>JAECXC010000339.1:5000000-10000000 GCA_018152125.1 Drosophila dunni | reverse complement strand
GGTGTGTTTTGGGGCAACATCGTTTGTTAAATATAAACACACACAGCCCTGGCATTGTTTGTAGACTGCAATTGGAGCATGAATATTGGTTGAATTCTGTTGGGGATTTGCAACCCAATTGGGGGGTGACTGGTGTGTGTTGGGGGTGGCATAAACTGACAAGTTGGTTAGTTGCAGCATCGCAGGAACTACACTCCAACCCACACCGTGATCCACATCCTATTCCTGACAGTGAGCGGTAAATCAATCAGTGGCTAACCCCAGAGATACTTTGACTTTGTGATAAGCTTTAAATTTGCATATCATTTATATGTGAATGTATACGGAACACACACACCCCCACACACACACACATGTGTACTGTGTGCTATCGGTTAACAGCTTAAAAAAGTACACTTTGCTTTTAAACTTGTCTAAATTCATTTATCTGCACTTTTAATCCAATTAATTGTCAGTTTAACTTTTTATTGCCTCTGCCTTTTGTGGAAAAGCTTAATTCAATTAAAAGTGGCATTTTTATTAGGCTTTTTAAACAATTTATAAGTATGAATAACTCTAGTATTAAATTTAGCTACAAGTATTTAAAATCCATTTAATAATCGATTTATAAACCTAAAACTGAGCTTAAAACTGGCTTGAATCTTTAATAAATTTATGCCAAGACAGTTTAAGTAAACTCTCAACTAACTTAATTTGTATTGCCTATTTAATTAGCCTAGAGTTGCGACTCACATCTACGTGTTAAACTAAACAACATACGCACTGTGCGCCCTGTTGTAATCATTGTGTGAAACTTGTCAAGCAATTACCAAATACTCCAACTGATTTAGATATATTGTTTGGTATATGATTGATTAGTTCAATCAATAAATTGCTGTCGTTTGCTTCTTAAGCCCAAGACATTTCTGCTGATTAGGCAGCAGAACACATTAATCCATTCAACTAATTTCGGGATGATTGACAAATCAAGAGTAGCCCAAGTATCTGCAAACAATGGGAGTCTTACATCAGAGCTGGCTGCGATTATAATCGGGACACGCCCCAAAAACCACTCGAGTTTCAGGCGATAATAACGATAAATAAAGCAACGAGCCAATGGCCAACTTAAAGCCCAGCGCTCAGTTTCCACTTTTCTTTCGCTGCCTCCCCAGGCTCCCCAGTCCACACCGTCTTTCTCTTGAAATTTGCCTGTGAATGACGTCAGAGCACCGTAAAATTTGATGGTTTTTGGTGGGGTTTCACCTGCGTGCAATATTTCGACGCCTTCGCATAAAACGGAAACACTTCACACGCTTGAATTTCAGGCCAAAAGGAAGATAAGCACAGCAGGAGAACAGTAGAGGACCAGTTGAAAGAAGAAAAAAAACAATTTGGCCAAAAAGAGCAGAGAGCAGCGGCCTAAAGTGTCAGAGGCCATATTCTGAAGCTGGCCATGCATGCAAAACGAGCTGAGCCAGTAAATGTACGTCATATGCATACTTAACTAACTGAAACAGGGCACGGTTTTGGCCAAGAACAGAGGAGAGCTGAGCTGAGCCGTGCTGAGCTGTAGCTTGGCCAGGTTGAGTGTGTTTGGGCCAGCACCGAAGTCTCTGAACTAACAATAATTTCATTAAGCCCAATGGCATCATTAAAATATGCCAAACAATCATAATGTGCTAGTCCCCAAAGGGGCGTGGAATTTAACACGACTTTTGGCCAGAACTTTTACCAAATCGCATGCATTGGCCAGAAGTGGAAGTGTGTGTGTGTCTGTGTGTGTTTGTGTGACTACAATAAGTCGCATAAAGTTTAAATGATGGCGCATTTGAAGGCGACAGCTTGGGCCGACAAAAATTTGTCGAGCAAACACACACACACACACACACACACACAGGGGCATACACTTTTGGGTGGCCAAAAAAGAGAGCGAGAGCGATTTAGTTGGCCTGAAGCGTCTTGGCAACACACTGACACATATACACAACCCACTGTTAGCCTGG
Source organism: Drosophila dunni (assembly GCA_018152125.1). Classification (NCBI taxonomy): domain Eukaryota; kingdom Metazoa; phylum Arthropoda; class Insecta; order Diptera; family Drosophilidae; genus Drosophila; species Drosophila dunni. Next base: position 9,998,018 of record JAECXC010000339.1, on the reverse strand, counting down.
TCAAGTAGCAACTATTTGGGCATCTCTTTTTTTTCTGGCCTAGACACTTTTTGGGCCTGTAATGCAGGCGAGTGACGGCGTGATCAACGCTTGATGAAGTGCAAATGCTTGCTAGGGTCAAGTTTAGGGGCAAAGGGCAAAGAGGGAGCGAGGGAGTAGACACATGTCAGTGTCTGTCTCCCTCTCGTTGTGTGTGTCTCTGTGTGTTTGAGTTTTTTGTGCCGCCTGTCTGTGTGTCAATTTGTAGCTGCGTGTGTGTGCGTGTGTGTGTGTGTCTGGGCACAGCAGCCGAAAAGTATGCAAGCTAAAATAACAGAATCAACGAAGCAAATGAAAATCAATGATTCGATTTTGGCCAAGGCAAATGGAGAATTATTCGTTCGTTTGTTTGTTCTCGTCGTGGTTTGACATTAACATGAAGCGGATTCCAATTCGAATTCGTAACCAACAATTTGATTATGTGACAAATGTAAAACATGACAGCTGCCTTGCGGGTATTGCCAACAAATTGAAGCAAATGTCGCCCTGTTAACGTGTTCGTATGCGCAATTTAAAGGAGAAATTCGCAGAAACCCTTGACAAACCAAGTGAAATGGCTTTTTTTCTGCTTTCTTTCTGAGACGACGCTAGAAATTCATGGCTCGCTGCTCCTCTAAAGACAGCGCAGCGCTTTGGAGAGCACCTCACTTTGGGCATCTTAAAGGCCTCAAAAGTTTATGCGTTTCGCGCAAAAGTAGGCAATGAATTTTTAAATTACAAAAATTATATGCATTTTATATGAGTCATTTTGCAGCAGCCCTCGTTGCTAAAACCAAATCAATCGCGTAATCTGAAATACAATCCAAATGTTATCCAGGGGCAATTGATTTTTTCTCCTTTTTCTTATATTCTTTTTTCTTTTTACGTGTTTTCTTTTATTGTGTTTTTCTTGCTGGAGGCGGAGCGAACTTTTTACTTGGCAAGGAGTAACGGTGAACGCTGAACGGTTTACAACAAATAAGTTGGCAACACTTAGATATTTCACTCGATAAGTAATTTGTTATATTATATATAATTTATGTTGTATGCGGGTTTTGCGCGACTACATGTGTGTGTGTGTCGGTGTGTGTGTGTGTATTTCTGATGTGCGCGACGCGACGTTAGCAACAGCAAAAATTAAAGAAAAAAAAAGGCGAAGCTTTTTTTTCCCCAAAATGTTTTTCACGTTTGATTTCTTCCGCACGGCACTTCCAGACAGGCGAGCAGCCACGGCGCGAGTGTTGCGACAGGACGACGACGATGTGAACGAATGCCGACGTAGTCCAAAAAAACTTTTGCAAGGGATATTTTTGCACGCACACACAGCCAGAGAGTCTCTACGTGTGTGTGTGTGTGTTGGTATGCGTCTGCCCGCTGTTCAATGTCAGGTGACGCAGGCAACGGCAAAGTCAGCACCGGATGCCTTTAAAAAGTTCTGCTTCTGCTGCTCCTGCACTTGCGCTCAATTTCATATACTTTGAAACTTTGGCAGCCGCCTTGGAAATTGACAAACGCCGGCGCAGCATTGCCAACCATTTGGTTGAGTAACTCAAGAGCCAAAAAAGGTGCAGTTGGCAACGCTCTAACACAGCTCAGCTGTTGTTTTTTTTATTCCCTCTGCTTGTGCAACTGAGCGCATTTCAGGGAAATTACGCTCTCACAAGCGCTCTCTCACGGTCGCGCTCTCTCTTTGTGTGGCTCCACCACGCTCGCACTCACTCACTCCCGCTCTCTCTATCCCACTCAACTTTAGTATCGACCTTATGTGTTTGAAAGCTTGTACGCCTGGGTAAAGTTTGTTTGCACGTGTGTGTGCGTGAGTGTATGCGTGCGTGTGTTTATGTGTAGCGTTGCCATATTGCAGGCGCATAAATTATAACGACAGGCAGAAAAGATAAAGAGAGAGAACGCAAAGGGGCAGACGCTTCATTGTTAGCCGGAGATGAAACCGGAAGGTGGAACACAAAACACAAGGCAACCAAAACAACGGCTTATAAAAATGCCAGCCATACAAATACACACACGCACACACAGACATACACACCCGCGTACATGGACATTTACTAATCAACACAGCAGCAACAGTAAAAACAACAAAAACAACTGTAGCAATAACAATAACTACACAAACACAAACATGTAAAGGTAGAAAAACATCAACAGTCGCGTCGTGTAATGCTTTTAAGGCGCTTGTATGAGTTTTGTGGTATGCCAGTCTGTCTATACATGTATGTGTGTGTGTGTGTGCTGTAATACACACACACACGCTTAGAGCAAAACCGCACAGAAAATGCTTTTAATACATTTTAAGCCGCATTTTTTCACACGTGGCTACAACAACGACACCAAATCGTGGCCAGGAAGCAACGAGCCAAAAACAGCATCCTACAACTACACAACAACAGACAAAAAATATAAAGGGAAAAGGAAAAACACAGGGTATCAGCTAACAAGCAAACTGAAACTGAAACTCAAACTTTGCCGACTGCCACACGTTGGCTAAATTATATTTGCCACAGTTTTTGCAATCTACTGCACTCAACGAACTAACTGTTTAAAAACAAGAAAGAACAGTACAGTCGAGCACGCCCGACCGTATAATACTCTCTGCATTTTAATCTCGATATTATTATTAAAATCGGTATCAATATATTACAATATCTAGTACTTGCATTAAAACACATTGAAAAGAGTAAAACAAAAACAATCTAAACATTATCACACATACATCTGTTTGTATGTATGCGAATACACATACGTTTAAAAATATATGATGCATATATGTATGTATGTGTGTATTCGGCGTGGCCAGCGACTGCGGCCAGAGCTGTCGCCACACAAGCAGCGAAAACGTTTCTGTCTCGCTTGCACTCATTAGTGATATTGCGTTCAATTATCAATATTGTAACGCTTCTAGCTTTCTTGTTTGTAGTCCGATTTTAATGCACCTTTCAGGAATAGTTTTATATAGTTAGCCTCCACTCGAATTATACAATTACAATGCTGTACTACATGAACGAATGCGCAAAAAATTCAGAATTATTTGTATGAATTGTGGGAAAAAGGGGCGTGGCAGTCCAAAATTTCAAATGCTAATGCATTTGCGCTGTCGCTAGGAACCTCCATACCAGAATTGGTGATCCTAGGTGCCATGGTTACTGAGATATTCGCCGAAAACACCGATTTTTTCCGAGGTGTGTCTAGTTTTTTGCTCATTGTGGGCGAATGGGGCGTGGCATCGAAAAAAAAAAAAAAGATTCTTGTATTGACTGACTAAATATGTGATCGATTGACACCAAGCTCGAACTTGTAGCTCTTACCATCTCTGAAATCTGTTTGTTCATACGGACAGACGGACAGACAGACGGACAGACGGACAGACGGACAGACGGACAGACGGACAGACGGACATGGCTATATCGACTCGGCTTGTGATGCTGATCAAGAATATATATACTTTATGGGGTCTGCCACGCCTCCTTCTGCCTGTTACATACTTTTGCACAAACCCAATATACTCTTGCAGAGAGTATAAAAAGGTGGCCAAAACAAAAAAAACACTAGTGACCATGGCAGAAAGTCGCTGCTATCGGAAAACTTTTGAATTTTCATTTAGGCTAAAAGTGGGCGACGCAAAAACTTCAATTTGGCAAATGAGTTAAGATTATTTCACTTTGAATAATAAATTAAGGAATTTAAAACAGAAATTTATTAAAATAAAAGATCAAAAATATATTTTAAATGTTTTAAGATGTTGTAAATTATTAAATGATTCTGAGAGGAATTTATTAGAATTTCAAAAATAGTTTTAAAGAAATTCTTAGTTTAAATATTTTAAAAAGGGAATCCTAATAAAATTCCAGTTAATAAAATGTTTTAATATTTTTAGTAAATTTTAAGAATTTTTCTCAGTTTTCAAACCCGTTTAAAAATGTTTTTTTTTTTTCAACTCTTTTTAAAGTAAGTTTTTTAAAGTTTTAGAGAGCGTAAATTTATTTATTTTTGTGCAGAACATTATTATGCATATCCAAATGTTGTGCCATTCGGTTGTTTACAGTAATTTATTGTTGTTGTCGAACAAATTTTGTGTTTTTAGTCATTAGGCAAATTTCGAACCAAGAGAAAACTTTTTGCGGCAAGCATAATTAAGTACAAACAGTTAACTAAGCAGATGGATGGGCTGTGAGAGAGTGTGTGTGGGTGTGTATGTGAGCAGAGACATACTTGCAGGCGTGACTGTAATATAAAACAGCCAAAGAAGCCGTACAGAAAAATTAAATTTGAAAAACCGGGCTAAAACCGACCTGCCAGGCAAACAATTTAATTATAATGAATTATAAACGAAGCCGGCAGCGTCAATCGGGTCAAAAAGCGGATGTAAAGGCAAAAAAAAAAAAAATAAAACAACAAGAGGAAGAAATGAATAAACAGCTCCAAAGAAGAAGAGTAAGATGCAAAAAGCGTAGTCTGCTTATGGGCGCTTCAAAGGAAACCAAACATTTAATCCTGTATGTGAGTGTAGCTGTGTGCATGGGGGTATGGGTGTGTGTGTGTGTGTGTGTGTGCTGCCAGCACGAGTTAATTAATATTTTATGTTATTAACATGGTCGACTGCTGTTTGGATTTTGCGCTACCAATCCGCCTGGGATCCCCGCTATAGGCCAAAAGCAGCAGACAACAGCCAGCAGTCAGCAGCCTACAGCAATGAGGAGGCATTTTAGCCAACAGCAAGGTTTATTGAGCTAATAAACCAACGAGCATATTGTTTAACCAGGCTGAAATGTGCACAAAATTGCGGTTAAATTGTGCTACAACTAAGACCCGAAAATTTAACCCATTTCGACACCCACAAATGAGCACAAAACTTTTCATAATTAAATTTGTGATGAAATGAAAAACTTTGGCTATAGTTTTTGGCCAAACCACAACAACAGATAGCAAACAAACAGACACAGAGCCCCCACCCCTCCAACTGGGCATCATAAAATCGTATTTTAACATTTTAAAGTACAACAGATTAATCCCTTTTAAAGTAGGCACAGTTAAACCATTTCGAAAACTTTGTTTATGCAGCAAAGCTCGTAAACAAATTAACTACTTTATCATGTTTGAAACTGTACACAAATTAGTTTATAAATCTATTAATTCACCTAATGGCAAACATAAATTCTAAGCCAGTTCAAAGACTACTGTTAAGAGCTCGAGTTTCAAAGTCAAGCTATCGTTTTTCTAAACAAATCGAGTGCTTAATGAAAGCAAAGTTTCATTAACAAAAGGGTTTGCTTATAAACAAAATAAGTCAGACAGTGAATTACCCTCATTTCTCTGCCGATTTAACCAATATATATTTAAACTGCTTATCACTATGGTAAGTAAATAAAGCAGATAAGACAATGTTGTTGAACTCACCGTGTATCACCAACTGAGAGTCGTAATTCATTTCGTATAATCGAATGGCTTCGACCAGTTCCATATTCGTTGATATCGTACAAGGATCGTTCTCCTCATCGACCCACTTGATGGTAAAGGGCTGTTAAATAAATAAATATATTAAATATTTATCTATAAATTTCCGCTTTTCTCTTACCTGATCGATGGGAAAGCGACAAATGTTGCGTATTTCATAGCAGAGCTCCTCGTAGGTAATATTCTTATTGATCGTAGTTATGATGACTTGGCCATTGTAGGCCGTCTTCACTGTAATGCAGTTGGGTGAGGTGCCCAGCAATGAAGCGGCATTGTTCAAATTGCCAGAACCGCTGCCATCGTTCAATATTTGCGAAGGCATTTTCTGCATTTGGACGGAAACGGAAATGCACCTTACGAATATTAAGACACACTGTTAACAGTTTTTCTGTTGTGGAAACTTTTAAAATATTCACAGAGCTGAAAACGATAAATCATGACAGGCATTAGTTGAAAATAGATAAAAATATATTAAGGTTTAGGCAGATTAAATTTCTTATCGCATTTGAAGTTAACATTGCGCTGTTAAGCGTTAACAGCTCTTGCATGTTAGCTTTAACAGCTCGAACTTAACAGTTTTCCATTCTTTGCTGGCGCGGCAAGCTTTTGCTTATAATTCTCTCTTTATGTTTTCTTCTTTCTTGCTAAGCTTTCGATGGTTAAATCTCGTTTTAGGATGCGCCACGCAGCTGTCAGATTTGACATTTGCTCTAACACCGGTCGGTCCATGGAGGTACGTGAAAGCAACAACTGCATTAACAGACAGCATGCCACAGGTGTTTGTTGTTGTCTCAAAACACGTACAGAGAGAAACACCAACACACATATACACGCGCACCCATTTCGTTGTTGGTAACTAACATTTTAGTGGCATGAATCATTGCAGCTAATGCGGCGCAACGCCCACAGCCCAAGCGCATTGTAAATGAATTAAAAACAGAATTGGAACAACACTATTGGGTTTACTTATTGCGCAAACACTGTTTAATTAACGTCGTGCATTGACCAACTTAAAAGGCAGCCAAGTCCGAGCAGCAGCAACAACAACATTAACACACTCGAGCCAGAGCCAAAGCCAACAAATGCCAAAGCGTAGCATCGACAACCTGTTTTTTTTTACCTTCTTTTTTCTCTTTGCTCATTTGCATTTTAGTGCGGTCTGCGTTGCCGCTTTTCTCGAATTTCTTTTTGCAGTTAATTTTTTGCAAGACAATATAAACTGTTGAATTAGTTAATTTCACCTCATTATGCTTACTTTTATTTATTGGTTGTGGTAGTTTGTTTAACCAAAAATGCCGCACAAAGCAACAGCAAAAACAAGCTCACACACACACACAGAAACAGTCGAACGGAAAGAGAATGAACACTAATGGAATGCAAACGAATCACGACACGTACAAAAACATAAAAACTTAATTGCAATTAATTTAAAAACGACACATATTTTTATTGACGAACAGGGCGCACGCACTTTTATTATGGTTTGTCGTCAAATTGTTTAAATAATTGTAACATTTTATACAAATGCAACAAGTGTGGCTGTAGATACGACGACAAAATGCGCTGTTTAATACAGAAAATTATGGCAGGCACTGCACAAAATTCAATAACAATCGACTGCAACAACTATCGATTGAAGGCTTCCACCAGATATCGATTTAATTTCTTCAGCTTGCAGTTACATTAAGTTAGACAGTTAAACATAAAGCCTTTCATAGATTAAGTGACACTATTAATTAAATACAATTAAAAATAATTCTCTGTTAATGCCAAAAAGTTTTTAACATAAATAATTTATATATTGCATTATTTAAAGTTGAATATTACTCACCACACTTTTCAAGCCAACCTTTTAATACTAACACATAGTGGTGAATTTGGCATTTACACCGTACAAAAATGCTGCCACACTCAGTTGTGTTTTTGTTTTCTTACCGAGCGGTTTGAGGTGGTTCGCGTCGCTTTGTTGCGCGGCATTTACAAATAATTAAAAAGCGCATAAATTTGTTAAATTGTGGCACAAAATTAATAAAAGCATATAACTAAATGCTAACTTAATCTACTTAATGTTAACGCGGCACACATCGAGCACAAAGTCAATTAAAGTTACAAGTTCAGTGCAAAGAAAATGGCGGCGTAGCAAACAATAAAAAACCAGCTACAACAACAACACAGTCACAACTACGTAAGCAGCGTAGCTTAATAAACTCTTTTTTTTTTCTCGGCTGCACAAAAAATTAATCTGGTTTTATGTTTTACTTTTATGCGTCGAGCGCGCGCCACTTCTTTGTGTCTGTGTGTGAGTGTTAGTGTTAGTGTGAATGTGTGCCTGTGGAAAATGTCATAAAACGTGCAAACAACAACAATAATTGATGCCCTGTTAAAGTTTAACATTTGTTTACTTTTGTGTGTCAACTTTCGTCGTGGTTGTGTTTTAATGTGATTGCCAGCACCTTGGTGCTTTCGGAAATTGAAAAAGAGTAAACACTAAACACGGAAAAATAGCTTTTTCCCCAACACATTTTACAGGTGTGTATTTATTTTGATATTTCTTGTAAGCGGCTTTTAATCGGTATTTTGGCGACGATTGTTTATGTTTTGACGTTCGTATGCTCATGCTCCTGCTGCCGGCGTCGGCGCTGACGCCGCCATCTGTCAGTTGTCTGCTTCTTCCTTGTCGTACAGGAGCCGCCAGCTGTTGAGCTCTGTATTGTTAGAGTGGCCAACGGCATCTGCAGGAAATTGGTTTCGGCTTTTGTTTAAGGACCAACTGCAGCTGCAGCTGCTACTGCTGCCGCTGTTTCTGCTTATGTAATTAATAAACCAACACGTGTCAGTGCCGGCATCAGTGTTATGCTCGAGCGCAGATGATGACGCGTGCTGCAACTTCTCAGTGGCAGATAACAATGGCTCTGCGGCAACTCTGGCTCTGCTAATGCTTTGCATAATTTATTCCCGCCACTTTGGCTTTGCTTGTTAACAAAACGCTCTCGTTGGGCAATTAAATGTTAGACTGTCATTCTCTCATTATTCCATTGTCTCTGCAGCACTTGAAAATTCAAAGCGCGTTTACTTTAGTCCTCTTGTTAAGCTTTGTACTCGTTGTAAATAGTCAGATTGCGCCATAAAGCTCATATAAATCAATAGAAAGCGCAGTACACACACAACTATGGAAATACACACACACACACACACATGCAAGTACACTGGCTCATAACTCACTTGCTATAATGGGGAGCGACTCTCGCGTCCGCTCAATATGCAGAGATTTGTGTGGGAATCAAATGACTTGACGTCGTTGCGTCGCAACGCATCAGCCCGAGTCCAAACAGCTCCAATGAAGTGTTAGAATTGTCGTTGAGGAAAGTGGGCTGAGCGGGGCACAATGGGACAAAAGCGTGCGTAACGTCTCAAAATGTTTAACTTTGGCAAAACAATAACCTATTAAGCATAAACTGCTGAATTATCATAATAATTAATATTTTCTTATTTAATTGTAATTTAAACTTAATTAGATGTTAAGTCAACTATGTATTAATCCTTCCTAAACTTATTTTTGACACGGTACACACGCTTCTGTCCCACAGTGCGCGGGGGGCAAAGTGGCAGTTTAGTGAGCATAGATGACTTTTCGTTTCGTCTGTTATGAGAGAGCGTAAATTGAAGTTGAAGACAGAACGAGAGAGAGAGAGAGAGTGCGCATACAAGCCGTTTAATAGAGATGGAGCCTTTTTTGAAGTTATTGTTAAACTCGTGTGGAGCGCGTGCTCTTTCTCTCTCTGTCGTTTGCGCTCTCTCAATCGCTGTGCCTCTTATTGGCTTATGCGGCAAGCAGTGTGGTTGACTGCCTGCCTGGCTACACACACATGCATAGCCTATCTATTCATGTGTGTGAGTGTTTGGATTTGTTTGCCTTTTTGTGGCACAGCACCGCACAGTGGTTCAAGCAAATGGAGATGTACAAACAAACATATTTCAGTTTGTAATGTAGTCAAGCAAATGAAGTTTAAACAAATGCTAATTAACATTTTACCTTGAGTTGAAGTAATGACATAGTTTAGCCCCAGTTTTACAACTTCCCATGCCAAACACGCTTAAATGCAAATGACTCACAAATAAATCGACTGACCTCAAGCTCTTATCAGATCGATCATGGAAAACTTAAAAGCCAGCTTTTCTCATTGTTAACAAAAGTAGGCAATATTAATTAACATTTACATGTCGCCAAATGCATGTTTGCTTTTAAGCCACTGTGCTTGCATTGAAACAACGTTAAATGAATGCCTTCCTCTCCGCTTCTGCTTCTGCTCCTTTACACTACACTACAGGGAATACGTACAGTTGTATTTGTGGACGCCAATATTCATTTATTAACTAATTTGCCAGAGACAACAAATTGACATACAATTGTTATTGTTTCAATTGCAACAAATTGACTTCACTGTGGGTAAAATCACAATTTAGTAGAGCCATGAGTACGAAGTGCGGCAATTTACGCGCACTCTCATTCTCTCACTGTGTCTTTTGCACTCTCTCTTGCTATCTGTTACTCTCTCTCTTTGGCTCTCTGCACAACTTCAATAACGTACAGCAGGAGGACTCTAGCTTGGACTCGAACTTGAGCCGCGTTTTCAATACGCTTTGACTTGCGGTCGCTGTCGGCTCGTGTGCGCTCCGCCTTTTTGACTTCGTTCTTCGTTTCTTTTAGCAGGCAGCGGCAGCAGCAGTAGCAGCAGCCGTCGCCGCAGCGGCAACTTTTTGCGCTGCCTTTTTCATATGCTTTACTTGTTTTTTTTCGGCCAAAGCCAACGCGCTCTTCGTGTATGCGGTGTGCGGTGTGTGTGTTGGTGTTAGTGTTGGTGTTACTTTAGTGTACAAGAGTGTGTGAAAGAAATTTTTGCACAGAATTTTCCAACGCGTTTTAATCCTACTAAATCAATTGCAATTTATGTGAAAATTATTATTAAAGCTTATTTAAATCAAGTTTTCGTGTTTGCCATAAAAATTGTTACAGAAATCAACGTTTTCAAATGGTAATTTGCATATTTTTGGCACAGTTGTTGCCAATATAACCAATTCGCTTATACATGTATTTTATTTCGGAGTGTGTGTGTGTGTGCGTATATGTGTGACTGTATGTATGTGCTTATGTGTGTGTGTATGTGTGTGCGTAGTAGTAAACGCACTTTGCAAGTGGGTGGCAAATAGTTGGGTACTAAAAAGTTCAATGTAGCTGTAAATGCTCTCTTCACTGTCCTCTCCACCTCCTCTCCCCTCATTCGCACATACAGTATTCTTTTGCTCTGTACTGTATTTATTGTTGTTGTTATTGTCGTGCTTTGTTCGCATTGCTCGCTTTACAACTTGTTCGCGTTTTTTGACCAAAAGCGAATAAGAAGAAGCAGACGAAGAATTGATGGCCACTTTTGGAGCTTTGCTGCTCTGCTCCGTTGTGTACGTGCTGACAGCCTTATTTGGTTTGTCTGTCTCTCCGTCTGTCCGTCCACTGCGTCTCTTGCTGTCTGACGGTGTGACTGTCTCTGGTGCCATATGCGCTACGCATTCGTTTTGCATTAACCGTTAACTGCACGTATGTCGCTGATGATGTACGTCTATCCCGCTCGTCCGCTCTCCCTCGCCCACACATTTGACACATCTTCGTTGTGTGTTGCATTTACTCCTACGAGCTTTTTATGGTCGCTTGTTTGCTTCGTTCTTGGCGTTGCCAGATGAAACCTGAAACAAAACGCAAAGACAATGCAATAACAACTACAACTACATCAGTACGACGACAACAACAACAACACTAACAACTCCCTTTTACAGGCAAAACAAGTTTATGCTGCTCGCGGCCATTGTTGTTGCTCTCGCTGTCGCTGCTCGTGTTGTTGTTGTTGTTGTTGTGCTTGTCCTCTCCTTTACTTTGGCAAGATCAACATCTCCAGTTATCGACAGGCAGCGACACCATCTTATTTTGTTGCTGCTGCTGCCGTTGCTGTTGCTGACAAAACACGCTACCAACAATGTACACGAGTACAACAACAGCAACAACAACAGCGACAACAGTAACAACAAAAGTTGGTCTTAGACTGGGGCGTGGCAAAACCAAACCAAACCAAACTAAAAAGCAAAAGAAAATGTAAGAAAAATGCAACCGAAAAACTTTTGTCCGCTTTGCTGCATTTTAGGGAAAGTATGGAAAACTGTCTCATGTCATATGCAAAGCACCCGCAACAATGCCAGCCAGCAGCACAGCGCTGTACCCAACACATACCCTGTAAAAGCTTAAATAGAAGTATATTGAAAGTTGGGCAACCCAACAGCTCTTTAATTATCTTACAGGGTATGGGCAAAAAGGCATTGTCAATAAGTCGCGCTGGTAATGAAGTGTTGCCTGGGCGGTCGCTTTATCTATCGTGCTTAATGACACCCACACAACCAAACGACACACACACACACGGGACACATGGACTGATTTCACACTCACATATTCAGTTAAGCACCGTTAATAAACATTGAGAATGAAACTCGGTTCATTTGATTTCAGCCGTCAGCTCCTTGCACTGAATTTCTTTACTGGTCCAACTCACACATACCCAGCATCCAGTACCCATTGTGGCATACGAATCTGGCCATGAAGTGTTTAAGTACCATGGGGTGCTGAGGGTGTGGTGCAGTTTATCGGGGGTGGCTGGGCAACAACATCAACTAAGTTGATGTGCTGCCTGCTCTGATAGATTGGCCGTGTTGCCGCTGCCATTTTATTGCGCTCCATTTGGCTGATTACTCATGCCAGTAAACTTTAACGGTCGCAGAGCTTCAACGACAATTATTTAAGATGTTAACGAATTTTAGATACGCTATTATCACTCGCTGAAGTTACAGTCTGTTTTATATTCACATCTCTGTGAATCCTTAAGACATTGGATTATAACACACTTTGGAAATAAAAGCCGTTCTTAATAATCTTTTAAGTCCCATTGATTTATATACAATTCTTCCATTTCATTTATTCATTTGTCAACTACTGCTCTTGGGGACATATCAGAGCAGATTTTAGGGTTCTTATCGCACCCCTTTTTGAGGCATTCAAACTGCCAATACTCCCCCGTATGAGAAGCGTATAAACATTGCGGTCCCTTTGTACTGCTCTATCTGTGTGTGTGTAAGTGAGTTAGTCTCTGTAAGCGTGTGTATGTGTGCTTAAAACACTGGCACTGTGGTGTAGTTGTCCTTTTTTGTGGACTTTATGCTAAAAATCAGGAATTAAATCTATTAATATGAAGACTTGGGAGACACATTTCAATTTATCCTCGAGTTACCCATCTGCAAACCTCTGTTAAGTTAACAGTGCGATCAAATTTTAACACTTTGGCTTGAAATGTTAATGTTTGGAATGTTCCGGATGTATTACCACCATAAGATAGCTAACAGGTAAAACAATAGAGTAGATTTCATAAAAGCGCTCAAAAGCTCCATAGTGACTGGTAACCATAATTATTTTTAGTTGCTCAGCGCTTTTCTCTGCCAACTTCAAAACCGCAACTCCGCTACAATGTATCGATACACGAGTATCTATGTGTTGTGTGCGTGTGTGTGTATGCGTGTCTATCGCTGCTTGTCTGCGAGTGTGTTTGACGACAGCGACAATCAATAAATCTTTCAGCCTGCGCTGCCCTTTTGTAATAGTTTACATAGTGCTATGCGGAGTTTCTAATAGGAAAAGGCCGCCCAAGCGTCCAATTGCATTTCCAATCAGTTTTTATGCTCGCACACACACACACACAATCTCCAACCATCGCATAAGCAAGTGTTATGCTCATTATGATTACTCACCCACCCACACCCACACCCAACAACGAAAATGGCAATAACAACAACAACAGGGGAAACTGCAATAGTTTTGCATTATTTACGCCAGGGGGCGTCCAGTGCGCTATGTTTGCAATTAAATGCGCAAGCAACAAAAGACAACAGCAGAATGGACTCATAAAAATGGACAGTAAACGACACGACTACACAAAACCAAAAACACAACGACAAAAAATAATAATAAATAAAAGAAAGGAATGAAGGATAAAAGAAGCAGACAAAAACAGGCGAATGTTAGCCCAAAATGCAAGCCGGCCGCACAGTTCAACAACATCTGCAAATGTGCAGCTGGGTGAACGGGGTGTGCGTGTGTGTGTGGGTGACAACAACAGCAACCGTAATAACAATGACAACAACAACAACAACGACAAGAAATCGCAACCCACATTTGTGTATCGTTCACTGTTTGATATACTACCCTACTACAATTCTGCTCAGGCTCTGCCGCCGTCGCAGCTTATTCTGCGCGTTCTCTCCCACTCTCGCTCTCTTTGTCTGTCTCTCTCACAGGCTTTGGCCTCTCCCGCGCCTTCGGCTGCAGTTTTTCGTTAATTTTCGTTTCACGTCGCAACCATAAAAATTCATTTAAGACAGTCGTTGACTGTCGACTGGCTTGTAAATGAAATTTACTACTGCCACCGTTTTGCGTGTTGTTTTTCAGCTTTTGCTCTGCTTTACCTGCTCTTCGCTTCGTTTAGCTGTGTTCGCGTTTTGCCTTTTTCCTGCATTTTTTACTCCCACACGCAAACACACACGTTATGAAATTTTTTGGCACCTGCTTTTGTCGTACGATTCGCTACTCGCTCTGTTTCTGAAAGGCTCTACGAGTGTGTGTGTGTGTGCCGGGCATCGAGTACTTAATCGAACAGGTGGCCGTTGTTGCAGTTGAATGGTTATCGATAAACGCTGTAGAGTTAATCGTTTTGAAATTAAACCATTTCGCTAGAACTGCAAAATTAAAGCTTTTTCTATATTATTGCTTTTGCTTCCGAGTATTTTGCGGCTTTGTTTTCGTACTCTCGTTGTTGTTCATGTTAATGACATGCCCAAGCGACGGCCCTGTTCGTGACTTTTGCCAGATTTACGCTTACCGACCGACCGACCGACTGTTGCCGCCGCCTGCCTCTGCATTTTTCAAGTGTATTATGACGTAGCGCCTAGACAAGTCAAGCCACAGCGCCCCCAAATGCAGCCCACAGTCAACGAACTTTGACATCGTCTCTCGCACTGCTTTCTATCGCGTTCTCTTGCTCTCTTCCCCCTCCCCAGTTCGTGTTATGCTTTTAGTTGTGATTTTGTGAATGAAATTTGTAATACGATGCTGCGGGTGCACAGTGGGTCAGTTGCAATGTTTTAAAGATTGATGATATGTGGAAAAATCAGCATTCAATTAATTTTAATTTAGTTGAGAGTTCTTTGTTGCCAGACAATGATAAAAAACTTTCTTATTGTTTATTTAAGTCTCGTTTTGGCTGAACAAAGACGCATTCCAACCCGTAAACTGCATGATTCACCTTTATTTTACCTCCGACAAGTACTTGCTTTTATCTGCACTTTTTGTATGCTAATTTATGCATAAAATTTGCTGAAAATTTGTGGTCACATTATTTGTAGTTTTTAGAGTGTTCTTAGAGTTGAAAAGCAAGATTTTATCTATTGCACCCACTGTGCGACACTGTCGTGTTCTATGGCAGTTTATTGACTTGCCGCAGCGTCGCGCGCGCGCTTAAATAGTGTGACCCTATTTTTAGACGGAGCCAAGGAAAATTTATGCCCAATTATGCAGATTTCCACAGCAAACACACACACAGACACACACACATCTGCTGCACATCTGTTCCCTGTTGTCTGTTCTAAATTTACCCCTCCCATAATAACAATAAAAATCTCTAATGCAGTTGCATTTTTGTTGATTTGTTTGTTTTGCAGGAGTTGCCACAGTTAATTTGGCCAGAGCGGCCAGCCGAGAAAGCAGCGCGAAATGCATCGCTCCCTGAAGCCGCACACATGCACGGCACAAGCTAAGAAGGTACAGCCGCCGACAATACCTGGGGATCAGCAACAGGGCACGCCTTCATCGCCACTTGGACACCATCAGGCACAGATACCGCTCTACCGTCTAAGCGGACCACTGCGACACCATCAGCAACTGCAACTGGATGATGGGATTTGCAGCATGAGCGGCAGTAGTATTGTCTCCTCGCCCTCGCTGGAGGAGGGCGGCTTTAATTTGCCACGCGAGACGAGCGTGGCACTACGCATGAAGGATGAGGCAGCGGCTAGTGGAGCACCTGCTGGAGCTGGCAACAAACCAATCACAGCACCAGCTCCATCACTACCGCCCAGCATTGTGGCCTGCCCACCGCCTGTATTCTGTGCCACACTACGTGAACCCTTGACCCATAAGGCGGCCGTTTATTACCATCAGCAGCTGGCATTGCAGGAGGATCAGGGCATTGATTTGACCCAATCACCGGGACGTGATTCGCCGGGTTCATCGTCGGGTTCCGCTGGCTCCGGTTCACGTCACAGCACCGCCAGCTTGGACTCGGGTCGTGCCTCATCCTATTTAACCGGTGTCTCCTCATCGGGCGCTTCCATACGCGCACCGCTCTCCTCACCGCGCTGCAGTTCGGTCAGCTCCTGTTCCATTGGCAGTGTGGATCGTCAGCGGAATGATGAGTTAATTATCGACTGGTTACTGGAGATGAAACATGAAGAATACGCTCAACTCTTTATTGCCGCCGGCTATGATTTGCCAACAATTGCACGCATGACGCCCGAGGATCTCACCGCCATTGGCATCAAGAATCCGCATCATCGTGAGCGCATCAAACAGCGCATCGATAAACTCCAAGTGCTCGACAATTTGCCACACTTTGTGCCGGTAAGTAAAGAATAAAATCAAGTAAACAAAACGGCGGTGAAACGAGCCCAGCAACGAACCAGTTCCGCTTTTCTATCTAATCAGCTAAACAACTCGTGATATTTGCATAAAGTCAACTTAGTCATAAGTCATACACTGGGCAATTTGTCAAATTGGCATTAATTAGCGTTGGTAAGAGGTGAACAGAGCTAGGGATGGTAGTTACACGTTTAAAGTACTCGTTAAGGTAGTAGGGATTGTAACGAGTACTTAAAACGAGTAACTCCCAACTCGTTTTAAGTACTCGCTAAGGTAGACAAGGAAGGGAGAGTCAGTAAAACTAGCGAATTACTTTATGCTAGTCAATAATAACTAACGAATAGCAGTGAAAGTAACGAGTAATACAATAGAAGTCAATAGAGAGTAACGAATGAAAGACAATGCCGCTTGTTACTTACTCGTTACTAGTCTTAAATTATTCTTAAACTTTTTTCCGGCCTTGCAATCGTTATAATAGCCAACGAGTGGCTGTTAAAGTAACGAGTGGCAGCTTAGACTGCATGTGTTTGCCTTTCTAGCTTGCTTTCTCGCTATTATTTGCTCCAGATCTCAGTTTTCAACAATTTCAAACCACTTTTCAATCCAACGAGTAACGAGTAAAGGTAGATTTAACTTTCTTAAGTGATCTGTCAAATTTCTCTACGCATCTTTAAGCTAAGAATAAGAACTGTGTCAATAAATAAGTTGCCATCAATTTAACGCATTTGTTGCCCACAAACTTGGCGTTATCGGATTGATTAGCGCACTTAAGTTGATTTTGTAAGCCTCAACGTGATGCCAGCAGTTAATTAGCTTAATTAACCAAGAGCTAATAACTATCAGTTGGTATAAAGATGTAAAGAGATCGTCTTCGTATCTCATCTCTAGTCCCTGTCAGAGTTATTCCAACTCGTTCGCTTTCTGTTTGTTCGCTGGCTGTTTGTTTTTGCAGCTTATCTTGAAAGTATTTCATTAAAAAAGCATTTGCAAAAACTTGTTTCCCACATACTGCGAGGGGACCCACATAAAAAAGCGCCGTCAGCAAGTTTTTTATTTTATATTATTGTTAATGAAAGAATTTCGTTAAATATGCACACATTAATTCCCATCAACAATTCATTAAACACAGTTGGCAACATAAACAAGAGATTTGTATAGCCCTCCCTTTCCGGTCTCTCCCTCTCCCTCTCTCTGTCTTGGGACTGACGCCGTTTCAGTTGACATTTCATGGCATCTGTAGTACTAGGAGTGACTTTGGATCTGTTGGGGACTTGACGAGGCTAATTGAGCAACATATTTGCAGTGATCTTTAGCACTGATCTAATCCGACAGATTAAAGTGCTAGTCAAGTGCATGTGCGAGTGTCAATTAACTTGATGTATGTAGATATTGAGTTTTTATTAAAGTGTTATTAATAATCGTTCGTGATCGTAGATTTTTTGTCGGTTAGTGCACAGAATCTTTCAGCTTGCATTACTCATAGCTTTTTCTGTTATGCTTTTAGCGTTTACTCGCTTAATCTACATGGGCAACTGCTCTCGACTTCTGTCAATATTTACCCCAACACGTGACTCAGACACGTTGTCTTATCCACTATATGAATTTTTATTATTTTTCTGTCTTTTATATGCGACAATATCCGACCGAAATACGTGACATAATGAAATGCAAGCAATTGTCTTATCGTTATGCACTCCACGTGCAGCCCAAAACAAGCCCGTGACACTAGTTTCGTTTATCCATGACCAAATGCGGTGATCAGGCCCTCTTAAAGGCCCAAATTGAGCATTACGTTCAACATAACCTAACAGTTGTAAGCGTTCAAACGTTGAACGTGGTCAAAACTACGATCAAACGGGAAAACATAAATATTATTTTAATTTAGATGTTTATTGTTAGAAATTTTTTATTTTTTACTATAAATCGTTAAAGTTTTTAACGGGTAGCAGTAAAAAGTAACGAGTAACCATCAATGCGTTTAATATTTAAGGAGTAGTCGTATAAACTTAGGAGTAGTAAAGTTTCACCTATAAGTCAGTCTAAACTTTCATTTAATGCTTCATAGGTTGCATGTACTCGTTATAATATACAACGAGTAGCAGTTGAGGTGGGAATTATAAGATAAATCTGACAGTAAACTTAACTAGTTTAAATAGGTTATTAAAAACGTACTAAAAATTATTTTGCCTGTATTCTAAACATTCTTCTCGTTAGTATATCCAACGAGTAGCAGTTAAAGTAGCGAATTGTAAAGTAGAACTGATTAATCTTTTAGTTTAACAGTAAATAGAACTTATAAGCTTGAGTAGTGCCAGTTAAAATGTATTCTGCCTTCCTTTTCTCGTTACAAAATCCAACGAGTAACAAAGTAACAAACGTCAACTCAAACGGTCGATTAAAAGCACCAACTACTATACTTATTACCTGTAAATTGTATCACACTTGGCCTTTATCTGCTACACCGTCGTCTAGATAGGCTATAATCTGCTTTTTTCGATAGTAACAATAGAAATGATATGACAATAACTTTATCGTAGGAGAAACCAACAACTGCAGCCACTACTGGACTCTTTGTTCAGGTAATCCAATCAAAATATAATTGAAATATATTCAAAATGGATTTATTTCCAAGCCAAACTCCAATGGAAATGACAGAATACAAACTACGTGCAACGCTCACGATGCCAACAATGGAAGCCGTCAACAAATTTAATCCGTAGCTTTAGCTACGTCTCTGATTTATTTGGTTTCGTCAGCTACTGAAATATTTTCCCATTTCCTCCCACTCCACTCCCTCGGTCCACTCCACTCCAGCCACCCACCTGTTAAATCGTGGGCACTAAGCTGCCCACCTGCATCTAATGAATACGCTTACAAAATGCATGCATTTTTCTGTATCTTTGAGTGTTTCTCCGCATACACTGCAATTATCATTGATCGCATCTGATGTGTATCTCGAATTTGGTTCAAAATTCGAACCACATTCCATACTTTGAGTTTGAGTTTACTTAATTGCTTGTTTCAAATTATAACCTGCGGTTAGTATTTTCAATAAACTATTACAAATTTTGTTATCATTAACAATCTTTTTGTTATTGTTTTATGAAAAAATTGTATTTCATTTGCCAATAACTCAAAGCTGCCAAAATGACCTCAGCTTTTGTCTGTTTGTGTTAGAAAAAAAGCTAAAAATCATTTTAGAATTTTGTTTGTATCTGTATCTTTGCATATATTTATTTTATTTTTATTGTTTTCTTTTGCGGTATTAGTTATTGTTGTAGTTGTTTGTTTAACGCGGCTTCGTGACTGTTTTTCGCAAGTTTCTGTGCTTTTGACTGGTCGAGACTCTTATCGCACTCGCAGCACTCCATGGAGTGACGGAAAAAAAAACAGAAAACTTTTGTTGATCTTGGGCGACAACGTCGCCTTGGGTGTGGCCACAATCTGCAGGTGGGGGGAGCGTGGGTGGAGCAGGTACTTACATCATCTTCACATACGACTATGTATCTTTGAGCTTGATGAAAGTGCGGGATACCCTCATTAGCCGACATTCTACAAGCCACAGCAAGATAGTTGTGTATATGCTTAAGCACACAGATACAGCTACAACTACAACTACAGCTACATAGATACATTTTCCACATGCACAAGCGACGCTTTCTTTATCTGGCCAGCGAAAAAGGAAATAAAGCAAAATACCTTAGAAAAAGGTTATTAAACAACACGTTATGTTGTTGCCAATCTCTTTTTGGCCCGGCACATTCTCTCATACCACAAAACAAAGAGCAAAAAGCAGAGAAAAAACCGCAATCAAGCAACGACCTTGACGTTGTTGTTGTCGCCGTTATTAGACACTTTTAAATGGTATTTAGTTTTCGGCCTGACGTACTCTCATATTTGGCTGAAGTATATACACACGCACACACACACGCACACTCACACCTATGTATATACTCTTTTGGGTACACACAATTTGCTTAAATAAAACCAGTTTTTGTTTGTTGTTTTCTTTTGGTCACCATCGTGGTTAATGTGGCTGCTGTGGCTCTTGCTGTGGCTCTGGCTGTCGTACCATATGCTACCTGCTAATGAGCTTCAAAGTAGAAAACAAAATATACATAGCATAAATTTATATATAAACAGATATCTGTATATCCCCAACCGATATCGTCGATTGACGTTGAGCAAATATTTCTTTTTGATTAAGTTGGAAAAACAGTTTCTGTCGTGGAATGCTCACTACAAACATCAAATTATTAGCAGCTCCGGATTGCGATTGAATTAGCGTAGAGTGGACTTAACTGGAAAGCAAATTGGGGAAAGGTGGAAGAGCTTAAAAGTGTCAACTTTATTACTCTACAGTAGAGACTAGACCTGGCTTTGTTTGTCCAAAGTTTAGCCTAATTTCAATTTAAATAAATATACGAATTTTAAAAATCTATCACAGACATTTACTACCTTTTATTGCTGAATACTTAAAAAAGTATGTAGTATAAGCTGTGATTTTTAGCGCCTTTTGTAGACTTCTTAAAACTTGTTTTTAAAGCCAGATTTAGTTCTTAAATTTAGCAGAAGCTTTTTGCGGAAATTGTGTAGATTATAGGGGGTAAAAATGAGTAACTAACTAATAATTTAAACTACTAAAATTAACAGTACAATGTAGACTTAACTACAGACTCCTAAAAACCAGAAATAAACTTAACAAAATGTTAGAATTCAATAGACAAACTTTGAGATACTTTCCACTGTAAACTCAACCTTCTGAAGAACGCTTAAAAGCGTAGAGTTTCTTGTAGTTTTGGTTGTAATAATCACAACTGACAAATCATAATTAAAATGTGTTAATTTGTGGCGCCAAATGAAACACAAAAATTTCCATGAAATTGCTGCGCCCTTGAAAAGTCTATAAAACTTGAGTTAAAGCCACAAAACTAGCGAGTAAATGACAGAGTGAATAGGAGAGAAGGAGTGAGGGATAGGGGGAGAGAGAGGGGTAGTGAGTGAGAGGGAGAGGGGAACAGCATCCACAACATTCACATCATTCACAATTCGCTTAATTAAATAGAAATCAGCGGCAATTTAGACAACGTCTGGCAAAATAGCAAAAGCTTCAAAATTTATTAACACGTCACACGAAAAAACAAGAAGTGAAAAAATACTAGTAGAAGAGGCGAGAGAGGAGTGAGTCGACGCAAGAAGACCCTGTAGTTGAAGAAATCGATTGGATGTTGGTGTTAAAGTAGCTCGATCCAGCTGAAAATATTTTAAAACCGGGCTATAATGAGGGAGTTTCATTGAGACGGTGAAAAGCAAGTCAAAAATCCTTAAGACACATAATTTTATTACCAAATTCGATTAGTTTCTGAAATCGCTACATCGGAACAAGAATATATATATACTTATGAAGTGAATTACACCTTTGCCTGTTATACAAATTCCTTTCCCACAAACACTGTACACCACTCTACTCATCTCCACTACAGGCGCTCAAAACGTTGATGATTTTTGACAGAGTTGTATTACATGCGTACATCGGCATGCCTGTGGGTATGGGTGTGCGTGTGTATGGGTGTGCGTGTGTGTCTGGTTGTGTGTAGACTTCGGCTACCGTTTAACGACAGACAACGAGTTTTGTGTATCTGTATCTCTCAGTTTCTACTCGTTTCTTTATGTTTTGTGCTTTGACGCGATTTATGTCATATCTTATCAATTACAACTGATTAGAGCTGCCGTCGAGAGCTCATCAGGCAGAAGGCATCAGGCAGTGCCCAGTAAAAAGTATACAGTGCGTACAAACACTGCACTCCACGTCCCTACCGCCCCTAGGCATACCCTACAGTGGGCAGTGGTTGGGGTATATGGTGTCTGGTATCAGTGCTTTTGGCCTGGAATTAGTTCATGGACAATTTGTTGCTTGGCTGCTCCCTCTGATGGGGTTGAGCCTAATCAAATGTGATTAGCTGTCACACACACACTCTCACACACAAACTGATCGACTTTTTATTTAATTCGTGTATTATTTTCTCTATTTTCAGGGCTCTATTGAGGAATGGCTGCAGCTGCTGCGTCTGGAGGAGTACATACAGCCGCTGCTGGAGCAGAACTACAAGACGGTGCGCGATGTCACCCAAGTGACTTGGGAGGATCTCGAGGACATTGGCATTGTCAAGTTGGGACATCAAAAGAAAATTCTACTGGCCATCAAGCGAGTCAAAGACATCATCAGCGGCAAATGGAATCCAGGTGGTGCCAATGCCTATCAGCAGCAGGTAAGAAGCGTCCACATGTTGACTAAACAAAGACTCTGAGTTACAGGGCGTGTCTATATTAGTAGTTGGCCTAAGTGTGTGTTTATTTATAAGCAAAAGTATTTAAGGGGTATTTAGTGTTAATAACTTTTAGTTGGGGACGCTTAAGTCGTTAATAGAGTTGCCAGCTTAATCAATTTTTTAAGATGCGATTAATGGAAAGACAGTTTTTTTTTATTTTGTTGTACAATTTAACTTTATTTGAACATTACAACATTGAACATTACAAGTAATTAATTTACGTTTATTGTATGTTTTTTATCAACTTTAATTTACCATTAAAAAAAATACATTAAAGCTTAAATGGTTATGATTTAAGTATTTATTACATTTTTATGCTTTTTATTGAATGCTTTGAACAATAATTTTATAGTAAAATGTTTAATTAATTTACCAAATGTTTCATTAAAGTTGATTTAGTATAAACATTAAGCTACACCTTGAATTTACTTATATTTATTATTTCTAAAATTAAGCTTAAATGATTTGATTTAAATATGAGGAAATAAAAGGAAGCACACCTTTTTTATACCTATTTAATTTGTTAATAATTTCTATTTATAAATTAACTATTTGGTTATAAAATTTAAAACTTTTATTCAATTTACAAGCACACATTTATGCTTATTTAATTGTTAATTATTACTATTAAAACCTTTATTGTTTTATTATAAAATTTAGTACTTTTAAAGCCCCAAATTTGATTCTGTTTTAAACAAACATTTACTTATACTCATTAGTTACTTTAGTACAAAAGTGTGTATTAATTTAGTTGAATATTTTTACTATTTATTTATTATAAACCTATTTTACTTTAACCCTTGTTTCCCTACTTATTTTGTGTTCTTTTTGTGCCTTTTGTTTACTTTCATCATGATTTAACGACTGTTTAGGAGTACCAACAACAACAACAACAACGCAAGGCATGGCAATTCAATGTGCCCATACCGAGTACGCCAACCTATGTGCCAACGACACGGGTCTCCTGGGACGACACCAAGATCTATGCGATGAGCAATGCGAATGCGCTGGTCAATGGTCACAGCGGGGGTCACCTGGCTGGTGCGGCCAGCGGGGGGGATGCCTATTACTGCACGGGCAGTAATCACGAGTGTTGCAATGGCAACGATATGGTGCTCATTAAGGTGGGTGCTACAAGGGTGCTCCAAGGGTGCTCGACAAATGTCAGTTGTCAGTTTACAGTGGTTGTCGTTGTCCTTGAACTTTAAGTGCCACATGTCACATCCCACATCCCACACACACACCAACTAACACACTCTGCTCTTCGTTTACAGGTGCGTCAGCCGCGCGGCAAGAGCCTGGAATCGCTGGAGGACATACACGACAACAGCACGCGCAGCCATTTGACCTTTAGTCACTACACCACCACGGACTACGGACACTTTGGACCGCCCACAACAGCCGCTGCAGCGGCAGCCATGGCAGCAGCTGCCACACTCCAACAGCAGCAACACCATCAGCTGCTCCAACAGCAGCAGCAGCAGCAACAACAACAGCAGCAACAGGCAGCTGCAGCACGTCTGCTGGGCAACAATGCGGCTGCGATGGCTTGGCGGCGTTCCTACGACGATGGCGACATAACACCCACCAATGATGCCACACGCGAGCTGCTCTACGAGGAGGGAGGCGGAACCTTGCCACGCCAGCAGCGTGGCATACTGCAGCGAGCTGTGCTCAACACTATGCCGCCACTGGAGCATCATCACTACATGAATGCAGCGGCAGCGGCGGAGTATGTGACAGCCGGTGCTGCAGACGGTGGAGCAGTAAGTCAAGCAAATCTAACTACTACCAATCCCTATATTAACCTTTATTTACTCCATCTTAGGCCTATTTGAGCGGCAGTCCCATGTCGGGCAAGAAGATTGCACCGGAGCCACCGCGTCGTCACTGCAGCATACGCAATTCGCGTCAGTTGAGCGTGGAGTCATCGCCTCAAGCCGGCGTAGCAGCAACCAATCAACAGCAACAACAACAGCAATCACAGCAGCAGCAGCAACACATGTTCTATGGCCACACAGCGCAGCACTGGCAGCAGCAGCAGGCAGGTGTGAACTCCCAGCAGCAGCAGCAACCGATCTACGCCAACTATGCGACCATACAGCAGACAACCGCTGAGATACACTGCGAGAAGTATCATGATAACAAGTCGAACTCCAGCATCGATTCGATTGACACGATACCGTTTGCCAACGAGAACACTGGCACCATCAAGCAGCGTTTGCTCAATCGCCAGGAGCTGCAGACGGGCGCAAGTGGGGGAGCGGTAACTGGTTCGTCTGGACACCATGCGGCGGGCACGCATTTGCATTCATCTAGCTCCAGTTCCAGTTCATCGTCCACAAACACAATTGCCAACATTGCGCACTCATTTCACTCGCTGAAATCTTCCAGTTCGCTGCATGATGCGACACTCGCACGCAGCGATAGCATGAATAGTACAGCGAGTGCGAGTGCTGGCAGCAGTGCTTTGCTCTTGCGCTCACCAACACTGGACATGGCCAGCAGTGGCAGCAGTAACAGTGTTGTCGAACCAGCTCCAGTTGTGGCGGCATCGCCTGAAGCCGCCACAGTCGCAGCTGCAGCGGTGAACGTGAATACAGTGCCACCAAAAGTATCGGTCAATGTGCTCAACGATATTGGCAATATGCTGGCCAATCTAACCGATGAACTGGACGCCATGTTGGAGGAGGAGAAGCGTGTCGGTCTCAACATCGACAGTGAATAGTCGACTCGCAACAAGAGCAATCCGAAAGCAAAGTTTCCTTAAGGCGAACCAACACACCTACAAACACACTCGTCCCCAAACGAACGAGAGCATGAACCACGTAGTGTAGCTGAATTGTTTGTAATTTGTAATTTGTAGTCAAGAAAGTTCTTGGTTTATTCTTTTAGCCATTGTCAGTTTTGTTTTCTATGTACTTTAATTTAATTATACTTCTAAGTTATGTACTACTCGTTGCATAAGTATAACGAGTGCTTGTAACGAGTGCAATCAAGTGTACAACTTTGTTAGCATCAAGCAAATCAAATCAAATCAAGTGTTGCATTTATATATTTTAAATATTTATGAATTATTTATGAATTGCGTAATTTGTTAGACATTCCAAAACTATAAAGAAACTATTTAACTGAGTGCTAACAGAGTTGTAGTCGATTTTGTTTTTAATTTTTTTATGTAATGCTAATGACATGGCCAGAATTATTAATTATTATTAGTACGATTCGCATGCACAAGAGTTATGTGTGTAGATTTAGTGTAACTTGATCAACTAAAACAGAAAAGCTTTTGAAACACGTATACTTTTGTACTTTCCCTACGAAAAACCGATCAGAACCGAACAGAAAGCATAAAATATTTAAACAAATTATGAAAATTAAGCGCAAATATGCAACAATTGCATAGTTAATATATATAGCGTTAAATAAATATATATATAATAAATATTTAACAACAACAAGAATCATTTATATGGCGAGTATTTAGTGGTTTGATACTATAAATATATATATTATATAAAAGTAAATTTATAAACAAAAAATAGCACACAAACAAGAAGAAGAAATCGCAACAACTATTTAGTAAACATTTCTACTACATGAGCTACAAGTTTTCAGTTTCTTACAACAATTGTAATTTTATTTTCCAACTTAATTCAGTTTTTTAAGTATTTCGCATATATATATTTTAAATATGTATACAAAAACAAAACAAGATCTATATGAATGAATGTATCATTAAGTGTTATTCCATAAAAACTATAAAACAAAATGCATTAT
Organism: Drosophila dunni; assembly: GCA_018152125.1. Classification (NCBI taxonomy): domain Eukaryota; kingdom Metazoa; phylum Arthropoda; class Insecta; order Diptera; family Drosophilidae; genus Drosophila; species Drosophila dunni. The sequence goes on along the minus strand of JAECXC010000339.1, from coordinate 9,971,648 downwards.
ATTAAATATAAAAATTATATTAAATATATATAAATAAAAATATATTAGCGTTAGATTAAGCAATGCTAAATAACGTATAGAAATTCCGTGGTATACACTTCTATTGCCTTTCTTTATTATTTACTTAAATAAAAATTTTGTAGTAAAAAAATATATAAATATATGTATTTGTTTTTATGTTTGGATTTCTCATTATAATTTTCAGTTGTTAAGCAACAATATTTTGCGCTAAGTAAATTTGTTTTTGGTGCGCATATCATTAGAAAATGAAAATTGAAATTGAAATATACATATATGCATATACATACATACAGACAAAATATATATACATTTATAAATTAACAAAAGCAAAAGAAATCACAGAACATGTAAAGCACATAATGGATAAAAAATCAAATGATCAAAAGAAATCAACAAAAACCAATAAAATACAATTTCATAGTAATAGTCATAGTGTTTTTATTTCATTTAAATAATTTATTATTAATTTTACAGAATTACAGCAGATAATTTCAAATTCAAATTAAAGTTCGCGCCATTTACAGTTTACATTTACACTTAACATTTTTGCTCCTCCCCACTCCTCACTGTTAAGTTTTCGGACTACTTTTAGCGTTACTTAACACTGTGGTAAGTTTGGTATTTTCTTTTGGTCTATCGATAATTTTTTGTAGGCGCCATAAAATGCATTATTTTGCTCTATGCCAATTGCGACCACACTGAGTCTGCTTTTCACTTACACCGCGTTCGGACGCTCCAATAATTTTAAGATAGTCCTAGCATTTATAACGAGAGTAATAATATTAAAATACACCACCACAACAACACCAACTACATCAGAAGTTTGTGCAACAACAATTAGTGTTATTTGTCTTAATTTATATTTGAAATCGTGATCTTTTATTCGTCCTCGTCTCGTATTCATTCGCAAGCGTCGCAGTATAAGAAATGCCATTATTTCTTTATTTTATTTAATTTACCAAATTCTCAGTGAGAGGAGTGTTTGCATAATCTTCAACGTACAAAACACACACCACACTCACACACACACAAGTGATTGTTGATGAAATAAAACCTACTATAAAAGTAGCGTCCCCAGGCAGAGCTAAAAAAAAAAAGAACGCTGGCCAATAAATGCAAGTGAAAATGCAAATGCAAAATAATTGAAAAGGCGCAAATAAAGCAAAAAGCAGCTGGTGACAAAAGTGAAAACTAATTGAAATAGAAACGTTGTGTCACTTGCATTGGATACGCAAATTAATTGCTTTTGGATTTGGCAAGTGTGAATACTAAATTTTTGTGCAGTGCAAAATGTCAAACACTGAAGACAGCGAGCTGGACCCGCAAATTCAGGTGAGAGCATAAGCCCAAATACACGTGCATTCCTTCTCTCCCCTCTTGGTCCTCCCGCATCCATAAATCGGCTGACTTGGTGCCAGGCCGTGACAGGCGCAAACAGCCAGTAGCAACAAAAAAAAAACAACAAAAGTGCTCAGCTGTAGAGTTGCCTTGGCCAGTTTTGTTGTTGTTTTTTCATTACTTGTCTTTGTCTGTAAACGCTCTCTTTGTTTACATGCTCTTCCTTCTCTCCCTCTCACTCTCTCTCTCGCCCTCTGTTTCGTTATGAATAAGTGTACTATTTAATTAGTTTGACAACTTGTCAAAGCCTTTCGCAGGAAGGCAGTGGTGCGAGTTTTTGCATTACGCTTTGCGTTTTACATTTTTTACTTCGCTTTCGCATGCGCCTTTTAAACGCTTCACTGCATTTTGTTGCTTAACTTTGGACAGCAACAATAAAAATCAATTTTCACAGCATATTTGCCCGGTAATTATACAAATTGTGTGCTTCCTTTAATGAAACTGTTAAATATTCATGGGAATTGTATTGATCAATTGACAAAGCAGCTCCCCCACCATTCCGTGGCTTTGTCTCTGCGCATCTAACCTCCAGACTCTCTTACTCTCTCTCTGTAACTGTCTCTGTCTCCCTCGCACTAAACATCAATGTCCATGTCCTTGTCAAGTGTTTTTGTCTTGCTACACATTTCCAAGTAACTGCATTTTACGCTCATCTTCTTTGTGCGTTATTCGGAATTCACGCTCATGCATATTCTATTTACACATACATAAATACGTGCGGGAGAGTAAGTGCGAGTGTGTGTGTGTGTGTGTGTGTGACCAAATCCAAATCCAGCTTAATTGCAGTGTTGTTATTGTGCTTAAGGTGCGACACAGCGAGTGCAAGTGGGAGAGCAATAGTCACAGTGGAATGCTTGGGAATGGCAATGTCATGCATAATTTTGAAGCATAAGGAAATTCCGAAATGCCGACGCCAGCAAATGAAAACAAATACGCAAATTTTTGCCTTAAGCAAATATAATAATATTATTTGTTTGTTGTATTTGCTCTGACTTGCTGACATTAAAAAAAAACGCTTCGTGCGCAGTATGAATAAATTAAGCGAGGCTTTGTTTTGTTTTATTTCTTGCTCGATACTTTGTAAGCACATTTTTAAACAAACTCACTCGTAATATGAAAAGCTAAGCGACTTATGACTATGAATTATTTCAAAACTTTGTAATGTACTGCCTTTGTAGCAATGATACAAAGTCTATTATTGGCCGGCCGCAATTTTATTTATTTATAAACACAGCCAAGTGGGAGACCACAAAAAGTAAACGATAACAAAATAAAAGTCTCACGCTGAGTAAAGTTAACAAAATAAATTTGATGCGCGGCATGTGATTTGATTGAATTTCTTTATAAAAAAACTGCGAGGCGTTCTACGTGTGCGCAAAGTGTAGTTTTATCTAAATTCTGTAAAATTATATTTTTGGCATAAACTTTTGTATATTCCGCGAATCGAGCCCAACAAACAAAGTTAACTTATCTCTATAACTAATTGCAAACTAGTTTGCCAACTCGCATGATATAATACACGAATATATATGTTCATCGATATGTATTTTGGTTGTTTATGCTGTTGTTGTGCTCGTTTTGATGGATTTTGTATGTTTTATGCACCACTTCCGCTTATTAAGACAACGGTTGTTATTTTTGTTGCTGCTCTGCTAAATTGAGTTTGTTTATCAATGAAATATTTAGCGCGTGCAATTTTTGTTGTTGCACGTCGTCTTATCACGCGAACGGAGAGTGGGACAAAAGATAGCAAGAGATAGAAGAGAGTAACAATAGTTAGAAAGATTGAAGTACGTCGTACAAAGCACTTGATGACGTCTGCTTGCGTACGACAAAAGAAAGCCCAGAGACAAGATAAGTAAAGCGTATAAACATTGTCTTTATCTGTGGTTTAAACAGCTGTTTCACTGTAGTTGTTTTTTCTCTTCAGTTGTTAAGTTCAACTGAATTTGCTTTTTAAGTCTGCCACCCACTGTCGTCACCCACGCGCGTCAAGTGACATGACTATCGAAAGTTTAGTCATTTTTTTGGGGACTTTTTCGTGGGCATTAAAACTTTCGTCGTCATGGATTGTATAATTAATCGTTAATTATCTTAGACACGATAACAACCATAATCTATCGGCTTTGAAAAAAGGTGTAAAAAAAGATTAGAAACTTTTACCTTTTTCATAACAGCTTATTAGTTTATTTAATTGACAGTTTCAGTGAATTTTATACCCACTGTCGCAGTAGTTTACACTTGTCTTCAATTTCCAATATCAATGTTAATAAAATTTAATTTTTAATATCAACTTTAGCTGTTACCTTGTGTTACTTGATAATTTGATTACCAAAAGAAACATTATACACGTCGGACAAGCATTATGCTAATGACTAATAAACTTGATACCTCGAGACGCGCTATAGAGAACAAAACAAATTTCGATGAATCACAAGAACACAACTGACATGTCATATAGTATAATTAAACGTGATATGCACTTATAAGGCTTACTACTAATGACTCCAAAAACAACGTTAAATCAACACAATGGAAGGAAATTAATTGGAAAATGTAAATTGTGTTTGTGTACTACCTGTGTGAATCAATAAAAAACTTCTGACTAAACACATATTATTTTACACATGACGTAAATGTTTACGTGTTTCAGCCGCAAAAAAAGACCATATTTTGGGCTTTTAAGTCATTTTTATATTTTAAAAATATAAAAGACTTCAATGTTTAATTTAAAAAAGCATAAATAAAAAAAATTTCCACTTGGCAGCGGTGGGATTCGAACCCACGCCTCCGAGGAGACTGGTGCCTTAAACCAGCGCCTTAGACCGCTCGGCCACGCTACCACATGTCTGATTGACGCACAAGTTTATTTCTCAAACTCCCAGTGTCACTTGCCAACGGGCTATTTATACGGTCAGTTCAACACTCGGACAGCAGCAGGAAATTTATTTATTTTAAGAGCTGAACATTTTGAAAATTGTATTTACATAAAGCAACTGTTTTGTTTGTGCACTTGTGCAACAACGAGGAACTCCCACACTATGGAAATGTATCTGTATCTGAGCTCGCCATCGACATTGCTTATTTAATTTAACGCACTTGCTTTATTGCTTCATTTTTTATGTGCAAGTGCAGCTCAGCTTGCCTCAATTTACAAAAGTCATAACTGCAACGAACTTACTGTGGGTGTGCTGGTTGAGATACAGATACAATTGTTGGTCGATTTGCTAGTGTATCTTATAATTCGGTTTATCAACGCAACTTTCTATTTTCGTTTCCCTATACATTTGTTGTTTTTGTTGTCAAAGCGCAAATTGTTTGTCGTTTTTTGTTTGCTCGTCTGCGACACTTCAACAAGACCTCGAGGCGCCTTCATCATTATCATCGTCAGTCGTCGCCTCTTCAATGATGCATAACAAAAAAAATCTGTGGCAAAATGTCGGCAACATTTTGCCGTCGGTTACCGCACTCAATTTGCATTTGTTGTTTGTGCAATTTGCTTTAATTAATTAATTTCTATTGGCATCAGAGCAACGAGCCAAACAATTTAGTTACGTATAGTTTCTGCTGATTGTTGTACCAATGATTTGACAACAAATACATACTTAATTATTGGTAATAGCCAAGTAGTTATTTCCGCTCTTTAAATTATGTTATTGCCACTTTTAGTCGCTCTAATACATATTATCTATCGTACAAACATATTTATAAAGAGTAATCTTATCAAGCTACGAGCCTTTAACTCGACAATGCGAAGTTCACATATAAATTACTTTGAGCAGGTGTAATGCTGCTATATTTACTAATTAGTAATGCAGTTTACGGCTAGATTAGCCCAAGAAGAAAACATAAAAGATTGATTAGCTCCACTTAGCTTAACCCAAAAGAATATATCTTTTAACCCGTATTTTATGCGCTTTTGTTTGAAAGAAAAATGGACTAATCACTGCTACTTAGACTTGGTACAAAGTCGAAGACTTTCCAGCACCTGTCTTGCCTTTATCTCCCTTTCTCTCACTCCCTCTCTCCCCAATGCATCTTTCTTTACTCTCGTTTGTGTACATTATTCATTATCGGATTTTCAACATCTTTTTGCTTTGCATACTTGACATAACTTTTCATCTCCTTTGTTTTTGTTTTCTTTCGCTTTTTGGGTTCAAGTCTTGGGCTAATTAAAATTGTTTCTCCCAATTGCGTTTTAGCCAAGTTACGCTGAATTGTTGTTGCTATTTGTGTGCATTTGTTAGCCACAAATTTAGGCGGCGTGACATACTCTTTCTGTATCTTTGAAGTCTATGTAACGACCACTTTCCCAGTGTCGACACTTGTGCTAGTTTAGTTTTAGCTACCACATTCCCTTTTCTTTACTCCCCGCCTGCGTTTTAGCCACTTTCTATTAGCCTCAAAGTAACAAAGTTGAAATCTGCGTTAATTGCCTCTGCCCCCAAATGCGTATAAATACAAATACACAAATACATATATAAATATATTTATTTTATGTAGTTTCCTTTGTAACTTTCCGCGAATTGTGACGCAAATGCGAACGCTTTGAGTTGAATGTCCTTTGATGACTTTCTAGCTTTTGTGCACTGAGAAAAATCAAGAATTACAAGTGTTAATGTATACTGAACGTGGCTAAAGGTTGTGTTATGCCAAATAAGCCTCTTAAGTAAACATTTTTCCCAGTGAAGCTACTGCGAAAAACAAATCGATGAATAAGGTTTCCATTACGGTTCGCATTTCCGTCTTTGCCAATGTTGACGCAGCAATTGGTAGGAGGATTTCCTGCTGGTACTGAGTTTTGTACTAAATATTGGCAGTTATGGTGCGAGGACACCGCAAGTAGGTCAGGTCAGGTCAACTTGTGCTAAGGGTAGGCTTTCGCTTTGGCTACAGGACATGACAGGACAGGACATCACGCCATACTTGTTTGGCTGGCGTCATTGCGACTCTTACGGGGTGTGTTCTCAACGGGTTCACGGTGAAACAAACCAATAAACTAATGTAATATATACGGAGTAAACAACATGATGAGTGGGCAGAGTAGACCAGCATTTAAAAGGGTATTCCACTGTCTCTCTTTGTCTTGTCAGTTAGTGTGCAATTAAACTAAGACTTACAAATCTCTTTGAGCTCTTAGATAAAGTTTGCAAATATTTTGGAAGCTTTCATTTCCTGCATAATTATCTTCTAACTTTAAAACTTGCAAATTGTTTGCTTCCAGCGTCCAACAACTTTCACTTATGACTTGTCATAAGTTTTTGCTGTGAAGGACATGCCAAAGCAGCAGTTAATGCGGTAATGCTACCCAGTCGGAAGGCAAACATTAAATGCTTAAGTTTACACACAACTTTGTTAGTGCCGTCCCTAGCTGCCTATCATCTTTCAACTTGGCTAAAATAAATATCATCATGAGTTTTGGCTAAGGGCGCCCACTTGTCTGTTGGTTGGAAACACGTCATCTTCAAAGATATCAAATAATTGGATATTCAGACGCGCCCTTTGCCACGGCTTTAACCTTTTCCATTTGATTTATATAGACTGTGACTCAGGTTGAGAACCATTTTGCCCTTTGGAGCCCTGACGAATGCAAAAAAACGTCAACACATCGCGTGATTTGGTCACATTTCCAGTCTTTGTGGCTACGGCTACAATATCATGTGATTTTGACCCTGTTTTAGCCAAACTAGAGAACAAACTGTGGACTGTTGTGCAAAACCAAATCAATATTTTAAATTTGATGAGTTTAAGTAGCTGCAAGTGTTGTGAAATGTTTTAAAATTCTTTTGTTTGATTTTCTTTGAAATGGTTCAGCGAATTTCCAATTTGTACACGTTCCATGAAATTGGCTATAAATTGCCGATATTATCTTTTCATTTGCATCTTTTTTTGGCAAACCCTTGAACTTTGCACATACGGCATCGCAAATTCACAAAAGTTGCGCAGCGAGAACTTATTCAAGGTCCTAATATACTCGATTTTGCAGTCATCTTGTGAGCATTCCGTTTACTTGTTTCTTTGTCTGTAATCAAATTATTTGCCTACTCACAGCCCCTTCCATAAGTAGGTACAGCTGGCTGTATGGTAAATACCTTGGGAGGGTTTCTTCTTTTTTTGAACAACTCAATTGCATTGTAATAAAATTTATACGACGTCAAGCGAAAGACTTTATTGAATGAAGCTCATTGAACTGAAGGGTAGAGTATATATATCTGCATGTATAGGGTATGTACTTTTAGTCACTTATTTCAGAGGTCTTTGCCTCTTTTAGGGCCGTTCCACACGTCGGCATTAATTAGTACGCTATCTGTGACGCCAGGGGGCGTGCTTGTGCCAACTTGTTTGTAACTGTTGTTAGTTTACTCTTTTTTTTAGTTTTTAGTGAGTATATTGTTGCATGTTGTTCGTGAAAATTGTTGGGAAATTGTATGGCTGCCTGTGTTAATGGGCATTGCGATGAAAAACTTTTAATTAACAAGCACTTTGGTAGTCAAAAATGCCAGCAAAACCCCTACCTGTGCCTGTGCCTGTACTTCTGTCTGTGCCATGCACTTCCTTTGTGCCGTCGTTGAATGCCAGATGCCAGCAAAATTCCTGGAAAGTTCAACTTTTGAAATTTCTGCAGCGTAGATGAAACTGGTTTTTAGGGGCCAACCGAAAAGGTAAAACAAACCGGTCTCGTCTCAGTCGCAGTCTCAGACTCAGTCTCGGCCTTTAAATCAATCAGCCTCTCCAGAGTTGCCCTGCGACGACCTGCTTCATTCACACACACACACACAGTGTATATGTATAGTGCTTACCTTTAGATACCTGCGTATATCCGGCATGTGTAGAAAAAATGCCCAGTGACCACGATAAAAATCAAACTGGGACAAGCTTAATAAAAGCTGCTATAAAAACGCTTATATACCCTTATACCTACGTATACAACTTTGTAAATGGAGTAGATACACGCAGACAAAATTCAGATAAAAAACCAAATAAAATTGATAATTACAACCGGTTTTTGTTCGACCAAAACAAAACCCAAAACACTAACTCGTAACCACATGCAGTTCAGCGATCCAAAACAATGGGCGGCGCTGATCCACACACCCGCACCGGTACCGTCCCCGCCCTCCCTGATTTAAAATGGAAATATCAATTGAATTATCTTCAAATAATTTAAGCCGAAAATAAAATGTATTATGCTATAATTAAGTGAATGTTCGTGTAGCATTTGTGGGATAAACTTTAAATTTTACGAAATAATTGCATTGTTCGATTGCCATTAGATTACGCTATCAATTTTAGATGAACTTTATTGAATTCAATTCAAATGTCTCTGTTATTCGAATACATCCCTTAATTTTAAAACACCGACTGTTAAACTGCTGGCAGCTGTTTATTTATGTTATTTAACATAGCTCTGTAAGCTGTTGTGTTAAGTAGTCAACTTGGCCGCTCCTTCGTTGATATTAGAGTGGCGCATTGCGTTGAGCTGCGGCATGTTAAACTGTAATGTGTAGAGATCGCGAGTTCGATTTCAGCTGTTGACCAAGAGAATTTTAAATTTTAAAAGGATTTTATAAATTATCTTACTCAATTCTGTAACTTTGCGCCCGCCCCTAGGTTTGCTTTGGAATTGTTGCTCAAAAAGCAATTTCATGTTCACATGGGGCTAAAACAAAGGTTTTGTATCACTCCACGGAGCCAGCGCGTCTAACTTCATTGTATAGCGTTCGCTCCACTAACCAAATAAACCACATTTCCTTTTTTTTATGTGAAATAAACTTTATTTTATTTGTTCAACATTTTATTTTCTATATACACGCCTTAAAACTATACTTAAAATGTGCTGTTGATTACACATTAATTTTTAGGATGATAAAATGCAGCGACGAAAGAAATACAACAAGATATCGTAGATTACAATTAACTAACAGTGACTTCTAAGACCCGTTTAAACGGTGACTCTCAGGGCTTCTACAGCTAAGTACGGTTCAGTTGTAGCTCAAGGATTTAGACAAACTCGTAGCCAATACCAAACTGAAAGCCATTAAGGACCTTGTCAGTGCTCTGCTTGCGTACAGGAACACAGTAGTTCAACTCGATGCGAGCACGTTCCGCCAGCTTAATGCCTATGCCCATGCCATAAGCACTGCGCATGTTGTCTGTAAAGGGAATTAGGAAAGACTTTAAGTAAACGAATCAAAGGTTTAAATAGTTTACGGCTCTTACCTGTGCTAAAACTGTTGCTGTTGCCCATGTTGTAGAAGAAATGCATGCGGAAGTGATTGGCCAGGCCCTTAAAGACATTGGAAAATGGCAGTGGTGTCCACAGATGTGCGCCCGCGCACCAGAACGTCTGCGCACCAATGGGCGTGCCCTCGATAACGGGTCCAGCACCGCCGTACTTAAAGCCACGCAGTGTCAGTGGACCACCGCAGTAGAACAAATTGCTAATTGGCAGCGTTGTGGTCTTCTTCGTCTCCTTCATGAGCCCGACACGTCCACAGAACTGGGCTACCAGACCCCCAAAGAGTGGCACATTCACCTCCCCGTTTGCTGTGCTGCTGGTGTATGCAATATTGCCACCCAATCCGCAGTATTCGTTAACCGATTTCAGTAGAATTCCTCGAGTGGGAAACACAGTGTTATCCCGATTGTCAAAGATCAGAGAATAGCGTAGCAACGATGCCAACTTGGGTCCACAGTGATCACGTATGGCAAAGGGCACGGATTTGTTCAGCAAACCCAAGTCCCTGATTGAATTCTCGTACTGCAGCGAGTGTGTGAGCTGTAAATGATAGAGAATTAGTTAGGAGTTTGGAATTGAGGGCTGATTTAACCCAGGTAAAGCACTTACATCCACTCCTAGCATTGTGTGTACACTAAAGTCCACTAAATAGCCCAGATTTGTGGTCTGAAACGAGCTGATGTCATAACGATCCGTTTGCCGAAAAACGCTGAAAGACATTCTGCAAGAAAACGAGAGTTTTTAATCCTTAAATTCTTGGAATATCCTACAAAATCCACAACTTACTCTGGTCGATTTTCGCGAAAACGCGTATGGAAAAAGGGTTTCCAGAACTTCAGCTGCAGATCGTTGGCTCTGGTGCTGCTGTAGCTGCCCTGAAGCGAAACGCTCTCGCCGCGACCCAAAATATTGGGTATGGTCAGCTCGGTGCGCAATGAGCCCTCGTTTTGGCCAATTTCTGTGCCGGCCGAGCCCATAATTCGTGTGTATTCGTTGCCCTTGAATGTCACCTCATAGCCCTGGGCAGTGGCATCAGCTCCCCGACTAATATCGATATGTACGCTCACATCCTTAAAGATGCCGAGCTCATGGAGATACGATTTGGTGGCCATTGCCTCCAGCATCATGTCCTGAAAGTTGTCGGTTTTGAACAAGTTGTCGGCTGCTCGCATTACGTAATCGTTGTGGGTGCGCAGTAAGCCGCTGACATTGACCCGATCCACGCGAGCTCCGATTTTGCCCAGGTCGTATTTTGGCTCCTTGGCCGTGGCACCGCCTCTCGGTGATTGTGACATCTTTGGGGGCAGGTTTTAGTGGTGTTAGTGAAACTGCAAAGGAAGGAAAATAAATTTAATGTATTATTTTTATTGCAGATTGAACTGGAGAATCTCAATAGTGCGACGGATGTGATAAATAAGCTGGAAATTGAATTGGAGGTAAACTAAACTAGCGGCTCTTTAAAGACTATTAACTAAACTAATTCTTTTGATTTGCAGGAGGCGAATTCTACATTTCGCATACTCCTCAATGAGTCGACGCGGCGCTTGAAACTGTCCTCCAAGAAGCTAGGCAACTGCATCGAGAAGGCACGTCCCTACTATGATTCGCTGGACAAGGCACGGGAGGCACAGATCGAGTGCCAGCAGGCGGCAGTCAAGTTTCAGCGAGCAAATGGTAAAGACAACAAAAGCCTTGTTCAAATGGGATATATTTGATTATAAAATTATTTTCTTCTCTGTAGAAATCCATGCGGCAGCTAAAGAAACTGTGGCTTTGGCCGAGGCACGCTTCATGTCCAATTCGCATGAGTGGCAGTTCGACAATGCCTGGCAGGAGATGTTGAATCATGCCACCCAAAAAGTAATGGACGCCGAGAAGCAGAAAGCCGACTGTCATGCGGAGCATCAGAGACGCACACGACTCTTTCACAGCGCCGAGCAGAAGCTGCAGCAGCTGGAGGATCGCTTCAGGCGGAGCATTAACAAGTCGCGTCCGTATTTCGAGGAGAAGCAGGTCTGCCAAGATCAACTGCAGACTCAAAAGAATCGCATACAGGAACTTCAACAGCAGGTGGCAACGGCCAAATCCACATATTCCACGGCTCTGCGGAATCTCGAGCGTATCAGCGAAGATATACACAGGCAGCGTGGTGATTATCCCGCATTGAGCGGCTCACCGCCACCGCCTGGACCCCGTGAGCCTGGCGTGGGCGCTGAACTGAACACACCCACCTCCAGTGCATTGCCATCGTTGCCCGACTTTCAGCTGGAGCTGGAGAAATGCGACTTTCCATCGATTGCGGGCAGTCAAATGTCGCTAGGCGGCACTGCGGCCACTACCTCTGCTGTTGAGACGGAGGATGAGGCAGAGGAGGATGTTTGTGACTACGATGAGACCACAACGCAGGCCAGTGAACTCCGTGGCATTGTCGATGAGCGTCAGTTGGAGGCGTTACGTCAAAGGGTCAAAATACTCGCAGTGCGTCCCATCGAGGGCGGTGATGGTCAGCAGCAGAACGATCTGTGGGAGCATGAACTGAAGGCCACCGTTGACAAATTGGATCATCTGATGATGCTCAAGGAGGCGGCCAAGCATCAGCAAACCGAACGCGGTAAATCCACAGAGCTTCGACCAGATTCCCTAGGCGCCGAGGCACTCAAGCGTCACACCGATGACGATTTGGATGCCCGGGATGTGGTCATCAAGACGAGTGCTCCAAGTTCCACCATTGCCCACAGTCTGCCCGTGACGCCGCAGCATCAGTCGCTTGGAGCAGCTGCAGCCAATGGGATTAAGAAGCTGCAACAGCAACTTGCCCCTCTGCCATCGGTAAATGTTTCCATGCGTGAGCTTCCGCTGCTGGCGAGGCTCTCCACCGAGCTGCTGGATCGCAGCAGCGCAGCCATGGGCAGCGTGCGACGGCAGCTGAGACGGCGATCCCTCGAATAGCAGCAGAATCCATTCTTTGCATGGCCGAGAAACCCGAAGACCGTTACGCGTATATCAAATTAATAGTTTGTTTATATTAAATGAATTGTGTAAATCGTGAGAATGTGAAGTGAATAACGCATTTAAGTTCACACTTGAGAATATATTAAGTACTACACATTATGCCTACATTATTTTTAGCATTATTTATAACTATGAACATAAATATTATATATACATGTGTATATCTACCGCTAATTTCGTATATATCTATGGAATTATCCTGAATGTTAACTAATATATTGAGTGTCCTGCATAAGTGATTGTTTCCCACATTGTTAATATTTAAAAATCTAAAAAAACAAAAAACTTAATGTCATTTTATGTGATTTCAAAACCGAAAAGTGTAGTTTTGTGTGCGAACGTGGCCCTAAACCGTAAGCAGTTTTAAGTTAATGTCTAAAATAAACAATGAACTAATTAAACATTTAATGAAATTGGGCACATGCACTAAATAGTTTAGCCGAAAATACCACAAAAAATAAAAATATAAAAAAAAACAACATGAATTGCACTTGTGTGTGAAGGAAACGAATTCAATTAGTTATTTAAGTACAATTCTCAAATAATCTGAAGCAGGCAATGAAGCTACGAGTTATTAGTGCAAAACAACAAACAAACAAGTATTTCTGCATAGTTAAAAATAAAAATTTACATTTAAATTCAAACCGAAATTTCGTTTTCAGTGACTACAAATTTTGCTTAATTGAACAGGATTTCCTATCAAAAGTGATTTAATATTGATTAATGCCTTGAAACAGCTGTTCTGATGCAACTTTCGGTGTCTAAAATTTAAACTATGATGTCATTTGCCCACTGCACTCTATAAAAGCCAAACAAAAATTTGGCCCGAAAAATTATGTAAGCCGATGTCTTTTGGCCCGCTTACCTGTGATGTGCTGTTGCTGCGCTTGGCCACAACGCGTTGTGTTCTGAATCGGTGTTTTGTGTTTCGAATTACTATAAAATATAAACAAACTGACAGCCACTGAAGCTGGCCGAATTTTTAACAAATTTCTTACGACTCGAACTAAACGCACGCGTGCGGCACCAAGTGTCACACACACTCACGCACACAAACACAGGCAGGAAAAACGGAACGTTGCCCAGCACTTATTTCTGGCGTTGAGCAGCACGAAGCGATATTTAATAGGGGTATGCCTTGATACTCACGAATATCGCATAGTCGTGACTTGAGGTGGACATGGAGCGACTGCCAACTCTCTAAGGTAAGAAATGACTATCGAAACCAAAAAACTTAAATAGTTTGTAAAACTCCAATTTTTTACCCATACAAAATTCTTTTTGTATTTATTTCACACTTGCTTACAGTTAACTTAAACTATTACTTATGTTTGCTTGTTTACTTTGGTGCACTTTATGCCGTTGGATTGCAGTTTTCGCATAATATCCAGCGCTTTTTGTTTCTTGGCGTTTGCCTCTGCATCGGCGCTACTTTCTACGGTTTCGCGGGTGTTCCGCCTTTTCACTTCCACACCGCAGGCACGTAATCTGTTAAGTATTTGTTGTGTATCGCCGTTGGATAGATTCACAGATGGATTGCTCACCATGGGCTTACTGGGTGGCGGTAATGTTGTGGCTGTTTTTGCGGTTGTAGTAGAAAATACGTCAACCACATTCTTGACAATTATTTCATTCGTTTTCGTTTTATCGGACTCTTTGGGCAAATCGAGGCTGCGAGTTTTACCCCGCTGCTGTTGGTTTGTAAGAATGGTTCGGTTGGGACTGGAATGTCGCATTCGTTTCACTGGCAACTGTGGAGGACTCGGCTCCACTTGAACTTTCTCAGCTTCATGCTTAAGCTGAGACCGCGTGCGGGTTTTTGCCATGTTCTCTTTTGCATTGCCAGGCAATGCTTTGGCTTTGCTGGGCAATGTCTTGTCTTCATCTGTATACCAGCGGGGATCCTCCAGCTCCGCCTCCCAGTCGATATCCAAGCTCTTATCGGTACGAATAGCGTCCGGTTCGTAAATAAACAACTGTAAATGAGGGTATTTAGTTAGCATATGAGCACGGGGTATAAGTGTCCCCTGCTTCTTACCTGCTGCTTGCCATTGACTAGTCTTGTCTCTCGCTTGTCCTCGTCGTACTTCAACTCGTCTATGGACGCCACAATGTGTTTGATGCCAATGCATTTGCTTAGATGAGACTGAAACGATTCCAGGCATATGTAATGTCGCTGACACGAACGACATAGCATAATTAAGCGTTTTTGCTGATCATAAAGTATATCGCCGAAGCGCACTAGTCGCAGCGATTTAAATTTCCGAGATCCGTTCATTTGTTGATGTTTGTGGGCAGACGCCAAATGTTTACTATTAATTACTTATTATTATTGCTTTAACGATTGTTTTGTTTTCCCTATATATTTTGCACGAATTGTTAGGCGCCAATGCTGAGTTGCTGTTGTTGTTGTTCTACATGCGTTTCGCATTGTTCGTTTATTATTTGGAAGGGCTTTCAATTCTAAACAAAGTAAAAGTAAGTGTACTGAGTTGTGTTTGACGTTTATAATAAAATTGAATCTCTCACCGTCACATGCGAATTCTCCTGTTTTTCAATCCATATTAACTTTTTTAATGACTTCACGTAGTTTATTTCAATATTTAAAAACAATTTGTTTAATTTATGCTTGCAGGCTGTGATAAATTGTGGTGGTTGGTCGATACTTTAAGAACTCAAATCGATACATTTTCGATGGATTGTGGCGGTCGACAAATTGCGGCAGTGCTGTAGAATGTTACTGAAAAGTGTAGGTAAGTGCTAAGTATTGACGCTCGCTTGGCGCGCATTCAAATCTATTCTGCTCAATATTTGCTATTAGTTTTACTTTTATGCGCGTGACCATTTTGGTACTTCAGTTGAATGGTTTGAATTTTTTGTTATTTTCTATGCTTTGGGCTTTTTAAATGTTTTGCTTTATTGCTTTTGATTAACGCCCATGCAATTGAAATTAAATCGCTTGCAAATGATTCGAACGATTAAAAAAATACAAATAAAAAAAGTATGGCAAGTGCTGCACCATTTGTTTACAATTTTTTCAGCAAATCCTTGTTATTCACACACATACAGACACCCGAGAACATGGTCTGATTTTGATGCCCTGACTTTTCCTCTATACCGAGTACCAACAAAAAAATTCCTTTTAATGTTTTGCGTGTTGCGGCACTTGTGCAATATAGTATTTTTTCGCAATCGTTATCCGTAACAGTAGTTACACATGTGCCAGGTCACGTGAACACACACACACGCTATTTGAATGTGTAAAAAATATCTGTAACTCATACTTTCCGGTATACAATCACCTGATAGAGTAGCATCCACCCAGTATCAAAGTTCTGAAGTGCCAACTTGGTTTTCGTTTTTATTAGCGTTTAAAAACTGTTTAAAAACATCAAACAGATATGCATATTTAAGAACTGACACTAAGAAAACGAAGCAGTAAGTGTAACGAGCCCGAAAGTAGGCAACACTTTTTGGCATCAGCAATTGAATTTCGAAAGCATGAAGTTGCCAATGCTGTGCCATGCAATTAAGCCAGCAACCGTAGACTTTTGCCTGTACCTCAAACTGTCCCTGTCTCCTCTCTCGGTGTCTGTCTCACCCTATCCCCGTCCCTTTGCCCCCTCTTGTACATTGTGTCTCCCTTCCATCTGTTGTCGTTGCCATTGCCATTGCATGCTGACCATGCAAATTACGTTGCCCACAAATACTGGCACACACACACACACATGCACGCATACATACATATGGATATGGACACGCAGTGCTGTCACCATTTGGCTGTGCGTTTGAGTGATGCAGTGAGACAGGCAGCATAGTGAGAAAAAGTGAGACAGCGAGAGCAGGAGAGAGGGAGGGAAACTGCAAAGGAATGGATACAATATCCAACCCAGTGCCAGTGCATGGCATGGCCAAAGTTAAGTTAAATGGACTTGCGGTGCACTCAAGCAGCCAACACACACACGCACACGCATACACACATACTCGTACGCACACACTCACACTTACACTTTAAGCCATATTGCCTGAGATGGCTTGCGTGTGGCTGTGTGTGTGTGAAGTGACTGGGTGAGTCCATGTCAAGGTAGCAGCCCGACTAGTAGATTAAATTAAACGTAGCAACAGTGCGACACTGCAGTCGACACACTCGGAGCAACTGCACCCATGCCATGGACTACACGGGCAACAACATTAAACGTGTTTACACCATGTCCGACCAGTTGATATGCCAACTGCTTTGGGACTCTCACGCTGCTCACACTCCCAACACTCCCAACACTCCCAACACTCCTAACACTCCTTACACATATGCACAGTACACGGTGCGGCACTAGGTGTACCCACTCTGAAGCGGGTCATGTGCGAGGACCAGAGACTGGACAATGAACAGCCAGAACAGAATACCACAGCGTCGTTGTCAACAATTGCCACCGAACCATTGTAGCTAGTTCTTGTTTACAATTTTCAGAGAATGGGAATATGAAAGAAAGATGGAGAGAGGGAGGGGGAGGGGAGAAGGCGGCACATTTCGAAATAAAAAAATCACTGCATACTTTCAGGTGGCTCTGCTGTCATAATACAATAGAAAATACGTTGTGCGCGACGTGTTGTTGTTGTTGTAGTTCTTGTTTTTATTGTTTGTGCGCTTTGTGCGCGTTGTGACTGTGAATTAGCCTTTGGCTCGCAGCACTACACGTTGGCCAACTTGCAAGCCCAGCAGCTGTCCCTGCCCCTCACCTACGAAAGCAACTGCAACTGCAACTGCACCTGACTCTGCTGCACCTCATACATGTCAAAGTGCACGCTGCATGCTTGCAGGAAGCTTCAGCTTTGTCACAGGCTCTGTATGTGTGCAGCTTTGTGTGGGTGTATGTGTGTGGGTGTAGGTAAGCGGCATGTTAAGTTAGTTGACTTTTTAAAAACCAATGCATTTATTTGGTATCTCTGTGAGTAGCCTTGATGTTAATTTTGTTAGGAATTGCTTTTGATTTAGGCAAATAACATGAACATGTATTGTGAACAACATGAGCTTAATAAAGGTAAAGCAGCATGGTATCTAGCAGACTTCTCTGCTGTTAACTTAAGAGTGTTAACATTTTGGGTATTTAACATAAGAGATTTCTGAAAATTGCCTTTAAGACTGCACTGGAAATGCTTTAATAAAGTAACCACAATATATATTGCTACTTAAAATTGTTCAAGACTCTGAAACTCCTGCAGCTGATGATATATATTTTATGTATTGATTTATGAAAACGTTTTGCTATTTGCTGGACACAGGAAGACAACAACTCGAAATGACTTTGCGTTCACTGCAATTGCTGTTGACCATTGGCCATTGCAGTCTTTAGCCAGAGTTACTGACTACCTTAGCTTTGACCAGGCGAATCAATGTCTTAATATTACGCTCATTTATTGACCAAGAGCAAACAAAGCAGCAAAAGTCAAGTAAAATTGCTATAAACGCTGTCCAATCACAAACCCAATTCCAATCCCGATTCCAATGCTCATATGCCAACATACTACCTTTTCTTTTATGTGTGTGTTGTGCATGTGTGTGTGTGTGTGTGTGTGGGAGTGTAAAGAAAACTGAGCAAAAATAGACAAAATGCAGCTGCGCTCACTTCCCGGATGACTGCTGGCTATGGCAATGGCTGGAACTCCTATATAGACATGGCCATGGCTTTTTGGCTATAGCTTTTGGCTGCTACAATTGCAGGAGATCGACAATTTCCTGGTCCGCCTGCAGGTTGTCAGCCAAGTTGATTACAAAGCACTAAAATCAATAGGAAATGCAGTTAAATATTTTGCCAGCCGAAATAATTGCTGTGAACGTTAAGCCAAATCAAATATGAAATATATATATATGTATGTTTTGGGCCAAAATGAGTGGAGAAAACATTTTATTGCCGTTAGCAGCAGCAGTCATTGTTGGCTAAAATTATTTAATTAAAAGCTAAGAAACTCGACTCAAACTTTCCATCTGAAACTAAAGCCGAAAAGCGTCTACTAGAATTTCCCCGACTGCTTCTCAGACGCCAAGTCGCAAATCAACGACAGAAACGGTAAACTTATGGCTCGGTGTGAAAACTTTACAGGCCGGCAATGGCAAAACACCGTCGAGCAGGTGAAAAAGTTCAACATTTATTTTTATTTTTCAGTTTTTCAGTTTTTCACTTTTTGTGTTTTTCGTCGTTTTTTTACTTTCGTCTGCTCAATGTTGGCAGCATTCAACTTGTTAAACAATTTTCGTATATACGAGAAATTTCGACAAGTTTGCGCCGTGCTGTGTGCTCTGTGTGCTTTTCAAAATCTTTAAGATACAAGATACAGCTACAGATACAGATACAACAGCTGCAGCTGCAACGTGTGCTACTTTATGCGTCTGTCCTGCAAGTCCTGATGTAAGCTTAAGTAAGGGATGTGGCTCCAACGAGAGGGTATACTCTACGCCTGTCTGTCTGACTGTCTTTCCGTCCCGCTGCGAACTTTGCCAGACAATTTTTCTGCTACTTTGCATGTCAGTGTAGTCAAATAGTCGAAAAGCTACGGCGGGTAAGTTTTTCCCCCCGACTTAACTAGAATGTCTTTGGCATTTTGCAATTGAATTTTGTACCGATTCTCGATTCCCAACTCTTGGTTCTTATAGCTATGCATATATGTACCGATACGTAATACAAAATGTATCTGTATCTGTATCTGTATCGTTTGGTAATAGGGAAAAGGTGAGTTGACTGTCCGCACTGACGACTCAATGGCTGCCCATTCAGATAACGTTTGAGGCCAAACTATGGCATAAAGTGTGCACTTAAAGTGCTGCATATTGGCCAGGCCAAAAATCCAGGCTTCACAGCTGCAATTACACAAAAGAGAGAGAGTGAGAGAGTAAATATTAAATAGACAGCTTAAAAGTATGCTACATATAATAAATCGACAGCTTAAAAGTGTGTGTAGTAAATAACGATAGCAAAATGACAGCCGTTGAATGGTGGCAAATAATAATGTACAACACAAATGGGTCAGCGTTTCGACCAGGCTATAATCAATATACAATATGCTTAAATAAACTGCAATATTTGTTGAGTATATTTTCAATATATGCGAAACAGATTAAAGTCGCCTGTGTAATGGACAGCAAGTGAGCACAGCAAAAACTCTGTATCAATTATTTAAACTATTTTAGAAGTGTATAAATGTGGAGGGGTAGTTTGGCTTGGCAGTTAGATTCGTTAGAGGGAAGGAAAAAATTATATATCTAACTTATAAATATACGAACTTAAATCCCAGCTTCATTTGGGTATAAATTCCAGTTTTTTCTACAGTCTCTATAAATAAAAACCGCTGTTAATTTATAATTTTTAATTTGAAGCCCATCAGAGTACCGTAAATAACCAAATTTAGGTGTCAAGAATGTAAACTCTGCAAATATTATTAACAAAACTTTGGGCAACAATAAACGGTAACGCGGTAAAAACGACAGCAACGTGAAATCGAAAATCAAGAATCGGAATTCGAGTACAAACATAAACACATGACCGTAACCCGGCAAACATTCGCCGCAGCCACAACGTTTGGCTTTGGATTAAAGTGCAAATACCTGGTTGGCTTACAGTTTCACCCCAGCATTAAATTTCAATATCACAACACAGTTGTGGGCGGCAGGCCTGCCTCTCCGCTCTCTCCCCCTCACTCCCCCTCACTCCCCCTCACTCCCCCATCTCTCGCATGAATAGAGTGCACTGGTGTACAAATTGCAGCTAAACAAAAATTTAATTGCATCGTGCCGCGAAATGAAAATGAAAATCGAAATCGAAATATTATGAGCTTCCAAGCGGCCGTCAAATGGTTTTAAAACCCAGTTCAAACCGCGTCCGTGTCTTGTGTATCGTTTCGCGTGTCACGTGTTTGCCGTATCGTGTCACGAGTTGCGTGCTCGCTGCAAATCAGCGTTGCAAACACACGTTTGGTGGAAACAAAAAACCGAGGACACGCAGAAAAAACAACATGGAAATATGTGCGTCCGGTAAATTTGTCGATATTCTCTGATAAATTTTTATTTTTTGTTGCGATTTTTTTTGTGCTGCGTTTTGTTGCGTTTTTTGCTTCCGTTTCCGCGCTTTTTTTATATACGCTGTGTAAATAAAATCGACATGGCAGCAAAAAAAATATCGCTGGATTATTAAAACCATAGCATGAAATTATTTTCAATTCCCATAACGTTTGCTTAAGTTTGTTGTGCGACAGAACACATACCCTGTAAAATTTAAGCAGCGAAATGGTCAATGGAAGTTAGAGCAAGGAAATTGAAGTACTACAGGGTATTCTATAGTACCAAACATGAGTTTTCTCGTGTTTTGCATGTATTTCTTAGGAGAATACATTTTTACAGGGTATGTGTACGGCTGTCATTGCGGATTTTCCACTGTTTTCTTAAAGGGCTTGATGATCAGCGTAAGTCGGCTCATTTGTGCACTAGTCGTGCATGCCCACCTGACGTTTTGCTGCATCCAGGGTGCACAAAGGGGCAAATGAAATGGGGGAGGCGGTGCAGGGGAGTGCAGGGGGTCGGCCGGGATGCGGCAAGGTGTGCAGCCACGTAGCACAAATATTTGTGAACACGTGTCCAACGAGCAAAAGTGACGAGCCAAAAAGTGTGGTTAGCCATTCTGTTGGACAAACCAGTTCGTGGACAGGTGAGCAGCGAGGGGGTGCAGGGTATAACTGCAGTACCCACTGCTTCTTTTTGTTGTACTATTTTTACTTCTAATAAATGAAAAGTAAATAGGAAAGCGGCCAACTCAGCGCACACTTTGCCCCGTTTTGTCAGCGAAAAATATGAAATAAATTTTTAAGCACAACTTTGGAAAATTCGCACACAGTTTTCGCGTTGCTGCAGGTCAAGCACGGACCGGGGGTAAGCAGTGTTGGAAAAAGTCAAAAGTAAAAGTTTACAGCACGTACTCATGATTCATCGATGGGCCAGTTAAGGCCATGGCCAGACTGGGAATTTGGCTAGTTGGCTAACAGCAAATGGAAGCCAAACTCAAGCTGTCAGTTGAGAGTTCAATAACAGCGATCATTAGCGGCACTCCCCCACAGCCCCCACAACCCCCATGTCCACCTGCTTAGCACCTGGGGTGTAAAAGTAAACAGGAACTGAAGAAAAGCAGCAAAGGAAGCGTTAAAGTACTTAAAGCATCAATTGTTCCATGTGACTGACCCAAGGATTAGTTTGCAGCATAATAATGGCGAAAACATGTTTGAAGGGCAAGTGGCTAAAAGCAAACGTGGCTTAAATGGTACGTTGAACTTGGCTTTTGTTGCAGTGGTGAAAATTAGGTGGAAGGAAAGCTGGCAGTACAGAGAAAGGTAAGAAGATCCTGTACCCTGTACCTTTGTAGCCATTATTTTTTAACCCTGTACCTTTTTATCCTCTATTTAGAACCCTGTACTGAATACACCTCAAAGCCTTTAAACTGGAGTGAAAACAGGAGTCAACCAACTCGACCTCCTATAGCCTCTGCTATCCAGCTAATAAACCCTTTGAACTTGTTTTGACTGCAGGGTCTAAGAGGGCATCACAAATTCAAATGTTTCGACAGTGAAACAACTGAAAGACAAGGACAGGGAGGAGCAGTAGTAGAGGGAGCACGCGGAGGAGCTGGAGAGGTATGCGTGGAATACCAGACGCTGACTTGTTGACAGCTGAGTATATTCTTAATAATGCATATACCCGAAAACAACAGCGTACAACGTGGACAGCAGCAGTAGGAGAGGGAGGGGAGGGGTAAGGAGGAAGGGGTGCCAGGAGGGGGAGCATGTAAAGGGGCAGCAGCGAGAAAACAGTAGGCACAAAAATTTACAATTTCGCACGCCATAGCGCCTACAAAATGTCACAACAGACAGCGGTGGGGTGGAGTATAGGGGAGTGGGGAGCAGGAGTAGAGGGAGTGGAGTGGGAGAAGAAGGGCGGGGAGTTGTAAAGGAAAGGCCGACGACGGCAATCACAAAACAGACAAATCCAGCGATGGCAGCGTTCGTTGTACACGAGTCTTGTCTCTGTGTCTGTTACGTGCCACATGTGCGTCAGATGTGGCAATGATTTGCATCGAGGTGTGGCATAAAAAAACAAAACAACAGACAGCTAGGGAGAGGGGGAAGGGAGTAGAAGGAGGGAACTGTGGGAGAGGGGAAAGGCAGAGGTAGGGAGAGGAAGACAGCAGCCGTTGAGAGGAAACTGAGTAGCTGTATGGCTGTTTTGGCTGGAAAGCTGGCAAGGAATAGGTGCAGAAGGGCAGAGGGGAATGTCGGGGTAGAAACAGGCAGCGGGTAAGTGGTGAGTAGGGACAGTGGAGTGGGAAATGTGGAGCAGAGTTATGTGTCGCCTGTTTTTATGACACATATGCGCTCTGCTGCTGGCTGGGGCACATGGGAAGCAGGAGACCTTTACCTACACATATACACACACGTACACACACACAGACATAAAATCACACACACATACATATGTGTGAACATCATAACAAACAAGCGAGCGAAGGTTCTGCACAGTTCAGGTGAACAAAGGTGGCGTTGGAGGGGGTAGGGGACTAGGGGACACGGGGACAGCGCTGTAGGAGATAGAGATACAGGGCACAGCTCATTGTTTGAGGGTGTATTCCTGTCGACCGATTCGCTTTTGTTTATTGTTTGTCACTGATAGGTCACAAAATATAATTGAAATTTGCCAGACAGCGAGATTTTAATTAAGCTTTGGTCTCTCTCTTTTTTTTTAGCCAAGCGGACTACAAATATTACCTAGATAAAAGCCAACAAAGCATGCAAACAGACAAACAAGTTGTTAGGTACATTTTAATTCAACAAGAAAGGCGACTGTCAAAGACCTCGTACTGCTTCTAGTGTGACCAAACTTGGTGAGTATAGCTAAAATGGTACCGTACACGTACTGTGTGAAGTTCGGTCACGATAGCTCTGATAGTTTGTAGTGCAGTGTAATGAAAATAAATGTGACTCTGTAACAAATTTAAATAATTCATTATGTGTTGGCTATTCTAAGCTGTTATCAGTTTGTTAAGTTTGAATTATGGATTTGACATCTACTGAAAGTTCTGTTCGCTTGGTATTACAGCTGGAATATTCAAATTCCCAGTTGAATTCTTAAGCGAAAAGAAATCCACAGTAAGATACAACTAAACTTACAATCCGAATAATTCTGTACATAGCGAGCAGCTGTTAATTCTGTTAAAACATCAGAGATAAGCTAAAAGTGAAAATTTTTCTAGCTGATTCACCAGGCGAACATAATTAGCAGGAAGCGACATTAATGTTAAGTCTCTGTTAATTCACTGTAAAGTTAATGTTAATTCACTGTTAAATTAATGTTAAGTCACTGTTAAGTTAATGTTAAGTCACTGTTAAGTTAATGTTAAGTCACTGTTAAGTTAATGTTAAGTCACTGTTAAGTTAATGTTAAGTCACTGTTAAGTTAATGTTAAGTCAATGTAAACGCACTGTTATGGTAATGTTAAGTCAATGTAAATGCGCTGTTATGGTAATGTTAAGTCAATGTAATGTTAAGTCAATGTAATGTTAAGTCACTGTTAAAGTTAAATAATTTTTGCATTGCGACCTGCTTATATTTCTGTTGGCCTGGTATTTCAGCAAGAATTACTAACAATTTTTGGCGCTGCAGATCGCCGCGGTCACGCAAAAAAAAATCCGCGAATGGCCAAAATCGAAGATTTATCTAGCTGATTTACCAGGCAAACAGAATCAGCAGCAAGCGACAGACTGTAATTTAAATTCAATTACAGAGAGTAGAGTGCGGGAGCACAAACAGTAAACAGAGAGGGCTCCTTGTTCGCGCCATAAAGCGAACAATCACACAAACCGTTCGAGCCCTCTGTTAGCGTCGCGAACAATCGCGAACCCACCAAACATTTTAATTAGAATTCGAGTCATTTTTGAGTCTTGTATCTGATTAAAATTATCATAAATGGGCTCATTTTCTGATTTTAATAGACTCGTTTGTCGGGAGAAAACGGTACCCTAGCCGCGACTCTTCTTGGAGAGTCGCTTATGACTCTTAGTTTTTAATCAGTTTCGAGTCATATTCGAGTGATATTTCACGCATACGCGACTCTTATTTGATCCTTAATTTCAATCATAAGCGAGTGGAAGAGTCATTTTCGACTCTTCTTTTAATCGCGCATGAGACGAATCATTTTTTGATCGTCAACACGACCCAATAAAGACTCATCGATGTGATGTTCTCTCCAAACAATCGTCCAAATGCTGGGTGGGGAGAGTGGAAGCCTGCTGCTATTGTTAATGTTTATGTTAAATAATTTTGCACTGCGACCTGCTTATATTTCTGTTGGCCTGGTATTTCAGCAAGAATTTCTAACGATTTTTGGTGCTGCAGATCGCCGCGGTCACGCAAAAAAAATCCGCGAATGGCCAAAATCGATGATTTTTCTGTTGATTTACCAGGCAAACATAATCAGCAGCAAGCGACTGACTGTAATTTAAATTCAATTACAGAGAGTAGAGTGCAGGAGCACAAACAGTAAACAGAAAGTGCTCCTTGTTCGCGCCATAAAGCGAACAAACACAGAAACCGTTCGCGACCTCTGTTAGCGTCGCGAACGATCACACAAACAGCGGCAGAGATCTCTGAGCGTAACTGGCGCAGAGAGTGGTAGCCTGCCTAAGCTGTTAATGTGATTGACAGCCAACAAACACAGAAACCGTTCGTGCGCTCTTCTGGTGGCAGCGAGCAAACACCCAAACAGCCAAGAGATCTTAAACAGAGAGTGGGTGGAAGAGCGAGGCAGTGCACGTGTATAAACAAACCATTTTGCTTATTTACTTCATGTATTGGAACCTGCTGACCATTTCTGTTCGTCTGGTATTTCAGCTCAGATTTAAAAGATCCAGGTGCTCATATGGACGGACGGATGGACAGACGGACGGACGGACGGACAGACAGACAGACAGACAGACAGACAGACAGACAGACAGACAGACAGACAGACAGACAGACAGACAGAAGGACATCGCAATATCGACTCGGCTGTTGGTGCTGATCATATATGTATATATCAATATATACTAAATGGGGTCGGCTACGCCTCCTTCTACGAACAAACATTTAGTTAATTTGATAAAAGTGAGTATTATTTTGTGCACGTAAATGACGCACATTTCGCTTCTGACAAACCTAAAAGTCTAAAAAATTTCTCCCAACTCACTTGGCTTTAAAATACTTACAGTTATTTGGCTATAATATTAAATTTCATATATCACAATTGGCAATTTTTATGGCATAAATTAAATAAAAAATGCAACTTAAATTTGGTTTTATTATGCGTTTTTATGCGCGTTTCTAGCAGTGCAAATATAGAAATGATGACAATGATTTTGATTGACAAATTTGGCGGGAAGACATCAAAAAAAGAGAATCGAAATCGTATGAATTGTAATTTTTATTCATGCATATTGATTGAGAGGTTTTATTATTTAAATGTATTACTTATAATGTTATTCATTTTATATATTTTTCATAACAATAGGGGATTTTGGTCTTAAATAATGTAAATAATTTGAAATCGAATCGTTTATAAAACTATATTGAACTTAAATTATTTATATTACTTGTAGAAAGCTGCAAAGGTTTATAATCTGATTAAATTACTATTAAACAAATTTACTAAAAACTAATTACTAGTTTTAAGCATAGTACAAACCTTTTTCTGGCATAAGAATTCGTTTTTGTTCACTGAATTTGTAGCTATTGGATTACAATTACCAATACCAAATTTTGTTGGCTTTTCCACACATCGAAGTGGACGAATCATGTGTCGGAAATGATAACACTTATCACTTTACGGTAGGCTTCATCGTTGTTGGCCATTTCTAATCATGGCGTTTTGGCCAGAAGTGGCAACAGAGACAGCAGCTGTTACTTGAATGCTGCTGCAACTGTTGGTCTAAACTGGCCATTAAAATGCACGGCAACGATGCGAATAAGGGAAAAACATTTTCCGGCTAATTCGCACTGCCAACAATGTCTCAATTTCTATTGGCTCTCCGTCTCTCTCTCCCTCTCTCTCTCTGCCTTTTTCTACCGGCTTTTATTAGAAAACAGCATAAACATAAGCATAAAATTTAATGCGAATAATAAAAGCAAATTAGCCACAACAAGCGTTTTGCCGACGTCGCTGCTGCTGTGGACAGCTCAGCGGCTTAGCCCAGTGGGAAAATCATTGAAGCCTATAAACAGCGCAACATACACACACATACATACATACCTACATTTGTATGTATGAATAAATACATTTAGTATGGGTATCAATAATATTGACAGGCATCGACAAAAGCAAAACCAATAATAAGCTCATTCAAGTTCATGTAAAATGCTTTAGTGGCTGTGTAGACTTACAAAAAGTGTGGAGTGTGGAGTAGGTGGGCAGAGGGGGGAGGTGGAGAGGAGGGGGCTCATCTAATTGGCGTGCGAAGCAGCGGAGAAACGTAAAGAGATAAATTACGCGTGTATCTTTAAGCGCAGCCAGCGAAAACTGTCAATACGCGTTTGAGTTTTTGGGCGAAAGAGTGGAGAGTGGAAACTGAAGGAGAGTGGGGTGAGAGAGTCTCGGCAACTGCGCTAATGAAATCAGACAACATTAACTGCGCCGCCGGCAGCCAAGACAGCGACAAAGAGAGCGACAAGGAACATGGCGACAAAGAGAGCGACAACGAAGCGTAGTAAGTGTAGGAGCAGGAGAGGGAACGGGACAACAGGTGAGCAGTTGAGTGAATTAGATGGGCAATTGTTGCATGGAGACTTGAGTTATAAGCAGTGGGAGGCAGAGAGAGCAAAGTGGAAGAGAGAGGAGGTGGGCGGGCTGCTGTGCTACTGGGCGTGTGTGCTTGTGTGTGTGTGTGTGTCTGTGGCCAAGGGCCGTAAACGTTTGATGTGACGGAACTTAAATAAATGTAATTTGTGTGGTTATTGGCAGCGGTGAGCCATGAGCCCATAACCTTACAGGCAGCCAGCATAAGGCTATTGAATTGCTCACACAGTGTACGTGCGTATGTGTGTGTGCATTTGTGTGTCTGTGTGCATTAACTGTATTCCCAGCGGCATCAATGTGATTGTGTGCAAGCAGAGACGGAACCGGATGAACATTGGGAAGGATGCTTAAGTTACAAGTTTTGAGTAGGCATTTAATAAACAATCGAATTAGCTTCATAAAAACTTTTGAAATAAGATCAATTTGACATAATAGTATTACAAGGTGCTTGGATTTAACTGTGGCTTGCCTCTTAAGCACACTTGTAATTGTTCAAAACTTTTATTGCAACTTTAGCAGTGTGTACACTGTGCACTTTACACAGTGTTCAGTAGTCGGGCACACTTTGCGGATTATCAGTTTTGTATATAGTATAATAAATAAATTATAAAAAAAGTAAAATTATTTAAAATAGTAGTATATATTTATGAAAATAATGGAAAATGTTTATACTTAAAATTTGAATTTTTTGCCGCCGAATTCTGCGAAATTCAAGCAGCTGACTGAGCATTAAAAAGAACCCAGTAAATCAAAGTTATAAGCTTTGTTCGATTTAGCAATAAATGCTTTACACCGTGTGTCATGAGTATGAAAATCATACTGCCGTCATTGACCACAAAGTGTATGGAAAATAAGGTTTCTAAGAAACAGCAAAATGTTTACCACATTTATATTCTTAGAGAATTCAAGGAACTAAAGTGATTTCCAGAATCGTAGCCTAAATTAAATGTAGACTTTTATATATGCTGAATACGTAAAATTTCTAAGTATTGTCTGTACTTCTCAGTAATGTAACATATTTCAGGAAATTAAATCAATATAATTTAAAATTCTTGTTTTTATCTATAATAAGTCATAATTTATGACTACGATTTTAAATGATATTGATCGAATTGACAAGCCGCTGTTAGCCTTGTGCCATTGTTTGACCAACATTCATCTTCTGTTCAAATTTGTTAAGCTCTTAAAACAGTTTTTCATTCTGGTCAAGTTGCTGCAAGTTGCAAATCCGCAAACCAAGCAGAGAAACGCTTCAAATGCGACAAAAAGTTTCCAATTAGTTATGCTCACAACTTCATAATTCAAAGCCAAACAGAAAAACAATAATACCGAATTTGCAAAACCAGTCAATAAGTAATCCAAAAAACAAACTATGTTTTAAGCAAGAGGAAAAAATTGGATGACAATTTGTTATACGCGACTTCTAACTACCCTATGTAGAAAATCTTCTAAATTTTCGTCTCTTTAAAGCCATTTTCATATTTTAAACCACATAAGAATTGAATTAATACTAACATTAATTCAAAAGTCTAATCTTGAATTATAAATTCCTGGCTGACTTGGCTTATCTTTTGGCGTAATTGGTTTAATTATATTTCTATTAAATTTACGTTGCAAATAGAAGTTTACATATAACACTGAATTTGTTATTATTTAACTGTTGGTAAACTGATAATAATTACACTCTCTATCAGAAATTCGTGTCCCTCTAGCACAGGGTATGAATCGAGAAAAAAGCACTGAAATGACAGCCATTTAATTTGCTGTTGTCATGGCGGCAATGAATAAAAGTCCCAAATCTAACCCACGGGGCATAGACTACAGTCAATAACACTACAAATACATTGAGTTCACTCTATGTTTGCTGCTGCTGTTATTGTTTTTATGTGTGTCTAAGTGTATGTGTGTGTGTGTGTGTTTTTTTGGTTCTACCCACTGCCATTTCCGTTTCCCTTTAGGCTTTGCTATAATGCCGTTATATCTGTTGGACAGTTTTCGACTGTTTTATTTATTTGGTTAATTATGGTCACAACGCGTCGTTTTGGCTGCTGAACGGCAGCGTATAATATAATAAAATCATGCAAATAATACAATTACTGGATACACGCAAAGCGAAATACAATTACGCACACACACAGGGGTGTGTTGATGTGTGCGTGAGTGTGAGTGTGAGCGAGATGGCGTCAGAGACAGTTTGCAGAAATAATAAGCGCGTAATTATGCGAATTAGGCGACAGCAGCCACATTAAATAAAGTGTAGCATACGCTCAGGGGCAACTAACTAAATGCACACCGACACACGCACATACACAAACACACACATGCTGCTTGCTGTTAATGCAAGTTAGAGTATGCTTCGGAGTAGCACTTTGCTTGAGTCAAAGCGAAAACAACAATTGAGTGGCCCACAGCTAAAGCTACAAACTCAGACGACGTCTGCGTCTACGCACACTTCGTGTTATTCACGAAGCTTGCGCTCGGCTCTAGCTTGGAGACCAGCGAACAAGAGAAATGCGATCAGTCGCTTTGATGCGTTTGTTGGTTGAGGAGGGTGTTGTGCAGGATTTTATTTGAGTGCAGTTCTCATGTTTCTTCTGCTTAGTTTTCTTAGAGCGTATCCAAGCGTCGACTTGACTGTGTTGCCATATGCTTGCAGCTCAGATCATGCAACATGCTTGTATTTGTATTTTATTTGGTGTAATTAGTGCATATGCTTATTTCTACATGAGCAGCTTGATGAGACTGCATGCTAGAGTGTAAGTTTGTGTGTGTGTGAGGAGCACAACTAGCTAGCAATTTCTTAGCTCACTTTTACTCATACACACACTCACACAGAGCTGGAATGGCAGCAGCAACAATAAGAACTCCATTGCATTTTCAACAACATTTCAGCAGCAGTCGAGGCAGCAACGAGCTGCAACGTGCCGTGGCAACATGGATGGCAACTAAGGCGCATAAGCGTCGTCATCTAATAAAAATTTAAAGCCATTATTGCCAGTTGCTGCAGCCAAGAAGCCCGCATGCCTCTCGCCTAAGTAGTGCCTGCTTTTGGTAGGTTCTCAGTGCTTGATCCCCTCCCCCTTTGGCTGCTCATGTCTCGTGTGGAGCTGAAGGCAGCCGCCCGTCAACTCGCCAAAGCGCCAAACTCAAGCCTCGACTGAGCATTAAAACAAATTCCCAAGTATATTGTTTGAACAAGTCTCGTAGAAAACGTCAAATGTTAAATTGCCAATTTTTTTGTATGTAGTTGTTTGTGTTGCTGTTGCTGTTGTTGTTGTTGTTGCTATTGTTTCTTTGCCTTTGCTTGTGCCTTGCTGACTTTTCTGCTCACTTTCTCCATGAGTTTTCTTTGCTGCTTTGCTGTGTTTGGAATTTCGTAGCAGAACGTTGCCATTACACTTTATTTGCAGCAAACTCTAAGCTGCATTTACAATGTGCAACAAGAACAACAATAAGTAACCGGAGTGCAACAAAATGTTGCCTCGCATTGGAGGCGCTAAAGGGGGGCGTGTTCATGCATAAATTGTGCACAGCTTTTGGGCCTTTTGGCCAGGGCTTTAGGTTTTTACTACTTTTGGGCTTATATTTTATTTTATTTCGATGCATATTTGTTGCTATTCTGCTCGGATGTGTGTGTAAGTGTGTGTGTTTGTGCCATGCAACATTTATGACATCAACAGCTCACAGCTCACAGCTCACAGCTCGGCAGTTGGTAAAGCTTCCACCCCACTCCCTACCGCCGCTCCTCTCTTGTTCCGAGCACAAAAGTCTTTTTATGACGTAAATTAATTTTGTATAAATTACATTTAGCATGCAAAACGAAGCTAAGAACCAAGAACTAAGAACGAAAGAAAGAAATAAGGCAACGCATCGAGCCAACTTTAGAAGGCCAGCCAACTGCATAGAAAACCGGGCTAAAACGTAGTGGCAAACATGAAGAAATTGTAAACAGAAAAACAGCTCAAATGTCTGGTCTATTGAAGATGGACAAGTTGAAAGCAGGCCAAGGTTTACTCGCCTGAAACTGCAGAAAAGGCAAAGTGAAAAGTGCTCAAAAGCCGAAAGGAAACTCGTGCATCACAAGATAAAAGAACACAAATCTAGTATTTACTGTACATCAGTTGGTTCTATAAATTGTCCACAAGGGACCGGTGATTAGAGGGAAGCAGGGAAGTAGGGAGACAGATTACTTTGAAAGAAAAGCCGAGTAAACTTTTATGACTTCAAAGTGCATAATTCCCATTGTTTCTTCAACTAATTAATAGTATTTAACATAGTTTAAGCAGATCAAACCACTCTTTATTAAATTTATTTTATTTAAATTCAAGTGTAATTAACTTAATTAGCTGCAATGGTCATATGCAATCAGTTAAGTTAATCAACTTGTGCTAATTAATTGAAAATGCACTTGAATACACAAAGTGCATTTTAAATGGAAGCCTCACAGTAAAGCCTCAGTAAGTGCAACTCTGTTCATAAAACTCAGTTTGTAATTACTGCAAAAAATAGTTATATACTGAACCTACACTGACCATAACCTTTATTTTATATATATTTACTTGATATATGTATACTTTTATGACACAGATAAAATCTGAGCGGGAGAGTTACTTTTGCACCACTAATTCAGGCAAGATGCGAGCACTTACTTCAAGACATAAAAGCTCACTAATGAATTTATGACAGGCCAGACAAACAGGCTCAGCTGAGGGATAAGACGAGGGGTGGGGAGGGTTGGAGGTGGGAGTGCAGGGCGTGGTAAGTGTAGGCGTGTAGGTGCTAAAAAACAAAAGTTATACACTGCTCAAAACTATCAGCTGCTGGAAGGTTTAGCTATCTTTTTTATTGTACAAAATCTTCTTAAAACTCAAATTTCAAGATATATTTTTAAGCTTTATATAAAAAGTTTGCACGCTTAAGAAATACATAAAACTTAAAGTGTTTTTGGCATGTTTAAGCTTCAAATTTAAATAACTTTAAGTTCCTTTAAAGCAAGTTCCTATTTGCTTACAGTTTGTTTACTCTATAATAGAATAAAAATGTTTTTAACTTAATTTTAAGTTTAATGATTGTAGTTTTAACACAATCTTTTATAACTATTGATTTTTTTGAGCCGTGTACGCGCATCTCGTCGTAATTTATGAGTACAAACAATTTGAAACATTTGCATGTAGCGAGTTGGCAAGACAACCCTTGCAGCAGACATAACCGCACTTGGGGCAACCGTAGACATGAGTTTGCCTAATAACAACAACAACAACAACAAGAGCAAGAGCGACAACAACTAGTGCGAGCTCAAGCCCGCGAGCGCACTAATATTATTGCAGTGCTGCCAACACCTCAACACACACACAGACACACACATAAACATAGGCAGTTACTTATACACCCTATTATTTATTTATGCTGCCACCCTCAATGGACTCGCCAAGGCCGTCAGCAGTGGCGTCGCCGTCAGCGTCGACAGCGACAGCACGCTTATCAGAGAAGCTGCATTGCTGCTGCTGCTGTTGCTGCTGTTGTTGTTGCGCAGGTTAGATTAGGTTAGGTTAGTCCTCGCTCTTGTTGTTGAGGTTATGTTTTAGTGGAGGGGCCGCACACACACGTTGCTGTCGCGCCTAAAAACGGATTAAATGGGGATTAAGTATACGCAGCGTGTGCGCCTTCAACACATGTTTAAATTATGTTAAAATTTGTTTAAAGCAGCGCGACTGTGCAAGATAAGTGTGTGCCTGTGTGTGAGTGTGTGTTTTGCCTTTGCTGCTGATAAGGTGGTGTGTGAAAAGGGGTGTGGGGAGGGGTAGGGGAAAGGGCTGAGCGGTGCGGGTTACACGGTTGCCGCTTCTTGACTTTAATCGATGCTAATTTTCGGTTTAATTCAACGGTTTTGTTTACATGTGTTTAAAACGCCAACATGTGCGTGTGCACGTGTGTGTGCGTGTGTGTGTGTGTGTCTGTGCGTGTGCTTCTGATTGATACTGTTGTTGTTGTTGTTCTTCTGCTTGTCGGCATTGTCACTGGGTGTCTGTATAAATAATGTTGTTATTATGCCAACAGATCTCTATTGCGCGTTAGGACAATGTGAAAATTGTTAAAAAACACAAAAATTATGTGGAACAGCAGGTGGAAAAAAAAGACAGGCAGGTGTAAAAAACCGATGTCAGAGGTCGACACAGTCACCGCTATCAATGTTTTTCAGGGAGTGAGTTTTTGATGAAATTATGCGTGTGCTGAATTTGACGTGGCGTTAATAATGCGGCTTATCAGTCACAACGTTACGGGTAGTCCGCAAAACAGTTAGACCGTAAACAGCGAGAGTGAAATACCTGCTGACCTTTTGATTCAAACAAATGCTCAAAACAATGTCATAATTATTGATATTTTTAATTTATATACAATTCGATTAAACAATAAACTTTTAAGCGCATTCTCCTGACTAAGCCAAATTAAAGCCAATAAATTTTGGTAGTCCATTAGGTTTGCTTACATTTTGGCTCCAAACTGGTCTCTAATACGTGTACTGTGAATTGTCTCGAAATGATTTAGAGAGGCTCTCAAGCAGTTACCAACGGCAGCAGTCTACTGAGAGTATACTCAACTATCGTTGCGTTGTGAGAGATGAAAAATTACACGCATATATCACTTGAATGGCGCACAATTTGTGCAGATAGAAGCACACACCCGAAAATTCATTGAGGCGTAATAACAAAGCCAATGAACACCTTGATGACAGTTAACAAAGTCAACAGACAAGGACACGAGGAAGGGGATGTTGGAGGAGGAGAAGCAGATGACAAGGTCGCTGCTGGAGCCACAACTAAAACAAGAGCAGCAGCAAAAGTAACTACAACTACAACGCATGTTGGCCAAAAAAACAAAAGGCCAAAAAGATAGCGCAAATTACAGACGAGCTTATTACGCAAAATTTCGCTTAATTAGCAAGAAGGCAGACGCACAAAAGTAGGCAACAGTTGTCGGCAAGACAGGCAAAATAAATAAGAGCTGCTGGGCATAGACTACACAAACACACACACGCACACCCACACATGCTTGCCCTCTGTAGGAAACACACACAAACATATTCAGTTACAGAGTTGAGCTGAAACTCATAGACTTATGGCACCTTTCGCCAGGCAAAGCATAATATATGAACTGACCTTAACTACTTGGAAGCACGGTAGAAAGCAACCCGCAACTAACTACATAATATATACATACGTGGCACAACAAGTGCCAGAGCATGCCACTTAACTGACTACCAAACGCCCTGTAATGCCAGGCGAAATAGCCAACAATTCAAACTATTAGAAAACTAATATAAAATCGAGTATACCCCAGTTGGGGACTATGTAAATGTAATTGGTATTTGCCAAGGCAGCAACATGTGAACAGCGAAAATTTACTTGGCCAACAGAATATTAAATGCCGCGTGGGAATTCTCGCTGTTTATGACTGCAGCTCAGTTTGCTTGCCACAGTGCAAAGCAAAAGGGAAAAGGGAAATGCCACAGACAGAGAAAGGCACAAGACAAAGGTGGAGCGAGCGAGAGAGAGAGAGAGGAAGAGCGAGAGAGATAGGAAATGGAATGGTTAAAAAGGGGAATGCGTTGAGGGATGTGCAAGGGAATGTGTTGCCATGCTTCAGTAATTTCACTTAAGTCATTATGAGCCATTAATAAAGCCTGCTGTGGACTAGTCAGCCACCAACTGCCAACTACCAACTACCAACTACCAGCAAGCAACTAGCAACTGGCTTACATAGGTATAAATGTACTTGTATACATATACAGCTATCTGTCTACTCCCTCCACTGCCAGCTCACACCTCAGTCAACCGCACGGATTGAGTTGATGTGTCCAATTGTCTGGCAAGCTAAACAAGTCGAGAGTTTTCTTTTTTGGAAATTTATTATCTATTAAATATTTAAATTTTGGTAATTCATATTTTATTGAAAATTCCTTATTACTAATTACTCAATTATTTATTACTCAATTATTTATTTATTTCAAACGAATGTTCTGCCCATGAAATATTTACTACTGACTCGCAATTAATGCTTTCCTGAGTGTTTGCCTACTTAAATTTATGATGAATTTATATGAATTTTCGCGCTCGAGCAGTTTCTTATGAGAAAACTGTGTTTTAATTTAAAATTTGCTTCAGTAAACCCGTTCAGTATTCTGCTTATAGATAATTAATCCTTCTTAGTTCTCAATGTAATTATTCTACTAAAATTGTTAAGTATTAGATAATTTAAGACTACAAATGCAGAACCTCATAATGTTTTGTTATCGGATGATTTGAGAACACAATTGAGACCCAGTGGAGCACTAAAGTCATAATTCATCTCGGACAAATCAGTATAGTGTTTGGGCCACTTAAGCTGCAAAAAGTTGGACATAATCTATATTTCAATATGAAGTATTATGACTGGATCGATGCACTAAGCACCCAAATTGACTTCCATTGCTGCCACTTTCACTTCTGGTATGATAAACTTTTCGAATCTTTTGCACCAAAAACTTGCGCCTGCAATTTTCCCAATGAAGTTTTTCCTCATGCGGCAAAGCGAATATCGAATAACGGTTAGCGGGACAGAGACAGACACTTTTACTTTCATAACCAAAATTCTAACACTTCAGCATAGATGACACTTCAAACATGTTGCTACCTTGCTCATCCCAAGACACTCTCTCCCAACATAGAACTCTTCTAAATTCGTGTATAAGACTTGAGTCGCTTCTCTTAGAATTTTCGATTGGGTTACTCTTTTTGCGCTGCTCCTTGTTGTGTCTCTGCTAAAGTTGTTCGAATTTATATTCAGCTATTGGCATTGCATGCATTCGCAGAGTTTTGTAGAAGAGTGAGTCTGCACATGCCGAAAACTGTAGCAGAGCTGTGCACCTCTTCGAATGCTTTTCGGCGCAGTCGTCATGGCTGCTGTGTGAGAGTCGTGCAAACATTACTACGAAGGAATTTAACGAAGCTGGTGTACTAAAACTTAATACGAGTGCGTAAACATGTGTAGTGAGGCAGTACTTGGCCAATGCAAGAAAAAAACAACAAATTTTTAAAAGTTTCTCTAGTAAATTATTCAATAAAGTTTTTAAATTTCTTAAATTGAATTTTTCAACCACAAAAAAATAAAGACAGCTTATAAAATATCGAAAATGTTACTACTACAACTTTTAGCAGTACGCACATGTAACTAGTCGCATGACTGCCTTAGCAGAGACACGAACCTCAGCAACTTCAACTCATTCACTGCGTATAAGGCCGTGTTTGAGTTGGAGTTCGATGCGGAGTTTGAGTTCGATTCGGTGTCCCTTGCGTGCCGCTTGCTTCAAGGTTCGAGTTCGCCTCAATCTGCGCTGAGCTGCGCTTCGACTTGGACCTGTTCTGTCTGTGTGTGGACAGAGTATCTACGAAGACGTAATTTGTATCTGCGTTTAGTCTTGAACGGTCTGCGCGTTGTTTATGTACGTCGTGTTGCGCTCTCTCCTGCGTCAAATGCAACGATCAAATTTTAAAAGTCGAGTCGAATGAGAAACAAACGAAACAAATTACAACCGTCTAAAAATTAACTGCTGAGTTTATTTACTCAACGATTTGCATTAATTGACAAGCTAACGCTTTAAGTGTATGTGTAATTGTGTGTGTGTGTGTTATACGTTAATTGCGCAAAAATGTTGGCTCAAATGTATGGCTCGAATGCGTGGCCAAGCCTAAAACTGGCTGCGGCTTGCAATTAAACACAAGAAAAGATACAAAAGTATCTGCAACTGTAAACAGCCCAACGGAATATTCAGTGATTGTGTGTGTCTCTCTGTGTGTGTGTTTGTGTAGAAACCAATCAAAAAGCTAACAACTACAAGAGTTATTATATTGAGAAATACAAACATCAACATGCAGTTTTGGATAACTTTGACATTTGCATTGCTTTTGGGTAAGTTTCATTAAGCGACGCTATGTGCGCCAAAAAAGTATCTCATAGATGCTTCTGACCGCTCTGCGGACTGCATGGACCGCAAAGTTCATGACATTTGACTGCTCACAAAAAGACAAAAACAAAAAAAAGTAGCAGACACATATACATATGAAATAGAAGATGAGTTCCAGACGCAGACGCGGTTATCTTTTCATATGAATTGTGGTGCTCTGCCGACTCCGCAGATACACTCGCACATAACTCCTTCTGTCTGGCAAAGGCCGCTCAGGGGGTTCACCGGGGGTCAGGGGGGAAACTCAGTGCTGCTGCTGCTGGTTTTTCTTGTGCTTGCTGTTGACATTTAACACTTGTTTTTGCCATCGTCGTTGAAGTTGTTGCTGCTGACTGCGGTTTCTACTTCACAACACGAACACATATAATACAAAAATGCTTGTTTTTCCTTTATTTTCATTTTTTCTCTGTTGTTTTTTTGGGTATAGCCAAGTGTTGCTCTAACACACGGGACACTTGCCACCCCAACCCGCTTCCGCTCCCGAATTCCTCCACTCTCGCCCACGGGCTCACTTTAAATGCAAAAGTTTTTCGTATAAATTTTTTCCTCAGTTATTTTGCTCAACATTTCTGCCGCCTCGACGCAACGCAACGCAACTCAACTCGACTTGATTTTACTTTATTTTTTGCCTCTGCTGCTGTTTATTTGATTTATGCGACATAATTCGAGGCGAACTTTGTGGCACACATAATTTAATTTTAGCCATGGCACTTTGTTACCAACTATCAACTACCAACTGCCTAGTGCCAAAAGTCTAGTGCTCTCCGCTTTTTATTCTACCCCGTTTTATTATTAATTATTTGCTATTTTGCATTTTTATTGCAAACTTTTGCAAATTGTTTGCTGTGCGACGCTAATTGAAAACTATTTTGCATAAAAAGTGTAAAATGTTCAACAATTTTAATACAATTTGTGCATTCAATTTGTGCGGCTTACAGAGAGTTCTGCTTTTGATTTATTTATGGCGCAGCTGTTAATGAATTGATCAAGAAAACAAATGGGAAATGTGAAATGGGAAAAGAATGAAAACCAATAAAGTATTTGATTTAGTCCGACTTCAGTTAGCACAATTTTAATCATTTTACAGCACATGACGAATCTATTAGTGGCCATAGATAATCCCAAATTATCATACTGTTAATTGTAGCATCAAAACGTGTCTTTGTATTTATAACTTTAGACACTTTAGACCAAAAGATACAAATAAATAAATAAAGTTTTAAGCGGCATTATAATGAAAATCTGTTGCAGTCTGGAAATTGTTATGGTCTTATGAGTTTTGTTTCCATTTTCAATTTGGATTTGCTGAGCAGCTTAGCAGATTAGGAAAATTCAAGTGAATGCTCAAC
Source organism: Drosophila dunni (assembly GCA_018152125.1). Taxonomy (NCBI): domain Eukaryota; kingdom Metazoa; phylum Arthropoda; class Insecta; order Diptera; family Drosophilidae; genus Drosophila; species Drosophila dunni. The sequence continues at coordinate 9,932,774 of JAECXC010000339.1, read as the reverse complement.
TAACTTATACCCAGTACTGAGGGGAAGTCGTTGTGCTTTGAGACTAATTTAAATTTATTATTAAAATATGTTTTATCAGAGTATTTTTTATACATCAGCTCGTTTTTTTTGCCACCTTTAATTAGTTTTTCCAACTTAATTTGCGCTGCTTGTGCAGCTGTTCTTTTTAGCACTTTTAATCGATTAATTAATTATTAAATGAGCATTTTTTGCACAAGTTTTTTAAGCGATTTATATAAACCTTAATGTGTGTATTTACGAAATGTGCTCAACTATTTAAATTGCTGTGTCTGAGGAGGCAGCTGGAGTTGAGTGGAGTTGCACGTTGCAAGTGGCAGAGTTTGGCACACGCCCAGGGACAAGAACATGGACAGGAGCAGGAGCAGCTGCCATTGCCACCGCATGTGGCATGATCATAGTGGTAACAAACTCCATTTGCACGCGTTCAAAATTAATGCCAGTCAAGCTGCAAGTCAAACTGGTAGAAACACACAGACAAATGAAAGAAATACAAGTTGGGAAAGAAAAAACCAGCAAAAAACGCAGAGACGGCTCAAAAGAAATACACCTGCCCCACAGAGGAGGAAAGAGAGGAGGAAAGAGAGGGGAAGAGACCGCAATGGGGCAACTGTTTGAAGGCAGTCAAATTTTCAACATGTGTAGCAAGCGACCAAACAACTTGCAACCTACAAAAGGCGGCATAAAAATTATGATTACGTTTTTTAGGCACACACAACTGTGTGTATGTGTGTGAGTTGGTTATTTGGCACAACTAGAAAAATTGAGGATGTGGTTAAGCCCTAAAAGACGCTGGCTAAAAAAGTTTAGAAGCGCTGGAAAAAGTGTAGAATTTACAAATCTCTTTTGCCTACATAAATGTTGATGGCCAGCAGAAGAGTGGGGAGAGAGGGGTAGAGAGGGGGGGAGCTGGGGCTTTAAGCTGAAATATGTAGGTTTATGTGTGCCCGACTTTGCTATATGCATAATCCCAGCGATTTACCTGGGCAAATTGAATTAAAGCTTAAACCTCGACAGTCGGCTCATTCGGCTGGACTTAGCAGCGATTTGGCTTAAAGCTCTGGCTAAAATATCACTGGCATAAAACTTTTGACGCGTTTGTAGACTAGTTACGTCGTCTCTGTGGGTTATGTGTACCATATGTACATACAGACACTTTGCAGTGCATTGAACTGACTCCGTTTAGAACACGGCGTTGAGAGCTCGACTAATCGGTGGGCAGCAGCAGCTAGAATGAATAGACTATGAGTATGAATGTGAGTGTGAGTGTGAGTGCGAGTACTCGTAGTGTAGACTCGTCCAGTGAGCCACTTGCTCTGATTAAAAAGTGCTGCGAATTATGCTGAACAGGTTTGTGGTGTCAGCGGAGGGCTAGCAGCAGGGACAGCGGGTAGCACAGGTTAGTGGTAAGTACACTAGTTAGCCATCCCACACACACACACATGAGATGGGGGAAAAGAGACTCCGAGTGACCGCAAAATGAAATTGGAACTCTGCTCCACTTGGACTGCGTCCAAAAGCTGTTGACTTGTGTAGGATAGTGTAGACTTAGTCTTATGAATGACTCGCTCTTAGCTTAAGTAAACTATTAAAGTTGTGTTGGAGTAGATGAAATCATTTGAAATCCATTAAGCTGCCTCAGATTTGTATTTGTTTAGTTGTTTAGTTGCTCTCAACGCATTCACTTGACCACTCACTGCTCCATTCTGTGACATTTTCCGTACACGTCTGTTACTTTTAGTTACCTTCTGCTAGTTTTAAGCAGTTTCAATCTACAGCTTATGTTGTCCCCCTGCTCGTGTCATATTTGCCAGCTCATGGTTTTGGCCAAAAAGTTTCCCAGGCTATTTCAGGCATAAGATTCCATCCTAAATCCAGTGCCACGCCCCTAGAAAGACTAGTTACTACTGCACAGCTCCGTTGATGGTTTCATTTGTCGCATGTCTTCAACTCCAATCTCTCAACTGCCATCTTCCCTCCGTTTCCCGTTTCCCCCCTTTCCTGCTGCCTTTTTGCTACCCTCATCCCTCATCCCTCATGCTGGATAATTACTACCCCTGTGCTACCTTCCAGACGTTTGCTGTTCTTCATTTGTACAACTCACTACTGACTTTGACTCCGAGAGACCCACACAAAATGCTGGTCATTTGTTTTTATGTAAATAAAATGCGCTTGCAAGTTGTGTGTGTTGTGTGTGGTGTGTTGTTTTTGTTGTGTCTCAGTCTGACACTCTTTTTTCCCCCTCTTACTCTTGCTGTTTCTGGTACAATATAAATTTATATATACATGCACATTTAGTTGTTGTTTTTGTGTGTTTTGCAAACATTTTCTGTTTGTGCTGCCTTTGGCTCAAACTGGTCAAAAGCGCACAGCATTTTCCTGTTGTTTTTTTGCAAATTCACTTCCGCCAGAGACTTTTGCCAGCAAAACGACAACATCAAAAAAATTAACACACACACACACGCACACTTACACGTAGTGGGGGCTAAAAAACGAAAAGCAGCAGAAAATTGCTCGCAACTTTGCAGCGTCTTTTGCTGCTTTTTGTATTATTTTTTTTTGCTTACATTTTCTTTGTGCAATAAAAATAAATAACAGTTTATGAAAATTTGCCAAAATATCAACAGCAACATCAACATCAAGAGCAGCAGCAACAACAACAACAACACAGCAATAATAACAACAAAATGGAGTGACTTTTCCTGTTTTTGGCGTCGGCTTTTGGGAACGCGTTTTTCGTTCTATTGTAAAAAGCTTTTTCGTCGCTGCCCATTTAAAAGGCGTTGACAGTGTACCCCTGTCACTCCCTCCTCCCTTGGCTGACACTCCCCCTGCCATTAAATACCCCACATAGCAAATTTGTGCTAACGAGTTGTCGTCGCTCGTTTGGACTGTAGAAAAATGTACAGAAAGAAGCAAAAGAAGTAAAGAAAACGTAGCTGAACTGAGCTGCAAATAGGCTCATGCACACTCCCTTTGCCTAGCCCAGACCCCGCTCCCCCCACTGCCCCTCTTTTACTACCTTGGGTTGAACCGATGCTGCCAATGTTGTGATGTTTCCCCGCTCCAGTCCGAGTGTGTCTGTTTGTGTGTCTGTTTGTGCCGTGTTGTCTTTGTGCTAAATTGAACCAATTTTTTGTGTGTATGTTTTTTATATAACTTTTCTCATCTGCTGCTCTTCGTTTTGCACTTATTTTTTATTTGGTTTATTCTCTCTCTTTCTCTTCATTTTTTTGTTTGCTGTGTTTTGTTTTTAACTGCTCGACGCTTTCATTTTGTTTGTCTTTTTACAAAGTCACACAATCAAATGTGTGTGTATATACACTCTACACACACACACGCTGTGCCTATCAGCTTTGCTGCGCTTATTTTGCAGCACTTTGAGCGTCAAGTGAGTGAAAACCCATTCCAACAGCTAAACATTCAAATAACCCATACGCCCCATACGCCTCATACGCCCCGTATGCCGAATGCGCTTTCAAAGCGCCATGCTGTCTATGTGTACGACTCTAGCTCTCTATAGACATGCTCTATTCATGCGTGCAGGGCCTTTTCCATTTTCCCAACAGCCTACGATCTGAGCCTATTTTTCATGCATATGCAAACACACACACACATAAATACCTAACATATGCATATGTGAATTAGAGATGAGCACGTTTGTGTTATCGATATTGTCATGAGTCGACCTCGCTTTGTTTGTCTTTTGTGTGGGAGTCGCTAGATAAATATTATTTACATGACACTCGTCATAACATATTCGATGTCGACTTCGATTGCCACATGTCCACAAATGTTTATGTTTATAAATTATGGACTTGACTAAAATTAACAAACTTTTGTTTGACGCTCTGTTGAAAGGTCTGACAAGTTTTAGCATTTGTTTGCCTGCTTTTATCAATTAGTCAGTTTTAACAAGGTGACTTGGGTTGATTTTTAATCAATTTTGTAGCCATTTTCGCTGATTTAAATAATTTATAACAATTTAACTTTTATGCACATCTCTAAGAAATATTAATGCCCATTGAGTTGTGGGTTGGAAGTTGCAGATTTACAGCCAATGGCTCAGACTGCGACTGCAACTGCGACTGCGACTTGGACTGGGAGTGGGCGTGCGTGAGGTGTTTGGGGCACGGCACCTACATGAGCACACGGCACAGCGTGTGTGTGTGGGGAGTCTCTAGGCGTCTCCAGTCGTCTCCAGTCGTCTCTTGGCGTCTCGAGTTGGCAACTCCATCATTGTCGCTTGTCTGTCGTCAGCTGAAGTTGAAGTTGAAGTTGTGGCAACTGCGGTGGCAACTGGCGGCGGCTCGTGGCTACAGCGAGTTGCACTTTGAGGCTGTTGCCATTGCATTTTCGGTCATTATTCAACGTCAGTGCAATTTGGTGCTGCCACCGCTGCCGTTGCTGCTGCTGCTGTGGCAGCTTCAATGATGCATAATTTGCAGCGTTACATAAATGCAAACGCTGTTGATATTTTTTATGCTAATTGCATGCAAGTAAAACTTAATGCAAACATACATACACACACACACACACACGCGTATATACACATATATTATATATATACTCTGTAATTACGGTGAAAAAAGAAAGTTGACAGTTAGGTGGCGTCAACAGCAGCAGCAACAGCAGCAAACAAGTTGCAACAGTTGCAGTTGCTGCGGCCTTTAGATTATTGTTGGCAACGCTGCTTATGACGGCTTTTTCGTAACGAGCAGATATGGCTACATGTGTACAGTTAGGTGTTTGCATCTGATATATGCAATTATGCATGACGCGCCGATCGATGCGATAAAGCAGCAGTAGCAGTTGGTAGCAGCAACGGACACAGCATTAAAGAAAGCCACAGCAAAAGAGTCAAAAGAAACAATTTTAAATGTTGTAAAAATATTGACTTACAGACATGTAACTGGCAAAGTCGTTTCTTTACAGCAGACACAAAAAAACATGTACATTTGTTTTACCAACTGCAATCACTGAGAAATTTAAAGCAATCTATAATTTTTCGCTGTGAATTTACAGAAAAAAATAATTATTATTTTTTAAAAATGGTCTTGCATTTTTAATTAATTTAAAGTGTTACAGTTCTTAATTTCTTTAAACACTTTAAAAGAACCCGAAAAGAGCCGAAGAACTAGTTATAATTGCTAAACAACGCCGTTTTGGCCAATTAATTAAGTTTAGTACGCACGATGAGGTTGAAGATTGCTGGCTGTTGCCATATGCTGCCATAAAAAAAAGAAGCTGGCCATAAAAAACGCTCTTACGTACGAAATTACAAGTCAAACGCCTGAAAAACGCTAAAAACTCTAGCGGAAGCAGCCGTTAAAAGGCACTTAGTAGCGCTGTAGAAGCACCCAAAGTACTACGGCTCCCCCCCGCACCCCTAGCTGCCCTCTAAGCCCCACAACTAAGCCCTCTGTACAGCTACTGTCACTCCTCATGCTGTTGACTTTGAGGCAAAACATAAAAATTCATTAGAAGCGCTTTCAATAAATTATCAAGCTGCATTAATACACGCTCGCTGCGCTATCAATGGATGTTAATCTGCAGGAAGAAGGAAGGGGAGAAGGAGCAGAAGAAGGCAGAAGAGGGTAGAAGGGGCAGCAGAGGGTAGAAGGGGCAGCAGAGGCAGTAGGGTAGTGCAGGATAGAAGGTCGTTGAGGGAAACGACACCAGTTTGATGAGGAGTTGGTTGAGCTTTACGGCGTTGACTGGATTTCAGCTTGAGCTACAATTTCTAGCCAATTTAGCTATGCAAAATAAAGCCAACTGAGGCTAGAACAACTCAAAAGCTAGTTAAATGAATGCGCGTCTAGGGAGTGTGTGTGTGGAGTGTGTGTTGGAGTGTTTGAGTGCGTGTGTGTTGGCTTTTCAAGTGATGCCAATTAACAAGTCAGCCCTGCAAATCGATATTTACTCAATTAATTTATTACTTCCGCCAGAAGTAGCAGCAGCAGCAGTGGTAGAAGCAGCGATTTTTCATTCATAAAAAACCAAGTCTGTTTAGCAAAAGTTGGCCAACAAAAGCTGATGATGCGTCGTCAGTTTTTCGAGTCACTCGCTTGCCACAGGAAGCAATCATCGTGCTACAAGTCATATTAACTTACGTAGCTGGCATAAAAACAAAAACAAAAACAAAACGAAAAAAAAGAGGAGACCAGAGAAACAAAAAACAAGACAACAAATAAAAAAATAAAAACATAAACCCGAGCAGACCAGACCAGAATCACAGCAAAAACAGAAGCTGAAGCTGATGTTGAAGCTGATGCGAGGCAGCTGGTCCGGTTCCAGCTAGCGAGACAGATCCCAGCTTGAACTGGAGCTGTATCTCAAGCTGTAGCTGGAGCTGGAGGTGGAACTATAGCTGGATGGCCAGCATATGTTGTTGGACAAGTTTTCGCATGCGAAAGTTGAGATCACAGTGCATGAAACTATCAATGAAGGAGGCCGCAGCTCGGCTCTTCCCAGGCCAACAAAATGCGAGCAGGTGCAGTTTAGCTCACACACAACAGCACACACAACTACACAGCCAAACACACACACATTTCATAATGATGGATGACTATGACTTGTGAGTGTGCGTGTGTGTGTGCTTGTGTTTGTGACGCGCCCAAGCCGGTTTTGGCCAACAGCAGTTGTCAGTGCCTTTTTCTTTCCCCTCCGCTGGCTCAATTAAACTGCCAGGGACGTGTCCGAAAACCCACAAAAGTGTACGCTGCTTTTGGCCCAAAAAAAAACACTTGAAAAAATATATAAAGAATAAATTGAATTAATAACAAGACGCGACAATGTGAAAATTGTTTTTAGTGCCTTTTCAATTGGCCGTTTTGTGTTGGCCAGAACAGGTATAACCACGTTAAGAACAAGCGTTATGATACAACGATAGTAGGTCGTATACTGGAATTATTGAAATTGATCGGGAATTGAGTTTGATAGACTGTGGGAAAATAATAAATGTCGATAAGTGTAGCAATAAAAATTTAAGTGCCGTTAGAACAAGTTGTTTATGTATGGAAGTGCTAACAATTAAAATATTTTTGTCAGAAAAAAGCAGTAAAATACTAGAGTTTTCTTGGCAATTAAATAATAATAAATAAATAATTTATTTTAAAAACAGTTTAGTATAAATCACTTGAGATCAAAGCGAATTTTGCTAAATGTTTTAAATGATAAATGAACAAATAATCACACGATGACGGCACCTACACAAAGTATCTAAAAGTATAGTTTTATGTTAAATTTGGCAAAGATACACAGATACAAACAACAACAATAGGCTCAGATACATAGCTCTTGGCTTTAAGCCGAGTGTTAATTTTGACAAATGAAGATTTTGGCTGCTGGGCATATGGAGTATAATTCACCGATCTGAGGCTTGACTATGATTCTCAAATTGGAACTGCGCGGATTTCGTTAATTATAGCTGCCACTGAGGACTGGCCTTTGTGTTGTTGTCGTCGTTGTTGTTGTTGTTGTCTCTCCTCTAGTCGCTTGTCTTGGCCTCAAACTAATCAGCTTGAAGCCATTAATCTGCCCAGTGTGACCATGTTCGTTTCATGTATCTTGTATCTTATTTCTTGTTTCGCTGCTGCAGTGCAAGTGGATTTGATTATCTAACTTTTTGAGGCTGTGTCCCCGCAGTCAAATGTTATGCTCGAGTAGTTTTTTAAAACGCTCTCAGATAACTTGAATTTCTAACTCGTCTCGCTCGACTGGCTTTTTGTTTCTCTAGCTGCTGGCCCGAAAAGTAAGAAGAATGAAATGTTTTGGGGAGTGCAAAATGAAATTCATTCAAATAATAAAAGACTGGACATCGCCCGCATTTGTTCACACGCACCTTAATGCATATGCACATAAATCTTGAAAGACTTAATGAACACATCCTTGGAATTATAAATAGGTAATATGAACAGTTTTGTTCGCAATCAGATGGCCATTAAAGTTTACAAAAACAACAAAAAAAGACAACAAACGAGCGGGTTTCAAAAAGCCAAAAACCACACAATCCCACAGTCGGAAAAAAGTTTCAATCTGCATACATAAATAATATTAAACAAAAAGACAAACACAATACTCGCACTCAGATACAGTATATATATACTGTATATATGTATATAGTAAAAACTTTTGCAGAGTCTCATTCATGAATACACTCACTACGTGAACGCGTGAGTTCGTGGCAATAAAGCCAGAAATAAAAGTATAAAATACATATATTTATGATGAATAAAAGACAAATGGAAATACATTGGCTCAAATTATTTGCATAATGTTTTTCCGTTTCAATACTGAATTAATGCTGAAAAAATCGCACTTTTTATGCCAAGTGGACTTCAGAATTATAGTTGAGAACTCAGCAGATAATACAGAATTATATAAAAGTCTTTAAATTAATGTATTCCGTTGAAGAATTCTCTTTGAATTAGGTTATATAATTTTATTAAAAATTCTAATTTTATTTAATAAAAATTAGTTAGTCTGAATTTATGAGTGTGTTATGCTCTTAGCTCGTTTTTCGTCTCTCGCTGGATTTTGCACATTTTTATGTAGATTAAATCGTTTCCTGAGCTATTAAAAAACACTTTACTTTTGTATATATAAATTGAGTTTATGTAGATTTCTTTATGGCATTATTTAACTTGCTTAACTGTAGAAATTCTTTGGTTTGGTTTGGTAAAGTATTTCTAACCCAGTTGCATGATAAACTCATTGCTCGGTCTCACACTTAGCCACGTCTACAAAGTTCAGCACGTCAATAAAAACAAAGCAGAAATATGCAGTTTGACCTTTTGGCGAGACAGACAGGCAAACAGCTTGCCAGAGACAAGACAGTCGGATTAAAAAATAAAAAACAAGACAGAATCGACTAAGAAATATATATAATACAGAGCCAACGGGCCGATTGGGCCCAGACATTATAATTATGCAGCTGCCACATACACAGAAAAGCAAAAAAACACAGCTGTAAGGGGCAAGTGTGGCATGGAAATGGCTTCGTGTCTTGGCATTTGCCAAACGACAAGTGCAGCCGTCGATCGCTGTCGATCCGTCGATCCGCCGTTTCGTAGAGCGCATTAAACTAAGCCGGGCCAGAATGGAGGGGGGCAAGAAAAGTTTAAGCCAGGTGCGTGCTCTGAGTGTTCAATACAAAGATATACAAGTACAGCAGACACTTATACATATATTGCGTATATAGAGCTAAGACTAGAGCTAGAGTTGAATTGAAATTCAGTTTAATATGCGCCACAACTGAAAAGTCTCTCCATCTACTCGCGAGGGGAAATTGTATGTCTGTCCCTCTGTCCCACTGTCTCTTTGTCTTTGCCGTCCCACGTCTTTGTCGTCGTTGTAAGCCATTCATATGGCGGTAGCCATTCATAAACCCGTATTTGAGGCACGTAGGTTGTGGCGACGGCTCAGTTAGTTAGTGGCACTCGAACTGGTTTTTTTTTTTGTTTAAGCCTTGGCTAGCGCAAACTGCTGCTGCCTTTGATTTCTTTATGAGTCTATTGCTGTACCAATTTTATGAGTAAATATATGTATCTTAAAGATTTTTGTATTCAAATACCCTACGGAACTGTGGGCTGTGTCAGCTGGGTATTTTCTTCATAGAGTCTGTGTGTGTGCGTGGGCGCTGGCAGCAGCTTTGGCTTTAAGACCGGTAGTAATGCTGCTAAGATTCAAAACTTAACACATTAAACCCAGTGTCAGCTCACGCCAAAAGCGTTTGCAGTGCTTCACCGCATAAAACAAAACAAAAGAAAACAAAAACAAAACCAAAAAAAATATTAATTTGCCTACCACAAAATATAGTATATAACAACAATAAGTACACGAAGTGGCACAAACTTTGCCCATTTACAGACAAACACCCACCCAAGTTTTATGAGCGCACTAAATAATATTTTGTTGCATATTTTAAGGCGCTCCAAATGTTTCTTTTCGAGCCTCGTCCTGTCCTCGTCGCTTCATTGCTTCATTGGCTCATTGAGCCAACTTTCTTTTTACAGTGCTTCCTCCCCACTTATCTGCCCACTCTTCGTCTCCACTTCTCCTCCCCCTCTGCTCATTTTCTTTAATATTTTCACTGACTAATTTATTTTCATAGACTGCCGACACAGCGTTCTTCAGTTCTTCAGTTCCTCAGTTCTACAGTTCCTCAGTTCCTCAACTGCTCAGTTCTTCAGTGCTTTTGCTGCTGGCCTAGGTGTTGCCTATGATTTTAATGCCTGCCCAAAATTTATGACTAATAAAATTTGTCAATTCTTTTTTCTGTTTTTTTTTTGTTCAAAAAGTATTACTTCTCTTTCTTCTGCCTGCTGTATGTGGGTGTTTGAGATCTTCAGCTTCAACCCACGCACTGGTGACAACAACAATACATTTCGGTTGGAACGAAACTGGACAAATGTTCATATAAAGCTCCGAATGTTTCGTTGAGTGGCTTATAGCCATAAAATCATCAAATCTATTACAGTTCTCTGCCTTTTTTTCTCTCTCTTTTTTTATTATTAAAAAAAAATGTCTACAAAAATAGCCAAAAATTGGTTGGGATTTATTTATTTACTGTGTTGTTGCTGTTATTTTTCCGGCTCTTCCGAGTGCTGTTAAATTTCATTTTAAAAGTGTTGTTAAGCTTTAGTATTTTATTTTTATGTAGGCAACCTTTTATGTTTGAATACGAATTCAAGTTTGACAGAAATACGCGAATTTGTGTGCTATTTTCTCATTCTATTTTTGGATTAGTTGGCTGGTTTATGCGCTCAATTTCTCATATTTGGCAAATATTGAAAACTTTTATTTGGACTTGAATATTTGTGCGTTTAGTTGTAGATTTAAATTCATACTGAAATGGTTTTTAGCAAATTCCAGTCTTAATTTAGCTAATTGCCTTGCCCGCATGCGCCGGCCGCAAAATACTTTCAGTTTTCAAAACAAATTTTATGTGCTGTCCGACCGCAGAGAACAAGAAGATAAACCAAAAAAAAAAGCTTAAAACCAAAGGAAAATATTTCGGTGCATATTTACAAAAAATAGTTGATAGCCGAGAGAGTTCAAAAGGGGCAATAATTTTTATTAATTAATTAAAGATGAAAGCTCCTCCGGTCAACTTTGGGTTGGAACAGTTGGGCGCACATCTTCATCGCTCGACTCGTTCATGTTCATCTAAAATGCTCATGAAGCAGAAAATAATTAATGTTAATGCCGGTTTGCTACTCTCTCTCTATGCCCCTCTCTGTCTCCTGCTGGTCTACTGGTTGGACTGTCTCTGTCTGGCCAGGCAATAGCGCTCTAATTTGTGCAGACCGCAAAGTTCATAGCAAATTAGTTGATTAGTTTAACGTTGCTACCAAAGAGGCAGCCCCCTTAACGATGCGGGGGTGGCAACAGGGGCAGCGGGGTCAGTGGTGTTGCTTGGACTTGTATGTGTATAACCATTTGATATGGTCACATTTGTTCAGCTGCAAATTTTATAATTCAATCAGTGCACAAACACACAGACAGACAGACTTGGTAATGCGGCAATTTGTGTGAAATTTACCCAAAACTTCACAAGCCAACAAAGATACAAACAGAGATAGATACAAAGGGGGAAAGAGAGAGGAAGAGAGAGAGAGGGAGCAGTGGATGTAGATCCATTTTGGAGGTCGTTATTCGCGTGACTCAAATGCGTTTTATTGTGAATTTATTAAGCGTGCCCAAGGCGCACATTAAATTTGCTCGGCCCGTGACACTCGACGAGCAAAGGACTCAGAGCCATGGCCAAGACCATAAAGATAGCCAAGAGCATAAACAATAAAGGAAAATATTGAAATCGAGCGAAAAGTGAATATGAACTTTGTATAAAGGATGCTGCAATATATTGTTATTGAAAAGGACACACAATATGCTGACAATTGCAAAGCAAGCCCAATTAAATGCTTTTAATCTGAAAATGAATAATGCATGCATACACACACACACACACACACACACACACACTGACACACAAGAATGTCTCATAAAATGTTAAATAATAAATTTACTTCATAAAGCAAGCAATTAACAAAGTTGGTTATTTCAATTATAAATTGAGCACCGAGTGAAAGACAGAGTAAAAACCACTGATTATAAATAATTTAAAAGCTTTTTGGAGACTCAACCCAAACAAGTTAAGGTTGATTGATAGATTTGCTTTGTATGCGGGATGGCAAATTTATGGGTTTTTAACTAATTCTCAAATTTGACAACATGCTGTGAAATCTGAGCGTGTATTTAACGTAACTGAGACGAAGCAACAAAATGTTGTGCTATAAATAAATTCTAGTATAATTATTAACCTTGGCAACGACAGCAACTAAGCCAATATGAAAGCAGGAAAAGCGCATGAGGAAATTATCCATAGACCTAAGCGGTCTACATAGCTAAGCTTGAGACTTAAGCACGCCCACTTTCACAGTCCCAACCCTTTTCCCATTATTTTCCCTTCCTTGGTAACGAGTGCACACAATTTACTTAACTGGTTTTTCAAATTATAAGCCTTTTCACATATCTGCTATGTGTGTCTCTCTCCCTTTTTAGCCGTTTTTAGCTCTTCTAAGCCACATGTTGAAAATAATTGTCATGGCTACCCCCAAAAATCCCATTCGCTGCGCCATTTAAAACAATTCCAAACACTTTGTGGGCGCTTAACATAGCTGACAACAAATTTTGACACCAAAGCCGCTTTAATCAATATAATAAAAGACATTTGTTAAATTAACAGAACTGCGAGCGCCAAACACACACACACACACACACACCAAAAAGCCAAAAATACAAAAATCCAAAAACCAAAACCAAAAAAAAAAGGAAGAAATTTTAATTAAATTTATAACGCAAAGCCGCAAAGAGCGCCTAGAGCTCTATAGAAGAGATTTATGTGGCCGTTAATTTTGTCAAAGTCATTCGAGTGCGTGATGTTGTTGTTTTTGTTGCTGTTATTCCTGTCGTTGTTGTTGTGTGCACGCTAAGTGTCCTGACGCAAAAAAAAAAGGAGTGCGAGAAGAGAAAAAAACCTCACCGGATTTCCTGTGATATGCCACAATATTTTCCATTAACGCGCTGAAGTTGCAGGCAAACAGAGAACAGAAACCAGCAGCAAAACTGGAAACTGGTCTTGATAACAACAGCAGTAACAGCAGCAAACAAGAACAGCATCAGTTGTACAAAAAGAAAATATTAAGAAAAACAACAGAGGGCAGAAGTGTAGAGAGAAGAAGAGAGAGAGAGAGAGAGACAAAGAAAGAAGGAGAACAGATTGAAAGGAAGCAAACTGTGCGTTGGTCCAGTCCAAAGTAAAGTGTAGAGAGTTAACAGGGTCCAGATCCCAGGTTCAGGCCACTTCACTCTGGATTGTCTCTGAGCAGCAACAACACAGTAGGCCGCTGTCTGTCTATGTACGTGTGCAAGTGTGTGTGTGTGTGCGTGTGTGTTTGTGTTTGTATTTGTTGCCTGCTGTGCGACAGTCGCTGGCTTTGTATGAGTTAATGACTTGTAGATAGTTTAACTTACAAAGCAGACCAGAGACTGGGAGCAGTACTTAGACCACAGAGCGCTAAAGGAGACAGCAGAATGAAAGAGAGAAATACACGGAGAGAGGGATGGGGGACAGGGAGAGAGAGAGTTGCGTCTTTTGCGTTGACCATTAGTGCGACATCCGGCGTTGCGCTTCGCTTGCTATTGCCACACGTAGTCCACAGACCATGCTCAAAACTATTAGCAAGCTTTAGGCCTAGGCTAGCACACTCACACACACGTTAACACACATTCGCACACGCAGTGAGTGTGTGCAGGAACACAATATGCACTCAGCAAAAATACTAACTTTAGATTAACGATTATGACTCTTTTGGCTTGAAATATAGTTAAGAAAATTACTTTAAATAAGAACTAATTAATTATAGTTCCTTAAATATTAATATTAACTTTATCTTAGTATTTTAAATAACTGAATACTAGGCAGTGGATCCCACGTAGTTAAAATATCAATATAAAATCTTGAAATAGAAAACTTATAATCATTTCTTGACGTATCTGAGAAGCTCTACCACTTTTCTGTCAGTGCACCGTGCACTCACTTAACTTGTGGCCGAGTTCGAGTCCAAAGTCACAGGATCGACAATGGCATCATCGCCATCATCATCAACATGAGCATCGAGTTGACTGCATGAAACGGTTTTGTGGTTAAGCTGTTAGTTTAGTTTGCGTACAATTTGTGGGCCCAGTTGACAATTACTGTGGGACCTAAGACCAGTCAATTCCTTGCCGCTTTTGACCACTGGTCAGAAGGCATGAATGAAATGCTAAACCGGTTTACTTTACTTTACTTTACTTCTCTTTCAACTCCACTCCTCATCACTCCACTTTATTACACTCCACTTTAGCCGCCTTTAAGTTCTTCTTTCATTTACATTGCACTTTACAGTGTGTATTTTCCCTTTATTTCTGCTTCCCCTTCTCACTCCTCTTCTCATGTGTTTTATTTTATTCCTGCTGTTGTGCTCTGTGCTGAGTGTACTGTCAGTGCTTCCTACTGTCACACTTCAAGGATTTCTTTGTTGGCCATCCTGCCATCCATACATATGTGTGTGTGTCAATTACCCACTTCTTATTGTCTTCTAGGGCTACAAGGGGAAACACGGCTACAGGGCTGCAATGGTACAGTGCTACAGGGCTACAGGGGAGCCACCTGGTAATGACACTAAATGAGTTGTAGCCAACCGGAGACGCTTCTTGGGCTTGGCCTCTGTTTTTGTCGTCGTTGTTTTTGTTGTTGTTGTCACAAAACCTGTCAACTTTGCAGTTTTTTTTTTGTGTTTTCTGTTGTGTTGGTTAATTGTCGCAGGAAATGTTCTGGCTGTGCAGCTTGGTCAACTGTTTCTTGGTCTCTGCTCTTAATTGCTTGAACTTTGGGCCAACAAGTAATGCAACCCAGTAGGAAAGGGACACATGCAAATTGTGTGACTAACTTGAACTCCGGGTGGTCGAATCGCCTTTCAGTTTCCGTGGTTACTGAATCATAATGGATAGCTCTATCTGTCTGTATATCTAGCTATCTATCTATTCCGTTTGAGTGTGTGTTTGTGTGTGTATATGTAAATGTGTGTAATTCATTTCGTGTCCAAGTCCAAATCGGAAATCGGGTTCGTTTCAAGAGCGTGTAGAGTCGCTCCGTCTTGTCTACGACAAATAATCAATTAATCCATTGATGAAGTCCACGACAGCGACGTTTATTTGTTGAGCCATTTGTAGGCACGTCTCACGCAGCGTTCGGATGTTTGCTCTGCTGGTTCCTGTGTCGCACAGTGGCACCAAAACACACACACACATGTCTTCTATGAGCATTTAATTGTATTGAATGAAACTAATTGAACTTGTTTTGATTGCCAGTCAAGCTTTAAATGAATCTAACATATCTCAGTCATTCGATACATGATAATTAATTGCTAAATCGAATTGTGTGTTTTGATAAATTATATTGTCAGAGGAAACGAGTTAAACGGCTTGAAATTAATAGAATGTTTAAGTTAAAATTTAGTTGGCTTTTTCTATGGGTTGGTGACACTGTGCGTGCTTTTATATTACCTATGTAGATTGCTCTAATGCTGATTAGGTCGACGACAACACATATGTACACACATGGGTATATATGTATGTATATAGAAACTCACATACTCACAGCTAAGTAGTCTGCTCAATTTGGTATCGAACGTGGCCTGGTCTTTTCTTTAAGACATTTTAATGCTAATGAGCCACAAGATGTAGACCTACTTCTTTTAGGTGTGGGTTGTTACAGCGACACACAGACTGCCAATGGCCAGACAAAGAGTGTGGGACTGAGACAGAGACATGTCCATGTCTCAATGACAACCTGAGAGTGCCCTGACACATAGTACTCCACAGATGTGAGCCATGTGTGTCTGTGCACAACAGCAGAGAAAATAAAAGGAAAATAAAATAAAAGTTGTTCCAAATTAGTGAGATGTGACTGAGCTGCTTCGCTGGGACTTACGCTTAAGTAATGTGTATTTTATGTGTGGGCTGCAAAAAGTAGGTAAATGTAACTGCGACTTCGACTCTGACTCTGAGGCTGACTGTGACTGTGACGGAGTGACAGGTCGATTCGTCGATTTGTCGATTGTGTTGGCAATTCCACTCGATTCAGCTGCAGTTGCCAACTACGTGCGCAATTGTCGAACGTGACGATTAACAACATGCGAATTTCTACCTCTTTATTCTGCTTCACAGTTGACGTCAGCTGCAATGCGCAGGTAACACTACCAACAGCCTCCGCTCCTGCCTCCGCCCCTGGCACCGCTCCGGCCGTGCAAAAGTTCCGGGTTACTCCGCACGATCTGCAAATACTGGAGGGCACGGACACGCTGCTGCGCTGTGAGGTCTCCGCCCGTGCTGGCAAGGTGCAATGGACCAAGGATGGTTTTGCGCTTGGATTCTCAGCGGTTATACCCGGTTATCCGCGGTACTCCGTACTCGTGGATGCTGCCCATGGCACCTACAACTTACAAGTGAAGAATGCCACCTTGGAGGATGATGCGGAGTACCAGTGTCAGGTGGGACCTGCTGCAGGCAATCCGGCTATACGGGCCAATGCCAAGTTGAGTATTGTGGCAGCACCTAGCAGCATTTACATCGATGGGTATTCACGCAATGCCAAGGTCGAGGTCGTCGAGCGTCAGAATCTAACACTTCAGTGCATAACGGAGAACGCGAATCCGGCGGCTGAGATTGTCTGGTATCAGGGAGAAACTCCTGTGACACTAGGTAAGTCTTGCATTAAATCGAGTCAAGATTTTTGGACCTTAACTGACTTTGAACTGCCGCTCGCAGTGCCCATTGTGACGGTTAACCAAACTGCGGCTAAGCGGTTCCGCACCAGTTCCGTTCTGCACCTACAGCCACGCTCCGAAGATGACTACAAGGAGTTCTCCTGCGAAGCGCGTCACAAGGCGCTTCCACCAGACGTACCGATGCGTGCTCAAGTCCAGCTGTCTGTGCTCTGTAAGTCAAGTCTTGTCAGCGTTTCTTCTATGTATTTCATTGGTTTATCCCCTTTGTAGACCCTCCTGGTCCGCCATTCTTTGAGGGCTATAGTCAGGGCGAGAGCCTTCGTCGTGGTCAGCAGCTGCAGATCGCGTGCCGCAGTCGTGGTGGCAACCCTCCAGCGCAACTGGTTTGGTATCGCAATGGTGAGGTCGTTAATTCACCGCAGCGCACCTCGGGACGTCTTTCGGAGAATGTACTGAAGTTTACTGCGAATGCATCGGATAATGGTGCCAATTTAGTCTGTGAAGCCAAGAACCTGCTATCGAATACTCCTCTGCGTGCCGAGCTCAATCTAACCGTCCTATGTAAGTGGTCTAGATAATCCCCTAGTTTTCTGGTTGTAACCCTAGCTTTTCTGTAGACGCACCCAAGGATGTTTTCCTCAGTGGCGCTACCCAAGCCAAAGTCGGAGATTTGGTACAGCTGAGCTGCGTGACGGCTCCCTCAAATCCGCCCGCGAGAATCAACTGGTCCATGAACGGACGCCAATTGACTAACAGCACTTATAAGACCACAAGCAGCGCGGATGGTGGCTGGGTTAGCAGCTCCAACATCACGCTAAACATCGACTCCCAAAGCCGTACCTTCATCACCGTTTGTCATGCCCTCAATGCGGAGCTGTCCCAAAATGTGGTCGGCTCTCACACGGTTAATGTTTTGTGTAAGTAGTTGAATCTTTTCTTTAGTTCCATGCAGTTTCTACAGCCAAGATTGTTACCTATATAGATCCGCCCTCGCCTCCTCTGTTGACCGGCTACAACAATGGCGACATACTCATTTCCGGTTCCATTTTGAAACTTCAATGCAGTTCGGCCGGTGGAAATCCTCCGCCATCGCTGGTTTGGTACAAAAACGACAAGCGGATTAATGCTGCCTCAAAGGTCACGGAGAATAAGATTATCTCGGAACTGTCTCTGCTGGTGAACGCCTCCGACAATAATGCCATCTACAAGTGTGAAGTTCAGAACGCAGCCATCGATATTCCTCTGTTTGCCACTAAAACACTGGGTGTTCATTGTAAGTCATTCTCTACTTTTGATACATTTGGGAGCTTTCTACAATAGGTTTCTTCTGCAGTTCCCCCGGAGACTGTTAAGATCAGCGTTGCTCCCAAGAATCTTGTGCCTGGCATTCGTGCTAAGCTGATCTGCGACTCAAGCTCCAGTAATCCACCTGCCAAGATTAGTTGGTGGAAGGACGGCATTCCGGTAGAGGGTCTCAATCTGGCCAATCGTCCTGGGCTTTGGGGCGGTTCGGTGTCCACACTGGAAATGCATGTTAATATTACACAAGATCTCGATGGTTCCATTTACACCTGCCAGAGTCACAATGAGGTACTGCAGCGCAGCGTACACGAGACCATTAGTCTGGATATTCTCTGTAAGTGAATAGTGTTACCTTTTCCATTCATCTCCTCTATAAATCACTTCCTATTGCGTACAGTTCCTCCCAAGTTCGATACCGCTCAGGTGACCAGTTTTGTGGGTGTTGAGGGCGCACCACTTCAAGTGGAACTTCATGCCAGCGGTAATCCTATGTCAATTAGCTATACCTGGACCAAGGATGGCCTACCAATCAGCAGCAATGCATTGAGCGGTCAAAGACTGATCTCCGACGGACCACGTCTCAATATCAGTCGCCTCAGTCGCAACGATGCGGGTATCTACGTGTGTGAGGCCCTCAATACCCAGGGTACAGCCATGTTGGAGATTCAAGTGATCGTCGAATGTAAGTTTAAAAACTCCTTTGAGTGATGAGTGGCTCACAGTGATCCTTCTTTAGATGCACCCATTATAACCTCTGTGACGGAAGGCCAAAACTTTGTGACTGGCGAACAAGCCGTGCTCGCCTGTCAGGTTCAGGCTCGCCCCCTGGAGGCTTCCCATGTGCGTTGGTCCCGCCCTGGCTACGACTTTGCTACACGCACCACCTCCAGTTTTGAGAACAACACCGCCTTTCTGCACATTGAGAATGTGCAGCGTGGCGACATAGGCAATTTCACCTGCACCGTGGACAACCAACGCGGCTTGGCAGCTACACAGAATGTGCTTCTCGTAGTGCAAAGTAAGTAGAGTAGTCTTGGAATAGATGAACTAAAAAGCATAACCTAACCTTTCACTAGTGTATAGATTTTTAGAGGTAACTCCTAATTCCCCCTTGCAATTCACTTTGATTCTAGCTTCACCCGAGATTGATCACTCGCCCCGCTACACACGATTTGCGGCTCGTCTTGGAGTTCGCGCCCAGCTCATTTGCCGTGCTCTGGCCTCACCGCAGCCCAGTTTTATTTGGCGTAGGCAGGGCAAGGATATCAAGATGCAACGTCGCAACAAATACACTAGCGTAGATCGCCAGGTGGATCCGCTGCACTTTGAGTCCTCGCTGGTTGTGGAGAGCACTTCAGCGGATGATTATGGTCAATTCGAGTGTGTTGCGCGTAACGCTATGGGTCAGGCCAGCACTAGCATAGAATTCAGTAAACCTTCGCGACCCGATGTGCCGCTGCAGCTACGTGTGGGAAATGTGAGTGACACGAGTGTGGAGTTGATGTGGACACCTGGCTTCGATGGTGGCATGCAGGTGTACTATCGCATACGGTTCAAGCAGCAAGGAGAGGACAAGTACAAGTATGTGGATGTCAAGCTGGGCCAACAAAATATTACGCTGGATGGACTGAAACCCGGTGGTACCTACTACTTCTCTGTTATGGCCCACAATGAGGCGGGAGGCAGTAAATTCCTAAGCGACATTAAGCTCACCCTCAGCAAAGGATCGCAGCCACATTCAGCAGAGTATACGGAAAAGGATGAGCTACCAAATGTGATGATCATTGGCATCACATCGGCTGCAATGGTTCTACTGGTACTCAACGCGGCTCTTGTGGCCTGGTTTGTCATACGCAGACAGAATAAGACTCAGGGCGAAACGGAACCTAGCAACGACGATGCCTATTCCAAGGACGACAATCAGTCGGTCTATAAGGTACTTTCCCACAACTAACCCTTTATAAATATTAAATTCTTAACTCACCCGATCAATTCCAACTAACAGCTGCCCATCACTGCTTTGCAGGCGGACGTGCAGAAGAAAGCGGCAGCATCCACATATCTGGTGGAGAACGTGGACATCATACAGTCTACGGCGTATCCGCCCAAGTATCAGGAGAGCTCCATGTGCACACCACCTTATCTGTGCAATCCGGACTTTACCCGCACTCTGCCCAATCCCAAGCGGCACAGTCAACGCAATAGTGCCACGGGTCTCATCGATGGTATGCCCATGCGGGCCAAAGATGATCATATGCTGATCTCAAATGGCCTGTACATACCCTCGCCGTCTCCCGCCTCCTCACTGGTCATCAAGGGCAGCTACATATCATCGCCCTCGCCAGCGCCGCCTGCTGATGGCTCCTACTTCAATATGAGCGATAAATATATGTCCTATCCACCTGTGGTAAGTTGAGATAAATCTTATTATTATTTATTTTTAAGTTGTAATTATTTCTGAATCATTTGCCATATAATTTGAAAGTATTTTAAAGAGTTATAATTATAGCTATATACTTTTCACACATTTTTAAAATAACCCTCGTTAAGCTCTTAAGTTTATAATGACTTATTATATTTAATAATCATTTTATGCTTTTCTACTCTTCTCTTTAATCTGTCTTATAGACCTACTAAAGCCGTGGACAACAACAGCAACAAACACCAGCCAAACCCAGCTAGACTGATTGACATACACACATACATCACATCCACAGTAGAAACTGACAACAGACAACCAAAACAACAACAACAACAAGAAACAACAACAACAACATGAACATTAAGAGATGGATTTAGAAATTGAAATGAAGTCGATTTCAGTCATTAATAGGGATTGTTTTTTGTTGCTTTTGCTTTGTTTTAGTTGTTGCCGTTGCTGTTGTGAGTTTTTATAAATTTTTTGTTTTCTGTTTATAATTATTACTAAATGACGTTGATTATTATGGAGCGCAAATGGAGGAAACATGTTGAATGTTTTTTGAGAAAAAACATTTGCATGCGGCGCTCGAAGGCTGTGATAAGTACCTGTATCCAAGGCTCTTCAATCCGTGGAGTGGAGTGTAGTGGAGTCGAGTCCAATCGACTTGGATCATCACGAAACGAAACGACACGCATGTCAAATGATGGATCCACATCAATCAATGCAATTGATGCCGCTGGATTGGCCTTTGGGGCAGGTACGCAACCCAATCTACAAATGCTTGCCCCCTCTCAACCACAAGAAAGAAATCATTACAATAATATAGAAGATATCAACAACAGCAGCATTCGTAGAAGAAAAAAACATAAAAACATAAACAAGAAAATATAAAAATCCACAAGAAAACACTCAAATATTAATTTGTAGGCATTTTTCTCGATATTAAGTAGTAGCAATTACGATTTTTAGCATTTAGCATAAATATTAACGAGTCTGTCGAGTCGTGACTCATTCTCATTAGCAGTTGTTCAAGTTTAAGCTCTAGACATACCAATATCAGCATACACACACATAATTAGTTATAGATATACACGTATATATCTATATACGACCCTAAGGCCCGACAAGCGTAACGATTTTCATACGACAAAACAAAAATTCAACAACAAACGATTTGAAATTATATACAATAATATAGCAAAAGAAAAACTGGAATATAAAGCAGACAACATCAATTATAAACTTATTCTAAGCGTGATTTTCGTTAGACTTAAGAGCTCATTAAATAAATACTTAAGTACATGGATATAAAAATAAATATATATATGATATACGTATTTACAAGATCGAAATATATAAAATTTTATTGAGTTTTTATCATGCATGACAATAAATTATATACATGATAAAACATGCGAGAGCGCCAAAAATTATGCTAAACAAAAGGAAATATATGGAAATTCGTGAATGGAATAAAATGTTAATTAAAGTTAGACTTGGGATCTTTGCATTTAAACCAGATAAGCATGTGTATAAATCAAACAAACTTTCATAAATTATATGTATTTGTAATTAATGTAATTAATATTTAAAACATATTTCCAATCAAAGAAGAAAAGAATGAAAAAATAAAAATAAAATACAAAAAAAAAATCAAATCATCTGCAACAAATTTTTGTAACTTCAAACAAAAGTATTTGAATAAATAACTTACAAATCTTTGAACATTATAAAAAATTAACATATTTTTAATGCAATTAAAAGGGATACACTTTTGGGGCAGCTTTGGCTTTCACCCACTGGCTGTTTGGGGCACCTGCTTCATTATGCCACATGGCTTTGTGGCAATACCCAAATTTGTCTATTGCCATCAATCAGCGCTTGGCTTTGTTCATCATGTTCTCAAGCCATAAATTTGCAGCTGGCCGTGGGCGCTATTAAGTGGGCGTGCCCGCTTACACCTTAAATGCCGACTAATTGTTTTTTTTGGTTGTTGTCGGGGCAGACTTAACGGCGACCGTGTCGGCTTTTGTTTAGAAACATTTTTATTAATTAATAGCGTCGTTGCAACGTCGCTTAATTAATGCCGCATTTAATAATATTTATTTCTTAATTTCCAAAGGCAATATTAGCGGATCGTATGAGTTATAGTTGCTTTCACTGACCCCGGAGTACAGCTATTTACGTGCTGGGAGGTCTACATAAAAAATTTAACCATATGTTAAAATATTTTCCCATTTTCAGCTGCACTAGAAGAAGAATTTATTGATTGGTTTAATAACAAACTTAAGTCAACTTATGTGCTGCATTTGGGTCAACATGTTTTCGATTCTATTTTAATTATTAATAAATTTAATTATACATATATGTATATGTACGATGTAGGTGAATATGTTTTGCTTTTCAATTTCAATGCTGACTTTTGCATTGTTTTTCTTTCATGTATATTAAATTGAGTATTTGTTTATTTGTGTCGGCTGCGTAAAATGTCAGTTAATTAAAGTTCCATATTACAGTGCCAAATTGGTTGTTCGTGTATTTGTTATCAAATAAAATGCAATAAATGATATTTTAATTACCAGGTTGCCGGCTGTTTTGTTGTCAATACATGGCCTATTCTAAAGACCCATAAACGCCTCAATTGCCACTCGCAGTGCACTGCGAGAAGAAGCAGACAACAATAACGGCAAAATAGCAAAACAATTAAAATTAATTTTCAACATACTTTGAGTGCGCACAAAACGACACAGAAACGACAAAAGCAAAAACTGAAACGACAAAACAGAAACAATGCATAATTAAATACAGTGAATTCGTTAAATTTTAATTAAAACATTTGAAACGGGCAATGGAGTTTTATTTTGCTCAGCTCCAGAGCAGCCAAATAGCAACAACAACAACTGCAATTACTAAAAAAATAACTTCTAAAATCACCCAACGAATTTCTTATACTCTTTTTGCTCAGCAGTTTAATGCTACACTTGAAAATTAATTTAGTTTATTTAAATACTTTGCAGGAAATTAGTTTTACTTGCAGTTAATTTCTATTATTGTTAGTTAAATATTTAATTTGATTAAAACACAAATCGAGTCTATTGAATTATTGTAGGGCAAAATAAGAGACTCAGCTCAGCTAGGGACAGGGACGGCATAGAATCAAGAGCCCCAGTAAACGGCGGCATGAAACGGAAAACTTCATTAAAAGTGGGCAGCAGTTGGCAGCAGCCGTTGCCTGCTAGTTTGTGGGGGTTACAGGGGTACAGGGGCTACAGGGGCTACAGGGGCTACAGGGAGGCACAAGTTGGTTCATATTATGTTTGCTTCATTCTGGGCAGGTTCTAAGCATCGCTCTCTGGCAATGTGACGACGCCTGGTGCGGCTACACTTCCTGTGATTGTGCCCAGTCTGCAGTTCAGTGCCAGTGTCCAATCTCCATTCTCCAGTTGCCAGTTGGCAGTGGTTTCAGCCTCAAACTGAAAGCCTGCCTGCCTGCAATCGAACGCATAATCATATTTAATAAGCGCGTCGCAGTCAGCAAGTGAAAAGACTCTGTTGCTGCTTCTTGACCAGTTTCTACTGCTGCCTGTTCTTTTTCCTACTGCCGTTTCTCTTTTTGTTTATGATGATGATGCTGATGCAACAAGTGCGCCAGAACGATCCACAGATGTGCAGAAAACTGGTTCTTGATTGTTGCTCTTGCTGTTCCTGCTGCTGCAACGTTTTAACGCAATTTGTTAACCTGGCTGACAACTGTTGCCTGTTGTCTGCTGCCTGTTGATACTGCTACCCTTTCGGTGCCTTGTACCCTCTTCCCAGCAGTTGGTAAAAAATAGGTGCGAGTGCAATTAAGAGCCTGCCTGACCAGTTTCATATACGAATCGAATCCTGACCGGCAGCGAGCACTTCATTCATAAAATTACGCGCATGTTGCGTGATGTTGACGCTAGATAAGAACCAGCTATGGATTTGAGCCCGAAGCTTGGAGCCCAGCCCAGTTAGGGCCAACACCAACCTGTTGACGTGCTGGCCAGTTGCGGAAAATACTTATATATAGACTGGCAGGAAAAGTGCAGTGCCAGAGCCACTGCCAGTAAAAAACTCGCTTTTCTTGGTAATTAATGAAAGCTGCTAGAGCTAAAGCCAAACTGGAGGCGAGTATGGGTGGAAGAAGCACAGGTAGAACTGAAGGTGGTGCTGGCTGAGGCAACTACTGCACTTGGCTACTGTTGCCGGCAGTTATTAAAATGTTGCGATAAGTTTTGTGTTGCGGTCCCGAGCCGCATTTGTATGCAAAGTGCCAACAGTTTTTGATGATGCGACGCGCAGGAAGTTGTCGCTGAAAGTGATATTGAAAACTGCCCGCAGAATGGATTACTTCCTTTTGGCCAGAAGCCACAGTCAAACAGAGCGAGTGAGTGCATCAAGGCACCTGGGGATTTGGTAGTCAGAGTGTGAAATCCAACCGGAGATGAGTACACTGAAATGCGCTCAGACTTGATGTTTTCTGTTTGCTGCTAAGAGGATTTTGACAAAGATGCAAAATGGGAAAAAGTAAAGACGATTTGTTAAAAGCAAATCTCGAGCATTGATATAATCTATGCAGCTAGCGAACATGCAGCTTTTAATTATAGAATGTCTTGAAAACTGGAACTGGAACAACTCCTTAAAAATTAACTTTCCCAAAACATTTTAGACACTTGCAATGCATTACTTGAGTATTTTCATGGGTCTAAGCTCTGGTAATAAATATAATTTCTTTCATTTGTGGCACTTGAAGCGCAACTTGAGCTTTTTTCTCACACCTCACTCCCAGAGGGTCTTGCCAAAGGGCGTGGCCAGAGGGGAGAGAGGCGACAGTGGCGCCTCCAACGCCCGCATGCTTTGGCAATCAACTGCCACGCCATTTAGCATCATTAAATTAGTAGGTCAAAACATCACCACAGGCCATAAAAAATGTCACAGCTTAGAGCAAACTGCAGTGGCAAAGCCGACAAAGCAAATCAGAGAAAGAGGGGAAAAGAGAGGGGGACAGGGGGAGAGAGAGGCATTTGAAAATATTTAAGCACTTGAAATGTAATTCTGTCAGAACGAAAAATGAAAAGTCAAGTCAAGATGACACTGCCAAAAAAAATAAAATTAGAAAAATCAAGCACTACAAAAGCTGCCTTTGGGAATCCCCCTATTTCCACGACATAATCTGTGACACAATTGTAATCAGCATAATTATCTATGTCAACAAAAATACGAATTTTCCCATGACATTTCCTCAAGTGGCCAATGGCTATCAGAATTGTCTTTGGGCAATTAGAACGTTTAAATATTTAAAAACTTGCTGCGTGTCTCAGCGGCAGTTATATAATTTTCAAAACGCGTCTCGACTGGAAAAACCTAATGACAAATTTAATGCGCCACTCGTTCTGGGACCTGTGTGGGGGAGCGAACGACACATGTCGAGAAGCAAACAAACAAACAACAGACTCTACACAACATTTGCTACGCCTCTGGAGTGCTTTGGCAGTCTCTGACCTTTAAGTGAAGTTGGAATTGTTGTCGCATTCGGATGCCGCGACGTAATCTTAATCGGGATCGGGATCGGGAGTTTTGAGTCGCGACTCAGTTGCCCCTTTAAAGTTATTAAAAAATTAAAGCAGAAAAACTGTTGCTGCTGCTGCTGTTGTTGTTTCATTAATGCAGTAGGGGGGCCAAAACACATTATTCACTCATTAAAATCATCAGTCTAATAGCCTGAGCACAGAAAAAAAGCGAAATTATATTTTTTACAAGCTGCTACAGAGAATTATTAACAAAAATTCTAGACAACTTCGCTATGTACACATATATGTACATAAATAATGCAATGTAGAGTGCCCCAAGATGGTGAAAAACAACAACAACAACAACAAATGAAAAAGCAGCACACAAAAGCATGAGAGCTTGAGGAAAAACCAACACACATGTAGGCAAAAAAGGGGTGAACCACAAAAGAAGATTTGGGTTCGGATTTGCAGACAACTGAATTGCTCTACAGCTAAAATTTCGACTGATTATAATTGGGTTTTAAATTCCAATGCCAATATTTGCAAATTAATTAATTTCATTCATATCATATTGACTGCAACAATTTTTATTAGTCTAGTAATTATGGGTTTTTGGCCAGGGCATAATAATTTAAAGCATGCAATTAATATCAACGGGTGTGTGTGTTCACTGGTCACCCAAAATGTGTGTTTATATTTATTTAACTTTCGGTATGTTTAGAATTTCATTTTCAATAAATTGGAAAAAAAAGACAACGCGTAAATAAATAGTTGTTAGGTTAAATGTGTACAAGAAATATGCACATAATATGATAATGTTTATTTAGTAATTGTTGTCGGAATCCAATAAAAAACACGCAATTTACATGAGATTATGATGCAGAGATAATATTTAAATAAAAACAAATTAGTTTTACGAGTTATGCATGCGTCAGAGAGTTCAATTACAAAATATGCTAATTTACTACCGCATGACCTCTAATCTTTTCATCAAATTTTATGAGTTTGAGGTGTAAAGTTTTTTTGGCCAGTTGGGGCAGTTGGGCTGCGAAATGTTGCAAACGTTTGCTCGTCCATTTTAACAAGCCAAATGATTTGTTATGAGCCCTGGCACAAAGAGTGCCTGGCCATCCATAAGACCGTCCCAAAATGGCCATTGCAGTGTAACCATAAAAAAAGATGAAGCGATTTGCAGGCACTGTTGTAATTGTGCCGCTTAGCTCGAGACGGTGAATCAAAAGCTGAAGAAAAACGGCAGCAGTACATAAACTTTTGCTACTCACTATATACAAACACACACACAGACATACATACACACGCATTTAGATATATGGCGCGCAACGTAAACTGCTGCAGATACATTTGTATCTGTGAGGCAAGGAGGTGAATTTTTCGCCTTGCCACAGACACAAGTGCAGCTGTAGACGTAGCGGATTTGGGATGAAGGGCGTGAAGGGAGCAGGCAGCGGTGCCAGTGCCGGTGCTGGGTATCAACGAACGAATGAGTGAGCGAGTGTCTTGGGAATCGTCACAAGCCTGAGAATAATTAATTCCCACGAATTAATGTGCACGGCAGCAACACCAGCAGCCACAACAACAACAAGAATAAGAACAAGAACAGCAAGAAAAGCAACAACAACTGTAGGTATCTTTAAGGAAGCAAAGGCGGCTCAACCGTGGCACAAGTGTAGCAGTGGATGTATCTCAATCTCGTTTGCCGAGCTGCTACAAGTTGAGGCTTAAGTTACTTTGCCTTTTACCAAAAGCAACAGCAAAGGCAACAGCAAAAAAGAAGAAATTAATATCTGTGATGCAGCCAAGTTCCTCTCATTTTGGCATCGCTTTGGCTGCCACAGTTGCTACAAATTACACGCAGCTGGAGAAACTGCCAAACTGCCTTTGGTACTTGCTTGCCACTTGAATCACTTGAATGTATTTAGTCACCTTAATGAATTCTACACATGATGTACTGGGAATTTGTGACAAAAGCCTGCACAGATTTGCCAGCAAACGCACACTCTCCCTCAGCTATGAAAGTTTCCACAAGTTGTGAGCGGAGTCCTGGGTACAGCCCACCCAACCATGGAACCACCCAAATACCCTGCACTCCATCCAAATTTCAAACCATTCTTCCGGCCCAGTTACAGATACTTTATAATTTTATGCGAAACGTTGTCATCGTCATGTGTTTAGCATTTCGTCTTTCTTTTGGCTCTGCGGCTGACGGTAGTGCCTCAAGTTGTATGAGCATCTAAAGCAGTGTAAACTGTGAAGTGAATAGTGACTGGGGAACAATAACGACATATCATATCATTTCAATCTTAACTTATTTAAAACTTATAATAAGAACTGTTTAAGCTGTGACTATAACATTAACTGGGGATCATCAAAAGGCACATTATTAGTATGATTTATCTTATGACTAATGGATAAATGTATACCAAACTAACTGCTATTTAAAAGACTGTAAATTTTTTTTCAAATATTAGACCTATTAGTACTAAGAATTATCTGTTAACTTACTTTAAATTTATGTTATTAAATTAATTAAATAATTCGCACTATACTTTATTATCTGTTAACTATCTGCTATCCGCCATGAATGATGTTTCCTCCTTGTTGGCTTTTTAACTTATTTCTCTACTTTTGTTCACTTTCCTTAATGAAAACGCTCGTTGGCGAGTCACAGTCACCTGGCATCTCCAATGCTAAGAATCTTTTTTCCTCAGCTATATTAAATAATTATAATTTTAATTAAAATAGATTAAAGCCGTGTTGTGTGCTCGAGCGCCTTGTGAGGTGATTAAGTTAAAAAAAAATAAAAAATAAAAAAAAAGGCAGACAGGCAGCAGCTCCAGAAGCGTTAGAAGCCTTCTGCTCAAGCTACAAGTGCCAGGAATGAGATCTCCGCAAGGACCTATAGAAACAGTAAAAGGAGCTGAGACAGGAGCAGGAAACGACAGAGGAGGTAGAGAGGTAGAGGAAGAGGAAACAGGTAAGCCTTAGCCGTCGCAGGCGGATGAAAAACACAAATCACTTCAAGTTGTTGATGTTGCTGTTGAGATTATGACGATGATGAAAAGCGCGAGAGCTGCTTTTCTTATACACAAAGTAAAAATAAAAGCCAAAAACAACAACTGAGCAAAATGGAGAATGTCTTGAGGCAAACGTCGGGATTACAAAGTGAAAAACTTTGGCGGCTAGGCGTTGATGAGTGCTATTTGGGTCCGTTCTGGTGGTAACACACAGTTTCTTAACTCTGTATGCATATAATTAGAATTAGAACGAGCTTAAGATTCAGCCTCCTATTTTTGGGCAAAACAAAGCAAATCGCGTTAGACTTCAAGATCTCTGATGTATAGCAAATGAGCATTGAGTTTATAAATATATAAATAAGCAAATAATCCAGTAGGAGGAAAAGTAAAAAATATTTTGTTACCCACTCTGATTACTTCAACTGATTATGCAGATTAATTTCATGAAATATTTCAAATCACATTAATTGATGAAATTCAATGCCTTGGCTACTATTAGACAAAATTCCCATTGAAACTGTCTCATCAATGTCAAAGACAACTAACTACTGTGCCCCTAAATCTCTCAACAATATCCTTTTCAAGTGGAGATTTTGGTCAGATTCTCGCCCGTTTGTCGCCAAAGGCAATATACAAAAAGATACCCAAAAAAGACAACAAAAAAAGTCGAGACTTCCGCTTTGGCCTTTGGCTGGAACTGCAGGTCAAGCCACACACATACCACACACAAGCACACACACACGCACACTCCCAGTTAGTTGCCTGAATCAGGATCAGGCTGCAATTTGATCGCAGCTCAATGTTGACAAATTAATGTGGCAGCCACAGGGTGAGTTGAGGCATTTGCTAGATAACCTTGTCTTGAAATTCGATGCGGTATACTTGAAACGGCTCTCGGGCTGCCTTTACTATAGATTATGTGTTGATATTTGAATTCAAACAAATGTCTCGACCGTTGACATTGGGCTCATAAATAAGCCCAATTGGCCGGTTGTTTTATTTGTGTCCTGCTCGTTTATTGTCTGCAGACAACAACACCTCAGAGTCAGAGTAATTAGCTCGAGTCAGAGTCTGTTGTCTGAGCTCAACATAGGGTGTCCATGTGGCACATCTTCTTCACTGCCTTTGGCTTTCCCAACGTGTCTTAGTTTTTTCTCTTTTTTCAATTTTATATTCCCAATTTTTGTTTTGTTTTTATTTATAAACCGCACATTCCTCAATATGCCCGCTGGGTCCGCTTGCTGTTGTGTTCTGGATTTTTTTACTGTAGATCTGTGATGCCTCCCGCCTTCGAGTGTATTCTGCATTCTGTTTTCTGGATATTTTCATGACCTTTGCGGGGGTTTTTCATTTCATTCGTTGCTTTGTTCAATCATTTATTGAAGATGCCTCTGCTTCTGCTGCTGCTTCGACTTCGGCTTGACTTGACTTTGGCTTTGTAGTCCCTTTGGGGCATGTCTTGTATAAAAATACATGCATTTGAGTTCATATCTTTCTTATTTCTACGTCGTGTTTTATTTTTTTTATACTCGTACTCGTACATCACAGCTCATGTTTTCTCTGTGGACTGGCACACACACTCAGCCACTCAAGTATCTTTATATTCAATTAACGTATGTGTATTGGCTTCATCATGCATAGCATAACACACACAATTATTTTAATATATTTCCCGAAAATATTTTCTCTGAGTATTTTTCTTATGAAAATATTCGGCAATGTCTGTGGCCGTTCAAGCGCAACGCAACGCAACGAAACGCAGCGCAGTCCTTTGGATAGAGATACAAATGTATCTTGTAGATACAACGCAAAATATGAAACGAGCTATAAATTGAGCTGCTAGAAACAAGAGCGCGTGGCGGGAGCCAGTGACAAATATACTCCCTCCCTCTATATATGTGTGTGTGTGAGTGTGAGCGTGTGTCTGTTAATAAAACGAAAATTGTTTGATGTTCTGTTAAGTAGCTATAAAATTTGAAAAATGAGCCCATTTAGTAGGTAGTTAGAGAGAGCCAAGTTTCATTTGCATGAAACATCAACAGCAAAACGCCTGTTAGATTCGGGCGACTTGAGATGTTGAGATGATGCTGATGCCACAGATCATAATCATGATGCTAATGATGGCAACTCTGTTAGTACAACTCTGCTCTCTACACCAGAGCACCAGCAGTCGCTGACAGTGTTATAATGAACAGCCCGACAGCGTGTGCCAACTAATGAGCAATTGGTTAGCTCCGATTAGAGATGAGCAGTTGTTGTACTGATTAAGCACGACACGAGTGTGTGCAATAAAATAAATTAAGTAGCTAATGTAATAATGTGCAATAATACAATTAAAATACTGTGTATAAGCTCGCCCACCTAAACATTTTAAATAAATTAAATGTTTTACGATTAAACTAAACAATTTTTGTTACAAATTAAATATTTTTAACTAGAATTCTATGACTGGATAATATATTTCCAAGCCTACCAAAATCAATTTATATATTTTTAGCTTATTAATCCAGCTAAATACCAGTGGCAGTAGTAGCTTTGACTAATTTAATTCTAATTAAATAAAAATCGCACTTAACCGACAAGTTATTGAATTTTAAGCTGTTTATTTTAGCTATTTATTAATGTCATAATTTATCAAATAAATAACTCCCCAAATGTATGAATATTCTGCCTAATAGATGCTGGAATTTCGTGCCTCAAACGCCGTCAACTCAAATTTTGGACCAAGCCAAGCACAGCTGTCGGCTATTAAGTGAGTGAGTGATGCCAGGATGAGCTACAGAGAACTAATTACACGAACAGCAGCGTATAAGCAGCAAACAGACAAGACAGTAAACACACGTTATAACAAACAGGGATTATAACAGATATTAAATTTATTATAGGTCACGTTAAGCGACCCAGTCTTAAATAGCGAGATATAAATTAAATTATCAGGAATTTGAAAGTATGTGCGAATCAATACATAAATCATTCAACATCAATGACTGTTCAAACATGCACAACTCTGGCATACTAGAGTACATATCTTAATGCGACCACATTGATAGAATACAGCCATGGCCAAGACAATCTTTCAATCAAACCACAGTACCGCACCGCACCTCACCACACTGCACCGCAGTCACAAACAGCAACCGCTGCTCAAACAAAATGCGCAGCCCCAAAAGAACCTACAGTACGACCCGAGGCCCATTTATAAGTACATACACTCGCACATATGTACATACCCATAACCAGATAGAGACCCACTTCCTGTCTTTAAGTCCCCAGTCAACTCAAGCTCGAATCCAACCACACGTGTCAAAGCAAACGGTAAACGGCAATCGCCGCACCTTGTGCAAATGTTGCCAAAAGATGGTGATGAGGTACAGCGGTTGAATGGGTCGTCGTCTCCTCTTTTGGGGGGGAGTGTAGGATGCTGGGTGAGGGGGTGGTTGAACTCCAACATAAGTGGCACGTCTCTGGCTACATATTTGTACAAGTTTATGGCGACAAGCGATGCCATTTGCCTCTGTCAGCTGATGACTGGCCCGATACAAAAGTCATGAAAATTCGAGAAAATCGCACGGATTTTGCGGACGGCTGCGCAACAAAAAGTGTTAACTGTGGATATTTTTTATTTAAGCGTAAAAATCGTGAGCAAACTCAGCACAAAAAACTCTGTACACATATATAAATAAAACGAAATCTGAATCAGAATCAGAAAAGAGAAACAGCCCAACTTATCGGCAAAATATAAAGTAGGAAATCAGGCGTGCAAAAAATTTGCATGCAAGTCAAGAGCAAGAAAGCAAGATGTAACTGCGAAAGGTGTAAAAACATGTGTGTGTGTGTGTGAGGGTGTAGTGTGTGTGTACTTGCCGATAACACTTTGACAGGATTACACCTGCCTAAGGACCGCATCAAAAGCGCCAAAACAGCATCCTACACATACTGAAAACGATATTACCGCAACGCTTTTTGCGCCACAGTCGATGGCCAATTGAAAAGACATTTGCAGACACATTTGCCCCAAACTCGATGCCTGTTAAACTTTGCATGACTTAAAAGTTATGCTCGGCTACGGAGCTGGTTGCCAAACACCCTTTATATTTTTTTGTTCATTCTCCTGCTGATGCTCTGCACGTGAGGTAATTTCTAATATTTAACTCCAAATTAAGTTAAAAAGAGGTAAGGCCAAAGAAAGGGTTCGAAGCACGTCTGCGGTTGCGACCAGGCTAAAACCAGAGGAAACTCAAGCAAAGAAGCTACAAACTGAACAGTAGTCAAGTTTGTGAATCAACTTTAAGATTTTACCAGGCATATTTTATTGCAAAAAAAAAAGAGAGAAAGAGAGAGAGAGGGAGAGAGAGTGAAAAGAAGAGGTCCCCGAAACCAAAAAGGCAAATGATGCATAAGGGGGCTGTGAGGACTGGACTTTGAGGTTAGTCGTCTGGACAGTTGGTTTATTGGTCACACTTGGGCTCGCACATAATTTATGTGGGAATTGTAAGCAAGTCATTCCCATCACCATCACTCAGCTCAGTCAGGCAAGTAGTCAGGCGAGTCAGAGATACAGATACAGATACATTTTCAGGTACGGGCCAAGACAGTCACCTAGGCCAAGCTCAAATGAATTGTGTGAACTGAATTAAGAAACCAAAACGAAAGAAAGCCAAACATATCGACAAGCAGTTACCCTACAGAAAGTGTAATTCAATATTTGCGTTTCAAATCTTGGATTTCTACTCATTTTATAGGGTATTTTTAAGCCTTATTGGTATTCACTTGCGGCGTGTAGCTGGAAAACCTACAACTGCAGCTTCTTCAACTGCTTTTCTTAAGCAAATTGATCTGTGTAGTAAGCCAAGAAGTAACTGGAAGCCCATAAGTATAATAAACAAATTCTTGGCTTAGCATATGCTTAATTTTTTGCAGTGTAGCTGTTGCTTCCCTGTTGCAGGTTGCGTGCGGCAAGTGGCAAAGCTTCCGTTCCCAAAGCGCAGTTGCTGCATGCCGCTAATTGTTTGGTACTTGAGAAACTTGCGACCGCTAACTAAAACTAAAACAAGCATTTATTAAACTTATTAAAAAACAAATGCTGCACTTGCAAAAAAAGTAAAGAGGGAAAGAGAGAAGAGTTGCGTGTCGAGAGTGGGAGTTACCTGTGTGCGAGTTTTTGAATTTCAATTTGAGCAATCAGAGTTGTGACCAAACAAAGAACGCACTGATTAGCTGCCACGCCCCATGCAGAGCTGTTGGGGCTTCTGCTCTGCTGCCGCTGCTACTGCTATTGTTATGCAAATCAAGTGGGACAGAGCACAGGGGGTCACAGGGGCGGGCGACGTGGCTTTAATTTTGACACCCACTCATGTTATGGCCTGACACAAAACAGTTATAATTAATTGCCTGCTCGATATTTGGCATCCAATTACTACGTTTCTCTACCCACCGCTAGTTTGACAGACAGCAACCCACGCTGCCAGCTTCAATCAATAAAACAAAAAAAGACACAAAAAAAAAAAACACTGAACACTCCACGAAAGATACAGATACTTTATGGTATAAACAGGTTCGCTTCAGCAAGCGAAGATCAAAGTCTCATCAGCAACGGCAGCTTTTGACGTCTTTATGGTTGTTGTTGTTGTCGTTTTGTTGTTGTTGCCGCCACATCCGCTGCTTGTCCTCCACGCCTCTGTGTTGGGGGCGTCCACTTTGGCGTCGGCGTCGCCAGCGGCGTCAAGCTGGCAGCGCACAGTTGTCAATTGCAGCAATTGAGTTAACAAATTTGATTGTTGTTCGATAATTCTTAAACAATTATTTGTAGTACTATTCCCAAATGATTTTAGACACATTACGCTTTGATTTTGTAGTCGTTAATTTAGTTAAGTGGCTTGGTTCCTGTGGTATTTCTGGAGTGGGCAATTTTCAGCTAAACTTGCACCACTGTGCGTTGACTGAACTTGATTTGAGACGTGTGTGAATTCTGGTTTAAAACCATGTCTCAAACTGGATTTGGCGCTTGGGATTTTTATGAATGAATACGAGTGGCAGCAGCAAACAGCAAACAGCAACAGCAGTTCCAGTTCCAGTTCCCGCTCTCCATGGCCATTTGTGTTTACTACGCTGTTGCTGTTGCTGTCGCTGTAGCGGCTTTCGCAATCTGCTTTTTGGCCAAGATACAAGATACAAGATACACGATAGGAGCCACATGTGAGACGAGTGCCTGCTTGCTGGGCAAATAATGAACCTGAAACGCTCGCAGGTGTATTTCTAGTTTGTTTCCCGTGGCCAAACGATGCTCGAGTTACTCCATTGCGTTGGCCACAGTTCATTAATAAAATTCACTGAAGCGAAGCAACTTTGCTTAGCTACCCATTTATTTTCATCTGTGTCTGAGTGTGTGAGTGTTTGTATCTGTGTGTGTGTGTGCCTTTGCCTGACTATGCGTGTGTTTGTGTATTTATTACGGGCATATGGAATAGAGTTCCTATGTGCTGCCCATTCCCGCATCATCCAACCATAAAATATTCTACTCTTTTTATGATTATTTTCGATTTTCTCTACATATATTTTTTTGTATTTTATCAAAACGTAACTAATTGAATAATAATCCAAGCATTTCCATATGAATAGCCGATTAAGACATGTTTCTCATTTAGCATAAATGCTTTTGGCTTGGCGTTACCTATCGGAAATGGGCACGCGTGTTGGGGATTGAGTTCAGAGCTGTTAGTAGGTGGTTCCATTGAATTCGATACGTCTGAGCCATGGATTTATTTATGCGAATGTCATTGTGTCTCTATACAAAATACTCTAGATCAGAACCAACAAAAGCGGCTTCAAGTTAACTTAATTTTCGCTTGTGGCTTAGAGGGGGGCGTAAATCTATTGTTGGTAACTCAGCTGACTATGATATTTACTTTCTCTGGGAATTGTGGGTATTATAGTATTAAATTATATAATTTGTTAACAGCAGTTTCCTATAAAAACCAGCTTTAAACAGAAATCTGTTTGAATAAATCTTTTTAGCATTTAAGAAACCCATCAAGGATTCATTGCTGAAACATAAAAGTTTATACGCACAGTAAAAAAAGCGTATTTTATTTAAATGTTTATTGTCGGGTTAATTAAACATAGAACCGCAGCATTAAAAACCAATAACCCAATCACAATTTGCACAAAATTTAATCCGAATTTAATAAAAAAAATCCCATTCAGAGTGAATATTGCCATGCTTAATATAGACTTTAATATTTAAAATATTCGGTATGAATAGATTGAATCCTCTGCAATTTCGATATTCTCACGTTGTGTTCTTTTTTTCGGGCTCATTTCCCCATTGGCAGCTGCCAATTGTTCAATTATTGTACAGAGGGCTCAGTGGCTCAGTGGCTCTTTGGGCTGTTTGGTTCAATGGGCGGTTGACTGCTGTCGCAGCATTTAAATACAAATGGCACAACAAAAAACTCCAACTATCATTTAATCATAAAAAATGCATGCGACTATAGAATAAATCCCACTGCGTCAATTGTCCCATTCTCCTGGCTTCAATCCGTCTCGTGGCTCTGTTAATTGCATATCAATGCAGCATCAGCAACAACAGGGCCAGGATCAGTCCAGTAGACAGGCCGGATGGGTGAGTAAGGACGAAGGGCAGGGCAAGGGCAGAGGCAGATAGACAGGAAAACAGGAAGGCAGTAAGGTAGAAAGGCAGCGAGCCTGGCCTGAAAGCAGGCAGTTCATCACAGTGTCATTGACAGCAACTGCGTCAGCGTCGACTGCGACGTCAACGTCGGTGGTTGCCATCTGGTGATAGTTGTAGCCACTGAAGGCAATTAAACTGATAGACTTTTAACGCATTTTGCGATTTTAATTATTAACTTGGCATATCGATAAGCCAGCAGCGTACATGTCCCCATTCCTAGACGTCTCTATCTCTTTTTCTCTCTCACTCTCTCTGTCTCTTTTCCACTCGTCCTCTTTCACGTGTCTTTCTGTCTTTGTTTATCTGAATGATAAATGCCATTTTAATGACTTCAACAAATGCGTGTATCATGCAGACGCTGCATGTGGGTGTGTGTGCGAGTGTGTGTGTGTGTGCGTGATCATCAGAGTTGCGCAAATACTAGCAAATGAGCGAGTTACTTTAATCAATTTATGCTACACTCAATTATGATTAATCGCAGGCTCTTTTATGATTAATACGCCACTTTGCTTTGAATTTTTCCTCATGAGTATTTAACATTTTAAAATATAAGTATTAAAAAATATAAAGAATTTATACTTATTATATAAACTATGTTTTTTATCTTTCAAACATATTTTTCTTAAATATTTTCTTTGATGTTCAATAATTCCTACATAGATCGTTTTAACTACCTCATGGATTTATAATCATTATAATTTTCAAAGGAATCTATCCCCATATATATAATTTTGTGTGTGAGAAATTGCTTATTATCATCAAAGCTTACGCAATAATATAAATGTAAACATATTAAGCATAAGCTACCCAAAATGTTATTAGGTAAAGTAAACGAGTTGTAGCTATCAAAAACTGCACAACACTGTTGTTGGTGTGTGTGCGTGTGTGTGTTTGTGTGGTAAACTATTGACCCTGCTGGCAACATGTGGCAGCAATGAAATGCTTTTAAACAGGGTCTGTTGCTGCTGTTGTTGCTCTTGCTGTTGCTCTGTTGCTGTTGATGTTGATGATGTTGGCATCTGACTTGTCATTGCACATTACGAATTGTCTTTATTTAATGTTTGCAATTTGGCAAATTTATTATGCAAGGATTTGAGATGCCCCCAACGGTACGACAGTGTCATTTATTGCATTTATCATTTAGACTCTCTGTCTCTCTCTCCCTCTTCCAATGCCAAATGCTTTATCCTCAAACAACGACAATTTCCCTATGCTGAGTGTGTGTGTGTGCATGTGTGGCAACAATGAGATGTCTGCGCTGTCCGCCTGCCACTGCCTGACACTGATTGCAATTTTAATTTACAATAAAACTCATTAGCAGTGATTGCTGTTTACCGTTAGGCAGGCAAACATTCAGACAGATATTGAGACTGGGAGACATGGAGACAGTCAGAGATGTTAGGGCCAGCTAAATGTGCCAAGTGCTCGTCTCCATCTGAGCAACTATCATTTGCTCTCTCTAAGTGCATAAACGTGTCAGTGTATTACGAGTTCATTTACTTCATACTGAGCTGCTGTACCTCCATCATACCACCGTAACCCCCTTTTGACACCACCCACTTGGCTGCTTCTTGGCAATTTCAACATTTACTCACATCTGCATCTAATGCTGCATCAAACTGAGTGTGTGTGTTGACTTTAGTAGGCATTATCATTAGCATTAAGGCAACTTTAAGTTGTAATGTCTACTGTCGGCTGTTGCCACAGTGTTGCTAGCCCAACTACCTGGCGCCAACAGCAGCAAACAGCAACAATTGCTATCAATATTGGCTTTGCAATTGCTGAAAATGTTTGACAATTAATTGATGTTGTTTGGCACATAACTGTAATGCGAAACATTTCAATTCGCAAGTGATGACTTTATTTATAGTATATTGCATAGTTCTAGTTTTCATTTAATGAGTTATTAATTTACATCATTCAATGCGAATAACTTTAAAATGATTGCAATTGATTGAGTAATAAAATGACTCTGCTTGCAGCGAAAACAGCAAATAGCTCAAGGCAAGCATAAGCACTAGAACTTACCGTATTTTAATCAATTTTGAATTAATTTCAAGTACAGGAAATGCTGCTACTTAATTGTTTTAAGTAAGTCTTTTGTGTGGGGATTAAAATAACTAAAGAGACTCGTTGTCCTTGGGCTTGCAGGGATAATAGTAAACAGCAGGAGGTACACAGAGCAAAGTACTTCAACTAAAATAGTTGCAACATAATTATTTGATTAAATTCACAAGCACACGCGCAAAATACGAAATGTACTTAAATGCATTCAATTATCTGGTAATAATTAAAACTGATGGAAAGATAACTGCAATCGACATTTGTTGTATTATGGGTACATCAAGCTGCCAGCTGCAACAGTTCTATAGAATGTTGCACGTGACGTATGCGCAATGTAATGCACCAAATTACAATTAATCATACGACCGGTAAGCCAGATTAGTCCCAGCACATTAAAATCAAATATTCACCCTTTGTGCCTGTAATTTTGTTTGTTATTGTGCGTGTGTGCGTGTGTGCGTGTGTGTGTGTGTGTGTGTGCGTGCCAGCAGTACTATTATTCATAAATTTAAGCTCGCAGCTTCTGCGTCTGCTGCTGTTTCTGCTTTGGCACATTTTAATTAAGTAAACGCAGCGTTTTATATTAGTTAGTTAATTTCATTATGTAATACCCTTTGTTGGCTTTTTGTTGTAATTATTGGCTTTAATTAAGCATTATTGGCAGCACTCGCATATTAGCCGCGGCTTTGTTAGCCATCATTATTGTAGGCGCGTGCCAATTATGTGTTAATCTGGGCTTTGTGACAAAAATCAATTGATTTTTGAAATTACACGAAATAGTTGAAATACCTTTAAAGCTCAATTTTACCTCTACCCTTTTGCAACACTTTTTTTTAATAATGAGAAATGCGCTTAATCTGTTAATTAAAAATACAAAATAAGAAAACATCAAGAGATAATAGCAAAAAGGGAAAAATTTACAACCCCTAAAAGTCCAACTGTCAACAAACAAATAAAAGGTTTCATATATAATCCAGCTGAGAAACTGCACTACGAAGAGTGAATGCTCTGATAAATCAGTTAAGTTAAAGGATTTTACAGACACTTGCAAGACTTATCGCTTTAGAGATGAATCAATCAAGAGGCAAAATAATCTGTAAAGTCGGCGTTAATCACATCAATATTTCATTACAGGTAAACTAAGCCAATACCGAGGCAGTTAATAGCAGAGTATAACGAGAATTTGCACTTCTGCAGCTAGCACTGACAGCCAAGGCAGACAAATGGCCTGGTTGCCCCTCCCCCTCCTACTCCTCCCTGGACACATGCTCCCCCGGGCTTTTCTCTATAGTCCACTGGACTTTTCCTCAAACTGTGCATCCTGCATTCAGTTCAGACAGCCACCTTGTTGTTGTTGCTGCTGCTGGTGATGCTGCTGACGGTCGGCCCAGCGTCGATTCGCTGTGTTAATAATTATGGAAAATCAACGGTTCGGCATCATTTGGCAACTCATTAAAATTCATAAATTATACTTCAGCGTTTCATTAAAAAATCAGCCAACAACAATTGCAGTAACTGCAGCAGCAGGGCAACGTAAAATAATGGTGCGAAGTAGGCGTGGCAGTTCACCGAAGGTAGAGGCGATGAGTGTTGAGCTGTGTGTATTATGTTGCACTCCCTTTTTTGTGTGCGAGGGGACAGTATTAAAACAGAAAATATTAATAAATGTCATTGCAAGTATTTTATGCAAATGCATTAAATCAATATTAAATAATTTAATTAAAATCAAAATAAAAAGTATTCAAATGTAAGCAGAGAAAAAACATAACAA
Organism: Drosophila dunni; assembly: GCA_018152125.1. NCBI lineage: Eukaryota > Metazoa > Arthropoda > Insecta > Diptera > Drosophilidae > Drosophila > Drosophila dunni. Next base: position 9,892,103 of record JAECXC010000339.1, on the reverse strand, counting down.
TGACGATAATTTGTGCTTAATTATACTGAAATTTAAACGGAATGGAAATTATTAACGGCTGCATTAAATTAATACGTTTTTTTTTAATAATTCAATATTAAATTGAATGGCTAAAATTAGAGCCCATCAGTGTTTATTAAGCTGCTAAGTGAAATATGAATTAAAAATGATTTTAAATTGTTTTGCATAAATGATTAGATATTTTCAACCAACTAACTGTTTATTACCGTAAGTAAATAATAATAAATGTCATTAATTTAAATAGTTTTTGAACTACTACGAAAGACTGCTTTTCATTTAAATTAATTAAAATATCTAGAGGATACTTGAGCAGTTGTTGAGACACTGAAATTTAAATTGATATAATCAATTAAAACATTAATCATTTATTATTCGTATTACAAGTGCATTCCGACAACAATTGTGTACGCTGTTTTAAAATCTCGTTGAATATTTAATAATAAATTAAATAAAACAAGAACCACGCGCGGTTCCCAAACTTGAATAAATATTTGTGCAATTGTTTGTTTGCGGTTATTTCGCAATCGAACTGAAAATTGCGAAATTTCAGATTAAGCCTGAAATTACCAACTCGCAGGGATATCCTGGCAAATACCCTGTACCAAAGTCTATATAATTATATGAAATATTAACAATTAAGTTCTAGCTACTTTTATTAATTTCCCACTTTTTGTAAGGTATTTAAAAAATTAAATGTTGTTTGTTTTGCTTGTGTTTTTGTCGCTGCTGCAACATGTAAATAAACAATTGTGCATTAATTAAATTACATTTAAGTTAAGGTTGCATTGCATTTATTTGTTTATTTTTATGTGGGCGCATAACATGGATTTCCATAAAATTAACAATTATTGCAGTTTATTCGACGCTTACGAAAGCGCCTCGAATTTATCCCTTACATCAATTGCCAAGTTTCTCAGCACTCGTAAATTGGTCAAGCCGCGTGCTGTGAACCCTGGCATTGGCCTCACCCCCAGCCCTGCGCCCACTTAATCTACGGTACGTACTCTCATTAAAACCCATTGGCAAATGGGATCAGGCCATTTACAGTGGCAATACTGCCTTCAAGAGTTCTTAATCCAAACATATATACTTAATGCGATATGATCTCAACTTGAGAGTGTTATGGGGTGTATTAAATTTTAAGTTTGTCTTAAAATAATCATTAATTTTGTATTTTAAATTTGATAAATTATTTTAAAGCTTCTTTTTATAAACGAAATCATTCCATAAAATATCTGCTGTAACAATCGTAGTGTATTTATTCTGTAGACCAACAAACTTTACCTACTCTGTCAGTTTTGCTTTCAATAATTTTCCTGCTCTGCGAAATGAACAGCAGCAGCAACTACAGCAGCAACACCAACAACAACAAGAACTCAACAGCATCGACAGTGAAATCAATTAATGAATTGGTAAAAATTAAGTGCTTCAATTGCATGAAATTGATTTCGAGTAATAATTTTCAGCTCGAGTGCCGGACAGGAAAAAATATATAAATGTGTTGCCAGGATGGTTCAGGATAATAATAGCGCATAATGGCTACCGCCGGCGGCGCTGTCGACGTCGACTTCGACAGCGACGTTCACAGAGAAGCAACAACAAACAGAACTCCGACCATTTTCAACGTGCATTGACTCCGGACAAGTTCAAAAGGCCGAGCAGGCCAGGAACTGGCCCAACAACAGAACGCGGGCCCAGAACAACTGGCCCAAAGGACGAATTTTCTTGCAGTTGCATAATAAAAAATAATAATCATAATTTTTTTTCATTGCCGCCGCCAGTTGCCGTTGCTGTTGCTCTTGCTGTTGCCGTTGCTGCTGCCTTTGAGTTCTCCTTTATGCCATGTTTAATGCACTTAGTTCACGGCTCGACTGAGCCGCACTCCACGCAACGGAAACCTGGCCAGAATCCGCCGCAGGTGTTACCTGGTCACCGTTAGCAACGTATTTTAATGGGCATTATCTGCATCATGAAAATTAAAAACTTTATGCTGCTGCATTCGACTCTGTTCCCTACTTTGTTGTTGTTTTAATCTTTGTTAAAGCACACAAATTAATTTTCCTAATTATACGGGCAGTCCAATGCTCACAATGCAATCGTAAATTAGCCAAGTTTATGCGTGCTAGCAAAAGTTTTTGCGCCTCCCTTTCCCTTTGCGTTTTGGGCCAAGAAAACAAGTTGGCCACATTGCCATGTCTTGGCCAACCCAGGGGCCACAACCAACGCGATAATGTTATCTAAACAAGCATAAAGTTTTGCATCAAGGGCTAAAAATCTAAATATTATTACCAGCATCCGGTTCGTTTGGCTCTCGATGCGGCTCGACACTGATTTACTCTCCCCACAAACTAGTTAATAGTAAATAGTAGTTAGTAGGGGACCCGGCCCAGCCACTTTTATTTTTAGCCACTTTGGTCCGCTTGATTATAGTTTAAGGCAATTGTCAGAATGGCCAGCACTGCATGGGCAAGTGCCTTAATTTGCTTAGAGGAAGTTGCATGTTGCAAGTTCTGGCCATAACGTAGCGAGCAAGCAAAACAAATTCAAGGCATGGACAGAAAACGGAGCTTATTAGTTTTGAGATCGGCTTGGAAGTACATATTTCAGAGGAGAATAAAAACAAGTTATACTCTTTTCTTTAAGAATTTTTAATAGTAATTTAATGAAATTGTAAATCAATGAAATTTTTGATAGTTAAAAATAGCAGAACACTTTAACCAAGCCAACAATTGGCTTGAAAAATTGTTCAGTTGATCTCTTAACACCCTTCTTTGATACTACAATCTTAGACATAGTACTCTGACTATACCTACAAGACACACTGTAGCGCAGCCTTTGCACAGCTTGCCAGCTGCTCAACTCTTAACCATTAATAAGCCAACACTGCGTTCCAGTTTTTTATGGCTAACAGGAAGCGCAGCGAATTGGACATGGTGTGTTGTTGGGTGTGTGTCTGCGTGTGTTTTTGTAAAGCAGAACATGCGACAAAAGTGCTGATTATTGAAATTAACTTTGATTTGTTTGTTGTTCAGCTGCATAGGCAAATTATAAACTACAAACTAAAACTAAAAACTATTATAGCAGCAGCATAACCAAGTGTTATGGCAATTGCCCTCAGCCAAGTGCCCATATGATGTCTGACAAATGCATGCAGAAAGTTAAATGACAGTTAAGAAAGTGCAAAGCATTCGGTCAAGAGGGCTAACAGGGCTAAGAGGTCCAAGCGAACCAAGTGCACTGAAGCCTGGCAATATGGTCAAATGGAAATTGCTGTAAAATATGAACTACCAATTTCTGTTTTGGAACTGTTGCAGCAGCAATAATGCAGGGGAAAAGGGAAGGGAAGGAAGTCTGAGTTTACAGGCTGGAAGTCAGCGACTGGCAGATACCACGGCTTAAATTGAGACAGAATTCATGAATGCAATTATTGATATCTTAAAGAATTGTTATGGAAGTTTAAATCCTAATTTATACATAGTTAAATATTAAATATATAAAAGTTTAAGCTCTTTAGTTCCCTAAGGAATGGTTGCTGTTAAAATCCACTTCACTGCTCTTGACTTTTAGTATCGTTCAGTAAGCTGCTCTCCAGCAGACAACTTTACAAAGCTGCACTAAACTCCTTTTAATTCATTTGATATTGGCACAGGGTATACAAAAAAACTGAAGGAAAAATATCCACTCTAGCAGCTTGGGCAGGCACTTTGGGGGGTTTTACGCTGGCAACGAGACATTGACACAATAACACCTAAAGTGGCTTTGTCCGCCCGGCAATATTGACTGTCAGAAAGTGCGCACGACAGCAGACCCCAAACTGGAATCCCAGTAACAGTACTTCACCCACTTCAACGTCTCTTTACCGCCCATTTCCCATTTCCCAACTCCCTCACACACACACACACAATGGAGACTGTTGCCAATCCGCTTCCTCCTGAAACTCTCACTGACTTTGGCCGCTGTATTCATGCATGAATTTTGAACGAAATTTTCATACCTTTTTCGCAATATTCTTTCGTTTTATGCTTTCAATTTCTTTTTTTTTTCGCTTTTTTTAGTGGGAGCAGTTTTGTACTTCAGTCCGTTACTTTTCAATTTCCACTTACACTCACATACTCTCACACCCCCACACCACGAGTTTTTACTCGATGTCTTTGGCGAGATTTTCGCTACGCTGCATTTTCATTACACGTGTGCGCAGGAGCGAGACAGAGACACAAATAAAGACAAAGAATCTTGCCAGCTTTTCATTTTTACTTGCTTTTCTTTCTATTTTCTACTTATATAGAAGAAGAAGAGGAAGCAGCTAGCTAGCTGTCAAAGGCTAGCAACCAGTTAGCAATTGAAGTCGGCAGTCTTCGGTCGACTTATTGCAAATTGCTTGAATTGCTTTTGGCTTACGAGTGTTAGCCGCTTTCAAGCTGTCAGACCTCCTGCATCTTCAATCGTTGAGCATTGAGCGTCGTCTCTGCACTTGATGGTTGCCACCTGTCAGCCAACACCTGCGCACCTGGTCGCGTGGCGAACTTGGCCATCGTCAGCCACTTGGCCACCTTGTGTTTGCTCACTTATTTGCCACACTTGACCAAAATCAATTGGTAACAGGCACGCCGACATGCAGGCTACAACAGATTATGTTGTTTAACAATCAAATAAGTCACGCGGCGCTTAACTCAGCTCAGCTCAGGTGGAAGCAACACCGGAGCAGCAACACAATCGCGAGGGCAAAAGTGGCAACAAAAATCACAACATCAAAGGGCAAAGTTAGTAAACTTGGACGAACTGTGCATGCTCTACCTCTGGTAAAAAAAGTATTCTAAAAATGTTATCCTTATATTTGAAACTAATTTATAATTAGTAGAAAACTTTACATAAAAGTAAGCTATTTTTGGAACTCTTCCATCATTGTATATATTATCTTTCAAGTCTTTCAGTTCTCTAGCTAATATACCCCTTGGCACATAAATGCGGCACTGGCAAACACCGTCAAGTTCTGCACGAAAGATTTTAGCTACCTTTTGGCGCAGAGCTGCAGTGTCCGTCCCACGTCCATGTCCACGTACGTTAAATTCTCTCCGTTTCTTCCCTGCATTCCGTTGTCGCTCGCTGCCTCCTCCACCTACCTGTTCCCTCTGCCCACCCCTCCACTATTTCCTGTGCTTTCTTCATTGTCCGTTGTCTCTGCAATGTGTGGCTTATTGTATAAGCGCGTCCGTCTGCGAAACTGCGCGTCCAATGTGGGCGTTTTATGTGGCCGTGTCCCTAAGTTGTTGTTAGCGTTTAGTGTTGTTGTTGCTGTTGCTGTTGCTGTAACCCGATGTTGTGGTGTTGCTTGTCTGTTTGGCTGACTTGGCTGATTGTTGTGATTCTTGCTTCGCATATGGCCAGTATGCCACTCCCCCTCTCTACGCCCCCTTACAGTTCTTTGCTTCTCCGCCTCCTATGCCTGTCGCCTGTGCCATGAGCCGTGTAAACATTGGCGCGTGCCCGACTGCCAACAACAGCAGCAAGAAGAGCAGCAACAGCAACAGCAGCGACCATACAACACCTTAATGTGTGCGCCTGCCTGGAACTGATTCTAATCGCTTGGAGTGTGGTGTTAATGTTGATGTTTCAATTAATTTTTATTAGTTCAACTCGTTATGCGCATGGCTGCCACTACTGCTGTTGTTGTAGTCGCTGTCGCTGTCGGTGTTGTTGCTTATGAAAAATGATGACCTGCTAGTGATGAGACTAGTGGCTGATAGTGCCCAGGTTGTCCCTTTCAGTGTCATTTCAATGTATACAGCTCAATCAACTAACAAGCTTAAGCCAAAAGCTTAGTCTTGGCCAACTCCCAAACTGCCAACTGCCACACCCACTCGCCATACCACCTATATCATAGCATATGTACATGACCTATCGAGGATCCATCAATTTGCATATTGCAGAAGCTATCCGCTATCGCCCGAGTAGCATATATACCTATAAATCCTTTGGCTGGCTCTTTTGCACGCCGTAAATAACCCGGCCGGAAGGCTGGCAAAGGAGGCACAGGCCCAGCACAGGACGACAACGTCGCCGCCAATCATTTATCAAAAATATTATCAATCAGTCAATAGATGAAATGGCTTGATGAATGTCCAACAAGCAGCCTGGCAGGCAGTCAAGCCAGGACATTCGAGTAGGACTCTCTACATATCACACCTCCTCCCTCTCTCTATCTCAGTAGCGGGCAGCTCTGTGTTGACAGGCCAGGAGCCTGCACGTACTGAGCATGGCTATAACTGGTCAACAGCCAATACTACAGCAGCAGAAAGCCCCAATAACAACAAGGCAGCAGCCTGCATTTGATTGATTTCAGAAAATGAAGAAAAATCGTGTGGAACGCCAAGACAAAGTGAATGGCAACCAAAACCCAAAAACTGGAAATGCACAATACAAGCCATGTGTGTGTGTGTGTGTGTGTGTGTGTGTGTATGTGAGTGTGGGAGAATGAAAATCACTTAGTTTTCTTTTATGTCCTACACTTTTTAGCCATGAATTGAACGTAGGTCTTCAAAATTCAATTTGGGTCGGCAGCAGAAAAGCTCAAAAAGTATTTGGTGTCAACACAACAAACAAACCGACCAGGTGAATTACCATTGAAAAGGAAAAATAGAAAAAATGTATATGAAAATATAAATATGAAAAGAATTTCCGAGAGTCAATTCTATCTTACAAACAACTAAACTGATTTATTGTGTACTATAAAAAGGAGAACTGAAAATTCGCACAGCTTTTCAAATCAAAATGCTCATTTTAGAGTGCACTCAAGTGGAGTAGCAGCCCAACAAATCTTAACTAAAATTGTAAAATAATTAAAGTTTGTGTATTTTTGAATGCTAAGAGCTTTAAGTCTATAACTCACTTTATTTTCCATTGTTTTGGTAAAACTCTCTTCCAACTAAACGCCTGTTTTGCAGTGTATCTCATGTGTCCAGTATACTCGAAAGTATTATACAGTCTACTTAGCTCTGTAGTTTGTTTGCTCTTCTCAGGTTGTTTGAGGTTTTGCTGATTGGGAGCGAGCTAAAAACAGAGCAAATTGATAAAAAGAACTTGGACAACATCAGAAATCGACAACCAGAGGCGTTGCAGCATTACAAATATGATTATTTCGACCAGGGGATATTTACACACACACTCGCACACACTTGCACACACTCAGACAAAGTCACTACCAGACACAGTTGCGAACAAAATTTGTTCTATTGTTTTGCCATCATTTTTTTTGCTTCCATTTTTTTTCGAGACTTATTCAATTTGCTCTGCAACATGTCAAAAAGTTTTGTGCAGCAAATGAAAAATGTGCAGTAAAAGTGCAAAACGCAGCAAACATGCTACGAAAATTACAATTTTTTTTCTGCTTTTTTGTTTATTTGCGAGAGTGTGTGTGTTTGTGTGTGGCTGTGTGTGCTACTGTCTGTCTGTGAATCGTTTTTGTTAGTTTGTATGCGGCTTGTTGTTGTTGTCTCTGGTGTTGTCAAAAAGTATGCCAACGCCGGGCCAAAATGATGGAGTGACAGTGACTGCCATCCGGGCTAGAGATTGCGACTGACAACAGTACTGAGTATCCATTGGGTTAGTAGAGGTCGTTTGGGGTTTCCCTCTTCTCCTCCTCCCCTTTATTCCATCGCATGCCCACACACACGGCCTTTCTTTGCTTCTCTTTCTCTTTCTCTCCCTATCTCTATCTCCATTTGACAAGTGGAGTGTGCGGCCAAATGCCTTTTAGTACCTCTTTCATCTGCAAATATTTGTGTTATTAGAATTTTTAAGCCAGCTCACAGAAGCGTTTTTACCAGCATAAAAACTATACATACATGCATCAGTTGAGTTGGCAGTGCTCTCACAAACGCAATCGAAAACAAATCACAATAAATTTGTATACTATTAAAATTAAGGACACTTTCAATGGTATTTCCTAGGCGATCACACTCTTCTCTCAAGTAAGGTATAAGATATGGTAGCTAATTGGCAAGCACACTCGTGTGCCTATTGTCATGTCACAAATTGAAGCGAAATCGATGCGAAAGCGTTTGACGGAACACGTGCGATAAATTCTTGGCTTGCTGACGCAGTGTGGAGTATATGTAGCATACTTTCATGCGCAAACAGGGACAGCATTTGTGTGTTGATGTCTGTCAAGTCTGTCTGGCCGGGACCGCTGTCAACCAAAATGTTTTGAAATTGTTTCGAGGTGAGTTTTCTTTTTTTTATGTATTTTTGGGGTTCTGGTGTTTTGGTGTTTGCTGCCTGGCTTCTTCATTTTGGGCTTTGGCTCTTTGGAAAATATTTAATTTCCGTATTAGCGATAAAGTTGCGACAAAATTCTGCATATAACCAAATGCCAATGCTACTGCCAATATTGATGAGCTTTGCCCAAAGCTAGCTAGCGGGACGCACTCTACTCTTCTCCTTTTGTGCTTAACTTATATTTCAATGTTAATGCATTTCAATTTTGCGGTAGTGCGTCATCGTCGACAATCGAGCGGAATAGATTTATGACAGCCACACTGCATTTTATTACACTTAAAGGAAATCTTTCTGGAAATTGGCACACGAAAAAGTTTTCCCCCTGAAAAATAAGCGTAAAATGGCAAAGGGCATCATGGAGTGTAGAGCAGGGCAGTGGGAGGGGAAGGTAGCCAGACCGATAGAGAAGTTGGCGTAAGTAAGGCAACGCCATTTATCAGCGTGACACCTTGTCGGGTGGCCAACTTGGTCCGGGATTGCCACATTGTCTAGGTGTGAGTCGTGAGTCTGGCTTGTACCTTGGTGTCTGTGTGTGTGTGAGTGTGTAAGTGTGTGTGTAGCATTTTTATGGCATGTGAGAAATGGTGCAGAAAGTGTGACACAAAATTGCAGACAAATTGCTTGAAATGATTTCATTTCTTTTATTTATGATGCCGACGCTCGAGTTGATTTTTTAACGCCTTTACGAAAACGAAGTTGCATTAAGCTCCCACATTGATTTCCATTTTTTATTTCTATTTTTTGTGTGTGTGTGACAAGACTCGACAAATGCAATTTTAATATATTGAGTGAATAGACATTTTGAAAAGTCAAATGGTCAATTAGTTTAATGGTGATGGCGGCGAAGGTCTAGAGATTGATTCAAACTCTTATTTTAAAGTATATTTAGCTTTAGATGACAACATTTTGGTAACATGTTTGTACAATTCTCAATAATCAATCAATATTAACAACAGTAATTAACGTGTACATGAAAATTGTTTGTTGATTAAGGACAATATGGTTTTTATGTATTGCTTATGCTTGTCGGCTTATTTTATGGTTTGAGCATGACAACAAAAAACGATAATATGCAAAAAATATGAACACAACAAAAAAGCGAAATATAATACAAACAATTATGGACAACAAGGCAACAGGACAACGGCTTGCCGCACCTCAGCTTCCCTCAGTTCCCCCCACTGCCGCTAGTCCCGAAAGACTTGTCGGCTCAAAAGCAAAAAAAACGAGGGAGGCTGCGTCTTTCGTCTTCATCTTTTGCAGCTGGCAAAACAGTCAAGTGTTTCTTTTTCCGTTATTGCCAGCCCTCAACGGTCGGGCATCTAATCGAATTTGATGGCTTCACACTGATAAGAGCAGCTGCTGCTGCACCTTCCTCCCCCCAATCTGCCTACCCTACAGCTGCCTACCTCTGCCTGCCACGAATTCGGCCACGATTTTTATTGCCTTTGATATTATTGTATTAGCCATGGCATATGCTTTGAATAATGCCTTGTCCCTTTTGCCTTTTTTTCAAGTCGATAGCTTTTGTGCCGAACTTTTGTTGTACGCGTGTTGTTGTTGTTCCTGTTGTTGTTGTTCCTGTTGTTGATATTGTTTTTTGTGCAGATTTGAGCGTCGATTTTTATGTTGAGCGTTTATTATGCCTTACTTTTTCGCGCCTCTTTTTAACCCCTTGTTTTATGTGTCGCTCGCTGTTGTTGTTGGTGTTGTTGTTGCTGCTGCGTGTGTCGACCGGAAATGCCTCATTTTTAGAAGTGTTTTGCATTTTGTTGTTTCTCGTTTGTTTTTTTCTACTTCCAACAATTGTTATCGCGTTTTCCTTTTGCTTTCTCTCTGTGGCTGTTGTTGTTTTTGTTTTTGGTGTTTTGGTGTTTTGGGCTTTTGGTTTCCATTCTGCTCTGCTTTCGCTTATTTGTGAGATGTATGCAAATGTGTTGGCAGTTATTTGTGTTGAGGATTTGTTTTAGCTCCGCTCATGTTATGCATATGTATTTGTGTTTTAGTTTAGTTTTGTCAGCCTGACATGGCATATGGATATGGATATGGATATACATATAAATATACAGATGCTTCTGCAGTTGGACATGTGTGCGAGTGTGTGTGTGTGTGGATGTCGACATGGATATGGTTTTTGGGTACGTTGTGAGCATTATTTTTTGGGGCAGCTTTCGTTTGATTTATGCTGCCAAATGTTTTAGATTTGCAAGAATAGTTTCATTCACATTTGGTCCCTTTCTTTTTTAAGTAAATCGAAAAAAGAGTATTTATATATTTAATTGATTTATTTTAGAATTTAAGGTGTTGTCCTAGCAACACATAACACACAGTTAACTTTTAAATAACTTTCAGTGCACTTGTTGTGTCGTAGAACTATTTGCTTTCACTTCAAAATTCACGATTTAAATTTCACGCCTTTTAACACTCAATAAAAAAATACTACTCACAGATAAGAGTTAGTTTTTTAAGAGCTGCTCGTGATTAAGTAGAGTATTGTTAGCGAACGTCACTGGAATTTACAGATATTTGAGCACTTGGTACTTTGATCGGTTAACAGTAAAGTCAATTGGCCATACTTTTAAAAATCAACTAGCCACTTCAATTATTTGTTTATTTTAGCACAACTAACTAATCAGAAATATACTAATGTTATCACTAGTAATCACGCTATGTGTGTTTTTGCTTATACACAGCTTTTGTTATAAATAGCGGTCAGTTAAGCAAACTTTTCAATCAATATGCACTTAAATATTCTGTTAAACACAATTTACTTTATTAAACAACTGAAATCGTTCGATTTATTTTATATTTTATTGTTCGAATGGCTCTTTCGGCGTCCTAATTGAATTTTTAATTTTATTTAATTATAAAGTGTAAGTTTAATTAAATATTTGTATTAAAATCGTAGTTTTATTCAGGTAACTGTTGTCAATCCTTTTAAAATTGAAAAAAATCTTTAAGGGTTGGTAAGAGTATCTGCAATAAATAACAATTACTAGCCAAGGCTTCAAGTACAAGTAAAACCCAGAAAACTATAATATTCCAACTAAACTATAGACAAAAAGCTGTTAATCTATGACATAATAACTAATCCTAAAATAAATACCCATTATCTTACACTGAATTTATCAAACACAAGTTTCCGGCATTAGCTTAATTAATCTATATCTCTTCAAACTCAATTGTCTGCCGTCTAGGCCTTGTTAACAGCAAGTGCGCCACTATCCATGGAGGTGTGAGCTAATATCAGTTATGCTTCCGGTAAATTAAAGCATGTGATAGTGTTATCACTACGAAACGCCCAGTTTCAAAGCTTTTCCAAATTAGTTAACACTATTATAGACACACTTTCTGGATATAATTCTGTCTGGTTAATCATATGATGAAAATTACGGGTTTCTCCCAATGGAATGTGCTTTACTTTTGTTTAATCAACCGATCCATTTTGGTAACTCCTTTAATGTTATGACTGAAAATGGAAAAATACTCAATGACTTGCGGTTATAATTATTATAATATTGCAAAAAGCGTGTGCGATTTAAGGAAATTAAATGAGAAATACTAGATAAGCTGAAAGTTATTGAAAAAAGTCTATTGTGAGTATGACGAAGCAGTTGTTCTCTTTTATCTGTGGTGCTTAAAATATTGAAATTGAACGATAATAAATATGCACTATCAATTTAAGATATTCAAATGCTTTAATTCGAGTGGCAAATAATATATAAAGTGCCTAAGTCAAGGGCTAAGACAAACAGTTGAACACTTACTTTTGAACCGTGAGAATGGCAACAAAAGCAATATTTCCCACCACCTTTGATGAAAAGACCAAAATATGGAGTGGAATTCCAGCGCGTCCATATTTTGATCCCAATTGTTCCATGGGTTATGTCATCTACAACTCATTGAAGAATTTCCCCAGCAATGTTGTACAGGTAAGCTGATTATAGCTGATTATATAACTATCTCTTAGGTAACCTCCGTAAACTATTGCAGATTTCAGACATTGATGGGCGAGTGGTGACTTATGCCGAGTCCCTGCAATGGGCTACACGTTTGGCCATGTACTTCAAGAGCGAGAAACTAACACACGAGGATGTCATTGGCATCATTGGCAAGATGAGCACCTATGCAAACTCATTGGCTGTGGCTTGTCTCTTCAATACAACGCCGTTCCATGCGGTGGCTTATACCTATATGAAGGAGCCGGAGGTTATAGAAGAACTGTTTACGGTGTCAAAGCCAAAGATAATATTCTGTGATGGTGAGGATTATGAGGTTATGAAACAGGCAACTGCAGCGTGGTCGCCCAAGTTAATTACGCTAACAGGTCGTGTAGAAGGAGTGCCCTACATAGAGGATCTGTTGAAACCACAGCCCACCGAACGCTTTTACCAGTAAGAGGGCGTACTCTTTAATTGAAAAATATCCTTCATTATATATATTTTCTAATAGACCTGAAAAACTGGCCGTGGACGGCAATCAGACAGCTGTAATTCTCTGCTCCTCGGGCACCTCTGGTAGGGCCAAGGCTGTTAATTTATCCCATAGAATTGTGGGCAAAACACCACAGTAAGTAACACCTTGCATATTTTGAGTACCTTTAATCATGTGCCTATGCTCTATAGTTTGACTAACTGCGACGATGTCGTGTTGACCAGTGCTACTTTGGATTGGATGACAGGTTTCTCCTGTGCCATGATGGGATTCCTGTATGGCTCCACACAAATTCTGTTTAACAAGACTTTCGATGCCGAGGACTTTATTCGCATGACTGCGAAATATAAGGTTACCATGTATGCCGTACCTCCATGGCAGGCATTTGAGATCTTCACACATCCCTTGGCCACTAAAGAAAATTTGGCCAGTCTAAAAATTGTGGTAATCGTTGGTGGTTGGCTTCAAGCAGCAGTCCTAAAGATGGCTCACAGTCTTACCAACAACTGCTTTATTATGTTCTCCTATGGAGCAACTGAAACTAACGGCATCGCAATCAATCTTGATATCGACATGGAGAATTCTGTGGGTGGACTTATACCCGGCAATCGTGTTATGATCTTGGATGATGATGGTAACGCCCTGGGACATAATCAGATCGGTGATATAGTCATTGACGCTGGAGTGCCATGGAAGGGATACTATAATAATCCTGAGGATACGGCAACTACTTTGAAGGATGGCTGGATTCATTTGGGAGATGTTGGCTATTTCGATGACAATAACTATCTCTATTTGACGGATCGTAAGAAGGAAATTCTCAAGTACAAGTCCAAGGATTACTCGCCCAATGAAATCGAGCAAGTAATTGCCGAGTTGCCAGAGATTCAAAGTGTTTGTGTTATCGGTGTGAGGAACGTCGGTCGTAGTGATGCCGCTGGTGCTCTGGTCATCAAGCGACAAGGCACTGACATCACCAAGGAGAAGATTATGGAACATGTGGCCAAGCGTGTTGTGGTCGAATACAAGCATCTGAATGCAGGTGTTCAGTTTGTGGACAAACTGCCCTTGAATAACAACGGAAAGGTCTTGAGGAATGTGGCTAGACAGATTTTCGAGGAGCTTATGGAGAGTAATTAGTTTATTATAAGAAATATTTTAATTTATGCTTTAAATGGTGTTGAACTGAAGACGATTTGAAATCTTATTCGCAGTTAAATTAATTTTAATCATTTCTTTTTAAATAAAGTTCAGTTAATTATTAAATTTACTATACGAGAATATTAATAAATATGTCATAATTTGAACTTTAAATAAAAAACAAGTTGAACAAAGAAGTAAACTATTTATTTACTGCCAAGTTAGGAGGAACAAATTGGAGTTTAACGTATTTTTATGTGCTTTTTATTGTATATATATTAGACTCTCTAGAGTCTACCCAAATTTAAAGAAATGCTGTGTAATTCCACTAACACAATAGCAGAATTTCTATTAGATTCAATTGCCAGTTTATGCTTGGGCTTATCTACTCTCACTGAAGTGTTGATACCCCCACGAAGTTTATTTTAAAATTATTTATCAATGTACAACTAAACTGCGTAATAAGCAATTGATAGCGCATATCTTAAAGTTATTTTCAATTATACTATATCTAATCAAAATAAACTCGTGACGTGCCTTTTATGATAGTAATTTCTATAGTAACTGCCGCTTAAACCTTTTAGATTTTAAAGAAAAATAAATAGTTTAAGTAAATGATTTGTAATTTCTAACAAAATATGCATATCTGACACACAAATTAAGTTTTCCTTAAAAGTAAAACAAACTTTGTTGTGGAGTCTTAGCAAATACGCCCCCACTCTGGATAATGTGTTGCTTTATCTCATATTCAGATATGTATGTAAATTCATAATGGCTTCAGTGATAAGTATTAACTATCATGTCACTGCCGAAGAAGTTCGGCTTTTAGCAGTGAGATGATAGGGATGATATCTTTGACATCGAACCCTCACGTCTTGCACATGTCACCCCAAAGGGTCATATACCCTAAGAGGGAGTAACCCGCCCACACCATTAACACTTTAAGCACAAAACCTCTTGGGCCTACTTTGCAGGCTGAGTGAACCCAATCCCATTGCCATTGCCATTCCCAATCCCAACCCATTGGAAATGTAAAGTAAACAGGACGAGGCCACTCAGGCGCACTCGGGTTGTTGGCCAGACAATTTTACCTACTTTATGTTTATTTATTTGCATATTTTTCAACTTAAAGACGACAATGACGGGGAGAATAGAGAAGCAGCTCTAGCACCACGAGACTATTGTCCTATACACAATGGCCATGTCATCCAGGACAATGACAATAGTCGAAGTGGATCCAGGAGTCGCAGCCGCAGCCACAGACTCAGCCTCAGTCTCAGCTGTACCCGCAGTCTGCATGCATTGTGCCGCTATTTTATAATTGACAATAATACATAAAAGATATGTATAGGAAAAAAAAAGCAAAGAGCATAATAATGGCAAATGGTAAGTAATACATTAGCCAGACATAAGCCAGCCCCTAACCACCTACCCACCCAACCACCCGTGCTCTACTGAAACGAAGACAATCCTTGGGGCTGGCCAAAATCATCCCACTGCTGACACTGACAATGCATTTGTGCCCGTGAAAAAAGGTCACGTCTTATCTATTTACCTAAACAATTTGCTTAAAATGTTTACAACATAAGCAACATCATCATCAGCATCAGCATCAGCGTGTGCCAGCCGTAGGTTGCTGTCGTATGCATGTGGACAAAGTCAGAACAACTTACAATCCTCCTACCACTTCCACTTCCCATTCCAATTCCAGTCCCACTACCACATTCAAAGACAGGTTCAGGTTCAGGCCGTGCCATGGCTAGTGCCATCTATTTACCTTAAGTAGTCATACGGTCGTTGTTTTTTTCCTTATTCTCTTTTCCTACTTTTTCCTTGCTTTTTTTTTTTTGTAAATGCCTTCCCAAGATACGTTGGGTTTGGGAGTTGGGCAAAATGCTCGACCAACATTAGAGCGCAATAGCCAGGGGAATTGTTTTATAAGCTATGAATAACAGGACAAAAAGAAAGCGAAACGAAATAGAGACAGAGACGACAAGAAGGGAAGAGGGCCTGGCACAAAACCAGAAAACATACAAGTTTAATAGGAAAGCCAAAGCTTTGATACTCTGCTCTTACCCACTACTATATTACGTATACGTTAGTTATTTTATTTATGCATTAATTTTATAAGGAAAGTTTTAATAAACAGTTTTCACTTTGTAGAAAGAGCAACACTTATTCCTATAATTTAATTTCTATCTTTCAACTGTTATCCTATTTTTAAATTATTTCGTGTCATATTCCTTACATCTGTAGAGTAACAGACTACCATAATCAGCTTAAGTAATTTTTTTTAATATTTTATTATTTGGCATTAAACTTATGTTATTATTAAACTTATATATTATTATTACTCTGATTTAGCTTTAATTATATATTATTTTATTTGTTAATGCGCAGATTTTAATTAAATAAGCTGATTTTAGATGGTTTTTTTTAATAATTTCAATACTAATACAAAGCAGAGCACAATATAGGCTTTAATATATTGATGCTGATTTATCCGATTTAAGTAAATTATGTTTAATACAAATACCCAAGATACTTATACTAATATGTCAAGTAAAGAACGATAATGAGCTTGTTCACTTAGAAAACTCATCTAGCGACATCCACAAATAGAATAATTAAATATTTGAATCTCTTAATAGCTTTCATTAAATTCCACCTAAACTGCGTGCTATTATGCTTGGCAAACCTGCTCAGAAAGCGAAAGGAGCCAGCATCTTAATATATATATAAATATATGTATATATATATATATATATATAAATGCGAAACTGTGACAGCAACACAAAATATGGCAAGGAACAGACCCGGGATCTGTGGCTTGTGGCTGCCCCAAGACACCATGAAATTGGTAGCGACTGTTGCCGCTCTTACAGTACCGTTTTAAGGCTCTGCTTCAACTTTGAAGTTTTGTTAGAATGTGCGTCACTGTTAAAAGGTCCTGGCGCACTTCTTCTCTCAAATTGTTAGGCATTTTTTTCTCGCTTTTTGTTTTCCAGCAACATTTTCACATTTACGAATTTCTGCGCTTTTTTTCTGTTTTCTGTTCGTCTGTTCGTCTGTTTTTGTGTGTTGTCTCTCACAACATTTGCTGAGCTGCGGCACGCGCTGCCTCCGCCTCGAAGGGCTTAGTAACGTAACGGTCCTGAGTTGATTATTGGTTCGTCGCATCAGTCTTTCCAATCAACATCATCTATCAGCATTAAAGTGAAAGCCAAAGCAGAGCAAAGGGCAGCAGGGAAACCGGGAAGGTGAACAGGGGGAACAGAGCGAAATTGCGGCCCTGAAACAAAAGAAAAGAAACTTCCTTCCGTTTCAGGACCCAAAAACGAAGAAAAAAAACACAAATGTAATGCCTTTAATTTATTTGTTGGCAATTCTCTAATCACAGTCGGTGAAACATGCGAATGCCTTTAAGATAAACAAATGCTGTTGAAATTTTTCATCGTGTTAATTGTATAAATATAGAGCAAAGTTTTTATGAGCTACGGCCATCAACCCTCTTTCCGGGCAGAGCAAACAGCATGTAATTGGGGGAGTATGCGAGTAGGAGGGGCTGAAATGGGGATGTGAACAGTGAGGAGGAGGGGTAAATGGTGTATGTTACGTTTTATGAGCCACGACTATGGCACAAAAGTGACTTATCTTGTTAGAAATCCAAAGTCTCATGCAATACCAACATCAAATCAACATCAAGTCTCATTATTCTGCAGCATTGATTATAAGGACTAAACATCAAAGCCAAACTTTAAAATGAAACAATACTGGAAGATTGAAGCTTATAAAGATTTATGCCGTAACTAAGTTGAGCGTAGGGATGATTTTCCTTCCCAACTTGGATACCTTTCAAATCTAACTTATCAAATTTCTACGACACGTTTTGTAACTGCTTAAATTCTGCTGTGAAGTTTTAAAAACAGAAATAGTCTGAGTGGAGCATTAACAAAGTGCTTAAAAACTTTGCCAGTTCAAAATTTCCTTAATTTCTCGAATGCCAATTGAAGAGAAGAAGTGCTCCTATTCCCTCCACAGTCTCTCCAACTCTTTCAAGCCTTTATTCATTCATTTAACAAGCCATGTTCCTCCACAGACGCCGCCAAAAAGCAACGCTCCCCACAACCGTCCTTGACCTTAGCCATTCAGAGCCGCAGCAGAGCTGAGCACAGTGGGAAGCTTTATAGACAGTAGTAGTGATGAGTTTTGGGGAGAGTTTTGGCAAGAGGCACAATGGCCACAGCGACGCATTGTAGCGCATAATTAGCCCGATGAATAAAAGCCAAAAGCAAAAGCAGCAGCACAGCCAAAGGAGGGTTTCTCTGTGTGTGTGTGCAACGAAAAAAAAAAAAAACTGAAGAGCGAAAAATTAAAAAATAAAATGAAAAAGGCAAAATAAAAAAAAAAAGGAAAATGGTGAAGAAAAAGCAAATATACTGTAGTCCCGCTAGCAACGATGGCGGCTGCCTATGGCGCTGAATTTTCCACAATTTTCTTGTTTTGCCTAATTGAAGATTTGCACTCGAAATGATTTTAACGCTGCGATAATGCTCATGCCCAAACTAACAGAAGGAAGAAGTGGTGGAGTGAAGAACTGGTAATGGCAATGCGAATGAGAGGGAGCAGCAACAGGAACAGGAACTGGAGCGGGAGTTGGAACGAGCACACCTAAACAAACTTTGGCAGTCGAGGCAGTCGCTCACTTAAATGACTCGGGCCAAAATAAATGCACGGAATTCCATCAGAGACAGCAATAAAAAGTGTAAAATTGATTTGCATAATGAAAAGTTGTTGAAATTGCCGTCATTTTGATGCTCAGACTCGCTAGCAGCGAGGCAGGCGAGCATCCGGGGCATACCAGACAGTCAACTGGGCCAAATTACTTGTTGTTAGTTAGTTTTCAATGTTGACTGCAAATTAGTTGGCCACTGTTAAAAAAGAAAACAACTAAAACTTACCCATTTCTGTCTTCTTCGTCAAAGGGCTGCAAATAAAAAAATGGAGTTAAATTTTAGACAGCTTTCAATTGTTTCAGTTTGCTTAGAATTTTAAGTACTAAGCCTATAAAATATTTAAATATATATTCTTTTTTTCTCTCAGTGTATGAGCCTTTACGCCGCTTGGTTTTGCCCCCACTTTAGGCAGGTCACACAGCATTTTTTGATGGCGCTTTTGCATTTAACATTTGTAATTGAATTAGACGGACACGTGCACCTACACACACCTAAGCCAACACACACTCCCACACACACACACCTACCCACGTATTTTTAGCAAGTGGCTGGACATTTCAAAGCAAATGGCAGCTGAGTATTCAGGGGAGAGCACTCCATTGGGAGAACTCGCCTATCTAAACAGCAGCAGCTGCTGTGACGTCTATTTTGCATTTTATCTGCACACTAACAAACAGAGACAGACTTACACACACACACACAGCAACACACAAACAGACAGCTGGCCTCGAACACACGCGCGTAGTGCGCGAAATAACGCAAAATGGCGTCGCTTGTAATAAATTACGTATACGCAGCGTTGTGCGAAACTTTCAATTGTGTGTTAGTGCCAGTGATGGCGATGGAAATGGCATTGGCGATGGCAGTGATGGTGTACATACGCATCCGTTTGCTTTTTCGCTGTGCTACACTAGAACACCCCAGGCGGTCACCGCAATGGACTCGTATGTGGTAAATGAATGTGCAAGTATGCGAATGACAATAGCAACGTCAATTGGTTTAGGTTTAGTTTTTGGTTTTCGGTTTTCGGTTTTAGGTTTTGAGTTTTCGGTTTCGGGTTTTGGGTTTGAGCTCTTTTGGTTTTCGTCGGGGCTTTTTGGCTGATTTCAGCGTAGGTAGCGCGAATTTGTCGTTGTCTCCTCCTTGCCATGTCAGGCATTTCATTGTTATTCTAATTTCGGGTTGTAGTTTCACTGCAAGCGCCATAGATTACGCTAAATTGCTTGGGCCCTCTACACTGTGCACCAAAAAAAAAGCAAAAAAAAAGATGAAAAACCCGCCAAAAACATGGCGTTCGCAAATGTTCGCCTGATAGATGGACGAATGAATGAATGAATTTAAAGCATTGGAGCTCGCTTTGCCAACCATTTGCTGAACAATAGCTGATCTGGGATTTAGCATTTAATGCCCATTCACAGTGTTAAAATTGTTTGCGTTTCAAATGCGAACCAAATTCAAAATGCCAATTTATTAGTTAAAATGACTAGCTTAAATCAATATAATTAGATTGAGAGTCAATTATAATTATTTAATACATATTTGATCAAATTTGAATTTGAAATGATTGCATTATACATTATTCACATGCATTTAATGTTGGAAACACACAAGTAATGCACACTAAATCACAGCTAGCAACTTTTCAGTATTGTTTTGACTTTTATATTAGCCCACTACTGCAAACTGGACTGCAAACAGTTTGAAAACTATACGAGCGCCCATCTATAATGCCCTTTCCCTTCGTCCTGACCCAACCCTAGTAAACTACATGCCATAAATCACACTTTCTGAGAGCAGACTAAACTTATGCCCCACACAGCAACTGTCAAACCAACTGCTCATTACACCCAGCACCCACTTTCACTCTTCTCAACTTCCACCTACTGACCAGGGAGTGGTGATGTGGTGGTACTCTGAAATTCTCACAAAACAAAAAAATTGCACTGAAAAAACCCATCGAAATGCCAGTTCAAACTATTCAGTGACTGAGCTCATTATACTCTATTTTCTAGTATTCGTGCAGTTTTCATTTGTATGCTCTGTGTTAAGAGTATTCACTGTCTTGTATAAGTATACCTGGATAAATGATAAGCGAAGAAAATAGTCAATCTACTAGTCTTTAAGTAAAGTCTTTCAGCCAAACTACTACTACTAAAGTAAGAAAACAGTATAAATACGCATTGTCTTAGTCTATCCCTGGGTATATTGCGGTTATGTGTGCTCGACAGAGCTTCCTCTTCAGCAGTTGTTTTCTATTTTTTTTTTGGCTTTTCGCGCTCTGAACCATATGCTGCAAATGCAACCAGGAATCGGCAGTTGCCAGTCAGCAGTCGATTCAGCGACCACAAAACATTCACATACTGGTTGCAGCACATTTATACAGACGAGAACACACACACACACACATACACAACACATACCAACACATTCAGTTGGCATTGTCGTTTCATGTGTGCAGTCAGTTGGTAACGCGTTGTGGCCACTCGGCCCATTGTTGTCATTGGCTCATTGCTAATATTGGTAGCTGCTGCTTTTTGCTTCTACTGCTGCTCCTACTGCTGCTACTACTGCTGCTGTTGTTCTTCGCTGATGTTGTAGTTGCTGTTGTCGATGGCAGTGTCAGTGGCACTGGCATTTCTAAGGCTAACATTCGCCTCATTCATGTGTTTTATTGCCGCCAGCACACACATACGCAGCACAACAACAAATCGACCAGGAAACAACAACACCCACAAAAGCAGTAACAGACCCTCATATATTTATGCTCCATATGTTTGTGCCATATCTCTGTGAGCATAAACCACAACTGAACGACGAGCACTACGGAACTAGAGCAACAACAACAACAACAACAAGAGTACAGTATACACTCATTAGCAGCACCCAGGCTTGCGGACCCAACTAAATTTGGCACAAAAATCATATACATATCTCGGTATTGTTATGCAATTGTATTGTTTGTTTTAAAACGAACAATTTGTTCATAAAACAAATTAACTTTCAAACTTTAGTTTAAGCTTTTTGTTTGTTCTAAATAAATACAAAGAGCGCTTAATTTGTTTCAACGTTTACTACATTTAATGTTCTAAAAGTAGCCCACATTTAGAGCTTTTTAGTTATTAAATGAACAATTTTTCTGTTTTATTTGTAAGGCTTGAAATTACGTAAAATATCTCAATGGAAAAGTTGTTCTTAATTTAGAATTGTGGAAGAGAAATAGTACTTTGAAGAGCCCTAGGTGAAAAGTTTCTGAATCTACAACAATATGTGTTTTATTCATATGTATAAAGATTATTAGAAATAATTTAGATTTAATAATTTATATGTTTAGTTCGTGTAGGTGGAGGTGCAGTTTAATTTACTCAATAATCCTCCCACATAACTCGCATAAATAAAGACAGCCTTAAGCATCTCAAAAAAGATACATTCTTAGACCAATCTAAATTACAATTGTGTCACATAGACATAAACTCGGACTCAGTTCGACTCGAACTGAGTCCGAGCTGGATATACCAATCAGTAGCATGTGACGTTAAAGGAACTGGCGGTTTGGTGTTGCCAAAAATGCTGTTGCTAACCACATTTGATACTCGAATGGACCACAACATGCTGGGAAAATGGTCAACAAATGTCCAAAGTTAAGCTGCCTGCTCTCAGTTGATACACAGAGTGTGTTTTAATCAAATTGCCACAAAAGTTCAGTGGGTTCAGTTCAAGTGCAAGCCGTTATTCTCGATTTAGTGGATATATACATATATAGTATACACCCACACACTTACACATGTGTGGGCATGTGAATGTTTTTGGGTGGCCCATAAATCCATTCAATATTTAACTGGACAGCAAGAAGTGCAAACGTTGGCACTTTTTGATAATAGCAGGGACAGGGAGGGAGAGGGGAAACGGGGGTGGAGACCATGTTTGTGGCGACTGAGCAACAATAATGTTTATTATCATTTATTTTATTTCATTTAAATGACTCGACCGGACTGTCGCAAACTCGCAAAAAGCTAATAAGCTGCAGTAATAAATTATGTGCCATGCAGCATATAAATTATACGCAATTAACTAAAAATTTTTGCATAAAATGCATAAAATTTTTGCATTTGCGTGAAAATAATTCTGGTTTTAGAAAACTTTTATCAAAACAAAAGCAACAGCAGAACAAATTCCAAACATTTTCTGGCTCATCCACGGCTAATGATGTCATACAATGAGTGTGTGTGTGTGTGAGTGTATTATGTGTGTGAATACAAATAAATGAATTTAAATTTTATTTTAAGTGCTTAAATAAACTGGTATTAATTGTTGTCGCTCTCTGGCATTTCGACTATCATTTAAATTACCTTCTGGGCTGTAAAACACCTATTTTCAGTTTATTTTATTTGCGTTTGATTTCAATTTTATAGTTATGGGGGTACAACATGTCGTATTATAGACAAAAGATGATTAGTGGACCACAAATAGAGTTATTGTCATGGTAAGATAGCAGCAGTTAATGTCTTTAGTTGAGACCTTCAGTTCCATAGAAAGTGAACAATAAACTTGATGAGATGGACCCACCGTAAATAATCCATTTGAATTTAAAATGGTCGCAAATTTAATGCTGAATTTTTATGATCAAGTTGTGTATTCATTAGCTAAGTTTAAACTGAACTTGAGTTTGAAATAACAGACATGTTATGTAGGCTACAAGCAAATATAAATCCATTTATTATGAACAGCTTAAGATTGCTGTATTACACAACGGAAATCTTTATTAAGGGCTATATTTAGTATAATTCTTAGTATTTTAATTGTTCAAATAGATATCTAGGAAACTAGTTTACTGAACTGCAGTTTTTATCACAAATTTTATTGTAGAAACCCTGCGATTAAAGTTATTTTAACCTTCTATTTCTAGTACTTTTCTAAATCTGTTTTGGATTCATTATTTTGTCAAAAGTATTAACTGTAATATTCGCAACGCAAAGTCATGTTCAGTTATGGCCACTTGCAATCAGCTAAAATCACAGGATAGTGCTCTGGTCACAGGGCTCTAGACAATGGCAGCAGCATTGTTATGCAGTTTGCCTGAAGGTCCATGGATGGAAGGACCAGTGCCAACGGCATTTGCCCATTTAAATTTATGTGCAACTTAACGCTTCAAAATTGAGTGCAACGAACGCAGAGCATGAAGGGGTTGGAGGTGGATGCGTGGCTACGTGGGCGTGTACGCCGCCCACAATGCAGCCATATCAAGTATACGCCATAGCAACCGGAAGCGCGACTTGGAGTGTTTGCCTGACTGCATGCCCTGGCCTGACTGCACTCAGTCTCCTACCGCCTCCTTTCACCCCTGCACTGCTACTGCCTGCAGTGGATATAGCAACAATACGCGACAAAAACGACAACAACAAGGACGCTGGTTTGCCTGCCTAGCTTCATGTTTTCTTTGCCGCTTTTAATTTCAAAAATTTATGCGCTCGCGCCACACTAAGCGTAAAATAACGATGCAGAGCAACGTCGCATCGCGTTGCAGGGACTGCAACATTGTTATAATACCCTATAAAAGCAAGGCAATAAATACGCCGAGTTGGCTGACTAGCACATACAATTAAACAAATTAAAAATGATCTCTAATTTACACATATAATTTAATTAAGCTTTAAAGACTTAAAAAATGAATCGAATAATTGAAATAATAATATTTATTTAATTTACAGAGAGTACGCACTTCGTTGCGCACAAAAGTGTTTACTTTTTGCATTTTTTTACCGTTGTTGCTGCTTTTTCTGTTCTCTCTGGCAAGTTGATCCTTTGCCGCCATTTTGCAACAAACTCCCAGCATGCACTCCATTAAACTCTGCCGTCGACTTTGTTGCAAACAGCAAAACGAGTAAGAGCAAGCGGGTGTAAAGGGGGCTGGAGAGGGGCCTTGTAAGTTAGGATAGAGTTCGCAAATTTTATTTATTAAAAAAGGGTAACGTACAAGTCAAGTGGCTCAGCTCGAAAACAATTAAAATGAAGTTTGTTTTATTTTACATTATTTTATTTTTCTTTGGTTAATATGAATATCTAGCAAGCAAAATTCAGCAAATGGAAAATTCGCTGCCTACTCGCGAGAGAGTGGGAGGGCGGAGAAGCAAAGCAAAGCTTAAATTCAAACCGAGCATAAAATCTTAACGACTTTTGCTAGTTTCACATGCTCAGTACACATACACCCACACACACACAAAGCCATAGCAAGTCAGAGAAAAAGAGAAAAACACAAATCTTGCTAAAGAATGGCATAATTAATTGCCGTTGCGGTTGCCAAAGTCCCGACACTCAACGCTCCAGTTAAATGTTGCATGCAAATGGATGGATAAATGGGATGAAAATCCGAATACGAATACGAATACGTATAGGAAAAGGAAAACGCTGTGTATTCGCAGGATCCCACAAAGATATAGGTGGAAAAAAAGGTATGTTCCATTTGGGTCACCCCAGAGTGCGTAACGTGCTGCATATTTAATGGCATCTACTAACGTGTGTCTAACCATTCGCAAAACTCGTTTGTCGGTATTTTAGTCATTGGTTCACAGCACTGTTAAATTGATTAACTTTCGGATGAATAATTATATGCGGTTTCTAAATATTAATTGTTAATTGAAACAATAAAGGGATTTTTCTTTACAAAGGTCACTTCAAAGTCTTGTTGGAAGACAGCAACAAGATACTCTAACTAACCTTTTCTTTCAGTGTAGCGCTGCTTGTTGCAGTGCGTGCAATGTTGCAGCGTGAAACCATTTAGCACGCAATGAAGTGCTGCTTATTTGCCAACAACGCAGCTGCAACTTTGCAAACTTCGCAGCAATGAAAGTTACGTCTGGTCTTAGGTAAAAGTTTAAACTAAACACTGTCGAAAAACTTGGCCCGAAATTTTCTTTAAGCAAGAAATTTCATTAAGGCTCAAAGCTTATGGCAGCGACAACAAAAACTTAAAGTGCTTTCATGCGGCAATATTTTGTGCATTTTGTTGGCAACACAGACAGTTACACACAACCACTGACACACACATTAGTTTGAGTGTATAATAAAATAGGATTACATGTAACAAATGAAGTGAATGCTGCGTTAAGCTGCTTACACAAAAGTTGGCCAACAAATATACAGTAAATGTGCATAAAAAAAGCAATAAATAAATGTAGTTTGTTATTTAAAAATAATTTCTGTTATTTAAACAATTTGTTTATTTTTGTAGACTGTTGAAGACAACAAAAGATAGACAACTATTTCCACTATGCGCTCTTTTGATTCCAATAAACTCTTTCAAAGCATTGACTTCTATTTCAGTTTCCTTCTTTGAATGCAAATGTTTTAGGAACTTGAGGAAATGCTTTACAACACAAAAGGGAAAATTGAAAGAAAAGCCCGGACAGCTGTTGGCTGTTGCTCTCCGCTCTCCTCTCTCCGCTCTCCTCTCTCCGCTCTCCTCTCTCCGCTCTCCACTCTCTGATCTCTCCTTTCAGGGAACAACGTGAGCTTAGCCAAAGGCAACTGGTAGAAAAGATGATGATAAAAAAAGAAAACAGCACACGTTGCAACTAATTTTGTGTTTGTTTTATGCACTTGCAACAATGTTGCAACTTATAAACACACGCACACACACACATAGACGGAGAGAAACTTCAACTGCCATCAACATCAACGAGTGGAGAGCGAAAACTGCAAACGTTTAGCATGCAGCATCGCTGCTTGGTGGCAGGTGGCATGTGGCAGGTAGCAGGTGGAAAGTAGCACGCAAGCGGGAGCAGCTTCAGAGGTCGGAGGTCGGCAACAACAGGCACTACATTTTGCAAACTTTGCGGCATTTTCAGCAATTTGTGGTATTTTACTATTTAATCCTTAACTGTCTTGGGTGTCACACTAATACACAACGAGGTCTCTTCTCGTTTTAGCCAACTTGCCACACAGCTGCCTGCCACAAGCCATCAACAGTTTGTTTCAAATCAGACGACGATGACATTGTGTGGCATCAGCTCTGGCTACATTCCTAGCACAGCTGGCACCTGGTGTGCAAGTCCTGTTGTCTTCTTATCCCCTCTCCCACCCATTCTCCATTCCCATCCACGTTCACATCCCCATCTACATCCATTGTTACTTGACACTAGACACAGTCATTGTACTCGTAGCGTCTTGCTTAGTCTTCCCTCCCGTCCATCTCCCCCGCTTGCCTACTTAGTGTTGCCAATCCTTGTAACTGAATCTGAAACTGTCTCCTTTTCTCCCTACACATATATATCTATATGTAGGGAAATGGTATGTATGTTTGTAAGCTTGAACTGCCAAAAGTACTTCTCAGTTCTGCATTCTCGCTACGAAGTTTAATTAAAGTCGCGCTACAACTTTTGATATGTTCTTCGAGTTGTTCCTGCCTCGCTCTTCCGTTTCCGTTTCTTCTACTATTATATCAGTAACTTACTAATACAGTGGGTTAAATATGTTAAATTATTCATTTTTATGGTGAAATTTAAATCAGCAGCGCATGGGTTTGACTGTAGGTGAGTGCTTAGACTAAAAACTCAAAAATACTTAAGTATTTTCATAAGTGACAAGACTTAAATTCATTAAAAACTTAAATACCCATTTAATAGTTATTTATTTTTTTTAAAACCGATTAAGAATTTAGTTGCCACGGCTTATATATTAAATAATTAAGTGTTAAAGACAATTTACAGTCCTCATATGCTTTATCCACATAAATATATTTTTAAAATTTTCTCAAAAATTATGCTAATTAAAGCTTGCAGCGACTCCACTGTGCACTGCAGTAACAAGTTTTGCTGTTTGGGTTCATAGGGACTTACATACTTGTCTGAAATCTTTCTATGACAGTTTCCCTTGCAGAGTTTTGTTTAGTTTGCTGTTGAATGTTGAATGCTTAAGTTTTCGTATCAACTTAGACGCACATGCACATGAATGCCTTTGTGAATAGTTATGTGAGTGTCAGTATTTGTGGGAATGAGTGTGAATATTATTGAATTTCCTGACAAGACACTGACGTTGGCCATTCCAAACCCAAACTAAACCAAAACCAATGTCTACGTTTTGTATTAAAAGTAATAACAAACGGATGCAGCAACAATTCCTTTGACTTTTGGCGACAAAACGGCCGCATGTATTTTTTTCTAAGAAATAAAATTGCAAATTTATATATTTTCCAGCCTAACGACCAGCCAATTGTCTAGGGCACGAAAAAACCGGCATTTTACTTATATAAAATATTCATAATTCCATTATTATTGTTCGAAATATATAAAATGGCATTGTATTCGTATTAAATACACTAACTAAAGGTATGATCAATAAGTAAAGTAGCTTCGATGAATGCTTGAAGCCTGATTTCATTATAAAAATAAAATATTATTTTTAATGTCAACAAACATAATAAAATAATTAAGAAGATAGTTTACTTTATCAAATTTTTAAAGCATATATAAATTTTCTCTGTTGGTTTTAAATATAAACCAACTTCCTAAAGACATACACTCCCCAGATCACTATTCATTGCTATAAACTTGCAAAGTGTATTTTAAAAGCGACTTCTTAAAGCTGATCATAGGTTTTATCCTCTACGTGTGTGTGTGTGTGCATGTGTGTGTACGGTTTGTGCAGGCAAGCGCACAAATTGACAGCATTATGAAAGGTCAGGTCAGAGCCCGGCGACCAAAATTTATATATATTAGCCCGGCACGTAAGTAAAAAGGACATTCCATTGTGCCATAATGTCGGGCAGTTAGCACACACACACACTCAGAGACACACAGATGGCAATAGAAAGAAACAGACTGAGAGAGAAAGGAAGTGAGTTGGAGAAAGAAAGATACTAAGGGAGAGAGAGAGAGGGGAAAAGCACTGGCTATCCTTGTTCGTTCTCGATTTAGTCCACTGGCAATCGTGTGAGTGTCAAATGCCAGGCCATGGCCACTCGTACTGGCAACACATGCGATATGCGACCAGGCGCGTCTTTGCATCCCTTTCCTCACCTTCCCTATACTCCCCTTCAAATGCAAATTTTATTTATGAATATGATTTCTGGCAACAAACAATAGCGCCCAGCATTCGCCATATAATAAAAATAAAAATAAATAAAGAAAACCAACATTTTGGTTTGACAAACTCAGACAAATAGAAGGAGGCATCTCTATCTCCTCCTCTTCCCCTTCGCCACCCAATGCCTGGCGTGGCTGCAGCTGTTAACCCTTGCACTGTCAGAACGACCCTGCGGCTCTGGGTCCGTTCGAGTGCGTGCCAAAAAATTTTACCATCTAACATCTATGGCTGACTTGTGCGCGTGTTAAAATAATAAAATATATGCTGTTGTGTTCTTGGCTCTGCATACATTCACACCACCAAAACACACACACACAGTGCCCTGGGGCTCTGCTTTCCTTTGCTCTGACCGCATAGTGCAGGAAATCAAAAATTGAGGAAATTAAATTTGGTTATTAGTCAACATTGCACGTTGACAGAGGACAACAGTGGGCTGAGGATAAGTGGGTGTGACATTCGTTTAGGTGTGGCAAGCAATGTCCGTTGTGTTTTAATACAGCAAAGACCAGCTCCTGTTGTCTGTCATACTCACTCCAGTTCATTCAATGTCGGCACACACAATAATTATAAATCAACGCAGGCACTCGAATAAAGTCTAGACAATGCCTGACAAAGGCAGCCACAGCCACAGACTGTGGAGAGTGTAGAGAAAGAAGAGTGTGGAGAGTGGAGACTGTCGGTACACGTACGCTCACTTGGCCGGATGCCCAGCACTGACCGTCATTAATGCACCCACACACCCACTTATCCGCACTGCCCGCACCACAATTCTACCTCTCCCAGTCTTTGCAAACCTTTTAAAAACCCATGCCAAAAGTATCAAATGTAAATTTGAATAATAACCAGTTGATCAGGGGTTGAAAGTTGCCTGTATAAAAAAAAGAAATAAATAAAAAAGCACAATTTATTGTGCACGTTTGGCAAATATGTAGCAAAATGTTTAAAACACGACTGAAAAACAATCAGCAGAATGCCAAAGATTAAATAAAGTCCGAGGCAAACAAATATGCACATTAAACTGATCTCTGACCATCCAAAATTTAATTAAGGCAAACAATGAGTCCTTGTTTTGCACAGATTTTAAAAAAATCCATAAAGGCTTCGCATATTTCAAGTAACTGGAACTTTAAACTAGATGTACATATATTTATATGCATTAAATGTAAGTTAAATAATTTTTATTTATTAGAGAAAAACTCACACTCATTAAATCTGTTTAAAGGTCGGCAAATAAATGCAACTAAGCTGTTAAACCAACAATATATGTATAAAGCAGCATGATTGTATAACCAACTGTTGTTGGTTCAAATCAGTTACTAAAACGATTCATTCGGTCAGTTTTGAAAAGCACCGCGAGCACCACAAGCACCACAACAACCCAAAACTCAATTGGATTTCTATACAGAGAATGAAACGCGCAAATGTAGGCAACAGTTTTTTTTATTTTTAGCATGCGCTTTCACATCTTTCGCATTAAACAACTGATGGAATAAATCAGCATGCCATAAAAGCATACACTCACATGCGATATACATATACGAGTATGAAAACACAGCTGAATGCAGAAATCAACAACAACAACAACAGCAAGAACTGTGAAATCAGCAACACCATCAGTGAGCAGAAGAGGGAAAAGGGCCTGAAAATGGCATAGGGGCAAAGTGCAAGGGGGAAAGCGATCTCATATCGCACGTGTAGCATCTGAACAGGGCAGAGCAGAGTAGAAGGACGACTCTGCATGCAATAAACAAATAAATATGCGAATTGATGTTGCTGCTGCTGTTGCTGCTGCTGCTGCCTCTGTTTATTTAAAAAGAAATGCGGGCCATGATTTTTTAGCGATGTGGCACGTACACAAAAAGTGTTTTGGGCATGGGTATGCCAGACAGTTGGGCACTTGAAAAGCCCAGAGGCAACAGCAACAACAACAGGAGCAGAAGTAGCTTTAACAACAGCAGCCACAGCAGCAACTGAGGCAGCTCCTGTTGCTGTCAATTTTGAGCATTTTTTGGGCATTTGTGGCAGATGAGTCGGCTGCTGATTGCCGCTTGAAGCGCATAACTTGCCTCCAGTTGGCAGTTGCCCGTTAGTTGCCATTGTTGTTGTTTTTGTTCTGTTGGCTCTTGTTACAAGCACACAGTCGAGTGCTTGCAACTGTAGCGAGAGATTTGCCAGAGAATTTATTCAGTCTGCATTCGACACCATTAAAGATAATTCTCTTTATTACAAAAAATACTTAAAAATAAACTTGTACTCGTCTGTGTAATATATGTATATAAAACTATTTGTTCATCTACTATTTTACATATTTAAGCAATAAATACGAGTTTTCCCTTACAAAACTTGAGCATTTTGGCGTAAAACTTTTGAGCTTAGAGCTGCTTGGCTGTGGAAATCACTTAGCTATCAGCATTGTCACTATCAAAAGCCTTGTGATATCTTATCAGATTCAATCTACTTTTGGCTTCGGTCTTGGCCTAGACCTCAGGCATCTTGGTCTTAGTCTGTGAGCTGCTGTGCAAGCCGCTAAGACTTCAGGATAAGTCCAATTGGTGGCCTATTTCTTGTATCTCTTTCACACTTCCACTCGCGCTGTCTCCCTCTTAAGTTTTCGGGCCTTATTTTTGGTCCTTATTTCTGTCAGCTCGCTATTTATGCGTCTTTGATGCCTGGCTCTACCATTTCTCCATCTTTAAATGCGCCTGATTTCATTTTCCTTTGCCTTTTGCGCAACTTTTCGATTACTTCCATTCAATTTGGTCGTGTTTGGATTGAGTTTTCAACAAGTGGCCTCCGTTAGCTCGTGTTATGCCTGGTTGCCTTGGCAATATGTAAGAAAATCACCGAAAAATATGAATACAAAATAAACAAACAATTACCGGCAATAGGACAACAATAACCCACACCACTACCCATAATCATCGCAACTCTGACTTCATAGTCTTCTCGAACATCTGCTGCTAAAAGAACAATCTTCTGTTTCACTCTGCTCCTGTGGCCGTTTAATATTGTTTTTATTATCACGCATCCCTCCCAGAAAAAAAATTCTGATTTGATTTCTTTACGCAGTGAGTCGAACATTTATTCCATTCGAATATGTTTAAATGAATAAATCATTTCCCATATTATCATACCTCCTTTCCTTAACAAAATTTAAAAAAAGGGCATTTTGTCACGTGTTTTTTTATAGCTGGCGGCACATTTTAATTGGCTCTTAAATAGTTTTTGAAACGACTTACAAAATTCATCCCCAACTGCATAAATTCTCATAAAACACAGTGAACATTTTCATTATTTTTTGTTGAGCTCAAAAATGCCATAGTCGAGCATTCATTGTGGTTGAAATGATATGGCTGAGTTCCGTTGTGGTTTAAATTTTAGACTCGTCGGGTTGGAGCTTCATTTGGCCGGCTATAAAGCCGTTAAAACCGTTAAGAGATACTGTTAGCTGCTGTTGGTTAATTAAACGAATGGCGGGTTATGGCGCAGATAGATTGCAGGATATGCAGAGAAAGCGAGCACAGGACGCGCATTAATGCCAAACATAAATAACAGCGTGTTAAACAATTGCAACATCAGCCACAACAATATCAACAACAACAATACCTACAACAACCATAATAGTTATAATAATAATAATAACACTCGTTATAATAATATAAATGATATGCGAATGCGAACAACATGCAATAAAACAACATGCAAACCGAATGACACGTAAACTCAAAGTCACAAGGAGAGTCAACACAGCAGCAACAGTCCAAACAACAGCAATAACAACAACAACAACAACAGCCACTACAATAACAGGAGACACGCAGGCAACACAATGGAGGAGTTTCAATATAATTACAATGCTGTTACTGCTGCTGCTGCTGTGGTTAACAAATTTATAACGGCCCATAACAGGCTGCTCTCTCTCTCTCTCTCTGGCTCAACTAGTTTTGGAAATGGCCTGAACTTGCCACGCCCCTCAAATAGGGGACACACAACATGCAAGCACTTGACCAAATGTTTCCGACACACATGCTTGCCACAGGTTGTCACAAAATTGCTGAGGTGTAGATGCAAAGCTTTGCCAGCGTAACAAAAGGGCTCAGAAAATACACACACACACGCACACACTTGCCACCTGACCCCGTGTTGACCCCTGAACCCAACCCATTCCATACCCAATGTCGACAGCAGTCAGCTGTTTGATTTATGCCCCTCAAACATATATACATACATACACATTTTGTTGCACTTGCTGCTGCTGCTGCTGCCGTTGCAGCTCAAATTAAAAATGCTCAAATGTCTGAGGCCATAACTCAAATGTCAATACATTTGTTTAATTTGAAATGTGCATGTGGCAGCACTTTTACTGCTACTATTCTGGTTGTTATACTTTAGTTATTGTTAAGTGTAATTGCCCTAACATAAGCGTTGCATTTAAACTTAATTAATGTAATTGTACAACTCCTAAGCAGCAGCAGCAGCAACAATTGGGCCATTAAATACAGCAGCAGCAACCAGAGACCATTTCAAATGCCAAATTGCTTCAAAGTAGTGCTTAGTTTCGACTTGGAGGCAAAGCATCAGGAATTCCATATTGACAGTAATGAGGATTGTGGTTTTGCACAGCTTAGACACCTATTTTACAAGTAGTTTAAAGTGGATTGGCAAAGCTAAGAAGCTAAGTAATAAAATATATATATTAAATGCCAATACTCATCTCTTTCAAGTTAATTCTATCAATTTTCTATATTAGCTGTTTAATTTAAATGCTACAAAAGTCAATTTAAATTATTGTTATATAAATATTTGTATATTCATCATGCTTTGCATTTGTCAATTAAGTTTAACCAATTTAAACGCTTCTGAAATCAATAAATCTTACAATGAATTTGTTTAAAATGTTTTGCAAACAAAGTTGCATAACATAATTAATTTAAAAGGCTTGAGACAAATGCAGACAATAATTAGAATCTCTTTCATCTTAATTATTTTGCAGATAAATAAATATAGAACTCTTTGAGTACAAGCATAATTAAATTAGTTTAGCAAGAGTAGTAACTTGTCTTACTTGGAATTATTATTTTATTAATATTTAAGCATTGACTTTAATATAAGATATTATTAGCTAAAAGTGCTACTTTGTTCCTTACCTTTTTTTTTTAAACAAATCTCTTTCATTTTAACTTATTTTACTTTAATAAATTCTGCTCAACATTTATATTTAATTCTAATATAAACTTTAATTGAAGATATACATTTTTATGCCACAAGATTTTTGTTACAAAATTTAGTTTACATCTTAAAAAGTTTTAAACTGAAAAGCTACATTTTTATGGCTTAGTGTTTATGGCTTTGAAAATGTATCTTTACCCCATGCCATTGCTTAACTAAATTATTTTCGAAATGTGCAAGATAAAAGTTTGAAGACCTTTTGCATAGTGTTTGAGATACTTGTTTGTTTACTTTCTGCAGCACTGTCGACTTAACCGCAAGTAAGACATTTACGAGTCGGTTAACTGCTGATGACATGATGCCCCACGCGAATATCCAAAACCGCACCTTGACGCAGTCCCCTTTCCGTTTCCCTACACCCGCAACTATAACCCATTTTGTAACTATAAAAAACCACAGTGCAGTAGATGGAGCAGTGGGGGAGCATTGGCACCACATCAAAAAACGCCCGGCGAGACCTCAGAGTAGCTTCATCAATGATGGTGACGGTCGAGACAAGGCAGCCTGTTGCAGACACTGTCGGCTTCAACAATTAGATAAAGATCAACAGGCAGACGGACAGTCAGAGTGACAGGGAGAGACCTAACCGCAAACTAAAAGACACGCCCATTTAATTGCATAAAACATAATGCCACATGCGAAATATCCAGTGCCAGGAGACAGTGGACAGTGGACAGAGGACAGGCGACAATTGCTGGCGACATTTGGCATCAAAGGCAGCCGAACTGCCCATTGTATCTGCTTCTTCTTTCAACTCCCACCCGTCCTTTTCGCTGATTGCTCCAACTTCCAACTTCTGTCCCACTGTGAATGCATAAAATTATTTCCGCTCTGCAGTGCCAGCAATTCTAATTAAGGCAAAAGACATTTGGATTGACACGAGACAAACGATGGGCTGTGTAATCGGAGCAGTCGCTGACCAACAAACCGCTCCTACATATATTCACTACTATAGCTTCTCCAGTCCGCAGTCCCATCCCCAACCACAACCCCGCCCCCTGGCTCACCACGTTGTCGCAAATTGCATAGAATAAATTTTCATTAAATGCGCAGCAAAGTCACTGTCTAAAGTCAATGGAAAGTGGCAGGACACACAAACTGTATTCACTGTACAGACTGCACTAGCTGACCGCGCCCGCTGGGTCAATGGCCCTGCACTTGCCATCCGACTTGTCCATTTTCATAATTTTTAATTATTTTTAATTTAATTGTCGCGCCTCGCGTGCTCTTCGCAAACCACAACAACAACAACAACAATAAGAAGCAGCAACTCCGGCTCTGAGTCAACTCTCGACAGTGGATCATTTCTCGGTGGGGAGTGCAGTCAGTAATCAAGAGCGTCTGCACAGAATGAGATGAATGTATTCACTGTGTTTTATATTAAAGAAAGCGGAATTCAATCAATCACAAGACGAATAACGAATGCCCTTGCACAGCAGAGTGCTTAATTGACACAGAAAATAATAAACTTTAATTAAAAGAGACACATAAATATTATTTAACTTGTGCTTAATGGTTTGCAGTCTTTCCACTTAAAATTATTTATTTTTTTATATATATTAAATAAATAATTATTTCATATTTAAAGCTATAATTTTCATAGCTTTAAACTTTGAGTTTTAAGCAGAAGAGTTTGGTATTCATTTATTTCAACAATTTTATTTAGAGTATTTTATTTATCTATTTACTTGACTATATTTCCTATTTTTCAATATTTTATAGTGCAGTATTAAACAAATTTCCGACAAACCACATAATCAAAACTATATACCCATTTCAAAAATAATGTGCATAATTCTTTGAAACTTGTGACAGCGTGAAAAATGTGTCTATAAACATTTAATGTTCGTTTCAATAATTTAAGTTTTCCGAGAATTGCTTAAAAATGTTTCATGGTCGATGTCACTGGTACCGGAGCACTTCTACAACTGTTGCTGTGGTTGTTCTTGCTGCTGTTGCTGTTGTTGTTTTTGGTGTTGCGTGTCCATTGCCTACGAAACATAAACACAAAATTTTAATTACTTCAAATGTGCGGGCGCACTTAGAGAACATTTTGCGGGGTCAGCTGGGACCAGATACATTCAGAGTCTGAGTCGGAGTCGGAGTAGGGCTCGCAGCTAGAGCAGAAAGACGCAGTGGTCGTCGGACTGTCAGGTGTCCGGGTAGTCAAAGCCAGCGGGAGCTCGTTTTGGTCGTTCTGGTCGTTCGGCTGCTGCCCGTAGTTCAAAGTTATTTACCCCCAAAAATTTTATGTAATTACGAAAGTTTTTGGCGCTCAGCTTTGAATATAAACGCTGGTCGTTGTCAACGTTATGGCAAAAATGTTATCATCATCAGCAGCAGCAGCAGAGTTGAAGTAGTAGCAGAAACAGTAGCACCAACCTCAAACCCCAAAACAATTTTGGGATATTTGAGTTCTAGGGATAACTGAGTTGGAGAACTGCACCCACTATAAGGGATGCCAACTTATTGTCGCAGCTCAAGTAATTCACACAGCAGGTGCTCGCAGTTAGTTGCGGTTCCCAACGTCCACGTCCACGTCCAACTCCAACAAAAATAATTATCACTCTTGATTATCTTTTGTAGAAATTAGTGAGCACGCCCTCCACACTCACTTACCCCTCCCAGCTCCCAGCTCCCAGGCTGCCAGTTGGCCACAAAGCCACCATCATGGCGTCGTAAAAGTAATTGTTGTGTTTTTGTGAAAAACCTTTTGGAGCACTTTAAATGGAAGACAGACGCCCCAAAGGGGGGCCCAGGTAAAACTGCCAACCAACTATGCTAACTGTTTAATATTGTTACCTGAGCAAATTGTCGACGCTTGTGCAAATTTCTCAACGTTTTATTGAGAGCATAGGAAGCGACATTATCTTGACAACTTTGGGCTGCTTTGCTGTGTGTGTAAGTGTGTGTGTGTGTGTGCTTGTGGCCGTAAGCTTGAATCTGATGTTTACCTGTTTACCTGTAAATTGCTTCATATGCTTACAATATCATTTGTCTCTCTATTCTGCTAATGGATAAGCGCCTTTTGGGGTATATAGGATTATATTGAAACTTGTTTTGAATAGATCCCTATTAATTGCTTTATATGCAGCAGACATTATTTTCGTGTTAAGTGATTGTAATGGATAACAACCTGTGGCTTTGTAATTTCTTTGGAATCTTGAAAGGATTTGCACTTTTATGGGCCAGCCATGAAACTAGGGAAATGTGTACAGTAGTAATTGGAATTTTATGATACCTTTCAAAGAAATTCCATAAATGGTTAAGGCCAAAAACTTTCAGTTGACATTAGTGTCCCATAGCTGAGCACTCCACACACACATACACATATAAAGTATATATTGCTACCATTATCCACTACTGTCTTGTCTTGGCCACATTTTGTGTTAACAGCTCGCGTTGCGCATTTCCGCTTTTGGTTAAAAACTTTTACTTTTGTTTATTTGTCGCTCATTTTAGTTGATGCTGTTGCTGCCTTTGTTTGTTGTTGTTTTTGGCTTTTTATCATCTGCTGCTTTTTGTGCTATCTGCAGCCAGCAGAGAGCGGCCTTTAAATGAAAGCTAATTAAGTTTTATATTTCAACAGTTTGTGTTTCTGAATACACTCAGTCTTTGCACTCATTGCCTGCACTGCGTTCATTTGTACATTTATTTTTTTTGTTTGCCCCCCTCCCCACACACTCTTGGCCAACAAACTTAAGTGACTTTCCGCCCGACAAGTTGTTACCCAGTTGCTAAGAGTTGTTTGGGAGCCTTCTTTGGTCATTACAAGTTGATTAACTCATAAACATTTACTGACAACTGACAACTGACGTCTGACAAGTGGCAACTTTGTTAGCGCCGTCCGACAACCAACTGATTTTTATATTTTAACTTAACTTCTCTTGATTTCTTTATTACTTATTTAATGCGCATTTTTTTCAATTTTTTTCTGCTTCAGTTTTTTGCTTTATTTCTTGACTTTTTTATTTATCTGAGCAAAGCATAAAAATGCTGAAATAAATTTGCGTTTTCCGGAATTTGTACAGATTCCCTTGGACCCCAGCGTCCCCGCCACCGCTTTGGCTCGGCCAAAGTGCACGGCGTACTTTCTTTTTTCGTTTGCTTCGCATTTTGTTTGTCTCGTTGTCTTTAGCATTTCGAAATTTCATTTCAAAGAGTTTTTTTCATTTTTTTTTTCATTTTGTGCCTCTTTTTGCTTTCCTGTCGCACATTTTTTACGCCGCTTTAAATTCCCGGCAATTTTTTTCGCACTGTCATTTGCGCTTTTCATTAATTTGGTGCAATTTTTTTTTTTTTTTTTTTATTTCATTTAATTTTTTCGTAGCTTCCATCGTGCGAACTTATTTATTTATTTGGTTTGCTTTTTATTTTGGCTTTGCCGCTTTTATATTATTTTCAGCTAGGTACATTTTGGTCAAAGTAATGTTGATTGTTTGCTCGGCTGACTTTGATTACGAAATTGTTCAAAATAAATACAATTACGCTCAGCAGCAGATTGCTTAAGCCGGCACTAAGCAGACGTTTAATTACAGTTTTTTATATACCCTGTAAAAAGGCAACAAAGAGGAGTGGGAAATACTGGAAGAAAATACTGAAGTCGATGTAGAAATTGTTGGCTGGTATAAGAAGTAGTTATTTTAAGGTCTTTATACATTAAAAAACTATATAAATCTCCATATATTTACTCCAGACTTTTCATGGAGCACTCGCTAGTCCATCACTTCTATTTGTATGCCTATTTCCGCTTCCTTTTCTAAGCAACTTTATCTCAAGCCAGCCTGGGCAGATGCAAAAAATTGGTAATGGCTCGTTCAACCGCCGACAGGAAAAAAAGGTAAACATTTTTTGGGTTGTCAAAGTTAATTAGAATGAGACTTGTTGATTTTAAAGCCACGTGTTTAACGGCAAATGAAAGGTCAGTTCTGGTCAATGATTAACCCTTTTTTATTATTCAGCTTGTAACTGCAATTAATTTAGCGCGTGTACTGAAATGTTTAAGCCACAGTTTAACTAGTTGCAATCTTCAAGTAAAACAGACACAAACCTTCCACTAAAAGTTTGTCAACTAAGTTGTCAGCACAAGAGCAAATTGAATGAATATGTCATCGTGTTTATATATATTTATTTTATGCAGCAAAGTTCTGGATCAAGCGAAAATTATGACCTTTAATTAACTTGAGTGAATGAATATTTGTCAGTCAAGAAATTGGACTTGGACTGTGACAAATGTATTTAATGTTTGCCTGCAGAAAGATAACGTATTTGTTGACATCTAACTTTATTAATTATTATTATTAAGTAGCCAATACGCACAGTATTATCAAAGTTTTTATGAGCTTCAGTCTAAGCACATAATTGAACGTTAATTAAAAATAAAAATAAGTGAGCTTAACTGTATTAGAACTGGTTATTTGAAAGTAAAGAACTTGTTAAATGCCAACTAACAAAGTAGATCAAAGTCACAAGTAGTTGTATATTAATTTAATCTTTAATAAACAGATATGAAATCATATTATGTTGACTGTAGCTACTGACATGCATTTTGAATTCATATCAGCCCCAAACATCAAATAAAGTCAGTATGAATTTTTCGAATATATATGTAAATCCGACAAACGTGTGTGTGTGTGTAACGTACTTGTAATTTATGCAATTATTAATGCATAAATAAGGTTTTTGAAATATGCTACATAATTTAATGCAAATGTTCAATATTTTTGTCAACTGCGAACATTTTTCATTACGATTTTTAGCATTTCATTCCATTTTCGCCTGTCACTTGTGTACATTCATTCACTCATTCATTCAGTCATTCAGCCATGCGTTTGCTATTAGTTTTACTTCAAAAATTTCTTTTTTTTTACACTTCTTCGACTTTTTTGCCTCGTCTTCTTCCCTCCAACTGTTGACAATTTGATATGCCCCACTGCAATTTCCGTAAATTGCGCGTAAATCGTTTCAAATTTTCACTTGTCTACGTTTGATTTTGTCTGCATTACACACACCCATACACGCACTCTCCCACACCCCACCTACACCCACACACACACAAACTTACACATAATTCAGCAAACATTTTTTCCATTACAATTTTCCTAGATTGTCTGAGTGCGGCGTGGGTTGGAGAGGAGTGTGGAGCGGGGGTTGCGGGGTTGTAGCTGTAAGCCAAATAAATCAATAAAAAATTATGCTATATAATGTATAGGATTCGTGGCAAAGGCAAATGTAAACGAATTCGAAGCCACAGCGAAATGAAAAACAAACTGCCCGCCACTTTTGTGTCCTGCAGGATTCTAGCAATCTACAGACAACCAGGACAACGACAAGACGTAAAAGAGAAAGAGGCACAGAGAGGCAGAGTACAGGCATAAAGACGAAGTAAAAGACGTAGACCAAGACGAAGATGAAGACAAAGACGAAGACGTTGCCAGCGAAATTTTAAACGGCATCTAAAGCCTGCAAATATGAAACTTATGGCAATAATATTGATGTCGTCTTTGACTCAGAGACCCCATATATACCCCGCCCCCCAGTCTTGCCACTCCCTGCCACACACCCCAGCCGCCCTTTTTGCTATCAACTCAGCTGGCATATCAAAAGACGCCCGCAGCATGAAAACGATAGACGATGAGAGCAGTGAGTGCTGAGGGGGGTGAAGGAGTGAGCTGAGCACTGAGGTCTAAGGGCTGAAGTGGTTGCTGGGGGAGGAGAGCGGCAGAGAATTGCGATAAAGATAAATAAGCAGCGATATACTTGATGATGTCCTTGTTGCTCTTGTCGCGCTCACGGCTGCCTTCAACTTGTTGTTATTATTATACCCCTTGTTGTTGTCCTTGTTGTGCTTTTTCTTCTTCTTCTTCGTCTTCTCCTCGCTGTTGTTGTTGTTGTTGTCGCTGTTTCTTTGCTGGTTTCGCTGGCGTTTAGGGTTTCCCCTATTGTATTATTTAAATTTGATTTTATTTCATGAAAATTGAGTTTCGTTTGCGGGCTTGTACGTATTTTTTTTTTGCTTTCTGCGTGTCATGTCCTTTTTACTCTCTATTGTCCTTTATCTCACAAGGCGCGGCATTTCTTGTTATCGTTTATTTTGAATGCAGCCGAAAGTTCGTAAACAAATTATAATATTGAACTTGTCATAGATACGCGCTGACTCTCTTTGTGGCACAACCCTCCCTCCCCCACTCTCTCTCTCTCTCTCTTCTCTATTTCTTTCTCTCTTTCTGCTTCTTCGATTTCCATCACTTTGGTGTTTTTGACTGCGCCATTTGAGGTAGGTCCTAAGCATGCTAAGCGGATGATGTGGGTCAAATCAGCTTGGACATGATTTTGTGGCATTAAGAATCGGGTTTAACACAACTTGACGGTTTGGTCCACAATTAGGCCAATATGTTCGAGTATCCCATATGATTTTTAATGACTTCCATGCAGCTTTCATTTCAGAATTTCAATTAAAAAGTTCCTTAATATTTGAGTATTCCCAATTGGAAACTCGTTACGTTTCCCCACTAGAATACCTATAAAATAAGCAAATTACAAGCAGTCACCTAAAATCTAAGTGCCATTTTGATTTCAGTGTTGCAAAATGCATTGGCATCTAAGCCCCAAATGCTGGCCAACAATTCGTATGCCCAAAATGTACACAGACGTTGGCATTTTATACCCTGCAGACAAATGACAAAAGGGGATTTCAAACAATTCAACAACTCAATTTAATCTCAATTTACTGTACTTTACTTTATGACAAATGTATTTTTCTTGATACCAAAATGACAGTAATGCCTTTAAGTTAATACCAAAGTTATGCAAACTTTATTTAGTATAATGTGAAATATTTAATTACAATTCGTTTGTGTTAGGGTGTCCTTGAGTCACTCCTACCATATTTTTGGCCACATACTGACAGAATCGTTTGGCCAAATATAAAGCTGACTAGAAATCTTGTCCAGGCTGCAAATTAATTGCAGCATCAGCTCAAAAAAAATTCTTGTTACATTTTGTGTATCGATTTTGTTACATTTGCCAAATCTAAAGAAAATGAAAAATGGAATTTCTATTTATTTGTGGAATTTTACATGGATTTGACTCAACAAAAAAACCCAGAGATTAGGCTTAGCTTAAATACTTTTATAAAAAGAAATATGTTGCGAGTTCTCAGCAAGAACTTGAATACTTTTAGCTGCATTTCAAGATTGCCTGCTCTCGGCTTTTTCCTTTAAAAAAAATATATAAAAAGGAACACACGAAGCAAAAACAAAACAATTAAAAAGCAAACATTTTCGCTTTCAACACAGTCTGGCAGCAGCAACAACAACAACAATAACAATAACTCGGAATGTCATTACTCTGTCGCCGACGTATCATTTGCCTCTGTTCAACCTCGAGCGTCTCATTCCCGCGCCGTCCTCGGATGACTTTGCATGCACTCTGACAAAGGCAACGTCCTCGGCTTTCTCTGAATTTTTGGTTAACGCTTCTATAGCCAAATTGGCTTACCACGCATAAACAGACTCAAGGCAGAGACACTGTCAAAAAACGGATTTGTATTTCAAGTAATTTCTATTTAAATAGCATGTAATTTTGATTGAATGTTAGGTAATTAAATTCTTTTTAAGAAACGTTTCTAAGCACAGCAGTTTATTTTTAATTTATAAAAGCTTTTTTATACAAGGAGTGGACTCAAAATCAGCATTATTTCTAGCTGAAGTAGTTCAGTTTTAAGTAGTAAAATCTTTAGCAAAGTTTTTGGTTTACACTTCGATTTCTTGCAGTGTAGGGTCAGAGAGTGTGAGGGCTTTACTTAGCTTTACTTTACCGTTCGCTGCCTACACTTGAGGGCTCAAGTTGCTGTGATTATCGTGCAATTTCACTGGCTGCCAATGACAATAGCTACCTGGCTGCCGCTGCTGCTGCCTCTGCTGCTCCTGATTCTCTCCCTTTCTCCTCTGCTCACTCCCTCCGCTTCTACTCCTGCACCGCTCGTGTCGTGCCATTTGACGTTACGTGTTGAGGCGACGCCTTGTCGTGATTATCACTGCCTTACGCTTCAATGCATCTTCGCTACGTTCTTTTCTCAACCTGCCCGCAGGTAGACGACAACCCCTAACTCTTACAATTGTCCACATTTTTAGCTTCATCTTGGTCCTTTGTGCCGTCTTCTTAACCTTGTCCTGCGCGCGTTTGTGTCTGTGCATTTTATTTGAATGCAGTCGTCTTCTTACTACCATTTTCCCTCATTCCATTCTCATTTCCATTCCCATTTTCATACCCAACAACGTGTGTCTCGCTCACTTTGCTTAATTAACGCGTTCACACAGACACGCACAAAGGTCGCCTAGTCGGGGACTTTGACTCTCTCTTTGCCAATCATTGCCCCGTTTTGACTGAAATGACAATGGCAATAGAGACCGCATCGTCGTATCTCAACTGTCGCATCACGTTCTGGTATTTTGGTTCTCAGACATCATCGAAGGTATCCCATTTTTGGGCCACGTTATGTGCCTGTCTGTCATGTGTGTGTGTGTGTCATGTTTATTTAAACATTGCCTCCGCCTCTTACCTCTTGCGGGTTTTCCACAATGATATTTCATTGAGTTAAGACTCATCTCGTCTCGTCTCATGTGTTTACCTTTTGCTCTCTTTCATAATTTCGTTTGCATGTTAATTACCATGATTATTGTGCTGCAACCGTACGTTTATTTTGTTCCCTTTTTGAATGTTAATACACCTGGGAACATCCCAAATCTGTG
Organism: Drosophila dunni; assembly: GCA_018152125.1. Lineage (NCBI taxonomy): Eukaryota > Metazoa > Arthropoda > Insecta > Diptera > Drosophilidae > Drosophila > Drosophila dunni. The sequence goes on along the minus strand of JAECXC010000339.1, from coordinate 9,848,440 downwards.
TGACACATAATTTTTGGATAAGGCGAGTGTATTCACGGATTTGTTATAGAGAAAGCCAAAATGATTGAGCAAATATTATGCAGACGCACACAAGTCTAGGAAACTGAGTAGAAAACATTAATCAACAGCTTCTTAAATGCACTCAATTATTCTGAGAGCACTTGGAAATGTTTACTGTAAACTATACTGTCTTTTAACAGCTGATCAGCGGGAACATCCTTAAATCAAAACTAGTTCTTGCTCTACTTGATTGCAATTAAAAGTTAATCAGACCCTACACATACGTTGGACTACGTATAAAGAGCTGAAGCATCCTTTTTGGCTCTTTACTCAAACAGAAAATAATAACAACAATAAAGTTGCGTATCAACAGAAATAGAAAAAACAATAGCAATAAAAAACGAAATACGAAAAGCTAAAAGGGAATAAGGAAAAGAGTACAAAATTAAACCTGCTTTCGCAACAATTATGCTGCAATTTTGTGCCAAACAAAACGAAACTCGCTGCCACGCCCACATCCCTAACATTTCGTTTATGCGTTTTCTATTTTCTACCGCCAATTTGGCCAAAACAAACAAAAAGAAAAACAGCACGAAAAAACAACAACAAACTTAACAAGTAGTTTTTAATAAGCTGCCAAACTGCGCTGAATTTCAGCTGTGCTAACCTGCCACAAAGCCATGCCGCCCACAACACCCTCCGCCCTCCAACACGCCCTCCTGCCCCTTTTCGCATTACTCCTTCATATCCAGCTCGTAGCTGAAATCGTTTCGCAGTCGCATTCGCAGTCGCGTTGACTTTGCTTTGGCCATCGCCATCGCCATCGCCAACGCTTTTCTGTTGATTTTTCCGCTTTCCAGCGCGAGTTTTCACTAGCGTTTATGCTGTTGATTTTTCCACTTTTTCTCCATTTTTTATTTCCTTTTCTTCTGCTTCTTTTACACTATTTTTCCACCTTATTGGAAAAATATCTAATTGATGCCGTGAAATGCAATAAGAGGATTTTATTTTGTTATTGCAGCTTAAACAAGGATTTCAGTTCATATTTAATGCATTTCTAGTTGCGCAATTCGAATGATTTTAAATTTTAAATGTTCAACGTGAGTAATCTGTCCGCATGTAAATTTAGTTACTCGTTCAATTAAACAAACAGTTGAATAATTGTTACAACTAAAGTAGTTTTGTTAGAAACCGAGTAATAAACCAAGTCCAAATAGTGAAACAATAAAAACAAATTTAATTTGATAATAAAAGTTTAACTTAAATTTCATTTTCTATGTTTTTGATTTGTTGCATTTATATATTTTCATAAATTCGTTATTCTGTTAAATAACTCGACCGAATTTAGGACTTTTAGAGCACTTGCTAATTGACAGCATTTATTTATAAATATTTCAACTCTTTGTTTTGAATTTCTTGCACATCAACTCTGTAATTAGTAGCTCATAAATAATAACCATTTCAATTTTATAAATTGAATATAAAGAAATCAATAATTGAATTTAAGTTTATTTATTTTTGAGAAATTCATTTTCTATCCTTTGTTTTCAACTCATAAAATATTTAGTTCAAAAACTCATTTTAAAGTTGTGCGGGAAATTTAATAGCTTTTATTTGTTAGTAGCTAGAAAAACTCATTTGTTGAGAAAAGCAGCCAAAGCTGTTTAAAAATGTTAATTGCTCTACTTGATTAAGAATTCGTTGGTTGTTTGCTTTTTCCAAAGGTAAAAAAATGAACTAGATTTTTTAAAAAAAATATGGCAAAGATATGAAAACAAGGAAGAGCGCAAAGTGAAATGGACACAGTTGGAAATTATTCCTTGGCCAAAATGCAATAAACACACAGACACACACACACTCATAGACAGGCAGTACAAGGCATGAAAAAACCAACAACTAACGGCTGTGCAACAAAATGAATCCTAAACGGAAATGTCGATTGCGAATACAGAACAGAGCAGCGTGGAGGCAGAACGGAGTGAAGAGAGAGGGGAAGAGACAGGATCAGCAGACAGGAGACGACAGCAGCAGTTAGCAGCGACACAGTCTCACAGCTAACAGTTTACAGTTTAGAGTTTACGGTTAACAGTTTACACTCTGCACACAGACGGCCAAAAGGTTCACTGACCAGGCCAAAAGTGATGCCAGTTAACGTATATTAAAAAAAAATAATAATGGTAAGAAATTGGAAAGTGTTGACTGTGATTAGTTTATAGATAAAGTTATAGATATAAACTAAGTATTCAATCAGAGTTGTAAGACTGTTTTAAAATAATTTATTATATTTTTCAAGCTATACAAAGTCTATCAAATTTTAAGCTGCTAAATATGAAATATATTTTAGCGATATTTAAATAATTCTACACAGTATTAAACTAACCAAAGCTTTGCCTAATTTGAATTATCGCCTAATGTTTTTTGCCACATTTTCGGTTATCACTTTAAGGCCAATTGTCACGCGCTCATCTCTGCTGTGTGTAGTTTTAGCCACAACTAACGCGTGTCCAAAAAAAAAAACCGCCATATTGACCAACTGAGTACAGCATGCAGTGAACAAGCATTTGCCGAGTGTGGAGAGGCGCGGCAGAGGCAGATTGGTTTAGTTGAAAGTGGTAGGCAAAGCAGGGGAGTAGGGGAGCAAAGAGAGGCGGGGAAACAGCCACTCGTTTTGTTTTTAGCCAAAGTACGAGCGAACTGTGTTGACAAACGCGAATGGTTGGCATGTGTGTGTGTGTGTGTGTGTGTGTGAGGGCACTGAATATGTGTGTAGTTGTGTGTGGTTGTGTGTGTTCATATGGATCTGTATGTTGGCAATTCAAAATGGCATGCACTTCACTAAAAACTGCGCATTTCCGGTCAAAATGACGACAACGACGCGACTGCTGACAACGCCAGCCGCATGTTTGTATGTCCCCCTTCCCCTCTTCCTATATCTCCCCTCCCTCTCTCTCTCTATCACTCCATCTCCAACTTCTCTCTCTAGCACTGCCATCTCGCTCTTAACCCTGTTTCGTGCTCTCTCTCTCTGGTACGCTATACGCTTGGGGCTTGCCTAGCTGACATGTTCTGTGTATGCGTGTGTGTGTGTGTGTGTGTGTGTGGGAAAACTTTTTTACAGCTTTAATAGTTCCACTTGGCAGTTTTGCGTCCCAAAAGTTTTTCGCCAGAGCTGCGCCAAAGTGCGTCATAAATGTGTGTAATAAAATATTTACTTTTCTTTTATAGTGGAACCTCGACTTGGACGGACGCGTGCCATAAATTAGCAAAAACCCAAAAATGCAAACCCAAAAATCCGAAGAAAAAAAAAGGAAATTATAAAAGAAATATAAATGGAAATTGAAATGGAAGGCGAAACAAAAATAGAAATGAAAACAAAAATAGAAATAGCAACAGCAACAGAAGTTGGGCATTAAATTCTATTTTTCAAGTTCCTTCCCAGTTAGCTTGTTATATAAACCCGGAAAATGTCAGCCACGTCAAGCAGACAAAAGCAACAACAACTGACAACTTCCGTGGTCTGCATACTTTTTTTTCCTTTCTCTTTTCTTATGCTTTTCTCCTTTCTTTTTACTCTTCCTCTTTCTGTCCATTTTTGCGCAATTTTTCTTCCATCTATTTTGAGTTGTGTTTATTTCGTTGCCATTCCTCGTTTTGTTCTGCAACCCTTGGCTGAGTTCTGTGCAATTGTTTACTTTGTTTACCAGATTTACAGATTTCTATTTGTTAACAATAGTAAAAAAAATCAGATTTCCCTGTGTCTATTTAAGGGAGCAGTACCAGTTGGAAGTTCCGAATTTTGTGGGGCGCGGCACTTGCCACAAAACTTGCGTCTGCCAGGGCTACCAGTGCGCTCTTGTTGCCCTGCTGTTAGTACGACCCTTCAAGTGCATGTCAGCAACAGTTTTTCCCCATTTTTCTCCCCCTCTCTTGCCCTTTTCTCCCCCTCTTTCCCTGCCACATCTAGTTTCCACTCGCATAGCCAAAATAAAAATGCGAGTAACCCTGAAAATTTGCTCGTCAACTGGGCTTAGTTGTTGGCTTAGTGGGCAAAGCTTAAAGCAAGGGTTGAGTACCCTGCCCCTCCCCCTCCGCCTCTCCTGCCCCTATGCGAGGGAGTTTCTAATGCGTAGTTGTCGCACACAGACTTGTTCCAAGTCCACCTGAAGGGTTCGCTGCCAGACTGCCATGTTAGCCCTTTCGAGAGTGGAAGCTATAATTGGCTGTTTTTGGCTGTTGCCAATGTTAATGCCAGCAAGGATACAGCTAAGTATGTGTGGGTTTGTGTGTGTGTCCCTGTATTTATATTGTTAAGGCCCAAAATGATGCCAGCTTATGGAGTTGAAGTAGTCCTAAGGCTAAATTGCGAATGAGCTAAAAAAAAGTGTACCAACATATTTGCTAATGTTGTTGAATGTTGCCGACAGTTTGAAAATATTAGTAGACAGGTTCGGAGCAGCAGGTTCACTACAGCCCTGGGTTTCTTATTAAAAAATTGTTGGAACAGTTTGTGCTTTAAAAATTACTTTCTTTGGCCTTCTCTTACTTTATATTCAGTTACATTCCTAACTCCACAGTTTTAATAACTAAACTATATACGCCTTATTCCATACCACAATCTATACATTTGGAGTTATACTTTAAGCACAGCCAACCTTTAAGTACACCTTAAGTTCTGTCCAATTGATTCAGGTCAGACCTACACTTATCTTCCATCTCCGCATTTGCTTTTCCTTTAAAACTTTGTCTCATTTTCTCGCCTTGTTCTCCCACTGCTTCATCTTCTTCTTCTTCTGTTTTGCTGCATCCTCTTAGTAAGTTTTTGCAGCTTCTTAGCGTTGGGCCAAGTTTGCCGAATCCCTTGGAGAATGGTTAACCCGGGATAAAACCTTTTGCTTTCCTGTTGCCAACTTGAATTACTTGAAGTTTCCACTTTGCAATATTTACTCCGTCCATTGGTCCGTTGGTCTCCAGCAATTGTTGCAGTTGTTGTCTTAACAATCGCAACACACACTTTGGGCCTATCTCTGGCTTAATTTGGCCATCAAAAGCAGGCCAATATATTGAGTAACTCTGCCGAAACTCTTAAGTAACTATTTTGACCTTGTTCCTTGTTCCTTCTGCTGACTGTTTGTGCGCCTTTCGAACCCTTTTCTTTTATGAGTTTCTTTTTTGTATTTCTTTTCATTTCCTCTACAAACTTGCATTCCACATGCTTTGGCCTTTATGACTTTGTCTTTAACCCTAAGATGACAAGATTTGTCGCGAAACTTTGCAGGAATTAGAAACTTTAAGTTTAGACATACAAGGAAATAATAAGTTGAAGTAATGAAAACACTTTGAAGATAAGTTTGCTATGCTTTTTGATTTAATTAAAGTTTAATATATTAGTTTTAAAACTCTAATTAATTTATTAGACCCCCTTTAAGTTTACTATTTTATTAAAATTCTTAATTATTTATTTTCTCATATGTTTTTCAAGTCTCAGCTTATTTGGTTATGACTCCAGTTTGCATTGTCATTAGCGATATTAAGTCGTCTGCTCATCTGAAGGACCCATCTAGTCTAGTGCTCTCTACTTAATCATATGCCCTACTGCTTGGCTATATCCGCAGCTCATGGCTTACATATTTCATGTGTGCAGACAAAAAGGGGGCAAATAACTGTAAAGAGAAAGGGGTAAGGGATAGGGGGAATGGGAATGGAAAGTACCATTCAATGCAGCAGTTGTAGCCACTTTTACTAGCCAAGCGAGTAGAAGCCATTGGCCATTGCATTAACTCAAACCGTTCGTGGACATAAACATTCATACAGTAGCAACTTTGGATCGCTGCCTTGATTCTGTCATCCAACGTCTTTCGTTCTCAGTACACTCCCTACACCACTTTATCCCTGGAGCACTCGGCAACCCTGGCATTCGCATAGTCACACATATGGCACTTTGGCAAGTTTTAGCTTCATTGCGTTGACGATTTTTGATAGCTCCATTGAGTTTATTGCCAGACTGCCGACTGCACACTTTCAGTTTTGTGGAGCAGACGATGACGACGCAGCAGCAGGAAGGAGCTGGAGACGCAGGAAGTGAATGTGGATGTGGATGACGTTGTCGTACGAGTACCAATGAATTATTTTCATATTTTGCCAAAAGCGGGCTGCGAGGGTGGATTCAAATGAATCAATCATGCACTCGCTCTAAGATAATCAACTTGAAACTTCAAGTTGGCCAATTACTTGCTCTAAACTTCAAAGTCATTAAGATAATTTTGATGGAATTCTTAGCATTTTAGGACTTTAAAGGCAATCAGCAAATCGACACTTTATGAACGTACCTCGTGGCAGTTTCACTTGGTAGTCAATCGGTCTTTGTCATTGCCAATCGTAAAATTCGAGTAGCAGCACAAAAGGACGAGCTACAAATAATAAGCACAAACAAAGATTTCGATATCGAGTAAATAAGATGCCAACAACCAAAACAACAACAATAAAAAGAAGAACAAGAAAGAGGAAAATGTAGGAAAACTCTTGAATCGTTTGTACTTCACAACGTCAGCGTCATCGTCAGGGAATGTGAGTGTGTGTTTGTATGCTTGTGTGTGTGCTGTTAGCCAAGTTAGTCCAAGTGAGTGAAAAATGTAACAACAAGTGCTGTAAGTGAGTGAGTGTGTGTGTGTGTGTGTGATCTTATATTCATATTTATTGAATTTACGCTTGACAGCCCAGAGAGCAAGCAGGAGAGGTAGAGTTAGAAAGGGAAGGAGAGCGAGAACAGCAGCTTAAAGGGGGAACGCTACATTCAGAAGCTGTCTTCTTCAGTTTTCACTTAAGGGTGGCACATAGCACCACACACACACACACACACACACATGCTTTTGCTTGCAAGGGACTTAGTGGATATTTATGCGGCTTGCAATGCGCGACGCTCAGCGCCAAACACTCGACGCTCGTCGTTTTGCCTTTTGCCTTTTTTCATAAATATTAAAACAGCTGAAAACATCCTCGGACTAAAGTCAAAAGTTGTGCACAGGCATGTCATATGTGTTGGTATCGGTTAAACCGGGTTCAGCCGGTTGAGCTGCACTTGCACTGCAATCAGTTGCATGGCAACAACTCTAAAGTCACCAAAATGCAAAGACTTCAATTTTTTACTTGCCTATTAACATTTAATTACTTGTCATTTGCATTTATGAATTACTTAATATTGTTATTAATATTTTATATGTCTGCTTTGTTTCCATCACTTTTATTTTCCCAGACTCAACGCTGTCGATCCACAACAGGTTGTGAGTTTGCTTGTGGTTGGAAGCCAACGAGTTTGAGCTCGCGTTGCGGGTTTGTGTCTGCGCTAAGCTAACTTATATGCCGCGTAGAAGTGTTCGAGTTAGTGTATACCTAACATTCGAAATGGTAAAGAGCCTGGTTTAAGCGTATTAGTGTTACTTATAAATGAAGACCTTTAACGCATAATTTGCCTTATATTACTTCTTATAATGCACTTATACTGGTAGTTGTCAGTGAGTAATAATTGAAGTTACCTTAACATTAATTTAAACAAGCCAATTTTAATTAAAAATTTGAAAAACTTAGTTGGTAACCATATTTAGCAGCCAGTATAAGCAGTATGCGATGTTTAGTAGACTAATATAATATAAGAGCTGTATGCGTAGCATATAACAGTTTGACTTGCCGCTCATATAAGTTGTCTCTAGCAAGTCTAGGCACAAGTCTTGTTTACATCTGATGGCCTTTCACACTTGTTGGGTTCTGTTTTCCACTAAAAAGATGTAAACAAAACAAAGACACACAACTCGTTGGTGCAACAAGGAGACTGTTTTGTATGAGCTCAACTTAACTGATACTCGAAGCAACTTTGTATAATTTAAGTGTGGGCAGTAGGCATTTTGCTTTTCCTACTTATATTAACACACTTATACAAGTAAATGTATGAAACGCTTGGTGTTTTTAGTAGATTTATTCTAGCAACCTCAAACATGTTACACATCGAACAGCAACATTTGCTATTCGCAACCTGTTGTATGAATTATGTTACAACAAATTCTAGCCGGGAAAATGTTTCTCAGCTCAAAATTAATATTCTTAAACTACCCAACAATAAAATTTAAAATTTTTAATGAATATTAAATTATCTAAAAATCTTTCAAATAATAAATTAAAGAGATTTATTTATATAAAATCCAACGAAGGCAGAAACTCATTCATTAACATAAAATTTATATAAATATTTGATTATACATGCCTATAAAGAGGTTATAGCTATAATTTAAGAAAATAATAATGATTTTTCTGTTTTATACCATAAAGTTACATTTAGATAATTAGCAAAAGTAAGTGAATATATAAAGCATTGTAGAGAAACACACAGTATCGGAAATAAATTTGCCTATTTTAGGCAATTTTAAATATACAAAAAAATGTATCCAGCTACTTCAAGAGAATTTCTTTCATTTTCCACTTTATAAAAAATCTGAACATTTTTTGATCAAGTTCAATCAACACATAAAAAGCCCACCCTCGTGAGCAGCTCTCAACCCAATCACAAAGTGATTACCTTCGTTTGCACACACACACACAGAAACTCACACACACTCGTAGTAATACATGTGCACGAGTATGGAAAAGCAACCATAATTTCCAGCAAATTAATCACCCGCAGCGTCACACACACACAGGCAAGTACACACACATAGGAATACACAAACACACACACAGATAGCTTGGGAAGCATTCGAAAAGTTGTGGTCAGAGAGCGTGTTATGGAGCAAAGTGAATTCGGAGTTTCTGGCGTTGTTAGCAAGCACGAAACATACTCAAAATTTCGAATCAGAATAATGCCAATAGCAAATAAACAGGGGCTGGACAAGCGGGCCGTAGGGCAATAACTTCTCTTCCTCTTTCTACGCTTCCTCTCTTTGCTATTGTTGTTGTTGCACTAGTTGCATTCAACCTGCCCGCAGAGTCCGTTGTTGCCCCTTTCAAAATTTTTAAAACTCAGCCCAAAAACATAAAGTTAAACTATAGCAACCACTGCGAGGAAGTGTAGGAAGTGTAAACGAGAACCGAGAGCGAACAAGTGTAGAATGGGCAAATGAAACAGAGGGAGAGTTAGGGAGAAAGGGAAACTAAAAGGGAATGAAAGGGAAGAGAGCAAGAGTGACAGTTGTTGCATTTGCATCCCATTTGAAAGTCGTGACCACCCGCAATTTGACTCGTCGAGAACCCGCAGCGTGGAAAATTCAAGAAATCAAGTTCGAATCAATCAAAAGTGTAAGAGGAGAGATACAAAATTGGAGTAGACGAATAAGTGGCACTATATCTCAGGACTTTTGACATGGCAAGTAAGAGATAGAGAGACTTTACAGAAGTGTTAAATGTTTCTACAGATTTTTAACTGTTCAACCAACTGATAAGTTTATTAAACAGGCTAACTTAAGATACTTTTTCGACCTATTTCAAATACCGCTAAGACTCCTTTACATACCGTTAGCCTCCCAAAATCAGTGCTTTTTACCTACTTTGTCCTCCAGCGTTTCATATTGTTGTGTGCTTTAAAGCGAGCTCTTTGTCACTTCCATTTAAAGGCAGATCTATCTGTCACTCAAACCCAATTTGTGTATACATCAGCGTAACATTTGTGTACGGTAACCCTAACCCTAACCTGTAACCCTCGTCACACTGTGCACTTCACTGTACATCATTCGATTCGTCGAACTCTTCATTCAATATTCATTTAACCCCGCGGGTCACAATCCATTTCAGCTCGTAGTCGGAGACTTTTTCCTTCTGCTTTTTCACAAGAACCAACTGAACCACCTGCACCACCCAAGCCAAGTGAACCACCTGAACAATTTGGGCTAATTGAAATGTCTGTCAACGTGCATTGATCATCGAAACTAAATGCAACTCAATCAGCGAAAGTTTCCCCAAAACTTTGACAGAGGCTTCTCTTCCAGTTCCCCTTCCCCTTCTCGTCCCCTTCCCCCTTTAGCCTCTCTTCACTGTGCCTCCATTGGCAACTTTGCGGGGAATAATTAAAACCTCAAGCGGCAATTAAACATGAATTACGTATTAATAATTTCTTGCACTGCAATTGGCCAACAACAATGATAGAAAAAACAGTCAGCAGAAGTAGCAGAAAACACGTTAACAAAGAAAACAAACTCGAGACAGCAAGAATAGTCACAACTAGTTTTAAAAACAGTGATTCACTGTGAACTGTGAACTGGTTGCCTCTGCGACTGGGGGGGGCTGTGGGTATGGCACTGCCTTCTGGAGGGTTGTGAATCCGGAGATGGGCGAAAAATTTATGCGCTCCAGAGCAACAAAAGCAGCGGCAAAATTTTCAAACAAACAAAACATTGAAACGCTTCCCACGCGTTCAACAATGGTGAGAGAATCATTTTTTTTTTCTCTACTTCTTGTTTTTAATGCTTTCCATTGCCAAAGCACAACAATCAAATGGGGTTTTGGTTTTTGGGCGCTGTAGCGTCGGCCGTTGTCGCAGTTGCCACATGCAACAGCAGCAGAGCGGCCGTAGCAGCAGCAGGTCGACAACGCAACGTACAGTGGACAAAAAGTTCATAGGTCAAACTGAAATAAGTACTGTAAGCTAAGTAGGAGTTCATTTTAAGGGAGCCTTAGAGCTTAACCAAGCGAAGTATGAATAAGCCACAGAGTAACTTTAAAGCTTTACTTTAAACAGCTTAGGCAGTTAGAAACTCTTAAAGATCTTGTAGTTTTCATATGTCCTGGAATTCGCTTAATTAGAGTACTGGCCATATTCTAACAATTATTTAGTTAAAGAAACTCTTCAGCACTTTTTTTGGTTCATCTTCTCATCACATAAATTATAAAAATTTATAAAAATATTATTTTATAAAATTCATTTAACATATAAAAGCAAATATATAAATACATAGCCAATTTTACTTTCGATAAAATTGAATATAATATTTTAAAATAAGTATTCCTAATAAATGTAGTGTTTTTCCAATCATTTTACATATACAAATAAAAAGGAAATATGTTTTATATACGTATTTCCTATGAAATAAAACCCTAGAAAGCTAATTTTTATATAAAACTTGGTAAGCTGCCAATAAGCTAGCAGAAAAGCTGAAAACCCAGCCATTTTGCCATAATAAAAAGTTTTTTTTAATTATTTCGTTATTTTATGCCATTTTAAATGTTTTTTCTAGTTTTTGTTGTTTTCAGCTGTTCGCCCACTGTGCCATGTTTTGCGGCAGACTCTAAGCACGCGTGGGAGCCATGTTGCATTTGCTAAAAGTGTGTGTCTGTGTGAGTGTGTGTGTGTATAGGTGTAGGTGTGTGTGCTTTGAGTTTTTCCGTTTTGTGACGCCATTTTCATAAGCAGCCAGGGAAACATTTTGTCTCTGGCCCGTTGTTTTTTCGCTATAGTTGTTGTTGCCAGTGTCACTAGTGTTGTTGTTGCTAGTGTCACTAGTGTTGTTGTTGTTGCTGCTGCTGTTTGTGTTGCGCTTTTTTTCTGTGCCCGAATGTAGTGTCTCTGCGGCGTCTAAATAAGTTTTTCCGTTTCTTGTTTGCATATTTTAACCAAAACGTTTGTCTGTCTCTTTCTAACTGCCCGTCTCTGCCACTCTTTCATTCTCTTTCACTCTATCTGTCTCTGTCCGTCCGCCTGTCGTTCCGTCCATTGTATTTATTTTGTTTTTATTGCATTGTTTTTTCATTTAGCTTTTGGCTTTGGCTTTGGGCTTCTTCTTTTAATTAAATGCATAAACCGAAAGTCCGTTGCCCGTAAAATGTTATATTAAAATCATTTTTGTAAAACAAACAATCAAAAGTGTTATATTTTCCTCTGGGGGAGTGGAGTGAAGTGGCGGCGGGGGCGAAACTTGTGTACCAAAATGAGAGACAAATTATGCATTGAGGGAAATGGGGACTTGGCTGGGAAAATGAAGCTGCATATGGAAACGCGGCCAACCACAGAAACAACAGCAACAACAACAACCACAGAGCCACTACAACAACAATTACAACAACAACAATCACATCGTATTATGAATGGTTTTTAATTGCATTGAATTTGCCAGCGGTGAAAAATTTGCTGACAAAAATCGAGGCCAACAACAGTAGCAAGTAGAAAACACAGGGTATAAAACAACAAACTAAAACATAAAAAAGCTTTTGAGTCAAACGAGAGCTGGAAGAAGTGATACCCTGTAAACAGCTGTGGCCAAAGGCACTAAAATATTTGCAGGCAATTTTTAACAGATTTTCATAAACCGTTTAAAAGTAAATTAAATGTAAATACTTTCACATTTTCCCAATTTTAACAAATATCTGAACAAAAATCTTCCTTTCCTTAATTTTACAGGGTATATACGAAGAGTATATTAAACCATACTAACGACAGCTTGTACTATATGCAAAACTTTAGTGTGGAAAAAAAATCGGAATAAAATACACTAAAATTTGCTGCCTGGTGACGATGATTAAAAACTTTTCGAGACAGTTGATGTGGCTGCAAAAGCCAAGAAAATTAGGTTAGTAGTGTTGCAGCACTTATTGGGTGGCTGCAGGGGCTTAAAAAGAGCTGCTTTCTGATTAAAACGTGAATGTCCAAAATAAAAAACAAAAATGTATAAAGATATGAAACACAATGTTAAACACCGCAACGTTTCTCATTTCTTTCCAAAAAAAAATTCTAAAATTTACCCAGTTACTCAAATCAATGAAAATATATCAATTAAAATTGTGATGCGTTTACGATTTTGTACGTGCTGATGTACGTGTGATAGCAACAAGAGTAAGAGTTTGTTGGCATCATAAAGTAGAGATATATGGAATAATAATAGTTTAGAAAATTCTTCTCACTTACCGAAAAGACTTAATTTTAAATATTAACGTCCAAAGAATAGTGTCAAAGCAGGCAGCTTTCTAACAGCAACAAAAGCGGTTGCTGTCTTGGCTAACCGTGTGGCAGTTCCACTCCGAGCTTCTGCAGGGCTGCAACGAGAGTAAAGTGGCGCTTGAATTCAAATGATGTTCAAACTTAAATAAATTAAAATAAAATTTATAAATTATTATAGAAAAGTGTTAAGTAAAAGGATTAAATTAAAATTCCTATCGTAAAATTGCATGCAATTTAAATACACATTAAAGGACATATTTTAGCAAGCTAAAATGTCAAAATAAACAATCAGCAGGATTTGACTCTCTTCAGCTTTGCCCCCAAAATAAAGCTAAACTTTTTGTAAATAAACATGGCGGCCAGGGTATGAGTAAGCAAATAAACGACAGAGAGAGTGAGAGAGCGCAACGAATGAAAAATTGAGAGGCAGAGAGCTCTGGAATGCGCGCGCTTTTTGTAACGGCAAGAACAACAACAACAAGAGCAAGGAAAGCAACGAAAGCGTAGTATAAACAGGAAGCTTTTTGTACAAATGCACAAGTCCGAGCGCAATTATTGCGCGACTGGCAATCGTTGCGGCAACAACAGCAAAAACTGCGAGCTGCAAAAACAAAACACAGACTTTAACGATTACAAAGCAAATAACGGTTTGTCGACACTCGGCTCGGTGTGCGTAACCAAGGGGATCGGTGGGGGCGGCAGTTTGGCGGAGCGCCGCCTACAACGTCAGCACCGACGACCGACGCAACGCCAGGGCTGGCATACAATTCGCTCCACAGTCGTTTGCTTTTGCATTTCAGAAGCAGTTATGTAGCTTCTTCTCCCATTCATTCAGTCACGGCATATCATTCAGTGTGTGAGTGTTGATGAGGTTAGTTGTAATAACCAATTCAAACGGTAAATGTCGGAAAGCGCTAAGTAATCGAAATCGCATAAAAAATGTTCAAAAGTGCAGTGTGAAATTCAAAATAATTCAAGAAACGCTGGAAGAAAGTATCACAAAATCTAAGTGCAGTTGTGTGCATTTGCTGACGTATAATTCTGTTGCATACTTCTGGGCTGTCCGCGAAAATCATTGCTAACATGTTGGTAAGTTCAGACGCATAAAAGTATGCAGTAGTTTAAGAATAATTACTGCTCTGAAGTGGGACCAGCAAACAGTGCCTGGTAAAGCTGTTTCCTGCTTCGTGTATAGCTATTTAATTAGTTTTACTTCATTTTACTTAATTTTAAGCATTAAGCATACATTTTGCAGGCAATTAAAAAATTTTCCAACAAATGATTTATTGATTTTTCCGCAATGCGTTTGAGAGTGTGTGTTTGCGTGTGTGTGAGCGTGTTGTCTGTCTGTGTGCGTATACTTTTCGGTATGCACTTTTTCCAGAGAACACCCCACCAACAACAACAATATTGGCAGCAACTATTGTCGGGATCCAAACAACCCCCACAACTAAAAAGCGCCAACTTCTATTTTTCCATCATCAATACTTTCTCCACATGGACACATTGGCCATGTTGTTGGCCTTTGGCATTGGTATTAGTATTAGTGTCGGTATGTTGGTATTGGAGCAGGCGCTCTATGCAGCAAAAATACCAACCCCCAAAACAATGCACACGCTCACACCCACGCTCACGCACACACTGACTGACACACACACACACGCACAGTTTGAAACTGAAGCTTTGGCATTTGAAAACTACAAGCGAGCGAGTTTTCCCACTGGGTTGGGTGGTTGTTTTTCCTACCACCGCTTGGAGCAGAGCATATCATAAATTTTGTGTCTATAACAATTTTTGTGATATCACCCACCACCCTGCAGGCCTCACCCCCGCTCTCCCCTGATTGTAAAAAGTGCAAAGGAATTGTTGCAGTTTTAACAACACACACGAAACTAAGAAACAGAGAGCGAGAGCGAGCTTTGTACATTTTGAATGCCCGCTCTCTCACACTTTACTCTCTCTCTCTCTGTCTCTCTCTTTACGCACATATCTTCACACAAGTTCAGTTCGCTCTTCCACTCTCTTCGTCCCAGTTGCAATTGCATTCCACTGTCTTGCTCGCTCACTCTCGTTATCTTTCACGCTCTGTCTCCCTCTCGCCAGCTCAGACTGTTTGGCTTTTGTGGGCGTTGTTGGGCGTTTATTGCATATGGTTTTGTGCTTTTGCTTTTTATGCAACATATGCCGCATATGTTGCACTTGTATTGCTGTGTGTGTGCATGTGTGTGTGCGTGTTTTTATTATATAATTTGTATTTTTGATATATCTACTCATGTATTTTGCAAAACTACATTTATTTGTGGATTTATTTTTTGTGCTTTTAAATTTTGTTGCTAGGCAATGCAAACAACCTGAGGGTAGGGGCAGGTGCAGGGGTGTGGGCAGTTGTTAGCCGAGCATTTATTGATGCATTTATATGTGTACATAAATGATTTATACATTATATAAAATTCAAAGCTTTATACACAGGATTATGCCTAGACATAAACCATATAAATTCGCTTGGTGTGGGTGGAATATAGTAGGGACACTCCTGCTGCAATTTGCACTTTAACTGTTTCCACAAGCTGATGACTTGATTGCCTTAGCTGCCACTAAAGCGAACTAATAAATTTAATTAAATTTGCAGACCTCTTAGGTGGGCATTAGAAGCAAATCAAAGTAAATTTTAATTAGTTCAAAATTTTTTGACAAAATAATTACTTTTTAGACGTAAACTGTTTCATAGAAACTTAATTTGAGATTTTGAGAATTGCATTTCCATACGTTTCTAAGTCGACTCGACAGCTTAAAATAAACGTTTGATAGTATTTT
Source organism: Drosophila dunni (assembly GCA_018152125.1). Taxonomy (NCBI): domain Eukaryota; kingdom Metazoa; phylum Arthropoda; class Insecta; order Diptera; family Drosophilidae; genus Drosophila; species Drosophila dunni. The sequence continues at coordinate 9,832,719 of JAECXC010000339.1, read as the reverse complement.
TAAAGATAAGAATTATTATTATTTCTATACTATACTATACTTAATAACTTTTATATAGTTTTGATGAATCACAATTTAATTTTGGCTTCTTCTATTGATGATAACATATAAATCATTGGCATCTTAGCAACCAACCACTTCCTGTTGCTGGCATTCCAGTTTGACCTGACTGCAGAGTTACCCACTTTGACCAAGAAACCCGTGACTCACACGATGCAAACACAGCTCAACCACAAAATGAGTAGTGGGGCTTGTGTCCTCAACACACTCTAATGGCGTTTCGGCCCACCCACGCCCACAGTTCAGAGGTTTTTTTTAATTTTTGTGGTCAGCGAATTGCGCATGCGTTACCGTTCCCCCTCCCGCGCCCACGCTCACACCCGTTGCGTGCCCCTTCCCACTTCCACACCCACTCTATTTCCCCTTCCTCCTCTTCGTACTTCTCTTTCGCTCCCCCACCCGATCGTGCCCGACCCACGCTACGCGCCGCCATTTTAACTTTGAGCAAGCAACGATCGCAATCCACCCCACAAAAGTTGTCGTTTGTTTTTGCTGCTGTTCTGCTTGATCCTTAACTCTTTTTTTTGGCGAGAGGGTCAGATTTGAGTGTAGTCCCCTCTCGATTTTTACTCCTATATGTTTTTTTTAATTTTTATAGTTTGCTTTGGTTAAATGAGACGTGACAAAGTGCCAGCAAATCGTGACGATCGTCGATCGTCGTAGAGGCATTGAGTTCCTGGCTGGCGCCTTGAAGCCCCGAAGCCCAGAGAAGCCCTACGCGACGACACTTTCTCCCACAGACTGAGACGCAGAAGGGCTTCAGCCAGGCAACAGGTTTCTTCGGAGGTCGCAGCCATGTCTTGATCTGTCCCTGTCTTGCGGCTTTTGGCAATTGACTTTGCTCATTACGCAGTTTTTTGTTATATCACAAATTTTGTATGCCGGTGCACCCGACAAGAATTCCCGCTTTGATATATTTAACTGTAGCTTACCAAGGACTTTAGTGCATATCAACTCAAATCACTTTTGTTCGACTTTGTTGGCTGTGCAGCTGCTTTCCTTGGGCCAGTGGGCCACATGTTGGCCGCAGTCTGGCAGGCAGGGCTGCTGCAAACCGGTTTGCTGGTCGCTCCTGCGTCATCCGCTCTACTCTTGAGTGGCAATGAAGTTCCAAAAGTAGGGTGCTCCATTTCGCTGGGTAACCTGTTTTGTGTCTCTCGTAGAGATGTGGTGTGGTGAGATTGAAAGCATTTCCGATTTGTGCGGGTTCACAATGAGCTGTGATGCCAACTGTTAGTCTAACAAACCGCCAGATAACAAGTTAGAAAAATAAGTTTAAAGCCGATTACAAGACTGAAAAATGCTAAATAGGCAGCACTAACACAGAAAGAACAGACGGAATGGCTTAGCTTTAAGTACTAATAACTTTTATTGGCTTATTTTCCAAAACTTTATATTAATTAGATTCGATTCTAGTTTATATATATTTTTAATTATTGATTAGAATTTATTTCGTCAGTTCTACTGACTTATTTTAATTTGAATCATTTCGTTTTCATTTAATTACTTCCATGAACCACAACAAAAAAAAACACACACACACACACAATCAGATGCTTAATTCCTTACTTTCGTTGCTCTTTACTCTTTACTTCGCGTTGCATCGTTTTCATCTCTTTCATTTCTGCACAGTCTTGACATCGACCTACTCGCGATTCTGCTTTCTGCTTTGAAACAACAGCAAAAACAACAACAACAAAATCACTGCTGCAAAGAACTGATGATGCACTATCGCAGTCGCAGTCGCTGCTGACGTCGCTGCTCCATCTCCATTTTTGCCATTGATTGCGCACAACTTTCAATTTCATTGACTTGTCGTTCGATCGCTTTACTGTTGTTATTATTTGTAGTAAGACTGCAATGCAACTCCGCACTATTATGGTGATTCCCATGTGAGTCATCAGATTTGCACTGCAATCGCAATATGGAAATGTTAATTTTTTCTTTGACTTCAACCTAACCTCAATTTGAGAGCTGCCCACGCTGCGAGCAACGCCACCCAGCTGCCAACTACCTGCCCAACCTTATGTACAGAAACACACACACACACACAGAGAAACCCATTGAGACTGTATATATTTACCTGGACTATGTATCGGCACCTCCTCGAAAACGAGCCCAAAAAGCCGCGGCCGCGCTAATGAACGCAACAGTCAATCGTCCCCCGTAGCCGTTGCTGCCGCCAAGAGAAACAGCAACAGAAACAGAGACAACCACAAACACCAACCCACATGCACGAAGATCATTACCAACAGTCAACCCGCCGACGCCGATGGCTGCGCATAAAAAAATACAACAACAAAAATCAAGTTGCGCCGCGGACGCCACACAAACTGACCTGCTTCTGCGCGACTGCGCTGTCGTTATATTAGCGGCAGTCAGACACAGCAGCAGCAACAATATGAAAAACACTGTCCAGAAATTCTACAAGCCAACCACCCTACGCAGCAAGCAACAACAAAAACAACAGCAACGGTCACATTGTCTCGCTCCCACTCTCGCTCTCTGGCGCTCTCACTGCCGACAACGGCCCACACAACAAAAACAGAAACGTGAATGAGCGGGTGGCTTGCCTTGCTTTGCCTGCTGCCGACGCCAACTGAGACAGAGACAGAGACGCCGGCGACTTCGTCGCCTGTTTGTTGCAATTTCTCTTTTATTCGATCATTCGTTGTATAAGGTGGCTGCTTGGGCCCCCCTAGCGAAGTACAATGGAATGATAGTGAAATTTTAGAATACAAAAATTGCCAGTGATATCGTTTACATTGGAAATTAAAATTAATAAGCTTAAGACATATTAGCTAAAGACCATTTAATTTAAAAGTCAAACCACTTGTTATTAGAAGCATATGCAATTAACAAATCTACCGAGTTTAGAGTAAGCCTCAGCTCAGCGAATATTTGTTGCCTAATTCGTCGAATTCGTCCCATTGTGCGACGCCACTGACGTCGAGCGCGTTCGTTTCAGCAGCAGCTGGCTGCGTCATCGTTCCATGCTTCTCTCCCACATTTTCGGCCTGTGACTCTCGCGCAGTCTGTTGGAATTTTTCGTAGCGTTCGGTTCGTTTGCTCGCATTCGCGCGCATCAGCAGCAGTAACAACAAACAAACATTTTTTGTATTGACCGGCGCGTGTTTTTTAAAAGATTTTTAGCAAGTGTTTGATTAATTAAAGTGCACATTTAATTGTGCGTAACTGCAATTAATTGCACTCCCTTCCTTAAGTGAACAAATTGTGCAATTAACAAGTGCCGAAAACCAAAAAGAACAATAACAAAAGGACGTTCTTCAACGAATCAAAATGGCTCAAGGGCCCAAAGAGCAGTAACTAATTTGCAAATATAAAAGGTAGCTATTTAAAATATTTTAATTTGTATGAATGTTTTCTAAGGGCTGTCATAATCGAGGGTACTCATCCTGACATGTCATAAAAGTATACGAATATGTGTCTATGTATACATATGTATGTATGTGTGTGTGTGTGTGTGTGTGTGTGTGTGTTTGACACAATTTTTAATGTGACCAAATTTCAAGTGCCTAAAACTGCTTAAGGACGTTGCCAGACTTGGCGAGAATAGCAAGAGTAGAATGAGAAGGAAAGTGATTAGAAGTGACAGTACAAGAATTGCTAGATATGTAAGGTACGGGCAGAGGGGGATGCTGCCCCCTATAAAGAATAAAATTTGCAATAATTATGTTAAATAAAATATTAATTTTAAATATGAACACACATCAGAGCCTTTTAGGAGTTCAAAAAGCAATAAAACATTTATAATTGATTTAATTAATTACCTGTTTTATGAATTCAATTCTGCCTCCCCTTTTATACATCCTGCCTATGTTCTGGCTTATGTGTCGGAATGTTGAGAATACTTAGTTAAATTTGGAAGCAGAACTCAACTGATCTTCATTTGTGTGTCGCTTGTTGGCTGCGGTTTAAATGGGTCCACTCCTCGGTCCCTTTGCTGGACACACATTGCCTCTTAGAACCCATGCAGCTAACAGACCCACACACTCACAGACGCAGACAAGTACCAATACTCTCATACATTACATAGACCCATCGACAAAAATCATACTGAAGGCCACAGCCAACAACCCACAGGTAGCTAGTGGCTCACAAACCGGTTACCCAATTTCCAATTATACACAGGCATAACACAAAAAAAACAGCCACTCCAACGCCCAAAAAACGCACCAACACTCGCACAGCACTCCCAAAAAAAAAAACACCAACAACAACAGTACAAAAAGAATGCCCGCTAAGAGTGGGCACCCCTTTCGTGCCTTGGGTCGGGGCCCGCCTGTAGCAATCACAAAAGAGATGCCAGCACACACACACACGCACACAGTCACACAAACACGTCGACAAATACCATGAAAAACGAGTCGCAGTCGCAGTTGGCCCTCCCTCGCTTGGCGCAGTCGCGACGCCTCGCTGCAAGGGGCAACGATAATGAATGATGTGAAACCCACCACCACCACTACCACTACCATCAGAAGCAACAGCAACCACATCCTTGGCAGCTTGCAAGTGTGCGTGTGTTGGCTACGCTCTCGCTCCCACACTGCCTGCCGCCCTCTTCTTTTTCTTATACACTCACACACGCACACTTGTAGCTTCGACTCTTAGTGCGGCCTGGCAACCCTGAGCCTACATTATCCTACTTTCTTTCCATCCGCTGCCTGTTTTCGTGTTCTGCTTAACAAATGCGCAAAGCATTCAACTGGCACGCACACATGGAAACACACACATACACTACACACACTGTGACATGTGAGTGGGTGATGTTTTAAAATCTTGCCTGCCCGTTTCCCCTGGGGCAGAGAAGCAGGCAGTCAAACGACGCGTCTCTTCGCCTACCTCAGCCCTATTTATTCTTCTGCTGTGTCACATGGCCGTTGCGCTCTTTAATTGCCGCCTCGCATGGCTCAACTTCCCGACTGGCACCGCTCTCTTTATCCACACTCTCTCGCTCTCTCTCAGCTAGCGACGCGACTGACCGTCGCCCGCCTTCGCCGCCTGCTGTTTCGTATGTTGATTTTTTTTAGGTTTTTATTTTGGCGTCCGCTGCCTAAACATCGACCCTCGGCTCTCGTTTTCTGCTTTGCTGTTCTGTTCTGCTTTTTTGCTGTAGTTTTTTTTTTTTGCCTTCACACCCTTCTGTTAGTTTATCACACAAATTCTTTTGCCTACCCACTGCTGTCTGCCTGCAGTTTTTGCTTATGCCCTGCTTCGACTGTTGCTGACTGTGACTTCTGATGAATTTCTTACACCCACCCAACAGCGACGACTTTTTGCATTACGTACTACACTCCTCTTCGCTACTCTTCATTTTCCTACTCTTTGCCTCGTTTGTTTTGCCTTTGATTCGTTTTCATTTTATTTATTTCGTTGCTGTCTGCGTTGCCGCCCCCACACAAACAATTCGGCCCTCTATAATTCCTGGTTGTTGTTGTTGTTTATGCAGCGTCTTCTCTCCGTTCGTCTTCAACTGTTTTTGCTGCGCAAGGAGTTGTCAATGCGCCGATCTCTTTTAGGCAAAAGCTTTAGACTTTTCTGGTTTCTAGCTGAGCTTTGGCGCTCTTATGCTTTAAAGGAGTTGCGCTCTCAGAGAAGGTATGGGTCTAAAAAGAGCCAATTGGACTGTTGTCAAAAAACACACACACATAAACACTCTGCTGTCTATCGACACACCCCATTTAAGAGGCCAACCCACACACACATTCACGTACTCATGAGCGCTCCCTCCTCGGCTCACTTGAGTTGAAGTTCCCATGAAAAAAGCCACGACCCCAAAACGCAACCAGCGCAAACTTCACAAAACTAAATTACGCACTTCCCGTCGGGGCCCAATGGCCTGGCAATCTTTAGGGGAGGGTGGCTTGCAGAAAGACAACGGGATCGGTGATCGCTGATCGTGTACCTGCCTGCTACACACACAGTGGTGTGTGTATCTGTCATGAGGGTTGATTGCTGCACCGATCGACCCCAGTGCGCAACAATCTCACCAAAAATCACATAGGAATTTCCTGTTACAGCTCGTCACCTCCCCCGAACTTAGCCCGATACGACCCGACCCGTCCTGACCATGCCCAAGTTACCTGCCCAAACATTGAGTTTACCTGTTTCGTAGCAATGGCAGCAGCTGTTTGTTTTGCGGCTTTCAAGGTTTCTACTTTTTACCTGTGGCGTCTCACAGTCGCGTCCCCTTTGCAGAGACGTCGACAGCAGCAGCAGCCACCCCATTGCGTAGGATTCCATTTCATTTCATTTGTGGACCATTCACCGCTTTCAAACTTGGGTTGGGCCTGTCTTTCTGTCCTCCCTCTCTTTTCTTTGTGTAGTGGGGGGAGGGGTAAACTCTTGGTTTGATTATACTTTGGGTTGGTTTGGTTTCTTCGCTTTATCGGGCTCTGTCTTTTTGTTGGCGTGGCCCGAAAACGAGAAACTCGTCTTCAGTCCCCGTCGCTTTGTGCTTTGTGATCATCATTATCTGCGTTTCGCTGCCTCATTCTATGCGGCTGGCCGTCGAAAGGGGGACGAAGAAGGTGAAGGGGAGGGGAAGGGTACGCTGCCGGCGCATCGCCATCGCCTCCTCCTACTACAATTTGCCTAAAACCTCAACCGTTTTTCAATATTCAACGTTGAGACGGCCCAAAAAACAAAAAAAAATAAATATGTGTATATATACACATGCACATATACAAGAGACGACGACGTCTGTTTGAAGGTTGTTGTGAAATTTCATTATTGGGTCTCTTTCGTCGTTCATTTGTGTGTGTGTGATTGCCTGATGCTTCAGCGTCTTCTTCTTGCTCTTCAGCTTCTCTTGTTGTCGTTGTTATTTTTTAAGAGACGTCCAGCCTCAAAATTTCAACGATGGGTTTTTGGGTTGGGTTTAAAGTGTACAATCACACACAGTCACATGCTCAAGTATTGCTCAAAAGTCAGTGAAAACCTTCTAGAATGAAAAGCGTTTTAATTGATCCTCGCTCCAAATTCAGTCCAAGAAGTATAACAAATCCCAGAAAAGACTGGAAGTGTGCGTGTGTCTTCTAAGTACACACCTTACGCTGGTCATCCCTTCAATACGCTTAATCCACTTGTCAGCTGCTGGTGCTCAACCCTAAAAGCAAGTGCAGGACATTCCAGGACAGCAGACACAAAAACAGCAACAGGCTGAACGAAGGAGAAGGACACAGACAGAGGGAGAGAGGAGTCAGAGTATCGATTCTGGTGGCAGGCGGCAGCTGCAACCTGCTTGTGGCAACCCTAAAAACTAACTGCAGATTGTGAAGGGAAAACCACCCCTAAAATTATAACAACTGCATTAATTTTCTTGCCCCAGAGGGGCAGAGATCGGCAGGAGACACACAGGGACGACAGACAGAAAGACCGAGCGATGGAATGATGCACATGTTGTGCTTAAGTAAAAGGCAAAGATTTCAAAAGAAATGAGGAGAGACAGAGGGAGAGGCGAAGGGAGAAAAGAGGGAGTAGGAGAAGGAGGAAGAGCAGGGTGCGTGTGCGCAACTGACACTTGAAAGAGCCACAGACACAGTCGCCATTTTTACCATGTATTGAACATGTGCAGCAGCAGAGGCAGAGACAGAGGAGGCGACAGAAGTCTCAGAAGCCACAGCGACAGCAGCATTTTGGGCCGTTCAACGTCGCGACGTTTTATGAGGGCGCGCACCTGCCAACAGCTGCCAGCAGAGCAGCAGAGGCAGCAGCAACGGCAATAACAATAATAAGCATAGCCAAAAGCTAAAGTCAGAGACGGCTTAAACGCTATGTGACTTGGCTCGAATCGAAGTTAACCGAATTGAACTGAACTGATGGTGCTGCCCTTGAAGATGTTGCTGTGGTGAATGTTGTTGCTTCAAAACGCCCACAAGGCAATGCCACCAGCAGCAGCACCACCCAAAACAAACGAAACACACACACACACATGCGAAGTCAATACACAGACAGTCAGACAGACATGTTCATGAACGCATCAAGAAACCAGCTTTAAAGCCCAACACTTATTGCTTTGTTGTCTGTCTCCGCAAAGCTCTGCTTAAAAAGAAGACGCAAAAAAAGCAACAACAACAGCAGCGGCAGCAGCTGCTGTCGCCGTCGCATCATTTTGCTTTTGTTGTTGTTGTCTTTGGCTGGCCACAAAAATTACCACCTGCCGCCCATATAAAGCTGCCCTCTCTCACACACACACACACACAAACACACATTTTTACAGCACCCGTAGAGTTACTGCTGCCCCAAGCGAAGCTGGCGGATGTCTGCGCAGCTGCCAAAAGTGCAAAAAACAAAGACTTGAGCACAAACGCAGTGCTTACACACACACACATGTGCATCCTTTGTGCTTGGCTGTGTACTCCCTCACATAAGTATGTGTGGAGTTCATCAAATTTTGTTGAGCTCTTTCAATACGTTTGTCTGCCTTTCTTGCCTCCCCCTTTTCGTATTTGACCCACGCAAGCGTAATGCAATCCACAGCTTGCAGCCCACACGCATGCGCTGCCGCTGCGCAGCTACTTCGCTGCGTGGGCGTGTGAAGCAGCGCAGTAGCTAGAAAATCGTTAAATGTTTTAGTTGTTGTCGCTGTTCTGTGCTCACTGTTGTTGTTGTTGTTGTTTTTAGCACACACATAAAATAGAAGATTTTATTTCGTTGCGCTGGACACCAGCACAGCTGTTAGACAACCCACCCACTTTAACGACTTGTGCTTGTTGCTAGTGTGTATCGACAACACGCTGCTCAGAGATTGCGCACAGTGGGGCGAACGGAACAAAAATCAAAGCTTGTAAAAACTTGCTAAGACTTTTATATGTTGGAGTTTTGTTGTTTGAAATATTTTCTATATGTTGTCATTACTAGACCGTTTAGTTAAACAAACCCGTCTTAATTCCCTAAGTCGGTTATGAGTACCACTGTACGCCATATGCCCACAATTTATTTGATTGACTGCATTTTGGCTACTCGTCGCACTGCCAATTAATTTGTCCCACAGTACACGCCATCGTCGGGCAAAAGCGCTTTTTAATAACTGCGTGTGGCTTTGGAACGAGCGAACGTACGAACCAACGAACGTCTGTTGTTTGGCGTTAACATGTCATTAGCTGCTGTTGTCCGTTCTCTGTTGCCTCTCTCGTTGCCCCCTTGCTTCGCCTCCTCTCATAGCCTTTCACCGTTCCGTACCGCAACAGCCACAGCCACAACAAAAACAACTGCAAGTAATGTTGTGGCTCACCCTGAGCTGACATCGGGGCCGGGTCGGCCCACGAGTGTTAAAATGTATATGTATTGGAACTGTGTGTATTTAACATCAAACACACACACAGTGTCCAAGTCATTGGGCTTCGCCCCCTCATCGGTGTGCGTTCGGGCTTGGCAATTTAGCGCGTTTGGTTCCCGCCCCCCCCTGCCTTCCACGGAAAGCGCACGCAACGAGCGCAATTCTAACAAATATTATCAGTGACAAACAGAAAGCAAACAGCAATTGCTGCCATATTTGAGGGGGGAGAGAGAGGTGGGAGAGAGAAGCCACCCAATAATGCGTTTACCGTTAAGAGACGATTGCCCGGCATCTGCACTGCACAGAATAATAAGACAACAACCGACAGCCGACAGCTGGATGAGGAGCGTCGTTTAGCGCAATGATCGGGAGACGTTTGCTCTGTTATGTGTTAAGTGTTCTTGCTCTTGTCTTTTTGCTCTCACTCTCCCTCTTTCTGCTTAACATAGAAAAGCTCCCAACCGGCATTTTTTGTTTTCAGCTGCCAACCGGTTTAATTGTTTGCGCTCTCTCTCTCTCTGTCTCTCTTGTGCTCTTTTGCTCTCAACGACTCCCCCAAATTGCGTTGTCATTGCGGCGGCGTCACTGCTGCTGCTGCCAAAGCTGATGTTGGTTTTTGCACACCCACCAGCGACAGCGGCAGCGGCGCTGACGCTGACGCCGACTGATCGTTGTTTGTGTGTGTGTATGTGTATGTATTTGTTCTTGATGGTGCGCGTGTTAGAGTTGTTGTAAATTGATTTTGTAGTTGCTGCTGTCGCCGCTGCTGAGGCTACTGCTGTCAACGGCGACTGTTGCGCCCATTTTCAGCCCACTCTCTGACGCGCCCGTTTGACGCCGCCGTTGCTGTGTCTGGGGTTTTTTCTTTTCATTATTTTATTTTTTTTTTTTTTGATTTCGCTGCCTGCTATTAGCAAAGCGGATGTTGTTGTTGGTGCCTGGCCCCAACGGAGCACCCACACGCGCAGCTCTTTGTTGTTGTTGTTGGCAACGTATGACACTCTTTTGTTTTGTTTGCGTTTGTCTGTGTCTATCGCTCGCCCACTAAAGTTGACCCCATCGGTTGGCCCTTTAGCTTATCACAGCCTCATATGGACTAACATATAATTTTTCTTATTTGTTTTTTTGTTGCAATAAACTGTGATGCAATATATTAAATTAATGATAATCATTCAGAGACACTGATTCACAAGTTATGCAAAGTCTTATGTGAATCCCAATTTTGATTGGGTCTTTTCTTGAAATCATAGAACGCCTTCGTTAAGATTCAAAACCCGTTTCTATGATTCATAGGCGTAAGGTAAGCTGGGTGCTTTACTTGGCAACACTAACTGTATTTTTAACAGAGACAAGCGTCCCTAGAGTCCTTCTCTTTAATCAACGCCCCCTCTTTATATCTTGCTCTTTAACACTTGCACTCTTTTACACACACACAAATGCGCGCAAGTGGAACCTTTGTTGATCTTGAGTTGAGACAAAGTCAAGTTCCACTCAGCGACTACAATGCCCTTGGCTTGAAAGCCACACGCAGAGAGCCAATCAAATATGGCGTGAGTGATGTGGAGGGGTAGGAGGAGGTGGGGGGTAAAGGCTGCAAGATCCGACAGGCGCACAGATCCAACAAAATCAAAAGTCCAAGTCCAAGACTCAAAAGCCAAACCAGAAGAGGAAGAAGCAGACGGCGCAAAACGCCCCCAATGGCGTAGAGTGTGGGCAACAACTGTAAAAAGCACACGAAGCATAAAATCAAATATGCAAAAATAAAATAAAAAAAAAATACAAAAACATAAACTCAAATACGAAATATGAACTCAAAAGAAACCAAAGAAAACACGCTTCACTCACAAACACACGAACACACACACACACATGCAAAACAAACAAACAGTTCTCTCATTCCCTACACACAACTTTTGCCTTCTCTCCCCACCAAGCAGACCCCCTACACGTCCCCTCCCCTGCGCTGCAGATTCGTCTGGGATCTGGGCGCGTGTGGGTGGCTTTCTGTGTTGGCTCTGGGCCATTGAATCGTGCCCAGGCCCATAACAGCAACAAATACACAAGTTTGTCGCCACACACAAATGCTTGCAAGTGTGTGTGTGTGTGTGTGAGTGTGTTGTTGTTCTTGTGTGTCCGCATCTCACTAGAAAACAGGGCGCAGTCAGCAGCAGCAACATGTGGGCCAGCCGCATTAACAATCCACCATCCACCCACCCAAAGCCACAAAGTGCCGCCAAAATAACAAACGCCAACAGTTGGTCCCCTCGTCTTCTTCTTCTCGTTGTTACCACAAAAATTCGTCTCGCGATTTTACGAGATGCGCTCAAGAGTCCTCAAAGTTACAACTGCCAAAAAAAGCAGATTTGGGCGCGTTATCTTTGTCTCAATGGGTTTTTTGTGTGTGGTAGCTGTTGTTGTAAATTTGTATTAATATATGCAGCAAAAAGACGCTTAGCGTCGAACCTGAGACGCCAACACAAACACACACACTCACGTACACCCATAGCGTGACTCGAACAGGTGACAAAGTTGTCGATATTGAAATAATATTTGTTTAAGAACAGAAATGAAAATCAGAAAAATTAAATAAAATTATAATAAGTAAAATTACGATATTTTAACAAAGTCTATAAAATTTGTATGCTATATAATTTTAAATTGTATAGTAAAAGTCTCAAATATTTATAATATATAGTCTTAGTAATGCAAATCTTTTGCCTTTAGAAGCACTTCGTCCTCGACACTTTTGTCGGCTGTCGCAACAAGCGGCATATAAAAAAAGTCGTAAACAAAAAGTGTGCTCAATTCAGCGCTGACTCAGCTGATGCTGCGCCAACGTCGCGACGTCAGCATCGACAGCAATCAAAAAACCCGACGCAGCCAACCCAGCCCGCTCCGACCCCCTTCCCTTTGCCCTGCACCCACCACACTACGCCACTGCGCTGCAAACTTTGTGTGTGCCCAAGGCAGTCAGGTTCCAGGCGCTGTTGTTGTTGTTGTTGTAATTGTTGGTGTGTCAACAGTCAATTCCCAGAATCGGCGTCGCTTTTGTGGGAGTTGAGTTTGAGTTTGGGTTTGGGTTATTTTGCTGACCGGATGCGAATGTGCGCTTAGCTTAGACACAGTGACTAGGGTTATTCGCACTCTCTCTTCCCCTCTCTATCTCTCTTCTTTTCTCTTTGTACTTCCTCCTATTCACTCCTGAATTTCTCTTGACTTCTTTCAGTATTCGAAGCACATCCGCGGAGGCAACAGCGAGAGTAGCAGCCGCCGTAACATTAGAGCCACGCCTCCGCTAGCCAAACAGGGCAAACAGTTCGAGCAACAATGGCAACACTAATCCCAGCGAGCGCCGGAAATCCAGCGAGCGCCCAGTCCTCAAATGTTGAGGCAACATATGAAGATATGTTCAAAGAAATCACACGTAAACTATACGGCGAGGAGACCGGCAACGGTTTGCATACCCTCGGCACACCTGTGGCCCAGGTGGCCACCAGTGGACCCACTGCAGTGCCCGAGGGCGAGCAGCGCTCCTTCACAAATTTGGTAAGTCAAAGGGAGTTAACCTTATACTTAACCCTTCTTTAACCTACTCTTCGTCTTGTAGCAACAAATTGATCGCACTGCAGCGCCGAGCATTGAGTACGAGGCCAGCGGTGCTGCGGTGGGCGGCGGTGGTAACAACAACAACAACGTCCCCACCTCACAGTCAAATGTAATCCAACAACAACAACAGCAACAACAAACTGAAACTGGCAACTCTGTGGTGGTGAGTGCCAGTGGTGGTGTAGCCACTGTGGTGCCATCACCCGTCACCGCCGTCGGCAGTTTCAAGTCCGAGGATCACCTCAGCACCGCCTTTGGCCTAGCCGCTCTCATGCAGAACGGTTTCGCGGCTGGTCAGGCGGGTCTGCTCAAGGCCGGCGAGCAGCAGCAGCGCTGGACACAGGACGGAGCGACTGCGGAGCAGCAACAGCCGCAGCTGGTGCAGTGGACCACAGGTGGCAAGCTGCAGAGCTACGCCCAAGTCAGCCAGCAACAGCAGCAGCAGCAACAACAGCAGCAACAACAACAGCAGCAGCAACATCAGAGCACGCCCAAGTCCAAGTAAATAAAAACTTTATACACCCCTGACTCTATTTGAATACAGGGTCTAAAAGTAAAGAATTCAACTAACTAAAAGTTTCCCTCCTCTCACTAGAAAACATCGCCAGGAGCATGCCACGGAACTGATCTATGCCAGCCCCTCCTCATCGGCCAACGCGGCCCAGAACTTGGCCCAAAACACGCCCACCTCAGCGCCCACCAACAGCAGCAGCAGCAGCGGCGGCAGTGGCAGCAGCTCCTCCGGCGGCAGCCGCAAAAAGTCGTCGCAGGCCCAGGCAGCAGCAGCCGCTGCAGCGGCCAATGGAGGAGTGCACATCGTGAAGCGCTACGCCTGCACCCACTGTCCCTACTCGACGGATCGCAGGGATCTGTACACGCGGCACGAGAACATCCACAAGGACGAGAAACCCTTTCAGTGCTACGCCTGCCTCAAGCAGTTCAATAGAGCCGATCATGTCAAGAAACACTTTCTGCGCATGCATCGTGAACTACAGTACGACATCAATAAGACGAGACGTCATGTGCCCTCGGGCAGTGGTTCGAGTGGTGCCTCTGGTGGCAACTCCCATCATTCGGGTGGGCGTGGCAATGTGACGATCAACGCCGCGGGCGTGAACATTGACAATGCCTTCCTGGAGGCCCAGCGCCATCCCACATCGACCAGCATGAGCATCGTGGAGACCATCGAGGCGGTGGCCTCCGCTGCGGACATGCCCCTCGCCCATCTCAAGCAGGAGAAGCTCGACGATAGTTCGGTGCTGCCGCTTCACGTGGGCGCCGTCATGAACAGCAACAACAACAACGGAGCCCAACAACCCGTGCCCAGTTCTAGTTCTGGTTCCGGTAGCAGCTCCGCCGGTGGTTCGGGTCTGCTGAAACCGAAGCGTGAGAAGCGCTTCACCTGCTGCTACTGTCCCTGGTCGGGGGCGGACAAGTGGGGCCTCAAGCGGCACCTGAACACACACACAAAGCCCTTCGTTTGCCTGCTCTGCGATTACAAGGCCGCTCGCTCCGAGCGTCTGGCCACACACGTGCTCAAGGTGCACAACAAGCGGGCCTGCAGCAAGTGCTCCTACCTGGCGGACACGCAGGAGGAGTTCCAGGTTCACATGAGTGATGTGCAGTAAGTACAAGACTTTTCGATTAAAACTATAGGGTATTTTAGCAGACTAGTAACTTTCTCCATCCCCCTCTGACTATCTATTCTCTATGCGTTTCTCTTTAACCTATTGCTGCCTCAGTCCGCACGATAATCGTCCAGCGCGCAGCAACAGCAGCGGCGGCAACAACAGTGGCAACAACAACGGCAATAACAACAACAATGGCAACAACAATGCCTCACATAGCCAGAATTTGAATGTCTTACGTACGATTGGGAACACCTTGGTGGCCAACAATCAACTGAACACGTTTCACAATGCCGGCAACGCTTTTGGGTAACGTTCTCAGACCGTCCCACTTCCCCTCTCTCTGTCTCTCTCACCCTCCCTACAACCCCTGATCACCCCCCACTACCACTTAGCGCGCAGTACTCTCCTAACTGTTGTTACTACCCTCGTTCTTGTTCTCTCAACTCGTTCTTGCCCTCTGATCACTTTTGTGGTGCAGCTCGTCCAGCGGTGGCAGCCAAACCGTTGGCAATGTGAGCGGCAGCGGAGCCGTCACCATCTACACCACCACCACCAATGAGGGCGTCTCTGGCGGCGTCGGCAGTGGGAGTGGCAACAACATTACGGGCGGTCCGCTGCAGGAGATCATTGTGAATCCCACATCGATGGTGGGTTGGCGCCTGAGTGCCAATGGATCGTTGATACCACCACATGATCTACTCACGGGCAGCCTTCCCAATGCGGCAACACAAAAACGCGGCTCGGAGCGTTTATTTCAATACCTCGAGGCCGAGGGCAGCGATCCGGAGGACTATGCGCGGTATTTTGATGCCAGAACTTTCACCGTTTGCTTTGTCTCTATTTTGGATTCGATTTTGTCGTTTCTTTATGAAGTTTTTTCTCATTTTGTGTTTTCTTTTGTCCTTGTTTTGTTTTTCATTTCGTCGATTTATCATCAAAATTTGGTTAATTCTTACTCTTGGTTTACTATAAGTCATTTGTTTTGCCTTGAGTTGTCGCCAAACTTCTCCTAACTTATTACTATATCGTCATATCATATTAGCCCCTCTCTTTTGTGTCCAAATTTCAGTTTATTTATTTCCATATTGCCACCTTATGTTTCTTCTTTCTGCCATGAATTTCATTTATATGTTGCCAAACATCTTCATATTTTGTATATTATTCTGTTTTAAGATTTGTTATAGTTATTTCTTACTTTATTTATTTATTACTTTGTCTACGCTTGTAAAATACACTGTCTAATGAAAATTTCTCTCCAACTTTACAGTCTGCTAAAAATGGACGCCATTAGTCGCAACACAGCTTCGGTCGCTCAGGATTTTCATAAGGCGGGAGGCGTGCACGAGTTGAAAATACCAGCAAATCATCAACTCCTGTTTAATAATAAACTGCCTTCGCAATGGACGACACGTGAGGCTGCAGCGCTTCTACACAGCTTGAGCAACATGGGCAGCAACAGCCACACTAATGGCAACAGCAACAGCAGCAGCGGCAACAACAACAACAGCAGCATTGCACAGCGACAAAAGTTTGGCGTTATGCGTGCGCGACAACATTCGACGGGAGAGGACGATGAGAATACGCCTTCATCGGCATCATCGTCTTCATACTCCGGCGATGAGTTTAACATGTCGGCCACAACGTCGCCAATGAAACTGTCGCGTCATGGCATCAACAACAACAACAGCAGCAGCAACAGCAACGGTAAAAGCTTGCGAGCGTCTGAAGAGAGCGAGAATAAAGAGCAGCAGCAGCAGAGCAACAAGGCGATGATGGCAGCGGCATTTCTTGAAGCAGCAGCATACGAACAGACGGCCATCGAGCTGCTGGCCAGCAAGCGAAAGCTCAAAATTGAGTATGACGAAGATCAAGAGAATCAGCAACAACAACAGCAGCAGCAGCGAGTGCAGCTTATTAAATCGTCTCCCGCGTATAAACTAAACAACAACAACATTAACAATAATAATCACAACAGCAACAACAACAATAACAATTCTAGCAATAGCTATTACAAAGAGAAATCTCATCGAAATGCCGTTCATCATCGCCAGGATGACAAAGAGAACAACACGAGCAGCACTGAAGCTACAGCAGCAGCAGCGGCAGCAACCGTTGCGGCTGCAGCAGCAGCAGCAGCAGCTGGTGTCACCGTCACACCGAACAGCAACAATAATAGCAACACAACAACAACTACACCTTTTCTCACACAAATGGAATACCAGAATCTCAATCGCATTGGAACACAATTTCAGAATTATGTTAAGGATATTATAAACAAATATTATGCAGCTGAAACGCCGCTTATGCTCGCCGCGGCTGCAGCAGCGCTGCCCACAGCGACGACCACAGGGCAACAGCGTGAGAGAGAGCGCGATCTGCTTATAAGAGAGCGAGAGCACGAGCAACAGTTATCGCCCGGCAAGCGACGACGTTTGCTCAGCGAAACTGAAGAGTACATCGAGTATTTGCGTAACAAAGAGGACATAACGCTTACCATAACACCGAAGCTTCCCTACACCAGCGGCAGCAGCGCTGCACCGACAGTGCTAAAGTCGAGCCCGACGCCAGCGCCTACGCTACCCACGCAGTCGCTGCTTAAACGTCAGCTGGATCTGGCAGCACCGCGCAAAAGCCCCAAAAAGCCAGCAGCAGTGCAAACGCCACTCAACAGCAACTGCAATGGCAATGGCAACGCCGCTAATGCGTCACGAAAGTCACTCAATCATTTGGCAACGCTGCTGCCGCTGCTCGCAGACGCAGCTAGCCGACAGGAGTATTTAACAGCGCCACTTGATTTTAGCAAAAAATCAGATGCAGATACTGGGCGCAGTTCGCGTAAGCAGGCGCAGCCGAAGAAGATTCGGCTCACACCCGAAGCTGTGGTGGCAATGCTGCGCGACAAGCATCTCAATCGGCTGGGCCAGCAGAAGCTTTGCTGCGCCAGCTGCGCAGCCAGCCAACGAGGCGGCGTAAGCTTCAATTATCATACGCTTGGCTCACTGGCGCTGCATCGCTACTGGAAGCACAGAGCTTTGAAAGCTGCCGCACACGAGTGCAAACAGTGCAGTGCACAGTTTAAGCGTCGCTACAGTTTAGTGCTGCATCGCCGGCTGAAGCATGCAGAACTCTCCGCGCTCTCAGAGAAGACATGCTCTCTTTTAAATTAGAAAATTATGATTGCTTGCCATATATACACACATTTCTCATGCATTAGGCATTAAACATTGAAAATTCATTATAAAATTGCATTTATTTGTTAAATTTTAAGTTGTGATGTACCTGAAATATGATTTCTCTTTACAAAAAAACAAAAAAAAAGAAAAGAAAACACAAAAAAAGAAAACGAAACAAGAAACAAATTGATATTGTAGGAAACAACGTCCCATTTCGATGAATTTCAATATTATACTTATATTAGTTGTATAATTGAGGTTATGTAAAAGCACACCCACTCGCACTCACACACACATACACATAATTATTTATGTGAAAACACTTAATAAATTAGAAACAAAAAACATTTGTGAAGCAAAATAGCTTTAATTTGCCATTACTCAAATTCATTTACAAGAATCATTATTATTATTATAATTATTAACATTATTGTTTAGTTACTTAATGCGAGTAATCTTTGCCATCTTATTATACACAAGTTGTGTTATTATTAAAACATAAACTTTAACTATATACATACATATATACTTACTACATTTATACATACTATATTTAATTTATACACAATGAATGCGAACCTCAAAACCTTTTTGCCTTATTTTTTAAATTAAGCTTTAAACACGAGTACATTTAGTTATAGTTTTAGTTGTCAACAAAATAGCCACGCCCACAAATTACGCCCAAGTACACATATGGCAGAAACTTTTATAGAATATTTAAACACAGGACACAAAACTCATAAATAATTAACTAACTGTACGTGTAGTTGTGCTTATGATTTTTATCAAAGAAAACGGAAAGAAAGAAAGAACAAAGCAAAACGGAAGAACAACAATACAAAATACTCAAAGAAAGAAAATACGATATACATAATATAATAATTATAATTATAATAATAATATATGTAACTTTTTACCACACACTGAACAACAAGAAGAAACATTTGACTGAAAAGTGTCGGTGGGGAAAAGGGAAAAAGGGGAGAAGAAATTAGGAGAGGAGAGTAACAAATAAAAATACTTAACAATTTTTAGTGTAAATGTGTGTTTTTGCTAAATGTGGTAAACTTAAACATATATAAATTTATTACACCAAACGCTAAACTAAACAACTAAATAAAAACAAAAACAAATACAAAAAAACAAAACTTAAGTAAAGTAAATTTTTGGATGACAAAAGCCATTTAGACAAAATTTTTGAGACGAAAAAAAGACATTTATGAGTAAAGAAACAAAAAACAAAGCAAACAAAAAAATTAACAAATTACTTTACATTTTATTTAAGCACAAGTTGCAAAAAACAAAAACAAAGCAAATAAAATAAATGAGTAATATAAAAAGAAAAACAAATATAAGTGTTTTTAGTTTAAAAATTATATTTCCAAAAAAAAAAAAAAAACATTCAAATAAAAGTAAATTAGTTTAAAATATAGAAAACAAGTTGAGTTTTATTTTTCAAATGGAAATCGGAATTAAATACTGGAAGCATTAAACACAAATTAAGTTTTAAAATCTACCAGTGCTTCCCAAACTGTCAACACTGCCCTAGACCTTGCCCAGCCAAAGGAAAACGCAGTTTTACTTTACATCGGTTACAAGTCTCTTATATTTAAGAACATTCTCTTCAATTACAAGCTAAACTCTAAAATATTTCCATTTTCGTAAAACTCCACTCCAATTTAGCGGGCATCAAAAACAACAACTGCAACAGAAAACGAAATGTTAGGAACATAACAGTTTGAGAGCAACAGCAGACTGCAGACTGTAAAACTTACGGCGCTTGGTGCGTTTTTTGTACATAATGCGGTAGCCGCACTCACGGCAACGTATGGGATCTCTTGGACGCATCTCGTTCTCGTGATGACATTCTGTTGAGCATTGTTGTGGGAGATTTGTTAACAACAAACAAATCAAACGTGTTGCAGCCTAAACCATGTGCGCGTCCAGCACGCAGTAATTACATGGCTTGCAACACTTGTGCTAACGTTTTTATGCTACTTACCACCGCAGATGTATGTCATAGCGGTCTTAACGTTCTCCTTGGAGCTAGTTTCCGACATATTTACTTGAATATTTCACAAAATTGCGGATCCGGCGGCTTGTGTACTTCGTTTTGTTTTCGCAACTCGATAAATTTGCTTTAACAGCATTATGTTAGTTAACAGTCATCGATTAAAAGAGTGGTATTTGTTGCACGTTGGTATTTCTAGTGTTATGGCAAAGTCTTTACGCGTGAAACGGTCACACTTGTTGCGATAAATTCAATTCAAACGTTTTGTTTTGGAATTTCTTAGTTTTTATTATTAAAATGTTAAAAATTAAAGGTAAAACGTTTGCAATGCACCCGCGCAATGTGCTGCGCACAGCGCCAAACTACACAAAGCTGGCCATCAAGTACAGGGACTTTCGCCAAGTGTGTGAACTGGTAAGTGTCGAGCTTGCCAATTGTTTATGTTGTGTGCAATAAATTTTTATAAACAATTTATTGCAGGAACTAAATGGCAAAGTGTCGCTTAACTTTCGAAACGAGCGCACGCTGCGTGAACTGACCAAAATGTTGCTACTCGAGTACTTTGATTTGCACGTGGATTTCGCACCTGGCAGTTTGGTGCCAACTTTGGCGCTGCGTCTGAATTACATTTTGTGGCTGGAGGATTTGCTGACGCCGCTCAAACTAGACACAGTTAGAGGCATAGACATAGGTAAGAGAAGTAACTAAACCAGTTAATAGGTGACTAATTTTGTTTGCTGCAGGCTGCGGCTCTTCGTGCATCTACTCGCTGCTGGCCGCCAAGAAGAATGGCTGGCACATGCTAGCACTGGAGTCGAAGCAGTCGAACATTGAATACGCACAACAGAATGTGCAACGGAATGAGCTGGACTTGTTGGTGCGCATCTATGCACAGCCAGACAAGCAGAGCATCTTCAGCAGCTACTTTGAGTCTCAGGAATCAGAGCAAACCGAGTCCTACCACTTTTGTCTTTGTAATCCGCCCTTTTTCGACTCCAATGCGGCGAATCCCTTTGGCGGCAACACACGTAATCCCGAGCGACGCCCGGCGCCGAATAATGTGCGCACCGGCAGCGCCGAGGAGCTCACCTGCGACGGCGGCGAAGTGCAGTTCGTGCAGCGCATCATCGACGAGAGCGTGCGCTACCAGGATCAAGTGCTGTAAGTGCCTAAAGCTGCCCAATTTGTACTATTATTAACCGTAAACTCTTACAGCATCTTTACCAGCATGCTGGGCGTTAAGACCAATCTGCCCAAGATCTTGCAACTGCTGAAAGAAAAGCAAATTGACAACGTCAGCACCACAGAGTTCCAACAGGGACACACCACGCGCTGGGCGGTGGCCTGGAGCTTTCAGCAGATCTCACTAAAGACAGACAACAGTGCTAGCTAGCACTTGTACTACGTACTAGTTAGTGTACATACTATAATTAGCTGAAAACCAGAAAAAGCCATCTGTTGACCGCCCCGTCCAAAACGCATATCGTGCCGACAAAAAGCTTTTCCACTAAATGGAAATTTGCATGTTAAAGCGCACTTTGTGGCCTAAATAAACTAAACAATTCGAGCGGAAATTATCGTTTCGTGTTTATCATTGGCCAGCACTCAGTTTTAGCCCAAACGCAGCCAGCCAACAGTAAGTCAAAAACGTTTATATTTATTATTTGTAACTTGTTTTCATCAGCTTAGCTTCCTGCACCACACCTGGCTGAAAAGTGCGTCACCCGTTTGAGTAGTTGGTAGAAGGAGAGAGAGAGAGAGGGGGAGGTGAAGGTGAAGCAAGACAGGATAGCAGGAAAAGAAAGGCAGGAGAGAGAGTAAGTAGTTTAAGTGCTGAAGTTTGGCAGTTTTTCTTATGAACTATTCTCATGTTAGTGGCTAGTAGAGTATCTAAACTAACTGCAGAAGTTTAACTATAATATATAAGTATTTTTGCTAACCAAGTTTAATTTTCTTATCATAGCCAAATGTTTATAGTTATGTTTATATTTCTAGCGTAACTTATAGTCGTGTCTACCCACCTGTTCTTATTGTCCCCTTGTTTTACTGTGCTGCTTGTTATAGCGCTTGTTTTTATAGCCTTTTATAGCATTTTCACACGTTAAAGGTGCAGAAAACAATGTAATTAAAACGGTACGTCTTTGGCTTTATATGCCAAGGACACACCTCGTCCTTTTTGTGACTCGCTTTCTTTTCTTTGCTTTTCAAAAGAAATTTCGGGCGTTGCTTTCACAGAATTCCCTCTTTAAGCCAAACAAAGCCAATTGATTAGATTTTTAAAGCTAGTCTTTACAGGGACAAGACCAATTGCACTCACTGTAGACATTTCCAAGCCCTTTCCCATTTACTGTTGAATCCAAACAGATCATAACAGACATTTAGTTGGTTAGTGGCGGGGGGAGTGGGGGCAATAACTGCATATCATATTGTGCACAACATGACCATTATCACAAGCGATAGACACGGACAGCTACATCGACACGTATTGAAGTCAGGAGCATATAGAGAGACAGAGAGCGGGGGAGAGTCAAAAAGGCAAATGGCAGACAAGCGGCAAACCAAAACTGCCAGTTCGTATGTCAAAATTGCTCAATGTTGACTTTAAAATCACATTCAACAGAGAGCAGCAGTGGCTGAGAGAGTGAGGAGAGTGTGCAGAGAGAGAGAGAGAGAGGGATTCACGTATAGAACTGCATACACACACTTGTTTGCAAGTATAGGCAGTCAGTTCAATTACTCGTCTCGTTGTGGTGACTGAATGCAGACACGCCTCCGTCGCTGCCACTCCCTCCTAGTTTCCCATCGCCTCGAACAGCGGGCACATGCATAAAATCCACTCAGATGTTTATTGAAAAGGGTTACTTGAATGACAGACACACGCCATAGACAGCGGCAACACGGACTATTTGCATTACCAACGAGTACACGTCTATGTGTCAGCACGTATGTGTGGACGTGTGTGCGAACATTTGTGTGTGTGTGTGTGTGTTTGTGTCATTTGCATGTCATACGACGCCGTATACTCTGTCCAAGGCTATGCAAGAATTTTGAGCTGATCGTGTAACGCATTATATATGTAAAAATTGAAATAAAAGACATAATTACATTTTTGGAGCTTATCTGCAAACGAAGCTTTAGAACATGAGCTACTGACCCCTATGTTATTACTCTGTTAAATTACATTTCAACTGTTAAACTCTATTCTCTGCTAGCGCTCTGTTAAGCGAACTACACTGCTGCTGCTCTGTTCAACTCTCCTGTCTCCTCTCTTCTCTGTTAAACTGGGAAATGGAGTTGCCTTTAAATTATTATAATAATTAACTCGTCTCTCTTTATATTGTAAATTAATAAACAGACTACTTAAAGAGTATTCCTACTTCGCAGTGCCTATGCTCGTCTTCTTGTTTGTTTTTCATTGGTTTTGTCCATTGCACTAAGTGAATGTGCTTTGACAATAGGATACATTTAGGCGCACGAACTAACAGGCACACAGCAGGACGTACGAGGGGACAAACAATTGAAACTTTCGGCTGGAGTCAGCAGAGTAGAGATTTCGACTGAAATCAACCAACTCTAGGCAAAACTTAAACCCAAATTCAATCTCAAACTCAAAACTCTTTAGCTATCAGCCGTGTGAGAGACATTTGCCTTGAATATCAATAAGCTTTTTCAATTTGGCTGACGAGTGTTGCCACAAAAGCACACTCCACTTGACTCTAGATAGTGTCTACTCCTCTAGTTTAGGGGCGCCACAGAATTCACGTTAGTTAGTTGCTTTAACCTAAGACGACATAGGAAGATTGATGAATTCTGCATGAAACTAAGTATCTGGCAAGTGGACAAGTGATTGATGTTCTATTTTCTACCAATTGTCAAGGTTGACAAAGATTTGTGCCTAGAAATGTCAACTAAATTAACCCAAAAAAATGTTTTGCCAAAAGATAAATAAATATTTCTCGCAGTGTCATCGCATACACTTGAATTAAAATTGAGTTAAATTGAGGAATTTCTAGTTAAACTTTCTAGAAAGTTAAAATTGTTTCAAAAGGTTTCAATCCAATCAGAAAATGTTACACAGTTCGTAGACTCTGTTAGCCAATTACTTATCGCTTCTTAGCCCTGTTTCTAAACCAATTCCCACTCCAAACAACACTCAAACCACACAGGTCGCATTAAAAATGTATTAGAATAACATAATACTCGTATTTGTGTCATAAACTTATTTTCTAAACAATTTTACGATGTCTATAAAAAAGAGGGAACATTTGAAGCTAAGCCGCTTACAATAAATATATCAGCGGATTCAGTAACGGCTTTATGACATTATTCAGCACCTTTAACTGACCACGATTCGTGTTTCATGGCCGCTCGACATTTGTGAGGGCACCGTGTAAACAATTCGTGATCCGAGCGCGTTTTTAATTAACAATTACATCGTTGAGGCGAGTCAAAAAGACACGTGTGAGTTGTGTGGGTTTAGGGTGTGTGTGCGAGTGTGTGTGTCCCAAATTAAGCTAATACTAGTTAGAAAATTAGTAACAACACACTGAAGGGTGTGCTCAGCCGCAAAACTAAATTACGAGGAAAGCGAAAGCAACTGAAATTTTCCAAAAAAAGCCAGTTCCTAAAAACTCTTTTAATAATCCAACCAGCCTTAGTTGACCTTGTTTACGGCGTTCTTGTTTGAAAAGTAATTGAGAAAGTTTGCTGCCACAAAGCTACTGAATGCACAGAAACTTAATTAATATTTTAATTTATTTTAAAGCAATTTCTGGGAAAAACTTTTCAGCTATAATATTTCTATAAATTAAATTCTAAATAATTGTTCGTCTATTCATAAATTTAAGCGTTGAACTACCTACATCCAATTAGCCTGATTTGTTTATAATTCACTTACTTCGACTAGACTACTGGGCGTATGATTAATACATGCAGAAAATACTTGACGTTATTTTGGACACATTTGGACACAGAAATGATTCATATATCACACAACATTTGGACGTTAATTCAATTATTCGGAGCGACTTTTTGTGTCGCCAAACGGCGGCAACACAAATCAACACTAAACTTGGCCAAGAGGTGTTGCCACAAATGTTTCCAGCGAAAACGCGAAAATTAACACGAAGAGAAATGTTTTTCTTGTTTTTTCCCCGAAGAATATGAAATTATAATGCCAAATTAAGCTTAAATATGAAGCCGATTTCTTTTGTTGGACTTGAGAAATATTTTCGTGCCTTTTGGCGTTGCCTTTTTCTGTTTGCTTTTTGGCTCTGACTTTGGCGGGTCTGTAGCTGTTTTCCGCTAGCCTAAAGCTAGCACTTTAAAGCATAAATTTTCGTATAGATTTTTGTTTGGGTCTGTTGTCAATTTGTGCGATGCCCCAAAAGTTGTTGCGCCCCGCTGAACTTCAGACAGAAAAGGACGCGAAAACTTTCCACTTGGCAGTTGTCCCTGGAGAATGCACATCCATTCACACACATATACATATACAGGCGCACACAAACGAGGGTCCTGTTTCCTGACATTTGCTGGTGTCGGCGTGTGAGTGTTTGTGTATGTTTCGTAGGCCACACGGCACGGCGTATACGTAATTTGGTTTGGCACGTTTCATGCTCTGGCAGAAAAATCGAAATTGTCTACAGATCAGAAAAGAAGACAAAAGCTTCTAGAATTTTTATCTTTTGCCCCAAAATAATGACTTTGCATTTCGTCGGCCAAATGATGCGCAAACTTCACCAATTATGGCCTCAGAGCGACTACTGTATAACTCACAAAACCACTCGTTGTCTGTCACTTTTTCAACCTCAGCCAAAAAGGGTTTATGTCTCGCAACGCGCATTTGTCATGCCTGCCTGCTACGGCACTAAAGGAATGACAACAACAAACAAAACATTCCTTGGGCAACACCATTTCTGTGGCAAGTTCTTCCCTCTGCAAATGTTTCGCGCTATCAGAGAGTCTTAAAATGTACGTTGACACCAACGACAGAATGTTTTGTACTTTATTTTTGGTTTTTGCCACGCCCCCCTACTCCAGTCGCTTTTGGGCGGTAGGGTAGGAAGTGCTGGAGTCTTGTAGAATGTACAAATTCACGCATTATGTGCAATTCTCGCGCCACAACTGTGTCCGTCCCTTTGGTCTGCTTCCAAGTGCAGGATACCCTTTAAAAGGGGGAACTGGGATAGTTGCTTTGTTATATTACGGCTGTGTATACCTCTGTACCTTCAGCACTGGGTACTTAGCTGGTCTATCATACTATACTTCCCACCACTTCTTGCTGACTGCATTTGAGCAGCTACAAATAGAGATAAGAGCTCCAGTTGTCGCCAGAGACTTAAATTAAGTTTTAAGTCCTTTGTGCTGCAGTTGGAACTCAAGTAATGGTGTTTATTTCCCGAAGTGGCATACGCACCACAGTTGCAATAATTTGTTTACTTTATTGCATTTCTCTTTATAGACGAACATTTAAATTTTTCATTTATGCTGCTCGCTGGTTGCTGCGTTGCTCGGTTGGTTTGCTTAAACTCTGCGAAATTTTTACATAATTGTTCAAATATTTACCGCATACAGGGTGTCTGCATTTTGATTAAAAAACATTTATTCTATATGCACATTTTTAATATGATGAGATGTAATGTTCATTTGCATAGTTTAAAAAGCGGGAACGTTTTTCCTGCTCACTACTGATTGGACTTTTCTCCAGGTGTCGCCTGAAAGTATGCTACATTTTGGTTGCCACTTAGACGGAACAAATTCAGTCTATTTGTGAGTACTCCTGTATTTACATATGCAGTCACATCTTTACGATTATGTGTCGGTTGCCAAACTAGGCGGGCATTTGACTTTATGATAACGACACCCTGTTTCGTTGCTGTGGATAGCCACAAAGGCGGTTGGGGTGGAATGCGGAATACGGAAAGAGAAACACAATAAGAGCAGACCAATTCATTGCTGAGTGACTCACACAAATACATACATGCATGGCCATGGACCCAAACGTACACACACACAGCGCATCAACTCCCAAAAGGAAGCCAAAAAAAAAATTGGGAAGAGCACAAAAAAAGTAGTCGAAAAAGGACAAACGAAATGAAAGGTCGCTGAAACGTAGCAAAAAGCGTAGCGGAATATGAAAAAGAAACAGAAATAGAAACTACAAAAAAAAAAGGTGGAGCGGGAGACGAACTAGTCAGCTACTTACACAAACAGACACACACATTAACATACATGCGTGTGTGTGTTGTTCTTTAAGCAAACAGATAGCAAAAACAAAACAAAAGCTAAAGATAACAGAGAAGAACTTTTCATTGATATTTTTATGGGCGAATTTTTTATTTGCCTTTTTGGTTTGTTCATTGTGCAGCTGTTTACGGCTCGCTACACGCGAAGGTACAGCAAAAATATGAATAACCCTGTGTGTGTATGTGTGTGAGGGTGTTAAAGTTGGTGCGTGCAGACATCCCAGCGGATGATGATGCCATTGCCTTAGCAACTTTACAGCAATCGCTGCCTCTCCTGCTACTGCTACTGCTGTTGCCACTGCTGCTGCTGCTGCTCTTCTGATTCTCACTGTGTTCCTGCGGCATTGTGGTTGCAAATGTATGTGTGTCTATGTGTTTGTGTCCTGTGCTTCTACTGTCGGCTTTGCCTGTCGCTTTGTTTATTTGCCAACAACTGTGCAGCCAAAAACCAAGAAGCAGCAACAACAAACATGCCAAGTAGCAGCTGATGTTGCTGTTCCTGCTCTCATTTCTAGAATCCTCTCATACTACTCTCTCTCTCACACACGCATTCGCTCTCTTCGCTTTGACTCTCATTCAATTTGGCTGCTTCTGTTGGCACACTGGTTACGTGGTTATGAGAATGTTAAAGCGGAAGAATATTACCATATTATATAAATTAACCCAGATTTTATGAAGGAAGTATTATTAGTTAACAAAAGTGTTCGTATTAAAATGTGTACCATGAAAACTTATTAAATTTTGTAACATTAAAGTCAAACAAAAGTTTATTCCTACGATTTTGGCACACTGTGCAAGCAACAAAATGAGAGCGCCAAGTGAGTTGTGCTCTCTATTTCTGGGTCTCCTTTTCGCTAGTTGTTGACTGCCGGCTGACGCTGACGTCGGCGTCGCCGTTATGTTGCTGCCATTATGACGCTGCTGTTGACTGCGCTGTCTCTGCCGCTGCCTCTGCCTCTGCCGTCGACTGTTGAGCCTTGGGCTCCTGTAGGATAACAGACACAATATGAGTTTTAGTGTAGACGCGTCGCTTGCGTTTGTCAGTTGTGCCTGAGCTTGTGCCAGTGTCAGTCAGTCAGTCAAAAGCTTCACGCTACAAGTTTCGATTACGCACTGAATTCAAAACTTTCTTTAAACACAAAAAAAACTGACTGGTAATTTCGTGGTTGTGAACCTTTTTGTAGTTCTTTTGAAAACGTGAAAATAAGCAAATAATTTTTAAATATACCAAAATAAATTGTATATTTTTTAGAACAGATTTTGTACAAAAAGGTTTCGCCCAAAACAAAAACAAGTGCAAATAACAAACTTTACGTACAAATACTGTGTGCGAGTGTGTGCGTGAAGAAGTGTTGTTGTGGGTGTCTGTGTTTGTGCGAGTGCTTGTGTGTGTGTGAGTTAGACATTGTTGTTGGTGTTGCAATTGATTAAACAACAGCAACTAGCTGGTCTGGTTACCTAGGCCAACTCGTAGCACAGAGACCCAAGCAACAGAGTCAAGAGTCAACAATGGGCTGCAACACGAGTCAGGAGCTTAAGACAAAGGACGGAGCGGCCCTCGATGCGGTCAGCAATGGTGAACCCGAGCCGAGTGCTCCACAATTGGAACTAGCGGATGGTGGATCAAAGTCATCAAACAATCATACAAATCACGCCAAATCAAATTCAATTATCTCGAATGGCGATGCCAAATCGGCAGCGAACTCCAAGTCGGGCAGCGCAGTAGCGTCGGCGATGGCAGCAACAAATGGACGCGACCGTTCGTGCGATAAGGCGGAAATCACAGAACTCAATGACGATGTGGAGGAGGAAGGTAAGACCCAAAATCTCTAAATACGATGAGCAAGAAGAAAATCATTCATATACCCAAGCATTGTGTGTACGTGTGTGTGTCTGTGTTGAGTGTGTGTTTGAATGTGTTTGGCTACCTTCATTATTATTTATTATAGTTGTATTTATCAACAGTGCGTTGTGTGTCACATCTTTATCCCGGTCTCTCTACCTTTTCCCCACTCTGTCTCTCTTTCCTGATCTCTATCGCTGTCCCATTCTAATCCAATAACGTGTTTAATGGCCTCGCAAATATATATTGCTTCACATACGATACATATATAAATAAGTATGAGCATTGGTAATACAGATATGACTTCTTTATGTCCCATACACTACACTACACTACATTACACTCTGCTACAAATACGACAATGCTTTCTGCTTACTTGTTCTTTTACACACACTTGTGTGTGTGTCTGCAAATTGCTGTGCCCTTCGGCAAATTTGTGCAGCACTTAACTTTGTTAAGTAGCCGCACTGTTGTCGCCCTTGTTTTGACCGTGACTTTGGGCTTTATGAGATGCCATGTTTCTCGGTTTATGTTATCTAATAAGCGACGCATAAATATCTTTATGACAGTGCTAAGAGTGTATCATAAATATATTATTAACTAGCAGCATAAGTTCATTGTATATTTCACTTATTATCCGCTCTGTGCTGTGTTAAATTCAGTAAGCTTCAGGCTCTGAACCTTTTTATATATCTACTATATTTGCCTTTTGATTTACCTGACTTTTAAGTTGGCACTGCCGCTGCTCATGACAGAAAAGTTTGCTTAATTTGGAAAAATGAAGTATGCAATTGGGAAAAACATTTGTTAAACACATCAGCGGCAAAACTTTTGACTTAAATTTTCTACACTATCCCCGTCGCAGTTTTGTACAGTTTTGCCAGAGTTATTTTGGTACAAAACTTTTGCGGTTTGTTTGCCTCAAATAATGGAAATAAAATGTCGCGCGCGAGTTGTGTGAGCGTGGAAAAAAACGGAGGCCAAATAAAAGTGCAGAACTCAAAAGTATGACTCATAAATTACCGGGACGTGTTTTCCCACGTGGCAGTTGCAGTCACTCCTGTTCGTTTTATTTGAATTGGCTCCCAGTGCGGAGGAAATGTCCCACTCCCCCTGTACTACGCCCACTCGAGTCACACCCACTGTCACTCCCCCTGCTACTCCCCCTGCCACTCTTTATGCCGCTCAGATAAATTGGCACAGCGACACTTTATCAGCAAGCGTAAAGCGTTGTAGACAGGACCACAGGTTCCTTGTTATCCTTGGCATCCTTGTCCTGCCGTTGTGTTAATACCACAAATTATGATTATTGCTTAGCAATTTTGTTGTTGTTCCTCTCTCGCAGTCGTTGCTTTTAATTCTGCCAAAACATTTTCATGCGTGCGTTGGCGGATTTCCATTTTCGTTTCCCATCAGTTTTCCTTTTCCCCCCACTCGCGTAGCAAACGCAGCTGCGCTCTGCCATTAAAATAAATATTATAAATGGCACAAAATTTGCTTGGCTGCGCTAATTAGCGCTTGATAAATTCTTTGATCTGCCTGAGATTTAAATGTAATTTTCCTCTAATGTTTTGTGCTTTATAAAATGTTTAATTTTTAATAGAAGGGCAACCGAATAAATTGATTTGACGGGGGCACTGAATTTTTTACACTGCTTCAATGTTTGTTGGAAACTTTAGGCCATGAAACTTTTACAACCGCAGATTTATTAGACAGAAGATAGATGAACATAAATCTGCTCTTAATTTGGTTAGAGAACTCATCGAAAATTGTCTGAAAAATAATTGAATTCTTGGAATATTTGTAGCTATTTTAAATAATTAATAAAGTTAAAAACTGTTAAATTTTAAAAAATTAAGTTAAATTTGTCTAGCTAGACTTTTGAATTAGAGTTAGTATTATTTTTTCCGCCTTAAATTTTGCATAATCTAAGTCATAAATTTACGCAAAGTCCCACTAAAAATTTACTATCAAAAAATGCCAAATCCGCTTAGAAGTTATAAATTAAATGCGCTGTAAAGCACATAAAAGAAAGTTACTCCTGTAATAAAAGTGTGGAATATGCATTATTTAAACGAAATTTAATTTTACATGTTTATTTTCCATTGTCGTGCACTAAATTTTATGCCAAATTTCATGTTTCCCAAAATGTTTATAGTTGCTCGTTAAGCTTTAAGTTCTGCCCTTTCTTTCCTGTTTTTTTTTTTTTGGTGTTTTGAAACGCCGCCAGCAAAACATAAAAAAGGGAATAAAAACGGGCTGAAAAAGCAGGAAAGGCAACCAAACAAATGCCCTTTGAGTTGCTCCTTCTGTGAGCTGTGCCAAAAATGAAATTCATATTAGAAACACGTAGCCAGACTCAACACATACCGAGCATGTTTTTCTGTCTTTCTTTGCTGTTGTTTCTCCTTGCTGGCTGCAAATCAAAATAAATTAAAAAATGCGCTGCCAGCAAACGAAGAGAATCCTTAGCAAAATGCAATTGCAAGTTTATTCAACCCATGAGTGGAGTCTGGAGTATAAATGTCTCGAAGTTCTTAACGCATTAGCTGCTAATTAATAAATACTGATGATGAATCGAGCATGCGAGTTTTATCTTTACGACTGACCGCTCCCAAAGTAGCCGTAAAACGATCTACTCATTACCTGGTCAGAGGCGAGGTGAGGTGAGGCGAGGCGAGGCCTAACACAAATTACACAAATTAGCAATAAAGTTGTCAACTCATGCGAAAATCTACACACGCACAGAGTGTGCCTCACTGTGTGTGTGTGTGTGATGGTGGAAAAATCCTAAATAAATAAGCATCCCAAAGCGGAAAGCAGTGCTAAGTCCTCGTAAAGTATCTCTGAGCTGCTTTTGTGCTAATGTCGAATGCAAATAGACATTTAAGAAAGGTGCTCGCATTGTTGTTTTTATTTTTATTGTGTTCTGTTGTCCCCTGTGTTGTTGTTGTTGCTGTTGTACGTGAACAATTAAGCCATTTCCAAGTGGTGGTAGATGGTATCAGGGAAAAGCGTATGCGACTGTTTTATACTCTGCTGTTTATGGCCTATAAATCAGCTAATCTTATCACAATAAGTCAAGGCTTTTAATTACTTAGAAATTCATAAAATAATCCACCAAACTAGCTATGCTTTTATATTTAAATTGAAGTTCTTAAATCCCGTTAAAATTATTCGATTTATAAATTACTTTCTTCTTCTATTAGTGCCCCCAATTAGTTACTAAAGCTCAAGTACTTGCTGTTTAGAGTACACAAATAATAGAGTTAAGGGTGCGTGCACCATGGCCCGTAATATAATTCCCATTTGCGCTTCGATGCCGCCCACGCACACGGGGCGTATGTTTGATATTTTTTGGCTTATCATAGATATTTGCATAATTTTAATTAAAAACTGAGAGCCAAAAATGCTTAGAGTTTTGGTAAAAGCGTTTCACTTGTATACAAACGGCTTTAATTAGTTCGATACATATATATGCATATATTTGTATATATAACTAGCTGGCTGGCTTGCCCATTTCCGTTTCCGGTTGCCCCCCCATTGGCTTGTGCGTGTGTGTGTGTGTGTCTTGTGTGGTTTGTTAATTATGTTTCTGCTTTTGCTCGATGTGACAGGACAGAGTTCAGCAAATGTCTGCTTAATTGAGAGTAAATAGGGCGTTTTGCTTTGCTACCGACAGTCATTTGATTTATTGGCGCCTAATGCTTTCCATTTGATATTTTCTTTGCTTTGCTCTCTTCATTGAGGTGCGGCAATCTACCATTTGCTACCACTTCCCATTTGCCATCTTCATGGACGTGTTTTATGCGTTCGCAGGTCACTTTGTTGATTTGCGTGGCAGTTGTCAGGCTAATTAGAGCACTTTTTAAGGTGTGAGCTACCTTAGTTACTTTGACTATAACAGCGCTAATCTTTCAGGTATATCCAGTATAATCCCTGTAATTAATGTAAACTCCTGACACAGAAAACAAATAGAATATTATAACGTGAACTAATTTGCATTCTTTGGCCAATACACGTGAAATACCAAAGTAGAGAAATCTTTCTAATTTAAATATGAATAAAATAAAATATTTGAAGACAGCAAAAAGTCCTATTGTCCTGTTTAAAGTGAGGTCAGTCTCTACCATAAATATTATTTTCATCTTCAGAAGATTTTTCCTTTAAATCCTAGCCTATTAAAGCCTATATTGTTTAATTTCTTAATAGCTGCTCCTTTGATTAATGTATAACAAGTTTATTAGCAAAATCTTTTCCTTCCTTAACTACTTCATTGTGAAAATAAAACTATTTCCAGCTGGTAAGTAGCATTTTTAATGTACGCATTACATTAGCTAAGTGACTGTCACATTTAATAACAGTTCTCCGTGTTTACTTAGTGCGTAGACCGTAATCAGTTGGCCATTGTTCTCTTTCCGTTAGACAGTTCGACTTTTCGGCCACATGGGGAGCACCAAATTGCTGACCATAATTTTTTAGAACCAGACAAAATAAACGCAAAAAAAAGAAGCTAAAAGACAAGCAATGAAATACAAATTTAGCGACTCCACACGGGGCTATTCACAGCTCGTTTGGTCATGGCAGAGGAGCGGGAGGAGGAGACACAACAGTATTACGTATACGACAGAGTGAACCCTTGTGCCGGCATTTATATTAATATGGCTTAAAAGGTGCGTCCGTCTGGCCAAATGGCCAACTGCCTGAAATGGCCAAAAATAGGCAGTAACGGCCTTGCCCACAAAATTATAAAAGCCAAATGTGAAAAGGGGGCGAAATGGAAATGGGCAGAAAGTGGAAAGTGGAAAAACTTGGTAACGGAATGCTGCATATTTACACGAAAGAAATGCATAAAGCATGAAAATACTCAGACCAGTCAGAATTGGACACCAGAGTGGCATTAAAGGCGGACAGACAAATACCAGAAATGCGTGCCAGAATGTTATTTGATATATGGTATATATTCATATACAGATATATTTATATCTAAAATGTTCTCCTTTTTTGTCTGGCGCCACGCACAAATTATGCATATCTTTATGGTGTACACATAAATGTCGGCTATGGGCGCAGTTAACGGGGCGTGGCTGTGCCATTTACCCACTCTGTCCCACTGTCCGACAGTCGCACTGTCCCACTGTCCATTACAGTGATCAAATGGCTTTTGAAAGCGCGCAAAAACAAATTTCTTAGCGCACAATTTGCGACGCGTTAACAAAACGGAAATGATAAATTGACATTTTGCTAGTTATGCCCGTGGGACTTCCGTTTGCTCCATTGCCATTTAGCATTTCCTTTCTTACTTACATTTCCCCTTCGCCGTTTCCAATTTTCATTTACTGTGTTTTCTCAACATTCCCACAGCAAGTGCGAACAGCTTAAAGACTGTTATACAAATAAATAGCATAACTGTGAACATTAACTTAAAAATAGCATTGAAGTACAGAAAGGTGTATGGCGACTTGGAGATACTCTGTAACTATTATAATTTAAATTAAATAACTCATGAATATAGATACAAATTATTTTTGAACTAACTATTTTGCATACTCCAAAGACTCTTTAAAACAATTACCTGCTGACTTTAAATTAAGTAATTTAGATTGAAGATACTTATGAGATATAAATATCATGACTTTATGCATAAAAGTAAATGTTTTATATATGGTACAGTGAAAAGGTTTTATATATAATCAACAGACTGCCGAATTTAAATTCGGTACAGAATTTTACAATTGAAATTTAAGGACAACAATTTATAAACTTAGCTATTTTATACAGATTAAAATCGCTTTGTAAATACAATTTTAGTACACTTGTGTGCCACATTTCTTTCAATTTTACTTGGGCATATATTATTTCCAGGAAATATATTTCTTTGCCATGAAAACTGCTCTCGAAATTTGCACAAAACAATGTCAACTGGCACAAATCAGAAATGTCAGACTTCTTTTTTCTCTTCCCCGCTCTATCTTCCTTCCTCCGCCTCTACCTACTTTCTTTTTTCTATGCCCTGTGTGTGTGTGTTATGAATTTATTATAGAGCTATTGATATGCCTTACATTATTTATGATGTCTATCAGCAGAGACGAAGTATGACACTGTCTGCCGCTTATGTCTGGCATTTGTCATTTGAGCGAAATACGTGCATATATTTCAGTATTTATATATACACATAATGTCCTTGTACACAGACGTCGATATCGGGCACAGGCATATCAATATTTGGCGAATTTATCAGACACTTGCCTAACTGTGAATAATTGCCAGTGATTATTTATTATCGGTTACACGCTCTCAAATGAAATATTCAAAGCAATCCACAAAATTCTTGCTACTGGCGTCTATAAATTCTGGTATATTTTGTAATCCATAAATGCTTTAATAACTGCAGCAAAACGTTGGCCATAAAAAACAAATGAATTTGTTATCTACATTTAAGTCAAGTCATTGAAATGGAAATAGACATAAAGCTGAGTCACATACTCTTCAAAAAAAGTATAAAAATGTTAAAACATTAATCACAGACGGCGATAACTCTACTCAAAAGACCTTTATAGAAATATAATTATGTTGAAGGTTGTGGTATTATTAATAGCACAAGGTTTTCCCAAGATATTGATAAATACATAATTAATTCGAGTTATACTTTTCGAGTACTAAATGGAACACGCAGTGAAAGCACTTCGAAAGTCTCTGTGTGTGTATTTGGGTGTGTTACTATGTCTCTTGCTGGTTGTGTTTGTGTGTGTGCTATTTCTTAATCAAGCACACATAACACAAAAGCTAATTGCTGCACAAAACCAATGCCATATTCAACAAACAATCTTCCTGCCAGCAATACAGTCAAAGAGGCGACCAAAGAAATGGCACCCATTGTTCTGCTTACACACAGAGTGAGAGAGAGCTGGGATGATAATGGATATTACGCATCATAAAGAGGAAATTTAATTAAAAAGTGTGTACTTAACGGCATAACACCGATGCCGATGTTGATGCCGACACCCGAGCCGAAGCCGGAGACGGAGCTAAAGCCAAAGCCATTGACAGGCAATCAATAAAGTCTTTAGGTTAGGGGCATGTTACGTATACGTCATGTTTGAACAGGAATGGCAGTTGAGCTGTTGCTTCCGCTCCATAAAAATACAACCGCCAATAAACACAAAAAAAGAACAAGAAAGTGAAGAAGAAATAGAAGAAGCAGAAAAAGAAAACACTGAACAAAACATAACAAAAACAATATTAAGTGCGGCGCAAAGAAGTCAAAACATAAAATTCTTTGCTTCGTGGGTTCGCAACTTTTTTCTTGACAAACAAAGCGGAAATTGATTGTATTACAGCAGCAGCAACAGCAACAACAACAACAGGAAGCAACGCTAGTTGCCAGCATAAAACAGTTACACGCACATACATACATAAATGTAGGTGTATGTATGTACAATTTTAGGTACATAGTTCTACTGTTTTTGCTTTTGCTGGAAAGCCTGGCACAATAAACATGGCGCCGGCTTTTCACAATTTTTGTTTTGTTTTCTCTGTGTGTTGTTATTGCTTTTATGCAATTAACTTGATTATGTTTTTGTTGGCGTTGAAATTCGGCTATAATTGGGCGGCCCCAGTCGTAACTTTTTCCGAGCTGATTAAAAGTTCAGCCAGCCGGGCGGCAACACTTTGATAATGGCAAACAAGTTGAGGCAGTTGCCAAAAGAGACGTCTGACAGACGTCTAACTTTACCCAGACATTTTGCTAATATGTAACCTTATGAATGGGCTTGTGTGTGTTTGTGTTTGTCTATGTGCTTGGGGCTACTTCATAGATTGTCTTGGAAGCAGACGAAGCTCTTTCAACAGCCGCCAAGTTTCCTGAAGTTCACACATTTGGCGATGCATACCAATGAGCCGTGTCATTGAAAATTTACAAGTTTACCACATGAGTATCTAGCACATTTGTTGTTAACAATTCAATTAGTAAGAAGACAAGTTAATTCTTTGAAATCTATTGGATCAGAAGCTGCTTTTCAACGCCATAGATCCATATAATGGCAATAAAACTTTGTTGGCCAACTTTAAGCATATCCATGCACTCAGGTGGCTATAAAATGCAACTACTTAGACTCCCAAAAAAAAATGAAGAAGCTTAAGAGGCAACTTCACTTCACAACTGCCATAACTTTGAGTGCGAGTATTGTGTAACTTTTTGAGGGCCAAGAACTCAACTCAACTCAGCATTAACTTTCCAAGTTTGCCTTTTATTTGGCTAGTTTCATTTTATTACAACATTGCCATTATTATTATTATTTTTCTTTTATCATTCAGCTGGTTTTTTTTGTTGTTTTCCAAACACACTCGAAAACTTTGTCTTCCCTATTGTCGTGTGCGGCTCCCTTTTATAGGTATTTGGATGATTAAGGAGTTGTGTGTGTGTGACAGACGGAAATTATTCGGGAATGTGCTGAAAATTGATGGAGTGCCAATATGTATGGAAGTGAAACGCACTTTATACGTGAGTGGATAACATCGGCACATGCCGTCAAATGGCGTGGTTGTAATCAATGCTAATAAGGAGCTGCGTGTTTGCGGGAAATTGAGTCGTATATGCACAAATATAACGCATACGCACTGTATTAGCTGTTAAGTGACGTTGCTCAAGTGTTTCTATATACATATATGTGTGGGTGCGTGTGTCTGTGTGTGTTTGTGTTCAACTTTTACTTGACTTTCACTTTGTTATATTTCATTGTACTGGTAATCCTCTTGTTTCATGCTTCATGCACTTCACATACTGAAAAAACAAAATATATATGTCTCTATTTATTATTTTTATCAAATTGATAATTGAATTTTGATGGTATTTCGTTTTAATTGCCTTTTTTCTCTCTCTGTATTTGTCTTTGTATATCTTAATAAATAAATAACAATCGACATGAACAACTGTTGTTCCAAATTTGATAAACAAAATCGAAAAACTGCAGATGAAGAACCGGAGGTGGAAATACTAATACCTCATCACCATCATCATCATGGCAGCAAGAAAATCCATCGAAATCCGTTGAAAAATTTGGATCTCGATTTTAAATTTGATGTTAATTCGTTTTAGCCAGCACCAAAGACAACAATAACAACATTAGCAACAACATCAACCGGTGTGTGTGTGTGCGTGCCTTTGTTTGTGTGTGCCTTCGATAGCAGGACAAATTTGTTGTTATTGCTATGTTAATTACATTATGCGCCTCCAACGAAATTTTGTGCATCCACAATAGCAATAACAACAAATGATGCCTAGCAACCTGCATATATAGATATATATAGATGTAGATATATATCTATTAATGTATGTATGTAAATCCCGTAACGGCCTAGCGAGCACGTTGTTCTATTTAACTTGTGTGTGTTGTGTTGTGTTGCTGTTGCTCTACTTGAATAGTAAATTAGACCACTAATTTAAGTGTTTAGTGTTAAACAGTGCTGTTAAGTTGATAATAAAAGTAGTTGTGCAACACTTCTTCTACTAACTTTGCACGTTTTTTAACTTTTCCAACTAAAATACAATTAATTACTAATTAAACTTCTACCTAAAATATAAATTTAAATGTTTAATTGGCATGTTTTTCTAAACAAGTTCCTCTTCCATCTAATAATATTCAATACTAACATTTAAAAAATAAATTCAAGTTGGCAATGCCATTGCAGAGCTTTTTAAAGCTTAAAGCTCTCCTCATCTATATATCTGTCTCTTTTTTTACTTTATACATGTTTATGTATATCGAATATGTTGTTGTTGTTGTTGTTGCTGTTTATGTGTTTTAATGTGTTTTAGTTTGCCTCTTAAAATACTCAAAAATGTTGTTAGTAACATTCGATTTTATTCTTTTTCTTTATTTCCAGGTAAATATTGACAGGAACTCGAAAAGAAACAAAAATGTATTTAAATAACAGGTATTTTAAGCTTAAGAATGTACCTATATTAGTGCTTTAAAATACTGGTAAAGAATTCCTGTTATTTTGAAGCTTTCACAAAAGCTTTTTATGCCACAACTTGAGCCACCTTGAGGAGGGTTAGAAATCGCTCCAAGGTGAACGAGATTTCACTCGTTCCGCCTGCCGAGTTAGACCTACTTTTGAAGTGGCCCACAAGGGGTGCGCCACGTACCAATTCCAGTTTGTTCCACAACTCAAAACGCCAGTTAACAGTGGCCGAAAACATCGGTTGTCTAACCAACATTCGCACTCGGTCGCACGAATGTTAAGCGGAGCTAACAGTTATGCTTTTTAACCAAACCCGTGAAACAAACGAGGCCAGTTTCACAAATCAAGCGAGGCGTTCGGTTCGATAGGTTCAGTTCCAGAGCTTAAAAGTGAAAGTGCCCGCGACTCAAGTAGAAATTGTTGGGAATTCAAAAAGTGTAGCATACATTTGTGCTGATACAAAGTTGAGATCTGCAAGTTGTAGGACTTGAATAAGGTAACGAGCTTTAATTCAATATTTTCTTGTGTGATTTATAGCCTAAGCCTAAGCCTAAGGTAGATTTCCCGACTGTAAATTCTTACTTTTTACCTTTCTGTATTTTTGTTGTATTTCGCTCTACGGTTCGTTTGTTTGCTTATCAGTTTACGAGCTGCAGGTATGTGGCCACAACATAAAAATACAAAATTCCATTAAAATGTGCAGGGTAACATTTGGAAAGATATTTTCCTTTTTTTTATTTTATTTTATTAAATTGTGCGCCCAGTTGAAGCATCCTAGCTGTGTCCTGTGCTGACGCACAAGTCAGCTTCTCAGCGTGCCCATGAATAAATAAAAACTTTGTGTACGCCGTCCATACACACACACACACACACATATAAATTTTCCTTTTGGTCCATTTCCTACATAAAAATAACATAAAATCTGGCCTGGCTGGGCCTGGCCATATTTTGTGTAGGCTTTTCAATTGGTGCTCGATGTGTGTAGTTTGTTGGCGTTATGGGTTTAGTTTGGTTTCCGCTTGACTCTATTTATCACCGCCATTTGCATCTTATCAGCCTGAAAAATGTCTCTGTTGACGGTTATTAGCATCGGTCATTTGATTTTATTTTATGTCGCATACCGCGCATCGAAATACCATTAAAACGGCAATTAAAATTCCTACATTTTGTTACTTCATCAGACAGATAAATTCTTTTCTCGCTTAGCCTTTTTTGTCTACATTATTTGACCCATTTCAGCATTGTCATTTTTTTTTGTCACTCAATTTTTTATGTTGGACTCTTAATGATTGAGTGTTGACATTATTATAGATTTTCCCT
This sequence comes from Drosophila dunni, assembly GCA_018152125.1. Lineage (NCBI taxonomy): Eukaryota > Metazoa > Arthropoda > Insecta > Diptera > Drosophilidae > Drosophila > Drosophila dunni. The sequence continues at coordinate 9,792,564 of JAECXC010000339.1, read as the reverse complement.
TTTTTTTGCGAGGGATTTTCCTGATTTAATTTGGACCCTTTGCTAAAGAATGATGAAGCGCGTAGTTTAATTAAGTGGCGTTAAAACGAGCTTCAGCCCTTTAGCCTGAATTTGAGCCAGTCCAAAAGGGCTGGCTATGTAAACAGAGAACGTTTCGTTTTGCTTGTTTTAGTCGGAAAAGGGTCGGAAGTGTTCAAGAAATTCAAAGTAAATTGGGTTGTCTTAATCTGTACTTAAAATAAATTCAACTTCAAACTTTGCCCTTAACAAATTCATATTGTAAAATATAAATATTTCAATTTAAACTGGATATACTTGAAAATTAAAAACTTGGCTCTCAGCAAATGTTTCACTTGTAAAGATTCTGATTAATTCAGTCAATTGAATGGGTAACTACTTAGTTTAGGTATTAAAATAGCTTTTTTTGCTTTATCTGTTGTTTCATTGATAGCCAGAATAACTTAATGAAAGCTTGCTTATTTTATTCCATTTTACAAGTAATTTAGTTAATTACTTTCCAAAAAAATAGTCTTTAAATTATGTTTAACTTATTTTAGACAAAGTTTTCATTTAACTGCTGCTTAAATGATATTAATCTACAAGTTTAGTTTAAGTATTTCATATAGACATTCTTTGGCAAGATTTTGTATGGTGTTTTTATTTTCTTTCGAAATTTGCATATTTTGTTTAAAAAGTTATCGTGTTGTTAAGCAACGTTTAAGATATCTCAAATACTTTCCACGTACCTTCCGAGAAACAGTTTCCCATCAGCTGCTAAAACTCATCAACAATGTTCAACAATGACTAAAATATTCACTCCGTGCATCCCCTTTTCAACCCCTCCACCTACATAGTCCCGCCCCCATTTTCTCCCCGTTAAAAAATGCCAAAAGAGACAAAGTAAAAATTAAATATTCAATTTGAGCCGCTGGCAGCCACGACACTGAAAATATTTGTTAAAGTTTTGTTGGTAGTACCATCACCATCACCAACACCGTCTCCATTACCGTCCCTATCACCATCACCTTTCCTTTTCGCTCTTACTTTGCCACCTATCCATCGCTCACGAAGTGCAAACAAATAAGCAACATGCAACGGATGTTGGATGGAATGGAATGGAACGGAACTGAGAACTGTGAGGACTCTGCGAATGACACATGACCTACAACGTTTTGTTATTTCTTTTTACTGCTCACTTTTTTATTTTCATTTATATTTTTTTTTCCTCGCTCAAATATTTTTTTATGACTTGCTTTACGTGTCCGCGGCTCAAAGCAAATATGACAAAACACAAGAGGCAACACCAGGGGGGATACAAGGGGCCAACCGGCAGTAACATTGCCAATCAATCATTGCCAACTACAATTTAGCGTATAATTTGCACCGAACCGAGTTTTATGAGTTATGCACAATAAATATAAATCAAATTTAAAAAATTAAATAAATTTATATGCAAAACTGATGAATGTGAGGGAAATGGCATAAAAGAATAAATTCTGAAACACACAATACGATTTAAACCCTTATAAAGAGCAATTCATTACAGATACCCATCGAAAGTGTGCCCAAAAAATATGCTAAGTTTTTGGGGAAATTTGTGTGGCTTAAGCTGGGATCGGAGAAGCCAACACTAAACTCAGTTTATGTGCAGCACGTGGCTAGAACTTCCTACCATGTTGTTGTCCCTGTATTTTAACAACTCCCTCTCTCAACCACTCCGCTTTCCTGCTGTTTTTCGGGGGCGTTGCATTTGCGGTCAGCCAAAAAATGTTTATAGTCTTGGCCTGAAATTGCCTTTTTTGCTGCGTGAGTTTCATTCTGATGCTGTTGCCGTAATCTTAGCTAAAGATGGAGGTGTTGATATTGCTTCTACGGCTGTAAGTTTCACCTCTTAATGTGCCAGCTAAGTGAGTACTTAAAATGCCGTTAAGTATCTTCTTAGGTATGTGCTAATATACCCATGTGTCAGTCGCCACAATTTGACAGTGCAAAGATTTTCACGACGTCAACAGAAAATAGATGGGAGTGGGGTGAGGAATGGCAGCTCGTTAAAGTCAAAAGGAATTAAAAGAAAGAAATGCCAGAAATTTGAGAGGTCTTGTGCTGTCAACTCTTCTCAAATCCTTACTCTTTTCTGCTCTACTGAAAGCTTTAAGATTTAAATACAAACTGAATATTCATCCAATTGATCTTACTTAATCTACAGCACATTAGTCTTATTTTATTAACTTTATTAAATCCAGACTTCTCTTTGTCTGCCCACAACTCAACTCGATTCCGATTCAGCAAATTTGCCACTTTACCAATACTCAAAATATTTTAAAATTAGTTTGCTTTTGCAGTTTTCATTGAATTTCAATCGAAACCACCGCCAAACAACTATGTTTACATAACGAACCAAAGTGCTCTTCACTCTGTGCAGCAGCCGTAATGTAGCTAACTGCCTTAGACTTATCTTGCCACATGACTGCTCAATATATATAAATATATTCGTCGATGATGCTTGGCAGAAAGCCCTTGTCAAAGTTCTGTAAACCCGGCAGCTGTACACGACTTTAATTTGTTATAATCCCAAGACTGAGACTTCTGAGGGGTCTTTGGGGGGAGACAAAATGTTGGTTAAGTCAAAGTCGAAGCCAAAACGAAAGCTAAGGCATTTTAAATATGTCATACAAATACAAATTCGAATACAAAATACATCCGAGAGCTCACAAGCACAAAACACACACACAGACTCACACCCACTGAGATTGAAACACATGGAGTTATCAATAACACAAAGGAAATCATTGAGGCACACAAAAAGCGAAGCACAGCTCCATTGTCCTGTCACTGTCCTGACAATATTTCATATTGTGCATGTGTGATTGTGTGTGTGTGTTTGAATGTTGCTTCTTTCTCTGTTTATACAAATGTCAAATGACAGGGAAGCCTTTAGATTGGCCATCGTCCCACAAAGACAGACAACAAATTGGTTACGTGTCTGCAGCGACCAAAGTTGTTCTCCGTCTCTGACTTTTGCTGCGTATTCAGTTTGATATAATTCAATTTCAAATATATACAATGACAGCAAAATGCACAGTGTATCCACACAAATACACATATCTATAGCATACTTTTGCGCGCAGCTACCGTAAAAAATATGCAAAGAGATGTTGTATCAAATAATCGAAAAGAAAACCGAAGAACAAGCATGTCAAATCATGTTAGAAATTGTCAAAAGTTAATGCTAGACAGATGTTGCCATAACGGGTCGTATAGCTGGCCATTTTATACACACAGACCCGCACACACTCACAGTCAGTCATAATTAATGGCACCGTAAACAGTTGCTCGCTGTTTTTGTCCCTCTCGGTATCCGTCCATTTAGTCAATCAGCGCGCAAAATTGCTAGAGTTCAGATGAAAACAGTAACACAGCCACGCCTACGTACACACAGTCGCCCATAAGCCATACCACCCGCACATGCCGTATACGCCTCATCTGCCAACTAGTTGAGGCCATCGTCAGAATTGCGTTGAGCTCAAAACTGCCTCTAGGCGCTTACACAGGCGTATGTGTGTTAGTATGTTTGACTTTGCATATCTAACGGTTAGCTGCCAGTCAGCGCCACTTACACACACCCTCTCATGCACATACACACACACACACACACCACACAATACACACACCTGTTTAAGTGCAGAGCTGTGGCTTTTGAGTACTACGTACTTGGCCTTGTCATGGCTAGCGCTTCCCATCAAAACGCCCAAGTAAGTTGACTGCTAAGTAAACTTTATGTAAGTCTGGCAAAGTATACCTTGCATTAGAGTCTCTGTTAACATTGTTATACAATCGAATCGGAGGTCATTTCTGCCCTCGTGGCACTAGTAAATTTTAGTTACTTTAGAAATAAAACTATAATTTTATTTAGCACGAATTTTAATTCTGTGGTTGCTTTTCCCTTCAAGTTTAGCAGAATATGTGGGCGTATAACAGTCAATACAACAGTTTAAACAATCTGCTATTGAAGCTTTGAGTAAATATTAATAATTAGATTATAATTAAATGCATATTATTGTTTATTAAAGTTCGTGTTATTTATATAATGGTTCTATCATGCGATAAGCTTGGTTATTCAAAAATAAATAAATAAACAATTATTAAATTTTGATTTTGATAGAAAAAGTCTTAAATTATAAGATATCATATGTTATATTAGATAAATATATAATTTATATTTTCTAGATAAAAACGAACTAACTGAATCTAAAGCACAAAGTAAAGTAGTTTACGTACTTATCTTTAAGCAAACGGTTCCAGTTTCTACTGTTCTTCCAAAGTTTTGGTCGTGTCACGAAATTACAGACATGCCAGTGCGTGTTCTGTCGTGTTGATTCGCATTGAGCACATGATAACATGACAAAAGTTGGCTTAACACGATTATTACGACACCAATAATAAGTTTTCCCCATAAATTCTAGTCAACATAAAAAAATCGCGTGCTGCGTTTTGGGTTTTTTTTGGGGCTTTCCCAGATTTGCGGTTCGTGTTTAGGTCGTGTTATGTGGTACGGAATTTGGCAAAAAGCTCAGCTCTAGTTTAAATTGACATGATTTGCGATCATTTCCAAACGGCCAAATCTCTGGAAACCAAAAACCAAGTACACTATTTTATGCGATAACAATCTGTTTATTTACCAAACTAGAGTGTGTGTGTGTGTGTGTGTTTGGGCTTGTGTTGGCCCTGTGGCTATTAATAAAAGCACAAATTTCGATGGTTTCATCTGTCCATTCTAAGTGCTCGACAATTTAATGCCACACTTTTGACGCTGAACGCCATTTATCTATGCTGGGACAGCGGATTCAATTAAATATTGAAACACGAGGCTAATAAATTACTGAAAGGCCCAAGAACACGAAATGAAACGAAATGTACAAATGCAGAGCAGGTCCATAAATATGACCCACATTGGCCGGAAATCGTGTAAATCTACAAATTACCTTAATATTTAATAACAATGGACTGGGCCACAACACAACACAAAACAAGGCTCGAAGCAAAGACCAACAAACAAAACACGAAAACTTTTAACGAGCCGTAATCGAGGTGGCCAAGATTTATGCGTCCCGTTGACAAGCTGGCCAAAAGGACGACGCAGGTGCTCTGACCAATGCTAGGTCTGGGTATGGGAACATGTATTAAGGTAAACCCCTTTTTTTAGGAGGAGGGCAAATCATAATTCATTTGCTGCGTCGACTGGGCCTCTGCCTCGTCCTCTGTTAAAAGCCAACAACAATGATGGCCTAAATGTAATTTCCTTACCTTTTGGCCCATTGTTCTGGCAGCCATTGTAAATGCGTTCCCCTCCCCTACTCGCACTCCATTACCTCTCCCCGCCTCACGTCCACTGTTGATTCACTGTCAATAAAATCAAATTTATTTCTGTTACGGATTTTCGGTCATTACTTTGAACGCTTAATGGGCTTCATATTAGACAAGGCGAGTGGATCTTGAAGCCGTGAGTTTTGATATTATAGCAGAACCGCAGCGCAGTCAGCCAGGAAATTGAAACGGAAATTTTCCCGTATTTATCAGTCCATGAATTTGTTTTCGAGCCATTGCGATTTATTTAGATACCAATATGCGGTATCTTAACGATTTCGATAAGCATTCAGCTGTGAGAGCTGTCAAAGAACTTTAGGGAAATTTAATATTATTATGCCAACATTTGGCATTCCGAGCTGAGCTCTTCAGACTTCAGTCTGTTTAGCTCATCAAATTTTATGCTTAGCTTATTTAAATTTTACTGACATTTCCATCAGCTTTTAGCCAACTTACTCAGTTGATACTTTGATGCTTCTTACGAGACTTTTGTTTTCTGCACTTCGAAATATTAACGGACTGCAACAAGAGCAGCGGATACAACAATAGCAACAATGCCAACAACTTTAATGCCATATATTGGCAAAGTTCAAAGTGTGGAATGTCGGAAGCAGTGCACTTGCCACATGCCGCTCGACGCTCTTTGCTTCTGCTGCCACAGGCCCCCATAACTGACAACGGTAACCTTGTTTTGGCCAACGTATCAACCATGGCTTGTGATAGAAACTACAATATTATTCAATTTAGAAGTACTCTGTGTTCAAATACCCCTTTGAATACAAACAGTGCTTTCGTTATAAGGTCATTTATTATCCTGGCTTTAGGAAAGAGCAGATATCTTCAAAGCAAAATACATAAATTCTTGACTATTCTGCTATTTCTGTCTGGCTTTCTGTTTCTCAGAGACTTCAAAAGCTAAGACAACTAAATTCCCCATATAACCGGGCTTTACAGCCGCACATATTTAAAATTTATTACAGTCATCTACATTTTCTCAATCCACACAATTAAAAAACTTCAAACTTCAATCAAACAGATGACTATTTATGGCCCAACTATATTTTTCATTAAAGAACACTCTTGGGTATCAAAAAAATATTTCTTTCTTCAAACACTTAACTTAACTAAAGTTATATGAAGTAAATGATATAGCTATTTGTAAGATACACCCTGAAGTTATGCAATAGTTTTTAATCCGCTTGAACTTAACGCTCAAGAAGAGACTTTAGTAACGCATAACTCATAACCAAGAGTCGCCTGCTCGCAAAAACTAATATAAAGTTTCTTAATCGACCCCTTTTGAGGATTATGGCATAGGGTATTAGCACAGACTTTCAAAGTGTGTGAAAACTATGAATGAACTATGCCTTAAATCTGATTCCAAGGCATTGCATTGAGTTTATGTTTGAGACAGTAGGGCTAGGACTGCTTGTCTTGGCCAACAGACCAGCAACGTGTGTTTAAAGCCAGCAGTCAATGAGTCAGTCAGTCAATCAGTTCGTCAATCAGTCAGTCAGTCAGTCAAGCATACAGTTCCTTCCTTTCTGCGCTGCAGCGCAGAATTTCCGTTTCAATGAATTCTGATTGAAAGTCTTACGTGCTTATGTGGCCCGTTGCCGACGTGTGTCGCATCGAAGGACCTCAGCCACTGCCCCACCCCCTCCCTACGGCCACACACCACTTGCACTGCTTCTTCTTACCACTTGCAATTTTAATGTGCAGTGACGTAGTTGCAGTCGCTGATAATCTACCCCTTCGATAAGGCGGCAATTCAAATGAACTCAACAAAAACGAGCACAATACAAAGAAAACTAAATACAACGAATTTTAAATACACTCTCCGATGTCAATCTATTATAATTTACGCTTGAATTAGTATTGGCTAATAACAAACCGTGTGACATTGATGTATTGTCTACTTTTTCACTTGTGGAAAGGGCATAAACTGTGTCATTTTCTACCCTTCAACTAGCCACATCCATATCCGTATCCACACTGCCATCTATCAATGTCGCCATTGTTGCATGTCCTGAGCATGCAGCTCTTTAGAGGCAAAGACAATGTGACAATCCTTTTGACTTTTAGTCATTGTTAGGCAACGTTCTTTCCTGTTGCCCTATTAACGCTTAAGTATCTAATTAAATCGAGCTTTTAAGGCGTTCTAATTTTCTGCACAAAAAAAAACAAAATCTCACGACTGCAATTTCGATGTGGCGAGCAAATTGCTTTTACTTTAATTGGATTTGAATTGTCGTCGTTGGCGGTGTGTTTTCCAGGGTCATACACACCCACACCTGTCGGTGGTTTCGGTAGAAATGTTATCCACCCATTCTCTCACTCTCCCTATTCTCTTTCTTCGTCCCACTCCAGCAAAAATAAATTACACAAAAAAAATTGCATGGAAAAGCGCGCCAACTATTTATCCGCACTTCATCCGCGCCCTTGGGGAATTTTCTTGATTTTTTCCGCCCCCACTCCCTGTTTCTGTCTCTGTGCTTCTCACATTTATTTGCTTTACGGCATGTTTCCGCCCATAACTGTAAATCCGTTTTTATTATTCGCTTTTCAAATGAGCAGAATCCTACAGGCAAAAAGGACGAGCAAAAAAAGCAATGCAAAGTGCTTGGCACATATTTCGTGTGTAAATACGAGTGCGGCATAAAATATAAAACAAGATTTATGTCAATTCAAATATAAAAGGACAAAGGTCTTGTGTAAATAAATCTGAGAAAAAAATAATTAATTAAATGTTAAATCCTAACATAAATATATATTTTTAATAACTTTTTATATTCTAATATTTTTTTATTACGAGAATAAATACCATTTAAAATTCATTTGATTTTGTAAATAAATTGTACACAGAGTCTTTTCAAGTCTATTGCACTCCGATTATAAATGCTACAAATTGGTCGCCTCTACATTCATTACATGCCACGCCGCTATCCAAACACAAATCCGCTATGAAATACAATTCTAGGAAACTCAGCACCACTCGTTACTACCCGACACTACCCAACGCTGCTCTATACAATTCTGTATATTATTTGGCTGTTTTTTTGGTGCTAGTTTGACTTTTGCAACTGAAATTATTATGACTACAAACAGCAAATTCAAACGGAAACTATGTGGCAGTACAAGCAAGTTATGGCTATCATCTGTCTGAAGTGGGGAATGAACAGAAGAGTACACATGGCTATAGTTATGGTTATGGGAGTACTCAGACGCTGATTTATGGCCATACCAAACACACTAGAGTCTATGCATTTGTCTGTGAGATTTGTAGAAAATTTATCAAACAAAATAGAGACATTTTAGGTTCGCAAACTTTGCTGTGCTTTGCTTTAATTGTGAGAAATTCATGGAATTTGTGGTTGAGCAAATAGATATTCGGAAAAATTCACATGCCACCACAAATCATGGTTGGCATTAATGACATGTGTGTGTGCAGATTTGTTAGCCAATTATCTAGATTAAAAAGCATGGCTTAGAAGTTTAACCAATACAACTAACTTGTTTAATAAATAAATATCTAAAGTATGTTGTTGATTAGTATTTATACACAAAGGAATTTTTATAAAATATTATAAATTTAACAACTCAATTAAATGTTGCCTTTTTATATTCATATCCACAAAGATTTGTGAGACTATAAATGAAATAAAGTGAAATGATATTCAAAAAATAATTTGTTGAACAATAAACCAGAATTATTTCAGCCTAATTTATTTTGCCATATTATAATTAATTTACTTATTTTTCCAAAAATTCAAAGTTTATTTTATTAAGATTTATTTAAAGTGAAATTTCTCAGAATTGCCTCATTGAAAGCTTAGTCAACAACATTCTCAGAAATATGAGTGGAAATTCTTTAATCAGCTTAGTTAAATATTTAAAACTCTGATTACTTAATCCGCCTTTAGTCTATGCAATTTTCCCATACTGTCTGTTTAATCAACACCGACTTAAATTGCTGCCAGTTATTAAATATAATATATTTGTATACATATAAATGTTATTTGTTGAGGTTTTTAAACGTTTAATTACAGCCAGAAGCAGCAGCTGCATTTTCTGATGATGTGGCCAAGAAGCCTGTTAACTGAAATTGCCCATGGGGCAACAAACCCAAAAAAATGTAAACAGAAATTGTGATGAAACAGCTGTGGATACTGTAGCTTAAGGACTTTAATTGATTTTAATATTTGATTTCGCAAACATAAAATGCAAATAGAATGTAGATTAAAATCAATTTGCCACAGAATCCAATACGCAATGGCTCAAGGGAGAAAAAAGTAAGAAATTTCTGACAGATTTTGATTAGTGTGCAGCATTATGTATGCATTTCCGATTGAATTGGGATAAGCCGTTTTGGCTGACAGTTCAGCTGACAGTTTCATTAGTTATTTAATCACACTTGTGATTTTCATGAGATTTATTAAAAACTAATTGAATTCTTAATATTTGCACTCTCACTGCTTTCAAATGTTTACACAACCTGTCTCACAAATTGTTGACAAACATTTTAAGTCACTCAAAATTAGCTAGCACTAAAATAGACAAACACACTGATAAACACACTCATACTAAAACAAATACTGGCTTTCACTTTGTAATCAAGCAACAGAAAATTTTAGTGCCTGCCACTTTATGTTGCCCCATTTTGTGGCATTGCAAGTTCCAAGGAAATTAGTTGGCGGTGTCGTAAAGCTTTTCCCGCTTTGCGCATTTTAAAGTCATCAAGATAGAAAGCTTTTCCACTCGGGCTATCAATCCGCTGGCGATGATGATGAGGCCCTGTCTCTTAATGTCCGGCTAGTGGCTCGTTTGAGCACTTATAATACCCTGTAAATTAAAGTTTCAGTGGGTGGTAGCCTGGGTTGGTTATTGAGTTCCAGTTGAAGAGGCATAGACTGCCTGATCCCCTGTAATAGAACACTTTGGAACCATTATCTACACCTTATCAGCTAAGTAAACAAAAATTTTCCACATATGTCTATTGACTACACTTGGCCTTAAGTGGTATCTGCTAGCCGAGTGCACTCTAATCAAAGGTTTCCTTGTTTTCCTGTTTCTTTGTTGTTTTGTTTAGCTAGTTGTCTTGCTATTGATGAGCTGTTGTTCTTTCATTTCCATTGTTTGTCGGTTGCCTCAAAAAGTGGCACTTGAGACTAGTTCAGTTTCCTTCTTTTTTGCTTTGCTCACATGTTTGTTTAGATTTCAATGTTTGTTTGCCACAACTCCACTTACCACTCCCCCTTCCCTCTTTTCCACAGCCCCTACTACTCCTACAAGCACTTTGTTATGACTCTTTTGGGCATAACAGCGACGAGTTAATTTAATTCTGTGTTCTGGCTTAATTGAGTGGTTGGTCAAGGCTCCACTGTGTTTTTGAGTAAATGGAAATGAAATGTAGCTGCAAAGTAAGCACAGCATTGGGAATAAACTCAGCTACTTGTGTGGCTTCAAGTACAAGAAACACTCAATTACTGGGTATTTTTCTACAGGATAAAGTTAATTTTTTCCGTGGGTAAACCATTTCCTTATTTTCGCTTTAACTACTATTTAAATCAAATATTAATCTACATTTTCTGAAGAATTGTTCATTAATTATAATTAATTTGCTGTCTTGGCTTTGATTTAATGAGCGCTGCTAAGAAGTCACGAGCTTTGTTCTATAGCCATTTGGAAATGTCACTTTTGTTAATTTAAACTGACATTTGAATGAGTGCGAGTACGCAAACCACATGAAACAATAGTCTACCACACACACACTTACACTTAGAAATTTATATACATAAATATTACAAATAAAAGTGACAAAATGGCGACATAAAACAATGTAATGGAAACCCGTGCACGTGGCGCAAGTTTAAGTATAAATTACCACAATAAATATAAGCTCAGCCATCGGGTAACTACAAAAGCAACAACAACAAACAACTATTATAAAGAATAACAACAACAGTAACAGCAAAAACAACAATGGCTTACGCACAAGCGCCTTTTCTATAATGGCCTCAAAACAAAAAAAAGCAACGGAAACTGGCAATGAGAACAAAATGAAAACCGACAACAAAAAGCAGTATGAAGTAGAGAAAGAGAAAGAGGAGAAAGTAAAAGAACACGAAGTGTATTTTCCACGTAAGCGTGACGTGTCGTAAGTTTTATACGATGTGAAAATTAAATTTTCGCATGTCAGCATTGAATTAATTTTGTTTCTCATTAATTTTTATATTTTCCTCTCCTTTGGCCAACATTTCATGGCCTTATACAAAAAGCTTGAGGAAAATAAAGCGCAACAGGTGGCACATTTATTAAATATGGATATTACAATCGATATTGTTTTTTAGACCCCGTAGTGCAATGGAGTAGAGGGAATACCCCTCTTTAAATGCCAGTTTTCACCAAAGTTATGAAATTTCTGATCTGCATGAAGAAAAACTAGTTGTTTATTGAACTATCTCAGCCAAACTCACGTATTAAGTGTACATTTAAGTTCTATATACCTATATAAAATTTTATTCAGATTGGAAAACTATATCACATAGCTCCCATAGGGCAAATCATTTGAAAAGTGTACGATGTACAGAGTTATTTACTCTCGACTCTAGTATTAATCTTAGTTTTCCTCTGATTATTTAAAATACAACAACAAATGTTTCTGTTAGGCATGCAATTTCCGAAACTCATTGCGAATTGTTAATGCGATGCCCGAAAGGCTTCAATTGCAATTTTGTGCGCGCAGTTTCCATGAATATGATTCCTGGCCAGCAAATTGCATTTTGGCATGCTTGCCCTACACTCACCTTAAATGAACTTTGTCCTTTCGAATCGACTACACCGGCAGAGGATCAAGGGGGTAAGAGAGACAGAGGCCGTTAGCAAGTCCGAGTTTTTCTCTACTGTTCACACTGCAGCTGCAACTTCAAACTCATTGCACTTGTTTTTTATGAGCTCGTTCTGGCGTCATTGGCATAATAAGTTTCAATTTCAATTGTCCTTAACATGCCGCCAACAAAAGGACACAACAGCAGGAAAGAACGAGAGAAACAAAGGCAGACAGAGAAAGATAGAAAGCGAGCTGGAGAGAAAGTGAGAGGAAAGTTAACGAATAGCACTTTCTGCTGCTGCAGCATTGGTAGCCATAACCATAACCACTTGCCATTTTTGCATTCGACTGTATACTTTATTAACCAGCAACAGAGTGTTTGCGCCACTGTTTTCGATACTCAGCAAAAAGAGTTTACCAAGCTTAAGTAAAATAAATTTAAAACGCCATACTCAAAATGTGTACAGGGATTTTTTAGGCTTGCCTGAAGGAAAATGTAAAAAAGGGACCCCAAATGGTAAATATTTCAATGATATTCTATTTATATTAAAATTTCCCTTACCACACTCTGCACAAAGTATTTCAAAGTCGCATATTTCCACTTATCGTATCTCCATTTTATTTTAATTTCCCCAAACTCTGAGTGTTCTTTCCGCCACATAGTTTGGGTAAGCTCGTGCGCGAGTTTGTAAAAAAAAAAAAAAAAAACAGAGAGAGAGAAAATAAATCGTAGAAATATTATTTTGGGCAACTTTTGTTCTACTTTGCCTTGTGGGCAGTTTTAATTTTGTTAGAAACTTTTTCCGTGCGAGGTTTGTGCAACATTTTAATAATAAATATGTGTATTTGAGTTTGTGTGTGTGTGTGTATGTGGCAGCATTTGTATTTTGGGTTTATAAATAGACAGGAAATGGTATAATGGACGTGCAAGGAAGTGGAAAAATAAAAGTAATGTTATGTGCCTGCCAAAAAATGCTGTCTAAAATTCCTTAACTGCTAAACGGCCAAAGGGATACAATTTAAATATAATAAAGCTCTAGAAATCCAGTAAATTCGAAACTGTAGCTCAGTAGATACGAAATTAATATGGGCTTGGCAAACAAAAACAAATGGTGGGAATTAAAAGTTTTGCACAAGAAGATTTCTTTATACATTCGAGTGCACAATTTTGTTAACAAATTTCCACAGCTTAGCAACACAACACGTAATCAAATTGTCAACAAATGGATTCCTTTTGCATGGCACGTGACCAAAATCCCTTTCCCGCTCCCTTTCCCTACAACTCCCTATAGAAAGAATTCAAGAATTCAAGCCTTCGAGCCTGCTAGATTGCCGAGCTTTGCTTTTGGCTCACGCAGTCATCTTCATAATTTTCCAAGCACTGTGCACTGCATACCAACTAGTTTTGGCATTTTGTTTGCTTTTCGAAATTGTCTAGGACCATTTGACTTGCTGACAGACAGACAGTCTGGCACTCTGTGTGGGCTTACGTAGCGTATGCGCATTTAAATGCCAACGGCCCAAGCGAGTTTCGAGCAGCTGTCGAAAGTTTACACACAGTCTGTCAATCAGCGTATCGATCGAGTGTTGACTGTCAAATTAAGCACTCAACTTACCAACTAATTGAAATTGATTGTGTCTGCAACAGTCGTCTGTTTTTATGAGCACATTTTTTATATAAATAAAACAGTTTTATTCAAACAATGAATTTTTATTTAAACAGCAATTAAGTGTTATTTTCAATTGTTTTATAATTGTAATAAAATTTAATTCGTTTTATCTCTAAAGGATTTACTGCCAGCACTCACTGTAATCCTTTTTCTGTGCCTATCGTGTCGCATTTAATTATGTAAAGCTCGGTTATTATGGGCTCCCCCAAATGTCTGGCTGCTTATGACTAATTAACATGGCCAAGTTTTCTGAAATTTATAGACACTTTTCTGACTTTGGCTCATGTGTGCACTTACTGTTTATCTATGTGGTTTGACCTGCCCCTTAATTAAAACTGACCATGCTGAACGATTAAGCGAAACCATACAAATTACTTCACATAAATTCTATTAATAGCCCCACAGCTGTGGGAGTACACATCGTGCACAGTGGGGCAATTGTTATTGGACAGCGTAGATAAGTGCTGTATTTGCGGTGGGCATAAATAAACTGTGTTATCTATATAAAAGAAAGACGCGATCTGCTAAACAACCTTTTTCCCACATGTAAAATTGTTAGAATTAATTTATATTTCAGTTAAATTAAAGCTTTAATATTGTTATTTATATAACTTTTCTGAGGAAAAACACCTTACTCTATTCCCACTTGAGCTATTTAAACTTCGTATGCTCTATTAACCCAAACTACCCAAAATAATATATAGAAAGCAAAACTGTCTGCTTTTAAGATTCACTTATGAGCCACTTATATATTATGTACCATATTTATATACATATGTATTATATTTGACAGGCTTTATGACACCTCGTTGGCTTTAATAAACATTCATTTGATGGGACTTATTTTCTGCTGTTCACATTATTGCAATCATTTCGAGTTGTCATCTCAGTTATATTTATGGGACAACTTATCATACTTTCAGTAATTGCCATTTAACCATTGGAATGCCACACAGCGAGTTGGCTTTTCTCGATGGTGATTTTGGGCGTGAAAGTGCTTGAAAGTGTTGCCATGTTTTTGGTTTCTGTTCACGCCTATCGTGTCGCGCCGAATGCGTGTTGTTCACAGCGACCTTTGACCTCAAATGCAATCAATAGCTGTGCCTATTGTTATGTCACTGTGAATTTCTGTCGTGTGTTAATTTAACGCAAACCAAATATACATTATTGTTAATGCCAAACTTCCTACATAACAATAACAATGCAAACAGTGCGTGACAGCTGAATAGCGCCAGTGTCAGGAACTTTAATACAGAAATTGCTTTTGGCACACATTTTATGCAGCTTAATTTAATCAAGCTGCTTGTTAAATGCTTAACTAAATTAGTTTTAGCATGGAACACTTTTGGAACATATTTGGATATGACATATGATATAGAAATAATGACTGTGCTCCAAACCAGACCTTAACATAATTACTGTATGTTTTGTTATGCTTTAGATAATTGTTATAACCCGCATTAAATATTGATTGCCGAAAATTATGATATAGGCTGATCTAAATTACAATTTTTATAGGGTTGATTAAGAAAAACTAGAAAAAATGAACTCCCAATTAATTACTTAATCATGCGTATTATTACCTGCATGCACAACTATACTTTTAGTTTGAAACTAAGTGGCAGGTCTTAAAATTGAAACACGAACCGCACAAACAGTTGGGCAAAGTCTGTGTAAGTTTTTCCTTATTCCCTTTTCCTTTCCCTTTCTTCCACCCTTAACTTATACTTACTCCTGCATTACTCATCCATTTTAATATTCCACTGGCATTGTTATTCTCTGAAACCTTTGCTTGACTTCTGTAGAAACCCACGGTGGATAAACAATTTAATGCAAAAGTAAATTACAATGAAAATTGCAACGCCAACGACTACAATTTAATTAAAGTAATAAATTGCAAGTCATTTGTAGGTAGAAGCAAAGGTTGAGCTCAAGTTAAATGTGTTCTAGTAAATTGCCTGCAAAATGGCACAATTACTGCAGGGACTGTAAAAGTCTTTAACTACTCAAACTCAGGGTCAACTGTCAACGGTCACCAATCAATATACTCTATAAAAAATATTGGAAACACGCATATAAAAATCAATATGAACAAATTATAGACTGCAAATATTTTTTATAATTTCTATAAAGTAAATGTAATAAAGTTGCAATCAATATTAAAAAATTGAGCAGTTTTCCAAGACAGAATTATATAAGTTTTGCTTGGAATTATATAATCCTTACATTAAATTGGTCATTTATTTTATTAAAAATACAGTTTAAAATACTTGGCTTACTGTAATGATAAAATAAGTTCCTATTGTGCAAATCCACATTGTTGAAATGCCACAAGAATGCATTAACTATAGCACAAACCGGTAAAAGTTAAATAGAACATTGGTCCAGACAAAACAGACAGCTCAAAGATAGCTAGAATTTTAATTAGTTAAATAACTTTACTTGGCAGTTACTGCCCATGCGGAGCAGTCGTTTACCTGCAGCAGTTAAAGCAACTTGTTGTCACATTTTCAGCAAGAAGAAAATAAAGAAAATGGTAGTAAGAAAATCCACAAGCAGAGGAAACAGAGCTCTGGAGAACACGCACAGACTCGCACAGTCTTGACAAATTTAATCAGATTTCTTTGAGGCGGCAATGGCAAACGGAAACGGAAGCGATTTGAGGTTGGCACACGCAGACAGACAATTGAGCGGTAGATGGAAATGGCTTATTATGTATTAATTAAGCATAAAAAATCTTTGACATTGATGAGCTTGAGCTTGATCCTCTAGTGTGTAATACTCATACGCCACGTGTTACAACCTTTGGAAGTTATTTAATTGGCTGCGTGTAGAATTCTTTTAGGAATTTTATATCTGCTTTTATCTGGTGGTGTAAGCTGTCGTGTCGAACTGTTGAGACAGGTGCAAATTTGCTACCTTCAGCTGTGCTTATTAATTTTATTTTCCACTCGAGTGCCTCGACACATTTGCGCATTTGTTTGTCGGTTTTCAGGTTTAATGAGACGCATGAAAGATTTATTTAATAACTTTGCCACGAATAATTTACCACATTTTATGTGTGCACTAAAATGGCGGTCATTAAATTTAGCGAACCTTCAAACTGCAAAGCTCTTACAAATGTTGTAATCAAATTTAACAACATGTTATGTTTTTAGTGGCTTTAAAAATATTTAAAGTAGTCAATTTGTGCTCAAATTCCATTCAATAAAATATAGTTGCAACAAAATAAATTATATTTGCTACTTACAATGAATTCAACGCGATATTGATGTAAACTTTTCATGACAGCAGTTAAATAAATGAAAATAATTCAATTAATTCGCACATAAAGTTAGCTTAAAAATATGTAATACATTATTTTAATTGTTTATTGATTAATTGCCATCCATTTTAACTCTCAGCTGCCCTAAAATGTATGCAACACGCCTGTATACAGCGACATTGAATGATATAATGCCCAGCGCTCTGGGCAGCTGTCGAGAGGGTGTGGGAAAGGGGAGGGAGTAGCAGGTGGGACAGACGAAGGTCAGGAGTATTCGCTGCTTGACACCCACAAAAGCTATCAACAAAAATGTGGCGAACCCACCTGACAAGCCACCTGTCGGTCGGGGCACACAGTCTGTGCTGTCAGTTTGCCACCACTGTGGGTATAGCTCGACCAGGCAACCTTGTAAATATTGCACAATACAACACCATTTTTCAAGCCACACAGAAGTGCTTCAGTTGCTGCTACTGTTTCTCTTTCTGTTTCTTTTCTGCATCTGTGGCTGTTGATAGTGTTTGGCCAGAAAAGCCTTACGTGCCAATTTATTATAACTTATTCAAGGCTAACATTTTGGTATCTGCGTGAAAAATACCATAAAAAATGAACGCTGACCCTGCTAAAAGCAGCATCGTTTACCCCTCGATGTTCACAGCACTCTAATATCTGCAAATTGAACCGAGTGCCGTGGGGTAACTTCGCCTAACAGACACTGTAGAAATATCTAAATGCTGTTACCTATGAACTTTGCCACTTTCCAGGGTATTTTTTGTATATACGCCATTTTTGAGAGGTTTATTGGCTCTATTTATGGGCTGGTGGCAATCCAAACTGAGACACGCACAGAAGCTACGCTTCAAGTATATTAGCCAAGTCCTTTCTGCTGTGCTTTTGCTGGCAAAGTGCCAAAAAAATGCCAGCAATTTGCTGTTGGGGGGTCTCAATCAGAAATATATCGATTATTTTGAAGCTTGGCGGAAAGAAATCGAAGTTAATTGCTTTTGAAAAGTTCTTGAAGCAGCGAAAGTTATAGACGAAACTGTCAAAGAGTTTTCATAATAAGTTTGATGTGCCTAGCTTATTAAAATCCAACTTCTACTTTTAGTTTCTATGTTATAAAAGCATGAAAAGAGAGTACTTGAATAAAAGTTGTTATATTTTTTATTTTTGTTGACTATTTTGCAGCCAAAGCCGCAACAAAAATTCAAGCCGTATTTCGAGGCCACAAAGTGAGAGAAACCATGAAAAAATCGGAGACCAAAACTGCAACCAACAATGGCAGTGCCATTGTCGCCTCCAATGCAGCTGCCGAGGAGGCTGCCTCATCGGCGGAGCCCACCAAAGCGGAGTTGGAGGCTGAATTTGATCCAAACGACAAAGGTAAGTAAAAGTGCCTTCAAGGCACACAAAGTGTTGAACAAGAATCTGTAAACTGACTAACTGACAAACTGACAAATTGAAAAGTGAAAACTGAAACCAGTGGGCAGTGGACAGTGGACCGTAAAGACTACAAATATTTACTTAGACTTGCCAAAGATTGACAAAAGCTTCAAACGAACAATCAAGTAAACAGCATCAAAGCGCTTAAGAGATAAACTTGAGAAAGGATATAGCTTTCTAGACTTTAAATTAATTCCCAGAAACTCGTGACTTGCACTCGAGTCTTGAGTCAACAAAAAATTGAGACTCATAGTAATGTAGTATTAATATTTGTAGTTGTAAGTCGTTTAGTTGGACATCGTTAGCCAAAATCGTGACAGAACTGTGTACACTATGACTAAGTAGTATCTTTTTGGCTTGCTGTCTCATCCTAATCTCATTAATCATTGCTACACTTGCCCAAAAATAAGCAAACAAAAATATTTATGTACTTGGTGTACATTAGTTGACACTTCTGTTGGATTTACAGGAATCGCTGGATTTCCATTTTCAGCGAATAAGCAAGTTTACAACCAAGACAAACTACATGCTAGAATTACAGTTGGTACAAGTTTCTCGTGCTTGGTGTGGAAACTTTCGTATTACCATTACGCAATATACACACACATACACGAATTTTAAGTGTAAGAAAAATTTGTCAAAGTTGCGATTGAGACAAAACTTAAAGTTGCCTGCGAATGGCAGCTGAGGGGGAATGGTCTCGCTTGGGCATGTAAACTTTATAGTACCGCCCTTTTCTGTCACGCCCCCTGTGTATTTAAACGTGTCTCTGACAGATCCCCAACGCTCATAAATAACGCAGAAAACTTCAAGCGACACAAGCATTTACATCCGTCCACAGGGAAAACTCAACTCGGCTCGACTCGACTGGAGAACTCGAGTTGGGCCACGAAACTATAGGACTCTGTTGTTGGCACGCTTAACCCTATTAAGTCGCAACAGCCACTAGCAATTTTGGCCATAATTTGCTACAAGTCTGGCAGGTTACTCATTAAAAACTTAGCGCTTGTCATCAGAGCGCATAACCAACGAGGCCAACGTCATATTCTTACACCTGCTGCGACAGGTGAACAGTTGAACAGTTGAACAGCTGAACATGTAGACAGGTAGACACGAAGACAGACTTCGGATTCAGTCGCTGAGCTTAATTATGGTACTCAGCAGTGGCGTATCTTAGAGCCATAAAGCACATGTGTCTCATATGACAATGGGGCGGCAGAGGCTAATTAGGCGTGGTTCACAAGTCAAAGCGAGTGAATTCATCGCATGAAAAGCTTTTGCGACTTGCTGTACTGCACTCAATTACAGCGGAATAAGTGGAATAAGAACATGGTGAAGAAGGCCACACACAAAGAGAGGGAGCGGAAGGAGACGGAAAGGGAGACAAGCAGAGAGCGCGCGCTAAAGAAAGATAGAGAGATGCAAATCTGCTCAGTTGAATGCGTTCCACATTTCAGCTTCCACACACAGGCGTTGTCATAGCTGCTTTTGACACTTCAACTACTTTGTCACCTTGATAATTTTATTGCTTTTCTAACATTAACAAAAATATATTTTGTTTAAGAAAATTGAAGATATTCTACTGTTCAGCTAAATAATAAGTCCTTTGATTAACTTTTATAACTATCCACTGATTGACTCTTCTATTTGAGATTAGCTTTAAATACTTACTTTTAATTACAAATTTATTTTGACGCAGTTAAGCAGCAATATAAAATTTATATTGTTGTGCAGGAATCAAAATAAATCCGCTTAACGACTGCCAATTGAATTTACTTAGTTTTCGTATTCAAACAATTGTTTTAGTGCATTACTCAAGAGCGGCTCTAAAAACTTTGATGGGTGTGTACAGTTTACAGTGCATAATATGATTTTACACCTGCTTTACACCTGGTGCACAGCCAGAAACCGGCAGTTAGAACTTCATCATTATTCAAAAGTCAGGCAATCAGGACGAAAACAAAAACAACAACAACAACAAGCGCAAAAACCCTTAGGACAATGGGTATTGTGCAGTTTGGTGTTGGCCTAGTTTTCAAATGTGTAGCTAACACATTGCACAATTTAAACAACGATGCCGAACAAGCTACCTTAACTATAATAAAAAAAACAACAAAAACAACGACAACAACAACATTTAGCACGAGCAAATTATATAGTCAGTTTTGCCGAGGAAAACGTGTGTGTTTTCTTTTCTTTTTTGGCATACCATATGCAAATGTACACAAAATGCAGCACACACTCTTAATACACACATTCACACACCAGCACACATATGTTGTCGTGCAAAAATCGAAAGCCAAAGGATTTTTGTGAATATTTTCTTGTTGCATTCGGTTTGGTTTTGCTTGGCTTGCGACTCGCATTTTTTCGTTTTGGCATTTTGAGCATTTGCTTTGTGCATAAAATACACACACTCATTTAGCAGTCAAACACACACACACACACAAGTACTGTCATAAACTAATACACACACAAAGATTAAACAAACAAAACGTACTAAGCATTTGGCCTAATGCCTTTGAAGGTCGCCTTGTTGTCTGCCAATTTGTTTTGTGGCCAGGCCAATTGCAATTTTGGCCTCATTTCGCTTGCATAATCATTGCTCACTAATTGTTGTTTACTGCAGGCAAAGTTTGTGCCATCTGAAATCGTTTCAAAACGAAACCAAACTAATCCCAAACACAACGTTGCGTATACTTAACTTTGGGGATTATTACTATTTGACCAATGTAATAACAAGTAAATATTTATTCTGAATATACGAATAACACGTAGAATAATTGTTATTTATGCTATGCCAATGCATTGCTAAATATTATATTTTGTACAGCCAATTAACGACTAATTGGTTTGCTTACCAAAGTCAATTGACCAGGAACTGAAATTGGTCTTCACTTTAATTATTTCTGCAATTATTGCTGCATTCTGAGAACTGTAATAAACTGTAACTGAAACTCATTGTTGCAATGGAAACCATTGAGTACATATAACTAATTTCATTTGTGCAGCCAACAATTTCTGGAACCTTTCGATAAATGATCACTGGTGTTTTGAGGTCAAACCATGAATTCGGGTTAGTTATCAGAGTACGAGTATAATACAATTTGTGCGTGTTTGCCGGATGTTGATAATCCAAGGGAGGGCAGCAACAACTACAGCTACAACTACAACATCTGCGATAAAACCGGCGCAACGCTTTTTTCTAATTGGATTTGGGGGCTTTAAGCGCGCTTGTAATTTCATTTACACCACAACAACACAGCCGGAGGGCGAGACATTTAAGTACATTGTTTGTGTACTTCATTGTTGTTGTTGTTCTGGTTCTTGTCGCTGTATCTTGTGCACAGCTGCGCCAGAAGCAGTTCAAACAAAAGGCGGATCCGGAAAACACGCGCATTAATGCGGCGAATAAAGACAACAGCAAAAAAACAAAAAACCGAATACGAAAAAAGAAATGTCAGAAGAAAAACGACATGAAACACGCAATAAGCGGCATGAACTGAAAACATTTTGGACGCTGAATTGGCGCTTTTTTGGTGCTAAGCAACGCACGTATACGCACGGTTACACCCACACACATATGGGTACAGGTGTGCCACAATGTAGGCAACACAAAAGTAAACTCCAGCGACCACACACAAAAAAAACATAACAAAACAAAACAGACGACAGCATTTCGGTGTCGGACCTTTAATTTATAATGCACAGTGGCCAAAAGCTGCCATAGATTACAACAGTACGTATCCGCACCGTATCTCCGTGTGTTTACTGTGTGTGTGTGTGCTCCGTTTGCCCAACTTTGGCTGCTAAACACACTGTTGGCGGTCGCATTTTAAATAATTCAACAATTTGACACCTTTTCACGCAGAATCCTATACAAATGCGACAGGGTTTAAAAGTAACTTTAGTCCCAAAAATATATACAAACGGGTTTATTGTTGCTTTCAAATGTTGCTGTGTAAATATTTAATTGCGGTCTCAATACTTAATTTCCTTTGTTTGCTTACCTACTGACTAAATGCGACGCCCGAACTTGGCCTTAAGTCATTTCATGGTTGGTTAAGTAACCATTTAAAGGGTGTACTAAGTATCTTTGCAAATTAGTATGTTGTGGTACCGGAGAATTAACTCAATGTTGAATTAATAAATCCACTTTACATGCGACAAATGAATTTTAATTATACCAATAAATTATGTAGAGATTAAGTTAATTTATTTACTAACAGCTAACTGTCAACTGTTAGTTTATTACGTTGTATTAATCTACATAAATTATGGTAATTTTTTCAGGCCAAGTTCATGATTTATAATTAGTTTTCTAGTTTAAATAAATTGAAAAACATTTCACTTGACCCTTTATAAAATTCACGAAAAGGTCATAAGCCGCTTGTGTATTTCGAGCTTAATATTAATTAAAGTTTTTGTTTGAATTGCTGTAGACCTGGTGATGTGAAAGGAGGATGGAGAAAGGAGAAGTTTCACAAATTACCAATGGGACTTTAGATCGACATTATTCGGTTGGCTTAAATGTGATTACCACAGTAGAATATATACGATTTTGAACTTTAATTAGCTTCAGGCTCCGAATTTATGTGGCAAACCCTTGTGTGCAAATTATCACTTAATCGAGATAAAGGACAATGGACTAAATGTCCAGACAAGCGTAGTATTAAAATTGATAAGCCAAACTGTCCATAAATTACACTTTCACTTGAACATTTTAATTGCTGTGTAAGAGTGCGTATGTGTAATTATCTATAGTTCTTTTGCAACTTCTCGAGCTGCCAAAGCGGATTTATGTGTGGTCTACAGAAACAAAAAGAGAAAAACTGAATTCTGGGCCAATTGAGGTTGGGGACTGAAGCTTTTGGGGGAAATGAAACCTCTTCGGTTAACCACAATACTCAGTTAGCGGAAATTGAAAAGTGGGCTTAGTTTTGGGACAGGCAAGAACCAAGAATGTCAAACAGGCACCGAAAAAAAATCTTGGCAACCACAAAGCTCAGACAGAAGGCAGAAAACAAAAGGAAACAGTAAAGGAAACAAAAGACACAACGATTGAGGCCACAAAAACTTTGTCAAACAATTCGTTGCTTCCATCTACATTTCGGCAAACTTATTATATCGCTGCGCATTTTTCACAAATTGTTGTTATCACGCAAATACCCTGGGCAAAGGCTGACAGAGGTATGCTTGACTCCACAAACTCTTTGGCTTTTTAAAGCGAGGGAAAGCCATACTGTGTAACAGTCCACTGGGCAGCCATTTTGTGTAGTACCGTTAGGTACATTTGAAATTTAAAATGACGTCGTTTACAGTTCTTAGATGTGTGCTTAGCTGAAGTAATTATAATTCAGATTTATGACAAAGACTTAACAAAAGTTATTATGACAGCTGCCTGAGAATGACAGAAGCAGCTTCGCAGAACGAGAGAGAGAGAGACATGAAGAAAGGAGAGTAATGTGTGTAAAAAGAGACAGCAAGACACACACTTAGTCCGTCATAACACAGGGTAATTACCCTGACAGAGGGTATAACAAATTTGGCATGTCTTTGCGACAATGAAGTATGAATATTTATTATGTTAAAGTCTTTGTATCTTAGAGCTGTCAAAAATATATTTAATTAACGTGCTTACGACTGAATTTAACAACATTTGTCTAAGTAAGTGTATTTTAAAATTCTTGTTGAATTTAAAAATATTTTGGTCTTGTTATGAGAAAAAAAACATGATGTGCTCATTAAACACGTGCCTGCGTCTGTGAGTCTGTTATGTATATGACACAATTACTTAGCACACGTCACAGATTTTCACTCTTGCTAATGGCACCCACAGCAACACTTACTCACACACACACACACCTACACCCACAGACACACGTGTCACTCACACTCACGCACATCCACACACACATGCATACGGCAACTTCTCTGGTGTCTTTCAGAAATTTGCATTGTTTTATTTTTAAATATAAATTTACATTGCTTTTTTGTGCTGCAAAATGTGGGTCAAGAGCGTTGAATGCCACACAAAAGTTACAAGACATTAACTCAAGGACAATTGTTCATAATGACAATGTTGTTGGTCAATAAACACACTCTCAATAATACCAATAAACCTCATTATTACCAAAGTGTCACCTTTTGTAACATTATGTAAGAATTTGAGCACACACTTCAAGTAGATTGATTACGTATACGCTCTGATGGAAGCACAGCAAAAAGTTTGAGCAAATCATTTGAAACCATGATGAAGATGGAGTAGTTAAGGAAATTAATTGAAAACTGTTTAAATAATTGACAAGGGTTAACTGTTTGATACAAATGTTTTAAGTTAAACGAGAATATTTTATTTTCTATAAATATTTACATCATTGACACTTTTTATCGTTTCTGTGGCTAATACATGTCCTTTAAAAGCCCTATTAACTAACATTATGTCTTAAACGGAAGCCCTAGGAATATCTGAACTTTTAATTCAAATAATTCACTTCAATTTAAAGGGAAAATCCAGCTTCCACAAATTTTGGCTTATCCTTTCTTAATTTAACATTTTAATTAGCTCAAAAGTAGCGTATGTATATTTTTTCAATAAAGAACTCTAATTAATTTTCTACATGCAGCTCTAAAAAATTCCTAGAATTACAATAAATAAAAGTTTCCTACACAAATTTCCAATGAATTTTTTACGTAGAAAGTTCAAAGTTCACAGTGATTGGCAAACAAAATTGAATAAATTAATTGCACAAAATTGAAAAGTAATTGAATGAAAAGTGAGTATACATTTTATATGCTCAATCAAGTCAGTGAATCAGCAGTGTTAGCCTTACATGCAAATTCACACATTAAAGTAAGGAGACTTCTTTCAATTTAAAGTTTTTCTTATCAATTATAATTCGATGGAGCTGAGCGTGACTAGCAATTAACAAGCAATATTCCCAGATAAGTTTTGGGCAAACCCGATAATGTAATGGAATGAGCACGTACGAATTTAAGCGAAAACTTTGCTGATAGTCAGTCAATCAGGCTGGGAGCGTTTCACATGCAAATCACTTGCCAAACATGAAGTTTTTTTCAGGTTCGTGTTGCTGTCCAGAGTCAGGCTATCAGACAGGCAGGTAGGCAGGAAGGCAGTGAGGCCAATACAAACTCAATTTATGTGGTCCCAAAGCTGGCGGCAGTAGGTGGATTGGCACCTATATATGCACAGATTTTAAGCAGTGTTAGCTGGCTTTGGCCATGTCCTGTGACAGGACACGCTCAGTACGTGAGCGGGCAAAATAACATGTGTTACGTTTGCCCGTCGACAGCGGCAATGGAGACAAAATCCTAAGTCAAAGCTCGTGACAGGCACGAAAATAAATTCACTTTCACCAAGTTCCCAAAATCAGTTGCTTTTCAACCATTTCAGCTAGTTTAAAGCTAAAAGTGAAAAATTAATTTAAACGCTACTCTGCTTATGCATAATTTAGATAACTATATAATATATTTAGATTGGTGGTTGCGTGTGTCTAAGTTATGCACAGGAACAAAGTTTGCATTAACGAAGCACATACGTGGGGATACTGGCCTATAAATGTCACAGCAAGCAGCCATTTGCACGTCTTGTAGTTATTTTAAATATTTTATAAATAAACATAAACATAAATGCAGCAGCGACAGCGACAGCGCATGACACGTGACTTTAACGCAAGTCACGTTGTCCACATGGCGTATGAATTTTACCCAACATTTCCCTAACAAAAAAGGAAGAAAAAGTTAATAATACAGTACTGGGCAGAACCTCAATTAGTTGCGACCAGCAGCTTAACTGTAGCATTATGACAGTAAAAGCCAAAAGTCCGTGCAAATGCCTAATTGCGTTGCCTGTTGAGATCTGCGTGTCTCCCGGTCCTGACAACCTGATAAATTAAATATATGCGCTCGGTGAAATCTGCTGAGCTTCAATGTAATCAAGAAAAAAATTCAAGAACGAGAATGAGAATTTTTTAACATTTGCATAAATGCAAAAAGCTCGAAGAGAGCGGGATAGAAAATGGAAAAGCGTCGAAGGGCAACTGCAGTTACATAACTTCGGTTGGCTCAGCAGACGCAACTTGAAGTTTAGTTGAGCAAAGAAATAAAAATTACAATATTATAATAGTATAAGACTGGCAAGCGGAAATCTGCATGAATCTTAAAGCAGTTTGTCTGTGCTGGAACGAATGCACTGCTAAATAAATAAATATTACGCAAAACGACTGCTACTAAGGCAACTGCGGAATAGACAAACCAAACCGCTACATTAAAGTAGCTAGAATTTAAAATAAATGTTATAGAAAGCAGACTTATTTTTTATTTACAAAACCTTGACCTGCAACTGCGGCACAACATTTTATACCCAATTAATAGCTGCTTAGCTCGAGTGTCTGTGCACTGAATGAGCTCATTAAATCCTTTACACAACTTAATCCAGTTACAAGTTCGGAATCACGTATTATTCCTTCCTGATTGGACCGCACGTTGGTCACACTCACAGTAGAGCTTTAAATGAATCGCAATTCCGTTTTTGTGTGTGTTTTTTGTAGCAACTCTCTCGATATGCATTAAATATGCAGTCAACATGCAGAACTCCCAGTGCCCCAGTGTGGCCTCGGGGCGTACATTGCGTATGCGTAATGTGATTAGCCCGAGTGTTATTGGTGCTGTCGCTCAGATATCTTGACAGGCACCGAGGTCCGGACTGTGCCCAACTGTAGCCTGAAGAGCGTTTGGGGAGTTTAATGTGTTTTGTTTTCGAACGCACATGGAAAATTTATAACCATCGCAGTTCTTATAACACACACACAATCTGGACCACAATCTGCAGTGTCCTCCTCTGGGAGCGCCAATGTGTAAAGTCTTTTGTTCATAAAAATGTATCATTTGCCAGTCCACATTCAGCATATGTAAATTTCCATAGCATTAAAAATATATACGATTGGCATGGTAATAAAATGTAAATCTGAGCTATTTATTGGTTCCATTGTTTACTGTTTACAACGTTATTGAAACAGTTCACGATAAACTTGTTTACTGTCCAATTTTTGCAACTAAGTTTGATAGACACTCGCATGAAGTACGTGACAGACAACAGTGTGCAACATATTTGCAGATAAATAAAATACGTTGAACAGCAGCTAATTAAAACTACTTGAAATGGTTGTAATTCAGTGAAAACTTTATAATTGGCAGACGAAAACTTAACTGGGCCAAAGAGACATCACTTAGCGTGTGGACAAACTTGCACAAACTTTACACTTAAGCTTTTTACTTATTTTACGGCCACTTAAGTGAGGATATAATATGTCTCCTACCAACACATGCTCATTACTCCTTTCTTTCTATTCTTTTCTTTAATTTTCTTGGTACAGAACTATGCCATGCTGCACTAAAGATTCAATCGACATTCCGTGGCCATTTGGCACGCAAGCTGGTCAACAAGGATGCGCCCGAGGACGAGGATATTCAGGAGATAACCAAAAAGGTGGCCGAGGAGTTGGATATTGATCTAACCGATCCGGAATTGAACAAGGCAGCTACCAAAATTCAAGCCTCGTTCCGTGGTCACAAGACTCGCAAAGAAGCCAATCCCGAATAGGCCGAGTAATGTACACAATTTCAATTTGTTGGTGTCGGCTGTTAAATCAGTCTACAGAAAAGATATTGCAAACAAAAATTTATAAAACTACAAATCTTAAGAGTAATTAACAAACTAAATGGAAATTTGGTTAAATGTAACTGTGCATTAAAGCCATTGAAAGCCGCCTGCACTCTTGTAAACTTTTTAGTAAATATGTTAATTAATTACAAGTAATATTTATGAGCATAAAAAATTGTCATTATATTAATAAACCAAAAAATCAAATATGAATTCATTAATTTATAAGCAATAACAAGAAATTGATTATATAGCAAATGCTTTGAGTTATAATAATTTTAGATTGATTTTAAGCAAACAAATGGAAAGATTTGCTAGAGATTTCTACGTAAATTCTAAATGAAGCCCAGCCCGAGCCAATTATTAGTGATCAGTGTAGAAATAAACTCAAATATTTTCAAAATCTTTAATTTATTCTTGATTCTTATTGAAATTTATAGAGCAATTTAAATCATAATTTTATTATATCAATTTTCACATTGCTATAAACTTTCTTTTAACTAATTTATTTTGTAATGAACCAAGAAAAATAATTAACTTAAACTTTGATAAATACAAATCCTTAAACTAATGGCAAAGCAGTGTTAAAAATGCAATTTGCAAAGCATGTTATAAAGGCACGATGTTCCAAATAAATTGTAGGGCAAACAAATATGAAGACAAACCTAAGGGAAATGCTGAAACATTTTTGAAACTTAACCGGTTTGTCTGGCCAAAGCCAAAAACCAAAAACCAAAACCAAATGCAGTGTATTGTTGTACCTACATAAAAAAATAAAATATTTAAAAGAAACAAAAAAAAATACCCAAATAAATACCATAAATATTAAAACTATATATTAATAATGAAAAATTAAGAATTTTTAACTGATACTCGATGTTAAATGAATTGAATTAGCCCGCAAGGCACATTAGGGGTACTCCAGCAACAGCAGCTACAAAAAATCGTCAACAAATTTTTTCAGCGAGCTACTTAAACTGATAAACAAGAACTCAAAACTAATCTGGTGGCACAATTTTTGTTTTTCTACCAAGTGTACTACAAGTTTGTCTACTTTAAAATATATTATCAAAAAGGTAAAAAAAAATATATATATATATACATATATATAAAAAAAATACGTACGAGTATTAAAAAAAAATTGGAGAAAATTTAATAAAAATGCTGACAGAAAAACTGCAGCAAGGAAAATTGTTACAAAGGCAACTACAAGAGAAATATTTAAAATTCAAATTAATTACTACTAAACAAATAAATAATGATGAGCATTAATATTATATTAGAGATCAACGTAAAATTCTACTAAAATGGCATAAAAAAACTACATTAAACCAAAGTAAATAGAATTAAGAAACAAAATATTTATGAATAAATGATAAATTAAAAACAAAGAAAAGAAAAGAACAAAACTAAAACTAAAACACAAAACGCATATACATCCAACAAAATGAACAAGAAAACAGCAAAAATAAAATGTCCCAACTAAATTTTAATTGAGTAATAAAACTAAATAAAACTCGACAAAATGCTAAAAAGTTAACTGTATTTTTACTTCACTCCTCCACATCATTTTTATATAGTTTTTCCATAAAATGACAGCCCCATTTCCAAATAATTGTAAAGTGAAAACCTTGCACTCAGTTTTCCACAGCACATTTAACGATTTTCCTATGCCCTGAAGCTTTCCGCTCATCAGTGGACCAAAAACGGTTGTGCTTCGCTACTCGCATCTCAAGGTCCATTGTTGCATTTGACATTTGCATTTAAAGCCAAAATGGTAGCATAAATAAAAGAGTCTACAATTCAGTCAAAAGCATTTCTAGCCAACAACGAGAACAAAAATAGTCGTAGTGCCATCAGCTGTCCGATAATTTTATTGATGGCACAGAAGATTCAACTTGGCTTACTTGTACTGCAAAAACCAGGTGGTACAGTGAGGAAGAGACAGAGAGGAAGAAAGAGAGAGAGAGATGGCCAACAGCTGCGGTTGCTGACTGAAGTGTGAGCAGCGAATCGCGAACTTTACTGGCACTTTTGACAAAGTACACAATCATGACAATGCCACAACGCTGACAATGATGATGATTATTATGCTGATGATAATGATGATGATGAAGATGGTGCTGCTGCTGATGATTGTCCTGGGGAACGAGACT
This sequence comes from Drosophila dunni, assembly GCA_018152125.1. Lineage (NCBI taxonomy): Eukaryota > Metazoa > Arthropoda > Insecta > Diptera > Drosophilidae > Drosophila > Drosophila dunni. The sequence goes on along the minus strand of JAECXC010000339.1, from coordinate 9,762,158 downwards.
TGCCAGAGTGACGTGAATGTCAGCAGCGCTGGAGCTTGACCTACAAAAGTGGCAGGGAAATTTTAGATGTGCTCACACGACTGTTAAATACCATGTGTTTGGATGGCAAGTAGCTGCCCACGATTGTGTGAAGGAAAGCTGACTGCTATGTGCGTACTATTTATGGATTACATTCCAATTTTAGTCATGGATACTTAGATATTTCTACCTTTTCTATACATTTCACTAGTTTGCTATATTCTTGCTACTGGGTACATGCTGGCAGCTGTGTACATCTGCGTTGGAAGTAAATTTCGCAAGGACCAGCACTTGAGCTGCCAATGTGAAGGTGCTTTTAGAAACTGTTTAACCTCCTTGGATATAAATTAAATTTATCAAATATTTAAATTGTGAGCCAAAATTGAAAACAAATCCACGGAGAGTGCAACACAATTGGACAAGTGCCACATGACGTATCAGGTGTGACTACCAGACTTGAACTTGCCACCGAGAATAGACAGACCTTAGACGGGTGAAATGGGGGCGGTGTATGACGGAAAGACAATAGCAATTTGCAATTGCTATGGCAATTGCATGTCAATTGCAGTTGCCTTCGGTGGAACTAAGGAACGACTAAAGTGCTTTGCTGCTTCGCTTTTGGCATACCGTAAAATGCTATTCTTTTTCTTCGTTATATTTCTTTTTTTTCTGTTTCGCCGACTTTTTCACGGCTCACAAATATTTCAACGGTAAATTTATGCGCTTCCGTTGGCACACGGAAATACAAGTTGCAAAAATGGGAAATGTGTAAGCTATCTCTGGCTTTCTTGTGTGCAGCATGGCGTATGCGCAATTTATGAGGCCTTCAAAACAAAGCGTTTGTTGAGTAAGTGCTCAGCGCATACAAAAGAGCTATAACTAAGTGAGCAATGCATCTTCTAGAAAACCACAAATTTTATTTAAATAGTTGTTGACTCCTTTACCGCTTAACGATAAACAAACTACATTTAGACCAGTAATGTGGAATGTTTTAGTTTCGATCAAAGACTGCTATACTAAGTGCTACTTCTGCACTTTGCCTTTCCATTCAATCCAGTTGCAATTTTCTCTATTGAAATCATTATTATTGTTCCGATTTGAGTCACTCAACTATGTTGAAAGCTCATTCAACATTTATCGCACATTTGCAGCTGCAAAACACATCAACTTTCCATTTCTAAAACCACTTTTAAGCGTCAGCTGAGGTTCGCAGAGGGAGAGCCAGCCGAAAGTAAATGAAATCCGTGCCAAATAAGCAACAGCATCCAATCAAAAGAACCACACTCCCAACTGCAGCTGTTTTCACACCTTTTTTGTGTGAATTTCAAACCGCAAAATATGGCACAGAGTGCGCCGACAAATCCACATTCACAGTGAAGACATGCTACATGCGACATTGTGTGTGTGTGTATTTGTGTGCGAGTGACGCAAGAACACCATTTGCAGCTGTGTGCTGCAAGCTGTGCATTATTTAAAAATAAGCATTGCGTAGTTTTAAATTCTAACTATTAACATTGCTACAAAATCAGTGTTGCACTTTAAGCTCAAGCAAGAATTAGACAATTTATAGCTTTAAAGGCTGGTAAACTTTATGATTCCTTCTACATGTCTGCAAAATAATAGAATCTGTTGCTTCAAATAAATTTTAATGGTCTTGAAATTATTATTAGAATATATAGTTAAAAGCCATTAAATTTCACGTTTCCGTTTTATTTTCCATCTTAAAATATCCAATATTTAGTGCCATTTAAATTTTAGTAGCTTTTTAGCCTCTAGCGTCAGCTTATTTCCATTTTTAAAGTGCTCCATTTTTATTTCATCGCATTTGCGTTGATTGTGCTTTGTGAGCAGCTCACAATTGATTATTTGCCAGTGAGAATTGCAGTTCGAACTTCATTTGTTTTGGCCACTCAATGGACGACAGCTGTCCTTTGGCTATAAGGATGTACCGCCTGTCACGCTTCACTTGACACTGCTGCCTTAGCTTTTGCCAGCGGCAAGCGTGGCGTATACGTAATTCGTTGGCCAACTGCCATGACACTTCCTGTCTCTTCGCATACAATGCCTTCCTACTACTCCTCTCTTGTGTTCATTATGTCGGTAGCTCGACAACAAAAGCCGGCGGTTAAACAAGTCTTTTCAGCAATTCGATTTTCTATTATTTTTCTTTCCGCTAAATTGTAATCTTCAAATAATATTTGAAAATTTTCTTGTAGTATTAAAAGTAGTAGTAGATTTTCGACCTAGCTTGATTACGAAGTTAACTTATTGAATTGTATAGTCTTCAAAAATCTCACAGAGAGTGAGTACTGTTAACTAGCACTCATTTAGCTCTACTTGACGACGTCATCGAAAACCATAAGCTACAATTGTTTCACTAAATTACAGCTTGTGCCGGCAGAAACTCATAATAAGGTAATGATATTTGCAGCTTTATTCTACTGTTAACACAAAGTTCGCTTTGTGAACTAGGCTAACAATAATTTGTTTTCAAAAGTAACACTTACAAATTTTCAACTAACTTGGGCACTTTAGGGCACTTTACACTTCAAACTTTATTATCCTTGTAGTTGTCTTTTTGTTTCAAGAAAAAACTTCATTTGGAATGCAAATGAAATCGAATTCAGGTGGTTTTATTTCATTGATGAGCTCACTTTACAAACTAAAATTAATTTTGTATGGCTGTGACGTGTAAAATCTGGCAGTCAGTAAAATAATTATATATTTTTAGACTTATGGCGTGACTGTTCTGGTTTTAGTTGAAGTAAGCAAAGAAGGTTAATGAATATAGTTGACTTTAAAAGGCACATAAATAGAACCTACGCTAACTCTGTATTCTGTATTCCACTCGCATCAGCAGTAAACTATTTATAATGTTGTTAGACAGCAAATGGTCAATCGTTTGTTGATTGGTAGTGCCACCAACCACCTGGCAGTAATTACAATTACTCTATATATTCACTTTCCGCACCACAGTTTGGCATGGTCTATTATTCAATTTGCAGCTGTCAGACAGCAAGTTTCCGATTGTAATAATAATAATAATAAAACTAATGTACATAAATTGAAATTGTTGCGCCAATCTCTGCGACGGTCATTCACAATTGATTGCGTATACGTGCTGTTGTACGGTTTTATCATTTTACACATTTTTCTGTTGTCAGCCGGAATGGTTATTTTGCGTTCTATACAGTCTGTTGTTATTAATATTTATTATTTTTGTAACATTGATATGACAAGCTGGCAAAAACCAAAACGAAAGTATTTAAATCGATTTTCAACACAATTTCATCGACAAAGAGTTTTGGGATTTTTGTTTAAGCTGTGAAAGGAATTCTTCTGTTGCCAAATTAGTTTTCAGCATGTTTTTGAAAATAAAATATTGACAATGGCTTCGTTTTACGTTTTCTTTTTGATGAGAAAATAAAAATTCTACCCTTTCCTTGTGACAAATTTGTCTTATGACTCGCTTGAACTTTGTGCAACTCTTGACGAAGGTACAAATGTGGGTGTTTATAGGTATAACACACCATTTGCCATTTATATTTATAAGTATTGCCCGACAACGGCATATTGAACAGTTTATTGTCACAGACAAAGGATTAACCGCAAGGACACAAGAGGAAAGAAAAACCGCTCAGTTTTCGCTGGGCTCTGCTGACAACTCTCTGCCAGTTACACAAAGGCCACCACAAAGGATATCAGCGTCGTATTGTTCGGGTTAACTTGGAGTAGATGCCATTCATTTCGCTAGACCCACAAAATGGCATTTAATTTTTCATGTGGTTCATTATTTCTTCTTCTTCTCTTTCTTTTTATATATATATTTTTTTTCTTGTTGGCAGTTCGCCTTTTGTCTTTAAATGTTATAAATGACGACTGTGTTGTGTGACATAACCCAAATTCTAGTGCCATTCAGCCTAATAGTCCACACTACTCACCTTTTCCTGTATTTTTATTTTTTGCCTCTTTATTTTTTAGAGTTATTAATGCCTTTTTTGTGTTTATTACATTTTATTATGATCATTTTGTGCCTTGCCGTTGGCAAACTATGTTACTACGTGATTATGGACCCAAATAATATTTTACACATTTATGAGCTGCATGATTCCACTGCTTGCCATTGGGACATTTCTTGGCTGAGACTGTTGAAAGCACTAAAATGGCTAAAATGAGTAACATGACCAGATGGTGCTGCTTCATTTTGACTTCAACAACTGAGTAAGTTACACTTTAAGCACGTGAATATATGAATAACTTGATTTAAAGTATAATATATCGATTGGTCAAGGTGCAAAATTTAACACTTGAGTCTTTTTACAGCTAAATGAATTGCTCATAAATTAATCTTGAAGTTCGATTCAGTTTCATGCACGACAGCATGAATTTCTTACAGCTGGCTGCAGTATTTCAACTCAACACCTGCGGCATAAAAACATAAAAGGTCAATGAAAAGTTTCAGAAATAACAGAAGAAGCAGAAGCAATAATAGGGAAGGAAACAAGAACCGAAACAGAAACAGAAACACGTAATCAAACATGAGAAATCAAATGTTATTACACCATTATGAAAATGTGTACACAGTGCGTATACTCAACGCTCGAGTGTTTGAGTGAATAGCAACAAATATAGAAAGCTTCGATTAATTATGGGTGTGTATAAGTGTGCGTGGGTAGGTGTGAGAGTGTTTCTGTGTGAATTGCAAAAATACTTTGTTGAATCTTTGACCTTTCAATGATTACAAGGTTGGGTTTGCTTAAAGAATACTTAAAAATCAGCAATCAAGACATATTCATTAAATCAAATATAAATATCTTAAATTATTTGAGTTTAGATTCGTTTAGATGATAACTAACGTAGGCGTTGAATTAAATTATTTAAGAATTTCTATTTGCTCATTATTTGAGTCGCTTTAGAATAGACGGCACCAAAATTTCTCTTATTAACTTGTACTCAATGATGCCTAATCATAACGTGAAGACATGGAACTTCTCCCGAATTGTGATGTCATTGCTTCGCTGCTTTTTGGCCGTAATGTATCTTTGGGCCATGGCCAGTGCAGCAGCACTGATACCAGTGCCACATCAGACGCAAACAAAGTGGCTATTTTGGATTACATCGGTGCAGTATTCGTTGACATATACATCGTTAATGCCATTCGATTATTTTCTTCAAGGATACGTCCTTTTAGTCGTGATCCAATTATTGAATCGCCTATTTTGGTCCTGTCGCTGTCACTTTTTTGGATATGTGGATAGTCCCCATAATATTCAATTTGATAATAAGGCTCCTTTTAATGGACGTTTGTTCCTGCACTTTGGTCCCTATTATTTATTCTTCATTCTTAACTGGTTGGCCAGCGTCTTCTTCATCTATATGACTGTTTTGTGGCTCTATCATCATCAAGTAACAAGAAAAGAAACTTGTCTCGTTTGCGAACTGGCCTTGGTAATTATTTTCAAGCTGATTGTTTTAAGCAACGCAACTGTTCGAGCTGTACGCGGTTTGATTATTCTCAAAATTTTTAATGCGGAGCGAGAGGATTATCTACTCAACAACAACAATTTTGGGGAGCATTTGAAACTGTTTTTTCAGCTGTAAACTTGAAAACAACTGATCCGCTTTAAATAAAAAAGAAAAAGATACGCTAGAAAACCGAATAAGTGTAAGAGCCGCACTCTATTTAACCTCAGATCACTCATTCGCTACGTTGTCAAACAAATTTTAACTACAACTTTTAATTCACGCAAAAACAGCTGCAAAAAATAATTTGTGAAAGGTCGATAGATCCAACTGTAAAAACCCGGCACTTAATAGTGCCCTTTTTTTAATCAAAATAAGTAGCTTAATAGAAGCTATATGCAAAAATTGTACTAACAATCTTTTTAAATTCGAAAAATAATTATTAACCAAGAGCAACTAGATATATTTATAAATTATTGTATTCAGCAACTCTTATTTAAGGATTCAAATAATACTAAACCAAATTTCGTCGCATCAACATAAAATAATATCTAAATTCATTCATATTATCTTACAATAACAATTAATCACACTTACCGCTCAATGTTTATCAACGGCACTGAAAGATAATAATAAAATTTAATTAATAATACAGTCGAATACATTAAAATGTAGCCAATCAAATAACTTAAAAATGCTTAACTATGCTTTAAAAATACTCACATCTTAATAGTGTTCAATTAGAAATGTGTGTTCAATTTCATTCATTGTCTACATTCGCCGAATTCACTTTCACTTATTTTATTGCCAAGACAGGATCACAAGCCTGAGCTACAGGTTGAGTGATTTTTACACTGCACGACACTGGACTTTATATGCTGCATTCCACATTAATACCCTGCACTGCACTTTTCTCTGCATATCACTTTTTACACTACACTGTTTTACGGCTCTTTTATTCCGCACAACACTTTTTTACTTCACTTTAGATGCTGCATTCCCTTTATGAGCTTTTGATTTTGACTCAGCGGATTTATATTGGAGATTATCACACAAAAGAAAAAAACAAAAATAAAGGCTGCGATCAGCAATTGATTTTGAAGGGGAAATACAGCTGGCAAGACTTTGATTCACTACACTGCACTTTTAAACTTTACATTTTACACAGCACAACACTTTTCACATTACACTTTTTCACTGCACAACACAATGCACTTTTACATCGCACAACATTTTAGATGCTGCATGCTTTTGATTTGATTATCACACAAAAAAAATAAAAAAAACAAAAAAAGGCTGCGATCAGCATTTGATTTTGAAGAGAAAATACAGCTGGCAAGCTTTCTCTTCACTACAAAGCACTGCACAAAAACTTTTCACATTACACTTTTTCACAGCACAAACACTTTTCCCACTGCACTTTTATATCGCACAACACTTTTACCACTTCATTTTAGATGCTGCACTCTAGATTTGTGCTTTTGATTTTGACTCAGCAGACTTATATTGGAGACTATCACAAAAAAAAATAAATAAATAAATAAAGGCTGCGATCAGTATTGATTTTGAAGAGGAAATACAGCTGGCAAGCCTTCTCTTCACTACAAAGCACTGCACAAAACTTTTCACATTACACTTTTTCACAGCACAAACACTTTTCCCACTGCACTTTTATATCGCACAACACTTTTAACACTTCACTTTAGATGCTGCACTCTGGATTTGTGCTTTTAAAAAAAAAACAAAAAAAAGGCTGCGATCAGCGTTTGATTTTGAGGAGGAAATACAGCTGGCAAGCTTTCTCTTCACTACAAAGCACTGCACAAAACTTTTCACATGACACTTTTTCACTGCACAAACACTTTTCCTACTGCACTTTTATATCGCACAACACTTTTAACACTTCACTTTAGATGCTGCACTCTGGACTTGTGCTTTTGATTTTGACTCAGCAGATTTATATTGAAGATTATCACAAAAAAAAAAATAAATAAAATAAAGGCTGCGATCAGTAAATGATTTTAAAGAGGAAATACAGCAGGCAAGCCTTCTCTTCAATAAAAAAAACACTGCACTTAAAGCACTTTTATACATTAGTTTTTACACTGATTTCACTTTTTAAATTGCGCTTGTATACTGCATTTTATATACTGCATTTTTTTACACTTCACTACACTTTTTAAACAGCACAACTTTCTGCAAAACAACACTTCACTTAACTTTAATTATGCACAAAACACAATTGTGTAGCATACTCGTAGGCATAAAAATATGCACATACACTTTGCACTATTCCTTTGACTTGCTGAATGACACCAAAAAAACACAGGCCGACAGAAGAGCGAGCGAGCTAACGAAATTTTAAGAGAAACGGACACGAAGCAGCCCATGCATTCTGCTGCAAGCGTAAGAGAGTGAGCGTAACAACAGCGACGCGTCGCGACGTCGACAAAGAGAGCAAAGACGGTGGCGCACAAAAGAATAGGCATTGGAGTGTGAGAATGGAAAAAAACATGGCGGAATGTGCGCAAAACGTGGATCTGTTGGCCGCCATTTGAGACTCCGCTAGCAGAACAATTTTCAAACGTTAATTAAAGTAGGTAATCCATTATACCTTGAAAATGTTTTATATGCATCTTATGCACACGAATCCACTCTTTCGTTTGACATAACATTTAAGCCAATTGGACCGAAATTAACTATTTTTTCAAGCTCGTTACGCGGAGCACACATTTCAGCGTGCAGAAAATACCGATGCGCAAAAGGAACTAAACGTTTAGAGATTATCGAAAGTGAATTCGTTCGCGCCGAAAGCTTTCGATTTCGAACTCAGCTTCAGCAAGCGAGCGAACGAAGCAGAAAAACAGAATCGGACACGAAGCTGCGCATGCATTTCAATGCAAATAGAAAAGCGCAAGCGTAAGAATTTACAACAACAACGTTTACCGACGGCGAAAGAGAAAGCAAAGACGAATGCGCAAAGAAGTATAATACGTTAGAGCGGCAGAGTGGGGAAAAAAATGTTGAAAATTTTTCAAACGTTAATAGAAGTACATAATCCATTATAACTTAAACATATTTTATATGCATTTTGTACACGCGACACCACTCTTTCGTTTGACACTAAATTTAAGCCGATTAAACCGAAATAAATAATTTTTTCTAGCTTTTTACTTGGAACACACAATTAGGCGTGCAAAAAAATCAAGTGCGCAAAAGGAACTAAACGTTTAGCGATTATCGAAAGTGAAATTGCTTGCACTAAGAGCTTTCAATATCAAACTCCGCTTGCGAAGGTGAGCTTTCGCGTAAATGGGGATCTTAAAAAGCTTTGACATGTATTTTTAACTAATTAGGTAGCAACAGCTGCAAAGCAGAAATATATATAATTAAAATTAAATAAATTAGCATAATTATTTTATATAACAAAAATAATACTAAGGAGTCTAATATGAAATAGTTATATTATTTTAAATTACTTTTTGACCATGAACTTAAAAAGGGAATATATTTTATGGGTTCGGAAAGACCTTTTTCTGCCTGTTAATAATCCCCTTTTATCTCTTTGATTACGGTGTCTAAAAATTTATAAACTTCCAATTTAGTGGAGTTATTTTGATGTGATGGGAGCAAGCAAATTAGTTTCATCTTTTAATAGAAAAAAAGTAGAAGCATTTCCATAATTTGTTCATTTGTAATCTTTAAGATAATCATTTTGACGCTTTTCGGTCACTTGTAGGCATTAAACAGTGCCGCAAAGTGTATACAGACACCACGAAAGTCAATTCCATTTGAATAATTTTCGCATTGAAAGGCCTCGAATGGCGACGCAGACACGAGGGTTAAGCGACTATGGGCAGATGGAAAGTGGGTGTGGCAATGAAGGCAGCAGCGGAAACGGAAGCTCGTCAGCATTGGCCATTGCGTGGTGTTGAAAGGACATGTCGCTGCATATGACAGCTTTGATTGAGGCCATCAATGACAGCGAAAGACACGATAGAATGGTTGCCAGCACAAATGGCCTCTGTTGGCCTCTTTCAAGCTCTTTGCTGCAAATGGCTAACGCAATGTGGCAGCCATAAGTGCAGACAGAAGCTGTTAGCGGCTCAATGGACCTTAATTACAGTAGAGACTGCTCTTGCTGTACAATCCCTCAGGCAGTACACATAAACTGTTAAGGAAATTTCAAATTTATTGTTTAACTAAACTATGAAAATTTGTGTCTGCAATCAAATTTAAGCTAATAAAACAATCTGGATAATGTCTGACAAATGCATTTATCATCGTGCTGAACAAATTGGCAAACGACTGCAGCTTTCCTGCTTCCAAGACAGTACATTCCTCTACCCTACCCACATTTACCCCTGCGCCCTCGATTTGGGTACATTACTTAGTTCTACATTGCTTTGAACAATCAGGTGAGCAGGTGCTCCAAAGGCGTCTGACAAACATGTCTTATCAACATTTATGGCACTTTTATGACACTCGCACACAAACACAACCACACTTATGCCAGCACACACATACACTGATAAAAGAGAGGCTTAGACTTCGCATAGACTTCCCCAGAGTTCCTGAAATCCTAAAAAATAATAATAATTATAAGCTACAAAAGTAATTTAATAATTTTATTACCTTTTTCGTAAATGTAAAAACTTATCAAAAACTTTTAGTTGATAATGTAATTGAAGTTTTCTGAGCTAAACTTTTTTTCTGACAGTGTATTGATAGATTGAACTGCAGGTATTAAACTTTGTCGAGCTGCGAACCGGCGCAAAAAATCATTCAAGTGCAAAATAGAGCAATAATCTTGGCACAGTTAAATAGAGAGAAAGAGACACAGAGAGAGAAAGCGAGAGGGGGGCGAGATGGAAGAGACAAGTAGAGAGGCTGTGCTAAATGGAGGCGGGGCATATGCAGAGCATCACGACATGCATAATAAACAACAGCAGCAGTTGCCCATTTGTGGGCGTGTCACAGAAGGCACGATGCCGTGCAATGATAAATTTAATAGCACAGCATGCGAGTACTCAGGTTAACCCTCGATCCGCCCCTCATCTCCATAGATTTCATTTCACTTTGACTTGGCAATGTCCTTGTGAGACCATAACGATGTTATGACTGACCTTTGTACGTATGCCTGTCTGTACATATAGTACAGAATGTACAGTAGTTATTCGCATGTCCCAACAGCACACTCGATTCGATACGATTCAAGGAGTACTCACTTTTGGGCCACTGTCTTTAATGACTGCCAAAGCAGCTGCATTAAATTATTGAGTTGCCATCAATACAAGGAAAGGACTTACCAATCCACACAGCTACCCACTGACCAAATAGCCAAGCCAAGAGCAGCCTCATCATCGGCATTATTAACAACCATGATTTTGTTCAGCTGAGACCAACTGGGAATTTCCACAGACACAGCTACAGACACTACCGATATGGCCTGTCATATATTAAAATGAGAGCTACAAAAAAGGTAAAATTGCTGTGCTATTTGTACCGCATAAAGGGTGTGCCACTGCGGCAGCTGATGTGGTTAAGACAACCGTCTACAGTGGCACACCCTGTACACGAACTTTGTAGGCAACAGCAACTGCCAATCTATTCCCATCTGCCTACCAACAAAAACTGCAACGCACTTAAATTATTTATATTGCAAATAATTTGATTGGCAATCTGCATTGAAAACACTCACACACAGGTAATTCCTGGGCGGAAAAAATGGCATTCATCAGTCTGGCGGGGATTTGGAAAGTGCTGCGATATAGGTCAGGGCACGTAAATAATTAAAGACGGAGTTGGTAGTGTTTTACATGAACTAATTTGTTCACTCTCCCTCTCGGTCTCCCTTTCACTCTCCCTCTCAGTCTATCTCCATTTCTCTTTTATTCCTTCTTATACACCGATAGAAAAAATGTTTCAAAATAAATTTTTAAAAGAGTTTTACAAAAAAAAAAGCATAACCATTAAATAAAACTGCCATGATAACTTAATTTATAAATTACTTACTTTTCACTGTAATTTAAATTATATGAATTTTCATCGTTCTTTTTTTTTCAGTGTACGACTGGTCTTTTCGGGCGTTTTTAACTTCCTTTGTGTATTGACCACGTTTCTTGGCTTTCATCTCGATGTTATCAGCGTTTAATAACTGCAAATATCTTCAAATGCTTTCATCGCTATATTCGCTTTCATTTCCCTTTTCACTTTCATTTACTGGTCTCTTAGTAATTATGTGTAGAACACGCTAATGAGGTCTCCTGCCCCGGGGAGGACTTAATTAGTAAACGGACTGCGTAACTATCGATGAGGTGTAATGAGGCTAACATCCAAGCTACCAGCTACACAGAAAAAAAATGCCAATGGAGTTTCAAAGGAGAAGTAGTAATAACCTTTTGAGAAGTAAGATCATTCTAGTATATTATATAAATTATATAAATATTTAAAAATTGTTTGCTAGCCAATTTTGGTTTGCAGTCGCTACGATTTCTTTTTCAGTGTACAAGGTAAAGGTTAATGGATATTTAGCAAACGAGCTTCATTAGCTTTGTAGCCAGGTTAATGCTGGCATTGCCAAAGTACAGCAAATTGTCGTGTCTGAAATCTAATATTATGATTGCTATAAATACAAATCAACTGATAACTTAAAGCGTTCCATGGGAAATAAACAACAAAACAACCTCTAGTTTAAAGCTGGCTTAGTCCCCATATCGATTTCATCTGGGTTGTCTAGCATTTGGGCATGTTTAGTGCGTAATTGGCCCAAAGGCTGTCACAGGACTCGTCACAGGCAATCGCAGAATCGCAGCAATCGAAGCTGGCGTCTTATATATGCTAATGTCATGCCGTTGCCATGTCCTGGAGCCAACTAGATACCGAGGAGACGACCATAACAGAGACAGGAGCACATGGGTGGAAATCTTTTAGCGCTCACGTTTACTTCGTGAATGCTCAACAAAGGTCAAATGTCGTGCAGGAAATATGCTAAGTATGCGCAGCCGGTAAATATGTCACTGCCAGACTTCGGGGTGTCAAAGCAGCAAGTTTTTATTTTTTTGCAGCAGGCAGATGGGTAGGGAATCCAGGCACCCAAACAATTGTCACTTAAGCCATCGACTTGCAGCTGTCAATCAGCGCAGTAAGCGGAAGAGGAGCAAGTGCAAACAAGGAAATTAATTAAGTTTATGCTAATTAGACGGCTGCGCCAGTGATGCCACAATTTCTCATGTAAAGCTAAAGTTTTAAATATTTAAAATGTATTTTTATTAGACACACATAAATATCCAAAAAACACTAGACAAAAATCGCAAAGTAAAATACTTCACACACACACACAAGCACATAGCTTGCTAGCTCACTAGGCAAAAATCATAAAGTAAACTTATTTACGCACACATACACAAGCCTTGCTTTACATCGAAAGCTCTCCCTCTCACTTGAACAAAATTCTGCCGCTCCGCTCTCTATTATCGGCTGTTACTTTTACAGCGATATTCAGCCTACTGCTCTCACTCACACTACTTTAAATGCGCGCTCACAAATGTTTGACGCTCGCAGCTGTTAATCCTCTGCTGTGTGTTGGCTGCAGGCTGCAGCGCTCTCTCCGTCTCTTGTCTGTATGTGTGAGCTAAAAGTCTAGTTTTACTTTTAACGTTGCCATCCGCTGAGCTCAAGGCCCAGTCTTACTTTGATCGTTGCCATCGGCTGAGCTCTAAGTGGAGCCGCATGCAGCTGCTGTAGTGCAGTTCAAATACTTTAAAGTTTATAGCTAAGAGCATTTCTAAAACTCAGCCACAAAATAGCTAAAACTCCAACTCTAAACTGGCAGTGGGAGCGTATTAATTATAGTAAAGCATATGGCACGTACACATAACGTAGTGCAAATGAAATTTAAATCAATTGGCTGGCAAATTTGCATAATGGCCAGGCGCAAAGGAGAAACAACAAAAACAACAACAGCCTTAGGTAGAACAGGAACAGCAATAGCCCAAAAGCGGGCCAAACACATTATCAATCACTAATCGATAAAATCGATAAGGTAAAGCGTTGCATGACCTCGACACAACAACTTAGAGATGTTGGCATGAAAAGAAATTGTAACTCCTGAAATGCATTGTATTAGGTACACAGGGAAAAACTCTGGGTTACCTGGCTTTGTTTATGGAATTTTCAAACATTTTTATTATTATTTTCTGAATTTTAAAAAAATATATCATAAATTTGCACAAGTACTTAAGATTTTTAATTTCGTATTTTTTAATTATATTTTAATTTTTTCTTTTCAGTGTACCTTTTTAATCTGCGACTCTTTATTATGTCACACTTTGTTTGCCTTTGCTATTAGCCTCATTGGCTGCTCATCTCTGTCAGCCGCTAATGGGCCATCTCATGTATAGTTTAGCAGCTAATCGAATTTACAGCTGATTAAATCATTCCATATCGCAATGGCTGCACTTTTGTAGGGTATCCGAACGGATGATGCAGATTAGGGAATTTGTCTCACTGTCTTGCACATCCTTCAATCATTTGTGTTTCATGATTTATTCATGCCGTGACTTGCAACGATTTAATGGCGATTTATCTACAAATTGTCACAGTGGTTCCCTAGGGCCGACCGCTTGTGGGCGTGGCTCAAAGCGTCGAGTTTTATAATATTACTGTCAAATGGTATACGATTTTTTTGTTTTTTTTTACATTTTAAGAACTAGAACTAAAAATTGTGCGCCTATAGCGCCTACCTAGAGGAGTTACCCATAGAAATTTACGGGAAATTATTTAGGCAATATTTGTTTTAAATCGTAGACAAGTTGTAGTGGTTAAATCATATGCTGGCGCAACTTTCAAGTTACCCAACAACAATTCGCAGCAATAAACCAAAAAATAATGGCCGAGTAATGTTAAGGCCAATGTTATGCATGTGTGGAACGGCGGAATCAAAACATGGCCAAAAGAAACACTCAAAGGTTAACACTCAACTCAGCTTTGAGCCTGATAAAAGGACGAAAGCTTTAAGCTTACAATACTGGGAAAGCCAAGAACTTTGTATTATCCTGTAATCAAACCATTGAAGAGAACAAATTAAATTCATTGCTCTGACTTTACTTAAGTTGACATAACTTTGATTTTAGTGCTATGTAGTACATAAAATTCCTATTGAGACACACACTGGCGTTTATATAGTAGTATATATGTATATATATGATAATATGTAACTGTATAACTTAAAGCTTTTATTAATTATGCTATTTAACTGATTCTAAATCAATTGTCTCTAGCTTATCATATGTCCTGTCCAGGTCACTCTATCTCACTCTTAGTTTAGTGCAAATCCGTATCGTCTACACGCACCGGTTTGCGGGACAAATACAATACTATAATCGTAGTCAGGGCGCTAACCAGGAATATGACATCGAACCAACGATGATAGAAGTTAAAGTGCAAATTGCCAAGCACTTCGGTGATTATAACTCGATATTCGGCTGGCATATTCATGCGCATCAGGAGCACGGAAGAGCAGAAATACATGCCCATTATTTGTCCCAAAATAAGCACAATTATATTGCTCGATTTGCTCGAAGATATGCGATAGAAGAACTGTAGAACAGAAATTATATTATAAGCCAATTAATTTTCTTAACAAAAGTCTTTTACCTTTGTGAGGGTCAACAACAGACCACGTATGGAGGTGACCACAATGCAGCCGACCAGCAGAAAGGAAATGTGCTGATTCCAAAAAGCTAAGTCTATGTCAAAGCCACACCAGTGTACGGCTATTTCAAGTCCACGTGTCACCGGATCCTTGCGTCCAACGCGATCAAAGATGATGTTAATGCAGCACTACAAATAGTTTGTTAGTAATTACATAAGTTATTCTACAGCATACAAACCATAAATATCTTATACACGCAGTAGACACTGAAGAAATGTCCGAGGACATTGAAGTATTTGCCCTGCAGCGTTTGTGACCAGCGTTGGCGCTCTTCCATGTTCTTAAGAGAGCTCAGTTCGAGAAAGACCGAGCGCTGCAGCTCTTCAAGGCCATACACCTCTAGCTTAAGCTGGTTGATGTCTGCCAGAAAATAGTATGCTATGTTAACTAAGAGTTTACTCAACGTGAGTGGACACTCACCCTCTCCATTGCTGGTTGTGCGCTGTACAGCCGATGTTAGCATCTCCCAAATTCTGGGCTTGGTGGGATGCTGTTTATTGTGATTGTAGAGAGCCATAGCAATGCGGCGCTTCTTGCCCGTCAACATGTCCACAGTCAGCGCAAGACGGCGCTCAAAGCAGATGATGTCATTGCGCGAAACGGGCCTGCAATAAACACAAAGACACGTACATGAAAAGCGTTCGCAACGATAAGAGAACCAACTCTGATTACTTAATGAAATAAGTCATGCTGGTGTAGGGATAGTTGACGGCACCAAAGCCAGAGAGTATGGCCATGACCGTCACACCAATAACACTTATGCGGGACACTCCTTGCTCAATGGTAAAGATGCCATGTGAGGCGCTCAGTAGCGGAAAGGGTTCACCAATGCGCCACAGGCCATACAGAAAGACAAACCAGCAGAGTGTTGTCAAGATGCGAACCCAACGATCAGAGACTGAAATAATCATATAATTATTAAAACTTATAGCATAAAAGTAATTAAATCAGCTTACAGAAGGAAATGCTGTGTATCACAGAGTAGCAAATGTATATGGGTATTAATGCCGTCACCATGAACAAAAGCAACGTCAGCCCCAGTCGCCAATGGAAATATCGGGAACTTGACTCGAGTACGCCAATGATTTCGAATATAATCAACTCGAACATTGTCACCGACAGTGCAAATGTTGAGGAGAATATCAACTGCACAGATATGTGACGTATTTCATAGTGCTTGAAGAGCTGCTTATTGAAAAACAGCCAACCGCCAGCAAAGAACAGCATCTGAAACCAAAGAATGGAATGTTTATGGTAAATACGACCAGTCATAGCTGGAAACTTGAGTTGCTTGCCTGTGAGACGAACACGATTACGCAGTCACCTAGGAAAGCCATTTTGTAGCTTATTCACAAGTTTTCTCTTTGGTTGTTAGTTTTACTATGACATTGCTTAAATATAGTACGTTTTGGATCCTGTTTTTAGCGTTCCTGGCAGTATTGAAATTGCCAACAAGCAATATAAACAAAAACGCCGATAATGTCCGAAATCGTCGTTGCCAGATCACGTGAACGACGAACAAGTTGCGATATATCGATATATTTTGTGATCGGTAGCGCTATCGATGTACTCGATACGTGAGTCGTGAGAATGTCCCACTATTATCGCGGCCATTAGTATTTATCACCGCACAAACAGCTGGACAATAATAACGAAAACAAGATTTAGTGAAATTTGTTGTTTTAGAACATGTTGCAGTTGTTGTAGATGTGTAACAATTATGCTAATTAGTTAGCCAAGTGCTAAATGCAATAGAGTGTGTAAAATACAAGGGATAAAATGTCGTGCTATTATCGCCAGCATGAGGAAGCGTCTGTGACAATTCCGAAATATTCGGTTGAGAGCTCTGCGGGGATCACATATTATGACATCAAGGTATTATTTATAAAGCTTGATTTATGACTTTTAATACTAAGCATTTGATTACAGGTTCGTGTGGCGAACGTCGAATGGCTTGTGGAAAGGCGCTATCGTGACTTTGCGCAACTGCACGACAAACTCGTAGAGGAGACTTCGATCAGCAAAAAACTGTTACCGCCGAAGAAGGTACGCCCACCGAAATAGAATTAACATAGTGTACACCATACAGTGTACACTGTGCAGCATACTGTACTTATCGTTTATTGCTTATTACAGCTAGTGGGCAACAAGCAGCCCGCATTTTTGGAGCAACGACGAGAGCAACTGGAAACTTATTTAAGGGAGTTGATCATCTACTTTGGCAATGAGCTGCCACGCCTACTGGCCGAATTCTTGGAGTTCAACAAGTATGACATTATCTACCTGCTGCAGGATCTGGCCAAACTGTTCAACGAGAGCGGCGATGCGCTGCTGAGTGCCAAAAAGGAGTACAACCTGTCAGCACTGGAGGTAAGAACTGAGCAAAGCTCATTTACAGTAGTTATTTGTTTGCTTTGACAATTCAGTATTTTTGTATAATTTATTCTTTACACTAATTTGCCGTTAAAACCGCTTAACATGTCCAAATTGTTTGTTACCGTTCTGAGCATGGTTAGCAACTGTTCGCTGCCAATCCATGTGGTTCCAAGTCGCGGCATCAAGTACTCCATGGGCGCGCTACACGTGCCCAAAACAAATTTCTCTGCTGAGCTCCAGCACACATTTTGCTCGGAGCACAACTTTAAGAGCATTAAAAGGCTCTCCAAGTATGTCAGACGTCATAGCCGATGGCATGATCTGCACGATCAGAGCAAGCGTTTGTATTTCAACTATTTGCTCATGGATCCACGCATCACAAATGGTTTAAAGGAGCGTGCCAGGCACATGCATCGCATCGATGTGTGGTTGACCTTTCTACGCTCCATTTTCTATGTGGGCAAGGGCAAATCCTCACGTCCGTACGTGCACTTGCGTCAGGCACAAAAGCTGCTGAATTCCTCTAATCCCCATGTGCTGGCCAAGGATCCCAAGTTAGCGCTCATTGTTCACCTCTGGCAACAGCAACGCGGAGTGCTCTTGCTACGTGGCTTCCATGGCATCACATCGAATGATGCACATAATCGGGAGGCTGCAATGATCGATGCATTGGGCATGAATCATTTGACCAATAGACGATTGGGTGTCTACTTTGGTGTAGTGCGAAATAAGTTTACAGCTGAGCAGCGTAAGCAATTGGGAGTTGCTCTGCTCCATATGCTGCTCTCCGTCTACCTGAACTGGACGGAACGTGAACTGCAACCGCCGCAGTTGTTCAAATCCCTAGAAAGTTAACATCCATCGATTTATCTCCTTTTAATCTTGACTAACCAACTTGTAAACGACTGTGATTAAATTATTTGTAGTAATTTTAAGAGTTTTTGTGTCTGTCTTTGTGTTCCAGGTGTTTGCCATCAGTGAACGCCTCGCCCTGCCCTGTCCACCCAGCAATGAGCAGGGCGGCAAGTATGACTTCTCCCACGTGCTGGACTTTTGCACCCAACTGGCCGCACTGGTTGTGACGCCAGTTAAGGATAATGCCAGCTTCGCACAGGACTATAACACGGTGGATGTGCCAATTGGACGCAGCAATATAATTCCGAATCGTTTGAGCTTCAATTTGAATGCATTCCGTAATCTCAAAACACTTAAATTCTCAGCACTCTCGACGGAGAACATTGTGGACATTGAGCTGCTTAAGCCGACACTGCAAACAATTTGTGTGCACAACACAACAATTACACACATCAATCAGGTGCTGCTCTGCGATAATCTCCATAAATCCTGTAATGTGCCCAGCATTCTGCCCGAGCTCGAATCCGCCTCCAATGGCACCGATGAGTTGCTCCGGACAGATGCCTGGACCGAGCTAACTGAACTGGACTTGACTTGCAATCTGCTGACTCAAATCGATGGCAGCGTACGTACAGCTCCAAAGCTGCGTCGTCTTGTGCTCGAACAGAATCGTATTAAGAGCATACAGAACCTGGCAGAGCTGCCTCATCTGCAGACGCTTTCGCTGTCGGGGAATCTGATAGCTGAGTGTGTGGACTGGCATCTGAGCATGGGTAATCTGGTGACGCTGAAACTGTCACAAAACAAGCTCAAATCGTTGAGTGGTTTGCGCAAACTGCTCTCGTTGGTTAACTTGGATTTAAGTTGTAATCTTATCGAAGAATTGGATGAGGTCGACAACGTTGCCAATCTGCCGCTGCTGGAGACGCTTCGACTCACTGGCAATCCGCTCGCAGGCAGCGTTGGTAAGTTGTATTAACTAAATGTAGTAAAAGACTAATTAAACGATCTTTGCTTTGTTCCTAGACTACCGTCCTCGCGTCTTGGCGCGTTTCCATGAACGCGCTGCTGAAATCTCACTGGACAATGAGCCTGGCACTCAGCAGGAGATGGACACAGCTCTAGTGCTGTCCGCGCTCTTGAAGTCCAAACAACGACAACGAAAGAAATGACCTACAATCATTAAGCAATTCCAATTCTCATTCCACTACTCCGCAGACCTTTACAACCAAAAGATACTTCAGTTCAGTTTGTTTACTCCCAGAGCGAGTCTTTTAGAAAGTCTGGAAAACTCAATCACTTAATATTTATATATACTTTTTTGATCAGCATTGATGGACACAA
Organism: Drosophila dunni; assembly: GCA_018152125.1. Taxonomy (NCBI): domain Eukaryota; kingdom Metazoa; phylum Arthropoda; class Insecta; order Diptera; family Drosophilidae; genus Drosophila; species Drosophila dunni. The sequence continues at coordinate 9,742,387 of JAECXC010000339.1, read as the reverse complement.
ATTTTGTTTAAATTTAGAAGTTTATTTTATGTTTTTGTATGTATTTTTGTAGTTGAATATTTATGTTCTTGTGAGAGTCTACAAATTTCAATTAATAATATTCATTGTGCAATATTTCGATGCTCATCTACAAAAATTTATAGTGTAATATATAATTGTAATACATGTATCTGTATCTGTAAATGAATGCATTGTCAATTAGTCATGTTTTAATTCTAGTAGTGCTGCCAATGATGTGGATAATCGCGGGGTTTCAGCTTCCCTGGCGCTTTATATCATTGAGGATGATGATGATGTTGCTGCTGCTGTTGCTGGGCATGATAATGTTGCTGCTCGGCAGCGGCGACTGCATCAAACATGGGTGTATGCACCTCACCCAGAAACTGTGGTGTTGGTGGTGCATTCTGCTCCGATAATTCACCAATTAGTGGCATATCAATGTCCGTGGAGAGCGCACTCTGGCCGTAGCCAGCTATGCCATATGGCTGCTGTTGATGTTGCTGCTGGTGCTGATGCTGCTGCTGTTGTTGTTGCACAACAGACACCTGTGCATAGTCGGCGGCTGCTTGAACCTGCTGTGGATCTAGCATAACGGGAGCTGCCTCCATTTCGCCAAATTGTATGGGAGCGGGCTGTGGCACTGGCAAATGAGATACCGGCTCGGTTTGAGGCTGTGGCTCACGATGTGGTGCCAAATAGTGCTGCTGTTGTGCGTCAGGTTGAATATGCACCTGGGACTCTGGTGGTGCCATTAGATGATGCTGCTGTTGTACCTGATGATGATCCGGTTGCTGTTGATGCACAACGACACCTTCACCAGGAAGCTGTACTATATCATTGTTGTCATCCATGGGTTCATCCGCTGCATCGGCCATGTCTGCACCCTCGCCAGAAGTTTCGCCATCGCGTCGCACCAAACCCAACATGTCCAGCATATTCCGTTTGACGGCATTCTCGTTGGCCGCCTCTAAACTGGGATAGCAGGTGCTCAAACCACAGTTGGCCAAATGCTGAGCCATTTTGTTGCCATTGCTGGTGGCAAAACCGCAGATGCAGTGCATCTCCTGCAGCATATTGACTTCCATAGCGTCCACAAAGTTGCCATTGCAATCAACACCATGACGGAACTGGGCACGCTCACAGCAAGTCTGATAATTGCACTTGACGCAATGCAGCCAACCGCTGTAAACCATCGACTATTAGTTGAATCAATTATTAACAAATAATTTGGCGGTGCTTACGTGAAATGGGTCTCCTCACTGGCGAAATCAGTATTGCACTCGGCACAGGTCTTGCCCTCCAGGAAGGCAAAGAACACGGGTCTCTTATAGGAAGTAAATGGCGGCTGTTCACGATGATGTGTACGTATCTTGGGTGGCGGTATTAGCAACGAGTTATTGAGTAGCAGACGTACTGGTTTATTGGTCTTCGTCATGCTGACGTGATGCTGCACCATGTGCTGTTTCAAATCTCCCTTCTCCAAGAAGCTTAGCGAGCATTTCTGACAACGAAGCGAGAGATCTCGCTGATTCACATGCTCATCCAAATGCATAAAGTAGTGCTCAATACGCAGCGTATTGACTTTACCCTTGTGCGTGAAGTAAAAGATCTGAAAAGAACAAATATATTAACTAAATGATTGAATTGGATTAGTGTGTCACTCACATCAAGACAGTAGGGGCACTGCAAAAAGTTTTGATTCTTATGATCATCGTAGAAATGGCGAACCAGATCACGATGAGAGGAGGAACGATATCCACAGGCATGACAACCATATGGCAGCTCCAGTGTGCTATGAACCTTCTGGAGATGAGCGGTAAGCAAATGCAGTGAGTTGTGTCGCTGCTGACAGATCAAGCAGTAATAGGATGGTGATCCATCCGTCTTCGTTTCGGTGGGATGCATGATTTGATTGTGCTTGGCCAGCACCGATTCAGTTGCATGTTTCTCCAGGCAGAACAGACATTGGAACTGATGTTGTTTACCCTCCGGCGAGATATGCGATACCAAATGTGTTTGGAGCTTTTCATTTGAATCGTACATGTCGCCGTTGAAGCAAATAGGACACTCAACAGCTCGGGTTAGATCAGCGGGATTGGAGCGCGGTGAGCTGTAGGGGAAATGCTCGTAGAACTCTTCAGTACCATCGCTTATGCCATAGTACAGTTCTTCTAAGCCCTTCAGCTCATCCTCCTCCTTCTTGATGACAACGGGAAGTTTCTCCTCCTTCGTATCCTTGGACTTTTTGATTTGTGCTTTGACGGCTGGAGCAGCGGGTATGCTTGCCTTGGGTACAGCGGATTTCGTAACCAACTTTGATGCACTGGACGCTGTCTTTGCACTTTTGGGACCTGCAGTTGGTGGAGGTGTGCTGACCGTGCCACGACGTTTGCTGCCAGCCGGTAGAATATCCTTCTCACGTTCCCTTTCTTTCTTGACTTTGCCGTGCTCCTTGGATGAGTGCAAATAGTCCGAATCGTTAATGGCTGAAAGCGAGCAGAACTTTAGTTTGTTGTTGAGTAGATTTGCTTTGCATTGATTCAGATTCGATCCAGGTATGAATCAACTTTATGCAACACTTTATAAATAGATCATTAGCCATTATATTCATCACAGAAATGCCTTAATCGTTAAATCACTCCAAAAATCATAATGTGTCAAATAAAAAGTACAAGTTTTACATAGTTTTTTATATAAATTTATATAATTTCAGTTTTATCATAGTTTTTATTTCGTTTTTGTTGTTGCTATTTCTTTTGATTTTTTAGAACAAGTTAACACATTTGAAGAATGCCAAAAGTAAAATTATATGTAACTCAGTTTTTAAATGCTGACTCATTGAAATATATCACGTTAAAAATAATAATTTATGCACAAAAACCAATGATTGAGTTTTCATTAACAATACGAACTGTATAGTGATGTAATTAATCGATTAAATATTTAACAACGAGGCATGCACTTGAAGGCGTTTAAATAAAATTAAATACATTTGTTTTGGAGTGACTGAACGTTGAGGCAGATACAATATAATTCGGGTTTGGCATTTCTTACAGCTGCTGCAGCATAATGAGACTAAATTAGACTAATATGACTAATCACGAGCTATATTCTAACTAGCGTTGATTTACTAACGTTTCTTAAGGCGTTTCGGAGCGGCATTCGCTGGCGTCTCCTTGTAATTGGGCGGCAATACGCTCCAGTCCTTGAAAGGATTCGTGGCAACCTGAAAAATTCAACATCAATCATCAATCTATCTGTATCTAAACTGTTTCTTTAAAAGTTTGTAAACAAAGTTTGCAAGTGCTACTCACCTGATACAGACGCTGTGTTATGGTCTCATTGGTGGTCACTCGAGTCTGTTCGGCAATGTGTATAATGATATTGTTAAACGCTTGCAGTGCATACGTTCCAAATGATTCGCGCCATACGAGTTCATCCAGAAATTGCTGAATCATTTGGCGTGAGAGCAAGGACAACGTATTCTGGAACATGCGTGGCACAATGCGACGCAGATACTCCATAACGGCCGAGTTGTTGTGCTTTGCTGCATTGTCAGTGGCCGCTGCCTGCACAATGTTCTTGAATCCCATGCTAAAGAGCGTAATCTTGTCCACCGTCAAATCAATGCAAATGGTGCTGTCCTTGTGTACCCAACGCGAAAGGGGCTCCAAAATGGCCTGAAAACGTTTCTTGTAGTTGCGATCGCCATCGGTGATTGGTTCTACGGCACGCAGCCGTATAGATTTATCCGCATAATCATAGACGCCAAGGACTTCCACCTTCACCTGACGCTGAGCTCCATCCTGGGACGTAGTGCCCAAAGAGATGACACCAACCTGTAATTTAAATAATTAGTAAGCCACTTGACCAAAGCTAAACGGTGTAGGAAAAGCTCACCTCCACAAACTTGCCGGGACCTCCCAGCTTTTTACACTTCTGATGAACAGCTAAGGTGCAGATGGCCCTTAGCCATGTGTAGATGCCCTTGATGTACACACTGTCCACTTTAACCCATTGCACTACATTTTGAATGCTCGTCTGGCACGCCCAATGGTAGATGAGCTTCAGCAGGAACGTTGGCGGATGCTGTGCTCCCTCGAATATGGAATTATTGAACACGGAGACGAATCTATATGGACAACACTCGCTAATCCACACATAGCCGCCAGTGTACGGAAACCTGCTGATGTCCGAGTACACGCCTAGAAGGAAGAGTGCCATTAAGTACCAATTTAAATGAACAAACACAAAGTTAGCCTAATCCTTACCCAATTTAAGTTCGTTGTTGCGATGATTGATGCAGTGTTGTTGTGCACGGAGTAGGCCCTCTTGGAGCAGCCACTCGCAGAACTTGTTGGGCGTTAGCATCAATACAAGTTTCACCTTGGAGTCCAGTTTGCTACGCGTAGCTGCCATATCTTTGATCTTAAGGAATGGCTTGGCCAGCACAACCAATGATGGATATGTCTTGCCCTGCATTTTTGTATCCTTGCCATCCTTGGCATCTTTTCCCTCCTTGTTGCTGTTATCATCATTGCTGCCCACTACTAGACCACCAACAGAGTTCACCTCTGCCGGGCGGAAGTTCTTGGGTGGAGCTTCACCACCCAATCCTTTGCCACTCGACCCAGAACCCTTGCCGCTCTTCGGCTGTGGAGATGACTTGCCGCTGGAAGTTGCACCAGCTGCTAAAGATGATTTTCTGCCCGCCTTTGAAGAGGACGCAGAGGGTGCAGCTGCAGCTACTGCCTTTTTGCCGACTGATAGAGCCAAGCGTTTGGCTAGCGGAACATCGTCGTCGCCTTCATCTGATGATTCCAAGTATGCAATGTTCGAGACATTGGTTCGTGGTCGACCACGCCCACGCCCAGTGCCTCCGCCAGAAGCGGAAGGGGCAGGTGTCGCTGGAGGATCTGCAGCTTTTGGCGGCTTCTTTGGCAACGTAGCTTCCTTTAACTCTTGCAGCACTTTGCCCTTAAATGAGTAGGCCTGAAACACTTGGCCACTAAATAGCTCTTTTCCTTCGTTTGCATTGACGGCCGTCTTGAGAGCATTTTTCACCGCATTGTGCTCGTTCGTAATTTTCTCATAGTACGCCAACTGTGCTGGTGATAGCTCCTCCACCCATATCTCCATATCAAGTGATATATCACTTCTAGTAACGCGCGTCATTGTTTCGCACGCACTTGACTACGTTTTGTATAGTTATTAATTAATTATTTGACCAAAATATATTTGAAATATAAAATGACAGATTATTTTTTCGCCGAGGCTGTACCGATGTACCTGCGTGCTCAGTGTGACCAGAGCAGGCGCAGATTGAAAATCTCGAAAAACACTAGAAAAATGCTGACATGGACTGCAGTAGATAAACGGTCACACTGCTTAGCACTTGAGTGAATTATTTATGTATGTATTTGAAAATAAATTTTCTATTTTAGCCGCTTCACATAATATATTGCCATATGGCATTAAATGAAAATTGGTTGTGTCTTTTTGTTTATTAACTAGCTTACTCTTTTAATTGAATAAATTTAATTTTTGTTATTGTTTTAAAACCGAATGCAGAGCTCAATTGAAGTACAGAGTTTGTCTTCCATTGTTTACACATTGACAATGGCGTAGTGGTCTGGGCTGAGTCGCGTGCTGTTAGGCATACGAAGGCAGCGGTTCGGTTCCATGGCCCTTCGCTGTTTCTTTTGCTTCATTTTCAAAATTAGCTAATTACTTAGTAATATAACATGTAGTTTTAAAATGAACCCTGTAATATGTCCACTTGTAATAAACGCAGTAAATAAAGGTTTTATGACGCCCGTCTATCAATCTTATCATTTTAAGCCCAAGCACCATTTAATTTACAATTACATACAAAGTATCGTTTTTTGCTATGTATAGCTTTTAATGTATATATAAATAGTTTGAAAAATCGTGATTGCAACTTAGTCGTCGATTATCAGATAAGTTTATTAGGCGTTTCTGATGTCATCAACCACCAAGTCATAAAGTATTTCCTTGACATTCAGACCCCAGAGGAAGTCCAAGTGGTTCCACTTTGTTTCGGGCATACGATAAGCCCGTTTCAGGGATGCAGGATTCATGGTATACCGGAGAGTATCGACGTCGATCAGACTGGCAAAGTAGTCGTTATCGCTGTAGTACAAATAAACCGGAACATCGATGCCCTCCACATCGTAGTTGGGTGCTATCTTGCTGCCATACTCATTTTTGTTTCTCGACGATCCGTAATCGAATTGACGGAAGTAGCCGGAATTATATTCCTGCAGATAGTGGAACATTTGGTTGACCGAGCAGCCAGCTGGAGTAGTAGCCATAATTTCGGGCATCAGTGTTGTATTCAAATACGGGGAGTCCCAGCCACCCAGCAGGAAGAGCACATTCGTGCACATGGCCTGTGTGAAGGAGTGATCACTGCACAGCAGTGATCCCATTAGCTCCATGGCCTTGGAACTGGGCAGAAATTCGGCACTACCGAACAGCTCGATCAGGGCATTAGGTTGTCCAAACAGTGGGCCGGCCACCTTGGCCAGGGGACTCTCCATGTGTCCCATCCAGGCAACGGGGGCCAACAAATGGGCCGAGCGAATGCGGTTCTTAAATCTCTTGATCATTGAGTTGAGCACGAAGAACGAAGTTGTGCCCTGAGAGTGACCGACGTACTGTAGGTTATCCTCACCAGTTTGGTACAAAATGTTGTCGATCATGGCGGGCAGATCGTAGATACCAATGTCGTGCCATTCGAAATTCCAGAAAGGTTGGAACACTGGTGACTTGCTTGCATGTTTCCGGGAGTACGTATTGCCACGGGCATTGCCCATCCAGACGTCGTAGCCAGCGTCAGACAGAATGAAGGCCAAACCGTTGTCTGGGCCGCTTAGGACCCAGTCTGACGAGGAGCAGAGCAGACCATGCATAAGGAACACTACAGGGCGCTGGCCAGTGGGACCAGTTTTCTTGGAGTATGGAATGCGATGCATGGTGAGAATGTATCCATCTGAAGTTTGTACTTGATGTTCCTGAATCGGATAGCCAAATTTCTGCACAAGAGACACCTGAAAGCGGAAAAAATATATGTGTTTATTAATTTAAATGTTTATTTATAATTTTATTTAATAGTTCTTACCGTTGTCACCGAACTGCTGCGGCCACCATCGGCGGGCAAGGCCAGGGCTAAGTAAGCCAACAACAGTTGAGTTACTACGAATCGGAAGAACCACATTTTTAAATAATACTTTAATTTTAGCCAATAACTTTTTGACGAACTTACGAAGCTACCGTTCCTTTATATACCCCACATGGCGTTAAATCGACTAATATATTATGCCTAAGCTTCAATCAAAAATTTTGATAAGCATTCACAGATAAACCAATCTGATTTACTGCGTATGAATTTGATAGATTCAAAGGAAATACCTGTTTACCTGAAAGTCAACTGTCTGTCGGTTGATAACGTGTGGGGTAAAGAATAAATTATTTAAATTTAAAACGGACTATTTTGGCGTTGCCATATCGGTGAAAAAAGATTACGCATAACATAACAGAGAGAACTACACTGTAAATAACATTTACAGAAAACAGTGTGACCTTATGTATTGACCCTAACATTTTCAGACAACAGGGTGACGACGCAGTAAGCAGCCGTCAAAACCAATCAGTTTATATTTATTATTGCTTAAGTTTGTGTTTACCCAAGAAGTTTTCTGGAAATAATGCGTGATAGAAGAGACAGAGAACGTGAACGTGACAGAGATCGCGACAGGGATCGGGAGCGTGAACGAAATCGAGATAGAGACAAAGAACGGGAGAGAGACAGAGAACGAGACCGAGAAAGGGAGCGCTATCGCTCCAAATCGAAATCTCCGTTGCGGAGCAGCTCACATCGGTCCAAGTCGAAGAAGAAAAAATCAAAGAAATCAAAAAAGTATCGACACAGCCGAAGCAGCAGTCGCAGCTCATCGCGTAGCACAACACCACAAAGTTCCCGTAGCAGCTCCCGCAGTCGCCAGAGCAAAAGTCGCGACTACGATTCGCGTCAATCGAAATCAAAGTCAAAATCCAGATCCGTGTCCCAGCGTAAAACAAGAGCTCCAAGTGCGGACACCACTTCCCGTCAAGCAGCCGTAGCTAACTCCTCATCAATTAAAGCCATTGACTTGCTGGATGCCAAAGTGCAAAAAGCATTGGAAACCATTGACGAGGACGCATTTAAGCCATCGACTTTCTTTAGCACACGAGACCGAGAGGCTCCCGAGTCGGACAAAGTTATAATTGACTTGAATAAGGAAACAGTGACCGTGGCCAAGGCTGCAGAGGACCAACCTTCAAACGAAGACGAAATATTTCATCCCAATGTGAGTTGCACTAACTAATGTATGTTGTTTTATTTAATAACAATTGTTCATTGCAGTTTCTGGACGAATCTGAGCTGAAAGCGGAGAAGTGGATACGCAAACTCTACAATTATCGACGAAAGTATATTTAGTAGTTGCAGACAACTCTCTATTTAAAGAATAATAAACCCTAGCAGTATAACAAACACCTTAAAAAATATCACTTCCTGTCTTGCGTGCTCGCAGCAATGCTTCCTGGGGCGTCAGTTGTTCGTTGGACGAGGGCTCGTTAGGGCTACCATCAGCCTGCAGTTTTCCGCCTTTAAAGTCTTCAATAATCTTCTGTGAGTAGACAGCATTGAACAAATCCAGACTTGTGAACTCGGATTGAACGACTTCCGGCGCCTTATACGATACGTATGGCTTCAATTTGCATCCAGTTAGATCTGGCACAATGATGTCAGGTATTTTCTCGGGGATCTCCACAAATTGGCCATTGACTGTGATGCCCGTGTCACGCACACCTCTTTTGTGCATAGCCACCGGCGGATTTTCGAGCGTTCGTTGTGCTTCTTTCACCACACGTGTTCCGCGTTTGCCGTAAACATTGAATTTACGAAAGTTACGCTTTCCCGCCAATTGTGCTGTAGTGCTAATGCCGCGCTGTTGACACTTTAGCGCCATTGGCAATAGTTTAATACAATTTTGCATTGTTTTTCTCTTTTATGATGAACGCTTGTTAAATAACAACTTGAGAATGAGCAGCAGTAGAAAACAGCTGCTTTTTGGTATCAACAGTCTGGCAGCCCAGAAAATACAAACAAATATCGATACTTGCAAGCAACTTTTGTTCTGAAATGACGTCCGATTGAGCTTTCACGTATTTCGTTGCGCTTGAAATACTTTTAGCCTTCAAGCCAAAGCTAACGTTATGTTAGATTAGTATAGTTTCATAGCTAGGCAAGAAAAGCAGAAGTCCGCATAAATACATTCGTAAACATAACAAAAATGGCGTCAGCAAGTGAGTAAAACAAATAATCCATTACCTTTGATTCAAGCAATAATAAATAAACTAATTACTATTTATTTCAGAAGATAAATTCGATGAAGACTTCGAGGCACATTTGAATAAGATATTCCACATTAAACAAAACGGAGAAGCTAAATGTGATCCCACTATCATTGAGTATTTTGGAGTCTTCAGTCTCACCGACGTGAACGCACCCGATCGCAAGCTTTGGTACATTTACTACTGTAAACAACCGGAAATCGACGAGACTGTGGATCGCATTTTCCAAAAATATGGCAAGAAGAATATGTGCGAGCTATTTAGGAAACCCATATTTAGCGGCGTGTCCATGCGTACCAGAGTTAAAACTCATTTTACCGAAATGAAATGGCATGTAAAAGGGAATCTACTTGAGGCTCCCCCAAAAAGTCACTACAACGACGAGCGTCTGACAAAAATCATATCGGACCTATATTATGAAGAACGGAAAATGCTTTACAATTACGTTTGTATGACGTACAATTTAAACGTTAAATATTGGAAATAGATGTTAAGAAACACGCAATACTAAATGATCTGTGATTTAAATAAAATGGCAATATTATTTACACATCTCTTCATAACAGCCCTGTTTCACTTTTGTGCATGCCTAACGGAGTTCTTTCTAGCGGTGTTAATTCTTTAATACCAGGCATACCGATTTTCCGTAAACGTGAAGTGTATCAAGGTTACGGGTTCTAGCCAGTTGTGCTAATTTTGTTAACAATTGAGATCTGTTTTGTATTGTTTTTTCTTTTAGAGAGAGAAGGCTTAAAAACAGCTGATTGCTGCAGTGTTAACAGTCTGGCAGCCCTAATAATACCGACAAGTATCGATACTAGTAAACAACTTTTATTGTGAAATAAAATCTAATCGAGCTTTTAAGTATTTCGCATCGCTTGAAATATTGTTTTGCCTTTATTTAAGCAGAAGTTAACATTATTTTCGATTAGTTTAGTTTTACATCAACACCAGCAGAAGTTCGCGTAAACACATTTGTAAACATAATAACAATGGCATCAGCTCGTGAGTAATACAATTAATTAAATATAAATTCTAGCAGTAACAAATAAACTATTTATTTCAGAAGATAAATTCGATGAAGACTTCGAGGAACACATGCATAAAATATTGTATGCTAAGCCAAAAGATGAAGGCGTGGACCACACATTAATTGAGTATTTTGGAATATTCAGTCTCACCGACGTGAATGCACCTGATCGCAAGCTTTGGTACATTTACTACTGTAAACAACCGGAAATCGACGAGACTGTGGACCGTATTTTCCAAAAATATGGCAAAAAGAACGTGTGCGAGTTATTAAGGAAACCCGTATTGAGCGGTGTTTCGATGCGAACCAGAGTTAAGAATCATTTTAGCTCTTTGAAGTGGTATGTGAAAGGAAATATCCTCGAGGCTCCTCCTAAACATCCCTGCAGAGACGTGCGAATGGCAAAAATCATAACGGATTTGTATTTTGAAGAGCGCAAAATGCTTTACAATTACATTTGTCATAGACACAATGACATGGTTAAATATTGGAAGTAATTGTTAACATAATGTACACTAGTAAAAGCTTTGTGATTTAAATAAAGTATCAATATTATTTTCAACTATTTGATTATGCTTTTAAATGCATTACGTAACCAGTTCAAATGTCAAATATCAGTTAAAATGTCAATCATTTTACATGGTTAAATGTCAACGACCTGTCAGTTTTTTTACACACACCATTACACACACTTTTCATTTCATTCTTCATTTTATTTCGACTTCAAGTTTGAGAAGTCTCCTTAAAAACTTGTGAAAATGTAAGTAAATTAAAATCAGGAACAAGAGAGTAGTCCATCTTACGTTCTTCATTTTTATTAAAGGTCGGAAACTAGGAACTATGGGCGGCGTTCTAGGTATGACTCCAAATCAAATGGCCAACATCGACGAAATGTGAAATCCAATTCGCCGCCTCGGTATAGATCTGGAAACAGAGACTCCAGGGATTATAAGAGTTCCTCAGGCGTAAGTAGCAATTATTCAGCCTATGAGACTATTATATTTTATTATAATTATTTTACGTACTTTCAGTCCAGTCGTTGTATTGGAGTATTCGGCATGAGTCCCAATACCACGGAGGATACATTGTTCAAGCTGTTTTCCAGATATGGACAAATCGAGCTCATTAAAATGGTTAATTTTACTCACGTAGGTAGATGAAAAGTATATATGTATATATATTTTGTAAGTTTACATATCAATTTTATGGTGGATGTTTCAGACCTATGTTTCACGAGGTTTTTGCTTCATATACTTTCACAAACTGGACGATGCTCGTGCTGCCAAAGAAAACAGTTCGGGTTTGCAGGTGGATGGCCGATATATTCGTGTGGATTTTGCCAATACCCGGCGACCATTCACGCCCACTCCTGGGTTCTACAGGGGGCGTCCTTCACGGTTTGTATTACCAAGACTATAACTATAACTATTATATAACTATGACCTTGTAGATTGCCGCGGGAACGGGAAAGGGATCGAGATCGCGAGCGCTACCGCGACCACGACCGAGACCGCTTTCGGGATCGCTCACGCAGGTCTCCACACAACTCGATATCGCCAAGACGTTATCGCGGCTCAACCCAACGCACAAATAGTACTAGAAAGCGATGTTAATGTAAGACTTAATACTTGCATTTTCTATTAATTATTTGAAATAAAATAAAACCCTTTGCTTCAAACTGAATAAAGTACAGAAAAATTTAAATTCACTTCGTAATCGATAATAATCGAACAGCAACGATAGTTTGTAAGCTAACAGACATCGATAACACAGTGTGCAACTCTGCATAGTTGTGCATGTTTTACTTTTTGACCGGGATTTAAAGCATAAAGAGTAAAATAAAAAATAAATAAGGAAATCAGAGTGATTGCAGTAACTGCTCTGTAAGCCATGGTGCGTATACATATATGTAAGAACAACGGAATTCTTGTTTGAGTTGGTTACAATGCAGTTTTCGCACTGCTGCACACATGTGCATTTGCATAGCGACTTCCCAAAGGGATTTGCGGAGCGTCTCCATAGGATTATTTAGATTTGGAGCGTATAGTTAAACCCCCGGCTATAGCAACAAGTGTAAATAGTGTAATGTATATCGTGTAGTTTGTATACTCATAGAGAGTCTGCATATCTAGACGCTTGTTTCCATTTCGTACGCTGGCGTCCTTGTCGTTATCCTTCAAAAGATTTGATTCCCGATCGTGAGAGCGCCGAGTATCGAATATACACCCGACCCAACTATCGAATTTGGAAAGTTTAATAGACAGTTAGACATTTAGTAGGCTACTATAATTTGTTTTAACCTTGACGTACTGTCATTAGGAATCCTTCATTTGATTCAGGCCTTCAAGCGAGCAAGTTCAATTTCTCTACTCTTTTGTCAAAAATAATTACTAAGCAAAAATGTAAGAATCAAGTGGAGCAAATTTTTTCTTGTTTTTTTTTTCCGTGCATAGAAAGCTCGTACCGCTTATTGCAACGGCTCAAACTTTGTGTATTAAAGAAATGCAGTTTGAATAACTACTTATAGCCAAACCCCTTTTTTTTGTATCAGTTCAATTGATTTGTTAAAACGAAGAGTCAAAATCCGAAACACAAAAAACCGAAACATATAATCAAGATGCAAAACGAGCAAATCAACTGAAATCTTACCTATTCCCATTCAAGGTCGGACGTTGAGACACATGAGAGCCGTCAGCACGATTACAAGACGAAATCCAGCTCCAAGTACCGTCGGCGTTCCCGTTCTGGATCCGAGTCTTCTGAGACTCGTCATTATTCAGTCCGCAAGTCGGTTGATCGCCAGCGCATGCGTCAAACACGCGTAAGTCACAAACCCTTTTCAGTTACTACTTATTTATACTTATTCATTTATTTAGGATCATCCGCAGGCTAGTCGCTGCATTGGAGTCTTTGGGTTGAACACCAACACCACACAACATAAGGTTCGGGAATTGTTCAACAAATTTGGCCCCATTGAACGCATTCAAATGGTCATCGATGCGCATGTAAGTGCAATTGTTTAAGCCCAGGCATCTGCCATAGTATAAGCCGCACGCAGCTTGGTCTTAAGTTTATGACCATGTTGTGTGCTTGGCTCTTGCCTAAAGCATATGCAAATGCAGCAATATTGAGTGTTTGTTACGAAAGTTACTAACAATGCACTAAAGGCTTGCTGTAACATTCTAATTATAATTAATATGTAGCTATCTTAATACATACTAATAATTTTATATGATTGCAGACCGGTCGTTCGCGTGGCTTCTGCTTTATTTACTATGAAAATCTCAGTGATGCACGCGTGGCTAAGGATGCCTGCACTGGCATGAAGGTGGATGGGCGACGCATACGCGTGGATTACTCCATAACTCAGCGTGCTCACACTCCCACACCAGGCGTGTATATGGGAAATCCCTCGCGGTTTGTACCATTTCTTAAATTTTCAAATTTAATTTAATTTTTTAATGTGTAAACGATTGTTTTTAGTCCGCCGGGCAGGCGTTCGCGTGACCGCGAATACACGAGCCGTGGTGCCTCACGTTCGCGCCGTCGTCATCGGGATAGCTCGTCATCAGTGTCGCCCTACAATCGCCGTAAATATCGTAGTCGTAATCGCACCGAACGGAGCCGCAGTCGCAGTCGCAGTTATTCCCGTTCGCGTTCACCGCGCAAGTGTAAGTTTTGATACCATAATTTGAGTTCTGTTTTAGGTGATTAACTTTCTTAAACTATTAGCACGCGTTGCATCACGCTACTAGGACTTTGAGCATGTCAATTTTACAGCAAAAACAAACGTCACCGATTGAGGGTATAGACTGAATTATGACTTTATGTAATCGTTGGCAAATGCAGTTTGGCAGCGCCTGTAGAGTATCCCTCATATTATGTTTATATAAATTAATTAGCTGATAGCTGACCATTATCGTTTATGTTGCATCCTTTCGTAATTTTTGTGAATGAAAAGCATCTGTGTAGATTACGTAGCCAACTTATTCCTCCGAGGCACGAAATACACTTTGTGATATCTATTTAAAAATAAAAATACAACGTAATCGATAATAATAAAAAAAAACTAAACCAAGTTGTAAGTTTTAGTATAAGCAAATTAACATCTTAAAGCCCGTTATCTCAGCCGGTGTGGAATAAATGTATAAATATCCCTAAGACTTCGGGTCTAAAGGGGCTTATTGTGTAATTTTCATGTATATGTCGTAGTTTAGCACAACTTCCAACTATGTATATATATATATGCATTGCAAATTTTAATAATTATACAGAGTAAATCTTAAATAAACTGCTTTTGGGAAAAATCATCTTTTATCTTATCTTAAATGCTATGGAACCTTTTTAGTTAGGGTTTAGACCGCCAGCAGCTGTTGACGAGCTTGTTGACGCTATCGCTGATGTGGACGCTGCGCCTGTTGTAGCCTGCGCTGCTCGCGACACCTTGTAGGCAACCTCCAGGCTCTGTTGTATGACTTGCATGTCACCCTCAATGCTGCGTGCCCAGTTTTCAACGTCGCCTAGCTCCTTCAGTGCGCTGCTAAAGTTGTCAATCAATTGCAGCCATTGGTGTGTCTGCTTGGCAAAGTTTGTGGCGCCTACGTGCAGTTGTTTGGCCTCGGCATCCAAACGCTTTTGATTCAAATACGCTTGTGCCACTCTAAAGGTAAAATGTTTTTGTATTTAGAGCGTACATTTTAAACATTACGGCTTACCCCACGTTTAGATGATCCACCAGCGACTGGGTTAGTTCGTTGGAGGTTTCAATAGCTTCTTTCCGGCGCACTTCCTGCTCCTGTTTGCGCTTCGATTGCTTTGCATGGTGCTCCTTTACCATTGATGTCAACATTTTGCTTTCTTTGTTTCCACACGCAACTTTTACAAACAAATTTATTCTACAACAGCTGATTGCTAGAGGTGGCCAGCGCTTGTTGCTCGAACTATCGATTTAGTATAATCCGCAAATAAAAGTATCGATATTTTTGAAAATAGTTTGGTAACAACCAGTATTTATTCTTATAAAAATATTTGAATTTTAAACAATTAACATATTTTTGTTAACAATTCAAAGGCGCCAGTGCCATTGCGCACAGGCAGACCAACCATAAGTCGACTTGAAGGTGAGTTCAGCTCATCTGGACGTCCAAAGCCAGCTGCGTTGCGCAAGAATTGCAAACTGGACTCAAAAGACATTTGCTGCAGAGGAGACGACGAATGTTCCATGCCCTTGCGTGACAGCGGCTGGAAGGTGCCATCGAAGGTCATATAGTCAGCGATGAGTGACAAATGCCTGCGATCCACAGTAATGCCATAAACCTTGAACACGTTGCTCACTTCCTTGACAATCACCTGAGTGGCAGCTTCGATCCCATAAGTACGCGCTATGGCGTGTATATCGTTTGAGTACAGACGATTCAGATCCAAGATCTTGTTGTGTTGGAACATTTCACCAATATTAATTCCATCCGTTTTCAGTAGCTGCGTATCGTCGTTGCCCTTGTAGATGATTGCTCTCTTGATGTGTGGCACCTGATGCACAATGCTCTTGGCAGCCAATTCGCGGATTATGGACGTCAGATCGGGTTTCTGATAGCGGACACTCAAGTTAAGCTTTACTCTGCACCACAGATGATTCTCCTTGTCGTAGGTGTAGTCTTGAACCATTTGGTTGCTCAGTAGCTTCTCCACCGATTTGTCATCGAGTTCGGCATTCTCGTTATCTCCATGCTCGTTGGCATCCGCGTCCTCGTCCTCTGCTTCTTCCTCATCATCTACAAAGGGAGTTATTCAATTACTAATCAAATTTAATAGTTAAATTCAATTATATTGCTTACCGTTGGCATCTATAAGCTCCTCGGCATCATCCGGATCGTCGTAATCTTTCTCGTCGGTTTTGCGTTGCTTTAGCTTGATGCCAGTAGCATCGTCATCGCCCTACAACAAATAAATAATAATATATAACTAATCCAACAAATTATTTGATCACATTTAGCTTACGCCATCATCTGACGAGTCGTCATCAACATCTTGAGCTCTTGTAGCTCCCATATCATCAGCTGCATCCAGTTCCTGATCGTTGTCCTCGTCTTGCTTATTTCCACCCTCTTTTTTGTCGTCAACCACAACGCTATAGATTAAGATAAGTTAATGATTGATTGCAATAAAATAATATTTCATTACTCACATTTTTGATGTCTTCTTGGCATTGGATACTTTCAGAATAGCGCGAATCAGTTGCTTAAAGTATACCTGATGCATGTATTTGATAATGCGCTTGGGCCGCACTCCATAGTCCTCCTTATAAATCTCACGGGGTAGGAAATTAAAGCTCAAGTCATATGTGTATGAACGTTCAGGTTCCAGTGTTAGGCTGGTATTGATATGGACAGCTATAAAGAAGAGAAGGGAATCACTTAAAGTATTTAGATTAGTTGGATTTGGTGATGAACTCACATTCCAGCAGACTGGCTAGAGTCACGCAGTTCAACGAGATGCGTAGCTTCTCCGCATTGTGCTGTTGTCCAGGCTTAATGGGTATATCCATCGATGGCGTCTTTATGTTTGAGGAGGCCAACATGAGGATCTCACGCAGACGGGGTATACCCAGTGTAACGTTCATTTCACCACGACCAGCAAAATGGAAGGTGTTCAGTGTCATCTGAGTGGATGGTTCACCAATCGACTGGGCAGCAATGAGACCAACGGGCTCACCTGGTGAAGCCAGCGCCTTGATGCTCTTCATGTGCATTATATCTGAAATTATATCCTTCTGTGTGGGTTGTCTGCGCGCATAATCCTCAATAAGCTGACGTGTTCGCTCCGAGACGGAGCCGTAGTAGATGTCTTGTTTGTAGACAGCCACGCTGGGATCTGGGCAGCGTGCATACTTCTTGCGGTACAGTGCTTTGTCCTCGGCATCTGCCTTTTTCCATAGCTTCAGAAGACCCTCGTCGAATCGTCGTCTTCCTGTCTTGGCATTGATTTCATTCGGTCGCTGCACTTCCACCTCGTTGCGCAGTTCCTCCGAAAAGTGAGTGAAGGCTGCACGCAATTTGGCCGGGCGTTTCTTTTGCCAACTACGTATGTGTTTCTCATGACGTTGCACCTTTGCCAGACACTCCTCATCCTTCATCAGCTGCAGCTGGCTGGGATGCAACACAGCCTTTGAATTTTGTGCCAGGAAATCAGCACAGAATTTTCCATTAAAGAACTTTGATTTCAGAATGTCCATGCCATCTTCGCCATAAAGGAACTGCACGACACTGTTGTCACTATCACGCACAGTCAAATCATAGTGCACACTCAATCCCTCCAAATGCTTGATGAGACAGCGCTGCAGATAACCCGAACGAGATGTCTTTACAGCAGTATCGATAAGACCCTGTAGAAAAGTAGTTACAAATTAGAATTTTTCTATACGTTTTGGTTAAGATTCCGACTTACTTCACGACCTGCCATGCAATGGAAGAAAAAGTCCTGCGGCTGTATGCCCGTCATGAAGCGTCCATCAATGAATCCTCCAGACTTTGGCGATGTTTCAAACGATGGGAAACTGGGCAATGACTTTCCAGATATCATCAACGGAGGACGTTTGCCCTCCAACTCGATTTGTCCAAGTAAGCACGAGATTTGCATAGTATTCACCATGGATCCCTTGGCACCCGACAGCACCATGAGCTGCAGATTATTCGATGGGAATTTGGTGATCAAACCACCAGGAAGACATGTTCTGTATAAAAAAGGGAAACAGTTAAATCAAATCAGAGTCCAAACAGTATTTGAACTTACTTGTTAATGTCGTTGGTATATCCATCCAGCAGAGATTTGTATTTGCGATCCAGAAGCACTCGGAATTTGCTATCCTTGACGTACGCAGCCTCCATCTGCTCGGTGAGCTCATCGTGAGGCGGCACATCGTCCAGCTCGAGAGCAGCGGCCACTGCGCTGTTTCCCACCTGACGACACTCGTTTATAATGTTACGGCGCTTGCGATCCGCTTCACCGGTAACCAAAATATCCTTGACACCCAGCGTAAAGCCTTCCAGTTGTAGGAAAAAGGTAAAGACCTTGGTGAATGCGGTGAGCAGTCGGGTAGACACATCACCGCCATACAACTCGTACATGCAATGGATCAGGCCAAAGGTGGTGGCACCATACTGCTGCTTATCCAGCACGCCCACCAGCAATTCACCCTTACGGATTTGCACCTGGCTCTCGCTAAGCTCCTGCTCGAGCGGTGTAGATCCGCACAGTGGAGTACGTGGCCTCGACACGTTCCAGTTCTAAAATTTCAAACGGTTTAGTAAGAAAGAGTTATAATTGCAGAAATATTTACTTACCTTGCCACCGATTTTAGCAAATGAATCCAAATTGATGCGTTCATGACCGTCGGGTATTAAATTGATAATGATGGTGGAGAGCACTTGCTTGCCAGACCATAGTGTAGCGGGTTTTAGGATTGCCGGTGGCAGTAGCTTGATATCGCCCTTGAGATGCGACAGACCTTGGAAGACCAGCTGCTGATAGTCCTCGCGATTGAAGAAGCGACCGCGAATTGAGAGTTTTACACCCGATATGACATGATCTTGAATAAGGCCACCCAGCGGCGTACCATCCTTAGGCACTAGGTAATTGCTGGCCACATTCACCAGATTATAGGCCTCGGACCGGGCTACTTCACTTTGAGGATAATGAGCGTTCATTTCATCACCATCGAAATCGGCGTTGTAGGCCTTGCAATTGGAATAGTGCAGACGGAAGGTCTTCTCGCCATGCAGAATACGCGCCTTGTGAGCCATTATAGATGGCTTATGCAGCGAGGGCTGACGATTTAGAAGCAGCACATCCCCGTTGAGCACATGACGATGGACAATTTTGATGCCGTCCTTGGGATTGTTTAACAGCAACTTGGCCATGCTGGCACGCTTGGCCGCATTGTCAGCGGGTATAAAGGTGGTCAATCCCTTGCTATCCTGTATATAATTAGCTCCTGGATGAATGTCCGGTCCGTTCATGACCATTTTACGCAACTCAATGACATTCCATTCGGTGACGGGCACGGGATAGGACAGTTTACGTGCAAATATATCAGGTATACCGATTTCATCCACATTTATATTGGGATCGGGTGTGATAACCGTACGCGCTGCGTAATTCACACGTTTTCCCATCATATGCTTGCGTATAAGACCTTCCTTCTTCTCGAGAATCTGCTTCAGACCCTCGGCGGACTTAATGTCCCGTGACATGTTCACATCCAGCAACACATCCACGGAGCTCTGCAGGGAGAGCCAAGCGTTGTACAGCTTCTCGTGGGCGTTGGCACCACGCATGTTTTGGTAGGCAGCTTTGGCCTGGTCGCTCAGTTTATCCTGTTGTCCCTTCATAAACTTAAGCACCACGTTGAGCACATGATTGTTCTCAATGATATTCACATAGATATCGGTCTGAGGATTGCCCTTCATCATGTCATTGATAACATTCATGGGTCGTGCACGCGGTGGAGTCACTGGTATTGCATCCATAAAGAACATGTCCACTGGCGAGTTGTCCTTGCTGCTGTCGGACGCTCCGCTGAAGTTCAGCACAGGTAGCAGTAGTCTTAGCAGCTCTGGATAGTTCTCATAGATCTGTCGAAGATAGCGTCTGCATTCATCGGCAAATATTACCTTGTTCTGACCACCGCTTTCGGCCACATCCCCCAGACTAGAGAGAAGTAGGTATAGTTTTAATAATCTATAGGGTATAACAAAGAATTAACTAACCGTTCCTTCATGTCGGCAATGGTCACATAGTAAACTAGACGACGATGCAAATAGCGCACATAACGCATTGACTTGTTGCAGTGACGACACTTCTTGCTGGTTCCACGCTGCAGTGCAGCATGGGTAATAGCTGTGCGTAGGGAGCAGCTTGTCTTGGTTACATTGGTGGCATTGCTCACTTTCTTGGCCAGCAGTTCTTGCACTGCTGCTATACGAGGATGCACGGCATCACCGGTATCCAGCTTAACGAGCTCCTCTGTATTCTGGCAGGCAATCTCGGACCTGAAGAGCTCCAGCTCCTGTGCCTCAATAATATAACCAGCGTCGATCAGCCGCAGCTGCAACATGATTATTTGGACCTCATGATCTGTTGATGGTGTAATTTAATAACGATTGAATGAAGTTCAAGCATCACTTACCTTTAATCTGAACCTTGTAACAGTGTAGGCAGAATATACACAACAATCGCTGCACCAGTTTGATGAAGAACGGATTGTAGACCAACGAGCCAAGCTCAATATGACCCATGTGACCAGGGCAGTCCTGCATTTTCAAGCATGTGCCACAGGGATCCATGCACCTGCCGTAAGAGCCCAGGCGTATGTCATACAGACCCCCCGAAATTGCGTGTCCCAGGGCATCGAATGTGAGGCCAGTTATGATTTTGACCACACTCAGTTTTCGTATCTCCTCGGCGGTGAACACGGCGAACTCCAGGTCCGACGGGAACATGTGAACATCCAATGGCTTTCGCGAGCCCATTTTGAAACGTTTTTACTTAGTTTTCCAGTAAAATAAGCTTTAAATGAGCAGCAACAAATCGCAGCACGTGTGTTTAAAGAGAACTGCAAGATATCGATACCAATCTATCAAAATTTCACGACTTATCGATAGTGTGAGCTAGCTATCGCTTTAGTGAGTTAACTATCGCTATCGTTATACATAACACAGGGTTGTTTTACAAAGCAAATGGCGGCTCGCAGAAAATAACTGTTTTTAAAGGAAAACTTTTTATTGTTTTCTGTTCGGACAATTAAACAATAGTGAAAAAATAAAATTTTACATAAATTATAAAACTTTGGTTGCGCTTAGAACTTATCACAAGTCAACTGGTATTGCCAGTTCTTAAAAGCCATATTGTGCTCGTGTTTGTGGCGGACAGTGTCCAGGAATTCCGCAACAGTTGCTTCATCTCCAGCTGTTGTTGCCCCATCCCCGCAGCCATCTCTTGCTCCAACTGCGATTCCAATTCCGGCTGCTCTGGCAATGTTTGCAGTCTTGCTACCCGTCTGCTGGTCGTCATACGGCTGCAATTGTCTTGGCCGTCGCACTCGTTGGTTAACCGTAACTGTGACTGGTCCTGGACCTGTTTCCCGCTCCATCTCCCGTTTCGCTGCACGACCACCCTTGCGCCAGGACTCGACATTGGAGACACCAGTGTCGGCGCCAAGCTTGGCACTGCCTCCAAAGATGGTCGTCCAACGAAACCACTTGTGTCATAAGCTATAACTGGACTCCCTGGACGAGCTGTGTCCAAGTGGCAGCTCACGTCGCAGCAGATAAACACACAGGCCCAGGCAGGCGAGCAGCAGACACACCAGACCGAGCATGGCATAGAATCCCTGCCGATAGCGTGCTGCATCCGCATTCGCCTCAAGGAGACGCACACGCTGACCCCAGGCACCGCCTCCGGCACCATCCCGCTGCTCTGCATCCTGGGTGGAGGGCAACAATACCTGCCAGAAGCCATAAACACGTCGCAGGTGATTTCCATACCCGGAATCCAGTTGATTATTAGCTACGTATGAGTTGGCGTTGCTCGTTCGGTAGTTATCATGACGATTGCTTCTGGACAAGCTGCGGTCTGTGCCAATGTCCAACTGCTGTTTGCCGTTCAGCAGCTGCTCAACAAGCGTTTCATCCACTCGCGTTGGCTCGTCCAAGTGCTTGCCAATCTCTCCCAGGCTGTAAATGAAGGGACGCTGCGATGTATAAGGCAGCCAGGCATCATAGATACGTCCTGGCGTGGGATTGCCACCCTTTATAAAGCTGGCAAAGGTGCTGCGCAGCTTGCGGCACAGCTGCTCCTCCTCGGTATTGAAACGACGCCGTGCAATCTGCTGGAACAGGCTGGGACCCAGCAGCAGTGGCAAATCGCTGCTGTGTGAGGCGCCTCCAAATATGTTCAGCCTACCACGCATATCCATGGCCTGGACATGGGATTGCTCAAACACGTAGGCGTAACTGGTGCCACTTCCACTGCCGCTCCCACTGACCAACTGCAGGAGGCGTAAAAAAGGCGTCTCATACTGAGACTCCGACAATAGACGTTGCATGCCCCAAAGCAGCTGTCCCACAGATGAATCCTCGTTAAAGTAACGCCAGCGTATAGCCGCCAATTGGACACTACTGGCACTGGCTCCATCCTCCTGCATACTGCGCAGCACAGTAGGCAACAGTGTGTGATTGATATAACCATGGAGAGCCTTGTCACCATCTCGTGCCACGTCCAGCCAGTAGTCCTGCCAAAGGGCGCCCTCGTTGGAGCCAATACCGAGCAGCAGCGGCGGTAGTGTGACATTCACCAGTTGCTGCTCCAGGCCAAGCTGACCAGGCAATTGGACACCCAGCTGCATGCTGGCATTGCCATGATTGTAGACACTTTCATAGGCACGCAGCAAATCCTCGGTGCTCTTGCGACGTAGGCAGCTCAACAACTGGCGATGCTGTGCCTCTTCGAACTGGCAGCCAAGCTTCTGGACAAGCAAACGTCCCGTCGCCACAATACGTTCGCGATGGCCAACTCCTAGGGAGTAGAGCACTGGACCAGGTGACATAAGTATCAACTGCTTATAGAGTGGTGGCTCCGTGTCCAACTGAATTGCGCTCGCTAGTGCCAAAAGTGCACCACTTCCATGACCCAGCAGCGTCAACTGATCCGCATTGCCACCAAAACTGAGGGCATTACTTCGGATCCAACGCAACGCCTGCAGTACATCACTGAGTCCATAGTTGCCCGGCAGTTGGCGATGCTCAGGGCCCAATCCCAGCCAGCCATAGATGTTGTTGCGATACTGTACGCTGACCACAACGATGCCCTCGGCAGCGGCAAAGTCAAGGCCGTTGATGCGATTACGTGGCCAGTCGTAAGCGAAATCCTCACCGGTAATTATGACCAACACGGGGAGTTGGCCATAACGCAAACCTGTCTCCGGTGTCCAGATGTTCAGATACAGACAGTCCTCGTTAAAGGGCACTGCTCGGGACAGTGAACTGCCCTCGGCGCTCTCATCGTAGATGGTGTTCGAAAGCTGTGGACAAAGTGGCTGCATTGCAGTGGCCTGAAGCGTACGATTCCAGCCATTATGTGGCTTGGCGGCCTAAAAAGATTTGTGATCATTTGAATGTGGTCTAAATTGTTTTGCTGTCTCCAACTCACCGCAAAGCGCAATGGACCCACTGGCGGCTGTGCATAAGGTATGCCCAGGAAAGCATACACTGAGCTCCTGGCGCCATCCGGAAACACTTTGAGCTGCAAGAGATTTGGCCTTGAGCGACTGTTGCTTCTGCCCAATTCCACATACTCACGCCAATGAGATCGCCCTGTTCCAGTTTTATGTGCGTTTGCTGGGCCCAAAGAGAGCTGGGCAAGCAACTGAGCCAAAGAAACACTCTTAGCCAACTGGGTAAGTCAGGAATTTGCATATTTTATAGTTAATTACTATCTAACACATAGTAAGTAATTAATTAACTAGTATTAGTAGTCGCTCTTGGTTTCACATATAGACGACTTAACTCCCAACTGAAAACTAAAAAAAGAAATGTTCTCGGCGCTTCAAAAATGTTGGCTAAAAACTTTATGCTAGAATTATTTCAATTGTTAACTTGTGACATTATTGTTGTCGTTGTTGTTGTTGCTGTTGCTGTTGTTTTTCATGTCTGCTCGGAGGAATCATTCATGCATTCACTGGATCAAAACACCAGCGACACCCAATGACCAACAACAGTTTGAATCACAGGTTTCCACTCTGTTGTTGTTGTCATTACCTGTTTTTGTTGGCTTTTGGCCAATCAGAATTTAGGAGATCATGAATGAAACCATAACTTTGAACCCAGAAACACCACCGCCAATTGTTGCACTTGTAGGCATAACAGAGGGTTGCTTAAAAAGTAGTTCATACTTTGAGTATAAAATTTAATTAGGTCAGGTTTGTTGAAGGATTGAAACTTTTAAACACTTATTTTATTACAATACTTATATTTATGTTTTTCGTGGAGTCCTTACATAGGACACTGCCCATTACCTTCGAATTTATTTATGAATTTAATAGTCTCCTAATCAGTAATTTATTTTTCATTCTATAAAGATTCTGCATCATTTAGTTTTACTAAATTTATTTTATATTTGTATTTCTATCGGCAACTTAGCATATTGTCCTAGGGTATTTAGAAGGTCGACTTGTCTAAGCCCGAATAGCGGTCATTGGTTAATTTGTTATTGAGTTTTGATTTAGCTGTTGTTGCTCATGTTGTTGTTGTTGTTGTGGCTGCTGTTGCTGTTGGAGAAGGTAAATATTCCTACGCTTGACAGAATGTGCGAGATTGTTTGTTGGGCTTTCGGGAGGCAAACTCCGAACCAAAATCATGAGCTCGCGTCGCTTTGTTAAATGGAGTTATCGTTTGCTTTTGTACGCCAGCAGATAATGTACCATAATGTTGGTTTAATTCCAGGCCAATGTGAACACTATGTGGTGGTTGATTTACCTGCTGCTGCTGGTGCTGCTGCTAGTCGAAGCGCAGTTCCGGTTTGGTAACGGAAAACAGTTTGCGTTGCAGATCAGAGCTCTAAGCTCTGTGAGTTCAGAGTTGTGTGAGCTCAGAACGAAGCTGTGAGCAATTCTCATAATTAACATCTACATATGTTGTCATGATTAAACGTGCTCCACTATGTGCTTCTCGCTCGCACTTAGAGTCCCGAACACATTAATGCATTTTAATTAGTTTACAGCAGTGGTGACCACACACGCACAGTCTTCGTGTAAAGCAGCGTCGGTCTTGTGACGCCGGCAGAATTTTCTGCTCTGGGAGATCCAAAAAGAGTGACGCAAGAAGAATTCTGCCAGCGTCGCTGCCAACATTGCAAAGCAGTAAAAACGTCACAACAGCTGCGCTGCTTGCAGAAAGACTTTTTGATGGTATGTGTGTGTGGTCAGCACTGTAATAAAACGTCACTATAGCTGCGTTGCTTCAAGAAGATGGTTGTGAGTGGCCAGCACTGCCTTACTTAACGGAGGTGCATCAGCCAATCTCATACACTCTCTCCCCAGCGAACCCACTTACTATCTCTCTCTTTCTTTTCCTTTCGCTCCGTCTAGGTAACCTAATCAAATTATGCCTGCAATATGAAACACAGAGAGACAAAATTCGATTATTAGTAAAGCATAGTTAACTCAAAAGCTCAATACGTATGTTTATGTATATGTGTGTGTTAGTGTGTGAAAACAAACTAGAGACAAGTGCAAATGCAAATTTATTTAAGGTATAAACACATGAATTTACCTCTAGCTCCACTAAACTATGTTAAAGTTATTTTATGAAATTAACAAAAGTATTACAAAGGTTAAGCCTAAATGTATCCTTAATACAAACAAAAAGTGACACGAGGACCAATGTCCAAAAAGTTACCCAAAGTATAAATTTATTAATTTGGCTTTTGGCCAGTAAGTTGTCAAGTCAAGCTGTTGATTTCGTGCCGCTTATTGTTTTGGCATTTAGGTAGCAATTCCCTCTCCAATACTTTGAATATATTCGATAAATTCGTCATAAAAATGCTTGACATAAAGTTGGGCAAATACTTGAAACATTTATTGCATTCACAAAACACAAAACTGCAAAAATTGTTGGCCAAAAACCAATGCAAATATTCTGTGCTGCAATTGAGCAATTTTGGCAGTTGAACTACAATAACAATATAACAAATAATATGACAAACAGCACAAAGATTTACGGGTTTTAAATCCTTACTCATAACTTTATAAATTTAAAACAAGGGTTTATTAAATTTTTATGTATTTATTAAGTTGTAAGAATACTATTAAATACAAAAGGTATTTTAAATATGAACATTTTCTATCTAGTTTATATAGTTCGTAATTAGTTGAAAGTATGTGCAGTATTCCCTCTTTTACTAAGATAATAAAGACAGAGTATGGAAATAAGTTTTTGAACAGGCCGCACTGCGGGCAGTGCTAACATTTTAGCTTTTTTTATAGTAGTTATAGCAATGTCAAAATCGTTTACAATCTAAAATATTTACACTCAGAGGCAGTTTATGGGTTTATGAATTGTTTAGAAATAAACTAACTCATTTCACTTTCAATAGAAAGTGTCAATTAACGCTTGATTTATTTAAAATGTTTTATGAGTCATTTCATTCATGAAAACATACTTGATCATGTGTAGCAGGCTGACCATGATATATTTGTTTAATTTACAGTAAATTTCAAAGACTTGGCTGCTATACTCATTCAGTTGAGCTGCTAAACAAGTCAGAGTAGCTATGACAACACTGATTGCACTTTCCATTGATTCCATTTGAATCATATCACAGTGAATAAAGTCGTTCCTAATGATTTGGTAGCGAGAATAGGGAATATATATGTATATTGTTGCAGCAAATTGAAAACTTCTTTATTAAATTTAAGTTGAGTAAAAGGCAATTGTTGGTTGTTATTATTATTATTGTTGTTGTTTTATTACTATTATTGCTGCCGACATTGTTGCTCTTTCGATTATGTTGTGACTATAAAATGCTTGAAAGTTTCGTCTGTCCTTGTCGAGGCATTATATGCTCCGGAACGGTTGAGCTACTAGGGAGTGGTAACTGGAGCGTCTGAAGGGCTGCTGGGTCGTGTGCCCGGATGCTTGGCATCTGACTGAGCTCTTGTAAACTTGTAATTCAATTTTGTTTCATATTTTTCAACAATGCATGGCATAAAATTTCACTCGCATTTGATTTTATTTTTTATTTATTATTTTTGTATTTGCTTTTGTATATGCATGTGTATGTTTCGTATACTTTGCATATTTGCAACGAACTAAAGAGAAAATATTTTATGCATTTGAAAATATTACACAGACACATTCTTGGTTCGAGGTTTTACTAACAATTTGTCAACACTTTGAAACAATTAAAGTTGTGGCTGCCGCTGCAGGTTCATAAAGTTTGTCAATCACAGGTTTGCCTCAAAATTGTTTGCAAACCATTATAGAAATAACTTTATTTGAACTTTTCCAAAATCCAGCTAGTTGTGAAAACATTTATCACAAAAAAAGTGTTAATTTATTTAAATTTCAAGTTAAACTTTTGCCACTAAATGCAATGGTATTTTTTGTATATTAAAGTGCTCTTAATTAAATTAAATTCGACGCGGGTAGTCTCTTTAGACATAGCTATTTAAAAATAGCTCTTAATAATACCATTTAACTTTAAACATTTCTCGCATATTTGGAAATTAATTAGCAATTTGTACAGAGAGCACCAATGTCCAAAATATTTCTATCAGAACAATAGTTGCACAAATAACTGCAACTGGTGCAGCAAAATAGCGTAATATAATTATATAATTAGCACGAACAACAACAACAACACCAGTAATGATAACAATAATAACACAGCCAGCAATTTGTGCTAAAATATTTAACAAAATAATTTCCAAAGTATTAGTTGTTGCCTTTCCTAATGTTGTACATGTTGTTGCTGTGCCTGTTGTTCCATTTGTTGTTGTTGCTTTAAGCCTAATTTAACGGCGTTGTAAGCAAACAATGTGCCTGGCATTTTGTTTATGCAACTTACCACACGACTTGCACTCAGCCAAAAGGGGCGTATGGGACGTTTGACGGGGCGTATACTTCATGTTTTACACGCGCACTTTCTAATTAATGCGCACAGAATTTCGCAGAAAAAGAACCGCTTTTTGGTTTGCTGCAGCAAAGTGCCAGAGAAAAGGAGTGTGGTGGCGGCAGAGGCGGAGGCGGTGCATAAGCAAAAAACATGAATTAGTTTTTTAGCGCTTTTGTTAAGCTACCTCTTTTCCGCTCTTTCCCTCTAGCTCTTTTTCTGTTCCTAGAAATAAACATATGCATAAGCGTCGCAGTTTGTCCTTGACAATGTCAACAGCCTGCAGCCAGGCGCACAGAAGTGACCGCCAGAGGTCGCTTGTGTGCCCCGAAATTTGTAAAACAAAGCACAATATCCTAGCCTTACTTATAGGCGACTTTATTGTCTAATTCATACCTGATTTCAACATCCATTTTTGAGCTTTTCTTAATTTATTATAATTAACTTTAAAATTTAATTCTTGAACTTCAATTCAGTTTGAATTAAATTAAATTATATTACTCACAGTACTTTGCTGACCTTAAACCGCTTAAAAAACACAACTTTCTCAATTTATTTATTATAATCGATTTGTGGTCATATATGAGGGTTTTTAAGCTATATATAGAGCTTTATCGTACATTAATCACATTTTTAGCATTACTCTTTACTATATAAGAGCAACCCTTTTCTGTAGCCATCATAAGTTGTTTGATTTCAAGTGCAACATGAAGGTAAAGATTTTGCTGGTAGGCTTCTTGGGGTTGCTATCCTGTGTTCAGGCCCGAGTAACCTGGGCCGATGTGCAGTCCGCAGAGTGGGAGCAATTCAAACTGGATTACAATAAGCGATATGAAGATTCATCTGTCGATGATTTGCGCAAGCAAATCTTTCTGGACAACAAGCATGTCATAGATGAGCACAACAAGCGTTGGGCTCTGGGAGAGGAGAGCTACGAGATGGGCGTTAATGAGTTTACGGATCTGTTGGATAAGGAATTCGACAGCCTTTTTGAGGCAACTGAAGATGAACAGGAAGAGGAAGAGGAAGAAGATGAATATGATGTTGAGGACGATTTTAATGAGGACTTGGATGTGGGAAAAGCCACAAAAGTGGACTGGAGATCGCTGCATGCCGTGTCTCCAGTAAGTAACCAAGGTCACTTCAACAATTCGTGGGCCTTTGCTGCTGCCGGTGTTGTTGAGAGCCGACATTTCATCGAAAATGGCAAAGCGATCGTTTTGTCTAAGCAGAATTTGGTAGACTGTTCTAAAGCTAAGTCCATGCGGACCAAACGCGCACTGCTGTACATCAAGAAGAATGGTATCAACACCGAGGAATCGTATCCCTATCGGGGCTTAACTAACAAATGTCACTTTAATAAGCGACGTATCGCTGCCAAAGTTAAAAAGGTTTACTCAGTTTGGGGTGGAGAAAAGAGGTTGGCTAACGCTGTCGAAAAGGGTCCAGTGGCTGCTGTGATCTCCCGAACTGCCCTTCGTCACTACAAGAGCGGCGTGTTCCATAATACCAATTGTCCCAAAACTTTTGATTATGCTGTGCTCATTGTTGGCTATGGACATTGCAAGAATTGTGGTGATTATTGGATACTTAAAACATCGATGGGCACTAAGTGGGGAGAACAGGGCTACATGAAGCTGGCACGTAACAAAAGCAACCTTTGCGGTATTGCCAGTAGGGCTTATTATCCAGTTATTCCACCTCGCCCACATGCGGTGTAAGAACTATATTGTAATATACTTCAAGCATTTAATGATGAACAAAAACTTTGAAATTAAAGTATAATAAATGTGCACTTTGGAAAACACTTTGATAAAATCAATCATTGTAGAAAGTATTAAATGTATGCCTTAATATGCACTTAATTGGCACATCACACTAGTTGACAAATCAAGTAGCGTAAAATAATATAGAAACACTCCACTTTGACGTGTGTGAATTTAACTTGCACTTTAACTGAGGAAATCTTCTTTACTTAAGTGATATAAACTTTAGTTAAATATGCCAATTATGAGCTACCTTTAGTGCACATAAAATGCCACTGCAAATTTCTTTAGTTAAGGACAAAAATGTTTAATAACCGCCAAATTTCATTGTCTGCTGAGGCAGAGGTCGTCCCAACGAAGCTTCACCGTGGTAGCCATGCATTTTCAACATTTCTTTTTCCTTTATAATTTGCAGCTGCTGAAATTGTGAGGTAAAAACTTTCAGGTGTTTTGCTACTTCGCTTTCATCTCTTTCATACATGCATGAGTTTGTCGGTGTGGAAATATTTGTGGGTTTTTGGGGGTTTTGTGTGTGAGAGAGCGAAGCATTTTAAGGGCAGTGACATGTTCCGTGTTCCTTGTACTTTGGCTTGTACTTGTTTCTTGGCTGAAAACTTTGCTAATTCGTTGAGCAAACTTTTTGGCCAGGTGTCGAGAGTTGGTCTTCTTTCTTACCTGTGTTGCGTTGTGTTAATAGAAACTACATTAGCTGCCTAATGGCGAGTTGATGTACGAGTCTGTTTAGTGCTAATTAAAATCATTTTTTGAGTTTCATCGCATTTCATTTTTATTCAAAAATCACATTTGTTCTTTTATTTTTATTTTCATTTTCGATATTATTATTTTTGCTATTTCGGCGCGAGCTGTTATTCAATAATATCGTAATATTTAGTCGTTATTATTATCATTATAATAATTTATGCTGATATTTATGCTTACTAAAATGGAATTGTTGTTTATGTAATTTACATGTGGATTATTTTGTTTCTGTGTCGCCGAATAGTTTAGCCTTAAGCTTTAACAATCTTTAGTTTGCAATAGTTTAAGCACATTTAAGTTACACGTAATTATCATTAAATAGCAGCTTAACATATACATACATATATTAAATGTTAAATATACACAAGTACATGCATCTCAAGTGTTCGTTCGTATGTACAATAGAAAATTCAACTCAAATAGTTTTGCATACTTTCATTTCCATTTCGTTCAGTTTGGTATTTTGACACCCCAAATTGCCGTCACTTTTTACAAAAACAACGGAAAAAAATATGGAATGTAATTAAATTAAATCGTTAAAGTGACACAAATGTGTTGTGTTGGGTTTTTATTTAACAAAAACAGTTGGTCAAGTGAATAGGTACAGTAAACACTAGTTACAACGGAGCGGCAATGTCTACATTCTAATTTAAACTTAAGCTAAGACTAACTAGTTAACTGTCTGATATATTGATATACTAAATTATAAATGGGCTTATCTGGCTTATCTACTTTAAAAGCTTGAATCTTAACTTTCAGTTCTCGTTATTGTCTGATTTCTAGCCCCCAACTGCGGTCAATCATATACCGTTTAATGCTAATTGAATTTTAAAATAACTACAATTTGTATTCAATCAAATATGAAACAAAATACTAAGCTTTTGTTGTGTTTTTATCGTTTGCAAATGTTTCAATTTTAGCAGTTTGTGTTTGTTACTTATCAAACTGTCAATTCTCTGCAAACCGTACCTATTCACATATCCATTAACGTACGAATGTTTATTTTTTAAATGACATTTATATTTTTTGCTTTCTTTACAATTCAGAACTGATTCAATTTCTCTGCTTAAATATGCACATGACGGGAAATGTAAAAAGAGACTGAAAATACAATATCGAAATGCTTTTTTTTGCTGTAGTTTGTGTGTGTGTGCGTGTGTGTGTGACCCTCACGTGTTAAATGTGGCAAAATAATTGATTATGCTCAATTATCTTTAAAATGTAAATGTAATAAATTGAAAATACTTGCATTTCCCCAACAAAGAAAATGAAAATGAATTAAATGCGAACTGAATTTACTACATCATTGAAATTTACGAGTATTTACCATATACGAATATGTATCAATCGTATCACAACATTTATATTTGTATTCCACTTTTAATTTAGTTTATATTTATTTATATTTTGTTTGCTTTTTGTTAATCTTATGCCATTTTGTTGATTAACATTTTGCAGCTGCGTAGGTAATATTATTTAATTCTTTTCTCGTTTTTTTTTTGGGGGACAGGCAATTTGTGTTGTATTTATGGATTTGTTGTAAGTTAGTTTTCGATTTGTTTTTGTTTGTGTAAGTTGTTTATTTTGGTCAGTTTCAGTTTAGTTTTGCTTTTCATTGTTAAACATGTATAAAAAGAGACATTGTCTGTTACTGTTTCGTGTTAAATACAAAATACGCGTATAATACAAATATTTTACACCCAGATACAAAAAGTAAACGCACTGTACAAAAGTTCCTTGTTTAGTTTTTTTTTTTTTTTAAATAGAAGAATGTATGTATGTTTGTGTGGTATCTTAACCACATTAGTTTTCTGTATGTGTTTGCGTGTGTGTGGTCTTTGCCAGTGTTGCCAAAATAGCTCTGTGCAAACTAGCTAAATTTATATGAAAAAGTTGTTCAAGTGGCTATAAATTAATCTTGAACTTAAACATAACACAACTGTTTTAAAGAGCGACTGTAAAGTAAATTAAATGTTGAAACTAGTGTGTGCTTTCAAAAGTTATGCTAGAACTTAAGAAGAAAGTAAATTTAAATCTTAAAATTAAACTTTTTTTTGGTTATAAGTGCTTAACAGAGCTAACATTCAGCAGTAATGTTAAAACATCAGTACTGTAGAAGACCCAAGATCAACAAGCTTTAACAGCTAATGTTAATCAAGGCAAAGTGCTCTGACTCTCACGATGAAAGTTTTCTGTTCCAAAGCTCTGACGCTCGCAGCTGCACTCTCTTTATTTTTGTCTCTTTCGCTGCTGCCATTAACTGACTTGCAGAGCACTGCAGCACACAGACACATACCATTAAACAGACTACGCTGCTTACGCTGCTTACGGTGAGCTTGACAAAGCCTTAGCTGCGTGTGATGCGTGTGTAGAGCGCATCGACAGCGACGCCGGCAGAATTCTTAGCTCAGTCCCAAGGGGTATGAAAGCCCTCTCTTTTTGTACACCACTGTGTGCGATTAAAGAAATATTGAAAAACACTTAGTTTTTAGCAGTAGCCTGCCTTAAAATAGCTAAAATGGCAACACTGCTCTTTTGTGTGTATAAATGTCCTCAGCCTGGAATTTTTGATTATTATTTAGCAGTAAACGCAGCAAAATGTTAAAATATTTGATTTATGTGCATGCTGATGCCTGATAGTTCGCATTCATTGCATTACATTCGTTCGCTCTTTAGTTGCAATTTACATACACACACGTTGAAGTATTTAGCATATTGCATCTGTGTGTGGTATTTGTATATGTATGTATTATTTTACTGATAAGCATTTGCAATGATAAATGCTAAACAATTTACTTGGCAGTCCAGAGTTGCGGCAACATTAGAATCGTGTTCATTTTGATATTGAAATTGATATTGCTCTGCTCATTTCCCAGTTGTTTCTTTTTTACGTTGCCAGCAAACTCAGTTGATATGTTTTGGCTAAATATTATTGCATTTAACTACATTTTACATGTGTCTCTGTTATTTAGTAGTTTCTTCTCTCTCTCTCTCTCTCTCTCTCTCTCTTATTGCCCTGCACAAATGTAAAAGAAGGAATTAAAAAATATATAAAATATAAATCAAAATTGCCAATAAAATAAAACAAACATAATTTCTTCGTAATCTTTGTATATTTTTGTAAAAATATAGAGGTACATATTTATTTATGTAAATTAAACTACAATTGTGTAAAAAATTAAATAAAATTAATAAGGGCTTGTAGGAAGAATCCTCATATGTATGCATTTGATATGCGAGCGTATAAACTTATTGAATTGCATATTTATAATATTTATATAATTGTTAATCGATTGCTATATAATGTATATTAAATGGCCGCATTAAAAGCTAAAGCTAAAGCCGTTTTTCCTCTTTGTAAAAGTATTTATGGAAACTAAAAATGGAAATTGCACTTTGTAATACAAATACAGTAGTTTCGATAATAAAAACTTATTACATACGAGTAAACTTATAGAAAAATCTGAATGAAATGAAGACATTAATAACATATAGTTGATTGGTTGATTGTTTGCTTTGTTTGCTCATTTTGTGCACATCAAATTATGGCCAGTAAATTGCTGTTAATTGAATTAGTTGTGGCCACGGTTTACATTTCGTATTTATTGATAAGGAATATGTTTTTGCAAAGCTTAAAGTCTATCAATAGTTTAACATAAAATGGCTAATGATACACACATCGAAAGTAACACTAACTATACATATACATATCCATTAATATATGTATATAAATCAATATCGTATCAATGTCCATATCATATCAGTGAGCTGCAACAATTAACTTAAAAATTACAATTACAATTACATTTAGCACACATACAAAACATTTACACATACAAAAATTAAACTCGTCGCTTTACACAGTACAAAATAATCTATTTATGCTTATACGTATATATATGTCCTATATGTATACAGATATATAGAAAATTTGCAGCGCTAATTTGAAATTAGCAAAAAATGGCATTCCCTTGGGAGCATAACTAAACTAAGACTAATCAGAGCTATTATTTTCATATAGTTTCGTAACTTTTCGCTATATATACATATACAAATCTGTCATGCGTGTTGTCTGTGTGTGTGTTGTAAATATACATATATAACTCGATTTATATATATATATATATAATCGCAACTCTGAATGCTATTTAGATACACATTTATATATATTTATTTATGTACGCTTCATAGTTCCTAACTAATTTTTGCTACTAATAATAATTAACATAGTTTGAGGCGCGCTTAGCAGCGTCAATAAACAGCAGTTTTTGAAGTGTGTCTGTCTGTGTGTGTGTGTGTGTGTCGTGATGTGTGTGTGCGTGTAGGTTGTGGGAGGTGGAGTCTCAGTACTCTTAACGTTTGTAGCTATTGCCAATCTGCACATATCGCTAGCTACCAACCAATTCAATCTGGCGATATTTTTTGCGCAAATTCGATACTGGATCACGATAAAGCATGGGATCCATACGCAAATTGGAACGTATAAGCGGCATGTAGCTATAAATATACAGAAAATAGATAACATACGAATTAGTATACCCAAATTTACTCAAACATTTTCTAAGAATGAGTTATTGAAGATATTGTAAGGGATTTTTAATCTGAAACTCACCCAAAAACTGCTGCGAATGTGTTGAGACAGCTCTGGCGCTGTATGAAATGATCGGGATCATTCCAGGGTGATCGGCCCGTCTCCCTGTCCTTGTAACCCTTGCGCTGTGTCACTTTGATCGGCGGTTTTCTGGTCACATGCGAGACCAGAAGGTTCATTAGGATATCCTCGCAGTTGGAGGACTGCTGTACAGTCTTTAAGAGCAGCAACGACAGCCAATTGGTATACAAGTAGTTGTAATAGCGGTGATAAAAGGCCGCACCAGTTAACACTATCGAATAGTAGTTTGTCCACTTGGACGTATAACCCCACGCATTCTAAAATACCAAATTGGATTAATCACAATGGAAATTCTATTTGGTTGTACCAAACTCACCTTTGAATCATCCCAGAAATGTGCTCTCGCTGGATAGCCCACAATGCGTTCGGGAAAGTCTCGCCACACGGTGTAGGCAAAGTCCAGTTCATCCGTATTGAGTATAGCATCCTCATCCAACGACAGCACCGCATCCGTTTGTATCTCCTCGTAGGGTAGGAATCTCTGTGAGATACTGGGACGTGCTTCCGGTACAGTCTGCCCCGTGGGTGATCCTATGGCACGGGCACTGCCTCCCAAGGCTATTATGTGCAGTGGTATGTGATTAGTGGCAGGCCAGCGTTTCTTAAGCGGCAGCGGTCTATCGGCGGCCCACAAGACGAGTATCTAGAGAGTTAGCAAGAGTTTTCGTTGAATTTATTTGGAAAGTAAAGGCTTATTTTGAGTAGAATTATGTTTTAGACTAAATCGATTAGTTTTGCCAATATCTGTAAGCTTTTTTATAGCATATCCCTCGTTTCAAATGTCAGGTAACATGCACAACTGCAATAGGAACTGCAATTGCAATTGCAGATACTCACTCTATCCACAAATTGACTCTTCGTTATGGTCCTGACTAGTTTGTAAAGCGCCGCATTGGGGCCAAGAGCGGCGCCAATTTGGACATAGATAACGGCCGTATAGTTGTGACGTGGCTCCACACCCATCGCATTCAGTTGAAAGGGCATAAATCTGAAATGGCCAATGGCAATTAGGTTAATGGCGAAACACTTCACAGCGAACCCAAAATGGTTTGCGATGTAAATTTAATTAGCCGTCTTTCGTAGCGAGCCTTGAATTGCCAAACATGGTGCGGTGGTATAGGAGATAGGGAGAGTAGAGAAGAAAAGGGTAGGGCATAAATCTTACCTCGAACTATCGGCAAATGTGGGCAGTGTAAGTAGAGCTCCCGGTGCCGTATTCCAAACGAGACTGCTTCTCACCGGATAATCGGGAAGTCGTTCGCGAATGATCTGTGAAAGAGAAGAGTGGAGAAAAGAGATGAGAAGAGAACGTGAATAGAGAAAATCAAACTGCTGTTTAATGGCCAG
Source organism: Drosophila dunni (assembly GCA_018152125.1). Lineage (NCBI taxonomy): Eukaryota > Metazoa > Arthropoda > Insecta > Diptera > Drosophilidae > Drosophila > Drosophila dunni. The sequence goes on along the minus strand of JAECXC010000339.1, from coordinate 9,705,729 downwards.
AAGAACTCAAGTGGCAAGCGGATTGGCAATTGATTGCTTAATGAACGGCTCTACACTTCAATTGCTGGCCAAATTGCGTTTTCAATGGCACTCGACGCCAGACGCTTAAACTGTCAGCGTGTCAGTCTATCTGTCTCACTGTCTGTCGCTCTGTCAGTTGGATTTCATGTACATTAATTCAAAGGCCGCCAAGCTGTTGCCTAATTTTCCGCTTGACGCAGCTGGCGGGCAACTTCCTCTCCCACAAAACGCATGGATTGCTGGCCGCAGCTTCCGTTGCGCAAGTGGAAGCCGTACCGGAAGTTGCCTTTGCCCACTGCCACGCCCATGACGCATACCGCAATAGGAGACAAAGCAACTGGGATTTGAGTTTATGTGCGTGGGTGTGTGGGGAGTAAGGCGTGTCATTAACGCCCGTTAATTTGTCCCTCAAAGTGAGAATTATGTATGTATGCCTAAAAGTATGCTAAGCTAAATTAGTTATACATATAAACCGCAAGCCGAGTAGTGTGTGTGTAGTGCAAACGAGAGTGAGATAGTGCTAGCGGGAGAGAGAGAGATGGAACTACAACATCCTTTGCACTGTTTGCCAGGTTGGGCACATTATAATTGCAAGTCCCGGAGACTCCGACTAACAGCAAGTTACGAGTGCAACGTGCGACGTGCACTCCACGCAAGGAAATGCAGTTGTGGCGGCGAAAATGCTGGAAAATGCTAGAAAATGGGGCTCAACTCATCGCGTTTTTCTGGCACGCGCTTTTGTGTGTGTACCGCAGTAAATGCGGCTAAAACATTTCAACAGAACAATAGCTGCATTTCAACCAGGAACTTTCTACGCCAATAGACATATCACCTGCATGGAATAGATAATACCGTTACTCCCACATAAATACCCTTATATATCTATGTGTAGTATTTATGTACCATTCAATTGTCTAATTGTACACTCGCTTTCAATAGCACTTTTCTATAGATTATCTAATAATTAGGTTAAGCATTCAATTAAATGTGTTCTACATTAAGTAATGATTGGAAGAAATTATAACTGTGGAATCACGACTGATTTATACTGTGGATATCTAGTTGTTCTATAAATTTATTATTTATAACAAGTAAGAAAGGCTACAGTCGAGCGAGCCGAACTCCTTATAGTGAAGGTGAGGATAGTTATAATGGTTCTATACGCGTACAGTTATCACGATAGCTCTGGTAGTTTGGAAGTTGTAGTGTAATGAAAATAAATGTGACTATAATAAATTTACTTAATTCAATATGTGTTGGCTATTCTAAGATGTTATCAGTTTGTTTAGTTTGAATTTTGGACTTGACATCTACTGAAAGTTCTGTTCGCTTGGTATTACAGCTGGAATATTCAAATTCCCAGTTGAATTCTCAAGCGAAAAGAAATCCACAGTAAGATACAACAGAACTTACAATCCGAATAATTCTGTACATAGCGAGCAGCTGTTAATTGTGTTAAAACATCAAAGATAAGCTAAAAGTGAAGATTTTTCTAGCTGATTCACCAGGCGAACAGAATTAGCAGGAAGCGACATTAATGTTAAGTCAATGTTAATTCACTGTAAAGTTACTGTTAATTCACTGTTAAGTTAATGTTAAGTCAATGTTAAGTCACTGTAAAGTTAATGTTAAGTCACTGTTAAGTCACTGTTAAGTTAATGTTAAGTCACTGTTAAGTCAATGTAAATTCACTGTTATGGTAATGTTAAGTAACTGTTAAGTTAATGTTAAGTCAATGTTATGTTAAGTCAATGTTAATGTTAAGTCACTGTTAAATCAATGTAATGTTAAGTCAATGTTAATGTTAAGTCACTGTTAAGTCAATGTAATGTTAAGTCAATGTAATGTTAAGTCACTGTTAAAGTTAAATAATTTTTGCATTGCGACCTGCTTATATTTCTGTTGGCCTGGTATTTCAGCAAGAATTACTAACGATTTTTGGCGCTGCAGATCGCCGCGGTCACGAAAAAAAAATCCGCGAATGGCCAAAATCGAAGATTTTTCTAGCTGATTTACCAGGCAAACAGAATCAGCAGCAAGCGACAGACTGTAATTTAAATTCAATTACAGAGAGTAGAGAGCGGGAGCACAAACAGTAAACAGAGAGTGTTCCTTGTTCGCGCCATAAAGCGAACAAACACAGAAACCGTTCGTGCGCTCTGCTGGCGCCCACGAACAATCACACACACACAGCGGCAGAGATCTCTGAGCGCTATTAGCGCAGACCCACCAAACATTTTAATTAGAATTCGAGTCTTTTTTGAGTCCTATCACCAAACATTTTAATTAGAATTCGAGTCTTTTTTGAGTCCTCTATCTGATTAAAATGATCATAAATGGGCTCATTTTCTGATTTTAATAGACTCGTTTGTCGGGAGAAAACGGTACCCTAGCCGCGACTCTTCTTGGAGAGTCGCTTATGACTCTTAGTTTTTAATCAGTTTCGAGTCATATTGGAGTGATATTTCACGCATACGCGACTCTTATGTGATCCTTAATTTCAATCATAAGCGAGTGGAAGAGTTATTTTCGACTCTTCTTTTAATCGCGCATGAGACGAATCATTTTTTGATCGTCAAAACGACCCAATAAAGACTCATCGATGTGATGTTCTCTCCAAACAATCGTCCAAATGCTGGGTAGGGAGAGTGGAAGCCTGCTGCTATTGTTAATGTTTATGTTAAATAATTTAGCATTGCGACCTGCTTATATTTCTGTTGGCCTGGTATTTCAGCAAGAATTACTAACAATTTTTGGCGCTGCAGATCGCCGCGGTCACGCAAAAAAAATCCGCGAATGGCCAAAATCGATGATTTTTCTAGTTGATTTACCAGGCAAACAGAATCAGCAGCAAGCGACAGACTGTAATTTAAATTCAATTACAGAGAGTAGAGTGCGGGAGCACAAACAGTAAACAGAGAGTGCTCCTTGTTCGCGCCATAAAGCGAACAAACACAGAAACCGTTCGTGCGCTCTGCTGGCGCCCGCGAACAATCACACACACACACAGCGGCAGAGATCTCTGAGCGCAACTAGCGCAGAGAGTGGGAGTCTGCTTAAGCTGGTGGAGGTGATTTTTCTTGTTGTTGCTGCTGCTGTGGTTGTTAATGAGCAAAGTGATCAAAATGTGTGCTTTTGTATTTGTGCGCTCCTTAAATGAGCTTGCGCTTTTAATGCGCTGTCTCTACCGAGTGATATTGTCTCGTTGTCAGGCAGATGGACAGACGGACATCGCTATAACGACTCGGCTATTGATGCTGATGAAGAATATATATACTTTAGGGGTCGGCCACGCGTCTTTCTGCCTGTTACGCATACTTCGCTTCTGACAAACTTAATTAACTTATTAATCTACTATTTATTAGACTTCTGGGTCTAAAAATAAACATAAAACGAAAACTCATAAACTAAACGACTGCATCTGCTTTCAGTTTATATACTTCAGACTTAATATTATTTCTATTAAAATTTTGTAATTGTTTTTATAAGTGACAGGCACTCGACAATATTAGTATCTGCATGCTGCAGTTTAGTGAACTTTTCGATGCAGTAACTTTTATCTCACAACTTGTCTATGACAGTTGAAGTTGGACTTTTTTCTAAGCTTTTCTGCAGCTTCTTCAGCTCCTTCCTCAGCTGCTGCTGCTGCTCTACGCAAGTCTCAAGTGACTGCTTTATTTAGTCATTATAATTTCTTTACTACGCCCTGTCTCCTTCTAGCACAGCTGCTGTCTCTATCTATTTTATTCAAGTTATGTCTCGTTGCTTGGGGAACTCAAAGTACGACGCGATGTGGACGCCTGAAAGTATGCAACGCGCGTGTTTATTTACCTTTTCTAGTTGAGTGTGTGTGTGTTTATGTTTGTGCATGAATGCATGTGTGTTTATGTGTATGTGTGTGTGTGTGTGTGTGTGTGTGTGTGTGTGTGAGAGTGAGTCTGTGTTTCTGACATAATTAAGTCAATCTTGCTGCTGTTGACGTTGCAGCATAATTGAGAGCGGCTAAGAGCGGGTGAACAGCTAACAAAGAGAAAACTCAACTCGACTTGCCTCCAGTCGCAGTAGAGTCGCGTGGAGTCGACTCGTTTTGTCTATGATTCAATTATGCAAGGTGCATATATGCGCTGGTTTAAGACTCCATCCCTGAGCTAGGGCACAAGTAAACCGGGCAAATGTTGGCGTGCCATTTTAATTGGCTAACAGACTGCTTTAATTGGCTTTAAGCCGAGTCGAAAAAAATTATCAAACTGTTTTCGCTGGCCCGTTTTCTCCTCTTTTTTTGGTCTATGCAATTTCCATTCTCGTAATTTTCCAACTTACTACACATGTCCTGGCAACTAGCAACTGGCAATGACTTGGCAAACGTTTGCTCAACTTGCTGGCAGTTAAAAATCATCTTTTTTCTAGTTCTTTTGTAGCGTAGGAGTTTTTTGCCAAACTACTTAAGCAACTGAGCGACAGTTTATCCAACTGGCAGCCCCCATTATCCGCGTCAGCATGATAAGGAGCTGCACGGGCAGGTGGAGCGAGCACCTGTAACCCGAGTGCAAAAACTCAATAGAGCGTATAATGTGTGCAAATAAAATAGGTGAGTGCATTTTCGGAGCTGGGCGTTGCTATGGGCGTGGCAGCTAGTTATGCAAATATATGCGACTCGGATATGGATATGTACATATGTATGTGGTTGTGTGTGTCTCTGTGTGTGTTTGTACAACACATTATAAGCCTGGCTCAAAGTAGCTGTTAGCCATAAGACCACAATTCATGTCTAACCCTTTTGCTACTGCCTAAAATCTGTCCCAGTTTTGCAGCTGCAAAAACAGGGCCAAAAGAAAATTTACTCGAATTAATTGCTTCACATAGTTGGCAGTAGCGTTTTGGCCCCACCAAAAAGCTCTTGGCGAATTTAAAGTTTTTTTTGTGACTCGTTTATGCGTCGGAAGTTAATCAAGAATTCGAATAAAACTAAGTTCTTTTATTGAATCATTTTAAAAATGCAAATAAAAATCTTTAATATACTTAGATATTCTTTCTTAGATACAGCTAATTAACTTCTGTAGTACCTAAACGCAGCTTGACTATATCTTAATTATTATTCGCTAATTTGCATAGCATCAAAGTTTAATTTCGCCATCTTCTTCTTGCTTTAAGTGACACGCATAAACTTGCACACATTCGTTGCGTTTTCACATTTCAATTCGCATAAAGAAGCAGAAAAAAGCGTTTTTACTGATGTTTTGCTGCATAGTTTCTGGTCTGCAGAAGCAGAATTCAGCGTCGACAGCTGCATGCATAAAATGCATACACACACATACTCTTTCTTTCCCTCCCACTATCTGCTATCACTGTCCCTCTTTAATAAAAACACACAGATGCATAAACATATAAACTCTGCACATGCAGTGAACGACACCAAAAGGCAAAAGTTGCTGATTTTGCTGCTGCCATTTTGGACTGTCTCACAAATGTACACACACATAGACACACACACACGCATACAAACAAAAACAAGCGCCATGCAGTCATACAACAACATACATCGAACAATCACAACAACATGATCTCAGCATAAGACAAACACTAAATTAACTTATGCTGAGTAGAGACTGACTGAGAGAGAGAAAGAGGTGCAGAGAGAGAGGTGGAGAGTAGTGAAAAAATGTAAATATTGTCAACTTTTGGCAGCTGCCGATGCAGTTGCATAAACTGAAAGAGCAGTAAGAGAAAAAGCAGAAGAGGGCAAATAAAGAGAGTGGGGTAAACAGATAGAGCGAGAGAGGGGAAAAGCCAAAAGTAAAATAAAACTTAAAACTGCTTTGCTTTAAAATTAACAAACGCCAAAGTCGCAGCATAAAGTTAATGCCGACAACATGGCGTATGCGTAATAAGCTAGCCTACAGGCAATTTGCATACACACAAACAGCAGAGGTATGCGTGTGTGTGTGTTGTGCTGTGTGTTGTGCATGCAATCGAAATGGAACAGTGCATTATTCACAGCACCGGAAAACTGGCACTGTTTTAATTTTAAAATAAATAGCAAACTAAATAAATATAAATGGTAAATATGTTGTAAGTGTAATGCGTGTGTGTGAGAGTGTGTGTGTGTGTGTGCGTATTTACTATGCTAAATTTACATGTAATTTGCGAACGTGAAAAATTGTATGTAAAATATTAACACGTTCTAAATGATTTTCAATTGGCAATATAATACCCTGTTTAAAGCAGCGTTCTAAGGGGTATGCTGTTGTTCAATTTAGACTTCAACCAACTAAAGCGTAACGACTGGTCGTGCTTTAGATACAAGCAACTTGTTTTCATTTATTTGCAATGCGGTTTTTGACATGTGACAGCAACAAACAAACGCATAAAAATATATACATATACATATATAAATTTAAATGTCTGCGAGTTTTTCGAATCATTACAAACTGGAATACCGACTGAAATTTGAATAAAATTGGTGTTTAGCTTATTTGATTTACACAATTTTAGTACACTCTCCAAGAGCTATTCAATTTTTATATTTTTGAAAACTCTTAAGGCACATAGAGGCCCACTTTTTGTAGAGTATTAAACTTTCGGTTTTACCCCGCAAAAAATTTATTTCGCTGTTCAATTTTTCGGCTCCATTTTGGGTTTAGAAGTTTTGCGCAAATATTTATCGATTTGGGCACAAAGTTAATTAAGTCACGACTCGCAAAATGTTTGCCAGAGTTTTATCAGCATAACGATGTGTAAATGGGTTTTAGATACTCTTCTGATCGATAGTGGACAGCATAAAGTTATAAGCTAAGCATTTTATTTTTTAGCTTTTCTTTTTGGCATTTTGTTTTCGAGCGGGCTAACTAGCCAACTGGCTTATAACGTAACTAAACGTCATTTGCCATAACTTCAAAAACTTTAAGCTCACAACGACAACAACAATGACAATGACAATGACGATGACGATGATAATGATGATGATGATGTTGATGATGTCATTGTTGTTGGCCAAAAGTCGCGACTGGTAAACTTCATCGATGCTTTTTGCTGGGGCTCTCAACAATAACCACATTTTGAAGTTATGGAAGCTACTTTGACAAATTCGTTAAACAAGTTTTGAGAGTCAAGCTGACAAACTGATAAATGGCAAGAGATTGAGCCAAAGAGACAGAGTCGGAGAGAGATAGGAAGAGGGGGAGAGTGGGAGAGGGAGAAAGCTTGAATATGTATACTTTCATGTTTGTTGTTTTTTATTAGCCATCGATAGACAGTCAAACAAATACAACTCAATATGCATAAATCATCGCCATAACAAAGGACAAAATATACAAATTTATGCATAAATATTTGGAAAACTGTACTGAATTTTCGTATATTATAAAAACATTTCTATTGTAGCTGAAAGAAAAAGTTTGTGCCTTGAGCTATGCACAAAGTTGATTTAGGAAATGTTTTTATATAAACTTATTAAATTAGTACAAAGTTGGGAAATGCAGTGGAGTTTGCAAGGCAATGATTTACTCTGTGCCGGTGGCAAACATAATTTTTGCTTCCTAGTTAAAGCTGGCTGCTATGTAATCGTTAGTGTCTTTTTAGCTGGATAGTCTCCAGTGGATACCTCAAAAAGTTTCGAATTTTAATAATTTTCTGTAAAAATTACTTAGCTTGCCTAAATTTGTGTATGAGTTTTGACCAAAAAGGGTGTGGAATAAAATTTGTAAACTAGTTTTTCCTGCTTCTTTAAAGAGTCTATTATCCACTTTGGATGCTTCTAGTTAGTTTCCAGTTTAAGGTCTCGTTCAGCCGTAAAAGTCAGTCTGCTTCTGTCTCTAACAAACCGATTGTACTCCCAACACAGAAACAAATATTTATAATCAAATTTATTACTCTAAATATGCATAACTTCTATTTCCAAATGAATAACAATATAAGTTAATTGACTGCTGTGTTTAAAATAACAATTATGGCACAAATTAAATAAAATTTAAATTGATTTAAGAACCAACTTAGATTGTGGGATAGTAAGCCCTGTTGGTAATGCCGCAAAGGTTCTTCCTGTTGCGTGCAAGTCGGAGGTAGCCCCTTTCGCCAAATTGAGTGCCCAGTGAGGTTTTGATGAGCCAAAAGTCACCGAACTGTTTGCAGGTGCCATAGCCAACAATTAGGACAGCAAAGTCGGGTTTCTGGTCGCATGTACCATGGAATACACCGCCCTTGTAGTTTTTGATTGCCTTTTGTGAGATGACAGCGGCAACTGGTCCATTGGCAACACTGTACGCCAAAATGGTCTCATTGCCCGGACGCACTTGATATGTGTTCTTGGTCTTGACCGCAGCATTTTTCTTTTTGTAGCGACAAGCTCCTTTCATGCCACGATAGGGATACAATGCCTCGGTGCTAATTCCGTGCGTCTTGGCGTAGACTAAACCTTGTGCCGTTAAATGATTCCTTAACTTAACGCAATCAACCAGATTTTGCTTGGATAATGCAATCAATTTGCCCCTTTTGACAAAGTAACGGCTCTCCACGGCACCAGCAGCAGCAAAGGCCCAGGAATTTTTGAAATGTCCCTGATTCTGAACTGGAGTAACGGCTCCCATTGCTGTCCAGTTGACATGTGATGGCATCATGACCATATCGGAATAATCTGTTGGATCCATTTCATGTTCAGCATCATCTACATTTTCGCTGATGTCGTCAGTCCAAAGAGATTCACTGAACTCCTCGTCGGACATATCGGAATACTGATTGGTGCCCATTTCGTAGCTTTCGTCACCATCGAGGAAACGCTGATTGTGTGCCTCAATGGCATCCATATTCTTTTGAAAGATTAGCTTACGGAATTCATCCTCTACTTCGTTGTCGCTGTAGTCCTTGTTGAATTCCACTTTATAGGACTCCCACACCCAATCATCGTAGTTCGTTGTCCTGCCCAGCGAACAGGCAACAAAGCCTAAAAGGCACGCGAACACCAAAGCAGCTTTCATCTCGATCAGATTTATCGACTGACTTGGCATAAGTATGTGCAGCAGCCACTTATATACCCCAACTCAAATAGATTATAAATAATACCAGGATAAAACTACACCACACATTATACATTTCTAGAAATAACTGTGGGTTGTAATCATATAAGGGAGGCCTAACTATATATAAACCAGTAAACACCATGGAGGTATGATTCAAGACTTGTGTTCAAATATAAAAAATGGATTGCATTTAAGTTTCCTTTGTTTCAGATTTATATTTACAATTATTTATATTTATGTTACACAAAGTTCTTCAGTTTAATATTTTCAGTTTTGCCTTTGCTTATCAAGTTTGTAATATTCGTAGATTAAAGCACGAATCTTATCAATTTCTGGCCGTAATGTTTTCTAATTAATCAAGTTAAGCGACAAATTGTTCAAGCTCAGGAAAAACTCGGAAACTCGCAAAGAAAACATAATAAGCCAAAAGCTACAAACAAATGATGAGCACAAAGCAAAACAAACAAAAGCAAAGTAAAAAATAAAAACAAAATAAGAAGTCAGAAGAAATAATTTGAAAAACGAAAACAATAACAATTTAACACCGGTTTTGCTTAACGTTAATTAAGCCTAATTAGCTGAAGCGTACCCGCATTACACACACTTGTACAGAATTGGAATTTGCCAAAATGGAACATTAAATACAAACACACACACACACACACATATTTGTACATATGTTAATGTTCTAAATGTTGGCAGAGCGGAGACAGAGAATCGTCATAATTAAAAATAATTTGATGACGTCACAGTGAAGAAACGTAGCAGTCGGCGTCAGCGTCGGCAGCGTCACATTTAATAATATTTGAGGTCAGCTGCTTTCTGCTCTTGCTAGTTTACCTCAGTAGTCGATGACGTCACACTCATGCACATAACTGATAAGCCCTTTTCGGTGCACTCAAACTAACAGCTGTCGCTGTACTCAATGCAGCGAAACAGCAACAACAGCAGGAGAGAGCGGGAGCAGGAGAGGCAGAGAGCAGGCTCAGCAATGGCCATGCCAAATTGTGAATGCCAAGAGCGCAAGAGAGCCAGAGCATGCCGCTCACAATCTGATATTCTACATATGCACAGCGTCAAGTGTGTGAGTGTGTATGTGTGTCCGACAGGTGTGTTGGTATGTGTTGCTAAAAGTTTGCCGGCTATAAAAAAAATTGGCGACCGCTGAAAACAACAACAGATGCTTAGCAAAGAGAAATTGCACGAAAGATATCGAGAGAGGGAGAGCCGCAGAGAGCGTAAGAAAGATAGAGAGCATTTGCTGAGCTTTCTTCGTGGCACGCGGCTTCATCACAGTTGTTGTTCATTCTTCTTCTAGTTATTTATGGTTATTGCTGTTCCCTAGAAAGCCCAATGGGTGGGCGTGCCCTGCCCTAAACCAGGAAAAATGTGAAAAAAAAACACCAGCAGCAAACTGCAAACAGCATGTCAATAAATATATCATTTATGACAAGTTGACATTGCGTTTAGCAGTTTTGCTGTAACCTTGCCGTGGACGCGGTAATAGGGTGGCGGGGGGACAATGGAATGAGTTTCCCGCTGTCGCTTGTATTTCATAATTTCGGAACTTAATTGAGCTCTCGCTTTGGTTAATAATTGACCACAAATGACAGGGCCGAATAAAATGGAAATAGGTTGTACACACACCCACACAACACACAAAAATCGTTGATAAAACCAGAAATGTTACACAGCGTATCTGATATCGAAATTGTATCGATTCCAACTTGTTTGGACTATCTGTTACACCCTGTGCGTGCGTGCATTAACCCAAATGGAAAAGGGGGAAAAAAACGAAACAAAAAACTTTCAAATGTTAATGTTTAGTGAACACATTTTGCGCGTAAAGCAAATTCGTAGCATTTATTGCCTTGAATTCTATGTGTTTTCTATTTGTGGCTCTCTCGGACTTCAAACACACACGCACACACATACAAACATAAAGCAAATACAGCGTCATTCTGAGCGGATCGAAGAAAAAACAACAAAAAGGAAAAAAACACTTTGGAAAGCTTCGGTAAGGGTGTGCACAACTGCGCGATACCCTGTCACTGTCTGTCAACTACAGGCAGTAAACCGCTGGATGTTTAATGCTGGTCACAAAAACATATTTGGGATCTTCTTGATTAATTATTTAATTATTTCTACTTTATACAAAATTATTATACCCTTCCCTAGTGTATAAAAGAAAGCATGTAAGCAGCAATAACAGCACTGAACGTTGGCAGCGCTGCCAACGTTTGAACATATGAGAGCAAGAGAGAGCACGGGTGTCCCTCAGTTTGAGAGAGCAAAGCACTGTGCCTGTTTGTTGTTGTGTACACATGCTTAAGTTTATGACCGTCGACTTCGACGTCGACGGCGACAGCGACAGCGACTACTAATTTCGTCGATGATGACGCGCAACGGCGGCGCTTTCGTGTGAGCGGCCAACGAGCCACAGCTCACAGTAAAATTTCAACAGTCAAAGCAGTCGGACGTCTTATTGGATATATTGGGTTAAAAAAGAAAGAAAAAAAACTTAGAAGACGTATCAAACTGACAGCAAAGAAAATAAATCATATCAAATAGAAGCAAATCAAATTTTGCGTACTTAAAAACGTTCCTCAATTCAATCTTTGAATAAGCAATCAAATAAACGTACAAAATGACCGGACGCCGCGTTACAGTTAACACACGCGTTTCACGCGCTTCCACGTCGACGCCAGTTGGCGGTGTTTCGAACTCATCTGGTCGCTTGGGTGCAACAAGTCCAACGAGTCCCACGCGCACCACACGCATGCAGGAGAAGGAGGAATTGCAGCATCTCAATGATCGTCTCGCATGCTATATCGATCGCATGCGACATCTGGAGAATGAGAATGGCCGTTTGACTCAGGAATTACAGTTGGCACAAGACACCGTCAACCGTGAGACCTCCAACCTGAAGGCGGTCTACGAAAAGGAGTTGGCAGCGGCACGTAAACTACTCGATGAAACGGCCAAGGAGAAGGCCAAACTAGAGATCGATATAAAGCGTTTGTGGGAGGAGAATGACGATTTGAAGCAAAGGTAAACAACAAAAACAATAACAAAAATAGAATTAAAGCTTACTTATCAGCTCGCTCAGTGATGTCATAGCCAAACGAGCGAGCACGGCAGAGAGATAGAGGCAAAGAGAGCGCGTACTGCATGGCTTGCCTGTGTGCGTGAGTTGGCTGATGTCATGCCGCCAGTTGGTGAGAGTTTGGTGCTCGCTCTCGTTCTCTCTGTCTACCTTACTAACTCTATCTCTGTTTGGCGCACGTCGTCACGCTTGCAGTTGCCTTGCGTGCTTTTGTTTATTTTTTTCATTTTCGCTTCGAGAAGCGTCCAAAACGAACGAAAATAACAAGTCAAATGCTAAGATTTAGTTCAGACGATTCTGCTGCTGCTTAAGCATACCAAATGTCATTTAACTCGGCGCTACAGTGCGTATGTGTAATGCCCAAACCCTTTCAAGGTTGCAAACCAAACGCACAAATACACACAGATGTCTATGTGATGTCATTCAGCCCAAAAATAGCGCGCAACTTTTGTATTTGGCTATAATATCGTTCATTAACAAACGGAGTATACATGTAATACCGGTTTTCTTTAATGTTTTGTGGGGCCTAGCTCCCTACCAAAACCTCCAGCCCCCTACACTAACCCCAGCTATGATGTCAACACAAAATTAGGAATGTTGCGTATTTGGATTTTGCGTTTCTGTTATCAACAAGAGCAATATTTATTTTGGGTATTTATTGTGGTTATGGTATTAACTTAAGTACGAGCTTTATTTGTTTGTACACTTGCCCATTAGCCGCATATAATTATTATTATTTTTTTGGGAGATTTCACTACAGAGATATGATAATAGATTTGTTTAATGGTTAAATTAATTGCTTGCATTATAGTTTTTCCAAGTATATAAATACAAAAAGTTGTTGCAATCATTTTCAAAACTGAAAAGCTCCTTTTCATCAATTATGCTGCCAGCTGAGGAAAAGTTCTTCGTGGTAATTAACCCACTTAGAAGCTTTCACAACAAATAAACAAAACTGTGGGAAAATCTATAATAAATTAGGTCGCTTGCTAGCATTTTTATTAATGTGTCCCTGTCATGAATGTCTTGGCGCAGGTGGTTGAAGAGGGTGGCAAGTTTTCCCTCCCTCACACGCATGCCAGCAAATAAAGCATAACCTTAAATACTTTTACCCATTCTTAGTTATTTTGTTGATTAGCCCAGAGTAGTTCTTAAACTATTGAATTTTTAGCTGACAGAACTAAGTATAAATGGATTAGAATGTATGGCCAAATTGTGGCTAAATTTAGCTTAGCTAAAAAATGAAATAAACGTGCAAACCACGAGAGACAAAAACGACGACGACATTTTTTATAGACTGTGGAATTTTCGGTGTGTCCAATAAACAAGTTTGTTTTTAGTTAAACAGCAAATAGAAAAAAAATAAAACGTTTGAAGAAGCTTTGCCTATAAATTAAAAATGTGACAAGACAGAGATAGCGCGAGTTCAGAGACAGGGAAAGGGTACAATACATAGAAATTTATGCTGGGCAGAAAATAGCTTGGCTACTTTATGCTAATGGCATCTGACGACTTCAAGGCAGCCAAACATGAAGAAACTAAAGCGATGAATAATACATAGAAACGGAATAATACAATTAGACAGATAGAGATCGAATGAGAACGTGAGAGAGATGGAGCTACATGAGTGATATGCATGAGAGCGCAGACAAAAGAGACGGGCAAATTGAGAGAGGCGCTCGCGTGTGAATCAGTTGTGTGACGTCATCAGCAACAGCGTGCACATGTTTGTTGATAACAAAAACAATAAGAAAACCAATATAATTTATTTATGCCTTTGATGACATTCCTAATAATTCTTCCATCCATTCGCAGACTTGACAAGAAAACCAAGGAAGCCACCGTGGCAGAGAACAATGCACGTCTCTATGAATCTCGTTACACCGAAGTGAATGGCAAATACAATTCAGCCCTGGCCGATCGCAAGAAGGCCGAGGATCAAGTTAAGGATTTGTCGGTCGAAAATGAGCGTCTGCGTCGTCAACTCGATGATCTGCGTAAGCAGCTCGAGGCGGAGACTTTGGCACGCGTTGATCTGGAGAACCAGAACCAGAGTCTACGCGAGGAATTGGCCTTCAAGGACCAAGTGCACTCGCAGGAACTCACCGAGACACGTTCACGTCGCCAGATCGAAATCAGCGAGATCGATGGTCGTCTGTCCCGTCAGTACGAGGCTAAACTGCAGCAGTCACTGCAGGAGCTGCGTGATCAGTATGAGGCACAGATGCGCGCCAATCGTGAGGAGATCGAAATGCTCTATGACAACGAGATACAGAATCTCAAGGCGGCTGTGGCACGTGCCAATCAGGGATCACTGCACACCACCGAGGAAATGCGTCTCATGCGCACCAAAATCGATGGACTCCAGAACAAATTGCATGACTTGGAGAACATCAATTCGGGCTTGAATGTGAGTAGGGAAAAGTCTTCAACTCCTATTTGAACTAATCGTTTGGTTTTAATCTTTAGACACGCATTCGTGAGCTGGAGAATCTCTTGGACGCGGAGAGACAGCGCCACAATCAGTACATTGCCTCCTTGGAGGCTGATCTGCAGCGCATGCGCGATGAGATGGCCCAACAGCTGCAAGAATACCAGGATCTGATGGACATCAAGGTGTCCCTCGACTTGGAGTTGGCTGCCTACGACAAGCTGCTGTGCGGTGAGGAGCGTCGTCTGAACATTACCTCCCCAGCACGTCCCAGCACCGATTCGGGCATTTCCAACAGTGGCACCCATCTGACTGCCAGCGGTGGCTCCCATTCGGGCCGTGTTACGCCCAGTGGACGCAGATCTGCCACGCCTGGCATCTCTGGTTCCGGAGCCGTCAAGCGCCGTCGCACGGTCATAGATGAGAGCGAGGATCGCACGACATCCGAGTACTCGGTGAATGCCGCTGCCAAGGGCGATCTGGAGATCATTGAGGCCGACACCGAGGGACGCTTCATTAAGCTGCACAACAAGGGCACCGAGGAGATCCATTTGACGGGCTGGCAATTGACCCGCATTGCGGGCGATGAGGAGCTGGCATTCAAATTCTCGCGTGGATCAAAGATTTTGGGTGGTGCTACAGTGACCATTTGGTCTGTGGATGCGGGCACTGCACATGATCCACCAAACAATCTGGTGATGAAGAAGAAGTGGCCAGTGGCCAACTCGATGCGTTCCGTACTGGCCAATGCCGACAAAGAGGTGAGAATCTTGTCGATTTACAACACATGCGGCACTTGTGACATCTGCCGTCCCTGCAGGCATCTCGAGTTTGTGCTCGACCAGTACGCAATAACATTACCATCGTTCACATAGACAACTGATTTAACTAATTAATGAATTCCCCCATTCCCTTACAGGATGTTGCCAGCTACGACCGTGTCCGTGCAAACACTTCCAGCCATGTCTCGAGGCATCGCAGCAGTGGAACGCCCAGTTCTGGGTTTACCCTCGGTTCCGGAGCTGGATCAACTGGAGTAAGGAGTCTCTTCTCGCTGCTCTTCTAGACGCTACACAACACTACACTGCACACAAAACACTACAACACACTACACACATACTCATTTTCAAATAGGATTAGCAGCTAAAGATGAAGAGAAAAGGAAACATTCACAGAGACACATCATATCTAATTTTTTTGATGCCTATCAATGTTAAAAGCAACTTAAAATGTACAACAACAAAATGTTTGTTTTAAACTATATACTATGTACTATGTTCAATATGCTTAAGAGTTGTTCGTAACACTTTTGATTGTAATTTAAAAATGCATTTGCTACAAAATAAAAATCAAAAAAGAGTAAGAAAAACAAAAACAAAACCGAATACACATGTTTCAAACACATAAAGTAGCGCAAAGAAATACGCTTTCTTTTTGGACTTGCATCGTTTGGACATGTCCAGAATTCAATTAATGGCTCAGGTAGCAGTTTTCCTCAAGTTTGCACGGGTGGGCACTGCAGAAGGAGGGAAAACTTTGGCCAGCAGCCGAGAAAATCAGCTTAACTCGCGTTTGCCAAGATTTGCCAAGAAAGTTATCTCGCTCAGCTGCTGTCGCGGCATTTACCAACACTGCCAACCCGAACTTCTACCCCCGGGGAAATTCTAAAGAAAATGGACAGTAAGCAGGTGAAATTAACTACAACAAGCAGTTGGACAGAACTTGCAGCAAGGATAACGTTAGTGGAACTTGTGCACAGCGCAAAATTTGAGGATTTTTGGGATTTTGTACTCGATAAACTGTGACAACTGAATTACCTATAAAATAAAGCCAAGTTTAGTATTATAGCATACTAGTATGCTGCTCAAAGCAACTCATTTATTATAAATTCCTGATCTTTTGTTGTGTTTTTGCACATTTTTGTGTTGTTTGAAATTTTTTAATACGCAAACAACTGTACCGCAGTTTTTCGCTAGCCAACTGAATATAAAAATTCAATTTTTATTTAAGAAAACAAAACAATTTTCAAAATAAATTTGACGTAATATTTTCGCCAAATTATTTGTGTTGTCAGCCGCGCACGAGAAACTTGCAAGAAACTGTACACAAAACTGAATTTTAAAATTAAAATTTTTATTTAACAAAAATAATGAAAATAAATAAAGTATATAAATTTATATTCAATTCGTTTGTTGGCGAAAGTGTGTGTATATTTAGAAATGTATAAAAAGCGACGGTATTGAAATATTTGAAGAGCAGCGAAAACATTTCACATAAATCATTGTCAGCATACGAGTACTGAAAGAAATTCCACTCGAGCAGATAATTTATTTAAATGAAATGCTGTTCAATTATGAATATTAATAAAGTTAAGTGTATTTTTATTAAGTTAACTCGGTTTTGTTGCAGTGCAGCAGCTACTAAGACAACTTAGAGGCGCTTGAGTGAACGCACGATTCAATGGAATGAACGGACGGACAGCTGGACAAACAGAATGAATAGAGAATGAAGGAGAAAAAGAGTGAGAGAAAGAGCAAGAGTGGATGAGTGACGTAGGGAGATAAAGGCAGCCACTGAGGCGTTCAACTTCAAAGTAGTTGCAGGAAAAGTTCTTGCTTGTCGCACGTTTGCATGCGCATAATAGGATTAGTCAAAGTAATAAGTTGTTGCCTCTGTGCAGGTGTGTATATGGAGTACATACATATAGAATATATCTAACAGTTGGGCGTGCCAGCGCCCACAATGCTTTGAAATGCAAATCTCGGTGACAAGCAAAAGTTGAGCGTGTGAAGGCGGTTTCTTCACACACACCCGCACACGTATGAACTTTTTCGACAGCTGCCTAAAAGTATGCAACATATTTTTTTATGCACAAACTAAACTCTTAACCCGTAGCTGGACTGCATTTGGGCGTTGGCCATAAACAAAATACGAACAACAGCAACAGCATAACAGTTCCAGTTTCAGTTCCAGTCAAGAGTTCATTTCTAAAGACATTTGAAAGAGACAGGAAGACACAAAACACAAAAAGTCTGAGATAGAGTGAGCGTTGGGAAATCTTGAGCTTATTGTGGTATTTTTGGCTATTTTCGAACTTTAACATTTGGCTGCGTCCTGCTTGCGACTGCTGCTTCTGCTGCTGCTGGTGACTGTGCAACTTAAGTGCTCACCACACGCTTATCGGTCACATTCACACACAATACCCTCACACTCAACCGCAAGCACAGAAACACTACTCACACACACACCGACACACACATAGACACACTCATTCACTCACAATAGCGACTTTTAGGCTTAAGCCAAGATTTTGGCATGGGACTAACAGTCGGCTGACCAAACAAAGTTGGTAAGTGGACTTTGAATGACCTCTTTGTGGTAGCAACAACTGCTCAACATTCGATGTGTGTGTGCGTGGGTGTGTGTGTGTGGGGTTATTGTGTATTCGACTTTGGGTTTTTGACTAAAAGTTCAACATAGTAAGAAGTATAATAAAATTATGCAAATCTAGGGATCAACCACAGGAAACTCAGCAAAATTATCGCAATTGAGCGTATTTTCCAGAAACTAACCAGCAATTATCATTCTCAACAATTTGTCAGCATTTAAATACAGTTTATATTGTTTAAAATATATTACAGAACTCAAACCGAAACTCAACTAAATTATTTATCAATAAGCAAATTCGAATGGCTACAAAAAACTCACTTGAGTTTCGAAGTAATCCCTGCAAAAGCTGTTAAATTACTTAATTATGTTTTTGTCGTAAACTCTAGCGGTTTTATCGGTGGGTCTTTAATGAACGACGCCTTAATTTCCCAATAGCCAAAATCAAATCCTTTTACAGGATAACTGTCTAAGGGTGTGTATTTTGGCCAAGAAAGCAACGTGTGGGGACTCTAGGACCGTAAAGCGAACAAAACTCCAAATAACTGCTTAATTTGTTTTGCGCCCAGACATTTGGGAAACCAATCCCAACCACATCCTTTTGCCCATATCCTATGCCCTAACCTTTCTGCTGTGACCCTTTTCTGACCACCTTTTTGGGCCCCATCCATGCCATGCCATTTCTATATCTTCTTGCAGTTGTTCTTGATGTTTGCATAACCAACAAGACCATCGGCATCAGCTGCTGTTGTTTCTGCACTTGTTGTTGTTAGTTTGTTGACTTTAATTCAGAGCGACAGAGACAGAGGTAGGAGTTAAAGAGAGATAGGGGGATAGGGGTATAGGGAGATAGAAACTGGTCCCATGCTTGCTGCCAGCTGCGCTTCAACGCCTACAAAAGATTTAAATACTTGAATTTGGATACAGAGTTCGACACTGGAGTTTGGGCAAATGGAAAGGAACACTCGAAATAGTAAGCAGAGAAGAGTGGGAACGCCTAGAAAGTACCCTGTATACATGCTGCTCTCGGTGTTTAAGTTAAATTTATTGTGTTTTAGAAACAAAACTGGAAGCGTTTATTTCCCAAATTTGTGATCCGTGTTGGGACAATTTATTATTAATTCACAAGTAAATAGGTTTAAGCTATGCTACCCTCTTCCAATGGGTTAAGGGTATAGCAGCAAAAAAAATATAACACATTCAGGCAGCAAAAATTATTTGCCACTCGCATAATTTGGGGCTCAAGCTTGTTTATGCCTAAATCAATTTGCTGCATGAACGAGTCTTAAGCGTAAAGGATTCTGTGTGGAATCTAAAGCCGGTCACACTTTGTTCTAATCCCCCAGGCAGTCGTGTGTGTGTGTGCGAGTGTGTGTGTGTTGGGTTAAGCTATTAGACTAAAAGGTTATTAGAAGGGGGAGGCTTCAAACTGGCAGAGGAGTGTGGAGGGCGTGTCTGCTGCTGTCGCCTTTCGACGTGATTTGCCTGTCAAAATGCGCAGAGAAATGTGTAGAAAAGCGAGCTGCGAACAGAGAGCTGCGAACTGCGAACTGGCGCCGCAAGTAGCTGAGTGGATTTTGCACTTTGATATGCGTTTTATCAATAAAACAAATTGCCAGGCATACACCGACTATAATTTGAGTTCAAGCCTGGCCTATGCATAAATTGAGCTTGTGTTTGTGTGTGTGTCGACGTGACCTCAGCTCGAAGGACACGCTGGGCAGCCTGCCAAGCCACAGCAGACATCAGGCAGCAGGCAGCATGCACCATGAGGGCTAAGAGCAGCAGACAGCAGGCAGCACACGTCAACTATTTTTCAACAAATATGCGCAAAACTTTTTTCATATTAAAGCCACAGAGAGCAGAGCCTGAAGAACGGCAGCGGTACGAATAAATGGAGCTGACCAAAAGCTGACACAGACTGCATTTTTGGCATATGCAAAAAAGGGCTGAGCATAACGTGCCGCACGTGCCACATACACACACGTAAACACTCCTCCCCTCCCCCTCCTAACCATCACACCCACACGTACACACCCTGCATCGGAGAATGATGGGCGGGGCGTGACCATTTTCCCTGTCGAAAATGCCACAATTCATTTTTTAATCGCGACGCATAAATCAAAGGTGCAAGAAGCTGCAAGTGCGAAAGAGAGCGCTGCATTTTGCACATTGCAGCGCAAACAAAAAGTGTTGCGTGCTTTCGAGCGCATTGCATTAGCTGTAGGTGTTGCCACTGCTGCTGCTGCTGGGGCTGCACGGCTGCTACTGCTGCACCGCTGCTTCTACTGCAATTGCATTTGACATAATGCCCAGTGAACTTTGGCCAAGAAAAATGCACGCTAAAAGCATTGAAAATGCATGAGTTTTCCCTCAATAGCTGCGTACTTAGCGAACCATTACATAAATTTCCATCAATTTTTTATTTAAATTTAAGGATTGATAAGAGGTTACTGCAGAGCTCTAATAAACTGCTTTATAGCTATACACAGGTTAAGTGACTTAGCTGCAGTTTAAACTTTCCTCAATATTTTTTTTAACTTTAAGCTAATTAACTTCTAATTTTGGTATTGAAATAAGCCACCTAATTATTATATTCTGCTTAAATCAAATCAACAGCTATTTAAATTTATTTTCTAGTAAATTAGCAGTTAATTACTGTTATTTATTTTTCTCCAGCAAATGTTTGAAATATTTTAAAATTCAAAACTAGAAACCACATTGTTTCAATGCCACACAACTAATTATAAACAAATGCCAAATATTCAATTTTAAGGAATTTAAATGCACTGTTATTATGGCTAAAATACCAAACTTCATAGAGCATTAAATGGTTTTTGTCTATAAATACCAATAATTCATAATAATTAAATGAAATTGCAGAGTTAAATAAATGAAACACTCACTTTATTCAGAATCGATGACATCAAAAGATAAACGAAATGAATTTTCTTAAATTTATTCCGCTTCAGTAACAATATTCGTAACTAATTTAGTGACCATTTAAGGTGGGGGCAAGTGGGCTCAGACTAAGACTCAGGCACAGGCTTAGTCCCAGTCTCAGTCCCAGTCTCAGTCTTTTAGGCCAAAAGTCCAATTAACGCACAGTTGATAAAATGCCAAGCAATAATAATAATAGAGTGAAAATTTGTTGGCTGTTGCCATAAATCAGTTGAACTTGGCCACCTGTGTGTGAGTGCGAGAGTGCGTGCAGCCATCTGCCAATTAGAAACGATATTTTTTGCCAAGTAGAGTAGGTTGTGGTGGCAGTAGAAGTAGCAGCAGAGCCAAGTTGACATGTTAACAATACTAAGGATCATCTGGTGCGTGTGTTGGCCATTTTTTGAAGCTTATCCAATTGTTATTGTGCCTGGCTAACTTTGAGCTGGTCACGTTGCATGCCAAATATTTGCTTTTCATTTGGTTAACACACACACAGATACACTCGCACACAATGAGGCACACGTAACTGTAAATTGATTATTGCTTGCCAAAGTCGGCAAAAAAAGGGAATTGTGGCACCCAAAAACTCAAACTAAAACCACAACGCACACTTGCAACAACCAATCTCTCTCACACACACATACACCCACACACACACACACACAGTGTCACACTGTCATGCGGTTTGTGCAGAAGAAGCATCAGCAATTTCAGGGGTTAGCTACTGTAACTCTGGCAACCGGAGGCAGCCACATCTAGCCATGTCGTCGTCTGTTAATGTATCTGTCAGCGCAAAAAGATTCGCCACATCGCGACCTGTAGTTCACAGGGAGTGGGCGAGGGCCAGGCACAGAGGGAGAGAGAGAGAGGGAGAGAGGGAGATAGCTGCTACTTCAGTTTCTGTTGCTGTTGCTGGTACTGTGTTCTCGGCATGATGATTACACAAAATTGAATGCTCTGTGCATTCACATTGCTTGTAACTGTATGTGTGTAAGTCCCTGTGTGTGTGTGTGTGTTTGTGACTGTGCGTGTGTCAATTTGAGTGTTGAAAAGTGGTCTCCAGTGTCGGCGGTTTGGTTTGGTTTGGTACAGGTTTGGTTTGGTTTTGCTTGCCTTCTCGACGTCATCATCAACGTCGTCGCATGTCGCTTGTCGCGTTCACCGTTTGCCATTTCATTGTATACAAACAGCCGCTATCTTGTGTGTATGGGTGTGTGTGTGTGTGTGTTTGTTTATGTGTGTGTTTGGTACGCGTGTGTCTATTATTTATACGATTCTTCGCCTCTATCCACATCATTATCATTGTATATTTGGCTTCCTGCAAAATTCTTCTCTTCCTCATTTACTTGTCTATAACGCGCTTTGGGCGTAACCAAAGCTTTTCCTAACGTTGCTCACATTCAAATTCAATAGCCAACAACTGCTGCTGTTGCTGCTTACAAAGTAGCTTACAGATACATTTTCTTTGCCAGCTCCAGTTACACACTGCTACACTGCAAAAGATGTGCACAAAACTTGGCATCTTCTCTCATTAAACTTGCTACAGGAAAGCAATGCGAAATGGTTTCAACACTACCACTCTTGGCTTGCCAATAAGTGGGCTTTAAGTATCACCGATTACTAATCGTAAGAGCAGAAATTCTATATAATATTCGTAAGATTTTGTGTCAAAATAAACTCATTACACAATGTTTCTTTTTTGGCTATTTCAAAGTTTCTGCTTTCTGCCCAAGCATAGTCTCCTCGATCAAGAAGTTCTTTTACTTCTCATTACTTTTCTATAAAAACTCCAATCTTCTTCCTGTCAAACTTCATTGTCAGCTAGAATTTCCATTTTAATTTCAATTGTGCATTGAAAGAAATGTCAGCCTTTCAATGCTGTCAGCAACTCATTTATAGCCTGTCAATCAGCATCATTATAACAATATTATGTACATTAATTTATATGCACTGCTGTGCAATGCATTGACAGTTGCATTTAAATACAATTCGCTAGGCAGTTAAATAATTATAAAGACATTAAAAAAATTAATCATTTCATTAAAATAAAAGCAGCTATTAAATTAGTCTTTTATTAATAATTAACACACCAAATAAATACTTTAATTGGCACAACTGTCGAACACATTTAAGGTAGACTAAGTTGGCTAGTTAATGTCTCACACACACCGTGTTGTGCACACTCAAACACACTCAGACTGTTTTCTTTTCGACCCTGCAGCTGATGTCTGGGTAAGGTTTCACGAAATGCCCCTCTTATAATAAGTATGTAAACGTAACGTGTTGGAGAACTCACCTCGAAGGTTGTAAAGACGATTTTCTCAATGGAGCCGAAGTAGCGCTCCCAAAGGACTTGAGTTTGTTGGCGCAGGGCAAAGATGCGTTCCGCTGAAATGGAGCGTACAATGTCGGGCACCTGTAACCAGAAAATAAAAACAAAAATTAATAAGATAACGGTAAGCTAAGATTACAAGGGTGTACGCGGCGTATGCGTAATCTCAAGCCAGCTAAAAACCATTAATTATAACTCGGCTAAAGAGGGGAAAACCAAGAGAAAATACTACATCATAATTATGTGCCAGAAGAATTCATTAAATTCCAGAGTAAATTGAAACAATTTAAAGAGTGCAGCACGAGTGCTTTCAGTTTTACTTCTGCTACTACTGTTTTTGCTGCTATTTCTGCTAGTCAGCTCAAGTTTCCTGCTCAAGTTAACTTAATTAATTGCATTTCCTGCCAATAAACTACAAAGGCAAACATGCCAACAATGATGGCAAAAAAGGGGGAGGCCAAAACGACGACAATGCAATTGGCAAACAATGCGCCAAGACTTTGTCGCGAAATGAAATGAAGGCGAACATGAACTAGGAATAACAGCAGTAACAGGAATAGAGCTTGGCTGGAGTAGGAACAAACAAATGCCAAGAAAGCAGAGAAAAACATAGACAGACAGAGGAACAGACAATCAAACAAACCGAGAGACAAGCGAATTCTGCTTGTATGTTCTCTACCAATTTTTTTTGCTGCAGCCAGGTGAGCAGCTGGCCAAAAGCAGAACATGGTACTTCGTGCATCCACAATTCATTTTTCATGCACAAATTGCGAATGGCAGGCAATTTACGTGACCATTCAGCGAGAGTTGATCGAAGAATTGTCAATTACTGCAACCACAACAGAGTTGTGAATTTTCCGTATACAATTTACTGAAAGAATACACTCTAAAGTGCTTTAAATTCAAGTTTTCATAACTCTTCCTATTTTAGGCTTCAAATCAAAGTCTGTGCATTTAATCCTGCATATAGAAAGTCGGATCTTTATTACACAAATGTGGGTTAGCCGGAAGAGAAACAAACTCTCCGACAGACAACAAAACAGGTCACATTTTAAAAACTCACAACGCGTTTTCATTTTTCATGACAGCGCACACAAAAAACAGCAAAAAAAAAAAAACATAAAACTTATGTGCCAATTCGAACAACAATATACTAAAATGAACTCTATACACAGATATATATACGATGGTTATGAATGTATGTGTATTTGTATTTTGTGCTCTTGGCCAACTCACCTGCAGCAGTAGCCGTTCATCGGCCCAAATGGCGGCCTGTTTCCAATCGATTTTCGATTCAAATGGCAATACCCAAGCATTGGACAGCAGCACGGGAATGCAACCAGCCTGCAGTGCTTCGAGAAATCTGCAAAAACAGTATAAAAAGAGGAAATGATAAAAAATGCGGAGGGACACAATCAGGAAAAATATAAGAGAAAATGAAATGGGTATGAGATGGAAAATAAAAATTGTTTTCGGTTTTTTGTTTTTCAATTTTTTACCTGAAGGAACCCAAGCGACGGCCCCGTGGCACCAAACAAAATGTTGAATTCTGCAGCAGCGTCTCATAGTCGTATCTGGAAATGAATGAGAGAAAAGGAGGCGTGAAAAGGCGGCAGTAAAATGTCTGAGTGTGTGCAAAAGAGACAGTAGATGGATGTAAATTAGTAGCAGGGCTGTGCATTGCATTGCATAATGGCAATGGGCAGCAATTAATCGAACAATGGGCAGGCAGCATTGAGGACAATAATTTGGAGTTCAGCAAGACAAAGTGATAAATTACTGGAGGTAGGTAAATGACCAGCTTTACACAACACACATTTATAGCTGCTAAACACTTTAAATAGTTACGCAAAATCTTTAATTAAAAAATTTAACTACTTAGTTTACTATTCAGCTCAAACGCTTTACAGTGCTACTTAAAATTATGCTAATGAAGTTGTGTCATCTTAATAGTCGCCATCAATAGGCAGCTCAAAGGGGTAACGCGGCGTATGCTTAACATAACTCATACGTCATGTTGTGCCGTACAAATGCACACACGCGTTCAAACATGGGCAACAATTGCAGCACTTAAGCATTCAATTCAACCACACACACAATGCCACACACACCCGCTTGCTGCTGATTTAAGCATTAATGCCAAATCAAAGCGCTAAAGCTGCATATTAAGCATACGCCATGTAGCTCAAACTCCGTTTGTGTGGCAGGTATGCGGTGTGGTGCAATGCGTTGCGTTGCGGTGGTTTGGGTTGTTTTAGGAATGGTCTGCCTCTGACCGGTTTACAAGTTAAGTTGCGCGTAAAATTACATGTTGCCACGCCCCAGCCGTGTACTATGTGACGCCCCTCACTATGCTGCTGGCGAGTGTTGACAATTTAGCTAATTTATAGCTAGTATTAGCTGTTTTACAGCGGTAATTGTTTTTATTTATAAATGTTTAATTAGTAAAGATGCGTTTTAGACACTTAATAAATGTATACCTGCTCTACCTTTCTTTTATTTACTTTAGCTGCTTCTAGCACATTTTATACCATCAATCTTGTGTTTTTAGCCTTTAAAAATCTGGCAACACTGGTCAGCTCCAACGGTCAGCAATTTGAGCGTCGTTTTAAAGCAAATTCAGCAGAAAATTATTTAGAAAACTGCAGGCACAGCGCATTCGTATTGCATTGACAACGGCAAACCCAGCATGACTCCTAGAGGGGCAAAGTTTTTTCCCCAGCAGCGCAGGCAGCAATCAGCAGGAGTGCATGAGACAGCGAAAGACTGAGAGGGAGAGAGAGTGAGAGAGTAGATATTCCCTACAGCACCAGAGTCTGGCTTATGAATAATCTTAAGTAAACAACATAAATTGCATGCTGCCTGGTATTTGGCGTTTGTTTTGGCTGAAAAATTACACTGCCAAATGCATGGGCAGCCTGAAAGCCAGAAGGCCAAAAAGTTGCCTTTCATTGGCCAAAAAAGTCATTTGCAAAGCAACAGACATAGCAAATCCACACAGAGAATAGCGAAGCTGAAATGCCCTTTGGAAGTGCATTTATAGCCAAATTATGTTTTAGTTAGAAATACGATTTTTATGTTAGCCAAAACGAGCGGAAAACATAAAGGAATAAATATAAAAATAAAAAAATATTTTCAAACTCGAAATTCATATAAAATATTTACCTAAAGCTGCAAGTGCTCAAGATCTCTATATATTTATTTATTTTAAGTTAGCTTATGATATTTAAAGGGCTGTGTCTGCCATAAAATCATGTTATTCCTTTTTCCGCTTTGATTACTACTTCACCTTCTATAAAATTTCTACAAAAATAAAGACCCTTTAAGTTTAAACAGTGTTAGTTAAGTTTCGCTAATTAGTCAGTGATAAGCCGCTTCTCTGTCAACCGCGTAGCATAGGTCACTGCTCCCGCTTTACCCTCTCTCCCTATTGGTGCACCGATCTCTTTCCACCTTTTAATAGTCTTCCTGTTTAGATGTGCACTTGTTAGCTACTTGTTTAAGCAATTAAGAGAGCCGCCAACATTGCATGTTTCTCATCTTGTTGTTATTGTTTGAGTTAGTGTTGCGTTTGGTTAGCCATCGTGCTGAACTTTAATTAAATGATTTTTAGCTTTAGCAAGTTGAGCGAATAGTTTAGTTCAGTTGAGTTCATTTGAGTTGAGTTCAGCTCAGTTCAGTTCAGTTCAGTACTGTTCTGTTCTGTTCTGCTGATGTCGGACATCATGCAAGCTTAACTTTAGCTATTTACACGCATTGTTGTTTTGTCCAAAGTTCGCTGCCCGTTTAGTTGGGCTCCAACGAGGCGGCTACTTCATTAGCCAACTTGGCGCCAGTTGCCCCAACTCAAACGCTGCGTTTCACTTGCTTTACTGCCAAGTCCTTACATATGCAATTAATGCAGTTGCGAAGTAAGAGATTGTGGCTTATTTAGTGTGCAAGAATTTATATTCCTTCGTTTTTTGCACTTTAGTTGGTTTAGCAACTAGAAGGAACACTTTTAGCATTGCACGGCATAAAATTGCATTTATAATTTCGAAGCTATTAACACTTTCTAAACTAAGTGGATGAATAAAAACAGAATGCAAAAAATATAAAAAAATAAATATATTCATCTAAAGTTTAAATAAATGCATTTAAAGGCGCATCTTTTGACCTAAAGATACAAATAGTTTTCAAGTCTTTAAATAAATTATGCGCTCGAAAGTATGCTACACTTTTTAACCACTTAAGTTTTCTGCATTTCTTGCTAACTTCGCTGTTAATACTAATTAAAAGTTCTCCGCTTGTAATTTAAATATTTAAAGTGTTCATTATATGTTATTATAAAGAGCATAATGTAAAAAAATCCTTGGGCTTTATTTGTTTGTACCAGATTTCGCCACACAAATGCTTAAGCTCACTTGTAAACTTGTTTCTCACTTCCGTTTGGCGTCAAATCAAATAAATTCTCTCACCTGTTGCCTGACACAGGTTAGCACATAAATACAAACACACACATAAACACACAGAGATTCAGACACATTCCACAGTAATTAATTTACCAACACTTTCGAGTCATATTCTGCGGGCAGAAGGAGCGGCAGTCGAGCTGGAAAGCTCAGTCACTTCATGTCAATTGCTTACCTTTGCCTGATGCCAAGGCCAACAAAATTAACATAAGTAGCACAGCCAACAACGAGGGTAGAACAGCAAGAGAGAGAGAGAGAGAGAGTGAGAGCAACGTAGAGAAAGCTCTCTGAGCTGTAAGTCCAGTTTACTCTGGCAGCTGCACAGCGGGCACATAATTTAAGTGGTTTCCAGCTGTCAAAGGTTGATTCCGGTTGCCAGGTATGATAATTTTACTGCTACCTTAACTTCTACTTGCTTGGGATTCTTTTTTTTGCTGAAATCAAGCTAAGCTCATTGACTGTACACAGCCATCGTACCCCCAGCTACTAACTGACTGGGTGATGGACTTACTGACGTTGTGATATTACCAGAGTAAACGGCCACGTCCTTTTTTGCCTTTGACAGCTGAGCCGTTAGATGCAAGCTATCAAAACAGCACAAAAGGAATAGCGCAAGAATCAAACAAAATGAAAAACAAACCAGAAGAAAAACATACATGGGTATTGCTAAACTTTTCTATGCTCTTTAAGTCCCATAAATTATTAAAATTCAGTAAAAGTCCAAACAAACTTTAAAGGAAATGAATTTTTAGCCGCTACATTTTTAATAATTTAAGAGCTGAAGCAAAAACGTAGATACAGACCATTATATGTAATATATATAATAAATATATCATTTAATTACACCACGATCGTTTAATATTGAAAGAATACTTTGCCTTAAAGACCTTTTTTCATTCCCACGCGTTTTAAAAGGCCAAGCCGCAATTGAGTAACGGATAGCTCATGTTCTGGCCTTATTCCCCCACTTGTTTTCTGCTGTCTTTACGCACAAATGACTCCGGGAAACCAACAAGCTTTTGTCAACGGATCGTTTACTCTGACGGCTGATAGGTTTTTGAATTTGGCTGTTTCTTCTTCTGCTTGTTGTGGTAGGATAAGAGTGTTTGGCATATTGCTTTGTCATTGGTCGGCTTTGTGCTCTTTGACACGTAAATTGCTTGTCGGTCTAGGCAAAGGCAGAATTGCGTATACGCAACGTTTGTCTCGCCATTTGTTAATTGCAGCGCAATTGCTGCGTATTTTGCCATCACCCGCCTAAGGCCCGATTGCCTGTCAGCTGCAGTGCAGCATAGCAGCAGCCGGAAGCAATTTCAAAATTAATTAAAACCAAAAATCATGTCTGACATGCACCCACGACGCCGACAGACGACAGACGACACCAACTGAGCTCAAGTTTAGTTTTGTGGCATTCGCTTTAAGTAATGGCCAACTTACTAAGCGGCGAGTGGGCAAATTTTGCCTGCGACGAAGGAAATTGCTATGAATTTCAATGAAAATTGCATTTTTAAAAACAGCATTTGAAATAAAGAGAATTTGGTGGGTGGTCGGACATGGAATAAAAACGAACTGTGCAAAACAAACAGTGACACACAAAAAGCAAACACACAATGGCGCAAAGCTCAACTTCCAGAGACGCAGAGAACAAGAGAGAAAGGGAGAGAGAAAAGAGATTCGCAGCAAAAAGCAGCTGTAAAACTTGCCATTGCCATTGTCTATGCAAGGAGCAGTAGCAGTTGAAAGAGGAAGAGCTGAAGTAGGGCATTAAATATGGCGCATTAGTTACAAGTGCAAAGCGCTCATGGTGGCAGCATTTTCATTCTTATTCCCATTCTCATTCTCATTCGCATTCCCATGCTCGAAACTCCAATGCGCCGCCTTTTCTTGTCGCCAGCTTGTGATAATGGCTCATAATGAATACAACGGACCGCACTAAGACGTTTTTAGTAGCAAACACACAGCAGACACAAAAGACAAAGCCAAAACTAAAGACCCAGCAAAGTCGTGGCCATTAAAATGCAGCGCACAGTGCGTATGAGCAATGTAAGCCAACTTAAGCACACGGACTTGAAGAAGCCAAAGCTAATTTCGCCGTCTACTATCCTGCCCAGAGACTAACAGCACAATGAGCTCAATTATATTATTCCAAGAAATAATTCTATCAAACTAACTTCTAGATAAACTTCACTTTACATTTATTAGTTTATCTTATTTATTTTTAAACTTTGTGCAAAGAAAATCATTGTTAAATTACCATAGAAACTAGAAATACCTACATATTTGTTTACTTGCTATTATAATTATGATTTCCTAAAAACAAATAATATTTTTCCTAAGAATTTCGACTATAAACATGACAAGAATTCTTTGGAAATTATGCGCAAAACTGAAATTGTACCTTAATGGCAATGACCAGCAATTTCCCGGCACATTTTTCTTCCACTTCCACCGTTTTGTTCTTCTTTTTTTTTGGTCAAAGCCAGCCTTAGTTGGTGGTAATAGTTCTCAGCGAAAGTTGCACCAAAATGGAGACTGTAAAAATGAAATTGGCACTCAAAGAAATTGCACTGGGGCACAAGCCTAGTTACCTATGGACTACCCTTACTCTCAGTGTGTGTGTGTGTCGCCCTTTCAAAGTGATTTATGTGGAAATCTGAGATTAACGTGCAAAAGGAGCAAGGGGAAAGGAGCCAAGTATGGCGCTAAGGAGCAGTTGCATTCTGGTTATACCCTGCCTGAAGCCCTGTTGATAATAATAAAAGTGTTGGAGACTAAAAATTTATTACTCTGCAAATTGCATTATGAAAAACTGCATAAAATATTAGAGTCTTGCTCTAGTGCTTCTAATTAGGTTAGAGACGCTCATTTTTCAATTAATTCAAATGAATATCAAGTGCTTCTGCTTGCTTTATATTTTTAAATATTTTATTTAATAGATGATAATTAATTACCAATTTTATGGCTTTTTATAAAGGAAATTGTTGTTTTTAAAAGCATTTTAATCAAAATAAATTGTTCTTTTTACTTTACTTATATATTTTAAGAAAGACTTTAGCTGGCATTTTGTTGATTACATAAAAAGGGTAAGGAATTTAATTTATTTTGTTTTCTATATCATACTAAAATTACTTAAGCTCCACCGTAACTTCCTTTGGTATTAAAATCGTTGAAATTCGGTATGCCTTGCACAACAAAACGGTTTTCAAGTTAATGCAAACACTTTGGCACACCTTTTGAATTAAAACTTTGGTACACACAAATATCCGATTTCGTTAAATTCGTGAAATTAAAAACTTGGCAAATTAAAGAGCTGCACATGGAAAAGTTTTGTATACTGCATGACCTTGCCATAAGCCTGTTTTAGGAGTTTTCTTACACACTCACACATGTGCGCATATCTTATTTGTTGCAACACGTTGTCGTTGTCGTTGTCGTTGCCGTTGCCTGCTGCTTGTCATGCGATTGTGGCAGCGACAACATGTCGTATACCTAATGGCTACGGAAACGTCTCATCGTCGCGACTCGTTGCGTTGCGTTGCGTTGCTTTGCGCCTGCTGTCAAATTGTGTGCGAAAATAAAATGAGTGAAAAAGAAGCAGCAGCAAAAAACATGAAGACGAAAATGTGCTTCAACTTTTCTCAAGGACATTTCCCAGTGTCTCATTATTTTTCATATTTTCTTTTAACGGCCAGACCAAAATAGCTAACAGAGACAGACAGCAAAAGACTTGACAAAAACTTGCTGAGTACATGTGCAGCACAGCACATATTACTGACACTCAGCTGTTGCCAGCCACGCCCCCAGCCAAAAGCCACCTTTTAGCGCATAACAGCTACCAAAAGGCAAAACCACAAAAATGATACCACATCCACTTACACTACTGCTGATGTTGTCATCGTCGCTTCATCATCATCGTCATCATTATCGTCAGCAAGAACTAACCAAATGACCTATCAACCCGAAGCCAAAACCCAAACAAATTTTAACTTCATTGATGGCATCTCCTAAAAGCACGCTACACTTTTTTTTTTGTAACCACAGCCGCCAACGGCAAATGCATTGATTGTTGTACTTGTTTTTGTGGTTGCCGCCAGTCTGTCTGCCTTCCTGACTCCCTCTACCCTCTCTCTCTCACTGGGCTTTATCCTGCCATATGTTGCACAGCAACACGACTACAGGACTGTGTGCCATTGACGCCTTAGGCTCATTATAGCCAACGACATAAACTGCGACGCGACATCGCAAAGCAAAATTTCATTAAAAACAGCTCAAGGTTCGTCGTGTATGCAGTTTGAGAACTTTTTCGCTTTCGTTTATTATTATTATACCCGTTTGTATAATGTAACTGTTGTAACAGGCAGACCGCCGTCTGTTTAAGCCACTCAAACCCTGTGGTCATTTTACCAAGAAAAAACCAAGTTATAATTGGCTTAAAGTTTCAATTAAGCTCCTTTCGCACTCTGAGTACTACAAGTGTAAAATTTTGTAGTCAAAATAATGAATCTACATATTTTTGCATTTTTAAAACTTTTTCAATAATTATCTTTATGAATACAATTACAAATAACGGGTATGCCATAGTCGACTGCTCCTCTTTGCTGTTCGGTTCTTTTCGGTTTTGGTATGCAAATTTGTGTGCAATTGATTCAAAAATTATTCAAAATACTCTCGTACTTAGTTAATAACTCAAGCTCTTACATTTTTATTTGTCAATGAAAATAAATGCAAGTTCATAAATTATTTAAAAGCTTTTCAAGCGACATATCTAAATTTGCATAAATTTTGAATAGTTTGTAAATTTATTTCTTCTTTTTTACCATTTACTAAATCAATAATAAAATCAAATTGAATGCAACACCTTGCACTCAATGTGTTGGCCAAGCTGCATAAGAGATTATTCAAAAAGGAGAATAAAAATTGTATTATATGGCTAAAAGCAGAACTTACTGGTCAATCAATTGCCACTTGGCTGCCTTTTTAAATAAAACTTTCTCAATTGTTTAATTTTCAGCTCTTTCCATTGTTCAATAGCAAATGAACATAAAGCTGTGTAAAGTTAAGCATAGAAATTCACTGCCAAGTCAACTAAAAATGTCGTAGCTGTCGCAGCCATAAGAATTTTTAGCTATATAGAAGAATCTCTGCAGGTCTTCGCCATGCTGAGTATTATGCAATTTCGTCGACATTTATAAATATGCGCCCATTTTGACAGGTGCATTAACGAAGTTTCCCAGACACACGAAAAGGGACGGCGTAAAAAATGATGTGAGTAAAAAAGCAATTTGCTTGATTATACGATATGTTGTAGAACAGTTGACGGTGTGCAGACGGCTTAGTAGCGGGAGTGAGTTAAGTTGGCTGCACCATCGAAACGAAACGAATGGAATGGAACAACAATATTAACGGTATGTGTGTAGTAGAGTGCTGGCTGCATAAATCGCTGACGCTTGACGCTAAAGCAGATTTGTCGCATAAGTCATGTCAAATTATATACAGCAGACAGCTGAAGGGTATGAATAGAAGCAGGCAAGCGTTAAAGGTGACAGCTACTCCAAAGGTAGACGGCAAGAACAAGAAAAAAATGAGTAAAAAATGGCGCTCAATTAAAGCTAAAAATGTGAGTGGTTCGATGACATTCTCTAAGCTTTGGAGTGAAGAAAAATTTATTAATAATGCTTTAACTTAAACAGTGAGCTAATGTGCACTAAGAGCCCAGAAAATCAATATTCAAATCAGTTGGTACAAAGAACTGTAATTTATCACAAAGTCAAGTAACAAATTGGATATTTGTTACTTAAGCTAGATATTTGCAGCTCAGTTCGGGTTAAGCTTTAAATATTTGTAAAATTTTTCTATTAGCCTACTTAGTAAATCAGCGCTTATTGCAAATCACTTTAAGATTAATCATAATGATGGTAGATTTCTCATTTTGCGCTGCAGCCAAAAGTAAAACAGGAAATGGGCAGATGCTAAAAGGCAATCGTTGGCATTCAAAATGCCTTGGCCTAAGTGTCGTGCCATTTAAATGAGCTTGTCAAGTTGGATTTTTGAACATTAATCACATGACCCAAACCAACATAAAAGGGAGAGGTGGCAGGGTGAGGGACTGGAACGAACAGATACACAGATAGTCCGTCCCGGGCTGTGGTTAATGGCGCGGTCGATAGATGGGCTTGGCAGGCGTGGCAATGTCTATTAACACGAAGCGTCTAAACAAATTACACTTGGACTTAATGACAGCATAAAACAATTTTTATCTTTAAAGATGAATTAACATAATAACTATTGCACAGGCACTTACCTATCATATTCGCGATTATCCTCGTCACATCGATTATCCTGCAGTTCGCGCCAACTCTTGCCATGACGACAGGTGGTCACCATAACCATATCGCGTCCATTATGCAAATGAAACAGCGAATTTCGCGTCTCTGAGCCAATTCCATGCACATAACTGAAAGATACAAATATTTTTGGTTAAAGCTTCGCATATTTTTCTCTGTGGTTTGAGATTAAAGTTTAACTTGTATTTATCGATGAGCATAATGTTTCGGTCGTATTAAGCGGGCAAAGATTGGGAAAAACACATAAACAGCGGCGTCAAAATCAATTGCAATAAAGCAGCCTCGAAATGGGGGCAACACCAGCAACAACAACAGAAACAGAAACAATAACAACAACTGTATAACAGAGGGTCCCATTGGGAAGATCTATAAGATGCGATAGGGACAAGAGTTGAGCTTAAATCTGCGCTGGGCCGCAAGCAATTGAAACAAAAGATGCTTACAACAATGGACACACACAAACACACAGGCAGACAGCCAAGTATGTACAGTTAACATTTTTCGTTGAAGCATATGGGCCAAAACAAAATGGCAGCAGCAACGCAAGGCAACAACAACGCGACAAAGTAAGCACACAGCAGTTGGCGCACAACGTTGAGCTACCCGTCAGGGAGTTTACTAAAACATTGCATTCTTTTAGGTGCTATCGATATTTTAAAGCTGCAAGCAACTGCTGTTGGTGTGTTTATTAGAAAGTTTATTAACAAACAGAAAAATTGTTAAAGTTAAATATAGTGCTAGTGAATATTAGATAAAATATGCTAGAGGTTTATTCAACTATTCTTATTATTATAACATACCCTTCCACTACAAGTGACGGGTATTACAAGAGAAGCAGCCGCATTCGAGCGAGAAAAGAATCCTAAGGCAATGCCTGGCGACTTGGAAATACCATCAAACGCATATACATATGTACACACATACAAATGATTGTAGTTGTAGTTGTAGCTGTAGTTGTAGCTGTAGTTGTGGCTGTAGTTGTGTGAGCAATTTCCTTCTGCTTGGCTTGCAGTTGAGCAAATTTCATAGACAATGAAGTACGCGCCACAGTAGCAACAGCAACCACAGATTGGGCAACGCTGATTTCCGTTAAAACTGACTGCTGACCACGACGACGAGTAGCACAAAATGAAAGGACCCAAGACACAGGACCAAATGGCACTGAGTTCACAGAGTTTAGTTTGCTGACTGCTAACATTTTGTTGGATGGAGGAGAGCTAAAGCCATAAGTTATTTGATTTAATCAGCGTGTCATTGAGGTTAGCTATGGATTTCAAATGATACAAATGTGCTACACTTATGGTGAGAAAAGGAAGAGGAGGAGAGGGAGAAGGAG
Organism: Drosophila dunni; assembly: GCA_018152125.1. Classification (NCBI taxonomy): domain Eukaryota; kingdom Metazoa; phylum Arthropoda; class Insecta; order Diptera; family Drosophilidae; genus Drosophila; species Drosophila dunni. The sequence goes on along the minus strand of JAECXC010000339.1, from coordinate 9,670,367 downwards.
AGCGAGAGCGAGAGACAGAGAGCAAAGAGCACAAAGGTACAACCGAATGTGAACTATAAGCTTCGACTACTAATCAATTTAAAGCTTAGCTGTAGGAGGTTCATGCTGGTGTTTAGAAAACAAATATAAATCGAGGGAATAATATAATAATTAACAGAATACCTAAAATTTAAGTTATTATGCTTTAAAAACCTTTCAAATGAATTAAAATAAAAATTGTTTAAGGAATTGTTTTCAAACCATAAAACGGGCATTGAAAAGTCAATAAAATAGACGCTAATAGCATAATCAAACTGTCAATTTATGCTGTCAATTCATTTGCATAAATAAAACTGATTGAATGGTCATAAAAGAGGAGCTTAAGAGCACATCATAATCATATACAATGGGGGCTGTTTGGTTGACTATGTAAAGCCCTTAAATTTAATAGCATAACATTTTATTGGGCATCTGGGATTTCGCGCAGTGTAAATTAATTTGGGACTAACGTCGAAAACAGAGCACAGAGACAGGATAGAGTAGGAGAGAGGGAGAGTGCGAGTGTTTGTGCTGCTGACAACATTAATATAAATTAAACACATAGGATGACATTACGATGACTGTGTCCAGACCCAGAAGTATACATACATATATGTAGCTATAGAATAAAATATGCTTTTAACAGAAAAAACAAACAAAAGCGCTGACTGCTTAAATGTTATTAATGCCCCCACCCACTCCACGCCCACTGTACTTCTCTGCCCGCCCCCTTAAGTGGGTCAATTAAATATTGATTGTAGCTACCGTTGTGCGATCCAACAATTGAAATAAAAATCCGAAAAAAAATGAAACTAAAAACCAGCGCTGTCCACGCCTGTCCGACATTGTTAGCAGTCCATTGTCCGTTTTGTTGGACTGTCGTCGCACATGCAGTGCAATAACCAGTGGTACATTGAACCTACTGACCAACTCACTGGCCACTAATCCAAACATAATCTAAAATAATTGAGTATTGCCCAGCGAGAATCCTTGGCAGGACGGCCACAACTATAACAATGAGAGGTATAAAATGCGGCGCTTTGCCACTCACATCCTGAATAATTTATGCGCGCATTAAATGTACTTTAAATGTCGCCTAGTGTGTGAGTGTGTGTGTGTGACAGTAGTGAACCAAAAAATGTAACCAAGAGGGTTGCTGCTAGTGCTTTAGCTATAGTATAGTTAGTTAGGCTATCAGAGTTACTAACATTATTTTTTTAAATAAAGTGGACTCTTATTTTTGTCATTACTTAATTGGCCTTTAAAAAACAATTTTTAAAAATCATAAAAAATATTCTTCACTCCAGTGCAACCAGAAGTGGACGTTAAATTAAATGCAGCCCTCGTTTAGTGACCCACACACACACAGACAATTCTACATTGTATGCTATGTACTACTCCATGTATATGTGTGGTCGAATTTGGCTGGGGATTTGAGCAGCTTACAAGCGAATCCGCTGAATAGAAAGAAGAAGAGGAGACTCCTCCCGACATCTTGGGCTGCTTATGACATATAAGTTTATGGGGCCACCGAGCGTAGTGTTGTTAACGGTGTCTGTTAACGGTGAGCATTGTCCAATAGCTGGCCATTAGCCTCAAGTTATGCAGCTACAGCAGCAAACTGCAATGGCAATGGCAACTGGCGACTGGCAACAGCGTGGCAACAACTCTCTGGCAAGCTTATCTATGCAACTTCAAAGCTTTTGTGACGGCGGCAGCTATGACAACCATGGACATAAAGCTGAAACGTGGCGTATGCGCAATATCTTTGCCTTTATATCCATCCTTGTGCGGGTGAATCTGTGTGTCTGCTTGTGTATGTGCTGGTTTGGAGCATAAAGCAAAAATTGTGTCGTCAACGTTCGCACAATGCAACAGCAGTTTCAACACAGCATTGCCCGAAGCATTAAATCAGTAAAGACAACAACAACAAGAGCAACAGCAAGAGAAACACCCACCCGACAGACACAATGTTTTACAGGGCTACATTGAAAAGGTTATACTTTTATATACAGTTATATTTTTTTTACTTTTACAGAGTTTACATAAGTAAATATATTTTAAGTGCAGGACAATAACAGCAACAAACTGGACTATAAAATGTGCCTGCAAAAAATAAATGCAAAATAAACTACAGATAGTTCTTAAGCGGGCGGCATATGTCGCAGATTAAATACCCTTTTACAATATTTGATAAAAAATTATTGATTGCGGCATTTAAATCAATAACTCGAGTGAGTAAATATAACAGTTGTCATTTAAAAAGGTGTGAGGTGGAGGAAACTGAGCTTAAAAAGTGAATACGTAAATCAACCAAATTTGTTAATTTAAATTTCTATATTTCCAAGCAAAACAAAGTCAAACCCATTAATATATTAAACAACTTAATTTATACATTTTTAAGACCTCTTTTGCAAACTCAACTCTCTTTAAAACTACCTGAAAAGCTTTTGATTGCAAGTGTTCTGTGCTCGCTTGCAAAAAAAAAGGTAGTTAATTTGAAACCTGAATTGCACTACCTTTTTTGCTGGCTGCCAATGGTCATTAGATTTGTCCCCCACTCAGAGATTTCAACTCTTTTTGAATTTGCTATAGCAAACTGAAATCAAACTCTCAATCAAGTTCTCAGTCTCAATCCCAATCCCAGTTGCAATGCCAATCTGAAATTGTGACCGCATCGATCCGTATCAATTTGAAAGCATGCTGCCTGGAAAATGTTCTCAGAGTTATTGTATCTAATGCCTGGCTCGCTTTTGTGTGAGCCAAAATCTAAGCCAGAAATGTGATGTTATCAACGTTTTAGATACAATTTGAAGCGCTCTGTGAAACAGCTACAGGATTTGTGCTGCTACCAGTAGTTGCTGTTGTTGTTATTTTGTTGCTCCCGTTGCTTGCTGTTGGCTGCTTTGGGTTAACGTCTCCTTGGCTTCTGGCTTACAGGCAAATTTGAGCTCATACAATTTGCAGTTAGCCGCCTGCTGCCTTACGCTTGACTAACTGCCTGACTTGAATGCCTCTGCTGCCATGCAGTCCCTCTCTCTCCCTCTCCCTCTCTCTCTTCTCTCCCTCTTTTGGGCCCTCCTGCAGGGTGCTTGTAGCTTGGCGCCCTCTGACTGTGTGTGTGTGTGCTTCTCCAGTGTATTGTGGTAGCTCATTGTTGTGGCGGCTTGTTTGGTTTTATTGTGTTTATATTTGGCTTAAGGCATCAATTTGCTTTTACTTATATACATATCGAGCGCGACGAGTCTCACTGCCGAGCTGAATGCCAATGTTGAAGCAACAACAACTCCCTATCGTTATCAGCAAGCCATGCTTGGCAGCAATAATACAAATATGCATTTAGTATATACACATACAGGCATACACACAAGCATACACACAAAGTACACAACACTGGGAAAGGGATTGAAACACATGGCATATAGGAGCAAATGCATCGATTACATAATCCATTTACACAAATGGCATTTTAAATACATTTTATTGACAACAGCATAGAGTCGAACGGCACAGAATCGAACAACGGATGTTAACTGCATCAACGTTGCGTATACGCAATATTTGCATCTGAAACTTGTTATTAGTAGCCCTTGGCTAAATGGCGAATTCAAACACATACAAAGTGCTCATTTTGATTGAGTAAATGTGCGTACAAATTGGATTTCGACTCTACTCTACTTAAAAGTCGTTTAATTAATGGCATGGCTTAGTAGAATGGCTTGTTTAATGTGCGGAATTAAATATACAATGAAACTCCTGAAACATTATCGACTAATTAACTTTTTAAGCAAACAAGATACTTATTTTGATACTGGAAACTTAATCAATATAATTTTAATAAGTATTAATTTATTTCGTAGACTGTGAACACTAAACTTGAAGTGTCAATGTAAATTATGAACTATTTACAGCTGCATAGCATTCAGAATATTTCAGCAATGCAGTCACAGCAAATAGCTCCACATGTGCTGCCTAATATGATATCATTTTAAATGGGAATGACAAACGTTCTTTGAGCATTTTAGCAAGTGCCGCCACCTGACGCATTTGCAATACTAAAATCAACATTTCCATCATCATCAGCATGGCATTCATCATCATCATGATGGAGTATGTACTACGTACGATGGTTATCGGTAAGTGCACGCCACAAAGTCGTTTACACAGAGCCCCGTGGGCAGTGCACTTATCGTACGCCAGATGGCGCTGTCCAGTTCATTCAATTTAATGAAACAATTGGCGATGAGCCGTTAATTAATAAAATGCAACCAAGAAATCAAACAACAACAACAAATTGCTTCGCATTAATAAATATTAACTCATAATTGCGCACGAATCGTTATTGAATATGCTGCAACAATATTGTTGTAGTTACTTTTATTGTTTAACGAAACTTAACAAATTTTTAAGCAACATTTAAAGGCAGCTGCAGCACGTCAGGCGCAGCCAGCACGAAAATAAAATGCATACGGAAACAACAAACTAGAGGAAGGAAAAGACAATAAAAAACTACACAAAATATGCATGAAAAGAAAAACGCAAGAAAAAAAGAAGAAAAAAACAACAAAATAGTAAAAGAAAAATGCCAAACCGCAGCTGTAAAACCAGCCAGAAACTAATGGAACTAATTGTTCGACGAAAGGCGGCCACACAAATACAACAAAGGGGACGGTGGGGGGTCTTAAAAAAAGAGGGAGGGGGGTAACGTATCCATTGTTCAGCCAAAAAGTGAAATGCCAATGCCAAGTCGCGACTGCGCTCAATAATTGGAGCAACTTCAATGCACTAACTGCAAGCTCCTCCAGTCTCCAAGCACCGAATGGTGTGAAATGTATAAAATCAGGTGCTTGGCGCGCAGGCGCCGGCAGTCGAAAGTGGCCAACGGCAAGTAACAGACGGCTTAGATCCAGTCAAGGCTGGGAATACGCTCTAGACCGCGATATTTAATATACACACTTTACGAACTCATAGCTAGCCGAGATGAGGAAGCATTGTGTAAGTAAGCCAGAAGTGAATGCAAATTACAAAACTGAAACTGAAAATGCAAATGGCTAAAAGAAATTGTGTAATTATTGTGTCACAGATTCCGGTTCATAACTGCATTGGGCCACTGATTTTGCTGCTGATTTACACCGCGAGTGGAGAGCAACAGGCGGAGGAACACAGGTAGGTGCAGGAGCTGATTGGAGAGGATTAAATAAAATTGTGATCCCGAAAGAAACTGGATTAACTTTGCATATAAAAGAAACCCTTTTAATATAAAGTAAATTCCTTAAAACCATTTAGTTGTGGTTCTAAAATTAGAAGCCTACAAAAGTCTATTAGTAGAGTGACTATTAGAGTGACTAAAAGATTCAGTCTTTAAAAACTTAGTTAAGTCAGCTCTTTTTCTACCCCCAGATCTGAGTTCCAAGATAAAAATCTAGTACAAAAACTCATATTTAATTACTGTTTTGCCTTCATTTTTATGCAGAATTCAGCGACGCTTTATGTGGCAACAAATGGACAATTCGGTGATGGGCGGCATCATGGGACGCATGTTTAAAGGACCCGCGAGAGCCATGAAATCCATGTTCGGTGATCTAATGCCCAGCACATCAGGTTATGCCAAGAGCATGCTCGACTTTCTGCCCACAGAGACGACGCGTGTCAAGTACATCATACGTGATCCGCACACGAATAAGCCCATGAAGATAATCAAGATGCGTGGCTCACACAAGAAGCTGGTCAAAATGATGAGACCGCTGCCAAAACCGGCGGTAACAGAGCCCACAATGTTGCAGTACGAGAATCGCATGCGTCAATTGGAGAAGGAGCAGGAAATGATTGTGGAGGGCAAAGTGCCGATGAGTAGCGATGAGGCGCTTATGGATAAATACTTTAAATCACAAAAGACGCATTCGAATAGTAATGAGATTGTCTCCGGTAAGATTATGGAGTATCAGAGCTGGAAGCCCGTCTACAAAGCTGGTGAGCAACCCAGCTCCTTTGTCACTTTACGACCACAACCTTTGACCAGATTACACACAAATATTGCTGCCGGTCATGAAAGCCATGGAAATCATGAGCTGCTGCCCAAGCCAGAGAAATTAGTAATACATCGACCCAATTTGGAGGAGGCCGAAGACGAGGAAGATGACTTTGAGCAGGTAGAGGATGAAAATGAGCTGCCCAAGCCCAAAGGACACCAATACGAGGTAACCGAGCACACGGGCGAAGCGAGTGGAGAAATACATGCCATGGCATCCATGGAAGGCGGCTTTGTGCCCTCCCTCCATGTGTACCAAAGCATAGCCAATCCCAGTCCAAGTCTAGGTAATCCTGGACAAGCTCCACGTCCGCGTAGTCGATATGGCAACAACGCCAACGCCTCGAGCACGACAACAAGCCCAACAACCACCACCGAAGAGCCCAATTATCCGCCGGGCTTTCTGAAAAAGTTCCGAGAACGCGAACGGGAACGTGAACCTGTAAAATCCCACAGTAAATCCCGATCGAAGCATCACCACAGGGAGCATGTCAATAACAAAGAGAGCGCGGAAAATGTAAGCTTTTCCATGAGCAGTCTTAGGGCACGGCTACAGGAGCAGCAGCGACAGAGCAAACAGGAGGAGCACAATGCCGAAATGGAGGCAGCACTGGAGGAGGCCATGAAGGGCAACAAGTGGCCAGCGGAGGTGGAGGTGCAACAAGGTGGCAGCTATCTGACCAGTCCCATTGGACCCAGTGCTGTGGCCTTTGAGCAGCCATTTAAATTACCCCGCTCAGAGTACAAAAGACAGCGCAAAGATCTGAGACAACGTGGATCAATAAAGTTTAGCGATAATTCTCATGTGGATGAAATGTAGCCCTGATTGGAATTGTATTTTAGCAGTAACCAAAGCGTAGCCAAAGCTTCAGTTAAGCCTTTTAATTACCTAGTGGTTAACATAGTTTTTAATACCAAAGTAAAAGCAAAAATTCATTTTTTCCACACATACTTTATGCATTTCCCCGCACAAAGAAAAACGTTTTCGTTTTCATTTTCATTTTCATTTACGAGGTAACGTGATGGGCTGCTAAAAGTCAGTGCACTGCTTGCACGCAAGGTAAACTTCATCATCATCGTGGTCGTCTAAGTCACTGTCTTCTTCTGCACAGTAAAATGCATTTTTAATTAATGTTAAACACATTTCTCAAGTCATTGCCACTTATCGCATTCGCTCATTGCATTTGACAACCAATTTAAAACGCAGCCTTCGAGTTTGACCCCTGAAATGAGCACACAACAAATTTGTGGGTTAAACCAGCTATAAATTCCAGTGACAAACCAGCACAAAAGACAGCCTTAAGACACTGTAAGCTTAAACATTCCCATCTAATGGCCAAGAAACTGATATTACGCTCGTTCCTCTTCGCAAACACACACACAACATGCAGTTTTTAATCAACTATACCGTTGACAACAACAAATGAATTGCTAAACAAGCTGAGCCCTGGACTGGCCAAGAAAACAGCGAGAGAAAAGCACTATGCAAAAATAAATGGTCGACTGTGGATTAGACTTTAATCTTTTACTGAGAAAAAAGGTCGCGAAATAGCATAAAAATATTTAGTTTTTTATCACTGAAATATTTAAATTAAGTGGCATTCCACATATTTAACAAATTGATAAATTAAATAAGGAACACTTTATTTAAAATATTATTAAAATGTACCGAACTAAATTGAGTTGTGTAGACGTCACTGCAATTTTTAAACAGAACTTTGTTAGAGCATCCAGCTGAGGTTTGGCTTTAATTAAAATATTTAAATATTTCAACTCTTGATTTACTTTGCACTTTAATTATGTTCACACTTTCAATTTAATACATCTTTTTAAATATTTTAAATATCATTTAAATGGTTCTTGTTGAATCGTCCATTGCCCACGTAGGATATAGGAATTCTTACGGCCTCTGGAATCGCTTCGTCTAAGTAGGCGTGTTCAATGCCTTCGGCTATCTTTATGTACACAATCAGATCATTTTCAGCATTATCCAAGTCTCCGGCAGGAAAGGCTGCGATCAGACCACAAATCGCACAGAACATCAGCTGAATTAGGTTTTAATTCAAAATTACTCATTCAATCACTATGTATACTCCAGTTTGCCTTGAACACTTACGAATTTGAACATTGTTTTTGAGTAAACAGTTATAGAATGAAGATCGAACGCAGACTGACCATTAAATTTCTATAGCTAATGCTTTTTATTTAGCTTTCTTTCTTTCGAATGAGGCGAAATTAAAAAAAAAGTACAGGTTTAATGTATTCCCCTCATCAAGCTTTCAGAAACTAGTTTTCATTCTAAACAATTGACAATAAGACGTCCAAAAATAACGCTACGTAAAACATACTCGTGGTAGAATATTTAAATAACAATTTCAACAAATAAATATATTTATATATTTCTTTTCTTTTAACTAAATTTATAATAATTAGAATATTTGCAATGTTTTAAGCAATCAGCTTTAGTACAGTAAAATTTTAGTAGTTTTCACAGCCCTTAAAGTTCTGACTCTGTAAAGTTTTTGTATGAGAATTGAACCACCACATATATAAATTAACGCTATTTTTGCAGATGTCTCCCAGTGTGCTATGCAGGATTTTCTGGATTCCATGTGGATCACGTATAAAAATTAAATACCTAAGAGCAACTGAAATTCCATTGTGTGGAACTGGCAAGCGATATCTGATTTAAAGGCGTAGGGGAAGCTTTATATAAGGTAAGTTTGTATTAAATAAATACCTGTATTCATTGATTTTCAATGTGTAACAAATTGTTTTTCTATAAATTTTATAAGTTTTGTCATGAAATGATTTAAACAATTGTTTTTGCAAACCAGACCACTGATTACAGGGTATATTTTATTTAAACAACACTGTTACTCATTTCAGCGAACGAGTTTATTTGACATCAACTTATTAAGTCTTCAACATTTAATCGTAAATATTTACGCTGATTTTTAAATTGCAATTTTATTGAAATTCTAATGAGATTGAAATTTATAACAATTTAATGGAAAGAAATCCTAAGAAAATAAAAATAAATAGTAGAAAGTGAGTCAGTTTGTTTAGCAATGCTAACGGTGATTAGCAGATTCACCTATATCAAGAACTAGTTTCTGCTCATTGCACTGAAGTTGAAGCCAAATAAATTATTTATTGATGACATGCAGAATAGCAAAATAGAATACGAATTTTATTTGAATGCTTGTTTTTATAGCAATTTTCACTGCGAGGTCTTTTTACACTCAACTAAAGTCATTAGAAGCAGAAAATTGAGTGTCGTGAATACTCGTACTTGGATTTGCCAAAACGTCACCTAAAACGCGATTAAGATTGCAGCACCTAACTAAGGTAGAAGAGCACAATGGCAAATCCAAGCTAAACACACCCAAAAACTTTCAAGGACATTATTGGGCACGTGGCCTAAACAGGGTTGGCTTGTGTTGGGCTAGCGAGTGGGTTGAAAACAACACTCGCTACCTGTCCAAATGCCCGTTGGCAAGGAGCAAGCTCACCATGTCCCCAAGTCTCGTCGCCTCCCAGATTCTACTGTCCCCATTGTGGAGTGCGCCAAATACAAATTAGAATTTAAATGAACAATGCAACCAGAACGGAAGTGTGTGTGGGTGTGTGTGTGTGTGTGTGTGCGGGTGTGTGTATAAGTGGGTGACATTGCACGTAGCGAGCGTTGGACAGCAACAACAACAACAACTGGTTGGCAATAATGTCATGCAGTTTGCCGCGTACTTTGCAGCTTTTTTTTCCAACTCGTTTGGCTTTTTTCCCCTCGTTGGGGTTCTTTGCCTGAGTGGAGTATGTAAAACCGTTAGAGTTCAGGCAGATACCCTGTAAACTGTCTATTACACATACACGTTTTCAAATTCCGACATTTATTTATAATATTAGCTAATTTAGCCTTGAAGATATCCAGGAAAGTATCATTTTAAACGCCTGTTTACAGGGTATACAATAGAGGTCTGCATGAGTCCACTCACAGCATACGTAAAATTGAATGTATTCGAATGAATTAAGCTGAGTGATTACGAAGCACACAATGAATTGAATGTGTATGAGTGACACACCACACTGTGTCTCATAACTAGCGGCATTCAACGAAATGAGTGAGAATAAATAAGTGCGTAAAACGGAATGAAAACTTTGGCGAAGCTGAAGACATTCGAATGTACTCGAGTTGTGGCATAGATTTTGTGTGTATTCATTTCTTTAGCATCGCCCAAACGAAACACACGCAAAATGAACGGAGACAACGGAGCGAAATCCGACACTGTATGTATTGTATTGTTGTTGTAGTTTAGTTTTTTTTTTGTTTTTACAAGTGTGTTATTTGTGTGTATGCTATCTGTATTATGGTTAATAAATTGATTTCTTTGTTATTAGACTAATAACTGTGAACTTGTGACCTGTCCATAAATGTTTCCTATGTGTTTTTTCAGATTTAATTCAGTTTTTTTTTAAATATACATGTAGGCTTTAAAAGAAAATGATTCAGATGAAGTAAAGGAGAAACTTCAAAGTGGCATGTATACGTTAATTGAAAAGAGAGGACGAAGCGAAGTTTGGCAGTTTTTTTCTAAGATAAAAAACGAAAATGGAGAGGATTTGGTGGACGTAGTAGCCTGTAAGATGTGTTTTACAGTTTTAAAATTTACAGGTAGTACGTCTAATTTAGTAAAACACAAGTGCTATGTAGTCAACAGCAGCAAGGCGCAGAAAACTTCGAACACTGTTGAAGTGAATTCAGAAGTTAAGCAGGAGGGTGTAGTTGTCGTAACCGAATGGGTGGTTAAGAATTGTCGTCCGTTAAAAATTATTGACGATTCGGGGCTTAAAAAGTTTGCCTCGTTCCTAATTAAGGTTGGGGCAACTTTTGGACCCAACGTCGATGTAGAAAAATTGCTACCACATCCAACTACAGTGTCCCGGAACATAGGAACTCTTTACGAGTCACACTTTGGCCCAATTAAAAACGAAATACAAAAATATAAGGCGTTTGGATATGCTATCACTAGCGATATATGGACGGATAATTTTTTAAGAGCTTCGTATTTATCGTGTACTATCCACTATATAATGGATGGAGTTTTGGTGGATCGCTTAATGGCTATGAAATCAATGAAGGAGGCGTCCTGCACAGGTATATTAAATTAATCTACGAGTTTATAAAATATATTCAATTAAGTTTTTCTTTATAACTAGGCTCAAATATTCGGACCAAAATAATGGAAATTTTGCAGAACTTCGGATGCGATCTCGAAGGGGACAAGCCCATTATTGTAACAGATCGAGGGTCAAATATGATAAAGGCTTTTCGTGATTTGGATAAAATTCACTGCGTGAACCATCTGCTGAACAACGCTGTGGAAAAAGCTATCGATGCTGTTCCTGACATGAGCTTCATTGTGTCCACTTGCACCAAGTTGGTGAAGTATTTTAAAAAATCAGGAATGAATTCCTCGTTGGGATTTTCGCTGAAAAGTTTTTGCCCCACTCGCTGGAATACAGTTTTCTACCTTTTGAAATCTGTAGAAATGAATTGGATCGAACTTGTAACAGTTCTACAGGATAAAAACCAATTAGATAGAATAGAAGGCATACATTTTAATCATTTAGGTGCAATAGTTAAGGTATTGGAACCTTTTGAAAATGTTTCAAAAAAACTGGAAGCAACTAAACGTCCAACAATACATCTAATTATTCCAAATATAAATAAGTTAAAGAAAAGTTGCCAGATCAATAACACAGACATTGAAATTATTCAGTTACTCAAATCCGCATTAAATAGCCAAATATCAACAACAATAATACCAAACTTAACCAAATTTCATAAAATAGCTCTGTACCTTTTTCCACCAACAAACAAATTGCTACAATTTTCAACTGCAGAAAAAGAGGATGTAGTCAATGATTGCAAAAATATAATGCAACATTTCTTCAGAGAAAATGTTAGTAGCCCAACTTAAGCACCAATAGACAACGATGAGTTTGCTGACTTCATAGAAGTTCAAGTTGATTCAAATTACGACCACATAGATCAAGAAATAGCATCATATTCCAATATAAGTGTTCCATACACTGCAGATTTTGATCCATTAGCTTGGTGGAATATGCACCAAACATTTTTTCCGCTCCTTTATAAAACTAGCTGCAAAATATTCTGTATTCCAGCGAGCAGCGCGGCTTCTGAGAGGACATTTTCAGACGCAAGAAATCTTATTACCGAAAAACGATGTCTTATTGCAACTAATGCAGAAAACATTAACAAAATAATGTTTTTGCACTCAAATATGTAAACTAAATACATGTATAAATATAGGCTTACAAACATAAATTTAATACATATATAAATATAGGCTTATTATATTATTATATCATATTATTATACTATAATTAGACATAGGAAAAATAAATATAAGTATATATATATATATATGTATATATATATATATATATAAGTATGTAAAATACATTGACTTGCGTTTTTCTTTTATTTTCTTTTTTTCTGTACGCTTTGTGTTCTACTCATTAAAAAAAAATCTGTCTTGCATTCGAATACATTCAAAACCAACCCTCTAATTTTTACGGGTTCTCACTCATTCAATTCATTGCTTTTCGTTTGAGTTGAATGAGACATTGTACGACGCTAGCATACTCACTCACTCAAATTAATTGCGCGTCGCATTCGAATTCACTCAATTCAATTTGCGCATTGTTCATTCGAATGTCGATTTTCTGCCATTCATGCAGATGTCTAGTATACAACAAGTTTAAGGACATTTGCGCAGCATAACAAACTGGGTCGCTAACTCAACTACAAAATGTCAAAGGGATAATGGAATTTTGCAAAAAGAGAATGTTGATAAGTGCGTTCAGACTACAAAAACAGCAACTAGAAAAAAACTTGTAGTAAAGTATGCCCAACTAACTTAAACCGCGCTTTCTCCTTATACGACTCTGAGGGAATTTTAAACTTAAGAAAAATAAATAATTGCTACTATTTTGTAAAAAATATCTACTACTATTTTTATAAATTTCACTACTATTTTATTACTTTTAGTACTATTTAAATAAATTTCACTACCATTTTATTATTTATACTTCTATTTAAAAATTCATTCAACTCTTTGAATAATTGTCACTATATTTGACTACTTTATGAATATCGCTACTGGATTAGCTTTTTTTTCATCCATTACAAGGAATAATCACACATCAATTAAGACTTACAATAAAATAATTATCATTATTATTATTTATTTGATATTTTTATTAGCTGCCAACTTTAACAGAGGTTATAGTCTTTACATAAATCCCACTACATGTCTCCCTTAAGTGCATGGCATCGATTTGTGCATAATAAATATATATATATATATTTATTTAATACAAACAGCTGCCATTTAATTACAACTAATTTTCAGCCTTTGCAATTATGTTGTTTGCATTATTACTGTAATAATTAAATAGGTTGTTAATCACAGTGATGAATTTTAAATAATTATAATCATTAACACATTCAACAAAGGAGCCTTCAGGTATGCTAGGCAAAATGTAGTAATGAATTTTTATGGCACAATTCGAATACCATCAAAGTTCAATGACTGATCAAAGTTTGACATTTCTTGTGTGTTTGTGGACATTATGGGCTTAAAAGACATTCTACGGCGACTCAATTAAATAGTCGAAGGTAGGTAATTGTTGCGGCGTTATTGCCAAACGCCTTTAGCATACCGCTGTCAAAGTGAAATTTATGAAAGCGAAATTCGTTTAATTAAAAACGTCAGACTGTCAAATGAAAAATTGAAAAATGGCGACGCTATACGCGTAGGTGTAGGCGTAATTGTGGGCATGGCTTGTCAACCCACGTTGAACCAAAAAAAAAAAAGAAAAAATAAAAAAAGATATTAATTATGGCATGCGACGCGCAAAAGAAATATAAAACCAAAATGGTAAAGACGACAGCGCAAAAGGCCAATTTGGAGGATTTTTTCAACCACTCTCCCTCCCTCTCTCTCTGTCTCTGCTCCGTCTCTGTCACACACACATTCTCGGCTTGTTTGGAAAGTGTCGTGCATTGAACTCACAATCAGCAAGAAACGACTGGGGGATGGAGATGCCCATTTAGCATAGAAAACATTTTGTTTGCTTAATAAAAACACACACACAAACGAACATACACATACGTACACATGGCACCATCATGAGACTAGAGCGAAGGCAACGCAGGAGGCGAAGTGGGCGGGGATTGCAGCCCGACAACGTTTAGCGTCAGTTTAGAAGTGCGAAATGTTTGCTGCATGCTAAAAAATTAAATATTCAAATACAGCACAAGCAGCGAAACGTCGAAAGAGAAAGAGACAGAGAGTGAAAGAGGGAGATAGAGAGAGCTCTAGCGTGTGGCAAAAGACAGTTAAAGCACTCGAACCACAGCGAAACTCACTCAAACTTGCAAAATGCATACATGCAACACGGCACAGGCGACAAAACTATATAAATAAAATGTTTAATTAAATATATAACTACTAGAATTTATGACACACAAATTATTTAAACGCATCAAGTTTACATAGCAAACATTTACACAAATCAATTAAAGCAAAGTACATGTAATCAATGCAGAAATTACAATATCTTTGGTGTACAGCATACAAAGTTATGATTTCAAAATTATTTATTCAAGTAATTGAGTGTAAATTGTTGATTTAACAAATGTTTACAACAGCTGCCACAAGCAAAGGCCTTCACACTCTATTGTTTACCTCAATGAAATCAAATTTGATGTCGATGAGCTCTTAATTGTGTACATCACACAATTGTATTGCGGTTTATTTGCTACATTTAAGTTCTTAATTTTAGCTATATTTTAATAAACAAATTATTTGATTTTGAGAGCTTTTAAGTATGATTAATTCTACCAAATTTGTTTGCTGTTTCCTGCATGAATTTAAATGCAGTATATTGACAACTTTGTCGCCTGGCTGCATAGCCATACTTAAATATTTTTTCATGCATCTGTATGTGCTTATGGCTGCTGCTGCTGCTGAATCTAGAGCAGTGAAAAGCCCAGCGGTCCCCAATGCGGGCGTAAAAGCTGGAGTCACTACCAAATATCAGATACTAAAACAGAATCGGATGCTAAAGCTAGACGGGATGATTTTAGAGTGTGTGCGAGTGTGTGTGTGTGTGTGTATGTGTGTGAGCTCTTCTTTGAAGGCGGCACAAGTTGTTGGTCGTTCATCTGCGTCTGGATGTGGCGGCTGTTGAAGTGTAATCAGCGGCACGGCGGCAATTACTGCAGCATATGCATGAAGTACTCACAGTTTGCAGTTTGCACAATATCTGCTGTCTCTGTCTCTACAATTGTGTGTGTGTGTGTGTGTGTGTGCGTTGTGCATGTTTGGGTGAACATAAAAGTTGGCAAAACGCAGCACAATTTGCTGCACTGAGCGGATTTTCAAAATGCTAAATGCAGCAACTGCAATAACATCGGCAACAGCTGCGGTGCATCATCAGTGGATTGCTCCACAGTGCCTCTGTGGCATCCTCCAGTGGTTGCCGTTGTGGCTGTTGTTGACTTTGATGCACTTATGCCGTGTATCGTATACTATATATATACCGTTTTCCGTATACCGTTAGTAACATCATTTTAATGAATATTGCGTTTAACGCTCTTAAATTCAATTTGTTAGTGCATGGGCTGCGTCGCTTAAAAGTGGGCAAAAAATATTTTACCACAGAGTGGGAAATGTTTTAAATCAGTTCACAGGGCTGACAATTTTAATTTCAGCAAAATTAAATCAATTAAAAATTATACCATTATTGCAATTAATAATATATATATTTTGTTGCATAATAAATGATGGAAAATATGTTAAATCTGTTTAAAGGTTTATGAATACTTAAAATAAATTTCATTCAGTAAATTTAGTAATATAATCCCATTGAACTTTTTAAAATATTTAAGCCTCTCAAAGCAGACATAAAAAAGTACCATAAATAATAGATGATATTGATAACTTTTCATTTGTATTATTTAAGATTTATGAATAAATTTCTCAAATATTTTCCAAGATTCAAAGGGGGCAGCTATCGGTGCTGCTATCCTTCATATAGCCAACTGGCAGCTTCTTGGGACAAGCTCAAATCGGAATGCAGCTGTTTTTTCTACGTTTTTTATAAAAAAGCAATTCAATTTTTATATTATTGAATAACTTCATGCATGCCAAATGTTTAGGTCATTTCTGAAGGAGCACGAACAGCACAAGCAGCAGAAGGAGAAGTAGAAAGAAAACGCATTCAAACACTTGAGTTCTGCGAAGGACGATTCGTCGTTTCATCCTGCTGCAATTGCTCTGTCAATAGCAGCCAAGGCGCAGTAGCATCAAACGATTTTTATGGATACGACGGCCAGCAAATCGCATATTATCGCATCATGTTGCACTGGACCGGGCCAAAGCAAACGGGATACTGCTCAGCTTTAGCTCTGATCATTAATCTTTACAAGCTGCCAATGTGTGCGCCTTTTTCGGACTTAAATTGCCGTTGCACGAACATGGCTTGGGGCAACATTGCCTGCTACTTCAGTATGTGCCAGGAGCAAACCAAAAAGGAAGTCAGAGTGTGTGCAAGTGTGTGTGTGACTGTGTGGGTGCATTAAATAGCGGATAGAGTCCATTAGAAAACCATTGAAGCACATTCTGTCGATTGCAGCCAGTCTATATCCTGACTAGCCGGATGTGCAGTTGCCAAAATCGTGTTCAAGTTTTTCCCTGTCGGCTTTAAGCTGTTAACTCAAAAATATACAGCAAAATGAGTTTTGTGAACCCATTTCTTTGTTGTCATTGCTTTTGTTGTTCAATTTATATTTTTTTCAAGTAAAGTCTTTTATTTTTATTTAAGCCCAACCGCATATAAACTGCTTTGGGTATTAGGACAACAAAAAAATTGTAATGAATGGAATTTGCTGTAGTTCTTCTTGTTGTTGTTGCTGCTGCTTCAATGTGGTTTTCTTTATAGCAGATTTTTGGCCCTTTTTCGTTGGTATTTTGTTTAATTATCCACATGAAAAGTCCTTAACGAAAAGTTGAAATTCCAGGCAAAAAACTTGACCCAACACACACACACATAGAACACAAACAACGACAACAACGCAAATGGAATCAAATTAACAGTAAAATAAAAGCAAAAATTCGTTCGAAATGTTTCTGGGTGCAAAGTCTGGAAAAAGTGCGAAGTGCGAAGTGAGAAGCGAAGTGCAAAAATGAAACCAAACTCTGAAGAGATAGCAAAAGTACACCGAATGAAAAATACAAAATTCATATAACATAAAAGAAAAGCAGAAGCAAAAGCAACGAGAACGAACTCTGGTATTTGAAGTGTCATAGCAAAAGTTGAAGGAGATTTTATGGTTTAAAACTCAAAGCAAAAGTGTGTGAAAGCAACAGAGAGATGAGCTTTATATATCTTTGTATTTAACAGGTTTTATGAGTTTTATAATAATTCTGTTTCATATTTTACAATTTACCAAACTCTTCAAGTAAATAAAACTAGTGCGTAACATACAAAAAGGGGCGTATACTTGATATAGTTAATAAATTCAATTAAATGTTTAAACTTATATCAATAAACATAATTAATTTTCAACGCTTTGTAAAAGTCGCGTTTTTATCTATATACTACTATATATTTTTTAAATTAATTTGGTAGGCAGCTTATTCATTCAAAAGTCAATATAAAGTAGTGATAACTTTTGAAAGCCTGCCGCTTTTTTAGCCCTTTGATTTGCAAACATAGCCCGCAGGAATTTTCAACAACTAAAAAATAAATAATATATAAAATCCACAGCAGTTTATTTGAGTTTTCTTTTTGTACATTTTTTACATTTGCTTGTCTACTCTATTGAGGGAGATATTGAAATGTACTTTTTTCTGCACTTTTTATTGTGCATTTGACTTCGTTTTTTTCGGCTCTTTCAGTTCATTTGCTAAGCGAGTTACCCAACAAACACAAAAAAAAAGGGAGAGAAAAGCAGGAAACTGAAAAGGAAGAAATTTAATTAAATCGACTTTTGTATGTCTGCTCTGTAATTATTTGCTTACTTTTATATTTATGTACTTATGTATGTATTTGGAAAGCGCCTCAGTTGGTTTTTAATTTGATAACAGAATCCTTTGGCATATGGTTTTCCTAGTTGTTGTTGTTGTGGTTGTTATTTTTTTTACTGAACTTTACTTTACTTGCCCCAGAGAAAAGACAAATGTTTACGAGAAAGCACGGAAAGGCAAAAGGAAATTCAATTAAAAAGCGCTTCTCAAATATTCATTATGTCTGATCTAATGTTGTTCATGCCATTCTAAATGTTGGAGTGGGTGCTGTTAATTAGCGCTCAGAAGTCTGCTGTGGTTTTTTCTGTCTCACGAGAATATTTTGTGTGGGACTTTTATGAGTTTTGTATGCATAATAATAATCATATCAAGCAGCCCAAATATGAATAAAACTTGCCAAATTACACAGCAGTTGTCGCAAGTGCTACAAGGACTTAGTTTAAGATGTGCACAGGAGTGAAAGAGAAAGCGAAGGGTAGAAAAAAAAGAGATAGCGACAGGCATTGCTTAAGTTCTGCCATGTTTTATGGGCAAAGTTGTTGCTCAAAAACCACTTGAAACAACTCACAAATTGTGGTTGTTCTCAATTCTGTTGTTTTCCGTCATGATGAAGTGTCATGAAATTTAATCAATTTATTAGAAACGTGCGACAACACCAGGCGTTTCAGCCCATAAATAACGCTGGCTAAACTAAAAATGTGACAATGGCAAAGTGCCAAAGTAAATAACAAACAATGAAAATGCAATAACACCAAAAACAACACACGCGCACATTAACACACGCTCAAATACACACACAGTCGCACACACACACACACTTACACATACATAACAAGAAGAGATCAGCAAATAAAGTTTCATTGTTTGGCAACAGCAACCGCATATATGACGCGATTCCTTCACATCCATATCCTGTGACTCCATTTTGTTACCCACTTTACTGTCTATTATATTTGAAAATGGCTGACAGACGTGAAGGTTGACATGCGAATGCTGGAATACCCTTTAAAATTCAATCAGTGCTTCACTTCGAGACTTTTCACCGTCAAGGTCTTTGATTGAACTGCACAAAGAAGTTGTGATTTAGTAGACAGCAACAAATATATTATCAAAAAGGACATTTATACTTATAGAAAAACTAAGCTTGAGTTTTAGCAAACGTATCTAGAGTGGCATATATATTTTGCTCACTTTTGGAGTTACACGTTACTCTTATTGCTCAAATTTTTAAAAAGTTACTTTAAACTAAAAAATAGAAACCAAAACTTAACTTGCAACACAAATTTTCTGCAAGTTTAGTCAGCAGCTTCGTTGTAGTTGTGATACCCTGCCGAAGAAGAGGTATATGAGGCATTTGTAACCCATACGCAAAGAGTCGAGCAACAGAGCGTACGGAATTCTTTAGAAAAAGCGTTGCTACGCACGTACAGACTAAACGCCTTTTCTTTTCCCTTTTCCCTGCCACACTTCCTCTCTCCCACACTCCCTTCACTGCTCGAGGCACACACATTTTTCAGAATTCCCCCCGAAACGTCAAAGTCAAACTCCCCTGACCAGAGGAGGCAACGTTCTCTACCATTATTGTTGGCAGCGCACAGGCAAAGCGTTTATAAATTTATTGTTTTCTACGCGTGTACTCAAGTGTTGCTGCGTGTTTCTGGCAACAAATTGGCCAACAAGAGGTACAGGCTACACTAGAATGTGGGCAGTCGAGGGGGCTGAGGTGGGAAAAGTTAGCTTACATTTTGGCTTTTGGCTTTTGGCACTCAACTCGTTGCGGTGACGCATTTTATCATAATTATATTAACACGCCGAGAGCATCAATAGTTTATGTTTATGGCCTGATGGGCGCATAAATTTTAAAGCGCCCCGAAAAGTAGGCAACGTTATTTGGCTTTAATTCGGTGAGCAAAACTCTGACAAAGGCTCGACTGACAAACACCCTATAACGAGTTTGGTATAAACAAATGCTTACTCTAATTAAAAGGGAAATTATAAAAACTTTTAACAATTTATTTAAATTACTCAAAGTATTTAACAATTGCGAATGGGCCTTGGTTTGTGTGCTCTAATGTGCACACATGACATATTATTATTTCCGCTGTGTGTGTGTGTGTGTAAAGCGGCGAGTGGGCAAAATTCTCATTTCTCGCCAAATGCGCAAGTGGCACACACACACAAACACATATCCTCCTCCCCCACATAGGCATAATTAAAAAGTATTTTTTTTACAACAAGAAATTCCAGCAGTTACAGAGAATTCTCAATGGTTATGTGTGTGTGTGGGCACCGGAGAGAGGAAGAAAGCGAGCAAAACCAACTCATATTTAGGCCAAATAATCGTATGAATGTGAGCAAAAAGGTCAACGTTATAGCCATTATATAAAATTAAATTACAATTAAATTTATTTAATTTTATTAGAGCATCGCATCCGCACTTCACACGCCATCCACAGTCTTGTCCGAGTGTTATGTGAAAACATAATCACAAAATGAAATGCGAAATATTTGTGGGTGGTTGCGGCCTGGTGGTTTTTCTGGTTTTTCTCTCAACGGAACTGGACTCTGGTAGTACCACTCAATTAAGCACAATTGAATTATAATTTGTTGGCCGTTGCATTCCTTACACAACTTCTAAGTGGTCAAAATGGTCGAGAGCAGTTTCAGTCAAGTTAAGTGCTAAAACTTTTTGGGCTCTCACAACTGAAGGAATTTTAATTAGCCTCGATGGATCTGAATAATGAAATGAACTAGGCAAATGTGGAATTCTTGCAGACATTATCAGAAGCTTTTACTCACTTCGCTGACCTAAGCAATAAATATCTCAAGGAATTTATTTCTGAAACTTTTTTATTTAATAATACAATTTTACCAAACCTTTTCTAGAAAATGCTTAAATGCTTTACCATTGTTTTTTATTGTCTAAACAGTATAATTACCATTTATATATTCAATTATATTCAGTTTGGAAAAAAAAAAGCAGAAAAAGAAGCGCTTTAATTTGCCAAATCTCCAGTTAACTCCAGCAAATATTCAACATATTCGCGCTATAGCAGAACAATATATTCGAAAACATATCTTCAATGTCGCTATATAAATTTGGCACACACAAACCAGCAAAAATTTATGCGTTTTGTGTTTGCAGCTGGCGTTAGAGCAAAAAAAGGGAAGTGGAAAAAACAACCCGATACTTTTATTGGCAAGTCGCGAGATATGCTGTACGCTTTAAGATATGCACAATCTAAATGCGTTCAATTGATTATAGGCTACACATTTTCCTTGCTTGGATGCCAATAACCAGAAAAGTGGAGAGCCGTAACCTTATCTGGCACAAGTACGAAGTACGGCAAGTTGCCAGAAAACCCTCGACCCACCGAACCACCCCCTAAAATGAGGCAACAACAGCCGAGTTGGCACTTTTACTTATGACGTGTAAGCGGCTCAAACAGTTTATGCGATTTGTTTCCTTATTGACGGCACGTGCCAGCAGAAAGCACTAGAAAACTGAGCCACTATTTAAAGCTGCTCAATGCAGGGCTTCATTTGAAGTTTTTTTTTGTTTCACTATTTTCAGGGCGTGAGAAATATATTAAGCCACCCCACACAACCTTTAATCTTAATAGACAAGTACAAAGGCTATGCTCCACTAAAAGATACTCGTTATTCACTTATTTTTTTTAATTTACGCTAAAATTTTAAAATTCGTTGCATACTTTTAGGTGTTGCCTTATTTTAGTCTCAGCTAAAGGCGTTGTTCACAGATATTCCTACCGTACAACAATAACAATATACCCTGTCATAAATACCGGGTATATGAACTCATTATGCGCCCTGCGACTTATCGGTGACTGGAATATGGGTTTATCTAACGATGCGACGTTCCATTTGATGGACATTGAAGAAGTCAGCGAGATGGACAGCCGCCAGCAATTTAAAACGCTCGCTAAATTGTCTCAAATTTCAGCTGCTGTCGTCGGAGTATTGTCTGAGTGACATTAACTCGCATTTCTTTTCTTTTTTATCTCCTCGTATTCTTATGCAGATTCGTCGCTTAAGTGACAACTTTCAATGAATTTCAGAGTTGGGGGACAAGGCTTAAAGGCCCCCCAAACAATGTCAATTGCCAAAATAGCCAAAATAGCAGCCAACTTGAAGAGCATAAATAATTTTTTATGTCAACGTGGCGGCAAATTAACTTTAGAAACACTTTTCCAATAAATGGATAAAAAATCGAAAAGTCTATTAGACCGAAAAGCGATTGATGGCAATACGAGAGCGATAAAAAAAAGTGCGCAGAAGAAAGAAATCTATTTTTATGCACTGAACACAAAGAAAAATAAATAAAGTGCAGTTAAAAAGACTTTAAGTTGCTCTTTAAAATCACAGAGGAGAAAAAAGTTGGCACTGTTAAAAAGTTGTAAATAAATCCTTCAACTTATATTAAATATTTTTTTAAATGTTCTTTAACAACATGTCTGTTGTAAATGGAATACTAATAAGTTAAATTTGTAAGAAAGGAAACCTTTTTGTGAGGTATTTAATAAATAAAAGTGATTTCTGTATGAAAAAACTCGACCACAAATCAGTTTCTTTTTAAAAAGAGTATGTAAAATTTAATCAATTTAGTTGTTTATTTGATTTGAATTAAGGAAGGAAGCTGACCAGTGATTGAGTATTTGTTTTAAGTAAAAATAAATAATCGTTGGCTTGTTATTTACCACACTTCTGTGTGCTGAGGCAAAAGATAATTGGAAGCATTTTGGCAACTGGCACGCACCCTTTCTTGCTGATTTGGTAAACTCAATGAGGTCAATAGTTTTGGTATGAGTAGCTGAAAGGCAAAAACCTAAAGCTGATTTTCGAAACTGAAACGAAACTAAAATGAAACTGCAACCGCATCGAATTGATTTGAGCAATTTCAAAGAGCGCAAAAATGTGCGTTGTAAAATGCAATCGGTATTGAGAGAATCCTCGCATTTGGCCCGTTTCCAACCCAGCGCCCCAAACCCCCTCGTTTGCACAGTGAACGCATAACGGTCCATTTAACCACGATGCTGGCAATAGCCATCGACATGAGCAGCATGTGAAATGCCCGAGAGCCCAAAAGCAATATTTAACTTGAATTCAGCAGAAATTCGACTATATCGAAAGATATTTACAACCATGGCCAAACATTTATCTAGCCGCCTCTAGTCAATCAAAACCGCGCTCTACGTGGTTTAAATCCCCTAACTATTCTACCCAATTTCCGCCTAAACCAATTGCCGGCAGAAACAACAAAGAAATAAACTAATGAACTTTAATTCGTGTGCTGTCGATTTCAATTTATTTAAAGTGTTACGGGCTAGAAGATACCCTTTACTACGTAAGGGAAAAGAATTTCTCTATGATTTAAAATAAAACTACAAGCCACTTTAAGCTTTAAGCCACTCACTGGTAAAAACCACGTTTAATTGCCAAAACATAAACCCCAAAGAATTGTACAAGGGGACAAAACTTTGGCAATAACCAAACAATTTTTAAACTTAATTGCAATAAAAAAAACTTGCACATAACTGGGCCAATAAAAAAAATAAAAACTTGGCTTCAAGCTGTTGTCGTTGGTGTTATCATTGTTATCACAGGATTGGGGTTTCTATGAAGCGTCAGAAACTGTGACAAAATGTTGGGGAATAGCTGTCATAATATGTTTGTATATCGCAGCATATGAAATTCACACATCATGAACTAAGATATGAAAAGTTAATAAGAAACAGGAACGTGACAGGAAGCCATGGGGCAACTACTATGTGGCAAGCATTTCACTCTCAACTTGTATACAACCGACTTTTGTTGGCTTGAGGTGCAAAGTTTAGTTCCCATTTCCACTGCGATAGGACGAAGCAAAAATACATAAACTTGACTGCGAATATCAAGGGAGTAAAATGAAATTTGTTGCCAAATTGATTTCTACCAGCTCAAAGTCAATTGGAATACCATAAGAGTTCGAGGAGCACATGTAAATGTCATCAATGTGCGAAAAAAGCTAATCATAAAAACGTGAAAATTATTAAAAATCCTTCGATTAAGTTGTAAAACTTATTATGCAGATTGTGACATGAAATATCCATCGCACGTACTATTTTAGGCAGAACAATTTGCCATATCAAATGTCATAATGTTCTAAAAGACTTATTTTAAAATAAGTACTTAAAGAAGTTCTCACTCTACCTTATTGAAACTACATATATGAAAGTTTAAATATTAAGTTACTAAGTGCTGCTAATTAGCTAAACTTTGGGTCTTTTCAGCTTTCAAGTTTAGCGCTTTTTAGGTAACACCTTTTGTGGATATAATGTTACTAGCATTATAATAACTTTAAGACGTTTAGAGATAGCGAAGAAAAATATATACAAATAGAATATATACTTTGTTTTGTGGGATACTACTTAGTACTAAGTATAAAATTAGAAAAAGTCACCACCATAATCATTTTGAGTTTGTAAAGCCCCCATGATAACCTCTCTTTCGATAATGAAGCTGTTCTACTAGGCCGTAATTCATTAAAATGAATTGTGTTCTACACAAACTGATAGCGGGTTAATAGCTAGTCATTTGCAGCCGTCGAGGGCAACAGCATTGAGTAGTTTGGCCAAAAGTAAAGCTGCCAAGTGCCAAGTTCAGCTTTCAACCGCAGATTAAGACGCAGCAATCTACCACATGAAATACACTTCAAGTAAGAGTATTAAAGAGAGTGGTACAGACGGAGAAAGAGAGGGGAAGAAGAGTGCGTATGTGTGTGTGTGTGTGTAAAGGAAAAGCGAAAAGCAAAATCGAGCAGCAATTAAATGCGAAAAGAAAAACTTGATAGCGTTTCGCAGAAAAGCGAATTCACGGAGGTCGCCAGGCAACAGAGTATGTAAATGTTTGTGAGTATGTGAGTGTGTAGCTGATTGTGGGTGTATGTGTGTGTGTATATCTGTAAGTCTGTGTTTGTATGAGAGTGGCCTGGCCTCTAATAGCTTCGCTGTGTGTGCTCAGCTCTACCTTAAACAACAAATAAATTGGGTACATTGGCTAGAGTTTGTACACACAAGTTTACAGAGTATTTGCTAGTTGTGCTACTTTTCTGTTTTGTAATCTGTGACACACACACACACACACACACACTATAATTGTAAAGTGCCTTGCTGTAGTAGCTTTCGCTTTTAATTGTTCCTGCGTGGACCTCCAATGCCAGGACTCAGACCTCGCTCGCTACACGGGTGTGGGTGTGTATGGGGTGTGTGTATCTGTGTGTTATTAACAACTTTAACATCACTTTGGTGTGCCGTCAGACGTGCTACAGCTGCTGCTGAACGTTGTTTGTTGCTTGTATTATTCTTATAGCCAAATGTCGCCTGTTCGCTGGTTGCACTTCACTTGAGTGTGACTTAAACACACACACCCACACACACACACTAGCGAAAACACACATTTATATGCTGATGACTTTATTTTAAACACTCGGAGTTATCAGACCCGTGGAAAGCCCGTACGATGACAACGCATTTCCATTGTGCTTTTCACATAAATTTATTAATTGGCTTCATATACTCCTTCTCCTTTCCTCTCTCTCTCTCTCTCTTATCCTCAGCTTTAATTGTGTGCGTCCGCCACTTCAATTAATTAATCACTCTTAAGAGCAGTTGACAATTTCGACAATTTGTATGTGTGAAGTTTGCACTAAAAGCAAAAATCAATTTTAAATTAGAGCACAATGAGCTCATGAAAATTTGCTGACCAATTTTTGTCGTCCGTCAGTCACACAGTTGTTAACTCCCACATGACGCTAACAGTAACAAAACCAAGAGGTCAGGCGATGACCACCTCTCACTACACCACCCAACCACCCCACCCCAAACTCCTTTGCAGGGCATGTGGCCTAGGGAGCTGTTATTGAATCGAGTTACATGTCAAAAGAAGCGCCAGTGGCAAAAGTGGGCGCTACAAGCGAGTAAACAACAATAAAGCGAAGACAAACAAAAGCGCAACAAAGGACAAACTATGAGACAGAATGCCACAAAGGGAGAGAGTGAGATAGAGATAGAAAGAATGCCAGTTACTTTGCTAGGGAGAAAAAGAGAAAGTCACCTGACATGATGAATGGGACGCGTTGCTAGACAATTTTTCAATTTGAATGACAAAAAATAAACGAAGAACAAAATAATATTAGGGCCTGACGACATTTCTCTACTGCAATCGATCGCTGCAACCTGCAATTTGCTGCCTCACTGAGTCCGACAAGGAGCCAAGCGCAAACAATTAAAGGGGAAACTCCAAAAATGGGTTGGGGCTAGAGCTGGTATCTATATGGACATCGGAGCAAGCAAACATTACATAGAATATCATGTTTCGAAATAACAATTTTGCAAAGAGCAATGGTAATTTGTCAACTGTTAACAATTGAAAACAGAACCACATATTGAGACAAGTTTTATTCTAACAAATTTAAGGGAATTGTCTTCAGGGGAAAAGCAATTTATGGGCGAGAAATCAATTATTAATCAATTCAACGCCAATTGATAAGTTTGTCACTGCTTATAAAACAGTTTTCTTACAATACAGCACACCTGCCAGAACTACAAATTTGTCTATCAATTAAAGTGACTGATAATTTTTATGGTGCACTTACCGCTTGCCTTTAAATGCCAGCAAATACTTTTTGTTGGCGGGAAAATTGTTGGACTGCACGGAGCCCGTGGCGCCGGCACGCAATGGAAATTGTTTGTGAAAGAGCGGAATGCTAACATCGAATCCATGACGCATTTGGAGCACACTCATGCTGGCCTTGGCCAATATTGCTTCGCCGGCATCGAAGCCAAGCGAATGTTCCGCATAATCTGGCCAAGTGCCCGAATATAGATTGAAAATGATATGATTCCGGCCATTATTCCAATGAGGTAAACGGGCCAGACGCGATGGCACATTACGCACATAATCCTCGGATAGAGAGTCACGATCCAGCGTATCGATGGCCAGCACAAAGAGGCAGGCAGCGGCGGGATCACTGGTATGATAACGTGACTCCTGTATGGCAGTGAGTATCTTCTGATAGTTGGCCGAACTAGGCGGTGCCGCGCCCAGTGAATTCAGTGGCTCCGGCGGGTAAACGTAGACCAAAAATTGATCATAGCATTTGGTGAAATCAAAGCACGTCTCCATGCGGCATCCGGCAGCAGCTGACAATGTCTTCCGCTTGGCCGTTGGCCCTGCCACATTTGACACATTCGAGAGTGGCTTGCGATGCTCGTAGCCCATAAAGCTGGGCAACTGGGCATAGGGTTGAACGCCACCATCTTTGGCCGACTCGTGCTGGGCACGTCGTGGTCGATGTGGTGCCACTTTCAGCTTATAGCCGCAAAAGTAGCAATAGGCGAGAAATGCACATGAGAGAAAGACGAGAATGTAACGCTTTTTAGCCTGCATGCTGATAAGTCCAGCTGGGTATTGAGTGGGTACTGCTGGGTATTTTTCGGCGGTCGCTCTTGCAGCTCAAATTGTGCTGCCGCGTCCAAGAGTTTACTACGAAGGTGTTTGTTGCACTAAGTGTGATTTGGTTAATTTGCGGGTGGGAAGGTGGAGAAGGAGAAGCGAGCGCTGCTTCTAAATGTCTTGAGGCCTTAATCAAGGCGCATTTTGATTCTCGTTTGCTGCTCTTGTTGTTTTTGTTTCTCTTGCTGTCTTAGCAGCAACGGCAGCAGCAGCAGCGGCGCCCCTCTCTCTCACGCTCAATCTTTCCTCTCTCCGTTTTTGTTGTTGCTTCTGCTGTTGTTTTTGTTGTCTGCGACGTCTTTGCGCGCGACTTTTTCATACACATTTCACTTGTATATACTTTGCACACACATATTCTACGTTTAACGCTATTAATTGCTAATTTTGTATCAATTATTAATCATATATTTAATCATTTTTCTAATATGTATATTTTTCATTTGGTGGCGCGACGAATTCGGCGTCGACAACAACGCTGGCGACGACGACGACGACCACGACGATTTAACAGTAACAGCTCGCATTATTTATGCACTCGCGTATTGAT
This sequence comes from Drosophila dunni, assembly GCA_018152125.1. Classification (NCBI taxonomy): domain Eukaryota; kingdom Metazoa; phylum Arthropoda; class Insecta; order Diptera; family Drosophilidae; genus Drosophila; species Drosophila dunni. The sequence goes on along the minus strand of JAECXC010000339.1, from coordinate 9,642,139 downwards.
GAAGAGCGTGCGGAAACATTGCACAACTTTAAGCACTTGCTCTTAATCTTCCAATAAATATAATTAATTTGTTTTATAAACAATGCGAACGCGACACAACGCAACACGAAACATTTTCATCTGCGGAGAGCCACTGATTGAGAGAACAGCAGCAAGAGCGAGAGAGCGCGTTAACCAACTGTCAAAACATTGGCAGAGTTGCCAAGCACAGCCAGGGCTGCAGCAGACGTTAACTTTTAAACAATACCAAAAAATATTATAAGCAATTTAAATATTTGCGTTAACTGTCGCTATTCCTATTAATTCTTTCGTCTTTATTTATTTTTTATTGTCACGCTGTGTCTAAGTTTTCATCGCGTTAACTATGGAAGCTGGTGCAAAAACACGCTGCACTGTGCAACAATATGTAAATTTTGTTGCCGCCTATTTTGATGCGCGCACGTCTTGGATGCGTTTTGATAGCTCGGCGTATACTGCCAGAGACTTTCTTATGCTGTTGGTCAACGAGCCTTGCTTGGAAAAGCATTCATTCAACTCCTGGAAAGAGTGGTCATGCGCACTTTGCGCACAGCGATATGCGCACGCAACTAGGTGGCAACGCCGTGCAGATAACACCAAACAGCTGTTCCACTGCCATTCAACAATTCAAACTGCTTGTTGTTGTTGTTGTCGTAGCTGCTGCTGCTGCTGCTGCAGTTCAATGTGGTTTGTTCGTGGGCGGCAGCGGTGGCAGCAGCAGCAGGCACAAAGTAATACATATTCCCTTGAGCGCAATATGTTTATCAAATATAATTACACAACTACAACAAATTTAACAGCACAATAATTATAGTTTGGGCGAATTGATTACATTACAGGCGCCAAATACATGATTTAAATGGCACTTTGATGCATGCGCATACATGCATTTTTAATTACAGCCACGGGAATACCGTTTTTGTTTGTTTTAAATTATTATAGCACAAGTAATTAGCAGCCCTAAACTTATTTTACTACACACAGTTAGTCACAAAATTCATTTTATTTTATAACACAAAGTTTTTAGAACAAGTTAATAATGAGATTTATTTTTCTTTGCCAAAAAATTACTTTACTAACTGTTTAAATGCAAGCACACAGTCAACCGAAAAAAAACACAACATTTTTTTTGGACGTAGCCTGGTCGCATCCGTATCCGTATCCGCCTCCGACTCCGGTCGCCTTTTTGGCCGCGCAATTTCCCGTTACAAACGCGTTTAAGCTGGAATTTCAATTATGCACAGGAATGTCGTCCGCAGCGTAGCCCTTCCCTCCTACCCACCTTTGCCCGCAATTATGATGGGCCCTCATAGATAACAGACCCCAATCCCAAACGAAATATGCCAGGCAGCTGCTTCAGCACAAAATTGTTGTCTTCTTTTGGTGCTTTTGTGTTGGCTTTGCCTATGCCTTTATGGCTTTATAAGTTGTTGCCTCATATGCAAATCAAATCAGCAAAGGGCTAATAAAAAATAGATACTGGAGCATAAGCACTTCAGGCATCCTTTCATCACAATGTAACCACCCAAAGCAGACAAACCAGGCGAACCAGACGACTGCCAAGTCAAAACAAATTGCAGGCGACATCCTTGACTTCTGCATAGAATTCAATTTCGTCTGAGAGTCTGTGAGCTGCAATGGAGCTATGATTGTGTGGCTTATGCAGCAGTGGCAGCAGCAACAGCTGCTCACAAAACCGGAAATGAAACGCCGTGACATAACTGCAAACGGAATACCAAAAAAACGATACCAAAATATTCTACTCACTCTTCGCCTGCAATTTAACAACAGAAATGATAATAATTAATAAAAGTTGTACAAGTTGAATAGTAATTTTTAGCATGCGCATACATTTCTAGCGGACACTGTGTGTGACAGGTCGCGCCGTTGGCATGAACATGCAGTTCGTTTCTGTTTCCGTTTCCGGTGCTTCTAATTAAGTGTCAGACGTCGTGCTCGTCATCGTGCCAACATTTTTGCATTGCTACATCTCCTATCCCCACTCCCTTTTACTCCCTCCCTGCTCTTCCCCTACGCTTACAGTTATTTTTGCAAATTTGCTTTGTGCAGTTGTCCGTCTCGCTAGCTAAATTACAGGATAACGCCCACGAAAGTTAATCAATCATGCACACGCTGGTCTTTCTCTACGGCCTTCTATCTCTCTATTGCTTCTCCCACTTCTTCTTCTTCTTAGTCTTCTCAACTACTTTTTTGGTATATAATCAGAGCATACTTTTAGGTGTTTTGCAGCTGCTTCTGTTAGTGGCAAAAGTTTGATGAATTGTGCGACGTAGCGTTGCATGCTAATGAAAAAATTCGATTTATTCCACACCGCCAAATGCTTGATTTTGGCAACTTTGTGGCTGCTGTTTGCCGAGAGTGGAAAAGCGGGTAACAAAAACAAACTAACTCTATATTACCCCCGCCGACAAGCGTAGGAGTCGTGTAGACCACATAACAATCATGGCTCTTGGTTCAACTTTTCAGTGCCAGCCACAGCTACAGCCACAGCAACAGCAACAAAAACATAAATTCATTAGTTACTAGACAACGGATTGCAGCAACGGCAGCCAAAGGATGCTCACTCAGCTGCTTGTGCAATGCCCCAACTCTCGCCCACTCCCACTAAGTACCTACAAAATTTATGACGTCACTTTTAGTTGCTCGACGACTTTATTTTCCACTCTTATATGGCTAAAAGCAATCGGCTTTGCCCGCGCTTTCTGCTTATAAAGTGTAATTTGTGTGGCTTAAATATTACGTATGAAAGTAGCTTTTTGTTACATACTTTTGTCAGTCCCTTCTTTTTTTTTGATGTAAAGTGTGGCTGAATTAAATTGCTCATCCATCACTTGGTTACTTGATATACACGATAACCTTTGATGTTTACATACTTGGTAGATACCTTAGCTTTGAGCACTCCTGCGGTTTACTGCATGCCACAAGGACACGCGCTCTCCTACGCTCTCCCCCACCCCAACTCTCTCTCTCCCCCTTTGGGAATATAAAATGCTCCTATTATGTACAGATTTTTTGTGTTTTATGGTTAGCAAATGGTGTGGGAGAAAGCACCGAATTGAGGTGCTAAAATAAAGCAAATACTCGGACGGAATTACTGCTTATATGCAGTTTGCCATAACCCAACGCATACTCATACTCATACGCGTATTTACACACATACTCGTAGTCGTATCTGCTGTCAGCTGCCACATCTTGTCAGATTTGCTTCGCCTGACAGCCGCTGCGCAGACGTGCCAAGGATAACGCCAGCCATTTTGTGTCACCCGAAAAACTTTATGCGACTGGGCGAGTGGGCGAGTGGGCGGTGATAGTGCCACTTTAAATACAAATGATTATTACATGCAACCGGTCAGTGAACAGCTTCAAATCCAATCTACGCTGCGTATACTTGATGGGCTGCAAGCAAACTTTCTTAGGAAGAAAGTAAGAGAAATAGAAGGAGTACAAATTGTAGTTGAAGGTCAGCAGCAGGTTTAACTTTAGCTGTGATTTTCCAATTCGATTTGCCAACATCAAAGCAACAACAACAGCAACGACGTCAAGGAGAAAAACACCAGCCACTGATGTGCTAAGAGATACCCCTTAATTTACCTGCAACAAGAAGAAGTTCAGCAAACACTTGTATGCAGAGTATGCCTGTTATCTGGCTACTCAAATTACGTATACGGCACGTGGCACAGCCACTGTGATTCGTATGCGTGTGTTTGTGTATGTATGCGTGCGTGTAATTCAATTTGTGCGCCAAACCAAACGCATAATAAGAAACATAAAACAGTCCAATGTTTCGTCTTCTCCGAGCAAGCAAGCAAATAAAAAACAAGACAAGAAAAAACAACGAGCAGAAAAGGGAAATGGAAAACATGTTTCGCTTTTTCAGCGAGAATTTTATGCATAATCCTTGAAGCTGCAGATGTTTGCTGACTGTTGCTGCTGCTCGGCTGTTTGTTCAGTCAGAAAATATGTTATTTCATGTACAATCTGCACTTGAAGACGAGTTTGTCAAGGTTTCTACCCACTTTTCCTACTCCCACAGCTTCGACTTCAAATTTCCGCCACAGCCACGCCCAATTTCAAATTGTATTGTCCTTAAGCACATCAGACTCTGTATAAATTCTTGGTAAATACCATTGAAAACAATACAAACCACAATGAAAACAATGTTGTTAATCAAAGGGATATTGAATTTCGTGTATTACCGATTTCAGATTGCTGCCTTTAAGTTAACTTTCCGCAAACTTTGCTACAAATTCTATGCAAATAAAATTTAATATTCTCCAACAACTCACGCCAAAGAGGAAAAAAAAAACGCTGGCACTTGAGAACGCGACAGGAAGAAGTTTTTCCAGCCTTAAGGCGAAATTTTTCCGTTGACGTTGTTACAGAAAATATTTGTTGTTGTGTCCGTGAGGGGAAAAGGCAGCGACAGGGGGAGTCGGGGATTTAGGGGGGGAGACAGCGGTAGTGGAATGCCCAGATACTTATGCTTTTTTAAATGCTATAAATAAACGATTTACGTAAAATATTAAAACGATCAAAGCGAGCACACACACAAAAACAATTTAAATGCCTTCGAGTCAGATTATCAACATTTAAGCTGGCCATATTCGTAATTTGAGGAATTAAGTATTTTCTGAATCATGTCAGGTGTGGCTCAACAGCACACAAACAGCGGCACACTTTAAATGCGACCGACTAAAAATGTTTAACATTTGAGTAAAAAATATACTTAATTTGCATGCAGCGTACAATTTTGGGCACAAATTCCCCAGTGAACCAAAATACAAACAGCGCAAAATTTTGAATTTAAATTTATGTCAGCTTAAGAATTTTTTTAAGCGTAAAAGATAAGTTTAAATTGGTTATAAGCAGTTGGCAAGAATTGACAGCATTTGTGTTAAAAAAAAACTGCACTTTTCAGTAAACTTTTTCAGAAAGTTCCCATGTTTAATTTTACTTGCTCTGCACTCCAAGTGGTAATTAAACAACAGCAATCAAACACAAATTTATCACTTGAATTGAACTCTGTAATGAAATTAGACATGTAACATTAGGCAATAGTCTGCCGACTTGTAATCTGTAATAAATTTCAAGTGCCAGCTCATGAGCCAAGTCAATGGTCAACAGACGGATTTGCAGAGTTGAACATTTAACATTCAACATTCAACATCCATTATCCAATATGCAAAGTCCTTTAGCACTGCAGAATTTCACTGCACGGCAGAACTTTCAAATTGTCAATGTTTATACTGTGGCCATATAAACATTGCCTTTTGCTGCACTGTGAAAATTAATAGCCAGCTGGAAGAGCAGAAAGTTTTAAGAGGGAAGTGAGAGAGGCGGGGAGCAGAGGGATTACGGACAGGCTTGCTGCAACATATTGCATTTTAATGGGAATTTCATTTTCATTGTCAACACTGCTTGAATTATGAGCTTGAGTTGCAGGCGCTAGTGCGCCAGGACAACGAAAGCCAGGATACATTTTCAGCAGTCAGTCGTAAATATCTGACTTGGATTAACAGCAGACTTGACTCTGTTCTGCTGACTGCATTCAATTGAATCTAAGCTTTTCTACACTTCAGTTCATAAATGAAGGTGTGTGTTTCGGTGTGTGCGTGTGTGTGTGTATCTGCTGCTGGCTGGGCATTTGACACTTTTCAGGTTTAATGATGCAACCAGCACACTCACACACACACATGCACAGGTGAGCAGACTGCACTCTGTGCTGGCATCTCAAGTCTACCCATTGCCCATTGTCTTTGGTCTAGTTGTAGCCACACATTTGCTGATGACGTGTGTCAACGCATTGTGCGGTGTAAATTGCTTGTCTCGCTCACTGTACCACCACAAACACACTTCACTCCTCCCACTTGCCAGCCCTTCGCCCTGTTGCACTCTTAGGGCCAACCAATGCAACGCGTACACTGATAAAATGAGGCACTATTTGTAGCAAAATAAATAAATTTATTTAAATAGTAATACTTTAAATTAAATATATTTTATATAGTCAAATATATTTATTTTTTATTTAAAAATTATGTTTTCTTTAGGTTTAGAAATAGTTTCTCTTAGAAACAGCATTTTTTCTGTGTGTACTTCAATGATCTGTAGTTTCCTCACCCTACAGCTGTCTTGTATTGCCTCGTCCTGGTCTGTAACGTTCTCTGCTGTCTTGTCTTGTCCTGTTCTGTCCTGTTCTGGCTTGCGTGACAAGTTGTGTGCATAAATTGCAAGCTGCCTCGACTGCGTTTTGTATACAAAACACGTGAAGGATGAGGTTGCTGCCGTTGATGCTGCTGCTGCCACTGCTGACTATGTATGAAGTATATATCCTTGACGTTTTGGATTTTGTTTGATGCTTAATAAAGGCATAAACCAGAGCGACAACCAGTGCCACAACAGCCACAACTCAAGCATATGAAGTTTCAATGCCTGGTTCACCTGCCTCCACTTATTCCCCCTGCCCCCTTTGGTCTCAGTGTAATTCAATCCCAAGCACGCCACTTGTGCACACTTGCTTCCGGTTGCTTGTTGTTGTCGTTGCTGTTGTTGTTGCATGCTGCAGTTGCAGTTTAAATTGCTGCCACAATTACACATGTCGCTGTCTGCAGCAGCTGCAGGGTCAATGCTGCCAGTGCAACTCTGCTTAAATTTGTATTTAAAGACAGCAAACAACTCATAATAACAGCACTTACTGTGGTAATATTTTCCTTTGATTAACAGTCATTACTTCGCATTAAATTAGGAAATTTTTATGTTTTAATATTATAAAATTATCGAACTTCTCTATTGCCAAATAAAAGCAAATTTTAAGTGTGTCAGTTGAGTAACAACTGCATTAAAATGGGTTTATTCAAGTCTACTTTTATCTAACTTTCGAGATAATTGGATTAGTCTGACAGGTTGCGTACATAAACTTTTTGTTTTCACTGTTGGTTCACCATTTTTTTGTTTTTTATGCAACTAGCATCGACCAGTTTTAGGACTGACCTATCTCAAGGCTTATAAAGCACTTAACCTAGAAAGTTGACAAAAACAAAATGAGTTCCAAAGAGAGAGAGAGGGAGAGTAAGGGAGCGACACAGAGAGAGGGAATTAGTGGTGAAGCGCAGCTCAGTCTGTGGCTCCGGCATGCCTGATGATAAGCCCTATAATGGCTCCATATGCAAGCTGTAAAGAGCAACAACAATGGGACAAACAGACAGCCAGAGAGACAGAGAGACAGAGAGACAGTGAAACAGACAAACAAACAAGCAAACACAAAGGCAAAACCTCGCCAACCAACCAGAGTTATCAAAAGTAATTATCAAACCAACAAAAGCAACAACAACAATAGAAACAAAGACAACTTTACTGCCATAACAATGCCAGCGAGTGGCTTCTGTTTGTCTCCCTGTGTAAAAGGGTGGACTTTTCGCAGTGGGCGTGGCACTGCAACATGAGTAAGTCAGTGTTAATTAAGTCGGCAAAACAAATGGAGCAAATGCGTCCAAAAACTGCACATGAAACTGGATGTGTTTAAAAAAACCCAAAAAAAACTGTGGAATTCGCCACTTAAATTCCACATTTAAATACTTTTGCTGAAATATATTTAATTTGTTGCGGCCATAAAATGCCAAGGATAATGCCCTTAATTGTGTATCAAAATTACATATATATGCATTTATTATGACATAATTGTCAAAATGTCAAGACCTTCGTGACCTTTTGGCCAACTCCATTGAATGATTGACTAAAAGCAAAAGCGCAAAACCAATTTAAATACACAATATGTTAAAAAAAAGCTTTAAAAAATTGAATAAAATGTGGCTATAATTTATTTTAGCGTTTTCACACCTTCTACACATTTGAAATGATATATTTTGGCTTAAATTTGATAGACTTCCTCAAGTCCAGACTTAAGTATGGCCATAAAAATGCGTGTGTGTGTAAAACTATAGATTTCTCTATGTGAGCACATAAATTGTGCAGTTCTATTGCCTGTTTGGGCACTTGGCTAACAAACAGCGCCAGATATTGGCGATGACAGCACGAACCCATTTCAAGGGCAACGCGGCGTATGTGTAATACAGCCAAGAACTAAGCACATTGGGCATTTGACTGGGTGCGTGCCAAAGGAATGCAATAAAATAAGCACCAAATTATGCGCAGACACACACATTTGCATAAAAAAAGCCAGCGATTTTCACTCTTTTAACTCCCTTCTCCTTTCCCATCCACTTCCACTGCCCCTCACCCAAACCCCCGCCAAGCAACCCATTTGAATTTCCTTTCTCCCGCCTTTCTCCCGCCTTTCTCTCTCCCTTCCATTCCATTCCATCCCGCAACTGTCATTTGCTCGTAAAGTGCCAGAAGTTTTGGGTTGTAGAAACTGTAGATTGGTTGAGTTTAGTGCCCAAATATTTGCTCAACATTTTATTCATGTTTGTGGAGTTCCGCGTATATCATTGAACTGGGAGTGCACAGTTGTAGAGCACTTGTAAATAGTTAATAAACGCAGGCGGTAGTTGAGCAGCCAAGTTATTTACTAAAAAAATATTCAATTTAACTTGGTAGTCTAAAATTGGTATGCTAAAAATTTAATTTAATTTTTAGAAGCTATTTAAAGACTCAAAGTGCTGCGAATTAAGTTGTTATTAATGCTTAATTAGGTGGAGGTTTATTATCTGCTTTAAAATTAAATGAATATCTGTTGAGGAAATATATAAATTAAGTAATTAGACACTCTAATTGGTTTAATAAAAATGCAAGGTTATTTTTATAATATTTTCTTGCTTTAATTTAAGTATTAATCTCAAGAAAATTGTTTGATTTCCCCTCAGGTTTTACGCATATAATTCACAATGTTTTTTGTCTGATCGAACTTTATTAAAAAATAATTTGTATATGATGAAATGTTGTTAAAATTATAATTTTGGAATTATAAAAATTTGTTGCAATAATTAAAGATTAATTTTTATATTATTATATTTTGTAGCATGTTATATACTCTATATTGTAACACCAAATTATTTTTTTAAGAACTATTTATTTCTTAAACTTTATTAAAACGTTGACTAAATAAATTTTTATTTATTTGTCCATTGGTGTTAAAATTAAATAATTGACAAAACATCCAAACAAATGAAGCCATTAAATCACCTACATCATTTTTAAACATAAATCAAAATCATATATTTAATATTAATGATAGTAGTTACTATTAAAATGGCATTCAAATATTCATTCATATATAATCCTAACGGTAACCACATAAATCATGTTATATTTTCGGCTCAAAATTAAAGTTAAAAAAGACGAAATTTAATGTTAAACAAATGCAAATTTCAAAAATTATGGAATTAACAAAAATGGGGTTAATTCCACGACTAAGTGAGCAGCTTGGTGAATAATGCATTCATTGGAAAACGTCAAATCGTTTTAGCCCTGAATTAAATAAACCTCTTCAACAAAATATAATATATTTTTTATAAAATATGAAATTTACATAAAAGCAGAGAGAAGCCAACAATTTGTCAATGTAACACTCACGAGTTGGAGCTGAGATTTCAGGTGGAGTTTCCCGCTCGGATGATGCGTTTAACATATGCAAATGATTGTGCTAATTTGTGAAGAGAGCGCCACAAAAATAGAGCCATAAATTAGAGTGGGTAGGTGCGCAAGTGTGTGTGTGTGTGTGTAGGTGTGCGTTGCAGACAATGCAAGTGTAATCAATCAAATCGCAGCTCGTTTGTTATATTGGCCATCATTGAGCCAAAAAAAAAAAAAAAAAAAAAAATAATTAAAAAATTATTTGTAAAATGCCAACAGAAATTTTAATGAAGCTGAAGACGACAGCAAATGGATGGATCGGATTGTAGCGGGTATATAGTTTGGTATGGCATGGCTTGGTATGGGGCGTTGCGTGTACGACAACGCGGTGCGGTCTCTCACCTTGAGCGCATTATATTGATTTCAGCAACAACAAATTGTGTCTTTATGGGTTTTTCGTCTTTTTTTGCCGGCGCCTCAAATTAAAAAAACACAAAAATTATAACAAAAATAAAACCGAAAGGCAGTTGAACAATAAACAAACAAAAGATAGTAACTAAACTCCAATTGGTTACATACTCAAAGAGTGAAACGAAAGTGGAACGAACGGATGTGCCACAAACAGTGGAACGAACCACCCAAAATCGGGCAGCCGTCAAATACCTGATCGGCATAACAACTCCAAACCAAGAAGTCTTTTTTTCCTAATTAACTGAATTAATTAGAATTTTCTACAGTCACGTTTTCAATTGTTTATATTTGGTCAACTGTTGCTTTCTCGAAATGTAGTAAATAATATTAATTTTTTAGGAAATTTACTGCCTTTCTAAATTAGTTTGTGTTGTTGTAATCTTCCAAAGTTTGCTTGATTTTTATGATGCCGCATAACCAGAACACGACCCTGTCAAAACCACTTACAAGTGAGTAGCATGGCTGAGACTCAGACTGAGACTGAAACCATCTTCAGCTGTTCAATTTGGGGCTAAAAACTTGTTTGATTCACTGTGCGTGGCAGGCACTTGAAGAAAAATAAGAAAAAGCCAAGTAAGCAGCGCCTGTAGATGCTCGACTTGGAGCTACCCGTTATATGAGCTTTTCTTTACAATTTAAAAGTGGTTTCCAAAAACTGCTGCATACTTTTAGGCGCAGGGGCTTTGCACATGCATAACTCTGTACATATATATTCTAGCTGACTGCTGTAAAGTGGTATGAGCTTTAAAAACTCTGTCACACACTCTATTGCCTGTACCCACTTAGTTTTATACTCCTTACCTATGTAATACACCCGTTTAAAAGCACAAAAAGTTGCCATGTCCGCCTCTTTGTCCGCCCCTTCGTTTGCTTGGTTGTTTCTTATCCGCTGTTGCTGTTGTTGTTATGTCTTCGCGTTATGTTCAAAAGGGTGCCCCACAGTCAACGTAATGCGCCACTTACTTCCTCGTAAGTGAACACCAACAACCACAAAAGGTAAATAAAGACGCATACAATCGATGCTTTCAATTTGCACGAAAAAACGAAAAACTTCACATAAATTACATAAGTTAGCCAAAAAAAAAAATAAATAAAATCAAGCGTGTGTAAAGCAATAAAAAATTAAAGTTGAACTTTAGGGAGCAGTTGAAACTGGTTCGCATCTTTTGCAGGCACCCAAGACAACTGACCAACTGACCTTGAGCCTCGATTATGCAATGCCATCTTCAATCTACAGTGAACAGTCAAGAGTCAACAGTTTACCTACCGTCTACACTGTCTACAGTCTACCGTCTACAGGTCTTCAGTCTTCTGACAGCTGCAAGGGCTGTGTCCCCGTCTTGTGGCTCTCCAACAGATTGCCAAATGTACAAATATGTGAACACACACGTCTTTGAAATCACACAAAACACAAAGAGATAAGTAAACAGCTCCAGATCGCATCTCAAATGCAACAACTTGTCTGCGTAGCCCCAAAAAAAGCCAGATTCATATACCCGAAATGACGCCGACTGCGAGTTGCTGTTGCTGTGTGTGTGCCTACAGGTGTATGTGTGTGTGCTCAAGTGTGTTATAAAAGCAACTTACGCGAGCTGCCAACAAGCCATAGTACAAAGTCTACTTGCAGCGTGCAGAGCTCGTGTTCAAAAATCCAAAAATCAAAAAAGAAACAAAAAATTATGTTAAAATTCGTGTTGATTGCCAGCCTGCTGGTCTGCGCTGCCCTCGCCGCACCCGTGAGTGAAAATCCAACAAAAAATGCAGGAAAACATATAGTTATATATAGCTTTTTATTGTGTCCTGTTTGAGCCAAGTTAAGACTTACGAGCGCACACATTTGGGACGCTTTGTGCCGCGATCTGTTTCGCATTTCTCGAAGCTGCCGCACTTGACATTGCCACAATAACTGCCCGATGCACCAGCTGCAAACCAGAGTTTAGCTGTTTATGAGAGAAATCTTTTAAAGCCAAATTCATACTCACAGTTTTTGTTGCCAAAGGGTGACTTGTCGCCACCTGAATTGCCCAATAGATTGGGTGATGCACAACTGCGTCCGTTGCACAAATTTGGACAGCACTTGCCACCAATTGAGCTGCACTCGCTGTCATGCAGGCATTTGGGCGTACAGTTAGTTACCTTGGTGGATGAGGGGCAGTCTGGGCAAATGGATAAAAGACATTGAACTTGTGCCTAACCAAACTGGTCAATTACATTATGGCCATAACTTACCACTAGCTGCCAGTGTCAAAGCCACAGCACAAACGCCAATCAACAAAAGCGTTAGCAAAAAACTTGAATTGCCTTGAATTGAAAGTGAAAGAGACACGAATATAGTTTGAGCAAGAGAAAGAGAAAGGGAGAGTGAATTTCTCAGAGAGTTAGTTGAACACTACTTGTAGCTAGACATACCCATTTTCTTAGTAGTTTAGACGTCCGCTCCGTTGCTTAAGTCAGCCACGACTGTCGTCGTCGGTGCTTTATATTTGTGCCCAGTGCAGGCCGATCCACGCCTACAATTCCAACCAGTTTTAGCTTGTCGTCACTTTTGTTTTTTCATACTTTTTTTAGTTTGTTCAGATCGTGTGATTAAAAGCTGAAAAACAAAGGCAACGACACTTATCAATTTGTGTTTGCATTAACATATTGAAAGATACGCTTAGATGCGACTAGAGACATACAGTAAAAGCGCTACAGAAGATCATGAAATGCGAGTAGGTTCATTTTTGGGCGATATAAAGTTATACTGGACTACAAAATTAGTAAATTAACTATATAAAATCTTAAGAATTGCAGGCAGTGAGGCATTTAAACAAGTTAAAATGAGATGACTTTCAAAAAAATAATATTTTTAAATGAAATGATGAGAGAAATGTTAACAAATAAAATAAAAAGAGGTTGAGCTATAAATCTACAATATGTGGGTCATAAGAGCTATAGTAAAGCCTGATAAACTTACCAAAATTAAACCTCTGAACTTACCTTAAAACATGAACTGAATTTATAGCAAAATAATTTTCTTAAAGTTCCTAAAGTCCCCTACCTACTATCTAGTAGTAATAAAAAAATATATAAACTATTTAAAGCTTTAATGAACCCCACTGAACGCCCTAAACTCAACTTAGTTAAACTTTACTGATTTAAAAAGGTCGCACATAAAATTAAGGAAATCACGAGTTTCATGCCATAAACTTTAGTATATAACTTAGAAAACAACTTTAAAATATGCAAATCTGTTTAAAAATGTCAAGTTTATGTTGTTTTTATATTACTAATATTTTTAAAGAGCGTGTAGCTCAGTTTGTAGCCTTTATAGACCCGACTGAACATATGAGTGTCTTTCAATTAATGTTTCCGTTCAAGCGCTGTACAGTGTACACTCTACATATATGACATAAGACAAATTGATAAAAAAAAAAAAAAAAAACAATAATTTTTCAAGCGAAAAAAAACGAGACGCGAAAAAATGCAAAGCAACGAACTTGTTTTTGCAACCTCAGTTTGCAAGACCCTCGGCTGAAAGGTATATAGAAACAGTAACTGACTCATAGACGACGTCTGTAAAGTCGATAACGTCGACAACGGGTATTAACAATGTAATGAATGTGGCCAAGATTGACAGCTGTCGGTGTTACCCAATAAATTCGTTAGAATCATTAAGAGCTCATTATAGTTGTATGGAAATCTACCCAATGAAAACTATTAACTAATCATATAACTATCTACAAATTGTTGATAGGCCCGTGATGATGATGTGGATCTGGAGGAACAACGCAGAATGGAAGATATACAAAATCAAAGTGCCCAATATACGTTTAGTAGCAAAGTAAATGATGACATCAACGACAGCCAAACTGGCCGCGAGGAGACTCGTGAAGGCGGCAAAGTCAAGGGATTCTACTCGTACAGTGACGGTTTCGTCCGACGCAAGGTCTTCTACGAGGCCGATGAGAACGGTTATCGTGTGGTGAAAGAGGAGATGGAGAACATCGGTGAAGGTCCAGTTTTCAATGAACATGGTGTTGCCGATGTTGAGGGTTCGCTCATTGGTCGCTACTCGATCAAACTGGACAAAGATGATGAAGAGAAGCACTACAAGGACGCTAGGGCCTAAAAAAGCCGGCTGTTCAGTATTTCATAGAAGGTTTCTAACATTTAGAAATGAACTGAATTCAATCTAATAAATAAACACAGCAACAAGTCTAATCTTAACTATGAATGTTATTATTGTGTATTAAAAGTCAAACTAAGTAAATCAGAACTTTTGTATAAAAAATACCATAAAACATAAATGAATGAATATTTATTTTGTGACAGGGTTCCAAAGGAGTTCAGAGGGAACCAATAGGAAGGTTGCCCACTTCCAGTCTATTAATACTTAAACTTCTTCATCTTATCTTTTATTTATAAACATTTTTTAATATACAGCATAGATTGTTAGACAATTTGCATACTTGAAGCATAAACATATAGACTACATATATCGCAGAAATAATACAAATATAGTGTTAATAGTTTGGATTACACAACATCATCCTGGACACACTCCATTGAGTTATTTGCGGATTGGGTAATAATTAGCGCCTTCTCTGAATCTGTAAGATTTATAAATTTGTGCTTGGACTTGAGCTCCTGTTGAATGGATGACAGCAGATCGGGTGAACCGCGACCGGGCTTCATATACAGACTATCTCTAGGGCACGCCTGTTGGCTGAGCTCAGCACAGCCGGCCACATCCATGGTCGGTTCCACAATCGTTTCCATCTGCACCGATTGCCGTTTGCGTCGCACACGTTTCGATCCACGGGTGATGAGCACCACAGCGGGTGACTCATAGGGTAGTGCCTGAATGACAGTTTGCAGTAGTTTGGGTGGCGTCTCTGGTGTCTTGGGATTGCCAATGACCACGTCTGCTTGCAGAGCACTGCGAACACGCTCACGTTCCTCCTCCTCGCGCTCACGAGCCGCATTCTTGCGCATAAGTTGTCGGGCCCTCTTCTTAAGTATTGCCTGGGCGGTGGGATAGTAGGCGATGACCTCATTCAGATCCGATTTGGAGAGCACAAAGAGATTCGAGTAGCCCTTAGAGCGCACATCAGCTGTACGTCGATCGGCTCCATTGATGCCCAACAAACTGATCTCACCAAAAACTGAGCCTTCGGTTAGTGTAGCGAGTACCACATCGCTGCCAGGTCCACCCATGACTTGCACCTGTCCCAGCTTGACAATATACATCTCACGACCCACTTCTCCTTTCCGGCAAACAAAATCACCAGGTAGAAAAGTCACAGCACGCAGTTTTAAGACCAAATCCCTGAGCAGCGCCTCCTCACAGTCGGCGAAGAGTTGCACCTTGGACAAGGTTTGTATGTGCACAGAGATGGCAATATCCGTCTTCAAATTGATGGGCAGAGCATCCAAAATATTCGATTCATCTAAGAGCAGCAAAATTAAATCATTTCCGAGTCAATTGATTCCACTCAAACTTACCCAACGTGCGCTGCTGTTCCCAGGTGAACTGAAACCACATTTTGACGCGTGACTGTACCTCCTGCGAGAGATTCAAGCGCCTCATGTACTCCAGTGTCTCATCCTCCAATTGCCGATACTCGTGCTTATTCCGCGTAGCCGTGGAAATGATATCCCTAATCTGACCAATGAGCAAGGCGAACACAAAGACACCCATTAACCAGGCGACCGTCATGAAAACGTATTCACCCTGCCGCTCTGGTTTGGGATTTTTCCCAATAGATGTCGCTGTCTTGGTGGCAAAAGCAAAGCATCTCACATAGGGATGACCCTTGCCGCTGAAGACCCAACGATTCTGTCCCAGGCCCTGATAATCACTGTATGCGTAGTACAGGGCAGCAGTTATATGGATCATGTAGAGCATGTAAGTGAGCGTCTTGGCCACGCGAACCTTTAGGAATGGAATTGGGTAGGTTAATTTGTATTCAATGGCATTTCAGCTAAGCACTTACAAAGTGTGGCGAGGAGATGACGCGATCCAGGAGACGGAATACCTCCCAGAAGCTCTGAATCTTGAAGAAACGTGGAAAGCGCAGCCAGACCGCACCTGTGCCCAGCTTTAGGTACAAAAGCTCCAGAGGTAGGAGGGCGAGGATGTCCAGCTGTCAAAGGAGAACCAGTTAGAACTTTTTGTAACAAAGAATCCGCCTACTCCTCCCACTCACCTTGAACTGTAGCTTTCTCATATAGTTTTTCCGCGTGAGATTCTTGTTCTTCACCCAGAAACCCTCGAAGAGATACATTACCCGATGCTTGAAGAAGACCACGTCCAGCAGATAGATGATATCCGCACAGAAATCACAAGCCAGCCAAATGTTGGTGTTCTCCTTGGTCTGAAAGGGAAACGAGGCGCGCAGCGGAATGACCCAGGCGTTGTAGAGAAAGGACAAGGAGACCACACACAACCAGGAGATGTAGATCTTGCCCTGCGGATCCAGCGTACGTTCGTCATTGTTGGCGCCACAGAGGCTCGAGCAGAGCCAGACATTGGAACGTGGTGTGTCCGCCTCGAAGAGCCGTCCCCGATGCGGTGACTGTCCCGCGGGCACCAGACGCACCTTGTGCCCTGGCGAGGGATGCAAACTCTTGGTGCTGGCATGCAGTGTAGCCTGGTTGGAGGGCGGTGGAGTGGGGGAACTGGCATTGCTAGACGATGGCGTGGGCGGCAGTTCAATCCTTGACTTGACTTTGTTGGCACGCGCCGTGAAGCGTCGTACGAGATGACGCACCTGATCCCGCAGAAACTGCTGACCCTGCGAGTCCAGGCTGCCCGCGCTGCTGGGACGCAGTGGCTCCACACTGGCCTGGGTCTCGACCACGGCAACAATTTCACTCTCGTTGAGCGAGGAGGAGCGCGTGGTGCGCATATTGCGATCGTTGTTCTGCTGCTCCGGCGATTCATTATAGCAGATCTGCACATCCTGCTCATCGTCATCCGCATCCTCATCCTCATCGTGTGCCTCCACTGGCTGCGAGCTGTCGTCACACTGATCCGCCTGCACGGGACTCTGAGACGGCTCCAGTATCACCTGCCCCGTGGCACTGCGCAGCTCGGCTGCACGTAGCTCGGCAATTGGGTCCGTTTCGGGTACTGCACCGGGCAGTGGCGTCATCTCCACGTACTGCGGCTGCAACACACGCCTCACGCTGTCCGGACTGACCAGCGGCTTCTCGTGCTTCAGTATGTGCTTGACCAGGGCGTGGGTGCTCTCGATGTTGCCGCCCTGGCCAGAACGCTCGGCGTCCAAGCAACCGATGCGCCCATTGCGAAAATACAAACGGGAATGATAGAATCGTGGACTGTTGGGTCGCTGGCGACGATTCGGTGTCTTGTAGGCATTGATTTTATAACTGATCCGCTTGGGCGGACTGGGCGTCTTGTTCTCCTTGTCCCGCTGCTTGCGTTGACTCGCCGCTTGCTCCAGTTGCTTCTCACGCTGCAGCAGCTGCTCCGTGGCACTAACAAATTGCTCAATCTCGCGTATGTCCTTGGAAATCTCCTCGAGACTGCGACGTACATGGGCTTCCTTCTCGCCCGGCGTCGAGTACCGACGCTGTGGCTCCGGCCGTGTATTAATCACATCTGTCATGAACACATGACGCTCCAGTGTGTCACAGAAACGCGGCGTTGTTGGTCTCTTGACCTCCCTGGGTGTGCTCGCCATGCGTTTGAGCTGCGGCTGATTAAACTCGTCGTAGGCAAAATTCTCCAATATGTTCGGGGATGACCTCAACAATGCTGCAGTCGCCTCCGTATCGAGCTCCACGCTGCGCTGGTTCAGCTGTGAATGTTTTGTCAGACAACTTTAGACGACTCTCAATTGTCAACTGGCCACAACTGGCAAGGCAATCGAGGCAACCGACCAGCGAATCATCGGCTGATCGGCAAATCAACACGCATATGCAATAAACACAAACAAATAACAATAACAAAACTAACAACAACAACAACTAAAGACTAAACTGATGCCTTGCATGCTAATTGCTTTGGGACGCCCGCACAATCGCATTCAAATCGATTTAATCGAGTAGCCGCCCCATCGCTCCAAACATTTGATCTACCGAAGGAGCCCAGCGAGTTCAAAGTATCCAAAGTCAGTTGAAGCGCGTGCCGCGTGTTTTTTTTTTTAGTTTTTGCAGACGAACGAAGGACATGCAACTCTACAGGGTCTAACGGCTAGCTGGTGCAGTTGGTTGTACCACATTAATCATGGCTCAACTGATGTATCAAGTGTCTCAATCATTGAACTGTAAACTAGGCTATAAATGAACAATAATTTATTACACACTACAGGGGTAGTAACCTTAGAGAACAAAAATTATAATACCCAACTATTAGTTGATTTTATACTATATATTATATGAACCCTTTAACGGACAGTACAAATTATAAAACCTTCAATTACTAGTACCTTCACTTTGCTATATAATCTAGTAGGTATATTCTTCTACTATACTTCTGACTGTCTTTAAAAATCTTTTAAATGTTGTACACATGCTTTGCTGCTTTAATAAGGGCTGACCTTATATAAATTGCACTAGAAATTGAGGAAATATCTAACTCAACATTCCAGACTATCTCAATATTCATTTTCCGACTACTTTGACCAATATTAAACTTTTCTACCCTGCCATGAATAGTTTTGCTGCCAAATTGGCCCTTAAAATATTTTTTTTATAACCCTTACTGCTTTTCGAAAACACCCAACTAAATGTTTAACAAAAGTAAGAGTATACAGCTTTCGGCGTGCCGAAGTAACAACATGCAACTCTTTCATTAAGTGTCTTTTCTTTTACCTTACGAAAGCGGCGCATGCTGGCCATGTTGTTACGCTTGTAGTCGTCGTCGTTGTTGTTGTTGTTGTTGTTGTTGACTTCCCCGCAAGTTCACTGCCAGTTCAAAGTTCAGGGTCATGCGGCACAGTTCAGCCGTTTGCTGTCCGTCTGTAATTAAAGTAAAGTTTCATTGCGTGGCACACGCAGCGTATGATTAATGCACAATAGTTTTTAGCGACGTGTTTTCTAATCTGTCTTATCAGCTGCCCTTTGGCTGCCATATGTTAAATACTTGCTATTGATTTTTCCCAGCGCTGCAATTTGACCGCTTTGTTTGCCAAAAGCTTAAGCTCAACAGGTGTTTAAATGTTTAACAAACCAAGTTTAATTTAGCGTTGGTTCCTTGCTTTAGTTCTGGTAATTCCATGGCTTTTCTGCTGGTTTCCATATGCATTTTGCACTTGCATTTCGGATATTACGCAGTGAAAGATGGCATCAAAATGCAGAACTCACCTCCTCGGCAGCTGAGAGACAATGAAACATCGCAGCAACTAAGCTATGATAAGCAATTGGACGATGCCAAAAGGCAGCAGCTGATTGGGTTTTGGCAAAGGATGGCGCAGGCGCCGGTACAGTGGTAGGAAATGCATTTGTAAGCAAAGGAAAATGTTAGAAAGCTTCACTAAAAATAGTTGAATAATTATAAAATTAAATATTAATAAGCACTTAATAAATTTGATTACATTTATGGAACTAAATCATGTGCTAACAGCTCGAGTTAATCTAACATGCACTTCCTAA
This sequence comes from Drosophila dunni, assembly GCA_018152125.1. Classification (NCBI taxonomy): domain Eukaryota; kingdom Metazoa; phylum Arthropoda; class Insecta; order Diptera; family Drosophilidae; genus Drosophila; species Drosophila dunni. Next base: position 9,622,498 of record JAECXC010000339.1, on the reverse strand, counting down.
GTACTTAGCATGAGAACCGTCTGTTAACAGTGTACATTACAGTAACATGCGCTGTTAACTTAAAGCTTAGACAGTGCAGAGCTTTGGCTACATGTTTCTGAGCTGTTATTAGTTTCGAAGCTTAGTATTGCACGCACTATATTATTATTAAAATTAAATAAAATAAGCACAAGCAGCTCATAAATAATATCATATAAATATTATATTTAATATGATATAAATTAATATTTATAAAATGAATTGCAATAAATAAATAATTTTATTTGCTTACTTATTACATTAAATATAAAATCAAATACTTATCCAATACGTTCCCATAAATGAAATACACTCTCGCAGTTGGTTTTTCAAATTTTCATTTATTTTTATATATTTTTAAATAATATTCCGTTCAGCTCTACATTTACAATTACATATTTGTAATATTTGTTGGTTTTGTTTTGTTTTTTGTTTGTTTTTGTTTTTGTATTTTTTGTTGTTTTTTAATTACATAAACATATATATTTAAATACATATATATATTTAAATATATACATATATAATATATAGATTTATTTATATATACTTATGTATATATATATTAAAATGTATAACTTGTTGGATTGTTGATTTAAACTTTTATAATTGTATGTAATTAAATTGAGAACGTCTGCTAAAAGGACGAATAAAAGGAATCGTTGGACGCACTATTCAGAATTGAATTTCAAACCCGAAGTTTCCTGTGGAACGCTATGCATATAAACATTTACATTAGATGCCGTCAAGAGAAATCAAAAGAGGAGCATGACTGAGGCGCCTGCTCCTCCTGCTGCTGCTGAAATATGGAAAGTGGAGAAGCTCCACTCGAGTGTGATGAGGATTTGTTTGAGAAACGCGATTTGCTGATACATACACATACAGATACGTACAAACCTATTAAGAAACAGTTGCTAGTTTTTGTATTTTTCTTTTTGTTTTATGTTTTTTTCTTTTTTTTCATTTTTTGTTTTTGTGTTTGACTGGAAATTATGTTTGTAACTTATATTACGGTTGTTGTTGTTGTTGGTGTTGGTGTGGTTGTTTGTGTTTTGTTTAGTGCATATTTGAATGGGGACAGGTTACATTTTTTTGTTTGTAGTTTTGTTTGTTTTTTTTTTTTTCAATATTTTCATTTTGTTTTATGTCACTTATAAAATTACATTAGTAAAATGTATTTTAAAACTGATGCAAAAACATTGCTGTTCATTTGCATTTTGCTTTAGATTATTTTTACTCGCTCTCATCCTCCTCGTCTTCCTCGGAGGACTCTTTCTTCTTGACCTTCTTGGCGGGCTTGGCGGCGACCTTCTTTCGCTTCTTGGGCGCACCGGAGTCGGTGCCACCGTTTGCCTCATACTCCTTCACTGCCTTATTGTAATCCTCCTTCATTTTAATGGCTTTCTGTTCCCATTCCTGTACACAAAACATAAAATAGCATTAGCAACTAAGCAACCAACTAAGAGAGAGACCGTCGTCTCTGGCCCCTTTACTTACAGTTTTGTCTTTTAAGCCGCGCCACAGTTCACCGCCTCGCTTGGCGATATCTGTGACCTTGCTGCCGGGATTTTCCTTTTTGATCGCCTCGCGGTTCTCATTGAGCCACAGCATGTACGCTGACAGTGGACGCTTCGGACGTTCCCCAGCCATATTTGCTGTTGTTTTTTTTTCTGGTTTTTTACGGTGGTTTCAAACGAATTCGTTTAGCTCACACAGAGTTCGACTGGTGTTCTGCAAAGAAATGGAGAAATTTTGTTAGTCAATATCGAATGGGAGTAAGTTCGTTCGCCTCTAAGTAGGCAATGGAAATTTTGACAGCTTTGAAATGTAATGAAAATGTTATATGATTTCCAAATAAAGTTAATGTATCAGTGAGAGAACAGGCGTAATATACTGAAAACGCTTTACTTATTCCACGTAGAGGAAATTTGGAATGCATTTGGTCGGTCAATAAACAGGCATTTTACCTTTAAACCTATTAAATATTCAATTATTGCAATTCGGAAATAAATATTTGTACACATTGCGAAACGAACTGTGTACACACGCCCACAACCACACACACACACACATACGCCCACACATATGAACATAACCTTTTTAATATGCACATAAGCTCAATTATAATGTGCATGAAATATTATGTTATGTACTCAGCACATAACTCATTCATTTATATAGCAAAGTTCGGCATAATTTGCAGTGTACACGAGTAAATACTTCAACCGCATACATATGTACAGTCAGCAGTGCAATGACCCCAAGCAAATAGACTGCCTATGTGCCAATAATCATCTTATGTACAACGGCAATTATGCGACCCTTGACATTGTGTTTGAAGGCATTAGAAACTGTTTCTTTAAGAACAAGGAACAGGGTTTGATTAGTTAAAACAACAACACACAAAACCATTTTAAAACGTTTTCAGCTAGGGCTAAATTCCTACAAGACTTTCTAGCATATCACGTATACGTATAACTTCATTTAAGTTTCATACAAAACTTAATTAACTAAAACAAAATCGATATGCAGCTGACTCCAACATTTAGAGCAGGAAAGAAGCACACGCATATGCAAAGAACTGAAGAACTTGTGCATTCCCTAAAAAGTGCGTATACGTTATGCAAATTTAGCTGTCTGCTGTGTGACAGCATCGTCATGATGAGGAGGGTAACAGCAGACAATCGAATCGCCTCCATGCACTTGACCCAAATACTGAGAAACACGGACAAAACAACACAACGGGCACGAGACAACGACAACAGCAGCAGCAGCAGCAGAAACAGCGGCAAAGAGAACCACAACGACGACTACGACGACATCGACGACAACGACGATAGCGATGACGATGACGACGACGACGATGCTGACGAGGTTCCTCAGCAATTGGGTTAACAAACCACCAAAAGCGACGACGACTGCACAATAAATCAACGAAAGTTGAGCTCAAATTGCAGCAGGTGGCAAAGACTGCAATCATATCAATCAAGAAGATTGGTCAGCTTACCAATAACAACAAAGCGTTATCCTGGAAAGAGATGCATGTGTAGCTGGGGTGCAGGGTGCTGTCTGGGTGCATGCAGAGCAAAATGGCGGCAAAATTGTTGTTACGCCCACACAGACACAGAGTGCAAAGCAATGCGTCACACACACACGGCTATGATGTTGTCAATGTCGCCACACGAGGCAGCAACACGTGATGCAACAACAACAGCAACAAGGCAACGCCAACAACGGAAGCAGCTTCATGGCTTACGCGTTGCCGTTGCCGTTGCCGTTGCCGTTTTCTGGCATGGGCCAAATACGAAATAGCAGCAAAAGATGCCACTAACAAGCACGACACATGTGGGCTACATATGTAACACACACACACACACACACACCAGCACACACCACCTACAAAATCGAAAGGGAAAACCATTTTGTCTGACACACACACACACTAAACTCCTGTGTCTAGTTGTGCGTGTGCAAAGATGTCAGAAATTGATAGCTGCTGAGTGTATATATAGGTTATAGGTAACTAGGCAGTTAGCTCTGCGTGTGCGTAAAGAACAGATTGAATTTCCAGCACAAAAATTTCCACAGAAATTTCAGTGCTGATTTTCAGCTATTTTCGTATTCAAAGTGTTGCGTAGCAGGATTAAGGCCAATACCGAAAAGGATGTCATTTTCCCAAAAGACAGGCATGCGCCAAAGAGGCTTACAAAGGCAGTAAGTAAAAGCTTTTTCTTTGGCTGTAATCAAGCGGTTTAGAGCAATAAAATGGGCAACTCTTGCTTAGTTTAGGCGATAAACTCTGACTAAAATAAGTGCTTAAATGGGCAGAAATTAATGAATTTATAGACACTACCGTTGCTTAACATATTTTGACATTTTTCCTATCCAAGGCTTCTTCTAAACTCAGAAAATATGAACCGAAATTGTTACTACCTTTAGTAATTAATCACTCCCACTATTTCCACCCGCAGGTGTATTAATTTTTATCCAAAAATCTAATTAGAACAAGAACTAATTAAAGTTTTGTTTGATGGCACGGCTTATTAGTCATATATTCGACATTCAGAATGTCCAAGCAGCTTATTAACAACTCTGCACATTACGCATACGCAGCGTGGTGCGACTTGCCACAGAAATACACATGCATAATAGATAACCGACTGGGGACAGCGAATGTAAATGAAAGAGGAATAGAAGGTAGGGGGTAGAATGGTGAAGAAGCTAAGCGAATGGAGTGGAAAGGACAACAAATGATATTAAATGGCATACAAAATGAGGCAGAGTCCAAATTACACAGCGTTGATCTAAAAACTCAAAAGAAGCCAACGTCGACGTTGACGTCGCAGCTGGCGTCGCAGTCGCCACATGAAATGTGAAATTGCTGAAAGGAGAATAGTATACACATAGAGGCATAAAATTACCGCTGCTTCTACTTATCTATCCTATGTGTGTGCCAGTGTATATGTGTGCGTGCATGTGTGTGTGCTTTTGTGTGTGTTTATAGCATTTTTAATGCCGACAAACGCAGCAGCTGCTGCTGCTGTTGCTGCCACTGCCGACGCTGGCGTCGCTGCCTGGAACACTCCAGTGGTTGTTGTCTGCAAAAGGCAGTGTGTAACCACCCAAATTCAAGCCGTAGCAACCAGAACCATCCAGCACCACCCGTAACCACCCAGCAGTACCCAAAACCACTGCAAAATTTTGTTGCCTGATTGCGACGACTTTCAGCTCGAGCTTGTGCGCAGTGACAGCATTTTAGGGTAGATACTTTTACAGGGATTTGCGCAGTGGATGTCGACAGGGCAAACAACCGTTATGTGTCGCTGCAGTATATATACATCTGCCTATGTGTGTGTTGTGTGCGTGCGTGTGTGTGTGCTTGAGTGTCGTTTACCGTTAGAGCGCACAGCACAGTGGTGACTTTTTATAGCTTTGCCACAATGAATTAATTTTTTTCTAGCGCTGCCAAAAGTTATACAACTTTTTCGAGCAGTGTAACTTGTGCGCTGTACAGTCATGGCACAAAAATTGAGCACACCACATTTTTTTCCTGTTAAATATGACAATCTATTTCAGCAGTTCACTAAGTTTTTACAACAACTTTGAGATCATGAGTTTGCAGCGCTTGCTTGTGGTTTTCATTTCAATGATAATTCTGATAAGAATAACCAAATAAATATTAGAACGCGCTCATTGCGATTAGCTAACAAAAGGCGTAGTGTAAACATTCTCAAAAGAGCGAAAGCTTCGAACAGAAAAAAAAACGGAAAACAGAAAACAACAAACAAACAGCAAAGTGCATGAAATAATAACTCATTTAACAGGCGATGATCGTCAAGTGACAGGCGGCAAAATCACAGCAAAAACAACAAAGCACTCTGTTAGCTAAACAATAACAAGGGCAACACTAACCGCGCTGACGTAGACGTCGAGCTTTCGACGCCAGCAGCGACGCCAGGTGACTTGGAACAAGATCTTTTGCTAGCAAGTAAAATCCATAAATCAAATTGACATCGCACTGAATAAGAGAAGAGCTTTATAGACGTGTAACTATAACTGCAAAATGCTTTTCTATGCTACCCTCTCAGGCGTTCACTCTCTCCCACTCCCTCTCTATCGCTCTCCCTCTCTCACTCGGTCTCTCTTTTTGTGCAGGTAGTGCGGCAAACTTTTGGCGCCATTTTTAGTTTGCGTTCGAGTGCTCGCGATACGAGTGCATAGGCGAAATACGCGCGCGAAATGCAAAAAAAGAAAAGAAAGAAAAACACGAAAAACATGAAAAGCACGCGGAAGTTGTACCAGAATGAGCTGCATTAGTAGGAACATTTGGAGTGGCTAATTTTGTGCTAAACTATCAAGCCGAAACTTTGATTGAGATTCCGAAACAGCTTTCTCAAAAGAGTAAGGTATAAATTATACTTGACATCGTTGTATGTAAAGCTATATTAAAATATTTTTAAAATTTATATATTTTTATAATAAATATTTACATAATATATTTTTGTGTTTGTGTACAATATATAGAAATTTTTAACGATCGGTGGAAGATCAAAAAATTTATTCATCAAGTTTATAAACAACATAATGAAACTTTTTAATGTGAAAAGCTTTTTAGTTTAAAATTAAATATAAGTAAATCTACTAATTTTAGTAGCTAAAATCACAAATACTGCGTATTACATTAATAATCGGCTTTTTTCATTCAACTTCAATTCAGAACTGTTATTATTTCTATTAAGTTCTAAGAATTGAATATATTTTCATTTATACAAACTGAAACTCAAGCGTAGAGCAGCTATTTGAGTTGTCTGTAGTTAAAACAGTACCTACTGCGGTTGAAGACAACATGTGCCTACGACTAACAGGAAAAGGGCAGCAATTGACATACCCATTAGCCAAGAAACCGCATTTCACGGTCAAAGACTTTGAATAAAAACCAGGAGAATTTATTTGGTCGTGCAATTTTGTGCACGCAGCTGCAAAATGCTACTTAAGAAAAAATAAACATGGGAAAAAATTACAAAACGAAAAATATGTAGAAAAACAGAGGGAAATTGAGAATCGACTGAGTATTGAGCATTGAGAATACGAAACGTGACCATCGACAACCGGCAAGACTTGGCGACAATTGCGGTCTTATCACGAGCACAAAAAGATGCATCGTTATGGAATGCGGCATTAACTGATGCCTCGAGGTGCAGTGCCATGATTAGTAAAAACAAACTCCAAACAAACGCCCACTCAGTGCTTAGAAGCAACTAAACTGCCGACAGGTGGGTGGGAGCATAAGGCGCCCGTACTCAAGTCTGGAACAAAGCCGGAAAAATGTCTGAAAACGGAATGCAAAGCAGACGGAATTGCACTAAAATGCAGTTGGCGTTGGGGATATGGCATGCAACTACAGTCGAGGTCGTGCTTATAGAACCGTTTCCAAAAAAAAGTTATCACTATATTTAAAATAAATATATTAGACATTTAATTGCCTTGAAATTAGTTTTAAAACCGCGTTAAATAATTAGGCCAAGGCAATTAATTAAGTCACTGATAACTGATAACAATAACCATGTTAATAACTTAAACATCTAATATGACGCTCACTGTAAATACACGCCCCTTGGGCTAAAAACACTAAACGTCAGTGTGAAATTATTGCACACCAACGACTAATGAAATATATTCGTGGGTTGATTAAAAAGTAATCGGCATAAACAATCATTAAAAATGTTTAGTAAGTAAACATTTATTTTTAAAATAAATAAAATTTGAAAACAACAACAAACATTCAGCACTTTTTCACAAAATATCTGGCATATTAACCGATTTCGCCATAACCTCAAATAAATCGCTTAAAATTCAGAAACGTTTACTTAAACCGCCATTTTACATACACACTTAAATATCTGTTTGACCTTATCAATCGATTTGTGTATAAAAATACTTGTATTCATATATAATCATAACAATAAACGACAAATTCGCAAAGATATTTTCTATCTTAATTTCACAATGATCTGTTCATTTGAAAAGTTTGTCAAAAAAATGAATAAAAATGTAGAAACAAAAATGCTGATTTAGTTGAAAATATTATTTTATATTCTTCTATAGTTGAAAACCGATTACTTATCAGTTGCCCCACGTACGTACTTTGCTTTGGCTGTCACTGTAGCTGTCGCTATCCTCTATATGTTGTTGCTGTGTGTTTACTTCACTCTTGGCCCGGCTCGGTCTAGAAATTTGTTTTGCACTGACGCTGGCACTGGTACTGGTACTGGCACTGCCACTGAACAACACTCTGAATACTGAACACTGAACGAACGCTGAACAAAATGTACTGCGAGCGTCTATAGAAAACTGAACTGAAATTCAACTGAAGCAGCTGTACCAAGCAAAGGCAGAGCCAAAGCAAACCAAAGCAAAGCGAAGCGAAGCAAGGCAAACGCAGGCAGCACCAGGCAGGCAACACAGGCAAGGCAAACGGGCAGAGAGAGGGCAGCAGGCAGCGGCAGAACAGAAGCAGAGGCAAAACGTACACACACACACGCACACGCAAGCCGTACGAACGAACGAGCGAACGAGTGAACAGCGAGACCATCAAATAATACACAGAGTCACAGCTACAGCCATAGCCAGCCAGCAGAGACCCAGTGTGAGCGCTGTGTACAGGCAAGCGACAGCAAAAGTATCTGTGTATGAGAGTCAAACAGCCAGGCAGGCAGGCAGCCAGCTAGCCAGCCAACCAACATACAGCGTCGACAACGAAAGCAGCGACGACGACGACGATGGCAGCGGGCAGGCGTCGTGCAGAGAGTTCGCAGGCAGACGGGCCCTGCTAGTAGTGTATGTAGTCGCCAACAGTGGTGGCAAATAATGTGCACACATCTGCCGTTTGCCGTCTGTTGAGTGCGTGTGTGTGAGAAAAATAATTTGCGTTTTTGCGGTGGTCGCTACAGTCGCGTACCACTAAATCGAGCTGCCAGCCATGTGTAATTCGTACAGCGCATGCACAGTGCCGTCGCTGAATATTGGAAGGCCTAATTCAGTTTACAATTGGAGCGTCCAAATATTCCAGAGCAAAAACATGGAATATTCTTTGATTAATTTGTATAAGAAATTGAAAATGTCATATTTTTTCATTTCTAATATGAATTAATGAAAGTCTCCCATTTAATATATTAAAATAATCAGCTAAAGTCATTTATAAAATTTATATAAAGCTTTGTAACATTTAGAAAAGCTTTTGATGCATTTTAAGTTTTTCTTATAGCTTAAAAATTAATATGATTTTTATACACAAAAATAGATAAAGATACCCTTATTATATTTTTTATTTAAATACGAAAACCATACACTTTTACAGTGTAATCTCTCATTAGCTCTTGCTTCGAATGTAGGCACGCGCATGTTCAACTATTTTTGACGCGACTGTACGCGCTGACTGCTTATTGCTTCAGCCATATAAAAAGCGTGGAGCGAACAAGCTTTGTGCGAACGAAATGCCAGTAGCATTTGGCCGCGACAGCACCGCTGCCACTCTCGCCCACCCCTCTAGGCCCCTCCGGCTGTAGCTCTCACACCCCCTCGTTCCCGCCCAAAACCGCTATTACCCCTCAATTACCCCCTGAAGCGTATATAGCCAAATATGCCGCCCACCTGCCTCCCAATAGCTTCCCACTGTCCCCCGTCATTGTCTATCACGCGCTCAAAACTACAAAATGACAGCCAAACAGATACCCCTTACTCCCCTGACACTCTCAAAAGTATACACATTTTTATTTTTAATCTAAACTTAGTATAATAATTAACTTTACAAGAAAAATAAATTTACAAGAAATACAACAATTGTGCTTTACAAAATTCATAGATAGTGTATTATGATCGGTATTATCTGTGCTTTTAGCTTCAAATTGTTGTTATCATGGTATATAATTAAGCTATTGAATAATCAGTCGATAATTTCGCAATGAATTTTTCAAAAAATAACCGTCAATTTTACGCGCGCGCCATTCAAAATTTAAATTCAATAGCAACAACAAACGCAGCGACGATGGCGGCGACGACGCCAACAGAAACCGAATCAGAATTAGTAAAAACAGAAACAGAAACCAAATACCGAATCAAAAAGCTGAGAACTCTCTGGGGCTTGTATTTAGTTATTAAATTTAGCCTGATTCCAATGGGTTTTTTTTTACATGCTTTTTTTTGGCAGTACCAGATCATAATAAATATTATTACTAGAGTAAACGACAGACCGGGAACTCGGGACACCTTATGCGCTTTTGGTATGAAATTTTGAAAATTGGGTCGATTTGGTCGTTTATTTAGTGAAATTTATATAATAAATGCTCACAATGGCGTCGCAAATTTGATCAATTTGTATAGTTAATAATATGGTAAATCAATCGTAGTGAGACACTTTTCACTCACCCGTACAAAAATGTCGCGTAATTTGCGTTTTTAATTGCTGTCCTCAACTTCGAAATATGCTCGTGGTTATATTTTGTGCACTGTAGTACTGTGGTACTGTCGTACTGCTGTGTGTTGTTTGTTCACTTTATAAATTTTCTTCTACTAAAAACTCAAGTCAGTTCAGTTCAGTTGTATTGTGTTGTGTTGGCTGTGCTCGCTCTCTGCTCTGGTATCGCTGCTGCTATGGCTGCTACTACTGCTGCTGCTGCTGCTGCCAGTATCGCTGTGTATCGGTCTCGGTTGTTCAGCGTACGTACTACGTACAGCTTTTGCCTTCAGTGGAATATCAAATACACAGAATGAATGCCAGGCAGGCAGCCAGCAAGCCAGTAAGAGCCAGAGCCATAGCCATTGCCATAGAGTCAGAGCCGGAGGCAGAGAGACAGACAGAGGCAGAGGCAGCGGCAGAGCACCAAACACCACAGCAGCAGTACGAAGTACGACGCAAACGCAGGCAGTGAAAATGTATCAATGTATGCTTCCCCTGTACATGTATGTTTGTATATGGCTCTTGTGTCTGCCTGTGTGCATGTGTGTGAGTGTGTGTGTACACCGTTCATTCGTTCGCTCGGTACGTTTCGTTGGTTTGTTCGCTCTATGTGCGCAAAGCAGAGGCAAAAGCAACGCACACACACACGTAAACACGCATACACTAACACACTCATAGCTGTTCAAATACGTGTATCTGGCCTGGCACCGCTTCCATTGTATGCGTAGAGCTGAACAAAAATTTTCGTTCGTTATATGAACACACGGCAGCAGCAGCAGCCACAGCAAATGTAGAATAGCGGGGCCTGCGGTGGATAGGTGTGTGGGGAGAGGACAGATACGAAGACTAGCAGGGCAAGGCGGGGGCCAACGGCAACCGGCAATGGCAACAGTACTGAATATGGCCGCCTGAGTGCCGACTGCTTGCTGATTGCGGCCGTTTTGCTCTGACTTGCCCTGCGACAAACAGTTTACTCCACAAGCCCATGTAATAAAGTTTAAATTTTAAAAGTTTAAAAAAAAATTTTTTAAATATGTAATACTATGGAAACATTAAAAATGAGCCTAAAAATTATTTTTTTTTAATAGATTTTTTTAAGAATTAGTTTAAAGCTCATTTTTTATATTTAACATTATTTTTGGGAACAATTTTCAGCTTCCTGGTGAATAACACACAATATTTCCGATTTTCAAATTTTAAAAATTAGCAATGACATTATAGTATCAATAAAAAAGTATCATATAAAAATGAATATAAAAGAAATGTTGTATATAGCAATCTCTTAAATAAATTACGGAGTTTATTTAGTATTATCGTAATATTAGCATGTTTCATATTCATTCATATTGAACTCAATGTACTTAAAATCTTAATCAGATTTATCGGCATAATTCCATACAGAAACCTTACAAGCTCATAAATTGTAGCGCATTATGAAATTCGACCAGTTTTGAAGAATTTCGCTTGTATGACTGTGGCTATGGCTGCGAGTCGCAGCCTGCGACTGTAGCCGTAGCCGTGTGGCTGTAGTCGTACGAGTACGAGTATCTCGCTCTGCCTGAGTCCACAGCCGCAGTCAGCAGTCACTGAGTACAGCCAGTAGCAGAGGCCCGCAACGAAACTATGAGCGAAGCAACGAGCAAACGAATGAAATAGGCAGAAGCACAAGCAAAGGCAAAAGCAGAGCAAGCAAGAGCGATGAGTAAGAGAGAGAGTAAAGGAGAGGCAGTCCGAGAAAGAGTGCGAGGAGGAGGTGAAGACGACGACTGCGATATGTCTGTACGTGTCGTTGCCATTCCTGCCTGTCGTTGTCGTGTGTATTCTGTATCTATGCGAGCAAACAGCAAACAGCTCACAGCCCCATAACGGGCCCCCAGCGACGTCGCTGGCAGATAGCAAAAATCAATGGTCTCGCTTTTATGTAGGGTACACGATCAGAGCAGTGGGACTGGCGTTAATGTAAACGAAATTTTAAACGATGTCTATGTGTGAATTTAGTTAGTGAATGTATTAAAACATCATTTATACTCTCATGATTTTTAATCACTATACAGATAAAAGCTTTATTCATTTTAATTATTATTAGTAAAAATAATATTTAAAAGAAATTTTACTCTAGCCCACATTCTAAATTTTTACAAAGTAAATAATTGTATAATTTTGTTTATACTTTTTTTTATTAAGAACTGACCTACATTTGAAAATATTTTTTCATTTAATTTTAAATGCTTTAAATCAAATAGCTCTCAGCCCACTGTCAATCATTAATGAACCTCTTAGTAGTGTTAAATTTTTATGACTACACTTTATCGCCTTTTTTATAATATTAAAAATCGGGTAAAAGTAGTCAAACTTCTACTGAATTAAATATTGCTTAATTAATAGTTAACATTGTCTAAAGCCTATTTAAACTTTTTTCTTAAACAAGTTAAGCTTCCAATTATCATAAAGTGCATATTATTGCAAAATAATTTGGAAGTTGCTATCAATTTGAAAGTACATACAAATATTTTAGTGATAGTAAAGTGCAAATTATTTGGGAGATATTTTAATGAAAGGATTTAACTTTAGACAATATGGTAGAGTAAAAGATTATAGACGCGATTATTTAACTATCAATAATTTTGGCACAGTCGATTTTATACAATAATTTTGTAGTGCGACATAAATTAATAATAATAAAGCCCAACTAGATCATTTTTGAAAAGCTCTTTCGACTAATAGTTTAAAATGAAAATAAAAAAATACATATAGAATACATTGAATAATAATTAAATATATTCAATTTTAAAAAGCTCAATAAATTTGTCCTAAATAACATAAGACTCAAGACACTGTAGCCTGGCGCTGGTCTACGCAATAAGCTGTTGAATATATTTGCAGCAAATATACAAAACTGTCGATTAGGTAGAAGATGTTCCCATTGTGCTCGGCCCAGGCCCACAGTGCAGTGGGTCGATGTCGATTATTCAGCTTGTTTGTCGTCTCAATGCAGCTACACATAAACACACACACACACACACAATCATATATACGGATGGATATTTGGCGTCAGTGTCCGTATTTGTGTCGGTGTCTGTGTCGATTGCTATGCGTGCGTATGTGTGTGTATTTGTAACTGAACCCCGTTCCAAGCTAACGGTACGTTGGGGGTGGGGGCTGTGTCCGCTCTTGTTCTGGCTATGACTGCGCTGTTGCCTCTGCTGCTGCTGCAGAGGTGAGAGATGGTTGCATTCGCTTCGGTGGTGGCAATTGTCGGGAATTGTATGCTCGGGATGTATGCAAACCAGGCGACAGCAGCAGAGACGATGACGTTGACGGCGGCAGCGGAGAGCAGAAGGAACGAACGAGCTAACGAACCGAACTCGCACTCGACAGGATGTGAATATAACGAGCCTGTGTGCGTGTGCTCTACGCATATATGTGCGTGTGTGTGTGTGTGTCCTCTACTCTGCCTGCAAAACTGGTAGGCACACAGTGAAAAGCCCTGGAAAATATTCTAGACACTCTCGAACTGCACATACCCTAAGTATGGCACTCAGAGTATAGTTGGAAGATCGCTTTTATAATACAAAGGGGATTATTTGTCACGATATATAATTATTAATGTGTATAATTATAACCACAATTGATGAATGTTCGTGATCGTGATCCAAATTGCGACACAAGACACTAAACATTGCACTTACAGTCTGTCAACAAAGTATTTACACTGTTAAGCAAGAATTAAGGATTCATTTTTTTTAAACAAAAATTAACATTTAAATTTGAGCATTTAGGGCTTTCTATACTACTGAAATTGTTTAGGATTTATTTTAACACGGATTCCTTCATTTACATACCACAAGCAGATCAGTTAGTTCTGTCATAATTCAAGAGTTTTCTTTAGAGACATTGCGTATTCGTTTAGAACCCGGAATTTGGAATCCAGGGTGGCCGGAGACATACGTTTGCCTTAACCAACAACAAGGAGCACGGCATGAGCATAGTTTGGCAGCTTAGTTGCACTTCTGATACTTGGGTTTCGCACATGTGTGTGTGGTGTGTGTGAGGTGTGTGTGTGTGGTGTGACTGTTGCCGTTGGTCCCTTTATAGAATTGAGTGACTCGAACCGAGCGACTGTATCTTGCAATTTTAATGCACAGCAGGAAGGTTTCTGCAGACGAGAGTGTTGCAGGCACTTGTTGTCGCTGTCACTGTAGTTACTACTTCTCCTCTACTGTTCTTCTTCCTCTAGTTGTCCACTGGCGTCTTCTTGTCGTCGCCTACTTGAGCCAATATGCTTGCCATATGGATGCAATGTATCTTTATGTTTACCGTTACGTTATGTTGGCCCAATCCATATTTAAATACTCGAAACTCTTCCTGACAGTACAATGAAATGCTGCAATTTTGTGTAAAGTTTGACAATAGTTTGGCCAAAAGTTGTCAGCGTGTAATTAGAGCAGACTTGGCCATAGGAATAGATAAGCAGTTTTCAACTATTTAATTATTTCAACACTTTTGAGATCAGTTAAAAGCTTTCAGTTACAAAGTTATAATTAGATACAATAAAATTCTATATAAAATTAATTTTCAAGTTTTTTTCTGATAACGAAGTGTTAGGACAGTTTTAAAGATATTTCAATTGAAAATGAAATTTTTATAATATTCACTACCAAATTTCAACCCAGGAAATCGCTACAAAGTCACTTTTCATTCACAAAAACATTAAAAACGATCAGCTGGCGACACTTCGAGTGTGTTTAGGATTATATGGTAAATATGTAGCAAAGAAAAGCTAAGAATAATACTATAAGCTCAGGTAGAAGGCAACCACCTGAAGCTTTTGGCGTGTATTACTTGATTCTGCCTCGTACTGCTCTGCTTCTGGTACTGGTTCTTGTGCTGGTGCTTAAACTGATTCTGTTTCAGATTCAAATACTGGTCTTGGTGGCTGTATGTCTCTGGTATTGGCGCACGAACAGCTGATGATGCATACAAATGCTAAATACTGTGTGAGGGAGAATGCCCAGTAGGTGGAAGGGGGACAGCGAGAAGAAGACATATTGTTGTTGTTGTTTTGGAGGGCGATGTCATGTGCACATTTTACTCTCTGCTCTGCTGTGTGTATGGGTGTATGGGTGTGTGTCTCTGTGCCGGCAGACCCCAAAACAGACGGACAGACAGAGACAGCTGGCCAGACACAACGCGTCGATTAAGCCCACACGACCGAACGAGAGAGAACGATAGAGAGGAGAGTGGAAAAGTGGAGAGCGGAGAGAGTAGAGCAATCCCCACAGAGTCTTTCAAAGGCCAAGTTCAGTATCTTGAACACATTTCACATTTGCAGCACCTATTGTTGTGGCCGAGAGTGTGGCTGGCGATGCCGCAGCGCGATTTCAAATAACAACAGGACTCCAGACTACAAACTCCAATTCCGAGTGCAACTGCAGCTCCAGCCTCCCACCCTGACTCCTGCTCCTGTTGCTGCCACTAGCACACGACATGATTCGGCTTCTGGGCCAAGCCAGACGCCTCCACTGCGACGTGACCCAATTTTGTCGGCCAAGTGTGAAAGTGAAGCGCTGAAGCGACACTGTCGTCGCCATTCTGCCGCATTTCCATATCAAAGCAGCACCCATGGCTAATCGAAGAGAAAGAAAATAAAATGAGACTTGACGATTTCACTCAACGCTGATCAAATAATTGATGAGGCTTGTCAAATTATTGTGACTCGTTGCGATTTCTTCAGCAGGCAATGGACACATCACTAGCAAATGATCAAGCAGTGTAAAAAATTAAAAGAACACACATACTAACATAAACGCACGCACATGCAGCAGCCAAAGGATGCAGACAGAAGAGAGAGAGAGAATTTAAATTAAAGAGAGCACCTGAGATCAGAACGAAAGTTAAAAGCAAATGCATCAAATTAACTTGTTGAACTTAACTGGCAAATTGTAGAGTATTTTGTTGCCATCAGTTCGGACTCCGAAGAGACGATAAGCATGTGCTGCTCATAAAAACAACACAAATGAAAACAACAAACAACAATAATAAAAGCAACAACAAAAGGAACAAAAACAACAATACAGTCAGCAGTTCGTTGTCGCCGTTGTTTTCGTCCGGTTTTCGCAGTTTCTCTTGCTGAGTCTGAGAATTTTAGCGACGTTTTCTACACATGCATAAGAACATACAAACATATTTACATACATACATAAATTCATAAATGATTACACACATGGATGTACAACACATACACAGGCATGTAATCTGCCTTTGCTTGTATGCGTGTACCGCACTCGTGATTCATACCAGCCGAAAGCACAAAACTAATACATACACACATGCATACATTATTATGTTAAACTCTATGCTCCTTCATACCTTTCTTCACGTAACGTAAAACGCCAGTTTACGACATCATTTAATACAACATTTTTTAACGTAGTGCAAAAATTTAACGAAGCGCCAACAAAATAGCACAGCCTACGCTCTCACCCACACAATCACACGCGTTTACGACCATGCACACTCACGCACATTCGCCGCTCTTCACTTTGCTCGCTCTCTCGTTTTGCTTGTCTGTTCGGCTCTCTTAGGCATACGTCGTCGCCGATGGCAAAGTGACGAGCGAACAAAATTTCAATGTACAGTACAGTTTGCTTTCATTGGGTTTTTGCTTTTTGATGCGTTTGCTTTTTTCTTTATTTTTTTGCTATTGTGCTTTGTCGTTTGCTTTTGCTCGCCTACGTGCACATTCAGCAAAGTTTACACTTTCCGAATGATAACGTTAGAAAATCAGATTGCTAAAATACCATAACAATTTACAATATCCTATGATCTGCTTTTCCCATCAAGAAAACTTCTCTCTCTTAGAGCGGAGCGTTTAGCGTGAGGTGAGCGTGACATGATCGTGATACCGTATTATTATAATTATATTTATATGGAAGAGTAGACAATTAATCAAAATAAATATGAATCAAATTCTAGTCTCTTAATCCTTAAGCTATATTCTGTTATTTCGATAGTTAGTTAAGGAAGTTTGCTTCTGTTGTATCTCCACCGATCCTACGTCGCTCCGTCGATAGCATGAACTGAATCTTTGACTGCATGATCATCGCACTGGACAGGGGCATACTGCGTAGCTGTGCCGCAACGCTGAGTCCAAAGAACGTAAACTCATCCTCGGCCATTGATTGCATCGCGACGGTTCGCTCCACGGTCAAGGAGTTGGCCAAGGGCATTATGGGTACCTCGGGCACCTGCTGTGGACTGGGAGGAGCTGGCGGTGGGACGGATGGCTTAATCAGGCGCAGTGGTGGAGCTGTGGATAATGTCGGCATCAGAGGCAGCACATCACCTGGTATTAGCACCTGTTGATTTGGCTCTAGTTCTACTTTGACTTCAGTCTTCTGCTCCACTTCGAAAGGTTGCAATTTGATAGGTTTCAAGCGAGGCAACTTCACCTGTAGTCGCTTCAATGGCATAGCAGGAACTGAAGGTGCCTTCTCATCACTTTGCTATATAAAGTAAATTCCCAAAAAAAAAACAAACTGCTCAGGAATGCCAAAAATTTTGCTGACTGAAACGCTTACCTTGTCTAGAAAGGGAGCCAAAATCTTGTGCAGTGGCGCAAACCAGGGAATCTTCGGTGTATACTTTGGATTCGCTCTGATCTTACGCAATTCCAAATGATACCCTGATCGCATGTTCTTGATCTTCGTTTTAACACCTGGCAAGGTTATGCGGTTTTCGTCGGGCAGCGCTTCGGTATTAATGCCTATCTGGATACGTCTGTAGGCAGCATTACGAGCGCCCCACAAATAGGGCCGTCGGTTCCAGAGACACGGCTCACGACTGTAGAGCTCCACGAACTTGATGTGTCGCTCGTCGGTAAAGCGAAACGGCAGCCCTGGTTCCCCGTTGGCACACATGCTTAAAGACAGCTGATTGGCAATGTGAAAATTGGGGAACGCCAGAATAACCGTTAGGCATCTGCTCGCTCGAAGAGTTTGCTGAATACTGTTGCTTTTCCCCCGACTGTTGACTTCTCTCTCACTTTGCGCTTTTGCGTTGGCGTTCGGCAAAACTTGTGCCAGTCCACGACCTGTTCGCTCTTACAGCAAACGAATTTCGTATGGCTTTCTGCTGTGCTTTCGTGTCAACGCAAGCAAAAAGTGGGAGACAAAGCAAAGCACGAAAAAGCGCGTAAATTATCGATAACAAAGCGTCGCTCATAAACTATTAAATCGAATTGTGCATTGTTTGAGTTTTCGGGTACTTCCCAAAACTTGGCTTACGTCACAGTTGGAACTTTCAATTTGAAAATCAATCAGACTGGTTTACCAAATTTACTGAAAATTTACTCTAAAGGTTGCCATAAAAATTATTTTTTTACCCTAGAGACATAATTTCCTACCGATCGGCTAAAAAATTAATTTGTTTACTATTTCTAAACATTTTTTTTGCCAATCCCTTCAGTAAATGCTTTTGTAAGCACTGTTACATGTACCTAAATTTCATGAGAACTCACATCATCTTACTTCAAAGATGTTCAAGACATTTCCCAGGCTGAAAATCAGACAAAGCCTTCGCTTAGAGTCCAAAGAACCCGTAAGAGACTGAAGGTCTGCCTGGCTTACCTACACACATAAACTCGCCGTCGTCGTCCCTTCCCAGGACCCTATCGGATGTGCGCTCAAACAGCGCGTGACATTCCTTGTACAAAAGGAGCATTAAAAAAACTATCCCCTTCAGATGTTTTGCTCGCAAGCGGCAAAAACTGTAACTCCATTTTGCTCTAACATTTCGTTGGTTACATTTTAACCTCTAGTGCTCTGACCCTGCTGTATGATTTTATGGCGGGAAAACTCTATACAGGCTACTTCTCGGTGGTAAATATCAATAAATTTTAACCCCGAATGGGACTGAAAAATCGACGTAACAATCAAAAGTGATTTGAATTTTTTTTGCCGTTATGCTTTAAAACTTATATTTTATTGCATCATAATTTTTGAAGTGAATTATTTAGTAGTACAGTAAACAGCAGTGGATCGGAGCTAACCCAATTTTATAAGAGTTTTCAGATATTTCAGTTATTCAGGCCCCACAATTTTGTTTTTTTTTAGGGTTAATATAGCTTATATTACAAAAGAAGTGGATTTTATAGCTAAATATTTCAGATGGTTAAAAGTGTGGTAAAATATATCTTCAATTTATTCAAAACAACTTTAACACCTTCAATACTTGAGCGATGCATAAAAGTTGTGACGTCAGCGAGCAAAGCCAACCTTATCTATTGTGGCACTTAGTACACATATCGGCAAGCTGGCTGCTATAATCCCAAAGCAGCGAGCAGGGAACGTGTGTGAATAACTTAAATACGTATTGTGTGCAAGTAATTAAATAATTAATGAGCTAAAAGTAATAATAAATTAACACAAAATAATCAACTCATAAACTCATAAACAGCATTAAAATATGTGTCAAATTAGGAAAATAAAAGCAGTTTTAAATGCTGTCTTAAAATTATATTTATTTTATAAATATTTAAGTTTATATGCCTATTTATTGCCAATTCTATTGTTAAATCATATTTTGAAGTAAATTTTATACTTGCCATTTGCGCTGATGTTTTTTTGGCGCCATTTTAACGTAAGGCCTCTTTTTGTATGTACCATTGAGAGAGGCATTCGCTGTGCTCGTTTCTTTCGTGTATGTGTCGAAGCACAACTCCGCCCATTGTCAATAAATAGGGTCATATTTAACTATATAATTGTAGTTGTTTCATCGTTGGTATTTAGTCATATTTAATTTGTTTTTATAGCAAATTCGTTTTGTTGCCATTTATACCATATGTATTTCAAACATTCTTTTATTGATGCTATTTTTGTTTTTATATCGCTTTTAGCGTCGTTTCCTCTTTCATACCAATTTTCTGATTTATCTCATCGACTTTCTCACATAGATAATTTGCCGGCTGGCTCTCTTGCGCTCTCTCACGTACACTTTTCTTTGATATGGTTGCGTGACGTGAGACGCAGCGTAACATTAAGAAAATAATTTCAGACTAACAAATTATTTTATTTTATATTGGTATCATATACTAAATGCAAAATATATACTTTTATTTAAATAAAATTTAAAGTTTTTATTGAAAACCAAACAATTTAGTGCAGTTTCGCTGCATATCCCATATGAGACGTGACACGATTCGCTTCACACGCTACCATCTTGGGCAACCCCTCTGCCAGCGCCGACTGAGACGCTCTCTTCAATATCTGTGAGCAGCTGATGCTTTCGTTCTAGCAAAAGACGCTGAGTCCGTACAGTTGAAATTGAGCAACACACAGTAAAGGTTGGTTCGCAGTGACAAATATTTTTTGTGAAGTAAAATTTAAAGTAGAAAATAAGTTAAAATAGTGCACACAAAAAGAAACTAATTTTTTTGTAACATTATTGTGCAGTGAAGTATCTTACACTTCTACCAATAATAGTTTTCATTCAGTTATCAATCGAGTTTTAGTTGTTCTGAGTGAGCACATTTTTGTTCGGCGCTGTGAGAAGTACGACGCTGCTGTACTAAGAGACTGAAGCGTTGCCATTTCGGAATTTTGGTTCGTTGTGAGCGGCACTGAGTCAAAATGGCTGCCTTAGTAATTTATTTAATTAATTTTGCATAATTATGTTTACGACATGCGTTAAAATTTTCTGAACAATAATATTGTTTATTGACGCGCGCGCAGTTATCCGAAATGCGCGCCTTTTTCACCTATTCATACTTTTTAGTTTGTTTCCGTATTTGTATTTGTTTTTACTCGTCATTTAGCCGCATTTCTTCTTTGCCTCGCACTCTCTCATGTGCGCTCTCGCACTCTCTCCCTCTCAGAGAAAGAATTTCCCAGCCGGCAATTTATCTGCTGCCGACGTCGCTGCAGCGCAGCACGAGTTAACGCTAGCGTTTGCTGATGCTTTCGGTTGCCTTGCCTTTCTGCTTGGTTCACTCAGTACAGTTGAAGTCAGTAGAGAAACGTGAAAGGTTGGTAAACGCAAGCAAACGCAGTTTTAAAAAAAAAATTAAGAAAAATAATTAATTGTGCAAAGCATAGAGTAAATTAAAAATGTTACTTAAACTATTACTCAAGCAAATCAAGTTGAACAAAGTAAAATGTGAATTTCATAATTATTACAACATAACTGCTTTTTTTCAAAGACCAAATGCTGTTTAATGTCAATTTAATCGACATTTGCTAAGTTTTCGTGCAAATTTTCGCCTGCTGTTTGAATTTTTTCACACAAATTTCTGCTCTGTAGTACATTTCTCATACTAAATGTCGCTTGGCCTGTGCAAAAGAGCGCGTCGCATACACGACGCTGACGCTGCTGTGCTGTACCATACAAGCAGGCAAAGGCCCAAGCAAGCAAGCAAGCACAAGCAGAAAGTCCGAGGCAGTCAGTAGTACATACAGAAAAAGTGTTGCCATTTCGGTCTTTTGCACTCGCTACGGCCACTGCTAAGGGAGCAAAGAAATAAAAAATGGCTGCTATTGTTAATAATGCTGAGAATTGGAATTTAAAAAGCATTAGCTGTTTATAATATTTATGCAATTTTTATTTTCATATGTGGAAAGATTATAGTTAGTTGTGCGCGCACTCTGTGCTGCCGCCACTTAAACCAGATAGACGCGCGCGCGCGCTTTTCTAAAATATTGAAAACGTTGACAGCGCTGCCAGCGCAGTGTTGTGTGTGCTGTATCGCCGTCTCTTTTGACGCTCTGCTTTGCGCGGCCATTGCTACATGTGTGTGTGTGTGTGCCTGTACTGGCTTGTTGGAGTAGTGGTGGCTTCTCTTTTGTCTCGTTTGGTAGCTCTGCGGCGTACCTTTTTATGTTACAGTAGTGTATACTCAAAATAATAATTGATTTTATTTTCTTTTTCTCACTCTATTTTCAGCTCGAAGCTTATAGCAAATTAATTTAGTATTTTCTACTACTTATACACAAAGACACATTTTTGAAAATGGCCGATAAACCAAAACGCCCGCTCTCCGCTTACATGCTGTGGCTGAACAGCGCTCGTGAGTCGATCAAACGTGAGAATCCCGGTATCAAAGTCACCGAAGTAGCCAAGCGTGGTGGCGAATTATGGAGAGCAATGAAGGACAAGTCGGTAAGTACTTAAGAGAGTCGGTCAAGAGAGCACATAAATAAGCTCTTAATTAATTGTGTTATTGGTATCTAATGCATTTTCTTAAATTTCTCTCTTTAGGAGTGGGAGGCCAAAGCAGCCAAGGCCAAGGACGATTACGATCGTGCCGTGAAAGACTTCGAGGCCAATGGCGGCAGCAGTGCTGCTAATGGCGGTGCCAAAAAACGCTCAAAGCCCGCGAAAAAGGTAGCGAAAAAGAGCAAACGGGACGACTCCGACGATGATGATGACGATGAGAGCGAATAGATGATTGATCTTCAGGTCCCAGTCAAAACAAATATACACATACTATAATATATAAACACAAAAAAGAAAAAAAAAAAAAAATGTCACGACAACATCATCAATGGTGGACCTGTCAATCAATCAGTCAATCGCATTTTGTTTAAATTTCTCACCCACCACAAACACATACACCCCAACATCAACACAATCCAAAAAATCCATTCTAAATAGCATAGAAGAAAACACTTAGATTCCCACAGGAAACCGTTAAGGAACATCAAAGTTGCCGGCAAAAAACAAAAGAAAAAACATAAAAAAGAAAAAAATAAGCAAAATTGTATTTATACATAAGATTTTAAGTTTATAGTAGGCGTTTCATTTTATAACAATTTTTAAGTCGAGCTAATTATGCGCCCCAAATATGCAAATCGAGACACGGCGGCTAAAAGAGTAAATACAATGATCAATTTGTGTATCTTGTATAAAAAATTGTAAATTAAACGATAACGAAATTCCATTATAAATAAAAACTATGAAAAAAAATTGATATTTACTATTGTTCTAACACAAGTCATACATCTTAAACATCAGATATAGTATGAGTTGATTTGCCAGGCATAACGGATTCCACAGTCTATATATGTATACATTATATAGGATCGGATGAGATATATACACACCAATAGCTTGTAATGCATAATGTTGAAAGTTGTCAAATAGACGAAGAAAACGGAAAGAAATTGTACAAAAAAATATATGCAACACAAAAAAAGGACGTAAACAATTTTCACGTCGATCAAAATACTTACAAAAAATAAAAATAAAATAAAAATAAAAACGAACGAAATTTCGCTCAGGTTTTTTCGTAGTAATTGATAACGTCTTTGTTGATAAACTCTAGAGATGTTGCGAGATATGATTGAAAAAAGATGTATTGCATTTAATCGGTAGTCTTAATTAATACCAATATAATTTAATTTCAATATGAGAAATAAATAAAAAATATATAAACAAATTTCGATTGTTTTCTTATTTATTGATTTTAAATATCATAATTAATTCAATAATAATCGATATCACTAACACTAAATGATTTCATCTGCTGCTGTTTTTGGATTCGCTTCAATACTATTTGAAACATAGCCACATATTATTTTTTTATTATATGAAGTTAATTGTTTTTATCTAAGTTGTATGGGATTTTTTTGTTACCTTGTTGTGATTATTTCATGCTGTTGGGATTAAAGTTCTATATCCATGGGATTATCGTTAACAATGTTAAGTCTAATAAAAACTAACGTTCAACAAAAGCACACGAGAATTCAGATCACTTTGAACTGCAGTGTTGAATAATGCATAGAAATATATGTAGTAGTATAATATATAGTAGTGTATAGTACTATAAAACAATGTTTCAGTGCCGTATTTTGGTTGCCATCCAAATGATTTGCACACACAAGTTTTTGGCTTACAGTTTTGAAAGTTTTGGTTCAAAAGTTCGACAGTTTTAACATATATAAACTGATTGCTTTAGTTTCCACGACGGACAAACAATAAGAAGTTGTGCTTATTTAATTACAGATCTTATAACAAATATGGCAAAAGCAAAAAAAAAAATAAACAAAGTCTCTCTCTCAGAGCCATTCACAAGAAAAGCGGAGTAAGACATTAAGAAAACATAAAACTATTGTAGTTGGTGGTAAAATGGTCTCCCTGGGGTGTGTGTGAGTGTAGTTGGTGTGTGTGTGTGTGTGTGCAGCAAAGTAAGAAACGAGGTGATAGCACCATCAGGCCGTATCCCGATGCTCCACTCTAGTTACGATTCAGCCAAAAGATGGTCTTCAGCACAAAGTAAGCCAATCCCAAACAGTAGACAATCTTCTCCCTCTGCATTCTCTGCTCATTGTTGATCTCAATGTTGAGCACACGACGATTCAGTTTGGCCAGCTGTCGTCGCAGATACAGTATCTCCTCGTGTGGCGTCAACTCGCCCATGGGCGTGCCCTCACGATGGGCAAGCATAGAGTTATCCAAATTGTGCTGCTGCTGCTGCAGCTGCGAACGTTTGCTGGCACTGCCCGTGGTGAGCTGGAGGTGCAGAAAGAAAGCATTTTGTTTAGTTTGATTCTACTGAAGTTCAGATAAACCCACGGAAAAGTTCTGATAGACCATAGCGCTAGTTAGTTGGACAAATGATTTTTTTTTGAAAGGCTAAGAGTTTTAGTATTCGAAATTTGACAAGTCTGCTAAAGTGTAGTAGTTGTATGTGAATTATGTTTGGATCTCTTTAACCCAAGTTACTTCAAACTACAAAAAATTCCCTGATTAAATCTAAGCACCCTTTGAAACACAAATGAGTAGGAACAAACATATTTTTCACTGTTTCTATAAAAATTCTCAGCAAGTACAAAATTTTCACGTAGTTTTAAAAGGTTTGAACAAAGAAAAATCAAAGAAAATGTCTCAGGCGCCCTTTTCTGACGAGGATGAGCTGCCCAAGCTGGAGTCGATTGGGAGTGCACTAAAGTGTGAGCAGACTGGTCATGTGATGGAGGCTATACTGCTCTACGAGGAGAGCATCTTTAAACTGGGGCAACTGCATCACACGGATCCCAACAAACAGCAACTGTGCATGAAGTATCTGAAGATGTACGAATCGAGGGCCAAACAGCTGCGAGATCAGGTCAAGAGTCATCTGCAGGCTAGTAAGTTGCTAAGTCACATCACTATTGAGAGGGACTCCCGTGGACGCAGTTATCAGCGTCTATTTGGTAGCTATCTCAATGACGGTGTGAAGGAAGTTCATGTGAATGAACCACTGCTGTGTGAACTGCATCACTTCAAGAATTTACTGAACTTCCTTGAAGTTCTTGTCAAGAATTGTCGGTATCTGAAGTACATACGACTGACGACGCGGCCAGATCCAGTTCTGTCCAAGAATCAGTTGCATATACTTCAGCAGATACGCGCCGATCTTGCCACTGGCAATATTCAGATGAACTTCCAACTGGATGAAGCTTTGCGCGATCGCAAGATCGTTTTGAGCTCGGGCATTGTCATTAAGATTGGACGGGGATTGCATTACTTTGAGCCCACCGAAGATGTGTACAAGCTTGGCATGTGTGACTACGATTTTCGCAAGTGTCTGACCACCGAGGTGGACATCTGGAAATGTCGTGCTTTTGCTAAGGCTCCTAAGGGACCGCCCGAACGACCCATGTACAAGACGCCCCCAAAGGACTCAACGGATCGTGGCCAGGACACGGCCTACTC
Organism: Drosophila dunni; assembly: GCA_018152125.1. Classification (NCBI taxonomy): domain Eukaryota; kingdom Metazoa; phylum Arthropoda; class Insecta; order Diptera; family Drosophilidae; genus Drosophila; species Drosophila dunni. Next base: position 9,596,838 of record JAECXC010000339.1, on the reverse strand, counting down.
CAGTGACTGAAATCTAAAGTCAACAGCCCCGGAGACTGAATTTAGTGTTGAGTAAATAAAGATAGACCAGAGTAGAAAGTTTAATATACCTCTGCAAAAGACCCTGTACTTATTACACTACAATAAGCAATGTACTTATTACACTGAAATATTTTACAGCTAAATTAAAAGCCAATTTCTTATTTATAAAGCAGCTGACTAATCTACCTCGAGAAAAAATTCAAATGTGGTCACCCGTTCAGCGGGTAGCAGGGAATTACCTATATACAAATATAGCAGGCAGCGCTCACATTTCGTCACTAACTGCATTGTTAGCACTTGGGCTGATAATGGAATCGACTTTGGGAGATTACGGGCTTTCGAAGCGTATCAAGTGGACGGAGAAGCAGACGAACGAACCCGTGAAATGTGCCGCGATTGTCGTGAAATATTTTGTAGACAATAAATTGTGACGTAACAATGGATTAGCGTTTCCGCATTTAAAGCTAAAGCTCAACTAATACATCTGAATAATTTGCCTAAGCCGGTAGCGTCTCCAATCGATAAACGCAGTTCCTTACCATCGAATCCGACTCCACGGAGTTGGCATCGTTGCCATTGTGGAATCCCATGCGCACATTCCCATTGGAGCGCACATACTGTGTGGCCCTCTCCGGATCCTCATCGTCATCGTCTTCGCCATGCCCGTCCAGATCGTGTCCATAGTGACTGCCATTGGGCTTGAGGGGAGTGCTTTCCTCGGAGGCCGAGGGGAAATGATGATCGGTGAGTGTGATGACGCGTGGTGGTGTCTGGACTCGCATAAAGCCCATCGACGGGTTCTTCGGCAATATCGAGTTCTCCAGTTGAATTTCACGCGGCGCCGATCGTGTCTCCAAGTGTTGATTGTGTCCCAAGACCACAATTCTATCGGGCACATTCATGTCGATCTTGTCATGGTAATTCCACGAGTTGATTAAACCATTTTGATTTGAAAGCAACAGATCCTCATCGGAGAACTCTCCCGTGGCCTTAATACGCTTTGGCACTCGCATCTTGTCGTTGATCTCATGCGCATACTTTGCGTCATTGTAGAGATCATCGTCCAGTCCATTGAACATTGGTGTCGGCGATTGTGGCGTCACCATTTTGTGTGCTCCTTTCAGTCCCTTGGCGGGCGGACGGGATGGGGGGAGATTTTTATTTTATTGTCCGGGGACTGCGGCACTGATGGTGGGCACGGTCCACAGAATTGTGTTATGGAAGGCGGAGGTGAAGGCGTTGAAAGAGAGACGTTTTCATAACAGTTATAATTCACTTGTAATTTGGTCCAAAGTTGCACAACATTGTTGCTGTTTGTTCGTCGAGGAATTTATGGATATGTTTAAACTACTTACATTTATTCAACTGACAGTGGAAACGTCTCCAAAACCCTTATATATTTTTAGTTTTTTTTTTCTATGCCCCTTTATTCTCGTCTATCGTATTCTGCCTTTTGTTTGCCTTGTTCTTGTTTGTAGTACATTCGCCAATGGACATAAGCTGACTGCTGGCTAACTTTAGGGCTGCTTTTTCGCATTCGAATTTTGCAATGCTATAATTAATTACCCAAAAGCTCATTAATTAAAACTAAATAATATATTACATTTTTATATTTTAATAAAGACATTTTATAAGTTTACAAAAAATATTGATTACTTGTTTTTATAATTTAATTTGCGAAACAGCGGCCATAATTTATAGATCGAGTTGGCAGCTCCGTTCGCAGCGGCATTCGCCCCGACGCCATTCACACGAACACATATACACACACTAACGCTTTGCCGCGCTCATTTACTACAAAATTTCTAAAGCATTCAGTCGCGTCGGCAAGCGTCCTTTTTTTTCAAAACCATTTCAAACAAAAAAGAAAAAACAATTTAAATGTGACTAGTTGAATAAATAATTAAAACTTTTATTCTCAAAACAACAATAATAAAAATTGGAGAGAGCTCAACAAAATTGATTGCAATTTAATTGTAAGTGCATAACAGATAGACAACAGTTCATCGCTGCTCGTGTGTTTGCAGGCAGCGCTGTCGACGCCAACGTCGCCGGGTACAGTACGCGCCGTTTTTTGTGTGCCAGCTGAAAAGTGCTGTTTGTTGTTGTACAAGAGGGCGGGAAAGTGTAAATAATACAAATATTTCTCGCGTGTTAGTGTATGTGTGATTGTGTGTGGCAGATACTATAAATAAAATATAGCACGCTTTTAAATTAATATATATATGTGCATTATATAAATACATTTTGTGTATATATTTACAGCACGGTTAATAGATACCCAAATACACACACACAAATAGTTAACTGCAATGGAACGACGCCTGAGACGCCCGCGTCGTGCGGACGATTATGCTCCAGCTGCAGCAGCTCCTGTTGCAGCCCCAGTCGCTGCTGCTGCGCCCACACAAAACAGACGCTCCATGGCGCCCTCTGGCCCCGCGATCCGCACACGTGCTTCACCCTCACGCACCAAGGATGTGGCACCACCCGAGCCCTTCGTGGAACTAGGGCCACGCACACGACGCTCCAGTCGACCGCGCTCCGCTGCCGGTCAGCCCACAGCAGCAGCAGCGCCGACAGCCAAGGCCACCATAAAGTTACCGACGCCTATCAAGGAAATCAATGAGGTTTGTGCGGCTTTTTCTCTCTCCTACAATATAAGTGATTATCTTTGAGTGCACAGATATGTGTGTGTGTGTGTGTGTGAGTTATTGAGCATGTGTTGGTTTATCAACCGGTTTGTTTTTGCCTGTTGATTTATTCATTGTTATTTCTCTTAAATTTTGTTATCTCTTGTGTGTAATCAGCACTGCTGCTGCGGCTACCCCTCACCCGCTTCCTCACTTATCAGATCTGTTTTGAAAACTATAAACAATTTGTGCAAAAGTTGAAACGAGTTCAAAGCAGAGAAACAGCCCTTGGCGCTAGATTAGAAACACTCGATCCGATATCGTATCTGTAAAATTGTGGGCTTAATAATTAAATATTTGTAGATAAGATTTTAAGCATAGACACGCATGTGGTGAGCTAAACAGAAGCACTAGAACAAAAAATTTAATATGGAGAATTGTATCTAAATATTTATTGATAGAGCATAAAGATATGTCAGCAACTATATAGAATCAAAGATAGAGTAATTCAATTTTTATTGATTACTTTGAAGCATAGATACACATATTGTCAGCTGAAGAGACACACAACAATAAAATAGTTATTAAACATCGGTTCCAATAAATTAAATTACAAATTTATTTTATTAAATATTTAATTTATTTTGTTAATTAATAAATTAAAGCAGAGTTTCTATGTAGTGCAGTTGATTAATAATGACATATTAAATGTAGTTTATATGACTAATCTTAAAAATAGTATCTTTAATCATATTTTCTTGCCTTTCAGGTCACTTCGCCAGTTCGCAATTCGAGCAGCTTCCCGCTGACGCTGACCACAAACACCTCGACACGTGCACCGCTTCACTCAATGGCCACCTCCTCGGTGAGCAGCCCGAACAGCAATCGCACCTTCAGCAGCAGCACGACTACCACACAACGCATCGAAATACGCTCAGAGGGTGGAGATGCCGATGATGTAGACACGGAATCCATACGCAAACGTTTGACAGATCGTCTGCGTCGTTCGCTCTCCAAAACACTGTCGAATATGGCAGGTACGCCCACTACCAACACAGAGGATGCTGGCAGTCGTTATAGTCGATCCGTCTCACGATCCGTGTACGATGATGAGAAGAGCTCCAAGCGTAGCTATTCCACTGGCGAGGAGGACATCGATGAGGAGGAAGAGGAGGACAATGATCAATATCGCAGCTTCAATGTTACACGACAATCGGCGACACCAGTTGGTAATGTCTGTCGTAAACTACAGACACCGCGAGAATTTGGCGGCTGGCCAGGAGCACTGCTTCTCTTGGTGCTCGTGCCCTCGCTGGTCTACTATCTCACCTGGAGCTGCACGGCCCGCAATGCCTGTCAACTCAAGCGGGCTAATCTAACGGCACTGATCGACTGGACCTACCTGTCGCGTCAGGTTTTCCAGACGCACGTCGTGGGCGTGTTCACAGCCTACCAGTTTGTGGTCTTTCTGCTGGTGGCACTGCTGCCAGGTCGTCGTGTCCATTTGACGCGTGAAACCTACAAATTCAATGGACTCGGCGTCTGTGTGACTCTGTTGCTTGCTGCTGGCATTGCCGAGTATCTAAAGTATCCGGTTGTGAGCTTCGTGTTGCGTCATTACTTACGCTTTTGTATCTACGGACTGATGAGTGCCTTTGTGGCCGCTGCCTGGAGCTACTGGCGTGTGGACACAACCAAATATAATGTGCTTCGCCAGACACTGTCCAATGATTATGGACGCAGTGGTAACTTCTTGGTGGACTATGCTTTGGGCCGCCAACTGAATCCCAAGTGGCTGGGACGTGTGGACTGGAAGCAGTACTACTATCGGCTCTCACTGGTCACCACGCTGATCTACGCCGCCTGCTACATTTACCAGACGCTGCAGTGGCCACACTGGCCACAGGCCCAGCAGGGATATGTCCCGCTCGTGCGCTACTTCTGGAGCAATCTGAACTATGATGCGGGCACATTGTTGGCAGCTACTATGCTGCTCGTCTATGTACTGGACGCTCTGCTCTTCGAGCATCATTTGAGCTGCTCCTTTGAGCTGCAGCACGAGGGATACGGCTGCCTGCTGTTGCTACGTTATGCGGTTACGCCATATCTACTGAGCTCCGTCAGCAAATACTTCTACGAGCAGCGTGTGCCCATTACCTGCTGCTTTTCGGTGCCTGTAGCGGCGCTGCTCCTCCTCTTGGGACTGTTTATTAAGCGCTACAGCTGCGCCTACAAGTACAAGTACCGTTTGAACTCGCAGAACCCAATCTTTGCCAACATCGAGACCATACACACCTATCAGGGCAACCGTCTGCTGTTGAGCGGTCTCTGGGGCCGTCTGCGTCAGCCAAACTACTTGGGTGACATCCTGGCCCTGTGTGCATTGGGTACACCCATGTTCTTGCGACCAGCTTGGCCACCGTTGCTATCGCTGCTGCTACTCATCCTGGTACTGTTGCATCGTGCCACACGCACGAATGCGCGTAATCAGCAGCGTTATCACTCCTCTTGGCATCGGTACTGCACTCAGGTACGTTACTACGTACTGCCCAAAATCTACTAAGTTTTTATGTCGATTTTAAACCCTCCCCCGCCCATTACCGCTATTTCATTGATTGCATTCAAATATTTTGTATATAATCAATACATCCATTTAATTGTATCCATAAATCCCTCGATTTCCCCCCGATTTTAATGATTTTAGTACAAAATTTTATTTTACTTCAAGACAAGAACACAAAAAAAAATAACAAATTAATTTACTTTAGCTTAATAACTATATACTATAGACATAACAAAAACAATTAATTACTGTATAATTAGAAATTTTCGAAGACTTAGAAATTATTATTTAATTACTCAATACTATTTGTCGCTTAAACGAATACTTACTACATGTACATGTAAATATTGCAATTATTTTTATATAAATAAACTGTATACTTTGGTTTCTAAAGTAAAAGAAACGCAAAACAGTTGTTTAACTTTTCAGTTTAAATGGGAAATTTGAATTAAACGGTCGCTTTATTTTGACCTGCTTTTTTGCAAGCAGTACACTGCTCAGCTGTTGGTGAAGCAGTAAACTGCTTCTCTGTTGTTGAAGCAGGACACAGCTCAGCTGTTATCCAAGCAGTGAACTGCTACGCTGTTAAAGCAGTTAACTGCTCAGTTGTTGTTGAAGCAGGAAACTGCTTAGCTGTTGGCAAAGCAGTACACTGCTGAGATGTGTTGAAGCAGTAAACTGCCAACTGTTGTCCAAGCAGTGTACTGCTTTTTGTTTGTTGCCGTCAGCCGTTAGATGGCGCTTTCCAATAGCTCAATATCTGCATGTTAAGTCTAAAATTTCCGCTGTTACACCAGGCGAACATAACTTTCAGCAGGGCTCCTAGCAAAAATTTAATTTAAATTTAAATTCAAATTTATCAGTTTGTAACGGTTACACTGACTTTTGCCTCAAAGAAACACTGGATAATATTTTATTTCATTCATATTTATTGATTTCTTTATACGCATGTTCATAATACATAATTGCATATTTAATGACTTAAAATAAATGTATATATTTTTATATATATATTCCATAATGTGTGTGTGTTTGTGGGGGGTATGTGTGGGTGTGTGCTTTAATTGTTTAACATTATAAATGTGTGTATAGTATGCATATATATTTATATATTAATTATTCTCGCTCTCATTTTGCATGTACTCGATAAATGTAATTATGTATGTTTGTAATTGTATTTGTATTTGTTTAATTATATAGTTTTACATAGTTAGGACTTGGGTGAGCACTCGACATGGATAATCCTTCGCAAGTAATCAAGACTTGAAACAAGCTTGATGGCTAAAATTATGCGTAATGGAAGAGAGAGAGGGTTACTCAATAAGTTCAACTAAAATCAATTTACAAATAATTAGCAACTATTGCATTAACTAAATAGTGTGCTAAATCTAATTAGAAGCTAGCTTTGCAAATCTATTTATGTTAAAGTGTGTTTGTGTGTGTGTGTATTCGTGTTTATGTATGTGTGGGGCTATGTTTAATAACTTTTCAACACTTAGATGCTAGTGCTAAGGTGCGGCCCGCCAATTCTAAATGTTTTACATAAGTATTTCGATTATTATTAATTATTTGCGACTCATATTGAACAATTGTAAATGCAATGCTTTATTTCCTTTTCAGTTTTCCTGTTTTCTGTTTCCTTTTTGCTTTCTAGTTTTGGGTTTTCATTCATCAATTGCAATTTCTAGTTGGATGTTGTTGTTGTTGCATGTTTGCATGCAATAAAATCAGCCTTAGTTATAATAATTGTTACTCAAGAAATTCGCTTTTCTAAACATTTATTTCTTTGCCTGCTTCTTCAATTTAAAGTTGGTTTTAGGGCAAATTCTTGCAAATATTATTTTTATGAGAACCTCTTTCAATAGTAGTTGTTATTCATATTGCTGTTGTTTTGTTGTAATACTTTAGCAAGTTAAAGTTTCTCTCTAAAAAATAATGATACAAAAAACAGTGTTAAAAGTAAAAATTTGTAAATTTTACTAGCAAAACTTTGACGCCTTAACTCGATCAAATGTTCATTATTAAATATTATTTGTTAAAAACGCGAATAATTGCATTAATTTTAATCGTAGTTAGAAATAGTTTACTTGACTCGCCTGCAAATTCGTCTAAATGCGCAAATATTCAAATATTTTCATTGGTATTATCATTAAAGTAGTTAATAATATTTATTTCTTTGTTGTGTAACTCTTATGCTTTCCTTCTTTATAAAACGTACACTAAGTTGTAACTCTTTTGTTTTTTTTTTGTTTTAATTTTAGTGGTGAGTTTTAAATGTTTGTTTTTGATTTTTGTGCATTAGTACGTTTTCTTTTGAATGAATGATTTATGGATGGATACTGAAGAAATGCACTAGCCCCCTCTTGCAACACTCTATACTTATAACATATAAACTTTCATTTTATTTTAATTGTTTTGCATCTGTTGTGGGAATAATCAAAGAGGTCCCCTCTGATTATTTCCACAGCAAATGCAGTGGCTTGTGCTGCTCGAAAACAAACTGAGGAGAATTTTGAATTGAATACAGCTCAGTTTGCCTTCAATCGATTACTGACTATATCTATACATAGATAGAATATATTCTACATATTGCAAACATGTTTTGGATTCGCGGTTTAAAATATTTATCGTTTCTTCTTTTCATTTGCTGACGTACATAAATTTATATCACACGCAATAAATACAATAAAAAAATAATAATAATTATATTTCAAATTAGAAATCGTGCAGTTAATTTTCTAATTAGCATTTCTCGCTTTACTTATTTCTCTTGTATCTTTCACTTTGTTCTCCTTCTTACACATGCTTTGAACTTCAATTGATTTATATGAAATATTTTGTTAATATTTTGCTTTCTTACTAATATACATAGATTTCGATCGCTTTCGCAATTTAACAATAATTCGAAATTAGAACTTGTTGCTGACAGCTTCTGGCTGCCAACGGTGCGCATAGTGCGTGTGTGTGGGTGTATGTGTATGTGTATGTGGGTGTGTTGGGTGAATTTCGAGTGCAGCTATTCGTTGTGAATGGCAATGACTGGTTTGACGTAACACTAACTAACGTTTTAACGATTTGGCAAATGATTATTTATCGATAATTCGATTGCTGTCGCAGCTGCAGCTGTAGCAACTGTTGCTGCTTTTCTACACTCTATGCTCTATGGTCTATGCTCTAGTGTAGCCTATGATGATTGGCCTTGGGCATGGCGCCTACAATGCGCACACGTCCCAAGGTGCCAACTGCGCCAGCTCCAGCGCCACCAGACAGCCGCTGATGCTGCTGTTGTTGTTGTTGCTGTTGCTGCTGTTGTTGCTGTTGCAGCAATTGCAGTTGCTGCTGGTGACGCTGCTGCTGCTGCAGTAGCATATGCTGTTGTTGTTGTTGCTGCTGCTGCTGTTGCTGCTGCTGCAAATGTTGTTGTGGCTGCTGCAACAGCTGCTGTTGCTGCTGCTGCTGCTGCTGCTGTTGCAGCTGTTGTGGATGATACTGAGGCGCGTGCTTGGCATCGTTGCAATCACAGAATTGCGGTGGCGGTGCCAGCACAAGATTCTCCGTGCAGAGCTGCATGTTGTTATTGCCTGGCTGAGGCACAGCCGCAGCAGCAACAGCAGCAGATGGCACAGCCACCAGTTGGCCGCTGGGCAACATGCCCACAATATGCGTGGCCATTTGCTGCTGTTGCTGCGGATGCTGTGGCGGCTCACCATCGCTGTCCGCCTCCAATGGCGGTGGCAGCTGCACCAATGATACCGCAGATGTGCGTGTTACACCACGCTGCATGGCAATTGCTGCCGCCTGTTTGCGCGTCAGTGAATTGTGACGTTGGAAAGCCTTGGCCGGTGGCGAAGGGCTCAGTTCTCCATCGTCGTCCTCCAGATCCGAACGTTGCTCCATCTCAGACTCGTGTCCCTTGTGCAGCTGCTGCTGCTGTTGGGCCACCAGGGCGGCTGTACTGGCACCACCAGCGGCTGCTGCTTTGGCTTTTAGTATTTGCTGCAAGTGTTGCTGGTGTGCCAGCTGTTGCTGCTGCTGCTGCAGTATTTGCTGCTGTGTAGCAATCAGTTTTATATTTGGATTCGCTTGATTATGCTGCTGCTGCTGCTGCTGTTGTTGTTGCAGCAGTAGTTGTTGCTGCTGCTGCTGATGGTGTACATTGGGAATGCGTCCCAGGACTTGTGGACTTAAAACCGACTGATTTGCTTTGACACTGCCTTGTACGGCTACTGCTGCAGCTGCTGCAGTCGCTGGCATCTTGTTGTTGGCCACAATTGTGGCTGTTGGCTTGCTGCTCAGCTGTTGCTGCTGCTGTTGTATAACAGGCGCATGTTGCTGCTGCACCAGTTGCTTAACGGTCAGCGTTGTGGTGTTGCTGCTGCTGTTGTTGTTGTGATTGCTGGTGGCATTATTGTTGAGATTGCCAGTGGATTTGGTGGCTGCTTCATAGGCAGCTGCAGCGTGTGCCACATTGCTGTTGCTGTTGTTGGCCTTAGTGTTGTTGCCAATGCTAATAGTTGTTTTAGCCAATGGCTTCATTGGTGTATCTGGTATCGTTTTGGGCTCCTCAACAATGGTTACACTCGGCTTCTTTTTGATGGTGTCTGTAGGTTTTCCCGCAGCAACAGTTGTTAACAGCTCCTGATCGCTGCTAACACCCGAACTGCTATTGTCGCACTCATCCTCGCCATGTGCTGGCTGCAACTGTTGCTGCTGTTGCTGTAGCTGTTGTTGCTGCTGTTGCGAGTCATCCTCCTTCTTGAGAAAACCGTTGGGCGAGGACTTGGAGGTCTTGAGATTGCTGCGAATGCGTTGAATTTCCTCAACCGAAAGGGAATGCGAAATCGATGCACCTGAACCAGATCCCGAGCTGCTGCCACTAAAACAAGGGGAGCAGTTAGATGTGGCTTCATGGGTGTATTGCATGGTACTTACCTGGCCTGACTGTTGCCACTAGTTTCGGGCACATCGAAGAGTGCGATCTTCTCATTGAGCTTTGTGTTGCGTGCCACAAGAATCGAGTTCTCATCTTCACCATCCGATTCGCTGCAGCTGTAGTCTGGCTCTGGAATTGGTGGTGCTGGACCAGTAGCAGTGGCGCTGACATTGCCATTCGATTGTGGCGGTGGTGGTGCTGCTGCTGCTGGCTGTGGTGGTGGCTGTGGCGCCGGCGGTGGCGGTGCTGGTGGCAACTGTGTTGACACTGCGGCTGTGTTGGCAACTGCTGCTGGTGGTTGTGGCTGTTGCTGCACCACCACCTGTGGTGCTGCATAGTGTGAGGCCAGTGTGGTGCCACTGACTTGAGCACGCAGTTGTGTGGGTGCCGCATATTGACTAACGTGTGGTTGCTGCTGCTGCTGTTGTTGCTGCTGCTGCTGTTGTGGTGGCAACTGTTGCTGCTGCTGTGAGCTGGCTGTGTTGTCCTGCTGTGGCTTCTCCTGCGCCTGCCGCAGCTTCCAAGCCATCACATTGCGCAGCTCCTGTGGCGAGGCATAGATCTTAGCATTCGCCGAGGGATTGAAGCTGCTCTGGACGCCATCGATTGCTGCCGAGGTGACGGCATCGTTCTCGGTTCGCTTCTTCAGCTTCTGTTGCAAGGAAATGGTGCTCTCGTACTCAGAGACACTGCTGCGTGTCTCCACTTTAACCACCTGTCCGACGGGTGGTGGCGGTGGTGGATGATTGGGTGGTGGCAGCACTGCACCACCAGCAGCACCGGCTGACTTGTCGCCTGTGCTGGTGTTGAGGCGCTGCAGCGAGGCATGTAGCGTGGCCACGTCGTCCTGCGAGTGGTGTCCCTTGCCCGCTGCCTGCCAGATGGACGAGGCAGAGCCGTGCAGCTGTGGACCGTGTAGATCGGGCGTGGAGTGGAAACGCTTGAGATCGCGACCACTGCCAATAGCTGCACCGGCCACAGTGGGTGTGGCCACGGGTTTGCCACGCAGTGTGCCACTGCCGTGCTTGCTGCGCGCTGTCTTCCGCTTCATCTCCGCCACGCTGCCGTAGACCAAAGGTCCTGTGCGCATGGGCGAGCCATTGGTGGCCGGGGGCGTGGCTGCACCACTGTCCGTACCCGATTGGAACCTCGAGCTGGTCATCATGGTGGCATAACGACTTGCACTGGAGGCATTTCCTTCACCCTGCTGACGCTGGAAGAGCTCCTCCAGCTCAGCCGCCGTAATGCGACTGGATGTGGGTCTTGCCTTGATGCTGGCGGTGCGCAGTTGCACGGGTGTACCCGGATGTGTGGGTGTTGGCGTGGCAATCGACTCTACCGAGTTGGATTTGGTATGTGGCACCTCATCCTGCTCCTTCTCCCCGCCGTTCTCCAAGCCAGCCACCATCGACTTGGCCCTGGCTCGTCCCACACTCAGCGTAGTCTTGGGATCCCGTCGTGGTGGCATTGGAGCCATTCTCACACTGCCACCGGCACCACCAACCGCATGGTTGCCCGGTCCCATGGACATCTTGCGTGGCAACGTGGCACACTGCCTATGTGCACTCTGTGGCGTGCTCGGACCACTCGACAGATGCTGACTACCGGCTCTAGCACCACTTGGCAGATACTGAGCGGTGGCCTGCATTTGCAGTGGAAACTGTGGCGAGACGACCGTCATGTTGACCAGAGCTCCTGCAGAACGTATCATCTCCACAACCTGCTCATGCGAAGCAGCGCTCACATCCTCACCATTGATTGTGAGCAGAAAATCCCCGGGACGCAATCCCGCCATGTCGGCAACACCACCAGGATCCACATCGTCCAGATACTGCAGTGCCGGGAAGCGTTCTGAGGGACGCAGCTGCATCAGCTGAGAGCTCGCCTTGGCGCCACGCAGTATAAAACCAAAGCCACGCTTGGCGCGATGCAGCACCACCGAGCGGGGTGCATTGTAGGCACTAGAGAGGGGAGAGACTCAAGTCAAATAAAGGCTTCAATCGTGATCGTATTTGGGTACTTACCCCTTTTTGATGCGAGGAGCTGTGGCGCTGCTGTACTGCCCAATGGAGTTGCTACTGATGTTGCTGCCCAGTCCATTGCCCTCCGACTGCTGCTGTTGCTGCTGTTGCTGCTGCTGCAGCTGGCAGGAGCCGTTGCTGGTCATGGAGAGCGAGGGCGACTGATGGGGCTGCTGTAGTAGCGTGCTGGAGCTGCCAGAGTGTCCGCCTAGACTCAGCTGAGGAGATCCCTGATAAGAGGATTGCTGTTGTTGCTGCTGCTGCTGCTGCAGTGGTTGTGACTGCTGCGGTGGCATTCCTGTGCTGGCGGTCATCACGTTGGTGATGTGCTTCTGGCGTAGGTTAACCTCCTGCACACAGTCGGCGGGAAAGAAGCCCGACTGATTGGTGCCACGCACATAGCCCTCCAAGAGACCACAATCGGTGCTGCCTACGACTTCGATGACGTCACCGGGTTGCAGACGTATGTGACCAACTGTGTTGCCTGCATACGGTTCCATGCACACCACAGTGGTGCTGGGATGACCGATGGAGCAGGCAGCCGAATCGGAATTCGTGCCGACGCCCGAGGAGTCACTAATGATGTCGCTGGTGTCGCCCAACGATTTATCTATGGAAGGAACAAAAACTCTGTGTCAGACGAATTGCCAAATGTATAAAGGTTAACAACTTATGGCCAAAATACGGCCAAGACAACGACAAGTACCACACTTAACAACATGCGCATGTTCCCAGAGTGAAACCAGGAGGAAAGTAGGAAGGAATAAGCAAAGGAAGCAATTGCCATGTGAGTAAAGTATTTGACAGGGAAGAAGGCAAAGCGTATGAATGCATTCAATGGGTGTGAAAACATTCAGCTGAGTATGATTATGAATAACATAGAGATGATGGAGATATTAACTTGAATCAGGTAAATGTAATAAAAGGTTGTAGGTTAAAATTGCTTAAGTTTAAGTAGAAAAATAAATGAAGTATTCGTAATACCAACTTCCTATGATTCCAACGAAGTGAATCATACCCATCGAGTGATCGGTTTAAGGGTTTAAAGCTTTAACCTCTTTTCTTGTTTTATATATATCAAATCAGATAATAAGTCAAATCACATGCAAAAGTCTTGTAGTTTAAATATAAACTTATTTCTTAAAACAGCTAAGCTAAAAGTCATGCCAAATTTAGTTCAATTTTCATACTTAACCTCTTGATGTGCTTAGAACTTAGATCTTAAAAGTATTTGAATGAATTTATGACAAAACCAAATCATAACTCAATTTAAAATTTAAACTTATGGAAAATCTTAAGGGAAATAAGCAGAAATCATAAGTAAGTGAATGCGATTACCTGTCACAATGCTGATGTCATCCTCATGCGACCGGTGTCCCGAGGAGCCTTCGGAGAGGCTTGAGCTGGCTGAGCTGTAGGCGCCCAGCATATGCTCCGAGGGGCAGGGCGAGGGCGGGCCGTGCAGCTGCAGCAGATGCGGCTGCTGGTGCTGGTGGTGCTGATGCTGGGCGTGGTGCTGATGCTGGTGAAATTGTAGTTGGTGTTGCTGTTGGTGTGGCTGCAGTTGCTGCAACTGTTGGCGCGATAGTGTGCCCATCAAACTACCGTTCACACTTCCATTGCCATTTCCACCTGGCATTGGCATTTGCCCAACCATTCCCATGCCCAACCCCTGTCCAGCACCTGCACCGCCAAGTCCACCGGCAGCCGCAGCAAGCAGCGCAGCCCCAGCGGCCCCATTGGCGCTCAGCCAGCCGATGCCCGAGCGACGCTTCGGATTGTAGCGCGGAGGTCCCCGGAAGGGTACTGTGGTGTGAGTAAGGATAGTATTTTGTTTATATATATGTGTATGTAATGTGTGTGTGTGTGTCTCTTTTCTGTCTACGTGTGTGTATGTGTGTGTGTGTCGTTGTTGTGTGGTTGCTGTCGTTCTGCAGTCGTAGCTAGATTTATGTGTCACAGGTTTAAGGACGCAAGGAAAGGAAACTGGATGGAAACATTACATAGACTTGTATATTTGTGGGTTATGATTATGGTTATGTATTTTAGCCACATCGACTAACTGTCCATTTCCCTGTAATCTGTAATTCATATTTATGATGTAAGCAATGCTGTACGCTAGCGATGAGCAACATTCGATAATTACATACAACTGTTGGGCAGTTAACAGAAATGTTATTAGCATAACATACAGCAGCTGTTAGTTATTGTCAGTAACTGTAGTAAATGTTATGATGAAACGACGCTCTGTAGCAATGAATGAACTCAAGTTCCTTAGACCCAATAACTGGGCCATTTACCTATGGAAACTAACAGTTTTGGAAATTGGCACACACTCATTTTACTTACTGTACTTACTGCTCTTTTGTATATACATTTTTATGTGGTTATTCGGAGGATGCCTTGATATTGTAAACGACCGTAACAAAAAAAGAAACAAAATGGAGCAAAAAATAGGAGCATTCTAGGAATGACCCAAAAAACACAAGCTCACTAAACGTATGCGAAACATATTTGGTTATGTGTGGTATATATGAATTTATGAATAAATCGATAACGATAACAAAAACATTGAACAAGAACAGCCAAGAGATAGACAGAAATACAGAGAGCATGAGATATGTGAAAGATACGAGCAATAATTGAAACAAGTTACAATTACAAGTAAGTACTATTTATAGATTATTTCGAGAGAGGAATATTTAGAAAAATATCTGATTAAAAGTTGTCAAGCAAATGCAAAAATATGCAATATATATATTGGTATATACATAAATATATATTTTTAGTTAATACTTATGGGAGCCAGAGTCTTAAGATGAAATGATTTGATGAATTTGTTATCGGAGATGAATGTGTTTTGATAAATCAACTGAATTTTGATGAGGAAATGGGATTGAAAATGTATTATCGGAATTAAACTATATATAACTCGATTCAGTAAAGGCGAAAGGGTAAACTAAAGAATATTTGGCGGATTTGATTTGAATGTAAAATGTACGATGTCAATGTCGAGTACGAGTCGATGAAAACGATTGTTTGATGTTGGTTAGGAGCACTGTTATCGATTGGCTCAATAACACTACTCCCATGACTGTTTGTGTGTGTCTGTGTGAATGATTTTGAAATGAATGAGTGGAATGAGGCTCTTGTAAACTCACCAATGTCATCCGATTTGTAGTTCTCAATAATTTCAGCTAGTTCCAAATTACCAGCGATGACAGCCACCTAAGGGAATAGAATCATATTAATCCAAAGTGTTACCATAAAAGTAGAGTACTACAAAATTACTGGATGAACTACAAGCAAATAAAGTGACTACGTTAAAGGATAAAGTACTACGAGTTAAACTACAAGTACTAGTTAAATATTCAAGTGTATATAAAAGAGTTTTAAAAGAAGTGTTTGTTTTTTTTGGATTGTTTTAAATACCTGATAGGGAGTTTGGTTGGCAAAGTTCTGGGCACCGCGTTGTGCGCCGCGAAAGAGAAGCATTCTAGCACAAGCCTCTTGGTTGTTAACAGCGCAAACATGCAACGGGCTATTACCGGACGCATTGCGTCCATCCATGTCAGCACCGTAGAACAACAAGTGTTCCAAGTGCTGTACCAGGCCATGTCGACAGGCCTGATCCACGCACACACACACATACACGCGCGGGTATTACAATAGTTAGGCAAGCGGTTTTGTTTTTGTTTTTTAAAGTTAGACAGAGCCAAAATCAATAAATGGAAAAAAATAGAAGAATAAATTCGAAATTAGCATAATTTTCAATCGCAATAGAGACCAAAAGACCCAGCACCATTATTCCTCTCAAAGAAGTTTGGATTTTAGGGTCACAGCAACCATTAGATCAGTTATTATTATTTTTTTAAATCAATCAACTCCTCTGTTTCCTTCACCGACTTTACCTGATGCACTTCGTTCCAGCCCTGGCTGTCCAGTATGCCTAACGTGGCATGATCGTGCAGCAGACTCTCTGTGATCTTTGCCTCGCATTTGCGTGTTATCGATATATAGAGAGGCGTGATGCCACGCCCATCACGGTAATTGGGTGAGGCGCCAAGCTCGAGTAGCGTGCTAAACAGAGGAAGACAAAAAGTTAGTAATTTTGTTAACAATTCGTTGGTACTAAGGGAATTTGTGTCTTCTTTCCCCGCTAATGCACCACATTACTCACCTGACCGCCTCGAGGGAATCGTGCTCGACAGCCCGATGCAGGGCCGTGGTTCCATCCTTGGTACGGTAATCCAACAGCGCACCCCCATTGACCAGGGCAATGAGCAGCTTGTTGGGCTTCTTGGCACCAGTGGCCACTGACAGCGGTGTCTCGCCGCTCTCTGAGCAATGAAAATTTGGATCCAAACCCTTGGCACACATTTTGGCTATTTTCTCCACATGTCCACCATTGATGCACTCCAGGAATCGTCGCAAATTGGCGCGTGTATGCAACGCCTTCAATTGGCGTTCATCCAGTGTTAGCATTTTGTACACACGACGCTTGTACTTGAGCTGAAAGCGCCAGAAACAAGAAGAAGAGGAAAATGTTAATCAAGACATACAAAAGAAAAGTACGTGTATTCATGGCTGATTGAGCACTGACCTCCAGGTAGCCAACGGGTCCATTGAATGGATAGTCACCCAAGCGTCGCTCCTCGTCCAGAAATTTGCCAGCTTTGCCGTTGGAGGGGGGTGCGAAGAGGCCATAGTTGAAGCTCTCCTTCAGCTCCTAGAGGAAACAGGAAATGAACAGGATGAGTGTGAGTTTGAGTCGCAAATCGTGTCTAACTGCAAAGGTTTTTTTTTCTGTGTACTCTCAGGTGTGTCATTCACGTGCTCAAGTTGTTCATTTTCACACGTTACACACGCAAACACACACACACACACCCCAGTCTCTCACATACAAAAGACTTCCTGTTTTGGGTGGTTTCTTTTGGGTGGTGCAGTCGATGCGGGCGCTCTCTCTCCCGCTCTCTCCATCTCTCTGTCTCACAATGTCACCGCTAATGAGCGCGTGACTGCAGCGCCATCTAACGTTCGTCACTGCATTCATAATTTACTGTTGCCTTTAAGTGGCAATTTCATCTTTTAATTATACAAAAATGTTCTCAGTCACTAACAAGCAACTCAACTCGAACTTCCGCCAAGGGATAAGCTCTCTCTCTCTCTCTTTCGCTCTGTCTTTTTCTCGCTGTCAATCTGTCTGTCCCTCTCTGTTGCCTCGAGTGTATAACTGCTGACATTGTCGCTGCATTAATTATGTAAAGTGCGTGTTATGTGCCACATGTGAAACTCGCTTCGAAATCAGCTCCAGAATTTTGGCATCTGCTTATGAGTTTTGCCTTTAACCCCGCCCAAAATAGCCCACCCAACCCTCACCTGCTCACCTACTCTAGGGGCCTTAATTAAGGCAACTAATGTGGCCATTAAATTAAGTAACTACTCGAAAGCAAAGATACATAACAATAGTGTTGACAATGAATTACTTTGGGGGTCTAAAAAATAAATAGAATTACTCCTCTAAACTATTAAACTTAAAATATTTATCGACTTATAGCTTCCCTAGAAGTTGTACCACTTGCAGCTAATATACCTTTTATACCCTAGGTGGCCAATATATTAAACTAGCCCCACGTAACTCGGCAGCTGTAAGAGACATATCCTGATTTGCACTGTTGTTATGTAGCTACAAATCGCAGCTATGCAACCCTGCAACGGCATCCACCCTCAGCGCATAAATTTCCGGAACACTAGAACGCCCTCGAGGAATACCAGGCTGTAGTCTTGCCCCACCCACCTCCCGCTTTATGTTTCCCATTGGGCCACTACCGAAACACGTTAACTGTTGTGCGCCAAATGGGTTTTATGGCGCCTTTAGCCAGTCCCCACTGTCCTCCAACCTGCCTGGAAATAACTTTCCTCCTGCCTCGTCCCCTGTAACATGCACATGCAAATTGCAGACACGTCTTCGGCCTAAAGACCCCTCCCTTTCCACCCATACAAACACATATTTGGATTATGAGTTTCCACTTTTTCGATATGGTTAAGTTTTCGGAAGTCGACTGGAGTCGGGCAGGGTTCAGTTCTGTTTCAGGGGCTGTTTTGTGGACGCCAAAGTCAAGTTGTTGCCACAAATTGCAATTTTATGAGTTTTGATTTCGATTTTTGCCCGATCAAGAAATTCACGTACTCATAAAATATCAAGCACGCTGTTTGATTTGGTTCATGGTCCCGTCCCTGGTTTGGGCCCAGCTTTGAGCTGTAGCCCTCAAAGAGGCTGCAAAATTCGCATTTCCCTTGGAAACTAAATTTCGCTCATTTTGTTGCAGGTCGTAAATTACAGTGAGTACAAAAAGAAGTATTGAAATTCTTTTGCATTCGTATCGACGTATTTGGTTGTTAAATGGATGCCCATAAATCAATGTAAAATACCAGAAAACTACTGCAAGAAAAATCAACTAAATAGCAACAAATTGTAACATGTAAATGAAGCGAGCTAGGGAAGTGGGAGGGAGAGCTGAGAGGGACGTAGGGGCAATGGCAATTTCTTTGCAATGTTTTTCTCAAGAGCGTCAAGAGTAAATGTCAATGCGATGCGCACTTGCAGCAAATAAGCGACTTCCTGTTCCAATAAGAAAAGCAAACGCACAATAGCAACAACAACAACAATAACGAGAACAACAGCAACAACAACAGTAACAACAACAACAACAACACAAGGCATTCATTGATAAATTGTCAAACAGTAGTTGCTGCTTTGAGGCTGTTGTTGCAATTGTTTGCCATCAGAGAGGGAGAGGGAGATGGAGACGGTCAGTCAGCAGGTAAACATAAACAGACACAGTGCCAGCTAAAAGTAAATAGCCAGCCAAGTCAGCTAGCCAGTTGGCCAACTCACTAGCAATTGGGTCGCTACAATTGGCGGCCATCTGTTGCAGTTGCTGCAGTTGTTGCTGCTGCTGCTGCTGCTGTTGTTGCTGTTGCAGTTGCTCGTAATCTCATTCTATTGCAGCAATTAGAGTTGCTGTTGCACTACAGCCTGCTCTAAGTTTTGTGGCAGCCTTTACATTTATGGTCTCATTAGCGTCAGTATTTTTATTTTCGTAGTTTTCGATTTTTCTGATTTTTCTGTTTGTTTCTATCTTTTGAAAATGTTTACTTTGCTTACAGTTCGACAGGCATTGCAAAAGCTAACTAATTTGGTAACTTCAGCTGGCTAAAAAGCACACACATACGGCTCTAACTGTAGAGAGGGTATCAAATAACACGACAGCAACAGCCTCGCAAAGGATGTTTTGTCGCACAGTGGGCAGGAGTGCTGCAATTGCAGGTAATTTAGTAGGTTAGTTAACTAAACATTTAACTAAAGCGTTTGTTAGGACTTAGTATAGCCAAAAGTGATTAACTAAACTAGTTTAAGAAACCATTCTAATACCAGTACTAAAGTATTCTTAAACTTCTGCAATCTTCTTCATAAAACACTTTCTAGTTGTTCTTAAATCGATGCCAAACTTTCCATTAACTTAAGTGTTTCCGGTTAACCAAGGGCGACCTTTAAAGCCAAGTCACTTGTGCAAATTTGTTTAACAAATAGAACATAACACTCCTTTTTTGGGGGCATTAAATGTGCCGTTTGTAGTGCAAATACATTAAAATAAATTAGTTAGCTAAGCTCAACAGCTGGTTTATGCTGCACAAGGTTAATTAAAATATAAAAAACTGAGCATAGTAAATAAAAAAGCGTTAAATATTTATTAAATGAACTGCAAGAAAGATGAACGAACTTGACTTGACTTTTATCTAATTATATAGTTAAGACTCTTCACGCTGATTATCATAATTCCTTGACGGCCAACTGTCATTGTGTTAATATTGCATTGTGCCATAAAAAAAGAAACCCAGAAGAAAGAAGGAATGGAAAAAAAAGAAGAGCTTGGGGCAAATTTAACGCTACACTCTGCCACATTTTGCGTTGCGTCTCAAGTTGCAAGTCCAGCTTCAACATCAATTTATGTAATCTGAACAATGCAAAGCACTGAGAACTGAGAACTGCGAACTGAGAGCAGAACGATCGCTTGGAGCTGCGAGGGCAAGCGGCATGCCAAGCACATCATCTTATAAATTTTGCTTGTTGCCACAAAAATGCCTGTGGTTAACCACAGAAAGCCATGACAGCAAATAAAGGCAGAACAACGAAGGGGAATCACTTTGAATTAGAGTAACTTCGTTGGGGCACACAAAGCGCAGTCGCAGCTCAAAGAGGCTCCACAGACTCCAGACTCCAGACTCCTCCAGCTCAGCATCGGCTTCTATGTCTGTCCAGGCAGCAAACTGGTTCTGGTTTCGGTCTCGGACTGGGATTCGGCGCTTTGACTTTAATTGAGTTCTGTTCTTACTGCATTGCTTTGGCGCATACTGGACCTGGCATGATGCGTCTGTGGTTAGGGGCGGGGCGTGGGTGGTCAGCTCTCCCGCTGGACGCACGAAAAAGGGCTTGATTTTTTTGGTGGGCTAATTTATGCGTGCATTGATCTGACCTAACTCATGTTGTCATTTGATTTCAGCTTGATTGCGTTTTTTGGTTCGCAAAAAGTTCCGTAACTGCAACTTTTGCATCTCTTTGGCTGCTGCTCCACTGGAGGTCAATGACGCAGGAGACAAGCGACGCCAAGTCAACGCCATTAGCAACACAACAAACACACACACACAATAGCACAACAAAGAGCACACAACAACAAGAAGAGCACAAACAACTTTGGCAACTACTTTACAAGGATGCAGCCCTGGAACTGTCCCTATCCCAGCACGCCACGCCTATCCTACAGGCAGTGCTAGACATACACTGTGCGAAAAGTTGAGCAGCAGCTAAAATTCAATGAAAATTATAGTACATTTTTAAACCGCTTGATAAACTAAACAATAGTTTAGCTCCTTTTAAGCTTCAAATTTTGGCTTTTAGTTTAAAGACTTTTATTTTGCTCAGTGTAGCTCTGAGGGTCTGTTGTTCCCTCTCTGTCTTGCTGTATGCTTATCATAAAAAGAAACTAGTTTCGTTTCGTTGCTTGTTGCTGTTGTTGCACCTTTATTGCACTCTTTGTAGCATGTTCCTTGTCATGCCACCTACAGCTAGCGCGTTGTGGCACGAAGTTGTTGTTATTCTTGTTGTTGCTGCTGCATCTTCTGATTGCCAGCGTTGCAAGCAGAAGAAAGTGTTGCAAGCAGACTTTTGCCCAGTGAATTGGAGGCCGCGTTTTCCGAGGCGCTGACTAAACATTTATCAGAGGCAAGAGCATTGAACTTGTGCAGGCCACAGCTATGCACACACACACACACACACACACACACAACAGGCGTGTGTGTATCTTAACATGTATGCAATTTATTTGCCCCCAGAGCTGTGGGCGTGCCCAGACGCCCATTCGCCTATTC
Organism: Drosophila dunni; assembly: GCA_018152125.1. NCBI lineage: Eukaryota > Metazoa > Arthropoda > Insecta > Diptera > Drosophilidae > Drosophila > Drosophila dunni. The sequence goes on along the minus strand of JAECXC010000339.1, from coordinate 9,575,238 downwards.
GCCATTCATATTTTTACACTCGACTGCATACAGACAAACATCTATCTCACCTATGCCCCCCCGCCCTCTTTTCTCGAGGGGAGTCAAGGGGCAGTGGTGGGGGCAACAGGACATTGACAGCAGCCGTCGAAAGTAAACTAAAAAGTGCAGCAAGTAGTTGCACCAAAGGATGTGGCACGCGCTGCAAATGCGATTGCAGGTGACAGGCGTTGGCAATAAAAAAAACGACAACAGGAGAATGTCAGAATGTTCGCAAATGGATGTCAAACAAAAAGAACGCGACACAATGGAGAAAGCTAGACAGCAGCAGAGTGAGAGAGAAGAGGGGAGAGAGGAGAGGAGAGTGAATCACAACGTTTGATTGGCAAAGCTTTCAACGATTAACTTGGCTTAAAAGTTCAAAGAGTGAAAGACAGCTAAGAACTTAAGCTATGATTAGACAACGCTTTTAATATAGCATACAATGAGCACACACTCGTTTACATTAATGAATTGATTAATGACATGGAGAGCTTAAAACTTTTCATTTCCGAAACAAATTTATTTTTATTTACGCTCAAATCTGATTCACTTTTCTAATGACTAACAAACTAACTTAACTCTGTCTTTCTCTATGCTAAACTGATTTGTTTTCCATTTCATATTTGCAGTCCATAAAAAACTTGGCTTTCAAAGGTTAAACTAATGCACAGTGGTCCTAAACAAATGTCTGTCTGCTGTTCTCACATTACTCAAACCAGCAACGACCAACAAAAAATCAATATTTGCACAGACACAGAGGGAATGTCGCTACAACAACAACCAGAACAGCCAGAACAACAACAAAACATAAACCAGCTAAAGCAGACATTAAAACAAAAAAAAAAACACACACACACCACACTTACACACACACAAGACACTCACACACACACACACAAGTCTAACGGTTATGATTGTTGGCTGCGTCTTTTGCTTCGCAACTTCCCTGCAAGTTCTACTACCTGCGAGCAAGAGAATGAGACTACAGAAATGTTAGCTGAATCGGGCTGGAGTTGGGGATGCATGCGCCGGAAAGTACGTAACAAATTTGTGTAGGCCTGTCTAGGCATGCAACAACAGCAACAACAACAACCAGAACAACCGACAACCAACGACAAATGCTGCCCATTTGCCTAGATCCCAGACTCGCAGCTGGCTTCAAGGGGAGTGGCTAAAGGGATTTTCATGTGGACGCCAAGATGTTGTCGGTATCGCAGTCGTTGTGGGGTTAAAGTACCGTTGAAATGCTTTCAGCATTTCTCATATTCATAACATCGTGTGAAGGGGCGTGAAAGGGTGCAAAAGTGCATTATAGGCAAAACAAACAGCAAAACAAATAAAAGGCGTAAAGACGTAAAACGTAGACACAACTCTCAAGGGGGGTTGGCTTGAGGGTTATGGGTGTAGGGGGGACTTTACTACCCATGGGGGTGGCGAGTGCAATGGCATGTGCTACAGGGAAAGAGCGTGCTGCAGCGGAGGGTGGCAAACCGCAATACCTTTGGCTCTAACGGGGACTGTCCAGTGAAAGGCCATTTGCGTTGACTTAGCCATGACTCGTTTCTATGTCAAAGTCATTGGCCAGTGGTCAATGTGGCACAATGAAACGACATACACGATGCCACAACAACGACAATGGCTTCAAGTCAAGGCACGCTCAGCGTGTTAAAGCGATTCCATTGCGATCACTCGACACAACGCGACTCAACTTGATTCGACTTGATCAAACTCGCTAATCGATTTGATGCCAAACGTGCAGCAAAAAAAGAAATAAAACATTTCCAACGATCTGTAATCGATTCTGTTCACTTGGCTTTCTAATGTTCTTTCCAGCTATTCATGTCAGCCACTGTTTACTCCCCTTTTCGGGCGGTAGGCGGGGCGTGGTCTTGGCGGAAATCAACCACCTTGTTGTCAACACAATGATTTCTTGGCTAAACTTTTGTAATTCTCTGTCAAGCACAACTGAGCATTCAGCATTAAATTAATTATGGCCAGCCGTGAAAAGCCATTAGGCAGCGTCTAACTCATTTTGGCCTAAACGCCGTGAGGGCAAGAACTAAAACATCCCTAGGCAGGAACTGCCTGAGCAGAAAATTAAATATTTTCCTCTGCAATTTGTATGAAATCCGTTTAGAAACTGAAAATGAAATGAAAAACCTGCAGGAATGCGAGTTGGCTTAATAAAGTTTGCTGTGTTGGTATGGAATGAGTTTTATGAGCTCACAAAGTTAAGAATTCTTTTCGCTTTATTTTTAGTTAGTCACACGGCCAATTTGCTTCACTTAAAAGCAGTTACTAAAACCCTAGGCCCTCTAATAATCTTCCTGATTAGCTGTAACCGCAAAACCACCTACCGCCTGCCTACCTTTCGCCTTGTGGTCAAAATGCCGTTGATGTAGTTCAGGCCAGCTCACACAAACGGGCTGTAAACAAACAAAACTTCCGTCTGGTTGCACTTCAACACGTTGCCGGCCACTGACCCAAATTGGCAACTCGCAGCGACTCTGGAAAAAAAGCGCCACAGGAAACTATGCAATTTTTTGTTGCTGCTGATGGCAATGAGATGAACCACTAGAAGCAGGCAAGTAACCAGGTCAGCTAGTTTGTAACAGGCAGCATCCAACAGGCAACAGAAGTAACTGCAACTACACGTCACCAATTCAGCAATTAACAGCCTCGATGACAAATCAAACCGAGCTGACGCCGTTGGCCCTTAAATTGACTCCCAATTGCAATTGCCGTCCTCCCTTGAGGTGCCGGCTTTCAACCAGTTACAGTTGTGGCTCACACGCACACACAGAGCTGCCCTCGTCCATCAACTTGGCCATCGATTAATATGAAATTATAGACGGCTACGTTCACTTAAAGCAGTGGCATAAAAACATTGCGTATACGTCGCGTGTGTCACTTTGTGGGGCAATTAAAATAGAGTGTCAACGACTTGTTAAAATTCCTGGAGTTGAGTATGGAAAATTGCAAATGGAAGTCAATTCGTTGCATTTCAATTGGATTCCATTCGATTGGTCTCGCTATTGTAAACAATGCTTGAAAAATATCAACAATTCTGCAATTGCAGGTGTGAAAATTGCAGGGTGGCCAAAAAAAAAAAAAAATATATGAAAAGAAAAAATGAAATAAAATATTTTTAGCCCGACTGCACAGAGAGATACGAGTACACGCGCAGCTACACATGGAGCACAAACACTTGACAGAAGCCAGCTGGCTGCAGTTCATTGTGTACCCGTAAATCGTGGAGTTGGAGACTGTAGTAGTGCATATAGACGTAGAACTCTGTATACTTGATCTGCAGCAACAGAGGAGTCAATAAAACAGTGTCTATTTGTTATAAATTATAGCCACTTTTAGCTATTTTAAGTGCTTCAAGTCTTTTTGAAATATAGCTATCTTTATGCCGGGTATCTTGAAGTTGAACAAGCAATACATTCTATTTATATTTCTTCCGAATTTTGCAGTAAGTTAACGTGGCTTAAATGAATTTGCTAGCTACCGCTGGCAGCTGCCACTGCTTTTAAGCCAAGTTAACTGAAATAGAGGAAGGCATGGGTAGGGAGGGACAAAGCAGTGGATTGTCCCCGTTCACGCAGTCGGTAGTAGCCTCAATTTGAATTTGAGAATCTGCGCTGAACCGAGCGCCACTTGGCCTGTCTCTCCTTTCTTCTCTCTGCCTCTCACTCTCCTCTGCCCCTCGCTGGCTCTCGTTGCCCCGTTGAGAACTTCAAAAATGAAATTGTAGGAAAAACTGAAAATTCGCGTAGCGCAAATTTGTAGCACAAAAACTAAACTTAACGGTAAATGTAAAAAGGGTGGCCGCAAAAGGTAAAAGCAACTTTGGATTCTAAATTTATGCGCTCAGCAGCAGCGCAGCGGCAGCGCAGCGGCAGAGGGAGCTGCAGAGGGAGCAGCTGCCATACCAAAGTTTTTCCTACTAGCTGTTCTTGCTGTTGTTGTTGTTGGTCAATGCAGTTAGAAAACTGACCGCAACCATATTTGACAAGAGCAACGCCAACGGAACGTGCTCAACTTGCTACGAATCAGTTTCCACTCCCCGTTCTGGCCTTTCTCACTGCCGTTGTGGTAGTTCCTGGTTCCGTGGCCAATCTGAATCCCGTTGCCGTTCCACTGCATCAGCATTAAATCAATCGCTAGCGAAGCGCAATTCCAAGAACTTTCTGTGACCATCAATTGATGCACACTCTAAACGGGAGTGGAAAACGGAGAACAGAAAATGGCAAATGGGTGAATTTTGCGGTGACTTCGTTGCCCTCTTAACTAAGAGTGGCTTAAAGGCGTACAGTTAGAGGCTACATAAATTCAAAATAAACTTTAATCGGACCTTAGAAACTTGAGCTTGATTTATGCAATGATATTAACGTTAAGACGTTTAATAAAGTCTGAAAAAGTTTGGTAATTAGTAGAATATTGAGAAACTTCTTACGTATCTTTAAAGCTTTGTTTTCATATTATTAAACCCAGTTTTGACTAACAATTCTATTTCCATTTGCTTAAGTGCTACTTTCATTTCACGCAACTGTAAATTGGTAGTTGGTTAAGTGGAGTCAACTATCTGCTGGCCATCGCGATGCCGCCACAGCTGGCTCTTGGCCAAAGCTAACAACCTACAACAACAAAAACAATAACAAGCAATGCAATTGGCAGTCAATGCACGAAATATCACAGCTCGTAAATCGACAGATCAGTTCCCCAGAGACCGACCCCAACAACAACTCAAACACACACACACAGACAACACTTGGAGTGTTGGAAATGTCCTCGCTGTTTGCTTTTTGGGGCGTCGCCTGGCGCGCGAATTATGCCACCAAGTGGCAAGCAGCAAGCGGCAACAAATGAAATGAGCAACAACAAACAACAACAAAAAAAAAACTAAATAAAATAAAATAAGGAAAAAATCCAAATCTTTTGATTGTCTTTTTTTCGGGAATTTTTTCGTTCATGCATTTGCCAAATTGCTTGAGATGCAGTCGCAGTTGCAGTTGCAATGTTGCACGTGCGCCAACTGCCGCCTTGTTGCCTTGCTGCTTGCCACAAGAAACGAGTTTCTTGCTTTCGGCCTCTGTGCGCACTTTAATTTGCCAAATGGCAGCAGCGGCAAAGATAAGTTGCGCCGCTGTAGTCGGCGAGGGGGAGTGGCTGTAGCAGGCGGAGTTGGAGGCAGATCAAGACTGTGCTGAAGGACATTCGGTGTCTGGGCAAATGAGCTAGAAAAATTGCGAAAATGCAGCCGCTACAAAGTAGTAAAACGCAGCAACAACAAGCAGCGACTACAAAAAAAGCCAACACAAATTGTGGCCAAAGCGAAAAAGGTAAGCAAAATATGCACAAAAGCCAAAAAGACACGTAAAGAAATAGAAAGAAAATTCTTGGGAAAGCAGAAGATGAAATACACTTTAAGAAACTTTAAGAAAACATTAACATACAGGCAAAATAAAATATGCAAACTTAATGAAATTTTACCTAGAATAGTTTGGTTTAGGAACAACATAAAAATATTTAAAATACATATAAAATACTTGCCAACTCGTCACATACTTCCCCAAAAAGCTGCACATACCCTAAACTCTACTACCAAAAAAAAAAGAGGCTAAAAAGAAAGGCAGCTCAGAAAATTGTAGCTAAGTATCTTTGGCTGCTTTGGCTGCCGGCTGAAAGTTGTTGTGGTTCTTTACATTTGATTGTTGTAGATTTCCTTGTTGTTGTTGTTGGATGCGCTTGTGCTAAAGTCAATTTTACAAGCAATGAAGTCGGGAGATATCGTTGCTATTTCTACCTATACCTGGTCCCCTTCCCCTCTCTCTTGTACTTGGTCTACCTTCCACTTCCTAAGCTCGTTGTTGCAGCATTCAACGCCTGCGGACATGGCTGGCGTCAAAGTTTTCGACTAGGGCCAGAGCCACGCCCACAAAATTGCTAACATATTTGCCATGGTTACAGTAACAAGGCAAAAGTAGAAGAATAATCTACAGTGGATGATGTAGAAATTTGCCCTCGATCCTCTAAACTGCATTTGGGAAATGCTTGGTGTCATTTGGTGCGCTTAAACAGCTCTAGAGGAGATGGGGCGGAAGGGACTGGGTAGGTACCAAGTTACAATCTCTTTGGAATATTGCGTGAACAACAGCGAGAGATTTCCCTGGGCAACCACATCAAAAAGCATGCCATGTTAACAGTTATGGCATTTGGTATCTCTTTCCTACACTTCCTCAACCTTTGCCTCTCTCCCTTGGTGCCTGCCAGATTTTATACGCTGACAGTTTGTCCATATGTGTGTTGCTGAAGTGTTGCTGTTCAACCCACGCCTTTTGACAATTTCCGAACACTGGACATGAGATACTATACTAATCATTTATTCCAGAAATATGCCATAAAACGGAGCACTCACTGCGCTGATTTGCGTAGGTTGAAGTGCAGAAAAAAGCGAAGAGAAAAAAGATTGAAAGTAGACATATCTTGTAGCTAAGTAGCATGAGGTTGATTGGATGACACTATGACGCTGATTCGACTTTGTACTCACTCAATTAACTGTTTATAGTACTTGATTGCACTTCAGTTGGTTGAGACGTGTTCTTACCTGCAATAGGAGAGGGAGAGAATTGACATTAAGTTAGTAATCAAATTGACATTGAAATGCTTACAATTTAAAGCTTATAACTTATTGACCTAACAGTAAATAACTCGATATAACTTTAGTTTAAATAAATTTGATGAATTTTCCATATTTTCCCAGCCATTTCCTGTTTCAGTTTCAAGTGGATAGCCCTAAAAAACATTGGTTTTAAATTGTAAAATTTCATCTGTCAAGAATTCAGTTTGGGAGTCTGTTCTATGCTGGTTTGAGTCCAGCCACACATTGATTATTACTATATCCGTTTTGAGAGAGAACTTGGGACACAAATGAACCACAACAAACATTTAAACTCAGCTTTATATATATAAATTTTAAAACAAATTGACGCAAACTAATGAATATAATCCACAAAATGCTTGCACACACACACACGCACTCACATGCTGACACTCACACTTGAACAGATGGATGGTAACCGGAAATGCTTCATTGTTGTTTTTAGTTGCCCACAGAACGGCGGCGGCACCAACAAAAATTCAGAACAGCAACATTGGCGTCGGAAATTGAAAAGCAACCCAAAACCAACATCAAATTTAAATGGGGAAAATGTGTGCAAAAAACGTAAAATTAAAGAAAAAACACAAATAAAAGAGAGCTCAAAAAAAAGAGGCATTAAAAATTTAGTCAAAGCAGAAACATGTGTGTGTATGCGTGTGTAATTGAACTTGTGATGCTCAATTTACGCCCGCAGCAAAGCACACACACACACACACGGTCAGGCACACACACAAACTCTAGGTCGCACACTTGAGCGACTTTGGCGCGTTTTAAAACGCCTGCAAACAGTTTGACAGCCACTGGGCCAAACTTTGGCATTGTTATTAGAGCCTAAATAATAGCAATTATTTGCCATTGTGACAACTGTAAATGTATTGTCATCTCCACCACGCTCTTCCTCTCTCCCCCTCTCTCTTCGACTCTTGTCTGCCAACATTTTAGTTTGTTTTTTCCGCTTTTAAGCTTTTGATCGCGCAAATTGCTTGGCATTATGCAACTTTCATTATAACAAGAAAAAAACCGTTGACAATAGTTGTTAAATAAGCCGCGTTCAGAGTCAAGGTCAGTGTAAAGGTCAGCTACATAAGCAGCTCGTCTATTACAAGACTTGTTTAGTTTTATTTATTTGTGTTAAACATTTTTGATTTAATAAATTAGCAACAAACATTAATCAATTAACAAACAAGTCAAAGCAACAAAGACTTCTGTTGTCTTTGAGTTTCCAGCAAGATTTTAAGAAATTTGCAAATGAATTGTCAAAAAACTTGTCATGCTCAACTGATCTTTATAAATTTTTATAATATTTAAAAATCTGCTAACTGAAAAAAGCTTTAAAAAAATACAAGTAAACAAATTCATGTATTTTAAAACCGTTTTAATTTGTTTTTTGTATATTTTTTGTAAATATTTATGTTTTGTCAGCTCCCCCGGCAAGTCGAGAAAATTGTTTTATGTTTTGTGTTACATTTTTGACATTTTGGGTCCGATAAAATGACAGACAGGCAGAAAAGTTTTGCATTTCGCTTAGCAATTTTTGATACAACTCGTATATCTTGCGGCACTGCGAGCTCTGATAACAAAACCATGGAAATTATCAAAAACTGTCAAATGCAAACGAATATTTTTCATATCGCGACGAGAACTCAGGCATCGATTGGAGATACCCTGTCAAACCTTGTAACTTAATCAAATAACAGCTTCATTAATTTTAGTGGAGTGTAACTAAAATTTCTTGAAGAAAAACTAAAGTCTGCTTAAAAACTAATATGCACAGCTGTTGCACACTAACAGGGTATTGCCACAACAGTGCTTTGGTTACACTGACAGTGAGAAGTGACCATGCCAGAGACCAGCATTCAAAGACCAGGTCCAAATGCTCCATTTGTTGTGCCCGAAGCGCTAAAAACTCTTAGTATTTTAATTGAATTACTGCCAGGCTACAGGGTGACACAGGCCAAGAAACGAACAGGGTGTGAGAGGAGAGAGGTAGGAGAGAAGAGTGGCAGGAACAGAGTGGGCATGTCCTGGTCGCGTGTTGTGCCTCAAATGCCATAAATTTGTAACTGTTTGCTGTACTTGACACATTTCAGAGTTGGAGTGCGAATGGACTTTAGTTTAGTGCTCGACTTATAGATATGGTACATGCCACACTCATACACACATACACTCGTATACCCACACAACTACAGCGAGAGAGCTTGGAGAGTACCGGAGTTTGTTTAAATATTTGCGTAGGTGTTTTTACTCAGTTGTTCGCTTGTCGTGAGTTCAGCTGAGAATTCATGTAAATTAAAATTAAATTTAAATTAACAGCTAAGTCAACAAACAGCAGTTATAAATATAAAACCAAAACTCAAATTAACCGAAGTTTGTATACCCTATAAATTTGTATTTACAGCAATTTAAATATAGTTAAGTAATTTATAAATAATCAAACACCAACCTTAAACCAAAAAGCCACCTGAATTTTATTTCATTTCATGTATTGTGGTAGAAGTGTTGTTGTTTTTGTTGTTTCCATTACCCGGTTGAGAGTGCAAAACGATAATTTATTTAATTTCAGACCAACAACAAACGGATCAATACCATTTGTTGTGTTTAAAGTGTTTGCAATTGTTGTGTTGAGTGCATTTTTGTAAATTTTCTCAATCAGATTTCATTTCGATTTTCCAGTTAACATCATGGCGCATACGCCGCGTGTGTCGAGTGTATAAATATTTTGCAGAGTTTCATCAACGTCAGTGTGTTGTTATCATTTTTAATTACGCATTAAATTGCGTTTGGCACGCGGTGCGTTTTGTGCGTGCGAGATTTTTATTTAAAGCGCCACAGGATGCCCCCAAAAGGATCCAGCAGAATGATGTTTATTCAAGTTGTTGTTTTTGTTTCGTGTAAATTTGTTGTATTTAATTAAATGAAATGTGTCAGAAGCGGCAGCAGTGGAAGCAGAAGCAGAATTTGAAAGCATAAAAATGTTTTAATTATTAATTATTTAAAAACCAAAATGAAAACAAGTTTTTGTTATGCGCTTTGTACTTGTCGCTGTCATGCTGCATATCAATGTATTTTGTATTTTGAGTATTATGTACGTTATGTATGTGACATTTGCATGTTTAGCATGAAAATAAAATAACACAAAAAACGAGAAAAAAAAGTACAAACATCACGCATACGCAGTGTATGTAAATGCAAACATTGTTGGCGTTTTGAATACATATTTTTTGGCTCTTATGGAGTTTTTTTTATTTATTTTGTGACAAATGCAAATGGTTCCATGTGGACTTGTTAAAGTTAGAATATTTTATAGCGGTATAAACAGCAAAAAAATAGAATTAATTTACGACTGAAAAAATATGGTACACATTTTAACTTCAATATCGATTGCGTAAATTTAAATATATACAAATAAAAATACAAATATAGAAAAGGCACAAATTTAATATAAATAGCTGTAGGACATAAATCAGAGGGATATAATCATAACAACATTTATGACGTTTATTACACTGAAAACACATAATTATTTATGCTTGCACAACATATTTCAATGGAATTTTATGCAAAAAGATAGATAGTAAGGCGGCATTCTCTTTATAAATCAGAGCTATCTCACAACGGCAATCATAAACTACGTTTTATACGTATTTTTTGACTAAAAAACGAAGCCATCGAAAACTACGAGGCCTCTATAAAACTTTACCACTTCATTTGCCTGACAAGCGCAATCCCAGTTCTCTTATCAAGTCAAAAAAGAAACCAGAAAAAACGAGGGAGTCAGAGGGTAAGAAGGAGGAAAAGTAAAGAGGTACTATCTAGTTCAGCACAGTGGGTGTTATCAGTGCCATCTTTATTGTGCCAAGGGTTCGCAATGTAAGTGAATGCGCAATTGAATAGACAAGAAGAAAAGAGACGCAAGACGTAAGAGAAAGACAGCAAAAGCAGCGACAAAGGGCGCTAAACTATGCCGTTCTGCAGGCTCCGAATCAGGCACGTCGCAGGACTCGAATGCGGTTTGAATAATGTGTCCTTAGTGTGAGTGTGTGTGTGTGTGTCTGTGTGTGTTAAGGAAATGAGTGCGAAAAGAAGATGACAACGGGGCAGGCGACAGCAGATTGTGGCAAGTGCCAAGTTAAGTTGACATACAAATTAACGGTTCAATAGAGCTGCTACACACACACACTGGCACACACTCATACAAGACTATTTGAACTGTCTTTCTGTAGCATTTTCTACATCTTTAGCTGTGCCTTATTCCGCAGCTGCCAGAAATGATGTCGTGCGTGCGCAAACTATGCAGTCTCATTAAATCTAACGAGCGTCTAGGGCTTGTCTTGTCTTGATACTGGGATTAGGGAAGCTGCAAACTAGGGCAGCCAGGAGGGAGGCAGGAACACTGCCACTGGGGACAGCGGGGTAACTATGCAAAATGTCTAGAATTTCGACATTTCCACTGAGGAAGAAGATACAAAGTTTTGCCAAGGAAATCGTGTAAATCGTGGTTACTTGTTAAGCCTTGGCATTACACATTTGGTTTGATTTAATTACATGACTTTCGACTTGTCTTTCCATCTAACGCATGTGGATATAACTTAAACTATGATCATTCCTTGGGTAGGCCATTATTTATGCCATAATGATAGGCTAGCAAAATTGGAGTTTACGATAAATGGGCCAATTGAAAGTGGTGAGCATTTAAATTGTTTCAAGTTTAGCCATAAAATGTTGAATTTCAATGGCTGACTGAGTCACCAGCGCCACCATTCATGGCTAAAAGCACTCTTTCTGTCTACAGCTTGTTTTTAACCCCTCTCGCCCTCTACTTATCACTCTCACGTCATTTCGTTCGTTCTCAATTGTGCTTAAAAGCTTAGTTTACAATCAATTTAACTCAACGCACACGTTGCATTTCTCTCGGGGCAACTTTAAAACAAGCGACAAAGATTTCCATACACTCACCAAGAAGGTAACGTATAATTTATCATCACGTGTGCCACGCCCAGCGGAAGTAGATTACAACACATAAAACAATGCGGTGACTTTTTTAATTCACAAGAATTGTGTTCTTTTCTTCAGATTAGATATAATTTTATTGGTTACAAACTATGCTTCTTATTTAGAAATTCACACGATATGATAACAGCCGGTGAAGGGTTGAAGAAGAGTAGTAGTAAAGCAGTTGAAGTCGGAGCATTAAGAGTAGAAATGATACGAAAACTTGTCAAATTAGTAGCATTGAAAAATAGTAGTAGAAATAGTAGTAAAAAAAATTCAAAAAATGCGTCAAAATGGTTTCAAAAATTGTGTAATAGAAATAAGGGACAATATTATATGAAAGACGCCTAAAACAGTCAAATAAAACCATAAAATGTGAGTAGTTAACACTCAAATTAGGAGTAAAATAGTAGTTTAAACTACAAAAATAGTAGTAGAAAAGGTAGTAACTTAGTAAAATAGTAGTAGGCAACAGTAAATCCACTTTTAAAGGAAATTGAGAATACTTGTTTCATTTGCAGCTCACAAAGTAGAGCAATCGAGCTTCGATAACTGATATTTGATTACCTGAACACATTAGCGCACATGTCGTTTATTGACTGTACTCGATGGCAAATCGAACCTCATACCATAAACGATTTGGCTGGCATCAAAATTAAAAGCAGCGCATTACATGCAAAACAACTTAGGGAAACCGGTAAGCTCCATGTTACCCGCCCACTTTAGAAGCTAAAAAACAACAACACAAACTGAATAAAAAGAAAACCAAATAATACTTATTCGCTCAGTGGCAGGTGAGATTAATTTGATTAGCAGGCGGAAGCCAGGCCAAGAGCAAAAGCCAAGTTAAGAACCCGAACGCAATGGCCCACACGCATTCCATAGCTCACACAAAAAACTGGAGCAGTGACAGAGTGACTAACTGACTGCTGGATTGAGTGATTGATTGACTGAATGCCTGATTGATTGATTGATAAGCCAAACTATAATTGGAAGTTAGCCAACTGTGGGTCAATTTTGAGCCACTACTTAGCTGCTTAGTCACGCCAGAACCCAAGGAAAAAACTCATTTTACAGAAAAAAGTCAGAGTGATAAAGCAAAGATAGTTCCAGACAAGAACCTGATAATCGATAGATAATTCTGTTTTTTTCCAAGACAATAAAAAGCGAATTTAATGCAAACACTGCAGAAGAACTGACCGCAATCTAAACAGACGGTGAATAGAGATATGGAGTGCGAAACAAATAGAGATTAAGAAAGAGTGCGAAAGAGGGAAAGTAAAAGATAGAAAAAGAACCGTTAAACTGCAAATATTTATGCGATGATAGCACGGATCACCTTTTCCGATGATTTGCCCACTTCATAAAAGCCATGAAGTAGTTGTTTATAGTACGTACACTTAAGTAGTAAATACATGTGTGTACCTGTATATCGGCATAAATCGACGATAAGATATGAACAGCAGCAGCAGCAGCAGCTGAACAGCCGACAAACGCTTCGATTAAGATCAGACACGGTCAGATTGAGTCACAGTCAATTGAGGAGAATTCACCACGAAACTGTGACTAAATCAACGAAGCATGTGAAATGTGAATGTGAATGCCTACTTAGAACACTGAGTACTACAATACTTTCCAGGCAATTAGAACATGCTATAATCACTTATAAGACTTAATTAAATATGTAAAGACCATTTCATATAGAAAACTTCAAAAGGGTTTAGCTTGAAAGCCGCCCAACTAAAATTCCAGTCTCCGTCACGAATGACACTCACGACAGTTCTGATTTAACTGGACACCCACAAGAAAAAAACTTGTATTTGGTTCCCAGCCAAATCAACTGTATAGTATGCAAAAAAAAACTCTACATACACTTGACACAGACACCCAAAAAAAAAGCACTGAAATAAAAGACCAAACTGTAGTGTGCAATTAGCTGGAGGTCGTTTACATTTTGGCACAACGTATGCACAGTGAGAGCTCGTTGATATTGACTTAGGTGTGGTCAGCAGACAATCAAGACTGACAATGTTTTTGGCATAACAATTTGCTAACTAAATTCTTGGCCATTATGCAGTTTTAGTGTGTACGACTACCACAAAACTTTGAAGCCCTTTTGAAAACGGGTTTCCTCTTTGCATTTTTAGACTTTTCGGATAGACTGTCATTCAATTGTCAATATCTTTTTGGCTGATCGTCACGTTTTTGTTTTGTTTTTTTCCTTCTTTATTTTTTGTGGCAAGGCGAATGGCACGACTTTAAAAGTCTTGGCATTTCTTGTAATGTCGGAAATTGGCTTTGCATTGAACTTCAAATTGAAATTGCACGTTTGCAACTTGTTTCCATTTCGACAAAAGAAATACAAAAAAAATTAGGGCGTGGTCGCTGGCGCACGTGGCAGCTGCGGGCGTTGCATCAATCGATGTGCTCCTTTTGTGCCAGAGAAAAGTTCAACCAATAGAGTTTTAGGAAACTAAAACTAATTCAGCGAAATTAATTGACTTTCTAAATGCTGAAATAACAATTGTTTATTGCTCCACTTGAATTGTTTGTATTAGTTGATTTTTTTAGAATCAAGGTATACAGTGAAATGTTAAGCTCAAAACTGTAGAGTTGAAATTTGTTATTTATTGTTGTTTAAGCAAACTGCACATAACAATTTGTTTTTGTTAGGTTTTTATACTTTTACGTTTTAAATAATTTATCGACTAGCAAAAACTATACTTTTAAAATGTTAACACGCTGTTGCTGGTACTTCCACCTGAGGACAGGCTGTGCCGTCATTTCTGTCGCAAGTGCAATCATATATGCATTGGCCGTTATTACTATGACACTCTTTTTGTGCGATGCTTTGCCAGGTGAGTTTTAGTTAATAAATTTATTGTAAAATTCCTCTAAATCCCCCTTCTTTCGCAGTGCAACTCTTGAACGAATACTTTAATAGCGATGTGCAACTAAATGTGCTACTTGGATCCATAGTTATGCTGGTCAGTGCACTTCTATTCATATACGGCACATTTAGAGTAAGTTTGTTACTTAAATATTTGTATTTTTAAATAATATATAATATTTCTATGCCTATTAGGAAATACCGTTCTTTCGTGATCCCCTGGGTTATAGTCGTGGGCATACATATAATCATCATGGTTGTAACGTTCTTTATGACAGTCTTCCATGAGGCACCAGCGTTTTTAATGCTCTCCACGTTTTTTACATTGAGTAAGTAATTAAAATCTTAATACAGTTCAAAGTTTACGTTTTTATCATGTTTCAGTTGTCTATATCTATGGCTGGTTGATTGCGGTTTCCTTTCTTATCGATATGTTCTACGAGGACGTCTAAAGATATTTTAAAAATTTTATACTTTTACATGCTACAACTATGCAAATGTTGTCAAAATTTTAAGTAAACTTACGAGGCTACACATACAAATTTATTTGCTTTTCTTTACCAACAAAAAAATACAGAAAACCTTGAACTTTAAACATGTTCTTTAAAAAATGTTGCCTTTGTCTGCCTCTGCGTAGAGCTTCGATCACTATTGGTATCATATTTATGAGTTTCTTCTTCATCGAAATGGCCGTACATGGTCAGCAGTCCTTTTTTATATGTAGGTGTCATTGAATCAATTTATATATATATATATTTTATATATATTTCCTTAGCTTCCAAGGGCAACGAATGGGATATAGTTCAGGCAATTTTACTAACACTGGGTATTATTGCCTCGATGTTTCTTGTCCATGGCGCTTATAAGGTCGGTCTGGCATTATACTGTAAGACATATGCTTAAAACCTTTCTGCTCACAGAACAATCGCTGCGCTGTTTTAATCTGGGTGATAGTCTTTCTGATCATATTCATCGCATATCTGGTTCTAACAATCGTAGACGTATTTGTTTATGATACACGCTCTATTATACTGATCATTGAGGGTTGTATTCTGGGTGAGTATAAAATGTTGGACTTACTCATTAAAAGTATTAATTCTTCTACTATTTTGTAGCCATCATGCTCTACTCATTGATGGTTGTGCATTCCTTTTATAGCGCACTTCGTGAGGCTTCTACCGATGCAGTACAAATGTAGCAATATCTAATCAAATTTTTAGTATTCTAAATCCTTTCGGTCTAAGCATCCAATGCTGCTTATTTCATAATTTTCAGTTAAATATAAAGACAAGTAACACTGCCATAAACACAAAATATCTATAAATATTTTTATTTTTTAAAAAGCTTTTGAGATCGTAGCCAAATTTCGATTAGTGTTGCAGATCTTTAGCGTTACGGGATTCACTATCTTAAGATGGCCTGTCGCTGCAAGTACTTTGTAAAGCTGCTGAATAAGTGTTGTTTCTGTTTCACTTTGCGCACTGGCACCTTACTTTTGGGTTGTATCTTTCTGACATGGTTCGTATATCTTTGTCTGGGCAGTGCCTTCATGATGGAGTGTATCTTTCCCAACGAGTATCTAAAAGGCGTAACTGAAGGCCCACCAGCTGCACCAAAGACAACAATGGTCTTCTCCTTCTTTGGCATCATTGCGGCTGCAATGGTTTGCATTGGAGTGCATAATGTGAGTAAAACCAGCTCAAATTAGTAACTAATTAACTCTAGAATCTTTTGATTAGAATAACGAGTTGATGTTTATACCATTTTTGGGATTAACACCTTTCTACATAATTGTCCACATAATTGCCATGATAGTTTACTCTTTCGTTTGGATTATAATCACTCTCTTTGTGATCACAATTTGTAAGTAGCTATAGAACTGTAATGTTATTTATTTTTCAACCGATTTTGTATCTTTCAGTTGTTCTCATTTATGCCTGGGTCGTAATCTACTCATATTTCACCGAACTGCGTTATGCCTATGAGGATGAACTCCCCCAGCAGACTTATATCTGAACTATCTAAATTGAATTTCTACTAATGTAGCCGTTTTGTTGCTAGATTTCATATAAATTGTGCAAGTGAAAGTAGCGAGATCTCAGCCATACTTTTCTTTTATATAGGAGTTCTATCTTTTGTATCTTAAGTTACACGATTTTCGGGTTGTAGTTATCGGGGTCATGCACGATGCGTGTCATGCAGGTTGCTCCATATATTATAGAGTCTATATACATGTAATTTACTTTAATCGGGGTGGGACATGTGGAAAGTTTGTACTCACCTTTGGCAATGAGGCGAGCACCTGCTGTTTGACATCCCAGACCAGTCGCTCCGATGGGAACTGCAGACATTTGTAGACATTTAGCTCCGGCACATGGATACGCACCAGTAGCCAGCCATCACGGGGCTCCGGCGGTGGCTCATCGTCAAACGCACCCGGCCCGGACGTATTGTCCATATTGGCCGGGTTCTGTTTGACTTTGGGCGTGGGTGGGTGATACGTCGTAATTTTGGCGGCTTTTCTTGTAACACAGTGTCACAAATTAGGTTTAAGCCAAGTTCTTGCGCTTTTCTTACTTGGCCCTAAGCAATGCTGTCTGTTTTATTTTGTTTGTTTTCTTTTCGTTTCGTTTCTTGATAAAGTTTTTGTTTCTTGTGGTGTTTTGTAACTTTTGCCTAGTCAGTTTGGCATTTATTTGATTGAACTGGCGGTTGCTTTAAGCTTGGACATTTCAGTAGGTTCTTCTCTTTGATTAGGCAGCTCATTGAGTGGAATGTGCATCATGCTGTAAGTGGAGAAAATTAAAAAAATACATTAGTAAGTGAATTATTTATAAATTTAAGTTGATTGTATTTGTTATTCTGTTTATTATATCACTTTGAACTCTGGCTTTCTTACTCTCTCACTCTTTCTCTCTTTTCCTCTCCCTTTTGCTTCCAGCTTATTGCGTTTGACTCCAAAACACGTTTCTACAGTGTTGACTTTGCGTTAAAAACGTAATTTGTAAATTGTTTTACTCGATTTACCCCTCCCAGCGCCCTCTAACTCGGCCTACGCACTGAGCCACTTTGTACAGCGCAACCCGCTCCATCAGCCAGTCAAACAGTCAGTCAGTCAGTCGGTCAATCGGGCGCTGTCATTGTGTCAGTTGCACAGACACTTCCCCATAAATTGTCATGGCCGGCACAAAAAAAAGCTGGCACATAAAAACATTTCTTGCTGATTACTCTCTGATATTGACATTTTATAGTGCGAGTTCGAGTTGGAGTCCGACTCCGAGTCTCTGCTGTCTGCAACGCGCTGCACGTTGAACGCTTAACGTTGCACGTAGCACGTTACAATTCCAATTGCAGCAGTTGCAATTATACACAAATTAAATTCACACGCTAACCTCAAAACTTATTAAAACAGAAAAAAACACTACAAATACGATAGCTATAAAGCAGCACTCGACTGTAAGATACCCGGTATTAAAGTTATATCATTTTAAATGCCAGTGCAGCTTTAAATTTTCAATAGGCTAAAACTTTGAGCTCTTTTAAATCTCTGCTTTATAAACTAATTTGTTTAAATAGATCATTAATGTATATCAAATGAATTTGTTTCACTTTAAAGTATACCCTTACTCAAACAACTGACGGGTATAAAAATTTAAAAACAACAGGAGAATGTTTTTTATGTCATCGTCAATTGCAATGTGTGTCGACTGCGAGAGTCGAGAGCTGCAGGGGGAAGTGGCAGTGGAGACTTGACTGTGGGGCCGTCAAGTCTGCACTTTGCCGCATTTTGTGCCAGCCGCCTGTGTGTGTTGATTGTATTAACTAGTTAGTTAGTCTTTTTTTTTTAATGTAGGCGTTAGATTAGGCTTAGCATGAGTAGAGATACAAGTTGCGGGTGATAGAAATGTCAGCATGTGGAACAACAAGTGATCGTTGACAACTGTGTCGGTTTGAGTGCTCAGAAACTTGTCGAATGGGTCAATAAAATTAAGACACTTTAAGCCAGATTACAAATCGAATGTGTTTATAAATGGCAGTTTAAAATATTCACACTGAAAGAGTTTCAAATTTGTGCAGTTGAAACTTGGCTTGTGAGAGCAGCAGTTGAATTCTTTGTAGAGAATTCTACACACAATCTAACTCGGGCCTTATCTGGCTTGTAAATTATTTGGGTGTGCCAAAAAATGTTTGTTTACTATCAGTAAAACAAACTATTTTTGGCTAATTACAATCTACACATTCCACATACAATTCAAAGCTCTATAAACATTCCCCAAAATCTAATTGATATGATGACAACTTTAGCTTTACCTGTCATATACCTTACTCGTAGTTCATAGACCCTCACAGCGTACAAAAATCCGATAAGTATAAAGATGTCACGGTCACGGGAAAAGAGAGCGCACAACATTTTACCGAAATACATAAATTAAATAAACTTCACCTTTCAACAAGTGGACGAATGACTGAAAACAAAAGCCATTCACCTTGGGCCACCTACCTGGCTGTCAATCAAAGCAACGACAATTGAAAATCACAAGAACAAACACAAGTGAAAATTATCTAAAGACTTTTTTCAACGACTCGCGACGAAAACGTGGCCAAGGTATTGCTTTTTGATATGGTTAATGAGTAGACTGGCAATCGGTTGATAAACTGATAACAGCACGCATACAATTTAGCCTTTTTTTTGGGTTTATTAATTTTGAAAAAAAATGGAAAGCAATTGTCATAGCAAGCATACGCCGCGTGGTCATTCAACTTAATTAAAAGCCGCATAAATCGGTGTTTTGTGTAATGCCATCATTTCTTTATTTTTATCAGGTGATTAAATAGCAAACAGTGCCAGCAGTCAGCATGTTTCCAATTGAAATTCGCTCATCGAAGATTTATTTTTTTTATGGCCCATCACGTTTAATTGCCAAAGTTCTTGGCTCAAATACGACTTTGTAGTTGCGTCTCTCCCCTGCTACATTTTTCTTAATCTTTGGACATTTGAAACAGCTTTGCGCCTTATGCCGTCTTGATTTATTGAGCAAATAAAATCGGCAGTAACAACAACAACTTGGATTAAGGCAATTTCCATGAGAAATGAGTGCAGTGATTTTTCACTTAAAACAAATAATTTGTGTGTGTAGAAGAATCACATATTAAATCGCTCCCCTCTGTGCTGTTTGATTGAAAAATTATGCTTGACCTTTGCGCTGACATGCGAAAACAAATCAAAATTTATGTTTAGACAACTTTCACCCCTTTCCCCCACTAGCCCCCCTGCGACACCTCTGATCTTCAGTCAACCCACAAACTGCTCCGTTTCACCCTCAACACTTGACAGCTGTCAGCTGTGTGTGTATGTTGTGTGCTGCGGGTGTGCCAAATTGTGTGTGTCTTTGCTGTCAAAGCAACAATTTTGTTCAACTCTGTGTCTGTCGCTTTGTCCATTTGACAGTTATTTGCTGCTCTTAACTGACATCAATTAGAGCTGCGAAAATTGTTTGGCAAGGGCTACAGTATTTGACCCATAAACGTAAGCTTAAATTCCCCACATATTTTGCTGGAGTAAGCCATCATAAAGATATCCTTTTGGGCATAACTTGGCACATTGTTGCCAAAACTTACTATAAACTTGTAAAAAGCGACAACCATTTAAGGCATCCCAGGAGCTAAATGCACGTACATTGTGCAGCAGCTGCTCAGCTTTCTAGAGGTGGCTGTTTACGTTCACAGCAGTTCAAATGAACTAACAATTTAGGGGAAATAAGAGTACAGGGTCTAAGCAAGAGTTTGGGACTTAATTTGTTTGCTAAAACAGTTTTCAGTGCTTCGATTGATTCTTTTAAATAATTGAACTAATGATCAACTTTTCAGCTAAGAAACTGCACTACTCATCTTTTACAGTGCGTGTTAAATTGAACAAATTTGTCGCTTTAGTACACAACCCAAAAATGATCCAGTGAACTAACTCAGCTCAAAATTCCCTTACAAATTTTTGCCTATCTCTCCCAACCTTCCCTTTTACACTGTCTAACGCTTTACCTTAAGTGCTAGTGACACATGGCGTATACGTGTTCTGACAGCAGTCGAAATTTGCAAAGAAGATTACAACGAGCACGAAAAACTCTGACGAAAAGCGGCTCCAAAGTCAGCGTCTCATTAAACGAAGGCTAAAAGAAACTTAAACTAAAACAACACTAAGCTACAAACTTAAATCCTTAAAATGTTTTGCAACAAATGCATTTTTCCACTACAAATTAGTTCCCCAACACACGCTGTAGCCTGTGGGTATACTTTGGTGTGTACTTGTGTATGATTTGTTCAACTAAATGTCAGTCGTACTCATGAGTGTATTCATTCATTCACAAACCGGCAAATAGTCATGCATGAATTTAAATTGCGTAGAGCTTTAAAGTAAATTACTTTTGTCATTTTAATGGCCATACTTAATCTGACGCACTGTAATTTTGTACTCTGTGGTGAGTGGAGCACTGCAGATGAAAGGGTGTGGGAGGGGGTGTGTGTGCGAGGGTGTTTTGGGGGGTGTGGGAGAGCGCAGCAATTTCGAATGCTGCAAATTATGTTCGTCTTGTAGCAACAAATTGGCAAACTGCAGTCGTGCCACGCCTTCGCCCACAACTTAATAAATTTCAGCTATTTTTCTTAGTCGCCCCAAGAACAGTGGCACCAAAAAAGATGTGCACACTATACACAAGTCAAGTGTGAGTGGTGGCAGTTTTATTACTACGCGCTCCACTGTGCAAATCGAATAAGTCCTTGCTATTTTCCAGGATCTGCACGCAGTGTTGCGTGTACCGGAAACGGAAATGCGCACATAATTTTGTTAGGAAACATGGAGCATGGCAGAGACCAGGGCTGCAGAATTCCATCACTTTAAAATCCTTTAGTCTGCATACTTTTGATTGACAAACAGAGAGGCGTTTTAATTAAATATTATTAAATGTAATTATACAAAACTGAACTCGAAACGGGCACTTGAAACTTCTCAACGAATGTTTGCTGGAAGAGCAAGAAAGGGGAGAAGAGTGGGAGACAGAGATAGAGTGAAAGAGAGAGAGAAAGAGCGACAGTACCCAGATTTGTGCGCTGTAAACAACGAAGCTTGGCTGCAAAACATGTCACTGTACAGTAGTTTATGGCAATGTCAAAGTTTCTTGGCTAATTTATTTAACTATTTTTCCGTATTCTCTCTTAGTTTTGTCTGTTGTATTTTGTTGCTCAAGGCGAAGGCAAAGTGGAGGCAACAACAATGACTAGAGAAGCGTAAAGAAAAAGTTTCAAAAACTTGTTTTCCAGTCACGTTCATTTTCAATCAAGTGGCATCATTATATGCCAAACAAACTATACAGAATGAAGACTAATACAATAAGAAAATTAACTCTGACCCAAGCGGCCACACACAGATACAGCTACAGCAACAGAAAAAGATACAGATACAGCTACAGCTATAAACCCTTTTCTGTGGCTCCCAGCTAAGCTCCCTGGGGCTTCCAATGGCTCGTGTCTTTGTCTAGCTAAGGGGATTTCAACTGGACATTCCAATGAGCACAGGTTTCTGAGGCAGGAACCACAGCAAATTACGTTAAAAATCAAACAGATACCGAAACTGAAACCAAAACTGAAACTGATGCGCTACAACCACAAAAACCAACATCCTGTTCTAAAGAAACTCAGGTAAATGCTTTCAAACAAAACAATGGCAGTGGCAGATGAGCAAAAAAGGTAGAAATAAACTTTTCGATTGCTCTGACAATTTCGAATTCATTTGATTGAAATTGTTGCTTGTTCGACAGTTGTTTTGGGGAATGCTCAAACCAGTTTTAAATCAAAACTCATACTCAATGCTTGTAACTAACTAAATATACAACACACTAATCAATTGCAATTGAAATTCACAAATTCACAAATAAAAAAAAACCTCAAAAGACATTTAATTTCACAATTCACAAATGGATTTTATGGCTCACTCGTGAAAGACGTGAAGTCAGAGAGTGACTTTAACGATACTTAACAAATTTCCAACTAATTTCAGCAACTGAATTACGTCACTGCACACAAATCTCTTGGCATTAAGTCAGCGACAGATTCAGCTACATTTGTTGTTGTTTTTGGTTGTTGCAATCAATGGAAATAAATTAAAACACCGATTAAAAAAGAACAAAACTCTATGCAAATGCGAGACGACTGATTCGACCGGTTTGAATGCAGTCCAGGTAGCAAAGTCGCACACCAGGCAGCTGAGCAGCCACAGACAATCATAAAAAACATACTTAACACTAAGCAAAATATATAAATAAATTAAATCAAAAGGCAGTTAAATGTGTAAAAAGAAATATTAAATTACAAATTGCAGACAACATACCCTCTTTTTGCCTTTAGGCCAGATACAAGGCAGAGCTACTCCAAGAGCTGCTGCACATCATCGAGTTACTGGCTGTAAGAAGCGAAAGAAAAACAGATTGATAGAATGAGATAAAAAAGTTGTTGAATTGACGCAATTTCTTAATTTCTATTTGATGTGCAAGCAAATATATAACTTGGCAATTTAGTTCGATAAACGTAATTTATTGCGCTAACCAATCAGCGACAACAACAACAGCAACAGTTAGAGCAACTTTGGCCAACTTCGGTAAGGCTAATTTCATATTTTTCGTCTGGCTGCCTCAACTGGCTGCAGGGCCATCAATCATACGCCATGTGAACATCAGACACAGCAGCAGCAGCAGCGGCAGCTAAGAGCAAACAGCAAAAAGCAAACGACAAGCAAATCAATGGACATAGTTAAGCGTACCACCTCCCCCTGAAGGCCCTCCACTACCACCCACACCCCCTACCCACCCCTTGGCTCTGTTGCTGGTTTAATACACACAGTCTACATGCAACGCTCAACATTCAACGCCCACAAACATGGCTTGAAGCAAAGTTGCATGCCATTTGGCAGCACAACAGCTAACAAATTTTTGCGTTACACTAACAACAACAACAACAACGACGACAACAATGCGGGTTGTAATACTCTGCCAAGATAAGCGTAGGAAATAATTAAACTCTTTTGATTCCGGGTAGCAAAGCATTTCCACACTAAACTACAAATTTTAATTTGCGTTCTTTATAAGCTGAATTCATAACTGTAACTGCAACTGCAAGTGTAGCTATTAGTATAGCTGCAGCTGTATCTTTAGCTGAGACTCTAGGTGTATCTGCAACTGAGCATTATTTTAATTAGTTCTGCAGCAATTTTATCTAAGCATCAGTTGCAGTTGCGTCTTGATTAGACCTTCATATGCAAACTAAATACTATAATTTTAATAATTATCTATAAACTGCAGCTTTATCACACTTTTATTTCTATAACTATATAACTATAAAACTTTATGTAGCTAGGTTTACCATAAAAAACACTAATTATGTAGCGTATTTGTAGTTCGTTTCGACTTGTTACTGCTGTAATTTATGAACCCACTGACAATTGTAAATATTGTTGTTGGCATTGTTGTCTTTGACACCAAACAACTCCATAAGATACTTCAGCCGCTGCCAGTTGAGATACATTTGGGTAGACTTAAAGCCTTGCGTGCTTTGCATTTTGCGCTAATCACTCAATATCGAATTATAAAAAGAGACAGAGAAACAAAGACAGAGACGGAGAGAAGAGAGAGGGAGTCCCCTCTCCCTGTGTGATTTGTCTGTTATGTAAATTGTCGTTTGACTGTAGCATCTTGTGTTTTACAAGCGAGAAATAAAAACGTGTCTGCCAAAAGTTATGGTGCTTAGTTCGCCTAACAGTCTAGGCAACTTGATCATAATTAACAGCTATTTCAGCACTGAGCCAACACACACAAGCACACACACGTACACACACACACACTCTATACTCACACACATGTGTGTGTGCGTGTGTGTTTGTAATTAAGCTGCAATGACTGCCAAAAACGAGTTAGCAGCAAAAAGGCTCTAAACGTTTCTTTTTTTTTTGGGTAACTTTTGCCTTTAATGGCTTGAACGAGCGGCAGCAACTCGATGCCGTCTTTAGGCTACTTGGCACTTGGCACTCGCATTATGGCCATACACCAAAAGTGGCCAACAAATGATTTTTAATAACTTTGACACTCATTAAACTCAAATTACATGCATTTGATTACGCAGCTTTTGCATTTGGGCCTCAACTTAAGCCGCTTATATTACTTCATCAGCTTCTCTATATACTCTCAACTCTCCACATATGGTAGCAGCATCAGAGCTAAACGAATATTCGTATATATATGCGACTATATGTGCCATTTGACCGAAACGGTAAAAACCTCCAAGATCCTCTCACACATTATGGCCATTAAAAATGAGTTTTTAATGCAGCAACTTGTTGTTGACGCTAACAAAGATTTATGCCAGATCTTAAGTCGCCACTTTAACTTGGTTTTGAATGCAGTAAGTGCTGGGACTTCTGAGTTGATCAATTTGGTTTTTTGAACCAAAAAGTCAACAATGTGCTGCTGATTGTGGAGACGGTAGAGTTGGATTTAGAATTGAACATGGTTTGGGCCATTCTAATTGAAGCTGAAGTATCTCAAACTAAACTCCTGTTCTTAAAATCATATAGTTCCCCACAAACCCAGCTAGACTGGCAGCCTATTGAGCTATAAAATAAAGTAATTTTTACAGGTCACACAAAACTACAGAAAAATTCAGCAGCTGACCATACAAACAGCTGTTCCCCTCATTTAAGCTAAAAGTTAAATAATACCCGTGTTAACTTAATACAATTCAAATCACTCGCTGTTTTGGCCAAGAATTATTTAAATTGTTTGTATAAATAGCCACACTATTTCCTGGAGCACTACAGAAGGGCTAATAATAATAAAACTCTAATCAAATCATGTACTTAATTAGCTTTTAATTGGTTCAGAGTCATCAGCGAGCACATTGAACCGTTTACATAAAAATTAAAGCGTAAGAAAAAAAAGAGAACTCATTAAATCAACTCAAAGTTCTCACACAAAAAAGGGGAAAATTCTCACAGAGGGAAACTTTAGGCCGAGAATATAACAGATTAAGATGCAGTGCGTCAAATTAATTACGCGTTTTATTGTTTTTTTGTGCTTGTTCTTGCCGGCAGGCACTTAAACATTAACTTTGACTTGAGCTTTGACTTTAGCAATCACTTTGTACCTGTACAACTGAACCACCTTCACCAACGGGGCGTGGCTTAGTTGTGTTTTGTCTTTTTTGCCCACAACCCTGAACTTGACATTTATGAACTCTCCCGCTGGAATTTACCACTTGCCACTTGCCTTTTAACTGCCCTCTTACTTGCCCTCTTACATGCCCTCTTCTGTTGTCGCTCGTGTCGCGACCATGTGCTAAGTTCTTTTTAATTACCTTCCTATATATCATCAAGGTGTAAAACAAAGAGAAACCGTGGAATACTCGCTCATTTCTTATAGTTTTTCTGCTGTCGTAAAGCACTTTTTACGACCCATTGCAATTTGGAACGTGCCCACCACATGAAAGTACAATCTTGCTCTCTCTCCCGTCCAACAATTGACCAGAGCTGAAGCTGCGATGCCGCCCTACCAGAGACTACAGCAAGTTGGAGGTTTTATTGGACTCCCAAGTGCAGTACATGCTGTTCAGTAGGTGAATGACCAAAACAGTAGCTAAATTATGTAAGACTCTTGGCTACATAAAGTGACAAGTGTTTGGTCGGGACCGTACAAAGGAAAACAATTGAGTATTTGAGTATTCATACTAAAGTTTTTGTCAAGTACTTTTTTTTATAACTGAGGTAATAAAACACGCTTTAGATTTTTAATTCCACGAGTCAGAATTAAAAACAACTTGCGAGTTACAATAAAAATAAAGATGAAGCTAATAAAATTTAAGGTAATGTACAAAACAAACCAGAGTAACTGTATTATATGCATATATAAAAGATTACTGGTTTAAGCCATAAAGTACACGCTTTTAACACTTCTGTCTGAGATCAGAGTCATAAACCAACATCAGTATGATCTTAATTACAACCCAAGTCAATTCACGACAAATTGTCAACTGCTGTAATTGTCGCATTAGAGTTAAGTATTTTGCCGTACACGTTGATGGAAAATGGAAAATGCAAATTACAAAATGCTGACACAAAGAAGCAGCTGTAAATTTAATGCTACTCCCAAAGAACCGTTGGAATGGACCAACGCAAGCACATTCGCAGTACTCACAAACCTGTCGTCGATTGTTCCACAGCAGGCCCAGTAAATAGAATAGGTATTGAAGCATCCCGACACAGAGAGAGACAGGGAATGAGAGTGATGAGATTCTCTTGGAGCATAAATCTTGATATCGAAACATTATTAACGTCAATTAATTCAAACTGTTGGTATGCCACAAATCGCCCGCTGGGGCTTGGCCATTAAACAGTAGCCATGCCACTGTAGGGCGGGTCTTAACGCGCAGGGAGGTGCAGTGCAGCAACAAACGCTTGGCAGCAGGAAGCCAGTTTGAAGAGCAGCGTTGCTTGTGATAGATAATTCCTGAAAGCAGATTCTCAGCTTTACTTAGAGATGGGCGCGTGATGAGTACTAACTTATTACCCTCCAAACTGAATAGATTTGTTAACTAAATATTAAACATAATAAAACTTAAAGTCAAGTCTGGCTATTAAACACTCAGTTGAAGCTTTTATGCCCAGCTCGTGTCACGTTACCATCTCTAACTATTAACAGTTGCAATTGTTCTCTGCTATTTTGTTGTTGTAGTTCTGCTTGTTGTTGTTGTTGTCAACCTGTTTGCCATTCGCTTCCGCAGCAGGCACACCAAGTGCATCACCAACATGTGTGTGTGTAAGAGTATCTTTAAGCTGCATTAGTATTAGTATTGGCTTTTAGTACTCGCTAACAGTATTTGCATGGCTGTCTGTGTAAATACTTAAGAGTGCAGCCAAGTGTTGGTGTGTGCTTGTATTGCTGCATTGGTATTTGTGCCTCCACGTTGTCCCGCCTCACGATTCCAAAGCCGATTAATATCAGCCTCACGTGAGTGCACGCTTTGTTGTTCTTTTTGCCGTTGTCTTTGCTGTTTGCTGTTGCTTTTGTTGTTTATGTTGGCTTCATCATCGTCGCTTTTCGTTTTTACAGTTGAGCTCTCTGCCTTGGAAAATTGTTTTGAACTTGAAAATTTCCCACGTGACAGCGACTGTCTTTTCCCGCGTCTTTTCCCTTGATTCCCCTTGATGTCCCCCTTCAACGACTTTTTTCTTTGTGCCACATGTGCCCCCTTTTGCAACTCTTTGCATATCATCATCGCCGTGTGTCGCCCCCACTAACGGTTTGTCGCTTAATAGCTAATGTTGCCATTGTTGTTGTTGTTGCTGTTGTCGATCTCTTGGCTTTCATATTTGAACAAGTGTCGACTGGCCAAATTTAATTGGATGAACTTCGTGTGCCATATCTTTCAGTGTCCATCGATGGCGGCAAATTGTTATTGCCAATCGAAATATCGTGAGTAATTTTTATTGCTATTGTGAGAAATATTGGAATTTGGAGCGGCACTGATGGACACTATGAGGTCGCAATCAGATAAACACAGCAAATATTGAAATTTATTCAATTTATTAATTATTCCATTAGACTTTTCTCTTTGCTGTTTAAAGTTAATTGAGGGAGGTGGAAATTTAAATAGAGATCGTTTTCTAATTTAATTTGTGCTTGTTTTTTCTGCATTTAAATGCAATTTAACAAGTCATTTCTCCACATTGCCACCTGCAGCACTTTCGCCTACACTTTTAATGGCCATTTCCGTTCACAACTCACTCACAGACTCACAACTTGGCCACTTGATAACTTGGCCTGGCCATATTTTGTAAAATTAAAAACTTGAGTTGGCCAGGCCATCCACAGCCTGCTTTAAATACCAGCAAATGAATTGACTTGGCCCATAAATAATAAATTTTGCCAGAGAGAGACTGAGAGAGCCAACTTCATAGCAAAGTTCTTAGCAAGTTTCTAGTGCCTGACTGCCTGGTAGCCTTCCTGGCACACAATTAAAACGAGCCACTTTAACATAAATAACTTGAGCCCGGGCATGCCAGAACTACTCCCCGGAGATCTTCTGCAGCTACCTTGCTGTCTCTCGGTCTCTCTCCCGCTCCCTTTCTCTCGCTGTCTCTCTCCTTATCGCTGGCTCTCTCGCTTCATACATTTTTGAGCAATCTCTAACCCAAATACGGTTTTCCAGCTCATATTTACAGTTTGCTAGCCAGAAACAAAGACACACGCAGCAGATGTGGGTGTGCGTGGGTTTGTGTGCTGTTGTGTGTGATTCCCTTCTGGATTCTCTGCTCCTTTAAGCCTTAAAATGTAGCTTCATTTAGGCCAAACAATCAGTCAACTAAGTGTAACTGTACCTGCCATTTCTGTATCTGCTGCGTCATTCTTGGCACCTGTTCGCATTTAAGCTGATTGAAAACTGCTGTGGGCGTGGCAAGACGTTGTGGGCGTTCAACTTTGTTGCTGCAACTGCTGCCTGCATTCCAGCGCGCTAATTACATAAAACTTTACTTTGTAAACATCGCAGTTCCATTTCAAATGCCCTTTACAAAGAGTCTGCTTCTACTTTAGAGGGCAGCGATAACAAGCTATCGATTGCAGTTCATTAAAGCAGGTATATGTTTAATTAAACTTCTAGGAAAGTAATTTATATTATATAAAAATCGATAAACCGTTTTGTCGTGTGTAAATGATTCTACCCACATTACTTTACATTCCATTAACTTCTTGACTGATTACTGATTGCCTTTAAATCTTTAAGAGCTTTATCTTCATAGAATCGACTTTATGATAAGCACTACGTTCTAATCGATGGGTATTTTTATCGATAGCTGTGCATTTGTAAATTATCGACAGCACAAATAATTCTGCCCTCGTTAATTTGCATTCCTTTCGATTGATTGATTGTTGATTGCCAATCCACTTCCCTGTTTCGTAAACAAATTATAGCTTTGCCAACCCCTTCCTCGCTCCCCCTACTGGGTATCTTGTTGTCTAGCACTACCTAGCGTAGCACGCTCTCTGGTTGTTTTTCTGTGCATTTTTAGCGCCACTCACTTGTCCGTCTCGTCTTCTTGCTTCCTACACGCATTCATTACACGCCGCTGTTATTTTGTACTCGCTGCTGTTGTTGTTGCTGCTCTTCTGCTTCTTCTTCTTCTTCATGTCGTTGTTGTTGTTCCTTTTAGTGTTATTGTTGCTGTTCTTGTTCTTGTTCTATTTTGTATCTGGCCACTTGTATCTTGTAGTTATCTGCAACTGTAGCTACTTCTCCGCCGCTTTCACAAAACACATGTGCTTCATGGCCAATTGTCTGCATCAGCTACTGCTCCTCTTCCCCTTCTCCTACTTTCTTCATTCTTCAACTTCAAGTCTTCCAACTACTGTTGCTGTCTCTGTCATTTCTTGGCGTTTTTGTCTCTGCCATGTGAAACTCAGTCATTAATTTGGACGCTGTTTTATTCTGTGGCATGCAAACACGCTTGAATTTTCTTCATTTCTTTACAACTTCTCATATTTTGCATGCTCTAGTCAGTTCAGTTCTCAGTTCACAGTACTTGCTACTCAGTACTCAGTAGACAGTACTCGGTTCTCATCTTTCAGTTCTTGTTGCTGAATTTTCCAGCATTTCCTTTGTGTCTTGCACAATTATGCATTATCTTTTAGCATGTCGCGCTTGAAGCTTTTTGTATTTAATTACTGTGCACATTTCTCAAATTTCACTTTGCTTCCTTCGACCCGTTTGTCAACTTCATGCTCAGGTGTCGCTGCAAGTTGCTGTTGCAAGTGGCAGGCACACACATTATCATTATCATCCACATCAGCATCAGCATTCAGGCATCGGCATCGTGCAGAGCAGCAAAACATTATGCTCATTATACTACATTTCACTCTGAATGATACTTCTCTTCTGCAGTTTTCCACTTTTCCACTTTCCCACTTCTACACCCTCATGAAAATACTCCATTTTCCACTCTTTCCCCCTCTGCCTTTCTTCGCACAGCTTTAACTTCTTTTCCTTGAGCCTGGGAAACTTCTTTAGCTGACATCGTTTTGCAATTTTGATGGGCAAACATTTTCACAGCAATTTATGTTGCTACAGGGCAACAAAGTAAGTCATTTTGTGAAATTCCAATCGCATAATAAACAATAAATAATACTGTGCTTAAGAACACCACAAAGTTTAAGAGAAATGTCTGAGAAGCAACTGCAGGACTCAAGAATCTGAAGGGGTATTTAAATATATATAAAGACATGGAGATATATAGACAGCATATATAATATGGACTTGGGTTTCATTATGTACTTGATTTGCTAGAATTTCTACTCAGACTTAAAGAAAAAATCCAGAATTTATTTTCAATTAGTTAATCAAACCTTTTTGCCAGCTAAAAAACAGTAAAACATTAATTTATAGACGACTAAGTTTAATAACTTCAAAGTACTTTAATAAGCCTATTTTATATCAATTTATGTATTAAAGTCCCCCTGGTTTGAATGACACTGCTTCAGTTTGATACCAAAGCTTGCTCTGGGCTAAAGATCGGGCCAATTAATGGTCAGCTTTAAGTTGAAAGAGTTTTTCCACTTTTAATTATGCAGAACTTGAGCAACTGCATCATGTTGCAGTCTAGTTGAAAATGCAGTTGCAAATCTCTGCTGGTGGCAAAATGTCCATGTCAAGACAAAGACAACGTTGAGTTGCAGGTGCAACAGCAACATCAACAGACACGGCAACAGCAACAGCAACATTGCGGTAAATGCCACAAAGAGTCAGCAGCTAAAAGGGGCATGCAAAATGGCTGTACAGACGGTGTGTGTGTGTGTGTGTTTGTGCCTTAATTAATTTTGATTGCAGCAAAAACTTTAGCGGAAATGTTCATCACACGCCGCACAGCAAAAAGGCCAAGAGACGAAGCAGCAGAAGAAGTTGAGATTTGTAACTGCTTTCTGCAGCTCGAGTTGCTAATTAATTGAATTAAATGAAAGGCCGCCAGAACGCCGAGTATCCCATCAGATGCACTCAGCCATTAGAGACCATTTGACTGGCCCCCATCACCTCTACACTCCCAGTCCTTCCCTATTTCGCGCCATTTCTCAGACAAATCCGCCAATTCATGTTGCCGCCTTGGTCTAATGGAGCTGCAGACCAAGTGGAAGAAGTTCTACTTCCCATAATTACGTTATTAGCTTATAAATTGGGTAAATACTGTGTGTGGTAGTAGTAAAGTGTCATCACGATTTAAACCACATTCGATTCTCATTATATTACATTTGTTAGCCTTTGACAAGGCCCAGAAGCGTTGCGTTGTTATGGCATTTAGCTGATTTATGGCCATAAGCCGCAATTGGAATGCTGACAGCTGCCCCAAAAGCTTTGCCTTTGTCGCGTTCTTGTCCAACGCATAATTCATATTTTGGTGGGCAAACACTGCATTGCACAGTGGGGCACGTTGGGCAAAATAGACATGGAATTTATAGGTTAAACTTAAAAGTTAATAGTTTTCCCCACTGTGCGTTCTAAACTGTTTAGAAATTACTCTAAGCTTCAATTTATATTTATAGATAAATAACTATTCTATCATCAGTTTTTTCTTCAATTTGTTCCACAGTGCTCAATCGGCTGCACAAACAGCTATTCCCCCTGGGACTCCCTCTATTTCAAAGTGTAAAATGATTGCTAGACTCCCACTCCCACTCTCTCCACTCTCTACTCTCTTTCACTCTGTCAATCCATCCGTTCGTGTCGAGATTTTCAAAAATGGGCGCTCATTTATTTACGTATTATTTAACCATTTGGAGGAGTTGTTAACGTTCCCCACTTACCCCCCCCTTCCCCACTGCATTCCTCTGCTTGTAGACCAGCTACCCCGCATGGATTTAGTTTATAATTTAATTAGCTTTGTCGTCGCGGCCTTATCATACAAATCCAGCTCGTTAATTAAAGCTATAGCCGCAGTTGCCCGACTCCTGCTGCCTGGAATTTACGTAACGATAGGCACAGGACAGTCGGAGCTAGAGAAAAAGAGAGTGGGAGGAAGAGGGAGAGAGTAGGAGTGAAAGAGAGACAAGTTGAGTTCAAAGTGAATTGGATGGCAGGTGGGTCACTGTGCACAGTGGGGTTAATTGTCTGTCGTTTGCTAGTCACGAACTGAATTTGGACAATCGATTTGAATTTGAATGCGAAAGAGAGCGAGAGAGAGAGAGAGAGAGGGAAACGCTCCCAGAGCCTTTCTAACAGGAAATCCGTAGCGCTGTCAGCGGTGTCTTGAATTTATTTGGGGTCAACACCAAGATGACCCACTAATTTATATGAATAGATTTCACAGCAACAATTTCGCACCTATGCCAAGACTTGAAGATGAGTCGTCAAATGTTTATGCAAATAATTTAGCTACAATAAAGTGGGAGCAAAAGAGAGAGGGAGAGAGAGAAACGCTTAATAAACAACGCAAATAAAATAAAAGCTGCAAATGAATTCACTCCGAGCTTAACGTGGTCGTGATTTCAATAAACAACAAACAACAGCGCCGTCGTCCCCTTAAACAAAACAACACTAGACTACACAACACAACACAAAGAGATAAAAGCCAAGCGGTGACCTTGTCAAATTAGTGCCAAAAAACTGACAGAAAATAGCGTGTCGAAAATACGCGACAAAAATATAAGTCACTTCGCTCTGAAGATGATTTAATTTTTTTGCTGCTTTTTATGCATTCATAAATCAGCATAATAAAAAGTTTTCAATAAAAATGAGCGTTTAATAAACGATAAAAGCAGAAGAAAAAGAGCATAAAAAGTAGTCCAAAGTTGTCGAATGAAATTCGCCGACATAATCGAAATTCAAACGACGTTGGGCAACTTTTCAAACAGACAATGCAAGTGTCTTATAATTCGCAACTAGTTTAGGCAAGCAGAAATGAAAGCCTAAAACTTATGTAGCCAAATTAGCATCTATAATTTATAAATAAACAGAACAAAGTGTTAGTTATCTAAAATTAGCACTGTAAATCTCTAAGCTTTGATTTTAGAGTAGCTCTAAATTTATTGCTAAATGCTTTTCACTTGGAAACAAAAGAACAAATATATGAATTTTCATTTCCTTAAATATTTTCCCATTAAAGTAGAAGACAAATGAGCGCACAGAACAAATGAAAATTCATTTCAACAGCCTTGTAAAAGGCTGTGAGAACACACATTCACTTCCTTTTAACAATAAATTATGGTTAAATTTATGATATGGGATTTTCCATTTTGGCAACTCATTATGGAGACCATAACCCGCAACATCTGATGTGACACCTACCAAAGTGATCCATAAATCAGTTGGAAAGACTCATCAATATGCCCCCACCCGCTGTTAAAGAGTTAAAGACTTCTCACAGCTCCCCTACCTCCTACCATTACCTTTCCCTTTCCCACCTACCTACACCTTTTGGCTAATTGACAGCACTTAGCCTCGACTGAGAGGGCACATGCCAAACGAGTTCATTTTGGTCACTTTAAGAACCCATTAGAGGCTCCGAATCAGCCAAGCGTAAACTTTACAAAATTTCCCATACCCAAAAGACAAACAGAGTCAAATGCTAATTCCAGGCACACACACACACACACACCAATCAATGGTTAGTGAAGTTTCTGAAGAACCTTTAGTTTACCTGTCAACTTAGCACTGGAACTCTGTGGAGACAGCACTGCAACTGAATGCTAATTGAAATCAGGCAGAGGTAGAGCACGTGTGACCTGACATGACCTGTACGAAATGTATATAATTATGTCATTATGTTCATAAGCTGTAGAGAAAAGAGCGGTCATTTTGGATTAACAGTAGTGCTATTAACTAGTCCACTGGCTAATTGCTGGCATTAGGCCGCCTTTTGTAGTGAAAGTTACCAAAGTGCGTTTATCACCTGAGCTAATCAAGCTAATAACCGTTGTTCTTCCTGCGCACATCTATAACATAATGAAAAGTCAGTTTCAGTGGCTCTAATTGTTGCATGTCCAAGCCATATTAACAGCCGGAAATGTTATTGGTAAGAAAGTGTTGTGAGTTGTGAGTAACAATAGCGACGATGAGTTAGGAGCTTGCTTTAGGTTTTAGAACCCAGTTGAAAAGGTCATTAACTTTAGCCCAAATCTAGCGAGTGTTGCAATCTATAGAGACATTAACAAATTGGCCACCATAAAGTGCGGTCTCATGTTTCAAGCGAACATTAAACAACCTCAACCTCATACAAATATTAACGGTCTGTCGGTCCGTTCCGTCTATTTGTCTGTCGGGTTGGTTGGTTCATTTCTGCACACAAAAGATTCGCCTTTTGTTTGATTTTTATTTTCGAATTTTTATTTACCATTTGGCAAAACGCTTTTAACGCATTCTGCGCCTTTTTAATTAATGAGCCCTATTTATTTTACCCAAATTCTCCACGTAAATTCGCAGTTTTTTGTGTATATTCGCCTTTTGTTTGAATATTCCAAGAGTTTTTTGTAATTACCTGAAAGAGAGACAGAAAATATGACTGTTAATATTTATTATAGATTTTTATGGAAGAGGTAAACTGATATGCTTTAATTGTGTATAAAAACTTGAATAATTCTTATGAAAACATATCGCATTTAATTTCTGATTAATTGGCTTTGGTTTGTAAACAAATTCCAACTAAATGCTGAAATTTGAAGTATGTTTGTGCTGTAATTGGGTTGTCAACAGTTCGATTTTGGTTATGAACAAGTATTTTAAACTTTCTTTCTTAAATGCGAAATGTGGTAAACGCTTGAGCGAAATTCATTTCTGACCCGCGCTGTGAACCTCTTCAATGTTTGCTTTTTCTCTCTCGCCTTCTGTGTGTTTTTTAGAGCCAGGCCTGGCTAGAAATTGCCACCGCGTCACGTACAGCTAACAGCGTCAGAGTCCGTACTCTGTAGCCACTCGCCAAATCCTCAGCGCCCTTTGTGCCCTCCCACCATTCTAGGCGGCAGCAGACACCCACAATTGCAGACTGGTTTCAGTGCAGGGTCGCGGCTTGTCGGTTCGACTGTTTACAGACACATACAGAGGCGCTATGCATTCATGTTGCATGCCCCATGCCATACTGAGTACACGGCTTTTGTCGCTTTTTCCTGCCGTTTGCTCTCTCTCTCCCTCCCCCCCTGTTCCTCGCCAACTCTCTTGCTCGCTCTGTGCATGTTAATGACCCTTGCTGCCTAGAGATTTGTATTTAAATAAGTATATGTACATATGTATCTGTATCTTTATGTATTCGTAGGCTGCCTTACAGTGCCCGTCAAACTGTGCCCCCTTTGGTCGTTCTGCGAGTGTGTGTGTGAGTGTGTGTTTGTGTGTTCTTGTAGAACGCCTCGTTGGCAGCCGCTTCGCGTCGCTTTCAATTTAGGCGTCTGCGCATAAAATTGCAACGCTTGCCACAGTCGGTGTCTTGCCCCGGCGTAGCATCCACATCATAGTACAACCCTTTTTATTTTCCTTTATTTTCCCCCGACATTTTGCTAATTTATATAAATAATTTTTGCTGCATCTTTGATGTGCGTGTGAAACTGCATTAGCAGTGCCACTCCGCCTCAGTCCCCCTGCCTACCCCTGTGCTGCTGACCAGCTTGAACTTGACATAGCCAAATGACAGTGGGTCGCACTCAAACTGTTGGCCAACAACAAGCCACAAAACACGTATCTGAAGTGCCAACGATTTCATAATTTCAACTGCAGCAAACATAAAACATAAGAAATAAAAAACATTTGCAATTGTTAGACTAGATGTCGACACTTCAGACTCTGTGCCAACAACAGCATCCGTTGGGTTATGCTGAGTCCCTGCTCTGCTTGGCTTAAATTTAGGTTTGGGTTTCAGTTTGGCTTTGACGTGGGCGTCGCTCACTGCAGTCAGCGCCCCAAACCGCATCCAAAGTGAGTTGTAAATGAACCCACACATGACTAAACTTGAGTTGAGTTGAGCGAGTTTTTTTGCCATTTGTTTTGTTGTGAGCATTGCCCAACCAGAGATCCCAGATACGAGTGCATAGATACAGATACAGATTCCAGATCTACAGAGTCGGAGACGTCACGCAGACGACAACAACACGAAGAAATACACGTAGTGGTACTTAACCCGCAGGCAAAATGCATTTTCAGCGTCTTAATTGGAAAGTGTATTTGCCTCACACAATTATTAAGGTGATATATATACACGTGGCTATATATGACTATATATAGGCAAGTCTGTTCAATTTGCTGATTGCAGATTTTTGTTAGTCGTTTGCTGATTGCTTGTTTGTGTTCACTGACTGACATAAACAACACTTGAGCTTTCACACAGACAGGAAACACAAGCACACACAGCCCAAGAATGCTTGAAAAATCGCTGTTAAAATAGCTAAAAGGCACTAGAATTTCAACTAGTGAAAAACCTTGAAAGCTTTCACATGCACAGCGAAGCTTTCACAGTTCTGCTCTGGGGCAAAGCTCAGCAACACTACAGATGTCAGATTTTTAGTGCATTCTGTGAGCCCAGTTAAAAACTAAAAAGCCAAAAATATAAAGAGGTTAAAGGCCTTTCCCATTTCACGCATTTTACAGAACGGGTTCAGTCGTTTAGGCCACTCACATAATTATATTTCTGGCGTTTAGCTTGGTTTTTCCTGCTTGTCGGCTGGAAATTCATCACTGATTGCATTTTCCCCATATGCTTTACCTTAGGCAACTTTTCATGGCACAAATTTGTAAGTTTTTTTTTACTGAATTTTGTTGTTATTGGCGCCCAACTTTCAAGCCTTGTGTGTGCAACATTTTTTGTGGGCTGTCAAATTTAATTAATGCAAATTGAAATGTAGAAATGCACACACACCGACTAATCACACACACACACACACACACGCATCGTTGTAAATTTGCCTTATCGGCAATAATTATGCAATTTCGACAATTGAATGAAGTCGCCAGTCCGTTCACATAAATTTGTTGTTAGTTTTAGTTGAATTTTAGTAATTACATAATATGATAATGCAAATTTGCACTTTTGATGCGATTGCAGGCCTTCTAATTCATTTAAATTTCAATAAAATGAACCAAATGCCAATTAAATTGCAAATTTCAAAGTGTTTGCATAACAACTAATACAAAAACTCCTTTTACCCCCTTTTTTTTTGAAGACTTGGCCAACCGAAATGAGCAACTAATTTCAAGACAAACAACAATAAAAACAAAAAACATTTGAAAGCCTCCGTTTTGGGGGCCTCCTCTCAGGGCCGCCAATCAACGATCCATTTGTTGTAGGGGTGACTCGAATGGAAAAATAAAGAAAAATTAAGCAGAAGAAAAGAAAAGAGGAAAAAAACGCAGCTCGAACATAAATAACTAAAATGAATTTCAATACAAGCCGAAATGTAAATGCTGAGCCATCAAAGCTGAGCCAACAAAAAACATCAAAAAAACAAAAAATAACAAAAAAAAAATACGAAACAGATTGTGATGTGAACAATACTGGAATACAAGCAAAAACCAAACGAAACGAATCGAAACGAAAACGAAAATGAAAATGACAAAAAATGTCACTATATGAACGAATTCGACTTCGAATGCAAAAGCAAAAGCAGGAAAAGCTTGGAAAGCAAAAGAAAAATATGCGCAACATGCAAAAGCCCCAACAACAAAAGAAAAACTTTTTTTTTTATTGTATTTTGGGAAGATAATGTGGCAGGTGAGTTGCGGCAAAGAAACCCAAAAAAAAAAACACACTCAAGAAGCTGAGCCAGCAAAGTGGTCGGCTCTCTTCGAATCAATAAAATGTTCGTATAAATAAAATGTAAGAAAATGAGCAGAAACAACAACAACAAAGGAGAAAAATGCATAATAAATCAAAAAAAATTACTTAAATCACGCGCGCCGTGAGAAATGGTTTGGAATTTTAAATAACTGAAGAGTGTGCCTGTGTGTGAGTGCGTGTGAGTGAATGTGTGTGAAATGAAAGTAAAGTAAACGATCAAAAAGCAATCGCAGAATAAAGTTAGAACAGCCTCAGAAAAAAAACATTAAGCAGAATGACAGAAAACAAAGAGAAGAAACAACACAAAAAGAAAGAGGGAGAAAAAAACGGTGGTAATGGAGCCAATGAATACTCAAAACTCAAAATAAGAGAAGGGATTGAATGTACTTGTGTGAGTTTTATTTGTGTGTGAGAGGTACTCGGAAAAAGAGCAGGTATTTTTGCCTCTCACCTTATGCCATGCAGATGAGTTCTGAGAAAAGAAGTGACGGTGGGGGAATGAGTAAGGTATTGGCAGATCTGATAGCGTCAAATACGAGAGGGAGAGGGAAATATGGAAGGTATGTTAGAAAGAGTGTATGGGAAAGAAGTGCTTTTTAGGGCTATTCAGTAGCACAGTACTAAAAATACAAAAGCAATGGAAGGAAGGTTCCGTAAAGACCCTTCCATATGCTATCGTTTATTTCTTAGAACAACAGAATTTCCAAATTAAATTTCTATAGAGTTTTTATAACAATTTGACGTCAATCAATCTTAAATTTTCAAATTTGCAAAATTGATAACATTAAATCACATTTTGTGTTACTTTAAATGGTAATGCGACAATCGTTCGACCTTTTTGAGGTTCGTTCAACTCAACAGACAGACAAATTCAATTTGGTTGCAGACGTCTGTGCACTAATTGGAACATTTACCGCACACAACACACACAAACAAGTAACGCACACACACACACACACTGACTAGGGAGCCAAGAACAAGGTGTTGTCATAAAACGTAGTGCTAACGGTATTCGAAGTTCAAACATGTAACCGAGGCGCTAAGCGGCAAACGGTTTTCTAATGACGCCAAGAACACACACAAACACACACACACACACATTACGCACATTACGTGTACAGAGATGAAGCAGTTAAAATTGATTTCTTTCGACCAAGAAGAATGTTGGCCCAAACAACTGACTGTTCATTCCGAGCAACACTCGAAATTCGTGCCAAAAACATGAAATTTTAAAGAGGAAAACCGGTTACCGACCTTTAGGAAAGTTGTTTTTTTTTTTTTTGGACCTCAACTTCAAGCCCAAAAACTCCCAATAAAATCTTGTTTCATCTCATGACTCTTATGCGTTAATTGTTTTGATTAAAGTTTCGTGGCGATCGCAATTTGAGCATTGAACTTGTTTTGGCAACACTAAAAAGCTGACCGATATGATACCCATACCCAGTGCTGCACTGGGAATTCAAGAGTCGTTTATGTCCATCAATCAGTTGTCGAATCAATTTGTCAATCATTTGTGTAGGAATTATCAAAACAAAAAAATATTAAATAATTATTTATTGATCGTTAATTGTTGACAATACTATTATTGTGATTTGGCAATTACAACAAATGCTCAGCAGCGACAGTAAACTGCCGTTAAAGGGGAATGCACATAAATGGTAGTACGAAAATGTGTGCAACGCCTACGAGAGAGCTACCAAAAAGTATATGGCCAAAACCAATAAATGGCCATGCGTCACGTATGGCCAAAAGCAAAGCTTAAGTTTTTGGCACAGAAATTAACAAATTTTTGATTGCTTATAAAGTTAGGGTTAATTAAAATCAACTCGTTCGGTTCAAGGTTCACAGTAGATCGGATAAAGATTACAAAAAAACTGGTTTAATTTGTCAAATCACAGATTTTTCATTTGGATTTATAAGGAAACCGAGTTGGGCTTAATGAGTTCTTCCTGATAACATTGTTTCACTGTATGTGCCAGGCATTTATTTACTTGCCAACTGGTTTATTTTATGCGCTCATCTTTCATTTCAACTGAAATACAATTCACAGCTCTTGGCAATGTTTATGTTTTTAAGTGCTTGCGTTTCAATTTCAATGGAAAACTTCAGTCGATTGTCGACTGGGAAATTCTGCTCAGAGTTAAGCGCGGTTTTGGTTCACTTTAGCGGGTAAAATAATAAAAATTTTAACTAACGAATATAGAATTCTTATGGCTTTTGTCGATTTCATTTCATTTCATTCAAAATGGCAACCATTTTGTTGTGTGTGTGTGTATATCGATCGTATGCCACTTTCAACAAGTTGAGAACAAATGTGCCTACTTTCTGTGCTGTGCATACATCACATGTGCGAGGGTTGCTCAAGAAATACACGTGCTTGGAATAACAATACTTATGAGTGGAGTTTCCGATTTATTCAGTGTTAATTTATTCAAATTAAACAAAGTATCAGAAAGTAATAGGCATAATTATGAAGTGAAACATTTAAAATTATCTGGAATTAAAAGTAGTAGAAAAGGAAACACGTTTGTGGCCTATAAATCAATAAGCAACTAGTCAAGAAACCCCTTTTTGTGCACATGAAAACTGAACAATATGAGCTAGAAACACCTTAATTTTGTATCTCAAACATGCTCAGCTTTACTCTCCCTACTTCTTACACTTAACACACCGATTTACTTTTGTTACTCCCCAATTTATCTATTCACAGACCCAGGCAAAAGTACCTTTCATCGCTAAAGCAAATATTTGATGCCTTTTTTTACCAACAAAGACGACAGCAAAGTTCATGATGATTAAGACGATAATGATGATGGCGATAACGACGCCAACGTTGTCTACATAACTGAGGACTCACTGTTCATTCATTTGCGCTTTTGTTTGAAGATTTTGACGCACTTGTCGTCTGTATATTGAAGTTGTTCTTGCCAAGAACAAAACACCAAAAACACACAATAGACACACATTTTTTCCCTTTTTTTTGGCAGCTTTGTGTTAACACCCAAACCCGAGAGTTATAAATGTGTTTTGGTGTTGGCAATTTAATTTGTTTAAAATCTAATAAAGAACTTTTGTTAATATTTTGATTTAAATGTTAGATACAGCTAGCAAATAACCGGATACATTTGATATACAACACGGGTTCCTACGGGCAATGCTCACATAATCAAATCTCATGATGAAAGCCGAAAGGCCTAAACAACAACCAATCTTGTTATGTAGTTAGGAGCCTCAAGAAAGAAGAAAAGTGCCACACACAGGCGAACAAACACACATACAATTATGTGCGCGTAAATGGTCATATGTATCTGTAAATGTATCTCTCTCTTCATTTGTATCTGTATGCGCGCGTGCATCTGTATCTTAATACGTATGTTGGCTCAAATTGCCAGGGCCTATAAGCAGCCAACGGCGTGATTTGCATTTTAATGCGAATGGGTGTGAGTGTGTGTGTGCGAGTGCGAGTGTGTGAGTGCGAACTTGTGTACAAATATGCCTTGGAGGTTCTCTTGGTTACGCCTCAGAGTTTTTCTGTTTGCCCCTGGGGAGTTGCCAACGAAAGAGACAGAGAGAGTAGGAGAGAGAGAGAGAGAGAGGGTGACCCAACATATTATGTATGAAATTTATTACAAATGTTCAAGGCGCAACCACAATCATAACAATTGTGAACAGTCCTCATCTTGTGGTTTTCATAATTTGCCACAACAAAAAACACAAAAA
Organism: Drosophila dunni; assembly: GCA_018152125.1. NCBI lineage: Eukaryota > Metazoa > Arthropoda > Insecta > Diptera > Drosophilidae > Drosophila > Drosophila dunni. The sequence goes on along the minus strand of JAECXC010000339.1, from coordinate 9,533,124 downwards.
TAAAACCAAAACAACAACAACAACAGAATTAACCAAACTCCAATACAAATCTGAATCCAACTCTGATCTCGTTAGTAGGAGAGGGGAGTGGAGGCTAGTGAGGCGGTAGGGGAAATGTTAAATGAGCTGCAAAATAATTGCCAGTCCAAGGCATAGACTCGTTTACAGTTTGACAGTCAACGAGTGTGGGGTAAACGGGGGTTGGGGTGACATAGAGCAGGAGTGAGAGGGGGAGAGTGTGGGGGATTTGAGTATGGTGAATTCGCCCCAGAATAATAAACATAAAAGCAAAGCGACCGCCAGCTCCTGTTTGTACTGTCGCTCTCCGTGTACCCCACCCCCCTGTCTCTCTACGTTCTCCCCCTATTTACCCCTCCCCCTCTCCTCCTATTCCTCCGCTCCTGCTTGCCTTCATTATGTGTATTATTATCATGCAGCTGCGAATTACACAATTTGTTGTTTAATTTTGTGAAAATATTTCTGTTACTACTTTGACTTGCGGCTTAGAAGTTGCCTTTTAATTAAACTCCTGACTATGCACTCCCCTTCCCCTCCCTTTACCCTCTTTCCCTCCGTTACTTCCTCTACTCTTTGCTCTGTTCCTCTCATTAGTTGTTCGCCGCTCTGATTGAATACAGTTAGTTATCTAACTGTTGCCTCTTTGCATTTTATAACTGAGTAACGCCTCATACTTTTTGCGCCATTTGCCACGCCCTTTTTAAAGGCCCGCCGTACACACAGTCCGTTAATATTCTATTTATATTGTTTTTCTATACTCTCTTATTTATTTATTTACTTATGTACTTTTTTTGCTGTTGCCATTGGCGCTAAACGGGTTTCTTTTTTAAGCTTTTGTTTATTATTTCAAGCCGACGGTTCTTTTTCCTTCCACTCTTCAGTCTTTGCTCTCTAAGGTCTAGTATCTTCAGCTTTTGAGTCTTGCGTCTTCTTTATGCTGTTACTTGGCATTGAATGCGGAAGCTTCCTAGCACTTATTAAATTTCATTCTTGCCAGTCTTCTTCTTCTTGTTCTTTCCCTTTGCTTTGTCTATCATCTTTAGCTTGGCATCTATCACTCTTTGTCTCCCTCTTTCCCTATGTCTCCATCTCCTTCTATGATTGTTACATTGATTGATTGATTGTCGTTCGGTTGGTTGCTAAAGCAACGAGGAAATGAGTTTAAGACTTTTGCCTTCTTCTTTCTGCTACTGTTTTACACTCGTGTTTCGCTCTTCAAATCAAATTCTTACACTACACTACAGGGTGGAATAAAGTATTGAAGGCTTTAAAGGGAGTTCTACAATAAATAAATTGGTATTAAAACTGAGAAACAACTATAAAAGAGTCTTTATAGAAACTTAACTATTAATCACTCTACTCTTTTTTAGAGTAATGTATCTAAAAAGTATAAAAATAAATGAGCTTAATAACTAATAAATTTAATAAAAAAAAATAAAATGTTTTTTATCAAATTACCCATCGACTTTCATTACTAAAATGATTAAAGTTATGTAAAATAATAGCCCCCAATTACAAGCATAAACAAAATTTAATTATTTTAACTTTTTTCCCCACAAAATTGGTGTTTTACGTTACCTAATGTAATTATTATTCACTGAAAAAGTTTTTAAAAGTCACTAGTCATAATAAAAGTATTAAACAAATTATCTGATTTATCTTGCCCCAAAAAAAGTCCCAGTCTTATGTTGGCCAGTGTAATTATTATTAACTTGTACGCATTTTTTCTGTCTGATCGCTCGATGTGCCAAATTTTTGTTTGACAAATGCCACGCTCATAAAATATTTAAGCCCAATTTTTTGGGAACGCTCTCTAAGCGGCATTTGATATGGGTTGTCTGATAGCTGAAATATTAATAATGATTGCCAAAGACACGGTGAATTTTTTATATATTTTATTTCTGGGGCAAATAACATTTTTCCCCTTCGGGTTCATTAGTTTAAAGTGAGCTTTGTTAATTCGATTCGTTGAGCCATCAACGAAATTCGCATGAAATTAAATCAAAATATGAGTTAAGAGTTAAGAGTTTTTAGTGACGCAAACGTCCTTCACATTGTTAGCCACTTAAAAGGTTTGTAGTGCTATCGGTTTCCAAAATACCCTGTACTCCATCAACCTATCAAAGCCACACCCTGTTGATGTGAGACTCGACTAGAAATTCCAATGCGTGGCACGAACTTCGCTTTCATTTTGGCCATTGATTTTGTTTTCCATTTCATTTTATTATACTTAATTTCATTGCTTCTTCTTCTCTCTCTCTCTCTCTCTCTCTCTCTCTCTCTCTCTCTCTCTCTCTTTCTATCTTCTGCTGGATTTATTTTGTTTTACTTGGTTTTTTTGGCATTTAATTTTAATTCAGTGTCATTTAAGTGTCTTATTTTGTTTGCGGTGGCGGTGGCGGTGACTGCGGCACTTTCTAAACAAAACTGAAAGCATTGTCGGGAAATTCATCAGCAAGTTTTATACAACTTCTTTGATTTTTATTTCTTTTTTTTTCTTTGTATTTCCATAAACTTTTCTTTGCCGAGATTTTCGTAACGTTTCGCTTGATTCACCAACTTTATAATTTTTTTTGTTGCCATTTTTCTTGGCTTTCTTTCAAGACCACTCGACGCTCTTAACAGTCAAACAATTAGCGTAATTTAGTTGCACTTAAGCAACGGAAATAAAAATATAAGTTTTTGCTTTTTGCCACATTTTTTTCACTCCCTTTGTCAAGAGATTTCCCTCCGAGCTTCGAGGGGGAAAAACTCTTTTAGTTTCACAAAATTACAATAAATGTTTTTCTTTCTGCGGTTTCCTGCGGTTTCTTTTGTAATCTGCTAAAGTTTTATTTATTTAATTATTACATTTTCATATTGTTTTAGACCCCGTACTCTTTGGCTTATTAGTTTTCTTTTTGCTGGCCAAAAGCAAAAGTTTAATTGAATATCGAGCAATAAAGTTAAAGCTGCTCGACTTGAGTTTAAGCCGTCACCTAAGCCTATTGGCCCAACAACTTGGTAAACTTTTTTGTTCTTAGCTGGTTTCGCATTACTTAAAGTTGGTTACTTTGCTCATTTCCCCTGCTCCTGCTCCTGTGTGTACCCAAACGCCACACGAACTTTAGTTAACTGATTTCCTGCTACTTTTGGCCCAAATGGCGTGTCGAGCTCCATTAGGATTCCCAAGTTTTGAGTCATGCAAATGAAAATGCTGATTTGACGGCAAATTTGAAGCACATTTCGCTTCACCTTTATTTTAATGAGCTTCATAAACTTTAATGTTTCTGCTGCTGCTTGTGCAACAACAATAACAGTTATAATAACAACACTAATGCCAATTGATTTGCTTATAATTATGTGGAAATCAGTAGGCTGAGAGTTGTGGGTACTTTTTTGTACACAGTCCTAAAAACCCCCTATAGAATGCCCTGTACTTCAAGGCATTTCAGTCTGAAGGAATAATTTAAGCAGTCGAAGTCTACATTCTACAGGGTATATAATTGCCTTAAAATATGCACAAATTCTCATGAAAAATTAGATAAACCCAAGAGCAATATTCCGACTATATATGGGTAACATCCGGAGCACGATGACTCGAAGGGAAGCGCGTGCACTTGAGAGCACTATCAGCCAGCAGCAGTATAATTGTATAATACATACACATTATATCATATATTTTATATTAAATGTCTATATGAAGCAGCGATAAACGAAGCTTATCGAACGCCCCTCGCACTAGTTTATAGCGTACACATTAAGTGTCATTTCAGATTTATAAAGCCAAGACTAAAACAAACTGTAAACAAAAATAAATGCATAAAAAAAAATTGCAGTCGGCATTTTGGCCAAAAGACTACATTAATTACAGCCTCCAGTTTTATGGCTGTTATTATGATAGCTGTATCTTTTTATTGAGATAGCTTTGAGCCAGCTGAGAGCACTCGAGCACTCGAACTCACTCGAGTATTCAGGCTAAATCCAAGCATTATGGATCTGGGTTCGATATCCTACAACGAAGGTTATGTGCAACAACTGAAACTATGAAGCGTAGTAATATTTCTTCTCATTCATAATGCAAAAGATTCATTTTTTTGTGCTTAGTGTGTGCATCATTTATGGTTAAAACGTAATCACGCCCACACGCCCACACACACTTCTATGTTACGCCCACGAAACACATTTGCGTTGCGAGGACCTACAATATGCTGGTAATCTCGAGTGTATGTGTGTGTGCGGGTGTTTTTATCATTTATCCTTGTGCCAGATTGATTTTTATACCCTCTAAAAGAGAGTTTGTTTCAAAGGGTATGCTCAGAGCTAAGCTGTCGACTTGGAAACTTTTCTTAAAGTTTTTTTTTTATATATTTTTATTGAAGCCTTTAAAGTTTCCCTATAGCGCCAAAGTACGGGTATTCCGTAGTCGCTTAAACATTCTATATTGAGCTGTACTTTTTCTTGTTGTTGATGTTGTTGCTGCACATTGTGGTCGTAGTCATTTTTCACATGCTCTTATTGATTTTTCTTTTAGCGTTGCCAAAGCAAATAAAAAACGACAGCAAAAAAGAAAAATAAAAAGCAAAAGGGAAGCCGAAAACAAAAGAAAATCGTTTTTAATTGCATTATGCAGCCCGGTGAAAATCACAGCCATTTTACTGCACAACAGCGCGAAGGCGGGCAGCAAGAAAAAGGGGCGTGGCAAAGGTTTGTGCGACAAGTTAATTTCATTTACCTCCGCAGACAGGATACAGGTAGCCAGCAGGCCGGAAGGAAGGTTGGGTAAGTAGAAAGAAGGAGGGGTAATGGGGGAAGGAAGTGGAGAGAGGAAAGAGGGGAGCAGGGGTAGAGGGAAGTCTTTGCGGTGCTGGGGCCTTGCATTGTGCGGTACTTAATAGTTCGAACTTTACTTTGCTCAAGAGGAACAGAGAAAGAGAGACGGGGGAGAGAGGTAAAGAGAGAGAGAGAAAAGTAGCTACGGCTTTTCCGCTTGTATTGTTTTAAAAGTGAGCGAGAAATTAGTTCAAGGATTTGCCAACTTTTGAGCATAATAATATTAATGGCTTCTATTGGCTCTCCACAAAAGTTACGACAAATAGCCAAAAATATTTAGCTTGTTGTGTCTTTTCAAGAAAAATTTTAAAGAATTTCAGCTCTTTAAGTAGTTTCTGGCTATTTTTCTTTTCTCTTATCTGCTTTTTCAGAGATTCATTTCGATGCCTTCATAAATCAGTTCGTCTCACGCATTGGCATCATTAATTTGCTGGGCTCAAAGGCTTTCAATGATAGTAAAAGGTGGCTATGATACGAACACACCACCGCAGCACCACAACACCGCACCACCGCAAAATAAATTGCCTAAACGGCTTAAGCACACGTGGCTGACGTCTTATCAGCTGTTATCAGTGCAGCGGGTGGCAAAACAGTTCGAGACTATTAGCTAAGTAAACTAAATAGAAGCGACAATAAACTAACCGTCAGACAGTTCAATTAACTTGGCCAAAAGGGGGTAGAAAGCAAAATTACTTAAAGGACTAAAGAAGCCTCAATAAAAAATGCTTAAAATGCTAATCATTTGCTCATTAAATGCACATCAGTACAGTGAAGCCTCGTGTTAATGACAAGACACCAGTCGAGTACCACAACTAATCGCTCTCTGCTCCCTGCTTCACGCTACCACACCCCCTGCCACTGCTACAGGGCACTCGGCCCGGGTCGGACACGGTCACAGCTGTTAGCTGAAAGTCGAGCGAAAATTTGGCACACACAACAAAAATAATGGTTGGTAGAAAGGGAAGACAGTAGCTGCCTCTCTCACTCGCTCTCTGTGTGTGTGCCGACATCTTAACTGCCTCTGCCACGGTCTGGGCCCAGTTCTAGCTACAAAAGATACGGATACATATCTCGAGAGAGGCGCCGGATGTCAAATCATCTGTTTTAAATCGATTTTCCTTTTTGTTTTGTTGTTGTTTGGCTTGCTCTGTGTGTGTGTGTGTGTATATGGGTGTGTTGTTGTTGGTGTTGGAGTGTGTATGCGTTATGGCAGCTTTTCTTTTCATACATTTTTTTATGTGCAAAGCAAAACTTTTGTTTGCATGATGAATGCAAGTTGCTCAAGGAAGTTCCCTAGAAAAACTCAAGTATGATTAGCTAGAGAGAGAGAGAAAGAAAGCTACAGAGAGGGAGAATAGGGAATGGCGTAGGATAAGAAAAGGAGACAGAATACTGCGACGGAATAATGAGCAGCCAAGTGAAAAGAAAAGCGCTTAGCAGAAAAGCAGAGCGCAAAAAAAAGCCAACCAAAGAAAAAAAGCCAAAAACTTCAGCATAATTAGCTTCAATGAGTTGTGCTCAAAAGGATCTCGGACTCGAGAAAATGCTGCAAAAGAGTAAACCCAGAAAAAAAGCAATGAGAATAAATCAAGCTGTGAGATATAAATCCCAAGAGCAATAAAATCAAGTGACTTGCGCTTCAACTGGCTAAGAATTCCAGCACTTAATCCAATAGAAACTAAATAAATTCAAAAGGATTTGAATGCCACAAAAACTATAACTATTTAATCACTCCGATGTCTCTGCTATTTTAGTTTCCTACTCTAACAAATATTTTATTTTTAAATGAAAAACTCTAGCAATTCCATTTGCTGCTTTCGACGACTTTGCGTCGTCTAATTTAATTGACCCGAAAAAAAAAAAGCAATGCCGAAAAATTGCTTTAAATTTGTAAAGCTTTCAACAAACGCCACCAATCGAGAAATGAGGCAAAAAAATACTGACCACCTAAACAAACTTTGTCCAAATCTCAGCTCAGATCTTGGAATTTAACTCAGTCGCCGTCGCTGTCACTGTCTCTGTCGACGTCACTGCCTCTGCCTCTGCCAACGTCGCAGTCGCCGCCTACGGCCGACAATTTTTGCTCATTAAATAAATCAAATTTTGTTGTTTCTCCGAGTGACCATAAAAGTCAATTTTTTCCAACTGTTAAGTTGTTTTTTCTTCTTGTTTTTTGTTGCTATTTTTGGTGTCTACAATTTAGTTGATAAATTTATGCAAATTTGGTGAAATGATCAAAATGATTGTTCAGATTTGTCAATTTGTGGGCCACAGCCAAGAAACTTGATGATAATTTTCATTAAAAACAGAATATTAATGATGGAAAATTTAATTTGTGTAATTATTTTTTGCTACTCTATGTGTGCGTTGATTTAATAGCGCCACTGTGTACAGACACAGACTTGTTTAACTGGCATTGGGCCATAATCTGAGCTTTGATCTCTGTTTAGCCGCACTCTGGTCACACTGGCGGGCCGTACGTGCGGTCAGGCCAGAAATTATATGAAAATTCCATGCCGAAAGTGCGACGAGCGTTACGTGTTATTCAAGCATGTAACAACAATAGTTTATGCCTATCTGATAACAAAACTTAACTATTACGAGTTGGCACGCCAAAAGTTATGAACGGCTATAACACTCATGCTACAAAATAAAAAATACCAAAGAAAAATACTAAAATAGATGCTAGCAACTCGTTTCAAGAACTTTATTTTTGGCACAATTCCGTAAACTTTGTTTTACGTGTAATCAGCTATCAAGAATTGGCTTGCAATTAAAAATTTGCTAAAGTTTGCGATTCTATCGCTTCGCTGACTTTTGCCATATCTTTGCTGGCTCGTTTCTTTTTTATATGCTGGCGCCGTAAAAGTACAAGCGAAGGTCATTAGAATAGCAGTAAAAAGTGTAGTAGTAATCGTAGGTGCGATAACGCTTAGAATAAACGTGGTTTCTGGCCAATGAATGAATATGCTGAGTGTCTAAACGTAATTGCTTTTTATCGTAGACACTTAATTGAGCTGACCATGTGTAGTTGTATACTTTAAGGGCAATTAATAGCTTACTTTTAAGCATTAAGCCTTCATACTATTTTATTATGTTTTTTATATACCCTTCTTCGACGCATATATTAATTTCAATTCCATACTTAAGGCTATCTTTGGTATATGGTCACCCGAAAAACTGGATACTGACCTTTTGTTTAGTTGTGGGTTTTGCAGCTTTTGTGGGGCGGCAATTTGTTTACTTTTTGCTAAACGTTATTCTTGTTGTTGTCCGGCAGTCGGTAAAATGTTTCGTTAAGTTTTCGTTTTCGTTCTCGCTCTCGTTCTCGCCTGGGTGGGTTAGTCGATTTATTTTTTTTTGCTCCAAAAGGACAAAGCTGCGTAGTATTCTTTCTCGTTCGCTCTCCCCCTCTTTTTCCTTTTCTCTGTCTTCGTTGCTCTCTGGTTGGCTTCGCTCTCTTTTTTAGTTAGCCCGCGCACGCTCAGCAAATTGATTTTCACTTTTGGTGAAGATTGTCAAAAATACAACAAAAAAATAACGCACACACTCGCAACGCAGGAATTTTCACTTGTGCCACTTTTTTTTCGCTTGTTTTGTTTTGTTGGCGTTGTTTTTGTGCTGTCGTCATTTGAAGTTGACTGCGACGGCTGATGCTGTGGCTGCGGCTGCGACGGCTACTGCTGCAGGGGAACAGGTTTACAAATTCTTCACTTGAGCCCAAAAACAAATCACAAATGGTTAGCAGCAGTGCCGGCAGTGGCAACAACAAATATCAACTGCCTTTTCCTGCTGCCTTTTCTTTTGGGCAGAGAGATGCTGCCGGACCACAAGACTCTCTCGCACACAAACACAAAACGGACTCACACACACGCTTAAACGCACACACGAGCACAGAGAGCAACACAAAATTCTTTTGCTGCCTTTGCCTTCCTTTGCTTTGCTTTTGGTTTGTTTTCGTTGATGTTGCTGTTGTTGTTGTTGTTGTTGTTACTGCTGCTGCAGAGGCGAACCGGTTTTTGTTTTTGCACTTCACTTTGTATTTTGATAGCTTTGGCTGCTGCAACACTTGACAACAATCAGAAATTGATAATTTCGCAGCGAAGCGAAATTCTGAATTATTATTATTAAATTTTCTTCGCTCTTTAGTTGCACTTGGCGCTTTTCGGCATGCGTATGCACCGTTATTCCGTTTTATATTTGCTGCCCGCTTGCACTCCCACACACTGAACACTGCTTAGCTATTGCCGTTTCACTCGCACTCGATTTGGCCGCTAACATAGCGCAACGCGCTTACAACCAACCGTTCCAAGTCGAAGTCGCTTTCAGACTAAATTCAACTCTTATAACAGAGTACTCATGTTCACACTGTTATACTCAAAATGGCATCTCTGAACATTAACAGTCCGACTGCAATACTCTTATATGCGTGAACAGTACTGCAAATGCAGAGAGAGCTTAACAGTGAAGGAGAAACCATAGTGTTAATCCCTTAGCGCCGTTCTTTTGAATTTGCAGAACTGGCTAACACAAATAGGTAAAAAATAAAGCAAATCCATTGTGAGGCAGCATTTATTTAAATTTGTTTATAAGCCACCTTAATGCTTAAAAATAAATATAGTTAATAAACTTAATAGACATTCGGTTTTAAATATTTTCAGTTATATACATTTTGTAGTAATTCTAGTAGAGGCACTTTTAGCCGCGCCTTTTGCAAATAAATATAATATTTCAACTCGTCAACTTATAAATAAAGGTTAATATAACATATTCAGAAGGCTTTCAGCTGCATCATTTGTAGTATTCAAATTATTCACTTTCATTACTATTTTCCCAATTCAGTGCCTGTGATTTCCTATACAGCGATTCAGAGTGTACGATAAAGATTTGCTCAATTTGCTCTATTTTCTGCAGCCACGATTCATTGTGGCCAATTTACGGAATTTTCACATAGTCCCCCTACTGCACTCCAATTTCTCTGCATCCTCGACTAGTTACACCTGCACAAATAACGGTAGCCGCTGTTGATTAATGCTTCAAGTTCCGGACGCCTGTGACATACACCTAAAATGACACCCAAAATATAGTATGCAGTTTAAATAACGCTATGAAACTCTGACTTACCTGTAAAGATCGATTTCCCTCCTAGAGGAAGTCAATAACTGTTTATTTTACCGTGTGTTATAACTCCTCCGCCGCTTCATCCGCTGGCAGCAACTCTACGGGAATCAACCGAAAGGCTTCGCCCTCGAGCGTCACATTGCAGTACATTTTTCCGGGCAGCGGTTCCGACTGGGCACTCAAAGGCGTCACCATTTGCAGCACTGTGACGGGCCCCTCAATGAACTGTTGTTGCTGCTCCACAAGCTCCGTTAGTTGTTGCTCCTCCTTTGCCTGCAGACGCTCCACTTCCTCGTAGGCCAAACCAGTGAGGTCGTGTGCCGATATATCCTCCTTTGGATGTTTGTTTCCCATGTGACGCTTCAAGTGCGCCCGAGTGGCGGCCGCATACGCGCAGCAGGGACATGGAAAGCGTTTGGAGCGCCAGTGTTCTCGCGTGTGCGTCTTCTCGTGACGCTGCAGATTGTACAGGCGCTTGGTGGTATATGAGCATTTGTTCACTCCGCAGCGAAATATCACTGAATATTTTTGTTGATCTTCCATTTTCGCGCAATTTGTATTGTGATATTCTTTGCTCGACTAAAATATTTCTGGAAATTGTTAGAGCTGCAAAGATATCGACTTTGTTATCGATATTTCGTTCATATGAACGCAATATCAAGGGGAACGGAATCAAGTGGCTCAAAAGAACTTTTACTATAATTTTATTAGCTATTTAAGTTTTGGTTTCTTCGATGTTTCACGTGTTTTTACTCCAACAACTGCACAAAACCATACTTTACAGATTCCATAGTTGTTGCTCGAAATTATTATCATTAAATTTTTATTTAAATAAACAATTTCATTTTTCAGCGCCAGTGTATGATTTGTGGCGGTTGCTCGATATATTTGACTGTGTCAACAATGTAATCGAGAGAGCGGAGTGCCAAATGGTTTTCACCGTGCTCTTTAATGTTATGTGCATCAGCATTTCGTTTTGTGCATGCTTATGTTAACTGCTTGGGTTTTGCGCCGTTAAACTTTGAAGAAGGCATCCCTTATTTAGATATTTCTAAAACAAAATATACTACTATAAAAAATAAAAAGAGAAGAGTAATTTAATTTATTTTTTAATATTTTAGTTATTATTTAATATCACTTTACAATAAGCATTCGCTGTGTAAATGCGGCAGTGTTTTTAATCTGAGTGGCTGTTAAGAGTCTAACATATTGCAGATTTTCTGCCAAAACTCTTATATCCTGTTATAGATAAACATTCCCTTATAAAGAAATGGTCGAAATTACTCCACATCGCAAAGAGCACGAACACTGCTCTTTTTGCTCGCTGCGAGGACAGCAGCCTATGTTAATTAACAGTGACAGATTATTAATGTTAATGCTTAAGCCGCTCTTTTGTTTTGGTCAGTTTGTTATTGAGTAAAAAAACCTTTAAAAGCCCTTCAACCCGCTTACCTTTTGAGCACCCTGCTGGTACAAGTTCTGGGTCATTTGAGCACAATTTGCCTTTACCTTTAAGGTTTAGCTCTCTCCCAGCTGTTAATGTTTTTCTCTGTCTTTTTGCTGCTCTGTTGACATGTCAGTAGTTAGGAGAGAGCGGTGGGTAGTGGGCGGTGGGTGGCTGGCAAGTGGGCGGTATTGCTGAGCGGGTGTTTTGAATTGCTTTTTATTGTTTGGGCGACAAACCATTGAAAACATTTGTTGCCTCTTCCACATTGTTGCAGCAGTTTCTCTTGTTGTTGTTTCTTGGGGCGCTTCACGGTCTTTTTATTGTGGCTATTGTGAGCTGATAACTGCAAGATAAAAGTCGGAATTTTACCTGTTAGTCTTGCACTTGAGTTAACAAATTTCATACACATATTTAATTTAATAATAAATCATAAAAATAATTGAAATTGTTATTTACTCACCTGCATAATCGTATGCATGTCTTAGAATCGCTAAGCCAATAAATTATTCAAGTTTTTCCTCTCTGGAGTATTTTTATTTAAAACGCTTTTCGGCTGGGCAGGAAATGAATTTGTTCAGTCAATAAACGTGAGCCACAAGGATGAACCCAAAAGGTCAAAACGAAACGAAACGGTGCGAGCTGGACACGAAGCTAGTTTTAACCTGGCTCTACAAATGCTCAGCGTGGCATGCAATGAGTTTCATTAGCCAAAATTCCCCCCATTCCATCTCCACTCCCACCTTCACCTCCGCCCCTTCTCTTGCCACTCTCCGCAATAGTGCAATTTCGCACACATGAATGTAATACGCAAAAGCTTTCAAATTTCACGCCCTATTAGATCATACATTTTGGGGGAAAGTCGAAATCAAATCTCTTATACCCCCACCTCTGTGCACTCTTTCGTGCTCTCCCACACAGCGATTGACCATGCAATTATCAGCGCTGGCAGCGGCAGCGGCAGCGTCTGATTAGATGCGAGTGCATTCAGTTCGCGGCTAGTTCCAATTGGACTTCCACATTCAATTCAATTCATCAGCTTTTGATTAGCTTGCAAATTCATTTCACACACACACACACACTCTCATTGCAGCCAAGGAGGCGCTTAACCCATTTCCGTTTCCGCTTGCCAAAAATATTGCTTTCAAATGCAATTTCATTATGTGGATTGCAATTCCCAGTTTCTATTCACGAATAAGCTACAAATTTAACGTAAAGTGTGGGATTAAGTTAGCAGTTCCAAAATCCTTTGCAGTTTGAAAGTGGAACGTATAAACTGATGAGTAAAGGAATCTGGCATATGCGCTTAAATTTCTTATTAGAAAACTGGAAACTAAAATAGCAAATTAAAATGGTTGAAATCTGATCAAACGCTGCCGACAACATATCTTATCTTGTTCTCGTTGTTCTTGCTGTTTATCTGAGGTTAAACAAGAAGCTGTCAAGGCTTCAACTGTTTAAACAAAGCTGCTCGAAGGAACGTAAGAAAGGGAAAACAAAATTGAAATGAGAGTGGAGTGAGGAAGAGTAACAAGTTGCGTTCTCTTTCATTTGAAATAAGCGGAACACAACGAAGAGATTACAGCCGAGACTACAGATATGTTATGTTCGCATGTATGTGTGTGTGTATGCAAATACACATGTAAGTTTCCAAAACGATTGTTGTTGTTTATCTGCTATTCCACTGAAAAGAGCGCAACTTCTAGAAACTGTTGTTTTTGTTGTCGCTTCTTTCTTTATAAAATCAGCGCAATGAAAGCAGCATACTGTGGAGAGCTTTAGCCATTGACAGTGTAATAAAATATTAATTGTAATTAATGTGTACATATTGAAATCAAACTTTAATTATTTGCTTATATATTCATAGAGTTTAAAGTGTGTGCACATGTTAATGATTAATGAAGTTTACATCTGACCCACTGTGCGATGTCATTCACACAAAATGTTGATGCGCCAACAACAAGATTAACAATAACAAACATGGCGCTCCAACATTGTTTGGTAGTTGTTGGACCGATGCTTATCCGAGCATGTAAACAGCCTTTTAACGGGTTGCAGTTGCAGTTAACAATGCAATTCCTCTGTCCCTATCCCCTGCACCTACACTCTCTGCAACGCACGCGATGACCCCACAAGCCTACATGCATGAGTGTGTGTGTGTGTGTGTGTGTGTGTGTGATTGCCTGCCTGGTACAGTTTTGCAGCCACTGCGCAGCTCATTATGCGATTTATGGACTAGCAGCTGCAGCCTAACAGACAGTATTTGTGTGTGTTGTGTGTTACGCCCCCCTCTCACACCGCCACAGCAGACACCTTTCATAATATCTAACCAGATACACAGAGCACAAAAGTAGCAGACGAACATAGCACAATAAATAACAATCAGGTAGCTGCCAGTGTGGGTGAAAAACAGGATAGAGAGGGGGTGGTGAGTAGTTTTAGGCGGGTGGTGAGTTAGTGTTGGAGAGAGAGAAGGAGATAGGCGCAGCTGCGGGCAGTCAAAATGAAGACAGCAAGTGGTGATGGGGGCCACCCGCGAAAGCAGCAAACACAAAGAGTACGACATATAAAGCTTGCCGAAAGTCGACGAAGAAATACCCAGCGCAAAGCGCAGTAGATAATTAAACTATAGAAAATTAAACTTCTTTAATTAAGTATTAAAGTGGAGGACAATCCACGCTAGCCGACAACGAAAACAAATTTTTACATGTATATTATTTATCTAATATTCTTAAAGTCATTGACATTTACTTATGAAACCAATATACCCCATGTTATGTAGTACACAACATGAGGAAATATTTTGCCAAAGTTTACGATGTGTCTATGTGTGCGAAGGGGAAGGCGAAGGGAATGGGAAGGAGATTGAAACTGAGACTGGAGAATTGAACGCAGGTTTGCAGCAGGCTTGGGTCAGTTTTGATGTGCAGCAAGGCAGAATGTTGAATGTTGCAAGAAGCGCAGTGAAAGTCGATGCCGCGCTTCAGATGGCTGTCAAACTGTGAGGCATGCAACACGCCTCACTAACCCCGTGATTTACTATGCCACAGACCTGGACCCAAGACGGGCCAGACAAACCGGCTGCAAGAGAGTCGGCAAAAACGAACTGTGTGAGAGAGAGGGGAAAGGGGCAGTAGCAAAAGAGGGGAGTGGCTATGCGTTTTAGCATAATGAAAATGTTTGGCAGCAAATGAATACGCAAAGAAGAAAACAACAACAAAAACAACAAATTTGCATACAATTTACATTTTTGTTGCAACTGGCAAGAAAGTGAAAATTGCATAAATAAAGCAAGCAAAGTGAGCAACAACAAAATATTGAAGCAGGTCAGCGTTAACTGAGCGAAAGTGAATCAATGCAAGCAGAGGCAGTGAGAGAGTGAGAGGAAGAAAGAGAGAATGAAGAAATGTGAACAGGAAACATTTAGCAATTTGCAATGCTTGTCGAACTGCGATGCATGACAAACGACCCAAAAAAACAAACTGTGGAATCTGCAAAAACGCTAAAATGTTAATATACTATATTTAAATAAATGTAAAATTAGGTAAAATTTGTTAAATTAATATTATTTAGTTATTATATATTTATCAGTTTACAAATATTATAAATTTGTTGAATTCCAATTGGAAACTTTAACGAAGCTTCAGTTCTACTCAAACTGTAATTATGGAAACTGCGAAATTAAACAATAAATTTATGTAAAGTCCAAAGTTGAAGCTGCAAACTGGAAACTGTCACATCGTCAGCAGAATTGGCCAAGACAGCAAATGCCTGAAGCTGCCCCATTTTGTAGCACGTAGATAAGCAGAAGGCAACCAGAAGGAAGGCAGCGGGTTTTGGCCACTTTACACGAATTACACTCGACCCAAAACGTATTGTAATTCATATTATTCAGCGGTGAGATGGTTCGAGGGGAGGAGTGTTTCCGGGGAGGCTGCCTGCCTCTACCATTTCAAATCCTTGGGGATATTGTCAGTGCTATGAGTTGATTTTTATTTTTAGCACATGGCGGTTGCCTCAAGGTTGCTACCAAACCGCGGGGGAGGCAGGCAGCGGTGCAGAGGGTGTGGTTGGAGTTGGAGAAGGCAACTCTTGTCTTGTCATGTCTCTGGCGGCTTTAACGTTTAAGCTGAACGCATAGCAAACTGGAGTCTCCAACGGTTCCCAAATGGCTGCACAGGTGAGAAACAAAGAGACTCATTATACAGGCAAGAAGATATTTGGAAGATATATAAATAGTTTAGCTAGGAAATGATTACAATTTAAACTCTGATCAGTTACGTATAGAAACACTTGCTCATAAATTTGATAGCCCTCCAAAAAAACTCCTCCGCTGCCACAGCGAACAGCCTCATATCACAACGCCTAACAGCAATTATGACCCGGTTTGTCTAACAGTGCCACAAGTTGTAGTTAACTGATTGCTTGCTTGATTTGACACTTGCCACTTGCGGTTTGTTGTTGCAAACGTCAGGAATGTTCCACTACGTCACATCACATGAAATATGAAAAAATCCTGCACGAACAGTGCAAGGACATCACGTGATTGCGAGGTAGTGGCCAATTCCCAAACCGTTTTTTCACTTTTATTACTTTACCGAGTTTTCATTCATGTTTAAGATTTAATACAGCCGACAAATCCTGTGCACAAACACCAATAAGGTGCGATTTTTGAATGGAAAGCAGTTTCAAGATTAAGAACGAAAGTGGGAGATAGAGAGAGAGAGAGAGAGAGAGAGAGAGAGAGGGAAATGGAGAGTCGTTTGATTTTGCATAGTTGCAAGTGTCAATTGCAAAGGGAATCACTGATAGTTTGTTTTACAAATGTGGCAAGTAAGCTGCCCCTCCAGCTCCGCCTACCTCCCTACCCCGCCTCCTTTTCACTCAATATGTCCTGCCATGGCAGCGCAGCTTAATAACATGCAAATGATGTGAAAATGCAAGGCGAGAAAACGAGGGAGAACGAAATGCCACTTACATTTTCTATACAAAACCCTCCACACTTCCCCCTTCCACTCACAGCCAACCATTTCCCCACACCCACTTTTCCCCACACTGTCCTGCAGCTCTCTTTATCTATTTATGCTCTGCTTGCTATGCATTTCACTGTTTGTGTGTGTGTGTGTGTTTGTGTGTTTATCTGTCTGTGTGCTGGTGTGACACTCTCAATATTTTTCAAACGCAAATAGCAGAGAGCATTCCCAGCCAAGTCGACCATCTGATTATGCGGCAATGATTGAGTATTTGCTGCAGAGGACTGTCGGTGGGCGTTCGTGGGGCGTGGCAATTGAAAGCGCTGCGATAAGAGGGAAAACAGCGTTTGGCAGTTCTCTTATCAGCAATTCACTTTCTCATGGCGTTTAAAGCCAAGTACGAACAATCAATTTAAAGACTTGATTTAATAGAGTTTGAAGCGTTGTTTAAAAAAACACTTAATTAATTAAATTAAATGAAGTACTAGATAAAATACGAATACTTAAAAAACTCCACAAACCAGTGCTGAAATTGTGACAGTGTCCAAGCCCAGTTCATGCCAAATGTGGCAGCAACCGAGCCAACTGTGGCCAACAAATTTGGCGCAAATTAAACGCCATAAACCGCAGGTGGTCAACATAATATAAAATGAAATAATATTTTCAAAAACCTTTTTTTTCTACTTAAATCAAATTCGATTTGCTTTAGACATTTGTGGGAACAAACTGGAAACTGCGTAAACTTGGAGATTTAAATATTAAACTTTAAATTTAAATAGCTATCGAAACTCTCTACTCAGTTAATTATTTCACTTTTATCACTTTTGCTGCGATCGTGCTTTAGTCCTTTGGTTTGGCTTACTGCCACTTTGAGCCACTGGCTCTTTACACTCTCAACTTGGCCGCGTTACTAAATGCAGTCCTCAAAGTTCTCTGCTAATTCGATCAAAGTCATAAAAACCCAAAAAAAAGTTCAGCAAAAAAAACAAAGTGATAAAGGCAGCGACGTCGACGTCAGCAGTGCAGCAGAATAACTTCGTATTGTGGGTACTGTACACAAATGTAATTAAATATACTTACACGCATACACAGACACTGCAGTGCATATGCATGTGTGTGAATATGTCTCATAGCCACTTGCATGCATAATTTCGAGCATACACACACATCTACAAAGTAGATACATATGTGTTTGTATGTGTGAGCATATGCATTCGACTTCAGCCTTAAACTTTTTCAGCTTTCAGTCTTCTCCTTACAATTTTGCTGATTAGCACAAAAATTTCGTTGGCCAAGTGGACAAAGAGAACAACAACAAGAAGAAGAACAGCATTAGCTATTGTTGTTGTAGTTGCACTTGTTGTTCAGTGCCTTAGTGCACTTCAATGAAATTTTAAACTCACCGCATGCAACAGACAAAAGCGCTAAGCGATGATAGACCGACAAAAAAATACCCTATTTTAGTATGGGATTTAAAAAAAATAAAATCTAGGGTATGATAAAATAAAATATAAAATAAAACTCGTGCTCCCATTTATAACAAACTTTAGATTTATTTTAAAAGTTATATATAAAATAAGTTAAAGACTCCAACAATAACTAATTTTATTATGTATGTGTTTAACAGATCTCCTAATACTCCCCATTTGCCCGTCAAATCTGCCGCTCTCAGCGAAATATGCGAGCATAGAGAAATTGCGCTCAGCCTGAGTACAGTTTGGCATGCACTGACCCAGTGCAGCGTGTGAAACTTGGCTTACGTAACGTTAAAGCGTTCAGCAATTTGTAAATTTTGCATGAATTCCGATTTTAATACACGCATAAAAATTGTCATTGAAATGTTGGACACCCATACAAATAATTGATAAAACCTTTTTCGCTGTTAGCAGGAATTTCATGTGTGTGTGTGTGTGTGTGTGTTGTGTAAGAGTTTTGCATGCGCTGCGCGATTCTCACGCCAGCTTCCTGTGCTGACGCCGCTGCCGACGCAAGCGCTGACGTCGACAGCGCAGCCAAGTCAAGAGTAACCGAAAACTTTTTGAAGCAGCTCAGGAATTTGCTCAAATTGCTAGACTTGAAGTACATAAGTACAACATATGTATGTATAAACTTTGAAATAAGTGCACCATAAACTTTTTATAAAAAGCACGTTTCGTTTTATTTATATATGTATTAAAGAGTTAACATGTTTTATTTACACAAATAAAATAATATTAAGTTACTTATGGCTCAGTTAAGCATACAAGTATACAAGTACTTTCTAATGTACAGCTTCCTTAATCATAGCACTTATTAACAAACTCTGATTAGATTAATCCTACTCCATGCTTTTGCCAATTGCGCCTCCGCTCGATGTCGCCGTCGTCGTGGCTGTTGTAGCTGCTGCTGCTGTTGTCGTTGTTTTGATGATCTTTGCATCCTTGCTGGGCTGAGTGGTAACGGTTAGAGTGGTTGGCTTGGCGACGGCACCAATGTTTAGCACACGACGCACTGCAGCTCCTCCGGGCGCTATGGCGGGTATCCCTGGTGCTCTGTTTGTTAGCATTTGTACGGGTTTAAGTCCAGTGGCGGATTTTAGATATATATTACGTATCGGCTGTTTGCCATCTCCGGCAAGTGTTGTGGATGCCATGGGACTGTTGATCACCTGAAACTGTGAGAAGGTTTTGTTTCCCAAGCTAACAACTCCGCCTGTATGACGCACTGTACCGCCTGACGAACCAGCAGCTGCTGCAGAAGCTTTAAATGCCTGCAGACTGAGTGTCTTGACATTGGATGCATCCAGCAGCACTTGACCACTAGTTGTAGACGTTCCCGACGCCGTCACAGTCGTCTTGGGACTGTTCACAATGCGTATTGGCAGCGCGGTGGCGCCACTTGGTAAACGTGTGGCATTCGCTGCTGTGCCCGTTGTGGTTGTAGTTGCTATTGGCTTCATGGTGCTGCGATTCAAGTAGACCAGTTTGTTGGTGCCACCAACAGTGGCACTTTGTGTGGTAAACAACTGTTGAATGCCACCTTTGTTGATCACAATATTGCCGCCCTTGCTGTTGGTTATAATTCCTGTGGGTTTCACAGCATTAGGTGCCTCCTTAATGACCTTGTGGCTGAGTATCAACGAACTTGCCGTATTTGAAGCTGTAATAAAACCAAAGTTATCAATCTGATCAGAATTCCAGCTGCTGCACAAAAACTTACTGGTTGGATGCTGCTCCGATTGTTGTTGCTTCTGTTGCTGCTGCTGGTCGGCAATGTTGCCCTCGCTGTCGGCAAATACAATGGGCATATCTATGATATTCGAGAGATCCACATTGCTGGGCAACGCTGGTTGCGCTGCCACTTGTCCCTTGGTCAACTGCAACATGGTCATGCCACTAGCATTCTTTATCACCGTGTACTTTTGCTGTGCCGCTGCCGCAGCTGGTGCAGAGGCAGCCGTAACAAACTGTGTCGTTTGTCCCGTTGGCGTTTTAAGCGTAAAGATCTGCTGGCCGCTGGATGTGGGTAAGGTCTTAACAATGCTACCAATGCTAGTGTTGCTGCCAGCCACAGTGGGATTCACGCTGCCCTTGCTGATTGTATAGTTGATGAGTTTGCTCTGCGTGGGCAGCGTCTTGAGCTGCACAAATTGACTCGAGGGTATCATCTTGATCTTGGTGCCGCTCGTCAGCGATACAGTCGTCGGTGGCTGCTTGGCCACACTGGGCGTAACCTTTGATACAGTCGCAGTGGCAGGTGCTGCTATGCCTTCATCATAGTCAAGAGTTTCCTCCAACATGGATTCAATCGAGAGATTCACCTCATCGTTATTAAGGGGCTGTTTGTCCGTGATATTGGACTTGACACCAGCGGGAACAACGCTGGGCAATGGACGCGTTCGTGGGCGTCCAACTGTGGAAATGCAAACTGTTAGTCGATGAAACGGGGGGAGTGATTAGCATTTATAGGCAGGGACCGTAAATAATAAATATGATAATGACAACAGTGAAATATGTACAGTGCTTAATAAATATATAAAACATATTCTTATTGATACGGTCCCTGAAGTTAACCATTAAATTCATCTAAATGTCGTGCTTAAGATTTACCCTTTCGCTTTACCGCAAACGGATCAATGAGGCGTGATGTCTTTGGTTTGGGAAACTTTGGTTCACGTGGTTCTTGATGTTTTGATTTCGGTTTAGATTAGTGGAGTTAGTGGATTGGTGTTAATGAATTTTGAGGGTGGGATTACAACGTGCGCCATCATGCAAGAGGTGAACATGCGAATTTGTGAGGTACGATTATGATATTAGTGAATAATGGATGATTAATAGCGTAATAATGTGCAATGTATTTTATTTGTTATTATTTACTCACTGTGAGGCACAAATTTGGTTTTAATGGTCTGAGCACCGCCATCGTCCTGACCATCTTGAGCTTTACGCTTGCGGGCCTGTGTCACCTGAGCCTTGTTAGCGTTGCCATCGCCCAGAACGTGTTGCTGCTGTTTGGATGTACGTTGATATGAATTGCTGCCAAGCAGGGACGTAGGCATACGTGGACCTGGAGGATTGCTCAATGTCTTGTTGACAAAATCATAGACCTCATCCTAGGAATAGAAATATAATGTTAAATATGTAATATAATTTAAATTATAACAGACATACCACAACCATTGAATCAACCATGGCCTGTGTAACACTTTCGATGCGTCGCTTGCTTTTGGGTACACGTAATGCATCATCGGCACTGCCAACGACAACCAATGAGGATTCAGATTGCATGCGCTCGCGAAGCCCTTCCATTTCTTCCTGGCTGTTGCGTGCTGAATTCTGTCCGATGACAAACAAAATTGGTGCCTTAATGTCCAGCAAACGATCGTCGGGTGATCCCCGTGGACCACGCAACGTATTGTACGCAAAACCCATGCAAATCACACATGCAACACTCTCCGGCACGGCCACCTGCAATGCGAGAGCGGCGCCAGCGTTAAATCCAATAAGAATAATGCCACGATTGGGATTCTCAGTGCGCAGCTCGTGGATGCGTACACGTGTCAGAGAAACAATTGTCTCGGCCACCTGATCAAGGTTCTGTTTCCCTACGCGATCATCTAAAAGAAGTTACATAAAATTAACATAAAACTTAAACAATATTTACTATTTTGCACTTACTTGTATTAGGCAGCGTGATTTGCACCACTTGTGTTATGGTTGACAAGGCCTGATACCACTGCTGCATGCGATCGGGCACTGGGCCACTGGTGGGCATATTTGGCACTGCTACCATAATGGCATTGTGCATCAGATGCCTTGATTTGGGCAGAATTTCTGGTTGCCAACGCTTCTTCATCACAGGAGCTAGCAGCTCTTGGCTATTGTTGAGTGGACGACTGAAAAGCATCTTGTCTATGAGTGTGGGAAGTTTGCTCTTCAGTGTTTGCATAATGTCCAAGTAGGATGCCATGTAGGATGGTGGTAGACTCTCCATGAGTAGGGCATGCAGCCATTGTGTGGTTTTAGGCTCCCAAGCAATATTAGCCAAAGCACGACGCATACGAGAGCTGGATTTGTCAATGGCCACACGACGATGCACTGCCTCATGCTGGCGCTTATCGTTGGCAAGACGCGCCAATTGATCCTGGTCCAGTATAGTGGAAACTTTATCAAATAGTATTTCTTGCATGTTAGTCCAGCCAATGCTACAAATATGAAAATATTAATTTTAAAGTAATTAGAGGTATATAAATTTAGCTTACCGATTAATGCGCGACTGCCAATCCTGCTCGTCTGAATTATTATTTCTTACATATTTGGCAATACGTGCACACTCATTCATAAGCTCCTTAGCTGCGATTTCATCGTAAGGTGGCACATGCGCTACGTGCGGTGATTCGGCTGATTCCTCTTGCGTGGGATACGTGTGGCATGTCGGACACTGTGGAGCATGACGCACTAGAATTGTACGAGCTGGGGCCAAACCATTGCTGATAGAAATGTCCGTACGTGGAGGATCACGCATATAAGTATGCTCCATGGATACTTCACTGGGTACCGAAATAGTGCTCGACTGCATGGATGACAACAGTAACTCATTAGTATTTTAACAATAAAATTAAGAGAACATTGTTTAAAAGGAATGATGTGCTGGTTAGACATAGTGGAACTCATGAAGGATGGATTAAATGGGAGTGATGAATAATCTCAATTATTTATTATTACACTCTCTATTGAAATCGGTGTTGTCACCGCTGTCGACGTTGACTTAGGCGGCGAACTCAATATGGAGGCAGCGCTGCCTAGCTGTCCGGCTTTAACCACATAGTAGGAGGAGCTATTATTTGTTGCTCCTGCTATTTTTGCATTTGCCGCTATTGTTGATGCTGATGTTGCAGTTGTTACTGTTATTGGTGCCGCAGCTCTAGTTATACTTGTATTTGTGTTTGTTTTTGGGTGTGTGTGTGTTTGTATTTTTGTGTATGTTGTGCCAGCCCTGGCAATAAATTTGCTCGGGCTATATGTAATAATGGAAGAGCTTGTGGTGGACGACGACTGCATCTTTGGTTTCTTCTCCACCACAACAATTTCATTTTTGTTGCTCTTCGTTGGTTTTATTTGCATCATTTTTCGATGTGTGTGTGTGTGTAATTATTACTGGTTTATATTTATTTGGTTTACTCGCTGACTGCAGAATTTTCTTCTTCTTTAACTTTCGTGTAAGCGCTCTCGGCGGTGTTTTTTATAATCCACAATTTAGTGGCACTTATATAATTAAAATTTACTTATAAATCGTCAAGCATAATTGTAAATTTTTAACAAATTTGATATATCTCTAATAAGTTGCTTTTCTGTAGAAATCACTGCCTGCGTTTTCGCAATTAAAACATGGCGTGCGCTCGACGGCGTTGCCAATGCGACTAACAGAGTATGTAACTGTACACAAATGTGGCAACGCCAAGCGCATTACTGACTACCAAAATAAGCAGTTTCCCACCAAAAATACAACAACATTCTTAAGCGGCATAATTCATTAATGCCAAAAAAAACAACGCCATAAAGCTTTTCTTACCGTCTCGCTGGGCGTAGGAGTTGGGACAAGCAAACTGCTTGAAACCGGATGATGCTTTTCACCATCTTCCTGCGCAACATTTTGAGCAATGTGTCCACCCTTCTGCACAAAATTGTTAAAGCACTCGAAGAACGAAGTCATTTTCTATGTGCCCGGTTCGACAATTTTCACGTTAACTTAATCGCACGCTTTGAAAAGTATATACAAAAGGCAAAACATCAAAATGCGAGCGTTGTTTGCTCAAAAAATGTCAAGATTTTAAAAGTGTTGCCACTTTGTACACAAACAGTGTTTTTAAGCACTGTTTGTAAACAGCTGTTCGTTTTTAGAACATGCAGTCGTTAAAGTACGATGTTTACTTGTTTTTCAATTATTTTTTTAAGGATAGAAAGAGAGCAGTCAGATAGAAGAGAACTCATTCTTAAGAAAATAATGTTTATGCTGATTACCACAAAAATAAAACGATATAATTTACGAATGGCCTGTTCATTTGAACTTATTCCGAGCGAACCAGTTCAACTCTTCGGTTAATAGCTCATCTCTAGTTAGCGTGCAGTTTTGTTTTTATTTTCCAAACGTTTTGTGCAAATTTTCACAGAAATCACAGAATTGAGTAAATACTGGCAAAAGTACAATAATTTTGCATTATGGAGGAGCTGCAGCAGTTGGAGTACCTTTCGCTGGTATCCAAAATCTGCACCGAGCTCGACAATCATTTGGGTATCAATGACAAGGATTTGGCCGAATTCATAATTGATTTGGAGCAAAAGCATCAAAGCTACGACTCCTTTCGCAAGGCCCTGTTGGAAAATGGAGCTGAGTTTCCCGATTCTCTGGTTCAGAATTTACAGCGAATCATTAATTTGATGAGGCCCTCACGTGCTGGCGGTGATTCAAAGTCCGCACTGAATGACAGCGACAACAAAAATGACAAGAAATCGCAGCTAATGAAAATGTTTCCAGGATTAGCTTTACCCAACGATAAATACAGCAGTACTAAAGATGAATTCGATGTAAAAAACGAGGACTCCAAGAGCAAGCAAAATATTAAAACTAGCGAAATGAGTGACGTGGATGCGGCCATGATGGAATTGGAAGCTCTGGCGCCAGGTGACAGTCACATGGAGCGCAAAGAGGTGAAGGAGAGTAAGCGCAGAAATCGTTCCAGCTCCAGAGATAGGCACAAGCACAAAGAGCGAGAGCGCAGCAGAAGTCGCGATAAAGAGAGACGGCGACATAAGGATAGAGAAAGTGAGCGGGAGAGAGACCGAGAGCGGGATAGAGACCGAGAGCGGGAGAGAGACCGTGACCGTGATAAAGATCGTAGGCGCCGTCGCAGCAGATCACGCGAAGACCGCGATCGTCGCAGACGTCGTTCAAGTTCCCGCGATCGTGATCGTGACCGTAGAAGACGTTCTCGTGAGCGTGAACGTTCCCGCTCTCATTCTCGCGAACGCAGCAGTCGCCATCAGCAGCAACAGCAGGAGAAAATGCCTCCGCCCACAGCTGTAATGACGGATGATCCCGAGGCAGGCAAAATCTATTCAGGCAAGGTAGCCAACATTGTGCCCTTTGGATGCTTCGTGCAGCTGTTTGGACTGCGCAAACGTTGGGAGGGATTGGTACACATATCCCAGCTACGCGCCGAGGGTCGTGTCACGGACGTCACCGAGGTGGTGGCCCGCAATCAGACTGTTAAAGTTAAGGTCATGTCGCTGACGGGCCAGAAGGTGTCACTGTCTATGAAGGAGGTGGACCAGGAAAGTGGACGCGATCTGAATCCTCTATCCCACTCACCCGAGGATGATGAAATGTCGCTGCGGGATTGTAATCCTGATGGTCCCTACGCAAGCACCTCCTCCATACTCAACCTGCAGGGCAACAATGTTGATGGTGATGAGCATGAATCCCGTAAGCGTGTGACACGTATCTCCAGTCCGGAGCGTTGGGAGATCAAGCAAATGATAAGCTCCGGTGTCTTGGATCGTAGTGAAATGCCCGACTTTGATGAGGAGACTGGATTACTGCCCAAAGACGAGGACGACGAGGCAGATATTGAAATCGAAATAGTGGAGGAGGAACCACCATTCCTCTCCGGTCACGGACGTGCTCTACACGACTTGTCCCCAGTGCGCATTGTAAAGAATCCCGATGGTTCACTGGCCCAGGCTGCCATGATGCAGTCAGCGTTGTCCAAGGAACGTCGCGAGCAGAAAATGCTACAGCGCGAACAGGAAATGGAAGCAGTGCCAAGTAATCTGAATAAGAACTGGATTGATCCACTGCCTGAGGATGATTCATCACGGCATCTGGCAGCCAATATGCGTGGCATGGGAGCAGCACCGCAGGAAGTGCCCGAGTGGAAGAAACACGTGATCGGTGGAAAGAAATCTTCGTTTGGCAAGAAAACGGATCTAACGCTGGTTGAGCAGCGTCAATCCCTGCCCATTTACAAGCTGCGCGATGACCTCATCAAAGCCGTTACCGACAATCAGATACTGATTGTAATTGGTGAAACGGGTTCCGGAAAGACCACACAGATCACCCAATATCTGGGTGAATGCGGATTCACTGCCAGAGGCAAGATTGGATGCACACAGCCACGTCGTGTGGCGGCCATGTCCGTGGCAAAGCGCGTGGCAGAGGAGTACGGTTGTCGGCTGGGCCAGGAGGTGGGCTACACCATACGTTTCGAGGATTGCACCAGTCCAGAGACGGTCATCAAGTACATGACAGACGGTATGTTGTTGCGCGAGTGCCTCATGGAGGCGGAACTGAAGACCTATTCAGTCATCATGTTGGACGAAGCTCACGAGCGTACCATACACACGGATGTGCTCTTCGGTCTATTGAAGACCGCCGTCCAGAAGCGACCGGAACTAAAGCTTATTGTCACCTCGGCCACACTGGATGCGGTGAAGTTCTCGCAGTACTTCTTTGAAGCTCCCATTTTCACGATACCGGGACGCACGTTTCCAGTGGAGGTGCTGTACACCAAGGAGCCGGAAACTGACTACTTGGATGCCTCGCTCATCACGGTCATGCAGATTCATCTACGTGAACCACCTGGCGATATACTGCTCTTCCTTACGGGTCAGGAGGAAATCGACACCGCCTGTGAGATTTTATATGAGCGCATGAAGAGTCTGGGACCAGATGTGCCGGAGTTGATCATACTGCCAGTGTATTCTGCTCTACCCTCCGAGATGCAGACACGCATCTTTGATCCAGCTCCGGCTGGTAGCCGTAAGGTGGTTATAGCCACGAATATCGCTGAGACTTCGCTGACCATCGATGGCATCTTCTATGTGGTCGATCCTGGTTTTGTCAAGCAGAAAGTGTACAATTCCAAGACTGGCATGGATTCGCTGGTGGTAACGCCCATTTCTCAAGCAGCAGCCAAACAGCGAGCGGGTCGTGCTGGACGTACTGGTCCAGGTAAATGCTATCGTCTCTACACGGAGCGTGCGTATCGGGATGAGATGCTGCCGACGCCAGTTCCCGAGATACAACGTACCAATTTGGCCACCACTGTGCTGCAATTGAAGACAATGGGCATCAACGATTTGCTGCATTTTGATTTCATGGACGCACCGCCAGTGGAATCACTGGTAATGGCTCTGGAGCAGTTGCATTCGCTCTCCGCTCTCGATGATGAGGGTCTCCTAACGCGACTTGGTCGTCGCATGGCTGAGTTCCCACTTGAGCCCAATCTATCGAAAATGCTTATCATGTCCGTGGCACTGCAGTGCTCCGATGAGATTCTAACAATTGTGTCCATGCTCAGCGTGCAGAATGTCTTCTACAGGCCCAAGGATAAACAGGCGTTGGCCGATCAAAAGAAGGCCAAGTTCAACCAAGCGGAAGGTAAGTCAAAAGCAAATCTATAAAAATTCTTTATACTAATCTTATTTATCTTCCAGGTGACCATCTAACGCTACTGGCAGTGTACAACAGCTGGAAGAACAACAAGTTCTCCAATGCCTGGTGCTATGAGAACTTTGTGCAAATCCGCACACTGAAGCGTTCGCAGGATGTGCGCAAACAGCTGCTGGGTATCATGGATCGACACAAGTTGGACGTGGTCTCGGCGGGCAAGAATTCTGTGCGTATACAGAAGGCCATCTGTTCGGGATTCTTCCGCAATGCGGCAAAGAAGGATCCACAAGAGGGCTATCGCACCCTTGTGGATTCTCAAGTGGTCTACATACATCCATCTAGTGCGCTGTTTAACAGACAGCCCGAGTGGGTTATCTATCATGAATTGGTACAGACTACCAAGGAGTACATGCGTGAGGTGACCACAATTGATCCCAAGTGGTTGGTGGAATTTGCGCCTTCATTCTTCCGCTTCTCGGATCCCACTAAGCTCAGCAAATTTAAGAAAAACCAGCGACTGGAGCCGCTCTACAACAAATACGAGGAGCCAAATGCTTGGCGTATTTCTCGTGTTCGTCGACGACGCAATTAAGTTCCACACTCGCTGTGATTTCGTTTTGTATTCAATAAACTCTTAAGTAACAATTAAAAATTAAGTTCATAGTTGCATGTGTCTAATATCCCTTGTGGCCGCGAAAGCGCTGTCGGTTGTCCAGCTGATGTATATATATAGGAATTATTATTTAATTCAGAGAAACTCCTTGTGCTACTTACCAGCGAGCGTTTGCACTCGTAGAAGGTGTTGCGAAGCACCTGGCACTCTGGCGGCACACTGTTATCTTGCAGGCACTGGCGCGGCGTTTTCTTGTCCAAGCGACAGCACTCGCTCTCCAGCAAACACATTTTCAGATCTGCTCGCACGCCGGCGCAGGCAGTTTCATCAGCCAGCTTTTCATTTCCCTCGTAGCGCATCATATTTATAAATTAAACTATTTTACTTGCTCCAAACAAATTTGTTACCAAATCGGCATAAACAGCTGTTTATAGTCAGTGTTGTGTAACGTTTGATTTCTTAAATATCGTATATATCGGTAAACGCAGTGTTAAATTTTTGGCGCGGAGTATATTAAATTTTAAACAATTTTATTATTTATGCTACCACACCCATTAATTTTAATTACCTATTTTGATTGGATTTTAATGAAAAAATGTGCAATCTGCGTTGTAAAAGTTCATATAAAGAAAAACATTCGATATATCGGTAGCGCCACCGATATGTTAGCAGCTGAAATGTCCCCACTAATCCCCAAACAATCTGTTTTCGGCGAAATAAAGCGATATCCACGAGAACACTGAGTTATTGGTTTAAATGTAGTTGAAATAGTTTTAGATATAACGTAAAATGGTCTATGACGAGCGCAGCGATGGCAGCAGTTCAAGCGATGCACACGACAGCTTTCAACGTAGCATGTCAACAAAATTGGGATCTCAGCAAGTCTCAATGCCGAAACACATTCCCTTTCCGGAACACTCAACAACATCAGAATGGCTGAGCGAGCTAATAATGTGCGCCTTCACGATGGGCGCGGCAATTGTACAATTTATAAACATTTATCGCACAAACTGGTGGCTGCCGCAGTTTCAAACGCGACACATGGTGGTAAGACAGTCGTGTGTTTGTTGTTTTATTTTGTTTGTCTAATTTAATGACTTTATATTGCTTGCAGAACATTGAATTGATTGATCCATACTTGAGGTATCTCATACTTATACTTAACACTCGTCGCGTGCTCTACTGCATGCTCTTGGCCAAGTGGAAGAGCAGCGAGCGACGCCTGCTGCGAATGGCCATCAAATATGGCTTCGGTGGTCTAGTACAGGCAGGGATCGGCTACTGTGCTTTAAAGCTGTACCAGCAACACACATACATGCTGCTATTCTATCTGAGCTATCCGTAAGTACGCCTCCTACTTCTATTTGTTGAAATACTTACCATTTTTATTTTAGTGTTGTGGTTTACCTAATCATCTTTGGCTTTCAACTGGAGCCTTTCCTGCGCACCCGGTTTGAGCTGCCTGGTGTCTATATAAATGACATGCCTGTGCATAGCTGTACGACAAATGCCAACCAAATTCGCGATGAGATTGAAACACTGAGACATGACTTTAACAAACGCTTTAAGCAGTTAATATTTACTTGTATGCTCAATGCCTATTTGGTGCTAATTCCCTGTCTGCTGGCTCTGAGCGTTCAGTATAACGTGATGCGTGCAGCGCAGCACTGCATTATTGTATGCCTGGGCGCATTTAGCTTGTCGGCAGTGTTCTTGTATCCAGCCAAATACAGCGACACACTGCATCGAGCCACTTTGCATTTGGGCAGTTGGCAGCGTATGGATCGTGATCCACAGGCGCCACCCTCACAACT
This sequence comes from Drosophila dunni, assembly GCA_018152125.1. Lineage (NCBI taxonomy): Eukaryota > Metazoa > Arthropoda > Insecta > Diptera > Drosophilidae > Drosophila > Drosophila dunni. The sequence goes on along the minus strand of JAECXC010000339.1, from coordinate 9,503,400 downwards.
GATTGTGGCTGCCAATGCACAGAACTGGTCCAAGTACGCTGTCTACGGACACGCTACTGTGGTTAAACACAATGGAGGTCTCTATCGCAGTCATGGCCTGGTCACAGTGGCCACGCCAGGCAATGCCAGCCATGTGCGTTTCTATGTAAGTAAAATGATTCCCAATCAAATTAGGTTATCTTGCTCATATTTCTTTTTCGATTTGCAGAAACTATTCCACAATCCCACTGTCATCTATTCAACGTTGGCTACTCTGCAGGCGGCTGTGCTGCTGGTGGAGATTGCCTCGCTGAGCGCCGCCACTATTGAGTGGCATTTCGTGCTGTCCATTAGCTTTGTTGCATTTACTAGCATGGTTGCCTTCTTCAAGCTGGTTAGAGACTATCTTATAACCAAACATCTCTACAAGGCTGAGTGTGCATCCATTTACAATTAGGACATCAGTTAACTGAATCATTTTTATGCCAAAAAGAGTTTGATTACTTTAATCACAAATAAAATTTATTCAAGAATATCCATGCTCGCACAATAAGATTTTGATTATCAGTCCTGGACTTATATATTTACAATAGATTTTATACAATGAAGTTAACCATTGGTCGAAATGCTTTGGCTTTTGTCCCGATATACCCAGGAGCTGCCCTGTTTATGATCACGCACCTCAATGCCATGACGGTCTAGTAAATCTCGTAGCTGATCACAGACGCGAAGAAGTTCGAGATTTTTCGGATTGATTTTAACGGCATCGTTACGTAAACTGCCGCGTATCTGTAGGATCTCTGCAACGAGAGCATCAACGTCTAAGCCACTGGAGGCCGTTACCGTTTGTGTCTGTTCCTGAACGGCTGCTGTGACACCGAGCTGCTTAATGCCAAAGATATGCATGGATGTGCTAATGAAATTACCAGCCGCAATCAACAGATGCAAACAGTGTGCTGGTTCCTGCTCCGCGTCGGCTTCCTGTTCGTTAATGCAGCGACTTATGCTCGTCATCTGGTCCAGCAGAACGCTTATCGCTCGCGCCGTGTCAAAGTCATCGCGTAGACAGTTGTCAAACTCTTTGGTCATGTGTTTCAGCTGCGCCCTCAGCGCACCCTCGTCCAGAAACTTCAAAGGCTTTTGGAATAGCATGTAAGCATTGAGATCTGCATTGAAGTTAACGAATTTGCGTAACGTTTGACGGGCTGTCTGCATTAATTGGTCGCTGTACTGCATTGCATTGCGGTAATTGGACAGCAGGCAGGCCATGCGGAACTCATCGGCGGTGTATTGCGTCAAAAATTCTCTTAAGAGTATGGTGTTGCCCAGGGATTTGGACATTTTCTCCTGTTCACCAGCCACGTACAGTTGTCCCGTGTGCAGCCAGTAGTTGACCCATTGATTGGTTTTAAAGTGTGCACAACACTGTGCTTCTTCGTTCTCGTGATGGGGGAAACGTAGATCAAGTCCACCAGCATGAAAATCCAATTTACTGCCAAAGAACATGCCCGCAATAGCGCTACACTCAATATGCCAACCTGGACGTCCATCACCACCCCATGACGACCGCCAGCTGGGTTCGTCAACCTCTTTTTTAGCTTTCCAAAGCGCAAAATCTGCAGCATTACGTTTATGCTTCTGTTTATCCTTTTGTTCGTCCATGCTAATCTTCTGCAGCTTTCCATAATTCGCACATGAAGATACATCAAAATACACCGACTTGTCCTCGGTAACATATGCCTTCTCGTCCATTAAGAGTTGCTCGATGAAACGCTGTATGGACGGAATATTGGAAGATACGTGAGCACGTAAGTTGGGTGACTTCACATTTAACAACTGCATATCCTGTTTAAATTCTGCATCAAAATCTCGTGTTAATTCCAGCCAGTTGCGACCAGTTTCACGGCTACGTTTTATAATCTTGTCATCTACATCTGTGATATTCATAGCCGTTACCAGATTAAATTTGAAATAGTCGCGCAAAATACGCTGTACAATATCCACTTTGACATAGGTGCTTGCATGCCCCAGATGCGTTGAGTCGTACACAGTGGGACCACATGTGTACCAGGTGACCATTTGCGGATTGTTTAGCACCAGTGGTACTTTACCATGCATGCTGTGATTGTAGACACTAATATCGGTAAACTGGCCATAGGGCTTCTGCCAATAGCTGCTGGTTTCCTGAGCATGTTCTTTATTTGAGCTTAACCGTCGGCGCCATAATCGGAAATTTCGCATAGGGATTTGTACGTATTCATCTAGACGGCAACTGATAACAGAGAATATGGAATCAGAAAATATTAGCCGGCTGCAGTTTACTTACATTTTAAACATAATTTCTCTAAGAGTCAATTTTATTACACTATGCGAAACAAGTTGTTATTCATTTACAGCTGATGGCAGAGAATAGCAGCTGACCGGCGATAGCGATAACTCCACAAATTTATCGGAATTATTTAACAATTGGCGGGTGTTTTAGTGCAACCCTGAATTTGTATAAGCTTGAAAGTATTAATAATTTAGGCAAGGTGAATTTAAGTAAACGACAACATTGTAAAAGGTGAGTATGTAAGTTTATAGCATAGTAATATTAATGTTATATGAAAATGCGTTTAAATGGGCACAGCATGTGGTAAATACCTGTAGCTGGAAATTTTAAATTAAAGAGCAAAGGTGCACCGCCATATTGCTCTACGTTTTTTTTCTAATTGCTTGAGAGCAATGCATGTGTATGTGTGGTTGCATGCCGACAGGCAAAATACAAAAACAAATATTCAAATTTCTTTTATTTTCTTGATTCGTTACTGCTGTGCAAAAGATCATCAACCAAGATCGCGATGTAAACTTGTTGTCGTCAAGCAATGCATGTGCTGTGTATGTGTATGTGCATGTGCATGTGCATGGGGCAAAGCAAGGTACAACAAAAGTTTTCATATTTCGTTTCTTATCTTGATTCTGTGCCGATGCACTCAAGATCGAAAGGAAAGATTGAGCTTTTTGCGTATTATTTTGTTGTTTTCTTGTCTACAAGTTTGCACTTGTAGAAGTAACTTTGTTTGTATTCTTTTGTGTAAGTGCATAAGCCAATCGGGTGTCTTTAATGCAGGAATGTATGTATGTGTATTGGTAAATGATTTGCAGTTTTAGAGCATGTCTATTATAAAGTTGTTTAGGCATGATTATTATTTAATAGAAATTTTACTTTAGCCAGAAGAAAAGTAGCACATAAAGAAAGTGAAATAGAAATTGGGACTTTTGTGGCACAATTTCATGCGGTAAATCAATAGAGGTAACCACTCTTTAAATAGCGAAAATCGTACGCACCACGTGCTTGGTCCAAAGTTTGCCAAACACACGATGCGTAAGCAAAAATAACCAACATTGGGGTCAAGGATATTAGGAACAAAGCTGGTGGGCAATTCACTGGGCAGCCAAAAACAAATCAAAATAGGCACAACGAAAGAGGAAAAAAAAAACCGAAGAAAAATAGCCAACTAGTATTTGGGTAACTAAATTAAATGTGAGTTAGCCATTTGCTGTGACCAAAGCAGCTAAGAGAAAAGAGGTTAAGTTAAATAGCAAACAAATTAAAAGAGCGTTATAAGGCGACACCAATTTGCCACAATTCATTTCAATCTGGATTTTCCCGCACATTGTGCAATCATCGTCCTTTAAACGGTCAATTACAATTTCACAGATTTTCCACACAAAGGCTTGGCCTTTCCACACTCCTTCACTTTATGAGCAATTGATATTAATTTACCGACCCATTACCCATTATCCATTGTCCAGTGACCAGTGGCAATTGCTTATGTCGGTCAATCCGGTCAGCACTATGAGCACATCGCGTGAAAATATTTGTTCGTCCAAAAATGAGAAATTAGCATGAACAACCATCAGCTTGTTGCTACGTGTGTGGCATGCCCCACCTTTGCTGCAAGCAAGTTGGGTGCAGTTTAAAATAATACAGATTAGATTGAAAGCCAAGTCAAATTGGCTTGGCTTTTCCTCCATTTTTTTTTGGGGGGCTGGCTACCATTGATTAAGGTCAGCAGAACGATTACCAGTACTATATGTGATTGGAAGCCCAGCCCGGAAAAAAGTCAAAGGATTTTCGCCTTTAATTGCTGCAATTCCGACTGATTATTGATGGGGAAAAAACAAAAATTTGTGAGAAAAACGCAGCTAGCCCAAATGAATTAAATACGACAAAACTAAAACCAGGAAAAAAACAAATTCAGATCTACGACCATAGAATGTCAGTCTAACTGAAAGTATCAACAGCAACAACAACAACAGTAGTATAGTATACCGCCAGTGGCAAGTTTTCATGTCCAAGGCGTATTTATGTCAACCGGAAGTAGGTTTACTGACCCACGTATACGTTTCAAGCGGCGGACTAGCCGACTAACCAAAGCACCCGACTTGACTCTCCAACTACGTCTTCGACTCCTTTTGGGCTGCCTTCGGGCTGTGACTGGACTGGACAGCGCTACTACGAGGGCTAAGCGCTAAACTTAGGCAGGACGACGCAAGTGCCAAGTATAAGAAGGCATTTTCTTTTAGCGGTTTACGGTTTAGTTTTCCAACGAACGGCGAGTGCATCGGATCGATGCAAAAATCGCGTTGTGCTGAATCTCAACACGGTTGAAATAACTGTTTGTATGTACAAATATACATATAAAAAATGCCTGTTTTTTTTTGTTGCTGTTTTTCAAAAGCAACATTCGAAATCCAAAGTGTAAATTAAGGTGTACGCCTTAAGCAACATATAATTAAATCAAAAGTGTGTTAACACACTCCCCTGTGTTTGTGTGTTATGTATTGTTGGTTTTGGCCTAAAGTTCTTGCTGTGCCCCAAAGTTTTAAAATTAAAGCCGCAGAAAAAACCAATATTGAAAACGTGAACTTAAATTTGAATTGAAATGTTGTAAAGCGACGCGAAATCGCCAACATTTTAACCTGAATGGAAATTTGCTATCACGACACTAGCCAAGGATTTTCCTTCCAAGCGCCTTTTACGGAAAATTCAGCCAAGACTGTGTTGTTGCACATTAAAAGACCTGCTTCAAGTTGTTGTTGTTGTTGTGGTTGTTGCTGGGCATTTCATTTTCATGTTGCAACAGTGCGCCGTGTCATGGCAGGAGTTGAGCGTTGGTCATTCAGGTGCTGGTTGTTGACTTGTCGGCTCTGCACAAGGCGAAACTCACAAATTGTTGCTATATTTGACCCCCTAAGCCTAAGCCAAAGCCAAGGAGAAGGCAGTTCTACACTTTGTTTACTGCGCCTGTGTGTTAGCCACTCACACACACACAGACACTCATGCACACACACACAAACGTGGCTAAGTTGTGTGCTAACATTTTACATAATTTTAAAGCCACATCTGCTTTAAAAGTTCGCTGCTGTGCAGATAGCTTATAGCTACGCATACTGAGTCTGCCAAGTTGGCCTACATACGTACATACAAACACACACACATACATCTATGCACAATTAACTGCACATCGCGTGCCAGAGTCATGCCAACAGGTGCCACGCGGCTTGGCATGAATACAAGTGGACAAACCGCACGCTATTCAAGCGAAACTTGCAAGCGGCTCTTATGAGTTTATTCAGTGTGTGTAATCTTGTGCTTTGCGGCGAAAATCCATAACGCATTTGCGGCGAATTCGGGCCTTTTAATGCTGACTTTATTAAAGCATACTTTCGAGCGTCAGAGGAGGTTCAAAAGTGATTTATTTTGAAAAGTAGTTGAATTAGCATATTAATAGCAGCATAATTAACATAAATTTGTACACAACATTTATTAATTTTGGTTTATAAGTGTGTGCTAGTGAAGTGTGTCCCACGTAAAGTCTACATATATTCGGAAGATTTTATTTAAAATCTTAAAATATCTTTGTTTGCCAACAATTGTTTACCCTATTCGATTTTTTTGTAAAACTAGTTAAAGTTTGAAAAATTATATTTCATAGCCTAAAGCAAAAAACAATTAAAAGATTTGTGTACCTTTTTGAAATACTTTCATTTCGGAATCATGAAAGCGTCTTAACCAATTAATTTATTAATTTTGAAAAATGTGATTTACAATTGTTGTTGTTGTAGATAGTGGAGTTTATTGCACTGATATTTAAATGGAAATATTCAGTGCAACATTTTGTGCAACCGAATGCAGCAATTTGCCACATGCAACTCAAATCGTACTCATAATCTGGACACGCACAAGTTATGCTCTCGTTAGCGAACATCATCATAGAAATGTGATATGACGGTTATGTGCACAACCTGACAAATACCCTGTACAAGAGGCAAACGAATTAGTTTATACGCTGACGAAGCGTTTAACATACTCGCTGTGTTTTCAGCTGTACAGGGTATAAGCATTCGCTGAACTGTTAAGCTGTCTGGCGTTTTATCAGCTCAACACTATAAGATACGGGGTATACCCATTAGAAAATACACACACAATACAAATAAAAATAATAGTAAATAATAATTACTTTGATTTTTTTTTGTATTTTGGCTTCGTACTCGCTGCTGTCTCGCACACTCGTACATTGGCAATGAAAAATTTGCAGCTACTCGTTTTTTACGTTGCACTTGCCCCGGGTCTCCGACTGGGTCTGAGGCGGGACTGTCTTCAGTCTTCAGTTGGTCCGTGAGGCTTCGCGTGTTTGGTGCACTGACATTGCATTGGCCAGAAGGTCTATCTGACAGTCTGCTATGCCTCTAAAATTGGATATGTTGTGAGTGAGTGTGGTAAATATTTGTACTTGTTTTTTATTTCTATTTCGCACAAAGCGTATTTCACGTCCTTTCACACCTAGTCTGTTGTTTAGCGCCAGGCTCGAAGGACTCGAATTTACAAGACTTGAGTAAAGTATTTAGAACTATTTCGCTGTTTTAACTAAACTTGTTTCGTTTCTTTGCAGATACATTAAATACAAAACTATGGCAAACTTTCGAAACTTGGAGTGAAATCACCGCGAATTAAGTGCTTCCCACTCAAAATACCACTAGATACCGCTGGGAGAAGAGAGAACGAGCGAGAAGAGCACCAATGAAAAATATAAATCATGCAGCAGACATTGTCATATTCATCATCGCCATCACCCACACTCATATCGGCGATAACCCATCCAATAAGGTCACCCAATCGACCCAATTCGACGGACACCGCCACATCGAAGCCAGCCATAATATCGGTCGACTATAGCTACGATCCCAATAGCATAATGTCACCATCTGCCCACAGCCATGACAACTACAATCAGCGGAATCAGCGAAGCTCCGAGGGAGTTGCCTCCGAGGTATTGTATTTGGAGAAGGCTAGTCCAAGTCATCAACCATATAGCAGTCTATTTGGTGACCCTGTACCCCCACCGCAGCCAGAGGATTACTTTGGCACCGCCGCCTTTGAGACAATACGTGCGGGTTCCGTGGACATGCCCAGCTCGGAGGAGGACACACTTCTTGCTGCGGTGGCGCTAAATACGTTGATGGGCCACGACAGTCGGCGTAGGCTCTTCTCTAATGTACCCTACACGAATCTGAGCAGCAGTAGGAGCGAAACTGCCACGCTGGTGCCTATACCGAGACTGCAACCGCCCGACATACAAATCCTGCCGAATTCAAGCGGTGGTTCCAGTTCTGAGCAGCTAGACTCGCCCAATTTCATGCTACTTACACCGCAGGATATAGTAAGCAAGCCCGATGTCTATGAGATTGAGTCGGATCAGGCTTTGGGCAACACGAGTGAGCAAGAGTCCCAAAGTCGGCTGAGGTAAGTACTTGAATTTGAATTAAAAGTGGAGTCATACCAACTCTCCCCTCTTTCAGACCCATCTCTGGTTCGTATGTCAGCTCCGGTTTGGATTGGTATCGTCCGGCTAGTCAGCACTTTGCCGAGTTCAGTCGCATTCCCAAGCTGCGTCCCAGTTCCAAAATGGTCATGTCCATGAAGCACGAGGAAATGCCACTTTCACCACTTGCCACCATGTTGCAGGACTCAAATGGCTCCAGCAGCGGTGGCGAGGAGCCAGTACTTCAAGCCGAAGAACTGCAAATACCCATGAGGTCACCGGTGCCAAACAGGAACGACACGATTCCCACTCCTACCATGGACATGGACATAATACTCTCGCCAAAGCAATATTTGCAGCAACAGAAACTGGAGCTGATGCGACGTGAAAGTTACAATACATCTTATGGTCCAGACACGCCCCGAACTCCAAGTCAAGTGCCAGAATCTGGCAATGAGCTGACAGTGACTTCACCGGAGGAGGACATACGATTACAAACCATCGGAGGTGAGATGTCACCAGTGGTATTCAAGGATTCAGTGTCCACAGGTGGTGATTATCGGTAAGACTTAGAATTTATAAACACTTCCAGATCTAATGGCTTTTTCTTTCCCTAACAGCGTCGGAGAGACTCGTCTGCATAAGAAGTCATCTTTCACCATATTGTCAGTGCGTTCTCCAAAGTCATCGCTTACCCACAGTCCCATTGCTACTCCAAAAGCCCAGCGACGTCCTCGGGCAGCCGCCGGACGACACGCTTCCATACAGTCCACCACTACCTCGTCTAACGCCGTCCAGCCTCCAGTGAGGACGCGACGCAAATCCTTGACTGGATCACGACTGCCACAATTGCCCCAACTGCCTCATATGCCAGCGCCAGGCCAGTATCCCAGTCATCTGGCTACCGATGACTCGCCACGTCCCTCGGTGCAGTTCAATATGAGCGGTGGCTATAGTCCCAGCAAGTTGGCAAAGCCCACAAAGGGCATACTCCAGCAGAGGGATTCGCTAACCTCCTCTGTGGACACGTATACGCCACGAGTGCAACGCCGTGGATCCATGAACGCCGCTTCGGGTCTTCTTGGGCCTTTCGGTCAGAGAATTAAGAGCATGGAAACGTTGCCGCTTATCTCGGACTCCTATCGCAGTGGCATACCACGATTCCACCGATCGGCCATGGAACTGCACATGGAACCGGCACATATACCACCGGGCTCACTGCCGCGACCCTTGAGGCCAAATCCGAATCCAACTCGTAAGCAGCGTGGACTGTTGAAAGTAGTCAACAGACAGGAGGACTTTCTGCGCACTTCTCCACGCTCCAATTGGCTGAGCTTGGAGGATCTGACGAAGCCAGGACTGGAACCCATGCGTATACAGGCCCGACGGAGATCGAGCTCCACTTCTCCTGAGCGTCGCAGCTCAACGCAAACGGCTTCGGATAGACGCAGTTCGAATCTGAGCAGCATAACCACCTCCGACTTTAGTTTCCGCCGACCTTCGCTCTCAACACTGCCAGCGACTGCACAACGTCGCAAATCCATCTATTTGCCGGGTATGAAAACCACAGGTACGCCTAGGCGACAACCTCTTTCAACCAAGGATCTTAAGCAGCACAATAAGCGTGCTAAAATTGTCAAACCGAGCACTTTATCCCCGATTATTGGCACTCCGAACAAGGACATTCCACAGAGTCCGCTGCATGGCGATGCCTACGAAGCTGCTCACCGGGACACACCCTCAGAGCTATCAGTACGTCCGGATTCCATATCCCGCATACCTGTGCGTAGTCGTCAGGGCTCCCAGCTCGGTTCACGTTCGAATTCGCCGCAAAAGGACTTTCTGCCTTCGGGCAGAAACTCGCAGGCGAGCAACAGTCGTTCTCCGTCACAGACTACCATGCGTAGCAGCTTTGATACCCAGGGATTGGGTGCTATGGGCGCTATGGACTTTAGATTAACGCCCACTCGATTTAACACAAGCCGTCCAGTTTCAAGGGGTCCGCCCTCCCGACCAAACTCTCGCTTAATGCAATCCAATGATTTGGCTGTCAATTCCCGCGCAAACTCCCGCACAAATTCGCAGGCGAATTCGCGTGCAAACTCTCGATTGAGCGTACGCTCCTCTTTGCGATCCAGCAGCATATCACCGGCTAACATATCCCGTAATAGCCGACGAGCTGATACCACGCCAAATCGCAGAAAATCCATATCAACAAGTCCTAAAAGTCAGACTGGCAGAGGAATGCTTGGACGTCGGATGTCATTGAGTCCCGTGGCTAAGCAAGGAAAGCCATCACCTAAACCGGAACGCAAGGATTCGCCCTTATCTAGTCAACGTCGTAATTCCCGCTCCCGTATACCAACGAGTATCACTCAAAGTATGAGAGTCAAGTCCGGTTCGCCGTCCAAAAAGAAGTCGGAGAAGTCTAAATCGCCGCAATCCCCAAAAGGTAAAAAGGCGACAACTGTTTCGGCCAAGTCTACACCAAAGGCTAAGTCAAACAAAGCTGAAAGTGCCAAAAAGAAGTCCACGCTAGTTAGCAAACCGGATACAGGTGTGAAGCGCACAGGGACTAAGACACCCGCAACAGTCACTGCTAAAAAGCAACCAACAACTCAACCAAAAACTCCTCAATCCTCGAAACAACAAAAACAGGAAAAGAAATCCGTTCAAAGCAATGGCAAACCGGACAAATCTGCATCCAAAACGAATGGTGGAAATGGGTCTAGTGGTGCCAGCGGTTTACCCAAGCCACTGACCCGGGTCGGTTCGCAGCAAAACACAAAGAAGGCAAACACCGAGAGCACTGATGCCAAACCTAAGCACAAAGCATCACCGGATAAGGCGGAGAGCGCCAAGGATCTTTCAGCCGACAGCACAAAACCGCTGGCGGTGCATGTGGGCAACGCGGTGTTGCAGGCTGCAGAGGTTCTGCCCGAGGTCACCGCATCTGCTGGCGGCGGTGTAAAGCGACAGGGCTCCAATATGTCCAACCTGGTGCGAATGAGCTCGAGGCTTAGCTTGATTAGCAACAAGAAACGCGGAGATTCGGCACAGACTCGCAAGGTGGCAACGGTGAAAGAAACAGCAAACGAATCCGAGGGTAGGTTATACAGATGAATACTGTTTTTGGAAGTATGTACTGCCTATTTAGACCCTGTACTTGCAAAGAGTTTGAGGTCTTAATAGTCGACTTACTTCCTCCTACTTTCCTACTGGTTTATAACTTCTAACACTTTCGAACTTCTATTCACAGCACCCAAAAACCAAGCTGCGCAATCCGGAGCAAATGCACAGCAACAAACGACTTCCAACGATGGTGGTTCAGGCCCTACCGCAACAAATTCGGTCCATACACCGCAGGCCTTGGAGAGTGAGAGCCACAAAACGATAACTGAGCAGTTGACCAGCCCTAAAAGTCATGAGACCGAATCAGCAGCAGCCACCGAAAGCGGCAACTCATCCACACCCAACAGCATGAGTATGTCCGCAAAGCCACAGGACGCCACATCGCGACTCGACACAGCCGACGGTGGAAATGCCCAAGGTAACTCGGCAGAGTTGCAAAAATCTCCGTTGCCACCAACACAACCCATTGAAGCCGCTATCTCCGTGTTGAATGCCAGCGATGCGGATACGCACGTCGCACAGGTGAACGTTCCTGCTGTGACAACCAAGCCCGAGCAGGAGAACGAGAGGTCCAATGGAAAGGAGGATCAAGCAGGGGACTTTCAGCATACGACGCCCACAGCGGGTAATCAGGATGATTTCCAGGTGGATGACAAGCGGCTTTCACCAGATGGACAAGGCTCCACAGCGGGAAGTGGCGGCGTAGCTAAGTAAGTAAACTTCTAACTCATTTTAAGAAAATAGGAAAAGGGGTTAGCTTTTTGGGAAGGTTAGTAAAAGCGGTTAGGGATAATCGTTTAACTTCATTATGATTATTTTTAGTAAGTGACTAAATGGAAGTGCCAAAACACATAGGTTTTAGCCCTCTAAAGTTTGTAAGCCCTAGAACTGGACATTCCTTGTTCAAGCCCTTGACAATCCTACCAAAAACAAACTTTTGAAGTTTTCTGTCAACTTGTTTAGTTTAAAAACAAATTATCTTGCAAAATCCATTCTATCAACTTAGCCAGCACTTGACCTCTCCCAAAAAACTACTTTGAAGGATTTCACTAGGTCTAAACGCGCTGGCTTAGCAATGAAATTAAGTAATTGTTATGGCAGCACTTTTTAGCTACAATTCTGAATATGTACTAACTTTTTGCCAAGTGCTTAAAGTCTCCAAGTTAAAAAACAATTGGCGAAAGCCACACACGTACACCCCTTTGGCCAGTAAAAATTTACATACCCGGAAAGGCCCCAACAACAATTACAAGCGCACAAACTTTTGATACACACACACGACTTTACAACGACATAGTATAAATATATATGTATAAAGTTTTATGTATAGAGTGGTATATATGTGTGAATATGTATGTGTGTTGCCTTGTGGGCCGCCAAGCCACTCATAAATGCGTCAATAAATCTACGAACCACCTTTTGGTGGTTGTTGGTATGGTTTTGTGGTGGTTTCGGGTCGGATCGGGTCTGGTCTGGGCTTAAGACCCTACGAAACGCCTTTAAGGATATCCGTTCGTTGGCTTGTCGTCCTCAAAGCTCGGCGTCCTTCAATGGCGGCACACACACACACACGCCCAGAGAGTGAAAGAAAATGGGTGACGGACCCAAGTAGCGCCCGTTTTGGGGTACCAACTACTCTTTTTGTGGCATGTCCAAAGTTTCATGCCGCAATAACAAATCAGTTTCTGCCGGACAATCGCGCCAAGCGCAGCACAACAAAACTTACTCTTAAAAACAAAAGAAACAAAAGGTTTTTCTTAACAAAATTCTGATTAAATCCAGTTTCTAAACTGTTATTAATCATTTGATTCTACAGTTTACAGCCATGTTAACGAAAAAGAAAAAGAATTCGGTTATCTTCAACATTGATCTGCCGCAGAATGCGCTAATTGATGCAGACAAATATCTGTTTAGGTAATCATCACACTTAAACCAACAACTAATTACATATACTTAATTTATTTGCTTTACAACGATTTCTCAGGTTTATTTGAAATGTGAGACGCATTTACCAAAACTCAGTGCCAATAAGTAGTCGACCTTTAAGTCGGTAGGTTTGGTTTTTACTTGTGGGCTCGTGAAAAACAGAAATCAAAGAAAAGTTATTAGCGTGTTGAGTTTTCCTTTCGGCACGTGCTCTTGGCCAGAAAATTGTGTAAGTGTGGCCAAAAAGGGAGGCCTAAATCGTGTGTGTGTGTGTCCGTTTAATCAGCATACTAGTACTTGCTAATGAAATTGGCTAAGTAGTTGCTTAGCCGACCTTGAACTTAAAGTGGGATTAATAACCCTTCAAAGAAAATGCGTGGCGTGAAAACACTCCAACCCACTCTGACCTATAGCTATAGCTACTTATAGCTAGTTATGGCTAGTTGGGGCTAGTTACATGTGCTATGAGCTGAGCTCACGTGCACTTCATCTTTATCGTATCGAATGCTAAAGTCATTAAAAATGCTAATAGTTATAATAGCAATGCAACGCGGCGGAACACGAAATCGATTTGCATAATAAAAGTCGTAGTCGCAGGACAACAATTCCTTTCCATTCCACACACCATAACCTACAGTCGCTAGTTTGTAGCACTCCGCCTCCCTCCATGACCTATGCAAATCACAAGGTCTATGTTTATTACCCATAGTGTAATTAGACTTGAATGAAATATCGTATATCATACACTGATAAAAAAGCGATTATGTTCTTCAATGCTAATCTTAAATTACTTTAAATTTAATGATATCTTGATTATTTTTTAGTTCTTTACTAAAAGACTTCTAGATGGTATATAAACCTTTTGTTTCTTAAATAGTTTTGGACAATCAACATTTTTCAGATAGTTTATTGACTAAAGCTGGATTATTAACTAAAAACATAAGCCCATATAAACCCCTTGATCTCTGGAAATCTTTGATCTTGATTAGTCTGTTAAAACTAGACCGACTTGGAATCGGAATGGCATTACATTCAATGCTCATCATTTATATTGACCCTGTATTAAAATAGTTATTCTTTTTGACTTTTTCTCAGTGTACTCTTATACAGTAATAGCACTAACTAGATAGCTTTATAGGCTTTATTACTTCGACTTACTGAACAGCAGTAGATACATCTATAATAACCCAATCATTTTCTTATGCCCAGCAGAAGTAGCAGTCAGGAGTTCCTCAAGGATGACGTGCCCAAAGGAGGCATCTGCCGCTGTTGTACCAATTTGTGCATGCGCTTCCGTCGCTCCCACTGCATGCGCTGCTGCAGTCGGCGCAAGGAGCGCCTACACGACGCGGTGGAGGAGCAGCCTGTGCTATCTAGCGGCAGAAGTAGCGCCGCAACCACTACACAAATGGAAATAATTGATGAGACCAAATCGAAGACCAAGAACAAACAAAAGTCACGTTGTTGGAAAATGTCCAGTTGCTGCAAGAGTTGTCGCAAAAAACCCATAACTGCTGAGGCCAAAGACAAGGACAAGGAGACAAAAGTGGAGCAAGTGCAACAGCCACATATGGCAGCAATGCCACGACCAACAAAGCAACAGGGCAAATGTGGTCTTTGCCTGCGGAAGTTCTTCTGCTGTCGTTCTGTGAACAGAGTGGATCCTGTAACAGGCGATGAGACGGAGCTCAAGAAGTGCTGCTTCTGCATACCCTGTAGACGCAAGCGAGCGGCTGTTAGCAGCTCTGAGCCCAAAGTGGCTTGGCGGGATCATGACCCAGAATTGGGCATTAGTGCTTCAGATGCAGCGATACTGGAGGGTTCTTCCGTAGCACCGTCCACCACAACAGCTACTGAAGATAGATCCAAAATGTAAGTATTAAATGGAGCTCACAGATAACTAATAACTTTATTTAAACTCATTTTAGGGGTTGCTGCCGTCGCTTTTGGCTAATGTTTTTGTGCTGCCGCAAGAAACCGCGTCGTCCCTCAGATGCACGACGTCAGAGCATTAAGCAACCGCCTCCCAGCGAGGTAAGTTTAACAAAGCTAACAATTGATAGGCTTAACAACTGTATTTTTTGTAGGACACTCGCCGCAAGCTGCATGTGGATCTGGTGGAGTACACATCCAAGATGAAGGGAGCCATTCCGGTGCTACCACTTTACCTGGCTTGGTTCTGTGCCTTCTGCAATGTCATCTTTCCAGGATTAGGTGCGTTTTTAACACACTATTTTATAAATATTTATTTTATTTATGCATTTCTTTAGGCACTCTACTATCTGGACTGTTCTGTTTGTGTGTTGGCATACCACGTTTCTCGCAGTTTGATAGCGCTCGTGCTCGTATTGGATCGTTTATCATAAATATTATTGTAGCCATGGCACAATTCTTCACTGTGCTCTTCTGCCTTGTGGGCTGGGGCTGGTCTATCTGGTGGGGCACCATAATGCTCAGATGTGCAAGTGGGTTCAATTTGTTACCGGCTTTTATTAGCATTTCATTTATTATTTAATATCTTTTTCAGAGAAACTCAGCAAAATCAAAAAGGTGGAACGTCTTGAGCTGGAAGAGGAACAGCGTCAAGCTGATTTGGCTGCTGCAGCAGATGCGGCGGTACATCGAGTTGAAACCGAGACGGCTAAAACTTAATGATCTAAATCAAGAGAAATGTATCTATTTTGATACAAAGAAATTAGCTTCCACTTAATTACACACTTCCAAACAAACTTCCTTGGCAAAGTGATATTGGAGGACAGCATAATCAATTTGAACAAATAAAATCGTCAAACTTCCAACTTCTTTTAAGTGACGTAAAACAAGGAGATTCCAAAAACTAAAATTCACTTCCACATTGTACATACATATCAGTATAAGAATTTATATAAACTTTTCGCAAATAAGTGACCTTAACCATAGTCTATTACAATTCATAATAGTTTTAATAAAGATACTAGTATATTAAAAGTTGTTTCATTTTCTTATACAGTGACCACAATCACCTGTTCAAACTGCGCGCCATGAATTTGCATACCAGATAAAAAATACCAAATCCGATAGGCGTTGCCGTTTCGTGTGAATGGCACATGCCGACATGATATTTACACATATCGATAGCTGCTATCGATTTCTCCGGCTTGATTGTAGATACTTTGCAACGCCACGCGAATATTATTTCGTTTATTTTGCGCATATAAATTACAAATTTCCACATTCAGATCGAAAATTGTTAAGAATGGCGCACTTGGTGAAAATGGAAAATGGCCAGAGCCAAACTATTCAAGAAATGCTGGGCTGCATTGAACGGTAAGTTTCAATCGTGATTTTTACACTCTTCAGCAGTCAACAAATACAAACAAACATAACCTCTATTCTGTGCACAGCTACAATCCGGATCATTTGAAGATCCTGGAATCGTATGTCCAGGACCAGGCCAAGAACAATTCGTATGACTTGGAGGCCAATCTGGCCGTTCTTAAGCTGTATCAGTTCAATCCGCACATGCTCAACTTTGACATCACCTACACGATTCTGTTGAAGTGCCTCACCAACTTGCCGCACACGGACTTCGTGATGGCCAAGTGCTTGTTGCTACCTCAGCAGATGAAGGATGAGAATATACAGACCATCATCGATTTGGCTGATATATTGGAGCGAGCTGACTTCACATTGTTCTGGCAACGCGCTGAGGTCAATCGCACCATGTTCCGTCACATTACTGGCTTCCATGATTCCATACGCAAGTTTGTATCTCACGTCGTTGGCACCACCTTCCAGACAATCAAGAAGGATTTGCTGAAGGAGCTGTTGGGCGGCATTGAAGACTCTACCCTTGAGAGCTGGATTAAGCGTAACGGTTGGAAGCACCAGGGACATGATTTGGTGGTCGTTGCCACACAGGACGATAAGATTAAGACCAAAAACATTACGGAAAAGATTGAATTCGACAATGTGGGTGCACTAATGGCCCAATGTATCTAAGCTAAATCAGGTTTTAATTTCTTACGAGTAGGTAATGTCCCAAATGCTAATGCCAATAAAAATCAGAAGGCACACATTAAATACAACTACATTCAGTTTTATTTTCCGGAACTGTTTTGAGATGTTCCTTGCTAAACACGCACATCCTAATACGATTTACAATTAGTCAACTTTAGGAGTTAAATAAACTAGACACTATGTTGCTAAACTAGACTACACTCTTTTAAAGGCGTTTATGACTGTTTCTTAAACTTCTTCAATATGGGAAATATTTTATCGAACGCATCGTATATTTCCTGTCGCACTTTGGCTCCCGTCAGCACCACTTTCCCGGACACGAAGATGAGCAGCACGATACGTGGTCGCACCATACGGTAGATGAGACCGGGAAATAGCTCCGGTTCGTAGCTGCTGAAATTGCAATGGGTCAGCACAAGACCCTCCAGTCGAATGGGGAACTTTACATCGCAAGATCCGACCATGTTTTGTATCTTAAAGTCCAGGAACTTTGCCTGCAATATCAAATAAAGCTAATATTAACAACAAATTCCATAACTAAGCAATTTGTAAGTGCACTTACTGGGAATCCCAACTTCTGTATGATTCGTGCGTATTTGCGAGCAGCCAACCTAGAGTCATCCTCGCTTTTAGCTCCAGTGCACACCATTTTGCCAGAACTGAATATTAATGCGGTTGTGCGTGGCTCACGAATACGCATAATTACGGCCGCAAAACGCTTGGGATTATACTCAGCGTTACGGGCATGTAAGGCAATCTTCTTCAAATCCAATTTACAGCATAAATTCACAGTGGACACTATGTTTTGCAGTTGTGGCACAATGCCTGGGTCCGCCGAGCCGGGCGTAGCAGGCGTCATGGGTGTAGACGGCCCCATTGTCTGATGTATGTTGCTAAGAGATGCATCGCCGCCAGTGCCCATACCCACAGCACTTCGTTCAGTCATTGGCATCATGTGTGACATCATGCTTTGAGGTGTTTGTGGCTGCATCAGGGACTGTGGAGTGCTACCGCCGGCGTTGCTGCTCTGGTTCTGCTGTTGATACGACGCTGAGGGCGGATAGCTTTGCATTTGTTTGTGTGCCAGCGGTAGGGACGGCTCATGACCAAACAGACCGCTACCACTGGTTCCATCTGTTACACTCGTCACATTGTTGGGATCTGATTGTTGTGGCAGTGAGGCTGAAGCTGTTGGCGGTTCTGGTGCTGCTGGGTGGTAAACTTGGTGTGGTAATGCTTCTATCTGTTGATCGGCGTCGAGGCTGTGATGAATCGGCGTTGGTGCATGCCCAATGCTGGGTATGGAAAAGTTGGGGCTAAGCATATCATCCATTGCGCCGTTCTCTTGTTTTTCTTTTAGCGAGCAATCTGTGTTTACGTTAAATTTTTAGTGAAAATATAACTCAAGTCAACGTAAATGGAAAGCCGCGTCGTTTCGCAGGGTTGCGCTAAACGCATATGCATGTGTGAGTGTGTGTGCGTGTGCGGATGAACTAAAAAGTGAATCAAAGCAGCCCTGTTAAAAAAACAACAAATGGTATCATGTTCACGCTTTTCATTTTCTTCCATACATTTTTTATTGTGCGGGACACCGGCACTTTGAAGAAATAAAAAAAAGGGTGGTCATGGTCGAAATAAAAAACATATTAAGTTTGTGGAACAAACATTTCATTGGCTTAAATTAATTTTTTAAATTCTTATCGATGTATTTCAGTAGTAATCGATATTAGTTCCAACTCAAACTCTTTAGAGTTGAGCAGTATGGGTGATACCATCACAGTGACACTGAAATAACGTTTAGCTAACAGTCTGTAAACAAGCGTCAGTGATTTATTCATTGTCACTTTATGAATTTAGTCAGCGTCGTGACAAGTACTTTTCAAAAGTAGCAGTGACCGAAGTATCGCTCAACTCTAGTTTTTTATTGGCATGCAACACAACACCATTTATTTTGCCGGCTCAGAGTAGATTCTGCTGTCATAAGCTGAAGTTGATAAAGTGCAAACGTTCGCATTAAAGCAATTTTTAAAAAAAGAGGTAAGTGAGGAGTGAGTGAGATAAGAGAGCAAGCTGATTATCATATAAATACGCCCCACAGGGTATTAGCATTCGGAACAATGAAAAGCGCAAATCATTGCGTGATTTTAATTATCGCAGCTGCAGTCTGCGCAATTTGTACTGCAGCCGCGGAGGACCGTCCCTATAGACAGAGCTTTGTGAATCCGTATCCGCGATTCAAGTTCTATAGCGATGGCGTCGATCCCGGAGAGCCACTATTTCTAACGCCCCTGATTAATAATTCAACTATGTCGAAGGAAGCAGTGCAGAAATTGGCACGAGTTTCTGGCTCCCAGTTCCATGGGGTTGAGAGCTACTCGGGCTATTTGACCGTCGACAAGGGCTACAACTCGAATATGTTCTTCTGGTATTTCCCCTCCGAAACCGATCCAGAGTATGCTCCAGTTGTATTGTGGCTCCAAGGAGGCCCAGGAGCCTCTTCCCTCTTTGGTCTGTTCACCGAGAATGGTCCACTGCAGCTGGATGGCCAGGGAAAGTTGCAGAAGCGAAACTATACGTGGAGCAAAACCCATAATCTCATCTATATTGATAATCCAGTGGGAACCGGCTTTAGTTTTACCGATAATGAAAAGGGCTATGCGACCAATGAACGCGATGTTGGACGTAATTTGCATGAGGCAATGATGCAACTGTACGAACTATTCGAGTGGCGGAACTCCTCTGGATTTTGGGTCACCGGTGAATCCTATGCCGGCAAATATGTACCTGCTCTGGCCTATCACATCCATAAGGTGCAAAATGCCGTCGATACCCGTGTCTACATACCGCTGAAGGGCGTGGCCATTGGTAATGGACTGTCTGATCCTCTGCATCAGCTGAAATACGGCGATTATTTGTATCAGCTGGGATTGATTGATGAACACGGCTTGATGCAGTTCCATGCAGCCGAAGCTAAAGGAGCTGAATGCATTCAGAAGCGGGACATGGAATGCGCCTTTGATGTCTTCGATTCCTTGATCAATGGCGATATGACAAATGGTTCTATATTCAGCAATCTAACTGGCTATAACTGGTACTACAATTACCTAAATACTCATCCCGATGCGGGAGATGCAAAGTTGGGTGACTTCCTACAGGCTGGCAGCACACGTCGTGCCATCCATGTAGGCAACAAACCTTTCCATGATTTGGACAAAGAGAACAAAGTTGAGCAGTGTTTGAAAAAGGATGTTATGGACTCGGTGGCCCCTTGGATTGCTGAGCTCCTCAATTTCTACACCGTGTGCATCTATAGTGGCCAATTGGACATTATTGTCGCCTATCCCTTGACCCGCAACTATCTGAATCATCTGAAGTTCCCCGGCTCCGATCAGTATAAGATTGCCCCCCGTGAGATCTGGCGTGTCGATGGCGAGGTTGCTGGCTACGTGAAGCATGCCAGACATTTGGTTGAAATAATGATCCGCAACGCTGGCCACATGGCACCACATGATCAGCCCAGATGGCTCTACGAGATGATTGATCATCTTACTCATTACAAGCATTAAATGCTTTGTACTTATACTACTGCAGCTTAAAAACAGCTTTATATATTAGCAAATACTTTTATGTTTGTAAAACGCTCACTTATAATATTCAAAATTGGTTCTTAAACTTATAATAAATTAGACGTTAAAAGGGTTTAATCAGACTTTCTTCATACTAATAATTTTTTTATTTTAAAATTCGCGCTCTCATTGCAGGTTTTCGACTACGCACAGCTGATTAACAGTGTTGCCGTATGCAAAAATTTTAACAGCTGTTAAGGTTACCAGCGGCGCAGAAATCTGAAAGCGAAATTTGCCTAAGTCTGGTCACCTTAACGATTTGTTTACGTTTTATTGTCATTGACAGCGCATTGGACACAATCTAAGACAAAAATGTCGAATTCCTATATAAATAAAAGTACTGAGATAATTCTAAAATCAGAGGATCTGGCCGATAAAATTTTGGCTAACAAGCGTGAGCTAATTGACTTGGACAAAAGGCGTCAGGACAATCGAGAGGCATTGCGTTTGACGGAAAAGTTGGAGGCGCCAAAGGTGTGGATAACTGTTGGCAGCATGCTGGTCAAAGTGAAGCGAGACAAGGCAACTGAGCTGATAAAGAAAGGTAAAAGCAATAGAACTCATAAACTTCTTCTAATACTTTTCTTCTATATACTGTTTACAGATCAGCAGCAAATAGAAGTCGAATACAATAAGGTTTATTCCAATCAAAAGGTTATGGTTAACAAACATCGCAATTTGGAATACAAAGCTCCTTTTTCGGGCACCAATATACAGCCGTTGACACCACAGGAAAGTAATGCATTAAAAGCGAGTCGTATTATCCCATTTTAATGTTTAATAAATAAGTTTTACAATAAAGTATATTTTCACAAATGTTCTTGCGGCGGGAGCCCAGTTTCATGCGTTTTTCAACACTATTGTGGAGCTTTTTTGGCGTAATAAAATTCAAACGATTTGGCAACTCTGTCTGTGGGCTCTCTTTACGCTCACCATTTGTTGTTGCGCCTCGTAATCGCGGTGTCGTCGTTTTCAGTTGTCTCTGGTTGTTTCTAAATTCTTTGAAATTCATCGACTTGCTAAACAATAATATTTAAACAAACTGAACCCAATTGCGGCGCAAATTGGCCACAACGTTTCAGGAAGTGAACAAAATTTAATAGTTTGACCGATAATTTGTAACAGAAACGTGCGCTTACGTCGGATTGCGTGTGTTTAACGAATTCCAGTGTGATTGTGTGTGTGGTGAATTCAGACCCCTCAACATTCGCCTACCGCCTCCCAACCCCCTCAAAATCTCCTCGTCTCAAGCGGCGTGCAAAAAGTAAATTTTAGTGCAAATAAATTGCTTTGCTTATCTCGGCGCGCGCGTTTGCTTGATATGGTAACGTCTGAGTGTGTGTGTGTGTGTGTAAATCATGTGTGTGCGTATTTGAGTGTTGTTAATTAATTTACAAAGCCGCCCCAGCTTCAGATCCAAGAGTGTGGAGTCTTGCAAATAACATATACAAATTTGTGAATTTGTTGATTTCTTTCGCGTTGGCAGCGCGTGTCATAAACAAGTGCGATTCCTAACCCGCTATAAGAAAACAGCCAAGAGGATATCAACAACAAGAGTACGAGTTTTGCCCCTGATAAACTGAAGGAGGCGCTGGCGCTTCATGTACTTGAAAACGAAAGTTCTTTCGCATGCAAACGGTTGCGCATAAAAAAGCATACACACACACATACACACTCGCATACCCAGTGTCGTACACACAGTAAGAGAAGCACTCGCAGAGCGCGAGAACTGACAGCGGCAGTAGCACAACAACACAAACAGCACACAGAGAGCGAGAGATAGAGATAGAGAGAAGCAGCAGCGAGGAGGCGCCGTGGCCACTTGGCCTTGAACTTGTGCGGCGCGGGAGCGCAGCGGTAAGTTGGAAATAAAAATGCCTTATGCCTTCCTTTTGGTCTTTTGCTAGTTTCTCCACTTCTTCATTTCTTCTACTGCTTCTCTTCTTTTGTTGTAACTGGTGGAGTCGAACCGAGTCGAGTCGGGTCTATACATAGGCTAAGTTGGTTATTCTGTTGGCTATTTTAAAATTGATTGCTGGCAACGTTGAGTTATTTTTATCGACTCTTTATGGACATGGAGAGCTGAGCTGAGCTAAGACACTGAGGCTCAGCAGAGAGATAGCTAGTATGAAGCTTTAGTTGCAGCTTGACACATTGCTTTCTTTGTGCAACAACAAACTGCCTTCATCCTCATTTGCACTCTCCTTCACGACCAGCGTAAACTGCTTTATCAGCACGCCTGGCACTGGTTAAAACTTGTCTATCCACTTTAATAGTTTTGTTTTGCATATCACCGCACACTCTTCCTCTCTTCTGCCCATTGTTACGCTTGTGTGTGCTTTGATTGCAGCATACTTGTCGCATCAAATTAAGTGACTAGCTCACCAGATACTCGCCCGCACACACACACACACTAACACACACAAGCAGTAGCCGGATAGCGGCGACTGATAGCAGACAAGAGCGAGAATCATTGCCTAAACGGTGGATCAACGACTTTTCCCCACGGTGCTCTCGTAAATGTGCCACAAAGCACAATGGTGCATTTGCCCACTTTTTTGGAACTATTGAATAACTTATGAACTAAACTTTACTATATTAACTTTAATACCGTTGGGATTGTAAAAATGGGGCATGTCCCTTGATAATTATATCAGCTTTAGTATTTCTGTATTTCACTTCAGTTTAAGCTCGAATTACGTGTTAGCACCGGCACTGGCGATCAACTGCGCCATAGTGCGAAAGAGAGCAGCTTCAATTGCGCTTGTATTGGTGATACACAAGCAACTTCTTCGTTCACTTTCGGCAACTGTAATTCGCTCTCAGGGCCAATTGGCTGTGGGTACTCCTTCATTTATTCTAATCAGACACAAATGCATGCATGTATGGGGGTGTGGGTGTTCTCACTCTCGCTCTTGCTCGTTGTCCAATAAGATAAACGAAGCAGCAAAACTTTTGTTGTTTGTAGCTTCATTTTCATGATACAAATCGGGAAATTCTTTATCTTTTGCATTTGTAAAAACCAGAGTGGGGATAGTATTTAGTTAAATTATAGCTTTACATCAATACATTTTTGTTGGGTTTTTTCACTTGAAACTATTGCATATTGTTAATTATTCATTTTAGTACAAATTTTCCCTTTGATTAGCGTACACTGCACGAAAACTGTGCAAGTAATTTATCAATAAATTTATTTTAATTTCTATATAATTTTAATTATAATGATAGCTTCTTTTCGAATAGCTTTAAATAATGATTAATTTTGTGGAATTCTTTTTTCTTGCCGTGTAAAGATGAGCGCGTAAAATGATTTGCTCTGAGATAATAGTTTTTCACTAACCTGCAATTTTAATATATTAGTCATAATGGTTTAAAAACCGTTTTAATGTGAAATAAATTTCATAACTTGAGTAGCAAAATGTGGCTTAAATGTTAAAAGTTACACAAAGTTTCCACAAAAGTGCTCTATTTGTAAACATGTATAATTTGTAGAGTATTTTGGGTGTAAATCGGCTGCTTCCCTGTGTTGATTCTAAGTACATTTCTGTTTGCATTTGGAATAACAAATTGTTAAATAGTTTTACAAGCAAAACGAGTTTTCACGGGTACACAAGCGAAAAAAACAACAACAACAGAGAGAGATAATACTAATGCTAGTTCCTACTGTCGATTTGTTGTTGTTTTTGTCTATTTGTTGCTATTGTTCTCCCAGTCTTTATGTTTGAGCTTTAATATAATTTGTAAAAATATGCGAATTGAATGTTTGAAAACTTGTTTTGACATGTCGAATTTTTCGGACACATTTTGGACGCAAATGATTGACTGTGAAATATCCTGTAGCAGCTTTTTAAGGCTTTACAGGGTATCTGTATGCCAGGTATTCGTTTGTTGTTATTAAGGATCTGCACGGAATTTGCAATTTGTTGGCTGTACACGTAAATTGTAAATTGTAAAAATGTTGCCTCTACTCCGAGTCTAAATCTGAGTCCAAGTCCGAGACTGAGACTGAGTCTGATTAATTATGGGTTGTCGCTTGTCGTTCAAAACTCAAAACTAGACGTTGCCTACTCCCTGTCTCTCTTGCTCTTACTGTGCATTGCGATCTGAGCCGGTTGTGTGTGTGTGTGCGTGTGGGCAAGGCAACAAACAGCTTGCAACCTATGTAGCATGTGTGCGTGTGTTGGTTTGTTGCAAGTGCAGCGCCGGTTTTTTTTTAAAT
This sequence comes from Drosophila dunni, assembly GCA_018152125.1. Lineage (NCBI taxonomy): Eukaryota > Metazoa > Arthropoda > Insecta > Diptera > Drosophilidae > Drosophila > Drosophila dunni. The sequence goes on along the minus strand of JAECXC010000339.1, from coordinate 9,478,711 downwards.
TCCGCGTTGATTTGTATTTTATAATTTCAGGCACGTTGCACGATCGTTAAATTTTTGCTGTAAACTTTTTGCACACACTGTCCACCTTTGAATGGGTATCAAAAAGTTTTCCATTTACCGATTACACACACACACATGTACAAGTGTACATAGACATGATTCCGTGTTTGTGTCATGTCAATATTGAATGCGAATTTATTAAATAATATTAATTGAATTTGAATTTCAAGCTGATTGCCAGCTGTTTGAGAGCACCCAAGAGAGTCCAATAAGAAAGAGAGCAAGAGCGAGTGTGAGTAAGGAAGAGAGCTAAGGTGTCCGGAACATAGGCAGACAAACAGTCGCATTTGTTTGGCGTTTTGTTTAAATGCGTCAGCGACATCGACTTGAGAAATTCAATAATAAAACGTAGAGCATGATAATATGATGCACACATGTGTGTTTATGTGTGTGCTAGTATGTATATTAAGTACAATTACAACAAGAACGCAAAAGAAAGAAAACAAAAGCAATAAGCTCACCACGCGCTATGTTGTTGTTGCTGCTGCTGCTACTGGTAAAGAGTGCCCCACACACAGACAAACAATATCGTATTGAGCTAGGAGCAGCCACTTGTTGATGTTGACGGCAAGAGAGAAAGAGAGAGCTCAGCGTAATCAGAAGTGAGAACGAGAACGCCAACAGAAAAAACTCACCATGCGCGCGCGCTCATTGGGCTCTCTCTCTCGCTCTCTCTCTTTGGGCATCGATTGTGGTGTGATACGGCGCATGCCTCCCCTTTTCGTCCCCACCACACTTCCCCGTTGTTTTGTAAACAGAAAAATGTGTGCACTCCTTTGGGCAGCCCCTTCCACTACTTTTTTTCGTGGGCAGTTTCGTGTGCGTGTGTTTGTGTGTGTGTGTTTGAGTTAGTGTATGTGAAACTTATCAAGGTCGTCAGTTGGTGTGTTGCTGCCGCGTTTTTATTTTTTTTTGCTGTTGTAAGCGGGTTTTTCTTCTTACACATCACAACAGCACAACGCACACACACACACACACACAGCCCCCTTTGCTGGTCGACTCGCATTCATCCTTTTTGCGCAAAAATTCTTTTGCTTTTATGTTATTGGGTTTCTTGCCTTTTGCCTCTGGTTTCTATACCCATTGCAGGGGGTATTCCTTGCCGTGTTACTCTTTGCTTGTTGTCTGTTTGAAGTGGCGCTTTTGAGTTCTAATTGTTGTTGTTGCTGCCTCCATGCTCCCACCTGTACTATTTAATTTACTGGGCTTACCTTGGCACTCGCCATGTATTCGCCCATCTATCACCCCCACGTTTCTTTTTTCCTTCCCTTTGTATTTTTAAGGTTTTGGCCCAAAATGTTTGCCATGTCAACATAGCCAAAATTCATTATCTGCAGGAATTTAACTTAATTGTTGGTAATTATGTTTACGTGCTTTTTGTGGGTAGCCAGAAACTGCGAGAGATTAGCCAAAAACGCGGAGAACTTTTTGAGTAACACATTTGTATGCTGGCCATAAACTCTTAGTTCTTCTTGGCTGTTAAAAATTGTAAGTGCTCTTACCATGATCAACTTATTGGCCAATTGCACAGCAACTTCCACAACCACTATGCAGAATTTATCAGGTATTCCAACCTGTTCTTTGGCGCACTAAACTAGTTCAGCAGCTGAGAGTACCAAAATAAAAGTAGCCAAAGAAATTATCAAGTAACAAAAAACATATAATTTGAACTGTCATTAGTTTAAGCGCAGCTTTGGCTATAAGTAGGGGGAAAAATTGTTACTTTGGCTATTTCCAGCTTAGACTAAGGACTCAAAGTACAAAGAAACTTTGAAACGCGAGAATTTAGTTCACTGTACCCATTTAGCGCTACATATTTACCTGCTATATTTAGGTGTGTGTGTGAGTGTGTTTGTGTGTGCAATATCACAGTTTATTACGCTCGTTTATTACGATTATTTTTTACTCTTTCATTTTGTATTTTTATTTTTATTTGTATTTTGCTTATTTTTTGTTTGTGGTATTTGTTGAACGTGAACGTCGCGCTTCAACTTGCGGCTATTTTTAGCCTTTTCTAATGAGCGCTAGCTATTTTTAGAGTCCCGTGCTGCAGCAGCAGAGACAGCGGCAGGCCAAGCTCTGATTTCGTTGTGTTGGTGTCGCTGCGTGTGCGTGCGCTTGTGTGCGTGTGTGTGTACGTAAGAGAGCTGAGACTCTTGAAAATCAGCAGAGCACTTGGCATCAGTTTAGTTATCTTAAAACTTGTCCGCTTTTGCTGTTATGTTTTGTAGTTGTTTTTCCCTCGTTTCTCTTCCTCTTCCACTTGTTGTTTTTGTTGTTTTTTTTTTTTTTTTGCAAGATCATTATCATCGCTATTGCAGTTTTCGTTTTGGATCTCTTTTGGGGGCCCCGCAAAAAAAAGGTACGCGTAATTGTGTTTTGATGGTCAGCTCAAACGGGTTTTATTTTTCTTTCGTTTTTTGCCTTCTTTGGCGATTGTAGGGTATGCTAGACACATATTTTCTAGGGTAATCAAGTATGTCAAAAGCATTTATCAGACATCTAGCTAGCTGTGTAGTCTCCGTGTGTGTGAAGGGACTGTTATTATCAGCAATTAATGGCTAAAAATAGACAGAAAGATATTAAGTATCTTTGCACTCAATTATCATGTAGGTCATTTACATTTCTCCCTGGCCGATAGATTTGCGGTTGTACCACATTGGTTCCACTTGTGGCATTGAGTGCCAAATATCGCAGACATCATAATGATGGCTGTGAAAGTTTCAAATGGTTCATTAAGCTGCTTAAATATAATGCCACATCTATACACAAATATATATTATATATATTTATATTGTTTATTTGTGGACCAACAGTTTGTGTTATACCCTTACCTCAGATCGGATTAAAACGGTCTTATTAACTGCTGTCATTTGAGCTAATGGATGTAAGAGCATTATCTACAAAGGTTCTGCAATTGCTAGTGCTGGTATAGGTATACATTTTAGATGATTACAGGCAGTTATTTTAAAAGGAATGGCATTTCATAAAGGACTCAATTTAAATACCACAAAAAGCTTTAAGTTTTGTAACTGAGCTCAATAAATATTCATAAAAAACTGATTAAATTTAATCAATTAGCTTATTTAGTTTAAAACAAAGCTTTTTTTCTACATCTACACACCAAAATAAAATACTTACGGGTATTTTTCAGCTGTTCATTATTCATACTCCATTTCTTTGTCGGCTACTTTACCAAATTTGATTAAAAGCTTAAAGTATTTATGGCCATAAGGTAGCAGGATATGTGAAAGCATGGTCAAAACATAATCAATTCAGCCACTTGAACTGGACATTGATGGAATGCCGCATTGATCAGCTGACTAACTGGATGAACTACACAAATTGTTCAACCTTCATTAATTGGGTCACTTTCAATACAATCAAATTGTTAAAAAAGGCATATAAAAATGTTGTTTTTACTGTGTGTGGACTCTTTTGTGGCACCTGCGTGATTTAACGCGGTGTTACGCCCACTGTCACAGGCCACGCCTCCGCCATACACGCCTGTCGCACTTCCGTTTGAACTTTCAGAACCGCATCGCTCATACGCAACGTTCGCCTGCGCATGACTTTTAAGTGCCATTAACGAGCAACTTGTACACATTTCTTGTGCTTTTTGCTTTTATTCTCCCTTTTTTTTGTTGTATTTTTATTGTTTATTGGTGGCTTTTCCTCAGTTTTCTGACTCTTGTGCTTTGGCAGTCCTTTGAAGTTCTGGACCCAAAAGTTTTGTATCGTTTTGAGCGCCGTCAACTAATTAAACTGGGAAAGTACGTTTTTAAGCCAACCAGAAAAACTTTTAATTAGCTAAAGCGAAATTCAGCCATTGATTTAAGTGCAGTAATTGCGATTTAATTAAAGCGCAAATAAATTCAATTTTTAAACTTTGCTTTTGGCTCTTTTTGTTGTTGTTTTTCGCGTGTCTCAATTGTTGTTGAGCCTTTTATGGCACAAACACTTGACGAAAACAGAACAGCACAATCGACTGCCAAATATATGCGATGCTTGTACTTAATAATAATTTGTTATACAACGTCAAAGCAAAAAATTAATAATTGAAGCTGTGACGGACTAGCAAATACTTCGTAAGCTGTCTTCTAAGTTGAATTTGATTACCTATTGAAAGCTACAGCCTTTACAGGGTATAGCAGTTAGTTGTTGCTTCACTTCGTGCCTTTTTTTCTACGTATAATTCATATAAATCAAATAAATCAATATTTGCCTTTTGCCAAATTGTATGTTAAGATTCATGATTTTTAATTATTGTACATCAGTGTGTGTTTGTATGAAAATATGCATAAATTATTAATCAACTACAGTCAGTCAGCTACAAAACAGCAAGTGCCTTGAGATCATTAGCCCGAACTAAAGATCTATTCCGAAATCTGTGCGCTGAGTTCTCCAACAATTTTTTGAGCTTGAGACGTGGCCACTTTATGGACCTCTTGATTTAATTGCTTTCATTGAGCAAATCAACACATTAGACTCACAAAAAACCCAAGTGAATAAAGGCAGTTAAATGGAGTCTGGACCAGAACTACACTGGGCATGATCAGGCAAAAAAACAACTGAAAAATAAAATAACATTTAAAGATACCAAGAGAAATTTGGTGTGTGTGGACAGAGGAAAATTCCGCTGTCAATCGATACGCAATTTTATTTCATCACCATCGATTACAACAATAAAATTGTTAAACATTGTGCTACTTGAGTGTCAACTTCGAATTACTTTTGGATGGCACTTCAAAAAACATTTATTTAACCAAAAAACTGAGTTTAAGTAAACATTTGTTTATTTCAAGAAGATTTTCAGCTGTTTCAATACAAAAAACGCTAATTAAAATTGTGTTGCAGAGCTAGAAAGGTTTTTAGACTGCAAACAAAACGGCCACTTGTTTAGCTACAAATAAAAGTGGAAGATACAAAAGTATCTTCAAAGTATTTATCCTGACACATCTTCAAATAGTCTCTTAAATGCCGGAGGGCACTGCTACAATGGACTTATTTTGCTCAGCGGCAAAGATCATTAAAAGAAACGACAACATTATTTAAGGGGAATTCTTTGCTTTGACAGCTACGCAGACAACACAAGATTGTCTGCTTCAAATGCGGCCAGGTGATTAAGGTGTCAAGTTAACTGGCCAACAGTCAAAGCCAATGCCGTGGTCAATGCCAATGTTAAAGCCAAAGACAATTCACAGACCATAGAATAAAATGAAAAATATCTTTTGAAATTCCTTCGAAAGTTTTGTGGCACAGAAAATATTGTATGAATAATCATCGAGTCAAAAGTTACGCACAAAACGACTAAAGTGTGAAAAAAATAACAAAAATAAAAAAAGTTTATATAAAAAAGAACAAAAAACAATAAGAAAAGATAAATAATATAATAAATATATGTATGTTTGTAAGAAGTTGCGAGTTTATCAACAGCTAAAGAAATAAATCAATAACGAAAATATTATTAGAGTCGACAGTTAAGCAAAGCGTTGTGCGAGTGTGTGTGTGTGTGTGTGTATGGTCTTGTATTTTTTCCGCTTCCACTGTTGTTGTTGTCGTTGCCTTTGCGGTTGTTGCGGTGCTGTTTAAGCTGCCTTTTTGGCAAGTCAAAACTCTAAGCGTTCCAGCCAACCGGTTCTCAAGAGATTTCACGCGTTTCAGCGAACCAAATGAAGCGTCAATTAATGTTTAATGAGTATTATTTGTTGTTGTTCTCCAGTTTTCTGGTTGTCGTTGTTACCACAGGTAGTAAAGGAGTTGGTTCTATGTTTGGGCACGTGTTTCATTTTAGCCCAATATCAAATACCAACTTAAATATCGCATTAAAAAAATAATAAAAAGGGGAGACTCGTTCGAGTCGAATGTAAACAGAAGCAAAAGCTCAAAACAAAACAAAAGCCGTGAATAAAACACGAACAAATCAAAGAAACGGCGAAAAAATGTCAGAAGAAGTAGAAGTAGAGTTTCAAGTATTTCCGAAATCCAACAAAAACAAAAACAAAAACAACAGCGGCAGCGACAGCGACAGCAATTGCCGAACACTAAAGTCCAGCTACCTTGCCCTTCCCCTCCCCTTTACACTCCCACAAAGCTAACGATCGTGCGAGATTAACTGTTAACAAATCGTGCACACGCTGATGTCATACATGCTTCACGTCTCACTCTTTTGCCCTCTCTTGTTTTCGCTCTCTTTCTGTGTGCGCTGTTATCGCACTGCGCAGCGTCTGGTGTGTGCTCGTTGTTGCTGTTGTTGTGATGTCATTTTATGCAGCAGCCAGCGTTGCAGAAAACTGCTCTCGCACACGCTCTCACTCTCTCCCGCTTGCTGAGAGAGCTTTATTCTAATTGGATTCCGTCTCCCACATGCAAACAACAGTGTTCACGTATTTGTTTATGCGTATGACTGTGTGTGTTTGTGTTTTCGTTTGCTTCTTTTCAGTTGAACTCTCGCAATTTTGTTGACTTTTCGCCGTTTTGTGTTTATCACATTTTATTCATTTCGCTCTCGTGCTTTTACATGTGCGTATGTGTGAGTGTGTATTTTATATTTTTGTGTGTGTGTGTGTGAACAGTATCTTTTTGTGACTGCTGTTGTTGTTGCTGCTTCTTCTTTGCTTGCAATAAATACCAATTTACAGCATTTTCGAATGTTTACACGTGACTTTAGTTAAGTTGTTGATTCTGTGCCAAGTGCCCACAAAAGCATGTGTCGCAGAAAGAAGCGCACAACAGACAGCAACAACAGCAACAACAACGACAATAATCTTACCATTATGGTTGACATTTATCTGAGCGCTATTGCTATTTGCTGAGCTGATTAAACGGCTTAGCGCTTTACGCTTTTCGCTGTTTGTTTATTTGTTTGCTTTTGTTTGTGTATCATTTATGATTGTTGCAAGTGTGTAAACACATAATTGCTGAGGTTGCCACGAGCTAGCATTTTATGCATGTGACGCCAATAAAACGTAGCATACATACACATACATACAATTGTAAGATATGCAAATATATACAGCAATATCAAGTATACGTCATGGTGTGCTACTCACAGCAATTCTATAGGAAATATATCTAAGATGAGTCAATACTTCAGTCTTTATCTATTGCTTCAACTTTATTTAACGCTTACGATTATTTAATGGCAAACTTTATGATGCAGTTTGTAATTACTTGTAATTGTTTTATTTCAATAATTTTTTATTTATTCGTCAGTGTCATTAAACCTTATTAGCAGCTGCGTGTCAGTAAATGACAGAAGCTAAAGAGACTCAAATTCTGGGACTTTATAATTTATTTCATAACTGAATTCTATGAAGTGGAGACTGGAATTTCCTTACGTTTTCTTAGCTGTTTTCTATTTAATCGGAGTACTTCTTGATAGAGTATCTTAATGTCGTTTATTCCTATTAACATTGGTGTTAAGACATGCCTTGTTTACCTTTGGAATTTACTCAAGCAAGCGTCACTAATACACTCACTCGCTCACTCATACATAGTCACTCACACATGAAGAAACACTCACTTCTCACCTCGCTCTTGGACCTGCTGCTTCGGCTGACCGTTACGCCCTTACCCGCCTGCATTACGCAAAAATGGTTGCCGCCTTTTGCATTCTTCCATTTTGCCGCATTTTGTTGTCGCTTGGCAACTTGTCACACGATTCTCATGGGCGACGTCGACGTCAGCGTCAAGGACAGCGTCGCTGCATTGAACTTGACTGAGGGTAGTGGCAACGCAGCCGCTGCCACTGATGAGTTGCAGTTAGCCTACGCTAGGGGGCGTGTTCACATGCAATCCGCACTCAATGCGTGTCGCTTTTGCTCTCTCTTTCATTACCGCTCTTTACTCATGCTCTTATGTGGTGAACTGCTCTGAGTTTCACTCGAAGTGCGCCTTCACGTATGCCATGGAAATTCCAATTAGCTTTCGCAGCTCAAGCTGAATTTTCCAACTGCGTGGTCATTGAATAAAATGCATATTTTAACAGCAAAATATTTGAATATCGCTGACGTCAAGCCACAGCACAGAGCAAACAACAAGCGGGAAAATGCAATCGGGAAATGCTTTTCAACTTTAAACTTTGACTGCTAAAATTAGACGTCTAAAAACGGACGCAGAGGCAAAACCAAAAGCACAAATATAGTTTGTGGGCGTTGTTGTTGTTGTTGCTGTTGTTTTTATAGCTGTGTTGACTTTTGGCTCTGCAGCAAAAATAGTGTTGCATACTCTGTGGCGTTTTATTTTTGTTGCTTGTTCTGCTGTCAAAATTTTGCGCCTGCTGCTAATCAAACACAGTAAAAAACAACTGTCGCCATTTGAAATGTGTGTGTACTGGTAGGTGTATGAGTGTGGTGAGTGTGCCTTTTTGTGTGTGTTTTGGTTTTCTGTTTGCTGCCGTTTCCGGCGACATTTACAACTCGATTTGAAATGCAAATGGCATTTGCTAAGACTACTAGACCTTTAGCGGGGTAAAGACAGCGTTAGGCAGCGGAGGCGGAACGGGGGTAGTCATGTTGCATGGTTTATCAATTACAAGCAAAAGTCGCAGACAGTTTACAGTCAACGCCACTTGCCACAAGTCCAAGTGGCGTTCACTTCAAGGACACGTATGTGCATAAAAATGACTATAAACTTGGCATTTAATATGCCATAAGCGAGGGTTGCCAGCAAGTTGAGCAAATTACTTTACTGGGCAGCAAAAGAACTAAACGAGTGCCCCTCGCAGCACCCCGCCCCTTGATAGCTGTCCAGCCGCAGCAGTCACAAAAAGCGAAAGCGAAAACTTCGCCATTTACCAGCTGACCAAGAGTCACGAAGTGAATGGATTGAACTACGTTTTGGATTTGCACTCTGGGTGTGGTTTTCTTGGGGTTTCTTGCGTTTGGAGTTCTCTCTTAGAACCTTGTCGAATTAGCATATCGGGTTTGTTGTCGTTGTTGCCGGGGCTTGTTGTTATCTGCCGCAGCGGAAATGCAATGCGGCTGCATTTGTTGACTCTGTGTGGCAACGCGCAACGTGCAACGTTCAGCTTGCAACACACACCCTGCGCCCCTCAGAATTGATTGACACCGCTTTGCACGCAGCTTGCATATTGATAACTCAACTCCAGCGCCCCTTCCCCCCCCTGCCAAATTCGTATCTATTATAACATTTATTTGGCTTTATTTTAGACTCGCGATTCGAGCTCATAAAACTAAATTGCATTTTTCAATAATTTTTGCATAAAAGTGCAATCTTTATGCAGCTCTAAAGGAGTGTGTTGGTGTGTGGGCGTGTGTGTGTGTGTGTGTGTTGGGAAAATCCTTTTGCGTGCCTGGCACCTGATGGTGCGATTTTTAGCATATAGTTTTTCGTGTTGGTTTTGGTCTTTGCCTCTTCGCACTAATGGCTTGTTATAAGCATAAAAACGTGTTATCCTTTATAACTGTGCTACTAAGAGCAGTGTGTGTGTGTGTGGGTGTGTGGGTGTGTGTGTGTGGGCGTGTGCACATTTGACAGGCTCTATAAGCTATTGGTTTTTAATAGCGCGTTTCGTGCGCCTCAAAATGGATTTGATGGCATATCATCAATAACAGGCAGCAAAAACAGAATAAAAAACAAACAAACAAAAAATGTTTGCTTAAACACGTATACAAGTGTGTGTGGAAGTGTGTGTAGCAGTGTGTGTGTTTTAGTTATCATTTTAAGCCTTATATAAGCTGTGACTTTAATGATTTCTGTAAATTAAAACAAACAAAATGAATTAGTTGTATTTATTATGCAAAAATTTCAAACTATGCTTCATAAACAATTAATTAAAGCAAAAATGCAATAAAATCACTATAAACTTTCATTTCTTTCCTGCTTCTCATTAGAAAGCCAATTATTAGCATGACAATAGCACAATTCGCTCCATAAATTCAATTGATAAATGTGTGTGTGCCAAGTGCTTAAAGTTATATAATAACGCGAGAACAGACAACAAATAAAACCAGTTAATAATTCTATACACATTTCTTTTATGCACGATTGCAGATTGACAACTTTATGAAGACTCCGTGCCATTGACGGCAGCAAAACCCCCAAAAAAAAAACATAAAGCAACAAAAAAACAGCAAAGAGGTAAAGATTTATGCAAATTCGAATTAAACACTTAATTATTAGCTTTAAAACATTGCATAAGCTTTAAATTATTTGATAATCATGCTGTTTGGGTAGACTTTGTGATCAAAACAAATCGCAGCAAGGCAAAGCACATGAAAAGGATGCGGAAAAGGAGGCAGCAAATTCAGTTATTAATTACGTTTGGGGAATTATGTGCGTCTAATGCTCAATTTAAATAATTATGTTAGTTTGGCTGAGGTAGGAGGGAGGTGAAGGGGAAGAGGTAGAGGTAGAGGTAACGTTACTGTGCGCCATTTTGTTGTTGCGTTAACTTCCGGTTCAATAGGGCGGCAAGAGAATACACATTTAATCATTTAACGCCTCATTAATTCATCACTTTCAATAAAATTTTACGCTTACGTACGTTTTGAGCACACACCTGTGGTGTGCGGCAGTGTATGTGTGTGTGTGTAAGCTCAAGTAGTAACAGTAACGGCAAGCTGAGTCGCTCCATTAGAGGGACAGTAATGTCAACGAAGCTTAACAGCGGCTGCCCACGTTTCATGCTTGTGTTTTAATTATGTGTGTGTGTAAGACTCGCTCCTCTCTCTCTCCCCTCCCGCTCTCTACTCCCCCTCCCTCGCTTTGTGTAAAATTCATTGAATTTCGCATTAATGTATTAACTTTTTAAATGGCAGCGCGGATGTGTAGCATACTTTGAGGCGCAAACGTTGCACTGACTTTAAAACACAAGCAAAATTCAAGCACACGTGAGCTGTAGGCACAAGAGATAGAGGGGGGTAAGAGAGGCAGCTAATAGAGGCTGTTGCTGGCCCACTGTTAAAAGGATTTTGACAATAAACAGACGCATTGCTTAAATTTTTCTGCGACTGTCAGTGTTTCTGCCCCCACACCCCCTGCCACGCCCTCGCTAGCCAACCCTAGGCGTATATAAACAGCGAGCAGAGCGTGCGTTTAAAAATAACTCCTTGTTGGAATTTCCATAGAAATCGTGCATATTGAAAAATGTAAAAATATTGATGTTTTCACTTTTGTGCTAATTTTAAAAATATGTACACAAATTGGCAGCAGCAAAGAAAGTTTATAGTCGACCGGAGAGGGGCAGGAGGGGCGGTAGGGAGGTGGGGGGAGACTGGCTGTAGAGTGCAAAAAGGGCAGACACTTTGCCTTGAGAGATGCCATTCCAAATGCAGTTGCAAGTGCAAACTTGTAGGCGTTTGTTGCTGTTTCTCTCGACTCGTGGCTGATTATAAAAATAAGTGATATTTACGGCACACTACAACACTTCCATGTTCCAAATGCAGCACACACTAACAGCAAATAATTATCGAAAACGAAACAGAAATCGAAATCGAAACAGCAAAAATAGAAAGCGAAAAAAAAAGAAGACAAAAGCGAGAAACAGATGCTCAGGCAAAAGCAGAAGATTTCCTTTCTTTAATTTAGTTGAAGGAGATCGGTAGTCAAAGCAACAACACACACACACACACTCGCCACACACACACGCTATGAGGCCGAGGCAGCAAGCAGACAACAAAAATACTTATACAATAACAAAAGCAAAGAAAACCAAAAATAATACGTAAAAATTGCTTTAATTTTAAAATATTTCACTGTATGTTTATCTATCTTTGTGGCAGTGTGTGTGTGTGTGTGCGTGTGTGTGTACGCTTCGGCCTTTCGATTTATTTCGAGCGATCGGACAGAATTAAGAGCTTTATTAGCGCATCGGTCGAGCAATCAAACGCGTCGCGCGTTCAACAGGCAACACAAGACAAGGAATCGTTGCTCACTTGGTACTGACAGTTAAAGCCTTTTGCGTGTGCCGGTATCGTTAATCGTTAAGCGGTAATCTGTAATCGTTTATCGGTTGTGTACTTGGCTGAACGATAAACAAAGCTAAACTTATTAGATGCAGTGCTGTGTTTGCGGTATTTTTTGTATAGAGAGGAGTGTTTGGTGTGCGGCTTGGATTGTTATCGGAAATTGAACGAAACTTTTTGTTATCGATATGCATAAGCTAAGACATAAACCCTGTGTCAAACTGTTGCCAGTTAGGAGATAGGGGAAATGTTCGTTGACCCATTCCCAATATTTTAAAACGGAAGCGATTTTTCTATCGATCGCCAACTTTACTTATCGATAAATACTCTTAAAAGCTTTCTTAGCTATCTTTCATTTATTTAAGTACACTTTTTACATAACTCATGCCCAATATTGATTGATTTCATATAAGCCAAGCCAGCTTTAGGCCACAATTCCCCATGGGCTGTAAATTTATCTATATTTAAGGCCCAAAAGGTCAGCCTAAAACCTAATTGATTATTAAAATTGCAGGCATTGATAATGCGATGTACGAAGTGCGTTATAAACTCATTAAATACTTTTATATAAAATTTGTATTATTTTCTTGGCCTTTTGCTTGATTCAATCATTCGGCTCAGCTTTGGGCCAGGCTTAGAGGAGCTGAAAGCCAAGTCGCCTAAATCCTTTTCTGCAAACACTTCAAGTAAAGGAGAAAAAAACAGAATTTGCGCATGAAAATCCCATTAGAACGCTTAGCTCACAAAAGCTTATCAGACACGCGGTGAAAGTGGGAGAAAGTAGAAGGTGGAAAATGGCACCTGCTAGGTCTACCTGTGGGGCTGTTCGTGTGTGTGTGTGTGTTTGTGTTTTAAGCGTTTTCAATTGTTTTGTAGGATTTTACATACTTTTTTTTTGTGGTTTTTATGTTTTCAATTTTTTTGTTGTTTTTATTTGAGTATTTGTATTTGTCGAAAGGTGCTTCTGGCCGCGTTCTGACTGCGGAATGGTTGGTTATTTATTTTGGGTTACCTCTAAAATTAAAATGGCTCAAAAACACAAACACACCAACACAAGACCAATACAAACACACACACACAACAACAGCAACAACAACAACAAACAAGAGCGAACAAAAAAGCGTTTTTTATAGAACATTTATTTATAATTATACATTCTCGTTGTATATGCGATTTTCTGCGCCAGTAAAGTGAAGTGTAGGAAATATCGTGCACAGACATATTTTCATTTCGATCCGATACTATACAATCCGATCCAATCCGAACCAAACCGTGTGTGATCCTCCAAGGCGGGTGCATAAAATTCCAAAAAAAATATCAAGTGAATCAGTGTTTAATTAATTGATTAATCCACTTAATTAATCTATCGGCATCTGCAGAAAATCAAATTCAATTTGCAATTTTTCGTAACGAAGGACGCGTCTTTTTATCTCGCTCCCACTTCAATTGTTTCTCTCCCACTCGCACTCACACTCCCACTCTCGCTGCCGCCGCGCAATTAACTGTGCAATTGTTGACACATAAATTAACAACAATGTGCTAAATAATTCACCATTTTATTTCGCTCGCAAGTGATTCAGTTGAGGTCAGTGAAATAATATCGATCGATCTCTCGATTTGTGCGTGTGTTTTGTGTTGAAAAGTGAAATTCTGTCAAAGCAATAAAATTTCCCAAAATAAAGTCTAAAGAAAACATCTGTTCTTTGTTGTTTTCCTACGAAAATCGCGCAAAGTGAATTGCAACAACAACAACAGCAGTAAGAAGAGCGACAGCGACAGCAACAACAACAGCAGCAGCAGCAGCGATAACATCAACGATAACATAAGCGACAGCAGCGTTGCTGTTAATTAACATAATGCTAATATGCAAATTTAAAATGTTGCCAGCGCCAAACGTTGCTGACCGCCAGATGGCGCGAGAACTGATCACTGCGCACAGATGGCGGCACCCACGCCACGATCAGCTGCGACCGCTTGCCGCTAGATGGCGCCACACTCAATTGTAAGCCAAAGTGGGGAACTGTTAAATTTTAAAACGAAATAAACTTTAATTTCAAAGTGTGTGAACAACAACAATTGTTGTTTCTTTAGTTTATATGCTGTCAATAAGCACTTGGAAATTTACCCAATGCTGATGGGAATAACAATAGCCATAAAGCCTCTTAGTTCTCCTCTAATCCTGCAATCCACCTGCAGAGTGTTGTCTATTGTGCTTTGTGTACGTTTTATGATTCGCTGAAGGCTATTACTAAGCTGTTTTGCTGAGTGGGTGTCACTGTGTTTGTGTGTTTCCTACAACAACAAACTTTGAGTGTTTTCCTAGACATGAGACACATGCGATAAGTCCTTAAAGGGTTCGGCTAGGATTTTCATTTTAAGCTCTTAAGCTTAATTATAGTCACATATATTTGGCCCTTTGTTCTGTAATTTATTAGACAATTAATTCGGCTGGTTTTGCAGAAATTATTTAAAGCTTAAGCCGATTAGTTTTTAATTGAGTTTAACCTGGCAATTAAAAAGTAGAAAGTTATCTTTGATTTTATGTATTTAAACAGCTAAATCAGTTAATGAATTTAGTACTTTTTTAGGCCAAGTTAAAGTGTATTTCCAATTCGTCTATCTATGCTTAAACTTTGCTGCCTCACAAGTGCCTTGGGTCAGGCTTTGGCTTAAGTTTTCCACGACTTTAGCTCAGACTTCTGAGGTGAGTTGGGTTTGAGAGACACGTCTGTTATGCCAATCACATCATGCGATAAGCATTTCCGTTTCCGCTTGTAATCCAATACACACACACACACACTCCACTTGATGTAGCACTGTCTATGAATCGAGTGTGTATCCAATCGAGTCCCGTTGAATTCACTTTATGCCTCCGACTGTTTTCCTTTTGGCTGCTGCTTGTGTCCCCTTTTTTTTGGCACTCGCCTCGCATACTTTGAGTGCAAATAAAAAAAGAGAGCGGAAAACTTCGTGCAATTCTTTCAAGCGAAAGAAACAACTAGAAGCATTAACGACTCTTTTTAAATTGCAACAAAATGTTGTTGTTTATTTACGCAAATTTTGTGTAGACTTTGGCCCACTGCCAACAATTACAAAAGCCACAGAAAACACGCTAAATGCGATGCCATTTTTCTAGCATTTCAAATGGCAGCCAAAAACGCCAAAACCAAAAACAACAGCCAAAAAAATAAGATTTATACTACAAGTTTATTATGGAAATATTTACAAGAATATTTGGCAACTTACTCATTAATTGTTGTGTCTTGGGCTCGTATGGGAAAGGGGGTGTGGAGGGGCTGTGGGCGGTGGGTAAAGGGATTGCTGCCCAATTTGTTGTTGTCTTCACTTAAAGGTGGGCGGTGTGCGGAATGTCATAAAAATCAAGTGAGAAATGAAATGAAAAACGAAAGAAGAAAAAACAGAGAAAAGCGCCACACGAGTATAAAAACTGAAGAACATTGACAAAAATGTCGAAAATCATGACAAAGAGCCAAAAAGTCGGAGCCCAACAACAATTTATTATAGACAACTGTGTTCAGTCTGCATTCCATTTGTATTTCCATCTCCTCTTCACTTGTCACTCCATCTCTCTCTCACTCCCACACGCGCTCTGCATCACTGTGAAAAAAGAGGAAAAACTGTAGACAATTTGGACCCGCTGGAAAAGCTCTGTTTGTGTATGTGCTCGGAGGTGCCATGACAACACACACACACACAGAGGAGATACACAGATACTTATACGGCACGGGGCCAGCACTGATCAACGTAGGTGTATGCGTGTGTGTATCTGTATCTACATCTGTATTTGTAGCTGAAGCTGTAGCTGTATCTCTGTCTGTATCTGATTGTGTATGTGAATTGATGCGGTTGATGTCGTTGCTGCTGCTGTTGAAGCATTTCATTAGCCACCCACACACTTGACGCACACACACACGCGTACACTGACACACACACACAGTAACCGAGACAGCACAGTCATGCATAAACACTACAGGAGAGCAGAGCAGAGCGCCTGGCATGTGGGCGTTGAGACCAGCACGCGCATTTGCTCTTCGAAATACCCTGTAAATAAGAGTTGAATGATATGTATGTGCTGCAAACAAAGCATGTTACCTGTAGCTGACTATCTAAGACATTTATTTATGTTAAATATTTATTTATATAAAATAATTTACTAAATTAAAGCTTATTTTTGGCACAAACTGTAGCCCAACTCGATTCTACTCTACTTTCTTAGCTTAACTCAACTCCACCCTCCTTTTATCTCATACTTGACAGTCCTTTACAGGGTATTCTAGCTGTCAAGCCTTGCTTACCCCCCTCTTAAACCGCACACTCAAATAAACTCTCAATTCTACCACAATTGTCGGTCTAAATCTGACTTGTTGCATGTGCAACAGTTTTAGACATAGGCTTAGAAAGCAATCATGACGTCAATAAGGACATAACTTGCCAAGTTTGTATAACATTCAGCTTATTGTCTCTGTCATTTGTCTCTTTGCAGTTACCCAATTCGGCTGGAGCCCAGAAAATTCCATTGGCAGAGCCACTGGAAACTGTACAACATTCGAGTCAATTGATAACGTAAATCAGGAAATAAAACACCTAAAAGTACACAACAGTTATAAGTGGTTGGAAAACACCCACATTTGCCATATATACACAGGAAGTTAGTAAATGTAGAAGCAAAGCATATATATATTTATAACTATTGGATAAAGATGTTAACTAGTTCGTGGAGACACTAGAAACACTGGACTCTGTTTCTAATGTGGCTCAACAGCGGCATTTTAAAAGGTAAGCAGTCTTGATAGTTAATAAGAATGTTAATTAAATAGCTTAATTTAATAAGGATTCAATAAGAAAAGCTATGCATCTAAAGTTGAGCTACGAAGGAATATAATTACATATTTTATATAATAGTTTTTTAGGTGTCTCCTTTGAATCTATACAAAGCTATCTTAGAGTTGATTAAAGCTCAGAGTTTCCTATGTCAAAACTATCTTTATTTGTGTGTTACCAAGTTAAGCATTTGATTTCTCCACTTTAAAATAGTTTTAGGGGACATTTTAGATTATATTTATACAAGTATTGGTTATCGACTGCTATATTTCATGAGATTCATTTATATTTCAACGGGTTATGGAATACAGTGCCAAGACAGCAAAGTTTTTATCACAACAAATTATTACCAAGGATATTTTGACATTCCCTCAAATTGGTCTAAGGAAATATGTATTGTTAGATGGGGGATATGATTTCAAGTTATTCGTTTATGTTTTCAACTGAAAACGTTGTCTTTCAACTACCAACTTTTATGGAATTGCCAATTGTTTTGCTCAAACACAAAGTTTAAAATGATCAGTGATACATAAGCCTTAGAAGTCTACATTTAAGCAGACTTAACTTGTTTGCTGTTGTAGTTAAATGACAGCTAAAAAATGGCTTATAGGTTAAATTAATAGCTACTTTCCTAAACGAGTTAAACCTAAAAACTACAAAAATTTCTACAGAACTAAACAGAGTCAACTTCCAGCACAGAGTATTTTAAAGTTAAGCGCTCCTACTTGCATTAAAGTAACTAATTGAGATCTCTAGCTTAATGCCACTACATCGAGGGCTCACTGTGCTTCGTCGATTCTGAAGAGTATATCAAGTGTGTACTATAATATATGTGTGTGTGTGTGTGTGTGTGTGTGTGTGTGTGTTAGGTATGTAGCATGTTTTGTAGCTTTGGTATTAGCGGGGCGAGACCTACAACAACAGCTGAGCATGTATTGTGTGTGTGTGTGTGCACACACAATGGACAGGCGGACAGAAGGACAAACAGACACACGCACACACGCACAACACAACACACAACACACACACACACACACACGTATCGCTCGATGGTATTTCTTGGCGTTCAATTAACGTAAAACATTTGCCAAGAAAATTTCTCGAGTCTTTTTGGCTCGTTGGCCCGTTTCATTGGATGGCTTTAATGCCATGGCAACAGCGGAAAAGCAAGCAAGGAAAGGAACACAGAAAAAGAAAAATAAGGCTAAGAGTAACGCATAATCCAAAGCGTTCGATTACAGTTTTAATGAGGAGCAGCTTCAAAAAGTTTGCTTGGATTTCAATTGTTATCTAGAGGTCAACGAACGCTCGAAATTTATTTAATTATAGTCGTAATAAATATATATACACACTCGTATATTTTGATAACAAACTTTTACTTTTTAAAATGCGTTATGAAGCGACGTTTGCTTGTGATTTTCCTCAAGTTTTCCTCAGTTGGAAAAAGGAGGCAAATGAAAGTGCGTCATACAAATATTTGGGAAAATATTGAACGTCATTGCAGGCAATTTAGTTGAAATGTATCGCATCTCTCACTCACCCATACAGTAACCATCTCACTGTGGCTGCTATAAAATATTCATGTGTGTGCGTGTGTTTGAGTGTGTGCGTTTGGGGGCAACTGTGGTTGGAGGCAGGCGGAAAATCATCAAAAATTCAAGCACGCGTCTTGTGTAATACTCACACATGACGAGTGTGTGTGTGGAGGTGTGTGTGCGAGTGTGTTTTCGTATTTGTATACCTGTAGACACATCTCATAAAATCTGGTAGAAAATAAAGAAAAGAAACCAAATCAACAGTCGAATTTTCATGTTGTTGTTATTGTGTTTATTTGCAATTATTGCGCGCGACGACCGCAATAAAAGAAAATTAAAGTTTTTCCCCCATACGCCCTGTGGTGCTGGTTGTTCTTGTTGTTTTTCTTTCAATTTTCTTGCTGTCAGTCCGTGTCGCATCTTTTGGCTCGAGTTTTGTGCCTCTCAGCGTCTTCTTTCCCCCCTTTCTCCGCTCATTTCCACCGCACTTCCTTCGTTTGTTTTTCCCTCTATTCCCTCTTTTCCCCCTTTTCCCCTTTCTTTCTGCTTCATGCCTGACATTTGTGCATTTTGCATTTTACTCGACGTTGTGCCATTTCATTTGCAGCATCAAGTATTTTGGCCCTGTTCCAAAATGTTTGTGTCTTGTTGTCTTCTGTGTCGCCGCAGACATCGGCAGGGGGGCTGGTGAGGGGGCAGCAGGGCGGTCGTGTACTGGCAGAAGGGGACAGTTAGTGATTAAGCGTGAAAATATCAGACTCATCATAGTGCACAGCTACTCGCTGTAGTCCAAAGGAAGCGCTAAAGAACTCAAAAGCAAACACAAGAATTAAGAAGCACAAAAAAAAGAAAGAAAGCAACAAAATTCTCAGCGCCAAAAGACTATGCAAAATGGCGACACTTTCACCTTGTTGTTTTTCTTTCTAGATTTATTTGTTTATTTGTTCTTTTATTTTAGTTTCTTTTTTTCTCTCTCTCTCTCTGATTTAAGTTATGTTTTTTCTTAGTGCGCACTTTTGTTGTTGCTGCCAGAATTTGTTTGCAAATTAAATTAGTTGTTTCATGTTGTTTTGTATGCTGTGCTCAAAGATCTTCAAATTGACCACAGTTGAGTGTTATTGGCACGACATAAATGAGGGATTTACAGTTTGGTTCTTAAGATTTGTTAAATAAAAAAGGATTCAGTGAAATACGCAGGGCAATATGATTAACAGCTGTTAGAAGGGGATCAAAGGCTGTTCAGCTCAGCTGAGTATGTTATGTTAAAAGCATGTTAGTTAGGAAACTGCTGTAACTGCTCTTAAGAAGCTGTTAAGTTAAGCATGAACAGCTGTTTAGCTGAGTGTGTTATGTTAAAAGCATGTTAGTTTAGCCACTGCTGTAACTGTTGGCTTGTAGCTAGTAGTCAAGCCTAACATGTTATGTTAAAAACATGTAATTTAACCGCTGTTATAGCTATTCAGCTACACGATCCTTATTCATAACTGATCGGAAGAGTGCTTGCTGCTTGATAACTGAAAGTACACTGTAATGCTTTGTAAATAAGTAATCTTTTGCATGAGTACTAAGTATTTAGTATAAGCATGAGTATCATGTAGCATTCCCTTACAGCTCCCTCTTCCTCTTCTGCTGTATATTTACTGAATTCTCCATGTGTTTCGGCACAAAAAGTGAACAACAAATTGTACAATACAGTGTTGTGTACAGAAATGTTTATACGAAACGTCAGTAGAAGAACAAAACAAAAGAACGAAATCTGCTGGTCGATTTGTTGTGTAGGTACACGATAATGCATGAGTGTGCGTGTTGTTGCCTGCAGCTGCGCAAATGGCGACGACAGACAGCAGATGCAACATACGAGTACTATGAAAAAGGGGCTTACATACAAGCACACACACACACATGAATTATTTTGCAACTGTACATAAGCACGAAGAAGAAGGTGTAGGCGGTAAAGGAGGTGAGGGAGGGCATGGCGGTGTTTTCGTAACGCCTTTCGGCAGCACCTGTCTTGGAGGCCAAACGGGCCGAGCGAGTCATGCGAATGGGCAACGAGTAGGCAGCGTTTAGTGTGGGGCATTTGAAGCCAGAAAAAAAAAAGAGATTTAAAATTTCGAAACAACAAAAAAAATGTTGTTTTTCAAAAGCAAAAAGCACTGTAATTTAATCAGCAAGCAGCGCGGTGTGTACACAGGGGGGCAGCAGCGCACACATACAAATGAGTGACGTACATGGGCGAGACCAAAGCAGCGACTCTACACAAACACACACGCAGGCAGGCACTCACTCTCTCACTCGCTCTCTCACCTATGAGATGATCACACGCTTTGCCGCAGCCGCAGCGTTGTCTATATTTAGACAGAAAATGCAAATGGCGGCACACACACAAACGCAGAGCATGCCTGGCAGAGAGCGCAAGCGAGAGTGTACAAGCGCAAGAGCGAGCAGGATGGAGAGAGAGTGTATAAGAGAGAGAGAGAGAGCGAGTGAGTGAATGAGAGTGAACCCGCAAGCGAGTCACATGAATGCACTAATACATTGATAGAGCTTGGCAGCTTTTGGCGCATGCGTGTTAAGCTCTAGCGAGAGGTGTATGCAGCAGTGGAAGGGGAAGTGGGAAGGGATTGTGGAATGGGTAGTGGGGAATAAGAACAACAAAAAAATTGTGAGCTGATCGCGGCAGCCATTTTGAATAGTCGTAATGTGTACGGTTAACTAACGCTTAAGGAAAATTCACACATTGTTTGCGTTTCATTTCATTTCGTTTCGTTTTCAATCAATTTGTTGCGCTTTATAAATAAAAATAAAAATAAAAAGGATAATTTTTATAGATTTTACTGCTGCTGCGAGTGTATTTATGTCTGCTTGGTCTGCCGTGCGAGTGTTTGTCTGTGTTTGCAACACAAAAATATCCATAACTAAATTTAACATTTGTTTTTGTTTTATATTTAACTTTGCCCGTCTTATTTTGGCCAACTTGTTGTTGTTATTCTTGCCGAATGAATGGCAGACAACAGGTCGCAGCTTATAAATACTTACAACCACGGCACACACATGCAAACACACACACACTCGCACACCCATGCCTACCCTACTCCCCCTGAATCGAGCATAGTAAGAAAGTTATCAATTAAATTGCATTTTGGCTCATTTGAAATAAACAATTGATTTCTAGCTAATTGTGGTTTTATTTTATTTTTACACTATTGTATTCTGGCAGTTTATTTTCTCTTTAATAGATACATATTTCTAACAAGTTGGCACGTGCCACAGCTAAATCTGAACTTTTATTTATGCAGCGCCACACAGCTACAGATACAAATTGGTATAAACAGACAGACTGGCTTCTATATACACATATATGTATCTGTTCAGTCAGCTATTCTCTATAGACGCCTGCTTCATTCTGCTTTTTGTGTATGATATTGTTTGTTTTTATTGTCTTGTGTTATCCATGTTGTCTCGCTGCTTTTCGCAACAGTTTCCTACTGGGTGGTCCAATATTTCCAGCTATAAAGCCACTAAATGGGCCCCAGAAGAAGTTGTGTCTTGTTAAGGCAAAAGTTCTGCACGCTGTAATCCACTGGGTAAAGCTGTCTACAGCTAATATGGGACCTAAGTAGCACACAAATGGCTGTAACTAAACGGTGTTTGGGGAAGGAAGAGGCGAACTTTATTTCTATAACTTTTTGACAGCTTAAAGTTTTAAATATTTAATAGATTTTTGATTCCTTTTTGGCACTCAAGTTCAGCTCATATTTATAGATTCCTTGGCATAGCAAATCATGTCGAACATACGCTCTGTTGTAATTCAGTGTTCTATTTCTAGTTATTGCTGCCATAATTGTCATGCAATCCAAATTAGGAAATACAATATGACACATCAACAAATTATAAAAATTATGAATGCGTATGTGTGACCAAAAGGGGGAACCAGAAGGTGTAGGCGGAAGAGATTTGGAAGAGAGCGTGGAAAGGATTGCATGTGCGCCACCACAAATTAAACGTGTTCCGTTTGCCCAACTCCAAAAAGGGGGGACCCAGCAGACAGCAGACTAAACAGATCCGACAGCTACTACATACATACTCGGATATCTTGAATATATACTTCTGCTGCACATTATGTACTTCCTTAAGTGCGTTTTCCCCAGTGTAGTTTACCTACACACACACACACACACACAGGCCGCGTCTCTCACTCTGCAAATGCCACGTAGAGCACGCGTGAGGCGAACAGAGATTTGCTCTGGGATTACGAGTACTATATACTACTATATGGGAAGACTGCTCAGTTTACTAATTGCTTCCGCTACTGCAACGCTTTGTGGCTGCCACTGCTGTTGTTGTTGTTGTTGTTGTTGCAGCATGAAGAAGTTTTTAGGGGTCTAGAGATTCATTTTAATTGCATTTCTCTTAACGGTAACATCACCCAGAGTCCCAACAAGCACAACTGGTAGCTGGGGCGGAGATGTAGCGGACTCGACTGTAAGCAGCCCTGTAAGATATTTTATGTACTTAAGGTGTGATCGTGAATAGACTTTGGTTAATAGAAAGATTAAGAAGGCTCCTCTGGGAACTGATCAAAACTTAATGCTTAAGGACACTTAACTTAAACTTTTTTCTGCTCCACGATTTACTCCTAGCAAATAAAATCTTACTGAATAATACACTTAAACTCCTTATCTTAGCTTATATTTTCTAAGTACGAGTTTTGGTAACATTTGTTGAAGTATCTTTTATGTATTAAGAACAATCAAATGAGAACTACTTTACTCTACTAATACACAAATATTTTTTTAAAATACTACAAACCTTTTATCATGATCAGCACGATAAAAAAATCCCCAAAACCCGTAGCTAACTCAAGTATGCCCAAGTAGTTTTAAAAGATGCGGGATTACTCCACATCTCTCATACTTTGGACTAGATTTCAGCCCAGCATCCCCTATACTTTTAGTTGGGACAGTTTGCTGCAAACGCATATACTACTCCGCTGTTTCAAGTACCGGGTCTAACAACAAACAGCGCAGCCCCAGTCCGAGTCCCAGCCGCAATCGCAGTCGCCGTCACAGTCCCTGAGTCAACGTATGGCCGCTGTACGTCTTACCTTCCCCCGTCACCGCCCCCACACCGCTCTTCGCTTGCTGTTGCTATCGATGGTGCCCGGACGGCGACGTCAATAACATTTGTGTCTGCGGGCTCACACACACACACTTACATATATATGTATGTGCATAACGAAAATCAAAGGAAACATATAAAAGATCTACATGCATACGTATATAGTATATTTTCCTGCTACCAGAGAGATCTGTTTTGTAATGGACGTTGTCTGGCGTTGTGGCTGTAGGTGAGAAACACACACACACACATGCACACGTAGATACACTAAGAGACAGCAGCTCGGCCCGGGTCATAAAATAATTTGAACGTAGTGTTCTGGGCTCTGCAGGCACTTGAGCTATGCGATCGCTCGATCGAGAATCAAGAATCGAGTATCGTATGCTAAGGAAGCCGAAGCCAAAGGATGTGCACACTTGAGACTACGGCGGAAAGCGGAAGAGGGGCGGGGTAGTGTTGCACCCGGGAAATGCGCTTGCTTGAAAACTGAATATTTGTTCTCTCTCTCCCGCTCTCCCACTCTCACTCGCTGTCTCTTTCTGTCTGTGTGTTTTGTCTATCGTTGACTTTTTGGCACATATACGGTTCATTTCATGAGCCGAATCTGCTGCCATGTGCTGTTCTGCCAACAACAACAAAGGCAACAACAAATTGTGCACACATGTTGCGTATGTTTTTGGTGTTTTGTTCGCTTTACAGCACAGCATTTTCATAGCACAATAATAATACTTATCGAGCAGACAGTCGGTAGTTCCTGCCCTCTCCCATTCCAATGTAGTCTTTTTTTTTTGGGTCGACATAACGCCAACAGCTGATTGAGCACACACACTTTGGTTATAAATAAGTAGCTGTATATCGCGTGCAGGATTTGAATATTCTCCTGCATCAAATTATCCATCAACAGCTGAGCAACTGACGTCACAGCTCAACGAATTTTTTTCTCTTTTTTGGGTAGAATTTTGAACTTTTTATTCCAGTTGTGTGTGTAGAGTGGGCTGAAGGGCGCCAGCTTTTTGGGGCAAAGGTGTTGAAAGCTATACACTTCCCATTTGTACGGCAAAGTTTACGCTGGGTGGATATGCAGTGATCTAGGCGTGAAAGGTACTAAATGAAAGATATATGAAGTGGAAACTTGGAAAGTTAAAGACTTTTAGCCAAAACTAACTTAGTTTACATTTAGCTACTTAATTTTATTAGCTGTGTGTGTCAGCAGTAACGCTCAAAAGTTGCTCTTTTTGGCTTTAATTTGAATTTTTTATGCTGCCAACTCAGCCACAAGTTACATGTCATTCAAATGCTGTATTTGAAATGCGCACTGGAAGAGCTCTACCAGTAACTCCCTAATGCCACATCAGTCTTAATTCAAAGCATTGCGCACTTTTTGACGTTATGCAGAACAGTCGAGAGACATGTCTCTGCCTGGCCTGACTCGACTCGACTCGGCTTGGGCTTGTGCTTTATCCATATGAGACATACTAAACCCAATGCTGTCAATGTGCTGCTGCCAAGCTTCAAGAGAGAGCGAGAGGGAGAAAGAGCTACAGAAAGAGAGAGGGAGAGTGCTGGGCTGTCGCTTTGCATCAGCCTTTAAAGATTTATGGTATCCTTTCAACTTTAAACTCGTTACTGCGCTGACTGCATAAAGAGACAATGCCCCCTACCAAAATTTGGACTCATGCAAAGTGTGTGTGTGTGTGTGTGGCACATGTGCGTATTGCTTATACCCTATTAATTAGTTAAAGGGTTTACGAGTCTTTGGAAGTAACTAAACTCTGACAACTTACTCACAACTTCAACTCTATATCTATCTACATATCTTATCCATTTTAAAGGGTATCCAACAGTCGAACTAGCCTACTAAGCCAGCTCAGGGGGGCACACTCTTTTGGTAGCCGTTCCTCGGTCCCCTTTGCAGGAGGTTACAGGGTACACGGCAGCAGTGAACTGATCGTCATAAATTGCATGTTGTTGTAGTTTTGAACGCTGCTTGAGGGGCGGCTAGTCGAGGACACGCCCCCATTCGACAGTTGAGATTAATTTGCTGGCCATGTAGTGTTGTCATGTCAATAGAAAACTGTGTATTTAATTCATTTACTTTTCAAACATAAAATCTAAACTTTTTGCTGTTTTTGTGTCTCTTCTCTTTGCAGCGAAACTTTTTGTACCTGTTGTTTGCACACGCAAAAGAAAACTTTAACAAGGTGAGTGTGAAAAATATATATGTATATACATTTATCTGTTTAGTATTTTCAGGTCATGCTAGCGGAAAATTCTCAATTCAGAGTTGCTCTCACACTTGTTTATTTAGCTCTTTGTAACTGGGAGAAATGAAAAGTTTTTGTATCTTCTTCATGGCTTAACTTAAAACGCCGAGCACGTGCCGCGTATTATGGGGCATCTTCTGTTACTTCAACTGGTGAGGGAGTGGGAGTGTGTTAGTGTGTGTGTGCGAGTGTGTGTTTGTTGTGCACAAGGCAAATATTTACACTCAATGGAACATAATAAAGACATTAAAAATATATCATATTGTGTGCGGCTTTGGCAAGTGTAGCTGTGTGTGTGCGAGTGTGTCCTCTGTGTGTGCTTGTGTGTGTGCGTGGGACACTTTTCTTTATCGCCCACCCACAAGCTGTCAATTTCTCCCCCCCTCACACCGTCTGCTTGTCTATCTGCTGTTGTTGCTGCTGGTTTTGTCCTACACCTGCCCATCGAAGCATAACAACCTTCTTTTACTCCAAACAGTTCAAGTTTTTTCCTCAGCCTTGTTTACCTGTCTCGCTCTGCCTCTCCCCTTCCACCTCCCTCTCCCACTCTCTCTTGCTGTCTTCCTCTGTATGACAGACAGTCAAGCAAAATGGCATAGTCATAATGATTGATATGCATGCTAGCGAAATGTGATGCTGATTTCAAAATGATTACCTGATGTCTGCTCTGTTCAGCTCTGGTCTGGTCTGGTCTGGTCTGGTCCTTTGCCTTGACAGTTCACGTAGCCAGAACGAATATTCGAATATTCAATATATTCAATTAACTGAGTGCCATACTTGTGCTTGAAATATGAAGCTCTAAGTTGGCCAAATTTTGCTGCGTTTGAATTACGTTTCAGTTGGTTAAATTATTTTAAGACCCCGTACTCTAAAAAAGAGTAGAGCGGTCTATTAAGTTTGGCAGAAGGAGGCGTGGCCGACCCTATAAAATAAATATATTCTTGATCAGTCATGATATAGCTATAACCGCTTGGAATGAAAGTCAGGCCCAGAAATTCTTGCTGAAATACCAGATAAACAGAAAGATCAGCAGATCGCAGTACAAAAATGATTTAAATTAAATATATTAACATTTAACATTGAATTAACTTTAACATAGAATTAAACTGAACATGGAATTAACATTAACAGCTTAAACAGACTCCCACTCTCTGCGCTAATTGCGCTCAGAGATCTCTGCCGCTGTTTGTGTGATTGTTCGCGGACGCCAGCAGAGCGCACGAACGGTTTGTGTGTTTGTTCGCTGTCAACTATGGCGCTAACAAGCAGCACTCTCTGTTTACTGTTTACGGATCACTCTCTGTTTACAGTATGCTCTGCATGCTCCCAGACTCTACTCTCTGTAATTGAACTTTAATTACAGTCTGATGCTTGCTGCTGATTCTGATCGCCTGGTGTTTCACCCAAAGAAATCTTCGATTTTGGCCTTTCGCAGAGTTTATTTTGCTTGAACGCAGCGATCTGCAGTGCCAAAAATCATTAGTAATTCTTGCTGAAATACCAGGCCAACAGAAATAGTCAGCAGGTAGCAATAGATAAAGTAAATAAGCGAAAAGGTTTGTTTATACACGTGCACAGCTTGGTTTGCTGCCAAGCCCACGTGCACTGCCTCCCTCTTCCACCCACTCTCTGTTTACGATCTCTTCGCTGTTTCTGTGCTTGTTCGCTGCCATCTTTGGCGCGAACGAGGAGCACTCTCTGTTTACTGTTTATGCTCCCGCTCTCTACTCTCTGTAACTGAATTTAAATTACAGTCTGTCGCTTCCTGCTGATTCTGTTCGCCTGGTGAATCAGCAGAAAAATCTTCGATTTTGGCCTTTCGCGGATTTTTTTTTGCGTGACCGCGGCGATCTGCAGCGCCAAAAATTGTTAAAAATTTTTGCTGAAATACCAGGCCAACAGAAATATCAGCAGGTCGCTATGCAAAAATTATTTAGCATTAACATTGACTTAACATAACATTGACTTAACAGTAACTTAACATAACATTGACTTAACAGTAACTTAACATAACATTGACTTAACAGTAACTTAACATAACATTGACTTAACAGTAACTTAACATAACATTGACTTAACAGTAACTTAACATAACATTGACTTAACAGTAACTTAACATTACATTAACATAACATTGACTTAACAGTAACTTAACATTACATTGACTTAACATTGACTTAACATAACATTAACATAACATTGACTTAACAGTAACATTGACTTAACATAGACTTAACATTACATTGACTTAACAGTAACTTAACATTGACTTAACATTGACTTAACAGTGACTTAACATTGACTTTACAGTAACTTAACATTAACATTGTCTTAACAGTAACTTAACATTAACATGCACAAAATTTATTTGTTTAAACTGGGCTCTTGTAAGTTCTGTTGTATCTTACTGTGGATTTCTTTTCGCTTGAGAATTCAACTGGGCATTTGAATATTCCAGCTGTAATACCAAGCGAACAGAACTTTCAGTAGATGTCAAATCCAAAATTCAAACTAAATAAACTTTTCTTGAATCACAGATTATCATACACAGTTTCTGTATATCCAATTTGATTTAGTGTTTTTTATTATTTAGTAACTTTGGTCCAGCTACCATCAAATATAGAATATTTTTGTTAATTGTCCTTGAGCTGATTTGCTGAGCTTAGCAAACTAAATTTAGTTTGTTAGATTTCCCAGTCACATTTCACTCTAATCAAAACGCACTTATCAATGAATTTTAGATGAAGAGAATTCGACATAAAGCCCGAAATGTAGAAGACGAAGAAGAAACAGTTGGAAAAATCACTTATTCGCTTGTCCAAATCAATTAAGTGTCGTGCTAACAATTTTGTAGTTTACCTTGACGTGTGTGTGTGTGTGGCTACTGTAGATACTGTATCTACGTTTGAGTTGGAGATAGAGATGGAGATACGGATATAGTGGGTTTGTATGTTGGCTGTACTTTTGAAAGCATCCATTTCAATTATAATTTTGTGTGGCATTGTGTGGGCAGCGTGAAAACCTTTTATTGCACGTGTCCTTGCCAAGGTATTTGCATGAAATATTCGTCCTGGCAGCTTGTACAACTTTTATTTGTGCCATTTGTGCGCTGTCACACTGTCGAACCGGGGGATAAATGTAGGTTTATCAGCCAGCAAAACCCCTAAAACCCTTCCACTAACCTCTGCAAATTCCCACAACATTTGCTGTGAAAGTGAAAATGTGTCAGTTGGTTAAAAGTTTTGCAGCAATTGGTAAGGAAAAAAAGGCTTATTTAAAGCCAAAAACAAATTTGTGTATTAAAATGGAAAAAAATGTAAAGTTTAAGTTTAAATTTTGAATGTGAGCAGTTAACAGTTGCAAGTCAATGCAACTGACAAGCATTTACTGCATAATAGCATGTCAAGGGGATTGAAGGGCTTGGAAAAGGGGGGTTGGGGTTGGTAAAGGGGGCGACAGTGGGGTTGGGGAGGCGTGTCAGGCTGTCATGGCCACGTTTTGTAGCCACTTTAAGAGCCTGGCGCGTCGTGTGGCAGCAACAGCTTCTCATCTGCTCATCATTGATGCAAACAGTGAAATGCTTTCACTGCTGCTCTCTTGTCTGCCCGCCCTCTCCTCTCCACTGTTTGTACCCCATATACACACACAGACACACACTCACATACATGTCAAGGTAGCCTTATTGAAGCTGACAGGCGGCTGCCTCTCTCTGTTTGCCACTGTGTGGGCGGTGGCAGCAGCAAAATTGATTAGATTAGGCAACTCGAAGCGAGACAAACCATGGAGTATTTATGCCAAAGGAGCAGTAACAAGGCCGGGCTTAGTGGTGGGCGGGAGGGGAGCCTGGGGTACTCCTCTTATTGCCCGTTTAGACATACTTCAGTTGACAAGAACAGTTTCGGGCTTTTTCTGCTGCTTCACTTTTACTTTACTCGCTTTTCTTTTCTTTTCTGTGGCTGTTGTGCCTAAGCCAATATCTAATCACATTTAAATTGTGCTCGAAGCACACACACACACACTCGACACTCACACACCTACACTCCACACACACACTCCTGTTGTGTCGCTTATTTTGATGAACGATTGAGAGTTTAAGCGCCTTTTAAGACATGCGATTGAAATGTAATTAGGCAATGCTAATGCCTCGATCCTGTGGGAGATCTGGCTATAGCTTCTGCTTCTTCTTCTTTTTTTCTTTACCACCCACAAGTAATTACTGCCCCTAATTGCTTCTGGCAAAACGCTGCCTTTCTTATTCGCATTTAAATTAAGTCAACAACAAGAAATGGCTAAAAAAAATAAACTTGGTCAATTGGAAATGCTGTTCCACAATTGAGAGATTGTAATTTAAGCTCTGTTCTTATTATGCTAATATTTCTGTCATTGATGAGCAAAATATTTGGGCTAAGAATAAATGCCATTAAATGCCAGCATTTCAAAGAGTAATTTATGAAATGTAATCCATCGGAGGGAAGTACAAGTAGAGTTCAAGTTTGAGGGTGGAATAATTGTTTGCAACGAGTTTTGGATGAATTTTGCAAAGTAATTCAAGTGTTTGAGGAGAAATCTAAGCGGCGATTAGAAAGAAAGTAAGAAAATTAAATCAAATCAATCAAGTACGTCATACCTTACTGCACATACCCTAGGCAAATGGTGAGCATAGGGTATGTGAAACATGCTGTTAAAGTAATGCACTCAAAGTGCGACGATTTGAATACCAAAGATGTGAGGAAAACTACCTACGCAGCGTTTACAACAACTTGAACTTATAATTGCTGTTGTTCTTGTAGTTGTACTGATTGCTGTTGTTCTTGCTGTTGATCTTGGTTGGGGTGCCACGTTGTAGAACCCTCTGCGTGGTGGCAAAGACAACACAAATGTCGAACGGCGAGCAGATCAAGAGACACAGAGCGGCCAGGAGTGAGGGAATGCAGAGTAAAGGCGGTTAAGTGCCTTTGGGCGACTGCAGTCAAGTCGGACTCAACACATTGCCACTAAAAAGTGCGCATGTGTCGCCGCATGTTGCACATATGTGTGGCACGGCTGCAGCTACGGCAAACTGACTCTGGACATGGACATGCGCGAAATGCGAGCAACATTTTTATCGAATTAACTGCAGAAGGCGACGACTCGCAGAGCTCTGCAGACGCTGGCAGTTGTCGCCATCAGCAGCAGTAGTAGTAACTCCAGCAACAACTGCAGCAACTCTCTGGAGGCAAGGGTGTTAAAAGTCACAAGGACACACGCACGTTGCAGTTGCAGATGCCGCTTCGAGGTCAAATGCAACATTTGCATTACCATATTGTCATATGCTATGACTACTGCTAATGCTGCAGCTACTCCTGCCTCCTCCTACTCCTCCTCCTCTACAGCTCTGCACTTTCAAGTCTGCAACATTGTGTGGCGCCCCTTGAAGTTGTTGCCTGTGACAATGCGTGATTTTTACTGAATTCCATTTGAGCATTTTCTGCTGAAATATTAGAGACAACAGTTACAGATATTAAGACAAAGGATTGGTGGACTTAAGCTCTCTGAAAGTCTAGAGTTTGACATAAATTCAATCGTATCAAAAGTAACTAAAATTGTATCTAAATAATAACAGTATTAATTAAACCGTTTCGCTCATGACTCAGCTATTTCCGGTGTCCTACACTCACGTGTATGTCAAATCAGGAAGGCCTCTAATTTATATATATAACTACCAATCGATATAGCCAATTATACGTTGAGTAAGTTCCTCATTTTTTAAATTATATGGTTATTGCACCTTGAACCGCTGTCCGACCCTTAAAGCCTTGCATGCTAACTAATGGGTTTCAAACTTTCAGTCAGCTGTCCCTTAACGGTTAACTAGTTAACTTCATGTATGAATAAAGCAATGAAAGTCAATACTTTGTGTGTTAGATAAGGAACCTTGAAGGTTACTTGTTAGTGCTTTGAAGCTAGGGGTTTGAACTGATTGGGTTGATTTGATTTAAGTTTGAAAGAGGCTTTAAAGAGTACTTGATTATAAGTTACGTTTTGGTCCTACTCTAACTTTTATCACACTTAAAATAAGTGATTGTTTAAACAAAAGAATTTTTAGTCTGCTCTTTAGCGTTTATATAGATTAATGACGGTTCAAACCTCTTTTGCCTTGTGCTGGTAATACTAACGTATTTAGGAAACGTTTATAGAGCAAATTGTATTTATGAATTCTTGAATGAACCTAAAGGACACTGAGTGCTTGTGGGTCACATTGTAATGCCGTGTGCTTTTTTTTTTTATGCTGCCACACGCAGGTTAACAAAGTTTTTATGGAGCAAATCGTCAGGAAGCAGCCTAAAGCACTCGAAAGTGGGCCCAAAAACAAGGACAATGCGTTGTGTGACATGACAGAATAAAAGCACGACAACAACAACAAAAATAAAAAAAGATGGGAAATAACACAGAAAGTATGAAAGGAAAACTGAATGAAACGAGAGTCGAATAAATAATCAGACAGACAGACAGTCAGGCAGACAAACATGCTCGAATTTGACAAAGGGCAGCGGGGGCGTGGAGAGGGGGCAACACGGATACACAGATACCAAACGAAAACCAAGGAAACGTATTGTTGATGGCAGGGGGTGAGTGGGCGGTACGCCTTTGGGGGAGGCAGCTGTACATCAAAATGGATAATTAACATTTATGAGCAGGCAATAGAGCGAGTGCTGCTTTCAAAAGCCCAGCGAGAGTGGCATATCGAGAGAGGGCACAATCTATAGTGCGAAGGAGGGAGGCAGGTGCGTAGCAATCGAAGTGAGCCGCAAAAGGAATTTCAGAAAAATAACTGTTGCTGCTGGAGATGGACAAAAACAACAACAACAACGTCGGCAGCAACAGCAGCAGCAGCAGTACAACGAACGGCTGTTCCGCCTCTGCCTGTGTGCATGAGTGAGTGCAAACAAAAACCATATGTTTCTTGTTTGACTCTGCGTTTCACTCAAACGTTCGGTCGATTCGTGAGGCTTTTGCTTTCGTTGTGAGTGAAAAGTTTTTACTCAGTTCGACAGCGACTGCGCGCTCCTGAGTGTGAACGCAAACTGAGCGTGTGGGTGTGAGTAAGCCAGAGCGCCAAAGAGAGCGTGTGGGAAAGAGAGGGTCAGTGCGAGAGAATAAGTGAACGTTGTACGTCGATGTATGTGTGATATTTTGTTACACAAAACAGAAATCTGTTGCACTAATACAGGCACAGGAACCGTTAGAATGCCCGTGTGCCTGTAGCTTTTGCCCACTCACTGCTCTCACTGTATGTGTGTGTGTACGGCAGAGTGCTTATGCATATGTATTCGTGCTGGCTACGCTCGTTTGCCATACAACGACGAAGCACATTACGAGATTCATTCGACATCCTCACTGCATTCACGACTCGCGGGGCTACACACACACACCGCATACACTCAAAGCAGTCGCTCGCACACAGTCGCGTTCAGCGATACCGATACCGATAGATACTGTGCCGTATCCGTGTGTCTCTGTCGGCCGTGCGACTACGTCAACGGCTCTGCTTGTCCGTCAGTACGTTCGTACGCGTTCGCAACGCCGCTTCTTTAGTTCCCAGATCTCCGCGTTCCGTTCGCGTTTTGTGCCGCGTTTTCTTGCGCGATTGTTTCATTCGAAGAAAGCCAAATCAAATAAATAATACATTAAGAAACGCCAGCATAAATAAATACAACAAACACACAAAAGGAAAAGAAAAGAAACGAGGGGGATAAAAAAAAAAATTAAAGAATAATAATAATAAAAGGTGCAAGCAAATGAGGCAAATTATGCCGCTGTGCGCTATAATTTATTTTTACTCCAATCTATAAACAATTTTGACGTCTATTTCCAAAAATACATTTTTTGAAAAGGAAAATATAGACACGAAATAAAAACAAAACTAAAAACAATGCGTATGCCACTTATAACATTTTATTTTTAACGTTTTATTTCGCGAGGTGTTGTTCCGCCCGCCTCTCGCCCCCTCGCCACGCCTCTCCTACCGCTTCGCCTATCGCGACTTCTGTTTATAAATATTTACAATTATAACAATTCGAATTGAATTTACACAAAACCTGAAATAACGAGGAACACAAAATAAAATAAAAAACATTATTGCATTTGTGTGTTTTTATTTGCCAAAGAAGCATAAATAATACAAATTTTTAAAACGAAATTATTCAAATAAATAAATATTAAACAAAATATGAAATGAAAGCAAAACAAAAGTAAATAGAGATTAAAAATCGTGTACAACTTTTGAGAGACAATTTAAACGATTTAATTATACAGTACATTTATTTTGTATGTAACATTTTTGAGACATTTTAAACCGTTGAACATTTGCTCAATTAAAGTGGAATTTCAAAGATTGCAAATCATGTAAGTTGGCTATGAGTGTATGTTAGTTGTAAGTGAATTATTGGTAAATAGTTGAAGCAACTTCATGACGTTCTAACTAAACAAGTTACTTCATTTATTAGCCGCATACTGACGTCATCGTGTATATCAGTTAACATTTGCAATCAAATTTCTTATTGATAGAGGCGCACACACACACACGCACTCCTAACACACACACACACACACTTACGCGCCAATTTATATCGCGCCTTTTACTTTTCTTATTAATTTCGCTCTCTTTTGATATTTTTGTGTGTTATTTTTTGCATTTAATGCTCAAATGTTTCAAAACTCAGATACACACAAACATCTGCTCATTTCCAGCACCAGTGTGTGTGTGCGTGTGCGTGTGCGTGTGTGTGTAGACTTTTGCCAAAACTGATAAGCTGCCAATACAGTAACAGTTACATACATGAACATTCATGTTTATATGTATGCTTTCAACGAAGTTCAAATCCATTTCCACTGCTTCACACGTTATCAGTTCTTGCATGTAGTTCTTGCTGCTCCTCCTCCACCACCTCCCCCTCCTCCTACTGCCCCTCCTACTGAACAATTGACTGAATGAACGAATTAATTATTGACCGAATGCCTCTGATAATTGTCCCGACTGTTTGCAGTTTTTGCACTGCACTCGCAGGGCTCTGTAAAATGTCATGCAAAAATCTGCCACTCACTTTGTTTGCCTTATCGACATGTCTGTGCATGAGACATTGCACTTCCCAGTAGTTCTGTCCCACAGTTGAGACACCTAGAACACTTGGAAATTACCCATAACCAGATGATCTAATAGTTTGCCGGAAATTCGCTATAAAATAATTCATTAACAGCATTACAACTGTTAACTGGCTGTTAACATTTGTATGCTAGCGTCACACTGTTAACAAACCTTTCTGCTTCTGCGCCTGTTTTCAGTTCTTCGTTCTTAATCTTTGAGATAACCAACATCTGATAGCACATAATCATAGGTTCTTGCTGGGGTGGGAGCGGAGTGGGAGCTTAGAACTTCTTATTGACTAGCCAGCGGGGGTTTCACGCTCGGGGCACAAAGGCAAAACCTTTGCCCTAGGCCTCAAGCGGAGTGCTAATCGCATCAAACAACAAAACTAAAGAAGCAGAGAAAAAAACAAACCCAAAAAAGGCATCAAAAGTGGCAAATGAAATGAACGCGAAGTTATTTCTTATCAATCAATAATTTGGCAAAAGAAACAAAGTTTGAAGTGTGGTTGCGTTTTTACTGCTTTTGCTTTTATGATAACAACAAAATTTGCAATCGAATTCTTTTTTTTTTCGCTCTACAAATTATTTAGATAAGGATTGTTGTTGTTGTTGTTGTCGCACTATCTGAAACGAGAGGGAGAGTTTTTCGGCTCGTGCTTATCACAGTACGGCAAAAGGTACCCAAGCAAATGCTATACAAATACATATATAAATTATATATAATATATATTAAAGCTCATTGTTGTTGTCTTCAGTTGATGAAGTATTTGTTGCTGCGATTGTGTCATATTTTAATGATTATTATTATGATTTCTTTATTGTTCTTGTCTTTTTTTTTTCATTCTTTCGATTTCTTTTTTTTTTTGTATACATTTGTTTATTTTGCACACTCTTCCGCCTCTCTCTCGGGTCTTATTCTCAGCTTTTTTCTAATATTTTTTATAACGTTTGTAGCTCTGATAAGATATGATGCCATAGAGCAGCAGTCCATGATAGTCCCGTCCCCGTGTTTCTCGTTAGAGCATAGGACGCGCGTCTTCCAAAAAATACTGAAGGAACCTTGAGTCTGCTTATCGTACATCGTTAATGCAATTGAAAAATGTTTGCAATTGCAAAATTGATAAAAAGTAGTAAGAAATAATTGGCAAAGAGCTGGCAGCGCATAGACACCCCGGAAGGCAGTATTAGATCATCTCAAAGTGGTTTTTGTTAGCAGAATAAATATTATATTTAATTTGCTATAAACTACAGCTACCGATGCTAAAGAGGTTTAGTATACAGTTCCATTCCTTCACTTCCTCATGACAAATGAGTTGCCTAAATAAGTTATGTTTTGCCTCTACAATTTCAACACTTTAAGGATAAAGTTTCAGTTCAGTAACTAGTTCCGAAAGCGACAAAAAATGTCAAAACATTAGCGGAACTAAAGGAAATGTTTGGTCGCCTTTGATGCGGCTCAATGGCAGCGGCAACGAGGCGTTTCAGGCGCGTTTTAAAACGCGACGTTGCGCGTGGCGTTAATTAAATTGAGATTTACGAGTATAACAAATCGTCAGTTGGGTGCTGAGTGCGAAAGCATTAGCACTACACAGAGGGCGGAGATACAAACTCCCGATCAGATCATTACCAGCCAAAAAACACTGAAAACAGTTGATTAATCTCTGGTTTAAATTGTGGGCGAGTTTGAGATTTGGTGGCCAGTTGGGAGCTGAACTTCGGAGCAACAAAAAAGGCCAAAAGAAACGGAGCGAAAGGCAAAAATGTTTAAGGCGAAATAAGTAATATAATTTGTAATGAATTGAATTTGTTGTTTTGTTGTTGTAAAAACGTGTTTAAAAAATTATTTATTTAATTTTGTTGCTGCGATAAAAATGAATTTTATTAGAGGTCTCTGTGTGTGTGTTTGTGTGTGTGCCATGTCAAATTCTGCTCCGAACTGGTTTTCCAACTCACCCAAAAGTTCATTCATCCAAATAATACGGAAAAGTTTAAAATTTGCATAAATTACTTGCAGTAAATCGTAACAACAAAAGCAGCAACAACAACAACTACAACAACTACAACAACCACAACGTTAACAAACTGCTGCTAATTGCAAGCGATACATTTAATGGCATTAATTTAAGATGTTTCATCCAGAGGAAAACCACGAAATCCCAACAAACTGAATCATTCCAGTGAATTTGTTTGTAAGGAAATAGCAAATTTACTTGCCTCTTGTTACTACCCTCGTTTTAAATCAAACTCTTACTTATATACTTGTATTTTGTGGTTTATTCGTAGCATTATAATTACTTGCTAATCGACTGAGTTTGTGAGCTTGCAATTAAATTGAATTATTAATAATAAACACTCATTTTGGGCGACAACTTCCTCAATTAAATGCGAGTGCAAATTAATTCACAAATTTCGCATTTCCAACAATTTTTGGCCAATTGCCTAATGATCTGCAGTAAGAGATCTTTCGCTGGTGTTTGTGGTCTTTTGGTCTTTTAGTTTTGTTGCCTTTTGGGCCCAATTAAAATGCCGCTTCTAATTGCCAACGCAGCAAAGAACTGTGTAATAACAAGTCGTCTTGACACACATGCAACCAACGGCATCTCTTGCTCTGTCTCTGCTAATTTCCTTGCTTCCTTGCTTCCTTCCTTTTGTTGTTGTTTTGGCTGTGCTCAAGTGGCACAAAGTTTGTGGCGGTTGTGGCTGCTGCCACTGCCGCTTCTGACCCAGTCAACTTGCAACTGCAACCACAAAATGTTTAATTGTCGCCGTCTATGCAAACAAACTGTGTTAAGATTTGACCCCAGGGCAGCACTGTCAACACTTGCAACACACCAGCAACAACAACAACAGCAGTTGCTGCCACACTTGGCAACGTCCATGTCCGGGTTGATTAGCAAAATGTTGCAACGTCACTTGCAATTAGCCATCGCAAGTTTTGGGCCTGCTTTGCACTAAACACTTGACAATTTTATTGTTTCCCCTTTTTTTTTTCCTGCCTTTTTTTGGTAACACGCATTCCAGTGACGTGTCGGTTTTGATGTATTGCCGTTTATTTGCTCGGCCACTTGAAGCATTTAAGTGACTATCTAATCGCCAAGTGGCAAGTGGCAGCAGCAGCAACAACAGTGAGAGCAAAATGCAGATTTTGATAAGAAGCTCCCATCGATAACAATAAAATGAGCAATGAGAAAATAACAAAGCAAAGCATTTAGAAATATGTTTTCTGCTCTGCTTTCATTGCCGTAATTACTGTTAATTGGGAGTGAGGTAGAGTGGGACTAAATTTAATCCAAGGACAAGACTTAGCTGAGCTTAAGCAGCAGCTCTGCTGAACACAAATTAAATTGGGAAATGGAAATTAAAGTCTAGTTTACAAACTACTTTAAGCCAAGCGCTTAAATAAGCCTGACTTTTAACACATAAATGCTCAACTTTTGCATATAAACTCTTTTTTTAAGGCTTAAGCAAACTGTTGACAATCATGCTGGCCACGTTTTGGCCATAAATAAAAGCCGCTTGCTGAATTAGTGGAGACAAATGGCTGTGGCTCAAACAACGCACATAAGTATGCTATAAATTCTGTCGAACGAATTCCAATTCCTGTTTGATTATGAAATATCTTCAGTTGTGACAACTGCTCATATTGCAATCGTAATGTTGAAATTAATTTAACTTTTATACATTTTAATTAACATTTTTAACGTATCAAATGATTTGTTTGTGACAGTGTGTGTGTGAGGGTTTGTGTGTGTTACACATGCGGAATAAAATACTTTAATTGCCAGCTGCTAAGCGACATCTCTCGCAGCAAACTCAGTAGCCCCGCCTGCACTCTGCTTCCCTACGCTCCCCTATGCCCTCGAGCATTAACCGCTAAGCAGCTTCAATTATTCATGTTTCTCGTGCTCTGCTGAGTGACGCACTTCTCTTTGTTTCTCTTCGTGTTGTTGGTGGTCTTTCAATGCGGGTGTTTATCGCGATTGTAGGTTGAGCTTCGGTTTGTTGTGTGTGTGTGTGTGTGTGTAAAGGGTGTGTGTTCATCTGGTTTAACTCATGTGCGTATGCAACTTGAGGTCAATGCTTATCGACATCTCTTAGCTAAATATATGAACTCTATAGAGTTCTTACTCAGCAATCACAAATCGGATACAAAGTGCGCGGTTTAGTGACTATAAAGGTACCCAT
This sequence comes from Drosophila dunni, assembly GCA_018152125.1. NCBI lineage: Eukaryota > Metazoa > Arthropoda > Insecta > Diptera > Drosophilidae > Drosophila > Drosophila dunni. The sequence continues at coordinate 9,439,648 of JAECXC010000339.1, read as the reverse complement.
ATCACTCTCGCTGATTACGTTGATTGTGTGTGTGTGTGAGTGTGTGGCAAACCGCAAACAAATCTTCTGTTTATTGTCAATATTAATCGAGTATCCTTTTTAACCAAAACTCAGATTATGACAACTTAATTAACACTAGTTAAGCTGTTTGTTTAACTATGTAATTAAATTCGCCGCACGTGCCAAAATATTATATATCATTTCCCCCCTCCAATACCCGTATTTCTAATAGCTTTAAGTTAGTTTGATGTTGGTGTGTGCGCAACGCTGCGTATGTGTAATGTGCTAGTGACAAATTAGTCAAAGAATTCGCAAATGAAATAAACTTTGAATAGCTCCGGAAGGGGAGGGGGCAGTGACTAAACGAAATCATTTGCTCACTCAACAGTCAGCAAAACCAAGTATTACTAAATAATGGAAAGTATTAACTATTTATAAAATACTCTTTCTTTATCGCTTTGCTTTGGGATCGCAGCGTCATTCGTACATTATCGATACTGTATTGATTCAGAGTTTGTCTTCCGCCTTTTGTGCCGCATACTCCACATAGTCCACACTCATAGCTTTTATTTCAATAATGACAAACATATACGAAAGGCACGCACGCTTCAGATAATCATTTTCGTATCGAATTTTCCTTTTTTTTTGGGTTCCTATTCGGCTTTTTTCCCTACTGAAATCGAGGGCTCTACGTCAAGGTTGCCGCACGAGGAGTTCCCACTCCCCACAACAAGTTTTCCACCCATTTGGCCCACCAGCTGGCTGGCAGTCCAGGGTTGAAAGCTGAAACATATTGCGTAGGACGTCGTTCATATTGTTGTCCCACTGCTGCTGTTGTTGTTGTGCTCCTTCTTGTTGTTGTTGCTGCGTGAGGCGAACACATTTCTAAGCAAACGTTGCCAAGGCAGCAAAGTTCCTTTTTGCCGGAGGGAACAAACAAGCAGCTAGAAGCGCACACAGACGACAAAAAGGACAAGACGACAAACAGACCGAGAGGAGGTTGAAGTGGTTGGATAGGTCGGTGAGGGGGTGGTACCCTAGGTAGCAGTACTGTGCGAGGGGCGTACGAAGCAATTGAAATTCATCTGCCTCGATTTCCGGCATTCGCACTCGGAAATTTGCGCTTTCCCGCCGTGCCTGGACCTTTCTCTGAGTGGGTATTTGTCTGTGTGTTTGTGTTTGTGTGTTGCGTAGCGAGCAACAAGAATTGTCATGTTTACACAGCCAGACACAAGAACACACACCGACATACACACACAGACACACGCACGTTAGTCTGCTCGCGTTTTGAGCCACGTGCCTTGTCAGTAGCCGCAGGCAGCTTTTATACAATTTACATGCCCTGTAATTGTGCGCAGCTGAGGAGTATATACATGCTGTTAGCGGAAGACGTAACTGAAGTACAACAAATGTTAACAGAGGAGAGCAGAGCAGCGAAATGTTAATAGCAGCTGCACTTAAGCGCTTAACAGACTGTGAATAAAACTACTAACAGCTGCTGTTAAGTTAGACTGTTAGCGGAAGAAGTAACTAAAAGAAGAACAAATGTTAACAGGGAGAGAAATGTTAATAGCAGCTGCACTTAAGCACTTAATAGACTGTAATTTAAACTACTAACAGCTGCTGTTAAGTTAGACTGTTAGAGGAAGATGTAAATAAACTAAGAACAAATGTTAACAGAGGAGAGCAGAGCAGAGAAATGTTAATAGCAGCTGCACTTAAGCACTTAACAGAATGTGAATAAAATTGCTAACAGCTGCTGTTAAGTTAGACTCACTGCTTAATACAAGTTTTTAAGAGGTATTTCAGGGCATACCCTGCTCTTATAGTTGTTGGTTCTTGTCGTTGACAATTATTAGGTTAATATACATTTAGTTGATAGAAATTTGGCAACTGCAGGAATTTATGCCAGGAATTTCCACTCTATTTAAAATTGTTTGCGTTGTTATTGTTATTATTTTTGTTCCGCTTCTTCTTCTTGTTTTTTTCTTTGCTTAAGCAAACAAATAAAATTGTTTTCACTTTAAACTTGGGCTAAATAAGTTTTGAGTTTGTTTTTTTTATGTAATTTCCTTGTGCTTTGATGAATAAATAATGTACTCATTGCGCCTGGGAACCTACTGATTTGGGCTGTGTGTTAGGTGTGCGTTGTGTGTGCGCTAGGTGTGTGCTTTAGGTGTGCGTGGGCACCTGAAGGACATCAAAGCGTACGCACAGCAAATGGCGCTAATCACGCGTGAGAGCGTGTCCAGCGAACTGCGTGCCAATGAAGGGCAAACGCGATGCCAAGGTAAAAAGTTGTTGACTAAAAAGGAGAGCAGCGGATTTGCAATGGTCACTGTGGGCACATAAATTAACCCAAGTAGTGTCCTTAATGCGATACAGATACAAAGCCACAGCTATAGAGCCAAAATGGGTCACAAATGGTCTGGACTTTAGCGGTGCATTGAACTTTCGGCACGTGGCCAATGAAGCGTCAACAAGTTGCCTCCCTCCGCCCCCTAAGCGACTCCACTGTTTACCTTCGAGCATCCTTTTGAAGTTGGCAACTAAGTGGGTTAACTCACTGTGGCTTTCCACTTGCCCCCTGTCGTCAGTAGGTTCTATTAGATGATTGCTCATCCCTTTGGAATTCAGGATGTGCTTTGTTTAAGTTGTCCACATGGTTACACTCATATCAATTCATTTTATTCTTTATTTGCAGATACCTGACAACACTTTATACAGCAACATATTTATTTAACTAAAGAAAACAACAACAATCACAACTGCAAACAATAAAAGGAAATATATATAAATAGATATATATACAACAAACATTTGCCGTTTCGAGAAGCCGTCCAGCAGTTATATACAGAGCCATATTTAAATATATCGAGAGTGGGTGCATTATATGTGGATCAAATATGCCCAACGTCTGCCACAAGAACAACAGCAACAGCAAGGACTAAGCACTAAGGACTCTCACCTAGCTTATCAGCCAAGATAACAACAACAACAAACACTAGAAGAAGCAAGACTTCAGCTTGAAGTATAATAGATAAATTCATCATTATTATTTCATTTGAGTAACAAATCTGAATCGAAGGAGTATCTGTTGCCATGGGTCGCAAAAAAATTCAAATTTCACGCATCACCGACGAGCGCAATCGACAGGTGAGTTTAACGCTGCGTATACTTAATTTCATCAACAATTTCCCGTTGCTTCCATAGAAATGCTGCAAAATTTATTACTTAAAAGAAAAACTTTGAGAGTCTGAGTAATTTCAATTGAACTTAAATGGCATCTTTAGTGGGAAAGAGGTGAGGCAGCTCACAAAAAAGAGCAAATGGTCAGCAGTAAATTCAATTGCACACCCAGCAGGAACATGAGTCACTAGGAAGCCGGAAAACTAGTTCAAATTCTCTTTAGTTTCAAGCTAATGAACTAGTTTAGTTAGTAAAGTAAAATACTTGATTTAGCGGGCTTCTAGCCAACTAGTTTCATTGAACAAGTTCCAAAACTCGGACCTATTTCAGTTTCACTTTAAATTAGCTGCCTTTAAACTTAATTGACTAATTTTGAAGTGTGTTGGTAGTTATAGACTTATTTAAGCCCAGCAGTGAGCAACTGTTGCTTTCGATTCATTTGAGCCACTTGTGCATGACGTGCGTGACTGTGTGTGGACTTTCCCATCATACAAAGGACATTTGTGGCATCGTAAAGGTTAATGCCTAACCAAGTCGTAAACGCGTCATAACTGACAACAAAACGAACACCATTACTCACACACACACACACACACACACACCCGCAATAACTTGTCCTCTGGCCTTGACTTGGCCATAATCGATTCATTACCAATCGCAGTTAGCGTACAGGAGGCTAGCGTCTAATTACATAAATATTTGAGCAGGCAATTGAAGAATAATTTTCTAAACTTTTCCTTTCTTTTTCTTCCTGTTCTTCTTTGCCCCCGCCACCGTCTACGAACCTACCAACGAACCTACTTCAGGTGACCTTCAACAAACGCAAATTCGGCGTTATGAAGAAGGCCTACGAGCTGTCGGTGCTCTGTGACTGTGAGATCGCATTGATCATCTTCTCGTCGAGCAACAAGCTATATCAGTATGCCAGCACCGATATGGATCGGGTCTTGCTCAAGTACACCGAGTACAATGAACCACATGAATCGCTGACCAACAAGAACATAATTGAGGTAAGTTGAACGCTGTTAAGCTTTATATACTCGTTACTCGTCGCTCGCTACTCGTTATTCGTCACTTTGGCAGTTTGGCAATCGTCGCTTGTCAATATTCGTGAACTTTGTGTAAAGCTACTCGCTGCTCTATACTCGTTACAAGAAGTTACTCGTCGTTATTTACGTAACTCGTTGCATTTAATATGCAGTTCCTTATGCGTTTTAAGTAACTCGTTACTTCATATACGCCACTCGCTGTTTGACAGACCTTAATTAAGTTTACCTTTGACTTTATCCCCCTGTTAGTAACGAGTTTGTCTGCCACTCGCTGCCTGCTACTCGTTATACGTTAAACGCAGCTATCGCTATTTATCTGTTGTGTCTCTGGACGCTTGACAGTTGCATAAAATTATGAACACTCAAGTGAGCTGTGAAAAGCGCAGCAGCCACGCGGAAAACAAACAAAGCAGCCAAACAGATAATAGCAATAACAACAACAACAACAGCAACGACAACAGCAACAAAATGTTTAGTTTTGGGCTGTGACAACAATGGGAATATGCAGAGAGCCAAGAAAAGAAGAAGAGCGTGGAAAGGCAAGAGAAAGGGGCAGAGGGAAAGGGGGAAAGAGACTAAGATGGAGTAGGGGCATAGACGCCAATGTATTTTGCATTTCTAATGCGACATTGTCGCTCTTGTTGTTGTCGTCTTGTTGCTGTTGTTGTTGTTGCTGCTGCTGTCTTTTGTTTGCTGCCTTTTAAATTGTTTTGTAATGTTAATGCCGTGCAGAGCGTAGACAAGATTTACATAATTTAGCACATCAACAGAGTGGCGACGTGTCAAGTGCCAAAGCAGCAGAACAAGCCACTTCCCCTTCACCTGCCCCCGTTCCGACCCCACCCCTCTTACAGCCCCTTGCGTCACGCCCATGACCCTACCACTCGCGACGGCCAATTACGAGTACTTGCCACTGTCTCTCTTTCAACCCACTCACTCACTCTCCCTCTCATTCTCCTCCTCTCTCTTTTTAGAAGGAGAACAAAAACGGCGTCATGTCACCGGATTCACCCGAAGCGGAGGCCGATTACACGCTCACCCCCCGCACCGAAGCCAAATACAATAAGATCGACGAGGAATTTCAGAATATGATGCAGCGCAGTCAAATGACCATCGGCGGTGTCACAGGTGGTGCTGGCGGTGGCGGAGGCGGCGGCGGTGGTGGTGGCGGTGGTGGTCCCAATAGACCCATGCCCAATACAAGCTACACGCTGCCGGTATCAGTGCCAGTGCCGGGCTCCTACGGTGAGAATATGCTGCAGGCCAGCCCACAAATGTCCCACACAAACATCAGCCCACGTCCATCGAGTTCGGAGACGGATTCAGGTGGGATGTCCTTAATAAGTTAGTACAGTGTCGCGGGTGCACAATTTTCATTTATATTTCTGTTTCAATTTCTATTTTCGTTGCTGTTTCTGTTTGAGTAACGAGTTACTCGTTACTCGCTACTCGTTGCGAGTTTTACTCGCTGTTTCTTTGTTTTGTCTTGATTTTATTTTTTTTTTTAAATTTTTTTGCATGCACAAACCGTTTAGGAGTTTAACCCAAGTCTAACAAGTTAAGTTTTAAGTATTTAATTATTTTTTTTTTATTTTTGGGAGTTTTTCCATTTTGTTTTCTAATCTCTAATTGCCTGACGTATTTAATTTGGTTTCTTTTGCTATTCACGTTGGTGTTCAGGTTATTAAACTCTTGCATATCTCTATATATATTCTTATATATTTCATTCATCAGTCTATCCATCGGGTACCATGTTGGAGATGTCAAACGGTTATCCACACTCACATTCGCCGCTTGTGGGATCACCCAGTCCAGGTCCCAGTCCTGGCATAGGTGGGCATAATGACTATATTCATATTACCGTAGAGATTTTACGCTCCCCTTCCACCTACACACCCACACACACACACACACACACACTCTCATACACACATGTACACCCATTAATTATAACAAATTAGTTTAGTTAGCAAAAATTATTTACACTCCCTTCCCCCCCAGCCCTGAATGACTGACTGTCTGTCCACTCGATCACTCACATTCATTGTAGTTGCATTTGATACCCTACAATTTGCTAAATAATTAATCCCCATTTTGCAGCCCATCATTTGCCCATTAAACAGCAATCACCGGGCAGCCAGAATGGCAGAGCTTCCAATTTACGTGTCGTCATACCGCCCACCATAGCCCCCAACATGTCGGCTACAGCGGAGGACGTGGCCTATGCAGATGTAAGTTTAATTAGAGAAACAGCACAGGAAAAATATTATTTAAGCTAGAACTATGCATGTAGTTTTATTTAAACTTTAGAGATAACTAACAAGGGGCAGCAGTTGAAGTAGAGTAACTAAGCAAAAAGTGGTTTAAAGGCAGCTGGAATTTTTGAGAAAATAAAGCAAATTATTCCTCCCCAAGAATTTAATTTAAATATATTAAATGCAGTGCTAAAAATCCAGGAAAATTTCACAAATAAAGCGAGTTATTTTAGTCAAAGAAAAATAGAAAACTAAGGCAGCAGAAACTAAATTATGGAATGCTGAGAAAAATAAAATAAAAATATAAAAAAAATCTTAGCTTTAAAATGTTTGAAAGGAATTAAATATAAATTTATTGGCCTTAAAGAGGAGCTAAATAAAAGGAATTAATTTATTTAGAAAAACTGCTGGAAATCAAATTATGTTGTGTTTATTTTAGGCGTTGAAAAATGGCAAACTAATGAAGCAAAAATTAAGTTCTTTAATTGCCTAAGCTAACTAAGCACAGCAGCACTGTTAAAAGTGTTTTCCTATTAAATTTTCTAAAGAAAATATAGCAAAACTTACTAGTAGACACCATAAACTCTTATAGAAAAGCAAATAATTAAATAAAATACTCGAAATTTATGCCCAAAAGTTGCATTCCAAAACAAACCTACTACTATTTGAACTCCTTTTAAATATTTACTTGTATTCCCTCCCATTTACAGCAGCGTCAGAGTCAAACGTCACTCAACACGCCGGTGGTGACGCTACAGACGCCGATGCCCGCGCTGACGAGCTACTCATTTGGACCGCAGGACTTTTCGCCATCGGGTGCAATGAGTGCGGATATAATGAGCCTGCCGCAGTGGCATCAGGGCCTTGTACAGCAGCACACTAGGTGGGTAGTCCAGGCCCCGAGCCCGGCGAATAGCAGCAGCAGCAGTCCCAGCAGGCAAACACTTAACGGCGACCAACATCATAATCTGCCTTGCAGTCTATCGCACTTGGCTGTCTCGAATAGCACACCGCCGCCCGCCAGTTCACCCGTCTCCATAAAGGTGAAAGCCGAGCCGCAATCGCCGCCACGCGATCTCTCCGCCAGCGGCGGACATCAGCATAATAGCAATGGCTCCACGGGCAGCGGTTCCAGCAGCAGCAGCACCAGCAGCAATGCCTCAGCGAATGGTGGTGCCGGCAACACCGTTGTTGGTGCCTCCAATGTCATCACACACTTGAACAATGCCAGCTTGTTGTCTGGAGCGCCTGGAGGAGGAGGAGGCGGCGGTGGTGGTGGGGCCAACGGTAACGCCGAGCAAGCCACCAATCTGAGCGTCCTAAGTCATTCGCAACAGCATCTGGTCATGTCCAATTCGAGGCCCTCATCAACCGGTCACATAACACCGACTCCAGGTACGTTCACTTTTCACATTTCCTCAACTTTTTCAATTTGGAAAAACTTTTCCCTTTCGCTTGTGAAATTTGAACTAATTTTGCTGTGTTTTCTTATTGCGGCATGTTTTTTAATGCTAAAAGCGAAAAGTCTTAAATCCACAGCCGACACAAGCGGCGTATGCTTAATATGTGAAAATATTACTCATACGCCGCGTGTGTTGCGCTCAAAACTGCAGCTGTTTATCTATCCTACTCTCTCTGTCTCTCTTGCTCTTTCTCTTTGTGCTGCCGCTACATTTTGTGCGTTTAATCAACTAATTAAAAAAAAAACTATAATAATTATTAAAATATTATTAACAATAACCAAAACACATAAATATATATATGACAATTTTTAGGGCATGATAAGTATGAAGGATATCCGTACCGCGCGCTTATGGGACATAATCCTAGATGGAATTTTGCCGGTAAATTGGCCAAAAACACCAACAAACACACACACAAAAAATCGCATACAAAAGCATCAATACATTCACACAAACACACATACAGACGTTGAGAAAGTGTCCATAAACAAGCGATAGAGTTGTCGATTGCAACTTTAGAGTTGTGTTTTCAAAGGAAATTATTTAAATTGTGTTTTTAAGACGCTTTTGTGGGCTATTTTCTGTATTTATCGCTTGTTTATGAACTGTTCTGTTTACATTTCTATCAAAATTTGTGTAGTTTCTTTGATTTAAAGACGTTAGCTAAGAAGTCGTGTCTATAGCCAGAAATATACATAGATTCCAGTGCAGAACATGCCCATTAAACCAAGTACTTCAGACAGTTTATCCGTCGGTTCTTAGTCCAAATTGTCTCTTAGTTTTACAGCTATCGAAGTGAAATTTAAGGATTTTTTGTGCTTCAATCACTGGTATGTCGAAGCCAATTAGTAATTGATAAAGCTGCCTCAAAAGAAGCTTCAGAAATAAGCTAACAGTAGTAAATGATGTTGCTGGAATACTTAAAATAATTCAGATATTTTTCAAGGCTCGAGTTTATCTCAAGTTTAACAGTCATAGAAATCTGAAATGTGTTCTAAAGCTCTGAGGAATGAAGTGCTTAAATAAAACTATTCTCTTATCAATAAAAAAACATATTTATATATAGGAAAATTTAGTTTAAATTCCTATTTCTAATTATTTTAAAGAAAATTCTTTAGCTTAGTTAGCGAACATGAACTAATAATTGCCTGACTTTGTTGATTTACTGTTAAACCCTTGACTAACTCGATTTGACAAAGACACAAACACACCTACACCCTCACACACATACATTTGCATACACTCATATGTTAATCCGTTGCCAAGCGTTGAATGCCACTTGCGTCTCTGGCCCTAAACAAGAAAACGCTCCCCGCCTTCCGTTTGCCTGTGCCACACACATACGACTACAGTTCATATCAAGACTAATAGTTTAACAGATTTTATTATCTTAAACGCAGGTGCGCCCAGCAGTGAACAGGATGTGCGTTTGGCTGCTGCAGCAGTACAGCAGCAGCAGCAACAACAACAGCAGCAACAGCAGCAGCAGCAACAACAACAGCAGCAACATCAGCAGCAGCAACAGCAACAGTTGAGCGATTACGATGCGCCCAATCACAAAAGGCCAAGAATATCTGGTGGTTGGGGCACATAGCCGGCACGTGGCAACTACAAGCTACAGTTACCACAGCAACAGCCACATCACAACAGCAACAGCAACAAGAAGCCAGTCAACAGCAGTTGCAGCAGCAGCAGCAACGGCAGCAACTGCAGCAGCGACAGCGATAGCAACAACGATCTGGTGATGATGCCACCGCCACCGCGTAAGGAGACAGCAACAACAACGAGTCGCGCCTTTCTGAATGCGGTACACTATGGGCGTGGCAGCTACGACAATTATGGCCAACATTTAGCTGTTGGCTATGCACCGGAGCAACAGTAGCAACAAGTTAAGGAGTATGAACCACAGCAACAACAACAACAACAACAGTTTCCAGACCAGTGCAATAGTAAAGTCAACAAGAGGAGGATAGAGTCAATAAGGAGGAAGATAAAGAAGAAGTCAAAGAAGAGCTGGAAGCGAAAGGTTTTGTTATTGATTTAAGTTTTAAGCGAAAACAAGTGACAGTGTCATATCTACAATTATTGTCTAATGTGTAACTTATGCTGATAAGTATATATATATATATATGGTATATATGATATATATATGGCATATATTCAAGCATATTTTATATGATAATAGTTATAATTTTAAATTATCTAAAAGCACACACAGAGAACATACAAACAAACAGTCGAAATTTGTGTGTCTCCTAACCCAAACCCTTCCCTCTGCCCCCCGACCCTCCATACAAGAGCCGTTGAAAGCCGTAGTTAGTTAATTACATACATGATACTATTATATAAATTGAAATTAATATTTAAGCGCAAAAGAGAGTAAAATGAGAGTTGATTGAAAGCCGAGACGCGACTCGACTCGACTCGACTCGAAAGGAGCATTAGTTAGTTGTTAGTGTGTTGACCTGATATTTAGTTTAATATTCAATTAAATGTTAACTTTAAGTCAACAATACCATGAACACACACAAACACACCCACACACAGTTGATTGTAAATATTCGATTTGGTTTTTAGGCAAAGAAAATGAAATGAAATGAAATTACAATTACAAAATACGTAAAACTTGCAAGTCAGACTTTCTAATATAATAAACACATATAAAATATAATGCACACCAACACACACACACACACACATACGCATAAGAATGTACTCATTTTAAATTTATGCAAATGTTTAATTTTAATTTCTTTTTTTGTTTCAGTTGTGCAATTTATAAATACGTTTGTTTAGCTTCAAATACAAATGATTAATTATTTGATTCAACGACTCAGTTTATTTTAATTTCCTACTTTAATTTAATGGCTTAAGTTCAACACAAAACAAAAGAAAAAACTATAAAAAAATAAAACTTGATTTTAAAGTAATTGTAATTGTAATTGTAATTGTAACTCGTTTAAGCCCTTATTTGATAGACTTTTATTCTCTTCTTCTCTAAGCAAAACGAAGTCATAATTTGTAATTAAACTTAAAGTGAATTTCTGTTCGATTTGCACCCTAAGTTTTGTATTTTTACATTTACAATTTGCAGTTTGTAAAACAAAACAAAAAAAAAAAAAAAGGAATAAAAACACACACAACTCAAACATGAAATATAATTTAAATAAAATCAAATAAAATTATAAACAATTACTTTTCAGTTCATTTTATTTTGGTTAAATTTCAGTTCTTTTTCGTTTTCAAATATTTGCACAGACCGCAGATGAAAATGGGCGTGGCTGTCTACTTGTCAATTGCCCAATTTATTTAAGAATTCGTATTTAAAGAGGTAAACGCGCTCTGTAAATATTTGCGCTACCAAAACATGACCTGTTGCACTTTATACAGCAAGAAAAAGATATTTAAATATACTATATAAAGAGTAAAAAAGTAAAAAATATATTGTAAAAACATATGCAAAGAAGCAGAAGCAGAAGCAGACAGAATATAATCGTATTTACATATGTACAATGTGTGTACCTATACTTATGCCGCAGACTGTAACAGCTGTGCATATATACATATATAGCCCGATACATGTTGTCCGATCCGGAATGCACACGAACAATAAACATTTACACTTTACAGGTTTCCCAAAAAATGAGAAAAGATAAAACAAGCTTTAGAACAAGTATATATATATACATATATCTGTTATATATGTACCTACCATATACATATATGTACATGTACTATAAAGTGGCGAGAGCTACATATTTTCTAGCAATATACTGATTATAGTGACGATATTGGTCGGAGGACAAGCAGAAAATCCCAATTAAAAATTTTAACCGATGAATAATGATCCCCGATCGCAATCTGGTGACATTACCATCAATAAGTTGCTCCCAGTGAAAGAGAAAGCAAAAAATATATATACGATAAGTATACTGCATATAATACTGCATAGTATAACAGTGAGTGTTAAATGTAATGTTACAGTTGTTATGTGTACAGTGTCCTTTGTTTGTTAACAACCAAAATGAGTTTTCGTATAATTTGCAATGAACTTTTCCAGTAAATTTCCCTAGATTTGGTTGTATTACGATTCTTGGTTTGTTGTACATAAATCCTGGTAAAAGAAACTTCACTCTGTAGTGTTGCCTTAAAAACAGTGCCTCTTAAAAGAAAATAAACATAAACATAAATGTTGAACAGCGATCACTTGCTGAATATGATAAATAAAATGGAAAAAACTTGATGGTGAAACATTTCAATACAGGTGTTATTTGTGCTATTTAATGAACGTAGTTAATGCAACCATAAAAATTATTGAAATACTTAAAACAAATGTAATTAAAATAAGCTTTAAATTTAAAATTTAAAATGTAATGTGGAAAATGGAAAATGAATAAGAAAATCTACTCAAGAGCAGCACATAATGTACAAAATCAATGAACAGGCTAAATTTCAATTGGCATTAGAAAAACGTTTGGCATAAGAGTTAAGAGATCATAAATATTGTATATGATAGATAAGGTATATATAGAGTTATATAGATTGGATCAGTGCACTGTATAGCTGGCCGTCTACAAGGCGATTTATGGTCACAGGGACCACAACAAATGATATATGATTGGATATTGAATATTGGCTATGGTAATCAATGTCTATGGGTAATCAACTGTTTCGATCCGGTACGGAATATACTTATATATGTACATGTTTAGCATAATGCACTGTTGTTCGGAGATAGTAAGTTTATGTGACACCCTAAGAATCCAATTTAAAAAGGCAAAAGACTTTACGCATTAAACATACTTCTAATTATATATATACTATATATAATCTCACCTGTCTCACACATAGCAAAGATTAACTTTAGTTTAATCGTATTGAACGTTGTACTAATTGTGTTATGCAGAATCACAGAAAGCACAACTATTTCAAGAAATATTTAAAGAAAGCTTAGCAAATTTCGAGGAAAATGCGTTGAAATGTTTATAAAACCTTAAGAACGCTGGAATTATTGGATGAACATTATTGGATTATACACAACATAAGTGATATGCATATTGTTAAGATATCTATATAGAAGGCGCTCCAAATTGATATTACTTACGAGTACTGACACCAGTACAGATATATATACAGATATTATGTATTGTATTAACCATCGATGTATCTCTGTTCAAATAACTTACATCTAAACTATAAGCATTACGTTTAGGGCAATTACTTAGTTACCGTTTTGGTGAAAAACATCAAAGAAAACAAACAAAAAAAAAAAGAAAGAAAAGAAAACAAAGAAAACAGAAAACAATTAAAAAGATAAAGATAAATAAATATATATGTACTTATAATTATTAGTTAATAATTGTAAACAAGTTTTATCCGTGCACTGAATATGAAAGGTTTTGAAAATTGATTGTGGAATAAACACTTACCTGTTAAGTTGATGTTTTAAACAAAAAAATAATGATAACAAAAAAAAAACAACCAAAAGTAGCAACTTTTAAATAAAAACCTTTTTGGCAACTGAATTTCACAAACTATAATTTTCTTTTTATTAAAACTTTCTATGGGCTAACGGCTTGTGCTCCAACTGCAGATCTCGCTAATGGGATAAATTCCAACTAGAAAATCTACTAATACACACACAGAAATGTGTTCGAAGGGCACTCTCCTGCTGCAATCCCTAAACTCTCTTATCTATTCTTTGTTTGTGTAGACGCTGTGCTTTGCATTACTTCTCACGCACGCTACTCGCTCAAAGGGGGCTCTTTCGCTCTCTATTTTCGGCTGCCGCGCAGTTCTTCTACTTACGCTCCCGGCTTTCCTATTTTCTCACGCCTCTTAACATAACACTAATATAAATGCGCTTACATATTCCTCCAGCTCGGAGCTGCTCTCTATTTTCAGCTACTACCTTTAGTTGCTTATGTGTGCGCGCTTTGCTTAGTTTGTGATCAAATATTCTCACGCACACTAACACTACTTTTAAAATGCATTGTCAAAATGCCCTATGTTTTCGTCTGCAGTGCCGTCTGTTTCGCCGTCATTTCACGCACACTACCAAAACTTCACTTAACAAGAGCTTTGCCGCTCTCTGATATACACTCTCTATTTTCAGCTACTCCGCTGCTGACTTTATCTGCTTATGTGTGTGCGTTCTGAGCTTTGCATAGTTCGCGTTCAAATATTTTCACGCACACTACTTTAATTATGCCGGCTGTCGCGCTGCGCTTTGCTAATTTCGCAGTCTTTTTACGCACACTTCTTAAACTGCACACAAATGGAGCTCTGTCGCTCTTTTTTTCAGCTGCAGCGCAGATTTTCTACTTGCGCTCTCCGCTTTGCTAGTTTCGTAAGCCTTTTAACGTATCACTAATTTAACCAGCGGCTTGCATTTATAGTTTGCGATCAAATTTTCTAATGCACACTACTTTTACCACGCTTAGAGCGAATTATGCCGGCTGTCACGCTGTGCTTTGCTAATTTCGCGGTCCAGCCTTCTTACGCACGCTGCTTAAACTGCACTGAATAAAAGCTCTAACTCACAAATGTGCACTCTCAGCTGTCGGCTACTGCGCTGCAGCGCTGCTGCCTTAAGTTAAGTTGTGTGTTCGCTTACGCACACTACTTTAACTGCGCTCAGAGAAAGCTCTGCCGCTCACGGATGTAAAACTATTTTATGCACACTACGATAACTGCGCTCAGAGCTCTGCCGCTTACGGATGCAAACTCTCTTTCTGTAGTTGCTCTGCCGCTCACCAACTATTTAACCAGCGCACAATATTAATTCAGCATCAGTCTGCTGTTCTCTCCGACAGGCACAACATAAAATTTCTTTAACATTAAAAGGCCACTGGATTAAATTCTCGACTTTCGACTTAAACATTTAATTGTAAATTTTAAAATAATTTCATAGCAAATTTTGTTTGTTTTAATTACAATCTAATCAAATGCAGCTGTGGTATAATTGACCATTACAATCCCATGTTACTCACAAGGAGTGTGTTGCTTACATGCCATTGTAGGCGGGGCCACCGCCTCCCTCGGGCACCACCCAGTTGATGTTCTGCTTGGGATCCTTGATATCACAGGTTTTGCAATGAATGCAGTTTTGTGCGTTGATTTGCAACTTCATATTGCCGCCCTCCTCGTTGGGCACGTACTCATAGACGCCAGCAGGACAGAAGCGCTGCTCGGGTCCCTCATAGATGGCCAGATTGTGGTCCACGGGTATTCGATCATCCTTGAGGGTCAAATGAGCTGGCTGGTCGCCCTCGTGATTGGTGCCGGTTAGAGCCACCGAAGACAGCAGATCAAAGGAGATTTTACCATCTGGCTTGGGGTAAACTATGCGTTCACTAACGTTGGCAGGCTTGAGCGACTCATGATCTTGGGGTCCATGTGTCAGAGTCCAGGGCTCGCGACCGCCCATGAAAATGGAGAAACCACTGAGCACGAGTCCACCATAAAGACCCAAGGGATTGTGGAACGATGGATGCACATTACGCACCTTGTACAGATCCTTCCAGACAAACGATTCCTTAATTCTGCAATCAAAGATTTAATTTAATGGCATTAGAGGCTCAGCTTGGCTTTTCACTTACTTCTCTGCGTAATTGCTGGGCTCAACGCCTGCGGTTGTCTGCGTATCGGCATTAATGGCTTCCAGAGCGCTCTCGGCGGCGAGCATGCCGCTCTTCATGGCATAGTGAGAGCCCTTGATGCGTGGCACATTGAGGAAACCGGCGCTGCAACCCACCAAGCAACCGCCTGGGAAGGAGAGCTTCTTTGGCAAACTCTGGTAACCGCCCTCGTTGATGGCACGCGCTCCATAGGCAATGCGAGTGGCGTTCTCGAAGACATGACGCACTTTGGGATGCGTCTTGAAGCGTTGGAACTCCTGGAAGGGACTAATCCAGGGATTTTTGTAGTTAAGGCCCACAACGAAGCCCACAGCTATTGTGGGTGTGGGCTCGTTGAGATGGTAGAGGAAAGAGCCACCGTAGGTAAAGCGATCCAGGGGCCAGCCAATAGTATGCTCTACAAGACCAGGTCTGTAGAAGTAAAGCTAATGAATACCAACTACTTTAATATTGCTTTAAGGATAACTTACTGATGCAGCTCAGGAGCAATCTCCCAGACTTCCTTCAGTCCAATGCCGTAGGTCTGGGGTTCACTGCCGTCGTTGAGGCCAAAGTTTTGCATAATCTGCTTGGTAAGATGACCACGACAGCCCTCGGCAAAGATTGTTGTCTTCGCATGCAGCTCCATACCACGCGCAAAGGTCTCCTTGGGTGCTCCACTCTTGGCAATACCCACATCATTCGTGGCAATGCCCTTAACACTGCCATCCTCATGGAAGAGCACTTCTGAAGCAGCACAGCCTGGATAGATCTCTACGCCCATGGCCTCTGCCTGATCACCCAGCCATTTGACCAAGTGACCCAGACGCACAACATAATTGCCATGATTGTCCATTGGCCAGCCTTTGAAAACGGGAATGGACAACCGACCCGTTGGAGTCAGATAAGAGAAGGTATCCTTTGTCACGGGCGTGTTCAATGGCGCACCTTGCTCCTGCCAGTCGGGTATGAGCTCATTAAGCGAGATGGGATCAATAACTGCACCGGAGAGAATATGTCCGCCCACCTCGGCCGATTTTTCCACAACACAAACGCGAATCTCCTGCGAAACAAGAAGAAGATTGAAATCAGAGAGCTTGATTAAACCAAATGATGTCTACGCACCTGATCCTTCTCGGCTGCCAGTTGCTTGGCCCTTATGGCAGCTGACATGCCAGCTGGTCCACCGCCAACGATAACAATGTCCACTTCCTCGATGCAACGCTCCATGTCCACCTCCTTCCATCTCTCGTCCTTCTCGCGGGGGTTCAAGGTGTAGTGTGTGGTAATCTTGGGATACTTGGCTGCCTCTGAGACGCTCCGCACCAAGGCGGGCGTGAACAGCTTATGAACTGGGAAAGGTCAGAACGGGGCAGAGATAATGAAAATGATTAATCAACGTTGCATGGATAATAGCCAAAGTGCATATTCTGATAAGAACTCTGATAAGACCAACAACAAACACATTGGAATGCTAATAAGGTTTTAAGTTTAGTTGCCTGCTACTATTACATAAAATGTCCAATTTTATTATCTCTGCATCTCAGTGGACTTGAGTGCTTGTTTAAAATCATAAAACATTAAAATTATGTAATCAGCCCAAAGTTTGTTGTTGTCTTTTATTACTAATTTGTATTAAACTTACCTCTGTGTAGTTTCAGTAGCGCCGACATTTTCGCAGAAAATATTATGGCCAGCAACCAATTTGCTTAATTGATAGTTCTAAATCACATACATTAAAAAGAAAAACGTATTTGTATTTATTTATTGCCAGCAAACAAGTCCAACTAACGCCGACGCCAACAGAGCAACAAGTTGGACTTTAGACTCGGCAGGGCAGCGCGTCTACGGCAGCGGTTAATGTGCAAAATCTTTTAAAAGACGCGTTGATTACTTTACCTATTTGTAGATTTGTCCTTCCCACTTGAGATTTGAATGCCAAATAAGTTTCTGCAGACGTCTGCAATCAAAGTTGGAAGTAAAACAAACGCGAGAGCTCAACAGTTGGATCAGCTGTGGCAAAGCAAAGCAGAAAGCTATCGATAGTGCCGGGAGTGTATCGATTATTATGAGCTGACAGCGTTGCCATACTGCATAATGTAGGCGCGCGCTTTGCTTTGAATTCTGGCAGCTCTGTTGTGCAGTAACACCACCGACCGATAGAGAGCGCTAGCAAACCACAAGCCAGGTCAAGTTGAAATAATTTTATGCAAGATCGCTAAGGTCAATGCCAATGTCGGCTTAATTTCCGACTCTTTGTCAGCCCCAATAGATAGCACCACAATAGTTAGCGATTTATCTTTATTTAAAAGATTTTTCACAACATTTCATCGCGTTGAGGGAAGTACATTTAACATTTTAATACTGTATTTGGTTATTACTCTCAATAATTATCCAAATTTGGTTATTTTTCTCTGTTTCATTATAGTTTGTTGTATATTTGGTTTTGATCAGATCAAAGTGTGGTGAATTTTTAATCCAGCCCCATTAAAAATTCAAAACATATTACAAGTGTACATGCATTTCGGAATAATATTAATTATTTGACATAGGTTTAAGTACATTTATCAATAGGATTCAGCTTTGTCCAATTAATATTTACAATTTAAGCCAAGTTTGCAGCCCATTTATGGCTCAAACAATTGCTCCACGCTGCTGTCTTCCAAATTAACCTGTGGGTCAGTCTGTTCGCTGCTCTTCTGCTGTTGCTCCTCCTGTGGTTGCTGTTGTTCCTGGTCCTGTTTCTGGTGCTTGCTGAAGAGCATGGTTATGGCCTTGTCCGTGGGATTGCTCTCCTCACTTGGCTTGCCCTCGGCTGTCTTGGTTTGTTTTGAGTCGGAGTTGGTTAAACCTTTCTCAGCTCCTTGATCACTCTTTGCCTCCGTTTCTGTGCCTGTGGAGCGTCCGAACCGCATGAAGTTATCCGGTCGTCCGAATCGCATAAAGTCCTGCTTGGGACTAAGCAGCTCCTCCTGGAAGTTGCTGTTTCTGCCAAAGCGCATGTGGTTGTTGGTGCGTCCCATGGGCATCGAATCATCCTTGGGAGTGCGTCCGAAGCGCATGAAGTCCTCCTGGGGACTGCGTCCAAAGCGCATGAAGTCCTCCTGAGGAGTACGCCCGAAGCGCATGAAATTCTCTTTCGGATCCCGTCCAAATCGCATGAAGTCCTCCTTAGGATCACGTCCGAAACGCATAAAGTCCCCTTTGGGGTCACGTCCGAAGCGCATAAAGTCCTCCTTTGGACTCCGGCCGAAGCGCATGAAGTCCGCCTTAGGGTCCCGACCAAACCTCATAAAGTCTGCCTTAGGGTCCCGCCCAAACCGCATGAAATCCTCCTTGGGATTGCGTCCAAACCGCATGAAGTCCTCCTTGGGATTCCTGCCGAACCGCATGTAATCCGATGGGGAGCGTCCGAAGCGCAAAAAGTCAGACGGAGCGCGACCGAAGCGCATAAAGTCCTGCTTGGGGTCCCGACCATAGCGATCCATGCCAGCACGCTTCACTGCATCGTAGTAGCTGTTGCCCATTACCTGAGGCAGTTGCTCCGCCTGCCGCTTGCCAAAGTGCATGAAATTGTCCTTGAGGGATGTGCGCTTCATCTCGTAGTCCGGATCGTATTTATAGCGTTGCTTACGCGCATGTTTCTGGAACCTCAAGACCACCGAGTTCTTAGCATAATCAATGCCAATTGCTGAGATCGGATAGCGGAATTCCAGCTCAGTTTGCTCGGGATTATCGTCCAGCAGGGCATCCAACAACTCACTATCCACGGGATGCGGTTCATTGCTGTTGTTGGGCTCCTCTCCATGGGCATCCCCGAGCGCATTGTCCGCCAAATTGGGCGTCTCAATGATCTCGCTGTGGATGGCCGACTGCATCTGGTACAGGGCCAAGAGGAACATCAAGGCAATGCCCATGACAGCAGCTGCTAGTAGTAGGAGCAGTAGGGGCAGGAGGCGGAGGGGGGTTCAGGCCTGCTGGAGAAGAGTTAGTAAAAATAATTATGAGCTGCTAAGTAAATCACTTGCCACATTATCTATTACCAACTTTTAATCACATTAACGCCTAGCATTCTTTGCAGTTGGCCAAGAACAGGAGGAGCAGGAACGGTTAACGCCTTTACTTTCATGTTCTTCTTGGCCAGACAAAGTGTCCCGCTAATTAACCATAACAATATTTATGCCATCATCTGACTTGGCCAAGAGCGAAATATGAATGTGCGCGTAAAAAGTTAACCAAGCGCATTAAAGGCAACACGAGGCGGCTGCCAGCCCCACTCCAATCCCACTCCACCCCCCGACTACTTGTTGAAGGCGTTAACTGGCGTGTTGGCCAAGCTGCCGCTGGAGTAGGTGTTGATGTATGTGCGTAGTAGCTCAGAGCAGGCCATTAGAGATGCAAATGATTATGGCCCATAGATGTGGCTCTGACGCTGGCTAGCACTGTGGACTTGGCTTTGATGGACTCAACCTGAGTTGCATTAGGATCAGGTTGGTAAGTAATGCAGCATGTGGCCACGCATTAAAGCCAAGAGCAATGCAAAGCCTGATTGAATTGCGAGGAAAAAACGAGTTATAAAAGTACTAAGAGATTTTCCGCAAGGGAATCCCCTTAGCTGTTAACAGCCGACACTAGTTTAGACCCTGAAAAACAGTTAACGCTTTAAGCAGTCGTCTATTTATGGGCCTAAACTTGACATTAATCTGGCCGCCAAGACTTGGCCAACTTATTGCTTGGCTTCAAAACTGACGCTGCTGTGCGAATGAACGCATAAAAAAAAGTTGAAATAAAAACGGTAGCAACAACAACTACACTAACTTGGCCAATAGGTTTGACCCCAGCTAGCAAACGGCTGATGAGTTGGCTACCTGAACTCATTAACATACATTTCGAGTACTCGCCACATTAATGCACGAATTTCACAAAAATTGTGAAGAAAATCGCGATTTTCCCAACTTTATGTTGATGTAAAATTATTAGTTTCTTTGTTGGTAGCAGACGCA
Organism: Drosophila dunni; assembly: GCA_018152125.1. Lineage (NCBI taxonomy): Eukaryota > Metazoa > Arthropoda > Insecta > Diptera > Drosophilidae > Drosophila > Drosophila dunni. Next base: position 9,419,070 of record JAECXC010000339.1, on the reverse strand, counting down.
ATCAGTTTGCATTCATTGGGGCACACAAATGTGGTCAAAAGGGCCGGCAGATGCGGCCAATTTGTTAGCCAAATGAACGAAATGAATTGCCACAATGCAGCATAGCAGCAGAGGTTGTTTGTGCCAACATTTGCCATTTACCACTTGGTTTTAGGCTAAATTAAAACACTGCAAGTGGCACTTGTGGGCCAAAAAGCCTCAGCCAAACAGACAGTCAGAATTATGTTGTGGCAGCAGCAATGGCAACACTTCAGTCGAGTTGAGGATGTTGCAACATCGCGTATGTGGCACGAAGTACTTCGCATTGACAACTGTCAAAGTTGGCTGATTGATTCGCCCCTTCCTCACCCCACAGGTGAGCTGAGTACTTGAAACAAACACTGCCAAAACTCACAGCTGTGGGCAGCGGTAACAGGCATATATATCCGATAAGTATACACATATACATCCACTTGCTGGTAAGTAACTTGGTATAACGCATACGCCGCGTTGTCTTGTTGTCTCCTTGTCGCTTTGTTGCTCGTATCAATAACACACTCGTTAATTCGTTTAGCAGCGTCTTTTAGGCCGCTCAGCCTCTCAGCTTGAAAGTCGACACTTCTTGCCGCTTTTTAGCTGCTTTTTTGGGGGAGTGCACAAAGTACTTTTAATCAGATTTTCATATCTTATGAATGTTCCGCAATGCGATACATTTGAAGTGCCAGACAGTGAGCTGTAGCTGTAGCTGTACACCTGTAGGCATACCTCTAGCTACAACTGTAGTGTGTCAAGAATTATGCTTTTGGCAAGCAAATATCACACGACTTTGGATATTTAAATATAATTTATCAGCGACAGCTCAACAACTCAACACATCTCAAAGACAAATGATTGTCGAGCTCTGTGTGTGCCACTCGTAGGTGCAACACAGACACCAGTCCCAGCTGGCAGGGGGTAGCGCGGGCAGGGGTAGAGCCTCAGGTTGTCAGTGATAAATCAAAAATTATTCATGCTTCGCTGCAAGTTCTTACCAACAGCAACAGCAGCTAGCACTAGCGTAAAAAACTCAAACTGAAAGGGGAAAAACTAAAAGCACAAAATATGAAAATGGTGAAAATGAAAATCTGGGGACGCGTCGCTTCGCTTTGTTCCTGCTGCTGCTTCTCTCCAAAGTGCAGTCGTAAACATTTCAATTTACTTTCATTAACCCGAAATGAAAGTGGTGTGAGAGCAGAGTGTGTGTGTGTGTGTGTGTGTAGGTGTGTGTTTCTGTGTGTTTCAACTATTTGCCAACTTCAATTGTTACGCTATTTGCCAGACACGTGCATTCATATCATTTCAGCTCGTTACCTTTGCCCAGAACTCAACAATTCCCGAGAAAAAATGTAATTTAATATTTTTCAATCAACTTGTTTTTCAGCAGTTGCTAAATTTAGCTAAATTTATGAGCTTTAAATGGGTTGGTTTAAGTTCTATAGCAAAAGGCGCCTAAAAGGAGATTAGGATTATTTTTTTAAGGCAAATCGAATAGGGTTTAGAACAGTCCCAGTCTAAAATGGTTTTAGTTTAAGAAAGTTTAATTAAAGATAAGTGTATAAACAACTTTATTTAACCAAAAAAAGTCTAGGTATTAGCCAATTAAACCGCTTTTAGACTAGAAGACTTGAAGCACTTAAAATGCTGACTGCAATTGAAGTTTTACTGTCAATTTGTTGTCATCAGAAGAGAATGGTAAGCCGATCGTTTTTATGAGAAAAGCTCACTAATTAATCAGTTTTCAATGCAGATTTATGGCTAAGAACCTCATGAGTAATAAGTATAGCCATAAGAGCGCAAATTTGTTAACTTAAACTGCATGTCTCAAAAGGCGACTGATTAATCTATTGTAAGACTGCTAAGCACACAGACTTCTAAGCTAAATTTTGATAGCTTTTCTTTACGACCTGCGAAAAAAAACACAATTCTTCCAACATTCCGAAAACACTACAAATTTGAGCTAGATTTTGAAACTTGAAGGCTAAGCAACTAAACTTCACAATTATTAATGGAAAAACTCAATTAATCATTCGGCGTTGAATGCAGTGACTATCAAAATAACAGTAAAGCTTAAGATTTCGTAACTCCAAAAGTTCTGCTTGCCTAATGACAAATGAATAAAATTTAAGAGCCGATAGGAAACTAGTTTATTTATGGCTTTTTTACACTTTGCTCTTAATACCGATCGAAAGAACAGAACTCACCTGGAGACTCACCTGTGGAGACTTAAAAGCCGTTAGTGGTTGAGTATTTGGAGTTGTACTGGTTTTTACTGGTTTTTAGCACTGTCTAAGGATGTTTCTGGCAGGACACTTGTTGACCGCGCAAATGTGAAACACTTCTGTGCCCATTTGGGCCATAACATCCGGTTTTATATGTGTGTGTTGCCGACAAGCGACAAACGACAGAGGACGAAGGACGAGGGGGACAACCGACAGCAAACAGTCGACAACCGAAAGCCGTCGTTATCCATTGTTAAGCAAAACGCTCGTAGGCAGCCAAGAGGCCAACAATGGTTGGCCAAAAAGACACGTCTTGTTGCGTGGGTGTTGCTGCTGCTACTGCAAGCAACAAGTGTTGCCAGCGCATGTATCCCGGCAACAAGCGTTGGCAACACTGCCGTCTGTCTGCTGGCAACGGGTGAAAAAAAAAAAGAAGAAACATTTGTTGCAACAGCCTTGACAATGTCAGCCTGCAACTGGCCCTGCTCCTGGCCCTGTGCCTGCCTACTACCCCTCTGACCACCACTCCCCCTTCCCACTGTCGCCTGCTGTTTGCTGTGATGTGTTTGCTGTGCTTTGTGACAGCTCCGTGCAGCCAACAATGAATGTCATTGTGTTTCGCATATTTTTATCTTTAAATTAACTGTATACACACAAATAGATGTTTTTTCTCTATGTATTTGTTAATATATCATCTGGCTTCCGTTTTTGTTTGGTTTTTTTGTGGCCAACAGTGACGCAGCAACATTTTGTCGCCGCTTTTCTGGTAATCCAAGCGCCAAATTGTATGCAAATCGCCCACAATTGTTATATTCCGCCCAGTTTTAAGTTTTGTCTACAGTTTAGTGCCCGCCCAGCGCCTGCCGCCCCCTTTGGCCCACAAAAGCATCAGGCTCGCATCCAATTAGCCTGGTCGATAGTCGACTTGGACTTGGACTTTGTCTACGTGTGCATATGCGTTATAATTTGGCCTCGTCGCACAGCCGTTTATGGAGTTTTATGGCCGTGTAACGGGATACATTGTGGCGCCTTCAGCATCCCGATTCAATCGTCTGTCTGCCCGTTTCTTAGTCCGTCTCTTTTCTTGGTCTCTGTCTCGGTTTTGGCCTCACCCTTTTGGCCGTTCGTTGGGTGGGCACTTCATTTTCGTAAGCGGAAGTCTGTAATTACGGCCTCACTTTGAAAGGCCAAGTTTTGTGTGTTTTTTTCTGGTCTTGTTTCTTTTATTTTATTTCTTTTTTTTTGTGTTTGGTCTGTTTTGCGTATTCATCTTGTGGCGGAATTCAAAGAACATTCCCAGCTTTAGAGCAAGATGACTTGCCACAAATGTGTCAACTAACAATGGTTTAGCAGGTTTGTCTAACGATCGTTCAAAATCAATACACAATCAATATACACTTATTTGCATCGATAAATATGCATGACACACACACACACACTCGCTTATGTGTACTAATTTACATAATACACACTCTAAATGTAGTGTCTTGAACTAATGCTGAATAACGCTCAAGTTCAGAGACGTTTCTTGACCAAGAGCTGTGATGGTCGTGTGCCAGTCCCCAAAGTATTTGTTTTGAGCGGCCTTCAGATACGCTTTCCAAACATAATTAAGACACTCAATTTGTTAATGATTCGTTTACAGGGTACACATTTGTCTGCTACACCTTTCGGCCGTTGCGAACGCCACTTGGCAACCAATAGTCAAAAAATCAAATTAATGAGCCAGTTGAGCTCTCAGCTATAATTTACTAATGCTCTCATTATCTACGTCTCTCTTGCTCTCTCTTTCCATGCATAGCTTTAAGAGAGCGCTTTATCGAATTCGATGTCAATGTCATCAGCGAATTTTCGAAACTATTTTCGGTTTGATTTTCATATGCACAAAACTGTAACTAAAATATAAATTAATAAACAAAGGAATGACATAAAAGTATTGTAATAAAACTTTATAATCCAATTAACATAGATTTCAAATGCTTGCTGCAGTTGCGTCATGTTCTAAGCTGCATGTGTAAACTGCAGCAGCAGCGCAGCAGCAGCAATAAACAGCAATAACAACAACGACGTCAACAATATAGTGAAGCAATAACGGTAAACGTTGTTGTTATTATTATTGAAAGAAGCTTCGATCGCTTCGTTTACTTAGAGCGCACGCTGACAATTACACACACACAATTACAACAACAATACTGAGAAAGCACAAAACAGTAAGCAGTTGGACCTCTGACCGAAGAGAGAGAGGCCCAACAGCCACGCCAGCTTGGGCAGTGACTGCAGTAGCGGCAGCGGCAGCGACTGCGGCAGCACAGCAGCTCAGCAGCGCTATTGACTGCAGGCAGCACTTGATGTTGTTGTTGGTTTTTGTGTGCTTATGCATATAACTGAATTAACAAGTGTGTGTGTAAGAGTTAGTTTGTTTGTGTTAGTGTGTCACTTTTGCTCTCCATATGCCTGTACATATGAATAAGTATGTGTGCTTTACAGAGATCAGAGCCTCTGTCAGCATGTGTGTATGTGAGAGAGTCTAAGTGTGAGTGTTTGGGTGTGTGTGTGTCGATGCTAAGCTCAGCTTTTTCGTCGTAGTATTCACTTAGCTGTTTTTGTTTTCTATTCGATTCGTTTCGTTCCGTTTCGAGTGTGTTTTCGAGGCTCTTTTCCTAATTTGAAGCCGAGTTTAGTTCAGTTGCTGTTTAGCATTCAATGCGCGCGTACTACGATCAAACGAACTAAAACCGCATCCTGCAGAAAAGTGTTGGACAACAGTTAAATTCAAAAGAACACCATACTGTAAGGAAATCAGTGTATGAAAAGTGATACGAATAAAAAACAGATCATTTCATGACTTTAATTTATGCACATATTTATTATGAATGATTGTGACTGACTAACAAAAGAATTTAAATCGTATCTTTGGCTCTAACAAGATAAGCGTGCTTTAATATTTTGTAGCTAGTTGTCAAGTGGTTTTTGGGCCTATTTTATCAGCCAGATCGGCCGAGTCCTTGACACGGTTTCACCCGTTTACTCGAGAAAACGCCTAAAGCTTAGATTAATTACATTTTTGGCCACTAAAATTGGTGTTTTTATTTATTTCTACTCCTTCCTTCATTGACATATCAGACTTGGCCAAAACTGGTTGCCCAACGCTTGGCTAAATGCCCAAAACAGACACGAAAGAAAGAAAAATGCAATGTACAACACGCTATCGTACTTTTTATCTTGGTAATTGGTCAAACCCATATTTAAGTTGTCATTGTTCCCAACTCCACATCCAAGTCGTGAGCTTTGTTTGCAAATACTCTTCAGAGCCTTGGAGCACCTGCGACTTAAGAACACGTTAACTACGAAGACTGGCTTAAAAATTCACACCTAAATCGCAGTCAATGGAATTGTTTTGAAATTGTTTAACCCAAAAGCAATTTAGCGTTTTATTAATTATACTATACATTCTCTAACTTGTTTAGGAAAGTGTAACAGGTTTAAAGAGTATTAAGCTCAACGACTTTGTTAACTGCACTTTCTCAGTTTGTTTGCTTTTATCTGGGAATCATGTGGATTCACATCTGACTCCGACTAAGCCATTAGCAGAAGTGCAGTCTAGAGACTGTAGTATACTGCACTCCACACACACACACGCACACACAGCCACACACACGTATGTGATCACTGCGAACCTCGAGGCATTTCTGACCCGTCATGCCTGGAAAAGTGTTGTCGAATGACGTGAAAAACGTTTGCATAAATACCGTTATTGTTGTTATGCTATCAGTTTAGTTTGGCCAAGAGCGCTGCCAATTTAAGTGTTAACATTAAATGCCCATTTAATTTCAATAACTTGTGTTAAACTCCTTTTATCGCTCCCTTTGCCAGTCATCTTTCAAGCCAGTTTGGTAATAAACTTTGCCCACTTTTCACTTTCCCAACGTTCGTGGCTTAAATCTTTTGCTTTTCCCAAAAGCCCTTCGAATGGCAACTGCTGCCAAATTTAGCTAATGGTTATGCTCTTGGCCAGTGATTTTCGATTCTTGTCGGCCAATGTTAAAGCTATTAACAGATCTACCAATTGGACCCAAGACATTTAACAGTTGCGTAACAGCTCATAAACTCATTTTATTGATCGTAAATGAAGACAGAGGAGAAACAAACACAACAACACTCAACACTCGAGTCTCAGTGTTGTTGTTAGTTGGTTTAACTGGGTAAATCCACAGACAGCTAATCACAGTAGTTTTGTGGGCTAATCAAAGCTAAAACGCTTAAATTTATATTTATATATATGAATTATGGACTCTGACATTTTCCGTACCAAGTGTCAGAGGGCAAAAACAGTTTACTCTTAAACAAAGCCGCGAGGATACAAACTTGGCTTGTTAAACAACACCCAATTTGGGCAAGAAGCTTTTGTGGTCAGCAGTTGGGGGAGTGAAAGCTAGTTAGCCACACTCGGCTGCACAGACAAGCTCACTATCATGGCACAAACACTGACCAAACTCAACCTACCAAGTGCCAAGTTGTTAATGTTGCAATGTCTAAATTAATTGGCCCACATGTGCCACACTGCGGATACGCATTACGCGACTTTGGTGTCACTTTTATTGGCCTGTCTGCGCTTGGCTGGCTGCTGGTGTGATGGTCTTGAAACTGTCACAGATCGTGGACACCGCCTCAAAACTGAGGACAGCAACTCAAACCAGTCGAGATCACTAAGCCAAGATCAAATTAAATTATAGCGCACTTGATTGATACCGCTTAAGACTGTGACGAAGGCAGTTTCATACTTTTCACAGCACTATGCTAACTGCCCATTCTCCTCTTTATTTACAGCATCACATCGGTGGAGCCAAAGATGACAGCCAAGCCGAACTTTAACTTTGAAAAGGAGGGAACTCTGACCATTGGACATGTAGACGAGGATGAGGTCGATCGCATTGCGGAGAGCTTCAAAGGGCGTTCCCTGTTCATTACAGGGGGCACGGGATTTCTGGGCAAGGTGCTGGTCGAGAAACTGCTGCGGTAAGTGCTGGAAAATCGGGAGTAAATAGCCAGCTAAGCCAGTTTTACTTTGGGTTAAAATATAATTAAATATTTCGTATACAAATTTAAATAAAATTCGTAATAATTATAGAAATAAAATACAACAATTTTTGAAACTAAAGTCAGTAATTAAGTAACGCTTTCATAAGTCACACTGGCAAATCAGTTTAAAAAACCAGCAATTTTGGCTCATAAAATTCAAGCTGCACTTGATAGCCAAATTAACTGACTTAATCATACCCTTTATAGCCAGCTCTACTGGGTATAAACTATTTACTTTAATGCCCAAATTACTCAATTAAAAAGTCTAGTTTTTTAGCATTTTTAAGATTTTTAATGCCGTCAAAACGTAGGCGAGTCAGCTGCTTGGCTAAGTCCGTTAGCTGTTTGGGTGGTTTTGGGTGTTGAGTTGGCTTCTGTTGGCCAAACAGCTGCCAGCACACGCACACACACACACACACACGTGACCTCAATAAATCTTAATATCTTCTGATTATGCGTTTGTTATTAATTCGTGCAGCTCGTGTGGCGAACTGAAGCGAATTTATCTGCTCATACGACCCAAGAAGGGCAAGGATCCACAGGAGCGCATTAAGGATATATTTCAGAATGTGGTAAGTAAACAGTTGGTAAACTTGGCTAAATTATGAAAAATCCCACACACAATTATTAACCATTATGGCCATTTGCAGTTGTTCGACCAGGTAAAACAGCTGCGTGGCGAGGAGCACATATTGAACCAGGTGGTGGCCATTGGCGGAGATGTGCTGCTGCCAGGCCTGGGCATATCCGAGCAAGATCTGGAGATACTGCGGAATGAGGTATCCATTGTTTACCACTGTGCAGCGACAGTTCGGTGAGTAGCTCTAGAAAGCAGACTGAGCAGCAGGTTATTAAATGGCTAATTGACTTCATCCTAACAGCTTCGATGAACCACTTCGCAATGCCGTGTTCATGAACACCCGTGGCACCAAGTATATGCTGGAATTGGCAGGTACACTGAAGCACTTGGACTTCTTTGCCTACTGCTCCACAGCCTACTGTCACTTGCATGTGAAGACGCTGTACGAGAAGCCCTACGATCCACCAGCAAATCCCCACAAGGTGATCCAGGCCTGTGAGTGGCTCAGCGATGAGGAAGTCTCCACCATTGAGCGCAAGATACTGGGTGACATTCCCAATACATACGCCTACACCAAGTCCCTAGCTGAGGCTTTGGTTGTGGAGAAGTTCAACGAACTTCCGGCGATCATCTTGCGACCATCCATTGTTATACCCATTTGGAAGGAGCCTATTCCTGGCTGGACGGATAACATTAATGGACCCACGGGTCTGCTCATTGGCGCCGGAAAGGGCGTCATCCGCACCATGTATTGCAATTCTTCCGGTTACGGTGACTTTTTGCCCGTGGACGTTGCTGTAAATGGCATTTTAGTGGCCAGTTGGCGCAACATCACCGCCGGCACAAACAATACAAATCGTGTTGCCCACATGACTTCATCCAATGACATTAAGGTTTCCTGGGCAGAGATCATTGAACTAGGACGTTGGGTTATTGAGAACAAGGTACCACTAAATGGTGTTGCCTGGTACCCGGGTGGTTCCATGAAATCAAACTACTGGATCCACTTCATCTGCATGGTGCTCTTCCAGTGGATGCCGGCCTTGTTTGTAGACGCTCTGCTCATACTGCTACGTTATCCACCTGTGTAAGTGGAGAGTCCGGAGGAGTCTGCCGAGTGGATTACTCTATTCCCTCTTTAATTTCAGATTGTGCCGTGTCCAGAATCGTATCTACAAGGGTTTCGAAGTCTTCGAGTACTACGCAAACAATGTCTGGAGTTTTGATAATTCAGAGGCAGTAAAATTACGAAAACTAATGAACAACAAGGAGCGAAGAACGTATGTCATAGAGAAGATTGATTTGGATCTGATAGATTACTTCACAAACAGTGTGCTCTGCGCTCGTCGTTTAATTCTAAAAGAATCCGATGAGTCTATACCGGCGGCTAAGAGGCATATGAAGGTGTAAGTATTTTAAAACACAAATATGTTAAAATCCCCATTAATAATAAAATACCTTTTTTTTCGTTTTAGCATGTGGGTCGTGGACAAGCTGTACAAGGGCATGTGGTTGTTTGGAATCTTATACATGCTGTATAGATGTTTTTTCGCAAGCTAAACTATTGTTAAACTTATATTTAGTTAAGTGCTTGAGACCAAAAGTTGCTCCAACCGCTTATGAATGCCGTACAAGATATATTTTATTAGACCTTTAAGTCTTTTCATTTAACTTGGTGCTGATTAGCGTTTAATAATGTGTTATAATTTAGTCTTAAGGTTTGAAATTCAGCAAATAAAAAGTTGGTTACGCTACGAATTGTTTTATTCAAATTTTGCCGCCACAAACTTATATCATGCTGACATGACAGCGTTGCTCTGCTGTTGTTGTCGATAGTGTTGTGTAGTCGACCTACCACCACAATATATCGATATATACATCGATATTGAATGCGATATATTTTTTTGGTGTGCAGACACTTTTTCTTCAATAGACCAACACATTCTGCGCTCGCAGTTTTACATAAAATTCACAAGTAAAATTAACAAGATGTTGGGCCGCAGCAGTGTTATTGCACGTAACTTTTCGCAATCGATGGTGCGCTTTAGCGGACACGGCGGTGTTCCCGGCGAGGTAAGCGTTTAGCGCCTGTGGCGCTCTCGAGTGTGGTTACATAATTTGTGCATTTGCACCTGAGACATAATCCTGGTAGAAAATCGATGATATCATTGCAAAATCTATTTTGTGCCTTACAGAACCTGCCCTTTAGCATCCAGAACAAATATAGGATCACCGCTTTGTTCACCATTGGCTGTGTGTTGGGCTTTGGATCCCCCTTCCTGATCGTCAGACATCAGCTGTTGAAGAAGTAAGCGATCTAAGCAGCCCTCGACCGACGCAGCAACAACAACAAACTACACCAAATGTAAGGTTAGTTTTATAAACCATTCTGCATGATAAATAAATTATTTAAACATTTCTTTGGTTTTTTGCAGATTTCGTTGCTTGTTGTAGCAGACATGTCGTGCATTGTGTTACAGATTAACATTAAGTCAAAAGTTTAAACGTAATCAATAAAAGTTACCCACAAACTATAGACATAAAGTGCTTTGTTTCCCTTTCCCTTGAGTAGGCTGTGGAAACCTTTTCAGAACTCCCCAGATGTTTGTGCTCAAATCGCCTGTTCTGACTTAGTCTTTCGTTGGAAGAGGCAGACACATAATTTATTCAATTTTACCAGCTTTTGAATTGTATCAAAAATATTCCAAAATGTTCGGTACACGCCCAGGGGTACGCAACATATTTTCCCCAATTGTTCGGGCAGCACACGGATATCCCGGCGGGATTCCAGGGCTGGTACGTATTTGAGTAATGTATCAGAATAATTAACTCACTGGTGCATCGAGCAGAACATGCCCTTTCGCAAAGGAATGGACAGTCCAGTGCGTTTTACGATCTTTTGGGCTGTGCTGGGTATTATGGGCTTTGGTGCTCCCTGTCTGGTTCTACGGCATCAAATGCTACGCACTGTTTCGACGCCACCGTAAACTATTTTAACAATATAGTGAAACATTAAACTAAGCAATTTCTTACAGTCCGCCCGAAGCTGATGCGTAAATTACACGGAAGACAATCAATATACTAAAACTAATTGCTTAGGATGGAACTTGTACGTCATGCCAGCTAAATATTCATTTTACACTATGTTCAAACCTTATGTTAAACTAACAGGTTAATAAATAGGAAGTCGATTAAGTACTCTTACGCAGTTTTATTGTCTTTAAATGTTGACTGGAGGGGCATATTTAACAAACATATGCATAAAGTTCTTTTAGTAGATCAGTTCAGTGAGGCGTCTGGTGCAGACGATCTATAACAATGATTATGACGATGATCATGGAAATTCGCTCAATTCAATTGACTAGGCGTCTAGCGGAATCACAGCTCTTCCTTGCCTCCAAAGTCATATTCCTCCTGGACGGGCGCATCGTCGCAGTATTTGGCCTTCTCGGAACATAGTTTAATATCCAAATCATTGCCCAGCTCTTCAGCTTGGAATGCTTTAAGGAACGTTTCCTCGTTGTCTTCCAGGACCTCCAGGCAAAAGTGACTCAGACTCTTGTTGAGATCACCATCCTGGACGAAATCGACCAGCGACGACTCGGGATTCATTTTGCCGTCGACAATCATCTTGAGTAAAGTGAACTTTCCGTTGCTCTTGTAGGTGGCCTTAAGGTAATCCTCCATTTTATCACCTATAAGGAAATCGAGTCTGATGAACACTAGACGCACTACATTACGAGTCCCTTAGTTGCTTACAGATCTTCTCCATGAGCTCGGTCAGGAACATCTCGGACTTAATGTAGCGTACTCGTTTGGTAATAGAATTTCCACTGGCGTCCAGCCGAAAGCCGCTCACATCGACCATCTTCTTGGCGTCTTCGTGGGAAATCACTTCCTCCAGCTCCTGTACCGTTGCCTTGCACACTGTAATTGGCATTTCCACTTGTAATTTTCAACAGGTTGTGGCATTCACCTGTACTACTTACCGTGGCACTTGACCTCCTTCGACGTGAAGCTGTAACCTTGCACTTGGCTGAGCGTTAAGGCCAGCAGCAGTGTGGAACACAATAACACTTTCATTGTTGATATAATTTAACAATACTTTAATTAATTTAACACAATTGATATTTAAACCACGTCAGCACAACGCAAACTATTTGAAATGTGCTAGAGCTCTGAGATAATTATTCGACTGACTGATTATGACGACAGCTAAAGCGCGTCTATGTAAAAATAACTTTTTTTAAATACTTAAGTGTTCAGCTGGCCACATAAACTCCAAACCAGAGATAAGAATATAATTTAAGGTGTTTACTGTCCCTCCACTCACAAACATTGCTGTGGCTGCTCTATAGTGGGACTTAAAATACCTGCGCTGGGGATAATAGTGGGACTTTAAAAATAGTGGCCGGCATTATAGTGGTTTATTTTCAAATGTTAAAAACTAGCAGTGCTCCTTGAGTAAACAGCTTACTTTTGCGGCGCCTTGTTTGAATTTAACAGAGCCATTAGAGAACAACGAGAACATCGTCTATCGATAACCCGAAATTCTGTTTATGTTCGATACAGTTCGATTTATCTTTTGGAATACTAAGCGCGCATTTGAAATGCCTGCCACAAGTTATTGCCCACGCAGAGCAGCATTCTCTTAAGTAAGCGTCTCTCGATCACTGTGTTAGAGCACATGTGGTTTGAGATTAAAGATAATTAGTTTATGTTTGAAATGCGCCATAATGATAACTCAAACGTCAGTGTAAATAGAGAAAGTCTCGCGTGCGGTTCTCCGAAACGATATTAAAGCTCCGCTGGCAAAACACAATTCGCGCGATCAAGAAATGCAATAAAGCAATAAAATAAAAAACCAATCAGCAGCCGGTTTAGTTGCTTAGTTGTTACAGAGCATTTGATAAATTAATGCCCACGACAATCGTAATTTTGTATTAATTCCAATAATTTTTATTAACAAATATTGCTTCGAGAGCACGTATAATTGGCGTTAATTGAGTGTGTGTATATTTCTCTGTCTCTGCCTCTGTCTCAGTCTCTGTTTTTGCGTCTGCTTTTGTTTGTGTTTGTGTCTCTGTTGCAGACTGTGCACTCTTTACTCCAGATGATGTGTCCATTTAATTGATAAGAATAAGCGCTTGTATCGTGGTATTTGTGTGTACATTTACTGCAAAGTGTTGTGTGTTTGTTTGCTTTCATTTCATTTGTTTAGCCACATTCATTAAATGTACACAGTACTATGTATGTACTACATGTATGTATGAATGAAATAATGACTTGCTCCTGATCCCTAGTCAAGAGTATTATTATTTAGCATGTGCTTCTTTAACCCGCATCTTTTATTTCGGCACATTAAGGCGATAAGCTGGCTTGCTTTATAATATAATAAATTATAAATTCGTACATCCCCAGAAATAATCACTCAATTTGGCATTTGTAGCAAATAAATTCAAAATTTCAAAAACCAGATAAGCAGTTGTCGTTGCACTTTAAAGTCAACTCGATAAGAACAGGGTTTGCTTCAATAAATATTGTCATAAGTTCATCTTTAAATGACAACGAGTTTCTTTGAGCTCTTCTGAATTGATATTTGTTAAATAGTTAAACAGGTGGGTAAAATAATGGGATAATAGAATAATACAGATTATGTACAATGTTAGAAAATATTAGAGTACGGCGTCTAATAAAGCTTAGATTGGCTTACGCCCTCCTGCGAGCGCAAACACAAACTACACGACGACCACGTCTGACGCAGCGGCAGACAGCGCGTTTTTGGCGGCTATGGGAATCGACTGCCGTCACAGCTTCACCAGCTTCTGCTTCCTGCTCCTGTCGATTAAGTTCCTCCATAACATCTGCCAACTCTGGTGGTTCTGCAACAAGAACTTCATCAGCTTCGTCAACTGCATCTGTGCTAATTGACTGATCCTGGACTTGAGCTTGAACAAGCGAATCCTCTTCAAACACAGGTTGTGCCTTGGCCAAAGCCATCAGCACTGTCAGAGCCACCAGAAAGATTGCGAACCTCATTTTACTGGACTTTCGTTACGATTTCCTTGCCGATTTGAGGACTTTATAGTTACTTGACTCGAGAGCTTGTAATGCCCATCTGCTGTGCTACAAGCTCTTAAATATCATGGAGCTATCTCTATCTGTGCGTAAATATTATTAAATAACGAGGGGGACTTCCATTGGGTGATTTTCCTGTTGGCTTTCTTAGCACTTATCAGTAGAGAGGTACGACCACAATTGTCTAGTGTCACGTCTGCGGGATTCACAATCAAATATTGGGACAAATTTGGATTCTCCGACGCTCGGTATTTCTTGACTTTATATAACAGGTGGACCTTTACAGTCAGCCATAATTAATCATCTTATTCCTGGACTTTCCTATTGTCAAGCCATAGCTTTGAATGTTTCATTTAAAATTACGTGTTATCGTAGCCATGAGTCGTTTGTTCCCTATTGGAATTGTTCATAAAAAATCAACAAGATTTTCTCTATGGCTTATACATTTATAGCAGGAAGATTGCACCACAATTGAGATTTAGTTCAACTACGATCTAGTTTTTATAGTTGGAAAAACTATTGTTATCAAAACTTCAGATTATTCAATTGTGTATTTGACACTGATGATTAAACATTTGCAATTAACCAATTAATTACCAGGTAATTAGTAATAACCGATTATCCCTCTTTAAATTAAAAAGCTAATTATTTCCAAGTAATCGATCAGAGCTCGAGCTCGTACATTTAAAAAGTTGCAAACAAATAGTTATTTTTCTTTGAATAAAAACAACTAAATCAATTCAATCATTTGTTTGGATAAGCTCTTCAAACGGATTCTTTTTATACTGCGTATGCTCAAAAAATGTGTTCGACTTCTTGATAAATGTTTAATTATTTTGCAAGTGCGCAAAATCCATTATTTCACCAAGATACAGATACACATACATATACGGCTACAGATGCATATAAACCAAATAAATTCAGCTGAAAAGTTTCTTCACAAAAAACAAACAGAAGAATCGGACAATGATTAGTTAAGTACATGAGCGAGGCGCGTGTGTGTGCCTTGTATCTTTGTAACGGCATCTGTGTTCGTATCTGTATCTATTCATAATGTATCTGTGTTTGTATTTGTATTTGTATGTTTTCTTTTTTGTGCTCTGTGCACACAAATACATACACACAACAACGGGGCTACCAAATGCGTCTTCATCCATGGGTATTATTATTGACACTCCTCAAGTGGTTCCTTCTTGTAGGTCTACCTCTCCCTCTCTGTCTTTACAGCCCTCACTCCCTCACTCACTCTCAGGCATGGGCTGTTTACCTTTGTTATCGACGATGTTGTATTGAATTTGGCGTCATACTGTCTGGTAGTCTCAGTCTCAGTCCCCATTCCATCCCGAAACTCCCTAATATCTATAGCATGTTCGGCCATAAAAGAAGACCACAAAAATACACGTTGAACAAGCCAACGAAAACAATGAAAGACAAGGGCCAGTCTGGGGCTAAAGCAAATGGACAGACAGAAACACAGACGGACAGACGGAGGCAACAGGGCTTGGGACGCTATCGCTGGTTGCCGTCACACTGTCTGGCAGGTTTCACACAGATACCGATACCGGCAACAACCATCGGCAAACGACATCGACATCAACATCGGTACCAAACACCGGCATCAGCCTCGGCATCGGCATTAACCGGCCGGTCCGTTCAGGCAGCAGCTCTATAAATCACAGACGTGCGACTGACTGAACGACGAGAGTTGCAGGAGTTGCCTTATTCCCAGTCGCAGTCCCATTGGTAGTGTCAGTTGTAGTTCCCGTCTGTGAGACACAAGAGCGAGTACATAGCTCACGTTTTCCTTTTCTCCTTTACTTGCCTTGTTATACCGCTTGATCACGATATTATTAAAAGGGGTATGCTAAACTATGCAGATGTGTGCTAAAATCAAGATCAAGATCAGGAATTGGCCTACTAACTATGTAAATAGCTTCTACTTCATACCTTTAGTAAGGTCTGATCTGAGGCAATCAAATCTACTAGACAGCAATTCTTGTACTACGAATGGTTAAGAGTACCAAAGAGTCTGCTTTAAACAGGACACATGTGGAGCTGTATAGGATATCTGCTAGCTTGGCACTTAATGGACTAGAGGACTACTACCTCTTTTTTACTCATTCGTTTTTGGCTTTACCTTTGGCAGGGGCACAGCTGGCCGGGCTCTAAAGATCGCTTAGCTGATCCCACCAACTGGCATTACCAGTGGCTTGTTTTGTTTTAGGTGTTCGTGTTCGTATTATTGGTGTTTGTGAGGCAACCTCTTCAGATGTACAAAGGAAGATAAATTTCACACTTACACAAACACACTCGAACACTTGAAATGCCTGTGTATGTGTGAGTGAGTGAGTTGAGGATCGTTCGTTGCTGTGGAACCTTTATGCTGACCGCTGTCCAGGCCGCTGCTCAGACTGCTCAGCCGTGAAAAGAAGGCAAAGAAGGAAAAAGAAGAAGCAGAAGAAGAAGAAAGATAAGATATGGCAGTAAACAGTAGACAGCACCAGACACTGTGGCGACATCGGCATTGTCGCTTCCCAGCGCTGACCAACTGTGAGCTCTGCACGATCATCGTCTCTCTCGCTCTCCAGCTCCTTACTTCTCTTTCTCTGTCTGCCTGTTGCGCTGTTGCGATCTCGCTCGTTCACTTACACACAGACACACTCGCTTTCACATATACACAGAGAGACAATCGCTCTCTCGCGAGCCACTTTAGGCCACACTCTCGGCCATAATTCGTTCCCGACTACTCCTATTGAACTGCTGAGGTCTCAGTCGTATTTGAAACTTGGCGACGCACGGTTTGGTTTGGTTTTCAGTTTTGAATTTTTCACTTTTTCAATTTTCACTCGCTCAAACGTTCTGTATTGCTCCCCAAGTGTGTGTATGTGATCGTGTGTATAAATTGTTGCGAATAAACAAACAAACAACAACAACAACAATCATAAGTTCATATTAAGCAGAAATCCATTATACTTGCTTATAAACAAAACCCGAGACACTCACTGTGTTCTCTATACTCGAAACTGGCCAAAGTCACTAAAAATAGCCGCGGAAATCGATAAATAAATAAAGAAGAGTATAATTTCTACCACACCTCAGAAGGCCTCCCCCTCTCACCTATATACCCCCCGCGATCACCCACTTATCCACATCATCCCATATCGAATTTTAAATTGCGACGTTGTATGGAAGAGAAAACTCAAGATCAAAGACTTAAATAATGTCACGCCAATGAAAATTGGCAAACAATTGTTAAATCAACAAATTGACAACAATTATAACAACAACCGGAACAACAACGACAATTAAGCATTAAATATTGACAATAATAAAATGTTTGGAAAATGTTTTCCATTTGCACTGCTCCTGATGCTGCTGCTCCAGCTTTCTGCCGGCGAAAGGCACCTGAAACGCGAATCCCATGATAATCAACAGGTAAGTGCGGCCATCTAAAGTGGCGAAAAGGAAGGGGGGAGTACTAAAGAAATGCAGTCAAAAAATACAAAAAAATCAGCGTGTAAATCCCAAGAAAACACTTGAATATTCCAGGTATTAAAAGTTGTTCTCTTCGAATTCTCAGCACAAATTGTCTGCACAGACAAAGTCAAAGCCTTTCAGCCTTAACACAAACTCTTAGCGACTTCGCTGACTTCTCCTTCTTCAACTCTTGCCAGTTCTACTCACTCCCCACACCCTCTTGGGCATCTTCCAGTCGAAGAGTCGCCGCCGCGCTGTCTGCTCGAACTCGGTTTGCCGGCAAAGTTCGCCATACTCCAACCCAGTTCGTCCCAACCTATCCCGTCCCCCGTTTCGCGTTTCCTTTCCCATAGTCCATTCCCAATCTGCTTTTTATTTCATCTGCCGACGAACGTCTTTTGAAGAACGTGCAAAGCGAAGCAGCAAAAGGAATAAGATACCAAAGAACTGAGATGTAAAATATATAAAAATGGTCACAAGTCAAAAGCGTTTTTGGCTTTTTGTTTGCTGTGGGTGCAGGTATTCTGCTCAGTCTTTTAAGCCCTAGAGCAAGTGGGAAACGGGAGTTGAAAGCGAGAGGAAAGGGCTGAGATTTGCCATTACCAATGTCCAGTTTAAGGTCCCATTGCCCATTGGCCATTGCCACTAAGCTGTCTGATGATGACAAAGTGTGAAGCTGTTTTTTAAGTTTCGCTTGTTTTTGTTGTTGTTCTCGATTGGGTTCTACGTTTTTGTCCGTGAAACAAGCTTCAGTCTACAGTCAATAGTCTCCAATCCCCACGAGCGTGAGAACTGTCACTCAATAATTTTGTCGTTATCGTCGTCAGAATCCTTGAACTCTTTCCATATATCACCCATTTGACAGTATTGATTTAAATACATTTATAACTACATTCATGAGCTATGCTTTCGTCACTAACGTGAACACAGTGCTTCTGTCTGACACGTTTTGGAATAACGCCCTATTTCGAGGCTCCAACAGCAAATGCCATTTGCATTGCCAATTAGAAATGACGCGATTTATTGGCGCCTTTAGATGTCATGTAATAAGCCCGTTTCCCATATAAGCAGATGCCCTACTCATGGTCAGATATCATACCTGGAACTCGGCATATGCTTATCGAAGCAGTAACTGCAATAATGGTTGAATATTTTGGTCATTTCATTGCTCAGGTCTCAAATGTGTGTGTTTGTCAACAAGCCAAGAGTCACCTGTTAACTGTTCCCAATCGAGTGATCCAATTACAAGCTGAGCGCGTGCTCCAAATGTCCACACATTTCAAGAGTTTTGACTGTATTAATATTTATATTGCAATTCGATAGAAGTGAGACATCAATTTATCTATTTCGCTCACAAAGCATTTCCTATTTGTGCGTCTGGTGTCAGTTTCTATTTTCAAAACGCTGATTCACAGCTGTTTAGAGTACAAGAAGTATTGTTTTCATTAATGTAAGCTTAGGAACGTGGAAAGGAACAAGTTGAGTGACGCAAACTGTATGATTAATGCACCAAGGACTGGAATATGAAACCAGTCAATATTTTATCAAATAAGCAGATTAATATCTCTTTTAAATGAACCTTTATTTATATTGAAAGCTTAAAAACCCCCTTTAAAAGGTGAGGTTAGGAACATGGCATGAAACATGACATAAATTTGTCAACTGTCTGCTAATGTAATTGAAAAGTCAACTACATATGTAACCACGAATTTGTAATGTGCCCCTTATCATTTAACAATTTCAGAGTCATTTGCAGTGCCATAATTTTACATCGAACAACTTTGTAGCTAATTAACGTCATAAAATTTGAAGTTTATCTAAAGAGCCACAAACAGGCGGCAAAAGCTGCTGCAATGGCAAAGCCTAAGTGCTACGCAATGCTTAATAAAAATTGAAAAAATAATACAATATTCAAGAAACACGAAAATGTTTTAATAACTTTTGGAGTTAACAAGAATCTGCACAGTCAGCGGCAACTGTCTGGCTTAGTCAGTTGACCATAATTTTTGGACAATTTCGTTTTGGCTTTTTGGCTGGGAACTAGCAGACATTCAAATGGTAACAGAGCTGTGTGTATGAATGTGTGTGTGTGTGTGTGTGTGTACGCGATGCTATTCAAGTTATGGCCTGACCACTTTGATTTTCATATTAGCCACGCTAACCACTCCCCTTTCTACCGATTTAATCCCCCCACCATGTGAATGCAACTGATTCGTATTCAAGTCAAGTGATCGAGACGACTGCGACTTGATTTTGGCGACCATAAACGATATAAATCATTTAACGCGTGTTTGATATTATTTACAATTTTGGTCTGTAATCGCATACAGCGAATACTTCTCACATGCCAATTTGACACCTTCCGCTCCCCTCTCAATCTCCATTACTATGTCTCACTTGCAGCTCTCGTTAACGCTGTCGGAATGCGCTGCCAAGCAGGGAGAGTGCAATGAGAGCGAGGGTCCAGTGTGTGGCACAGACGATCAGACATATCCCACACGCTGCCATCTGCTCCGGGTGCAGTGCAGCGGTCATTCGGTCAGCTTCAAGCATCGGGGCAACTGCAAGGGTAAGTCAAATCTAAACCTACTTATTTTATGTACTACAATACCAGTACTACAACTTATTCAATTCCTTTAGGTTGTCAGGCAGCTCGTCAATATGCGATTCGGGAAAATGTGCGCAAGACAAAGATCTTCCTACCACGCTGTCGCAGCGATGGCTACTATGCGGCCGTACAGTGTCTGACGGGAACGGGTTGCTGGTGCAGTGATAGCAACGGAAGCCCAATTAAGAATACGTCAACGCGTCAGGGCAAACCCAAGTGCAAGATCCACAGACGCAACTATCGACGACGCTCTCCTCCACGTCAGACAAGCTCCGAAATGGATGCAGCCAATAGCAGCGATGGCGGTGGTGGAGGAGGAGGACATCGTCAATGCAGCAAGGCAGATCGAATGGCGTTCAACAATCATCTAAACAATGTATTTCGCAGCGAACTTGTGCGCTCCGGGCAAATGGCAGTTGCCAGTGATGCCGCTGTCTTGGATTGGAAATTTGCCCAGTTGGATGCGAATCACAACCAACTGCTGGACAGACAAGAAGTGCGTGAGCTAAAGAAGCTAGTGAAGCGTGTAAGTAGACGTCATTCAGTCCCCCAAAAGCAGCACCCACTTAGCTGACATTGTATTTTATATGCACCACCAAACACCGATCAACACACATCACACATACACGCACATATCTGCAGGCGGTAAAGCCCAGACGATGTGGACGTGCCTTTGGCAGGTACTGTGATGTCAATAGAGACGATAGCCTGTCGCGACTGGAATGGAGCAGGTGCCTCGCCAAAGATGCCAGCCATCGTAAGTACTAGTTACCCCAAAAAACACTTGCATGAGAATCGCATATAGAGGAGTAGGCATGAAAAATTCAATGAGAAATGCATGAAGTGTTGGTCTGTGTGTGTGTGTGTCTGTCATAACTATCAATCATCATTCCTATGCAGGTAAATCAACAGTTAATATATTGAACAGCAGCACAACGACCAGTTTGAGCACACCACGACGTACGCACTATGCAAATACCAATACCAATCCCAATACCAACCATGATCATACCAATACCAACAACATCAACAGCATCACAACAAGCAACAACAGTCCCAATACTCATCCAAATGATTTTGGCAATGAAAGCGAGGAGCACGAGGAAGAGTATTTTGGAGAGGATGAGGACGAGGGCATGTCATATTCAAGCGCAACACGATTATCACCATCGTCATTTAATTGTACGTACTTGTCGGGCGATTAACTAACCTAATTTCGAATTGAGTAATACCCAAGTAACATCCAATAGCAGTTGGCAAGCTTTCAAAGGCCAAAATCGAATCTATTCTAATGGACCTCTCACCCACAGTTCTGAATCCCAAGGCTGAGACGTCAAACAATGAGAGCGAAGGCGAGACCAACTGCTGGACGGATCAGGATGCGGCTCGCGAGGACAAGCGCGTAAGTGCCATTCAAATCGCGTCCCCCCTCTCCAGTCTCTCATTAACTTGGCTACAACCTACATTGGTAACTCCTGTTTACAGCATGGCGGCAATAGCTCTCTCTTTATGCCAGAGTGCTTGCTCGATGGGCGCTATAAACGTGTACAGTGCTACAGCAGTTTCTGCTGGTGTGTTAACGAGGAGACGGGCATCAATATTCCGGGTACTTTTGGTAAAAAGCGCCCACAATGCGACGAGGTCAACACAGTTCGGGCCATGAAGGGCTGCACGGGAGCCCGCAAGACGCAGTTCCTGAAGGAGCTAAAAGAGTTCCTCATCACTAAAGTGCTTCCCAACAGTAATACCGTGTAAGTCCATATCTCTTCGTAAGCCTATTTAATACCTAATTGGCGTATATTTACCGTATGCAGTAGGGACTCGACTGTGTGGAAGTCGGAAGACGAACGCATCGCTTCCCTGAGTTTTGTGTATCTAGACAAGAACAAAAACAAATCGTGGGAACGCAAAGAATGGAAAGTGTTTCGAGATCTGGTCACTGGCGCCAGGTAAATAAATTCACTCAATCAAAACCATTTCGTCTTAAATATTAAATAACCTAAATATTTGTTTTCAGCAACTTGAATAAGTGTGGCAAGAAAATGCCTCGATATTGTGATGTGAATGGCGATAAAAAGATCTCATTAACCGAGTGGGTCAACTGTCTCCAATCTCAGCGAGTGGAGTATGTAACCACAGTGAAGCCGCCACAGTCAAGTAAGTAGAACTAAAGAAAATTTTCACTTACCCATTTTCTAATTGCACTCCAATGGAATTGCAGGCGAGATGGGCACGTCCCGGCTCCAGGGATCAAATCCATTGGAGCAATATCTTAAAGATTAGTTTGTAATGAAGATGATGATGACGATGATGCTTGTTTAATGCTGCTACTCATTAGATGTCGTGCCATTTTGCGTGGAGGAGTTTGAATATATCCACCTGCTCATACACACTCACTCACTCACCCTACACCTACACACTCACATTCCTAGCATATAGATTCTACGATTTACATGTACGTGTAATTAGTGTTGTAAATATTATTGGATATAAATGTTTAGGTTATTTGTAAACGTTTTGTATTTAATTCGACATAGACAAACTTTCGATCGCGGGTTCATTTTTTCACATACTGAAGATCGCAGCCAACTTCACGCAACGCAGAAAGGCGTCACAGAATTATGTTAACGCAAAATTGAGTCACGCGAACATACCGCGTTGATCGATAACGTTAATCGTTAATTTTTATTTGGTTGAAGTTAATACTACTTATTGCAATCAATTAGACTGGCTGTGTTTTGTTATTATATACAGATTAAACAATAAACTAAATGCACTAGGTATAAAAACATTGTTCACAGAACAGTTGATCACAAGTTATGTAGCTTTTGGTTTACTACTGGGCCGCAATAGCAAACTGGACAAGTTACTGTAGGGAATCTCAAAAGCCATAGAGTACACAATGGACGCCAGGTAGACAATCATAGTAAAGCCGCAACTGACAACACCCTGGTGATAAAGAAATTTAATATATATAATTATATTTGGAAGAACAAAAGCTGGATACTAACCAGCATAAAGGGATCCACATGAGTGCTGGCGTTTGTGAGGCTATAGACAAACGCGATAACCAATGGATTCAGCAGGTATATAGCATAAGTTAGCCGATTCAGATGCTGAAATATAGAAGCCTCCAGCAGTCGGGACCACCAAACGCCTCGTCCTCTGGCGCTACCTGCAATCATCCAGCACACGCACAGCGAAAAGAGAACTCTGCCAAGCACAAATAACGAGATCGTTATCAAATAGCCCAAATCCCGTTTGACAGTTGAGTAGATGCAAATGAAAACGGCCAAGAGGCAGAAATGCCATAGAAAACGTTCCTGCAGATCGCTCAGATCGCATTGCAGACGGCGCTCCACCAGACACCAGGCTGCGATAGAACCCACAATATATGGCAGTATGCGGACAAAGGAGCTGGTGTATATTAGAGACCCCGTGGCGTAAACCGAGTCAAATGAGAACTCAAACTTGTGGTTGATGCCAATGCCATAGGACCAAATGATGGTGGCCAAGAGACCAGCAATAGTGGCCATACTTGCCAGTTTGGGACGCCTAGGAAAAAAGTACGATAAATATGGAGCTTCCACTAACTACAATTAAACTTACTTGGCGTATAGGAACAGCATTGCATTGGCCAGCACAAAAAACTGCATGTCACAGGCCAAGCTCCAGCTCCAGTTAAGGCACATATCCCGATGATCAAACAGATTCTGTATGAAGAGCACATTTCGCCACCAATGCTGTGTGCAGAGCTCATCGAAGCGTTCGTTGATGTGGTACAATGATGTATCCCCAATGTAGGCAAAAGCCAGATCCACGCTGCCAATGACAATTAGATACAATGGACCCAATCGTAAGTAGCGATGGAACAACAGTTTGCCATACAGCTTGGCATTTGCTAGCAAACCATTTTGGCGTACTGCATCCATTTGATTTGTGTTTCGCATGAAATTGTAGGTTTGCAGAAAGCCACTAAAAGGAGAAATGGATAGAATAAAGGGGAAATACGTCCTGATAAATAGACTTACCTGATGGTAAAGAAGACGTCCACCAGGAGTGGAGCAGATGAGACGTACTGAAAGAAAGCCTGCTCCGCATAGGAAATAAGAACTGTTTTGTTGTGCACCGTGAAGTACATATACCAGACGACATGAAAAATAAGTATCCAGACGGCACACACCGATCGAAGGCCATTGAGCAAAGGAATATCCCGTGAGTTGGTTTCCCGCATGGCAAACATCTTTTGCCAATTGCTGCTCACGTCGTAGCAACTGACAAAGTTCTGGATCGGATGCCATTTGAGCATGGAGTGCAATGCTCGCCACATCTCCGACTCTACTGGCGCTAGACCAGCAGCATCCTCTGGACCCTCCGGAGGCAGCTGCTTGGCCACGCTCAGTTGCTGGGCACACAACATGAATGCACAGGTGGCCAAAACAGAGGCGACAACAAGTTTGAAGCTAAGACGATCATAAAATGAATCTTTCAGTTTGAGATCCTTCATGTAAAGCACTTCGGGTTGCATCTCAAAGATGTCGTTGTCAAGAAAACTGCCAGTTACGTATTCACTGGTCAAACCTTTGATCTCCGTGGACTGACAGGAGCTAGGCAAGCATAGGCCAATGTGTATGATTTGCTCTGACATGACCTTAATCTCCACCTGCCAAGGCGAATTGTGACGCAGATAAACAACCCGATAGTCCATATCAAATGGCGCCTGCTGTGTTATCAGTCCGTAGTGCATCACACGATCATAGTTTTTGGACAGCGTTACACCCACCTGTTGTTGGACACCGTGACAAGCCTCACGACTACCCAGCCAATAGTTTTGACCAAATACAAAGCCCGAAGATTTGCTGCCAGAAGCATCAAGCACTGTAAGATGATACACATTAAAGAGCACTTCAAACTGACGACTGACAGAAAAGGAAGGGAACTTTGAACAAACCTTTCATGGCCCAAGGTTGTTTGCTGAGGATTCCCCGCTGTATGTGTTTCAATTGAGCATGACACACTGCATTCACATTGCTCGAGTTGGCCACTTCTGTCAGGCCATAGATGATGGAACTGCGCGCCAGATGCGCTCCATGGCTGCCAGCTGCTGTGACAGTCTCCACTGAGTCCTTGTGCGTCTGGAGAGGCACGTGCAGGGGAACAGACCAAACACTCGTGCCATTCAGTATGTTTTGTCTATATCGATGAAGCTGTATTGAGTCGTTAAGCACAGTTTGACAGTGGCAAAGGTGGCACAGCAGGAGGAGATGGAGGAAGCTCAGCCTGAGTGCTATTGTTGTTCCATATCCGCGTCTAGTCATGGCGCCAATGACCAAGACGGCGTTCAAGCGGTTTCAACTGAAAGCCAATGAATAACAGCAATTGTCAATGCTATGGATAGTTAGTACTTGTATTCATTAGTAATCATACTGAGACACTTATGAATATAGTCACATCGAGTGTGCTCATAGCTGCCCCTACAAAATGCTTTTACCGGCCATTATATGTCATATACAAACACAATTAGTGGACATTTAACCGAGTATGAGTACATAGTTACGGTTAAAGCCCTGCCCTACCGGAATAGACTTAATTCATTACTGAAAGTGCTTGTGAGCTTTAATAAACCCCACGAAACTGTTATCGGAGCCCAGATAAATAAATGGATGTCGGCTCATTAAGAGCTGTTGCACGTGTTCATGACAATGACCATATATCGAACGGGTTTCGCATTACAGCTCAAAACTAATAAAACAAATCAAGTTCAAATATCAATTACCCCTTTACCTATTTTTTTCTCTTGGAAATTAAGTGCGTCGCAAGGTCAGGCTATAGACTTACAGACATTTCGTCATATTTGTATAAACATACCTATATTGCATTGGATTAGTTTATAGCTCATTTGGAGTGAGTGAAAAAAATAAAATAAAATAAACTAAAAAATAAAAAAAATTGAAAACAAAATACATAAAATCACAAGTCACTCGAAGGTTAATTGGGGTGCCTGTCAAATTCGCACTGCCAATTTAAGCCTCAATACACATATCTTTAAAGATCTGTACAATAAACAAAACTAATTAACTGAAGAGGTTTGTTTATCAATCCCAATTGTCACTCAAGTATTTATTATTTATTATTAGGCATTACATCTACAGCCAATTAACAATTTCTTCCATTTTAATACTGATTTATTCTTTTTGATTTTGGCAAATTCTTATATTTGTTTGCGGCAAATACTACTTATCCCGATTCATCAATTACGAGCATTATTTACCTAATTGTTCAGCGAATTCTAAGAACTGGGGGACAACAAAATAATGAGAAATAAGCCAGAGGCCCCTTTGGGGGGTTCATGTGTGACATGTGTCAAAAATACCCAAAACGTGTCGATTAAAAAACTGCCATCGTCTATAAGTTTGAATTTAATTTAATATTTAAACTATGGAGAGTCTGACATGGTTTCCAGGCCCGTTTCGATTGCTGCTTAGTTAATTGATTTTGGTTGAAACTGAAACCATTTCAAGGGCAAACCGCCTTCGGGTTTTGCATCTCTTTTATTTCTTCGCCTTCTTCTTTTTCTTATGATTTTTTTCTTTAATGGTTATGATTATATTGCATGCAAATGAACCGGCACCTTCACGTTTCACATTCACAGTGGCATCCGTTTCAATAATGCCCATTTTTGGCAAGTTTTATAAACAAACAAAGGTTTTGTAATCACATTTGTATTTGGCATTTCATTTCGGATTCACGATTGATGCTTTATCCAAACTTTTGTGATGGGTGTTAATAATTTGAATTGAATCGAAATTAGGCACTATTTCTGTTGCACACCCATGCAGATTATTATATATGCATTTATAGGGGAAGGCCATCCGTAAAAATTATGATATAATAGTTTTTTTTGGCGTATGAAATAGCAATGTAATTAATTATTGACTGTTTTAAATTTAACCGCTTTTTAGTTGTTTAAGGAAATTACCTTACTTAAATCAAAGCAGCAACTAAAATATTTCGAATTAGTTCCAAGGCGAATTGCACTTTACTTTCGTTGATATATATGTAAGTTTATGTAGGTAAAGTTTTCACCTGATTGCTGATTGCAGTTCGTATTTATTATGTCTTCACTTAATTTCTGGAGCAATCGTTAGTGTGGATATAAAGAAACAAAAACAAACTATAAACTTATATGTGAAGCGTCACAAAAACCCACATTAAAACTTAATCTAAATTCGCTTAATTTTTGCTTGAGTTGCGCACATCTGAGTCTGAGGTTTACCGAGAAACTGTTGCGCCCTACGTCTCGTCTCGAACATTTATAAACTCCGAACATCGAACAGCAGCACGTGAACAGGTAGCAGCAGCCGCAGCTACAGCGGCAGCAGCAATCAGTCGCTGCTTTGTCACTACAAGAGATCAAGCGGCAAAAAAAACAACAACAAGAGCAACAACAACCATAACACTTCATCATCAACGCCATCAAAACAAAAGGCGAGATAGTAAGCAAAACGTTTTCAGGTTTCTTGGCGACTTTTTCGTAACCATTTCTTGCCAACAATTAAATCGGCGTATACTTTGTACATTTCTGAGCTGTCTTTTCTGGATGATTGAAAGTACGTCACAAGGTGAGCGTGCACGGTTCTTGTTTATCATTGAAAGAAGATGCGTTCATTGATCTGCCGTGATAATGGGTTACTGCCATTTCCGCAAATAAATATATAGGTGTGGTAAAAATTATAGCTTGTTAAAAGGGCACCGAATTGATCCCTACAACTAATGTTCAATTAAATTTATTGATTGAGCTATGCAATTACCAGCCTTGCCTTACCCACTATTCTCGTTCATGAACCAAAAAGTTCGTTATTCCAGTCATTCCACTTTTAAGTAATTCTGTGGTTTAAATTGCCCGCGTTTCAAATTTATTGAAAATAATTTATGTTTGAAAATCAAATCTCCGCTACATTTATTTCACTTAGTGGCAACGCCGAAAATAATTTATCTGGTCACACTTAACGACAAT
This sequence comes from Drosophila dunni, assembly GCA_018152125.1. NCBI lineage: Eukaryota > Metazoa > Arthropoda > Insecta > Diptera > Drosophilidae > Drosophila > Drosophila dunni. The sequence goes on along the minus strand of JAECXC010000339.1, from coordinate 9,390,994 downwards.
CGACAGTCAGGGCTGATGTGGAACTGGAAGCAATGCTTATCGTTATCGGCAGTCATAGCAGGTCGAGAAACCATTATAAAATAGCAAAAATTTACGTGAAATGACGCGAATAATACAATCGCAATAAAAATATTAAATTTAAGTGCAAAACGACGCGCAAACGATAACTAAACAGTGCAATTGCTAATCAATCATTAAATAAACGAAAAAGAAAATTGCATAGCATATAATACCAGCTTCAGGAAAAGAGCCATAAAAATCGATTCTCCAACGAAGTCACAGTCATACACACGGGACAAGAGAGTGACTTTTCGCGCGGGCGTCGGTGGAGCGCCCAGTGCTTACTTTTTTTTTGCCTACTTACTTGCCAAAAGTTCACCCAAGAAACTGTTCGTATTTGCATGTATGTGCTATAGTGTGTTTGTGTATATATTTGTATGTGTGCGTGTTGTTGTTTTGTTTGCAAAATCAGCTAAAATCGGACAGGATAACTCGTAAATATAATTAGGCAACAAAACAACTAATTTGAAGCAAATATTTGCGTAAATAAAAACGCACATACGACGATTCAGTGCAAATAAAGAAGATTCCAACACAATTGAGCGGACAACAAAATATAATAAAATAAATACCCGTGTGTACAATACATATACATGTACGCTATGCACATATGTGTAATGAATAACAAAAGTCAAGAATGAAATGGAAATATTTGCCCAGTCACAAACTGCTCCACATGACGTACAACAATATCAACAACAACAACTGTTAGGCGTGTGCGTGGCGCTAATTGAATCGCTCACTCAATTTGGAACTACATACATATATAAATATAATACTAAAGCAAGTTTGAGTCCCTGTTTGTGACTCACCTGCCCCGAAAAATAAGTATTGCGTGCTACCGTGCCACACATAATTCTCTGCGGGCTTAAAGCGAAAACAAAAAATAAAATATCAGCCAGAAGCAATAGCTAAATACCGTCCCATTCGTACCCCCCTTGAGTATATTTTCGGGGAAGTGTGTGAGGTGGGTGCATGAATCAGACGCACCCACACTCCTGCCACACACACACTACTACGACTACTACATAGTCACGTCTTTTGAAGTGTAAGAGTGAGAGTTCGTCAAGGCCTTTCACGATGTCAAGTGATAAGATCAAAGTTGCTGTGAGGGTGCGACCCTTTAATCGCCGTGGTAAGTACAACTAGAACTCACTTTAAAGCTCAGTAATCTATAATGAAAGATGACTTCCATTGTCTTTCACATTACCCATTTGGGGTAAACTTTATGCAGTGGGGCTTTATCTATTTGGTTTACTCTTTTGTCTGAGTTTGCAATCAATAATGCAAAAGTCAGCAGTACAGAAGACTCACAGTAGCAGTCGCTGTCGCACTCGCACTCGCTCACACCCATACTCTCTATCTATTCGGGATAACAAAATTTGCATACGCTATTTTCTTGCTTGTTGTGTTTTGTTTTGTTTTCGATGCAAATGTTGTGTTTCCTTTGCTTTTTTTTATGTGCTTTGCACAAAAGGTCGCCTCGTTTTTTCATTGCAGCGCCAGCAAGTTTTCAGCGCTGACAGCCTTGCAGAGCAACTAACTGAATGGCTGACTGACTAACTGGCTAACTGACACTCTAGACTGACAAACGATTTACATTTCCAGCTAATTTTTCTTGGTTTCTATTTGGCTGGAGGTGAAACCATCGTTGAGTGTGTGCTGCAAGTGCTAAGTAAATGCATAAAGGCGAAAACAATGTTTCCACTTCCAATGTCAACCGACGATCATTCATTTGGCTTATCCATGACTCACACCCATGTGCAGAGTGCAACGGAAATGTGTGTAAGAGAGAGCAATAGGTGGGGAGAGAGAGTGAGAGGGAGAAGCATGGACAGGCAGACAGGCAGACGGGCAGACGAACGGATAGTCAATTTGAGCCCCTCTGCAGCGTCAAGTGGAAGTCATTTGGCATTTACTTATTTGTTTCGCACATGTTTTGTATTGTATCATCCACAAGCATATGCTATACCGATGAATATATGCACATATATACTTCTATATACTTGTATTCCTTTTCGCGCTATTCCCATCTGCTGCTGTTGCGTCCACATGTTGCCAAATCACTTCTTTATTTGGGGCTGGTTTGTGTCATGTTTCGCTTATGATTCGTTTGTTATTCGCCTCGCTTGATTCATTGACAGGTGTGTGTCAGTGTGAGTTGGTTTGAATGTGTCCGCTTGATAAGCTTTGTAGTATATAGAAAATGTTATCAGAGCCGATAATGCGGGCATTCTACACTTGTAGTACTAATAGAGTGTTACACACACTCTTCAGTTCCCATGAAGCTCAAACATCTGCTTCTTTCGACCATTTCCTCATCAATTTTTGTGACATCTTACGCATCGTTCCGTATTTGGGCCATAATATAGCTGATGGCGCGACCTCTTCCAAGTCGCAATCCAAAGCAGCAAAGCGTTAAATGTAAACTATGAAAACGTACACATACACACACGCAAATGAACAAATACAAACACAGATACAAAATCAAACAAAAACACAAGGCAAATGACCAGACGTTTGAAATGAAGTCACAGCTCGAAAGCTACCAAAAAGCTTAACCTGTTTTTTTCCTCCGTTTCCCCTTCTAACCAACCAGATGTCTGTTGTTTGATGATATTAAGCGTCTATCTCTTTCACTCTCTCTGCTTGTTTGTATTTGTGTGTGTGGTTAAGTTTATGTTAATTTCCACATCGGACAATGGCAAACGCGTAAGCAGACTTTAAGTTAATAACAGAGAAATGGCCAAAAGTCAGTTTGAGCTCCATCCACAGCTGACCAACTGACCAGAACTCATTCACTCACAAATTGGGGGCAACTCATCAAATAATTTATGGCAGACCTTTGTTGCAAGAAACACACACACACACACTAACAGAAATACACGCACACAAACACAACCCGTCAATGATGTTCAATGTTGATGTGCGTCCTTAGTGGTTTCTGAGCTTTCTCTTTCCCTGTCTCTGTCTGCCTCATTTGTGCCCTTTTCGGCATGTCCATTTCCATGTCAAGTCGGATTTAGTTTTCAGAGCGGATGTGTAGAGTGACCAACGACAGGAACATGTGTGTAACTACAGTAAAGCCCAGACAAATTGATTCATGCATTTTGTGGGTTTCATTGAAAAAATACTTGACGATTAAAACAATTTAATCAATGCAATTATTACACATATTAAAAGTGAAGGCAATAATTATAAATTTTTACCGCAGTTATGCAACAGTCGGGCATGACTATAATTCGACATGCCAGCCTTGCCACTCTATAGAGACTTTACTGTATCATTAGTTGACCTGAGCCAAGCCTTCTTGTGTACCTGTTCTTAGTCCGGGTCTATGTCCGGTGTTCTTTTATCATGACATATGAAGGACATTGGCCGCAGGTCTCAAATATTTCAAGAATTTCCAGCTAGAAACATTTTCCTGCTATTTCTTTTCGTCTCTTTTTGTTTCTTTGTGGTGCAATGTCCGTGCTCGTTTTAGCCATAAGTAGTAAATATACTTTATGCCAGAATATTTATTACGCTGCACGTTTTCGGACAAGAATTTATTTGTTGGTGTTTTTCGTTATTTTTTTTTTTGGAATAACAATTATTTGAAAGGTTCGCGTTTTTTGTTTGTGTATATACACAGAGATTGCGCTATAGCATCGAACTTGTGTATTCATATACATATATTTATCGCCTTGATTATACAATGTACTATATAGTTGTATGGCTGTGTGTGTTTAAGAAGTCTATATACTACAATTGTGTTATTTTCGCACTCATATACGAAAGCTACCGACTGACAGCCTCGCATATCTATAAAGTACTATATAAAGTACGAGAATGTGAACTTGTTATCAACCTTGGATTGAAATAACTCAAATTGTATATAAATAACAAATTAAACAAGTATAATTTTACATCCTTTATTTTTGTTTTGACAGAAATCGAATTGGGTACAAAATGCATCGTGGAAATGGACAAACAGCAAACCATTCTCCAAAATCCACCATCGTTGGAGAAGATGGAAAGGTAAGCTTAAACACTCTGCATTTAACAACTGTGTTGATTACACCCACTGTATTCACGTTTCTCTGATTCACGCAGAAAACAACCAAAGACATTTGCATTCGATCACTGCTTCTACTCGCTGAATCCAGAGGATGACAGCTTTGCGTCACAGGAGACGGTCTTCGATTGTGTGGGACGTGATATACTGGATAATGCATTTCAGGGCTATAATGCATGCATATTCGCCTACGGCCAGACTGGTAAGCCAACCTATTATAGCTGCAGCTATACACAGTACTTTAAAAGTGAAACTTAATCGTGATTTAATTATTTGCAGGTTCTGGCAAATCGTATACGATGATGGGATCACAGGAGAGTAAGGGCATTATACCGCGTCTCTGTGACAAGCTCTTCTCGGCGATAGCAAACAAATCGACGCCAGAGCTCATGTACAAAGTGGAGGTGTCCTACATGGAGATCTACAATGAGAAAGTTCACGATCTATTGGATCCCAAGCCAAACAAACAGTCACTTAAGGTGCGCGAACACAATGTTCTTGGTCCGTATGTGGATGGATTATCCCAGTTGGCTGTAACTTCGTATCAGGACATTGATAACCTCATGACCGAAGGCAACAAATCCCGTACTGTGGCTGCCACTAACATGAATGCGGAATCCTCACGCTCCCATGCCGTCTTTTCGGTGGTCCTCACACAGATTCTAACCGATCAGGCAACTGGAGTTAGTGGTGAGAAAGTGTCACGTATGTCCCTCGTCGATTTGGCTGGCTCCGAGCGTGCAGTCAAGACTGGAGCTGTCGGTGATCGCCTCAAGGAGGGTTCCAATATTAACAAGTAAGTTAACCTACTTATTTGCCTGTTAAACTTTTATTCATTCAATTTATTTTTCATTTTCAGATCGCTGACTACATTGGGTCTGGTCATCTCAAAGCTGGCCGATCAATCAAATGGCAAAAAGGGCGGTAACGATAAATTTGTGCCCTATCGTGATTCAGTTCTCACTTGGCTGCTCAAAGATAATCTCGGCGGTAACTCAAAGACCGTAATGGTGGCCACCATTTCACCCTCAGCAGACAACTACGAGGAGACACTGTCTACGCTACGCTATGCGGATCGGGCCAAGCGGATTGTCAATCATGCTGTTGTCAACGAAGATCCCAACGCACGTATCATTCGTGAACTGCGTCATGAGGTGGAAACACTGCGTAGCATGTTAAAGCATGCCACTGGTTCGCCAGTGGGTGATGTACAGGATAAACTGGCCGAGAGCGAGAATCTAATGAAGCAAATCTCGCAAACCTGGGAGGAGAAGTTAGTGAAGACCGAACGCATTCAAAACGAGCGACAACAAGCACTCGAACAAATGGGTATCAGTGTGCAGGCGAGTGGCATCAAGGTGGAGAAGAACAAGTACTACTTGGTCAATTTAAATGCAGATCCGTCCCTCAATGAACTATTAGTCTACTACCTAAAGGTAAGAACTACTTTATTACTAACACTACATAGAAAGTTTACTTATAAGCAAAAAACGTTTTTCTAGGACCGCACACTGATTGGTGGTCGCAGCATTAGTGGTCAGCAGCCGGATATTCAGCTTTCGGGTCTTGGTATACAGCCAGAGCATTGTGTTATCACCATCGAGGATAGTGGACTATTTATGGAGCCAGTACAGGGTGCTCGCTGCTTTGTTAACGGTTCGGCAGCATCGGAGAAGACGCCACTGCAGAATGGCGATCGTATTCTTTGGGGTAATCATCACTTTTTCCGTGTCAACTCCCCCAGGGTTGGCAACAATGCCAGCATGTGCGCCTCAGAGCCTCAGACACCTGCACAGCTTATCGATTACAACTTTGCAAGAGATGAGATCATGCAAAATGAGCTCAGCAATGATCCTATACAAACCGCGATTGCAAGACTTGAGCGACAGCATGAGGAGGACAAACAAGTGGCTCTTGAGAAGCAACGTCAGGAATATGAACGACAATTTCAGCAGTTGCGGAATATTCTGTCACCAAGCACACCGTATGCACCATACGCTCCCTATGATCCCTTGCGTATGGGCAAAGTAACGCCCAATACGCCCACTTCACAGATGCGTGTTGAAAAATGGGCTCAGGTAAATTGAATGATTGATTATTTATGTGAATGTCCCTAGTTACTTATCTAAAACTTTCGCAGGAACGTGACGAAATGTTCAGGCGTTCCCTGGGTCAGCTTAAAACGGACATTATGCGAGCCAATTCGCAGGTACAGGAGGCCAACTTTTTAGCTGAGGAAATGGAGAAGAAGACGAAGTTTTCGGTTACATTACAAATACCGCCAGCCAACTTGAGTCCTAATCGAAGGCGTGGCGCGTTTGTCAGCGAACCGGCAATTTTGGTGAAGCGCACAAATTCAGGCAGCCAAATTTGGAGCATGGAGAAGCTAGAAAACAAACTGATTGACATGCGGGAAATGTACCAGGAGCACAAGGAGCGTATACTCAATGGCCTGGTGCGTGTCATTACTATATACTGAATCACCCAAATTCCATTTGTCTTTTTTTTTCGTATCGTACTAACTATAAAACTTTATGTGTACTCGTATAATTCGCACACGCATTCAATTAACCCCTGCTACAGCCCCTTATAGAGACATTCTCTGATGATGAATTTGACGACAAGGTAATTAATGAGTCCCTAAACCGTCCATAAACCACACACACCTCTTAAGTCTAGAACAACAATTTAGATTAGACTCCTTCTGAAACTCGATACTAATTTGTTTGTCTACTACATTATAGGACGATGATAATGGGAAACCACAGGATCCGTTCTATGAGTCGCAGGAGAATCACAATCTCATTGGTGTGGCCAACGTGTATCTGGAGGTACTGTTCCACGACGTCAAGCTCGATTACCACACGCCCATCATTAGCCAGCAGGGAGAAGTTGCCGGCCGTTTGCAGGTGGAGATTCAACGCGTTGCTGGCCAAATGCCACAGGACCGCATGTGCGAATCGGTGTCGGAAACTTCATCGGCAGATTCACGAGATGAATATGATGATCCAGTGGATCCGATGGCCAATCAAATAACTTGCCGTGTTACCATTAAATGTGCCTCGGGATTGCCGCTTTCCTTGTCCAACTTTGTCTTTTGCCAGTACACATTCTGGGGACACCAGGAAATGGTTGTGCCCGTGATAAATGCAGAGACAACAGCACTTGATCAGAATATGGTGTTCAAGTTTGAACATACACAAGATTTTACGGTCAACATTAATGAGGAGTTCCTTGAACACTGCATCGAAGGTGCGCTTTCCATTGAGGTCTGGGGACATCGCAGTGCCGGCTTCTCCAAGTCCAAAGGCTGGGAAGTCGAGCAGCAGCAGGCTAAAGCACGTTCCCTGGTCGATCGCTGGGCGGAACTATCTCGCAAAATCGAACTTTGGGTGGAGATACACGAGTTGAACGACAACGGAGAGTATTCCCCTGTCGAGGTAACTAACCGCAATGAGGTGCTTACTGGAGGCATCTACCAGCTGCGACAAGGCCAACAGCGACGCGTCAATGTGCGTGTTAAGCCAGTTCAAAATTCAGGCACTTTGCCCATCATCTGTCAGTCCATAGTCAACGTGGCTATTGGCAGTGTGACGGTGCGATCACGGCTGCAACGTCCTCTGGACTCTTACCAAGAGGAAGATCTCACAGTGCTTCGAGAGAAATGGAGCGAGGCGCTGGGCCGCCGACGCCAGTATTTGGATCAACAGATACAAATGCTAATCAAGAAGGAGGAGAAGAACGAGCAAGAACGTGAACGTGAGCTGAGCCTTGTGCATCAATGGGTCTCACTAACCGAGGAGCGCAACGCAGTATTGGTGCCAGCACCGGGCTCGGGTATACCGGGTGCACCTGCCTCCTGGGAACCACCTGCGGGCATGGAACCTCATGTTCCTGTGCTGTTTCTCAATCTAAACGGCGATGATCTCTCCGCACAGAATACCAACGATGAGTTGTCCATATCGGGCATAAATTCCATTTTATCCAAGGAGCATGGTCACAAGTTCTATACGCTGCAGATCTTACAGCATCTGGATAAGGATGTTTGCTGTGTGGCCAGCTGGGATTCCTCAATGCACGACAGTCAGGCTTTGAATCGCGTTACCGAGGCCAATGAGCGCATTTATCTAATCCTGCGCACCACCGTGCGTCTATCACATCCAGCCCCAATGGATCTTGTGCTTCGCAAGCGTCTCAGCATTAACATTAAGAAGGGACAGACACTAACCGATCGACTAAAGAAATTCCGTCTGGTGCGAGGCGAGAATGCTATCTCGCAGAGTGGTGTCACTTATGAGGTGGTCTCGAACATTCCCAAGGCATCCGAGGAGCTGGAGGATCGCGAATCGTTGGCACAACTGGCTGCCAGTGGTGATGATTGCTCCGCTTGCGATGGCGAAACTTATATTGGTAATGTGTCATATATTTCTCAATCAAAAATTATTTTAATATATTTTATATGTTTTCTGCAGAGAAATACACACGCGGAGTTTCGGCTGTGGAGAGCATATTGATACTGGATCGACTGCGTCAAAATGTGGCTGTCAAGGAGCTGGAGACCGCCCATGGTCAGCCGTTGTCGATGAGAAAGACCGTTAGTGTGCCGAACTTCTCACAGGTATGTGCTGCCCCTTATTCCACAGTAAAAAAGCTCTGCTTCCTAGTGAATTTTGTGCTGCTTCCACCTTGCCACCTATCACCTGCCAGCAAAATTAAATTTGTACAACTTAAATATTTGACTAAAACGCAATTCTTTCTCTTTTCACATTTTTCTATGCGCTTTCACCAAAACTAAAAATCTAATTTACAAAATAATCAACTACAACACACCGCACACAATACTAAACTAAAATCAACTAACAAAAATAATATTCACAATTTGAATTTAAAATGAAATTCGGCGCGTCTTTAAACTGCAATCTGTATATTGACCTCTAATCTATTATCAATGTATGTGACTGTATGCGTGTGTGTATATGTATGTGTGCGTGCGTGTTAACTGCTTTACACTGCGCACTTAAAGGCGGTCAAAGAAACCACCAATACTGGGAGTGTAAGTACTTTGTGTGCAATATACTCTGTACCACTGTAATCTATGCTTTCCTACGATTTGTAACTTTAATCCTTTTGACTTCTTCGCCTACATGTATTTTGTTTGTGTACCTCATCCACGCCTTCCTCCACCCACCCCGAGACATCCAGTTGTATCCGTGCGGCTTTCAGTTTGCCAGATTTCTTTTTTGTTTTATTTCCATTTGTTTACATTTTTATTTTCGATATTCTTTTCATTCATGATAAATAACATTCGTTATAAATATGCACATGCGATTTATGACACAAGAAACTCATAAATAAACTTATGCAGATTATGCGCTTCGATGCCTCCATGGAGTCCTTGCTGAATGTGGGACGCTCCGAGTCGTTTGCGGACCTGAACAACACGGCGTTGGGCAACAAGTTTCCGCCAGGTTTGAAATTTAATACCATTCCCGCTAACAATGTTTGCATTATTAATGGATTTTTCCTGCTTTGTTTGCAGCACACAATGGCGCCGGCACTGGAGGTGGAGTAATACGTAATCGACACAGTTTTGGTGGCAAAGGCAGCGCCGACGATTCTCCAGGGAAAGCCTTCGGCATTGGTGTGTATTTCGTTAGGGAACTGACAGCGAGAACTAACATCTTTTATTTGATTATACAATATATTTAATCACCATTAATTTTCGAGCAACTATTTGCTAAACATATAACCAAAGTTAATTTTGATTCACATTTATATACTTACCTAATAACTACAAATTAATTATTGCTTATGCGCAGCAACTTGTTGAACTATTTAACAAAATAACAAAATGACAAGTCCAAATCGTAATGCGATATAGTTGCTGTCACGCTCTAGAGCAAGGGATTTATCTTTGCTGAATTCAATCTAAATTTTAAATTTATTTAGCGTTATTTATTTTGGTATTCTTATCTTGTAGCGTACAAAGTATATATCTTTAGACACAATCTCTTCCAGTCTATACACAAAAGATAAATCCTTTTCCAAACTGTGTTACCACACACACAATTTGTCAATGCTTTTCAACTGCTTAAAAACTGCAAAACAAAAACAAAATAAATTCCGCTTCAGTTGTTTCTTCAGCAGTTTACAGTTTACTTCCTTGCTTTTGCTTCCATGCAACACATAGCAAAACTATTATTTACAACAAATACACCACACCCACTCGATCAGATGACTCGAGTTGAAATGCACATTAAATATTTAATTAAATTCACCAGAGCTTATCATATAAATTGACATACTAAACAAGTTCATGATTCAACAATGCATTTATCCATATATCATATGATCCTTCTGATTATAACTCTGGTTTCTTTCACATGCCATAACGTACTCTTTCTGTGCTTTCTTAACCACTAAACTATAAAAAAAAAACAATTTCAAATTTGAAAGGCTCTATACTGTCAGGTAAAGGCTGGCCCCAATATAAACTGATTGAAATTCATTAATTGTTAGTTGGAGTTTAAGTTTTGTCTGTTGTTCATTCATCAACCCAATCCCACAGCCACACTCACACACCCACACTAACTCACTCAATGTTACTCCATTGTCTTCTCATCTTAGTGGGTATAATGGGTGGGGGATGTTCTAAGATTTAGTACGTATTTTAAGTAGTTTTGTGTTAGATCTGTTAGCCTATCATCATCATAAACTCTTGAATATCAATATCAATACACTGACAATTGCCATCATTCATTGTAGTTGTATTGTAAATATTTATATACATGTGATCGATGACCACTCATTTGCCACTGTGTGAATCCATTCGTTGTATTCATTCCATCATTTATTGTACACTACACTCAACTATTCAGACAGTTTATCCCCAATTACAATTTGGTGCACCATTCACAGCAGGCACGCACAGCACGAGATCCGCACGAGCAGCGCGTTCAGTAAATCAAATAAATTTAGTTTAGTGTATAGATTTAGTTTATAGTTATTGTTTTAGTTACCCGTTTTTCGTTTATTATGACTGTGTGTTTTGTTGTTGGCGAATTAGTCGCTAGAGTTTAATAGAGTTTATTGAATCGTTTCATCACATGTTTGTATACATCATTGTAACTAAACATTAAACATAATCATTGTCTTCCTTAAATCCATGGAATGCAGCGCGTCCAACATTTCTGAATCTCAATTTAAACTTGAATACATTGAGAATTGCGCCAACAAAACGTATGTGGTTTGTGTAGCCCTAAGCTCCAATACTTAAGCTCTGTTTATTAATATTTGAGGCGAGTAACTAATAGTAATCCATCCCAATCTTGTATAGCTTCTCCGGCCACCAGCAAGTTGCTTGGCATGCGCATGACGACGTTGCACGAGGAACCCTTGGGCGGACATCGATCGCTGGATGAGGAACCCGAGGACAGTTACAGCGACTCCGAATATGCAGCAGAGTATGAACAGGAGCGACAACAGAACAGAGGCTTGGGCCCTCGTTCCCGTCTGACGGCATCCAAGACCATGGATTCATTCATGGATGTTAGCAGTCATTCGAATCAGAGTTATTTGAGTTACACGTCCAGTGCCAACGCGAATATGAAGCATCTGACTGGACTTGCCACGCTCAGCATGAGCTCGTCTACCAGCAGTGGCTACGGCTCCCAGGCGGTGTCCTGCAACAACCTGAGCAATGAAGACATCACCTCAATGCGTTCCATGAGCATCGATGAAACGCCAGGTAAATTGCAATTACTTTAAAATTCAGCAAATACCTTTCTTTAAACTTATTTTGTTTATAGATTTCGATCGTGTCAACTCAAATTCACCACCAAATCGACAGGCGCGTGTCAATCCCTTCCTTAAGGACATGCCAAAGGCCAAAACGCTTGATGCTGAATCAAAGAAACTGCAGCAAACCTCAACGCATCCGCTGGAGCAGCTAGAGACCAAGGATAGTGACGAGGAATGCGAACAAATGCAGCGCAATAACAATAACGATATAAAGTCCAAGGCTCCCATACCAGAGCTGCCTCAAAAAGAAGTGCAGGAGGAACAACAACAGCAAGAGCAACAGGAGCATGAGCAACAGCCGTTGAACCATGTCGCTGACAATCAGAATGGCAATAAATCGGTGGAGAATGCTCTCGACACTTCCGAGATAACTGAGTCACATGAGCAGCTTGAGGGCGATGGCATTGTTAGGGAGCAGCTGCCGGAGGGCAAAGTGATGCGCCGCAAAAAGTCAACAACGAACAATAGCGATAACAGCAACAACAACAATGGCAACACCAACAGTAACAATAACGGCAATGGCAACAACAGCAACCATGCAAACCAAGTGACACGCAACAACCAACGCGCCTCGGTGGCCAAAATGGAGGGTCTAGGTGCCTATTTGGATGTCAACGCCAGCATTATGTCGAGCAGTACAGAAGTAGAAGGTGCGTATAATTATAGTTATAGCAAACTCTACTTAACCCATTTACTTTGTGCACAGATGAGGGCAAGGAACAGGATATAACGCTGCCAGAATGGATTGTCGTCGGCGAGTCGGTTCTAATACGTCCCTATAATACAAGTGGCGTTGTAAGCTTTGTGGGCACCACACACTTTCAACCGGGCGCCTGGATTGGTGTTGAGTTGGATGCGCCCACGGGCAAGAACGACGGCACTGTTCAGGGAATACAGTATTTCCAGTGCAAGCCCAAGCACGGCATCTTCGTGCGTGCCGATAAACTGCTGCTAGACAAGCGGGGCAAGGCGATGCGTGCCTACAAAGCGGCCGAGAAGAGCAACAGCATCAGCAAAGGTAACAACGATTGATGCTGTTTATTGATGAACTGCCATTAATTTTTTTTTTTCTATAGAGATGAGCAGCTCTATGACTCGCTCCAAGAGCCGTGGCGAATCGCTAAATACTTCGGCACGCAAATGATTATACCCAAAATGTTCGCATCAAATGCAGCGTTGGACTAATTGCAGGCAATCGACGTTGGTTACAAATGGAGTTGGGACGACAGCGAATACAGCAACTCCATCGACCTGCCACAGATTGCGTGCAACCAGTGGCGCTGCAGATGCGAACACAAATGGCAAAAAGTGCTATGCCAATCGACGCTCGACGGCCTTCTAAATTCAAATTTATAGAGTTCGGTCCGTCAACGATGCACATCGTCCAGCAACGAACAATGCGGAGCATTAACCAATCCACAAGCTAGCTTAACTTAACACACAAACACACGCTGCCGCACACAGACACGCGCTCACACACACAAACACATACACACTGTTAACCCGAAGCTTCAAAATGTTGTTGCTCGGCGGTGTCTAAAGCAAAACTAACAGAACAACAAACAAAAAGAACAAGAACAACAAACTAGCAATTAACTAAAGGCGAATTCTCCCCGCGCGTCTCCCGCTCTTAAACGATAGTGTAGCTAAGTGAAGCGTTCGCGTAGTTGCATCAACCAAGTGCAATACCACGAACACTGATAACACCTAGAGAGTAGTGTAACTAATTAATCAAATCGTTTAAACGTGTATGTATCTATATGTATGTATGTGCGAGTATGTTTGTGTACTATATGTTTCCAATTGGTTTATTGTATTATTCCTAATTCAATTGATTTGAGTTCGAGTGTAGTTAATTGATGTTTAGTGATGTTTGCTTTTTGATAAAGCACAATTGATTATATACATATATATATATTTTTGTACCGGTTAATTAATTGCCTAGTTTAATTACATTGTTTATTTTTTGGTAAGTACGATTTTTACTTTATCTACTTATACTTATTATCTATGTATATCAATGTGACTTGGTTAATCAACTATGAGCTTATTTTAATTATTGTTATGGACTATATCAAATGTAAAGATAAATCAAATCAGTTGTACATATACGATATATATGAGAACTTTAATGCAATAAGTTTTACGAGACATGCAATATAATGTTTTCTTCAATATATCTCCTTTTCTGTTTAGCGCATTTATACGTATCTATATATACATAAATATAAATATTTCAATTAAAACAATACAAACCAATACAATATTAGTATACAAACTGTAATAATAAAAATAATAATAACATATTCCATATAACAGCGTTGCATTCACGTTGCAAATATGTTAATTGTATTATTTGATGTGATGTATTTTATAATTTCTCTCCATTTATAAATTAAATAAACTTCATTTTGCTACATATATACTTTAATATATGTTTTCAGTTGTTTACTTTGTTTGGATTCAATGTGATTAATATATATAATGTTTATTATTTGATTTTTTGTTTAAATTATAATTATCAATGTTGAAGGTTGTGCGACTATGTTTGTGAACCATTAACCAGACGAAAGGCTTGCGTTAGTCCAAGATGTGAATAACGTGGAATTAAACAAATGAAGCAATAATTGCCGATAAATATTCAATTTTATTGTTTAAGTAAACGTACACTTATTTATAATATTAATAATTATAAAAACAAGATCGTTTCTAGGGGAAGTTAGCAAGCAAATCGGCTGACTAACGTTTGTACGTAAACGTATCCATCCATCCAAAAACCAAGACATCCAAGACACTCCAAACTGAGTCTGAGATAAATTGCAATTTACAAACAATAAAAACAAAAATATATAATAAATACAAATAAACTACAAAACCAACAAGAAGCGATTTACACTTAGAAACCGAAATCCAAAAAGATATAAATAAAAATTAAAACACTTGAAGCAGATGCATAAGTAGATCCCTACTGGATAGCCAGTCAAACAGTATTTACTTCGATGCAAACATGAATATAAATATATATATAGATATATATACATACATATGTATATTTTCGAACTGTGTTTTCTACTTGCATCTACTACCAAAAAAAAAAAAACAAAAATATATACTTGAAAATACGTCCAACAATTGAAAATTACAAGAAATTCAAAAGCAAGATGAAAAGTAAACATATATAATAATATAAATATAAATTATAATATATACATTTAAATGATAATTATACACATACATATACATAAACATTTATTTAATACTTTGGCATGACAAAGTTCAGGGTATTCCCAGCAACTATCACCCAAAGATAACAGTAATAATCCCGAGTAGATGCCAGATCTTTTTGTTGATATAGATTCATCACAGCGTCCCGCATAAATCTACAACTACAAAAAATATGTATTATCGTAAAATTACTGAAATTTAATGCATTTAATAAGCGTAAATACATTCAAAATAGAGCTTGAAATTATTGCAAATTCTGAAAGAAATTCGATGAGGTAATTAAAATGACAAAATTAGAGAAACGCGTAAAATGCACATAAATGTATGTAAAATAGATGAGAAAATGAGATTAGAATATGCTTGCTTGCATCTTACAGATAACCGAAAAGACACAACTTATATAGTATATATATTATATATATTTAATAATCTAGCTATAGGATAGATCATCATCAGCATGCACGAGCGTAGAAATTGGTTCAAATGGTACCTTAAAATAGAGCATATAGAATCTATGTATCTTTATGTTTTAAGAGCTACTTATTGCCCAGGGCTAACGAGCATTTTTTATTGTAGATACATATATGATTTGCAAATCATATTACACCACACACACACACACTCTACGCACACCCAACAGACACACACACACGCAGAGGTAAATATATTAATATATTATACTATTTATTATAGAGCGATATCGATAGATGTTGCGGGTAGTCGAAAAAATATACATATATTTGTGCACTTTTAGAGCTTTTAGCACGGTCAACGAAATAAAGATAATGTTATAAATGCAATACACTAAAAAATTCAATTAATAATTATTAATAAACAATTAATGACACAGCAGCAAACCACAGATATTCCATGTTAAACTGCTATCAAAAATAATGTTGAACAAACTTAACAACAATAAAATAAAATAGCTTTTATTGTGCAATCCACACACCTTTTCACACACAACACAACACACACTCACACACTTAAGCTCTTCAATAACTAAAGTTGTTAATTTTCTTGTAAAGTTCACTTTTTGCTTGTAGTTGTACTTTTTGTGTATTAACAATCGTCAAACAGCTGTCGAAAGAACAATTTCTGTAATTTACACTTAATTATTTTACTCGACAATTTTTGGTAAACTTAAAAATCAGCAAAAATAACAAAAAAGAAATGAAGAAATCACTTATTCAACAGAAAATTCAAGCTATAACTTAACAACTACAAAACTTATGTACTTTAATCTATAAATATATACAACAAATGTGCAATGAATTGTTTTAAATTAAACGTTTTTCACAATTTCAGCGGGGAATCACCGCACCCTGGTGGATGTAGCGGTAAGTAATTATCTGTCACCTAGGGGCATACCCCTTGTATGTCTTGGTATACATATAGTTTCGTTGAGACCTCAGAGACTGACCCCCCTTAAACTAAAGTTAAACCTCGACTAGTGACCCAAAAACGACAATGGATTTTTGTTTTTATGTGTGTTTTCTGTTGAAACATTTTATTTTCAAATAAAAACAAATGGCAAAAATAGTTGCAGTTTGCAAAGTTTTGTTAGTTATCAAATGCTTTACGAGATTAGTTAGTTAGTTTGAGACTTTTCAAGTAGTGTAGTGTCGGAATGCAAGTAAGATTTGTATTCCATTTAATGATCACATAGCAATTATAATTACAATTATCAATCAAGCATTTACATAGGAATATTATGCACACGAACCGATTTATATATATATTTTTTATGATTCTATACATCTTCTTTTACTATTCTTCATATATATCGCTTATAAACAATTCCACAACACATTAATTATCGTATTTGACTTTTATATTTTGATTTGTGTTGATTTTTTGATATTCGCTAACTACAACTTACACATTCTATATAGTTTAGTATATTGTATATCAAATAGAAAATATATATATAGTTACATATATATTTCTAGCATTGATTTTAATTGATATATTTACAGGTGTTTGTTTAGTGTATTTTCTCTTGTTTTGTTGCATTAATTCGAGTCTGTTTAGTTGAAAACGTTGCGTTTGTTGCTTCGCTTAGTCAGTTTCTCTCGTTTGCAATTGGCAATTGGTCCGCTGGCGTTAGCCACACCTTCATGTTTTGTTTCAGTCGTGATCGATGGTCCAACGCTGCGTCTCACTGGATAGGTTACAAGGCGCCACTTGGGCATCATCCATGCTCTTTTGCCCGCCATAGTCAAGGCACATGCCCGTGTTGCTGTGTTTGAGTTGGTGATTCTGGTACTTCCACTGCTCGTTGTAATCGTCGTTCTCCATGCAGGGCACCATTACCACGCGGAATGGCGGTGAACTGCTGTGCTGCACTGTGGCACAGCTTAGTTCGTTACGCAGTACATTATTCTTGGTGTAGGAGAAGAGCTGAGACTTTTGCATCACTTTGCCACAGGGATATAGGCCCATGTTGAAGGGCTTCTCGTTGTTCTGTAGCAAATCGTCGAGGCACAGATTGGAGTTAACTGTCTTTACTTTTCCCCAGGCTTTCATGTCTTTGTTGGGCACAAATTTCTCTGGATAGATGTTCTTCAGGTACCACTCGAAGTTCTTGCAGCGCAATTTCTTGCGCAACATCACTCTATGCGTTACGTCGCCAATATCCGGATGAAACTTAAGATCTGGGCGATTTAGGAAGAATATGTTGATGTATTCATCCATCCAGACCAGCGCCATGCGAGCCGTGTTTATGCCGTGTGTGTCACGTTCATTGGGAAATCTGTTAAATTGTTGTATTAAAATTTGAAGTTGTTAAGAAAAGTATTGTGAACTTACTTGTATGGATGGAAGTCCCGGAAGATATGACCAACCCTGGAGCAAGGTATCGTCTCGATAGTGCCGCCACATTGCCATATTCTAAAGGACATTTCCAGATTCTCTCCACCCCAGCCATCCATCTGTCAAGTTCAAGCGTTTGTTAGTATAGGAGCTATATTTTTGCTTCTTCTAAAGCTTACCTGCTCATCGTAGCTGCCAACCTCCCAGAAGTATTGGCGATCCATAGCGAACAATCCTCCCGCCATGGTTGGACTGTAGGCAGGGCATATCTCCCTTGGATCTTTGCATTCCTTGCTCTGTCGCTTCTTCTCGCGCTCCGGCAGATTCACCCAATCAAAGTGACCATTCCACTGGAAGCCACCCACTTGGAATGACTTGTAGCCATTGGTGCTGTACTGAAAGTCATTGGCATCGATCACATCGATGATGGGCACCAGCACACTAGTACGTGAGTCCTTAATCCGTTGCAGTAGCGGCTCACACCAGCCCACGTTAGCCTCACAATGGGCATCCAAGAAGATGAGCACCTCCCCGGTGGCACTACGAGCACCAGCCAAACGTGCTCGTATAAGCCCCAAGCTATTGGAATCCAACGAAACAAATTCAAACTTTCATTTAGTAAAATTCTTCAGTTTAGTTTTTGTTTTTGAGGTTTGTGGTAAAAAAGAGAGACAATATTATTGGGTCAGCGAACAAAAGCGCTAAGCGAATAGTGCACGACGAGATCCGAAAGATACAAAATACAAAATAAAAAGTCAAAAGCATAATCGTAAGTTGACGAACAGGTTTTACGGTTTCATTCTATACCCTATTGCGGGCACATGTGGCACGTCGGGTGTTTCGAATGAAGCTTTAAAGTGTCACACGTATGTTCACACGTTCAGTTTATGGATCAATTAACACGAATTTCTAACAAAACGATGTAGTTTATTTGCGCTCCAATTCTTAATTTCAATTTTAACGGAGGTTCTACCTATCTCTGTGCGAAATGACTTGGAAGTATTTTAAATTATCAGATCTGTGGACTCTAAATCGACTAAACAGTTACAAATTTCGATATATTATTAATCTTATCCAGTTCTAAGCAACTTTTACACAAGCCTTTAACGTTTAGAAATTAGTAACATCATTTAAGAGGTACTTCTTAGTCGAGCTACTGCCCTGCCCGCTTGACTTTTGAAATTTTGAACGTTTTCTTTAGTTCTTCAACTTTAAGCTGTGAAGAAGACGCCTCAAGACACTTTGCCCGTTCCCACCTCCCTACTCCGTCCCTACTTCCTATTGTGAGTCTGTGGCACAAA
Organism: Drosophila dunni; assembly: GCA_018152125.1. Taxonomy (NCBI): domain Eukaryota; kingdom Metazoa; phylum Arthropoda; class Insecta; order Diptera; family Drosophilidae; genus Drosophila; species Drosophila dunni. The sequence continues at coordinate 9,371,737 of JAECXC010000339.1, read as the reverse complement.
CGAGTTATTCAAATTGGAGGCAAAGCAAAAATGATCGCCACATGAACGTGCGATTCGTGTTAAATTTACAGCACAAAACACAAGTTGAATGTGCATTCGATTAGCTCAATGGAACTTTTCCCAGCCAGCTTTAAATTTCTAAAGTGTGCCATCAATAGAGATTGTGGTGCTTCATGTCTTCTTCCTCTCTTCATAGACCGTTCACCGTTTGCCCCTTTGACTCACCGATTTTTGAGACGAAGTATTGATACCTTGCCGCTGGGTAGACGAGTTCTCACATAGTGATCCAGTTTGCCACCCAATTCGGCATTATCACTGCCATCGTCCACCAGAATGATCTCCTTGAGTGCCTTCTGGTTGCATGTGTTGAGTGTGCTGTGCACAGTACGCACCAGCACTGAGAAGGGTTCGTTGAAGAATATGATGACCACGCTAGCTGTGGGCAAGGTGCTGGGATCATCGTAGTTTTGCTGCAGGCACAGTGGATTCCGATGATCGCCCACTGTGCGATTGTAGGACAACTGTTCACTCAGCTCCTCATTCAACGCGATTTTCTTGTACACCTTTTCGCCACGTGCCTTGGCAGCGCCTTTCAAATGGACTGCAGCGCCATCGTCACCAAGTCCCGCCTGCTGCTTCTGCAAATCCAGTTGTATGCTGGGCTCGTATGGCGATTGCGTGGCTGAGTGAATTTCATTTTCTGCGTCATCGACATGGAAACGCTCCCGGTCCCGCGATCTGCGTACGGCAGCCGCTGCGGGCCTGGGTCTGTTGGGCTGATTGGCATAATCCTCGCTGGCGGGCTGCACCTTCAGATACAGTATGAAGCAGAGTGCCACGAGTATGAATATTATGACTTTGCCATAGAAGGAACGAAACCGAGGCAGCATATTGGTTGTGTTGGTCGTATTGAGGTAGTAGCACTATGACTATCGTTGCTCGCTGTTCACTTTCAATTATTACTTTGCTGCGTGGACGTGGACAGTTGTATCGCTTACTTCTGGCTTCATTGGCAGAAATTTATAAATATTTAATTGTTGTTAAATACACACAATAGCGCAAGCAAAATTTTTACTTTATTTACATACGCACAGATGTTGGTAAAGTTCATACACAACTGAAATACCAGTTTTATTTTCGTTTCTTTTCAGAGGCAGCCCCCACGCGCCACTAGCCACTGTTCTCCCGTGTTGCTTTGTGCTTATGGCTGTGGCTTAAACTAGACTAAAAAAATGTTAATTCTAGTCGCTCCGCTCGCAGTCGCTCAGGCTTTGCCGCTCCACACCGCACCGCAACACTCTGCTCCGCACTGCACCGTCCATTGCCCGCACCTATACCTAGGCACACACATACACACCAGCGCGTGCATACATGTGAATATAAATACATGGATTGAATGATTTAACTGTTGCTTCTTCTTTTGTTGCCCGCATTAAAATCATTCAGTTTCAGCTGTGTTCCGCACCAGTTGCGATTATTAACAGTGAGTCATTTGTTAAACGTCATCAATTTGTTGCTTTTTGTTCGCTTATCGTCGGGGATTTTTTCAATATTTCTTTAAATATGGTTTTGCGAAAATAAAAACACAGACACCGAGCAGGTGATTTGGCGTTGCCACCATGTGAAACACAAATGAAGTGGACGCGTTCAGCACAAGTAAACACTGGCTGTATAGCAACGAGTTTTAGGTAAGTGCACTACAACTTATTTTATTTAATTACTTTTAATGACAAATTATACTAAACAGTATAAGTTTTTAACTTAACGCTTTTTAAAATATTTACTGTTTGCGCAGTGATTTATTTTCACCTTTCTATCGCTCTGGCAACGTCCAACACAGTGCTGAAAAGAGCTACGAAAAGTGTTGTAAACTGCAAGTTGCCAGTTGAGCGCGCAGATTTAAATAAATGAAACTACACAATGAATTAAAATACATTTTATAAAATAATTCACTTCACATAACTATTCGTAAAGCAGTGCATAGTTTCACTATAGAGTAGGCGAAACAAATGATGATTTATACGATAATTATTTAAGAGCAAAGTGCATTCAAGTGGCTGCTTGAAAACGAGGCTGAAAACGAAAGGCAACTACCGAAATGTGCCCCATGGGCTTTATGGAAGTAGGTATTCAACTCAAAACTGTCACACTTGACACTTTTGTTGTCACTTAATGCACAAATTGCATGCTCGCTTGTTATTAAAATAAAAACAAAATGAATTTCCTATTAAAAATTCAGTGTTTTGAGTTTTTTGTCTTTACTTTCCTATGGCTTGACATGCGATGACACCTTGTAGCTGCCGTTTGTTGTTAATTGAAATTTTTTAATTTGCGACTTTCATCAATTTGAAAAATTGAATCGGGTCAAATAGATTTATACTATTTTTGCCCCTTTTGCCTTTGTGATTAATTTCGCTAATTAGCTGAGGTATTTCATTTATTGCGAATTGTTGTGAGGTTGTGATGATCCCATAATTAATACGTTACGTATAAGCCAGAGACTCGCTGCGGGAGATGCCGCAGGTAAGCGGCATAAAAGAGTTCAAAGTGCTCCCCAACGTAGGTAATTGGAGTTGAAGAGGGGGAGAGGGGTAGGATGGGGTATTGTTGAAGGCATTGTGGGAAAGCAGCGACAACCACCAACAGCTAAGACATCGAGACGCCGCAAGGTGCAACTGTCTTATTTACAAGATCTTCACTAACGCTCTTTAATAGCTACAAGCGACAAAAACTAGGAAGGAAATAAATTACTTTGTTAGTCACACACCGTTTGGCAAAGTTTTTCTCCAACTCTTTGGTATTTCGCATTTGATTTGTGGCTAATGGTTGAAATGTAATACGAGTACCGACGACATTGAAACAAATTAAGCCTTTTTGGGCTATAATAAGCTAAATATTAAAATTTTAACACCTACCATTTAATAAATGCATTTTTAGCACACTTTTATTAATTATTGTTTAAGGCCGAATTTGTTGGGTTTTATGAGGCGCGGCCGAAAAAAATAAAAGCCAAAATGTTAATCAAAATCCAAATCAAAATTAAATAAACTCAAGGCATAATTAAAGTAGTTGCTTCTTTAATTACAACATAAAGCGCAGATGTGGTGAGATTGGTAAATTAAAAAATAAAATAGAAATAAATATATAGACTCATCCATGTATCTATTATTGAGTCTTAAAAGCGCGGCCTCATTAATAAGCACAAACAATAACACAAAATAAAAAATAATAACAACAAAACAGTTTAGCTATTGTTCAACTGCTGACCATAATGATATAAGCCGCAAAACCCATTTAATCTATATGACCCTGGGTCCGGCTCGAAACCGGGCTTTGCTCTGGTTTGGTTTTAGGTCTTTTAGTCTGGTCCCGCGTCTTATAGATAAGCTGCTCGAAATGCGCAATGCTTTTGGTATAATCGTCATCCTCGACCATCTTCATCATCATCGATCAACAGCAGACAAAATGGTATTTGAAAAGCGTTTGCAATTGAAAAATTGTTGCCACAGTTAACATTTATTTACCTTTAGTTTTCTTTACATTTTTTCACCTCCGTTGGTTTCGCTTCATTTCGTTACGGTTTTCTGTAAGTTCCGAGTGAATCGCCTGTTTGCTCTGTATACTGTCAAAAGATTGGGCAACCCAACGAATGGCGACTTACAAAAGGAGTCAAGATCTGCAGCTTATATTCCCATGGCCAATTGCTAACATTTGTTTTATTTTATGCTACAGAAATTACAGCACATAAAGTGCAAAACTCTATGCCAATAAAAGATTTATGTGCTAGAGCTGTAAACCAGCAGAATCGTTAAAAGTCAATTGAAAAACGGTTTGAAACACTTGTGAAATATTTACCCAATCCAGAGTTGCCAAATCGTAATGAGTCTGAGTTTAAGGAGGGGGGATTTGGGGGAGTAGCTTGTAAAATTGGAAAGCGATTTTATGATATCCTACTCGCTAGACTATCGATGGCCTTTGTCTTGAGCGACATCACCCACTGCGCTAATGCCATATACCGTCTGATCCCAGCTGAAGGCCGTCGCAAAGGTTATTCAATCGGGGGCTGGCTTGGACAGCACGCGTCATAGAAGTGGCGCCAAAAAGTTATGATTAAAATAAATGATGCGGTTAAATCAGTTGATGATATGATTTTTGGTTGTGGTATTTCAGGTTGTCACGGCAGTTTAGTTTGAGTTGAGCTTTGCATAATCGTCACAGACACCCGCATTGTTTGGCATTTATGGGCAGAATTGCTGCAACAGCTCAAGACAATCGTTGCCCATCAACCGATCGAACAATCATCAAATTTCGCCGAAGTTTTGACCGTGCTGTCATCGACATGATGCACATCGTTTCCATTTCTGTTTCCATTTTGGGGTTTTTCACAATCGACCCGCAAATTGATTCACAGATAACATTGAGTGCCTTTTAAAACCGCATCGAAATCAATATCTTTCATTGATCATAATCAAAAAACAGCAGTGAAAAAAACTGTGGACAAATTAAATAACCAAAAAGACAAATCTTTGTGCGGACGTTCGCAACGTTTGCTGATTTCATTTGAATGAAAATGGAAACATAAATAGAAATAAAAAGCCAAAAAAAAAGCAGAAGATAGAAGAAGCAGCGGTTGATAAAGAAATGCGTGGTTATACATATCCGCATTTATGAGGCGGAGGCGTGGGTCTCTCACATAATGCTAATGGAGTCAAGAGTTCAGCGCTCGGTTCAAGATTATAAAACAAATAGTTTGGTAGGGGTAGTGGTAGGAAGGTAGTCGCCGCAGGCATACCCTAGGTGCTGCAGAAAAGAAAGAAGTTAACCCTCTACCGCATAGAAAGCCATATATGGCTGCTCACTTATCACTACTTACGTTTACCGTTTGTTATCAGTTATACTCTTTACACTACTTTTCGTTGGAAAGTAGAATTTCTCAAATTTTATATGCATTGAAAAGGGAATCAGTGTAGATTGACTGTAAAATACTCTGTACTCTGCTGTGTTAGGCAGTAGGTCACTCATTGTTTTATTAAATATGCAAAGTTAATTTATATAGTAATATATAATATATAATTAATATAATATATAATTTATATAGAATATATTAGAATGTATTCGAACTGATCAATTTTATTATTATAAAATCTCATTACAAACCTAGAAAGGTTTTTAAAAAATTCTATTGTTCAAAAGCACAAAGCTGTGGTCAGCTTACAGCTACCCTGTAATGCACTTATTACTTGATTAAATAAATGATTTATTAACATTAGAAAGCAATGACAGTATTTATATAGTGTTATAAAATCAATGAAAGTTTATTATTCACTGAATAAAGCTACTATTGAAAGGTGTTATTTAAGTAAAGTAGGTTCATAGGATATCTAAAAGTCGACTATTCACCGTACAGCAAAAACAGCATACCTTTCTTAACCCAACCACTGCAGGGTATAAACTAGAGCAGAGATTATAAGCTTATGTCTCCCCGCGGCCTTCCCTTACCTCTGCCGTTCCCAAGCGCCTTCTCCTGCCCCTAAACAACTCTACTGCAAACCCTAGACAGCCAGCCAAATGCCCCAACCCATAAATACCAAAGATCCAAGTGAGATCCCGCACAAGGAGCGCGTCCTCCAACGGCTTGGGTATGCTGTAGTCCTGGATGGGCGTGTCCTTAAAGATGACCATGTCGTAGAAGCTTCTGCCCAGCCAGTAGTCGACCATGCCAGACTCGTGCATCAGCTGCATGTGCTCCTCAAAGAGATGCCTGTAGGGCAGATGGCGACGCAGCGGAATGCACAGATACACAAAGCGATGCAGACAGATGTCATCGGAGTAGTAGAAGATTGGATAGTCGAACATGTCTTGCTGCTCCGCGTAGGTGCGCCAGCGCAGTTCTGTCACTGGATAAACGTAGCTGGCATTAAAGGTATTCCGTAGATGGATAAACAAGTTGTAATCATCCAGGAGGTAAGCGTTTGTGGCATCATAAACGGTCAGATTGCGACTCTTGAGCATCAGGTTGGCCTCGTCACGGTGCACGGCTATTTTGTAGGGTGACTCACGTATATCCTGGAAGCTGCGTAGAGTTGGCTCTGCCGGTGGATGGGTGAAGTAGGTCTGCAAGTAGGCATTGTACATGGTGGTGGTCATGATGCTCGCAAAGCAGATGAGACAGCAGATGGCCTTGAGGTGACGACCGGCATGCGGGGGCCAGGGAAACGACTGTCCGAGCAGACCACGCAGACAGAGATCGTTGAGCAGCAGCTGGGACAGACTGAAGTGCTGCCAGGAGAGCTGCTTGGTGTAGATGAGCAGCAGCGAGAAGCACAGAAAGAACAGGAAGAGCAGTCCCAGCACCAAGGGCTCCACGATGATGGCATAAATCTGTTGGTAGGGCACTGGCGCCGGCAGTGGCACCATGAAGCAGTAGGAGGTCATCACATACGGATAGCTCAGGTAGTCAAAGTTCTTCGCTAACAACGTGGCGCCCAAGCAGGTGGCTATGTCCAATTGATTGCTGCGTGTCATGTTCTCCAGCACCTCGAAGTAGGTGACCTTGCCCAGCTCCTGCTCGTCCCGCAGCTGCAAAGTGGCATTCAGTCGCTGCACGAAAGTGTTCATCAAATCGGCCACAAAGCCCACCATTTGCAGCTTTCCCTGCGCATCCCTGTAGAGTATGGAACGTGGCGCCAGCTGATCTGCCTCGCTTCTCACCTCCGCTCCCTGCATATTGCGAAACTGTTCCACGTAAATTGGACTGGAGTTGTTGGACTCCAAGTGTAGTTCCACATGTGGCTCGAAGCAGCGGCAGCTGTAGAATCTACCAGCGGAGCACACGACCACATTGTGCTGCTCCAAGCGCGCGTAGTGCTCGCAGAGCCACTCCCATGTGGAGTCGCCACCTTCCTCCAGGTAGACCAAACGCCTCGCCCGCTGCAGCTTGAGCAGCGTGCGTTCATTCTGCTCCTGCTCCACTTGGGCGCCACAGCTCAGCAGCAGCACCTCATTGCTGAAATTCCAATCCCTTTCACTGCTCCCCTTACCTAGCAGCACTTGTGGTAGTTGGAGTAGTTGCAGCACCCTGTGAAACACACAGGGTGCGCCGCCGTACAACACCAACGTATCGTAGTGCTGCTCCAGGCGTATGCGCTGCAGGAGTTGCATTAAACGTTGTTCCAACTCTGTGTTGGTAGTGGACGGAGCTAGGCCAAGTGACTGCAGGCAGTGACTACCGAGAATGCTGATGATAACCAACCCGGCCAACTGCATGACTCTCGGATACCCTGTGGCCAGCACGCAACTGTGCTTAGTCCTGGCCAAGTGGTTAAATGACAGGCTTTTGTTGTGCCCCTGGTGGCATGTGGTTTGCATGTTGTGCACAACATGTTAACATGTCTGGGCGGACAATTACGCACATTTCTGCTGATTTCCCACTTGTTCGGGCCAATTATCCACAGCCAAGTGCGGCATTTCTGCTGGCCAATTAGTCGCTCTTTTCCACTGTGCTTAATACAGTGGAACAATTTGATTTGTTAAACGTTTTTAATTGATTTGTTGATAGGTATTTGAATATATATTTTTAATTTACACTAAAACTTAGTAACTATTAGAGCTATGGTGACCAAATTCACACAGCACGTGTAGGGTACCATTACAACTATGCACACCAAGTTTGATCAGGAACGGTCAACTATATAATATAGTTACCATAGGACAAATCGGTCGAAAATTAGGACTAGATGAAGTATGGGGTCTTTTACAGTCGGCTGCCTCGACTGTAGCCTTTCTTACTTGCTTTTAATCAACTTTATTCACAAAAGTTGCTTAGATAAAGTACCTTAGTAATAACCTTACTATATTCTGCCACTACAGGTTAGGTTAGGTTTAGCCGGAAGTACTCGAGGGACATAGCATAGGCCAGCTATGGCCCTTAGTCAACCAGTTGGGGAGGATTACTATGGCCTGAAGTTCTGTAGAATCTGTACCCGCTTCGGGAACACTATCATGTTACTTGTGGGTATTTTAGATGCTTCCTTCAGTGAGGGGAGTGTTGGCTTTCATAAGCACCTAAGCCTCGTGCGCTCTAAGGCATGACAGTGGCATAGAAGGTGCTCCAGCGTCTCTATACACATATCTATAAACTTTATTACTAACGTATCTTTATTTTATATATTGCAGCGCTTGTCCCATAAATTAAAGTTAGCTCTTTGTACCCAACACTCACATTACAAGCCAGAATTCCAAGACCTGCAATTGCAATAGGGCAAATCATCTGCCAAGTTAGACTACATCAAGGTCTTGGGCTCGACTAGACAAACGGGTTTGCTAAGCTGGCAAAAAGCGAGCAGTCTTAATGAGCAGACTTTATTCGCTACACACAGCAGACAACACTCCACACACAACACTCCACACACAACACTCCACACTCTACACTCTACACTCTACAATTTACACATGAGATCGCTGCAGATGGGTGTAATCAAGTGTGAGAGTGTGTGTGTGTGTGTGTGTGTGAGCTGGGCTTCATTAGGGTAATTGCTGCACATGGCTTACAAGCTTGCAATCAGCTGTAATACGATTTATATAGCTAGAATGTTGTCGGCATTAGTTGGGTATGGTAATCAGGTCTGTGGAGTTTATAGTTCCAGTGCCAGTTCCAATTCCATTTGGGATTTAAGCTTAGCTTTTCCTTCTCACATGGTGTCTTAACAACTTCCGGTGCAGCTTGAAGTGGCGTTTGTTGTGCGGTGTGTGTGTAGCGTGTCTCAGAGTCAAGAAAACAATTCGAATTCGTAGACGAAATTCAAGTTGAATCTGAAGTCTGAAGCCTCGAGTTTGGAGTTTGGAGTTGGGACTTTTGGAGTTGGGAGTTTGAAGATGGAGCTTGTAAGTTTTTGTCTTTTTGGAGATTGAGCGAAATTTTCCGGCAATTAAAGCGACTGCATTGCGCTCGACATGTAGAAATCAAAATATGTTTCGTCTCCATCTCCGTCTCATGTTGTGTGCTCTTAATTGCACTGCAAGTGCTTTTCAATTATTCAAATGAGTCGCTTCCACTTCAGAAATAAAAAAAGATACAAAATGTATAAAAAACTCTTCCCAATTTTCGCCTACTCGCACAAGAGTTGCTCTTGATTGTAGCGTGTTGCTGTTGTTTGTTATTTGTTATTTGTTGTTTGCTCCTGCTCCGGTTGCTGCTAAAAACTGGTCTAGACTTTGCGTTAATAGCCGCAAACGAGCCAAATGGCAACTGAATTTCTTCTTCAGCATCGGCTTCGGCTTTGACTTCATTGGTTTTTGGCTTTGGTGATGCTATCGTCTCGACGCTTTATCTCTTTGCCTTTTGCCATTTCAAGCCGTTGTTGTCGTTGTTCGAATGACGTTTCAGCGAAAGTTGTTACATCGACATCGACAAGACCAAGACAACAGCAACGACGACGACGACGACACTGAAAGCCTATGCAAAACCGGTCGGTCATTGATTTTTGGCGGCTGCAAATCGTCTGACCATGGTCATACTGCAAGCCAGTCAGTCACCCAGCTGCTCATCCAGTCATCCCCACAGCCAGCTCTACTCCAGCTCATCTGCCCAGCTACTCAACTGTTTGTAGCTCTTTAGTGCGACACACACTGCGTATGCTTGATATTTATGAAGGTATGTGTGTCATGTATGCTAATTGCAACTAATTATACAGCAATTTTATCTACACACAGTTGAGCAATCACTTTCCATACCACAAACAGCTACAGATATCAATTCCGCAGAATATTGTTTAAATATTGATTGGGATTTTTTTTAGTTTTTAGTTTTAAGATCACTTTCAGCCTTCGTGCAGCGGAAATAGCTTAGCTCGTTTTATGGCTGACATAAATAAAATTTTGTATTTCCTGCAGTGAGTGGACATAAAAGATTTAACTGGAGTGCAGCAGGCGACAGTTTTGTGAGCTAGAAAGGGGCAGGAGGGGTAAGATGAGCTGGGAAATAAACTAAAAAAATACATAAAAAATATATATGCTTATTTTATTTGCAGCAAAACAGTTTTTAACAGATTATTAATAAGTTTAAAATACATAAATAACATAAAAAATATATAAACCTATTTTATTTGAAGCAAAAAAGTTTTCTTAAGTAGTTTAATTAGTTTAAAATACACAGTTAAAATAAAATAGTTATTCAAAGTACTTTTGCCTACTAAAATTTATCTATTGGCACTGAAGGCGTCTTGAGCTGATTAATTGCTTAAAATCCATCATTAAAATAATAATAAAATAACATAGTTAAAATAAATGAATTTCATGTTTTTTGCAGACATAAATTATGTTTATTTAAAGGTCTGTGATTCAGTGGAAAAATATTTATATATTGGCATTGAAAATAAAGGAATTACAAGCTACTGTAAAATTAATTAAATGGCTTACAATAAATACTTAAAATAAGGGTTTTAAAATTGTTTATAAACAGTTTAAATGTTGTGTATTGAGTGGACTTTGAGGGCACAGAAATACAGTTGATTATAACCGCTGAAAAGACTAGAATTTAAAGCTAAACTGGCTTGTAATAAATAGCTAAAAAATGTGATTTAAATTAAGCATAATTATCACAAATATTCTGCTATAAATTAACTCTAAACTAATGCTTAATAAATATTATTTAAATGATATATATTATATATAATAAATTAAAGCAGTGCTTAAGATTATGCACATTAAACAGTCATTAAATAAATTGCATTTAAATCTGAAGCAAATAAATGAACACACGCTAGAAATCAAAGCTAAAGACTTTAAGCTCAGCTTAAAAATTAATAAACATAATTTCGCCATAAATAAAGGGTTTAAAAAATATTTTAATTATGGCATTTGCAGCGCAGTTTATTTTTAGTAGCTATTAGTGATAGTTTTTACATAGAATTCATTAGGCTGACCCCGACTCCAACTCCGACTCCAACTCCAACTCCACAGAGAAATGCAAGCAAATCAATCATTCATCAATATGTTATTAACAATTTGTGTGTCGGGGATTTTGTAGCCTTTGTATCTTTGTATCTTTTCGTTCGTTTTGGCAGTATCTTTAACCGTTTGCCGCTCATTTGCGAGCAGCGCTTGAATGTTTATTGCTCGCAATGAAACAAATCGGCATTCGATAACTGCTCATTATCTAAGCCATTGTGATCTATGATCTCTGCGCACACTTTTCATTTCATTATGGCCACAAGTAGATGCCATTTACCAGTTACCATTTACTTACTTACTTTTTTTTATATTTTATTATTTATTTTTTAGCCTGGGGAGGTTTGCTGCTTATCGTAATTGTAATAGTGATAAAGTACCTTTGTTTTTAGCCAAATGAGCTGTAATGTGCCGCAGTGTGTGTGTGTGAGTGTGTGTGCGAGTGTGCGTTGTTTTCAGATTCACTTTCTGCGTGTGATTTGATTGAGAATGCTTCAAAGTTGTTGGCCAACTCACCACGAGGTGAGCCACCAGTCGCTTCTTCACACACTCACACTCTCTCGCTCTCTCTCTCTCTCGCTCTGGCTTGGCTGCGCTCTCTCGCTCTGCCTCTCTTCGTGACTCTGCGACTTGGCAACTTGGCAAGTTGGCTTAAAGTCGTGAGCTGCGTTTTGCAGCAAGTTTCAGTTATAACACAGCCGCGTTTCGGTTTGGACGCGTTTGCTCTTACCAAACAGACGACGCTTTCGACGTCTTTCATTAACGCGTTACAAGTGGCCAGGATAAGCGCAAGTGTCGCGTGTGTGTGTGTGTAAACCACTGTTTGTATTGGTGTACAGTGTAGTGTTACAGCTGTGAGCCCTTTAGAGAATTTGGCTTGTTTCTAGCTGCACTTGGCGGATTAACAGCAACCAGCACTGAGTATCCTGAGCAGGCAAGATGCGTTTGCAACCTTTGCCACTGCTGGTGAGTAACCAATACCCTAAGATTAGATTACCAGTGGGGGAATGTCAACGCTTGACCCGCCACGGCTTGACATTGATTAATTATGTCACCAGCAGCAGTAGCTCAGCTGTGAACTGAGGTGTAGACAGTGTAAACAGTCTTCCGGCTGTGCGGCATGTGGCACGCAGTCAGGCACTGTGAAGTGCAACAGTTGCCGCATCGCAGTCTTCAACTTGCCACTTAATTGTCTGCCCTAAATGCGAGTGTGTGTGTGAGTGTGTTGGTGTGTGTCTGTCTGCTTGTTGCATGCAACTTGTTAGCGCAGCTTCAAACACGGCGCTTGTGTAATCTCGAGTGTTGGATTTGCATTGTCAGCCACTGCAGTGACTGTGCTTGCAGCTGACTCTGCAGTCCATGCGGCGTATGCGCAATGTGCATATTAACTGTAATGACCGTTACAACCGTTGCACGTCTAACATCTTCATCTGCTAAGATCAACATGCAACTTGTTGTAAGCGTGCCCTCCTTTCCATTTTTCAACTGTCGACTCCACATGGCCATCAACATTTGGCGCTTGGCTGCGCTTTTTAGGCCAACATTCAATAGCAATCATTAATGGCCATATATTTCTATAACCTTTACAAAAGATTTGCAACTCTTCTTTACTGCTTTACTACAGTTTTTCTATAGTTTTTCTGTCTTCTGTTGTCTGTTTGTGCAACTTCATTTGGCAGATGATCGAGCCATCGAGTGTTGTTGTGTTATTGTTGTTGATTTTTCTGACTGTTTGCCAATAATGCGCAACGACATGTGGCCCAAATGCGTTTCATGGCTAATTGCGCAGAGCCAAACAAACAATTTGATTGTCATTGCGAGTAGAATTGGCCAAGTTACCAAGCAAACAGAAATTGTTAAGCTCTTCGCTTTGTGTCCGGCACTTGGCTCAGGGCTAACCACGACGAAGCAACAAAATATCACTTCAAGCACCTGTTTCACATACCGCTGCGTGTGACTCCCCCCTCTACCCCTCTCACTCTTAGGCTGGGAGTTTTGTTTGCCTTTTTTTTAATATGCTGCACGCATGCAAACCAACAATTTGTGTCTGAGTGTAAATTTGGAGTGTAGAAAGTTGATTGGTTTTATTTTCGTAAGTATTTCTTATTCATTTATTCGACGACTGAAGACTGAAACGGAAAACCGAAAACGAGAAAAGTTACAATTGTGACAAGTGTAAAGAGCTAAAAATAAACACAGACACACACAGCCACACACACACTGCCACACACACACTGACAGTGACTAATGATAATCGCTTTGGGATTCTTTTCAGTCTTGTCTGCATTTCTTCAAATTAGTTTTCTCCCACCTGCCTGTGATTTGTATAAATTATGCAGTCAGTAATTACTTTTGATACTACATGAAGTGATGAGAGAGTTTGTCTTGTATGCGCTGCTTTATCTGTTTTAATTTGAGTGCAAATAACTGAATTAATCAGTTGTAGAAGTTAGACTGTTATTTTAAGATAGGGAGTTGGTAGAGGCTTTGGTGTAACTAATTTAAATGCTACAAATTGTTTATTGAAATCTAGTTAAGAGGAATGGTTGATTTTTGCTTAAAATTAGTTTGAATTATACAAATTATATATTTAAAATTATAAATAATGAAAGCTTCTAAAATTTTTAAAATAATTTTTACTTACAAGAACAAATTTTTCATGGTGTTTTTTAAATTTTTTTGGCCATGTTTTTATTTTTTAATAATATTAAAGATTCGATAGTTTTTTTCTACACATTTTCTAAAAATTTTTAAATAATTTTCAGTTAGTTGTTTTTTTCATAGACATTTTCTAAAATTTTTAAAATAATTTTTAATTACAAGAAAAAAATTTTTCATCATGTTTTTTTAATTTTAAAGATTCAATTGTTTTTTCTAGACATTTTCTAAAAATTTTTAAAATAATTTTTAGTTACTAGAACAAATTTTTTAAAATGTTTTTTTTAATTGTATGGCCATGATTTTATTTAAATAATATTAAAGTGCTGTTTGTTTTTTTTTTCTAAAAATTATAAATTAAATAAATTAAATATAATATAAATATATATTTTAAAAATAAATATAAAATATAATAATTATTTTTAAGCAGAGTTCAACAAATTTTTTTGTGTTCTCTAAAATTATTTTATATTTGTTAAAGACAGCAAAGTATTTCTCAATTTGTTTTTTTTTTTTTTTAATTTAAAAGCCAACGAATTTTTTGGTTTGTTTTCCTTTATTTTACAAGGAAACAACTGCAATTCAGCTGCAATTATTACATAAACTGACAGACCACGAATAACAAATTATAAAAAAAAATAAAATACAAGAAATGCTAGAGAGCTTTAGGGGATCAAACACGACTTAAAGATATCCTGTGTTCAATTGGTTTGGTTTAAATATTTAATAATATATCTGATAATATATAACTAATATAAATATAGAAAATATTTAAATCTCTTGCTGCTGCCTTTGCTGTGTATTTAAATTAGTGCTTAACCCAAATTTAAATTGCGCTTATATTTCTTACCTTACAAACTGTTTAAATTTAAACCAATTGATAAACTTTCTTAAATATTTTTGCCAATTTTGGCTTAAAGAATTTACACACTGTTACTTAAAGAAAGTGAACTTGTGTTTAAAGGCAAACAGTCAAGAATTTATGTACAAACAGTTATATAAAGAAAGTGCCCTTGCTAATGAAAACAATCAAGAATTTATATATAAACTGTTATATAAAGAAAGTGCCCTTTTCATACGCATTGCGTGCGTTTAAAGAGTTTCAATGCAAACAATAAATTTGTGTGTTTAATTGATCAAAAAGGGAAAACTTTAAAGCTGAGCGAAAAAATGCCCAAAAATTCAAAAAGCAAATATAAAATGTTTATATATTTACTTGTTATTTAGCAAGACTCCTCTGCTACTTGTTAGCCTTTCACTTGGCAGGCGCAATTATTTATTTTTGTTTTCTGTTTTTTTGGCATCGGCAAGATTGGGAGATGCGCTTTTGGCCACGACTGTTGGCCAGAGTTGTCGCTGGCCGCAAGGAAAAGGAAACTTTTCGACATCAAATTGAAGACGAGTTGCCTGATGTCTGAACGTTTGCAGTTACAGGTTTTTCTAGCCTTTGCGAGTGAATGGCGACACACGAAAAATGAATTTCACACACAGTCAGACACACACACAGGGGTACACACACACACACACACACACGGGTACACACGCAGCTCAATTGTGAATTTTACATGAATTTGGAATGCGGTTTTCGTTTGACCACAAAATAATTACAACTGCAGCGAGTTTTGGCTGCTCATCAGCAGCATAATGATCAGCAGTCGGCAGATCTGCTAAATGCGGGTCTATATAGTAGACCCGTATTTATTTTAATTAAAAGTTACTCAAACGTTGACTGCTTCTGGGGCAGCATCTTTTTTGGTTTTCGGTTTTTAACTCTAAAAACAAGTTGGCATATTAATGACCCAAATGCGGCGATTAACTTGACTCTAATTTGTGACTAGGCCCCGTAGCTCCCCCTCCACCTGCTGGTATTTTAATTAGTCTGCGCGGCAGGCTCTTTAGCATATGTATTAATTCGGAGTGCACGACTTACATAATCGCTGGAGTTCACTCGCAATGCGTCACATGCGAATGCCAAGAAAGCGAGACGACAGGCGGGGAGGGGGAAGCGAGAGATTGGAGGCCGGTTCCGGCTACTACTCCACTCCAAATGCTACTCTCACTAAGCCATTTATTTATTTGATTTTTATGTATTTTATGCAACGACCTTGCGCATCGTTTAGGCCATCAGCAGCTGCCAAAATCGTAAACTAATTAAAGCCAAGCAAATGCATATTTGTAGTGGAGCCATTTAAGCGAGTCGTACGCCAGACGAGCACGAGCAGGTTCGTTGCCTAAGTCATCAGTTGCCACACGAGCGCCCCGCCTACTACCGCCCCCCTACCCACTCTAGCTATGTAATTGTCAACGCTGGTAGCTTCTACGCTTGGTCACTTGGTTTGTTTGTGTCATTTGCTGATATTTTGCATAACATTTGTGTTGCTGCTGCCACGCGGCGTATGCGCAACATTTCGTTCAATTGCATTTCAATTTACTTGGCGCAATTTGCACAACTGCAGCGGCGACAAAGTTGCGAAATGAGGGGAGGTGTGGAGGGGCAGTTAGGGAGAGTAGTGTTAGAGAGGCGGCTTTAAATTACACGCCACTGCCGCTGCTACTGCTATTAGATGACCAAAGTAATAACAAATGCATAATGAATATGAAACTGTCCAAATGTTGGCACATTTAACATCCCATTCCACAGGGAAAACAATCCACAAACCATCCACAATTTGTTGAATTTCATTTCAATGACATTCTTTCGACTGGTTCAACAACTTTTACATTTCTGGCGCTTGAATTTTTGATTTTGGCCTGAAAATTGCTGATGCGGCGCACAGCTGCAGACTGGAGAGGGCGGACTGGAGAGGGCAGACGGCAGAGGGCTGACTGCAGTGCCTGCCTTTGTGCTTTATTATGCAGATGAGTCTTGTAGGCATCTCAAGCGCTGCCCACACGTAGCGGGGAGGTAGGGGTAGAGGTAGGCTAGCCATGAAGGGTCACTCTTGCTACTTGTTGCCACGTTACCGCCACCAAAAGTCGACTCAAACTTGGACTTGAAGTTCGCTTTCTCATCGCAGCGCCTGTATCTAAACTTGTGCCTGCCAATGTATCTGTATCTGTATCTTTAGCGCTTGCTCGAGCTGTTGCTGTTACCTGTGCCCAATTCATGTCACGTTGAGGTAGATTCAGCTCTGTCCGGCTGAGCTGAGCAGCATCATCACTCGCTTGACTGACAGAAAAAACACTTTCATTTTTCATTTCATTTAATAATTCATATTTTTTTGCCGCTGTCTCCGTCTCCGTCTCCCTCTCTGCCGCTGTCGCTGTCTCTGTCGCTGCTGCTTCAGTTATTTCTCAGCTGCTGCTGTTGTCATTGTTGTCTGCTCTCCAAGTGTTTATTTGGGTCTAAATTTTGCCGCTTGGCGCGTCGCTTACTTCCGTTTTTGGTGTCAGGCCGTGCAGCTTCTAGCAACACAAACACACAGACGGACACACAGACACAGACAGCAAGTTAACGGCATAAAAAAAGATTAATTGTTTTGCCGTGTGCTTGTGTTTTTTTTTGTTGTTTTTGGTATTTTTACGCCTTTTAGTCGCGGCATGCCAAGTTTGTCGCTTAAGTCTTTCGTTTGTTTTCGCCAGAGTTTCACGTATTTTGCACGCCGTCAGTTTAACACTCGCACACTCACACACTGCCACACACACTCACTTCCTTTCATGCCTGTTGTTGTTGTTGTTCCACATTCGAGAGTCGAGAGTTATATAATCGCCTCTGCCTCTCTGGTGATCTCTTTAATTATAAGGATTATTCGCAATTTCGCATTTACTCACAATGGCCAGCGCATTATGCACATCCGCAAGTGCCTGTATCTGTAGCTGTATCTATAGCTGTAGCTGTATCTGTATCCGTTTCTTTTCATGCCTTTCATGGGCATTTTTTTCACTTTTGTTTTTGATTATTTTTAAATTTTGATGTGAATATTAAATATGCTTTGTGATGCGACGAATCGATTGAGGACATCAACATGACACTTCATAAACTCGATTTCCAAATCACTAAAAATATTTAAAACTTTATCTAAAACGCCTTGAAAATATGCAATTTCTGTGACACGTTAATGAGTCGCTCATCACGCCCGCCAGGGCCATTAATTGGCCAACAAAAGACGTTAACAAAGCTGTGTCATAAAATCTTGTTATGCGCTACATTCTCGACTAATTAACGTGTCTTTTGTGTTGGCCAAAAGTCTATAAATGGTTAACTGATTAGCCTACAAATTTAGCCAAATAAATACAGGGTATGTGTAAAGTGAAAGCTTCCATTTATTGGCCAACTGTAATGAAACTTGGTGCAAATTATGAGTTGTTCTCATTGTAGCCCAAGTTTTAATTATGATAAGCAATTTCCGCTGCTGACTGGCTTAAAGCGCTTGCCAAATACCTTCCGCTCACTTGTATAATTGGCTGTGAGCCGAGATGACTTTCGGATCAGATGCAGGCTGAGAATAATTGTGCCAAGTCAGTATAAAAGTAGTTTATGCTTTGGGCAATCTATTCACATGACCAACAATAAGACAATGGCAGATCATCTGCCAACTACCAACTACCAACTGCCACATATCATAACTGCGGCAAGTGGCAGCAGATTGCCATCAGCAGTTAAGACCAGCAGCGCAGACTAACAAAGCAAGTGCAGCAAATGGCTAATTGTAAATTGGCAAGACACGAGTGGTGAGAACCCAAAAGTGGCAGCGCCATTTGTCATCAGTTTACATGTTGATCTGCTAAGCAAATGCGATTGCCAATCAGCTGCCAACTGGTGTTGTGGCAACAACTTGTCACTGCAACAACCAAACAACCAAACAGCTGCCACTTGCCACTAGCAGTTGGTCTATGCCGCTGTTAAGTTGTTAGCCAGTTAACAGTCCTGTTGCAGCATCTGCCAACAGTCAGTTGCCCTCCGTTTAGCATCCACTTGCATTACACAATGCGCTTGAGCTGCCAACTAACACCAGCTTGGTCTTAGCCTGGTCAACAGCGGCCTGAGCCATTGCATAAGGCTGGCAAAAATCTGCAGCAAAAGGGCCATAAACAGTTGCTACTCATCATATTTATTAGCTTAACTTGGCTCACAGCTAAGCTGCGAGTGTTAGTCCCAGTGTGTGTGTGTGTGTGTTTGTGTGTGTGTGTTTGGGTTTGTTGTGTGTTAACTTTCTCCCATTGTTAGCATCTTTCTTTTTGGTTATGCGCCAGTTTCTTTTTAGCCATCAATGAGCATGTTTTGGCTTTGTTTTGGCCACAAAACTCTGTGTGTGTCTTTGACATTTGGCCATTGTGTGCGCTTAGCTCGCTCGGGGCTTTCATTGTGCCACGCCCCGCAGGGCCCCTAGTGCCCCCCTCGTGCCCCTCCTGCTGTGCTTTGTTGGCGCTGGCATTCATGTGTTAATAAATCTGATCTGCGGCTACTGAGCAGCATCAGCCATCACTAGGTTGGTAGGTCAGTGCGGTATGCTAATCCCAGTTCAATCCCCCCCCCCTGTTCCCTCCGTCTCCCCCTCTGCCCCCCCACCGCTGCGTAGAGTTCAAAAGTGTTAAATAATCGAGTTTATTTGTGTGTCTGACTCGTGTGGGTTTTCTTTAGATAACTGTGACAAAGTCAACTGATTAGCATATCTTGGCCAGCTCTAATGTCGTAATAACTTGGCCAAGTGAGTGCGTCTTAGCGCAGAAATAGTCGGTCTCTAAAGCGTTTGGCGTCTTAATTATTGCAATTAAAAGACGCGACATTGCGAGTCGTTGATGCTGTCAAAATGTGTGTCAGCAATCACAACTGAACTGAGGCGACAACTGGCAGTAATAACAATGACAGCAGCAGAAACAACAACAAAAACAGTTACCACCAACAGCAGTTAAAACAATAGCTGTTGGCCCAAAAGTGCTGTCAAAAGTCTTCGCACAGCTTCCGTTTGATGAACAAGCGTGTTTGGCACTTGCAATGATGTGACAACGATGCCATAATCAGCATACACAGCACACACACACACAGCACACACACACACACATAGCACACACACTCCTGTACACTCTGTGATCTTTGCGTAGTGACAACAGATTGCGCATACGCCACCGTGCCATGTTCAACTGACTAA
This sequence comes from Drosophila dunni, assembly GCA_018152125.1. Classification (NCBI taxonomy): domain Eukaryota; kingdom Metazoa; phylum Arthropoda; class Insecta; order Diptera; family Drosophilidae; genus Drosophila; species Drosophila dunni. Next base: position 9,352,043 of record JAECXC010000339.1, on the reverse strand, counting down.
CAACATCAAATTTGATTACTTTGTGTGAGTTTCACTCGCTGTGTGTGTGTACTACACACACACACACACGTTCACATAAATCACATGTCAGCGCCCACACCGCTGACATTTGCAGTCAATAAAAAACACAAAAACTTTGCTAGAAATAATCTTTTTATTTTCATTTTTCCTTTTCTTTTATATTTTTATTTCTTTTTTACTTCTTTTTATTATTTTTTTTGAGAAAGTATCGCAAATTAAATTTGATGGCAGGCGTTGGCAATGCCAAATGTCAAATGGCAGCCCCCCATTGGGGGGGTAGTGGGGCGTGGTCTCAATTTCTCCTTACTGCACTGCGGCCACTTGGCAGTTGGCAGTTGGCTGTTGGCCAAGTTAGCTGCGTGGGCGTTGCTGCAGTTTAACACTGTCATATGCACAAAGGCAGTTGACTTAACTGATCGCATTTCTTTTGGCCCTCAAACTGACGGTGAAGCCAGGCTAAAAAGACTGACAACTGGGAGAAATTGTGCAGATTTTGGCAGTTGATTGATGGCAAATAAGTGAGTTGTGTGCTAAATTTGTAGGGAGTTTCTTATAGAAGAGTAAAGAGTAATAAAGTAGTCTAAGAAACCTTCTTAAAGGCATTTAATTTTGCTGTTTAAATTATAAGTGAAATTAATTTATTTAAGGGTGTACTCAATAAAGGTCAGGTCAGGTTCTATGAGGTTTGCAGCAGGCGTTAAGGTGTATAGACTTGTGATCAGCAGCTATGAGCGCCTATACTCTATAAAGTACAGGGTCTATGAGGTCAGCAGGAGGCGTTAAGGTATATAGACTTGTGATCAGCAGCTATGAGCGTCTATACTCTATAAAGTACAGGGTCTATGAGGTTAGTAGGAGGCGTTAAGGTGTATAGACTTGTGATCAGCAGCTATGAGCGCCTATACTCTATAAAGTACAGGGTCTATGAGGTCAGCAGGAGGCGTTAAGGTATATAGACTTGTGATCAGCAGCTATGAGCGTCTATGCTCTATAAAGTACAGGGTCTTTGAACACAATCCATTGCTGACACGTAGAGTCACAGCTTAGGTGTATATCATGATAACTATAGCTATGCACAGCAATCCGAATAGGAAGACCATATTCTGTAGAACAAATCGCTTACAAATCGCTGACTTGTCTGCAATAAGTACGGGGTCTTTTACAGTCGTCTCTGGCATTTGAGTTTGCAATGTAGTTACTTCAAGTATTAATTCCATCACTTTAAGCATAATTAAATGGCTTTGTTTGCCGCGCACTATGATTAATAATGTTTACTTATATATTTAATTATAAATTTATTTATTACTTGCAATTTACTGCTAATTCTAAACGAAACTAAACCGAAATCTTTCTTTGTTCCAAATTTAGTGGCAAATTTCATGTATTTCCTTTGATTTATCACTCAATTTGCGGTACGTTCTCCAACGTTACGAGTATGTTAATCATCCGCGAGTTATTTTTTATGGCCTCCTGATAAGGTGGTGGTGGCGATGGTGCTGTCTGTGGTAGGTACTCCACGCTAGGAGCACCCTGCGCCTCAACAGTGGGGTGAGTGGGCGTGGAAAGTGCACAGATTGTCGGTATTTTGGCGTCCACCCCAAGATCTGCTTGACACACTTCTCGTGGCGGAATCACAACGGGTTGCCGTCTAGCTCTCCACTCGCGATCTTGACGTAGTGCCCGATCTTCGTAGAGTTTAATCACCACGAAGGCACTTAAGTAGAGCAGCAGGAAGGCAATTGCCCAACCCAATGCAACGACTAGCATAATTCCAAGGCATTGCAGTGGATGAAGTCTTTTCCAGGGTATTAACTCCTGATTAATGCAGCAGATTATAGTCGTGGGTGTTGCAAACATCCAGCTGAATATCAGCGACCCCTCAACAAGCACTTTCGGTGGCATTTTCTAAGCGCAACTGAGCTGAGTTAGGCCGCGTAGTTCGCTCAAGTCGTGATGAATTTCCGATTTATTTCTATCGCTTTTTACTTGCGGTAAAGTGGTGTTATCGATAGGCTTTATATCGGGTACGCAGCAGAGAAATCTACCCACATTCCACATGCTGATAAATTACAGGGCCTTTGGCTGCCTGGCTGACTCAACTGCTGGGCATGCCAATTGAAATTCCAGTCGCCAACTTCCAGTAAGCGCAACTTTCACGGCTACGAATGGCAACTGGGGCAACGAAACTTCGTGACGTCACAAAGGCGCAGCGATAACGATTACTCAGTGTTGGGGTGTGTGTGTGTGAGTGTGTGCGTGTGTGACACAGTTCGCTGTGATTAAGATTTTAGCTCAACAACAATAACAATTAACATAAATACAAGTGAGCAGCTACCAAATGCACAAGATTGATGACTGTCGATGAGTTTCGATGACTGTCGATGTTTTCGATGATTTCGAGTTCGTTTTCGATGTGAAATTGAGAGTTTAGCCTTAAGTTGAACCCCTTAGTTTGCTCAACTGAAGTCAACTTGACATTGACCCAATGCCAAAAAAGTGGAGATGGAGATGGAGCTGGAGGAGAAGACACGGCCCAGCTAATTTGGCCAACACACTCGACATGTGGCTCTGATGCTGCTGTTTTCATACCTCTTTTTGTAATACATATTTTGCCACTTTTTGGGCATTCACCAATTTGTTTAGCCTTTTGTGGTAAAAGTGTTTTTTCAAGTTTTCGACCTTGCGACGCAACCACATTTAATTATAAAAATAAAATAAAATTAATTAAATTCATAAATTGTTGTCTCTTGCTTACAGTTGGCGCTGTGCGTCTTGGGAGCAGCCACAGCTGGAGCCACCGCAAAGCCCAAAACTGAAGTGAAGAGCAAAACGGACACGGGCACCAAGAAGCCCACGAACACGCCCACAACCGCAGGCTCCAGCACCACCACCACCACCACAAAGACCTCCCGTCAGTCGAAGGCCTTGAAGTCTGTGCCTGGCGAGAATCGCGGCAAGCGCACGCTCTACGACTTTGGCAATGCGGGTTACCTGTATCCGGAGGTGGCCAGTCGTCGTGCCAGCTACGTGGACAACTACTATCCACAGGCGGCACAGGCGGGTTACTACAACGGCCAGCAGGCGCTAGGTAAGTCCACAAACCTTCAAAGGATTCCAAAGCTAATTCCACTTCCTTTACAGCTCAATACCCCGCCAACTTTGCCAGCGGTTACGCTCCTTATCCGCAGTACTTGGAGGCTCCCGAACCCATCATAGAAATCATCATTAAGGACGCCAATGAGACGTTGGCTGGTGAGCTGCCACAACCCGTGGTGACCAAGAAGCTCAAGAAGAAGAAGGAGAAGGTGCATGTCTTCTATGTAAACTACAAGAAGGATCAGAACAACAAGCTGCATCTGGAGACACCCATAGCCTCGCTGAACAACGACGACAACGAGGAGCCCGAGGAGGAGGAAGAGGAGGAGATCATACAGTATCCAGTGACACCACTGCCACCACTCAAGGCCACCACACTGCGCACCATCATACACCCCGACTCGGAGAAGTATCACAGCAACAGTGGCATACACGTCTCCTTTGGCGCCGAGAACAAGCAGCAATCGGGGCACATCCTCGAGGAGCACGACGCGGAGAGCATTCAGCGTCAGGTGGTGGCACTGCCGCTGACCAACACCAGAGCGGAGTACGGACGAGAGAGCAACTTTGCGCGTGGCTCGAGCTCCAGCTCCAATCTGCTGTTCAGCGGCAGCAGCTACCAGCCGCAGGTGCAGCAGCAGCAACACCAGTCACAGCAGCAACAGCAACTGCACTTCTCCAGCCAGCAACAGCTGCCCACGCAGCACAGCAACAACTACTTCAGACAGCCAGCGAGCAAGCCACAGCAGCCACAACACCAACAACACCCACAGCCACAGCCACCGCAGTTGCAGTTCTATCAGAAGCAGCAACAGCAACAGCAACCGCCACAGCAGCAACATGTCTCACGCCCCAGCATTACACAGCAGCAACTGCCATCGACCTCCTCACAGACCATTTTCAACAAGTTGGTGCAACAGTCGCAGTTCTATGTGAATCACAATCAGCAATACTCCTCCCAGCAGCAGCTGCCACAACAGCCGCCTGCACAGCAGCAACAGTATCAGAAGCCACCTCATAAGCAGGTGCAGGTGCCATTCTTCCCCACCATACCGCCCAAAACTCAGGAGCTGCCCTCGCGCGCCAGTCAAACGCCATATCAACCCATCAAATTCCGACCGACGCCCTCGCCAGCAACGCACGTGAAGCCGCTGAAACTGGACAACGTGAACTACCAACAGCAGCAGCAACAGCAGGCACAGCAGCAACACCAACAGCACTATCAATCCCAAACCCAAAGCCAAACCCAGTCACAAACCCAGTCCAAGCCTCAGCCCTATCAGTTCATCCGACAACCGCAGTTTGTGCAGCAGCCGCAGTTCATTGTGCACTCGCCCACACCAGCAACAAGCGACTACTACGCACAGCAGCAACAGCAACAGCAACAGCAGCAACACAAGTACTCGCTGCCCACGCTCAGCTACTTTGACATCAAGCCCTCCAAGGAAACAGAGCTGCTCAAGTCCATACCCAAATACGAGCAGCACATCACAGAGACCGTGGTGAACTCGCCCTCGCCTGCACAGGAGCAACATCAGCTGTCGCTACAGCAATTTGCCTACAGCAACACGCGCAACGAGGTGATACACGATGTGCCAGCGCCCAATCTAGCACCACAGGCGAATCAAGCGCAGCACCAGTCCCAAGCTCCGCCTCAAGCACCGCTTCAGGCTCCACCCCAAGCACAGACCATCTCCGGACACTACATAACAGCCAGCTCCAATCACGTCTCCCAGCAGCAACAACAACAGCAGCAGCAACAGTACAGCAGCTTTGTCACTGAGGCACCACCGGTTTATGCCGAGTCCACACATGGACAGAAGGTCATGGTAGTGACACCAGTGCCGCCTTCCGCCAGCTATGCCAGCTACAATCAGTACAGCAACGAGCAGGTGATTCAGGTGCATCCGCAAGTGCAGCAGCCCAGGCAAACACAGGCAGGAGGTCAGATCAGTGCCTCAGCTGGCGACAACTCACCCTTCAGTGTGTCCACCTATCACTCGGATGTGTTCAAGGAGCTGCAGCAGCGACAGCAGCAGGAGAAGCAGCAAACTGCCTCCTCCTACGTCACCCCCCTTAAGCCAGCAGCTGCTGTAGCTACTCCTGCAGCTGCCCCCGCTCCAGCTCCCGCTCCCACGCCCACTGCTGCTACCAAAGCCAACGGCAAAGCTTCCCAAACTCTGCTGCAGCTGCCCGACGAAGTGCCCGATGATCTGCGCCAGCAACTCTTCTCCTCGGGCATACTGAACAACGCCGACATCTCTGTGCTGGACTACGACAAGCAGGGCGACATTGCGCTGGAGAATCTGCCAGCCGAGCATCTGCAGCATTTCTATGGAGCAGGTGGAGGAGCACAAATCGCAGAGACCAACAAGGTGCTCACCGTAGTGAAGCCCAATGGCGACAAAGTGGCGCTCAGCGAGAAGCAAATCGATCGTGTCAAGCAGACAAATTCCCTGCCATCAAAACAGAATCTGGACGTGAAGGTGGTGCGCTATGATGCCGCCCAGGGACAGAGTGTGAGTGAGAAGTACCTGCGCAGTGATGCCACTGTGGTGACACCTGTGGAACTGGCTGATCGTCAGCAATACAATCGCTATCTGCCGCTGAAGATCAATGGGGCACAGTTCCCCATACCCGACAGTGAGGAATTGCTGGGCAAGAAGATAGTCAGTGTGGTGGTGCTGGCGCCAGTGGAGGCACAGCCACAGACTCAGTCGAGTGAGGCGCGCAGCAGCAGTGTGGACAGCAAAGAGGTCAAGTTTTTGGGAGGCGAATTGGTCAAGACGCTGGTGAAGAAACCCACCAAGGATAACTTCAAGCGTTGGCTGGAGAAGGAGGCGCGCACGGACATCGAGCTGCAGTCGGTGGTGCTGCTGGTGGCCAAGTAAGTAGCTTAACAGTGTCACTAACACAGTTAACATAACAACACATCATGCTTAACAGCTTAGCTAATATAACAGTTGGCTTTACAGCTCAACTAACATAACAGTAGGGTTTGCAGCTTAGCTAACATAACAGTCAGTCCATATGCTAACACCACTCTCCTCTCTGTTATTTTACAGAAGCAGCGACACAGCAGAGCAGGAAATCTTCATGTACGACATTGCCACGGGCAACGTCAACAAACTGAATGGAGAACTGTCCAGCACCTTTGTGAATGTCGCTGAGGAGAATGCCAGCAGCGAGGATTTGGAGCATGCTGCCACTTTGGACTCCAGTTCGTTGGAGTCCATGATGCATTTGCGTCGCAGATGAAGTAATCGCCGTAAATCACCACATGCCATTTAGATACTCGATCTGTAGCTGTTTTTTTTTCCTTCTGCGCTATAAATCTACTTCCTTTGTCTTTCCACTTTCCCTCTCATTTGGGCGCGCATTTTTCACATGGAAAAGAGAGAAATCACACATTGATCGCGGGTCATAGCAACGTGCATGCAAATTCCTTTTCGTAGTATTTCAAATGTTGTAAATATTCTGATGATTATTGTAATTTAAGTTAATTTACGTGAACAATAAAAAATAAAACAATTTTAAAATGTAACGATATTTTACCTAACATGGATTTAACAGCGGGTTGTTGTCCACGCTAAGTTGAGCTTTAAGCTCAACAGTGTTGTAGTAACAGCTTTCGGTTAAGAGTTGAGCTTTAGTCTAAGAGCTGCTTTCAGTCAGTAATGCCTTTAGACTCAGTGTGTGCTGGTCAGCATCGTATTTAGGCCAAGGTTAGCGGCCCCAAGAAGATTAACACACACACTCGCATCGCAAGTGCTTGGCTGTGTGTGCGCGTGTGTGTTGATAACAGGACAAGATTTTCTATAGCCAACAACGGCATTCACTAATCATTATGCGCATACGTGACCTATCAAACTTGGTCCATTGCTGGCTGCTGGACGACGTGACCAAAGACCATTCAAAGAGCACGCAGCCATTGCTTCGCTTAAGCAGAGTGCGCTCTTTAAGCACGCACCTTGTGCTCGCTCATTCTCACGCTCTTTGGTTAAGTCTCTTTGCGATTGCGACGCTCGTTAAGTTTACTTTTTGGGCATGGCTCTTCACACGCACATAGCCACACACAAACATAAGTTGGTGCATGTGTGTGTAATTATGTATGTACGTGCGCAAGTGTAAGTGCAACAAGTCGTAGTCTACGTCTATAATTACATGCCGTTTATTTTTAGCGCACAACAACAAAAACAGAAAACGGCTAGACAACAACAACATCCAAAAAAGTCGATAGCAAACAACTAAAAGTGCAGTGCATAAATGAGGCCTGCTTTTTGTGTTATTGTTGTTGCTTTTGCTGTCCGCAAACCGAACTTACCGGCTATAAAATTGTTATTGTTGCTGTGACGAACGATGTTGTCGTTGCCGGATCGAGTCAACAACAACATGAAAAAAACATGCCTGCATTTGCACACAAATACATACATGCAGGTGCATGCGTGCATATGTGTGTATGTTTGTGCATGTGTATTTCCAGCTGGCGAGGTCTTCTCCCTTATGCAATGTTCGATCGTTTTCGCTTTTTTTTTGTCGTTCGTCGCCTGTTGCCAGGCGCCAAAGTGACCCACGACAACTCAAAAAGAAGTTCGAGGCAAATGCGAGTGGAAGTGGAGTGTAATGGGTTAAGGTTACGGTAAATTTATTAACCAAGCGAATAGTAAACAACGAATATGACATTTTATTTATATGCATGTTTAAGACTCGTAAAACTTTAAATTTGGAATACGCTGACAATTAAATCACAAAATTTAGTGTTATTACGGAAAATATTTATTCGAAACTCGTTTTTCGACTTTAATTTTTATGTCTCTGTCTATTTTTAGGTCCCAACTTTAATTAGCGGCAACATCACAGTACAAATTATCACATATCACACGCAAAGTTGATAAAACCTATAACTAATATTACACATTTACTTAGGAATTGTCTCATTTACTGAAAGTGATAGTATAATTAGTTATCTATTAATAGTGTAATTACCTGCGTTAAATCCTACGCTTAAATTCATATGCGTAATAAAATCGACTATAAAGTTTCCAAAAAGAGTGAGTAACTTTGGTTCATCCCTCAAGACATACGATATGTGTGCGCTTTGTATGCACTTACATAAATATGTGCATGAGTGTGCATGTGTGTGTTCATGTACACACATATTGTTTGAACTGTTTTCGATTTCTTACAATGCCTTTCGCTGTAATTTTCGTATTCTGCTTCCCACACATTCCCATTTTTTTCCTTTACGTTGAACTTTTTTGCGACTTGTTTTAAAATTGGGTTACAGGGCCCCAAACCAGAAACCAGCGAGAAAAAAAACAACATGAAAAGAAGAAATGCAAAGAACAAAAAATAAATAAAATGCAAAAATCCGTTTGACGCCCGTAAGCTTCATGAGTCAGAACTGTTGCAGTGATTGCTTAAGGAGAGAAGGCGTCGTTGTGGAAGGGAGGGAAGCTTTAACTTGGACTTTATTTTGTGTGTAAGAGATTTCGATTTCTCCTTTTTGTTTTGCTTCTTTGCTCATGTCTGCTTTGTTAGCTGATTTGTAACGTTACAGTTGTCCATCCGCGTCTCTCCCTGTCCGTTTGTCTACCGAACAAGCGTGTTATTGTTGCTTTGCTACATGCGAGAAGTTGTTTACGAGCAGCTTTGCTAAATTTAAGAGAGCACAAAGTAAAGCAAAGAGCGGACTTAAAATTTTACAGCTGAGCTTAGGCGCTTGACTTGGCACTGAGGTGACAGTAATACCAGCTGCAAAGCAATTAAGATGCTAAACGAGAAGTCAAGCAAAACCTATGTACATATAAGACTGAATAAAATCTGTTAAATTTAAATTACATACAAGCTTCTTCACAGATGCTGCTACAAATCAATTGGATAAACTCCAACACGCATAACACTCTCTTTGCTAATAAGCAAATGCTTTTGAAGAGAGAAATGGTAGCGTTAGCGGTTAAGAGAGCGAACTAACAGCAGCGCCGCAACGATCGCGAAGCATCGTCGTCTCTCAGCGCCGTAAGCTGCGCTCAGTTCATTTCGATCGTTCGTCGCAGCAAGTCAAGACGTCATCGGGCTCCCGTCATAGCGTAGTTGAGAGTCGAGGGTGGCGCAGAGCTTGGCCCAAACTCAGTCTCAGATCTGATAAAAAGGGCGCGCGAGTGCATTAGCATTTGAAAACATCGCAGTTTATTTTAGTAACATTTCTGCACGTTAATTTCCTGAATTTATATATCTTATTTAACCAAATCGTGTTTGCTGTCAATTAATGTGTAGAAAATAGCTTTGTGCGTGTATGCGAAATCGAACTAGTCTGGATTATGCAATTGGCCTTTTGCCGAGTGAAAAGCCAAACTGTGTTTGTGGTGCGCCAAAGAAGCGAAAAAAATTCAAATAAAAGTGAAGCTGCTACTGCAAAACTACTTAAATCGAAACCACAAACAACGGCACTGAAAAAGCCGTTTTAATACCGAAAGCAAATACAAATAAAACAACAAAAATAACTGAAACTTAAGACATTCAGACCAAAATGGCGGCTTGTAAGACTGCAACGGCGAATGCGACCGCGACGCGGACTGCGACGAACTTTTGCGTCAGCTGCGTACGACAGCAGCATCAAAGTCGACGCTGCGTTGGCGTCAGCGACGGTGTCGGCGTCGGTGCAACCGCAGCCGTTGGCAGAAGTGTCATTTTGCAAATTTATGGCGTCTGTGCGCTTGTCACCCTGTTGTCCGCCAGTGTTGTCATTGTCGAGAGTGCGGCGGTTTTTGGTTAGTCGATTAAACTGATAAGCTATTAACTTAAAACCAATCAACTATGCATACTTAAATTTATATTACCAGTCAGATCTCCCCCTGTCTCTCTCTCCTCTTTCTTTCACATTAAAATCGCTGCTTTCGTTTTGTTATTTTATAATTTCTGCTTCTCAAAATTTGCCAACTCGCCAAGCGATTATTCGCCATTTTTTTCCATCTTTTTTTGCACTATTCTATTTCAAGGTGCTTTTTGGCTGTATTCTTAGTTGTTTCTGGTAATCTCTTTTTGTCTATTTGTTCCGACTTACTGTGAACCACTGTCATTTGTTTGTTGCCTTTGCTTTTGTGCTGTGACAATTTATGAACGTGAACCGCAAAACCGGTTGGCTCTCAGCTCTCTGCGAATGTCTCGAATCTTTTCGTTTGTGCACATGGTTTTTATTACTTTATTTATAGTATGTATATGTATACATAAACATTTTGTTATTGTTGTTTTTTGAATTATTTGGTCAAGCGGGTTCTTCTCAGTGTTTTGGCAGTTGTTGTAAGGCTTAAACAAGGTATTAACTTCTTCAATTGTGTTTTCTTTATCCGTTTTGAGCCATGAATCATTTGAAGGCCTAGACGTAATAACAATAAACTTGTCGTGTAAACTTCACGCGGAAGCAACAAAAATGAAACAAAATACACAGCTAAAGACATGTGAAAATAATAAAATAATTATTTATATACATACATAATAAGATAAAGAGAAAAACAGAAACAACAACAACAACTGACAAACTCGAGTCAGCAGAGTTTAAAGAAGGAAAAGAAAGAGAACAAAAAGCTATGAAAATTACACAGACTCATCATGCACACACAAACACAGAGAGAACAAACGCGGCGACCTCATTGTCATTGAAATACAGTTACGGCGCAGAGAAGTTGGCGCGTAGAGAACAAAGGCAAAGGCAGAGGCAGCGATGCCATGGAGTTCACCAGTTGGCAGTTACCGTTATTGTACCTTTCCCTTTTCCTATCCCATTTCTTATTTCTCATTTGCCATTTCCCCAACCGATTGCAACAAGCGAAGCTTTTAACGTTGTTCCGTTCAACTTTTTCAACTATTTTTGGCAACTATGCCAATTACATTTCAATTAAATGCAATTTAATTACTACAGCCAGTCAATGTCCATTGTGGCTGAACAAGAGAGAATGTAAAAGACTTTGTAATAATTTAGATTTTATTTTATAATTCAATGCAATTTATTACGCCCACGCCTTCTTCCACTTATGACTTATATTTCTAACAACTCATTGAACCCCGCTACTCCTTTAGATTACGCGGTCTAAGCAACAAAAACAAAGCAAGAAGTTGCCAGATCTGTTCAATAAATGTGCACACACATACATACGCTGCGAGTTTGTGTGCGAACCGGTTACTGAATCAATTTGCGTATGAAAAAGAACCAAAACAACAACAACACTCACACATTCATAAACTGATAAACATCCATATCTGTTAAAGCTGCTAAAAGTGATTTTTCTTGTTGATGTTTTTGATTTTTGTTGCTACCAGTTTTGAAACAGCAAGCAAAAACTAGAAGTCGACGCACCTCAGGGGATGCCTAAAAGCTTTTGATCTGTTGATGTCATAAGAGTTCAATTAGATGCAACACTCGCAAACGTTTACCCGCTTCGACCGTTTCACCCGATTCCCCTGTTTCCCCTCCAATGCACTCAATGCGCTGACCAGAGCAAAGTTCTGGCAACTTTTTGCTCACAAAATGCAAATAAAAGAGAGTGCCGCAAAAACAAAAGAGTGGGAGGGGAAGTGGAAGTGGGACAGGAATAGAGAAGGAGTGTGAGCTGACAGGGATAGCTTTATGTATAGGCAATAGTTTTAGTTTGCTTGTTTTAGTTTTTTTTTGTGTATCAAGATGTGCAGAGCGTCAACAAGCGCTCAATTAAAATGCAAATTGACCGTTATCTGAGCGCAGCTAGATTCCTGCCCCCACCCACTTTCTCACTCTTGCCCCACCTCTCACTTTTTACGCTCTCTTGCGCTCTCGCGCATTTAGACGACACTTGAGGATGCTGTTTCAGTTGTTGCTGTTGTTTTACGCCCAACGCCCACTCCAACTAAATTGGCGCAAACTATTTTCGCTAGCAGACACACACACACACACTTACATAGACACATTTACACACACTTCCATGTACTCACAGGCTTTATGCAAGCACTTACTTTGTTGGTAATTTTTTTTGCTAATTGCTAAAATGGCCGCCTTGATTTATGTATGTGACCGTTAGAAGGCAGCAGCCAAGTCCAACTCGACTATGTCTGTGGAGTCATGTTGAACCGGCTTTAACGACGGACATTGCTCGGTCACGCTGCTGTTGGCAAAATGAGACTTACAACTGGCAACAGCAACAGTTGCCGTTAGGCTGTCTGCGATAAAGTTGTTGCTGCTGCACGCGAGCAGCAACGGCAACAGCTACAGCAACAGCAACTGCAACATTGGCAACAAGAACAGCAGCACTAACAACAGCTAGTAGAATCAGTTAACGTAGAATGCATGTCAAGTTCTTTGCAGTCGCAGTCGCAGTTGTTGTCTTGTTTTTTAGTGCAATTTATTTTATTTAGTTAGTTGCTGCTGCTGTGCAAACAAACGGACAACAGACAGACACAGAGAGACAAACGGAGAAACGACGACAACATCATATACGCTTGACCCAAAAGCAAAAATTGGCCAACGGGAATTGTAGCGTTGTTGACCACTGTGAGCGTGTATGTGTGGGTGGTGGAGGGGGTAGGAGGTCAGCCACTTAACCCTTGCAGTTGTGACTTTGATAGTTGACCCAATTTTCAGTTGGTAAACAAAAACAAAAACAAAAAACATAACTACACTTTTAGCTATTTTTTTTGTTTTTAGCTGTTTGTGCGTCAAGTGCTCGCTGTTCTCTGTTCGCTCTCTCTACCACCCTGTCACTCTCCCACTCTTTCTCTCTCTTTTGCTCTCGTGTGTGTTGTGTAATTTTTTTGAACAAGTTTTTTATTTCGAGTGCCCATTGCTGTGGTCTGTGCGTTTTTTTCTGCGTGTATGCAACTGTGCGTAATTATGATGAGTGAGCTGTGCACGCAGCAACTTGCAACTTGCAACAGTAGCACATGACACATGCCGCATGCCACATGCCACATGCCCAACACAGGCACTCAAAACAGATGCTTGACAATCTGCATGCAAGAGAACCTCTGCTTAACACATGAGCGAGCTGGCAAACCCCAAAGAGACCACCGCCTCCCATACACCGCACCCAACACAGCCTCAATACGCAAACAAAACCAAAACAAAGCCAAAACAATTGGCCGGCAAACGAGGCCAGAACTGAATATCTAACCGACTAAAGTACACTCTCCACACACGCTGGAGTGGAGTGTGTGTATGTGTGTGTTCAAGTGCGTGTGAGTGTGCACTCATTATGGGCACCTGTAGATCAACATTGACTGCCCTGCAGTTCAGTTTTGCGTGTGTGTAACACACACTTGGCTCGTTATGGCCAGAACACACACACACGCACACTACCAATGCTTAAATTGCTGTAAATGCCATCGCTTTAATCCAGTTAAACTGAACTGCAGTTTATTCGTAAATAATTTTGAAATTCATGTCAGTAAATTCTTTTTCTTTGACCAAAAGCCAAGGGGAAACCCCAAACAGCCAACACCAAACAGTTAACAGCTTACAGCTCTTGACTGAAGTTCGTTCTGCTTTCGAAGCATTGAAATAATGGAAACAATTTCAAGTAAACTATTCATGTTATGCTCTAGAAATTGAGACAAATTATTAACGGCACATTAATGGTGAAAAATCAAGTGAAATTATAGCCCTTTCTTGACTGGGTCTGGGTCTGGGGTTCGTGGTTCGCTGGGTTTCCCCCGACTCTAACCTCTGTGCCATTTCTTTGTGCTTTCCCTGACTCCCTTGCGCCCCAATTGCTCCGCTTTCCCCGCTCTGCTGCCTCGGCCTCATGGAGCTCTCGTCTGCTGCTGCAGCCAAGCACAACGTGTTACACGTGTGTGTGTGTGTGTGTGTCTGTGTGTGCGTGCTTTTAACCCAATTAGCTAAAGCTATAGCCAAAGCTAGAGTTCAGTGGCATAAGCCTCGACTTTTATAGCTGCCAGTCAGCACACCAAAAAATTTGATACTAAACCTCGTTTTTTGTGCTTTTTGCCTTTTTAAATGGATTAAACCGATGGCTTATGGGTCAGTTTATCAGTCAGACAGCAGTTAAATAGATTTGCAAATATTATGCGTGAACCCTAGCGATTAATTATGGCTCAACAGGTCGTCAATGAAATTCTTAAACGTTTATTAATTATTTATTTATATTTTTTGCTATTAAAGCTTTCAGTTTTTAGCTCACAATGCGCTTTCGCAGCCTCAATTTACGTTCAATGTGTGATTATTATAATTTATAGTTGTTGCATAAAGGCAGTTGGCAGTTAAGCCTTACTTAAGCTATCATCGCATTAATTAGCCAATTACAATTGATCACAATTTGAGCTTTCATGCGCTTGCGAAAAGCGTCAATTGAACAATTGCAAATGTTGAGCAACAATTGAATTTTCTGCTATAAAAAACTTGAAATTTTGTTGCATTTCGGGCTTAACTAGAATACATATGTTGACCCTATTCGCTGTTGCCAATTTCCAGTCTCCATTAATCAAGCTAGGAGTGGAACAATTAAAAGCATAAATGCATTTTTAAGTGCACTTTTAGGAGTTGTTTTGAGCGTTTTGAGCACTTTATATTAAAGTGCAGCACGTGTCAGCCAAGTTGGCTATTAATGTCAAGTTCGAAACGAGAATTAGCTGCTAAATTGCACACACACAGGCACACACACGCACGCACAACAAATGCAAATTGTTTGTGCAGTCACAAAGGCGAATACAATTTTTTAATGGGCCAAAAACAAGAGCGGTGGTAATTGCAAAACAAGAGGACGGACGGAGATGGTCAAGGAGAGGGGTGGTGGGGAGTGGACGTAATAAAATGTTGCTGCAATCATAAGCGCCCACAATGCAGGCCTATAAAAGTGTGTGAGTGTGTGCGTGTGTGTGTGTGAGTCAGTGACCCAGAATATAATGCAAAAGTAGTTTTCCTATGGCATCGACTCTCCACATTGTAAATAAATATTTCATATTAAACAGCAACAAAAACAAGCATCAAGTGTTGTCTCATGTGTGCTTTATTAATTCAACTGGTGTGCGTGTGCATCTGTATCTGTGTGCTTGTATCTTTAACCTCTGCTGCGCAAAGTTCGACTGCGAGTGCAAAATAATTGAGCCGAGACTCTTGAAACTCGGAGCATGCACAGTGAACACTGAACACTGAACAGTGTACAGTATTTTATAGGTATCGCCAGTTATTCAATTACACAACACTATATGAAATTAATTGAATTTTCAAATGTATCTCATATATATATCGTATCTGTGTCTATTTTTAGTGGCGTTGCTCAAAAGTTTGTCACCGCAATTGATTATAATAGATCTTATAGTTTGCGCTCTCAATTAGCAGCATTTTGTTAAGTTTCCTCTGCTCCACTTTTACCACTTTACTAATGTATCTTTGTATCTGTCTGTTTACAGGTGGTCTATTGCCGCATCCCACATTCAAGCCTTTGTGCAGTGCCCAGCACGAGCATTTCATGGAAAGCGATGGCAAAGAATCTAGTCTCATCATCGAGCTCAAACCGGGCGCATATGGTGCCCAGTTTAATACCTGTACCCGCATACTGAGTGCCCCGCCCAGTTACGGATTCATAGTGCGCCTCATACTACCCAAGCTGCGACATATTCAGCACACGGCAGACACTGATAGCGGCCCTGCCCACGCCCACTCTTCGCCCACATCTGTGTCGAGCATCATGTCCTCTGTTGTCAGCACGGTGAGGCCACAGTCCCAGTTCCAATCCCAGTTCCAGTCGCCGTCGCAGTCACCGTCAACTGGTTCCATGTCCACGCTGATTGAACGACTGAATACCACAGCAGCTGGCGGTGGTGGAGTGGGAGTGCCAACTGGAGGATTAACCTCAGCCGCAACCATTGTGGGACGCACTTGTCCCCTGAACATTGTAAGTGGAATACTCATTATAGATTCAGATTGAAAACGAGGCCTCGATAATATTGATTACTTGCCTAATGACAGCCCTGTGCTGCAAGACTGCCAGATACGTAGATACTGTAGTTAATTTGTGTAGATGTTTGAGTAGATATATACTTCAGTATATACATAAGTTCAGTATATGTTTGTATGATTAAAAGTAAAGCCGTTAATGACATCATGTGAAGAATGAAAGCTTAAGTTATGATATAGCTGATCGGTTAAAAAGTTGTACATAAAGATTAGTCAAATTTCTATGAATGAAATTAAACAGTTGTTAATTGAACTAAGATAGATTCTATGTAGATGTAGAAATAGATTTTGAACTGCCTTTTAGATAGTTTAATGCACTTAAATTTGATTGATAAGTGGGTTTTGTAACATAAACACAACTTTAAACCTTAGAAGACATAAGTAATTCAAGTTTTGAGATATTTTCTATAAATTAACAGACTTTTTTCATCAAATAATTAAGCAGAATATGGTATAAGATAGTATTGCTTCTAGAGTAACAGCACTTTAGCTTCTTTGCTCCAAAAAATAATTATTAAATATTTCTTTATAATTTATTTTAAAGTACTCAACATTTAAGCAAATTATATGATTAATTTATTAGAAGTAAATAGGCAGTTTCAGCTTAAAGTCATTAATTTTAACATTAAAATAATATTTTTATTGATTTTTTATTACTATTTGTAGTACACAGAAGTCAAGCTAAGAGTGTTTTTTATATCACAGTTACTTTGCCTACCACAAACTAACTTTGTTTGTTCTACCTACGATAACCAACAGTTGATGCTTACTCAGTGCCTAAGACTTGATCCATTATAGGGTTAGTCAAAGGCAAAGGCAAAGGTGTTGAGCTGAAGGTTGCAATTAGAGCTGTTTCGACATTTGTTGCACCTTCCCAGTTGCTTTTAGCTGACCATCAGATTTTGACTGCTATTGGGTGTGGGTGTCTCTATTGTTGTGCGTGTGTGTGTGTGTGTGTGTGTCTTGACTGCGCATGCGTGACCACCGAAAAGTGCGAGAATTGTTGTAGATTGTAAACGTATTTAGCATTGAACTCAGTTAAAAGATACAGCTATAGATAAAGATACAAATAGAGGAAGAGTGAGAGGAAGTGACTTCATCATGGATTTGTTTTATAATTCTAATGGGTTAAGCCTACGAGTTGAGGTCTTTGGCTAACAGTAAGCCAATGCCAAGTACTTTCGCCAACTGGCCAATTGTGATTGGTTTCAGTTGAGCAAATGACATTGTTTCCAGCACTTGTTAGTTGTGGTTTCTATTTAATTTTTCACATGGCATTTTGACACTTGAAATTGTCGCCAATTACAATTAATTTTGCTGTCAATTGAAAAAGTTCTCGTTATCTGGTTAAATAGACTGCAAGTTGTGCGGTTTAAAGGCCGACATTGAACTGAATATTTAGCTGAATTATAGATAACTCGAGCCCGCATCTCAGTTGAAGTGGGGGTGGCAGCGGGGGAGTGGCGTATATAGAAAGAGACAGGTATTTGCATAAGCGCGCCCGTTTCGAGCCATTTTTGCAGTTTGGTGCGAGTTCTTGGCTTTTTGCGTATTTGAAACACGTTTGTCTCATTTGGCCAGGAAAACGAAACGCGACAAAACATTCAAAAGCGTCCGAAACAGGGGAGCACAGCGAACACTTTCAGTTGTGACGATGCGATGGCATAAAATACAACAAAAAAACACTGACAAATTGACGAGTTGACAAACTGACGAATTGAGGCAGTGACTGAGTGAAGCGAATCACTGACAGGCAGACAGATTGATGCGAACGTGGACAGTCGACGGCTATAAAAAAGTAGCAGAAAAAGCAGAAAAAACTATCTGCGCGTCGCATATGAGATGCGCTGTATCTGTATCTGTATCTCAGGGGTAACTCAAACTGTAGCTGGATATAAATGGGGTTTCTTTGTTCGCCACAAGTACGTAGTACCTGCATATGCAAATGCAAATACGTAGTATGTTCATGTGTGTCACAATCAGTTAATGATAAACATTCCCAGTTCCCATATCGTCATTTATTTATTTTCCCTTTATCTGTTTTTTGTTTGGATGTGTATTCAGCTTTTGTTGTTAGCTGCTAACTAGTGTAATTGCATAGACACACCTGGAACTGAACCCGACCCTTAATTAAATATTAATATTGATTTACTCAACTTTACTCACTTGAGATTCCGTTGATCTTGTGGCCCTTTGAAGCACGATTAATTACAAGTGTTGACGGCTTTAGATACGTGTACGTAATATTCTTTGAATTCCAAATATTCATTAACTAGAGTTGTAAAAATCAGCGATTAACTGCAACCCTATGGAACTTATATCATTCGGTATTAATTACAACACAAAAGCGTTAATTGTGGCATTTTTGTAGGGTTCCGTTTTGTTGATTAATACTACTTTATAATTTAATTAATTAGCGTCACTTTAATTGGGAAATTTTGCAAAATTACTCGCAATTCATTGACGCGAAAACTGAACGAAAGTTGTTAACAAAACGGGTTCAAAATATGTTCTTTAAGCAACAGAAGCTGTCGCATATTTAAGCCCAATTTATGCCATTTTTTAATTAGTTTTTTGTTAAATATTTAAACTATTCCAATCTAGTTTTGTATGAGCAAATCTTTTGTAAAAATTATTTAATATTTATTACATATTAAACATTCTTTAAAGCTGTTTAATATTAGATTACTAGCAAAATTAATTATTTGTTTACTTTGATACACTTAATTGTTTTATGTTAATACCCTGTTGTTATTGCTTGACTGGGTAGTGTAGTGGTTTGAGTTGCCAGCAGGAAATCCACAACAACATGTTTTTCGCAAATTTTATTCAGCTGATAAATTTGAATACTTGTCGATTAGGAAATCTGCTGGATTTATTTGCATTTGTTATTTATTTTTGAGTTTAATGAAGTTATAGTTTATCGTTTATTTAAGGTAGTAAAACTAGGCGCTATAAATATTATTTAACAGAGCGGGAAAAAAATGTTTTAAATGAAATTTGATATGCAATTTTTATTAAATATTTACTTTAAAAGTTGATTAAGGGTTTTCAGTAACTACTTAATTTTTAACTTAAGTTTATGTAATGAAATATGTTGTTTGAAGTTTTATTTATCCCCCAAAAAAGTATATACAGAGTATTAACGCGTTGAGTCGCTTACAAGAAATTTTGTAGAATTTGTAAAAATATTTAATCAAAATTGTATATAAAATCTTGTAAATAGTTAATACAATTTTTACTTAAATTTCATTAATGTAGAAGTCAGCTTGAAGATTTTCTTACGCCCTAAAAAAATATATACAGAGTTTAACCCAGTCGAGCAGCTGAAATAAATGTGTTTGAAACTAAATATAACATTTTTATAAACGATTTACTTATACACAATTTTTTAACGTATTTTATATATTTTATTTAAATTTTTATAATGTTTAATACAGTTTGCAGCTTTCTTAATCCCTTCCATAATATGTACAGAGTATCACGCAGTCGAGCAGTTGAAAAAAATGTATTTGAATTTAGATAACACATTTTTATAAACGGTTTACTTATACACACTTCTTAACAGTCGATATATATTTTTTTTAAATTTTTATAATCAACAATTCAGTTTGTAACTTTCCTACCCCTTCCATAATATGTAGAGAGTATCTTCCAGTCGATCAGCTTAGCAAAAGCGTAGCTGAACATGCTGTGAATATTAAATTGATTTTTAAACAAATTGTTGCTGTTAACTTTGCATATTATGCCCGTAATACAATATACATTTATAATTATGAA
Source organism: Drosophila dunni (assembly GCA_018152125.1). NCBI lineage: Eukaryota > Metazoa > Arthropoda > Insecta > Diptera > Drosophilidae > Drosophila > Drosophila dunni. The sequence continues at coordinate 9,332,206 of JAECXC010000339.1, read as the reverse complement.
CAGCGTGGAATTTCGCTGTCCAGTAGTGCTCTCCGTAGGTGGTGGGTGGCGGTAGGGATGGAGTAGGGTGGGGTGTCGCGTGTGTACGGGGGGACATGTGCCATCTAAAACCGCTTTATTTTTTACTTTTTGTTGTGTGCGGTTTATTTGGCCAGCGTAAATATTTAATTTGGCATTATTCTGGCTTTTTACTGGCATGTTTTAAATGCCAAAAATGAATTCGCAGTTGATCGTTTATTGTGCACGTTTTGATCTTTATTTGTTTAAATAATTTATATCACGTCGTTGTCTTTTTTTCGTGGGCGTGAAAAGCGTTGAGTGCTTTTTGTTATACTACTTTTAATCTATTTACTTGTTTGTTATTGATTGCGAACTTTTGTTTGACTTGCAGTTCAGTTCCTTGGATCCGCACACGGCGCAGTGGCGCGTGGATCCCTGCCAGCTGGAGGATAATGCCTCGGAAATGGAGGATCCTGTGCGCCTTTTCCATGGACGTGTGCGCATCGTTTGGGAGCATGGACATCATGCGCTCAAGTCCAAGCTAATGATCACCGTGCTGGGCAAGGGGGAGCAGTGCAAGGACGAGAGCAGGCACAACTGCCTGAAAATTGGGTAGGTTTGAAATAAATTAAATAAAATATATAACTAATGTATATTTCTTTTCCCCCTAGCGATGAACCCATTCTGTGCATTTCCAAGGAACTCGCCTGCGATGGCATACGCCACTGTCCCTACAGCAATGAGTACGACAGTGATGAGGACTACGAACTGTGCTACAAGCAGCGTCGTCCTGGTGTCATACCACTGCCCTCTGCCCAAGAATCCGATCTCTTTGAGCAGTTTGCACTCGAGGTGTTCCGTAATTTATTCATGCACGATGCACCCACAGAGCCCGAGGATCTGCCACTGTTTGGCAATGGAACGAGCGGGAATTCAACAACTCAACTGCATAAAGTGCACACCAAAGATATGAAGAAGTCCGGACACGAGGTCAATGGCTCACCGAATGCCATTGGCGCCGAGCCTGCAATGGACTCGAATGGCAAGACACACGACAATAATGCCACCATGGAGAGCAATGGAATTGGCAGTGGCAGTGGCAATGGCAGTGGCTTGACGGGCGGCAGTGGATTCACGCGTCGCAACTCGACAAGAAACGGCATCCATTCGGATCTGTCCAAGTACGGACCGTGGGGCTATCTAATGCTCGGCATGCTCCTCTGCGGCGGAGCTCTGCTCATCTGCGGTCTCTGGGGTACGTTCAATTGCACAGTTTTGTAGCCCAAGTCAGACATAGACATTTATATTTATGTGAGTTTTCTTTTCTTCTTCGTTTTGTTTTGTTTTCTGTTTTGTTTTGTTTTTGTTTCTTTTGCGCATGTGTCTCAACTTTGATTTCTTTGTGCATCAATGTCTATGTCTATGTCTAACTTTCGCTTTAACCGCCATTAATCCTCAACCCTCTCATCACCCACACCCACCAACAGTTTCCTGTTGTCGCTTGAGCTCTCACATTCAAACCATACGTTCACTTGCAGCTTCCGCATCACAGCATGCGGTGAACAACGAGCGGGAAGCGGCGCTGGCAGCCGCCAATGCAGCTAGCCAGGAATCGGGCAATGCCAGTTCACCGCCCAACTATGAGGAGCTGGATCCACCGCCGGCCTACTCGGTGCTCTTTCCCAACCAGAAGGCAGCCAGCAGTAATACCCTTAATGCGCTGGACGGTGTTGTTGCTAGCACAACAGCAGCAGCGGCAGCAGCAGCAGCAGCGGCGGCAGCAGCAACAACAACATCAGCAGCCGAACAGCCTCAGCCACAGCAACAACAACCAGAACAACAACAACAACAAAATCCAGGAGAGCAGCCGACAAACTAGCTATATAAGCCTGACAATTAGGTCGCCCTTGGATCACATCCCGGGCGCATCCTGGCAAAGTAGTTTAGGTTTAGGTTTCAACTTCTTTGACTGACTCTGATGCAATTAGTTTAGAAAACCAATTTGATAGTTTTTAACTCTAGCTACTAAGTTTTAATCTATGTTTAATGTTAGCTGGTCAACACAATGTACCCGATTTACCCAAAAAAAAAACTTGTAACAAAAAAAAACACAATTTAAGAAACGTCCAAGGTTCAAGCGACTCATGCCAAGCATTCAAGTCGAGCTGACAATCCTACTTTAATCGCATCCAAAACCAATTCTCGTACTAAACTTTAGTTTATAAATAAATGTATTGATTGTAAAAACAAAAACAACGACAATTAACAACAACAACGACAAGTCGCATATATTTTGTATCTTTGTTAATGTAAAATTTAATGTGATATAAATTTAAATCTAAATAAAACAAGTAAGAAAGGCTACAGTTGAGCCGACTTCATACAAAGACAAATTTTTAATTTATTTTTGGTATGTACTATGGGTGATATATTATATAGCTGTCCGATCTGGATCAAACTCGGTGAGTATAGTTATAATGGTACCATACACGTATAGTGTGAATGTGGTGTTGGCTATTCAAAGCCATTGCTCTTTCTCTGATATCAGTTTGTTAAGTTTGTATTTTGGATTTGAGATCTACTGAAAGTTCTGTTCGCTTGGTATTACAGCTGGAATATGCAAATTCCCAGTTGAATTCTCAAGCGAAAAGAAATCCACAGTAAGATACAACAGAACTTACAAGAGTCCAGTTTATGCAAAGTAATTTTGTGCATTTTGATTTAATGTTAATGTTAAGTTACTGTTAAGTCAATGTTAAGTTACTGTTAAGTCAATGTTAAGTTACTGTTAAGTCAATGTTAAGTTACTGTTAAGTCAATGTTATGTTAAGTCAATGTTATGTTAAGTCAATGTTAAGCTACTGTTAAGTCCATGTTATGTTAAGTCACTGTTAAGTTACTGTTATGTAAAGTTACTGTTAAGTCAATGTTATGTTAAGTCAATGTTAAGTTACTGTTAAGTCAATGTTATGTTAAGTCACTGTTAAGTTACTGTTAAGTGAATGTTATGTTAAGTCACTGTTAAGTGAATGTTATGTTAAGTTACTGTTAAGTCAATGTTATGTTAAGTCAATGTTAAGTTACTGTTAAGTCAATGTTAATGTTAAATAATTTTTGCATAGCGACCTGCTGATATTTCTGTTGGCCTGGTATTTCAGCAAAAATTATTAACGATTTTTGGCGCTGCAGATCGTTGCGGTCACACAAAAAAAATCCGCGAGTGGCCAAAATCTAAAATTTTTCTGGCTTATTCACCAGGCAAACAGAATCAGCAGCAAGCGGCAGACTGCAATTGAAATTCAATTACAGAGAGTAGAGAGCGGGAGCATAAACAGTAAACAGAGAGTGCTCCTTCTTCGCGCCATACAGCGAACAAACACCCAATCAGCGAAAAGATCGTAAACAGAGAGTGGGTGGAAGAGGGAGGCCATGCACGTGTATAAACAAAGCATTTTGGTTTGGCGGGAATCCACGCTGTGCACGTGTATAAACAAAACCTTTCGCTTATTTACTTTATGTATTGCAACCTACTGACTATTTCTGTTGGCCTGGTATTTCAGCTCAGATTTAAAAGATCCAGGTGGTCATATGGACGAACGGACGGACAGACAGAACAAACATTTTATAGCATACTTTCGGGCGGCGTCTGAAAATAATATGCGTGAGCCGACAACGCTTATTAGTAGCATACTTTTGGGCAGCTTATAAAAATTATATTATTTAGTCATGTCATTTGTTTTATTATTCAAAGTTTTAATTAACATACCCCTTTCCTTTAAAATACGCGAAATAAAAAGACAGTAGAAGAATTTCACATCGAATTTCAACATCATTTGTTTTTTTATTTTCAGTTAAATTAAGACTTTGGTCAGGGCTTAGATGGGGGAGGAGTATGATGAGGCTGGAAACGGTTCAAGGTAGGGAAATGTAAAGAGGATTAATTTCACATTTAAATTGCATTTAGTGCTGAATGAGTTAAGTTTGACATTTCATTTCATTTCCTTTGCTTTAATTTTGTATTTTTTATGCTTATTTACGCTTATTTGTTTCTCTAGTTGCTTTTAATTGGTTTATACGGTTCGTTTTAAAGGTTGTTAGTTGTAGTTGTTGTTGCTGTTACTGTTGATATATGTAAGTTGCTTTGATATCGTTTTAGTTTTTTTGCCGGGGACACTTAACTATGCTATATGCTGTTTATGTTTATGTTTATGTATTTGTATTTGCTACAATCGTTCTATGTCTGCCTTTAAGGATACTTCTCTTGTCTTGCTACACCGACTGCCAGTTACTCTATACATATTTCATATATGCAATACAGGTTAAGCAATAACATACAAGTACAATCTCAATCGTAATCGGTAACTATAACAATATTATATACTAAACAAATTGAAGCATTATGTGCAATCCACTGCGTACAATCCAGACAATCCAATAATTCGAATCAATACAATTTACCAGCTAAATACAGTTATTAATATATATATTTATTTACTATATATATGTATATAGTTACGGTTTCGCTTTTAAGTTTAATTACTAGTTTACTTAATTGCCAATTTCAGCATTTTTGAGTTTTACTTTAATTTGGATTTCAGTATTATTTTCATTTTCATTATCATCTTTTACTTTTCATCAATTTTCTCATTAAAATTACATACTCATAAGATTTGGGCGTTTTCATGTTCATGTTCATCGACTCATTCATTTTACACTTGACTTACATCCACGTTTACACAACTAAATCATAGTTTAATACAAATATATATATATAAGTATAGTCTAAGTATTCTATAGATCGTATCATTTTAGTGTGTGCTCGATGTGTTTAATGTTTTCTTGGTGCATTAATCATTCCTGTCTGTTTACTTATTCACTAATAGGCCATAGGGGTACACTTAGATTAATAATACACGTCGTACAATCTTTGTCTGTAGCTCGACAACAATGTGGATAGAAAACGTTGTCTAATAAAATGTTTCTAGTTATGGTATTTATCTGGTATTTCCTCTGCTGCATCAAAAGTCATTAAAAATAAATTCAAATACGATAAAACTTGTTTGTTTTGGTTTCCATTTGCTTATAGACTACAAAAACGATTTCAATTTGCTCGTTACGTTTGCTTACTCGCTACTCGTTACACTTAGCTCGCTACTCGTTACTTTACTCGCTAGCGTCTAAGTTAGTTAATACTTATATGCTCATGTAAAATTGGACGCCAAAAATCAATTAACAAAATTAACCAAAAAGCCTTAAACTTATTTCTCGAGTGCGCTCAAAAGTTTAACGCAAATAAATTCACATATATCAAGTGCAAGTATCTGTATCTGTGTGTGTGTATCTGTATCTGTGTGTGTGTGATGTATCTTCTTGTAGTTTGTTTCATATACTTTTGGTTTTTTGAAAAATAAGGCCAGTGGATACGCATACATCATAAAAGTACAATCATAAATACAAATATTCATATTAGTATTTTTTTAGTATTTTTTTTTAGTATTTTTCGGTATTTTTCAGTATTTTTTATGTACATACAAATCTATTGGTTGTTCTTTGCTTACTAAACTTTTATTTAATACTAGAAGCCGCAACATATATAGAGTCAAGCCTTATAAACGTTCCGTTTCCTTCGGTTCAGTTTTCAGTTTTCATATATAACATACTTTATATGATTCTTTGCTATATATTTCTTTACTTTAATTCCTCACATCAAAGTTTGTTTGGTATAAAAAATAGAAAAAATTTCGTGGCAATAAAAACAATGTTGTTTTGTCTCAAATCATTAATCATTAAATCGACGACTAGACGACTATAGTATTTTTTTAGTATTGTGAATAAAAATTCGCTTAGCCGCTACAGTTTTACAAGATTACAGGGTATACAATGCGCTCTATATGCTCTGTTCGGTTCGATTCGATTCTGTTCGGTACAATTCTTCTAAATACAATGTGAAACACGGATATGAATGTCTTACTTAACTATCATATAGTTATATAGTACATCTCTCTATATATATCTGTATATATATAGTGTTAAAGAGTACGCCCGCTGATTGCTTAAAAGTTGCTCGAAAAATTAGTGGTACACATATACTATATATCCCTATATATAAGTACACATCTGAACTATATCTTTTCTCTTAGCTATTTACTAGATGCGGCGATTCTTAAGCGGATTTAAAAGCACATTTCATGTGTGTGTGTGGTTGTGTGGGTGTAGTGTGTGTAGGTGTTAGTGTGTGTGTGTGTGTGTGAGTTGTAAGCCGAGCTCACTTTGCTCTATCTCATTTATGTCTCATCTAAAATCTTCCATCAGTTGCTCCTTAAAATTCGTCTAAATACTCTAAGACGTGTCTTCCAACGTCTTCTGCTTCTGCTTCTTCTACTTCTGCTTCTTCCTAGTTTCCAATGGTATGGCGCAGTTGTTGTTGTTGTGGTTGGTGTTCTCTTGTTGTTGTTGTTGGTGGTGGCTTTTGTGGATTTGTGTCAGACAAAACGATGAAATGATGCTTCAACCTAAACCTAAAGCATTTCCGACGTCGACAACATTTGTAGTGGAAAGATTGGAGTTTAAGGACGTGGGTCAAAAAGGGAAAAGAGGAAAAAGGGGAGAAGTGGAGAGGGGGAGAGGGAGGGACGCTGCCACTACAACATTAGTTGAGCCACTGGGCCAAAGTTGTGCGTTTTGGGTAAATTTTGTTTTGTTTGCTTCTTTGCTTGTTTGCTACTTCTGCTAGTCTCCAAACGGTCGAGTCTTTTTGGGTTGTTGTTGTTGTCACAGGAGAGAGAGAGTTCATGCGGCTTCTAACAATAATTACCATTACCATTACCATACCAAGGAAAGGTCCAGCACCATCAGTGCGGAAGCATCAAAGGTCTGGCGGTGCTGCTCAGTCTGTGGTGTGACTTGTCACCGCCTCCGTACTCATCATAGGCCAGCAATGGTGATATCTTCAGTCCCGTCTTCTCGGGTATGATCTTGAAATGCGGTTGCTCTGTGCTCACCAACAGCGGGCGCTTCATCGACGAGTGCAGATACTCGTGACCTATGTGTCCAATATTGCTCGAGACGGCGCCAAGTGGACGACGTGTGCTCGGCACGTTCATCTTCTTGCACGGCTCCGGTTTACTCTCATAGTTGAGCTGACAGTTCTCGGGTGAGTATTTGTTGGGCTTGTAGATGGAGAAGATGTTGTTGATCAGACTGAGGGCGGAGTGCCCGCCGGCGGAGGCGTGGTGTATGCCCGCCGTGGGCTGTTGGGTGAGCACACTGCCCAACGTGGTGTGCTCCGGATAAAAGTTGTTGTACTGATACGAGGGTAGGGTATCTGCGCTCGGATATACCTTATGCCCATAGCCATGACCATGTCCGTAGCCAGCTGAAGCTTGTGGCGCTGGAATGCCATGATGCCGTACCGGGTGGTGCTGCGGGTGGTGGTGTAGCGGCTGCTGCTGCTGCGGTTGGTACTGTTGGTGGTGCAGCGGTGCAGCGGCCGGCTCAAAAAAAGGAAAACTCGTGGAATTGTTACACGAACCATTCGAGTCCATCTGCGGCGGTGAGGGCATGCCCTCCAGCAGTGATTTCTTAATCATTAGACGCTCATGCTCACGATCGTGCATGTCGATGGGTTGACCGTTGTTGTAGCAACGCACGTTGACATTCTTGACCTTGAGATTGCTGTGCATATTCCGTCGCATGTCCATGTTGATGGGACTGGGCGGTTTGTCCAGCTGCTCCCAGTACTTCTCCAGATCAATGTTGAAATCCTCCAGATCAATTTCAGTCGTATCGGAGCAGCTGTCGTCGTCAAAGAGACTCGGTGGCTGCACCTCCAGCAGCGATTTGCTGCGTGTGGGACGCTGCTGATGCGGATGCTGGTAGTGCTGTGGATAGCGACGTCCAGGACTGGACTGTGCATGACTCTGGGCCAGATAACGCTCGTCCTCGTCGAGGAATTTATCCTGCAGCAGCAAACGATCCCGTTCGGCGCGTATGAACTGCTCCAGATCGGTGTCGTAGCGGCAATGCATGTGCTCCTCCTCCTCCGCAGCCGGATGATGGCCTGGACAGTGAGATCTCGAGGGTCTCATCGCTCTGGCGGCGGCTCGATGCTGTGGCTGGCGATGGCAGCAGCAGTCATCTGTCGCACAGCAGCAGATCACCGTGGTTGCTGGCTGCACTGAAGCGCCGCCCAAACGCTGGCCACGCCCCATGGCCATACCCATGCCCATGCCAGCACGATGATCCGCCTCTGTGCGCTCTTCAAATAGCCAGTCCGCTGGCGAGCGTAGATTCCGCTGCAGATTCCTGCTGCTGCCAGCGCTGGCGTCCAGTCGTCGCCTCGATCCCGCATAGATGTCATCCAGCAGGCACTTGGCATTGGTGCACTGCTCCCGGGCACAGCAGGTGTGCGCCAGCGTGCGCTCATCCAAACTGTTGCTATAGAGCATATTCATGCTGCGTCTGTAGGCTTCGCGCTTCTCCCGACGCGTGTTCGAGGCGGGTGGAAGCTCGTAGTCTATAATGTCGAAGGGCATAGTCTTTGTGGAGGCGCTAAAGGAGTAGGACTTGGGCACACCCGCGCGATTCTTCAGTATGGAGGTGGTTGTGGTCGCACCCGAGCCGCCCGCCTCAAAGACATTGCCCTCGAAGCAGCAGCTCTGGGATTTGGGATACTGAAACTCCTTGCAGCTCTTCGAGCGCTGCAAACCATAGCCGGGAGAACCTTCGCCCTCTCCACGACGCTCACGCATGGGCAGTGCGTCGTCGGCATACTTCTCGTCCTGCTCGTGTATGTCGCGTAGTATGCGATTGCCATAAGTGCCGTACTTGAGGCAATCGGGCACATAATCCTCGTCCAGATCATCGGAGCGATTCGAGTAGATGTTGTCTGTGTACCAGGTGGAGTCCAGTTGCTTTGGCCGTGGCTTGGCCAGCAGCATTTTGTCCCGCTTCGACTGGCGATAGCTCTCGAAGCAGATGTTCTTCATCTTCTCTAGCTTTTGCTCTCTGATGCGCTCCCAGTTCTCCCAGTTCTTGTCGTTCTTATTGCGGCCGGAGAGTATGAGTATGTCCTTGTCCTTGTCCCAGATGAGACCGCCGTCTCCATCGCTGTACTCGATGTTCAGACGCTTCGTTTCGTGGCTCGGCGATGTTTGTGTGGCTGGTGCTGGTGGTGCGGTTGGGGCGCTGCTACTGGCTAAATTGTTATCGGATACTACGATTCTAATTCTACGCTTGGTCTTGTCGCCTGCTCCCGCAGCACGCGACGTTTGCATGGATGACTTGGCAGGCGGCTCTTCCTCTTCTGGCTGTCACACCTCCTGCAGGTACTTGATGGGACAGTAGCCCTGACGATTGTCCGCCGAGCGCACCATTACCATGCCATTTACCTCATCGCCGGTCTGTAAAGAGGAAATACAATTTAAATAGGTTTCAAGGAGCAGCTAGGGTGGGTTAAGCTCACCTGTATGACAATTTGATCGCGCAGCAGCGTCATGTTCTCGCCACGTTCGCCATCGGACACTTGGAGATTGTGTGTGACCTGCAGCGGCTTCTCGTTGGCATTCAGACGCACACAGTACTTGGATGGAAAGAAACCTACGCGTCCTAGCACTTTGCCCTTCCACCAGTCCGGATCTGAGGTATCGATGACGGTCACCTGTAGGGGAGAGAGGGAGTGAAGTGGGTTTAAGTAAACAGCCAAGTAGTCAACGGCCTTCGGGGCGTATACGCAATCGCAAATTACAATCGAAATGACATTGGCAATCAGCATATGCACACAATTCCTACCCATAACTACATGTAATATTTTTACAGTTTTCTGCTTTTCTATTTCTTCAGCTTCCTGCCCACCCACTGGCCTACCCCAACCCCTCCTACGACCCTACCCACCCCCCTTCGCCAGCATTTTCCTTTTGCCTTTTGTTGTGTTCTGTGTACATAATAAAAATGCGATGTGTACATTATAAATGAACCAGTTATTTCTCGGATTGTTTTTGTGCCCATATTGTATAGATTGTTATGTAAACAGTGTGTATGTGGGTATGTATATTTTTATATTTCTATATAGCCATATTTGTCCAGTCCATTTAAGCGTTTTCCCGCCATTTTCTTTGTGCTGCCAGAATAAACTCCGAGTTTAGCGGATTAAACAAAGCGTTTTATTTATTATTTATTTACTGCAATGCAAAAATATGTGCCAAGCATAACAATACCCTGTAGAGTGGCTAAAGGGTATATAGCTAAGCTAGTAACTTTTGTTTTTAAGATAAACCCTTCGTACCCTTAAGTATTCTTAACCAAAGTTTCTGTCTTTCTACCAACTAGAGCTCACCTTATAGCCCGCTTTGAGGTCCAGTTCATCAGCGTGTCGCGCCTTGAAGTTGTAGAGTATGACGTACAGATTGGTGGGCAGCAGACGATGTGATTTCTTGAAATTGGAAGCACATTATAGCTCAGGCATAAACACGATAACACACAGCCAATAAAATCATAGCAAATAAACACAGATAGACACAAATCAAAACAGACAGACCCGATAGAGATAGATAGATCGAGTGGGCGGGGAGTTGTGGATGGAAAAGCTAACGGGGGGAATACCTGGGCATGTCTTACTGGTGATAGGCAAGGCGAAGTGCTGGCCGATGATTGTGACTTCTCCATTTCATCGGGTAGATCGACGCTGCCGCCCCGCATGCCGCGCGTGGCATAGAGTAGCTTGCGACCCGGATGCGAAGGACTTGACGGTGCTGTAATGTATATGAATGAGAGAGAGGGAGAAAAGAAGGCAGAAATTGGCAACGTTAATGGCCAAACTGTGATGCCATAAAAGCACATGCACACACACGCACACACACAGACACTGACACACACAATCACACTTAATCTCAATGTGGTTGCTTGTTTGTTGTCTGTTAATTGAATGCACGAATATACTATATGATAGAAAATTACAAGATACAGATACAATTAGAGTAACAGTTACAGATACAGATACAGAAAATAGCAGGAAAAGTAAAAACGCATTTGTTTTGGGTTTTTTTTTTTTTAGTTTTTATGTTTTTTTGTGCTTCGTGACGTTGACTGAAGTTCAAATGAAGCCTTAAGTTGAAAATATTCGAAGAAAACTACTTGGAAAATGCATTTTTCTTGTACTTGTATGACTGTATGGTGGAATTGTGTTACTTTTACCAACGTTTCGTTACCAAAATTGAATTTAACAAGTTTCTTTGCTACGCTACATAACGAAACATACTAAAAGTTACTTAACAAATATTAACTACTTGTTTAAACTATTAAGCGATTTAGTTACGGCAAAATGTATGATAATATTTGGTTTTTAAATTAACTTTAGTTTTAGAGTTTTTTCGAGTCAAGTTTAAGTATCTGCAGAGAGACAGAGAGAGTTAAATTGGGGGGTTGGAAAAAAGATTGGCATTTCTCTTAGTATCTGAAGTTTAAGGTTACTTGGTGCAAACTCTCCGGTTTCGGTGTGAACGGGAACGGAGGGGGTGAGCGGGTACTGGTTAGCTACTTACAGTGCAGCCGGCTGTTGTTCGATGGTGGAGTACTGTGCTCCAGATGGCCTCCAGAGCCGCCATGATAGTAGCCGCTGGACGTGGAGGCGACTGTCACCGGCAGATGCTGGCGACGCCTAAACTGACCGTGCAGCTCCGAGGATTCAGGTGAGTCCAAGCTCAACGATTTCATGCGTAAGTTCAACTTTTGACGGCGCGGTGAGTGCGGTGCTGTTGTTATTGTCAGTTCAATGTTGTTGTTGTATCAGAAATGTTGTAGTGTTGGACAATAACAGACAGACGCAACACAAGTTTTTGTTTTGGGTTTGAATTGTTTGTTTTTGTTTTTTTTTTGGTTTGTTACGAAAAAAGCAATAAAATGTATGAAAAGAAACATTTGCAATTTAATTTCGTTGGTACAAATTTCGATATCAAATGTTGCTAAGTAGGTAAAGTAGCTACGGCTCTAAGAAAAAATTCAAAAGTGAAATGAAAAGTAGTTTTTGTACTAGAAAAAAGTAATAAATTATAGAGAAAACTATAACACTTAGTGTCCCGTGGACAGAGTACGGCATAAACGGTAGTATAAAGTATATAGAAGTATATAAAGTATTTGCAACAGCGCAACATTCAACACACGTAGTTTTACTGTCTGTGTGTGGGTGTTTTTTCGAGTGTATTTTGGGCGCCCCGTGCATAAACTAAGTGCGTGTAGTTCAGTGTACAGTAACATGGCTCACAAAGACACAAAGAGAGAGAGATATCGAGCTTGACTCACAGCTGAAACATATCTGCATTTCGTAGTCTAGTGTTTTTTATATATATAATCATTTTTTTATTGTTTTGTGTAGTATTTACAACATTGATAGAAACGTACAGAGATAGTTGTGCATAATGAATAGAATACGATTACTAAAATACTTTAAAATACATTTAAATTGTAGCAATGAACATACTCAGGCTACGTGTATTATATTTAGAACTGAGCACTAACTAAGTGTTTATCATTTATTTATGTAGTTAGATTAGTTGAGTATTTTATAATAATTACTTTGCATTCGTTCTTTAAGTACTACATTTTAGAGGGCAATCAAGAGAAAAAAATAATTAAATAATTAACTAGTTTAAATTAATTAAAATTAAAACAATTCAAAGTTGTCAACTAAGCAGTTTTGTTGGGTAAAGTATTTTTTTAATTTATTTAATTTAATTCAAACGAAGTCGTCGCTTGTTGGTCTTGGCCTCATCTTGACTGGGCTCTGGACTCTTGGCCACGCTTCTGGTCAACATCAGTGGCTCACCAAAGGGCCTGACAATGTCCGTCTTTGTGTTTGTCGCTACACATTATACATTGTATATATAAATTATATAGTAGATATATAGTCATTTAATATTTGAAGCTCAAGTTGCGTTAGTTGCGCGGAGTCGGGTCGATTTAACGGCATGCGAAGGCAAATTAAAACTAATTAAGTTAAACGAAGACAAACCAAAAAGTATTAAACATTAAGACGCTCAGCGTTCATGCATAAACGAAGCAGGCAACTCGGCTCGACTTTAGCCCGCGGCCAAAATGTAATAGACCAAAGAAAATAATCCCACCAAAAACAAAAAAAAACCGAGAGTAAAATAAAATAAATGCACAGAGTTCGCTTTTGGCCATTCCCCGTTTACAGCCTCTGTCTTGGCCAGCTTGAATGGGCCCAAAAGAAAAACATGCAAACGTATAAAAAGCCCGAGAGCTGGAAAAACGGAAAAACTCCGTCGTAGTTCCAGTCCAAAAAGCAAGAAAAGATAGCACAGCAAAGAAGTGAAGAAAATATTTTGTGGCACAACAAATTTTAGCATAATTATGTTGCAGGCAGCTTCCAATTGAAATGGAGTGGCGCCCAGGCGTGCCATGGACTCTGAGCAAAGACAAAAAACTTTGTTGGCTTCCACTGCAGAGTCCGGGACACGTCACAGCTCCCTGCCCTGCCCGCTGCACGCTGCGTCAAAGTCCGGCAAAGATTGAGAATGCCATTAAAAATGCGGCAGACATTAAGCATAAATGAACTCGGCTCAGAGTTGAGCACAACTTCAATTTGGTGTGTACAGTCAGTCAGCGAGCAACTCGCAACTAGCAACTAGCAACCAGCAACTGCCAACTTGCAACTGTGCAACCGTGCAGCATTTGTGTGCTTATCCTTTATATTTCACTCGCTCTCGGTTGCTCCTCTTTGGCCCTTTTCTTGTTTTACCCTTGTAAAGGGTGTTTACATTTTGCTAGGAGGCTTGTAAGGGTTTAAAGTAAGGCGGCAGATCCTTTGAGTAGTTATAGTCTGTCTTTCAGTTTTAGGTTGACTAATAATTTGTAGTTATTCTAATGAAATTTCCTATAAGTTCTCGTAGTTTTGGGATTGAAGTTAAAGCTTGAAAGCATCCAATCAGCGTACGGTAAAGCTGTCTTACCTACTTTAGGCTGAAAACCACCTCTTTCTCTCCTCTCTGTCTCTCTTTCGCTGGTGAAAAGTACACATCAAAAGAGGACTGTGAAGAAAGGTTGCTCCAGTATTTTGACCATAAGGACCAAGGGTTCTATGAGAGAGGTTTAATGAAACTAATCTTCAAAATGGCAGAGAGTTGTAGAACAAAACGGCACTTATTTGAATTATATCGTACCATTCTTTGTGTACCAAATTATCATTTAAATTTGATTGAAAAATAATGGATTACTTTTTACTGCACCTAATATAAACCAGTTTTTTGTTCATTGAGTTATTTTTTAAATAAAAAAAATTTAAATAAAATTTAAACTTAATTCCCTTCAGCCCCTTAACCTTAAAAATATACTAAACTTTTTTTCAGTCTATATGAATACAATAAATATCTAAATGAATACAATATATATCTTTTAAATACAATAAATATCTTTTAAGGTAAAGCTCGCTTCAAGTTCCGCATAAACTTGGTCTAAATCAAAATACTTTTCATATACCCCTTTAACAACTAGCCAAATACACCCTACAGGGTATCTCTGCCAGTGTATCAAATCCTTGCCATCCCCTCTTTTCTTTATACCTTTTTTTGCTGACAATGGCGCGCAATTTACACGGCGGCAGCAGTTGCCGTTGCCGTTGCCATTGCCGTTGCTAGTTGCCGCTTTAGTTGCTGGCAACACGGCGTATACAAATTATGGCAATGTGGCTGGTCTTGTAATTGTAATTGTTGTTGCCGCTGGTGCTGAGTCGGAAATGAGCCGTTTGCTTCAAGTGTAAACTGGGTTAAGACTAATTGGCGTGTTCGGGGGTTGGGCAGGCATTGTTTAAGCCAAGTTTGTCTAGCTTCAAATTAAAGTAATGTTTAAATTGTGTGAGGTAAGAAGGAGGTAAAAGGGTTTGGTGCACTTAAGTAAGCTAAACATGTAACACACACACAAACACACACGCACAACCTGACACACGCACAACACTTAAGAGATGCGACACTAAACAGCAATAAAACACAACCAATTGGAATAAAATGCAGTACAATTCCAAAAAGAACGCTTGATTGTAGTTGTTGTTGTTGTTGATGAAGTTGTTGTTATTGTTGTAGTAGAAGTAGAAATATTGGTAGTTGCCGTTGTGGCTGCAACAGAATCAAACGAATAGTTGTCGCACAAATCGGTGACAGAGCGTGTGGCACGTTTTGTGCGGTGGCAAGAAGAAGGTGTTGATGTTGTTGTTGTTGTTGTTGTTGTTGTATCTAAGTAATCGTGTGGATTGTAATGTTGGTGATAGTAGTAGTAAAAGTGATGTTGCTTGTCTAGTTGTTGTTGCTGTTGTTGTTGATGGACATTGTATGTGACGTAATTACTTTCTGGCAATGATATGGAACGATGTTGCTGCTGCGACGAGCGCTGCTGTCGCAACCTTCCAAATCCGGACAATGGTCGAAATCCGGCAAACAAACGACGTCGCATTCCCGGATCATTCTGCAAATAGCTGCCGGACATTTGTTGTAGTTGCTGTTGTGGTTGTTGCTGCGGTTGATGTGCTGGTGATGCTTGCTGCTGCTGCTGATAGCTGCATGTTGCTGCCGTCATCTGCTGCTGCTGCTGCTGTGCGCTGGCCGTGTAGTAGTTTATGCCAAAACCACTGCTGATATACGCCGAGCTGGACATGTTGGCGACTGTGGCATAAGGCGCCGCATAGCGTTGATCTTTCTCAATGTTGTTCATGTTGTTGTTGTTGTGTATCATTTATTGGTTTATATATATATGGTTATTGGATATTTTTGGTTTGGTTTTTGGTTTCGGTTTATTTTTGGCAAGCGAAATAAATGTGGCAAAAAGATAACACGAGAAAACATTTTGTTGTGTGTTAATTTCGAATCAATAGATCATATACATGTGTGTGTGTGTGTTGGGTTGTGTTTCTGTGTGTGTATATGTAGGAAACTCTAATTTATATGCGCGTACGTAATCAGCACAGGAAAGTCAGCGTTTACTAATCTTAGATCAATTATAAACATATTGGCAAATTATCCAATTGCCAACAAACCATGAAATATAGTTCAGCATGGCATTGGGGCAGTTTGGCTAACAACACACCCCACACACACCCCACACACACCCCACACACACCCCACACACACCCCCTGTCTAATTGCCTGCGCAGTCACAGTTGCCAGTTGCAGGTGACGAAAGTGTTTCTAATCATGTGGCAAGCAAAATGCACTCGAGTGCAACTAAAACTCAGCGACAGATTGCAAATAGGCTTTGCCATTAAATCTGATCGCTCTCCAAGGGCGTTTGTGTTTGAGTGGGCGTGGCAGGAGTGTGTGTGTGTATGTGTGTTTGCTGAAAATTGTGTTGCCAGCTCGCTGCGTTGCTTTTCAATTGAAAATCATTCTTGCATGGCTGCTTTTGATATTGTAACTTGGGTCCACGATAAATGTGCATACGAGCAGGAGTACGAGTAGTTTGGGCAGACACCGACTAACCCCCATACACTGCCTTAACTTAAATCATTAAATATTTATATAGACTATAAAATGATGGAAAGTGTATGTAGTATTCGTTGTGGGTAGTACCAACTCTATTCAATTGTTATATGGGTCACAATAATAGATACAACGAGTGAAGCTTCAACACCAGAATTGTTCACACACACTCACACACATACTCACACTCGCACACATACAAATGCAAAAAGTTAAATACGAGTATGTAAATATATTTATATTGAATAAGTGACCTATTTAAGCATTAAATTACTTTCAGTTTGAGCTTATAATAAAGGTTTTTAATTAGGTTATTAAGTAATTTAAGTATTGAACTAAGTGAGTGTACGCGTGTGTGTGTTTGGGTGTGTGTGGGTGTGTTGGCGTGAGAGTGAGAAATGAAAATGCATGATTAGCATATACAAAATACAACTAAATACCAAATAGATACAAGATAATAGTTAATAGCTATGGCTGCTACTAAACGCTAGTTAAAGTAACTAAGCTAATGCTACAGTTTGACAGTCGCTATGCAAAAGCTTTGATATAAATTATTATTTGGCTTATTTCATAAACAAAATGCATAGCTACATGTGTGTGTGTGTAGGTATAGGAGTGTGTGGGTGTGAAACTTCTAAAATCACAAGCGTAGGAGCGACAAGAGCGAAGCAAACGGGGCGTATGCGCAATATATTTTGGGCAATAGCAATCCAAATTGTATTTAAACTAGTTTATGCAATTAAATATAGTAAATATATGTATATATATTAAGATAGATGTGTCAGTGTGTGTGTGAGAGTGTGTGTTTGTGAATGGGTGTGTGTTGGAGCTACTGGGCGATTAGAGAAGTGCAGTAACAGCATTTAGCAGAGAGTTGAGGTGAAATAAAGGACTTAAAGGGCACGACTGGAGCTTATTGATTGACTATGCGAGTGTGTGTGTGTGTGTAGTACGGGTGTACGGGTGTGTGTGTGTGTTTAATATACTTTCAACTTTGCTTTCGAGTATTTACTTAAAGTTCAATTTGAAGTTCAACGAAACGAAATGGTAGAAATGTTGGCTTGACTGATTGATTGATTGATTGAATGCTACTACGGCACTGGATGAATGTTGTGTAAGAAACGAAACCAAGACAGACAAAGAGAGATAGAGAGAGCGAGAGAGAGAGGGGAGAGATAGAAACGTGAACTCAAAACTACAAACCATAAAAATGACAAAAAAGAAAATCAAATGATGAACAGACTCAGTTAGAGAGATGGAGAGATAGTTAGATAGAGAGAGATAGAGATAGATAGAAGTAACAACAAGCTACTTTGTTGCAATTATTATTTTTGTTTGCTGTTTTTGTTTTTGATTTTTATTTTTGCGGACCTGAACTACTAGAGATATCTTGTGTGGGCACTGGCAGACCGCCACGCTGCTGCTGCAGCTCCTGTTGTTGCAGCTGCACGCCCAGTATGGGCATGGCCACAGGCGGTGGTCGTACGCCGCGACCAGCTCGCACCGCCGCCGCCTGCGCCACCGATGCCAGACTGCGTTGATGTGTCTGCGGATGTGCGGATTGTGGATGCGCATGTGGATGCGAATGTTGCTGCTGCTGTGAGTGTGTGTCCTGCAGTGCCATCTCCGACGGCACATTGACAATGGGTATCTCCGGCGCTGGTGGTCTTTCGTTGCCGCACAGCGGCTGCAGCGGCAATGTTGCCAGATTTGATGGAGCAGCCGCTCCTGATGCCGCTCCGGCTCCAGCACCCAGTCCGACTCCAGCGCTGATGTCCAATGTTTTGCCCGGCACATGGACGGATTTGTCGGCGGCTGGAATATGCCCGGATTTGAGTTCGCCGGCTTGTTTCAGCACACGATAAATTTGATCGATTTCGGTAATTTCTGATTTGATTTTTTTGCATTTTTTTTGCATATTTTAATTGGTATAATTTGGTGCCGTAGCAGTTGATTGTTTGCCGTATTTATTTGGTGGTGGGCGTGGACGTGGGCGTGGTCGTGATTGGTGGTTGGCCGTGGTGGTATTTTTTTTTTGGTTCAATTTCAAAACGATTTTCGATTCGATATACGATTTGATTGTGATGATGTGCATTTTTGAAGTGCATTAGTTAAATTTAGCAAGTGGTTGATCGGTTCGATTGATACGTTATCGATAACTTTTGAATGCTGTGAGGTTTGTGGGGGGCGGGGTCGGGCTGACGGGGTCTGAGGGCTCTGAGGGGTATGCTCTATGTGAATGTATGTGCGTTTTAATGTGTGTGTGTGAGTGTGTTTCGAGTGTAATTTCCATTTTGAATAGAGTTTTTGACAATACTTAAATACCTCTACTAAATATATAAGTATGTACTTTAGTTAACATTTAGTTTAAACCGTTTTTAGATGAGCTTTGTTCGCCAGTTGTGATTTATTTGTGGGTATGAGTTCGTTTTGAGCACTAACTGAGCAACTGTGAACGCTAAAATGTTATCAAATGCTAAATGTGTCGGCGATAAGACCCAATTCTTACAGTACGAATAGCCACAACCGTTGTGGTATGATAACTAAGAATTAAGTGAGAAATTTGTCTGATTTTGGCAATAAGATTTACTTAATGACAGCTCTATTACATGCTCCACTACGCAATCTTATTGTTTGCTTAGTTTTCTGTTTAGAAAAATCGAAATTAATCGTTGCTATCGAAGGAACTTCCCTGCTGTAGACAGTGTATCGATTGTGTGTGATTTTTGGCTGATTGTGTGTAATATTATTTGATATATTTTCATGTCTTAAAATTATGTTTCATTTGGTATAAAATGTTCATTCTTGTCTCGCTATTTATAGGTGAATCAAAGCGCAACAATCAATCAATTGCAATAACCGATTAATAAACTAATAAACGATCAACGATCAAATCATAATTAAGAAACACAAAACAAATCAAAATCATTTCAAGCGCATGGCAATCGAGTACGAGTATCTTTTGCGCATACAATATAAGTATGATAATATACTATATAGAGTATTATACAAGTTGGTACCTAGTTGCGCAATGCGATTGATGAGTGGCGTCTTTTGACGGAATTTCAAATTGGTAGAAGTATTGGCATTGGTAATAGAACTGGGCACATTCAACAGATTTGCGCTTTGATTTTGCTCATCATTTGCCGCTGTTTGCCCTGTTTGTGGGCTAACCACCGACTCCTGTGGCGATGCTTTATGTGTTTTTATGTCAGTTTTGGGTTTCATTATTTGTATTCAGTTTTGGTTTTTCAGGTGTTTAAATGGAGGGGGGAAGAGGATTTTAAATTTAACATTTATAGAGTAGTTTTTGGTATTTATTGCATGTAGTTAGCAGCTAAAAAGTCTCAATATAACTAGAATTTCTTTAAAAAGGATTATTATTTTTTAAAATTATTTTAAACTTTTTAGCTGCTTCAGTTGACTTTAAAAATGATTGCAACAAAATATTTAATGACTGAGCCCCAAAAGGAATTTTACTGCTACAACAAATAAGTTTACATATATATCTGTCATACGCCTAGTTAGCTATATATACCTAGTACAATTAGAAGGACTCTCTCCACAAATCATCTACAGCAAACCGTATACAATGTGTGTCATTTGATAACACTCACAAAAAAAGGTAATAAAAAATGACAAAATGAAACCTAAAATAAAATGTAAAATAAAGAAATAAAAAAAATATATATATACTATATGTATAGCTTGTTGAAATGTTGCGAATTGTGGCGGAAATCAGAACTGACGCAATCAGTTCGTCCCACGAGTGCCATAAATCCATTGTGAAATCAAGTGATGCCCTACAACACGGTCAAATCAATAGTCACAGGATGCGTTCCTGCTGCTCGACAATTTGACAGCTGCCAACTCAACTCGAACTGACTTTGAACTCTCGCACTGGAATACTGAAATACTGAAACCCTCGTGCTGGTTACGCTTTATGAATTACAGGGTTTTTCTGGTTCTGCTGGAAGTGGCATGCAACCAGTTAAAGTTTCAGAGTGGGTACACAGTGGAACCACTTCAAGGCTGGTTATGGGCAACAGTAAATACAAGTCTTACTAGCAATTAGTACAAACTTAACACAGTAAGAAGAGAAAACAATTAGAAAACACAAGAAAAATACAAAAAACAACAAGAAATGCAATTTGAACACTCGATTTGGGTTTGCTGGCCTCAGTCTCAGTTTGAGTTGGTAGCAGGAGCATACAAATAGGTGCTAAAAACCCAGGACACCTTTGGGTAAACCGTTAATGTACAATACGCCGACATCTCAGGGTTATAATACTGGCTTTCTCACGTAATGGCAAGCGTATTTGCAAGTGTTATTGTTGTTAGTTTTTTTTTTTTTTTTTTTTTTGGGGTTCAAAGGGGTTTCTTGGAGGGCGGGGAAAAAGCGCGTGATGAGCTTGATATATATAGAGTTAAAGAGGTAGCGAGACAGTGCGTGGAAAGTACTCACTTTCTTCCTCGATATCAACACGATTCTCCAGCTCCGAGGTGCTCTTCTGGCGACGCAACAGCTTCTGTTTTGGCTGGCAACGTGGCAAATTTGGAGCACAATCGCCATGGGCATTCAGCTTGCAAATGCGACACCGCAGACCCTGACGTGTGTGACCTGTACAGGTAGGTTCGTTAAGTTAATCAAGCAAAGGTAAGCAAAAGACAAGACAAGTAGTACATACCTCTCAGAATTTGAGAGCAGACATCACAGGCCGTTATCTTCTTGTACGTGTACTCCTGCAAATGATGGCTGCCATCCAGATTGGGACGCAGCGACTCCGATGGGGCATTAGAGGCACCATTACGCCTGTGAAGAGTGCAACGTACATAATATTAGACACTCTCTCTCTCACACACACACATACACACGCTCACTGCTTCTAAAAAGTACACCAAAATTATACCACTAAAATATACGAGTGTTAATACGAGTATGCATACTCGTTACGGTATTTTTTTTTTGAATATAAGTAGTTGTTGTGGTTGCTCAAACCAATCCAATCAAAAAATCGTGTCAAATGTTGCGCATTCGCTTTGTCTCATACACTAAATGCAATTATTATGTCAACCGCAATACAATAATGTTTATATATGTCTATATAAATCTGATTACAAACACCATATGTACACACAAAAGTGTAAATTTGCATTTACAGGCCTCGGGTGGTACATAGCACATATATGTATATACATAAATTTATCTTAAATAAATATGCACACTGACAACACCAAACAATGGAACACACACACAAAGCCAAATGAACATTAATCACAGGTCTCTTGTTTAAATGCCACACAACAAACATGTGTTTAACAATTTATAAATAAAGTGAGCCAAATAACAGTTAGTTCAGATTAATTAAATACTCTTGTTTGTGCATGTTTTGTGAGGGTTGTCTTAGAGCGAGAGATTTGCTTTTAATTTGGAGTCTTAGTTGAAGAGCAAGACAGTTTGGCAGTTGTTTGAATCGTGTTAGTTTGAAATGCTTTGTTTTAATAACAATTATTAAACATAAATTCATTTTATTTGACATATTTTAACTGACTTTTTTAAAAGCACTAAAATTAATGCATTTCTCCTCCTTCTCTTCCATCCCACTCCGCGTTAAGCTCTCTACTTTGCATACAGTTTGTGGGAAAAGGGCATGAATACTCGTACACATTATGATCGAAATTGACTCTTATTTGTGTATGATGTTATAAAAAGCATTTCTCGTGTATCTCAATAATTTGATGTCATATTTATATGCATAGCATTTGCCCTCGCATATAACCAATTTGTTGTTGTTGTTGTTGCTGTGATGTTGCCAATGCTGCCAATTCTGCTCTTGTTGCTTTATTTCAGTTCCCCCCTTTTTAACTCTGTTTTATTTACCAGAAAAATATACAGCCAAATGGCTGGACGGTTGGACAGACACGACCGAGGCGGGAGGTGGGAGACAATACTACAATTGTTCACAGCGGGCAGTCGAGAGGTAGTGAAACGCAAGGACCAACATCCTTGACAAGTGGTAATGGAAGTGGGCCAACTCTCGACGCTTATTGTTTGTAAGTGGCTTATATTGTGCACAATAACGAACAAACAGACAGACAGACAAACATACAGAGGCAACAGAGACACAGAC
Organism: Drosophila dunni; assembly: GCA_018152125.1. NCBI lineage: Eukaryota > Metazoa > Arthropoda > Insecta > Diptera > Drosophilidae > Drosophila > Drosophila dunni. The sequence continues at coordinate 9,309,597 of JAECXC010000339.1, read as the reverse complement.
ACAGACACAGGCAAACAACCAACAATTCAGTCGAGTTCAGTTGGCTTATAAAGTTGTTACAGATGTGTGTTAAATATACAAATTTGTGTATTGTTGTTTTACCTTTTTAAGTGAAATTAATTACATTTGAGTTAGAAAACAAATGCGAAGTAGCGCAACATTTGCTACAAATTATCCAAAATATAAACATAAATATTATATATCATTTTTTAATTATTTTGTTTACTCGGAAGTCATTAAGCTTAGCTAACAAATTATTGTCAGTTCGTTGAGAAGCTTTTATGCAATTAGACATAAAAGTTAACTAGTTTAGAGACAAATGCTGTAAACTACAAATTAATTTAGAATTATGTTTAAATAGTTTAGTTTTATATATGTAAGGGTAAAACAATAGTTATCCGTTAAAATAATAAATGAATCTAAGGATTTATATCTGTTGTCTGATTTCTAGCTCGATCGTGGGCAAAGCCCCATAAAACTGTCATAAATATTTAATTAGTAGTTTTGCGTAATCACAAACATTCCATTTAGATTAATTAAACTTAAATTAGGTATTATTTTTAGCATTTATAGGGTTATATATACAAATAAATACACTTACATAGCTGGAGGTTTACGTCTAGTTTATATAATAAATATACGTTTACAGGGTATACTAAACACTAAGTGATTATATATTTATTTATATAGAAAAGGGTATATATATTCAATGTACATCGGGGAAGTTATTTATGCTGTTTGTTAGGTGGTGAGGGATGGAGTTGCGGGGACTCTAGCAAAATGCGTGTACTTCTATTTATCAACACAAAAAAGGCGCAAGAAAATAATTATAAAATTTTCATTAATGCACAACTAAAACTTTTTTTTTGGGAGCAGTAGAAAAGTAAAACGATGAAGCGGCAAAAACACACAAAAAATGAAAACCAACTAAAAAGGCGGCTAACGGGGCGTGTTAGTAATTTCGAGCGCAATGCGAAAACTTTTGCAATATAAGAAAAGTTCAAACTGTGATTTTCTTGTCACGTTTGCAAGTGTTTATATTAAATTGTTTAACCATTGCAGTTGTAGCATATTAACTTGCCACTCTATAAAAAGTAGGTAGTTAAACAATTGAGTAGAAGGGGAAGTTACTATAAATATGGCAAATGTGTCGTCGTTACATTCGGGCCATAATTCCCTAGCAAAGACGAGTTATCAGTGGACCACTCGCTTCATCACCTTGCCTTATCTGTCGCCATCTCGCTCTAAGCCGAGAAGATTTTCGATTTATCATCGTTTGCAGCACAAGCTGTCGGCATGGTATTAAGTATTGTAGCTGTATGCTATCACAAAAAACTGCAGAAAAACTAGCATGAAAATGGCAGAGCCAGGACAGACGACTGACAAATACCCTGTACTTAGGCAGAAGTAATAAGAGGTAGCAAAAAAAAATTTACAATTGATTTTAAACTACAATTTTCACCACTTTCAATGTAAATTAGTTATTAAATCTGTTTGGAATATAACAAATGTACAAAGACACTTTCCTTCTACCAACTACAGGGTCTGCAGGCAGAAAAATGTCGGCAATGGCCCAACGGGTATACCATAAACGGTAGCCAATTCGATGCGGATGCGAATGCGAATACGAGTAGGAGTGCGGATGTGGCTCCGACTGCGACTGCGAATGCCCAATGCAATTTATCGGCGCACCAGACGCTCAATGTGCGGGTGTCTATGGCCAACTTGGAAATTTATTGCCAGCAATTTTTCGCATATTTTTCAATGTTTTCACTTGGCGCCAAGTAGAATTTACTGAGCCGCATGCAGGACACATATGGACAAACTGCACACAAGTCTCTTTATTTTTTATTTCAACTATTTTATTGTTTCTAGAACTTGGCTCTAAGTATGTTGCCAGCTATCTGGCATTGGTTGTTTTGGTGCAATCTTAATTGATTTACGAACAGCTGTGATTGATGATCATAGGGCGGCAGGTGCAGTTTATGGCATTGCAAAAAATATGAAATTAAAATTAAAATAAAATAACAAATGAAATAAATCACAAGATTAATGCAGCTTACAGCTTTTTAGACTTTACAATCGAATTGTCAGAGTTTTTTTTTGGGAGCTGCTAATTCTACGTTTGGCGTGCAACATTTACAGCGAATTTATTTATATATTTTGATATATTTTATGGTTTTTCAAGCGCTAAGCAAAGCAAAATTTGGAAATAATTCAAGTTTCATTGATGTACCAAATATTTATATAGGTATTGGAACAGTTATGTATATTGTTTAAAATGATTTGAGTTAATTTGATAGTTGCTTTGATTAATTTTGGTTACCTCAAGGTTAAAACGGTCGATACAGCGTGGTACATTTGATTTTGTCGGGGTGGTAGGCTGATCATATATGATTTGTATCGATTGTGTGTACACGATAAATTCAATTGATTGTTATCGAATAATTGAATACATTTGTTTCAACGAATTAAATATCACAAAATGTTATGGGAAAGTAAAGAAGTAAGTGTATATATAGAGAGAAACATTAGTAAATGCAGCTCACTCGCAAGTAGACGCATATTTAAACTAAAATTTTACCTTAACTTACAGGGGGGCTAGAGGAAAGCAGGGGGAGGAGTTGCCTCAGTTGCGGTTGGGTAACCATAAAATTTCAACTGAAAGGCTGATGAAATTACTAAACAGCAAGTGCAGCCAAAAAATTTGAATTGTTGCATAAACAGCGAGAAAATGGATTTGAAAATGTTCCATTTGTCAGACTTTTAGACCGACGCTTTTTTGGCCTTAGTCTGTGGCATATTTTCGCAGCTTTTAGTCATATTAAAGTGGGCGTGACTGGAGGTCAAAGGGGGCAAGGGGGTCAGGGGTTCAGTGGGGTTAGGGGGGATTTTAAAGGACTTTAGCTGCGCTTCATTTGTAGCTGCAGTTGCAAAACATTTTTCCGTTGAATTTCTGCACTTTGTACCAGTTTAATGTTAGTGGCAGGATTTGGTGTGGTAGTTTTTTCTGACTTAATGGAAATGGGAAGCTTATAAGATACACAAAACTATATATAGTTTTTTATTTAATATTTAGATACATAGATAACAGAGGGAAATGTGTGTGGAGTGGCACTCACCTATCAGATTGTTGTGCTGAACCAGAACCCGCCGGCTTTAGGCTCTTAAATGCTTTCAGCCACTTTGTTTTCATCGATGGCGCTGTGGCAGCGGAAAATTTGCGTTCGTTTCGCGGCGAAGTTGGCTCAACTTTGCTAACGAATAACTCCTTCTGCAAAATAGTTGGAAAAGAGGTGGGAGTAGGTTTAGTTACAGTTACAATTCAAGGCAGTTGTTTGGCTTACACCGATTGTGGCAAATTACACTTAAGCGTCTCGTATTGCACTTTAATTACAGTCATTAAAGCAGGAGCGATAGAGACAGAGAATGAGAGAGAGAGGGGGTTGGGGATATCCTGCTAGTTATGTCATAATTACATGCACACGCAATTTAGAGGCAAATGTTAAATATTTAACTGATATTCTGATATTTTGATATATGCTTTGATAGCAGACTCGGCAGCTCGACAGCCATTTGTGTTGTGTCGTGTTAAATAAAGCTATTTTAATTAATAATCAACACTTTGCTGAATTCCACAAAATGTAATTATGCCACTCAAACACACGCACAGCTACACGAGCACACACTTGTGTCTGCCACACACACACACTTTGTAACGATAATTAAAACCACGTGTGACATTTGGTCACACTTTAGTTAGCCTAGCCTAACTAGTGTTCTCGCGCTCTCCCTCTCTCTCTCCCTCGCTTGTTACAATCCGATTTTGGTGCTTAAGTGGCCTTTGTAATATAAATACTAAAATTGTTTATTCTGTGGCTCTTTTAATGGCATACACAGCTTCGATTAAATGCGTTTTAGTTTGCCACATTTGCTATGCTATACACGCCCAATTTGGGCGCATAAATCATCTGTTGGAACTGATTTTGACTTGTGTTGCCAGCCAGCTGACAGCTTGGCTTAGCAGCAGTAAAGTGTCATGACACTAGCTGAAGTTGGCAGTAGATTAAACTAAAAGCTTTAAATAAAATAACAGCGATTAAGAGCTTTCTATAAAGCGTATAAAGCCCATTAAATCCTTTTATTCACATTAAAACAGCAATAATATTTACAGCTTTTAAATGAAACTTGTACAAGTTTCTTATAAATATTTGAAAAGTTTCCCAAGCACATAAACTTAAACAGCAGATTTGACAGCAAACTACAATCCACATGCACTCGAATCTCGAAGATCAACAAAACTTTGACAGTTTCTGACAATTTTTCGCCAACTTTCCTTTTTTGAAGGAATGTAATTGAAATTTTCAATGTCAGTTTCAGTTGCAGTTGCAGCCAGTGTCATTTTGGCATCGATAAAAGTGTTGTGCAATGGCAAGAAAAATATATACGAGTATATACACAAACATAGATGGCTATTGACTCATCGCGTGTGGAGACGGACAGGCAGACAGACAGTCGGATAGACAGCCAGTTGGATAGACAGACTGACAGACATGTCAGACTTTTGGTATAACCTTGCGAGGACAAAAACAAAAGTATGAGCTTAAAATTCAGCACTCTTCGCAATTGCAACATTTATAATGCAACGAGGCGCGTGCAACTTTTGATATGAGTTGCGAGTAGTATTTTCGACATGTTCTATCTGCTTTTTTTGGGAGGCAAACTGACAGTGGCATGACAGTAGATTGGCACCAGAGCGTGAATTCATTCTCATGCCTGACAGCAGGATATTAAGCTTGCCAGCGAATCTGTTCCACCGAGAGCAGAACAAAACAGTATATATAAAAAGAGATACACATTTATCGAAACCAGCCATTTTATTGGCTTAAACCAGCAATGCGTTTAAACAAACGTATAATTGATGTTGATGCAATTAAAAATGTATTTCAGTTGTGCATGACAAAGCGGCGTTTGCCATAAGTTCATATTATTTCAATTTAATTAAATTGCCAGCATTTAAATGAAGATTAATTTCAAAGACCTGCAGCGCTGTTTAAAGAGAGAGACAGAGCTGTAATGAAGGCAAGTGTAAGACAAAAAGTGTCAGCAGAAAGTAGGGAGAAAGGCCAAGATAAGAAGCTGTTGCCTGACATTGAGCACCAGCATCAGCAGCGGGACATTTAAGTGTCTCTGACTGTGTGTGTGTGTGTGGGTGTGCTAGTGTGTGTGTGTTGGCCGTAATGGACATGTGCCTGTCATGTTGCCTTTGTCATTGTCGTTGAGGGCGTGTCCTGTGCCATAAATTTATGCATGCAGTGCATAAAATTCAAATTAAAGGATCCGCCGCGTATACTGCCAGCGACAAGTACACGTTTTGACACTTTACAACACTAGTGGGCTCCTGGTCGAGTCCCGGCCTCGCCTGGCTTGGCCTCCTGTTGCCATCTTTGCTTTGCTTTGCAGTAACCCGCAGCTGAAATCGGGCCACAAAGTTCGCTCGACTTTATCGTCCCGTTTTGCTGTCAGGGCCAACTAGCGCCACAAAACAGGGATCGCCCAATGTGGGCGTCATCCTCATCGTCATTGTCGTCATTATTATTTGTATCATCATTATTATTCTCATCGTCAGCTTCATCACAGTCCTTTCTCTTGGTCCCAGCAATCAACAGCCATGTGACGAAGCACAATGAAAGGAATTAAATGTTGCCCTTGTCTCGTTCTCTTCTCTCTCCCTTCCCCTACACTCTCCCTTCCCCTCTCCCTCGCCCCTCCCTCTGCTCTTCAGTCCTTTTTCGATGCGACGTTTGTCTTTGGCCGTAGTTTAAAGTGCTTTTGAGTGCAACTTCAGTTGCATATAATGCCCTCTAATTGATTTTCTTGCAACTTGGCCAAAGTGGCTTTTAAGTCCGACGACAGCGGCCACAGTTAGTTAAAATATTTATACCAAAAATAGGGTATAAAAAAAATAGGTAACTTTTCATGCTACTTGGATGATAATGAGGCAAACGGTCAGCGCTTGACTCCTGGGAATAAGGCACAAAACGAGTCCTACGGTAAAATTTATGGCTGTCACAATTTTTAATTATGTTGCTTCACTCTTTGCATTGCGATATTGAAACCACAAAGGTACCATAAATTGCCATGCCCCTTATCGCAATCTGTTAGCTACAAACAAAGGGCCTAACGAGGGTAGCGGAGGGGAGGAGAGACGGCGAAACGCAACTAAAAAATTTGCTCATTAAGACCACAAACAAAAGCTGAGCATTTTATGAAAAAAACAGCGAATAAAAAGACAAAACAAAAGCAATCTCAGTTAGTTATTTCGCGCTTCATTTGCCTTCCCTGCAGCGAGTGGGCGTGGCAGGCCATATATAGTGGCTGCTAGCTAGTAATGAGCTATTCGAGCGCGTAGATATGCGCATATTTTATTGCCACTTTGATGAGCAGAGGGTCCATCATTGTTAACCCATATTTCATCCATTTTTTCTACTTCTCCTCTTTCGAATGCTGCCATTTTGTTGTGCCCCATTCTCAGTCATTAGTGTGCCAGCGTGTGTGTGTGTGTGTTGGTGTGTGTGCTTACTTCATGGCTTTTAGAGCAGCCCCAACTAATTGCTGAGCCGAGCACACGGCTCGAGTTTCATATGAGTGCCGTGCAAATATGCTTAAGACAATTTAGCAAACATGAAACGACATACAAAGAGCGAGTCACAGCGCGAGAGGAAGACAGCTAGTCTTAGAGACAAAGACAGAGCGAGATGGGTATAGGATGCCCAAACAAACATTTCCGTAAATTACACGCATTTGTCAAAACGAAACAATGCGCAAAGTGTTTATTTGTTTTAGTGAGTGCTTTTGAGCGCAAAAATGACTCAACACAAAAAACTGCAACAGGCTGCAGGGGGAGAGCAGAGGGGTGAGCAGGGGCTGCCATAGAATGCAGCGGAGTGTTGTAGTTGTCTGCCACACCCCGCCCCCCTTCACTCGCCCACTTGTGTGTTTAGAGAAAATGTAGCAACTTCTAATGGGTTTGCTTGTTGTCGAGATCATTGTTGTTGTCGCGTTGCAGCCAAGCGCAAAATGTAGAGCAGCGATTATGCAACCACATGCAATGACAATGCAACATCGATCCACGCCCCCTCGTCCTACCCTACCGCCCGTTTAACCACATTTGCAGCATCGTTCAAAGCGCGCGCCATGCGGCGTATGCGCAATTTGTAATTTTCATTAACGCCTAAAAGCAGCAATTAGTTTTTCCCATATCCATATCCATGCCCATTTCATTTCCTGTTCACTGTAATACTTGCTTTGTGATTTCGCCGTCATTGTTGCATTGAATTAAGGAGCACTTTTTATTTTCAGCTACACAAAGCAGGCCGCATGCTGTCAATGCGAATTTCATCAATGACACAAGGCTACAAATGGGCCACAAAAATATTTGAAAAGTCAGTGCAGCTTCAAGTCTTGAACTATATTTATAATTTAGCTAGCCAGCTTTAGCTTGGCCAACGAATTAAGTCAAGTTTGGTAGCAGCTTAAGCATTGCTGCGAAAGTTTTATGCTCTTTGAGGAACTAAGTCCAACAGCTTAAAACTTTCAGCCGAGCTTAGCAATAATATTAGTTCCATAAAGTGAGCGACAATGGAAGCCTTATGCTAGACTTAAACTACGGACTCCAGTGCTTTAAGATTTTATGCACTCTACAGAAATTCCAGGCATAACAATCAATTCATGAAGTGTTGAAATGCCTTGAAAGCAGCGCAACAATCTGCTGACACTTTACAACACTTAAGCGCATGCTAAAAGGTAGAGCACACACACACACACACACACACACACACACACACACATGCATGGCACACATTCAGTTGCAACACTTAAACAGGTAGTTTGCCGAGCTGCACTAAAATGTGGAGCCACATAACCGGAGTTCAACTAAAGAAATATGTAACAATTTATGAACGGCAATTAAAGCAAGTAGCGGAGGGGAAACTGAGGAAGTTTGGAAAGTAATGCGAGGGGTATCTCTGGTCGTAACTGTAAGCAGCAAAAAGCAGCTTCATTCCGGCTGGCAGCCAAGTCTGATAAGTGCGCGTAATCGGCTCACGCTTAACGCCTTCCCAGGCAGACCAGGCCAGACCCAAAGCAAACAGCAGGCCAAGATGCAATGGGGGGCGAAAGGAGGATCCAAATGGAAATGGAAATATGTAAGGGGAATGCCAAAGGCAACAGCATCGGCAGGAATAGCAGTAGCAGTGCCAGTACCAGTACCACTACCAGTGTCAGTACCAACACCGAGCACGACACCGGCACCGGCACCGACAACCGGATGCGGATACGGATGCGTAGCGGCGCCATTTGCATGGCTTGTTGGGGCTTTTATTTATTATTTTGTCCCAGAGCTTTTGGTTTTTTGGGGCGTGCGTATTTTATGGGTGCGTGCCGCAATTTCATGTCATACTCGCATGAAGCCGCCTTTTATTGTCCATATACAGACTGTTTAAGGGTACACACCAGAAGAGGAACGAACGCTGAACGAAGAACTAACTGCCAGTCGTGCTAATGCACAGTTATGGCTTTCATTAGGCAGTTGCCTCAAATGCGACAGAGACAGGAGACAGGAGACAGGGACAGGAGACAGGGACAGAGGCAGCATCAGTTGAGTTCAGTTAGGTTCCCTTGGGCAAGTTGGTTAAACTGTGTGAAATGCTGCAAACCAGTGTAAAGAGCTGAAGAAGCAGGCTGTACCAAGAGTAGGTGAATCAGTTGAGGGGCACAAACTGGGCTCTAATGAGACTTTAACTGGTTGCAGCTGCAACCTTGTCAGTTTGCTGATGATGTTGCTGCCTCTCGCTTGGTCACCTGAAAGCGTTGCGTGCGCCTCTTTTTCTCTTTACTTTCTCATTCACTCTCTTTTTTTTTGCAATTTGCATTTTCAGCTTGTTCTTTTTTTTAACATTTCTTTTTAGCACACCCAGAACAAAACGCAGCAGTGACAGCAGGAGAGGTGAAAGGGAGGAGGGGGCACAGGGCAGATAGGGAGAGGAAAACAAAACTCATATGCTGCCCTCAAGTTTCTACTTGTGTTTTATGGATTTTCTTCTGGCTGCCTGACATTCTACGTGACTGCCATCAATTTTCTGTGGCATTGCCGCTTCATTTTGCATACAGGTGAATGGTTACACACCCCCTACGCTCCTCTGCCCTCCCGCCCCCCCTTTCCAACTATGTGTGTTTGGCGTGTCCTTGTGCTCTTAACTCGATTTGGAATTGGTTTAAAAGGCAACGTGTGCGGGAAATGCTGATCAGCATACCTCAAATGGCATTGCATTTTCTTTTTCGCTGCCAGCAACAACAACAACAACAACAACAATAACTACAACAACAACAAGTTCTACACTCTGTTTGCTGCTGCTGCTGCTGATGTCCTTTGCTTTTCTGCGTTTTCTGCTCTTTATTTTTTACAATTTTCCACATTTTTCCCTTTCATTTTTGAGGGGCGTTTTTATGTCGCTTTATTATTATGGCAAGTGTAAATGTGGAAAATTGTGTGCGTGTTCAGGCAACTGTGTGTGTGTGTGTGTGGGGGAGTATGTGTGGGTATTTATTGTCCTATTTCTTGCTCAGCATGTCCTTCCGACTGTCCCTACTTCCTTCAGTCCTGCTGTCCACTTGTCCGACTTGTCTGCTTGTCTGTTTTGTGTGTGTGCTGGAAGTTGTACGTTGGTCCAGTTTGCTCTACCTTTGCTGCTTTGCTGCCGTGCAAATTGATTTTCAATAGCTGAGTGGTTTTTGATTCAATAAAATGACATACTCAGTTGACTCTCAACGAAGTAGAAGGCCACCCAGTTACGTGCTCTTAACAGATGTGTGTGTGCGTGTGTGTTTCTGTTCATTTCTATGAATCTTGCCACAGTCTGCAGAATCTGTGGTGTGTGGCATTGGAATTTGTTTGGTTTTTGCAACTACGCAACTCAATTCATACGATTCGAATATAGCTGCTTATTTTTTACCTTGCTATTTATACACACACAAACACGCACACTGGTAGAGACATAAAAAAAAGCAGCACTGCCCTTGGTATAATTGATGGGCCTATAAATATAGACACCACATCGATTGGCCAACCACTTGGCCTGGTCACTTGGTCTGGCTTTCTGATAAATGGTCACTCTGCTTACGGTGTTTTATATGCGTGACAGCTTAAAAGTAATTTATCAAACTTGCATTTGCCTTTCTTTCTATGCTTTTTGTAAACTTTTCTTTACGCTGTGTTTTTGTGGCCTAATTGAATACCTAACTAACTAACAAACTTATCAATCAAGTCGGCGCCAATAAGTAGGCAACATAACCGCCGTTGCATAGAATCTCAGCTCTGCTCTATGCCCAGCATTTCTAATTAAAATATGGCTAACAAACACGCAGTAAGAGAGAGAGAGAGAGAGAGAGGAGAGTGAAAGAGTCAGCGGCTTGCTCTGTTTGATATCTGCTTAATTACTAAGTGGCAGACAGAAGCTTGAGCTGTCAGGGATGCATAATATGCATAATTTAAAGTGCATATGTCCCAACACGGCACATCCCCAGTTGATTAAGTCGACAACAGGCCAACTCTCAACTTTATTTAACAATCCTACCACCCTCCCCCCACACTTCATACACCTGCCGTTTGCCCCCTCCCGCCAGGCATTTCACACGCAAACTTTTATTGCACTGACAAAATGCTTGCTGCGGTTTTTCTTCTTTTGCTTTGTGCAAATAAAATGAAATATAAATATATGACTGTGACTGTGACCGCGGTGGGGCAGGTGGCAAGCGAGCTGGGGAAATGGAGCGGAAAATATGCTTGTGCCGAAATGGTTTTGGCGACGCTTGAGCCATTTTAACCCGCAACAACAATAAGGCCCGCATGAAGCTCGGCTAAAAAATAAAAGGAAATCAAAATATTTCCGCAACTTAAATTGAAAACTGTCAATTGGTTTTCACGTGCAACTGTACGTGTGTGTGTGTATGTGTGTCACATGAAAAATACATTTAGCGGCATATTGAAAATGCTTTTTACCATCAAACCACACACACACACACACACACACTTCTAGCCACTTTCGTGTGCCTAAAGTTTTGGCAGCGTTCTTGGGGCTAATAAAAAATCAATTAACTTGGTCATGTTCGTGCTACAGCTCATAACTTCAGCTGACTTAAAATCGATGAAGCCAATGGAATTACCCACACAATTACCTAAGCACAAGCACACACAAACACACACACACACACTCACTACAACTCACACGAAGGAGGCTTCGCCAGTTACACGAGGCGCGATAATTGATGTCAAATGCGACGTGTACGCCCATTGCAGTCGTTAATCATACAGGTACAGGTATGAGCACGAATCGAATAGCAACTTAATAGACACACACTCACACACACACGCACACGCACACACATGTGTGTGTCTCTATCTCTGTCGCACGCGAACGTGCATAATTAGCGAGTAGAAAGAAAATCAGTTGCTGTCATGGCAAACGTTCGCTGATTGAGTGTTGCAGATTAACAAATTCAGCCTCCAGGCAACAGAACAGTCTAACAACAATAACAAAAATACTTCAAGAAAGTAAACCGACTAAAACATACCCAGTGGTTTGAGCTTTAATGGGGGTTTAGGCTGCATCAGCATCTCAACAAGTTAGGTAAGCCCACTTTGCTGGGCATAACAAGACTCATTGGCAGTTGTGGCAATGTTTGTGCGTCAAAGCACAAAATACACTTGAGGCGAACAATTTAATTCGTTTGGTAAACAGCACACGGAACAGAAACGTGCAACAGAAATGCGAATGAATGAGATGCCAGTCTCGGGCCAAAGACTCTGAATAAATACTCAACAGCAAACAGAGACGGAAAGAGAGGGGGATAGAGTGTGTGTGTGTGGGGGTGTGTGTGTGTGTTGGAGTGGGAGTAAAGGGCCACACAGATTGTGGTAGTCAGGCAGTTGGGACATGACTACACTGAGCGCAAAGACCACTTCCTGTCATGGCCTAAGCCATGTTGGCAAGCACCACTAACACTAGCACTAGCACTACAACTTGGCCAACACCCACACACACACACGCACACACACTGTGTCTGCGCCGAGGTGTCACTTTTGCTAACACGAAACTTTTAATGCCGCTGCCGCTGCGGGTCGCGACCATAAAAGTATTCATTTGTCATTGTCAGGATGCAGCCTGAGTCTGTGTTCGCTTTTATTTCTTTTACATTTTTTTTTTGTTTTTGTGCTCTCTGTGTCTATTTTTGGCCAAAAACATTGCTTTGACAAAAACGCTTAAACGGTAAAGTAATTTCAACGAGCCAAGTGCTGAAAACTGCTGACTGCGAACAGCTCTTAGGCTCATTAATATGCAATATAGTACGGACTAGACAGAGATGGCACAATCGAGTTGAAGCTCTGCCTACCTGCCACATTTTCACCTGCCAACCAAAGCAGCTGGCAATGCTACAACACATTCAATTATTTAAATTTTCATTAAGCTTCCGCTGGAAATTTCATAAAGTGTTAAGGCAAAAATATTGTAAGCAGAATCAAAACAAAAAAAAAAACCAGAAAAATAAAAAGGAAACAGAAAATTGTGGGAGGGAAAAACCAGAGCCAAAGAAAAATGTGGTCAAGTAGACGGTGGGAAATGCAAAGCTATGCGGAATTTATTAAAACGCCGAGGTCGATGTTAAGAAATTGCTTTTGACACGAGCAACATAAAAAGAAAGGAAATCTTTGCTAGCCGAACGTGGAATGCCCTTTAAGTGAACCTCGCCACGAGAAAGCCCTGTTGTTACATAGCTCAACACAGGCCTAGTCCACCACGCTGTAAAATAAGTTAGGGTATAAGAAAGGGCAGCGTTTTATGCATAAATACAGCCGCCAGCTGTTAAATGCCCGCTGTGCACAAACTGCTGAGCTGTCAATATTGCAAATTGCATAAATGTAGTCTTACTTTTTTTTTCGTATTCTTCCTCTCGCTTTTTATGTTGTTGTTTTTGCGTGTTGCATCACATCAGAGCAAAGATCACATCATTTGAATTTGATGGACGTGAGATGGTTGTGTTAAAAATTCAGTTGCTCTGAATATAGCACTCATGACATGTAACAAGCACATACCTAAGTCATAAAAGCACCCGCGGCAAACCCAAAGAAAATACTTTAACAGCTCACACAGACATACACTGCGTATACGTAATAACTTACTTGCCAGCCGGTTTGTGTGTGTGTGTGATGGGGTTCTTTTTAAAGGACGATCCTGGCTTGCTGACTGCCTGGCAGGCGTAATCTTACTGCCAAGTGCCAATAAGTCAGTTATAAATTTGATATTAAATTAAGCAAGTTGTGGGCGACGTTGCTGGCTACAAATTGCAGGTCTTGTGAGGCCAAGAAACTGCAGACAAGGCTCGCGCAGTTCACACACAGTAGTTTGCCTTCTGGCCCTTAGTTATGGGCCAGGCTTTTGCAGGCAAGAATGCAGCTAGTTAGCGTAACATATACACTGCCTTCACCCCCTTCATACTTGTACTTTTGGCATCGTTACGCAATCACAAGCTACACGCTCATATCTGTCTGCCTCTTCACTGCTCGTAGTTTAATAATAGTCATATTTATCGATTAAAGTTGAAGAAAAAAAAACACTGTTTACTGTGAGAACTTTTAGCTGTGGCAAAGTTGACACATAGTTTTCAAATACCTTTGACATTTTTATGATGTATGCCATGTCAGGACAAACTTTCTGTCAGTCTGTCAGTAATATTGAATTTCTGTTTAAAGTTATTACAACTGAGCGCCCTGCAAATGGAAAAGTTTATAGATCTGAAGATAGTCAGTCCATGGGGGTATTGATAAAATTTTCAATGAGTCCCAAATGGAGTGTAACCCAATTTCATAAAAGCAAAATTCATATTTGTGTGGAGCCCAAGATGCCAAGGCAACTTTAAGATTCGCTGTTGCAGGGCAAGATTTATGGGAAATATTCTCTTAGAGCAGCCAAATAAATTTACTAAAAACACACAGCTTGCAATTTAATACCTAAGTAACATAGTCTATGCATGTGGCGCCCAACGTGAGCCATTCTGGCTGGTAATTTAAGGCGTACGTAGAGCCGCAACAATAATTTAACAAATTTAAGTCCAAAACTTTCTAAAAAGGTTTTGAAATTCAGCAAATTTTCTCTGCTTGTGGCGCCCAACGTTTGTTAAATGCATGTTTGAGTATAAATTTCAGCATTAATTGTTAATGTACTGTGAGCAGACAAGTTAAGCATGTAACCATTAGCACTTTGCTCATTGTTTGTAATAGAATCATCAATTGGTAATTAAATAGTTTTCTCACTGGCATCCAGTTGGAGTTTTCTAGCTACTTTAATTGCATATTTTAGCTGGCATCGCTGGCTTAGGAGACTACATAATTGACTGCCAGCAGTGCCATTAAAAAGTAAGCTGATATTACGCGCTATGGCTGCAGGGACACTCGGCCTTGTCAGTCATTCACCCAGTCACCAGCCCACCCAGACTGGCAAACAGGCAACCAGCCAACATTCAACACCCAAAAAAAAGACCCTGCAGTTGCCTTAACCCAGCAGAGCAGCCACTTGGTAAGTGCAAGTGAGAATGAGAGTGTCAAATTTCCGCTGCTAGCAGCAGTCTCTAACCTCCTTCACTCTCCACTCCCCACTCGCCACTCCTCTCTCCTTGCTTTCTCCCACCCCGCTAGCAAACACTCTCAACTAAGCAAACAGTTGTCAATTTCTGCCAGGGCAAATATTTTTTCGCATTCGCCTTTTGCACTCACAGAGCCCACACTTGTGTTGACTTCTCTTTCTCATCTTTTCTTTCACTAATACTGAGCCACAGTTCTTTTTTTTCCTCCCCCCACCCCCGATATTTGTAGCTGTTTGTTATCGCTATTGTCTGAGAGTGTCGGTCTCGGTCTGTGTCTGATATTAGAATTGCAATGGAAATTGAAATATGCCAGCGATATTGAAAGTGAGCAGCGAAATCTTGTACAGGTTTTGCAGTCATGCGGAAGATGCCGCGAGTATGCTGCACAGAATTCAACAAAGTGTACTTGCAACGTGGTCAGCATTTATGCAGGAAAAGGGACAACAAAAGAGACAGAGAGAGCGAGAGAGATGGAAACATATGTGTAGCTGAATACCGCACAAATTACATTTTTGTCTCTGGCAAATTGCGGTTTGCATATTTTGGTGCACAACCCAAGCCAGCAAAAAAAAGTAGGAGAATGCTACGATTTGTGCTTGGAGATGATGAAACGCAGGTGGAGCTGTAGGTATTGGTATTCAAAAGCAGACAACACACATGCTCGCCCTTTCACACACACTCGTGCTCGCTCTTTCTAGCTTAAATTTCTAGAAACAATGACACTCAGAGCGCACTCAACTACATGTTTGTAAACGTTGCTCAGGCACAAGGACCTCTTGCAAGAAAGCCAACAAAATGGCAGCTGTGCTTGTCCATATTCTTGTTGTGTGCCATTTGTGTGTGGGTGTGGGTGTGGGTGTAGGTGTGTGTGTGTATTATCTAGAGATAAGCGCATATAAAACAAGCTGAACGGCTTGAGCCGCAAAACAAAAGCTGCAAAATTCAGTGCAACGCACTCGACACGCCGCACAGTTGCTGCAGTCTCTAGTCTTGGGTGTGTGTGTGTGTCAGTGTGTGTGCGTGTGTGTTGGTATGTGAGTCATTTAGCATAGCCTACTCGGATGCGCTGAGGTGCAGTAAACAACAAGCAGAAGTCGAGCAGGGCACGTCTGACAGTAGCTACTGACAGCAGGAGTATTACAGGGTATGTAGTCCACTGAGAGTATAACAGTTTTGTCATGTAATGTGTACTAAACAAAACTTTTTCTTTAAAGTGTTAACTGTTTTAAGTGCCCTCTGTTAGGGGTAGAGTAACACACATTCGGTGTGGCACAGTTAAAAGTTTCTTGTTTTATTTTTACCCCTTTTTTTTTTTGCTGTGAGATATAGACTGTGTGATATCCGGCGTAGAGGATGTTTGCACTGATGCTTCGGCATCTGCTGCAAGCATGTTAAGTTGCGATTATAAGCTGTTAGTGCAACTGCCGTTGACTATGAGTAGCACACGTCACAGGCTAAAGCCTCAATCCCATTCCCAGTCCCATGCCCAATCTCATACACTCATCGTCATCTTCATTCTGATGACTGAGCTTGAGCCGAACAACAGATTTGCATTCTCAATTGGCCACATGAAGGACGTGACAGCCTTCTGGCAACTGGCTGTCAGCATGCTCAAGAGGGAACAAGTGGAGGGGAATAGTAAGGAAAAGAGTAGTGAATGGAGATGGAGGACCCACAATGTTGATCAACTTTGCAGCTTCTAAAGATCTAGATAGATGTGCTTAACGAGTTGATTGCCTGATGGCCATAAAATCGATGCACATCAATTCATAACGAGCGCAAAGCAAACTAATTAGCGGCTTATAAACTCAGCCGGATTTCGAGTTAACAATCTGGCTTAAAGCTGACTCATTTACTCATTTATTGCTTGGCATTTGATTGGACTTGTCGTATATATTTACCATTTACCATTTATTTCATTGCCTTGTGACAGTTAATTTTGTGCCAGAATTTCAATGAACTGACTGTTGCCACTTCTTGTTGCAGTTGGCCAACATAATCGCATTGAGCTGTCATTAGTGTGACATTAATTAAGTTAATCGCCATGTCCATTGTTATTGTTGTTTTGGTGTCTCAGTCTGTTAACTGTTTGCTGTTATCTGTTGTCTTGTTGTTGTCTATTGTTTCAGTGCGTGTCACAAGTAGAAAATCGAAATCCAATTAAGCAACTGCGTTTCAGAGCAGCCATGCCCCCTTTCCCACTACCCCTGCCCCCATTCTGCATACATAATTCAGTTCCCAAGTACATGCTGTACAAACAAATTAGAGTCGCGCGCCTTTCAGAGGCGTAACTAGTAGGTGTGGCCCAGATTCTAAGTTGTCCTTTAGTCAGGTGAGTCAGCTAAGTGGCAAGTGGCACTGGCTTTGGCCTTTGCATTTGCCTTTGCCGTTGCCTTTGCCACCAACTAAGCAACCAGATTCATCATTAATTCAAATGTTGTTAAGCAAACATCATTTAGCTTCCCTCTTTCCAGCTTAGAAGAAGTCGAGGGCTCAGTTCTCAGTTCCAGGTTTAAGTACAGTTTATGGCATACTTATGGGCGCGATGTTTGGCAGTTTACCCCAGGTAAACATATGCCAAGCGAACTCGCGATTAATAAGACCCCAAAAGTGTGCTAAAGAAACTGAGCAAAGTCTCGGGAGTGAGCAGTTTTCCTTTTCATACCTTTAAAGTTTACACTAAATTAAGTAAATAGTCTGTAGCTTAGCATAATCTAAACTAAACTAAATTCTTTAATTAAAGCAGTTTTCATTCAGTGTGTTTTCTTTAAATCGCTTTTAGCCCCAAAGAAGCTTCATAAATACAGTTTAATGTGCCACAAATCGTTTTAAGCAAGCGATTCATGAGTTTAGCATCGATTGCCTGAGGCAACTGTGATTTATGTCCTTGTGTCCTCGTGTGTATATTGTATGTTATCAAATAGTTATTCAGCTGCTGTATTTGCAATTATTTTACGGCCAATTTGTTTTGCTTGGCGTGAACTGCAATAGAAAATCAATTGTGTGTGTAGGAAAGTAATTTCATTTGCTGCTTTATGTGGATAACATTTAACATTTCAGCATGACTGACCGCAGACTTTAATACAAAGCTCGCACAGCACTCAGCAATTATGTAAATCTCCACTGAGCACAGGTAAAAGGAAACTGTCACTCTCTTTGCGAGAGTTGGGCTAAAAGTTATGGACATTTGCAGTGCGGTTTTATTCAATTATGCCAAGTGAAGTGCTTAAATAATGTATCTACGCTACGTAATCAATAGCTGCATTTACTGCCACAACATATAGATACATTTTGCAGTTGCTCAGCAGTTGTCAGCGTATCCATAATTGAGCAACTGACAGAGTGAATGCCAAAGTCAGCTGGGTGCAAGCTGCAGACAGATGTCTGCATGAGTCTGTATGATGTCTGTATGAGTGTGTATTTGTGTGTCATTTATTAGACTTTAGCCAGAGATACTCAATTTAATATGCAAACACGTAGCTCGAGTTGAAGGCGAAACTTTTAAACTAAGAAATTCCCTCGATTACTTAAAGCAAGTGCACAAAAAACAGAGGGGGGAGTGGCAGGGGGATCCCCAGTAAGACAACAACATGAATATTTCACACACATGTGCATACGCTGCCACATCAACTTACACTTATACACATATACATATGCATATTAAGTATGCGTGCGCACAAAAGCATGCTACAAAATATATAAAAAACAATGTCGTGGCTGTCATATTCTTTTTGTCTCTTTGCTGTTGGCAGCAACGCTTAAACGCAAACAAATCATATGGCAGCAGACAATTGAAAGTGTCTTTGTGTGTTTGGGTGTGCTTGGGTGTGTGAATCTGTGCTGTCGTTGGGTTCTTTCGTTGGCTCTCCAAAGTGCACTCGAGCGTTAAGAAATGAAAATACTATTTAAGCCATTTTATCAACATAATCGTAAATCATTTTGCACTTTTCGCATAAAAGTCGTTGGGCAATAAAGGACCCAATTGTCTTGTGCATATAATTTGTTATTGGATTGCTCGCAGCGACTCTCAAAGCCGTCGTCAGCTAAAGCTTTGGGCTAACACAGACACAGACACAGGACAGGGCCACAGCCACTCGGAAAAGCATTGAGCAGCCAGCCCAGCTGCTTTTCCTTGGGTGTTGATTTTCTCCGAGTTTTTCTTTTTTCCTTTTCATATTTCTGGTGTATTTCCTTTTTTTGTTTTTCGTGCTGTCGTGTATATTTTTAGCTCACAGTCCCTACAAAATATAGAAGCACGCGTTTTAGCTCCCGTTACAGCTTCAGTTTCTGCTCTTTTTGTCATACATTTCACGCTCGAGAGCACACAATGGCCAAGCTGCAGGGGAATTGAAGCTGGAGGGGCATTGCGACTGGAGACCACATCATTATATATGAACACACGTACAGAGCGTTCGGCTCGAGGCTGAAGCTGCTGGCTATAATGACTGCCAATGTTCGACTCCGATTGTGTGTATGTGTGTGTGTGTTGCATGTTGCCAGCTAGAGAAGTTATCGCCCACGCTTACACTTAGTGGCTTATCTATGACTAAGCAGCAACTTACGGCAACACTAAAATATATTTGTCTATGCTCCGCAATTTGCACACATAGTACATAGTTAACTTATGAATTCATAACATGCCACATCAAATTGGCACGTGGCATGCACTAAAAATCATCCAATTAAAATTCCATGCCAATGAATTTAACACATGAACTGTTTAAAAATATTTTCCTTAAGCCCAGTGACAGCCAGAGCGAGAGAGAGAGAGAGAGAAGAGAGACTAGTGAGCATGAAAAGCAAAATGTTTTCTTTGAAAATATTTGCGTTAACACCACCCACTAAAAGCAGCTGGCAGCTATTGGCCATAGTCAAGCCACAATTTGGCCAGCAGCTAGCTCTCTCTCTCTCTCTCTCTCTCTCTCTCCTTTGACTCTGTCTAACGCTCTCACTCTGTGGTTTAGGTTCCAACTCAGGCTAAGAATTCCATTAACACACAGAGTGTAATCAACATCGATTGCAGCTTGTTTGAGCATTTGTAGGGTTGCCACCCTGTTTCAAAAACCAAAGGGAAAGCAATTAACTAAACTATCGACAAATGCAGCTCCGAGGAGCTCGGAGCGCCGAGCACAGAGCTAGAATGTGGCATAAACCCAGCTAAAGTCATGACAAGCAAATTAATGCAGCTGTCGCTGGCAGAATAATAGAGCAGCATGGCCAATGCGTGACTAGCCAATACCCTGTAAATATATTAATAGGCTGAGTAACTTATTTAGGCTTTAATTTCAAGTAGTTTTACTGTTCAAACTAACTTGCTTGCTTCCTTTCAGCCCTTTCTTTAGCAACTTTAACATAGCTTAGCTGTTGGCCATTAGTTATATCACAAACTATATGTTAACAAGCTGTTAAACTGATTTATGTCTGCATATATTACACCAAACTTATAAAAATACTCAATTAAGTATGCAAAACCAGATTTTTACACGTGCTTGCACAGCCAATGCTGAATGCTCCATAGATTGTAGGGCATTAAAGTAGGACTGTGGAAAATCCCAAGAAAGCAAAGGGAAATCTATATATACATATATATATATATATGTTTGTATGTGGAAAAATATATGCTTTTGCCTTTGCCATTAAAGGCGATTTTCCGCTCGTTTTCCATTAAAGCCAGCCACGTTCTTGGCTTTGAGTTGGTTACCCTAAGGCGCATTTGAGGCTTAAATGCGACACGCCCACACACAATCACACACACAGAGAGATACATATATACGCAGCACTTAGAACAAGATATGTATGAGAGTAAAACCTGAAAATATATATATATAAGTGTGTATAAAAGAAAAGGCCACGTGCTGTGCGTTTTGTGCCAATGCTGCAAAAACTTTTGGCCTTGTAACACTTGCACTTGCACACACACAAGCCCACACACAACTACTTCTATATGTATATATATAGTTACAGATATAGAGTATTTATTGTATTTTCAACATGTGCTTCGCGAATTGCCAGTTGCAAGTTGCAGTTCTCGTTCAAGCTGCAGGCTACCAATATTGCCAAATTTGCGGGCTGGTAACGATGCTTTAATTGAAACGTGCTACATTTTGTCGTTGTTGCAGCTGCAACAATCCTTCCCTTACTTGCCCTTCCTCCCTGCCCTTCGCTGACTACGTGCCAAAATACGAAACTGGCAAAACTCAGTGCCACAAGCTGCCACAGCACCTGCCAACTGTTAGTTGTAGCTGGATTTGCAATCAAGTTGTCACATCAATTGGCAGCTAAAGGCAAAGATTAAATGAAATACACAGAAAGGCACGAGTACAGAGAGGGGGAGGAGTGGAGAGTGAACGGTTTAAAGACAGAGAGTGAGAGATACTTTTCGAGTTGATATATTGCAAATTGATGGTGTTGCTGCTCCGTTGCTTGTCTCCCAAAATGCAAAATTGCTTGTCAATGCAACGCACGTGGCATCATTTAGCACGTATCCGT
Organism: Drosophila dunni; assembly: GCA_018152125.1. Lineage (NCBI taxonomy): Eukaryota > Metazoa > Arthropoda > Insecta > Diptera > Drosophilidae > Drosophila > Drosophila dunni. Next base: position 9,288,411 of record JAECXC010000339.1, on the reverse strand, counting down.
CTCTCTCTCTCTCCCAGCCACATTACCCATCTGAAATTTCCCGTGAAACATGAAAAATGCACCTGAACTGTAGCGTAATTGTTTCATTGATTTCGCAAATGTTCAGTGCAAAAAAAAAATGAGTTTCGGTTGCACTTCAGCTCAACTGGAAATCGTATGTTGCAATTTCGTGGCCAGTTGCGTGCCACATGCCTTTTGCACAGCTGAAGTATAATGTATGCAAAGCACTAACGACATCAGCGATAAAAATTCATGACTCTAGACCAACGATTTTTGGGTGTGGCTGCGTATGCACATACATGTGTGTGTGTGTGTGTGTGTGTGTGATTTGGCTGCCTAATGTGCAAATGAATATGGAAAAGCTGGCAGAGAGTCGACACACTAGAAGTTGACTTTTCAAGTGGCTCGTGTTAACAGCGTGTTGCATATGCAACGCGGCGTATGCGTGATTTCAGCAATGGCGCGCATAAAAGCGCCGTGAAGTATGCAATAGTTATTGACCACACCATATGTGGCAAGCACAGCGGCTGCTGTAGCATAAAACGTGATTTTTTCTTTTATTTCAGCTCTTCAACAGCCACAGAGAGCAAAAAACAATATAAAGCGGTAAGCCGCAAAAAATGCCAGTTCAAGAGCAGAGGCGTGTGGGTTGAGGGGGGTGTGGTTTGACTGCACTTCAAAGCTAGTTTTAGTGGCGAGAAAAAAAAAACATTTATAGCTGGAAATCAGTCAATATTTGAGTGATGCTAAAAATGTTATACACACATAAATTTGTTAAATAAATACGGGACTTATTTTAACAGCACTTAAACTTAATATTTGCTTATTTCACACATTAAGTTTTATGAAACATATAAGCCAGCTATAAATTGGCCAAACTGCCAGCACTGTCTACGACAATAGTCAAAAAACTATGCAGACTAAAAGAGTAGTTTTTTGGGCTTTGTAAAATTCAAACAACTGCCACCGCCCAGACGCCACGCCCACGTGCTGGTGAGTGCATGAGAGACACTCGCCACATACACTGCAAACACAGTGATAATTAAAGTTTCGACAACAGCAACAACAACAACAGCATAAAAAAAGCACAACAACAGAAGTCACTCGAGCTTTATTACTTTGTGTCCTGCTGGCAACAACTGGACTGAGTTTTGGTGTTTTTCTTTGCCTTTTACTACTTATTTAAAGCACGTCTCTCTCGCAACACTTGTGTGTCCTGTGCGACCAGACAACATGTAGCTGCTTGTAGTTCCCCCAGCAACAACAACAAAAGTTGTAACAACATCCTTATGCGATAACAAGGCAAAAAGCGTCAGAGCCAGATCCATAGACGGCGCACCCAACAGGCGCTCGACACAAAACTTATTTGCATAAATAAAAATTGAAAGAGCGCATAAAAAAAGAAGAGAAAAGAGAAAACTAAATGCAACAGCAACTGCAACAAACTGAGGCAGACAACAACTCGGGCTATGTAGTTAAGTGTAAGGCAAAAATAAAAGACAAGTGCCAAGGCAAATAGTTGAAAGTTTTCCCTTTGAAGGCGAACAACCCAAATACGAGCATACAACTACCCAAAACACATACACAAGTTAAGCATTCAAAATGAAAACTGAAAAATGGGAATTGGTTGAGAAACTAGGAGAGAGAGAAGGAAGAGAGAGAGAGAGTGAGCAAATGCGATAAAACAAAAGTAACTGGGCGTTGCATAGATTATCCGCCCCATAAATGTTATTATTTACTTTGCATTTACTTGTTTCTCCTCACTGCATTTCACCTCAATTGTGCCAAACTGCAAATCAAAACAGTTTCATTGAAATATTCACAATAAATTCCAAACTGGTTGGCATTTATTTTAGCCAACTATTTGACAATATCAAGCTGAACAATTTATTGGCAAGTTTCGGCAGATTATTAAATTTAAAATAAATATTTACTGCGAGTGGAAGAAAAACTATGTTAAAACTAAACTAATTTCTTTTCATAGTATGCGAAATAAATGGTGTTTTATTAATTTATTTCTCTCCCACTTTTTATAGGGTAACTGCTAGTCTTGTATGACACAAAGTTATCAACTTTGCACTGCTGCTTTGTTCTACTTTCATGTGTGTGCTTTTTGCTGTTTTGTTTTATCTTGTTGAAATAAGTTTGACATCTGAAGTAACGCCTGATTCTGACGCTGCTTATTGGATATGCAATGTAAAAATGAAATTATATTTTCCACGCAGTGAATGTCTGCTTGGCTTAACTTTGCCACAATATTTTGAAAAACGAGTCAACAACTTACGCACACACATGAATACAGTACGTAACTGTATGTGTGTGTATTGTGTGTGTGTGTATTTATTATAAAGTCAGCGGCGTAACGAAGCCAATGTCAATGGCAAAATCCGCAACCCATTTCGTGGGCGTCAAATACAAACACTTACAGCATGTGTGTGTGTGCGAGTGTGTGGTTGTGTGTGTGCATGTAAATATGTGAATATATCGCATGGGAAGTTTCGGAGCGAAAGCGACACCCGCTCATTAAATATACAACGAATGAAATGTCAACGTGAAAATTAATTAACTCGATTGCGCAGCTTTGACTTTCGCTGCTTGTGGTGAGAGCTGAAGCTGTGGCCGAGGGGAGGCAGGAGGCGGGAGGAGCAGAGATGGTTGGCTGTCGCGGTCAGAGCGAATTTTGGGCTCATATTTCAATCAAAAACAGCGACAGCTGTGAGCCAAGCAGCATAAGCTGCAACATAATTTTGGCAAGAGTCCATCAACTCTCTCACTCTATCACTTACTCCCCTGCCTGTGTCCCCTTGGGGTCGGTTGTGACGCCTCTGCGCTGAGCCACATGGACAGACAGACAACGTGAGAGAGAGAGAGAGAGATAGCGAGACAGCCGCAGCGTTAGCCTCATCAATATTTACAAGCGGCGTGCCACAAATTTTTGGCGCAACCAAAACAAGGCGTGTTTATGGGCGTAAAGTTAATTGCTAAATGACAAAATGTTGGGGAATTAAGGTGGATTGGGTGGGGCAAGGAGACTCGAGAAAAAACCACAAACAGAGACACTGATATAGAGATAAAAACAGGGAGAAAGAGAGAGAGTGGGAGAGGGAGAAACAATTGACAGAAGGCAACAATGTTGCCAAAAGCGTCTCTGCTCCGTTTTGGCAACGTCAAGATTAATGAGCGGCAATTAAACGTTTAAGTGTTGATTAATGTGACTTTCTGTATTTTAAGCCAGAAACAGAGACAGAGTCGGAGGCACAGTAAGAGCCAGAGCCTTGGCCAGCTGTCTGTCAATCAGTGTGGCCAAAAAGCTGAGAAAAGAAATATGCAAAATGTTGGCCTAATTCGGGTCAGCGGCATAACCATAAATTTTAGCCCCTTTCATGGGGCGTATAGGTGCAAGTGGCAAGAGGCAGCAAGGGGCGTCAAGAGGCAGCAATCGGCAAGCGGCAACTCAAATTGAAAGACATTCGCATTTATCATCTTTACGGTTTAACTGCCAAAGTGCTTTGAAGGGATAACCAACCAAGTGTAAACCAGAGCAGAGCAGAGCAGAGCAGAGCAGAGCAGAGAGTAGACCAAAGCAAACATAAAGAAGAGGTAAAAGCTATTTTGGGCCAAGGGGGCAAAGAGGGGAAAGTGGAAAGGATTCTACAAAGTCAAACAATGTTGTATGCCATACTATCTCTACTCCCTTGTTCAGCTATGTTTTCGCTTGCTGTTGTGTTTATCTTGACAGTGCCAACAGTAGAACAGCTACAACAACAATAAAGATTGGTAGCAAAGAAAAAAAGACACGAAAAGTTGGCAAAAAAGGTGGCCAAAAAAAGCAGCATAAACTATGAACGTCAAATAAAACGCATAGAGATAAGAGCTTGCAGCAATTAAATAGACAAAAATATGGCATAGGAATTTCGGATAAGTCGCAAGTCCAAAAGCCCTGTAGTATTTCTTTCTCGTAACTCTAAGCTCACTTGCACTTTTCCCCACAACAAAAACAAAAAGAGAAAGAAAAACAACAACAACAAAGGCAAGTGTCCATCAAGAGAGTTTGCTGACAGAAATATTTGCTCAAGTGGCAGGATACGTACGTCGACGAGACCAACACAATGAGCCTGGCCCAAATGCTGGGTAAAACAAATGGCTAGAAAAGATTACGGCAGCATTTTCCTGATTTTCAAATGAAATTTTAATGAATGAAAACACCCAGAAAACTTACCAACAGCATAACAATAGCAATCAGTGGCCAAATGGAACGCATTTTTGTAAATCTTTAGAAAACAGCTTCAGCTTCTAGTTGATCCAAGCTACTCAAATCAGTCCGCCAAAATGCTGCTGGAGGGATTCCACAACAAAATAACCATAAAAGCAGCTGCTTTTCCCGCTAAAAGCAACTCACAGTTCACTCTACAGATTTTACTCTTAAATATTTATCAGTTTCCCACAGCAGTCGCAGAAGTGGGACTGCTAACAAGTCGAGGATTTAATACACTTCCCAATAATTTAAATAAAATTTAGACAGCTGATTAAAATAAGTAAATTCTATGACTATTTTTGTTACAGTTCTGGCTTAAACTGATTAAAACTTGGTTATCAAAAGTTTACAAATGCTTTACTGGCATAGCAAGTGGTCATTCTTATGCATCGCTGGGTTTTCGCTTAGTTTTTCTTCGAAATGAAATAATAGAAAGCGGAAGAGGCAGGAAATGCAGGCGTATATTTACAGTCCGCAACATTCAGCAAATTAGTTGAGGCAAACATCCGTCTGATAAAGTTGGAGCTCGCGAGCAGGCTGATAAATTGAGAGCAGCAGAGTAGACTGGGGAGATAACAACAAAGCAGGCAGAGCGTGGGAGGGAGTTCGGAGGCGGCAGAGATTGTGATACAATGGAATGATGAGTTTAATTAAATTTCCTTGGCCGGCAATCCTTTTATGGCGCTGCCATTTCCACTGCCAAGCCATTGTATGTGTGTGGGTGTGTGTTTGGCAGAGCTAATGAAAATCAAACGTTGCACCACATTCATCTGTCCCAGTGGCAAAGCAGAATGAATGGCGTCGACTGCTGTTGCGACCTCCGAAGCGGCAGCATCTTGTGATTTATTATTAAACACGAATATGAATTTCTCAGGACAGCTTGCTAGGCAAAATGAGCAACAACAGCAGCGAGATAAGGAAACAAAGAGAGCCCAGCACAGCACAGCACAGCACACAATATATGCCACAAACCTGTGTCATTTTGATGCGCACACATTTTTATGATTAATTAAAATTTATGCGGTGGCAACAACAACAAAACAAAACAACAAAAAAAGAGCGAAACAAATAAGAAATTATGTTATGCTTATGTGACAACCAATTCAGCAGCGGCACATTAGGCGGCCAATTAAGTTCTGGCCTGTTTAAGATTAAGGGGAGTCCCCAAAATTAACCCCACAACGCCACCAACGCATTCAGAGACACTAATTGTGCTTGAGATTGTGGCACAAACTATGTCGAGTTGCACGAGCCACAAACCGCAGGACAAGAGGGAGAGAGAGAGTGAAAGTTAGTTGGTGAGACTGAGTGAGAGAGCGACGGCGAAAAAAGAAAAGCGAAACGCATTTTATATTTATTAAAGCAATAAAATAAAGTACAACCTGGCCACCCAGTTGCCCAGATAACGTATCCCGGCAGCAAAAGCGGAGAAATATCGCCATGTCATAGCCGTCATGCAGGTCTCTCCCAGAACACTCAACTCACGTACATAAATTCAGCACTTTGTCCCCTTTCACTTCCCCAGCACGTGTATGTGGTGTTTGGGTGCGCCTGTGTGTGTGTGTAAATTGTTGTTTCACCATTTTGGACTATGAGTACGGCTACGCCTACGCCTACGCCAATGCCAACGCCAATGCCAACATCAACGCCAACGCCATCGTCGCTGGCTTCGCCTTTTGGGCAACTGGAGCGTCCCTTTGCATGGATTTGAGGGCATATGTAACAAGACCGTAGCAATAAATTTAAAATTAACCCTTTTCGGAGCACAGCTTTTGACCTTAGCCCTCTGACAGACAACAACTACAACTGCGACTACGACTACGACAACGACTACAGGCATGTGTAAGCCACAAAGGTTGCCAGAGATGCCGTGCATCAATCTATTCCGAATAGTAAGTGAGTTAACAAAAGTCCCATGACCATGCCTCCAACTCCTTTCATCCCATTTGTCATTGAATTGTTGTCAACTATGTTGAAGCAAGAAACGCATGTCTTCATCTTTTTTGTAGCATACTTTTTAGGGCAGCCAAAGCCGCTTTGTGTGTGTGAGAGCTTGTGGCAAGATTAGTTGATTTTATGGCACAACAAATTAAAATTCAATTTGCACCTCATCGACATGGTGAGCAAAAACGCCCATTAAAAAGTTGCTAATAATTTAAACATTGATTCAAGAGCAGTTCGACATTAAAATGTTCAGTAAAAACATTTAATTACAGCTCAGAGTATACAATTAACTTTAACTATAAAATTTAAAGCTTTAAAAAGTCAACAGGGTATGTTTAATACCGGAAATTGTCAACACAAAAGATAAGCAATTAAATCGCAACAATTTACTTTAATTTTCCATATTAAATGTAAAAAATTCAATCGACAAATTGCTTAATTACTTTGAAAATTAACAATATTATGAAATAAACTTGCACAATTTGATTTAATATCATATTATTATTGCTATTAAATTAATAATATGCAATAAATTCGAGTTTCATAACTTAATTCAAAGGAAATGATGTGCCACTTATTGTATTAAGATGACGTGGCTGAAATAAATGCTATGTAAACGTTGTCCGCACACAGAAGTAAGTTGTCATTGTCTGAACAACAACAATAAGAACAATCATGAAACCAAACAACAATAAATAAAATGTGGCTACACACACACACAAACACACACACACAGCGTAAAGAAGTTGAAAAGCTGTTGGTAGAAATGGCAATTGCAAAAATGGACAGGAAAGGGAAAAGAGAGAGAGACATTGAGAGAGCGAGCGGAAAAGGCGAACGCAAGTGGGGTGAAAGGGAGACATCAGTTCAAGTGGCCAAGTCAAGACAATTCGAAAAATGCTTTTAAAAGGAAATCAGTAAAGAAATTTCGCTTATGGCCAAGTGATTGCGCCAATGGCAGCAGAGGTAGCTTCAGTAGCCAAGGCCAAAACTGAGCCAGAACAATTTTAGACAGCGCCAAAGTCTAACTCAAGTATGAAACTGATTCTGGAGCTTGAGTTTGGGACTGGAGACTGGAGGCTGGAGGGCAGAGGAGCAATGTAGATGGAAGACCTCACGTTTGACGTTTGGAAAATTGAATTGTTTTAGATTTCGTTCACATTTTCCGTCGCTTTTCGCTTTTGCTGCGCCAAACAAATAAATCAAATTGGATTTTCTTGTGCACTTAATTTTCGAATAGGAAATTGCACAAAACTTAATCAAAACCGGCTGGAAACAATTGTCTACAACACTAAGTAGGCTTTTTTATGTTTTCTAGGAAACCCTTAAAAATTGTTTATTTAGCACAAAACTTTTCCCAACAAATTGAAACGTAGAATGTCTTTGCCAAATTTTGTGCGTAATGAAAATCTGAATAGCGGAGATCATGTATTGATCTCAATTATACCAGATTTCATTAAAAATATACAGAGTTGTTGTTACTGCTTTAATCTGAAGCTGGGCTGTAAACTAATCGCAGTATTCGATGGTTTGTGTGGCCTGGCCCAGACCATTTTGTCCTACCAGACATTGCTACCGCTTGAAGGTGAACCTTATAAGCCCAGTCAACCAGCGCTGTTTAGCCGGGATCCCATTTCTAGCTTTATATTTGGCATAATAACTGTTATCTGTGCTCTAATACTTTTGGCAGGCGTTATATTGGTAAGTTTTACTAAAAAGTTGTTTATTTTATAACAATTTCTTTACTAGGAACGCAAGGCTTGTCTGGTGTATTGGATCTGTGCAATAACTCTCAGCACTACTGTCTTTGTGCTCTACAACATAACTGAACTAGTTTTCTTTGACATTCTGTCACTCGGTAAGTAAAGGCTTAAGTATCTCTAACTAAATAGCTATTAAACTTGTCTTTCCCTAGTCTTACAGGGCTACTTCATCATGATAGTACTCGCGTTTTACTTTCAGCTACGAAAAACTGAAATCGCTGATGACGAATTCGAAGTTCTTTTCACTGCAAGCAATCCACAAATTGTGGAATAAATTTATAAATATACATGTGTGTTGTAAACATATTTAAACGTTATAGCTTATAATTAAATGCTTAATAGTTATGCATAACTTGAATTAAAATATTAATTTAGCATGCCATCAAATTCCGACAACTACAACCAATTTTTGAGCTATTAAAATTGACGTTCCATTTTGGTATTTGTTGCTAATATTTACAAATGCAATATCATATCGAAATCATAGTTAAATTGTACTAGTTAAACATGCTAGTTATGGTTGCTGATGTAAAAATGTTATTACTCTCGATTCGCGGCGTTTCAATTGCATTTTTCTCTGGTATTTTAATTTCTCAAAAATTGATTGCATTCGCAATTTTGGGCCACAAAAAGGAAAGTAAACAGAAAAATGTTATCTTCGCAGTAGAAAATAATAAACAGAATGTGAAATAACCAATGTTTTAATTTGAAATTGTAATTGAAATAGAAATTTCATCAAATTGTAACGAATTTCTTACTTTTGCATACGATTTTTTGAGCGGCTCTCGCGAGGAGGCTGATGCCGTAGGCGTGCCGCGTTTATTAGGGCGATTCTTTTTGAGTACGATAACGCGCATGGTGCACAATTATATATATATATATAGATATATGTATGAGTTATATATATGTATATATAGGGTATTTGAAATTTCGATGTGGCACGTTGTGTCTTTTTGCTGTCTCTCAAATGATTTGCCGTTCACAAACGGAGTTGCACATTCAGGACACACGATTAGAGTTGTAAGGACAAAATGCAATGCGAGCCACTAGTAGGCGATAGTCATTACGAGTACATAGTTAAATACTAGTTAGATAACTACTTTCTATAGATCAGCAAAGTGGATTAGTTGTTATATACAGTACATATACAAGTAGCTTGCTTATTTTGTATTTTGTTTTGTATTTTGTTGCTTTCTATTTATAGCGTTTTAGTTAGTTAAGTGGTTCTAAAAATATATATTTAATTGTAGTTGTACTTTGTAATTGTTTTGGTGGTGAAAGTGTGATAGAAATACAGATAGAAATGTGTGTATCTTTAGCTATAATTATTTTCTATTTGCTGCTAAAATTAGTTACAAGCATGTGTTTATTTATTGTTTAGTTATTGCTCGATTTGATGTATGCCAACCGATTTGGTTTCTATCTAATCGAATGCACTAGTATTACTAGTTCGAGTACTTAAAGCAGGCAAAACGTTTTGAAGTATAAACTGACAGTGCTACATAGTAAAATAATTATTATTAGTTGTAATTGTTTGCTTAATCGCTTGTCGCACGGTGCGTATGATAATTATTTGAGATATTTTGAGATAAAATAAAAGTAAAGCTATGAATATTATTATTATTATTATTTTACATATGGTTAGCTGCCAAAGACTACACTGCTCTTGTGGTTCAAAGACATTTGTGGCTTTACTTACGGTCAAGTCAAGTTTTAGATAGATTTATAGTTTAACAGAGTTACAGTTACAGAGCTACTCGATGGCGATTCGAGTTAAATGAACACAAAAGCCTGCCTGTCCTGCGCTCTGTCTGCTCTACAAAAAGTCTTTGATTAACAACAAAATTTGTAGTGTGTTTTAAGTTTTGGTTTTTGCTACTGAGACAACGCCTTAGACTAAACCAAATGTCAATGCATTTCTCATGTGTTTAATTCACAGAGGATTTGTATTAAATTTATGCGCTTTTCTTTCGCTAGTTTTGTTTGTGGTTTTATTAACTGTGCGGCTGCAAGTGGCCAGTTGGCAGTTCGCTGTTGCAGCCAATCAAACGTCAGACGCGACGACAGCGACGGTTTTATTTTGTCGGTACGGATGCGGATCACTCAGCAGCAGCAGTGGCAACAACGTTAACGCGACGCGCGCTGTGAGCAACGTTGGGATGCAGGCACGTGACTGACTTGAAGCGACACATGCAGGCTGCTTTTATAAACAGCGAAACGACTGCAACGCGACGATCTGGCAACGCTGCCCATGCACATCAGTACACTCGCACTCGGACTCGGACTCGTACTCGCACTCGCACTCTCTACTTCCACTCTCTCACGCTCTCTCGTTTACGCTCTCACACTCTCATTGTCTGGTTGGTAAACAGCTGTTTCTGAGCACGACGCTTTGCTTGGGGTTAACGCTATTTGCGTTGGGGTTTTTCTCCCCAATAACAACAAATCTAGCCAGAGTTTACACAATTCGTTTGGCTGCCTGTTTCGTCCTGCCAGCACGTAAATCGAAATTAGGCTGGCACAATAACCACAACAAAAAAAATCTCGCACACACACACACTAGAGTTTGGCAAATATTTGTGCATTAAACGCATAAATCGAGTTAACAATTCAAGCACGTGCACGTTGTTGGCATCGGTAATTGTCGTCGTAATTCGTCGTTCGAGCCACAACCGTCGTAACACAGACCAAACGCAAGCTCATCTACCGCAGAACTAAACGAAGGACGAATGTTTCCGGAGTTGTGCTCCGTCTGGCAGCATTTAGGGAATCCTTTGGTCACATGCGCACTGACACAAAATTCTCAAACTTTGTGTCAAAATCTACAGCTGTTTGACCTACATTAACTGAGTACAAGTGTACTTTGAAGCGTGCAAATCGGCATAAATTGTACCAATTTAGTTAACAAACTGGCTAGTAGACAAACTTGGGACAGTTTTCGAATAGAAGGTATCAAATTGTGTTGGCTAAGCCAAGTAGAAACTAGACAGTGCCTCTCATTTCAAATATATGCCAAGTAATAAAGCTCTCTCTCTCTCTCCCTCTTCTATCACTCTCTCTGTGTGTTTGCCAACAACAGGTGCCCCTGAAGCTATAAAAAGCTCCCCGAATGTCTAACTTAAAGCTTTGTAGAGCTTTCCCTTGAGGTGCGTGTACAGACTAGATAAAGCTTTTCAACACAAACTCACCTGAGCCCTTATGGCAGCCAAGTGTATTTGCTTAGCGCGCAAATCAAATTTCTTCATGGACAAATCCTCCTGCAGCTCGTTAACCTTGTTGTACAGCTGTCCCTCAATGCCTCGGGTTTGTGTGCGATTCAGTGCGTCTATAGAATCCTGTTTTGTTGAGCAATCGTAGAACACATGCAAATACATGTTACTATAACGGTTTGCCATGTTTACACATCAATTTCTTACACACCTGCAGCTGACGTATTTGCAATTCCAATTCAATGGACTCACGCTTAAGTGACTCCAACGCCGAGCGCTGCGACAGCGTCGAGTGGCGGTCAAAGACGAGTTCGTTGCGCAAAATGGGCGTCATCTCCTGCAACGATTGCATAAAGCATGAATATGTTACACCACTTGTAGTTGTGCGTGTGTGTACTCACGTTATAGTCGCCTGTTTCCTCTGCTGCCTCGCCTGGCTGCTGTGCCTGCGGTGGTGCAAAGACCCGTCTGGGCACCTTCTGAGCTTGCGATGGCTGCGCCAGCAACCGCACAAAATTAACCAAATCCTGTTGCGGCAAAACGCCACTGCATTGATTTGCCAGGCTCGCATAACGCTTCGACTGCTCGGTGGCCTGCCAAAATATACAGAGGGATTTAAGTTATTAATAAAGGATTGATGTAGTATGTATACAGTACAAAGTTTTGGGCAGCTAATAAGCTTTTAGTTGATCAAAGGAAGTAGCAATGGGAGTTGGTTTGGCATTTGAAATGCTTTAAAGAAGTAAGCGGATTTAGTTGCTTTTAAATATTAATTAAGGTAAGGGAATTATTGAAATTTGTTTAAATTGAAGTCAAGTTCAAAAGAGTTTAAAATGGCTTTAAAGGTAATAAGATAATATTTTCTGTGCCCTTTATTGTGACTAGCAAAGACATTCGCTTAATATTTTTAGTGTACAACACAGTCTCTTATTAAGTTTGCTTTTAAAAATTAATATTAATATAGCAAAGTAATAAATATCTGCCTTACAAATTCCCATATTTATTCTATAAAGCAATTAGCTTCTAACGAAAAGGCATAAACATTTATAGGACCCGTTCTTCATGTCGAGTGCCCACTGTATTATTAGTATTATTGCGGCTGTAATGCTCGATGATAAACATTTAATCACCAAAAGCATACCCTGGCGATTGTTTTGTTTGTTTGTTTGATGTCTACGCGCACGCACTTCACATTATATAACATTAAATAAATTACCTGCGCAAATTGCGACCACGGGAGGCGCAATTATGGAAATTATTTTAATAATGCTCAAATTGTACACAAAAAAAACAAAAAAAAAAACATGAGCTTTTGTGGTTGTGGTGCTGCAGTCAAATGAACTTAAATTCCTCGTTGCTGGAAAGTGTGTCAAGATGCAGCAAAACAACCACCAGTTGCTGTCAATGCACACAGGTACATTAAAAGGGCAGAGGGTGAGCCCAGAGTCACCACAATAACCACAATGGGAGGGCAGTGCATGAACGGTGGCAACAAATTGCGTAAGCTGCAACTACAGTCATAAATCAAATGGGTGACTCACCTTGGCGGCAATTACATCGGCGCCCTGCTGCAGTGAATCGGATACAATGTTGCATAGATCGTTGTGTATCTCCTCCAGTTCCTGCATCAATTGTGGCAACGTGTCGCAGTGGTAGGCCTCGAGCATGCCATTGGTTGCATGCAACTGCTGCACATACGCATTATGCGCATCAATGTATTCGGTTAACGAGTGTTGGCTGGGATTCTGGCGGTGTGCCATGTGGCATTGCTTGTAGTCCAGGCGACACTGTCACAAAACACACAAGAAAGATACAGTTAGTAATATATATACACACATGTATAAGTACATAATTAAGTGGCATGTGGCAACCAGGCGTATGTGTGCCATATTAATAGCTAAATGTGCGTATGTGTGTGTGTTTGTGTGCGGCATTAAGCACAGTTTTGTTAAGTACTTAAGACTCGACACTCAACGGAGGCACTTAAGTGTATGTGTGTGTGGGTGTTTGTGTGTGGCTTTCCGCTCATAATACACACCTTTGAGAGCTTCTCTTCAGTCTTTGCGATAATAGTCTCAAAAGACTCCCTGTGTGTAAATATTTTGCGACTTTGAACTTTGCGATGAAAGGATTTATCCAGCATTGGTCTCGACACCTGCAAACATATTTTCAAAATTAAATAATTAGCAAATTTAACGTGTACAACAAGTATTACAGCTACTTAAAGACTCCCTCAATTTAAGCAACATTTAAAGATTCGTAATGATGTGTTTTTGATGAAATATGCTTCAATTCATTACAATGTTTTCATTATTTTCTCTGCTTTTTATACTCTCTGCAAGAGTATATTGGGTTTGTGCAAAGTATGTAACAGGCAGAAGGAGGCGTGGCAGACCCCATAAAGTATATATATTCTTGATCAGCGTCACAAGCCGAGTCGATATAGCCATGTCCGTCTGTCCGTCTGTCCGTCTGTCTGTCTGTCTGTCTGTCTGTCTGTCTGTCTGTCCGTCTGTCCGTATGAACAAACAGATTTCAGAGATGGTAAGAGCTACAAGTTCGAGCTTAATGTCAATCGATCACATATTTAGTCAGTCAATACAAGAATCTTTTTTTTTTTCGATGCCACGCCCCATTCGCCCACAATGAGCAAAAAACTAGACACACCTCGGAAAAAATCGGTGTTTCCGGAGAATATTTCAGTAACTATGGCACCTAGGATCACCAATTTTGGTATGGAGGTTCCTAGCGACAGCGTTAATGCATTGGCATTTGAAATTTTGGACTGCCACGCCCCTTTTTCCCAAAATACATAAACAACTTTCGTTCCGTTTTTAGGCATTGGTTCATATAGTACAGCATTGTAATTGCATAATTCGAGTGGAGGCTAACTATTTCAAACTATTCCTGAAAGGTGCATTAAAATCGGACTATAAACAAGAAAACTAGAAGCGTAACAATATTGATAATTGAACGCAATATCACTAATGAGTGCGAGCGAAACAGAAACGTTTTCGCTGTCTGTGTGGCGGCAGCGCAGCCCGCAGTCGCTGGCAGCGCCAAATACACACATACATATGTAAGAACACATATAATGTCAAACGTATGTGTATTCGCACACAAACAAACAGATGTATGTGTGATTTTGCTTAGATTGTTTTTGTTTCCACGTGTTTTAATGCAAGTACAATACATTGTAATATCTTGATACCGATTTTAATAATTTAACCGGGAAAAAAATGCAGAGAGTATTATACGTTTGGGCGTGCTCGACTGTACTTTTCTTTCTTGTTATTCAGAGCGGCAACAAAAAATGCAAATCATCTGGTAAAATGCAAATTAAATGAAACACACAAATAAAATACAGCAGAAAAACAACACAACTCCGCCAAAAAAGGAGCAGTTGAAATAAAACATTGAAAGGGACTGCAGGGAGGCATGGGCGGCTACTTAATACCCTACAGTTAGGGTATAACTCTAAACAAATATTCTAACAATTAAGTTTAACACTTTAAAAGTAATTAAACTGTTTAAAAATAAGAAATTAAACATAGATAAGTCTTGCTTATGAAATGCCATAGCTACTTTGTGTAAACTGCAACTAATTACAGGGTATAAAAGTACAAAGAATTACGTGATGCGTCACTCGCGCATTACACATGCGATTTCCCAAGGTCCCAAAGCTGTGGACACCCATACACTCACACACACACTCACACATATCTACCCAGTAACTGCGAGCACATTAACCATAATTAATCAGTGTCTGCCCGCGGTCACGAGTCTATATGTGGTGTGTATATAATTGTATGGTTAGTCGAGCGATTGATTTAAGGATGTCCATTACTCAATTAATGCAAACGAAAGCCACAATCTATTTTAGATTAAAATGCCTCTCTCACACTCTCGCTCTCACTATCATTCACTGCCTCTCTTCTCCTCTCGGGGGCAGAGCTTAACACAACTTATCCATTAAACTGTCAACACTTAATAGGCCGCAATAATAGTTGGCAATTTTTGGCCTTTTCGCATCGATTTTCATGCTCACCTGGCGAGAGAGCACGCTGGCCACATCGTTGCAGGCCTGTGAGTCGGTTTCCGCTTCCTGCAGGAATGTTTCCCATGCCTGAAAGATGGCCAGATGACAGGCGGGTCTGTGTCCACATAAAAGTAAAGAGTTTTATGAATTAAGTGCTTTCACTAGTCACATAAATATTTGTGTATATTCCTTACCTTTCCTTGCGCAGCTCGGCATTCTTTTTGCGATAATTGGACACTAAAGTTTGAAGGGCAGTTGCATGTTCCTCATACAATTGGGCAAGTGATTCATTGAAATCGGATACTGAAAGACAATTCAAATGAAATTAATTATTTGCAGTCTAAATAATTGTTATTTTACTACCAGTTTTGATATTAAACAGCTTTAAGTTAGCTCAACTACTACTACTTAAACGAACTATAAAAGTTTGCGATCTCGTTGTAAAACCCAATTCCTTTTTTATCGATCCAACTAGCGCACAAAGAGCTTTGCTAAGCATCGTTGCATCGAAAACGCTTGAAAAAACCTAAAACTGAAAGTCGATGACAAAAAAGAGCAGCAAAAAGGACAAAATTTCGTTAGAATTGTGTCTTTAAGGAATCTTAAAGCCCGAAGCTATTGAAGGAACATGAAGATGATACACCGTGTTATTTCTAACAAACTTGTTAATCAGTTGAGATTAAAGTTCTGTTTGCTTAAGCAGATTTAATGTTATTATTAAACTAAAATCCAGAAGTGCGTAGTTGAAGCTGCGAAAAGATTTTAAAATCTCTTTAAAGAGATTTATATACACACACTGCTTTGTTGCTGCAAAGTGCATTAGTGTCGGCTGTGAAATGAAAGCTGTTTGCAAGGCTTTTATGCTTAGCCTGGCTGCAAAGGCATCACTTTAAAAGTGGCTTAAAAGTGTTAACAGACGGTTTAAAGCTGATATAAGCTACTCATTTACTCACAAACACACACACATTCATCTACTTTGTAGGGGCTATGACTGCGTGCGTATACGTAATATGAAAAGGCTGCCTCGTAAATGTTAATCGCTTTGAATATTTAGCTACGTCATATGAGCACAACTGTCTGTCATCGCTGTGTAGCTGTAATCCATCAAGTTTACGACTATTTAAATATATATGAATCTGCACTGGCTTTTAACTTTTAACATCTTAGCCTTTCGTTCACCTGCTGTCTGCCAGTTTATGAGCCAACCTTCGACCATAAACAATTTTATTGACTTTCATGTGCGCAGCACACAAGAAGGCGTAGTGCAGCAACAAGTTGCCTTGAAATGCCTTTAGCAATTTGCATTTTATTGCAAAAACCAAACGAAAATGTCAAGAATCTAAGCTAATTGAAGTGTTGCCATTGAAACTGCAGGAATTTGAATTATTCAAGAGCTATGCTATTGCAACAGCTTCATCGATATTCTTTGCTCCAAGTTCTTGGCTTTCATTTTGCTTTCCAAAAATTGTATTAAAAAGTTTCTGGCCCAACACAGGCCAGCAGTGAGCCAGTGTGTGCTGAAATTACAAACGTGGGACCCCAAATGCAATTTGAAATTTAGTTTGTATTGCTTTTGACAGGATGTGTAACTTTCAAAAGACACAAGTCCAAGTTATGCCTCTGCAGTGAGATCATGTGTGTGTGGACTAAACAAACATCGAGTTTGCTCGAATATTTGTTACCCTCTCTAAACTGTGAATAAATCCCCTTTTAAAAACGACAGCAGCGTATACAAATTGACAAACAAGTTGTTCTGAAGTTCAATAAGGCATGTGTGCAAAAGTTTTATAGAAATGCCAAAGCAGCCAAAAAGACGCCAAATAGTTGGAGAACTTAATGCCAAAGTGTGACTTACTAAAGTCACGATTTGCAGCTGCTTGGGATATGTGTGTGTTATTTATAGAGTGGGAATTTGAAACGTGTGCACATCAATTGTATAGATTTATGGCCAAATCAGAAGGCAACAAGCGGGAAACACCCACACACACGTGGGCCAAGACAAAAGGCACAATGCGATTGAAATCAATAAGCCATAAAGCGAAGCCATCTAAATATATTGACGCAAAACAATCGAGAAAAGTTATCAAATAAAACACACACACAGAACTGGGACATAAAAATAGGCACCGACCCTAAACAAAAACTTTTAGCTTTGTTTAGCCACACAAACTCAAACAGAAACACATCCATCCACCTGTAGTTATTTATATGCATAGCTTACCTGTTTTAATTAACTTAAAGTTGACATTGTTTTGGGATTTGAAAGCCTCATTCAAACTGCTGTGACTGTAATCCTTTAGGACACCATTGTAGGACGCCATGCTGCCCTGTGGGCTAAGGGAACCACCGCGTGGTCCCCTCCACCCAAAGAATCTACGATTTTTTCGACCACTTGAAGAGTTTGCCAAAGAATCTGCATTGAATCAAAAACACAATTATTAATACCACAACGAAATACAATTCAAATCAAAATATATGTAATAAAATCAACAATTAATTCAAATCAAGCAAATTGAAATTAATATAAATTACAAGTAAAAGGAATAATGAATGAAAGAACGAAATTCCAGAACGCAAACAAACGTAACCAAAACGAATGCAAAACAAATTAAATTTCATATCAAATCTTTTGGCCAAAACGAATTGACGTTAATGGCATTCGAAGAAGCTGTAAGAAACATAAGTAAATAACACAAGTAACTCAAAATTAAAACAGTAGCAGTAGCAGTAACAGTAAGAGTAGTCTGAGTTGTAGCAGTTCCGTATACGGTTCGATTTAGTCCTTTTTTCTCCGGTCTTACTTTTTGGCTGACTTTCAATACTGGCTGGCATGTCAGGAATTTATATTCGTCTTTTTTATTCGGTTCGTCTGTGATAAATACAAAAATATATTGGTTTGACGTGCCAGACAAGCTGTCACGCCCCCTCGCTAACCAGCCCCCTAAGCAGGGGTAGGTAGGGAGGTAGCTTGGTGGCAGTGCGCAATCAAACAAATCGCTGCCTCTCATATTTATGCATAAATAATGAGACTAGGTGGATTTTGCTTTCTTGTTTGCCATTCTTTGTATTTTCAGTTGAGCAAACGGAAATTTCAAGTGCTTGGGCGCCCATTACAAAAGTCAACAGAATTGAGTCCCACCTTGCTCCTCCTCCGTCTGCGCAGCGAAGACATTGTCGAGCCAATTCTCAAATTGAGTCTCATTTCAAATTCAATCGATAGCTCAAGCATAATATGCTATTGGCTTTACGATTTTTGAGCTAGCTCTAATATTGCTGTTGGGGTTATTTGTCAGCTCAATTGTCCAACTGTTGTCCAACTGATTGTTCATACAATATATTTATATATATTAGTTTTCATTCTGTTGGTGTTGAAGTGAGCAGCACGTGTCGTTGGAGTGCTGCTTTTGGCCACAAAGTACGCTATAGCGTTTGTTTAGCGACGTTAAATGACGCTGAAAAGGAACTGAACGACAGCTGCACGGCATGTGCCATGGTTATAGTTATAGTTACCATTACAGTTACAGTATATTCCGACTGCAATATCAAATGGAATAAACAAGTCCTGCCAGAGATTGCGCTACGCAGCGAAAGCGGGAGAGAGGCGGGCACGCGCGTGTGTGTGCTTCATGTTTGCAGCTGGCACTAACACCACGAGAAGCGCACGTAGAACACGCTGTTGATTTAGTTTTAGTCGAGTTGAGCTCAGTTGAGTTGAGCTAAGCTGAGCTGTGCTGCTGGTCATCAAATTTGCCGCGCTGTGAACTTTTAAATGAATTCCAAGTGGGCGACAAGTCGGTTGCCATCTTAAGGCGTGCCTCACGTGCCATCGTCGTAGCCGTGTCGTCTGCGTGTCTTCTCGTCTGCGTTTCTCGTTTTCGCTGCTGTTGCCGTTGTTGATTACACTTCACGCCCAGCTAAGCTTGGCATTCATTTTGAAGGCGTCCATCACTGCAGCACAGCAGGATGTGCTTTGCAGCATGCAGTCTCCCATTCTTCTTTCCTTTCCTCGTTCATTTCTAGCTCCTTTGAAAGCACTGCCATGCATTGCCAAGAAATTATGTTCGTGCCCATTTCGCAGTGCAGTGAAAAAAAAAATAACGCCAACGAGTGCGCGCATTTCCTTCACAATCTTCTTGCCCCCAAGCAAAGTGCACGCAATGCAAGGTTAAATCCCACTCTTTGCGTGTGAGTAAGTGAGCAACAGAGTGTGAGTGCGAATGCATGTGTGTGTTTTTGTTTGTTTGTGTGTGTGTGTGTGTGTATGGGTTTGTCCAGGGCATATGGAGGCATGCACATAATCCTATTTGCATGCAAGCAACTCAGCAAGGGACCGACATCATTGCATGTGTGATAAGAATTAGGATAAGACGTCAGGCAGCCAGTCAGGCACTCGGAATTCCAGTTAAAGTCGAGCGGCTTAAACACTCGACTCAAATTTTCTTTTCTCCCTTTGTTTAAAGTTAACTATGCGGAACATAACACGAATGAGAAGTCATCTCGTTGGCATGCAAAAGCGCTTGCATATCCTTGCAGAGATTATTTTAAAACGTTTGTTAAACTATTGCGATTTAGACAATTGCGTTGCTGTATAAAAATAAGCTCAACTTTGTGACACTTATAAGAAAATTTTATTTTGCACCAAAAAAAATCAAAATGGAGACTATTCACAATAGGAGTTTCTTTGTGGCGGCATGTCGACTACACTGATTTGCATCACCGATAATTATCGTGATCTTGTAAAACAGCTGTTTGCTTAAGCTTTGATTTTTCAAAAGAATACCGAATTTGGCGCATTAACTGCTCAGCAATAAATCAAACGGTTTTATGCTGCTGTAAATCCGTTTGCAGCTCAACAAAGTTGCGAAATAAGCTCTGCAAAGCTCGTAAGAAAATGCTATAAAATCATCTCAGAAACTGCAGTTAAAAACTAGCCAAACTTCACACTAAACAATCAATCAAAACGTACGCAACATTTTCTATACGTATTTCTGTGTGTGAGTGTTCTCTTATTTTTGAATTTTTTTTTTTTTTGTAGCTTGCGGCGCAGCAGCAGCAGCGGCAGCAGCAAAAACAACTGTAAACAATTTGATTAGCTTGTGAAAAAGTAGTTTTTGGGGGCACCTGTCACCTTTGGAGTGCGCGCCGCCACCAGCTGATGTTCCACTGTTTTTGCCACCCGCCGCACCCGCACCACCACTGCCACCCGCCTCATCCCACTGGTCGGCACTGCGGGAACGCGCGTTGAACGCACGCTCGCGTTCCTCCCGCGGCGAACGTGCAAATAGACCGCCACCAGAGCTGCCAGCTGGACTCCTGGTGCGTGGCGATTCATAAACGCCAGCAATACCCTCCAGGGGTGGTGAATAGCCACGGCCGTCGGCTGGCGCCGTATTGGGCGTACGTGGCTGCAGCTTGATGACCGGTTCACGTGCCTCAAAGAATGCATCAAAGTTGTTCTGACGTAAATTCTCGCTGCTAAAGACCGGATTCTCCACATGGACATGGACATCCTCACGCAACCGGTTACTCTCACGCTCCCGCGTATCCGACGACGTAGAACGTCCCAATCGTCCCAAAGGTATGTGTAATTTGGGACGTAATCTCGACTTGCTCGTCGGTGACTTGTTGCCCACAGTGCTGCTGGTGGAACGCTCTGGCGGCAGATCCATTGGTGACATGGGTCTTCCCCAGCCGGGGCCAAAGTGTGCATGAGTTGGATCGGGCGTTGGTGGCTCCAGAAAGATGCTGGGACTGCGTGAACGTGCATCGAGCGCAACGCCCGATGCACTTGCTCCAGCTCCATAGTCGACTATGCCACGTTCCTCGTCGTAGGCGCTGCTGCTGCGCTGGAATGGTGTTGAGCGTCCTGGTGCTGAGCTGCCTCCTTGCATGCTAGTGTCATTATACATGGACGTGCTCAGCGTACGCTGATGTGGCAGCAGCGGCGTCAATGGCCTCGAACGATTGCTACGAACGCTGGAACGCTTGCTGCCGCTGGACTGATTGTAATTGGAGTGCGTGAGGGAAGCGCGTGAGGTGCGACGTATGAGCGGCTCCGCTGGTGCTGCAACTGTGGCTACTGGTGGGCTCGGAGTCTGTAGCTCCTCAAAGCTAAAGAAATTATCAGCGGCGGTACTCGAAGGAGCAACAACAGTGATTGGCGGTGTGAGGAGTTTGTGTGGTGAGTTGGGCGGTGTGGGCGCGGCAATGGAGGTAGGAATGCGGGGCGGTACAACTATGGACTCGGCTGCTGAGGTCCACTGTGCTGGATATGTGTCGGAGCTGGTGACGGCGGCGCTGTTAAAGTTGCTGTTGTTGTTGTTGTTTGAAGTGCTCTTGTTGTTGTTGTTATTGGATGTCGATCTGACTGGAAACTCGATGGGCACGAGGGGCTCACGCAGGCAGTCAAGTGTCGGACGGGGTTTCACACGTGGCGCAAAGAAACCATAGGTCATCAAGATGAGCTCATCGGCGGGATATATTACGTACATTCCTCAATGTCCCCATGTGACATGGTGGCAAATCTCTCTATGAATTGTATCTCGCTTGCGACTAATCCTTAACCCTAAGTCTGAGTTAATCAGTGGGCGTGTCTGTCTGTCTTTTTTCTTCTATTTTTCTAGTTTTAAGTTAAGTTTAGTTGATTAATTAATTTTTACGCTGCAGTGTCGATTTGTCTTTTATAATGTTCAATTTCTGTCTCAAAGTCTCACTAACTGAATGATCAGTAATATAACTAAAGAGTTGTACATAAATGTATATATACATATAAAGTGTTAATTAATTAGTTGTTATTTTTATGTATTAACTAATTTAGCGCGTACTTTATTCAACTTGGGTTTATCACAAAGCGAGTTCGAACTTTTTGGTATCGTGTTGTCATTTAGAGCGCTGCATCCTCGAGAATATCAAAATATCTGCAAGACACAAAGACAGAGCCACACATTAATTTGTTAATTAAAAATTACACTAATTACGGCTTAAAGCCAATACAAAAGACGCACAAAACTTGCAGCAGAGTCATTAAATTATTTGTTTATTTCACATGTATTTTCTTGGCTCATTAAATTGTTTATCATTTGAATTCATTGCGTGGCAAGTTGTTGGCCAACAAGTTACGGCCAGCATTCGGCAGCTGGACAAACTTTTATGGCAGTCAGCAGCAAGCAACATACACAAAAGTTTATGCCAACTTTTCACATGTCTTTTGGCCAAGGCCAGCAGCAGCAGCAGCGAGCCCAGCTGTTAGCCCAGTTAGTTCCCCTCGCAGCCTTATTGACTATTCAATGGGTCTCGAACTGTACTCAAACTGCACACACAAAATTAACACACAAATTAGCCGCCCTCCGTTAAAAGGCCAAAGGACGAAGCACTCAAATTATGCGCATAAAAGGATTATTATTATTATCCTGTCCATTATATTACAAAATTAATGAGCCGGATTAATTGAAATGATGATGTGATGGCCAATGAGCTGATTGATAGAAAGCAAAGATTTGTTGGGGCAGTAAATGAAGCAAATCTTTAAAAACAACAGAGAGCGAAGCGGTGTTAGACTCAAACTCTTTCCGCTCTCTGATCAGCGCGTAGCAGAAACGTGAAGAGGAGACATGATAACTCCTTGGAAGAGCGGCGAAACCCTTGGCTAACCGATCATCGCGTAGCAGCACAGTTAAGGGATAGAAGCTTTAAATGAAACGATGGTTGAGCGATGACAGGATGAATCCTCAGTAGAGCGACGAAACCCTTGTCTAACCAATCATCGCGTAGCCGCACAGTTAAGGGATAGAAGCTTTAAATGAAACGATGGTTGAGCGATGACAGGATGAGTCCTTAGTAGAGCGACGAAACCCTTGACTAAACGATCATCGCACAGCAGTAATGTGAAGAGTTAGGAACTTGAAAGAGATAGTTTGATTCAAATCAAAGATTAATGGTCTCAGGTCACAGACTAGACTACTGTTCTAGGACAAATGTAAAGAGGATTGGCCATTTGTCACCCTGCATTTAAATGAAGGTTTTACTACAGGGTTCATACATTATTTTTAAGTAGACTAAACTCAGACTCCTTATATTCCATAGTTCTTCCCAAGTCTTCTTAAGGTCCTACTATATTTCACACCACAAAACTTATGTCTGCTTAGCAGCCAAGTCAATCAAAGCCACTAGTTCCCCTCTCACTCCCTACAGGGTATTAACTAATGATGGAAGGCAGCAGCGCAGTTATAACAAATCGAGTGAAAAATGTTGCATGTTCATACATTGCACTCCCCAAATGATTTACGATGAGAGCGCTAGGAAAACAAACTATTTTCGCTTGACTGATGAGAAGGATTTTATCAAGACAAGGATTTGATCAAAGCCACCGAGTATTTAATGTGCATTTAAATCGAAATCAAAGCCATTCCCACACAAACAAATGTATTTTAGCCCAAAGGCAAAGCGTCTTAACGCAATTGATTTATGGCTAAGACCTGAGGCTAAAGCAAGACCAGAAAACATAAGTAATATTGGCATTCCTTGGCCGTGGTCCAAATGAAATCTAAACGGTAAACGGCATTGAAGGCTAAAGCCAACGATTAAATTCGTATTGTCATAAGCTGACAGACCTTGCCACAAATAGTTGCATCTATCATGTAGAAATCCCAAGCTAAATAAAAATACACAAATTTGCATCGATAAATAAATAAATGAATGCGCTATAAATCATGAATTCCTTCCTATATCCCGTCTGTGAAGGCAATTCTTATGGCAAACTGAATTATTTATAAGTTGCAAGTACAGCGGCGGACATATAAATAGCTACAGCTACTGTTGCATGCAACTAACTGTTGCAAGGTGGCCAAAAGGGGGCAGCAAAACGTTCAACAATGATAAAGTGAGTTTGATGTGATGCGTTAACACACACAATCACACACACACCCACTCACACGCTACGTAGTGAATGCAAATATTTTTTTTCCATTTGCCCTGCAGTTAGCAACACACACACTCACACACACACACCTCTTTACACACCCACTCGCACCCTCGATAATTGAATTGTTTTGCAGCACTTTAGCAGCTCGTTAAATCTGTCAACATTGATCAATCATCCAGTTGAAAGGACTTTTCTGAGTAATGGAATACCTTGCCACCCAAAGGGGGCAGAAGGGGGCTGAAAGGGGCTGAAAAGAAGCAACTCTTTGCCACCGAGTGACATTGAAAATAAGCTATGAATTTGCCACTATATGGTTACAGAAAGGGGTCGAAAAGGGGGGTGGTGGAAAGGAGGTACAGGGCAGCAGAATGCTCTCGGCAGCAGCAAAGCCATAAAGCAAAACACAAAGTGAAAGCAATTTAGCAAAATGCACAAACACATTCACAGCAACAACAACCCGGCAACAATGAATGCTCTGGGCTACTTTGCCGACATTTGTTGTGCCATAAAAGTGCAACGGTAACTATATAAAATTAATTAACTACAACAAAACAATGAGCCAATCTGACACAGTCTCACAATGACTATGACAGCGCCGGCGGTGAAACAAAAAAAACATGGACGTGGCAACAGTAAGGGGTGGCGGGGAGCAGGGGTAGACAGAGAGGGAAGGGGTGTCTACAGGGGATGCTATTCCCAAGTCAGACGATTGCTACTTTGAAGTACTTGTGCTTATCATTCACGACGAGCCCAGCATGAAAATGAATGCGAGCACACAATGAAAACAGCGGAAGGAATTTTGTAGGCACACAGACTGTTAAATACACTACAGTGGGAAAATAATACAATATAGTACGAAGAATTTAATAGAAATGTATAATCAAGAGTTTATCTGGCTAATTTAATTTATAGAAAAAAATATAACAATATGAAAACAATTTTTAATTTAATTAAAAAACTTGTTCTTTGATTTTTTAAATAAATGTTCTTATTAGAAAAAAATATATTTATGCAAAGGCTAATTATTTAAAATTAGTACAGACTAAAAGTCCACTAGCTGAAGAGCTCTCTTATAGAAGCTTTATAAATAAATCTTTTCAGTTTAATTTAAAATAAATTAAGTATTTTTAAACTAAAAATTAGTTTACTACAGCTGCAAAAACTTAATTTATATTTAGGTAGCAGTTTTAAAAAAATTATTATGCTATTATTATACTATAAATTTATTATAGCTGATTACTTAAAATTCAAACATTTTAATACCAATTATATTTATTAGCTCCACAATTTTATTATCAACATTCTACTTTAATTAGCTATATATAAAAAAAATATTTAAAATAATCATACCATTTTAATCAACATTAATATGAATTTTTCTAAGTCAAGTTATAAAAAAAAAAATTAAATTAAATACAAAGTAAATCTAAAAATATTTTAAATTTTATACTTTTACTAAAGTTCCCCTAAACTGTTTCAAACTGTTTCAAAAACTGCCTTAAACCCATTCGCTATTTAACTTAAATACCCTACTTTCTTAAGCTGTTTATTTCTGAACTAAATCAAATCAAAACAGTGCATAATAAGCTTGTTATTTTTAACAAATTTGTAATCTTCGAGAGCGCATATTTATGTGAATCTCCTTGAGTCTTTCGCACATTCACAACTATGGAAGATGAATATTTTGGCACATTCAACTCATTTATATGCTCGTTGCATGAATCTTGAATGAATCATGCTCCTCATATGTGACTTGTAACAAACTGCAGACACCTCACAATCAAACACAACTGAGTTAAATTAATGGAATATACTATTATTTATATATAAATTCTTTTTTGTACCTTTTAGAAGAAATCAACTAATGACGGGCTGTCAGAAAGTTGAACTGACAGTTTGGACATGTTAATGCCAATGGGGGGAAATTTGTTGCATATTTAATGATAAAGCCAATATGCCCCAAATGTACGCTGGGGCGTATCATAATCAGGAAGCGCGACAGCAAACGGCAAACGGCGAAAAGAGTAGCAAACAAAAAATGTTATAAATAAATAAAACAAGCAACGCGTTTGGCTACTACAGCTGCTACACGGTGTTTGTATCATGCTTTGGCGTCTGCCCCAGATACCCTTGCCACGCCCCAAGCCCCTAGCCCCACCCCCAGCAGCCCCTGCTATGCAATTTTGGCAGCCTCTGCATTGGCAGCGAAGCGACGCGACGCTACGACCTGACAGCGCCCAAGCAGAGGAAGCAACTTGACTCAAGTGCACTGTCAAGGTACGGGCAACGAGCAGAGACAGATACACACACAGACAGCTACACAGATACACAGCTACAACTACAGCTACAGATGTATCTACAGCGTTGCATGCATAATTGCTGTAGTGAATTTCTAGCATATTTATTTATTTATTTGTATTTAGATCAACTGAATTGAGCTTTTCTTTGCTTGTAGCCCAAAGTACAAAATTCTTCAAATTCCTACAATGAGCACGCTATACAATACATATATATGAAGCTACATATGTATGTGTAAGGCTAATCAATTGCGTAAGCTGCCTTCAAGCGCACAAATGTTACCTCGCATAACAATGAAGCATTTCCATTCATTTTCCTCTCTTTATAATAGGCATTTTCCATCTGCCAAGTGTACGAGTGTGTGTGTGCTCTAATGCCTCATAATTCCCTTATTGAAATGAGTTTGGCTTACGAGTTGTTCTCCCTCTTAGATTCAGATACAGATACAAAAGTCGCATAGCAATGAAAAATGACAGGTAGTAGACAAAAGGGAAAAACTCGAGGCTAAGGGGGGTAGGGAGTAAGGAGAGCTTCTCAAAGCTGTCGAAAAAAGCAAACTCAATTTATGAAAACATTCATGCAGCAAAACACGCACACAAATTGCGTATACGCAGCGTGGGCCCATTTTGAATCAACATAAGCTCCAGGCAGGCGCCCAACCACCCAGCACTCCCTAGCTATCACAAGCTGTACATAAATAAGTGAATAAGTCTCACAGACTCACAGCCTCTGTCTGTTGTGCTACAACTTGAAAGGGAGCTGGACAGTGGAACTTTTTTCTTCTTCATGTTTATCTGTTCGACAGACAAAAAGTAGAAAGGTAAATGGTAAACGCATTAGGCTAATTAGTTGTTGGCCAGATTAATCATTGATTATAGTCGAAACGGGTAGGGGAAGTGGTAGTGAATACTCACCGTTTAGAGCAACTGCAATGGCATTGAATGAAATCCTTTGCTTGAATTGATGGCTGACATTTTAAGGTTTTTGTATTTGTTATTCCAACGAATTTCGCACTTTCGCTAGTGTAGTTTATAGCACTTAATTTGTTGTATATTGTTTGTTGTTGTTGTAGCTTTGTTTGTTTGTTTTATTTTGTTTGTTGTTTGTTTGTTTGTTGCTTTCGTTTCGAGTCGATCACTTTTTGTGGCGTGTTTAGCGCCAGTAACACATACCACTATACACACACACACACACACACGCACACTACACACTGCACACACACACAGGCACTGGCACTGGCACGCACACACACGAGCGTCGAGGGTGTGAGAGGCCACACAACACACCAAACCAAACAGACGCCGATCGACGATGAATTTAGACTGAGGCTCAGCAGCTGTAAATTCTATTTTGACAATTTTTGTTTTTGTTCCGCTTTTCTTTCTTCTTGCTGTGCTTTCGTGCGATTCTCATGGCTCTTCGTGTGTTTACTCTTCGCATATTGTTATTGAAAGTGTGTGTATTTAAATATATACGTATGTCTCTCTCTTTAGCTATATTAGATTGGATTGTTCTTTGATCTTATCAATTCACAATTACTTGGCCACATTTTGACCCACACACGAGTTGATAATCTCCTTACTGTCCGTGTGTGTGTGCGCGAGAGTGTGTGTGTTTATTACGCGACGTATACGTGATGTAGAGAATTTGTTAATGACGTCGCCCAGAGCGCGTCGCTTGTCGTCTATCCAGGCAATGACGTCACCGTTTGTCACAGCTGTCACGCGCACAGTATACACTATTTTTAGTTGGCACGGCCGATGCCACAGCAGCAGCGGCATCAGCAAAGCTGCTGCTAATTTTCGCAAGTGTTTTTCTTAGCGCTTTTCTTGGATCGACCGGTGCTGAAAATAGAAAAGCAAAGTAAAAAAATCAAGAAATTGCTCTGTAGTTGTGTGTGAGTGTGTGTATTTGTTCGAAACTCATTGAAATGTTTGCGCGTACTCAATTTTAATATACGTAAATAAAACTGGCAACAGTTGCAACCGCAGCAGCAGCAGCAGCGGCAGTGGCAGCAGCAGCAACCGCAGCAGCTGATTACTCATACGTCCCGTCGGCGCACAAATTAAATTGCATTAAAATTATAAATGGCATCACGCGCGTTCACAACACACACACACAACATACACAACATTTCTCCATCGCCAGCAATGCGTGAGTGTCAAGACACCCGCGTAGATCAGGTGAATGCATCTCTACACACATATCTTTTTGAAGGCTTCGCTAGCCCAATTTCTAATTATTATTTATGAGGCCTGTCATCAGGGGGATGTATATAGTTATGCAGATATGTTTATGTTCAGCGCTGTATGATGACGACATGCAAATTTGCTGCGTGACAAAACAACACAACAAAATTTGCACTACTCAGCACGTTTCTGCCTCAGCAGCCACAACAGAGCAGCAGCTGAACAGAAGCCCAACTCGACATGAATTCCTCTACGACCATTTTGCTAAATTCTGCTAAATATAAATTACACATTTCAGCTAATAGAATTCAAAATATTTTATGCAAAGCATATGCAAAACACAAAACAAGAAGTACAGCTGGGCTCACCCGACCGTAAGATACCCTGTGAGAAGTTCGGTCCTGCCTTGGGATTATAGAAACTTTCACTTTCGTGCTAGATCAATCAGAAATTCAATTGTGAACGCAACTCGAACGATACAGCTGAACAGCTGATCAAAGCCACTTATCGATTATTAACTATCGTAGCTTGAGCTCATTATAAATTTATCGATAAGGAATCGCTTAAATGAACTACAAAACTGGTATCGAAAGACGAATCAAAACAAAACACGACAAAGCAAGAAGAAGAAGAAGATGACACACGCTCTGTCTCGCTTGCACTTGCTCACACCATTTTTTCATACAAATGATCAATTTTCTGCCGATTTGGTCTATGGGAGCTATAGGATATAGTTGTTCAATTCTGACCAAACTTTGTGTAGATAAATATAGTAGTACTTTGCACATAATATGTGAATTTGGTCTTTATTAGTATTCAAGATATCTATGTACCTAATTTGGTGTTTCTAGCTTTTACCATCTCGGATATCTCGGCGTTTATACTGACGGATAGACCCAATATACCCTCACAGGGTATAAAAAAAGCTGAGTCAATTTATGTGTCGCTTTTCACTTTCCATAACATCTGTTGCTGCCCAATAACATGCCACTAACAGCTGTTTAACAGCTAAAAGTTGTGCAAAACTTTATTTCGAATTTTAAATTCACTTTCGTGTTGTTTCTAAATCAAAACATAATTTAGTTTCGAATGTGTTGCACTATTTGGTATTAAACAGCACTTAAAGTGCTATGCAAATTTAATAACTTTAAGCTGCACAAAACTCCAAGTACTTAACTAGATTATAACTTCATTAACAAACCAATTTGCCAAGTTAAGCAAAAAGTTTGGCCTGAAAAAATGTGCCTTAAACTCAGATTATTTCTCAAATTAAACCACAAGATAGAAAAGGCAAATAAAAATAAACTTTTGAGAGCATAAAAACTCAACTAAAGCTACCAATTCATGACTGGAAAAATGTTCAGTCATGAATTGCAAATAAAAAGTTTTTCTAATTGCTTTTCGGCCCCCCTCTCAAACAGGTAGATACTTTTGTATCTTTTGCCTCCCAAAACATTAATAATTGAATTATGCGTTCACCTTTGATATAAAGTTGACTTTAATCGTATTAAATTAGACTAATGTGTTAACGACATCAGCGCGTTAGAATGTCATTCCCCTCGGTGGATTGGGATTGTAGGGCGATGGCTTGGTCGGCAGCTGCAATATAGGTGTCCGCGGTGTGGCCGTGGTTAAAGCCAGGCCAAGTGATAGCAGCAACAGTGGCAGCCACAAAACTTTAACCACATTGAATTGCATCGTTCGTCTGAAGGGCTGATGAAACTTGATTGATGGCAAAGCGGTAAATCCGTCTCGCTTTTATTTGCTAAGCCCGCATGCTTATCAGCTGAGACGGTTGTGCTTTGTCTGTGTGGATGATAAGACAGACAAATGTCGGCGGCTGCTAAACAAAAGCTGATAACTGCTGCCGAGACGTTGGGATTCACAGCAGGGACAAAACCGCGTAACCAAAAAGAAAGTGTGTGGGGGAATTTTTAGAAGGTCATCAACACACTTGCTACTGTGTCACCAAGTCAGTGTGCCCCTGTGTAGCTACCACCGTCTGCCTAGTCAGCCACTTTATGTTGTTTTTGCATTGCAAATTACGAGCAACAAACGACGTCATTCAAAAGGCAACGTCAACGTGCGTCAACACAACGCCCTGCCACGCCAGGCCCACAAAAGCAGCCCTCTTGCCCTTGTGCCGCTTGTGCTGCAGCCACTGCAAAGTTGCTGCCACCGATAATGCCCCTTTGGCTCTATTAAAGCACTTTGTTAGTTTTTGCACAGCTTCAGTTACAACCAAAGTGGGCACAATCAAGCGAGGCGCGTACACTGCCACAAAAAGCGGGTAATGAAGTTACAAATTAGTGACCAGCAATTTGAAAAGAGCTGTGTATTGGTAAGTGGGCATTTTAGAGCCAATTTGTTGGACACTACATGGAAATTTCATACATTTTCCAGGCCTTAAAAGCAGAAAGTTTGAAATACTTTATATTACTTAACTAGCTTAAATTCAAATACTTCAATAAATATAAATAATATATATTTGAAATAAATATACAGTGGAATCCGGTTATAACGACACTCAAGGGACCGACGATTTTACGTCGTTATACCCGGTAGACGCTTTAACCGAAACGAGCAAAGAAAAAAAAGCTTGTATGGGCACCAAACAAGTCATCGAGTTTTCGTCGCAATGACCGGACGGACGCTTTAAGCGGAGTCGTTATAAACGGATTCCACTGTATATTAAAATAATAAATATTTCAATATTAACAAAAAAAATGGTCTAAGTATACACTTTTAAATATTTTTTTATATTTTAAAACCAACGAAAAACTTCAGTAATTATTTTTCAGAAAGGAAAATTTAGTAAACTCTACAACTCCTTAGACTAAGCTTCATTTCTTAGCTTAAACTGTAGCTAAAATACTACTAGCTGCTACTGTGTATTAAATTACAAGTGCCTTGATTTTTTAGAGTGCTTCTTGGCATCTTTGGCAGTGACAGCTCTTCAGTTGTGCGCCCTCTTAAAAGACCAACTGAAATTTAAAGCGATTTTGCCATGCACTTTACCACTTGGCGGTTAGTTTTCGCTCGCTGTTAAGGCAGTGCGAAGGGGGAGAGGTAGGGGTAGTGAAAGGGGAAGAGTGCTGCAATGTAACACGCCTCATTAAGCTAAACAAACTGCAACCCCAAATGTGCTCGCTATGTGAAAATCAATAAGATGATGGAAATGTATTTATGGGCTAATCAAATATACAAAGCATACATCAAGTGAGTCTACATAAATCCCCAAATGGCTCCAAAGCCGCAAGATCAACCAGCTAGCAAAAAAAAACTTTAAAAGCGAAAATTCAACAACAAAAAGGTGGAGTGAAAGGAAAATCGAATCTTTTATGCAGCTAAACAAAGAGCGTAATGTTTACTTAACAATCGATATAGCCGCTGCTGCTGTGTTGGCCAAAATGTGTTGGCCATTGCTTCCTATAACCATAAATCAAAACAAATGTGTTGGCCATTCCCCCAAAAAAAAGAAAAATATATTCGAAATACATTAATCGATTTTCATTGCTAACGCATAAAAAAATACATTGGCTATTGTTTACACACCAACTGTGGAGATAAACAATTGCGCCACAAAAATTATAAACAAAAGAAAATGCAAATAAAACTATAGACTCTATAGAGAGCTGCCTCATTTATCTATTTGGCAATTCGTCAATATGTATACAAAGAGATATAGTACTTGCGTCACTTTCGCAGTCTTACATAACTACAAATGTTATATAAATAATAGGCTGAGCTGTGGCACTGTAACCTACCAGGAAAAGCGGGAAAACCAAGGCTGCTGCACTTGCTTCCCCAAAATTCCTTGACATTTTTCTTCAGCTTGGCATTTTCCTCATTGCTGCGGCTGACATTTTGAATTATTTGCTGTAAATTCGTGTTGTTGTTCGTGTTGTTGCCAGGACCTATCCCGAGGCTAACGACCCGTAGCAACGCAAACAATTCAGTTGGAAAGGCGCCCCTTCCATTCCCCCTTTCCTACCCTCTCATAGTCAAGTTTTCTCAAATCAGCGCCAGTGAAAAGTGGAAATTTTCCTGATAAGCAGCAACGAACGTCACGTCAATTCAATTGGCACATAAAAAATAAAACGATTCCCGGTATAAAATTTCTACTTAAATATGAGTGTCTATGTTAATGAATCAATTCATAGCTCTATGCTATTTGATTTAATATAAACAGACTTAATTATTCACGCTTAAAATGAAACAAATAAAACACATGACAATTGCTATACAAAATTATGTAAATTTAAATGATTTTATGCAATTAAATCAAAACAGTAGAAAGCAAAATTATGAGCCTTTAAAAACTGATTTAAGCTAGCAAACCAATTAAATTATTTAAGCCTGTGACACAAAAAAAAGATTATTTATTTACGCTTATTAAATAGTTGTCCAATAAAATCAACAAATAAATATTACGATTATTTTTATACAACTTAAATATTTTTAATAAAAACCCGTGGCGTATACGCAATATAAAACACCCGCGTATATTATTTCTCTTTATTTTAAATGCTTTCGTTTAAAGCACATACGTATACTTAATTTATTTTTTAATATGCCTATTGAATGCATAATGAATTGCACAATTTGTCAATGAAACTCATAAATTTCGCTATAATAATGCCAATCAATTATTTAATGCTTTTGCTTGCGCTCTGACAGCTTTCAGCTGAGTTATATTGATATATGACTACTTATAAGCTTAAGGAAAGCAACAAAAACTTTGTTCGTGGAGTTAAAATCAAATTAAGAGTGAGCGCTGCACGTGCAACACTCATGCATAAACATGTACAGTGGGTATGCCTGCGAGTGTGTGTGTGTGTGCCTGTGTGTGTGTTGATGCCACAAGGTGCTTCAAATGCCAACTCTCCAGTGGCATAAAACTAATTTACAAGTTTTTGGCGCTTGCAAACGAGTTTGAAATTTGAGCGTCAGTTAGAAAGATGTGAGTGGAATACTTTATACACAAACACACACACACACACACACACACACACCCTGTCTGCATATTTAAAGCGTATTTATAGAGTATATAGTCAGCGAAGTCAGACCAATAAAAATGCCAGAGAATTGTGAATAAATAGGCAGCCCAAACAAAGGCTGACATAAATATGCATTTCTCTACATTGCGTTCATAAATAAATTCGGTGGGAAAATCATTTGGAAAAAAGGAGGGAAAAGGAGGGAAAAGGAAGTAAGGAAGAGCTGAAGACTGACTAGAGACAAGAGTCATTTGCTGCTGTGTAACGGAAAGGCAACACCGAGTTCATTAGGTATGTATGGGAAGTCTAGTCCGGGGAAAAGGTGCTTAATGCCATGCTCCAAAATGGCTGCCATAAATGTGCCAGCTCATTTGAGGGGTGGTGTGGGTGGCCTGGCTGGTGTGGGCTGGTGGGGTGTGGCAGGTCGCTGCCTCTAATGTTATACAGACAAGATGAAGCACTTAAGAATGCGTTGTGCCATGTCAGCGATGGGATCTTCCCAACTCCCCCATGTGTATCTAATATCAGATGCTTGTCTGGACGGACAGGTGATAATGAACACACTTAGCTGGCAGGTAGCCTGCAGGAGCAGCTCTGCTCCCCATTTCCAACTGTCCTGGAATTACACACATGCTGCCATTTAAGCAGTTAATGGTGTGTTTAAAGCTAATTGCCGTTGCCAACTGTTGGTTCTGTTGGCCTCAACAAAGCAGCTACAAAAGCCTCCTCTGCTTCTTTATTAACTTGGCAATTTATTTTATGAACTTTTTGTGTCGCCGCTGCCAACCGCAAGCAATGCAAAATATACTGAATAATACAGGCCAATGTTTTATTGTGGCTTGTACTCCATACCCTACAAATGGGCCACAAAAACACTTCTCATTTATTTGTCATTGAATTGCAATTAAATTAAAACTAAATCAAACCATTTAATTGCATTATTTTTCATAGTTTCATTTATAAATTGACAAATATTTGCCCAAACTTAATTAATGCATTTCTTTGTCAATTTTGGTACTTTTATGTAATTAATAGCAACTCAATTAAACGCTGTAATATTTTATTTATTTAATTTAAAGACTTTATAAACTATTTTCTGCTTTTTAAACTACTTTTTTCCACTCTCAACTAAGCCTAACATGTGCTACAGGATATCTCGTAGTCTTTGCCCTTTTACAGCCCCCTTTTCTGACCTTTGTTTTATGCAACCAGTGGGAATATCTCATTTGCTTGGACCCTGTTGTCATAGCGGCTGTGAAAATGTTATTGTTTGTGCCCGCAATGAGGCTGGAGGCCAGAAAAATGAGACTGACAGCGGCAGGCTCATGCTCACCTGACAGTTAATCAGCACACACACAAAATTTGCCCTACAGCACACCCACACACATACCTACACACATCAGCTACAAAATGCTGTTTCAACATTTGCTTTCTTCTCTTTGGCTGCGGCACTAAAAAATTAGTTTTCCTTTATTGAGCCGCCCTGTGATTGCCACAGCGAACGTGCTGCCAATTTTGGCAAGGTTGCATACAAATTCCAAAAAACCTCAAAAGAAGAAAAGGAAGAAAGGAATGCCAGCTTTTGTTGGACAGTGTTTGACAGCGGGCTTTGTGTGCTGTGTGTGTTGTCGGGACAACACGTTGCGTATACGCAACGTAAATCTAATTAAATTCCATGCAGCTGGACAGACACTTGTTGGCTTATTTACAGTCAGTATCACCAGGAGCAATTGCTTATGCGTTGGCCTGCGGTGTACTTCAAGTGCGTACAGTGATTGGCATCTTGTGAGATCAGCAGCAGCAGATTGATGTGATGTTTGCCGGCTATTTGGGGGAATAATGTGAAAATGGCAGCTGTGCTTAAATGCTTAACAAGGCTATAAGGCTGCTGGCCATTGCGGTCATTGTTTTGTGCCCACACCCCCCAGAAAGTTGCCCCATTGGCGCTTTTTTAGCAAGGTGGGCGCGGTTGTCGTTATTAGCATGCCATCAGAGCAATGGAGATGAGGAGGAGACGAACAATTTATGCAAAACGTGCTCAAGTGGCCCACATCGCGTGAGTGGCGCCAACTAACGCGTTTGGGGCAACTTTTGCCCCAAACCAACAGCACCACTAACGGCTCATTATCAGCGAGCATGAAAGAAATGTCTAAATTATATATATAGAAAACATATATATGTTATTTTGGCCAGGCATATTTGGCATTGCTTTAAAGGTTTCCCAGCAGTACTTTGAGTTTCAATGCCAAGAGTCGAAATAAATGTTAAGGTCAACAAACAAGTCTCAAATATTCACTTTTGTAATTGGATGCTGTCGTCTGTGACTGTGACGGTGACGCTGACTCTGACTGTGCATACCTTTAGATGCTGTCACACACACACACACACACACACGAACACACACACTCGCAGCTATTGTGGCACTCTGCAATCCGCGCCAGGGGCAGAGCAAAAGCATGAAATAAAGTTAGAGGCGTGCGTATCGACTGTTAATGACCTCGTAAACTGTGTGAAGTAAACTCTTAGACGGTTTTTAAAATATTTAGTTAAGCTTGGTAGATATTTTAAATATTTCTATATTTATTAAGTGTAAGTTTGGCTTAAAAAAGCTAAGTAAATGCAACAAATAGTAAGTACTGATGTTCCACAGTTTGAACCTATGGGAGGTATATGAAATACCCGTCCAACACAAGCCAAACTTGGTCAGGTGTAATAAAAATATCCAGTCCACATTATGTGTAGTTTCCTTCAAGACCTCTAAAATAACAACCAAATTATCTTACTATGATTTTTGAAGCAACATTTCAACTGAGATTGCTCTAGTTTCTAATTTTTTGTGCAAACGAAAGTGGTTGGGATACAAATTTGATATACGACAGCTAAATGTAACATATAGACCGATTTATATGAAAAATTTGGTAGCTCTAGCTTTCAATGGCGCTGAGATGCAGGTGCTTAAACAGACAAACACCTCTATCGACTTGTCTACTGCAGCTTATCAGAAATACCTGATGATCATACTTCATGACCACTCCCACTTCCCCCACTGCGCCTTACACACACTGCTTTCTAATAAACCCATTATACCTCTGTAGTGTACCTGAGTACGGGGTCTTGAAAAAAAAAGGAAAAGCAAAAGCAAAAAAGGAAAAACAAGTTCGTAAAAAGCAAAACTCAAATTGTATGTGTGCATGTTGTTCAGTTGCCACCGCACCCAATTCGTGTTGTTGTTGTTGTCATAAAGTCCGCGTG
This sequence comes from Drosophila dunni, assembly GCA_018152125.1. NCBI lineage: Eukaryota > Metazoa > Arthropoda > Insecta > Diptera > Drosophilidae > Drosophila > Drosophila dunni. The sequence goes on along the minus strand of JAECXC010000339.1, from coordinate 9,251,542 downwards.
TGGGAGGGAGGGGTTCTGTGTGTTGGTGTTCCTGGGTGTTGTGTTCAGTTCTGTTGTGTTGTTTGTTATGCTCCTTTATTCTGCTCAGCATTGGAGCGCATTGTATTCTGTTTGTTTTATAGTTATTGCTTTTGTTTCGCCTTCAACAGTGCCAAGCCCCTCTCAAGCCACCCCTCCTCCCCTTTATCGCAATTTTATGCACATTTAATCTTATGACAGACAAAATGTTGTAAAATTGTTTATGGCACTTTGTGACATGGTCAGTTTTTATACATTTCACAGTAACTAAAACATTTATGCGCACATGTGCTGCATCCAACAGGATTCAAAAGAAACTGTCAGGTGATCAGGTAAATATCTGCCATAATGCTAAGTTAACTTTGAGCTGACATGACTATGCGGTAAGACGTCGTGAGCAGCTGAGTAAAGTTACTTGTTAAAATTCTGCTTTTGGTATTTTCATTTTAAAGTTTTTAACAGCATAGTTTAGTTTAGAAGCAGCTACGAAGTCTGTGGAAATTCTTAAATAAATTTAGCTGTGTATAAAAATATTTTTTTAGTTTTGTAAGAAGATTTCTTAATTTTTGCTTACATTTTTCTTGCAAACTTTTATTTATTGGAATTTTCTCTTCATTTACTTTAATTTTAACAATTTCTAAGTTTCTTCAAACAATATTTCTTTAGCAAATGCACACTAGAGTTAATTAAACTGTTTGAAATATTTATAGGCAATTTTTATCTTAAATTTCACAACGAAACCTTTTTTTATTTTCAAATAAAATAATTTATTTAATAAGTGTCTTTGTTAAATAAAAAGCTTAGTTTGTTTGCACACAGATTGGTGCAACTTAAGCTTAAAAAACATAAAATTTGAGGTCCACTTGCCACTCAAGAATTTCTCATATGCTCATACTTTATTAAGCTTATTCTTTAGGTGTACCCAAGAAATATAAAGTTAATATCTGTGTACTAAAGCCAGTAAATCCTAAAGCCCTTCCGTATTAAGTCCTAGTTAAAATTCCATGTACACTCCTCTATACACTACCTAAAAAGCTAATTTACTAGCCTGTAGATTGAAAACATTTGCTCTGCTCATGTCCCTCACACATGGCCGATTTCAGTTTGTGTTTTAGCAAATTTTTGTCACATTAATATTAATTTTTTTGAGTGTCGAAGAATGCAAACTACTTTAAAGCAGTTCGCAGCTATTTTTAGTGCCCCTTTCCCTTGAACAAAAACTGCTCAAATGCGTACAGCAAAAAACTGAAGTACAAAAGAAAAATTTATAAAAAAAATAAATATATGTTTGAATTTCGAAGATCAAATAATTTTTTGACAAAAGCAATTTCAAGTTGAAAGTAAGAAAAAGTTAAAAAAAAAATTAAAACTGTGTGAAAAACTTTGTTGATTATTTTAATAGCAAGTGGAATATTTATGAACTCACCTGATGAAACAGTTTAGTGCTGGCTGACAACCTGTTGGTTGCAGTAGCTGATAGCTGATTGTAGTTGTTGCTGTTGTTGTTGTTGTTGTTGCCGTTGTCAGCTGTTGTTATGTATATGAGTATTGGCAGACAATACAAGAATCCACTCACAGTTGGCACGCTATTTGGTTTTCATGTCAGCGCAGTGTCCAGTTCAATTTTATTTCGATTTTAATCGAAATATATATTTTATCTATTTTTTTTTTTTTTGTTGCTTTTTGGCCAAGCTGTCTGCTCATTTAGCCGATGAATGCCGATGCTCTTTTCCGACTCATCGTAAGTATATATATCTATATATCTATATATACATGTGTGCGATGTTTATTCGTATAAATTTGAAAATTATTATTAGTTATTTGTTGTTTGCTTTGCGCTTTTTGGTCTGCAGACACATTTCATTTCATTTTGTTCTATTTACTCATTTATCTACGTGCTTCATCTATTAAAATTCTATATTCTATATTCCAATTTCTTTTTTACACTTTTTTTTATTGTGTGTGCTTCGCTCTGTCTGTTCGGGGTGAGAATTGAAATAAGTTTTCTTGTCGAAAAGTCGAGCGTTAATTTATGACTGGAATTTGTTGCCAGTTAGCTCTAGATTTATAGTATCTATTCAGCTGTAGTATTACCGTATATATATATAGTTTAAGTGTAAGTAGTACTTCTCCAAAAATAGTGTGATTTTCTTAGGTTTCCTGTCATCAATTTGGTCTGCAGTTGAGTTGAGTAACGAGCTAGAGTTTTAGGTTTAAGTTTAGGTTTAGGTTGATTTAAGTTCCAGTTGCCAGTTTACAAAATTCGTTGCGCTTGTCGTTTAGAGGTGTGTATGTAGCCAGAAAAATATATGCTTAATATTCATATTCATTTCTTGTTTAGGTTAGGTTAACGCAACTCATTATAGCCACTTTGAAACCGAGCACACACACGGCACGGGCGCGACACTAAAAACGGGGCTCAAATTGCTTGATTGCATTAATTATTCAGCTCGAAAGGTAGTATGATTATTTCTGTATATATATATATATCGTAAAGGGTGTATATATGTGTGTATTTATGGTGGGGTCACGGAAGGCGTGTCAAACTTCACAAACGAATTGTTAAAGCTACGCGCGCGATAATAAAATTCTAGAGCATACTTTCTAGCAATGCTGCACTTTTTGATACGCATCTACACAGTGCACTCGAGCACACACACAACACTCACACACGCTCACTCACACACACGCACACTCGCACACCGTCACCAACAACGACACCGACTGTTGTAAGGTACTTGTTGTTTCAGCGGCAAAAAAGAGTTGCCTTTAGGCCAATGTCTAGTCCTCTGGTCTGGTATTGTGTTTATGCCGTGTCGCCCTTGCGGCCAACATCACGTCCAGCTAACGACTGAGACAACGCTGCGTATACGCAACAACGTTGACTGACAAACATGCCTATTTTCGGAGTAACTGCAAAGCGCCTGCGCGGTGAGAACAGAAATGGAAAATAAATAAAAATAAAGAGCGTGTTGCCAAACAGAATCAAGCAAGTGGTTTGCATTTGGGCCAATGGCCCAAAGCGACTTCAAGCATGCTTCAGTCAAACACTAAGCAATTGTTTCATAAATTAACAAACAAACACACACGGGCTCACACACACACACACACACACACACACACACCAGCGTAATCAATAATCAGCAGCTAATTTGTTGCAGCCAAGCGGCATTTAATTACCTAGCAACATGCGGTGGTGCAGTTGTGCGAGTGGTGCCACAACACACAGCAGCGAATCAATTGACTGCCTGTGGTGATATCTGTCATGCAGTCACACATAATGAAATATACATACATTCTATTTACCAATATATATTCCTATGATAACAATGCACAAGCGTCTTGGCACTAAACTCAATTCGATGAGAAAATCGATGCAATCGAAGGGGAGCAAAGGGACCAAAGGGAAGTAACAACATCCGTTGTTAGTCTTGGTCCTTTTGGTCCTTTTGCTACTCTTGCCTCACTGGCGATTATATTGGTTGCTTGGCTAAAGTGAGCGAAACTTTTTAATTAAAATTCACACGCAATATGTTGCGCATACGCAACGTTGTACATTCATTCAAGTTGAGCTAAGCTCGAAGCTCCTTGAAGCTCATTAGCGTTCAAATTGTGCGCGTATCATGTAATTTAGATTAAATGCAAATTGAAAATGTAAAGCGATTGTGGTTCTTTTGGTTTCAACTTATTTTAGCTGTCTACCTTAGTTACCTCACTGTCTCCCCATCTCCCCCTCCGGCTGTCGCGCGCTGCCTGCAAAAGTTTTGTCACCTAGATTCACGCCCAGTGACCAAACAATTTACAAACTCAACTCAAGCGTTGCAGCTTAGTTTATGTTAAGTCAAACACTGACATTAACCTCCAACTTGGCATTAGCAAACTTGTTAAAATACCTGGCGATTAAATTATTAGCCACAAAGTTTGCCATATTGTTGTTGGCCCAAAGACCAGTAGCGAGTAGCGAGTGGCCCGCAGAGCCAGCAGCTTTTATAAATATTAATAAAGTCAAAGTGTCCAGCAAAATGTATCCACTTGACACGCTGCTGCTACTACACCTGCCCCTACAGGTACACAAGCAGTACGCGTTGTAAATTCATCAAGTAAATGGAGTTTGCAAAGGTAAACTGCAAAATTGCTTTATTAAGTGTGCTCTTTAAGTTCCTGTAGAGTGGGGAAAACAACAGTTTATGTAGAGTTCAAAAGATAAGACCTGATTCACTATGTATACATATTTATAAGCATTTGGTATATATGGGAATTAAGTCTTGATTTGCTTTAAATTAATTGAATAAACTTAAGTTCATTGGAGTGTGCAGCAGCTGAACTGTTGAATTAACTAAGCTCATGTGGGAAAAGTCTGTAGCTTGAATAAATAAATATAATAAAATTAGTAGAATTTTACAAATAGAAACTGAATATTTGTGGAAAGCTATTTAATGTTTAAGAAGTTAAAATAAATTTTAAAAATAGACAGTAGAGATAAACATACAATTTATACTTGTAAAACTAAAATAAAAATGTTTGTAGCTTTAATTTAAAGCCCAATAGTAGGATTTTGAAACAAAAATTTATTTTTTTATAGGAATCCCACCTAGCATTTGGAAGACTCTTTTGTAAGAAATGAATTTGGCGAGTCGTTTTTGAGCCCCCGTGGCGATTAAAAAACGACTTCTCATATGATATACTTAAAGCACAGCAATCGCCAATAGATCATTCAGGGGATTGAAATGCGATTGACTTCTGCTTTGGAGTGATATTTTGCTGTCGCGTATGACAAAAAAAATATATGACTCGAATATGACCCGAAACTGATTATAACAAGTAGGAAAGGCTACAGTCGAGCGGGCCGACAGTAAAAGACCCCGTACTCCCATAATAATGCGCATTTGTATTTAATTTGAATTAAAATTTTATAACGAAATTTAAAAATTAAAATTTATATGTATATTTTAAATTGATATTTAAAAAAAATTAAATTAGCAATTCTCATTGCCAGCATTCGAACCCACGACCCTCAGGCAACGATTTCACATCGCGCCGTAACTCTACCATTCGCACCACGCGCTACTTTCAAGCATGTTCCGCTTATTCGCATTTACATGTTATACATACAAGTACACACTCATTTGAAATTATGTGTATGCACATATGTATGTATGCGTGCCTAGCACTGGTCGGCACGGAGGCGTCGCAACGTCGCAGCGACGCAGCGTCTGCGAGCAGACGCTGACGTCACACAGGCGGCGAAATTGCAGCTAAATTACATAAACTTTCTAAGCTAATAACTTTTTTGTTAATTGACGGATTTTAACGGCGCTTGAAATATAGTTTGATATGATATTCCTCTCTTCGAATAATTAATTATAAACACGGTACTATTTGACTAAATGCCCTAAATCATGCAAATTTTGAGCTTGAAATTTTGAAAGTTTTTTAGCTTTTATGAGAAAAGGGGGCGTGGCAGGCCAAAATTTTGAATGGCATTGCATTAAGGCTGTCTCTAGCAACTCTAGCAAGCAAAAATGGTGTTCCTAAGTGCCATAGTTACTGAGTTATTTGCCTAAAACTACATTTTTTTTCGAGGTGTGTCTGGTTTTTTGCTAATTGCGGGGGCGGTGAGGGGCGTGGCAAAAATTTGAAATAAACTTAACCTGCGTAAGATAATAACGGACTTTCATTATAAATTTGGTGGCTCTAGCTTTTGTAGTTTAAAAGATCCAGGTGTTCATACGGACGGACGGACAGACAGACGGACAGACGGACAGACGGACATGGCTATATCGACTCGGCTGTTGATGCTGATCAAGAATATATATACTTTATGGGGTCGGCCACGCCTCCTTCTGCCTGTTACGCACATTTCGCTTCTGACAAACCTAATAGACCCCTCTACTCTTTTTTAGAGTACGGGGTCTAAAAAAGGGTCACAAGCGACTCATCAAGAAGGGTCGCAGCTAGGGTATTTTTTTCTCCCGACGAATGGATCATTAATGACCAGAAAATAAGCTCATTTATGACTATTTTAATCAGCATGAGGACTCACAAAAGACTGAAATACGAACGAAATGTTTGGTGGGATATATTAATATATAGTAATAGATTTGAAGTGATTAAGTTTTAGTTTTTCTAAGAGAACAGAATTAGGTACAAACAAGAAAGAAAGGCTACAGTCGAGCGAGTCGACTGTAAAAGACCCAGCTGTTCAGCCGGGCAGCGGTCAGACAGACAGACGAACATCGCTATATCGACTTGACTGTTGATGCCGCTCAAGAATATATATACTTTATGGCGTCGGAAACGCTTCCTTCTGCCTGTTACGCACATTTCGCTTCTGACAAACCTAATAGACCCCTCCACTCTTTTTTTGAGTACGTGGTCTAATAAAAATCAAACTGCCTTACTTATTTTACAACTTATTTGAGCTCTATAGATACAAATTTTTTTTTTTTTTTTTTTTTTTATATGATATAATATTTATTTTAATCAAATACATTTCTTAAGCTATAACTTAAGAGGTATAAACTCTTTAAACCTACTGGCATTTGCTGCTATTTTACAGTTTATTCAATATGGCCATCAAGTTTTATGGCCAAATCGTTTTACCCACGTTGACCTAAACACTTTACACTGCGCTTAAATAATTGAAGACTTGAGATTTGCATGTGAGACGCAACTGGAGCACAAGGAATAAAAGTTTCGATTGCTTCAAGGGAGTAGTACAAACATGAGAACACGGTTTGGTTATAGATGCACCAAACGGGCCAAGAAGCAAACCATTTTGGCCACATAATTATCTATTAATTGAGCGGCGTGAGTAAGTCAAAGTACCAAAGTGCCAAAGTGGCAAAAGTGGCAGGAAAAAGTCAGTTAACGTAAATTTGTGGCACGTATTGGCAGTTGGAAAGTGCAGGCATGGCCATTATGGCCAACTAAATGAATTGCATGCTCGATAATTGGCCAAAACTGCAGCGTTGGCCACTTCAAAAGAAAACGCACAACTTTTAACAGCTAAGAGCATTTCAGGCTTTGGGGCACACTTTAGCAATGCCAATGTTTAATTAAGGAACCAATTAGTGTTGCCAACGCCAACAGCAGGGGAAGAGAGGAGTGTGACAGGCTGAGAGAATTATGTGCCACGTGTAATTTTTAAGCATTTTCTGATGAGTTATGAAAAGCGTTAAGACCATCAATTAAAGCGCCATTAGCTGGCGCCAGGCCCAAGCTAAGAGCAAGCGAGAGAGAAGGCTTATCTCTATGGCGTTGTCAATCAGTCAGTCAAACAGTCAATCAGTCAGTCAAGCATTTGTTATTAGTGGCATTAAGGCATACAGCAATTAGGATTTATTTTTGGGGTAACGCTGGCGACACATTATCGATCCGTTTAGGCCATATTCTACTTAGCCAAACTCTAATTGCGGCCATTTATGCTGCGTTTCATACCCGTTTCACACAGCCAACACTTCAGCGCAAGCCATTTGACTTGTTAAGCCGTGTTAGATATATAAATGTATATATTGATTTTGGCCTGGCTCAAAACAGACACACACACACAGACACAGCTCACAAAAGGCAACAACAACAACAACAAGTCGAGTCAAGAGTCGGTAAATGTGAATGACAATTTCAATTTAACAATTTGCATGCTAATGTTATGCGGCAAACTTCCATTCAACTGCCTCCATTTAACTGTCGACACACTAAACCACACACCACACCCCCTCTCCTTTCCCCTCCCCCCACCCCTCTCCCACACATTCACACACACGTGGCAGCCTCATGCGTGTCTGTGTTTGTTTGAATAATGTGTTGCCTTTTGGCCATTTTATGAGCCATCTAAATATCAGCTTTGAATTCAGTTTATTCATTCCCAAATTATGCTGTTTATTAATTAAATTAAAAATTGCTATTTATGTATATGTACCAAATGGTATACTGTACATTACAGCACAGCATTGAACATACTATAAGATTTGTTGATATACTTATTTTTAAAACTTAGTGAATATATATTTTTAATTAAATAAATTGTGTTGATTAAATAATTTTTACAATTTTAAAATTTAAAAAAATATTTTTTTAATATATATTTAATTAATAAATAAATTAATTAAATAATTAAATAATTTTCAAAATTTGTTTTTAAAAAAATTTAAATAAATGTATTATATTTTAATGAATGATTGAATTGAATGATTTAAATGAATAATTTTAATTTTTTATAATTTGATAATTATTTTTTATAGATATTTAATTACAAAAATTATTTTAATAAAACAATTTTAAAAATTTGGTTCTTAAAAAATTTTAAGTAAATGTATTATATTTTAATAAATGAATAATTTGATAAAAAAAAAATTTTAAATAAATATTTAATTAAATAAATTATTTTATTCAAAAAATTTTTAAAATTTGTTATGAAAAAATTTAAAAAAAAATGTAAAAATATTATAAAAATATAATACATTTATTTGTATTATATTTTTATATTTTTAAATTTTGTAAATTGTATTAAAATATATTTTAATATTTTTTTTATAATAATAAAAACACTTTTTTATATTTAGGCACATTTGTATATTTCAAAGTTCACATATAAATATACAATTTAAAATATAATTGATTTGTGTTGTAACAATTTGAGAATTAAATGATTCATTTTTTTTAATTTACTGCAAACCAAGTTAATGAAGTTGTAATTACAATTGTTTTTAATGAATTAAATGTTCGAAATTCAAATTGCTATAATTAAACCAGTCGCACAGCATTTTTAAGTAAATTAAATTAAATATTATATGTAAAAGAGGACATCCACTGTTTATTTGAAGCTGTTCATCAAACCCTTTGCTGTGGACCTTCCAGAGTATGAGCTGTGCATAAATTTGCCTGACCCAAAGTGAAAAGTCGGTTAATTATTATAATGTGCACGTTTTTGGCAACAAGCGCCTTCAACCCCTTCCAGTCCTTCCAAAAAGGCGCCTCTTGCTTAATCCTGTAAGTTTGTTTAAAGTTTTGGTCTGTTTTGTTTTCGATTAGCCAGGGCTGGAGAATAATTACCCGTGTCCTTTGTTACAAATTCATTAAATTATAAAATCCAAGTGCAAGCCCACGGCGCTGTTCAGAAAATAATTAGGTTTTCCAGCAATCTGTGTACCAACTTGGCTGAAACGAGTATATTTGTTTGGAATTTAGTTCAGCCAGGGATGCTGAAGAGCCTCGGCGGCAGAGGGACGCTTCTCCGGATCGAGTTCCAGTAGGTACTCTAGGAAAGCAGCAAAATTCTTGGCATCCTCGGGTGCCCAGCAAAAGGTGTCAAGTAGCACATTTCTAATGCTATTGCGATGATCGGACATATGGAGCATCTGACCGTACTCATCAAATATCAGATACGATTTCCTGCCCTTCCTGATGAGATGCATCGGTATGTATCGCAAGTGTTCGATAATGGACGCCACATGAAACTCCTCGCGATTGGGTACATTTGGCGGAAGTATACCAAAAAGATACTTTCCAGTGGCCAACTCAAAGCTGACACAAGCCACACTCCAGATGTCGGCAGTGGTCGTATAGCCACTATCCAAAATGGCCTCAATGCAGCGATAGGCTGGCGTCTGTATCTCCCAGTTCGTGGGTTTATCCGCATAGCAGGCATTACCCAAGTCGGCTATCTTGACGCGTAAATCCTCCGGCTCACCATTTCCCATGGAGTACAGCACATTCTCCGGCTTGATGTCTGTGTGTATGATGTTGTTACAATGCAAATAGTCCAGTCCTATTAGCATCTGACGGGTTATGTTCTTGACCATGTCCAGTGGCAGACTAACGTGCACCGATTTCTCGGCCAGATCCAGCAGTGTGCCATCCAGCAGCTCCACCACCATACAAGGAGTTGCGCCCACGGATGTTTCAATGTTAAAGGAATCGTAAAATTGTATAACAAATTGTTGTCTGGGATCTGGCGGTGTATTGCCATGTAATTTGCGTAACATTTCTATTTCCATAGCCACCATGGCCACATTATCCTCAACCTCCCTGGGGATTTTAACAACCACCTCGCGTTTGCCTTTCAAATCCCAGCAGCGGAGCACAGTGGACATGATGCCATCGTACAGCTGCTCCAGCACATAGTAGCGATCTGCAAATTTATTCAAATATTTAACCAAGTATTTAAAATAAATTGATTTAATTTACCATTTAGCAAATCACCGATTTTAATTGTTGAAGGCGCAAAGTCTTGATTGGTTTGGTAAATCATTTCCGAATCTTTAGGTGTTTTGGGCGTTTGATTCAAGTCTATGTCAAAAATGTCCCAATCATTGCAAGAGCTGGGATTTTCCAGAGTTTCGATTTCTGTTTCATTTTGTGTGTTCGGTGGCTCAGTAGAGACTGGATTTGTGCCTATTTTTGGAGACTGAAAAGCAAGTTCTTCCCCGGCGTTCATGGGCTTATTAGCCATATGTTCATCTTCATTAGTTGACTTGAAGCCGGAACTATCCTTGCAATCATCGACATCAATATTTAGTTTTGAAATAACAGAATTTTTCCAGCTGTCGTCTACTTCTTCCACGGAAATGGCTGGTGACCCTTGTGGCAATTCATTAAGCCAGTTATTGGTTTGATAAACCATTTCAGTTGGCTTAGAGACAACAGAAGGCTCACAGTTGTCTTGAGTATCCATCGGCTCGGTTACCATTTCAAGATTTTCATCTTTTTGGAAAGTCATGGACTTATTTGACAAATCTGTTGGCAATTCTTCTAGCCCGTTATTAGTTGGCAAATCCATTTCAGTTGGCTTAAAAACAACAGAAGTCTCACAGTTGTCTTGAGTGTTCGCTGGCTTGTCTTCCGTTTCAAGGTTTCCATCTTTTTGGAAAGGCATGTACTTTTTTGACACATCTTTTAGCAATTCTTCTTGCCCGTTATTGGTTGGCAAATCCATTTCAGTTGGTTTACAAACAACCGAAGTCTCACAGTTTTCTTGAGTATCCATCGGCTCGGTTACCATTTCAAGACTTAGATCTTTTCGGAAAGTCATGGACTTATTTGACATACCTTTTGGCAATTCTTCTAGCCCGTCGCTGGTTGGCAAACCCATTTCAGTTGGTTTGGAAACAACTGAAGTCTCACAGTTGTCTTGTGTATCCACTGGCTTGTCTTCCATTTCAAGGTTTGGATCTTTTTGGGAAGTCATGGACTTATTTGACATATCTTCTAGCCCGTTGCTGGTTTGAAAACCCATTTCAGTTGGTTTGGAAACAACTGAAGTCTCACAGTTGGCTTGAGTATCCATCGCCTCGGTTACCATTTCAAGGCTTAGATATTTTTGGGAAGTCATGGACTTATTTGACATATCTATTGGCAACTCTTCTTGCCCGTTATTGGTTGGCGAACCCATTTCAGTTGGTTTGGAAACAACAGAAGTCTCACAGTTGGCTGGAGTATCTGCTGGCTTGTCTTCCGTTTCAAGGTTCAGATCTTTTTGGAGAGTCATGGACTTATTTGACATATCTTCTAGCCCGTTATTGGTTGGCAAACATATTTCAGTTGGTTTAGAAACAACCGAAGTCTCACAGTTGTCTGGAGTATCCATCGCCTCGGTTACCATTCCAAGGCTTAGATCTTTTTGCGAAGTCATGGACGTATTTGACAAGTCTGTTGGCAATTCTTCTAGCCCGTTGCTGGTTGGCAAATCCATTTCAGTTGGTTTAGAAACAACATAAGTCTCACATTGGTCTTGAGTATCCATCGGCTCGGTTACCATTTTAAGGTTTGGATCTTTTTGGGAAGTCATGGACTTATTTGACAAATCTGTTGGCAATTCTTCTAGCCCGTTGCTGGTTGGCAAACCTATTTCAGTAGGTTTAGAAACAACAGAAGTCTCACAGTTGCCTTGAGTGTTCGCTGGCTTGTCTTCCGTTTCAAGGTTTCGATCTTTTTCGGAAGTCAAGGTGGAAGGAAGTTGGGAAGGAAGAATAACCTCTCTCTTGCTTTGCAAATCCCAGCACAGCCAACAATTGGCCATGCCGAGATGCTTCATCACAAAGTACCTGTCTATATAAGAATTTTAGTCACCACTTACATAAAATTAAACCTATCATGTATTACCTTCGAGTAGTTTACCCAGTACACATCGTAGCTCCTTATTCTGCTTGTTTTTGCAAATTTCTTTGCCCTTTTGCTGCTTCAATTCGGTTGTTGCATTTTTAAAGTTTCCAAAACTTTTCCGTTCACGCTTTTTGGTGTTCACCTTCATGATTTTTTTTTCTTGACACGTTTTTCACAATCGTACATAACTTTAGATCATGCTTTGTCACACTCTAGTGTTGGTTAACGCACAACTAACTGTGTTGAAAGTTACGCAAACCGATAACATAAAGTTGTTAGTTGTCGACAAAGTTGGCGACAGCTGTGGGAAGCAGTCAAGTGTCAAACTACTGTAATTGCAGCACATGCAACAACGCTACAAGGAGCTTGCCACATCACCACTACTCAAAAGTTAAATCATGACGAATGTGGCATACACAACGTTCTTGCCACATCCTCTGTCTGTCTCCTTGGGGCACGTGCCATCTTCAACACTACACTTATCTAAAGGTATATATGAGTCCAGTGTACCCTAACTATCGCTGGATAGAACTAGTCAAGGACTTGTCTTATAAGGTTAGCAAACATTAGTATTTTAGGAACATACTTGAAACGCAGTAGTGATTTTTGAGTAGTTTCCAACACTGTTAATCAGTGTTAATAGCACCAGACTCGCTTTGCTTGTTATCGAAGTTAACTTCACAGTGTAGTCAAGTATTTTGAGAGATTTTAAAATATTTATAGGGTTTATTCAGTCATTATTTCAGTAATCGGCAAATGTTTGTTGCTGATTTTATGAAATCATAAAATAACTCACAGCTTATTTGATACAGTGATTTTATTTAAAGTCATATAGGCATATTGTATGAAACATGAACGCCATTAAAATAAAACTAAATTTACCTCGCTGCTCTCAGCTTATTTCATACAGTCCATTTGTTACTATAATTTTAAAACTACAAACAGCACACAAAAAGGCTTAAATGCCATTTTAAAGCCGAAATTGTTTACTTTGCTAAAAAAATATTTTTAATGGCGATAAGTGATTTTTAATAAAACATGTGATGAATTCACTAATTATTTCGTGCAGTAAATACGCAAACTTTTACGCTTAAAACCAAAATCCGTAGAGTAAATAAACTTTGGTATTGGCCAGGTGAGAGCTTCCCGTGTTCAGTGCTCTTCAATCCCAAGTAAATCCTTGGCAAGTACGCAACAGCGGGAGAGAGTGTAAATAATGTGCCTGAAAATCCCGCTTAATGAACTGAAAATAGAAATACAAAAGCACAAAATGCTGCAGCATGTGGCATGTGGCAGGTTCAAGGTCATATATATAGTTGACTTAAGTAGTATTTTTCAACTCGAATTGAATACAACACTGCTACTGCTTAAAATAACGAATGCCTCGAGTGTTAAGTTTCAAAGCGAACAACGAATAGCAAGGAAAACAAAAAGCATCAAAAAAAAACAAGCGAATGCGTGTCAAAAAGGAACACACAAAATGGCGCCCGAAACTTAAAGTTTCGATAGTGTGGAGGGTGCTGAAGGGAACTCCTCCAAGGCAGGTTGAAAGAGGTTCAACTTAAATCGAAACTTTTTGGCCCAAAGTGCCGATAGACCGAAATCAAAGGCTTTAATGAAGGGCTTAATAAATGAAATCGGTTATACCACGGTTATAGACGTATGTATATGTGTGTGCTGCGTATTGTTTAACAGACTGATTCAGTGGTCTATTCATGAGCTGTCAATTTGCATGCTGATGCAATTGCGTAATTACATTTGCCACGATTGTTGTGCTGTTTGTGTGCTACATTTATATGCAGATTGACGCGTTTGAATGGCAACTTATATATGTGTGGGAGTATAGCACGGATACTACTTATAGGGTGTTAGTTTGGCAGGGCATGAACCTCCGATCAGTTCATTTTGGTTGCTTTTGTAGCTACAAAGCAAAACTCTTGTACTTAAAGTAGGAGCAGGTAAGTCTTAAGTTGTAATTAGATTATAGCTCCAACTTTAAATTCTGTTATAGCATATAAATTTTTAATTAGTTAATTAGGGTTTTTATAACAATTAAACAGAAACTAGAGCTCAAATAAGTCTCTCAAATAAAGTTTATGTATGCTAATTGGCTAAATAAAAATATTTGCTTGAAAAAGTCTCCTCTTACCCTATCTCTTAGATCCCTTAAGCTTTAACTACATTCCTGTTTTCCATATTTTTGCTCAGTGTATTTACTTTAGTTACCCAGTTTGACACTAGATTTGCAATATTTGTGTTTTGTGTCGTGCGGTTTTCTGCATGTTAACTTTCACTTTTGGCATTTCATTTCATGCTGGCAACTCTAGAGACCAATTAAGTGAATTATTCAACGGACAACAGTCGAATCTAAATCATGGCAACGTACTGCCAAAAATCTTGAAATTGTCTAAGCTGCAATGCAGCTCTGGGTTATCCCCCATGCCCGCAACTCCCCAAGAACTCTATCACAGTGCTTTACTTATGATTTCAGTACAAGAAAGAGTTCTTGAAATGGGTATATAAGACTATTAGTTAGTTTTGCATCACTTTAAGTGTCTTGTGTGTGCATACCCTTTGGCAACCAATACCCTGCAGGGTATCAGTGTATATGCTGCAAGGTCACGTTCTTCGTTTTGTTAAACATTTCGATACCATTCACGTTTCATCAAAATTGAATATGCTTATTTATTTATGCGACTGTTTTAATATGCAGCACAGCCATTTCATTGGAATTGAATAGCACAAAACAGGCAGTTGGGACAGACAGACAGACGGACAGTGTGGGGACTGGAATCAGTATCCTCGACAGAGAGACCAAATTATATAAACAATATGCACACGACAAGGACAAAAGATGTTTAGTCGTTGCCTCAATTAACAAATAACTAAACAACCAAACAACGAACCGTATGTAGTGCTATCATTGTCAAACTGTTTCGTGTTTCACATCATTACTAGTTTAGCTTGTTACCCAAATATGAAATATGGTACATATACAATGTACTTATCTTGTGGCAGTGTTCCGAACTGCTAAAGAGTCAACAATTGGGGGAATAACTGAAGGAGTTTTTAGAAACTAGCTAAAATAGTGTAGGGAAAAAATGTATTTTATATTAAAGTAGGTTTAGGAGTACTTCTAAATGATTATTAAGACAAGTTCTCATAGAAACAGGCGAACCAACAGGCGGAACGACAGACGTACATCGACTCAGCTGTTGCTGCTGTTCAAGAATATATATACTTTATACTTTAAGGGGTTGGAGTAGCCTCCTTTTGAGTAGGGTGTCTTTAAAATAAATAGATTAAGCTAACACTCTTCTTTTTAAACAATAAAACGGAGCTTGAACTCAGTGATGCCCAGTGTTATACCTTTTGGCATGTATATTATATATATTTAAGTATACTTTCAGCTAAAAGTTATGACTTCAGAGCTCCATTTGTGACCTGCTCTCAGTGAGTGCGAAATCGTGTAGAATGCGAGTGTGGGAATGCGCTTTTTAACAACATTTCATTTCATGTTTGGTGAATTACATATTAACAGTGCAAACAGACTTAATGTGTGTGTGTTTGGTGTGTGTGTGTGTGTGTGTGTGTTTATGGCACAGTTAGCTATAGCTATATATGGCTATACATTTTATCTATTCAGGTAGTTACGTCACGGCATGTAACGCCTTTGTAGCTGCAGTTGAAATGTAAATCGAACAAGCATTCGGCAAGGACAAGCGCCAGGACCAGCAGGAGCACTAGAAAGAGATGGAAACAGAGAGAGCGAGAGGGAAGAGAAGCTAGAGCCAGTGTGAGAGAGAGGGCTGACAGCAATCAAGTGGAAAGCTTACAGCGTGTACATTTTAGAATGGCTTGCTCTGGTAATGGTTTGGGTTGGCGCTGAGTTCCGAGTCCTTTGGTCTGTGTTGGCCTGGCTTGGCTTGGTTTGGGTTGGTTTGAGTTTTTTGGTTATATTTAATTCATTGACGCTCTACTTCAACGTCAATGCCCCCGCAGCTCCACACCGCAGCGAGACGGGGCTGGGCTAGCTACTTCCTAGGCAGAGCACGACAAACACGACAACGACAACGTCGAGCTGTCTGCAAACTTAACTTGGGCCACGACTTAGACATCGACTACGACTTCAACCCGGTTTCGGTGCTCGTCTTGGCACTGGTCTTGGGCTTGAGGTTTGCGGGGTTCTGAGGGTATTACATATTTACATTTTTGATGGCTTCTTCTTGGCAACACTGCGGCTGGCAAATGTTTTTATTTCTTTTTACTTTTGCTTATTTTATTCTAGACTTTTTTTGGCTATGTTTTGTTGTCTCTTCTTTGAATTTTTAGATATGTTATGTGGGTTGGAAAAAAAAAGGAAAGCGAAACAAAGTGCGAGCATTTCCGGCAGCACTTTGCCAGCTCAATTAGTTGGCTGACAGGACAGCGAACGGAAATTGTTTGCTATTTGCATGGTAAATAAGCAAAAAGGAGTCAACTTAAACTTAATTGCTGTTTTAAGAGACAGGTGTCGAGACTCAAAGAGCAGGGCAACAAGTGAGACTAAAGTAAGTACAACAATCTACGAAGTGGATGGAGATGGAAAGGGAAAGGGAAATGGAAAGAAAAACATTGTCATCTTCATTTGCGGACACGAAAAGTGCAATTTACACGCCAGACTCGCCACGCCCACCTACCCACCCACCCACTGCACAGTGCACAGTGGAGCTATAATCGTGCCAGAGGCACTTGAATATTCCGCCATAAATCCACTTGGCTTGCATGGAAAATATGTAAATACACATAAAAGAAATAGCAGAAAGAGGGAGGGAGAAAGGAGAAAAAGTGAAAGACCTTCGGGACAGGTCGGACTTGAGGTCTGAAAGGCTTTGGCTTGAATCAAGCCAACTGCTGGCTGAGTTTTCCAGTCAGCACAATGGGAATCGATTGAGCAGCGCAAAAGGAATTTATAATAGTGCAATGACTTATGGCGCAATTGCTGCAGTGCAAATAAAATCCAATAAAATTGTGTGACACACACCCATACACACACACACACACACACCACTACACTTAAGCCGACTCAAGTCTCAGCCCGTGCACATTTGTCAAATAATCGTCAGACATATTTGGCTTGCGTTTTGCCAGGGTTGCCATTAACCCCCAAACAAAAATAAATGTAAAAAAGGATTGTCGTTGAAATCCGTAGATATGGTAACACATGCCATGTAATTTAATGTCGTATAAATCACCTGAAATTTGACTAACAATGAGCAAAAAGCCTGACACTTTTTTCCACCTGGCAACAGGTGTGGCAATACCTGCTCCACATGTCACGCGGAAGTGCTTGAGAGGATTCAGAAATGCGGCAAAGTGAGCACTGAATTTCTGGCATATTATGCAAAAGGGTA
Source organism: Drosophila dunni (assembly GCA_018152125.1). Taxonomy (NCBI): domain Eukaryota; kingdom Metazoa; phylum Arthropoda; class Insecta; order Diptera; family Drosophilidae; genus Drosophila; species Drosophila dunni. The sequence continues at coordinate 9,234,029 of JAECXC010000339.1, read as the reverse complement.
CAAAAGTCTTGACACTTCAAACTGTTAGCCAGAAACAGCGTTTAAATTATTTACAAGGTGATGTGAAATGCTAAAAGTCAGTGTCAGTAGGCAGTAAAATTTGATTTATTGACCTTAAAAATACTTAAATATTTTTTAAAATTTGTAATGCGTATCCCTAAACTTTTAAAAGTTCGTCCATAAATAAACTATAATCTTCTTGACTTAAGTACTTCAAAAGCTATGCGCTTAAGTATTCATAAGTTTTAAAAAACTTAGAAATATTTTAAATATTTTCTTTGAGTTTTCACACAAAATAAATAACTCTTTACCTTTAAACAAAACTCAATAGATTGTCTTGAAGTCAATTCAATTCATGTTATTACAAATTAATTCAAACTGCAACCGATTCCATTTAATATTTTAGAATTAATTTTCCTTTAAAAAACGACTGAACTTTGTGACTTTCCAAAAAGTTCCATTTAATTTGAATACATTTTGCCCACGAATGACTTTCTGCACTTAAAAGTTGAGCAAATATTTGTGCATATTTTTAAAGCATACGTGGCTGGAGCTGGAGTACTTGTGAAAGTTTATTTTAATTTAAATAATAGCGGTTTTCGATTTTTATATTGCACTCTGCACTGTTCAGTGAACGATTTCAATTATTTACGACCTTGTCCGCATCAATTTTCAAGCCCATTTTGGCTTCATTGCCCGCCGACGCCATTTTGTCGCCGCTGCAGCAATAAATAATTGAAAAAAAAAACACGAAAAAAACGGTACTCGGGTTAAACCAACACAAACGTGGGCAGTACTTTGTGTATAGAATTACCTTTACTCTATATGTGCTGGCTATAATTGTCAGGTGTAACCTCTCAGTTCCGGCAATTTCCGGTGGTTGCGGCGCCATTTACCAAAGCAAAAGATAGAAAGAAAAAAAACAAAACCAGGCCATAAAAAAATTGGCAGCACAATGCTATAAATACCAAAAATATATATATGAATGCTCCCACACACAGAAAACAGTAACACGCTTCGTCCATTAAAAGCTTAAACTATCAATCCACAAAGCGGCTCAAAAGTTTACCCAAAGATTCAAAATTTCAAAGTCTAAGCAACAAATTGAATTTGAAACAGGCAGAAAGAGCAACAAATAAGAAGCTGTGGGCATAGGGTGGATTGGTAGCAGCTCACCCAATTAGCCGGCTAAACGGAAGTTGGCTTAGATTTAGTTGGTACACAGAGAACAAAAATTTTAAGTTTTAAACTTTAGAGGGAGTTTTTGAGACAGAAAATTGGTTAGTAATTTTTTATTTCTGAATTTAAGTAAGTTCAGAGCTAAAAGGAAAGATGAAGAATTGAACTATTTTATAAACTTTTAATAGACTTTTTTAACCCCAGTTTCCATACTCTTTTTAAATAATTAATAGATGGCTAAAACATCTAATTAATTTAAAAATTAAATCACTAATAAATACATGGTTTAATTTACACCTAAAATAATAAATAATTCATTTTTTGTATTAATTTACTCCCTTTTAAAGTTAATAATTAATATTGTGGCTTAACTCACCACTAACGAATTTTATAATTCATTTCCCAGACTAACATATAAAATAGTTTAAGATACATTTTAAACTTGAATCCAGATGTCGTCCTTTTTTTGCTGTGCATGATTTTAAGTGCCCCACACCGGCTGTGCCGGGAATTTGTTTGATTAGCTTAATTAGACAGGTGTATCAGAGGCAGTGCCAGCGACATTTATTAGACAGCAGTTCGACAAGCGATCCCAGTGGTGCTCATAGCCTGGCAAACCAAAGCCAGCGAGAGAGAAAGATACATGATTCAATGGAGAACAGGGAGTAAGCACTATATAGAAAGCGATGTCATGCAAATTGAGAATGTCAAATGCAAACAGTCAAGCGGACAGCTGGACAGAGAGGAGCACGGAGGAGCAGCACAGATGGAAAGACAGGAAGACAGACGGAGACAGAGAGACAGTTTAACTGGCAACTGGCAGATGATTGTCAAACACACAAAACCCACTCGTAGAGCACACAAATGGAAGGACAGACAGCTAGAGATGGAAGAGTGGAGGGAAGAGTGAGGGAGAGTGGGGGCTATAGAGCGAGACAGTCAGACGCTGGCGACCGCATTGAACCGTTGTGTGTTTGAGCCATCTACATATAACCACAACAGTTTTGAAGGTCACTCGAGGATTAGGCACACGTTGCAAGTGCAGGAGATAACCAGACATCAAGGACACGTCGCTGTTGCAAGTCAGAGCGGCATCTCTCTCTCTCTCGCATGCACGTAGACTCCCACACAGGCTCACTCTCTCTCTTGCTGCCTCTCTCCTGCCCTTTCTCCCTAATTCTTTTTGAGCATTAAGTGTGTGGGCGGTTGTCGTGTGTGTGTGTGCGTTTGCCATTTAAAACTTCAAACTGTAAATAATGTGCATGTGCAAACACGCTTTAACATGCACAGTCATGTATGTATGTGGTTCTTAACTGGGCTACACATTTAGAAACTTCATGCAATTAAAAGGCAATTTTCCATTTCCGGTTTAGGTCTTGTGTGACACATAACGATTACTTTTACATTGTGTACAAACAAACACGGCTAATTAATACCCTGCAGAAATGAAAGGTAATATAATACTATTCTGTATAGTATTTGTACTTAAAGTTTGGCAAGTTAACCCTTTTTGTGCGAAGTTTTAGTTAAAAAGGTTAACTGTTGTCTTATTTATATTTAAGACTAAACATGTTTACATCATTACCCAACGAAATTGTATTTTTAAAACAGCCTACAAGCCTTGCATAATCTTAAATTTGCTACCTTATACACAAATAGGTTAGAAAAGTACCCTGTAAATTCCCATCCCATGAAAATAACCTTCATACGCTAACTGCAGTACTTAAATGATCTACACTACCTCATAGTTGACATACCCCACACTCTTATTACGTTACAGGGTATACTCAATTCTTTGTACACAGCTCCCTGTGGCCATTTTATTTGTTTAGGACCATGGCCCTGCTTATAGAGCTTCTCGAGCTTCTGACGTCGCGTGGCCTCTTTGTGGTCGCTTTTAAGTGTAAATATTGAGTTCTGGGCCAGGGGTTGAGTTGGGTTGGGTTGGGCCTCGAAACTGGGTTGGATTGGGTACTGTGGTTTCGTTGGTTTGTTTATGGGTTTGGCCGCAAATTAAAGTCAGTTGAACGTTTCAATTTGTAGACAAAAAGCAGTCAAGTGCATTGTGTATTTGACAGTTTTTTTGCTTTGAGTGTTGTTAGCCAACACTGTTAGTCAATAACACTGTGCGTGCGACATAAATCTAATCAAGTGGATTCTGATTCTTTGGTCAATCCTCTCGACGTTTATTTGCTTTTCATAGCTACAAATTCAATTGAGAGTAAATTTTATTATCTGACTTTCGATTCGATTCGAGTTGTACAATTATTACACGCCCTACATATATATATATATATATATAAAATTGTATATGTATTGCACAATTTATGATGGCACATTTCCTAAGGGATTGTCGTAAAAGTAATAAATATGAATAGCTTGTAAGTATGTAGCTTTGTACGTCTATTTCTTAGCTTTTATTTACGATTGAGTTTCTTGTTTGTTTTCATTTTTCTTTCCTTTTGGGTCCTGTTTTCAGTCTCTCTCTCTTTCATATATATTTCATCTTTCGCATCGCATCGCATACCTTTTATCCGCTTTTGTCTTCGCCCAGAGACATTCCGTCTGTGGCATTTCATTGTTTGCCCTGCCCTCATATTTTCTTCACATTTCTACATTTTCACATATTTTCCTATTTTACCGATTGCCGATGAGCTTTATTTAAGTTTGCGGTTTATTAGAACACGCTCCGGGAAATTCCCGCATACAAATATACGGTAGTGTTAAGTAAAACATTGGGGAATTGGTCAACACCAAAAAAAAAGAGTGTGTATATGTAAACAAGCCACATACATTTTAATTAAGTTTTTCTTATTTAATATTTACATAGCTGGTGTTAAACAACAAAAACTTTCTCTGTCCCTCTGTTACAAACTTAAAGTACTGCACAAAAGTTTCAGCGACTTGAATGTTGTTTGTTTTTGTTGTCTTGCTCCTTCTGCGCTTTTTTTTTGCTTCTTTTGTGGCTCAAAGAGGGTCCTACTTATTTGCCATTAAAATAACGCCAAAGTCGCAACAACTTTAGGCCGTGTTTCAAAACGACAACAACTTAAGAGCGCCGAACCCTTGGCACCCACAACCCGCGCGCTCTCTCACACACTCACGCTCTCTCTCTGTGACGCGCGCTCTCTTTTGCGCTCTCTCTTTTGCGCTGCTTTTCGGAGTGGCCCTAGAGCAGCTGAGCTGAGTCCGAAAACGCATAGTAAATCTACGTTAGCCCACAAGTGGTTGTCAAGCAGTGCAGGGGAGTGAGCGTGTGCGTGCGAGCGAGCCAGCAAAGCACCAAGAGCGAGAGCGAGCGAGAGAAAGAGCGGGAGTGGGAGTGCGATGGGAGTGTGAGCGGGAGCACAAACTGCAACTGCAGTTTACAAACATTTCTACAGAGAAGCATTCCAAAAGTTTTGTTGCATTTATTATGTTCTCTCAACATAACACAAATTCAACTCATATTTTGTTTACACACACAAACTCACACACACTCACGCATGCACCCTTGCACACTCAAACACACACACACAGCGCGGGTGACAAGCAGCTTTTCAATTAAAAAACTTCAAAAATATTTCAACTAATGTCGTTTACAACTACGAACGCTTTGCCGCTTTTAAAGAACTGTTGAAGCTCATAAAAGCAAACGTTTTATAAGTTTAATATTTAAAGAGAGTAATAAACTTAAGTAATACAAATAATAAAGAAAAACTTACCCATGTGGAGTATGTAAAAAATAATTCCAAATTTTTCAAATGAAGAAACGGAGTTAATATAAATCCAAATCGGTTGAGTTTTAACAGAGAACCAAAATAAATGAATTTGAGGGATTTTATCTGGAAAAAAACGAACGAAAAAAAATAACAACATTATAAATTAAAGAAATTAAAATAATTTTTAAGCAGAGTTAATATCAAATATATATAAACATAGAAGAGAAAGCCCTACAATAAGCTAATATTTTATAATAATTTATCAAAATTATAATAAAAGTATTTTATATTTAATATTTTTTTAATTATGTGATGACCTAACCCAACCTTTGTTTTAAGTTTTAAATATTTAACAATTTGATTTTAAAGTGTAAATGATAATTTCAATAAAAAATTCAAAAAGAACAGCTATTTTCCTTAAGAGTTTAATAAGACAACTTTTCTAAACTGTAGCTTGTTACAATGCAAACCCTTTAGTAAAAGGGTCTGGGTCAAGGGTCAGTGGTCAAGGCCCACAAAGAAAAAGCATAAAAAAGTATAAAGTGACAAGTGTATTCAATCAAAGGCAATCCTTAATTAATTTGCAATTTCAATATGCTTTTAATGAGTCTGAAAAACTTCCCAAGTTGTGCAAAACTTGTGCATTAAGATGAACTCCAAATGTACACGAGAACTTTTGCCAAAAGGTAAATGAAAAGCAAAAAGAAAAGTAAAAGTGGGTGAAGGAAAGAGTGAGGGAAATAATAGAAATGCGAATGCGAATGAAAATGGAAATGAAGCAACGCGAATAGATTGAGTTGAAATGATTAAAATGCCGACAGTCACTCTCGCAGCGGATGTGCGATGACAGAGAGGCTGGGAGAGAGAGGGGGGGGAGTGAGAGGGACACAGTGACGCAGGCTGTCTCGCGGCTGAGACAAAGGCTGAATCCGCTTTTGTTTATTTACTTTAAACTAACATCAGGCACTTTTGCTATCTAATCCTAACCAAACCGACAGCTACTTAATGTCATCAGTGGCACTCGCTGGCATTTTGAGCATCACGACAAGGACACGATGACAAGGACTCGAACAGAAGATGATGAAGAAGCTTTAAAGTGCACAACACGCTCTGTCTGCTGATTGCGTGAAGCGGAGCGGGCGGCGTGGGCATGGGCGTGGGCGGTCGGAACGGTCTGCTGACCCTAACCTACGGGTTCTCGGCTCAAAACGTTTAACGTGGCCGTGTCCTTTCGGTCTGAGGGCTCTGAGAGCTCAGAGCACTCAACACTCGGTCTCAGTTCAGACTGCAAATTGAATAATCGTTTGCGCTTGGTCGCATTTAAAAGAGGACCTCTTAAAAGTTTTATTGTATTCGGTATTGTTGTGCTTGGGACACACAAACACCCACACACACACACCCGCACACACACTTTTGCACACACAACAAATGTGAGTAATATCGATCATTCAGACGGACACAATGTGCTCGGTTTAGTCTACGCTACCACATTAAACTTCTCACACAGTTTGGCAGTATGCAAAAATCCAAAACTTGGTCCTTTTTGCAAGTCTCAACGTGTCTCGTCTTGTTTCGTCTCGTCTTGTCTATGCCTGTTGTCATTTGTTAGACATTTATAAGCAAATCCGGGTCTTGTTAGCATACGTTCAAACTGTTTCTTATTTGTTGTTAAACTTTTTGGCCGAAATCAAAACGAATGAATGGCCTGGCCTGGCCTGGCCCATACCAAACGAATTCAACTGAAAAAGCTTTCAAAGTATTAGAAAGTTCATAAATTTCCTGAAAGTCCCTTTTGGGCAAGAACATTTTAAATTGATTTAACAGACGTTCGTCTTTCCTTTTTAAATTTCTTCCACAGGTAACTCAAGTGGAATAAATATAGAAAGAGACAGCGCACATGCTGTTGTCTCGCTTACTTAGATCATTAGTACAATTAACCTGCGTTTTTAATTGAACCTTAATGAACTCCAACTCCAACTCCAACTCGAACTCGATCTGTGTAGCAAATTATGACATACTTTCCTGGCTGCTTTAACAAAAGTATCTTTTTGTGTAGACTTTAAGCTGTGTGTGTTTTGGGCCCTAGATAGCACTTGCTGTTATCCTATCCGATTACCTTGCTGGCTGGGCTGCTGCGCCTACTTGGGGCTCTCTGTTAACTTCTTGGTTTTGCAATTCAAGCTCTTGGCATTTGGCCAAGTTATGCACGCTTCGATTTCTTTTGCGTTTGTCTTGGCCAAGTGCGCTCTCAGTGTTGTTGACATTAGAGCCATGAACCGTGAATGACACGTTTATTTAACTTCTGCTCGATTCGCATTCAGAGTGCTTTGATTGTAAGGGATAGGGTGTGGGAAAGGGAGTGCGAGGCTAAAGAAATATTCCTTTATAGCTACTAGTTTGCGTATCCGGTTGGGCCAAACTGATTTTGGGCAGCACAAAAACCACAAGAAATTAATCTCTGGTCAGATACAAGTGTGCCAAGCGAGGGTAGCAACAAGAATTGGCTCATTTAAAGAGCTTAAGTCGAACTATAATTAGCTTAACAATTATTTATAGACTTACTTTTACATATTTTAAGACAAAAAGTTTACTTTATCGATTAATAAAACTCTTAGCCCAAGTTTGACACTGAAATCATTAAACATAAATTGTAATTACTAAATAATTTCCTAGTTAACAAAATTTTTCCATAAAAAATGAAATTTTTATTAATTCCGGCGCACTTATTACTGAATACACATTTAACGCGTTTTCCATTCAATTTCCTAGACCACAAGCAGCTATTAATTAAATTGCAGCTTAACGACTCATCAAACGACCTTCGCGTTTGATGAGACATGACATTTGTACACGACCAGAAGACATAAAATTCAATTTCCAGTTTAGCCATATTCAAACAGACGTGATATATCCCAAAGGTGATGCCGTAAACTTCATGTACCATGTCGAAGGTCGTACTGTGACCTTCCCATCAGCTCCATTCCAGTCGCACTCCCACTCCCACTCCCAATGGGTGTTCCATGGTCGTTGTTGGTCCAGCGTAGGGCCAAATGTCCTGAGCCCATTTTCATTTTCAATTTTCAGCTGGAAGCAGGAAGAACTCAATTTGGATGCTTTTGTGATTTTTATGTGGCCATAAATTGTCGACACACACAGCTCAACTCATCGCAATCTTTCTCTCAGTGTAATTGCATACAATTCGTACGGTGGGGAATGGCTTATAAATGAATGCCAATGGGTTACGTCTTGCCCCAGAGCCCCCAGTTCCAAACGGAAGTGCAGCAAAAGGTAAAGAAAAGGAAAATTTATGCGCTCCATGTTGAATGTTGAATAAGATACATGTACGTACTTCAAGTACTATTTGTAGTGCAATACAATAAAAGATACATTTGTCGTTTTTCCAATTTGTGTAATTTGTTTTTATTCTGTTGTTGTTTGTTGTTGTTGGTTTTGTTTTGTTTGTTTGTTTAGCTTGTTTGTTTATTTCTTTATAACTACATCAATAAATTATGTATCGTATAATTTTCATACTTCATATATACTATATACTCTTTGAAAGGAAAATTGAATATTATTGGAATTGCGCTTTTCAGTGTCTAGAGTTAATCATTTTAGAATCATAGAGCAGGGAACTGAGGGGTTTGAGGCTACAACACTTGAAGCTCTAAGCATATGTCAACTTTTCTAGGGTTTATTGTAAAGCTATTAAGTTTTAATCCATCATCATATCGTTTAACATAATAGCCCCGACTTTTACTGATATATCTACGTAATCCGCTTTTGATAGTTTTATAGTTTTTTTTTAAGTTTACTTCAAAGAGTATTTTCATTATTTGTTGTTGTTTGTGGTTAACTTCGGCCAGCCGAAGACTTGAAGGACAACTCGTGTGCTCATTGCAGTTTAAGGTAAGAATTAAAACTCGGTTCACTACAAACGTGTGACGTCATTGTTTCATAGCTTTAGGTTTCTAAGTGCAATTGTGTGTGTGTGTCGGTGTGTGTGTTGGTGTGTTAAGTTTGCTTTTTGTTTCAAGTTTTATCAATTAACTTTTAGTGTTGTTTCTAGCAGTATTAATCGTGAATGTCTATGCTTGATATCGTTTTAATCCTTTATAATATATGTGTGTGTGGGGCTGTGTGTGTGTGTGTGTGTGTGTGTGTTGGAGGTGCAGAGAATCGAATTAATAAGGCCACTTATCATAGTAAATGTTCATACACACAAACAACAATTTAAGCATATTGTGTTGTAATTATTAAAGTTTTTATCTTCTTTTGTGTTACTATAAATTTAATCATGCCCTCAATAACTGTTAACTTGCCGCTTAACTCTTAGATGCTTAGACTAAAGTGGCCTTTTCATCTGGGTTGGGTGACAATTCAACGGATTAGAGTGTGTGTGTGTGTTAGTGTGTTGATTGTTGGTGTTGTTTTTTTTTTTTTTGCCTTTTCTACTAATTTAATACAAATATTTCTACCACAATAGTGTATATATATAGCATTTATCGCTTGATTTCTTTCACTGCATTTCATTTTTAATATTTACGTGTCTATTGAACAATTGAAGTGACAATATTTTATCGATTTGTAGTTAATAAACTTTAAGGGCTTTTCATGTGATATTTGTTTGTTGCTATTGTTACTAAAACGAGGGGTTAAACTAATTTAACTACTCTCATTATTGTTATGTTCAGCTCAAGAATACACTCGAAACAAATATGTATTCAAATTCATATTCATATTCTATGTTCGTATGCTTAAAACCATTGGGTCACATGCAGTCTCTGCCACAGTACCATATATATATAATGTATATCATACGATATTTAACTATATATGCTAGATGCTAAGTATGTTTATGTTTATGTTATATGTTTATGTATGCTCGCCTCTTGCTAATAAATGTACAATAACAATTTCTATTCTGAACTGGCTGTTCGTGTTTTATGTTTTATGTTTTAATGTTCGCTTGATTAATCTGATTGATCGGCTGATAGCATAAACATAGTATTTCTCTTGGAGATCGTTTTAAACAAAAATATATGTATGTATGTATAAAAAAAGGAGCCGTGCAATACTTTTTGCCCTATTTACAGAGTCAAAACTTGTGTGTATTTAAGTGTTTTCTTTTTTTTATGCGAAAAATAGCAACCAAATGTGTTTAATAATATAAAATCATAAGAAATGAATTGCAATTATGTTAATAATAATATTACTAGTATAATTGCATAGCATTTGCCAGACAATTCAGACAATTTAATGTTTATAATTCCAAATTGTATTTAAGTAAATTGTCTAATCGGTGTAAAACACAGAAAATAAATAAACTTGGAGTTTTAACAACTAAATCAGATCTCGCATAAACATTTTTCGATTAATATAACATTGTAGATGGGCTTACTCGAGTGTGTTTGTTGTAGATTGTGTGTTGTGTGTGGTTGTGTGTGTGTGTTTTATCTGTGCAGAGCAAAGCAGAGCGGAGCAGTTTTTGCAGTTAATGATTGCTAAAGTGAAAATTATTGTTGCGTATGTTGCCACGTGTCCGCCAACGGATGCAACTGAGGAGTGCAACCCGAGCCGTACGTAATAGAACCTGGCCATAGGCACAGCAGGCGCAGATGCGACGCAAGCGTTCAGCGAAGGTACGCCGTCGGCAGCGACGTGGACGCCAACGCGGCAAATCTTGCCGTCGACGGCGCAACTGATGTCACTTCCGACGCTGGAAGACCCGACGCAATGCCCGACGCCAAAAGAAACGCTGCGTTTTAGTCTTGCGATACTGCGATTCATCCAGGGCAACGGTTAGTCCGTATTCCTGAACTTCATCGTCTGCATAGCACTTCTTGGCGTTGTGCTGCTGCTGCTTCTGCTGTTTCTGGCTCAGTTTCTGTTGCTGCTGCTCGTGGTCACTACTCTGATCTTGGCGTCGTCGCGTTGGCGTTGCGGGCGCAGTACGTGCACTGGACATGGATTTGGAGGATTTGGTAGCAACAGCATGTGGCTGTGGTGTGGGCGGTGCAGAGGCAGTGGTCACATAGGGTGCAACCAAATGGGGACGTGCGCGCAGCGCTGCCATAGCCGACGCCGATGTGGATGCAATGGATGAAATGGAGGCCAATGTGGCCACTGATGCCGTTGACTGCATATAATCTGATGATGCTCCTGCTGTTTCTGCTGCAGCTGCTGCTGCTACTGCCGCTGCTACTGCTGCTGCTTCTGCTCCTGCTGGCTGGCTGGCTTGCAGCCAACAACCAGGCTGCATCGTATCTTATCTAAGCCACGGATGCTGCAGACACTCCGCAGCGGTGGCACGCTTGGCCGGATCAAACTCAAGCATTGGCTTCAAGAACGCTGCAAACGCTTCCGCATCACGCTTGGACCATTCGTATTTCTCCACCAGCACATCCATTAATCCCCATGGCTTCAGACCGGTTATGTTGCGCAGTTCACCATGCCAATTGAATGTCTGCTGTGCATACGTGCCACTGAATGCAATTTGATGTGGAATGGGACCAAGCAGCTCAATAATATGAGCTATGTGATCCTCATCCCGCGTATATGTATCCCCCGAATGTGGTTCAAACAGATAGTCACCAGTGGCCAGTTCAAAGACCATGCAGGCGGTGCTCCAAATGTCCGCGGAAGTATCGTATTTAGCGCCCAAAATAACCTCCAGAGAGCGATATTGACGTGTCTGTATGTCCTGGGTGAAGTGTCTGTCCACCCAACAAGCATTACCCAAGTCGGCGATCTTCACCTGAACATTGCATGTCTCCAGCGCTGGGTCACGTCTATTGGGTCGATGCTTGGCCATCGGCGGTGGCGGTGGTGGTGGCAGTAATGGCTCTGAATATGGACCACCGTTGGTCGAATTGCCCGACGAGGATCGCTCTGCAGAGACATTTGAGATTTTCGAAGTGCTATTCGAGTTTTGCTTCGAATTGGAGTTGTTGTTGTTCAGCTGTTGCTGTTGCTGTTGTTTATCCTGCTTAGGTCGTGGTGGTGGCTTCTTATTGCCTCCAGCGGTACCATTTGATTGTCCTTTGAGCGTGCTCGTTGAGTTGCTCGTGTTGCTAGCGTGACTGTTGCTGTTGCTGTTACTGTTACTGGTACTGTTGCTGCCATTGGTCTTTAATGCTGCACTGCTGCTGTCGCCGCTGCTCGAGTTTTCCTGCTGTTGCTGCTGCTGCTGCGCCTGAGATTGCTGCTGATTGGATTTGTCTAAGAGAAAATTATAGTTATTAGTATATGTAAAGTATTTTTAACTATCAAAAACATACTCTTGTTCTTCTTTTTCTTTTTCTTCTTGGCCTTCTCAGTGCCCTCCACGGCTGGAGCCGCTGGTTGGCTTCCATCCACAGCATCATTCTGCAGTTTCTGTGGCACCTGCTCTTTTGGCTGTGATTGTGGCTCGTCCTCCTCCTCCTGTTCCTCCTTGGGCTGTTCCTCTGCGATCTGCTGTGGCTGCTCCTCACCACCAGTTTGTTCCAAGTAATCATGCTGCTTCTTAAACAATTCCATACGCTTCTTGGCCTTTCGCTTCAACTTCTTCTTCTTGTTCCTGCTCATCTTGCCCGTAATGATGGGCTCACGATACTTCTTGGGCGCACGACTTACCAAAGATGGATACATCTTGGAGTTCATGCAATACAACTGAGTTGCCTCAACGGCCAGCGAGCGAACGTGTGGCTCATCCACACAGAGTAAAACATTCTCTGGCTTGATATCGGTATGAATGATCTTACAGCAGCTGTGCAGATAGTCAAGACCCTCTAGAATCTGACGTGTAATGCTCTTAACATTCTCCAACGGAATGCCATGATAATTGGACTTCCGAATGAGCTTTAGCAAATTGTCGCCAAGCACTTCGAAGACCATACAAATGTGTGTACCATTAACGCCCGTTATTTTAAAATCATCATACATCTGAACAGTCTTCTGACGTCGTGGATTCGATGGATCCGTTTCCCGAACTGTTCTGAGTATCTTGATTTCATCCTTGGCCGTTTCAGCGAAATGCAGTGCCGATTTAACAATTTTGATGGCCACATAGCGCTTCTCCGTCAGATCCCAGCAAAGCCAAACGGTCGAGAAGTGTCCCCATCCCAATTTGCGGATAACATGATAACGACCTGTCAAGGAAATGTCATTGATAATCAAATATGTTCGTCGAACGAGTTTGCGACAGGTTAAAGGTCAAATGTGTGCACCATCAGCCAGAAATATGAAATCACAAATGTTTGCCTTTGATGGCAATAAATCCATTTAAATCGCCTTTGAGTAACTACTCGCTTGGACACTTGGCCAGTAACTGATACGATGATGGGCTCTTGTGGAATATTCAATTACGACTGCACCGAGGACTGTCAGCTGTCCATTCTCACAGTAAATTGGCATTGTGTGCAAAAGTATTATATAGTTAATAAGTATGTATACTAATATATATGTATATATATGGCTAGTTAATAAACAAATAGAATTTTTGCAGTTGTCTGACTAGCTGTTATCATTGGGACTCTTCCTTATCGCTGGCAAAGGTTATGCGGCATTTTCTTTGACTATAAACCCAAAATGAGCTTTATGCACATCAGTCTTTTTTTTTTTTGGTATAACAAACGCTAATTTCCAAGGGGGGAGAGGAGGGGGGACACTGATGTCGTGTCGCCAGCAGCAACCGCAAAACCCAATTCAAATACTGCCCCCCCCTGTGACCCCCTCAACTTATACATGCCCCACAAAACAACCCTTGCGCGCAGGAGAATATCCAACATGGACACATAATTGTGTATCTATGCATGTGATAATGGGGGAAAAACAGTTCTACATTGACAACCTGTTGTTGTTTGTGCCCCACAAAGGCAACAAAACATATTTGGAGGGCGGAGGGCAGCAAGGGAGTTGTATGCGTTTGCAGCACGAAATGAATCCTGTTGTGCCCCAAAAGCAATTACACAATGTCAGATGAATAAACAACAAAGTTGCCAGTTGCTTTCAACGTCGCAAACATGAAATTCTCACACAAAACGAGTCCAATAATCAATACAGGGGATCAAAGGATTTTTACTGCTATTTTTTTGGGGGGAAGACATTTCAACTAAAAGAATAAAAATATCAAATAAAATTTAGTGGTTTCCACATGATTTTTGAATTCCAAATAAGTTGGCTTTATATAAGTCACACAACTGCTGCCGTTTCGTTGAGTGTGTTTAACCCTCTTGACCAATTTTAGAGGGTATACTACAAAAAACACGCTGTGTCGTGCAGCAGTTTTTTTTACGTGGTGTACTACTAACATTTGGTATGAGGTGCAAACAGGTGACATCGCCATGGCATTGAGATATGATACTCACCCTGAAACAAGTCACCAATATTGACCGGATGATAGCCACCCTTGCAGTAATCCTCCTTGAGTTCCTGCTCCTCATTCTCGCTATCCCATTCCGATTCATCCGATTCGTTTGATGAACTACGTGGTGGCTGCTGATTGTAGATGTTGTTCTTCATCTTTGACTGCGACTGGGATTGGGCATCGGATGTATGGCCGGAACCACTTGATGTCGATGCGGTTGCATTACTCAGGGATGGTGCAGTTTTAGAGTTTAGCGCATCCCCAGCACCGCTGGCATGCAAATGTGGCTTGCTGATGCCCTCTATATGGCTATTATTAGCATTTTCTGGTGCTAAAGCTTCGGCTGCTGATGCTGGCATTGTGCAGTTCTCACCGCTCCTATGCTGCTGCTGTTGTTGTTGTTGCTGCTGCTGCTGATTGTCTTGGACGGTAGCAGCAGCACCATTTTGCTTTCCACGTTTCTTGTTGTTCTTATGACGCTTCTTCTTAGCTTGGATCGCTAGAACGCGGCGGTTGACGTCAGCTTTTGAATTCATGTTGCTACTATTACTATTCGCCTTTTAGTTCTGTTGTTGTTGTTATTCGCTTTTTTTGTATTTGTTGCCTCGCGCTTTCGCCTCCGCTAATTTTCACCAAGTGTAACAGCTGTTGAAGAAACAACAACAAAAAATGTGCTCAAATCTCAATAAGGCAATGCACAAAATAAAAAAAAACGTTTACGCTTGTATTGAACGTATTCTACTATTGTTGTTGTTATTGCTATTGGCTGTTTGTCTTCTTCGTTTTATTCTGGCTGTTGTTGTTGTTAGTATGCGCACGCCTTGCTTGTCTATGGGGCTTCGTCAACCTCAACCTCAACCCCTCGTCTACTTGCCTCGGGCTCCCACTTGTTCCAATTGGCACTGCAGCTGCTGCTGTCACTTCCTTTGGAATTCTGTTCAAGAAATCAATGCGATATTAACTACAAAAATTGTTTTTTCGCAAAACGAGCACACGAGTCTAGTCACTAGTCGATTAATCACAGATTTCGCTTTTTTTATTCGCAGAAAATCTCAAACAAATGCTGGGCGAGCGAGCAAAAATATGCCAAATGGGACTGCCAACTTAAACGTTTTTTTTTGTAATGCAAAAACCACTGAGCACAGAAGTATCTCGTAATAATATTAGATTTTCATATTCAAGATAGTTTTATATATCATTACAAACAAAATATATGTTCGATTATTTTATACTTCAGATTTGGAAATGTGTGCAAATATGTCTAATAGAAACAAGTTAAGTTGGCAGCAATTGTCGCCAGAAGTTTATTCTTTGCGTGTGCTTGCTAACACATTCAAGCACACGAACACACGACACACACACAAACAAACATATGCACACGAAACGGTATTGCTGGCTCGCTTGCACAGTGGTTGGAGAACACAATTTGATTTTGCACGTTTAAGCGGCACTTGCTTTCAATCAGACGAAATCCATTCAATTTGTCAACTTACACGTCTTTAAGCGATCCAGCATGCTAATCTCAATACATTTCGTCGCGGAAACGTATGGACGTAAAGCCAAAACGTTGCTGCGCACCTTAAATTCGCGAGTGGAAAAATCTACTACCCAAAATGCAACACTGAATACCAGAGTTGTTATTCGTCCTTAGTCAGCTGATCACCACGACATAACAAATTATTATGAAAAATCCTACATAACTCAACTCAACTAAATAATTTAAATAATATCCGCAGCACACTGCCACTGATAAATATACAAAGTA
Source organism: Drosophila dunni (assembly GCA_018152125.1). Classification (NCBI taxonomy): domain Eukaryota; kingdom Metazoa; phylum Arthropoda; class Insecta; order Diptera; family Drosophilidae; genus Drosophila; species Drosophila dunni. The sequence goes on along the minus strand of JAECXC010000339.1, from coordinate 9,218,038 downwards.
GTCCCGATAGATTATTTATACAATATCGATTTTTCTACTATCGTTGCATTTCCCACTATTATGACGGCCACCAGTATTTAAGCATTTCTTGGGGTGTCCTAAAACGGTAGCATTTGGGGTTGAATTTTCGTTTGTTGAACGCAAGGACTCTCAATGGCTAAACGAAACATGTTCATAGCTATTATATGAAATTATGAACTCTTTTAAAAATCGGACACGCAACTGGTCGCGATGATTCTGAGTATAGCCACATATTTAGTAATTTTCACGATTAGTTTCATGGTCACTCTGTTGAGTTGTTTTCGTTGTCCCGTTGTTGATAGTCGTATGTCAAAACAGCTGACTATATTAAAGTGTATTTCATGTCGATTTGTTGATGATTATTACAAGTAAAGTGCATTTATGTTAATACATGCGTGAAATATGTGGCTTAAGACTATTTGTTGTTGTTACTAAATTGTTAAAAATTCTACTACGTAAAAAATACAACCCTGAAAAAGAGTGTTGATAAACACCGAAATTCTTATCAGCTGCACACACGTCGCTATGCAGCACACGAAAAGTGGAAATGGCGCGAAAGTAAATTGGCGCGTCGGTGGTGAACATTTGGAGGGAAACTGCAACGTCGTGGCCCAGTTGTAATTTGAGCAGTGGCAGTGGCAAGACGTGTACATGAAAATAATAAGAATATAGTTAATATCTCGCATACAAAGCCATTGACCAGAGACGTGCCAAGAGTGAAATAGTTAAAGCAATACAAAATACTGATAATAAATTCAAATTGCAATCATGGCCCAGCCATCGGTAGCTGCATTTTTTAGTAATCGCAAACGCGCCGCTGTGGATGATGCTACCACAATTAAGACCAGGGTAAGTAGAAGCATGCAGCCCATGCGGGTGTAACCCTATCTAATTGTGATTGTGCCCAAAACGTGACCCAAGTGCAATAGTTCAAGTACAAGCAAATCTTGCAGATACTTTTGTATCTTGCAGCAAGCAGTGTGTGTGTGTATTGTGTATGTGTGTGAAGCGTCCTTGCGTCCATTTTCTAACGTCAAAAGTGAAATGCAAATAAAATAGTTTTTCGTTGTTTCCACAATTGCAGCGTCTTGCAGAACCCGCTGAGGTATCTGCTGCACCACAGAACATAGCGCTTCCCGGCGCAGCCACAGACCAGGATGTGGACCTGGACGCACTCAAGGGTGGCATACGCACACGCTCCGGACGCACCATCAAACTTATTGGCGTACAGCCAGCAACATCCGCCCAGGAGACCAAAAAGAAGCCCGCCAAAGTCGAGGCAAACATCAAGCAACCCAAACTCGTACAGTTCATACGCAAGGGCACCCTATCGCCCCGCAAGCAACCACCACCCAGCAAGGATGAGGACGTACAGACGCTCAATGAGCAGACACCCAAGTTGAATCTGGGCTTTGCCTCCATGCAAAACACAGCGAATGTGCAGCGTGGCATGCGCACGCCCACCAAACAGATCCTAAAGGATACCTCCTCGCCAGTCAAGCACACGGAAATGGCCAAGCGTGGACTGACTTTTGACGAGGTCAAGACCAAAATATCGCGTAGCGCCAAAATGCAAGAGCTCAAGGCCGTGCTGGCTCGCAAGGCCAAGCTGGAGCAGGAGCGTAAGGCACAAGAGGAGCGCAATCGTCGGCTAAGGGAGGCGGGTCCATCGCCAGCGAAGCCCAAGAGTGTGCAGCTCAAGGAGTTCGATACCATTGAACTGGAGGTGTTGACCAGGTAACCATTAAACCAAATTAATCAACTACTAAACGCCTGCCACAATAATTTTGGCCTAGAAACCGAAAAACAAATGAGCCAAAAGAGAACGCGGTTATTGAAGACTTTTTTTTCATTTTTTTTAATATTTATATTTTTTGTGGTGCAGTTTGCTATCGAGGTCGGGAATGCTCTATCCCGCTCCCTCTCGCACTAGCACACGCTCTCCCTCTCTGCCTCTCTCGCTCACACTAGTCTGTTATTATTCAAGCGCCCAATTGCTGAAACTGCAGTTATTTGGCCAAGTTGTTGTTGTTTTTGCAGCGTGACGTTATGATCTATGAAACGTAAAACTCGCGCTGGGTCAGTCCATGTGTGTACTTGAATTTATGCTGCAGTTGCTCAAGCCACAAACACCAATACACATGTACACAAATTACTGTGTAGTTATTTCGCTCTCCGACTCTTACTCTCTTCGTATGTGTGAGTGTGTGTCGCTTGATCGACAGGGGTCTGTCTGTGTGTGTAGCTATGCGTCTGTGTGTCGCTATGTCTGTAGTGGTGTGTTTACCCTTCGCTCGAAATACGTTAAATTCTTGCCTGACCTTTCTCATGTTCGGGGGTTGTTTTGTATCTCTAACTTGAAATGTATCTTTAACTGCAGTTGTAACTGCATGGGAATGTGTGACTCTTGACTCAGGTAGCCAAACGGTTTTGTAACGGCTTTTTTAAGAGGGTTGCAGGACAAGTTTTCCAATCGCTTTCCGTTTTGTTAATATTATTCGTTTTATATCCAATACTTTTATTCTTTCGACTTGCAGCCCCCTGAAAACATTCAAGACACCCACAAAGCTACCGCCTCCAACGCCGGACAAAAATGAGTTGATGTCACCACGTCACACGGACGTCTCGAAGCGTCTGCTGTTCAGTCCGGCCAAGAATGGCTCACCAGTTAAGCTGCTGGAGACGCCAGCGTATAAGCGTTATGCAAGTCTTGTCGAGACCAGCAAGGCGGGACAACTGCCTCTGCCTTACAAGTACCGTCATTTGTTGGACATCTTCAAGGGACTGGACTCGGTGGTGGCCATGTTCCATAATCGTAAGGAGTGCATCACCTTCAAGAAGCTAAAGCCTGCCGTGCAACGCATGTTGCGCAAGAACTTTTCGGAAACGCATCTGGCCCAGATTAAGCATGTGTATCCGGACGCTTTCATCTTCTCGCAGATGAAGATGCGAAACTTTGGTTCGATCTCGAAGGCTGATTACTTCCAGCTGGTAATCAGTCCCAATGTGGAGCCGGTTCCAGAGCAGCCACAACAGCAGCGCGTCAATAAGATCGATGAGAACGATGTGCTCGCGTCGGCACAGTCGACGTCCATGAATCCACACGTCATGACGGCACGCATGCAAAAATTCCAGAATCTATTGCTGCAACGTGTGATGCAGGAACATGATCGTTTTGTGCGCTCCTTGGATCCACCAATTATCATTACCAAGATGCTAACGCGCTGGCATCCCGAGTTTGATCTGGAGGCCTGTCCCGAGGTAGAGTTGGCGGCTTTGCCACAACCACCAAATGTGGAGAAATATTCCTCCGCTAAGGATATACTATCAACGGCTAGAAATCTATTCAATTGTGCCACGCCCATGGAACGTGCAATGGATCGCTATGAAGCTAAGTTAGAGGCGGATAGAAACCAAGCAGAGGATTCAGGTCAACACAAGGAGTCATCCGCCACATCGGCAACTGCAATAAAAGACACCAAATCATTGACGGAGGAGCCAACCACGTCGACTTCTACAGCAACATCCACTGGACAGCCAACGGTTAAGGAATGCACCGCCACAAGCAGCGATGCAACATCCAATCTACTAAAGGGTCTGCCCAAATCGCTGATCGAGAAAATACGGGCCAAGCAGGCGGCCAAAGCACTGGATGCCATGACGCGACGGCCATCACAGGACCAGGAGGCTACCAAATACTCGCGCCTGCCGGAACTGGCGCGTCATCTGCGCAACGTGTTCGTTACGGAGCGGAAGAGCGTGCTAACCCTCGAGATCATCATCAAGAAGATCCAGAACAGTTTCCGGGCGAATCTAACACCGCAGGACATTGAAACCCATCTCAGATTACTCGCCAAGGAGCTGCCAGCGTGGGCAACATTCCACGAAGTGCGCAAGACCATGTACATCAAGATCGCCAAAGATTTGGACATGAATAAGATTATTGAAAAACTGGAGGAAATCGCGAACGAAAAGAGCAAATAATCACTGGAGATTGAGAGATTAAGGCAAGAATATTGCTAATCCCAGACCCTGTGGCTACATCCAGCTATCTGTATGTTTAAGTAAACGCTTACCTACACTCAATTAAGCTAGGAAAATCTATTGTTATTCAAGACTACTGACATAATTATTGAATATATTTCTGACCTCACAAACACACAAATATTCATCACATTTTTCATACCAACACTCAACTAATTTTGTACACCTTAATTTTTTCACATTACATTTATTATATAGCAGACTTTTATACTTATATTAAGATAATTTTCATGTTGTATTACGTTGATTAAATAAATGTTTTTCTGGAAAATAAATTGGAGTGCTCACTTTAATTTTAAAAATACATATAAAATACCAACGTTCGTTGTTTAGGTATTTTAGTTTATTTCGATTGTAGGGCAACACTGTTTTACAAGCTTTCCATTTGTTGTTAACGTGTGGCAACACTGGCACAGATGCGCGGGTTTTGTATTTGTTATATTAGTTTGCTGCTTGAAAGATGGATGAAAACGAAACTGATGAGATTCCTAAGCCCACAACTGCGGCATCGGGCCAGATCAAGGCTATAGCAAAGGACACTGTGCACAAAATCTGTTCGGGGCAGGTAAAATGAAAGTTGCTTAGCTCGGGCTCTGTTGTGATGTGAACTTTTCAGGTGGTGCTCAGTTTAGCAGTTGCTGTGAAAGAGCTCGTGGAGAATGCCATTGATGCGGGTGCCACGCTTGTTGAGATTAAGCTCAAGGATCAGGGACTGCAGGGCGTTGAGGTCTCTGACAATGGTAGCGGCGTAGAGGAGGCCAATCTCGAGGGCATGAGTAGGTTTCATGCGTAGCTTGTTTGTTCATTATTAACACACATCTTATTGGCAGCTGCCAAGTACCATACATCCAAAATACGTGAGTTTGTTGATCTGCTGGGCGTGGAGACCTTTGGATTTCGTGGCGAAGCTCTTAGCTCCCTCTGTGCACTCTCCGACATGGAAATCCAAACGAGACACAAGTCCACGGATGTGGGTAAGTTCTAGCCGAAATTCATGCCGCATTATAACTCAGTTTTGGATCTTTTGCAGCGCTGAAAATTGAGCTCGACCACGAGGGAAGAATAAAGAAGCGTTCACCCTGCGCCCGAGGTGTGGGAACGACAGTCTTCCTAAGCAATCTCTTTGCCACGCTGCCCGTGCGTCGGCGTGACTTTACACGTAACATCAAGAAGGAATTCACCAAGATGTGCCAGATACTGCAGGCTTACTGTCTAGTCACCAAAGGAGTGCGCATCATTTGCAGCAATCAGACGCCCAAAGGCGCTAAATCCATTGTGGTGCAAACGCATGGGGCCCATGATGAACTGGCGAATATTTCAGCTGTGTTTGGAGCAAGGCAAGTGGCGGATCTGGTGCCACTCAAGTCCCCTTTCGAGGGCGGTCAGCTGCAGGAGGAGGGGCTGCGTGCAGAGCTGCAATCCGCCAGTGATGCAGGTGACACGACAGTCACCCAGTTCAGTGCCGAGGACGTGGAACGTTTAAATCAAGCGGACTTTCAACTCGAAGGCTTCATATCCAGTTGCCGTCATGGTGCAGGCAGATCCACCAGAGACCGCCAGTTCTTCTACGTCAATTCGCGTCCCTGTGATCCCAAAAATGTGAGCATCATGAATAAACCAAGTTGGAAGACCTTTTCATAAACTATATTTACAGATAGCCAAGCTGATGAATGATGTGTACCATCGTTATAATGTGCAGCAGCAGCCCTTCATCTACCTAAACATAGTGACGTCTCGAGCGGATGTGGATGTGAATCTGACACCGGACAAACGCCAATTGCTGCTCAACAATGAAAAGATTCTGTTGCTAGCGCTAAAGAAGTCACTGCTGGACACCTTTGGAAACCTGCCCTCTACATTCCAAATGCAGAACATTTCCATAGCTAGCATGCTGGAGCCAAAAGTGAAGGTGGAAGCGAAAGTAGAAGATGATGTGCCTATTAGCTCCTCGCAGGGCTTCATGGATGTCTTGAGCCAATGGCGACGCACTGGGGACACCAAGGGCGTGGCAGCACCAGCGCCTGCTAAGCGACGTTGCGACGAAACTGAAGAGATCAAAGCGCGCGCCATGAAGATGCAAAAGATACAGGATTTCCTGACACAGGAGTCGCCAACTGAAAGTACCCTGAAAAGCGAGTCAGAAACAGATGAGGATGTGGCCGTAAAGCCGAAGCAGAAGCAGGAGCAGCGTAGCCACGATGACAGCGCAGTGAATTTAGAGGAACTTATTAAGGAGTCAAAGGGTATGTGTTTGTGTGCTCCAGCTGACCAGGTTACCATTTAAAACCATGTCTTCTTGTAGCTTACGATGGCCTGATTCAGCCCACAAAGGAAACTCACATCGTTTGCAGAACATTGACGCCAGTGAAGACGCCAGTCAGCATAGCAGAGCGGAAACCAAAGATTATACGCCTAGAAAGCAAGCCAATGAAGGAAGCAGGGGAGCAGCCAGCGGAGCAACCACCAGAGCAGCTCCCCGAATCCTCCCAGACTAGCACGGAGTACAGCGACGATGACATCCCTATGCCAAAACGCATTGAATTCGATGACAACGACGAGGACTCCGAGGAGCAATCAGCACAAAACTTCACCAGCGCTGAGCTACGCACCACGCTGGAGGAGATTGCCGCCGGTCTGCAGGCCCAAGAGCAGCAGCAAGAGGAGCGCCAGCAGCGTGCCAAACTACAACGTCTGCGCTTCAAGAGCGAAATCAATCCCAACCAGAATCAGAACGCGGAGGCAGAGTTACAAAAGGAAATAACCAAAGCGGATTTTGTGCGCATGCAAATCATTGGACAGTTTAATCTGGGATTCATTATTGTCAAACTAGATGATGATCTTTTCATTGTGGACCAGCATGCAGCGGATGAGAAGTACAACTTTGAGGAGCTGCAGCGAACCACGCAGCTGGAGCATCAACGTCTCGCCGTGCCACAGACGCTAGAGCTAACGGCGGTGAATGAGATGATACTGTTGGATCACTTGCCGGTCTTTGAAAAGAATGGCTTCAGATTCGAGATCAATGAACAGGGTGAGTCTGCTAAAACTATCTCGGGGATTACGACCTCAATGCTCTGCTATTTTTAGCGCCGGCTACGAAAAAGGTGCGTTTGCTGGGCAAACCCTTCAGCAAAAACTGGGAGTTTGGCAAGGAGGACATCGATGAGCTCATCTTTATGCTGCAGGATGCACCCGAGGGCACCATCTGCCGTCCCTCCCGCATTCGTGCCATGTTTGCATCACGCGCATGTCGGAAATCCGTCATGATTGGCAAAGCACTCAACAGAGGGACCACCATGCGACGACTGATCACCCAAATGGGTGAGATTGAGCAGCCCTGGGTGAGTACAGAGTGTCAGTGCTGGAGAGTCAAGTCTTACTAGGGCTGGAGTTTAGGCTAGAGGGGATTAGCGAGCTGTTAGTTGAGGAGGGTTTATCGAAAGACGGTTTAACAGAGATGCAGCTGATCATTCTGTTAGGCCTCTTACTGACTGTTAAGCCTTTATCAACCTGATAGCGTTATTTACCCTGCAATCTTTTTAAGTACAGGGTCTTGTTTAACTTAGTGTCAACTGTATTTAGATTAGAGATTAACTAATATTAGTTTGGCGTAGTTTTGGCGTAGCCACTTAAAGTACTTTGCTGCGGAAGCCACGTGAAACGAGCTCAGCCACAAGGGAAACCTCCCGATTGCGTGTCTCGGGCAGATAAAACAAGGTGAGCAGATACAGCAGGCAGCTGAACATGGAGAACACAATGAAGATCCAGAAGCCCAGTAGGGCGTGCATGCTGGGAAACAGAAATCCAACCAAGAAATTGCAGCCCCAGCCGACTTGGTTGCCCAAGGAAAGCGCCACGGAGCGGGCGGGAACCTCAAAAAGTTCTACAAAGGATGCTAAGGTTAAATCAACTCAAAAAGGTTAGTGGAGTAGAAATACCTGCGCCTATGAAGGAGGGCATAGGACCCAGAGCCAGCTGGAACGTTAGCAGATAAAGCAACACGCTGGCAATGGAGCCAAAGGATAACCAGGGTACAACCACCTGCGGAGGACTGTGATGAGTCAACGTCAACAAAGGATTAGCACTAATCTTACACTATACTCCACTAGCCAGCCAAAAGAGAACATGAGCAGGCCACAGCAGGAGCTGGAGATCAGCATCAGCGTGCGTCTATTGAATCTGGCCATGAGCAGAGGACCCATCAGGGAGGTGCCCAGATTAACAGAGCCCGCCACAAGGTTAAGCCACTCTGCAGTCTGGGCCGAGAGTCCGCTGCCTCGGAATATGGACGCGGAGTAGTAAAATATCTAGCCAAAAAGAATAACAAATTAACAGTGAAACCCAATCGTTTCAAGACTTGCCACACTCACCGAGGAGCAGCCCGAGAGCTGTTGTCCGCCCTGGTAGGCGCAGAGCAGTACCAACGGCAGCAGCATCTTGGAATCCCGTAGTAGGTCAGATAAGCTGCGTGTATTGGATTTGCTGTGGGACTCCTGCTCCATGGAGAGTATTTCCTGCTCCAGGCCAAGATTGGTGCCACGTAGGCGGCTGAGCATGTGGAGCGCCTCCTCCCGCTGTTGCTTTACTATAAACAGCCATCGAGGACTCTCGGCATAGTAGCGGAAGGGAGCATAGCAGATGGCCATGAAAACCAAATAGAATCCTAGAGCAATGTGCCAATCCTGCTCTCCGCCAAACAGCGACTGCAGCGTAAAGATCTGGGCCACAACCATGCCAATGGAGAAGCCCACGGAACAGCAGACGCCCAAGGCGCCACGTTGGCTCAGAGCAGCAATTTCGCTGTGATACATGGGCAGCGTGGTGCTTATGAGGCCACCACCGAATCCCACCAGCATGCGACTAAGCAGCAGCAGCTCCACGGACCGCAGCCAGCGACAGGTGAGGAAGCCCACGCCCGCCAGGACCAACAGTGTGCCGCTGAGCTGTAGGCAACCACGTCGTCCAAAGCGATTCGCCGCCCAACCAGCGCTGGCCGAACCCAAGATGCCGCCAACCAGAAAGATGGACACAATCAGCGCCCAAAGTGTGTCCAATGCAGCGGCACTTAGCTCTAGTCCGTAGTTTTGGCTCAAAGTGGCTGCGCACCAGGAGCGCATGTGCTGCAGGATGTTGAAGGATTGAAGCTGGAGAGGCACAAAGCGCAGTAGCTTACCACGGCGGGACTGTTGATGACACCCATGCAGTAGCCACAGGGCAAGGCCACACCAATGGTGCTGCCCAGCGCGCTCCAGACAAGCAGCTGCGTCCACTGAGGCTTCTCTTCCCGAACAGAATCCATGATTAACTGTGCACGCAATGCATCAACGACATGAGTTTTAAATAGACTTGGGAGATAAACATTTGAAGATTAGAGGTCAGATTAAGTCTAGGGGATTAATAGGCAAAGATAAGCTAAGAGAGCAGAGAAGGAGATGAGGGAGAGATGGTTGTTAGTAGAATGCTTGTACACTCCCTACACTCTGGAAATCACTTGAAACTCCAACTAAACCTTACTTTCTTATTGCAGAACTGTCCACATGGTCGTCCCACCATGCGTCATCTAATCAATATCACGATGCTGATGGATGAGGAAACTGATAGCCATGAGCAGAACCCACACGACTAAATCAGCTCATCTGTGCATCATAAAAACAGAAGCCAGCCAATTAAACGTTATACAAACAATTTTAGGATTAGGTTTATTGTTGTCTAGTTGCTAGTGGATTATCGTCTGACAATTCACACGCTGATTGTGCGGAAGATGTTGAAGCCACTGTGTGCCGTCGAGAGCATTACACCAGGCAGCTGTGGATGCCAGTGCAGCTCCTTGATCTCCTTCTGTCCTTGGTGGATGAACAGCAATTGTGGCGGCAACTTGCTAATCTCCTCTTCGTTTTGTGCTGGCGCTTGGGCCTGATCGGCATCCTTCTCCACGGCCAGATCCCACAGGGCAATCTGATCATCATCGCCACCAGAGGCCAAAACAGTCGGCTCATTGGGATTCCATTCTACAGTCGTTATGTGATCCGTATGATGCTTGAATGTGGCAATCGGTTTCTGTGTCTTGAACTGTCGCAAGTCCCAGATGTGCAGAAAGCCATCGTCACCGCCGCTGGCAATGAAGGGCTCCGTGTTGTTCCAGGAGATCACATTGATGTCACTCTCATGGGCTTTCTCGCAGCTCAGCATGCAGGCCTTTTGGGGGGCCGCACGGCAGTCCCAAATGCGTATGGACTTGTCCACCGAGCAGGAGGCCAGAACGCTGCGCTCATTGGGACTCCACTGCAAATCCTCCACCGATGCGGTGTGTCCTACCAATGGACGTTGATCAACCTTCCAGGTGCCGTCCTCGAGGGGACTCCAGATGTGTATATCGCGGCGACAATCCCCTGTGGCCAGCACACCCTCAGCACTGGCACTCCAGTCAATGGCGTAGCCCTCCTGCTGATGTCCACTGAAGGTGAAGGCAGGACGAGATGCGGCTAAGTCATTGCTGGCACTTTGTTGCTCATACTGCTTAAGCAACTGGTCATCCTCAACGGCCTGCAGTTGCTGTGACAGATTCCAAATGTTCACGCGTCCCAGTTCACTCCAGGAGGCAGCATACACTGTGTTTCCCAATCGACGGGCACGAACACGGTTAACGCATCCCTGATGCTTGATGAGAGCGCAAGTCATCTGTGGTTTTTTCAGCTCGCTCTTGTCGGGCACTTCGTCCTGGTCATCCTCTAGCTCCTCATCGTCGTCGTCATCATCGTCCTCCTGTGTCTTGTGCAGATTACTCATCTTCATCACAATCAAATTGTTGACATGGGTGCGAGCTGCCTGAGTACCGGCTACAATGTAGGCGGTCATTGGGAACGACTCGCGGCCAGTGCCCAACTCATCGGGCACAATGTCAAAGCTCAGACAGGGTGCACCCGTAGAAGCCTGATGCAGCATGACGTAGGCACTCTCATCGCACACTAGCTCCTCGTCTTCGCCTAGTTGTTTGCCCGGTAAGTACACCTGTTTGGGTTCTGCTGGTGCTCCGTCCTCGCCTTCGGCATCGTCCTCGGATTCCATGTCGCTCTCTGCATCCTCTGGCTCCACAACCTCCATTTCAACATCATCGTTTGTGTTGTCCATGGCTGTTTAATTAATTCTAATTGAACTCGCAAAAAACTCTTGTTTTGGCGCTGCACGTGCAACTAGAATTGTAAACAGAGTGACCAGCATTTAAATTTCATTTGTTCCCACGTCAGTGTTTTGGTATTTAAAAATACTAAAACCCCAATTCGAATCTAGTGTGCATTTGTATATTTTAAAGACTTGTTCACTCTTCTGAAAGCAAAAACAGAAAAAAGCAAATCCGAACTCGTAAGTTGTATAAATAAATAAAAAATTCTTTTCAAAAATGGCGAAAGCAGGAAACCCGTTAAACATTTTGCGTAACATTTACCAAAATGAATTTCAGTGGTAAGTGAAGAGAGGATTTATTTCATTCAAAGTACTACACATTGCCGCATTTGTTTACATAACCAAACTTTTGCCCTTAGGATGTTGGTGAAGAGCTTCGGTATGTTTTTCCTGGGAGTTCGCATTGCCAAGGAGTTCGTCGGCGTGGAGTTGATGCCCAGTGTAATGCCTGCTTAGTACAACAATAAAACCAAATTCGCCATGTATAAAAATAGGGCAGTTAACTAATTATAATTTACACAAACATTTATGTACAAGTGGTATCAATGTGTTCTAGTTTTTGCTAGCAATAAGTTGCTTAATCTTGGATTCGTCCATGTCGATCTCGTGTATTAAGCTATCAGCCAGTATTCGTGGTGTCATCTCGCGTTGCAAGAAATTGGCAACCAGTTTCCTACCAGGCACAGCGCCACCATGCGCCAGAATCTCCGCTCGATACTTCTCACCGGCTTGGCGATTGAAGGGATTCGCTTCGAAGTACGTCTGCCAAATCCACGAGGCAATGGTCTTGGATATCAGGTAAGCGTAGTACTTGGCGCCATAGCCCACCAAGTGGGAGAAGCGTAGCTGCCACGCCGTGTTCTCCACGTAGGGCAATCCGTAGTACTGTTTTTGCACCTCGCGCAGTGTTTCCGTTGTGTTTTTACCGTGTTTGGCCATGTCTCCATGGTAGACCTGATCTAGGGCCGAGTAGAACACCTGCAGTTGAGTCTCGCTGGCCGCAAACAAATGCTTTGAGGCGCACAAACGATACAGCATATCCTCCGGTATAGGTTTGTGGGTCTGGAAATGGCGTGCAAAGGTGCGCAACACGCGAGGATCACTGGCAAAGTATTCCATTAGCACACTGGGCACCTCGGCAAAGTCTGTGGCACAGCGAGTGCCTGTCACATGCTGATGCTCTGTTCGTGCCAGCATCGAGTGCATGGCATGACCCATTTCATGGAACAGATTGTCCAGACGTGCTGGAGAGAGAAGTGTTGGACCCGTCCAACGGGGTTGGGCTAGTCCCAGCATCACAACCACGATAGGCAGCTGATAAGTTCCGTCGGGCAATCGCTTGCCTCCCTGAATGGTGAAGTGGCAGTCCTGGTTGGGCTTTCCACTACGCTCGAAGAAGTCACAGTAGATGTAACCCAAGAGTCCTTCGGTGTCGTGCATCACGGCCAGCTTATAGATGTCACTGTGCCAGCTCTCACCCGGCTCCATTTCGGCGTTTTGCAGGCGCACTCCATAGAGCGAGTGGAGCAGGTTATCTAATCCTTCCATGCAGCCACCGAGCGAGAAGTAGGGCAGGAACTCATTGGCCTGTTCCTCCAGCGACTGACGCTTCAGTTGTGTGGTGAAATAAGGCGTGTCCCAGATCTCGGCCAGCGCTTGAACTTGACCACTTTCCTTGCGCTTCATTTGGGTCATCAGGGCAAAGTCCGCATCTGCACGTGGACGCAGCTGATCCGACAGTTCATCAATGAACTCTCGCACTAGCTCTGGCCGCTCCATGGTGCTGCCATTGAGGGCACGATGCGCATAGGTTTCAAAGCCACAACTACGCGCAAGTTCATTGCGGCAGATGAGCAGATCCTTTAGCAGCTCCTCTTGGCTGTCTGAGGGCTGCAGGTACAGGCGATAGGCGGCCTCACGTATCTGGACATTGGACGCATTTGTGCACAGGCCGGTGATAATGATGTTATCGTCAGATGTGGGGAAGCTGCAGAGGATTCAGAAGAGATTAGCCAAAAGTCTCCCAATTCTTACAGAGTTTATTGTCTTACTAGTGTCTTATGCTCTCCGGAATCGTTTTGCGCGGCAGGACCGTTGGCTGTGAGGCGCCACTCATAAATTTCTGGCCAAGCTGTAGTATGTAATCATTGAGACGCACGACACGCAGTCGCTCCTCCTCTGGCAAATGGATACCGCACTGCTCAAAGTCGAATAGAAACAGTTTGGCCACATGACGATCCACATCGGTGGTGGGCATGAAGTCACCATTCTGTACCACCTTACTGAGTTCCTGATACAAGGGTTTGTGTGTGTTCAGGCTCTCTACGATGCCACAGATGCTGATGCAGGCCTCCTCCGCCGCATGCATATACTTGTTCTTGGGATGAGCAATTCGTACGAACTCGGCCAGGTCGGCGACCTTGCAAAGTGAGTCCGAGAGCTCATCGAAGATGTCGACCATTTTACGCTTCCTTTGGCCGGATGTGGCCTCAGCGATGAGATCCTGCGTTGAATTCTCCACATTCTCGCGCAGCAAATAGAAGCCATCTGACGAACGCAGTTCCTGCATGCGGAATAGACCCTGGCAATTGAAGAAACACACAAATATTTGATATAACTTTCACTCGTGTTTAGTTTGGACAATTAGTCTTGGGCACTGACCACATCGTCGCGGGTGAAATTGATTCGCTTGGCTGGCGGCGCATTGAAGGCGGTTGCAAGGGGCGACCACGTGGAGACCAGTTTCACTTGCCGCCAACGCTGCAGCATTGCACTTGCTGTATTTCGGCTTATTTGGAGCATTGTTATGAACAGAATAAATGTTTCACTTATTTAGCCGAATGTTACATATCCCCATAGCACTACCGAACAGCTGTTTGGCAGTGCAGATGCAAATCGCTCTCTCTCTCTCTCTGTTTGCCAGTGAATCTGGGCTGCCAATCTGAGTAAAAGCTATCGATTACTATAATCGAAAAGGCGCTCTACTTATGCGCACAAGGCCGACAGATGGCGCTTTTTAACCGCGAACAACTCAGTGTTTTAAACTTTATATGCAATTGTAAAAGGTTTATTATCTTATTAGAGACTATAAATCAGAATTTAAAATAAATGCATTTGACATAAAATGCATAGCAATAGAGAGAACGTACAGCGATTACCACTTAGCGTACGTACACTTCTTTCCACCCATTGAGCGACATGCGTGAAATTTGTAAACTTCATGAATTTCTTGCCCATACAGCCCATCGAGCCACCAATAATGCCAGCCAGCCAGTCGTTGCAGATTAGGGGACCACCCAGGTCCCCAGGACAGATTTCACCCTCATCTTTCGGCTCCACACAGATGTTGCCTTCCGCCTTAAAGGAATCCATTTCTTTACAATAATCCGGTGCACGTACGACGACCTCCAGATACATGATCTCATTGGAGTACGGACCGTGCTGTGGGAGCACAGCATGATTACAATAATAGAAACAACAATTTTAGGGTATCCTAGGGAATACCGGATAGAGCTGTCCCCAACCCAGGGTCAAGCACTTCGTGCCAGGTGGAATAATTGCACGCTTTCGCTTGACCATTGGCTTCACATTACGCAAGTTGGTCGGAATACGATTGGTCAGCTTCAATATGGCCACATCGTAGTTCTCATAGCGTTGGTACTTCTCGTGGATCATGATCTTGGAGACATGTCGTATGTCATCGTCGTTGTAACGCTCCAGGCGGAAAATGGAGCCAAAGACAATCATGAGTCCCCTCGGATGCATCACAGACTTGTGAATGCTGCAAACAATAATTCGTATCACTTACCGTTTGGGCTGCGCGATGACTACTCACTCTGTGACGCAATGGGCGGCGGTTAAGATGGTCATGCTGGTCAAAATGACGCCCGTACAAAAGTGATTGTCCCCATGGAACTTGATGTAATTGAGCGTTCTGATGGACACCAAATTTCTAACATATTTGGCATTTTTGGGTATAACGCCACCGGCAATGAGCATCTGGAACTGATCATCCTTGGCCCTGCTAAAGGTGCCACGATCCCCGCAAACAAGTTGAAACAACAGCCAGAAAACGGCCAGACAGTTGGCGGTTTTCATGCTGCGTCGCTTGCTGGGTTTCAAGTGCAAAATCCAGTTAAATAAAATAAAATTTAATTTATTTAAGCAACTGACGTAAAACAACAAACAAAAAGGAAAAAAAAAAACATTTAGTTTGGAATTCTATTCAAATGAAATCTCTGGATTTGAGGGTGGAAACTGTTGACTCGTTAAGCAGCGTTGGTAGTGAGAGTGGGGGCTAATAACGCCCACTGGGCGTGGTTAGACAGTAATATATGACTAGCACACAGAGACATACATGAATATGCACATATATGTATATATAGTAGGTACATCTAGAGTGGGAATAACAATATATAGTAATTTGCTCAATTTCAAATTGTGGCTTCTTTTGTATCTTGTATCTTTTGAATGTATCTGTATCTTTGGCCTTATTTGCGCTTGGGTAGCTTGTAGTTTGTGGGCGGATGCAGCTTGAGGTGGTTCAGAAACACGGGCTGCATATCGGCGCACCAAGAGATCTCCTCGCGTACACGCACGGGTCCGTCCTTGCAGGTCAGCCAGTAGGTGCTCATGAGCCCCTTGCCCTGTAGGTGATTACAGAGACAGAAACAGAAGGATGCACACACTAGTGTAGAACACAGGTAACCTCTTACGCACCTTGACATCGATGAGCCCACGATGCTCCGTCTTAAAGCCGCCCACCTGCTGCAGTGCCTCATTCATCTCCTCGGTGATATGTATCTTCTGTGCCTCGCCGGTGCTCTCCATGCGCGATGCGGTGTTCACAGTGTCACCAAAGAGGCAATAACGGGGCATTTTGGTGCCCACAATGCCGGCCACAACAGGCCCAGTGTGCACGCCGCAGCGAATCTGGACAAACTCATCGCCGGCGCGGGGAAGTCGAAACACGGAAGAGGCGTCCAATAAATCCAGCGCCATTGTGGCAATTTCGCTGATGTGTTTGTTGCCTAGCGAAAGAGTGAGCGTGAGAGACAGACAGACAGAGAGCGAGAGAGAGCTTTAAATAAACATATGTTCAAATATTCCATAGCATAAATTAAGGCACATGTGCGGCCAAAGCCCAAATTAGCGTAAGAACTAGGTTGGGGTAGGAGGAGAGGCAGAGCAAAGGGGATGATTGACAGCGAAATTTGCATAAATTACCGTTTTTCACTGGCAGCCCAGAGGCAACCATGTAGGAGTCCCCAATGGTTTCCACCTTGTAGACGTCATAGCATTCGATGCGTTCGTCAAACACGCGATAGATTGAATTGAGAAAGGTCACCACCTGCCAAATGTGTTTAAACATTAAATTTCAATTTAATCGACCATTAAAGCCACGCCCCACACACCGCCCCCTTTGTCTTACCTCCAGCGGCGTGCACTCGGCAGCGATTTCGGTGAAGCCAACAATGTCGCTAAAATAAATGGTCACCGCTTCATACAGCTCGGCGGGCACCTTTAACAAAAACACAAAAAAATAAAGCATTTAGTGTGTGT
Source organism: Drosophila dunni (assembly GCA_018152125.1). Taxonomy (NCBI): domain Eukaryota; kingdom Metazoa; phylum Arthropoda; class Insecta; order Diptera; family Drosophilidae; genus Drosophila; species Drosophila dunni. Next base: position 9,201,232 of record JAECXC010000339.1, on the reverse strand, counting down.
GTGTGTGTGTGTGTGCACGCTCACCTGTTGTGTCTGCTTGAGCTGCATAGCCACGCTGGGCGGCAGCATTTGAAAGAGCAACGAATCACTTTTGCGCTTCTCTCGCTTTAATTCCTTTGCCTTCATAGACAGATTCATGGCGTACAGCTGTAAAGAGGTGGGGAGAGGAGAGAGCAGAATGAAGAGAGCAGCAAGAAGAGAGCAGAGCTTTATGCGTAGAGCGCTTTACATTTACAAGTGCGTGTGACGTCATCAAAGCTTACCTGTATAGTTGCTGCTGCATTCTTGACAAGTATAATTATTACTGGCGACACTAATAATACAACTACCAATATGGCTATACCAATTGCCTCCTTGCGATCGGCCTCCACAAGAGTTTTGTCCACATATTCTCTGCAACACAAAAAAACAGTCACAAATTCGAACCAGTTAAAAGTTCTGTGCGCTCGATAATCGATTTCGATAAACGAACCGATTGATCTTATTGGACTTCAATCGGCAGCTGCAGCAGCTTTAATTTGCTGCAGCCCTCGCAACGAAAGTAAGTTACTTCCGCCCTCGCCGCCATTTGTTGCTTGTTTAAAGAAAAAGTGCAATTAAAACTCACTTAATTAGACGCCGCAATGCTTTTTGCAATATTCTCAAATCGTCCGTGTACGTGTGCATATAATCGTTGTACTCAATCGCGCTGCGTTCGTTCGATATATTAAGTTTATTCTTCAACACATTATTGCTTCTGTAAAGAGAGAAATGCAAGTGAATTTCGGCGCGTAAGTGTGTGTATGTGTGTTTTTTTTTCTATTTTTTTACAGTGTTTTCACGCGATGGAATTTGACGGTGTTGGTGATGTTGGTGTACATCGATTTTAGCTGCGGAGCGTAATTGAGAGTAGAGTTAATCATCTCGCGTGCCATGAATTCGTAGCGCACATAGGACACAAAGTTCTCGGCGGTCAGAGAGCCGCGTCCATAGTAGCGTATGCCAAAGGAGGTGGCTATATTTTGGCACTCGATGCTCTTAAGCAGATTTTTAAAGCCCACCAAATAGCTGCAAGAGATTTGTTAGTTTCCGTGTGAAATTAGAAGCACCCTTTGCTTACCGCCAAACGCCGCTGTTGTCCGTTTCCTTGATCTGCTCGTTCAGATGGTGAAGCAGACCGCGATTAATGGCCGTGTACCAGTTCATGACTTCGGTAATGGAACTGTCCTCTGGTTCCAAGCGTACGCGCTGTCGGAACTCATTCAGACGACTCTGAAACTCGTTGCGATTCAACATAACCTCGCGATCGTCTTCATCCTCGTCGGGCGCCGTCGGTACACTAATCTCGCTCCAAGTGGTCATGTTGTTCAAGGCATAATCCGTGTTGGCAAAGCGCTGTGTCAGATTGGCACTGAGGAAGATAAAATGCAGTTGAAGCAGTGTTGTACTCTAAGTCGAGGGTATGCTAGACTTTCTAGGAGCTGCTCAAACTAGGAACAGTTAAGGTAAGTAAACACTTGTCTTAATTTACACTATAGTTTGCTGGGTAGGGTATTTAATCTTCCTTCAGCCATCGCTAGCATTCCTTTTATTATCTTTGTTGCTTTAAAAGAGTTTTCTGTGAGGAAATCAACTCACCGCTGCTTGCTGCCATTGGTGAAGATATAGAAGGCTACCTCTGAGCGTTCCAGTTGAAGGCGTGTGACAACTTTGCCCAAGTCCGTTGCAATCGTCACCTGTCGTGGGCGGGAATACATAAGATTATCACAATGTCAACACGTCTGTGTGTGTGTGAGTACGTGTGTGTCTAAGTGTGCGTGTGTGTGTGTCCATTTGCGCAGTTTTTCCGCAAGTTTTGAGCTTGGTGAGGAGTGGTCTTGATTAGTTAGACGTTGCTTTGTTAAAGCACTAAATAATTCATCATACTTTATCCTTAAGCGGGGCAGAACGGACTTTACTTATGCAAGGTAATGAAATTGATTTAAGTAAGGCTGTATACCCTGTAATTTTGTGCACGAAAGACAAAGGGAACTGAACTGGGATTTCGTTTGAAAGTGTAGGGAAGGTTTGTCTTTATGAGATTAAATGAATCTTGAAGTTTTGAGCATGAAACTGATTTAAGTAGATCTGTATACCCTGTAATATTGTGCGCGAAAGGTAACTGGAACTGGTTTGTCTTGATGAGATTTAATTTATCTTAAAGCTTTGAGCATGAAACTGTTTGAAGTTCATAAAAGGGCCGTTTTAAAGGAGATTTGAGTTATCTGAAAGTTTAAGCTATGAAATTGACTTAGCTACGGTTGCATACCCTGTAATTCTATGCACGCTAGATGAAAGCACTTGTGAAACAGGAATTCGTTTAAGGAATTCTTTATTGCCAAGTCCCTTTAGCTAAGAGTGTACAAAATGCTCATCTTTATGGGATTAAATTTACTTTTAAGTGTCATTAATTCATGCTTTTAAGTACTTCATAAATCTCTGTCTGCCGCTCTTCCTCTTCAAGGTCCCTTTTTAGAGTATTTGTCTTTCGAGTTTCGAGATTTCTGTATTTGCATTATTTGTATTTTTGCATTCTCAAGTACGTGACTCGGTCGAAGGTCGGCACTTAAGTACGTTCTTCCTGCTTGGCACGCCCCCAGCCCTAGACCACCCTAACACCCTCATAGACACACCCCCAACACACACACAAACAGAGCTGTAAGTGTGTCAATGCATAACATATTTTGCTTATCAATTCACTTTGCTATCAAGCAATATTTTCATTTTATTATTTCCATCTTTTTATTTCCATTAAGCGTGGATGGAAGCGGTTCAGGGATTGATCAGGGTTCCGCTGGGTTTTAAGGTTTGAGCAGTGGAAATTAGACCAAGAAAGAACCTTCAAGCTCAAGTGACTTCTTTGGCTGCTTCTTAGCGCTGCTGCTGGCCACTTACCTGAGTATATTTGTATTGCCAATTGCCAAGTATTCCCCCTGCTTTCCCCCCCACTGTGCCCTCTGCTACCGCCAATTAAAGCATTGGCATGACAACACACCTGTTTGCTGGTCAAGTGAGCATTCAATTTAGATCCTTGGCGTATGATTGAATTTCAGCAATAAATATTAATTACGCAACAAAGGACACAACTTTGTGGCACATTGATCCTAAGCTCCGTCTCTGTCTAAAGGTGTTTTGTTTGCTCGCCACTTACCTGTGTCTCAATGTCGGCCACATCGGCTCGGTATTCCAGTATCTCCTGCAGTGTTAGCGATGTTTGCACAATCAATGCCAATATTGGTATAAATGGTAGAATTATCATCTGCGAAATAAAGTATACGCCACTTTCAATTCTTGCTCACTCTGTTTTCATTTGCCACAGTGTGTGTGTGTGTGTCTGTTGGTGTGTGTGTTAGTGCGTCTGTGTGTGATTAGTCTTTATCGTGGTCGGTGCTGGCTAATCGCAACACTTCATTAGGCGACGCACGTGACGCACGGCATCGCTGGCCACACAGATCGTGTGCTAATTAAGATGCATATGCTTGGTTAATGAATGCCACGCCCCCTGACACACCGCCTCCCCCTCACTCACCTGCATCAGCTGCAATCGTCGTCCCGTTTTTATAGCCGGATTCCGTGCTGCGGCACTGCAGCATCTGCCACTGCCGCCTGTGGATACATCCTCGGAACTAATCGAGCGTACGGATATTTTATCGAGCTGCAGATTATGATGTGTATGTGTGGGCACCAGGAGTAAACCCGTGGAGCCACCACCATTGCCATCGCCACCAGCACTACGTGCAGCGGGATGATTCGATTTACAGTTACTAATGTTGATCTTAATGCATGTGGATGCGGATGCCGAGGCAGTTGCATCCATTGCCGTTGTCTCCTTGCTTCGCTGCATCCTAGTGTCAGCTCTCCCAGTGTCCCCAATGTGTTCCGATGTGTCCTATTCAATTTAGCATATTGAGTACATTGGGAACGCTTCATAAACCCAAACGTTTATGGCTGCATAAAATGTAATACATAATTGTGTGGTTCGAGTGGTGCGGGTTCGAGTTCGGGTGATTTGGGTGTTCCCTCAGTTCCTATATGTTTCTAGCTGTTGGGTGGACACTTGTGGAGTTTCTCCCCGTTGCCCCGATACGCTGTAATAATGAGAAAGGCGCATAAAATAATTGCGAAAACGGATAAATAAACACATATGGGGACTGAAATACTCAGTATTACACTACTACCCACTTCGGCTCACCCGCCCTGATCCCCAGACAACGCGTCATGTCAGCGCGCAGCAAATTTGATGGATGAACAGACAAAGCGTTGGCCAGCGTGGCTTAGGGGGGGCCTAGAGGGGGCAGGGGGGCAGTAGAGCATGGCTAAGGGGTTGAGCTGCAGTGTCCAAGGATTTGCCATTGTGTTGTAATTGAAGGCACATGACTGGTTTTGACGCGGGAAAACAATGCCAAGTCAATAAAGGATTATTACGCTAAACACTACTATCTCAACTGTTTCGTTCAGTGTAGCGTTGGACAAACAATTTCCGCAATGGTCTTCAGCACACACACACACACACACCAACACACACATATCCTTTTTACTGACTGGTTTCTGCTCTTCTTGTTTACTTTTCACACACTCATCAAGCACATTTATTGATTAAACTTTTAATTGCGTTGACAAATTGCCATTAAGTGAGTGAAAATAAGTAATCACATTAATGCTAGGCATTTACAATAAAAAATACAAAATATTTCAAATATCCTTAAACCCAAACATAACCTCAAATGCATTCTAAATAAAGGCCATAAAGTGCGTTCGCATATTTATGACACTTTCTATAAACTTTAACTGCATGCACAGCATGAAAATCATTGTATCATTTAGCGCATCAAATGTGCGTGTACACAAGCCATAAACAATAAATAATATTCATTTTATTACCACATTAAATGTCGCACAGAGCACAAAATTCAATTATCTATTTTCGGGGACTTGGACACTTGAATACCGAATACCGTTAATATAGTCGCGTACTCCGTTAGAAAATGCGACACAAATACCCGCGAGGAGCTCACAAAAGCAACTGAACTTAAACCTGTTGAGTTTCGTCTGTTTATAGACGTTTTTACATGTGTCCTTTGGGCGCTGGGTCAAGAGCCGCCCACTTGCCACCCACAAAACTGTTGGACTGTTAAGGGTCTGTTAAAACTTATGGCTGATTTTCTGGCATTTTTAGTTTAATAATAGGGATTCTTGTAATATTTCTAAGCAGCATTTGCTTTTTGTTAGCAAATTAACATATTATTAAGTTAATTTACTTAATATTTGTTTCATAAATGATAGAAGTTTAAATCTCGTTTAAAAGTAACTGCCATTCGCGCGCTGTTAACAGTGTGCACTGCTTGCTGAACTGCATTGAAACTGCTTGTATCACTGCTTGCTCAACTGGATCAAAACTGCTTGCCGCACTGCTGTCTGCCGCGCATAAGCTGCTTGCTATAATTGAAGCGAAGCTATTATTTAAAAGCTGCTTGCTATGACGAGGACTCTGCTGTGTGGCTTTGTCTTCTCTTGTGCAAAGACAATGGAAATTCCGCTGGCTAACTTGATCAACGCGTCGTATGATTAATATCGGGCCATTAAATTGAGTTATTATACAAAACGTACGACTTGGACTTGGACTATGTAATTCAAATCGACAACCATTGTCACGCCTTTTCGAGAGTGTGTGAGTGCTGTGTGTGTGGCGAGCATGAGATCATAGTGCGATAGACACACTCCATTGTCGCCTTTAAAGAGCGCCTTAAGCAATCAAAGACTTTCCAAATCGGCCATTTGCATAACTAGCTGTAAAATTGTTTAAAACATTAACAACAACAATCGACAGCGATTGGCTGAATTTGAATCCGCAAAACGAAATGATATTCGATACCAAAACAGATACAAAACAACAAAACTATATAGACAAAAAGAAGATAATGCCCAGACCATGGCGTGGTAACCAGAAACCAGTTCTAAACAGTAGAAAGAGCGAAAAAAAAGCTAAAACACACACACACAGAGACATTAGCAACGCTGCTGTTGGTTGGGATGATTGGATGATGGGAAGATGCGACCACATCATTGGGACCACCTTGATGTCGCGCTGCACACTTCATTCCTGGCACCGACCCCGCCCCCACCACCGTCCCTCAACCGTCTCTGGTCCGTGAAATACAATTGGATCGGGTAACTTTGAACTGGGCGGCTAGAAGGTGTCTCTTGAAGGTGTTTTGCCTGCCAATGATGCTGCTGCTGCTAATAGTGTGTGGTGTCCAAATTGATGTTTCAATAAAGACTATAAATTTATGACTTACGAATCAAGTGGACGCCCAAAACACAAGCAAAGAACCAACAAGCGAGTAGGTGTCGCCATTGGTGCCACAATGAATTAATTTGGACAATTTATGAGCCAATCTGCCAGCTGACAACTGGCCAGCTGGTTATAGGAATAGGAATGGGAATGGGAATGGAAATAGGAATGCTGATTGAGTTGGGGCTTTTCACACTCTCTGTCCGGTTTCGAGTCCGCTCCGGTGGTCGATCGTTTTCTATTCGAGAAATTGAATTATAATTTGATGCCCGTTGACCAAACGCATCTGCATACATTAACGGCTTTGATCGGGCCACATAAATCTGGCAGCTGCGACACAATTAGCAGCACCAACGCCACCCAAAATTGACAGCAGTTCAGCTCTCGATCTTTTAGCCAGTTTTAACAATATGCGGTGTGTGTATACACATAAATAGTCGGCATTGCTCAGAGCTCAAAAAAAGAAGATAAACATTAACGTAAGCTGGAGTTTAAACTAAAGCAAGTCGAAGGCGTAAATACACTAACTAATAAATGGGTAAACTTAACAGCAAGAAAACTTTCCTTATAGTAAATATAATCCAGACTAATTGAGTATCATGATGGAATTCCACTTCTAAAACTCGCATCAAACACTCACTGATCATCGCTCAACACCGACCTCCAACCCAGCAAACCTCTGTTTAACTTCGGGCTTAAGCCAAGTAGCAAAGCTTGGCTAGCAGTGTATATACCCTGTTATTTATGCACTTTGAGCCGGAACCAAGAGAGCTGTCCACATTCTGTGCTGCCTTTTGCGCTGCGACTGACTCTTAAAATGTCTCATTTAAATAACTTGCATGCATTTAGTCATCCTTTTTGTCCCAACTTGGACTTGGACACACAGTCAGCGACAGTTGGCGAGGGGGCGCTGGCAGAGCACTGACGACGTCAACTTAAGTGGAGAAGCCATGGACAACAACGCGTCCTCTCAAAAGTGTCGAGAGTATGTAAATCTTTAGCCATTGCCCATTGCCAATGTGAATGCCATTGCCATTCCTGTGTGTGTGTGTGTGTGTGTGTGTCTCTTGCCTTTGTTGGAATTGTCTCTCTTGGGTTGATCGATTTTGTACACGTCAGTTCAATTGTTGGCCCGGACAAAGGGATACATGTGTGTACATGTGTTTCAGTTGCTGTTTTCTGTTGCTGCTTTTTTTTTGGGGTCCACAAAGATGCCAATCTCTGTGGACATAATGGAGATATTGTTCGTTCAACTTGATTCTGTGTGCACATTTTGAGCTGACAAATTTTGTAGTGCCTCCCGCTCTCTCCTCTTTCGCTGCCCCTCGCTGCCTGTCTCTTTCTATGAGTAACTGGCGCATTTTAATTAATTCAAATGCAATTCAGCTGCTGTTTGTGGCTGTTTCTGCTGCTGCGAGTGAAGAAGCGCTGATTGAAGCTGAAAGCCAGCACGTGAGTGAAGACAGACAGAGAGAGAGAGAGAGCGAGGGAGAGAGAGAGGGAGGACAGCTGGACAGACACTGCACACCACTGTCACTTTTTTTGCTTCAACTCTGCTGCTGCTGCTTCCTCCACAGACAGACAGTTGGACGCTCATTCAGTAAACGTTTGTGATTTGTAACGATTGTGCAGTACATAAATCAGTCATGGATTTATTGCGAGAAATGAAATTTGCCGTCTTCCAACTACAACTACAACGTGGCTGTGCTGAAGGTGAAGCATCTGCTCTGTGCTTGAGCTGCTTGGTCGCGTCTCCACTCGTCTCTTGGTTACTTGGTTTCGTTGGCTTCTTGGGTCGTGGTCGTGTGAGTGGCGCTGCGTGTGGGTCGCATAAATTTCACGCTTTGCGCAGGCGCTGCTACAAATCGATGTTCTCTTTTTTCTTTTGTCTTTACCCCTCTCCACTTTTGTTTAGCTGTTTTTTTTGCTAGCTTTTTATGTGGCACGCGGGGACGTGCAACGCCGTTGGCTCCAATCGATAGGCTCGCAGTGAACCAGGAAGTTTTCAGCTTTGATGTCTATGGCCACAACATGTGTTGTACACCCTAAAAACCAAATAAAACTCTGACCTTGCATTTGGAATGCACAAGTCATAAGGGCCAGATCACGAGTGTCTTCAAACTTGTAACTTGCAACTTGCAACACGCAATGGCGCTGCTAATTGCTGTGCCACAACAAATGTTTAACTGAAATGCAACCAAAAACCGACTGAGAGCAGCGACATTTCGCATCATATCTGATTGCATGACAGTTCTCAATTACTTTGCTTACTCCCCTCCAGTTTGCAGTCTGCACAGCATTTATCAAACTCCAGAAAACTCCACATTTTTGACATTTTTCATGACAAATAACAAATAACTAAAATCCAATTTAGTTTAAGCTTCTTGGGGTTAATTAACATATGGAACTCTGAGATTGGACACGGTTTTGTGGTGTAATTACTAGCGTAATTGGTTCAGTTTATGGCCGTGTCCTTAAAATGGGTTCAATGCACTCAGTTTCCCTTTTAACTCCGTTTTGCGTCTAAGCCGTTTTTACTTGGCCCGTGTGAAATCCCGTTAGCTTTAGCCAAAAGCAGCCAAAAAACAGAGAAACAGAAACTTATAATTTATGGCTGGTAAACTTTGTCTAATCCCTGGCCTAATCGTCTGCATGCCACAAAGAGAGTGGCACTCGCGAGTGTGCAAGCGAGAGAGCCTCAACGTGTGAGAAAGAGAGGGCAGTCAGTCACCTTCGCAAACAGCACGTTTCTCTGGTATTTTACTTTCTTGTGTTTCGTTTTCGTTTCAGTTTTAGTTTTGGCGTTTTTTTTTCATGGCTTTATAATTTATTATCGCTTCAAAGGCATCTCAATTATGGCTCCTGGCAGACATGAAACCCAAACCCAAACCCAATCCCCAAACGAAACCAACTTCCAACTGGAACAACAACAAAAGCTATATAGCCACAAATCTGTGGATTGTATCTGGCGTATCTTTGGCGAATATAAATGCGTTCGTTTTGTAAATCAGCCATCGAGCAATTACAAAAGTTTACAAAGCTTTATTCAATTAACTTTTGTGCGACTATGTCGTAATGCTGGCAACATTGTGTGGCAAGTTGTGTTGCCTGTTGTTGTAGTTATTGTGGCAGTTATTGCTGTTGCTTTCGTTATGAACAGTTTATTGGTGTGAAAATGCGAGACGCCTCAACGAAAAAGTTGCAACCGCAGCAGCTTCAATTTCAACCACATTGCAATCGTGACGTGATTTTGATTGCCGCTAGCAGCAGTGCCCCTCTAACCCCCGTTTCCCCCCTCTTCCCCTCTTTATTGTTGGCAAGTTTTTGTTCTGTTTGCATGCTGCACGTTGCACGTTGCACGCTGCTGAGGCGCAGCTAAAAATCTTTTTGCACACTTTTACTTTCAAGATCTTTGCGAGCATTGTTTACCGCCTCAATCCAACGATCTCTGCTGCCCTCTGACAACCCGGAACTATAAATCCACTGGCCATATCATTACTGTCTCCCAGCTTAGATTAATCGTAGACAAATTGTCGTCATGTCTGTGTGTTGTCTCCTGCATTTCAATTGGCCCAAACGAAGACATAAAAACCAAAACATTGGCAGGTGCCGCAAATGCGGCTCTTTCTTTACTTACGGACGGTATTTGTGTTACCTTCTTTTGGGCGTTTGTGTTTCTGATTTATGCGACTATTCAAAAACTCAAAATTCAACACTTCAATACTTGTCAGAAACCTAAGCAGTTGACAAATGTGTGAGTTGATTGAGTCAGTGGTGATCGACTATGTGCATATCTTGTAAAGAATTTATTGAATTTATATGTTGTAATGGAGTATACTTTTGACTTCTCAGATTTCTAGTGTGTCAGCTTGTAAACTAAAATATGCTTTGAATTAAAAAGACATTAGAGTGGAAGAAATCATTGGGATAAGATAGAAATGAGCTATAGAAAATCTGTTTTAGAGGATGGGCTGAAATGCGATACTTTATACTGTACAAAGTCTATAAAATAGAAATTATCAGCTAATAATTTAGCTGTAAAAAATATCTTTACTTCATATATTTTTGGTTTTTAATGCAGCTATTCAATAAAATATTTTATCTCAATTATTTTCGTATGAATTTTTGGCCTTTTTGAACATTAAATTAAACTCAATATCATATAAAAACTTAATAGAAGTGTTTTAAGACTTAAATGACGTTTTAGAAGTTAATTAAACCACAGCTAAATCAAAGTTTCCTAATCCGCCCCATTCAAACTCTATTTTCTTAACTTTATTTTACTCCAATTGAGCTGCTTTAAGCCTCGACTACTTCCCTACATTTTCCAGCAGGTTTACTAGTGTAACACAGCTCATCTTGCCTACAAAATACCCTCTAAAATTTATACTAAAGGGTATACATTTACAAATACCAAGCGTTCTCGACTGAAGCACGCTTCGTTATTATTAGAAATTCCAGGCATAGAGCGAAGCTGCCTACCCAATGAGCCATTGAACAATTGATGTATTGACAACTGTGCCCCTTTCTAGCTGCACGCGGCGGGGCAAGAGGAAGTGCCACATAATGTGCTGTTGTCGTTGTTGTTATAATATGACAAATGGCTTCCATTTCCTTCCAGTTGATCGATGTTGATATTACCAAAAAAAGAAAGAAAAAAATAAGTAAGAGGATCGCGAGAGAACTGAAACTGAGTTGTGTTGGGGATACGATACTTATCTTGGAGTATGCCAAAATTGCAGAGATCGTGTAGTTTGTTTCATTTTCGGTAAGGGCATATGAACAAAAATGCGCTAATTACACGCAGAGCACTGGTTAATTGAACTTGTCAACGGACATGTCGAAATATGCGATGTTTTCTCGACTTTTTCGTTAACGGACTAAATCAAAGAGTCCAACCGCCAACACACACCGCACACACCGCACCCTTCGATCAGGGAACAATGTGCTTGTCCAGCAATTATCTGTGAATTGAACTTAGCGCAGAGAAATGCCTGTGAGAGTGGATGGCAATGGCGCCATTAATTATCACAAAAACGGATACATTTCTTTATAATTAAAGCGGTTGAATGACATGCGTACCAAGGCACAATAAAATATATCCCTGCCACCAAACAGAGCAGCAAAAATAAAGGTGACCATCCTAATGACAATCAACTCTTCCGACTCAGTGCACAACATCTACAGCTTCTTAGCTTTCAGCTACCAGCTCTTAGCTCTTAGCTCTCAGCATTCAGTTCTCAGCTTCCAGTTCCAGCTGCAACTCCATGGACTCCATTAGCAGGAGTGATGCAGCGGCTAATAGAGAAGCATTACTCATGCTCAGCAGGACATCGTTATGGAAGCGTGTCTAGTTGGGATTCGCTTAGCGCTCAGTCTCAAGTCTCAGTCTTAGTCTACCGCTTGGGTCCATACTTCTCGTGCTCAGTGTGCGTTCGAGTTAAACATGCAATTGAGAAATTTATTAAAAATCATTTTCATTAATTTGGTTATTTATGCACAGGATCAAACATTCAATTAGGCTGATGTTATAAATCTCGCATTCATTTTTCACATGCTACAACCACGCGTTGTGTCTATAAATCAAACACAATCACACACAGTCGCACACACACACACACACACACACACACTGGGAACTGGCAACTGCAACTGCCCACGGGACACCGGGCAACTCATCTGCAGCTTCAATTGCTTCGCCGATCTTTTTAATTGTCAATAAAATAATATAGAAAAATCAGATATCATTCGCTTTTTTACTCAGTTGCTTTTTAGCTTTTTTTATCCTCTTTTTAGTTGATTTTATTTTTGCCTTTTTCGTGAAAAGGTTAAAAGTGAAAGATCTCCTGCTGACTTGAGTTTGTTGTTGTTTTCATTGTTCGACTTGTTTTTTTATTATTATTTATTTGTCATGTTCGGCACGAAAAATGAGAGTAATAAGATGCACAAAGCCAGATAAACAAAAAAATAGCAAAAACCTTCAAATAAATCTCTGCTACAGTAAAAAGCCAATTGAATGCTCTTTAATTGTGTGGTTTAAACAGTTGTCCAATGGATTGCTTTATTTGGCCAAAAGTTTTAATTTAGTTTGGTGGAACTTAAGCTTGAAATATCTGCTATCATTAGAACTCTTTACGATTGATTCTTCCACTGAATTTGTTTGCCAAATTTATGTATCTTTATCTACATCTGGACTTCTGCTTTTATTACATAGAAATTGGCAAACAAAAGCTTGTTTTTAGCACTAACTTCATTTGATTTGTGGTCTATAAATCAGCAAACTGTTGGAGCTACCCACGTCATGTTTTGATCGGCAAATCGCTGGCTATAAATTGACAAAGGCAAATCAGTTAACAAAAAAACACAAAACACAATAGAAAAACTTAACAAATTTGGGACATTTGTTGAGCTGACCTATGAATGACCTTTGTGGTTTATTTAGTTTTTGTTTTAGTGCTTTTTGGCCATGGCTTAAACTAAATCTCAGCTGCGGCATGAACCTAATAAGTCAATGCAGCTGAGCAGGAAGCTTGCCAGTTGCTTATCTCTGGCTGCCATCGAACCTGGGTGGGTAGACAAGACTCCCCTGTCCCCCCACGTGCCCCCTTGCATATTTCACCCTTTTTTACAGATACATATAGGTATGTTAAGCCCGTTGCTAGATCATAAAATAAACTTAATAAAAGTAAAATCAACTGGTTGGCTGGCTCGGTCTGTCTGCTTTGCTGGGGCATCATCAAAAAGCCGACAAAAGGGGCGTGGCGGGACTATCAGCACGGCCAGGCCCCTTTTTGTGTGTCCGTGTGTGTGTGTTGGCTTTGCTGCATTGGTTTGTGGCCAACAATTTTGATATAATAAATTGCATAGAAACATAAATTTAATTTTTAACGCCCCAGAACGACAGCGTCTAGCTCCCCGCTTAGCATAACAATTAAGACATCACACGCGAGTGAGAGTGAAAGGGAGAGTGGCGAGTTGAGTGAAAGAGACAGCTAGATAGACAGACAATTTGTTGACAAAATGGTGGCTGAAAGCTACAAATTCCATGGGCAGAATAAATGGCGCTTTAGTTGTCGCTTTTCGCACTCTCACATTTTTCATATTTTTCACACAAGTGGACACAAAAGACGCGCCCTTGATCCGCCCCAGCTTGGCAGTGTTTGTGGTTTGTAGTGTAGTGTAGTGACTGCAAAAAACCCATAACGTTCCGCGCATGTGCACTCTGCACTCATATGCACGTATTTCTATATTTGTATATTTGTTGTTTGCTGTTTGCCGTTTGTTCCCCCCTTTAGTCGCCTCATCGTTGGTGCTCCTACCCACTTTAGTCACCACACCGCTCCCGTGATCTACGCTTTCGCTGTGCGGCTTCGCTGATTGATGACTTTCATTTGCCATTCGGACAGGGCTACATTAATATCAACAACAGCGTCCTACAGCTAGTGAAACCCTGAAGCAAACCAAGTCGCGCTGCTCATCAGCGGTTACTCTTGCTCTCTCTCCCTTCCTATCTCTGGCTAGCTGCCTCACTCACGGTGTGTCTCTCGCTGAAGCATCATCATCAGCGAAGGCGTCTACTCGCTTTCGGGGCGTCACAATTGCGTTGAGAACACCCAGGAATTTGTGGCATTTTATGGCCAATGTTTGACTATTGCATTGCCGAGTGTTTGCACAGCCATCCAGCATTCAGTATCCAACAGTCAGCATGCAGCTAGCATCCAATATCCACAGAGATTCGAGAGATCCACAAATCCACAAATCCACTTTCCATTAGGTACACATGCGAGCATAATCGTTCTGGGCCGTGTTAAATTTATGAGTACTTCTATTTAGTTGTAGTCACTGTTTGTTTATACTCTTTCCATCAGTGTGGACAACTGAGGTAATACACACAGCTTGTCAAGCGTTTTAAAAGCGGTTAAGAAAAAGTTTACAACAAAATCTGCTGTCTTAAAAGGTTTTTATAACTTTAGAGAAACAACTTTTAGAGAAAAACTCAAAAACTTAAATTTAAGTAAGCCAACATATCCTGATAAAGTCCTCCCACTTTGAAATCGACTTAATAATGGAGTTCTAAGCCTTGCAAAACATTTATAAAAATTTGCAATTTTAAACTTATTTGAAATTAAATGTGAACCATAAATTGAATATATTTATTGATCAAGTTAAGTGTAGAGTATGCGCTGCATATTTACTTAGGCTTTCTCGTGGGTGCAACTGCAGCTACAGCTCCATTTGGCGCAGCTTCCTGAGTAGTCAGCCAAGTGCGTGCTGCAAGCTGAAAGCAGAAAGCTTCAAACTGCACGTCTGGCAAGCTGGCAATGCGATCATTACTCACGCGCGCTAATCCCAGCGACTCCATTTGCCAGCTGGAAGAGTTGAGGCCAAAAAGAAAAATCACATGCGCAGCATTTAAAGATTTTGGGGAGCAAGCGGAGAAAAACACTACGAAACGACAGAGCTTCGATAAGCAGCTCGGAAAAACTTACTGCAGAGGTAGTAAGCAGCAACCAGTAAGAAGTAACCAACAACCAGTGAGCAGTAAGCAGTGAGCAGTAAGCCAAGGCAATTGAGTTGTTCCCCTGGCCAACTGGTTGCTCCTTTCCTGCTGTTGTTTGCTGTGGCTCTTCCTCCTAAGCATGTGCTGCACGTAATGGTGTTGCATTTATTAAAGGCTTTTGTGCGTGCGGGCCGGGCACAGGCTGTGGCTCAGACTCTGGCTCAAACCATGTGGCTACAACTGCAGCTCCAGCTCCAGCACCAACTCCGGCTAAGAGTCCACTCTCTCTCACATGCTTAATCCATAAATGGAAATTAATGGTTTAAATACGAATGTATTACCTCCCGAGAGACTGAGCGAGAGAGGAATACAAAGAGAGGCAGCGACGCTGTTGGAGCCTGGACAGGCTAATGGTTCTGGCCCCGTAACGGTACCATTTGAGTGCCACTGCATTTGTGGCTTGCGGAGAGCAGCCGCAAAAATATTAAGACATAAATGTCGTCAACAATGATATGGACAGTGTGGCACAGTGGTGTGTGAGTGCACGCGTAGGCGGCACAGTGGTGCAACAGCGACATTTTTGTGCTCAAAATGGGTTTTCAATTAAACTTCAAGCGTTATCCATATATCAAACGATTGACTGTCCGTAATGAGCACAACAAAGCTTTAAATGCCCTACACACACACACACACGTACACACACAGATAATCAGTGTCGGAAATGGGCAGACAGATTAGCGCCCACCTTCACAAGGAAGAGCAGGAAGATTATATTGTGGTGGGCATTCGATGCTGGCCCTTTTCTTGGGTCATTTGCTAGGTTAAGTCGCCACGAGGATTGCCTGCTTGCCACATGCAACAACACACACATAAGTGCATATAAAAAATGATACCACAATTTATGGACGACATCTAATGGCGTTCGCTTCATATGGCCTATGCCACAAGCAGGGCGAAGAGGGGAGGGCAGGGGGACAGGAATTGCTACAGTGTTGGCGGATTTGTGGCTGGCAGCCGCGTTGCATGCAGCGGTGCAACGCGTTGCCGCACATCTCATAAAACATAATCAAGTTCACATTCACCAGTCGCCTGGCGACAATGGCATTCGCATCCTGCCTAGACTCAGGTCTCCCATGTCTCCTGGTCTCCCGGTCTACGATTCTAGGTATCTCCTCCCGCTTGACTATGCAAGATTAATTTTCAGGCATATTGTCATATTTTGCTGTCGCATGCGTCAGTTCAGTCGTTGTTGTTGCGGTTGTTGCAAGTTCCTTTTTTATAAGCGTTTTGATTCCATTAACTCACACAGCTGCAACATGAATAGGATATCAGTTCTTTGCAGCTTACCACCAAGTAATTTCCATAACTTTTGCTCCAAATTATTTGCCGATTCCCGATGCTGCCACTGCTACACCGCTGCACTGCTGCGGTGAGTGCATTTATCATGTGGCACGTACTGCCTGACTGAGGTGTGTATTAATTGTTAACCATTTGGCATTTGGCAATCGCATCCATTGCATCTTCTTTGCGCGTGGGCGTAGACGTGGGCGTGTTTTCGCTTCAGCTGCCATAAGCACTTCAAGGAGCCTTCGACTGCATTAATAATGCCAATTGGAATGCATTTAATGCATTCTCACAGCTCAATGGCAGCTGGCAATGAAACCTGCTCCAGTGAGACCAAAAAACCCAGAGCTTCACAGCTCCAGCGCTCCAGAGTCCCCAAAGGCAAATCCCAGCTAATGAAGTTGAAGATCTTTGCAAATTATTTGCTTTACAATTGAAAGAAATTTCCATTATAGATTCTAGTTAAAGGGAGTAACATGAAATGTTACAAACAATTCGATAAAAGATAATGGAAGCAGATTTTATTGGAGGAAGGAAATTGTGTTCGGATTGTGTTGAAATTATTAATTCATTTAAAATCATTATAAAAGTAATTTCTAGTTTTTTATTTAAATATATTTATATTAAATAAAACTATAGTTGGATTTATATGACATTTAGTTGCCACAATAGTTTAAAACCAGTAGCTTGAATTAATTTTATAAACGTTTTATGAAAAGCTTTTGAGTAACATATTTAAAACATTTTTTTTTTATTAAATAAAATATATAAATATATTTATATTTAAATAAAACAGCACAACAATTCGAATTCAATAGCTTTTAAAAGCTTTATGAACGTTTTATAGAAAACCTTTTAATATAAAATATTTAAATGATTTATTTATTGTCGCAACTATTTAAAATATATTTTCTCAATTCATTAATAAACGTTTAGTAAAAAGCTTTTGAGATTAATATAAATATTTGAGATATTTTTTAAACTTTATTTTGTTCACCGTAGAAAGCTTTTTAAAAAAACATTTAAAACCATTTTCAGCAATAAATTTAATTACTTAGCAGATTTTTAGTTATTGAAAACACGAGTTGAAATTGTTTTGACCCAAATTGAAACCGATTCACAAGGTGAACTGTTGAAAACACTTTGATTTGATGGCTGTTGTTGTAGTTCTTGTTGTTGTTGTGGTGTTTTATGTAAATTAGGTGGCAAGTACATTATCATAAGTATTTCATTCGTGTTTGCTTTTGGCCAATAACAATAGTAACAAATTTTGGAATCTTTTTGTCTTTTGTACATCTGCTTTTCACCCAAGTTCGTTGCCTAAGTCTTTTGTTTGCAGACCACACGCACAGGCAGCGCTGCTAGAGACAGGGCGGGGGAAGGGGGACGATTGAAGGGGGCATTGATTTCACTTATTTGAGCAAAACGAAACAAGCCCGTTAACAATTTGCGCAAAACATTTGCCCAGCCCCAAAAAGCCAAGTCAAGAGAAATAAACAGAGCCAAGGTCCAGGTTCTTGGGAGTTCCACAAGAGCGGGGCGAGGGGTGGGCTGGGGGAGCGGAGACGGAGGCGGGTACGCAGGGGGCGGACGCATCGACAACGCACGCCTGTTCGCATTCAATAAATAAAATGTCAAAACAATAATGAAATGAATTATGAGCGCGCATCAGCAGCGACGGCAGTCGAAACAGCAAATCGATCGAAGGGAGCTGGGCAAAGAACTGTTGACCAACTGTTGGCGAACAGTTGTGTGTAGTTGTTGTTGCTGCTGTTGTTGGGGCAGCTGTTGCAGGGCGGCGTGGGCTACCCATTGCCGTCTTGGCTTGGTCAATTTCTTGTTGCTTTTATTTATTGATTTCGTGCGTATGCACAATCAGCGCAAGGCACAAAACTGACTGCAGTTTGGTGGTGCAGCTTGGTGGTGCAGCTTGGTGGTGCCGCTTGGTGGTGCATCCGATTCCATGGACGTTTCAACGTGCTTACAATTGTCAGAATGCTCGTTTGGGCCAACGATTGGCAACGAAGGCCTCAGGCAACAGGCAGCAGCGTAATGAAATCTTGTGTCTGTATGTGTGTCTCTCACTGGATTATAGTCATATACTCTGTGTGTGTGTGTGAGTGCTCGCTGCTAACGCCACGCGAAACGCAATCAAAACTTTCGCTGCCAAACGAAGAAAAAGCAATTATTTCGATAAAAATGACCGTTTACTGTCGTTTTGTGGATATTGAGATCCAATTTATGTGTACTCTGTGTATGTCTGTATGTGCATACCAAGTCCAAGTCCAAGACTTGTGAACACAGCACGGAGCGCGGGAGTATGCCGTTAACTTGGCTTTAACTGGGTCAAGGGAATGTACATAAAGAAATGTTAATAAATAAATAAGAAATGTTCGTTCTGTTTATGCCAACATCAACAGATATTCAAAATATTATACCGTCATTAATTGAGCAGTATTTGGTGGGCAGGAAGGAGGTAGAAGGAGAGGGAGTCGAATTTTTGACAAGAAGAAATTCCTTAAAATAAATTTATGCTGAATTTTGATTTGATTAATAATTGGCTCTAAAAATATTTGATTTTATTTGCTTTTTTCGTCCAATTGATTTCCCATTCCCGTTGCTATTTAAGATTCTATTGTTTCCACATACGGTGTGACAATATTTGTCTCATGTTGGCCAAGTTAACATTGGTTTTTACAACTTGACACATTTGCTATAAATTTTTACCTTATCGGTGCACGCTTTTATTGTTATAAACAAATCATAAAGCTCGCAACGAAATCGGAGGCTTTTTGACTGCCATATCATGAGCATATAATATCTGTATATATGCATATCGGTTTCATATATGTTTATGTGATTTTTTGGAAGATTTATGCGTTCAGCTTTTTATGGTGCACTTAAGCGTCGGCCACTTAGCCATTTTTGGGCCGCAAATTATTAGCCACGGATTGCGGGGCGACAAATAAGGCGTAAGATTTGAAACGCCCAAAAGAAATCGATTTGAAAACATATTTTGGTTACTCATATGCATATGTGTGTGTATATGGCGGAAACTCATTTGTTGCTCAACATTCACGCTCACTCAGCCAAATATCTCAGCTGACCACGCAGGCATAAATATTTTAACGATCCTCAATCCAAGCGGGTTTCTTTGGCCCTAGGCGGCAGTTGCAGTTTTGCAGTTGTAGCTGTTGTTTGGCAGTTTGGTAAGCCTTATTTGGATCAAGATTAAAATTATGTATGATCTAAAATCAGTTTGACAACAAAATGCTTTATGTGCAGCAATTCTTAACGCTGCAATTTAACAAAACGGCACATTAAGAACGAGAACAAGAGCGAGAGCCAGAGAAAGACGATCATGATCATGATAATGACGACAAAGTGACGCTGGAGATAGCCGAGGAAAAGGAAGTGGGATAACCCAATTTTTTTCCTTTTGGGCAAGCCAAGGATTGGCCAAGACGTTGCTGGTATGCTAATAAGGGCGACGGTGGCAAATTTGCAGCTGGGCGAAAGTAGTCAAAGTTGAATGGCCCTCCCTTCCTTCTGACCACCCCTCCCTACTTACCGGCCAACGCCCGCAATCATTCATCATAAACGCGGTAACCGATCGGCAGCCGCATCAAGACAGCCAAGGACAGACAGGTAGGCAAGACAAGGGGCATAAGGCATACCGCATTTGGCAGTTGCCTGCCACCATATCTTCAACGTCGATCAATGCAAATTTTTGCGCCGATCAAAACTGGCCAACAGCCTACGCAGCAGCAGGCTCAAGAATTATTATTAAATTCGATATAAATAATATTTTGCAGCGCTCCTCTGCCCTCTCCTACCACAGCTCCTCCTCACTGCCCTCTGCTGCGGCTGCTGATTAATAAAAGACGGTACAGCAGCAGCAGCAGAGCTCGATGGCCTGCGGTGCTTAAATTCTGAGGCATCTGTCAAACTGAGCGAAGGTGCACGTTTTGTATGCACAGCTTGGTGCCAGAGTCTGAGTCCTGTCCTGGTCTAAACCAAACTCAGAGCACAGAGCACACAACACAGAGCTCAGTGCTTGAATTGGTGTTCAAATATTTTTAAAAATACTTTGCATATGTGACACTCGCATAATAACGCTTCAATTAAGCTCCACTCGACTTCACTTGACTTGACTTGTCTCGGGTTCGCTTCAGTCCTTTGACACGATTTTCTTTTGTGCAACCCAAAAAACGAAAGAGAGGGAAGGGTAAGGGAGAGAGCTGCAGAAACTGCTCTTCCAGATGCATATCAATAAGATCTGACGTCAATTTTGATAAGCGAACGCATATTATTATTGTTATTATTAGCAATATACTCGCATGCTGCAGGTCCAGTCTCAGTTTCAGTCTCACTCGCTCCCTTGGCCCCTTAACCCTCCCGGGACGAGGGGTGAGCAGCACTTATAATAAGCAGCAAAGAGCAGCGAATCCCTTCGAGCATTTCGCTGCTTCAACGTCCGCCACGGATATCAGCCAACAATCGACATATGCAAAGGCAAAAACAACAAGAAAACAACTAAAAAGTATATAGTATGCCATATACATATATATATATACATATATATATATTAAAGCAAAAGGAAAATTCCTGAAGCAGAGGCAACGGCAGCAAAGCGAGCTGAATAAAATAAGAATTATGCTAAAATTATGCAAGGCGCAGCAATTTACAAAGTGCCCCAACTGCTGCACAGTGGTGCAAAATTAAATTAAATTTTGTTCCCATTAGTTTCTTAAAGTGTTTGCAATACTTTAAGTAAAAGATATAAAAGCTAGATATGACATATATATTATTTCAAACCCTCTAAGTCCAGAGAAAACTTAAATAATGGAGTTTAGTGATGTTTTTGGGTACTGAATATGTTAAACTATAGACTTAAACTCCCTATAAAATCCAATTTAGTCTAGAGTTACCATTTTACTGAGGTCTACTGCTTGTTCTTCTTTTCAAAAGCGCAATTGACTTAAGTTTTGTATCTTCTCTACCCACGGTGCCATCGATTTGGTGGAATAGATAAAAATTGACGTTTTGATCGATATTTATTGTTGGTTCACATGGTATAGCTAGGATGCTCATGATGCTGATGATGATGGCGATGTTGTCGATGCTCCACAACTGCCAACTGGCGACTGTTAACTGGTCCAGCATAATGTCCTGCAGTGCTGGCAAATCGACAATGATCTTAGACAGAAGCTTGGCCCAAAACGCAAAAGGGGCGGAACTGTGATTTAAGATTTCATTTGTTAGTTTGGGGGCCAAAACAATTTGTTACTGTTGCACGACACAAGCGTATGTTCGCTGTGCCCTTACCAGCCCCTGCCCCCTACCCCACCCTTCTCTACTTCATGACCAACATGAGTGCGTCCTGGCTTTGGGCAGCGTTGAGTTTTGGTCGCTGCACTCTCGAATACATTTGTAGTAATCACGCGTTATCGTCGCATTTGGACATTTTAAAAGGTCATAACTTAAAACCTTATCGCCAGAGAATGTCCCTGTGTCCCACCGTCCGTCCGCCTGTCTCTGCGCAGACTGTAGACGGACATAGGCGACACAGCGAGAATCCCCAGTGACATGCGACGCGAACACACGCAAACACACACACAGAGACAGCGCTGCTAAGGTCGTTGTTGCGCCCAAAAGTAGCCGAAATTGAGCACAAGGATAACATGAAATGCCAGAGTAAAGCAACAAGCGTCTGAGTTGAAGTTGGAGTCGAGAACCTGTGCCAGTTCCACTGTTGGCAACACGCAACTCGAGAGAGAGCCAGAACGATGTGTAATGGGCTCAGAAGATGTTACCATTGCATTCCATTGAGCGCGCTCTGATAATGAGCCAAGACACACACTCGCACACACTCACACACACAGGACACACTCGTTGTGAGAGGTTTGTGCTAAAAGCGAAATGATAAGCTGACAGCTCCGGAGTAGGCGACCAAATCTTGTGTCCACTTCCTTTGGCAAAAAGCAGCGCCGACAACGCCATCGCCTTGATTTCTGTTTGTTTTTATTTTTTTATGTTAGCCACGGGGGGGCAACAGACTTGGCCATGGATTCACTCTATGACTCAGCCACTGATCACTGAACACGGGACGCTCCCAAAAAACAGACGGCATTAGAGACAGGCCGAGACAGCTATAGTTTTGAGTCGAATTTGAGTCGTAATTAAATTGGTTTTTTGGATTTGGATTTTGTGGAAATCAAACACATAAAGCCGACATTTGATTTCCATTCATGATTCTCTGCGCTCCAGCTGCTGCTCTCCGAGGACTTTCTTTCTTTAGTTTCTATCTCGTGGATCCTTGAATCGCAGAAAGGAAGTTAATGAAGCGCATAAATGCCCGAGTCGATAAGTTTTACTAGTTTTAAATGCCTTTGGAAAGGGAAACAACAGCCGAGACAATAACAACAACAACAGCAACAAACAGACGTTAGAGTTCTTCTATTGTTACCATTTTCATTTGCGGCCTTTTATTTAGAAATGAGATACCCAATAGTTATATGCTCCGAGCAGCGATCCGATTATCATCTAACTGTGTACATAGCTTTCTTCTACTTCTATTGGTGTGAGTGTGTGTGCGTGTGTGTGTTGACATTCCTTTTTCTTCTGCTTTTTGTGACATTTTCTACGAAAACTCAATACAAACATTTCATAGTTGTCCCTAGATGATGCCCAGCACTCCCATTCAATGACAAGCCTTAAATTTACGACAATAGGCACAAACAGGTAAAAAATAAAAGAGCACAGAGGTTGGGGTAGGGACCGGTGTCGGGGTCGGGGTTCACTTATAGCCCTTCAACGATACGCAGATGACTATCGCAACTGGACGACGACAAAAGTCGGCACAGATGACTCATCAAATTAGCGTCTCCGGGCGCGGGCGATAAGCAGCGACCCGAAGGATTAGCGTTTAAAAAATTACCAAGTGCCATCAATGGGCACAACAAAAGAGACGGAGAGACCACGAAAGAGATAGATAGACAGTCTATGATTGTAAAAGAAAAGTGCTCATATCATTTTACAAACAGAGTTCTTGGCCACTCGAGAATTGACACTGACTGGACAGAGTTTCAGTTTTTATGACCCTGCTGGGTCTGGGAAAAGCCTATGCTGCATTTCCCTGGGACCACCCTCGTAAAGAAAATTGTGATTGTCAAGTGATTATTAATTGCTGTACATTTGTTATTAGTTAATTGGGTACAGTTTGACAATCATTACCCGAAGTCGAGTTCAACTTCCACAGAGAAATTCTCTCTCGTTTTGGCTTTCTTATTTTTAGTAGCGTGTTTTTACAGTTAGTCGCGCAATTATTCGTTCAATTTACACAGGAAGCTTTTGTCGCTGATGAACGCGGTACGGGCGATAATCCGACAGCAAAATATGCGAACGTTAATTACGCTTTTGAGAACGTTTTGCCAATCAGACAGGCAGACGGACGCACGGAGAGAGGGTAGTGCAGGGCGAGGTTACACTGAAAAATAAGGAACAGGCGGATGTGGTAAAATATATTCAATTATATAAATAGCAGTCCGTTTAAAGAATGAAGTGACAGAAGTATTTGGAACTTAATAAGAATTTTGATGATAGCATCTGGTATAAGTAGGTACTTATAGGTACAGTGGCTCGCACCTTATTTCGTGCAACGCTAAACTGAAATTTGAAACTCTAATATTAGCTAAACTATGAAGGATACAAAAATAATTTAAATGCAGTTTTATCAGTATTTTTATTAATAACATAGATACTTCAATATATATATTTTTTCATAATAACGCTTAGAACTAAAGAACACCAAATTTGTGCACTATTTTTCCCCCACAGCTTATTTCGTGCAAAAACTTGTTGCACGAAATAAGGTGCGAACCACTGTAGGTAAATGTATTTTTAAGTGAAATTAAAACTTAGAGCTTCTGAAAGCTACTGGTATCAAAATAGATACTGTTTAATGAATATTACTTATTTTTGTAATAAAATTATTATCAAAAACAACTCAAAACTCTAATTAACTGAAGTAATACGCATTGGGAAAGTAGATTATGTTAAAATTATCATCTTATATTTCAAACATATTTATTTCTTGCTAAAACTGATCATATAATCAATATCGTGGTTTAGGAAACTCCTGTTTTTAACAGTGCATCGAAAGAGATGCGCATTGGGATGCACATTGTTGGCAAGTATGACTCCTTAAGCATCGGGTCTGATGCCTGACGGCAGATAATGTTGATCGCATGAATGATGGAATCGAACGCGGCTGCCACAACATGCGGCTGCCATACGGGTTTTGATCGATTAGAGCCCAGTCACAGTCTCAGCTCCCAGCTCACAGCTCTCTCAGTCTTAGTGCCCAATCCCAATCCGAGTATTCAGTTAGCAGACAACAGTTTACAGACTCAGGTCTCAGGTCTCATGGCTTAGTTGATTGAAAGCTTGCAAATTGTTTGAGAAAATGCTGCACTTACGCATCGTCAATGTTTGATGGGAATGTGTCATGGTTGGAGACAAGATCTGAACTGCTTAATGTCGCCTCGTAAATGGTTAGTTTCCTTCTCCTACTCCTCCTCTTCCTCTTAAGTCTTTTCTGTTTTTAGAATCGATAGTTGGGTTTATAAGCCCTCACACTGCGTCCGAAAGGCATTTATCTTGTGGCCTAAGTGCTGCATGTGGCGTTACTTTCGTTTCTGATTAATTTGAGCTAATTTGTTAAGTAATAAAAGGCTAAAAAGGGTTGTCCAAAAACCAAGTTGTAAAAATAATATAAAAACAGTTTGAAACAAATTCCCGTGATCTTCATTGGGCCACAGCGATTTATTAACACTTAACATGGTACCCAACTACCAGCCAACCTCGACTTCAATCTTAACTTGAACCCAGATGCATACCCCGACTCCAATTCCAAGCCGAAGTCGGAGTCCGATTCATTCGCCTTGCACTGCGTAGGAGCAGCTCCGAAGTAGGGCGCCAAATTGTGCACGTTGTGGCCTGCGGGTTGCCCCGACGCATTAAGACGGGTTTAGTATTTCGATTATTGACTTCCATCCTTTCATGCAACATGCAGCAGCGGGTGGTGTGCCATTGTCCAATATATATACACATATATATATTTGTTTCTGCTGGTTGCCCCAATGGAAAACTCTTGCCTCTTAATTGAGCCTCAAGTACAAAGGCTAAAGCAGATGGGAAAGCGTTAATGTATCTTCTCCGAGACTTCTCCTCTGCCTTCTTCCCACTAAAAATGAGTAAAATTACATTTATATTCTTGGTGATCGTTGAGCTTTTCACTTAAGAAACTGACCCAATATTTGGGCAATTCTTCAGAGCTTAAAGATCGAAGATACTATTCTCCAGTTTATAAATAACAATCAATGAATGAATGCTCATTGAGAGTTAAATAAGTGACTGTATTTGCCAAAAGTTGTTATGATTTTATATCTAGCGTATAATTCAACGCATTTGCTGCTCAAAACAAAACACATTAATCAATAAATTGGTTTTAAAACAGAAAAACAAATAAAAAATGTGAACTTAATTGATTGAAACAAAGTTTAACGAGTCGAAGATCATGTCTAATGCCAGCACCACATTTGCGTCAATTAATTTATTAATAAAACACGATAAAAAAGAAAATAAAATAAAGAGCAGTCGAGAGTGGAGAGTCACCTGCTCGAGTCGAGTTCCAAGTGGAGTTGCAGGTTTAAGGCTCCATGTCTTTACCGCTGCCTAATTCACATGTCACGTTCGCTTGGCTTTTGCGGTGGTTTTCGGTTGCGGCTGAGATTGCGATAAACTGCGAAACATGGTTACAACCAGGGAGAAGACTTGCCACTAACAACAACAACAACAACAATGAGAGATAGCTACAGCAAAGACGAGTAGCTGCGTTCTGAGTGATCGGCCAACAGTTGTTTTGGAGTCGAATGAGAGTTGGGAACGTTTTACACTCATAAAATTAAATCAACAACAATTTTATAATTTGGCGCATTAAATCAACTGTGGGCAGCGCCCAAAGCCATGCCCCCTAAAGGCCACTCTCTCCCCGTATCACCTCCCACCCCTTACTCCGCTTAGCCTGTTAGCCAGCTCTTATTAACTGTGGCTAGGCTACCGTCTAAAGCCAAAAACGAGCCACGTAGCACACAATCAGGCGCGTGCAATCTTAATGGATAAATTATTGAGGCACAAACCAGACTTTCAACCGTATCCAGGCAAAGAGTCAGTTTTCCACAGTTCTCCACAGTTCTCTCTTAGTCAGCGACTAACAACAATTGGAGGTACGAGTGTGTGTGAGTGTCGGTGTGTGTGCTCGTTATGTCATAATCGCATTACTTAACGGCCTGCGTAATATAATAATCATTTATTAATTTATTAGTGAACCACGCCAGCTGAAAACAGGTGCCAGTTAGCCAAAGTACGTGCCACAAATCACAAAGAAAAGAGAGAGAGAGAGAGGAAGAGCTGGGGAAGCGAGCGGTAACTGCTCCCATTTAATTCACTTGTTCTACTCAATTATATAATAGAAATCGTGATCTTTAATGCCTCGTCAGTGCCAGTTGCTGTACTCCACTTCCGATTATGATTATGATCGAGAACTCAATTATAACAAAAAATTCGAGGCACATTTCAACAATTATTATGGCCCAATCAACGTTTTTTTTTTCTCTCCCCGTCTTTATTTTGGGGCAATATCGTGAAATCATCAAATCGCTTCGACACGATTAATTGTTAATGAATTGAAGCACTGCGATCATTTTTTTGTTACCAACAACGTGTATTTTTGGCATCATTAGGAACGGACAAACTGCCTGAAAGTTGGCTAAAAGCACGAAGCTGATTTATTTCAATTAGAGCGACCAGACTTTTAATTGCCCTGCAATTGACATAAAGCTCAAGTAACTTGAAGGGTCAGCTGTGATCTTGGCCATGTTATTAACACCCGCCCCCGCATTAGCCATAAGTTTTGTGGCCAATTGACTGGCCAAACACGCCCCCAACTTGTGTTTACCAATGCTAACCTCTAATTTGGCGGCAGCGCAGTTTTATTGCCAACTTGGAGTTGGAGTTGGAGCTGGAGTCCCAGTTCGAGCAGGCCAAACACGCGCCTTCAGTTAATGACACACATAAGAAGTGGTTTTGGCCGTTTCTGCATCTGCTTTTGCCGATTTGTGTGTGAATTGCCTGAATTTGTATCGCATTATAGTTGTTGTGATTTGAGCTGCCGATTGTTTTTTGTGGGGCACGTGGTTTTTTTCCTCTTTCAGTTCCTTTTTTTTTCATTCTGGTTTGAGTCGAAAATTGGCATTTCCATTTCACTTAAATGAGGCGTTTCAAATGAGTTGTTTGCTGCCTGTTTTGGGCCAAAATGAATTGCTTGTTTAACACTAATGACTGGGCATTTAAAAGCCATACACACTCGGACCAGACACACAGCTCCAATTAGCTGCACGCCAGTCATATGATATCCGAGTGTTTCCCAGAGACTTTCAATTGGTAATATCGCATAAGTTGGCCATAAATGGTTTTTTTTGGGCTGCTCTGAGTAGCCACTTGTGGGTCGTTCTTGACCTGTTGTGCCAGGTTTAAAGGACAACTGCTTTTACTTTGCTGACAATTGCTTGACTTATGTATCTTTTGATAGGAACTGAGTTGCATTTTTAGCTGCTCAGATTTGCGAGTTTTCCTAAACGATCTGTTGATTAAATTTTATATTTCTTTTGTACATTCTTTTTCAGAGCAATTTCTGGCTAAATAAACAACAAATTGTATATGCTATTCTGAGGTAAATATCTGCCATAAGGCAAATAACTTTAATTCCAATTTTATTAATTCTAAAATGTGTCAAGGAAGTGTAGCTAAAAGGAGTGCTACTTCTGGTAACCTGATCTTATACAAATATTCATTTAAATTGATTTTCCAGTAGAGTTCTCCTAGCTTTTTACTTAGTTATAGAAATTAAACAACGCTTACCGTATTACCCTTTTATTATATAGCTAAACTTGAATTTAAAATGCAGTGTATCCTATTTCATACACTCTCTACATACTCTATTTTTACTCCCTCATTATTTATGCCTTTTTTTATACCAATCTGCTCCATCTATAAGTTATCTATAAGTTGCTGGAGTAGCTCAAGAGCCATCAATATTTGCTTTCGGCACTAAAGTGGATGCCTGAGACTTTTGCGGGCGCTTAATTAATTGCCTCAACTTATTTGACAGGGCTGAGCTGAGGCAACTATAAATAATGAGAGCTTTCTATAAATCATTTTACAAGCTGCCATTGGCAGGACATGGATATGTCTGTGTGCGTGTGTGAGTGTGTGTGTGTGTGCTTGTGTGTGTCCAATACACGTGTCTTTTTGCATGCGTTTGATAAGCATTGGAAAATGGCTAACGGCAAGGAAAATAGCTTAATATGCGCCAACAGCTGCTGCAGATGCTGCTGCTGTTCCTGGTGTAGTTGCTGTTGTTGCTGCGATAACCCTGTCGCAGTCTGGCGTCTCGGCTGCAATGCGGTTAGTGTCTGTATATTTATAGTTAAAAGCGCCAAAGGCCGAAAAAACTCGTACGCAAAAATAAATATATCCATATGGCTGGGCACGCACGCGCCCTAGACAGAGCACGGAGCACAGGTAAAGATACAGGTTCAGGTACAGGGTACACACACTACAAGTAATTACAAAGTAACAACAAAGTTGAGCAGTTTAGAGTTCACTACACTGCTGAAGGCCCTGCTAAAAACACTCTTTACTGCCACTGACTCCTGAAAGCAAATTTTGTAATCTTTCTTCATAAAATTTACAGAATTGTTCAACTAATCTACTCTTTATTTAACTATTAAGTTTGAATAGTATGCTTAGTTAATATACACCCGATTTTGCCTTCTTAGCTCTACCAACATTAGTAGCTTTACACTGTTAAGGAAGAATTGTAATGAGTTTTTTTGTTTTTAATGCAGAACCAAAAGATTTTTACTCCGTAGAAGCTTGTAACCTTTTCCTAGCTTGTAGTACCTTCAGTACTGGGTATACAAGCACTAGACTCAGGACTATAAACAGGAGAGAGCAAACTGTTGCCAAAGTCGAAGCTGAGAGCTTAGCGATATTGGAAAATCGCTTAACAAGCCAATAGGCTGAGTTATGACTGAGCTGCCGTCTTGGCCATGGTCAAGTTGCTTGTCGCTGTCGACGTTGTTGTTGTTGTTGTTGCTGCTGCTGTTGTCGTTGCCGTTGTCGTTGTTGTCTTTGCAGAGCGGCAGCAATTTGTTCTTGTTGTCGACTTTGCATGTCGCTGACTTCCAACCCGATTTGCCCCAGCCTCTGTATCTGTGCCTGCCCCGCCTCAGACTTGTCCCTGTCCCTGTCTCTGCCTCTAACTCTGACTCTGACTCGGGCTGTCTGTCAGTTTACTTGTTTTGCATGCCAGCCAATAAGAGTACATATTTCTTCCCGGAAACTCAGTCCAGTCGATGTCGATGTGGACGGCGGCTGCTTTGGCATCCGCTGATTAGAACAACGCTCATTCTACCATGTACCAAGCCATGTTAAATAGCTGACAAAACCAATGTAAGGCCAAGAAAGTGACCACCCGGCCACCCTCTTGGTTACTTCCGCATAACCGGACTCGGATAAATAATCCATAATCTTACAAATGCTTAAACTACAGATTTAACAATTAGTAATTGAGATAATGCTCTGCTTTGGCTCTATAATTTAGTTAAGCAGCTTACGAAACGAACTGAGTGAAAAATTGATTAGAAATTGGATTGAACATTCAATTTTGAGGCTGTGGAAGCTTCAGAAAAGTAAAAGTTTGAAAGTGTTTCAAGTCGAAGTTACTAAAGCCAACTTAAGTTTAAGCCAAAGTTAATTGGTTTCCATTTTGGCTCAGAGATTTTCCCCCACAAGTGATTGGAATTGAGATCGGTATTCTTTACTTTAATTAACCAACATTTTGCTATAGTTTACATTTACTATTATACCATATATTATCCTCCGAGTTCATCTCTTTGCAGCACTTCTTAAGCTCTGTACATTAATCAATCAATTTGTTATAAAAATTTGTTTGTTTTGACATGTCTGGTATAATAAATTCGAGTACTATAACATATTAAACAATTCAGAATGTGGCACAGTTTTCAATTTCAGTAAGCATTGATTGACAGTGCATGAAAACGGGGGGGAAATCATACGGAGAGGGATTGAAAATTGCAACTGCCACATTAATCATACGCAGCGTGGTGCAAATTTGAACATGTGTACAGTTGGTACACGTTGTGTTCAGCTGGAAAAATGGTTACTAGAGTCTCGAAATAATCACAGCAACAGGTGGCAGTCAGCCAACGAGTCATTTGTGTCGATTTCGTCAGCAGATTGCATATAAATTGAATATGTGAATGTAAGTATCTGTTTGTGTCGCCAAAAAACTAAATTAAAGAGACAAAAAAAAATAATTGTCGGCATCTGATTCGCAAATGACATTCACTTTTTTCGCCATAATCAAAAAAAAATGCCAGCAATTATGACATTTGCTAGAGACCTTGAGGCAACACCCTCGTTGTTTGCGAAAAATATGATGAATAGGCGCGATATTTGAATAGTTTTGTGGGCCTAATGAAGCCGTTTGCCTTTTGCCAGATTCTAGAGTTAAGCGCTGACATTTCTGCTTATCTACACTCAAGAATTCCTAATTTGAATATTTCTACATTTTTTTTATTATTATTTATTTGTATTTATTTCACTGGTTTACACTCCGTCAAGCAATTGGATTTTGTGGCTTGAGCACACAACTTTCAAAAGCCAGTCGGCGACCCCGTACCTCACTGTACTGACAGGCAGAGGCGTCGGCGTTGATGGCAAGATGTCGCCTCTCATTTCCAGATTGCACAGATAAAACAAGGGATCCGCCGTTAACGCTGCGGTGGTGGCAACCGCAAACGGTGGCACACATACACGTGCATGACAAGAAATTGGTAGGAACTAGGGAAAAATAAGTACAGAGTTTAAAAAAACTTATTTATTTAAAGAATTAAATAAAAAACTAATGTGTGATTAATGGAAAATATTTTTAAAAATATGATTTGTGTCTTAAAATATTTTTAAATTTTTTTAAAGAATTTTTTAAACAGTTTCAGTTTGATTTTAAGTGTTTAAAGGCAAATTTTCTTCTCTTATCTTGCCTCATAATTTCTCTCAGTGTATGTACACACAATTGGGGCACACCTTTCAACCTTACAACCCGAGTGCTATTGTCATTTCCTGCTGCTCAGCAAAACCAATCAAAACGAATGGCAAAATTATGAATTTCATTAAGAAAATAGTTTGACACAAAATGAAATCGTTTCTGTGGTTACTGTGGCTTAAAACTTCCGCTTCAACGGGTTAATATTAAAATAGAGTATTTGTGCAGGGCATTAACTAGTCGTATAAATCATGCAAACAGAAGTTACATTTACAGTGGAGCAGTGACAGTTGCAGCTTTGACAGCTTGCTGACAGTTGGATCTAAGTGCAGGTCAAGTTAAAGCTAAGACATAATCCGGCTACTGGAAATTACGCTACAATTAATTGAGCTACATTACGAGCGGGGTAAGCGTGGCGAAAAGGGGGTGGGAGGGAAGTAGCGGGTAATAAAAGAGACCAAGCCTACGTTGAAGCTGTCACACCTTCGTCAGGTAGGAGGGAGGAGGGGGAGGAGGGAAAGCAAAGGTGGGAGAGCAGTGTGGCTTAGCTGCGACAATATCGAAATCAGAATTGGAATTGAAATTGAAATAATCAACATGAAGCGCTTTTCGTCTGATTCATTGCGTTTTGGGTTACAGCTGGGTACGTGTGTGTGTGTGTGTTTGTGTGCGTGTGTGTGTAATTCCTGTGGGACTTATGACAGATTGTGCCTCGATTTCAATTTCGATTTACAATTTTCGAGCTGCGGCAGCTTCATTAATTTGCCTCAATGATTCTGCATTAGCGCTGACTGACTTTTCGGGGCAGGGCCAGAGATCTGATATTTTTTTGAAGCGATTAACGCGACGAAACTTCCAATGAATTCGATTTGAATCAATTAAACGCCTTCAATACTCCATTCCCAAGTGTCAGATGAGCGCAACGTTGTCTTTTGTCTGCTTAATTTGTTTGTGGTAGGAGGCCAATAACTTGGCTAGTAGAAACTTGTTTGGCTCTGTCTTTGACTGTGACTGTTGCTGTCAAGGCTGCCACATGGCGACACGTTCCAAAAAAGTTCCTTAACCTGCACGGGGATCGCTGCTAAACTCTAAAATCACTAGATCGCTTAATAAGCAGCCTAGCTGTCTGCTCTGCTGAGTTTGCACAGGTACACAGGTTGAGGTCCATGTCTGTGGCTGGATCTGTGGCTGTGTCTGTGACTGGGTCTGTGTTTTGTGGCAACTCCTTTGACTTGGCACCGGCAAAACCGCATAAAAATCTACACCGTTTTAAGCATAAATCGCCGCTGGCCATGCGCCGATATGCGTTCAACTCACTGAACTTGCCACGACTCGCGTTTCTTGACTCCCTCTGTGGAATGATGTGGTTGCTGCTGCTGCACGGCTGCTTCTGCTGCTGCTGCTCCACCTACTTCAACTCCGACATCGGCTGTTACAGTTTTCGCTTTGCCCGCCGACTGGCAAACATATATATTATTTAAATTTTTAAACGATTGATCGTCCTCCGCCCTGTGCATGCTTCCTGCCTCCTGTGGCTCCACCTTACCGCCCTTGCCCCCCCTTACGTGTTCCTTCTATGCCAGCCACATCCATAGCTTCTCTTTCTCGTGATAGTTTGAGTTATTTAGTTGGCTGCTTTATTGCCCAGGCAAAACTGCAGTCCTGGGCGTGTCTCAGACTCCAACTCCAACTACGAGTTCGACTTCGACTTCGAGTTCGACTTTAACTTGCAGTTCGCCACAACTTTGTGCGTTCTTTCTTGTGGTTCTTATAACAAAATGATTATGTTTTGCATATTGAGTGAAATTTGCATAAATGAGAAAGCTGCAAAATGCTGGCGATCACCGTTCACTAAGCCTAAGAAAATAACACCACCACTCGCTATGGATTTAAAGTATAACAAAAACATTTTCATATCAAAAAGTCGAGGCACAAAAAAATACACACATTATCATAAGATTTGATTGCGTTAACTGCACAAATTATGGATCCAGGCAGCGGCTGCGATTGCCTATTAAAGTGGGAGGATTTGGTTAGAAGAGACTGCAAAAATTGAATAATATTGCCAAGGTCTTTTAAACGAATTTTTTTCTGCAGCGGTAAGTAAATATTTTAGGAGCTTTAAGGTATGAGTTAAGTAGCGAAATTTAATGAAAATAGTGGTAGGAAACGGCTCAGGTTTAGTTTTTAGTTTTTTTAAAGTGGAGAAGTGTTTTATCTATTTATTTTTAATAGAACTCAGCTCTGCTGAGAAAGAGAAATACATTTTCTTAGGCACAACAGATTCATATTTAAATTTACTGTGTTTTCCCTCTTTTTCCTTTTTAAACCTTTTTCAAACAGCAATCTCTAAATCCTTTTCTATTCCAAAGAACTCACAATTTTAACTCAGACTTTCTTATAGCAAAGTTGCATATGTAATTTGTTGCATGTGTCACTTTTAGCTGAAGGCAGTTAATGTTATTTTCAGCATTTTTCTTTTGGCTTTTATTTACCCACGCTCATTTAACGCTTAGAATAACAATCATTAACATAAGAACAGAGTCACTTCCTTGGAACGTTAACGTAACGTAACGTTTTTGGTTATAACCCCACACTCTTCTGGACCTACCCCGAACTGGGCCCTACCTGAGCCCGCCCCTTGCCTATGAGTCTGTGGCGTGTCGCTGAACCGCTTTTTCGAGCAACGATGCGCGCTAAAGAAATTAAAATTGAAAATTCCTTTATTTCAATATTTTGACAGTGACTTGGCAGCGTCTCGTTAAGAAAAAACAAAATAAACTCGAAACAAACTCAAGAATGGGCAACAAAACCAAATCAAAACCAAACCAAACGAAACGAAACATTTTTCAGTTGTCTTTCGTGGCCAGTTTGTGTCTTTCACTTCACTGCGAGTGTGTGTGCGAGGTGTGTGTATATGTCCATACAGAACTCTTTTGGGAGCAGGGGCTGTGCCCAACTTCTGTGAAATGGCCACAAAATGTGCCAAGTGCTTGTTGACTTGGCCTGAACTTGTTACAATTTCCATCTATTCCCGCTTTCTACGCCTCTTCTGCTGTTGTTCTTCTCGCTCTTGTTGTTGTTGTTATTGCTTTCGTTTGGCTACAAATTAATGAGCCGAGAATGTGTTGGATTGTGTTCATAGGCGCCTTCGCGACAATTGGCCCATAAATTAAAGCATTGCCATGCAAATTTCGATATACTCGTAAGTAAAAAGCCACTTGAGCCAGCGATAAGTGCACTTAGCTTACATATAAATTAATATTAATTATGCACTGATTAGCTCTGCATTCCATATGACAAATAAGCCCACAGCAGCTACAACCGATCACAATTTGCTCTTAAACATTTTCCGTAAATCACTTGGAATTGCGAATTCAATTTACGAGCAGCTGAATCGGTTCTTAAGCCAAGTCGGAGCTAAAGAGCTTTCAAGAAGCTTTGAATTAGCGTACTTTTAATACTCTTTAGCTGTGCAAAGTATATATTTTGTAATGAATCTGATACTAAGTTTATATATATTCTATTTAAATAATACTTTTTGCAGAATAATTTAAAATTTAATTTTCTTTAAGATTTTCAATAGTTTATGGACTTTGAAAGTTGAAGCTTGTGTACTATGGCAATTATTAAATAATTCTTTGAGAATTTTAAATAGCCTTAAACTGAGAATAAAATTGAATACATAAATTAATACAAACCAATATTTTGTTTACCGGAAATTTTGAAATATTCTCAAGTTTTTACAAATATTTTGAACGAGTTAAATCGTTTTATAAATAATAAATAAATGTATAATACTTTATTACAAAAATACTTTTTTAAACAGAGTTACTAAATCAATTTTAAGGCGTCTAAATAATTTATCTCTTTTTCTCTTTAGTGATTAATTAACAATAAAGCTCTTTTAAAAAGAATTACTAAAGTAATTCCAAGTGATTAGAAGAATTTGTAGATTTTCATAATTCAACTTGCTTAATAACTTGTTAAACCTTCGTGCGAGCAGTTATTGAGCCAAGTTAGCATCGAATTGGCTTGTAAATCGACTTGTTTAACTAAATGCTTGAATTGCTATGTGATTTTGCTGCCGTGCCGTGTATGGCAGCGATCGATTGGGTCGTTGGGTTGGCAAACCGCATTCATTCAATTGCATCTGACAGGCGTTTGCCATAAAAATGATGGCAATAACAGCGATAAATGAGAGCCAACAGCTAACAGCTACAAAAACTTTAAACTGAAACTGCACATGTGGTAAATGTGATTGCAAATTTACATGCACTCAACGGACAGAGACTGAAAGTTATGACAACTTATCGCTTGGCTCAGCTTTTGTCTTGACTATTTGATTTCTTTTGAGCAGACGCTCGTAGGCGTTCAATGGCGACAATTCGCTTTCATTAGCAATTAAAATATATAACTATACCTATACCTATATAGAAATCAAACAAGAATTGTATGCCGAAATGGAAAAAGAGTTTATAAATAGCTTATAGAAATGTGGCGCCATTTGTTTTCCCCACTTGGGTATTTTTTTGTTGTATTGTTTGGCTTTCCCAAGTGCTGACTGAATGCACGACTGCACGAGTTCGGTTTCAATTTCCCAGTGTCGAAATTTGTCAAACGTAGATTTCGGGGGAATTTGTCAAAAAGCGGATGCAAGTGAAATTGATACGAGCGCCTTTTGTTATGGCTAAATAATAAGAGGAAGGTGTGAAAAGGTCGTCGTACCAGACTCTGCACGAATCAAACAAAAAACACCAACTTCAAAACTTGAAAACTTTTTCAAAATTCAAAACCCTCCAAAATTTGAGGCACTTTTGCATTCCCAAGCTGGAAATTGGATGAGGTTCGGGTAGGTGAGGGCAGTGCCGCTGTTCATCTAATCTGTTTGGTGTTAAGTCCAAAGGAGCATGTGTAATTCGATTGTTTACATGCGACTGGATGCTGATGCAAAATTCTTTGCAAAATGACAGCAAAACGGAGCAGCAGAAAAACAAAATTAATAATAATAATAAAAGATAGAAAAACAAAAAATGAAATCGATGTGTGCTGCTGCTGCTGCTGGCAAGCGAATTAAATACATCAAAATGAAACCAAACTGGCATCTCACTCGGATCACGTTGGAGCTCATTGGAGCGCAGGTTACGCCTTGAAGACGTTGGACACTGGCGCAGCAGGAGGCGCAATTTATTGGGTTCAGTTGGCGAATCTGGAATCTCTTTCTTCTCTCTCTGGGCATTGGGGGTGTCGCTGCTTGCCAGCGCCGAGCTGTCTCCCTCACTGTCAGTCTATCATTTTATTAAATGCGTACCCGCCTGACGTTCCACATATGTACACCACGTACATACACACACGCACACACACCACATACACTCGTTTGTCAGTCTCATTGTTGGTTCTCAGACTTCGTCATCATCATCGTCTTCTTCCAGTCTCGAGTCTTCATCGTCGTCTTCAGTTTTATACTCGTCTTTGTGGTCTCCGTGTTTAGCTTGAATTGTGTCGCGCCTGTGTGCAAAAGCAAAAAAAAAAAGCACAAGGAGGAGGTAGGACAGGAGGCAGGGCAGCAGCACAGGCAGAAGGCGAAGGCGTCGTCCTTTCGCGCCTGAGAGATGCGTTTCACTCATATCCGGTTAAATATTCACACCTCAGCCGTGCCCCAAGTACAACGACGCCATACACAGCTCAAATCCAAAACCAACCGACGAGTTTTACTAAATTGCATTTGCCGCTGTCTTTACTGCTCTGCTTCTTCAGCTTGCTGTTGTTCTTGTTGTTGCTGCTGCTGTTGCGGTATTAAATTTCAAACCGCACAGAGTAAAGGGGTAAGGGGTAAGGAAGAGGGGGTCGGGCTACGGGAACGGCCGGTGCGGGCTGGCGTAAGTAATGCCCAGAAATCTTGCAGATTTGTGGCGTAAAATTATGAAAATTATGTCTGACACATCCTGCTGTCTGCTTAAGGTCTTTGTTTATCCTGGCAGCGCGGCAAAAGGGAAGCGCCTCCAACACTCCAAACAGCACAGCGACAACGACAGCCACAACAACAACAGCAACAACAACAGCAACAACAACAACCATAACAGCAACAACAACAACAACAACACGTTGCCATTTGCATAAGTTTATGCTTTGCACCGTTTTGGCTGTGACACAAGTTTGTCGCTTAAGTCTTTCGTTTTGTTTGCTTTAACGTGTCTTTGCTTGGCTTGTCTTGGGTTAAAGGAAACGCCTGCACAGCTACGACAAAATGAAAGTGAAATCACTTAACAACTCATTACATTCATGTGCCTACTTCATGCCTCAAAGGAGCGGGAGTTTTAGTAGCGAATTGAGCAGTTTTACAGGCGATTTAAATAAATTAATATATTTACAAATTCGCAGAAATATAATGATGATTTCTTATGCTTATGATTTCACAAGTATTTCGCATAACTTTTATGATTTTTCTTGGTAATTCTCCAATTGGTTTGAATGCAATCAATCGATGTTGAAATTTGTGCACAAATCGTTGCTGCTTAGTCACATGAGACAGTGCCACGCCTGACACGCCCTGTACTCCTCGGCTGGGACAGTGGGCAGCCTGCTGGGTCAGCGCCTAATTGAGTCATAGCCAGAGTCGTTGGAGTCGCTGGAGTCAGCAGGAACGACAAACACGAATTAAGCACAATAAAATTGTGTATCGCATTCGCATTAGCAAAGATGCTGCAAGCTGATGCGATGAGGTGGTGTGGTGTGTGGTGGTGTGTGTTGCTTAAGGTTCTAGCCTTGAGCTGGTCACAGCTGCGCTGCTGAAACGAAATGCCAAACAAAAAAGCAGCAAAAGAAGCAAAATAAAAAGACACCAAATAACGAAATTAAATCAGCAAAACAGCACAAATAAAATCCATTAGGTGTATGTACCACACGAAGAGCGCACCAAGAAGCGTGGGGAATGAGAGGGGAAAGGGGAGAGACTGCGACGGCGACTGCGACAACTGCGATGTCGTGAGAGCTGACTGTCTGCCTGGCTAGCACCATCATGGTCTGGGAATCTTTTTGGGGCTCCTTGCCTCCTTTTCTCCTTCTCCTCTCCTCTCTCCTCTTTTGTATTTTTACTTTGCTTTGCTTTGGCCAGCAGATTTGTCATTGTTAGACGGGTTCTTAATTTCTCGAATGCTTTGCCAGCGATTGCGGTTATTCAAACGAAGCGAAACGAAACGAAATGGACATCAGATTGTAGCCAGGCTCATGTTTTGGCACCCACAATTCCAAATGGGTTGGGTACTGAGTGTGTGTGTGTGTGTGGGTGACGCTGATTCCTGGAATTATATATAAACCGGTTCTTTTTTAGCGCGTCTCCATTCATAATTGCCAAAGCTGGCAACGGATCACATTTATGGCCGCAATGACAGCAATGGGCATCAAACAGGCCGCCAGCCTTGGACCACCCACTGGCCAGATCAGCAGCAGCAACAGCCACAGAAACAGCCACAGCCACAGCAGCAATAACATTGAGTGCAACATCGAGTGCAACAGCAGCAATCGGCATCAAAAGTGTTGCAATGAGGCATTTACAATAGCAAACGAGTTAATTACCACGACGGCGGCTCAACACATGCCTCGACCTTATAGAGCCAACTTGCAACTGCAACTGCATCTGCAACACAGCGCAGTCTCTGTCTCAGTCGCAGTCCCAGTCTTCGTCTCTATCCCAAACTCAGTCTTAGTCGCTGTCTGTGCTGTCCATGGCCTGGCAGTTGGACTTGGAACTTGGGCCCAATCTGCTGCATTGATCGAGCAAACGATCTGCGATTGCGTTTGGCTTTCCCTGTTTCGAGTCTTGTTTTTGCGCCTGCGCGTGTTCAAATTGTCCAAAGCGTAACAATTTAATATCGATGCGACTGGCAGCCAAACAGCCAGTGAGACACTGAGACAGTGAGACAAACGGACGGACAGACAGTCAGACCAGCAGACGATGCAGCATCTGCATAGCTGCGGCAACTTCGTCTGCCAACAGTGGCAACATGTGCTTGCGCCTGCAACTGCAACAACAACAGCAGCAGCGAGTCTGTGCCTGCTTTTGGCCTACACCCTGTAGTCGTAAAACAGTTTAGGGTATGCCAGACTGAGCAGCGGTTGAAACACAGCGTTACTAAATAATTTTATAGGAATTTTCCACCCAAATCAAAAACTTTGTACTGTAGCTGTACTCATTTCCAACTACAGGGTATCTGCTAGCACAGCATGCTCCCTTACCTACCCTTTTTTATGCATGTTTTACGTTTCGCATTTTATTTAATTGATTTTTTTGCACCGCACTCGCACTGGCCATTAATTCATTTATTTATTTAGCGCTGCGCTGCCAACGACAACAACCGCAAATGGGTCGGGGAATCTGCGGTGATGGGCAGGGTTTGAGGGGGTTTGGGGGTGGCAGGTGTACAAACTACGGAATGGGCTTGAATTAATCGTGCTTAACACCATTCTTGGCATATTCTAGCCTGCAATAGACTACAATTCGAATTTGGTTGCGAATTCAGAGCGGAAGCACTTAGCTTTAGTTCTCTGGATTTGGGAATCCTGCGATTCTATGCCTCTCATGGTTACTCCTTAAGCGTATCTGGTATGCATGCGTCATTATCTCGCATCGCATCATTAATAAAGCCATACAAATAAAAATAACACACACACAGACAGAGACGGAGTCGGAGCAAACGGGCTAAGAAAACGCAACGTTAAAATGAAACCGACCAAAAATATGTATGGCTCCTTTTACAAAATGTTTATATGCACAGGCGACTTGGTCATGGAATTGGCCATGGTAGGGGGGCAAGGGGAGCGGAGCGGGAAGTGTGACTGGGTTTTGGGTTCGGCTAAAACGTTTTCAAGGTCAGTGCTTGTGTCGCCGACGACGACGACGACGGCGACGCCGAATGAACGTGATAAATGAAGTGTCTCCGCGCGAAATAGCCACAAATCAAAGGTAGGCCAGGACCAGGTAACATACTGCGGTTGTTGTTGTCGTAGTCGCTGTGAAGTTCAAGTTCGCCTCGCCTGCAAAAATATTGAATATCAGCTAAAAGCATTTCACAATAAGCGAGAAAACATGCATTCTGTGTGCTAAAATGGCACAAAAAACATCGCATTTTATATGAATCATATCGCAAATTGAATCAAATCTATATATAAGCATATATAATTCTAGGAAATCGGCATAGTTCAAATTAAATGTCTTAAGAAAGCTGCAAATTACGAGTGTATTGAAATGTTGGCTTTAACAGCTGTAAAGCGCTGCAATTAACAGCTGTTAAGCGCACTTAATAACAGTGCCCAAGCGTAGGTTATGTTAAGCTGCGACTTTAAGACTGTTAATAACATTTAGTTATTAAATTAACATTCAATATTAATGGGTTACATCATTTTTAATTACAGGACGCCAGCGATGTCTGTTAAATATAATAAACTTTGTCAAACTGTCTAACAGAAAAATGGTAAGTGTTGTTTAAAATTTATTTCAATTTTTAAATCACTTTAAAGTACTATAAATTTATAATACGGGGTTGTTACTATTTCTTAAAAATATCTAAAAACACTGTTACAAAATTTAAAATTTGTATTGAGGCCTGAAATATGTTTAGCTGTCTTTTCTGTGTTTCTTTCAATCAAATTACAATTTATGTCAAGTGTTTTTCCTCAATGTTTATTCAAAATTCGCAGAAAATGCACTCTATTCACTTGTATCACCTGCATTAACATTGTGATTCCAGTAGATAATGCATATGCATGATATGATGATCCAATCCGGTG
Source organism: Drosophila dunni (assembly GCA_018152125.1). NCBI lineage: Eukaryota > Metazoa > Arthropoda > Insecta > Diptera > Drosophilidae > Drosophila > Drosophila dunni. The sequence continues at coordinate 9,160,099 of JAECXC010000339.1, read as the reverse complement.
TTGATGTTGATACTTCTCCATTTCAGACAACCGATCTCATTCCCATCCATTCATACAAGAGAACACTTCTCTTTGCTATTCACTAATTAGTCAACTTCAAGGCTTCGAGACTCTACAACTTCCCTCCCAAACTGCCCAACAAACATATGATATAACAAGAGGAAATTAAAGCAACAACTAAAAATCGAAAATAAAATACAGGGGAAAAAGCAGAAAACGCGCTCCAAAAAATTCCGACTTAAGTGCTTTTAATTATCCAAAAGAATTCCGTGGTATTCTGAGTTTGGTATCCTTGTTTGTCATCATCGTCATACTTGGGACTGCGTCTTAAAATTACAGGCGCGTTTGTATGGCGGCAGCGATCTGACTTCTTGCTCCTCATCCTGCCACTCTTCCTCTTTGATTTTAGCTGTTTTTTTTTGTCAAAGTTTTAACGTTTTAACGCATCATATGCAGGCTGTCCACTCTACCACTCGAAAGCCCATAAAAGGTGTGCAAGCAAACGCAACGATCTCTTTTGTCAGACTCGACAGCATATTATACCTGTATGACATACATATACAGATCGAAAAGAAATAAGAATTATATATACACCTTCTCTCAGTGCTGGCAAAAGCATATTCATAATGCAAGGAAAGCGAAAGCGAAAGCTGAAGAAAGACGATCAAGTTCAAATATGAGTCGAAGTTGGTTCTTTAAGGGATTGCTTTTGAGAGCAAAAGTAACTTAAATATAATTAATTTAGAGGTAAATAACTAAAATTATTAAATGGTTAAACTAAACCGTGTAAACCTATAGATTTCCTATGAAAGTAACTGACTTTTGCTGTTCGTTTGATTGTCTAAACATTGCTTAATACTGTTGTTGGCAGTTAACAATAATTGGACATAAAATACTTGTTGAATATGCGTGTTAGTTAGCGCATATTACAGACGGCTCTGACTTGTGGCCAGTAGCAATGCGACATCAACTGGCGGCATCAGTTTTTGGCTAAAGGTCCGACGGCAAAACGCAATACGCGTCGCATTTCCTGGAAACTTATCGCAAAAACACACACACTGTACACACACACCGTCCGTTAGAAGGCATTGAGAGAGCGGGTTGCTTATCGGCACTGGAGAAGCTTTCTCAGGAGAAATGCCAGCGCTTGATGATGCAGGCTAGAGAAGACTGAATCCCAGGCAGCTGCCAAGATCAAGTTGATTGAAGGGCCTTTCAAAATAGAATACAAATACAGGCAACAGAAAACAGAATTTAAGGCTCTGATTCCGACTCTCTGCACTATTTGCCTTAATATTGTAGGAAGTAAACTGCAGCGCAGTGCAAACAATGTGAAGGGACATGCAATGAAAATATTGTTATAATGCAGAGGTTGCTTGCTTTCCTTTAAAGCAAAGTAAGAAAAAAAAAAGAGGAGTAGGTAAAAAATGGTGTCCTTAAGACTATGGACTAAGGCACTTCATTGGCCCCAGGGCAAAAGGAGCATAAGTATTGTGAGTGCGAACGCGAATTCGAATGCGAATTGCGACTACGAAGTAGTATTGTGGCAAGTGGCAAATGCTCGAAGACGCCAGCGATGCCGCAGGAGGATGGCAGCAACAACAACAATAACTTCAGCTGCAGCAGCAGTAACTGCGGCAACTGCAGTTATGCCAAGTCAGCGTGATGCGCGCAAAGTGACGAGTTTTTAATGAATTTGTTTAACTCAGGTCAGGCCATGGCAGCCAGATAGACAGCCAAAGTCTGGAGTTTAGAGTTTTGGTGTCTTGAAGAGCCACAGCCATGCAGAAGCAGGCGATGCAGCAGCAGCGGTGGCGGTGGCGGCAGCAGCAGCAAGTGCCCCATACCCGTGCTGCCCTGTTCAAGTGTAGCCTGGCTAGGATGTGTTATGAGTATGTGTCTGTACACATTTCTGTGGACTTGTGGATTTGTGGACGCAAGCGCTGACGGCCCGTGACGACGACGACGATGAAGAACTGCATGCAAGGAGTGTGGAGTTCCTGCCTCTTCAGCTGCTTCAGTCGCTTCAGCTTGTGGCAGTTTCGTCCAAGTCGTCATCATCAGCGACGCCAGCGTCTAGCTTGAGTGGTCTGGAATCTAGCAATGCAAACAATGGCAGCAACACATCTCGTTCTCAGTCCTATTCTCAACCCTCTGCCAAGTCTATCTCTAGCTATAGCTATAGATACAGCTCTAGTTCCAATTTCAATTCCAATTCCAGTTTCACTTCAAACTGACCAGTCGCCATCGCCTTCGCGTCACTTTGTGTGTCCTTCGCCGTTCACTTTCGTTGACCACGCGACGATGCGTTCGCCGATACATTTTCTTGTATCTTTTCCCCGCCGTTTCCTTTTCTTTAATTTTTTTGGCTCAGTGTTTTTTTGCTGTCGTTCATCTGTGTTTGCTCCTCTTGTGTTCAACAAAATGTTCCAAATTGTTGCGCACTGCAAACATTTCAAGAATTTGCGCTTAACAAACTTCGAAAAAATGTTTTTTTCCCCGCTGTGTGTGTGTGAGTGTGTGTGTCAAGTTTTTATTTCTTTGTTTGCTTGAAAGTTATACGCGGGCCGAGACATTGGCAATAATTAAAACGCGACGTCTTTGGCCACGATAAACTGTTCCCAGTTCCCACAAAACAAAAGACTTAGGCAACGAACTTGACGGCCAGTGTACGCTGTACACATCCCAACGCAGTTATACAATCCATCTAGCTATTTATCTGTAGTTATGGCTTTGACATGGAAAAGGCCAAAGATCATTTGTCAAACGCTGGTCAACTGTTAACTTTTTCGTTAACTTTGTGTATATTTGTTTAATTCGATTAACTTTTGGGCTGGGATGTGGAACTGGCTGTTTAGCTCTTGTCTTTATGGCTTAAATATAACAAGTTTGCTGGCGTTTCGTACCACCACCACCAGGTTTCTTTCCCACCATATTGGCAATGCTGACAGCCTATAAAGCAATACCACTTTGAAGACCCAGTGCCAACTTCCAATTCCTAAAGTTGCAAACGAAACCAACCAGATTACAATTTATCATTCACATTTACACCGCCGAAAACAGAACAGCCACAACCACCCGGCTGATTTTATGCCTCGCAACGAGCTACAAAAATTAATGTTAATTAATTTGACTTAAACTGACGATTTCAACAGACACATTACTGCGGGGCAAATGGCAAAAAAGAGCAGAAAAAAACCACAAACAGACAACAGAAACAAACTTTAAGATACAAATATCAAAAGCGAAAAGTTAAACAAAATCAAATCAAACGAACTGAGCTTTATTTAATTTTATTTTATTTTTCCTTTATTTATTTTTATTTTTGTTGGTGCGTGTGGTCAGCAATTTGAAATGAAATGAATTTTTGTGTTTAGCTGATGGGATGTCGCTCGATTTTGTGTCAGATACTGATTCAGATTCAAATTCCGATTCCAATTCCTATACCGATTCAGCTACAGATCGATTGATAATGCAAAGCAGCTAAAGTGCCCAATCAGACAGCTCTGACACTTTAAACTTTATTTTATTGAATTTTATGTTTATTTATTGCAAATGTTGTTTAGTTTTTTTTTGTGGTTGTCTCTTTTCACTCGTTGTTTGATCTTTCACTCGTTATCTATGCATGGCCCATTCAAATCGATGCGATGTGATTTGATTTGATATTTAATGTGCATTCAGTTGATTATTTGATGAACCGATATTTGCATTTAAATGCGGGGGCAAAAGACAATAGGAATTTGGACTCCAAATTTGTGATTCAGAATGGGGAATTGTGTTAAGTATACGCGATACGCGATAACAGTAAAAATGAGTTGGTCATAAATTATGTTTATGCCTGTCATTCGATGCTGAGCAACTTTTAATTGTTAGTGCAAATTCAATTAGGCAAATCGTGAGTCTGACTCGCAAGTTCCCAACTTCGAGAGTCCCCACACACACACACACTCGGAGACACACTCAGCAGTAGCCTGGGCACAAGAATGCGCCAGCTTTAGTCTCTCTGTTGTTGTTATTGCTGTTATCGTTGTTGCCTTCCCTGTCTCTGTTCCTTCGTCTCTCGCTCGCTCTCTCACTCTCTGCCTCTTCCACTCGCGCTCAACTCATTCCGTTTCCAACGCACATTCGCGCTCTGTCCTCGAGTAAAAATTCTCTAAACATGCTGTCAAGTTATGTCTACATTCCTTGATCATATTTTTTCCAACCGTTTTTTTTTTTTCCTTCTTTTCCTTTGCCTCCTGCTTCGCTGCCTGCGCCATTGCAGCCTCGCTCCCGCTCAGAGCGCAGCTCAGTCAGCAGATACTAGTTTCTTAATGTGGCGCAGCAAATGTGCCGCGCTGAGCATAAAAATCAACAACACGAACGCTTCAAGAGCTCCAAATGGGCATTAAAATGTCCACAGTCTGTGCAGTTATGCTCAAAGCAGAGAGCGGAGTCTCTCTCCCACTTGCTCTCTCTGTCTGCCAGTCGTTTACTCTCTTGCTCTCATGTGATTCATTGAGTGAATTGCTGTGAGTGACTTTTTGTTGGCTGCTCTTAAGAGCTGCTCTTCAGTTTGTTACAACTTGGCTATTGATAATTTATATCACAAATTTATAAATTTGATTTGATGTCATAATTAATAATTAAAGTGGCATAATTGTATAATGAATGATAAGCACTTGGACGATTATTTGAAACGTTTTTGCAGATTTCAAATACTGATAATTACGCGTTTTACTTTCGAGACTTTTGCCGTCGGTATTCGCTGATTTTAGTTTCGCCAATTTATTTTGTATATTAGTGTAATAGTTAAGCTAGTTAGCCAGTTCTAAATGATAATAATGAAGTATTAGATTTAATAAAATCACATTTGGCATTTGATTTAACTTTGTTAAACTTTATTAACTCATATATTACATATTTATTTCTAACACTAAACTGTATTAGCTTTATTTAAAACAGAGTACAAATTAATATGCTCTTTAAGTTTAACCAATTTAAAAGTTCTATCATTGGGAAAGCTTTCAAGCTAAAGAATTTTCGGGTCCCAAAAGGTATTGTTCCAAATTATTAATCTATGATGAAAGGACAATCAAATATTCCCTGTATGAGGATTTCTTATTCAAAAACATACGAAAGTTCTTGCAGATAATGGTGCGACAAGCATGTGCATGTCCAGCTAAGCTGTGTACAAAATCAAATAAAAAGAGCGCCAGAGTTTCACTCAAACGAAAAACCGGCACAGGAAGAGCGCGAGAGAGAGAGCGAGAGGGAGGGCGCAAAGATTGAGTGAAAGACGCATAAGGAGAGCGACTGAGAGCGCGTTGAGTGTTTGAGTGGTGAGCAGGGCCGGCTCCGAGCAGGTTGGAATTGAGCGCTGGTCCGGTCTTTAACTAAGCCTGGCGACAGCTCTCCAGTCGTCAGTCTGCAATCCAAACTCGAACGAAGCGGTACGCATGCGCGCACGTTGTGCAACCGTCAGATACAAAGATACAAAGTGCTGTCACAACGGCAAATAACAGAAAGAGTGCACTCGTTTGACAAAACAACATGTGATTTGATTCGAACGAATAACAAAGTCTATATACGATCGATATATACGTATAAATAGCCATAACTTTATGCGAAAGACAAACGCGCAGACAGCAAACGGCAAGAATTAAAAATAAAAAAATATAAAAGGAGAATAAAAAATAAAAGCATAAAAATTCCTCAGATCGTTCGGTTTGCGGCGAACGGCGAACGGCAACGGCGTTCGAGCAACGTGAATGTTGTGTTTGTGGACGCGAAAAGCGGACAAAAAGCCCTAAAAATAAAATAAAAATAAAATCAAGCAAAGGTGCGAGACAAGAAATTAAATTGATAAACCTAAAAGCAAAGCAAACAGCAACAACAGCAACAACAGCAACAACAACAAAGAAACCCTTGACCGTGCCTAGTCGCAGAACTCCGGGCAGGACTTGGACTTGAAGTTGAACTTAAACTTGGACTTGTCGCGTTGCTGTGGCAATTATCAAGCGCACTGCATCAGGCTGGGAATGCCAAGCGAGACAGTGTGTGTGAGTGTGTGTGCGACTATAGGTGTGCGTGTGTGTGTGTGGGGTAAATAGCTCAAAGCCACGAAATTGCTTTTATCGGCGCGCCAAAATCGCCAATTGCAAAAATTGAAAATAAAAAAGAGTATAACAACTAAGGGTCTGCTCTAAAACAAAACTAAATAAACTTAAAATAAGAAAAAAGACGCGATACGAAGTACAAGAAAAAAGCGCATCGCGTGGAGGCCGCGATAAACGCCAAAAACTGCGGCAAGAGAACGAGGAAATTGCTAAAATATTACCCCGAAAGGCATATTCGCTATGTACATACGTGTGCAACAACCGCAGATACAGACAATAACAACGGGTACGACAACACCAACAACAGCAACAACAACAATAGCTAAAGCGTCCAGCGAGCAAAATGTATAATAAAAAATTACAACAAGTGATCGTGCAGAAAATAGATCGATAAAACGACCAAATAACAACAACAGCAACAAAAAATACGAACAGAACGAGCAAAAAATAAAAAATAAATAAAGCGGCGTTGGGCACGTTTTATTTTTATTTTTATTTACTTTTTTTTCGGGATTCCTACGTTGCTGTTTCAATTTCAATTGTGGAAATCGCAGAAAAATCGCCCAAAACCCAAAGCTCAAACGTAATAAACGAACCGGTCAAGTCAGAGAGAGCGAGACAGGGAGAGAGCGGGAGCGAGCGAGATAGCTGGCAATAGAACTAGCTAACAGCAAATAAAGGAACCCACAGTTCTGATCAAAAAGCCCTGGATCAGGCGCAATATTTATTAAACAAAGCCAGAAATTAATTTCACGACTTTCGACTACAACGACGACGACGACGTCGAGCTGCATCTGAGTTTTCATCTGGTTTTAGAGCCCCGTTTGCCCCACCCGGCCGGCTTCTTTATGCCAGCAGTTTGAGAGCGTGACAGAGACAGAGAGCAGCAGCAGCAGCAGGAGAGCGAGAGAGCAGGCGAGGAAAAGGGAGAAAAGTTCGGTGACTGCAGCAGCAAAATGTACGACATAAAGCGCTTGGAAGCCGGACAACAGCAACTACAACAACCACAAGCACCACAAGAGCAACAACAACTACAACAACAACCAATTGAAAAAACCTTAAGCGATCGTCTGTGCGGCACTGCGGCGTTGCAACAGCTACAGCTCACCTGCAGCGTTATAACGCCCACGCCGCGTGGCCAAAACACGCACTGCCCCAGCAGCAGCAGCGGTAAAGCCATTGGAATTGGGATTGGGAACAGTCCCATTGAAGCCACACACATGACGCTACTGACGCTGCGTCGACGTCGGGCGTTCCAACGTCGCGCCTGCCTGCTCAGCATACTGGCCGCCTTTGTCTTTGGCATGGCACTGGGCGTGATTGTGCCCATGCTCGGACTGCCCGACTATTTTGCCACCAGCAGCAGCAGTAGCAGCAGCAGGGACAGCAGTAGCGGTGCAAGTGGTGACAGTGAATCCTTCTTGAAACTGAGTGAGGAACCGCCACCACTGCCCTACAGCGTCTCCTTCATACGCGAGGACGAACAGTCGGCGAATGTGGAGCTGAGTGCCGAGCAGGTCTTTCGCAATGCCTTCCACTTGGAGCAGGACAAGAACTCTCCCGATTCGATGATTGTCAAGAAACTGGACACCAACGATGGCAGCATCAAGGAGTTCCACGTGCAACGCATTGGCAATGGACGTTACCGCAAGGGACCCGAGCGACGTCTGTCCAAGTCCGCAGCCGCTGATGGACGCAGCAAGTCACTAGCGAAGCCTCAACTGCAGCCACGTGAGCAGCAACTGCAAACCGAGGGTATCATCGAGTCGAACATCTACTGGGGTGAACTGGTGGAGAATGCACTGCCCAAGGGCTTTGCAGCCGAGGATCAGCACAGCTGGGAGCGCTACGTGGCCGGGCAGGGTCAGGTCACACGACTGGAGCCCGGCTGTGGACGCATGCAGAATCGCATGGTTGTCTTTGCGGATGGGACACGCGCGTGTGCACGTTATCGCCAGAACACGGATCAGATACAGGGCGAGATATTTAGCTATTATCTGGGACAATTGCTGAACATTAGCAATCTGGCGCCGAGTGCAGCGACCGTCATTGACACGACGACGCCAAGCTGGTTGAGTGCATTGGGGGATATCGGGCAGGCGCAGTGGAAGGAGCACAGGCCGGTGGTGCTAACCCGTTGGCTGGCCGATCTGGAGCCCGCGGGTATACCGCAACCGTTTCAGCCACTGGAACGACATCTGAACAAGTACGATGTCTGGAATATTACACAGCAACTGCAGCGCCAGACGAGTGGCGTGGAGGGAGCGGTGGGAGGTGCAGAGGGAGTGGAAAAGTCGCAGGGATTACTCAAGCGACTGGAGGCTGCCAGCGGACAAACGGTCGATCATCAATCACGCATGCTTGAGGAGTCGCAGTCGCAGTCACAGTCACCGCGAAACGAATCAAGCGAATCGTCCTCGACGTTGTCGTCCTCGTCAAGCTCGGCGGTACTGCAGCGACTAATTGAATTGGCACAATGGTCCGATTTAATCGTCTTCGATTACCTGATCGCGAACCTCGATCGTGTCGTTAATAACTTGTACAACTTTCAATGGAATGCCGACATTATGGCTGCGCCTGCACACAATTTGGCCAGGCAGAGGGATACGCAGCTGCTTGTGTTCCTTGACAACGAATCGGGACTGTTGCATGGCTATCGTCTGCTCAAAAAGTATGAGGCCTATCACAGTCTACTGCTCGACAATCTGTGCATCTTTCGTCGTCCCACCATCGAGGCACTGCAGCGACTACGCGACACAGGCGGTGCGGGGAATCAGCTGCGTGAACTGTTTGAACGCACAACCAGCTCGAATGTGCGTGATGTGCTGCCCTCGCTGCCGGATAAATCAATCAAGATTCTGGCGGAACGCATCGATCGCGTGCTGGCTCAGGTACAAAAGTGCAGCGACAGCAACAAGAGCAGCTAATGAAATGATACCAATCGGAGTGGAGACGGAGTCGGAATTGGGATTGGAACTGGGATTGTGATTGGGATCGTTTTGGGTTTGTCGCATTGACATTGACTGATAAGCTGTAAATATCGTTAAACGGATGAAGAGTTGTATTTTTAAATGTTCGCTTTTGTTAATACTAGTACTAATACTTATACTAATCTTAATCAAATGCCAAATGTTCACAACTGGCCGAACAGCGCTTCAAACTAAAACAGTCAACCAACAAACGGGCCAAGTACGAGTATTAGCAGCTTAATATCGACAAACAGTTTAATACGATTAACTAAAGCGAGTATTAAGCCAAGTCTAGCTTAAGCTTAAGTTTTGTTTAATCATTTTTATACATACACTTAGTTTGTAGTTTCTATAGTTTGAGATACATGTTTGTGATATTTTGTTTAAGTATTAGTGGAAACTAATTTAAATGCGTTAAGTAGATATCATTTTTTGTATAATTTATGGGCCATTTCTCTTAAGTGAAACGAATAAAACAAAAATGAACATACAAATAAAATCAAATGAAGCTTTAATTCATGTGCAGATATAGATACAAGTGTAGATACAAATGCAGTCGCAGATACAGATACAGATGGAGTTGGAGATGGAGATGAGCACGCCTGCGCCCAGTGAGAACTTACATAGTCATGACAATAAATTGTCATTGATCTTTTTTGCAGGTGAAGCAGCAGCTGTGGCAAGTACTCGGTTACTCATAGGAGTCTCGTTCACTCGTTCGCTCGGTACCCGGTAACTACTCCCATGGCTGTCCGTCTGTGCTGCGCTGCATTTGTCAACTTGCCAGCAGCGTTGCAGCAGAGCGAAGCAGCGCAGCAGCAACTTGCCACAAACCCGATCGCTGCCTCTCGAGTGGCACTGTGTTGTCACGCAGGCCGCAGTCTCAGTCTCTGTCTCAGTCTTGGCTTGCTTTTCATAATATCTTCATAAGCATTTGAAGTGTCCCCCTCCCTCACTCCCCCTCTCTGTGTCTAACTCTCTCTTTCGCTCTCTCTCCCTCTCTCTCTCTCTCTTGCTGTCTGTTTGAAATTCAAGTGCAGCGACGACGACGTTGAAGCCAGAAGAAAGATGAAGCTGAGCCGGAATGAGGCAAAGCGCAGCTCAAGATACTTTCGTCGCACACACACACACATGTACACACACACACACACTGTGTTGGCAGAGATATCACTATGGCCAGCACCAGCGTCAGACTCAGAGCCAGGCTCAGAGACAGAGACTCGCGTTCAGGCCAGCTCTGCAGTCAGTACGTCTCTCTGTCCGTCCGTCTGTCCGTCTGCTTTAAGATTTAAGATCGCTGCTCATTAAGTGCGTCCGCGTGTCTCAACGACAAGAGATGCTGAGAATGAGAATCTTTCGCCCTCTCTCTTACTATCCAACTATTTCTCTCTTTCGCTCACAGGCAAACACGAGCAGACTTCTCCGCTCAGTCGGAGTTGGAGTTGGAGTCGGTGTCGGAGTTGGAGCTGAAAGTTTTGCATCTGATTTCGTTGCGTATATTTTATTGGACACCAGAGTAGTTCACGCAAATAAAATGAAATGAAATAAGGCAAGAGACGGCGTCTCCGACTGCAACGAGACTGAATTATATACATACACACATGTGTGTGTGTGTGAGTACACGTATGTGCTACAAAGTCGGGGAAACTTTTAGCTACAAATCTCGGAAGAAATTCAAAATACTTAACAAACTGAAGAGCACACACAGTGTTTAGATAACTCGTTTCTCTGCCTCTCACTCTCTCGCTCTCTCTTCTCTCTCTCCCTCTCTCTCTGGTGTGCGTCTGGGTGAGCTTAATAAAAATCGTTATGCTAGTTTAATAAATATATCAAATAACCTAAAGACGTGTTAGGGAACTTGTGACTTTAACACGTTCAGAACTTGCTACAAACTCTTTAACTCGTTAAGCATATCATTTTACATTTGGGCACACTGAATTTTCAGCTCTCAAATCAAATGATATTTCCCTTCAACTCTGGCCAAGATCAGAAACCATATAACAGTAACGACAACACAAAAAATAGACATAAAAAACAACACAGGCACAGACTACACAAGACAATTCGTTTAAATTGATGAAAAGAGGCGAAGGGAAAACACACATTGACCCCACCAATGGCGCTATTGTTAACACACACACACACTGACACACACACGTAGAGACAAATTGCAAACCACTCCGCATATATGGTAAAAATTACCGTAACAAACAACAAAACTGAACAAGAGTACAATTTTTATGAGCATTTTTTATGGGGTTATTAATAAAAGTTTATGGTCATGTGCCATAAGGTTCAGCCAACAATAAAGCATAAGGTCTCGCTGTCTCCCTCTCCCTCCCTCTCTCTCTATCTACCTCTCTCTGAATACTTACTTGATCTATAATCATATGCAAAGCAACTCAAGTTAGTACAAAGAAACAAACTTAAATCCGTAGTAAAAAGGATCTTGGATTTTTGAAGTTTTAACTACTGTGCAGATTATGAATTTATAACTCTAGTTTGATTAGCTATACTTAAGTTTTTGTATAGCTAAAGACATTAAACTTAAGCAGAGGATTATGGGGTGAAAAGTGTTAACTGTTGACTTAATTTCAAGTAGCAGCAGCATTTAAATTAAACAATTCGATTACCAGTTTAATAACAAATCATTTCAAATGCATCTTTAAATAATTATTAAGCGCTGATGTAAGTGAAAGTGAACCCAAAACTTAATTTAGCTGGGAACTGCTGAATATTGTAGCTTGAAGTGTAATTTGTGCAGCTGCTTTAAGCTTTTATTATTGTTTAATAATAAGCTATATTTAATCGTTTTTGGCTGCCTGCTTTCACTGCTTTGTTCCCACAGTGTGTTTGAGTGTGTAACTCTTAAACTGCCCTCGCTTAAGCAGTTACTTGAGTTATTTTCGGTTAGTTAACATTGATTTGGCAAGTTATTCAGTTGCTGCAATGAAGTTGCAACGCAGTTGAAGCGATTCCTTTGGCTGACAACGCGACTTCAAGTTCTGGTGGCGTCGCCTCTGTGTGCACAATAATTTGCATACACACTCACACACACACAGCCATGGAGACGTGGAGCATTTGCCTTTTGGCGAACTGTGCATGCAATATTTTCTCGTGTTGTGTGTTTACTCTTTTCGCTTTTATTTAATGTCCATGTTGCCTGCCCGAGTCTCTTGTAGCACTTGTTGTACCCTTCCCCTTTCCCCTTCTCCCCTCTTGCTGTGGCAGCTTTTGCCTGTTGCGTTTACAGCAAAATTCTAAACAAATTGCTTCCGCACCTGCAGCTAAGAAAATCAATGCAGAATACAAAAATACACATATCCACAAGAAGCAGGCGAGGCATAAGCTTCCAACCAATAAGTCTGAACTCTTAAAAAACCTAGAGAATATAAATAGTTGATCTCTTTGTGTGGAAATAATAAACGGCTTTGTTGGGGTAAGAAAGGGGCAGTGCTGCTTAGAAGCTGCCACAGAAAGCCATCAAAATAAAACATTTCCCAGGCCAAAGAAAGTGGTTGAATAGTAGAATAGGTCAGCGCATATCATATCATATCGTAATCCTGACAATGGCTGTTCCCCCCTGGACAAAAACTTGACTAATATTTACAATAGAAAGGGTAAGTGCGACCAAATGGGCAACAACATGGAAAAAGAGACCATAACACACACACAAACTCATTTCTTAGCATTTCCCCCTTCAGTCGAGTTTCTATTTCTATTTTTCTTTTCATTTTTTAAGTGCTCGTCCCTTTGGGCGCTAAACAAAATTACGTGGAAGGGCAGCAGCTCAGAAGGCTCGAAAAGAAAGAAATTTACGATCGGCATTTTGGATTTGAATTTATGAAAAACCTTCTTTCTTTTTACACCTGAAACTGAACAGACAACCAGCGAGAGATGCTTAACTGCCTCTTTTCTTGGGAGAGCCATGGAGTTGGGGCACTGGGCTGCTTCTTGTTAACATATGCTCGGAAAAGAAGAAAGAGATAAAATGTTGACACGCCAAAAGATACTGAAAATCAGACGAAAAAAAGATACAGCAACCCAAATACTACATACAAAATCAAAAGACTTAGGCAACGAACTAGCCTCAAAACTGTTTGCTGGGAACTGACACCGAAACTGAAGCACAGGCAAATTTCTTCTAGTCCAGAAATTAACTCCAAGCTGAGTGAATAGCTAGCGGCTGTACTATCAATAATTCATTTAACGATTTACTGATTAATTTAACAAACTGGTCAATGATTTGGTCACCGATTCCGATTCCGATTCGGTATCGCTTTCAGCTACGACTGCTGTCTCCTAAACCGCGACACGTTGACATTGACGAAGTGCAGATCTTTTGTGCGACCTCCGAGCAAGCGTATTAAAATACGCGTATTACATTTAAACTTTATTTTTACCACGGCTTTCCCTTAAAAAACAGAATCTATATATATCTCTTGGCATATTCCCATTCCCAGTTACAGTCTCAGCTTCCAGCTTCTCTCTCTCTGAGCTGCCTAAATCGAACCCAGTCAAAGTCGAACCTGTTCTGTTCTGGCTGTCTGTCTATTCACATTGTTTGAAATCTTTTTGGCCGAATCAGGTGAAGTGAGTTGATTGATTGCGCTAATTTATAACGACAATGGGTCAGATCGCACATGGACCTTTGAGCTTGCCCTGTTGTTACTGCCTCTGCCTGGCTGACAAACAGACAGACAGGCGGACAGCTGGACAGACGGACAGCTCAACTGACTGCTGACTTTGTTGCTGGAATCCATTAAATACCGCCTTTGCTGTGATTGTTGTTGCTGTTTGCTGTGGTTGTTGCTGTGTCTGATGATGATGATGCGCGCGCTGATGAATGAATCTTTTCAATTTTGAATTTTTTTTAAACGAATTTGTCAAAACCCGCTGAAGAAAGAGATTGGAGAGCTGAGTGCGTGAGTGACTGAGTGAGTGAGTGCGTGCATACCCTATGCAAAACTAATGAAATGCATATTGGTTGCCCAAGTCTTTTGTTTCTGTTTTTGTTTTCTTCTGCTTTGTCTCTCTCTGTTGCGAGCTGACCTTGCCTAGCTGAGAGTGGCCCCAGGCGCCTTTTAACTTGGTCTAGCAGCTGCCTGGTTAATTGCTCATGATTGAATTATAAATACACGCACACCAGCATCGACATCAACTGCCCTGCATCAACTTCAACTAATGTGCCACATAATCAGCTGCTGGCTTATAAAGCCAGAAATGAAATACTTTGGACAAGTTGGCCCAAAAAACAATCTGAGCTCTATAGAAATCCAAGAAACGCAGATTCAAATAATAAATTACAAGCCTACAAGCTTAGCTAGATCGAGTGTTTAAATGAAGACCATACGCACACTCACACACACACACAGTCACGCAGAGCGTATAGAAATTGTTTAAGCTGAGACCAAATCTCGACTTGGACAAGCTTTAACACCTTGGCACACCAAGACAAACATTTGTTCAAGACAAGTTTCAGTCTCTTACTCTTTTCTTTGGCTATATAAACAAAGGGGGGCAACAACAACAACAACAACAACTCAGGTAAGAGCAACAACAAATTAACAAACACCTGAAACCCAAACAGAATCAACTCACAACACTCATGCGGGCTGTCGAACCCATTTTCCAATAATTAAAAGCTGCAGCCATCAAATGAACACGAAGAACACAGCAAAAGGGCAACAGATTCAACTCGAATTAGTTGTGGCAAGGCGTGGCCAAAGACTGCCCATAGTGCACTGTGGTCCAAATCAGTCAAAAGCAGAGCAGAACGAACAGCTAGAAAACTAGAGAGCTGGAAAGCTGGAAGGCTGGAAAATAGCACAAGTGGATTTCCAAAGAATTTGTTAGGTAAACTGAAGGGGAATTTTTGAGGGCTTAGAAGAGTTAACAGATTTCTTTATAAAGTTAAAATGTTTTCAAAATTATTAATATAAAACTATTTAAAAAATGGAGAAACTACAGAAAAAAATAGTTTAAAAGGAAATCCATTTTACTTATGCATTTATTTAATGATTTACTCAAGAATAGCTTAGAAATCAGCCTCCTAAATAAAACTAACTTTAATTTATATGTTTATTCACTTATTTATCCACTTCATCATACATTTACTTACCTATTTACTAAACTTGTAGAATAGTAGATTTGTAAACTAGTAGATGGGCTACTAGTTTCATAAATTACCAAATTCCAGTATCTTTACGGTCTTCTAGTTCAAAATTCCATTAAACTTTTGATTAAAGTCAGCAGCCCTAACTGAAATCAATTTGGTTTCTACACCAACTTTGTTTTTCTCATGCTTTGTTTGTACTTTGATTTCTGTGCTTTACTCATGTCTAATTCTAACCAAAAACTCCTTTCCAATCTCGCAGTAATTATTGATATTAAGAACTCAAAACTCACATGAGTCTGAGTATGGGAGTTGAGACCCCCCGCAGGTGTTTAATGTAAGTGCTTTGTGCTATTGTAATCACTGATCATGGATCAGTGTATTAGCATCAGTTTAATTAGCTCTCTTTGGGGTCGCACCCCAATCAATTCAACCAGAACCTGTTGACCTTCAATTCGAGTTCAAAAACAAGCAAATTACACTCCAAATCCACACAATCCCCCTCCCCACACACTCCCCTCCCACTAATCTGCATAATGAGAATTTATGATTGCTTATGATAGATTTTAACTTGCGACACAATTGTGCAGTTTATTTTTTATTCAATTCTTTTTTTTTTCTTTTTTTTACGGCGCCAAAGCGACAAATGCCACTTAATTGCAGTTGGCCAAGTTTGCGTTTTCTAATGCCTGTTAGCGCTTGTTATTCAACAACATATTTAAAACACTTTAAAGTCGAGTTCTCACACAGTTATGTAGATAAGTACGTGTACAGTGTACGGTGTACAACCTGCGTTTTGCCCCGTTTAATTCGAGTACTCGAACGAACTCGGTTCAATGTCGTTTGGCGCCATTCTCAGCATACCCTGTAGTTGGCAAGCAGGTGGGGTGGGGTGTGCTTTAAGCTGTGTAAAGTTGAGTTGAGTTGGCCGCTTAAAAGGGGGCTTTAAGTGGTGTTAAGTAACTAACTAAATTTATTTTTGATTTGTTTTGCTTTTTCTACTCTCTTTATCTCCTTGATTCTCCGTCTCTCTTCTGTCCCTCTTTGCGTCTGTTTGCTTTACCCCAACTCCCTCTCACTGGGTATCTGCTAGTCGCGCTTTTCACAAACTCTTTCCCATTCTTAAATCTTGTTCTCATTCCTGCATTTGCGTGGGCGATGTTGCAGTTTCTGTCGTCGTTGCATTTGTTACACAGACAATATTTATTCTAATTGTTGTTCTTGTTAATCTCATTGTTGTTGTCTACGCTCTGGTTGTTGTTGTTGTTGTTGTAATATTGCATGCAAATGTCTGAAACTGTTGAATATAACAACCTTCAAATGATGTTTATAATTATCAACTGCCAGATCTAATGCTCGCATAGGCATTTGTGTGCCCCTTTTTGTGTGTGTGTGTGAGTGTACGTGTGTGTGTTGGTCTTACAATGGATATATCTATTTCTGGTTATTGGTAGGTTCTTTGAATGCAGCTCCTACTACGAATAGACGCCTCCATGTGCTGATGGCTAGTCGCTTGTCATTGTGTTAACTTTCATTAGCTTTCTAATGTTTGTTGTTGTTGTTTGGGGACTCGATTGGGCATTTTCTTAGTGAGGAGTGTGGAGTGTGGAGGGGGGGGGGGGAGCGGTGCTGGCCCCTCTCTGGGGTTTCGTTGCGGGCTCATGGTCTATTGCCTTTGCCGCCTGCCAATCGTCATTTCATTTTACTGTCACTCAAATCTTTATAAGTTTTTCTTTCTCTTTAGTTTTCTCGCGTTGATCTTGGAGTTCTGCTTACGGTTGTTTTCTCGCGCTGCCTCTCTCGCTCTTTCTCTCTGTCTCCCTCTCCTCTCCCCTCCTCTTGCCTTTGCTTGGCTATTGTAAATATTTTTCCATTATTTTCCATTAGTTTTCACTCGTTTGTTACATTCCCCGATTGCTGTTTGTTGTTGTTTCTGTTTTCTGTTTTGTTTTCTTTTGGTTGTTGTTTGGTGTTGGCGTGGTCGTTACACAGGTTGTTCCTCACGTTGTTGTTGCTGTTGGTGTTGTTGCTTGTGCTTCTCTGCTGTTTGGCATATATTGGTTATTATCTTTGAAGCGCATCGGCTTTGCTGCGTTTACCGATGCCTCCATCCTCCATCCTCAAACTTTGTTCTTCTTGTAGTTCTTACTGCAGTTGTTGCTGTTGTTGCTGCTTTCATCGTCTGCGTTGTCGCCTGTGCGTATTTGGCCAGTTGACTGGGCGCGTGAGTGACGGAATGATGTTACCCAAAACCAGTTTCATTGACAATTATACACTCGCACACACACACACACACACATTGCTGCACAGTCTGCATCCACAGTCACATCCATGACACTCATTATGCCAGTGTCGCGCTCGTTGATCAAACTTTTGCAGCAACTTCGACTTCGACATCGCCTGCTTGTGTGTGTGTGTGTATCTTTTTTTTTTGGTGTTTGGCTGTTGGTTTCGGTTTGATGGATGACTGACAAAGGCAGAGCAGAGCGTCCCCAAACTCGCTGCGATCAAGCATACGCCATGTGTGTCTGTCTCTGCGTCTCGCCGTCTCTTTGTCGCTCGTCTGCCTGTTTATTTGTCTTGTTTGATTTGAGTGCACACACAACTGTCATTGTCGCTGTCAAATCGCATTAATATCACTGAGCTGTCAAATTACAGCCAAATGTTTGCCCATGCCCATGTCTCTGCCTCTCTCCCTCTTGCTCTCTGCCGCTCTCTTTCACTCGCATTGTTATGCTCCATCTCATGCACGCTCACTGCCCACTTGGTAACTCAATTAAAATGTTATTCATGACGCTGACTGTGAACGTGGCTCAATTTCGACCCGCTAAGAGCCATCATTAGGCCAGAATTAACAGCGAAAGAGAGGGAAGACACAGAAAGAGAGAGCGAGCGGCGCCTGGCGTTTGGGCCGCATCCAATTACCAACAAATAAACAGCAAATTATTCGCTACTGCCAACGAGTTGTGCTCTCTGCGCTGCTCTCTTGCTCTTGGCTTGTTTGATGGTAATAAGCCCAAAATTACGCGACGCTGATTGGTCTATTTGACAAACGTGTTGAAACGTGTCTGCGGCTCTTCATTGTTGTTGTTGCTTCTCGTGCCGTTTCGCTTTGTTGTTAGCATTGCTAATGTCGTTTGGTAGCCATCTTATTTCTGTAACTTTTGCCAAATGGGAGGGCCAAAGCGAAGTTCGTGTCTTAAGTCTTTTGTTTTTGCCAAGCGCCGTTAGTTGCCAAATCTGAGTCGATTGCCGACTGTGGGTGCAGCCCGTTTAATTACTCAATTAATGCTGCGATAAAACTAACGCCAATGCCAAACAATTGTCGATAATATCGAGGAACTGCAGCTTAAATCGGCCATGTTAAATTTATGAGCCCCAAGACAAATGGGCAAAATATCCTTGGCTCAAAAATGAACACTCAAAAATGCGGTTTGAAGTCGTAAAATTGCCCAGCTCAGCGCTGAGCAATTAAACACTACACACACACACACACGCACACCAAGGTGTTGCTCAGTGAATCTTTCTCTTTTAGCTGAGATTAAAGGTGTCGAAAGTTCAAAGCAACAATAGCTGCATTTGGCTTTTAATGGCTAAAGAGCGCCCTCTGCACAACACTATTGAGAATGTATAGCAATCTCAGTTTACAGTGACTGCAATAAATCTTTTAACGACAGTTCATCCTATTTCTTCTTGGCTCTTGGCTCTTGGCACTTGATGCACTGACTTTGACTTGGCAGTTCATTAGAATTGTAAAAGGAGAGCAGACAAAGAAGAAACTGAGAGACTCGGAGACGAGTGCAACGCGTGTCTAATCTTGTCTGGTGCAACCAAATGATCAACCTATGCCCAAAACCAAAACCAATTCGAACCAAAGCAAACCACAAAGCAGTCACAGCTTCCCCTAGAAACCCAAAAGTATAAGAAACCGATCGAAGTTTGTTCTTCATCAAATTATGCTAATCAGCTTTTGGGATTTGTGTGCTCTCTGGGTTTGTTTGTTGGTGCGAGGATGGTCTGATGTTAGTCTTACCATAGGGCACTGTGATTAATTGCATCAGCGGGCTGTTGTGGTTGTTCTGGGCTGACAAAGGCGTCAGAGCTGCATAGATAACGCTCTCAGTTCTATTTAAAATATTTATGCCTTGTCTTGTTAGCATTTTATTTGGAGGGAGGGCGGGAGTAGGGGCAGCGGAGCGTGTGTGTGTGTGCGATAAGCTAATTCTAATTCCTTTAGCGGCCTAATGTGTTTATAATTAACATGCGGGTCAACTGGCTAACAACAGCACTAACTTATTGCCCCAGGGGCGTGGTCGAACTAACAGCAACGCACGCCTCCTGCCACAGCCCAGCAGCAGCAGCAGCAGCAACAAATTGCAGCATCGACAATGTCTAGTCAAACAGTAGCAACACAAGGCTAAAGTTGTTGTTGGTGTTTGATTACAATTTGCGCACTGATCGCAAAAATAAACTAAAAACACACACATACACTTACACACACACACACTGATTTTTACAACCAATTTTGTCTGGCGTTTGGAACTTGTGGCGGTTCTTATGGTCACGTCGACTTGTCTTACACTTGCGTGAACATGCCCCGACACGAACCTCAGTCACACAGCCACAGCCTCTGCCCCTAACTCTACACCCCCCGCTACCTCCTCCTCCTGCTGCCACGCCTCTCACTTCAGCGTCTTGACGCCAACTTTGACTCCGTTTCGATTTTTTGCCGAGTTTCTGTGCTTTTTTGGTACGCGTGTAAACGCAGTAGCAACATGTTCGCTACTCGATTAGCATTTGAAACGTGTAAAATGTTATCGATGGTCATTGGAATCTGCAGCGATTTGATCAACACACCAGCTCCAACTCTAAGCGGTAATGTCTGTGATGTGGTGCAAACTTGGGGTAGGCATAAATGGCTAAAACGCCTGGCAGAGGGCTAAGAAGCATTGTATATTAATATCTCAACTAAAGAAGCATTCAATATAGTTCCTCTTGAAGCCACCTTCATATATATTTAATTAATAAATTTAATTTAAATGAAATTAGCTCTTAGTTAATTTAATTTGCAACGACATTGAACCTTAGCCTAAAACATAAAGATCGCTTTGCTGCAGCAGCTGAAAAGCGCTGAAAAACGCTGAAAAAACCTTTGGAAACTGCTGCCAGTCTGCCATAAAGTAGTCACGAGTTTTGTGCAGTCAAATAAAAGTAGATAAAAATAAAACATAATGTTGACCCGCTTGGCATTAGGACCAGACAATCCAGTTGCTGTTGCTGTTGCTGCTGGCCTGGCTAAGATCGCGCAGTAGCTGCCAAATAATAATGGCCAAAATAGCATTGCAAGCGGGCGTCAATTTCAGCGACCTGGGCTTATTAAGCAATGAAATATATAATGCCCTGACGCTGATTTATCACATGCATCGATGGCTGGTCTGGGAACAGGGAGCCAAGCAGGAGACGTGAGGCAAATTGAGGGAACCGAAAGCGATTTTACTTTATGTCTGCGACTTGGCGATGCCCACGCAAAGATTGCGATATAGGTTATGCCAGAGTAATGGAAATGGAAACAGAAATGGAAATGAAAATGGAAATCTAGTTGTAAGGCAAAACTAAAAATCCAGTTGACATTTGTGGCAGGCGCAGTAATTGACGCCGCTTGTCGAACTGCGGCTGGAAAATTTAAATGGAAAATTGAAAGAGAAAATGAAAATGGAAATGGGCAATGCATTACGAGGGCTGCTTTCCATCTCGTAACTTATTTGACACGCGCGGCAGTGACTGCAGTCACAGCAATATTGAGATGTCTGCCACACTCGAGTTGGCAATATGCAAATGTGCCACAGCAGCAGCTGCAACACCGCATATCGGGGCAAGTCATCAACGGTAGCCCGGCTGAGAGCACAATGATGGTGACTGGGGATTGACAATGTCGTAACCCGCCTAGCGTCTCTAGACGCTAGACGCGCTTAACGGTTAATGCATTTAAGCTGAAATTATGAGCCAAAATCTTTGATTGTCAGTGCCTGGCCAGCATTGTGGTTGTTAACAAATGCGTAATGCTTGTAAGTTTGCAGCATGATTTGCATTTGTGTGCAAAAAACACGAGGAAAAATTGAAGAAAACTGCATGCGGCACTCGACATGGAAAGTGACTCATGCGTCGCGTTTGTTGCCCAAGTCTTTTGTTTGTCTGTGGCTGTGTGCCTGTGTGTCACTGTGACAGACAGCTCCCCCCTCCCACTACCACTAGCAAACCGTACGCACTTCATAATTCAATCAAGCTCAAACATTTCGCAATCCCACACAGAAGGAATTTATTGTTCGGCTCACAATTTTTCTTTCAATTGCATTTTGAAGCCACAGCGCACACGACACACGTTTCGGACTCGGAATCGGACTTGGAATCGCACTGAGACTCGGAGTCTCAGCCTCAGACTCCGACTCAGAGTTGGACTGCTCGACAACTGTCGCTGTCAGTCTGTTGTCAGTCTGTCCCGCTGTCTGTCGCTTGTCTGTCTAGCCTTTTGAGCCAATTGTACATTTCCTCACTGTGGACAACAACAGCAACAGCAACAACAACAACTAGACGCCGCCCAGCGCCAGCTGCATTTTGCTGAGCTTTGGCAATGTTTCTATTTCATGCACAACTGTCAATGTTTGTTGCATTTGTTGCTGTTGTTGTAGCTGTTGGCTGCTTGCCAGCATGAAATTGTTAACAACATTTGTAGCTGTTGCTCATTGCCGACCACACTGCGTGCCACCGCCTGCTGCCTGCTGTCCTCTGCTCCCCTCTAGCTCCCCCTGCCCCTACTCTTTGCCGCCTGCTGCCTGACTTCAGATCATATTGACAATGAAAGCCATTGCTACTTCAAACGCCGGCATTTTGTTGTTATTGCAATTGCTCTGTTTGCTTGATAGTTGCCAGCGTCCATACTGACAGGTTAGCGCAGCAAAAAAAGGCTAAAACAACATGAAAGTGTTTTCGGGCATACTGAGGGGTTAATACTCTTACCATGTGGAAAATTGCGGAGTAGCATGGAGTTAAGTGCAATTTAAAAAAACTGTAAGGTTTGTAAATTGAGGGACAGAAAGTGGTTTAAAGTAGTATAAACCTTAAAAACATTTATTTAGAGACTTTTAAGCTTCGGGACATGATTAAAACTTTACTAGTTTTAAAAAGGGAATTGGAATTTGAAGGGAATGAGAGGGTTTTAGTACTGAATTAATTATATTTTTATAATTTTACTCATTTTAAACACAAAGAGCTGGAACTGTTTCAAAACGGTTGATGTTTCAGGACTATTTCAGAACTCAATAGATTTGTTTATGGAAAATCAGTTAAAATATGGTTTGAGTCCTACATTGAGACTATGATTTGCACTAAGCCTATCACCAATTAATTTCCTATTCACTTTTAATACATAAATAATTTTCTATCCACAGAACTCTACACACTCCCCTCAAGAACTCCTGAGCCTCAAGCCGCTTCAAGCCCCATCATGCAGCCTACGTACCCCTTTCAGGTAAAGTATTGCAAATATCGCAAATTCGATTTTTGATTTGATTTGAAAATTCCATCGCAAAAGCAATAAACATTTGTAGTTCACTTTTCATTTCATTTCGTTGAGGTTTTTGTTGTTTTTGTTGTTTTTAGCTCAGCGACTGTTGAAACATTTTTTTGTAATTGATTTTTGTATTATTTTTTGTTAGACATTGTTGTTGTCATTGCTGTTGCTGTTGTTGGCAAGACTTTTTATGGCTTTAGTTAGTTTTTTCCGTCAAAAGCTAAAGAGCTAAAAAGCCAACATATGGCATTGATTTATGTGCATTTTAGCCAAACATTTCGCGTATTTCGCGTATTAAATGCATTTTTCCGCCAACCAATAAAGCGATAAACTATAAAAAATACATAAAAGTTTGGAAAACAACAACAAAAAGATAACAATGGCTCAAGTACTGGGGTTAACTTAATCCAACGGCAACGGAACTGCCTGAAGCGGCTTCTTTAAATTAATTCTTTATGCATAATTACAAATCACGTTGTTGGCGGTCTTGTTGGCTAAGACAGCGTCTGGGGCATGCCCCTGAGCTGAGGTACCTCTAAGTCAAGCATGACTGTGGGAATTAAGCTGAGAATTAATAATAACTTTATGAATTAAAGTACCGCTCAATGGGGAAACACTTAGGCTCAAAGAAAATGCAAAAAACACATCGAAACAATTTGAAAATCCATTCCAAAACTGCATTTGTTATGCCAAATAAACGGCAACAAGTGAAGGCTGTCAAAACATTTGCATTTTCACGCTTTTTAGCCGTTTTTTTTTTTGGCCAATTGTGGCCATCAATCAAAGCTTGAAGGGGCACTAAATTGTTAACAATTTGGCCAAGGAGTATTGTTAAACTTGTAAATAGTTAAAAAATGTTACGAAATAAATATTTATTGATGTCGAAAACGGGGTACAATTCAAATAGTTGTGTATTATTAAAAGACTCAAGCTTAAAAACTTGTTAGTTAGCCAAGTTCAAGTTGTTAAAAAGGAACTTTCACAATGGCTAATAGCAAGTTATAGTCGAGTCGCCTAAAAGATCGTTTTCTATTCATCACTTTGATTTGAGATTGCTTTTCTTGCCCCCAAAGCAACGACAATTCGCCAACTGCGGAGCAAGTGGGTCATGCATATTCATTGCAGTGGCAAATAAAACAGAGGGAGAGTGGGGGGAGAGGGGGGAGTTAGGATAGAGGGAGTGGTTTATGTGTGGGGAAATATTTAGGCATAGTTGACCACAAAATGCCCACGAATTGCCACTAATTTAATGGGTATTTCTGCGTGAGGCATTTTAGTTTTTATATTTTGTGTTTTGGAAAGTGGGTTAAGCTGTCACATGTACAGTCGGACGGCAGGACTGCCTGACAGCCCAGCCAGCGTCTGCTACGCATGCGCATGTGCGCGCGGGAATCGCCAAAAGGCCTTGACTTAGTTGGCAATGCTTAGCTTACAACTTGCAACTCGTTGTCTGTGTGGTGGCTGCCTTGGGGCGGTGGCTCAGCTCACCACTGGCTGACTGGCCAAATTAAACCTAAAATGTCAGACGATTAGATAAGCGACGGCATTCTAAGATGAGCGCGCACCGTGCTCTTGGCGATAAGTCAGTCCAACCGAAACTGGCTAGAACTGGAGCCGGTTATTGGGCACCCAACTCACACGCACTGAGAGAGTGAACTGTGAGACGACTCCTACTAACTATAAATCTGAGCCAAGGCGTGATTAGTGGCCAACACAAAAACGTCAATGCCTGGCAAACACACAAATTAGGTTAAGTCAATATTTTGCTAGACACACAAGTGGCCAACAAGAGCAACAACAAGTTCAGCTTTAAGTGCTGCAACGCCCACCCGGCATTGGCAGTGCTTGTGGCATGCAACGAGCGGACCAGCACCAGTTCATCAAAAAGCAAAAAGAATTTTTGTGAGCGGCGCGCAAATATTTTAAACACGAAATACTTATGGAAACCTACCACTCGCACTCGCCATCTTAGCCGGGCCAAGCAGAGACCTGGCTGAAAAGTTCAAAATCATAAATTTTAAACGATATTAGGTTAGCAGCGGCAGTGGCAGCAACAACGGTGTTGATGATATTGCCCATGCCGCAGTCTATGTCAGTTGCGCTAACCATGCCGCGCCCCGTGCCCACAACCGGGCAGTGCGTAGCTAGCGATGGCCGTAATTTTGTAGTAGTTAAAGTAGCTACCTCAAGCCTAGTCGTGTCACGACACGCTGTCAGCACTAGCCGCGTACCTGCGATCGCTTTCGAGTAGCAACTAACGCTCTTTGACTAGTCCAAGCCCGAACATGGAGCACATTTTCTTTTGTTGCCCGAATGCCGTGTGGATTTATTGATTTTGGTCAAAAGCCATGCTTAAGCTTAAATTATGTGCTGGCTTAAACGCACAACGCCAGATCCTTATGGCAGTGGCAAACTGGCAAACTGGCGATGAAAGCCACTGATTTGTGGGACGGGCTCATGTCTGTCCGATCATAAATCCGCCGCATTTCATAACCCACAAAAGCCACAAAACAACTGGCCATTTATCAACTGTCTTTGCATCTATCTAATTAAGCCGCAGCGACAAATTTGCCAAGTGTGAAAAGCGCCCAATCGCCAAAAAAACTACACAAAAATATATAAAATTTATTTTTTATTGCATACAAAAATGCAAATAACTATAAAAATATTAACCAACGTGCAGAAACTGTGTCAGCTTGGCCAAGTTGGCCGCGTTGTGGCCAAAAGCGAGCGACAAGTGGCTAAGATAGCGCATAAAGCAACGATTTAATTAGACACTGATAATTATTATACAAGTTGCAGTCAGTGGGGCAGTTACTGTGGCAGTCACTGGGGCAAGTGCAGCGGACACTATCTCATATGTTAGATTTAGCTAATTTCCCAAATTGGTATGCCGTGATATTTGCAAGGCGCCACATTATTTATGGCTAAAAAATTAATTCGCAAAAAACACAACACGAAATGTTGGCAAGTGACACGGGTTTTTATGTTACTCCAGTCTACATATGATCGATAGGAATGGCCAACTGAAGGCATGATTAAGCAACTCGAGTACACAAACAAACGGCCAGAAAAGCAGAGTAAAATAAAAGCCAAACACTTGCTAATATTTAGCGCTTTCACTGGCTTGAAAGCACAACAAGTTTCAAAGTCTGCAATTAATTGAATAACAGTCTACACATCGTTAGAAAAACCTGTAGTCTGTAGTCTCTCAGGTAGAACTGCCTGATTTGCATAGCTTTTGTTAACAGTTGGTTTATACTTAAAACTTTTAATACCTCAACATGTCGAAAAGAAAATAAAACATTGCTTAATGACTTTCACAGCATGAATGAACATGTTTTGCACACTTTGGCCAAAGGCTAAAAAGTAATAAAAATATAATGTTTTTATAGTGAAATGTAAGGGGACTATATAAAGTTCTCCTCTACAATAAGTTTATCATAGTTTGAGTTACTTTTATTTATGACACCAGCTCATTTCCTATTAGCCAACTCAACAAATATGTTACGGGCTACCAGTGATCACGGCTCACGCCCGAGTCTCGTGTCCGGCAATTGATCTTACAAGTTGAATGCCATGTTAAACACCCTAGACTCTTGTAATTTGTGTCCAAATTCAAATAAATTTATGAACATCGATTGCAAAGTTGATTAGACGAGAGCCGACATGGAGTCGAAGAGATCCCAGTCCCCCAAACAAAAACAAAAACAAATCTTAATTCAGGCAGTGAAACCAGTTTGAGAAACTATCGATTGGTAGTTTGACTTTGGTTGACTCTGCTTAGCGGCCACTTGTAATATTTTTGGGCTTCTCCTAATTGCAATTTGATGTTTTGGTTCGCTTTTCCATGGAAATAAAGTTGTACACACACACAGATACACACACATACACACATACAGCTCTTTTGGGGCGCAGTCTGTTGCACTTAGCGGCGTCGTGTGAAAACCTAACGAGCGTTGCCTCCTCTGATCGGCTACAGCTTCCCATCCTCAAGGTGTGAACTTCTCTCGCTCTCTCCTTCTCTCTCCTTTCTCCTCTCTCTCACTCCCCTGCTCTTTCTATTACCCGCTTGGCTGTGCGTGTGTGAGAGGCGGCATCGCTTTTTTGCTTGTGATGCTAATTGATTGGTGCCAAAGTTGTATAAAAATTGGAACAGAACAGAACCCAACTGTGTGGACCCTGTGCGTTCCTCTAGGTGAGAGCTGTGGCTACGCCTTGATTGCATTTTGGGCATCGTTTAAATTACTTTTGTTGTATTTGCGCATTCATTAGCATGCGGAACCGCTTTGTTGTTTGATTGCACCGCAAACAAACTTGTGTAATAAAGTTGAAATATTTAAACGGCAATCGTTTTTTGTGTTTCACAAACTAAAACTTTGAAGTTTTAGCTGCAGTCCAGTCTTTGAACGTTCAACGGCAAAATGCCAAAACACATGCCAGCTTCGTGCCCCAAAAAGTCACGAAATCTTAGCACAAAGTAAGAGAAAAGACAGCCGAAAACAGCAAAACACAAAAAAAAAAAAACAAAAAGTGATTGATGGAAATTGCTCAAACTGTCATGTTTATGAACGTCCGCAGGATACGAAGCGGACAGAGAGCGAGGACTGTGGCTAAAATCTGCACGCAATGCGACAGCAATTTGTAGGCAGAGGAAAAAGTGCAGGACACGGCAAAGCACCGAATGGGAAATGCTCTAACTTGATAGGTCAAGTGTGTCTTGGGCTGTGTGTGTGTGTTTGTGTGTGTGTCTGGCTAATTCTCACTCACTTGGCTTGCCAAGCAGTTGTCAAGTTTGTTGCTTTAAGCCACACACAGCGCAAGGGAATTGAGCCTGCGATTGATGGCTGGCCTCTGTCGCTGCTGCTGCCTCCGTCGACGCCTCAGTCGCTGCCTCAGTCGCTGCAGTTGCGTGTTTGTGTCAAGGTGTTGCAACAGTTATCGAAATTGTTGTTGTTGCTGTTGGAGTTGCTGCCCTGAGCAATATTGCGAAAATTCATTGAACAATGCATTGCCTGACATTTGATGCGCTCTGACGCTAACTGCGCCAAGTTTCTGGCCAAGTTTCTTTCGTTTGGTAGAAATTACACCAAAAAAAAAGCAGGAAAATAATTTTACTGGCCACTGGAATGCGGCACAACAAGT
This sequence comes from Drosophila dunni, assembly GCA_018152125.1. Classification (NCBI taxonomy): domain Eukaryota; kingdom Metazoa; phylum Arthropoda; class Insecta; order Diptera; family Drosophilidae; genus Drosophila; species Drosophila dunni. The sequence goes on along the minus strand of JAECXC010000339.1, from coordinate 9,132,205 downwards.
GCTATGATCTATGAGCCAGGCTTAGTGGTCAGTAGCCAGTGGCCACTGCCACTGCCACCAATCACGGCAGCCAATCGCCGTTTCAAGTGTGCAAAATCGCGGCCATGCAAAACATGCTGACCAAGGTTTAATTATGCGCTCACAACTTTGTTGCTGCTGCTGTGGCATTGGCAGTGGCTGTTGCAGTTGCAGTTGCACTTGCCGCCATGCTTAGAACAGCAGCTGTTGGCAAAGCAAAGCCGAGCTCAGCCAACCAACGCTCAACATCCACAATTTTAATCCATCGTGCGGCCATTTTTATGTGCGCCATCATGTTGCCTCCCATAATTTTATGCCTCATCAATGACAGTGCGGTAAGAGCAACAACTGCAACTGCAACACATGTGGCTGATGTGTCTGTGGCAAGTTGCTGAGTAGCTAGACAACAAGCTAACAGAAGCCGCTGCCACTGCAGTGGCAATCCGCTCTACCCTCCTCCAACCCCCTCTCACTGTCTCCACAGATCTCATCCTTTGTGACGCATGCTTTCAACATACTTTATCCTGGCAATCTGCTGCCATTTTTGTGCTCGAATGCACTTGCAGCAGCAAAGCAGCAACTGCAGCGCCGCATGCTGCATGCAGCCAGGTTGAAATTGTTTTCGTGGTAATTTGCACCCGAGGCGATTTAAATTCCTTGCTAGAACTAAAGAGTCGCCGTTGACGTGGTCCGACGAGGCAGCGTCTCGTGTCTTCTTCTGCTGCTTCTGCTGCTTGTAAGCTCCCTCAGTCGACGTCTGCGTCGCTGTCGCTGTCGCTGTTGTTCATCATCTTCATCTTTGGCTTTGACAGCTGTTGCAGTTGCTTCCCCCGCTGCCGCTGCTGCCCAGTCATGCTGCCCTCCCTACTGCCCCCTCTGCGTTCCGGATGTGTCGTTTTTTATTTAGAACTTTTTTGCCCCTTTTTTCGCAGACTTTCTTGGCCCAACGTCGTTGTCGTCGTCGTGTACTTGCAGTCTGATTATTGTTATTAGTCCGTATAGATATTCATCCAGTGCCTGCTTATTTGGCTGCAAGCGTTTTGCTAATCTTGCATCAAAATCGATTGTGCAGCAGACTTGTTGCTTCCACTTGCTGCCTGCCCTGCTATTCACAGCCAGCAGACACTTAAAATCAAAAACAAAAGGAAAGAAACAAGAGTTGAACATGAAAAGAGTCACATGTGATCACATTTTGATGAAGCTTTGTTTCTAGACTCGTTTTTTGCTGGCCACAAACGCGACCTAAAAGCTCACAAATCCCCCCATACCCCATACGCTGTCATAAAAGCCATTAAGACTTGTTGACCAATTTACATATGCTGTTGATCTCTAAAATGGCTGCGATAACAGTTAGCTTAACTTTTGTTATTTCCTTTAAACGCAAGTCGCTCTCTCTCTCTCTCACTCTGTCGCTTTGTGGCTTTCACATCTGCCAGAGAAAATGATGGAAGATTGATCTGGCTGGTCGACAGCTGCGTTCCATTTGATTGGTCAACCCAATGACCAATTTGGGCAATTTTTCCTTGCCCCACTGCAGCACTGCACCGCTTCGGAAGTGAGGACGCCCCTTTCATGCACCGCAGTGCGGTGTGTGTGCAATTTAGCTCATCATCTTAATTTTATTATCGACATAAATATCAAACGAAAATTGTGGCATAAAATGCGATACAAATCGGGATACAAGCGAGCTTGCATAGTTCACCACTTCATTCCGTGGACGTGGACCTGCACCTGAGTTGTAGCTGGAGCTGCCCTCTGAAGGACATTATGGAAATGATGTCCGCGGGCGCTTGATGGCCATTACTCAGTCGCAGCGCCCGGCAACGCCCAATTGATCAATGCGTGGTGATAGCCAGCAAACAGCAGAGAGTTTGAGACGCAGTCCCGATTTCAATCCCTCCTCCCTCTCCCTCCCTCCTGCAATTTATGCCTGACAGGGGCAAATTCAATTGCGCCGCATGAAGCTGCTCAGGTTAAGCAGCTCAAATAGTTGGCATCTCACATGTGCCACGCCTATTTCTTACACTATCAGTCATAAAAATGTGAAATTTATGCAATTGCTGCAGCTGAAATGATTGCTGATCCCCGCATGGCGTGCACCGCAATTGCGCGCACACCCACCGCGACTTTTGCACACCTAACTGCCTACTGTCCCCTACCTCCTCCCTCCTCTGGGGAGCTGTGATATTGACGCTGCCAGCGCACGGGACGCGCATGCGTTTCGCGCGTAAATTGCTCTCCGTTTTGCGAACTGCAGCCAAGCGTTGCCTACACCTCCCTCCGTCTGCCCCCGTAACCCACCCACAGTCTTGACCGTCGAGTCGCCAACTCGTTTACCGCCACGAACTGTCTGCCAGCGATACACATTTCGTATACCTCGCATGCCAGAGGCCCCAAGAGGTGTCTCTATGCAAATATACTTAAATTTAAGTTTGAAATTAAATAAATTCTTTAGTGTGTTATATTTTAAATTAGCTGTAGACTTTTAATAACGTAAAATCTATATTTTCTACACATTTGGTTGAAAGTCAAGAACTTATTTTAAAACTATGTATATACTCTGAACTATTAACTCTGAAAACTGTTAAGAAAAAATTACAGTATTTTCGACAGTCTTAAATTATAAATTTTACCAATTGGTATTTAATAAAGAGCTAAGCGAAACTCGCTGAAATTCTCATAGGTCTTTTTCATTTAATCATCGTGGGTTTACAGTATAATTAAATCAATAAAATATTTTTTAGAAACTAAATTTTAGTTTAAAATATTCCTATGACAACTTTAAGCCATATTTGCTCTTAAGACTATATAGAAATGTGAATTCTTTTCGGCTAGAAAGTCAAGCTGATTGAGCCACAAAGGCATAGACCTCAGAGGGATTCGTTTTAAATTCTGTTATCCTTTCAACTAAATCTCTTTATGTTCCTTATGTTTCCTACTGCTTTCCTAGCTTTACTCCTAACTAAAGGGTAACTCTCTAGTCGCGTTCACTCCACGTTGCAAGCACTCCAAAATGTCCGCATACAAATTGATTTCATTTCCTCTGTAATGTTGCCGCAGCGCGTGTGTGGCAATCGTAGATTGTTGGATTTCAATGGTGTCTGTTTCTGTTCAGTTTCTGTTTCTATTTCATTTGTTGTTGTTGTTTTCCTAAAACATTTATTTATGCACCGTAATTGTTATACTTTGGTGCGATATCAGATGACCGGAGTGTGATCGGGTGATCGGGCCACACATTTGCATTCCAAATGCGTTCAAACTCTAATGACAAATAAATAAAATTGTTTTAAACGCTGACACGCAACTGAGAAGGAGTAAAAGGCGTGGCAGCAGCAGAGAGAAATGGTGAAACAGAGGAGTGAGGAGGGAAGGGGAAGTCTGCCCACACGCAGGATTTGAAATCCCGCTAAGAGAAAATTGTGGTAACCAGATTGACAAGCTGCCGATGTTGCAAGTTGCAGTTGCTGCTGCTGCCGCTGCCGCTGCCTGTCTCGCTCTCATCGTCGTCGTCATCATCAGTCAACCAATTTGTTTCGATGAATGACTGAATGAATTTGTTCACCCCTTGGTCATCTTGATAGGCGCGCCGGACTTGGACACGGAGCTGTGCTTGGAGTTGGAGTTGCAGTTGGACCAACCCAAACCAACTCACTCAGCAGCCAAGAGGCAGTGGCAACAGGTTCTTCTTGTCGAAACGCAACGCAGTTTGTTAAACTGCTGCAAGAACAAGAAGAAAACAAGGAGGATGAGAAGGAGGAGTAGGAGAGCGCAGTGAGAAGAGTAGGAGGAGCAGCAGCAGCAGCGGGAACTGAAGGAGGCAACATGATCGAAACGCGGCACTTTGCATAGAAGCGTTTTGGCAGCATTCGCGATAGTGATCAGCGTTCAATCCGCGCATTGCTATTGGAAAAGGTGGGATGGGTAGGTAGGAGGGGTAGGAGGGGGAGCTGAGGAGGTTCGGGGGCTAAGGAATGAGGCAATTGCTGCAAGCAACGCAAATGCCAAGCACCGAAAAACACAAAGTAGGCTGGACGAGGCCACCGATCGTGGCAAGCAGAAGGCAGAGCAGCGCAGCAGAAGGCATAAGAGTCGATAAGGGGAGAGGAGTGAGGGGAGTCGGGGTGGGTAGGGGAGTGGAGCAGGCCAGAGATAAGAGCAGCGACATTGGAATCGCTCGTTAGTCGCAGACGGACAGCTTTTCTGGTAGCGCGATCCGTCATGCGGCGTAGTCAAGTAGAAAGTGCAGCCAGAGTCACCGCCACCGTCACCACCAGCGCTGCACCGCCACTTGGACTACCAATGCTGTTGCATCTGCCACAGCTGCCTCATCAGCTTTTGCTTTTTTTGCTTTTCCTTTTGCTAAATGACAATGTCGTTTTACCGACGGCAAAACAGTTGAGATCTGGTCAAGGCAGTTGCCGCCATTTTGCCGGTGCTCCGCCTCAGCGCAGGCCATGAAGATACTCATAATCACATACACTTGCACACACACATACACTCACACACACACTGGCAAAACACTCAGCTCATTCGCATGTAATTGAAGTCGTTTATGGGAACAGTCGCTGCAGTAGCAGCCACCGCAACAGCTGCTGGAGGGGAGCGGGACGGGGGAGGGCGAATAAAAGGGTTAACAGAGGCAGGAAAAATGGTAGTGCTGGGGTAGGCACTGGGCCGGGAGAGGCCAGGGGAGTGGGCACACTGAGAACAGCAGACGGCAGCTAGTCGGCCATCATCATGGAGGCCGCCAATGAAAAGCATGTGGCAACATCATTAACTCTGCTTCCTGCTCTTGCCCCTTCTCTGGCTGCCACTGCGGCAAATTTAGTCTCTTTTTTTTGCTTATATATATTTTGTTAATTTTTTGTAGTCGGGGGAAAGTAATTGGCACTTGTTGTGCCACAAAATGGCGCCAGCGAGCAGCGACCATTTTGTATGGGAAGCCAGAAAAAACTGTTGGCGTTTGGGCCAAACTGTTACCAAAGTGTTGCTGCCATTATGACACCTGACACTTGACACAGAGCCAAATGAAACGAAGGCGGAGACGTAGATGAATTTGAAGCTAATTTAGAACTGAGCGCAGAGACAAAGCTAGTGGAAGTCTCAGGCCCCCACTACTTCTCAGTGTCAGTTTCTCAATTTCTCAATTTCGGCGTCCAGCCCAACCCCTGCGGAGGCGACAGCGGTGTTCAGTTCGGTTCTTTTCGCATAAATTCACAGCAGGAGTTCCCCTCACCTTCACAGTGCTACATATGCGATTGAATTTATTTTTTATACAGTTTCTTTGGACGTCTCGAGAGATTCAGACATTTGTTGTGATGACTTGGAGTAAAAAGTTTTCATGTCTGCATTTGTTTAAAACTAATAATACGCCGAGAGAGTTCTGATGTCTTAATCTGTGGCCATTAATATGCTCGATAAATAAACTGTATTAATTTATGCGCATTTTAGGGAAAACAGGCAAACAGTCAGCAGTCAGCAGTCAACAGTCAACTCGATCAACTGTTGATCAACCTCTCGATTAAATATAAATGTTAATTTCTATACCTATAGTTTAGTCGACCTAAGGGGGATTAGGGGGGTCTGCGGAGCTGTTTGTTGCATTCTCAATGAAATTTGATGACTGCTTGGTAACCAAACACCGTCAAAAACAAAAAATGAGCAAGACAAACTACCAAAAAAATACCAAGAAGTGCGCAGCACAGCAGCAGCAGCAAAAACTCTGGCAAAACTGAGCAGCGGACTGTTGGCAAACAGAGCGACAGGCGGGGAGAGCGGGGAGACTACCCCTCGGCACGGCATGTGGTGGCACTTGCTGGAGCTCAAAGGTGTTGGCCCAAGCCTAAACCACAACCACCAAACACAAGCCACCTCTGTTCCTACCAACTTTGAATGCATTTGTCGCAACGCATCAGCCTGCAAATTGTGGGACTTTAAACGCTTGTGGCATCCGCATGTGGCACGCATTCAAATTGAATTTCTCTACATTTCATTGCCTCACAATCGTTTTAATTAAATGCACCACAGCACACAATGTTTACTTAAACTTTTGTATTTGAATTGGACTTTTAGAAAACACACTTTTCTTTGCTGTGATCAAAATTGCCTCATCATATTTCAGTTGAATTGCAGTTTGCCACTTGACGGCGATTGACTGCCACACACCTTGATTTTTGTGCCCCAAAAGAAACTCAACTATTTTTCTTTAGACAGATATAGATACTTGATATTTATGCAGCTTGAAAGGCGTTAAATGGGCAACAGATTTGAAATGTTTTGGGTAAATTTCTTTGACAATTATACTTTTGGCAGCTGCAAGTTGTTAACAGTAGCTGGCCAAGACGCAGCTATGGAAACTATCCAAGATTAGTAATGAAATTTGTATGCAACTAAATGTTGGCCACAAAACTGCGCACGAGAGTCGTTAAATGTAACATAACTGTGAGATTTGGAGGAGACTTTATGGCATTTACGGAGGCAGCTTTTTAATGGGCCCAAAATGAAGAACAGAATGCCTTTAATGTGGGCCGACAGTTGTTGGCCAGATTGGGCTCATATTTTAATGCCCATATCCATATCGCATGGCCATATAACTATTACTATACCTTAAAGCATGTAGACATCTAGTGGACCGTCTCTCTGGTCTGGGCCTAGACTTAGATCCAAGTGCGCGCATTTTTCGACAAGTTTTACGGTCTTTTTATGACTTAATCCATACCGAAAGGCTACAATCAATACAACAACGGCCACAACGACAACAACAATCACAGATATGTGTATGGCATTTGGTCTGAAACATTGTTAGGGTTCCACGGCGTCATAAACAATCATTTCGTGGAGTCATTCATATTTCTGTTAGCATAACAATGGCCAAAATGGACGCACGGACGGACGCACGGACAGTGGACGACTCAACGACGACTCTCTCGAAAATCAACGTGGAAAAAATCGTTTAAAATAAATAAACAATTTACATTTTTAATCAATTGTGGCTCCAGTCAAGATCTGCAGGCGTGATAAAGACAGCTGCCGCTGCCCTCCCCCGCCTCTCTCTATGGACCAACTGGGAGTGCCCGTAATCAAACAATTTCAAAAATGTGAAACGTTAATCAAATCAAATCAACTTGAAATGAAAATAATAAACATTAAATTATAAAGTAATTTTGCAATTGAATACGTAAACGACACCCAGCGTAGCAGCGACATCTAGCGGTCAGCGTTGGCTTAACAAAAAGTAAAAGTTATGTCGGTTTGAAGCATATATCATTTCTCTTGTGTTCTTCTCAGTAAAAAGAGTTTTATTTTCTGGGATTTGAATACAATTTCCGCTTCGACTTCGTCTTCGTCTTCGCCTTCGTTTTCCTCTTCATCTTCGTGTTCCTCTTCTTTTCTTCTTAATTGAGAATCTTTTGGGAGAGCGCGTAACTTTGACACATTTTTCCTTGAATTTGTTGTTTCTGTCTCTTATCTTAACAAATTGCCAAGTGCTTAGGAACTGACAGTTTGTGGCGTTGGGGATCGGCGGGAGTGTTAGGGTATTAACGGTCCGGTTCATAACTTTCCTCCCTGTAGAAACCTTTATGATTGTGCCTATATAGTATGGCATTGTCTATGTTGCCATGAATAACATTCTTAGGCCTTTGTTTTGCTTACACATTTGGCTAGAAGGCATCACTGTAGTCTTGCCAACAAACGGAATCTGAGCTGAAGCTGTAGCTGGAGTCGGAGTCGGAGCTGAAGCTGTCTGCAGCTACATGGAAATGTGGAGCTATTTCCGCCTGCTGCCCTGTCTTGATTTCCATTTGGGCTTTAATCCAATAAATAATTCAATTGTGTCACAAAAATCAAATCAATTGCGTGGGCAGCAGCAGCAGCAGCAACGGAAAACAATGTGTGCTTGAGCTTTGCTAACAGACAACCGTAAGATACATCATACAGAGCGAGTTTTATATAATCCTACAGATACAGATACCAAACAGCGATAGGAGTTAGCGCTGGCTGCGTGAGAGTTTGGCAGGAAAATGTTAGAAAAAGCTAAAAATTAATATAGAATAGCTAAAAAGTTGTACAAATATATAAGTATAGTTTTAGTCCCTTGGGAAACACAACAGTCCTTCAACTATCACTTTTTAAACGATATTTTATTGCTGTCCTGCTCTTTTTAATCCTCATTTCATCTTTTCACTTATTTTCCACCTCTTTCTACTTATTGCATTTTATTCTTACTCCTTACCTTTGTCAGTCTGCATTTCTCTTTAATTTTTTCCTATTTTTAGTCTATATTTTCTGGTCAGTTTCGTGTTCGTGTCACGCACCCATCACTTATACAAAAGTAGACTTTGTCTCCCTCTTTTACCCTCTCTATCTTTCTCTCAACCCCTCTCTGGCACTCCTGCCCTCTCCCTCTTTTGCACCACAGCTTCCACGATCCACTTTCAGCCCCAAAGTCTAAAGTCTGCAATTGTCTAGTCAAAACTTTGCCACAGTGCGTCATCCAGAGCAGAAACAAATGACAAGAAGGGAGAGACAGAGAGAGATAGAGAGAGACAGAAAGAGAGAGAAAGATAGCGGCACCTCTGCAGCTAGAAAGAGACAGCCCTACATATTTTGGGCTGTTGGCTGATATGCGCCTCGGCGTGAACAATTGCCAATGCAGCAGCAGCACCAGCAACAGCAACAGCAAATGGACCCAGAACGACTGTGGCCAGAAATGGATTGACAGACAATTTATAATTCAGAATGTTAATCAAAGGCAAATCACGTTGAACCTGCGGCCTTTGTGACAAATGGCTTCATTAGCCAAAAGAGCCGCAGACGTTGCCACATTGCCGCCAAACGGCACAAAGGCGGCAATAAATTGCAGCAAGATTGCACAAAAATGCCTCCAAGGCTGGCCAAGGCAAAGAATTATGAATTCATGGATTTCAATTGCAACAAAAGGTTGCTGGTGCGGTGGCACCCCCGCCTAAACAGACCACAGCATTTAGCTAGCAGCCTGAAAACAAACTCAACTCGTTGCACATAATTAGGCGCACAATTCTCCAAAGTATTAACTGAATTGGAAGCCTGTGAGAAACTTGGCTCAATCGGCAGTCGCATCACTTTGACGCTTACCAACTCTAGCAAACATTAACAATCGTTTCTGGGCCTTAACTACAACATTTACTGTTCCTCTACGCTACGCACTTGGCCTAGACCCGAGCACACAAGGAAGTGAAAATTCAATTCCCAAGTTTGGTCGCTCTAATCGAACAGTTACAGTTGTTGTTCATCTCATTGTTGCTGTTGTTGTTGTTGTTCTTGGCCCCATTGTGTGCTGCATCCTTTGACAGTGCATTGCACTTGCAACAACAACAAACGGCAACAATTGCTGACGCGTGAGCTGCAACACTCGTCGCTAGTTTGTAGCAACAACTGCTGCAAGCATCAAAATATACTCTACTTTAGACAGGGCAACAGTAAGTCATCAATGAAGTTGGTGTAGGAGATAGATACAAATTTATGGGATAAGAGTATTTAAAGCCCTAGTACTTAAGTTTGGTAGGAAATAGGTAGAATCGTAGGTAGATTAGAATAGGACTGTTAACTGTTCTATTGGTGGTTCTAGCTCATAATGTTTCTAAGATTAAGGTGTCCATACAGACGGACTGACAGACAGACGGACAGACTGACATCGCTATATCGACTCGGCTGTTGATGCTGATCAAGAATATATATATTTTATGGGGTCAGAAAACCGTCCTACTGCCTGTTACATACATTTCGCTGCTAGTAAACTCTTTTGGAATACGTGGTCTAATTATCTATCTATCTATATTCTAACAACTAAAAGTATCTTAATCAGAGATAGATTAATACTTTCTATTGAGACTTGTTTACAGTACTTTTGCAGAGCATTTAAAGTACCAACTGAGCACAACTAAACAATGCACATTATGTTTTATTGACAGCTTGTGATCATGATCAGTGCGTAATGAGTGTTCGCCTTATCCCAGTCACTTGTTTGACTCGCCAATTGAGTTGGGTTGCTCGTCCCATACCCATTCCCACTTCCAACCCCAATCCCCTCTAGCAACTGACAGAGTTACTGTGGTGTGGCAGTTACTCTTTTGGCCCGTTTCAAGTGCCAAAAACGTGGCAGACGGCTGTCACAACAGGCGCTAAAACAAACAGGCTGAAAGGAGTGAGAAAAGTAAGAGAAAAACAACAGAACAGAGCAGAACAGAAACGCTAACCAGCTAACCAACTAACCGGGCCATAAGCGGGCTGTAACCAGGCTATAACCAGTGAGCCAGTTGAACGCTAACCATACAATCACAGACAGAGACTGCGACTGGGACTGGGACTCAGTCTCAGCCCTTTCTCATTTCACTGACTGAATCTGTTACCGGTGCTGGAACTGGAACTCGAACTCGAACTGGAACTGAAACTGAAACTACTCTGAAACTGGGCTCTGTCAGTTGGCTGACAAGCGTGCATCATCGTGGCAAGTGCGGTCTTGTCATGATGCCAAATTGTTAAATTTTTAGCCGTTGTCTTGGACAACAAACTGAAGCTGGAAACGGTGATACCAGTGGAAGTCCAAGCTGGAGCTGTGTAAATCCTACATAAATAATGCATTTTGCCAGCCCAAGAAGAGTGGACCACATAGTGTGCTCACACCGCCTGGACAGGTAGAAAGAAGCAGCAGAGGCAGCCCAAGAAGACACTGACACTTAACACAGCGCTATTTGGGTCAGTGGTTTCTTCCGGTAATTTCAGCCTTAACTCAAACTGGGCTCAAACTTGTGCTCCAAATTGAAATCGAGTCAAAAGTTCTTGGCCTTAACTGGCAGCTCATTTGGGCCACTGATTGTGTTGTCAGCACGAGGAAACCGCTTGAGATAACAACTAGCACATTATTAAATAACAATAAATTGCATTAGTTTTCTTCATTAAAAGTCATGGGCAATGTCTTAATCTTTTTAAATCCATTTCCATTTCCGCTGCGTTCCACAACGTTTCGTTCCCCTGCGTTCCATGCCGTTGTGCCCCCAAGGCGCTGTCATGCGAACATGAGGAAGTTTTTTGCAGTCCCCAACAGATATAGAAACGATTCTGCAGTGGAGTGGAGTGGGGAGTGAGAAGCGCGGGGAGAGGCGAACATTAACTGCGCTTTGCTTAAAATTTATGTTAATCGCTTGTTTTACTTTTAATTTCGCACTTAAAATTGTCGCCATGCCCAGCCACGAGGACTAGCTACAGTGGAGACTCGCGAGTGTAGAACCAGTTACACTCTGGGTGGAGTGTGTGTTCTGTGTGTAGTGTGTGTGTGTGTGTTGTCGTCTCTAGGCGACTGAACAGACAGCATCGATAAATTTTATCGATTCCTTGCTGTGGGATTTTAAAACACATCAAAAGACAATAAAATATATCACAAATACGACAAGGTTTCGGAACCTGTTTAAGCCAAGATCAACAGAGCGACAAAACTTAACTGCACTCCTCAAGCCAGACAGTTGGCCAAAAGCCAACAACAGCTAGTCGGAGATATGGCTAAAAAGATTCCGATTTCTCAGACGTATTCCCGTTGTATCTGCTGTCCGGGTTGCCAGTTCTCCCCCTCTCCCCTATCCCCTGCCACACCCCCTCTCTCCACCATCGCCTCCTTTCATGCATAGTTATTTTAGCATTTTATGTGTCTTCGATTGTTTGCGGGGATTTGCTGCTGCTGTTGTTGCCGTGTTGCCTTGTTGCCTTGTTGCCGTTGCTGTGGCTAATTGGATAAGGTAATCCCAGCTAGAAAATATGAAATCGTCGGTTCGATATGGCCGAGTTGGGAGTTAGAAGTGCGCGGATTTTATGACGCACTTCAGAGCGCGAAGTAGACAAAAAAATAAAAGAGTTAGAGATCAAAAATTAAGGCACAATGGAGACAAGCACAGCACAATCACACCACAATCACACACACCACACACACCACACACACCACACACACACACAGTCCATTTATAATTAAACGTCAAATGTTGAAAGCAGGGCAAATAAATGTCAAGAGCGAACAAACTTTACATAAGCTCCAAATGACAATTTTAGGCTCCAAGTGCGACTTGATTTGAGAGCTTAAAAATAACTAAAAACAAGTAAAAAAGTCTACAGTCGAGCGAGCCGACTGTCAAAGACCGCGTACTCCGTCTAGTGTGAAATTTCCGTACATGTGAGCAATTTGTGATCTCTGATATCAGTTTAAGTTTGTATTTTGGATTTGAGCTCTACTGAAAGTTCCGTTCGCTTGGTTTTACAGCTGGAACATTCAAATTCCCAGTTGAATTCTCAAGCGAATAGAAATCGACAGTAATATACTACAGAACTTACAAGAGTCCAGTTTAAACAAAATAATATTGTGCATAGCGAGCAGCTGTTAATTATGTTATTTCTGTTAAAATATGTGCATCAGTGATCAGCTAAAAGTGAAGATTTTTCTAGCTGACTCACCAGGCGAACAAAATCAGCAGGAAGCGACATTAAGTTAATGTTAAGTTACTGTTAAATTGCTGTTAAGTTACTGTTAAGTTGCTGTTAAGTCACTGTTAAGCAACTGTTAAGTCACTGTTAAGTCACTGTTAAGTTACTGTTAAGTCACTGTTAAGTTACTGTTAAGTCAATGTTAAGTTACTGTTAAGTCAATGTTATGTTAATGTTAAGTCACTGTTAAGTTACTGTTAAGCTACTGTTATGTTACTGTTAAGTCACTGTTAAGTCAATGTTATGTTAATGTTAAGTCAATGTTATGTTAAGTCAATGTAATGTTAAGTCAATGTAATGTGACAGACAGACGGACGGACAGACAGACGGACGACAGACAGACAGAACGACAAACAGCGAAGAGATCGTAAACAGAGAGTGGGTGGGAGAGGGAGGCTGTGCACGTGTATAAACAAACCTTTTCGCTTATTTACTTTATGTATTGCAACCTACTGACTATTTCTGTTGGCCTGGTATTTCAGCCCAGATTTAAAAGATCCAGGTGGTCATTCGGACTGACAGACGGACGGACAGACAGACAGATGGACGGACGGATAGACAGACGGACGGACGGACGGACTTACAGACGGACAGACAGACAGACGGACAGACAGACAGACAGAAGGACAAACAGCAAATAGATCGTAAACAGAGAGTGGGTGGAAGAGGGAGGCTTTGCACGTGTATAAACAAACCTTTTTGGTTTGGCGGGAATCCAAGCTGAGCACGTGTATAAACAAACCTTTCGCTTATTTACTTTATGTATTGCAACCTGCTGACTATTTCTGTTGGCCTGGTATTTCAGCTCAGATTTAAAAGATCCAGGTGGTCATTCGGACTGACAGACGGACGGACAGACAGACAGATGGACGGACGGACTCACAGACGGACAGACAGACGGACAGACAGACAGACAGATGGACGGACGGACAGACGGACAGACAGAAGAACAAACATGGAAGCGATCGTAAACAGAGAGTGGGTGGAAGAGGGAGGCTTTGCACGTGTATAAACAAACCATTTCGGTTTGGCGGGAATCCAAGCTGAGCACGTGTATAAACAAACCTTTTCGCTTATTTACTTTATATATTGCAACCAACTGACTATTTCTGTTGGCCTGGTATTTCAGCTCAGATTTAAAAGATCCAGTTGGTCATACGGACGGACTGACTGACTGACGGACAGATAGACAGATGGTCGGACGGACAGACAGACAGACAGACAGACGGACGGACCGACAAACAGACAGAAGGACACCGCTATATCGATTCGGCTGTTGATGCTGATCATATATACATCAATATACATATGTATATACATAACGTGGTCGGTCACGCCTCCTATTGCGAACAAACACGCAATCAGCGAAGAGATGGTAAATAGAGAGAGTAGGGCGGAGAGGCTTGCGTAGAGACCAACTGAGGTAGTTGGCGGGAAACCAAGCTGTGCACGTGTATAAACAAACCATTTTGTGTGTTTACTCCATGTATTGCAATCTGCTGACTATTTCTGTTCTGAGTTTTGCTCAAATTTATGCCGCGGCAGAGATCTCTGAGCGCAATTAGCGCAGAGAGTGGGGGTCTGCTTAAGCTAGTTAGTAATGAAAATAGTATTTTACAATTTGCGGGGCCGGTAGGGGGCGTGGCAAAAATTGTAAATAAACTTAAACTGCCTGACATATAGACGGACTTTGAATCCAAATTTGGTAGTTCTAGCTCTTGTAGTTTACAAGATCCAGGTGTTCATACAAGCAGACAGACAGATGGACAATGCTATATCGACTCGACTCCATATACTTTATGAAGTCGGTCACTCCTCCATCTGCCTTTTACGCACATTTCGCTTCTGACATACCTAATAGACCCCTCTACTCATTTTGAGTACAGGGTCTAAATAGAAGCAAAATACAAGAAAAAAGCGAGTGAAACTATTCACATTCAAGCAGCGAATCTATTCGTATTCACAGACAACTTAAATCCGAATTGAATTTGGAATTGTCAGTCATGTTGTGGGGCTAAGGCGTTGCCCCAGCTCTGTAGCTGTGTGTGTGAGTGTGTGCGTTTGAGTGTGTGTTAATCCGCCCACGCACAACACACACACTCGCACACACTCTTAGCGGGCAGCTCAATTCATTTTAATTGAAAATTGTCAACAGCTTGGAGTCGCAGCAACTTCAAAATGCCGCTGACTGCTCCAAACACTTCTAATCAAGATCCCAGATCAAGTCCCCTAATCCCCCCTACTCCTGCGCTGCCCTACACCGCCCTGCCCGCCCCTCAAACTTTTTTGGTGGGCGTCGTCCGCTTCCAAATGCCCAAGCTCAGCACAGCACAGCTGCAACAACAGCAACAAATGCGGAAATGTTGCAAGTTGGAACAATTCTTTTTGGTCTCCTTCGGTTTTTTGGGCTGCCACAAACGTGTGGCAGGCAACAGATGGCGGCTGTTGCTTGCGGTTCTCGCTCTGCGAATGCACACGTAAATTAGCATAAATAGATTTCAATCACTGGGCAATAATTTCATTATGAGAAAGGCACACACACCCGTACACACAGTCAGTCGCACACACAGTCACACACACGCATGTGCCGCAGCAAGCGATCGTTTTATTGATTTTTCCCAAGTCAAATATGGCTTTGAACTTGGACTTTTGCGCCAATAATACACTCACACAGCAGGCCAGCAACAACAGCAGAGGGAGCAGAGCAGATAACAAACAAACGAAATATGCAAAAGTGCATGCGAGTCGAGATATGCTAACAAGACAAGGCTAACTTGGCTAACCGCAAAGCCCGACTTGGCTCCACTAACTCTGGCTAAAATATTAATCAGCCATGGAAGACCCAGACCCAGACGAGGTGAGAGACGTTTCCCAGTTCGCCAGTTCGCCGGTTCGCCAGTTTGCAGTTTGCTCTGGCACTAAAAACGATTAATTCCCAGCGGGGAGGACTCTTAAAATGACCTGTGTACGCCGATCGAACAGTTGCAAAGCAAACGGAATACGGCATACCGACTACACATATATACACATGTCTCTATATACATACAGGGTGTTTGTTTCTACACATACAATTTAATTCAAAGTATGCACAAATTGGCCGAGAATTATGGAATTAAAAGTGTGCTTAAAGTTGGCTTTTTATATGTTACATAACAAGTTAGCTGTTTACTTCTATGTGCTGTTGTTTTAATTGCTGTCGCAGCGTGATTAAGACTTAACAGACCCTGTACTTCAAGTAGTGCGTTGTGTGTTTGAGGTTTGGCAGCTGGAAAAGTTTTAAAAACTGTGTACAAAATTATAGTACTTACGTGTGTCTAAAGGAATGTGTTTTGGAGGCAGCAGGAAGCTTGGACAAGGTCAAAAAATATATACATAAATTTATTAATCATATCTTAGACTACAGAAGTTACAGCTACTAAATTAGGTATACAATTCAAGCTCAAACTTAGCCAGTAAACTCTTATATTGTGTGCTGAATATGAGTTGGTATATCAGTTCTATATTATAATATTATATATTATAATATATCATATTATACAGTTGCAATAGTAACAAATAGTTGTACAAATAGTTATTTTATAGACCCTTTCATAACTACTGGGTATTTTACAGTCGGTTCGCACGCCTGCAGCCTTTCATACTTATTTATTAAATAACATACTTTGGTATATCAGTTTAATATTATTATATTATATTATATTTTATATTATATTCTACAGTTCCAATAGTAACAAATAGTAGTATAAAAGGTTTATTTATAAACCCTATTTTAACTACTGGGTCTTTTACAGTTGGTTCGCTGTACTGTAGCCTTTCATACTTGTTTATTAAATAGCCTACTTCGTACACCCATTTATAGCTTGTTTGCTACTCCTACTACTACTCCTAACTACTGGGTCTTTTGCAGTCGCTTCCCTTACTTTTTCCACAGCATTTTTCTTGACTCTTTTTGATTGACTCTAATGCGAAATCTGCGCAAATTAGTCAGATGAGTGCAGTTAGATAAGTGCAAGTGGAACTAGCTGTAGATAGTCAATATAGTTAATATAAAATGTGTATATAAAGCAGCCGATAGGTGAGTGTGTGTGTGTGTGTGTGTGTGTGTGAGCTTGTGCATGTTTGTGCTTGCTGTGTTGTTGGCATTTGCTGCAGCAGCTCATCATTTCGACGGCTAAAGTCATTTCTCATGTTGCCAAGATTTATGGCTTCCACCTTCTCGTCGCATGTGGAAGCCAATGCCAACAGCAGCAGCGGCAGCAAACGCCCGATGCGCTGCTGTACAGCAACAACAGCAACAACAACAACAACAACAACAATAAACTGCCATTCGCACTAAAATTGAATTCTGCGTTCTGTGTGTGTGTGTGTGTTGTGCGTGTGTGTGTGTTGTGCGGGCCAAAAGCGCTGCTCCCGCTATGATTGATCACTAAATTGCACAAGCTTAAGCGGCGCAAGCCCAAGACGCGTCTGAAGATGAGCATGAGAAGCAGCTGAATGAGTCCTCAGAGGAGCAGTGTAGAGGAGCAGGGAATAGAGGGAGAGGGACACCGGGAGACAGTGGCAGTTGCCTGCCCTGGCCTGCACTGGGCTGGGTCTTTGACGGGGCGCATTCCCATTTCGCATTCGTTTGGCTGCAGATTTTTGTGTGTTTGAGTTTTTGGGGGCTTTGCGGTGTTTGCGCATTTTTGTTGCATGCTTACAATCAGATCTGTCAGATCAGTTTCCTCTTTGGCTGCCTCGCATATTCCTCTGCTTGTTTTCTTTCTCCTTTTAGCTTGAACAGTTTTGTTTTGTTTTGCTTATTCGCGGCCAGGACGGGCATTTATTTAATCCGACTTCCATTGAGGCAAAAGACTCCAGACTCGAGTGTTGTTATGTTTTTTTTCAGGGGCGTTGCATGGGGCGTTTTATTGTTATATCGACACCAGTAGTTTGTGTCCAACTTACGCGTCATTTGCATTACCAGAGAGGGAGAGGGAGAGCAGAGCTCCCAGCGTGCTCAGCATTCCCAAAGTCTCCCAGAGACCACCAAAAAAGCCACAAACTTTAGTCGTTGCCACTTGATATTTGTTTGAACTCCGTTTTGGACTGCAGTCGATGTTGGCCATTAAAATCGCTCATTGAAAATATTTTAAGTGTTTTTTTATATGTCATTTTATGGTCCATCTTTTATGTGTTGTACTCGGCATCAACTCGTAGAATTTGTTTATCGTTAATGGCTCCATTTACGATGTGATTCTTGATGGAATATGTGCGGCAGCTTCCTGTGGCACTCGGAGTGCCCCGCAGACGCTGGGAGCCCCGTTGCCCCTCCTGTTCCCCTCCTCTGCCCCATTCCTCCCATTTTGTAGCTAGTGGTTAGCTTATCCAGCAGCTTCCGTTGCTCAATGGTTGACATTTAGGCAACTGCCTCAGTCGGCTGCCTCTCCGTCGCCTCTGTCTCTCCGTCCCCCTATCTCCTGCTCTCCCTCCGCCTCCTCCATCTCCTCCTCAGTCTTTTTTGGGTTAGACGTTGCCATAAAAATGCAAATACACACATTCATAACAATAATATCGAATGTGTTAACGTGTGCCCTAATATGGTCAAACATTTTCACACCTTGGCCAACGACTGTTGATGGCCCGAGTTTGTTGCCTGCTTTTGGACTCGATTTCATTTATGGCCAACACACAACGGCAACAACTGGTGGCAGTAGAAAGCCGCTGCTCCGACTGCTCCGACTGCTGCAAGTGCAATGTTGCAAGTTGCTAGTAAAGTTAGTTATGTGTCTGTGTGTGAAATTAACTTATAGCCTTTTATTGGCAACACACACAGGCACACAGACACTCTGGGCTTTAACCAGCTTCAAGTTGGCCAACGTTTGTAGCATTTATTATGCTGCTACTTGCTCAACCGGAAATGCAGCGCACATTGGCGCCCTTGGCAGCAGCAGCTCCCAAAATAAAATCAACAAATGCACCAAACTGTGGCATGCCACATTTGCATGCAACACACGAGTTGTAGTTGTAGTTGTAGGCAGTGGCCTAGAGTTGCTCGCGTTGCCTGACCTAACAACATGTTGTCGATGTCGATGTTGCTGCTGCTGCTGGCAGAGGAGGATACAGTCTGCAGCGATGATATCTCTCTTAGACGCTACATACATTGCAGTTGTTGCTGTTGTTGTTGTTTGTGGGTCAGCAACTGGTTGCTGCTGCTGCTGCTGCTACGACTGCTGCTGCTGTTGTTGCGCGCATTTTAATTGAATTAACATTTTTACTAGTGTAATGATTTCAATTAGTTTGCACCTCGCACATGTATTGTCAGCAGTGGCCACTCGAGTCGGAGACTTACTCTTGGACCTGGACTTGGACTTGGACTCGCACAATGTTGCAGCTGCCTCTGCCCAAGAGCAGCATTAGCAGACTCTTGAACTGTGTGGCTGTGACTGTGTTAGTGTTTGTGGCATTGCTATGTCTCCTACTCCTGCTGCTACTCCTGCCCCTGCTCCTACTCCTCTTCCTCCTCCTCTCCCTGTCTGTCCTTTGCTCTGTCTGCGATCTCGATGTGTTTTGCTGCTGCCTTGGCTTTTGCTCGATTTGGCTGCCGGCTGCACATTTGCATTAATTGCTTGTTGCTGTTGTGTGTTGCTTGTTGGCTGTTGCTGGTTGCTGGTGGCTGGTGGCTGGTGGCTGGTGGCTGGTTGCTGCTTGCTGGTGTTGCCTGTTGCTGCCCTGCCTTCCACTGCTTTGGCTGAACTGCACGTGTTTGTTTTTGGCATTGTACTCGTGTTTGGCTTACTAATGGCTTAATAGTTTTATTGCCCCATCGATTTGCATTCAAGTTTGGAGCAAGTCCCAACAACAGCTCTGACCTGTGCAGCGGTCACAAATCATGGCACTGACACGAATTTCGCAGGCTCAGTTGCCTTTGCCAACTCGACTGCCTGCTCCGCACTCTCCTCCTCTCTCTCCCCTCTCCTCTGCCGATTGTCAACTGTCCGTGTGTCATTCCAAAATGCGTTCGCTGCTTATCTGCAGTCGCATTCATTTTCGATTTTATTTTCGCCTGCCTTTTGAAGCTTCGCTTCGCTTGTTGCGGCTGCTGCGTCGGCGTGGCTAAAAGGCTTCAGCCGCATTGATAACAACAGCAACAATAACTGAGCAGGGAACCCGCACGTTGCTCTGTCCCTTGTTGTCGACGATCTCTGGTTGCGCCTGCGCAGTTCTTGGTTGGTCCTGCCGGGCATGCATTAACTTTAAGTGTAGGTTACTGATAAGCGTGCCTGCCTGCCCTGGCACTGGGTGATGCATCGCCAGCGTCGCTTCTGCTACATATATACATGAGTATACATATATATTTTAGCTTCCTCCGGTGCTTGCATTGCAGCGACTGCAGCCATGCCCTGCACTGCGCAAGTTCGTGTCCTAAGTCTTTTGTTTGGCCAAGTGATTTTTTGGGGCATATGCGCCTGCATATGCATAAATAAGTACGATAAGCCTGCACTTGGCACTCCAAGAGCCAAAAACCAAAAACTTTAACTGCCCAAAATCGAAATGGAGTTTTGCGGTGCATTCAGTGGTGGTGGTGTTGGTGGTGGTGCAGCTTAAATGACAGACGATGTGTTGGCGCTGCAATTTCCATGGACTGCGAATGCATTAAGCGCAGCCGCGTTGACCAAGTGGGGCTGTCACCAGACTGATGCTGCTGCATGTCTCAGACTCCGACTGGTTGCTCCTGCTGCTGCTCCTTAAAGGCGCTGAAATGAAATTCAGGTTTTTAGTTCGGTTTTTGGTTGAAGCTTAAAACTCGCACAAATCAGCGTTAAAAATTAATTGTCTGTTATTATCGTGGATTATTAATAATTTATTCTAAGCTCAAGTTCGGCGTGTTGAAGTTCGGCTTGCAAATAAAGGCGTAGCTGTGTGTGTGTAGCTGTGTGTGTGTGTGTAGCTGTGTGTGTGCGTGGTTGTAACATTAATAAATTTCAACTGTAGGGAGTCTCGCTGCTCGTAATTATGGTCATTTGGCAAGTGTTTACTTTGCGCTTAGAGCTGGGCGTGACTGTCATTTGTCTTAATAAAGAAAAACAGTTGCAAAAAAGTAAATAACAAAAAAAGAGACGGAGAAAAACGAGTAACGAAACGAAGCTAAACGAAACGAAAACAAAACTCATTTACATAAATGTTGGCCTGGCCAAAAATCGCAAAAATTCTTCAAGAGCCCAAGCACATGTAATGCTCCTAATTACCAGTCCAGACGGTGGGACGAGGGGACATGGAGACGGACGCATGTTGAACCAGTTGCCACTCACAAAACTCCAACTGATGATCATCATTATGCGGCTGCTGATGATAATGCCGCTGCACAGGCGATCAATAAGCAGCGACGCATGACTCAGTTTCAGTTGCAGTCTCGGTGGCAGCACCAATAAAATATAAAAATCAAAAAACCTAAAAAAAAGGAGTAAAAAGCAAACGAAAAATGCAGAAATTTATATGGGTAACAACTTCAAGGAATTTGTCATAGCAGCGTCTGCTGTTCAGACCGCTCTGCTCCGACTGCTCTGCTCCCTGCTCCCTGTTCCCCTCCTACCAACTCCTCTCTTTCCAACTCCTCTCTCCCACTGACTCCTCTCCTTTCTACTCCTCTGCTCCCCACTCCTCTCCTCTTAGCGACTCTGCTCCCTACTGCTCTCTTCCCTGCTCCTCTCCATCCTACTGCTCTCCTTCCTACTCCTGTCTCTCGTACACCTCTTCTTCCTACTCCGCTCCTTCCTACTCCTCTCCTCTCTACTCCTCTCGATCCTACTCCTCTCCTCCCTGTTTCTCCTACTCCTCTCCCCCACTGACTCCTGTGCCTCCTCCTCCTTCTGGCAGTGCCTCACATGGCTTTCTTGCATTTTGTTCTCTTATTTTTTGTGCTTTGTTCGATGCGCATTAAATGGCAGCAATTTGTTTTGGGCAACTGTCACAGAAGTTGGCACAATTGCGGCTCAGTTTGTCAGTTCCCTTGCTTTACGGACTCTCGTGGTTTAAGCATCTCAGGGGGAGAGGCGGCGGGGGGCTGAGACCCTAGTGGACTGCAACTGAATGTGGCGCTGAACTGAAGTTTGATTTTGGGTTTGGGCCTGTGGCTGCCGCCAGTGTGTGTAATTTAAGACAGTTTTCACTGCAAACTTAATTAACTCGTTGCTGTCTCATTTGGCTGCTGTTGTTGCCGCATGTTGCACGCTGCACGTTGCACGTTCGCCTTTCACCCTGCCCTAAGGGGCACAACCGCAAGTCTGCGATTTGAAATGCGTTTTCTTTGAGAGTCAGTCTGTGTGTGTGTTGTAGGGTGTGTGTGTGTCTGTGTGTGTGTGTTTGCCACTTTATGATAGTTGAATTGTTGCACTGTCCTCAAATTGCGGCTTTTACTATTCAAATTACGCTGCGAACAAAGCGAAAAGAAAGTGGGCGGCATTCAAGCGCAAAAGCAAACCACTGAGCTTTCTTGTAGCCTTTTTTAGCCTTTTTTTTTCTTGGCTTTATTACATTTTGTTAGCTGTCTACTTTTGCCACCGACTCTTTGGCCTATCCGATTTCAGCCGCTCACCTCAAAAGGTATTGAAATACATTTTATTGCTATTGAGGGCAACATTCTTGCTAACTATGTTATGAGTTCAGCGATTTGCTTAGTTAATTTATAATAATTTATAAATTTAATAGTCAAAGGTTTATAGAAATTGTTTTAAATAATTTATATTTATAGTATATTTATGTAATTTAATATTTTATTACTCAAAGCAGCTACAGTTTCTTTGACTTAATAAATTTATAACATGGAAATTTATTAGTTATTTATTTATTTTTTATAGTCACCAAATTAATATAAAACTAATAAGAAATAAAACAGTCGAGAGAGCCGACTGTACTGATGCTATTTCGGAATTTTCAATACAAATCAGCAATTTTCGACCGATTTGTACTATGGTAGCCTTAGGGTATAGTGTTCCGATTTAAATTAAACTTGGTGAGAATAGTTTTAAGCAAGATTTAGCCAAAATGTAGGAGTTTGGTTGCTGTCTTCATACAATTTTTCTATTTTCTAGCGATATTGGTCTGTGAATTTGCTCCCGACCGCTTCAGTAGTTTACAGGTTGCGGGGTCGGTTAGTCAGTAGGCTACAACTTGAAACAAACTTGATCTGCCTAACATATATACCTACTTACATACCAAATTTAATAACTCTAGCTCTTGTAGTCTCTGAGATCCAGCTATAGGTTCCCATCTATAAATTCCTAACCTAAAAGTCACCTGCTTGCATAGAGCATACAGTCTTCGTTGTGCCGCTAATCCGTTGCTAGTTTCATCTGTTTAAGACCCGATCGTTAAATTTTTACGAGTATTAAAGAGCAACGTTTTTTGCCTTCACATATATTTAGATAATAAAATGGGCAATGAGTGTAAATTATGATATTACGTTTAGCCATGGCGTATATAATTATATTATTAAGCTAATATTGTTTATTGGAAATTAAGAAACTATAAAATAGTTACATAGTGGTACTAAGCACAAATCTGCAAATCGGTAGAAAGAGTTGCACTTGAGCTCCGTTTTCATTCATTAGGGACAACATTTTATGGCTTGCACTTAACACTTGCGAGTATTTCGAATAACTTGGCTAAATTGTAAATTATTTGCAATTTCTCAATTTGCAAATTGCTTAAATTAGCCAAGGAGAACGACAAAAAGGGGACAAAGGCAGTGACAAGAACGGACAAGAACGGACAGGAACAGGAACATTGCTTTGGCTTGTTGACTGTTGTCTGTTGGCTGTTGCCTGTTTGCCATTGGCACCCACCCAAGTGATGGCAAATGTTGCCATTGACCAAGCAGAGAGAGAAAGGGAGTGAAAGAGAGGGGTAGAGAGGGGTAGAGTGTGTTAGAGGGAGAGGGCAGAACGCGTCGCATTGCAGTCGCAACATTTTGATGGCGCATGGCGGCATTTATGCTGATTATGTTGCATATAAATTCCAGCGCAGCATTTAGAGCGCACAAAAGAGAGAGGGAGGTAGGGAGAGGGGTAGAGGGGTGAGGTAGACACCACTTGGTCCTTCTTGTGTACTTGGAGAATGTTTACACGCGTTCGTTGGCCGTTGTCGAGCTTCTTATTTGTCCATGGCCATGGCCGAACTGGGACGGTTCATAAATTTAGCTGCAGCTTTGACTTTAACTCGTTCAACGCACTTCAGGCCAAACCAAGCCACAGCAACTAAACAACCACAGCAACAGCAACAACAACATCAACCATCGAGACAACGAGACAACATTGAGGTAAAAGGAAATCTCAACTGGGCAACTTGAACGCGACGACAACGAAAAATAAAGTTGCATACAAATTGTTGTTGTTGTTGTTGCTGTTGCAGTTGTTGGAGCCTTTTGCGCCGCTTCTTCTTGGCCAGCCACTTGGCCACTTGTGTCACCTCACCTCCCATCTCCCATCTCCCTCTCCCTCACTGTTTGTGGTTTGTCACCTTCGGTGCAGCTCCATCTGCGTCGCTGGTTAACGCAAACATTTTAGCCTTTTGAGCGCGTCTTGACGACAGATTTAGACGTTAAGCAGCCGCGTTAAGTGTCCCCTGGGAAAACGCGGCTAAGCATTTGCCGTGTTGACAAAACGAGCCAACAACTGAGCGGTGCTGTTGTTGCTGTTGTTCCTCCTGTTGTTGCTCATGTTGCTGTTGTTGCTACTGCCATGTTGCTGTTGCTGTTGCTGTTGTCGAATTTTCGCAGCCGCTGCAATTTGTATAACCGTAGATGCAATCGCCGTCACAAAATTTTAACACCATTAGCTGACCAGCGGCAAGTTTTTCCAATTTGTTTTTTTTTTCCCCCCCGTCCATTTTTTACTTCTTTTAGTTTGAGCATTTTAGCGGTACGCTTGTTTGTCTCACTTTGCTGCATATTTTCGCGCCTAATTTGCGGCCACACCCCCCGAAACAAAACAAGCTAAATAAAGCTAGACCGCGGCATCAGCTTGAATCTGTGTGCACTCGTGGGTGCATGTGTGTGTGTTGCATGTGCATGTGCATGTGGCATATGCATTACCAATTGCCAATTGGCAATCTAGATTGGCGTTTGCACACAGCTGCACACACAGTGGGGCCAAGCCAAGTGGCTAAGAGAGTTAGAGCAATCGATTGGCCCGGTCGAAGCAATTTTGTCATAAATAATTCTAAAGTAGCTGCAATTTGTTTAAGCGCACTCAACTTTATTGTTATTAAACTGTCGATTATTTATGCGGCAAATGCATGTGCCACACATTTCCTGATTTTTCTGTAACCGCCGCCGTCATTCTCAATAATTGCGTTAACCACAAAAAACGGGGCCAAATTACTCATGCGCCATGTTTGCCGGGTTACTGGCGACCCAGACATCTCGAGATCGGCATCGAGATCGAAATCGAAATTGAGATCGAAGCCTCATTTCAATTGTTTACCGACAATTGGCAGCGTTGATTGATTGCCAGCTGATATGATAGCAGCAATTGTGGTTGGAAATTCAATCGCCCAGTTAGCCCAGCTAGCCACATCAAAAGGGAGTCTTTAACCCTACACCGCCCCTCTCTTTCTCCCCTCTGTCGCTGTCAGCGGCTGTAAACGCGCCAACGCCAGTGGCAAAAGCTCTGGCAGAAGTGACAAAACAGCAACAAAATGTCATAATTGATAGCGACGTTGCAGATGTTGCAGTTGCTGTGGACTGAAGTTGAGTGGAGTGGACTCGGCGGCCCAGTGTTGCCAGAACTTGGCTAAAATAGCTAGATTGCAAAGCAATGGCTAAACATGCACTGACTATAGCTATAACTATAACAAGAAGCTAGAAAAGCTCACATCTAACATGCAAAAATATTCACTAACACACACACAGCAGTGTAATCAAAGAGAACTTTTGCACTCTCCCACTCACCTTATTTTCGTTTGCCTCTCTCTTTCCGTTTCATTGTTGTATGTGTGTGTGCGCAATGCGCTTTGCAAAGCCTGCGGTCAAGTGCACTCTCTCCCACACTCCTGCTATGTTAATTGCGCTGAGAGCAAGCTTTGCCGCTCTCTCTCCGTCTCTCATTCTTTTCATTATCTTTTGCAGCTTGTACGTAAGAGAGTTGCGGGCTGAGGAATTTGCAGGCGGAAAAAAGCAGAAGGAAATCTGCAAGAAAGAAATAATTTAATGAATTTATAAAATATAATATAAAAGTATAATATTTTTAAACAAACTTACATCTGCATTTGCTAGAATTGCCATAAAATAGCTAAGTAGGCAGCACTGGCGCTGCACTCCAGGAATGGAAGCAGAATTGGCGACTGTTGCCGGGATTAAGCGCAAATTGTGTTTATGTTCAACACATAGAAATTGTGACAAGTTAATATACGAGTGGCAACAAATCCGATTATAGGCATGACTTGATTTCATTTGCATGTGTTGTGTTGTTGCCCCTCATCAGCAATTTGTTGCAACTCCGCTGCTGCTTCAGCCTAATTGCAAACGCATTGGGGCGCGACATAAAAATTAATTATAAACTTCATATTTGGCTGAAATATGTCGCTAGGAGTGAGAATGAGACCGCGACTAGAAATGGAACGACGACGACGTTGTGGCAAACAAAAGACAAAATAAACTCGTTGTTGCAGCTCACATTTCCAACAGCCATTCGATTTAATTTAAATTAGTTTATAATTTATTTGATGCCAGGCAGACATAAACAGCCCAATACACACACATACCGATCGAGACCACACACAAGACTGAAATTATCTCGTAGGCTATTTAAAAGCGTCGCTTAAAATGTTTAATTTAACATAAAATCAACACACACACATACAAACAGTAACATTTATGGCAAAGAGAAACACATAAACAAGCACATTATTGAGAGAGTTAAAGACAAACAAGAGACACACACAAACACACGAACGAACACACAAACAAAAACAAAAACCAATAAGACCCAATGCGATAAATTTGTACAATAAAACAAAACTGATTTTCGTCTAATGCGATTGACACCTAAAACACCAAAAACTTCAAATTACAATAAGTATACAAAATCGTCGTCTATCTACAGCTATTCTCCTCTCCTCGCGCTCTCGCTCTCCCACTCCCTGCCTTCTTCGTCTCTGCTTAGTCACTGTTTCACTCTCGCTGCCTGTGCCTTTGTTTCGCCTCATTTCTGATACCTATTAAAAACAAATACATGCACATAAATAATGTTATTAAATTAGAGACACGAAGTGATTTCGATTCTGGAAACTCTGGCATGCGATGAAGTTGGGGAAGGGGTAGGGGTGGGGAACGACGAGCTAATCAGTGGGGAGGGGTCACTAGCCGTCGGGGCACTTGATTAGCTCATCACTTAGGCCACTAAAAGAGACACTTTCAAATGACACTGATTGGTCGCTGTGGTCCACAACTTGACAACGAGTAGTCACCGCAAATTACCAGCGTACGCGTGTGTATGTGTGTGTGTGACTCTCTTAACACACACACGCGCTCTTCGCTTATGCCAATAGCTTAACAAGTGGGCAGCCAAAAAGAGTCAAGAGTTGTCTCTTTATAGGCGCACTGTCATTATTTATGGAATTAAAATGTTCAAATCGACTCTCCCCGCTGTCTAACTGTCTGTCTACCTGTCCGTCTGCCTGTCCGCCTATTCGCCTGTCCAATTAAACATTGACCTTATCCCAATCGATTAATTATGTTGAAAAGTTTGTAACTAATGCCTCATTTAAATAGATTGCAGCTTCATTCAGATTACTCGATTTATCTAATTTTATTTATTTAATTATGCAAATAATTTAACAACAAAAGCTTATGATATATGTCCGAGATTTCTATATATAATTTAGCATTACTATAGCTTATTTTTAACTGACAGCCGCTACACGTTTTGTCACAACACAAATTTCGCTTACATATTTTTGGCTATTTTTTGGGTTCACAAAAGGTCAATTTATTGAGCTTTTTATAGCCAAAAAAGGAGTGAAATATGACACTGTATACAGCTGACAAAAGTAGCTAATAAAATGTTAGCGAAATATTTAAACTTAATCAATTACTAAAGACAACAAGTGAATGCCATTTCTCTGGCGAACTTTAGCTTTTGGCACCAGCGTTTCTCACACAAGTAGCCTATGAGTGGCAAGAGGGGAGGGAGGAGAGTAGGTGTAAGCGGGTGACTGGAACAATTAGTTGGGTGATTTATCGATTTGGAGCAGCGAACGAATCGTCAATCGAACGGCGAATGGCTCAAACGAACTCAAACGGAATGGCCAAGAGACCGCGGACTCTGCAACATGGGGCAACAACCGCCATCGGTTGCAATTTGATTTGATTTGATGTGCGCCTACGAATGTTGCCAACAGTTGCACTCCAGTGGCGGTGCCAGTGGCAGTGGCAGTTGCAGGCGCTGGCATTTGTCGCCATAGTTGCTGCTGTCGCTGTTGCTGTTGTTGCCGCTGCTCTGTTGCTGTTGCTGTTGCTGCTGTCGAAACGCATAATCGTAAAATTTGCTGTGGAATGTTGCAATATTTTGCGAGTAGAGCAATTTAAGCGTGAATTATTCCAAACGTTGCATTACAAATGATTTCGTTGCGTTTGCCACAAACCACAGCAACAGCAACCGCAGCAACAACAACCACAGCCAACTTTAATTGGCCCAACAAGGAAGTGATTGTCAACCATGAGCCAACACTACTACCTTTGAGCCTGCCACTGTCAGCAACATCCCAGCCATGTTCACACCCAGTTTGTGTGTTCAGCACTTGGAGGCTTCACTGTACCTGTACCTGTACGTGATGCTGACAAAAGGCGTTGCTGTTTGCCGTCCAGCAGTTGACATTTGTGTCCCAACGAGAGGCCATAAAATCATAATCATATTCAACTCTGCTTTCCATGAATGTCACACTTGAGCTGCGTTCCCCAGCGGTGGGTGCCAGCTCTTCACAGCTCTGGGACTGCATCTTCCTCTACGTCTACGTCTCTATTATTGGCGTGGAGTTACGGTGTTAAGTCATCGCGTGAAACTTTTGCAGGCTTCCATTTAATTTCCATGGCCAATGGCTGGGCAAAATGCATAAACTGCAGCTGCAGCTGCTGGCCATTGTTTGGCACTGGGCTGGAGGGAGGAGGACCGGGACGTGGACTGGCACAGACGTCGCTGGCATGGCAGCCATGTAGGTAATTCCTGGAAGTTAATTTCATTAAGAGCAACTCGCGCTCTCGTATTTATTAGCCACACGATATATTGCACTACCATTGGCTTTGTTTTCAAGGAATCTGCCGCACTTTTCCAGCCAGACAGTCGTCCATGTATTTGTGGAATTCATCATCGGCGACAGTCAGTGCCCCTCCTCGACGAACGTCTGGCATTTCCCCTGCGTTTAGTTTTGCAATTTTCATAACTTATACATGGAGATCCGGTTGCAGAGCTAAATAAGGCGAAAATTTCCTAAAGAAAATTTACGCGCAAGTGCGATTTCCAGTTAATACAATTACCAGCACAAAGAGAGGGGAAGTGTAGAGTGTAGAGAGAGGGGTGGGGTGGGGCACTTACCCTCCTTTCCACTACGCGTCGTGTTTGTCGCGAAATTCTTATTAATTCTTATCGCAAAAACAAAGATTTCTTTCACTGCGAGCTATGCGTGTTTCAATGCCGACATCGGTATCGGCATCTGGACATGCACATGCCCACCTCTAGGTGTGTGTGTGTCTGTGTGTGTGCGCCTCCATTTGGTCACAGCGATGCCGACAAGTGTTGTACACGCATTCCAAATACTTTTCTATCATTAGCGGCTGCTGCACGCGCAAATGTTAACGCTGCTGTTCTCTTCCTCTTCATCTTTTTCGATTCCTTGCACACAGCGAAAGAGCGAAGAAGGGAGAGCGGCAAAGAGAGCGCCAAAGAGAGCGAATTAACTTTTTAGGTTATACACGAACACAGCTCATTTCTTCTAGCTACAATGCGTTTTATTCAAACTTGGAAACTCACACAACCAAATTAAAAGAATACAGACTGGTAAACAAACGAGTTACATAAATGGCCATTTGACTGTGTGTTACAAATTACATCGACTATCACTAAGACAGCATATTTAAATAGTTTTTATATCTATGTTGGATTAACAGCAAATTCGAGTATTTAGTCCACAATAATCATTTGTTTTCTTCCTTCTAGTAGTAGAACTTGTAGACACAGTAGATGATGAATAGCACGAACAGTATGAACAGCT
The DNA here is from genome assembly GCA_018152125.1 of Drosophila dunni. Lineage (NCBI taxonomy): Eukaryota > Metazoa > Arthropoda > Insecta > Diptera > Drosophilidae > Drosophila > Drosophila dunni. The sequence continues at coordinate 9,102,439 of JAECXC010000339.1, read as the reverse complement.
TGGACTTCAAGTTGTACTTGTGATCAAGGCTCTGCCAGAGGCGTACAAAGGCTGTGGAAACAGACACATTTTCCGGGCGCAGGGAGCGACGGGCCATAGGCTCGTAGCTGGTTGAGGGGCCAGTGCCAATGCGTCCAACAGAGCGTCTGCTGTCGCCAATCGTCTCGCGCAGTTTTGCGAGATTGCGTGCGAATTCGCTTTCAAATTTAGCGCCCTTTGATTCGGCTGGATCCTCGTCCTCGGCGGTGTCATCGCTAAACTCGTTGGCATAGGTGCGTGGTGGAGAGCGTCGATAGGTGGCGCTAGGCAAAGTTGGATAGATATTAGATGCCGAAGTCACATGGCTGCCATAACGATCGGTGCGGTTAGCAGTCGAATAATCGTATCCTCTAAGAGTCGAGCGCATCTGGCTGATGGTAGTGGCCAGGGTGACGCTGGGTCTTTCATAAACCGGTGGCTCCTTGACCGGCTCAGGGGCACGATAAGCTGGCTTGCTGCTCACGTATTGTTGGGTGTTTGTTGCTGTTGCGGTTAACTTGGTCATGTCTGGCTTCTGTGTGTGTTTGTACTGATTCTCAGCATGCTGGACAGCCTGGGCTAGCTGTTCGTCCTCTTCGTCATCAGACTCCAGCACAATAAGTGAGTTGACCTCCAATACATTCTGTGGACTGCGCTGCTTAGGAGCAGCAGTTGTTGTCTCCATAATTGTCTCGGGAGTGTTAATCGGACGCTCTGCAACCAGCCCACGACGATCCGAGTTCGAGGTGCGACGCGTCTGAATGGGAACAGCGGCCTTTGGTACTGGAATAGCAGACACCTGAGTTGGCTCCGGCAGACGTGATACTGGCGCAACAGCTTCCGGCTTGCGACGACTTTCGGCCTCTTTGGTGTCGCTGGGCGGCAATGCAATGGTGCGGCGAGCCTTGGATGCGGCGCTTGCACTAGCGCCATCTCGTTTGTCCACAGACGGAGCAGCAGCAGCAGCTGGCTGCATAGTCTCACGGCGATTAGATGTTTTCTTTGGACTGGACACCGGCAATGTTGCGTTGCCGCCAAGCGATGCACGCAAACGTTTGACCAGAACTTTGCGGCTGCTGTCTGTCACCGGTATATTCGGCAGTCCCTGGGCGATCATCTGTGCACGTATTTCGGCATTGGACAAACCGTCTAAATTGTCAACATCGGCCATTGTTTTAGCTTTTTCACAAACAAATATTTTCACAAATCGTTGAAATTAAAATAAGTTGCGCGTCGCTTTTTGCGCGTTGCAGTGTTGCCTGACGATGTATAATTTGACAGTACTATCGATATATTATCGTTTGCTGCTTGAAAAAAGCAGAGTCATGCGATGGTTGCTTAAATTCCTTGAATGTGTTTACAATTATACACAGTATAATAAATACTGACTGGTATTATTTAAAGTATGTTTTTACAGTAAATATTTATTAATTTAAAATGACAGTCTGGCAACGCTTGCCAACTAGAGCTGCCAAGTCAACGCAATCAAAGCTTTTACAACACTGCGAAACGGAGATGAAAACAAATGAATAATAAGTAAAAACTCTCAGTTCTCACGTAAATTAACGTGAAAGGAAATTAGCAGACGCCTCCTACGCTTAACAAGCGCATTCAAAGAAGGTGGAAGAGAGTAGAGAGAGCAAACACACACAAACATGGACATCTCAAAGGCACCAAACCCACGCAAGCTACAACTGTGTCGCACCTACTTTTTGAGTAAGCTCCGTTGGCCGCTAGTGGGAAAACTCTTTTAATAAACTGTGTTTTCAGCTGGCTTTGCCTTGTTGCCCTTTGTTTGGGCCATAAATGTGTGCTGGTTCTTCGAGGAGGCCTTCCGCAAGCCTCCATATCCCGAACAGACTCCCATTAAGCGCTGTAAGTTTGCAGAGTTTTCTCTGTTAAGCCCCCTCCCACTCTTTCTTACTCTCTTTCCTCCACTGTTCTCTTTTTAGATGTCATTTACTCTGCTATAGGAACACTCATCTGGACAATCGTACTAATAACTTGGATAATTATATTCCAAACCAATCGTGCAGCTTGGGGCGCCACGGCGGACTATATAAGCTTTATAATACCGCTGGGTAGCGCATAACTGATAAATATACCATTAACTTAACGATTGATATTAACAGAAAGACATACTAATAAATTACTATACATTTTTATAAACACTCCCAAGCGACTGTTGGTCTTTAAACTCGTTTAGTTAATTTTTTAAATACATTTTTTATTCACATCTAAAGCTTATTTTGTTTTCTTTTGTTAAATATATATATATATATATCTATATATGTGTACTATGTCTTGAAATTTCTTAGTACTAGTTATGTGTGTTTTGTTTTTGTTCTGAATGCGATTTAGTCCAATTGTTGTTCGTCGCTACCGCTTCGTATGCGTCTTGTTCGTGACACTTGACGTCATATCCGGTTTAACGGACTTTGCCGGTTTCCGGTCTCCTTGTGCTTAAATACAATTTCATTGTTTAGAATGTCATTAAGTATTTGCTCATTTAAAATACATAAGTTTGTTTTTCGTAAAAAGATCTGCGCTTGTACCATTTAAATTTGTTAATTATTTGTTATTAACCAACTAAGCCGTCGATTAATTGTGTCTCTACGCTGATGCCACTACGAACACTTGAAATTTCTTTTTTTTGTGTGATTAATGTAAAATGTTGGTAGGGGGACACATTCCAAATATTTGTTTAAGTTACAAACTTGTTCGGTTAATCCCCTTTTTATGTAGTTTCTTGTGATACAAACATTTGATGCTTTTTGTTTATAACATGCCGCATGCCACAAAGTGAATTCTTAGTTTGTTGCAACATCAATCAAAACTAATTTACAATGTTTTAGTTGTAATAATTTATATATATATATATAAAAAAGACTCGATTTAAGGTATATTTACATGCAATACTTTGTGTTTTTATTGATAAATTCTAAAGAATTGTGTGTTTTCGTTTTGTTTGTATTTTGTTTAATATATTTTTGTTTTCTTGGAGCTTAAGTTATAAAACATTAAGTGCCAGTAAATCACGCGTGTGTAGTCTATGAAGCGGCTAGTGAACTACAACATACACCACCCACATTCACATTCAAATTCTAGACATAATAAATGTAAATTACACATATAATTATAATAATAATATTTCATACATGTATTTCTATAATTTAGATTTAAAGTACACGTTTTGAAACTCGAAAACATTTAAATTAGTGACGGCTCAAACGCTGCCCAGAAAAGGAAAATGTTTTTTAGTTTTTCTTTCTTTTTTTTTTGTAAGTTTTTTAAGTTCTCTACGGATACGAATAGTACACACATTACATACAGTAGATACATAAGATAGAAGAATGGGGGCGCGCCCTTTGTCTTTTAGATGCACATATTGGCGCTGGCTCCATTCGCAACACAGATAGGGATTAATTAATTAATTAATTCATTAATTAATAGTAATACACACTGCTAAATGCTAAATTTGTTTATCAACTACGCTTTCTCTTCATATAATGGGTTATTTGTAGACTGTAATTGGTAGTTGGTAATTTGTAGTTGCTAATCGGTAATAGATTTTAATCGTTAAACAATATGCAAGTATTATTATTAAGTTTCTCAATTTGTTTTTAGTTTTTTACAAGAAATCAACACACTAAGTTTTCTGTTTCCATTTTTGTTCATGTTCGATTTACGCCTCTCTCGTTGAATTGGATTATATATATATATACCGTATATAATTAACTATAATTATATTATGTGTATCTTTCAGTTTTGTTTTGCTTGCGTAATGTTAATAATAATAATGTATGTATATATTTATATATATATAAATTTATAAGTATATGCAAAATACACTTAGGAAAAACATCGCTAATTCTGTAGTTATAGCTAGCTTTTATCATACCATATCATATCGTGTATATGTATATGTATTTATAGTTACATTTATATGCTTTAAGTGCTAGTAGTAATGATAACTTAGAGCTTACAACTAGTTATAGTTAACACGTTAAACGAAACATACAAAAAATACTTATGCATATAAATAGTCGTTTGTTTCTGTTGTTGTTGTTGTTACTAGTTGCTGTGGTTGTTGTTGTTGTTGGGGTGCTTGTGGTTTGTAACATTGTAAAAATAATCTATGTGTGTGTTGTGTGTGTGTGTGTGTGTGTGTGCACACCCAGTGCTATTAGCAAATGCATTTTGTTGGTTTATCCCATTCAGCCACTCCTCCTCCTCCTCCTCCTCTTGCTCCTCCTCCTCCTCTCTCCCGCTAATTGTTCTTCACATTGTAGGCCTTCTTCTCGTTGCTGCCATTCAGTGGTTCTCATTTTGACGGCCCAGGCGGAAATGGATTTATCACAGCTACTGCAGCCGCCTGTTGGCTGGCCAAGACGGCAGCTGGAAAGCGAGGAGCAACAACAACCACACAGTTAGCAAATTAGTTGTAGTCTAGTCTCTGGCTCAGATTACATACCTCCATAGGGTGCTGGGTACATGGGATACCCGAGTCCCACATGCGTGTGATGGTGTGTGTGCACATGCCTTTGCGGCGGCGGACTGCGTGAATCGGCGGCACCGGCACCACCAGGCGCACCATTGCCGGCGCCACCGACCACGCCCACTGTCGCACTACCCGGCGGACCGGCACCCAGTGGCGGTGCTCCTGACAGCGGCTGCTTGTGCGCATCTAGCGCTGTGCCCGGCGGTACACCATGGGATTTTTGGCCAGCCAGATCGGATTTGCTGGACGGTGGACCGCCCAGACTGCCAGGTGGTGGCTGTAGATTAAGTGGCACACCACCACCGACACCGCCACCGCCAGGCGCCGAACCAGGTTGACTGAGTCCATTGCCGCCGAGTACATTGGGTCCAGAGCCGGGTCCACTGTTGCCAGGTCCACCGCCGGGTTGCGGTGGTCCCAGGCTGGGACTGCTGACGCTGACCTTGACGGGACCGCTGGCGCTGGTGGGTGATTTGAGGGCACGTTCACTCAGCTCATGGATCTTGTGCGTGGTGTAATACTGGCTGGCAGCGTGTTGCAGTGCGTCCAGCGCCTTGGTGCCCGTATTCCGTGACAGATCCTCGGGCGCATGGTAACGCGGTATGGGCAAATGATACGGCGCACCATTGTAGGGCCCAGCGGGCGACATGATGACATTGCGATACATCGGATGATTCGGATCGAAGCCAAATGGAGTCGGGGAAATGTAAGAGGGATGCAGGAAGTATTGCGAGGTGGGCGGCGGAGGTGGTCCCTGGGTTTCCATGGTGGGCTTCTGTCCCTCCTGCTTCACCTTCAGCTGCTGCTGCTGCTGATCATCGTCGGCCGAGTTGCCCTTCTGTTTGGGTGACTCTTTGGTCAGATTTGTGGCCTTGTTGTTGCTCGATGCGCTGGCTGCCTGGGATTGCTTGAGCTTCTGCTGTTGCTGCTGCTGTTGTTGTTGCTGCTGTTGCTGTTGTGCCTGCTGCTGTTGCTGTTGTGCTTGCTGCTGCTGTTGCAGATGCTGGTGGTGTTGCTGCAGCGCCTGCTGCTGCTGCTGGGCAATCGACAGTTGCTGCTGCTGTTGTTGCTGCTGCTGTGCACTCAAGCTGGACTCATCCTTGTGCTGCTGTGGCATGCCTGGATGTGGCTGCATGCCTGGTGCACCCTGTGCCGCTGCCACAGCGGCAGCATTCTGACGTCGCTGCTGATCCGTGAACATGTAATAGCTGTCGAAGCAAATAAATCAATTAGTGTCATAAATTTCTCTTCGTTTCCTACTCCACTTACCGTCGCAGCTCCTCTTCGCGTGCTGCCGCCGCCGCCAGACTCATGGAATGACGCTGATAGATGCTGGGATAAGCGCCCAATGCCTGCAGATCCTTGGGATGCAGTGCATGTGGCTGCTGTGGCTGTGGCGGCGGCTGTTGTGGCTGCTGCTGTGGCTGATGCTGTGGCGGTGGCTGCTGTTGTCCCGGATTCGTGTTCGGCTCCTGTTTGATCTCCTGCTTGATCATGGGCTCCTGCTTGATCAACTTGTTAGCCAGCAGCTACAGGAAAGAGTAAAGAGTTTAGAGCTGCTTGGAGTGGATTCAGTGTGCTCCACTTTACCTGCTGCTGTGGTGGCAAATGCTTGGGATTCTCATGCGGACTGGGACTCTCCTTGATGCGCTCCTCTTTGATGCTAATGCCGGAGAGTTGCTGCTGTTGTTGCTGCTGCTGTGCCTGCGAGCTGGGCGGCAAGCCGGGATGACCACCCAGCTTAGCTGCCTCTTCCGAGGCCACAATCGAAACGGGCCCAAAGTTTGGATCCACACTGTACGGATAACCAGGTGGTATAAAGCTGCAGCAAAGAAAAGAGTTTCAAATGAGTTTCCTTCTCAAACTATTCCCTTAATCCTTTACTCACTTGTAGGGATAAAAGTGTCCCAGAGTTTTGGGCTGCGTGGGACCACCTAGTCCAGCCAGGCCGGCCATGCCAGGTGGCAGTGCACCTGGTGGCGGACCAGCCACTGCACTGAGATTAACTGGCGGTGGCTGCACCTGACTCGGCTGAGATGTGGGTGGACCCGAGTCCTTGCCGTTGTTATCAGGCTGCCCAGGTTGCTGCTGGGCCAAAGACTGTGGAGTGGGCTTTGTCATCAGATCCAATGGTGGCTCCTTGTTCTTGTTGCTGTAGTCAGCCAGATGTCCCACCGCCTGCTGTGGTGGCGGCGCCAACAGATGCGTCTGTGGCGCCTGTGAGGTAGCTGGCGGAGCACCCGGTTGCTGCATCTGCTGCTGCTGTTGCGACGGCTTCTCTGGGCCAGGTTGCACCATGTACTGTGGCTGCGGCTGCTGTGGCGGCAGCGGTGGCTGCTGTTGTTGCTGCTGCTGTTGTTGTTGCTGCTGCTGCTGGGCAGCTGGATAGAACTGGTACATGCCATAGCCGGCCAGAGATGGTGGCATGTTTGGTGCTGGAGCTGGTGGCACACCCACCTCGTTGGGTTTCTTGCCAAGCAGCTCAATGTGCTTGCCCGGCTGTGACTTGTCCAGCAGCTCCTGCTCTGCCACAGGCGTCGAATCATCCGATATATCACTGTACGCTGGACTCTGCACATCCTCACGCGACACGCTGCCATCAAAGTCACCTGGTCCAGGTGATTTGCGGTTCTTCTTCTGCTTGCTGCCGACGCTACCAACAGTCACTGAGCTGGGCCCGAAGCCGGGTGAGCTCTTTAAGCCTGGCGGAGGCTGTTGCGGTGCATAGCCCGGTGGTGGCTGCTGTGCATCCTGCGTCAGGCTAGGCGGACGCAATGGACTCGGTCCAGGCGGTGACTGTTGTGTTGCTGCTCCTTGCTGCAACGTCGCCGCATCTGGTGGTCCAAACCGCAAGACTCCCGCTTTCACTGTTGGATGAAGAGTAACTGAATTCAGTTGCAGCTCAGTGGGTGGAGATGAGGGAGGGGAATACTTACATGCACCCTGCTGTAGCAAGGCCTGTTGCTGCTGCTCCGAGAGCATGGCAGGCAAGCCGAGACCACCGAGCAGCTGCTGCTGATGCTGGGACAAGGCTTGCGTTGAGATGCCAGCGGTGATGCTGCCACCAGCAACGGGCTGATTACCCACACCAACAGCAACAGGCGCCAGCAAAGCTTGTGGTTGCTGTTGCTGCTGCTGTTGTGCTTGCGTTTGTGGTTGCGCTTGATTTTGTGCTGTTGCCGACTGTTGTTGCGGTGGAATGGCAGCTGCTGTTGTTGCCGCTGCTGCTGCCACTGCTCCAACGACCAGAGGCAGCGCGGGCAACGTGCTGGGGACACCAACATCTGCAATTGCGCTTGCAGCACTGTTAACCGCAGTTGTTGTCGTTGCAGCGCTTGTGTCTGCCACTGAAACTGAAGACGCTGCTGCTCCAGTTGCGGCTGTAATGGCTGCAACTGTTGCTGCTACTCCTCCGACAGCCACTGCTGCTGGTGTTGCGTTGCCATTGGCCACAGCTGTGCTGTTGCCAGTGGGCGATGCTGTGGTTGCTATTGTGGGTGTTGATGCTGGAGTTGCTGTTGCTGCTATGGCAGCGGCAGCTGCTTGTGTGGCTGCCGCTGTTTGTGCGCCAGCTGGAAGTGGGGAGGGTGGGGTGGCTGGTTCCTCGGGTGCCTGCATGGAATCCTCATCCATGGAGCTGGCACCACCGCCACCGCCACCAGCACCGCTGCCACCACTGGCGCCATGCGCATGCGACTGATGATACCGCAGTCCATTCGCATGCTTGTACTTCTTGCTGCAGTCCTGCTCGGGACACTCGAGCAGCACAGGTGAGATCGCGCAGGGCGAGGCAGTCTTACATTTCTTAGTGTTGATTTGCACATTCAGTCCGGTCACTGGATTGAGCAGACTCTGCGGCTGTGTGGCCAAGCCACCGCCACTAGCTGAGATTGGTATGCCACTGGCATTAACCATGCTCACCATGCCACCGGCACCAGCGCCCGCACCACCTGCAGCGCCACCGGTTGCATCGGTGCCATCGCCATTCAGTGGTGACGGCGCCTCATCCTTTGATTTGCGCTTCTCCGGCCGCGGAGGCAGAAATGCTGTGGGCGATGTGCTGGGCGTAGCACCACCACCACCGCCACCAGCAGCGCCGCCATTGCCCGACGAGGAGCTGCTGCTGTTGCCCGTTGCACTGCGTGTGGCGCCGCGTCCCTTGGTGGCGCCGTTGCGCAGCTTCGAGTGCACCTGGGCGTGTGAGAAGTAAATCTGCAGTGAGTTAAAAGAGATTAGAAAAGAGTGTTCCCTTTTAGGTGGTGGTGTAGACTTACCGAGCTTCTGGTTTCCGTAAAGTTGCTCAGATCGGGAGTTAGGCCAGCGCTACGTCCACGCTTGCCGCGTCCCTTTGGAGTTCGAGAATCTAATTCTTCAGTTGGTGAATCACAGAATCTGTAATGTGGGTAGAGTTTGGTTAGATATGCTTAGATATGGTATAGAGATGGGGTTTAGGGTTAGTAGATACTATGGAGATATGGTATAGGATTAGTAGATACTTTTCAACAGTCTTTTATCAATTATTTGAGCATAGAAGATTGGGATTAATATTTAAAACTGTTTAACATAAATTATTCAATTGATTTTTGTGCCATTCAAGGGAACAAAAAGTTAATTAATATTATAAAAATATTAAATTATAAAATTTAAATTATTTGATTATTGTTTGTGCCACTCAGGAGTTCAAAAAGTTGTTTAATATTTTTAAAATGTTTCCATAAATTATTTTTTAATTGTTTTTAATGCCATTTCAGAGTTCAAAAAGTTGTCTAATATTTTAAAAATAGGTTCATTAAAGTATCTTTAAGTTTACGAGCAAGAATAAGTATCTTTTAGCTACAGTTGTTCTTAGAATTACTGATTTAAATATTTTTAGACAATATTTTGAATATATAATGGATTTATGGACTCAGTCATAAGCTTCATTCCCTAATCTTTCAGGCTAATCTTTAAGAACTTAACTTTTCTATGAATTCTAAATCGTTAAATAATCTTTAAGTCGCTGTTCCCAAAAGTCTCGTTAAACTTTCCTATACTGTCTGTTATTTAAACTCAAGATTAGCCTAATTAAAGAATTTTTAAGTAATTAAAAAAAAAAGATCGCAAACGATATGGTATTTAAAAAAAGGCATCTTTATTTGTGGAAACAGTTTGAGGTAAAGACGTTGCCCCCCACTTCGTCCGAGCTCAGCTTGTGCTACTCACCTTGGAGGAGCCCAATCGTGTCGGGTGCAGTCGAGCAGCGTGCCCACATAGGTCTTGCCACGCCACGTGACATTGACAACAAGGACACCGCCCTCGGTCTCGTGCCACACGATGCCCTCGAGGGTGACCGAAGTGCCTGGCTCACATGGTCCCAGGCAGTCCGGTTCGGTGATGGTGCCGACAGAGGTGCCAATGCATATATCGACCATATCCTTGCTGCCATCATTGTGCTTGGCACGTTTCGCTGGCGGTGATTTGCTGTCATCATCGCCAGGATTGCCACCACTGCTGCCCGCGGGCACCGAAATCGTGTGGTGCATTGTGGCTGAGATCATGCCAGGTGCCATGGACTTGGCCTGGGCCAGGCTGTTAGCTTTGCTGTCCGCATTGCTGCCAGCACCGGCACCAGTTGCTGAGACGGAGGAGGCATTGCCCTGACCGAAATTGCTATTGGAATTGCTGTTGTTGCTGTTGCTGCCGCCGCCAACGCCACCGCCGCTGCTCGAGGCCGCTGCTGCCGCCAATTGTGCAGCAATGTGTGAGGAGATTTTTATGCTGGCATCTTTGCCTGGCGGACCAGGTGCATTGGGGGCACCAGAGTTGACACTGTTGCCACCATTGCTGCCAGCCACCGATTGCGAGGCGTTTGTTGCTGCCGTCGTAGCCGCGAGCAACGAGGCAGCCGCTGACACGACAGCAGCAGGCGAACCAGCCGAAGGTGTGAACACACCTGGTGGCACAGCGGACACCGAGGAGTTGCCACTGTTGCTGCCACTGCTGGCATTGGAGATGCGGCGAATGCAGGCGTGGTGGGAGCAGGGCGCTGCAGTTGCAGAGTTGCCAACGTCACCGTTGCACTGGCAATTGCTGCTGCTGTTCGAGTTGCTGCCACCGTTGTTGCTGTTGCTGTTCTTCTCCGGCGTATCCTTTTCTCCGGCTGCTGAGGCTGCCGCAGATTTGTCAACGCTGAGACGATTGGAATGTGCATTCTTATCCTTGGTCTTCTCACGGCGATGTCCGGAGCTGCCACGTTTGTTGCCCTGCGTCGTTGACTGTGCGTTGCTGTTGCTGCTGCTGTTGTTGTTGCTGCTGCTGTTGCTGCCGTGTGCATTGTTTTGATTGCCGCCACTGTTGTTGCTGCTGCTACTGCTGCTGTTGTTGTTACTGTTGCTGGAATTGTTCAAATGCTTTTTGCTGCTGGAACTGGAAGAGTTGCCGCTGGCACCGCTCGAGCTGTTATTGCTGTTGCTGCTGCTGCCATTGTTGTTGTTGTTGCTGTTGCTAAGGGAAGACGCATTTGCGTTGCTGCTGCTGCTGCTACTGGTGCTGCTATTGCCACCGTCATCCTGTTGGCTGCCACCAGAGCTGCTGTTGCCCAGACCACCGCCAGCACCATTCTGTTGCTGTTGTTGCTGCTGCTGTTGATCTGTGGCCTTAACTATCTCATGCTTTGCCTCGGAACTCTTTGTGCCGGGCTTTGTGCGTTTGATCTTCATTTTGAGTCCTTTATCGAGCGTTGCCTGATGATCAATGGACATTTTTGCGCTCGATTTACCGCTGCCGCCTTGCGAACTTTGGCCACTAATTGTGGCGCCCCCAATACCACTGGCTATGCTGTTGCTGTTGTTGCTATTGCTATTGCCGGCACTGTTGTTGCCGTTGCCTCCGCTGCTGCTGTTGTTGTTGTTGCTGCTACTACTGTTGTTACTGCTGTTGTTGCTGCTGTTGTTGTTGCTCGAGTTGCTGCCGCTGCCGCTGCCCGTTTGCGAGGACATGCCGCCAGCGGAGAGTTTTGCTTGCTGACCAGTGTTGTTGCTGCCGCTGTTGTTACTGCTGCTGCTGCTGTTGCTGCTGTTCGATGAGGAGGATACCAAATTGCCGCCCTTCGAGAAGCCAGCAAATGTCGATGATGATAATGTGCTGCTGCTGCTCTTACTGCTGCTGCTACTGCTAGTACTACTGCTGTTGTTGTTGTTGTGGTGCTGGTTGTTGTTGTTGTTGTTGTGATTGAGTCCCGGACTGTTTAATTGTGCCACTAATGCAGACTTGAAACCCTTGGGGTTGCTGCCACCTGTATTATGATGGTGATGATGATGATGGTGGTGATGATGATGATGATGTTTACCAGCTGATGATGATGATGAAGACGATGACGAAGAACCTTTGCTGCCGGACAACACAGCTATGCTACTGTTGCTGCTGTTGTTGTTGGCGCCAGTTGCCGCTGGCGTTGACGCTGTTGTTGCGTTGCCGCTGCCGCTGGCAATGGGTTGACGTGTGAACTTAATTGTGGTTGGCGATGTGGCCGACAAATTGCTATGCAATGTGGTCTTGTGCGATTTATGAGCTGCTCCTCCAGCTGTTGCTGCCGATGCTGCTCCTGATGATGATGATGATGCTGCTGCTGCTGTTGTGCTGTTTGCTTGTTTAGCATTTAGCGTTGTCGATGTTGCTGCTGCCGCTGATGTTGTCGTTGTCGCCGCTGTCGTTTGGTTATTGCCACCACCCGAATGCGCCGCCGACTTTTCAATGTCAGCGTCTAGATCGTCCAGCAGCTCTGGTATACCGCCAATATTCCACTCGTCTTCGTACTCAAAATTTGTATCCTTCGATTCACTTGAATTGGAAGAGCTGCTACTACTCGACGTTGTTGAATTATTTGTTGTCGTTGTATTTGCGTTCCCTTTACCTCCTCCAATTAATTCTACACACAAAGCAAAAGAGAGACAACAATAGAGAAGTTCGATTAGAATTAAATGAAGAGAGTGCTGCATAAAAACTCTGCATCTAAGCGCACTAATAAAGCGTAAGAGCTTTTAGTGCTGCCTGCAGTGGAAAGCTCTTTACTTTGTGCCTTTGATCATCAAATTCACTTTGCTTTGATTTCCAGTTGCATTTCGCACTATATGCGTGAGTGTCTATGCGTGAGTGTTTGTGTGTGTGTGTGCATGTAACTGTGTGCTCTACTTACTCGTATGCTTCTTAATCGCACTGTTGCCTTGCAAATTATTCGTTGCTGTTGTTGCCTTCACTTTGTTATTGAAATTCAATGCTTGGTTTGTGGCTGCCGTTGTTGTTGTTGTTGCTGCCGCTGCCGTTGTAGTTGTTGTAGCCGCTATTCCTGCTGCCGATGCTGCTACCGTTGTTGTTGCGTTTGCCGCACTTAAATTAGCTAACAATTTACTCTTAATATTGCTTTCCGTTGCTACGTTGCTGCTATTCAGGGCCACCTGCAAAACCCAAAAAATAAAAGATGAGACACCAAAGAAAGAAAAGACTGAAGTTTTAGTTTCATTTGTGTGTGTGTGCGTGTGAGTTTCAAATCTCACAAAATTAAATACAAAATACAAACAGAGTGGATGGAAAAGGGAGGGGGGAATGGTATGAGAGAGACGCGCCTTTTACTCCATGCGTTTCTTTACCTTTTCAAGCCGATTTTCCATTCCATTACTAGTGCCGTAAATGTTAACTTTCCAATGGCGACCGAGTTATAGAACATTTAAATTTAACTAACTATAAATAATAATAAAGAAAAACGCCGAAAATGTTTTGCGCGAGCGTTCTTCAGCGTCCTTTTTCGTTTGGCAGCGCGGCGACGCAGATGAGACTGAACAACTGAACAGAAAAAAAAAAGAGCTCAAAGAGCAACCACCGAAAACAGCACGCACGCAAGCACGCATACATGTACACATTTTTATACACACGCACGTACTCTCATAAGAAAATCACTCACACAAACGTGTATTGAGAGCGGAAGACGGAGAGAGAGAGAGCAAAAGAGAGAGTACAAGCGACAACGTCAGGCGCATAAACAAAAACGCCACTTTAATATGGGAGAGTGTTGGTAAACGTAACAAAAAATAATATAGTTTAGTTTTGATATTGTTCTTGACGGTTGTTTGATTTACGCTGTGATTAAACAGTCCTCTGTCCCATACCATTCGAATAATAAACAAAGACAGCTTTAAGTGATTGTGATTGTACTTTTTTTTTTGGCCTAATAAATCAATCATCACTAAATTAAGGCTACTGCTCCGCAGCCATAAAACATAATATGACTCTGTACACACTACTTTTTTTTTTGTTGCTTTTCAGTTTTTTTGGATTTTGCATTCTTTTTGTTGCTCAACGTTATCATTATATTTTTTGCTTTATCTGCGCACTCTGTTAACTCTAGTGGCCACTTGAGAAACCGCCCACTTGAGGGACAGGCCAGAACAGCAGAAACAAATGACAATAAAATAATTACGGCTCTTATCACCTTCGATGGTGGTTTATAGACGGGGGTAGGAGGGGTATACTACTACTACTATTAGTACTTCTACTAACCTTATTCGGGTGGTGGCTAGTGTTCGCCTCGTTACGTCTCATTGACTCCATGCAGACGCAAACGATCGGGCGGCCGCACTATGCGGGCCCAAAGTACTACCAATAGTGCCTAGGAACGTACTTTTCAATGTGCAGCCAGTGTTGCTGATCTTCTTCTTGTTGTTGTTACAATTCTTGTTCTTGTTATCTTTGATGTTCTTACGAGTTGCTGCTGCTACTGGAACTTGGAATTTCTGTTGCTGCTGCTGCTGGCGTTGCCGCACTGTTGAATTTTCCAGGCAACGGCACAGGGAGGAGACGCAGGGCCTCGGCCCTCGGGCCAAACAGTTCATTTTCAAAACTGCAAATAGAAGATAGAAAAAACAATAATTAATATTGAATGAAAATTGTTAAAGCGATAGAAAAAGTACTACAATCAATATTGAGCATCTTGAGTTTAAAGTGTTTCACTAACAAAAAACACACACACACACAAGTAAAACTATAAATAAAACATGCAAAATAACAACAATAACAACAACAATCAGTAAAGTACATAAATAACAATTTTGTTGCCTTTCAAGTGTTGCGGCCTTTCGAGTTTTTGCGATTAGCGCTAGTCACTGCTTATCGCTCTCTGACTGAACGTACGATTGAGTGGCGGGGCAGTGGAAAAGCGGCAGAGCGGGGAGGGTGGGGGCCTGGAGGTTAAGTTTAATGCAGTGGGGCTGTGATTTGCTATATACTATGGGCCTGCACTTGGCAGACACCTTAACGACTTGGCAATTAAAACACTTTTGCAATTTACTGATAATAACCCACTCAAGTGCCTGAAATATGATTTGGGAAACATGCTCGATACCTGGCCACGGTAGCGATTTCCTCGCCGATAAGATAGCACCGATATCATTGCCAGCAAACCAACCAAAAAAAAAACTACTATTTATCACACAAATTACAGTCATACACAGCTGAATAGAGACACTTTTGGACATTGCCATAATCCGAGCCATAAATAAAGAGAGCATTAGGCGAGTTATTATAGCTGTTATAAAAACATGACAAGAATGAGCTTTTTGTTGTGTGCATGTGTCTGTGTGTGTGTGTGAATGTTGAGTGGGGCTCTTATTGGCGATATGACGTCATCGCTGACAGGGAACGACACCAACGCGCAACGGCGAATTGTCGGCGCCTGTAATTAAGTCGTTCTGTTGTCGACTTGTCACTTAAAACTGCTTACTCTCTCTCTATGTCTCTCTTTCTTGCTCTCTCTTAGTGGGCGCCTATTGAGACGTACTTAAACGTGTAAGAGTCGCTATGTGTGTACACAAATACACACACGTGTACGTGTGAACAAGTTGTCAGCAGCTAATCGCTTTTTAGTTTCCGCTTTGCTCGTCCACTGTATGCACCATGGTACATTTGCTAGTTTTTGTGGAATTAAGTAGTTTGTAGAGGTTGTTAAAATTAACTAAAGTGGTTTTTAATGACTACTCGTATAAAATTAATTACAGGGTGTTGAAAGCTGATAAGTTACTCATCAAATAAATTGAAATATAAATAAAATAATTTATTTATTTAAAAAAGTGGTCTTATGCACCATAGTGCACTGACTGTAAGCCGCTTTGTCAGACACCAAACATACACACACAAACGGCCACTACTACAGCTACAGCTAGAAATGCATAGCAGCGACTGCACGTGGATTAACACATGCACACACAAAGAGAGACATACAGACAGTTGTATGTAGCCTATAAAAAGCTCGTTGGACTTTATGGTTGTGTACGTGCAGGTGTGTGTGTATGAGTGGCTTTGTGTGACTGTGTGCATTTACTACTATCTATGACAGTTTCATAAATTGGGTCGCACAACTTCCAACACTTTATGATCGTCATAACTCCCACGCTGTCTCTTGTGCTCTAAACGAGTTTCCAGTCCGAACTGGAACTGGAATCGAAACAGTTGGAAAGTCTGCGGATTATTTTGTTTTAAAGCTCATTCAAGCATCGCGCAAGCAATTAAATTTGCATGTGGTTAGCATTTTTTACGATAATTAAGTAACACACACACGCACACACACTCAAATGACAAACGTTTATTTCATTTTGTTTATTTACTTTTTATGTGGGTTTCGCTATTTTGTTGCTGTTGTTGTTATTGCCTGTAATTGTGCCTTTTTATTTTAATATGGATATTTAATTAATTGAGTTGTTGGCTTTATTGTCATTATTAAAAGAGCCCACGCCTATCAATTATAGCCAAGTTTAGCTGTGTGTGAGTGTGTTTTAGTAATCCATTTGATTTTAAAGCGCCACATCCTCCATGGTCACTTAGTTTGCCATTTGGCATAAACTTCCGAGAGCTTTTAGTTTAATTAAATGCGTTCTCCTTGTACCCTTAAGCTGGCTGCAAACTACTCCCGGGGGAAAGATAAAAGCGCTTTGAGATTAACGCCACGTGCGCGGTGGGTGGCCGCTGCTAGCGGCGATAGGAGGCATGTAGCATGCAGCTTGTGGCAACAATGTGCCAAAGCAGAGTAAATGATGTGGTGGCCAGCAAGACTAAGAAAAACAAACAAAGCGATTGAAACACTCCATAATTTACACAAATCAATAAATTACTAATTCGGTTTCTGCTGTAACTCACAGGTAAGAAAAAATTATTTTTTTCTTCCCCAACAGACTGCACTGAACACACAAAGGCAGCGCCAGTTTCCACTGGAAGTTTTTAATATTTTCATGTTGGGAGAGGCAGACTGGAAAGGAGTAAAAGGAAGGGGAGAGGAAGGGCAACCTTCAGTTGAGTCCCACGTACTAAACTTTAAGAGCACGCAGGCTAGATGAGTAACAAAGCAAGAGCGCGAGAGAGGGGCAAAAGGCAAAGAGAGTGAAAGAACTGCTGCAAGATTTACGACCACGTCGTCATCTTCGCTGTGGTCAACATTGTGGCTGCAGTTGTGGAATGGGAAGCAGACGGGAGAGTGGAAGAGAGAGAGAGAGGAAGATCACTGTTATTGTTGTTGCTGCTAAATGAACGCCTCGAGGGAGTTGCCAGTTGCGCTTTTATTGGCAAACTAACCGCAAAAAAGAGCAACAAAAGCAAAACCAACAACAACAGCAGAGGCTGGCCCTTGCCTGCGCTCTTGCTTCCCCCCCTCTCTCTCACTCTGCGGTTCCCTTACAAATTGAGTTTCGCTTTTGACTCTTTGGCTGCTTTGATTCGGTGTGAAGCGCGTTAATTTGATTTTATATTCACAATACGCCGCACACACACACGCACACTTACACACACGCACACTTACACACACGCACACTTATGTGTACGTGTATTTCCAAGTGCTCATATCTAAAGTATCTGGTTGCGTTGGTGTCTCAAATTATTGCTGTTGCGGTTCATCGTTGACTTCAATTAAATTAAGTGCAGCAGCGCCGCAGACACGCCCCTCTTGGCTGTGGCTGCCACACTCGAGTGCCGATCATGCCACTTAAGTGGGCAGGGGAAAAAAGGGTAGACCGAAATCAGCCTCGTACTGTGCGGCACACATCATTCATTCAATTGCTTTTTCAATATCGATCACTGCAAATGCTTGAAACAAGAAATGTATTTGAAAAATCTCAAGTGTCTAGCTATCCTTATCGCTCACTGTTGCTGTCCCTGTCGCACGACTCGCGCTCTCAAGTGGTTCTGTTGTCCAGATAAGCGTAGACTTATGCCCTGTAAAGGCGTGTGGCTTAGCAGCGGCTGTCTTGAACTTGACTCTATTAAAAGTACTCTAAGCAGTGCAGCAAAGAGCTATGTTAAGCAATTAACTTTGCTTTAACAGCGAAGATGTTAAGTGTGTTACTTATTTAACAGGCAGCTGTTAACAGTTCTGGTTAGTTCAGTACTCATAACTCGTTTGATATTTAATAATAACTTGTTATAAATTCCAATTCCTCATTACAGGGTATCTAAAAATAGTTCAACTTTTCGTTTGGTATATCTACAAAAGAATCTTTTCCATATTTCCCCCATTTCTTTGGATCGTAATTTGTCTAAATACAATTTTTTATACAACATGTTGCATGACAAAAGCCAGTACATTTGGTTTATTATCTGAATGGCAGATGAAAACCTTGTTCATATTAAAAATCTACAACAAACATTGTTGTGATTGGCTCTAAACTGCTCTATATAAGCCATCCAAATCGTTTGGGGGACTCGAGTCGGTATTAAATATTTAAAATGCTGCGAAAATCGTTGTTGCTGTCGCTTCTGTCCATTTTACTGCTGTCATGTGTTGCAAAGGTACGGCTTAAAATACCAATAAAATACCAGATTTCTACCACTTAATATACCAACCTAGAAAAACTGGGATTACGAGCCTATTTCCTTCGATACGCACACTGCGGATCCCAGCAAAATGGACGCTCAAGTGCGTATCAAAAGAATGCCCAGAGGTGAATACTCCTACGACGGCTACATGAACTTTGGCTATGACGTCAACGAGAACACTTTGGTGGGTTAATACGGTATTCCCAGCGTTAAGGCCTTTATGCTACCGTATTTACTTAAACAGGTTGAGGCCATTGCTTATCGCTCCCAAACCGGTCATAAAGACGACTACACACTGATGCCCTGGGAAATAGAGCAGCAACCGTTTCCCAAATTCATTGAAAATTTCTATGAAGAAATGGTCTATTCAAACTTTGGCAGCTGTACAAACTTGCCAAAACCAGGAGACACAACTCCTTGGCCCATGATCAACATCACGTTCAAGGAATGCGTTTGCAATGGCGAGGGAATGCCGGAAATGGCACCACAGGGCTACTACAAGGTGCAATTCAAAGCTACTGGGGATGTGGAGTGGGGATTCGAGTCCATCGTTAAGATATTCGATAAATATTCGCCCTGAGTGAACGATCTTTGAATAAATCTATGAAAAGTGTTTCATATATTGATTGGAAAAGTTTAAAGATTGAAGATTGAATTAGTAAACACTGGAAATTAAGTTTCTTAATAAATATCAGACTTATGCCTTAAAATTTGTTTAGAGTTTTTATTTCTATAAGCTAGTTTGGGACTAAATTAATGACTACTTCAAACCTAAGCTAAAATCTTTAAGAACTTCTCTTAGAAAACTACTTAAATTAGGTTTAGACCTAATCAAATGCAACTCCTTTTAGGATAACAGTAGTGGATCTTAGCCAGTTAAACTTTGAGTTAAAAAACTGCGAGTTTTAGCACTAAATATTATATGTCTCCTTACTCCTCTCGTCACACTAAAATCTCTACTTTTTAATAAAAATGATTAAACAAACAATAGTCATTAACAGACTAGTTAAACATCCGATAATCTACTTACATCTAGAATGCCAACTAGTTGCATGTGGTAACCGAAATACACCAAATCGAAATACCCATGACTTTTGTTAGCTATCTGGGCTCTAGATGACAACCGTGTGCTTGTTAACAACACTAATTGTAGTTCAAGTATTTACAGCCAACATTGTTTAAACTGGGCTATATAAAGTCAGTTGGTACTGACTCGAGAGCAGAGTAAAAATGAGGCCCAAATTGAAATACTTGTGTGTGTTTTTAGTGCTCTTCATTAGCACTGAAGGAAAGGTAAGTTACAGCTACTAAGAGTACCAGGATAATACCCAATCCCATTCCCCTACCCACTCTCAGCGCAAATGGGACTACGAACCCATTTCTTTTGATGCGAGAACAGCGGATGCCAGCAAAATGGATCTGGATGTGCGCATAAAGCGAATGCCCATGGGCGAGTACTCCTACGATGGCTACATGAACTTCAACTACGACATCAATGCGAATACAATGGTAGGCATTACTCCTAGGTAACCTAGGTTAGGTAGAGATATACTTCAACTGCTTGCAGATTGAGGCCATCGCCTATCGCAGCTCCTCTGGCCGCGAAGACGACTACACGCTGATGCCCTGGAGCATTGCCAAGCAAACGCATACCAAATATATAGAGTCTTTCTACAACGATATGATCTATTCCAATTTGGGTGAGTGCTCGACGTTGCCAGCACCGGATGTGGCACTACCTTGGGCCATTGCAAACATTACCTTCACTGAGTGCGTGGTGGCGGGCAAAGGCATGCCCGAGATAGCGCCACAAGGATTCTACAAGGTGCTCTTCTCCGCTACCGGCGATGTCGAGTGGGGCTTCGAGGCGGTGGTCAGAATATTCGACAAGTTAATGCCCTGAAAGGGGATTACTTTAGTTACTTTATTTCCTGTGAGTTGAAAGCATTAAAAATACAACCAACTAAAGTTGGTAACACTTTTCGAATGTGGTTAAATATTTGGGCCCTGTTTAATTGTCCGGTGGGCGTAACGACTGAGTTGAACTTGAATTCGTTACACTCAATCGACAGATGAATTTATTCTAGGGTCGTAAACCCAAGAAGGTCGTAGGTCGAAGGTAGAAACGTGGCAGGCAGGTAGAAATTTGGTATAAGAGTGCGGCAGCTGTGGCAGTTGCAGTTGCACACGTTGCACGACTGCACAACTTTAGATGGAGTGTGAAATTTGCAAGACATGTTCGAAATTAGGTTTGTGGCAGAAAGCAGAGGAAAAGCGAAAAAGTGTTAACACTTTGACAGCGCCAAGTGCGGGGAAATTGGCTGAAAAAGCGGCGCAGCTTAACGGTAACACGAAAAGAGGCAAAGCAGAGCGAGAGAGAGAGAAAACTCTGACAAAATGTCGCCGTGGAAATTCAATTCGAATTGCATTTCAAGTGAAAACTCGACGTAGTTTCTGGCTAATTTATTGCAAATTGTTAAGGCGACGACGTCGACAAAGATCTGAACATGGAGGAGGTTGGAAATGGGGAGCAGAGTAGGGAAGAGTGTTGTTTGGCTCGGTCTATGCCGCCTTGTCTTTCGGGGGTTCAGCAGGCACGTTTACTGTCCTCCATGTTCAGTTTAAGCTACGCAAACATTTAAGTTATACTAATACTTTAGACAACTTGGTGCTGCTGTATCAATTTATTGATTTATTCAGTTTATTGCACCAGCAAACGCTGTCTATGCCTGCCAGCCGTCCTCCATGTTCACTTTAAGTCACTTTTAGTCAAGTGATTTGCTCAATAGCAGAGTTTAGAGACTGCTCTTGCTTGATAGCTTATGGTTTTAGTCACTTAAGCGACTTTGTAGCCGTTCTCCATGGTCACTTTAAGCCGGGGAAGATCTGCATTTAGTACCTACGCTTAGTGAGCCCATTAGTCCTCTCCTAGTCCTCCATGTTCACATTCATGAGTCTACACACTCTCCTCTAACACTCGTACTGGTTTTCTTAGTTTACTGCTCTGCAACTCTTGCCAAATTACACCTCCATGGTCAGTTTATGGCCAGACCACAGCGCACAGCACACACCTGGAAATTCACGATCTTTGTTAACGGTTGTCCAGTCAAATGTGGCTTAGATTCGTTGGCCAATTTGCATGCACGCATGTGCCGTTGTTTGGCCAGAAAGCCGCTAGCGCTGCTCACGTCGAGCGGTGTTGGCCAAGTTAACAGCAAACACGAACATTTTATAGAGCTGACAATATCAAATTGTTATCTGGCATAAAATAATTACAACGTTTTAATGCAGACAAAATAGTTGCCGCTGTGGCACGTTGCAAGTTGCAAGTTGCTGCTGTTTGCCAGTTGTTGGCAGCTGTCGGTTGTAAGTTTGGCGGTTGCCGTTGCCAAAGTTTTTTGCTGTTTGTGGCTGCCACATTGAGTGGCAATCAAAGCGCGTGCGAGTGCGAGAAAATTCATTTGCAACGCGACATCGACAGCAGCGAAGCAGCTCGAGTTGCGCTAATTAACCAAAAACGCAGCCAATTAGTTTGGCTAACACCGCAACGAGCGAAGGGAGGCAAAGGGGAGCCCAAGTGGGGAGTGGGGAGCGGAGGGAGCGCAGTCAAATGCAAACGCGTTGTCATGTGTCAAATATAAAAAAGAAACTTGTTAAACGAGCACAAGTTGATTAAAGTGGCAGCATTAACAGTGCTGCCAGTGTTGTAAGTGATTGGCTGTTAGTTAACAGTGTTGTAAAGGGTTTAATTAATAAAAAGAAGTTAACAAAACAGACGTTTTATATTTGGTAAAGTTGGAAACTTTTGTTAAGTGGATGTTTTAGTTACTTGTCAGTGTTGTAAGTGACTTGTAGCGCGTTACTAGTGTTGTGTAAGGCTGCTTAAACTAAAAGTAGTATTTTATACAGTAGTATTTTATATTTTATGTGCAGAAAGTTGACTTTACAGACAGTTTAAAGCGTAGCCAGTGTTGTAAGTGCTCTAGACACTTGAGTAGTGTTGGAAAACACCTTAGAAATGAAAAGTAGACAGTAGTTTGGAAAGCTGAGCATGTAATCATTTGTTAGAACACTAATAAAGAACTTTAAGGTAATAAAAACTTTAAGTCCCCACACATATCTACATCTCCTATATATTTTCCTAAGCTTAGCTATGTTATAAACATCTGTTATATAATTCTACCTTATTACTACCCCACAAACCAGCATAAAAATGCTCATATAGAAGCCCATCTCATAGCCATCTTTAGCACAATTTGCGTTTAATGAACGTTTTGCAACACTGCTCCACATATTGCAAATTATATCAATTTGGCAGCAAATTTCTTGCATAAACAACAAGTACAAGTGTGTGTGTGTGTGGCAGATGAACATATGCAATGCGGCTATAATAAAACAACAGAGGCAACAGGACGATGGGCGGCCAATGGGCCGCAAGTGGGCGTGCCACTGCAGCCCAGAGCCAGTGGAAGGCAGCAAAGACTGCAAAGCTTGTTAAAATTCATGTAATGCATTAACTGAAGAACAACACAACCACAAATTACACACAATACACAGCCCCCAAAGAGGGACGAGGGGTGTGAGGTGGGGCAAAGGGTGGTTAACAGAGGCTGATGCCGTCATTTTGGCCAAGCAATGTCGAAAAGGCCGACGGGCTGCAATGAAAAGGCAATTAAAGCGCAGCAGGCAACAGACGCAACAACAGCAACACAACAACAGCAACAGCAACAACAACAGCAACAGCAACAACAGCAATCACATCAACAACAACACTAAATTCGTAGCCAGAGATGGAAGTTGTTATTGTCGTCGTCGTCGTTGTTGTTGTTGTTGTTGCAGCAATCAATTGCATGCTTCAATGGACAAATGTACGAGCATAGACTGAGACTAGAGGTACGGAAAGAGGTGGAGCGAGACGTGTGGCAGGGACAGGTAGAGCAAGTCACAGATAGACATGCCTGATATGAACGCAACGCTTCGTCGTTTGTCCAACGCGGACAGCTGTGGACGGACAGCGCCTAGATGGATTCAACTAGATAAAAGGCATCGGTCTCAGCGGCAACAACAACGGCAACAACCATACACTGAGAAAAAGAAAGGTAGTAGTAAACAAAATACACTAAAATTAAGCTACTTATGTAAGAGTTGTAAATCTTATTTTAAAATTTATTTTTAACTCAACAGTTTAATTGAAAAATTGGCCACGAAATATTTATGTTAAGTATGCATTTTCTATACTCATTCTTAACCTATTAATTCTAATCTTATTAAAGTACTTAAATCAGGCACTCCTTAACTTGGTCTACGCTTTAATCTTTTTAAATCAATTCTTATATAAAAATTACTCCACACTTTAACAGAAAAATTAACTATGAAATACAGTGAAAGCTCCCTTGGCCGGACTGTCACGGATTCAATATTTCTGTGCCTCCAAGGGAGATGTCCGCCTAAGAGAACGAATTTTGTATGAAAATCCTGCTAAAAAACTATAAAATTCGTCTGGCTAAGGAAGCTGTCCGCCTGAGGGAGCTGTCCGCGAGTAGAGTTTTCACTGTAATTTATTTCAGCTATGCAATTTCTATACCAATTCCTACCCCATTAATAATTTATAGTAACGTACTTAAATTCAGCACTCTACCCCACTTTGACTGACTTTAAACACTTATACCCCACTTTTTGTCACAGTGTAGCTAGCTGAAAATAAAACTGTGCACCGCATTTGGCATGCTTGACTGCGACCGAGAAGTTGGCCCAAGAGTCATGCTCTCTGGTCTCTGCTCTCGAGTCGACGGGTCTCTTAGTATCTATTGGATTGCGTCTTCATTCGCCGCAAGTTGCTGCAGTTGTTGTTGCTGCTGCTGCTGCAGTCAAGTGGAACGGCAAAAACTTGTTAACTTTTAGCTGCAAAAGGTTTGGGCCACGTTGAGTCAATCAAGCGTCAGCTTCAGCGACTTAAACTTCAAGTTGTTGCAGTTGTTCAAGTTGTTGTTGTTGTTGTTGTTGTTGTTCAAGTTGTTGCTGTTGCTGCTGCTGCTGTCGGGGCGTCAATTAATCAAGCGCAGAGGCATAATCATTGCAATCAAGTCATTTTTACCTGCTGCATTTTTCGTTTGAGAGATCGCTTAATTGTCACTTGACAGCAATTAACACAATTTTGCCGTAGTCATAACAACTTTGGTTACGCCCCAAAAAGTCGCATGTGTGTGTTTGTGGCAGCCACAAATTGTTGTGTAGTTGTCTTTAAAACTGTTTGAAATGCAAATCTGGTTATCTACACCCTTCAATTTGTTATCGATTACTTTAAACAAACATTTTGCTTGTTAAAAGTCGAAATATTTAATTGATTTCCTATCTCGACACTTATTTATTTTACATTCTTTGATTTGCTTTGCTCAAGTCAAGCACATACATTGAATTATTGTGCACTTGAGGAATTTATCGATTGCCTCTACAATCGATAACACTGCTGTGCTTGGCTTAGAGCTCTTCAAAGAAAAACTCTGGCTCAAGTAGCAGTCCAACTTCTGGATTGTAACTTAGTTTTATTTGTTGTTGAGCCAACTTTTGTGCTATCTCTGCCAATAAACGGCTGCAAACTTGCTCCACAAACAGCAACAACAACAACAGCAACTAATGCAGTACACTTTGGAGAGTTTTGCAATTTGCATGCTCTCTAAGAGAAAACTAATTAAATGGGGTATGTTAATTCGCTTTAAGTACGTAACAGCTGTTAACTTTTAATATAAGCGCTGCTATGCAGCTGTTAACAGAGCTCAAAGAGCGAGCAGTTAACTGTAGTTAACAGAGCTTAAAGAGCGAGTAGTTAACCGTAGCCCATTTCAGTACCTAAAGACTAAATCTATTTACTACTCTACTCATTTTAAAGCCCTTAAAATATTATTTAGTTTACATTAGTTTACTTAATGCTGCCTGTAAAAACTGATGTTTCCTCAAGCCTTTTATTTAAAACCAAAACAAAAATAAAAGTTGTAAAAACATTCATTCCACTGCTGTTGGTCATGAATTCTTGGCTGAATTCCTTTTTAATGGGTATCCCAGAGTTGCAAATGCCTAAAGTGTTTTTACTTGTATCTTTTCGCTGCGTTTCGTTTCGTTTCATTCTGCAGCAATTCTTCTTCTCTTCGAGTGGAATAAGAGAGGGAGTGAGGGGAGAGTAGTGGAGAGTACACTGCAGCAGGGGAGCGCAGTGGAGAGCCACACTGTACACTCCACAGTGTGGTGGGGAGAGCAGTGTAGAGCTATACTGCACTTCCCTCTTGCTCTCCACTCCCTTCCCCTTCCCCTTCCCCTTCCACTTCCCCATTGCCCACTGCCTTTCTGCTGAAGTGCTTGGCTTGTATCCTCGGGGCCTTTTGGCTGCAGCACAGCATACTTTTGGTTTAATGTTGCAAAAAGGGCACAAAAGCCAGACGAGGCACAGCAGCAGACTTGCCACACACAAGCACACACACACACAGCTGTAGCTACACTCGGTTTGTGTGTGTATAAAACACACTCAGTTTCCTGCGCTGATGAAGTTGAACAATTCCCAAGTGGAAAACGGGGCAGCAGATTGTGTGGAATGAAGCAGCTACTAGTCGGGATTTGCATAGCTGTGCCACAGCACTACACTCCCTTCCCAACCCACTTCATTCCCCGCCCCCTTGGGGCAACAACAAGCAATCAAACAGCGACAAGTTTTTCTGGCACTGGCGACACGCAAAATTTTCTACGCTAATTTATGATGGGGCGCCCATAAATTTATGGACTTGCCACAATGTTTGCATGCCTCTCTCTCCCTCTCTCCTGCTCTCCTTCTCTTCACTTCTTACTGCCCCACTACTTGTGCCACACTTGCCACTAGCAATTAATTTTCAATTAAGTCGCTGAAATAGTTAATTTATTTGGCATCAGACGGAGCAGAGCAAAGCAGCGCTCTACCTACGCAATTTTCCCATGCTTATAATTCGCAAGCAGTTCAAGCGCATAAAAAGGAGCAGAAAAGAACAGTTAGCCGCCTTTTTGGACATAACCCAAGCTTAATTGCATTTTAATTTAATTTTGTTGGGCTTCTTTTCTTTTCGGCCATTCCGACGAACCGTAATCAAGGCAACGAGTTAAGCCAAAACATAGCCATACCCATAATCTGGCTAAAAAGAGTTTTCAACTCTTTCACTTTGTGTGGACGTGGACCCTGTTGCCGGTTGTTGTTGTTGCCACTCGACTGGGACTCGACTGCTGCCCAGTCGATTGTCTGCCTTTCTCCTCATCACATGGCCAAGATTTATGAACGCCTTTTGCGCTTTAAATTGAATTCAATATTTTGCCAACGTTTGTTGCAACAAGACACATTTTCATGTTGCTGCAACGCCAACACCAACACCAACACCAATACCACCGACAGCAACAACAAATTGTTTCGCTGTTCGTTTTGTTGACAGTTGCATTTTATGGCCATTGCTTTCTTTCTTTCTTTTTTCTTTCTTTTCCCCTTTTATTTCATTCCTTCCTCTGCCGCTGAAAATTGATTTTCCTTTTACCTCGCTTGTGTGTGTGTGGGTGTGTGTAAGAGGTGTGAAAGGCGCCCCCACTGAAAGGCAGACAATTGATTTGTCTCTTTCCTCCCCTTTACCCGCCTTTTTTTCCGCTTTTCCTTATTTAAATGCCATAAAATTACATACCTGCAAAGAAAGTAGAAAAATTTAAAAACTTTAGTAATTTGTTGTTAGCGTAATTAACAGCTATATAATTTGTAAACAAGTCAATAAACAATCCTAAATTTGTTAACAACTTTAAATCTACCCACAAGCACAAAAAACTGCTATATAAATTTACGTTGTTTTAGTGCTTTAAAAGTTTTACTACTTTTTTTTTTTGGTGTCTTAAGTGCCTACTACTTTTTTACACAACTACGAGTAGTAAACAATTTGATCTTTGGATAAATCAAATTTGTTGAGATTTTGTTGTTTTCTTTGCTTCCTTGTTTCGCACAAATCAACAATTGAAGTTCATGTGTTGCAATTGTTGTTGTTGCTGTTGTTTTTGCCGTTGGGGGCAATCATCATTACAAAGTGCTGAGGTGCAGCACTCTTGGCGGCTGTCAAGATAAGTTGCGCTCTTCTGGTTTTGCTCTTTTATTTTTATAAATCTGCAAAGCAAGCAAAGTCAGGCAGTTAACCAGCTCAGTTGAGTAGAGTTAAGTTAAGTAAAGAGAGCGGAGCGGAGTGGAGTGTAGTGGAGAGTTAACTGAACAGCAGCGTAAAGAGTGTAGTGGAGTAGTGTAGTGGAGAGTACAGTGGAGTTCAGTTCAATCAAGTCTTGTATGCGCACTGCTCTGATTCCCCCTCGCTCCCCTCTATGGGGTGGCAACAACAATGACGCCCCTCACAAAAAGAAAGAAAAGAAAAAAACTGAAAAATGTTTTTCGTTTGAGTGCACAAAATGCCGACGTGCCGATTGTTGTTGCTGCTTTAGTTGTAGTTGTTGTTGTCGCCGCCTCGCCTGCCAGAGGGCGCTACATTGTCGATTTTATTGTAGTTGTTGTTGTTGTTGCTGTTCACAAACAATTTTGTGCTTTTGTTTTGTTACTTTTTCGACATCGTCTCTCGCCTCTCGTTCTCTGCTTCGCCCGCTGTTTCTGCCGCTCCATCTCTGTCCCTCTTGTGCGCCCGTCAATTCAATTTGAAGCCATTTAGCATCAATTTGCAGTAATTTGACGTATAAATTATGTCAAATTGCCGAGCAGCTTGTCATTGAGTGTATTCTGTAGCTATATCGTTGTAGTTGTTGTTGTTGTTGTTGCTGTTCTCACTCACTCACTTAATGCTTTGTTGTTATCGCCGCTGCCTTTGCACCTTTTTTCAATGACCGCTCGCACAGATTGGCTCAGGTAGAGAAAGAGAAGGAAGAGCAGAGGAGACTGCTGGCGATGGCGGCATCATCATCGCATCGCATAGCGAGGAGAGTTGGTTCCAGTTCCAGTTCCAGCTTGTTTCCATTGTATACGACTTGGGTTTATTTCTCTGCTCTTTTCATTTTTTTTTATATTGGACACGTTTCGCACTGTGTGAATTTTATTTTCGCTTGTCGACACAAAAGAATTTCACTTAACACACACACACACACACACACAGAGCTCGTATAAGCGACACATGGATGCCGAAAAAAGGGTCCAAAGACCTGAACAACAGAAGACTCAAGAGTCCGACACTAAAAGTGCCCATAAAAAGGTCCGATATACGAACGCACCTCTCTGTGTATATTTATGCATGCGTGTGTGTGTATGCTAGCACAAGGGAGAGGGGGGAGAACGCAGCAGGGGCAGCAATCTTTACGCTTTTGTGAATGTTAACATTCAAAGATATCATCGAAAAATTCACTGGAAATATGCCTGGCTACGATACAATAAAAAAAGTAGGAAAGACTGCAGTGCAGCGTGCCGACCGTAAAAGACCCCGTAGTTTACCTGAAGCAATTATAGGCAGTACTTACATAAATATTAAGATAAGTCATTAAACAACAAAATTAATTTTGTTTCAATGAACATTAACAGCAGACTCAGTTTCATTACAAATTTTTTGCAGTCTGTTACGCGCATTCTGCTTACAGACGAATCTAGCAGACCACTGCTCTCTTACTGGCTACGCGGTCTGAAAAGGTAGCGATGAACAAAAGGGAGCGGGCAGAATGAAGAGAGAAGCAGTCGCAAGATCAATGTAGCTCCCACCAGTGTAAGAGAGTGTCTGTATGTGTGTACGTGTGTCTGTGTGTATTTGTGTCTGTTAGTGAATGTGAGCTCCCCTCTACTTAAGGCTCGGTTCGGCTGTCGAGAGTTGACTGTCGGCTCGTCTCGGATCTGCTGTCGCTGCCCGCAACGCTTCGTTCTCCCTGGTGTATTTTGTCGCCTCTTTTGTGCGGATGAGTTGCCGTTCACGCGTCGTAAACTCGGTAGCTGCTTCCAAAGAGGCGCTACAAAAACAACAACAGCAACAAAGACAATGGAAATAACAGCAGAAACAAAAACAAAACGAGTCTAAAATTTCCGCATGCGCCGCTTGTTTTGTGATGGAAGAGGGGCGTGGAGAGTGGAAGGAAACATGTCATCATCATGTCCGTCTCTGCCTACGCTCCACCCTCTACTGCTCTGACTCCTTCACACCCATTTAGTGGACCCCTCAAGAATGCAGGTTTGTTTGGCTTTCATTTCTAGCAATTTAAAGAATTTTCATTTGCATTTTAATTAAGTGAATGGACGCAAGGGGTGGACGCTTTCTTCAAGTGGGGGCGAGAGGGAGAGAGAAAGGGAGACTAGCTCGCTGGAGCAGCAAAACTTTATTATCTGTACAAGCAATTATGCATATCATAAAACACTTTAAACATTAATGAGCCCCAGCAACGCCAGCCAGGGCCGGGCCGAGCCGAGCCAGGCCAAACCACGCCGGGCTGGGCCAAAAAGCCCAAGTCTGGGACCCAAAAAACCCAAAGCCAATTCATTGCGCTGTCTCGGATGCCCAGTTGTGTGCTCAAGCGACGCTCGTTTATTCATTCATCCACTTAGGCGCAGAGACAGAGCAAAGAGTGCGACGAAAGAGGAAAGAGTGCGAAGGGGAGACGGTGGCAGCCGAACGCCCCCAACTGTTTCAGTTAGTTATGGCAAAGTCAGCATGTTGCCACTTTATTGCCTGCTTTACATTTCTGTTAGTTTAGTCCGCGACCGGAGGCTACAAACTGCTGTGTGCCTCTGTCTATGCATATGTATGAGTGTTTGAGAGCGCACATGTGTGTGTGTGTGTGTGTGTGTGTGTGAAATCGTGTTATGTTTTGCGGCTAAATTAAAATTCGACTTAATCGTTTAAACATTTAAGAGGCAAGGCCCCAAAGCAAAAGGCAACATCAGCAGCACCAGCAGTAGAAAAAACAACAACACAGCAACAACAACAGCAACTAAAACTACTCCACTCCTTGTTGTAGTTGTAGTTTGTAGTTTTGCCTTATTTTTTTTTTTCTTCTACTCTTCGTTTTCTGCATGCGCAGCGCAGTCGCACAGTCCAAAATAGCAACAGCATATTGCTGTCTCACTTGAACGCTCTGTGAGCGTCATAAACAAACATGGCTGCTCCTGCTGCTGCTGTCGCTCGCTCTTTGGCAAAGCAAGTGCAGTGGAAGAGAAGCAGAGAGCCATGTTTCAAAGTGGAGTAGGGGAGAGTTGTATTTGTTGTTGTTTTTGTATTGTAGGCAATAGCAAAGGAGAGAAGAGTGTGGCGCATATTCACTTTGTTCGTTTATTCCTTACTGCCGTTGCCGCTGCTGTTGATGCCCCGAGGAGCCGCCGCACAATTCAAATGTTAATTAAAATTTAAAAGCTTAAACTGTGCAAATTGTAGCACAGAAGCTCTGCAGAGCGACAGTGGCAGCGGCAGCAGACAATGATTTATTTGCTGTCCGACTGTCAACGTTGCCTTTTGTCATTTTAATAAATGAAATTATTGCATTTATTTTTCACAAACATTTTATTTATTTACGTGTGCATAAATGTTTATGTCTGTGTGTGTGTGTGTATTAATTAATTAATTGCATGGATTGCTGACAGAAGCTCAAGTCACAGTATATGCACGTGCTGAAAATATAAATAAAGTTAAACATGTTGGCCTAAAACGTTAAGCCAACAAATGCAGCCGTCATAAACGGCGAGCCAAGCAATATGAGCATGTACAACAGCAACAATTGTCAACGACAGCAGCAACAACAACTTGTTTCAATTAACTGCTGTTTGCAGTCGTTGCTATAAAACTCAAATGGCTGGCAAAAAAAGCTCAAATCCCCACACACACACAGATAGACAAACACACAGACACACATATGTACACTTGTGCATAAAAACGGTATGCACAAAGTAGCAATGAAAATGTCATTACAAAGATTTATTATGCATACACACATACAAATACATAAATATATGTGAATGTGTGTATGTGTGTAAACATTGTGCGATTTATGACAAACAGTGCAAAACAAAATTGAGAGCAAACACTTGTCTGCCAGTGTTGTAAAGCATTAAAGTGTTGCCAATCAAATTTGAATAAACGAAAACTAAAACGGAAACGAAAATGAAAACGAAAACTTTTTGTTTTGTTAATTTACAACATTTTCTGCAAGTTTTTCCATTTTCTACATTGCATGCAGCCAAATGTGGGCAGGGGGCGTGTCATGTGGAGGCGCTACAACCAACTTGACAACGTTTTGTGCTTGTTTCGCTTTCGATTTAGTTATTATTTAAGTAGCAACAACATTTTTGTGGATTTGTTTTCCTTTCTTTACTTGACTTCTTTTTGTAATTCATTATTTGCAACAGTTTAACGCGATTTTGACATGCAACATTTGGTTTGGGGCTACAACAAAGCAATCGCGGAGCAAACCAGCAACAACAACGAAAAGAATTCTAATTGAGGTGCCACAACATGCGAGCCAAAGCAGCAGCAGCAGAGCCACAACAGCAACAACAGCAACGCGCACCGACAACAGCAGTGAAATGTTGCTGATAGCAATCAACATCAATTAAAGCAGCTGTCTGTCTCTTAGTTGTTGCTGTCGCTGCTGTTGTCGTTGTTGTTGCTGCCGTGTAATTATATTTGTTGTTGCGCCTTTGCCATTAAAATCATCGTCATCATCAAAATCATCTTTGACGTAGTTGTTGTTGTTGCTACTCGGCTAAGCACTGAGACATTGCAATTGCAACCGCTGCTGCTACTACCGACAGCAACATGTTGTTGCTGCTCGTGTGTGTGTGTGTGTGTTTGCTTGTTGCTTTTCGCCTGATGGCAACTACTGATAATTATAATCCGCTTGTGGTTAAAATGGTGTTGCCTACCTTACTGGCGATAAGCTCGCATGAATAATTATGTTGCCAGTTGGCGAGTTGTTGCTCCTGCCTTTGTGGTTGCTGCTGTTGCTGCTGCTGTGGTGGCTGCTTCTTGTCACTGTTGCTGGCCAATGCGCGACAACTCATGAATAATTAATGCACTGCCTGACGTTCTCGCTATTGCTGTTGCTTGTAGTGGTTGTTGCTGCTGTTTCTGCACGGCAGCAACTTGTTCTTGTGCCGAGTTGGCTCGTTGAAATATATTTTCAATTATAGCAGGAAATCGTGAATTATACTGGGACTCTGCTGCCTCTGCTACTGCTGCTGTTGTTGTGATTGTGGCATTCACTGATGTTGTTATATTATTTTGATTAAACTTGACATAGTCCCCCGTCAACAATGTGACGGTTTGCTGCTGCTGCTGTCGTCGCATCACGCAACTATTTAATATATAAAATTCCTACATAAACGACGCTAGTCTACTTAAACAAAATATGTGAAAAATTCGCTCACTTTGGCAGCTGTTTGAAGCTGCCGACAATAATTAACACTTGAATAGCACCAGCAACAGCAACAGCAGCAGCAACAGCAACACAAATGGCCACAACGTGTGGAGTTATCAACTCAATTTGCATGAAGATTTTGAATAGACATTCAGTAAATCTAAAAGGCAGCATAAAGCAGACAATTGCCAGTCACAGGCAACACAAAGGCAGCAACTGCAGCAGCAGCAACTTAAACATGTATTGCTGCAAAGCGGCTGCTTAGGGCCGACAACGAGCCTTCTTTTGATAGCGGATTAAACTGATGTATTCGTAATTAATTTTTAGCTTTCCTTAGCCATAAATATTTAATGCCATTTTTCAGCTTTCTCCCTTTGCCTGACAATTCTGCACAGCAGCAACATGTGCAATTTTTGTGACTACAAAACGCATTTAAAAAGTTTTTAAGGCTTAAAGCCGCTTCTAAACTGCTTTAAGGTTTCACTAACTATTTAAAACTTTAGCTAGCTTTGATTTTAGCAGCACGCTTAGCAGAACTTTGATTTATTAAGCTGATGGTGCCATAACCATAGCTAGCATCGTGATATGTCCAACGGACAGCTGGGATTTGTCGAGTCTCTGGTTGCCACTGCCACAGCCACTGCTGTTGCTGTATGACAATGAATTCCATTTCATTTCCATTCCATTCAACGGAGAGACGACAATTCGCAGGAGACAAACTCAAAGTGGAAGTGGAAATGGAAGTTAAAGACGAAGTCAGAGTTGGAGTCGGAGTTGGAGTCGGATTCGTAGTCACAGTCGAAGCTGTTTGTCATACCAAGTGAAATGGCTTACATGCATTGCAGCCCCCTCACAACCCCTCCAGCTGCACCTCTCTTGCGGCACATCGTGTTGAGGTGTGCTGAGCGATAGCATCTTGCATAAAATTACTGACAGCAGCAGCAAAGGAGGCAAGCAGTCAGCCAGCCACCAGGAGCAACAGCAACGACGGCAGCAGCAGCAACCACCAGCAGCGTCGAGTTGATGCTGTGCCACTGATAGCCTCGAAATTGTTGGCAGTTGCAATTTGCTGTTTGGAATTTTAAGCGAGCCAACAATAAAGCTGGTCAACACCGTGCCGACGGGGCCAAGAGCAGCAGCAGCAGACTGTAGAGTCAAACCGACAGACACAGATAGCAACATCATTCTCATGCTCATCAGCAGCAGCAGCAACAACAGCAGCAACATCAGCGTTGGGAGTTGAGGCGATTGCACATAAAAGTCAGCAGGCGGTGCTGATGTGTTGCTCCTGGCTGACTGTCTGACTGTCGGTCTGCCTGCCCGCCCGTCACCCCCTGCAGCTGTCTCTTCCGCCCTTCCCCACCGCCCCTTTGGCATAATGTTTCCTGCGCCCTGCTGCTGCTGTTGTATGTTGCTGCTGCCAGCTTCGTTTGCATTTTATGTCAGTATATTTTTTTGCTGTCTTTCTTTTTGTGCCTTTCAGTTTATTTTTTTTCTTTGCTTCTCTCTGCTGCTGTTTTGTTCATTTCAATTCAATTTTTTGCGCTGTTACTTTTTGCATAAACTCGAAAAAGCGAAAAAAACAACAGCAACAGAAAATCGAAATAAGATATAGACGGAGGCAGCTACAGCAACAGCACGATTTATGTTAATCAGACAACGGCAGCAGCAGCAACAGCGACTGGGCGTACGGGGGTTTGGCGCAGGCGGCAACTAGCTGTAGTTGGGGGGTGGAGCAACAGGGGGAAGAGGAAGTGGAAAAAGCGCCAGGCAAATGCATTCAATCATATTTTATCTCAGTCTCCCACTGTCCCTCTCTCTCTCTCTTTGGGTTATTATGTAGCGCTTAGATGCCTTGGCGCACTTTCCGATTGCTTTGAACTGCACAAGGAGTGAAGAAGGAGGGGGCAGGAGAAAGAGGAGAAGGAGATGGTGGTGTAGCGGGGTTCGTTTTTAGTGGGTTTCGGCTCTAAGTGGACAGATTTCTGGAGCAGCGCCAAGCAAACTCCTAGTCGCAATCTTTGGCCACGTTTTAGTTTCTTTTTTGCCATTTGTTTGTGGTCTTCGTCGACGTCTTTTGTGGCCTGTGGTGAGATTTCAATTTGATTCGATATCGATTTGATTTCAATTTGCCAAATGCTTTGCTGCCGTTTGCCGTTTGCTGTTCGCAGTTGTCGCTGTCGTTATTGCTGTTGCTGCTCTACGGGTGAAAGTTCGTTACTTTGTTAATTTAAATGACATTGAGAATGGGAAAGTAATTGACTGTAGATTGTACAACAACAGCAACAACAGCAATTCAGCAAAAGCAACAACAAAAAAGAGGCACGACCCTGGCAATTGAGCAGCTTCCTTTGTTGCTGCGATCAAGTCTTAAACTTATGATTAAATCAGCTAGAAATAGAGGGGAATCAGCGGTTGTTTAACAGAGGAGAGCACAGCGCTTAACAGCGTGTTAACAGAGCAGAGCTAACAGTGTTTGAATGGGTAGGTTACTAACTTCAGAAGGGTAACCAACAGTAGTTTCACAGAAGAGAGCACAGCGCTTAACAGCGTGTTAACAGTGTTTGAATTTGCTTATTTTTAGAAGGTCAAGTGCTAAATAACTTAACCCTTTTGAAAATCAGTTAACTGCTGACAAAGATACACTAACTTAACACTTACTAAAAGCTAAACATCAGCAGTACTTCAACAGAAGAGAGCACAGCGCTTAACAGCGTATTAACAGAGCAGAGTTATCAGTGTTTGAAGGGGTAGTCTACTAACTTTAGAAGGTCAAGTACTAAATAACTTAACCCTTTTGAAAATCAGTTAACTGCTGACAAAGATACACTAACTTAACACTTACTAAAAGCTAAACATCAGCAGTAGTTCATCAGAAGAGAGCACAGCGCTTAACAGCGTGTTAACAGAGCAGAGTTAACAGTGCTTGAATTTGTATTCTGCTAATTTTAGAAGCTCCAGTACTTAATAACTTAACAACCTTTTGAAAATCAGTTGCACTAACTTAAAGCTTAAACTATCCACTAGTTCATACTCTGACCTCAATAACCTCCGACCTCAAATACAATACGACAATTACACATCGCCTATAAGTTGTTAAGTAAAATTACTTTAATTAAATCAAGTTGTTTGGCTTAATCCGCTTGGGCCCACAAAGCTGTCAGTTTGAAATGCAAGTAATATATAAGCCCTGATATAGCTGGTATATCGTGTGGATTTACTTGATTTATGTGTCATAATTTGTGCAACAAAGCGTTGAGTTTCAATTAATTGTGCCACAAATTCATATGCAGATGACAAAATAATATTATTATTACTTACAAATGCACAAAGTCGAGCTGATTAAATTAAACACAAACCTGAAACGATAGAGAGCGAGAGAAATGATTATTGTTAATGAATTCTAATTGGCATATCGCATATAAATTTATTTTATTTTAATTAATTTTATTTTTTATGTAAAACTCAATTATATTTGCATTTCAAAGTGAGCAAATAAAATTGATGCACATTTCATGCAATGAAAGCAAATAAATTTAGCACTTAATACTCGCATTTTACTGCCACGCCCCTTTGCACACACCCCCAAACCCATAAAACAGACAAAAACATTTAGTTTGTAGTGCGTTTTTTGTGTACTTTGCTGTTTGCCAGTTTTTCACTTTTCATGCGCTTTTCTTCTACCATAAAACAGGGAATAAACTGCAGAAAGTAACCTAAAAACTTCCTTTGGTTTTTGTTGGGATGTTTCAGTTTCAGTAATTTAAAATAGAAATTTATAACACAGAAAGTATACAAATATTTTCATAAACTTATTTCTGTTATGTTAAGCAGAGCTCTCTGCACTTAACATGATGTTAAGCTAAGCGCTGTGTTAGTAAAATTTGCCTGCTATGTCAAACAGTCTGTTAAAGCGCCTGCTAGCAGACTGTTGCTCTGTTAAAGCCCCTGCTAAGAGAGTGTTAGTCTCTTAATGCCTCTGCTAACAGTCTGTTAAAACCCCTGCTAACAGTCTGTTACTAAACTAAATTCCTTAGCCACTTTATTGTTTATTTTCGTACCATTTAAACTATTTTTCTGTTGCCCTGAAACACGCTTTAAATTGGTCAGCTTGAAACTGACCAACTGGCTAAGAGACACACAGACAGACCGACAGTCGAACGTGCTGGCAGACTGCCTGCCTTCTTCTGACTTCTGCTGTTGCTTCTTCTTCCACTTATTTATCTGCTGCTTTTTCCACAACTTTTACTGTGTATTTTTTGCTAGTTTCTAGTTTCCTCGCCCTGAAAATAATAATAATGAAACAAACCAGAGGAAAAGCAAAAAAAAAACACACAGTTTGTGCTATTTTCATGCGCTTTTTGCGCCGGATGTGCTGCATAAAAATGCAACACACACAAACACACACACACGGAGAACTGTGCACAACATTTTAAGCCAAAAAGTGGAGAAAAAAATGTAGGAAAATGTGTAATTTGAACAAAAGCAGCAACAGCGAGAAATGAAAAGAAAAACGCCGGCAAATGCTGCCCTTTTTCCACATTGGTAACTACTTTTTGCCTTTTCCACTTTTCCTTACTCCTCCTCCACCCACTCCCCCTCTTGCTCCACTCGTTTTCAAGCTCTCCTTGTTGTTGGCTAAACTTTTGGCCCAGCGAAATGGCCGTAAGCGAAATGCGTTTTTGATGCTGTTTGGTTGCCAGCGCCACGCCCTCTTTGCGCCTCTTTAGCTTCGCTTTACTGTTGGCCAAAAAGTTTAAGCATTAAGCCACTGTCAATTATCTTTCTCTCCCTTTTGGGTGCTTCCTTCGTTCGCTCACGCAAATTCACAAACGATTTTTCCCCCTTAAACTTGAAGCGCTCCCCACTCTCCACCCCCTCGTCTGCCGTCGAACGTCTTGGAAAATTGAAACAACTTTTGCAATTACTTTCCGCAAACAAAACAAATGTGCGCGAGTCACGCAATCTGCCTACCTTGCCACAGCCCTCCGCCCACTGGCTTACCTGCCACAGGCACTGTTGCATGACCGAGGAGCGGGGTGTGGGGGTTGTGCTTGGGGTGGAAACAATAATTAACCAGCATTGTTCATGCACACATTCCTTACAATGCTAATGACAATAACGAGTCACAACAAAATCCGCCCAAAAGGGTTGACAACAGCTGTTGAAAGGTGTAGTGACTGTGGGGAGAGGGGCACTAGAGTTTAGCGGGTGTATCTTAAGCCCAACTAACTTTAAACAATTTAAAGCTTATACTTAAATATATTTATAAATATTTTTCAACTAACTGAAACATAAATTTAAAGTAAAACTTTATTATTTATTACCCAAAATTCGTTTGCTTTTTGCCCAAAATCGAGCAAGTGTTAAACCATAAATTCTACGTTTAATTAAAATGTCGAGTGTGCGAGTGTGTGTGTGTGTGCTTTGCTTTTCCAATTGGTTTGACCAATTATACTAACAATAATTTCAAAAGGGAAATTGTCCAAAAAGTTGCCTGCTGTGGAAAATTGTGTACACATTTTGTGAAATATACACTCGTAAATACACACACACACACACACCTGCCATGTGAGTTGTGGTTAGTCACAGAGAAATGTGGCTTAAATATAAATGTCTGTGTGTGCGTATTTGCATAAGGACTAAGCGAGTCCTTTTTGGCATAGAATTTGTAAATCAACTTTGCAGTTGCTTGCGGGCAATGCTGCAATTTTATTATTGCGTTTATTTAACTTGACCCGATGGATATGCATACATAAGCAGTTTGCGGGCAGCAACAGCAGCAGCAGCAACAGCAACAACAGCAACAGCAGCAACAACAGACGGCAGCAACATTTTCATTGTTTGCTGCTGCTGTGAATGGCTCGTAAATCCTTTAGCCGCAACCGCACCCACACCCACACACCCACACACACATGTAGCTACACCCACAGCCAACACACCCACACACACAATGACTATGTGCTGTCCGTTGTCTGCTGTCTGTTGTGGTTGGCAAAATGTGCAGCTCTTCCTTTTTGCCTCTCCCTCTACCTTTCTCCCTCTTGCTCTCTCTGTCTCTCATAAATATTCGATCTCTCTACATCTCTGTTAAATTGCATTATGCAATTCCCAACGAGTTGAACATTTACCTTCAGGCAACACACTACCAACTGCCCACCTGTCTGTCGTTTTGGCCAAATGGAGCACGCAATTCCATTAAGCCCTTTGTTTCATTCCCGTGCCTCCCCTTTCACTCACTGCCTGTCTCACTCCTTCGCTCACTTAATAATTCAATTGTGTCACAATGCATTTAATGTGCTGAGCAAATTGCTAATTTCAATTTTGCCTCGTTTTGATAGGAAACAACACATTTGACCAAGGGATATCGACTGATTAAAATTGTTTGTGCTGGGCATGAGTGCTAAGCAGAGTAGGGGGTTTGTCATTAACTGTTTAAGCCTAATTAATTCAAATTTAGTTTTGAGATATGGTCACCCTAGAAAGTCATGGTCACCCTAAATGAGTTATGGTCACCCTAAAATTAAAAATGATTCCCGAGGCTGTAAATGGCGTAGTTAGCACAAGTGATGGTCACCCTAATCTTACTAAGTTTCAATTTCGCGCTCTACTTGCCCAATCATGACACCTTTCTTCTTTCCCCCTTTAATTACTGGGTATAAACCGAGTTTATTTATTTTGCTTAGCTGTTTATTGCTCCCATTTGTAGAAATCGTTTTGCTCAGCAAATTGCTGCGGTTGATTTTATTGAAAAATATTGAAAATAATCATAAAAGCCGCAGCACCGCCCACATCGAGTTCAATGTCTTTGCACATTGACCAAAAATAAATACTCAGCGCAAAAAATCAAAACTGTCAACAAATGAATGACTGACTGACTGACTGAATGAGTGAGCGAGTGAGTGACTGAGCAAATGAATGAATGGCTACTAAATTTAAATTAATTGCAAAATAAATTCAAAACAAATTGCTTTTATTCATGCACAACACGTGGCATATTTAAACAACGAGTGTGTGTGTGTGTGTGTTAGTGCTTTGTATGCTAATTTTAAGGGGTGGGGTAGGGGGGCCTTACTACGCCACACATAAGCCGCGACTAAATACTTACGGGAAGCTACTACTTAATACAAGCGACTCTTGTTAAACGCAGTGTACTCGTATTGCTCTCGTTGTTTGCATTTCTACATCATAAATAATGCAAATTAATTAGCTTTGGAATTTATTTCACACTGCCCACTCGCCAACACACACATAGGTGTGTGTGTGTGGCAATTTACGCCAAAATGCTGGGTAATTTAATAGAAAATGGCAGCCTCAGGGGGCACAGAGCACACACAACACACAACAGACAACAGACAACAAACGCAGACAAAGGCCAACACAAGCATACATATAGACAACTACTGAAACTACAACAACCTGCTCATATGTTGTACCCACTGTAGTTGTTGTTGTTGTTGTTGTACTGGGCACTTGGCACGTTCCGTGCCAGCGAAAAATTCTCATAATAATTAAACGAAAAACGCGTTGATTGCATGCAATTTGCATTTTACGACTACGCGACGAGGGCCACAAATGTGCGTCCGTCTGAGTGTCCCACTGTACGTCTGAGTGTCCCACTGTCCCTCCTGCTCCCCCTCTCCTCGCTTATTTATACCTGCTTGGTGTAGGCACCTCTGTTAGGGTAGGCCAACAGCTGCTTGGCTCCCAGCGCAGCGCTCAATTGGCTACTCAATAAGCCAACAACAACAACAACAGCAATTGATAGACAGACGGACAGCTCACACCTTTGGCTGTCTTCAGCACACAGTTAACCCCCTACCCTTGGCATACCCCTTTACACACACTCACACACACACTCGCAGTACATTGATTAGCTCGATTAAGCAAATTAGCTGGGCAAATGAATAAGCACAACAAGACAGTTTCACTGCGCGCGAGTTAATTTAATTGCGTCAAAAGAGTGCAAGGTGTGTGGGCTGTCAGGGGTAGCAGGGGGCGTGGCAGGGGGCAGTTGTAAACACTGCTGTGTGTAAGCAGCACAACAGACACGCCCTGCCCACTGATCAATCAAAAAGCGCACTTTAAATGTGCATTTATTTATTTACACAAATTTCCCACAAATTTCTTTATTTATGCACATTTAACTACTCACTTTTTGTCTACTTTTCCCATCACTAAGTTGTCTTTTTTATGTTTTTCCGGCAATTAAAATTTGCTGTTTTTTTAGTTCATATTTATTAATAAACTTCACTTTTTTTTGGCATGCAAATATACTTTTTACACACACTTTTGTTATGCATAAATTTGTTATTAAATTAGTCACTAACAATTTTATGTGCACTTCCGTTCTGGGCTCCGATTTTCTCCTCTTTTAGTAACGCAATATTTATTCGCATTCATTTATAGTTGTGCATAAAAAAAACTTGTGTTCAATCAACACACACACACACACACAGCAAAAGATCAAAGAAAATTCACAGTTTCCATTTGCATAAGCAAAATCGTTGGGGCGCAAAGAAAATGAGGAAAAACCAAACACACATTCAAATGGCCAACAAACTGAAGAGGGGAAAATGCGAAAAACGCAGCAATTTTAATTGTGGACATACACAACGAGTACGCTCTATTTAAGCCAAGTTGCTGGGTGTGAGAAGCATAAACACATCATAAAGCATTTAGTTTAAAGTGTAGACGACAATCGGTTCATTCGATAACAATTTATCAAATTGCCAAGTGATTTGTGGGGGTTTTATGGGTGTCAGAAGTGATGTAAATATTTTTTAAAATTATTAAATAAAATAAAAAATAATTATAGACATTTAAGAAACTACATTTATGATATTTTTTGCTTATATAAATATATTTAGACGACAATCGGTTCATTCGATAACAATTTATCAAGTTGCCAAGTGATTTGTGGGGGTTTTAATGGTTTTAGAAATCATACAAATATTTTTAAAATTATTAAATAAAATAGAAAATAATTATAGACATTTTGGCAACTAAATTTATGCATTTTTGGCTTATATAAATAAATTTAAAAGGCTTCATTTTATATACAAGTTTATATGTGTTCTAAAAATCAACAAAAACTTTCAAATAATCGATAATTTTGTTAACAATCGATACCTATTGAACTACTAGCTAAATTCCTAGCCTGTTACAAACTGATCAGCCAAAACAACTTACCCTACAGAACACAATTATAAGTAAGTATTTAACCTACACTACTCTCTTTTCCACCTTCACTTTTTACCTCCCCTTCAAGCAAACGTAGGCGTATCACACCTCCCACCCCGCTTCCCCCCTCCTCTTGGTACACTGCCAATTCTTGGTAAGAATTCCTGATGCCAGATTTATATCCGTTTGGCGAGAACTCAACGTACAAAATTTGTAGCTTGCCAAATATTTTCGACACATTTTGCGGCTGACTGAAAGTAGCAAATAATGACGACGACGCTGCTGATGATCAGCATTATGATCATTATTATTAATGCGGTATGATGAAGTGCCAATAATTTTCTGGCATTTTGTAAAACTAATGTACTTCCATTTCTCTAGCAACAGCCACTTGCCACTTGCCACTTGGCCATAATTTATGGCCAAAATTTGCATACAATGAGAAGGCGGCTCAATTTTTCCCCCTCTTTTCTTGGCTTTCAAATTGAAATAGCGGT
Organism: Drosophila dunni; assembly: GCA_018152125.1. Classification (NCBI taxonomy): domain Eukaryota; kingdom Metazoa; phylum Arthropoda; class Insecta; order Diptera; family Drosophilidae; genus Drosophila; species Drosophila dunni. The sequence continues at coordinate 9,060,052 of JAECXC010000339.1, read as the reverse complement.
GTCAAAGTGCTGGGAAAATTAGACGTTACTTAGAGACAACTTAAATATTTTAATTAAACAAAATTAGTTTTAAAATAGCGCATGCCACTCGTTAATAGCCAGGGTATTAAAAGTTGGTGCAGCTTAGTTTTTATGTATTTTATTTTGGTTTTTAATGTGCAGCACAATTTATGTGGTGCCTGCAGGGGGTCTGGGCGTGGCAATGCGAATTTTATTTATTTGCTGTTAATTAATGTCAAATATTTCAATAAACAATTAAAGAAATCAAGGCGAGCTGCTTTGAGAGGGGTGTGCTGAGGGGGTGGCGAAGGGATTGTTTAAAGAAACGGACAAAAATATGCAATTGAAATTTATGAATGCCGTTCGTTGGTTCGTTCGCTTTCATTTATTTCATTAATTTTTGCTGCTGTTTTTGTTGTTGTTTATTTATTTATTGTTGTTGTTGCACATTTCGCGAGCTGTTTCATGGTTCATGGGGCATGAAATGCAATGGCAACCAGCTAAAACAACAACAACAAAACTGCAGCAATAATAAAAAGTAATTTTTTTGTTGCTGTTTTGTTTTTGGACTCAATGGAGTTGCAATAATCGTTGTTGTTATTGTTGTTTGTTGGTTGTTCGTTGTTGCTGTTGTGTTGCTCCAACAATGGATACTTATTGTATTCATGTTTGAAAACCATTTTAAGCGCTGAGCTGCAACAAAAGCAACAACAACAACAACAACAACAACTGCAAACTGTTGGGTCTGTCCGTTGGTCATTTTGCCTCACCTTTAAATTGTGGGCTTTGCGGCAACCGGAACACGCCCATTATATACGCACACACTCACACACACACACACTCACTCACACACCCCATGTGTGTGTGCCTGTGTTTATTCATTTTGTTGACCACCTCCTGCGGCTTTCCATTGCGTGCCAAAGTTGCCGCCTCTGTCTGGCCGCATGTCCTGCAACAAGCAACCTCAACAACTACTACAACCCTGGCAAAAATTATATTATGCGGTGTAGAGTGTAGCCAGTGACCAACAGCAAAGATACCCTAGAAAGCGGTGTTAAATAACATTTGAGTAATATTTAAGCAAGCAACGCTGTTAAACTCAACGCTGTTAACTTAACTACCAGCAAACTGTTAGCTAACATGGCTGTTAACGCTATATTAACAGCTTAAAGGCCATTGCTTAAGCTTAAGGCAGCTGTAGGCAAAATGTAATAGCTCTGTTAACATAAATACCAGCAAACTGTTAACTAACTTCGCTGTTAACAGCTTAAAGGCATTTGTTCAAGCGTTAAGCAGCCGTAGGTAAAATGTAGCAGCTCTGTTAACCATAATATCAGCAAAATGTTAACTAACATGGCTGTTACGGTACTGTTAAGTACTTTTTTCCCACAAAATAGTCGCAATTTGAAAAGTTTCCAATGTAGAAACGTATCTTAGACCTTACTACATTCCCGCTCAGCGCCCGCACTTTACAGGGTATCAGAATGTGTGTATACACGCTAAAAATGTGTGTTATACTGCATGCAATTAACGTAACAGCAACCGCAGCATAAATGAAATATGCATGAAAACAATAATCAATTCAAATACACACAAGCAAAAGAAAGGAGAAGAGGAGAAGGAGAGGAGAGGGGTAGGAGAAGGAGGAGCAGAGTGTGGAGTGCCAAAGTAGAGGGTATAAGGGCTTTAAAGCCGTCAAGTGAACAGAGCAATACAGTTTACTCGATAATATTTTAAGTGCCGTGTCATTAAAATCGCGTGCGTTGGCCCCTCACTGTATGCGAGTGGGCGTGGCAGCTGGACTGCTAAACGAGCCAACACAAATGTACAACAACAGCAACAAAATGTATATAATAATAATTACAATAAATAAAAAACACAACAACACAAACTCAACACAAGACAACGAGCTGCCAATTTGGCGTGTCAGTTGTTACAGTTGAGGGAGCTCGGAAAAGCAGGGAAAAGGAGGGGAACGGGGGGTAAATGTGATATGAATTTGAGTTAGCTTAGCGCTGTAATTAACTGGACTGGTACAAAAGAGGGCCGAAACCTTAACGCCCTCATCATTATCATCAACATCATCAGTATTATCATTATACAATCATCATCTACATCAACATCAAAATCATTATTATTAGCCTACAGAAAATGAAAGAAATTGAAATGGGTCGTCGTCATTAGCAGCACAAACATAAAAGGCGCACTAATTAAAATTACAACAAAAGGAGACGCAGAGAGGGATGAGAGCGGGGGAGGAGGGAGCAGCGGAGAGGGATGGTTAGAACGTCTATAATAGATAAACAATAATAGCAAACAGCACACAGATACACAAAAACAATGAAAAAGCAAAAGTAATTGAGTTGGCCAAAAGGACAAAAAAGGGAAGCAAATGAAAGCAGTAAAAGGGGAGGAGAAAAACAAGTGAAGAGGAAAGGAAAGGGAAACAAAGGGAAGCAAAAGTTGAAATAAACAATTTCCGGTTTATGACCTTTTTGCGCAAATTGAATTAAAAATGTGATTGTAAAATTTGCTGCAATATGCACATAATTAAAGTGCAAACAGGAGTCGACAAAGACGAGGCAACAGCCAGGATAAACTTGGCTAAGAGCAGACAGCTACAAGCGTCATATTAAAGCTGATTTGCCGCTTGACTTGTCAGCCAAAAGCAGACACCAACGCACACACACAAATAAGCAAACAAACAAATAAACGAGAACAAACTGAAAGCTGGTTTTATTCGCGCATTTCGCATTTTATCAAGCATTACGTATACGACGTGTATGCCCCGTCGGTGGCAAGAGCTTAGCACAGGAAGCCGGAAGGCAGCTGGAAGGAAAGCAGCATACACGCAGCGTATGAGCGTGGCACAGTGGAACAAATATGCAAATTAAATGCATTCGAAATGACAAAACAAAATAAATATTCAATAAGTTTAAATTGTGGGGAGTAGCTTAGCGTGAAAATTGAGCAAACTTTTATGGAATTTGAATTTTTTTAATTTCTACAGCACTTTACAGTTTTTCCCTACAATTGTTGTGCTCTTTACCACAGTAGCACCCCTCCTACCAACGTGTCCGACTGTTTCTGGGCAGCCCAACCGCAGCACATATCCTGCTGGACTCCCAGAATGTAGCTCGAACTCGACCCAGGGCCATATTTTTATGCGCGTTCACAGTAGTTCGCCGCTTGGCGCATCCGGTTGGCAGGGAGCAAGGAACGTAAACGTGAACGTGCATGTCAACGTAACGCGCAGTGCCAGCTGGAATTTACAGTGTTTGTGCCTCGCTCCCTACCGCTTGCCAGAGCTTCCTCATGACCCTATGTGCTGCTGACTGTCTGCTCCTTATATAAAATATCCTGCCAGCTTGTGTGGCGCTTCCTGTGGCGCACACAGACACACACCAACACACACACACACACTGCCACTCCCACCCTTTGTGCTACTGACGTACGTTGATTTTGTCGCAGTATCGCAGCCAGGAATAACAACAACAAAGTGAAACCTCCTTTACCCAGTCACCCTGTCACCCCGCCTTTATTGCTGGGTGTTTGCCTTTGCTTTTGCGCTGTTTATTGTTTTTCCTTCTCCTCTTTTTTGCTGTTGTGCCACAGGAAAACCTTTTGCGTGGCATGTTCCCAACTCTTTTGTTTCGACATTGTCGGGATTTATGCAACAACAGAAATATTTCTCTCTGCTGACTTTTAACACACACACACAGAAAAAAGGAGGAAAAAAAGGAGGAATGAAACTTTAAAAGCTTGTCACATGAGTTGAGCAAAATTTGCGCTTAAATTATGCACAGTGCATAAATTAAATGTCAATTTTAATAAAGTCATTGCGTCGCTGGAGTTTGCCAAATCAAATGTACGTGCAACAACGGCTGGAAACAACTACAACAAAGGGGCGGATAGAACGTGTCTGTGGTCGACACAGACTGCCAAAAGAAATTAAATTTTTATGAATCAACAGAAACAGCAACAACAGCCAAAAGGAGACATAAGAAGGCAACGCATAATGAAGTTTAAGTGTAATATAATGGGCATGCGACGAGGGCGGGAACGAGGGCTAGACACAGTGACGCCGCCCTTAGGACAACCCCCAAAAAGTAACAACAACATCAACACACACACACATACACACACACAAACTGTGTGCATGTTCGTTCAGGTTAAAGTGGTTAAATAAACGCACGCGTGGCGACACAAATGAAACGTGACGAGTGCCACTGACAACACACAGTCCGATCGCACCCACCCTGGGGAAGAGTGGGTAGGAGAGAGGAGGGTAGGGGAGTGGTTGGTTTGCTGACTGGCATCAGGCGGCTTTTATTCGTGCCTAGCATTTGCAAAGTCGTAGAATCAAGCACACGTGCTTCGCACTTTAATCATGGCACAGACAATTTAAAGAGGGGACTTTACATAGATTACACACTACTCAGAGACAGGCCTAAAGCAGCAAAGGGTCAAAGCAACCTATGGTTAAGCAATACAGTTGACGGTTTAATGCCAAGTGCTATTAGCAACAGATGTAATAGATTTATAGACAGCGTAACTAAATTGAAAGTATTTTTAAAGTAAGAAGTTTTAGCAGTTTTCTTAGCCCTTTGTAAACCTTTAGAAAAACATATTTTAGCCCCACAAAAACACAGCTCAATGTTTGTATATTTAAACTTCAATCTGCATACCAAATATCCAACTTTTTCATTATTTTTATGCTCGAAAAGTTTGTGAACTTTTCTACAACTTTTGGTTACACACAAAGAGCACATCAATGTGGAATTTACCGCTGACAAATTCCCAAATGCGTTTGACTGAACAAATTAACCTGTGCGTGTGTGTGTTGATGTGTGTGTGGGTGTGGAAAACATTTTCATTTCCCATTGTGGTTCTTTAATAATTTATGGCATAACAACAACGTCAACAGCAGTGGCTCTTGAGCCACATTAATAGCAAAATGACATTGCGTGTTTAGTTCAAATTAACCAAAAGTATTTTCAACTTAATGCTTCAATACATACAACGAAACACATGAAATAATGACTTCTTTGTGGTGTAGTCAGTCATGTTAAGGGGCATGCTGATAAAAAGACACACGTCACAACAAACATTGACCTTTTTATGGCAGCAGCTGAGAAAACAGTTATTGTGCTAGGAAATGGCATGTAATTAGGCAGAGGAATTTTAAAAAGTTGGAATTTAAATCAGTAATAATCAGTTGAAGCTGAACTATAACTTAACAGACTTTCATATTAACATTAACAGCGCCGTTAAGTGTTAGCAGCAGCACTGAGTTAATTTATATTAATAACTATAGCATAATAAAAGCCTTAACTAATAGTTAACAGCATAAACTGTAAGCTAACAGTCTGAATATAAATCAGTAAAACAAGTTGAAGCTAAATTATACCTTAACAGACTTTCATATTAACATTAACAGCGCTGTTAAGTTGTAAAAAATACACTGTATTTATTTATATTAATAATGACAGCATAATAAAAGCCTTAACTAATAGTTAAACTCCTTCAACAGCATAAACTGTGAGTTAACAGCGCCTGTTAGTAACAGCAAAAGCTGAACTAACAGCAAGACTTACAAGCTGAGTTATTTGCCGCATAAACGACTTAGCTTGACACCGAAATTAATCCCAAAAAAGTAAGAAATTCCTTTAGAAATTCCGTATCCCTAAGAAAACTCGACATTTAGAGCAATTACATTAAATGTATTGAAAGGGAATGCCACAAACTTGACTAACATGCCCAACAGCTGGTCAAGCTGTGTGTTTCTGTGGCTGCTTTACAACACTGCATTTTGTTAATTAAAAGCACAAAACTATGCTGAATAATTGAATGAGCAAGAGGGGGGAAAAGAGGCAAAATTTAGGGCTCCAAGACTAGACATGTGTCAAAGGGATTTGTGAATTATTTCAGGTGGCTGAATTGTTGAGGAAAGTTTTATGCAAAGACTTTTGCCTAATGCCTCGAGATGCTCAAGTTGCTGTGGCTGTGTGTGTGTGTGTGTGTATCTATGTGTCTTATTTGTGTGTGCACAAGGAGTACAAATACTTTTGACTGCTTTTTGTGGTAGTTTGATGCTGGCAGAGACACAAGAGCTAAGAGCTTGTTGCAAATACATCTTTAGACTCTAGACCGTAATAAAGGATTGCTGTTCTTGTTGTTGTCGCTGTTGTTGTTGCTGTTGCTGCTGTCGTTGCCTTTTACTTTGGGCCCTGCGTCTTCCAATCAGTTAACGCCCACCGACAAACTTTAGTCTGCAACTCCGACACGTTTAAATATATGCAAATCAGCAGCAACAACTACAACAACAATAACTGTGTTGCTCCTCGCCAAGTTGTGAAAATCAAATTAAGCAGCAGCAGCCAAAAAAAGAAGAATTCTGTTCTTGTTGCTGCTGTTGTTGTTGTTGTTGCTGTTGTTGTTGTGTAGCATGTCATGTGGCGCGTGGGCGTAGCCAGCAACTGTTGGTAGTTGTACTGCGACAAATGCAGACAGTCAACAATGTTGCTGTCGCCTGGGCTGAGTGCCAACATTTGGATAACTTTTGGGCCAAACTCAAAGGCAAAAACTGCGACACTGAAGTGGCAACTTACAGCAGGCTGCTGCTGGCACTAGCTATAAAGAGACAGAGAGTGAGAGGGGTAGAGAAGTGGAGTGAGAGCGCTGGAAACTTGACAAACTTTGGCTTGCAATTTTCTTTTTCTTTTACTGTTTGAAGTAGTTGAGTTCTCTCAGTGATTTTCGTCCAAACCCAAACCCAAAACCCAAAAAAAACGAAAGGCTTACGAGGCTAAAGTATTTGACGCCAAGAGCAACCCGTTCAAGGCAAGCGTGTTGGGGGGAAAAGTGCAGGGTATGCAGGGTTTTGAAATTGAATTGAAGTGTGCTTCAGTTTTGTGTTGTCAGGCAGAAGGAAGTAGTTAAGTGAACTCAAGGGAAAAGTTTTCTGTGAACGGCTAAAAGTGGGCAAAGACCCGAGAAAGGGAAAATGAAAAACACAGCGTGTGTACTACCACTTATACCCCTTGTTTAACTATAAAGGGGTAGCTGAGAAAATCTATAAATTTATATAGGAAACCTTCATACACTGCGTGCTTATTTACAGGGTACACAACAGCTTTAAGATGTCATCCCGGTTTACGCGTGTTTCACAAATTTGTTTCAATTATTTTTGGCCAAATAGCAACATTTATTTCGATACACAAGTTTTGTCTCTAACTGAAAGGTCAGCTCAAACTTTGCTTTTCTATTAACTGTGGCTTTAATGGTGACTGTGTGTGTGTGTGTGTGTTGTACTTTGTTTCGTAGCATAAAATCCCAGCAAATTGTTTGGCAGTGATAAATGTTTGGCTTGTGACATGACAGCCAAAGTTTTGTGTGCCGCATGTTTATGCCACACAGTTGATGACTGCCATGCCACAGCTCTCCACTGTCACTCTCCCCTCTACCCCTGTCTCCCCTACCAAACTTGGTAGCAACTTTCTGCTACTTTTGCTTCTCTTCTTTTGATTATTTTTGCGGGGTTTATTTCGTTTTATCGTTCATTTCTTTCAGTAAAACAAACAACGCTGCCACGCCCACACCAAATGGGCAGGGGTAGATTTGTGGGATGGCCACGGCAACACAAATGTCAAGTGTGGTATGCAAATGTGGCAGAGTGGAAAATGCGCGGAATTCACAGTGAAATAAAACGCGACAAACACAAAACACACAACAAATTTTCATGTGATTTTAATTTATTTGGCTACCGAGCAAGTTGTTCTGTGTTAGCTGTTGCTTTCTTGGCAGCTAATTAAATACACACAAACACACACACACACACACACACACAGGGCTAAAACAAAAGATAGCCGAAATTACGCACCAAGAGCAGGCGGGGAGAAGCTAAAAGAGCGACAGTGATAGCTATAAATAAATGGTCAGCGCTGCTTAACAAAGCAAACAAATTTAAATTTAAATAAATTATAAAAAGGCAGCACTCGAAAGTGAAGAGGGAGAGGGGGAGTACTACACAGAGATAGTTTAATTTGATGCCCAAAGTGGTCAGCGTCAATTTGTAGCAATAACAATTTCTCGCGCATTTGGCAGTAATCAAATTTAATTTTATTAGACAAGGCAAAAAGTGAAAGAAAGCAGAAACAAACATAGCTATTAAATAAATAGCTAGAAATATAAATATTTTAAGTCTTTGCCTTTGGCTGCCAAAATATACACAGAAAAATATATAAACTTTAGCTGAAATATCTTTTAAATCCACACCAACTTAAAGCATCTCTGGAAAGCGCATTTCATTGGGAACTGCGGCCTCGAGCCTCATAATTCATTGTGCTATATATACACATGATATATGCACAAATATATGTACATCTCTTTATATATAAACATTTGTCTGTTTACAGCTTGAAAATCAAAAATTCATTGGCAAAGGCGCCGCCGTGATTATTATTTATTTAGTTTAAAAATTACATTAGGCATACGACGCGTTGAACATGTCAGCGCTGTCATTTAAGAGCAGGCACAAACACACAGGCACATATACACATACACACTGTGTGTATAAATAAAAATATGATGGCTTTTTAATAGAAATTTATTTTGGTTGCGTGGCAGCAGCCGAAGGCGTTTAAAAGAGGAGCTAAAGTGACTGAAAAGTCGATTTAATCGGTTAAAAATTAATTTTAAATATTTTAAAAATGTTTAAAATATTTTGCAAATGTTTAAAAATATATAAAATATACTAAAAACATTTTAAAAATATTTAAAATATACTAAAAATATTAAAAAAATATACTAAAAATATTTAAAATATACAAAAAATATTTTAAAAATATTTAAAAAAAATGTAAAATATTCTAAAATTTTTTAAAAATATAAAAAATATACTAACAATATTTTTAAAATATTTTAAATATATTAAAAACATTTTAAAAATTTTTTAAATACACAAAAAAAATTTTAAAAATATTTAAATTACACAACAAATATTTTTAAAATATTTAAAATATATTAAAAATATTTATAAAATATTTAAAATATACTAAAAATATTTTAAAAATATTTAAAATTTACCAAAAGCATTTTAAAAATATTTAAAATAATTTCAAGGCAGTTGTGCTTTAAATGCTTAAATTTTTTCAACTGTTTTTTTTTTTTTTGACTGTTAACAAATCAGTCTTTTGGCTTTAAATTCTGAGCAGTACAGGATATCTTTATAGTCTAGTTAACTCGCCTCATAGCACGCTAAATTGTTGTATTTTAAGAACTCTTAAAGCATTTTCATCTCGAGCTCTCGACGTAATACAATTTGACACATGTTCGCCGCCGCCTTTGGGAGCCGTTAATTATACTGAATACTAGCGGCTGACTGTGAACTGTGGGAACGCGAGATGAGTGTGTGTGGGTAGTGTACTGTGCGTGTGTGTGTGCGTTTCATTATTATTTTTTTGGGGAAAAACTAAATCGATCGATTCGCTCTCAAGTGGCGCAACTTTTATGGGGTGTGCAATCAAAAATGTTGTGGTTTTCATTAATTTTTGTGCTGTTGTTTATTTTGTGTGCTGTGTTCTGAAGTGAAACAAATTAACTTGTTTGTTTATTAAATTTAAGCGTTGGCCAGCGGGCAAAAGTGATGGATTTAAAGAGCGAGTGTGTGTGTTAGTGTGTGTGTTAGTGTGTGTGTTTAAAATAGCCTGCGGCTTCAAAATTTTCATTGAAATTACTCGCATTTTGGATTTATTTATTTATTTATGTTTTTTTTCTCTCTCTCTCTTCGCTTGTTGCCCGCATTTTTCACACGTAATTCTGACAGCTTTATGTGCGTACGCGTGTGTGAGTGTGTGTGTGTGTGTGAGTTTGTTGGTTTTGCCTTCCATTTGCTTATTTTGGCGTGTATTTCATTTTTGTATGCCAAATGTGCGAAATGTCATAAATTTTATGGCCAGCGCGCATGCAAAACACAAAATTGAGCAAAAAGAAAGAGCAAAAAAAGGAAGAAAAAAAAACTACAACAACAACAACAACACTGGCGAACGTGCCCGCTGGGGTCGTTGTCAGTGGGAGTGTCAAGGGAGGGGCGGGCAGAGGGAGAGGGGTTTGGGGTTGGCGTTTCGTACATTTTTGGATGAATGGGCAAAAGGCAAAAAGTAATGAAATTCACATTCAGTTTATTTTCATTTTTATGCGATCTTTTTATTGCAACGACGACGACGACGACACAGAATAACCACGAAGATACCGACTCCGAGAAATAAATACAAATGGTGTCAGAAAACAACGTTGCGTGCGCTATTTCTTTATGGCCAGGCCAAGACCAGTCAAGCCAAGAAAATGTGTAACAAAAGGGGGTAAAACAAGCGCATTAGCTGCAAAAAATACACTACTAATTGTTAGGGAGGGGAGATTATTGCATTAAATCGTGATTTTAAAGTCCTAAAATTGATTTGAATTTGAAACAAGTAAGAAAGCCTACAGTCGAGCGTGCCGACCGTAAAAGACCCCGTACTCTTTCGACTGCGATATGAGCAATTTTTAACCGATTTGTGTTATGAGAGTTATAGGCTATAGTCGTTTGATTCGTATCAAATTTGGTGGGGATACATATCATACTCACATACTGTGTGAACTTGGTACTGATAGCTGTAGTCGTTTCCAAGCTATGTCGTTTTTTACAATTTAATTTGAATTTAACTTGATCTGCCTGACATACAGACGGATTTTCATTCCAAATTTGGTGTCTCTAGCTCTTATAGTTTAGAAGATCCAGGTGTTCATCCGGACGGACATCGCTATATCGACTCGGCTGTTGTTGCTGATCAAGAATATATATACTTTATGGGGTCTGCCACGCCTCCTCCTTTCGCTTCTGACAGACCTAATAGACCACTCTACTCTTTTTTAGAGTACAGTGTCTAAAAATGCCAACAATTAACAATTTGGCGTAACTTTGTGCGTCTAGAACTAGTCGTGTTGCTAAATGCTTAGTTCAAGTGTCTATGAAGCACGTCAGACACTTCAAGACACTTCACTTAAGTTAAACGCTCGAAATAAAGGTTGTTAAATGATTAAAAACAGCTATGGACAGTTGGTAACTAAAGCTGCCAACAGTACCCAAGCCGTTAGTAATCAAAAAAGGTATATAAGTAATAGTAGTGCTCCCTAAATTCTTCAGACCTCAGCCAAGTTAGTAACATAGCTAAACTGCCCCACAAACGGTTAGCGTATCAAGTGTGCTTCACTGCGAATTTGAGTGTTGATTTCGAATTGTGTTACTCAGATTTATTTGTGTGTGCGTAAGAGTGTGTGTGTGCGTGTGTACACACATTTTATTGCTGTGTGCTGGCTTTTAACAATTTGTACTTGACTCGCAGAACAGGTAAATAAATATTTGCCAAGCCATTCGAATAATGCCTCGAATATGTTTTCTGACCAATTGAGTCATAATTACGAGCACTTCTAGCTAACCAGATACACACACACACACACACACACACACACACACACAGCTTTTGTCGTATTTACTCGAGTTTCAGCTTTCGATTTGCTGTGAATTCATTAAATAAATTCGAAACGAAATTCGAAATTTATTGCATAAAAGCCGAGACCTTAAATCACTTTACAAAATATACACATTTATGCAAATTTGTTTGATTTTTTATCAAAATTCATTTATGTGGGATTACACACACACACACATGGACACACACACACAAATTAAATTTATTTTGTTATCAACAAAACACACAAAATGCCAATATACAAAATATTATTTTGTGTGAGAATTTCTCTGTGAATTGGACAGGAACTTGTGTGTTGTTGTAGCTCTTGTTGTTGTCGGTCTATTTTAACCGAGTTCAGTGCCAGCGCACAGCATTTGCGGTTGCCGTGTATCTGTATCTGTATCTCTAGCTGTATCTGTAGCTGTATCTGTGTTGCTGCGGTTTGTACAAAAAACTTTTACATTTTTGCCTGGAAAATTTGCTGTTTCACAACGCACAATTTTCAATGGGTACTTTTTCTGCTAGGAGGGGTTTGGGGGGGGTGTACTGGGAGTTTGGGGATTTTTCGTTTTGTCGGCACTCTCGGAAATGTTTCATTAATGCAGAGCACAGAAAAAACATAACGAAAATGTGTGGCGCATATAAATTTGTTTGAAAAGGGAAGAGAAAAAACAGAGTGGGCTGTAAAGCACACATAGATACCCTGTAGAAGAGTGTTTAAAGTTTAGGCTGTGAAAACGCCGCTCTAACTACTTTTTTAAAGGGTGTGCTTGAAAGAGTGAGCTGTAAAGCACACATAGATACCCTGTAGAAGAGTGTTTAAAGTTTAAGCGGTGAACACGCCGCTCTAACTACTTTTTTAAAGGGTGTGGTTGAAAGAGTGGGCTGTAATGCACACATAGATACCCTGTAGGCGAGTGTTTAAAGTTTAAGCTGTGAAAAGCCGCTGTAACTACTTTTTTATAGGGTGTGCTTTCAAGAGTGGGCTTTAATGCACACATAGATACCCTGTAGGCGAGTGTTCAAAGCTTAAACTGTGAAAAAGCCGCTCTAACTACTTTTTTATAGGGTGGGCTTGAAAGAGCTAAGTTTGGTGACTGTTAGTTGATCTACTATCTATACCCCCTCAGCCCCTCCCCTTGAACCCCCCACCCAGTTGGTCAAAAGTTGCAAATTATGCATATTAGATGGCCTCCGCAGCAAACTGCACTTGCAGCACTAATAAAATTTCATTTTAATTGCAAAAGTTTTTTAATTAAACAAATTTGCACAAAGCACCAGCGCCATCTAGCGTTGGGCAGCCAACTTACGTACAAATTGCGCAATTGACAGCGGATTCTCATAATTGTGCACTCACCTGTAACGAGAGAGAGGGGGAGAGAAAAGAGAAATTAGTTGGAATTGAGACAAAATTAAAATAAATAATAAATCAGACGCGTGTTTAATAAATGCGCGTTTTGTGTGCCTGACAAACATTGAATTTCAATTTACTGCCAGTTGGCATAAATAATCAAACACACACACACACACACACACACACCCAGACAATACTGTGGCCAAAGTTGTTGCTGCCACAGAGGCAATTAAAGTGACGCATAAATAATTTATTGACATTCGCAATGACAATTGAATGGAAGCAAACAGCAAAGAGCGTGGAAGAAGAGCTGTAGTGGGGGCAGAGAGGGGGCGTGGCACGCTGTACGGCTACACAATTGCACATCTGTCACTGTGCAACAAACTGAGGCAAGTTCAGCCAGTTAATCGCCCATCAGCTCTAACTTGTGCTACTTATGGGCTTTGATTGGCTTATTTGATTGATTTAACACAAGCGAGCAGTTAGTCAGTTGAAAGCCAAGTTAAGCTATGAAGTGGGCTAAAAACAGCTAAAATAAAGGCTTTTAATAAGGCATTAAATGGGCTAAATATTAAACAAGACTTCTAAACAGTCTTGGTTTAAATAGTAACTAAGTACCACAAGTAAAATAGCTACCAAAGTAAGCCATAAAACAGCTAAACAATTAACATCTTCAGCTTGAATTTAACTGAATTTTATACAGCGTACATAACTACATCGCTAGCTGATGTCTAATCAGCAGCGCCATGAAATATTCATGATGTTGGCATCAAATGTATGCAGCCAGTTATCGTTCTCCCGTCTTTAAAGCCAACAAAGTCATAAAAAACAAAAGAGTAGAAAACCAACAAGCAACAAACAACAATTTCAAGTTGACATTTGAATTGTTTTTGACATAAATTTTGTTGGTGCCACAAAATGTTGGTAGTTTTGCTGAGCAGTTGAAAGTTCACTTGAATTGCTGCCACTTGAGGGCAACAGCAGCGGCAACTTTCTAAATGCACAAGTGAACACTTGGCCGCAGTCATTTAACTGTTTTCTGGCCACAAACCATTCATACAGCCATCCATCAACAGCAGCCACAACCAAAACTAAAACCAAAGCAACTGCAAGTCATCTGAGTGATGATTCGTGACGTGCATAAAGAAAACTCATGTGGCCACGCCCCAAGAAAATTGCAAATCAGTGGGAGTAAAGAAAACTCACGCCAAAATGGTAGCTGAACTGGAACTGGAACTGCAACTGGAAGTGGAGATGGAACTGGCACTGAAATAACTTAATTCACTCGCGTAGCTGATTAATTGAGTCCGTTCGCTGTTTGGTACTCCCGGCTCGAGGGCGCCCCAGTCTCAAGTAGCTTCAATTAGCCACGAAGACCACAGCGCGGCGACAATGTCATTATGAAGCTCTCGAGATTGACTTTTAATGACCGGAAATAAAAAGCAACAACAACAAGCACAACACAACACAACTATAGCAGAGGCAGCAGCAGAATTGTGTATATATAAAAATTGAGCAAGAGCCAAAAAGAAAAAGAATAAAAAGAAAAAGAGGAAAAAAACACAAAACTCAGCGCAGAGCTCAAAACTAAAATACAATGAGAAAAGTTGCCGTTGCCTTTGCCGTTGCTTTTTGCCTCTCCACTTCTTCTCTTGTGGCCATTTCTTCTCCTCCTGTCCCCTCCTACCCCCTCTCTCAACGACCTCACAGAGTGGCAGCCAAATGAAAAATGTTTCAACTGCCGCCCATTTGAGTTGTCCTCATCTCATCTCCGCTGAAACTGAAAAACTTACACAGCGCAAAAAGGTTCAAGCTCAGACGCTGAAGAGCCTTCAGAGGCTAGAGTTTAAGCTAGCACGACTAGCAGATACTACGTAGTAGAACGAAGAGATTTGTTTGGGGGTGTTTCATGGGTTTAAGTAGCCTAATTTATATGAAAAAGGCTAAAAGCAGCCAATTTATGTGGAAGAAAAGAGCTGAGTTTAATGTATGTTTTAAAATTTATTAACTGTATTAACTTTAGTCACTAATTTAGCTATGTAATGGCCAAATATTATGACAAACAGCTAGTAAATGTAGCTAGATTTCAAGAGTTGTCATCGTTTTACTCTGAAACCTGCCTAGTCTAGCTGTAAATTAGCTGAAATAAGCATTATTGAGTCTAAATAACCGTCTAGATAAAATACCCTCCATTAATGCCTACTTTATACCCCTTTTTACTCCCTTTTACAGGGTAGCTGTGCGAGATTACAACGTTGCCATTCTACGCTTTGATTTTCCAACTTTTTCTCCGCAGTTCATACCCCCTTCGTACCCCTTTTCTTCCCATTTACAGGGTAGCTGTAAGAGATTTCATCGTTGCCATTCTACGCTTTGGTTTTCCAACTTTTTTTCTGCATTTATATTCCTGTTGTACCCCTTTTACTCTCATTTACAGGGTACCTTTCGTTTTCTATCTTTTTTCAGCAGTTCATACCCCTTTTTAAGCCCCTATTACTCCCATTTACAGGGTAGCTTTGGTTTTCCAACTTTTTCTCCGCAGTTCATAACCATTTTATACCCCTATTATACCCCTTATCACCCCCATTTACAGGGTAGCTGTGCGAGATTTCATCGTTGCCATTCCACGCTTTGCTTTTCCAACTTTTTTCAGCTTTTATTTTATTTTTTTCCCTCTCTTGATTTTTGTATCTTCCGCGGGAGTCTTTACGCTGCCTTCCCCGTCTCTTTTGTGTTTATAAAAATTGAATTGATGAGTCGCTTGAAATGAGTTCAAAAGGTTAATAAACGTGGCCCCAAAAAGAAACAAAAGTAACGATGAGTTCGTCGGTTCGTTGTGTATGAGTATGAAGGCGAGTACATTCAGTATTTAAATATGACTGCAGGCGAGTTGGGTGTGAGTGTGAGGCACTTTGAGTGCTGCTACAAAATAAAGCAATTTATCTAATTGCAATTGGACACGCCCAGGCAACAAAACATTTATTTATTTTGTATACGTTTTAGGCCCGATTTGGCAGATGGCCAATATATACCAGCTATGGAATAATAAGCAAACAATAGACCAAATGCCGTTACAAATTATGCGGCACCAAATGCAAATTGTGCCTGACAATAATTGTGGGCGTTGCTCAATTGTTGTGGGAGGGGGTAGGGGGAGGGGTAGGAGTAGGTGAGGGGGAGCGGTGGTGTTTCTCTGGCTGCTGTTGCTAAATTGAGCAACGCCAAGTGCCAAAAGTGTTGCCAGCACTTGAACAATTTAATTATAGCCCCAACCGGGCACTTGAACAGCCAGGCTAACAGCCACGGCAATTGTGTATGGCCAAAAAGTCGTTTCACCAGTTGGCAAATAGTTTTGACCACTTTTTCCCAGTTTATTTATTTCTCTTTGGTAGCCCTGTGCTTAAGAAACACTGGGAGTGGGAGACTCAAAGTGCCAGCGGCTTCAAATGTCTTAACTCTAGCTAGAGATTTTGCTGCTAAAACTGTTTTTATAGCTAGCTATATTTAAGCCAAAATGAGTACAGGGTCTTCTGCTGTCTACAAGCGTGAACTTTTGGCAATTGTGCCAGTGGCTAGCGGCGGGGTAGCAGTTTGAGGATGCTGGCTGGCTAGTCTCATATTTGACAACCTGTGCGGATACTGGGGCGTATACTTAATATAGAGACATTGTCGGCCTCGAGACGCTCGCCGCTCGACACTCGACACTCTAGACACGACAGTGTACGGTGTACGGTCGTCCGTCGGTCTCGTTAATTTATGCAACAAATTTGAAATGCTGAGGTGCGCCAAACAGAGCTGTCATTAAATGGTCTAAACAGCAGCAGCTAAAACAACAACAACAACAAAAGGCACTGCTAAAAGTATGTGAACAGCTTGTAGTATATTGATTAAATGCTGCTTTATGTGCTGCAATTTAAATAATTAATTGAATTGATGCGAATAACAAGGCGGGCGCCACTTCAAAAACATGCAATTCGAGCTGATTCCGTGTAGAAAACTGAATTTGCATATGCAAATTGTAGTTGGCGACTTGAGTTTCATTTGTGGTCGGGTGTTAATAAATTGTCACGAGATCTGGCCAAAAGCTAGCTAAAACCACACACAACTACAATATTATTTAACCAACAGTCGACAATCGACAGCTCCACAAAGTGACACAATCGCAAATGATTTGACCGCAGTTCAGTCACCGAGCAGCTGGAAAACGATTTCTAATTCTGATTTATGCACACTCTTTCTTCTACCAATCATTAATGATGCATCTAATTAAAAAGAGTTAGAAAAAAATGTCTACTCTGAATTTATGGCAAATTTACTTGGCATTTACATAAATTAACTAAACAATGTTGTTTGCCATTAACCACTGAGCTTTCGACTAAAACAAATACCGTAGTTAAGCTATCTGCGTGTTTAAATATTTATATATACGAGTATTTAGATTTTTGGCATATTTGCGCGGCCACAAAACCAGTAGCTGCTATTTTTTTAGCCTTTTTTATTTCCTTTTTTTATTTAGTTTTCTAGATTTTACGAGTTTCTGAGTTTATGCATTTTAATATTTTAATTAAATGCTTTAAATGTTATTGATATGATGTATAACTGGAAAAATTAGGTGTCTTTATGGCGCAGTGGAGATTTTAATCGCAGACTGGAGGCCAGTGTTTTAAGTGATCATTAAAAGCAGTTTATGTTTTAGTTAACAGCCGGGTATTAACAGTTTGACATAAATGTTAGCTTTACAAGCTGTTATTCCCTAACGATCTTTACTTCTGTTAACAGTACAGTTATTGTTGAATCTCCCACTGTTACTGGTACTTACAGTCTTAATATAAATGTTAGCTTAACAAGCTGTTATTCCGTACTCCTTCTGTAGTTCTCTTAACAGCACTGTTACTGTTAAATCTCCCACTGTTACTACTACTGGTATTAACAGTTTAACATAAATGTTAGCTTAACAAGCTGTTATTCCTTACTCCTTCTGTAGTTGTGTTAAAAGTGCTGTTACTGTTGAATTGAGGTTAAAAAGCTGTTAATGTGTTTGTTCTCTTTGCTTTTAACACTCTGTAGTTCTGTTAACAGCACTGTTACTGCTAAATCTCCCTCTGTTACTGCTACTTACAGTCTAGTAGTTTCTCTCATTGTTACTGCTACTTACAGTCTTAATAAGTTATAGGTTAACAAGCTGTTATTGCTATTCCTTCTGTAGTTCTGTTAACAGCACTGTTACTGTTTAATGTTAGGTTAACAAGCTGTTAACGTAATTATTGTATAGTTTATTATATATTCTGCTAACATTACAGTTACTGCTAAATCTCTCACTGTTACTGCTACTTACAGTCTTAACATAAATGCTAGGTAAGCAAGCTGTTATTACTTGATCCCTCTGTAGTTCTGTTAATAGTGCTGTTCCTGTTAAATCACCCACTGTTACTGCTACTTTCAGTCTAGTAGTTTCTCCCATTTTTACTGCTACTTACAGTCTTAATAGGTTATAGGTTAACAAGCTGTCCATACTGTAGTTCTGTTAACTGTTAAATCTCCCACTGTTACTGCTACTTACAGCCTAGTAGTTTCCTAACTCACTTCTACTACTTCTGCTGTCCTCAAAGCACTACACATCTTGTTAACATCTTGTAGCTTTTGCTTTTCTCAGACACGTTCAACCCTTTATATTTGTCATCGTTTTGCAAACCCTTCAAAGTTCTCGTACCGTTTCATTTACAATTTGTGACACTGTCATCAAATTCCGCACAACTTATTGGATTACAAAATGCGCTTTCAAGCGCACTGAACTCGATTCCCCAACAATAACAATAATAGCTAGAGCTACAACTACAAAGAAGTATCTTTTTTTTTTGTGGTTTATAATGTGCCGCACGTCGGAGTTGCTGTTTATGAAGCTAAAGCCAAAACCGACGCTGTCTCTGATTCTTTTGCTGTTTCTGAAACCGAGTCGGTTTCACTGGGCTTCTCATGCCGTCCCACCGTCCCTCCATCCCTCCGTCCGTCTGTTTGGCCCCTCAGTTTTATCTGCCAGTCGTTGAGCGCACTTTGCCTTTGCGGGTGGTCACCGATACAGATACAGATACAGCTACAATTCGGTCTGTTTGTGCGACCCCCACAAAAGTGTATGTGTACGAGTATCTCGTAGCTCGTATGTGTGTGTATCTGTAGCTGAACGCTTGTTAACTTGTTCGCATGTCATTCGTTTCATTTTGACGTGCTTTCATGTCACTAAATTTGATTTTGTGTCGCAGACAACACGGCAACATCAACAACAGCAACAACAACATTATGGCCATTAAATTGGCTGAGAGAGCAAACAGATTTAGACAGCCAACTAGTCATAGCAGTTCTACAGTGTGTGTATCTATAGCTCTACCTCCATCTGTATCTGTAGCTCTACCTCTATCTGTATCTGTATCTATTTGATGCCATTGTGGCTGCTCAGTCATTTATTATTGATATTAGCCACGCTTTTATTATAAATGACAAATTTTCCCAGTCGAATATTATGCTGCATATATGCATATCAAATTTTGTATACATTTGGAGTAACTGATACCCTACACAAAGGGCATAATGGCCGCAGTAAAAGCCCAGTCATAAAAAGCGTATTTAGTTTAATTTCGAACCGATTTTTGTATCGCAGTTGAATTTTAAGTGGTTTTAAAAGCGTATTAAAAGCCTTTGTGTGTGATTTTTGTAACCTTTTCTGGTTTCTTTCAGTGTAATTTATTTGTCATTCTGTTGACTCGCTTTGTTTGTGAATTTTGTATGGTCGGTTACTCTTTTTTCTGGTCTTTCAGAGTCTTCTCAATTGTGTTGAGTGAGTTTATTGTTTATTAGCGGTCTTTTTGTGGCTGAGTTTTGGTACTGGTTGTTGTTGTTGTTGTTATTTCACAGTTGAGCGCATTAAATGCTTAATAATACGCATGTCAAAAGCGTCTCTCTGTCTCTGTCTGTGTGTCTGTCTCACTCTTCCATGCCACAAAAATTGGCGCCATGTCGCACGCTTCGCTGCCTTTTGCTGCTCCCTATCCATTGAAAGTAATTGATAGATTTGGGTTAACTGCCACATCTAGTGGCAGCTACAGCAACGGAGACAGGGAGAGAGAAGAGACAGCGACAGCGAAAGGGAGGCAATAACACTCACTTCTCCACGCTTCTCCAAGCGTAACACAGTTGACAAGGGCCCAAGCAACTGAAAACGCCTCAAATTGTGGCAATGTGGCAATATTGTCATTAACAAATTGTTGAACCAATTGAATAAATCGATGCAACAACAATACCAGCGAGTGTTTCAATTAATTGTACAACTTTGTTAATACAATACACTGAATGGAATGAAATTTCAAATAAATTGAGTTGGGGAATATCAAAAGTTAATGGAATTTGTTGATTTGTTAATTTGTTGACAGCAAAAGAGGTTAGAATATTGAATTTTATTTAAATAAAAGCAGCTATTTCAAACTACAGTTACTGTCTGAGCTCTTAGTAGTCTATTCTTCAGGTAAAGCCTTAGACTGCTCACAGTTTTTCTGGATATACTTTACCCCAAAGTAAGCCAGTTAAGCACCAGTTTTACTCAAGTTACTCAGCTGTTTACGGCACTGCCCACAACCCCTAACCCAACCCCAACCCCCCATTCCCCCATAACTCCCTGGCGTAAATATTTACCTACTCCTATTCCACTTAAGTGCCCTGCTTTACACACTGCTCTAAGGACGCCCATGACTAACCTAATGATTTCACGCTTTTTGCATTTTCAATAACAACACAAATTCCATTAATTTCAGATACTTCAGCAATCGACAAGATACTTTTGACATTTTACCCCCATTTGCCAAGTGGGCGTGCGTGTGGGCGTATACGAGGGGAGTACAGCTATAATCGGATATGAGTGGCGAGCACTCTCGTCTGCGGGACTGTCAGTTAACCAGCTTATGTTGTACACGTTTCAAAATTTTGAACCCCAACCCCAACTCTATCCCAATTCCAATTCCAATCCCTATACCGATTCGAATCCACAATCCAAAAAACCAAAGGCCAAAATACCCGCATTGGCAGAGGCAATTTGGCAAATGCAATGTTGCGGACATTGTGCGTCATGTCCGAGTTCACCGCGAAGCAATTGGCAGCAGTAGCAAGGCATTTACTACGTACGGCCCCCCGCTGAACCCCCTAGCCTCCAGCTCTGCCTACTGCCTGGCCAGGCACTGCCATTCACTCACACACCGAGAGGGCGACCTTTTATGGCCTGTGACTGGCAAATGTGTGTGCTGCATGGACTGAGGGGGTTAGCCAGAGCTTGGAGGAGGGTAGGGGCGGCTGGAGGACTACCGGAAAAGGGGACTTTGTGGATCGGACCCCTGCGGTCGTTTGCATTGCAAAGCGTGTGCTACGCGGGGTTCGACACAGCTGTCAGGCCCGGTTATGGGCACCGGGGGAGAGGGGTAGCTGTAAGGGGAGAGGGTGCTACTAACATGATTTGCACGCTTCGTTGCTTGGGCTGCATTTAACATGGCATGAGAGAGGTGGGGGGGCACTGGGGTGGTTTGCCGCGCCAACCCGCGGACAGTGGCCACCACGCGAGCTGCATGTGGTTACGTTTTGGTCGGCATCGTTTGCGGTTTGAGTTTGCTTTTGGCCATGATTCAGGGGACGGGCTACACTTTTTTCCCTCTTGTTGACTGACCGCATTGCATTTGGCTATAATTTGGTACGGTTGCATGTGGCAGCGCCATAAAGAGCGTGCACAAAACTTCCAAAAGTGCAACATGGAAATAAATTATGACACTAATGCACAAACATACAACAAAACGTACAATTTGCAGTCTACACTCGGCTCCACTCCCGTTGTTGTTGTTTTTAGTGCAATGTATAAATTATTTAGCGGCGCCTAATGGCAATTAGTTGACAACTGACACGCTTCAGATTTGGCAACAGCAATCACAAAAACAGCAACAACAACAACAACAACACAATATCAAAGTGAACAACTCACACATCCGGCGTATTACGTGGAGTTTATGGCCCAGTAGCGAGTGACACGTTATCAAGAGTTTAAATTAATTTATTGACTCACGACATGGTCAAAAAGAAAGGGATCAAATGAACACGGTGTTTAGCAAGTGCTGAGCACATAATGATGCGATTTGAAAGTGATTCAAGTGGAAATGTGAAGAGAGGGGGAGTGAGAGGAGAAGCGAGAGTGAGCAGGCAACGTTTACGAATGACGCATCCAAGAAGGTAGTGAGAAAGTCAAGCAGAAAGGGACAACAAACAAAAATGAAACAAAGTAGTTAATAAGCTAGTCTAGCAGCTGTAGAGAAAACGTTTACGAATGACGCAACAAAGTACAGAGTGAAAAAACAATCAAGAAGAAGAATATGAAGAGCAAAAAGTTAGCTAACTTTTAAGCGTTTAAGGCTAAACAAACACATTCCAGTAAATAAAATTACCAAAGAAGAAAGGCAAGAAAGCGTTAAGCAAACGTTTACGAATGAATAATCAAAAGAAAGAGCGGGACAGCAACAACTAGATACATAGAAAACAATCTATTTTAAGACCTCTACAGCAAACGTTACCGAATGTCGCATGGTAAATAAGATTACTAATGAATAAACACAAGAAAACGTGAAGCAAACGCTTACGAATGACGCAACAAAAGAAAGGGTGAAAGAACAGTCAAGATGAGTGGACCAACAAGCAAAGAACAAACTAGATAGCAAAGATCTGTATAGAAAACGCATAGTAAACAAGATTACTAAAGAAGATACACAAACGTTTACGAAAGACGCACATAAAGAAATAGAAAATAAACCTTTTCCCCAAAGACACTTAATTTATGACTACCAAAAGTCATTACTTGGGTAGACATATCCCCATTTAATTTAGTCACACAGCATTTGTATTAAATGTAGTGCATTTGCTCGCTATACTATCATTTAATGACTGTTACTAAACTAACGATAATAGCTTAATCTAAATAGATTATCGATAGCACAAAATACAATCAATTAGAGCACACACAAATGCCAACATCAATACAAATTGAGACTGCTTTTATTAGATGAAAATGCAATTCATGATTATGCATATCATAAGCGAGTGTTAGGGGGTCTAAAAGGGAGTAGAAGGGGGCGTGGCAGTGCCATTAGAGCGCTAGGAGTGTGTGTGTGAGTGTGTGTGCGTGTTCCAAATGTTTTCATTTGGAATGTCTCATGAATTATGGAACAGACAAGCGGCATTCAACACTTTGTGAGAGTCAGTCAGTCAGGCAGTCAGTCCCTCCGTCAGTCAGTCATTCCCTCAGTCAGTCAGTCCCAGCTTTTGGCGCTCGACAGCTGTAAAAAGTTATCAATAAATGTTTAATAGCTCAACACGCACATTTTCAGATAGCACTAGGCATAAATAAATAAAACATAAATAAATAAATATTATTCAGTTTGGTGTGGGCTGCAAACGAGAGTCACCAACGAGCACAAATAACAAAACACAACAGAAAAGACGAAGGGGAGATGAAGAGGAGGAAAACAGACTACAGCGAAGCAGAGCCAAGTTGTTGGCTCTCCACAAAACGTATTTAATATGAGCAAACATGCGACGAGCGTGTAAATATTTACTAATGAACAATATTTACTTTGTTATTAAAGTAGTCGACGCGGCTGCGAAGACAGCGCCGAAGAGTGAAAGACCGAGGCTGGAGTGGAGTGGTTTGAGGGTAGGGCACTCCCTACTCCCTACACTCCCTGTGACCGCGACTTGTCTGCCTGCCTGCGTGTTAATGGCTGCGAGAGCTGCGAGTTACCATTCGAGTTGGCGTTCGAGTTGCTGAGCGTCGTGATTGCGGCAAAGCGCAGGAGGGGGGTAGGCTGAGGGCTAGTGGAGGGACTGTAGGCAGACCCTACAGCAGGCCACCACAAAATTGCAGGTCTCTTTGGTTTAGCCTCGTCTGAGCGTCCCAAACAACTTGATTGCAATGTCTGCACTTGAGGGGCACAAAAGCAAGGGCTGAGCTCGGGTAGGCGTGGCAACAACAATAAAAATATTACACAGCAAAAGGGGGCAGAGGCTGAGCGATAATTGCCCTACAGGGCAAACTCAATATAGTGACAAAGTGGCATTACTTTTCAATTTTACAAGTGCGCAGCAGCCGCAGCTCAGCTGTCGATGATACTTGTGAGCACTCGGTTATTGTTGTTGTATGGTTGGTGCCATCTACAACATAATCAAAGCGAGGCAATCGTTTAAATTTATTTTAATTATGACCGAATGTCACCCCACCGACGACAACGGCTACGAAAGAGCGTGCAAAAAGGGCGAGCAGCGCGTCCCCTTTGCCTCGAATTTAACGCCATTTGCAGGGTATGGGTAGGGCGAGGGTACTGCAGCAACAGAAGCCAAACGAGGGTAAAACCAGTGAGCCAACTTGGCATGAATCATGCATACCGCCGAGTCCCTGAGTGCTCAAAAGTGTTGAGCGGGCAAACGAGGGAGTAGCTGTCGCTCTCTCCCTCTCTCTCCCTGTCTCTCCTGCTCACTATCTCTCCCTTTTTGGCTGCCTGCAAGACCTGTTTCATTATAATTATGACCCTCATCAAAAATATTTGACTCAAGCGGTTTGTCGTGGTAGGGTAACCGTACCCCTACCTACTGACAGATTACCATCTCCCTGTCTCCTTTTTCAAAAAAGAAACGACCCTTTTTTTCTGGCTGTGCTCATAATTTCATTGAGGATAATTTGAAAATGTGCTCTGGCTGCGCTGTTGTCCTTAAAAACACACGCATCTATCTTGCTGCCCTCACCCTACCCCGCTCCTCTCCTCGTTTCCTTTGCTCCCCTTGCAGGCGATTTACGCATACGCAAAAAGTGCCAAAATAACGATTAACATTGAGACGGGGCAGCATGGCATAAAAACAGAGTAACAAAAAGTATATAGAGTATATATGTATCTGGATTTCTTAAGGGTAGCTCTTGAGGCCGCTCGACTAAGGGTTGATTGCCAGTCTCGACAGCCTGCATAAGTAATGAATGTGAATACAAATGCGAATACGAATACGAATACGAGTAGGAAAACGAATACAAATACGAATACGAATTACGAATGGCAATGTGTTTTAGTCCCAAATTTGACTTTGCCCCTTGGGATGCTCAAAGCGCACGCTTTTGATTGAGCCCCGCAGGCCGAAGAAAGGGGCAGCTGTAGAGTCTGAAGGGTTCAGGGTTTACTACGGGGTCTTTTTTGGGTTTGGGCTTGGCTTGGGTTTAAATTTTGTGGTTGCCATATCTCAACAGATTTGTAACAACAACACAAAAATTGTAAACTTGGCAAATGCCACATGCGACGCGTGGCATTAGAGCGGCTTTTGTTTGTCTTTGCCAAACAGGCATCACAATAAATACAGACAAGGAAATCTATATGTGTATTAGTGTGTGTGTGTGTTTGTGTAAGCCAAAAGGCGTTTAGCGTGGGGTGAGGGCGGTGCAGCGCATTAAGCAGTTCCGACAACTCCCAGCCACTTTCAATTAAGCTGCGAACGACTGTGTGCTTCTCCCACTACTACTCCTTGTTCTAGCCCTACTCCTCTTTCTGCCTCTCCCGCTCCTTTTTGTACGCCTCCATCTCACACTCCTACTCCTACTCCTCCATTTCTCACTACTACTCCCTTTTCTACCCCTACTCCTCTTTCTGTCTCTCCTACTCGCCTTTGTACCCCTCCATCTCCCACTACTACTCCTTTTCTACTCCTACTCCTCCATTTCTCACTACTACTCCTTTTTCAGCCCCTACTCCTCTTTTTCCCACTACTACTCCTTTTTCTACCCCTCCCACTACTACTCCTTCTCCTTCTACTACTCCTTTTCCTAAACCTACTCCTGCTCCTTCTTCTACTACTCCTTTTCCTATCACTCCTACTCCCTTCTTCTACTACCTTCTGGCCAATCTGCTGTAAATTACAGAGCGCAGCTCTGCCACATGTTGTTGCACACAGCCTGCAGTTCACAGCTTGCTCAGGTAGCTGCCAATTGCTCCGACAACCTGGCCAAGGCAATCAGCCGCAAAACGGCCCAAGAAAGGTGTAGAAAACGCGTTGCTCGACTGTGTGTAGCCCAGCCTCGTACCAGCAGGCGTTTCTTTCGTCTAGAAACCAACCTCTTAAATTCCCAGCACTGCACAAAGCCATCAGCTCCACTTACCCCACTGTAAGCTGGGCTAAAAGCTGCTCAAAGCGCAGTCAAACTATGCTGGTACTAATTAATACCCTGTAAACTACAGCAAAGCAGCTTGGCTTAACCTACCGCTTCCCACACTAACCAAGTTCAGTGGAGAATTCAAATCGAGCGTTAATTATAGACATTATGTTTATATAGCTGATTAATGACTGAGCTGACAACTTGAAATTATGATTAAAGCGTTTAATTAAGTGCCTTTGCATAATGATGCAGCAATTTTGGTATCAATTCATATTATTATTTAAAGTTGGGGGTTTTAAACAATTAACTAACTCAATTTGTTAATAAAATTGGTTAAAACAGAGCATACCCTTTTGAGTTGGGCACTTGAAGGGGTATAGTAAATGCTGCACATGCCACATACTCGACGGGGCAGTCAGTTTGTCTGTCTGGAAGGCAGAGGGGGAGGTGGAAGGGAGTGGAATGGAGGTGGAGTGGAGTCTCGACTCTGCAACGTTCCAGGTTCCCCACAACACAATAAAACTCGACATGTGAACAACAATATTATCAACGTCATGGGTCCCCGGAATTGTTGGACTGCAAAGGCCTGAAGAGACTCTTCTGGTTGGCCCTGCTCGGCACTACACTCCTCTGCTCCCCACTCCTTCTCCTACCTACCTCCGCTTTGCCCTGCGCTCCTTCCCGCTCAGTTTGCCACAGAATACATTTTGTGTGCGCTTCGTTATTGTTGCCATGTGTGTGTGTGTGTGTTCAGTGTGTGTGCTCGGTGTGTGTGTTTCGGTATAACCCCTGGGGATTTCGAGCGTGTAATGTATGCTTTTCATGTTTTTTATGCCATTGTTTGCCAGAGTTTTCCTACGTTTTTGCCCTGCGCTCCCCTCGCAACTAACTCGACTGACAAACTGCCAGACTGACGACATGTCCTGCAAACAGTTTGTCAGCGCAGTCGCCACGTTTTTCTCTCCATTTTTTCTCTACTTTTATTTTAGTTTGGTTTTTTATCCTTTTGCTGGCTCAAAATTCAAATTCAAACGCAGTGAACACAATACGCAGTCAAGTCTCTTGTTGCAAGTTTTGTTAATTTATTTCAACTCTTTTTTTTGCCTTTTTCCCTTTTTTCATATTTCAGCCCACTCCAAAAACGAAGGCTCACTGATTGCGTTGCCAGCCTCCAGTCAAGCTGCCCTCCACTCCCTCCTCTCTCACTGCCACGCCCACATATGAACATGCCTGCAGTTTACTCCTTTTGTCTGCCTCTGACTTCCTTCTCGGCTTTTTTGCGGTGCTTTTGTAATTGCGAGCTGGGAGAGGAGAGAGGGGTAAGACGAGTGAAGCTGCCACTTTTTGCGGCTCTTTTCATGCACTGCATAATTCCACCGTACAGTGCTCACACTCTATAAGCTATTCATTACTTTTCTACTCAACAGCGTTTTACATTTCTTTCTTTTGGCAGCAATTTCATAGATAAACATGAAACATTTACAACACTGGTTTGTGCTACAAAGGCAGTGCTTAAAGTTCCGTGAGTACGGAAAGCTTTGAATTGTGTTTAAATTGAATTTATTTATATAAAAAGTGGCTCATAAATTCGTTTTGTTTTAAGAAAACTCTGAACTTGTTTACTTAAAAACTTAAGCAGGGAATTTTAGCACAACTTTGATGTAAGAAAACATCTAGAAAGCTATAAAAGCACATGAAAGCTGCGAGTTGTGTATCATGTATTAATATAATAAATTGGATTAAAAATTATATATTTTAATCAATATTCAAACTCCTGTAAAGGCTAAAATAATCACTGCTAGAAGATAAATTTTAAGAAAGCTTTAAAAGCACATGAAAGCTGCGAGTTGTAAATTATGCATTAATATAATAAAAGAATTGAAAATTCTATATCTTAAATAAATATTCTAACTCCTCTCCATGTTTTAATCATCCCCGAGTTTTAGTAATTCGTTGGTTTATAAGACAAACATTAAGAGAGCTTTAAAAGCACATAAAAGCTGAGAGTTTTGCTTAAATAAATAGAGCACGTTAAAGGCCAACTTCAACTAAATTTCTAAGCATCTTGTTCGTTTCCAAATCAACTTTTTACACAGCATAAAAATTATAGTTTTAGTTAAGCTTTGCAAGCACCTGAAAGCTCAAAGCTTTCCCTATAATAAAATATATCTACAGTGGAAATTATTTACAGTTTTTTAAGCTACTAAATCAAACTAAGTTAAGATCTGCCTACACCAAATTAAGCCCCAATTAAAGCACAACTTAATTTAGTTGACATATATATATTATAAATACAGAATACAAAAACATAGAAGGATGCCACAAGAATTTGCTGTTAAATAATCGAAATTTTCGCCAGGGCAAAAGCAGAAAACAGAGAAAAAATGTGCGCAGCTGCGAGAGTGGAAAAGCGGGGAAAAGAGGGAGAAGAGGGAGAGCAGGAGGAGCGGGGAGAGCAGGGCGGGATGCCAAGCTGGTTGTGTGGAACGGATAAAGTAACAAATATGCTTAATAAATAAACACGAGCAAATACAAAAGGCAAAGGCGACAAAGGAAAACGGCATGGGAAATGGGATTGGTAGAGGCAGGAAGGGAGGGAGGCAGGGAGGTAGGTAGGGGGTAAAAGGAGCAGAACGGGAAATGGGAAATGTGTAAGGGGGAACTTGGCATCAGAAATGAGGATGTGGCACGTATAATTACGTAGCTGACACCTTTTGTTTGAGGGTTGCATGCCTCACACTGAGGGTTGACGAGGACGAGGATTGCCATCAATTTGCAACGGAAGGGCAAAGGGAGCACCAAGGGGCGGAGGGGTGTGTAGCAAAGCGTAAGGGAATGGCATATAAAATTATTTGCGTTAAAGTTGCTGAACAAACAGGAAACCAAAGCAAGGACACAACAAGGGGAAGTAGAAAGGAAGGTAGAAAGGGAGAGCACTAAATACGGAAATGCCACAAGGGAGGAATCCGCTTATTGTTGCCGTTGTTGTTGTTGTTGTTGCTGTTGCTGACGAGTCAAGCAGCAGGATTGTGTGTGCCTCAAGGGGAGGAATTCTGCTGCTTCTCAGCTCACTAGCCTCCTACCCACTTCCTACTCCTGCCCTACAATGCCCAAGGGACTGCATATTGAACGTAGCCACAGTCGCAGCATATTAAATGCTAATTTTCATTTGATTGAGTGCGTTTTGCAGCGCTAAAAGGACGCTCCTTCCACGATTCAGTGGACCACAAAAAAGCAGCTAAAAATTGGTAGCGGACAAAAGTTAAGTAGCATGAAAATTAATTGATTTACAGCATCAGTTTTTGGTGGTTTGCTGGACAATAATGTGTGAAAAGGTGACAGCTGCTCGATATCCAAAGAGTCAAACCCGCTCAAGTTAAGATAGTTAAAGTTGAAGTAGAAGTATGCTTAATTCCAGTCTCAAGTGGCATTCAAATGCCAGATACAGATTGAGATACACAGCTACAGCTACAGATACTTGAAGCACATATGCATATTTAGTATATTGAATAAGAAACAGAACATGAATAAATAAAATACCAACAATTGGCTTAAGGTATGCCAGTGCGTATAGCTGGAGTTGGGGGTAACAAGGGGGGTAGGAAAGGGATGTCGGTGGGGCGAGCTGAGCAAATATCTTTATACATATGCTTGAAGTAAATGAAAATCGAGAGATACACAGTCAGCCATGGTAAGCGATTTTCGTATGAAGAATGGAAATAGGAACAGTGTGCACAGTGGTGCAAACATTAACTAAATTTATGTAGTGAAAAAGTAGCAAAGACCATCAAATTAAAAACAACTTAAATTTAGTTAATACAGCTTAAGAAATATTACAAAATTTAGTGACTTTAACTATTTCAACAGCACTAGCACCAATGTGCAGCGCTTTGTGGTGCTACGATATTTTATATGCTGTTTGGCATGCAAATTGTGTGCTGTTGGGCTGACTGCCTCTGTCGCTGTCACTGGCTCTGCCTCTGCTCCAACCTCTGCCTTGGGGGCTCTGCACGTTTCCAGTTCAATGCACAAATACACAAGCTGGCAAAAGGCAGTCCAAAGACAGCATTCCGTTGGACTGAGACGCAAACAGCGACGCAGACGGCGGCAGAGACTTTGGTTCAATAGCGACGATGCGAAAAGGGGTGACGAAGACAGCGAAGACGACGCGACGACGACGCTAGCAACGTCTTCAGTTACAGAGCAGAGCGAACAAGCGAGATAGAGAAAGGTAGCTTTTGCTGATGCATATCTAAAAGCATATTAAGAGTCTACAACAACTGCAGCAGCAGAAGGAGAGACAGGAGAAGCAACAACAAGAACAACATGCTTCGCTAAGTGTGTAAAATGATCAGCATTGCAAGTTGCAAAGGGAGAGAGAAGCAAAGAGAGCGACAAAAGGGAGCAAGTAAAAGAGTAGAGCGGGCAGACAGAATGGCAGGCAGTGTGGTTGGGACAAAGCGCCGGCAACAGCTTTACCATAGATAGCGCACACACACGTATGTATTGTAAGCACATATGTGTGTGTTTGTGTCTGACGTGGAGTAGGGCAACGTGCCAGGAGAGACAGCAAACAGTGTGAAGAGAAGAGCGAAAGAGTAGAAACAACAGGGAGCAAGGCAAACAGGCAAACAAGGAACAGGGCGCGTCCGCATCGCACGTAAAACTGTTTGTGGTGAACTATGTGAATGTTTTTGAGTGGTTTTCCACACACACACACACGTTAAACTTTGCTGTGTGTGTGTTCCCTAAGGTGAGCGACAGGATATTCGGCAATGTAATGAAAAATCAAAGCAAATACCAGTGAAAACTGCCCGTGTTTAGTGAAAAGCATTTGCCGCAAAACTTTTTTCCAGTTGGCAAATAAAAATGCTAAATCTTAATTTACTGTAAATTGATCAATTCTTTGGTGCGACACCCACGCAGCAGCTGTGCTTTAGTTTCTCAACGAAAGCCACGAAAGTTGCTCGGGGCGCAATAATAAAAACAATTCCATTCCACACACAAGCACACACACACCGACACACACATAGAGTCATTTCACATCCATTTTGGATTGTGCCATGCGCGGTGCCAGAAATAAAATCTATTGTCTGCCAAAAAGTTAACGCACTTTATTGCCATTGTTGTTGAAGAGCAGCGAGTGAAGAGAGAGCGGGAGTGTATAAGAGAGGGGGAAGTTAAGCAGCTACATGCTATATTTGTACGAGTGTGTGTGTGTTTGTGTGTAAAACAGCTTCAAGCAGATCCAAAGCTCATTTGTCAAGTGAGCTTCGCAACTTTGCGGCGAAAGAGAGCAGCAAGAAAGAAGCACAAAAACGAGCAAAGCCACAAACAGAGCAAAGCCAAGTCAGAGCAGTCAAGACCGAGACCAGACCAGGCCAGACCCGGCCAGGCCAAGACAAGCCAAGCCAAGCAGCACAAAAATGTTGGCAATACAATATTTTGCCATTATGTCGAACAATAACAAGTCGACATAAGTAGATGCCCGAAGAATAAGCAGAGCAGCGCTGAGACGCAGAAGGTGAAGGGAAAGCAGTTGGGTAAAAAAATATACGTATAAAATATAGGGAAAAAAATTTAAGAAAAAAGACAGAGATAGTAGGGCCAAGCAGGCCAAGAGACCCAAGACTCAAGACCCAAGACCCAAACGATCCAGCAACAAAAGAAGGCAAAGAGCCAAGCGAATAGCTGCCAATTTCAGGCTTAAGTGTTCTTTTGACCCTCTCCAAAGCACCACACACACAAACACACACACACTCTTACACACACGTAGATAATGATGGGCATCAGAGTAAGTGAGTGAGTGAGCAAGAGAGAGGGAGCAGCAAAGAGTAACGACGCATATGAAATTTAATACCACTTCACCTTTTTTTTCTTCGTCTTCTCTTTTTCTGCGTTGCGTCGGCATCCGGCGCTCAATTGTTGTTGCTGCTTCTTACCCACTCCACCGCACACACACACACACGGTGTGTTCCAACAGATTGAGCGCTTTATTAAGCGCATTTAAAAATTATAAAGACGCATAATAAAATATGCGTATGTTTGGCAGCCAAAAGAGTTATGACGTATAAAAGACGTGAAAAGTTAACGGCGTATAAACGCGACCATTTTCCAGCAGGCCAAAACGAAATACACAAAAAATAAATGTGCACGAATTTTAGCCAGGATTTTAAAACAGCAACAACAACAACAACACGAACATAGCTGGAGATATTTCGCATGAATAAGCACAAACAATTTTCAAAACGACATGATTTTTCAGAGAGCAGCCGCGGGTTAAGAGAGGAGAAGAGCGGAAGTTGAATTGAAAAAGAAACTCAACTCAAGTCGACTCGACTCGACTGGAGGCAGAAGCAGCGCACAAAGAACAAGAACAAGCTGAAGAATTTTTACGTTTCTGTTGTTGTTGTTTTCGTTGCCGCTGCTTCTGCCGCTGTCCCCACAACCAAAGAGAACGTGGCATGAATAGCAGCAGCAGCAGCAACAGCAGCAAAATAAAAGCAAAAAGACAGAGAAAAATTAATATTAAACAAAAAGTGGATTGCATGCAAGCGCTAAGAGCAGGGAACGAAGAGAACGGCAAAGTATTATATTTTTGTTGTTGTGTTTTTTTTCTTTTTCTTTTCTTTTATTTTTTTCACATTATTATTACAGACAGCGCCAAGCAAAAGGAGCTTTAAGAGCGACAGACAGCGCAAGGCAGAGGCTGGCATGCAGTTGTTATTGTAGTTGTCGTAGTTGTTGTTGTTGTTGTTTTAGTAACAGCAGCAGCGATTAGGGGCCCTTGCAAAAGCAACAGCAAAATAAAAAGAAAAAAGCAAAAACAAAACGAAGAACGAAGCAAACTGTCGACCTGTCGACTTGTTGTATACCGCAATGTTTCTCTCCTTTGTCCATCTCTTTCCCGCACAATGTGCAAAAGAGTAAACGAGATAGCGTTGCTTAACTCCAGTGGCTGGTTATCCGGTCTCTGGTAAGCTGCGGCTTAGCGCAAAAGCAAATGCAAGTGAGCAAAGTTTTAAAATGCCGTAAAAAGGCATTAAGCACACAGCAGCAGTGACAGTGGCAGCGGTAGCGGCAGCGCAGCGCTTGTAGTATAAAACTTTACAAAGCTCATCACAAATACATGTGTATGAGTACATTTGTGAGTGCGTGTTCGTGTGTGTGTGTGTGTGTGTGTGTAGCCTTTACTCTGCTCATATACAATTGTAAGAGATATGTAAAGTTTGTAGTATAATTTATGCCACACTTCAAACGCCTGCCTGTCACCTCCCTCTGCTCACACCATTCGCCTGCCACTCTCTCCCTCTCTCTTTAACCCCTCGCTTCCCTAGATAAGCTGTTTGTTTTAATTAAGCCGCTGGCAAAGCTGCAAAGCAAATCGAAGCGGAAACATTTTCAGCACCATTAAAAATGCATTATAAATGCCACAATGTTGGTGCGGAGGGGTAAGGGAAGGGGGAGGGCGTGGTAATGGTAAGGGGAATGAATTATTTTCATGAATTTGTCGAATTTTTTGTTTCGCTGCATAAACGACGTGTAAATGTGCATAAAGTGTGTGTGTGTGAGAGACGTGTGTGTGTGTGTGTGATTAATTGCATGACAGCACACAGCAGCCAAAGGGAAGGGGAAACAGATGAATAAAGTAGGGGAAATGGAAATGAGGGGAGATGAACAGTGTAGTGCAACTGTTGCGGATAAGTAAATTTGCCACAAATTGCGTTGACAGCTGAATGGCAGACATTAAAGATTTGTAGAAGCAAAGGAAGAAAATGATGCAACAAGCTAAAGAGCAGAAATAGCTAGATTCCTTCTCTTATACTTATAAAAACTCTTATAATTGCTACAGCTTTAACTGCTTACTATTTTGCATCAAACTAAACTTGAACTCTGCTGCCAATCGCTACAATTAAATTCGATTTGCATTTGTTATCAATTTAGCGGCACTTCTACTAGCCTTTTCTAATGTTCTTGGCCAACACGCGATCATCGCTGCTCTCAACTGCGCTTGTTCTCGCTGCTGTCTGCTAAGTGGCCGTGTTCATAAACCTAACTGCATAATGATGTTGCTGCCAACAAAAAATAGCCGCACATTTATATATGTATTTTAGCCAAGCGTCGCGACGCAAACGTATTTGGAATCTTGTTGCAAGGCATTTGAAAAATTGCAATTGAAACTAATTCGGTTAAGTGTGCGAAAGAGAGGCGGCAAAAAAGAGTGGTAGAGGCAGAGTTGGAGGGGGCTGAGTGCCAAAGCGGCCAACAGAGTTGGCTGCTAAAAAAAAGACTTTGAGCCAACTGGTCCATAATTCATGAGGACAGGGAGGGAGAGAGGGAAAAGAGACACGCTGCGTGCCCCGCTGTGAAACAAGTTGCAACTTGTCTGTACGTGCAGCAACAAATTTTACAGCTGCAGGCCGTTTGGGGGGTGGGGACAGAGGGGAAGCGCAGCTATGCGACGCAAAATTAACACTGCGACTCGCAATCAGCTCAGTTGTCATTATTTTTATTAATTTAATCTCCGTTTACAGGCAAGTCAACCAGTTAAGCATTTGCGTCCTTTCCCCTCCCTATTCCCCTCCCTTTCTCCTTCTCTTCACTCTACACTACTTTGCTCCACTTCCCGTTTTTTTTTCGCTTGACTAAATTTATTAGCGCGACATTTTTATTGATTTTGTTTTTGCTGCCTATTTTTTTTCTCTCTCTCTCTCTCTGCTTCTTCTACACAAATTTGTTATAGCAAATAATTACAGTAAAAATTTGCTGACTGCTTTAATATAATTAACTAGTCTGTTTGCACTCTGCTTGTGTGTTGTTGTGGAACAGTTAGTTAAACAGTTGCTGATTTTAAGTGCTTATCTAATGAAGCTCAAATATGCGACTATTAAAATAAAGCACTTCTCTCTTACTCTGCCCCTCTCTCTTTTCCACCGTCTCTCTTTTGCTATAATTACAAATGCACTCAATTTGCATACACATTTACGTCAATGCAGATCGATGTCATGGAATCTTGCTCTTTATTTAATGAGTGTGAATTCAGTTAATCACAGCTCTTCATGCTCTCGCTCTTTAGTGTGCTGCCGCCGCCATCTTCTAAGCTTGATATTGAGCTCTCTTTTGCGTTTCTCTTTAGAATTTGACACTGCTTTGGGTTTACTTATCTCCTGTACTTTGAGCTGAGTTGAAAGTTGACAGCATTTGAGACAAGTTAATTTTCAAGTTTATTTTTGTATGTACACAAGTGGAAACCTTTTCTCATTGCGCTAATCTTTCAATCAACACATTTTTAAAATCTGCACCGTATTATTGTTTGTGCTTGGCAAATCTTGTCTCAATGTTGTTTGCACTCACAATAATAAAAAAAAGAGTTAGCGCAAAATATAATCACAAAATATTTACACAATATATATTTATATATATTATTTGTGTGCCTCGTAAATTTTTACTCTTTTTTCTTTACTGTGCTGTGTAAATACAATAAATACTTGACTTTAAAACAAGAAAAAAAATGTTTAAAGTATAAAAAAAACGCCGTTGCAATTGGCAAACAAAAACTGCAGGTAAAAACAAAACACAAAAAATGGCTGCTAACAAAAAAAAAAAAAACAGCGACACCGAATGGGGGGCAACAAAGGAACACGAGGTGTCTGTTTTCACAGCCTTTTTGGCACTGTAGTAGTGTATGTACGTGTATGTGTGTGGTTTGCCTCTTTACTTTGTTGTTGTGTTTCTCTGCTTCTTGTTTGCCCAACCAAGCGACGAGACGTTGACTGCGACGCGGGCGTCGTTTTTGTAGCCTCAAGTGTTGTTGTTTTGTGTTCTCACTCTCTTCAAAGCTTAGCTAATTTGCTTGGCGCGCCAATTGAGACAGCCAAAGCGGCGACGGTGACGGCGACGTCAACTGCAAAGCCTGTGGCTGCACAAAGCGCAACAAGCAAAGAGAAAAAAAAACTGTTTCGCAATTTTCAATTGTGCACGTCAAAGTGTTAAAACGGCACGCGATTTATTGCACATGCCATTGTATGCGCATGTATTGGTAACTATCCAAGTGTGTCTCTGTGTATGTGTGTGTGTGTGTCTGCTCGAGTGCTTTTCAGTAGCCGCCCAGACGTCTCTGCGTCTTAGATGCGCTTAATTAGACAGTGACTGCATCAGCATCAGCGTCAACAGCGACGCCAACGCAAACGCTTTAGCTTTATTGATTTACGGCCAGCAATCAAGTGTGAAATTGACTTTTACATTTCCCCACACTCGACACACCTCTGCCGATGCCGATGCCGCTGCCGCTGCCGCTGCCGCTGCCCTCTCTCGCTGTCACTGCCTCTCTTGCTCTCTTTGTTGCTGCTTTTGTTGTGCTTAAAATATGCAACGGTTTTATTTACGCTACGAATTCGAATTCGAATTTTCTTTTAACAACATTGTCATGATTTATATGCAGCTCATTAATCTCACAAGTTGTTTTAAACTCAAACGCGTTTTTCGCACACCATTTAAGAGCGAGCGAAAGAGACTGTAGGTAAGTAAGAGCGAGAGGCGTTGAACTGAAATCCAAGCGTTGCCATAAATAATCCATAAAATGCGTTTTCAATAGAGTTGCCAAGCGGACATTCCAAAGCCAGTTTTTCAAGCTAAAACGGACTTGGCCACAAAGAGTAGTTTCACAAGTTGCTAATCAGAGAGATTCCTTATCAATCAAAGTGGGGAATTAAAGCAAACACTTTAAATAAGCGACTTGATTTATCGAGTAACTACTGTAGTGAAAAGCAAGGAAGGAATTCATGCCATAAATTATGGCAATTATGAGTAAATTGTGAGAAAAAACAAAGCGAATTGTGTTGAGTTTTGCATAAGTTATTAAGTGATTAGCCAAAAAATAGAGAGAGAGAGGCAAAAATGCATAATCTATTCGCATACACGTAGTCAATTAAACCAAAACTGCACATAACAATAACCATAATAATAATAATCATATAAACTAATGATTATAATGATTATCATGCAAATCATTGCTAACAATTGGCAATTTAAGAAAATTGCAATATGCCAATGCATTTAAATTAAATAATTTGTCAGACAAATACACACGCAAACACACACAGACACACACACACGGCGGGCATATCTTTTATTAATTTCAATATGCGGCAGAAAAAGATACGTATCTCAAAAAACACAAATTCAAAGGAAAAGACATAAATACAGCTGAAATATCAAATAATATGGCATAATCTTTTTATGGCCATAAAGCTTAAGCCAAAAGTGCCGCAGCAGCTTAAAAAACTACAGTCACAGAACGGGTATATTAATTCTCCAAAATTCTAGCCAAAGCGATGACAATTGCAAATTTGAGATCAGCTAGAAAAAAAAGAGCTGATAGCTAAATTATTTGATTTGCTAATAGTCAGTTTAGCTTACAGCAGCTTTCAAAGCTTCATTTAATCTGATAATTGCAGATTTTGTAGCCAGCGCATGACTGGCATGAATCAAAGATTTGTCGTT
Organism: Drosophila dunni; assembly: GCA_018152125.1. NCBI lineage: Eukaryota > Metazoa > Arthropoda > Insecta > Diptera > Drosophilidae > Drosophila > Drosophila dunni. The sequence goes on along the minus strand of JAECXC010000339.1, from coordinate 9,022,482 downwards.
TTTTTTCTATAGGCATCAATCAGTTGTCTGCTCTTAAGCTGCCTGTTGTAGGGCATTTCAAAGTCAGTTCGTTTCTCTTTTGGCCTTTTTTCGGTCTTTTTGCTGGTTTATTTACATTTTTGGCGAGTTTCATTTTGCTAAGCCGCCAAAATAAAGACTCATAAAAGATATCAAAATAAATATGCGAGACGTAAAGCAAAAAAAATGAGAAAAAAGCTTAAAAAAAAACACTAAAAAAGGCTAGCTTCAGTAGCTGGCGTTGCACAGCAGGCGGCTCTCATTGTTGTTCTTGTTGAAATTGCTTAGCTCAGAGTATTTAAAGAGAGGCGAAAGGAGGAGAGAAGGAGAGCGAAGCGCGACACAGCGTGAGAGCGGGATAGCAGCATATGCTTTGCTTGATGGACTGCGTTTGCTCTTTGTCTACGTCTTGTACTCCCCCACTCCACTACACTCACACTCCCGCTCCCACTCTCCACACACTTCAAAACTCTACACGCCCTGAAAGCGCTGATGAAAACGAAGAGAGAACAAGAAGAAGCGAAAATACACAGACAGCGCCGTTTGTCAGTTAATGACGCTACAACAACAACAACAACAACAAAAGAGAGCTGGCAGCAGCAAAAAGCCGCTGTGGCTGGGCTTAAGTAAACAAACAGTGTGAGTTTTATGAGATACAAAAACGTAAAACAAAAAAAAAAAAACCAACGTCATATTCATCTACTACATTATTGGATACATTTTTATGGCTCTTGTTCGTAGCTTTTGTTATGGCCAAAATAATAAATATCACTGCAAAATCAATTGTCTGTGAATTGTTGTTGTTGTTGTTTCTTTTTCCCTCTATTTCTTTTGGGCACACGAAGCTGAAACTATGTAACAATCGAAACGAGCTAATAAAGCAATTATAACAGCTGGAGATAAAGCACTTTAAGCACACAGCACAAGTACGAGAGTATATAAAATTTCACACCTAAAAATACCCCCAAAACGCTTGTTTAACATTCGCCTGTTAAATGCGAGCAGCCACTATTAGCATGTTATGTTAATGATCTATTTATGGTTTAAGGAAATTGCGGGTAAATCACTTGAACATCAGCGTTTAACACTGATTTAAAGGCATCAAATATGCTAATCGGCGTAACACAAATAGCAGACGCCGTAGGCGGGGTGTTATGGACTTGTTTCAAGTTTACACTAGGCAAAGAAAAATTACTTTTATATACTTTAAACTTAAAATGCCTAACTTTCTTAACTGTGCTAAAATTAAATGAGTGCAGCGTATTTGGCAGTCACTTGTACTCCACTTGCTGGCGTTTCTGTGTTAAATTTAGCGCATGGCGTTTGCCAGCAGCTGCTATTTCTGGCCCCAAATGACGGCGCGTGTAGCTACAGATACAAAGATACAAAAAGGAAATATATAGAAATATATCTGTGTGTTAACAACTCGCATTTTGGCATTTATCCAGCAATGCGAATTATCTCGACAAAATGCTGATCTTCATTTCAAACAAATTTTGAAATTAAATTTCAAACTTGAAATAAATTCAGATTGCAAATTCCATGAAATTGTGATAAGAAATATGCTTATATTTTAATTTACGCCACCGCGATAAGCAGCACTTAATTATGCTTAAAGTGTCGTAGTTTTATTTTTTGACAAATTGCGTGATTTAATTACGTTTGCAGCATCAACTATTTGCACAATTTATTTATGCGCAATTATAAATTATTATTATGAGCAATTATTTGTTGTATCCTGTAATAATTCAGGTGTTTCCTGTGGTAGGGTATGCACGACTTTAGAGTATACTGTAAGCTACACTCACTACACTCGCTTTAATTTATTTACTTTTAGTTAGCGTATTTATTATGCGAGTTTAGTGTGATTTGTTTGCTTATTAGCAATGCTTTGCATTGAATTTCAATTGTTAGCTGTCGGAGAGTGGGAGGGAGAGGGAGGGAAAGGGGGTGAGTGGGAGAGGGAGGGAGGTAGGTAGAGGTAGGTAGGGAAAAAAATTAATTACGTTTATCGCTTTTGTGTTATATTTGCAATATTTACACGTTATAATTAATTGTTTTCTTTTTGTGCTTTATTTAATGCCTCAATAATGAATTAGTGGCTATCAGCTGTCCCCCTACCACTCCCCTCCCCCACCTGTGCCACCTTTCCACCTAAATTGAGTTATCGCTTGCTGCCAATTGTCGCGCGACTGTGCGAAATTTACATGGAATTAAACTCGTTTGAAATTGATACGATTTGCGGTATCGCTTTTTTATTGAGCTTTCATTTTTCAGTCATTTTTTTAACGTATCTTTTTTATGTCGAGAGCGCCCACACACACTTTAGTTATGCAAATGTATCTGTAGCTGCGCGCAGCATAAATTAATTATCAAAGCAGTCAATTTACAGCGTTCGTCTGCCCGCTGGTGTGTGTGTGTCGCTTTTGTGTTGGCCCTGGTTGTGGCTATTGTATCTGATAGATACAAAACTCACAGAAATACACAAAAAACACAACAAATAAAACTAAAATACAGAAAAAACCTCATCACAATCAATTTGCCTCCAACTTTTTGCCTCGTGTCCGTCGCTAGTCGCTGGGAATTAAATTTGTTGTTGTTTCAGTTGTTGTTGTTTCAGTTGTTGTTGTTGTTGTTTTGGTTGTTGTTGCTTGGCCCACATTATCTAGTGAACGTTGAACGCTTTCGTGCCTCTGGTGTTGCTGTTGTTGTTGTTGCTTTGGCTGTACATGTGTTTAGCGTGTTCAGAAATTTGCTTTTTTAATGACGCTCTTGTTGATTGCGAACTGTTTGTCCCCGTCCCCCCTACCCCCCACACTGCCCCCACACTGCCCCGAGACCCCACTGATGCCAAAAACGGCCTTTAACATTCATTTATTATTATTATTTTTAGCATTTTTCGTGTATGTTTAACAAAATCTCATTCGCAGCCAGATTTTTGATTGTTTTTCGCTTCTTTATTGTTTATTGTTTTGTGGCAGCATAAATTATTATTGGCTTGTCAACATTGGAATTGTTATTGATTAGACCAAATTAAAATATGTGTTGCTCTCCGCTAGCTACACGTAAATCCCCACATTAATAGTTAATATTTTTTATTGTTTCAACTAATCGAATTCTGAAATCGTTTCGTATTTTTTCAAGCGAAACGACTGAGAATTCGCTTTAAATATTGCACAATTCCAATTCTACACACAGATACACACTCACACACACTCAGTCTAGCCTCATTTGCATGGCTTGAACGCAACGTTTGTCACTGTCAGACATTTATGAGCATTGAACAAATCAATTTGCTTTAGCCAAACCCTGACAAATGGTCAACTAAGTGACTGCATTGGCCATAAAGCCGCAGACTATTAGACTGGCTAAAACACACGACAAGACCCAGTTGCGTTAACAAACAGTTCGAGTGCTTGAAAGTACTTCAATACACATTTGTGTACAACTTTGGGTTGGCAACATAATTAATTATAAATTATGATTAATAAAACTTAAGCTTGAACATGTTAGCAAAGATTTTACTAACAGCAAACAGCTGCTGTTAAACTCCACTGTTAACAAAATGTTAAGAAATAAAACTGCCAAAGTTAATCAACAGTTTAAGGCCCCTACAATACAGTTTAAATAGTTTTTAGTTAAGCTTTAACATAATAGCAGTGTTTTTACTAACAGCAAACAGTTGCTGTTAAGTCCGACTGTAAACAAAATGTTAAGAAATAAAACTGTCAAAGTTAATCAACAGTTTAAGGCCACTAAAATACAGTTTAAATAGTTTTAAGTTAAGCTTTAACATAATAGCAGTGTTTTTACTAACAGCAAACAGTTGCTGTTAAGTCCGACTGTAAACAAAATGTTAAGAAATAAAACTGCCAACTAACTGAGCACTGCCAAAGTTAATCAACAGTTTAAAATACAGTTTTAATCGCTTTTAGTTAAGCTTTAACATAATAGCAGTGTTTTTACTAACAGCAAACAGTTGCTGTTAAGTCTGACTGTTAACAAAATGTTAGGAAATAAAACTGCCAACTAACTAAGCACTGCCAAAGTTAATCAACAGTTTAAAATACAGTTTTAACTCGCTTTTAGTTAAACTTACTAACAGCAAACAGTTGCTGTTAAACTCCACTGTTAACAAACTATTAGGAAATAAAACTTTAAACTAACTTGTCACTGCCAAAGCTAATCAACAGTTTAAAACCACTAAAATGCAGTTTTTATTTATTATTTAAGCTGCATACTAATTTTAGCATAATATATTATTATTTATTACTTTTAGCCTTTCTAATTACCAGCATGACATTTAACAGTCGCGTAACATTCGTCAGGCCGTTGGGCTGTTAATTAAAATAAAAAGAGCTCATCAAACAAATGATTAGGCAGCAACAGTCACTAACTAAGTATAATTACATATACGAATATGAATAAGTTAATATGCATGTGTGAGTGTGTGTGTGTGTTTGTGTGTGTGGAATGTTTTGTCAGGCAATTGACACATTTGTAGCGTTGAAATTGTTATCGTCTGAAGCGCAGAACGGTGGCAAATACCAACAACAACAGCAACAACTACAACAAAGGCAATTACACTTTGCAGAAAAGGCAAAAGCTCCCAGCGCGCCAACTAAAGTCAGTTAGCATGTGTAAACGTGTGTAGCTGTGTGTGTGTGTGTGTTCGTGTATCTGTGTGTATCTTGTACAAGTCTTGACTGCTGCTGGCAACTTTTACCACTGACTCTGGCTCCGACAGTGTGACAAATTATTATATGTGTGCCTGTGTGTGTGTCTGTGTGTGTGCTTCGCTGTGTATGGGGTATATCAGACTGGCAGAGGCGTTTCGCTGCTTTGGCCTGTCGCTGGCGGCGCTGCTGGTGCTAATGACCGTAACTAAGTTGGCGTCACGATTGTGTGCGCCACTGAAAGCTCGCGCTCTCTCTCTCTGTCACACTCTCTTCCCCTCTCTCTGTCGCTATTCAGTGCTCATTGTTGTTGCTGTTGGCTTTGCGGTTGTTCTCAGTCGCTTGACGCGCTGTTACCCATTTGTGTAAAGCATTTTTAATGTTATGACCAAGAGCGCGTCTAATAGACGCTTAATAGTTGCTGTTGCTATTGTATCTGTATCTGTATCTGTATCCACTGTATCTCTATATATATCACGCTTTTTGTATCTGTATCGCATGGTTTTTGTTCTGTTTCATTATGCATGTTTACAAAGCATTTAACGCAGTTCGTTTATTTAATTGAATGTCCAAGTGCGGCGTATCTGTCAGATACATTTCACTGACTGCAAACACACACACACAATTTTCCCCGCCTGCCTCTGCATATTTAATAATAATAATTCGCACTTGATAAATATAATAAGAAAATCAATGTCCTTATCATCATACAGCAATACCACACCTGCTACACACACACACAAACACACACGTACGTGTGTATGCTTACTTAAAATTTCATAATTTGAACTAAATGCAAAACACGCCCTGGCAGAAACTTATCAAAGCAACAAAAACAAACACACGCAGAGCAGCGCAGCAAAGGGGGCCAATTCAGTGCGAGCGAGCGAGAGAAATAATAACATAGCAAGTTTCAGTGAGTGCAAGCGAATAAGCGCGCATTCGGAAGGGAAGCAACTACGTGAGCTCTGGCCTCCCCCCACACTACTCTCCAACCATCGGCCTCTCTCGTTCTCGTAACACTGTTTGTTTATCGTCGTTCGTCTTTCGTCTTTCGGTCGGACATTTCAGTCTCTCTGACTTTCAGTCTGTTCTGTCGTTTAGTCGCTTTGTCGTTTTGCTTCTTCGTTCTCAACATGGCCGACACTGTGCTCTGCTGCGCCGCAGGCTTCATTAGGCAGCGTGATTCCTTTTTCATTTGTATTTATGCATGTATTTTCTCTGTTCGTCCCTTTTGTTTGCCGCTGCTCTGCTGACGACGCCCCTTTTATGGGAATTTCACTCATTGTATTTGTGTATTTACGCCTGTGTGTGTTTGTGTGTGTGTTAGTGTGCTGTGTGCACTTTAAATTCGTAATAAGAAAAACTCAATGAGCCGTCATTTGCCTGTCACCGCCACCGCTGAATGCGTACAGAGCACACAAAAGGAGAAGCACAATAAAAATGAGGGGGAAAAATATGCAGTAATTCACTCGGTATTTAACATCTACTTCCCACGTTATTTAATGCGTAGCATTAAAAAACAAAACAAAAATACCAAAACGTCAATTTAAATCGTTAACCATAAATCAGAAAATGGCAATTTTTGACATGTTTTTGCATGTTTATACATATTTGCTACCAATTTGCTGCGCAGCCGCATGTCAATTTCTAATCATGTCTTGCAGCGAAGGAGGTGCGAAGGTAGGCAGCGGATCAACACAACAAAACCCCATTTAATTACAAATCGGCTTAAATTGAAACACCTTAATTGGCATTAACTTGAGGCAAAAAAACAAAACAAAACAAAAAATACGAAACGAGAAAAAAAGAAACATGCGCCTCACAGCAGCAGCAGCAGTAAGCAAGCGGCAATTAATCAAACTGGAAATCAATTATTCCCCTGCCTTTCCGCTGTCTCTATCTCTCGCTTTATCTTCACAGCTAACTATCTCGCTCGCACGCACGCACACACACACGCACGCACAGAGAGTCAGCTCTCCGATGGACAGCAGCATGAACATCACTAGAGTGCGGTGGTGGTGGTGGGGGGCGCCGTCTTTTGGGATTTATAGCATGCCACATTAAACAAATATACACATGTACACGCATACATACAATGTGTGTAAGTACGTGTGTGTGTGCATGCTTGTACGTAAAATTCACTGTGGTGCATTTGTGCGTATTTTAGGAATTAATTAATAATTCGAAAACTGAATTATTAATATTTAGTACTTTACATAACTCCAACCTTTTCAAATTCAACATCAGCCAGGAATCAGTTTCATTTATGTTTGTTTAATTAATCTTTAGAATGCTAACACACATCAAAAGACCACTGAATTAATTTCATAATTTCAAGCATAGGCGCCATTGTGCAATTTATGCATATGTATGTATAGATATGTATAAGTGTTTGCTTACTTACCTTTTTATAAATCCAAAATAATCGCAATTTCTGCTGTTGATATGCTCGTTCCAGCTTCATAGACGACAGCATGCAGCCGTTGTTGTTGTTGGCGTCGTAAGGGGGAGAATGAGTATGAGTGGTTTGGGGTGGGGGGTTTTTAGTAAGTGACTGTGTGAGTGGGGAGAGCAAGGTGCGAACGAGGATTTCGTTGACTGCTGGCCTGCTCACGCAGCGACCCTTGCACTGCCGTGCGACAGAGAGCGGGAGAGTGAGTGAGAGCGCGGCCCGCAAGTGAGCAGCGATTGTAGGTAGTAATAATCCACAAAAGAAACGCCGACGATGCTGCTGCCACTGCTGCAGGAAATGTAAATCCACAAATTTTCGTTGTTGTGGGCAGAGCTTTCCTTTTTGCTTCTGCTCGTTGTTGTTGTTGTTGATGTAGCCAATCTCAAGAATTATTTTCCATTTATGTAAGCGCAAGAGAGAGAAAGGTAGAGAGTGCCACGACAAACACTTTTTTATTTAGCTGTTATTACTTTTCTTTTTTGACAAATATGCTGCCAGCAAATTTTTTCTTCGTTTTTTTTTTTTATTCTTCACTGCATGAACTTTTTTATGAGGTTAGTTGTTTTCTTTTTTTTCTTCTTCTACAAATACAAAAACGGCACTTTGTGTGAGAGCGAGAACGCGCGACAGAGCTGCTTGGTACGCGTGCAAATGTGTGTGAGTGTAAATGTGAGTTTGGATCACACAAACACTCACACATACAAATGCAATGACCAAAGCTTGAAGTAAAAAATGCACAGGGAGTTAGTCGTACAACAAAATGACCGACGAAGCGACCGACCGACCGACTAACTGACTCGACGCACGCGCGCAAACGTCACAATTAGTGAGAGCGACTAAGCGACCAGCGACGAACGTTTGTCGGCGTTCTTTTACCGCAATGTTTGTGCGAAACATAAAAAAACCTTGCTAATACATACACACACACACATATGCATGCACATTAATATATGTGCATGTATGTCGCATTCACAAACACACAAACATTTGCCTTAACACCCAACGTCGTCGCTGCGTCGCTTCTGCTGCTCAACATTGTTGTTATAGCCGAAAAAAAAACTGTCGCTCAGTGCAGTGTAGCTTACAACGAGCGCGGAAAGATACAGAGAGAAAGAGCGAGAGAGAGACGGAGAGCGCGAGAGTGATACGCACACATACACACACACGGCTTGTGCGAGAGAAGACGACGACGACCGCGCTGTATAGAAATTTTATTCCGGTATTATACGGCTGCTGTGGTTGTTGGCATTTTTTGTTGTTGTTGTTGCTGTTGTTGGTGGCAACATATTGCCACTGCCTTTTTGGCCGTTTTACTACTATTGCGGCGAGTGCTTACTACTTTTTTGTTCACATCAGTATTGGTGCAGTAGTAGTACATATGTTGGAGCTATGCTTGTGTGACAGCGATTGCTGATGATGATGATTACGCTGCTCTTTTCACACATATACACACACACACTCGCACGCACGCATAACAGTCAAGCCCAAGTGGGTAATTTGTTTTATGAGTAGCGGCGGCAAATAGCACTTGTATATTGTTGTTTTTGCTGTTGTTGCTGTTTCTTGTGAATGACAGACAGCCAACGAGTAATAATTTTTAATGCGTTTTTGGCATTTCTACACTGCTGCTGGTTAATTGCTTAAAACACTCATACACACAAGCAAACGCAGAAGACGCGGCGCGACGAATATACACAGACGAGAAACGTAGAAGAGCAAAACGACAGATTTTTTTTTTCATCACTTTTTGCTGTTGTGTTGCTTGAATAATTTAATGCACACACACACGGACACAAATTGACACACAACATGAGCACTTTATAATTTACATAAATATATTATAGGCATTTTATATGATTTTATACCTTTGCCTATTTGCTCATGGAAATCTTTTTATTTAGCACACAATTAATGCTAATAATGTTGAATGTTTTTTATTTTTTTTTTGTTATTTTTCATAGAACTTTTCGCCTAGTTTGCGTCGACAGTGTTTCATCCGTACTGTCCGCCACGAAGGAGCAACGCGTACAAAAAGCGCATAAATTGAGCGGCTCTCGCTCGCAACACAGCGGCGCACAGCCTAGAGTTGCCGCATGTTGCAAGCAAGTAAACAAGCACTTTTTTCAAACTGAATTTCTTGAATAGCCTACAAATTTAATAGGTTTTGTTTTTAAGCCCATATTTCATCATTTAGTTTGTATTTTTATTCAATATATTAATTAATTTAGCTGATTTCATATTATAATTGTTGATGTTTTGACAACCCTGCGGCGTTTGCACACGCATGCCGCACACCAACGCATTCCCATGCACATACACGTTGCGCTCTCTGAGAGGATTTTCTTTAATGGCGGCGTTTTGCTGTTCGCTCGCTCTCTGCGCGCTCTCGTTCTCGCTCTCGCTCACCGCTAGTGTTGCTGCTGCTGACGCCATGTTGCGCAGTACCGCGATATGTTTATCTCTTTTCATTTTGTTTACAGTGACGTCGTGTGGTCTCACTTGGCAGCATTGCTGATACTTCTTTTGAGAGTTTCTTATTGTCAATGTTATGTTGGAGTATGAACACCGCCAACAGAAGTTGTTTAAAATCCAATAAGAGTTTTTAAAACATAACATGGCATAACAATTTGAATTTTAAAGAGCGAAAAGAAATGAGTAGATAAATAAAATCATGAAAGTTGTTATAGCTAAGCTAAGTAAATATGGGTAGTTGTCAACTGCTTGCAGGGTATTTCATAGTCGTTAGAAGCAAATCTACTCTTTTATGCCTTTGCAAATTGTTTTTGCTTGTATGTTGAATCACAAAGTGTGGGGAAGAGAGCGCAGCGCTAGCGACGTCCTCGTTGTCAATGTGCGTGCGGATTGATTACTGATTGGCATGTCGTTTGGTTGTTGCCGTTCCGACGTCGACCGCGGCAGAGACTGCGAATGCCGACTTCGTGGAAGCTTTGGCTACTATTTTTTTCCTTGCTACCTTCTGCGTCTTGTTGTTTATGGTGGTTATTGTTGTTGTTGTTATAGCTGCCGCTGCGCTCGAGCACATAATGACATAATGAGATTTATTAGGCGCAAAATAAAGCCATAATGTTCCGTTTGACCTTTGTGTAACTTTGACTGTAGTCACAGTAATATTGTTTTCCTTTCTCGCTGCTTCTGCCAAAGGACACGTGCTTTCAAGCTTATTACATATTGGATGACACATTCGATAGGTTTTATTTCTTGTCGTTGTTGTTGAACTTACTTAGCACGAATCAGTCATCATGCTTCAACTTTGATGATAAAGTTGTTGTAGTTGTCATTGCTGTTGTCGTTGTTGTTGTTACTCATTTTAAATTCACATTGGAAAGTTGCCTTTGCTGCCATTGAAGCAAAAAGGCAAATAAACGTTTCGTCTGTCTCTTTTGGTTTGCATTTCCAACTCGACTTCGATCCTTTTTGCCTTTATGTCCCATTTTGGGCGAAAGAAACGAAAAACAAAATAAAAAAAAAACTAAGAGAAACTTGTTTGTGCTTGAACCTAATATACCGAATGTTCTCCCTCCCACTGCCCACTTCCCACTCTACACACTCACACCACTCTCTTACTTGCTGTCAGTCGCTCTCTTCTGTCTTTGGCTTGGCTCCCTTGTGTGTGTCTTTGCTCGTTTTGTTGTTGTTTCTATTGGCATTCGTGCACGCTCTTTCAATTTTATTGCTGTGATTCTGATTCTAGTTGGATTTGACTACGCACACACACGCACACAGGCAAACACATGTAAGCCCACATGTACATGCTAAGCGTGCGTGTGTGTGCGTTTATAGTTGAGCTGCTTTTTGCTGTTTTTTTTTTCGTTTGCCTTTGGGAATTGATATCCTTGTGCGCTTTTTGCTAAAGTTCAAATATTTTTCATTATATTGCGCACAAACAACAACAACAACAACAACGAGAAGCACCAGCAGATTTTCTCAGTGCTGGCAATATTTCAAATCCAACTCATAGGCAAAATGGTTGCTGTCACTTTACTCCCCTCCCCTTTCAACCCCTGCCCACTGCGCCCCTGCTCTACACTTGCTCCCCTCAGTTTACGGCTCAGTGCGTTGGCCAAAGGGACCTCAATTTGGCCAAAAAAGGCTCCTGCAGCTTTGTGTGTCAAAGTGTGCGTGTGTGTGAGTGTGTGTGTGTGTGTCCAGTTCGTAATTGTATATAATTCATACAAAAGCCGCTTTGTCGTTTGATAAGACTGCATATCGCTGCTATTAGTGGCCCACACCCCAAGCCACGCCTCCCCTAACCGCCCCCTTTTCCCCACAGTGTATTATGTAATTATGTGCGTTAAATTTGTAGAAATTTGGTGCGAATGCTAATGAAGCTATTAATATTTTATGCACCATTTAAACCGAGAGCGCAGCGTAAGCCACAAGGTCCTTGTAATGGTGTAAAGGAGCACACAGCATGAATAATAAATAAACGGCAACTTCGCCACTGACAAGCCGGGCCAAGAACTGGCAAAAGGCGCAAAATCTCACAAGCAACAAGGAGAAGAGGAATGTGGAGAAAGAGGGGGAAAGGGAGGAGTAGCAGGGGCTACAACAGCAGCTCAGTTATGACAAGTCCGAGCAGCCATTTGCAAAAACAACAAAGGCAAATGGGCAGTCAGTCAGTCAATGTGTGTGTGTGTGTGAATCCTTGGCTGTCTACTTTGGTGGCAAAGCTTTGCCAGCGGCCGTAATGTGATTTTCAAGCATTTGCAGCTCTTACACTCATACACACACTCACATGTACACTCCAGCTCACTTAATTAAGATCGTGTCACAATTATAACTATTTCTATGACATTTATAAGCAAGTCAGTTATAAGAGCAGAAATATAAGCAGAGAATTTATAAATTTAAAAAATAACTTTTTTTTTGGTTAAATCAAAACTTAAGTGACTTAATTGCATGACCCGCATAGTACACAACTAAAGCAAAGTCACGCACACACTCACACACAGACAGCATGAGCTTTGCATATTTGCGCTTTGGCTTGTCAACTGCGTTTGTGTGCGTGTTTTGCCGCCGCTGCAAGCGTATAAATATTTATGCCAGCATATTGTCTGTCCCACTCGCACCCCTCTCAAGCACCCTTTCACTCATTTACTGCTACCTGTGCCACAATTCGGCTGTCCAGCTAAAGCTAATAGAAATGAAATTGCCAACTGTCATAGCTATAGATACGTATCTCAGTAGATTGTGTGCGCAAATACACATCTAAATATGTACATGTATAAACATATAATACACACACACTCACACACATTTATTTATATATGTACTTGTATTTGTGCAGCGCAAGACAGACAAACGAATGAAAAGCATTTTCAAGTTGTCAGCTTCCATGGCCCCATCAGTTGAAATTTTGTACATTTTGTTGCAAAATATGATTTCATTGTGCTCAAATTGAATTAAATTTTTTGGAGTGTGACGTTCTGACGTTTTGCTCCTCTCGGCACATCCCCAAAAGCAGGCAACGAGCAGCGAACAACAGTTAAAGTCGCAGCTGCGTCGCTCTCGCACCCGCTCTCCCACTCGCTCTCAGTTGTGTGACTGACTCACCCACACACAGTCGGACAGACTCACTCACTCGCTCGCTCACTCACTCGCTCACTCACTAACTCACTCACTCACTCTCCCACTCATTTTGTCTTCTCGTTTTTGTTGTTGCTGCTGCTTTTGGTAGCTTTCAGAACGGAAGCGGATATTTTCAACGCGCCATTGTTATTTTTTGAGTGCGGGAAATTGCTCGGTGGCTCGGTCTCATCTCTCGCCTGATGTTCAACAAAGCACACGGCGCCCTTTTTGCAGTTGCTTCAAGTGTTTTCTTTTTCCTTTTTTGCGCCACGAACAACACTGTGTGAGAGTTTGTCTCTCTGTCCGTGTGCGTGTGTGTGTGTACGTGTCTCTCTGTGTATGTGTGTCTCATCCGTTTCATGCTTATCATTGTGCTCAGCTTCGTTCTTGCTGCTTCTGCTGCTGCCGCTGTCGCTGCTGCCTTGTCGACAGCTTTGTTTGTGTTGTAAATATAATTTTACGACTCTGCCTGCCCCACTGCTTCGCTGCCTTTCTCTCTCTCGCTCTCTGTCTCTTTTGCTCTGCCATTCTGCTTGGCTGTCTGTTTGCCTGTCAGTTAGTCGCTTTGTCAGTCTGTCGCCTTGTAGCGGCAAGTCCTTTTGCCGCACACACACACACACACACACACATAGCAAACTCAACTCAACTTCACCGTGGCGCTTCTGTCGCTTTTTGTCTGCCGCCCTTTTTTCTCCCCCACTTAACATTTTATTAAGCGAAAATGCTTGTGCCGTAAAATGCGCGCTTACATGTTTACCAACCTTCCGCACGCCTCGCTCTCTGCCACTGCCTCTCCCGCTCTCACCAAACAAACACACACACGCACACATAGAGCTTGCGGCCCAACCCTGAAGGGGACATTGCTTTGGGCGCTGCGTATGCTGCGTGGGTGAAGAGTGTGCACGAAGCAACGAAAGGGAGGAAGGTAAGAGAGTGAGGGCAAAAGAGCATGACAGAGAGCGCTGGCAAAAGAGAGTGGGAGTGGGAGTGTGCCTGATGCGTGTGTGTGACAGAGAGGGACAACGGAGTCATCGTCATTTTCATTTCCTGTGGTCGTATTTATGCTTTTATTTGAATTGATTTTATTTCGTTGCGTTTTATCTGCCCAGCTGCTGGATGAGGATATGGCGTGAGCTTGTTATGAGTATGACTATTTGTGTGTGTGTGTGTATGCATGTGTGTGTGTGTGTGTGTTGGTGCTGTCTGCCATGTAGTTAATACGTTGATTTCATTTTTATGATCCCTTTTTGCCTTGCCACTTTAATGTTAATTTTATTATGATGTTGCCGCTTCGCGTTGTTCCCTCGCCTCCCCTTTTTCGCTTGTCTTTATGCCTTGTTCGTTGTCGCTTTCCAGCGTTCGCCGTTCGCTGTTTATTGTTTTTGTTTATTTTTGTTTGGTTGTGTGCGGCATTTATCCATGCGTCGGGTCGTCGTTCATTATTTAATGAGTTGAGTTCACAGGTTTTGTGTTTTGTCTCGCCCACTTGCTAATTATTCAAAATTAATTTCATCATTTGTGCACGCTTTCACATACATAATAATAATGCTCAACATATTTTCTATTTTATTCAATTACTTTCATCCGCATTTAAGCACGTGTGTGCACAACTTGCGTCTGTAATTTAAATGCCGAATTTAAAGCTTATTAATTTTATTTAATTACTTTAAGCCGCTTAACAGTGCAAAAATATCTTAATAAACGAATTTCAGTTGGTGTACAATTTTTGTAGCATGCTTTTAGGTGCTGTGCAAAATTGAATGTATGGAGAGCGCTTGAGTGCCTAGGAATTTTAGATGCCGTCAGATAATTAAATTTGCTGGTTTATATCATTATGGGCCAAGTCAAAATGTCTGCCAAGTCAATTGTTAAGGAATTTTTTAGCTGCAATTGCGGCATCACTTGACATTGACATTAATTAGTGATGCTTGGCCAAAGGATGATACCAGTTTCGTACTGTTTTGTACTGTTCAACTGCTGCAACTGTTTCTGGTTGTGCTTAATTGTCGGGTCTGCATCTTGGCCATGTTTCCCCACTCACCCATGCCGTAATTTGACGCATTTCACGCTGACAACGGTAGCGGCTTGTTGCAGCCGAAGACTTAATGGCTCCACGCATAAAATCAACAATTACGCAGCAGAAAACCACAGGCAGAGAACAGGAACACAACTTGCCACATCATGTTTTTGGGTGCCCCTAGACGGAGCACTCGCTAATTCGCAGACCGAGAGGTATTCCAAGGCAGCTAAGTGAGTGCAACCTACGCAAGCGAATGGCAACTCGTTCAGCTTGGAGACGAGCCACTTAATATACGATACTGAAACTGGCAAGTGGCAAGTGGCAAGTCGGTCTCTGCACTGATTCTGATTGCTGGCAAATAACTTGGCAACTTTAAAGACCGCAGCCAAACAGGCAGGGAGACGGACAGACAGTCAGTCCAACTAGTTAACGTCACTTGAGCCACAGCAGAAAGCAGCAAAATAAAAAAAACAATTTTCTGTATAAAGTTTGCCTGCTGTTTGTGTTGCACGCATTGTTCTGTGCAAACTTGCCACACATGCACGTTGCCAACTATTTCTACTTGCCACGTTTTGCTCTGCATAATTGTGCAAGTTTCTTGTGGTTTTGTAGACGCTTTGGGGCTTAAAGGGGCGTGGCGGAGCTTTCACGTGCTTTTAAAGCTGACACTTATTAAGCTTAACTATTTTGACCAGCAGTCAATGTGAATAAGGAGCTTTGTTTGGGCTAGATAAGATATAAAATCGAGATCAAAGAAATGGAGTAATCGTAGAGGGGTTTATAATAAAAAGTCTTTATAAGATACTTTATAAAAACTGCACTTTAAATGAAAGATAACTCCCTGAGAACTCTACACAATTCTACTTACTGTACATTCATTTTAAGTTGTACTAAGTTGTTTATAAGGCATCAATCGGAAAAGGTAAGAAAGTCTACAATGGAGCGAGCCGACTCTAAAGGACTCCTTACTCATTCTGGTGAACTTTTTTCCAATTTATACTATGGAAGCTATAGGTTATAGTTGTGCGATTTGCAACAAACTTGGTAAGGTGATGGAAAATAGTTTTTCACAATTTACGGTGGCGTTATTGGGCGTGCCAACAATTTGAAATACAGTAAAAGCTCTCCCTTGGCCGGACAGACACGGTTACACTATTTTTGTACGCCCAAGGGAGCTGTCCGCTATAAAAAGCTATAAAATTCGTACGCCTGAAGAAGCTGTCCGCCTGAGGCAGCTGTCCGCGAGTAGAGCTTTCACTGTATTTTGAATTCAATTTGAAATAGATTCTCATTGATTTAGATTTTATCAGATGGCTCTAGCTCTTAGTGTCTGAGATACAGGTGTGCTTAAGGAGGAAGTAACAGTTGGACATCGCTATATAGACTCAACTGGTGATGCTGATCAAGAATATATATACTTTATGGGGTGGGAAAAGACTGCTTCTATCTGTTAAGAACACTTCGATTTAACTTAAGGGGTCTAAAGAGTCTTTATAAAGCCCTAATACCTTTTTTAAGTCTAGTTTTCATCACAAATTTAGCTTGTAATGCGCTTAAAGCACATTATTTTAATTTTGAAAGCTTTAATAAGCATAACTTAAACCTACAAAGCTCTTTAAGCGCTGTGGAATGGATCAATTTGGTATCATTGCTGTTTATCTAGCTTAAATTTGTTAAATTTCTATACCTTTAGTTAAAGCCAAGTTAAAACAGAGTATACAATTTATAAAAGCTACAATATGTTTTTAATATTCCGAACTTACTGCAGCATTAGGCAAAATACACTAGAAAATTTGTCAACTTGCTTGTGGAGGAAATCAAGATGAAGAATGACTGGGAAGTAAAGCGCATTGTGTTGGAACATGTGCGATAAGAGACTGTACAGCAGAGGGCAAAGGTTAAAGCAGGCAACACACACACACACACATACGAAAGCACACCCACACGGACACTGGCATATGTCTATACCGTTAGATCCTTTCTGTGGCATAACTAATCTACTCGAAATTATCTTGCCTACTTTGAGGCGCTCGGGCAAGACACAAACTTTTGCCACACGGCTCAGAAAAGTTTCTGCTGCTGCTGCTGCCAAAGTTGATGCGATTATGATTTTCAATTTTCAACAGTCAGCAAGGGGCGGGGCGTGGCGGGGCGGGGCAGTGGGCGTAGTCCAGCAAATGCCCTAAAGGGAAAATAAAACAAATAACCACAAGGCGAAAACCAAAACCAAAAGCTATAGAAATCTGTTGAACAAGCAGGGAAGTGGTAGAAGGAGAGAGGAGGGGAGGGAGAGCGGAGGGGTTGTTACAGGGAAGTCATGTCGAGTAGTTTCCCTGCGGCGTCCAACAAATAAATTGAGTTTTCCTAGCTTGGCCAGGCAGCTGTTTCACCACGGCAAATCCCCAGCAAACACACACACACACATACAATACATAACCAATACATATACACACACACACACATATTTATATCACACATAGCATTCATTGTATAGCGCAAATTGGACAGCTAAAGAACTGCAGGAAGCGTCCAAAGCAGCAGAGATACATCATGTATTTGTAATTGTCAGTGTGTTGTCTCTGGCACAGTGGGTAAAAGAGCTACTTTCGTGCACAGTTTGGGTGGCTAAGTGGGGTTGGAAGTGGTGCAAGGACTGTGGGGAGTTAGGTAGCATATTTTGTAGTATTTAAAAGTATTTATTATTTAATAAATAAGCTGGATTAGTTAATAAAACTAGCTAAATATTATGAAATTATTTTTACTAATTTTTAGGACTTAAAATTAGTAATAGAAATTTATAAATATTTAATTTTTATATTTATATAATTTTGCTGAACAGTTTGGCTTTTAAAGTGGTCTTAGGTCTGTTGGATTTTTTTAGTATACATATTTTATAGTATTTATTAAATAAGCTGGATTAATAAACGAAACTAAAAAATAATAAATTAATTATTTTTATTAATTTTATGGAATTGTTCTAGGACATTTCTATAGCTTTAAGTTAGATAAAGAAATTTATAAATATTAAGAATTTATTTTTATATAGTTTTTTAATTTATTTTTTAAACACTTGTAAAATTTATTTTTATTTATTTTTGAAATACATTAAAATCATAAATTATTTGTATTCATTTTATGGCTTTTTTATGCTTAGGGCTTATATTTTTAGGCTTTAAATAAGTAAAAGAAATTTTTAAATATTTTATTTTCATCAAGAATATATTTAATTTTAATATATTTATTTATTTTTTAAAAAATGTGAAATTTATTTTAATTAATTTAATAGTTTAGAGCTTAAAATTAGTAATAAAATTTTTTAAATATTTAATTTTTGTATTTTTATACTAGTGATATTTTCATTTTGATTTATTTTTTAAACACTTGTAAAATTTATACATGTATTTTTTTATTATTATAATACATTTCCTGGCATGAAGTACTTACATATTTTATGTAAAGTATTTTATATAATAGAAATTGGTATTCTTAACTACACTTATCTCAAAAAGTAACTGATTTTAAGTTTAGATAATATTTTCAGTCCTTAAATAACAGTATGTTTTTAAATTATTTATTTATTTCTGCGTATATTTAAGACCTCTTTAAACTCATTAGTATTCATTTATTTCTCTCAAAGAAAAACACAAAATTCTTATGCGAAAAATGAGTAAACTTCTGACTTACTTACTAACTTACTCAAATTAACCGCTTGCTCTGCTAATTCACCCCACTGTGCTGTAACTACTACCGTTATACCCAGTGTCTATATTTCATTCCTTCTTTCTTTTTTGGCGCTCTCGTATCATAACGACGCGACGTGGACAACTGAGAAAACACTTTGTTCACATATTTGATTTGATTTATACAAAAGTTGTGCGTTTTTTTTCGGTTTTTACAGTGAGTTGTGTGTGTAGCATATGTAATAAAAAATAAATAATTTACACACACACGTAGAGTGGGAAAAACCTGCGGATTCCTTTTGTGCGCTCAATTTTAGCGCGTTTATTTTTCATTGCTATTCAAATTATATTTTTGATGGTCAACAACGTTGTTTGCTGGCTGAGTGTGCTCCGTCTGCCCACAGCACTGCCCCTGGCCCTTCCTCTCCCCCTCCCTCTGCCTTTACTGCTCTTCCCCTCTTCCCCTTCCACACAGTGCTTGGCAAAAGTTTGTGCCTGTTTTTTGTGCTGCGAGTTTGGCTCGTTGATTTTTGCACAGTTTTGTTTGACTGACAGCGACACCAAGCAGGCAGTCAGCCACGCCTCTCCCCACTCCGCACTCCCCTCTCTCCTCTCCCCACTCCCCTCTCTCCTCTCCCCACTCCCCTCTCTTTGCCCGGCGGCGGCATCGACATTAACGCGCTTCGTTTGCTGCTCGTCCCATAATCCTTTCAATTTTTAAATCATTTTTTATTTCTGCCTTTTGGCTCTGGCCCTTTTTCTCCGCTACTCTTTGCTCTCCACTTTCGCTCTCCTTCTCCTCTCCCTTGGCTCCCCCCTCCCTTGTTATTTGATGCCTTTTTGTGTTGTCGTGCGACCCTCGCCGCAAATATTTATAAATGAAACGTGTGCATTTCGTGCTTGTTTGATTGATGCCCACCGTCCAGTCGTCGGCTGTACAATGGGCCGCATACGCCTCGGGCACGCCCATAAAAATAACCAAAGTGCAGTCATCTAATGACATTGACATGTTTATTACTGCACAGTGCGAAAAGTCGAGTGTTTTGAGTGGAAAACTTTGAATTAAATTAATTTAAATTAAATTAAAATAAAAGCAAAATTTATTTATTTTCAGACCAAATTTAATTATTTTAATCACTTAAGTCTGTCTTACTTTAAGCCAGTCCTTTTTTCTTTACGTGTTCTCTGTTTTTTGTGCATTTTGCAATTTCTCCAATTACTGCATTTAATCAACTCGTTAAGCCACAGAATTCAGACACCTGCAAACACCTGCAGTTGGCCAGCACATCCAGCAGCTGTGTGGCATTTGGTCTGAGCCCTTTTTGCCATCGTTGAGGTAATTACGAAAACGAAATCAATCCGCAGGTTTAACTCACAGTGGGCGTGGCATTGTCATTGTATCTAAAACTCGTACTGCTGCTGACAACCCGCAGCAAAAGCACTCCGCAATCGTGCTGGACACAGAAAAGTGTAAAGCGTAGCTCGAGTCAGCTAAAAGACACCCGTTACTTGAGTTTTTAAGAAGTTTTGCATACTTTTGGGCTGACATTAAGTTAGAAACAGTCATAACTTTTGCTGTACACATACTTATCTTGATGTGATATGTCCAATCGCTATTTCTTTTAGTTCTTTACACTATAGCATACCCTATAAAGTTAACTGTTACGTTATTTGAGTTTAAAAAAAATATTGCATACTTTTGGGCTGCACATTAGCTTAGAAACTGGCATAACTTTGGCTATACACATGATTAACTTGATGTGATCAATCCTTACGCTACTTATTTTAGCTCTTTACACTATAGCATACCCTGTAAAGCTAACTGTTACGGGTATATAAAAGAATTTCGTTTGTCTGGCACATGAAGTGGCACTGAGTTTGATTGGATATGAGCATAGTTCGTGCTTTATCTCTGTGCACCTGACGACACTGGAAAACACATTAAAGCCACATCTACAACATTTAAGCTGTTTATTATAAAGAAATTAAATGATTTAATTGTATAAAATAATCATTTCAAACCCAATAAAAAGAAGTTACCTCAACTAAAATCAAATCAAAGTTTTAAATATCTTGCCCCAAAGCTGAACTTTTTGGCCAACAAAGTATTAAAATCAATTTACTGCCGGCAAAAAATATGTGAACTAATAAAATCCATGTATGCATAATGCAAATGCCAGACAAACAGCGGAATCGCAGCCGAATTTAGCTGAATTTAAAACAAGCTATTAAAAATGCATTTTACATAAATTGTGGATTTTTATGCATTTTCAATGCATTTTTAAGTGTTATCATGAAGTACAAAAAGTTAAGCAAAATATTTGTAAAATTTGGGGCAGTTTTTTGGGGGGATTTAATAAGTAAATGGAGACTATAAAGCAACAATTATATAAAAATTTCTTTGACTGAACAATAACAGCACTTAGAGCTGGTACAACTTGACGTATGCGCAATGTGAAGTGAAAATAAATTTAATTATGAAATGCGCTCACGTTTGGCCTTAAGTGAAAGCGCTTAAGGACACTTCAAAAGTCCAATAAATCATGTTCAGCCACTCCCTTTGCATATTTCAAATTAATAAAGTTTAACGCCGTCAAACAACGACAATAAACGGCCTGTAAAGGAAAAATCGGACTGCAAAGTTAACACTGATAGCCTGATAGTCTTGCTGCCTCTAGCCCAGGCTGGACCCTCCCCCACACTTGTGTGGGCGTGTCCGATTACTACAACTATAGCTCGACTTTATATGCTTCATTTCAATTTTTCGAAACGTTTTTCCCAGTCAATTTCCGTCGCAACAACAGGAGCAGAAGCAGAACAAGAAACCGCAAGAAAATTCCAGTGTAGACGAATTTTTAATGCGCTAAAATTCATAACCTAATTAAGTACTGCTTATAATTTAGTTGGGGTTTAAAATTATAAATTTAATAAATTTTCCAAGCCCCATTTTTCAAGCTAAAACAATGTTCAAACACCCTTTCTAGAGTTTAGTCTCATACACTTCGCGTAGTGTATACAAATAAATTAGAAAGCAACGTGAAGAGCAGGAAAAATTGACGGCAGCTCTTGACGTTCAGTTGGAGCATAAAAATCGTTGCCGTCTACAACTGTCGGGGAAATAAAAATCAAATTTAAAACGCTAAGAAAGTCGTCGCTGTGCCGCGCCGAAAAGCAGGCAACACAAAAGACAAATGGCCGGAAGTGGCAGGAGGGCGTGTGGGGGGAGGGGGGTGCGGGTGGACCCCGCATTGTGTGTCTTTAGCTCACCGAGGGTTGCTCTAAATGTCGCAATTTTACGAGTCAATATAAAGGTGCCTGGGGAGTCATTTACAGGCGCACAGCGGTTTGGTTTCGCTTTTTGGCAATAAAAAGCGAACGAAAATAAAGCTGAAAAAAAAAACTGGTAGCAAAAGCAGAAAAGCTGCTCAAGGAAACGACTTACTTTTATGGCACAGGACAACGGAAACGACAAAAAACGACGACAACGGAGACGGAGACGGAGACGTCGACGAAGCGCCATAAAAATTTGTTGGGAAGAAACACGTGTAAAGGGCATTGCCGAAAGGGTTGCTCCCACCGAAAGCTCAAATATGATGGCAATTTTTATGCCCGACCCGTAAAATATTTAAGCAATGAACCATAAAATTCAGCACCCTCCCCGGCCCCCGGACACTGCCCCGCTCCACTTGCCCCACTGCCATTGTGTGGCAAGCCTGAGTGATTTATAACAATGTCAAAATTATGAACACAACTAGTGGGCGGGTCTTATAGACTGCTAGAGACTCTGTGCTTATTTTTTGCAGCGTAAAAGAAAAGAGAAAGAGAAGTTCACAAGTACAGGGTCCAAAGATCAAGGTTTTATAGACTGCTAAAGACTCTGTGCTTACTTCTTGCAGCCTAACAACAAAGAGAAAGAGAAGCGTACAAGTACAGGGTCCAAAGAGAAAGTGAATTGGAACTCCATCCCACTTAAACCCCCCACTGCCGGCCATGTACAGGGCTAACCCTGGTAAATACCCGTTAGTTTAGTGGCACAAAGTAAACTGCTTAACTGGAATCTCTACCCCACTTAAACACCCTTCCTGTCCTACAAGTACAGGGTCTAAAAGTAACTTCTTATAGACTGCCGACGACTCTGTGCTTACTTGTTACAGTCTAAAAACAAGGAGAAAGTGGATTGTAACTCTACCCCACTTAAACACCCCCACTGCCGGCCATGTACAGGGTCTAAAGCGCATAAACAGCCATTAGTTTAGTGGCATACAAGCACAGAGCGTACTGCTTAGCTGGAATCTCTACCCCAGTTAAACACCCCTACTGTCCTACAAGTACAGGGTCTAACACCTCTTAGTTTAGTGGCACAAATAAATACTACAACTATATTTACAAATACAAGCACAGAGCGAACTGCTTAACTGGAATCTAGATCTAGAACCTCCGCACGTACTCTTTGCGTCTGTGGCTCGTCACCTGCGCGGTGTTTTTGGTAGTGCGTATATCACAATTATGACAGTCCCCATTCCACTTGATGTTCCCATTCCTCACATGCACACGGGTCGTGGATGAAGTGCGTACGCGTATTTGGCCTGCAATACTTGGAATTGAAACCACAAATTTCCAACTAAATCGCTTAATTATTTACCCGCTGGCGCCGCCTGCAAAAGACCGAGCACTGCCAGCAGCAGTAGAACGAGTGACAACCACTTCATGTTGTTTTTTGCTGCGCTCAGCCAATTGTGCAGCAGTTTTATAGCTATAGCTAAGCACATACTATAGCTATAGCTGCAGATCGGGGAGATTATGTGAGCGGGTTTTGCCCACAGCGTAGGTAAAAAACCGCTTTTGTTAGGGCAGTAAACCCCACTGGCTATAAAGCCCCTGCCCTGACTCTGTTGTGATTGACACTCGCAATGATGCGCACAATGGAACTGGAATTAAGTAGTCTGAAAATCTATAAATCGAACAGTCAGAAAAACCGAAGACCGGTTGGCTTACAAAGGGTTTGCTCAGCTTGTCGCTGTAGATAAATGCTCAACAAAATTTTACAAAAATTTTTAATAAAATGTATGAAAAATATTATAAATTTTAAGCATATACGGCTCATAGTCTATAAGGGCTAGCGGCTTTAAAAAAGTAGATAGTGTCCAAGTAGTTACCAAGAAGTGTAGGAAGTGTAGACTTGGGAGACTTTAGTGCAGGGTTCACCTTAGTTGTGTTAACCTTGAGCGTAATTCTGTTGTAAAACTGGTCTGCATAATTGTCAAAGTATTTCTATGTACGTAAAGAAGTGCTTAAAGTTTATTGCTATTATTATACCCGTTACTCGTAGAGTAAAAGGGTATACTGTAATTATTTGAATGTATGTAACAGGGAGTAGGAGGCGTGGCAGACCCCACAAAGTATATATATGCTTGATCAGCATCAACAGCCGAGTCGATATAGCCATGTACGTCTGTCCGTCCGTGCGTCTGTATCAACAAAAGGATCTCAGAGACTATAAGACTACCATTTAAATCGTAGAAGAGGATGAGGCAGAGGAAGAAGAATACAGGTGTGATCAGATTTATGTATATATCATTACAAGGTCAAACCCTTTGCTTGTTAAATAGGGGTATGCCAACAAATACTTTTATATGCTATAGGTTTCTACAGTTTTGGTTTCTACAGTTTTTAGTCTTCTAAGTTATGCAAAAACGCTCAGAGGTCTGGTGAAGAGCGCATAGAATTTGCCATATAGAATTATTCTGAATTTACATAACCAGCCAGTAGCATCTTATCAGTTGCAGTCTCAACTATAGATATGTTTATATAGCTGCTAAAAAAAACCCAGCAAATTCCACTGAAAGGACAACAACAACAGCTTCAGCATAGAAAAATGATTTTATTATTAATTTTTTAATTTCTCAGATTTTTAGTTCTTGGGTTTTCCCATTGCTTCACCAGCTGTAACCACCTCGACCACCAGTGGAAATGTATTGGCCGCCATTTGAGTGCTGGTAGAGATTAAAGCCATCCATGTTCCAGTCTTCAGCTGAGGCTGGACGTCGACTCATTTGCCTGGGCTTAACCGTGTTGGCCTGGCCATAACTACGCCCGCTGTAACCCTGACGACTCTGAGGCACTCGTGTTGCCGTTCGGCCCCCATTGGGTTGATTACAGTCCACACAGCGGCCATTGATGGTCACTCTGCCTGCTAAAACACTGCGAGTGTTAGTAAATAAAGTAATCTTAACACTACTCTGACTAACCGTTTGTGCAGGCAGCCAACATGGCCAAGAGCAGTAGCGTTAACAGGCTTATGTACTGCATTTCACACAAAAGTCTATTTAAATCGAGTTCACACTTGACGCGTTTGAATGTTGATTTGAAACTGTTGCTAGAAATTAAGTTACGAGTTCGAATTTAGCAACGTTTGAGCATCTGTAATCAGAGGGCTTAAATATAGTACATGCGATTATCTGATTAACTGACTGACAGCAGCTGAAACTTGAAAGTTTTTCTCAGGAAAGAAAACAATATTTTCATAGCAAAAGTTTAATTTATTTAATTCAAAATTTAAATTCAAAATGTAAGGAATTTTTTGATATTTTTAGTCGCATTCTTAGGGGTTGGAGGGAAATCTATAATAGAACTGCATCTGCGCCTAGGTATCGGTCGGTAGTTGCGAAAAGGGTTTCTTCGAGGAACCAAATAGTCCCGTCGACATCGAACAAATGATAACCCCTCAACGTGAGCTATGTTCAAAAATAACACAGATTATTCCCTATACTTAAACATAAAGTATTATTTATAAGAAATTCTTACCCGCTGTCAGAGCAACAAGAATTGCGAAGAGCAAAATCAGATGAATCCTCATGGCTTCAAACGAAATCTAACGAATGAATTCTGTTTCTGACATCGACATGTTGTACACCCAAAAAATAGCCCAAAGAAAAGTACAGTCGAACACGCCCGACCGTATAATACTCTATGCATTGTTTTCCCGTTTAAATTATTAAAATCGGTATCGAGATATTACAATGTCTAGTACTTGCATTAAAACACATTGAAACAAAAACAATCTAAGCATAATCACACATACATCTGTTTGTTTGTATGCGAATACACATACATTTGACATTATATGTGGACATAACTGTATGTATGTGTGTGCGGGCAGCGCTGCCGCCGCACAGGCAGCGAAAACGTTTATGTCTCGCTTGCACTCATATGTTGGACTGACTAAATATGTGATCGATTGACACCAAGCTCAAACTTGTAGCTCTTACCATCTCTGAAATCTGCTTGTGCATACGGACAGACGGACAGACAGACGGACATGGCTATATCGACTCGGTTTGTGATGCTGATCAAGAATATATATACTTTATGGGGTCTGCCACGCCTCCTTCTGCCTGTTATATACTTTTGCACAAACCCAATATACTCTTGCAGAGAGTATAAAAAACCCAATTCAAAAATAATTAGGCAATTAGTTATCTCTTATCGCGCAGAGATTAGCCTATCTGCGGAAGCCGAGCGGAACTCCAGGCTCAAGTAACGCTCCAAGTACCGCTTATCACAGGCACGTTGCTTACGCGAGCGGTAGATCGCAGCAACGGTCGTCGCTCAACCTCAGGTATGCCTGTCTGTGCCAAGCTACCGCCGGAGGTTCGGCTGGTAGGGCCTCTTAGCGTCATCATGGAGACTGCCAATAATTGACACACAAAATTATATGCAAATGATTTATTAGAAACGCATTCGTTCGTTTACAATTGAAAATGTTCAACTGAAATTTGAAGTCACCATTTTAAGACCTCGCTTGCCGTCTTGGCCGTAGGCTTGTAGGGTTGTAGGGGCTTAAGGTTGTTGGGTTGCGGCACAGGCTTTTTTGGGCGCTCTTCTATTTTTCGGTTGAGAAATGTATTGCGTTGACCTTGGAGGTTATAAATGGCAGCTTTGTGGAAGAAGCAGAGGAATATTATGTTACCAATGATTAAGTAGAAGATTAGTTAAACTAGAATTACTTACAAGTTGTAACGACTAAAAGCATGGCGAACAGTATAAACAGTGCGAATCGCATGTTTCAATTCAAATTTGTGCTTGAATTTAAATAAATATTTTAATTTCGTGCTTTAAATCTTTAGAGAGCGGAAATTTGTCGCACTTCCCCAACGATTCGGAGCCAAAAATGAAACTGCTTAGGTCAGTGCTGAAATATTAGAAACCAGGCAACGTTTTGAGCTATGTAATCTTAAGTAGTAGTACATGCCTTGAAAACACAACGCTTTTAATACTCTCTGCAAGAGTATATTGGGTTTGTGCAAAAGTATGTAACAGGCAGAAAGAGGTGTGGCAGACCCCATAAAGTATATATATTCTTGATCAGCATCACAAGCCGAGTCGATATAGCCATGTCCGTCTGTCCGTCTGTCTGTCTGTCCGTCTGTCCGTATGCACAAACAGATTTCAGAGATGGTAAGAGCTACAAGTTCGAGCTTGGCGTCAATCGATCACATATTTAGTCAGTCAAACACATGAGTGCAAGCGAGACATAAACGTTTTTGCTGCCTGTGCGGCGGCAGCGCTGCCCGCAGTCGCTGGCCGCGCCGAATACACACATACATACAAGTATGAACACATATAATGTCAAACGTATGTGTATTCGCATACAAACAAACAGATGTATGTGTGATTATGCTTAGATTGTTTTTGTTTCAACGTGTTTTAATGCAAGTTCAACACATTGTAATATCTCGATACCGATTTTAATAATTTAATCTGGAAAAAATGCAGAGAGTGTTTTACGGTCGGGCGTGCCCGACTTTGCTTTTCTTTCTTGTTATTGAAATTGAGAGCAGAGTTCAAGAAACTGTCGAAAATTATCAGTGTCGGCTAGGTCTGAGCAGATACGACAAAAATGGGTTAAACAATCAAAACAATTTATTGACCTAAACCGTGTGAGTTTTAACAGTTAGCCACGTATGTTACAACCCACGCAGTCATCGTTGCGCACCACTGTGCCTGGGCGTCCACGTCCATCAATGGTGGTCACACCACCGCTCCAACCGCCGCCACCGAAACCCTCATCGGTGAGTATCACTTGTCGGTTGTTCCACTGTCTCTTGAAGCGTTCGGTTTCCTCGCTGGAATCCTCCGTTTTCTTGCTCGTTGCTGGCTTGGGGGTAGTGCTCCTATCGTGGGGCTTGGGTGTGTTGCAGTCCCTACAGACGCCGTTGATAACCACCTTGCCGGCTGTAAGAGAGACACAGAGTGTGAGAGGGGGAGAGGCAGTCTAGACCTATGAACTAACCATCAACATAAAAGGCCAAGACCAAAACCGTTAACAGAATTGTGCACCGCATTTTCTAATTGTTAATAACTTTTCAATGTGCACGTTGTAAAGTTGTTTTTATACTGAGCTGAAGAGTGCACTACTTGCTTGATTTAAATTGAGTTAGTTCCTCCGATATGTACTATATAACTTATAGTCGAAGTGTTGTGGAAATGCCCACAACTTGATGGCGTGTAAACAAAGCTGAACTTGGAACCGGTTTAAGCCGATTGTCGCCTGCAAGTGTGATCAGTAGTAGTTTAATCAGAAATCTCACAAGTAAGAACGGGTACAGCTGTGCTAGCCAACTGTAAAAGACCCTGTACTCAACCTATTGCGCAGTTTTCCATGCAAACAAGCCGTTTCCACCGGTTTGTTCTATGGCAGCTATAGGCTATAGTGGTTCGATCTGGACCAAATTTGGTGAGGTTGGTTTTAGTGGTACCATACACATTACATGTGAGTTTGGTTGCAATCGCCCAACGAATACTACATGTCTTCATACAAATGTTCTATTTTCAACCGATTTTTCCTATGGCAGCTATAGGCTATGGTGGTTCGATCTGGACCAAACTGGCTAAGAGTAGTTTTAATCATGATATACACATATTGTGTAAGTTTGATTGAGATCGCTTAACTAATACTACAAGTCTTCATACAAATTTCTCATTTCCGAGCGAATTTTCCTAAGGGAACTATGGGATATAGTTGTAAGATTGGGAGGAATTGTTATAATCGAAGAAAACTCATAAAGCTCGAGTAGTTTTCAAGTTCAAGTTTCATTCTAGAAAGTCGCTGAGATCCAGTTGTTTACGCGGACAGACAGACAGACGGACGGACATTAATATACCGACTCGTCTGTTGATGCTGAACAAGAATATATATGCTTTATGGGTACGAAAAGAGACCTTCTTCTAGATGTTAGGTACATTTCACTTATGTTGAACACAATACACCCTTCTACTCTTTCAAGAGTACGCGGTCTAAACCTTAGCTAGAAAATAGTTCAAAGAATTTGTCTATTCTCAATAAATGTTGCTACTCAAACTAACTACAGTACTTAAAACAGCTAAACATAAACCTAATAAAAGTTTTTCAGCGGAAAAGTATTTAGTTATTCAAGCTAAAAGAAATTGTGTTGAAAATATAAATAAATTAAATAAATAAAATAATATAAATAAATATAAATATATATTTCAACAAGCGGTAAAAATAATTTATTTTATTAATTTTTAATATAGACAACAAATGAGTTAAACTTTAGACTCACATAACTGCAAGTACATTGTAAAATAATAATTATATATTTATTTAATCATGCATCAATCGGGCATTTCCCAGAAACTGTTATCAAGTTCAGCTGTTGGCATCTATTGAACTGTTTTACATTGATAACGTTAACTAGAAGATCACTTACAACATTTTATATAATTATATACTCGACTTGTTTGCTATAAAAAATCAAAGCAATTTTTTATTCAATTTTAAAACGTTTTTAGCTCTGAACTAAAGATGAAATTGTTGGCTTGTTTGTTGCTTTTTGGCTGTCTTTTAGCTGTGGCTTATGGTATTTAATTTATTAATTAATATTACACTTAAATCAGTTTTATTAATTACATTCTACCAACAGCTTCGCCTGGCAATGTCTATATCAACGGCAAGTGCGTGGACTGCTATGGCCCAGATGGAAACCGTATTGATACCCCGGAAAACGACTTTCCCTCCCCCAAATCGGGTGCTGTGGCTCAAACACTTTCAATGGGCGCTGTGACTTTTGGGCTGGTATTTTATTTTATTGCTAACTTTGTACAGAAATTAAAACAATAAATGTGATTGAGTTGCATTGGTTGCTTGTGCTTGTAAATAAATTATTTAAATTGAATTTATAGGGGAAATAAATGAATTTGTGTGAATACCTGGGCGTATACGTAATATTGGAATTCTCTTATTTTATACAAAATGTTAAATTAAATGTTTATTAAACAAATAAAAGCACTTTGAGTAGCATAAAATGTTATTAACTTTATTTGATAGCCAATTTTTTTTAATTTGTTTTATTCAAAATGTCTTAACGCTCAGTCTGTCTCTGTCCCTGCCTCTCTGTCTCTGACTCTGTCTCTGACTGTGTCTCTGTCTTTGGCTCTGTCTCTTCTTTGTCTCTGCCTATGCCTCTTTTCCTCTGTCTCTTTTCTCTCTGTCTCTGCTTATGTGTCTTCTTCTACCTTTGTCTCTGCCTAAGCCTTTTCTTCTGTCTCTGCCTTTGCCTCTCTCCCTCTTTTTCTCCATGTCTCTTTTTTCCTCACTGTGTATTTTACAACGCTGCTTCTAAGTCTCTAAAATTTTTAAGAAATAATAATTTTACTACTCAAATTAAATAAAATAAAAACAATATATGTATTAATATTTAACTTCTCATAACTTTTGTTGAGTCTAAATGCTTATATTATATTCATTTAAAAATACTATTTAAATAGAAAATGTTTGTGTCTTTTACTTATAAATATGTTTTTTTTTCTGTTAAAGAAATGTTAATTAAATATTAAAGAAAATTCTTTTATCTTTCTTTGATCTAAAATGCTTATGTTATTCAACATACCATTAAAAAATATTTAGCATTTATTACATATTTTCATTGCTTTAATTTTAGCTTAATAAATTAAATTAATTATATTAAAATTTAATATCAACAAATAAAAGAGTTTAATGAATAATATAATTTAATAATATAATATATATAATATAATTTAATTTTATATTTTTATTTCATTAAATTTAACTTGATAAAACTATTTGATAACTTGTTTATTATATTTTAACATAAAAAATTAATTAATGTCTGCATTATCCTTTATTTATTTATTATAGTTTTCAATTAAGCTAAAGAAAAGTTGACTTTTATTAACTAATTAAACCCTGTTCACCACTAGCCCACTTACGCAGTGTCTACTGTACTTGCGCGTCTGTCTACGTAAAGACTGCGTAACAGTTTAGCAATCAAAGTGGTTTATCTATGGGAAATCCTCATTTACATGGGCATTTCCAGAGCTGTCTATCAACGCAGTTCTACAGTTACAACAACAACGATTTAAATACTCTTACTGGGAAAATCTCCACTGGGCAGTGCTTACTATATAAGCGTAGCACTTCGATTCCGTTGGCATTAGTTGAACTGCAAACGTTGTTAACTGAACAAATTAACAAATATGAAATTCCTATCGGCTGTTTTTCTGCTGGGTCTCTTGGCCTTGGCCAGTGGTAAGTAGCGGTGTCTTTCCTTAAAATAACGGTAATTTTGAACTATAATTCTACCCCAGCTACACCCCTGAAGCCCGACGTGGTCATCAACGGCGATTGTCGTCACTGCAATGTGCATGGCGGCAAATAAGGCAGAGTTTTTAATCAAAAAATTTTAACAAATTATTTTAAACAATAAATGGCAAATTTGGTATAAAAGAGTTGAAGGAATTTTATTAAAAATGCACAGCAATAAAAGGGGAAAGCTTCTGGCACTGAAAGGTAAGCCCTACAGGGTGAAGTGCAGTCGTGCTCGCGCATTAGCCGACTACAGCGCACTGATAACCTTCTCGGTCAGTATACAGTATTTTCAGTATTTTCAGTATTTTCAGTATTTTCTTGGTATAATTTATTCCTATACAAAAATCATTTTAACTTTCCAAGAAGTTCAAATTGCTTAATAAATTATAACAAATTTATGTTTCTGAAAATTTATTGTCTTATCAGCATCAGTTTCGAATAATTTTAAGAATAACACCTAAACACCGACTTTGAGTTTATAGTTTATTGCTTTTCATTTCGCTGCATAAACGTTGCTTATTTTTATTTACATGATTTAAACACTAGAATTAATTAAATTAATTAATTAATCGCCGCGCACGTTGCAGTATTTACAGTCGCCATTGATGATTACATTTCCGGGTTGCAGCGGCTTAGCTGTAAATAAATGCATAAAATTTGCATAGTTAACAGTGGCACGCCCACAGCTTTTAACGCCCTCTTTTCGCCCCTACTTACCAGCTGCCAGAGCCAAGAGCGCCAGCAGAAAAGCAATCGATAGCCACTTCATATTGATGGGGTTTAAACTGCGACTTTCAATTCGAAACTGATCAGTGCAGTCGGTGGGGAATCGGCTTATATAGCCTTAACCGATCCAGCAAATGACGTTCCAAACATATAGTGCATATATGTGGGTATGTAATGGTGTAAGTGAGCAACGTTTTGTTCAATTGCGCACTGATCAATTGCAGCGAGTGAGTCGAAGTCTATCAGATGCTGAGGTCTAGCTGATAACAGGTGAGTGGTAGGGAAACGTGTGTGGGAAAGACTGGGAGAGAGAGAGAGAGAGAGAGAGAGAGAGAGGCTGTAAGAGAGCAGCAGAGGCAGAGCGCCACAACTAAACAGTAGTGCACAAAAATTCTTTACTTAACTTACATTTTTAAATGGCTTTTTTTGACCATTAGCTAAGTTTGGTAGGTTTCAGTACAGAAAAATTAATTTTTAGTAACGCTATCTGCAGCAAGTTAACTAGTATAGTACCTAACGATGATATACATGTGCTGACCAAGTTTTATTTAAATCGCATCAATGTCTATAAGAATTTTCATCAGAATTTGTCTAAGTAAAGTAGTTAAGTAAAGAAGTAGTAAGAAACAATCAGATATAGCAGATATCTAGATATAGTAAATATCTCGTGGCTGCGATATGAAATTTTACTGTGTTTACTCAGCTAACTTAATCAAACTCACTACTGTCCATTACCTAAACGATTAGCCTTGTTAATAACATATTATATTTAAACAGAGTAGTTGGCAAAGCATTTTTAATTATTTTTCTATTAAATTTTTTATGTAATATATTTAATATTATATTTTATATATTTATATTTTTTCGTGCTTTGCTGATATTTAAGACTTTTTTGACAGCTATTTGACCCCTTGTTGGTACTAATATGGACTTACAGATCTCCAATCAATCAAGTTTGAGAAAAGTAGGCACTGTAATATGCAAACTTTAAGCCGATTTTGCCTACATAAATTACCAGTTTCTTAATTTATATTTATCTTTTGTCTGTCCTGCTATTTGTTATGCGTACTTTAACTATTAAGTAAACATATTTCACTCCTATAGTAAATTATTTAAATTTTATTATATTTTATTATTTTATTTAAACTAATTTTATAACAAACTCTTTTCGTTTTAAACCTGTTTAAAATATTAATATATAATTAATTTTGAGCCATGAAATTTTACACACAGTTATGCTAATTTTTAAAGTCATTTTATTTATTTAATAGTTATAGAGAATTAATTCTAAAAAACAATTTAATGTAAAGCCAGAGCAACAAAGGCATTCAGGCAGCATTTTTGAAGTACATTCATTGGTTTTAGATTTAAACACAAATAATAAACTGCTATTTTAGACACGATTTTATCTTAGAATTGTGTGTGCAATAAAAAATAAATAAAATACAATTAAAGCGCAAGTTTAAAGTGCAGCAAGGGAGCGAACTGTGTGTGTTTAAAAGTGTGTGAATGTGTATGTGTGTGTGTGTGTGTGTGTATGTGCATTCATGTCTATAAAAGGTAAATGAACGTGTTTGTGGTTGAATTTATTTATCAGCAGGCAAAAGTTGAACAACTGTGAGAGTGTGTGTGAGTGAGTGTGTGTGAGTGTGTGTGTGAGAGAGTGTTTGTGTGAGAGAGTGCATGTGTGTGTGTGTCTGCTGTTGGCTGGCAATTAAGCCAATGAAGCAATAAAAACACCAGCTAAGGGCGTAAGCCATGCAAAGTGAACTGCCCCAAAGGAAGGGGGAACAGCATCACTCCAACCCCACGCCCCCCTTGCCCACCCTGAGCTATACACTGACACAGATTGGCTTTTGGGTGGATTAGCATGGCCATTGCCACCGCCACCGCCACCGCCACCGCCACCGCCACTGTCATTGCCATCCCCACACATTTGTCAACGGAAAAAGCATTACGCTTAAATGAACCCATGCACATGCATAAATACACACGAAGCCAAACCCAAAAGGGCCTAGACGACACGTGTGCGTTAACAATTTAATTACGCCCAACAAGCCAACGCCTTTTGCCCCCATAACTCCCGCTCCAGCTCCAGCTCCCTCTGAGCGCACTGTGCTGCCCAGCTGTTACCCAAAAAAAGTTAATCATCCAATCGACAGGGAGGTCAGCCATATTAAAGACTCGCAGCAGAATTCGGTAGCTAGCACTGGGACTGGGCAAAGACCATTAGCCAAACAGTTAGCCAACACTGCTGGGGGAATTCTGGGCCTATTTACTCAAGCCGGTGTGAAAATATGCCACGATTGTATGTGGTTTTCTAGGGGTTTGTGGTTGTGTCTATAGATCGAGTCCTTAAAGATTTAAGTAGATTTAACAGTAGTTACACCTATGTTATGTTAAGCCAAAGCTGTTAATGTTAAGCCTTTAAAACAGCTGTTAAATGGAGTCTGTTGAGATGGAGCAACTTCAAATCTAAATTCTTTAAAAGCTCTCAAGCAACTTTAAGAAGTTTAAGCGTTATGCTGTTAAAGTCATGTTAAGTCCACGCTGTTAAGCTTCTGTTATGCAAGCTAGAACATGTATTAACATGACTATTTGTAAAATGACTGTAGTTACTTACCTTGCTGACAACTTTTCTTCATAACTTGGCCAAAATTTAAACGATTTTCATAAAAAATTGAATTTCTGCAAAGTTTGAGTTCTTAATTTATGCTATATTCAAATTTAAATACATTTTTATTAAAAGACGCAACTTTTTTCTTCATTTTGTGCTGTAAATTCAAAACTTGAAATGATTTTTTGATACCCATCAGTTTCCACTTAAGTTTAAAGACTTAAATATTTGTTATATAAGTAAAGCAGCACACAGACCGCATATACATACCTCTGAATATGTGCGTGTTTAGTAGAAACAGAGAGAGTAGGACAGAGAAAGAAGTAGAGGGAGAGAGAGCGAGGGAGAGCTAGGAAGACGTGGCAACTTTGTGTTTTTCTTGGCAGCTGGGGCACTATTAGTTTATTATTACGAGCAGCGTTTTATTGTCAACCTGTGGAGTGGTGTGTGCGTGTGTAGTACTCACAGTGTGTGTGTGTGGGAGTGTGTGGAACTGGGCGTGTACGGAAGCATGTGTGCAGTCTGTTTGCTGTTTGCTTGAAGCGACTATGCAAAGCAATTTATGAAATATTTTTGTTGATTTCTCACTTTGTTGTGGTCTGTGTGTGTGTGTTGAGTGAGTGTGTGTGTGTTGTGTGTGTGTGTGTGCTTTTTCTGCGGTTAGTTTTATAGCTCTTGTTGGCTTTGCATAAAATTCATGTCTTTTATGTGCCGCCAAGCGAGAACTGAAATTTTTTGTAGCATCTTTTAGGCGCATGATTAAAATAATATTCAGCCAACGCGGCGTATGCGTGTTGTCTATGCAAAGCCGTAAAATCATGGCCATAAAAGCAGAAAGCAGCGTATTAAATTAAAGCAGCTAAATGTCACTGGGCCTTGACATAGAAGTGGAGTTGCTGCTCACTTGACTGGACTTGGCCTCACGCCCTACCCAAGGGACGCATCTATTAGGCCGCCAGTGGGTGTAATTATGAAAAGGATTTACTTGAGAGCCTGGGAGCTACCACTTGTAGCCTTACAAAACTTAAGCGACATGCAAATATCTTTCATTTCATTGCCTATTCTTCTTTAGCGCAATTTCTGCAAATAAATTTCTTTGAATTCAAAGAAGAGTCAACACATTTATGTCTTTAGGCCACTTCAGCGCCACTTTACTTCACTTCCTTTCCCCTTTGCCCACTTTTCATACGGCACACATTTTGGAAGCCAACAAATAGCGCCACGTGAGCAAAATTGCTAATCAACTGGCAAAAGCGTTGAGGGCATCAAGTAAAAGCGTTAGAAGGACTCTCATCCTTGGTTAAGTGCCATTCTGAGAGAAGGACAACAACAACAACAAGCGCTATAAGAGCAACAACAGCTCATCATTTGCCAGGCAACGAATGCTTTAATGTATTTAAGCTTTTGCGAGCACAAAAACATTATTGTCTGCTGGGAATTGCGGGGGAGTGTGTAGAGGAATAAGGAAAAGTGGTGGGGAGGGGAAGGTAGGGTAGGGGAGTGGAAGGAGGGGAGGGTGGGGCAGCCTAACTGGCGTTGAGTTGCTGGCTAAGTGACAAGGCAAAAACGACAACAACTAATAGCAGCTAGGCGAAAATACGAACATGTGTAAAAACACACACACACAGGAACACACACAGGCACACAGACAGCACATACTAAGGCACAGCTATGCATAAGTAAGTAAGTATTAGCGCGTGTGACTGTGCAGTGAACAAAATACAAGTTACCTCAGGCTGAAATCTGAAATCTGTGCTAAGCAACGCCAGAATTAAGTTAATGCCAAAAAACTTGAGTGTAAATATTTCTAAAACTGGTTTACGTTGAATAAAAAAATTACAATAATTTAAAAAATAAAAAATAAATAAATAAAGTAAAATAATATATAAAAAATTAAATAAAATATAAAATAATATAATGTATATACATATAATATAAAATATAATATAATAAATAAAACTGATATAAGATGGCTAAAAAAAATTACGATAATTTTAAAAATAAATAAAATGTAATAAAAATAAAAAAAATTTAATAAAATATAATATATATGCATATAATATAAAATATTAAATATAATATAATAAATAAACAGCACAAGCCATTGCTCAAAATCAACAATTTATGTTGAGTAGAAAAATTTAAAATAGTTAAATAAATTTAAAAAATCTATATAAAATAAAATAAATAAAAATATAAATAAAAAAATAATAAAATAAATTTACAGCACAATCCATTGCTCAAAATCAACAATTTATGTTGCATACAAAAAATTAAAATAACTAAATAAATATAAATAAATAATTTAAATAAATTTTAAAAATAAATAAAATCAACAGCACAATCCATTGCTCAAAATCATGTTTTTGCCAGACTTTCTACCAAGCTTTTCTGCCAGTGTAGCTAAAGCAAAAGCCTATTGCTAGTCACAGTGTTGTCAGCATAAAAACAGCTACTTCTACTGGCTAGAAAGGGCTAAAGAAAATGCACAAAAAATTTAATGAATTTGTTAATATATTTTTATTTAAAAAACTTAAAAAATGCAGCTATAATTATATGAAAAATAAGCTATAGAAATATGCTAAAAAATAAATTTAAATTAATAACTAATTTCAAAGAAACTCAGCGTCTTTCCAGTCGTTGCCTTAGCATATCTAGCCATAAATTAGCTAAAAACTCATATGTATGTGCCTCCAACAAAT
The DNA here is from genome assembly GCA_018152125.1 of Drosophila dunni. Classification (NCBI taxonomy): domain Eukaryota; kingdom Metazoa; phylum Arthropoda; class Insecta; order Diptera; family Drosophilidae; genus Drosophila; species Drosophila dunni. The sequence goes on along the minus strand of JAECXC010000339.1, from coordinate 8,985,371 downwards.
GGAAATTTGCTTAGTTATGTGTGCGAGTGTTGGTAATTTTCTAGCACATAAATACATATAGATGTGTCTTGAAGGATTTGTGTGTGCTGGTTGCCCACAAAAGCTTAGGGGTAAAGTCGGAAATGGAAATGAAAATGGAAATGGGCGTGTGGAAAAGTGCGAATTCGTCTGAAGTAAGGATAATTAAAGCGTGATGTTTTAATCACACATTCTAATTGAAATGCTGTTAATCAGGAGCGTCTCGGTGTAGCACTAAGCATAGTATTAATGCCCAAGTTAAAGCTACTTAGTATTTTAGTGGAAATGAAGGTGTAGCAGGGAATGCTAGGCTGATGGGCTGATAGGCTGATTTATGGGAATTTCGTTGCGTTAATTTAAGTGTGAGTTTAAAGATGAGTAAATTATTTAATCAAGTCTAGTTTGTTGTGCTTAAATGGAGGAATTAACTACCTATAAAAAACAAACTAAAAATGATTTTGTTTGCTGCCAATTCAGCTCTTTTCAACTGACCAAATATGGAAACAAGAGGTTTCCATAGTAAGTGGGTCAAAAGTTCAGCGATAAGCAGATTGTTTTGAAGCTTTCGAACTTAATCGATGGCTGGCTTATCAGCCAAAGCTTTGGCTACAGCTCTAGCGGCGATTTGTGTGCCAGTTTCCAGTCGAGTGCGAAAGGAAACACTTCGATTAATCGCCGCTGAAAGATGTTTAACCGTTGCCGTTTGCTCCTGGGAGCGCTACTTTGCCTGGGCTGCTGCGAACTGGGCGTGGCAGGTGTGGGCAAACTGGTGTGCTTCTACGATGCCAGCAGCTTTGTGCGCGAAGGTAAGCAGTGAACTAGTACAAGACCTTGTCTAAGCCAAGTCGAGTCAGGGGAAAGGTTATCACTCTGATTCTATATTTGCTGCGTCTTAGGTCCCGCACAACTTTCGCTGGGAGAAGTGGAACCAGCGCTGAGTTTCTGCAACTATTTGATCTACGGATATGCAGGCATCGATGCCGCCACGCACAAGATCAAGAGCCTGAATCCACAACTGACTGTCAACCACTACATGCAGATCACAGCGTTGCGTAAGAAGTACTCCCATTTGCGCATACTGCTCAGCGTGGGCGGTGATCAGGATCTGAATGAAGAGGGTCTGCCGGATAGCAGTAAATATTTGAGTCTGCTTGAGTCCCCCGCGACGCGTGATACTTTCAAGCAGAGCGTCTCCACCGAGTTGAGCAGGTATGGCTTCGATGGCCTTGACCTGGCCTGGCAGTTTCCCAAAACGCGACCCAAACAGTCGCAGGGTGCGCTGAAGCGTGCCTGGTCGTCGTTCAAGGGCTTCTTCAGCAGCTCCTCCATCGACGACAAGGCCGAGGAGCACAAGGAGCAGTTCGTGTCGCTGGTCAGAGAGCTCAAGCAGGAATTGCAGCGAAATGGCAAGCAGTTGACCTTGAGCATGTTGCCACATGTCGATCCGCAGCGTAAGTGGGCAGTAAACCGAGTGACGTCATCGAGTAGTTTAACCCCCTTTGCTTTCCCGCAGTTTTCATAGACATACCCGCCGTCATGAGCTTCCTGGACTTTGTGAACCTGGGCACCTATGACTTTACCACGCCCCAACGCGATCCCAAGCAGGCCGACGTACCCGCCCCCATCTACGCCATGTTCGAACGCGATGCCAGCCATAATATTGATCATCAGGTGCAGTACTGGCTCAATAACACGGCCAGTGCCCAGCAGCTCAACATTGGCATCGCTGGCTACGGACGCAGCTGGCAAATGACACGCGATTCGGGCATTACAGGGTATCCACCAGTGCCAGCCACTGAGGGTGCTGCTCCAGCGGGCAAATACAGTGGTACACTCGGTCTGCTTAGCTGGCCCGAGACCTGTGATCTGCTGCAGCAACATCTCGGCCAGAACAAGGATCGAGATCATGAGCATTTGCGTAAAGTCGGTGATCCCACGAAGCGTTTCGGGGTCTACGCCTATCGCGCGGCTAGCGATGGCGGTCTGCCCGGTGTCTGGGTGGGCTACGAGGATCCCACAACTGCCGCCATCAAGGCGGGCTACGCTCAGGCCAAGGGCTTGGGAGGCGTGGCCTTCCACGATCTTTCCATGGACGATTTTCGTGGCGCTTGCGCGGGCGAAAAGTATCCCATTCTGCGCAGCATTAAGTTCAAGCTGTAAAATTGGAAGAATAAACTGAAAACGGTTAGAAGCATTGAAACAAAGTAATAATCTTTAATTCTCTTAAGTAAATCTTAGTTTAAAGTCCTTTTCTTAACTTTCTCTACTTGCTCTAACAATAAAATTATCTAGAGTGCTTGCAGTTTTGTAGTTTTAGCTAAAAATACCGACAGCAATTTGGTCTTGAGTCCACTTTGCATTTAAATCAAAGTTTTTTGTGTGAAATTTCCATTTTGTTGGCAAGATCTGAAAAAGTGTTTCAGTTTGTGATTTAAAGTTTGTGTGTTAAGCAGCTTTTCAGCGACTTTGACAAAAGCTGGCGCTGGGCAAAAAGAATTTCAGTGGCTGCCTAAGAGTATGCTACGATAAATTGATACACTGCAGCAGCCAAAGCAACGAAGGGACAGCAAAGAGGACAAAGAAAAAAGTAAAAACGGTAGAAAAAATGCGCAATTAAAGCAAGTGCGACAGGCGAGGCATAAACTTCAAGTGGATGGTCGGAGGAGGGGGGCGAGACGACAGCGACGACATCCAAAGTAAAAGTTGAAATTAAACCAATTAGTTTGCCGTTGCCGTTGCTGCTGCTGCTGCCGCTGTCGTGTCTGCAATGAGGCGCATAAAGGGGACAGCAAAAGGGAGACAGAGAAAGACAGAGAGAGGCAGAGTGTAAGAGAGTGTAGCTCGTAGTAGCTTTGAGGGTGTGTATGTTAGACAAAGCTCCGTGCCGTTTTAAGAGAGTGTTTTACACGGCGCGTCATCCTGCTTCTTACCGGCTTCGAACTCTTGACTCCAAAGAACTTCACTACCTGACGGCGTCATAAATTAATTATGATTTAACAACTTTCGCATGCACGACACGGCAGCGTAAAACTTTTTGCGCTTTTCATTTTCTGCGCGTCTCTAAGTCTCTCCCTCTCTTCCTCTCTCTCCCTTTCGTAGCGCCCCTCTGCGCGACTGGCAAAGAAAATTTTTAATTTTAATGAGCGCAAAAAGTTTTAAAGTTTTGCCAAACATAATTATACGGGACAATGCGGCAGTCGATTGGGGTATGCTCAGTTGGCTTACAGACGAATTATTATTAAGTTAAAATTATATAGAAAGTAGAATATAGAAAAATATAAAAAGGAAAAAAGAAAGGTATTTTAAAGTCTATCAGCTGTCTGAAACTTCCCAAATGAAGACACAATTGTACTGTTAATAATTTTATTAGCTTGAAAATTTGATCAGATTTTTAGCACGGGTATTTTAGAGTCAAAACACACTAGAAATATTGATAAATCAAATTTGGTTAGTTTAAAAATGTTTAGCACGGGTATACTAAAGTCGAACACCCTCAAAAGTACACCTACATGAGGTTTATTGAAATTCCAAAAAAACACCGAGCGTAATTACGTTAATTACTTTACGCTTTTCCCGCTCCGCTCTTGATGTCCTCGAAAGCCTTCTGCCAGAGCTTGTCGAACTGCTTGGGCAGCTTGGAGCGCACAGTGTCCGCCAGACGACGAGCACCACTCAAATTGGCCTGCTCGTAGTACGGCAAGGCCGAGATTCGTGCTAGCCAAGCACTCAAATTGGGATACTTTTCAGCCGCAATGGGAGCAATGCTCAGATGCATTAAGCTCACACCGCTGACCAGGCTAAAATCTGCAATGGTCAACTGATCACCGGCCATGTACTCCTGACCCTCTAGAAACTGTTCCAGCTGTGAGTAAATTTCTTGCAGCTGCTCGACCGGTAGCTCGTTGATTTTCTCCTGGCGCAGCAGCTGCTTGAGCTGCTTGCCCTGGGCCTGCAGCACGCCAGACTCAAAGTGCAGTCGTTGATCGACAACGGAGCGTGGCAGCGGCTCACGTGGATACAGTGCATCAGTTTGTCCAAATTTCTGCACCAGATAACCCATAATGGCATGCGAGTCCCAGATGAAGTCGTCAGCGTCTTGGAGTGCAGGCAACGACTGCTGCTGCACTACATCCGCCTGAAGTTGTGGCCGCAACTCATATTCCAGCTCCAGCGCCTTGAGTGTAAGCAGCACGGCACGTACCCCACTGCACTCCTCTGTTCCATAGAGCACGAGCATTGTTTCCTAGGATTCCAACAGACAATTTCAAACTGCGGATTATTTAGCTACTGTTGCCCAACTGACGGTGAACGCAGCTACTAAACTGAAAGCGGGCACTGATTTAATTTCACAGATTAGATAAGATTAGTTACTTGTGCTACCTGAAAGTGAAATAAAAACAAAGTGAAGACAGAAACAAAGACGTCATAATGCTGCAAGTTTAAGTTTTTGCTTGATTGTTTATTAATGCTGCAGATAAGAACTATTTTAGGGAACACTCGCAAGCGCTTAACCAGGCCAGCAGCTAAAGCGCTTATCTGCACTGGGAGAAAAGTGGGGGTGGCAAGCAAACTTCATTTTATGTGGAGCGGGTTGTTAAGAGTTATAAAAACTAGGCTGGGTATAATTTATTTAATTACGAATATTTTTATTATATTTTTTTTTTTTTTTTAAGAATTTTTTTTTTTTTTTTTGTGTTTAATTTACATATTTTAAACATTTATTTAAAGCGTTCTACTATTTTTTTTAGCTTAATTTGTCTTTATATAATGTTTTTGTTTAATACAATTTTTTTTATATTTTTTCAGATTTTTTTAAGATTTTTCCCAGTGTATTTTATGCCTAAGTCAATATTTGCGCCAGCTTTTGGGCATGTGTCATATGTGTGTGCTCGACTGAATAATATATGTGTGCCGTTAGCAGCTACTTTGCATGTGGCCAAGAAGGCAACACACACACGCACACACACACTCCCTACACCCCCACACACACACATACGCATTTTGGGCGGTTTACAATTTCATTGGCAGCAGCTAAAACCAATAAAAGTTTTTACTTTGCGTGTGTCAAATGCATAAATAATTGAATAGCTCAAGTTGAAAAATACCCTGTACTTGTAGCGAGTAGTACTACTGTTTGTAACAGTTAGCAGTTTATTTTATTTACTCAAAATTAAAGCCACAATTGGATTTCCATTGCTTTGTGCGCTACTTTGGTTCAGATTGTAATCAAGTTCTTGGCGTAGGCGGCATAACTAATTTGAGTCATCAACTTAATGACGGTTACAATTGGTAACTGCGTCGTTTGGCCAGGACTTACGTGTACTTTGCTGCAGGCCAAGTTTCCCATGCCGTTAACACCCGACTGTAGCTATAAATGCTCGAGTTGTACCGGCCACGCCTTCAGTTACCGTTAGGACTTAGTACCGCTTATATTATGAGTAAATTTCGGTTATACGGCTTGGAAGTCAGTCCGCCTACGCGCTCCTGTATGCTGGCTTTAAAGGCACTCGATTTGCCCTTTGACCTTGTGCAGGTCAACCTAATGGCCGGCGAGCATTTGGCTCCAGAGTATCGGGAAAAGAATCCACAGCACACGGTGCCCATGCTGGAGGACGAAGGCGTATGCCTCTGGGACTCACATGCCATCATGGGCTATCTGGTGGATAAATACGCTCCGAACGATTCTTTATATCCCCAGGATCACCTTCAACGCGCTGTGGTGAATCAGCGTCTGCACTACGATTCGGGCACTATGTTCCTCGGCACAATGCGACCTGTTACCCGACCCATACTCTTCTTGGGCGAAACTGTTGTGGAACAGTCCAAAATCGATGCTATCGCTGAGGTCTATGACTTGGTGGAGATATTTCTGGGCGATAACGATTATGTGGCTGGCAGTGAACTCACCATAGCCGACTTTAGCTATCTCACCACCCTTACCACTCTTGCGATTTTTCTCGAACCGGATCCAGACACATATCCAAAGATTGTCGCCTGGTTGGAACGCCTTAAGCAGCTGAGCTACTACGAGGAAGCCCATGGAGCTGGCGCTGCTCAGGTTGAAGCCATGATCAAGTCGAAAAACTTTACCATCAATTGAGGAGTACTCTCCAGCAAACACTTAAGTTCGTTACTCTTAGTTGTGGCGAAATATATAAACAGTGCGAAATTTGCTGTGTCATGGCGACTCGGCAGAAACGCGCTCTTCAAACAGCAAGCATAAAAGCACAGCAAAGATCACAGTGAAAGCTTTCTGCTTACATGAGAGCGACAGAGCGTGCAAGTGAGCAGTTAGCAAGCGCTCACTTGCACACTCTCCCGCTCTCCGACCGCAGCTTAGTTGCTGGAGGGCAATAAGCACACAAACACACACACACATACTTACACATGCACATTCGTATGCTGCTTAAATTGTTTGCATTTTATTCTTGAATTTTTAATTAAACAAAAGAATTGCTTTAAATGTGTTTTAATTGTTTAACGAGGTTTTAAGTGTTTTAATCATTAGTAATAACTGTGCTTATCTGGTTTAGTAATTTCTTAGTTTGCTCTTTGAACGTCTGTGCGCTTCTAACGCCGCTCTCTTAAGTTATAACTTGCTCTTTACAAACGGGGATTCCGCTACCTGTATTATTAAGCGGTTATCTTTCAAATGAGATACTGCCAATTATTTTTAAAGGCTTAGCTGCCTGAATTTGTATTTTATAAGCAACAGATGTCAGAGGAATCTAAATGATAAGCATTTAATTGAAAACATATGTTTTTATTTAAGAATTTACAGAATTTTATGCATGAGCAGTAACAGCAGAGAGCAATTAAAATCGGAATGCTCGTAGGCACAGTGGAACTAAAACTGTTTTTATTGGGCTACAAATGAAGCTAAGCTTTTATCTCTCGTTGATTGTTTATTTCGATTTAATAAGCCAAACATAAATAGAATGATCGTGCCAAAGTTCAAAACGTCTCTTATCTAAACACAAACCGATAGCTCTTAAATCTATAAATTCTCTTAGCTGGCGAAGGTATAAAAGAGGCAGAGCTGCTCCGTCGATAGAGTCAGTCGCATTCTGTCGTGAAACCAATCAACATGGGCAAAATTACACTCTACGGCATTGATCCCAGTCCACCAGTGCGTGCGGTCAAAATGACACTGGCTGCCCTGGAATTGCCCTACACATTCGAGGTGGTTAATTTGATGGAAAAGGCGCAGCTGTCGGAGGAATTCACGAAGAAGAATCCCCAGCACACTGTGCCCCTGTTGGAGGATGACGATGCTCTCATCTGGGACTCGCATGCGATCATTTGCTATCTGGTGAGCAAATATGGCAAGGACGATTCACTGTACCCCAAGGATCTGCTTAAACGCGCCGTGGTCGATCAGCGTCTGCATTTCGAGTCCGGCGTAGTGTTTGCCAATGCGCTGCGTAGTGTTACCAAACCGCTGTTCTTCTTTGGCCAGAAGGTGATCCCCAAGGAGCGCATTCAGGCCATTGTCGAGGTCTATGACTTCGTGGAGACTTTCCTCAAGGATACGGACTACATTGCTGGCAATCAGTTGACCGTAGCTGATTTCAGTATTGTCACCTCGGTCAGTTCCTTGGTTGCGTTTGTGCCAATTGATTCGGCCAAGTATGTGAAGCTCAGTGCGTGGATTAAGCGCCTGGAGCAGCTGCCTTACTACTCGGAAAATTCCGTTGGTGCTGATCAATTTATTGGCTTAGTTAAAAGCCAAAACTTTACTGTAGAAGCCTAAGATAGTGTTTAAATAAATGTTTAACAGAAAAGTCTAGTATTTGTATCTTATCTGAGAGATTAGTTTATTTACTGATAAGTGTAATGTTTTCACAATTATTCATTTGTTTGTTACGCCTTATCTCATTTAATTATTTACACTATCGATTCATTATTTTATTGCCCATCATGGTTGCTTGCCAAAAGTTACAAGCAAATTTGATCAAAACTCTTCAAGCACATTCAAAGCTCTCTTCAATGCCCACGCGCTCTTCGCATTCCACACTCGCTCCACCTGTTACACTTGTGCTTTGACGCACTACTAAAGACTCTTTAGTAAAGAGTCAGCACCTGTTCGTTTGCTTAAGCGCTCTCACGCATACGCTCTCTCCCTCTCTCTAACGCACTTGTGCTCTAGCTTGAAACACGATATAAAAGAGGCAGCAGCTGTTCGTTTCGTCAAGCTCTCCTCAATACCAATGCGCCTTTCCCTTTCGCACTCACACTGTCACACGCTCTCTCCCACACTGCGCGCTGCATAGGATATATAAGAAAGCGCAGCTGCTCGTCTCGTCAGTCTGTTGACAGTGATCGTTGTGAACTAACGTAATGGGGAAACTAACGCTTTACGGCATCGATCCCAGTCCTCCAGTGCGTGCGGTCAAACTGACGCTGGCTGCGCTGGAGTTGCCCTATGACTTTGTGGTGGTTAATCTGATGGAGAAGGAGCATCTATCCGAAGAGTACCAGAAGAAGAACCCCCAGCACACTGTGCCCACACTGGAGGATGGAGAAGTGTGCCTGACAGACTCGCATGCAATTATGTGCTACTTGGTGAACAAATATGGCAAGGACGACTCTCTCTATCCCAAGGATCCGTATCAACGTGCCGTTGTAGATCAACGCCTACACTACGATTCCAGCACAATGTTCTCGTCCACTTTGCTGAACATTACGAAGCCATTGCTTTTTATGGGCGTCACAGAAATTAGCAAGTCCAAAATTGATGCTGTTGTTGCCGCCTACGATTTGGTCGAGATTCTGATGGCCAACTGCGATTATATTGCTGGAAACAAGCTAACTGTGGCAGATTTCAGCTTTATTACCACCATATCCTGCATGCAAATTATTCTTGATGTGAATCCAACCAAGTATCCCAGAATTGTGTCCTGGCTAAAACGGCTTAAGGACTTGCCCTACTACGAGGAGGTCAACGGAGCTGGTGCCGCTCAACTAGAAGCGATGATCAAAGACACAAACTTTACAATTGAATCAAGCTAAAAACAAATCATTGTATTCTCATCTCTATTAAATATATTATATATGTATAGATATATGTTTGCGTTATTTTATACCTGAATTATATTGTACGACAATTTACTTGTCAAAAGTTTCTGTTTTCGTTTTTGCACAAACAGACAAACAAACGTTAAAGATTGCAGTAAATATCAGCGTCTCTCTCTTTTCCTCTCTGCTTTTGGCTGCTTGTTTGTATGTGCAAATTGCAGTAAATATTAGTCGTTCTCTCTAACTTATGCTCTCTCCTTTCCTCTGCCGGTTTTCATGTTTCAAAGAGAGCGGCAGCACCGTTCACTGGTTAGCAAGCATTAAAAGCTTTCGCTGTCGCTCGGAACGTATGGTAGATAAGCACACACTCACACACCTACTACATAAGTGACATGCACACAAGCATACACCTTACACGCATACACACATAGGCGCGTACACTTAATGATGCACCTTGAACTCGCTGCATTTTTTACGTGCGCTGCTCTTTATATTGATAAATAACATGTTCTAAAATCAAGAACACGGTTCGTAAAAATGTCGGGGCTAAACTAAAGAACAAGATTAAGATTATGATTTATTTTTGTCTAAAATAAATTAATTAAAAATTGCTTTGAAAAATGTTTGACTCATATTTAATTTTCATATATATTTTTAGAGACAAAACTTTACATATTTTTTTAAAATAATTAATTTTTAATTAAATATACTAAAGCCTTCTAATTAATAAATTTTTGATGAGCGATATTAGAACTCATAGAACTTTATAGAACAAAATGTTGATTTCACAACGGTTTGTCTATCAGTGTAGCTTTCTCATGTTTACATGCGACAAAACAACTAATGTTCCCTCTCTCTCTCTCTGTCTCTCTTTCAGTCTTGCGCTCTCTTCAACTGTTCGCTGCTCTTAACCGCGACGGTATAAAAGAGACGTTAACTGCTTGCTTACGCAGTCTACAATCAAACGCTATGGGTAAAATAACTCTTTACGGCTTCGATCCCAGTCCTCCAGTGCGAGCGGTCAAACTGACACTGGCTGCACTTCAGCTTCCCTACGACTTTGTTATTATCAATCCTTTGAACAAGGAGACACTGTCAGAGGAGTACAAGAAGAAGAATCCCCAGCACACAATTCCTTTGCTGGAAGATGACGGCGCTCTTATTTGGGACTCTCATGCGATAATTTGCTACTTGGTCAGCAAATATGGCAAGGACGACTCACTGTATCCCAAGGATCTGCTTAAACGTGCAGTGGTCGATCAGCGACTGCACTTCGAGTCAGGCGTAGTCTTTGCCAGCACCCTAAGAGCCGCTGTGAAAATACTCTTCGCGGGAGTAAAAGAGCTACCAAGAAAACTCATCGATGCCTTCGTTGAGGTCTATGACTTTATGGAGAGCTTTTTAAAGGAGCACGACTACGTGGCTGGAGAACATTTAACTGTGGCTGACTTCAGCCTAATCTCCACGATCACATCATCGGCGGCTTTCTTAGAAGTAGATGCCGCCAAATGGCCCACACTTAGTGCTTGGATAAAACGCATGGAGAAGCTGCCTTACTACGGCGAGAATTCCATTGGAGCTGAGCAATTCATAGCCAGAATTAAGAGTGTGCCATTTACTGTGGCAGCATAAAAAAACTTAACTAAAATAACAATAAAAAGCTTTAAGTGTATTTGCTACTTTGTTGGAAATTGCTAAAAGCTCGCACTTCAAAGAGAGCGACTTGAATCTTTCAGCACCGTCGTCTTTACATGCGAAAAAACAACTGTTGCTCTCTTTTTCTCCCTCTCTGCCAGTTATGCGCTCTCTTTAAGTGTTCGCTGCTCTTAACAGCAAAGCAATAATATAATAGAAGCGCCAACTGTTTGTTTGGGTAGTCAACAATCAACTATCAAACGCTATGGGTAAATTAACACTTTACGGCTTCGAGCCGAGTATTCCAGTGCGTCCAGTCAGGCTGACACTGGCAGCACTCCAGCTTCCCTACGACTTTGTTGTTGTCAATCCTTTCAAAAGCGACCAAATGTCAGAGGAGTACAAGAAGAAGAATCCACAGCATACAATTCCTTTGCTAGAAGATGACGGTGCTCTTATTTGGGACTCTCATGCGATAATTTGCTATTTGGTCAGCAAATATGGCAAGGACGACTCACTGTACCCCAAGGATCTCTTAAAGCGTGCTGTGGTCGATCAACGCCTACACTTTGAATCCGGCGTCGTGTTTGCCGGCACACTGAGAGCCACTGGGGTTTTACTCTTCTCGGGCGTAAAAGAGCTGTCAAGAGAACGCGTAGATGCCTTCATAGAGGTCTATGACTTTATGGAGAGCTTTTTGAAAGAGCACGACTACGTGGCTGGAGACAGTATAACTATTGCTGACTTCAGTCTGATAGCATCGATCAGTTCGGCGGTGGTCTTTGTGGAGGTAGATGCCGCCAAGTGGCCCAAACTTAGTGTTTGGATGAAGCGCATGGAGAAGCTGCCTTATTACGAGGAGAATGCCAGAGGAGCTCAAATATATATAGATTTATTCAAAGGCTTGCAGTTTACTGTGGCAAAGTAAACTAATTAATAGATTAAAAAGCTTTCATTGACTTAGCTACTTTGTTGTGAATGCTAAAAGCTCGCACGTCATAGACAGTGACTTGAAGCTTTGATAATTCGCTCTTTGCATCGTCATGCTGATGTTATGTTAATGTTAACATAGCGCTAACATTAACATTGAAAGCGCTTGTATGAAAATTGCTTTGCAGAACTATTAACAGCATAGCATGATAAGCGAAAATGTTATCAAATGTACAGAAATAAACATGTTTATTTATCAAAAGTGTTGTTGTTACGAGTTCAGACAGCACGTGCTTTAATTAGCCACACTTACCTTACCTTACCCCATATTAAGGTCGCTATCACAGTGCAAACACTTTGATCTGCCTGATTGTGTTATCACTGCGATAAGCTGAGCGAGCAACAGATTCAAAGCAGCGAGGGCAACGGCGACGGCACCAGCGACAGCAACAGGTAATAAAAAGGTTTTCCTAGAAATTTATTTAAGCGTCCTAAATAGCACTAGATATTATATAATATATATGGCTAATATAAATGAAAATGGAGTCGATTGTACAGTTAGTACCACCCGCGACTATAACAATTACATTAATGGATTAACTGACAGCTGTCGGAACAGACAGACAAGTGCACTATCATCTACCCACTTAGCCGACTACTTTAGATAGTAGGAATAATGAAAAAGCTTTGAGAAACATTGCCACGATTTAGTTGGAGAACAACACTCCGAGCTCTGAGACGTCGTCATCCCTTAGCCATGGGTAAACTAGTTCTGTATGGCGCCGAGGTGAGTCCTTCGGTGCGCGCCTGTAAAATGACGCTACACTCGCTGGGACTGCCCTACGACTACAAGTTGGTCGATCTTGGAGCCAAGGAGCAACTGGACAAGGAATACATTGCTAAGAATCCACAGCATACGGTGCCTATGCTGGAGGATGAGGGCAAGTGCATCTGGGACTCACACGCCATTATGGCCTACCTGGTGCGTAAATATGGCAAGACGGATGAACTGTATCCCAAGGATTTCTACTTGCGTGCCATTGTCGATCAACGTATGCACTTCGAGTCGGGAGTTTTGTTCCATGGTGTCATTCATGACATTGCACAGCCTGTGTTCAAACTGAATCAAACGGAGGTGCCAAGGGCCAAGATCAACAACATCTATGAGAAGTATGACTTCATCGAGTCTTTTCTGGGCGACAATAAGTTTCTATGTGGCGATAAGCTGACCATAGCGGACTTTAGCCTTGTCTCCTCGGTGTCCAGTTTGCTGGGTCTGTCGGCGATTGAGCAGCAACGTTATCCAAAGCTTAGTGCCTGGCTGCAGCACATGGAGCAGCTACCGGACTATCAGTCCAATAACGGCAATGGAGCCAAAGAGCTAATCGAAATGTTTAGCTCAAAGATTACAAAAATTGTATAAAACTATTATAAATTCTTTATGCTTTTAATTATTGTATTCTTTAATAGTTCAGTTTAAGAGTTAAACTTTAACGTTTGACTTAAATATCACATTTACAATATTTAGTTTGAGGATAAACTTCTAGGCACTTATTCGAAGGTTATACGTCTATTATACGATGCCAATTCACAAGTTTACAAAAAAAGCTTATGTAAAGTTATTGCACAAATGTTTAAGGTTGAAAAGATTCAGTAGATAGGCAGATAGATACAGATACATCTACTAACTAACTACGACAAAGGTTAACAACACAATTAGATACAAATTGACCCCTTTTCTTAAATTTAAACAGTTTCGTTTCACTCACATCTTGAACATATGGAATGGAAAAGGGGATTTAAATCTAGTGTTTACAAATTTGCTTATTTGCTTCAGCTAACTGCAGGTCTTGCGTTTCTCGAGCGCCTTCCAAACCAGTTTCATGCGCTGCACACACTCACGATGCTGTTGTTCCCACAGCAATGTTGTGAGTCGTCCCACCGTGGCCGTATTGTCATCGGCGCTACGCAGCCACTGCAGCAACAGTTGGTAGATCACCTAAAACCAGAAACGGAAACAGAAACTTAATCAAATGACTCATCTAACACGATTAGTGTGCAAATATTCACCTCTTTGATATTGCCGTGCATTTGATGATCAATAATCGCCTGCTCGATCTGACCTTCGGAATGTCCCAACTCACGCATTACCTGTTTCCAGCCCTCACCCAAATGGGTGGCTACCGTGTCCAGCAGACGGACGTCGGGCTCATCCTGTGACTGCATCATGGTCACAATGCTCACAGTTTTACGTGGCAAGTGTCGCTTACCGTCCGATGCCGCTGCCAGTGCACAGGCACCGCCATCCTCTGTTGTGCTGCTCTTGCGGGAGCTTGAAGCGCTTAGATTTTGATTGAAATTGTAGACAGAGCCAAAGTGTAAGTTGCTGGCATTTGAGAAATTCATGACCACCTGTTGCTGGGCACTGTGCACATTCATTGTGTTCATTGTGTTTGTGTTCCCACCACTGTTACTGAGGCTGCTGTTGCTGCTTACCAGTGCAGAGCCTGGTATCTGTGCAGACTGGACCACATCCATGGAATTGTAATTTGGATCGGAGAGTTCGCGTAGCACGGACTCTGTTAAGTCCGCTGATGCTGTTGGCGTATTGGAGGGCAGCGATAAGGCCCCACTATTGTTATCTTGATCATCGCTCACGGGCAATGCATCTGTTTCCAGTCGTCCCATTGTGTTCTCAATCGCAGCCATGTTTGTGTTTGTGTTGTTGTTGTCGCTCGTCGTCTCACGGTTTCCACCAAAAATGTTGGGCAGCAAACTTTTTAGTTTTGGCATATCGTGTTTGACGCTACCACAATTGATAATTATTGTTGTTGTGAAATATTTCTAAAAATAGATTCGACTTTCGGAAATGCCAGAGAACGGGTATTATCCGCAAAATAAAAAGAAAAACTACTCGCTCTAACTACAACTCTAGCACACAAACACACAGACAGAAATGCACCAAATTTCACAACACTCATTTTAGCCGTTGTGCAATACGCACAGCTGTTTAAACGGAGGGTGCTCACAAAGCGCTAAGAACATTTAAAAATAAATAAATTTACATATTTTAACTTTTTAAATTTAAATTAAATCGAAGTCTACTATTTATACTGATTAAGAAATAAATATATTACTTTGTATTTAAATTTAACTCAAATGCAAAATTAAACATGCAATATTAAAACTTTATAAATTGAATTTGTTGTTATTTTAAACTTGCCACACATATGCCAATTAAAAAAACCAAATTAGTTTTAAACTTGTTTCTTTATTTAATAAACTTTTAATTTATTTCATCTACAAATTAAATTAATATATTTTAAATGGGAGCCAGCCAGCATTTCCACTATCGCTAAAACTATCGTAACTTCTAATGGTCTGGCAGCCTCAATAAATTTCTTGTATCAGCAGCGATGCCACTGTTAACATCACCATGTGGCAACTCGCTGCATTTTGCCACGTTCGCTCAGTTGCTCATTCATTCACTTTACTTGGAGTTGATATCCGTTTCGTGTGCGTATTGCAGTTCTAACTAGAAAGTTTGAACTTAAATTAATCAAACAGATTTACACAAATACATTTAAATACTGAATCAAACTGTGCGCGCCTAAATAAGCAATTCAAATTGCTAAAGTTCAAAAAGAATGTGCTTAAATTAACAATAATGTAGGCCGAATAAAGGCGGCGCCGACCTAAGAGAAAATTGAGGCCGCGGCTGCCGCAACGTGGAAACTTCTTGCTTGCATTTATTAAATTTAGGCAAACTTCTTACGTTTCAGTGCAATGAGCGGACTAATTTTTTAAAAATAAGAAAACTGATGCAACGAAAATCGGTTAAAATAATGAACAACGTGTTTTTCAATAGTATTATCAATCGCACAGCCTGCTGCTGCTGCCGCTACCGTCGTCGTCGTCGTCGTTGCCGTTGTCTTCACACATATGCAGGGCACGGGCACTCACTCGCACGCACACAGAGAAACATACAAAAGTCAGAGCCATATTTCGTTGCCCGCTGTGGTGGTGGCGGCGGCGGCGGCAACAGCAACGACGGAGACTACGACGTCGTCCACGCATACACCAATAAACTATGCACACACATGCACATTCATAAGTGTTAGTGCGTGTGTGTATGTGTTCCTCTGTCCGAATAACAGAGCAGCTAGCAGCGGGAACCTCAACAGCAGACATAGTCGGCGGCAGCAGTGGCATTGCTGGTTGTATTAGTTCGCGCGTGCCTTTGTATTTGTGTGTGCGTGTACGTGTGAGCATGGGCCATACGTTTTTGAACTTTTAGTATTCGTACTCGTACTTAAAATACATTTCATTTAATTAAAATGCCAACATTTTGGCCAAATAGGCTCAGCGCTAGTTCCACCCACCCACACCCACTGAAACTAGTCTTTGCAAGCTACCAAAAAGAAGAACCTTTCACCAGATTAGAGTAATACTCTTTCACAGAACCAGAACATTTACTCGAGTCTTTCTCGCTTCCGCCTACACGTAGTTGATGCTCTACTTTTGTGTGTACAGCGACAAAAACAAAAACAACAACAATAATTGTCCAATAAATGGCCCGCATGTTTATGCATAAAGGTCGCCGCAAGCCTAGGGGGCAGAGCTCTCTCTTTCGTTTTTGCTCTCCCTCTCTTTATCCGCCTCTCTCTTGTGAATTGATGCACACTTGCGATAATAAATAAAAGAGTCTAATGCATTGACAGACAGACCTTCCACGGCTGGCCATATGCTCAGCCAATTGCATTCATTGCAGCGCATTTGGGGCGGCAGCACGAAAACATGTTTTTCCTTTGTTTTTCAGTAAAATCGCTATGTATTATAAATAAACAAGTGATTAATTAATTATCTTTCAAATTGCAGCAGGAGACACGCCAAGTTGATCAAACTGGATTTTGTTAAAGGACAAATATAGGCCGGATTTTTTGGATTTTACAGTACAGTAAGTTGAACAACCTGTCGAAAAGTGTTTACATTTGCATAATTTCGCGTTTTATACAATTTCGTATCAGAAAAGTTGACTACGTCAAGACTTTTTTGCTTACTCTTTCTGCATGAAACGTTAAGCAAAAAACATCAGCAGCAACAACAGTAGCAACAAAAACAACAACTACACGTTTGCTTTAGTAACGTAGTTCAATTAACATTTTTGTCTTGTCACCTTACCAAAAATTTCTATATGCAAATTGTGCATAGAAATTTTTAAAGCTGAACTTTGTCCGTCTTCTTGTCGCTGCAAGGCAGCGCATGCATATGTATGTAAACATTTACATACACATGTACCACGTATGTGTGTGTGTGTAGTTGTTGTGTTGTTTTTCTTTTTCATTTTCTTTCGTATTTTTACCTGTGTCTCTTTGTAAGCTGCGCCAGCAAATGTTGCTTCGAAAGGTGCCAAGCCACCAATACTAGAGAAGCGACGGCGACACAAAAAAATAAAGAAGTGCACAGCACAAATACAAGCGCATAACACAGATTACACGTAAACACTCACACATACACACAGCGACAGCAACCCGCGAGCTAGCAAGAGACACACACATACACACACACACACTTGTCGATCGTTTTATGTAGTTGCCGGCTATCATCCGGTTTTATAGCTTCCCCCATTCCCCTCTCTTCGTCAATCCTTGACTGCTGCGCTCTCTCGCTCACACTTGGCGTGTTTCTTCTTTTGACACATTTTCATACACTGCGCGTGGAGCACAACAACATTCTCATGCAGTTTGTCACGTCTCGGAATGTGGCATACAAAATATACGTGTATATTGGTTGAGCCTCATAATAAATGTAAAACTGGTTTTACGTTACCAATTATGGCAATATAATTAGCCCAAATACCGGAGATAAGTAAAACATTCTGACACCACAAGCAAGCAGATAAAAAAGTATAAATTCTAATTTAAATAAGTTAAATTCAACTAAACAAGTGGAAGATAAAGTGGGTACGTACAGCAGATTAACAACCGATTTATCTAAGTTTGTATAAAGTGAGTCAGAATTGTGATTAGTTGACTGTAGGGTGTTCAGTGTTCGGTTTTGTTCTAGATCGTTTCACTTTTTCGTTCATTTCGTGGGTACATAAAGTCAATGGCGATAGTGGCAACATCTTTTGTTGTGTTATTCTTGTGTGGCTGCCTCTGATGTTGTCTGCTTTTGGCCAAAGATGAAGAAAATGTAGGCTAACAAACTTGTTGGGCGCTGATTTAGAAAACCACAAGCACACACACATTTACAGGAACAGCTTTGAGCAAGTGCATGTCTTTAACGGTACACACACACACAGTTACTAGCTTAACGACATAAAGAATGTTGCTACTCTCGATCTCTCCAAGAGATTTTTATTACTTTATTTTTTTTTTTTTTGGCTTTTGATCCCCTTTCACTCAGTTTCAAACCGTTTTTTCGTTGCCATTTCAACAGTTTATATAATGTGTAGCTGTAGCTGTAGGTGTATCTGTGAAATACTTGAGCATTGTACTTGCATACATCTATCTATATCTTGGCCGATTGAGCGACTCGTTATCAGTCGATAGTCGATAGCTATCAACGTTTGCGTTCGCATTTGAACAGTTTTGCCAGCGTGGCCGTGTGTGTTGACTCTACAAGGTACACACTTTACAGATACAGATACACAAACGAAAGCTGTCCACTTATCACCAAAGCTGAAAACCATTCCTTCACATGAATTCAATATATGTATATACCATTTATAGAATTTGTATATAATTTGGCATACACAGACATTACGTGGCCATATTAACGTATTGTTAAAACTAGCATTAGCTCAACTTTATCAGCTGCTGTGTCGTCGAGTCGACTCCAGTCGAGAACCAATCCACAGTCCACAATGGCTCTGGTGTTATCATTAACGACATTCGGGTCGCTGCTGGTGTTATCAAGACACACATAGAAAGATTTACGCTCATTTCTCAAAATGTCTAATGTCAGTGCTTTAGTACTACTCGTTTATCTACCAAAGGTTTTATTTTTGTTTCTTTTCTTTACTTTTCTTTCTATGTTCTCAAGATTTCTTTCAATAATATTTGTTTAAACTTCAGCGTATGACTATTGATTATATTGTTTGTCACTAGACACCAAACAATACAAAAATACCCTGTAAACAATTGTAAGTTGGCCTGAATATGAGCTTACTAGGTCAGGATCAGACATAGGTAGAATCGCGTTTCGATTTTTAAAAGAGAAATTTTTAAAGTACTGTATGCATCTGTTGGAAAAGCTATTGTATCTATGGAATTTACATCTTTCTGCATATTTGTATAACTTAAAAGATGCAAATAAGATATTATAATCTTAGGTATACGCTTTTGAGTATGTAAACTTGGGGGATGCTTAAAGAAAGTATAAAAATAAATACGGAAAGATTTTATAAAATAAGATATAGAGGTACTTAGAGAAAAGTTTCCTTTATTCAAAATAAATCTTTTACTTTTAGAACAAGTTATATCTACGATTGCCCCTTTAGAAACGGGTTTCCCCAACTTTATCTAAAACTTTTTTATATTTTTTAATAGTTTCTAAGTATTTTATATTACTTTACCTTACTAATTTCTGTTTTAATTTCTTCTTTTTGCAGTGTTACTGTAACGACTTGGAACGAAAAAGGACTCTTCTCTTTTTTTAAGTAATGCAAGCAGCAGTGATGGAGGAATCTAACGGTAAGTACTGATAACAACTTCTTATCACAGCGTATTCTCTAAATCTTCTTTGTATTCTTCCCTCTCTTTTATAGCAACTAACATTGAGCAACAACCAAACGCCCTCAACAATGGCCAAGATCTGGTAACGTCCAACGAGCAGCCATCGTCGCCCACTCCGGTGGCCACGCCCACCAGCAGCAGCGGTGGCACTGGCACTGGCAATGCCACGACCGCATTTAGCTACGACGATCTATTCCCGGCATTGCCGACGAATAACGCAACCAATGCACCACTGGGTGGTCCAGCAATCGCCCGTGTAACCAGCTCGCAGAAGACTCAGGTGGGTGTTCCAACTAAAATTAAGACGAATTGATTAACTAATTGTTTGATTCTCCATTTTGTTAGGTTCTGCATGTGCCCATGGAGGAGCGCAAATCCACCGAGTCGGAGAAGTTTGGCGAGGGCGAATCGAAGCGTATTTGCCAGCAGATAACAAAGGAGACGGGAGCTCAGATTGAGATTGTCAGTGGCAAGAATCAATCGCTTACGTTCCTGATCAAGGGCAAGCAGAGCGAACTGCTCGATGCACGTCGCAAGATCCTCATGAGCTTCTCCACGCAGGCCAGTCGCCAGGTGAACATACCCCGTGAGCATTATCGTGTTATTCTGGGCAAGCGTGGTGAGCGATTGCGTGAACTGGAGCGTCTGACCTCGACACGTATTAATATACCGCATCAGGGGGATGAGAGTGATGTGATCACGATTGCTGGTACCAAGGAGGGCATCGAGCGTGCCGAACAGGAGATACGCCAATTGTCTGCCGAGCAGTACAAGAAGTCATCGGATCGCACGGCTGTGCCCAAGATCTATCATCCGTTCATTGTGGGACCCTATGGTGAGAATCTGAACAAGCTGCAGGATGAGACGGGGGCCAAGATCAATGTGCCGCCGCAACAGGTGCAAAAGGATGAGATCATCATTTCGGGCGAAAAGGATGCCGTTGCCGCTGCCAAGGCCAAGGTCGAAGCCATCTACAAGGACATGGAGAAGAAATGCTCCACGGTGAGCGTTGAGGTGGCTAAGCCACAGCATCGCTATGTCGTTGGACCCAAGGGCTCCACCATCGCTGAGATTCTACAGCTGACCGGTGTCTCTGTTGAAATGCCACCCAACGATTCCACCTCGGAGACAATTACACTCCGTGGTCCACAAGTTGCACTTGGAAATGCTCTCACCGTGGTCTACCAAAAGGCCAACTCAGTGAAGTCGGTGGAGATCCATGCACCGCATTGGATACACAAGTATGTGATCGGTCGCAAGGGTGCCAACATGAAGCAGCTGGAGGAGGATTGTCCCAATGTGAATGTCAATTGTTTGGAGGACAAGATCAAGCTGGAGGGTGATCCCGAGAATGTTGATCGCGCTGTCTCCTACTTGAACGACATCATTCGCAACTATGAGGAGAACTTCACATACGAGGTGATGACCGTGAATCCATCCTACTACAAGCATATTATCGGCAAGGCGGGCGCCAATGTAAATCGCCTCAAGGATGAGCTGAAGGTGAACATTAACATTGAGGAGCGTGATGGACAGAACAACATCCGCATCGAGGGACCCAAGGAGGGAGTGCGTCAGGCTCAGCTGGAATTACAAGAGAAAATCGATAAACTGGAAAATGAAAAGTCGAAGGATGTGATCATTGATCGTCGCCTGCATCGTTCCATTATTGGAGCCAAGGGCGAGAAGATACGTGAGGTGAAGGATCGGTATCGTCAGGTGACAATTACGATACCGACACCGCAGGAGAACACCGATATTGTTAAGCTGCGCGGCCCCAAGGAGGATGTCGACAAGTGCCATAAGGATCTGCTTAAGCTTGTCAAGGAAATCCAGGAGTCGTCGCACATCATCGAAGTGCCAATATTCAAGCAATTCCACAAGTTTGTCATCGGCAAGGGCGGTGCCAACATTAAGAAGATACGCGACGAGACCCAAACGAAAATAGATCTTCCCGCCGAAGGCGATACCAACGAGGTGATTGTCATCACCGGCAAAAAGGAGAATGTGCTCGAGGCCAAGGAGCGCATCCAAAAGATTCAAAACGAACTCTCCGACATTGTCACCGAAGAGGTGCAAATCTCACCCAAATACTACAATTCCATCATCGGCACTGGCGGCAAACTAATCTCATCCATCATGGAGGAGTGCGGTGGTGTCACCATCAAGTTCCCCAACAGCGACTCCAAGAGCGATAAGGTAAGCCTATCCATCCTTATAAATATGTATATACTTTACTAATCCACTTGTTGATTCCTTTAGGTGACCATTCGTGGCCCCAAGGATGATGTGGAGAAGGCCAAGATACAGCTGTTGGAGCTGGCCAATGAGCGGCAACAGGCGTCGTTCAGTGTGGAGGTGCGTGCCAAGCAGCAGCATCACAAGTTCCTCATTGGCAAGAATGGTGCATCGATACGCAAGATTCGTGATGCGACGGGTGCTCGCATCATCTTCCCCTCCAACGAGGATAGCGACAAGGAGGCCATCATCATTATTGGCAAGGAGGAGAGCGTTAACAAGGCCAAAGAGCAGCTGGAGGCAATCATTAAGGAGTGCGACGAAGTCACCGAGGGTGAAGTCATCGTTGATCCCAAGCATCATAAGCATTTTGTGGCCAAACGTGGCACAATTCTGCATCGCATCTCTGAGGAATGTGGCGGTGTTATGATTTCCTTCCCACGTCCTGGCACCAACTCTGACCGTGTGACAATCAAGGGTGCCAAGGAGTGCATTGAGGCGGCCAAGCAGCGTATTGAGGAAACCGTTGCCGATCTGGAGGCACAGACCACCATTGAGGTGATTATCCCACAGCGTCAGCATCGCACCATTATGGGTGCACGTGGTTTCAAGGTGCAGCAGGTGACATCCGAGTTTGATGTGCAAATCAAATTCCCCGATCGCGATGCTACCGAACCCATCGAGGGACTCACCAATGGCATTAATGGCGATGGTGAGGCTGAAGCCGGCGCTGATGGTCTGGCCAGCACTGCGGAGCCAGTGCGTCAATGTGATGTCATTCGCATCACGGGACGTATCGAGAAGTGTAATGCAGCTAAGCAGGCACTCATCGATCTAATCCCCATCGAGGAAGAGCTCAATGTTCCTTTCGATCTGCATCGCACCATCATTGGTCCACGTGGCGCTAATGTGCGTCAGTTCATGTCAACACACGATGTGCACGTCGAGCTGCCGCCCAGCGACCTCAAGTCCGATGTCATTAAGGTCTCTGGAACGCCTGCTCGTGTGGCCGAAGCCAAGGAGGCGCTGGAGAAGATGATTGAAGACTTTGAGGCGGATCGTGCCGACCGAGAGCTACGCTCATATGTGCTCCAAATCGAGGTCGATCCGGAGTATCACTCCAAGCTCATTGGTCGCCAGGGTGCGGTCATTAATAAGCTGCGTGCCGACTACGATGTGAACATCTCGTTGCCCAAACGTGATGATCCCAACCAAAGGATCATTTCCATTACGGGCTATCAGGCCAAGGCCGAAACGGCACGTGATGCGATCCTGGAAATTGTTGGTGAACTGCAGACGCTGCATCGCGAGGTCATCGAGATCGATACACGCATCCATTCACACATCATTGGTCATCGTGGACGCACAATTCGCAAGATCATCGATGATTACAAGGTGGGTACAAGCTGCAGATCTTTGCCAGATCTAATTACTAATTAAATGATTTGTTATTTCCCCCAGGTCGACATCAAGTTCCCATCAGCGGAAGAAGCTCAAAACAATGCCAATGCCGTGACCATCATCGGCAAGGAGGAGGATGTGGAGAATGCCAAGGAAATGCTGCTGAGCATGGCCGAGGATTATGAGCGTGATTATTTGGAGAATTTGCCCCCATCGCCGCAGGCACAGACTGTGGGCGCTTTTCTAACGGCCAATGCTGGCGCTAGTTCCGGTTCTGGTGCCGGCTCCGGTTCCGGTAACAATACAAATGAGAACGGTTTCATCATGAAGGACGCACCGTGGGAGAAGAAGCAACAGGCTAAGAATCTAACTGCGCCCAATACTCAATCGCAGGAAGATTTCCCACTGTTTGCCGCTGGCGGTGGTTCAGTTGCAGCCGCGCCCATTACCTCCGTGTGGGGACCCAAGAACTAAACAACAACAATTAGTCCAATCAGCAGGCGACGGGGGTTGGGGGAATTATGGAATCACATTGGAACGTAACAGAACGGAACGGGTGGGCATTGGAACGGCAGACAGGCAGGCAGCAGCAGGCGTGCTTGGGCTGAAGAAAAAAAAGAAAACAAAACAAACCAACAACAGAAACTAGTGTCAAAATGGTACAGGTTGTCTCTCTCTCACACAAACACATACACACACACAACTCTCTGTCTCTCATTCTGTTTCCTTCACTGGCTCCCTGAAGCTTTTCTACAGTGCAATTTGTGCAGGTTTACACTCACACACAAACACACTCAGTACACGAAATGAGAAACTATTTTTGTATAATTTGGTGAAGAGAGAAAAAGCTCTGATCATCACACATACATAGACAGACACACACAAACACTTAGACACATGAAATTGCATTTATACAAACTCTTCATTTTTTTTTATGTAGCGCCAAGTTCTGCTCCCAAAGTGTTTTTTTCCACGTTTTCTGTTTCGTTCTTTCCAATGCTACTGCCAATTTGTTGCTTTTTGACCTCTACTTTCCACTCCACCCACTTGCCCCCACCAACAATTTATGACTTAACTTCCAACTTCTTTTTGAGAACACATAATTTCATTTCAATACATAATATTCTAATTAGTTCAAGCTACTTTAATTAAGCAGAAAGTTCAACAAATAATTTGTTACAAAAAAAAAAAAAAGAAAACTATAAATAATGGTTACAACTTTAATTGATTGAAAATGATATTTAATGAAATCATGAAAAACTAAAAAAAGAACACAAAACAAAATCTAAAACTTGATAGTTTTAAGCCCAAAATGTTAAAGATTCACTATTTGCTATCGCTGCTTTATATTATTTTTTACAAAACCATTCAAAAGCAGCTCGAGTTATTAGTTTATTTCTGCATTTTTCCTCTTCTATTTTTTTTTATTGGGATAGTGCATGTTCAAAAGTTTGTATGTATTTGTAAAAAGAACGATTTTTGTACTTGTATAGCGAAAAGTTAGAAACATATAAATGAATTTGAAAGAAAGAAATCAGAAATACATTCAGACATGTACTTGAAATTATGCAAACATACTATATAAATATATATATACATAAAGATATATAACTTTATAATTTAGCGCACGCCTGCTTCTGCTCCAAAAAAAAAAAACAACCTAACGAACCTATCAATCAATCAATCAACAAACCAATCAACCAGCTTTATACCCCCCTCCACACACACACCCCATTCACATTTCAAAATGAATACAAACATTTTAATTTTGTGCAATCTTCTTGATTTATATTAAATTGTTTCGACTTACTATACTTTATATAATTTCCAACTTAACAACTTTCAAACTATATACACACACGGTGTCTGGGACGCTTTATAACCGATGGGTGCGACTCAGTGCCCAGTTTATTATTTGAAGTTGAAACACAAAGTATAAAAAATTACAAAATATTACAAAAAAAATATATTAAAATTTTTTACTTACCATTCATAAAACAACAAACAAACAAAAAAAAAAAAAAAAAAAACAAAATATAAAACCAATAAAAAACGTAAACAAATTATTTGATTTTTGAGACCTTGTCTTTTGGTTTCTGTTTTTCTTTTACTTTAACTTTCTTTTATTTTGTCAAATTACAAAAAGAAACGAAGAAAGAAAAGAACAAAACAAAAAAAAACACCAAGAAATACAGACCTGATATTGTAAATTTTTTAAATATACATATTTACAACCAACTGCATTAGTAAGTCTAAGAAACGTAGTAAATACAATATAAAGAATATAAATGTATATATTTTCCTATATTAACACGGACGAAAATCAAATGTAAGAGCGAGACGAAGCGATTAGAATGCTGAACAAGCAAAACATTTTTTCACTTACGATACTTTTTTTTCAAACAGGCTATTCAAATACGATATATTGTATTTTTATTTCTTTTGAAATACAAAAATTTTAAATTTAAACGGCTTTTATTCAAAAGGCGCGAAGTTAACAAGTGCAATTGTCTGGCAACGCTGTACCGACGCTCATCGCCGCCGGCATTTAGCAGAAACTCAGCAAGTTTATTTCAGTGTTGAGCAACGTTTGTCTTCAAATGATTTTAGTTAAATGGAGTTGACATTTGTTTTCCAAATTTGTGCTGCTTTGTTAGCAGATAATTCATGTCGATAATAATTAAATAAATATAAAATCGACTGAAATAGAAAACCTTAAAGAACTAGCATAAAAGCTCAGTTCAGTGAACAATTCCGTTTAGTTCACTCACGAACAAACCAGTTCGGCATTTTCTTCTCTCAACAACAAAAAATTAACAGACAAGTCGAGTGCGTTGCAATTGAATTGTGCAAAGCAGAAAAACAATAAGAAGTAAAAGACAACAAAAGGCAACAGCAATGGAGGATCGTAAGTCTACTCTAATTGTGTTCATATATATATAATGCAGTTATCATCTGTGTGGCATTGCGACAATTTGCCGCTTTGCAAGTCGATACAGAGTACAGTGGATAGCAGCAGCGTGTTCGGTCTAATCCCTGTCTCTCTTTTGATTGGAACATCAATTGTTCGAGTCGCTGCGGTGCTAATTAGTCGCCGATTTTGACCGAAAAATCGAAGCCTATTCGGTACACTCGCAATGGGTAATACTTTTGCTTAACAAAGTAGTTTAGTTTTTCAGTGTGTGCCTAGTTCCATGCTTCAAATTCAGATGAGTCATGCTCAACGTCTGCACGCAGGTGGCGTCCTCTTCCCCTGCAATGCCATAAATCGTTCAAATTGTTTTAAATATGCAAAAGCCGAATAAATACTGTGTACTGTAAATATTTAAATTTTCAAAGTCCAGAACTCTGACAACGTGGCAAACATTTCTCCAATCTGCGTTCTTTGTGTACATTTCTGTGCCACGATTGTTGCAACAACAGCAACAACAACAAGCGAGCTGACAGTTCCGCCTCTTGTTTATCTAGTATATTTTCGATAAAATAAACAAAAGCTTTTGCGGCAAATAAAAACCGTAATAACATTAGGTTCCCATGTTTATGAGCGAATGTCAAATTGGACAAAAAGCTCATAAAATAATTGTATATTTGCCCAATTGGAATTTCTCAACGCTACTCTTCCCACTTGTTGATCATGCAATTCTGCAAACTGCAAATTGGCAGAAAATAGAAATGCAGAGACAGAAAGAGAGAGAGAGAGAGAATCCCTTGAGGCTCCAATAAGCCAATGTTGTTGGTTGTTGTTGTTAAGTGCTCTTTTGTTAAGTTGGTCGCGCTCAGTAACACACTCCCGCTCTCTCGCTTGGCGCTCTCCCAGCTTGGCTAGACTTTAGCGCTGACGAAGCCAACTTGTTGAGTTACAGTTACACACGGCGAGAAGAACTACAAAATAAACCAATTGGAAGTTGAGTTCAGTTTAAGTTTGGTTGTAGAGACGTGCGGTAGTAAAAATCGGGGCAGCAACAAATAGTCACAGTCACGCATTTGTTTTGGACGGGACGGAATAAAAGAAAAACGCTTTCCATCATGAATCTGTAGGAATTACACAAAGAAGTAAAAAGAACTCAAACGACGACCACGACGACGACGACGAGAGGCAGCAAAAAGAGTGAAACAAACGAATTGGTTTTTGTTTGAAGCGCTTCGCTTTGAAATGTGAGGAGGTTCCACATGCGCCGCCACGTTCCAATTAGAAAGTGCTGTTCGTTGCTGTTGTTGTTGTTGTTGGACATGTTGAGATAAACCACAGCAACAAGATGAACAGCGAATCGGAACCGGAGCCTGTAAGCTTAGAGTTCATCGAGGATTCGTATTTACCACGAATCGATGACATCACCACAACGCCATCACTCGACGAACTGGATGAGCTCTCTCCCGTTGCCAGCGAAGCGGATTGGTGCAATGAAACCGAACTATATCTGCGTAATCTGACGCTAGACGAGATCTTCTACGATGTGGACTCTGATTATGCCAATACGCTGGAACTGCAGGCGGTTGAAACCGAATTTATAGCCAACAAATTGTCGAATCAAGCGCCCTCCATGTCGATGGCCAAGCGTTTCCGTCTAAAGTTCTTCACAAAGCGCACAATGCGCGATGTTAAGGTCACGTTCATAGATTTCTCGAAACCCTATCTGGCCAAAATATCCAATAGTGATAACTACAAAAGATTTCTGAACATCGGCCATGCTAAAGGTAAAGAAAGAGAACAGATTTGGGGCTCTGAGAGAAACCGGAATTAGTCAGTCTTTAGTGTAGTTTAACTCGAGCAAACAATTTTAATTTGAATGTTTTTTTTGCGAAATTTTAATGCAGAACACGCCGTGACTAATCACTTTTCTCTGCTCTTTTCTCCATTTCTCACTTTGCTTACACTGTGCAACAAACACAACAGTTTGTGAGTATTACTTAAGCTGTGATTTTATTTTGAATGACAACTAAACATTTAAGTTCTTATGCATTTGTTCAAAACGATTACGATAACGATAACGAAATTCGATAACACTTCAGCCTATGAAAAAATCTTTGAGGAAGTTATCTTCCAAGGAGGTACTTACATTAATTCAAAGCCATCAACCTTAAAGCGCGCCAGTTACTTGAGTTTGTTCAGTAGTTAACCATAAACTACTTTTAAGTTAAGAGTTAAAGTTAATGTTTATTCGTTGCTATCCACTGTAGATAATAACGCCCACTTGTCGGAGCCCTCGTCTCCAGCTGCATCGGTGGCATCGGCTGAAATCGCCGCAGAGTTTCAGGCACTCTCCATGGAGGAGAAGGAGCAGCGACGCGCTGAATGGACTCAGGTAAGTTACAGCTAAACAAATAGTTACTTATAATTAATTTTTCCTACTTTGTAGGAGCTGGCACGCGTTGAGGAGGAAATCAATACGTTGCGCACGGTCCTGGCCTCCAAGACACGTCATGCATCCGATCTGAGACGCAAACTGGGCATTACCGTCTGGAAGGAGCTCACCGATGACGTCAATCAGGGCGTCAAGAACATCAAAGAGAGTCACGTGTAAGTAAATTGATCTGCTCATTAGATTTCATCTTTTGATTTTGTTGTTTTGCCTAAATTGCTTTAAACCAAATTGATTCGTATTTGTTTAGTTACCAGTCGATGGAACAGAGTGTGGGCAACATTAGCAAAGCTGTCCATGAGGCGCCACTGTAAGTAAATCCGTCTAAATGGATTTTGGGCCACATTCTGTCTTGTTCCTGTCCCACTAACACAACGCTCTCAAACTGTTTGACTTCTCTAACCAAAACTGCTTCTGTGTGTCTTGTATTTGTTTATCCTAAACTGTATTTATTTGTTTATTAATTTATTTATTTTGTTTACTGAACTTTGCAGATTCCAACGCACCGAATCGGTGCTCAAGTCGACGGGTGAGAAAACTGCATCGGTCTTTGGCAGCATTACCAGCGGCATTACGTCGAAATTCTCACAAATGAAAAACTCCGACTCGATGCGTTCTATCGAAGCCTCTGTTGGTTCTGCCTACGAGAACGTTAAAGTAAGCTATGAACAGAACAATTTTTTGTGCCAATCTCATGCGGTAACTACTATTTTTTACTACTATTACAACTATTTCTCATATCTCTGCATTCAGTTTACTTGCAACTCACTAACTACACCTGATTTCACCTGACTTCATTTGAATTTCCCAAACTTAAACCGTTTAGGCACATTTCAATGAGGTTAACACTTGGCTAGTTTGTTTTTAAGCCTTATACTAACCAAATACTACTATTATTTAGCTATTGCATGTGTATTTAGTGCTTGCTCTCAGTTAAAACTTTAAATTTAATATATTTGTGTCTTTGTCTGCTACAAAATCGTTTGGTTCTCTGTTCTATTCTATTGTAGACGAAGGTGACATCCCGTTCGGGTTCGGTTTCCAGTTTCCCAGACGCTCTAGATGAGAACAACACATCATCGGGACTGAATTCACCCACAGACTCTCTAACAAAATAATAATATAATAATAATGAAACACACACAACACCAACACACTCCACACACCACACACACACACTTCATTACACACAACAAGCAGCACGCGTAAATTAATCAAACAAATACACTTAAACTACACACGGAATAACAAATTAATTATTAACACCAAGAACGGAATTTAATTATTTATATGGATATGTATGTGTGTTATTATTATTAATATTAATATATAATATTACTTAATGTTTGTATCTCAAAATGAACACAACTTTGCGCGCTTTGTTGGCATTGATAAGAAAGTTTAGCATACAAATTCAAGGATGTGTGTGTGTGTGTGTCGGCGTGTGTTATACACAATTTCAAATATAAAGTGAACTTATTGAATTCTTTTTACAACAATCTAATTGTATGTTTTTTTGTTTAACCCTAAAGAGCTAATGAGAGAAACACACACACAGAATTATTCATTCCTTAACTATTTTGCCCAAGTAGTAAGCTTTAAATTGAATGAAAATACTGTATATTATATATTTTTTATATTTTCATCTTTTTCTATAGGCTTTGGGTCGTGTGATTAAGTGGCGTTATTGAAAAACAACAAATAAATTCCAAATTATTGAAAGTTTCATCTAATGAAATCCAATTGAGCTTGCATGCTAAATTAATAATAATTTAAGCTGATAAACACATAATTCACATAATGTAAAAAACAAACACACACACAGCTAATTCGTTGCAACTACACTTGATTTAAGATTTGCTAAATGTGTATGGGATCATTAAATAAATACCACATTTTTGTGCCCAATATAAATGTGTGTTTGTTTACCTTTTTAAATTTGGCGCTTGCATAGGTAGACTATCTGGCAATACTGAACTGAGTGCAGGGCTGCATAGTTGTGAACAGCTGTGAGTTCACCAATCTGGCAACGCTGGCTATTACTATTAAAAGCGACGTTCCGAAAAGGCCGTAGAAAAAATGACGAACTCTAAATGAAATTAAGTACGCATCGTGATGCAGAACACTTGACAAGACAATTGTTAGCTTGAGAGTGAAGTGCAATTAAGTAATAATAGTTTAATTAGTCTAAGTGCGGGCACAAGCATGAATTTCACATACTTATTCGTGCTCATTTGGCTGGCCTACTTGGTATGCAGCGGCGTGCTGCTCTTCTCGCGGGGATTTCTGCTCGCACGCGTCTCCAAGACGGAGACAAGCACCTGCCGGCGTCTCTCCAACAATCCCAATGATGTAAGGATGTTTTCTAGCGTACAAACAGAATTTTAACTATTTCCTTTTTAGGAGTATTTTCTTACGCCGGAGGTTGTGAACGAGATCTTTAAGGATGTGAATGCATCGTCATCATCAAATCTATGTCTTCCACAAAAATCCAAAGTCATAATACTCGTTATCGATGCATTGAAATATGAGTTTGGACTTTACAATGAGAACACCACCGAACCGTTGCCTTATGAGAACAAACTGCGAGTGCTGCATAAGTTGCTCCAGCAGACGCCAGAGAACGCGAGATTAATGCGCTTCAAGGCGGATCCGCCAACGACGACGCTGCAGCGGCTCAAGGGACTAACCACCGGCAGTCTGCCCACCTTTATTGACATTGGCTCGAACTTTGCCTCGCCCGAGATCAACGAGGACAACATAATAGATCAGATTGTCAAGACTGATCTGCCACTGGTATTTCTGGGTGATAGCACCTGGACGGATTTGTATCCACGACGCTTCAAGCGCGCCTACTCGTATCCCAGCTTCGATATCTTCGATCTGGACACTGTGGACAATCAGATCGTGCAGCATTTGCCCAAGGAACTGGCCAGCACTGATTGGGAGGTATTGATAGCCCACTTTCTGGGCGTGGACCACTGCGGGCACAAGCATGGACCCATGCACGAGGAAATGGCGCGAAAACTGAATGAAATGAACGACATTATAAGGTAAGCTAACAAATGGTAGGAGGAAATCAGTTGTTTCTAATGATTTGGCACACAGCTCGGTTGTGGCTGGCATGGATAACGAGACCACGCTGCTGATAATGGGCGATCATGGCATGACGGCAACTGGGGATCATGGCGGGGACACTGATGACGAAACCAACGCTCTGCTCTTTGCGTACTCCAAGCAGCATAAGTTTTTCAACAGCAATGAATCGGGCTCAGATAGCGAAATGCTGCAGCAGGTAAGCAAAAGATAAGACAAGACAAATCACGTCACGTCTTGACATACGTCACTTTGTGCTGATAAGTAATCTTTTGTTTTTATTTGCAGATTGATCTGGTGCCCACACTGGCGACCATACTCGGCGTGCCCATACCCTATTCGAATCTGGGCCTGGTCAACTTTAATCTAGTGCCTGCCGTGGATGTGCCGCACTTGAGCAAGTTCCAGGCTTTACTTCTCCACGCATGGCAGAATGCACAGCAGATCTACCGATACTTCTTCAACTATGCGATGGAGAACAAGCGCACCTTCAATGTGGAGCAGATGGACACGTTGGAAACGGAATTCATAGTGCTGCAGCATCGCGTGAAAACAATCTACAATCAGGCAGCCTACAAATCATTCGTACGTGATCTTAATCTCAATCTACGTGATATACTCAATGTTTGCCGGGAAATTTGGGTCAAGTTTGAGCCCACACAGATGTCGCAGGGACTGCTGTTTAGTTTCATGCCCATATTCTTTGGCTTTCTGCTTATCAACAACTCCAATGCCAGTGATTATGCCAAGATATTTAAGCCAAAGGAAGTATTCTACATCTTTCTGATGAACATTGCTGCCGGCGTCTTTGGCTTTCGTTACTTCAAGAACTTTTCCTTCAAGACAGAGGAGCATGGCGTTATATTCTTCACCAGTCTACTCAGCGCCGTGGTCTTGTCCTTCTATACGCTGCGTCACTGGAATAACATTGCCAACAATTGGGCTAACCTTAAGCGTTTTGGCCACATGCCCACTCGAATGCTGCTCTTTGCCACCATGGGCGTCTACTTCTCCAACAGTTTCGTCATACAGGAGGCCAAGATACTGTCGTATCTGCTGGTGGCAAGCATACTGCTGATAGTCCACGAGCTACTGCAGCTAAGTGCCAAGCTGGACTTTAAGAACAAGTTCAAGTGGTCACAGTTCTGGCGTTCAACCGCCTTGCGTTTGATCTTGGCCAGCATTTTGGCCATTTGCTGCATACGCTTTGCCTACACGCTGTTCCGCTGCCGCGAGGAGCAAGGCAACTGTGCGGACTTCAACAGCACCTCGGGAGGATTCCCCGCAAAGGGACCATCCATGGGCAAGACCTATATACTGGCCGTAGTTATAATTGTTTTGTACACGACACTAACTCGCTTATATCTGCGTTCCTGTGGCAATCTAACGGGCAATGCACCCAACGTGCTGCTGGCTCGTTATGGACCCACAGTGGCCTCCATTTGCGCCGGTGGCCACATACTGCTCGCCAATAGTGCCATCAAGAACATTCAACGCACACACATCGATGCCATGGCTCTGGTCATCTATGGCTTGTTGCTGCTCCAAATTGTTGTCGTCTCCTGGTCACCGCTGATGACGTTTGTGTTGCCACCGAGAAATCCAAATACGATCAGTGTCAATGGACGTGAGAGCATTGTGCCGGAAATCTTTAGGAAAATGAAACGAATGTATGAAGGCGACGATGCCGAGCGACGTCATGAGATTCCAGTTGTCTATGGTCTGGCCACAGTCTACTCCTCGATCATCATTTCGTTTGGCATCTTTCTGGCCATGCTGATGGTTGTGCTGCTCGAGCCACGTGCCAGCATTGGACTGATCATCTGTGTGGTAGTTGGTGCCATCATACTGAGTGTTCATGGCATTCTACGCTATCGCACTGCCAGCAGCTTTGGTAATTATACAATTAGCTGCTTAATTAAATGGTTTATTAATTACTTCCTTTGCTTTCTAGAGAGCTGTGTGCAGCCGAGATTCGGTGCCGTAGTCAGCTGGTTCCTATTGGCCCACTTTTGCTTCTTTGCCACATCGCATCAGACAACTTTGTCGCAGATTGATTGGCGTGCCGCCTTCGTGGGTCGTTCCAGTGGCTTGGGACAATCCCATCTCATTTCCGGTGCTCTGGTTATACTCAATACCTTCTGTGGCCCCATCTTCTTCTACTGCATGTACGCGCTGCTCAGCACGGAGACTTTCTCGCTGTTTGCGTTGTTTCCCAGCCTTATAAAAAGCAGCAGCAATGGTCGCAGTAATGGCAAACCGGAGGCAGCCACAGCGCTCAGTGACATTGCCACTGAATCAGTTGGTTTCGATATGACGAGAGGAGAATTGGTGCTCTATGAGTTCGAGGATGTGTTTCTGGGCGCGGGATTCAAGCTGGCCAACCAGCTGCTCATGCTGCAGGGTCTCAAGGTGAGTTCTGTGATGTCTGGTAGTGGCTCTAATCAGTACTGTTGCTTTCCAGATCTTCTGTGCCATGCTGGCTTGCACCATACATTGTCGCCACCTGATGGTGTGGAAGATCTTTGCTCCACGCTTCATCTACGAGGCGCTGGCCACATTTGTTGGCCTTCCCGCACTCATTGTGGGCTATTTGCTGCTCTTGCGCATCAATCGTGCTGTGGACGGACTCATCAAGCGCATCAACAAGGACAAATAAGCCCCATTGGGTCTAGTCGCAAACTCAACTCAAATTAGCATTTTGTATGCCCAGAATTTGTATTTATCGCCAATGACTTTAATTTATACTAAAGCTTTTACTAAATTCTAGATAGTTAATGAAACAAACGTAGTGTTTTTGGTGGTCTTTGTCTTAGCTGATTTATTTTTGACTCAAGTTTCATCATAAATTGTTGCTTTAGAGTTTTTTAAAGTTCTTTTTTGTTCTCTCATTACATTAGCTAGAAAATTACAACTTAAAGTTAGCATGCGCTTCATTTGGATTGATTTCTATCCACAATTTACATTCACATCAATGAAAATGATAAGAATTTGAGTTATAAAGTAACACGAGCAAACATAACAACAAATCGGAAAAGAATTCAACTTAAGTACACGCGATCATTATCATATATATATAAGTGTATCGGTCAGAACTAGGACTCATGGCTTGACGTGATTACATTGGACTTACGATAGTTAAGTACGCAAATAAGTAACAATGTGTGTGTGTAGGGTGTATGTGTATGTGTATGTATCGAGGCTACAAAATGTTTAAAGTAAGTACATGATCGGTGTTCTGCTTAATTAATTAGATCTAGTCATTAGACAACACATCAAGTTCTTTTCCAGCTTAAGTCACTTAATTTTAGATACCAGGTCATTATGTTGTAGGTGTAGGTTTAGATGTGTGTGGGTGTAGGTGTGTGTGTTAGGTTTTGATGTTCGAGATTCTGACACAAAACAATCTACTGCCCATTGAGGACCAAAGGTGTGTTCGTGACTCCATTTGTGGCGCCTCTAGCTACAGTTTAAGAAAATCAAGAAAGAAAAAGAATAAATGATCAGGAAGGACGAAAATTCAACAAAATAAAAAGGGTTCGTAAGCGATAGCGAAGTAGACATGCAAATAGTTTAAAACTTAAGCGTATTTAAATATGTACAGCAATAAAAGTAGATCTTTGGCTTTTATGGCGCCAGCACCAGG
Source organism: Drosophila dunni (assembly GCA_018152125.1). Taxonomy (NCBI): domain Eukaryota; kingdom Metazoa; phylum Arthropoda; class Insecta; order Diptera; family Drosophilidae; genus Drosophila; species Drosophila dunni. Next base: position 8,950,290 of record JAECXC010000339.1, on the reverse strand, counting down.
AGCAGAAGCAAGAGGATCTACGACTTTTAGTCGCTCATCTCATCGCACTGCTTCTCCGATGTTGGATGTTAAGGCGGCAGTTGCTGTGGTGACTGTTGCTGTTGCTGTGGTTGCTGCTGCTGCTTACCGTGCGGTACTGGACGGCAGTATTTCTTGGTAGTGCCCCAGTCTTCCTTGAGCGACAGATTGTACATGGAGTAGTCCGGATCGCCAGTGACCTCCTTAACAATATTCAAGAACTTTGGCATGCAGTTCTTTAGTGCATCTCCGGTGAGTGAGGAGTAGGTCTCCAGCAGCACCAGACCCTTGCAGCTAAGGAGGAGAAATAAACTCGCTTAAATTAAAAGTACAAACAGATGATGCCACCAACTAACCGTGGATGACCCGGTTCTTTGTAGATGTCCAGCTGGAAATATTGATTGTTGATGAGGAAACAACGTCGCTTCTTGAAGATGTTGAAATGCGCATCATCGCGTTGAGCCAGCAGATTAATGTAGTCGCGATGCGTCAGCTGGGTCTTCACCTCAATTCTGGCTTGACCATGCGCATTGGGACGCCGTTGGGTGTGTATGTAGGTCCAGTGATTCTTCTGGCCACGTTTACGCAGACGTGCCTGCACCTTAGGACCAGCCGACTGCAGGTAATGATGCACCACATCGAAGTCTTGGAACGGCGGAAACTCGCTATCCGGCGGCAGCGCAGCAACTACAAAAATCAAGTAATTTAATAGCCATTTCTTTATAGGATTGGGGGAGTGCTTACTCAGATATTTGAGCTTGCGTGAGGTGGCTTGCAAGCGATCACCGATGTCGATGCCCAGTTTTTGGCAAACGCTTTCGATCATGCGATTCATTTTGGTCTCAAAGTTGGTCGAGTTGTCGATCACATCAAAGTACGGATGTCCCACCCAGGCGGCTGCCGACTTGTAGTCCAGCTCACGGGCCAGTTCAACGCCTTCGGAGCGGCAGGCATGGTCCTAAAAGAAGACAAGAGTAATCAGCTATGAGTGGGCATATAAATCATTTGGCCACTAAGTATACAATGACACTGGCTTACACTACCTTCTCTAGCCATAAAACTATATCTATTTTAAACGATTATATATGATTTATTAGCCAGTGCTTTTTATTGTATACCTGATAGTGTCGCTTTCTTTTCTTGTGTGTTGGAAATTTTGTGCGTTTTGTGGCAAAGAAAAACTATAGATCGTATCAAGGCTAATAACCTTGTCGCACCCGTTAACACTCACCTCTGTGGAGTAGAAATCCTCGGCTCCATTGGCAGCGGATACCAGATGTAGAATCTGATTATAACGATTGTCTCGCATCTCCACCGAATTCCATTTATTGCCCGCCATCATTTTCTCCCACTTGTCCTTTGATATATCTAAAATAAAGTTGAGATATTAAGTCTTGTTTGATTGGATTAAGTGTCCACTTACATGCACTGGCATCCATGACGCCGCGATCGCAGATAATGAGGCAATTGCGAGTACTCGAGTTTCCCAGCTCGAAATATGTGTTCTCAATTTGCACCATGGTGCGTATCAGATTCTCCTGAAATTTATAAGCTACACCGCGAGAAACAGGGAAGAGAAAATAGAAAGAAAAGCCCATATACCATTAGTATTATTACTCTAAAGTTGAAGCGACTTTAATTTAATTAAATACAATTGCAAGCAAATTCTTTAAAATTAACAAGACACTGGGAATCTTAGGAAACTAAATTTAAAAATATTTAAATTCTTTAAAACGTTATCGATTTTTATGTGTGTTTGTAGTTGTTTACTTGATGAACTGCGCTGGGTTCAGCTGCACTCTGATCAAGTAAGCTGAGATGGGTGTGAGGGGCATTGGGTACAGGGTAGAGGGTACTGGGTATGGGGTATCATGTTTATATGGCAATGGCCTGAACCAATTGACTGAATTGACAAATTGAGGTGCGGTGGCAATTTAATGAATTTGAATTCAACTTCGATGACAACAATTCAATATATAAACTAATTGAGTAACATAGTAATTCATACATATGTATATGTATGAATGTATGTTTGTATGTGTGGGTCACAAAGCTCAATTTCCTGACTAAAAAACTGAGTCACAAAGACCTTCTAAGCTAAGGAATTAGTTTGCGATTATAGTGTTCAGTACATACTGAACAAATTGCAGTATTTTTAAATTCCAAGTGTACAGTTAACTTGAGTTCGTAAAAAAGTACATGCTAAATCACGGAAACAATCGAATTAGTCATCGAAAGTCGGCAGTAATATTGTTATCGTATAGCGGCAGAGCATTACATTGACCCAGACCTTGAAAAGAGTAAAAAAAAATCGTTAGCAGCACACTAACACACCTAAAGCGATAGCCAAACACCCCCACCGCATCCAACACACATACACACACACACACACACACAGCTGACCAGCTGCACTATATTTAGTGTATTTATAAATTTAAGTAAAAAAACAAAGCACAAATGAATGTACTTAGTATGAAAAAGCACAAGAAATTGACGTGCGCTGCGGGTGGGCGGTGTATGCCGGTGTGTGTGTGTAGCTTTGACAAACGTTGGGTGTTCAATAATTCAGCATGCGCCGTTATTTACCACTCGCTCTCTCTCTCCTACTCACCCCACACCACACCACAACACTACACACTGCACACTACACATAAGCAGCTACTGTTGAGTATGTGTGACACTTGTTGCGGTCTCGTGCTTTGCCCATTGTTATTGTTTTGGTTGTTGTCGTTTTTGTTTTGGTTTTGGTTGTTGTTGTTATTGCATTGAACTTGACTGAGCGCATCATGTGACGAAACAAAATGGAATTGATCGAACGACTGAACAAATGGAACGTTGGCAAATGGGGAACGAGAAAGAGGACATGGGAGTAGGGAAGGGGACTAAAGAGTGTAGAATGCAGTGTGTAGAAATGCAAGGTAATGAAGAGTGCACAGTGTAGACTTTAGACTTTGAGGGATTTGTCTGTTTTACGTCAGCTAGAAAATTGCTTCGCTTTTCTCCGTATTTGTATACGTGTGTGTGTGTGTGTGCTTTGTTTGGCTAATTCAATTAGCAGAGAAATGATGATATAAGCAAAGTATAATGCAAAAACAAGCGAAAATTGCACAAATTTGCCTCATTCAGCTACTGCGCAAATTCAGAAAGCAATGTGGAATATTTCCAGAATCTTTCACTTGATTGAGAACTAGTTTACGACAATAGGCATAAAATTTCGTTTCCTAAAATAAATTCATACATATTTAATTATATAATAAGTTTTGTTCATTTGCATAGACGAAACTTTAAATGAATGAATGCAAATTTTATAGTTGATCACTGACGTCATAGAAGTCCAAAATAACAGGAATAACAAATTCATTAATCTTTCAACAATTTGGCAAGGGATCCCATATAATAAAAGCTACACATAGCATATATGCTAAACTGATTAATTAACGCCCCTCTGCGAAGAGTGGAGCACATGGAGAGTACTGAATGAAAGAGGAGAACGGAGGGGAAAGGGGCGTTTCCAGTTCGGGATTCGCATCAGAGGGCACGTGAGCGGATTTCCATTAACTCAAAAGGTAATACAAAATACTATATAGAAAGTAGATAGGTGCAAATCATATAAATAAGTTGACTGATTGCTGCATTACCGTAAATTGTCCAATGGCCATGACTGGCCAAAAGTGTTTCAATTGGCCAAGGTAACACAACTGCTGCAGATACGGAATTCATAACAACCGCAATTACAGTTGATTGAATGGCATTTAAAATGAATTAAATTTAATAATAGATACTACGACTGTTCCAACGCTGTTACTGCTAACTTTACAGCCCATCAAAATAGCTAACAGACTATTGGTAAGAGCTGTCTAATGGCCAAATTTTAGATAAAACAGGTTTTTTTTTTTAAGTGTCATTGTCATAAATGAGATCGGATTTAATTATAGATAGAATAAGTATGTTGTGGGGCGTGATTCTGATGAGACACGTGCTAGTCAGCAGCTAAAATTGGCCAGTGAGATGAGAAACTGTACATTTTGTGTATAGAATGAAAAATCTGTAGACTATACGAGATGTTAAATATAAATGCCCCATTTAAAATCGCATATGTATGAACTATACTCGACTCGTACAATACGTTAGTTGTTGTTCAAAGCAACTGTAAATATCTGTGCTCACATGATCGAAGGAAAACGAATGTACGAATGTATATAGTCGTATAGTCGTTTAGTCGAATGGATGGATTATTCAAAGATGATATTAGAGATGCTGAGTTTGTTAGTGGACAAAAGACTGAACATTTGCGTATGGTTAGGATTGATATACATCATAAGAAATAAAGTAAATAAACAAAATACTTAGAGAGACATATACATATACATAAAGAAGTAGTTTGATACATTTGTTTGCATAAGCGCACATCAAAAAAAGAATTGTCACTGTCAACTGTAGACACAAAGCAAACAACACAGAAAATAAAAAAATTGAAAACAAAATAAAATAAAATACGAAAAACAAAATGCAACTAAGGATAAAGACAACGATCTGTTTGAGATTATATTGTTGCCTAGATAAGCAGCTCAGAACAAACACAGACACACGCACACGCACGCACACAAACACAAACACACCTCCAGCGTGAGAAAGAGTAAAAGACAAGGAGAGAGATATCGTATGAGCAGATGTGAACAGTTTGAGTTCAAGTAAACAATCAATGGAATCAATGGTTCAATGCTCAAATGTTGTGGACTGCATCGATCGAATTGGATCGTTTGGATTGCATGGAACGCATGTTTATTGTTGTCTGCATTTAAGAATACACAGACACAGTCGTAGGTACACACACTCGAACAAGCACTCACACATACAGACACACAAGCGTACGTAGGTACGCACACACACACACTCACCTTCGCTGCCATTCTTCTTGGAGGCAGCCTTGGCCAGGCAACGTGGACAGGATGCGGTCAGATCGATGAGACTGTGCTCCGGTGCGGCAAATGGTAGATCTTTGTACACGAAGGTGGTTGGCGTAGGTGGGTCTGTGTGTGCATTTGTATTGGAATTGGTATTTGTGAGCTCAACAACGCAGTTAACCAAAAAATGTTATCAACAACTTGAGTACAACACACGCACACAATCTAACAGCAGTATTCTTTAGTGTAGACCCAAACAAATGCTATCACTGGGGAGGGAGGTACTCATTACTTTGAGATTACGTTCCCTAAGTATTTTATGTCAGGCAATTGAGTGATTGCCTCCGATAGCAGACTTTATGAAGGAAGGTACCCCCTACAAGAAGACACAAAGAAACCAGCTAACAAAGTAAGCCATATTTTGGCTTAAAGTACGCAATTGTCAAATTAGTTTTGGAAAACTGTCGAGCAAATTGCGACAAGTCACGCAATTCTTGAAGTCGTCAGCAGAGCTAAAGGATTTCGATTCTCTGACATTATTAATGGCCCAGGCGTTTGTGTGTGTGTGTTGGTGTGTATCTGTGTGTGTCTAGGCAAATTACGTAAATGTACTTTCATTGAAGACGTGACATTCAAAGGAGAAACGATAAAGCAGACAAAAATACTAGATCTATAGACTATGGACTATATGTCTTTCAGCTGAGATTGTCGCTGTCCCTCTATGTCTCCCACCGTCCTCCCGCTCAGTGTTTTTGGGTATTCGAAATACGCAGCAGCCACATAATCGTACAGTTATATAGAGCTATATATATATGTGTATATATGTTACCATATAATATATATAGTCAAGTCAAATGAATGCTTAGCATGCCTTGTGTCTGTTCTGTTCTGTTCCCAAAAGTAAATATTTTGTTTTATTTTCGTTGTTTCGAGATAATGCTACGACGAACTTGACAATGTGCGGAAAATAGTCAAAGAAAAGTCTTATTTTCACCCACAATACTCGAGATCATTATGAAACACAGCTGGGAACTACATAAACTAGCTTATCTATCACTTAAATTAGATTAAATTAAGTTTATTTTTATCGAATTAGCTTGCAAATGTTTCTCCTCTCCACTTCTTTCCACTCCACTTCACTCCACCTCTCAACTCGTCTCGTCTCTAGTTCAAAACCACTTAACATCTATCAATTGTTGTCGACTTACCCTCTTTTTCGGTCAGATCGGAGAATTTGACGCCGCCGCTATATATGTGGGTTAGTTGTAAGATGGGAGAGATAGAGAAGAGCATTGGGAAATCGATTAGACTTAATTATATCGAAGGAATACGCTCAATATAAGGCACTACAAATAAGCTACAGTTTAAGTTCAAGTTACGTTTTGCTTCGATTTCAAAAAAGTTAACAGAAAGTTTTATATTTTTGATTTACTTTAAAGTGTTTCAAAATTTAATTCATAAATTCTTTGTAGAAAGTTGTAGATTAATGTACATTTTATGCAAGGCAAATTGTTTTAAGAGCGCAATCAAACTCAAATCGTTTAATCATGTGAATGCGGTCCAAACATTTGTTGGCAGCACACAGAGAGAGAGCCAGCCAAAAGGTAGACGACTGACAGACAGACAGACCAACAGCAAGACAGGCTTTGAGTCCTGGCTAACTGAGCTGACTGGCCAATCACACATTTTGGCTAGCTGGATTTTGGGTTCGCTTGTGTTCGATTGGAGGTGTTTTAAGGCATTTACCTGAGTAGTACAGTGGCCGTTTCAGGCACGCGGAATACCTGAAAATATTCAACATGCTCATTGCTTTGTTTTTTTTTTTTTCTTTTTCATGTGTTTTATTTTTCATCTTTTATTTTTGGGCATTTATTTAAATTAAGAACAATTACTGACACATTTCGTACAGTACATAAACGGCATTGGCACTACTTACAACTGCCAAAAACAAGTTAAAGCGTTTTTCAGTTAGCCTAACCCACCCAAGTGCACCCAACAGCCCAAAAAGAGGAAAACAAATGGAAAATGGTTGTAGGACACTCACCTTCCAGCCAAGATTCTCGAAGAAGGTACACAGACGACTCTGGCCAGTAGTTTTGCCACCGCAAGGTCCTAAAAAGGAAATAAAAAACAAATGCGAAAAAACATTTGTATTACAATCAATCGCACGGCATTTCATCAATTTGGCCCTGACTGCAATTAGTGGCCAATTCAGAGTGCAACAAAATGTTGCATGTTCAGCGACAAGGAAACAAACTGCCACTAATTGATTTGAACGCTCAGTTTACACTGAGCTGTTATCAGGGGCCTACTTTATGCCTGCGTCATATTAGATTAGACAAGAACTGTGACAATAAGCTGGCACCACAGATAATAAATGAGGTTCCAAGTGACTTTCGTATATGGAAGATTCGCCTTATCACAACTACCATAAAAAGTGATTGGGCCACGCGCCAATTTCTGGTATCTGTTGCTCGTGTAGCTTATACAAAATCAAACTGGTTTTGGCCTTTTTATTTGGCGGGCTTACACGACATACTCTAATCATATGCATATGTAAATTGAAAATCGTGTTTGAAAAGCCGGCAGAACAGAAGCTGAATACGTTAAATGATTTTTTAATTTGATAGCCATGATTTCCATAACAAGAGAACTAACAGAGAGATAATCTTTTAGATATGCATACTAACTAATTGAAAATGTGCGTTTAACTGCGCAGGGGAAGTCGAAAAAATCAACCCCCGAAAGGGAATTGTGCAAATCTGAGCTTTTCAGGGTCCTCGCGACCTTGACATGCTTCGAGAGCCCGTCGTAAACAACGAGAGGATACAGAAGAAAAGTGTTCTGAGGTCTGTTAAACATATATATATATATATATATATATATATGTATATATTTTGATTTTCATTTGTTTGACTTACCGCCTGTGAGTACAATTTTGTAGACCCGTTTATCCTTAGTAGCTAACTTAAGCGAGTTCATTGCATTTGGCTTTGGTGAGGTTGATTTGTTGTTATCCACTTGATGCTGCTGCACTACAACATTCTCTTCACCATTTAAGTTTGTGTGTGAATGAGGTAAATTGGGTTTTAGGTTTGAGTTTAAATTTGAATTTGAATTTGCGTTCGCCGTGCTCGTTTGCATCGTTTTCACAACGCTGGGGTCCGTCGACTGATTGCCGTTGGTGGTCGGGACCAGGTCGGGAGCAGTGGCTGTTGTTTCCATGGTTTGAACCAAAAAAAATTATAACGTTTAGCGCAACAGCAATAGCAACAGAAACAGCAACAGCTGTTTTTCGGTATGTCAAACGGTGAATCCTTTTTATGCTCCTTACGCTTCACGCTCTCTCGCAATGCGCTCTCTCTTCTCCTCCTTGTATTGCGCACTCAATCACTCCCAACCCGACGCAGTACACGTGCCTTTATAGGTTATGGTCTAGATGCTTTGGGGACTGCAAAAACTGCTCAATTGACAATTACGTACATCGTTTAATACGGTACAGTATCGTTTAATTTCAATATTCCAGCCTCTGGTTTGTGAGCAGTTTTTCTATTACCAACTGACTGACTGACCGACTAACTGTCTGTCTGCTTGTTGTCAGTTATAAATCCATGCAGTATTGTGCGGTATATTTGGTGGACATTCTTTGAAGCGCGCGCATGTACATATTAGAAAAAAAAACATTTAATGCCGATTTCCAAGCGAATGATATATTAGATTGTTGTATTGGATGAAACACCGAACCACCTCGGGGTCAACGACAAAGGAATCCTTGGTATATACCACATTCGAGTTTAGAGACATCAAAGTTTATTTGTTTTGTGATAGAGCACCATCTTGCACGTTTTTATTTAAAGCAAAATTAACACTGAGAGCTCGTTCAACTAGGCACACCGAGTGTATTGTTAAGTAGCATGACCAGAAAGCGAGCGAACTGAACAGCGGAACATTACTTCTATGTTCAATTGAGCTAGAATCGAATCGATAGCGTCTCTGGCCAACAAGAATCGTGTATAAAATAGGACAAAATGAATGACATCAGTAAAATTCTTTTATCCGTTCTATCAAACCGCAACTGTCACATGACTGAAATGGTTAAAAAAATAGTATTCAAAATTGAAATAAGTGAGCGCGCAAACAAATATGGGTGGCCGTAATAACATATGGCTGTCATTAGAGTTGCATTGAATTAGACCGCCATCTGTTGTCGGTATGCTAAATATACGCCACCTGTGTGCTGATAATTTAGCTAGTTTACTTATCGACTAATGTTATTTCGATACTTTTAGTTGTGTGGTTTTATTGTGATACTGAACTGCAGATGAAACGACGTGCGTGTGTGGTGGTACCTAAGTGAAATCAATTGTGCAATATAAGTAAACAATTACATTTCACACCGTCGTGAAATAATTTAGCAAAGTATTAATAAAAATTGAATCGGTGTGTAGTGCGTAATTCGAAAGCATTCACAATCACACAGTGGTAAATACTACATACATACATACATACATACAAACCTACATATACATAACGTAACATGTGTGAGCGCGAGTGAGAGCAAACGTCAACATGACAGCAACAACAACAACAGCAACAGCAGCAGAGTAAAAGAGAGCCCCCAGCCAGCTGTGCAGGTCGTCGTGTCGTGGTCGATTTCTGTTTTTAGGCTCCCCCAAAAAGGAACAAAATTTTAAGTCAAAATTTTGTTATTTACATTCAGCAGCTAACGATTGACGAGTGTCATATAGATTAAAATATTTTTTGAATAAAATTGTTCGTTATTGAATTGAAAGTGCGCTTAAGAGTGAACTACAATTGTTATGCAGATATTAAATCTGTACAAACTCAAGTGCATCATTTTAGACAAACTGCGTCACACTTGGACATTTGTTATAATTGTCTCCAAACTGCTTGGTAGTTACTATCGAAAGGCAATCCATCAGCAGGAGCAACCGTTTTACCACCACAATAATAACAACAACAATAATAACGTAATGGAACAAGAAATGCAAGAGGAGCTCCCGGAGGAGCAACAACAGCAGCAGCAACTACAGCAACAGCAGCAACAACAGCAGCCGCAGCAGCTGGGAGACGCTGATTTTGTGGTACGTTTAAATGTCGTCGCAGAGCCAATGGACGCTAGCGATATGGAGAACGAGGATGCGGATGATGAAATCGAAGTGGATGACGAGGACGATGACGTCGATGACGATGAGAATTATGTAAGCGAAGATGACGATTCAGATCCCGAATTGGAGGAAATGTACTCGGATGGTGATTGGACGTCCAACGATGAAAGTGAAATGTCCACAACCATATCAAACGTTGGCCTCAGACCAACGGAGCCAACACCCGAACAAATAGCAACACGTCCCCTGTACACCTTCCAGCCAGCGCGATTGGTCAAGTGCCAGTTCAAGGACAAACATGCCATCGGTAGCTTCCCACTGGCACGCAGTGGCCATAGAATTATTGCATCCAAATCGCATCTGTATTCATTGGGAGGCTATAATCCGCGCAGTGCGCTCATTGCCGCCCAGCGCGGCAGGTGCCTCTTGTTCCAGGAACTGTGGAGCTATAATTTCGCTACAAATCGCTGGAAGTTGGTGCTGAATGCAGACAATGCCAGCAATATGCCCACTGAGTTGGCCTCCAATGCGCTTGCCATTCACAACGATGTGCTGATTGTGAGTATATTGAGCATGTGATTTGGGGGAGGGATGGGGAAGGGGAACAATGGGAGAAACAAAAATAGATGCCATTTTGTGTGAGTATGTGTGTGTTGAGTGTTTTTGTGAGAGAGTAGTTTGTATGTTTGTGTTTGTGTGCCTATGTGTGAAGACAAAAACACAACTGTTAGAGGTGGCATACGCCACCGCAAACTACCCCGCCCCCGCCCTCTGTCACCACCAGCACCACCGCCCCCCTTGCAGTCAACGTTTGCGTCGCAGACGAAACTCGTTTTGTACACAAAACATAATCGTAATCGTTATCGTTCACAATACGAGAGCGACATTCGACATTATTTGCATTCATTGTCGTTGGGCGCCCCGATCATCTTTAGCCTGGGCTCAATGCCACGCCCGACAGACAGCGACAGCTACAAACTACAACGGCAACGACAACGACAACGACAGCGCTACACGTTGGCTGTAGTTGTTGTTTTTGTTATTGCCTTGCCTCTTGTGCTTTGGTTATTCGCTCTTGCTTTGTTTATGCATTCTATACAGTCGAGACACCAAAAAGTAAAACAGCTGCGCGCTGTTCGCCCGCCTCCCCAGTGTCCCCCGTTGCCCCTTGTTACACGCTGCCCGCTGTTAATGTTGCCATCTCTGTTATGCGCATGCTCAGCTGTAGCTGTAGTAGGACAGTAGCTCAGCTCATCCCTCTTGGCAATTACGCAGTTGTTGTTTATGTGCTGCTGCATGCAACAACTTGTTTACCAGGTTTCCCCATCTCAAACACACACAACACACACACATACACTCGCTCCAGCCTCTCTCCCTCCCACCCCACAATGACAAAGCTTCCCCCCAAAATAGCTTCCACTGTATTGCGACTTTGCGCGCGCTTTTTCTTTTTTTTTAACTTTGTGGTTTTCATTCCTCATTTCTTACTTCCCAATTGTGATTGTGGCTTTTGCGTGATTCACAGCAAAATTCATCTAAGTTCGATACAATTTTCATTGGATTTTCCAATACGTAACTAAATTTTCCAATTTTACTCTGACCCTTTGGGGGTTACCAGAGATTTGAGCTCGTTTTACCGAAAATAATTCAATGCAGTGAATACTTATGCTGGTTCCACTGTTCAATGGAGCTAACAATTAGTTTTAATTAGAAAGTTAATCATAAAACATGACCAGAGACCCGCTTTTCCACATCTCTCTCAATGCCCAAAAGTACGCCCAGATACGCAGGCAAACAAATGCACTCACACACACACACACACAGATACAGACAGAGCGAAGAATGCATAAAGATACTTTTGTGCTGTAACAGACGGCAGACACATGTTTCCGCTTATCGCAAACTCTCGCGCGCTGCTGCGCTCAGCTGATAAGCTGCAAGAGCATCGCTGACTCCTTTGTTGCTCGCTGCTGGCTTTTCATATCTGCTAATTGAATGCAAGAGCAAAAACTATTTAGTGATGCGTGCGTGAGTCGCGCTTCCGTTACGCATCACTAGTGGAGAGTGTGGAGAGTTTTTTATCGGCATTGCCATAGTGGCTAGTTTGGTAAAGTTTTGATCAGCAGCTTTAGGCACTTTACTTTTACGATTAATATAAAAATAGTACTTGTATGTCTTTGATGAGATCCCAACTAATATTTCTGCTTTATTTTTCAGTCACATGGCGGCACTGGTTACCCATTTGGAGAGTCGTGCTCGAACGATTGCTACGTGTACCGCACCAGCAACGGCAGAACCGGCGTCGAGCGCTTGAAGGTAAGCGGGGACTTGCCAACGGCACTGTATGGTCCGGGTATAGTCATACACAAGCATTATCTGTACACGATTGGAGGAACGACTGGATTTGATTACTCCTGCGATGTGTACCGCTTGGATCTGCAGCGCGGAGTGTGGGAGAATGTGTATATATGCCGTCCAGAGATGCGGGACGATCCCGAGGGCCGCTACCGTCACGAGGTCGTCTACGATGGCAAACATATCTTCTCTCTCGGCGGTGGCACCTCCAATTCGGTGTTTGATCTGCAGCGTATACCGGCCTATAATCTGGACGCAAATCGATGGGATTACTTTGATACCCTGCCCGATAGAAGTTGTATGGATAACAAGGGATTTCCGAAACCGCGTAAATGCTTCTCATGCGTGCAGCATCAGTCGTCGAATGGTGACATTGAAGCCTTCATCACAGGTGGACTACAGGTGAGTCAAATCATCTATCATATGCTTGTAATTCCTACTAAAATTGATTCCCCTTTGTGGATTTTAGGGTGATTTCACGACGTACTTCTCGGACATCTGGAAGCTGAATTTGCGCACCAAACAGTGGACTATCATCCAGACAGCTAGTTTACCGCGTCCCTTGTACTTCCATTCGGCGGCGCATTCGGACAATGGATGCATGTACATCTTTGGGGGCATCGAGTATACCGACAAGGATATGCGGCGTCGCAATGATCTCTACAAGATGTGGATGACCATACCAAAGCTAAGTGAAATGTGCTGGGATGCCATCACTTACTACAACGATAATCTCGATCTGTACAATCGCAAGCAGTTGCTAAGTGCCGGCATACCCAAAAGATTTACAGAGCGACTGCCACCTCAGCGTCTGCTGGGCGATGATGAGCCGGGCACCTCCGTTGTCACATCGCTATACTCGATGGCGAAGCGTGCACGATCCCAAATGCAATAATACGCTAGCCCAGAGACTATAAAAACAGCACTCTCCCACTTAGCTCCCCGCCCCAGCCCCGCCCTAAGCCCCAAAACCTCCACTGCCGCATAAGAAAAAAACCAAAAAAAAAAAAAGAATAAAGTTGTGAATTGATAATGTGTGTTAAGTGGTTGCTCCTGTGTTGCAGTTACGTTAACGTTTCGGTTTTTATTGTTTGGAATAAGAAGACAGATATAAAAAGATCTAATAATACATGAATAAGTTTTGAGAGCGCGCTGTGATCGAATACGAAGGATATTTTATATTTGATACATGAAATAAATGTGTGTATTTTGATAATTCGTAGACTCGTGAGTGGAAGAAAGGCGATAAGACAGGTAGACAGGTAGATGGAGTATGTAATTAAGTTTAGATAGCGATTCGAAAGTAGCAGACAATTTCAAAATAACTTAAAAAAAACAGTAACTGGCGCACGATCCACACACCCACACCAACATTTAATAAATCTTATAATACCCACGTATATATCCAACCAAGTATTTGCCGACACTCTCCACCCAATCCACCCCAGAACCAACCCCATACCAACTGCTCTCTCCGCTAAACCTTGAAGGCTACACCAAAACAACGTCATATAGAGGAAGTATGAGCAAGAGGCAGGCAGTTTGAAGGAACTAGAAGCTACTCACTCTCTTTCTTTCCCCTCTCCCTCTCGCTCTTGCAAACTGCCCAAAGTAGAGCAATGTACTTCCAATGTATCTTTTTGTTAACGTGTACATAATACTTTACTTAGAGTTAATAATATTTAATTAATCTAAGATTACGTCTTCATTGTGGTATCTTGAAAAAGGCACTAAACCGAGCCTTGCCCAATATAAACAAAGTTTGCTCGATATTATATATAAAAATACATAATTATATGTATATTAATTAGCCCAGGCTACATTTGGTTTGACTTTAAGTTAATAAAGTTTTTAATGTAACAAATAAATTTCTAGTCTTTAATTGCGTCGTTTCAATGTTTTTTCAGCTCCTATTTTAGTGCATCCTCCAAGTTATTGCGTCGTTTGCGTGACCTAGATCTTTGTTTATTGTCCTTATTCAAGGATTTGGTTGCATCTACTTCTAAAGGGGGTTCAAAGTCTAAGTCATGCGCATTAGACAAAATGCACCCCAAAACATTACAACGCAGAAACACAAACCGAAACACAGGTAGCAAAGGCATTTCCCGACTCTTTATCACGGTGGTTGCTTTGATAGCCAATCTGTTGCTGCCGCTGCACTTTAACTGCGTAGAACCGTGACCTGGTTTGCTAAAGGTATGACGTCATATTGCAGCACGTACAGCATGACATTACAATCAGCTTGTGGGACAACCGGAAGTCTGACCCAATTTTTATGTGCATATTTCTATCTCTATTTAAAACAACTTTTGAAATGATGACAGTTATTTTCGCTTTTTTAATTAACTAACATTTAAATCTCAGCCTACTGTTAAAAGAGGCGCAATTCTGTTAGTGAGGAGCTGTTATGTTAACTTAACAGTTGTATGTTATTGCATTGCCTGTGAATGTCAAATCTGTTGTGGGCGTAAATTGTTTGTGCATTGAAAGCAAAAAAAAATCTTCACAAAATGCTGAAACCCAAAGCGCTTACCCAGGCACTGAGTCAGGCCAACACCGGAGGAGTCGAGAACACACTGTAAGTATAAATTAATCAATTTAAACTTGGATAATAAACAATACTTTGCCTGGCAGATTGCTCAGTCAGGAGGGTGCTCTGCTGGCCTACTCAGGCTATGGCGATAAGGACGCACGCATCACAGCAGCCATTGCCAGCAATATTTGGGCAGCTTATGAGAAACATGGACGCAATGCCTTTCGAGAGGATCGCTTGACCTTTGTGCTCATCGACTGTGAATGCGGGCACGTAGCCATCACACAGGTAAGACAACTATAAAATGAACAATTTACACTGAGCTAATCAAATTCTGCTTGCAGGTGGCCAGCGTGCTGCTGTGCCTGTATGCCAAGGAGCACGTAGGGCTGGGTATGCTCAAGCAGAAGACCATGGCCCTGGCTGCCTACCTGGAGGTGCCATTGAAGCAAATCTCCTCCTAATTGCCTTTGGCCCACGCCAAGTAGTTTTAAGTTAAAAGCCTTTTGTTCTAGTTGTTAATAAATAATGTAAATATAAATTAAATAAGTCAAGTTTTATTTTTGATCGCAAAAGAGAATGATTTATTAATGCAGCAGCTATTTCCGTTATAGTTGTAAATTGTGTGTACTATTTATAAAATGTTGAAGAACTTATTGCTTAGTGCTTAAATTAAGAAGAAAATGCAGCGTTTATTCGATGGCATACAGCTTCAGGGTACGGTCCATGCTGGTGGAGGCGAGATACTGAGCGTGTTTGCCAAATCGGACGCCGGTGGCGAGTGCTGTGTGGTCGTTGAACACCTTCAGATCCTGCCACTGCTTGCACAAGTATACCCTGTAATTAAACAAACAAAAGTTTTATCAATGCCTAGCAACAGTACAAACAAATTTTAATCATTCTTTGTCTTCGCTGAAAATGAAAAAGTTTAAGCGCAAAATTTATCGCAAATATGAAGGTAATTTATAATAAATAAAAGTAAATTTATTTATTTATTAACTACTTTTCCCACAGACTACATACGACCGCAGGATTACCTGGAACCCAATGCTCCCAAGTCCATCAACTTGTGCATTGATGACTTCAATGCGGTAAGTTTATACTCAACTCTTGCCTTTAAAAATTAATTTATTACTTTAATTAACAGCGCGGTGAGGTGGCAAATCCACGAGCACCTTGTGTGGTGACCACCATTGACCCGGATTACGTTAAGGACGCGGGTTTGCAGCGTCTGGCCAGAAAGTTTCGCATGAAAACGTAAGTAGCCACCAAGTAAATTGATTAATCTTTCCCTTAATATAACGTTTCTTATCCTTTTCAGTGACATTTTGTTGCTGCGCGAGATAACACGCAACAAATTCATGTGCTACTCCACGCAGGAGATGTTTCTGGACCGCAAGCGGGAGGTGGAGTACCAAAACAAACTGTACGAGGAGGCACAGGAGTTTCACAAGTTTGCCGACGAGTCGCTGATGAAAATGAAGGCAAATGAGTTTAAGAAAATGTTGGAGGCACAGGAAAACCTCAAGAAGCTGAAGGAGAACAAGGTGGCCGAGGAGCTCAACCAAGTGAAGCTGCAGCATCAGCGTGTGCTTATGGAGGTGCAGGAAGTCTACGGTCGCTTTCAGTATTTGCTCAAGTTGATTAGCTACTTTGACGACACAGTGGAGCAGCAATCTGAACAAGTAGATCCTAAGCTGGTCATGCCCGAGCACATAGTCAACATGGAGATCAGCGAACGGCATCCCGCTGGCTTGGAGCAAGTGCAGCAGGTCAAGGAGTACATGGAGAAGGTGGTAAAGCCGTATTTGGAAAAACGCAATCATTTGAATGCTGAAATATGGATCAAAGGCTATGAGCGAAATCGCCTAAAGGTGTCCAACTACAACAAACGATTCACGCAGCTGGCGTTGCTCAACCACATTGTGGGCATGCTCCACGACAAGTCGGTAGGTTACAGTATTCTACTCCAAGTACTCAACGGTAATCACTTCATTTCAATTGCAGGAGAAGACACAGAAACGCAATGCCGCCGCCGTGGTGTTTCTCAGAAAGCCAGATTTCCTGCAGAATCGAGTTGCTGCACTGCAGCAACGTGCCCACGAGCTGTTCAATGACTTCGAGCAGTCCTACTGCAAGGAGTAAGTACTTTCGAACAGAAATTACAACAATGGATTCACAATTCCTTTCTAAAATTACAGCAAACTGAGCATTAAGCTCAATAGCATTGTGCCGGTCATGTTGAAGCAGCTGCAGAACAAGGTGCAGCCGACGACACAGCCACAGCCAAAGAAGGAAGCAGTCAAGAAGGAGCCAGCGCAGAAGAATTCCAAGCAGTGGCGCACGCTGAAGGACTTGGAAACTCCTGTGATAAGTGGAAAGACAGCCATCTACAAGGACGAACAGGACACTACGCTGGCCAAATTGGAGAAGATACAAACATTCGCCTTGGTAAGTAGACAGGTAACAAACTATAAACAGATTCTACTGTAATGTTTCTACTGCTTCACAGGAACTACTGGGCAAACTGGACACTATTCCGCCTGCCGAGCTGCGCAGACTGGAGAGGACTGTGCGTTGTCGCATGGCCAAGCAAAAGGAGATGTCACGACGTGCGCTGGTCAAGCAGAATCGTCTGCACAACTGGATGGAGCACTTCAAGAAGCATCATCGCTTGCAGCAGGCGCAGCGTGACAAGAATAAGCTGTAGTTAAACTAAATAATGAATAAAAAACTGGGATTGCTCACCTGACATCTGTGCCGGCAATGGCCAGATAGGTGCCGCTTTGATCGAAGCAAAGATCCTTGACCTCGTAGCCGTCGTCCAATTGAATGGTCTTGAAGTTCTTTAGTTTACGTAAATCCCACAGCTTGATGCACGCATCATCTGCTGCAGTGGCCAAATAGTAACCGTTCTCCGAGAATGAAATGGCCGAGATGGGTCCAGTGTGTCCGGGAAAGTTGGCCACATTGCTCTGCTCCTTCAGATCCCAAATCTTCACCTGCGAGTCCATGGTGCCGGTACCAAAAATCAAACCATCAGGATGGAATTGAGCCGTAGTCAGTCCCACCTCGGCGGTGTCGACGACCTTTGTTAGCAGGCGTCCAGTGCGTATATCAGAGAACGCCCAGTGTTTGTCCGAAGATGTGGACAACAAGTAGTCACCAGTGGGATGCAGCGAAAGACCAGTGACTGGTCCCTCATGGCAGCGCAGCAAGAGTTGGGTCTGCGATGTGGGCACATGCCAAATACGAATGTTCATGTCTGGAGAGCCGGTGATGACGGTGTCCTCATTGGGATGGTATATGACCTTGGTGATCTTCTTGGTGTGTCCCTTGAGTATAGCCACCACTTGTTCCGTGTCCTTGTTGAATACAGTGGCATTCTTATCATTGCCACCTGTCAAAATCTTACTGTGATCAGCACTGTTGATGTCCAAAGCCAGAATGCCCGGCACAGATGCCGAATGCAGGCCAGGACGCGATGCGATCGTTACGAAGTTCTTTACTTGATCGGGCGTGATCAGTTCATCGGGTACAGTGCGTCCACGACGCTTGCGCTCCTGGGTGAGCACTGTAGCCTTGTCCTGCAGCTTTTGTATGACATCCACACTCATACCAGCCTGCTCCATTTGATGAGCACCACCACTGCCAGCTTCGGCGGCCAGCGCGGGCTCTGTTATCATCGATGGAGCGCTTACAATACCCGCTTGCGGTTTCAACGTGGCCAAAGCCTCACGAGCCGCAGTCAGCTCTTTTTTTAGGCGTGCAATAACGCGGCAAGCAGCATCATGCTGATACAGTGCATGTGATAGCTCCTGACGTGTCGTCTGTAGCTGCTGGCGCTGTGTAAACGAGTGTATCATCAGTGCATCCCATTCATCCTGCATTGTTTTCAGCGTTGCCGGTATGCTGGTGGCGCTTGGCGGCTTTGGCTTAACCACAGCCGGCGTCTTAATTTCGATAAGCTCCTCCTGCTTCAGCTCCTTACCGCTAATGGGATCGCAGCCATTCTCCATAATATACTTTTCAATGACGCGTCTTTCGAAAACGGCGCCCGAGTACGGAGAAACAACGGGTGCCTCGGGAACCTCGTTTGTAACTGCAAAGCCAACAAAAAATTAAGTAAATTTAACACACATAAATCAAGCGCAACTTACGTGCACAAACCAAAGCCATTGTGAAAAGTATTAAAACGTTTCCCGGCGATTTAAATACGTTTTATAACTTTTACACACGTTTTCCAAGAGAAACAAGCGCAAAATTGTCGGCAAACGCTGCTTCTTGTACAATTTACATTCACGGCGAACGCAAACGTTTACAACCGCATATCGGTAACATATCGATAGCTTACCGATAATATATCGATAACCAATCGCGCACATTAGGATAGTTGGCAACGCCGTTAAGAAACAGCTGTGGCTGTTATTTAATTTACGCGTGCTGCTTGTATATGGTGGAATTCATTTCGTTTTTCTTAAAATATTAACTTGAATATGTTGAAAAGTGTAGTGCGCTGGAGTACTTGCAAATTTGTGCTGAATAACCCAGCAGTTTTTCGTGTTGGTGCGGTACGTAGCTTAAGTAATCCCTTCAAACAAAATCTCAATGCAAATGCCGCCTTGGAGGAGCCGGCAAACGAGCCCCTGAAACCCCGTGGAAATCCCTTTGCCAAATCTAGGGAATCAGCACTGCCAGACAATGTGATAAGCGAAACCAAAGAAGAGCGCGAAAAGAGGCTAAAGGTATTACAGTTGGAGGTTGATATTGCCTACCAAGAGGGACGCAGAGTGCCTGCCTTGGACTTCTTCCAGGAGCATCACTGGACACACGTGTTGACGTTGCCCTCGAAGTCAGCACGATACAAGTACTATGCGTTCCTTTGGCAAATCGAAATGAAAAAGGAATCGGAACAACGTAAGAAGGAGCTGCGTGCCGTGGAGACGGAACAACGCGTGGCAGCGATCCGTAAGGAGCGTGAGCAGAATGATCACATCATTTATGGACTAGCCCACACCTCCATGTTTCTGCGCATATACGACACAACCATCAATCACTGGCAAAACAATCGCTTGACGCGAGCCATGCAATTTGCTCCCAAATTGGTGCTGGACTGCTCCTATGATGACTACATGAATCATCGGGAATCCTCGTATGCCGCCAAGCAATTGATGCTTTGCTTTGCCGAGAATCGTGCTAATGACGAGCCCTTCGATCTGCACTACTGCAACACCAATTTCGAGGGTAGCTGCATGCAGAGCCTCAAGCGCTACATACCCACCATGCTCAATCCCGAGTTTCCTATGAATGTGCACAGGGAGTGCTTCACCAAAGTGTTTCCCAAGGAGCAGCTGGTCTACTTGACACCGCATTGTCGTGAGGATTTGGTCACATACAATCCGGATGACATTTACATTGTTGGCGCCATGGTGGACACCGTCAACAATGAGCCCCTTTCGCTGGCCAAGGCCAAGCGTTTGGGTCTCCGCATGGCTCGCCTGCCCCTCGATCGCTATCTGCAGTGGGGCGCCGGTTCCGGCAAGTCCCTGACCCTCAATCAAATGATAAGCATTATGTTGGATCTGAAAAAGACTGGTGACTGGAACACAGCACTGCAGCATGTGCCGCGACGCAAGATTGCGGACTGTGGAGCACATCCCAATGATCGACAGGCGATCTACAAGCGTGCCAATAAGCTCAACGTGCGCATCGATCATCTGCTGAAATACGACGACACTCGTCGGCAGGAATCAGCGTTTGGCCGGCCGGAAAAGCTGCGGCATCACAGAGATGGACAGGACTTCAAGCTGGAAAGCTGGGCAACGGGGAAAGCGAGGAAAACCAACGGGAGTATTTAATCCAGCGTTGTTTATATTTAGTTAAGTATAATAAAGCTAAGCTAATGTTGAACTAGTTAATCGATGGTGTCTTCCAGTTGCTTTTCAGTCTCCGGATCCTCCGATTTGGTGGTGTCCTCAATTTCCAGAAGCTCCAGCTGCTGCTTGATTTGTATATCCTCGGGTTCCTCCTGTATCTCAGTTATATACAAGCCCATTTCATTGGATGCCTCCACTTCGTTCAAGGACTTGTCATCAGCTGCTTGCTCTTCATCTTCATCACTGTCACCATCTCCTTCTGGAGCCTTCTTGTACTTGAGCAGCATATTCTTGGCATTTATGGCCTGATAGTTGATGCAGGGCTTTAAGCCTGCTTCTTTGCACAAATCCCTGACGTTTGATTCGAACTTCTGGACTTGCTCCTTGCGCTCCACGGTCATCAGCTTGGTCTCCATGATGAACAGCGCCCTTTCACGCAGAGCCACAAAGAAGTCCTTGCTTAGATAGTTGTAGTAGTTGTGGGCCATGAAAGCAACGTCCATGTGGTCCAGCCAACGTTTGCCCTTCTGCAGCTCCAGTATGTCCATGATGGAAATGAAGTGCACCTGGACATTGGGCACAGGAATCCAGGGCTTGTCGTACACCTGTCGTCCCTCGATAATGTCGCTTTCGTTGTGAGAGAGCAGGGGAGTCATCAGCAACTGTGTGGAGCCATAACGGCGGGACATGGTCTTGTCGTGCTCGTAGGGAGTTTGTGTTTGCAGCTCATGGAACAGCTCCAGGAGATTCCGCTCAGTTACATCAGTGGCCCGATAATCGTTCTCGCCGTGCTGAGAGTGATGCATACGCTCCTCCGAACTGCGCAGCCCAAAGCCACAAAAGGGACCCGTTTGGATGTCACCCACATAGCCACGATGCAAGTAGTTGCGTCCATTCCGCACCAGCCCTGCAGCGTATGTTTTATTGGATTTGCAGTGCTCGTACTCGGGAAACACGAAGGCGACGCCACATTCCCGCCAGTAGCGGTACTCCTGTGAGCAGATTTGCTGTCCTTCGCGATCCTTGAGCGTCATGCTCAGATCCCAGTCGAAGGCGCCCTGACGATGATCATAGCGTGGTCCTAGCAAGGCACGAACCCGCTGCTCCCAGCACTTTTGTATATCGAAGATCTGATCCGGCTGCTGCCAGTAACTAAAGGCCATTTCCAGACCATCCCGTTCCTTGTACTTCAGTGCATCAATGTTGAACAAGGGAGCCAACTGCTGACGCACCTCCTCATCGCAGACCATGCGCAGCAGCGTGCGTGCCTTGGCAGCCACATAGTGATGCGAGCTGGGACGCATCAGTGCATTGCCATAGATGTCCATGAAGAGGTGACTCTTGCAGACCAGGCTAAAGGACTCGGCAGGCTCCAGAGCCAGGCCCAAGAGCAGCATGTTCCTGGCCACAATCTCCACGCAAGCATCCAGCATATAGAAGTTGAGTTTAGGCTGCCAGCCATGGCTATAACGTTTAGCCAATGTTTTGATGACATGTCGCGGATCGGCGCCGCCACAAATCAGTATGTTGAGCTCAGTGGGCAGCAGTTCCGGATTCTGCTCATCCGGCAGCTTAAAGGCCTTCAGATACTCCTCACATAAATCGAGTGCCGAGCTGAGTCCCCAAAACATTTTTGCTTTAATTCGAAATGAGCTGGGAGTGACTGGTGACTGTGAGTCGGAAACCTTTGATTGCTTTTGCTGCTGTTGTTGGGATTGTTGTTGTTGTTGTTGTTGTTTATGTGATTGACGTCAGTTGCCAGGACAACTAGCTTGGCAACGTCTCTATGTCTCTATGTCTATATCCCTGTCCTTTTCATGTCTCTGCTTTGCATATATCCGTAACGCTTTCTTCCTTATTTGTTTGGATTGCATTTATTGCATGGGATTTGTGAGAGCGGAAATTGGTTTCTCGATATCACAGTGCCTGCAGTGCAGTCTATATACATCTGGGGTATATATATACATATATATATATGTATATGCTTAAAGAACTTAAGTTTAAGGCTGCTGACCTCGAAGCATAATCGGTAATGCATTATTCAGCGCTCGTTTCTTGCTTTTAGCTGATTGCCTTGACTCCTTCGGGTATTTGGCTTTTGGCTTTTGGTGGCAAGCTGCTTTGTTAGCTATTAACTCAACGAACTGCTCAACTGGCTATTAAAATGCTGAATAATATTTAAATCGCAGTTAGAGCCAAGCGATAAAGCAATACAGTTAATACCCTGGAAAAACAGTTTAGGCTTTGATTTGACTTGATTTGCGTAGCTTAGTGGGTGGGTTGGTAATTTACATATATGTATATGCACCACCCACTTCTTTACTTCTACAGGGTATTTAGCTAGCCAAGCAAAACTTCCCCTATTTTGTGCCAAAGCTGAAACTACTTTGCCGCAAAATGCAAAAAATGAATGAGAATTATGCATATGGGGGTGTGTGGGTGTGTGGGCGGCAGTGGGCGTGCCAGTGTCTCTAGTGCTTATGAAAGCGTTTACTCTGCTCGCTCAAGTGACTTAGTTAATCTCTTTGCCTGCTAGACGACTTGAATATTTAGTTAGTTTCTTTCAAGTTAACTAACGCTTGACGCAGCCAAAAACTGCTTAATGGTCAAGCAGACAGGGCCAAAAGCCGAGCAAAGTTTTCTGTGTGTGTGTCTTGGCTTTAAGCTCACGTGCTGACGTGCCCCACCTGCTCCCACTTGCCCACATTATGCATACGCAGCGTGTGACTGCAATTTTGTGCACTGTGCGCTGATTTTGTGCTAAATCCGAGCAGCAAATGATGTGATCTGATTATGCGGGTGAGCATAGCAAGTGCTGTCTGCCTCGTGCTCCTTCACTTTGTCAGCGGCATTGCTGTGCTATTTATTTGTCTGCGGTTCAATAAATTCAAGCACAAAGCTTACGAAATCCCTTTTGAAGATGCTCGCAATTCATCAAGCTGTCAGTTTTCAATGAGCTTTCCATGCTCTCTCTATCTCTGCCCATCTCAGGCGGCTTCTCCTGCTGCTGCTGCTGCTGCTGGAAAACAAAAGTAATTAGAGACAACGACGTGACGAGGCCTTCGCCACAAACAAAGTGCCAGACAATTCCAGCCACAAAAAAGCCAAACCAAAACCGAAACCAAAATGAAAACGACAACGAAAAAGAAATAAATAAAACGAAAGGGCCAAGTTTAGTTTTGCGGTTGCGTCGAAACCAAAATTCGAAAAAGGTTAAAAGCTGTGCGCTTAGTTTAAATTTTACCCAGCAACTGGGTACAGTCAATTGTTTGAGGGACATCTAGAAATAGCCTTATTTTATGTATTTGCCCAAAAGGTCATTATATCAATGGAAAATGTAATCGGTAGCAATTAGTGTTGCTATTTTAGCTGTTTTATAGCAGTCAATAGAAATAAGCTACAATTTACTCATTTATTTTTAAGGCAGCACAAATAACTTAAACTTAAACGTCCTTAAGAACAGAATTAGCAGAAAACGGCTAAAAATAATGTAATTGACAATACACAACCTAGAACTTGAGCAGAGCAGCCGCGTAAAACAACCAGCAGTGGAGGCAAAGAAGAAGCCGAAAATAAAGATCTTTTAACAGACAGCATTAGAATTAACATAGAGCTAGACAGAGATGGTATTAGCGTAAGCTGCCTCTGCAACTGCGAAAGCGCTGTTATGCTAAATAATTTTGTGCATTGCACCCAACTGTTAAAGTAGTTGCCGCTGTTGAGCTTTGCAGAATAATTTTTTGGACATCAGCGAACCCCTAAAACTCAAGATTTCCTAGC
This sequence comes from Drosophila dunni, assembly GCA_018152125.1. Classification (NCBI taxonomy): domain Eukaryota; kingdom Metazoa; phylum Arthropoda; class Insecta; order Diptera; family Drosophilidae; genus Drosophila; species Drosophila dunni. The sequence continues at coordinate 8,925,695 of JAECXC010000339.1, read as the reverse complement.
AGATTCACCAGGCGAACAGAAAGCGTAAGAACAACGACAGTTACAGCGGCTGAGCAACATCAGCTGAGCAACAGCAGCTGAGCAACAGCAGCTGAGCAACAGCAGCTGAGCAACAGCAGCTGAGCAACAGCAGCTGAGCAACAGCAGCTGAGCAACATTAGCAGCGCCACTGATGACAGCGAACAAACACACAAACCGTTTGTGCGCTCTGCTGGCGACCACGAACATCCACACACACACAGTGCAGCGATCTCTGTGTGTAGCAAGAAAGCGAGAGTGAGAGCGAGAGCGGGTCATGACAGCGAACAATCACACAAACCGTTTGTGCGCTCAGCTGGCGCCCACGAACATTCACACACACAGGGCAGCGATCTCTGTGCGTAGCAAGAAAGCGAGAGTGAGAGCGAGAGCGGGTCATGACAGCGAACAATCACACAAACAGTTTGTGCGCTATGCTGGCGCCCACGAGCATTCACACACACACAGGGCAGGGATCTCTATGCATAGCAGGAAAGCACCCAACTATTAATTATCTTAGCCTGGTATTTCTGTTAAAGTAGTTGCCGCTGTTGAGCTTTGCAGAATAATTTTTTGGACATCAGCGAACCCCTAAAACTCAAGATTTCCTACAAGATTCACCAGGCGAACATAAAGCGTAAGAACAGCGACAGTTACAGCGGCTGAGCAACAGCAGCTGAGCAACAGCAGCAGCGCCGCTGATGACAGCGAACAAACACACAAACCGTTTGTGCGCTCTGCTGGCGGCCACGAACATTCACACACACACATGGTAGGGATCTATGTGCGTAGCAAGCATAGCAAGAAAGCGAGAGTGAGAGCGAGAGCGGCTGATCGAAAAGTGGACTTTACACCCGCACCTGCATTGGTGCATTTGCTTTGCCATTTGATAATGTAAATTATGCTAGCAGCATGTTTACTCCTGCCTTATGGACAATTTAAGCGTACTTACCTATTGATATCATTTTATATCATACTTATATATTTTTCCAGCAACTTTTTGTATATCAATATTGTTATGTGCATTTCTGGCAACTCTGCTTTCCACTTTGTTTTGGCCAAACAAAAGTTTGAATAACAATCGATATTACGAGCGTTTGTTTGTTGGGGAAGCATAATGATTTTTTCTTCTTTTATTGTGTATATGTTTATTTTGTTTGTATATGTGAGTGGGTGTGAGTGTATGCTGGAGCAAGTCCCGAACAAAAATGGACTTGTAGTCATTTGCTCAATGTCAGTCATTCAACGCCGGCAGCCAAAACCCACATTTGGGTCTCAGGTTGCCAGCTTATGACCCCCTCCCCCTACACTGCTGCCCTTATCCTGTGTTTACTCTGTCTCTTTCACACTCTTTTGGCATTTGTTCACTGCTGTTATCAACGGGATTCATTGTCAATGTTTTCCGCAAACTTTTCTCATTAGACAGTGCAAACAAAATGGCTGAGTCTGCGGTTTGTTGTTAGCTGCTGGCTGCTGGCTGTTAGCATTTGTTTGACATTCCAGGACTAAATGGTGTCATAATGGCCAACAAGGCAGCGCTGTATCAGCCGTGGCATAAACTAACATCCACTGAAATTGCATAATTTAATGCTGGCAATCAAAGTGCAGCAAATTAATTGTTTCTCCTTCGATTTGTGTTGTTGTTTTTGTTGTAATCATTTGTCATTCGGGAATGCATAAATTAAATGTTTATCATTAGAGTTCCATGTTCGAATTAACTTGGCTAACTATTGCTTTTAATTTCATTTATTGGCTGCCTAAAAGTATGCAGTAGTTCTACCATTAAACGTTTTTGCAAACAGCTTAAAAGTATGCAACGATTTTCCTGTGCATACTTACAGCATTGTGTGCTAGATTCCAGTGCTCTATTTAGTGTATTAAAAGCACGCGTTCTATATATAATTAATTGTGTATATTAAACGGAAGCCAAGCATATTTACCTTTTATCGTTATTAACTTACTTGTGGGTTTCACCGCACAGGCAGCAGCATCATTAGATTCCAAGTAATGGAAGCCCTAAGTGGTTGCATTAAACGACTTGAAAGGTTTTGCTGTTTTCCAGTAAAGTTTAGTTTAATTTTGTAATAGACATAGACAGATGTTTGCGTGTGTTGTGTGTGTGGGTGTGTTGTGTGGTTTAGCATATGCATATGCTGTGTTAGTTTGTGTCAAAGGTCAGCGTCCATACAACAGCTTTTGTTGCACATGCTAAAAAGCCCAAAAATTTATGGATTTAGCTAGGTTCTAAATAACTTTCTGGGCCAAATGCTGCTCATCTATGTTCTAAATATGTTTGCCTCTGCGTATGTGGTTCTATAAAGGGTCTTAGGTTACAGATTAAACAAGTTCACATGTTGCATGAATAGAAATATGTGTAGAAATATCGCTTTCTGTTAATATCTTTGGTTTTTTGTTATTTTTTGTCTTTTTGTTATTTTGTTTTTGTTCTAGACAAGAACTTCTGATTGTCAGATAGTTATTGAAGTTATCTAAGGTGCGAGTTAAACAGAACAAATAAATTAAATGTGCGCCTGGAACTATGCTATAGATATGGATATGTGATTAAACAAGAGATCTCAAGTTTTTCTTTATGTTTTCTTCATATAATACACACTTTAAATATTTACAATGCTGAAATGAAATGCAAGTAAAAAGTGCGCTTAGTTTTTGACTTTAAATATTTCCTCTTCTGCTTTCCGTTAAAACACATTGTGTATAAATTTATACTTTTGGATACTATTCAGCATTTGAGTGTGACATTACAAAGTTTGTTTGTTTTTTTATATATTTTTTAAGCATAGTTACGCTTTTAACCCCTTGAAGATTTGTGGTTTTAGTTTTGTGGTTTCTTTCTCAACATTTTCTACATGCTATATAAACTTTATATATATATATGTTACTCGCATATAATTAACAACATATAAGTAAAGTACATAAAACGTTCTACAACATTAAAATGTCAAAATGGCTCTCTTAAATTTCTAGATTCTACAAAGTCTGAGACGGTGGTTTTTGCTTTTAGAGACTACAGGCTACTGGGGGCATCTAAGGTACGTCTAAGAGGGGGGTACGACTAGAAGTAGGGGGCCTAACGAATAGAAATCAAAGTTGAGTTTAACTCGAGTATTTTATGCCTCAAAAACCAAATCCTCCTCCTCCTTTTCCTCCTTTAAATGTTTTTTTAGCGAGACAGCAGAGAAATGCAATCGAAATTCATAGATCACGGGGGAGAGTGTGAAAACTGCAGTTAGTTGCTCGTAATTATTGCTTACCATTTAAAACATGTACTTAGTGACTAGTTTAATTAACCTTTTTTTTGTTATTTGTGTGTGTGGGTGTGTGTGTGTGTGTGTGTGTGTGTTTTAGCCAGCCAACTGTTGCCTTAGAGCTTATCCTTTGTGGTATCCTCCTCCTCCTGTAGCGAAGTGATCTGCATAAATGTTTAAACATTATTAAATAAATTGAACTTTAAACTTTTTGTTAGATTTAAGAAAGAGTTGAGTATTTGCTACAGCTACAGGCTAATAGAAACTAAATAAATGTTTATAATTATTATTATTTTGAATAATATTCAGTTGCAAGTGAGAGATGTGAATGGAATCGCTTCCACTTCAGGCAAATCATATACCATAAGCAATGTGTTAAAAGCTTTCAACTAAACTAAGTATCAATTCTATAGTTTACTGTATTAATTTTTAGTTAGTAACTGCTACTTACCTGAGCAATTCCCCTGTGTTCCAGGTGCAAGTGCGACAATCTAAGTACAAGCTAATACAAGTTTATATTTTGTTTGATTTTTGTGTTTCGTCTGTTTAAATACCAGTTAAAGGTGTGTTTTGTGTATTTAATTTGTTTTAAGCAAAATGAGCTTAAAAGAACTCGTCGAAATCGTCTAAAAAGCACAAATTTGTTAATTATTTTTGTGGGCTGAAAAGTGTTGCAAGTTTTGGTTTGGAATCCGTTTAATTGGTATCAAGTGCTGGGATTAGTTGCAAAGATTTGCTCCATGCCAAAACTAAAACTATTAAAATGTGTTTAATTTACTAAATTGTTTGTTGTTTGCTTTGCTACTGGTTGTTGTTGTTGTTGTGGAGGTTGAGCTCTTGGAAAAGCGGAAAAGTCACAAACTTTTGACTTTAATCGAAGTTTAGTTAAGTGCGTAAATTGTTGGCAAAAGTTGATAACAAATGGTTGATTATTTTGTTAAATTATAGTTATTAAAGTTAGTTGTTGTAGTTGTTGTTGTAGCTGGTTGTTGTTGTTGTTACTGCTGCAGCGAGCTGCGGGAACTGGCTCTCATACTGGAGGTGGTGGTGGCTGGTTGGTTGGTTGTTTGGTTGTTTGGCGGTGGTTCGAGGTTGGTAAAAAAGATTGTATTTCATTTCATTTTGGTCGAAAGCTCAAACACACACACACTCTCTCTCACACACACATTTAGAGAGACACATAAATATGTGTGTTGCAACAGCAACAAAACAACAAAACTTGAACAAAGTCTCAAATTTATATACACATTGAGATAGTTAGAGACAAAAACAGAGACAGAGCGACACAGAGAAAGAGATAGCATGAGCATGAGCATAAGTGTGTGTGTGTGTGTGAGTGAAAAAAGAGACAAAGGAGGACAAAACTTTTGATTTGAATCAATGAATCAAAGTGTTACTCAAGTAAATCGATATAAACCATTACATATATAGTAACATTTACATATCATACAAAAGTTTTCAATTTATTTTTCTTCATTTGGTGTTTTTCCACTGCTTTTCCGCAAACTTTGTTAACGAGGGCAGGTGGTGGGGGGTGGAGGTGGAGGAATAGAACAAGTTAGTCGAGAGAGTAGCAAAACATGCCAACAGAACAACTGCAGAAAGAAACTCTCGGCTTACCTCGATGTCAACGTAGCTTCCAAACTGCAAGGCACACACAGAAGGACGCACACACACTCGCACACACACACACAGTAAGAGACACTGCATTAAATTCATTTAAATGCCGCGATTCAATTGATTACATCAAAACAGGACATTATATATACACAGCAGATATTTATATATGGCAGCATCTGCACAGACAAATTTCCTACATTTTTTCGTTTTCATTTTTATCATTCGTTTCGTTTCGTGCTTTGTTTTCCATCGTTTTTAATCGTGTTGAAATTTTATTGATGGCAATTTATGGCGTTCATGTGAAATAATTTACAGCATACTTTTCAGCGCTCGCCATTTTTATTGCACGCAATTTATCGGAACCGCTGCGAAATAGCACAGCGGAACACGCTTCACTGGACAGTAGGGGGAGTACAAGAGGTGGAGAGGGAGTACAATGTCAGAGGAATGCAATAATTTACACTTACCTTCGTACACATCACGATTTTAATACGAAAAACAAAAAAATTCAGAGCAAACGGAATTTACACAAATTTACTTTATTGTGAACAAAAGTTAGCAACTAACTACTCGATTTAAAACAACGTACTACGGCTACCAATAAAAATGTGCTAAAAAGGAGTTGAAAGACTTTAAATTTGTGTTGGTAAGAAGTCAAAAGATACGTTGGTGGTGTAGTGCAGTGTGGAGTGAAAGGAGTGCCAAGTGTAGCAGTTCGTTTGGGTTTTTGGTCTAGGCATCACGTCTCACTGCGTCACACAGTCATTGCAGCTGATTGTGGGCGGCTCAGCGGACTTGGTGGGCGTGGCACGCACCTTGGGCTCGGACTTGCCACGAAACAGCGGCCAGTGGCGGCCCCAGAAGCCACAGGAGCTGCGTTTCTTGTTAGGATCAGCGGTGGGATTGGGATTGGAAGTGGAACTGGAGCAGGCAGGATCAAAGCTCAGCACATGGCCCAGCGAAGCCTGTCTGCTCCGGGGATGCAGCACGAGTTCGGTGCGCACACGCTGCACATGCCGACAGTCATAGTTCTCCACCAGGATGATGGGCGTGGCACTGGGCTGCAGCGACTGACAGTTGCGCTGTCGATGGCCGAAGAGATGAGGCTTCAGGTTGGACCAATGGAACATGTGACGCAGTGAGACGGGACGATCTGCCTGCAAAAGGTCACGCACCAAATCGGGTGCCTCAAGCGGGCCAAGACTCGAATTGGCCAGGTCTGTGTGGGTAAAAGTGTGGTTCTTGTTGTTGTGGTGTGGGGGTGTGCTGACATAGAACTTGGTTCGGGTGCGGGAATTACGCAAACTACTCGTCTTCCATGCATCGTGCAGGGTACGAATGCCGGGCAAGCGTGCGAGCAGATGGATGTGATCGTAGGATGCGGATAACATACCTGCACGCTCATCCTGATACTCATCATCATCGGAGGACTCTAAGCGATCCTCCACCAGCGATGTCTGACGCGACAGACCCTTTAATAGCGGTGGTTATAGTTGTGGTTGTTGTTGTTGTTGTTGTTGGTGTGTAAGCAAACAGAGACGAAGAAGCCAATTAAACAGACGTGTGAACATAAAAAGTAAATGAAAATCAAGTGGAAAACGAAAAGAAAACGAAAAGAAAAGAAAAGAAAATGATGAGAACGCGTTCTACAATAAGCAAACGCACACAATTCCCTAGCACTACGAACAGTTTCTAATCTTTAACTTTTACTTTTGCTCGACAGGTGGACAGTTGCACAGTTGGACACTTGTCGGTGGGTCTATGTAAGCAGTGGGAGTAGCAGGCCTGGCTGTTCACTTACCGCATTGTGGCGTCGCCTTGGCGGTGAACGTTTGTTCCACAACGCCTCCAGTTGATCAAAGTGCTGGGATTGAGCCAGCGCCGCCTGTTCGGGACCCAAATTGGCCTGTGAGGCACCTGTTTTGGTCTCCGCAATCTTGGAGATCTCCTCCATGCTGGCCGAGACACTGAAGCGTCGCTTCAAACGCTCATCCACCTGGGCCATCATCACGGAGGAGGTCAGGTGGCCGTACTTCTTCTGCCAGGTGTACGTGTCCAGTGAGACTTCCTTCTTGAGCAGACGCTTCATCTGCCGCTTGGGGCCCTGCGGTCGCAAGTCTGTGAGGGAGTGGAATGGAACATAAGAGGAGTAATCTAACGTTTCTTTCTTTCAGAAGAAGCCCACCTTCCACATCCTTGCTGGGACCCGAGTACGTGGGCAGCTTAACGTACTGGGCAGGCGTGTTGTGCAGACAGATGACTGGCAAATTGTAGCTATCGATCAGCTGAACGAGCACCCGTGAGACCTCGAGGCTGATGTCAAAGTGGGTGAAGGGCACGTGCATCTGCAGTGAGGTCAAGGCCAGACCACGCTTCGTTTCCCAGACAATGAGCGTCTTGTCGTCGCTGCCGGAGACCGCAGTGGAACCTTGCAAGGGGAGAGGAGATTCAGTTATGGAACATTGGAATTCCTCGCCACACTTACCATCCGCCGAGACTTTGACCCCAATGACGGGTCCCAAGTGGCCAGCCAGAGTGTGAACCTCCTCGCCAGTGAGCAGATCCCAGATAATGAGATTCGTATCCTTCGATCCAGAGATGACCTGAGTCTTGTTGGTCACTGAGACGGCGGCACAGGTCACCGCATCGCTGTGACCCACAAGCACTTGACTGAGTTTTCCTCCCATCGATTGCCAGACCTTGAGAGACATGTCCCTGGAGCCCGTGATAATGTGCATGCTGTCGGCACTGATCTCGAAGCAGGTAATCTCATCCGAGTGCGAGACGGAGAACTTTTCATCCTCCTGGGTGAGGGACCAGATCTTCAGCGTGTTATCCCCATTCGTGGAGATGGCAAAACGCATGTTGTTGGTAGCCGCGAGACGTTTGTAGGGACCCTGTATGGTCTGCAGCACATTCCCCGAGTCAGCCATCCACACCAGTATCATGGACTCGCGATCCGTGGAGATGACACGCAATGAATCCATCAACACCACCAATTGCATCACTGGCGCTGCATGGCCCTTAAACGTATGATTGATCTCGCCCAACGCCAGTGTCCAGACCTGAACCAATCGATCATCGCCACCGGTGACGAGGAACTCTCCGTTCGGCGCAAACTTCAGGCAGTTGACCACACAGGTGTGACCCTCCAGCGTGCTCTGATACTCCGGCGTATTGATGCGCATCATGTGCACACTCCTGCCCGACGCAATGGCCAACTGTTGAGAGTCCCGCGACAGATCGAAGCAGGTGATGGGAGGTAGCGTCGTCGATGGGGATCTCTGGGCCTGATTGTGACGCTTGAGGCTGCGCTTGCGACGCGGATGCTTCGAGTAGGGATTCACGTAGAGCTCCTCGTTGCGGAAAGAATAGAAGGTGATCTTATTGCCGCCCACGGTGATCAGGAAATCATCATTGTCCATGGCATACACAGCGGTCACTGGACCCGGATTGGGCGGCATCGAACGCACCAATTTACCCGAGTGCATGTCGTAGATGAGGGCTCTCGTGTCCTCGCAGCCGACGACACAGCGCTGACTGTCCTTGCCAATGGATATGGTGCGTATCTAAGGGGATTTGGGCAGCATTAGCAACAGGTAACCCAGTCCCTCCCCTTTCTCTACTCCTCCTCCTCGACTTACCTTTGACTTGTGTCCTTTGAGCGTGTGCAGCTCCTTGCCCGTCGCCAAGGTGCGCACAAAGAGCGCGTTATCCTCGCACAGTGCCAGCAGGAATACCTGTAATGTCACACAGACACACACACACACAATTACATGAATTAATTTGGCATTTTCCTTGCATTTCCCGCCCATTTGGCAGCTACAAAAGTAAAACTTTCCACCGAACTCTGCGCTTTTTGGCCCTGTCCAATTAAATATTAATAAATTGCATTCCACAATCGCCGCGTTAAGCAGTTGGCAACGCTACACTGGCAGAAATGGGGCAGCAGTTGTGTAAGTTTTAAGGAAATTCAGTTTGGGATTTTATAAGCAGTTTTAAAGACTATTTTAAGCAAAATTTAAAGGTAAATACATAAACAGAAATAACTGACAGAGCGTATTTAAATGATAGGTTAATATAGGTTAAGTTATAGGAGAACAAAGTCAGGTTTAGGTACGGCTTAATTTCAAAAGGTTTCTACTACTTTATTTATATTTCCTATTTTATTAACTTAAAATTTAAAAGGTATTTTATTTACTTATATGTAAAAGTCTGTAAACTAACTACTTAGTCACTTTCAAGCTCTTATAAAACCTTTCCATGCTAATTTTTACCTACAAGCCACGTATTTCCCCGTCTGTTAAATATTTTAAATGTTTTATGATAATCATCTTGGCAACTGACATGTATACCGCAACATTTTAGCCCAAAACGGCCTTAAGTAGGTCAATAACTTATAAATAATAATGAGCAAATGAACTGAGCTCACAAAACTTTACAGACTGATGTGAACTTACGATTATATATTTTTTGGGGGCTTATAAATTTTGTGGCCGTGTGCGACAGGTTTGGCTGCAATTTCTCAAGTCGAACGGGGAAATTGAAAAATGCCAAGTTGAAGAAAAGAAGAAGAAGAGGAGGACGTTGGAGGAGCAGCAGAGGCAAATGGCAATGGAACAATGTCGTTTGGGGCCATTTCGCTGCAATGCAACATTTCAATTTTCTAAGGGAAATGTCTGGAATACGACAGGAAAGAATGCGAGCCAGCGAAGGGGAGGAGGAGAAGTAGGGAGGGGTAGTGGAAGGGCAGTGGCAGAGACCGCTTTGCAGCCCTAGGATCTTAGGGCGCTTGGCGTGCCGCAGGACCATCAGGATGTGAGTTAAAGTGTAAGAAAGTTGATTTCCGTTTGCCATTTAACATTTACCATTTGCTATTTGCCTTTTGCCACTTGCCGCTGTGCGGGCCAAAAGGCATGACAAGGCCCAAAACACAAGAAGAAACTTACACTCGCAACACACAAACACACATCTACACACACACTCGTGGATATCTTATTCTTTTGTGCAAAAAAATTACATTTCAATTTGGGTCTAAAACAATTTTTGCCTCGCGAACATTGGGCTTTTCAGCTGCTGCTTATCGGCAGCCATTTTGGCCAAGTGCTTATAGCCAATTTGCACAGTTTTGCGCACTTTTGTTTAAAGCCATCAGCCAGCAGTTGGCTAGACTTTTGGCTTTAAAGGCGGTGGTAGCTGTGAGTTGGTTAATTGCCGGTGTCAGTTGACACTTGCAGCGTTTAGGTGTGTGTTGTGTGTGTGTGGTGCGTTTGTGTGTGTAACTTTAGCCAGCAAATGGACGCTGCTTTTGACAAGAGTCTCTCATATCAAAACGGCTGTTATCAGCGACAACAAAGGCAGCTAAAAGTTCAAGAACGTCAGACATCAATCGGATATTATCAATAAATATTGCGACTAGCATTGGAGTCAGTCATGCCCCCTACGCCTCTTTGGCCACTCCCTCTACCCCCCACCCCCTGGCTGATTGTTGTGTAGAGCCTCTCAATGCGATATTAAAGTGACACAAAGACGACATTCCAGACATTTTGTTGTCGATGCCGAGCAATTGATGGAACTGACAATTGTTGTGTGTGTGTGCGGCAGTAGCTGAAGTGGCTCCCTGGCAGCATTTCCAGGGCCACGCATCAATTGCTAGCTCCCTAGCCGCCCTAGAAGCTGCTCCTCGGGGCTCCTCGCTGTCGCGCTCCCTAGCAAATGCTCCTTCAAAGTTGCCATTGACAAAACGTCTTCGTTTCGCTTGTGTTGATATTGTTTTGCGTGCTAAATTGCTGCTAAGTATGCAATACATATTAAGATACACACACAGGCACACACACACACCCACTGGCTGTCGCTTGGTAGCTGGCAATATTTTTTATCAAGCTGATTGACAACAAAGGATTTGGCTGGTAATGCGAATCTTCTAAGCCAAAATCACTTATTAGAAACAACCCTAACGGAGACAACCCTGCACCGCACACACTACAGCTTACAGCAGCAGTGTATCTGTATCTTTAACTACATTGTATCTTGTAGCTAGCAAATGCAGCTTTAAATTGTGTGCACACAACGGCAAAGCAGAGAAAGCAGCTAACAGAATATGGAAATGGAAAGCAGTGAAAGCGGGAAAGGGAAAGAGAGAGAGAGTAGGGTAGACAGAGAGAGGAATAGAGTGAGGCACAACGTTGGCCATTTCCCTGTTATCAATTTAAGCCAAACGCTTTTAAAGCCAAAAGCCTCAAAGTCGGCAGCTTAGCAACATATTAAATATGTTACAAATACACACAGTCAATCACACACACACACACACACACATACCTTACACTGCCTTTCAATTAAACTGCTCTCCCTTTTGATTGATTGTAATGCTTTTTTAATAAATTCGTTTGACCAAAAAATATAACGAATCTCGTGATTGAATTTCCTCTTTAAATTGCCAACAATTGGGCACTGAGTATTGAGTTACCTTAAATGCAATTAATTGGATAATAAAGCACACAAATTAAACAGCAAATAAATAAATAAATTCGAGTAAAAGTCTCAATTAGAGAGCGAATTTTTCTCTGTCCTAATCAAGTTAATCAAATGCTGCTACTTGTATTTGATTACACGTCGTTTATGATTGATGATTTGTGATGCTGAAAGTGATTTACTTACCGAATTCCATGATATATCGATGCGTAGCACTGGACTCGTCATTTGCATCGTATTGAGCAGCGTGTAGTTCTCCAGATCCCAGACACAGATGCTCTTATCATGACTGGCAGAGATGAGTACGTCACAGGCGCCAGCTACCAAAATGCCACTAACTGGGCCACGATGGAAGGTGATGCGATGTTGCTGCAATAGAAATCGAGGTGAGTTTGCTTGCAATCGACTTGGGTTCGATAAAGGTAAGCAGTTGAGTGATTGGAGGGGGCGAGTGGCTGGGTAATCGAGGGGGTAGGAGGTATGAGGTAGTAGCTAGACTGGTTACTACTTGCGTGACACATGTGACGTTGTCACATTCTGTATGCATTAAGTTAATTACCGCTTGGCATGCGATGTTGACAATGCGCTGTAGTCACCCCTCTGCACCCCCTAGAGCAAGGGAGGGGGCGTGGCAACTGTCGAAAGTCACACACAAAAATGCCAAAACTTTGATAAATTACCCCAAAAAAAAAAACTTTGAAATGCCAAAAGCTGTGAGCAGCACGACTCGCTCTCCTCCTGTACGACACGGCGTATACGTAATGCTTGTAATTAATTTAATAAGCGCCCGTTACACTCAACGACGGTACGTTCAACATGTGCACAGCAATCCAATTTGAATGAAAAGTCACGATATTCGGCAGAAAAGAGAGCGACTTTCAGAAACGTTCAATTCCGTGAAATTGGCTTAAAAACTGGCTGTTAAAGTAGGCAAAGGGGTGGGGGTGGGGTGTCCTACCATACCGACCATAAATCTAATTTATGTACATGTCAACATGGCTACAGTAAACACACAACAAAACGTCGACACCCAAAACACAATTCGAAAGCACTTTATATGCAAACATTGCATTGTAGTTAATCACAGTTTAATGTGTGCGTGTGTGTGCCTGTGTGTGCCTGTCTGTGCGTGTATTTGCATGTATGTGACTGCGAAATTTCAACTTAATATGATTTATGACATGGTCAGCCACCCCTAACGCCCCCGCCCGCCAGGCCTAAAGCTGCCAGTTTGTGCCAAAACACATTTGTCAGACGCAAATTCGTGTTTAACTAGTCACAACTCACTGCGGCGGCATGATCGACGAGCAGTTACCCCGCAGCACTTGTGAGCAGTGTGCGGTACAGTGGAACTTCGCTTGGAGTAAGTAGCAGCTCCCAACTCAATCGCAGAGTTTTAAGTCCAAGTTTAGCTACACTTTATAGCGAGTGTTTACTGTAGTTTTAGCCTGGCTTATTATTTAAAATACTGTAAACTAATGTAATAAAAGTTGGACAAATTGGAATGCATAAATTGTAGCCAGCATGTAAATTATACAAATTTGAAATTGGCTAACATTGCACACACACATACACCCACCCACACCCAGCCAAACACACACAGTTACTGCCAGATTTTGACCTCATTCGGCATTGGCTTTTGGGTCATGGGTTTATGCAAATTAAAGCGGTTTATTTGATGCGGTTAGAAACGCATTTCTGCCGACTGTAAAACGCATTTCTGCTCTTGGCCTGCAGTTAAGAGGGACCCGACCTGGCTTAAAGCAAGTAACACAGTTCAGGGCTGGATTTGTATATAATTAGTCATCGAATTGTTGGACGATTTCAATTAGTTTGCAGTTTGCTTACCAATTTGCCGCTGGCCAAATCCGTAATGGCAATTGTTGCATCCTCGCTGCTGCTGATGATAAGCGTGTTATTGACACCAGCTGCCACAGCCGTCACAGCAGCCGTATGGGCACTAGAGGGGGAGAGAGAGAGGGGGGCATTTAATAGGGCATGCCTGGGCTAGCTATGCATGGACTTACTTAATGTGCGCTCGTTTCTCGCGCAAGGACACGTGCCAGACCATTACGCTGGCATCCTCGGAGCCAGTGAGCAGCAGCTGCGATTGTTGGGGCGCCACCAGCAGGCACGTGACTGCCGCAGTGTGTCCTGTTTGTGTGTGTGTGAGTGTCGCATGATTAGCTCTACTAATGTCCTAATGTCTGCTCCATTATTACTTACCCTTGTATGTGTGCTCCAGCGAATTGCTCATTATGTGCCACTGTTGCACATCGCCCGAATTGGTGGCCAGTATCAGATGCTGTTTTGATGGCGCCACACACACCGCACGTATCACGCCCGTACCCGTCACCGTCATCGTGCGTATCTGCGAGGGCAGCGGCGCCGGCAGCCAGCCCGTAAGCGGCACCAGCAGCGGCACCGCATACCCATCACACCAGGCAGTGGCCGATCGAACGGTCATGCTCAGCAGCGAATTGTCATCGTCGTCGTGCTCGCCAATGGGACGTAGCCAGGAGATGAGCTGTGAGCCCAGCTGCATGGGATCGCGGGTGAGTACATCGCTGGACTTGCGTATGGTGTAGTAGATGAGCTCAATGTCACGATCCAGTATGTAGCAGCGCACGTGCTCGATGAGACAGCGCAAATAGCTGATGGATACCGTTTGCACCTGAAAGTATGCAACACAAATGGGGAGAGTATTAGCAGCTGCTCAAATATTACGCATACGACGTGGGGGACAAAAGGATCTAAAGTAGACCTTTGTCTTAGTTGATAAATGATAAGCATTAACACCCATTGGTTTATTAGACTATTTTGATACTTCACTGTAGTCACTTCAATGTACGCAACGAATGTTGAATGGACTATTTTGTAGAGTTCATCACTTCTTCACTAACTTACAATGATAAGTATGCTTTAAACAACTTTTTCTACTCCTTTGTTTTAGCAATGTTTACAAACTTGTAACTCTTTTTACCTCTACACCAACTGCACGAAGTAAGTCACTCCTTAAATTGATGCATTCTCTTGGCACAACTTGAGCCTTAACCACAGCTCAACAGCATTCAAACTCAGCTTAGTTTTCATTTACCAAAAGTATAAATTTCGGTAAAATTTGTCAACTAACGGCATGTAATTACTGGCAGTTTGTAAGTTAATAACCAAAAAGTTAAAGTCCTTGCATTGAGCAGTCACTTTACGTGGAATTTGATACAGAAAAGTTGCATCACTGGCACACAGAACGTGTCTGGCGAAATGTTAATTAAATCTGCTTGCAGTTGCTGCACTTCCTGCCACAGCCATTATTGTTGCACTTTTCTGCATTCGTCTAATTGAAAAGTAGTTCAGTTTTCAGCTGCAAAAAGTTGGCACGCACTCCCCCACACACCCCCCACACACACACACACAACGTGCGCTATCATTTGCAGCTGACACATTTTAATAAAAGTAATTTTTCATATTCACACAAAAGTTTGCACTTTTTGCACTTTTTTTTCCACATAAATTTCGAATTTTTTTATTTATTTATTTCCACTTTTTTCCAGCTATCTGCTGTCAGGCGTAATAAATTTTCCAGGGAATGCTCAAAACTTTTGTTAACCTAATTTGATTTGGCCAAAGCTGCTTAAATAATCAGAGCAAAGTTTTTGTAGCAATTTGCAATTTATCACGAGCAAATTTTCATTATGAATGACAACGTTTTAAACAATTATGTGGCAAATAAGCTTTGCGTTCTAGTCTTCTCTCTGTCTAACTATATTTCTCTCTCTTTCAGCTTTTTTCTGTGGAAATTTGCCGCTCTTTTTGCCATTGTTGGAATTGCTTTGCTGCTTTTAATTTAAATTAAGCTCGAATGGAAAATCTAACACAAAATAAATTATTTTCAAAGCTGCCTTTTAGCATGTCTATTAAAGTGTTAGCTAAGAAATGGAATTGGAATCTATAAAAGTGGAAAGAAAAAGTCTAAACTTACTGGAAAACAAAGCTTTATCAAAGCTTACTTAGTTCTACAATAAGTTTAGCTTACAGAAATAACTAACTTATTGTTAAGTTGTTAGCTAAACTTCTGCTTTTAATTGCTAACACAATTTAAAGATTTCTAAACCTAAAATGCTTTGAATTGCAAGTGTCACGACTGTATTTAAATTTAAAACTTGTCATTTCAGTTGCCAGATAAACTCAAGCGTGTTAAGCTTTAAGACAAATCTCTTTATGCAGTGCAGAATGAGTTTATAACATTTGCTTGTCAGTTCAAGTTGACAGAGACAAGTTTATGACAGATTTTGTTATCTGCTCTGTTTAGCACATTGTGCTCGACTAGATTGCAAGTCATCTTCGCATAGTTGCTAAACTAATTTCCGGAAAAAAACAGACTAATTGCAAATGCTCGTTTAAATTGGCGCTGCGGGGCAGGAAGGGGGAGAGACAGGATAATATTGTCAACTTACCGCCGCGAGCAGGAAATCAAAATTGCAGACTGCGATTTGCTTGAAGCGAGTGGTGTCATCGGATCTCATCAGATGATGCCAACTCTCCTCCACGTGTCTCATGCTATAGGAGACATCGGCAGCAATGGGATTGTAGAAGGTGGCGGTGTCATCGTTGTTATGCGTCGACGATGATTTACGTCCGGCCGAGACATTGTCCTTTTCCCGCTCCTTATCCTTCTGTGGCTCCCTGTCCCTGTCCCTCTCTCGCTCCTTGAGGCTAATGACGGACTTTGTTTCGCTTTTGGTTGAATCATTCTCGAGCGTGCTCTCGTCGTCGTCCTGTGGAAAGAACAAGTTGGCCAATTCCATGTGCAAGCACCGCTGGCGTTCCACGTCCATGTACCGTCGCTTGGCCACCGCAGCGCAGTAGTTGTGGCGCCACTGTATCAACACCTTCCCCGACATGATCTTGTCCTGCAGCAAAAGACGCTTGTCTTTGACAAGCAAAAGCATTTAAATACATTTAATTTCATTACGCAAGATGTATCTGCACGAAAGGGATGATTTTCTACAGTGAATGTGTATTTAGTGAGGGAAGTCCCGTAACTGAGTTTGATTTGATTTAGATTAGTTTTGTAAAACACGGAAAGACTTGGTGGGTGGCAAAAAGGAAGTCTTTCTATAGGGGGACTCCTAAAACCGATTTTGATTGTTTGTGGATATGTATTGTTTTATGCACTTAAACCAACAGTCTGGTCACCCTAAACACTCACCCATTTGACTATGAATCTTCTTGAAGCTCGCAAAGCTAAAGTGTCCACTCTGCGTGTCTATCTGCGACTCAGGATCGTCTGTGGGCATCAGCAGCTCCAGCAGCTCCGTCTCGGTGAGACCGTACTCGGAGCAGGTGATGTAGGCAGCCAAACTGGACACCGCCTGTCTGCCGTAGTGCTGCTCCAGTTCATCAAACTGCTGGTCTATGTAAGCCACGAAGTCCATATCGGTGGAGCATTGAGGAGGACGCTGAAGCTGCGTCAGATTCGCCTCGAGACTCAGATCAAACAAATACTCCGCAGACTTGAAGCGATCCCGCTGCATGGGCGTAAACTTGAGCTGCTCGATGGGCGTGGTCGAGCTGCAGATGATTTGAACATTCCAGGGTAGCGATGTGGGCAGCCAGGACAGCGCAGCGACAATGTCACAGTCCAGTGGATTCAGCAGATGCAAATCGTCGATGAACAGAAAGAGCACATCGTTGTTCATGTCCTCAATGCGACGCAGCAAATTCTGAAACCAATTACTGATGTACAGCGGATCAAAGGAGGCGTCCTTGGGCAGATATCCCTCGGGTATGTTGAAGATTATGGAAATCTGTTGGCAAATCACACGCAGCAGTTCCAGATTGTAGGCCGAACGTGGTGAGGCTTTGGCAAAACGTATCACGCGATGCACACGCGTTGAACTAAACCACCCGGCCACCTGGCCATACAGGGTGCTTATCAATGCACTCTTGCCACTGCCGTGTGCACCCCGCAGAAAGTAAGGGGCATGACGACTGCCATTCTTGAAGTTGGCCATCAGATTCTGTCGCAGCTGCTGTGGCACCTTCGAGTCCAACAAGACCACGTTCTCGGTGTGCTCCCGCAGCATTCGCAGGTGCGTCGCATGCTCATGAAAGATTTCCTGTGAATGGAAAAAAATGGGGGATAGGTTAATGCACTGTAAGAAGTTTGGAGGGGGTATTGGGGTATCTTATTTAATGTTGTAAGACTGTAACCTTATCTGAGTAGGGTATACTTGATGTGTGTTGAGATTTCTAAGTAAATGTTTTGTTTAGATGTTGTCAAAAGTTATAGAATTTTAGGCATGCAGTAGTCCACAATTTTTGTCAGTGTACAAGTCTGCTTATTAAATTTCTTGAAGCTTAACTTGTTTCCTATTACAAAGCTTTTTTTGTTCAGTGCACGAATGTGTGAATCAAATGCGGTTTAATGTATTCAAATAGTCTTTTACAGCTAAAGCTCAGTCAAGGATGGCGGTGAGTCCACACACAAGGGCCTGTCCATATCCTTCTCCAAGTCCGTCTTTGTGTCCATGTCCAGGTCCTTTGAGCTTGTCATCACCACATGTTATACAGAAAGCCATGACCAAAGCCGTTTATATATCTGGCAGCAGTCGTTTCCTGATGCCAAAGTATCATCTGATACTGCTGCTGTTCCCAACGTTTCCTCTCCTTCTACTCCTGCCACTCCCAGTCCCACTCTTCTGCACCTGCCTCATACTTTATGTAGCTGACTTTGAGTGTATGCGTGTGTGTGTTTGCGTCTGTCTGCGTGCGTGTTTGTTGCCTCGTAACTTTGTTTACCTGCGCTTCTGACAGTGCCACCTGCTGAGCTGAATTCTGAGCTCTTGGTTTGGTTAAGGTTTGGGGTTTGGTGTGAGTGTTTCTGTCACTAGCATTTTGCTCCTACCAAACATCGTTTTCTTTCTCGTTTCTGGCACTGTCATGTTTGTCACTAACAAGTAGTTTACTTCCCTCACCTTTGCCCACCTTAACCCCTCTTACACATGTGTGGTGTAGTGCTCTTCAGCTTCATCTCTAGTTTGTGTCAGAGTTGTCCAGAATCAACTCAGGCATACACTGAGCAACTGCAGCACAAAAGTCTTAATGGGAACACGTGGCCTACCCCATAGAGTATATATATTCTTGATTAACATTAAGAACCGAGTTGATTTTGTAATGTCCGTCTGTCCATCTGTATGACAACGAGACCAAATCACTCAGTAGAGACAGCGCATTAAAGCGCACGCTCATTTAAGGAGCGCACAAATACAAAAGCACACATTTTGATCACTTTGCACACACTTGCTGCTAATTCTCTGTTATCCTGGTGTTTCACACAAAAAAATCTTCGATTTTGGCACTTTGCAGATTTTATTTTGCTTGAACGCAGCGATCTGCAGTGCAAAAAATCGTTAGTAATTCTTGCTGAAATACCAGGCCAACAGAAATAGTCAGCAGGTTGCAATACATAAAGTAAATAAACGAAAAGGTTTGTTTATACACGTGGACAGCTTGGATTCCCGCCAAACCAAAAAGATTTGTTTATACACGTGCAATGCCTCCCTCTTCCACCCACTCTCTGTTTACGATCTCTTCGCTGTTTGTCCGTCTGTCTGCCTGTCTGTCCGTCCGTCTGTCTGTCCGTATGTCTGTCTGTCCACCTGTCTGTCTGTCCGTCCGTCAGTCCGACCGTATGACCACCTGGATCTATTAAATCTGAGCTGAAATACCAGGCCAACAGAAATAGACAGCAGGTTGCAATACATGAAATAAATAAGCAAAATGGTTTGTTTATACACGTGGACAGCTTGGCTTCCCGCCAAACCAAAAAGATTTGTTTATACACGTGCACAGCCTCCCTCTTCCACCCACTCTCTGTTTACGATCTCCTCGCTGTTTGTTCGTCTGTCTGTCTGTCTGTCCGTATGTCTGTCTGTCTGTCTGTCCATCTGTCTGTCTGTCTGTCCGTCTGTCTGTCCGTCTGTCTGTCTGTCTGTCCGTCTGTCTGTCTGTCCGTTCGTCCATATGATCACCTGGACCTTTTTAAATCTGAGCTGAAATACCAGGCCAACAGAAATGGTCAGCAGGTTGCAATACAAAAAGATTTGTTTATACACGTGCAAAGCCTCCCTCTTCCACCCACTCTCTGTTTACGATCTCTTCGCTGTTTGGCCGCTCTACTAGCGGCAGCGAACAAACGGTTTATGTGTTTGTTCGCTGTCATCTATGGCGCCAACAAGGAGCACTCTCTGTTTACTGTTTACGTATGCTCCCGCTCTCTCTCTCTGTTACATTAACATTGACTTAACAGCGACTTAACATTTACATTGACTTAACAGCGACTTAACATTTACATTGACTTAACAGCGACTTAACATTAACATTGACTTAACAGCGACTTAACATTTACATTGACTTAACAGCGACTTAACATTTACATTGACTTAACAGCGACTTAACATTTACATTGACTTAACAGCGACTTAACATTAACATTGACTTAACAGCGACTTAACATTTACATTGACTTAACAGCGACTTAACATTTACATTGACTTAACAGCGACTTAACATTTACATTGACTTAACAGCGACTTAACATTAACATTGACTTAACAGCGACTTAACATTTACATTGACTTAACAGCGACTTAACATTTACATTGACTTAACAGAGACTTGACATTAACATTGACTTAACAGCTACTTAACATTTACATTGACTTAACATTAACATTGACTTAACATTTAAATTGACTTAACATTGACTTCACATTAACATTGACTTAATATTAAGATTGAAAAAATTAACAGCTGACCGCTATGCACAAAATTGTTTTGCTCAAGCTGAGCTCTTGTAAATTCTGTTGTATCTTATTGTGGATATCTTGTCGCTTGAGGATTCAACTGGGAATTTGCATATTCCAAGTGTAATATCAAGCGAACAGAACTTTCAGTAGATCTCAAACCAAATATTCAAATGAAATGAATGCTGAATTTCTTGCAGTGTAAGCCTTTTTATGAAGTATGCTACTAGTCTCAGTTTATCTACCTCTTCATTTTCCCTTTCTTCCTCCCTCCGTCTCACCCTCTAATCCGCTTTGGCTTGCAAATCTGATTTTTAGGTTGCATTTGCTTAGTTGCCTTAGTGGCTTAGCTGCTGCATCAATATTGCCAACAAGATGCTGCTGAGAGCTGCTGGTTTTTGGTGGCGGTGACTCCGAGTGCCACTTGGTGGCTACTTCACGAGAGTTGTCTTTGAAGAAGTCGCTTAATTAGCTTGAAATTTCTATTTGTGCTTTCAAAATTTGATTATAGTCAAAGTTGCGTATACGCAAAGTGTGCCAGCTAAAAATGTGCCTCACATTTTGCTTGTGGCACATACTGTGGACGCGTACTTTTTGCACACACTGTGGTTAGTATCTTGGCGGCAATGACTAAAAATGCCACAGCATTTTGACAAAGTGCTGAGCTAGCTGGAGCAAGGACAAGCAAGGGGGTGAGGGGAGGGAATACCTTGACTTTAAAGGCATTAAAAATGCAATGCCAGTGGAGGGAGGCAAGTCGCCTGTACGGAGGGTTCACTGCAGTTGCTGTTTGCAGCGAGTGTCGTTAAGTGTAAACAGGCGCACTTGGTGTGGGCGTGCTAGGCATGTGGGCGTTTGGGCGTGGCCGCATTGTACACAAGTGTAAGTGTGTTAATATGTCAGCAGCAATATTATGTAGTGCATGTGGGCGTGGCACTTAGCGGAGGGTGCTGGGCGCTGCGGAGGGGGCAGGGAGGGCAGTTCTCTAATGGGGCTGACTGGCAGCCAGGCTAGCATTACGCGTCGTTGTGTCCTTCGCTTTTGGCCAAGTTGAAATGTTAAATGCTTTTAACAAAAGCCAACGAGAGTGCGAATGCGAGACCGTGTCCAGCAGCGTGGCAAGACCGGAAGACCCGAACAACCCTGCAGCACCTCTTCCCCACCACCTACACTCTGCACGCCACCTCGAACGCCGCAATTTGCCACCATCAAGAATTTGGCCAACTGTTTAAAGCTTGGGGCATTGAAAACCAACCAAAATTCTTCTTGTTTGCACCATCAAATGAAGATGCCTTGTTATTGGTTTTTCTGCTTTTCCTTTACTGTTTTTCCTTCGTAATACAATACACACACACATACATATACATAAAGATATTATTTTTTCTTTGGTTATTGGCCAGGTGGCAATTCAATTTCGCAGGTGTTTCGGCAAATATTGAACAGAGACATTTCTAAAAGCAACTCGAGATAAATTCAATATAGGCTCGAATAATATTGTATATAAATAAAATAACAGTTCCGGCAAAAAGGTAATATAATACATGGTTTGTTTTCGATTCATGCATTTTTTAGTTGGCCGTCTACGAAACTTCCTCTGCTACTTTAACTTGAGCTATCTGATTTTGATATTTTGGCCAAATCGAAGCCAAATTAAATTCGAAATCTAATCAATGTTAGGGAAAATCGTATGAAATTACATAACAAAGTTATGGGCTTTTTAAACCAAAGCAAAATCTACTCAAAGTAAACAGGGTCCCCTGCTTTTGGGGGCCAATAAATATGTCTTTACTATTTTATTTAGGCTGCTCAACTTTTCCACTAAATCATGGCAAACCAATCAAAGTTTTGCCGGTAAAGGGAAACCAATGTAAAAAAACTGTTGCATACTTTTTGAGGATGTTCAATGACATGTTAATTTGGCTTGAAGTCTTAACTATTTGGCTGCTTACTTTTATTTATGTTGTTGAACTTTGTCAGTAAATCAATGTTGACTGTGGTACGTGGCTGTTTTAGACAATTGCTACTGTACACTGGCCAACAACAAGTTAACTTAACGCATAATTTACTTGTCGAAACCAAACTGTGGCACACACATTTAATTAACCTGCCCAAAGCGTTTCGTGGGCGTAAACAATAAGAACTGTATAGCAATGCTCTTTAAAATGCCTGAGCACCTGTCTCCCTCTCTCTCTCTCTCTCTCCACTCTCCTCTTCGCTCCTTGCTGCCAGCAGCAGAAACTTTAGACTTACGACCAAGTCAGGTAATGGCAAGAATTTTTGGCTTTGCCTTTGGCTTTTTTGGGGCTTGGTATAAGCGGAATTAATTTATGACTGTGTATTTTCTTTCTTCGTCTTCATCATCTTCTTCTTCTTCTTCACTCCAATTACATAATTTCGCTTAAAGCGAGTAACAATAATAACAGTTTTAAAAACGCTGATGCACTGAGCGAATAAAACTGAAATACGGCTAACAAGAGACAAGCATCGATTATTCTTACTTAAGTATGATTCTAAATAATTGAAAATACTTAATTCAAGGTCATTAGGCCTTATTTTTAGCAGGTCTTTTATCTAACGGTGTAAATCTGTGACGCCTGTGGAAAAAGGCAAAGCGACAAGAGAAATCTTTAGCTACTGCTGTTGTCGGTCTGAAGAATAAATTGAATTTAATGAAAGATACTTTGTAACCTGTCGTCTTTTGTATTAATTGTCATATTGGCCTCTCTTTGTCTCTTTGTGTTTATTCATTTTACTCCATTCTACTCACCTGCACAGTCTTTTTCCTCCCCTTGATTACATCGGGATCATTTGTAATGTGCGCCTCGATTAGCAGACGCAGCTTGTCGGTGACTTTGTTCTTGAATTTACTTAAATACGCTTCGTGGTCCTCATTGTCCGGATCAATGGCCTCGCTTGTGGCGCTGCCGGGCACACTGCAATTACAATTACAACAATTACGACATATGTGACGCCAATTAAATTAATGAGTCTCCTCTCTTTCCTTCCCACTCTCTTTCTTATTGAGTGTGTGTGGCAACACTTACACCAGCGTCGTGTGATTATCCGTTGAGAGGTTCATGGTCAACTCATCTTTGATTTTACGCAATCGTTCACTGGCCTCAACGTCACGTCCAATGCTCTGCGCTGCTCGCTCTCGAAACACCGCCAATATCTTTTCGCTGGAGTGAGCTAATAACAGAGCGAGACAAAAAGAGAGAGTAGAGATTAGTATTTGTCAAGCTCTTTTGCTCACACGCACACACACACAAACACAATTAAGCACTGTAAACGAAAAGTAATTGTGACGTATTCCGCTTTGTCTTTATTCTTCGCTGAAGCATTGCAGATCAGCAACAACAAATTTACAGTTTCTTTTGCAGCGAAGCTCATGCCAGTTAGTTTTTGCTTGTGGAAATCTGGAGCTTGTGGTTACCATCGTTTTATAGCATTATAAAGTCGTAGTTCTTGTAACGTTTTAATATTTAACACTTTATAAATAAGATAGATAGACATGCTTTGCAATGTAAGGTATTAAAAGCCGGCGAAATAGAGCGAAATGCATTTCTTCTTGTTGACGTCACAGATCGTGCACTACACACTTCAAACGCGGTTCAGCGACTGATTTTATTCTATTGCTGAGCGTGAGTAAGAACCCACGAAGGGCGTGAGTCGGCAGAGACGCAGGCAGAGTTGTCAGCTATAAGCTATAGATGTAGCTGTGTCAGCAAAAGGAGAAGCGTGTGTGTGTAAGAGTGCAGAGGTTTTAAGCTAGAGGCCTTGCTCCCTTTAGACGAAGAGCACAGCTCGTGTATGTGTGATTGTATGCATGTACATTCCGCTCTTAGAAGTCGATGGTAGGTTGTGACTGATCTGGTTCATTTGTTCTCTTAACTATGCGTTGGCATCGCTGCCGGCAGAATTGCCAGCTCCACTCTGCTCTTTATAGAAAACTTTACTTACACATGGCGCGCTGCACTTCATGTTCGATTTGTGTGCGTCGCAGCGCCTGAATGCGACGCATCAAGTCCGCATCCGAGTTGGCCAACAAACGCTGCAAGGACTTGTCCAGTAACTGGGCCAAACGACGGGATTCCGCTAGCCAGACATCGGGTGGCAGAAAGCTAGAAAAGAGTAAAGAGCTTGATTTGTAAGGAACTCTAGGTTTTATAACTCTATCATAATTGAGTTGACCTCATTAATTGGCTGTTGACAATCGGGCATAATCAAGTCAATTGGTGACATGCAGCCATTGTTGAGCAAATATTTACATTGTGCAACGGCCGTTGAGGAATCAACAAAGGACAATTGTACTCAAAGGATAATAGTGCTTGTCCAGAACACTCACCGATAGTCCTGTTTGAGCACCAGCTGCGTTTCTGTGTCAGCCTGATACCAGCGTCCCAGCAGCTCCCCATCCTCGGCCGTCGTCTGCTTGTTGGCCAACAGGGCTGCATAGATGTCCTTGTCGATATGGGTGGGCAGCGGTGGGCGGCCAATGCCGTCGCCAATTAGGGCCAGAAAGAAGACGCTCTTTGAGTGCGCATGGCATGTGTCTATCTCGTGGAGCAGGTCCTGCAGCATGTAAGGATCCCGTTCGACCAGGGTCACGTCCAGGGCGCCAGTGCCAAAGTGCATGTCGACAATTTCCAGCTGTCAAGGGAAATACCAAAAAGATGGGCAGTGAATGGCTGAGACTAGACTGCTTAAAAGGGGAGGAGCGTCTTTAAGGATAAGAATTTGAATTCCTGGCTCAACTCAACTCAGTTAACTCAATTGGCTTTTAATGGACCTGCTCTTACCTCAATTTGCCGATCATCGTAGAGCGTCTGCAGCTCGGGACCCACGAGCTCTAGGAGCATGCGACGCTCCTGGTTGAACTCCTGCTTCTGACTGGCCACATAAATCTTGATGAGCAGCGGTTTCGGCAGTCGCGTGTGGGCGCTGGTCACGCCCCTCAGCGCATTGAGCACGCTCTCGTCAATGGGCGCGGCCATCTTAAAGCCAAATGGAATTAAAGGCCAAAACAACAGCAATTAAGGCTCAAACTGTTGACAATTTCAGCGCTGTTGGCCCTTTAGATTGTACCTGCAGTGTGTGGGGGTGTGTGTATCTATGTGTTTGTGTGTGTGTGTTGCTTGTCTTGGCTTGGCTTGCTTATTTAACTTGGCCAAAATGAGTTGGTGGCGTGGCAGGAGCAGCTAAAAGCAGCTCAATGCTTTGGCACATGTTCAATATCAAATGCGAGTATCTTTTTCAGCTGCACATTTGTATCTGTATCTACAGCGTTAACTTAAAATTGTATCTTTCAACTGCTTGCTGCTCTCAATCCTTTTGGCTGGAACTGAACGCTTGCCAGCAGCTCGACTCCGCTGCCAGATTTGCCTGCATCTCGCACTCGCTTCGCTCCAAAAGTTTTCCCCGCTTTTCCTGCGATTTTCCTCAACGGTTTTTATTTTCCTCCTTTTGCCGCCTGTCGTCGTTGGCTGCGAATAAAAATTGAAAAGCGCAAATGTATTTATAGCGTGTCAAATTTATGTAAAAAGTTTTGCTGGTAACACACAAACACACACACACACACACACATGGTCACACACTCGTGGGTTTGAAAGTTTTTGCTTGGGAAATTGCTGTTTTATGATCATAGCCCCTGCCAAGAGAGAGAGGGAGAGCAAAAACAGTTAACAGTTGACTGCATATTTGAAATACTCGAATTCGAATTCGAGTTCCTTGTTGACAACATAAGGAATAACTTGATGGCAAACAAGTTCAAACTTGCACAAATCATTTGACAAATCATCTGTGCCACAAACATTTCCCGAGCAGCTTCAATTCCATAATTCTCCCATTTCTCCGATCTCCCCGAGCACTAGAACTAGGTCAACTGTGCGGTAATTCAATAGCAAACTTTTCACAGCGCAAACGAACCGCAATTTATGACTCCAAATTCGACTTGTTTTTTTTTTTATTTATTTATTTTAACTTTTGTCATCTGTAAACTTATCTGCAAATCGAGCTAATCCAATATCCAATATCCGCACAGTTATTTATTTAAGCTCAATGTCAAAGTTAATTGCAATTCGATTTGTGCAATTTGTTGTGCTCAATTGAAACGACGAAAACTTCTATAAATTCTGCATTTATTTAATTGATTAATGCTATGAACAACGAGTGGAAAGGACTACTGAAGAGCGAGCCGACTGCAGAAGACCGCGTAGTCAGGCGAGTGCGTAGTTTGCCAGACACATAAACAACTTTCGACCGATTTGTGCTAGGGGAGCTATGGGATATGGCTGTCCAATCTGAACCAAACTTTGTCTCGTTATGTAGAATGATAGCATGCACGTAATGTGAGAGTTTGGTTGAAACCGTTCAATGGGAACTACACTTTTTCATAAAATTCAACACTTTTCAACCGATTTGTGCTACGGTAGCTATAGGCTATAGTTGTCTAAACCGCACCAAACTTGGTGAGTACAGTTTTATTCAAATTATAGCCACACTTTGTGAGTTTGGTTGCGTTAGGACAACTAACACTATAAGTCTTCATACAAATTTCCGCTTTTCGACCGATATGACCTATGGCAGCTACAGGTGGTGATAGTTATAATGGTACCATATTCATTGAATGATAGAGGAGCTTGGCAACAATTTGATATAAACTTGACCTGCTTAACTTACAGACAGATTCCTATTCCAAATGTGGTGTCTCTAGCTTTAGTAGTTGCTGAGAAGCAGGTGTTCCTACAGGCGGAAGGCCGGGTGGAGGGAGATACGTACATTGCTATATCGAATCGACTGTTGATGCTGATCAAGTAAGTACAGTGAAAGCTCCCTTAGCCGAACAGCCACTTTTCCAGCATTTTTGTTAGCCCAAGGGAGATGTCCGCCTAAGAGAAAGGATTTTGTATAAATGTCGTGGTGAAAAACTATAAGATTCGTCCGGCTAAGAGAGCTGTACGCCTAAGGGAACTGTCCGCGAATTGAGCTTTCACTGTATATACTTTATGAGCTCTTTAACGCTTGCTACTGCCTGTTAAACTAATTTCTGACAATCCTTATAGACCCCTGCACTCTCCTAGAGCTACGAGGTCTCATAATATTTTTTAAAGCTGCGTAAATAAACAATTTGCTGTATCAATTTATAGTAAATAATTTTGTTGCTGTTGTTATATTTTTATTAATTCGCATAATCATTAATATGCAACATTAAATTTATACGCACTAAGTAGACTTTTGTGGTGTATTAAATTTAATGCTTTGAGATAAAAGCAAATAATTTAATAGTTTGTCAGCAAACGCGTTGACTTTAATAGCGTGTTTGGTATAAAATAGAACACAGAAACACACACACACACAGATACCTACACCTACACACACTAATGAAGACTCTGCGCGTTCTTCGCTTAACAAAATCGATTGCAATTAATTCCGCTTCAATGAGTTGGCTAAATTGCTCGTTTGGGTATTGGCCAAAGGGACTAGGGACTAAACTAAACCACGGCCAGAGTTAGGGTCAGCAAGGATTCTTTGGCTTAGTCTTTTTCCGTCTGTGTTTTACTCCCTGCGTGTGTGTGTGTGTGAGTGCCTGTGTGTGTGTGTTTAAATGTGTATATCTCAATCAAAGGTGCGATTCAGGCGCGTGAATTGCTTTGCGTCCAACAAACTACAATTACCAAAGCGGCCTTGCAATGACAGCATGCTTCAGTAATCACCCCTGCGCTCTTATCGCACTAATTCGCTCTCTTCGCCTCCCCTCTCTTTAGTCCAAGTTCCCTACTCTGCTCCAGTAAACATTTAATGGTCAAAGAAATTGCCTTTAATGAGTTGTCGCCTGTGAATCAAAGCAGTTGCAATGATGTGAAAATTATCTACACAAACATAAACACACACACACACACACATACAGAGAGACAAGCACACAAATCTCTCTGCGATTAAAGATAACCACACTGTTCTGCCGCCAAAGCTTTGCTGACTATTCTGCTAGCGTCGCTGTCGCCGACACAGACACGCACTTCGTGTACTCTACGAAGCTTGCGCTTTCGGTTGTTGCTTCGCACAATAAGAGCGGCGAGATCAGCTGCTCTGTTAAGTTTAATGCGAAGAGAGTATGTAGCGCTCATTCTCTTACGTTTGCTGCAGCTCTCTTATTTTCTATGCAGCGCATTTAAACGTCCATATAAGCTCGTGTTTGTTATCGTGCTTATCTACTAAGGAGGATAGAGCACTCTTTTCTGGCATGCGTGTGTGTACCACCAGCAGACAATTACCTGAATTGATCGTTATGTCGATTGACCCCATTATTAGTCAATTTCGGCCTTCAGCTGAATTTAGTCAATACAAAAATCTGACAAGAAAATTCGTCCTTGAAACCCACAGGGAGTCACTAGGAACCACTGGGGGTAAGAGGACAGAGTGAGCTGGAAATTAATGGCACATGGACACAGCTATTATGTTGTTGTACTTATTGTTGTTGTAGTTGTTGCTGTTGTGCTCTTATCAGTGAAACAGTTTGGCATCATTTGGTATCAAATGACTGCCATTAAGCAAACGCCTTTGAGTTACTGTCAATGTCTGTGTTTTGTTCTGCTGCAAAACTAGTTTCAAATTCAATTCCATTTCAAATATTCATCAAATGACATCGATGTCTTGGACACACTTGCAGCAGTTGCAACTTTTGCCATATGTCATACCAAATTTATGCAGCCTTGTGCTCAATTTTAAACTGTTCGAGTCGAGTCCTTAATTATTAAGCAATCAAAAGATTTTCACTTTTAAGCTTGGATTTTGACCAGCTGCTCGAATGGACTTGTTAAATATTGTCGGACAGTTTTTGGGTAGGAAAATTGTTTAGGACTTTTCATTTCAGGAAAATTTCCACTTAAATATTCTTTAAGAACTTATTCGGTAAAGTTTTACTACTAAAGCTGGCATAAAATATGATTATTATGAGCTTTAAATGGGCTTAACATTTAGTTGCATTTATGGTTAGTTAAAGTTGGCTTAAATTGGTACTAAAAGTAGTTATAAGTGTAAAGTAGTTAGCTAAACGTTCCTGTTCAGTAGTTAATTATGCTCAAGATGGCATGAAATTTTCTTTCTGAAGCTTAACTGTTTTTAAATATATTTGCATTAATTGTTAATTTTGTTTAAGCTAAATCTGTTATAAAAAGTTTAATTCGCTAGCTAAACGTTTTTTCGATAGAGCCTAAAAGTATGCTGTACCTAATTATACTAAAGGAAGCATTCATTTAAATACTTTGAAGCATTTATATTATATTTTGTGTATCAGTTTGTATTAACATTAAGTTTATCTATGTTAAAATCACTTGTAAAAATATAACCAAATATATTTTCTAGATTTAATTAAATTTTCTAAGCCATACGAAAGCCTATATTCCGAAAATGTCCTTAGATGAGGCAGCAAATACGATTTTTGTTACATATACAATTTTTTATATATATTTCTTATTATTTAGCTTAGCAAAAATCATTTTAAATTGTATTTGCTAGATATAACTCCACCAGTTAAACCTTTTCTAACAGCAGCCTGAAAGTATGCTACATAAAATGTTTCTACAGGAAATGTTTGATGCCTTCAGGTATTTATATTTCAAATACTAATTTATGGTTTGCTTAACCGTCTTAAAATAGAAATGGTCTTAAATTGTGTCTAAAATGAAACATGAAAGGCTCGTAAGCTCGTACTGCTTTCAAGATCAAGAGAAAATGAAACTTTTCATACCGCTTTAAAGTAACTTTTTACTCCAAAAGTACCTAAACTTTTGTCTATGAAAACCTTAAAAAATTATAAGCTCACACCGAAGCAGAAAATTAAACAAATATTTTTATATGCCATTAACTTTGCAGCTAGCCCAAAACTTTGGACCACAACTATTAACTAAATACAACACGGCTACAACAAAGAGAAGAAGGTGGAAAAAAAATTCAACTTTGGCCATTAAACTGACCTCGTTATGGCCAGCTGCGTTGGCCAGGGCTTTAAAGTGCTTCATGTTTCAGTTAGCCGGGCAGTCATAACTTTTCGGCCACCTTTTGGGCCAAGTTGTGCAAGTGTGTGTGTGTGTTTGTGTGTTTTGGCCGCAGGATTCGAGGCAAGTGATTTCGGCTATTTCTTTAGAGTTCTTTATACAATAAGCAAAAGTGGAGGGAAACCTCAAGCCCAGCGGAAAAATAAAATATTGGCTGTGACGCGCTGCGCATAAATAAATTAATGGTAATAAGTCAAAGGCCGCAACAGGCAGCATGTGGCAAGAGGCAAACAAGAGCAAGACAGGGGTCTCAAGCAGGTTGTGTGTGTGTGTGTGTGTGAGGCAAACACAAAGAAGGCAGGCCCAAAAGGCAAACAACAAGGCCTAGAAAGGGAGGGCAGCTCTGTGGGAAAGCAAGAGAGAGCGAGAGGTGGGACGTATCAAAGTAATGGTCGAAAAAACGCAAATTCAGCAAATAAACAATGTGGCAGCATTTTTAGAAGCTGCCTGCTACAACACTCATTTCGATTGCGTGGCATTAATAATAAATGCGTCGCAGCATATGTGTGTGGGTATGTGTATAGTTATGTGTGTGTTGTGCCACACACTCACACTCACTCGCACACCCACCGCTTAGTTGCTCATTTTTCTTATAAATATTTAAGCGAAATTCCAGCACCCAAAATTAGAGCAGTTGCTATTCATTTGCACTCGCTGCTGTCTGCAACTGTTACGGTAACTACCGCCCCGTCCTGCCCTGGCCACGCCCCCTCTCTCCACTCCCCTCTGTAGCTTTATGGCCTGCATTTGTATGCCAAGTAGGAATAACTTGGCAGCTGCTTTTACTTTTGCTTCTCATTTTCGTTTTCGTTTTCATTTCGTTTCATTTTGCTCTGTCGGACAAACGCCCCGAAAGTATGCTATGAATGTTTCTCTTTTTGTTTCAAATACCCTGTGGGGCGGGAGGCATGAGCTGGTTGGGCTACAAGCACTAATCAGTTTAGCTGTCACTTCAGTCTTCTAGCTTTCTACGTAGTAACTGCTAGTCGTGCTGACTTGTAGCTGCTCGCACTGCTTACTTATGTTATATTTTTATTATTTTTATTTGGGTGTCTCGTGCGGGATACAAAAATAGCAACAATTTGAGGCACAGCTGAGACGACAGCCGAAAGTGGAGCAAAGTACGGGCGTCTAGAGTCCGGCGGAATAGGGCGGGAGTAGGGAGTAGGGCGCACAGGGAGACAGGAGACTGGAGCCTGGAGTACAGAGCACAAAGTCCTGCGGATACCAGGCCACACTCACACCCACACACACACCCAGAGTCGCTTCTCGTTCGGTTTCATTGAAATAAAAGTTTATGCCGCCCATCAGAGAAGACGTGGGCTATGACCAGGGACGGAAACAGGTTGGTGGGCGTGCCAGGGGCGTGCCAGGGCAGGCCTTTAAGAACGTTTCCCAGTTGATAAATACAAAATGAGTCGTTCGCTGAACTTTGAAGCTGCTGAAAGTTTTGCTGCTGTTTCTGGCCCCCAAATTGATTTTCTTGCCGTTTTTTTCGTTAACAGTTTTTGTGTTCTACGAATGCCTTTGACTGCTTTCGACTGATTACCACTGATTTTCACCGTTTTCCTCCACTCTACCAACCCACACCTTAACTGATGCGTGAAAATGAAGCAATTTGATGATTTTTTTTTAACTGTTTTTCGTTATTTTCCTGTTTTCCTTTTTGTTGCTTATTGCTCGTTGCTGGGTTACGACTTTTTTGCTGTAATCAGGCACGTGTCAAGTGCTCGATGAGTGCCATTTGCATGCATCGACATGCAACAATTTCCACTTTGATTTATGCCAGCTGATTTTCTAACGGACCACGCGGCGTATGTGTGATTTCTGTTGATTGACTTGAATGGAATGCACAATGGACGGAGTGTGAGTGTGTGTAGCACTGTGTGTGTGGTAGCTCTTGTTAACTCGATTACGTATACGTAACGTGAGTGTCACAGCTGGACAGCTGGACACTCGACTCAGAGTGCTTTGTCAGTTATGAAGTTAATTTCAGTTGAGCTGAATTTTCCCTTTTCCTGCTTTTCCTTTTGTATAGCTTGGCTCGTTATACTTATCTGAAAAGGGCACATCTTGACCCTTGACACACCCAAGCTCACACACACACACACTTGAACTGCTCACATTTCAACGGCTTGGCATTCGTTTAGCTGCTGAGCAGACTTTTAATTTGAGACACCAAAATCCTCGAAATGCCTTTGACGATTTCTACCTGTAAGCACCGATTCCCCTCTGCCCCCTAGGGCACTCCTCTGCGCATTTACTTATGCACAAAACAGCACAACAACAAAGGGCAAAAAATGCAAATAAAAAGCAAAAAATGGTAGCACAACTGTATAAAAAAGAAATGAAAAGAATGAAAGGACATTTTCAAGTATGTCTTTCATTTTTCGTGCTCATCTCCATCGCCGTCTCCTTCGTCCTCGTTGTCTATTCATTGTTTTTGGCTGTGTGTTTTGTTGGTAAGACAAGCGGCTTTCAAACTGCTGCAAAAGTAAATAAACTTGCAGAAGCAGCTCACGCAATTCATGCTCGACTACATTCAGGCCAGGACTCGTGACTTGGTCTAAATTCAATGGTGGGCGTGGCACAAGCAGCACCGGGGGGTGTGTGTGTGTGGGGGGGCGTTTGGTACAATATAAAAAACTGCCGCATAAATCAAAAAATGGTGGCGGTCGCTGCTTTCAGCAAAGCCTTTGCCACACACACACACACACGCGTACTCCCCCTCTAAGCTCAGCCACACATAAACATATGTATATGCCTTGTACGTGTGTGTGTGTGTGTGTGTGTGTGTGTTCGCATTTCCGGTCGCTTGGCAAATTCGATTTCATGGCATTGTCACGTTCCATTTTTTTTATTCCTGCGCCGAATTTCATGTCAATGAATTTGTGCCACAACAACAACAACAACAACAACAATGGGAGCAACAACAAAGGGCACAACAACAATAACAACATTAACAACATTTGCAATTTGAATTATATAACTGTAAAGTTGATTTCTGTTTGCCCCAGTTAACTCATTGTCAATTCAACCTTGTGGCTCCTTGAGTTCCTGCCCCTCCCCACTCCTACTCCCCCTGCCCTTCCCGCTCCACCTTCAAGCATCCCCAAGTGCCAAACTGAGAGTCTCAACAGAGTCAACAAATTTTTGATTCTATTTGCGCATTATTAGGGCTGCTATTTCGGTGATTGGGACTCAATGGCGTATTGTGCAAAAGGATTGTCAGCTTTTGGATATTTAATTATTAAAGGATTTGCCAGACTGACTGTCAGTCAGCCACTTCTTTTGGGTCACAACTGAATTCGAGCGAATAATAGAATAGCACTCAAAAGCAAAAAAATACAGGGCGCTACCTAATGTGAAAAAACATAGACAAACACACACAACTCCCTATATATAAAATCAGAAAAACTAAAAACAGAGGGTAGCGAATGGTCTATCATATCTCAAAACTTTTGCAGCAGCAAAGAAAAACTAACTGTAAACTTGCAGACAAGACAACAACAAACCAACATTAGTAGACGCTGTACAGTTGTTGTTGCTGATCTCGACTGCTGCGGCGAAGAATAAAGATAAAAAACGAAATAAGAAAAAATGTGAGCAAGCTGAGCGCAATGCACACACGTACACAAGCTTTGTTACTGCCATAGAAGGTAGACTGCTGACTAAAACAGCTGAGCTCACACACACACAGATGCACTCGTTGTGCTACTCCTTAACTGAAGAGAAATTTGCAAAGCCTAAGCTGACAATGCCGTCGGCGTCTCTGTCGACGCGCGCTGCGTTCACAGACACACACGCACACTCAAAAGTCGTAAGCGAAGCCCAAGCTGACAATGCCGGCGGCGTCTCTGTCGACGCTAGCTTTTCGTCTATGCTTTATCTTGCTGGCTCCGCCTACGAAAGAGCAAGATCAGTCGCTGCGCGGCGTTCAATATGTAGAGCGAAGAGAGCACAAGCTTTGCTCCTGCTTGAAGCGCTCTTTAGCTTGCCGTCGGCACATCATTGCTTATTTAGCTCTGCTCACTGAGCAATGCTTTTTGCATTAAAGCACTCTTGCTGCTCACTCTCCCACGCTGTTTAATGCTGTCTCACTCTAATTCACATACATTTTGCTATTCACATTCGATGAGTTCAACACTGGCAATTATATTTAAGAGGCGCTTTGGGAGTCATGTCAACCTGAATCTAACGGGTAATTGCAAATATGATAAGCGGCTTTTAAATTAATGATGCGTGCTACGTGCCTCATGCCACAAATCACATATTACAAATCATTTCCATTTTCATTTTCAGTTTTTTTATTTTTCCAGCGAAAAGCAAACACAAAATTTTCTGCATGCGCTTCAATTATGGAAGGAAAAACTTTTCTTTATGCAAGAACAACAACAGCAACAACAAGAAAAGCTATAACGATAACACAAACAAAATTGTATGGGATATGCTGACGTTTGGGATTAAAAATTATTGATTACCCCGAAGCATTCAAAGTTTTCCATTCACTCCACGCTCTCTTACTCCCCTACTCTCTTTCTCGCTCTTTCCCCCACTCTTCAGTTGTCTGCTATCTCCCCCGATGATTAAACTGTGGTTTGAGCCAGTTTATTAAGTTATGTTGAGGTTTTCTAGCTGATTAGTTGCAATGGCGCCACAGCAATTTGGCTTACAACATCACGAACAAGATAACAATAATTTACAGGTTAATAAAATCAGCTTAAACGCTTTTAAGCCATTAAGACGTATATATAAAAAAACTTAATCAATATTTTTATGGGCAAATTTAACAAATTTAATGTGTAGTTGTCGTGACATATTTTGGCTATATAAAAGCTTAAACATAAACAGAGACAAATTGGATTTTTTGGCTCTAAGAAAAGCTACTTTTATGGTTTTTACTGCCAATGGATAGGGGCCTTATATAAATGTATATAATGAAGAAGAAGCAACTGCAATTACGCTGGCAGAAGTCAGTTGGCCAAATTGTTTACCAAGTCATAAAATAATTTTGTGGCAGCAGCAGAAGCAGAGCTGCCAAAGTGCAGACAAAGTTCAAGTTGCCGCTTGCCACATGTGCCACAGAAGGCGGACGAGTGCCGAGCGTGGGCGTGGCTGAAGCATAAGGAAATTTGCACTTTTCATTAGGCGAATTAAGCGATGAAAACTTTTTGCAAATCAAATTTCAATTTAAACTGTTTGTTTCGAGTCCTCGGTCTCGCTCTCGTTCTCGGTCTCCATCTAAGACAGCTCCAATAAAAGCCAAGTCGAGTCAAAATAAAGAACTCAAAACTTTTAGTGAATGATGAACACACTTAAGTGGGTAACTTGAAAACGCACACGCAAGTGGCAGCCGGAAAATGGGAAACGGAAAATGGCAAATGGAAAATTGTCCAAATGAAAAAGGTATAAAAACTTGTGTGTGAACTGAACTTCATGGCAAAATCAAAGGCAGTTTTATGCCAAAGCAACGACTGGCATTAATCCCCAGTGTGTGTGTGTGCGTGTGTGTGCGTGTGTGTGTGTGTGTTTTATGCAGAAATTTGCATGTTAAGCTACAGCAGCTGCAAACTTCAGCTTTAGTTTCATGTGCAGTTTGCATATGTCAACGGGCCAGGGCCACAAAGCGGGCTAGAAAGCTGTAAACTGCTGCGGCCACGCCCAGTTCTGGCCTACTAACGCCCACATTTTGCGTTGTTAAAGTTGGGTCGCCGTTGGCGCTTTCTTGGCCCGCAATTCAAGGCTTGTGCTTTGGCCAGCACGGCAAGTGCCAACATTCATTAAATGGCCATAAACACGAGCGCCAGATTGTGGCCCAAACTACAGAGGGGAAGCAGTGAGAACAGCAACGGCAACTGGAACCGATAACCAAGAACATGTTATGGCTTGTTTCGCTACAAACGCGGCGCCTGAAAGCATGCAACAGTTTATTTATGAGTCGAAGCAATACTAAAAAGAAGAGGGGGATGGGAAAGGGGGGCTGGGGAAGGGGTAGGGGCAGGGGAAGACAACTAAATAGAAAGCAGAGGAGCATGATGAAACTCTGTGAAAAAGAAAAGCTGGAAAGCGCAGGGAAAACACAAGCAGAGGGCGTCGTTTCTCAGAACAAAAACCAATAAAATTCGCATGGCACGCAATTTCGAATAGTGCGCAAAATAAACTCTTTTTCCTCTGCTGCTTCTTCTTTAGCCTCTTCCTCTTCTTTCTGCCTTTTTTTGTTAGTTTTTTATGTCTGTTTATCGTTTGGGTTTTCCTCGTTTCCCGCTTGCCGCTTCTAGCCACGAGCAATTTGATTTTCTTGTTAATTGCTTGGCATGAACAGCAAACACATTACGTTAATTTAAGAGCAGACATGTGTGTGCATTAATTTTGACAGACTGTTGAAATTCTTATTAAAGTGACAAGAACAACCAGCAAACAACAGTCTGCTTATGAATCCAAAATAAAGCTATAAAATTTGATTATTAAATGTGGGTTAAGTTTACGATTTGAAAGAATTAAACGAAATTCAGGCAATAGAAAGAGAAGAAAAATTTAAAGAAAAACTAAAAAATGTCTAGCTATTAAATGAATAATTAAATTAATAATTATAAATATTATGTAGGATAGTAATAAGCTTGAAATAAATAATTTAAGCTAACATGAACTGAAATCTTTGTCTATCAATATATTAAATATATAACTTTAAGAAGTTGTTTTAACTCCTTAACTACTACTTTAACTACTTAAGTAAATACACAATAAAAGAAAACTAAACAGAATTATAAGGAAAAGTGTGTATGTTTGATTAGATTTGATTTTCTGTTGGCATTTCTTCTACTACTTATCACACAGTTGGTAAGACACGCAAACTCCACTAGTCTTCAAACTCCTGTCTTCTTCTCTCGTGTCTTCAAACTCAGCAGACTGTTTGGGCTAGACGCTTAAGTCTAAAGTCTAATCAAGCCTTGTATTAGTGTTAAATTAAACTAAATAAACTTTAAATGTTCATTAGCTCTTAATTTCTCTTAGTTTATGCTTGATTTTATTTTAATTTTACTTGATTAAATATTTAAAAAAATAAATAAATTATAAATTAATTTAAAATATTATTATAAATAATAACAAACGATAAAACACCAATCAAATTAAATTCAAATAAAACTGTAACTTAGTTTAGCTTGGCTTAAATTAGTTTAAAGCAGCTAAACTGGCTAAAACCCAGTACTAACTTTAAGCTACAACTTTGTGAGCTTCGTGTTATTGTAGTTTGTATTGTTGTTGTTCTTCTTCTACTCATTGCTGTTGTTTGTTGTTTTTTGCTGTTGTTTTCTTTGGCCATTTGATATTTAATTAAAATTGTGGTGCAGAGACGAAGTAAACTAATTGGCAAGAGCTGTATCTTTAGCTGTGTGTGTGTGTAGGTCGGTGTGTGTTTCCAAGGGGCACACAGTGGAGCAGGGAGGGCGAGGGGGCCAGCGTAGGGGACGCTAGCAACGTCATTGTCTTGGCAAATAAAAATAATGAAAACGCTGTGCAAATATTTAAAATCACACGCTCGCCGCAGTTTTCTATGTGTGTTTTTCAATTCGCAGTGCAGATAAGAGCAGTCACACACACACGCACACTTACACACACCCCTCCGCCCTCCTCCCCCCACTCCCACAACTTGGCCATTAAGCGTGGCTAAAATAATGGCTAATTTGCAATTGCTTCACGTTAAACAGATGCAAACAAAATCTGTAAAGCAGCAAGTGCCACGCCCCCGTCAACTGCCCCTTTCACCGGCCATGTGACTGCGGTTTTGCTGGCTGTGCAGACAGGCGTGGCAATTAAAGCGCGTGACGAAAGCATTTTCAGCAGCCACGCCTCTACGTACCGCCCCCGCACCACGCCCACAGCGCAAACGCCTCGAAATTTTGCGCGCTGAGCGATTTCTGCGGCCATTTGGCGGCGCTGTTTACACAAGCTGTCAGCATTTGTTAATAATTTTTATTCCATCAAGTTTTAGCTGCTACTTTAGAGGCACGAGCCCCTACCTCAGCCCCTCTGACATACCCTGTAGCAGTGGGTATAATCAGCAGCCGCAGTGTAGTAGTTTGTTTGGGGAGCTGCATCTCTGAGCTGCTTTGATTTATCAGCAACAAATTTGGCATGCAGTTGCCTCATAAGTGCAGCTATAAGAAATTGGTTTATATTTTGTTAAACCACGCCCCTTACGCCCACAAGTCACTAAACAAAACTATGCACGGCCATTTAAGCGGCTTTTTCTTTAAGCAAACACTTTAAATTCTACACAACACTAGCTCGTAGTGTTGTTAAACAGTGCTGAAAATTGCATGCAAATCGGTGCACAAACGAAAAAGTTAGAGCAGTGTAAGCATAAGAACTAGTGAGTTATATATCAGCCAGCTTTTAGCAGTGCCCTAGTGGCGTAAGTGGCGTAGCAGTCAGCTAGCGTCTACCTGCCCTTAGTCGCCACACTTCAGCTACAGGGTATATGTTGTGCTGGCATACCCCACACTTATTTGTTGTCTCTTTTTTTTCGTTACTGTTTTCGGTTTCTGTTTTGCCATTTTTCCGTTTTTGCCGCTTTTGTTTTCGCTGCCATAATTCATTTTGAACAAACGTGAAAAATTTTTGTGCAGTCGTGTGTGTGTGTGTGTAGTGGGTTGTGTGTGTGTGTGCAGCGTCACCTCGTCACCAGCCAGCAGTTGTTGTCTAATGCCGTTGCCTTTTATTAAGTGGTTCAAGTGTTGATTTATAGCACTTTGCAGCACTCTGCTTATCCCGTCGCCCCAACGCCCCCAGCCACGCCCCCAGGCACCCCTTTACACCCAGCTAAGCACCCTGTAGAGGACATGTGTGGGTTGCTACCTTTCTATATATAATTTAAGCGCACACTTTGCATTTAAACTGCGACTGTGTGTGCGTGTGCGTGTAAGCAGATAAATGTTTTGCAGCGCATTACTCATACGCCATGTGAGCCGCAGACAGAGCCACAAACATTGCGTAAAAAAGCAAGCGAGAGGGGGAAGCAGAGAGGAGTCTCCACACTTTACCTAATTGGCGCACCCGAAAACAATTTGATTACTCAAGCGAGGAGAAAAGGAGAGACAGAGAGGGACAGAGAGAAAGAGGGGGAGAATTGAGAGACAAAGTGATTGAGAAAAAGACATAATGAGTGAGTTATGGCCCAGTTATGAGCATTAATCGCCTGCAGTTTATAAGTCCAGCAAACCAACAGATAAAATCATTTTCCTACACACTTTAGTTTAAGAAAAACTTGAACTTAAACTTAAGTTTTAAGCCAAGACTTTTTTCGGTTAAATTCTTTATTTCTGGCCACATTTTTGTGTCTTTCTTTTGACGTCCAAAACACGGCAAATGTTGGAGCGGAAATGCCTTTGACTAAGCAAATTCCACACTGAATTTTCTGGCTTTCTTTTGCCCTCAAATATTTTTAATATTTCAGTCAAGATAAACATTTGTTTATACTTAAAAAATTGCTAAGAATATTTTATATTTTAATACGCAATTTAATGCACATTTCTTTTTTGATTAATGGCTTTTTTTAGGCACATTCGTAGAAATGTTTTATTTCTACTCAGAAATAAACTGCAAAGTGTTTTCCACTTGAGTTTTCCAACTTTTCCGCCTATAAATTAAACTCGACTGTTTACATTTTGTGTGCGTTTTGCAGTTTTTGGCCAAAATGCAATTTAATTATAGCGTTTAATACGCGAGGCAGTTGGAATTGACTTGCAGACGTGTAGACGTTTATCAAGGTCGAATCATTTGCTGAAAATTCCTCAGATAGGGGTGGGGGGTAGGGGGTAGTGGTGTGGGGGCAAAGCATGAACACATTTGCTGGAAATACAAATTGATTGTAGCTGCAAATGAGTCAGAAATGGAACAGACGGAGCGTCGAACAGGCAGACAGAAAGGCTCATCAAATTTTTATAGTTTCAATGAATATAAAATGGGAGTATAAAACAACGTGAAACATTAAATTGCTCAAAAGAATTCAATGACAACGACAACATTAAAAATTGAGCTGAAACGACAACAACGACGACGACGACGGCAATAACAATAACAAAAGCTTCGTTTGCACTTTGCATTTATTTGCTTTCGACTGCTTGCAAGACACAAACACACACACACACACACACACACAAAGCTAAAGAGTGTGCGTGTGTGTGTGTCTCTGTGTGCGCATTGAAAATCGAGCAAGCAAATATAAACAAATATTGCATGTTTACTGAGCTCAAAGACAGCAGCAAACACACCAAAAATTACGCATACGCCATGAAAGCCAATGAATTTATTTTCTAGCAATTAGACACGCTAAATGTGTAGGCTAGCCAGCAGATACTCTGTAAATTACACTTCAAACTCTAGACAAATAAATATTTGTTTTACTAATTAGATGCGCTGTAAATTGAAGCTAAAACAAATTAATTCTATAATTAGAAAGTCTGCAAATAGAAGCTCTCAAATATATATATAGAGTCTGTTAATTACAGCAAATAAATAAATAAATAAATATATTTTATAAATCTTTTGAGTGCTGGCAAAAGATTTCAGCTCTTTTGTAAGCCACACAGAAATTACACATACGCAGTGTCCGCCAACAAAATTTGTTCTAATCTTTAAATTGTAGAAAATGTGATAGAATAAACTTTTAAATACAAGGAAGTGCACAAATTTAAGTGTATTGAGTTCCTCACGGATGCAGCATATAATTTATCAACCTTTTCACAAAACTGACGCTTGGTCTAATCCTGCTCCTTTTAAACAAGATTAACACGCTGTTCGTGTATTGAAAATTATAGAAAAAATGCTTGAAAACCTAAAAATATATATTAATTTTTAATAAAT
Organism: Drosophila dunni; assembly: GCA_018152125.1. Classification (NCBI taxonomy): domain Eukaryota; kingdom Metazoa; phylum Arthropoda; class Insecta; order Diptera; family Drosophilidae; genus Drosophila; species Drosophila dunni. Next base: position 8,884,598 of record JAECXC010000339.1, on the reverse strand, counting down.
AAAATACTCAGACAATTAGAGATAGATAAAATATATACCAGCGTCTAGAAGTCCAACAAAACTGTTATCAGAACAATTAAAGACAAACCATTTTAGGAATAGAATTACGCTGTGCATTGCATAAAAGTAAACACAATACATTTGGCATTTCTATACAGTTTATAAAATTACATAAAAATTTAATTTAAATTTAGCTTCGTTTTATTTACAGACTGCAAGCAAATTGCGCATACGCCATGGCACCCCGTAGAAACATATGTGCCAACCTAAGGATGCTTTAGAAATGACAGCAAACAATGCCCAATAAATCACAAAACTCCTTTTAAAAAAAATTTTATAAAATAAGCAATAAATTTATGAGTTCAATGTTTTTACAGACAAATTTCTGGGAGCTTTTTTAACGGGTTAAAAAGCAGCTCGAATTGATTATAATTAACTTGACTTTTGGTGATTGCTCCTCGCAGGTTTCTTGATACGTTTTTAATCAGAACTTGTGAGGACTCGACTCAGACGAAAAGAAGCAGCAAATGAAGGGGAAAGAAAGTAAAGGAAAAAGAAGCAGCAACAGCAGCACGTTGATTAGATGTGGTTTGGGCCATGTAAGTCCTTAATTAACCGGCGATTAATTATTTGCCAATTTACCCTCATCAACTGCTTGCCAGAGCTCTAATTAGAAGCGTCGCCGCATGTGCCACGCCCCCCATACACACACACATGTGGGGCACACACCCCACAGTGATACCCTGCTGTGCATATATGGAGAATAGGGTATCATTTAGTTTCATTTTGTTTCATTTATTAACAGCAAACACAAAATTATTAACGCCTTGCCAATTCATCAGCATTAGCCAACACTGTAACGGGCCAAAAGGACACTGTCTAATTGGCTGGGCAGGTAGTCGTGTAAAGCAGTTAAATGTCTGTAGGAAAATATGTTTGCCAGTGAAATGAAATGAAAATCTACAGAATTTTCGAGTAATTAAACAGCATATGCCCAGCTGTCTGCCCACCTGCCCACCTGTCGGCCTACCTGCCTGCCTGCTGCCTGCCTGTCGTGTGTCATAAACATTTTTAATGGCCCATTTGTTCTTTTGCTTTTTTTAGCCATGACGTGGGGTAAAAGGATGCGGCTACAAGGCTTGTTTATGGCCAAGACATAAAGACCAAACAGAAACAAGCGCGTAATTTGCATTCGTTTTGGCAGTTTTAGCCATGACACAATGACGGCCATTCAATTAGGTTAATACAGCACCAGCACAGCATGTGGGCGTGGCAGTAGCCAGCTAACAATAATTAATAATAAACAGGGAGTAGAGGGGTATAGGAGTCTCCATAGCGAGTACTTACTGTAAATTCCGTTTGCCTTAAAACTTTGATTCTTCTGCTCGATTATCTCATAATTAAATTGGATTTTTTCTACACTTTTTTCTCTCTTTTTTTCTTTGTTCAGCACTTTAATTACATGACTTGCCGTTTTTGTGCTGCTCTGCCACTTCTGCTGCTTCGTTTTAGCCCCAAAATGAATTTCTCTATTTTATAAACAAGACTTCCGCTTATTGTGTTGTCGGTTTTGCAAAGTAAATAGATTGCGGCTGCCAGGGGCGTCCCAAGGGGGGTCAACGGAGGCTGCCCAACAAAGTGGGCGTTTCTCATTTACATTTCGTGCATATTTTAATTGCTAGCAGAGGGGGGATGGGGTGGGGGGAGGTAAAACCCGAGCAGAAAACAATGGACTTGGCTTGAGCCGGAGGCTAAACGAGAGAACTATGGAAAATACTGTGGTCAATGCACTTGGCATACAACTTTTCCTTTTTATGGCATTCCCCACACTTGGGTCTTACGGTGGGCTAAAAGGGAAAGCGGGTACATTTTTAATTGAAAATTAGAAGGGAAAACCTGCGCAAGTTTGTCCTTCGGCTTTTGCCTGCACAATTTGCGTATATTTTATTTGATTTTTTTCTTATTTTCGTCGCTTTTGTTGCTCAACAAACTTCAATTGAAGAAGTTTTTCAATTAAAACAACGCCAAGTGCAATGTTTTCTTTTTTTCCCTACCCACCCCCCGCCCGTGCTATCAAGGGTTATACGCAAAAACTTTTGTTTGACCAATGGGGGGGAGTGGTTGGCGGCGAGGGCCCTCGAGAGCCATTGATGGGCCAGTGCAATGCCAGAAGCTAATTGGTTTTTGTGCTGATAACACTCGGCACAAATATGTATATAAAAATATTGCCACGCATTGTTGACATTTCAATATCAATCTACATCAACATGGCGCCAAGGAGGATGCGAATATCGCAGTGTCTGACTGTGTGTGTGAGCAGGAAGAGCGATAACTATATGCAAGCGAATTTGGGCTGCAATTTTGTAATCCATTAAAAGAGAGAGAAAACGTGTAAAGAGATAAAAGAGTAACGAAGGAAGAGGCACACACACACGCACACAAATTAAGCATATTACGATCTAATGGATAACACCTGCTGCCAGCCAGTAGCAGCAGAGGGGAAGAGAGTGGGGAGAGGAGAGCGAAAGGTTGACAGCGCCATCGAACCGAGAACACAACACAATCCCAAACATAAACAGTTGAAGATGAAACACACACACACACATACACGCATACACACGCGTGTGTTTGCTAAGGTTAGTCAGCATGAATGTGTGTGTGCGTGTTTGTATACGACGGCAGCTGAAGGGAGAGAGGCAGTGGGCTTCATTTATTTACACTTCACTCAGTTGGCCAATGGCTGCTGTTCACTTCGCGCACGTTTCGCATTCAGCTCAATTATACTGATTTTTTCTCTTATTTTGTTTTCGGTTTTCTTTGCTTCTTTTACTTTTGCCGCTTTACGCACCGAACGCTTTCAACTACAACGAGGAACTGAAACAGGCAAACGAAACGGTTTGTAGCTCGGGCGGGCAACGCACGAAAGCTCGGAGCGAGAGCAACGGAATGGAATCGAACGAGAGAGCGGGAGCTAAGCAAGGCAAGAAAAAACAATTCGTGGGAGAGCACTGAAGGAAGCAGCGATAGTATTTTAGCTGCGGTTGGAAAGAGAGAGGGTGTGCGTATGTATGAGCGTTTTATGTTGCGACAGGGACACTTGTAGCGCGGCACAGGCACAGGGCATGTTGCTAGGTCAACAAAATGTTGCTGCAGCTATTAAAACTGTTGCGCGTGCCACAAAAACTTTGGCTATTTCCCAGGTGTAAACAATATGAGATTTTTACATCGCTGCTGCTGTTGTTTATTAGTTTTATGAACTGCCAAAATTTCAAGTGTAGACAATTAATATCCGAAATGAAAATGTGTGTGTGGGTGAGTGTGGGTGGTTTAGTTAGCTGCTTGTGTGCTTAGCATTGCTATGTAAACACTTATATTTGGCCATCTGCTTGCTGATAAGATAAACAAAGCCAACCAACCAGCGATCCAATGGCTTTAGAAACACTTCATGTTGTTCTTGTTGTTGTTGCTGCTGCAGCTGTTTGCCTGCAATGTATGTCAAGCCCGGGCAGCATCGTCGAGCAAGCCAGCCAGGATGAGTGAGAGTGAGAGCAAAAGCGGCAGCGGCAGAGGAGGCGGCAAAGACAGCGTCAAAGAGAGCGTGTAAGCGTAGCGTGAGAGAGAGCTTTCGTTTTCGTGCTGCCGATGTCGCTCTCTTCGTTTGTCTGCGTTCCATTCCGTTTCTTTGCCATTTCGTGTCATTTGCAGTTGGCAGTTGGCGCGCATTTAAAATGCAAGAGGCATGGCACATGGCCCCTTTAATAATTTGACGTGCATTAAATTAAGCATTAAATTCGCATTAACTTAATTATTTATGGCCATCAACATGGTCTACCAATGGTTAACCTGACGCAATGAATGGATTAACAATTGATTAAATGAGTGAAAGATACCAAAATTTGCACTTATTTTGAGTGTGTTGTATGGTGCTTCGCTGCTCCCCAGTGACAATTCCACGACAAAACAACCCTTTTAGCCGTCAAACATTTGTTTGTGCCCAAAACGCCAACGCAGACAACACACACACACACACACACACATGCCAAGGCTGAAGAATACGTACACATGTAAGTCTTGCAAACAAGGATTTAATGTTCTTTTGTGCCGTTGTCGCAAATTAGGTCGAAAGATTTATGAACTGTTGCCGAGAGAGAGAGAGAGAGAGCGAGAGCACGTCTAACAGACCAGGCCACCACATTAAAGCCACATTTAAAGCATCATTATAAATATTATGATTATTGTGATGATTATGATTATTATTGCTGTTGAGCTGTTTTGCTGTTTTCCTCTTTTGTTCTCATTGTAATTGTGCACATAATTTAAAGCATCGAATTCCACAAAGTTTTCATTACAATTTTCATTTCATTTTCATTTCCCGTGAAGCGACTTTATTACGGCCAAGGCAAGTCAATGCTCTTGCTGCCTGGTGCCAAGGAACTTTTGGCAATCGCACCCCGAATTCGGCTAACAAAAGCTCGTTTTTAACCACAGTTGGTTTGGTTGGAACACAGGTGTCTTCGTTCGTCAGCAGCAAATTAAATGCGATTAGAAGGCAGCGACAACAACAAGAGGAGCAGGAATAGAAGGAGTCTTAACGGAGTGAGCATTAGCATATCATATAACATTAAGGAGGGAGGGAGGGACACTCACGCTCGGAGTCCCTGCCTTACTCAGTCTCTGGCAGATTTTACTACCCGGGATGCCAGAAGATGTATAACTTTCTCTGCTCTTTATAGTTTATTTAATAAGATATATAAATTTAAGTTGAATTTAATACTGTCTATCTCGCAAAGTTAGTCCAATTAAGTGACTAATCAGTGCTTAACTTTAGGCAACGCTAATACAGCTATCGATATCTTTCTGCTCGACTTCAGTTCAGTTCAGTTAACGAATGTCACAGAAAGTTAATGAAAATCGTAATATTATTAACCAAGTGTATTTAATGCTCGTCGTCGCGCGAATAATTGAATTGTTTCTTTTTGTTTTATGCCCGACATTGTTTATAATTCAATATCCTTTTGAGTGTAGGCGGGGGCAGAGCGCTTCCTGTTGTCACTAACTAAATTAATTCATTAACTAAGTAATCAGCAGTTGTTGCCTTACATTTTCACTTGGCATTTAACAGAATTGGAAGGAAATAATTTAGCTGGTGTTAATTACTCACTAAATTACTCTCACACTGGGCGTATGCGTGATGAGCGAGTGCTGAATTACTTGCTATAGTTTATATTCATAACTATATAGTTTCTAATATATATTTTACATTTTATTACTTTATATATTAATACTTTAGTTATGCCCATTTAATTATTTAATATTTTAAGTCTGCCACACTTGGCGTATGCGTAATTTGCATACGCATTTTACTTTTGCTGGCAGTTTTGTTGCTCTTGGCTAATTCAATTTGCTGTGCTGTGAGCCAGAACTTAGCTGACTTGGCCAGCAAATTAAGTTAACACAAAGTTACAGTTAGACAACAGAGTCCACAACTTTTGGACTTGAGTTAAGCAGAGAAAACAGTCGAAATTGAATAACTATTTGTTTATCTAACGCTACAAAACTTAACTAATTTATCTCTGCTATTTTGACTTCATTTCTTCTTAAATTTATATTAATTTTATATTATATTTATTTAAATTTATATTTTTTATTTATTTTTATTTGTCTTTTTGTTATATTTGTTCTTCTTAATTTATTTTAAAAACTGTAAAGTCTTCCCCCACTTTTTGTCTCTTCCTCCACCCTCTCAAAGTTCCCTTATCCCAACACGGCTAACAAAAGAATAGAAAACACGTCTCGCATTGTTTATAGCCAATTTGTTGCGGTTATGTAATTATGTCTAACATTTTGTTATTACCTGCTATAAAGCGAGGACCCATTCGATGCTTAGCCAGTTCCCCAAACACCTTTTGTGGCCCAGTGATTCTCTGGTTCTCTAGTTACGTTAATGACACGCCCACCAGCAGCCACACGCCCATACGCCCACATGGCTTCACGCACCGTTGACAGCTGGTGAATGTGGAGTGAATGCTTTGAATGCTCTTAATAACTTTACAGACACACTCACACACACAACAATAGGGTCCCAAATTGGTATGTGTGTGCAGGTGTGCGTGTGTGTGTGTGGTTGTGGCCCTTATGCCTGTGTCCACACACATTTAGCTGCTTAAAATGCAAAAGAAGCCGAAATGAAATGAAAATTTTCCCCTGCCACGCCCACCTGTTTACACACCTGTCTCTGCTTCCCTTTCCCCTCCCCCCTCCTCTTCTGACATTTATCCCGCCTAATCTCCTTGTGCTTCTCCTGCTGCTGCTCCTTCTGCTGCTGCTGCTCAGTCGAGTGATTCTTCTGCTGCTTTTTCAGCAGCTTCTTCTTCTGCTGCTCCTGAATTTTCTGCTTCCTCAGCTGCTTTCTCTTAATTCTGCTTCTCCTCCTACTATCTCTCCCCCTCTTTCTGCTTCTTTTTCTACTCCATCACCTGCTTTATTACTGTACTTCGTGCTTGTTTCCTGTACTGCTCCATCAGCTGATCTGTGAGCAGCTTCCTCTTGTTTTCCTGCTCTCTCTGCTCTTCCTTCTCCACCTTATCCTCCTTCGCCTTCTTCTCCTCCTTCCCTTCTTCCCTCACTTCTCCTAAGCTGGCTTGGATTAGCCCATGGAAACGCCAGCAAATAAAGCTATTAATACCACTGTTGTCCTTGTTTATGATTTGCATTAATAACTTTCGAATTAGATAATTAAATTAATATTCTGGCTAGAAGCTATAACTAAGGAGGAGTGGAGGAGTAGCAGGCGAAGCACTCCCTACAGGTGTCTGTCTCAATACATCTCATCAAATTTCAAAAGCGCTTTCACACACATACCCAAACACACACACACACCAGCACAAGCTTAATTAAGGCAGTTGTAACGTAACTAAGTGTGTCTGTGTGTGTGTGTCTGTCCTTGCTGCCCAGCCAGGATGTGTCACATGTGTCTGTGCAAAACCAATTACAAAAGCTGCCAAAAATCGTAGACAAAGTCGGTTGCGGGCATCCTTCTCGCAGACACCTATGCAAAACACGTATACGTCATGTGGAGCCAGCGACGGCGCCTAAGTCGCCCAATTAAACGTGTTTTGAGTGATGAGACCAACAACAACAGCAGCGGGAGTACCAAAAGAGTGGAGTGAAGTGGGAGTGGGAGAGTGAGAGGGGGGAGTAAGGGGGCACATGCAGATGTCGTTCGTGTCATGCAAACAATAACAAAAGGGACTCAACGGAACAGACAGAAGCAGGCAGCCGAAACCAGGGCCTGCTTAGGGGTGCAAGGGTGGAGTAAACAAGCAGCAAATGCAGTTGGGGAAACACAAACACACACACACAGAGTAACACACACTAACATACAGCAGTGGACAGCTGGTTAGTGCAAGCTGTAAAATCAACAGACTTGAAACAGACTTTGTAAGCATTTTATTTGAGTTCTAAGCTGCAGTGTCTTAACTAAATATTTAAAATTAATAAAATTATAATACTAAGCTATAAAAAAAATGTAAAACAAAATGTTTCCCTTTGTATTTTCTACTCAAAAATAATGTCTAAAAGTTTCTGTCTAACCAAATGTAAAATCTTTAAAGCCCTCCCCCAAAACAGCACAGATTTACAGAGCTAAGGAACTCAACAAGTCATTTTAAACATATTTTCCTCAAGTGTACCTATAACAATGCCCCCGACTGTACTAAGACTACCACATTTGCATGGCCAATCAGTTGCAGTTCCGGTTAAAGTTGCCGTTTCGGGGCCACTTGATCATAACTGCATTTGGGCCACAAGAATGCAGTCGAGTTAAGCAATCAATGCACGAATTGTGAGACATAAACTGCTAATCGAAACATGGCCCACAAAAATGTAAGCTGGTCACAATTCTCAGTGCGCAGTTAGCAAGTTAATTGGCCAAAATGCCAACAGACGATGCGTGAAGACGTTTGAAAACGGTTGGGGATTTTTGGCGGGTTTTGGGGCCTAGACAGGCGCAAGGGAAAGTCAACGCCTTTGGGGTCTGTAATCAGCGGGAACACGACAGTCATATGCGCCAATGGTTTCGCAGTCAAGTGGGCGTGGCAGTGGGGGGAGGGGGGTGGTGTCTTAACTCAAAGGACCTGCCTGCCTTCTTAGCCAAGTATTATAATTTGCTGGCTTTGAGTGAAATAATTCATTTGTTGCTCGCTTTAATTGGAAAACTTTGGCAGTCTGCACACCTGTGAGTGTGTGTGGGGGTGGGGTGGGTGTGGTGTGTGTCTCACTGTGTGTGTGTGCTCTGCTTCCTTCTCGTCTGTCAAAACATCGACATTTATTGCAGTTTTATTGAATGTTTCGCCCAATTAGCCGCCATAATTAGCTGCATTTCAGGCATTAAACTCTGTCTAAAAATAACATAAATTAAACTTTAGTTTAACAGCTAGTTTATGTGCTAATATATGACTCAAATTTGTCTGTAGTTTATAATAAATTTATTTAATTCCCATTGAGTTCTTCTACTAGCCATAAATCACAGCTTAAATGAGGCAATAAATTCAAGTCTAAACTTTTGACTTGTTTTAAATATTTAGATGAAAATTTTAATGAATTCAAAGCATTTTTTAATTTATTTAGAAGATTTATTAACTCTTTTCTGTAGGGGTAACTTAAGGGTAATAAATTTGTGGGACTTTAAACAGATTTGTGCTGTTCAAGTACAGTGAACTCTTGGGGTTAAGTGAACTTTTTAAATCTTTGTGGCATTAATAAGCTGTTTAAAAGAATTTCAATCTTTTTTGCCCTCTAAAAAGTTTGAATATTAGTTTAAAACTAGTTTAAACTAATCAGCCAGTGCATCAGATTTGTTCTCGTTCTCTGATCTGATAACTAAACTTTAACCAAATTGTGAAAATTCAATTCAGTTTTGGTTTATTTGCTTTTTTGCATTTGGAACTGCATTCAATTCTGCATTTAAGCAATTATGCAAATTCTTTTTGTTGTTTCTGCTGTTTTTGTTGTTGTTTTTGTTGTTGCTTTTGTTGTCGCTTTTGTTGTTGCTTTTGTTGTTGCTTTTGTTGTCGCTTTTGTTGCTGCTGCTGCTGACAACATTCAAATTGGATAGCACTCAATCAACAAGCAACGAATGCGAATATGACGCAAGGTGCGCCCGAAAAATCATCTTGTTATCCACACACACACACACACACACACACACGCAGGTGGGAGTGGCAGTGATGCCATATTAGCGGTTTTAAGGAGAGATGTGTGCTGAAGTAAACATGTTTAGATATATATATTTTAAAACGGAAGGAGCATTGAAAGTCTTTCCTACAAAAATATCATGCTACATAAGTACATTTACCCAAAATGTATTTATTTATAAGTATACAGTAATCATAGGAAATTTTTAGTCAACTTATGCAGCCTTTAAGTTTTGTTTTTGTATTAAATCATCAAATTTGATATTTTAAGTTTCTTGTAAGCCAATAAAACTTAGTCTACCAAATACCATTTATAAAAAGTGTAATGAAATAGTTCATATAATAGACGGCAGTGAAAGCTCTACTCTCTCCCTTAGCCGGACGAATCTTATAGTACTACACAACGATATTCATACAAAATGCTTTCTCTTAGGCGAACATCTCCCTTGGACGAACAAAAATATGGGAACCATGGCTAACTGGCCAAGGGAGCCTTCACTGTATAATTTAAGAATAGCAGAGCATAAAATAGGTATCTACTACTTACTAATGACTAACTAATATGCATATTTTTTGTATTATGGCATATACTAGAATTCATTACGGCTTTAGCAAATATTAAACTTATCATACATTTTCCATTCTTTTTCTACTTTTCTAGCCTTTTTTTGTTAGGCTGCTGGCAGCACTTTCCAATGCATGTGTGTGTGTGTTTTGTGTGTAACTGTGAGTGAGACAGGTTGATTTAACAGCAACTCAGTACACAGTGCGCTTAAGTCAAGTGTTTCTTGACAGAAAACATATCAATTCAAGTGCTTAACTTAAAGCAGACATTTCACCTTTATTTCCTTATACTTTACACCTATTTACCTTCAACTGACTACTTAATACAAGCCCTTATTCCACAGCCTTTTCGCTCAGTGTACGTCTATGCAAGTGACCTCATTTGAATTGCATTTCGCTTTGACTTAATGTGAAAACTTTGCTCTTATCGGTTGTAGCCAGTTGACGACTGACAGTGTCCGTCCCTCCCTATCTCCCTACTTTCCTACCTACCTCCCTCCCTCCTCATGTCCCACAATGTGTGTGCTGGATAATCGGCAAGCATTAAACTGTCTATTCAACTGTCTGTCAAGATATGTTCACTTTGCATCTTCCATATTATTCACTGCTGAAGCAAATTCTACCGATTAGCAAGTAATGGCAGCTAACTGATTGATCAGACCACACACAATCACATATACTCGTTGAGTTTTCAAGTGAATGGCAACTGAAGTGCTGCTGATAGCTGAGAACACAGCACCGCCCACAATTCATTAAGGAGCTCTGTCAATTAGCCAGTTTGGTATTCAGTCTCTGGCCAATTCTCAGTTGGCACAAAGCGAATTTAAGCAAAACACAATTGGAAATTTAATACTTCAAGTAATTTGAGTTGGGAGTTTGTACATAGCAGATACAGGGTGTTACAAAGGGTTTCCTTGTGTTAAAGGGGCGTATGCGTAATTTTATACAATCACTTCCTTTAAAGTCGAATTTCTCTTACATTTTATTGAGTTCTACTGAATTTTGTTATTGTACCTGAGAGCTTAGTAGATACAGGGTGCCCCGAAGTGTTTAGTTCCTCATTATACCACTTTTAATGGGGCGTATGCGTTATTTTTTATAAGGACTCTATACTAGACACTATTTATTATATATTTTCTTATTAAATTTATATAAATTGTAGCTAAAATTGCCCAGAAAAAGGTTGCCCTAACTCCATTCCCTTATGTCTTGTCATTTAGTCCCTGCGCTGATCAGTCAGTGAGTGAAAGCGCGTCTAATGCAAATAAATAAACACGCAACTTTCTAATAACGAGCAAGATATCAAATTGCCGCCTTTTCTACCTTTTCCACCCCCCAACCCCCACCTACCCCTCCTACAGCCCCACCCACCTGTGCACATTCTAGGAACACTTCTCGTAATCCTCCAAAACTTGCCATTATGTGCACGCACACGCAGGCAGGTAAACAAATTTGTTGAGACGACAATTTGAAAATGCGACACCAGCGGCAAGAGGGGGGCGTGTCGGGGCAGGGGCCGGAGGGAAACAAGTGCTGGCCAGGTAAGCACAAAATGAAAAATACATTGGACTAAGGATAAAAGAAAATTATGCAAAAATAAACACAGAGCCGAAAGTGTAGACAAAAAGCACATGAAGCATAAAAGTAAAAAGTGTGATAAAAACCAAAAAAAAACCAGAGAAAACAGAGAAACGAAAGCAAAGCGACGCTTTCACTTTGCTCACTATTGCCGTCTCCTTTCAGCGCCTGCCTTCCCACGGGCTGTCCCTTTCCCTTGCCATATTCTATTCCGGTTTCAAGGTGATTATCCATAAGCTGCGAACACAGTTTCCACGGGAAAAACACGGGGAAACCGAAGATGTCTCAAATGACTGAAGACAAAGTTTTGCGTCTGTCAAACGATGCCCGGAAGAAAGAAGATGGAAGATGCGAATGGTAGATGGCAGTCGGTAGATGGCTGACTTGCTAAGCGACTTGGTATCCTGTAGTCGTTATTGCTGTTGTTGTTGTTGTTGTTGTTGTCTCAGCTACTTCTGTTGCTGTTGGCAGGTATGAAATCCAAGCGTTAATATTTTCTTTTTTCTTAACACGCTAGCCGAAGGTATTGTAAATTTGTCAAGCGCTGTGTAACGCAGCAAAGTATGCTACGGTTTTTGGAGCTAGCAGAAGAGCGAGTGTTCCAAGTGCAGACTGTCTGTGTCTTTATTATTATGCTAATAGTGGGTCTATTTATGGATTAAGTTCAATAAACTTGCGACAACTTCGATTTTCAGCTGTGAGCAGCTCATATATTGAAATCAGTCAGATTAGCATGCCATATCATTCAAATCTTATGGTAAGTGTAGTATAAAATGAAAGCTTTTTGTATGAAAAACTCTTAAATTTACAAAGCTTAGTTAAGTAAGTTTACACAGCATGTATTTTTAGACATATTAAATAAACTAAATGAATTTTAACTGAATGGCTTCACTGCCATAGGAATTAGGCTTGCCAAAGTCAACAAATACGCCAAAATGCTGCTCAATGTGATTAATACCACTTTTGGTAACATTTATATGTTAAAGAGTATCAAATAGTGGGCGTGCCAAAGTCTGCTCACTGCTTTTCCCCCCTCCGAGGCGCGCATTAAATTTTTGTAAATTTGTAGCCTACTTTTTTGGGCGACAATGAAACGCGGATAAAGCATTTTACGTGCTGAGGCCGCAGGCTCGAGCCTGCCAGGCAGCTGCTTGTCTTAAAGCTTTAGGGGAAAGTGAGGAGGTAGGAGAAGAAACAGGGGGCGTGGCAGCGTTGTCTTCGTGTTGGATGCTGGTTGTTGTCGCTGATTTCGCATAAATTATGCAGACAACGAACGGGCAACTTTTCAACCGATAACCGACAACCGACAACTGGCAACTGGCATCGCTTACAACTTGGTAGTAGAATGCAGGCCAAAAAGGCCCAAACCGGCAGACTTCATTTGTTGGCCAAACAGCAAATTACAAATGTGCTTTTTATGCTTTCGACGTCTAAAACAAGGACAACAACGAAGCAAAGTAAAAGGAGCAGGCTTCCAGCACTTGGGACACATTTGTGTGCTCTAATTTTACATCAGCTATGAGTGTGTGGGCTTGTAGGGTAGCGGGAGGGGGTGTGGAGTCTTGACTTGTATCCACATAACCGCACAAAAGGAATTTGCATTTGAACCGAAACCAAAACCAAAACCAAATTAGTTTTTTAAGCTGGGCAGTCGCATGAATGTGAGTGTGTTTATGTGATTTTCTTTTATGTGCGTCTGCCTGTGTGCCCCTCAAGCCGTCCCTGCCCCCTCTAGCACCCCTACCTTTCTGTTGATTATTTAATAAAAGCTATAAAAGCGAAACGAGGGCTATATTACAACGAGTCCGAGTATTTGCAAGTGCATTTGACTGGAAAACCGCAAAACCAATTCATCATCTCGTAAGCTCGTGGCTCGGAAAACTCCTTAAAAAAAAGGAAGAGAAAAAATTGAAATGAAATAAAATTCATTTTCATGTTTGTACGTTGAGCACACAAAACACATGCTTGTACAAGAGGAGGAGCAGTAAGGGAGAGGGGAAAAGGGCGAGGCTCTGCTAGACTCCATTGCGCTGCCTGTAGAGCAAACACAGCAAAACGTTGCCACAAAACTGCAGCAAAAAAGTGAATACGGCAACAAGTTGGCCAACAGTTCAGGTTGCTGCTGTTGCTGTTGTTGCACTGACATATTTTTGTGGCCATATGATGTTGCCCCAAGCAGACGTTATGGCGGTTGCTGCCACTGCACTCTCAACCGCTGCCATCGATGCCCCATTCAAATAGTTCATGCTTTGATAGCTCTAGCAACGAGTACACTGCTCAAAACAGTTGGGTGCTTAAAAAAAGACTAAGAAATTAAATGGCCTAAGTAGTCTGCAGTAAAATTTATGTTATTAATTTTAATTAAGATTTAAAATTTTTTGTAAATTTTTTAACAATTTTTTTGTTTCTGTGTGTGTAAGAGCCCGTGTGTGTGCGTGTTTGTATACGGTCGTGTGTTGTTTGCCTACACATCGTGTGCAACGACCGCAGTGGAAAATCAAATGAAAACTACTAGGAAAATAAGGTTAGCCAAGGGCAACAGACTGATACCCAGGACACTCTACGCTGTATGTGTGTGCACACTATCGTAATTCTGCCATTTCATGTGGCTACCTTGAAATGGCAACTGTTTGCCCCTATCTCCTACACCCCGCCCACCTCCAGCTTCACCTCTACCCGTTGAAAAGGTCAGGGCAAGTCGTTTTAATCAGCGCTGGGGAAAGCAAAACGAGAAATCCGAACGGAATTATGTTCCACAACGCAAATACTCAAGAAGTTATTTGGAATTTGGTATTTGTGTGTTTGTATTCGACATTAGTAAATAACAAATAGATTTTATGACATTTATGTAATGAAAAGTTTTTTAAAAACCCACTCCAAACATTGGTGATACGTAAATAATTGAATGACTTTTGCAGTCTCTCCCTTAAAAACCAACATAAATATATAATTTAGCTGAAAAACACAGTGCAATGGCACTGCATTTGCACTTTGAGAATAACACTATTTAAAGTCTAAACTAAATCACTTTTTCAATAAGAGCACATCTCGTACAACTGATATCAATAAATAAGAAAATTAATGTGCAAAGACGCCGCTGAAAATTATGCCGCTTACATCTGCTGCTATCTCTTTCTGTCTTACGCTGTCAGCAGCAGCAACAGTTTGCATAGTGTAAGTACTCTCACTCACTGTACTACAATGCATAATTTCCTCTCACTGCTCTAAGCTCTCTTTTGTTGTTCACTTACCTGCCGCCTTTCGCTGCTTGCGCTCCACTCTCAGTTCTTAGCTCTCCCTTTTCGGCTGCTTCGCTGCTTCCTTTTGCTGCTTGCATGTGTGGGCGCTTAGATCGGCTGAGCATCAAGTCAAGTATTCTCACTCACACTATTATATTTACGCGCCAAAAAAAAAAACTGCTGCTGGCAGCTGCCAGAACTCTATTCACTTCTGTCGCTGTCGCCTTTTGCTGCTTCTTTGTATGTGTTCGCGGCTTATAGAACATAGGATCAAGTACTCCATCTCACTCTGACTGCTTTAAATCTCCCTTTTCGGCTGCTTCGCAGCAGCCTTTTGCTGTTTTCACGTGTATGCGCTTAGATCGGCAGAGCATCAAGTCAAGTATTCTCACTCACACTATTATAGTTACGCACAAAAAAAAAACACTGCTGCACCACGGTTCGGAGTAAAACAAAGTACACCAGCTCACTCTGACTATTATAATTACACTAAAGTAAGTTCTGCCGCTCGCTGTTTTAAGCGCTCATTATTTCGGCTGCTTTGCTGACACTGCTAATAAACTCTGCTGCTCGCGGCTGTAAGCTCTTTCTCTCTGCATGTTAGGCCGATTCGATCAGCTGAACTAAAAGTTAGTACTCTGCTCTCTTGTTTAATGCTCTCTTCCTTTTCGGCTTTCTAGTTGTGAGCGCTCTCATATCTTAGAGTTAAGCACTCTCTCTTACTTGCTCTCATTTTAAAGCGCTTGCTGCTGACTCTGTTTGATTGGCCTGTTAACTATTAAATTCTCTTAAATCGATTGGTTTGCTGTATGTTAATAGTTTGATGTGTGTTTCGAATTAATTCCATTAAAATACGCATGCATATTTTATTGTACGCCATTTAAACACGCATTTATTGGCATTTACAGAATTATATAGCTTTAACTGTGAAGTGGAAAGTCAGTTAAATTCGTCATTCTAATGGCATGACCAGTTGCCATATAGCGAACAATGTAATCTAATCCCTTTTGGGACTCGGACAAAGGATGTGCGTGACGTTTCCCAGAGCTTTTCTCGTGCCTGTCATTCGATGATGCATTGAACAGGTTCTGACTGAATAATAGAGGAGAGGAGGCGGAACAGGGGTGAGGGGTGTGTGTTTGGGTTAGCTGTAATCCATCAACAGCAGTCAGGCTGAGTGCTGACGGGAGCCATCAAAAAGCAGCCAATAAAATGTCCTGTCCCATCGTGTCCTGTCCTGTTCAGTTCTGTTGAGTCCTGTTGACCCACAAGGAATCGCTGCCAATAGCAATGTGCGCTCCATTAGAATACATATTTGAAAAGCCCTAAAAATGAAATCCAACCCACCCCCTACGTCGCCCCATTAAAAAAAACGTACGTGAAACGCAGTCCGTGCATTTCCGCGCTCACCTGTAATCACGGCACCGTTTCCTGAAAAGTAAACACAAAATTTTATTTAAACAGTTTACATTTTGAATGCTCGAATAAAGTTCAATAAATTTACATCAAAGTGAAAAAATTTCAGAAAAAACTCAACTAAATTAAAGTCTGACTTGAAGGCATTTCCATTCAGGCATAACATTGGCAAACCTACCGTATGTATGTGTGTGTGTGTGTGTCAGGCCCCAGCATCCAGAGTCATGTCACGGGGTCAGGCGCAGGCACAGCTGCCATTGATGGCAAGCGACAGTACTCAGTCGCCGTGTGACCTTTGGCCCCGGCAAAGCCTATGCGCGGCAAGAGCTCAAGCTGCCTCGTGGCTACCCCAAAAAAAAGGGTCTACACTAACCGTAAATTAAACCAATCTTTTATGAAATTATGGCGTTTAATTTGCCTGAAGCGCAAACAAATTTTAGCTTGCAATTTCTAGCTTTTATTTGAAAATCTTTTTATTTTTCTTATTTTTATGGAAAACCTTTCAAATCACAACTCCACTTATGTTTTAAGACACAGTTTATGCCCTTTTTTTATATTTATATAATAAAAAAAATAAGGTTGTCGTCGGTGTTGTCACTTTAGCTAGGTTATAGCCAAATTGAAATTGAATAAATTGCATAAAAATTTATAGAATTTTAAAGTGAAGTTTAGAAAATGCTTTAAATATAATAAAACTTAATTCTTCAGTGTTGTCAGTTTGGCTTATTTAAAGCTGGTTTAAGAGAAAGGTTTCATACAAAATAAAACTCACAACAGACCCCCCTTTTCTCCCAGTGTCTTTAGTGTATTGAGGCATTTAAAGAATGCTTTGTATTATTATTTCTGCTACCAATTTTTATTGTTGTTGTTTCTTGGGCCCATTTCATTTGCATGCCAAAGCCGCTATCGACCAATAGACATAGACGTGGCCCTTATTTGACTTGGCCATTTGGTTGAATTGGTTTTATTTTCGGCTCATATCTATATCCACAGTAATGGCATGTCGCTTTTAATTTGGCCAACGATTTATAAATTCAGAATGCTCCAAAGCCACGCAAGTGGTGTGTGTGTTTTCCCGAGCTGCCTTGAGTTTTTCCTCCCAAGTGACTTTCCAGTTCATTTTCAATAAAAACAAAGAGCGCCTAAGACACACAGGGGGTGGGTGGGACAGAGAGGGACAGACAGTGAGCGAAAGAGAGCGCCAGAGCGACATCTTCATTGTGCTTATCTGAGATTGTCTTAAGCACACTTCTCCGCTGTCTTTCGAGGGTATATTTCTATTATGTGAATTTTCCTCTCTGTTTTTTTTTTCGCTCCTCTGTGTCCTCTCGACTTCTTGGCTTTAAAGCTACGCGGTCTTGGTGGCAATGCCAGCAATTAGCCAGTAAAACCAACTGCCATTTAATTGTTATTAATCGACAGGGAGAAGAGGAGTGAGAGAGGGAGAGAGGTAGGGGCGTAGACGGGGCATATTAGTGTCGGAGACTGCGAAATTAAGTAATATTTATGTTGGCAATGCGATTGCACGACGGAAGTTCAAAACGATTGACGCCCAGCAGATTATGTCACTCACTACAGTCAACGCCCAGTTCCAGCTCCTCCTTTTCCTTCTTCCCCTACTGCCCGCCTGGGCACATCCATTAATAACACTGGATTTTCCACTTGAGGTCTGACAATGCCAGCGGCAGCACTCAACATGCTTCAAGTGCGTATCCGTGTCTGTGTCCACATCCATGTCCATGTGCCTGTCCTTGTCCTAGTCCTTCTGCTGCTGTCGCTTCTGCTTCAAGCCTGCCTTCAACTTCAATTAATCTCACACGCTTTTTTGGGGCTTTAAGTAAACCCTACTTTCCCTATCACTACTCCTACTACCTACTCCTTCTCCTCCTCTGTTCTATTCCCATTGTTGCCTGTCTGTGATTTCAATTAAACGCGCTAAACTTAGTTATGAACATAAATGCCACTCGCCAAATGGCAATCAATTAGTTAACGCTTTTCAGCAGAAGACCACACGACCCTGCCACCTTGGGTAATGTGTTGACACCACAAAAAAGGCTAAAAAAGCTAAAGTGGGTAAAAAAGCGAGGAGTTCATAGGCAGCCAAAAGAGCTAATGAGTTTCAAAGCCAAAAATACTTTAAAAACAAGCTAAAACTAGCTATTTAATAACCCCCCCCTGCTAAATTTATTTTGTTATACTCTACTACCAATAAAATCATACGTTATGGCCAGCTTTAATCAAATTTGAGCTGCTCTCACTTTGACTTTAGCTATAAATTGGCTAAGCTGACAGCACTGTGCCTAGAACTGACATAGTTGACATCCAGTTTTCTTTTTGTTGTGCGCTGTGTGTGTGTGGGAGAGAAATTACTCAATTACGATATTAAATTTAATGCCCAGGACAAGGGCAAACGAGGTCGCTTTTGATCGCACTAAAAGCTTTAATAACTGTAAATTGCTTTCACTGAGTTTTGACAGCAAAAGCGTCTGCCATCTAAGCTCCCCGCCCCCCAAGCCACGCTACGCCCTCAAACAGCTGCTACCTGGTCGTCTCACCTACATGCCAACGTGGCACTTCCCCCTGTCCAACAGTGCCACCTGCCTTTCCTCCCATCCCCTTCCCTTTCCCCTACTCACCTTTAACTCCGGTATTTCCATTTCGCTGCGGCGCGTGACCAAATATTTAAGGACTCTCGACGTGAGCAGCACTTTGAGTTCGAATCCCCGAGTCGAGTCGTGTTGGTTTCACGCCAGCAACGCTATCAACCTACATTCCAATAATAATAATAATAAGAATAAAATAATAATAGAATTTGAAGCTGGCAGCAACAACGCTTAAAATCCAATTAAAGTTCACTTTAACAAAACGGCACGCCGCGAGCGTTGTTCTCGGCTCAGCCATTAACTAATGCCGAAATCCGCTTACAAACTTAATACTTGCACCTCTTCAAGAAGAAAAAAAGGGCAAGGGTTTGCCTTTGGGCAGAAAAGCTGATTTGCTGTGGCTGCGGGAAAGCGCGAAACGTGAAAATTATTTGGGATTTCCATATGCCAAAGCAAAGTCTGAAGACAAAGCTAAAATATATGTAGATATAAAAATATATTAGAAAATTGTTTAAAATTATTTAATTTATTTGAGTTTACTTTTACTTACCTTAAATAAACATTATTTCAGTATATTTAACTTTTTTAAACACATTTAATGTATTTTATAAGTTTTTTCACACAATCGCCTTTTCAAACTTCGCGCCCAAAAGTAACTGCTGACTACTTTTAACATATCGATACCTTACGCACATGGAAGCATCGATAGCTCGTGCCACACAGCCGACGATAGCTATCGATAAGTACACAACGACCTATCGGGCATTATTTGTTATTCTTTTGACTGTAAAAAACAATGCGATGAACGCAATAAAGGTAAGTAATACAATAACTAACTTAATTTTGATTAATTATTTACCTATTTTAGATTGAGTTTGCAGTGAAAGTGAAGAAAGATGACAAGAACTGCGTGGACAGCCTGCAACAGGCGCTGGCGGGCATGGGCCAACTTGAAATTGACCCCGTCGAGGGACGCGTGGTGATACAGACAACAGCGCCATGGTCCGAAGTGCAGGACAAAATCGAAGCCACTGGACGCACAGCGGTATTATCTGGCTTTGGCGGTCAGTCCGCGGTAGCACTGATCAACACCACCGGCTGTGTGGTGGACAAGACACCGGTGCAAGGCGCCGTGCGTTTCACCACAATTGCGGTACAGCAAGCGGGCGTTGTTGTGGATGGTGTGGTAGACGGACTGGAGCCAGGACTACATGGCTTACACATACATGAAAGCGGAGATGTCTCCCAGGGCTGTGCTTCCGTTGGTGGCCACTACAATCCACGCAAATCCCCACATGGCAGCCGAGAGGCTTCGCCTACGCAACGTCATGCTGGTGATTTGGGTAATATACGTGCCGATGAGACGGGACGTGCCACATTCCGCTTTGTTGATCCCGTGCTGGAGATGTGGGACATCATAGGGAGATCCGTTGTGATTACAGCCGATGCCGATGACTTGGGTTGCGGTGGCAACGCACAAAGTCTCATCGATGGCAATGCGGGTGATAGGTAAGTGAAGGGAAACTAAAATCTAAATTTTAAATAAATTATGTTCGCTCTCTCTTAGAATTGCTTGTGGGATCATAGCGCGCTCTGCGGGAATTCTGCAAAACTTTAAGAGAATCTGCGCCTGCGACGGAGTCACGCTTTGGGATGAGAGAAACAAGCCGCTGGCGGGCAAACAACGCTCCCAAAAATTATAAGTAATGTAGCTTGATTTGCATTCTATTTGTTTCTAACTTAATAGCTGGGTAAATATGTATATTTTGTTTAATTATCCTTCAGTTTCCACTTACTTCTTGGCAGCTTTGAGGCGCGTTAATTGCAACTTGCACTTGGTTTTGTAGGCCTGCACGAGTTTTCCACCTGGCGAAATGGCAATTGCAGCATGAATCTACAAAAATATTGATTGTATTAAGCATGTTATCGTATATGTTATGTACGTACCTCGAGATAATCAATTTCCTGTTCGTAGTGCACGGAGTCATCCAAAATGTTGAGCACTACTTGAAACTGTTCGTTCGTTAGCAGATAAGTCATTTCGCCAATGTTCTGTTTGTACCACTGTGCATAATTGTCCAGATTCTTCTGAACATTATCCGTAGTTGCTGCAACAGCACGTGCCGTGAGCAGCAGATGCAACAGGGACAGCTGACAGCCCAAGCTGGCCACATGCTGCAGACGACTCTTCAGGTATTCTAAAAGGGATTTTGAAGGTTAATGTAACGCTCTTAGCACAAAAGCTGCTCTTACTTTTAGTAAATAATGTTGTTTCTGCACTGCAGCAACTGGCAATGGACTGCACCAGTATGAGATAGTATTTCCACTGCCGAAAGTCAGCCACTGTGGACAGTCTGAACAGATAGTTGAGTGCCGCTTGTTGGTGCCCGCCCAGCAGCTTAAATAAATGTACTTTATTAAAACGGAGTTTTCTGGGACTCTCTTTGGTACTCACCTTATCGCTTATGCGCTTAACAAATGTGAGTTCGTCGACGCCTTCGTTAATCCAGCTGCTAAAGTGCTGGAAGGCCAGGCTGACGTCAGGCACCTCGTGCAGCTGCAGCAGTATGCTCAAGTGCAGCTCCACACAGACATTACCCAATACTTCATCTATTGGAAATAAGAGAGTTGTACGAAGATTAAGGTGTCATGTAATTAAAGAGAGCGAACGAGTGAGCAGAGCTTTAAACTAAGCTACGCTCATGCTTGGCCACTGAGCTGCTCTCTGTGCTTGGAGCGTAACTCTCTGTACTCAGAGCGTAACTCTGTATGCTTAGAGCGTAACTCACCTGGTAAAGATTTCCTCAAGTGCTCCACATAGTTTAAATCGCTAATCTTTGGATCCTCCGCCAGCGCGTTGTATAAATTCCTCAGTACGGCTTCCAGCATATTATGCAGTTTTATAGTGTTGAACGAATCTGTAAATTAAATTAAATGGAATTTAGAATAGAAATAATTTTCTCCAGACAACTTGGCTTACCACAATGCGCCGAAATAAACAAATTTGAGAGCAGATCGTGTTCTTTTTGCAGAAACTCAATTAATACTAATTGCAGCTGCTCTTCATCCTGCATGCTAAGTGTAATTAAAATGTTTAATTAATTAAAACTAAGTAAGTTTTTAAACTCACCTGCAAATGTATTCGGTGGCTGTGAGAATTCTTTGTTGCTGCAGTTGGCGCAACACACGAAAGCTGCCAAAATTTAAAGGTAATTGGCAGAAGTACTTGGCTAACAGCAGCTGAAAATTAAAGTATTTAATATTAATTTAATAAAAGAAGTTAATGAAAAGTCAAAACAATTTACCTTTTCCATGGCGTTCAAACATTTGAGTAGTTCCGCTAGACTGCAAGCAGCCAATTGGCTAACTTGTGTGCGTTCACATTGTGTTTTTAATATCTGTTGAAAAAGTTATTAATTAATGTTTAAAGATAAAGTTATATAATTATAATTATATTACCTTGCAAGTAAATCCAAAACTGTTGCCAATTCGCAGACTCATTTAATTTCATCTGCCGCTCAAACTCAAAACAGTGTGTACACAACCAAGTTTGCACAAATTAAATCAGCAATCGATGCTCACAGTATCGATACGTTGCTTACTTCGATAGTTGTGCAACACTATCGTTTTCAAATAAAACGTTAAGAGTTAGATGTGCAGCAATACTAATTAAAAGATTTTCAATAACTTTTTAATAATCAAATGAAATTGTTATTAAGCGACTTTAAATTATTTGTAACTAATCAAAAATGGTGTGACATTAATTTGTTAGCTTATTTCTAATAATAAGCTTGTTTATTATGTAGGTGGCTGAACAATTATTGTGTAGTCTACACGCAAAGGGCGTTTCGCTAATTATCTAATTGCAAAACAAAGAGATACTAATCAGTGAAACTAAAGTGTATAAATAAATGTTTTTTAATGTTGAAATCACAGTTTAAGCCAAAATGAAGTGTGCCGGAGCTGCGCTACTAACGATTTTATTATGCTACCTTATTCCATCGAGTACGATCTTTGGCAAGGTAAGTTAAAAATGAAATAGTTCCACAACTGAATAAGTTTATAATAAGAAATTCTATGAAAGCTTAGAAGCAAATGTATGTGGTGACACAAATTGATGTAATAACTGATCCTGGATTTCTGATGACAGCCTCGCTGAGATTGTTTGGCCGTGACCAGGCACTGAATGGAACGATGACAATTTTGGAAGACTTGTACGATGATGTGTCACTTAAATTGGATCTATTTTCCGATACGCAGAGAAATGGAGAGTTCAAGCCAATGGCACTGGAGCTACCGGTAATGGGCTTGTGTACCAGTCTAAAGACCTACTATCCGCGCTTCATTAGGGACTCGTTTATAACCAACATTCATACAAACTTCGACTTCAACGATGGCAACGTGTGTCCTTTCATCAAAGGCACCTATTGGCTGAAGGATATATTACTAGAGCCAGCGGGTTGGGTTAGTATACTACCCATGGGGTTTATTAAGCTACAGGGCAGTCTATTAAGAGACGGCCAGTTTGGTGGTGCATTCGCACTGATTGTAAACATACAAGCAGCACTGTACAATCATTAGTTTTAAGTAAATTTACAATAATAATTGGCAGCACTGTTCCCTAGACATTTCAAGGATAATTTCCCCCCACACAAAAAAAGCTTTCAAATTTCATTCATGCGAATTTAGCGACTAAAGCGGAGAGCAGCAGCAGAATTTAAGTGTAAAGCGTGAAACGAAGAAAAACAATGGACTCACAAAAGCCGGAAACTTGGCGAACGCAGGCGCGAAAGCTTGCGCAAAGCTCAGGCAGTGCCAAAGCTTTCGCAGAGACGGGATAATAAAAAGCTTCGCTGCGAGTTGAACTTTGCGCAGTCTGACTGAAGATTTCGAGTGAGTGCACGCAATGAAAAGCAGAAAAGGCAGAAAAACCCCAAAGATAAGGTAACACGCAATAGCAGGGAGTCAGTCAGAGATAAAGGAAAACAGTGTAGAGTTAAAAGTTGCCTTTAAACAATAGCAATAAACATAGTTAACACTGGTGCAGTTAAAGGACTGAGGAGCAGTTGATTGAGGTAAGCAAAGCAGTTGAAAATAAATTTGTATCTGTAAGTTGTGCGGAGGAATTGAAGCTGAAATTGCATTCGATTCAAGGTTGTGTGTCATGTGTGTGCTTTTCGATTTTTCATGCCGCCAGACAATGGCAACTTGAACGCACGACACACAGGACAGCAGCGAGTGTGTGTGTGTGTGTGTGTGTATGTCAGTGAATGACAAAATAACTAAATTGATAGCTTCACGTCAACCGCTGGGCTTCCTGGCTAATTCATGGCCATTCACTCGCCTGTTTACTCAATTAGATATCAGTTTTCTAGGGAATAGCAGCCAAGTTGCGTCTGTTGGCCATCAGCAACAACCTCCACTTACCCCACCACCCGCCCCACGCATTAACTGTTTGCTCGTCCTTATGGCATTGTCCATTTTCCCTGCTGCGTCGTGTTAATTTCACTTCAATATGTGCGCTTTCCCCCTAAAAAGCCTCCCAAGACCCCTACTAAACCCTACCTCCTTCCCCCTACCGTTGCCAACGCCTTGTCCATTGGATGACGCCATGTCAGTGCAAACTTGAGCGTTCCATCATTATTCGAGGACACTCCGTGTGCCCAGGACACTTGTTCGTCTATTTACTCTAAGGATATAAATGATATCAGCCGCAAACAACTGTCCCTCCCTCTCTCTCCCTCCCTCCCTACTTGATACAATTGCTACCGCAAAAATATGATATAAATTTACCCACCTTTGTGTACTTTGACTCACAAATCGATTTCCATTTTCATTTGCCTTTAAATATGAGGAATACCATCAATTTTATGGCATGCAACAGTTGATTTCGGTTTTGTTTTTATTTTTACTTTTTATGGGCAATGTCATTTTGATTTTATGACATTTATTTATATGCAGCTCTTAACTTTAAAGTCGGGCCAGTCGGTAGAAGTGCCCACAGCCATTAGCTTATTAATGTTTTTAAACTTGGGTTTAAAGTTGGTAGGGGAGACTTAAAGATCTTATCCTCCTGGACTCCTGTGAATCCTTCAAGATGCAGCCTTGCTGTCTTAATTAACTATTGAGGTTGTCAGTCTATGCATGATTTATAAACCTATTTATAAAGTCATAACTAAAGACAGTGTGAGTTATGGAGAGTGGGGAAGAGGGTGAGAGAGAAAAACAAAGTTGCATTCAAGGTACTTGCTCTTTGTCTAAATTTAGCGACTGTCACTTAAGTAGTTGCTAATGAATTTCATGGTCACTGCGCTGTAAACTTATTTCTTAACTGAAATAAAATGGTAGAAATGGTAGAAGGGGCAAATCAGTCCCCCAAAAAATTGGTATTGAAGTGCTTAAAGAAATCGCTAACACTTATGGCCATGCAAATAGCAGCGAGTAGGCAAATAGACAAACAAACATGAATTTAAAATTATGCCAGTTTGCATGCAATCAATCTAAATACACACACTCACACACACACACTCACACACAAACAGTTTGTTAAGTCAACAACAATTAGAATTTATTGTCTGCAAATATTGGAAAAAAGGTGTGAAAAGAAAGTGAAATGGGGAAAGTGAAATGGGGAAAGGGAAAAGGGAAAGGGAAGGCATAGAAAAAAAGAAAATTAAATACAATTACGTGTATTTACTTATGCTTAATTATTTATATATTTAAGCAATTTTAGACAGTTTTTATTTATTTATTTAAGCAGCCCTTATAGTTTAAGAAAAGCTTAGATAAGCTATCTATCATATAGTTTAAGCAGACTGCATGAGTGCTGGGAAATCAGTTTGTAATCAGCTACAACCTGTGCTCTACCCCCAACCTCTACTTCTACCTCTTCTACCCTCTTCCCCCACCCCTTCCCCTCGCCCTTTTGTTGAGGTTACTGCAGCATAATAACCAGGTTCACCTAGAGCACAAGAGCTTTGAAATGAGCCCAAAGCGTTAAGTGGCTTTTGTGTAATCTGCATGACAATAAGGCGAACACCGTCAAGAGGATGTGTGTGTGTTTGGAGGCAGTGGGTGGTGTAGGGGCAGCTGCAGGAGTAGGCGGCTGGTCTAATTTAAAAACCAGAGCAAGTGCGCGACACACAAAAAAAAACTATAAATATTACAGGTGAGCAGGTGGGTGTGCTCGTGTGTGAGATAAGTTTGTGTAGTCAAAACGCAGGCAATTAATAAGCATAAACTTATGTGCCGTTGTATGCGGCGTATGCGTAACGTGGCAAACGTGGCACGAGCCGTTATAATGGGCCAGGCCAAGACACGTGCCAGCGCTTTGTCTCGGAGGCTGTGTGTGTGTGTGTGTGTGAACTGCCTGCCAATTTGTGAACTCATAACTGCGATTCGCATTAATCATGTGATTCCCAGGTGACTGAACTAATGAAAACTCTGTGCCACCAATCAATCAATAAACTTTTAGTTAAAAATTAATTGTTAAAAATATTTAATAATGTTTAAAAATTATTTACAGCTCACCGTGTGACTAGCTTTACAGCTGTTTTACAGGTAATTTAAATTTAAATAAATTTTTGCATGCACTAAAATAATTAAAATTAATTGACTAAATTTGGTTGTTGAAATTAAAGAAATTTAAACTGTAATTCTTGTGAAAGCTCTACTGTAATTTTGGCTAACTCTAACTTGTCTACCCCTCTCTCTTTCTCTATCTCTCTCTCTCTCTCTGTGTTACCTGGTGTTTGTGTCTCTTTCGCTCTTTTAACCACTTTCCTTGCATCAATGTTGTCCAACTTGAATTAGCCCTACCAAAAACTGTACCAAAAGGCGTCCAATGCCCAGCGATATATCTGGGAATCGCGTGTGTCTATAAAGAGGTGCAGTCACTTACCGTTATGGCTCCATTCAAACTCAAATTTCGCATGGGCAGCTCGCGCAGCACGAGCACCTCGCAGGAGCACGATCCAGATCCGACCGTGAACGAGGCACTTTTGGGCACCCAACAGCAGCAGCAGCAACAACAACTGGAACTGGAACAGCAGCAGCACCAGCAACAACAACAACAGGCAGTTGGTGCCAGCAGCTCGACAATTGATTCCGTTGATTGCAACAGTCTTGGCTCAATGAGCGAACGGAAGCTGCTGATTCCATCGAATCCCAACAAGACAGGCAGCAACAGCAACAGTTTGCGTATGGGTAAGAGTAGGCTAGAGCCATTAACACACACACTTTAACACTCTCACACACTCTTCTTTAATTGGTGTCTCTTTGCTGCATGAGCAGACTTCCATTTGGTTGCCTCATTATGTTGCCAGTCGCAATTGTGTTGCAACAATGGGGAAATCCCCTTTTGTCTTGAGACGCACAATGCATGACCCAAAAAAAAAGCACACACATTTGGTTCGCAATCACTTTCTGCCTACACTCAGAGAAATTCTCATGCTTTAATTACTTTGTGTCGCACTTCTCAATCGACGGCTTTTTATTGATTTTAAAACAGTCCATTTTGATCACTTCTTTTATTCTTTTATTTGCTTAGTTTTGCTTTTAATGCTTCGTTTCCAGCGTTCCATTTTCATGTTGTTTCACTTCATTTGATTCTTTGGTATATCATAATTTAGATCTGTAAGAACTTTCTACAAACGTTCAGCTTAAAAAATTCTCAAACTGTTTCCAAATTCACTATTTACACTAGATTTTTTAACAATTCGGTGTTCCATATTTCATCATTCCACCCTACTTAACCATCGGTTTCATTTTCCACTGTTTCAATCTTCCAATTAATAACTTCCTACGTTTTTATAGAATTCCTTGCTCCAAATGCCATCGTTCTACCCCGCTAATCCATCTGGTTCATCTCCCAATATTTAATTTCATCTAATCGGTGTTCCAAATGGCCTCGTTCCACCCCACTATATCATCTGATCCATCTCCCACTGCACCTATCCTTGAATTTATAATGTCCCACCTCTTTCAACTAAATTATTCATCTGTTTACTGTTTCTCAGTCCACTGTTCCACCCCACTGTACCAACTGTTTCATCTTCCACTGTTCCAATCTTTAAATTTATGATTTGCCACCTTTTCCCATTGGATTATACCCCAATTCGTTGTTCCAAATGCCATTGTTCCCGCACTTCCCCGTTCCTTTCCCATTTCCACCCAACTAAGATTGCATTTTGTCTAATATTCAGTTAGTTCACAAGCAGCAGCATATTTAATGAGTGTATGCAAGTAATAACAGCACTTGCATGACAAAAACCCCCCAAAGGCACGCCCAACGCCCACTGTATCCACCCAATCCTCCCAAACCTCCCCAGCCAATCAGCTACAAATAGATAAATAATTTAGAGGCTAATTTGCATGCTCGATATTCAAAATGTGCATTTTACAGGGTATGTTAATTCGAGTCGCACGCCTTGCATCAACGAAACGCCCCCCGCGGAGAGCAGCAACTTGCCCACGACACCACCGCCCACATATGAGTATGTGTTAGAAGAGGTAGGAGCTGGTGTAAAAGGTCAGAGCGGGATAGCAACAACTAACTCACTCCCTCTCTCCCCCTCTCTTTCGCCCCCTTAGAACACACGCTTCTCGCAGCAGCGTCAGCTGTCGTCGGAGCAGAGCGCCACGCCCAATCAGAACAGTCGACGCAGCTCGGGGCATAGCTCGCGGCAGAGTGGAGCTCAGCTGAGCGCCAACTTGGAGCAGATGACACTAAACGATCGAAGGAACAGCAACAGTAACAGTGACAGCGAAATTGACATCGACATTGATATCGATATCGATATCGATAGCAACGATATATGCAACGATCCCGATTGCCAGCAGAACTACAACAACACCAGCTGCGGCAACAACAACAACATTAACAGTAACAACAACAACAATCACAGCAACAACGGCAGCAACAACAACAACAACAACCACCAAAATCTGGAGCAACACCCAGCGGAAGAGGGCGGCCTGCGTGTGGGCGTGGCAGCTGACCGAGGGAGTGAGCACGAGGAGAGCACTTTGAGTGTCAACGAATTTTTGCTGGAAACGGAAATGGATTCCAATCACGAGGGGAAGGACTACACGGGCAAGGACTGCGGCAGCAGCGACGTCAACAGCGAGGGTGACGGCGATGGCGACACTCAGCAGCCGTGCACGGATGAGCAGTGCACCCAGTGCAACGAGCAGGGCTCCCATCTGGAGAACGAGTCCGAGGAGGATGGCGAGGAGCCCTCAACCAGCAACGCAGCGCGTCACAACTTCTACGATCCGCTGCTGAATCGCTACGGTAATGAATGTAAGCGCGAGGTGACTCTGTTTCCTAGGACTCCTCCCACTAATGCTTCTTTTCACCTACCTTCAGCTGGCTGCTCCAATGGCTCTGGCACAGACTGCACTGAGGCCTGTTGTGCCTCCGGCTCGTTGTCCGGTTCAGTTGCCTCACGTTCCCGTCGTGGTCGTCGGCAACAGCTGCAGCACCAACAGCAGCAGCAACTGCAGCAGGAACAGGAACAGAGCTGTCTGCTCACGCCCGAAATGATGAGCAACAAGACATCCAAGGAGATCTACAAGGATCTGGCCAAGCAGTGGGGCATCACCTGCAAAATGTCCGAGAGCTGTCGCTGCATGGACTGTCAGAGTCATTACTTCCACTGTGACTACGATGACGTAAGTTGAGGGGGGGTTTGAAGGGGTTTTGAGGGTTTCTAGGGGGTTTCTTAAGTGCCCAGGGATTTTTGCAGATTTAGTAAACATTTTAGACTTAGTAGAGACTATATTTATCCTTTTGTGTTATGTTTAATTATAAATTTATTTAATTTTATTAGTTTACTATCAGTTGTCAGGCGGGTTAAGGGGGTTTTGAGGGTTTCATGGGGTTCTCTTGAGACCCCAGGGATTTAAGACTTAGTAGGGACTATAATTATGCTTATCAGTTATGTTTAAAAATTAAATTACTTTATTTAACAAGTTTTCTTTAATTATTTTAAACTAAATATATATTCAAATAATTATATATTTATTTTAAATATTAACGCAATTAGTTCTGGATATAAAATTATATATAATACTATTTTATTGTATTTTTTTATTTTATATCACTGCTATCTTTGAAGTATTACCAGAAAAGCCTTCAAAGATTTTAGGGATATTTATTTTATATTTATTTAACCTTCCTGGTATTAAAAGATATCGTTGCTTATATAAATCTTAACCCCTTATAAGTGTAACTTTATAAAACTTTATATCGTTTAAGTTTCCAGATAAATCTAGTTATTTTAAATTAAATACACCCGTACACCATATTTTTATCTAACTTTCTATTTATTTACTTTATTATAAATATTATTAAAACTAAAAAAATACTTTTCCCTCTACTTACGCAGAACGAACACCAGAAAACGGATGGCGGCTTGGGCGCTGGCACGCCCATGTTTATCAGCGAGGTAATGCATGGCTCTGGTTGTCAGATATTGTAAGGATTTCCAGGATGTAACCGTCGAGGACATCGGTTTTTGTACTTCTTGTAACGACACGATTGCTGAACAATTGTTGTAAAAAAGCAAAAGTTTTCTAGTGAAGCCAAAATGAAATGCTGATTGGAATTAGGAGCAGATATAAAACTAAGTGATTGGCATTAGATTAACATAATCGTACGAGTATATCGATGTTATTTGCACAAATTGTTAGCACAACAACCAAAAAAAAAACTGGAAAACTGAAAAAAACTAAAGTAGAATTAAAGTTTGCACTGCGTAAAATAGAACGAGGTCATTGAGGTCATTTCAAGTGAGTTACTCAAACAAGAAACGAAGGGAAAGAGACGAAACTAAAGCAAGGAAACATTTGGAATGAAACGATAACAGCAGAGTTATCGAAGAGTCAGTTTTTTTGGTAATCAGTTTTGGGAACTAGCATCAAGATTGAGCATTTTATAAAGATAACCCACCTTGGAAATGAACATTTTAAATATCCTCAAATGTGTTCCATTTTTAGGGCTGAAACTCATACTCGACTTGGTTTATTTGTTAGTCCCCTTTTAAAACTCGAACTTAACGTAATACCCATTTCGAATGCGAGCTTGTCATTTCAAAACTTGCACCACAAAATTTGTCAAATTAATATGAAATATTGAATATTGAAATATCCATAATGAAATTTATATATGTATTTTTCTATAAGACGAAAGACGATGAATGATCTGGTTTAAAGTATGGCATTCGTGTGCTTTTGGAACACGTACTAACTAGAGATCTAGAGAAAAAACTTAACAATAGTTTAAGCAACTTGACAATGAGGACAGTGGGCACTTTTGTGCTATAATGAAAATGGAACAAATTGCTAGTGTGTATTAGGAAAAGTCTAGACTCCCCAATTATGGCGATACAAAGTTAACTTTTATTATAAATATTGCTGATATTTTTAGAGTACTAAAAACAAAGTAAGCGAAAGTATTTAGTCTGATTTTCGAGTTGGTTTTCGGTTGTAAAGTATAGGAATGTATAATATATATAAAGACATATATAACAGATATTTCGAGTATGGTTTGATTCAGTTCGCAAAGCATTTAGAACCCCCAACCTAAGCACGATCCCCATAAACTATATAGTACTATATGTATATGTATGTTCCATGCTGTCTAATCAAGCGGGTTTCAATCGCAACTCAGTGCTACTACTCGCGCAGTTATCGAATATATATACATATAAAGTATAAAGAAGAAGAACCGACTAAGTCTGTTAGAAGTTAGTTGATATTGATTAGTAAATATTTTGCTTATGTATCAATCGAACTAGACGAAATTATAAATTCAAACATTATACATACTGACATCTAATAAAAGATACTATATATATACATACATATATATATATACAAATTAGACATGGATTTTATTGACACGAATTAAATCTTTAAAATGCGACTTTGAAAGAACTTGTCCTCCACGCCATGATCCTGTGGGCAAGAGGTCACAAGTTATTGGATTAGTAGAGTTATTGAACTCCTTACCTCGGGAAATATTTCGCCATTGTTGCTGCAGAGATTGGTATGCTCGTTGCTGGGCGAAGTCTTCCAGGTATTGCATTTGGTGGCCGATTCACCCGGTCGATAGACATACGAATTGGCCATGTTGGTGAAATCGTAGTGACAGGTCAAAAAGTGGCAGTACCTATCAAATCGGTTAATACTCTCGCCAAATACCGACTATACGTACCCCTCCTTCTCCTCCTCCTCGCAGTCGGTGCCAGCGGCCACAGCACAACCCACGCGGGACACGCGATCACTGACTATAACCGAAAAGTGACCCACATGATAGTGTCTGTAAAAAAGTCAGCCCAAAGTTATATCAGAAGTGAGGTTAGGTGCACGGCAAACACACTTACTTGGCCGCATCAAAGCTGTTCATGAGCTCATCGGGATCTTCAGTGTTCAAATACTCATCAAACATGGACTGGAGGGTGAGATCCAGTATGTCGGTAATGCGACGCCTGTGGGTGCTGGCAAACACGAGACCCAGACACTCGCCGGCAAAGGGAAAGCGTAATACGGAACGGCAAATCGAGTGCTTGAAGGATACAGTAGCGACGTGCAGACGAGCCGTATACGCCAGCTCCTCATCCCAGATCAATTCACGCATGCGACAGGCCGATCTGAAGGTCTTGTTGTTGCTGGTCATTAAGGTACCGCTGGCCAGTTTGTTCCGATACGAGTTGTGATATTTCAGAAACAGTTCACGCAGTTTTAACGTATCCGGCACAAGTCCCACGTACTTGGCCTTGTTGTACAACGGATGCTGCAAAGGAAACTACAATTAATTTCAATTGATTTAAGTAGTTAACTGAAAGTGTTACCAATTCTTTGTCTATTTGGCAGATGAAGTGCTTCATGCCGTTGGCATTGCAGTAGTGTGATTGGTTGTTGCAATAATTGTAGGCACTACAAAGCTGCAGTAGGGACAGCAGCAGTAGCGGCAGAGGTGAGAGGCAGTAGGAACTCATTACAGAAGATTTTAAAAAAAATAAAAGAAAGGATTTCAAAATTATTTAAAGTAAATAAATGTCAACTAAATTTGGAGTTAGAAAAGCTAAGACATGAGATTCAAATAAATTCAGGTACTCACTTAAGTCACTAGTCACCGACTTTTTCACTAGAAGTTCAACACATTTAAACTCCAGTTACTTAATGCTAAGTGAGTATATTTGTCCCACATAAATTTTACATTTAAAATACTAAACAGCACTAGTTAAAAATGGGTTTAAAACAAAGACTCCTTTCAGTCGTCCTGAAAAAGTAAAAAATTTGTATAAAACAGTTATACACTCCTCTCCAAGACTTACACCAATTATTCTGCCGGTGTTGTGGCACAGATTTCTGTAGGAACCGCTGGGATATGTCTGCCAAAAGTCGCACTCGGAGGCCGGCTCTCCTGTGACATAAATATTCGAGTCTCGTATAACCAAGTTGTCAAAAAAGCAGCTCAGAAAGTGGCAGTAACTAAAAGGAAACAGAGCTAGTGGATTACTCATACGATTAGACGTTTAAGAGCCAACCCTTCGGGATCCTCCAGTGTACACCCTGTGGCAATTGCGACTGCGCAGCCCACGCGTGAGTTCACATCGAGCGCCATTACAGCAAATCCGGACCATGCCCGGTGTCTGTAAAGAAAGTACAATCAGTTTGCCTTTGGCACATGACGACAAACAGAAGACCCTACTCTGGGTCCTTATAAGAACAGAGGCTACTATCAGGATCCTTTATAATCTTTGCCTGCTTGAACGCCTCTCCGACCGTTTGATCCAAAATATTCTTCAGCGTACGACGTTTTGAACTGGCTTTCAGCATACGATTGAACTCGTTGACCCACGGAAATCTACTGACACCACGACACTTTGTGAATTGCAGTGTGCAACGTTTGGCATAGCTTCGAGCCAGATAGCCCAGCTCCTCATCCCAGATCAGTTCACGCATGCGTGAGGCGGGCTTAAGTGTCTTATTCTCGTTGGTGACTACCGTTCCACCGGCGACCTCATTGCGATGCTTGTTCATGTAGGAGAGTATGATGCTGCGAAACTTGTAGGTTTCCGGTATGAGCACCACAAACTTGGTAATGTTTAAGAGCGGTTGCTGTGGGAATGAATTTGATTAAATATATTGTATGGAGATATGACAGTACTTACCATCTCCGTGCACATGAAGTGGTCCAAGTTCCTTATAGCGCAAAAACTGGATTCATTGTGGCAGTAGTTGTAGGAGCCCACAAATGTAGGTTCCAGCTGCAGCAGGCTCAGCAGCAGACCCAAGCAGATCAGTGATTCCAACAGACGCATTACATAAAAATTTTACAAAAATTTATAAAAATGCTTAAAAACTAATCTGAAGCTAAAATCAAACAGTTTTCTTTCTAATTTGTTGTATAATTCTTTTCTGTTTTGTATTTTATGAAAATTCAAAGTTCTTTTATTATAATACCATATCATTATCATTATCATTATTATTATTATTAGTATTATTATTTATTGCTGGGATTTGTAGGAAGAGTTTTATGTTTGCCTATAAATTCATAAAGTTTTTTATTTGTATATATATTTCTGGTATTGTAAAGTTGTTAAAACATTTAATTTGCTTTTATTTAGTTAGTATTAGTTATTAGTATATTAGCAAAGTTTGAAAATCGAATCTTGAACTGTTGATTGTATTCGTTTTTTTTTTTTTTTGTTTTTCGGTTTTCCTTCTCAATTTGAACTACACATGTGATAAACAATAAGTTAACAACAAATTAGGCATTGTTTGGAAAACAAAAGGTACATCATTCATTGTTTATAGCTTGTTTAAGTTTACATCGTTATCTCTTATATGTGTATAAAAAAATATTCTGCTTATTTAATTTTATTCAGGGTTTTATTTCAACATTTGTCTTCAATTTGCAACAATAACAAACAAATTAAGGTATTTATTTCTTGGCGTTGGGGGCGTGTGTGTGTGTGTATGCGTGGTGGGCGTGGTTGGGCATAGAAACAACAAAAAATATATATATACTTATGTACAGTTTTATAGCAAGTGTCTGTGAATGCGTCTCGTTAGTAGCTGTCTCTCACTCTTATTGCATAATAAATATGTTTGTTTTAAGGAGCTGCTAATAAAATATAAATATATATGTATATAGTTTATATATAAGTTTAAAAGTCAGTACTACATTTCATGTGGTTTATGTTTAGCTCGATCTTTGAATTGAGTTGAGTTTTATGCTTGTAGTAAAGGTTTTCTTCCTCCTCTTTTTGTTTATGAAAAGTTATAAACTATTTATGTATATGTACGCATAATAAATATATACCTTTGTCCATTATATAAGTGTAACCACAAAATTTACAAAGTGTTTTAAACTTTCTTCATTCCCTACGCTCGCACACGTTTCGTTTTTATGTACTATTATTAAGTTTTGCTTTGTTTATTAACTAAGTAGTAACACATACATACATACGTTCTAAACCAGGTGTAGGCACATCATTTGCAACAAAAGCGATGCCCACAACAAATGGAAACAAATCTACAATCTAATTAAAGCATTTCTGTGTACACGAGTCTAACTGAAACTTGGACTTAAACTAAACTTAATACTATTACTAACGTAGCTAACTATAATTATATCAATTTAGTTGTGTATGTATGTATGTATGATGTATATATACACAAATGGGGGCGGTGTCGTGGGGGAACTCGAAATCGTAGAGACTATAAGACTAGAGAACCTTTCATTCCTATATATATATATATAAACATGCACAGAGTTCCAATGACAATTTCGTATAAAAAATAGTTAACTATACATAATATATATAGTCTTGATCTATATAGGGTACTACACGCAGGTGGATGAGGCATGCTGCGATACATTCGCAGCTGCCTCCAGATTGAAATCCTTGCTGCGACAGCACATCTCACAGATGCGTTTCGTATCCGGATTCAGAAATGTGCAGAAACGACAGCTCCATTCGTTTGGACTCGTCACAATCAATTGAGTGGACACCGGTGGCGGTTGTTTCGCCACAGCACCAGTGGCACTGTTCCTTGTGCGTCCAGTTCCACTCCGTGCATTGGAGCCGCCTGCTCGACCATCAATGGCGGCTGTTTTGAGTGCTGATTTGGTTTTCTTGACAGCCGCGCTGCTGCTATTGGGTTGCTGCGTTGGTGGCGGTGCCTGCACGACACGTGTCTCCCGCTTCCTCTCCAGCGTGCGGGATTTGTCCACCGTTGTTGGTTGAGTGTGCGCCTCGGGACGGCGCTTGTCGACGGTGCTGCTGGCATTGCCGCCATTGGCCAGTGTCATGGAGTCGAGATCCAGACTCTGTACCAGCAAATCCTCACGATCTCCCAGATCCTTGGAGTAGCCAGAACGTTCGAGATTCTTGAACACATAGTTCCATGACTCGAAACTGCCCACACCTTCTTGTACCTTGGGTATGAGTGGCGGCGATGCGCTGTTCAGCATTGTATAATCATCCAAACTGGTCGATTCATAGCTGGTCGTATCCGAGATGTTCAGTTCACGCTCCGCAGCGCGACCATGAGGCCTTGCCTCGGCGGCACCAGCTGCTGTCAGACTATGACGTTCCCTCAATTCCTTGTGCGTTGATCGCCGATTATTGTCCATGGAATCCTGTCAAGAGCAAGGGGAATTAGTGAAGTAGTCTGGGAACTAATGAATTTTCTGGCTTACCATTAGCTGATCACGATGTCGCTGCTGTCTGTCCATGGTGGAGGCTTCTGCCGCATCCTGTTGTGCGCGTATGCGGCTACTTTTGGGCACAGGACGAGCATACACATACATATCCTGTGCAGGCGGCTGTGGCAGCGTAGTGGGCAAGTCGTAGCCAGCATAAGGCATGGGTTGTGCATAGATGCCACTATTCATGCCATGCTTACTGCCCATCAGCTGACTACGTGGCTGTCCACGACGGGACTCGCAGAGACGCGGATCATTAAAGTCGTGCTGCATCAGCTGAGCGCGCTCATCAAAGTCTATCAAATGATGATCCGTCGGTGGATATGTGCTCTGTCTGTGCTGCATGGCGGCCATTTGGCGGGTACTAGCTGGCACCTGGTTAATGCCACCTCCATGATAGCCACAACTGTGTGGCACTGCACCTGTGGCTGCTGTTGCTGCTGCTCCTGGTGTTGTTGTCGCTGCTGGAGCTGCTCCTGATGGCTTGCCTTTGCTGGCGTACATGTTGCCCGGCTCAGCATGGGAGTAACCATCGAGTGGCGTTGCATATTGGGTATTCAGCTGACTGGAGATGTTGTAGGGCAGAGGAAACCGATTGCCAGGTGCATTATAGGCACCAGCGACAGCAGCATAGGAAGCTGAGCTGCCCATGCTGAGGCCATCGAGGCAATCATAGGGTGTCTCATACAAATGGCCATGACCAAGACCATGTCCATGCCCGTGAGCATGTGCGTGTCCATGCCCCAGTCCGACTTGGCAATCCTTGGGATGCTGATCAAACGAATGACGATGCAGCGTTGGCAGCAACGCATGCGGCTCCTGATAGTGTTCCAAGCTGCGCGAGTGCGTCATTAAACCAGCTGAAGGCTGGGCATGCTGATGTCCATGCGTATGGGGATGTGAATGCGGATACATGCAGTTGAGATTCGTGGGCGGGACAGGCTGCAGAGGCGGCTGATTGATTGCTTGCGTGGGATGCAGTGCACAACTATTTGGATTGGGATTGGTATTTGAATTCCCATGTCCATGCAGAGCACAGGCTGCACTCGGCTCAGCAGCATAGCCATCACAACGATTGGGCGTCAGATTGCTGTACGTGTTCTCCGTCGTATGAAGCAGCTGCTGCTGCTGGTGTTGCTGCTGCTGATGCAGTTGTTCCTTGCGCAAACGCTTCTCGTGCAGCTTGAAGGCCATGTCCTTTATGGTCTGCGTAACGCCGCCCACATGTCGTTCCCGATAATGGAAAATGTCCTGCCAACTGCAGTTAAAGCCGTTGGCACTCAGTCCAGCATAAATGTGCTTCATTATCTGGCACTCCACATAGGCAATCATTGCATCCCGTGAGACATTCGCCACCTGATCGGGACAAATGGGGCCCTCCAGCACGAACGTATCCTCGGCAATGCGATGATAGCCCATGGCCACAAACAGTCTATCCGCATCAATAAGATTCGATTCCACTTCATGCTGATACGAACCCGAATAAGTCTGCAATAAAGGACGATTTATATAAACATATAGATAAAGTATCTGATAAGTTTACTTACTTTTAGCATGCGAAATTCCTTGCGCCAGGGTTTGGTGGACAAATTGTGGGCATACTGACTGATGGCCTCGAAGCCCACGATGGCACTCTGGGCCGTAAAGTCCTCCAGACCACAGACGGTGTTCCTGAGCACATGCTCCGTTTCGGGCAAGAAGAATTTGCGATCATGCGACACTAGACTAAGGAACTCCTTAAGACAGCCTATAAAACAGTTGATTAATTATTTATATTATTGAATTAAATTTCATTGATTTACCTTCTAGCTTCTTGCGTTCCTCGAGCTTCTTGATGCTCTCCTCCGTCTCGAGGTATGTCCAGTGACGCTGCAATATCTCCTCCCACAGCTCTTGGTGTATACCACAGGGCATAAAGTCGGACATGTTGGCGAGGCGTGGCATCCAGCAACGCCAAGGACTCTCATTCAATGTAACCACTGTCGCTCCTGCCACCAGATGCAAAGGAAAGTAAAAAGAGAAATGTTTAAAAGATAGAGGCAAGGCAATAAGTGGATTCAAGGTTGCACAGATTATTGATTTTTAAAACAATGTTCTTCAAATACTAGATGACGATTACGAGTACTTGCTGGAGGAGCAGTTGGAGGGGGTATAGGGTAAGGAGGCTCTCTTAAAGCTCATTCAAGAGCATGCCAAGAAAGGGCACAGAATCTGCCGAAATAGCAAGCGACTTGGCGTATGAATCAGCTTCAAGCATGACGCATATTTAGCTATCAGGTCCCACTGTACAAACACACACACACTCACACACACTTCGACACATTCCCAAGTGGAATTCAGTACACACACGCGTGATAAGCACAATGGCGTGCAAAAAAGTAGTACCACTTAATATGCTACGATATTTGTAGCAATTAATCGCAAATAAGTGTTCAGTTCACCTTAAATTTATAAATATTACGATTTGATTTATATTTATTTGGAATTTAGTTAATATATCAAGTGATTGAGCTACAGATTTCTTCAAATTTATAATGACAAATCGTATGCCAAATCATAGAAATTAACTAATAACAAGTGTAGGTTAAATTTATAACTGTTTTTTCATAAGTAAAACAATATTTTATATATTATATAAATTAATAATATTTTTTTCATAAGTAAAACTATAATTTTGAAAGGTCAAACAAATGATTAGTTTCTAAAAATAGAAATTTGGCAAGGTGCTTCTATTTCATTGCTCATAGCTGTAGATATGTGTGTGCGTAAGTGTAAGTGTATGTGTTCGTACATATGTACTCATATAAAACAATGTCCACAAAACTGATAGAGTAAACAAAGGCAACATATTTGTTATTGTTGTTACTGAATTTGTTGCTAGTTGTTGCTGCCTTTAACCATCGACAGCCGCATCGATGATGATAATAATAATAATGACTGTTTAGTTAATGCTTATCAGTGCCATTTTCCCTGCCTTCCCAGCCACACCACCGCCTATTATACCCCTCGTTACTAGCATGGCATGGGTATCAGCTGAGTGCCGGCAATCTTCTCTACGATTACACTTAGTCTGGCTCAATCAATAAACGATATGCAAGTGTGTGGGTGTGAGTGAGTGTGTGTGTGTGTGTTTCTGCTTAATTCCTTCCATATGAATCACAATTTGTGCATAAAGAAAGCAGTTACAAGTTTAACGGCTTAGCTAAAGTGTCCATAGCTCTATATATATTTCATATTGCTTATATCTGATTCACTCGCATTGAGTTCTGTCGATTTCTGTGCTTCCCCTTAAAATCACTTGCTTGCAGCTGCATAAATTCTCTTTTTACAGGGTATTGGCCTGAGTCAGTCTGTGTTAACAGCTGATTATTAGTCACTCGCTGACTGCACTGAATGAATATACAAATATATATAACTACATTCTTTCATTCGCATGTTGGCCAACTGGCGTCTTGGCCATTTTGCCATTTGGTTAACTCGTAAAACTGACGCTGCACTTCGCCGTCGTCGACGTTGTGACAAATTCAATTTAAAGACTTTAAGGGGGGGTGTGGGAGGTAGGTGGACAAGCTTTTGGCGCCAGAATGCCATTGGGATTATAAACCTTGGTGGAAATCTTATTAGCCTTGGCAGCTGTCCTGCTGCAAGGGATTTTCATGACAAAAGCGCGCGCAAAGCCAAAAAAATATGAAAAATACTGAATTTAAAAGGTAATGAGAGCGACAAAATGTAGAGAGGTGCAAAAGGAAGCGGAGGGGTGAGGGGAACAGGATAAAGCTTCTGTTCTTTATGTGTACCTCGTTGGCGAAATTTTAATTAAATGAAGCCATAAAGTTGGAAAAGCATTGACCATATGCAGTGCAGCTCAAAGTACGAAGACAAACAAAAGAAAAGAGCCACAACAACAACAACAAAAGCAACAAATATAAAACAATTGCAACATTTAATTTACATATTTTATTGAGGGCAAAGCAAAGTGCATGAGAGTTGCATGAAACGTGAGATGGATAAAAAGTAAACAACAAACTGAAAGCTGTATAGAAAGTGACCGGTTCAAGACAATGGCAAAGAGCGGCAGCGAGAGCGAGAGCACAACAAAGGCAACCAGTGGAAAAGGTGTAAGAGCATAATCAAATGCAGAATAAAGTAAAGAGCATAAGCAAATAAACAAAAGCCTTTGAAGTTTACACTGTAAGCCACTGAAGTTGAAGAGAGAGAAGGAGAACAAGTACAAAAACACTTACAGCGAAAGAACAAAAAAATCAATAACAACTAAATGAAGTGCAAAACGAGCACAAAACAACAACAAAAGGAACGAAAAGAAAAGAAGAAAAATGACACGAAACAGAGACAAGAGCTTGAGATCGTTGAGAAAGCTTGTCACGTATTTACGTACGTACAACTGCAACCCGTTTGCTCTCCCACTCTGCCGCTCTCTCTCGTTCTCGTTCTCTTGCTCTTTAAGCTTTTTCAGTGTGAAATATCAAAGTTATGCATTTGCGTAAATATTAAGAAAACAACAAAAACTACGCGCGAGATGGGGAGGGGGTAACGTAACGGAACGTAGCGCGAGCTTTAACTGCGCCGTTAGCCGTAGGCAATGAGTTTGTTGTTGTTGTTTTATGTCCACATGCTAGCGCAAATGAATGTTAATTAAAGAGACTTCATTGACATTGACGCTGCTTACATAGAAAAAGGTTGCTTGTTGGATGAATTTTACAGAAATCACATAAAAATTACATTGCGCTCAGAATATTGGTCATTTATTGATTTTGGCAATACGAACGTAATAAAAATATATGTATGCATGTGTGCACATGTGTGTGTATGTGCTCCCGTTGTGGCCTTAACTTGTATTTAAAGTGGTTTATACTTCAATCTGGCTGTGAGGCACTTGGCGCAACAGTTTAAAGCAGTTTTCTTGGCAAGGTGACAAAAATTGATTCTCCCTGTACGCGTACACATACGAACATGTGTAAGTGAGTATGTGTAAGCAAGTGTGTGTGTGTGTGAACCGTTAGTTCACAGCCGGCAAAGTGTACGGCAGGGTGTTCTAATTCTTATTTTCAGCCTATCGCTTGCATTACTAAATTTAGCAAGACTCACACACACACACACAGACACACACGCATACTGTAGGGAAAAGCAGCATCACAAAAAGCTTATCCACAAACACAATTAACCGGAAATAAACTTACAGAAATTCCTCATCATCGTTGCTCTCGCTGTTTGTTGTTGATGTTGTTGTTGCTGAAGTTGCTGTTATTATTATTGTTGCTGCTGCTGCTGAGTTTATTAATGGTCAGCATCTGCATAGCCGTTAAAGTCAACACACTGTCAAAGTAAAGTTGCCGAATATAATGCGTTTCTTTTTGGCGTGGGTGGTTAAACGACTATTTTTAGCACAGTTGCCGACCTTTTTGGTCGTTTTCGACGTACGAACGAGCTGAAAACAGCGAACGGAATGCTTCCGCTTGTTGTTATTGTTTCAATAGCAGCTGCAGGTTTATCGATATCATTTGCCTGGCAAAGCAATAAGCAGTAGCACAAATTTCATTAGCTTTATCAATAATTGCAAAAAGCATTAAATCACGTACATGATTATTATTTGTATTTGTATTTATTTATTCACACACCTTTATTATTATTTATTATGCGCTGCTTTGTGGTCGTGTCATTTTCACATCAAACTAAACTGAAACACTTATCAGCACTGATTTCGCAGAATTTTACAGCACTGTCGCTTGCACTTACCACTATCGATAGCTTGTCGATAACTATCATCGAGGGCTACAAACACAACACGCGCTCTTGCAAAACGTAAACACAACATGGATGTTGATCTTGGATTTGCCGAAGAAGCTAGCAATGCCGCCTGGCTGAGTAATCGCTATTTCCCCAGTAAATTAGGCGGACGACCTGCCTGGCTAGAGCTTGAAGCACTGCCCACGACAGCTCAGCTGCAGTGCCAGAAGTGCCAAGCACAAAAAGTTTTTCTCTGCCAGTTGTACGCCGCCTACGAGGACGAGTTCAATTTCCATCGCAGCATTTATGTGTTTGTCTGTCGCAATGCGGATTGTCAGCAAGCCAACAAGGCAGAGTATGTAAAAAAAATTATTAGAAAAGCTTAAGCTAACTGCTGTTAATGTGTTATAGGAACTTTACAGTGCTGCGCTCGCAGTTGCCGCTAAAAAACAAATTCTACTCGGAGCAGGAGCCCGCGGAGGACGGAGATCCCTTGGTATGAAGCTACTGCTTTCAAGTTAACTCTACCTAACTGTTTTGCTCTTCATGTAGCCCGCTGTAGCCAGTCCAAAGAAACTGTGCGCCGCCTGTGGCTGCCTAGCGCCACACACCTGTAGTCGCTGCAAGCAGATCAACTACTGCTCCGCTGGACACCAGCGTGCGCACTGGAAGCAGCACAAGCCCAGCTGTGGAACCTCAAAGCCAACTGCTGACTCCACACTGCCAGAAATTGTATTCCCCGAATATGAAATTGTCATGGAACGTGAGGCAACCAAGGAAGCTGCTGAAAAGGATGAAGCCGCTTGCCTGGCCGAGTACGAAGCACTCTCGGCTAGTGGGAAAACGGGTGAACTCACCGATGTGTCCGAGAATGAGCTCAGCAAATACTTTGGCAATGCTGAAGCCACCGAAGACAAAGTCTTTAAACAGTTCAGAAAACGAACGGCGGCGGAGCCGGAGCAGATCGTGCGCTACAAGCGAGGAGGCGAACCCTTGTGGATAGCCAACACCAAGGAAACCATAGGGGAACAGCTGGAGATGCTGCCCAAGTGCAGGCACTGCAGTGGAGCACTACAGTTTGAGTTCCAAATCATGCCACAAATGCTGGTGCTGCTGAAGGACGAACACTTGGATTGGGGCGTTGTGGCCGTGTATACGTGTGCGCGTAGCTGTCGGATAGACGGATATGTGGAGGAGCATGTCATCAAGCAGGATATTGTGGCGAAGGCAGGCGAGGAGCAGCCCTAAGTTGTATACAAATCAATTTTTTTATTTGTAAATGACGAAACAAATTAAAGAAAAATTAGATACGACGAAGGTGAGCTAAGACAGTGAATGAGTTAGGGATTGGGATCAGGGGAATCGCTAATAGCACGCCTTACAGAGCTAACGTTATTTCAGCTTCATAATAGGAAAGTAGCTGTGCTTGGAGAAGTCAAACTCCGGCTGCCGCTTCACTTCCTTCTGATGTCCACGAGCTAGCACATTCATGACCACGAAATTCGTGCGCGCAATTTGCAGCAAATCCGTAATCTGCCAAAGAAATGGGGTGTATTAGAACCAAATGGGAACATAGTAGTTACTTCCTGTTCACTCTTACCTCCTGGTCGGGATTCTGTATGCTCTCGAGCACATTGCGCGCCTGATCAAAGTGTTTGGCGGCAAAGCTGTAGAGCTCCTCGGCGCTGCTGAGCATCATGTGGTCACGTATGCTCTTGAACTCACCATAGGATACGGGTGGTGGGCTGGTCAGGGGCACAAAGGGCGAAAAGCGTCGATTGTAGCGTATCTCCTCGTTGTCAAACTTGGACATGGGCAGACGCACGCGTCCGTCTTTGGTCAGTGCTCCCATGGCCTTGTACATGCCACCGCAGAGACTGAGCAGTGCGTGATAGTAGATAATCTCCTGGCGATAGGGACGCTGTTGTTTCTTATTCTTCTTGGGCTTGGCAGCCTTGCGATTCTTGCCACCAGATCCACCGCCGCCGCTGCCATTAGCCTGAATTCTGCTCTGATGCTCGGCGTACTCCTCCTGGGCCAACAGAATGTTCTCCGTGCGCGTTAGAGCCGACACCAGGAAGCCCACGAGGAACTCATAGGGATACCAGTAGATGTATAGAAACTCATGGACCGCATACAGCTCCAACTCGAAGCCGGACATCAGATAGATGAGCATGGCACGAAAGCAGTTGTAGAGCACCCAAGTGGAGAAGTGTGTGCTGTGTTTTAGTGCGGTCGCATGCAACTCATTGCCCTCCATGGCACGCTCATTGGCCAGCTGATTCATCAGCGAGTCCAGACGCACAGCGTCCACCTGCAGTGGATCGAAGTTCTCGATCAGATGCGCCAACTTATCCCGTTGTCTGGCACGATTGAAACCACACAAGCGAATAAACTGATTGAAGGTGTTCATGTTGATGCAATAGCGAAAGAAGGTTTCCAGATGCTGCTGCACCTTGGGATCACTGGCCACTGGATGCTTCAGATTCAGCACTGGCGGGGAGTTAAATACTTGCACGGAGTGACGCAGGAACTGTTTCATCGACTGCTTGCCATGGGCCAGGCGTATGCTGGCGCTGAACAGATTCTGGAGCACGCTGCGTGATAGGATGCAGTGTCCCGACTTGCGGCTGTATTCGATGAAGAAGTTCTGTGAATAGGAAGAAGACATTAAGCAGGTGTAGGGCGTTATGTCTGTAGCAAGTGCTCACCAGCGCGGAGTAGTAATCCTTG
Source organism: Drosophila dunni (assembly GCA_018152125.1). Taxonomy (NCBI): domain Eukaryota; kingdom Metazoa; phylum Arthropoda; class Insecta; order Diptera; family Drosophilidae; genus Drosophila; species Drosophila dunni. Next base: position 8,839,801 of record JAECXC010000339.1, on the reverse strand, counting down.
TAGCGTATCACCTTGCAGGCGTACTTGAAGCGTGCCACCATCTCCTCCAGAAACTGATAGCTGGCGGGTCTCTCGCGTATTTTGATACTGCGTGGAAACGTCGGCGGTTGACTGCGGTCATGTATGCGCGGTGAAAAGCCCATGGGATTTGGTGCCTCTGCTGCAAAGAAACCCCAAGTGGTCAGTACCAAACTAATCTGTACTTTCTGAATAACTTACAGCCCTCCACTGGTTGCGTGCCACGTTCGATGGTGCGTTTGATAAGCGGCAACAGCTCGGAGGCCACATTCAGATTCTTGTAGATCTCATTGACTGCCTCCTCGGCGTTTTCCGCATTGGCCATAAGCTCCACCTGGTAGATGGCCTGGAAGAGATGCCGCATAAAGCGTAATCTATGCACCACAGCCATCAGACCTTGCTCATCGCTTTGTGGCAACTTCTTGCATCTGCGCACAATCTCATCCTCAACATCTTTTAAAGAACTCGCTATGGTGGCGGGCTGTGCCTTCTCAGCGGCCAGCAGCGCTGAATTGCCGTACAGTTGAAAGTCCTCCTCCTCGTTAACAGCCGCCAAGATGATGATGTTCTTTATAACCACAATGAGATTACGCACAGCGATGCAGAAGACACGCAGTGCCTTGTCCTTGATCTGCGATGGTGCGTGCAGATAGAGGCAGGTGAAGAGCACCTGATCCATGGAATTGCCCTCCAGCCAGGACACCAAGCAGGCAAACAGTGCATCAAAGATGCCAATCAGTTCAGCGGGCTCCAGACCCTCCAGCTTAATGGCGCCCATCTGAAAGATGCAAATTATAAGTAACTTGTGGTTGCTGGGATTAGTCAACTTACGGCGACGGCTGCCTCAAATGAGGGTGGTGGCAAATCGAACTTATCAAAGCCCATGCCCACATCCATTTTGGGGTCCATTATCTCAATAGCAGACATGGCCTCAAACAGCCCAAAGAGCATGTCCTGGGCCAGTTCGCCAGGCAGCAGCTCCTCGCAGGCCTCATGAAACTCCTTAGTTACATCTACCCAACCATAGATGGGGTATTGTGTAATGTCCTCGGCAGCGCTGCCGCCTCGTATTGCACGCTGCACATCATTGTCAGCAAATCCACACTCGTTCATACTCCACTCATCTTGTTCATTGCTTTCCCTTTCACGCTCCCTCTCCCGCTCTCGCTCCAAATCCCTTTGCTCAGCTGTCGTTCGCATTGCAGCAACAGAGGCTGAGGCAGCAGCTGCGGCAGCGGCGGCGGCAGCAGCGGCTGCTGCAGCAGTTGCTGCCTGAAAATCCGTTGGCTGCTCGCTGGTGTAGGTTCCCTGCATTCTCCTTGTTCGGCCAGCCACTTAATGAGTAGTTGCTTTTGTCAATTATACAGTTTTTAAGGAATTTTATTTGTGCGATTTTGACGTGCCTCTAACAATCTGTAACAGTGCTGTAAAGTACTAAACACATTGCACAGCACTGAATGCGCGCAGTGTGGCAACGCTGCGCAAGCTGGGCGCCAAGAACGTAACGATTTGAAACGATAAAAAATTAAAATTATGAGGCACGCTATGAAAGCAACAAAAAAGCTGAAAATTGAGACTTGCAAAATAAAAATATGTTAAATTGTATTAAATAATGTTAGTTCATTGCACTTGACGGCGTTTTCATTAAGTAATTGTTTTGCCAATGCAGCGTTTAATTTATGCTGACTATAAAAAAGAGAAATAAAAATTGACATATTAAGTTCGGCAAGTGTTGATAAGCAGCGTATCAAATATAGACACATGCTTATCGCAGTTGGTTTGTGTTTATTCAAGTGTGCTCAAGGTTTCGCAGGGGAAATGGACCCCAGTTGTCTTATCAATTGCTCTCAACTGTTATCGTGTTGAGTGGGAATGTGAAAAAGCTCGCTCAGCTTTTCAGCCGCTTTTACTGCTCTTCGCGTCATTTTCTGAGCCGGCAACGGAGTGCTTTTGAATCGGCTCCTCCATTCGACATTTTGGGGTTGTCCGTGTCGCCGAATCGCCGTAGTCGTAGTCGTAGCCCTACGTCCCTGTTTGAGTGTGTTTTCAACTGCCCAAATAACGGCAAATTGAGTGGAAAAGCGTCAGTTTCACCAATGCGAGGGGTTGATTTAGTTTGTTTACAACAATTCGGTTTCAGTATCAAATGCGTTGCCCTCGTGGTTAATACGTGGACCTGCTAAAAACTACAAAATAAAAATCGTATAATAAATTATAACAAACTAGGCGGACTTTTTCAAAGCAGCGACAAGAACACGCAGCAAAACTAGCACAAAACAGGAAGGAGACGCACATTAATAACCATTTATTGGTCAAGTAAGTAACCACACTCTTCTCCCTGTACTATTTCTAATTTATGTATTGAGCTCATAAGGCTAAAGTGCGGTTTGGTAGTGCTATTTATTGGGTTCCTAGAAAACAATACAAATCGGTGCATATATACGACAAAATTTAAATATATATACGAGTGTACACGTAAATTTAGCGTCTAGTTTGTGTGTTTTTCAAAAACGACCGCAACTTGATTAAATGTGCCCAAAATATAAATAAACACCACACACAATGGCCAAAATGAGGGAACTTTTTGGCAGGCGACCAAATCAAATTATAAAAAATTGTCTGACCCTATAAACGTCTGGGCATATATACACTTAATGTATTTATTTAAATTGTGTTAAAAACATTAACAAAATTCAACAGGAAAGCAATCAAAAAGGCGTTAGGAAAAGTGCCAGAAAATGTGAATTTTTCTTTGAAGAAAAGTTACTACAATGTGTCCAATTGGGATTCAACTTGAGTCAGACAATGCTGTCCTATTGGGTTTCTGCTTCAGTCAGACACTGTTAATGTTACTACAATATGTCCAATTGGGTTTCTGCTGCAGTCAGTCGCTGTTAAGGTTACTACCGTTAGTCCAATTGGCTTCCTTCTTTAGTCAGATAATATTAAACTCACAACAATTTGTCCAATTGGATACCTACTGCAGTCAGACAGTTTTATGTGCCTTTATCTACTTTTCTGATAAGCAATTCGTAGATAGTTTTGATGGCTGTTAACAAGCGGTTATTGGATCGCGATTAAAAACTCAATTTATTTGCCAAAAAATCCCAGATTTAACTACTTATTTCGGTGCTGTTATCATCCAAAATAAACCAAAGTAAATAATTATTGTTATTTATAAAATAAACCTTGAAATTAGCTTTAAAGTGTCTTTAAGTTCAACACACACTTTGGGCAAACACGGCTATCTTTCTAGTGCTTTGATAACGCAGTTTCATAATGTTTATTTTCAAGAACTGTGCGACTGATAACAGTCGACTGTTATCGCCATAAATACATAAAAAGTAACAGCAGATCATAATACAAAGTTCCCCAAAGAAATACAAATTGAAACTGTACAAATTGTACGAATTTAATATCAATTTGACATGACAATTGAGCAAATTAGAGCAGAGATTTCAGGGGGGGAATCAGGGGACAGAGGGCAGAGGACAAAGGACAAAATGCTGCGTGTTCGGTCCATAAAATGTTTGATTACAAAATGTTTGCAACAAAAGCAACAAATGTTCAAACCACACAAGGCAAAATCCGCACGTACGCGGTAAAAGCAATGAAAATCACTGTCTGCAAAAACTTACAAAGCAAAGCTTCTCCCCTTCCCTACCCCTCCCTCTACTGCCCCTAGCACCCCCTCTCTGAGGAGCCAAACAACACGCATGGCATTTATTTCAATTGATTTGAAATGCCAGCAAGCCAAGCACACACATTTGTCCGTAAAGAAGAAATTCCTGCCGGATGCCAAGTCCAAGTTCAGTTAGCCAAAGTTAACGTTACGTATACGCCCCCCATTACCCAGTTGCTTGAGCTTCTCTCTCGTTTATTTGTTGGTTTTTTCTGGCTTTTTTCTCCTCTTTTTTTCTCTTTTTTCCTCGTACTTATTTTCTGTATCGATTTGATTGGATTTGATGTTACGAGTTTGTTGTGTTTTACACGCTTCAATAAAGTTTGGCCTCAACCAAATCCTGAACTCAATACGAGTTCGGTTGCTGTCCATTGCCTGGCATTCCATCTGCACTTCCCTCCCCTTCTCCTACTCCTACTTTGCCTCTGCCCTCCACAAAGCTAGTTAATTGAATTCCTGCAAATAGCTGACCGATTTGGGGCAACTGTTCTGAATGGCTTAAACTTCATAGCATTTGGCCCAAACACTTGCCTGCAAATGATGGCGAAACTAGCTGAAAAAGTGCTGAATTATGTACCCAAAATTTGGCTTAATCAATTAGTTTGGTAATGTTCATAAATAAAATGTTGTGAGACACAAGTTGGGCAGTCTTTAAAAGGAAGCTTAAGGCAGTTCTGATTACTTCCATTTTACTTCCAACTAAATTTATTTCAACTTACAATATTTACTCTGAACTTTGCACCTTAACGGTTTAATGTAATTAAATAAACTTTGTCAACTTAAAAATACACAACTGAGTAACAGTGACGCAGTTTAAATAAAAAATATAAAAACATTGACCTCAATGACGTGCTGGTAGGAGGTTCAGCAAAGTTGGGATCTTAATCAATATCAGTTTAAAAGTGGTAATTAAATATGTGAATTAAATTAAACAGTTTTTATTTTTATAAGCAAAGTTTAATACAGTTAAAATGAAGCTTAAAGATTTTAAATAGATAGGTAGGTAGATAGATAGGTATATGGAGAGATGGATAGATAGATAAATAAAATGTATAGAAAGATAGATAGACAGACAGATAGATAGAAGCTAGGTAGAAAGCGAGATAGATAAACAGATAGATATATGAAGAGATAGATAAATAGGTAGATAGATAGATTGATAGATAGATAGATAGATATATGGAGAGATAGATAGATAGATAGGGAGATAGATAGATAGATTGATATATAGAGAGATGGATAGATAGATAAATAAAATGTATAGAAAGATAGATAGATAGACAGACAGACAGATAGATAGAAGCTAGGTAGACAGCTAGATAGATAGACAAATAGATATATGAAGAGATAGATAAATAGATAGATAGATAGATAGGTAGATAGATATATAGATAGATAGATAGGTAGATAGACAGACAGATAGATAGAAGCTAGGTAAACAGCGAGATAGATAGATAGATAGATAGACAGATACATATATGGAGAGATAGATAAATATATAGATAGATAGATAGATAGATAAATAGTAGGAATAACAAATTAATTATATTTATTGAAAGATAAAGTCTATAGTTAAATATATTTCATAAAAGCTTTAAGTTTTTACTACTTTCTTTTAATATATTTATTGCTAAACTAAAGTTTGTAAAAAATTATTTCAATTGTAAATAGAATTAACTAATAAAATAAAAAAAGATTTGATTTCCTTTACCACATAAATTCTATTAAACCTCAAGGTATTAAAATTACTTACTTAATGCCAAATAGAATAAACTATTCATGAAAAAACAGAGGGGTCTATTAACCCACTACTCTTTGGAGTACGTGGTCTACTTAGATGCCATTTTCTAGTACCCAACTAAATTTGTTAGTAACTTTTAAAGTAGAATTACTGTACTTAGGCACAATATTAAGGTCTTAAAGCTTTTCCAGCCCAAAATGCGAGTCAGTGGCCAGGAAAATTGTTGAACAGCCTGAAATCATTTTGCATGCAATTAAATAAACGAGTCCGCATAAGTTACGAGTGTGTGGAATCAGGTTTATTTGTCGATTTAATTCGGTTAACTAAAGGTCGGAGTTTGGATTTATTGCTGGCATTTTGTTTGTTTTCGTAACGAGGCTGCGACTGAAGACAATTAATGAGGCAAAGGACTCGTCTGTTGGTAATCCAATTGCTAAGCGCATTTGGCTCAAAACCAATTAAGTTAAAATGTTTACCAATTCAGTGGCACTTCAAATAAAGGACGAAGGAAAGCACAAAAGCCAAGAACTTTTGCTGCTCCTTTTGGGCTCAAGAGATGGAAACATAACAATGACAATAAAAACACATCAACATCAATCTGTCAACAAAAGACAGTTCTCCCCCTCGAGTTGTTTGTCTGGTGATTGTGGGGCACGGAGGGGAGATGGGTACTCCTTTCCAACTCAGAGTTTGCCCAGAAAACTGTCTCATTGAATTTACAAGTATTTAAATGCAGAAATTTTATATATACAAGGAAGGTTTGCATAGAGGGTTCTGAACGAGTTTCTATAGCTGCCATTATCATCAACACACCGTCATCATTATCATCATCATGTTGCTCATCACGATGATGCGTCAAAGGAAACAGCATGCCGGATCTCATTTTATTACAAGAGGAAAGGCAAACAGCAAAATGGCGCCAACATTGTGTTAGCCATCAAATGGCAGCACCAGCAGGTAACAGTGCTGCCAGTTTGGCCTGTTTGTAGCTAGAAATGACTGTTTTTTAAATCATCCCCTTTACTGCTGTAGCCATTTCTGGCCAGTTACGCAGCACAGTGAGTACCATAAGGCAGCCAACAGTAACCATGCCCCGAGGCAGCTTGTTGCCGCTGCAATTCAACGAAGCGGCAAACAGAGAATCATCATCATCATCATAATGACGTTGCCTGGCTGGCTTCCTGCCAACAATTTAGCTGCTGTCTGTTTGCTTTCGGGCCATGTTGTAGTAATGGTAGTAGTGACAGGCAAGCTTGGCACACGCGGCGTATGCGTATTGTTCTCGCATTGCTGGCGGTTGTTGCAGCAACAGCAACAGTGTGGGGGGAGGTAGGGGCTGTTGGCCAGGACAATATGCTGTCGGATTAGCTGTAGTCCGTGTGGGACAACAACAAACACTCTGTGTAACAACTGAAACAACAATGACAACGCCAACAGATTTCAGTGCAAAAACGGTGGCACGTAGTAGGTGGCAGTGGCAATATGTAGGGAATTATCTTGCATTTTGCAGCATTTCATTTTAATTGAGCTTTAAGCTTTCCATTTGCCACTGTTTGCAAGTTGCAACTTTTCATTTGCATTTTAAGCTGACAGTTCTGTTTTTGCGCTCTCCCTTTTACACTCACTCTGCTGCGTTCTCTGCTCCACTTACAAACTGCACTCTCTGCTTCGCCCTTTACTTCTATCACTGCTGCTTCTGCTTCTGCTGCTTCCTCTGCTTCGTCCTCTGCTGCTTGCTATACTCCTCTAACTAATGCTGCCTCTGCTCTGCCCTCTGCTGCTATCTCTGTTCCGCCCACTGCGGCTCCCGCTGCTCCACTCTCTTCTGCTTTCTGTATTGCCTGCCGTACTCCTCTCACTACTACACCCACTGCTCTGTCCTCTGCCGCTGCCTCTGCTTCACTCGCTGCCGCTCTGCCTCTTCCGCTCCTTCGCTGTTGCTGCTGCTCTGCCACTAAATGCAAATGCGACAATGAATATATCATTGCCTACAAAACGACAGCGTGAGAGGGAAAGTGACAGCAAGCATGAAAGAGAGTAAACGCAAAGGGAGAGGCAAATGAAGAGCGCAGCTGTGTGTGTTAAAGATATGAGCATATTTGCAATTTCCGCATAACGAACAATAATAGTAATAATAAAATTTATAAATTGGATTGCCACAATTTACACAAATTTAATCAACGCGTGAAAATTGAGCATTTAATATAAGTTAGGGCGGATTAAAGGCTGTATAAATATGTTATAGTAGATTAGTGGGTCTGATAGTAAGATAATAGAGGCAAATAAACGGCGTGATTACTTAAAGCTAAGTAGAAAATAAAGCTACAAAGAATCGGCCTTGGGTGTGGGTGATCATCTTAAATGAACTTAAAGAATTACTGCATACACTTAGGCGCTATGGGGCTAAGTATTTAAGTAGCTATAACTATAGAAATGTATATTTTAAATTAAAGAAATTAAGTTTAGTAATAAATCTTGACAAAACTAAACTAATGATACCCAAAAGAGTTAGCTAATACCCAAAATGTGGCCGTTATGTAGGGTAATATGAATTCATAGAGTTTTTAACAAGTTCCCCCACTAAATTTGAACTACTCTCTACCCCAATTTGTTTTTTACAGTGTACTACTTCCAGTTTAAAGGTCTTTTTCAAACACGTCACATCAAAAATTATATAATCGTGTTCATTGAAAGATGACACACATTCTGATCACCCTCTGCAAATTGTTTTGTTTTTGTTTTTGTTTTTGTTTATATGGAAATGCAGATGCGTTCTACGTTTTGCATTCTACACGATTATTGCTCATAGCACACTATATATCAGATAATATTACAAACTGACTGACGGAGGGTGCACAATAATTATAGTAAACAATCGGCTAATGAATTTTTATTGCTTTCGTTTGTCGGTTGTAAATGCTTTGGGCATTAGTTTCGACAGCTAAATCTAATTCTCACTTTATGTGTCCATTTGATCTGGTAATGGTGGCATAATGAATCAGGTAATGCTTAAGCAACAACTAGAAGAACTACAACAATCGAAACGTGCATTGTTCTCGCTGCGATGCAGAGATAAAAGCATTTTAATGTCTTTAGAATGTAACATTAATTTTGTGCTCGCATTTGGATTTGGACTAGTACTCGTACTCGTACTCGTACTCGGATTTAGAACCGACCTGCTGACGTACTAGAAAAAATACAGCATGCAAATGAAGTGAACTAAGCGCAGCTAAAAAGACAACTAAATCAACGTAAGGTCTACTTACACTGAGAAAAACATTATGATGAACAAATGGGGTAAGTTAGAAAGGCTACAGTCGAGCGGGGCAACTATAAAAGACCCCATACCCAGTCTAGTAAGGATTTTATAATACAAATAAGCAACTTTAGACGGATTTGTCCTTTGGAAGCTATAGGACACAGTTGTCTTGGGGGAAAACTTGGTGTCTCTAGCTCTTATAGTCTCTGAGATCCCTGAGATCAACAGAAATAACCTTATTCTATTATATTATTATTCTGTTTATCATATTCTTGTTAATTCAACTGTTTATGAGATGATTGCTTACCTTAATCAAGTATTTCCTCAATTGGTTTATATATAACCCCCATCATCAAAGATCAGGTGTTTTTCTCAGTGCAGCCATCGTGAGGCGGCTTACCGACCCGCGATTAATTATGGCCAACAATAGACGTTTGGTAACACCCACAGAGCGGCCGTGGGCAAAGTGTGATAAGGCGGACAACTGGCAACCTGCAACAAAGTAAAGTAAAGAGAAAAATTAAATTTATATATAAAAAAATGCATATACATATATATGTAGATATATGTAGATATATAAACAAATCTGGGCATGTTGCAGCGACGACATTGGCTTTCAATTTCAAGTCACGTTCAACATTTAAATGTTGACTTAAAGCCACACGACAACGACGGTGACGACGGCGACAACGTTGGTCACTTCCAGCTTCAGCTTCAGTTCCAGTTCCAGTTGAGCTCCAGCCGAGCGTGGGCTATTTGTCCAGTTACCCTCCAATTACCTGCCCACCCTGCACCCCGCACCCTGCACCCTACAGCTGCCGTGGGGTCAAATCAATTCCGCTTTGTCAAGCACACACTCGACCGTACACCTGTCGGAAAAGCCAGCGGCTTTAAGTTATATATTTGCAGCCAACTTACCAGTTCACGTATTTACATAAGAATAAAGCTTTAAATTTATAATGATTTATTGCATATTTATAGAGAAAACGCCTTGTTTTATGGGCAAATAAATTAATATTTAATAATATGGCAAACTTAAAGTGAGGGCCTTATGCAATACACTCGACTTTGTCTAATTATTAACATTAACAGCGAGCGTTGACAGCGTGTCAGCCATTAGCAGTGGCAAGAACTGTTAGCTAGCGTTTGAGCTGTTAAATAACATGCTTAAGCTGCTTAACAGCTGTTAGCATGTCAAATGCCAGCTTGCAACCTTTCACTCACTTTAACAGCGCTGTTACCTAGCATTTGAGCCGTTTAACAGCTGTTAAGCCCATTTATTAGAGTATTTGAACATCGCTCACTATTTGAACTGCTGCATTCCTAGCTATAAGTATTTTCACAGCTGTTGTTAACTTAAATATATAGCTAATCCCACCCATTCCAATTAGAAATATGAAAACCTCAACGATCGTGTCATAACCCAAACGAAAAAGCGTTTAATTAAATGTGTATAAAATGCAAATGTTGCAGATCTGGTTTATATATACCTGAGTCTATATATCAGCTGGAACATTCATCATATGGTAGTTTAAAGCCGCTTTAGCCCAGCTGCTATTTAATAATAGATTAATTTTGTTAAAATGCGAATTAATTTAACTCATACTTGACCCTGAAACGTTCAAGTCTTTTGTAAATTGAAGCTATTAAATTGTGCATGCAATTAATGTAAAAGATATTTTATAGTTGACTTAAATAACACTTTCAGTCTGCTAAAAGAGTCATTGGATTAAATGTTTAATAAAGGTAATGCTGTAGTTACTCATTTCGACTGATCGGTTGGATCAAAAATCAAAAGTTTTAATCATTTAGTTGCAATTTAATTTGCATTCGATACTTAAACGATCACACCGTGCACTGTGGGCACTTAAACGGCGTTAATGTCTTTATAATTATCGATATGCAAACAAATTTCTCAGTCACCGACGCAGTCGCCGCGCGATGACGGTTCATTAAAAGTCATTAAACGTGGCACTAAATTAACATTCATACAGATAAACTATAAACTATTAATACATATAGCATTTTTTAGCAGCATTTTAGCAGCCCAAAGAAAATGTGCTGAAAATTGTATGCTCTCTCTGTGCTGTGCTGAAAACTAGTTTCATTTGGCTGAAATCAGAGACATCTGCAGTAGGTTAAGCTGTGGGAAAGCTACAATTCAACTGCTCGACTGTTGAAAGCCCAGTTTTCAAATTTCAATGGTTTTATATGTCATAATCTCTGCTTAGTCTCTGTTCAAAGTCTCTGCTAAGTGCTTAGACAAATATTTATAATTAATTATCAAAATAAAAGTACTGACTTCAATTCTGTTGCTATTCTAAAGAGCTTTGAATACAAAAAATTCCTTATTTGTAAGAACAACTCACTTTTCATTAAGAAAATTATAGATATCATGCCATTAATATCAATACAGTGTAAGATCTACTCACGGACAGCTGTCTCAGGCGTAGAGCTCCCTTAGCCGGACGAATTTTATAGGTTTTCAGCATGGTTTTCATACAAAATCCGCTCTCTTAAGTGGACATCTTCTCAGGCGGACCGTCGCTGTCCGTCATAAGTACATAAGTTTTACTTGAGGAGTTAGTTCCTGAAATCCCCTTTGATGCTGAGCTAAAGGGTTTTAATTAGCAGCAATCAATTATTTTATTTAATAACTAAATTTGTTATATAAACATTTAGCTTTGAGCTCATTATAAGTGATCTCAGCCTGAATGAACGTTAGGTTTAAATTAATTTTCATTCAGCACAAAAAAAAGCCCATTTACACTTATAATACTTAGCTACAAAGGTTCCAATACAAATAATCAGTTAGCTTCAAAAATAATTAAGACATTTAAGCCTAAGAATTGAGCTCGGAGCCCAGTTTTGATAGAAAAATCAAGTTATTTGTAACTAATTAAAGCAACTCGTCTTAAATCAGTTTCTATTTACCGTAGAGTATTCAAAGCAGAAGTAACGAAACTTATAACTATATCTATAAAAAATCAACTTATGCGGTTTACGTGCTGCGAGTTAATTTATTAACAATTAACTCAGCTTAAACTACAAATTGCGAGTCGTTTGGTGGCACACACCACACACCACAGTCCGCACACCACACACCAGGCAAACACATGTAAATTGTCAATTAGTCTGTTTATAATGACAGACCGCCGTTGAGTTGGCTTTCAACAGAGCGTCAGTTAGTCAGCACTAGTTTTATTTAGCTTCTTTTTGGCTAGTTGAATGCAAATTATGGCAACAAATTGGTAGAAAACAAATAAATCATATTTTTTTATAGCCGCCTCGTTGAAGTTGAAGCCAAAGTCGAAGCCGAATGGGGCGAATGGCTCATTAGTCACATGACTTGGCACAAACTGTTGCAGTGGAAATGCAAATGGAAATGGAAAAGGGAAAATTTGAATGGCAATTTCCGTAGACAATGCAAAAATCAAATTAGAATTTGGTTTGTAAATGGAGTTACTAATTGGAAACTGTGTGCAAGCTAACAAACTATTTATTAGTAAGCCCTTAAATTAAGCACCAAAGTGGATTATTATACAATTTTAGCCACATCAAGTATACGACACGTTTTGGCCTTTTTTTATAGTCAGCCGTGACTGGCCAAAAACTGGCAACAAATTCGCACTGAAGGTGATGAATGTACAGAAAAACGTTTAACACCTGCAGTTGAGCACATCAAAGGGTTAAAGCCCAGACTGCGAGTGGTAACAAAGGCTGGTCACGACTAGAGTTAGTTTAATTGACTTTAGTCGCGTTGATTATCGCAAATTCAATGGAATAAATTTAGAGTTGAACTAAAAATAGTACGAAACAGGTTCATTAAACAACGAAATTAAATACTAATTAGTAATTACCCAAAAGTTCAGTGTAATTTCCAATAGGATTTTAGTCGTAAACTAGCGAAACTTTCCACTTATTTGCTATCACGTGCCCATAACAACAATAAAAAAATAAATATTAAATAAATTATTAATGCGCACACTTAACGCTCTCAAACAAATCCATAAACAAAATAATCAAAATTCTTGTCAACAAATGGCGAAATGAAAATCCAGTCAACAAGCGAAGCCGAAACCAAAACTGAAATAACTTAATAATCACAATTTATGTATAAATAATTTAAACATTTTTAAACCTATTCAGAAAGTCAAGAGCCTAGAGGGGAGGGAGGGACGGAGGGGACTTTGACTGTCTGGTTATTGACAAGAGCGCACGCCCGCCAAAGTAAACAAAAAAAAAAGCACACAAAGCAAAGAAAGAAAAAGCAAAGAAAATAAAGTTGAATGAGAAATAACAAAAATATAAGCGAGACATCGGCTACATCAGAAGTACTAGTCGTTGTAGTGGTAGTGGTGTAGTGTAGTGATATAGTGCGGGCGTTGTCAATGCAAACAAACCCAACGCAACTGACCTCCGCCTCCAATAGTCTCCTCTCGAGAGCCCCCAGACCCGTCGTCACTGAGTGCGCCTCCCGGGCATTGTCATTTTCATTTTCATTTCGTTTACGTTTTGGATTTCGATTGTTATTGATATTGAGATTAATGCAATGTCTGCCAGCGTCTGTAAACAGAACTATCTAGATTCCTTTCTCTATCCAGCAAATACTAGAAGGAGGAACTGGTGACAGCTTGAGGTCTATTTGCATAAATGCAGCAGAGCTCGGCACGTAACAATGCAATTTCTCAGACGTGCCTCACAGCCATGGTCATGTTAGCTACGCTTCCATAGTCACTCTAATCGTTGTCGTCTCAAAATAGTCATGCAAATCTAACAAATTGCTCTGATAATTTCTTAAACTGCATTCCACTGCCAAGTTAACACGAAGTGTAGTCGGTTTGTTGTACAATCAATCAAAGGATCAGCCAATTGACAAATTCTTTCACTTCTCTCTCACTGCGGAAGTTGTAGCCGCAGTCGGCGTCGCTGTCGCCGTCGAATTCACGCAGCCGGAAAGCAGCGGCTGAGGCAGACCGGCAAGAACCATTCACAAACTTGTCACGACACCCAAGCCAAACTGCTGTCTCTTTTCCACTCTAACACTCTCAACTGATGAGCAGCGCGGCAGCGACGGCGGCAGCAGCTAGCTGAGCGAGCTTTCTTTTTATAACAAGTACTCACACACACACACACTTATGCATGCACGTCCGATTGTTTGCCTAAATCCACTCGTGTGGAACCAAAACCAAATGCAAATCTTACTCTTTTTGTCTCTATTTCCACCTTCATCTTCAACACAAACACAGCGACAAACGCACACACACACGCACCCCATGCTCAATCAAACGAAGCATTTACGCCGCCGTTGGCGTCGCTGTCGACGCCCGCTGCGATGTCCATAGAGCTTTTGGTTTTTGTTGTGTCCCGCAATTCGTATGCTCGTGCCTGTTGCTCAGTTGCGATCGGCAGCAGGCAATAACGGAACCAGATCCAGCCAGCAGTGAGATTGCAATTTCGCCTCTCTCTCTCGCTCTCTCGCTCTCTCGTTCGCTCTCACTGCCCGTGTGTGTGTGCTAGCGTTTACGTGTGTGTGTGTGACTCTATCCAATATCTATATAAAGTGCAAACATTTGCGATGTTTGGCATTCATTGTTTGCACAAGGGAAGCTAAAGCTCGTTCAGCCCCAAACTAACTCCCACAAGGACCTGTAACTGTAACTGTAACTGTGTCGGTGTCGGTGTCTGTGTGCGCGTGTGTGCGTTTGTGTGTGCACACTGAATTAGCATTTTGCATAACTGTCAAAGTTATTAAGTGTTTTACCCATTGAACTGTGCTTAGCGAGCAAAAACAAAAAAAAAGAAAAAACAATTCAAATAAATCAAATAAGGTTAATAAACAAAGGCAGCAGCAACAATAATAAATATCAGACTGCTGGAAAATAAACAAACGTCGCAAAAATAAAATAGAAACAACAAAAAAAAAGTTTAAGAAGCGCGCGCCAAAAAGCTAAACGAATTTTTGTGTTTCTTTTGTGCTGCTGCTTCTTCTACTGGCCGCGTCGTGTGTTATTATTTATACGTTAGGGATTTTCCTCAATCTTTGAACATTTTCCCAAATTTACAAATATACAAAATGGAGGTGCAAAATATGCGCGAGCAGCCGCTGCTGCAGAGCAAGCACCGCATCCTTGACTCCAGATGTGCGGTAAGTGTGGCTAAAATGAGTAAATATACAGTACGACGATACGTTGAACCGCTTGACCCTTGACCCCTCTACCCCACCCCCACCATCACATACAGTCAAACATAAACAAAGCTCATTTGCGTGGGTTCTAGTATTTCCATTGCCAAAGTCGTGCACTTGCAAATTGGCGGTTTTGGCGGTTTTTAGCGGGGTTTGGCGGGTGCTAGCGGCGTCTGATGGCCCCTATAAATATACACGTATAGTAGTGGTAGTAGTGTGTGTGTGTGCCATTAATAGATTAAAGATAATGTAAACATATAGCCTACATTGTACGTAGTCGGTGTGTAAATAAATCTAACGCAGGGCGTCAGTAGTGGGCGTGGTCTCTCAAAATACGCACTCAGAATGCAATTAATTTCGATTTTTGGCAAAATATGCAAATTATTTGAAAACAATTCACTTGATTCCATTGCTACACTAGCCAACAAAGTTTGGGATTGGATTTTAGCCCAGTTTTCTAGCGGAAATGGAAAATTTAACAAGTGATGTTAGCCTTGAAAATTAGTATTTAGCTTTTTATTAATTTAGCAACACATGTTGGGAATTTTAAGCTCATTGGCTTATAAACAAAATATTATAAAAATATATGGCTTTTAAAATGGGCTAGGAAAGTCGAGATAACTAAGAGCAGTTTGTTCCATTGATTCTCCATGAAATTTTAAATAAATTTATATGTTTAATAAAAAACTGTTTTTTAAGTGTTTTGATCAAAATCTCACCACAAAATCTTTTGTTTTTTAATTAATTTAAATTCTAATGCAATAAAAAAAATAAATATCTACTAAAAATTTAAACCAGTTTAATTTAGTAATTTTTATAATCAAATTTAAAATATGTTTAACATTTTGCCGTTAGACAGTACTTAAAAGTATGCGAATATTTAGAAATATTATTAATGGCGCCTGTCAAGCAGGTACAAGAAAAACAAATTAGAAAATGGAAAATAGACAGGGACAGGCACAGGGAGAGTGACAGAGACAGCGAAAGGGGCAGAGACTGGGTGCTGGTACTGAGACTTCGACTGGGAAATGCAAGTGAAAAGTGTCTGCGACGCTACTCGACGCGACGTGCCACATGTGCTTCAAATAAAATTTGTTTGCCTTTCATCTGAGAGCAATAAATAACCATAACAAAGCGACAGACATACGAATGCCGTTATTTATATAGAAAACAAAAAATATATATAAACAAACCTATATCTAGCTATATCTATACATGTACTACATGTTTTTCTTGCTCTTTGCTTGCACTTTTCCACAGCTCAACGATTTGTATCCGATCTCTCGCATCAGCCATAAATTGGAAGTACTCAATATGTCGTCCACAGCGTCCATAGACAAGTCGTATACCATTGAACTGGTCAAGAAAGAGGATTTCGGGGATGTACTCAGCATGCTCAAGAAATTCTTCTTTAAAGTAAGTCCACAGAAAACTGCATTATTCAGCTTTTCGCTAATCAAAAAGTTATATATACAATTTTAAAATATATAAATATTAATTAGAAATCACATGCTAATATTTACGAAAGATCAGCTTCATTAAACACTCACCCAAAGTCGAGTTTTGTGTTTATAAAATTTAAATTGCATAAATTAGTAGCATTTTTATTGTTTTGACGCGCTACAGTGTGTAACAAGCGGGTGTTATGGATTTGTTGGGGGTTTGCCTAAAGCAGCTATGGAATTTTAAATCTAGTTTACTACTAGTCGAGCAGACTCCACGGCAGTTGTTGTACCAGTTTCGTTGTCTGTTTTGGTTTTTCTGTTTTTCTCGCAGCAAAGTGAATGGCATCTTATCCTTGCCCCTGAGTGAATCACGCGGGAAGTCCCTCTTTTCTGCACAACGTCATTATCTTTGATTCTGTATTTTTCCCCTCGCAAACAAATTTGAATTCGTAGCCAGTTTAAGCAGTTGATTAAGTTCACGTGAGGCGCTGACTAACTAGTCAATCACACGACTTCGATATGTTAAGCCAAGCGTGCGAGTTCTGCTGATCACACTGCACCTACACTCCACTTTATCTAAACTTCATAGTATTATTAACAATAATAATTCCATTTTATTCAAGTTTATGCAAATTTGGCATTACACGCCTCAACTGATCTATACCAGCGATTACATTCAGTTCCGTTCGGCTGAGCTATAAATTAAATTATGAATAATGTTGATTGAAAAGATTAAGTAGTTGGAAAGTGGGCAGCGACTGACAAAGACCCGGTAGCGGGCATTTAGGGGGTTTAAAATAGAAACTAAAAGTTTTTTAAGTGAAACTTTATCAAGAAAGAAAGTTTTTTTAGTCCTACAAAATTTCCAAAGTTA
Source organism: Drosophila dunni (assembly GCA_018152125.1). Classification (NCBI taxonomy): domain Eukaryota; kingdom Metazoa; phylum Arthropoda; class Insecta; order Diptera; family Drosophilidae; genus Drosophila; species Drosophila dunni. The sequence goes on along the minus strand of JAECXC010000339.1, from coordinate 8,822,595 downwards.
AAGCTAAACCCTTCTCTACCACACACCCATAACACCTGCTGCTTCAACTGCCTACAGGGCCTCATTGCACTGCCTGCCTGTATAAATCATTTAATATAAATTATGTGTGATTTGTAATCGTGTCACGTTATTACATAAACAATTTGTTAAACTTTTCTACAAACCATTTGTCTATTCTAATGATGTGAGCTCAATATCAGCTCAAGTTTAGTAGGTTCAAAACCTAAAACATATTTCAAATTGTTGAAATGCATTGGGAGAGCTCATAAATAAATAATGAAGTGTTTGCCTGGCGCGTGTCGTTTGGGAAACTAGTTATAAATTAAATTAAAAATAAATTTATTATTTTTTTTACTTGTAGGATGAACCGCTTAACACATCGCTTAACCTGGGGGATTGCCCGGAGCTGGAGCAATACTCGATGAAGTCGCTCAAGGATAACTGCTCCTACAAAGCGGTTAACAAGAACGGCGAAATTATTGGCGTCTACATCAACGGACTTTTACGACGACCGGTAGGCACTAAATTGAAGTTTACTAAGTTAAAAGTCAAAAGTCTATAATAAATTGTTTGGCCTTAGAATCCCAGTGATGCTCCCGCGGAGCCGTCTGCCCATGGCTGCAAACATGACAAATTCAAAAAAATACTGGGTCTCATGGACTACGTGGAGGAGAAGTTCAACATCTTTGACTTGTATCCCAACGAGGACTTGATACTTGATGGCAAAATTCTGTCGGTTAACAGCGACTATCGCGGCATGGGCATTGCTGGCAAACTGACGGAAAGAGCCTATGAGTTTATGCGTGAGCAGAAAATCAATGTTTATCATGTCATGTGCACCAGTCACTACTCGGCGGTGGTTATGGAAAAACTCGGCTTCCACGACGTCTTCACCCTCAAGTTCTCCGAGTACCAGAAGGAAGGCGAGCAGGTACTCAAGCCAGCAGCGCCGCATGTCAGCGTGCGCATTTTGGTGAAGGAACTTGATCATAATGCGCCAAAATCGTTATTGTAATTCAATTAACTAACGTAGTTTTTAGTGCATTTTATATTATTAATTAATATATAAAAAATGTGATTTTTTAGTTAGTAGTTTCGGTGGCGGGTTCCAAAAAAGAAAAAGGAAATTTTAGAAAGATTTCCAATCAAAAATCGTGCGTTCAATTCTTTTAAGTTGTTTGAAAACGTAAATTAGTGAAAGTAAATCAAGTACAATTTAAATAAATATTTATGTAATTTAAATCAGTTTAAGTGTTTAGAAATGTGCTCAATGAATGCTAATAAAATTGCAATAAAAAAATAAAACAAGTTTAAAAAGTTTTTTAAGCGCTTTTGAGTTATTCCCAATGCATAAAGACGGGGAGTTCCCATTACAAATTCTCTTTAGCAAAAATATATATTTCTTTAGTCAACAATATGTACATCTAAAATTTATCTAGATTTTGTTTTACTTGGCCGCTGCTCGGCCCAGTGGATCCCTGGCCAGGCGATCCACCATACGCCGTAATTGCTCCTCGTTGCCATATTTTTGTGCATCGGCCACAACGGCGGCATGATGGGAGTTTGCTTCAGCTGAGATTTCATCACGTATCTGCTGACTTAACTGAAAGGAGTGTCTAACTGAGCTAAAGCCAAAGACAGCACCCAGCACGCCCAGCGAAAATAGCACCAAAGCCACCTTCCAATTGGACACACGCTTTAGTCCCTTTATGCCATAGTAAGGACCGGGATTGGCGCTGCCATGGGCTTTCACCTCCCATGGCTGATGTGTGCCGCGATTGCCGGGCTCCCATTGCAAACTGTCGTCGTAGTCCCTACGTGACGAGGCCTTCACTAGTGTCTGATATGCCTCAGTGATGCGTACGAAACGCGCTGCTTCAGCTGTTTTAGCCGCATCGGGATGATACTAACGAAAAGAGCACAAAATGATAACAAATGCAAGCAGCTGCTGATGTCAAATAATTGCCACCTGTTTGGACAGCCTCAGAAAGGCACTGCGAACGTCCTGCTTGCTGCAATCTTGGCTTAAATTCAGCACATCGTAGTGCGTTTCGGTCTTTTTAGCATTCAGTTTTGCACTGTGTGTGAAACTGCGTAGCAATGTAAATTTAACATTAATTTATGTAACAAAAACAATGCCAGCGCAATTGCTACCTACTTACGTCTGCCGGTGGTTTCGATGGCGAGCACGAAGCTCGAAGGTAACCGAAGCATAGTAAGCGTATTTACTACTTAATTTATTAATTTACAATCAAAACAAAAAACTAACACTCCATTTGTCTGCCCCGTTAATTCCAAAAGTAAAACATTAGTGCTGTGTAACGTAGGTTACAGTTGTCAGCTGTTGACAGCAGCTGTGTGCGATAGTATCGAGTACTCATTTACGCCGCTTGTGCTTTCGATAACTGTGCGCAATCGATGTCTTAGTATCGATATCGCTGCCATGACAACCAAAAATAGCGCACTTTAGTAAAAATAACAATAATATTGTAAATTAAAATGAGCGGTGAAAAGAAAGCAATTGAATTACAAAGACAGGTGCGTCAAAATGCACAAGAATATCAAAATTCGGTTAAGGATCTGTACACATGGGAAAAGGAAATCAAAAGCAAGGAGGAAGCACTGAAAAAAGCGCCCGCTCCAGACGTGCGCTCCAACGTGAGTATTCGCACATGCCGCAAAAGTTTAAAGCTAGCTTAATAACACAATTCTAACAAAAACGCTACTCACAGGTCGCACCAGTGCGTAGTCATGTAGACAAGGCAGGTGAGACAACAAAGAAACCAGCAACCAATAAGAAAGTAGAGGAATGTGGTCCAGGTAGCAATGTAAGCTCTGCAGCCAGCACTCCTACGGAGAAGCAGGACTTACCACAGGATCCACTGGCGCAGCAGCACAAGCGTGCGAATGACATTAAGGATCGGGGCAACAGTTACGTGAAGCAGGCGGATTATGAAAAGGCCATTGAAGCATACACGGAAGCCATCGAGGTTTATCCAAATGATCCCATTTACTTCATTAACCGAGCCTTGTGTCACATCAAAATGGAACAGTAGGAGTACCTTCGTTTATATAAAAGTTGAAGCCTTACTCAAGTATTATACTCTCCCTTCAGGTATGTGGACTGCGTGGACGATTGCGAGGCAGCGATCGCACTGGACGAACTTTGTGTGAAAGCCTATTACCGTCGCATGCAGGCAAATGAATCACTAGGGAATAACATGGAAGCTCTTAAGGATTGCACCACAGTGCTCACAATAGATCCCAAGAACATGGAAGCCAAAAGTAGCTTGAGACGCATCAACGATCGACTGCGCAAGATTGGTATTTATATTGCTGAAGTTTTCAGTCCACTACAAATCAATACTCCATAACTGAAACTCCTTTGCAGCTACTAAAGATGGTCCAAGCTTCACTGCGGCACGCGATGACTTAATTGATTTATTACCCTTTGATAAACCGGCCTACAAACGCTCCAAGAAACCCATGCGTCGTGTGCCTGTTGTGGACATTGTCTCGCCCAATCCCAATCAGGCTGGAACGCAACCTTTGGACATTTCGGATGATGATTTAGAGAAGCTCTTCAACAGCAATTGCGGACCCTTTGAGGAAAAGAAAAAGGAAACTGTGTCGAAATCTGTTTCAAAACCAATTGTTCTGGATACTGAAAAAACGGAATCAAAGCAAGCAGCGACACAGTCAAAAGTCAATGAAACTAGCAACAAATCCTCAGAAAATCTTGTCAAAGCAACGCCAAAAGAGTTGAAGTCCGAAGATTCCAATAAGCAGAAGAAACCCGTTGAAAAACCCGTAACACAAGTACCACAGAAGTCAGCTACAAATAAGGATTCCGAGAAGAATAAGCAGAAGAATCCCGTTGAAAAACCCCTAACACAAGTACCACAAAAGTCAGCTACAAATAAGAATACTGATAAGGTCGCCTCCGCTCAAAAGACAGTCGAAAAGAAGGAATCCACTAAAGAAACTGAAGCGCAAAACAAACCGACTTCAACTACCTCAATGGAGGTAATAAATCAAACCAACCTACATGAATCTTTGACTAAAATTCAATACTTTATAGCCTGTTCCAGCTGCTCCTACTGGCACCGCCCAGTTCTACATGACCTGGAAGGAACTGTCGCCAAATCAGAAGTATCACTATCTAAAATCCATTGAAATCGGAAGTTTGTGTAAAATACTTGGCGCTGGTTTCGATTCGGATACATTTTCGGATCTGCTGCGCACTTTAAAGGACTTCTACGTGCCCAACAAGGAGCCTACAACTGCTGCTGTCATGCTGGAAATATCCAAAAACGATGAGTTCCCTATTCTGGCCATGCTCATTTCGCAAGAGGAGAAGAAGAGTAAGTAGTATTAGTAGTAGTAGTATTTGTACTTAAAATTATTATCCTTTTTGTCCTTTTAGTGATTTTTGACATAATGTCTGCTATAAAGCTTCTGCCCAAAATCAATCCAGGATTAATAGATAAGCTGTGCAAGATCTATACTGTGGCATAAACAATTGAATTTGTTGTAAACAATAAATGTGCATGATTTGTTAGTTTAAACAGAGAAACATTTTTAAAATGTAGTTCAACTAAATGTGCAAATTAAAAATATGTAATTTAAAAAATATACAACAAAAAATGCGATAAAAACGATCTGGAAACAGATGTGCGGCACAAACTTAAACATAAACCTGTGTAACTCCTCTGGGTTGAAAAGCTCTGGAAAAGTAAACCAATTGCAATAATAATAACTAAGTAGTTTATGGTATCTGATATCGAGTTATTGCCAGAATTAGCTGAAAGCCATAGACATTGAAGTAAAAGAGAACACTAAACTGTACGTGCGCCTGCGTCTCCCCAGAATCAGAATAAAGCAATGAATATTAAATAGCAAATTGAGTAATATGAATTAGTGTAATTTACATAAATCAACGTATTAATTCAATCAGAGAAAGCTTCTACCTACCTAAAAAAAAACAAACAGAAATAAAGAAAAATTGAGGGTGTGTGTGTGTGTGTCTATCGCTGTAGTGTGAGTGTGTGTGTGCTTCTTGTAAACAAACGACTGCATTAAGTGATTTAAAGTTGAAATTGTGTGTTGATGATGGGTTAACTTCAGGGCATATCATTACAACACCAGCTAATCCCAGGGGGTGTGCATGAGGGCAGGCGGGCACCCACACAAACACACACACACACATACTGTGACTGCTCTCGAGAACTGTCGACAAAAGCCGATGCCAGATTTGTGTCAGCATTCGTGCCCACCGTCCATTAATTGCGTGAGAGCCGAGCCGCACTGCCGACGGCTTGTTGTATTAAGTAAATGTACTGAGTTTAGCTTAAGTCCATTGTTGCCGCTACTAGTTATAATTTAATTTACATTTTTTTCTCGTTCTTATCGTACGCGAGCCGGGAGAATCTGCTCGCTCGCCTGCATAACTGCATGAGTGTCTACGCTTGTGTGCGTGTGTTTGTGTGTGCGCTTTGAGAGAGCGACTTTGTGTAGTTGCCAGATGAGCGCAAATTGAGACAGCGCACTGGCAACTCCGCAGCCGAAGCTAAGCTTAAGCAGCAGCTGGCAGCAGAGATGGAGAAGCAGCAGCGAACGGAGCGCATGATCGCCCAGTTGCTGTCCACACTCTAACAGATTTAGATATCGCGCGCTCCGGGCTGAATAATAAATATTAAATAAAATCCAATCAAATACAGTGAACACGAGTAAAACTAAATACGTAAAAATACATACATATATACAAGCATCGCGTATACGAAGCGTGAAACCCAAAACGATCAAATAAACGTAAACAATTACAGTTAAGCACTATCGTCAAACTAACGGAAATTTATGTAAGTGTGTGCGTGTGTGTGTTTGTTTAAGTGTGTGCAAATGCAAAATAATAGTATATAAAATCAAATTGTAACAAAAAGAGAAAGCAACAACAATTGTACTAAACAAATCATGTATTGTATTATTTTCCTCGTTGTTGTTGTTGTTGCTGCTATTTTTACGTACACAGAAAACAACTAATTTAAGCAATGAGAAAAGCGGCTAAGCGTTGACTCGGTGAAAATCCAGTAGAAAAAAACACGCTCAAATTTTTGCAAATTAAGAAAAGCCGTAAAACCGTAAAATTTTTTGTGCAAGTGGGCAAAGCAAATGTGTGTGTGTGTGTGTGTGTGAGTGAGTGTGTGTCTACTAAATTTGACCATACAGCTAAAATAAAAAAATATGTGATAATTATCAGCAGGCAAAACAATGAAACTCCCACCAAAAAATCACAAAACACGCGCAGCATCAGCAAAATTCAAATACAAGCGAAATAGCAGCAATAAGAAAATAAAATATTTGAAAAAAAATATAACAAACACAAACAAAGCTAAGCTCACAGAACGGGAGAGTGATATAGTGACAGAGAGAGAGAGCCAAAGAAGTGTGCGAGCGAGTGAGGGCGAAGTAGATGAATACTAATACTAATGTAGAGCCACGTTGTACATCGCTTACCTTTCATTTAATATGCTACAACAAAAACAAACTGTAAAAGAATGCAAAACTAATTTGTTTATAGTTGTTGCTGTTGTTGTTGGTGTCTTTACTTTGTCTGGCACGACATCTTCAAAGTCAGTGCTGAGTTGTTAGTGTAAAGTGCCCGCCCACCTGCCTCTTGACGCGTCGTGCCTAATTTATGCTGGGTACTACCCCACAGCCCCTGCTTCTAACCCCCCGCCCACACACACAGATTCCATGCCAAACCGGAGACGTTAGCCAAGTTCAAGTCAAAGCAGACGATCTCGGCCAGTTTGTGCTTGCTTTGCTTGCTCACTTAGCTTGAGCCTCTTGTGCTCTTTATCGGTTTCTTCTTGTTTGCGCTTAACGCTTCATCGCTCGTCACAACCTGTGCCATGCGCAAAAACACAAAAAAAAAAAGGAAAAAAAGAGTAAAACATCTACCATTCCAAATAGCCCAAAAAGACAGCAAGCAGCAGCAGCACCAACAACAGTTTCAATAATAACAACATCAGTGTCGTCTCAAACAGACAACAAAAACAATGAATATCAGCAAAAGACATAAAATTCAACCGGTTGGTTAAGTTTCAAAGCCGCCGTCGCTGCGAGCGTCGCTGCCGCCGACAGCAAAATACACAGTAATAGCACCAAACGGCAGTGTCAGTAGCAGCGGCAGCGCAGCAGCAATAATTTGTAAAAACAGCAACAAAACGAAAGAAAAAGCAAGCAACAACAACAACCAGCAGAAAAAAGACTAAATCTCCATGTATTTATAAATAAAAGCAGCAACAACAACCAGAACAGCAACAACAACAGCAAATATTAAATGTGTGCCGCAAATCATCGTTTAGTTTCTTTTGTGCAGATCTGCTTAGATTCTACCTATATCGGAATGTGCTTTTGATAACGATTTCGACTGTGGAATATTCCAAAATATATGTTAATTATATTTAATAACATTAATCAATTAAATGCGCTGTTAATTAAATTATTTGAAAAGCTAGGAATTTCGCAACACTTATTTATCGATAGGCTAATGCGCGGATATGGCAGCACCAGTGAAGTAGAGTGGCAACGCTTACTTATCCTTTTGCTTTGATTCCGTTATTCTTTGCAAGCCTCCACAATTTTTTTTCAGTTGAGACAAATTGTGACTGATAATTTGCACTACTTACAGTGAATCACATTTAAATTATATACTATAGTTAGCAGAAATGCATTTAAAACTGCGATGACGCATTTGTAAAGAGACAGCAGACAGAAGACTCAATACATATATACACTTGTGTAAATTTGTGGCACATCTGAGACGTGTTTGATCAAATCTTTAGAGTCGCTGCGCTAATTTGATTGATTAGTATTAATGCTGTTGAGCCCTCACCCCAGGGCACACTTCGATATTGAAATTTATGCCAAACTCCGTCTATTTGCAGTTGTATAAATTGAAATCATGGGTTGGACATGGCTTAAAACTGTCTGAAAAATGTGGTTATCAACTCAATTTCTGGCCAACTTTCAAGCTAATCCGACTGTAATTGAAATGTTGTCGACAAAAATCACATGCCGGCGGCAATTAGCACACAGAACAACAACAGTAATAATACCAACTACAAACAGCAAATAACTGAGATTTTTATTTAACTTTTTCTCTCCCTCTCTCTCTCATTTAGATTTATTTGAATTTTTGCCATATTTATAACTCAATTTTGTGGCCAACTCGTGTAGTGTGTGGCCGGCACGCAAACAGCAAAAAAGATCACAAATTCCAACAACAAAAACACAGTTATTATAAGCAGTTGTTGTTGTTGTCGTTTTGGGGGTTTTTGTTTCTATTAATTTTCATATAAAATGTTAAATGCTTTGGAGGTGTGCGACAAAAGTCAAAGACTTGAACGAAATGAGAAGAAGGTAAAATCAAAAATGTGCTCAAGGATGAGCGCCCTACAACAACAACAGCCGTCGATTCACCTCTGACTTTAACTTCCGGTTGTAGCTACTGTCAATAGCAACTACAGCAACAGCTTTAGATACAGATACACTTGAAATGTATCTACAGGTTTGCGCCAAGACTGCGTAGCTTCTTCAACACGATTCTCTTGTTTGTTTCCAAGCTTATTTGTTGTTACCCAGCGAGGAGAGTGTAGGCGAACTGTAAAGCACGTGTGAGGCACCTAGCAGTCAGCTCAGTGTTTTGTGTAGCGCTACTGGGTATTCTACGTTCGTTCAAGCTCACTTTTGCTTTCCTTTCTTGTTTTTGTTAAGAATTTGTGTTATTTATTTATAAATTTGTGCTTTTTTTTTGTGGATTGTTGAAGTTTCTATTGTTGTTGCCGTTGGCCAAGCTATTACGTCAAACTAAATCAAATCACTTGAGTTATTTAAATATATATTGCTATTGTTGTTGTTGTTCTGCTTGGGATGAGCAGCGCTTTTATTTTTTATTTTTTTCTGTGCAAAATGTATCCATATCTCAATCTGAACGCTGAAAGTCTCTGAGTCGCCGATGGCAAAGCGTTAATTTAATCAAAATCATTGCGACAACACGACGTCAATGAATGCGACAATAACAACAACAACAAGAACAACAACATTTAAAGGCGATATAAAGCAAAAGTCGTAGGCAAAAGGAAAAACTCGGAATTGAGCACATTTCTCTGCTATATTAATCCAGTTTACAATACAAAATTAAATAAAAATTACTCAAAGAAGATGTAACTTTGCACACACATATATATATATATATATCTGGAGATAACGATAGATATATGCACAAAATTGTTGCGCATTTATTGAAATATGTCCGAACACAGTTCCCAGATAAAAACCAACATAACCAGACACAAAAATGATAATGCCAAACAAATTCGAAATTCAAAACGCAATTAAAAACGCTGACAAATAAAAATATAAATTTAAAAACAGCAAATCACAATCGTTTGAGATTGATATAGTATGTACACGTACTTGTACATAACGGAACTCTGAAGTTCCCGATCTGGCCCCCGATCTGACGCTTTGAGATGCCAATTTTGTGTTGCATACTTAGCTGCGTTGAGTACTTGATTGGGTTTCTTAAAGAATTTTGTGTGGAAATAATATTTGACTGATCGTTAAAGCCAAACGGTAGCAGCTACGAAGCTAAATAGTCGATTAAAAATTTTGTATTAACAAATAATAGCTTAAATTACTTAAATTGAGTTCAGTTTGTATATAACTCAAGTGCTTAACTTTAATTAACTATCTAATAATTAATTTACAAATTTCTATGCCTCTCAGTTATAACATACAGTTAACTCTACGTTCAGCACGTGCCCAGTTCTGGGGAATTACGTGTTGACGCTTACAGTTGATTTCAATGTAAAATTATATTATAATATATATAAAAATATATTATAAAGTCGGAAGTCGCTAGTCTGTAGCTTATAAGCAGCGAAAAGTTTGCATTTATCTCGTTTTAAATTCTTTTATTTTTAAAAATTTTTTGTAGTCCAAAGGCCAAACGAGATAGCAAGTCGAGTGCTAAGTAGTAGTGGACATGACGACGTCATTGGCTTATCAAAGAGACAGGGCGTGAAGGAGGTTTAAAGGGGGGAAACGACTCCAATCCAGTATTTGAAGTATGCAAAATAGGAGCTCAATTTGTAAACGAACCAGACTTAAACACAAACAATTAATTCCAGTAAATTGTTTATTAACAAATTCCCAGAACTCTGGAAATAGTAGAAAATAAAGACGGCTTCAAAATACAAAGCAACAGCAGAGAAAAACTTTAACTTTGTAACTCCTACGCTTCCTAATCAAATTGCAGTTTTTCTAGCTGGAAATTCGAGCAGTTGAACCTATAAACACTTAAAGTTCAGAAAAATAATTACCTTTAATTAAATTTTATACTTTTAGCACTACAACTTGAAGTCATGCTGTAGTCGGTAGATCAGATCGTAGAAAGGATGCCACTGGAGAGCGTAACGAATTATTGGATAACAACTTTCGGTTTTGAATATGGAATTTGAATTTCCGGACTTTTGTAAGTATTAAAATATATTAAAGTTAAGTACAACAAGTAAGCAAGGCTACAGTCGATTGAGCCGGCTGTAAAAGACCCCGTGCTCATTCTTGAGCGCAGTTTTCTATAGAAACAAGACATTTAGAACGTTTTTGGCTAAGAAAGTTAGAGGATATTTTTGATCCATCCGTATGAAACTTGGTATGGATAGTTATAATGGTATCATACATATAGTGTGTATATTTGGTCTCGAGAAGTTTAGTATTTTCCAAGTTATGGCGTTAGGAAAATGGGTTTTTACAGTTTGCGATCTACTAGCGAAGGAGACGGACCTTCATTTCAAATTTGGTGGCCCTAGCTCTTGTAGTCTCTGAAATCTCGATGTTCACACGGACAGACGTATAGTGCTAAATCAAGAATATATGTATATATGTGTGTGTTGGGGTCAGAAAAGTCTCCTCCTGTCTGTTACACACATTTTGACTCTTTCAAACCTCGAACCTCTTTCAAAACTTTGCTCTTTTCGAATACAGGCTCTAAAAGTAATCAAAAAAATTCAATTAAATTTAATTAAAATGTATAAAATTTAAATGTTTGTCTGCCAGACTTCTTTATAATTTAAATTCCCAAACATATTTGAAATCAAAGCTATATCATTGATCAAATTGGTATGGCCTAAGGCAAGGTTTGACAACTTGTCCTTCGGCTGGTCGCCAACAACAACAGGCAGTACAAATATTATAATAACAATAATAAAACCGTTGGCTACCCGAAATAGAAGCCAAATCAAATAAATTGATGTAGCAGTCGAGTTGGCTAACAAATTTTGGCTTAGAGCCGCTGCACAGCCCAAAGAAAAATAGCTATAGAGTATATAGGGGTATATCATATCTAAATAATGTCGCCTGGTTGCCAAACTACACCGCTGCCACGCCCCCTCCCTTGCCAATGCTCTATAAAATGAGCAAAAGCTTTGTTTGATCAATAACTTGGCCAAAACTAAATTGGTAGCAAAACTCTGATTGAATTTCTCAGCACTCGGCCAGTGCACAATTTGACGCGAGTTGATATATATGTAAAAAATAAAAAAATCAAATCAAAATAATTAAATAAAACTGTGTATTTAAAACAGCTGAGTTTTGGTTTATATTTTAAGTGATTTTCCTTTTTGATTGTAACCAAAAACACTTGCACAAATAAGCCACGTTTTGATTTCATTTTTATTATAATTTTAAATTTTTTTTTGCACTCATTTTGGTTTTGGTTTTGGCTTCTGCTGCTCAGACTTTTGTTTTTCATATTTCTTATCGTTTTTCTTATATAAATGGTTTTGGAAAAGCGCATTTTCACTGCTCAGCGGGTTGTGAAAAGTGCATCAACCGCATGTGCGCTCACATGTGCGTTAGATAATTGTGTATCTTTGTGTCTTGTGTATCTTTGTATCTTTTCATCGCACAACGAAACGAAAAAAACTAACAATTATAATTGATTTAAAATCTACAATTAACACTTGATCACAGTTAGCCAGACAGCTGCTAACTTGGCTGTTTAGTTAACGACTTGGCCAAATTGTTACTGACTTTAAAAACAAATAATTGCATTTTGAAGCCTACAAACTCAGTTATGGATTATCCCAAGTCACTAAATGGTAATTTACATAGCTCTAAACGTGTGTGTGAGTGTGTGTTTGTGTGTGCATAAATTACTTAAACATTTTGTGGGCACATAAAAAAGCTAGAAAATCAGCTAAAACCAAATCGGCTTTTATCGATCAAACAGCTGAAATACCTTCACTTTGTGCTCGCTCACTCGCTTATCAGAAAATTGTGTTCTTGCGGCACGTGAACTTATCAGCGAATGTTTTGCATATTATTGTATTCATAGGACCGTAAAACGCCCCCTAAAAAAAAACTACAACAAAAATTATAAATTATTTACGACAATCTGGGAAATTCTGTGCTGTATATAGGCGGATATAGCGGCAATCGGAGCAAAGTTTGTAATAAACAAACTATGCTGATAATTCTGTATTTTTTTTTATGTGCTATACATTTTTTAAGGTCTTTGAAGTAGAAATGGGAATTCAAAGAATGTGGCAAATCCACTTGACTTTGAAGTTTCTTAAAATTCCACCAAATTTTGGTGACATTTAAAGTTAGTCACGGTCCAAAAGATAAACAAGTTATTTTATGCTCGATTTAAGAGCAGACTGTTAAGTTTAACAGCTGTTAAGCCTATGTAAAGTTAGCTAGCTAGCTCCGTTACTTTAACAGCTGTTCACCCCTTACTTAACATAGTCTGCACTGTTATTAACATTTTAACATGACTTTGCACTTACAGCTCGAGGCGACTTCATCGATGGCATCGACAATGATGCTTTAGATCTGTTCATGCAGGAAGCTGGCGTGGGTGGCCTCGACGATGCAACAGTACAGCAGGGCAACAACAGTGATGCAATGGCCTCCGTGGACTCTGTTGTTGGTGGCATTGCCAAGTTGGAGTCGCCGCACACACCGCCCATGAATGTGTTGGACGCACAGATGACGGGTCGTGCGGGTAGTGGCATGACAATGCCACTGGCACATTTGCCCGAGAGTCCACCCGATTCCGGTTCCGAGCCACCGTACAGTCCACTGGGTGAAGCACACGGCGTAGCGCTCACGGGTCGGGACCTCATCTACTCGGGTTTGATCAATATGCAGCCACAACAACAACAACAGCAGCAGCACCAGCAACATCAGTCGAGTATGCTGCAAACAGAGCTGCAGTTTGCACCGCCATCGCAGCCGCAAGGACATCATTTTGTGCCACCAGCGCAGGACGTGCGAGTCAAGCCGGAGATAGATCTGGTGATGAGCAACAGTTTGCTCTGCCAGCAGCAACAACAACATATGGGCCAGCAACAGTTGCTGCCACTCCAACAGCAGCAGCAACAGCATCATGAACTGCCGCAGGATCCCTTGCTCTATCAGCAGTATGACCACGCCCACAATGGCTTGTATTCGTCGGGCAGCTATCAGAATCTGTCCAGCATCTCCACCTGCATGTTGACCTCACCATTGGGTTTAGGTGATCGCGTTCAGGTGATTGGCACCAGTCAATTGTCCCTGAATCGCACCTCCACGCCATCGACGCCGGTGCATTCGTTGTCCCGCAAACGCAAGATGTCCACACAGCTGGACTGTCCGGATTTTGCGGCCAAACATGAGACGGGTTTGTTGATGAGTCCGCTGCGAAATTCCCAGCATTCGATTGCCAATGGAACAGCCCTTGCCACCGCCCCAATGACTGCATGCCACAGCGATCATGATCGGAGCAAGACACCCGCGCATTCACATTGCTCCGCCTCCGTATCACCGGCACTGTCCGGCATCAATTCCCAGGCGGACAACAGCCTCGATGGGCCAGCGAGCAATGCAGCAGCTGGTTCTGGATCTGGCAGCGAAGCTGGTGATCCCTCGCTAACGCAGTGCATTCGTTTCAGTCCATTCCAGCCAGATAACTGGCACAAACTCTGCGATCAGAGTCTGCAGGAGCTGTCCGTTAATTATTATCGCGTGGATGCGGATAAAGGTTTCAATTTTAGCGTCTCGGATGACGCGTATGTGTGCCAGAAGAAGAATCACTTTCAGGTCACTTGCCATGCCCGGCTCCAGGGTGATGCCAAATTTGTTAAGACACCGTCCGGTTTAGAGAAAATCAAATCCTTCCACTTGCATTTCTACGGTGTGAAATTTGAGGCACCCAATCAAACAATACGCGTGGAGCAAAGCCAATCCGATCGCTCAAAGAAGCCATTCTATCCCGTACCGTAAGCTTAACACATGTCCAAGTAATCCCACTACTATTAATTTCTATTCCCAAACAGTATCGATCTCCAGAGCCATATTGTCAGCAAGATAACCGTGGGGCGTCTGCACTTCTCGGAGACGACCAACAATAATATGCGTAAAAAGGGACGTCCGAATCCGGAGCAACGTTTCTTTCAACTGATCGTGGGACTCCACGTACACACGACATCCGGTAACTTTCCGGTGGTTAGCCACGGCAGCGAACGCATCATTGTGCGTGCCTCGAATCCGGGTCAGTTCGAATCCGATGTGGATCTTTGCTGGCAACGGGGCATCACACAGGAGTCCATATTCCATGCCGGCCGCGTGGGCATCAACACAGATCGTCCGGACGAGAGTCTTGTGGTGCATGGCAATCTGAAGGTGTCGGGACACATTGTGCAGCCCAGCGATAGTCGCGCCAAGCAGGAAATTGCCGAATTGGATACATCGGTTCAACTACGCAATATGCAAAAGATTCGCATTGTGCGGTATCGCTATGAACCGGAATTTGCGGTACATTCGGGACTGAGGCGTGAGAGCGACACCCGCGAAATTGTCGACACTGGAGTAATTGCGCAGGAAGTACGGGAAGTTATACCGGATGCAGTACAAGAGGCTGGCAGCGTCGTACTGCCCAATGGCAATGTTATTGAGAACTTTTTGCTGGTCAATAAGGTAAAAATAATTTTCTTTCCATAAGATCCGTTATAAAGTTGAAAAAAACTGATTTACGTATGTACACACTGGACAGTTTATTGTTTGTGGTTACACTGTTTGGATGCTGCCCACTCTTTACGATAATTATTTGTCTGCCACTTTGCAGTTATCGATTAACTTGTTAAGGCATCGATGCTTTTTCTACCTACCGTTATATTCTGATTTGATGTATATTATTTTTTTGCTTCAATCATGTCACATACAATTCAACAACACCAGAATCAACATAACTAAACAAACAATTACAATTTGATACTCATAGGATCGTATACTAATGGAGAACATTGGGGCTGTTAAGGAGCTGTGCAAGGTCACCGGATCGCTGGAGACACGCATTGAGCATCTGGAGCGAGCCAACAGTAATTACAATAACCACCAATTGCGTGCCAAGGATTTGCTAGAGCCACGTTGCCTGCTGCCGCCTCGTCCCCATAAGCCGCACAATCGCAGCGATGGGTACGAGATCTGTTCCAGCCGTGCTATGCAAATCATCATCTTTATGCTGATCATTGTCATGGCAGCCTGGTGAGTGCTCAATGCCCATAATCCCTAAACCAAAAAATACTTATGTATACTTTATAGCTTGGCTGCCGTCTCCACGCTTTATTTTGTGGAGCACAACAAGCAGCAGCAACAGCAGCAGGTGCAGCAACTGGATGGCTATCAATTGTTTGGTGACACTCGCATCTTTCGACCTGACAGTGAGGATCGTCTCAATTACCACAACATACAATCGCTGTTCAAGAACAAAACCCATGTCCCTTGGCCCAGTTGGATATATGCGTCGAGCACCACACGACCCCCGGGAGGCACGCCCATACGCGTGGGCGTTGGTGCGGGCGAACGTTTGGATGGCGATGAGATTCAGGAAAAGGAGGAGCTAACCGCTGTGATGAGTAATCCTCAGTTGTCACCACTGTTACACGCTCCAATTGCCAGGATTACGACGACAGCGCCAAGGAACAGCAACAAAACGATTGTCAGCAAAAACAAATCGAAATGGCCCGTGTCACCGGAGATACTGCGTCCAGGTGGCAATGCAGGTGTTGCCCAGAAGATCTTGCAAAACGTACGTGCTGCTGTTGTGGGCAAAACTCTGACCTCAGCCAACAATGCCACAGTAACATCCTCGGAGAAGCCACAGTCCATACCATTGTCCCAGGACTTTGAGAACAACTCGATAGATGTGGATGCCCAGCAGCAGCAGCAACAACAGTTGCAGCAGCAGTTGAAGCAACCCTTGAAGCTGGACGATCACATTGTCGTGGTGGGCACCATTGCCAGCACAGATGTGGACAATGCCGCCCCAGATGCTGGCCAAGCTATACGCAAACTAAATGCCGGCGATGTTGCCATCTACAATGTCTACAAAACCGTTTCGCCGCCCACAGCTAACTTGGCCTTAACCACCAACAAGGTGAGCACGGAGCAGACCCAATCCCAGAGCACACTAACCCTGGCCCTGGACGTGCCACCACCAGCGCCAGTGCGTAACACCAGCGGAGCCAGCAAGGACGCCATCGATGCCCTGGACTTGCAGAATCTGAGCACAACCAATGAATCCGAGTCCGTGGATAATCCCATAACGGCGTTGTTTGGTTTTGAGTTCCAGAGCGGCTTGCGAGATTCGAGTGTGGGCAGAAGATCGGCCAATCAACGCAGCTTGGATTGGATACGCAACAAGAGTCTGAAGGCGCCAGTCTTTGGACATCCAGTCGAGTGCAGCAGGGAAAAGGATGAGACCGACAATTGTCAGGTAAGTCTTGGCCAACTTTAGCCACGAATAAGGACTAACTTTTCATCCTTCAGTCTGCATGTTATGATGAACTGCAGCCAGCTGTGGCTGCCGCCGACAATGTGGACGCAAATGTAAAGCACCAGCACGTGGAGGATGAGCTGCAGTCCGCTGAATCAGAGGAGGATGGCGATGTACTAATATTGCAGCCAGTTGGCAACAACGACACCGCCGCCCGTGCCTTTCATGGCAAGAATTCACACAACACAGCCGCCCGGGGCAAACAGCTCTCCAGCGAATCGGATGCCTCCACTGTCAATGAAGATCCTCAATACACGCTGGTAAACACTGCTCCAGTCGTTGCTGTGGATAAACCAGCGTCTCAGGTTGAACTACTGCCCAAAGATGAGGGAAAGGTTACGCCAACGACCACAGTGCCACCGCAGTTGGATTGCTGGAGCATTGGCAGCTGTGTGCTGGCCGGACTCAATAACTACACCATTGATGTGGAGCACTTTTGCCCCAGTTCCGGCAGTTCCCTAAACGTCAGCTACATCGTGCCCGTCTCGCGTTATCTGCAGGCCAACAGCCTGGAGCTGCATTTCAGGTAGTCTCCAAATGGAATACATTTAAAGCTTAGAGATTGATTGTGTCTTTCTTTAGTTCCAACAAACCGCTGCAGTGGTCCATTTGCAGCAACGATGATCAGGAGAAGACGAACGCGGGAACTGCACAACAGAATGAGGATGATGAGGCTCCACCCAGCAGCTGGGTGAAGGTGTTGAAGCAGACGGGCAACAACAAGCTTATTCTGGCATTGGACATGCCCAGTCGTGGACACTTTGAGCGTGACTTTATGTTGCGCGCCAGTCCAGACCTGGAACAAGTAAGCCCGCCCACTGATCTAACTCGTCGTGTTCTCCTAACTTAAACTCGCTTATGTGTCTGTGTGTGTGTATGGTGGCCTCAACTCTGTGTTTGGCAGGAGTGATGTGTGTATGGGTGTCTAAACTCTCGGCTTGTGGCGGAATAATATCTCCCCTCAACAGTGGCTAGCAATCCTGCGTGTGTGTGTGCAGAGACGTGAGCAACTTCACGCTCAAATTCGGGTACTATGACAGTGTGTGTGCGTATAGTTGTCTAAGCTCTATGCAAGCGGTTGGAGAGATGTGTGTATGCGTGTGCATAAACTCTTGTGGAAGGAGAGAGGCAGAGCTGTTCTCAGCTTGGGGTACCATAAATACAAGTGTGTATGAGTGCATTAACTATATGCGTGTGGGAGAGATGTATGCATATGTGTGCATAAACTCTTGTGGAAGGAGAGAGGCAGAGCTGTTCTCAGCTTTGGGTACCATAAATATAAGTGTGTATGAGTGCATTAACTAGAGAGGGAGAGAGGCATAACTGTTCTCAGTTGTGGGTACCATAAATATAAGTGTGTATGTGTGTCCATAAACTCTAGGCTTGTGGCTGGAGAGAGGCAGAACTGTTCTCAGCTTTGTTTGTGTGTATGTGTATATGCATGTGGGAGAGATGCATATGTGTGCATAAACTCTTGTGGTGGGAGAGAGGCAGAACTGTTCTCAGCTTTGTATATGTATATGCATGTGGGAGAGATGTGTTTATGTGTGTGCATAAACTCTTGCAGTGGCAGAACTGTTCTCTTATCGTATTGGAAAATCCCTAATCTTCCTTTCTTCTCCTTGCAGCAAAAGCTATGCGATGACAACGCCCATGTGGCGAACCCTATACTCCAGTACAACTTTAGCATCGTAAGAGATTGTGATTAGTTAAACAATTTATATTTATGGCAAGGATCGACATGAAATCGGAACCAGAACCAAAATGTTTCAAGATTTACATCACAACGGACGGCAGTTGCAGTTAAATTTTCACAATTACATTGCAAAATGCATAAAACATTTATCAACATTTTAAATAAAAATATTTAGTAAAATGACAAGAGCATTTTCTTTTTGATTTACCTAGTTTTATTAAACTTAACTATGGCTACACGGCAAAGGGTTGATCTGTGCCATCCTCGTGGTACTTAATATAGGTCTCGCCGTGCGTAAAGTCCTTGGTGCCCTCCAAGCGACCACGTGGAGGAGCCTTGTCATAGTCGAAGGCCTTCTCTGATTTACCAAACAGCTGATTGGCCATTTCAATGTCTTCGCGGTATTTGCCCACCACAACTTTCTTGCCGGTTATGGGATCGGTTATGTCACCAAGTGGATAAACAACCTTCTCCAAGGTGTGTGTGATGAGGCGTGTCATGCGTTCGGGCAACTCACGGATTAACACTATATCACCAGTTTTGCACTGCTTTTGCGGATCGTGTGCGAAGAAGAACGTATCCTTTTTAAAGTACTGCAAGGGAAAGAAAAATAAATAAACCTCATGCCTGTTTGGAGCAAATACCACGACGTACCATGTTGAGGTTTTTGTCCAGTTCCATGCGGCGTACGCGTATCTTGGATGCATTCTTCTTGATGCAGGGCATACATTGTCCCATCAGCAATAAACCACGTGCCGCCATTTATTCAATTATATTTAAAATCAACAAAAATAATAACAGACTATATAAATTACAAGTCAGATGGCCAACCAACAATAGTGCTGGAACTATAACCGATTGCAGTATCGATACATCGTTTAAAATTTTAAGAATCGATTCAAGAGAACGAAAGAACCACATTCGTAAGCTTTACCGAATCTCGGTGTGTACACACTAAACATAACTGAAAATCAGCTGTTATGCAGCTGTTGTGTACACACCTTGTGTCCGATAAGAAACTGATTTGTGTTTTGTTAAAAATTAAATAATTATTTCATTGGCTTTTATTAGTTGAATTTCCAACGCTTACAACTAACTGCATGTAAAAGAGCTGCAGACGTGCACAAACAACGCACGCTTTACGTAACCATGGTAAATAAACAAAGAAGCCCTTTAAATTGAAGATGAGTCACACGAGAGAATTGTGACAACGATAAGTATAAATAAAAGCGATTAGCTGGTTAATAACAATATCAATACTGTTATTAACAACTCGAATACAGTAGTAAGAACGATATGCAATTAAAAGTAGATAAATTGCGTTATCTTTGTCGGCAGCTTTGAGTTGCTTATCGCGCATTTTGCATGTGTGGGTGGATTTCTCATGTTTTTTCCTTCTCTTGTAGAACTACGAAGACGAAGACTATCATGTGGACTCGTTCCCAAAGGATTTCGGGTATGGAGATTTCGATCAGGATGGCATGGAACTGGAGCCGAATGCATCGAGCAACAGCGAGACAAAACCACGCATACTATTGATGGGTTTGCGTCGCTCAGGGAAGAGTTCCATACAGAAAGTCGTATTCCACAAGATGTCCCCGAATGAGACACTCTTCCTGGAGTCGACTAGCAAAATTGTTAAAGACGACATCAACAATTCCAGCTTTGTGCAGTTCCAAATTTGGGACTTTCCCGGCCAAATTGACTTTATAGAACCGACCTTTGACTCCGACATGATCTTTGGCGGCTGCGGAGCACTTGTATTTGTTATAGACGCCAAGGATGATTACAACGAAGCCTTGACCAAGTTCAAGAATACTGTAATCAAGGCATATAAGGTTAATCCACGCATTAAATTCGAAGTGTTCATACACAAGGTACGTCGCTATCTCAGTTGTTATCATTCTTATCGATTGTGTTGTGACAACTGTTGAATTTCCCACAGGTGGATGGCATAAGTGATGATTCCAAAATGGAATCACAACGTGATATACATCAACGCTCATCGGATGATCTGAGCGAGGCGGGTCTGGATCAAATACACCTCAGTTTTCATCTGACCTCGATCTATGATCATTCAATATTCGAGGCATTCTCGAAAGTTGTGCAGAAACTCATTCCACAGCTGCCAACGCTGGAAAATCTATTGAACATTTTCATACCGGTATGGAAAAGACTTTATTATTTATAGAAAATGTAACTTAAACTTGTGTTTAACAGAACTCTGGCATTGAGAAAGCTTTTCTCTTTGATGTTGTGTCGAAAATTTACATAGCCACCGATTCCTCACCGGTCGATATGCAAGCCTACGAGCTCTGCTGTGACATGATTGATGTGGTTATTGATCTGTCCAGCATATACAGGTAAGTTGATTATTTTAATAACTCCTATGCCTATACTAAAGTCTGTTCTCATTTTGTGTACAGCTCAGAGGAAACTGCTTTCGACAGTGGCAGCTCTAGTCTCATCAAATTGAATAATAATACAATACTCTATCTGCGAGAAGTCAACAAGTTTTTGGCTCTGGTTTGCCTACTTCGTGAGGAGAACTTTAATCGTCAGGGTGTTATTGATTATAACTTTATTTGCTTCCGTGATGCCATAAGTGAGGTGTTTGAGCTGCGTTTGAAACGCCAAAAAATGCTGGAGAACGCCGACCAGGATGACGATGAGATGGTTGATGATCATGGCATTACCATGGATTGCTCCAATCATGAGAATGATGCAGCTGTGTTGTCCAGAGCGCCGAAGATCGTATGAACGGAATTCCAGTGACCTCGCGCTCGAGTGTGTAGTGTTTTTCTTTTCGCACATGCACACAAATCTTTTTTGGAATATCATTTATAAGTTTCGTCATACATTTATTATTTTTTATTCAAATTTTATGTTTTTCTCAATCTTTGTTCTTTATTGTTAATCCATTTGTTATGCCGCTTCGCTGCTCTATACAAACAGAGAGATACAAATTGCCCAGCGTTTACATAAACTACAATTAATAGTACGTATATTTTTTAATAAAAATTATATTAAATTTGTCAATTATTTACTTTAATTCGGTTTGGCGCCTAACTCAAATATCGATACTTTTTCGACAGTTTCTTTCGCAAGCAACACTGGCTATTAAATGCAATTTACAACTCCATTTATATTTATATTCAGGGCCAATGTTGCTTAGGCGACAACAACAAAACAAGAAACTGCCACATTGACGAGGGCCGTAATTTAAAAATGATTAGTTCACTCGCTCACGAAAGAAGTTCATTCGCTCACGAGTTGAACATTTCAATCGAACTAATTGTGAACGACACAAAACGACGTGTGTGTGATTGTTGCTCGGTCGTCTGACTGTCTAGTAGTGAAAATGAGCTGCTGAGAGCAGTAGAATAATTAATTAATGTGCTCCTAGCCAAATTTATAGATTCTTTTCGTACCAAATAAATCGTGTTAAATTAATAAGAGTTGTTCGTGTGTGCTTTATATACCGATCGACTGCTGAAGCAATAAAGCAGCGATAAAAAAACGAGTTAGTCGCTGTCGGGTGAAAGAAAGAAATTGTGTGCATATGTGTACGAGTGAGTAAGTGTGTGAGTGCGCGCGGTGAAAAAGCAACAAAAACAACAACAACAACGAGTGCAATAGCAACAACTAAAACCTGGTCTCGTATGTCCGCTTTCCTTGCTCATTACGGTGCTTTTCTGTGCCCAAAGTGCAGGCAAGTGCAGCCTGGAATCAGCACCAAAATCAACGACGACATCGACGACAGGTGCGTACAATGATAATTTTCTACTTTCGTTGCTTAAAATTTGTCATCGCTGCTTCGTGTCTCTGTTGCTTTATTGATTGTTCAAATACGCCGCAGATACACAGCATCCCGTGACAATAGAAAGATGTATTCATTCATTTTTACATCCCATACATATGTATAAATAAAGTGAAAGGTGTTGGCGGTGGTGGCACATCTTTAGTATTTTGTGAATAGAAACACACAATGGCACACTCACTTTAACACAAGTAATTGTTACTAACTTACTAACAAATGTTTTAACTAAAATGCATAATTCAAAGTAGAAAAAGTCAGCTGAAATCACTTATTAACACTGGTAGTTGTCAGAACCATCGATTAAACACACGCCTGAAAGAGATAGCTAGGCGAGAGTGTGTGTGCCTGAGCGAGAGAGGAGAGGACAAGGGCAGGCACGACTTTCTTGACAGCACGAATATCGCAATCTCAGCAATCAATAATAATTATTGCAGTTTTGTCGATTCTCTCTCTCTCTCTCGCGGCAACCGAAGTCGAGCTTAGCTACGAAATTGTTTCAAAGAGAGCATTCTTTCGCCCCCGGCCCCTTCCGGCGCTTATGTCATGAACGGAAGTGTGTTCATGGAACAAGTACAAATCTGGATATACATACATATTTATGCTAGCAACCCCAAAAAAATAGAGTCCGTGACATCATATTTTTGGCAGCAACATAAAAAACAGTGCCTGTTCTGCTCCCCCTGTATTGACCATTTCCTACCTCAAGAGCCTTTTGACATGACACATACTTTGAGGTTAGGTCTCTGGGTTTTTGCCGGGGTTGCAACGGTACATATTGATTTCAAGTCGAGTCACGTTGCCAACTATTAAATAGTATTATAACAAATTAGTACAAAACTTAAACAGTTTAATGGTTGCTAATTTTAAGCCCAAAAAAAAGTGATTACCGTTAGGCAAATAAACAGGCAAACACCTGTCTATGGCAACCAAAAAAGCGTTAAGTGTGTTAATGTTTTTTAAGTGTTGCAAGCACGTGCGTTGTTCATTTTCATTTTCTTTTCGACATTTTCACAAGTTGGAAGAGGGCGGTGCCCCTAAAAGCATGAACACACTCATGCCTCGGTGTGTATGATTTTCAGGGGGAAGTGGCCCTCAAAGAAATCTCTCAGAAATGTGAAATAATAAACCAAACCAAAGGCCATTTGTAGGCAAATTAAATTGCTAACAAACCGTGAAGTTGGTTACTGGGTTTGTTAGTGCTTTTTTTCTGGATGGATTCGTGTACATATCTAACAAACATACATATACATTTATATACAAATGTTCATATGTGAATCTGTTTTCTTATCTTTTGAATAAACATTTGCCGTTATAGCGCAGATGCTTTGAAATTGTTTATTTTGTTTGCCTTCTTTTTTTTTATCGATTTCTTTCTCACATCCGCACGACAAACAATGCAATCAGACAAATACAATTGCTTTTCTTTTTTTGCTACACTTTTTCTCTCATTCTCGGTTTATATCTATTTACTAGTATTATTCTTCTTTTTTTTGCCCGCCATTCTTTGTTTATTGACCAGTTTCAGTTGCTCTTTCACTTGCAATTGTTGCTGTTCTTGTTGGCTGCGTTTTGTATCCTCCGCTCTTCGCTCTCCACTCTTCACTCCTTCCGCTCTCCATTCCTCTCTGCGCGCTGCCAGAGCGGAAGCGACGTCATTTATGTAAATTGCTTGCGTGACATTTGTATAGAGAATCTATATTATGAACCGGTATGCACACGCCCCTTCGCATTAACTGCCACACTATTGTTGTTACAGACCAACATTGGAGTCTAGAGTGCAGAGTCTAGGCACGCTTCCCTCTCTATCTGCCGCTGGCTGCGCTCTATAAGCTTCTATGATGGCTGTAATCAGGCTATTCAACAATAAGTGCTTTAATGTTTTGCCATCTACAAAAGCTAACAGTAAAATGTTAATTTACATAGCGTAAATGGCAAGCTGTTAACAGGCTACTCACAACAGTCTTAGTTTATGTTAGAATATATTAAACAGTGATATGCAAATGTAACAGCTTTAAGCAGCTGTTAAGTTAAGATCAATGTATGACAGTTGTAAGGTCTGTTAGCTTGTCTGTTATGAGATGCAACTATTAACTTTTGATTATGTTTTACATGCACACTAATACATGCACAATCAGCAAATCTACAACACATTTGGCATTTAATGATCACCACACAGAATTTCACATCGTTTTTTCTCAAACTTTTTAGCCGTTTTTATTTGTTAACTCGTTGAATTTGTTGCTTAAATTATCTGGCGCTGCGCAAAGTTCAGCGAGGTGAAACGGTTAAGTGTTTTCAAAACTGCCCCCAGCGAGTTTTTGCTCCATATTGAGGACCACATCTACATAAAAATACAGGGTGATACCAGTTGGTTCAATGCTCCGTCATGATTTGGGTATGATAAAGTACAAATTAAGTATGCACAATTTGTCAGTCACGTTGCTGCTCATTTTGTGCACTGTCAGCGAAATATGAATAATGTGGTTTATTTGTTGAAAAACGTGATATAAACAAAACAAAAAGACAAACTAGAAAAAAGTGTAAATAAAACGCGCACTGTGGTCACATTTTGCATACAAGTATGTAAATAAATACGATAAGCTCGGGCAGCGGGCATCGCACCATAATAATATATAGGTAAATATAAACAGTGATATATGACGCACATTTTTTGCTTATAAACAAAATCCCATAATTTTACTTAAAGCTTTAAAAAAATTTAAAATACTTTTTATGTAAATAAGCAATGTAGAAAATGGTCGACGTCATTAAATCGTCTTTCTCTCTGTCCGAAATATGAACAGAGGGCATTATTGAAATGTATTAAGACCATCAATTTTCGAACTTTTAAGCGAACAGCGTCCACTGTAATTAATTTGTACCGTTATAATCCATACGGTCTGCTAAAATATTGACCTAGTCAACGAAATTCTGAATCATTTCCAACGATGCCAGCGAACTTTGTTCAAGTTCCTCCAAACAGCGATCGACCAGAGTGACAGAGAGGGAGAGCAAATGAAAGCTTTTGCCGTTAAAGCTTTGCGCTCAGCTGCGCGAAGAGCGCAGTGCGCACAAAACTAAGAGCAGCCATTAAGCGGCGCTCTTAAATGTAATTATTTGTTGGTCGCTTGTTGCTGTCGACATTGAATAAGTTTTGTTGATGTTTTCAACTTTTGAAAAGAAATACTTAACCTTATGGCTTGAAGGTTTTCAATTGTACTATCGGGATAGCTCAAATAAAGGCTGTGTAACAGAAGCTATTGGAATAGATGAAGAAAAAGACGAAATAACAGCTGTCTCGCTCTTCTATTTGCTCTCTCACTACTTTGGCTCTCTTCTGCTGTCTGTGTGGGCTCTGCGATCAGCTGAAGCGCGTGTAAACGTAAACAAATTGTAATTTATACTAAGCGTAAAATGCAAAACAAAAACAAAGAGATTAAAACATTTGCTTACGTGCCCAATTCAACGTCATTGTCATTTCTCATTACAATTTAGCAATAAATATTAATTTTTATTTCTATTTGCATACACTAGTTGTAGTAGTACTGGTTGTATTAGGTAATGGAACTAAGGCTATCAGCTAGTATATAACTTAAATTCCATAGTCAGATCGTTGATAATGATTTGCACGCAAGAAAGTACTCGCATTTAAACAAAATAATCAAATAACCTTGATTTGTTTTTCTCTCTTGAAGAAAAGCAAATAAAAGAAAAGCCAAAAAAATAGTGTTATTTTATGTGTTAAACATATGTGTGTGTATAAGTGTGTGTGTGTGACGATAACACACACACATACGCACACCTAATCATGCACATTCTTCATAGAATATGTATTTAGTTCAGTGTTAGTTTTTGTATTTTGTTTGTTGTTTTTTATTTACTTTATTTTTGTTTTGTGGTTCTTAAGGCTAATGACAAATAAACAAACTAAACGTAGCGAGTGCAAAGCCATTAAAAATACAAGAATAAAAACCAGAAGAAAGATGAATGAAAGCTTTATTTAGTCGATTACTCACTGGCGTATACCCTGTAGTACTTACCACTACCGTATGCCCTGTAGTATTTAATATTTCCTATTTTTAGTTGATTACTCATTGGCGTCTGCCCTGTAGTATTTACTACCCTACACTTAATCCACTGCGAGTTGAATGAACTGCCAAATGTCACTTGAAAGCTTCTCATCTACTTAAAATTTAACGTTACTCAACACTTGTCACTCAAGTTCAGCCTCGCTTTCAACTCTAAGCCAAAAGTTTAATGAACTTTCAAATATTCAAGTGGAAATTTTAAGTAACTTCAGTTGAATTTTGCATTTTTTAAACAAATGCTTCGATTAAGTAAAATTATGCACACAGCTGCAGTTTATTGTTGTTTACAGAATGTTATCTAATTTGTTATTGTTTTTTTTTTTCGTATTTTTTAATTACACTTGTGGCAAAACGCCACGCGCTGTTCAAATTGTTGTTTACGCCAGAAAGCGATACCGATAAACACTCACACACACACACACACACACCCACATACATAAATCTATTTACACATATTACATGCATGCACATTAGTTCTATATAGTAGAGGGGGTATGGGGTACAGAGTATAGTATATAATGCTAAGCAGCCGCCGTTTTACATGGGCGAGACGAGCCCACAAATTACAGCCAATGGCGCAGAAGTAAACATAAAAGTTGAAAACAAGTTGTAGACATGACAATGAGCAACTAGCTGCTACCCTGTAAAGTGAAAAAAGTGGACAGAAAAACTTAAAGAAGTTAAAAGTAGGAAAAAGTTCAATTTATGAGAAACTAAGTGGATTAAAAAGCAAATAAAAATACTAAAAAATAGTTTTAAAATAAAAAGACAAAAAAAAAGCTTAAAAATTAGTTAAAAATAAAAAGAAAAATAAAAAAAAGCATACAAAATATTTTTGATATTAATAATTTAATCATTGAAGGCGGAGGCAGTACAGAAATTAATCAAATAACTTATTTTTTGTACAGTAAAAATTATTAATAAGCAAATAAAAATGTACAAAAACAATTGAAAAACAGAGAGAGAAAAAAAGCTTAAAAAAATAATTTACAAAAACTTTCTATAAACTTTAAATTAAAATAATTTGTAGAAAAAAAGCTCACAAATTGATTATAAAAATAATAATAAGTAAAATTTTACTTTGCTATCAAACAACCCACTTTCAAAATTCTTATGACTTGCTGTCAATCAACCCACTTTTAATAAGCTCATAACTACAGGGTGTCAAAAGAACCGGCTGCGTTCGAGTATGCGGAAATATAATTCACTTGTTTTATTGTTGCTTCTCTTCTCGTCTCGTCTCTTTACTTGTTTTGTTTGCTGTTTACGCAGAGTGACAATTATGCACTATATTTAAACAAACTTATGAAACAGTTAAGACAGACTAACTAACTAATTAAATATGTCAGCGTATTTAACAATTTAATGTGGGTCAAAAACTATAAATAAACAAACAAATTCCCAACTAAATTCGCAAATAGTTTAAAGTTTTTGCAGAACCGGCGTAGGATTAGCAACAAAAAGACACATTTCTGCACTGCGTAGTTTATTGTAAAAAAAAAAACTAGTTGTTATTCTATTAGTTTGTTATTGTTTTTGTTGTTGTGAAAGGAAAACACACGCGCCTCGTTTGCTTAACAAATTCGACCTTGATTTGCCGGGTTATCTATTCTGTTCAGTTCATTTCAGTGCTGTTCTGTTATTCTACTCAGCTACTGCTAGCCGGTTTTTGAGCGAGTTTTGAGTGCTCTATCTGCCATTATGCTCTCTGTCTAAATTAAGGGGCTCGTCTCAAGTTCCCTCTCAACGAAACTTGCCAGAAAACAACACAAATTTCGAACCAAAAGTCAAGAGAATCGAGCTACCTATTTATGTTTACCTATATATACACATCTTTATATATATTTTTTCGCATGTTTATGATTATTATGCTCAAAATCTACCGGATGTTAGATACACACTACAAATTGCCAGCAAAAAAATGCAAATTAACAATAAAAAGCGTTTGAAAACCTCAAGGCAAAACTCAGTTTGATATGAACTCGAGTCCAAATTTGCACAATCACGAAAGGTAGCGGGTAGAAAAGAGTAAAACATAAAAAATGTATAAGTAACAAGTAAGAAAGGCTAGAGTAAAGCGAGCTGACAGTAAAAGACCCAGTACTCACATAAGTTTACCATGCAAATAAGGAGATTTCGAGCGTTTAGTCCTATGGTAGCCATAAGTGTATTGCTTACCCCATCCAGCTGAAACTTTGTGAAAATAGTTATAATAGTACAACGCATATAATCTGTTAATTTAGTCACAATAGCTTCAGTAGCTTCCCAGTTATGCTGAGGTGAAAATAGTTTTTTTTTAATTATTGGGGTTGGTTGGGGGTGTGCCAACAATTTTAAATAAACTGGGTATGCCTGACATATAGACGGATTTTAATACAAAATTTAGTTAATCTAGCTCTTATAGTCCCCGAGATCTCGTTGTTCAAACGAACAGATAGACTGAACCCGAATATATCAAATTTATGGGGTACGAAAAGTTGCTGCCTGTTCGCTTCTGACAAACCTGTTAGTGCGAGGTCTAGTATCAGTAAACATACACATATACGACATATAGACACCCTGTAACCCCTTCGTCAACATTTACACAGCTGGCACTGCCTAAAACTTACCAAATGTAGTCAAAACTCCCATTTAAACTCCGTCTTTGTGCTAACTTTCATGTCATGTTTGTCTGTCTGATTTATGTATTTTTTTCATATATTGTTTTTAAGTAAATCACTTTTGTTGTGCTTTAGTTTTTCCAAAATTTTCTGTGTTGTTGCCTCATCGGTTTTCCATTTGCGGTGCACTGACGACTGATAAGAAAGCTGACAGCGAGCGCATTTCTCAAGCGGTATGGTTACAACTGGGCACACTGGGCAGATAACATTTGTAGCTTACAAAGCTGGTCACACTTGGGTTCTGTTGTAGGCTTTGAAAAGAGTGCGGAGTGGGGAGAGAGTGATAAACTGAGTTACTTCTGGGGTTTTTCTGCTTATCTCACAACTCTCAGTCTACTCACTCGCTCGGTCTCACTCTCTATGCCCTTTCTTCTGTCTATCTGTCTGTCTCTTACACTGTCCGTCTCTTTCGCACCACACAGTAAGAAAAAAGCTTTACTTCATTACAAGTTTATTTCCTTCTCATCTTCAGACTCTTACAACTTTTAGTACTTCACTTCAGTTCTCTTCTCATTACCCAACACTGTCTCTGTCTTTTCTCTCAGTGCACGCTTATCACGCGCTTGTCAAATACTGAAATCTTATCAACTGGAAACAACTTTTGCAAAAGTTTCTGTTAACAAAATACAAAGAAAAAAGTGGAAAAGTTTTTTACTCAATTTCATTGTGTATTTTGTGTGTCGCGACATTTAATATCAAAAATCGTATTCCATGTGAAAACTAGCAAATAACTAACAATTAATTAAACTTAATTTTGGGTAAGAACTCAATTAAACACCAAATTAATCAAGTTTGTTTAGTAAACAATTTAAAAGACTTAAAATAAAGTAGCTGTGTGTGTGTGAACGTGTTTAACCTCACTTAACTTAACTAATCTATGTTTGTTTTGCACCAGTTTAAGGCGAGTATCGTGTGTCAATTAGTCAGTTATGTGTGTATTATAATTTACATTATACTAACTGCTGTTGAGTGCGATCTATAGAGAAAAAGCAACTGCATTTTACTGGGTAAACTTTGTGCGGTTGACTCACGATTTCAGTACAAGAGATTAGATAAATTTCTGTGGTGATTGGTATATATATGTGTGTGTATATAGTAATGGGTGCAGGAAGTATACGAAACTAACCATAATTATGAACAAATTACAAAACGAAACTCAAGAGTTCATCAAATTTCTTCTACGCACACAGATAAAGTGAGAGAGAGAGAGAGAGAGAGAGAGAGGGAGAACGGGAGCGCGTGAGATCGGATCCTAGAAAATAAACTATACAGACTATATAGACATTCCACGATGCCGCTTTTTGCACGCAAATCCTCCAAGAACTCGTCGGATCACAGCGACATCAGTCAGGAGAGCAAACGATCCTCGATGAGCGGTGGCCCCAGTCTCCACAACAATAACAACAACAACAGCAGTAATCACAGCAGCCACAACAACAACAACAATAACAATGAACTGGACAAGAAGCCACCGCTAATCTTTCACTGCCAGCTGGCCCACGGCAGTCCCACCGGTTTGATAACGGGATTCGCCAGTGTGCGTGAACTCTACAAGAAAATCGCCGAGTGCTTTGACATGTCTGAGGACGACATACTCTTCTGTACCCTTAACTCGCATAAGGTGGACATGACGCGTCTGCTGGGTGGTCAGATTGGACTGGATGACTTTATATTCGCCCATCGCAAGGGTCGTCCCAAGGAGATTGAGATCGTCAAGACCCAGGATGCGCTGGGACTGACCATCACGGACAATGGCGCTGGCTATGCGTTCATTAAGCGCATCAAGGAGGACTCGATCATTGATCGCATCGAGCATATTGCTGTCGGGGATCATATTGAGAAACTGAACGGTTTGAATATGGTGGGCAAGCGGCACTATGAAGTGGCACGTATGCTCAAGGATATTGCCACCGGGGAGACGTTTACGCTGCGTTTGGTCGAGCCTATACGCAGTGGATTCCAGGGTATCGGACCACGTAGCCAGTCACGAGCCTCCTCCTCCTCGGCCGGGGGTATGGGTAATCGGAATTATGGCAGTGGCAAGGAGACGCTGCGCTTCAAGGCGAATGGCAATGCACAGATCGAGCCGAAATTCGATGAGGCAACGGCGGCAGGCGTGGAGGCGATTAATAATCTACTGGAATCATTTATGGGCATCAATGACACGGAGTTGGCATCACAGATCTGGGATCTGGGTGACCATAAGTCCAATTCCATGGACTTTGCCGAGGCCATTGACAATTCGGACCTGGAATCCTTCGGCTTCACCGACGATTTCATCATCGAACTTTGGGGTGCTATAACGGACGCCCGTCGCAAGAGCAAATAGAGCACGTAGCACACGAGGGACAGAGTGAAACCCCAAAAATAAAAATTTTATTATTTTTTACTAGGTTTCTTTATAAATTTATAAACTAGCAAAAGAGGAAGACAAAAAAAAAAACAGAAAAACATGAAAAACATTTATAAATTAAATAAAATCATTAACTATATTTTCATCAGCTATTTTATTATTATTTTTATGATTATTACTTTGTTTAAATGTATTTTTACAACTAGTATTTACATATTTATACACATAATTACATACATTTATTATTATTATTATTTGTATGCCTGCATTTGCCAATTATTTTGTATTTTTGTTAAACTTGTAATGGAAAAAACTGTAGAAATTTTGATTGCTTATATTTTTGATACAATTTGTTTCAGTGTACATACAATAATTATGCATTTTCATTAGTTGCTAATAAATTTAAATTATTGAATTCGCTTTTGTTGTTATTTATGATTTGGCTTTGTTTTTTAGTTGCCTTTGGTAAGTTTGCTTTCTGTACGTGCTTTTTCTTGCAGTGTATTCATCGCTCTTCAGTTTTTTTGGCACCCGTCGCCAATTTGTATAACCATTTTAAATATTTTCACTGTGACAAATTCTTTTTTGCATATATTTGAAACCTCCTATGTTTTTCTGCGTATATTTGACCATGGGCACGTGTTTTTAATACTCTTGGTCAAAATATGTTGATAGATTCAATCCCATTCATATATAGACACACACACAATAAAATACGCCACACATACATACATTTACACTTCCTGTCTGCTCAGAGAGCTTTCTGTAAGAGAGTAGAAAAATGCAACAACAACGAATGACGCTCATAAACATCGTCTGACAGTGAATTTATCGGCGTCACCTACACACGCACACACATACGCTTGTGCAATATTACAATTGCAAATGAGAACAACAACAGCTGCTACTGGCAACAACAAAGCGTCGACTTGCATGCAGCTGATAACCACTGTTATTAAATTTACATATATATATGTTGTTGTCTGTCGCAACAACAAGTACAATTAAACGGAGAATGCATAAGAGAACTGAACAACAGAACGACGGCAAAGAGAGACGGACACACATGCTCAAACAGCTGCTCCGCGACACACAATCACACAGCCATGGAGCAAACTTCGAACGGCAACAACAACAAGAACCACACAATGCTTTACAAGTCTTTCCAGTTTTACAGGTTTTTTTCTTCTTCCATTTTCAGCCTAAGCACAAACACATGTCAAAGCTTTTTTACTCTTAAGTCTGTCGCGCAACGTGTTCGCTCGCTTATATTCTCTGCGACTCTGGTGCGCTCTCTCTCACACACACACATAGGCAGGTGCTTAATTTAATTAGCTTTGGCGCGCTGCCTTCTTGTATAACTAAAAAGAGGCAACGTTCGACTACTCAGTTGTGCATACGCTTTCGTCGAAGCAACAAGCAAGGCGGAAAAAAACCAGAAAAAGAAAAAATTGTTGAGCGTTAACAAATTTCAAATATTGAATTAAAGCAACAAAACTACGTAAAGAGCAACTATTAAATAATTTAAAGTGCTGCAGCAGCAGAAATAGAGTGAGGCGGTTGTGTCTTACTAGTTTTTCGCGTAAAACTAAAAGTATTTAGTTCGAGGAAAACCTGAGCATCGTGTGAAAAGGTATTGAAGCACATAAAATTTCCATTTATACTAGAAACATCTGCAATTATTGAATGTGAAATTTTCTTGGCAAAGCAGCAAAATTGTTCGACTTTGGTTCCTGTTGTGTTTTTGTTTTGCCTGATGCCTGTTTTGTTTTATATATTCTCTGTGCTTTTAATTTTGAATTTAATGAGTGTGTGTTGGACTTTGAACGTGACTCAACAGAATTGTCTAAGCGAATTCAGACTAATAAAATAAACACAAACATTAAGTTTTGCATACACACACCACAACCAATATACTCAGACGTCAATTGATGTGCAGTTTTCTGTCGTTCAATCGTTGGGCTTGTTTTGTGCAAATTTCATTTGTGGCGACTTTTCGGCTGTTGCCGTGCAGCACCACAAACACAAGCAGCTTCTTCTTTTGTCTCTTTTGCGCCATTGTCGCTGATGTGTGTGTACGTGTGTGTTTGTAACCTCACCCGTTTCCCCTTCATTGGCTGTGCTCTGTATACCCGTTTCAAGTGTGCATTTTAAGAGCGAGCTTTTTGTGCGTTTGTTTTGCTTGTGGCTTTTCGCGCGTTGCGTTTTTTGTTTGCGAGACATTTGTTTTGCAGGTGAAAGTAACGTCAGCGACGACGCGTGACAGATGTGGCGTGTTTGTTATCCGTCCGTCTCTTTCTCTGTCTCAGACGCAGTCGGTGTTACTATTGCGACCGCATTACGCAAAATTACGTATTTGGGGTGGACTATCTAAATACCCCTTAACTAGATAACAACGGTTGACATCGACGATTAGATACAATTTTATTGAATTAATCAACATGAAAGTGTTCAATACAAAGAAACCTTGTCTTATCAACAACAAGAAGTACAAAACTAATAAAAGTATGAATTTATTTTGACCATTTCCTTTGTGATAAGCGTCATCTACAAACTTGAAACTTTTGTACATTGAACTTTACGCTAGAATGGCATTTTATAGATAAAAAAATACATGCTTATTAATACAAACATACATATGTATGCACTCTCTTAAAGCTACATGAATTTTAATAAAACAGGTAAATCATAATCACGCGATTCGACAACGCATACAAATAAATAAAAAATGAAAACAAAGAGCAAAAACTGAATTAATTCGTAACGGTGCTGATAACTTAACATACACGAGCAATGTCTATGTATGTGTATATTTTTATTAATTTACAGATCATTATACATAGTACGTATTAAATGTTGCTTTTAAAATCGCGTGATATTTTTCCAGTGGCATGAGAAATGAGTAATGAGTTTACGATCACACACACACACGCGCATTCATACAAACAAACAAACATATGTAAGCGTGTATAACAGTTTAACATTTAGTTGGTATTATCATTGTTTAACGCACACACACACACACACAGAAGCAAGCAGTGGAACACGCCACTAAAGTTTCAACATTAACCATTGATGTTTTTGCGACAATTTATCACTCTATCGGCATTTTATCGATAACACTCACACACACAGGCACACCACACGCGAATAGTTGAAATAGTTCCCAGTGTTATGCACAGGTCGTGTAGAGTTTGTGTATTCTGCGTTGACTCCTTGAACTTGTTGTAGACTCAATGCGATTTCCCCAGTGAATGAGCTTTAAATGACACTTAATAATGTTTGCATGCTTTTATGCTTTTGTTAATTAGCTGTAAATAAAATCAGTGCTAGGCATGGCGTACACCAAATACCCTAACAATTGATCGTTTATTTATTTATTTTTGTAGTACTGTAACAAACTCGTCAAAGCGTTGCCCACTCGACCATTTTACCCTAGAAACATGCCGCTCTTTGTGTTTGATCTGTTTCGCTTCAATGCAATTCACCTTGACTTTCGTCACAAAAGCTCGCAAACAGCAGAAAGGAACAGATAGCAACAACAATTTGGCAGCTGCGATGCAGAAGCTTTTATTTCTTTTTTGTTGTTTGCCTCCTTCCCTTTGTATCACACTCTGCACTTGCCGGCACATTTTAAATGTCAAAATATTGTTTGAATCTGTCAAAAGGATATTTTAAGAAAATTACACATTTACAAATTTATCGTACGCTTTGAAGAATATGTATGTATTATAAGTGCCAATTGTGTTTTCTATCATTTACAGGGGAACAAAGGTAAATTTATCAATAGCAATCGACTTACCGAAACGAGTGCAATAAAATGGCTGGCTGTTAATTGCACACACACATACACAACAATAGCAACAAATACACATACATACGGCAAGGCGATACATAAAACACACATACGCAATAAGACAAAGAAGGGAAGAAAGAAAGAAGAGAGTGAGGAGTAGATACCACAGTTGGAATTTAAATTCAGCGGATATCGATAAGCACATATCGATTAAGAACCTGCGCTCAAAATGAACAGTTTGGTGCGCGTGTTTAGCAATTTGCAAGACTTTTACAATGACATCAATGCGGCGACACTAACCGGAGCCATCGATGTAATCGTCGTGGAGCAAATGAATGGCGAGTTCCAATGCTCGCCATTCCATGTACGCTTCGGCAAGCTCGGTGTGCTCCGCAGCCGTGAGAAAGTGGTAAGTTATCGAAGTTTATTTACATTTTGTGCGCTTAGTTACAGTAAATCTCTTTTCATTCCAGGTGGACATTGAAATCAATGGAGCACCGGTTGACATACAGATGAAGCTGGGCGATTCCGGCGAGGCTTTCTTTGTGGAGGAGTGCCCCGAGGATGATGATGAGGAATTGCCCGAGAACTTGGCCACATCGCCCATACCAAAGAGTTTCCTCGATTCGCTTATCAAAGGCAACGATACCATGGAGGACATTAGTGGCGTTGCCACCGACAAGTAAGTACCGTTCCCCAGCTACTGCTACTGATCTTAGATGCACAGCTAGAATTCATGGAATCATTTCATATTTTTAGAAATGCTAGCGATGATTTGCAAATTCCATTGCCAATGCCGCGTCGCAACTCCATCGATTTGTCCAAGGAGGAGCCCAAGGAGATTGACAACGAGGGCAATAAATTCGAGAACCAAGTCTCGGACTACACACAGCGCAGGTAGCCATAGTTTCATCAGCAAATCTCTTTAAGATTCCTTGTAGAGCAACTTACTTATAAAACTCTTCTGATTCCTCATTGCAGACACACGGATAACTTGCTGGAGCGTCGCAACTTTGGTGACAAGCTCAAGGAGTACACCACACAGAAGATGCGCAAGGAATGGGCCGAGCACGAGGAGTTCTTCCAAGACATGAAGCCACTAGAGAAAGTGCAGAAATTGCCACAGCCGGAGGCGAAACCAGATGCGGATGCAGAACCGGAAGCGGAGGCAGTATCTGAGGCCGTGACAGAGCCAATCAAGGAACCCATCAAAAGCGAGCCAAAGCTGTCACCAGTTTCGACCCCAGCGGTGGCCATCAATGCAAACGATGCCAACAAGGATGAGTCCAAGAGCAAAACAAAGAAACGTCGCAAGAAGTCACAAATGAAGAAGAAGAACTCACAACGAAAGACATCCTCGAGCAGCTCCGTGGGCAGCGCCGCTGGCGGCGATGCTGGTACCATGGAGGTCAGCTCCGTTCAAGTGGGCAACATCGATGAGACTAGCGATGTGGTGCCCAGCAGCATTTCCATAAACAACAATACAAACAACTCGTCGTCCAACGATGAGCAGCCATCGGCCACACTGTTAACGGCCCACAGTGAACTAACGCACGTGACCACACCCACAACTGCTGCAGTGCGTCATGACTTTGATATACACTTCTTCAGCGACACTGAGATCTCAACTCCCACCAGCATTGGAGCCTCGAATGCGGCACGAGTGGGCGGACGTCCCTCAACGCCCATCCAAAGTGACAGTGAGCTGGAGACGACAATGCGGGACAAGCGCCATGTGGGTCACGACGATGAGAACGAGGCCCACTGGAAGTGGGGAGAGTTGCCCACCCCAGAGCAGGCCAAGGGTGGAGCAGTGAGTGCCGCTGAGGCGCAGCAGAGCGAACGCCAATCCATGTTGAGCAACATGTTCAGTTTCATGAAGCGTGCCAATCGTTTGCGCAAGGAAGGTGCCGCCAACCAAGCCGGGGACATTTATTTATCGGATTTGGATGCTGGACGCATTGATCCCGAGATGGCAGCACTCTATTTCCCCAGTCCCAAGCCCAAGGAGGCAAAGGCAACGCATAGCGGCGATGAGGATCGTGAGAGCGGCAATGGCACCAGTTTGCCACATTCACCTAGCTCCCTGGAGGAGAATCAAAAGAGCTTGGACTCTGACTTCGATGAGACCAAACAGCAGCAGGACAAGAAGTAAGTAAAGCATAAGAAACTCTTCTCGATTGAATTACTAATTTTAATTTGTAATTTCTGTAGATACTTGGACTTTGTGTCCATGTCGATGTGTGGCATGCCGGAGAATGGCGGACCACCGTCGGACGAGGAATTCGATCGTCAGCTGGTCACTTATCCCGATGTAAGTAATCGCTTAGCTTTCAAGCTGCACTATCGATAGTTTAGGCTGCGCTTTGTGGCGGCTGAACGATAGTTGATAGTTTTGTGAGTGTTTAGTACTTCACAACACTGCATTGTTACACACACTACGCTGCAAGGCACCTGCAATTGCACTTAACGACACAAACAAAAACACAACAAACTACATGTTTACTTTGTTTTTTTTATTCACGCCATGCTTGCTGCCTACGCCCATGCCATGCCCCCTTACATGCTGTTCCCCCTTTTGTACTGAATGCAGGTGTGCAAAAATCCACACATGTTCTCATCGCCAAATCTAATTGTACGTCTAAATGGCAAATACTATACTTGGATGGCTGCATGTCCCATTGTCATGACAATGATAACATTCCAGAAACAACTAACCGACGTGAGTTCTCTGAAAAGAAAACCATTCTTTTAATTATTAACTATTAATCCTTGGCTATTGTGTGATTACAGGATGCCATTGAGCAGCTAATGACGCCCACAATGGGCGCTGTGAGCGATGACAAACCCGAAGCCGCGCTCCAGGCAGACAACGCTGGTCAAACCAAGCGTTCCTGGTGGAGCTGGCGTCGATCTCAAGAGGCAGCGCCTAATCAGGCCAGCAATAAGAACCCAGCACTTGGCAAAGATGAGAAAGGTGAGCTTTAAAAGCGTTTGAATCTATTGTAGCTAAATTAGTTTCGTTGTCTTTGTAGATGGTGATCAGGCTGCTGTTAGCACACAAACATCGCGTCCCAATTCGCCGG
Organism: Drosophila dunni; assembly: GCA_018152125.1. Taxonomy (NCBI): domain Eukaryota; kingdom Metazoa; phylum Arthropoda; class Insecta; order Diptera; family Drosophilidae; genus Drosophila; species Drosophila dunni. The sequence continues at coordinate 8,784,211 of JAECXC010000339.1, read as the reverse complement.
ATATAACTGATCCCACACTGAGTAAGAGCGACTCTCTTGTCAACGCTGAGAACACGTCCGCCTTGGTGGACAATCTTGAGGAGCTGACCATGGCATCCAACAAGAGCGATGAGCCCAAAGAGCGCTACAGAAAATCACTACGTTTAAGCTCAGCAGCCATTGTAAGCATGCTCTCTTTGTCCTACTCTCTCGCTCTCTTTAACATTTTTCTTCGTTTTCTTTTCTTGCAGAAAAAGCTCAACCTGAAGGAGGGTATGAATGAGATTGAGTTTAGTGTAACGACTGCCTATCAGGGCACCACACGCTGCAAGTGCTATCTGTTCCGCTGGAAGCATAATGATAAGGTGGTTATATCTGATATTGATGGAACTATCACTAAATCGGATGTACTGGGTCACATATTGCCCATGGTGGGCAAGGATTGGGCTCAATTGGGCGTCGCCCAGCTCTTCTCGAAGATTGAGCAGAATGGCTATAAGCTACTCTATCTATCGGCACGTGCCATTGGCCAATCTCGTGTGACACGCGAATATCTACGCTCCATACGACAGGGCAATGTTATGCTACCCGAAGGACCCTTGTTACTCAACCCCACATCATTGATATCCGCATTCCATCGCGAAGTAATTGAGAAGAAACCGGAGCAATTTAAGATCGCCTGCTTGTCGGATATACGAGATCTGTTCCCGGACAAGGAGCCCTTCTATGCCGGCTATGGCAATCGTATTAATGTAAGGATTTTAAATTGACTTTAAGTCAAATCGTTGTGCTGATTGTAGGTTATGTCTTTGCAGGATGTATGGGCCTATCGCGCTGTCGGCATACCCATAATGCGCATCTTTACGATCAACACCAAGGGCGAACTTAAGCACGAGTTGACCCAAACATTCCAATCATCGTAAGTAAAGCTTTCATCTCTCTTTTTTCGTTCTTTCCTTATCTGTGTCTATCCTATGGTGATGGTCTCTTCAAAGCTCGATTGCCAGCTGCTTAGTCAAAGCAACCAAGAGAGCGGGAGCTTTTCGCTCTTCGCTGCTCTCAACTAAGCAATGGCTTTGGGGCCTAGTATAGTTGTCTCACTCATGCCGCATACAAAACTGACTAAAACTCAAATTGGTTCAATTGGTCGTATTAACATTCATTATGTAACGCTAGGTGTGTGCACTACTACAACTACAGCATTAAGTTAGCGCTGCTTGCTTGCATACATATGTGTCTATATATGTGCCTATAAAAATCAAACTAGGAATCGACTGTTCATTGTACTATCGATATCGAAATTCACAAATTAATCAAATCAATCGCAATTAATCGACATCAAAGCAAACCACTCAAACCAAAATTCTCTGAACCGAGCCAAGAATGCCAAAATTCTATTCAAAACAAAAAAAAATTGTCAATTTATATAGTGGCTACATCAATCAGTCGCTTGAGGTCGACGAATACTTTCCTCTCCTGGCGCACACCGATAACGATGAATTCGAATATCGCAGCGATGTCTTCGACAACGATGATTTGGACGATGAGCTGCAATTCAGCGATGACTACAACGACAGCAACCATGACAATGATGACGACGACGACGATAGCCTGATCAATAATAAACCCCAGCTAGACCTCTTTAAGAAAAAACAACAACAACATGTTCCAAAAAGCTTGGAGGATTTTATACGTTATTAATTCTATAGAACAAAACAAAGCTAAAGATTTACAAATTGTGATATGATTAATTCCTAGTATTAAGTTTCTAGCATAGTATACTAATGATATCATATGAAATACAGGGTGGAAAAGGCTTTGAAAGCTCGCAATCCGCTCGCATGCGATAAATGTTATAGTTTGTTAGTATTGGCGTGAGCTTTGAAAGCTCCAGCGCAACGATAACTTTTAGTATTTAATGGATCGCGTTACGCTCTTCTAAGTAGACTCTAAGTTGTTTTTGTCTATATATATGTATATATACTTTTGAAGATATGAGAAACACAAATAAAATGTGTGCCTACTTTTGTTGTTATCGCATGAGTTTCGATCAGTTTGAGGCTTGGTCAGTTTGTGTTGCATACGCTTAGGCGCTGGGACAGTGGAAAGAATTGAATGTTTTCTTTATTGTCTTAAATACTTCGTTATGTGTGTTATTAACCATCTGTCATACACTTTTACAGGTATAGCTGCATGTATTACATCGTGGATCAGCTGTTTCCACCTGTCAAGCATGAAGAAGTCGCCGTCGAGTTCTCGAATTTCAACTACTGGCGTGATCCGATTGTAGATTTACCCGAACTGGAGACGGATCTGGTAGCGCCAAGCACAAAGCTCGAGACGGCGACACTGAGACCCATTCCAGAAAAATGAAAAACTATCCTAAACTCTCGATTCACACATACTACACCAACAGACACACCCACACCCATACCCACATACATACATACGCATATTTAACTATATATCTACATTATCTATTCAACTTGAAGCTTCTTGTCGTATTTGCCGCTCTATTCAATGGAGAATATGTTCTTTAAGGCTCTATTATTTTTATGATAATGATCATTTATCTAGTTAAACGAAGCAAAAAACGATTTGAAATTGAAATTGGCAATTCATTATTACATATTATGCATTATGTAATGTATAGACAATTATTCTTAGTTGAGTGTCAAGCCACCAGAGAAAGTGATTTAGTCTATGATTTGTTAAACAATAATTCATTTAGTTTTAGTTTATTACGAGAACGGATTTATTGTAATTACAAAACAGATTATTTCGTTTAGGTTTGGATACAAATGTTTCTCGATAGCTTTTTGAAAACTGATTAATAAAATTAATTGTGAAACTTTGCGTGAAACTACAAATTCCTGAGCTACATTATGTGATTTTTATTAATTTTCGTATTTCTTATAATTTGATCTTAATTAAATATTAGTTTTATTTTGTGATTGTCTTAACTAAGTTCTTGATTATAATTTATCACTGCAAACTTATACGATATTTAACTATGCTTAGCCAATAAATGCAAAGAAATTATATGATAATGTTTCAATAAAGATGCAAAAACGCTTTAAACAATTTATAAAACAAACGCAAGTAATTCCCTTTAGTTGCAGTGGAAAATTCTGGAATGGAAAGTGAACAATAAACAACAAATTGTTTGTTTGTTTGTTGTTGTTTTCGTCTAGCATGCATAAATAAATAAGAACATTCGAGTTGAAATCTGACCGATTATGGACAATAAACTTTTCGCTTGGACAGTGGGCAAGTGCTTAGGGGGGGTGGGGAACAGACATGTATTTGTCAACGTAATTTTGTCAATTCAATTAATGTTCACTTAAATCACAGCGGGCAACTGCAGCATCGTCATTATTATCATCATTATGAGCACACAAAGCGATACAGACAAACTAGGGAGAGATTCGGCTTAAGTGCCCACTGTAACAGAGGCGTCGCTGTCGCGCAAATCGCGGGCGTTGCTACGAAATTCTGGCTGTTCTAACAGGAGAACAGAAATGCCAAGCTAGCGGCTGTTTACTTGAGTGAGCTTTCAAGCTCTTTCGTCAAGCTGCTCTTTCAGTGGCGCGAGCGTGAGAGCTTCGTTAAGTTTGAACTTGCTCTTAAACTGTGCTCTCTTCGTTAAGTTTGCTCTCGCTCTCTGTGCTCTCTTCGCTGCTAAAAGTTGCAATTAAAACAGGCTAATTTGTAATTATTTATTTTGGTCTGTTAAACTGTTTAATTTACACTTTATTAATATTATTTACAGAAACCAGAGTGAAAAAACTCAATCCCCTTTGTCAGCTGATGGTACACTCATGGCACACGAAAACCACGCACTTACAAGCCCATTACGCTACGGTAGTTTTCCATTGGATTGCCCCTCCCATGCCGCCTGTAATCCCCACGCAATCTCTGCAAATTAGTGTAACAATGATATAAGCAAAATTTTCCATCTCTTGGGCTGGGCTTTGTCAGCGGCAACGAGATAGGAGCAGATTTAGCTGATTATGATTATGTATGTAGTTCACGCTGCCGCTGAGGTCATGTCAGCTGATTTGACACTGTTTGTACAAATTGATTCAAGTGCAGCAGCAACAAACAAATAAACGAATTATGCAAATCACATATGCCTAGACAGATAAAGAACAATAATAACTAAAAGAAAAAATTAATCTATTAGTTTAAGTTGATCAGCCAACAACGAGTGATAAATTCTCATATCAAATTTAAATTGAAGCGTTCTCGTTCCATATGCTCGTTCTGTCACCGACTCTGTCCACTCAATTGAGCGCCACTCAAACGAAGCTCACTCTCTTCACTCCTTTCGCCCTCTTTCCCGCTCTTCGATATGCAGCACGATGCCCGCTGGAAGGTATAAAAGGCCGCGCTTGGGAACAGCCAGACATTAGTTATCATTGAGCAAGCAAGTCCAACACTTTCAACACAAACAAAACTAAACCAAATCCTGCAAATATGAAGAACTCCGTTGCTTTATTGTTGTGCGCCCTGATCGGTCTGGTAAGTTAATCCGTCAATCCAGCTAGTAACTGATATTTGATGGGTCTTTGTGTCCATTTGCACAGGCCTCTGCTTCCGAGTACAAGCTGCGCACCGCCGAGGATCTGCAGAAGGTGCGCAAGGAGTGCGCCGAGAGCAACAAGGTGACCGAGGCTTTGGTTGCCAAGTACAAGACCTTCGAGTATCCCGATGATGAGATCACACGCAACTACATCAAGTGCATTTTCAACAAATTCGAACTGTTCGATGACACCAAGGGATTCAAGGTGGACAATCTGGTGGCACAGCTGGGACAGGGACGCGAGGACAAGACCACTCTGAAGGCTGATGTGGAGAAGTGTGCCGATAAGAACGAGCAGAAGTCCGCTGCCAATGCCTGGGCCTATCGTGGCTTCAAGTGCTTCCTCAGCAAGAACCTGCCCCTCGTCCAGGCTGCCATACTGAAGAAGAACTAAGAGAAGATGCCAGCCATCGTGTGCCACACTAGGCAAACGCATGCACACCTTAAGGATCCGCTGACGATCCTTAATTGGGTACACTGCACTTGATTTCAATTGAAATAAAAATAAAAATCGTATAATAGCAAGACTTCAAATTACAATAGTTTTTTATTAGCTTTAATGGCCTTAAAACTCACACACTAAATGGTTGCTTAACTTTGATGTCACTTGTGTGAGCTGCGCAGGTAATCTCCTCCAGCGTCTCCTTCGTCCAACGGGTAACTGGTGCGAGTCCACTCCTCCCACTTGCTTGTCCCAAAACCCCAAGGAAAGCCATTTCAAAACTTGTTTCATTCGATTATATTTCATCTTCATCTTTTCGGTATAATCAATTGTTCTTCAGTACTCTATGCTATATATTTTTTTTGCAAATATATAAACAAGATTTAAATTATTTATCTTGATATTATTTTATTTTTTTTTTATTTTTGTCGTGTTTGTTTTATCTTTCATCTTTCCAAAGTCTGCTCTTTTTTTAAATTGATTGTATTTTTTTATCCTTTGTTTTTTGCCATTTTTAGAACTTCTTTTTATTTTATTTTTTTTCTATTATTTTTTTTTAAATGCTGCTTTTGTCGGTATTCTTTTCCATACTTTTTTTACCAACTCTTTTCCCTCGTATTATTTTTTGTTTTGGCAGTATATAAATATTCTTATTTATTTTATATAGTTTATTTTTTTTATTGAAAACATAAAAAGTGTGAAGGGGTGTTTTGTGGTGTTGGGTGCTTCAAAAAACATTATAGCCAAGTTAAACTATATTTTTTTCCATGTTGATTTATTTCATTTTATTGGATTTCATCTTTTTTGCGCCTATTTTAGAATATTTTTTACTTTTCGTTGAAGTTGTTGATTTTTTTTTTTTTTTGTATATTATTTCTTTATAATATTTTTTTTGTTGGCGTCATCTTGTTGTTTCTTTTGTTTTTTTTTTTTACTTGTTTTGACTTTTTTTTATTAGCAAAGAAGTTTTGGCAATAAAATGTTTTTTGAAATCATATATTTAAAAAAAATCTGAAATCAAATATTAATTGGATTAAAGAAATGTGTCAAAAATAAAACTAAATAATTTGTTTCTGAAGCGCCCCGTTCGAAAGGAACAGCGGACGGACTAGTAACCAGAAGGGCAACAAGAAGAGAGTAGGATAACACGGACATGAAGCTTACGCACACACACACCCTCAAGGCACATGAGAAAGTGCTGGTGAGCATGCTGTGGCATAGCTCTACATGCAGCGCTTTTTGGCAGTGGAAGCGGACGATCTTTATAGAAGTACTTTAAAGGATTTAAAGAATCATGAAGGAGTACTCAAGTGGTATACGTGGAGCACTAATCAGATCATAAATTGAAATCCTTTCAGTCTTTTAGCATTTGAATCATTCAACTTACCTTACTATAAGTTAATAAACAATAATCAATACGGCGCATAGTAATTGGCACGGCCACGGTATCCACCTCTTCTGAAACGAAAGACAGACCGCGATTAGCACAGCCCACTCACACACACCCACATACCCCTATGGGAAGTAGGACCTCTGATATAACCAACTTACATTGCGCGTCGAGCGCCTCGGAAGCTGGAGTGGCAGCAGGCGCGGGAGACACGTGCTCCTCGTCCGCGGAAGCTGCCGCGTGCAAAGCGATTTGTGGTAGACAGTCCCGGACGGTTTGTGCGCTTGGACATGACCTAGGTAAGCAGAAACGGTTATAACAGACTACTCAAAGGAGTTGGGGTAACTCGTTGGCACTCACTTTGATTTGACGTCCACGGAAAAGCGTTTCGTTCATGGCCAGTGCAGTCTCCACATACTCCTTGGAACCAAATTCAATGTAGGCAAAACCCTTTGGATGTCCGTCCGCTTTGTTGCATAAAATGGTCACGCGGTTGATTGTGCCACAGCCGTGGAAGTGAGCCTCTAGCTCCTCGGCAGATGCACCATAGTCCACATTGCCCACATAGACGGATCTCGTGTCAATCTCCTGCTTCTCTTCGAGTGAAAGCGGAACTGTGGCCAGACCGGTTGTTGACCCTCCAGCCATTTGTTTGTCTACCTCTGATTGCATTTGCTTTATTTTTTCAGCCTCCTCCTCCATTTCTTTGACGCGTGCCTTGATGGCTTCCAGCTCTGGATCGATCTGCATGCTGCCCTCCTCCTTTTAATTTATTATATATTTAAAATAAAAATGTACTTTTAGTTATTTAAAAGCAATATAATTTAAATTAAAAATGCTTTAAACGCGTTCTGTTTCTGTCTGTGTCAATGCGAATGCGAATGACGCTTCGAAAATGGCCGCCCCTTTGTTTCGCGAGCTTTGCACCGGAGCTTTTTCCGCGAAATTCAATTGTGAGCTTTTGGCATTCAAGGCGAAATTAAACTGGTTTTCTTCGTTTTTTGGCGCTTACACTTACCTCAGTTTCAGTCACAATTTCAGTCTCCTGTTCGCCGTTTGTCTCATCCAATGACTCCAACAGCTGATCCTCGTTTAAAGTAATATCTTCATCGGCCATTTTGACTGTGGTTTTGTGTTTTTGTTCTTTGTGTGGGGAGTTTTGAACTTTGGTGTTTTGTTTATGTTTACTAAGCTAAACTTTTCGTGTAGCAAAAGCTTACAGCGGCACTGTGGTGGCTATCGTAACTCACTGCAAAGAGAGCGAAATGGCAAAGAGAACAATTTTACTTCATTGAAAACAAGCACACGCGAAGAGAGTAGCATTTTTTACAATGTACGTGTCATATTATTAATTTGGCGGTAACTGCTGTGGACTAACAATCAATTCATATCTTAAGCCCTGATAAGCATGAATAAAGTATGATGCATATATGCATACACATTTTAACGCATTCAGAATACTATTAATCTGCCACTTACGTCAAATACGAGGCAAGGGGCTGGTGCTGCTGCTGACGTTTCTGCGTTCGCTCAAAATGGCCGCTTCCAATAATAATCCACACGCTAGCCACAACCGAAACAATAAAATACAAATTTAAATCATTTACGGCCCAAAACTTTTAAAGTTTACAATTATCACACCTTTTGACACAAATTGCAGCTGTACAATTTTGTATTATGTTTATATTTACAGTATTATCGCCACTCGTCGCACAGAAACAAATTTTTTCCGTAAAATACAGCGAACATTGATTCGCCTCGTTGTTAGAGATAGCACGGCGTACTTTTCATATGTGGCGATAGATATCGATAGCCGTAAGTGATTATGCAGGTCAAGTCGCATGATTGGCGAGTTCAAATTATTTTTATATTTGGCATGTACAAATACTTTTTTTTATTTATTTAAGCAGTCGCAAAAGTATTAATCCAGATACTTTTACTCTGGGTTATCGTAGCTTAGCACAAATTACACCGTGTGTTCTGCAGGGTAATTTTGCATGTCATGCAGCTGGAAAGTAGCTAGACCACCTACTCAGCGTAAGACAAATCGCTGTCATGTTAATCGATTCTTTAATTTGTACTCGATTCTATAATCGATTTTAATTCTTACACTGTAAGACGCATTCCTAACATGAACGATTCAGATTCGGAATACGAGGAAACAGAATATTTGGTGTATGGAGACTTTAAAAACCATTTAGCCCCACATCAGTTGAAGCACGAGGATGCTGCAATCAAAATAATTGGCATTGAAAGCGACACGCCAACGGCCGAAATCAATGGCAGCATCTTCAAAGGTACGATGCACACACACACCAGTGCAACCGGCACTTTGTAACACTTTTGTAACAAATTTTTTTTGTATTCCTGCAGGTTCCTATGACATGGCAATGGGCACTTATTTGTTTTTCGAAAAAGACCACAATAGCGCCCCTGGAGATCCACTGTACGAACCAGTTTGTCGGCAACAATACAAATACGTGAACAAAACCGAAAAAATAATTCGATTCGAGCGAATTTACGTTGAGAATCTGCCCCAGGAGAAGCAGGAAGTAAAAGACGAAGAATCTCAAAAAGAAACTGAAGGAAACAATACAGAGTCTAGACTCAAACTCAACATTACCTACAAGGAAGCTATTGATAAATTTGGCGACGAGCAATAAACTTTGTATGAATTGAATTGAATCTATAACTGACTTATTTTATAACTGTTGCTTCTGTTTATTGCAGCACTATGGAGAACGTTGTAGAACCGCCGCAACCTGCCATAAATTTAAGTAAATTTCTGGAGAATTACGTAGAGAAGCTAAACACTCCGGCCTTCTATACTGATCCCAAGTCACCAGTCTCAAAAATCGTGGAGGATTCCTGCTCCTTGCAGATTCTTTCATCGGCAGACGATAACCCCATCAACATATTTGAGCCAGGTGTAGAGCTACAAAGATCGATTGCAACTAAGCCATTGATGGACCAACATGTGCCCGAAACCTATAAAGCAATCGTTGCACAGAAGTCGAAATCCCGCAGGAATCCATTTACACGCACACAGTACAGCCATCGTCTGATTCCGCCGCCAGTGAACAACGGGGAAGGGGAATTATCTGATCAATTTGAAATACAGATAACAACGCGTGTCTATAGACCACCACGAGCAGCACATCGTGGCTATAAACTGGAACGACCCGTCTTTGAGGAGGAATTTATCTGTCTTGGCTCCAACTATTTAACAGATTTACGCGATAAAATCGGCTGTATTTGCAAGCAACGGAGATTTGTGGACATAAGCGATAATCCTGAAGCACCGCTGCCCGTGCTAGACACAAATCCAGGCTACTTTTTTATAAACAACACATTCTACAATGATACACGGAATCCGAATAATTGTGATTACTCCCAAACAGTGCTCAAATGGGCACGATCCGCCCAGGGTGTGGAAGGTGAACACTTCAAAAGCGAGTCCATGGAAGGGACACGTTTTGTGGATCTCACCGTTAGCCTGGGAACACCGCTGCAGTATTTGCACCACGGCAACTGTGAGCACCTGTTTGTCTTTTCGCAGGTCGAGGTCTTGAGACCCTGTACTTACCTCAATCGTAGTCAGTATCCATATTTGCGAGCCGTCAACAGCTTCAATCGGCGTTCCTGCTACATGTGCGGCTTACGTGGCTATCATTTCATTGTGGAGCAGTCCACACGACAGCTCCATGATCCCTCGTACCTGTGCCGTAGCTGCTTCTACAGTTTCAACTATGTGGATGGCAAAAAGGTTGGCCAATTCAAGGCCTATCGCATCTACGATCAGACGGAACGAGCCGAGGATGATGCCGAGGGTCAGCAGGACAAACCGGACACCAATAGCGACAGTGGTGGCAGCAGCGAGGAGTGCGTTGAATTAGACTAAAGTTAATTATACGATTTAGTTGATAGTTTATGTTAATTCAAGTTTATTTTGATAAAATATATGCAAACATAAATTACTCATACTGATTTCATATTATTTGTTTGTTTCACACTGGTAACAATAGTTTAAAACATTATGCTCATTATTTAAATATATAGTATATACGTTTATGTATAGTTGTAGTTATATATATTTGTATTTTGTAGTAGATTAGCAAATTAGTTAGTTAGTTTCTCGACATTAGGAATCAAAATGCAAATTGTAACGTAAAATCATTTGGACCTTAATAATTAATTAAAAAATAGTTTTTTTTAGTTTCCCATTTGTTTAAAGAGCTGCACACACATGTATGTACATACATATTAATTAGTAGATTTGTTAGTTTTTTGCTTTGTAAATTTAAATTTAGTATCAATATCAATAGAGCATTATACAGAGAGTTGACCAAGACCAATACTAATACCAATAATGGATTTAACGTGATTAATAGACTAATTTTGGCCAATAACATATGTGTATTCTATGTAGATGTAAATATGTATGCAGGCATGTAAATATATATATGTAGTACGAATACAGATACAAATACTTAGACTTACACTAATACAGTTAAAGAGTAAAAACACACATACACCTCTAGTGTATGCATGTATTGGTATAATTTTCGTTTGTGCGTGTTTTCTTTACCTTTTACCTTTCAATTTCAATTTTAGTTATAGTATTTTGTGTTTACAAATGCTTTGAAACACGTGTTGCTTACGCTTCTTTTTGCTATGGCATGTGTTTTATCTTCTTCCGATTTCTGTTTTAAGCAATACAATATCTATAATGTTTTGGCAGTGCCGTCTTAGTTTTATCCAGCTGCCTCTTAACCTCTTTGGTTTGTCATTGTTTTCACTGTGCTCATCCACTGGCAAAAACATCGATCAATCGATGCTAAATGAAAAAAAAAAAACTATAAACATCGATATATCGATGTTTTTCGCCGTTCTTTCTTGTGTCGCCGCAGCTTTAAAGCTTTTACCAAACCTTGGCTCGAGCGCCTTAGCTTTGGAATACCAACTCACGCTCAACGGACAGATACTCCAGCATTTGCTGCGGCACCGGCAGCTTGGCCAGATCCTGCACTGGCATTTGGCTTTGGAGCACACGGCGACACAGATCCTGCAGCTTGGGCATGTTCAAGTAGCGACTTAACGGATACTTGAGTATCACTGGAAACGGCGGCTGCATCTCGTTGGGCACTTTCACAAAGCATACGAAGTTATCATTCGTACAGCGATGCAAAATGTCATCGATCATTTCGACAATCGACTCATACTTCAATTCCTCAAAATGCCAATACTGATCCCGATACTCCAGACGATAATGCAGTGTCACATTCACAATACGAAAACTGAGTGTGAACTGTGATCCACTTGTCTCCGAATCTCGTACCAGAAACGATCCCGTTGGCTTGTCACTCAGCTGCTTCTGGGAATCGCGACGGGATATCTCACCCCAATACCAAACTTGACTGCAAAACACAATGGGGAAATCAGTTACTTGATGATTCATTCGATTGGGTAGAACCAGTTCTTGTGTGCCACTTACTTGAGCATCTCCGAACACGCCTTGTACATGACCTCATTCGGTGTATCCTGTCGCTCCAGCCACTTTTTCCTAATAAATCGCATGTAGTCGTGGGTGAAGGGTAATGTGGGCTCCACCCGTATTGGCGGTGTCAGGAACTCATACATTGCATCCGTTGTCCCGCCATCACAGTCACAATCGTCGCCCATCGAGTGCCAGTTGCGTAGTGCACTCAGACCCAATCCCATTTTCTTTCGTATGCGTGAGAACATGTTCTTCTTGTCCTTACGCTTGCGCAGTGCTCCTCCAAGGCTGCCGCAATTGCTAACAGATGCATCTCCTCCAGTGCTGGAACTTGCATCCAATACCGATGAGCCTCCAAAGGGTTCATTGTTATTATTCTGCAAATGCATTGAATGCGAACCGGCGGTGACTGTGGAACTGGAGCTGGCCAACGCTGAGTCCGACTTCTTGCGTCTGGTCAATGAATGGAACCAACTTCGCTTTTCCTTTGTATTCGACGCATCTGAATTGTAATAAAAAAAATTGCATTAAAAAATGTGCTGCGAAATTTAATACATGAGTACTGTGAGTACTTTGCTCCACGCTGTCGTTGGCTGGAACACTTGGTCGATTCCGGGCCGTAGAGTCAGCTGCCCCCGCACCACTGGCATTTGCAGCAGCAGCAGCACCTTGGCCTTGGTTTTGGCTTCGCGAGTTAGTCGAGTTCTTCTCGCCGTTACTCATGCTGTACGATTATGGGGACGATTCTCCCGTGTATTTTTATCACATTATTAGCCTTAATTGGAATTCTGATGACTAACTTAAATTAATGATAAGTGAGAAATATTTGTTTTCGTTTTCTTTGGAGTAGTGTATACAAGACAAGAAGTGGAAGGGCTATCTGTGCTGGTATCGATACCAAGTATACGTTTCTACTCGATAATCAGATGTATCGATAACTGTCCATCGACGATATCTTAAAATTGAACTGCACTTTATGTCGAAACTTGTAACCTACAAAATAAATAATAAACATTGCAATGCGAGTGGATTTATCTAATTTTTTTAGTGATGCCCGCAGAAATACCCTAATATTTATAGATGAATCCTGGGTTAATATCAAGGATGTGCAGGATCACATTCAGAATCTTTTCCGCCTGGTTTGTTGCCATTGCAATTCGAATTTGCTTGCTTGACTTAATTAAATTTACTAATGCGCATCACTTTGTTTGCTACAGTCGAACATAAGTCTGCTGACTCAGGATGGATGTTACCTCCCACCCAAGGAGTCCATCAAAGTGCTCAGCTACGTGGACTCTCTCAAGGCCTTTAAACTGAGCGAAGAGGAGCTTAAGGATCTGTCCTCAGGGAGGCTTAGCATTGCCGAATGCAGCAAAAAACGAAAGAATCGATCCACTGATATAGAACTTGAGTTTTCCAGTTCTACCCCACATAATCCGAAGCGGTCCAGGTGCAAAAATGATGCCAAGGAGCAGTCCACCTTAAAAGCAGATATCCCAAACGATGGGTGCTTGACCCGACGGAGCTCCCATAGGTCATTGGCGTCAACAACTGCAGTAGACGAGGAACCTGAGCCAACTCAGCTAAAAGAAGCTGAGAATATGGAGCTGTCCGAGGAACTGGAGGTGACGGAGGTCGGCGTCATTAGCAATCGATCGCAAGCTCCTTCGGAATCCTCGCGCAGGGTAACCGGCACAAATGTAAGAGCTGCAAATAAATCCAAATCTCATATTATATTCCAAGAAGCGGAAACTGCACAGATTAAAACAGTGGAGCCAACCAATGTCATGCCCGATGTAGAATTTCGGTCTCCCGTAACGGAACTAGACAACAAATCAGTGCGTCACTTCAAGTTGCCCCGGAAGAACCATTCATTCCAGATACTGGAAGAGATTGTAATCCCAGCACCAGTTAAATCACCGCAAAAGAATGGTCGAAGTGCAGCTGAACCGCTAGAAGCTCAGGTGGCAACAAATGATAGTGCCACAGAAGCAGAAGTACCAAGCTCAGCAAAGAAACTAGTTTCGGTAGAAGCTCAGGTGACAACCGAAGATGATGCTACAGAAGAAGAATTACCAAGCTCAGCAAAGAAACAAGTTTCGGTTGAGGAATCCTACGAAGAGGAGCAAGAAGTCTTGGAAGAGCAAACAAATTTGAAAACTCAATCGACAATAGCTGAGCAGAGTGTATTGGATTCGAGTTCGGAGGACGATGTTATGGTGCTGGATGATACAAATGCAGACGACTCCAACTCGGCGGAGGTTATAGCCGATATGTTAAAGAATGCAGTGCGACTAACAACAGTCCCAAATGTCGGTGATGTCATTTTCTTTAAACTAACCAAAACAAAGGGTGCATCGCAGCTATCAGCCAAAACCGAGGACATTGCTGGCACCTGCAGCTACATCAATCGTCGCACCAAGGCGTTAACCGTTTCCCTAATTGGCAAGTACACAAAATTAATAATTTTAAATTTTTAAACTAATAAATCTACCGTAATTCAGCTTTTCCCAGTACCTCAAGACGGGTATTGCAACAATATAGCAACTGTCTGGATGATTCAAGTGACGGTTCGATGGTTTTAAGCGTCAACTTTCGAGATTTGATTGATCCCCGGGTTGTTGTGGCATCAGTGGATTGAGTTTATGTTTACGATTAAATTAAAAGTATCTTTTTGTTAATTACATTTGCATTTGTTTTTAATTTCATACTCTGTAAAATGTAAACGATAAAATAACATAAATTTACGAGTTACTTCACTGCTGTTTGCAAGTAAATCTCTTTTTTTTTAGACCGAATGCGTCGTTATCTGTTCCAACAGCTCGTCGGCCTCCTCGCCCGTCTTCACGCGCAACAAGATGGACATGGCCTTGGACTCCTCTGGTGTTGGTATGCAGACCATCATGACATTGTTTTTACCCATACGCTGGCAGGGCAGACCCTTGCTCAATATCAGATTGATCAGAATGTTGCCCAAATTGGTATCCGCTCGGACCAGCATCTGTGTCTTCTCCGAGTCCTTAACGGGTTTCAAATACAACGTGCCCACACCGCGATCGGTGAAGTCCTTATCCTTTTTCACAAACACCTTGCAGCGCTTCGAGAACGTGGCATCGTCCTCCACTACCTGTAATGGGGAAACTACTGTGTTATTTCTAACTGTCGAGGTTATCTTTGAGCTGCGTCTTTTACCTTATTAAACTCCGCTTTTGGTGGTGTATCATCTTCATCCTCGGCTTCTGCTGAAGCAGCTTCAATTGCTGCTGCCGTTGGCGGTTTCACGGCAAAGGAAAATGCTGGCGTCGAGGATGTAAAGGAGAATCCACTTGCCCCTGTCGCTGTCTTTGCATCGCTGGCTGCCTTGCCAAAGCCGGTAAACCCGGATGTACTTGGTTTGTCATCGCTCTTAAGACCAAAACTAAATCCGTTTGTCTTGGGCGGCGTTGTGGTAGCAGAAGCATCAGCAGCTGTATCTTTTGGAGTCTCCTTGCTGGCAAAACCAAAGAAACTTGTCTTGGGCGGTCCATCTGCATTGGGCACAGATGGTGTGGGTTTGATGCCAAAACTAAAAGTGCTTAATGATGAGGATTGGCTTAAAGTGCTTTCCGATGTGGACGACGGCGTTGGTGACACTACTGTTGTGGTTGTAGTAACTGCTAATGTACTGGACGTACCAAATGAAAACTTTGGTGGTGTAGCAATCATTGTTGTGCCACCACTGGTTACCGTGCAGTTCGGTTTCTTTCCCAATGCTATGGACGGTGAAGTGCTTCCAGCTCCAATAGGAGTGTTGGGTTTACCAAACGAAAAGTTCATTGTTGGGATAGTTGTTGGCGTTGTGGTCACTGCAGCTGTTGTTACTGGCGCAGGACTTGATTGTAATTCTGTATTGGACTGTAGTCCCTTAAGCAGCCTGTCGTAACTGCTAAATACGGGAGTTAAAATGATATATGGATTCTTATCCATGTGCTCTGTTAGGAATTTCATTACAGCTCTGTTCAGTTCAGCCACACTATCGCGGTACTCGGAAGATGTTGAAGTTGTTTTCGGTAAACAGTTCTCAGTGGGTTTATCGGCTGGTACGGAGGACTTGAACATTGGTTTAGCTGGCACAGTAGCCGATGGCGTGCCAAAAATAGAGTTCATCGGAGGTTTAATGCCACTGGTCAAGGCATTACTTGTTGATTCAAGCATTGGCTTCTTGGCTTCAAACGAAAACATTTTGGGAGGCGTCGGCAATTTACCATCGGCCTTATCAGTGCTGGCAAGAAAGTTCATTGTTGGCTTTGGAGCAGCAGCGTCCGCAGATTTCATGTTACTCAGAAAGGCAAAGGGGGAGCCGGCGCCGGAACTGCCGATTGCAGACGCCGCTGGTTTGCCAAAACCTACACAAATTTTAAATGAACCAAACATGCAAATTCTTTTTATTATCAGAAATCTAACATAAATAAAAACCTTTTGAACATACCTGAAAAGCCGCTAAATACACTGTTGCTGGTGCCGGCGCCCGTTTCATCGGCATCAGATCCGCCGGCACCCGCCTTGCGGCGCGTTGCTTTTTTGATAACGCGTGTTTTTAGCTCCTCTGGCGGCGCTGTTTTAAACGTACCCCTCTCTTCAGGTTCATCCTCTTGATCCCAGTTGTCATGGTTCAAATTTGATGTTGCTTGTCGTTTACCAGACATTTGTAAAAAACTTTTAATTATCTTTTATTTATTGCTTGAGCAAATACTAAATTTTGTTGCAATGCTTAATCTGTTCAACAGTGAATATTGCAGATATGAGTATCGATATCTCACACGATAGTTATATTCACGATATAGTTTGCAACGCTGTATGTATCGATACATGTTATTCAATACTCGCTTAAAGATTAGGGTCTTTCCTAAATTGACTTGAAATGAGTTTAAGCCATGATTGCGGCTAATATTTCACAAAAAAATAGGCGAAAAGTATTAAGTTTATCAAATATGTATACTTTATAAATACTATATATATATTAAAGCTAATAAAATAATTTGATTAATACATTTTAATCGTAAAATAATCAAAATTTAAAATGCATTCGTTCCTAATAATAATAATATAATTTAATTGTTTTAAATTCTCGTTTGTCTAGTTATTATATCATATAAAATTAAATTTGAATTAATTGAGTAAGGTAGAGCTATAATTATTTAATTAACTTTGATTCAATTCTAGTTTATTTTGAGCTGGGCGCGTACTGTACGACTTTTGTTATTCTGGAATATTTTAGTATTTTTCTGAAATCTAAACGTTGGTCACACTTGTACATTGAACGCGACGACGACGCCAGCAGAGCAGCAAAAAATTGCAATATTAATAATAATTAAATTTATCTCCGGCTCGGGCTCGTTGAAAACTAATTTTAAAATCGGTGTTAATTACGTTCAATTGAGCAGAACCCCTGACGCATACTAGAAATGTGACAAACTGTTGCGGGGTGTAAATATGCGCGGCGCATTTCTCTACTACTGTAACATTAATTGCGCTTTGACTGCGACTGCGACTCGAATTTTGCTGCAAGATGAGGCGATCAGGTGGCGCGCCTAAAAAGTGTACAACAAACAAAATACGTCAGCCTAAATCAAAAGTGCAACGGCAGCGTGTGTAAACGTGAACGAAATATAAAAAATATAAATAATCAAACGTGAAAATTGGTGTAATAGGAAAGAGAGTAATAAGTACTCCCAATACACAGACGTTCGTGCCCAACACCAATACCAACAAATACGCACACACTTACACGTACACGGGACGCACACCAAACACGAAGGCATCGTAATCGCTGTCGTTGTTATCCTGCTCATTCTTGTTGCCTCGTCGTGTGATCCTTTGTTGTTGCTCACAGCAGCAGCAGCAGCTGTGCCGTCTGCTGCTTTAAGCTGAAAACGGCACATAAAACACATTCGTGTCCGGGTCGTGTTACTGCCTTTAGCCTTGCAATCGTCATTTGTCGTTTACTCGTTGTTTTTTTTTTGGTTTGTTGCTGTTGTTGTTGCCTGTGCGTCCTTGAAGTTCAGCTGCCCGTTGCTGTTTTGTTTAGTGAGTGCAAAAACACAAAAAAAAAAAGGAAAAGTAAAATAGAAAAAGAAACCAGTGTGCCCAGAAGAAAGTAAAAGAGCTACAAAATAAAAATGCCGCCAGCATTAATTGGTATCTCCGAGTTTGTGGAGGAGACACGGGATGATTACAATTCCCCCACCACCTCCACATTTGCATCCCGCATGCCGGACTGCCGTCAAACGATTAGCATATTGGAAGAGGTAAGCAATAGTTCTCTGCTTCTCTGTTCTCTCACTCTCTGCTCTTCCTTTAGCGCTGCAAGTAATCAATGCTTAAATGTAGCAAACGAAAAAAAAGTTCAAGGTAGCTAATCAGTGAACCAGCGTCATAAATTGCATGCATTCATTTTTATTGCATATACTCTATACACATTGCATTATAAACGCCCTCGCAGCAAAAAGTAAAACAAAAACAACAAAATAAAAAGCGAACGACAAGAAATTTGTTTATTATGTATTTTTCCCTGGCTATGCAAAATCAAATTAAATTGGCTCTGCGCCAAGTGAGCCCCATATTCACTCGCCTGTCCGGCTACACTCTGCCTCCTTTTCTCCCCTCCCTCTTCTACCTCTTGCCTTACAGTAGCGCTGGTGTTGCCATACTATTTGCCATTGTTCTATGACATCACGGCGGCATCTCTGTCGCAGGTGGTTTCTGTTTCTCCATAAAGAAAATACAAAATAATAAATACTCAAAGTGCATATTCGTAAATCAATGCAGCTGCCTGCTTGCATTTCTCAGCTCCCCTTTCTCTCCACTTAGATTTTCGTCATAAGTTCGGGCAAAGATTTGTGTATATTTATTTATAGTCATTGCAGCTGCTGTTGCTCCCCTTAAAACACACACAGCATTGGTATGCGCTTGTTGCTGCTGGTGCCAGCACTGATAAGGACAAGTGCTTAAAGAGTGCGGGCGGAAAGGCGCAAGATACAAGCACATCGACAGACGTCAGATTTCTATATAAAAATTCGTGGCATATGTGGCATATATAATTAGTTTACAGCGCGATCAGAGCTTATCAATCACAACAGCGCCACCAAACACACAACGCCCCTCATCGCCCTGTTCATGTATGACTACACATCCCAAATACATGCGTTTGTGGCTTTAAATATGCTTTAAAAAAAATATGTAGAAACGCTGTGCTCCAATTCTTTAAGGCTGACAGCGAACGAGCCCCAATGCAGTGCTAAAATTAGCGATTTTACGCCACAAAACGCAACGTGAACTCCAGCTATTTGTGCGTCATTAAAGGAATCTCTTAGAGCTTAAAGCTTCTTTTTAGTTTAGCTAAAATTTAGTCTGCCCCACTGTGAGCTAAATTGGCTGTAATCTTTTTAACCCAAAACAGGACGTCACGTCATCAACACGCCCTGATTTGCTGTTTGTTCCTGGCAGTCAACGAAATGTTTAATATTTCATTTCACTGATGGGCTTTAAAAGTTTTTCCAATAACTGATATACCCCAACAGCTAATCAGTCCACATCAGATTGGAAAAAGGTGTGGTATTTGTTTAGGCAGTAGCGTATGAAATGACTCAAAATAGTCCATCAATATATATATATACATGAAACGGTATATATATAGATATATATAAATATTTATAGCCGACAAGTGTGTCTCTGTTTGAAACAAGTATTAAATCTGAACACACACAATAAGCGTATTATTTACAGAGCAGCTTATTATGCGAATTATAAGCACATATAAATATAATGCCGTTTTTGGCTAAAAGTAACTTGACCAGAGGGCTAGCCGTATTTTTGTTCGTTCTTTCTTTCGCCTTTTGTTATCAACACTGGAAACGGCATAAGAAAAAAATAATAATAATATTTAATAAAAAAACTCACTTGGCCGCTAGAAAGAGAAACGGAAACCAGTTGTTGGTTATTGACTGTTGGTTGTTGGCTCTTGGCTTTTTGGCTGTTGACCAACTTTATTTGTTATTGTTCTAAGCGATTTGCGTTCCAAATATTTTGGCATACAACTTTAAGCGCACACAAATGTTTATGAACATGACTAATCTTTATTAGCACGTTTCCCAGTTCTTCAACTTCTTATCGCAGTCCACTATATAAATATATATATGTTTAGTTCGTTTTCATTCCAAAATGGTATCAAATTGCAATCGTAAATTGTTCAGCTGATTTGCAGCACAAAGCATTAAGTATTTTTAAACAATTACGTCTACAACACATGCAATTTGTTTTCTTTTTAGGTTCTTTTTCCCGATTTGTTGTTGTTTGTTTATCTAATCATTGATTTGGCTCGTAACCAGGAAATGTTGTTAGCCAAGGCACAAATCTAGAATTGTTTATAGCTTAATTAAGCAACCAATCGTATGTACAAACGTAAAAAAAAAAACAATTTTAATTGTATTATCATTAAATATTCACTTGCCACGAATTTTGTGGCACAGACACTGATTGCTGGCACTCAATATATCGTGTTTAATTCAATTAAAATTAATTGATGTGTCAAGAGGTTAAACGAGCTATAAAAGTGCATTAACAATGTGCTTTTTTTGAGCTTTAAAACTGAGCTGCTGTGAAGAGTCTTTACAAAAGTATGTAAATGAGCATTTCAGGCCGTAGCTCTTATAGATTGGTGGCAAAAGGGGGGTTTAATGAACCCAAAGAAAAGTCGCAGCGGCTGTACCTCTTAACATTTAGTACCCAGGAGGGATAAGAAAGGAAAGGGCTTTCAAAAACAGATCTTACTTGAACTACACTAAAAGTTTCAGCCCTCTAGCTATTACCATTTGATATACCAGTCCTCTAGCCCTTACCGTTTGCCACTCCCAGCAGAGAGTGAATGTAAATATACTAATTTAGAACACTGTATTAATCTTATCTCTTTTCCTCTGCCTTTTCAGCGTCTGGAGTTTGATCGTGACGGCCTAACGAAGCTAAAGAAAGCCGTCAAGGCCATTCACAACTCTGGCAATTGTGAGTAATCAAACTTACTGATTAATCTGCTTAAAATAACTAATTAAATGCTTTATATTTCTTTTAGCTCATGTGGACAATGAAATGTTCATGATGCGGGCACTGGAGCGTTTGGGCGGCAAGGTAATTGATCAGGATGAGCCCGATATTGGTGCTGCATTCCTCAAGTTCTCTGTGGTCACCAAAGAGCTCAGTGCGCTGATGAAAACACTGGTAAGCAAGTCGAGCACACCCTTTACTTGAACAAAAATACATAAAATTCTTTATTTCAGATGCAAAATATCAACAATATTGTCATGTTTCCGGTTGACTCAATGCTGAAAAGCGAATTGCGTGGCGTTAAGGGCGATATGAAGCGTCCATTCGATAAGGCGGCCAAAGATTACGAGGCCAAGTTTATCAAAATCGAGAAGGAGAAGAAGGCGCAGGCTAAGGAAGCAGGCATGGTGCGCACGGAAATAGATGCCGCTGGTGTGGCGGAAGAAATGGAAAAGGAGCGACGTCTCTATCAGCTGCAGACCTGTGAATATCTGCTCAAATACAAAGAGATCAAAACAAAAACTGGCATTGAGCTGCTGCAGCACTTAATCGAGTATTATCATGCGCTGAATAAGTAAGTTGTGAGCTGAGCTCAACTGAGCTGACTTGAATACTAATTACAATTAGCCCCGTTGCCAAAAAAGGCACCGAACTGGGCAGGCAACAGTCGAGCATCCCGTATAATAATAACTTTAACTTTCAGTTACTTCAAAGATGGCCTGCAAACAATTGAACACTTTGGCACGTACATTGGCGATCTGAGCGACAAGCTGCATGTGATCAAGCAGAAGCAGGACGAGGACAGACGCAGCCTATTGGATTTACGGACATTGCTCCGCAGCACACCGGACTTTGAGCGTGTGGACAATGTGCCGTCATCGGAGAATCGCGGCGGTGGTGCAGGTGCGGGTGCTGGCTACTCGTTGCATCAACTGCAGGGTGACAAGCATCATGGTGTCACGCGGACGGGACATCTGCTCAAGAAGAGCGAAGGCAAGGTGCGCAGGGTGTGGCAAAAGCGTCGTTGTCGCGTCACCAGCGATGGCTTTCTGGACATATTCCATGCGGATGAATCGAAGCCACCGACACGAGTTAATCTGCTCACCTGTCAGATAAAACCGGTACCGGATGACAAACGTGGCTTCGATCTAATCAGCTGTAAGTGCATCACAAGTAGCGCCAGATCTTGCAGCTAGTTTACATGTTTGTTTATCTTTAGACAATCGACCATATCACTTTCAAGCGGAGGATGAATCCGATCAGAAGGCCTGGATGGCTGTCTTGGTGAACTGCAAGGAGAAGGCGCTAACCAAGGCCTTCCAGCATGCCAATCCACAGATGAGTCCCAGCCTCGTGGAGCTGCAGAAGACAGTGATTCGTTATGTTCAGTTGTTGCCGGGTAACGATCGATGCTGTGATTGTGGTTCACGCAACGATGTCACCTGGATAAGCTTGAACTTTGGCATTCTGGTCTGCATACAATGCTCGGGTGTGCATCGTGATCTCGGTGTGCATCATTCGCGCATTCAGAGCTTGACGCTAGACAATCTAACGACAGCGAATCTATTGATAGCACGTGCCATGGGCAATAGCACACTCAATGACATAATGGAGGCCAAACTGGGCAGAGGAAAGCTCAACCACGAGAGCAGCATGTAAGTTAAGATCTCTTCAGATCTGTTGGGCTAAGATTATTAAACTTTTTACCCACTTTCCACAGGGAGGAACGTTATGACTTCATACGTGCCAAGTATGTGGCCAAGCGCTATGTGATGCGCACCTGTGCGGATGACAATGATCTGCGCTGTGATCTAGAACAGGCCATAGTTAATGCGGACATGAGTCAACTGCTGCAGGTGTGGGCCGAGGGTGCTGATCTCACCTGCTGTTTACCCAGCTCCGATGCAGGCGAAACAGCTTTACATTTGGCCGTGCTGCGCGAAGCTGGCTCTACCCTTCACATCGTTGATTTCCTCATACAGAATATGCCGCCCAAAGGCTTGAACAAGGTCACAAATCCGCCCGGTTTGCTGGATGTTACCGGCAAGAATACACCATTGCATCTGTGTGCCATGCATGATCGCAGGGAGTGCATGAAGCTGTTGTTGCGCTGTGGCGCCGACTATGATCTTCGCAATTCCGAGAACAAAACAGCGCTGGACATAGCCAAAGAGATGGGTCACAATAGCTGCAAGGAGCTGGTAAGTCAAGAGTCTACCTTTTGTTTACACAATTGGTTTCTAAATTAAGGTTTCTCTAATTGCAGATTGAGTGTGCCATAAAGCGGGAGAAGAGCGCCTTTGATCACATCAACACTGATTGGAATCTGCCCAACGAGGATGGCTCCACGGATTTCAGTGACGACGAAACTGTCATTGATGAGCGCGTAAGTTCCTATTTGCCCCACCGATTACTGTTTCCTTATTTAACTTAATATTCTTCGTTTAGAAATCTCGTTCACGTCCGCCCAGCTTTGCTGGTGGCGACTCACCGGTGCTGCGTTCACGCTCCTCCACCTGTGACTCCATCCAGTCGAGTTCTAGTCCAATCGCCAATTGCCCGAGCCGACAGTTCACCCTGCCAGGCTACACACAGTCCGCGGGCACGTCACCCAAGCAGCACACGAATGTGGGCCAATATCTGGGCAGTGGCAACAATTTGGGTATCAGCAGTGGCAACGGTGGTGCTGGGGGCATTGGAGGTGCCTCTAGTCCTAGTTCTGCGTGTAGCCAAAATGTTCGTGCTGCTCGCAATAGTTTAAATATGCAAAGCGAGCTGGCCCATGTGTCGGGAGCAAGGAAGTCCACATCCACGGCTAACATGAATTCGTTAAAGAAACGTACAGCGCCTGCACCACCGCCAGGCACTTTGGGTGCATCGACAAGCATATTCTACGGCACACTGCCGCATCCGCCCAGGCATTCGCAGAACATGGATGCGAATGATATACGTGCCATCAATCATAAGAATCAATCCATGGATGTGGCTTATGGCACCTTGCCGCATATGCGTAGCGTGGAGAGCTCACCGCGCAATGCCACTGCTGGCGGTGGTGGTGTGGTTATAGCTGGTAATGGCAGCAATAGTAACCTCATGCCAGCCATGACTTCATTTGGCCATAAGCGTTCGCCCAGCGGTGAGTCCCTCAATCGGAATATTCATTTGGCGGGCGCCAAGTTGGTTTTGCCGCCGACTGGTGAACTGCCAACGCTCAAACATGTGGATAAGTCGGCTTTAATGAGACCTAAGATTCCACCACCAGGTCCACCTGCAGGTAAGTGGGACAGGTGCCAAGGTGACAAAGAGACTTTAATTGATTCAGTTTCTTTGACAGAGCGGGAAATACCAAATGGGCAGTCGAATGAAAGCATAAGCTCCATGGACGAGGGACCCATTGCACCGCCTCGCAAGGTAAGTTGTATGCAACCCTAGTTGCGTTTTGAGCCAAAACCAGGGATACGCGCTGTCGTTTAGCACTTC
Source organism: Drosophila dunni (assembly GCA_018152125.1). NCBI lineage: Eukaryota > Metazoa > Arthropoda > Insecta > Diptera > Drosophilidae > Drosophila > Drosophila dunni. The sequence continues at coordinate 8,759,763 of JAECXC010000339.1, read as the reverse complement.
TGTTTTGTATTCTTTTCCTTCTTCTTCGATGTTCACAATCCACAAATTTCAGCGCAAGCAACAAAACTTGTTCAGATTAGAGCATTCCAGCGAGGAAACGGTAAATGGCAGCGACATGCAATGCAAACAAACAATTAATTTAGCCGTTCTTGTTGTTGTTGTTATTTTCTTTAATTAATTTATTTATATTTACTTTACTTTACAATAACTTCCACTAAACGCGACGTCTGCATTATTATCAAAAGCTCTTCTAACTCCATTGCGCGCATTTCTAAACTGTTTCAAATTCGTTTGTGTGTGTTCCTCTGTGTGTGTTTTGTTTTCTATTTGCACTAACTCTAATCAGCTCTTGTGTTTTAATTTTTTAAACTGATGTATTTAAACATTACTAGCTCGTCAATCAGTCTGGGAACTTCACCGACTACGAGTCTTGGCACACAGATATGGATTCTTCAGGTGGAGGCTTGGATCATTCAGCCGAATCGAATGTTTCGTCCAGCGATAACGATCGACTCAATTCATCGCCAGATAATCAAGGCAAAAATGCAAGTGGTGGCAAATTGCACTTTGTAAGCGTTTCCGTACGTTCAAATTATTTTAATTGTATTAATTATGGTATTTTATTTTTAGAATGGTCAGCGGCGCTGCCGTGCATTGTATGATTGCGTTGCAGACAACGATGATGAGCTGGAATTTAAGGAGGGCGAAATACTGATTGTATTAAATGAGCGCACCGATGACGAGAATTGGATGGAGGGCATTATCGAGGGTCATCCGGCTAGACGTGGCATGTTTCCCGTTAGCTTTGTACATATGCTGCCCGACTAAGTGGCATCCCAGATGTTTAATGACTTGTATGTGTGTGGGATCTGTATGAATGCATGTGAGACCATGAGTGCGACTGTGTGTGTTGGATCACTATTATTTATTAAAAGTTCTTCACCTATTCCTAATTCTACTATATGTATTTATTTGGTTTACTTGATTTGTAAACACATACAAATTTATGAATCAAATCAGTTTCTAATTCTTTTTAGAACTTATTAAAAAAAAATGTAAACCAAACGTATTTAATCATGTATTTTAACATATAAATACTGTACCCATTTTAAAGCATATACTATACTATAAGTAGGCGCCGCTTTGAATTGCTTTTACTACTGAATATGTCCTGCGAATGTGTTATAGGCTATATACATAACTACCAACATATTATAATTATAATTAACTATATATACTATATAAATATCTTTACTTGCTAGCCAAAACATCACGCTATTCTAAAAGGTTACTCTCCAATGCTATACAAATCAAATAATGAACGTCATTGAAATTATGTATTGATATATGCTTAACAATACGCTGCCATATACATATATATAAATATATCTATCTGTATGTACTAACAATATAAATGAAAAGCCGACCTGGTCTGGCATTTTACTTTACACGAACTCGTACACAAAATATGTAAAACTGTTGATGGATTTAAATGAAAGTTTATAAAACAACGTTAATAAAAACAAAAGAAAGAAACAAACAAGTAAAAAGTTTACTCAGATTAAAGCTTAACGCAATTGCAAACACGAACCTAAAATATATATAAACAGAATAAAAATATAAAGTATATATATCATATAATGCTCTAAAATCATAAGTAAACCTTTCAACCCCTGTACCTAGAAGTTGTTACCATTTAAGCACATATTACACTATAAATACTATACTATATGTATATCCGATTCCAAAGCTATATCGGAAGAAGAAGCAGCATAAGAGATCTGGAATTGTTTGACTTTGTTGTATACCATACATCATCATTATATATATGTAAACTGTAGATACAAAACCTTTTTTTTTAAATGTACACACCACACTTTACATTTTGTATACACATTTCAGTATTTATTTTAGCAAAAACCTAAATATTATATTATAAAACAACAAAAACATATTTGATATTATATTTAAGAGAAATAAAAAGAAAAACTCAACGCTTATTAAATATATCTACATATAAGGTTGTGTTTTTACCCAAAAAAAAAAACAAACTCAAAACAGTTCATCAAACCGGGTTGGCAGTAGTTCGAATCGAGCTCATCGTGCAGATCGAGCGTGCCAATTGGTCGTACGACCAAATATCTAAATGACATTGTACTGCCTATCGATGACAACACAATTAGGTAAATATTGTATAAACTGTGGTGGCTGTTCGATTTATGTTATCGATTGCTGTCATTAATTCCCAATGCATAAATTGAGCTCCGTAGTGCAAATAAATAATTAAAGCGTATTTTGTGTCATTTACATTAACAATTCCATTATTAGTGCAACAACACAAACAGCAACTTGGACTTGAAGAAGACAAGTGCCTTTTTCCTTTGCTAGCAGTTTAATGCTGATGGCGACAGCGAGAAGTGTGCAAAAATAGCGAAAGGTATTTAATATATATCGATATCGTCGGTTTTGTTTGGCACAATAAGCAGTGAGTAAAGCAAAATTTTTGATGCCAAAAGCGAGTGGAAATTTATGCTTGCAAACAATAGTATAATACGATTCTGTGCAGGACAAATACAGACGGGCAGCTAACAGGAGCAAGCATCAGTGCAACAAGCAATCATCAGTTGAAATTGCCGTCGAAACCAGCGAGCCAGCGCGGTGAGCAGTAGAAGCTCCAGCGTTTTGGACACCACACACTCATTCCAAGCAATGAGTGCTGCAAAGAAATACAAGCCAATGGATACGACTGAACTGCATGACACTGAAAACATTGCATCCTGCCTAAAAAAGAGTGACAGCAGCGGCAGCTCCATAACAACAACCAATCCAGGCCGTAGTGCCTTCGCCGCCCAAAACATGAATTCAGCAGCAGCGTCCACAAACGGCGAACGATTGCCAAACTTTTCAAAGCTGGGCGCACATCATGGCAATGATATACGTGCGACATCAACTACCTCAAATCTTCTGAATCGCATGGGCGCCATACATAACAGCAAGCCGGGCGATGTCAAGAAGATTGTTATTAAGAACTTCAAGGGTAAGTCTAAAACGATAACACATTTATCGATTACATGTGCTCACTCACCTTGTTACATTTACATACAACGGGGCGCATGCAGCTAAACCCACACTGCCCGATAACTATTCCGAGGACACATATGTGAAACTGGAGGAAGCCGTTATCGCCATTCAACAGGCCAAGCCCATCAAATATTCGTTGGAGGAACTATATCAGGCCGTTGTAAATATGTGCAGTCATAAAATGGATGCACAATTGTATGTCAAACTCAAGGAGCTGACGGAACAGCACGTCAAACGCAATATCAAACTCAAGGAGCTAACTGGAGGCAGCATGGATAAACTGGTAGGTATCTAGTAGCGTTTGATACGACTAAGAATATATATATTATGTTTTGTACCACAGATTCTGCTGGAGAAGATCAACAACTGGTGGCTTTCATTCTGCCAGCAAATGATCATGATACGTAGCATATTTCTCTACATGGATCGCACGTATGTGCTTCAAAATTCATCCATACACTCGATATGGGACATGGGGCTGGACCTCTTTCGCATACATTTTGCACAGAATAGCGTTGTACAGAAGCGCACCGTCGATGGCCTTCTAACGCTGATCGAGAAGGAACGCCAAGGATCGACAGTGGATCGTGGTTTGTTGAAGAGTTTGGTTCGTATGCTCTGTGATCTGCAGATTTATAGCAGTGCGTTTGAGGAGAAGTTCCTGGATGCCACCAATCAACTGTACAAGGCTGAAAGTCAACGCAAAATGCAGGAACTGGAGGTACCCGAGTATTTACAGCATGTGAGCAAACGTCTGGCCGAAGAGAACGAACGTTTATTGCACTATCTTGACTCGAGCACAAAGTATGTATACTATAGCTAGATAAACTTTCGATCTACTAAATCTCTTGAACTAAAATTCTTTGTATTGTTAGACACCCGTTGATATACAATGTGGAAAAAGAGCTGCTTGCCGAACACTTAACGACAATTCTGCAAAAGGGCCTGGACGCATTGCTGGAGGATAACAGACTGAATGATCTAACCCTTTTGTACGGCCTCCTAAGCCGGGTCAAAAACGGCACCTCCGAGCTCTGCGGCAACTTCAATGGCTACATCAAGGTAAAGTCCTTGAACTATATAATTATTTATTACTATAATCCTACTCCTTTTATAGAAAAAGGGACGCACTATTGTCATTGATCCAGAGAAGGATAAGAGCATGGTGCAGGATCTGCTCGATTTCAAGGACAAAATGGATGTGATTGTTCGCAATTGCTTTGAACACAATGAGAAATTCACGAACTCGTTGCGTGAGGCATTCGAATTCTTCATCAATCAGCGAGCCAACAAGCCAGCGGAGCTCATTGGTATGTATTATACATGCTAAAAATACTTAAAAATGGCTCGTCATATTTATTTTGTCTGTGTGTTTTATTAACAGCCAAATATGTGGACATGAAATTGCGCTCAGGTAACAAGGGCACCACCGATGAAGAGCTGGAAAAGACGTTGGACAAAATCATGGTCCTGTTTCGTTTCATACACGGCAAGGACGTCTTTGAGGCATTCTACAAAAAGGTTGGACTTTTAATTAATCTAGTTGGAGCTTTATTTTATTGAATGATTGTACTTTGTAGGATCTTGCCAAGCGTTTGCTTGTGGGCAAATCCGCATCCGTCGACTCGGAGAAGAGCATGCTGTCCAAACTGAAGCAGGAATGCGGCGGCGGCTTCACATCAAAGCTAGAGGGCATGTTCAAGGACATGGAATTGAGTCGGGATGTGAATTTGGCATTCCGTGGTCATACGCTAAGCAACGATCGTGATGTCACCAATTTGGATTTAACCGTCAGCATACTGACTATGGGCTATTGGCCAACATATGCGCCCACGGAGGTCACCATGCCACCGCAGTTTATTAATCCCCAGCAGATATTTAACAAATTCTATCTAGAGAAGCACAGTGGGCGAAAACTACAATGGCAGCCAACACTGGGCAATTGCGTACTGCGTGCCCAATTCGATGCGGTAAGCAAATGATTTAGGCACTATCCAAATAAGGAATACTCAATGAACTCTGGTTTGATTTGCAGGGTCCTAAGGAGTTGTTGGTGTCGCTGTTTCAAGCACTAGTACTGCTGTTGTTCAATGACAAGCCAACGCTTAGCTACGAGGAAATCTTGGCTGCTACCAGCATTGAGGATGGTGAGCTAAGACGTACTCTGCAGTCGCTGGCCTGTGGTCGTGCTCGTGTCATTACCAAATCACCCAAAGGACGTGACATCGAGGACGGTGATCAGTTTGACTTTCACAATGAGTTCACAAACAAATTGTTCCGCATTAAAATCAATCAAATCCAGATGAAAGAAACGGTAAGCAGAGTATTAGATAAATTGGTTGAATTATGTTAATTAATTTTTTTTGCAGAATGAGGAGCAGAAGGCGACAGAGGAGCGCGTTTTTCAGGATCGTCAGTATCAGATTGATGCGGCCATTGTGCGCATTATGAAGATGCGTAAGACCCTAAGCCACAATTTGCTCATCACCGAGTTGTTCAACCAGCTAACGTTTCCAGTTAAGGTAGTACCTACTTAATATATAATTAATCCTCTTTACTAATCAACAAATTTATGATGCTTGCAGCCTGCTGATCTGAAAAAGCGCATTGAGTCACTGATCGATCGCGATTACATGGAGCGGGACAAGGATAATCAAAATCAATACAACTACGTGGCATAAATGCGTGAAGTTTCTATCTTATTTTTGGCCAACACACAACACACACACCGAGAAAAGAACCGAATGTAGTTTCGATTTATCTTTTTGCTTCTTTTTATTATTTGTTTGTATGTATTTGATTTGAAACTAAACCATACAGCAAAAACTAAAACTAAATCTAGAAACATAAACCAAGTCCAACGAAATTCATCTGGTTTATTTCACACTGGAAATATATCAACTATACCTTGTAGTGGATCGAGTGGCTATATAAAATTGTATTTAACTTGCTATCATCTAATAAATATTAGACGATTCATTTACAAATCTCAAATGCAATCAGCTTATTCTATCCACTTGTATGTTTAGCGAGCAAGTAAAAATTAATTTGTTTATGGGGATTTCTAGTTTTGTTTTCTTTTTATTGATGATACACAATTCCTTCAAATAAACAATAGAAGAAACATTTGCAGGCTAATATTAATAGAATACTTAAATAAATAATAATAAACTCTAGTACTCGTAATTTTCTGCAAAAACACTTGTATGTAAATCGTATATGGATAAAAAACTAAATCGAGTTTTTTTTTATTTATGATTTTCTCAATAAATAAAAATTAATTGTATACATAAATACGTAATGCACTGTGTGTTGTATTTTTTCTTCTTTATCATCCCCTAATACTCGCTTTTTTAGACTATTACTATACAGATTATATATATATATATAGATATATGTTTAGTGGAGTGTGACGACAGTTGTGGATTTAAAATTGTATAAAGTACGCTTAAAAGACAACGAATTAATATTTACAATTTAAATTACATACATAAGAGTAAATCAGGACAGATACTTGAATATATAGCATATATACAAACAAAGATATAGGCGGAAAATACAATTTAAAAAGGAGGCGCAAAAAGGTTACATTTTTCGAGAAAAACATTTAACTAAAATCGCTATCATCATCAGTATGATCATCGAGTCTAATTTGGTATCACATTTTCCATTTTCTCAGACGCCAGCAAAGCCTTCAGCTCTTGGAAAAGTTATCAGCGGCTTATCAATAAACAAAAACAAACTAAAAAATTCTATTACAAAAATATGTTTAAATGTAAAAAGTTAAACTCTTTGATTGCTTGATCGATTGCGAGTCCATTTCCTAATTTTTCTTTTAGCCAATAAGGAAAACTCCATTGAAAATATAGCCTTGACTGCTCCTGGACTGCTTTACGCCTCCACGCTGTTCACACTGTACTGCGAGCTGTCGTAATCGGACACATTGTCCGCGCCGTAGTTACCAAATCCGGCAACGGAAACGGAAGGCTTTGCGCTCGTTTCCGTGCGGGTTTTAAGCACATCCGGTATGTAGGCGGGCGCAGGACCCGCAATCTCCACAATGCTCGGACGTCGCGTGGCCGCACAACGTTTAATGGGCGACATGAAGATGAACAGTGTCACGGTGATGGCCAAAGTAATGATTAGTAAAAGGAATCTAGCCATGCCATCATCGCCACGGAAGTAACATATCATGGCCATAACCAGTACCAAGATTAACACCGAGAACTTGGTCATCGTGACAGCCGTGGAGTGAATCTTGCCGCCCTTACGTGATATCATATTGGATGGTCCATAGGCAAAGTAGAGGTTATAACGATCGACGAAGTGCTTCAGGCAGATATAAATCATGGCAAAGGGCATGATCAGGGGACAGAATATGCTGTAGACTATCGAGATGGTGAAGACGAGCGTTGTCCAGGCGTAGTGTATGCCAAAGGGGAACTCAATCAATATGGATTTGCGTATATAGGGTGTTTCAGCCTTCGAGTTGGCCTTCAGCAGAGCCCAAATGTAGACAATCAGTTCGGGGAAACGCAGCAACTCCAATGAGGTACCAATGAAGGCAGCAGTTATGATATAGTTGACATAGAAGGAGCCACGATCCGGCAAGAAAATGCACTGCCAACGTCCAGTATCATTGGTTAGTCCCCATTCCAGCAGCGCCTGTGCCGAGGTCAATCCCAATGACGGCAGAATCAGAATCATCAGCAGCAAGTAGCTAAAACATTTCGTCATTATCGAATAGTTTTGCTTGGAGCGCGTGTAGTGACCCATCCACTTGTCCGAAATGGACACAATAACCGGCATCAGGGCGGACAGTGTCCACAGCATCAGAGTGGGCAAGAACTCGGACACAAGTGGAGAGATTTTCGTCTCCGTATTCTTCAGCCAAGGACGACTGTTCAGCAAGTTGACAACCATGGCCGGTGTGGTCAGGAAGAAGAGCACAATGAAGAGCACGACGTTGACGCAGACGAATTTCAAATACCAGTGACTCTTGTTCACATTCAAGTTCTCCCAGAAGATGTCATCCGGCGATGGAGCGAACATTATTTGCCACTGCCTGTAGGTGCCGGGTGTGAAGTGGGTCACAATATTTTGGGCTTCCTGTACCGTCGACACCGTGAGGAAGGCAATGTCCAGTGGTTCATTCATTGTCGACGCACGCAATCGAGCTACATCTCCGGATAGTTTACGCTCCTCTCGCTGATAATACTCGTAGGCGTTCTCCTTCTTGCAGGAGCACATATCCGGCTTAGCCATGAGCGAATCCCGATCTCGATGCTGCTCGCAATACACTCTCGCCTCATGGGCTCTCTCGTACTCGGCATTACGCACAAACAGACGGGATATGTTGTAGGCAATGCTGACGCTCTCAATGGTCACATCCGGAAACAGTTCCTGCATATAGTTGCGTATAACAGTCTTGTTCCGATCACTGCAAGACAAGTAGATATAGTAAGCTTTGTAGAAGTACTTGAATAAGTCACTCACCTGTTGGATATATTTGATATCATAATGGTGCGCGTTGCCGCCTTCTTGAAGGCATTGCGTCCCGATGAGCGCCGCATGATCAGCACCACTAGCGGTATGTACAAAATGGTAATGATCGTGTGCACCCACAGCCAGGGGGAGTCCGGCTCCAGATTCGCCATAGTCGTGCGTCCAAAGGCATTCACATCGTAGGGCGTACCCGTGGGACCATTGAGGAAATTTATGGGCAAAATGATGGCCAACGAGATGATGGTGACCACCGCCATAACGGCCATCAAATGCTGCTGAAATGACAAGTAGTGCACGGCATCCGGTCCGGAGTGCAGCAGAATCGTCTCCTTGCGCAGCTTAAAGGTCACTCGAATCCAACTAAACAGCCCCGGATCCGTCTGAATGGGGGACAATGGTGTGGAGTCCGCTCCTTGCGAGTGATGCGAGTCAACGCTTGGTCGTGGCGTGGGATTTTGAGATGTGCCTGGCTGTGGTTCCACCACACTGGCGGCACGGGAGTAAAAGATTTCCGTCCAACGCTTCTTGGTGCCATTGGTGTTGACCAGGGCCAGACGATAGTCACTAGCCCGATGACGCAGTGTGGTGAAGAGCAGCAAAAGCAGCACCCAAAAAATGGTGTTCAGTATGAGCGTTTCGGGTATACCATTATAGGCACTGGTGAATATAGTTGTCCGATTCTTGCTGACCAAGCAATACGAATTGTTTTCGTAGTACCCATTGTCGTGCACTACGATGTCCATGTCCATGTCCATTTCCATTTTCAAAGTTTCGGTGTGTCTCTATCAGACCAAATGCAAGTGATTCACTGCAAACAGTTAGAAAAACAGCAAATTAAGTACATATATAATATAGCTAACGATTTTTTTACACAACTGATAAGAGAGCAGCTGGAATAATATACTGGTATATAAAGTGTGCAGAGTTTCGAGTTGATACCCTTCAATCAGTGCCCACATTGACTCTGTCAGCCAGCCAGTGACACAGTAATCTTGCGATTTTGCCCACTGTGAAATTCAAGACTTTGTAGCTCAACTTGCGGTTGCTTTGAAAGCAGGAATAAGCTGAACTAAATTTCCATTTCTTTGACTAGACACTGAGATTTATCTTAATAGGTCAATGCGGTCAAAGCTCATTGCAAACACACACACACACACAGAGTGTTATCAAACTATTTGCTTGCTTAGGCACAGTGGGTCAATCAAGACCAGTATTTTTAAATTTAAACTGGAGTTAATAAACCGAAACCGAAACAAATGGCATAAGTAATCTATTTTTCTATTTTTAAATAATTATTTGTTTGTCGTAATAATTTTTTATACCAACTGCATTTGAATTAAATATCAGCACAAAGCGACGCATTAGCTTATTATATTTATTTATATACTTCGTATTAAATTAAACACGGAACAACAAAACACACACGGTCCAAATTGCACTCATTCCGCTTCCATCTAATTAACAATAACAATACATATCCATATGTATGCTGGCATATTCGACACGCACATGCTTGTCCACTTTTAAACTTTCTTTTGTCGCCTGCTTAAACCTTAATATAACACAACTCACAAGACTCGCCTTAGTCTATTTGACATGTAGTATTATCAATGGGAAAACGTACAAATGGATTTAAAAATAAGATAATTATTTCTGTTGCTTTTTTCGTACAACGTATTTGCTTGGCGTTTGAAGGGGGCGGAGGAAGGTGGAGGGGGTTGGGTTGGTAGACAAAAGTATCGCGTCATTTGCTACCTTTCCATTACCATTCGTGTTTAGACTTTAAGGCCTATGAATCATCACAAACATAATGCAATTCTGCATTCATAAAGAAATTGTCATTAAAATAGCATATGTTCGAAAACTTTGCTAATTTACCATTGTCACACTTTTATTATCAATTTGTAGAGTCATTAAATGTTTGATATAATTAGATGTTTATAACTTTCATTGTGCTTGGTTTATTTTTTTTTGCTATTTAACACTTAACTGTAGAGTTTTTTATATTTGCCACGTATATATTACGTTTTAGCGTACCTTTTTAGCTATATTATAATTGTTGGTGTAGATTGCTATTTATTATTTGTTGCACTTAAAAAGTCATCTGTTTCTTTCTTTTTGCATACTTGCGTAAACTAGTGATGGACGTTTGGGAATTGTTACTTCATTTCGATAAGCAGATGGGAATAATAGACATCAAGGTATCTATCACTAGAATACTGCATGACGTCATAGTTTAATACACTTTAACTTTCACAAACCCAAGGGTGTTTAAGCAATAAATAAGTTAAAGTGGAATTGTTAAATAAATATTTAAAGCCATGCGAAGACGTTATTTTCTTTTCAAGTTGTACTCGACAGATACGATACAGTTGAACCATCAGTTTATTCGATAGAAGTATCGATAGGCAGTATTGCATTTGAGTATCGTATGCACGCGACTATCGACAAATGCGCATCTATAAAAACACAAAAACAACAACGCCGCTGAAAAAGATTTCAAATTCAGATTTTAACAACGAGACACTGTTAAAACTTTGTGTTTCTCTTATATTGAATCTGAGCAGTTTGTTTTTATATTTATATATAGGCAACAACCCGCTTTTTACACTCTGTTCACGATATTAGCACAAAATTACCGAACAACAACAATGCCAACAGTCCAAGCAGCAAGCGCTTCGCTCAGTTTCAGTATAAAGTTATTGTCTGGAAAAAATGTCGTTCTTGTGGATTGTGCAGGCTTCGAGAGTGAACTCTTTATGCCTCAAATCGTCAAGGGCCGGATTAATTTCCAGAACATTATCCCGACACACCGTTGCTGCGATGCGGCCGCCTTGAACCAGCAAACGGATCAGCTCATATTGCCCGCATCCAAATTGGGGGGCAGAAGATTCGTTGCCGGCACAAGTACACCACAGAGGTACAACTATGATAATCAAGTGGCCAACATTTCCACACCATTGGCTAAGAGCACACCGGCCAATCCCAGACTTGGCAAGGAGAATGTTCAGGCCACAACGCCGGAGCAAGTCCGTTGTAATCCTATCCAGAATGCGGCCTCATCACCGCTGCAAATGGCTGGTCTGTCGCTGGAAAAGTCTGTCTCATTTAAACAGCCGAACCTGGATATGGATCCTATGCTACACGCTAGTCCAATAATGCACAGTCCGCCCGTCTTGACGCCTCAGACAAGCCTGACACAGTCTGGAAAATCTACAGATTCGGCACTCTGCAACTTTATGCACAAAGCGCCGCCAGCAAAGACGTATGCACGCCGCAAACCCAATGGCACAAACCAGAAGCCAAAGCCACCCATATCGTGGTCACCGCTGCAGAAGAAGAAAACCTCGACTAAGGTGTCCTCCACAAAGGCACTGAGTCCTGCCATGAAACTGGAGGTAAAGCATCGCAAATTGATTGTGGACAACAAGAAGTCTATCAATACGAAGGCGTTGCACAATATCAAACCAGTGAGCAAAACCGAGATCAAACGCATGCAAGTGACTGGAAAGACTCGTGCCCAGTTCGAGGCACTCAAGGACACGGCTTTTGATCATCTGACAACGCCGGGACAAAAACATATATCAAGTGCGCTGGTTAATCAATTCAAGGAGGCCTGCTTGGACAAATACTCAGAGACTCTGCCCAACTATGCGGAGTTGTCGCAGACGCTTCCGTTACAAATGGATCGCCAGGTGAAGGCGTTGATATCGAAGGAAAAACGATTGCAAAAACAAATGACGAAATCACAGCGATTGGGATTGTTGAAATCGAAAATAAGCAACTAATTTTACAATAGTCTAACTAACTAGTAATAGTCGTTATCTAAGTTAACACTCTCTATTTTTTTTTTTTCTTTCCGAAAAGCATTTCTCCATTATATTTGTAATATTTTGGACAATTTGGAGGAATGGCCAAACTACTAGCAGCATATTTCGAAAGCTAATTAAAAATTACTCTAAATAATATGTGGACTACTTACTTTAAGACTAATTAACTTAAGCTAGACTAATTTAGTTTAGTTGTGACAAAGAAAAGGAACACATTCTTGCTAAAGTATATAAATAAATAAATATGTACACTAGTTAACTTATATTAATTAAAATCAAACTTAGGGAAGTTAGAGATGGAGATTACTGGGAACTGCGGCAGCGGAAACACGCCTTGAATCCACGCTTAATGGCCCGCATGTTATGAATGACTTGTTCCTGTAAAGAAGCCAAGTTGAAATTAGTTAACAACTAAGTTGGTAGCTGTTTTAGCCAGATACTGACTTGCATTAAGTTGAAACACATGGCAATGAGGGCCATGCCCAGCAGCAAATAGACAGCGCACAGTATAAAGCTCACTTCGACCTTGTCTTTATCGGCGGTTATCTGCGGGGAGAGAAAGTTGGTCAATAAAACATGCCCAAGGAGGATCACATGTACACCTACCACACGATCACCCGGCACCAGATCACCAAAGCCAATGCTGCTCAATGAAATGAAGCAAAAGTAGCTGCCATCCAAATAATTCCAGTCCTCCCAGCGTCCAAAGAGTATGGCACCCGATAAAATGTAGCTACAAAATACAGTTCACATCAAATGCTTTTCTTTTTAGTCTGGGAAGAGGATAGTTCAACCCACCTGACCATAACAAACACACAGACAGTCAGTGGCACCGTAATCTCGTCCGTGCTGCCGCGTATTTCACGCTCTATGTCCGAATCCGAGTCCGTAAATGGCGCATCCAAAGCGCTGGAGGTTTGCATGGAGCTGCGAGTGTAATTACTGCTGTTGGAGTTGCTGTTGCTATTGCTGCTGCTGCTGTTACTGTTGCTGCTGCTGGTGTAACTGCTGCTGTTGCTGCTGCTGCCACGCGCGCTCTCCATTCTATGCAACTGCAACTACAAACAAGAAGTTAGCTCAGGCTTAAACAGAGTGCAGTGTACAGAACTAACAGCTTTTGCCAGTTGTCGCAGCTTGCGTCGCTCGCGTATGATGCGTCTCTTGGCCACACCGGGACAGATGCGACACAGGCAGACCTTGGAGTAGATCCACTTGAAGGACTTGGCCAGCACATCGCCTACAAATAAGTTAAGCATTATAAATGGAGTAGGATATATAAATAGAACCCACCTATATTCGATAGATAGAGCAGAAAGAGCGGCATGCCAATGATGGCGTATAGAATGGTCACCAGTTTGCCCCACTCGGACTCGGGCGTGATAGTGCCATAGCCAATGGTGGTGATTACTGTTAGCGAGTAGAGAAACGAGCCCGAGAAACTCCATTTGTGATAGACATCAGGTCCCAGCAGAGTTCTATTCAAAATCGCCACCTGATACTTGACGAGTGCCTCATTGACCCTAAAAAACATGAAAAGATATAAAATAAGCTATATATAACTATATAAATCTGTTCTCCACTCACTCCCTTGTGTAGACCTGCCGGTCGAAGAAACTTATGTTCTCCGAGGTCAGCTCCCAGATGCGATTGAGGCAATCTTGGCTAGTGTAAAGCTTCTCATTTTGTGGCTTTAGTTTCTGGAGTCGCTCGTATTCGAAGATTTCGATTGCCTGAAAGATAAAGGCACCGCCGATCGTATAGAATGTCACTAATAGTATAATGCCCACATTGCTGAACATAAACGCTGTGAAGTGACGAAAATGATCCTTGAACCGCTCAAATGCCGGCTTCTCTCTACGTCGAAACGAACTGCGACGCGAAGACATGACGTGTTCACATCCAATCCGGAGTATTTACCAGCTCGTTGGGGCTTCAGAAATCTCTTGATCTTCGGTCTGGACATGCTTCAATTTGACTATGGATGTTCTGCCCATTGGAACCATCAGTGCTCTGCTCTCGGCCAACTAAAAAGACACAGAAATAAATGGAAAACTTTTAAATATTTAAACAATGTTGGAACACTTCCTGTTAACACAACAATTAAACAAATTACCACAAAATAAACAAAAGTCGTGACTACATTTTAAATATATACAAAGTGTTGTTTAAATTGCACAATTGTCTTAAACTAGTGTATTTATTTAAATTGATTTCTTAGACCTCGTACTCAAAAAGGGAAGAGAGGTCAGAAGCGAAATGTGCGTAAGGGTATCAGGAGGCTTTTACGACCCGACAAAGTATATATATTCTTGACCAGCGATGTCCGTCTGTAGATCTCAGAGACTTTAACAGCTAGAGCCACCAAATTTGGAATGAAGGACCGCCTGTAGATCAGACAGATCAAATAATTCTATAACTTGGAAACTACTAGAGTTTTGCTGACCACATTTACCCGTAAGTTGTATGCTACCATTATACCTCTTCTTACTAGTAATATCCTATATATCCCATAGGGCAAATCAAATAACTTCGGACAACTAACCTATTGCTCCCAGGAAAAATCGGTTTAAAATTCCCTATCGTATACAGTCGCCTTGCTCTACTTTAGCTTTTACTAGTCTTATATTTATTTTTATATACTCCAGGGTATTTTCTAGCCCAGT
Source organism: Drosophila dunni (assembly GCA_018152125.1). Taxonomy (NCBI): domain Eukaryota; kingdom Metazoa; phylum Arthropoda; class Insecta; order Diptera; family Drosophilidae; genus Drosophila; species Drosophila dunni. Next base: position 8,744,684 of record JAECXC010000339.1, on the reverse strand, counting down.
GCGCTCTATGTCTTTATTTGCTCACTTGCTTAAATGAAATTTGTAAGCGATTTGTATTTTATAATTTCTTAAAAATCTCAAGAATTTACATTAAAAAGATTCCCGTTTTTTCTATAATTTGTTAGCCAATGCATAAACCGTCTAAACCTACTTAAATCGGGTCATAACTCATTTTAACGGTTCATATTTTGGCCAGTGTTCAGTTTGCTGTGACATTTTTATGTTATTTTTGAACAAATTAATTTCGAAATTCATTTCATTTGCGTTTTATAAGAGAAAAAAAAAAAAGAATCCCGATGAATATGAATTATTTCCGCCTGCTTGTGAACTGCGTGTGTGTGTGTGTGTGCTGGGTCTACGCGTACCGCGTTGACCATGATGCGTGTGGGTGGCATTTTCGGGGATGGATGACACTTGTCTTGCCTGGTTTCGAAAACTACATAGGCATCAAATTGGAAGACTTACGAGCCCCAAAGAAAATGAAATACATCGAAAGGCTGCCAAAATGTTTAATTTTCCCTCCAATTTTCCGCCAAGCATTTTCATTTAGTGGGTGTGAAATATGTTGCAGCTTATTTTTATCAACTTCTACCAACAGGCAACAGTCATTTGTCTAATTTGCCCCGATTCTTTATGAACTGAAACATGTTTTGACCGAAAGTGTGCAAAAGATTAGTTCACAATCATCCAAGAATCGTAAGATTAACTAATTTATAGTTTTGGATGAACCGCAGAACCACAGCAACCGCACATAACTAAGTGCCTGGTGTTTGAGTGGGCGTGGCCCAGGCAGGCCGAGGGGCTGGGGTAGGACGACGGGGAATCCCATAAATTAAGTTCAATTCGCAATTGATGTCTGCATTATTTACAAACGAAAACATTTACTACATACGTACATAGATAATTAAAAACCAAACAGATTCGCGCCAAAAACAAATGAAAATCAATGCCAAAATCATTATACCAAAATCCTAGGGAAACTGAACGACGTGAAGATACCCTAACATTCGTAATCTTTCATTTGTAAACTACTCTAGGTCAAGTTTTGCTATGAAACCTACTTTAATTTAGTTAACTAATTAAATGTAAGACTATTTTCTTAAAATACACTTTTACAGGGTATTGGCTAGCTAAAGAAATATCACAACAAACACACTACCGTCCACAAAACACATTAATAAGATGATTGAAATGTGGTCAGCCAAAGAAAAACAAAAAGAAAATTGAAAAAACTCAAATGTTTATGTCAACTTGTGTCTTCGTGTTCATGTCTTTAATGCAATTAAGCGATCGTAAAACGGAAGACACTGTAGGGGAAAGGAGGGGAAATCTATTTATAAAGCAAGATAATTCAATACGAGGAAACTTCGAAAACCAATATACAAACATATGTACATGTAGTATGGATTAGAGCGGTCTGTTCATAAGTAAATAGTACAGAAACCTTGAAATAAACTCTTATTGTTTTAAGCATAATTCTAATTGATTTTATAATTAACAAACAAACAAAATGCTAATTGAAGTTAAACCGAAATTATGTAAATTTATGTAGAAGACCACGTACTTAAAAAAAAAGTAAAAGTATTACTAACCAAAGTTGGTTAGAAATGTTAGAAGTGTAGTAAAGTTAAAGGAGAGAGACTAAGGTCGCACGTGATCTAATACACACATACAGTCTCAAGTATTGCCTCTCATACCTTATTGCTTTCTTTCTTCAGCTGCACCTGCTTTGTAGTATGTGTGAGCTGGGATATGCAAAGCGCAAAGCCTAGTTCTCACTCACACTATTGCATGTTGTGCTCTGAGCAAGCTCAGCAGTAACCGCTGTAAACTCATTTTTTTCGGCTGTCTGTGTAAGCGCTACGCATATAGAAGGCTCTCTCACTCACACAATTCAATTGCACTTAAACATTCTCTTCTTCAGCTAGTAAAGTACAGAGTCTCTAACATTCACCTCGCTTGCTTGTAGTCGTCCCACCTACATTTTTTTATAGTGATTCTACTGATTAGCCTTTAATAAAAGATCAAAAGCAAACTGCTAAATAAAAGTGACTGGGAAAATGAAAGGAAAATTACTTCATGATTTGTGCTAATACTATATTAATACCAAAACAATAACATTATATTTTCTGGAAAGTGGAACAGCCTCTTTAAACTTTTTGCAGAAACAAAACAAGTTTCCATTTACTTTTAATTGAAAATTGCCTCATAAATGTTAGGGAATTGTTTATGGCTAGAGAATAAAAAGAAAAGAACTGACGAAACGTTTTCCGAGGGGAAAACATGTTTATGCTAGACTACAACAAAAAAAAACAGAGACCACAAACAATTCGCTTAATAATGCAAACAAAAACGAAAAAAAAATAGACGCACACACACACGCACGCACACATAAACATTAAGCAACTCTTAAATCCCTCAAAGAACACACTTGCATAATTAATTTCTTTTTCTTGTTTTGGCTCTTTTCATAAGAATATTTCTGTTCATAATTACCCACGTCAAAAAAATGAAAATATATATGTAAAATAATATAGTAGACTGGCATAGAATGTTAAGTGCCAACAAGGCTCTACACGAGCAAAATATTTCAAAATTTATAACAAAAAGTTTGAATGCAAATGAAAACACATACATATGAACATCACATACACACACATGCACACGCACAAAAGTCTGCGAAATTGTCTTAGCCTGTGTGTGTGTGTGCAAGTAGAATGACATGGATAATAATAAATTACAGCAGAATATGCAAATGTACACAGACACACACACATACACGTGCACGCAGACATACATATATATGTTAGGAATGCTTGCATGTGTGCGTGCTCAGGCTAACCAAATGTTTTTCATTTCGCTTGACAGACTGACAAACCCAAATTGATGTGATGCCGAAGAAACAAAACTAAAAACTAATTTTCGTGCATTGACCGGCGGATTGAGTTGCCGTTATCTGTGACGACCTAATTCTGTATGTGTGTATATTTATCTTAAAAATACACGTGGGTGTATATATTTACTTATTGATTATTCTTGTTCTCATTGCGTATTTACACTAATTGCAGAATTCATTTATTATGGACAATCGATAATAATCAATGATCGGCGCCCCGTGCTTTAGATTTGTTGTTTCTGTCACACACACACACATGCATATGAACGAACTCGCATGCAAAGTACTGATGGTTGTTGTGTTATTGCTGTTTTGTGTTATTCCTTTGCCAGATGCCATTCACGACGCGCCGGGCGTGACGTCATTAATGCGCCATCGTCATTGCATTGTTGCGTTTCGGTTCGATTCGTAGCGTTAGCGTTAGCTTTTGATTTTTGTTTCTTTTTTCATCCGCAGCTGATTTCTATGCACATAATCTATTTTGAAACTACATTGGTGTGTTATTTTATCAATGATTCAATGTAAAAATATTTATGTTGCTCCAATTCTTGTTGTTTGAATTGAGTTTCGAGCATTCGGCACCTGCAGTAACGGTGTTGCTTTTGGTATTTTATTTATAAACGCACATTATACTTAATTCCACTTCACAAAACGATGTCGAACACGATTTTCGAATAAAACAACGACATTTGGAGGATGCGCGCGATGTTCTCCAAGTGAAACGTACGCCACAACGTTCTGATGCCAACTGGGAGCATTATATATTTATAGAAAACGAATACGATTGCTAATCTTGACGCTTCACCTATGACGTCGCAATTGGCTCAGCGATCGGCACATTGAATGGACAGAAAGAAGAAGAACGAGAGAGCAGTGGGAGTGACAGTGCTAGGCAGTGCTGCCACAAAGTTTTAAAAGTATTTTAAAATGAACGCGAATGGTGTAACACTATTCGCCATTTTTTGTTTAGGTAATTTGTTTAAGTAATAAATCAACACACAAGTTTCAGAAGATTTACTTGGACCCTGTAATTAGTTATTTGTTTTGCTTGCTTCTTTAAGTGTCCGTTGAGTTTGTGTTGGCTATATTGAGACCTACTGAAAGTTCTGTTCGCCTGGTATTGCAGCTGGAATATACAAATTACCAGCTGAATTCTCAGGCGAAAAGAAATCCACAGTAAGATACAACAGAATTTACAAGAGCCCAATTTAAGCACAATAATTTTGTGCATAGCGAGCAGAAAGATACATTAATGATGTTAATGTTAATTCAAAGATAAATTTAATTAAATCTTAATGTTAATACAATGTTTATGTTAGTTCAATGTTAATATTAACATTACTGCAGACCGCAGCGGTCAACGCAATCCGCGAAATGCAAAAATCGAAGATTTCTTTGTGTGAAACACCAGGAGACCAGAATCAGCAGCAAGCGACAGACTGTAATTTAAATTCAATTACAGAGAGTAGAGTGCGGGAGCATGCAGTAAACAGAGAGTGCTCCTTGTTGGCTCCATAAATAACAGCGAACAAACACTTAAACCGTTCGTGCGCTCTGCCGGCGGCAGCGAACATACACACCAACAGCGAAGAGATGGTAAACAGAGAGAGTAGGGCAGAGAGGCTTGCGTAGGACCAATTGAGGTAGTTGGCGGGAAACCAAGCTGTGCACGTGTATAAACAAACCTTTCTGTTTGTTTACTTGATGTATTGCAACCTGCTGACTATTTCTGTTCGCTTGGTGATTTTGCTCAAATTTATGCCGTTTGAGAGCTTTGCAGATCGCAGCGTATACAAAAAACGCGCGAATTACATCAGCGGAGGTCTAAAAATGAAGATTTTACTAGCTGATGTACCAGGCGAACAGAATCAGCAGCAAGCAACAGAATTTAGTTCAGAAGGAATCCACGACAGTAGTGTGCGTGAGATCAGTGCTGTCTGTGTGAACTGCCGGCGGCAGCGACCAAATACACAGACAGTGGCAGAGATCTCTGAGCGCAATTAGCGCAGAGAGTGGGAGTCTGCGTAAGCTGGCTGACAGCGAACAAACACACAAACCGTTCGTGCCCTCTGTTAGCGTCGCGAACAATCACACAAACCGTTTGCGACCTCTGTTAGCGTCGCGAACAATCACACGAACAGCGGCAGAGATCCTGAGCGCAATTAGCGCAGAGAGTGAGAGTCTGCCTAAGCTGTTAATGTTATTGACAGCGAACAATCACACAAACCGTTTTAGCCCTCTGTTAGCGTCGCGAACAATCACACAAACCGTTCTCGACCTCTGTTAGCGTCGCGAACAATCACACAAACCGTTCTCGACCTCTGTTAGCGTCGCGAACAATCACACAAACAGCGGCAGAGATCTCTGAGCGCAGTTAGCGCAGAGAGTGGGAGTCTGCGTGAGCTGGCTGACAGCAAACAAACACACGAACCGTTCGTCCGCTCTGCTGGCGCCCGCGAACAATCACACAAACAGCGGCAGAGATCTCTGAGCGCAATTAGCGCAGAGAGTGGGAGTCTGCGTGAGCTGGCTGACAGCGAACAAACACACGAACCGTTCGTGCCCTCTGTTAGCGTCGCGAACAATCACACAAACCGTATGCGACCTCTGTTAGCGTCGCGAACAATCACACAAACCGTTCTCGACCTCTGTTAGCGTCGCGAACAATCACACAAACAGCGGCAGAGATCTCTGAGCGCAATTAGCGCAGAGTGTGGGAGTCCGCCTAAGCTGTTAATGTTATTGACAGCGAACAATCACACAAACCATTCGAGCCCACTGTTAGCGTCGCGAACAATCACACAAACCGTTTGCGACCTCTGTTAGCGTCGCGAACAATCACACAAACCGTTTGCGACCTCTGTTAGCGTCGCGAACAATCACACGAACAGCGGCAGAGATCCTGAGCGCAATTAGCGCAGAGAGTGGGAGTCTGCGTGAGCTGGCTGACAGCGAACAAACACACGAACCGTTTGTGCGCGCTGCTGGCGGCAGCGAACAAACACAAACAGTGAAGAGATAGTAAATAGAGAGAGTAGAGCGGAGAGGCTTGCGTAGGACCAATTGAGGTAGTTGGCGGGAAACCAAGCTGTGCACGTGCATAAACAAAATTTTTCGTTTGTTTACTTCATGTATTGCTACCTGCTGACTGTTTCTGTTCGCTTGGTGATTTTACTCAAATTTATGAATGCTGTTTGAGTGCTGCAGCTTCAGCCCAAGAACCAAGCCCACTCCCCCAGCAACTAATGTAGTAAAAAAACGTTGATTTTGAATTTTAATTGTTTTTATTCTTATAATTCTAACTATATTAAACTTCGCCCATTTCTACTTAGACTACATTTATAGTACAATCTTTCTCTCGGTCTCTTTCTCTGTTCCTTCCCTCCTCTCTTGCTCCATCGTCAGCGTCAGCAGCGTTGCCAGCCTTTGTTACTTAAAACCATTGGCAGCACTGTTGTGATAATGGTGAAATTTGTCATTCACCACGGTCGCATTCGCTATGAAAGTTGCACACATCCTTTGCTCAAAGTTTATTTTTGTCTAGTTTATGAGTAAAAGGAAACGCCAGCATTTTACAGGGTATCTTTTTGTGTCATTTAATGTCTTAATTATAAAAAGCAAGCATTCATATAGGTATTCCTTCTAATTGATCTTAGAGCGTAGACCTTGGCTCATCAGCGGCTTGACATCCTTTGGTTCGCGTCCCCGTGTCTCTGGCAGGTAACGCCAGGTGAGGATCAGGCAAAGGATGCAAACGCACATGCAGGGAATGAAGGCAAATGAGCTCCACACCTCTTGCAGCAGCGGAAAGCACATGCCCATTAGGAAGTTGCCAATCCAGGAGAACAAGCTGCCCATGGACATGGCCACAGGACGCGGTGCATCTTCCAGCAGCTCTGCAAAAGTAGAGATCAGTTAGAAAAAAGTTCGCACACCCAATCCGGCATTACAAACCCGAGCCAATGAAGTAGGCAATGGGTCCGAGACCCAGCTGGAAGCCCAGAATGAAGGTCAGTATGAAAGCGATGCTGACGTAGCGTAATCCATGGCTCTCTGCGATGAGCAGGAAGTACAAGGCACAGGACATGCCCCCAAGCGAGAGAGCACACAGTCCGCAGGAGTTCATCAGCAAAGGACGACGCTGAAATCTGCGTAAGAGAAACGGTCCAAAGAGCGAGGCCAGCAGATTGAAGCTACCAAAGCCTAGATTAAGCCAGGATGCAGTCTCAGTGGAGAATCCCGCCTCGGTCAGAATGGACAGCGAGTAGTAGAAGATCTGCCAAAAGAGAATTTCTTAGTGTATTCCACAGAGAAGTGCTAGTTTTTGTGGTCAGAGCACCTACCGCATTAATCCCGCTTAGCTGCTGTGTGGCTTGAAAGGAGCAGACCAAAAGCAGCGGCAGAAACAGCTCCTTATCCCGTAGCACCTCGCACATCTTGCTGACCTTCTTGGGACACTTGAGGGTTTCCTCCAAATCGTTAAGCTCCTGCTGCACATAACTTTGCTTGCCACGCAGTCGCTCCAATGCCGCCGCGCTCTTGATGGCATCGCCCTTTTCCAGGTACAGCCAGCGTGGACTCTCCGGGAAGGACAACAGTGGCAGCAAGCAGACCAGCACCAACAACCCATAGAAGCTCAGAGCGTAGGGCCAATGTGCCTCATTGCCGAGCACTTGGGGCATGCTCACCACCTGGGAGAGCAGTATGCCGCCGGTGACGCCAATGCAGGTGAAGACACCCACGCTGCCGCTAAGGGAACTCGGCGCTAGTTCCAGCAAATACATGGGTTGTGCCGTCACAGCAAAAGCAGAGGCAATGCCGCCAAAGAAACGCGCAGACATCAGCATTTCCAGCGACTTGGCAGCCCGGCACCAGGTGAAAAGCAGACCGCAGATAAGCAGCATGACGCTAGTAATGATTAGACAGCCCTTGCTGAGGAAGTCAATAAGGTATTTTAGTTAGTAGCTCAATTATAGCTAGATCTAGCCATCTACCCACCGTCCATATTTGTTGCAGAACCAGGCACCAAAGCAGGATCCCACAATGCCGCCAATCAGATAGATGGACACAATGCTGTACCACAGCAGATTCAACTGGCTAGAGTTGCTGTCTGTGTCGTATTCACTGTAGAGGATGTCGACACACCAGCTCTTGATAATGTCCGCGGGGGCATTCAGCACGCCGAAAAAATAACCCACGGGCACTGTGGTGCCCACTGTGGTTGTTACGCAAATCAGCAGCAGTAGCCATGTCCAGCCAGGACCATCATCGTTTATGTGCTGTCAAAGAAAGGAAATAAAGAGACAAGATTAAAATTTACATATGTAAAATCAAAAGATTCAAGACACAAACTTCGGCAAGTGAAAGTATGTGTCTGCATGTGTGTGTAGAACATTAAGTCACCATTATGACCACCATATTCCGCTACGTGTATGCTCTCTCTGTCGAAGATGCTCAGCAACTGTGCTCAACTGTTGAGTCATAGCGCAGAAGACAGACATAACCGGTAATATCTTGCGTAACATTTATCTTGACAAGCAATTGACAACGCTTCAAATGGTTTGCCAATTGTTTTTACAAAGGTATTTGGCCAAGTTACACATAGTTTGTTACCAATAACTCGCCTGTGACGTGCTCTTATCAGTTTACTGAGAAAACAATTTGTAGAGATACAATATATAATTGCTTTTGATTTGTTGGCTCTTTTTTATTCACTTAAATACATACAATTACGATTATTTATTGCCTTTGAATGGTACGGAGTATTTTTATCTAGTGTCTAAGCTAAGCAATTATTTTAGCCTTTTAGAAACTTTAGTTAATGTAATTAGTCAAGTAACCACAGTCTTTCTCAAGGCAATTAACGTTAACTTGTGCAGTGATAAGAGTTCTATTAACAAAAATAAAAGCTCTGAACACTTTTTATAGGCTGCTCTTATCTTAGTTATCAATTACAACATAGAAAAGGCATTTACATTACATAATTGTTTGATTGAGCTTTGTACGGTTATTGTCGTTGTTTAGTTTACAATTTAAATAAAAAACAATTTGCTTAATTAATGCTAGCTAACTATAAAATTATTTCCTGTGTTTTCCGTTCCTATTTGACCTTGGAGCGAAAGCCCTTCGAGATAAGTGGCGCTACTTCGGAGGGATCCCGTCGCAGCGTTTCCGGCAAATAGAACTTTGTTAGCAGGAAGAGCAGCACACACGTTATCGAGAAGGGTAAGAACACAAAGGCGCCCCAGGCGCTCTCTAAACTAGGAAATGCCATGCCAATTATGAAATTACATGTCCAGGATGCCAGACTGCCCATCGACATGGCCACGGAGCGTGGCGCGACCTCAAACAGTTCTAAAAAATTAAAATGAAATAACATTAACATAAAGAAAAGTACACATTTCACTGTGCCTCTCAGCTCACCTGAGCCAATGAAGTAGGGAATGGGACCGAGTCCAAACTGGTAGAAGAATATGTAGCCCATGACGCAGACTACACAGGCCCAGGCAAACCAGCTAACAGATTCCTGCAATAAACAATTATAATTAAAAACCAATGTATTAAGAATTGAATTTCTGTTCCTTTTCCTTACAACATAGTAAAACACAAAGGCAACGCAGAAGAGGAAGACGGCACATAGAGAGCTCGACATCATCATGAGCTTACGGCGACGGCAGGTGGCCATAAGCAGCGGTCCAAACAGCGAAACAACCAAATTTAGGCAACCAGCGCCCAAATTAGCCCACTGTGCATTCTTCTCACTGAAACCGGCCTTAATAAAGATTGACACGGAGTAGTAAAAGATCTGCAGGAATCAAATTAAATAGTTTAACAGTGGAATGGTTAAGGACTGTAGAATACCCACCGCATTGATGCCCGAGAGCTGCTGACCGCCCTGGAAGCAGCAGACAATGAACAGTGGCATGAGCAGTCGTGGATCACGCAGCACATCACAGAAGCCACTACTCTGACTGTCATCGTTGGACTCCGTTTCCATATCCGCAATTTCGTGTTCAATCATTTTGCCAGCGTTCTGGCCACGCAGTCGCAAAAGCGCCGTGCGTGCCGCCGATGGGTTGCTCTTGATCACATACAGAAACTTGGGACTCTCGGGGAACAAATACGAGGGCAAAAAGCATACAACGACCAGCACCAGATACGCAGACAGTGCATAATGCCAGAGCTCAGCGGTGCCAAAGACATCGGCCAGACTGCACACTTGGGCTACGACCACGCCCCCTGTGACACCAACGCCACAGAAGACGCCCAAAGTGCCACGTTGTGCGGGAGGTGCAATTTCCGACAGATACATGGGTTGTGTGGCGGTGACGAGACCCGAGGCGAAGCCCACAATGAGGCGTCCAATCATAAGCATTTCCACGGATTTGGCCTCGCGGCAGAAGAAGAAGAGTATGGCGCCAATGGTGAACAAGGCGGCACCGATGAGCATGCAGGCCTTTCTGTAATAGAAGAGGGGAGAGTGAATTAAGTACAGGGTATACAAGAGTCTAATATTAACAGTGGATTGAATAATTTAGTAGGGAAATGGAAATTACTTTATTTCTATATATAAATCAACTAATATGCCTTGTTTAATTTTCAAGGGGTATAAATGGAGCTGTACATATATGCCCTAATAATTCTAAGTGCAGATCATAAATCTGATATGAAGTCTATAGAACTCAATATAGCTAAAACTAATGAAGGTTATAAGCTTATCAAGCAGACTCCAAGGAATACAAATACCAATCTTTTATTCAAAACTAAAACGGAAATGAGTTGAGTATTAATTCAATAAAACAAGATTATCTTTACAATCTTAACAAAGGGTATATGACAGTCTATCAGTACGCACCACTGAGCTATGCAATTCCCAAGTTCACAGGCCAATAAAAATACCAATTTCTTATCAGTAAGATAAGAAACTATTTACCCTACATACAAATAGACCCACATATATTTATGTTTACTAGAGTGGCCGTGACTAACTTACCTGCCAAATTTATTAGCCAATCCAGCGCCGCCCAAAGATCCGATGGCGCCGCCAACGAGGAAAATGGAGACAATTGAAGACCAGAGCACATTTAATCCGCTTTCACTTAAATCGCTGCCATATTTCTCCCGTATCGTTTCATTGCACCAAGCTTTCATGAGCTGAATACGATTAAAACAAATAAAGATTAAATAATTTGGTTGATAAACAAAGTACAGGGTATTTGCTAACTCACTTTGGCGGGGGAATTGATAACACCTATACAGTAACCGGTGGGGACAGCGGCACCCAAAGTCGTCGCAAAGGCCACCAATAACAACAGTTTGCTCCATCGTGGACTCTGAATAGAAATAAAATAATCATTAAATATTTATAATATGCAAATAAACCAAAAACTTCAATGTCAAGTGAAAAGGAAATGTCAAGTGTGAAAGGAAATAGCAGAAAAGAGAAGTCGTTGAAGTGCGTCAATCGCAGAAGCTATTTAATTTATTTCTGTCAGTAATTGTCACTAATTAATTGACCCTCTTGTGGAGATAGGGAAGGAGGAGAGAGCGGGAAGGGGTAGAGCAGTGCACAGTTAATTGGCATATTCGTTTGATTTATTTTTGGCGTTGATAATTGAATTATGCGTCCCATATTTATAGCCGACATACATCTTTAAATTAAATTCACGTCAAAATTTAAATAATTCTCTGCAAATTGTTGAAAATCAGCGAATGGCTCATTAATTTTGGGTGCTGCTGATAAGAAAGGCCGAAAACCTGCTGATAACAAAATGTATACAAATGAGAAACAATAACACGCACATATATGCGTTGTATTTTAGCTTTTCTAATAATATGTACACACTGATCTTCGGGGTATATAAATACATCAACACACACATACATACACACATATGTAAATATAATGTGCTCATTGTCAACAGAGGAAAACGATAAAAGCGAAAAGCTCTTGAGCAGATCTCATTAAAAACCTTGTGTAAGTAAATTCGATACAGCTACAGCTAAAAGTATTTATCTAGACTTAATAAAATATATATAAAAACTATATAAAGTACATTTCTCTATCTAAACGATAAAATAAGTATATAAATTATATTTCCTTTTATGGCACCTTATACGAAAGTTTGTACATATTTGGGTATGTACACACTTGCATTCAAACGACTTAGATCGCGTTTTGCAAACTAATGCGTAATGCTAGTAATTTATGTGAATTTTAAATTACCTTCACATTGTACTTGAATGCAAATATAATTTACCTTCCGTGCTGTGATAACTGCAGCTTAACAAAGCAATTCTTACTAGTCCAATTTAAACACAAAGTGTTCATGTACAAATGTTTTTGCTTAAGATTAACGGCGTTTAGAATCAGCAACAAAAGGAAACTCTAAAGTAACTTCACATAGGGAAAGTGTGAGAGAGATAGAAAGTGCATTTGAAAACAGTCAAAGCGCAGTCTGATAGTTTTGTGATGAATGTGCTTGGTGTGAATGGGTCAACGATCTTGTGTTGTAAACAAAGTATCAAGTTTGTAATAAAGAGTGGAAGAAGCAAAGAGCGGGAGAGTGGGAGAGCAGAGTGCATTTGACAGAGACAACCTTTGTCTTTTGGCATTGCTCACCTGATTTATATCCGTATGTTGTGACGCTATTTCAACCTTATATGCCGAGCTAGGGTTTAAATGCTCCACTTCAGCACGACTAACAGTTGGCATTTTAATTGGTTAGTAATTGCACTTATTGGTTGTTAACAAATAAAACTTCACTCCGTATGGACGCGTATCGCACACGTGTACGTTTTAACAATGCGCGGTAATTCTTTTACTATGCTACCGGCGTCTGCATTTGCTTCTTAGTGTTGTATAACACATTCAAACACAACACAAAATTATGCTAAAGAATTAAAAGCCTGTCTATAGTTAAAACACCAGCGTAATTTGTTTAACAAATTTGCTATTAGACGAAAATAGAATCAACTAAAAATCCCGAGCCACAATAATAGAGCCATCGGCGTCGTTCGACACCAGCGAGCAACTAATACGTAAACATTTTGGTAGTATGTAAGAGCTGTGTTACAAAAAGCTTTTGCCGGCTAACCAACAAGAGAAAGCTTTCTCTCTCCGTCGTCAAGAGCAACACAGAAGCTTTAAAAGCGATAGCAGTGCGTGCTTCGATTTATCGATTGCATCGATATAATGAAATTTTCGATGAGACGACAACTCTCAACATGTCAGCTGTTTTAGTTTTTTTGTTGACGTTGTAGCGGTGTTCGCTGTTCAGTATTAGTATTATTATTATTTGCTAATTAAATAAGTAGAATTCATAACAAATGTCAGGCACTATGGCGCCAAGCTATGATACGGTGTTGTCCACAACAGCGGTCATAAGTACTGTATTTCAATTCCTGTCCGGGGCGTAAGTAACAAAAACAACAAAACAATTATACTATAAATAATGCAAATAATTAATTAACGCAACATCAACAATTTATGGAAACGCCGGCTGCAGAGTGATATGTCGCAAGTACATACAAAAGAAGAGCACGGGAGACTCCTCTGGCGTGCCCTTCATATGTGGCTTCTTATCGTAAGTACGAAACATTTCTATTTCTGTCGACGTAGACAAACTTTATCTTAACTTGTTCCTTTTCACATAATTATTGACACAGCTGCAGTTTTTGGCTGCGCTATGGCGTGCTAACCAACGAGCAAAGTGTCATCATGGTCAACATAATCGGTTCGACGCTGTTTCTGGCCTACACACTCGTCTACTACGTGTTTACGGTTAACAAGCGCTCCTATGTCAAACAGTTTGCCCTTGTATTGGCCATACTCTTTGGCGTTATTGTCTACACGAACACACTGCAAGACGAGCCCCAAAAGATGATACACATAACAGGTGAGCACGGCTAGAAGTGTTCTAGCCATTAAGTGTAAAGGGTTAATGTTTTGACTTATTGCAGGCATCGTTTGTTGCATTGTCACCGTTTGCTTCTTTGCCGCACCGCTGACATCGCTGCTGCATGTGATAAGAGTCAAGAACTCGGAGAGTTTACCACTGCCCCTTATAGCCACATCGTTTTTTGTTAGCCTGCAGTGGCTAATCTATGGCATTTTAATATCCGATTCGTTTATACAGGTGAGCATTTTCCCGCAATTTTCCTGCGATTTGACAGCAATTTTCCAATACACTTGAAACCATCTGTTTTTTTTTTAGATACCCAATTTTCTTGGCTGCCTGCTGTCGTTGCTGCAATTAGGACTTTTTGTGCTGTATCCGCCGCGTAGCTACAATTATTCCGGTCAAGGCTATAAGCTAATAGAACAGGCAGTTCCCTTCTGAATTTATATATATAAATCATTTATATATGTATGTATACAGTTATTAAGTCGTGTCTTTGTATGTACTTATAATGCGCGTTTTGCAGTTAAGCGTGTATAAGCGTGTTTCAATACAGGTATTTGTACCTGTAGTATATTTTGATATAACCCAATTGGCAAATATACAAACATATATATATATATATATAACGCTTGCTTAGTTACTATAGACATGTATTGTAGCATTTAATGTAATTTATAAATATATCTGCATACGTATGTAAATTTGTATGTGTATTTATAAAACTCAAGTCTTTTTGACTAAAGTTTTTGTTATGCTCTTTTTACTTACGTTCTTAATCTGTTCACTTTCTGCCCCCATTGGAATTCGGTTTGTTTTATGGAACTTTTTTTTTTGTTAACACAACGAAACGGCTTTTATTAACACGTTCGATTCAACTGGTTGCTGCCAACGAACTAATTCACATAATAGATTTTTCCACTTCCACTCAACTGGGGTGCAATCAACCTTTATCTTCCGGTGACGAAAGCTGATATGTAATCCAAAAAAAAAATAATATTTACGTCTGTAGTTTGTGTAATTGAATGAATTGCATTGGTATAATTCGAGCCTTATCTGTATTTTAATAAGTTGTGGTTTAACCTTTATCGCATAATTAACTTAATTTAACGTAGGAGAATTCCATTGATAAGATTTGTATAGTCTAGCGCATTTGATAAGCTTTTAAGTACAAAACAAACTAATCGTATTTGATTACCAATTGTAGTATTTCAATCAATAGCCAGTACTTGATAAAAGCATATGTTGAAGTGCTGCTATTTCAATTTGCCGCGCTGCAGTAGCGATAACAGCAACAAAATGAAACAGTGCGCGCAGTCGATAACCGCAAACTGTTGATAGTTATCGATAGCTGTGATAACAATCGCCTGGTGAAGTCAACAATTGCTATCGCTCTTCGTCATACATCTGAGCCAATTTCGTTTAGTGAAAAACTAAACAACAAAGACAAATTCACATTTTGGACAATGCAGGAACAAAGTGCCGAGCTGTACGAGGAGGTGAAACTCTTTCGCAATGCCCGTGAGCGTGAGAGATACGATAACATGGCCGATTTGTATGCCATCATAAACACAATACAGCAGCTGGAAAAGGCGTATATCAGAGACTGCATTACGCCGCAGGAATACACGGCAGCGTGCTCCAAGCACCTGGTCCAATACAAAATTGCCTTCAAACAGGTGCAGTCCGATGAGTTTCCCACCGTGGACACGTTTGTAAAGAAGTTTCGACTCGATTGTCCTGCTGCGCTGGAGCGCATACGCGAGGATCGTCCAATAACCATTCGAGATGACAAAGGCAACACATCCAAGTGCATTGCGGAGATTGTCTCGCTGTTTATCACCATTATGGACAAACTGCGTCTGCAGATCAACACAATGGACGCACTGCAGCCGGATGTCAAAGATCTGGCCGACAACATGAATCGTCTGTCGCTTATTCCAGAGGACTTTGATGCCAAGGAGAAGGTGGACAAGTGGCTGGGCACGCTCAATGAGATGCAGGCATCCGACGAACTGACCGAGGCACAGGTGCGCCAGTTCCTCTTTGACCTGGAGTCCGCCTATGCCGATTTCAACAAACTGCTCCACAGCCAGTAATTGTTAACGAATTAGAATAATCAAATTAATTTTAGTCTGTATTTGTCTCACAATAAATATAAAATTAAAACAATAGTTGTTTGCATTTGTTTGGATTTAATCGTATCTTTTATCTTCTTTTCTTGTATTTAATTTAAATATTAAGGTTATAATTATACAATACACATAAGTTTAAACCGATTACAATAATTAATTTTTGTTTGTTGTGTGTGTGTGTTTTTCCTCGTTCACGTTACGTTTGTTTTTGTTGATTTTTTTTATATTTTTATGTTTGTTTTTAATTTATTCTTGTTGTATTTGTATTTCTTCTTACGCTTATAAATCTGTTAAATCGTTTTACGCCTTTAATATTTAATAATTGTTATCGTTTATCTTTGTAAATTATTTGTATGCAATGTGAAAAATGGTACTTGGTATAGTTTTATTATGTATGTTTGTGTGTGTGTATGTTGTGTTATGTATGTATATGCAGATGTGTGTATATGTGTGTGTGTTTTGGTTACTTGTTTATGTGGTATGTTGTACGTGTGTGTGAGAGTGAGTAAACTATATAAAGTTACAAGCACAACTTGCAATTTCTTCGATACATTATTCAGTGTGAAGGAGATGGAGTATGAGCAGAAAGAGGAGGTGATGAACGAAGAGGATTGAGAACGACGTTGCGCATTTGCAGTAAAAACACTTTTTTTTTATCAAGTAAAATATGTTCTCCCATCTTCATTAGTTAGATAATTATTATCTTCAATATGATCATCATTATCGTCTGCTGACGAATGTTGCTCTTCGCTGCTCAACTCCAGTTGCTGTTGTTGTTGCGGTTTCTCCTTCACAAGCATTAATAGCTGATTTGTTGTTGTAGTTGTTGTTATTGTGTTTGCTTTAGGCAACGTTCTCTGCTGAATGATATTCTGGTTGTTGTTATTATTATAATTATATATGTGAATGGGTGTAGTTGCGGTTGTTAACGATGCTGTTGTTGTTGTTGCTGCTGATGCTGCTGTTCCTACTGTTACTGTTGTTGTTGTGGTTGTTGTAGTTGCTGCTGTGGCGGTGCAAAGGCTATAATAATCGCTCTGCGGCTGCATAGTTATCTGCAATGGCCGCCAAATGGTCTTCTCCGGAAGAAGCTGCTAGTTCTGTCCGGTCCAGTACGAGGCTGGATAGCTCTGTTTGCCAGCCGACTTTGACTGGCTGCTCGATTGTTGACGTTGTCCAGCACTGTTCGAGTCCTGTAATAAGGGGAAATTTCCAAATTATTCACTGTTCGATTTCCCAACTTTTTAATGCCTTTGTTTAACAGACAAATATATAAACAAATATGAATATATTTGTGGGTTAGCTATGTTTATACACATAATCTTTGGTTTTTATATATATATAAGAGACAACGAAAGTTTTAGACACACATATATATATGTATAAAGTTATTAATGTATGTATACATAAATTATTAATGATCGTTGTGATATGCATGACTTATGTTCGTCTTTTTGATCCTTTTCTTTTATTTCTTTTCTTCTTCGTGTTTTTGGGTATGATGTCAAAGCCAACTAATTGTTTACTAATCAAAAATCGCTTAATTATACTATATAATTTTGGTTTTAGTTGCTTGTGCGTGTGTGGCGTGCATGAGTTGGTGTTAGTTTCATATACATACATAATTGAAATAGCAATAGAAAGAGAGTAAATGAGAAATTACTACATTAATAATTACCAATTAACAAAATTAACAACAAAAACAATTGGTATATTTAATTATTTTTTGTTAAATTCACTTTTTAGATGTTTTAGATGTACACTTGATACAACAACAAAGGAAACTTACCCGGCGGGATGAGCTATGAATCCTGCCGTCCATCTAATGTTGTCCCATAAAAAAATCAAAAGAAATTATAAAGAAAAAAGTCAAACAATCGAACAATTTTCATGCATTTCACAATTTTCTCAATAGCAGCAGTTTTTCGCTTCATTTAAAATACCCCATGAATTTGAACCCCATCAAGCTAGGAGTACTACTGACTAGATTAGTATAAAGTATAAAGCATATTATTAAAAAAAGCAAGCTAAGTTGTTTAAAACATGAGCCTGTCTCTATGACTAGTTATGCATAAAGTGTTAGTATAATTTATAGTACTTCCATAAACCAATTTATAGATAAGTGCCAAAGGTTAGAAATAAGTAAATTAGTCAACAGCTTCTTTATTTTTTGTTTTTTATGTAATGTTTGTAAATGAAATTTGTTAATCGGGGTGAATGTAACAACAGCAACAACACAAAAGGGTGAATCGAGTTTCTACTATACAAAAAAAGAAGTTATACAACGAAATAACAAAAACTAATACATAATTTTGATTGAATTTTGTGGGTGTATGTGTCAAATGGCCAAACAGAAAGGACGTGCAGTGTAGGTAATAAATGTGTAGGAGTTGTGTTTACAATATATATGTTGGGTATGTGTGGGTGAGTGTGTGTGTGTGAGAAAATGCCAATTTTGTTGTATATGTGGAATTTTTGAGTTATGTTTCTTGATCTTGAACTTGATGCGCAGTCTTAGTCAGCAAAAAATGATATGTCGCTGACATCGTTTTCGTTATCTTGATTCGGATTCGCATCGGCACGATTATAGATGCGATTACGATAGTTGTTACTATTGTTATTGTTGTTCTTATGGTTATTGTTATTGTCATGACGATGAAAACGCTGATGATGTTGATGGCGCTGATGATGTTGTTGGCGCTGATGATGAGTACCGCTAGTCTGTTGTTGCCACACTTGCTCACTCTCATATTCAACATGTATGCTCTGATCTTCATTCACTATATACTGCGTCTGCTGCTCAGAACTGTACTCTACCTGATGTATGGGCTGATGTATCAAATTGTGATGTCCGGCTGCTGGCATCGGCAGATACATCCCGTACTGTTGGCCCGATGTACCGCCCGGTGTCTGTGTGTTGGCCATGTTAAATGGTGGCGGTGTGCCCGAATGGAAACTCTGCTTCTCGTACGACTGTGGGGTGCCAAAAACAATAGTTTTAAGTTAAGAAGTTTGGGGGTAAATAACTCAAGGTTTGTAATCAGTGTTGTCAGCTAAAAAGCTAGTAAAAACCCTTTAAGATACCTAGGATAGGTAAGGGTTTGATTAAGTTGTATCTTTAGCTAAAACTCTTTAGTTTCTTTATACAAATTGACAACACTGATTACGTTTATGTAAATGATACACACATTGACCTTATTTAGCGCCACATGACCCTTGCCATACATGGACGAGGTCAGATCGGAGCCAGTTCCAGCCTGTGGTTGATTGGAAACCGTTTGCGTTTTGCTCTGCTGATTCACTGTGGAGGAGTAACCACCCTTGCCATAATCCTGAGTTGTTTGCGAGAGCGCATCGTAGCTGGTTGAACCATAACCGGCGCTATACGAGGGCTTGGGGAACTGACCACCGGATGCGGTGTTTGCCGGCGGTATTTGTTGCTGTAAACATTAAATAATTATTACAATTAATCTTAATTTACGGTGATTTCGACTTACTTGGTAGATGGCTGGTGTGCTGTACTGGAAACTACCGGGCATTACGTTGCCACCATAGAAATAAGCATAAGGAACATTCAGCATTGGTGCACTGGAGCCAGCTTGTTGGGACATTGTGCTCGACACCTGCAGGAAGAGGAGGCAAAAAGCACATTAATTATAGGCCAATTAATAATCTAAGTTAGATCAGTATACTATGAAAGCTCATTAAATTTTCTTTCTTAACGCCACTTACGTTACTAACAGGACTGGAATTATTGTCGGTGCGCGCAAAGCGTCCGTCAGTCATGGTTGAGTATGCCACAGATCCTAGATTATCGCGTCCAGCTCCCAGACTGGTGGGCGTATAATTCAGATCATAGTAGCCTTGCTGCAAACGAAAGTAATACAAACAAAATGTTAGCCAAATTCAATTGCCAAACGGTAGAATAGGGCAGCAAATGGTTATGAGAGAAGCTGCGAGAGAGAGAGAGAGATAATGGATATTATTTTTGTACTCTCCCCGACACAGCAGAGCGTCACAAAAAGAGAGAGCGAAATGAAACACAATAAACAAATAAAGGTTAATAAATGTAAGTAAAATGCGGTTAATATGCAGTGCCATGGAAAACAGAAAAATTTGGTTAGTAAATTAATAAAATGATTAAACAGATAATGCAGTTGTTGATGATGATGTTCTTGTTCTTGATGATGATGATAAATGAGCGTGGAGTGGAGAGGATGCGTTGCAGAAATAGTTAAATCTCACCCACTCGAGTGACATTGAATTATTTCTTTACTTGTTAATGAGCTTTAGGATTTTTTTTTTGCTTTTTTATGTTTTAATGCCAATTATAAATTATTTTATTTTTTGTTTTTTTAGTAACATGGATTCAATTCATTTTGATTATGGAATTTTGAGTGCAAAGTGGGAATTTATTTGAGGAATGGAAGCGGACTTGATGTGTGTGAAAGACGTTGCCAGATTTGGATTAGGATTGTGAATGATTAATGCGAGGTAACAATAACAATAAAGTGCAAATTAAATGTGTAAGCCAGACACCCATACAAACACACGCACACACAACCACACAGACACAGACACAGACACAGACAGACAATTGTTAGGTGGGAGAGTAGAGGCTGCAACGTCTGTGAGCCAGGACAGAGAGCGAGAGAGAGTGAGAGAGAGAGGAATGGGAATGCGCTGAGAGAAAGAGAGCATTAATATATAAAATATATATATATATTTACAACACACATAGATGTATTAATTTGCTTGATGTGATTGGATTTCGAATGTTGTTTGTTGATGGAATTTACAGACTTGAAACTGATTTCGATTTGAATGTTGATTGCATTGAATTGTTGTTGTTTTATGTTGGTATTTTCTTTTTTTTTTTATATTTATTTTTGTTGTTTTGTTTATTTGCTTTTATTTCTCCATGAACTCACCACATGTGGCACTCTCTGTTGCATCATTTGTAATTCCTCGTAGGAATAAACTGGTTGCTGATAGTATGGCAATCCAGTCTGAATATATTGACTAACCATTTGGATGTTGGTGGGCACCAAGCCGCTGCCACTGCCGCCGCCGCTGCCACCACCACTACCAGCACCACCAGCACCACCACCAGCAGTTGAGCTGCTGCTGCCACCGCCGACGCCGCCAACGACACCGCTGCCAACACCAACGCCGCCGCTCGTTGTGGCTCCATTGCCACCGCCAACGCCGCTGTTGTTGCTGCTGCTGCTGTTCTTGTTGGCCAGCGAGGCCAGCACCGCTGCAGTGCCTGCTGCCGTTTGTGCCACAGCTGCTGACGAGTTAACACTGGCACTGCTAGATGCACTGCCACCAGCTACACCGCCCACATTAACGCCTGCCAAGGAGCTGCCGCCCTGGCTGCTCACAGATACCACATTGCTGCTATTGTTGTTGGCCGTAACGCTGCTGGACGAGCTGCTGCCACTTACATTGTTGTTGGCTGCAAATAGCAGGTGAAAAAAACTAGTTAATAAAGTCTAAGCCAAGTTAGGACTATGTTTAAGCACTCACTGTTGGACACTACTGCTTGGTTAGCACCTGTTGCACCTGTCACATTGCCGGCTGCACCATTGCCAGTGCTGGCGCTGCTGCTGCTCACGCCGCTGCTAGTGGAGACACTGTCAGGGAGTAAAGGATTAGAGATTACTTTAGTTGTAAGCCAGAGAGAGGTGTGCGTGTTTAGTGGTAATTGAAGGCAAGCAGCAGTTGTGTTAGCCTTGGCCAAAATCAACTCTTTATATCTCACCTGTCGTAGTGCGCTGCAGCTCCAGCGTTAGCTGCTTCCTTCAGCTTGGCGCTAGCACTAAAGTTACCATACTGCGAGCTCGAGTTGCTTGCGCTGCCAGCAAACCTGAATGCGGATTACAAATAACGGTAACAAACAGCCCAGCACAAAAAAAGGGATAACGAAATAAGTAAAGTAGGGAAATGTCTGCTCAAAACAGTCTACATTTTATATATAATTTGCTAGACTTTATATAAAATGTAGTAAACTAAACTGTATATAAAATAGACTGTTCTATACCTAATATGAAATAAAGTCTACTATATTTTCTATACTTTTATATACTTTTTGAAACTTTATTCCGTCTGTAATGAATTTATGTATCTAATAATAAAAACTTAGAGCTTTTCTTTAAACTGAATAAGATCTTGGAATTTTTAACTCCGTTGTTAAAAAAAATATTTAAAAAAGTAAATAAATTTGAAAATTTTCATTATTTCTGTTCTGTAGACTAAACTTTCCTAATTTAGGGTCTATAATATATTTACAAAGACCTAAATTACTAAATAACCTTGCCAACTGATCACTATGGACATAAAACTATAAAATCCATGAACCATCAATTTATGCAAGTCTTTTTAAATTCTAGTATTAAAGTGAGAGCAATTGAAGCATAAATTTACTTGTAGATTTATCTTTTTATATATATTTCTTGTTGTCTCACCGATAAATTGAATTCTTGTATAAGTATATTTATCCATAAATGCCTATCGTTGTTAAATATAAACTTCAAACTTCCCTGAATCTATGTTCATACTTCAAAAATCATTAAGACCCGTTTCTAAGCCAAACAACTAATCACATAACTCAAAGTCTTTCCACATTATGCAAGCTAGGCTCATAAAAGTAACCTTTAAAGCTTAAACAGTAAAAAATAAGAACTCATAACATGCAATGCTAATAAAATGTTAGTATCTGATCAGTTGGTGGTAAAGTGGCAGTATGGGTGGGGGAGAGGAAGGGAAAGGGGATAGAGCAGACTTTGGGAGAGACAGAGGTGGTAGGTGAGGTAGTTTAAGCACAGTACATACCCGCTGCTGTTGGAGAGACCAGTGCTGCCATAGACACTCTGGCTGGACTGGTAAGCACTTTGTGGTGTCGAGTATCCCGATGTGAGATAGGCGGAGCTCGCATTTGCGCTGTTATTGCAATTACATATACATATATACATGTATACATATATATATTGAGTGTGTGAGTTTAGTGGAGAGGTGGAGAGAGGAGTTACAAGTAATAAATAATTGGTAACAAATTGGTTAGAAGCAAAAAACAAACGCAAGGCGATAAAACGTTAATAAATTAAACTGAGTAACTAAAAATGTTTTCTTTATTTTTTAGATTGTACGCACCTGGAGCTATTTTGTCCGCCACTGGGAATGTTTTGCGTTGCAGCACTGTGCGTGGTGCCTGCAACATTGCCCGTCGCATTCTGTGCCCCACCAGCGGCAGCAACCTGTTGCTGTTGATAGGAGTTGACAGCATTTGGCTGATAACTGGCATAACTCGACGGTTGATAGCTATTTGCCACCGATGATTGAACATTTGCATAGCTCGAACTGTTGTATCCTGGAACGGATCCACCTGTTTGGTAGGCACTGTTCGCCTTGTTTGCGGCGCTGCTCTGATACGCATTCTGATAGGATGTGGCACCATTGTTGCCACTGCCTGCCACTGACTGACCATAGGGATCACTCTTGGTCAGCTGATCCAGCGCATTACCGCCCTGTTGTTGCGCTGTCGAACGTGACGCATAGCCAGCAGCACTTAAAGCATCACCCTGTAACTAAACAAACGATTAGTCAGCTAGCGAATATGTGGGTGAAGCGTGTAGAGAAAATCAAACAATTTATAAATAAATCAGCATGGCAACAATTACGGCAAGAGCTTAGTGCGCAAATAAAAACAAAACTCCCCTTGAAACTTTGTTGGTGATCACAAACATTCCATCAAAAAAGCCTACGAGTGTTATACGATGACTTGCACAAAATGAAATTGTCAAATATTCCAACTAAAGAGAGAATAATGTAAGCAAGCAACGACAAGACTGATCTTTTTTTCTTTGCCTAAGCAACAACCGATTAAACGGTGCGCCAGCAGCGACGTCGGCAGAATTCGTCTCTCAGCTTGCGCTTCGTACGAAAGTGCTCTCTTCTTTACCACCACTACTGTTCTACTCTAATTCTACTCTCGCCACTGCTGACGAAACACACGCACATAAGGATTCGTCGCTAGCTGGCTACAGCGACGCCGGCAGAATATGTCTCTCTGAGAAAGCGGAGAGTGCTCTCTGCTGTATAACAGAATTCTGCTGTCACATGCATAAGGATCAATCGCTAGTTTGCGCTCTATGCGTACGCCTCTTACTAGCTTGCTCTCTTGAGCTTGTTAAGAGTAAACTTTAAAGAGAGCGCTTCACTTATGCTCTTCTTATTTTCTTCTGCTTTTCTTATTGTTTCGTGTGCATGTGAGTGGGCGACACCACTCTTACCATGTTTTGCTCTTATATTTAGTATTTGTTTGTTTTTTACTTACAATTTGGGCATTCTGCAGACCTGCGGAGAGCGCCGCCTGCTGCTGTTGCTGCACCTGCTGAGACTTGGTCTGATAGTCATCCTGCTGCTGCTGTTGTTGTTGCTGCTGCTGTTGGCCATCGATATTGACGCCCGCATTGAACTTCTCGGGCAGAGCATCAAAGCTATCGTCGGTGCCAAAGTCCATGCCACCGAATTGCACATCCAAATAGCCAATGTTATTGAGGGCATTATCCCCTGGCATTTCCACAGCTGTAGAGGGTATCTTTGATGGCGGTGGCAGTTTAACACGTGCCCGCCGCATCGGCGCCTGTTGCGACTGATCACTGCTTGTGGGCGTGCCCATGCTGGAACCAGGTGCCGAGGCAAAAACATTTGCATACGTGTTGGGATACTGCGAGGATGCTGCACTACTCTGGCTGCCATAGACGCCGCCCACCAGGGAGGGTTGTGCTGCTGCAGCTGCCGCCGCGGCCGCTGCTGTTGGGCTGGCGCCTTGTGACGTCAGCGAGTTGAAATACTGAGATTGTTCCGCTGAAAGTGTCGCCGATGGCTTCAGTGGCGTCTGCTGTTGTTGCTGCTGCTGTTGCAACTGCGCCTGTTGCACCAATGTGGCAGCCGCCGATGCTGCACTTGAGAATGTGTCGGCGGCAACATTGCTGGCATAGGTTGAGTTTGAGTTCAACGTAACGCCAGCAACGCTACTGGACGTGCTCCCAACGGATTGCAGCTGTGGCGGCGGATTACTGACCGCAGCACTGTACTGCATCATTGGCGTTGTGGCTGATGATGTTGCTGCCGCTGTCGCTGTGCTGTTGTCGTCCAGCCCACTAAGATGAGATCCTCCTTGTGCCACATGATGATGCTCGAGACCCGGTGGCGCTGAGAGTTCACCGCCTGCTAAGACCGTGGACGCACCACCACCAGCAGCACCAGTACCACTGACCGCATTGCCGGCTGCCTGAGGATTAAGATTGCTCGTGGTAAAGACCTTGCTGTCCTTGAGCGAGCCTTCATATTCCTCATTGTTCCAATCGCCCCAGGCATCGTCGTGGGACTGCTGATGCTGTTGCTTTTCAGCATTCTGCGCAATTGTATTGTCCCAGAGCTCCACCTCGTGGTGATCCTCGTTGTTGGCATTGTTGCGTGCACCAAATCCTCGATCACCACGCGGTCCGCCACTGCGACCGCCGCCCATGCGACCACCACCGCGACCAGGACGTGACATGAAACCACCGCCCCGACCACCATCTCGTCCACCACCGCCTCCGGCTCCAGTGCCACCGCCGGTACCACCGCGTCCGCCATTCCGCTGACCCCGATGATAGTTGTCATTGGCGCGATCTTCACCACGATCACCGCCACGAGATTCACGCATATTGCGATCATTCTCACGGGCCTCTCTGCCGCGCCCTGTAAAAATATAATAACAATAGAGTCCGGAGATTATTCTGGGGGAGAAATGGGACTTACAGCCGCGACTGTCGGTGCCGCCGCGTCCACCGCGATTGGCGCTGCGATTACGAGACTTTTCTCGCCTGTCCGCATTTGCATTGCCATCCGCCCAGTCACCATCACCGCCAGCTCCGTCGGCCACAGCATTTGCGGCCTTATTCTTGCGCTTCTTCTCATACTTGGCAAAGGCGCCCTGTAAGACAACAAAGGAATCCACATGATATAGGAGTCATCAGTTATATATGTTTATACTAATTACCTCTGGTAGAATCTCGATCAAAAAGTTGGCTGCTGCCTGCAAGTCGTAATCACACTCGTTTAAGGCGCAGCAGACTTCCTCCTCGGAACGTTGGGTCATTGTTAGCAAGAGTGTGACCTTTTCATTGATCAGGGGATCCTCTGTGGTGCTACTATTGGTTATCTGGGCAATGCGCAACTGTTCCGTGGTGGCTTTGGGTTGTGCCTTCTCTGCTTTCTCTGTCTTGTTCGCATCGCTTGATTTCTTATTATTCAATGTTGCGGCATGATGTGTGATGGCTCCAGCATCGCTGTTCGTGTTGCCACCACCGCCTCCTCCGCCACTGCCGACACCACCACCTCCAAGGTTAGCGGTATTTGACTTTTTCTGAGTGCGACCGCCGCCGCCTCCTCCTCCGCCCCCCGAACGAGTTTGTTGTGTGCTCATCTCTATGTACACTGTATATACAAATTAGCTGTAAATAGCAACAAATCGTGAAATTATAAGTAAGACTTTGATTTTGATAAATATCACACAAGATTTCACTTAATAACAACAAACTTGAACAAAACTAGACTTTTAGTCAAGTAACAAAAGCAACGCCTACTTTCAAACTGTGTGTTTTTTTATTAATTTGGTAAAGGTAATGACACTTGTTTGTTATCCATTTCGTTTTTTTGGCAATGGGAAATGACACTTGTTAGTTGACCACTATTTGTTTTCTTTTTCTATTTATCTTCATTCAATGAATTGTTACTCTTTTGTCTAATTCTCTTTGTTTGGTTTTAACGTTTTTCTTCTAAAACTAGCAAGTGTCATCAGCGTATACAAAAGATGTTAAGAGAATAAGCAGATAAAAAGAATAAGCAAAAAAGCTAACTAGTCTGCCCAGCTGAGTTCAATGTACATTTAATCAAAGAGAACGGCATAATGAAAGAACGTGAACAAACACACACATACACACACGCGTACATACACGCAAACAGAAACAGACAACTCACTCACACGCACACTCATACACATAAGCGAAAAGATGCCACACGCATGAACAAAGTGGAACGCAGCATAAAACGGAGAATTTCAGAAAAAACAAAAACGAACTGCAGACGAACGGAAGAATAAAGCAAGGAGCGAACAAAAGCAATAATAGCAGCAACGCCATCAAGGCGGGCGGGCGTGTGTGTGTGTATTCGCAAACAGGTAATAGGGGAGGTTGCGGTACGGGCATTGGAACGTGATCGACGTCTCGATGACAATGAGGGAGGTGTAAGAGGGTTGCTCTTTGCAACTCAACTTCATATAGAACTATGAAAATTATTGTAGTTTTCTTAATTTTCATCCCTTTGTTCTTTTGTAGATACTATTCACATTTAAATTGGCAATTTTAATAGTTTCGCGATGAATAACAATTGTCGTCACATTGCTCTCATATCACAAAGCTTTGTCATACGCTCTCATTGCCAGACCAGCAGCTGCTGTTGCCGCCGCCGCCGCACTTAGTGGAGTCACTTATTTTTGTAGCAACTAAACAACCCCAAACAATAGTAATAAATAAATTTAATTCACTTAGTATCACTTTGTATTCGCCTAACGTTGTATTTTTTAAACAAATTGCACTTCCATTTACTGATAAAAAAATATACCTTATTTGCGGTATGAATTGCACAGCTCTTGCATACACAAAAAATTGATTTATAAATTCTTTGCTTGCTCGCTTCGGTTTTCTACTTTGCTTTGTGTTCGGTTTTCGTAAAAACCAGAATAGCGGCGTCTCGTTCGCTCTACCGCCGCTGGGATTCAAACTCAGCATTGCCAGCTGCAAAAGCAGCAATATGCTAGTTGGTCAAATGCGATGTAATATTTATGCCAGTCATACAGGTAATCAGCAAAATAAATTGGATTTTTGCATTTTTAAATTGCGAATCATAATTGGGAAATATAAATAAACAACTAGAATATGCTGTTCTAGGCTTTTTTCCTTGTCCAACACTGGACACGTATGGATATTTATCAACACTGAAAGCGAGGGCATTGAAACCGAATAATGTGCACAAAGAGGAATGAAAAAACCGGACAAAATGGTGTACATTGAAGTAAATGGAGCAACCACTGTTGTTTTTAAATAAAAATCCACATATTTTCACTCATAATTCACAAATTCCAAACTGTTTACTTGTGTCCATGTGTAAAACGTAATTTTCGTCATTTGTATGTGCGAACCAGTCATTGACTGACTAGTAGGCCATGTGCACCACTTCGACGCCATTTCTGCAAACAGTACACTAGCTGACCCTCTCACTCTTGTGTAAATTAATGGACAATGTAATTATATTGACTGCCGCTCCAGACAGCGGGCTTATTGTAAATTTTCAACTTGAACTTAATGGTATAAAACTGTCGTTTCTTAATGGACAAACACTACACATTAGTGCAACTAGCGATTAGCTACACTTTTACACTAATTTTGTATATTAAACGCGAGTTTTCCACGTGTAAACAAATTTTCAATGCGGAGCCAACCTCAGTACCTGCAAATGCGAGAACGCACTTATATTAAAACAGTGCTGCACATCGCGTAGGTAGGAATGATCGAATACAACCATTTCAGGGCAAGCGATAACAGTTGAAGATGTAAATGTTGTTTCAAAAGTCTTCTTATACAGAGGATAAAACAGAATAATAAAAATTTAATTTATAGTGTTAAAATATTTTCATTCCCATGCAAATGTTTGTCATTCACCAGGAATTAAGAAGTATGTAAACTTATCGAATGCGATTCGATAACATAGCGGTTTCCAAACGAAATTTGTTTATAGCGCAGGCGGCATTTCTATCCCAATTACCGACTTATGTAAATAGGTTAAAAGTAGTATGTAAAAGGATGCTACAAGAACTCGAAATGTGAAACGAGAATTTAAATTTAAGTTAACGACCCTGAAAAATGAATAAGTGGTTGACGCGAGTATAATAAAGTTATAATTAATATAGAGTCAGAACAAGATAAGTGAGTGTTGTTCAGCTGAAAAGTTTAAACATTTTACAGTTTCGAAACGTGCAAAATGTTTGGCAATTTGTCTGAATGGCTTTAATCGATAACGATAACTGCCCTCATTTGGCTTCAAAAGTGGCGGTAAGTTTGAAATAAATATATTTTGTGCTCAAATGCAACGCAAGCGACGGTGTAAAGTTGCGCAATTAGAACGATTGCAATTTGTGCAAGAAGCAAATAACAGACGTCCAATAGTTACTGACTGCAAAACTCGTTGGCTGCCGACCCAACCGAACCGACTCCGATCCGTCCCAGCCATCAAGCTGCTACTATTGGCGTTGTACATTATTTTTGGCCTAAATCTGTAGGCCTTGAGGAATCGTCGAAATCGCTTTGACTTGTTTACTGAGCGCGCGCAGTTGAAGCGGGACTGACTCGACTCGAAAAAACTGCAACAAAGAGAGACAAGAGCAGAAGCAGCACTAGCAGCAGCAGCAGCAGAGGCAGTCACAGCGGCAGCGGGCAGCGGCTGTCGAATCGACGACTGCTCCAACAATAGAGCGACCGTCGCGGCGTCGACAGTGCTGTTTCGTCTTTTGGCCCGATCAGATGTGGGCAACGCGTGTGCGTCCGTTATTTTATTATTATTATTGTTGTTTATTATTTAAGCTTTAACTTTTGCTCGCTGCGCTTGCCCTTTTATTTCGTTACGTTTCCAATATACTACAAAGTTAAATTTTAGTTTTGTGTTCGCATTCGCTCCAGAAATAACTACACAAAAAAAACAACAACAACAACAACAAAACTACAAGAGTCGCGCGTTTACTTCGGGTGAGCGGAGTGGAGAGGTTAGTTCTGTTGTTGCTGCTGCGCTGCACCTTGCGCGGCCCGGCCCCCGTATGTGCCCTCCCCTTATACCCCCAAAAACTTCCCCTACTTCCATTGAGAAACAATCAAGCCGAGAACTGCAGTGCATGTGTATGTGTGAGTGTGAGTGCAAGTGTGTTGGTTTGCAGTTGCATGAACGAGCGCAACTGTGTGTGTGAGTGTTTTTGAGCATTTTCTTGTTAGAATGCACCTTGTGGTATTTCAAAATCCGAAAATTGCCAAATACAAACGCCTTTCGGAGACTGTTGCGAAATATTCCAGCTGCGCTGAAGGTAAAATCAGCAACAAGAACAAACACAAGGCCCAGCAGAGTATTGTCTATTGTTTTTGCTGTTGTTGTTTGCTGTTGTTGTTCTTACGAAAATCCATGTGGCTATTTTCGATACTTCAAATATGTATGACCATTTCGAAAGGCATTGTGTGTGTGTGTGTGTGTGTGAGTGAGTGTGGATCACTTTTAATGTGGATTATGTGGATTCCAAGGGTAACACAGCCTCTGCCTATTGCTTCTTGCTTTCCAAAATGTTCCCACACACACAGGCATACTTAGCACCAACGCTTACACACTCACACACACATATCTGCATTGGCCAACATTTACCTACGTCACGCCCACCTGATTTCAGTGCAATCGCGTTGGCCCAGTTACGGGCGTGCGCGCGCTCCAAGACAAAATACTCCTACAAGGTCGATTGCCTCTATATATGTATACGTATATGTATGTGTGTATTGTATGTGAGTATATTTCTATACCAGTTTCTAAACTTGCCGCAGCCAGTTTCAATTTCTACTGGGATTATCTAGTGCGGCTGCTGTGCTGCGCTGCCTGCAGGTGCTGCGGCTGCGACTACGACTGCGACTGCGACTCTGTGGTTCCACTCATTACGAGCGCTCGCTTTTCTGTCTGTCTTTTTTACCTTTTCGCATCTGTTTGTGTGTGTGTGTTTGATTGTGACATAGAAACCAACTAAGAAGTATGTGGCAACTCATGCTGTGAGTCTCATGGACAAAACGCAACGAAATGAAAACAAATTCAAGTTGGATACACATACATACACACACATACGCTGAGTGCACGTGTGTGTGTGTGTTGGTTTGTGTCTTTGGATGCATTTGGGCTGCCATGGCACCCATACACACGCATAGCTCGCGCACACACGTATTTGCATGAATGTTCCCAACTGGCGACAATATTTTGCACAAACAATTTTCCCCAAACGCACGCATACACACGTATACTCACATACACATATGCATGCATACGCTGTGAGCTTGCAAAAGATCTGTGAAAACGGGCGCAACTTAGCTCACGTTTCCTCCTCTTCCTATACTTCTTCCTTCTTCGTCTGCTTCTAACCATGCCGTGTGCTCAATTTACACACACACACACACAAACACGCTCTGCACTTCTATGTTGGTGGGAATGTGTGCGTATGTGTTTGTGTGCAAAAAAGCTCAAATTGTGCATCTCCCTCCCCCGCACACAATGCCGCCCAAACATTTGCCTGACACCCGCAATTGCAAATTGCAACTGCAACTGTGGTGCAATAAGCGAACGAACGCATATTGCGTTGGCGTTGACTTCGGCGTCAGCGCTGTCGACGACGACGTTGGTTTGGATGCGACGCGTTAGCGTTGGTTTGCTTTGGTATAGATGCCCGGATGGTAGCGACAGTCCGAGGTCGTAGGTAAACTCAGCAACGAAAATCAAAAGGCAACAACAACAGCAACAACAACAAAAAAACACATCTTTAGTTACTATCATGCGAATGGGCCGCAGTCGCAGAGCGCTCTTCAGGCCCACTACCAACTAAACCTGTTGACCTAATTTCAAATTCTGCTGCTTGCGCCAGTCGACTGCGTATTATTGTTGTTGTTGCTGTTGCTGCTGCTGCGACTGAGGCTGAGAGCTCGAGCGCGCCAACGATTGGCAAATCTTTGTGCAGGGGCATAGGTGTTTTTTAGGTGGCGGGAGGGGTCAAACAAAATGACCCCCACTAAAATAATATTTTTAAATAACTTATTAAGTTAACTTAAGTACTTAAATTATATTTATGTACCGTTTATTATATATGTACCTGGCATTCAATTCCCTTTGTCATACCGTTAACTGCTTAAAAGCTCTCTACACATAAGCTGAGCTTTTGAGCATTTTTTTCGTTTAACCCCTGCTTAAAGGGAGCTGCGACTGCGCCACTGCCATTTCCGTCCCAAAACAAAACAGAAACTGAGACTGCCAGTCAGCCAGAGACGCTCGGTCTGTCCGACGTCCGACGCTGTCATACACACACACACACACTCACACACACACATTTTGTACTTCCACCAGCTATTGCAGTTTGCTTGGGTTTCAGTTCGTTTGTGCGCGTCGTCGACGCTAGCGCCAATAAGCGGAATCGGCATCGACATCGTCATCGTCATCGGCAACGGCAATCGGAATTCAAAGTGAACGAAATACGAAAGACGTCGACGACGACGACGACGGCGGCGCTTTTATGTTTAGCGACTGATCGAAGGAATCTTACGCGCGTAGTGAAATTCGTGGGAACGCTGCGCAGGTGTTCATTAAGAAGATTATTTAGTAGAAAAAGGAAAGAAGAAGAATTAGAAGCGTCAGCCAAAAAAAAAATTAAATGCAATTTACAATTAACTAGAACGAAAAGTGATACAAAACATAAATAGAGTGCGAAAAAAAGAAGCGTGTGAGTATCTATCGGAAGCCCAATAATGTACTCGTACATACGTCCCAGTAACCACAAAAAAATTGCGGTCGCCGCCTGCCCCAATGCGCCACTGCCACCGCCACTGCCACCGCCACCGCCATGGTCGCCACCGCAAACTTTGCTGCTGCTGCTCCACTTGTCGTCGCAGTGACGAAACTTATGTGTGTGTGTGTGCGCCTGTGTTTGTGTGTGAGCAGAGAAAATCAAGTGAATCAAAATGAGCGTATAATTAGGTCAGCACAAAAAAAATTATACGACAGCCAGTGCCACTTACCAAAGAGAGCGAATAGTGTGCGAGCAGAGCAAAGAGCGGAGCTGAGCGGAGCGGCACGAAACGGAACGAATAGAAATGGACCTACTTGCTTCTTGCCATAAATTAGAAACTAATTCATGACGTTTTAATCTAATGCAATTTATATCCCATTTAGAAATTACCAAGAAAATCCGATTTCTTATTTGAGTGCCACTTTATTTAGTACTTAAATGTTGTTCCTAAACAATTGGCAGCAGCAAAAGTAACAACAACACAGCACCATAACAATACGGAGAGCATAAACAAAAATGCATGCGGCGGCATGTCCACTTGATTCCCAATTGGACTGAGCGGTAGTGCACTCACTCTCTTTTACTTTTTACTCTCACCTTACACTTGAGCTCTCACAGCGTATGTTTGCTGCTGCTGCTCTCTCTCTTTCGTTGTTACACTCTCGCGCAGTCACTCAGTTGCTCTTGCTCTTGGTGCTGCTCAGCTGAGCAGTGTTTTGGCGCTGCCCCCAACTGAACTATTTTTTACGCCTTTTTCTTACCGTTCGCCTGCTTTTCTCATGTGCGCTTCTTAGTGTGTGTGTGTTTGTGTGTTGTGGTTGTTGTTGTTATTGCCATTTGGTTGTTGGCCGTGGCAAGTGTTTCGCAATGAGCGCGACGGGCGCTCGCTGCTGCAAGCCAAAATGAAATCATCGTTGCTGCTGTTGCCGCTGTCTCTGCCGCCACATTGGCATTGATGGGAGGGAAATTCCTGTTCCACTTTCTATTATGGGAGTAGCGTCGCTGCCGGCATCGCTGCCAACGTCGTTGTAATAAAAGCAGCAGCAAAAGTAGCAAAAGAGCACGTAGCATTTAAGTGTGTCACCGTGGAAAGTGGTTTGTTTCAACGCGTCAACGTCAACGTTAGCGTCGTTGTCGGCGTCCCCGCTGTCGTCGCTGTTTGTTCTTGTTGGCATCTCGAAGCACATGTTACTAATACAAATACACTCTCACACACACACACATGTACATATTCGAATAAGAATTCAGCTTGGACTCAGACATTTTGGGAGAGGGTGGGAACAGAGGGGAACGTTTTGGGGAACACTTTGGAATGGTTCATTGATTTGTGCTCTGATGAAAGCTAAACCCAAAAGCAGAGACAGAAAGAGACAGCAGCAAAAACAAAAGCAAAGCAATCGCCGATCGACCGACTGACTCATTTCGTCGTATTAAATGAATGAGGACAACACAGACACTGAGAGTATGTGAGGAAGAGGGAGACGAAAAGTGTGGAGGAATAGTAGAGTGGTTAATGGGGAAGGCGTAAGGTGGGAGGGGGAACACCATCATCACCATCATCTTTATGGGCACTAGAAAACCGGTAGGTGAATGCTGTTAAGGTCAAATCTGTTATGTGTGTGCGTGTGTGTGTGTCTGTGCGAGTGTGTATTGCGTGCATATGATTAACCATCGTCAATGCAATGATTTATCCACAAATCCATTTGAATTTGAATTTGAATTGTGAGTTAAAATCACCTTAAAAAACTATGCAAAAGATACATTTGGCCTACAACGTGGCGTCGCTGTCGATGTTGCTCTGCCGCTGCCACTGCCGCTGCCGCTGTCTCTGCCGACGTCATTAAGGGCTCTCAAACTGTTCCAATTATGTCGCTGCTTTGCTCTAAGTAAGCGTGTGTGTGTGCGCTCTCATTTTTTGTTAGCAGCTAAAGCAAAGGAGCTTTTATATTTATTTTCATTTTGCTTTTGGATTTTAGTTTAAGTAGTTTTTTAGTTTTTGAAAATTGGGAACAGCAAGTGAAAATGCGGGACACCCCAGGCGTCTCTGCTGGCGTCGCTGTTGCTGTCTCTGCTGCGTACGCTGGCAAGATGAAGTGTGACCCAGTTGGACTCTTAAAACTTGACCCATTGACTCCATTGGGGCAACTAACTAGCAACAACAACCAACAACTATCAAAATACCAAGCTGCTCTCGCATTTAGTATAATGCCAAAAACGTCAAAAGCAAACTCATAATTACCCATACTTTAACTTCGTACCTCATGATGTAAAACACACACACATATACACCCCTGTGTGCAAATGTGTGTGTACATGTGCCACTTGGGTTCCACTCAAAAAGGAAAAATAACACGAAGTGAGCATACTCTAATTAGACTAACGAAGTGGGTTCTGATAGGAATTCTGTCTGCAGGCGTAGCAGAAAACTCTTATATTTAGCATTAAACTGGCTTATAAGCATAGTACGGCATTTATTTATAAGACCAAGATGTGTTATACTAGTTACTTCTACTAATATGCTACAACTGATCTTACTTGCAAACTAAAGCGTATAAGAGAACTCTTCTAACTCTGCTGAGCGCAGCTTGGCGCTGCCCAAACCTATCGATAAAAGCCAGAAATGTAAATCGATTTTCTTTGTTTAGAGTTACAAATGAGTTGAAGATTATGATAATACCCTATAATGACAGGGCAAGGGCATGAATGAAACCTGTTATGTATCTTTGCAGTAGTTTTCAATTTGAAACTATTTACATAAATGTATCTAGAAAAGGCTGTGTGTGTGTGTGTGAGAGTGTGTGTGAAATAGGCCTAAAGTAGATGGCCCAAATGACATACATTTTAGGCTTACAAGCATGATGAAATGCCATTCGCCCTCAATTTGCTTGACCTGCCCCAGAGTTGAATGCAGATACGAATGTATCTACACACAGACAAAAAGATACACGAGTGTATCTTTTGTAGCTATTTTTAGTGGGGAGACAGAGAGGTAGAGGGAGGGAGAGGGAGGCAGAGAGGAGCGATTGGATGATGATCGTCCATGGCTTTTGGTCGTTTGGTGATCTGGCTTTAATGCTAATGTTAATGCAGCTACAACTATTTCAAGGTCGTCTCATAAATTAGCTGCAGCAAGAAAGACACAACAAACTTGGCCCAAAACGCGCAGCTAAAAACGTTTTTCAATTCGATTCGATTCGTCTCGATTCGAATTGTGTTTAGTTCGAGCTACTAACTAAGTTAGTCATCAACTAACCAACTACATAAACTAACTAACTTTGACCTATTGAAAATACGTATTTTCATTTTTCAAATATTTAAGAACTGAACTCAACGTTTTGTATCTCAAGTGTGTATCTGTATCTGCAAGTGTATCTATGTGTGTGTGTGTGTATTTGCCCACCTGCAAGACAAGACCAGTAATTGGCCTCAATAACTTTGGTATTTTCAGCTGCAAAACTTTGCGGCTTCGTCCGCCCAAAAATGGTTACAGCCCAACTTGTTCTCTTGGCCAATTTGGCAGTTATAGACAGTTAGACAGAGTCACCAAGCTCCCCCTCTACCTCTCCCTGTCACTCCTCCAGACGCTGACCTCGATTTGTTTTGTTTTATTACAGCACCACTTGATTCCACTTTGTCATCTTGGTTCAAACGACTCGAAATAAAGATTCGTTTTGGCCTTAAACAGGTGATCAATTATCTTTGATTTTGATTTAATTGAAAATGAATTGTTTTTATACACTACTTTATAGCTCTCTTCTGTATTTCCATGCTTTTCTTTAAGAAATCCTCCTTAGGTTGGAAATTTAAGATTTTCTGGCTTAGTTTTGGGTTTAATCTGCTGGAAAGTGAATACTTTTTAAGCTCGGGAAGTCAATCTGGGGATTATCTTCTACATTTGATCAAATGTTTTATCTTTGCTACTCTTTACTCGTATTTTTCATCTCCACCTTTATCTGTCTCTTGTAATCTATAGATAATATGCCGTATTCCAAGGGGAATCTTTTTCTGCTCTACCAAAGCTGTTGACCATTTCTTTCTTGCCTTAAATAATTCGTTTAAATATTTATTTTTAAAACTCTTATGTATTGTTACTTGACATTTGTTTAAATCTTATAATTAAACTGATTAAAATAAACTCTATTCAAGTTACTTGTATTCCTAGGATCTTCTCAGCACAAATTGTGTTTGACTCTTGCTCAAATCCTTTGCAGAGTTTGCCTATAAGTTTTCTTAAGCTCTGTGTGTCCCACTGTATCCCTCTCGCCCCCTTCCTTTCCTTCTTTCCTGCTTCCTTTACTTATTCGTCACATTCTCTTAGCATTCTTTTCTATCTTTGTTCCTTTTTCTCTTTCTTTCCCTCTACATTTTCCTCTTTCTGCCTTTCAGCCTTGCTGTTAACCTTCCTTTCTTTCCTCCTCCCTCTATATCTCCCTATCTATCTATTTATCTATCTATGTATCTATCCCTCTCACTCCTCCATTCACTGTTTCATTCCCTCTACTACATCCTTCCGTGATGCTTCCTCTACCAATATCTACACATATATCTCGCTCCTCTTCCTTCAAACTCTCCAACTTGATCTGCCTCTACTCTTGTCTCCAACCTAGACCGTCTTCAGACCTTAACTCTTCTTGCCTCTTCTTTATCTCCTGCTTCTTCACTCTCTTCCTCCCTCTTTTCCCACCTCTCACTGTCTCTGTTTCTACCAAAAATCGTCTCAAACCATCGACAGGCTACTCTACAAACCTCTCTCCTCTCAAACTTGAATTCCCCTGACTAATTCCCCCTCTTCTCTCCTCTTCTCTCCACAGATGGCCGAAGCTATTAGCACAGCAGCTGGCAGCATGGAGATAGCGCTAAAGGAGACCAACGTGGGTGGCCTCATCGTGGACATGACGCCGACGACGGCAGCGGCCTTGTTGCACCACAACGCCATGACCTTGAGGAGTCTGAAGGAGGCGGCTGCTGTGGCCGCCACTGCGTCCGCATCGGAATCCGATCAGCCGGAATCCCGAACGAGATCCCGTTCGTTGGCCACGACACCGACACCCACACCAACGGGCACGCCCACTCCGATACCGCTGACGATGCCACACTCGCCGCCGATGACGTTTCGGTGTGAGCGTTGCGAGAACTTTGAGACGAGTTCGCGTGCCTCGTTGCTGCTGCATGTGGTGCAGTGTCTGGCGGGGCAGGCGGCGGTGCGGCTGAAGAGCGAGGAGCACGAGGAGCCCGAGAACATGAGTGTTAGTCACATGGACAAGGCCGCCTCGGAGGCACATACTCCCGGCGGAGGAGGAGGCGGCGGTGGGGGCGGATCCAGCTCCTCGGCTAGCTCCTCGCCGGCGGGTAATGGTGGCGGCAGTGGCAGCGGTGGAGCCAGTGCCTCCCGCAAGGTCTTCGAGTGCGATGTGTGCAACATGAAGTTCTCGAACGGCGCCAACATGCGACGCCACAAGATGCGGCACACGGGCGTGAAGCCCTACGAGTGTCGGGTGTGCCAGAAGCGCTTCTTCCGCAAGGATCATCTCGCCGAGCACTTCACCACACACACCAAGACACTGCCCTACCATTGTCCCATCTGTAATCGCGGATTCCAGCGTCAGATTGCGATGCGTGCGCATTTCCAGAACGAACACGTCGGTCAACACGATCTGGTCAAGACCTGTCCCCTCTGCAGCTACCGGGCCGGCTCCATGAAGTCCCTGCGCATACACTTCTTCAATCGTCACGGCATCGATCTGGATAACCCCGGTCCGGGTGGCACCTCCTCCCTGCTGCTTGCCCTCGAGTCTCAGGCATCGGCAGCTGCGGCAGCCGCTGCCGCTAGCTACGTGCAGCAGCAGCCAGCACCGGGTGCAGTTGCTCCAGGTGGCGTAGTAGCCCCAGTGACGCCAGCAGCGCCAGCAAGTCATCAGAGCGATAGCGGGGAATCGATGAGGTCGCTGGAGAATGCCACGCCCCCGATGCACTTCCTCACGCCGCACGTGGAGATCTCCACGCTAAACGAGAATGGCAACACGGAGCTTTTCAATGTGAGTTTTCACACCACTTTTCATGGCACTCTTGTCGCAATCCTCTTTTCTTGTGGCATCAATTTTAGCTGATTTGCGTTTTGCGTGAATCTGCTTTGCAGGGCAACAACAACAACAACAACAACAACAACAACAACAACAACAACAGCAGCAGCAACAACAACAACAACAACACGAGCCACAACAACAACAACCACAATGGGGAACTGGACTCCAACTGCGCGGAGAAGCTCAAGGAACACGCCGCGATTCTGCTGCAGTCGCCGGTCCTACTGGGTGCGCCACAGGAACTGCCCATGGACTGCAACACGAAGGCCACGCCCATTTCGTCCAGCACAAATGTGAAGCAACCACAGCAAGCACTTCATCACCATCACCATCATCATCACCATCATGAGAATCACATAACGCCCTCGATCAGTTTGATTCCCATCAAACAGGTGCGTCCTCAGCTCCCATTTCACCTCTTTGCCTTTCCCTACTCAACCCTTCTCCTTCTTTTACTCTGTTGCAGGAGCCACTGCTGGAGGATGTGGACAAGAAGGAGCTGGTGAACGGCAGCAGTGCTCAGTGCGATGCCAACAGCGACTCGGAGATTGCTTCCAACAACAACAACAGCAGTAGTAACAACAACAACAGCAGAATCACCTCACTGATCAAGGTAAGTTTTTGGTGGAGGTTTCTAAAGGAGTGTGCGTGGAAAGCAGGGATTCTGGGGGGTGTCTTGAAAGAAAAATGTGATCAGCAAGGTTGAAATTTGATGAGTATCCTAAGAAAGGCACTTCATGAGGGACTAATGGATTAGTCACTCAAGTTTTCTTAGACGAATAGATGTCCTGAATGTGCCACGAATGTTCCTTTAAAGATTCATTTGACTGTCAAGCTGCCTTAGTCCTAATGTGCACTTAGTAGCGTCTCTAGGTAGTGTTCCAAAGATTGGAGGCTTCAGACAGTGAACTAAAACCGTTACTCTCCAAAGGAAAATGACTTCATGAGCGCCTAAGTCACTCCAGTTTTCCTAGACGAATAGATGTCCTGACTGTCCACAAAAGTTGCCTTAAAGACTACTAAGATCAAGCTACCTATAGTCCTAATGTTTACTTACTAGCGTCTGTAGGTAGTGTTCCAAAGGGTGTGGCCTAATAGAGTAGCTTTAAGAAGAAGTTGCCTGGGAGTAGGCTTAGGTAGAGAGCAGGGTTCGAAGAGGTTTTCATGGTAGGTTTAGAGGTATTTTTACCCCAAAACATTGTACCAAAACAAGTGACAAGAAAGTTATCCAAAAAGACACTCCGAAGAAAGTGTACCAAAGTGCTGTGCCACACGATGATTCCATGTGAGTGTCTGAGTTGGTTCTAAGTCCAAGTTGGCCCATGAAGTGTCTCAGAAAGTGTTCTAAAGAAAGTGTGCGATAAGATGTTTCAATGGTAGTGTCAAAGGAAGTGTTCTGACAAAGTTTTCCTTAAAAAGTGTCTTGGACAAGCATCTCAAAAAAGGATGCTTAGCAAGAGTTCCGTGCTGCTGCCTAGCAGCATTCCAGAAAACGCTCCAAGTGAATAAT
The DNA here is from genome assembly GCA_018152125.1 of Drosophila dunni. NCBI lineage: Eukaryota > Metazoa > Arthropoda > Insecta > Diptera > Drosophilidae > Drosophila > Drosophila dunni. The sequence continues at coordinate 8,704,484 of JAECXC010000339.1, read as the reverse complement.
CCGAAGAGTAAGCCGCCTCGAAAAGGCCCAAAGAACTCTTCCAAGAGGTAATCTTCATAAACTCTTTCTAAATACTATCCCAAGAGAGCAGCGTAAAGGTTGTGCATCAAATGGCGCTCTCCATGCCCCTAACACTCGATTACCTACCCTATCTCCCTCAGCCTACTCCCTTCCCCTCTCTCTTCTTCTAAGCCTTTGATTTCCCTACTCATTCTTTCCGTTCCTTGCAGGTTTCGCCGCTGAAATCACTGCTCCGCGAGGACCTGAAGCGGCGGATCTGCGCCAAGGCGAACAACCGCATCACGAGGAATGCTAATCCACTGGAGCACGAGCTGCAGAACATGCCGCAGAACATGATGAACGGTGGTGGGAGCAACGCCACAGTGGGAGGCGTGGCCGGGGGCAATGGAAGTGCAGGAACGACGCCAAATGGAAACCACAATGGGAACAACGCGACGCCGATTTGCAACGGGACAATTACGTCGACGGGACAGGAGAGTGATCTGCTGTTGAACCGCAAACAGATACTCACATGCCACTTTTGTGGCATTGAATTCCCAGATGAGACCCTGTACTTTCTGCACAAGGGTTGTCACTGCGAGAGCAATCCCTGGAAGTGCAACATTTGTGGGGAGCAGCTCAACAATGTCTACGAATTCAATTCTCATCTGCTGAGCAAGTCTCATCAATAGCAGCCACAGTTTGCTGGCCACTGAGACAAGCCAGCGGAAGTAGGAGAAAGGAGGGAGGAGGGAGAGGAGACAGGAGACAGGAGGAAGGAGAGAGGAGATAGGAGCAGGAAAAGCCCAATTTAGATTTTAAAATCAAGTTTATTTTCGAGCAGAAAGATAGTTGTAAAATGAGAGCTACGTAGTGACCTAATCCCCAGACACACACACACACAAACACACAGACAAGAGTAAGAGAGAGAGGGAGGTAGAGAGGAAGGGTGGTAGAGAGAGGGACAGGGAGAGTGTAGAATATGTAGAAATTTGTTAGCAAACCCCAAAATCCTGTTATGTAGTGTTAATTATTGCAATTTTAGTCTGTAGTCTTGTGTAAGGCAATAAAATCTATATATACAAATCTATATATACATATATATAAATCGATTTCCAGCCAGTTAAACTGGCCGGCTCGCTTACGTCATACGTAACGTCAAAGCGTAACGTAAGCCAAAAGAAAGGAAACGCGTCAGTTTAGTGTTAACGTCTCAAAGGCGTTCTCAAGGGTTTTTAAACTAGGCATTTTCATAAAGTTAAAACACACACACCTACACACACACACACACACACTCACACACACACACACACACCCAAGGGCTTTCAATTCGTTATGTTTGTCAGAGTTTAAAAAGCGCAAAGCAATAAAATTAAGTGCAAATTTCATTTTAATTACAAATAATACCAGATTTAATACTAAAACTATATATAAAAAGTTATGCAGATTTACAGCTATATACAGTTATATATACGAAATACAGTTATAGCCGAAAACACACACAACCACAACTCCCAAACACACACACACAGTCGTACAGCGAGTATACATCAAGTATACATCTAGTATATTTCTAGTATATATTATTGTACTCGTACCTTTTACTTAGCTCTTAGTTAAACTAACTTATATATAAACAAAACACACACAAAACTTGCAATAATAGTTAAGCGTTCGCTTTCAAAAAGCAAACCCAGAAATAATCAAAAAAAAATACCGCAAAAAATACCAGTTTTTCTTGTAAAAAAGTTAGAGAAAAGGTTCGCACAGTGCTGCTCAAAAGTTTGCATACAACACAACGGACACGCGCGTGTGTGTGCGCGTGAAACAATTTCTTTTTTTATAAAAGTAGAAAAAAAAATACTAAAAAAATACTAAAAAAAAATATTAAAAAAATACTTAAAAATACGATGCAAATGTGATACAAAATTGTTGTAAATAATTGGTAAACAAACGAGTAATTTGTTAAAAAACTATGCCTTAGATGCCTATATACGATACGAGCACGTTTTGCGTATACACTGTACAAAAAAAAGTAAGGAAAATCAAGTAAAACAACTGTAAAGAGATAAACTGTTGATTATATAGTTAACTTTAGTGTAAAATCAAAATTTTTGTGGTAAGCCAACTCAGTTACCCACAACCCACAACCCACTTTCCCCCACTGTACCCCACTATTCCCCACTATTCCCTACTAAACCCACACCTAACCTCACACTTTGCTGACGTCACTCGGGGGTTGTATGCAGCCTCAAATTGAGCTGCTGTGCGCCAATTTTTACTTCAGATTAAACATCCGTCCATGAGGTTCACAAATTTCTAGAGTTGAAATCTAAAACACACACACACACACCCACACACACACATATATAAACTTAAATGTAGGGAAATTTACAACAAAATTTGTTAATTTTATTTGTAATTATTGTTTCAAGTGTATTGTTAAGCATATTAGTGAAGCAGGCAATTTATTGTTGGTTTTTTATTGGTTTTAGCACAGTCAACTAGTTAAGCATTAAACACACACACACACACACACACCTGCACACACTCACACTCATACCTGCATTGCTCTTATCTAGCCAATTAATTTGCTGTAAATGGTTTGTTGTGTTCACTTAATTTTTAACTTAAACTTAAACATTATCTATAAAATATACAAAACTTAATAATAACATTTAATTTAGTTGCTAGTTGCATAACTTTTTTTTATACATATTGTTTACCACTTCTTTTGTAACTATTAAAAACACACACACAACAAAAAACAAATCAAAACTCACATTGTTAATTAGAATACGATCAAATTGTTGAAAAGCAACGGGGGGGTTATAAACAAATACAATTTTGAAATCAAATACATAAAATATAAAAACGTTTAACGTTTTCTTACCCAGTAAATGCAAGAAACAAACAATTATTGAGCAATTTTTAGCTAAAAAACTTTCATGTTGAATTTTTAATAGAATTAAAATGGCTAAGATCTGAAACAAAAACAAAATAAAAACAACATTTACTTAATTAGTAATTATACTTATACTTAGCTACAACAACAATAAAAGGCATGTTAATTTTTTTAAAAATAAAAACGGTTTAAAACAATACAAAAAAAACAACAAGAAACTCTTTATCTGCTTTTAAATGGCAGTTGTGCGAGATTTCCCTGCAACGTGGGAAATTATTCAAATAAAGTACCACGCGGGCACTGCTTACCATCGCACTGCTGCGTCGCCGCGCACTGCTTGCCAAGCATCACAGTGCGCTTAACGTTGATTGGCTAGCGCTGTCACAGCCAATCAAGTGAGCGCAGTACGTTACAGTGGTGCAACAGCTGTCGAAACAAGCAACAAATTTACACGCCCTGCGCAGGCGCTAAAATCGTTGTGTACATAATTTTATGTACATGTGTTGAGTGACAAATAAATCAACTGCAAGCGAAACTTAGTCAATGCCGAGTGTTTGGCAAAACAATAAGCAGAAATGCAGTTGATAAAAAACACTAACAATAAAATTAACATTAGTATAAATATTAACCGTATCAGCCACATTTGTATGTATATTCAGCTGGATTATATAGATTAACCGCACAAATCCGCTCAGTCAACGTCAATGTGGCACGTAGTGCATGTGTGTGTGTGTGCGTGTGTGTGTGTGTGGACTTGGCTTAGACGGCTTTTCTAAGCAGCTTTGGATTATGCGTATGGCTGTATCAGTGTCGGAAGCAGTAAAAAATCCCATTTCCATTAACATTTTCATTTCCATTTCCTTGAACCGCACAGTTGTTGTAGGCCATTTGCCAATTTTCTTGTTGTTGGCCTTAAGTCGAGCTCGGTTTTGGTTTGGTTTTTGGGCCAACAGCGGCAATTTGTTTGCAGTTTTGTTTGCGATTTAGGGGATAATGCGCCATAAAGCCAAAACACGATTGACTGAGTGCAGCACGGCGGCTGCAACTAATAGAGGAGGAGGGGAGGGGTAGTGGTAGGTAGGCCCAGGGGTAGCGGAGGGGACAGGGACTGTGAGTGAGCCTGATCGCTGCTACGGATAATGCATGGAAAGTCCATTGTGAATACATCAATAGACATAATCGCAACATCAATATTTACCCTATACAGTAGTATACCCTAGACACATAGGTGTGCGTGTGTGTGTGTGTGTTTAAACAATGCACACAAATCCGTTGGCAACGTTCCAATGAGACGATTAACACCTTAAATATGTCATTAGAGGCGACAAATGGAAAATACATTGACAGCCGAAGGTTTTCGATAATATCTGTGGCATCCACAGGCAGAGGCAGAGGCACAGGGACTGCCACAGCCACAGTCGACGTCTCTGCTGTTGTCAGTGGGTTTTTAATCAAATGACAGTTCTTTGGACTCCAGTTGGTGTCGTTGAAGCGCGTGTTTTTATTTTTCAAACGACGATTATTTGACCCTAAGCCGATTTGCTTCAGATAACGTCCACACACACTCAGACACACTTACACACACACACACAAATTAATTATATATATATTTCTATCCTTTTTATATATTTGCTGCTTTTTGAGTTGTCTTCGCTTTGGCCCAAAGTCATAAGCCTTTTTTCTTCAATTTTCTGGGCTCATATTTTAGGTTGGTGTGTGTGTGTGTGTGTGCCTGTGTGTGTGTGGGGTCGCGTAGATCTTGACACTTTGTAAGACGATCTGCTTAATCCACGAATTCCAAGTCTACTTAAATGAGCTTCAATTAAACGTCATTGTAGACTGTTATAAAGCTGTGCTAAGCTCATGAAACTGTGCGACGAGCTGTTATAAAGCTTAAGCGTTGTGTGAGTTGAGTTATTTAGTCGTTAGTTTGAATAGCTTTAGCTTAAATATATAAATAAAATTTCCATAAATTATATATTTTTTTATTCTATCTATAAATTTCAGTATCATTTTCGCTGCATTTTCATCAAATTTGTATTTTTTATAACAGAATAATAGAAGTCATGCAGATGTGAATTAGGTTCTAACTTAGTTCAAATTTAAAATACATTAAGTCCCATTTTAATTGCCTTACATTTAAGTAGTTACTTTTAAAATTTTATATTATAAACTAGCCATGAAAAGCATGTGTCTTTAGTCTCTAAGAAAGCTTTAAGATTTAAGAAAATGCTTGAAAGGGGTTTAAAAGCTTTGAAACCCCTCGGGAATGTTAACATGGCTCTGTTAAAGTGTCGCTGCTTATGAAACTGGTTCTAGATACTCAAAGCTATGAAAACTATAGCCAATTTAGTAGGCAATTTAGCTGCACATACATCAAATTGTCTTTTTTTGAGCGCATAACAGCAGAATTTCTTAAAATATCAAAAAAAAAAAAATTAGAAACTAATGTTATTTAATACCTTCCAATACGCTGCACAAAGCTGTTATAAGTCAGTTAACTACAGTACTTTAGTACTTTATAAGGAAGCGTTCTAACCGGGGTACAGATCTCCGTCTCAGATAAATTGCAATATACTTAATATTTAATAATTACTCTATTCTAAGTCTCTTATATTTCAATATACTTATACTATGTCTTTTACTATATATTCCAATATACTTATAATTATTACTTTAACCTTACAACTTTTAAGGCACATGTCCTGCCTGCTGCCTAAACATTACAGGGTATTATGTGTCTTAGCTCAACTGCAGCCGCTGCTGTTAAATTCTTAAGCCAAGTTACTCATGTGTTGACCTTTCTGTTTGATCCCACACACAAAGCAATCCAATTCAGTCCAGATTAATCATAAACATGACGTCATCGGGGCTTCCAATTACACTTAATTGTTAAACATTTGCAGTTGGTAGCGGGGAGAGAGTGTGGGGAGAGCGGAGGGGAGAGAGGAACGTGGAGCGGGAGATTTGCTAATAGATTCGCTCACAAATCTGCCACAAAAACGAGGGTTTAATTTGTAAAACAGATAACATTTACACGTCACAAGAGGGCGGAGGGGGGGTGGGTGGTGCGCTGGGTGGGCGTGTCAGTTGAGGCGGCTGTTGGTCTATTCCCAGCTGTAATACAATAAGTTGCAGTCTTTGGCAACGTTTCAACTAAGTAAATTTGAATCTCAATTGAATTGAGAGCGGTGAGAGATTTGGGTAAGGCAGGAGAGGAGGGAGAGAGGGGAATGGCTTTGAGATTGGGACTTTGGGAGTTGGGTACGCTCGCTTCATGCCTGTCTGCGCTCGTTGTGAACCCAATTATCTTTCAATAAAAAGGGGCCAAGCAAAAGTGCATCCTCAAGTTACAAGCGGGGCGAACTAGAGAGATAGAGACAAGAGAGAGACAGAGCTAGGAAGAGAAAGAGAGAGAGTGAGAGAGAGACTTTTGCTGGATTTGTTTTTCTAACGGATTTGTGTGTTTGGCAAATCCGAAAAGCCAAAACGGCAACACTTTATTACAGAGGGTTGCAGTGCGTTCTCTCTCGCTTCCCCCTCTCTCTCCCCTCTCCCTCTCTCTACCTACCCCCCTCAGCTGTCTCGTTGTGTAACCCAAATCTTGCCTGCGGGCACAACATTTTTATTAATTCATAACTCAATCGGGGCTGCGTTTTTTTCGAATTTGATTCGACTTTAATTTTCCAAAACAGTTTTTCCATTTTGCTCTCGTAATTTAATACGATTTTTCAATTTCCAGCGAACAATAGCGCACATTGTTGTAAATTGATAAATTGCGTGGCTAATTTAAGCCGTTTGTATTATGCTTAAATTAGTTAGTAACTAAGTTGAGTTGAGCACAACTGCAATAACAATTTGTGTAAAAACATTTAAATACAATTTGCATTACCCTCTCCATCTCTCTCTCTCTCTCTCTCTCTCTCTCCCTTCTTTCCTTCATTTCCATTTTCACTTTTGTTTCTAATCCGTTTGGAAAATCTTTAAATCCCCGTCGCAAAAGGGCAACAATAACAACAAACAGCAGCGGAAAACGCAGAGCAGCAGGAAAAGTGAAAATGCGGAAATGTTTCCATCACTTTTTGTCCGTAGCTGAGTGCTTTTGTTAATACCCTGGAATGTGCAGAAGGTTGGGAGTGCTGTGGTTTGGTTGGGTAGAGGGGTCTATGAGGTTTGTCAGAAGTAACAGGCAGTAAGAGACTTTTACATACCCATAAGAAGTGTATATTCTTGATCAGCTTCAACACCAGAGACAATTTCTGCCTGTCCGTGCGTTTAAACACCTGGATCTTGGAGTTGATAACAGCTAGAGCCATGAAACTTGGTAGGAAAGTCCGTCTATCCGTCAGGCAGATAAGGCCTTTTTTAAATTTGAGCCACGCCCCCTACAGTCCCCCACAAATTACTAAATACAAATTTTTATGTCACCATAACTTGCAAACTACTAGGGCTATGACGACTAAATTTGCACATTATTGCTATGGTGCCATTGTAACTATACAAATCAAGTTTAGTTTAGATCGGACGAGTATATTCTATAGCTCTAAAATAACAAGTCAGTCAAAAATTGGTAATTTGTTTGAAATTATGTAGTTTTAATAGACCGATCTAAACTAAACTCACAGATTATGGGCAAGTCCTCAGTTTATGTAGCCTATTCAAATTAAGTGCAAATATCGCAACCATATCTTATAGTGTACACAGGACAAATCAATCGAAAGTTGATTTTAAGTGCGCACTAAAATAAATACAGGGTCTTTTTCAGTCGACTCGCTCTTCTCTAGCCTCCTTCGACCAGTTTTTGTGTGGAATTGCGGATAAACCGCAAATGGGCGCAACCCAGTTCAGCTCTAGCCTTCCTGCTTGGGCTCTTTAGCACGAACTGTGAAAGGTTCTTCGGGTTTGCTTCTTCTTCTATTCTCAGAGCAGCCACAACAGCCACGCCCTGTTTTGGCAGCGCCCTTTGTTACCCCTGAAATGCCCGACAGAGATGGGTATAACATACTTCTCTTTTTTGGGATTTATGAATTACACATCAACGCTTCAATTTCCCTTTTGTATCTCAATCTTAAACTCAATCTCGAAATTTGTATCTGTAGCTGAAATGCTGATGTGCACCTTTCTGTCCTTTGTATCTGTTGGCTGCAAAATGAATCTGACTCCGTGTCGCAGGGCAAATCTCATTAGAGACGGTTTGACAGAGTATGAGGGGAGTGTGAGAGGGGGGTTGGAGAGGAGAGAGGGCACAGTGAGAACTTCAGGTGATTGCTCATCTTACACTTGGATTTCCAACGATGCTCAATGACAATTAAACACAAGTGTCGTATTATTTGTAACCAAAAGCCAGTGCCACGCCTTCTTAGCTACCTACTCCCACTGCCTACCGGACTGTCCCCCTGGGGGTAAAGGGTTTTTCCGTCTGGCATGTGCAGAGTGTTTGTCTTGCGCTTTTAGCGCTGCAAATATTGTGACAAAGCCAAAAGTTTCCTCAATTTGTCACGCCAAATTATCATAATAATGCCGACTACCCTTTGCCCCACTGTGCCTGCCCCCCACCCCATCCCCCTCTCTGTACTCTGTTGACTCTACAATTGTTGGAACAGATGCGTCTGTTTTACTCTATTTACAGCAAACCTCATGTTGTCTGGTCTTTGCCTCTGTTTGTCCAGGGAATTTGCATTGCCAACAGTTGCTCGCTCCCCCTCCCTACACCCCTTTGCCTTGTACACCCCCTCGTTGTGGTAATTTCACCCCCCAATGCAGTGAATTTTGTGCAACTCTTTTTGTATTCCGTAAATTTTATTCAAAACTCGTTTGTCTATTTACAGTACATTTACGCACTTAATGATGGGGTTCATTTGGTGTCCCTTTCCCCTTGAAGCTGTCTACCCTACTGCCTGCTGCCCCCTCCCCACTCCTCCTCACCCCCACTGCTCTAAAAGTGAGCAAATGTCAGTCAAAAGTCTGCAAGATGTGAGCATCTAAATGCTTCACTCCAAATTTTGTGGTAAGCGAGCAGCAACAGTGATAAGCCGCAGGCACAGTGGGGCAAATCAAGCAAATTGTGGCCGATCTAAAGCTAAAAACTAAAGCCTAAAGCTCAAGCCTAAAGCTGAAGCCTTAAGCTAGCTAAAGTTCTACATTTTTGTGCTGTAAAATGCGCCTGCTGCCCACTGTGCTGTCTGCTGAAGTTTGTTAAGCAAATGGAGCAATTGGAGCTGGAGTTCGGGGAAGACGCGAATTAAATTGCGAGAATCATTTGATGGCAGAACGAAGGGTGCATAAATTCAATTTTGAATAGACGTAAACCTTTTAGGAAATGGAGGGGGACAGGAGGGGAAGTGGATGGGATGCTGATGTCGTTGGTCGTTGGTCGGCTTTTTATTTTGTGGTTTAACTAATTGAGTCGCCTTGTAAATATGTAAATCATAAAAGGCAAAGAGCAGGAGGGAGAGAGGGAAGCAGAGAGCGCAGGAGAGTTAGGCACAGAGAGAGAAAGAGGGAGAGAGAGAGAGACAGTGGAAAGAGAAGCGTTAATTTGTTAAAATAACATTTGTGCGTCTGTCTCACTTGACTGTTTGTTGTTTTAGCTGTTGTTGCCACAGACAGAGGCAGCCACACACACACACACACACCCAGCTGACACTGCCAGCTGACGACAAATGCTGCGAAAAGCTAATTAAAATGCATGAGAATCAACGAAAGTAATTGCAATTCTATTTATCGGCTATCGATTGCGACATGGAAATTGAACAGCTGAATAAGAGGGAGGAGCGTAGGGGGTAGGGGAAGGGGCAGGCACAGTGGGAAGGGGGGCAAAATGAGGTCAAAAGTGTCACATCATGCTTAATGATGACGATGACGACCGAAAAAAAACACACACACAAAAAATTGAAAGGGAAAACGCAAGTGGAAAATTAACTGACAAAGCGGCGTATACGCAATCTGCTGTAGATTTGTAGACTGCGCGACTGAAGAGACTGCGGAGACTGCGGAGACTGAGGAGACTGAAGAGAGCGCCAGCTACTGATAATTGCAGGCGCTTTCAAGTGTTTGACTGACTGAGAGACTGACAGTGGGACAGCCAGAGGGACAGACGGACGGACGGACTGACTGACAACTTCCACATGGAGCTGTGACTCGCTCACCTTGTAATTTGAGACCAAAATGTGTGCGCGACTCGCAAGAAGGAAGCACTTATTACATCTAGTCAGTCATCTAGGATGGGGGTCCAAATCTGTAGACGCCACAGATTAGATCACATATAGTTGGGCTATATATATGCTTTAAATGTGTGTGCACTGAAAAAATGGGAGAAGAGGCAGCTTTGCAAGTGGAGGTCTCAAGTTTGGGAACAGCATTTTAAGTAGGAGCGTAAAGAAACTTAAATAAATAAATTAAATTAAATAAAAATTAATATGCTATTAAAGTAAAGATATTATTGAGCTCATAAATTAGTAAAAATAGTTAACTATTAAATAAATATTAGATTAAAATAAAATATATGTTTTATATGCAGTGAAAGCTCTACTCGCGTACAGCCTGAAGCGGTCAGCTTCCTCAGGCAGACAGCTCCCGATCGAATCCGTTCTCTTAGGCGGACATCTCCTTTGTGAAGACAAAACTACTGAAACCGTGTCTGTCCTGCTAAGAGAGCCTTCACTGTATATTGATAATATATATTTAATAACATAAAATATAAAATAAAATAATAATAAAGAAAAATGAAATGTATAAATCATATAAAATAGTTAATATGTTTAAACTGAAGAATAAAAATATGGTTTTTATTTTGTAAAAAGATTATATCATATAAATATATTAAAGAGTTATATTTTAAAAAGATTTAGTCAGTTAAAATAATCCTTTGAAATTATTTGTTCTATGTCTTCTATGTTCTTATATAAAGAATATTAAAATCATGTGATCAATATATGACTACAGTCAGTTAGGTAAGAAGGCTAAAACAGTAAGGCTAAAAAATCGTTTACGAGTAATCATAACCTTTAACCTTTAATTTTACTTAAAATTTATTTTATTTTAAACTTTACGTTCTCAAGCCATTAAAAGCTTTGGAATGCGTGCTCTAAGTTTCCCACTAATTTTTCTTATATTTCATACTTGAGTTTCCTTAAAGAACTTCATATTTTTGAGCAGTGTAGGGAATGTGTGTTTTGGCTTTTGGGCAAATGTTTCCCAGGGCACTTTTGTGTGTGCTGCGCTCTCATAATGACGATGATGCGTTGCATGTTGCACATTGAAGGCAGAACGTTGCACGTTGCACTATGTGTGTATGTGTGTGTGTGAGTGTGAGTGACAGTGACGCGTCAGTTTTAAGTTTTTGGTGGCCCTGCCACAGAGTCGCAATCGGAGCCAGAAGCATCTTTATGGATCTGCATCTACTGGGCTCACTCAGTGTGTGTGTGTGTGTGTGTGTGTGTGTTTACGGACGGATATTTTCATAAGGCAGCTAAGTAAACCACTCAAGTAGGACATGTCATCGTTGGCGCCAGTGTTCAACGACGCCGACGCCGACGCTGACGCCGCTGTCAACGTCGCTGCCCTGGACAGTGTTCAGTGTTCAGTTCTTACCATTTACCATTTAACGTTAAACATTTTTCCATTTATTCCATTTTATGGCAACTCAAATGTTCATATTTTTGTAGTTTTTTCTGCCTTTTTTCGTTGTTGTTGTTTCCCCTTGTTTTTGTTGTTCTTCCTCCTCCTTCTCTCCCTCCTCCTCCTCTTCTTCTCCTTCTGCTTATTGACTTCTTCTTGACTGCATTTGCTTGGCTCAATGCATTTTTATTTTCCCAGTCAGCATTTGTTGTTGTTTACACAGAAATTGATATTTTATTTCAAAATAAGCGAAATAACAAAAGGAATTTCCAGTTTTAAGCTGCCGCTAAGGCAAATAAATACACTGAGAGAAACGATTTGGAATTCAAAACACAGCAGATGTGGTTCGCTTATTAGAGGTTGTACTATATTTTAAACTAGGTTAGAATGGACGGTTTCTAAAGGAAGTGTCTGGCATTCATATATTGGGGGCTGCAGTTTCAAACCATCGCTGATTTATCGTCTATTTTAGAGCCGAGCTAACCGAATAATTATAATTTAATTTATATGGAATAAATACATTTATATGGAGTCATACCCAATTCAGTTCATTACTATATAGCTCAATACATCTGTCTACCTATTGATTTTAATAAATTTTCTTTTAAAAATACTGAGTAAATTTTGTCTAACTACAGTTGCGAAGTTTGAAATGCCGCCCTATATATATCTAATGGTCAATAGACTTCGTAATAACGTTTTCAGCTTAAGAAAACCTTAAACTACATAAACAAAAAAGAATTTCATTAAAAACTATTATAGTTCTGAAAATATGCAAACAAATGTATATTTTATATACTAGTGTATATTAACACAGTCCATGCAAAAATTGACCAACTGTCTCAACTGTGGCGGCCGATCTCCGCTTTCATCGGGCTTTTCACATGCTCTCAAAAGAGACTACAACTTTTCAGAAGTATTTAAATACCTAAAACAGTATTTTCTAAAAAGCTTAAGGTTCTTCTTGATATCATTCTTAATTTTCCTCGTCGTTTCTAAAGAAATTTTTAAATTAAAACTGTTCAAAGGTATTTAAATACCCAAAAAGAATTTCCCCTTAACTAATTCTCGCTTTTTCCCACTTGATTTCGGAGTAAATGTTTTCTGTTCCTGAATCCACACCCTGTTTAATTCAGAAAACTCCTTTTGCTCTACAAGTCCCACCGTTTTTTATTTAGAAACCCCCTTCTGCTCCACAAACCCCACCCTGTTCATCCCTGTAAATGAAATAAATAATGCCAGTTTCGATGTTCGGTAATGATTTAAATTCTTAACTGTTTTCATTTCGTGTTTTATTGCAATCTAAATGTAGACGTAAGCTCTATGATTTTTGCATACTTAAACTCTATTTACAATATGTACGTACACACACACACATACGCAGAAATTTCGAATGAAAAACTCTCGAGTTTTCCTTTGTTTTTTAGTAGCTGCTTTCAATTTCAATGCAATTTCCATTTCAATTTCAATTGTTTTTGCTTCAATATCTTAAATAACTATCTTTGAAAAGTGTGCGATGATCAGTAGTCGAATATCTCCAGGGGATCAGGATCAGCTCAGGATCATCAAATGGTGCTTAACTGTACTTTAGTTGCGTAGGAAAGAGCTTGAGGGGTAGGGGGGGGGGGGGAGTTATTGCTTTTATTTCAAGGGGTTGAAGTAGGGGATGAGGGAGGGAGGGAGGCTACTCCCCAACTGGACTTAACTAATAATAGATAACTTAAGCTAGGAATTGAAACAATTTTTGTAGCTGGGCCTTAAAGTGGTGCTGGGAGGGGGCTGGGGGCGTGGCAGAAACCCTTGGGGCCTCTAGGGGCAAGCTCTGGGCCTCTAGATCCGCTGATATCATGTGATGTCGGGTGCACTGTGCTTCAGTTCCGGCGATGTGGAGAATGGACGATGCAGCAGTTGTCCACTGTGATGATAACCCGTTGTGGTGTTGGTGGTGCTGCTGGTGGTGGTGGTGCTGCTGTGGTTGTTGTTGTTGTTGTTGGCGGCCGCTGCAGCTGCCACAGCGGTCGAGTTGAGCTTTTCGGGAGAATTGATGCGCAATTTGGGCGGTGGTAGCGTCGTCGTTGGCGGTGGCACCACCACACCGCACTCCACACTGTACGCAGCCGCATAGCTCGGATGATGCAGATGCTGTGCTGCTCCAGAGCCACCGTTCAGGGCCAACGATTGGGGCAGCTGTGGGTGTGGCCTAATCACAATCGGTTGTATGGGAAACTGTTGTGATATCTCCTTCAGGTTGCTAAAGCTTTGCAGGTAGCAGCCGGCATTGAACAAACTGCTCGCTGCATCCAGTTTGAATGGTGGCAAGCAGCCAGGCAACCCACCAGTGGGCACACCACCACCACCTGGACCACCTGCACCACCGTAGGCCGACGGCAACTGCTGTGGTGTGGGCGAGGGATGCAGTGCACTGCTCAGATCCCTCGGCTTGTCATCGTCCACACTGAGACTCTCCTCATTCGCCCCGTTGGACATGCTGCCCGGACTGTGCTGCAGCTGCAGGCTGCTCGGCACGGGCGAGTGTGTGCCCAGCGATATGTCCGAGTCGGAGCTATCCGACGGCGTAGGCGAGGCAGCGCCATCTGCCCGTCGGCTGCGGCAACCGAGGCCCGAGTTGTTCTGGTTGTGCTGAATGCTGCAAGGGGAGAAGAAGAAGGGGAGTTTAGATTAGTTGAAGATTTAGGACATAAAAAACTGTTAATAATTTTAAATGATTTTATTTAAATATTTGATTGATTTGAGTTAAAAGTAATAAAAGTTAAACTAATTTTATCTTTCAAATAAGAAATTTGTTTAAAAATAAACCACTAAAAAATAAACGCCTTAATTAGTGATTAATTTATTCACTAAATTTTATGGCTTTTATTTTTTAAAATATGTATTCTTGGATTTAATTGGAATATTATAATATATACATAAAATTTGCATTGAATTTATTTTGATGAGTTGAATATTTAAAAATAAATAGATACTTCCACAAGTTAAAGATTTAAGCTTTTATTAGTGGCTTATAAATTCCATCCAACAGATTTAACGATTAAATATCGAGATATTAATCAGAGATTTAAAAAATTGTAAATTAAATTTAATGCAGACTCCCTAATAATTCTACTCAATTTTTATAAATTTGTATTATGAAGCATGAATTAAGGGAATAGTATAGTTATGCCACTATTCTGAAGAGAGTACAATTGAGTCTTGAATTATTTTTAAGATATCATTGGAAAATCAGAATAGTTCATTCGTTATAAAAATTAATTTTCAATTTTAAGCTTTTGAAAAGCAAAAGATTTTAATGAATATAAAAACAAAGCATAATTAATAATAAATAATAATAATATAAGTAATAATAATATAAATAATAATATATAAATAATAATAAATAAATTTAATTTTAGGTAATTTATTATGCGTTTTAAAAATCGGTAAAATAAATCACCAAAGTTTGTTGAGCTCATCGACTTAAAAGACTTTTCACAATCGTTGATAGCTCCAAATATTTCAAAATAAAATATAAGTAAACAACGATAATGCTACAATATCTGCCTAAATTGGTACCAAGCTCAATATTCATATTTAATTGAAATTCAAATATTCAAAATTCAGCTTAAATAAAATTCAAAAACCTTTACAAAACAGCCCACAAAAATAAAATAAAATTCAAATGATGCGCTTAAATGTGCCATGATTAATTTAATCGACAATCAATCAAACAGTTGGTAAAAGTAAATCAAATTGTGAGAGATTTGAGCTCTGAGAATTCTCACTCCCATTCTCACTCCCATTCTCAATCCCATTCCCAGTTATTAACTGAAATTTAGAGCCAAAGACAAACACAAATTCAGAGAGTTCGTTTAGCGATTTAGTGATGCTTTCAATACATTGTGGCTAGAATGAGTTACATGGTTAATTAGTGAATGTGGCAAGACATGAGGCAGGTTACGGGTTACCGGTTGCATGCAGAATGTGGCATGTTTGCGGCAGCAGCCACGCCCCATTAGGCGGCTCATTTGTCGTCGTTTGGGCAGTCGACGGGCGGTAACACTGCCCATAAATCTGAGACGACTTTCACACATGGTTAAGACAAATTATTTGAGGTGAGGCACCCCAAAGGTGGCACAGCAAGAGGACGCGATTAGAGAAGCAACTGTGCAACAGTGCCACAAAACGGCGGCAACAACAAATAGAGACATCACAGAGATGAGAGGCTGAGCGGCCGAGGAGATTGAGAGATTTGTTGGGACTGTCGAGAGTGCCACAAATACATCATCATCTGCATCACAACATGACTCCTGCACTGTCATAATTATCGGTTAGGATTCGCTCAACTTGCCGCAATTTGTTGACCCATCAGCATTAATAATGCCGCGACTTCAACTCGAGCTGTGACTCCAACTCCGACTTCGACTTCGACTCCAACTCCGCTTCGGATTCCGTTTGGGAGTCCAGCAAAACATTCGCTTGTCCTTTGCGGCTCGTGTTGTGTGATTAATGATCTACCAACTGGAATGGGGCTAGCGGGAGAGGCAGTAGGGGCAGCACGGGCAGTTGGGCCATCAGGGGCAACTGGGGGCACTCACAACTCAGTTGAAACTGTTGGAAATGTATCTGCGGCTACCTTTTCTTTGTTGTATCGAGCGAGGCATGAAAATGGAATCGTTTAGCTGCCTAATGCGCCAACTTGATGGATTACCAGCTGACCACGTCCCCTTCCCTCTCTCAGGGCATCCCGCTGCTGGGATACCGCCGAATGTGTTGCCTTTTCTCACACATCAACTTTTTGGTAATATCCCCAGTTGTATCTTTATTTTAATTGCCTCTTTATTAAGATACTTTGTAAGTAATCTTTCTGCGATCGAAACTGTTGAGGAACTCTGATGAACTCAAGTGAAAGGACTAAGTGAGAGGAGCTCAATACTAGTGACAAAAGTGGGCTCTACTTTAGTTTTTAGACCATATTTCAAGCTGGTGACCAAAGTGTACACTAGCTTGAAACAACTTTGAAATTGGGAGCGAGTAGTACGTTGGTTCTATAAGAAATGCAGTCGGTACTAGAGACAATAGTAGGCTCCACTATGGCTTAAAGGCTACACTTCAAAATGGTACCAGTTACAGGGTTTTTTAAATTTAATATTCAAAAATTGTTTACTACTTCCAAATCCACTTTTTTCAACCTTTCCAAATGCGTAAAACTTCTGCCAAAATGGCGCATAATTTGGTGAAATTGTAGCTGACTCTTTCAGGCGGTAGCCGCTACGCTTGAATGGAGACAACTGCCGGTTGCTGGTGTGGCACGGGTCTCGATGCCAAGGCCAACGCTTCAAGCACGCTCGGCTTGAGCCAACTTGGAGCTGGTTACGAATCTGATACGGATTCGCAGATTTTCCAAGCAATTGACTAAGCAATGTGTGGAGGAGAGGCAGGAGAGAGGAGTGGAGAGCAGAAGCAGACCCCAAAAGGGTTGAGGCAATGCCAATAGCCGTACCTACAGGCGTACCTACAGCCGTACCTATGCCAATACCGATTCCAATTCCAATTCACTTGGCAATCTGATACTGTAGCACCTAAACGAAACCGAAATGACACGTATGTAATTACCCGCGTGGACACAAAACTGAGACTCAGCTGACAGCGGCGAAGAGGAGCGAAAGTGGGAGACAGAGAGAGAGAGAGGGAGAGTGAGAGAGACAGAGCGCAAACCCTTCGCTGCCCTTTCCTTTGGGCTGGTAACCCGAGACTGAGACATTGAAATGTTATAATCGGCTCATGTCAGAAGATTCATACACACACACACATGTAGCTGTATCTGTATGTGTGTGTGTGTGTATCTGTGTATCTTTGAATTGTGAAAATTAATTCAGCTGCAAGAGCTGCTGCTGCTGCTGCCGTTGGTAACATGATCTGATCATAGGCCAAAATCCAATACAAAATATTTCAAAATCTGGCTTTAAAACGCTGCCAACAACAAAAGGCTGTGAGACACGCCCAAAAGCGTTTGAACTGTATTAAAAGTGGCACAAGAGTTCTAAGAGTGTTTGAAGAAGTCAGCAGGGTAGACTAGCAGATACCCTGTAGTGTGGTAACATGCAACAGCAGCTGTTTTAGTTCATTTTAGTGGTCAAGTTATGACATTTTTTGATAATTAAGCAGCTATGGCGTTGCCAGATCGTTGTTAAAACCTTCAGCAGCACCAACCTTCTATTTAATTACGCAAATTTTAAGTGCAGTGGCTTTTTATGTAAGCTGTGACTTTTAAATAAATCTGCACTTTAAAATTTATAACTTTCCTTATTTATTTATGCTATGGCTAGTAAAATCTTTGCTCATAAAAGCGACTTGAAGTTTTTGAGCAGAGATCTCTTAGCAGAGGTCTACTAGCTACAAATTTAAAATATTATATTTATTTATTTATTATATTATTATATTTAAGCTTTACTTTCTCCTAAAAACATTTCCTCTTAGTTTAAGCACTATATTTCTACCGAAACCCAGGACTATCCAGCTGAACTCCTACCCAAACCTACTCCGAACTGCTGCCAACCTATCCCTCAGCTTAGTAACTCCTCGTCCTACCGTTAACGCGTAACTTTCCATTACAACGTGTTCTCAATAATTGTGTCATTCAAATTGAAAGTTATAAATTGTGTCAATATTTAGACAGCAGCCGAGAGAAGTGTCAAAATCCCAGGGGTTCGTAGCGCTTAAGTGGACCGAAGGACGAGCGTTGGTACAGGACTACAGGGCTACAGCCTACAGGGGTGGCTTGTGGACTGCACTGAATTGGAATAGAGTTTGGAATGTTTTTTGACTCGATTTGGAATGGGTGCGAAATGGGCTTTTCGGTTTATTTCATAGCTAAACGCAATCAACGTTTATTTTATCCTTGTTGGCCTTTTTTTCAGCTCTTTTTCAAACTGTTGACAAACAGGATTTAAATTTGCTCAATTTAAATATTGTTATCATTTGCTCGAAAAGGGAAATTGTTTGCGCTCGTTACACAAACACACAGACACTTGGATAGAGCTGGCTTAGACTACTTCTATGCTGTGTCTTGGCTGCCATTCACATTGATTTCCACATCCGGTCATCAGCAACATCAGAGCATCATCGATGAGCGCGTCTCGGCTTGAATCGACATGAATTGACTTGAATCGTCTTGAATCGACTCTTTGTTAAACTTGTTATTCATTCTTTATTTCATTTTCATTTATTGCTTTAATACACTTTCTACACGCGGCTGAAGTGGGCGAGGCAGTCCCCTCCGGTCCCCTTCAGTCCCCTCTTCAACTTCAACTTGAACTTCCATGTATATATAGTGGATATATACTTCTTTACATGGGATTGTATATTTTTCTCACAAGCCACCGAAACGGTAGTTGTGTTGTGCAAACATCTTCGAGTGCCTTCGCCCGGGATGGACTCGACTGGACTGTATCTTGTAGCTTGTAGCTTGTATCTTGTAGCTGGTGGAGGTATGGGTACATGGGTATGGGTACTTATCGACTTCGAGTGTGCCTGTCCGAACGCTCAGCCAAGTGGGCACTCCGATTTGGATATTGACAATGGCTGCAGCTTCTGACTGTCTTCTGCCCCTCCCACTTGCCTGTCCCCCGCCGCCCTTGAACGACCTTTCTTCATTAGAATTCAAACTGTTTGCTGGGAAAGCTCTTGAGCTTTGCTTGGGCTGCAGAGTTCACAGGGTTTCTCGTCCTTCAACTTCTCACTTTACTTCCCAGCCTCCCTCTCTCTCTCTCTCTCTCTCTCTTCCCTTTCCCCACTCTTTCTTTCAAGAGGTTGAGTTAATTTCTTCTCTCGTTTCGTTTCGTTTACCCAAATGCGTGTTTCATATTTTGATTGATCATTGACATTTACAACATATTTCTCTTTATTTGTTTTTGTTTTTCTTGTTGTTTATTTGTTGTTGTTGTCACTCAATTTTATTACACTTTGGTACACAAACACTACAAATCTGCCCTCTCTTTCCCTCCTCTTTCCCTCCTCTTTGCTTCCCTTTTCCCATTTCAATTGCCGTTGATTTCATTTCGCTTCGGCTCATTTCTCGTCTTCTGAACTTGACAAATTGTTTCGTGGCATGTTCATTGACACCCGCCCACTGTGCCTCCCAATTTGGCTTCTGTTTGCGTGTGTGTGTGGGTGGGCACCTCATTTTATAGTGGCTATCACGAAACACGCATTTCATTTTGTGTCTAATTCAGTAATTCACGCAATAAAATAATCTCTGTTGATTTTGGGAATTACACGAATCTCAGTCCCAAATTTCATCAATTTTATCAAGTGGTGCTTCATAATTGAATGAACTCAAGTCCATAATTTTGGCAATTGAATTAGCTAACAGCAAACTGAACAATTCTTTATTAAAATCTATTAATTTAAACTATTTTGTTGGCTTTCTTAATAATTTCGTTGGCTTTATTTAAAATGACGCGTCATTTCAATTAAATTTGCTAGCTGTAAAATAGTTTGAATCGTTTTCGACTCTTGTACGGTCACACCTTGTTCGGTGTGTTGCTTGAGGAGCAGCCAACTTAACTATGGCGGGGCTGTTAGCATGGTTTTATGTGTATGGCAATGCAGCCTTTAATTTATCAATAAATTTGGGTATAATATTTTTTAAAAAATCTATAAATTTATATATTTTTATCTATTATCCCCAACATACCTAATTTAACTTTTTAAAATATTATTTTTGACATTTTCAATAATCATCTATATAGTTTAACCTCTTTACGCTCACATCTGCTTGATTTTTAAGCCAAGCGCAGCCAACTTAATATTGCAAACTCCACTTAAGCAAAGAACTAGAGTTTTAAAGAGAAATAGGGGACTTTATGGAAAGATTTGAAGAAAAAGTTATATGTTTTACTAACACACAAAGTTTTAATAAGTAATATTGTAAGTGCTCAGTAAAAGTGTGTTATAAACTAAACTGTAAGCTTACACAACTGGCCACACTTTTCCATTACGATATAACCCTTTATTTTGTAAGTCTTGGTAACAAACCCCAACGAAGCATAACAAAATCGCTAACACTTTTAGCCGTTAATGTCTTAATTACTACCAAAACCGATTCCTACCAAATCGAAACGAATCGCATCGAATCGAACCTTTCTAATACAGTTGCTGGCTGTCTAGTTAGTCGCCTTTGATTGATTTAAAGAAGAGCCGTGTGTCAGTTATAGATACGCCATAAGACCCTACCACTTCAGCTGCCTTTTGGCCATTGTAGCCTTTTGTGTTCCCTGTTCTCTGGTGTCTCCCCTTTCCCCTCTCCCCACTCCCCTCTACCGTCTGCTGTCTGCCGTCTGTGCTCAAGTGCAGTAGCAAAAATGTTAACAATTTTTTCAGCACTCGCAGACTTTGAACACTCAGCGCCTTTTATGCAGACAGATTCAGTGTGTGTTGCAAGCACCGCACCGCTCCTCTCCTGCCCTCTACTCCCCTCCAGTTCTCCACTCTGCCTGCTCAAGTCTCGGAGCTGGTTAGAATGTCTCAGTTCTCGCTCTCTCATCATTATTATTATATTGCTGGCGCTGTCGATGATGTTGAATGCTCGTTGAATGACAGTCGCTCTGTCTGCCCCACTGTCCCTCTGTCCCACTGTCCCACTGTCTCTCTGGCATATGAACGGCTTTTAATTTCATATTTTTATATTTTGTTTTATTTTTTATTTCTTGTTTCTTTTTCATAACTCAACTGAGTTGCCGGCAATTTCTTGTCTTGTTGTCTGCTTTAATAGCACGATGACTACACGAACAGCCAAAGTCAAAATTTTCAAAACTCAAACTAGGACTGACGATGCGACTGGGTTGTCCACTTGTAGCACTGTGGCTTACATGGGGTACACAGTGAGAAAAGAGTGCAGGGAACGGTAGGCAGAATAAAGGCTAAGAATATCGATGCCGACTGATACTAGATACTGTAGATACAGGTACTAGATATAGATACTATATCTACAGTAACTATTTTTTTCAAAACCTTCAAACTTTGCCTAAGTATTCCACAGTCACTTTAAGCATATTCCCAATTTGTATACTCTTTTCTTTAAGTTTAATGCTTCAACTGCCCAATTTCTTGCAGTGTACACTCTGAAAATGATCTGTAAAACTCGATAACAGTCGCTCAACTTGATGCAAGTTAAACTGAAGTTTAAACTGAACTACTGAAATTAAGTTTTAAGCTTAAGTGAGAAATCCACAAATTGTGGTCTGAAGTGCTTGAAGTACTTGACTTTTTCGCGCTGTGTATGCGTAGAGAAAGGAGCCAGTGCGTCAAGATGGAGTTGTAATGCTGCATGTAGCTGTGTATCTGTATCTGTAGCTGCATTTGTATCTGTATCTGACTAACTTTACAAGGCAAAATAATCGCCATCATTTTAACTAATGACCCGTTCCAAAAAGGCGCTACACTGGGTACCCCGGGACCCTACCGCCCCCGTTCCTGCTGCCTCCTCTTCCTACTGCTCTTGGCGCTATTGTGCAGATTCATTCAGCTCCTAACTTAATAAACACGGTTCGCCTCGTTCGCCTGCAAGATTTCTGAAGAATGCCAAAATGTTGTCTCGTCGGGCGGGAGGCAGGGGGCGTGGGCTGTAGGCAGGCAAGACAGCAGGTAGAAGCAGTAACTTGAAATATTTTTGCGCATCTGCAGGAGCAGCGTACTTGAGTTCATTTTGGGAAGCTTACGGAGCATTTTGTGCCAAGTCATTCCACTTAACTTGCCATCTTTCACTTAGCCGTGGTCTCCGCGTCTCCAAAGATCCGACACAACCACGAGACCCGCTTCCCGACCACCAAACCGCGTTCTCCTCTCCCCCCTTAGCCGCTTGGAAATCGCGTATCTTCTTCATTTCAACTTCGCGCGAATTGGTCGAGTTTTTACTCATTTTATCCCCAGTTTCTTCACTCTCCTCTGCTTCCTCCCCTTCTCTGCTTCCTTCTCTTCTCTACTTCTTCTGCTGCTTGTGCTTCTTGCAGTGGTTCAAGTTCTTCAAGCGGTTACACCTTTTCAGCCAAAGCCAACAAAGCTTTACATTGTTGTTGTAACGCTTGTTCTGCCTGCTCCTCTACCTCCTCCTTCCCCTCCTCCTCCCTTCTTCGCGTTGCTGCTGTCGTCATCGTCGGCGGTCATTTTAATGTGGCCAAAAGCGACGACCGCAACAAACAAACGAACGGCAGAAATTGAGAACGCTTCGATAGATGCCGCCGTCATCGTCGTCATCGACATCATCGGATTTGGATTCAGATTCGGATTCGGCACGGATCAATGAAATGGAAATGGCACGCAAACGCCACAGCAGGGCAACGGTTGCTCCTCTGTGCCTCCTCTCCCTCTGTTCCCCTCCCCTCCCCCTACCGCCTTGCTGCTTGTTGCTCCTGTGTGCCATTCCCGCTTCCACTTCCACTTGGCTGAGAATAGATATCAGTTTACGCCCGTTTGCTTGACGGCGCTTTCAGCGGCAACAGCTCGTATTACACACACTCGCACTCACACACACACATATATGGAGTGGCTTTCACTCCTCCCTCCCTCTAACGGCCTAAACTAATGATGCAGTGAAGCGTTCCCTCGTTCCATTAACTTACCGATTCTTGGCAGCAGCGGCACGATCCCGTTGACGTCGATTCTTAAACCAATTGCCAACTTGTGTTGGATTCAGGCCGGTGGCCTTGGCCAGCTCACGTTTCTTGGTTGGATTCGGATAGGGATCCTGTAGGTACCATTCGCGCAGCAAACTTCTCGTCCGCTCCTTGAAGCAGTGCGTCTTCTGCTCCCCATCCCAGATCGTGGGCGGCAGGGGGAACTTTTTGCGTACGCGATATTTGTCAACGGGGCCTTTGGAGAGTCAAAGATCAGATTTTGATATAGTAATTGTATAGCGGAAAATCGTAACGATACAAGTGGGAGTAGTCTTATAGATACTTTACAGATATAAATAAAGATTAGAATATGGAAACGGATAGAAATAAGGACAAGAAACAAGGAAAAGATGAAACTACAACAATTAATACGAATATAGGAATATATATAATATAATATAGTAGATATAGATATACATAGATATAAAGACAGATATAGATATAGGTATAGGTATAGATATAGATATATAGATATAGGTATAATACTGACACTGATATAGATATATATAAGTATGTATTTAAAGACATAGATGCAGAAAAATATAAGGAAATGGAGCTTATAAACATATGTAGATACAAAAAATATTTTAAAATTTATAAGTCACCAAAACTGCTTCAATTTGGAATAAATATATAGATGAAAATGCATCTTAAGCACCAAAAATTGAAAATGGAGAAAATGATATGGATATTAAAAATAAAAGCGAAATACTATAGATAGATAAACAGATGTTGGTGTAACCAATGGATATAAAAAGAGATAAATATTTTAGATACTTTGTAAAAGATGAATTAGACATAAAATAGACAAAGGTTGGAAAAGCAATAGGTTAATTCTGATGTGATTTTATGGTTTTAAAAAACAATTCTTAGATTAAATAATTTTTAAATATTTAGCAAGCTTTAAAGGGGTTTAAGTCTACCACATAAAGAGTTTAAATATGTATAACTCAGTACAGTATAGGACAAAATACAGTTACTCACCTAGCGATCGACCACGCAGCTTCTCGGCCTCAATGTAATGTGCTTCCAGCCACATTGCCTGCAGTTTGCCATAGGATGCTTTAGTGAATTTATGATTTTCTATTATTGCATAGAGTTCCCTGCCAAGAGGTAAAGAAAACGTATATATAAAATGTAGTAAAATAACAGTTAGCCAATGAAAGAAATGCAGACGAGTATACCAAATAAATTGAGTGGAGAAAACAGCGAAGGACATGTCTAAAACTGAAATCAACCCTGCTGAATCTCCTGCTGGGCAACTGTTAATGAATTCACACCGACTACCCTTCGGGAAGTAACTCCCCCTGATGCCAAGACTCGACCATATGTATTTTGAAACAATTTCATAAGCATTGATTGCTGTCGTTGACAGCCAAGTTGAGCACGTCAAATGGTTTTAATTGGAAGTCATTTATTTACCAGCTCAAAGCAATCAAATCACTTGGCCACACAAATCCGAAATGAACTCAGTATATATATAGACACCATAGCCATATATGACTAGCATTTAGTATATATGCTACTTAATTAATTGCTGTGGCTTGTGCTCAATCATTAAAACTTTGGAGCTAAACTGATTTAATTTTATGGACTTGGAAACAGTCGGAAAACTGCATAAAATTCACATAAAAATATTTAAATGGCTAAGGAAATTGTTGGTAATATGGAAATTTAGAGTTATCTTCTGGCAGTTTAGTTAAATGTATGGCATAAAAAAATCGTTTGTTTATGGAGTTAAATGTCATTAGTTTCACAGGTTTCAACAACTTGGCTAAAACACTGCTGTTAACCACTTGGGCCATTAGTCAACGGCTTTTAGCGCGTTTTGTTGGATTGTCAGTTAGTCAATCTGTCAGCTGTGTCAGCTGTCATAAACAATATATCAAACTTGATTCAGGCATCAAGGAGGCTATAATGAATACGCGCATAAATGTAGTTTGAATGCTTCAATGATATGCGAGTAACTTGGCTAAAATGGTGAGCCTGAAGTGCCGACGTGTTTGTCCACTTGTTAATAACCAGATCTTGAGGCCAGTAAGTAAATAACGTATGCGATCTCTGTCTCTGAGAGTATCTATAACCAAGCCTGAGTAGTTTGTCAATCACAGCAAGTTAATTGCTTCAATACAACTATCTAGCTATCTAACTGCAAATCTATCTGAGAGATACAGCTTTTTGGAGAAAAGTTAAAGCTGCTCAAACGAACTGTTTCCGGCAAATGCAAATGAATTGATGATTTCTTTATATTTTGCTTATTTATGGGTAATTTGAGAATTTAACAAAACATTCCACTGTGAGACGGAAGCGCTGTGAGAGCGGGAGAGGGGAGAGCGGGACAGAGACACACTTCTATAGCTTTTGCTAGGCATTGTTCGCTCGGTGTTTTATTAATCAAAAGTCTGCTTCAATTGTTTGGCCACAGCGAGTTCTTTAATTAGTAAATTAATGCCATTGTTTATTAATTTAAGCATCTCATTGTCTGCTCCTAATTCGTGTCCAACTCCAACTCCAACGCAGACAAAGCTTCTGCTGGAAGCTATCAAATAACCCAAAAATTGTGCCTGCAACTTCAGGTTAATCAGCGCTGATATTTGAGATGTTTTTGTGCTTTTTGAAAGCGACTCACTAAATGGCTCGCAAGGCGATTGGGATTGGAATCTGGGTTTAGGTTCGGGATTTGGGTTTTGGGTTTGGCTTGGCTCCTACCTGAAATTTCCGACATGATAGGCGACAACGGCCCGAGCTCGCAGCACTGCCTCACAGTTGAGGATCTCGTGCATGTTGGGCAATGCAACTGGGAGACTCCATAGGAAACGGGCGAGTCTCTCAATGTCACCCGAATCCTCCAGCGTTTTGCATACGATCTCGACTTGTGCGGCGGAGAAGGCGAGTGTCGGCACCGCCAATATGGGACTGGGTGCTATAATCTGATGGTGTGTGGTCGGCGAGAATGTCTCGGATGGGGGTTGCTGTTTGCCCTCCGTCGGTCCAACGGCCATTTTATGCGTTGAATCCACTGTGAATCAATTCGCATACTATTCCCAACCAAAACGAATGAATTTTGTGCCGAGTATCGAGTAGGTTCAATTTATAAATCCTCTACACACGCACACACACGCGGCACACACACGCACACTCCTGATCACAGTCACTTGAAACAATCTTTTTATTTATACTTTGTATTTTGTTATTAACTCCATTAAACAGTTGATTAACTTGGCATATTCCAGCTTTGGGCTTATTGGAGGGATCACTCGCGAGTCGCGACACTGTTGGGATCCTTTTGAATCGATATATTTGTTGTATATACACAGTGGCTACCGATACCAGCGATGGTATTGCTCCAAATGAATGGCAATGAGGCGGCTGATGAATGCGATACCCGATGACAACCGCAACGACGGCGACAACGACTGGCTGCTGATCCAAATCCGGATTCCGTTTGCCACTGAGACCGCGACTGGGGCGTGCTATGGATATAACCAAAAGAGAGCGAACGGAGCGACCAACCAAACGAACAACCGAGCGCACAAAAAATATCTCAAATAATGGTCTTGTAACTGAGCTGCCTACTATGCGATGGACGACGACGGCGACGGCAATGGGAGCGACGCGTCGTTGGTTACGATGGCAACACGGCAAACGCACAACAATGACGCGCCACAGATACAGATACTCTGGCAGCAACAGAGCCCAGAGCCAGCTAGTAGCTACTGCTTGCTAGCTGCCAGATACAGCTACAGATACACTCAACAAACACAAATACGTATACAGCTATAACAAACGAGTTACACACACAAACACTCGCACACACACAGCTGAGTAACAGATACGGATACTGAAACACCACCATACCATGTCACTACTACAGTGGCTGTAGCAGAGCCAAAAGCCAGAGAGACTCAAGCAGAGCCAGTGACAGTGGCAGCGACAGAGGCAAAGACGGAGGCAGAGGCAGAGGACGCGGCTGTTGGGTAGGCGTTCCTGGGCCACTAGAGTCACAGCTCGCATTGCGCTGAGTGGCCTGCCTGGTCTAACCCTCTAGCCATCTCGCTCTCGTTACTTGCTCACGCTACACATGCTGTGCTGTGTATATGGCTGTCCTGCTCACACGACGGCATTGTGGCTGTGGTGGTAGTGAGCGCCGGTTGCGTTTAACTGTAATGTATATAAGCCCTGCACACACACACACGCAGCACACGTACATCTCTGTTATACATGCATACAGTTGCAATTGCTGGGCTATTGGAAGTGTAGTAAAATCAGAAAGAGGAGGGGGAAAAGAGAAGAGATGAGAGCAATGGTGTTGGTGTTGCTGATGAGTGAGAGGGAGCAGCTCGTTGATATTGATAAAGAAATCAAATAAAGCGGCAGCAACAGCAACAACAAAAAGCGCACAGTGGGCAAAGCTTTACGAGCACTCAGAGAAATAAAATGCTGAAAAGGATTTAATGTGTATTTATTATTTTAATATTAAATTTATTTTTCATTTTTAATTAAAGTAACAATATTAAAAATAATTTAGTTGCATTTAAGTCAAGATATAGTATATTTATGCTCTACGAACTAATGATTATATTTATAACAATTTAATTGTATAACTCTACATTTTTATAAGGATTCTGAACTTTTACCACTATGCACCACTGTTACTGCAACATATTGTGTAAGTGTAGCGCAAAAATGTTTGACATGATGTGGCTGGTACGGTCGTGACTGTGCCTGTGCCTGTTCTAATGGCAGCACTAAGAAACTTCACCCCACCCCACCCTACCACACTCCACCCAACCCCATGAAACCCAGCTAACCCCGTGAATCCGTAACAGAATACAAAATACTACGTACTACAACAAATTCAGGTTTCATTTTGGCAGAAGAGAAAAGTATAAAAAAAAGGAACTTTTGATTATGCCGTCAAATAAGGGAAATATTTACTACAGTCGTGGTTTGCTGCTTCATCATAGTCAACGTCAGTTGGGAGTGGACAGAGGAGGCGTGAAGGGGGGTGTGTAGCGGCTGGAGGAGGTGGGGGTAGCGATGTAATGTTCGCGCTTTGTCGGAGTGTTAACAGATTAGTTGTTTACATGCCACAAGTAAATGAGTTTTCAAATTGCCGCCATGCAGAGGCGTGCCACATGCCTCAGTCACTGCCGCTGCCGCATCCGCTGCCTATGTCTCTGTCCCCCTCCCCGTTGCTGTACATATGTATTCGCCATTGAGGCGATACATCGCCATAGCCATATAACCATATAACACCGTATAGACCAGACTCAGAGTCAGAGTCAGAGCCATTGCCGTATCCGTATCTTGTATCTCGCCCCGACGCTTTTGTATCTGAAACCGGGTGTCGCTGCAGCTGGCAGTTGCCGCTGCTTTTGGCTCTTGTTAAATCTGAACGATGACTTTTTGAGTAGTTGCTTGAGCATTTAGGATAATTGCATTACCAGCGAGTGAGAACGAGAAGGAGAGAGGGAGAGAGAGAAACAGAGACTGACTGGCTACTCATTGCGATTGTGTCGCATCAACAGCTTGTAGATACATTCATATTACTCTAAGATACACGCTTAGATAGCGCACGCATTGCGACAGCTCCCACAGCTTTTGTATATAGTATCCATCATTATGGTATCTCATAGATACTATCAGCCATTATGCGCAACCGCGTTTCATTTTGGTATCATGCAACATTTGTTAAGCACGGCCATTCAAATTGGTAGATAGATTCAGCGCTGAAGTTACGAAGGTGGGCATCTTAAAAATTGGTTTGAGATACTACGTATCTTATACTAAATTGGAGCTCGAGTGCTTTAGTTGTATATGCCAATACTGTTTGATAAATATTTTATTATATGTAGGTAGCTAAATTGTATCTTTTAGTAAGTTTAGCATCTTTTGATAGAGGCAAACATTTTATTTTATTAGAAAAGAACTTGTAAAAGTACATACAACTCTGCGTATGTGTTTTTATAAAGAATATATATTCTTGATCAGCATCAAAAGCTGATTCGATATAGCGATGATCTCACTTACACTACTGTCGTGCATTTCTTTTGAACTTAATTCTGTCGCTAGTTGCTGATTTTGTTCGTCTTGTACATCAGCTAGTAAAATCTTCTTCTTTGCCCCTCCGTTGATGTAATTCGGGCGTTTTTTGTAAACGCTGCGATTCTGCAAAGCTCTTAAACGGCATAAATCTGAGGTGAAATACCAGGCGAACAGAAATAGTCAGCAGGTTGCAATACATGAAGTAAATAAGCAAAAGGGTTTGTTTATACACGTGCACTACCTCGCCCTTCCACCCACTCTCTGTTTACGATCTCTCCGCTGTTTTTCTGTCTGTCTGTCCACCCGTCTGTCTGTCTGTCCGTCCGTCTGTCCATCCATCCGTCCGTATGACCACCTAGATCTTTTAAATCTGAGCTGAAATACCAGGCCAACAGAAATAGTCAGCAGGTTGCAATACATGAAGTAAATAAGCAAAATAGTTTGCTTATACACGTGCACAGCTTGGATTCCCGCCAAACCAAAAAGGTTTGTTTATACACGTGCACTGCTCCCTCTTCCACCCACTCTCTGTTTACGATCTCTTGGCTGTTTGGGTATTTATTCGCTGACGCCGTTAGAGCGCTCGAACGGTTTCTGTGTTTGTTGGCGGCCATCTTTGGCGCCAACAAGGAACACTCTCTGTTTATTGTTTGTGCTCCCGCTCTCTACTCTCTGTAATTGAATTTAAAGTACAGTCTGTCGCTTGCTGCTGATTCTGATCGCCTGGTGAATCAGCTAGAAAAATCTTTGATACTAGCCATTCGCGAATTTTTTTTGGGTGACCGCGGCAATCTGCAGCGCCAAAAATAGTCAGTAATTCATGCTGAAATACCAGGCCAACAGAAATATCAGCAGGTCGCCATGCAAAAATTATTTAACTTTAACAGTGACTTAACATTACATTGACTTAACATTACATTGACTTAACATTACAGTGACTTAACATTACCATAACAGTGCATTTACATTGACCTAACATTAACTTAACAGTGCCTTAACATTAACTTAACAGTGACTTAACAGCGACTTAACATTATCTTAACAGTGACTTAACATTAACTTAACAGTGACTTAACATTATCTTAACAGTGACTTAACAGTGGCTTAACAGTGGCTTAACAGTGACTTAACAGCGGCTTAACAGTGAATTAACATTAACTTAACAGTGACTTAACATTAACTTAACAGTGAATTAACATTGAGTTAACAGTAATTTAACATTAATGTCGCTTCCTGCTGATTCTGTTCGCCTGGTGAATCAGCTAGAAAAATCCTCACTTTTCGCTAATCTAGGGAGCTCGCCAGCAGCACATATTTTAACAGAAATACCAGAATTAACAGCTGCTCGCTACGCACAAAATTACTTGGATTATAAATTCTGTTGTATCTTACTGTTGATTTCTTTTCGCTTGAGAATTCAACTGGTAATTTGAATATTCCAGCTGCAATACCAAGCGAACAGAACTTTCAGTAGATGTCAAATCCAAAATTCAAATTAAACAAACTGATATCACCGAAGGAGCTAGAAAGAGAGAAAAAATAAGTTAGAAAACTTAAATGTTTAAGTATTTTAATATAAGAAGGACTTCAATATACCTACAGAACAATTTATAGACATTTTTACTTAGGGAACAGATTTTCAAAAGTTTCAAGCATTTCAAAATAATTACTTAAATATTAACTCAGATAATCCCCATAAAAACAGGCTAAGCAAATAACACAGTGTAGCTTCCTTGTGATGAACACTGATTCAGTTAACAAACAAAAAAGCAATTTCAAATTTCATTCAAATTGCCTAACGAACCAGTAATCATCTCTCAACTCTCTCTCTTCGCCCTTCTCTGGCTAATTTGCTGGGGGCGCTAATCAAAGTATCCAACTGCAGATGCAGATACTGGCATAACAGCCAAACTGGTCACAGATACAGATACTTTGACAAGCCCAAAAGTACTATATATCATGCTGACAAATTGTGTCACTGGCTCAATGAAATCATCCGCTCAGTGGTCCATTAAATGACAAAATCCACGCTCGCGTGCCCACAACAAACAGCCACGCCCACTGTGAGGGGGTTGTTAAACAAATGGCTAAAATGTAATTAGGCCAAATGTGAGTGCGAGTATGGCCAGCCAAAAATCCGTTATGCCTGTGTGAAATCTCATTTCGCAAAAACAATTAAAAGGCAATTAAAAGTGTTTTCAAGCTCGCTTCGCTGGGCCCCAAAAGCCAAAAAGCCTTTAGATATATATGTAGATATATGTATTTGTGGTGGGGAACTTACCACAACAAGGGCCAACAGTCAACAGCCAAAAGCGGCAACGAACCGTTTTAATAAACTGAAAGAATAATTTTGGTTGTACTTCGCTCGAGGCTAGAAAGTTGAGTTTTTCTGGGGCGCAGACAATGTGGCAAGGACCTTCTGCATATGCCACAGTGAGAGCGGTACTAGAGACTAGCTTGGGATACTACAGATAATTCTATTTATGAGGTTTTTATGTCGACAAACCCTCAGCAAGTTTTTGTTGCCTTTGAGACTCAATTTGTTTAAGATAATTTAATCTGATTTCATGTACCTGAATATTTATGTGCGACAGTTTTGAGGGAAGCTCGGACTCGACATGTCAACACCCCGCACACACACACACACACACACACACACACACACTCACCTCTTGAATTCCAATTTATAGCACTACGATAGTACAAAAAGAAATAAATTTTATTGTTGACAAAAAGGGATCAAAATTCAATTTAAACGTTAGACAAATCGTTTTTCCCATTGAGCCTTAAGAGCTCTGCGTTTCCGTTTGTGGACCTTCAAGTTCGTTAGCCCTTTAAGCATTTTGGCTCTTTTGACTCTTTTGGCCAATTCAGACAGCACATATTAACGCACGAAATGCCAATGTGGTCGCAAAGCAAAAGACTGGTAATTAAAAGTTTTGTCCTTGCGCAAATATTTAATATTTTAATTTATACGCAATTTAATAAATCGTCAAATATCAGAAAGCGGACACGCCAGGCGCACTGATTGAAAATACTTGTGTACACAGGCGGTGCGACTAAAGGGGGAGTAACGACTAGTCAAATACCCTGTGAGCAGCGCGTAGTTAGGCTTAAGAGTGGGCAGGTTAATCTGCTATACTTTTGAGGTTGATAGATATAAAAGTATAATAAATAAGAGTATTATATAAATATAGAAGTATTCTTTAAAGTTCCAGCACACCCTTCAGCTGCTGGGTATAAAATCAAAATAGCTTTATAAGACGACATCGAGGGGAATTGGGAAATCGAGGCCTGAACACGATCACCAATTGTGCTCCGATGATGATGAAAGATCGGCGCTGTGCGAAGGCATTCGATTAATTTACATCGTTCTTTCTGGGCACCGACTCGGACTGCGCCGGCGTTTAGCAAAAGATTGGGAGATTGGTAGAGTTGTTGACTGAATTGGCAGAACGGTAGAGTTGTGGCCTGGTCTTCAGTCACATATTTGTGGTGCCTCTGTGCTGTTGGTGCGATTGGGCTGCATTCCATAGTCATAAGGCTCCGCTGGAATGCCTTTGGGCATTAGGTTGGACCAACAAACAATCCGAACAATGCACGGCAAATGTATTGAGCTGTATTTAATAATTATGCCCAAGGAGAATGGTCAGAACACAGCTCAAGTTTGTAGTTGCAATCAGTGTTGCCAATTTAGCACATTTCAGAAAAACATTTAATTTAAGTGGAAAAAATATTTTAAATAATAATTAAAGTAACTAAATACTAAAAGTAGTTACTAAATTTTCACTAACATTTTTCTAGCATATTTAAGTATTTTTTGAAACTATTTTAGCTAGCTAAATTTGGTCAGCACTGATTGCAGCTCCAAAATAAGTTGAAGTTGCGCTTGATGAGTGAGAGTTGTGTGAGTGTGTGTGTGTTTGTGTGTGTGTATTTTTGGCGACGGCAAAGAACAGAGTCGCAATTTTTTGGCAAGTTTTTTTTTCGGCCTAATGGAAATGTCAAAGGCTCAGTGTCAGCTGCGCGCTCAGAGCCGTCAAGAGGCGAACATTTGGTTGGTAGCTGTGGTTTGGGCCTTTTGGCTACTGTGCAGCACTCTGCGCATATTAATCAGTTTCAGAGCAGGAGCAGCACTAACGACTGCTCCAATGTGGCAAGTGATACGCGACGCGGTGCGAAACATGCGTGAAATCTTCGCTGCTTTTCGCTGCTCGACAAGATTAGGTTGCCACCGTACGTGTGGGTTTTGGGTGTGTGTGAGTCGTGTTATTGTCCAGTTCGACTTGCTTTATTAAGTTCTTACCTTTGGGTACCCAGTGGCGAGGGTATAACAGGTAAAGAGCAGTAGCGAAGCCTGCCAGCTTTACAGAATCCAAAATAGAGTGTCCGAGATATTCGTGAACCCTGTATAGAGTACCTAGGGGAGACGAATAAAAAAATCGTACTTTAAAGGGTGCTTTTTGGACGTGTGTGCTTTAAGATACTTTCCTTTCCGGTTTTCCTCCGTCAAGACACGCAAAAAGTGTGAAATTTTCGACTACTGCAGCGAGGAGCGTAGAGAGAGGCCCAAGGAACGGGGAGCTGAGGCTGCATATAGACAGGCAGACAGGTAGACTGGTAGAGGGCAAACGAAGCCGTCTTGCGACTGCAGCTTTAATTAAGTCATTAACACCAATCACACGGCTGGACACACTGCCAAACAACTGCAACAATATCGAATTTGCCATTTTTGGTCAAAATTATCTGGTTTGCGGTCGGGCCAACGATACTGTTGCCAATAAAATATCAATTATGCGTACGCTGCTCGACTGTTTAGCTCGTTGGAGATTTTTTTTTACAATTTGATGGCAGTGCTCTAGGGAATTCTCAGTGCTTTCATTTATTACTTGTACTTTTTTGGGTTTCCCAGGCGTAACTATCCCACGGTTAAACTAATGACAGCTATGAAAACAAATCGCTTTTGCATAACAAGCGCTAACAGGTTAATTACCAATGCGATTGCTTTACACATCTCGCCCGTAATCGTAATCAGAGCTGAAATCGGTGTCTACTAGGCACAGCGCAAGTCTCTCAATCGGTATCGGTGCTAAAAGGCCTGATTATGTACGGCATATTTCATGTAATTACGCCAAGCGGCAAGCTTTCGCTCATCAAAACAGAGAAGCACAAAATACACACAGACACACAGATACAATAAAAACAGCATGAAAAGAGAGCAACAATTATAGATAGTGCCCTCTTCCTCTGCCTGTCTCGCTCGGTAGCGAGTGTCAATTAATGAGCGACGTCTGGCTGATCTGACGCTCTCTCAGCAGCTTGGCACAAAAGAGAAACGTCAAACAGCGCTTCAAATGCGCAATGAGCTTAATTTGTTCTGCGCCTGCGCTCACACACACGTACTAAAGCGACAGCACAAAAAAACCTAGACAGCCATCTCGCTCGCACTCAATTGTCACTCAATCAGCCTTTTGTTTCAGCAGCATGGCTGTTTAAAGCATGTGGAAGGGGAAGAGCAGCAACTCTCTGGGTAATTGAACGCATCGCGGCCACTTTATTTTTTTGCGCCTGCTCTTTCTTGTACCCTGCAGCAAATGGCTTGAAGGGTAATGTCAAATGCAGAAATTTTAAAATATTTATAATATTTGTATATATATTTAAATTTTTATAAATAAAATTACCTGACAATACTTTGAGAAGCTGACTCTCTTTATTCGGCGCTTTGTAAGCTAGAGGAAGCAAACACCATTTGGGTGTAGTTGTAGTTATCTTAGTTACTACAGGGTATTTCATAGCTACGACTGCAGAGTTGACTACTTTGCGGCTCTTTTTTTTGACGTTCTATATAAATTGTTGTAACGCCTATTCGGAGCAGTGTTTTGGCAAGGGGCAGCAGAGTGATGGAGGAGGGGCAGGAACAGTGGGGATATTATATACATGCGCAGTCGATTGTTCTTAACATAACTCATTAGGCATGAGTGTTGATGTGGTCATAGGGAATGTTTCTGCTTGTGTGTGTTTGTGTGAATGGGACTGAAACTGGCTGGGCCTATTAATTAGATAACTATCTTGAGAAATTGCCCATTTTCAAATAGTCGGCGAGCATTTGTGTAATTAGATTTGCTTTTCACAACATTTACGTTAACGTTTTTTTCGTTGCCAACAATCGTTGATTGCATTTGTCGACGCGACTAGGCACGTCTCGACTTGGCTCGAATAACTTGAGTGATTAATCATAGCCGGACCAACAGCGAGCGGGACAGGGAGTCACTGTGCAAGCGAGACAGCTAGACAGACAGGAACGTGTGGTAAAAAGAAGCTGAAAAGAAAAAACGCCTTGCGGTTTGTCACAATTTATGAGGTGATAATTATTCATCGCGACCCACAAAACTGTCATAATATTGTAATTAACATTAAGACCCGCAATGAAATTAAACGCATTTCATTGCAATTGCTGTTGGCCAACTGTTGTTGTTGGTCATAACTTTCACCAGAGCTGCCATCTCGGACCCTAATGTGTCCTTTTACCGGCCAGCAGACGTTTCCTTATTTCCAGCCGCTCAAATCGAATACGGAAATGAGCCACCGCAGCCGTCAATCGATAACATCGACGATGTTTCAAAAAAGTAAAAAAAAAAGTGGGAAAATGTGAAAAATGGCATAAAACGGAGCTGAAAAATCCACAAACTAATCACCACTAAAAGGAAATGAACAACAGACCAATGAAACCTGGCCACAGTTAAATGCTAATCCAAAGGCGATGGCAAACAAATCAAATCTTCTGCTATGTGCAATATGAATCCTTGTACTCCCTACTTCATTTGACACCATGACAAATTTCATTAAGCCAAGAGTCTAGACCGGAGAACCGAGGTTTCTAGATTAAAGATAAAGATGTTGGTAACAGTAAACTGCCTTAAAAACATCTATAATTCAGTGTAAATACGGTTTATGCAAGTCAGTAAATCAGATACTTTTGTGGGAGCTTAGGCAGTGACATACAAATTGAAAAATGTATATTAATGCAATCTCTGGGAAATCTAAATTGAAAAATTTTTAAAGTGAATATTTAGAGGAATATTTCTAAGTAGGAAAAAGGAGCAAACTATTTTTGAATTATATGTGAAATGGGCTAAACTTTATCCATTTTAATAGGTAAAGTAAAGAAGTAATTTTAGTTTTTTATAGTACAGAATTTCACGCCATTTTCCACTACTTTTTCCATTCAAAAATCTAAAATTTCTCACATAAAGGTAACAACATTTAGCTTTACAATTTAATTATCTGCAGTCATGCTCCCTTATTTCACATTTTAATACATAATTAGTATTGGACATTTACTTATTTGACTTTTGTAATATATTTGACAGCCCTACAAAATGGAACTAGGTGCTTGAACACACCCTTATCAAACTGTGGATGGTTCTAAACGATATTGTAGCAGCGTGATGATTCCAACTGAGTTTGTGGATTATGTTAACATTTGGCATTTAGGTTGCTTGTAATTTGAATCTCAACATGGAACTCAACACTCGGCTAGTTGATTGGCAAGGCCTTAGACGGCCCTTTGTCCCCCTCCTTTCTAACTTCTTTTTCCTGCCACCTTTTCAGCAGAAATTCAGCAATTGAATGGGAATTGTGCCCTCCTAATGACATAATGGACTTTTCGCTCCATGAATTTCCCATTTTGCCATTTGCAACAGTAACTTATTTTTTTAATTTCATTATGCAGCACAAAAGGGCGTGCCTGAAACTTGCAACTGGGTCTGTCTACGGCTCTTTGGACTATACGAAATGCTCTTTGGATTGGGCACTGAGCAAAAAATCACACATTGTGTGCGAAATTTCAATTTATTTGTATTACAAAGTTTGAACAACACGAAGCAAGGAAGAACTAGAAATATATCTGGACAGGAACTTTACAAAATCTCAGCCTCAGCCTCAACTTCAACCTCAACCACTGGCAATGTTGCCACATAACGGCTTTTTGTGGCATTCAGTTCGTCGTTCGTTGGGGGTTGTTTGAACACTTTCTTTCTTTTGCCACAAGCTGACTTTGCTGCTGTTGCATGTGGAGGGCTATGTGACTCTTCAGTACCAGAAAAAAAGGGGAGTGGTTTGACGCCCAACCCAAGAGGCGCGACCATGCGGCGCCATTTACAATAAACTTGCAAACAGAGGCGTAGTTGGGCAAGTAGGGCATGAAAACGGTTGAGGAATTTGTTATTTATTATTAGAATTATTATTAGTGCACTATTTTAATACAAAAATAAAAATAAATTGTATGTAGCTTACCTTCAAAAAATTTAAACAACGCCACTGCTCTTCGATGTATCCGTTCCAGTCTCCCGGCAGCAGCCCCTCTCCTCTTTTCCCCTGCCACTCGACAGGAAGCTCACGTACTCAATGAACATATTACAAAATGCCTTCTATGGCTGTCATATGCTCATGTAACTGGCTGACAGATCCAAGGAGGAGTGAAAGAAGAGGCAGGAGGAGTTGATAATGGGAGGGGTGACCATTTGGTTTGCTTTGAATTCAATTTGAAGTGGGTACGAATACTGTACACTGTGAACTGATGCTGTGCCTCCACTTCCCACTGTCACTTCCCCACCCCCTGCCCTTCTTTTTCTTTTCCTCCTGTCCCTTTTGTCAGTTTACGAACATGTTGAAAATCACATAATGTGTCATTTAATAATCAAGTACAATGACGACAACGGCACACACAATGTGCAACAACTGGCAATTGGAGGGGGAGTGGGGAGGGGAGGTAGACAGAGAGACACAAAAACGAAACCAACAATATCGCCATTAGGCATAAATTTATGGGCGAGTACGAATCCCGTATGAATACACGCATACTTACATACAAACACATATACAACGGCCATTGGCACAATCAGTACAGGCACACAAACATACTCACACGCGCACAGTGCTCTATATCAAACACTCGCACTCACACACACACACGCTTGCATTTGCACATATGAAATGAGACTGAACTTGTCAGCAGATGAGCTTTTGTGCCCAGCGCTCTCTTTCACTCATTCGCTCTCCCCATCTGCACGAGTCACTCCCCCAACCCCCACCTCTCCGCTCTTTCCGTATGCACATCCCTGTGGCAGATTTTTGTGCCTTTAACTCTGTGTTTGCTTTTACCGTTCGTCGACGAAAACAAAAAAGTTAAGTAAACGTTAAATGAAAAATTCAACTCAATTGAATTCGTTAGCGCGAAATGTCGTTTCTCTCGTTACTTCATCACCATGTCATCATCATCATTATCATTGTTGTCATTATGATTATTATCTGCAGCATCTCTTTTGGTTGTTGTTGTTGTTGTCATACGGCCATTGTTGTTGCGTGCCTGGGAAACGTGTTGAATGAATGGCAGCCATTGGGCAGGATACTTTTGGCAGGCATTGTTAAAAGGGTCGTTTTAGACACATTAAGGTACAAACATTGCTGAGATACTGTGATCAGCGATCAGTTTGAGACAAAGCTACAAAAAAAGGTCACATCCTTTATAATTGTGTGCTCAACTATTAGAAATTCAAATGAGCAAGCGCACTGCTTTGTGCAAGCAGTCGAAAAGGTTTTTTGCACTGCTTTACTTGAGAGCTCTTAAATGGAAATGTATCTTTTGTGTTTGTTAATGCGTTTTAAAGATTGTAAAGCGGAATATTTGTGTAAAACATTTAAAGCATAGCAGAAGTAACTTATTTGAAAGGGTTTTTAGATAAATTAACTACAAATTGTTTCTTTTGGATGGCAGAAATAACAAAATATACTGTCTATTATAGATTGTATCTACACGTAAAGTTAAAGCTATTGGGACTGCAGAAATGTAACTGCAACAACAAACAAAGCGTAAATACCTGTGCCTTTTACCTGTTTTTGGGCCAAAATATATTTTCTATGGCGTCAGATACAATTTGTTGCTGAGTAATTTTATTAGTTATAAATAAACAGGGGCTTAAAGGGGAATTGAGAGGGGGAATAGGGCGGGCATGAAGGGTAGATGTCTGTCTGATACCCACGAATGGACGAGGCTGCAACGGAAGTTGAAAATAACCCAATGGAGCAGGTATAAAATACATGTCTGTGTGTGTGTATCTGTAGCTGTATCTCTATCTGTACATATTTATCGCATAATACCGAAACAGAAGAAGAAGTAAGAGACTTTTCGGGAAAAATGGTTGATCATAATGATGATGACGGCGCAACGACGATGATATGGCACAAATGCGCGAAATGCGAATGAATAGATACATATCTACAGCAACAGCTACAGCTACAGATACATATGTATGTGCTTCTGATAATCGCTACCGTGCGGGGGCAACCAGACAAATTGCCATTTACACCACTTACAACAGCAGCAGAAGCAGCAACGGCAGCAGCGACGGCGCCGACAAGTGCCAGCTACAGATACAGATACATAGATACTGCTACCAAAAAGATACATTGTGTATTTATAGCCTGTTCATCTAGCGTCGTCTCGCTTTGTCGCAAAGTGCGGCAATTGCGCGTTGCAGAGTGGGCGTGCCGCTGCCTAGGGCACGCCCCCTTTTGCCAATGGCAGACCACAGGCACATGCAGAGAGAGAGAGAGAGAGCGAGAGAGAACGCGAGAGAGAGGGCGAGTGAGTAAGAGATACAGGCATGTATACATAGCTGCTGCTACAGTTACAGATTGAGATACTTTGTTGCATTGTTGCTGTTGTAACTGTTGCTGTTGTTGCTGCTGTTGTTGTTGTTGCTATTGCCCTTGTTGTTGCAGCCGCAGATTTAAGAAGCTGCCGTTGACGTTTTGAATAAATTTTAATTGAATTCGCACAATGAAACTGTTTACTTAACCTGCCACTTTGCCGAGATGAGCTTCAGATACAGATACAGATACATTGTATATAACAAGCGCATGTATGTGCATGCCTGTGCATGCTTTTGTGTGTGGCATGCATGTGTGGCATGTGGCATACAATGTGCTGCCATTTAGCTCTTGGTTTAATTACAGCTGCCGAGAGATTTGAGCTTAACACTTGTTAACTACGCATGTGTGTGTGAGTGTGTCTGTGTGTGTGTGGCAGAGTGCCACAAGTTGGGGCAAGCTAATGAGTTGAATGTGCTTCAAACTAATTGCTAATACACGAGTACATAGCAATCACACCATGTGTGTGCGTGTGTGTGCCACAGTTTGTTGCACTTGCACTGCTGTTAGCCCTTTAACGGTTTGCTGTTAACGTTAACACTTCTGGCTCTTAACCTTTTTGTTTAAACGCAGCTTACACTGCGCCAAAAAGTAGTGTACGTTTGAGTCACTCACTTGGAAGTGCTCCACTTTATTCACTGTGTATTTTTACAGAAGAAATGACAAGCGACAACAAGTAGTTCTCATAAAAGATACAAATGTATCTTTCTGGGTTAATCAACAGTCTACGCTCGCTAGCTCTAGCTCTACCCCCTTTCTACCTTTCTACCTCTCTTCCTCCTTTTTCCCCCTCACACCTTCCCCTCCTCCACCCATTTCCCTTTCTCTTTTCGCTGATTTTCAACACCTTTTATTTTAGCTTATACTTTTCATCTTTTGAGCCATGAATTCCTCTCCAATTCCTCCACAGTTACACGCCCCTTCCAGCTGCTGCCCGCCCCCCTTGGCGCTTCCGTTTGTCGGGGGAATCACGTGTCAGGTAAAATGTGTGCACAGCGCACTCCTTCATTAAGTTAATAACAGTTTTTCCCCCCCAAACCCAAACGCAAGCGAAGTACAAAGTGAAATTGCGAAAATCCGCTGCACAATTTCCACTGACACTTTTCCAGGGGTTGGGGGTGGGGGTGGGGGTGTTGGAGTGTGGGGCATGCAATACTCACTGTGTAATTTGCCAATGCGTTGGCCTTTTGATTCTGCAACGGCTACAGTTTTTTCCTCATTCTCGTTGTTTGGTTTTCAATTTCAGCCACTGTAAAAGTATCTGAGACTGTGTTTTACATCTTGATTATCTTCCGTTTTGTTTACGCTTACCCGAAGGGTGGCGGGAACGGGGGCGGGGACGGTGTGTGTGCTTCTGTCACTCCCCCTTGACACACAATAATATTTCTATTCAAATCCATTCAAGGATAAGAAGTCAATCAGTCTTCAAAGTGCCAAGGATTTTGCACTTTGTCCAAAAATTCAAATTCTCTACGAATTTCCGAAACTGAAAACTTAATCCGTCCGAAGCTGAGGCTCAAAAACAACCCCAAGACGTTCTGCCAAATTGAAACTGTAGCGCTTACGCCGCTGCCCCCGCCACACCCTCCTCTATCCCTCTGAGCCAACTCGAAGGCGTCTTCTGCTGGCACGTGGCAACACGGCAAGGGTTCTGGCCCAGAAAAAAACCCAAAGGCAGCAGCTAAAGACGAAGCCAACATGTCATTCTTGAATTTACCCTTTCGACTCAGACTGAACTGGAGACGAGTTGGCATGGCCAGCGTGTAGGGAGAGAGGGGGATAACAGGGGGTAGCGGGGGTTAAGGTAGTGCGGGCACAACGGTCACATTATCGTAATCGCATCCTAATTGCGAGAAAATTACGCCCACGTGCGGCTTGTAACCTGATCAGCATCAAAGGAGCGCACAGTCGATGGAATCTATTGTCATCAGTTGTTGATTTCACTGGCTCGCAGTTTGGCCAGAATTTTGACTTGTCAGTTGGCCTGGAAGTAATTTTTATTGATTTGTTAAGGTGGCTTAAAAGGGTTTTGTTGAAGTAATTCTACTACTACTATTACTACAACTATTTCTAGTAATAATAATACTACTACTAGTAGTACTAATACTGCTATTTCTAATATGTAATTTAATAATTCTACAAATATTTCTATTAATGCGACTACTACTATTCTACAACTACTTCTTTTGGTACTACTACTTATAATATTTGTACTACTAATACTACTACTATTTTCAATGTAATTCATACATCTTCTACTACTAATACTACTACACAAAATGATTCCAATTGAAGTTTATAGTTTATTAGACAAATTACCATTTAATTTGTTGAATACGGACTCTGACAAGACGAATTGCATGAGAAATAATTTATGTAGACCTCCGATTGCTATAAAAGCGCGACTACTCCAATTTTTCGGGTTCCCCAGAGGCCATGAAAAAGCGCCAGAGAAGCGGTACCAAAACCGCTGCAAGCAATTGGCCAACAAAATAAGTCCAAAGACCGTCAAAGGATGTTTGGACGACAGCGGGAGCCAAGGAGCGGGCAAAATTTATGCTGCAACCGCTGATATGGTGCTAAAGTAAAAAGCAAGAAAAGAGTTATATGGTGTATATGTGGTATATGTGTTACTTACTGTAGCACAGCATAATCCGGCGATAATGAATCCGATGCGAAGCGAAATTGAATCGTAGGCTGCCTCGCTGCGTTTGTCCCAAATGGCACAGAAGGCCAGGAGGAGAGAGGCGAGCAGGAAGAACTCGATGAAGATGACCTTATATTCGTCGACGCCAGTGCCCACTAGGGTGAGACAGATGTCCTTGTGATCGTCGGGGAATGCTGCGTAGGCCAATCCAAAGCCAGCGAATGCGCCCAAAAATTGACAGAGAAAGTAACACAACATGAGTTGCCATTCCATCGCACCAAGGATTGCGGCGCAAACGCTGACCCAAGGATTCAGATGGCCACCGCTCATGAAACAAAATATATGCATCGCCGTGGCATACGAGAATCCCCAGCCGAAAGATACTTGCACCAAGTGTTTCGAATATTGAGCTATAGTGCAGCCCAGTGTCATCACCAGAGCAGTGCCCGTAAATTCGGCCAGGCATTTCTTTGCCAAGTCCAAATCAAACTTGAAATTTCCCATTGTTTTTATAAATTATTTTTATTATATTATATTTATATATAAAATGTATTTTAGATTTAAAGTTTCATCTATTTGTTACGTAACCAAAACTCAATTGAAGGCATTTTATGAAAAAGATATAAACAAAACTAATTTAAATAAGGAAGCCTACTACAATCGGAATTTAAAAATGGCGCGCACGATAGTTGTTATCGATAGCTGGCCAGCTGTGCGCCAGTTAGCCACAAAGTCTGGCAGCGCTGGCAGTTCGATTATTGCACATTCGATAAGTAAACGAATTCAAATAGTGAAAATAATTAAAGATCAAAATTTGCCACTATAATTTGTTTTTAATCTGAACTAGGCAAATATTTCTGACACTACTAATAATTGAAATAGCTTGTAATATTAATTAATAAATTAATTATAAATTAATCGCCCCCGCCGGCAGCTCCAGAGTTCTCGACTTTGCCCTGCAAATAGAGGAAACGCCAAGCGACTGCCAGTAGAATGGCTGTGACAGGCGGTACGCACATAAATACATATATAAAATCCCAATACTCAGCTGCAATTGCTGGCCAGAGTGAGCGGAAGGGATTCATACTTGCACCAGTATATCCAGCCTACAAACAAATATAAACTAAATGTAATTT
This sequence comes from Drosophila dunni, assembly GCA_018152125.1. Lineage (NCBI taxonomy): Eukaryota > Metazoa > Arthropoda > Insecta > Diptera > Drosophilidae > Drosophila > Drosophila dunni. The sequence goes on along the minus strand of JAECXC010000339.1, from coordinate 8,660,750 downwards.
ATTTAATGTATATTATAGTTACTTACTCCAGCTAGTCCACAGGCGGTGACTACGATGCCTATTCGTAGGGATATTGTCTCCATCATCTTCTCATTGGCCACGTTCCAAGAGGCGCACATCGCGAGCACCCAAGCTCCGGTCATGTAAAATTCCAGTAACATGGATTTCCACCAGGGTTTTATTGACACTTGGGTACAACAAAATTTGACACTCATCAATTCGTTCCGCACCAAACCGTAGGAAAGTCCAAAGCCGCAAGCGGAGCCCATGCATTGCATTAAAATGTAGAAAAGTCCATCAATAATGTCCACATTTTGCATGATCATGGCCGCAATGGAGATACATGGATTGATATGGGCACCAGATAGTATACGGAATGCTTGCGTCGCTGCAATCACTGCACTTCCCCAACTGGCCGAGTAAGCTATCGATGCTGCAGTCATTGTGCCAACGGAACAGCCCACAAATTGATAGAACAGACTTGCCAGAAACTCCGCCAAGAGTTTTACAAAGAACTCTTTATTGAATTTACCCATTGTATTAACCAGTTAAAAAATATCGTATTTTGTATACAAAATTCAACTGTAGACGAATATAATTTTGTTCAGCTCGATTTAAGTTTCCTATTGCTAATTAAGTGTTTTTTGAATTTTCCGTAGCTCGTTGAGTTTGTAACGAAAGCCTTCTCTGATTTCGACACCTGGCGGCAGCATTTGAAAGCGATAGCCCAGGCCGATTATTATATTCGATAGTTACGGTGCCTGGGTGACCATGCTTACACTTTAAGTGGCAACGCCATAGCCGGTCGCTTTCTAACACTGCACAGTTGCAAAACAACCCCCACACAAAATGGCACAAACATTTAATTTTGAATTTGAGTCCGACTTCAGTCCGCAGACGTCGGTTTTGCCAAGTAAACGTGCTTCTTATTCGCGCTGTTCGTATTATTTCCGTTAATCCACTCACACACACATTCCTACACACATCTAATGCGTGTGTCGGCGCGCGGAAGCTATAAAGTACAATAGACTAAAAGAAAAAAAACGAAGAAGAAATTCTCCCACTTGCTTCGTTGCCACAACAAAAGTCCTAAATAGGCACCGTATCAAAATTAATAATAATGCTCATGTTATTGCTCTTTGCACTACAACAACAGCAACAACAATTGCTATAAAAATTTGCATCGTCAGGTCGTAATATACATATACTGTTAGTTTCACTCAACACTTCATCGTCATCGTTGGCGTCACAAGGGACACTTGAATAAAAAAAAGAAGAGAAAAAGCAAAAGGAAACACACACGACTTGCGGTGGTCATTCAACAACCTTTTTTTTGTGGAATAATATCGATTTTCCGTTATAACGTTATACACACACTCTGACCGAGTTTATACACATAAAGCCGCGCGCAAGCACACGCCCCTCTTCAAACCACAGACCATCCTCCCTCTCTCTCACCCACCCACAGTACCAGCAGCAAGGGTAACGGTAAATGTAAAGCGAGAGTTTGACTCTGTCTCAAATGCCTATGCCTGTGTGCTGTGATTACGACCGCGATTGTGTGCGTGCGTGCGTACGTATGTGTGTGCGTGTGTGTGAATGAGTGAACTGTTGATGCAAAGTGAAAGTGAGCAATGTTTAATTGTTGCACATCGGGGAAATCAATTCTAGAAGTTCGCATAACTCGCATTTAGAAGCATGTTTTATTTGGCACTGATCAAATAGGGACGGACAAAACATTTAAGGTGAGTAAATATTAAATATTACAAGCTTTTTCTCATGAGTACAGAAAAGTTCTGTAGTGCAACTTTTATGCGTAACTCATGCAGAGTCAACATATTGTAGAATGGACGGACTGTACGTGTTTTGGCTCAATTAGTTCAATTTATTTTTAATCCGACTTCTGTGCAAAATCACAAACAAACACACAACAAATAAAATCGCGCATGTCGTACATTGTGCGCTTAATTTGTAATTCACTTTTTTATGCCTGTTTGTAGTTTTATTTCTATGCCAAGCACTCACCTAATCTCGTCTCTCCTTCGTTGTCTTTGTCTCTTTCTAGCATCATCAGAACATCCAACGACAACAACAAGAACAGAGGCGACAACGCAAGCTTTGACGTCGCAGTTCCCTTAACGATCATTGAGTTGTAACTGTGTGTGTGCGTGTGAGAGCGAGTGTTTTGCGAAAGAGCTTGCGTCTGTGTGAGAGAGTGTTTGAGTGCTTTCCAACATGGCGGGACAAAGGCCGCTGCTAGTTCAATACACTCAAGCAGTGCTCACGGTTAGCTGTCTGCTCTTGTTCTTTTTATCTCAAACTTTGGCTCAAGGCTCGTCCCAACAAGTGTGTCCAGAGCAGAGTGACATTTCGCCCTGCATTTGCACAGTGAAGAAGAATGGCTTGGACATTTTGTGCGAGACAACGGATTTGGCGCACATCACCAAATCCATGGGCACCCTAAAGGGCAAGAGTCCAATTATCTTTTATCTAAAGCTGCGCCACAACAATTTGCCAAAGCTTCAAGGTTTTGTTTTTCTGGCTCTCGACATTCGTCATTTGACAATACACAACAGCAGTTTGGCAGCCATCGAGGAGAATGCTCTAAGTTCATTAGGTGAGTGCCAAGCTCATGCATAATTAAGCCAGGAGAAATCAATATAAACTTTCTTTTTCAATTCGTAGGCAAAGGACTCACACAGCTGGATGTTTCACTCAACCAGATGAAAACGGTGCCTTCTCAGGTATTGACTCAAACATTTTCTGTTGCATACTTAGCAAGCGCACATATCGATAAACTGTGTTATCGGTATGGCCATGCTGAAAGGCGGCAGATTTGAAAACAACTAATAATCTAATTAACTCGCAGGCACTGCAACATTTGTATCACCTGTTAATCTTGAACTTGAATCACAACAAAATCACCGTTATACACAACAACGCCTTCGAGGGACTGGACACGTTGGAAATACTGACGCTCTATGAGAACAAAATCACACAGGTCGATCCCGAGGCATTCCGTGGCTTAGAAAAGTGCGAAACTTGATTAAAAGTTGAATTACCTATTAATTAATATTAATTGTTTAAATAGAAAACTGAAGCGTTTAAATCTTGGTGGCAATGATCTGTCGGTGGTGCCACAAAAGGCACTTTCCATACTGGATACGCTAAAGAAACTCGAGATACAGGAGAACAAGATACGCACAATTACTGAGGGTGACTTTGAAGGTAAAACAAATACATTTTAAATGAATTGTAAGTTTAAAAGACTAATTAAACTATTCAACAGGTCTAGAGAACTTGGATTCATTGATTCTAGCTCATAATATGATCACATCCGTGCCTGCAAATGTTTTCTCCCATTTGGTTCTACTCAATTCATTGGAATTGGAGGGCAACAAGATCAGTGTCATCGATAAGGATGCATTCAAGGGTCTAGAGGGTGAGTAAATAAGCAAACTCAAGCAGAACATAAGCTAATAAACTGATTTCACAGAGAACCTGCAGTATCTACGTTTGGGCGATAACAATATACATGCCATACCCAGTGAGGCACTGCGTCCCTTGCATCGTCTGCGTCATTTGGATTTGCGTAACAACAATATCAACGTATTGGCTGATGATGCATTCACCGGCTACGGCGATTCCCTGACATTTGTCAATCTACAGAAGAATGAGTAAAGCCCGCTAAAGTGCACACAATACTACTTAATTTAACTGCTTTTACTTGAGTTAATTGTTTACTATTGCTATCATTGTTATTATTGTTTAATTGTAGCATCAAAGTGCTGCCCAGCACGCTGTTCGAGAACCTCAATTCGCTGGAGACGCTCAATTTGCAAAACAACAAACTGCAACGCATTCCACAGGACACCATGGAACCGGTCATCGATACCCTACGCATAATAGACATCACTGGCAAGTCGTGATACCAACTTTAATTGAATCTTAAGACTTATGTGATTTACTTTATAGATAATTCATTGAATTGCTCGTGCGAATTGACCTGGTTCCCCAAACTGTTGGAGGATCTGAAGAACAAGGACGATGAAATGTCACAGAAGAAGAAGCCATTGTGCCACATGTCGCTGGACAATCGCGAGTATTTTGTGCAAGCGATGCCCACCGAGAAGATGCACTGCACTGGCCTCAATGTGAGTCCCTCACCCACGAGCGGCGGTCTCATGCGGATACTGCAAGTGAACATTTTGGCCCAAATAGCCATGTTTAGCGTGGCGTTTCTGAGTAGCGTTTAAAACTGCTACTTCAAAGCAGTAGCAGCATTTAACACGCAATCGTATCAATTGCATTCACATCCGTTTAAATCCCTTTAGTTGCAAACACAAACACACACACGCCCACACGAACACATTTATATAGATGATCCCTCAGATGGATCATCATCATCAGACATAGACGAAGTGATACTTATGCCCCCTCAAAACCAAAAAACCAATACCAAAACTAACCAAAGAACTTTTGTACGCCTACAAACCTTTTTCTGTGTTGTTGTATTGTATTTTTTATTATAGATTATAGTGAATCCGTGAATTATGCAACTCTGGCAATTGTTAGACTCAGAATGCACCCAACCAAGAGCAACAAACAACCCAAAAACAACAGCAATATCACCCGCAAGTGCCCCCCGATCGTTAACTGAATTACTCAAAATACACCCACCTTGTTGAATTGATAATTTCGATGTCAATGCCATAAAACGCGCTTTAAAAGAATACACAAAGTATGATAAACAAAATACACACACCACACACACACACACACACACACACACACACCAAGCAGTAGCCCGACAAATTACTACTAAAAACATACAAAATATTAGAAAAAATCGTTCAAAATAATGATCGTTAATTGTTAACGTTAACGCTTAGCCTTGTATTAAGTGAACTAAACGTAATAGTAAAAGTTATCGAATGGCATACAAGAATGTATCGTAGCCTAGGCTTAAGTACAACATATCTATAGCTATAGCTTATGTGAAGAATCGGAAAACGTAAACATATCTGGAAAACGTGAATTGTTAGCTTTTAAGCGATGTTATTATAATTATTATTATGTTATTATGTTTTTCTGAAAAAAACTTTACTGCATACACTACTCTATATGTGCTATATATACTATATATATTTAAAATATCTATTTATGTACCTATCTATTGTGTGTAGTAGTTGTATGTCGTCGTCTTGTCGTTGCTGTTGTGAGATACAATCATTATAAAGTTTATTGTTCATTTAACTTATGGCTATAAAACAATTTTATTCAAAGCACAAAATGCTAGTCGAAATTTTTGAAAAACTTTCTATTATTTACAAAGTAATTAATAATCAATGTGCAAGCACCAAAAAAAACTAAAAAAAAACAAAATTGTACGCGTTCAAAAAGACAAAAAAGATAAATCATTTGCATCAATCAAGAAGAACTGATTATGGAATAAGTAGTTTGTACTCTTTATATGCAAGATCGAAACAGAAGAAGTTGAAGGAAAGTTGAGAGTTTAAGGAGCAAGAAGCGGACAGTGTAGTGCCGCATATACACACATACATATCAATTATTGTATACATAATCGTTATATATACTACTATAATGTAATATCGTAACATATCAAGGGAACTCCCAATTATAATTGGGACTTCTCCACTCAACTCAACTCAAACAAAAATTTTTAGATCTACTTTTGAAGCCACACACCAATGGAAATTGTTAGTACGTTTTATGGATTACGTTTTTTTCCTTCTGAATAATCCGATATTTGTCTAAGTATGTTTCTATATAAATGTACCTCTATTGAACTCTATTTTAACTAAGTTATACATATAAATCTTTAGGCTATTTATATTTATACATATTTACATTTACATATTCGATTAACAAATTTTTACACGGTCTTTCGATGCCGTTCAGACTCGTCAGTTCGGTTGGGTCAGTTAACCACTGGCGAGTTGATGCATCAGCAAAGACTACGAAATATTTCCAAGAGAATGCGCTCTAACAACCAACTCGGGTCAGTTTTGGCACTAGCTGTTCTTTTTTAAATATTTTGATATGAGATCGGAAAACTAAAGAAATCCATGAGGCAATCAAATCAATTGTTAAATGCTTCGTTGCAGAGGTCAAAGTGTGTGAGGAGAACATTATAGCTATGTTCCCACACAGACTTTGCTTTCTCAATCGAACCACTTGCGATTTGTGAAAAATAAAGAATCATATTGGTTACTAACTTGGCAACTGGTTTCATTTATTAGTCATATGGCTTTGAAGTACAGGGTCCTGGGCAGTGGAAATCCATTAAAGGCACTGGCAATGGGCACAGTGTAGGCGCCCATATTCGGAAAACTAATCAGATCACCTCGGTTTAAGTTGGGCAAAAGCAAATCCTCCGAAATCTAAAAGGAATGACTTGGATTAGCATGAAACTAAATTATGTTTTGGTTTTGAAACTTACCTTGTCCAACGCATCGCAGCTAGGACCCCAGATCAAGCTCTTAAACTTGGGCAGGTGCTCATCGTTATCCTAAGAAAACATAATCATAAGCTGTAGTTAAGTTCTATGGATTTTTCCCTCAATAATTACCAGGTAGTGCTCTGCTGTCACTGTCTGATGATCGTAGAGTATGCAATTGAAGGAGCCATAGACGCCATCGTTCAGATAGTACATAATCGTGTCCAGTTTGCCAGCGGCATTGCGCACCTCCCGCTTGGCATGGATCTTACAGACGAGCGTGTAGGCAGCGGCCACAAAGAATCTGCCTGGTTCGGCTATAATCTCCACGGTGCCATCGTTAAAGTGTCTATCCACCGCCTTGTTGATGACACCAGCTATCTATAAATAGGAAACTTAGTTAGGTAAATACATAAATCAACTTATTTCAGCTACCTTTTTAAACTGATCATCATCGTTTCCAGGAAAACCGCCGCCAATGTCCAGTAAATTGAGATTGTAGCCCAAAAGTTCACCAAACTTGAAGATGTTCTTGGCCTTTTGTAAGGCACGATCGTAAGCTTCGGATTCAGTGCAGCCAGAGCCGACATGGAAACTAGTGCCGGTGACCTGTAAAGACGGGATTAATTCAACATATTAATAAAAATGTGATTAGAATAAAGCCCCCAACTGACTCACCGTCAAATCAAGCGCTTTGGCGAGCAGCATCAAAGCCGCGGCATCGGCGTCCGCATCGCAACCGAATTTATCGCCCAGTGGACACTGTGCGGCCTTTGCCTCACACTTGAAGCGCACAATCAGGCTGAAAAGTGAAAACGTATAGAAAAGATTAAGCTAAAATTGATAAGAAACTCGGATTTGTACACACTTGGACTGGGGATAGTGCTTGTGTAGCTTGTAAATCTCAAATTCGTTGTCTACGGTGCCTTTGAGCACGTGATGCTCACGAGCGTAGTCCAAGTGACTAACCGGGCGACAGGGATTGGCAAATATTATGCGCTCAGGCGAGACACCGCTCTCCAGCACCTAGAAACATAAAGAAATTGTAATTAAATCGAAATCCAACTAGAAATATGCAATGCCAGCACTAATTTCGTATAAGAAAATGATAGACTTACCAACTTGAGTTCATTTTTAGAGGCGCAATCGAATCCCACGTCCAGTGCGGCCAGAGTTTCCACTACAGGGGTGCTATCGTTGCACTTCACTGCGTAGAAGGGCTTGATGCGTGGCAAGTGCTCCTGCCACAACTGCAACTTGCGCTCCAACGTCGTCAGATCGCATATATTCAACGCCTCGTCGGCATTTTCCAACTGAGCATCGGCTATAATCTGTCCTATATTCAGCTCTTTTTCGCTATAGTAATTGATTTTATTTGCCGACATCTCGCTACGTCCACAGCACTCAACGGCGTCTGATTAACTAGTCGGTAAGTCGATTCCGGTCCCTTGAGCTTTGTTTTAGTCGTTATCACGAAATCGAATTTCAACAGTTTGCAAAGCATTTAAAAATTGAATTGTGCGCGTGTCCAGACAAATGTCCATTTTGGTATTACCTAGTGGTAGGGTAGGGGTTAGGCAGAGGTCAGGGATCGCACACACAATGCAACTCTAATTAGCGGGCAGGAAAGGTCAATGTAATTAATTGAGTTTCCAACAAACACACACGCACACACTCAGACACATGCAAACATACGTACGTGCCATGGAAATTATTTACAACCTACAATATTTGGGATCGTAAATAATTTTAATGCGTCGAGCATGTAAAATCTAATAAAATGCAAATTTTCAGCCAAAGACAACTTCAAACTGCGCATAATTGAAGCACTCCAGGGTTACACTAACACACACGCACACGCACAATCGCATGTGCATTTATGCATTTCAATAACACACTGCCCTAGGGCTGCACCATTGACAATTGGCAATAACCATAAAAGTGCTCTTGATATGCGTGGAGTGTGGGTGACCGTGCGTGAGAGGGAGAGCGTGAAAGAGGGTTGGACACTTGCGTTTTGTACGCCCTCTATGGGCAATTATAAATTAAAATCAAACCATTGAAATCGATACAGCAATTGACAATTGTCAATCGTTATCGATCAATGCTTAATTGGCCGCAGCAGTGAAGTTGTTCACCCTTTGGCCAGGTAACGGTTAACCGCTTTCAATAAATATAAAAAATAAAAATTGTCAGCTGTCAAAAAGTTATTGAGCGATTGATACAAATGCATCAAGTCACGCCGCCGATCCGCAAATGGACAAATGGAAAATTGTAAGAACTGAAAACTCATTCTCCATTTGCAATCAAATAAATTGTGTGTGTGTGTATTGTTGTTGCTTTTTTTTCTTCTGCCCAGTGCAATTTGCTGCGAGTGTCATCATTCATTTCGTTTCGTTTAAGTGTGCGCTTTTGAGTGCTCACACACACAAACATATCTATGCAGTCTCTCCGGCTCTCGTTCTTCTTCTCTCCCTCCACACTTGCGTTTGAGTGATGTGACAAATGTGCGTACACGCCACAAAAGTGCTTCAACTGTTTCAGTTCTCAACGCGCAGATTTACCGTTTTAAAACTGGTTTTTACAAATTTACACCAAAATGCATTTAAATCATTTTGTAATAAGGTCGGCAAATTACAATTCAAATGTCATTAATTATTTGAGCTGCCTGTTTTTTTTCATCAACTCAAACACTTTTAGTTTTCAGGAGTCCTTGACTCAATGCCCATCTAATTCCCTTTGGAAAGCCGAACCAATTGCGGTGTAAACGTCAAACTGACAATTTAAAATCTTGCTGCTTAACAATTAGTGTGCTGATCAGGTGTAAAGTTCAAAAAACCATTAAAATAACGTTTAAATTTAAATAAATTAATAAAATTATATAATATCTTTAAACAGAATCCATAAATTTAAAGTTATAGTAAATCAAATCTTTTATTTAAAGAATCAGGTTTGAGATTTCCATGTCCTTTGATTGCTGTTTCTACAAGCAATTAAAGCATGTTGATTTACAGCAGCAAATTGGCGCCAGGCCACAATAAAAAAAGCTTTGAAGAGAGAGGCAGAAAAGAGAGAGAGAAAGACAAAGAGAGGAGGGAAGTGCCTGGGCTGAAGGGCAGACAATAGTCGCATTACCACATTAACATATTTTGTAGGCTCTCACGAACAACGCTTGCACTCAAGGGTCCACTTGAATTTTTCACACATTAACATACTGCACACACACACACACACACGCATACTTACACATGTTTAGCATGCAAAATCTGCGCTCGGAGAATCGTTGAGCCTTTTGGGTTGATTTGTCAATGTTAGTGCGCCGATGCCGATGCCGACGTAGTCATCGGGTTCTCAGCGAAACCGTTTACGCTCGTCCTTTTGGCACTTGCAATTCCTGGCATGACTCATGCGGCACACGACGAGCTGCACTGAGAGAAAGGGCGCCTTTAAAAGGAAATAAGAAAGAAGGTAATTCAAATTTTTATCTATTTTGAGTTGAATTAAATTATTAAATTATTTTAAAATTAAAAATGTTATCAAACAGAAATTAAACCAATGACTTAAAGACTATTAAATTTAAAAGCTGATTTTTTTCGCAGTGCACCCACAATACACACAGTTCTGGCGTCCTTGCCCCACCTGTCGCCCAATGTTGGCGCCTGCCACATGCCGCACGCCACACGCCGCATGCGACGAGAGCAGCCGAGGGTTAAAATCCAGTTTCTATTTTCATTTCTCTAATTTTGAAAATTCAGTGTTGTTTTGTTTGGCCGACGGAGCTGCAGCAGCCACAACAGCAGCAGCAGCAACCACAACAACAGCAATGCCTCAACCATTACAATAACAACAGCCACAGCAACAATAGCAACAATCAGCAACTACAACAACAATAACAATAAACAACAACAAGAACAACAGGAACAGACATGTCCCATTTGCTGAGGCGCACCAAGAAATCCTGTCTCAAGGTGAGTCTCCTTTGTGGTTCGGTGGTTTTAGTGGTTTTGGTGGTTCGCTTTGTTGTTGTATCGCTGGTTTCGCTTGTTTTATTGCCGCCCTCTGGCGTTGGCTGGTGCAATCAATAAAAAATCGATGACCTTTTCGGTAGCCAACGCAATATTAGCCGCAAAAATTTAGTTGCCGCGTTTAATGTTTAATACACTAAGTAGTTTAATAAAAACGTTTTTAAACTATTTATTGTTAAACGTTTTAGCATAGGGTTAGACATTGTTTGTCTAAAAAAGCCGGTAGCGCCTATAAATACCTTAAAAGTCGCATTATAGGCAAGTTTAAACACATTTTATATTATTAACTTAAAGTTAAAGTTGAATTTGATTGAGATAAGTAGTTAGCCAATATTATAAGTGTTAAGGATAAGCACTCAATAGCGACAAAGGTATAAAGATAGTCCAGCTTAAGAAACTTGAAAGTATTCTTTACATTTACTAAGTGATTTAGTAATCAGTTTTAAAAAGATTAATTACAACTGCTTAGGAACAAGTTAATCAAACAATCAATCTTAGATTTGGTTTCAGAATATATGTAATCATATATAACATTACAATATATAATCTTAATCGTTTTATAATACTTATTGAAGGCTGAAAAATAAAAAACCGTGCCTCATAATTTAAATACTTAGATTTATTTATTGTACTTAGATTTAATTCTTTTATTATACTTCTCTAGGGATTAAAAACGGGCCACTAAAATTTATATACTAATATTTATTTATTATTTTCGTATATATATTCATTAACTACTATACTATAACCCTGCCTAAGGATTAAAAATAAAAACTGCGCATTAGAATTTAATTATAGCAAATTTCCCCTTATAAATTTCAGTTGCTGCGCAAAATTTCCACATCAAAGCAGCTTTTTGTGCAGCGACTAGACGAGGACATGGAAGATGAGGACGTGCAGCAGCAGCAGGAGGAGGAGGAGGAACTGGGTGTAGAGGGTGAAGAGCAGGTGCAATACATACTAGATGCAACAAACGAGAAGCAATACACAAGCAACAACAACAACAACAACACAGAAACATCCGTCCAATGTTTGGAATATGCCTGTGAGGCAGAAGCCCTGGAGAAGCAACAGCGGGAGGAGGAGGTGGCATGGCACTGGAAGCTGGCAGAGGAACAGGAGCAGGAGGAGTCGATTAGCATAAAATTCGATCTGATAAACTACAAGCAGAATGTGAGATATTTGAGGCACACGCCCTCGAACTCCAGTCTCGATCTGCAGCAGGAACAACCGCAACGGGAAGTGGCAACAGTGGCAACACTGCGTGCACCCTGCAGCGTTAGTGTCGGCTCCAAGTTTGATGGGAATTACCACAATGTGATCATCATGGAACAGCCACCAAATGATGATTATCCCATTGTCAAGTGGGACATCAATGGCAACTCGCTGGATGAGGAGCCCTTCGATTTGAGGCAGCACTGGGATGCCTTCGACAGTCGCTGGCGACAATTGCAATCGTTTCAGAGCAAACGACACTCGCAATCACTGCGATCGAGTCATCATTCCAGTGCCTGCACCCTTGAGACTTGGATCGATGATGCTGAGCTGGGATTGTGTGATGACTCGCACAATTTGCTGCAAACCAATCACAACAACAACAACTGTAACCAATGCCTTAAAAGTTTCTAAAGAAAATACTAAAAAAAATACTAAAAAATACTGAAAAAATACCAAAAAAATAATAAATCATACAGAAAGTATTTTTTGTGAAAAGAAACCCCAAATTTTGATGAAATATACGCAGTGCGCTCGAACTCACTACCGTTTTCTTTAATTTGGTAGGACAAAGTGGCCGATTTTGTAGCGAATTGTGCGCTTCTTACTCCCACACTCGAGAAATTGGTAAGAAAAATCCATTAACAATAAGAAAGAAACACGAACAAACCTTGCTCTGACTCGACATGCATTAAATGCACTTCAAACGCTTTTTTTCAGCCCAAGTAGCGTCGAAACGGTGCTAGGTAGTGCCCAGCCTAAAGACAGAGAGAGAGGCAGAGACATGGAGCGAAAGAGAGAGCGCGAGACGGTCACACGACCCGCACGTGCTGAACATGCGTGAGAATCGTCGAACCTTTGGCTTTCCCACGAGCCATTTCTCACTGTCGCTTTGCTGGCTCAAGGGTGAACTGAACTACGAACCGCTTACCGCTCACCACCTACCCCTCCACCCTCTTGTGACTGTCAGGGGTGGGTGGGTACGTGTCCTTGCCAAGTTGCCAAGAATTTTGTAACCTGAGCGACAGCAAACTTTTTGCTTTTTTCATTTTTTGGCTGTAGCGAATCAAAAGCACTTTTCTTAATTTATATTTAGTATTTGAAATCGATAGCAAGTCGAGTTTTGTAGCGCACTTAGAGCGCATTAAGCATACGCCGCGTTTAACTTTTATTTTTGTCGCTTAAGTTGTCAAATTTAAAAATAGGTTTTCTTTTATTTAAAGGTCTATAAATCTAAGACTTTACGAATTTTCCTGGCAATTTTAGCTTACTTAAGTACGTAAAGCTTACAAGAAATTCAAATTATTAAGTATTTACAGCAATTAATCAATGGAATTGCTTTGAATCTTAGTTGTATGGATATATATCTTCGCAGTATGCTTTCATTTAATATCATTTCATTTAGAAACTTATTACTTTGAAGTAGTAATTGCTACTTTCACTTTAATTATTAAAAAGTTAACTTTATTATTCATTATCTTTATTTTAAGCATATTCATTTATATTATCAAACGATTAATTGTAGCACTGACATAAATGAACAGTTTATTTGTATTTAGTGGCAACTAGAGTATTTTAAATTAATAAAGACATACAAGAAACCATATTTAAATCAGTTTTAAGACTTAAGAATTATAATTCTAATTATAATAACTTTGACCAATTTAGATTTTTTAGAACTAAAGCAATTCATTTAAATATTATAACACGTTCTATGTGTGAATAGACTGGAGTATTGTTTGTTTAGTTGACTCATATTTATTTCCTTAAAAGAAATATATTGAATCTCGAAGTTCCTATGAGAAACACGGAATTGAGCCATATATTTTGGGCTTATATTCGGCACTAACTCATAGTTGCCTCAATTTTAGACCTATTTTTTCCAATTATAAATATCATAAGTTGACTGATAATTATGGATTTTAATTCAGATTATTTTCAATATTTATTTAAATCTAAATTGACAAGAGTTGAACCTATTTCCGATTTAAAATATTTCCCAATCCATAAAAGACTTGATCATCCCACTCTCAATTCTTACTTAAATTTATGCAACAAATTCCAATCACTCAACATAGCAAACCATAAGCTAATATTAAATATTAAGCGAGAATCAATCTAGAAATCAATTGTTTTGATTTGGGCATGCAGAGTAGGTCAGGCTGAAAGGTCATAGGTCAACGCCGTCAGTGGCACCTGCTCCATAACCTTGACCTAGAAAAAGGCGAGCAAACAAGAAGCAGGAGGCGCTGTTGGCACTTGTTGGAGCCGCATGCCACTTGCTACTTGCCGCACGCCACACACGCCGCACACGAGCCGGCGGCTAGAGCGACGCTGGTCGCGTGCTCCAGTTTCCCGGCAACAAGTCAACAAGGAGAAGAAGTAGAGATAGATGAAGAAGACAATGGCAGAAGCGGTGACACAATCACAGCAAGATATCATCAACAGACGACAATCGAGAATGGCCAAAGACTAAAACTAATACTAATCATAATAATCACTGAGTTTTTTATGCAGCTCGTGTGTGAGTGCGAGTGGAAGGTGTATAGCGCTTGCTGTCCTTGTTGCACTTGTGCTGTGGCAAGTGCTGCGCTGCCTGCTCATTTGTGCGTCCAGTGCACGCGCTCTCACTCGCTCAGCTGCCTCTCTCTCGCTCTCACTTACTTTGGTTTATGATCACAGTTTGCTTGCCACCACCAACTCAAGTTTGTGGCACGCGTACGAACGCACACTCGGGGGGTGGTTGCTGCTGCATCTTATTGGACCGCTACAAGCTCTGCCGCTGCCCGGCGGCAACCCTAACAGGAGTTGGGGGTTGGCCTGCACCAACGGCGGCCTGAACGTCCGTTAGTCGTGTGCTGCCAGAATCAGTCGAACGCCGTTCGCGCACACGATAAGTCACGTGCTCTTCCCGATCTACTGCCGCCGTAGCAAGTTCAAAAATCTCTTCAACTCTTAACTGTCTTTTTGCTGTGTGGCAAGTTTTCGCTAGTGATAAGAGCAAGCAGCTCTCAGTCGTGTCAACAAACTTTTGTTTATCAATAATGGAGCACAACATGCACGTGCAACATGCGCCACCCGCGCTGCATCATTGGGGCTACGCGGCTGCCAGTGCTGGTGTGCCAGCCATGCCGCCTGCCACGCCACAAGGTCACTGGGTGCCGCCGCCGCAAGGTCACAGCCATCAGAGCCACCACAGTCATCAGAGCCATCAAAGTCATCACTCGCAGCACAACAGTCTGAAGCGTGCGCTCTCCGAGAGCGACTGTGACGAGCTCTACTCGGAGGAGTCCTCCAAAGAACAGTGCGTATACTTAATACACAGTGAAAGTTTTATGATTTTTTATTAAATCGATTTCTTCTTGTGCAGAATTTCTCCAAGTGGTACGGGTAGCTGCCAACTGATGAGCAGAAAGAAGCGCCGCGGTGTCATCGAGAAGAAGCGACGAGATCGCATCAATTCCTCGCTCACGGAGTTGAAGCGTCTGGTGCCTTCTGCCTATGAGAAGCAGGGATCCGCCAAGCTGGAGAAGGCGGAAATACTACAACTAACAGTGGAGCATCTCAAGAGTCTGCAGTCTAAAAGTAAGTAGCACTGGCTAACTAAATTAAACGATAGATTGCTGGATAGTTATCGATGTAGGGGTTTTGAAATAAGTTTTGGGGAAACTTCTAGGAAACTACTTCTATTTTCGGGACCTTAAATTCTAGAAACTAGAGCAACTATGCTTTGATTAGCTAAATCAAGTAGAAAATATTTGTATAATATGGAAAGCGATTTTTCGATTATTCCTTTCATTTCTCTGTTGAATGAATCGATATGCGTCTATCGTATCCTGTTTGATAATTATCGTTACAAGAGCTTACAAATATGTCTAGAATTTAAGAGAGAAACTTCGTAGAACATGTTAAAGGGGGTTTACCATTCAATAGAGGAAACAAATGAATTCTTTGATAATTTTAGAAATTATTTCTAATATACAATATATCGATTCTTCGGTAATTCTTGTTAATCATGAAAAAGTTTATAAAGTGTGATAGAAACACCATTGTTTATTTAGAAATTAAATATTTCAGGGCTGATTTGGAAGTTTATATTATATAAAAATTAGGCATTTTTTAAATATTTCAAGCTCAAAATACTCACAAATCGTAAAGTTGTGAATAATTTTTGCTAGTTTTTTGGTAAATTAAACTTAAAAATATTTAAAAACTAGTTCTCATTGACTTGGTCCGTGAATAGAATTGAAAAGCTTTTAAAAATATAATTTCGCTGCTATTTTTAAATTTTCCTAAAAAATTGCTGATTTCTTTTTGACATATCTTTTGAAACACCCAAAATTTTACTAGGCAAACGAAGAACTTAATCACTTTTACTAGTGATTCTCCGAGACGGATCAATACAGTGGTCATAATCCTCGATTAATTGGCACACAATATGTGTCACATTACAATAAAGCTGGATAAACAATGCTTAACCTGTTGTGGGAAATAAACCACCGACAATTGTTCTTTTTTAGGGGATTGAAATCATTTTTTTGTTTTGGGCACGAGAGAATTTGGAATCTCGGCACTTCCCACGCTGTTGAATCGGGTGTTTGTAGCGATAATACCAACATTAACTAGAAACCACCACCCGCTTTTGGGTATAGCCAGTGTAGAGTGTAGAGAGGTACCGCCCCCCAGCCCGCCCCTGACCCACTCCGTACTTATTTCAGGGGGTAGTTTAGTTGTCTGCGCGTGGGAATTATTTGATGATATTTTGTGAATTGTTATTGACTTTTTGTATCCCATTTGCAGCCCTGGACTCGTTGAACTATGATCCACAGCGCGTGGCCATGGACTACCACATCATTGGGTTCCGCGAATGTGCCGCCGAAGTGGCCCGTTATCTGGTGACCATCGAGGGCATGGACATACAAGATCCACTGCGTCTGCGACTGATGTCCCATCTGCAGTACTTCTCCCAGCAGCGTGAGATCTCCGCCAGCGGTGGTTACCAACCCAATTGCGGTGCTACGCCCTATCAGAGCTACGCTCCCGCGGGCAGCAGCAGCTCCGCGTATGTGGCAAGCACTGGAGGTGGCTATATGAATCCATCACCCCATCATGTCAGTCGCTCCAGTGTGTCCACCGCCAGCGGAGCAGGTGCCAGTGATGTGCTGCCAAGTGTGATTGGACCGCACGAGCCCCGAGCAGAGCCGGCACCCCAACAACAGCAGCAGCAACAGCAACAAACGACACAACAACAGCAGCAACAACAACCGCAACAGCAACAACAACAGCAGCAGACATCACAGCACTACAGCCAGGATCACACAGTTCATCCAGAACAATCCCAATCCCAGCAGCAACAGATTCCCACCTACATTGATCTGACCAACAGTCACCGCAACGCAGTGGTGCCTGCCATCACCGCAGAGAGTCTCAGCTACAGCACGGCACCACATCCCTATCCGGTGAGTGGAAGTCAGGACTACAACAACGCCAGTGCCCTTCAGTACGCCTCAGTGAATGGCGCCAAACCCTACAGACCCTGGGGCGCTGAGATGGCCTACTAGGAAGCTAAGCAAGAGATCCCTCGCAGATCAGGAAGCATTTATCATCAACAAACAGCATTAAGTGAATTTCCAACCCAGTTCTAGTCAGAATATCGGATCAAAGCCGATCATGTGTGATAGTCTTAAGTTTTATACACCGAAAAGAAACGAGGGTTTCACTTCTCCCTAACCTCACAATTGTACTATATAATTTAGGTTTTAAGCAAAACTAAGTCAAACTTTTTTAATAACTATACATCTCATATATTTTATACGGTACTCTTTTGTAAATAAAATGAATTTTTTAAAAATAAACTTGAAACTTTTCAATATACTTTCGGTCTTTAATGAAATAGGGGCATTTTCACATTACCATAACTTGGAAACTACGAGAGCTGGAATGGCCAAATTCACACATTGTGTGTACGATACTACTATAACTATTCTCACCAAGTTTACTTCGAGTCGGACAACTGTATTCTTAGATCTTAGCAACCAACCTCACAGACTATGTGAATGAATAGAATGGATTAGGGTTTAAAACACATAATGTCGTGAAAAACTTAGCTTATCCTTTTGCGCTTCAAAAACAGGATTACATACATTCTATTTACTAAATTTAAATAACAATTCTTGCTAGTAAAGGATTTGTAAGCAGAAAGCACGTGACCTCCTCATAGTCTGTACCAATTTCCACACAAATACTCGTATTTATGCAAAACAACAAACCTTGTGTTTCAAACCCATTGAACTGGAAAACATAATCGCGACTAATAAGCTGCGGCCACTGTGCGCGACCCAAGGTTACCGATGACCACTGTGCACTGACCACGCTGACCACTGTCCAGGCGAGCCCTTTTGCAGGGGGTTGGGTCAAAATTTGAAATTTACATATCGACAAAAGCGTTAACCAAATATTGAAATACCCAAAAATAAATTAGTTAAGCCGCATAATTAGAAACAGGCTTCGCAAAGAACAGAAATACACAAAAAACACACCCCACCCAACCCCTAAACGGAAAACTACAAAAAACGACAATTTTCCAACTGAAAACAAGAAAAACTGAAAGTTAGACACTTAAAAGAAGAATTCTAAATGAAATCTTCAACAGTTTTCTAAATTCCCAAATTGCAGTAACTTTAGCTACCAACAAAATTGTAATAAGCGTTTCCGTGCGCAACAAACAAGTGGGAGATTATAGCAACCCTTAAGAGGGAACTACTTCCAAATATCATATATTGTCATGAAACAATCTTTTGCGCATTAATTTTAATTTTGCCGGTTAAACATAAATGTTTTCAATATTTATGACGTTACCAGGATAGCGGAGGACTCTATGTGAGAGACCTTTTAGCTGTGACTTCCCACGCAGGCGAATCAGAGTTTCCACCCCATAGCAAAAATAACACAAACGGCATTAAAAAGTCCTGTGCAGTGAGGGGTGTCCTCCCCGAGATCATCAACATCAACATAGTCAACACCATCAGAGTAATATACACGTCAAAACTTCCAATTAGAGCCAATCATTTGGCTACGGGACACTATAGCTTTATTGGGGTGGTTTTCCACCGATATTTATACTGGTGACTCGAGATTTGCGTACAAAAACACGAGCACAGTCCGAAAACGATTTCATTCCTTGGATTACAGTCGCAGAGAGAGCAGCAGGCGAGCAGCGCTGGTACAACGCGTGGAAGGGTGAAGCTCTCCCTCTCTCTCTCACACACACACCCATATGCACTTACATGCATGTGTGGCCGCAAACTAAACCGCTTGAGTGGTTTATTTTTATTGCGATTCGATTCAATTAAGTGGAATATTATGTGATTTTTTCAATGAATATTCATGTTAAACCTGCCACCAAATTACCGAATTTCCATATGCAGACACACTTGATCGATTTTTGGCACTTGTATTGCATTGTTTGTGCGTTTATGACAACATTGGAAATTGCAGCTGGTCACATACGCAAATACATGTAAAGACTTAATATGTGGCGCAAACTTACGTGTCCTTTTTGTTCCTGTGTTCCTGTGTTCTTGTTTTATATGGTGCATGACGTTTATGCATCATTGACTCCATGTGCATTTCCGTAAACATTATAAATGTATTCCAATAGGTTTTTATCGCGAAAATATATTCAAAACCACAGCAAATGGCGCACTTTTCCACAAGTGTCACACACACATACGATAATCAGATCACACATACATCAACAAGTTAGAGAAGAGCACAGCGCGCAGCCGGTCAACGCGAGAGAGTTTCGATAACTTTGTTTTGTTTATCGCTGTGAACGAGCATGAAAATTTGTTTTGATACTTTGACATTTTGTTTTTTTTTTTCGTAGTATTTGTTGAAACTATCGAAATTACAAATGTTTTTTGATTGCCGGTCGTAGCGTATTTATTACTTGTTTATTAAGCGGCACGCGCATATTGCACCGGCAAAGCACCAAATCAACTGCCACTGTGATGTAATGCCAATGATGAGTTTAATAAAGATGTGAACTTTACGCACGTTGCGCGCTCATTACAAATGTGGGCCAGTAAACTAATGGCGCCGCCGTTGACGACATTAATGCGCGGCCGGGGACTTGTCAAGATGTGCACGCGATGCAGCTGCACCAAGCGTAAGAACAAACCACAACACATGTATTATCTTTCAGCTTATTATTTTATTCAACAAATTTATTCACACGCACACACACACACACACAATGAGGCTTAGTGCCACGGCACCTGGTTGCCAATAGTGCCCTTCTTGTGGAACTTGGCCGTAGCTGCGGCTGTGGTGGCCAGCGTTGGAGTCGTCGGATTTGGTTCATATGTTGGTCCACTTCCTTCGGCCTTAAGCACAGCAGCGCACTTCCATTGTCGCGTGTAGTTCATTCGCCAAATCCGCACACAGCCATCATCCCCAGTCGAGATGAGCATGGTGGCCAGCATATTCCAGCAGACGCGCCAAACGGGGCAGTTGTGCTCACTAAACTTAAGTGTTTGAAGCTCAAGTTTGGCCTTGCCCGCAGAATCACTGTAAAAAAGGGAAACAGTTAATGCTTATTCTCCTCTTAAGACTTGTAGCCACTCTTACGTCACGCCGCGTATGTTGACTATGTAGAGATCCTTACTGGCCACGGCAAGCATGTGGAAGGTGCGTCCTGCGTTGGGTGCAAAGGCAACGTCTGTGACCGGATCAGTTATATCGTTGACAGTCTCAATTTTGACACATTTACGTGCATTTTCGCTGTAATCAAAGAGGAACACTTTGCCCGTAGGCGTGGCGGACTCATCGCTGCCCGCCTGCAGACACTTTAGTAATGAATCCTGAATATAATAGCTAATCACAAACTCACCGCTAGAAGCTGTGTGACCATATAGGTAGATGTGTTCCACGACAGGCAGCTAAGTGACAATTTGTTGGCAATCTCATGCTGCACTGGCCATTGTGATAGATTCATTATATCAGGTGCTTCATAGATGCGTATAATCCCATCAGCTGAGGCGGTGGCCAACAGCAGACCCAGGTATTTGGGTGCAAACTCCACGTCCGTAACACTGGTGCGGGAATCAACCAGCGTAGTGCGTCTCACCCAGCGTCGTGTGGGTGCATTTGTTGTGGATACCTTTTCACCCATGACCTCCTCCCAAACGGAAGCGGTGCGATCGAAAGAGCAAGTGGCTATAACCTGGCCAAATTCTGGATTGGCCCACGAAACACGCCATATGGATCCCGAATGAGCTTTCCAACTGCTCGTCACAGCCCACTTGCCATGCTCGTCCTCGTCCCATATCTGCAACACACAAATTGATTTTGCTTCAACACAAACAAAAGCTGAGAGAATTTTACTGTTTACCTTTACTGTTTGATCGCTGGAGCAAGTTGCCATTCTGCAACCGTAGTAATCGAACACAACGTCGTGTATAACATCTTTGTGGTCGGCAATGATAGGCTCTATATCAAACATGTTTGTTTGTTTTTATTTAGTTTAGAAACCAACGCAAAAAAATAAAACGCGGTTTTTTTTACTGCATATGCAAATGTTGTGGTCGACGGCAGCTCTTTTCCTTTGCTTAGGTTGGCAGCCCGCGTTTGTCGTTTTGCAACACTTGTTGCTGGTATCGGTCATGCGATTATTGGCAATCGTTATCGGTCGCTGCCTAAAGAGAATCGGATTCATATTTACGCGTATAAAAACCACTGATAAAGTTATAAACAATTGCAAAATATGTGCATTAACATAAGTGTCACATTCTTTGAATGCTAAGCAAGTGCAGCGCGCAATGTGTCAATTGAATTGAGCTAAAAACGTGCCGCAAACAGAAAAAGTAACCGCAAAGAAATCCACCCACAACAACCACAACCCAATTGGACAACTTTATTTTGTGGCCGGATAAAAACAGTTATAGACAACAAAATTGCTAACAAAAAGAGACGTGCAAAGCGCAACACAATGGAGAAGAGTAAGTCAATGGCCAGTCGAAGTGTTAATCTAAGCACCAAGTACCCAATTGATGTGCGATTAGTGAATTTTCATACATAAATATGTGCATTTGTTAATGCCTTACAAGGGGCCAAAGCACGGGTTATTCACCTCAAGCAGAGCACACGGCGAGCGAGCAACTTGCATAAATCAACATTCAAATAACGGTGAATCTAGTTGCTTAACCGTGTGAGTGTGTGTGTACAATAATTTGTTGATTAATTGAATATATATTTTGCATTTGGTCAGCATAATTTCTTCAATATGTTTTTCTCTCTCGTGGTCTCTCTCTCGGTGCGCGCTCTCTTTCTCTCACCGCTTGGGCTGACCTTGATTTCTATTGGGCTCGCATATCGCGCGATGTCCGCATGACACTGTATGTGTGTTATGAGTGTATGTGTATGTGTGCGTGTGCCTGTACATGTAATTCTTATGTATGTTTATATCTAACCGTGATTGTGTGTGTGTTTGTGTGCCTCGGTTGAATTGTTGTGGGTGGGTTTCAGAATAATTCTCTGAAAGGCAGTCACAACGAGCCGGCTTCAATTACTTAATAGTTAATTTAGTGTATGTGCTGTAATTGAAGATTGAGCGTGAGACGCTTGCCTCAACAGCACTGACGTCGCGTGTAAGTCTCCAAACTGATAAGGTACTTCTTACACATATACGGAAGTACATATGTAGATATCAAATCCCAGACGTCTCAAGTATAACGCCACAACAGAACACGCGTCCACAGCTTACGCCTAGTGATAATCCAAAAAAAAGATGGCCACGCGCCAAACATGAATAATTGTCGAGGTAGCTGAAAATACACATTGTAGACATTGATAAGAATTCTTCCGATTGGTCAAGCGGAATTGTTGTTACCACTTACCAAAAATAAAAACAATACATAAACAAATGGTAAATCACGCAAACAAAAGTATTAATCATAGACGCCAGCCGGTGTATTGATTATTGTGCTTGCTCATAATAGAAATCGTAAGATGTTTGTGCGCCTTATCAGCTGGCTGGAAAGAGTCTTTAGTGACTTTAAAAAAACCTCTGGTGATTTCAAATAAAATTAAACTGATGCCATAGCAATGCAGCATTGGCGTGATCTGTTCGTGAGCAGCGTTTGTTTTAATTTGATTACACACACAGACATGCGAATCTAAATCACAAGATAATCAATTTTTTGCTTGTTCGTCATTTGCAATCAGTTTCCTTTATTTGTTGACGTCCAGTCTCGAGTGCAATTTCGGGTTGTTGTTGTCGCTGCTGCTTTTGTAATTGTAATTGTTGTAGTTGCTGCAGTTTCCTTGATTGCGTTCGTGTTATCATGACCCTGAACGATGTCCAGTAAGTGCATCATGAATGTCAAGCAATAAAGATTAATTTTAAGTTACGCAACAACAACAACAGCCTTGACATTGAAAGCGGAGCGGCAAAAGTGCGCGTATTTATGTGTGTGAGTGTGTGACAGATAGAGAGCGTGAGAGATGCGCGTGAGAACAACATACCAAACTTGCTTGTTATCGATTTAACAAAATGTTATCGAAGCTTAAGCGCCAAGCCACAAATTCAATGTAAGCAGCAAAGAAACAAATCTTTTTGAAGACCGCGTAGTTAAAAAGGTGGAGGTGTATATTTGCTTTGTCGGAAAGTATATGCGCAGTATGCTAAATGGCCGCCGCTGTAAAGTGTTTAAATTATACCTAATTAATACTTTAATTACTATGGACAACTTTCAATTATATTAAATGTACAACATTAGTGTAAATAATGCTTTTGTAATAGTTACTGGGTCTTTTCCAGCCGGCGTGCTTGACCTGCAAAGCCCTTTGAGCAATTTACATACAAGCACAGAAAGCTGAACTAAAAAAGCATGCATACACACACACACACACACATGCAGCCACCTGCTGCTGCTGTCGACGCAGACTTTTGGGCATAAGCATAAGCACTTGATTATTGATAGTGACTGCGACGCCGACTGCGGCCCAGTGGGCAAAAGCAGAGGCAGCGATAGTGTACGACGCATTGTGGAATCGCCTTCGTTGACCAGTCGCATTTCAATCGTCGGTCAATCAAGTAGCAATCGTGCGTAAACTTGTTGCTTCACGTCGTTGCGTGGCGGGCGCGTTTTTTAACACGAGCAAATAAATCAAATGCAATTAATTGCCAAATTAAATTGAAGCAATCGTGGTAAAAATAATTAATTGCTTACAAAATTATAGAGAATTTTATTTAATTATTTGTATAACGTGTTACTTGTGTAGTTCTTATCGGCAAACCAAGAAGTGGGCACTTCTTATTTAATCAGGCCATATTTCTAAGATTTGTGTATGGAAAGTTATTAAATTTCTGAACAGTGTTTACACTAGATATCGTATTGGATTGCATAATAATACAAGTTACACAAATATGTGTCTAAATAGACGTTTCTGGGTTTTGTGTCTTTAAAAAAATGTATACCCTGGCACACTTACATATTGTAATGGTTAAAATCGTTGACCTCTTCGATACACCAAAGCTAATTTGCATGCCCACAAAGCTGCTGCTGCTGTCAGTGGTATTATTCATGTCTGTTTTTGCTTTAAATTTTGAAAACGTAGTACTTTGTACCCCGATTAGGGTTAAAGCTTCGATTTGAATACTCTTTTACGTAGGATTTATTAATTAATTAAAAACAAAGGTGACCGAATTACGAAAAATCTTAATTTTTTTTCAGTTCTTTCATATAGCAACTTTGTTGGCTCATGTAAATTGGAAAACTACAGAATCTTCATACATATTCAGTTCGATTTTACAAGCTCAAATTAAGTTTGACATTGAACTACAAAGTGTTGTTTAAAAATACCTCAAGTTCACCTTAAAAAACTTAATCGATGAGAATCTGAAGTCATGTACCTTCTTATATAAGTTCAGTACGTTGTTGCTAACAAGTGATAAGCAAAGTACTTGACCAGAAATTTATATTAATCATAGAGTATTGAAGATTCGCTTAAGCCAATTTATTATTAATAGGTTTTTTGTGTTCGTTTTCTTGATTGTTTCTTTTTTATTTTATTTATTTTTTGGAAACTAGTTTAGTGATAATTATGCATTTAAGTTATATGTATTTTGATTTGCTTTGGCATACAAATTCGTATGCCAATACGGGGATTAACCTTTTGAACTCACTGTGGCCTGCTGCCCCATAATTAAGCTATACTTTTTGTTTTATAAATATTAATGTCATGAAACAAATTGAATGCAATTTTGTAGCTTTAATTTGGATGTACTAACTGATGTTTATAGCATTGTTAATCACTCTGGCGTTTATAACATTCCTATTGAAATTGCTCTTTGGTCGCGGAAGCGATCTCGAAAGACAAAAACCCCGAGAAATCCCGACTAACACCGACAACAACAGTCAAAGTAAGAATTGTATGCTTTTATTAACTTATTTAACTACCTAAAAAAGCTAAATAAAGGGTTCTGGTAATTGTTTGGCTAAGCAAAACTAGTTTTGAGCTCAGCTTACAAGCAACATTATGAGATGGGTAGAGGAGACTTAAAAAACTAATACTTATTGAGATTTAAATATTTTATTTGTTGTTTTTAATGTGGTAACTGGGTACAAACGAGCCGAGCATTTTATTGTTTAATTTATTAACTTGTATTTTTCTTTACATTGCAGACAACTCCAGTGTTATTGCGGCTACAGCGACAACATCGTCAGCAATAAAAACAACAACAGCAACAAAAAGTAGCACGGAGCCACAACAACAGCGTTATCAGAAGACGAGCATTAAGAAAGTGAAATTCTCAAGCGAAAGTCTTAAATCCTCCGACGTTGATAATCTCTGTGAGCAGTTGAAGGATAACGTTTTGAGCGATTTGAGTAATTTTAATATCAATAACAATAACAACAACAATAACATCGATATCAAATACAACAAAATGAGCGAGCAGGAGACAACAACAACAACGACGACGGAAACAGCTGATACAACCGATGGGGAACGCCCAAGCTTTTTGGTAATATTTATAGCCATTTAATAGCATAACAACTGCTCCTATTAATAAATGTAATTAATTTTACAGGTGGGTGACGAAATCGATGAAAAGGAGGCCATTGAAGCAGGTGAAGCAGGCGATGAATTTCCGCAGAAAATGCAAAGCGATGTGCGACAAAATGGCGACATTACGGAGCGTCGCAAGCGTCTTAGGTTAGTTCCGAACGAGCACAACAACAACCCCAACGACCATTATAAATTAACTACGTCATTGTTGTTATGACTGTTGCCGACGCCAAACAAATCGCGCGAGTTTCACCGACAGAGATAGCAATACACGCAGGCATATGAAAACAACGTGCAGCGGCAAAGGCAAAAGTTTTTATCTTGAAGAGCTTTCAAGAGAGACGTAGCAGCAGCAATTGAGAGAGTGACCGTGTGCAAGAGCGGCAACTTCGAGAGAGAGCAGAAGAGTGAGAGACCGAGCTGCAGGTGCCTGCAATGCACTGTGGGAACTGTTGAGTTCTTGTTTATTTTCATTCATAACAACAAATGAAGCCGCTGTCAACAGAGGTCAACTTCTCTTACGACGCTTTCTCTCTCTCCCACTCTACTGCACACAGAGACCACTCTCTTAAGCAAGTGTGTGTGTCGTTTGAATAACGGCGTCATCACGCCATGGTCGGCTTGGTTGCTGTGGTCTCAAGCTGCGGCTGTTGCCAGTTTTTAAGCAACTGTCGTGGATAACGGACGTTAATTTTTTTTCTCCTTAACGCGTTGAGCTCATTGCCCAAAACATTTGTCGCGTGTGATTTTGTTAGCTTTTCTGACCTGCTGGCATTAGTTTTTTATTAGTTTCATTTAGACGCTTTTCATTGTATTCCCAACGGTGAAAGTGTGCTGGTAACAGCAGAAAAAATATATATTGATTTGTAATTCGTTTTTGGAATCGATGCGCTTGCATAATCAGTAAATTAGAAACAAGTCGTAGTTACTACACAAAATACTTCAACTTTGGACTTGTGAATGATATTAGCCTTGATTGCATTGGTCAGAATGCTAAAGCGTCGCGCCAGCAAACGTTTTGTGCTTGTTGAATCTGGCGAAGAGCCACAGTCAGCTGGAATAATGAATTCCAATGATGATGGCCCAATTACCATACCACAAATTGTGGCTATTGATCACGATGACACCAACAACAATAACGATAGCAACAATGAGATAAACAATTCGTCATCGGCAGCAGCAACAATCACCTCGTTGCTCAGTGTACAAAGCTCCTCCGGCACATTAAAGTAAATCACAGCGCAAAGAATTTTTATAATCCACTTGCTCATTATTTTTATAGCAAGTAAATATAATTGACTTATAAATGCAAAAAGCGTCCTCTATTTAGCGCTCTCTGTGCTCACATACACATATTTGCGTGTGTGTTTGTGTGAGCAGGCGAGCGGTAGAATGAGAGCGTAAAGTAAACAATGTAAAAGCTTTAAACCGGTTTGCCAAAAAAGCGCCACACTCCAAAGTTCGCTCTCTCGTCCTCTACTCTCTCTTTCGTGCTGTCTCTCTCGCGCGCTCATCTAACATTGACCCAGACACGCACACTATGCAACACTATTGAGAGCACGCATTTAAAATGACCTCAATAGTGGGTGGAAGTGGGCAGCATATATAAATTGATATTATAAAACTTTTCACTTAGTTAATTACAATATGTATTTTTACAGACCCAGCATGTCCCGTGGCACGGGACTTGGCCAGGAGCGAGATCAATATCGGGACTTTCATATTGCCACCACGGAGGAGTTTGTTAAACGCTTTGGCGGCACTCGTGTGATAAATCGCGTTCTTATCGCCAACAATGGTATTGCGGCGGTCAAGTGTATGCGTTCCATACGCCGTTGGTCCTATGAGATGTTCAAGAACGAGCGTGCCGTTCGTTTTGTGGTTATGGTCACACCCGAGGATCTGAAGGCCAATGCCGAATACATTAAAATGGCCGATCATTATGTACCTGTTCCCGGTGGCTCCAACAACAACAACTATGCGAATGTTGAGCTCATTGTCGATATTGCACTTCGCACTCAAGTACAGGTGAGTTTTCGTTTATTTTCTATTTTGCTTTGCACATTCCAACGACCTCTTAAAAAAATCAAAAAAAAAAATCGTATGATTTTTGTTTACGTACTCGTCGAAAACTCGTAGAGCCCTAAGAACTCGAAAGCTGTGAGAGTGTGTGTGCTGTGTGCGCAAGAGCGGGACAGCAAGCACTAGAATACACTGTGCAACATAGTAGGGTTATAGTTTTAAAAGTAATAGTTGTAGATTTGAGCGTAAGGTGACGGAAATCAATAGTTTTCTATCACTTATGTGAGGAATTCTACATCCATGCTTCCTATGTCTCTTTCTGCCTCTGTCGCTCTCAGTTTCCCCTTCTCCTCTTCACACGCTCTCACGACTTATCACTTTGAACCTTAGCTGGGGAATGAAACTGTTTATTTATGGACTCTTACTCTTAGCTTATTACAAAGTTTTGACCTTAAGTACGCGACTTTGAAGTGCTTTCAGTTTATATAATTTGCATATTTTGAACTGTTTTTAAATAGGAAATTTGTGTTTTTAGTAAATAGGGATATAGAGTAGTTAAATTTCTAAATTTTTTTATTTAATGAGCTACAAGATCAAGTGTCAGGCAAGGGCCCTCAAATCGCTCATCTTCTGGAGACTTTAAGAATAGAAACCTTCCAAACTGTTCCAATTTTCTTATTCCTCTTTGAAACTCTAATAACTGTAACCGTTTTCATTTTAGGCCGTCTGGGCTGGCTGGGGACATGCGTCGGAGAATCCCAAGCTGCCGGAACTGCTGCACAAGGAGGGTCTGGTGTTTTTGGGTCCGCCCGAGCGTGCCATGTGGGCGCTAGGAGACAAAGTGGCCTCCTCCATTGTGGCCCAAACGGCGGAGATCCCAACCTTGCCCTGGTCCGGTTCGGACCTAAAGGCTCAGTACAGCGGCAAGAAGATTAAGATATCCAGTGAGCTCTTTGGACGTGGCTGTGTCAACAATGTGGAACAGGGTCTGGCAGCAGTCAGCAAGATTGGTAAGTCAGAGAACTGCTTGAAAAATGCATGGAGTACTCATCTAACTGTCTTTCAGGCTTCCCTGTGATGATCAAGGCCTCGGAGGGAGGCGGTGGCAAGGGTATTCGTCGTGTGGACACGGCAGAGGAATTTCCCGCACTTTTCCGTCAGGTACAGGCCGAGGTGCCCGGCTCTCCCATTTTTGTGATGAAGCTGGCGAGTGGAGCACGTCACTTGGAGGTGCAATTGCTGGCGGATCAGTATGGCAATGCCATTAGCTTGTTTGGACGTGATTGTTCCATACAGCGACGTCATCAGAAGATCATCGAGGAGGCGCCAGCCATAGTCGCCCAACCGGAAGTCTTTGAGGACATGGAGAAGGCAGCGGTGCGTCTGGCCAAGATGGTGGGCTATGTGAGTGCAGGAACTGTGGAGTATCTGTACGACCAAGAGGGCAGATATTTCTTCCTCGAGCTGAATCCACGTCTGCAGGTGGAGCATCCATGTACCGAAATGGTTGCCGATGTCAATCTACCCGCCTGTCAGCTACAGATTGGTATGGGTATTCCCCTGTATCGTCTGAAGGACATACGTTTGCTCTACGGTGAATCCCCGTGGGGTTCATCGGTCATTGACTTTGAGAATCCACCGAATAAGCCACGTCCCTCGGGACACGTTATTGCCGCCCGCATCACATCCGAGAATCCCGATGAGGGATTCAAGCCCAGCTCTGGTACCGTACAGGAGCTCAACTTCCGTTCCAGCAAGAACGTGTGGGGTTACTTCAGTGTAGCCGCCTCCGGAGGATTGCATGAGTTCGCGGACTCGCAGTTCGGTCATTGCTTCTCCTGGGGCGAGAATCGTCAGCAGGCACGAGAAAATCTTGTGATTGCCCTCAAGGAGCTGTCGATTCGTGGTGATTTCCGTACCACCGTCGAGTATCTGATCACGCTGCTGGAAACGAATCGTTTTCTGGACAACACCATAGACACCGCCTGGCTGGATGCTCTGATCGCAGAGCGTATGCAGTCAGAGAAGCCGGACATCCTCCTTGGAGTCATGTGTGGAGCTCTGCACATTGCGGATCGTCAGATCACCGAGTCATTCTCCAGTTTCCAGACCTCACTCGAGAAGGGTCAGATCCAGGCAGCCAATACTCTGACCAATGTGGTCGACGTGGAGCTGATCAATGGTGGAATCCGTTACAAAGTCCAGGCCGCAAAGAGTGGACTCAACTCCTACTTTTTGCTGATGAACAATTCGTTCAAGGAGATCGAGGTGCATCGTCTGTCCGATGGTGGTCTGCTAATCTCCCTGGAGGGTGCCTCCTACACCACCTACATGAAGGAGGAGGTCGATCGCTATCGCATTGTGATTGGCAATCAAACCTGTGTCTTTGAGAAGGAGAATGATCCCTCCCTCCTGCGCAGTCCCTCTGCTGGCAAACTGATCAACATGATCGTCGAGGATGGTGCCCATGTGGCCAAGGGTCAGGCCTTTGCGGAAATCGAGGTCATGAAGATGGTGATGACGCTGACCTCCCAAGAAGCAGGCACAGTCACCTTTGTGCGTCGTCCGGGAGCAGTGCTGGATGCGGGTTCGTTGCTGGGACACCTGGAACTGGATGATCCTTCGCTGGTGACAAAGGCACAGCCCTGCAAGAGTCAGTTCCCACAGCCAGAGAATGCACCCATCCCCGAGAAGCTGAACCGTGTGCACAACACGTACAAGAGCATACTGGAGAACACCTTGGCGGGTTACTGTCTGCCCGAACCCTTCAATGCCCAGCGCTTGCGGGACATCATTGAGAAGTTCATGCAGAGTCTGAGGGATCCTTCGTTGCCACTGCTCGAACTGCAGGAGGTGATTGCCTCCATCTCGGGCAGAATCCCCCTCTCCGTTGAGAAGAAGATTCGCAAACTGATGACCCTCTATGAGCGTAACATTACCAGTGTGCTGGCCCAGTTCCCATCCCAGCAGATAGCCAGTGTGATCGATAGCCATGCGGCTACGCTGCAGAAGCGTGCGGACCGCGATGTTTTCTTCCTGACCACCCAGAGCATTGTCCAGTTGGTGCAGCGCTATAGGAACGGCATACGTGGTCGCATGAAGGCCGCTGTCCATGAGCTGCTGCGTCAGTACTACGATGTGGAGTCCCAGTTCCAGCACGGACACTATGACAAGTGTGTGGGACTCGTGCGGGAGCATAACAAGGATGACATGCTGACGGTGGTCAACACAATCTTCTCGCACTCGCAGGTGGCCAAGAAGAATCTGCTGGTCACGCTGCTCATCGATCATTTGTGGGCCAATGAGCCGGGACTAACCGATGAGCTGGCCAACACGTTGAGCGAACTCACCTCCCTGAATCGTGCCGAGCATTCCAGGGTAGCGTTGAGATCCCGCCAGGTGCTGATTGCCGCCCACCAGCCAGCCTATGAGTTGAGACACAATCAAATGGAATCCATCTTCCTCTCGGCTGTGGACATGTATGGCCATGACTTCCATCCTGAGAACCTGCAGCGTTTGATTCTGTCGGAGACCTCGATCTTTGACATACTCCATGATTTCTTCTACCACTCGAATCGTGCGGTCTGCAATGCCGCCCTGGAGGTGTACGTGAGACGTGCGTATACCTCCTATGAGCTGACCTGTCTGCAGCATCTGGAGCTGTCGGGTGGTTTACCCCTGGTGCACTTCCAGTTCCTGCTGCCCACAGCGCATCCGAATAGACTCTTCTCCCGCATGAGTTCACCCGAGGGATTGGATCATGCTGCAGCGGAGACTCTGGGTAGCTCCTTTGTGCGTACTGGTGCCATTGCTGCCTTTGATTCCTTCGAGCACTTTGAGATGTATTCGGATGAGATACTTGATCTACTCGAGGACTTTGTTTCGCCAGCTTTGGTTAGCGCCAAGGTCTTGGAGGCCGTGGAGGCGGTGGACTCTATTTCGGATAGTCGTCACAGCACCTCCATCAATGTCTCCTTGTCCGATCCCATTTCTCGAGCCAATGCCGCCGAGGAGGCCAAGTCCACGGAGCCCATTCACATCATTAGTGTGGCTGTGCGTGAGACGGGTGAAATGGACGATGTGCAGATGTCGCAGATCTTTGGCAGCTACTGTCGCGAGCACAACGAGGAGCTGTTCCAGCGACGCATACGTCGCATCACCTTTGCCGCTTTGAAGAAGCGTCAATTCCCCAAATTCTTTACGTATCGTGCGAGGGATAAGTTCGAGGAGGATCGCATCTATCGGCACTTGGAACCGGCATCTGCCTTCCACCTGGAGCTGAATCGCATGAAGACCTATGATCTGGAGGCACTGCCCACAGCCAATCAAAAGATGCATCTGTATCTGGGCAAGGCCAAGGTGTCCAAGGGTCAAGAGGTCACCGACTATCGTTTCTTCATACGCTCGATCATCCGTCACTCGGATCTGATCACCAAGGAGGCATCGTTTGAGTATCTCCAGAACGAAGGTGAACGTGTGCTCCTCGAGGCCATGGATGAACTGGAGGTGGCCTTCTCCCACCCACATGCCAAGCGCACCGATTGCAATCACATTTTCCTCAACTTTGTGCCCACGGTCATCATGGACCCGGCCAAGATCGAGGAATCTGTGACCAAAATGATCATGCGTTACGGCCCACGTCTGTGGAAGCTGCGTGTGCTTCAAGCGGAGCTCAAGATGGTCATCCGCCAGTCCACCCAATCCCCAACGCAGGCGGTGCGTCTCTGCATTGCCAACGACTCGGGCTACTTCCTGGACATCTCCATGTACACGGAGCAAACGGAACCAGAAACGGGCATCGTAAGTGGTGACTTTACTTCCCTGTGAAACAGTTGATTCATGCTCTGCTCTTTCCAGATTAAATTCAAGGCCTATGGTGAGAAACAGGGATCACTACATGGTCATCCCATCTCCACGCCGTACATGACCAAGGATTTCCTGCAGCAGAAGCGCTTCCAGGCGCAGTCCAATGGCACCACCTATGTCTATGACGTGCCGGACATGTTCCGCCAGATGACCGAACGCCACTGGAAGGAATTCTCCAAGGCGCGTCCTTCGGTGGACATACGCATACCAGACAAGATACTGCTGGAGTGCAAGGAGCTGGTGCTCGAGGGTGACAGTCTGGTGGAGATGCAGCGTCTCCCAGGCGAGAATAATGTATGTACTTCACAAGCTAACCCTCGCCAGCAATGCCCTTTAATTTTCTAATTCTTGCCTTGCAGTGCGGCATGGTTGCTTGGCGCATTATCTTGGCTACTCCAGAGTATCCAGCTGGTCGGGAGATCATAGTGATTGCCAACGACTTGACATACTTCATTGGTTCCTTTGGCATCAAGGAGGATATCGTCTTTCACAAGGCCTCACAGCTGGCACGACAGCTCAAAGTGCCACGTGTAAGTTGAAAGTGGTCTACGTCCCAAGCCAACTCCAGCTCACTTTGAATACTACTCCTTTCCAGATCTATATATCGGTTAACAGCGGTGCTAGGATCGGACTCGCCGAGGAGGTGAAGGCCATGTTTAGAATAGCCTGGGAAGATCCCGAGGAGCCAGACAAGGGTTTCAAGTATCTCTATCTGTCCACGGAGGACTACGCCAAGGTGGCCAATCTGAATTCGGTGCGTGCCATACTCATCGAGGATGAGGGCGAGCAGCGTTACAAGATCACCGACATCATTGGCAAGGACGATGGCTTGGGTGTGGAGAATCTACGCTATGCGGGTCTCATTGCTGGTGAAACGAGCCAGGCGTACGAAGAGATTGTCACCATTGCCATGGTCACGTGTCGCACCATCGGCATTGGCTCCTATGTCGTGCGTCTGGGACAACGTGTCATTCAAATCGACAACTCCCACATTATACTCACGGGCTATGCGGCTCTGAATAAGGTAAGTTGGGGAAGCTACTGTCGCCTTCACTGGTACTAATCACCACTCTTGCTCCTCTAGCTGCTGGGACGCAAAGTTTATGCCTCGAATAATCAGTTGGGTGGCGTCCAGATCATGTTCAACAATGGTGTGACCCACAAAACTGAGGCTATCGATCTGGATGGTGTCTACACCATACTGGACTGGCTGTCCTACATTCCCGCCTACATTGGCTGCGATCTGCCCATTATATTGCCCAGCGATCGGGTCGATCGTCCCGTTGACTTTATGCCCACCAAATCGCCATATGATCCACGCTGGATGCTCGCTGGTCGTGTCAATCCCGTGAATGCCAATGATTGGGAGAATGGTTTCTTCGATCGTGATTCATGGAGTGAGATTATGGCACCTTGGGCCAAAACAGTGGTCACCGGTCGTGCTCGGCTTGGTGGTGTGCCTGTGGGTGTCATCGCTGTGGAGACACGCAGCGTAGAGGTAGAAATGCCCGCTGATCCGGCCAATTTGGACTCGGAAGCCAAGACACTGCAGCAGGCAGGACAAGTCTGGTATCCGGATTCATCCTACAAAACGGCACAGGCCATCAAGGACTTTGGACGCGAAGAGTTGCCACTGATTGTGTTTGCCAACTGGCGTGGCTTCTCCGGTGGCATGAAGGACATGTACGAGCAGGTTGTGAAATTCGGTGCCTACATTGTCGATGGACTGCGGGAATACAAGAAGCCTGTGCTTATCTATTTGCCACCCAATGCGGAGCTACGTGGCGGTGCCTGGGCCGTGTTGGATTCCCTGATCAATCCACGGTATATGGAGACTTATGCTGATCCCGAGGCACGTGGCGGTGTGCTCGAACCCGAGGGCATTGTGGAAATCAAGTACAAAGAGAAGGATCTCGTCAAGACCATCCACCGTTTAGATGCCACAACAATTGGCGTAAGTTGAGCAGTCACCACAACTAAGAGGAAGATTTACTTAAAGTGTTTTACTTACAGCTCAAACGGGAACAGGATGAAGCTTTGGCCGCAGGGGATAAGACGAAGGCCGGCCAGCTGGATGAGAAGATTAAGGCCAGAATTGCGGTGCTTATGCATGTCTATCACACGGTCGCCGTGCACTTTGCCGATCTGCATGACACGCCCGAACGCATGCTCGAAAAGGAGTGCATCAGTGAGATTGTGCCCTGGCGCGACTCACGTCGCTGGCTCTACTGGCGACTGCGTCGTCTGTTGCTGGAGGATGCCCACATTAAGAGGATACTGCGTGCCCAGGACAATCTATCCGTTGGCCAGGCCAAGCAGATGCTGCGCCGCTGGCTAGTGGAAGACAAGGGCGCCACCGAGGTAAGCTACAGATATCCCTTTGTTGTGTATAGAAATCTAATTGGTTTTGTTTCCAGGCCTACTTGTGGGACAAGAATGAGGAGATGGTGGCCTGGTATCAGGAGCAAACCAATGCCGAGTCCATTGTGTCCAGAAATGTAAACTCCGTGCGACGCGATGCCATCATCTCAACGATATCCAAAATGCTGGAGGTGAGTGCTAAATAACTATTACCAAGTGAACCACTTTAACCTTTGATTTAACCTCTTAGGACTGTCCGGACGTGGCGCTGGATGCAGTCGTCGGGCTTTGCCAGGGATTGACGCCTGTGAATCGTGGAGTCGTTGTACGCACACTTGCACAAATGCAGCTGAACGAGGAATCCTCGGCGAATACCCAGGGATGATCCTACGTTCACTTTTAAGTTATGTTCAATGAGTCTCCATAGGGTCTGCGGATTAAGACAGTCAAGTCTTGCTTTTGTAATATATAGACATATATATGCTATAGCAAATGGAGCATATAGTTTTGCATTTTGTTTAGTTGAATTGTTTAAATATAATTAGCCTATATACACTTATTTTAAACTAAATAGAGTTTAGTTTCTTCAAATGGAAAGCGCTTTTCGTGGAACTCTAGACATGGGCAGGAACATTTTTCTAGTTATTACGGTAATACGCGATCTACTCGTATCCTACAAATACTATATATATATATATATCTAATATAATATTGTATTGTTTACAAAGGCAAATACTTTCCGTTAGTTGTCTAAGACTTTAAATTGTTTATACACACACAAAAGTTAAAACCTTTTTTGTGCATTGAATTATATATACGATCTGTACATGTTTCATACAAAACCGATTTGAATTTATACATCGATGTATATAAAATATTTCAATTAATTTTGCTATTGATGTCTTGTTTTTTTCACGATCCATGGGATCTGCGTTTATTTCCTAAATTCAAAATGAAATTTACAAATCCAACGACCTCTGAACTTTGCCCGGCTGCAGTTCATTATAGTCGTTGATTTAAAGTAGATTATACATATATATATATTAAATAATGAGAAGTGATGATGGATAATGCTGCCTGCTCCGATTTAGTTCTGGTTATCCAGCCAATCGGGTTCGGCAACGCCAATCTTCTCAATGATGGAGTTTACTTGATAGCACAGCGACTGAATCTGACGATCCCATTGTGGCAGCAGTTCTCGGTTCTCAAAGTGCACTATGCCCGAGATTTGATCAATATGCCCATTCATGCGTCCCTCGGTTATCATCTGTGAAGCAATCTTCTCAGCCTTGGCAGCGGGTATGTCCAGCAATGCACCCAGTTCCTCGAACGTTATGTTGTTGTACAACTTGCTGGCCGAGAGTAAATTGTGCTCGAAGACGGCGCGATCGAGTATGGACGAACCGTCGGGTGTGGCAGCCTTTTGATGATCCTGCAGCAGAGCCTCAAACTCCTGCAGCTCTGAGCGACGTATAATGCGCTCGAGGTACATCTTCTCAAGAATGCCATAGGCTGGTAAATGCTGGCAGCGTTCGTCTTTAAAGAGTGTGGCCAACATGCGGGAACGCTGCTGTCCAGCCGAGGCCAAGACCGTACAGATCAGTGCCTTTTTCAGTGCCGTCATACGTTCGCCTTGATCGACTATTTTGCGGTAGGAGAGTTCATTGTAACGTTGGGCAGCTTCAATGAATTTGCGGCGATAGTCCAGGACGCGGGCATAGCACACTTTGTAGTGAACCTAAACAGGAGAAAAATGTATTTAATGGACTCAGAGATGGAATGACCTTTGGCAGACTCACCTGCAGTTCCTCTGAGTTGGTTTCTGCTTGCAGCAGCGAGGCACGATTGATGAACAGCTCCGCCTGCACCGAATCATTGTCCTCCAGATAGAGACGTGCTATCTTCAAGTATGTGCCCAGTTTGCATTCAACGGAATACTGTTTCTGTCCCGTCTCGAGCGGAATCCCAACCAGCACAGTTGCCGCATCGCGCCACTGTAGATTGCGTTCGTAGATGTTGGCCAAATGGAAACGAATGCCGGCCACTTGCTCCTCGAATGAGATGACACGTGGATGCACCTTCTCCAGTGTAAAGTGGGACAATTGCTTGGACATATCATCAGGCAGTTTGCTTAGCTCAACACCCACATCGTTCAGGATTTGGCGAGCAATAACCAGGCTAACATGTTCGTTGACAATGGCCTCCACAAAGAGCTTTAGTGTATCGATCAACTCGGGGCCGTTGTTGGAGAGCACACTCTTCAGCAGTTGGCGGTATTTGTCCGCTTGGTCCTTGTGTGTGCCAATAAAGGTGGTCAAGCCCATCAGCTGGGATCGCAGCGCTGCTGTAGTTATTCCCATCTTCAAATGCGACTTGTTCTGACTACACTAATAAAATCAGGCAAACTAATGTGTGTTATCGATAACGCGCCGGCTCAGTATTAGAAAATACCGACTTCTATCCAACAGAAATGCAACGAGCTTACAACACTGCTCGCCGGTATTTATCGGTAACTGTCGATTGTAAACAAATGCAATTTACAGCACTGCTCGGCGGGATTTATCGATAGTTGTCGATTGTAAACAAAGGCAATTTACAACACTGTTCGCCGGGATTCATCGATAGCTATCGATTGTAGTGAAGGCAACACTGAACGCGGGTGTCTATCGGTAGCTTCCGATTGTAAGCAAAGCGGCAAACCTGGACATGGAATTTAGAACATAATTTTATTCAGCATGGATGATGAAGATGACAGCATAAACTCCAGTCCTACACCAGTGAGCGCACGAAGCTCGAAGCGCTTGCGGCAGCGGCGCAGCCGTGAGGCAAACAAATTGCACAACGCTTCGGAGTCGGCAACTGCAGCTGAGTGCGACGGAACACAAGAACCCAATGAGGAAGTCAATTGGTTTGAAGTCGATCGGTTGGACTGCCAGCGGGCACTGGAGGAACCGTTGCGACCACGTGCCATACCCGCTTCACAAAACTTCCTGTCGCTGGAGTTCATGCTGGAAAGTCAGCAGTTGCCGCAGGAAGAAGCTGCAGCAAATCCCAACTCGATTGTAGAGCAGATCCTACAAGACTTCTGTGCCTCTCCCTCCTTTGGCCAAGATGAGCAGCCCACCTATTATGTGTCTCCACAATTTCGTTTCTACAACAAAACCCTGCGAACTTATAGTCGACATCGTCCAAAGCTTCCAACCACGAGTGTACCCACCCGCGAGGACGAGGACGATGATGATGATGTAGCCAGCATGAGTTGCTCCTCAGATCTGTCGGTGCAGGAGCATTTGATTACACAACTGCCCATGGCAAATCACTGCGACTTTGATGCAAACAGTTCCCAGCGGATTTGTGAGAATCTTCTTAATCTGAGTGCCTTTTTCTCCCAAAACAATCCGAACAATTCCATTGATTTGCCCGCCAATGCAGCACACAGTGACAGCGAGGCACAGGATGCCTCCGACATACTTAAGGACAATGGTTACTTCATTGGCAATACGGAGCAGTGCAAATTATTAGAGGACAACGATGATACCACAGCTGCAGGTAAGAAATTTCCATAGTTAACTTTAACAGTCACTTAAAAACTTCTTAATTCCATTGGCAGTGGCTAAGGAGCTTAGCTTATTTACTGACCAGACTCACTTGGCAGCGGAGGAAACCCCAGGGAAAGCAGAGAACAAACAAGGTATGAAAGTTTTCCTGTTATCTACAATATTTATCATCATAATTTAATTTCAGGAGTAAATTTATTTGGGGATTGTTTAAATTGGCTTGCCAGCGATTTGAGCACACAAGAAGTGTTTGAAAAAACAGACACAGTGGACTCCAAGAAAACTAACGAGCCTAAGCAGCGAGAGGAGACTGAGTACTTGCAGGACATACCCTTCAGCGAATGGCAGCCAATGGACATGTTAATCGAGGCACCCAAATCCGGTGAGAATCAACAAGTGGCTAGCAATGCCTGTAATCAGCTGGAGGAGATTCCTTGGAGTGAATGGCAGCCAACGTATACTCCAGACTCTGTAGAGTTTCGCACGGCATCCAATAAGACCATCGAAGTGTCCGAGGAGCAGCAAAGAGAGGCACACAAATTAATGGCGGATTTGGAGGCAAGCTACTCGCAAAAAGCTACGAAATCCGGGCCAGAAATCATGGTGGAGTCCCGCACAGCATCAAACAAGACGGTTAAATTAACAGAGGATATGCGTAATAAAGCATCCATTTTAATGGCGGACTTGGAGCCTCCACAGGTGATAGGCGAAGACCTCCATCCCTTGGAGCTGTCACCACAATTCCGCACAACATCCAACAGAACCATCGAAGTGACGGAGCAAATGAAAAAAGCTGCAAATAATCTGCTGGCAGATTTGGAATTAAACCTAGTCAAAAGGGAAGCGGAAATTCTAGAGGAGATTCCACTAAGCGAATGGCAACCAATAGAAATCTCACAGGAAAAGGAAACGGATACAAACGATTGTAGCAGTCAGTTGGATGTGATACCAATGAGCGAGTGGCAGCCTTTGGATCTGCCGGATGACCCACGGAAAGTGTCAAAGCATGAGCAGCAGGAAACAATCTTCTCAGAGTCCGTTGGACAAGTCGCTGATGCTTCCACTGCTCCGGTGCAGTTACAGTTTCGAACGGCAGGCAATAGGACGTTGGAACTGACGGAGGAGATGCGCAGAAGAGCAGCCAGTTTGATGGCTGACTTGGAAACGGACTGGGAATCAACTGAAACAGTAGGATTTCGTTCTGCATCCAATAAAACAATCAAAGTATCGGAGGAGCATCAGCAGAAGGCTCTAAAATTAATGGAGCGTGTGGAGACCAGCTACTCCCAGACACACAGTGCCGCAAGTGGTCCTCCTGTAGAGCTGCAGTTTCGAACTGCCGGCAATAGAGCGTTGGAACTGACTGAGGAGATGCGCAGAAGAGCAGCCACTTTGATGGCTGACTTGGAAACGGCTCAAGAATTGACTAAAGATGCTAATTCTGATCAAGAGACTAAAG
This sequence comes from Drosophila dunni, assembly GCA_018152125.1. Taxonomy (NCBI): domain Eukaryota; kingdom Metazoa; phylum Arthropoda; class Insecta; order Diptera; family Drosophilidae; genus Drosophila; species Drosophila dunni. The sequence goes on along the minus strand of JAECXC010000339.1, from coordinate 8,620,712 downwards.
TAGACACAACTGCAGCTGCTTCCAGTAATGCCCTCAAAGCCTCTCCATCAGCTAGAAATGAATGTGTATCAACGGATTTCTTGACGACAGTGACTCCAAAGCCCACGCACTCTGCCTCCACGAGCATCAACTCAGTTCTTGAGACACCGAAGTGTACGCCAGAGATGCAGGACTCGCTCACTCAATTATCTGAGCGTTCTCCGTTGGACAAGGACACAAAGAGTTCGATAATAACGCGTCGCAATCTCTTGTCGCTCAACAAGCGGCGAAAATCAAAGAGAGATGCGGAGAATCAAAGGCAATTTACTCCCATGGCAGCGGCGACCAGCACACCAGTTCCAAGTCGGAAAGAGCAGAAGAGAGAGGACTCACATATGCAGTGCAAGAAGCGAGAGAGAAGATGCTCCCAAGACACACCGCGAGTGCAAGACAACCGTGTTGGTAAGCGGCGCAGCGAAGAGGCTTTGTCGCCCATTTATGCGCCTACAAATAAAACCCGTCGTTTGGGTTTAAGCCGGCTGCGAAATAAATCATCGAATGATATTTGAAAAAGGAAAATACGTTATTTAAAATATACATACATAAATCAGTGTTGTTTCCCGCCGTTTTTAAGTGCATTATAATGCAGGTCGTTTGCCAACACTACCATATGTGAGTTCCAGTCGCTCATTCCAATTCCAACAATTGGTAAGAAAATAAATAGTGTAATCTTAAATAATAAACAAATAGCTTTAAACACGAATAACACGCGTGAAATTAACAAAATTAGTGTGTATGTAAATAATAGACAATAAAATTAATCGAATTATCCAAAATGGTTAGACGAAAACAAGTGTTTTGCACTTTGTTTACCTCCGCTTCGAAATTTCCAATGGAATAGGGGTGGGGAAAGGAGAGACCCAAATACGAGAAAGCAAAACAATCAGATACGAAAGTGACTTCATGTTTTCAAAACGACAACATTGGCAAAGTTGAAATTGAGTTCAATTAAAAAAGCTGGCGTATTGCGCTTTTCAGCAATTACGCCCATTTGTAAGACAATTGAAGTAAGGAATGCGACTAAATTGCCCCTGGATGCTGTTTTCAAACCGTGTGCAAGAATTGCAAATGTCAAGCGCCACAAACACAAGCAAACAAATTTCCATTTGAATACATATTTGTTCTTTATCAGTTATTTTTCAAATTCTGATATTTGTAATCTTTTGTCGCTGTTTGTCAAGGTCGGTTTTTATATTCTATTGCCTTACATTTCCAAACACGCACACACACCAACACACATACACCCACACAAGAGATGTTTTGTTTGTGTTAAAAATCGCACAAGTCGCAACAACGAACGGTACTCTTCCTCTCCCTTCTTGCGCTCTCTCGCTCGCTCGCTCTTACCCAATCCAAAGTAGCGACTTTATCAGAATTTTTTTAAAAGGCACTAATATAGAAATTATAGTTGAAAACACACAAAATAAATGAGAGTGTGTTAGGCAGGGTTATGTGCTTCTAATCATTTGTCTACGTTCTGTTTCGTTGGCACAAAACAAAAACAACAATAAAACAGTCGTGCAAAAAGAATAGGAAAATTAAATTCGTTTCAGTTGAGCTCATTTTACAGTTTGAAAATATTTATAGTATTTTCTGCAGCCCCACTGTCTGTTTGCTCCAGTTGTCAGTTCATTTATTGTTGTCACCTATAACAAAAGCCACGTCAGTTGGCAATTCGCAATTAACGCTCCTCGTATATAAACAAAATTTCAAACAATTGCAATTGCAGTCTGTGCAACAGCAGCTTCAAAAGGAATCATAACAACAGCAACAACACAAACCCTAAACAACAACAACAACAACAATGGGCGATCAATTCGATGGCTGCGAATGTGTTTGGTCACACGAACTGGCCATGCAGAGGCTGATTAATTTTGTAAGTAAATAAAATATGCTTATTTAAATATTATAATTCATTTGCTTCTTATTTCAGATACGGCAGAATCAGAATGCTTGCACAGACACTGAGTGCATTGATGGTAAGTGATAACGTTGGCGGCCATTTTGTTTAGCGGTTAGTTTTCGAATTCGAGTTCGAATTCGCTGTACCTGAAAATACAGGGTGGTCAGTAATGTGGCAGCAAGTGGGATTTATGTTTTTAAACGAAATAGTGATTTTAATATAAATATGTATTTAATGTATTTATTTAGTGAGCGGACGTGTAGCGCAGCCTGCACAGGGTGCCGGCGACTCTGGTGATAACTTAACTGTAGTTTTGGGCTTCATGCTGCTGGCATTGTTCATGTACGTTGTAAATCCCAGCACTTGGCGCCAGTTTGCTACCAACAATAACAGTAATAAGCCCTCGCGACGTGATAACAACCAGGATGGATCACCGCCACCGCCGCAACCACCGCCGCCGTCCATCAACTGAGAAGCAACTTCGTTTCATTCTTAAGCAAAATTTGCATTTTTGTTTATAAAATGAAGAAAACAAAAAAAAAACAGTAACAATTACATAAAAACAATATGTATGTGTGCTATTTGTCTATAACATTGTCCGATTCATTGTCCACATACTAAAAAGTATATATAGTATCAGTTTCCGATAATAATCCAAGCATAATACAGGTACAGAGCTAACTAAATGCAAATTAATAATGAAACAAAAGGTTTAAATGCTTAAAATATTATTTATAGTTCAATTGACGCAACTCTCTCGATTCCCCTCTCTTTCTCTCTACTAAAACTCTGTCTCTTTCTTATTACACTTGATATCAAATTTTGTACAAACTTATGGAATACGATCCTACATACAAAACATACATATACATGAATATATATATACTTATAACTGTATATTAGCAAATTACATATTAGCATGATTTTTATGTGCAATATCAAATTGAAATTGGTAAATAAAAACTTTTGGCTGAATCCAAAAAAAGAAGAAAAGAAACCGAAATAAATCAGTTTAATCGTCTGCGTTTTGCAGTTTCTCCATTTTCTGGCGTACGTCCTTGAGTAATCCTTTCATTTGCTCATATTTGCCCGTGGAATCGGGCAGATTCTCAAAATTGATGACGTCGCTGACTCCCGCCTTGAATTTCTCACCAACGGGTAGTTTGTCGTATTTGGAGAACTTGAGTATGGGCGTGCCCTCGAAGCTGGCCTTGAAGATAGCGGGTTGTAAGGTGGGAGTGGGGGTGGTGACAGGAGTTTCCGTTGCCGGCTCTACTTTCGGCGCCGCTTCCACCTTCGCTGTCAACTCCAGTGCCGTTCCCTCTTCCATTTCCGCTTCAATTATGGAACTGGAATCGTTTAGCGACGTGTTGGACTCCAGTTGATGCAGCAGCTGCGCCTGTTGCGCCCTCAAATCCTCCAGACTCGGCGATGGACTGCGGGGTGGTGCAGGAGGTGGCGGTGGTGCTGCCATAGGTGCCAGTGGCAAAGGTGGCTGCACAGCTGCCACTACCTCATTCGCATCATCGTCATCCAACTCCATGTCGTGCTCCACGAAGTTCGTGCTGCTCTCCTCGGTCGGATTGTGTGGCGCGGGCAGTTCAATGAGCTTCTTGCGTTTATAGGCCTTGGTAATATTCTCGCCAAGCGATTTGATAAAGTTTGCCTTGAGTTGATGGTCCTGAAACTGTGGCACATTGTGATGTTGAAAGTCCTGCAAAGAATTAGGTCAAGATTAGACAAATACAATTCAAATTAGGTTGGACTCATCGCTTACATCATAGAACTTGGCACCTGGCTGCACATTGAAGCCGGGAAAATCAATAATTTTATTCACATCATACTTGAAGCTATCGGATTCACCTTCCTCCTCCTCCGGTCCTTGCACTTCGGTGCCCTGTAACAAGAATTTACAGCTTTAGCTAAGTTTTATGGTTAATTGCAGGATTTCCCACTCACATCCGCATTGAAGAGCGTTATGCCCGAGCTCTGGACCTTGGCCTCCTCCAGCCAGGCGGGTGGATAGCCCAGCACACGCATGCGATAGAACATAAACGGCAGCTCTCCACGACTGAATCCCATGGCATGCCGTGTCTTGCTGCTTATCCTGCCCGGCCGTATGTGTGCGAAACGTTGCTCCGTGTCCACATGATACCGCTCGGTGCGGCTGGTCTTCTTGCGTGCTCGCTGTATTCTCGCCTGGTTACGCGGTCGTGTACACTCGCGCAGGGAATGATCCGTGTCGCCGCAGTTGAAACAGGCCGCTTGGATGCGGGGACGTGAGCATTTGTTTACCGCCTCCGCTTTCAGCTTCTTGCGAGCGGGCGTATCCTCGTCCAGAACGTCGGTATGGACACGTTTGTATGACGGTACCTGGGCTGCATTTAGTTTCGTAGCCGGCGCTGTGTCAATCAGGAAGAGATCATCATCTGGCAGCGGAGTCGCCGGCTTTGTGTAAGCAACAATTGTGGCATTTATTGCATTTGCTTTGAAAACAAATTCGCTGTCCCCAAGAGTTCTGTGAAACACATGCAGCAGGCGTTCCTGCAGCCTCTCGTAGTAATCCTTGTGGCGAAACTTTAACTCGAAGATTTGATTGTCACACTCCTCTGCTTCAGGCTAAAATAAATTTGTTTTTCAAATTATTAAATTTGTTTTCTTTTTTTTTTTGTTGGTTAATTACTGTACCTGTACCTGCTCACTATCGGCCTCTTTTTTTGGCGGCGAGGGAGGCGGCGTTGTTTTGGCGGTTGTATTCACAAACTCTACTTCGGTTTCATTAACTTCGCCATCTTCCACTTCGCCGTCGCTTTCGATTGTTATAACCGAGTCATTAATTTCTATAACGCTGCCGTCCATTTCTCGTTCTATGATTGTTTTTATTGATAAATACGACTTGATTGCTTTTGTTTTCAGTTCGTGAACTTTGTGGTTCCATAGTTCGTGCCTCACGAACTACCATTGTTCCAGGGCTGCAAGAAATGTGAGTATATGAGTATAAGTACTTTTTTAGTATTTAAAGTATTTTTTTAACTTCAGCTACACACAAGTACAAAATTGAAATAAGTTCAGCTCTCAGTCGACAACTTAATAACATATAAAAAATAAGTGCTTTCATTTCATTTCTTGTAAAGTAAAAAAAAATTGTTTTAAATAATTTAAGCAAACGCCACAAGTCGAATTTATTTAGGCATAAGGCAAGTTTCAAGCTCATTTAATTGTTATTTTCATATTTCTACAAAAATTACTGTTTCTGCTGCTGTTTTTTGCAGATTCCGTTAGACGAAAGAAAACAGACGAAGAGAATGGCGCGCAACGGAGACAGCGATAACAACAGTTCAATTTCTTCGCTCTTGGCAGAGGATGAACTCAAAATAAACTATGATAATTATGTCGTTTGTCCCTACGATAAACATCATATTTTACGGCCAACGCGATTGCCTCTACATTTAATCAAATGTGGTCGCAATCATCCTGGCAACAATCTGATTCGTTGTCCATTTAATACTTCTCACGTGTTGCAGTCAGCAGCAGATTTGCGGGTAATTTTGTATTATAAATGATTTGTATATTTCATAAATTTTAATTTATTTTCGTATAGGAACACATTTCCAACTGTCCCAATCACAAAGACTTTATGCGAATTAACACTAAAGAAGAATTGCCATCGCAGGCTCCAATGGCGGGAGTACATGATTTGGTGGAATGCGCTGAGAACTGGAATGATGAACCCGAGACCAAGGCTTACAATCCTCAAGAATATTGCCAAAAGAATTTGCTGTTTAGAAACTGTGTGGGTGAATCGCCAGCAAAACGCCGCGAATTCCGCGAAATGCAGCGTAAAAAGTTCAAAGAACTAAGTGAAGGCAAATAAATGTAAATAGTATAAACATACACACATTCATGCGTGTACATTCATGTGTGCACAAAATAAGTTACGCACACATGCACAGATTAGTTTACCGTTGAAGTATGCTACGCTTGAGTGTTGTAAGCGCTGTTTAGTTCTAGTGTTGGCTAACGCCAGATTTTTTTTCATTATGTAAAACGACTGTTGTTGTTTAAACTCACATTTAACGCGAACTGAATTCGTAAAATAAATATTTTTTTGTGTGATTCATTCACAATTACATGAAAGTATGTAGAATATTTAATTCGTTTCACTTCCGCGATCACTGCATTGCTACACAATAAGTGAAACAAACAGAAATGAGGTGAATTCCAATTGGACATGCGAGTCAAGTGTTCTTGTTGGATTTCATAGTTAGCCAGCGATAAAGACGTCATGTCTGTCTTAAAAATGAACATGCAGAAAATGTTTATATAGAATCACCGTCTGAATTGCGAATTATCACAAGAATTAACATTACGAATTCAACTTACAACTTTTGAGCGAGTGGCACAACAATTCTCTGAGGAGTTCCACGCGATCATATAAAACTAATTTGAATAAAAGCGCGCGAAAAATCCCAACGACAATTATTGCATGCCAATGAGAAGTTGTGAATGATTTTTGTGCGTTTTACTCGGGATACTTGTGATATCTGCAGTGAACAATTCCACATAAATAGACTGAGATTTATCAAGCTTTTTCCACATAAGCCATGGCTCTGCTCAGGTGCTGTCTACTGATATCGCTCCTGGCGCTCGCCGCCTGTGTGCTGGCCACGCCCACTTTGGACAAAGACAAAATCAACGCCATCTACGCACAAAAGAAGTCGATGTTATTGGATAAGCCAACGCAGCTGATCAGCGCCTTGTCGTCGAAGTTCAGCAAACCGAAGCCGGTCTTTGTGAAGCCCATTGTGGTGATTAAGCCGGTGGTTATTGGAGGTGGTGGAGGAGGCGGTGGTGGCGGAGGAGGTGGAGGTGGAGGCGGCGGTGGTTGGGGTGGTGGAGGAGGCGGCGGTGGTGGAGGAGGAGGAGGAGGCTGGGGTGGCGGTCATGGACATGGACATGGCCACGGTCATCATGGCAAAACTAAGCTTTTCACCAAGTTTTAATTTTTTCTCAGTGAAAAAATAAAGTAAATGTGCATAACTGTATAAAATAAATATAAAACAATTATCAATAAGCTAAATAAAATCCGCTACCAGTTCGCTCTCTCTTTTGGCCTTTTCCAGTGCCAGCTAAGAAGTTTCCAGCGCTCTCTCAACTTAAAATGTCATTGGAAGTTTGAGTCCTTTACATTTGAAACGCTCTCTGTTTTCCTCTCGGTCTTTGTTACTCTCAGAGAGAGAGTTTGAAGTTCCAGCACATACATACAGTTACACATACATATAAAGGCCAATTGAGCTGATCTAGCTTTAAGCCCGTCAGCTTGCATTTTCAGCTAGATTCTGCCTATAGAGCAAAGGTAAACTCGCAATTCTAGCCAGTTTAAAGCCAAAAAAATTGATTTTCTAGTAATTTTCTTATTTAGCCCGCAAAAAACTGATTGATTATTTATTTAGCGTCTAGAAAATATAGCTATATCTTAGCCACCAGTGTCAGTTCTAGCGGATAACCCGCTGTTTGGAAAGTGAAAGGCTGACAATGTCGAGCAGATCCTTTAGAACATTTCAATAAGTGCATAACGACTCGTCCTTGGCTTTTCTAACAAACGGTCTATCCGTCTGACTGTCCTTTCCTCTGTTTTATGACAATATTTAAGTATGAAATGAAGCAAATAAGAAAAGGGTCCCGTGGAGAATGCAGCAATAAACATTAATAAGCAGCTAGCAACAAGTGATAAGAGCGCATTCTAATCAACAGCCAAGTACATAATCATAATCATATGACAGATACAAAGTGAGTGGGATAGCAATGCAAAGAAAAAGACAAGACAACTGAACGGGAATGGGAATGTGAATGAGAATGAGAATACAATCTATAATTTATACAGTTGTCTTGAGGGCGCTTTGTAATCAGCGGCAGAGGCGTTGGCATTATGCAAAGAGCGGGACGCAGCAGCCCAACCACCCAAAAAATTGTTAACCACTCCCCTTTAACCGCCTACCACTATCCTTTCTAAGCCCTTTTGGATGACGGGGCTATATAAGCGACTCGCACAGAAGTTTCGCAAAACATTTTGGCACAGTTTGCAGAACTCAACGCGGTTTTCTCCTCAGCAGTCGTAATAAATTTATTTAATACAAAATGGTGAGTACTACTACTGAACTAAATCTTTGGCTTAGATCGGTTTGGTTAACCGCAGTAGAGACCACAGTGTTGGCCAATCATTTGTGGGCTTGCAAACTATTTTTAGACGCCACAAAACGGGTTTTAAATTAAATACAAGTACATAAAAATAAAGTAAAAAGGCCACAAAGTGATCTAAATTGCAATCGAAATTGAAATAGCTAAATTAAAAAATAAAAGCTAAGTAGAAAAATTTGTGGAAGGCACAACGAAGAGTTTGTACTGTTATATAATTATTTTGTATTCTTTATAGTTCGATTGTACAGAAATACCCCAAAGTTTCTTAGAGTTAAATTATTTTTGAAGTGTAACAAGCTAAACGACAAAGTTAAAGTACCCAATTGCCAATTCTAGAGACTTCTGTGAGATTTTATTGAGTGAAGGGAGGTCTATACTATACACCTATATACCTACATGTACACTTATGTATGTATTTAAAATGATATCTGTGCTTTATTTAAGCCCGACGGGTCGGTCGATCAGTTAAACAGTCAGACCGTCGCATAACTCTCACTAACTAACTAACTAAAAATGTTGCCTTTCTTAAATGGCAGCAGTTTTATCTGGTTTCTGTGCCTTAAGTGTCACGAATTTAGATACGTCAACAACAGATCTACAGAGACTTGTACTTGTCCCAGGGGCGTATATAACTGCAGAATTCATCACGGGTGACCTTTGCCGGTCATCTGTCTCTTTCTTCCACTCTTGCTGTTCCTTTCCCACTGGCTATGACTTGTGTTTGACATTTCCTTACATTGTTTGACTACTAAGTATTTATAATTTGCGTGTGCGCCGCTCATTTAGTACACATACTAAGTACATAAGATATATCTTAAAATTAGTAACTAGAAATATGGCAAATTAACTGTCACACACACCAGTTATAGTCTTACTACCCAATTGCGCAATCAGTTTGAAATATAATGTAAGCGTTAAAAATCCGTTACTTCAGTTGCCAAATTTGTTAGCCAAATTTCACTTGAGTTATTACTAACCAATTGAACTGGGTATAAACAACACTGCTAACAATTTATCCTCTTTAAAAGTAGTTTTAGACCAGACAAATTTGTAAAATCATTATTTATTGGAAAAATTCTAAGTAATTTCACTAAAAGTGAAATTAAAATTATGTTATATGTATTGAATTTAGCCTTTTCCAGCTGAATTCTGTCAGCACTGTCGTTGAGTTTATTGAATCACACTTGTGCCACATTACAAGTTTGTTGACACGTTGACGTGACGTATACGTAATATAGTCTATGTGTCTAAATTGACATAGGGTATTAAGATGTGTTACATACAAAATATATTAACTGCGGGTCAAAGCGCAAGCGCGCAATGCTCATAAATCTAATTGTAGAGAGGCGTATAATTTATATTTAGAAATTTATACAAACACACACACACTGTACACGTACATGTGTGTATGTGTGTGTGTGGCTTTGGCTAGGCAATATACGATTATATTTAAGTCCGGGGCTGCGTCGTCGCCGCCCAAAACGGAAACGGGTAATAATTTGCGACGCAGCTCAAAAACATTTTACACATTTTACACGGACTCCGGACGAGCCTCAGAAACCCAATCTGAAACAGAATCATCCGAAGCCTCAGAGTTGTCGAACTGGAGGTGGAGGTGCTGCAAGAACTGCCTGGAAAGATATTAACACACGTACACTTGCACATTCTCTCACATGCACACAACAAACATAAGTGAGAACTACCTGAATACCCTCTATAGTTGACAGCAGCAAAATGCGTAGTTTGACTATGAATACAAAATTTGCTAACTTTTGCAGAGTATACTTTTAGGTACAATTTCAGGTATTCTGTTTTAAACTTTTATTATTAATCATTTTCATATAGTCTTCATTATGTTTTTACAAACGTTTGCAAGGGGTAACTTCGGGGTCGACTATGCTCCCAGTTGAAATTGTTCATTGCTCATTTATGCTCGCGAAGCGTGTTATTTTCGTGAGTGCGAGCGAATTACAGTTACATGCTTCCAATTCAATTTCAATTCGTGCACTTGTGTGTGTTTGTGTGAGTTGTCTTGTCAGTGGCGTAGTTCACAAAAGGGATTCTCGCTGACAGGCTGCAATAATAATTGCACTTTGGAATATATGTATATAATTAAATGTAGAAGATTCCGTACGTTTTTATCGTACAATTCGCCGTGGCTCATTTCCTTTGTCTCTGGGGTCTAGAGACCCCATTAGAGACGCGTGACTATGTGGCAATGCAATGACCACAGTTGCACACTCACACACACTGACAGACGCGTTCAGAGCGGGGGTCCGAAGTATTAAAGGCGCATCATTGTCTGGCACACTCACACACACATACAGACAGTTGAGCAACATTGTCGCGTGCGTGTGTATTTGTATCAGAATGATCGTCCATATTCCAGTGCTCAGTGCTCTGTGCTCAGACAGTCCAACATTTTGTCAATTCATTTTTGCATTCAGTCTGCTTTCGTTGCTCATGCGGCTTGACATTTTTTATATTCTTAATACACGAAAATTAAATTTTGTAGTCGCGTTGTTGCCTTGGCATATAGTGGTTTATATTTATATATACGTATATACGTTATTCTATATGTGTCAACAGAAGTATTTGTTCTTGTGCATTGCAGATATTTTGGTTTTTTAAAAATTATTTACTATATAAGTAAATTGTATGTACATGAGTGCATACAAAAATATTAACAACTATAAGTGTGTATGTAGTCCACAGTAGATTGTGAATTATCCGTGACAACGTGAGAATCGTGCGGCCCTTGGCCAGGGACGGACAGCTTCGATATATGTATGTATTATTTACATATGTACATATGCCGCGTATCAATTATGTGGAAATATATTTACAAAGATACATATATTCATATGTATTAGTGAATGTGTGTTTGTGCAAGAGTGTGTGATTGTGCATATGTAAGGCAATTTCGATGCCCTGGCACTGAATGTCACTAAACGCGCCAACAACTCGCATTGCGTGCGAAATACCCCGCATCCAACCCTGCAGCCATTTCTCTCTCTCATCCATTCCCCCTTTGCGAGTGTGACTGAGTGCGGGACTGTTCGTTTAGTCTCTATTCTCATTTTGTGCGTACTTTCGTATTAGTGTGCTTGTGTGTGCGCGAGTGTAGATCAGTCGCTGTCGCTGTCACTGTCGCAGTCAGCAGAAAAGCACGACAAACAAACAAACAAACACAACAATTCACATTCATTCATTGCGCGTCGGTTTCATTGTGAACGAGATAACAACGATTGTGATTGCCGTCCTGACTATTATCGTCAGTTTTGCTACGCACCCAACAAGAGAGGAAGAGCGAAAGCGAGTGCGAGTGAGAGAGAACAGAAGAGATAGCAGCAATGAAGATGCTGCAGTGAGAGTGTAAAGCGAATTTGGAATTAAAAATTGGATAATGAAAATATCAAAGGCAAACACATATGTGTACATGTATGTACGCAAATAATTGTCTTTCGTGTGAGAAAGTGTGTCGGTGTTTGTTATTGTGTTATCAAAATTAAACTGGCCACGCCCACCTATGACGCCTAGGCCGCATCAACGCAACGCACAGAAAGACCTAACAAAAATCCACACAAAATGGCGATAAATTCAAGCGCCAGAGAAACGCCCAATCATAAAGTTTAAAGAAACAACCCAAACCAAAAGTTCATATCAAAAAAATAAAAAGAAAGAGAGTGAGCGAGCTGAAGATACGAAAAGCCCAAGGAAAACAAAACAAAACAAAATAAAAAGTTGTCCCAAATTTATGCAACGAAAGTTTTACCCAGCAGCAGGCAGAGAGAGCGAGGGAGAGTGAGCGCCGAAGAGCAGCAGAGAAGAGCGGCCGATAGGCGATAAGCGCTAAGCACAACTTGTGTGGGCTAAAGACAAAAACGAAACTCAAATCAAACTGGAAAGAAGCGCCTAAGGTAAGCGCAACTGGAAGCAAAGTTATTTCTGTTATTATTTCAGTGGGGGCAGCGTCACGATGTGTACTGAAATTATTAGATATTTTTAGCTTGATTATTTTTTAATACTTTGCAAAAAACAAGCCCTTCACTCCTATTCTGATCTTTTCCATCTGTGTTTGTTTACATTGATCACACCCTTTTTTTTGGGGTTTGGGATTTTTGGATTTGCATTTTTCGCTTGGGCAAGTTCAACTTGTGTTTGCCTGATTAATTTGCTCATTTCTGGCCCATTTTAAGGTTATTAACATTGTAATAAAATTCCAGTGACGACAGCATTTATTAAAATTCCCCCACATTCACGTACTCCGTCCCTGGTCCTTGTTACTTCAGCCATTTGTAGTTGCCGTTTCCATTGCCATTGCACTGTTTCCAGTCCAGTTCCAGCTTATTTACAGCGCCCAAATAATAAATATAACACTTTTCACTTAATATATTTTGCTACAATTGTTGTTGTTATAATGAAATTGTTACAAGGTCAATGTGCGAGTGTGTTTGTTGTTTATTATTATTAATAATATTATTATTTCTGTTTGCTTTTGCCCCGTGTGTTGGCATATGTAATATATTTAATAGCATTTCATTTCCATACGTCGGCGTCTTTCATCGCACACATACACAGCGCAGAGAGAGAAAGAGCGGAATACCCCCACACACACACACGCACACACACACATTATTCGCTGTAATTTCCGGTTCCGTTTTGCGCCCATTTGTGTGTGGGAAACTTTTTTATTCCGGTCTGGAAAAAGTTGGATTTTTAAACCCAAAAACTTATTTTAAATTTAAAATTCCCCAAAGTCTAATAATTTTTAAAACAATTTACCAAAAGTGCAAACGTTTGCTACTTCCGCTGCTAGAATTTCCAAAGTGATTTATCGACTTTCGCATTAAAAATTCCTTTTTTAAAAATATTTTTCTGAGAATATTTAAGAGCTACGCGTTTAATTTAAGATTTTTTATTGCTGATTTAGTTATTTATTGGTTTTCTCACTGTTAAGTGCGTCATAAAATCGTTCCTATCGGGTCAACTATTCCAATTTAGTATTGCTCCCATATTTACTGGTTTTGGGTTCTGTGGTTAGTCATACCCAATTACGCAGAATGATTACTTAATTAGAATGATAGTAATGAACTATTATTAAGTAATATAGATGGTGAGTTCCACTATTTTAATAACTCTTACAGTCAATTAATAGACGATTATAACCATAAACATTTAATTATTTCTTGCATAATCTTTATATTTAATATGATTCAATTGTTACTGACTAGCCAAAATATAATTGATCTATTTGGGAATTTTTCGATTGCAGTTCCGGCTGCCAGCGTACACTCCTCATCATATGGTTTTCAAAGACTTTAGAAACTTCCCTCGTGGCACTTTCCATTCGTTAGAATTTTAGTATTGTTTTTGTTTTCGAAAAAAAAATATTCCCAATCAAATAATTGGTAGTTGGGCATGACGGTGTGAAAATTAAATACCCTGTAAAATCTGAAGTCTACGCCCAGGGGTATGCTATGTAAAACTGTTAAACTGCAGAAAACCAATCAAGAATATCAAGCTTCCCTCTGAGAGCATAATATTTACAGGGTATTACAATGGAACTCACCGCGTCATAGTGATTGTAGTTCTGTGGCAATTATATGTTGCAGTAATTACAACAATTGGCAATTAATTGCATCAACCGACAGCAAGCCCAGGGGAATTCCACCGCTAACAGAATAATCTAAGATAAATCTTCTCAGCGCGGGGTGGGGGCAGTTACAGTTACAGTTTGTCTATATGCCGGCAGCAACAAGTGGCTCCCACATGCACAAGTACGCAAGAAAAGAAAGAGAGAGAGCAAGTGAGAGCACGCGTGCCTTGAAGAGCATAACAGTGCACTGTTAACATAGCTGTTAGCAACATGTGTCGCAACATTTGAAATGAACAGCCGTCAGAAGATTAACATAGCAACATTTGTTGCCTGTTAACAGGCAGGGAACATAACAGTTTCTCAGTCGTCAGCGAGCAGCCAAACAATGTTGCAGAGGTAAGAGGGTCGCTCTCAGAGTTTCGCACAAAACTCAGTATAAAATACAAAACCGGATTTCAGAGTGCAACAGTTTCAATTTGAACAGCGTGGCGAGCAGGTCGTTATCGAGCGAATAAAAAGAGAGTGAGAGAAGTCAACTTGTGGCATAGTTAGCGCGATATTCACATTTTTCAAAGATCGTCGTCCATCATATGTAAGCACAAAAATAAAAAGTACGAAACAAGTGCAAGCAAATAAATTCATAAAAAAATCCCAACAAATTGTGTCAATTGAAATGCCAAATAAGTGTCAATAAATTATATCGATTAGTGTCATTATGAAATGTAAAAAAAAAAATATAATTCTTAGAAAACTTCGTGATAAATTTATAAAAATAAATCTCGTTTTTGTTATTTTCGAATTACACATAAATTAAGAGACCGATTCATACATTTTATTAACGTTGAATAATGGATTAAATTAATACAAGCGGCAATTAAGAAAATTACCTCAAAATAAAAATAAATAAAAAAGCAAATAAATATAAATTGCATACTGTATTAAAATAAAAACATAAAAAAGTCGTAAAGTTTCTTAACTTTAATCAAAAAAACATTAAAACGAAAACGAAAAACCTAAAAAAGCGGCTAAAAAGAGTTGACATTTTTTCGAATCGTGTGAATTGTGGAAAAGTACCGCGCTAAAAAGTTGATGTGTTATGATAATTATTATTATGGTTGTTTTTGTTGTTGTTTTGTTAATACTGTTGCTCTTTCAAAATCATGTAGTTTTTAAAGTTATGACAAAACGGAGACTGCGAGACATTTGACCAACAAATTTCGAATTCCACACACCAAATACGAACTTCAAATACCAAAACCAAGAAAACAAATTCCATTTACCAAATACCAATTGCTTTGGGCTTATCGCGATGCCTTAATCTGTGTGCGCAGCTCGCTGCAGTTAACGAGAAAGGGAGGCTACCTGCTGCGTCTGACCTCTCGCTCGCACACCCACTCGCAGCAGCAACAGCAGCCTCTCTCTCTGCTTGAGGCATCATTAACTCGTCACTGTGTCGTCATCTCATCGAGTTATCCATAACCAAATCAATGCCGACCGGCATATCTCTTTTCTTCCTCCTCCTACTCCTCCTCCTTCTCTTCGTTGCGTGTTGTTGTTTTTGCATTGCAACAATGCGCGCACACAAACACACAGACAGGCACACGAACGCACACGCTCACGCGCACTCTGCACAGGCCACACACAGACACGCACACACACACACACCGCCCGTTCAAACTCAGAGAGGAGATGACGATTAACGATGACTTTTTTTGAGCCACGTTTCCTTCCTTGTGCTCGCTTGAACACATTTTTGACATTGTTTCTCTTCTTCTTGTTCTCTTTTTGGCTCTGTTGCCATGAGAGGGTGCGCCAACAAAAACAACAACTACACTAACTAACACCAGCACACAGACGGTGGGACAGACAAGACAACTTTCGTTGATACTTTTTGTTGACGATGATGTCATAAGTTCTTATTGGTGCGTGGAAACGCGAAGAGACACTTGGAAGAGCGAGGAAGACAAATTGAAGTATAGGGACATTGGGAATCTGGAATTTTGAAGTGGAATGCGATTTATGAATTTATTAGTTTGTTGTTGTCAAAGGCGTTTCCTAGAAATCCAAATTGTTGGCGCGTTTTGCCAATATATGCGTTGTTTGTTGTTGTTGTTGCTGCTACCACACACAATTGCGCTTGCAACAGGAAATATATGTATATGTATATTATGCTGTACGGTATACACACACACTTGCAAACATACATACGTTTGTATTTATTTTTTGCACGCAAACACTTCCGACATTTTAAATGCAACGAGCGAAGCGATCAGACCGGCTAAATAAATCAACATCAGCAATAACCAACAACAACAACAACAACAGCACAACAGTAGCAGCAGCAACAACAACAAGCGCAAAGAGCAAAAGCAGCCATGTGCATTCGCCCAGCCAGGCAGGCAAGCAGTCCGCACTCCTCACTCTCCTTGCTTACGCGCTTGTCGCGCTGTCTCACTTGTTCTCCTGCTATCTTTACCCACGCTCTGTTGCTGCTGCTTTGCCGCAGTCGACGTCGCTGCTGCTGCAGTTTGGCCATTAAAGCACTCAATGCATATAAATGATTTTAATCAATGGCGTTGACGTCGACGCTTACGCACACAGACAAGCGACAGTCACACAGACACAGGGAGACTCAACGGGACAGAGGAAAAGAGGGACAGTGGGAGAGCGACATGCAAACATAACATTAATAATCATAATAATAATAATAACTGACAGCGTATGATCATTGTATGTGTACAACAAATAGAATTTGGAATGTTTATTGGAAGCGCGTATGAAAATTCCAGGAACTCTCAGCAGTTCAAAGAGCGAAAGCTCACGAATGGATATCGATATCGATTTCGATAAATTAATTCTTGTTTATTTCTCTCCCCCACCCTGCAGAAATCTCAATAAGCCCTTAAATAAACATAAGCTGCGGCAAAACAACTTAAAAAAGGAAAGGAAAAAATAAATACAAAACGGAACAATAAAAAATTAATCAAACTGTGCTAAACGAGTACTTAAAGCCAAACGGCAAACAGCAACCAGAAGTACTTAAATCAAAGTAATTAACCAAGCAAACAAATTAGCAAAGATTTTAATTTGTTAAATTTGAGCAAGAAACAAACACAAAAAAAAAAACAGAAAACATAAACAAATAAAAAGCAGCAGAAGCAGAAGCCGTTAAACAACAAACAAACAAAAAGACAATCGAACAAACAAGCAAATAAGCAAACAAGCAAAGAAACAAACAAAAAGAATCGCTATGAAGAAGCTGTCACTAAATGTGAGTATCAATTGAGTGGGCGTAGGATGACGGGGCGGGGTTGAAGGCGAAATGATTTTAATTTGAACAGCATGTCGTTCCAAGAAAAATGCTCCGAGTCTCAGCATATGAAATGCATTTTTCAAGTTCAGAGTGACTGAAAAGGGAAAAGAAAGAACGTCATTGAAATTGGAATTGGATTGGGATTTTTATTGGTATTGGTATTTGTATTGGTAGTGAAGTGTGCAGTCGGTACAGGGTATGTGGCATCGGGCATACGCTCTGTGGCATGTTAATGAACTTGAAAAAAAGGCCATGATAATGATGAAGTTGCACTTGACGTTGATTGAAACAGAAAACAGCGAGCAGCAAGCAGATATTGAAATTGAAACTGAACTGGCGAATACTGGGAATTAAAGTGCAACGCGCTGCCAACAATCGAACCAATTGATTAAAAACAAAGCGCTTTTATTGCAGACAATCATTCGGGTTTCTCCAAGGGAGATATAGGATTTCCAATATATATGCAAATACATATATTTGCAGTTATTTGATACACTTAATATAATTACATTTCTCTACTGATTTTATATTTTACTTTGCATTTCTATAAAAGTTTATAATCAACTAAATTATAAATTTTTATAATACAATGCTAGATTTCGTTTATTGTAGATTTTATTTTATTTAATTTTAATTTTAATTGCTTACTAATGTAATGTTTCATTTATTGCTAAAAAGCTAGATTTCAATTTATACTTGACCTTCCATTAGTTCGAAATTTTACTAATTTTCTGTACCCTAAAAAGTATTAGATTAAAATTTGTACTTAGACTTGATAGATTAATTAAAATTGTTTTACTTTAATTAAAATGTTTAGCTTTAAATTTGCTTTGGACTTTCAACTTTGATTGAATTGTTTCAATAAATCTGTTTATTCTCTGCGCGAATGCGGGCACGCGTCTTCTGTCTGTCTGCCTTGTATTGCCCGTCCCTCTACCCCTCGCTTCCCCCTACTGCCTACACTCTCTACTAATTGAAAAGCAATTGTGCCGCACTCAAATCAGCTTCAAAAGCCGACGGCAATCAAATGGACTCTGTGATTGGTAACAGCGGCCGCACTTAGAGGTTAATGTGTGGCAAATATAAAAGATACATTTACAGATACAGATACAGATATACAGAGATATATAGCTACATTTTGCGAGTACTTTTTTGGCACGCTTTGATGTTGCCAATTGAAAAATGGCCAACAATGGCAGCCAGTCAAACAGCCAGACAGTCGGACATCTCTACTCGTATTTTGCATATGTTTTCCATATTATTATAAGTACACAAATCGTCCAATCGTTTCTATAACATTAACATCTGCCAGATGCAGCCTCCCTCTCTCTCTCTCTCTCTCTCTGTTTCTCTTTGGCCTGACACTCCCATTGCTCGATGTTGACTTATTTAGCGGCGGTTCAATGCCCCATAAAAAATAAAAATATAAAAAAATAAATAAAAAACACTCGAGAGTTTTGCAAAAACTGAGCGTCTGTTTTGTTGGCATTGGTATTAAGCGTATAACAGTAGAGCAGTAGAACAGTAGAAAAGTATAACTGTTTAAGTGCAGTGCAGTCTCTCTTAAGCGCTGCTGCGATCCTGAAACGCCTGAGCTTTCCAGCGCAGCGCTTTCCAGCTTCCCAGCGTTGCCAGACTGTTGCAAAGGCGCAACTATTGCGTGATCTATTCGAATGCTTAAATCATGGTCAAATATCGAAGCAATTTCAAATCGGCTGATGCAATAATTTCTTGATTTGATCACTCTCTCTCCGCCTCTCCTCCTTTCCTCTCTCTCCCACTGTCGGTGTCTCTTATTTATTTTATTTCTTTTTTGCCATTGCCATCAACATTTTTATGGCCCGCTGTCTGCGCATTAAATTGGCCTTTAATGGCCGTAAAGCAACTATTAAGTGTGCATATAGTAATTTATCTATATTCATATAGTTATGCTGCCAATAAAGCAATTAACTGATTTTTATGATTATTATTGTAATCGTGGCTATAATTCTTGGCGATCGTAAAACAATAATTGAATGCGTTCTTATGTCAGCAGGCAAATGAAATGTTGTAATAAGCCAATAAAAAATGAAAACTGAACAATCAATTGACAAACAGCCATTAAAAACAATTGGCAATAACAATTCACCGAAAACGGGGGCCTGTCAGTCGCTCAAATTTGTTGCTGATAAACAACAAAATAACAAAACGAAAAATAAAATAAAATACTACCAACTCCACAGTGAATGCTGGCCAACAACAATGCTAGCCACACTAACAACAGGTTACCAAATAAGTCGCACACAATTTACAAATGTTAATGATTGATTTTGTGTCATGTAATCGAGTTGCAAACTAGTTTGCAGTTTGCCTTTTTGCAGTTTACAGTCATTTTTTAACTTTAATTGACGTCAAGCGACCCTCCTCCTTACACCGCCCCTGACCCGTCCTCTCCCGCCCACTTCCCCTGGGTTGTTGGCCAAAGTCTTGGCCTTATATAGTCGCTCTTGACGCTTTAACGTCACACATTTCTTCCGTCCTTGGCCGTACAACAATAGCGCTACAGTTACAGCCACAAATACCCTGTAGTCTAGCCTCAAAGTATGCTACACTCGTGTAAACTTTACAGAAATAGACTCCAATAGAAAACTCTATTTTTGTAGCCAAATCGCAAGTAGTTCCCACGAATTGAGTCATAACATGGCGTTTGGAATTTGTGGGAAGCAGTAAACACAGCAAAACAGACAGGCAAACAAATAAAACGCGTGCAATCAGCATGTAGTACACTGAAAAAAACAAGGGGAGTAGTTAAAAGCGAAGCAAACTTGAAGAGGGTAGAATTAATGATAATACCGTATATATAACGATTCAATTTGGTCACGAAGGCTCTAGCAGTTGCCAAGTTACTACTGTTCTTGATCTGCGTACATTTAAAATTTAGTGAATTTAGCTCGAGATTAGACAGACGGATAGACGGACATCTGCTGATCAAGGATATATATACATTTCGAGCTAAGGAACGCCCTTCTTTTGACTACGTCGTCTAATTGGCATTTCCATCAAATACTTCGCATTCCTATCAAATATTTTAGTTATAAACAATTTGATATATTTCAGTGACTATTTTTAGTCCCTTTCCTTTTCTTTCAGTGTAGTTATTTGTGTTTGCTTTCTGGTTAATTCTTCATGTTCACACGTTCGCTGCTCGTTAATTGTAATTGAAATTGATTTCGCGTGCTTTCAATAATTTTCATTTCTTTTCGCCTCGTCGTGACTCATTTTCATTTCCTGTCTTTGACACGGCTAAATTTGTAGCTATTTATGGCCATTTTGGTAAATAGGTCGCCATTTTGAAGCCGATTGCACGCGCTTTAACGGGCAGTGTTGAGCAGCGTTTGGGGACAGCGCAAGGAAGAAATTAGTGTGGCACGTTAACAGCTCATGTTATGCATAACATTAGCATAACATTGTGTTAAGTGACTGTTATAACTAAAATTATAAACATTTCATTTGCATTACGGGCAGTTAAACAGCTTACGCCAAAAATACACACATCAAAGGCTAAATGGGGGTACGCACAGCCCCCAATAAACCCCGGGGGAAGGCAACCAGCTGTGGCTAATGGGAGTAAATGAATGCTTAATGCGAGTCAAACGCTTTTTGAATGCGATTTCAATATCAAAACTTAATTATGTGATTTAAATGCTTTCGGTAATTCTGAGAAGAGAACAGAAATGAATTGAAACTGGCACAATCAGTTGCGAATTTACAAATAATTTCCTCAATGGACTTGTTTTAATTTAGTATATATATTTGTGCATTATACAAGTACAGTGAAACCTGTGACACGCTTACACTCGGCTCTCCACTCGCCTCAAAACTTGATTATTTGAAAAAATAAAAAAAAAAGTGGGAACTAGCTATAACCAGTTTGTTGATTCTCTATGCATACGACTAAACTGTTTTGCTTTCAATTAAACTAATAAAATGCCAATTGTAGTGTGTGTGTGTGTGTTTGTGTGTGTGCCGCCCAACTGGCTGGCAGTCTAAGCCCATTTAATTAAATTGTCGGTGCGACGTGGCGTATGAGTAATGCGCATAAATAACAATTAATTTGTGTAATTTATATGCACTTTATATAATTTCTATATTTACTAGAATCAACTATTTGAGAGAGTTGATTTTTAATTGGAAGACTGGATTGGACTTTAAAATTCACATCACGTATACGCCTGGGTGTTCACAGCGAGAGAGACATGCACAGACCTGCACTTGCATGCATAACTTGGCTGAGTTTGGCGCGTTTTGCCAGACTCGCTGTCGTCGCTGCCGCTCTCTCTGTGTGTGCGTGTGTGTGTGATAAGACAAGCGTTCAGTGTGAGTGGCAACAGTCAATGGTCTGGCAACCTCCTGCAACAGTTTTGCGATCTTCAGTTTTATTTTTGTTGCCAACAAAGTTGATTGCTCGCGCGGCTGCTTTTTTTTCTCTTTTATTTTGTTTGTCTTTGGGCTCTTGGCTCTTGACTTTTCTTAGACAAAGTGTGTAAAGCAACAGCATTTCGTTTGTTTGCTTTCATAACTGTTTAAACAACCAAATTTTGGGTCTTGCGTTTTATTTGACTGTGATTCAGTATCTACGCGCAGCGAGCGAAGGAGAAAGACACACAGCGAGGGAGAGTGGGAATATTTGTTTTTGCCTTCTGAGCTGTCAGTTCTATTACGAAATGTGCAACGATTAATCTTAATAATATTAATTGTATACAAAACGCGCACCAAACAACAACAACAACAACAACATTAACAACAACAGCAGTAATAAAAAAAGATCAATCCCCGAGTTCAACAATTCAGCAAATCAATTGATTTGCGCCATCATGCGCCGCAGTCAGCAGCTCAGCGACGGCGACGTCAACAGCATCAGCAGCAGCGCTGCTGGAAGCCATAGAAAGGCTCATCAGCAGGCAGTAGGCAAAGTGAGCGAAATTAATACACACACACATACAAATAGCCAAGCCAGCACTCACATGTACGACACACACAGACGTTTGCTCAACTCATTCCACTAACAGAAACCGACTACCGACTACCTGCCGCCATTTTGTCAAATGTCTCTCATTTGCTCTTGTTACTCTTGTTTGTTGCGCTATTAATTTAATACCAAAGAGAATTTAATGCATATTAAATTGCATATTAAATTGCATATTAAAATGCGCTCTTGCCCCAAGGGGAGTCCAGTTTCAGTTTGCAACGAAATGCAAATGCCGCATGTCTAGTAAATTAACAGCACCGTTTAACGCAGGCGCAACACGTTCACAACAGCAACAACAAAGACAACAACTACAAGCAACAATCGCTGTGCCAGTTTATATGGTACCAAGCAGTCTCGCCATGTCGCTGTTGTTGTTGTCGTTGTTTGCGAGTGGCCATGGTACCATGCAGTCTCGATAGTCGTTTTAACACTCGAGCGGGTAGTTTAAACAGTTTCTAAATGCACGCAACAGTTGAGTGTTAACATAACAGATTAATGTTACGCTAGGCTTGCTTACAGTGTGCATGTGCTGTTATGAACAGACCGTTGTTAACAGCTTAATGTTAAAACTTTTGACTTACGACAATTGCAGGTATTTTTGCCATGCTTGCGTAGCCAAGCGTTAAGTTTTGTGGAACATGCTACTTACTTAATACACACACACACACATGCATTTACAAGCTGCATTGTTTAAACACAGTTTGGCAGTCACTGCATTCTTAAAATGTGCCAAAAGAGTTGCTCGACTTATTTAAGCCCAGTTTGCAAGTTTTAAACATAAATTAAATTTTACCATATAAGCATAAGTGCTAAGCTACCCGCTGTTAACTGGGCTATAAATAAATACATTTTATGGCCATAGATAACAGGCCAGGAATGTGAGCTGGCCAAATTCCTATCCAAATTTAGGTGTTGTGATAAGATCAACGGATCAACAGCTACTTTTCTTACGAAAATGCTTGCTTGTCTAGAGCTTAGGGGTGCAGAGGGAAAAGGGGAGTCTTTTTGGGGCAGTTAGGCGTAAAAAATACTTAAAACTATTGCGCATAAAAGAATTCATTATAATTGCTGTCATTATTTTTGGCTCATGACTTCATTCAATGTCGCCTGGCACACACACAGGCACACACACACGTAGAGACGGCGAGGCACACGCACATAAAGAAAGACAGCAATCAAAATCAAAGTTGAATAGTTTACAATCAGGCAAATCGACTTGGACAAGAAACATGCGCGATTCGCGCCAATGATTCACACACACACACACATACAGTGGCACTGCTGTTGTTTTTATTACTTTTCTGTTATAATGCGACTGCTTGTATGTATGACAGGAACAGACAGACAGAGACAAGACAGGCAGTTATTTAAATTGATACAAAGCGGCACCGCCGACAAATAAAATCAATTGGCAGCTAATCAAAGCACAATGCAAACAAATTGCCAGCACATGCTTCATAATGATGTTGATAATGAAGTTGACTGGCTTTGGCATCGATCAAATCGTTCCACATACATGCACATCCACACACACATACATATTCAATATTCGCAATGGTTCATTTGCTTCAATTCGAACGTTGCCTTCTCTTTTAGTGGTCAATGGTGACGTCAACAAGCGCATCGCTAAGAGTGCGTGTGCAAGAGAGCGGAAGAGTGGCAGAGCGGGAGTGTAGCTGATTATTTACAGCTGCTGTTAAGACTGCTGCTGTGCTCTGTTACTTAATGCCGCGCTTACATTTTAAAATGCCGCCCATATTGATTATGCAATTTATGCGGCCGGCAAAAAAGTGTTAAAAATAAATGCATGCTCGCACTCACACACTCGCACTCACAATCGAAATCGAACTCGTTCTCGAACTCTCGCTCAATGGCCATAAATCGTGCAATTCGAATCCAATTAGCAAGCGCACGCACACAGAGGTCGTCGTCGTCGCAGTCGTGTGTGCGTGTGTGTGACTGTGACGGTGTCTGTGTGTAATGCGAGACAGCAGCAGCTGCTGTTAACTCTCTTTGGCGCCTGGATGTAAAGTATACGCTCCATATATTTACAGTAGTTTTATGTGCAGATCTTTTAAGAGACAGCTGCTACATTGTCGTCATTGTTCAGAGTTTTGCCCACTTTACCAACACTGTTATTACTTCAGCCAAATCATTTGCCTGCACTTATTACGTAGTTAAACGGCGCTCACGTGTTGCGGCCCAGCAGCTGCTAATTATACCCAAAAAAAAGCTAGAAAGAAATAGAAATCGAAAAGTATTTGAATTTTGGCCAACTGCTTAGTTGGCAACTGATTGATAAACTGTTTTTCCTTTTCCTTTTTGGTGGTACTATCATTGGCCATAAATCAAAAGCGTCAACAACAAAAAATGCGCTCAACTTAATTGAAAGCATCAACAAGCCAATAAAAAATCAATTTAAATAAAGGCGGGAAAGGACAGGAAGGGGGAAGTGGTGGGGAGAGGGTCTGAAACGATCGGCAATTGAAGATTTGTAGAGCGGGAGGGGCAAGCGGGGCCAGAGGGGCTACGAGGTGCTAAGTGAAATGCTTGTAAAAACATTTTGTATTCTAGACCACGAGTCGAGAATTTGAAAAACTCAAAATAAATAACACATATAGTACACACACATACACACATATATAGCATATACAGTCTGTATAGTATGTATTCCGACCACAAAAAAAAGAAGAGCAGCGAGCAGAATTCTTCCCATTTTGTTGTTGTGCGAAATAGCGACGCTGTGTCTGCTTCAATTTTCATTCATTTTTCAAATACACACACATACACACTCGGAAACACACACTCACACACACTGAGTGTAGAAATTTGCAATTTTAATCAAATTATTCAATAGTTTGGAATGTGTGTCGACAATTGAAATTGAAATGGAAATGGAAATTGAAATTGAAACTAACTGACTCTAAGCACGCAAATTGATCAAAACAAATGCAAATTGCGAGTAAATTTTTGTGTTTTTTTCGTTTTTTGGGGGCCTGTCGCCGACAAACTTTACACAACTTGGCCAGTGTTTGATGAGTGTGTGGAAATTGTTGGCAATAGCGGCTTAAAGCCAAGAGTAAAGTCGTAAATTAGCCAAGTCAACACAGTGCGCAATAAACATTGAAATTGTGTGCGTCTATTTATAGCCAAGACACGTCTGTACGTCCGTCCGTCTGTCCGTCTGTCCGTCTGTCCGTTCGTCTTCAGACGGTAGACACCTTTGTGAAAAAGCCGCTTGCCGCTTGCCACATGTGGCACATGCAGATGGGGTTGATGCTGTGTGTGTGTGCGACTATTTTTAGCACACACTGTGCAGTTGCAGTTTGCAGACAGACGCTATTTTTAGATACCTTGAACTACGAGTTACGATTAACAATTTACAATTTACGAGTGCGTCCTCAAGGCGAGAAGAGGTAGAAGGGGAGACAGGTAGAAGGGCAAGCAGCGGGGAACTCTTTGATTGAAAGACACTCGACGACCACACATTGCATACGCCCTGTATGCCTTTGCGGTCTCAAGGTTCACGTTGGCCCATATCCACTTACCCAGTAGACCAGTAAACGGATAGCAGCGAGCCACAACAAGCTCAAGCTCATCTTAATTGTAGCAATTCTTCGCTAAAAATAGACACGAGTGAGAGACAGGCACAGACATGCTCTGTGCTATTTATAAACTATTTCCGGTTCTCCACACTACACTGAAAGAAATTATCCACTTGTTTTACCCCTACTAATATTCTTCTCTTCTCTTTTCAGATGTGTTCCCGCAACATAAAGATCTCGGTGGTGCTGTTCCTTGTCTTGATACCCATATTCACAGCGTTGCCACACAATCACAATTTATCGAAACGCAGCAATTTCTTTGATCTGGAGTGCAAGGGGATCTTCAACAAGACCATGTTCTTTCGCCTGGATCGCATCTGTGAGGATTGCTATCAATTGTTCCGTGAGACGAGCATACATCGACTATGCAAGTAAGTTCAAAACTCTAGTATTTTCTTAGGGAACACGAGAGAGAATTGCAGTTACCACTAACCCACTTCATTTAGCTACTGAGACACCCTGTATACACATAATGCAGCATTGAAACTGTATCTTTACTGAAATTTCCTTAACGCTTTTACTACTTTGGAACAACATTTGTTCTTGAGACACCCTGTAAGCAACATACGCTCTGTTTTAATGCCCAATATTGCTCCACTTCTGGAAAAATAGGAGTCCTCCATTAATGCTCTTATCTCGAAAAGAGAGACACCCTCATACTTACCCATACTTACCTAGCTTTCCTGAATTAGACCCCTAAGATGCCTCTACAAGTGCCTTTATGTCTTTGGATTACTATATATACTTAATTTCGCAATTCCTTTATACATTTGAGACACCCTGTATATAAATTTCTTTAAATAACTTCACTAACTCCCATAAAATGCCAATTTACAGTTCCTTGGGTCACCAAATTTACCTTTAATACTCCACCTCCCAATTCCTATAAATTTTGAGACACCCTGTATGCCGACTATTCCCCCAAACAGCGTCCTTAACCCGCTCATAGGGTACAAGAAACATTTTAAATTATTTCAAGGCGACGTGGATGGCAAAAATTGCTGCGCAAAAACTAAAAAATAAAAAAGAAGCAAAAAAAAGCCTATTAAAAAGTAGAGACACTTCAGAAGAAATGAATAGTGATTACCATGGTCGCTGAAAGTGCTGAAAGATGACCCTGACATGGATATTAAAAAAAGAAGGAACAACACAATTTATGCTATTTGTATACTAAAATAAATAGAGCGTTAGTCGAAATATATTTAAAGACATTTCTTGAAAGTATTTTCTGTTTATTTTGTTGTGTTTTAACTTTTGAATTTATCTACTTATCTATCTGCTATCTTCTATTCCCTCTATTCTCTAACTACTATAACTATTCTGCTGCAGGGCCAATTGTTTTGCCCACGAGACCTTTGGAGATTGCCTCAAAGTGCTGCTCATCGATGATGAGGAGATTGTTCAGTTGCAGCATTATCTCAAAGTCATCAATGGCTCGCCCTATCCCTTTCACAAACCCGTTGTTTTCAAATAGATTTCGATTTCAATTTCAATTTCCTTCTGTTCATTTCCCTTTATTTACTGTTAATTTTTAAGTTTATGTAATTTTCGTTTTTTAGTTGATTTTTGTTGATTTGATTTTGTTGATTGTTTTCTAGGAAAGACTGCTTTGATTCCAAATGGTTTGGCGGATGTGTTAAAGTGCTAAGGACACCGACAGACGAAATCTTACATTTACAGCATTTCATAAAAGTAGTGAACGGTTCTCCGATATCATTCAACATAGAGCCGGTTACATAACTTCAAATGGTTTTGGGTTAAAGCCAACGCCGAGCAGCAAACCACCAAACCACCACCACCACCACGACCACCATTACCAATACCACACAAACACACACACACACACACACACATACAGTTAACACACTTGAAGGAAATTTTGAGACCCCACAATCAACAATCCGAAGCAGAACAAACAAAACAAAACAAATTAAAATAATTAACGCCCAAATTTAATTCGTACTTATTTATTACTGTATAATTTACAGTATTTACTACTACTACTACTATACATATATGTGTTTTTTTTCTATTTTGTACAAAACAAAACAAAACCGAATTATTTTAATTAATTTATTGAAACGACGACGCGACGCGTTTGTTGTAAGCGAGGGAAAAAGGGACAGGGACAAGGGACATGGGACTGGGGACATTGGGAACTGGGTGGAAATATACGGGAACAGTGGGAGTGGGAACACTTTCGCTCCCACACAGAGACACACACACACACACACATACACGAGCAAAGATTGCAAGAGAGAGAGAGAGAGAGAGAGCGAGTTCGTTTGGGGGGAAATTTATGGGGGGCAGTGCGAAAAGGTTGGGAAGTTTTTCATTTGTTGCCCCCGAAGCCGAAGAAGTATTTATTTCTAAGTATTCTTAGCTTGTTTATTATTATTGCGTTATATATGTAAAATAAATGATCCATTGTTTTTAATATACTTATTTAATATTATAATTATTATTTTTTGCATTCTATGTTAAACAAAAAAAAAAAAAAAAAAAGAAAAAGTATCGCGTATTCCAAGCAGCATTTACATTTTTACATCAAGGGCAGAACAGCAAAAAGAAAATTCACACACACATACACGCACACGCACGCACACTCACACAAACAAGAACGAAAGTATTTTGCCAATGTATTAAAACATTTTTTGTGCTATTTAGTAAAGATTACCGAAATTAGCAAAAAGTAAAAACAAGAAAAAAACGTGTTGAAATTATTAACAAAGAAAAAGAACCAATTGAAATACACACACACATACATACAAATATTTTAGACTAAAACGCAATTTGTGCAAAACACAAGCAAAACAAAAAAACCTTTGGTAAAAACACGCAAAAACACAAAAAAAAATTAAATGCATTAAAAATGTAGCAAAAAAAATAAATTGTAAAGAAAAAAAACAAACATATTTATGTAAAATGTTAAAAAAAAAAGAGAAGAAAACAATTGCTGGCTATTTGAAAGCATCCAAAATTGTGATAAATGAAATTAGAATGCGACACTTACCAGAGAGAGAGAGCAAGAGAGTGAAACAAAGCAGAGCGCGAGAGAGCGCATAACAGCAGAAGAGAGCGTGAACGTGAGCAACAAGTGCAGCCAGCTGTTAGCGACAATTGGCGCGTTTCCGACGCGACTAAAAACGCGCGCTTACCGTTTTTATTTTGTGGTATGTTTTTAGTTTCAAACTTTCATTTATTTTGTTTTTGTTTTTTGAAATTAAACCATTTGTTTTCTTGGCCATTTGGTGGTGCACTTGCTTTTTGAAATTTTGCAGCCCACAAATCAAAATTTTTGAATTTTTGAACAGGCACAAGAGAATTTTCGCCACTTGTATTTTGGCTCTAACAATTTTGACTGAGCACTGCCTCGAAAGAGGCTAAAAAAAACTTACTTAATACAACACTAATAAAGTCTTTTCTTTTTCAAACAGGCAAGATTGCTTCGGATCACCATTTTTCAACGCCTGCGTCGAGGCTCTGCAGCTGCACGAGGAGATGGACAAGTATAACGAATGGCGCGATACTCTGGGACGCAAGTAAAAAGGGCTCACCGATAACGATAAACGATAACCAGTTACAGATAACCGATTAACAAAGCGAAGCGGACGAATACGAGTTGGCGGACAAAAAGCTATAGCTAAACGCATAATACGAGTACTACTTACATATATTATACCACTTATACAATATACATATGCATATATGATAAACACACACTCTTATACAACTCTTATAATCCAATCCACACACATATTTATCGCATACACATCGATATCGGCAAACAACAAATTATCACAGCGAATACACTAAATACTTTTTTAACAACTAAGTGAAATGAACAAACAAAATGTTGCAAAAAATACAAAATACAAATAATAATTATAATAATTCTTAAACACAAAGAAACTATGAAAGAAACCTATAAAAAATAAACAAAATGTTGACAGTGTACAATTTCTTTTTCGCACACTTTTCTTCACAATTTTGTTGGATAAACAAGTTTGTAAGTTTAGTTTTCTATTTAATATATACTTGATACATATATACACAGCATATATATGTAGTTATTATGTGTATGGAAATTAACTTTAGTTCAAGCAAAGGACAAAAAGGAGGCAACCCAAAGTGTCTGATGTAAATATACACATTTCAAATGTTTTTCCTTGCTTTAAAAGTCTTCTAAACACACAGCTATATATATACTATATAGTATGCATATATATATACCTATACCTATATGATTTGTACATTTCTTGTGTATCCTCTAAGCAACTAAGTTTAATTTGTTATGCTTACGTTCTAATTCTAATTTTAATTAAAACAAACCGAAAAAGTTGACATCACACACACACTACACACACCCACACACCACACACATACAAACAGCATATTTCGATATTACATTATATGTACCCTAATTAATTTAAACTTGTTTGGATCTAGTCGTAAATCGTAAAATATAAATAAAAACTGTATATTTCAAGTGGAGAGCAGCGTCCACAACTCATTTCCTTCCAGTGTATATATCTATATCTCTCTTTTGGGGTGCAGTTTCTTTATTCAATACATTCGTGTGTGTTTTTCAGAGTTTCTAATATCCATAAAACCAAAACAGTTAAAGATTTCAATCAGCTAGCAGTATAATCGATCGATACAATTCAATTGCTTAAATCAATATTCAATTTTCCGCTTCATTATTCACTTGAGGTGAATGAAATGCCAAGTGTCGACTGTAAAACAAGAGATTTAAAAGACACAATAATATATTTATTTAACAAAAGCTTAGTATAAATAGCAAAACTAACAATTAACAAGCAGAGCCAATTACATAGATAGTTTTCTTGTGGTTGTGTGGGTGGACTGAACAGTATTTACAATTTGATTTCTTTGGCAAGAGAGAATTTTGGTATTTGTTGCTTTGGTTAGTTGGCAAATTGGTTAGTAAGCATGCAAAACTGGACAACTTGTAGCCATTTTGGTGTAGTTTAAGCAAAGCGTGTTTTGGTTTGACCCTTAGTGGATCGGCTAAAGCTAAAGCTTGGCGCGTATATAGTAAACCTTACCTGTGTCGGGAATATCCTCGACATCGCCGCCATCCTTGGCATCGTCCAGCAGTTTGGCAGCCTCGCCCTTGCCAATATAGTTGTCCGAATTGCTGTTGGTTGTGTTTTGGCTGCAAATACAGGGATTTTATTTAAAATACTGGTGAATTCATAGTCACGCCAAGAAACAAACCAAGCGATGCCTGAGTTGCCGCCACTGGGCTGATTGATCAACGACTGCCAGAACTTGTGCGTCTCCGAAATGATTGAGATGGCGAAATCAGCATTCTTGGCATCCCCATTGAATGCGAACTGATTCTCTGGCTTGCCATCGGGAATTTTGTAGATCTACCAAGTAAAATACTAAAATAAATACAGTTTACTTTGGGTATTTCTATGGCATACCTTGAACCACTCCACAGTGGAGCGCAATAGACCTGGGAAATATTGATCGATATCGTTAACATCGTTGATCTTGGTTGCCAACGGATCCTTGATATCGATAGCAATGATCTTCCAATCGGTTTCACCCTCATCGATGAGCGCAATGGCGCCAAGAACTTTCACCTGCACAACATCGCCACGGTTGGCAACGCGATAACCAATTTCAATAACATCAATGGGATCATTGTCGCCCTTGCAGCCGGTGGATGGCTCAATGTGGTCGGGATTCTCCCAAGTCTGTGGCAGTGCACCGTAGTTCCAGATGTAGCCCTTGTGGGGGAAGCAATTGGCCACGAAACGCAGTTTACCCTTCTTAATGTCCTGCTTAATGGGGTTCATGGGTGTCTTCAGGCTGATCTAGAAACGAGAAAAGAAAACCAGACACGCAACCCAATGATTTATCGATAAATAATTTGTTAAATTGTCTTTGCTTACCTCCATTTTAGCGTTTGTCCAACGTGGCACCTCCACCACCATGTTGTAGATGGTCTTCTCATCGTTCGCATAGAGTGGAATGTCGTGCATCGGCGAGATGACAGTACCGCAATTATTTTCTATAACAAATTACAGCAGAAATTATGAGCAGGTCTTAACAAATGCCCAAAGCACGCTATCAGTTGATTAATTATATTGACCCAACAGCTACGCTATTGACCATAACAAACGTTACCTAAACGGAAATTAAGATATCGAGTGGACACTAGTGTGTGTCACAATTAAACAATCATAAAAACAAAGTCCACGAATTCAGCGTCGACTGATTCAACCTTGCCCAGTGTCATGACGCCGGTAGCGTTAGATTTTGTTGATAATAAGAAAAGTTATTCAACGACTGCCAACTTGTTGCATAATTTTATGTTTCTCTAATCAGCAGTTAATTTAATTTAATTTAAGGATAATTACATTACTAAGTCTCAAATTTAGTAATTTCTTGTACTTACTGAAATAAAGGCTGTAATTTGGCGAGTTCTTTGCGCCCTTTGCAACTGTTTGGAACATCGGCATGATTGAGTTGTTTATCCTTAAATGCTGTTGTTGAATATATCTGAAGTTATTGTTAATTGCGGCTGTGCCTGCTGACGTTGCGAAAACCGACCGGAGCAAATGTCTGTCAACTACACGTGAACTCCTTGCAATTTGACCGAACATTGTGCCAAAGCAGAGTTGCCAAACTGTTGTTGTTGCTATCGATAGACTTCGTGCACCACCATCGATGTGCGCTTAGTGGTATCGATATCTGTAATTTTCCTTACAATTATTGTCATTATTATAATTAATATTATTCTACTAATACTATTTCTTATTAAGTAAACAACCATTTTTCATTTAAACATTTTATTTTATTTACCAATAAAAAAGTTTAGGTTTTCGCGCCACGACGAGAGCCTCGAACACTAAACCCAAATATACCATTTAAAATACCAAAACTCAATTTAAATATATTTATAAAACAACCAACACTTTGAATATTCTGGCAGATATTTATTAAAAAAATACTTAAAGACACACCAATTTAAGACCGCTTTCGGTTATTTTAATAGTATTTTGCAATTACCTACGTTTGTGAAATTAAATACCAGTGTGACCGTATAATGGCTAAACACACACATCGATTACTCAAGTAGCCAATCGAATAATATTAGTTGTATCATTATCCACGCTGACAAAATTCAGAGAAATTTAGAAGTCGCTTTGATTTTGGACTAAAAACTGCCGCGGGATACTTGTGGTTCCCAATTTTTATTTGTGTAACAACGTGCAAATAATATATTCTGTCGGGCAGCAATAATTACCGAAGCATACATAGTACAAACCATTAAAATAACAACCTTATTTGGTGCAAGTTTTGGCAACAAGTAGAAATTCCCCCAAATTTGCCCAATTTCCCATTTACCATGCAAAACTCAAGATCCAGAGGCTCCGGGGCTAGATCAAACCGTCGACCAGGAGGGGATGCGTCTGCTGCTGCCCCTGTTGCTCCCATCAACAAGAAATCAACAGAATCTGTAACAAAATTCAATTTGGAGCCAGCGACCAACAATCAAGTGGGAATCGATGATAATGCGTGTGTGGTTTGCTTTAAGAACGTGGAGATCTATTCGATTGGAGACTGTGATCATCCAGTATGCTACGAGTGCTCCACACGAATGAGGGTGCTGTGCCAGCAGAACGAGTGTCCAATTTGTCGTCATGTGCTCTCCAAGGTGACCACAGCAATCTCCAACCAAAGTGTTGTCAACCAAACTTAGCAATATTTGTGTATTTTACTATGCAGGTTCTGTTTACATTGGAAAAGTTGCCTTATCGTGAACTCGAAGCCAACAATCGCTCCGATTTCTATAGCAAAAAGTATCGTATTGGCTTTTGCAGCTCTGAAATTCAACAGAAATTCTATCAGTTACTCGATCATCCTTGTCCGACGTAAGTTTCAATTTCAGTCAGTGAATACATTAAATAAACATGCTTTCGTTTTCATAGGTGTGATGTTCCGCCGTATCGCACCTTTCAGGCGCTACGAAATCATGTGTTGCGTGACCACAACATGTACTTTTGTGATCTGTGCGTGGAGACTCTAAAGATCTTTACATTCGAGCGTCGTTGCTATACCCAAGCCGAGTTGGCTGTGCACAATACCAAGGGAGACCCGGACAACACGTCGCATCGTGGCCATCCGCTGTGCGAGTACTGCAATCAACGCTACGTGGATCGTGATGAACTCTTTCGGCACTTGCGACGTGATCATTACTTTTGTCACTTTTGCGACGCCGATGGCTGTAACGATTTTTACAAGTAAGTTGTCTTAAAAGGCAATCTAAACTCTTTCTAACTGATAACTGTTTGCCTCTTGCAGCGTATATGCGGATTTGGCTGATCATTTTCGCAAGGAGCACTTCCTGTGCGAGGAAGGCAAGTGTGCCACGGAGGAGTTCACGGGCGCCTTTCGCAACGAGATCGAGTACAAAGCGCACGTGGCCAGTGTGCATGGCAAATCGCTGAACAAACAGCAGGCGAAGCAAGCGCGTACGCTTCAGCTGGAGATAACACTGGGGCCACGTGGACGGCGTGAGCAGGGCGTTACAAACATGAGAACCAGGTAAGTCTACCACTACACCTGTTGACAATATATAATGTTTCCATTTATCTGCAGAAATGAGGAGCATCAAGAATACTTGGATGAGCTGCCCTCAACGAGCACACATCGCAATCAGCCTGTTACCATTGATGCCGGCAACGAGGAGGAGTTTCCCATGCTGGCTGGCATTACACCCGGTCCGAATGTGTCCCTCGTTCGGGCTCCGCCACCGTCCATGCGCAATCTGAGCGGCACCTCGGGACTAGCACGCACCAAAGAAAACTTTCCGGCTTTGGGTGGAGCTGCTGGTGGCAGCATTTCAGCTGCTACAAATACCTATGCTAATGCCAGAGCTGCTCAGTCCGCTCAACCGGCAGCAGCTTACAAGAAGTCGGCCAACGCTGGAGCTGCGTCTAGTGGAGGGAATGTGACTCGAGCTAATGCTCCAGCGAATGGAATGCTGCTTCATGTCTCAAATCGACCAGCGGCCAATGGGAATAAGAAGACGGAAATGGATTTTCCAGCTCTACCAATGGGTAAAGGCAAAAAGATGCTACGCAATCTGGAGGAGGACATGGTGCCGAGCAACTCGGGAGTATCAATATCAAATGTTGCGGCCAAGCATCGTACACTTGTCGATGATTACGTGTCCGTTGCGCATCCGAGCACCCATCAAAAGCTACAAATGGTACAAAAGGAGGAACAGGAGGCTAAGACACGCATGGAGGCCCTAAAGAAGAGTGCGCCCAAGCTGACGGCAGCTGAATTTCCCACACTTGGCCCATGTAGCACCAAACCGCAGGGATCGCCGTTATCAAAGGCAGCAGCTGCTGGTTCACTAAATTGGTCTAAACCCGTTTCGGAGAAGAAACAACGAGAATTGGATAACCGCAAGTCCAAAGTGGCCCCTGCTCCATTGTTGCCCACACCGAAAGCGAGTGCTAGCACCCTAAACAACAATAAGAGCAACATCAACAATCAGGAGCAGCAGCAGCAGCAACAACAGTCTAACAACAAAAAGGATAAGAAAGCAAAGGAAAAGAAGAGCAATCAGGAGAATCAACCCAAAGTAAACAAGCAAAAGGAGAAGAACAACAACGTCACAACAAACAACAGCAACAACAACAACAACGACAACGAGAAAAAGCTGCCAACTAAAGTTAACTCTAATGGAAATTTATCGTCATCAACACCAGGAGCACCCCCTGGTCTGAGCCTTAATGCACCACCCGTTAAGCCACCACCTGGTTTCGTGTCCAATGTAACCCTAAATTCTGTGGCCAAGTTGCCAAACGATCTTACGTTTACCAGCTCCTCGGGGGAGAACTACAGCATTGTACCGAGTACCTGCACGTATAGTGATCTCCCCGACACTGCCAACAGAAATCAGGTATAAATTGTAATTGTTAATTTGTAATTTATTAAAGCATTAAACATATTGTTTCTTTTAGAATCTGGTAGATAAACTGCGTGACGAATTTATATCACAGGAGGCCTTCAGCTTATTTCGAACGGTTTCGTCCAATTTCCGGAATGGCACCATGACAGGTCAAGCCTATCACAAATTCTGCGTAATGTCGATGACGGATAGGTTCCATAGCCTGTTCCCCGAACTGTTGGTGATGCTACCCGACATAGCCAAACAACAGGTGCGATTAACATTAACCTCTATGATCTAGTTACCTATGTTCGTCTATTTTAGGAGCTGTATCTGGTGCACAAGCAACATCTGAACACATTGACGCCGCAGCAGCGGAAGGAGATGCCCGGCTTGCAGGTGTGTCCCAAATGCAAGCAGGTTGTTTTGTCCACCGACTATAGTATCCATCAGGAGGCCCACGAGCATGTCCAGAATTTCCCTACACCAGAGAATGCTGTCAGAGCTGGTAACAAGAACGCGCAACGTAAATAAAACCCATGAATCATTTCAACCATCATAGCAACGAAAAACAAAAGTAGAAACTGAAAAAGTAGCAAATGATAGAGATTTTCCCCATGTATATTTTGTATGTTTGTAATTAATTGTTGTTATCATCCCACGGCTATAAAACAAAAACCGAAATGAACAAATAATGCCAATTTATACAATTAACGAACTCTTTTGTGAACCGTAGGCTTAACTATATAAATAGTCTATTTATAATTCGGCCTTGTGAACTAAATGCTGTGGCATGTAAAACGTTAAAAACGTTTCGTGCTTTTTTACAGCCTGCACGTGTGGAAGTCTATTGTTTTTATTTTTTTTTATTTTAATGCTATAAATAATTACTGAATAAAGTGCAAAACAATCAGATTGCAATCTTATCTATCTGTGTCACTTATTGCTATTAATGGATAATGAGATCTCTGATCAATTAGACTAATTACAAAAACTAATATATCTTATCATTCATATTTGCCATCCACTTGAAAAAGTTTGTAATATCCAGTGTTGTTAATGGTCAAAATTAGCAAACCAAAAGCTCACATTTTTTGGTATGTAGTGTTTGGTCACACTGCAGTAATCGACTTGCACTTATCGATACCGTCGATAGACTTATAACCATGGAGCGGCGCGACGATGTACTTTTACAGGTAAGGGAGTTTTTTAAATATTTCTCTGCGTATTAACAAATGCGGATCACTTTTCTAGGCACTCGCCAATAATGCCGACGAAACTGAGCGTTGGCAGTCCTTTAAAGCGGATAATGAGACGGCAATACAGAACATTGACATGTTCTCCAAACAGCTTACTGCCGAGGTTATGGTACCAATCGGCAATAAGGCATTGATGCCGGGTCACTTAATTCATACAAACGAGTTGCTAGTGGGCCATTTTCAGAACTACTTCTCCGCCTGCTCTGCCCACAAGGCCAAAGAGATTTGCCGCCACCGTTTGCGCTTAGCCGAGGATCATCTTAAAAAGCTTGAAGTCGAAGCAGATTTATGGCAGTAAGTCGGAAGAAATATCTTTGTTTAACTGTAAAATATGTTATATGTGTATGTTGTAGAAACAAATTGGAAAAGCCTCTGCTGGAAGGCGCTTTGCCACGTGCTGGTGAAATTGAAATCGTTGAAGAATTTGTTGAGGAGGCTCACGAACAGTGGCTAAAGAAACACAAAGAGAGTGTTCGAAAACAGAAGCAAAAGGAGCGCATTGAGCGCGAATCTGCGGTCAAGGCCGAGGAGATGTTTAGGGAACTAGAGGAACGTGAATTAATGGAGGAACTTGGCCTGAATCCTGACACCTTCGACGAGCAGAAAGTAACTGAAATGTTGCCACATGAAAATGAAAAGACAACTGTTCAAGCTATAAGCAATGTCTTTAATAAATTAAATAGTGATGTGACTAATGAACAGCTATTGAAGATGCTCAATGAACTGGAAGCTAGAGAGCGCATGGAAGACACTGAATTAAATTCAGAAGAGCAGCAAAAAATGCAGGACACCAAAGACTTATTAAATAGTTTAATGCGGGGTCAAGATAATGCCACACAACCAGATTACCGTTTCAATTTTAAGCTCTACGGAGAAAAGGAACTAAGTGAAGATGCTGACAGCACGGATGACGATGATCCTGATCAGCCAGAGGAAGTGAAATTAATTAGAGAGCAACTCGCACAGCTGCCGAACGAAGAACAGGAGGAGTTCTTAAGCTCACAATTACAAATATTAAAATCAAAAATGCGTAAACTGCAAAAGGAGAACTTCATAAGTGATAAGCTGACACGTTTAATGAATGTCGTTGTCTGCCTAGAGGATGATCTTCAGGAAATGATCTATGAGGACGAGCAAGCAGCCAGCACAGATGTACAGTCGGATGATCAGGAACATGAAACTAAAAAAAACCGACGTATATCATTTGCTCAAAAGGATGACGAACTGATTTTCAGCAAGGAAGAAGCCGTTTCTCGAATGTTGTCCCACAAGAGGGAAGTGATTGAGTTAGATAAGCCATTGCAACCTATTCAAAAGGAAGAGAAGGTTGAGAAGCCAGTTCTTAATTCGCAAATAATGCAGAAAGTCGAACAAAGTCTGGACTTTGTGCAGGAGCATCAAAGTGTGCAAGATTATGATTTAGTTAATCAAATACTCGATGCTTCCACGGGACAGATTAATACTTTGCACATTGTCTTTAAACATTCCGATGCCGTAGCTCCTACAACAAAGTTTGAGGGGACTATTCCCGGCACTCCAGCCGATCTCTACAATTTATATAAACAGAGTCGTTCAGAACAAGATTTTCCCATTTACGTGAACAGTTTCGAGGGCGAGGAGGAGATCAAGGTGCCCATACTGAAGGAAGAGTCTAGAAAGTCTGCATACGATGATCCACGTGCTCAGGTTGGCTTAACAAATTACGTTCTTTTGCATACAAAACATAAATACATTTTTATTTCTAGTTTTCCAAGATCCAAGAGAAGGCATCTTCAGAAGCTGAGGCAGCTGCGGAGACCAAATCGATATTGCGCAACAAATCGGCTGTAGAACTCGAGACTCGCAGTGCCAGTGAGAAACAAGGGCCCGACAACAAATCCAAAAAGAACCGAAACAAGAAGAAGCAACGAACTATTGATGATGACTTGCGTGATATGAGCGCCTATCAGAAGGTTATGCAGGATCTTGTTGAGAAGGAGCCAACAGTTCCCGAGCCCCTGCCCGAGGGCAAATACATTGATGCACATGCGCCCAAGAAGCGTATCAGTCGCTTCAAGGAGCAACGGTCGATGAAAACGACATAGTATGAATGATATGTACATTTATTTAATTTAAATTTACTTACAGCGGAGTTATATATGTATAAATATATATGTTTATTTTGATTTTACGACTTAAATTGATGTTACTTAAATCGCTCTCAAAATGGGAACCAAATTAGCTTTACAAGATTCCTAAACTCGACGCTATGCAGCATGGAGGATAGGATGGGGATGTTTCGTGCACAGGTGTTGTGTAGAGAATGCTCGACTTAAACTAAGTTGATTGTGTGTGTTTAAAAGTAGATACATATATTAACTACTAATACATACAGTGCGCATCTTCTTATAAATAATCTCTAACTCGTACTCATAGTTTTACAAGTATTTTGGATGAACTACCTCACTCTTTCTACATTAATTAATTATAATTGGTTGTACGTTTTGTATGATTTCTATTTAAAATCATTATAAAGTTGTTTTAATTGCGAAAGTAACTCATTTTTTGTTGTTTTTGTTTACGTTTTTAAGAGTAGGTACATTTGAAATGTTAAAAGTGTGTTGAACATTTTTATCATTGATATCTAGAATGCATCGTAGAAAATTTTGAAAGCGTAAGAGTCAACGTTAATGGACCTAATCTTCCAGGCCGAGAAATTCACGCTCCAATGCAGCGCCCATCATATTCCATTCGCCATCATCATCCTCCTGATTGTTGTTTTCGCTATTCGAATCCGATCCCATTTCCAAATCAGAGGGCAACTCCTCGCCTGCGAAAGATAATAAATTTTAAAGCAGGGTTCAACCGATGGACTTGGGTTAGTACACTTACCACGCCGAAACTTGGCGCTTGGCATCTCGTCATCGTCTTCTTCATTCTCCTCATCGTCGTTTTCATCGCCCTCATTGGAGCTCTTGTCGAAATCATTGGCGCTTGCAGTTGGAGCTCCCATCATAACATCCTCGGAGCGTGTAAAGAAATCATGCGCACGATTTGAGCTTTCATCTTCCCGCTTGCGTTTCAGTAACTTCTTATCCATTGGAGGATTTTCTAAAATGAACAGCAACAAATAAGTTATGGGACACCTTATATTCAGTGTCTTTGCACTTACCAAAGTTAACTGGTCCCTCATCACTTGACGAGTCAGATTCAAAGAAGTTTTCGTAGTCCTTGTTCATGTCTGCGATGTCTGCATTGGTGAATACCAGCAAAGGATTAAGCGTTTCACGGAAATTGCCACCCTGTTGCTCTTGTTGCATGCTGCTCGATGGCGAAATCTCTGATCTCTCATTGTAGTTGACCACGTGCTCGGGACTGTGACAATGTGCTGGTGGCTGTCTGCCCTTGTTGCGCACCTTTCGATCCAGTGGAAATAGACGCTCCTCCACGTGCTCCCAGCGTTCTGCACAAGCCCACAACCAGTTAGCATTTACAACCTTAATGTTGAGCTCCTTTTTGGCTGCGTTCACCTTGTAGGTGCCAGCATTGACGGCCACCAGATGTGTGATTTCCTTGCTAATGTTTGACTGCACCTCGGCACCCAAACTCTTGGCAATAAAATAGGCTCGGGATTGCTCCAGTTTCATTTGAGTCGGCACCAAGCCGGAAAAGACTAGATTCTGTCCACGCAGCACTTCGCAGCGGATTTTCGGCACAATAATCTTGAGATCGGGTATTTCTGTAGTCTCATCATAGATCGCATAGAAGCGCTTGTGTATGTTGCGTAGAATAACCTCCAGATAAAGTAAATAATCATCGGGATCCTCGATCTCAATTTGTTTCTGGCCATCGCTGCTTATTTTAACATTTGGACATGGGGTCTGTGCTGATGTTGTGGCCACATCATCGTTCCCTTGTGCCACATCATCATCAGCCTCTGCTCCACGCTTATCATCGCCGCTGGTAGATGAAGCAATACTTTCGTCATCTTCTTTCTTAGGTGCAGCTTTCTCAGCATTGTTGCTGCCTTTCGGGCTCTCCAAGGGCAGATCATCGGTGACATTGATGTCATCGTTATCGCTACCATGCTTCGCATTGTTCTGCGACTCTTGTTCTGGCAGGCCAGATGAGTTTTCATCCACAACCGTGACTTCTTCGTCGGCAGCCGTCTTGCCATTTAGTTTATCGACATTATTTACAGTCAAATCTTTAGTTTCCGCGGTAGTCGTGCTTGTTGGTGTTGTCTCAACGTCTTCATCTTTAGCATCCTCATCCTTGCTTGTGCTTGTTACCGTATTGTCAGCCTTGTCAGCGTCAGCATCCTCGACAGCTTTT
This sequence comes from Drosophila dunni, assembly GCA_018152125.1. Lineage (NCBI taxonomy): Eukaryota > Metazoa > Arthropoda > Insecta > Diptera > Drosophilidae > Drosophila > Drosophila dunni. The sequence goes on along the minus strand of JAECXC010000339.1, from coordinate 8,579,531 downwards.
GTCGGCTCCTCCTTGTTGTCAGCACTCTCCGCCATCTTATTTTCAGTCAACTTATCAATTTCCTTAAAATCAACTCCTTCGCCGTCCAGTTCATGCTTGGACAAACCAGGAGGAGCATTTATATCGCCAGTATGTTGAAAGAAATGATATGGCTTCACTTGTATCAAATTGGAGGCCATGTTCCAAACATCCTCGCGATCATCGATGATGCACACCATTGAATCACCGTTGGGAAATAATGCCCTATTGGAATAAATTGAGTTAAATGGGCATAACATTCAAATAGTGTACTTACTTTAGATTATCCGTCTTGCTGGTGGCATTGAAACATTCATCGCGCGATAAAATGCGATGCGAAAAGAACTTTCCATCTGGATCGAGCAGCTGTGCAATCATGTGCGCATAATTTCGAGCGCCAAATGTGCAAATATGCAGTTCATACAGTTCGGACATGCGCTCCAAAAACTCAGCGGTGCCGGGACGCAGTCGTGTATGATACCACGGGGACTGTGGACCATAGAGTTGAAAGTGATAGATCCCCTTGATGTTGTCCGGCACAGTATCGTTGGTTGTGTGTATGACAGTCTGATCGAGATCCACCAGTAAAACCAATTTGCGATCGGCAAGCAGGCGTCGTGTATCATCGTGTCCCAACTTTTGGGCCAGCTTTTGAGTAACTTTCAAGTCGGGCATTGTGTGGACCATCGGTACCGATGCCTCAGATGTTTGTCCCTAGAAACAAAAATGATCTTTGATTAAAAACCGCAAATTAGACATTGTTTTCTTATTGGGCACTTACATTTTCATTTTGGCGCAAATCTGCACCGCAGTCTGCGCACATGTCCTTGATAACGGTTGTGTGTATGCATTCGGATAACTCCAGAAGCGCATCTCTAATTTGAGAAGAGAGAGAGAAAGAGAAAACATAATAAAAACAAAAGCTTACATTTTATGTATACGCTCATGTGACGCTGCTTCGGTGTGTGCATAATTGCATTCCACCCACCGCTCTCCCGCTCCATGTTACACAGGGCTCATATGAAAATTGAGAAGAAACGGAAGAAGAAGAACTCACCCTTTTATCACAATTTCGCCATCCTTGCGTAGTCGCTTTTTGACTACACCAGCACGATTTGACTTATACTTATGGATTGTAGAATCGTCTTTCTTAATAGGTTTACCATCGTCGCCGATCTGTTGATATAAGAACAGTATTTGTGCGGCAGAAACAAATTGTCCTTCGCGTACGCGCCATTTATTGATTCGTATGCGTGTCTCTGTCGCTCCAAGTGCTGCATTTACAACAATGCGATTGGCGCCACCGCCGCCGCCGCCACCGTCGTCCGCATCCTTTATAGGCTTGGACGCAATCTGGCTGGTGTGCGTCTTATCCTCTTCGTTGGTCTTTTGCATACTTTATTTACAATTCCTGTATATATGCAGCTTTTTTAACGTTGTTTAAATCTCTGGCTTGTTATGTTTTCAATTTGTGAGAATTGCGACAGCGCAGCTCTTGCCATTCTCAATGAAATACGCACAGCTGATTTTCATTCTCCTTATCGAGTTATCGAAATAATATTTCGATATCATTTTGGTACCGGTCACAATTGGCACGCTAGATTGTTTGTTTGGGTTTTTATAAACGTTTATTTATTGAAAATGAGCAACGAAATCGAAAAGGAAGACTTGAAACGGAGTGCCACTGACGATACAGAAGAAACGGAGAACGGTAAAACACAAGAGGCAGAAGCAGAGGGCGAAGATGACGGCTGGATTGGGCCGATGCCATCGGAGCAAAGCGCGGCAGTGCCGGCTAAAAAGAAGAAGGGTAAACAAATCAAAATATAGTGTTAATGTGCTCCTGTGTTAATGCACTACAACTTATGTTCTTCTATAGTATTGCCTTATGAACACATCTACTTGGAGAATCTGCCCAATGCCGAAAGCTATGAGCGGAGTTACATGCATCGCGACGTGATTACGCATTTAGTGAGCACTAAAACGGAGTTTGTGATTACGGCCAGTTTGGATGGTCATATTAAGTTTTGGAAAAAAATGGATCTAGGCATTGACTTTGTTAAGCATTTTCGTAGTCATTTGGTGCCAGTGAAGTCGCTATCCACGAACAGCAGCGGCACATTGCTCTGCTCAGCGGCTACCGATCAAACAGCCAAGGTTTTCGATGTTGTCAACTTTGATATGATCAATATAATACGATTAGGATACACGCCTCTTTGCAGCGAGTGGATAAACTCACCAGGAGATGCGGTTCAAGGCCTGGCCATGTAAGATTGCATTTAAAACATTTTGTGCCTTCATAATTTCTTATTTGTTTATGGGTATTTACAGTACGGACTCGGAGAGTAGCAGCATTTACATCTATGATGGCCAAAGCGGAGGTGAAATTTTGCAAACTTTGGACAAACTGCATTCCGCGCCAGTTGTTGCCATGTGCTTTAATGTGGCAATGGAAACAGTCATATCTGTGGATCGCAATGGCATCTTGGAGTACTGGCAAAATTCTAAGCATGATTATAAATTTCCACAACGTTTGGTTAGCTTTGACTCCAAACTGGATACAAGTCTCTTTGAATTTGCTAAGAATAAAACTCTAGTAACTGGTCTGGCAGCAACGCCAGATGGTAAACGGTTTGCGGCCATTTCAACGGACCGCAAAGTACGTGTATTTCAGTTTAATACGGGAAAACTGTTGCGTGTCTTCGATGAAGCACTTACCACGTATACACAAATGCAACAGACGCCGCATGCCTTGCCAAACATGGAATTTGGCAGAAGGTAAGCTTAGACATTGCTTAAGTTCTCAACTAATATAATATCTACTTATTATAGAATGGCTGCTGAGCGAGACTTGGAAAAGACTGCGCAAAATACAACGCTTAACATTCTATTCGACAGCACGGGGCACTTTCTGCTTTATCCAACAATGCTGGGCATTAAAGTTATCAATGTGGCCACAAATCGATGTGTTACAATATTGGGTAAAACGGATAACATTCGTCCCCTGCAAGTCGCATTGTTTCAGGGCAGAATCAAGCGACAAAAGGCAGCTATAACACTGGAACAGGAAGCCAGTGAAAATCCAGCGTTACAGAACCTTTTGAATGATCCAACAGCATTTTGTACAGCCTACAAGTAAGTAGAAAATCAACGTTTAGTTGTATAAAATTTAACACAATCTCTTTTTTAGGAAGAATCGCTTTTATTTATATAGTAGACGTCTGCCCTCGGATCTGCAAGATGTGGATCGTGATATATTCAATGAGAAGCCATCGAAGGAAGATATTATAGCCGTCCCTGAGTCTCAAGGTATTTACATTATCTTATATTAATCATAACTCTTTACTAACAATTGTATTCTGTCTCTAACACGCTAACACCGACCAGAAGAAGGTTTAATTAACATTATACACTTATACATTTGAACACAATATCTTTACAATTGAAAAATCCATTTTAGTTATTCAACGTATTTATGAAAATGTGGTTCTGCATACCACTAAGGGGGATATTCACATAAAACTGTTCTTCAAAGAGGTGCCAAGGACTGTGGAAAACTTTTGTGTTCATGCAAAGAATGGGTAAGGCTTTAGATTTTCTATAAAGGATTCTTAAATACTTTATTGAACCAATTTTTAAATTAGCTACTATAATGGACACATATTCCACCGAGTGATCAAGGGATTCATGGTGCAAACGGGAGATCCTACGGGCACAGGAACCGGCGGAAAGTCCATCTGGGGCAACGACTTTAAGGATGAATTTGTGCCAAGCTTGAAACATGATCGCCCCTATACTGTTAGCATGGCGAATGCGGGCCCAAACACGAACGGCAGTCAGTTTTTTATTACAGTATTGCCCACGGTAAGAAGTAGTCATTATATTTTTAAAGTACTGTTTCTAAATTGATTTTCTTCTGCAGCCTTGGTTGGATAACAAGCACACAGTGTTTGGTCGGGTGTTTCGCGGCATGGAAGTGGTCCTCAATATATGTAATGCAAAAGCCAATCCCAAAACCGACAAGCCGTACGATGACATTAAGATTATTTCAATACATTTAAGTAATTAAGTATAAATGTAGTCAAATTAACTGATTTTATTTGAAATTGTACTTTATTTGAAAATTAAACGATTCTACAATTTAAGTTAGTATTTTTTGTGTTTGGTATTTTTTGATGGCTGCTTGTACGGTCACACCGATCAGCTGTTTATGCAGTTTGCATCGTAGTTTCTCCCCCGTCGATTCCCATTGAGCGAACTAAAGCCTAACAAATTGACAAATAATATTAATTTAGTGCAAAACTGCCAGTAATAATAATCAATAGTGTTAAGCCTAAACTGCATCTGCATAGCATAATTAAGGTAAACACAAATAAAGGGCCAGCTGTTGTTAATGCGGACCTGCAGTTGGCAGAAAATTTTGTTTACTGTGAAAAAAAAAACAAAGAGAGAAAAGAGTTGAAGCTTATCAGTAAATAATCAAAAGTCGCGCTCTAGCTACTAAGTGTGCTACTAAGAAATTCGGTCAAGTCAGCAGCTAACACAGTTCAACAAATTATAAGCATATGTATTAGCAAATATACTAATATGCTTATCAGTATTTGCATAAAATTAGCGCAAGAAGACGTCGAGGAAACACTGCCCATCGTCATGAAATTTTCATTAGTCATCAATGGAATTGCCTTTTCGGTACTCTTATCGAAAACAACTAAAGTTGGTTTATTGTGTATTGTGCTGTGCTTGCCTTATTTACTGATAAGAGCGTAGTTCCAAAATTATTTATATCAAATAAACAATCGTTAATTTTAATTCACAGGTGATTGGCCGTGGGTAGAAAAATGAGCTAATTGCTTAAGCCAAACAAATTACAATTCAATCATGTCTCAGAATGATTCCGACGACGTACGGAGCACTGCCCAGCTCTTTCTCACTAATGCGCGGCAGAACAATCCATACCACATGCCCTACGATATGTGTAAGTCCAACTCACAGACAAACGCCCTTATATTTACTTCAATTCTATTTATTTTATATGTTCTACAATTCACAGCGCGTCCGCATTCCATTAATTTGTTTACCGAGGAATTTCTAGGCGGATATATGCAGGATGGACGGATGTCGGTGGTGCGCCGATTTTTCTGTCTCTTTGTTACCTTCGATTTGGTCTTTGTGTCGCTGCTTTGGCTCATTTGCATAGTTGTATGTACACACAAACTAAATATTTATTTATTTGTTATTTCATAGAATTATTGTTTGCAGATCGGTGGCGATAACATATTCCAGGCGTTCCAAAAGCAAATTGTTCACTATACAATATACACATCGCTCTTCGATGTAGTAGCCACAGCTCTCTGTCGTTTTATAGTCTTAATCTTCTTCTACGCAATGTTGTATATTAATCACTGGTCCATCATAGCGGTAAGTGACTCTAACTGACTTTGGAGTAATTATTTTAATTATTTATGTTCTTTTACAGTTGTCAACGAGCGCATCTTGCTTATTCCTCATCACCAAAATATTTTTCTACGATGTAAGTTAGTGTCTAGTCAATTATGAGTTGTATTTTAATGATTTTTCTTTTCTTTTAGTGGGTGCATTCGAAACAACAAGTATTTGAGGTCATACTCATCATAACGTCTTTCATTCTTGCCTGGGGAGAAGCTTGGTTCCTCGACTGTCGTGTTATACCGCAGGAGCGACATGCTCGTCATTATTTCACAGGTGAGTTTTCCATTTAACATATTTACATATGTATTTATTGTTGTGTCTCTGGTTTAGCTGCCACCACCACCGCAAATGAACGCACCACATTGACGCAGCCAACGATCTTGACCGATCGTGAGCGACAAGCTCAGAGTGTTACAGATTTCTATTCACCCTTGGATACGGCACATCATTCAGACGAGGAGGATGAGCAGGTAATCGAACATCTTTATTTATGCGCATTCTTAAAGAAGTCTTTGAATAAAACAATTTTCACGCTCGGAGCATCTTATAAAAGATGCTATCATCGTGTTGATTGTTCAGTCATTTATGGCAAACTCTAAGATGCTTCAGGTTGTGGAAAATAATCCTTTTTAGAGCTTAACACATTTGTAACCTATTTTTGTTTCTTTTCATTGTAAACAGGACGAAGAGTACAATCAGATGGGACTTGACTGCCTGCGCAAGGCATACGAGATTGTGGAGTCCACCGATTGGAAAGTGGAAAAAGTGACGCCCAAGGGAGATACCATACACAGCACGCAGCGAGAGAAAATTGGAAAAATCTACAAGTTAACGGTCTGTAATCCTGTTTACTCATTCATGCTTACTTAATCAATTATTTCCACAGGCCCGCCTGAAGTATCCCGCCAAGGCTCTGATGGAGGAGCTGTTCTATCGCATTGAGGATGTGCCCAAGTGGAATCCAGCCCTCTTGGAATCCAAAATTGTGCGGGTATGTAGTAAGAACTCATCGCTATATAAAAGCAACTAATTGAATTCCTTTAGAAAATCAACTCATACACGGATATAACCTACCAAGTGTCCGTAGGCGGTGGCGGTGGCATGGTAAAGAGTCGGGATTTTGTTAATCTACGTTCGTGCCGCTTGATTTACAATGGAAAGATCTGTGATGACGATGAGGCTGCCATGCTCAGCAGCGATGACGACGTGGATAACTCACTTAATCGATCGTGTGAAGGCAGCGTTAGCACATTATCGGACAATGAAACGCATACACCCCAAACTGGCAGTGTCGATAGCTATCGTACTCGGTTTCTTGGACGTGGCTCGTTTCAGCCGATCGTTGAGCCGGTAAATGCAACAGCCTCGACAGCTCCAACAACACCGTATGAGACACTGAGTAAAAGTCTGGGTGCCAAGAATTTAGGCGCTGAATTAAATTTTAATGTTGACCCACCGCCTTTGGAAGATTCATTTGAGGATGCTAAAGATACGGAGGAGTTGGCCGACACGCCAACAAAGGACACACAAACGTTGATAGTAAATCCTAACTGTGGTCTGGGCAAGACCAACAATAAAGTATGGATGAGTGCTGCGATAAGTGTGGTTTACCCAGCTGTGCCTCCAGCAAGCAAATATACCCGGTAATTATAATGTTATTTCAAGAAATTAAATGGATATGTACTAACTCTTTTTCTTTTTTCCCTACTCTTTCTACAGCGGCGAGAATATTGTGTCGGGCTTTGCTTTCCGTGAGATTATTGGCAAGTCAGATAACTGTATTCTGGAATGGGTGCTATGCCTTGATCTCAAGGGCTATATACCACGCTATGTGCTGGATGCGGTGAGTAACTAAATTAGGAACACATAATTAGTTTATTTACATTGTTTTCTTGACAGGCACTCACCTCGTCCATGGTGGACTACATGACATACCTGCGTAAGCATATAAACGAGCTGCGACTGCGTCGCCGGCGTTGACTGCTGTTCTATATATAACCAACAAATACATATATAGCTACATATAGTTAACTATTCAAATTGTATTCTATAAATAAGCAAACAGGTAAACAATCAATAATTCTCTAGTTTATGTATGTGTCTCAAGCATCTGCTACATATTCTTAGTTATGAGTTTAGGCGAATCAAGATCAAGTGCATTGCTCTAGGTTTATTGAGTATGTATACTATATATTAGTTGATAAGGATGAATGACTTAAACTAAAAATACATTTTATACATGCATTTTCTTTATCGTATTTTAATATTATTTAGTATATAGTTTAGTATACAGAAGTTATTCGCTGATTACTGTGGTTGTGATTAGGCAGCTACAGCATTTAGTATTAGAGTTATGTTGCTTTATGGCGCGTAAGTTTAAGATCAGTCCCAAAATGTGCATTCTCAAGGCGTGCTCCTATTTGCTGTCGTTCTGAGGAAACCAGCTTTGACACGCCTCCACAGCCACCTCGCAGGCAGCATTCATGGCCTTGGCGTTATCATAATCTGCACAAAGATGAAGTATTACTTACTTTAGTTATGACAGGTTTGATAACTTACCCAGGGCATTGCGTTTGCCAAAGATGCTGCCATTGAATGGTGGCTTCCTGTAAGCAGCCTCACTGCTGCGTAACAGAATTGTTGCCACCACAATGGTTATCAGCAGGAAGGTAAGAGTGCAACGCAGTGCAGTCATTCTACAGTCTTTGTTGGACGTGTTGTTGGCTTCTATAACTGGAACTTGCAGTTGCTTCCTTGAGAGCAGGGATACTTGTGTGCTTTCTTGCTGCCACAGCAGCAGCTTTTATAGTGCCAGTTGCCGCAGCAGCAACCACTTGTGTTGGCATCATTTTACGGCTAAGCGTAGCTAGAAAAGGCTAAGCAAAAATTACAAATGCTGTGAAAATAAAATATATTAATTTTATTGACGTTTATATAGAGCATCATAATTGAAGCTCACAAAATTCGAAATTTCTGTAGTCAGCAGTATTTACATAGCAGTCAGCTGGCGTCCGAGACCAGCTATAAATAAGCTGGCAACACCAGCACTGGCGCACAAAAATAATTAAGTTAGCTGCGGTTGTAATTGAAATTGAAATCTTGATTGCTTGAGGGAATTTCAGCGTGTTCTAACATAAAATTTAATTTATATACAAATTCACAATTAGGATATTGGGTAAAAATGCGCACAAAAGTTATAACATAGTAATGGTTAGTATGTGTGAGTCTGTGTGAAGTGATTGGATATGAAAGAGTTAATGATGACTGTGTCAATTTCTAAAACGCCGTCTTGCTGCACATATTCCATTCGAGAACTTTGTTGAACTCTTTCTCGCCAAATCCAATAGCCACTGCCTGCTCAACGCAGCTATTCTGTCGCTTCAAATTGTCAATCATGAATAGTTGCTTCTTGTAGGCATTCAGGAGATCGGCACGCTGGCGTTTCAGTGCCTTGATGCGATTGTCTCGCATTTTGATTTCTTTACGTTGGATTTCCTGCTCCTCGCGCTTATCGCCATGCTGCTGGTTGAGCGCCTGGCGAGCCGCTTCAGCTTCATCATTGGCACGGGTCAAGCGATTCTCCAGATTGGCGTTGGTTTGCTTTAAAAGCTTGTTGTCACGCCTGAGCATCTCCAGCTCACGCTGCTGGTTGCTGTACTCCAGTTGACGCTCCTTTTGTCGACGATTTGCATCCTCCTGCTGCTGCTCAATGCGCTGCAGTTGATCAGAGAGCTTGGTATTGGAACTGATGGCTTGATCCCGTTGACTTTCGGCATTGCGCAACGCTTCCATCGCTTCATCCAAACGCTCCCGTTGCACGCCCATCTCCTGCGTAAGTGCACCATGATCCTCCTCCAAAATGACAACCTTTGCCTTGAGAAACCTTCAACATAAAGAGTATTTGTTAGATTTCAATATAGATTCAATTTCAGCGATTTACCTGATGAAGTTATCCTGGGTGAGATGCTTTTTGGACTGCCCATTCACCACCGTGGTGCTCTCTCGGGTTGTGGTCTCACGTTGCTGTGTCACCTCCAGCTCCACCAGCTGCTGTTGCTGTTGTTGCGGCGTAATGCTCTCCAATTCCTCATCCTTGCGCAGCAACAGATCCAAGGATGGACTCTGTGTAAAATTCGGATTGCGATACTTCACATACGTAGCTGTTTTATGGGTAGCCTTCTTGGTGAAACTGCTGTCCACGCGACCCAATGCTTGTGTGGTGGCATATTTGTACTGTGTCTTGCCGTGCTTCCAGTCCAGCATATTGCCTCCTCCCTTGGACTTGCCCAGCTGGGTCATCAAAGTAGGTGACTGAGGTGTTGGCGTCGAAGGCAAAGTTGCCGCACTCTTCTTTGCCCTCATCTTGTGTCCACGCACCGATGTTGGCCTAGCTGCTCCTGCTGACGATGCTCCAGGACCTCCTCCTGATGCCTCGACGTTGTGTTTTTTTTTGAGCAGTGTACTAGGACCCTTCTGCTTCAGATACGTGCCATATCTAGACTGTCCCACTCCCTGCTCATCGGCTGCAGGCGTCAGTGTCATCAGATTTAGCTCTTGATTAATTTTGAATAATTCCTTTTCGCGAGACAATATCTCGGCCATAATGCCGCATAAATTGTAATATTGTGCTTATCGAATGCGCCAATTTATTTATATATATATGTATATATAATTTATTCTGAGAAAACCCTTTTCAACATGAAATTTTTACGAAATAATTAAGTTTGGAATTCGTGCTTTGAGGCGAAACTCAATGTACATATGATGTTCTCTCAGGACAAACAAATCACAGTGTACATAAATAAATAAGTTTCGTTGGAAGCAACAGTAACCCTTGGCTACCTAGGACAGCCCAGTAGAACCCACACCATGGAGAACTTTAGTGACTTAACTGAAAACATAACATAACAAAATAAAATTGTGGCCGTCTTTGCAGTGGGAAACTTACACTAATAATTCCGTGAACCCTTGTTAAATAGTCCTACTGGGCTGTGCTCCTTAAGCATTTCCCCTATCTCTACGCTCACCCTCTCCCTAGGGGTTGTTTTTGTTACTATTTCCCTTGACTGTTGCTATTGTTATTGTTTTCGTTTATTGCCGCCGGCGAGGGCAAAACAATTTAAAGGCCAACGACTTGTCAAATTTATGAACTTGTCAGCCACAAATTTATGAACTTGTTCCACTGTGCGTGGGTGTCAGCACTGTTGTTGTATTTAGTCATAGAGCTGCCAAATCTTCACGCAGCTTTAAGCGTGGGCTATGCTGATTTTCTAAATATGCAAAAATATCGAATGTCTTTAGAATTGTGTTATTTGTGATGTAATTGTAAATTGGTTGGTTGCCAAGCCACTTATAGCCCGTGTAGACAACAGGCTCTACCTCTTGTAGTTTTAAAGATCTCGGTGTTCATACGGTCGCACGGACAGACAGACAAACTGCTGTTTAAAAAGAAATTGCTTCAAAATTATATCAAAACTTCAATTAATTTATAAATCAATTATTAATAAATAAATGCATTTAATTGTATGTACAAAGCTGACTTTTGTCAGGCTTACAAAACGACTAATTCGCGCTTATTAAATTATAAATATAATTTTTCTCTTTGTTTAGTTTGAATTTTGGATTTAAGATCTACTGAAAGTTCTGTTCGCTTGGTATTGCAGCTGGAATATTCAAATTCCCAGTTGAATTCTCAAGCGGAAAGAAATCCACAGTAAGATACAACAAAATTTACAAGAGCTCAGTTTAAACTAAATAATTATGTGAATGTAATTTCAATGTTAATGTTAAGCTAATGTTAAGTCAATGTTAATGTTAAGTTACTGTTAAGTAAATGTTAAGTAAATGTTAATGTTAAGCTACTGTTAAGTCAATGTTAATGTTAAGCTACTGTTAAGTCAATGTTAAGTGAATGTTATGTTAAGTCAATGTTAAGTTACTGTTAAGTCAATGTTAAGTTACTGTTAAGACAATGTTATGTTAAGCCAATGTTAAGTTACTGTTAAGACAATGTTATGTTAAGTCAATGTTAAAGCTAAATAATTTTTCTTCGCGACCTGCTGACATTTCTGTTGGCCTGGTATTTCAGCAAAAAATTTTAACGATTTTTGGCGCTGCAGATCGCCGCGGTCACGCAAAAAAAAAATCCGCGAATAGCCAAAATCGAAGATTTTTCTGGCTTATTCACCAGGCAAACAGAATCAGCAGCAAGCGACAGACTGTAATTTAAATTCAATTACAGAGAGTAGAGAGCGGGAGCATAAACAGTAAACAGAGAGTGCTCCTTGTTCGCGCCATACAGCGAACAAACACAGAAACCGCTCTAACGGCGGCAGCGAGCAAACACACAAACAGCGAAGAGATCGTAAACAGAGAGTGGGTGGAAGAGGGAGGCTGCGCACGTGTATAAACAAACCTTTTTGGTTTGGCGGGAATCCAAGCTGTGCACGTGTATAAACAAACCATTTTGCTTATTTACTTTATGTATTGCAACCTGCTGACTGTTTCTGTTGGCCTGGTATTTCAACTCAGATTTAAAGCATCCAGGTGGTCATACGGACGGACAGACAGATGGACGGACAGACAGATGGACGGACAGACAGATGGACAGACAGACAGACGGACAAACAGCGAAGAGATCGTAAACAGAGAGTGGGTGGAAGAGGGAGGCGTTGCACGTGTATAAACAAACCTTTTTGGTTTGGCGGGAATCCAAGCTGTGCACGTGTGTAAACAAACCATTTTGCTCATTTACTTTATGTATTGCAACCTGCTGACTGTTTCTGTTGGCCTGGTATTTCAGCTCAGATTTAAAGCATCCAGGTGGTCATACGGACGGACAGACAGATGGACAGACGGACATCGACTCTGCTGTTAATGCTGGTCATATATACCTATCAATATATCATATATATTCTTTATGTGGTCGGCCACGCCTCCTTCTGCCTGTTAGGCACATTTCGGTTCCGACAAACTTAATAGATCCCTCTACTATTTTTTAGAGTATGGGGTCTAAAATAATCGGTAGACATGTTACCAATAATAATTTTTATAAGAACATAATGATAAATTAGAACTATTGACTAGAAATATGTTTTAAAAATGACATAAAAAAGGCTAAAATGGCACCACTGTTTATGGCAACGATGATTCAGCTTTCATTTTTGGTCACTAGCTAATTTAGCAAGTCTTTGTATGTTCTGAGACATGTTTTAATTAACTAGTTTCGAAAATCATTTCTAAAACATAATTCTAAGCTTTCTAAAGAAAGAGTCGATTAATTTTAAAAGTGTCTAATAATATAAATTTTATTCCTCAAAAAAAAACACAGTTCTGTTCGCCTCCAGAAGCGACAATAGTTGCTGATGGCTATCAAAATTTACATAACTCTGATCTTGTTTACGTCACAAAATGGTAGCACTTCCAGAGAAGAGCAGCACTCGCCTGCAGCTGGGCATTCCGGCACGTCTCTGTGCCTCTGTCGGCTTCGGAGCTGAAAGGCACGCATAATAATCATAAATATTGGTATAACTAAAAATATAAATAGAAACGTACACAAGTTAATGGGAAACGCCAACAATTGCCGCATTGCCACGGCAAGTTGTGACCTCAGTCAAGGCTAAGACGAGAGAGTTCGTCGAGAGTTCGCTTGCGAGTTCTTTGTAGTCAGGCTGTCACTACCTGGAGTTGATAAATGCTGAATGCAAGTCGCTAAGATTTATTTGACGCAAGCCAAGCCGAGTTACAATACAGATGCCGTCATCGAGGCATTCCAGCTAAGACGGCCCACACGGCCAAAGACTTTAGCCCGAAAGACTCTCGCGAGAGAGTGCAAATTGTGTTATGGCACTTGGCTTAGTTAGTTACGTTGGCCGAGCATGACGGGATGCGTTTGGGCAGCCGGAGAATAATCACTGGAATCGTACATTCTCTAATTAGAAAGAAAAGACACCATTCTGTTGGCTTGAGAGAGTCTCCAAAGAGCGTCAACAGAGCGTGGCCAACAGGGCTCAAGTGCAACCGGTGTGGGCCAAGTTGTTTGCTAAAACGAAAAAGAAAAAAAAATCAGTCAATACACAGAAGCGTTAAGAAGAGAGCGGCGCCTGCATACGAAGAGTATACGTATTGCCAATTGACTCCGAGCGACGACTCCGAAAGCGACTCCGAAAGTGACTTTGACTTGGCTCAGACCGGTTGCGCGATCGTCTTGGTCCTCAGTCTTGGCCAGGTCGGTGTGCGAGACACAACCACAGCGCGGTTTAAAAACACGCACGCACACAAAGACACAAGTATACACAAATACACACACCGCACACTACACACACATCACCGTTCGTACGGGTCGCGCGGGTTTTGTTGTTCGACTCTGTGTGCTGCAAGTCCAAGTTGTCGTCATCGTTGTTTGTTGTACGTGTTAGAAGTTAAAAGTGAATAATACCGAATATATATAGGTGTATACATATACCCACAGTTAAGCCATGAAAACGGCGCTAATTGGATTCCAATTGGAACTTATAGCAAACGTGCAAACGCATTTGTGATGCTCTCTCGACTCAGACTCCGATTCCGACACCGACGGATTCCTTCAAAGAAATTGGAGATTGTTGTTGCCCTTGGGCTATCACAACGGGTGTTGTGTGATGGAATCTGCCGCTGATTCCCTCATCATCACGACGTTATCAAATTAGCTTCCCTTTTCCCTTTGGGGCGTGTGGGAAGTTTGTACACAAGTTTGTGGCCTAAGTCTTTTGATTGGCCACAAAAGTGAACAACTTGCAAATTTCTGTATATTCCTGATCCACGCCAAAAAAGAGCATTCCTTGTCGCTTTTTCTCTCTTTGAAACCGCAACTGCGCTCTTGTTTTGTCTGCTTCTTTTTTCTTGTTTGCTGCTTTTCCAGTTTTTTGTCCATTGTTTATCACATTTTGCGTTTTGTTTTGCTTTGCTTTGCGTTACACAGTCGAAGCGATGGAGGAAGTTGGCTGAAATTAAATTGAATGCAAATTTAAGCAAATTGCAAGACGAAAAACGTTACAAACTAAAATTGTATAAATTATGCGCATGTGTAAATTAAATATTAAAAAAGAAATATATATAAATTTTCGCAAAAACAAATCAAAATAATATTCATGCATAACGTTTTTAACAGTTTTGAAACAAAAGCAACATAACTAATTGGATTACGCAAAGTAAACACGAAGTGAAAGATACAAAAATAAAGCAAAATTAAAAACGGCAACGTATTTTCGTATTTTAAGGTGAGTTGGATTTTTGTTTGTTTTTTCGGACTACAGACTATAGCGTATTCATCAAATATCGAATTCAATATGGCGTTGGGGCGATTTTGTTATTTGATGTTTAGCCGTGTGCAAAATTGCAAACGCTAAGCTAAAAGCCACAAAGCCACAATAAAAGATGACTTCATAAATCGCGGACTGCGAGACGGTCCTCATCATCAGTCGAGAAACCGGTTCGCGCTGCCTCGACTTGACTTTAGGCTCAGCTCTCTGGCGAATATATCAAGAAATCTGTTTAGTTTTTTTTGTCTCAACATATGCGCAAAACTCTAGTGTAATGAGTTTTTTACACTCATAAATATGTTGTGTATATTTTTGGTCAAGCAGTTGGCTGTTTTTCCTGTCACAAGAGTTTCCGAACTGAACCTGTTTCTCAAGGTTGCGACGCATCCCAAAAATAGTCAGCGAATTGTTGTCAAGTTCGGCCAGTTACATCACATGTCACACAAATCGGGAGATGCGACAAAATGTGGCAAGTCTTGGACTTATTAGCTTGCATGACACAGCACGCATGTGTGGCATGCCACTAGCTAACTTATCCATAATTATACAGATATGTATTACGGGCTTATGGCAATAGTTACAGCCACGTCACGGACATCCGCTTGTTGCTTGTTGCCTGCTGCACGTTGCATGTGCGGCATGTTTAATTTTAATGTGTCAGCTTCAACGCGCAGCGGAAAAATGAAAAACTAAGAGACTGGAAAACTCAGAAAACTCAGAAACAGGCGGCTATAAGGGAAATGACTGACCAAATACCTAGAATCAAGCGAGTCATAACTAAGAGGAAGTGTAAACACATCTAAAAATTGTTATTTGTATTATGATTCTCAACTGGTTCTAAGCTGAAGCTGAGACCGAGAGCTTTAAGCTCTCAAATAAAAATATATAATTATTAAAATACTTAAAAGCGCTTAGAAGGCAAATTTGTGACTTGTTTTACTGAGAATTCCCCTGTTAGTCTTAACGCCGAGGCGACTGTAACTGCAGTAAGCCCTGTAAATATATTATTTTACATACTTTACAACACACTTAGCTTAATTATCACCTTATTCCCGCATTAGGCTTAGAATTTTGATGTAATATGTGGGCTTAGTAACCCCATTTACTTAGTTGTCCATCAAGAGTATTATTTACTACCCACATTATTTGTCTATGTTGTACTTGAAGTACTGGAATCTATTGCTAATTGGCTGGCAAACATTTCGAAATGTTGGGAATAGCATTAATCATTTCTCAGGCCGACATAAAGCTACGTCTCTTGTTAAATATTAGCCACAACCAACACACACACATACTACATACAGTAATAAAGCTTGTGTTATTTTTTAGCACTTGGCTTGGCCAACGGAAAGGTCTTAGCCATAATTATGACTTTGCGTTCCGATTGTCTGTTGTATTGTGTGTTGGCGTCTAAAGAAGCAATTAGAAAATTTGATTGATAGACAGCTAGCGGAGGAAAGGCAAGAAGAAGATGAAGCAGACAAAGATGAAGTGCGTCTCTTCACTTGCATCATCATAATTGAATGAAAAATCTCCCAAGTGTTTCATCTTTTCCCTTTCGCTTTGCATTTCTTGATGCATGGCCTATTAATTGGTTAATTTGTGGTTGTTAGCTATCAAAATATTTGGAGGCAAATGTGTTGTTGCCTGCAACACCTTTTGTTGCACATAATTGGTGGCAATCGCCGAGCTAATAGAACAGCAACAACAACAAATGATCGCAGTTCTATTAGATCTCTTTCTGTCTGTCTGACATGTGGGTAGCATCTACATATAGATTTTTCTATATATACAGGAATTATGTCTGACAAAAGACTCTGATGCTGAAGCAAACGCCAACGCGCAGTTGAGAAATGATTTTATAAATTAAATTAAAAGGCAAGAGCGCTGAGACCTGTTTGGATACACACATTTATACGCCACTTCTTGGCCATAATGAACTTAACTTGTTTATATAACAAGCACAACGGGCACAACGCAAGTGACCTTGAAACAAGAGCGTCGAAATAAAAATAACATAATTTTGTTTCTTATTTTGGCTGTGCTTCAGTTTTCAGTTTAAAGTTTCCAGTTTTGTTGTTTTTGGCAGGCACTTCAAAAGTGAGCTGCGATTACAACATTTGTGGTATCATCTGCCAAAAGCGTTTTGGGAAAAACTTGCCACATTTCATTAGCATAAATGTGTGTGTCTTTTGACCGCACGATGACGCACTATTTTCAAAAGTTCATGAACTTCGTCTCGTCTTTATAATTGATTTATAATCGTTTTGCCACATGTTGCGGGCTTAAGAAGCGAACGCCAAAAAAGAAAGCGGCAAAAATAAAGTGTTTGAAGTTCGTTCAACTTGTAAAAGAACTTATTACGATCTATAGTTGATTTTTGGCAATAGTATTGATTTACAGTTGTGGTAACAAGCAGCTAACGGCAACTGAAACCAAATGACTTAGGCAACGAACTCGCAACTCACGCATTACTCACGAGCACATTGGCTGCCGGATTTTGTTCACTTTTTACCTCTGCCTCCGCTCTGAGCAATCTCTAATTATTATGCAAATCGGAATTTCTGCAAGTCGGGTTTTATTGGATTTAAAAGGCGTGGCTTTACCTGTATCACATGAGTCATTTAGCGTCTGAGGTCGCGGCGGCTTCGGCCAAATTCAACAAAAAATTTGTGTCGTGTTTGTTTTAAATGAAAAGTAGTCTGGTCAGATTTAGTGCAGTGGTAGCTGTAGCTGTAGCTAGTGGTACATGTCCAAAATGCAAGCCGTCTTAAATGCAGCCTTTTACCTAATGCAACAACCACTGCGTGGGTTACTCGAGTCCAGCAGCGAGCAGCGAACAACTTTGCCTGTAATTCGTACATTCGTTCACAAAACACTTTCAAATCCAATTCGAACGGGGGCGTGGGTGTGTCTGGCTGCTTGGCAAAAAAAACGTTATGAAAACTAGTGCATGCTAGACGAAGTCATGACTTTTGAACCACGTCACTTGAGTTTTCTGCACGCCGTTTTACTTTGTCTAGTTTTTAAAAACTAGAAATTAAACTGCAAAGTTGTTGAAACTCAAAATGGCAATTTCAGGTTAGCATTTTGCTAGAAAACTGAAAACAGCTGATCTTGTTAGTTATCGATATCTAGCAAGGCTGCCATTCACATCTTTGCCAATAAGACAAAAGGATCTAAAAAGCAGAATGGCAACTATTTATTGGTATTTTTCAGGGCTGCACTGTCTGCAGTTTAGTGCTAATTTTCAACGGCTTAAAACTATTTATTAGTAAAAGGTTTTTACTCTTTTTAGTTTGTGTAGAAAATTCAGTTAATTAAATGCTGCATATATTTTATGACTTACTTCACAGCTAAAGCTTTAAATTTCAATTACCAATCGGACCAGCATGCCCAACTGGCAGTCCAGCAGCTTTATAGCTGGAGCAATATGGCTGGAGGCCTCGAGTTTAAGTACTTCTAGGCACAGTAACAATGCTAAAATCTAAACCGACAAAAAAAAAGACAGAAAACGGAACTGTTAAGCGTTCGGCAAAACTAGTTTTGCTATTCATTGGCTCCAGCTAGCCGAAAGACGACAACAACAACAAGTTCAGACAATGGGCGCCAAGTCAAAGCCAAAAGAAACAGCTGAAAAAGTAACAACAACAAAGTAAATGCCTGGCAACTGTAAAAGTTGATGTTGTTGTTACGGCTGATAAAAATCGAAACATATTCCAGTCCTACGGCTACAAAATAAAGCCAAACTCAAGTCACGTTCAATGCGAATTTTTGTTGCGTGCTAAGCAAAAAAAAAAAAATATAGCTGAAAATTTGTAAGTAAAAAAAAATAGCTGGAAAAAAAGCTAAGCCCCAGGGCGCGTCAACTGTTGTATAGAGCCGAGTTGTGGGTGTTCAATAAGCTTGAATAAGCGTTTTTTTAACGCTGAGCCAAAGCTAAATTGGACATCTTGACAAATCAGCGACAAAAAACAATTTGTAGAAATTTTACGTAACCGCATGGCGAAAAGACGAAAAACAATGAAACTGTAGAAACAAATCATAAAAGACGCCACAAATTTGGGCAGTGGTCGAGTTCAGTTTGCGTGTGTGAGTTTTTTTTTTTGTGTTTGGATATTATTTCTTCTCATGCCACAGAAACAAACGGATAGAGAGAGAGATGTGGCAACTTGTCGAGCGCTCCAATTTAACGCACTAAGCCAAATGCGGGCGGATTTTGCAATTGTCCAAAAACTGACAAGCTAACTGACGAACGGACTCACGACTTGACTTGCCTCGTATTGCACGCAAGCGTCCGAGTCCAATATTGACGCATGTCTGTCAGCTGCTGAGAATGCAACTGCTGTTATGGACGTGGAAATGCCCTGTAGTCCAAACAATATTGGCCTCTCTAAGCTTTCCGCTTAGGCGTAACGATGATGAGTCTGTAAGATATAAGAAAATCTGTGCAGATCTAAGACAACTCTCTGACTTCTCATAACACTTTTTACACATACCCCTTATCTGCATCTTCTAGGGTATCTCGGGCATTGCACAAGGACAACTTAATGAGCCAAGCCTTTCCAAATTCGCTGCTGCTTAAACTTGCTCTGGCCAAAATTGTCAAAACATCGGCATAACTTTCGGTCATGTTGCAATTGACTGGGGCTCCAAAAAGAAGTTTATGGCCTAAACCATTTGATAATTTTTGTTTCACTGTAATTATCATAAACTTTAGCACTTACTTTTTAATTGTTAATTTTTAAATCGACGCCACAAGCATAAAAGTGATAAAACTTGGTCAATTCGAGGCTGGAAAATTGTGATGTAAATGAAAATTGGCGTTAATGTTGGCGCTGCAATTGCAGCTGTTATTGCTCTGTCTGGCTAATGGCAAATTAAAGCATTGTTAGCTCATTGTTAGACGGATGGGCAATTGCAATGACCTTGAGGCAAATGCTAGACAATACTATATATATATATATCTACTGTAGAAAACAGAGAAAAAAAAACAACAGTTCGTTCCGATTCGTTGACTGCGTTAACTTTGATCGGGGCTGAGTCGCCCAGACACTCCCCCACCTCCTGACTACCACAAATTTGTTACCTTAAGCTGGCAGCCAAATGACACTTAATTGCTGTCTTCGTCATCGTTTCAATCGCCGCTGCTGCTACCTGGCATTTAAACGAGATATTTGTTTATAATCTTCAATGTGTTTGAAATTCTAATTCAACCTTTTTCTACTTTTTTTGAAGCCAAAGCTTTTGCATAGTTAAACAGGTGAAAGTTTTTTTATAGGTAACTTCAATTGGCTTCTTTTATTTTTGATCATTTGATTAGCACTCGATGCGAACACGATGGAAGTTCTTCTCTCTGCGTGCGCATGCGTTGAGGTAAAAGTAAAAGCTAAGACAAAGTTAAGAAATTAAAGCCATGCCTGACCCCAAAAACAACATTGTCTAGTTCGAAGACACAGAAGAAAAAAAAACTGTTAGCTGTTAACAAAGTCATGAAATATATGCGCTTTCCAGTGCCAGTTGTATTGACCCTTTTTCTCATTAATTACCATAATTAAGAACACAATGCTGCGGCGCAGTCACAAATGCAGCGAACGCTGCGTCTTGGCCAACTTACTTTCTATAGAAATTGCAGCAAAATTAGCCACAACTCATAAGCCTTGATCAGAACAAAAGAGGTGGAGAGAGGGACGTTGGAATTAAGAGATGATTGCCAAAGATTTCTCATTTTTATGGCACTTGGCTTAACCACAACCGAAAGTTGTTAGAATCTGTTGGCTCTAAGCCAGAAATGCTCATTGTTGTTGTTGTTTTTCGATGCTTATTTCAAATAGGTCAAACTATGCGCTTTGTGCTTGGGCCCCTACAACTGTTTACGCCTGTGTGTGAGTACATGTGTTTGTGTGTGTGTTTAACACAGTTTTTCGTATGCCTGCGGCAATTTGCATGACCGTGTTTTCAGATTGATACACTCGTCAAAAATAAGACTGGGTTCTACTACTAAGAATATGTATTATAATATAAACCAGCTTACCTAAGAATATTTATGTATTTTTAAAGAATTTAATTGTTCTACAAAGTCAAATTAAGTTTTATATTGCTTTAATTAGAAAGAATAAAATTTCTTCGCTTTTAGCTTAACTTTATTAATAGTTTGGGTGGTCTAAAAATCAATTTAAGTTCTCTGTTCCAATGGTTCTAGTTCTAGATAAATTTTGTAGACCAACAGCAAGTTTTTTACAGTGTAGCTTGGTGATATTCTAAGTGTAAGCCAACGCCAACTTCATTCTAATGAAGTTAACCCTCTTAACGTTGTTTTTGTTCTCTTTCTTCTGCTTCCCCTCCTTTCGCTACTTGCTGCTGATTTAATCGCGTCACAGTAGGGCGCCAAGTTTGTGTCTTAAGTCTTTCGTTTTATGTGGAGCAACATTATTTCTGTTCAATGAACTAGTTCAGATGCCGCTGCTTAGATAAAAACCATTTGATTAATCTGCAACTTAACTTAACCTTAATAATGACGATTTGCTGCTCAATTAGCACAGAAAACTCGGAAAATTTCAGCAACAAAAAAATGAAAATTCACACATTTAACGCACAATTACGCACGTTGTATTTGCATGTGTTTTAACAGTTTTTCCTTTCAACTTTGGCCAAGCAGAAAGCTGTAAAACTTAACTAAAATACAATGTATATAAAAAGGCATAAAATCTTTTTGTTGTCGTTGCTGTGTGGTGTGTTTTTTGCATATGTTTATGCGTTGAGCATGAAAATTTTGAATGGAAAGACACGCGAGGTCATTTAGTCGCCACATTACGAGCACACTCCCAAATGAAAATGCAATTGTTTAAACAAATATCACAGAGCGATGGCGATTACGAGTGTGTGCCTTTGTGTGTGAGTGTGTGTGTGTATTTGTTCAATTGTCTCTAATTTTTTATCTATTTATTTTTTCCGTCGTTTGCACGCAAAACTTGCTTAATTTATTCAGTTGCACGGCCCATTTGTCGGCTTCTTTTTCCCTATGTGTTTGTGTGTTTATTTCACTCGTGTTTGTTTAGTTTTAAGGTTTTGTTGTTGTTCATTTGTTGTTGGTGTTACGGAATGTGTGTCAAACGAATGCGACACTTGAAGTCGCATATAAATATCCGTTACAGCTGAACGCACTCATCGAATCGATGACGCTGATCAATTTGAATGATTTCATGTTGAAAACTCAATGTGAACAATTGGAAGACATTTATCATGCACATAGTCATACAAAGAAATCAGTTTAAATAAAACTAGCAAACTATTTATTAAAAACAGCTATTTAATAATACCCTTCAGCTGCTTCAAGAGCGTCAGGCGGAAGTGTTTTGAGTTCAAATATTTTTATATATAAATATATATATATATATTTAATGACTAATTAGTTTTTGAAGTATTCAATACTGTCCTATTAAAATATGCAGCTAAGCTCACTTCAAAAAGTATCTAATTTCATCTCATATCAGCTTCAGTTGCTCCTATAATTCGAAGGTCACTTGCTCCCAATTTCATTTCATTTTTTGCCAACAATAAATTTGTATCACATTTTTTACTCCATTTTTTCTCTGTTGATTTGCAAACCGAAGCTCTGGAAACTGGGTAACGAGAGCAGATGCCAATCAAGAGTTCATTATTCATAATTTCCATTGAAAACGCAATGCGCGCAGATTTTATTTGATTTTATTTTGTACATTTTTTTTAACCCTGCATGAGCTGCGTTTTTTGTTAGCACTTTTTTTATTATTTAAATAGTTATTTGTTTTGTTTTTAGTGGCATTTGTGGGAGACATTTGAGCGCTTAGCGAAGTTTACGTCATGCGGCTAATTTTAGTTAATTTATTGCAACGCTTTCATTGTCTGCTCTCAGCGCACATTGTTGTTGCTCTGCTAGTATAAGTTAGCATTTTGCATTCGTTGGCTTTCAGTTTATAGCCTCAACTGTGTCAAAGCAGCTGCAAAACTCGGGAGCTCGGGACGCACGCCAACGTGTGCACAGTGGGGCAAAATACTGTTTGAATGGAAGCTATTTGTCAAGCGACGATTTGACCCAATTTGAATAATAACTGAAATATATATCAAGCAGATTACAGCAACTGCAGCGGAGCCATCAAATCAACGCAGCGATTGCATCTCACTGGGTGAGTCTGTCTACGGTTGTTCATCCGTCCGTCCGTCTCTCTGTCTGGCAATCAGTCTGTCCATCTGTGACATCATAAACTTGTGAATGAAATGTGTTGGCAGCCAAACAGTAAACAAACAATCACTAGAAGAAACCAAGTGCATGTGCTTTTGTTTGCGTTGATGCGACGAAGCCATACCCTAGGAATATCTCAAGCCAACAGCTCGAATAGCAAATACCCTAAACTGAAACACTTTATAGCCTTTTGCTTAAGCACTGCAGCTCATACAACCCTTTGTGTCCCCGCCTTTGTTTACAGGGTATTATAAACATAAAGCAGAAATCATTGTCGGCACTTTATCGCTTGCTGGTCATCTGTGTAGACTGCAGTCTATAAGCCGCATGTTTCTTACGGTTTCGGGTCGCGCTGAGCTTACCAATTCCCGAGAGAGTATGAGATAATGATCCGACAATTGCCGTTTGTCGACGTCTCCTTCCTGGCCATGACGTGGAGCTATCAATATTCTCACAGCACTCATTCATATGCAGGAAGCCAGTAAGAGCGGTAGAGAGAGAGGGAGCTATAGAGAAAGAGAGAGAGAGAGTTAGTGAGCTGTGTAGAAAAGTGCTTATCATGTGCTCTATTTGGTTATTGATATGTGTTTAATACTCGCTGTTTGGTTATTGTTGGCACAACAATTGTTGTTGTTGTGGCATGCAACATTTGTTGGCCGTCGCATGCTTCCTGTGCTCTTTGGCTTTATGCTGATTTTAGCCCATTTCGAAAGCAACACAAGCGAATTTACTTGCTCCCTGCTCACTCCACTCTGCCACTTGGTTGACCCAATTGCGAGGGCTTGACTGTTGAAAGTTTCGCCTCAAGGCAAGTTGGGCGAAAACCAACAAAACACACACAACTCGCGGGAAAACATCAATAATTCATTATGCTCTTTTCTTATTTATTTTAATTTTTTTTTGGGTTTCGGGTTGGTGTGTGATTTAGCATAATTTAAGCGGATTGTGCAGATCTTGAAACCGGTTGGCTTTTTATTTAGTTGTACATTGTAAAGAGAAATAAATCGTACTAAGGTAGAATCTAAATTCTGGATTTTATATTTTACTCAAAATAAATCGAATGTTTCCAACTTAAGCATTCCATGCTCACTTGCAACCTACACGGAATTATCCTAATTCTTACATTCTACCTTAAAATCCTCCAGATTTCTCCGTGCATATTTACTAATTTCTTTCTCACATTTCTCTTATTTTGCAGCTGCCACAATGAAGTCAAGCACACAAATTCTATGCACGGCATTGCACTTAATCGTAAGTATTAAAATAAGTACATAACTAGCCAAGTATTTTAGTGAAAAATAATAAAATAAAAATTGGTCAGGCATCAATCAGTTGCCTTTTTGGCCATGAATGACAATGGCATGGCCAGACGATTAACCTGAATATGAGAGTCCGTCAAAGTCCGGTCCATGCCCCTCCTGCTTTACTCCTGGCTGCTGCCAATCGATTCGTGTTCGTGCCAAGTTGCCAAACAAAAGTGGCACAAGCAGCTTAGAATTCTAAGCCAGCATTGGCCTCAGTCTTAGACTCAGTCTCAGCCTCAGTCTCGATCTTCGACTCGGATTTATCTCAGCTTGAGTTTCAACTCTAACCCGACGCGAGAGTTGGCGAAAGTTTTTTTGATTTCTAGAATCGTGAGAATACTCATGTTTCCCATAAGCTCATGAATCTCTATGGCATTTTGCTGGCCTCCTCGAACGAAACCAAAATCTTTGCCTCATTTTGTGGCATTTGCATTTTAATTAAAGGAGCTGCGACTTGCATAGATTAGTCTGGCATTAATGTCGGCTCGTTCGTGATTTATGTCAGCAAGTTTATGGCTTGCCATTACAGCAGTCTTGGCCATGGCCCATCTAATGATCCCCCAGTTGTCCCCATTGAGCGTTGGCTAATGAGCATTTTTTTATATCCCCTCTCTCTTACTCACTCTGTGTCTTTCTCCTTCTTTACTTTCATTGCAGACAATCGCAGCTCTGACGACACACGGTGCACAGATCCCGAACTCAGCGAGTAAGTAGAAAGATTTTTATGTTGGCTGTACTATAAATATAAAAAATACATATTAATTTAGATAAGAGAAGGCTATTTGTAAAGCGCTTACCTCTTTACTATTTAAAATATATACTTAATATTTAAAATATATAGTTTCTTTAAACTACTATAGGGTATTAAACAAACGATTAAAATCAGTCAATGTCTAGCTGGACTGAATTAAGTCCTGGGCCTTTACAAAGTGACCAAAAAGTGAAGGTGTTTAACTCGTTAGCTGTTGCCACACTTCACTATCACAACAGTCGCTATAACTAACTATAACCCCAGAGACAACAACAACAAAAACATTTAACATCAGTCACATAATCGCGTGGCAAACAAAAGTCAATTCATGTCGCATTTAGCTGTCTTATTAAAAAACGATGACGGCTTAAATTGAATAACTTGGCATTCGTTTTGGCCAACTCTTGCGCCACTAGCGTGTTTGACAGAGTGTGTGTGTGTGTGTGACTTCCTCAACGTGGACAGCAGACTGTGGCAGCATCCAAGTACTTGAGTTTCTTCCAGTGATTGGGTTTCAGATAATGCAGCATCTCCAGATACCCTAGAAACTGATCGTAGGTGAAGAACTGACGCTGACTGCACTGCAAACTGTGGTGATAGGGACATTTGCTATCGATAATCCACTTGCGGGGTTCGGGTATCACATAGTTGGGTAGCTGGCGCAGCAGCTGCTCGGGGGAATCCTTGCAGTAGCGTTCGGCGGAGGTAAAGCTGCAAGAAAGGAGTTTACTTTGTAGAGAGGGGAATCAACAGGGGTGAGTGGAGCGCATTGTTGCTTACACAAAGGCTTTCTTGATCATGTCCTTCACCTCCGGCACACTGTTGATGTAGTGCATCACCCGCGTGGTCTGTGGGTTCTGCAGAAAGTACAGAAACATCGGAGGCAGCAAACCAAATCGTATACACTCGACCAAACTCGTTACATGACTCTGACGCTGAGGCCACTTGTAGCTAAGCCATCGCACCAGAGCGTAGAAAACCTAGACAGGAAACGAGTTAGTAGAAATTTCAATTAAGTTAGATCAAAACTCACCTCGATCTCGCTGTTCACACCCAAATTGTTGCTACCAAGCAGATGTTTGATAAAGACGTAAGGCAGTTCGACGAACTCTCGCGAGGAGGCCAGAGTGAGAAAGAATTTACCGATCCTTGAGAGGAATAGACACTGAAAGTCATGCATGTCCAGGTCGGACATGTCCTTCAGTAAAGCAAATCCATCATTGTCATGCTTCACCGTGTCCAGAGTGTTGCAAATGAAGTCCATCAACTCGGTAATGCCCAGATATTTGGCTGCATTGTAGACCTCTAACAGACAGCGATTGCTCAAGTCTTTACCAATCACTGGATCCTCCTCTAGCATCCAGTGGTAGACGACACTGAAAGCTCGTGGCGTCACCAGCTGCTCCGGCAATCGAATTGCATCCGTGCTCTCCAGTTTGCAGCGCAAAAAGTACGGCGAAAACATTTGGAGTATGACCAACTGACAATAGAACTTATGTTCACGTATGTACACCTTGACATCCCAATTCTCGGGCTGTTGCATTAAATGTAGCAGCTTCTCTTCGATGTTCGAGTTCTGGAACACCTCATTGCCGGTGCTTAAGGTGCCGCTCATGTCGATCTTGTCCAGCAAAGTGTAGGACTCGTCAAGAGGTATAAGAAGCAGCTGCTGCTCCGAGTTGCTAAAAGAACTGTAAATGGAAAAGGGTTAGAAACACTTTAAACTGACAGGAGCTGGGGTCTTACGCTGGTGTTTGTGTGTTGCAGCTTTCAGCTGAGCTGCAGTTCGCTAGCGTTGATTGCATTGAAGTGGCATCAGAGAATGGCGCAAAAGTGTAGTCAAACTAAAAGGGGTAGAAAAGCAATTAGGTTAAAGAACAGTTTAAGTTTCTAGGACCATCCAAACTCACCTTTTGCTCAAAGTCCGAGGAGATTACCCCTTCGGATAATTCCGCAACCAGTTGGGTCATATAGAGCAGCTGAACCGAGGTAGAATCTCGAGCAGTTACAGGAGTAGCATCCGAGTTTTCCTCCACTCGTTGCTCTGGTGGAACCACTTTGCTAAGCGATTGGTTTTCATTGAGATATTCGCCAGAAATATCTTTCTCCATCTCCGATTGAGGCTGTTCTTCTAAGGCTTCAGTTGTTTTCTCCACAGTGTTTTCTGATTCGACACGCGCTTCCATTTTAATTTACAATTAATTTAGTAATTAAAATTGAGTACAAAATTTACAAAACAATTTAAAATTCGATATAAATGCAAATTTATTTGGTTTTAAAATGAAATTGTGAGGAATTTGTGGACTTTTAGAACAAACATTTTATGTGGCAGTTAAAGCAGAGCAAAGCAAAGACGAGAACGTTTTAGCCATGGCTAAGCTTTGGGCCAACAGCCAACGAAAGAAAATAACTAAAACCGGCTCTGCGTTGCCTGCTCTTTGTTGCATGCAATTATGCAGCCCAGCAGCATATGGAGCTGCAAGTTGCAAGTTGCGAGTTGCGAATCGAGTCAGAGAATAGAAATAGAATAGCAAAGGTACACTGAGAAAAAAAAGGGTGTTCGTTGGTATCACCTACGCATAACAAAGTTGGAAGTAGCGCAAATCAGTAAACTCTTATATGAAGTATAAAATATATTGATTTAAGTAGGAAATTTTTTAAAATTTGTAAACCCTTTTGTTTAGTCAAATGGTGACCTTATTTTTTACTGTGTAACTGATGCGAATTGGCAGAAAGGTTCGTTGAACTGTAGCAAAGGCAACGCCATCTTCTGCTTTTAGGCTCAAACAGCATTTTAGCCAAGAACACGGCGAGACGTGAGTTTGAGCCACAAAGCGTACGAAAGTCGTTTGGAGCATGTGCCAAGGGCAAGGGGGGGAATGGGGAGTGCTGCAAACTGCACGCGAGGTGTCGTGCTGCATGTAGCCGCCGAGAATCGAGTGTGTTGCACGTAGCAACTTTTGCATCTTGCCACAGTTCCTGCCACTTGGCAATTACGAGTATTTGCTGTTCTGCTTTGTATTTCTGCTGGCTTTAAGTTTCGGTTTTGGTTTGGGCCAACAAACTAAGCTTTAACCACAAGCTGTGCTCAAGATTCTCATGGTGGCAAGTTCAAGGAACTTGCATCTTTCTAATGTCTTCAATGTCATTAACTTGGCTCGTTTGTTGCCATTATTGTTGTTGTTGTTGTTCATGTTTGTCGCAGCGGCTGTTTCCGCATGTTGCAAGCTGTAAGCTGTTAGCTGTTGGCTGCCTTGTGACCAGGTACCAGGTTGTAGCTGCAGCTGCAGCTGCTTGACTCCCGGGGGCATCTTTAATGCCATTGTCTTGGCCTCCAGCGCATCTTGGCTGCTTCCCAGATTCGTGTATCGCTTAATGATTTATGCCAATGTCTTTTAGGCCTAGA
The DNA here is from genome assembly GCA_018152125.1 of Drosophila dunni. Taxonomy (NCBI): domain Eukaryota; kingdom Metazoa; phylum Arthropoda; class Insecta; order Diptera; family Drosophilidae; genus Drosophila; species Drosophila dunni. The sequence goes on along the minus strand of JAECXC010000339.1, from coordinate 8,551,084 downwards.
GAAGGGCGTGCTTTGTGCGTGACACGATGCCAACATTCATGGGATGCCTAGTCGGAATACAAGTAGGAAAATGTAAGGTCAATAAGTTTAATTTTTATAATATACCGTACCTTATAAAATTAAAGTAGAATCTAGGCCTTTGGGTCCATAGTCTCCCTCTCTCTCGTGATCACTCACGCTTCCATCGCTAGCGTGCTGCTTGGCCTTTAGCTTCTCGTTATTGTTACGGCCTAACTGTAGTTTAAGCCACTAAATTTCTCCGCTCAAAAATTCATGCATTTCATAACTTTTTTCCTTGCAGAGGATGCACAAACGTCGCTAAACGATGCGATCGCAGCTGCTGAGGCGGAAGCAGCGACAGCGACGTCCAATGCACATGCCACGCCCAACGGCAAACCGGCGGGCATTGAGCCGAGTGTACGGGTCAAATGTCTTTCCGGTTCAATGCTGATCAGCATCAAAGATGCGCCTCCAAATCATGAGACGGGTTTGTTCAGTGGCATGATCTATCCAAAGGGTTTGTCCAAGAACTCGACATGCCTCAGCGAGTACAGGTGAGTGCAGCACACACACACATAACTGTGCACACAGACTAAGTCGATTTGATCACTGTAATCAACATAAATCGATGCTTTTCATATTTGCAGAGATCACAGTGGTCCACTGAGGTACAAATTGCCGCTGCGCAGCTGCAACACGATGCCCAAGGAGACGGTAAGTCAGCTGTAAAAGACAATGTACTTGTTTATTTGCCATTTTTGTAGTTTAACTCAAAAAACATAAAAGTTTTCTATTGGTATTCTATATGTTATATACTATTCTAAAAATATATAAAGCAAAACTTCTTTACCTACTTGTAATTTACTTTTAAAATCATTTTATATACTTAATTTTATCCCTACAACTTTTACGCTTAAATTTGTATTATTTCAACAATTTATTTAATTTCAAGTAGTTCTGCCTTTTTGGCATATATGCTAATTGTTGTGTTTCAAACTGGCCACAATATCATTAACGGCTTATAAGGCATATGGCATTCGCGATTGGTTACAAGGTAACATCAGCTGATGATTAGCCAAGCTGCGCATCGCTTTAAACTTGGCTAAAACACATGAAATCACTGCCGACGCTTGTGACTCTTTGGCATTCAGTTTGAAATTGATGACGACGCTGATTAAGTGCATCATTAACAGCAGATTCCATAAAGATATTGTTGGAGGTGGAGCTCTGATTTATAGAAAAATAAATTCTTTGCAGTTTTAGCTTTGAAGCCCCTAGCAATTTGAAGATTTCCTATCACACCTCAATTTATGTTGGCAATTCTTTGAGTTTAGATGAAAGCGTAGATTGGATTCTCAAATAAAAAATGTTTTTAGAATTTTGTGGTGTTTTTGGAGCATTGAATTTATTTCCTATCCAATTTGAGCCAACAAATATCAAACGACCCGAAATCAATCAGTGGAAGAATTGGAAATCAATAAAGTTTTGTGTCTTGAGTTTATTGTGGCAGCTGTGGCACTTGCAACATTGTTACTGCCCCATTTGTGTGTGTGTGTGCTCGGGTTTGGCTTGTTTATTGTACCATAACATGGATTTACGATCGTTTATAGCCAAGATTGAGCTCATATATGCTTTGAAATCTCAATTAGCACTCATTGAGCTAAACGTTCGCTGCACCGTCGCACGCATCGACAATTTTATGGCTAACACACACACACTGAGATCCACACACACACACATACACCCCAACTGCTTTTATGCTGTCGTCATTTTTGTATTTTTAATGTAATTTCCCAGCATTTATTGGAGCAAAGAGTTTTGTAATTTTGCTGTTACTCTGACGGCTTTTTCCTTTCGCTCGATTGGCTTGACACCATTTTTTCCCAATTGCCAATTTTAATTGTCTTACCACATGTGGCAATAGACACTACTACACAAAGAAAAAAAAATTAAACGTTTTTTACCTAAATAAAAAAAGAATATGCCTAAGTGGAAATTACTTCACCCTAAACTCGATAGTCTAATAAGAATATTAATTCAAAACTATTACTCTATCCATATGAGTCTAAAGAATATTCGGATCCCACTTCTGACAACGCCTAAGATTTATTTACTCAAGAAATCCCTTAATTTTTCCCAGTGCATAACTGCCACGGGGACAAACAGCATTCTGATCAGGTTCGTTGCCTAAGTCTTTCGTCCACTTGAGTCTTGACTCCGCAAACGAGCGTTAAATAAACGGAAAATGAAAATTAAACAAAAAGCTGAAGAAAATAAACTGTCAACAAAGCTGTTTACTCTAAGTTAGTAATGGAAAAATCAATAATTTAAGATACGTTTTGTCTGAGCGTCTGTCCAGCTTGTCTGCTTGTCTGCCTGCCATTAAAACTGAAGGCAATTGGAGGCTGAGCGGCGAGTTGATGTCATCTTTGCATCTTTGTGGTCACTAGCATCCTGTGCTTATGTCATCTAAAAAGCTGTGCTCGCTGAATGCACATTTGCATACAATGTGTGTGTGTGTGTGTGTAATTATGCATTTCCATTTTTAGCTGCAAAAACTCGCATGTCAACAGACACAAAAAGTTGCCACGCCATTGACTCCAACTGAGGCTTCACTGTGACCCTGGTTAAGTTGTTGTATGTTTATTGCTGCAGTTTTAGTTGTTGTTGTAATAATTGTTTTTCTTGTTGTGCATACAAAGCGCAATTAAATCAACTGTAAATAGCTTCATTTCAGTGCTAAGAATCCCAATCTACGCTAAAACTCTCTGTATTTTAATTAAATATGTTTATAGCTTTAAATTAATTGATAGTTTTTAACAATTAACTTTTAATTACAGTTGGTTGTTTGGAATAAATGTTATTAATGATGTCTAGAAAGAATATTGCTATTTTTATCTGTGTAATTTACTGAATTGCCTTTGGCTGTACAAATAGAATTATGAGTAATAGTTATTAAGGCAGAGATTTGGAAATAAATAAAATAGAAGCAGTTAAAGTTGCAGCAGAGAAATAAGTAAAGGCAAAACGAGTAAAAGTTAGAAATCAGGAATCTTAGAGTAGAACCAATAGGACATAATATTAGAGGAAAGTTTTCAAGGTAAACCTTAATAAATTATAAACAGAATAGGAAGCACTTGATTAAGTTCTGATGTTATAAAAAATGATTTAGATAAAAGAGTCTAGTATGCTAAATATTTTTGTAAGTTTTTCCCCTATGGGCTTATATGCTTAAGTTTACACAAAGATAGCCTGAATTATCTGAAAGTAAAGCTGACCTTAAGTACTTTTTAAGCAGTTTTAGTAGGAATAGTAGTAGCAAAAATTATAATAATATCAGCGGAAAGAGCAGTAGCATGAGTATGAAATAAGCTCTACGCACGCACACACATTACAAACACGTCACACACACATACACGTCGCACACACACGACGCTTGTGTGTTTCTCGAGCAAGCATGCTCAACGCGTTCTCAATAATTGTTTTTACTTTATAAACGATTACGCACAGGGTCAACACAACCACACACAGACACTACACACTGCGTGAAGGGCGCAAAACATTTCAAATTAAATAATAATTACAAAGCAACAACAACAACTCACGAAGAACTGAGTCTGGAGGCAACTTTTGAGTTCATCTGCTGGTAAATTAAATAAAAATCAAAGAACACGCGTAGCACAGCAAGTTTTCTGCCCAAGTCTTTTAATTCCCAAAGTATTTCCTATTGGAGCCCACACAGCTGAACTGCTGGCCATCAAAACAGAAATCGATTTGTTCTGATCAAGTGAAATGCTGTCACAGTTTACATTAGTTGCCCCACTACCAGTCACGCCCCTTCCCGTGCCCCTCACTCAGTCTGAGCCATCTTCTACGTTGGCGGCCGTTTAAAGGCGTTCATTGGCCGACGCCTTCGTGCGCTGACCGTGAAAATGACAAAAGTGTTCACTGTACAGTGTACACATGTAACACGTAAACGTGTTTCAGTTTCAGCTATAGTTTTTTATTGTTATTGATAATTTTATAAGCTACTGCAGTGAAGGTCAACTTGGTGACTCGCCCACACTTAAATGAAGCTGAGCTCAGCAGTGCTGTCAGAATATCATGGCCTGGAAAAGGTCAGAAAGTTTAGCGGGTATATCATGAGAATTAAAGCTATCAACTTTAATTTAGAGGAAATGATTCCTCTTCAATAAAAGCCTAGCTTTAAATTAGCTAAATCGCCAGCACTGCCCAGCTGCAGCTGCATTATCGCTGTAGAACGACACTTACGAATCTCTCCTAACTCGTTAGAATAAACGTTAGATACGTGTTGACCCGAATTAACATAACTCTAACTCTAAAATTAATTAATTTACATACTTGTCCAACCAGCAGAATCTGGTCAAGTAAAAGCAGAAGAAAATACGGATAAAAGGGGAAAAGAAAAAGAGGAAGCAACAGCAGCAGCAGAGGCAGCAGTAGAATTTTGATTCTGGTTTTTATTACAAAATCGCTTCGGAGGCGACACAAAAGTGTCATAATGACATAATAGATGTCGTAGCAGTGTCTACCGTTAGAATCTGAGCTCTTCAGAATCTTAAATGTCATTTTATGATGCTTTTTATTAGCCCATTGTCTCATTTACTGCTGCCAAGAATAGTTCTCATCACTCCAAAAGAGCTCAACTTACTCGCTGTCATCAACGAGGGATAGGGGTAGAGGAACAGGGGGCGTGGCTTACAGGTGACGTCGTCACTTAATTGTAGCATTTCCGTGCCCAAATATCTGTATAGAACCAATTATGAGCAACGAAAGAAGTAAAAAATACATAAATACACTTAAAAAAAAACTTTCGAACGGGTCACGTACGCGTTTTGGCCCATTATCATTACCTGTGTCTGCTGCGTATACACACACGCACCTATGGGTGTATATGAGTGTGTGCTTCCTCTGCTGCTTCGTGCTGAGGGAAATTAGCACAAGCTGAAAGACACCGTTATGTTGTAGGAACAGTGGCAAGAATGTGCATGTGGCCAATACTAAATTGGCCACAACAGCAGCGGGCCAAAGCTGATCATGATCATGATTGTGATCGTGATAATGATGATGCAAGACAACGGAAGTGCTACACTTGCAACACATTCAGTTTCCATTTCAATTTCAAAGCATAGAACTTAGAATTCATTACGCAAACATTTGCTAATTTCTCACTGTAGATAAAAACTTGGCTGAAAACAACAGCAAACATCACAACAGGGCTGCTTCACACTTGGCTGAATGACTTTAGCAGCATTCTATGAAACGAGAGAATAACAAAATACTTGAGGAAGTGCTCGTGATCTAAAGACGAGACCGAGTGACGAGACCCAAAAGGCGGCAATTTGAAGCGGCAACGAAGCGTGAATCTGTTGTATGCATAATGAGGCAATGTGTACACGTAGACACAGGTACACACAGGTATATCTACATACACCTCTGTGTGTATATAGCTAGCTGCATAACAGGCTCCACTGAATCTCTGTCTGGCTTTTTGCTAATATGGCTTCTTGGGCATTAGCATTAACAGCATTGTCAGCATTGTGATTCCATTTAGAAGCCAGACAAAGTTTGTTGCCCAAGTCTTTTGTCTATAGACCCGGTATTCGTAGAGTACAGGGTTCTGTTGGGTTTTTAGGAAATAAAGGTGCATAACAGACCTGTATACTTGATGAGCTGCAGCAGTTTAGGTGATCAAGCCAAGTCCATCAGTATTTCGGAATAAATTCCAGCAACCAAATGTTGAATGAAAGTCCGTGTATTCAGCATTGCCTCGTCCCTTATGCCTCCTTTAAAAGTAAAGAAAAAAAGTTATCAGTATTACATTGGTATACATTATGATGTTACATACCTTTTAAAATAAACTCTAATTATAATTTGTTATCCAAATATGCCTCTAGAAAGTACAGCGTCTTTTACAGTAGAATTTCCAACTAGTTTTCAATAGGAACTGCTTACTTGTAGATCTAAAAAGTTTCATAATGCACATATATGCCCTTTGTCACTTAAAACACAGTGTATTCAAAATACTTACTTGGCATCTTCTTGTCTCTTTGCAGGACGATGGTGGCATTGAGTTCTTCAATACAATTGTGCTGCAACCGCATTTGAAACTGATCACAGATCTGGGACGCGGCTACCATGTGCGCTGTGCCTACAAGAGTCGCGATGCCGCCGTCAAGCCCAAGAAGCATCTGCGCAAGCACGCGCAGAAACCACAGGCCTTCCGCAGCGATGAGCACGACAGACGCGACTATGGCAGATCATTGGACAAGCAACGTGACGATGATGACCTACTCGATGAGGAGGATGTGTACGATGTGGACATGATGAATGCGGCCCAGGATCAAGATGACAACGAAGTGAATAACAACGAAATGCCAATGCCCGGCTGCCATATGAAGATCTACAACGAGGAGCACAAGATAGCCGATGATGTTAAAATTGGTGATCCGCTGACCATTGTGATTAGCATTGATCAACAGAAGCTGTACGGTCTCCACGTCACGGACTGCATTGTACGTGATGGTCTTGGCTGGGGTGAGCAGCGTCTGGTGGGTGAAGATGGGTAAGTTTCAGAGTAGCTATTCAAATTGGATTTGATTACTTACTTTTTCTGTTTGTGTATTTCAACAGCTGTCCCATGGACAACGAGATCATGGGTCAGTTCAACTACACCGAGGATCGTTTGGCGGCAAATGTTACCTTCCCGGCGCACAAATTCCCCTACACCACCTCCGTGTACTATCAGTGCAATGTGCGGCTGTGCGCCTTAGAGGATCCCAGCTGCCAGGAGGCACCACTCTGCAGCGGCAAGCGCCCCAAGCGACAGGCTAACGACGGCAAAGATGACGATGCACTGCCCGCCACCATTGAGGTCTTCTCCGGCCTCTATGTTAATGAGAATGAGAATGCCAACGACAGTGATGAGGATGCGGTCTACAAAGAGAAGGTAAGTTAATCTTTTTACACTCTTGAAACTATTTTAACTCACTGGTCTCCCGATCCATTGCAGACTCTTGAGGATGCTCTGTGCGTGTCGCAGCGTACTTTTGCCATAGCCATTGCCATTGCTGGACTCATTCTCATGCTGGCTGTGGTCGCTGCCGTGCTCTGCATTATGGCACGACGCAGCACCAAGACGGTGTCCAATTCGGGCAGCTCCATTTACAGTGGTCCCTACACAAACACTGCCTTCTCGCACAGCAGTTAAAGTGCGAGTTGAAAAACACGTTTCAAAAAACAAAACACACACAACTTTTCCAAAATGAAAACACTCAAAGTGTTTAAAAAACAATTCAATTAAATTTAAAAAACAAAATGGAGTAAGATGAAGAAGAAGAAGCAGATGCCAAACTGCCGTAGTCAATTTGTCAAGAAATGTCGCGTTGCAAGTTTGGGAGTATGTAGTCTATAAGGTCACAATAGCTGTGCAGCGGCAAACTGTCTAAGTTTAGTATTTGTTTAATAAGTATTTTTAACAACTTCGTATGCCTGCCTTTCCCTGCCTTCCCTTACCCAAGTGCAGAGATTACCGGACAATTGAAGTTTGTTTTCCTTTAAGCTGCTCTATTGCCCGCTAATGTCGCAGAGTTGTCGCCACAGTACTGCCAACTCACTCAAACGATTTGGTGTTGCCAGACTTTCGCAACTCTGTTACGCATTCCAGTGTTTTGGTGTAGGACTCCCGCGATTCTTATCAGAAAAAAAACTGTGTGTTTACTTTCGTAGTGCAGTCATTAAATTAAACTTTAATTAACTGTAATTTAACTCGAACTAACAACGAATGCAGCAGCCGACGCTCAGGTGATATTTGTATTTGTACTTCTAATATTTATAAACTTATTTAGTTAAAACAAAAATGAATTAAAATAAAACAAAACCTGCCACACTTGATTGTTCTTAGCTGAATTTTCTGCATACAATTTGTTTCTTGTCATTGTTTAACTACTCGTATTTAACTATTTGCACTACAAACTTACCAAACTATCTAACTTTAAGCAGGGCAACACATTTCCACCACTCAATATTAATAATAATAACTTGTATTAGCTCTCAAAAGTAATTAAGCTTAAAAGCCTTTGCACAGCTTCATTCGAGCATTGAAATCTTAGAGGAAATGCTCGTCTGGAGCTGTGCAATGAAATTTTGAAATAAATAAATAAATACATAGATCCACACAATATAATTATAATGTGAAAGACAACACACTTTAGTTAGGCATAAAATTAAATTAATCAATAAACATTAAAGTGACTATTATGTTTGTTTTTATTATGAGGAAATCAAAGACAGATTTAAAGAAGATTCTGTGGATTGAAATGGGAATTAAAGCTGCATTTAGCTTACCAAACTTTATGACAACAATTCCATGAATATTGCCACTCAACTGCCAAACAAACTGGCAGTTTAATTGGCAGTCATCTCCATGCATGCGATTCTGAAATTGCATTCGTTATGACGCCATAAATATAATCGCTAGAATTGCAGTAAAAGCTTTTAACCATGTGGAAACAGTTGCTGCTGATGCACATCTTGTTGGTGCCACAGCAGAGCACGCTGCGTTGTCCAGTGGACAAGGATGCTCCCCGGAAGTACCATTTGGTGCGGGAGTGTCAACGTGCCGTCACAGACGATGCACTTGCTCTTGAGAACACTGCGTCCCTAGAGGAGTGCATGCAATTGGCACGACAGCTACATGGTTTGGCCCTAAACTATGCACCAATTGGCAGGAAAAGAAGCAGGTCTCAGCCACCAGTCAGCAGGCGGGAGCAGATGGCTCGCAGTCGTCTGAGTGTCTTTCAGCAACCCGAAGAATTCTTCAACTGTCATGTGCTGGAGTGTCCGCAGAAAACAGGATTCGAGGGAATGCGTAACGACACACGCTTCGACTACTACAGCTTATATGGCAGACCCACAGGTGATATCAATCAGTGGAGCGCAAAGAAACTTCTATAGAACATGTCCTTCACAGCTCTGCCGAACGTTAGTTGCGTGCCTGGAACTGGTCTCTTTGTACTCCACACTGAGTCCACTAGTTATACAAACGCATCAGCGGCGTGTAGCAATGCCACTGAGTTCAGCGGTAGTTTGGCTCACATTGCATCCAAGAGACGCACTAATGGATTATCGCAATGGTTGCGGGATTGTAATAAAAAGCCAGTAGAAACGCCCATATATCTGGCCTTTGTGGGCTTGAAGTACAATCGCAGCAGTTCTTTGCGTCCCACAGATTACAGGAATGCACAGCATCAAAGTTTGCTTTGCTTCCTTTACCGTGCATGGCACACGGGACATCCCCAAGTTGGGTAAAGGTGCACTGCGGAAATCCTGGGCATTACTTACTTCACCTTGTTTAATTTGCAGGGAGTCCCAGGGCAATGCCAGCTGTGTGGCATTGACACCACAAGGCACTTGGCAAACATTGAGCTGCGATCGAGAGCTGCCTTTTATATGCGAAATCTTCGAGGCCAACAATACAAGTCAACTGGACACGGGTGTGAATTCAGCAGGTGTGTGTAATAATTATTGAGTTGAGAGCGAAGAGTGGGTTAAGAGCAGCACAGTTATTCGCAGATGTTTTATTAAACATGGCCGTTAATTAAAACAAGAAAATATTAGTATTATGTTTTGATACATTCAACTCTCTCCCCCTTTTTACCGATCGTATCTGTGTGTCTGGGGTTGTGTGTACACTAAAAGAGCTCAATGAAAGAGACGTTTAGTGGTACTTGTAGTTTCTGTGGTGCTTCAACTTGGTGTAGTTGATCAAGTAGAAGAACGTCATGCTGGCGACGGTGATTTGGAAAAAGGGTGCAATACCAGCACGCTTGGGGAACACGTACTTGTGCTGCCAGCGCCACCAGGCACGGCTCACAGCGGCACCAATGGCATTTGGAGTCTTGTTGCGGCGACCAAACCAGGCGCCCAGTTCACCCAACTTCACTTGGCCGAAGGGTACATCAGCTGCGAAAACGAAAACACGAGACTTATGTAAAGTACCACAAATCGTTAAACGCCGCAGAGAATCGTGCGGCGAAAATTACGTAATATTGCAAAAAAGTGCCTACCTTTGCCGTAGAAGCGTGCGGGATCGTAAGGTCCATGCACCTTCGGGTTATATTCAGCTGGATAGTCTCCGAAAGCCATCTTGCTGTTTTGTGTGTAATAAAATACTTATTTTTCTCCTATCAACCAGAAATTATCGCCTTCTACTTACTTTGCTCGATACTCAAGTATGAAGTATGGCAGCTAAAACAAGAATCGATGCCTACTTCGATGTATCAACGATACATCGATTCGATTTTTGAGAATCAACGTAAATCGAATAATTTGAATTAGATGCAAATTGGTTTAAACTTAGCTAAAGAATAGTATTCTTTCGATTTTATCTAAACCATAATTATTAATGGAAAAAATAAAAGGAAGATTACATTATTAGGAGAATAAAACATGGTGATATTTTCAACGACTGAATTTATTCGCAAGCAGCAGTGTGGCCACACCGTTGCTCAAAATATAGCTGGCTATCGATATATTTTGTTGCACTTGGAAGTATCGATGTGCTGCAGTGCTGCCACTTGTGTTGCGTACCGACAGTGTGGCAACGTAATTGTAAAGTATATACAGAAATCAAATAAGAATTTTTTGCAAATCGGAATCGCGCTTAAATAACGATAATAATATTCTAAATAAAACACAAACAATCAATTTGATAGCGCAATGAAACTGGAAGAGCTTTTGACAAAAGGTGCACCATCGCCGCAGGACGACGACGACGATGATGAAAAGGCGGAGTCGAAAACAAAAGCCACAAATGCCTCTGATGAGGGGGTGGAGAACGCTGAAGATGCTGCGGACGAGTCGGCTGAAAAAGAAAGCGCGACTGGCAAGAAAAAAGGCACACGCAAAAAACGTTCACTTAATTGGGAGGAAGCCGAACGGGGCTTACTGCTGGAGGTCATTAAAACAAAAGTGGCGTTCGTTGAGAATCGCAGTGTCGATGCCAAAAGCATCAAGGCCAAGCGATTAGCCTGGTCGCAAATAACCAAACAGTAAGTAGCCTCAATTCAATTGAATCTTCAATTCTTCAATTAAACCTATGCAAACATTCACCCACGCACGCAATTGATTTAATTTACAGATTTAACGCGTTGAACTTTCGACATCGGTTGCTGGAACAAATACAGGTGCAATGGCGTAGCATGAAAAACTCAGCCAAACGTGAGTATCAACAGAAGCATCCAAAATCGGACGTGCTAGAGGGCATGCGCATGATTGAGTTCATGGAGGAGCTGCAAAAGGATCCGGTATCGTCGCGCAGTCAAACACGCAGCAGCAATGCAACAACAGCAACTTCAGCAACCACAAATGGTGCAATCAATGTTCCAATCAAGAAGGAGTTACTTGATATGGACGAGGATGAAGATATGCCATTGGCTGCGCTGCCCAATTCAACAAATGCCAGCGAGGACACACTGCAAACATCCACCATAGCCATACCCTCACCACCGCCCTCCACCGCTGGCGGCGACTCACAGCAGGAGAGCGCCCAGCCCCAATCAGCGCCAACTCGACGCAAAAGGGCCAAGGCCAAACCGTTGCTCAGTCACAAAGATGACACCGATGGCGCTGCTGGATCCGCAGACAACGAAAAGACTTCACCAACACGCAAAAGACGACAGCGCAATGTAAGTAGAAAAAAAGCCTTAATAGTCAAATCTTAAACTTACGTTGGTTTTCTGTAGCATTCACAGGCACAGTCGGTGCTATCCGATGATTTCATCAATGAAACGCCTGCCATTACCAATGCCACGCCCACAGCTGCTGCCAATGAGACAATTAATAGCTTGGAAATGGAGGAGAAATACAAGCAGCAACTGTTCAAGCTGCTGAAACAAGCGCGTCTCGCTGAGATCGATTACGCACGACGCGAACACGAACAGAAGCTGCGCTTCGAGCAAATGGAGCAGGAACTCAAAATGTCATACTATCGGCAGGAGCAGGACCTCAAGCTGCGCCAGATGCGAGAGGAGCACGATATGCGATTGCGTCAGCAAAGACGCGAGCACGAAGCGCGTCTTAGTGTATACAACTCAAGCAGCAGCGGCTTAAATGGAGAAGTAGAGCAACAGCAGACGCAGCAGCAGCAACAGGAGCAGTCACAACAGCCAACAGTTGGTCAGCGTTGCAATGCCAAAACAGATTACAATAATGTTCACATGGACAGTCTGGGAACACAGCCACAAGCCACAGCATCGTCATCGCTAGTGACGAACAGCAACAGCACGGAAGCAGCGCTAGCAATGAGTGCCACTTCAATGGCCTATAACTAGTTGTTGTCGCACACACCAGCAACACACACCACCTACACACACCCCCACACACCCAGACACACACTAACATTATAAGAATTGCCAGCATTTTAGTGGAAAACTGTAAACTTAACAAAACAAAAAGAAAACTTAGCTTGAAATGCGTTTAGCAAAATGTAGACGACTCTCAAAAGATGTCCCAAAAGACATGCAAACCAACACACAGACCTAATGATAACGAATATAAATACAGCTAACGAATACAATTACGAATACAAGATACAAAATACTCACGTTGCCACACGCAGGCGGCGGCAACGCGTTCGCTCAGCCATGACAAAAGTACCCAATGGACTGTTATTTTTTGAGCATGACACACTAGATACACACAGACAGACAACACACATCCACTCACTAACACAATCACTGCATTTTCCAACATTAGTATTATTATTATTATATATATTTGTATCCTGGTATCTGTTGTCAGTGAACTTGCTCTACAAATATTACGAAAATTTTAAAGCGGTTGTGTCGCAAGAACAAAAAACGAATACTCAACAAACACACACTCAAAACTCAATTTATAAGTTTCATTCAAACTCAAAACTCGTCAGACAGTATTCTATTTTGTCACGGTATTACAAACAGTTATTTTTATACGTACTTTATATTATATTTTTTTTTAATTCGTGTCCTTTCTTTTAGCTATGTTAAGTTTTTAGTATTTTTTTAAAGCATCTATACATGTAATAATAATAATAATAAATATATGTATAATTTTATTATATACATAATAACTATACCATAAATTGTACATCTATGTAGTTGTATTACTGTATGATTGTTCATACATATAAAAACTTTTATAATTGTCGTAATCATAAGTTACGTTTTATACTTTTTTTTTCGATTCGTTTTTGTAAACTTTACGGCATGGGGTTGGTAAGTACTAAATTCGAATTTCCCCCTTTTAACCGTACACTTGCTATTGTGTTGTACTATAGTGCTGTAATAATCTGTAACTTTGCTTTAGCTTACTAAATATATTATTATGATTGGAGCAAAGGAAAATTATAAAATTAAATAATTAGATAAAGAAAATGCATTTCCCAAAAAAAAAAAACTAAAGTGTTTTTATTCATAAACAAGAAAGAAAGGAAAAAGAAACAGACGGACAGACAAATACCTATAAATCGACTGGGCTGTCGATGCTGATCAAGAATATATATACAATACACCTTCCACGTACGATCTCTAAAAACAATCGAGTAATCATTGAAATTGTGGACTTACCCACTTTGGAAAAATAGTTCAGTTAGTTTAGTTAGGCAGCTACTGTATCAATATTAGCTTCATAGGGTCGATACATAGGGATTTTTTTTCGGAAACTTGAGACCAATATCAAACTGGAATTGGATTTTTAATTAGGCAAATTTATATTTCATTTTAAGTTTAATTTTATTAACTTTTACGTTTATTAGGGATATAGTTGTTATTAGTTTAGTTTTTAACGGTTTCGGTAGGGAAGAATAACTGCAGCAGAATGAAGGACCTCGATCTTACCTTGGATTACATGGAGAATGCTCGCTTCAACTACGTGTATGGCACCGAAGTCGCTCGCATGGAGTCCACGGTCTTCTCGAAGCTCGAGCTGCTGTGCATCTCGATGATCTATCACAAGTTTGTGATTCAGAATGGGCCAAGGGCACGGTACATGACGCACATGCAGCTAAGCCAGTTTTTAGAGCTGATATTTCAGATATCGGATCAACTAATCAATCGGCGTATTGTTTTGATTGTTAGCGATGATCGCGATTGTGCAGATCCAAAGTTCTCCCATGATCATCACATCACGCTCAACAGTTTTATCAAAATGTTTTCCATTTACTTTTCTGAAGATATGGAAGTACGCATGAAGTTTGCATTTAGCGTAAGTAACCGCTCTCCTTACTCCTTCCCGTTACATATCAAAGGATATTTCTTTGTCAGGTCTATGACGAGGAAAGCCTTGGTTACCTGAACCGGGAGCACGTGATGAGATATATATTTTCGTTTTTCAAAGGCGACGATGAGGATGAGGTGTTTGAAATGCGTGCTGTAATTAAACGCAAATAAATTTATAAACATTTTGTATACCAAAGTACCGTTTATACTTACAGGACCTGCTGGAGTTGTTGTTTGTGAAGTTCGACAAGGACAAGGACCTGCTCATCTCGTACGACGAGTACGCTGACGTTGTGCGCGAACAGCCCATGTTACTGGAGTTTCTTGGCACCATATTCCCATCCGCCATAGAGCTTGATGTTATTGGCACTTGTTGCAATCTTCTGCGTAATTAAGTTGATTTCTTTTTATAAATTTTTGTATGTAAACCTATATAAAAGCACAAAGTAGCGAGAGTAAATGTCACAGATTTATCAAAAACATTCAATTACTTTTTATTAATGGGTTAAATAGTTATGCAGGGTATGCGATAAGACTCAGTTTGCTTTGGGGTATTTCTTAAACATTTCCTGGAATTCCTTTTTTGTTAAGACCTATAAACTCAGTAGTTTTGATTTATTATAAAAATATATACATACACTTCCATATAATTTATAGAGTTCCGTTGTTTTTTTTGTTCTCAAGCACAAAAATGAAAGATTTGGATCTGACACAAGACTATATGGAAAATGCGCGGTTCAATTATTTGTATGCACCGGTAATCGCACATCTGGATTCGCCGTTTACCAACACTGAACTACTCTGCTTGGCCATGGTCTACCACAAGTTCGCACTGGAAAATGGACCGCGAGCGAAATTCATCAGTCAAATGCAATTGGGAAACATATTGGAACTAATGTTTCAGGTATCGGATCTTGAGATTAATGTTAGTATTGTGTCCCGCATTAGCTACGATCCCGATTGTTTGGATCCAAAATTCTCGCCTGATCGTCATGTTAGTTTGCCCAGTTTTATTCGGATGTTTGGCATATATTTCTCAAACGATTTGGAAAAGCGTATGAATTTCGTCTTTGGCGTAAGTAGTGGAATGTATTGATACTTGATTCGTTATAGCGCTACTTACTGTATGCAGATCTACGATGAAAAGAATCGTGGCTACTTGGATCGGGAGCAAGTGGTCAAGTTTGTCGATAAATTCTTTCATGGCGATGACGAGGATGAAATTCACGAGCTGCGAGCTGTAAATTAAAAAATATATATAAATATAAGGCAACATATTCCTTACGGTGTATTTACAGGACATGGTTGAAATGATATTTTCCAAATTTGATGTAGACAAGGATATGCTCATCTCGATTGAGGAGTACTCCGATGTGGTGCGCAAGCAGCCAATGATGCTGGAATTTCTGGGCACTATATTTCCAACGAAGAGTCAACTGGAAACCGTTAGCCACTGTGTGAACCTGTTGTCCTGATTCCGTTAGCTTTCCACTGTGCTCAAAAGTGAAATTGCACTATTTCACCTTTGAGCACATTGGTTTGCCTGACAGATTGCTAAATAAATTCATCCAGTGGATTTTTTGTTTTTAATTTCCAGTCGTTTTTATCTGAAGCAAAATGTTTCAGCTACTTGGCGCCCCATTGGCGGAGAGAGCAAACGTATTTTTGCATTACAAATGATGCAGAGAGGTAAAGAAAATGAAACTGAAACGAAGTGAAAAACAAAAGCAGAATCAAAAATCAAATTGAATTCATTTTTTTGTCTCTTTGCTATCAATTCTTCCTGTTCGCTAATCGCCGCCTATCGCCGCCTATCGCTTAGGCTTCAGTTCGCGTGGTTCACTCGAAGGCAGCAGTCGCGTTACTGAAGTCAGCGCTGCAGCGTCAACAGCAGCAGCAAGAAAGAGTGTTGGAGAGAGTTGGAAAAAAGAGCGCATTCCAGTGAGAGCGCTTGAAAAGAACCGCAAGTTAGTGAATTTGAAGAAAGGAGTGCGCATAAGTAAAGTGCAATAACCGCTGAGTGCAGCAAACGAAGGAGACACAAACATTGCATTCTAATTACAAATTGAAAAACAATAAAATAAAAACAAGAAAAGAAAAGAAATTGAAAACGACAACGAAAAACACGAAGAGCCGAAAATGTTAATATTTTACGCAAGATATGCGTTGTTCTTAGTGTTAATGGTCGACGGCAACAATGGCGCTCAGCTACTGACGACCCAGTTCAAGGAGGACACAACGCTGCTCACTGTAGCCGCCTGCAGCAAAGGCTGTCTGACAGCCAATCAAACCGAGGTGACTCTCTATACCTCTCTCTCTGTTCTTAATACCTATTTGAATTTCTCTTATTAGAATCTACTTGGCTGCGTTGATTACTGCAAATATGACGACTCCTCTTTGATGGAATCCGCAAATATTACACTACGCCAGGTGCAGGATAACTTCTATCTGAAGCTCATCTGCCGCACTGAGTACTCGGCTTCCTTTCGCATTGATTGGCTGCAGCACAGACGTCATCGTACCAATGCTTCGGTTGTGCCCAGTTCCATGTTTATCATTAAGATTAATGCCAAGAATGATAGCATGTCATCCCTGATCTATCTGGTATTGTAGATGCTTTAATTTCCAGACATTAAAACTGATTTAATATCTTTAGTCCGATGAAAGCTTCTTTACCATACCCGATCTGAAGAATAACACAGAGTATCTAATCTCTGCTCTGGCCATGCACGTCAATGGTGATTATTCACATATTGTTACCGATTGGAGCTTCAAGACCCTGCGACGTGGCTATCAGCCCAGTAAAATGGGTGAAGTTATGTTGCGCGGATTTCACCGTGAGCCGGAAGATTGGCGACGCGTTGCTGCGGAGATTGAATGGCAGCCCTCTGCGGGTAAGAGCTTTGTGTCCAAAAATTGTTACTGATACTATATCTATTCTTATTGCAGAGCGAAACTGTTTCTTTGACTTGATCTGCTACTCCACAAACAGCGCCAGTCTCGGAGCTACAACGCCCATAATGTTACGAGACGTAAGTACTTTAGATATAAACCCGGCTCTTGCTCTAATAACCTTAAACTTTATTCAGCCCAGTCAGCTTTATACTTATACCATACGGAACATGGAGATCGGCGAGCAGTATAAAGTGGGAGTGCGCACAGTCAGAAATTTTCTGGAGAGTCCCGTACAATGGCTGACTGTGGAAACACCCAGCTGCTTGGATTGGTTTAACTACAATTATACCTTCTGTGGTGGGTTCCATATTTATATAGGATTATTTTAGAGAGTCTACTACTACTAGTATCTACTTCTTATAGCCCCCCTAAAACCCAGTAATGTCAGTGTTGAACAACAGCATTTGGAGCAAAACATGTTGAGCCTAAATGTAACCTGGTCGCTTCCCAAGTATCTGCCGAATAACTATACGCTGTTCATACTCGATTTGCACGAGGATTTCCACGAGGCCAAGTTTTATATAGACAGCAATGCCAGTCACTACTTTGTGTCCAACATAACGATACAGGGTGACCAATTTGAGGTACATCTGGTGGCCAATACCGAGGGAGGCGCAAACGCCACCGTGTTAACTCTCAAGAAGACACCGCTGGAGTCCTGGTTTAAATGTGAGTTGTTTTCTATTCCCAACCCTTTGATTCATACTCATCTGCTTTGTTTCCATAGTTCGCACTTTGATCAATTTGATGGTTATTTTCCTGTTCGTGCCCATTTGCTGCCTGGTTGCGTTGTTCTCGTTGAAGTACCGCAGTGAAAAGCGGCGACTGGACACTTTGGACATCAAAGCTGCTCCCAATCCATCGAGTAGTGATTTCCATGTGTCGCTGGTGCACAACAGCAGCTTGTTGGCCAGCCTTGCGGTGGAGGATAACTTTGAGCTGGACGACGAGCTGGAGGTGGAACCGCATGCAGTAGTTCTACAGGATTTGCTGGGTGAAGGCGCCTTTGGACTGGTCAGACGTGGTGTTTATAAGCAACGTCAAGTGGCCGTCAAGCTGCTCAAGGGTAGGACTTCAAGTACTTCCCACTTTAAACTGTTTCATGCTCTTCTTTTCTTTAACTCGCAGATCAGCCCAATGAGGAGGATGTCCAGGCTTTCAGGTGTGAGATTCAGATGTTAAAGGCTGTGGGGCGACATCCGAATATTGTGGGCATTGTTGGTTACTCGACCAGGTGCAGCAATCGCATGATGCTCCTCACTGAGTACTGCGGATTGGGCAGTCTCCAGAGCTTTTTGCGGTAAGCATTCCACTTCCCTTCATTCCTTAACTCAAATTAATTATTTTTACCTTCCACAAGCGATGAATGGAAGTTCCGCCAGGATCTGCGCCATAGACTCAGTCAGAGATCGGGTAAACGACAAACACCAAGTCTATTTGAATCCGACACACGAATCGAGGACATCAACAGCTCCATGCTGTCCACGCTGGAGGAGGAAACCGAATCGGATCTGTCTCGAAACAGTTGTAATCCCATTAAAAGCTATCGACTGACCAATGTCCGCTTAGCGGCTGATAATAAATCTTATGGACTGCAGGATATTGAGAACATTGAGGCCAATCTAACGCCTGCTGCTCCACCACCTCCCACTCCTCCCACTGTAGCCTGCCTCAAGGCCATTTTGAAGCGGGCAGCAAGTGAACCAAAGTCCAATAAAACGGGATTCGTTAGCTTTGATAATCAGGAGTATTTTCAGCCCATTGGCGATGAGAAGCAGGTATCCAAGGCGGCAAGGAAACCGCTTAAGTACGCTGATCTTCTGGACATTGCACAGCAGGTGGCTGTGGGTATGGTAAGTTGTTGGTTTGAGTATTGGCTCGTACCCCTGCTAATTGTGGTTCTGTAGGATTTTCTGGCTCAGAACAAGATTGTGCATCGGGATTTGGCAGCTAGAAACGTTCTCATTTCACTAGATCGCACTATTAAGATTGCGGACTTTGGTCTGAGCCGTGATGTCTACCACGAGAATGTCTATCGCAAGTCTGGAGGCAGCGGCAAGCTGCCCATCAAATGGCTGGCATTGGAGTCCCTCACCCACCAGGTGTACACCAGTCAGAGCGATGTGTGAGTAACTAAACTACGTAGTCGTGAACCTTCAAACTCCAGCAGCCGACTATATTTTAAATCGCTATCCACAAACCCGAGCTAAACTCTGCTGGCGTCTCTGACTCTCTGAGAGCTGAGATCAAAATTCTGCCGGCGTCCCGGTCTGTTAATTGAGTAGACCTATGCTAAATCTGCTGGCTTCTCTGCCTGTAATACTGTCGGCGTCTGTGCCTCCATGTAAAGCATGTCGTCTCTCTCTCTCTCTGTGCGTAAAGCAGAGCAGAGCTGAAAATTCTGCCGGCGTCTCTGGCACCACTACATATGCAACGAGAATTGCACAGAGCGGGAGCGAGACTCTATGCGTACAACGAATAGTAGTAGTTCTCTCTTGAATACTACGAATGATTTCGGTGTCTTTGTGCGTAGAAGCGACGCTCTCTAGTAAACTGTTTGTGTGTGTGCGTGAGCACCACTTCTGTAAGGCAGTGTTAGAGCGCCAAAGGTTTCCGCAAATTTCTGACCTTGTTTTTTCTGGACACTACAACAATATGTTTATGGCCGTTGAATTTGTTAATATTACTTACATTTATTATATATTTTTCCTAGCTGGTCGTTTGGTGTGCTGCTCTATGAGATCATTACACTTGGCGGCATGCCATATCCATCCATCTCGCCCAGAGATTTGCTGCAATTGCTGCGTCAAGGTCACCGCATGAAACGACCCGAGGGCTGCACCGATGAAATGTATGAACAATTTCCTTATTTATTTACTATTTCATTTAATTTTAAACACCTTTTCGTAAACAGGTTTAAACTGATGGAAAGCTGTTGGTGCTCCATACCAGCAAATCGTCCCACATTTGCCGAACTTATGAAACGTCTGGATGGCATGCTAATGGCCACCAAAGAGATACCGCAGCGTCTGCTGCAGCATTTGAAATCACAAGAACACAGGTGAGAGTAGAGAGAGAGAGTAGATCACACCCTTATTATGCGCCTTAACTCATTTCCGATTCACAGCCAATTGGAGCAACTGCCTCTGGACGATGAACACTATTTACAGCCCTTGCATTAACTTGGTTTCTTGGCTACCTGAATTTGTTTACTGTGCAATACGTTTTAAGTGATTCGACTCCTTTGTGAAGGTCTTTATTGTGTTAACTTAATCTACCAAACAAAGCTTATTAGCTGCAAAGTTTTTAGAAACAGTGAATAAATGAATTTAGTTTTAAAAGAAAATTCAGCTTAGCTTTCCAATGCTTTCCAGTCCTATATTCTACTCTCTCTCCCTCTCTGCTTCTATGCAAAGCAGAGCTTAGCTTCATACTCTGCCCTCGTCTCTCTCTCTCTCTCCCTCTTTTTGTAAAGCAGAGCAGAGCTGACCTTTCTGTTGGCGTCCCTGCCCCTTACGTGTGTTTTGTTGTTGCTTGTATGGTCTTATTGGAAGTAAACTACTTACTGGAAGAGTAGCCATTGAAAACTGTTTGCTCACAAATGCTCTCTGAGTTGGCTTTTGTGCTTTGTATAATTTCAAAATTCAAAAGTAACGCACTAAAATCTCTTGGCAATTTTCTTGGAAATATTTAACTTTTAATAACATAGCTTGGAAATGTGCCAACATTGCTGCCGCATGGAATGGACGCCTTGTGCGCCAATACCCTACGCCTGTCCCCTCTGTCCTGTGCGCCAGGTGGCCGATCTTTGTGACGGAACGGGCAGTGGCCAGGGCAGAAGACGGCGCCTTTATCGCAAATCAGTTAAACGTGCGGATAACCAGACGTGCAGAGGCATCTCGGAGCTATATTCCCATGTGGTGGCTGCCAAACGCAGTGTAAGAAACGTTAAACGAAGCGTTAGAAAATCTCTGCGTGCCAGAACGGCCGATAGTCGACTGCAGAAGCAAGGAGTTCAGTTCCAATTGGATCATAGCCAGTATATCGATAACAATATTCCAGTGCCTTATCGGGAGCCAATGACTGATCCAAACTGGACGTGGGCATCTCGATATTCCGACGTCAAAGTGCTGGCCGTGCAAGCCCGCATGGACACTGGGGCGCCACCAACTGCGCGTTTATCTCCAGTGGCCGTGCCAGCCGGAATATTTCCCCCGTCTCCATAGAATTAATGTACTTTAATTTCTTTATAATGAATGACAAACTGCCTGCTGTTTACAGCGCTTTTCTTAGTTATGTGTTAAAAGGCAAATAAAACCAATATATATAAATTGAAGTCGTTCATTCGTTTCTTAACTCAATTCAGGCAAACCACATTTAATTAAACAAATTTATAATAGCTAAATAGAATATAGCCCCCACAGCACATTTACTGTATATTAGATAGTCATAGAAGTATCACATTCCAATAAGAATGTGGCCGTCAGTTACGTTTGCACGGCGAACACTAAACTAATTAGTAACTGTTTAAAGTTCACTTTTTTGGCGCCAAACATATGTTTTGCCGTTTATCGATAACATTACGATTGTGCGATAGCAGCAGAGTTGGCGATCGTTGCGTTCTAAAACTTTACAACACTGCACCCCAGAAACGTAACTGATCGGCTTTGAATAAACATATGAAAATATTACAGATATTAACAGATGTAAGTACATATGTATATATAGTTGTATATAGTTTTTGTAAATCTTTGTATATTTTTTTTATACATTACACACACGCTCGTTATTTCTTTGGGTGCTAGCCCTTGGTTCCAAGTTAATTACGTGTGTAACCCAAACCAAGTATATTTCGGGCCTGCAAAAACAATAGAATACTTTAATAAAATAGTATATTTAGAATATTTTGAGACTCCTTACTGTTACGAAGGCGGAGTTGAAGGAACGCTGAAATGTTTGTGTCATGCCCTCGGTTTGGGCCAGTGCCATTTGGAGCTGCACAGCCTCGTCCATGCGGTTCTTGAGGAACTCCCAGGTCTGAGCGTGCCCCAGTGACGTGTCTTGCAGCATATAAAGCTCCGTCATCTTCATAATCGTCGCTAGGCCAACGCGCCGCGTGTACCAGCCGAACTAAGGTGAAATTATTATTATGGAGTCTTTTGGGATCTATTATACAACTTACATCCACGGAACGATCTCCGGAGTAGTAGCAAATGTCGTCAACCAGTGTCAGCACCTGCGCCAGCGCGGTGGATGCATGCTGGGGTTGAGCAATCAATGCCATTGCCTGTGGCCATTGTGTTTTATAGGGCACAATCATCTCCAGACGTTGACGCACTGCCTGTACCAGAAAATCCAGTGGATTCTCAACCTGCTTCTGACCATTGTCGGTCTGTTGTCGCAGATGCTCCACTAACTTGGCATTGCAGGTGCCGTTGAAGTGGGAGACGAGCGCAAAGCCACCTTCGGGAAACATGCCATGAACAACGCTGGGATAACCGCTGGATTCTGCACCCAAAACTATGGCCTGTTTGGTCCAGCCATGTTGTGGCACATGCTCCATGGCTGCATCGAGTATCTTCTTGCGTATGGCATCCACTTTAGCCTGTTTAGCCGCCTGTTCCTCGCTCTGCTGACTGTGCGGACCTCCACCTAATCCGCTTGTGCCTCCACCGCCACCAGCATCGCTCTGTGTTTGTTTGGACGCCTGTTCCTCCGCAGCATCACGTTCTCGTTCACGTTTCTCTTCGCGTGCTCGGAAATCCTCGAGCTTTTCGGTTTCTTTGGTGTAGTTGCGGGTAAAACAGGCTGACGGAGTCAACGCGCGTTGACGGCGTTGCAGTGTGTGAAGGGATGACACTGTCCTGGTCGCCAGGCAGGAGGAGATCTGTGCATCTGCAAAGAAAAGGAGTAAAAGAGTGAGCTGGGTGTTTAAAAAGAATTAAACTGAAAGCAGCTGAAATCAAAGCCAGCAAGCTGTTATAAGCTTGCCAAAGAGCTTTAATCGTTTAGTATTCACAGTAATACAGGAATTGAGCTTTTGAAGCTGTTAGCTGTCCCAAAAATGATTTTTCATTGTAAAAAGTCTAAGTCCTATGCATTGTAAAGGAATGTGCTTTTAAAGCACCTTAAATTTGTTTATCGCTGGTCCTTTTCTAGGAGCTTCTTATTGTTTTTTGAGCAAATAAAGCAGCAGTTATTTAAATTTACAGCTTTCAGGCTATAAAATACTTACTAACAAATTTATGAATAACTTTATATACATCATAAAGCAATCAATTCTATTTAACAGCTTTAATTCAAGTAACCTTTCACTTGTTAATTTAAATGCTGCTTAATTTAATTCACAGCTTTAATGAGCTTAAAGCTCAAACAGACTTCAATTCAAAATTTTGAAATTTCCACTATGAGACACTCAACCCCCATAATTTTTTAAGTAAACCCTTAAATTTTAGCGCTTAACAAAATTCGCTTCATTTCATAGAATTTTGTGATTCATTTTAAAAAGTTCTGGCTCCAAACTGCCAGCTCATTAACCAAAAAAAGGTAGTTGAATTTATGCGACAAGTAAACAAAACAAAAAATTCATAAAGAAAAACGATTTATGAGCTACTTAAAAACTATTAATTGTTTTAAAACTTTAAGCACTTGAAATTATGCGGTTGAAAAACATGAGACTTGAAGGTTGCAAAAACTAACAAAAAGTGACAATGCGTCGCTTAGTTGAAGTTTAATGTTAGTCTACTGCGCAATTAATTAGCGTTATTAGCCAAAAGTCAAGAGCAGCTCAGCTTGTTGGCCAATTAACACCAGGCTGAAAGATCCAAATATATATACTAATGCTTGGAATGAAACCGAAACTGAAACTGACACTGATTCCCCAATGCAAAAATAAAACTAGCAAACAAAGTGACATGAAATTTACGCTTTTCTTTGCACTTTTGTTATAAACATAGAAATATTTATGTTATTTTAGTTTAAGTTATTTATCTTTATCAAGAGTTGTGTTAATTGCTTCTAGGACTGCTCCACTTCCAGCTCCATGGCAACGGGTTTGGCCTGCATCAACTTGCGTTTGTTCTGATTTAGCTCCAAGACCTCGCAGGCACGCAAATAGACCACACGTAGTGTCTCCAGTCCGGTGATGGAGCCAGCCAACACCTCCAGCTTCTCCTCGCGTCCAATGTCTGGCAGTGAGCCACCATCGGCGTCTCCATCGCCGGCCATGCCGCTGTTGCTGATGTTTACTGCGAGCATGTTGAGTTGCTTCTGCATGAGCTCATCGTCGGACGCACTTTGGCCATTCCGCACACGTTCTCTGTAGGCTTTGTAGTGAGCCAGCGAGAAGTTGAGCGCTTTGCCTAGTGGCTGCAGCAGACGCTCCTCGATCTCGGGCAGCAGATCCCAGAAACCAGTCAAATTCTCCATGTCGCCGAGGGCAAAGAAGCGTAAAATGTTGATGGCATTCGATAAACTGGTCGAATGCAGTAGAAGATCCGATTTGACATCCTCGGGCAGCACACAGACGCACTGCAGCAGCATCGAACGGAACTTGACTCCGCAGTAGACGTCGGGCAGTGTGGGCGTTTTCTGACGCAGTGCAGCCGACACCAGATCCTTGTAAATGCCACCCAAATAGCCCAAGATGCCATCATGCTGCAGTGTGGCCAATAGATTCTTCAGTATGAAATACTTGGCACCATCATCAAAGGCCATGATGTAGTGATGCAGTGCCTGAAGAGCGGATTGCCTCAGACTCTCCTGCGGCGAATAGCCCGTGATCTTGCACAGCGCATCACAGTAACGCTTGTGCACCTCCAGATCCAGCGAAGATTGGGGCACCGCTTCTGTGAGTATGCTCAGCATGTAGTCATTCAACCGCAGGCCACAGTGCTGCAGCGGTGGCTCCGGCTGCTCCAGCAGCACCGAGACTAAATACAGACTCGACTCGAACAGGAACAAGGGAGCGTAGATCTTTGGTGCCGTCGGTGGCAACAGTTGACCCACGAAGAGGGCGTGATAATACATGGCCAGTGCCAGCAGTGGCAGCTTCTCATCGATGGCAAACAGATTCAGACTGCTCATCTCGTAGACACCTTTTGCGGCGTCCAGGCGGCGCTTCCAACGTGTGCGCTGCTCCACCAAGCCCAGCAGATAGTAGGGATCCCCGATGAGCTGGGTAATTTGCTGGGTGAGACTTGTGACCACCTGCTGCACGTAGGTCTGTGCACGTCCAGCGTTCGCACGTGCCAGCAGATAGTTGCTTTGGGTGTGATCCGGACGACGTCGCTTTGGACATGGTCGACATGCATGAACTTGTCCAGGCATCAGATGTGGATTAATCTCATTGTTAAGCTCGAGCAGAGCCAGTGGTTTGTCCATTAGCTGCAGCAGGGAACAGGTAAACACATTGCGTCGATTCAAGCCGCAGTCCCGAAAGATAGTTCTGGCGGATTGCTGCTGCTCCTCATGGATTTGCTTAAGCAGCGGCTCGTAGCACAAATCTATGGTGATGTAGTGTGCCATTAGATCCTCAATTTGTTTCTCCTGCTCCAGCAGCTTAGCCTGTTGCTTATCATACCCCTCGGTGAGGTAATCCGGCAGCTGAAGATCTCGTACTCGCGTCACTATCGAATTTAGGCACCACTCGATGGCCTGTGGCTTGGCGTTGCCCTGACGCAGCAGCACCACCTGTAGGGCACGCAAGTAGGCCGAAAAGAGGGCAATACTCGTGGACTCCTCTATTTTCTCCATTGACTCCAGCATGAACTGCTCCAAGGGTGCATATTCGGCCACAATTTTGAGCAGCTCGTTGGCGCAGTCGAATAGCGGCGGATTTTCCACATTTGTCTCGTCGTTCAGCGCGGGGACACACACGTCGCTATACAGGTCCAGGGCAATGGCGGGCATGTGGGGCAGATTCTTGGCTGCTTCGCTGGGACTGTGGAACAGCATTTTGATGCCATCGTAGGCCTCTTCCAGTATTAGGCGTTTTATTAGCTTAAGCAGATTGTCGGCGGCACTTGCATCAGTTGTTGCATCCATTTTAATTTGTTTATTGTATAATTTACACACACACACGCGCGTACACGCACTTTTCGTTTATTTTTGTTTAGATTTTGTCTAAATTTTTAACTGAAAATGAAAATTCTAAACAAGCTGACACAACCGGCAACGGCATCATTTGCTTTATCCATTCCCCCCCTGACGTATGAATCGGGAAAACAGCTGTTTTCGCTTTGAATTATTCTTGGTGGTATTTCGTAATGTACGCGATTGGGTTGAATTGCGAAACTTTGCTCAGCACCGTTGTGGCGTGATAACAGGTGTGGTTTAACTTTGGATTTACTTACTGTGTGGCAGCACAAACTTTTGTAATCTTATTGCTTTTTGCAAACAGCGCACATTTGCCATTTTAGCGCTCGAAACGATGTCTGCTAAACTGAATTTATCTTCTTCTTATAGCGTTCAGTTCAACCGCCATTCAGCATGCGGCTCGTGGTGTGCTGCAAAACGTCTACAAATTATACATTTTTCAACACTTCAGTTCTAGGGCTGCTGTTGCTTGACTCCAAATTTACACTTCAAATTAAACGAAATGTGTTTAGTATCATAATAATAAAGCAATTGATTAGAAAATACAAGAGTGCTGCTCGAAGTGCTGCCAAAATGTAAATACATTAACATATGCCAGGTATTTTCTAATGCGGAATCTGTAGATTCGTGAGCTAACACAGTCTGGTCACACTCGAGTCAGTAGACCAAACGCTTTTCATTCGTCGTGTATGTTGCTCGTTGCTCGCGGTGCCAGCGCCTAATTTCTTATTAATTTTTAAGTCCAATTTTTTGCAAAGCACTGCGAATTTTCTTAGTCAATAAATTAACTGAGCAGCAGCGCGTTAAGGCAATTGATAAAGCGCCATTCAGTTACACCACAAGTGTTCAATTTGTTGTTGGCATCGAAATTTTAACGCGAATGCGGCAAAAAAAACCCGAACGAAATCAAAGAATTGCAAAGCAAATAATCAAATTCAAACAAACCGAAACGAAAACGGCAAAAACAAAATAATCAGCATTTATAAGTGTTAAATAGGCAACAGTGTACATAGGCGTAGGCATTACTATTATTATTATTATAAATATAATTAATATAACAACGAACTCTCGAAACAAGATTCGAGTTAACCGATCCCCCGACGAGGGTGGAAAACCGTGAAAAGTGTATTCAAGTGTGTGTGTATGAGTGTGTATAAAATAAAAAAAAATTCTGTGCGTCTGTGTAAATGATGTGAAAAACCGTTGCCAAAGTAAAACACACAGACACCAAAAAAAGAAGAAAAAAAATGTCTGAGCAACAATTGAAGGCTGTTCTTCCTGTTCTTGCACGGGATGCGTAGCCAGAGCCACGAAACGAGCCTCAAATCCAGTTTTAAGCGAGGCGTGTCAGGATTGAAACTGTATCGACAGCAAAAACAACAAACACCAAATTGCTTGGCCCTTTCCGTGCATACAGCACGCACTCGCCCGCCGTTGCCCCGCCGCCGCTGCCACTGTCGGCGTCTCCATCTTCGTCGACGCCGCCTGGTGGTTATTCCTGTTTGACTTCATTTTCACTCGCTGCCAAATTGGTGCTACTTTCGCCACAAAGTTTAATAAACAACAACGACAATTTTTTGGGCCAGCCAAAATGTCGACGCGTTCGCAATTAACCAAGGACCTAAATGGTA
Organism: Drosophila dunni; assembly: GCA_018152125.1. Taxonomy (NCBI): domain Eukaryota; kingdom Metazoa; phylum Arthropoda; class Insecta; order Diptera; family Drosophilidae; genus Drosophila; species Drosophila dunni. Next base: position 8,523,123 of record JAECXC010000339.1, on the reverse strand, counting down.
AGTAATCGCACTCAGAATCTTAGCCACAATCTTTTCACAGACATAAACACACACACACACACACTCACACCCAAACAAATGTCGCATTCTTCTTTTGTTTTGAAGTGCATGCAAAAGAAATTGCATCTTTGCATCCCCCTTCGTTTGGTGTTTTTGTTTTTGGCTTTTCCTTTATGTTTTGTTTTTGACGTTTGCCTCTCTATCTTGCTCTCGCTCTCGGCGTACTTCCGTTTTGACTCAATGCGACGCGGACACGCCACACTGGCTGCCCCCGCGTTTCACCCGCCCTGGTATCCTGAGAGCAGTCACTGCTAAGTTTGACAAGCACTGGCCTATCACTCTGCAGCTGAAGCTTGCATTACACGCACACACACACACACACTTACAGTCTACAATAATTGTTTGTATTGGTGTCTCTTCTATTTCACATTCATTCGCATATTTTGCGCTTTTTAATTGCTCTCGCCATGATATTTAATTGAGCTGAAACTCAGTTTAGTGCTGCAAAACAGAAAGTAGAAGGAACGATAATAACAAAAAACGACAACAACAATAAAAAGCATTGCTCAGAAGCATTGGCCGGATCATTTATGGCTTTATAACTGCGTGATAAACAAAATCAACAGACACAGATAGACAAACACACATACACATGTACACTTGCATATGCAATTGCATTGCACGCACTGTCTGTGTGCCAACAAACATAAGCACACACACACAAATGCATGTAAATGCAAACATGCATAGAATTTTGCGTATGTATGCAAGTGTATCACTGCTCGTAAATAACTGTTAGTCAGAGAGCTATTTTTGAGTGCCATAAAAGGCGTTTCGATATCTAACGCAGCTGGTCACATCATCAACGCAATTACAGTTATAATCATTTCAAAATGTCCTGCCGAGAATGCAAAGCAGACAATTAAAACGTAGTTATAAAGTAGTTAGTTCAAATGTTTTGTTTTAAGCATGTGATGTTTAAATTAATTTCACTTATAATAGCCAGCGGAAATCGGTTAACGCTTGACAGCACGACAGCGCTATTAGCGTTAAAAGTTAGAATCAACCAAAACAAGCGAAGCAAAGTAAAAACAACAACAAATCATTTAGGTTGGGTTCTGGAATTAGAGTTGAAGCAGAAGCAGCTCCACTGTAATTTCCATCAAGTTCGTTGGCATTCTCGCTAATTTGATTTGAGTGCAATGACAGTGACAACTCTGGTGAGCCCAGAAACAGTCACCCTTCCCCCTACTCCCAACACCTCTTTCACTCCTTTTGCCCGTCATCCTGCTGAAAGGCGTTGCCACCTTGTCTCAACTCGCAGGTGCAACTTTAGAATGAGCCGTTGTTGTTGCTCCGAGAGTGCAGTCAACTTCCAATTAGATTGGAGTCCAATTAGCAAAAAAGGCATATAACTTAAACGTGTAATTTTAAATGCTCATAATTTACGATATGCTTTATATATTTTAAGCAAATGTTTGTTTTGCTGGAATTTAGAGCAACTTCCCCAACTGCCTAAATTGACAATTTTATTTATGTTTGCCCATTCGCTTTGTTGTTGCAGTTGCAGCAGCTGCTGCTCTACGCTCCCCATTCCACACAGAAAAGCGGAAAATTCCAGCGTGAAAATTAAATCGAAATAAACTTGAAGGCAGCTGGAAAACTCAATTGGGCGTCTGATTTATGCCAATGTTGCTGTTATTTCAACTTTTAGTCTATTTGGACACCTGCCGTCGCCAGAGACTGTCCATTAATCATCAGCCACATTATGTTCCTCCCGGTTCCCCCCGTTTTTCTAACAATTGCATGATAGGCAACCCAATCACGGGTCTTCCAGATAACGAGGCAGGGACTACCAGTAATTAAGCGTTCTTAAAAATACGCCTAATCATAGTTAAGACTACATCAAAGTTTGGACTCAATTTCGTTATCAATTACGGCATGAAATTACATAGATATTGAACACAAGCGAAAGTAAACAACAGTTTACAGAAAAGAACTGTATTAAGGTAATATAAGCAGCAAATAAGTGGTTAAGAGTTGTAAATTTAAATTGTTTATCAATTGATTAATTTGGATTAGTTTTCCACAGCAGAAAAAAGTTCTTTAATTGGTAACTTTTCTGTGGCGTGTTGTAGCGCTCAGCTTTTAGTCTTCTTCAACTGTAGTAACTGTTCGCTCTCTCTTGGGTCGCTCTCTCTCTCTCTCTCTTTCTTTATTTTGCTCCAAGCCCAATTCACTCTCAATTTGCTTCGGAGCGCCGCAGATAAGAGCACAACGTGCTGATAAGAACGCGATCGCAATTAACACAATTTCAGTTCAGTGCTGAATTCGTCGCGCTTTGTGCCAGGTTAAGTCGCTGGCAACGTTTTCTCACACAGTCCCTAAAGGGGGCTAATTAATTAGCTTTAGCCCCGAAGTGCATAGAATTAAATTTGTAATTCGTTTTAAAAAATTGTTATTATTATTATTATATTTGTTTACTTGTGCTGTTCGTGTTGGTAACTGTTACGTGCAAAATGTACACAAACGAAATGATGAATCATATCGATCAGTATTTGCGTCGCATTATCGAGCTGCAAATACGCGACGGTGTTGGCAAAAACAACAACAAAGGTGAGCAACACTACACAACACTAAACTGCAACACTTGCAACTGCCTCATACGAACTTTATTGCTATTCAGATGTGAATGCGTCATCGGTTATCGGTTCTTATTTCTCTCTCCCTTGCACTTGTACACTCATGCTTAGTCTAAATGATATCAATAAACAGGGAGAGGCGCATATAAGAAAAAAGAAGAGCGGTAGAGAGCGAGAGAGAGTTCTGCTTTTGTTTTCGCACTTTATAAAACAATCGTTTGCTGCACCCATTTTCAATAGAAATCAACTACTCAAAATGTTGTTGTTATGGTTTTCTATATTTGTTTGTTATATTGTTGCTTGCAATACTCAAAAAGCTTATCGTCAATTGCCAAATTTACTTTGGCTTATCATATTTCCGCTGAACAAGGTTTGGCTCAACTGGTCACCTAATTATCTATTCTACGCGTAGAGTGACCAAAGTTTTTTAAAGCGCTCCTTAGGTATTTTATTTGGCCTCGTGAAATTACCAAAAGGTTCAGGTGCAGTTGCTCTCAAACTGGGCCGACTGTATCTTTATCTATTAGTTTTATTTTCTTGTAACACATGTTAACGCGGAATTCCCACACATTTGCTTTGAACATAATGTTGCAAGAGTACATAATAAAAAAACTTGTTTCCCAAATATTTATTGATCCACTTCAGCGTCATTCACACCATTGGCAGCTTCCAAATCCCAAACAAAAGTGCAAAAAACTATAGATATTTATTGGATGGCTTAAGTCGTTGAAGGCCATGAGAGTTTTGTATACAATGTATAACCTCTCGCTGACCTACATACACAAATAACTATGTGGAAGCTTTGCTTACCAATAACTGCACCCGCTCAATAATCAATGCAGCCAATTAAACATGTTGCCGTTTGCTCAATTGCATAGCAACAACAACAAGAACAACTAATGGCAATTTATTGCATGCAATTAGCGCTGAAATGCTGACCATTTACCGTTTTCAATTTCCACTCTCTGGCTCTCTCATTGTGTATATTGTGTGTGCCAGTTTCCCGTCTTGCTCCATTTCCAGTTATCCTGCAAGCTCCATCTAGCGGCTTATTAGTGAACCACGCACATTTTGCATTCACCGCAAATGCGAGACAATTTCGGCGCATTGAAAGTTGGCATCGAAGTGTAAACTCGTTTGACGGCATTATAAACTTTAAGAAGCTTGAAAAAAAGAAAGAAATAAATAAAGCGAAGCGCGCAGAATTGACACCAAGCACCAAAACTAACGCAGAAACATAAATGAAAATAAGAAGAAAAAAAATTGTTACGGACGACAGCCAAAGCACATGAGCTGTTTGCTGCTCCATTTTGAGGTCGCCGCAAAGAGCGGCAATGGGTGAAATTGTGTCACCTAACAACAACAGCAGCAGCAACACCGGTGGCAACTGAAACAGCAACAACAAGTGACGTTAATGATGCGCCTGCAAATCTCGCTTGCTCGCTCGCTCTCTAGCATCCCTGACCCGTTGCTGTCCAGTCGCATTGGCGTGTCCCACTTTTAGTTTTGGGAATAAAAAAATGAGAGACAAAGAGAGCGCGCTAGAGAGAATTCAATACATGTGTGTGTGCGTGCGTGTGTGGGTAACCTGTCGCTTTCTATTGCTCGTCGTAGCTTAGACAATATATTTATGCAAGTGTATGTGTGTGTGTGTGTGAGCGCTGCGTCAAATTTTTGCACAGAAGCAAAAACTGCGTTTTGAGGTCAAATTAATTAAAGCGTACGCCCACTGGAACGTATAAAGACACAGGTGCGGACTAAAATAGATCTTTTAGAACAATCCAGCTCCTAAAGTAATAAGAACGAACGGTTCAAAGACAGACAGCGATCATTGTTGTTCATTTCATCGTCAGGGTCAGTCAACAGCCACAGTGAATTGTTTACAGTTTGAGCAGCGTTCATCGCACAGCTGTCCATGCCAACAACAGCAATGCCAACAATGACAGCTGTTAATAACAACGCATGCGAAAGTTAAATTGCAATAGCCGCCAATCAGTCTGTCTCTGTCTGTTGCCTCCTACTACAGCAGTGCGCTTCCCCTCCCTGTTGCGCTGAATGCCCCCTAACTGCTTCATTGTGCAAATATAATTAACATAACGTAAAGTAATCACAAAGTTGTGTATAAAGAAAACGAAAATAAAAATCTTCGTTTAACTTTCTTTTGTGCTACGTTTGGCGTGGATTTTTTTTCTTTCTTTGCTTTGATTGCTGGCTGCTGTTGTACCGTTAGCTGTTGCAAAGGCCTTGCCCATTGCCGTTGTTGTTGTTTTTGCACACAACGTTTGTCGCATTCTTTATGAGTTGAAAAAGCGCTTGTAAGAAGATTGATCAAAAGTACTTAAATATGTATGAATGTGTGTGTGTGCATGCTTACATGAGCTTGTGTGTGTAATCACTGCTATATTTGGACGCTGCTGTGCTTAATCCTTTGTCACTGCGAAGCTTTAAGCTTGCTTTTGGCATACATACACACGTACACGATTTGTGTGCGTGTGTTTTAGTGTTCCCTTGCGTACAGTGACTGTCAAACTGTATAACTGATTTTAGTTCCATGTTCATTTGTTCTCGCCAAAGTTTTGACAGCCTTTGTAATGCTAACACAACATGTTTATACAAGTGTGAGTGTGTGTGTTTGTCTGTTTGCTTACATGCAACAATAAGAGCGCACAATCAACAAACTACATAAGTGTCGTAATAAAAGGCTCAGACAAGATGACACACACACACATACATACAAAGATAGGGACACGCCCACAATTGCACTTGTAGCTGCCGAGTATTTTGAACTCATGTAATCTCCGACCATTGTGTCGAGTTGTACTGCAAAAAGAATAAAAAGTAGCAGCAAAACTTTCTGAAATTAGGTCACACTCAGCGAGCTCCCTCTGCAAAGTGCTTAGAATGCTGTCAATTTTGTAATGCTGGTTAAATCTGCAACCCAGATCAGAAGCAGGGAACTTTTTTCGTCGGTTCTTTGACCCGAAGTGTATTGAAAAGGTATCGTGTTATCGCAGTTATTGACCTGTACAGTGTGCACTCAGCCTCAGCCACAGCCACAGCCTAGGGAAATAGAACTGAGCAAATTGACCACAGTTGGCAATTAAAGTCAAATTTCCTTTAAGCGGAAATGGAGTCGAGACTTGTTGGCTGACGACAGGCAGGTAATCAAGAGATTAAAGCAAAAAACTAACTGTTTCTAACTCTGTTTACACCGGAAAATGAGTAATACACTCTACTCTACTACTATATATAATGCCAATGTCAGATATCAAATATTGCATATATTTACATACAAATTTATATAGAGTTGCCTCACTCAGCTGTAAAACTGTAAACAGCGACAGCAAACTTGTAAAAGCTAATAAATTTTACTGCTTTTAAAAACAACATTTAAGAGGGTATCATAAAGGTGGCACTAGGAATATAGAATGAGCTATATTAAGCTGAGAAAAAGATTAAACGAGAAATAAAATGTATACTAGGACAATAAAAAGCAATTCTTTATGGTCATAGTTTGCTGTTGTTGTAGATGCTTATCAGTAAGTTGAGATACATTTATAAAGTATTTAAATGCTAGGGTATTGCAAGTGCAGCAATCAGCTTAATGAATACAATTTCATTGCCGCAGACAGATGCAACTGTATGTGTGTTTGTGTATGCAGGTACACGTCATCGTGATATTGACACAGCACAATGGTGCACTTGCTCGATTTAATGGAATAGATTCGATATTAGAATTAACAATGGTTTTATCAAACATTCTAAGCATAATTATAATAAAGCAAAATTAATTTAAATTATTAAACAAACTAAATTAAAGCCGGTTGTTCTTGAGCTATTTAATAACACCATAAAATGGACCAGCTGCTCCATAGTGCAAAGTGTCAACCGATGTAACAGAAGAGAACAGCAGAAAATATACAAAGTAATCAACAACAAAATGTTTGCCAGAGCGAGAGAGAGACTAGGAGTGAACAAGCGGGCGCAGAGAGCGAGCGCGTAAGCTCTTGAGTCGACTGCGGCTGCAGCTGTAAAAGCGTGAACAAAGTTCATTCACTTCATCTGCAATTAAGAGAATCAGCAGCCAAATGTTTTGCTGTCTCTCAGTTAACTGTCAATGTTGCCGCTTGGATGCTTCGTTGCCCATGCTCAATGATGAATATGAAGCAGATGATGATGACAACGATGATGATGATCAGTTTAATCATTGTCATCGCTATGCCCCGGAACCAAGCAATAATTTTTTTTCTTTTCCATTTTGTTATTGTTTTTGGAATAGTTGGCGCCGTTTCAAAATGCCGTCTGTGGGTGATATAGTCAATAGGTTGGTGTGAGTGTGAGTGTGGTTGTGTATGTGTGTGTGTTTGTGTTTGTGTGCGTGCCTACAGGTCTTAACAATCTATGTTTGGGCTCATAACACACAATTGCCACTACTACTTGGCCTAATGTCTTTCTCTGCTTTTGCCACATTTTTGTGGCCGTTTAGTTGAGTGTGGTCAGGGCTCCTAATTGCTCCCCGCTGGTCTTTTATGGCATGCTTCATGCAAATCTATTCAGTGCCAACAAACTTGTCTACTCATGTCTTTGCATGTTTGCTTTTCACTTTCCACTACACGAACACATACAAACGATTGTAATGCCAAAAATTTCATACAACATATATAATTGATTTAACCAAGGGGAAATAGGAATACAGCTAACCATACTTATTGTGCCCTTGGGGTTAATTCTCTGGAACCAAATCATTGGAATAACACAAAACAGACCAAAGTTTCCACTGTAAATGAATAAATTTTTGATTTACAGTTAAGCCGCCTGGAATGAAAGAGCAGCGCAAAAAGAGTTGAACTTTCAGCTAATAATTTTTAATAGTTTGTTGCTCAGCTGCGAAGCATTGAGTTGTTACTCTCTTTAGTTGTTGGCAGAATATTTGACATTTCCATTTCATTCCTTATATTTTTTTGCCTTTGGGAACGGCACATGCCCAGACATGGAGTCATAACTCGCTATGCTCCCTGCTCAGCCCCCACCTCTAGCCCCGTTTCAGTCCGACTTTGACTTTTGCCTGTGAAGCATACTTGAGATTTGGCGTGCTTGTCGCATGACATAATGCCTTGTTCCCGGTGCCCAGAGCAACAACAACAGCAACAACAATCAAAGTGTATTGCGTCCTCTTTCAACTCCCCAAGGTTCCTGCCCCCCAACACCGCCCGCTCTCCTCGCGTTGCTGGCATTGTCAAATGCACATGAAAATATCTCACTTTGAATAAATTCGTCATCATAGCGAGAGCGGGAGAGGGAGAGTGAGAGAGTGCCTGTGCCTGTGTATGTGTGCAAGTGTGCTTATTCGCCTATGTGTGTGTGTGTGTGCTGCTATGTTAAGTAGCTGGAAATGGAAATGAATACAGGGATTGAGGTGGATTGATGGAATGAGATGGGTGTGGTGGATGGGGAGCCTACAATGTGTGGGGTGTATGTCCGGGCCAATGGGGTGGCTTAGCAAAAATTTCAAATTGTTGTTGGCTTCATAAAGTGCCTACGTGTTTGGTTTTGAGAAGCACAAAGCGTAATAGGCAATATATGAGGTGGCGACCCCCCTTCTCCTCTCTCACCCACCACAGCATGATATAACCCTATAAATTGGCATGCAATGACACGCGACGCGACAATGCTGATGATGTGATAGACTTAAACGTGGCTATGCTTATACTATAATCCCAATATATCTATATAACTTATGCATAACTGAATAGCTTAAGGTTGCGTAATTTTAATTTAATTATGATTTTCTCTCCTTCTTCACAGAAAGCGTCAAGTCTATATTGGGTCGACACACAAAGATCTTGGTCAAGTATATGGTCAAATTGGAAACGAAAGGCGATAAAACGGAGAATCGTGTCTTGGTAAGTGTTGAAGCTGCCAATTACAGTTGGCCCCCAGGTGTTTGGGCTGCTCCCAGCCTCCGATACGCCTCCTTCGCTGCCCCCTTGCTGTCAGCTTCAGCTGTGGGCCACTCGAAACTCTAATTTGTATAGGAAATTGCACGCTAGGATGCCTCGCTGGCGGCAGACGAACCCAAATTGCATTCAAATGATGATACCCTGTGCAGATGATTGCTTGCAAGCGGGTATAGACTGTAGTATGTGTGTGATATGAGTACTCAGTCTGAGTTTTGATTTAACCCCGGAATTCTGTGTGTTGTTTTTAATGGACAGGCTTTTAACTAACTTTAAAATCAGTACTCAAACTTCAAAGGGTATCTAAGTAGTCGCCAAAAGAAGTCTACACTCCGCTCTTATTGAAATTACCCTTTCCCTCTTTACGCCTACTTCTGTCTCTGAGTTTTTTAAGCTCCACTCTCCATCGAGCTGGCCAACGATACCTTTAAGCCCCTCGAATGGAACTCAATTAAAAGCGTTAAGAGCCGCAAAATGTGCTTAAAGTTGAAGTCCAAGTGGAAGTTTTCCCTAAGTATTTTCTGCTGCCACTTTAACTGTAATTGATATTAACATCTATTTGTTCTTGTTTTTTATGTAGCATACTTAACGGCATTTAGTAGGGTACCTGAGACCATGCTAATTTCTCGCCTGATCGCTTTAAAAGTCACATGAGTGGAAAATTGATTTGCTTTAGGGTCGAGAAAGCGACTGCGAGTAAAAGCCGCTTATGGCTCTTGACTGAAACAAAGTGTCCAATTACCCCTACAGCTCAGAGCTCCCCCATTACCTTCCCCCACTCCTCTTGGCCTTTTGCATACGCTACACAACTAAATGAATTATAGAACGCACTTTGATTTCCAATTAAAAGCTGCCAAGTTTTTCCTTCAACACACAAAAGTCAAAGGAAAATTGAGTTACTAGAATTTTCTGCACCCTTCCTCACTAAAGGCACTGCAGGATACATTTTCCTATATACCCCCATACCCCTCTTCCCATTTCCCCCCACTAAAATGCACATTTGTAATATTCTTTGTCCTTTCAGGTCTTTACACCTGTTCGCATCTATTTGCTCAGCGCCAAGGTGCCCACAAAGGTGAGTTGCAATCAGCGTGGAGTTCATAATAAATTTTTACTGATTTTCCCCTTTTTCCTACACAGATTGAATGCCATTTTCACTACCTGGATATCGTGGGCGTTGAGAGCAAAAAGTCTACACATTTTTCCATTATTACCAACGATCGGCCATATTCATTTGCCACAACCGGTGATGCGGGCAACTTTAGCTCGGTACGTAGCTTTCGCTTAAATATAAAGCTATTATATATTCATAATCATTATAATAATCGTAATTGTATTTCTTGCCTTGCTTCCCAGAACGCTGATGTCATTTTAACCGATTTAGCATCGGCCATTAAGCAAATATTTCCCACAGTTCCTCTCAAATACATAATAAAAAAGGTAAGTTTAAGAAATGCATAAATTTGTAGCTAGTTTTATGAAAAGTTTAGCTCTTTAATGGCTAAACTTTTTAAAAGATGACTGAAATTCACTGCGAAACACAATAGAATTGCTACAAACTGAGTTCAATCGGGAATTTGTGTTAACTGAATTGAGGAGAAGGAAAAACTTTTTCCAACTTCGACTACGATTCCCTCTGACGTCAGTACTTTCTTAAGTTTAGTTTTATCTGCCAACTTTCTTTGCACAAAAAGTGGCAGAAAAATAATATTAACAGCTCGCATAACACCAAGTTGTAGTCTCTGCTTAAACTTTATTTTGCACGCTTATTAAACTTTTAATTAATGTTTTTAAGGGGTTTAAAGAAACTGCAAGCAAAATTTGCATAGAAAATTTCACAATCAAATGACGTCAACTTTTTATGGCCATCAATAAAAAAATGAGAAGCAATTGCATTAGACGCAGTGTGAATTTTAATTGGACTTGTTTGGCCTAGGAAGAAGGCAGCTGAGGGTTGGTTGGACTAGCAGTTACCCTGTAGTGGGTGTGTTTAACATAGAAAGAGATTGCTTAAAGCGGCTTTTGTTTATAAGTAAACTTTTTAAGCTTTTACATACAATTTAAAGCAGCTAAGTCGTGTAGGAAAGGCGTATACCCTTTAATGGCTTCAGTACAGGGTATACACACTGCATAAAGCGGCTTAGAGTTGGAAACTTATTAAATAATATATAAAAATAGCTGTAAATCACCGAAGCTGCATGAGCAGCGTGTAGACACGACTTGTACATACCCCTTAATACCCCTTTATTTACTACACTTTTTACCCATGTGCAAATAATTGCGACTCAATTTGTTACCATTTTTAATGGCTGTGTGAACGGGAGGGTATGTGACTGTGTGTAGGTGTGTGTGTGTTGGTGTGTGAGCTTGTCACAAGCTCGCCACACTGACTCACTCAGTTTGGCTTTAATTAAAGCCTAATTTAATAATTTAACTTGCTGCTGGCATTTCACCCACAATAATTGACATTTTGCACAATGTTTAAAATATTTTGCGGTGAACCGCAATTATGCTGGTTTTGATTAATTAAACTATCAACAAATTGAGGCAATTTATGACGGGTTATTTTTATAAAATAATGGCATTCAAAATAAGTTTTAATGCTTACAATTTGTAACAAGAGTTTTGTTTCAAGTGTGTTTTAAAAATCTAATTTAATAAAAACTGAGAATCATTTAAAAAGTAAAAGAAAGCTAGTTAAATTATTGATTTAGTTTTGGAATAAAATATGTGGTAATATTCCAACAGTAAAAACTGTTGCTTAAATTTATTTATGAAAAGTTTTAAAAGCTAGAAAGTTTACTTAAAATGTGCATAAATAACTAAAATCTAAAAACTTTAAATAGTTTATGTTATTGAAGAATAAAATCTGAAGCTCATAAAGTTTTAATAGAAAAATAAGTAAGACTCTCTTTTCTCCTCTGCCTCTCTTCCTTTCCCTCTCACCCTCTTCATCTCCCTTCTTCCACTCCCTCTCTTACTCCAACCATTTATTGCTCTTTTACTGTGTCAATTGAGCCTTTGTTGTTGTTGTTGTTGTTAGTCTACTGAGTAATTCAATGCATTTATAATGCCACAATTTGTTAAACGTTTTTATTGTTGTTGTTTTTGTTGTCTGCATTTATGCAAATCCATTGAATCATCCTACGAAGTCACCTACACACAATCACTCACATAGTTGTTATTGAAGACTTAACATTTTTATGAGACAGACGAGCGTTTGTGTCTTGGGTGTGTGTGCTCAGCTGTTAACAACAACAACAGCAACAACAAAGACTACACAAATAACCGCAACAATAATAACAGCAGCAACAACAACAACAATTGTGGGTTGCCACAAAATGTTAGATAATTGCCACAAGGCACGCGACTCTTGCGGCAAGTGTTAAGTGTTAAGTGCGCTGTTCACGCCTTTCACAGCTCGCGCTCTCTCTCTCTCTCTCTCTTTCACAATCTTCCCCTCTCTCCCTCTCTTTGCTTATCTCTTACACCCATGGCCATGTCAATAGTGGTTTTGATTAGATGGCGCATACGCCACATGCGCCAAGCGCTTAAATGGCTAGAGAACTATAAAGTACCTTAAATTATATTTAAAACTATATGTATAAGCAAAACTATAAGAATTTTAAAAGCAAACAAATATATTTGAGGGGACTACATGACGCATACGCCGTGTGAGCCAACCACTAACATAATTTTGTGTTACTGTGCAGAAAAAGGTTTTCCTTTCTACAAAATAGTTTTATTAACACTAATTCTCTACTTTTTTCTTCACTGCAGATCGACATACAGCCGCCAGAGCGGGAGACCATCTTCTCAGAGGAATTTCGACCCTCGGATCCGCGTAATGTGGGACCCTGCGGTGGTTTCAGTGCCCAATATGCCTGCATGTGCGATTTCCATGGCGTGCCGTATCGCGAGGAGGTGGCCTGGGATGTGGACACCATTTACTTGTCACACGACACGCGATTGCTCAATCTGCGCGACTTCGATCATCTGGAGCCCAAGTGAGTAAAGCAGCAGTTTCAATTATACCAAACTATATAATAACACTATAACGTCTTTGTGTCCAACAGAGATTTAATGGCCATCGTTTCGGCTTTGGAATACAATACGTTTTTTCGGGGTCTGAAGGCGGCACACATGCGACTCTCCAATGAGACCTTGGACAGAATACTGCATGTGCTCAGGCGCTCCATGTGGCTGGAGGAGCTGCATCTGGAGGCCTTAGGTTTAAGGTGAGTACAGTTATTAATTAAAAAATTGAAAATAACAAAGTTAATCTTACTTGCAGATGGGATTTTCTGAATAAGCTATCGATATCTGTGATTACGAACAGCAGTCCGGCGATTCGTACCATCGATTTGAGTCACAACATAATTGAGGATAAAGGTGTGTACAGCCCCGCCTACATTAAGGCCCTACCGCCCGCCGCAACACCCTTTTAACTAACCAGAAAGTGGCAATTGTAGTTGCATTTTGTTAACTGAACTCGTGTCTGTTTTCCATTTTCCATTTTCTTTTCTCTAATCCAATTAATCCAACTTAATGCGTTTCTCTACTCCTCTAACAACTAACAATTATTGTTGTTTGTCTTTTGGTTTGTTTCTATGTTGTAATTGCCATTTATTTTGTGGTAGGAGCAAGCTCATTGTGCGCTCTACTTGGAAAAATCGTACAAGGTTTGCAGAGCATCAAATCAAATATTTTATTATACAAATATAGAAATTAAATAATTGTTGTTATTGTTGTTGCTATTTTGCTCTCACTCTCACTCTCAATATCCATCAAATTCATAACTTGTGTGGCCTGTTAGCACAAATTTTGATAACTTTATTAAAACACAACGCAAGATTAATCCACAAATCACTCGATGGCCACACAAGTCGCACAATTCATTACGCTTATGCTCTCTCTGTGTGTATATATAGAATTTATCTACTCAATTGGCCAAACAAAATGTTAAATTAATTTAAATTTGTTACATTAATTTTATTTTAAACTGCTGTACTCATAAGTTTTATTTTCCTTCGCTTAGGAGCCATTCATTTGGCGTGCCCCATTGCCAAGGTCTCCAAGGGCCTCTGTAAGTTGGCCTTGGCCCACTGTGGTCTTACCTCGAAGGGCGTTAACCAGATGTCACACTCGCTGTCGCTCAATCAAAGCATTTCCAACTCGCTCACCTATCTCGATCTGAGTGGCAATAGTCTCAAGGATGACATAACCGTAAGTAGATCACAATTAATGGGTTATAAAAGTGTTTTAAAACTGCTTCTCTTACAGAATTTGCACAATTTTCTGGCTCAACCCAATGTGCTGGAGCATCTGGATCTGGCCTCGACTGATATTACGCTCGAAAATGTAAGTTTACAGCGCTGTAGATGCTTAACAGTGGCGTTAAGATGATTGAGAGCTAAGTCTGTTAGTAACAGGCTGTTATTAATAACAGAGGTGTATTAATATCTGTCTGTTACTGCTGCTTTAACAGACTCCAATCTCTGCCTGATCTCTGTTATGTTATGTTGTGTTTAACATTTCTTTTAAATTTCCAGCTATTTGGCGCACTGTTACGCGGCTGTGCCACGCACCTGTCGCACTTGAATGTCTCGCACAATTCGTTCAGCACTAAGAAGGGCAAGGAGATCCCGCCATCCTTCAAGCAGTTCTTTACGAGCACACTGAGCCTGAAGCATCTGAACATTGCCGGCTGTAAGCTGCCAATGGAGGCGCTAAAGAACCTTTTACTGGGCCTGGCCTGCAATGAGTCAACAGTCGGATTGCATCTGGATCTCAGCAGCAACACGCTGGGTGCCCAAGGTGCCCATGTGCTCGAATCCTGCATTCATGGCGTTCGTGTGCTTCAGAGTCTGGACATAAGCGACAATAGTAAGTCTGTTTGTGTCTCGATTCTTAGTTTCTTTACTAACTTGGCTTCTTTCTGCACAGATTTGGATGCGGAACTGGCCTCTGTGCTGACGGCCATCTCGAAGAATCCCTCAATACGCACGCTGCACTTGTGCCGCAGTTTGACGGGCATGAAACCAAAGCATATTACACCCGTCATGGATGCTCTGGTCAATCTCATACAGAAGGATGACTTTCCACTCGTGGAACTCGTGCTGTCCGAGAATAAATTGAAGCACGATCTGCACGACTTTATTAATGCGTTGGGCAGTAATCAGAGTCTACAGAAACTGGACATCAGTGGCAATTACATGGGCGATGTGGGCGCCCGTCTGCTGGCCAAGGCACTGCAGATCAACAACCGTTTGCGAACCATTTATCTGGACAAGAACAGCGTCACGTTGCAGGGATATGCGGATATTGTGTATGCCCTGGAGCACAACCATAGCATGAGAACGATTCCCTTTCCGGTGTTTGATATAGCGCCGCATCTCAAGAATCATCCCGATAAAACAGATGCTGTGATGCGAAAGATGCAGGAGCTGCTGCAACGCAACTGCAATGGCTTAAAGCGCACTAACGGTCAGGGATTTAGGCTGCAACACGGCTTCATGTTGTCCTCGACACATCAGTTGGTGGATAAATTGGTGGCCGAGACACAGGATACCATTTCCATAGCCAAGGGTGTGGGTGATAATGTATCGGCTGTGCAGCGACTGATCACCGATGCGGAGAACTGCAAACAGTTGATGCCCAAACTGCAGGAAGCTGTAAGAAACGATGCCCATCCCATTGAGATGAAGCTGAGTCGTGTGGCCAGCGAACTGAGCTATACGATCAAAAGCTATTTGGAGGAAACACTCGAGACCATGATACGCACCGGCATCGAACAGTGTCCCAAAACGCTGGGAAATCAAATTGTTGTTCAAGATTTGCGCAAAGCTCTTAATGAGCGTCTACAAATACCCGAAGATTTTCTGCAGAATTGTTTACTCAACAATGCCGGCAGCGAGATAATGAACAAAGTTGGGTGAGTAACTAAAAGAGTAGCATGGCAGAGCGAGATAAAAAGATAGAGAGGGAGTGATGCAGAGAGCGAGTAAGCGCAGTAGGAGTGACTCAGGCAGACAATACGACGCGACGATCGTTTGAAGCTGAGCAAAAATACTCTCTCAGACACACAGACACAGGCGCGCACACATGCATACTAAACATTTAGTGCCTGCAGAGATGTGTAAAGTTGTGAATCATTTTAGCAGCGGCGAGCCCGGTTAAAACTTTGTTTTATTTGTTTTTAAAAACTAGGAAATTGATTAAAATTCAATCAATCATTTTTAGTTAATCAGCAAGTCGTTAATTGCATTTAATAAATTGTCAAACATTTTTCTTTAAATTTATTTGCCAAACTCTTATAGCAGAAGTGAGAGCACACTCTCTCTTTCTCAGCATCTTAGATCAATAGATAAACAACAACAAGTGGCATCGAAAAGCTCGCTCATCCCTAACAGTTGAACTTGCGAATTTGTTTGTGTTGTTTTCAACACACGCTTTGGGCGCGCGCTCTCTGCTTTTGGGCACTCTCTCACCCACTCACACACACATACGCAGCACACAGCAGACACCAGACATTTTGCTTCCGCGCTGCTCGTACGTGTGAGAGCGCCAGAGAGCTCAAGTGGCAGAACGCGGGAGAGAGCGAACAGAGAGATAAGATTAACCAAACACATAATAATTTAACAGCTGAATGCATTTCCATTCGAAAGGCCAAACGGCTGCGGTCGCGCGGCTCCACCAAAAACTTACCTAAAAAAACACGTGTGTGTGTGTGTCGGTGTGTCTGTGTGTTAGTGTGTCGACAGCTTACAACTAAGGCAGCCAAGGCGACAGCGCTGCCAGTTTCGTGCTAGTTGCAGTCCGTTAAAGTGGCCATTTCAAGTGCCTGTTCATTTTTTTTTTTTATTCCTGTTGCTTTTGTCCAGCTGTTTGCTGAAATGGGTCTGATGCGCACTTTGTGCTGTTGCTTCAGCAACAAATCAGGCGCCGGCGAGAGCGGACTAAACAGTCCCGCTTATCGCAAATGTCCCGACGAGGAGCAGGAAGAGGAAGAGGTGGAGCCAGTAGTAGTGGAAACAGAACCAAAGTAGATTACAAGCAAACGTTTATTTATTTTTATATTATTATGTTTTTATTTATATGTAAATGCAGCGCCTTTCTCTTATCTTATTTTGCTTGCTTTCTGCTTTGTTTGGTTTACTTCCAGTGAGATTGAACAATCGCTAGCGGCCACCATATCGGATCGTGCTACAGATGAGGTGCTCGAGGCGCTAACACGTTATCGCCGTGGTCTTGGCATAGCCGAATCGCCGTCGGTGCTGCTCGATGAACCGCAAACGCCGGACATTGTGCGCAGCCGTTCCAGTCATGTAAGTAATTAGAGCAAGTGAGAGAGATATGTATGGGGTACACCGATCGATAACTGATAACACATAACACCACCTGTGTTATCTATTTTGACTTCATTTTATTTAATAACAAATGTGATGTCATATGGCGGTAGCTTTTACTTTCATTATTCGGTGCAGACACTAAAAAAAGCCAAATTGAGGCATTCCAATAACAGTACTCGTTCCAGTGCCATTTCCAGTTGTGTGGTGTATGCTTTGTTATCAGCACACAGAAGCCAAAGACATTCCATTTGTTAAACAACGAACACAAAACTTTGTTATCGAAAAAAAAGTCAAAAAAAGAAATTAAACAACTAACGCCCTTATTTTCTTCTTCCACCAATTCATTTTCAAATAGGAAGCTGAGGGATTAATCATACGACCTGGTGGACGTGGCTCAGTTTTGCCCAAATTGGGCCTGGAATCGCCCACTGTAAGTGTTGAAAATCTCACGTTGCCCAAGTGGATGCAATAGTCGACAGAACCAAAGAAAAAAAAAACGAAAACAAAAACAATTCTTAATCAATGTATATTATTAATTAATTAATAATACTATATATGCGAGTAGTGGCAATTAATCACACACACACAAACACAAACCTATCGCGATATACTAGAACTTTGTGTGTATAAAAAGAGTAAAAAGAAAATAAAAATAAATAGTTTTTTAAACGGAACAATTACAAGTGTATAAACAACAACAACAAAAGCGCTTGTAAATTCCAGTAGAGCTTACACACACACACACCAACCAACACACACACATACTTTAATAAACTCATTTGATGTGTAAATATTATTGGAAAAACGCTCATTATTTTTATTATCTCTCGTGTTCTTCTCGTGTTCATCCTTGTATTCATCCACTCATAAAAACAACCAACAAACAACAACAACAACAATTCATCCTCAACTACTACAACAACAACAACTGCAACTGCAACCACTTGTTGTGGGGCATTACACAACACTGCCACTCTATGCGACACTCTGATAAACATTATTATACTATAAATGTTACATATATTTATTATATATTTAAACCTTGTCTCCAACTCATTTACAAAACAAAAAAAATACAAAAAATCTTAAAGAAATTGGAATATCTGAACCTTGTAAGTAGTTTTTTATGTCTCGTTCTCTACTATCCCTACTATAAAGTAGCTAATTGTGTATCTATATATCTACTATCAGATTTCCTACCCAATTTCACTTACTTTTCTTCTGTTGTAGTTTAGTTTTTATCTTATTTTATTTCACATTTATCCCCTCATCGTTTCACTCATCAACCAAATCGTTAACAAACAAAATTAATACTTAAATTACTAAATTAAATTGTTTATGTATTTATTAATATTAATTTAACTTTCCTCTTCATAGGCCACACCCCATTTGCCCACTAAACGTCGCTCGGTTGCCCGCAAAGTGCGTCCCCAGTCGGTGGTCGAGAATCTCAGCCTGAGTCACATTCCCGATCTCCTGGAGTCCCCATCATCGCATCGCTCCAGCTCCCAGTTATCTTCGCGTGGCGCTGCCGCCGCCGCCGTCGCTGCTGGCGCCATGAGTGACAGCACCGCTGCCATGGATGATGGCGGTGTGGATGAATGCTGTGACTCGATTACCGAGCTGCCAAGCGCTTCGTTTCAGCTCCAGCATCTGGTCAAAGGCAGACCAAAGCGTGCCAAGACGCGTGCACCCACACGTCCATTGGTAAGCGCCGAGTGCGCTGCTGGCGTCTCGCGGGACATTGGCGATGGTCTGGAGCACTTTTTCAGGCCAGGTTCGGTGACGCCCACGACGCTGACACCGCTTGTATCGCCCACATCCGAGGAGTGCAGTTCGTTGTCGTTTGTGGACAGTCCCACGATGAGTCGTGATGGCAATGGTCATATGACCTCCGAGGAGACCACGCCCATACTGGAGGAACGGCGTCCAATCAAATTGGAGCGTCAATCTCCACTGCTCAAGAGTAAGATCAAGAACTATAAGATTTGATGGGTTAATTTACTAATTACTTATCTTTCAGGTGCTTCATGGGCCACACGTTCACGCTCCACGGACAATCTGGAGAAGTACTCACCGCTGGTGGGACGCAAGTCGCCGCTGGTTAAAATGCGCACAGAGGGAGGCAACGAGGAGACAACACCATCGTCGGCACTGCCCAGCAGTGGACTACTCAAGGCCCAAGGCACGCGGGATGATAAGATGCGTTCGCCTAGCAGTGATTCCATCAAGAGTCACGCCACATCCACGGCTACAGACAATAGCATTACCGTGAAGACTGGCAATGGCATACTGCGCACACCAATAGCGCTGCAGAAGCCACGTCCCTGGTCTGTAGTGGGTAGCGAGCCCAAGGCTAACAGTGAGTTGGTAACAGGCAACGCCAATGGCAATGGCAACTTGGACTCAGCCAAGACCACGCCCGATATGCTCGATGAAGGTGAGGCAATGCAGCCAAACGATCTTAGACTTAATTACTCACTACCTTTTGCTATTGCAGATGTGGAGGTTTTGCATTTTGGTCAAAGTGTTAGCGGATCCATTGTGGGCATAACACCGGGCATTGCTTTAGCTGCAGGTGGCAGCGGAGGTGGCAGCATTGTGGGCATAACGCCAGGTGAGGAAATGATTAACTAATCTTTAATGTTAAACTAATCTCTTCTTTGTTTGCTTACACAGGCGCTGCGCTAGAGAAGAAATCCGTGCGGGAATTGGCAGCAGGACTCAGTCGTCTAGGTAAGATTTAGCCAAAGGATTGCATGACCTAGATCGTTGCCTGCTTTGCACTTAGTTAAAGTAGTTATAGCAAGTTGATATCTTTTATTTTGTATTTTATTTATTTTCATATTTTGATTTGTACGTATTCGTATTCGTATTTGCTTGTTAAACATTGTAAACACCAAGTAGACCTGCCCCTCAAGCCGCCCATCATGCCCAGAACCATGTTGAGCAATGTGAATCGCACCAGCACAGTCAGCAATAGCAGCAACAGCAGCACCAGTAACAACAACAGCAGCAGCACAACCACTACCACCACAACAACAACAGTATTAAACAATCAGACGCGCTCGAAGATCATCAGCACGAGCAGCACCAACACCGAGACACAGGAGACGCTGAGCAAGACAATCATCACAGAGCATGGCAGCAGTAGCAGCAGCAACAGCACCAGTAGTTCCATCAGCAATACCAACTCCATCTCTAGCACGGAGCAGGCCATGGCTTGTGCCAGTCTGATCAGCAATGAAATTTTGAGCATGCGAAATGGAGCAAAGTCTGGAGGCGTCAGCTGTGGAGAGAGCAATGTGAAGCGAATTGCTGGCAAAGAGATCTCAACTTTATTCGAGGTTTGAGGGCTGCACTGCCTGCGCGCTTGAAACGCTACCTCAATCATCAATCACCATCAATCATCACTTGTGTCTCTTGTTTCCCTCTACATTTCTCTTATCTCTGATGTGTGTAATTGTTCTGTTTCTTCTATTTGTGTATATCGCATGCCTAAAGCTTGAATGTGTAGTTATGTGTAAATAGTTAAGTGTAATCTGTACTAAAACTAATTTTAATCAACAGGAGACATTAGTTGAAGGACTCCAGCGTACATCGACGAGGCGCACGTTTAGAGACAGAGATTCTACCCATCCCTACACGAAAGAAGATGTCGTTGATTTATAGATTGTCTATTAGCCACACAAAGTATATATAAAGTTTATATATATCTATATATATATGCTCAACTCAACTCAACATTCCCCTAAGAGCTCCCTTCCCCACAAAACTACACACACAACCACCAACAACAAGATAAAGATAAAGCTAAAGATACTGATAATTATACTGATAGTAATGATAAAGAGCAAGGAAGGAGGAGGAAAAGGAAAGGATTGAAGATAGAGGATAGAGAATTGATGATTGAGGAAAATGTTGCAACTAACTCTCTTTCTCTCTCACTCTCACTCTCTCGTACTGAACAATTAATTTAATGTGCAATTGCGCGTGTGTTTTGTTTTTACTCTTTGGCAATTTGAAATGAACGTGATTTATTTATTTATACTTTTTACCCCAAATAACTTTTGCATATTTATAAACAAAAAACAAAAGAAAAAAGAAACGTTTTTGTGTACTATATTTTTATGTATTTTAAATGAGTTAAGTGCCAATTATATACAACAAAATAAATCTATTTTTCAATTTATCTATTGAAAATGATTCAAACAAACTATCGAAGTGAACGCAATGAATATTATTAAAATACTTATGTAAATCAATTGCGTGTATAACTAAAAAACAAAAACAAAAAAAGTAAAATACTTTAATGGCCTAAACAAATTAAATGAAATATAATATTTTTTATAACTGCTTCCAAATATATATGTATATTTATAATTATTTGTTTTGTTTCCTTATCTTTTCCATTTACTTGACATATAAGAATATATATATAAACTGACAATCTGTTTCGGTTTTTTTATTATTTGGTTTAAACAAAAAAAGTTAACAACTTATTCTAAGCAACTAGACAAACAATTACTAAAAATGCATTTAAAAAATTACAGTAAAAGTAAAAGTTAAAAATTAAAAGATTTAACTTGTGAGCCGGCAAAAAACGATTATACATTTAGAAATGAACACAAGTAGTTTGCACGTTTGATACAAAAATGTTTATTAACAACTATTTGACCCAGTCCACCACCACCGAACCACAAAACATAAAAAAATTAAAGAAAAACCAAAA
Source organism: Drosophila dunni (assembly GCA_018152125.1). Lineage (NCBI taxonomy): Eukaryota > Metazoa > Arthropoda > Insecta > Diptera > Drosophilidae > Drosophila > Drosophila dunni. The sequence continues at coordinate 8,501,441 of JAECXC010000339.1, read as the reverse complement.
ATCTCTTCAATCATCCAGTTAGAGTGTTGACAATTTTTCACAAAATAGTTGGCTCAAATACGTAGCTTGCCATTCAATTCAAGGACAAGAAAACGAATAATTGTAACGTGTTCATTAAAGTTAAGCACTTGAATCTTTATTGTAATGTATTGAAATTCAAATTAAAATCGAATCAAATAAATACAAATAGACGTTTTATTTTTAAATATAAAACGACGCCTATCAACACTGGAGTCCCCAAAAGTATCGATGTTTGCTTATCGGCGTTATCGATGCAATTGTTGGTATTTTAGCTGTGGCAGAATCTGGTCACACTATGTTACTAACTCGCGTCGGCTTTGGCTGTATTTTTTGGTGGTATTAAGTGAAAAATAAAAACAATCGTAATACAATTAAAAATATTTGCAATAAATAAGCAATCTCCTGCCTTGTCAAGATGGTGAAGCTTACGCCCGAGTTGATAAACCAGTCCATGCAATACATAAATCCATGCCGTGAACGAGAACTCGATTTGCGCGGCTACAAAATTCCACAAATCGAAAATTTGGGTGCCACATTGGATCAGTTCGACACGATTGATTTGTCGGACAACGATTTGCGTAAACTGGACAATCTACCACATTTGCCGCGCCTTAAGTGCTTATTGCTGAACAACAATCGCATCTTGCGCATCAGTGACGGTCTGGAAGAAGTTGTGCCCAATCTAAACTCAATCATACTGACGGGCAATAATTTGCAGGAGCTGAGCGATTTGGAGCCACTCACAGGATTCAAGAAGCTGGAGACGATATGTCTACTTATCAATCCGGTGTCGACAAAACCCAACTACCGAGAGTATATGGCTTTTAAGTTCCCACAGTTGCGTCTGCTCGACTTTCGAAAGATCAAACAAAAAGACAGACAGGCGGCACAGGAATTCTTCCGTTCCAAGCAGGGTAAGGATATGCTCAAAGAGGTGACCAAAAAGTCCAAGTTAAGCGCTGCAGCGGCACTGGCTGCCGAGGCAACAAACGGCAAGTCAGCCAATGATGGTGGACGCTTTGCCAATCCGGAGGATATGCAGCGCATACGTGAGGCGATCAAGCGAGCCAGCTCCCTGGCGGAAGTAGAAAGACTGTCACAAATATTACAGAGTGGTCAGCTGCCCGAGAAATTCCAACACGAGATGACCCAAAACGGACACAACGGCGATTCCACTCCTGCCGACACAATGGAATACTAGATGAGGCTACAAATGGGCCAAGTTTAGATCGTCGACTACCTTATAACCGTAGAACAATATTTTAATAAAAACAAAAATAATGTGTGAAATATGTATGTATGTTTTGAACTTTATGGATCTTCATTCTCAATAGATTTCTAATTTGCATTTTTCACAGAAAAAAATCGCAAAATCGGAACAACCGGCGATTGTTTTGTAAATACAAAGTTTTAAATCAAATGCACAAATATATATCGTAGTTATCGTAGTTATCGTAATTGGCTAAAAGTTTAACAATCTACACGGACAAAAAATGTGTTGGGCGATTAATATTATGCTTTGGCTCTGCAAAACTGATTTGTGGGAATAGCATTTGGACTCTGGAATCGGTTATTGCTTCTCTTGTGTTAGTATGAATCTCCACCGGTTATGGCTAGTATTATGAGGCTTTTGCTGACATTATGGTATCGTAGTGCAGTCCCGTATAGAAGATGATCCACGTCACTAGAAAGCCGGCAAACGATGTCATAAATCCCTCCTTCACCAACTCCCACGCTCCGCCGTATGCATCCTCATCCACACATTGAAAGTTGATGGCGTACAAGTAGACGATGCCACAGCTAATGCCGGCAAACCTGTAAACACACATAAAGATAGAAACCAGGGAGGAGCTGTACCACGTTCTAAATTTAGTCACAGCGCTACTTACAGCACGAGGCCCAGGAAACCTTTGAGCGGCACAATGCCCCAGATAATGCCAAGTAAGATGCCAAAAACTTGACGTGACCAGTAAATAACATCCAAAAATTCGTCCTGCAAAACAACAATTGGTTAATTATACCGTAAAACACGCGCTAATCTCTTCGTTTTTCTCACCTTGTCTTCCCACTCCGATTTTGTCAGGGCCCGCGCACAAATTTCACGCAGAGACGACGTTTTGGCAGTTCCGTTTGTGTTGCGATCAGAAGTATGTGTTTTTGTAGCCATTTTGTGTGTGTTCTGATTTGGTATTAATTTAATTTTCAACTCGTTTAATTTATTAATTAATAATTTTTTCACTATCAGTAAAGTTGGCTATGCCGATAAAAGTTACAGGTGATATCGATAGGTCGTCGAGCTTTAAACAGCTGGGCTAGTTATCAACTATCGGCCATCACCAGCAGCTCAGCTTTTGATTAGTCATTCACTCTGAACGGGAGAAATGAACCTGCTTATGTGCACCAAATTACCGGGTGCCGCTGATTGTGCGTGAATGTGGCCATTCCGCAGCAACGCTGCTCCTGCTTAATCAATTTCCTGCTATATGGCAACTCCGTAAATTGGCGCCTTAAACAAATTCAAAAATGTATATGTGCAATCTTACCAAGTTGTTTATCAGTTACAGTAGAAACAAACGCAAGCTTAAATATATTTATTGATACTTTATATTTATTTATTTTGCAATCAGTAGAACATTTGTAAGTTTTAAACGTGCTTAAGTGAAAATATACATTGTTTATTTACTTATTTTTTTGTTGTTTTTGTTTTTCCATTTAATTTTCTAATTATACAATAAGTAATAGTAATATACATATACGTTATTAGGATTTATGTTAATAGCGTTTTTCTTGCTCTCCACACTTTAGTTAACTTCTAGATTTTGTGTGATTGCTACAAAATTAGAAAGGAAACAGTTTAAAGCAATGAAAGATTAAGAAAAATATATATATATATATTTATGTAACAAAATACTGTTCTTACGCTTTGATGCTTTGTCATTTGCATTGTATTGTAATAGCTAAGTATAAAATCGCATGACTGGCATGCCCATTAATATTTTTTAAAATACAATACATATATATTTAGTATATTCATGAACAATTTCCGCAAACTAAACTTAGCAATGTCATCGAACGCACAAAATTGAATTCCTTCCTTGATTTCTGATTGCTTGATTTTCATCGCTTGGAAATGCAGAAGCGCATGAACAATTTTTTATAATTTTCTTCTTATGTTTTTTTATCAATTATCAAATTTGTCAATCAATACATTTGTAAACTCGAAACTACGCTTGGAAGAAACTTGTTTAAACAAATATTACATTGCTTATTTATGCTTTACTTTCATTTTCATTTGTTTGTTTGTTAATAAAAAAATAATCACATTGAAATGCGTTTAAATCAGTTTTTTGAATAATTGTCAGCTCTGTTGTTCAGTTTGTTGCTGTTCTGCTTCTGTTTTTTAAACTTGCACTTATCGTTGACGTGCCTAGAAATATATCCATTATTTTATATATTCATTTTTATAATTTTTGTTTGTTTCCTTCTGTTTTTTTTTTCTTTTTACGTGTTTTTTTTTCTGGTTAAATGTTAAATAATTTTGTTTTTGCTTTGTTTTGTTTTGCTGAATCACATTTCGAATTTCTAAAGATTAGTTTCATAATTTAACACATGTTGCTGCAACAATTTAGGTATTTTCAAATCAAATTGTACTTTAAACATATTTGTCTGTGTCTGTCGGACTCATCTGCCTTCCCAGCTGCCTCTAGACAGACTCTTCGGCCAGGATCTCATTGAGCAGGCGATTGAGACTGTCCAGACCGGTGAGGAAACCACCATCGGGTCCATGATGCACCGGTGCAGCAGCTGCCGGTGTGGGCAGCATGCTGCCATTGCGTGGCACAAATGCCGTGTGTGCGAAATCTATGAGACGCACATCCACAAAGCAGGCCGAATCATCTGTGGGCGGTGCAGACATGTCCAGAGATTTGGAGCCATGCAACAGAGCTGTGTTGCGAGCAGTACTCGATGCCTTCGGCTCTGTGCTGTTGTTGTTGTCACCCTCGGCACTCGCTCGTCGCTCCAGCGAGTCCAGCAGTATGCCCGAGAGCAGAGAGTTGCATATATTCTCGCAACTACGTTGCACTGCCCCCGATGTAGTGGCTCGAGTCTTCGAGGGCGAAGAGACGGCAGAGACGGGTGTGGATGTAATCGTTGATTTCTTGGCCTCCCTGGAATCATCGTGGGCTGCATAGTGCTCATCGTCGTCTTTGCAGCGCAGACGCTTCACGGCGCCCTTTACCGACTTCAAGGATGAGGCGCTGGAGGAGGCGGGCGATACAATGGACTTGATGGTGGTGGCACTGTTGGAGACACTCGAGTTGCCCGCTGTGTGCGGTGGCGAAGTGAGCTCCGTGCCAGCTGCTGCTGCGGCGGCGGCGGCTGCATCAAAGGATTGCTGGGATTTGTAGCGCTTGAACATGGCCTCCGTGGGTCCAATGATGCTGCTCTCATAGTCCGAGCTGCCCTCATCGGAGCTGTTGTTGCCTGTAAGAGATAATACACAGATTAGTGGGTTATAGGAGGAGCTACTTGAAGTCTTTGCATTACATGTCTGACGGCCACTGGCGACGGCTTTGATCTGCTCGGAGAGACCGGAGAAGTCATCGCTGCTGTTGCTGCTGTAGTTCATCCAGGAGTCACCGGAATGTGGCGATGAAGTTGTCACGCTGGGCAGCGCTGGCTCTGGGTCCAGGAATACTGTCTCTTCGGAAATTGGAATGAATGCAGGTGTTGCGTTGCTGCCGCTCCCTTTGCCCCCCGCAGCTGGTTTTGTTGGCAAGACACCGCAGGTGCGTGGTGGCGGCATAACGGACAAATGCGAATGCTGAGACTTGTTTGTCTCATGCTCCTCGTCCTCCTCCTCATCCTCTTCGTCCTCCTCATCCTCCTCCTCGTCCGTGGTGGTAGTAGAACTGGTCGCCGTCTGCTTAACACCACGTGCCGCTGCCTCCGCAAAGCCACGCTTGTGCAGATGACGGCGTGTGGCCAGGTTCAAGCGAGAGTTGGAGTCATTGGATGCATCTGCATCGTAATTACAACCATCCACACCATTGCTGCTGTTGGTGGCCGAGGCATTGCCGCTGTCCACAGCAGCCACTAGCTGCAAATCCTCATCGGTATCGTGCGGTTCCAGCTCATCGCCCGCCTCGTGTCCCGCCTCATCGTCCTCGATGTCATCCTCGTCTATGCTATTCTCTGGATGGTAGTCAAAAACTGTCGTGGGCTGCACTGTGGCCGACTTGGGTGCCTCCAGCCAATCATCCAAGTCCATGGAGGGCGGATAGGCCATGGGATTCTCCTCATAACCCTCGTACACAATGAGCAAGGAGCTTGAATGTAGAAGGGGAGAATTAGAACAAGTTACAAGGCAGACCAAAGGGTTCACCTACCAGGAGTAGAATCTGTAACTGGATTGTTTCTCGATGACACGTCGCAGTTGCAGCAAACGCTGGAGGATCTTGCGAATGACACGAATACGCAGACGGAAGCCATTGTAGAAGAAGTCATGGAGAGCGGTCTTGAAACCTGACTCGTTCAGCTCCCGTCCCCAATACTTGTCCCGCTTGGCATACTGCTCCAGATCAGCCTGATAGGTCTGCATGCCACAGAGGCGTACGCCCAACGACCCCGACGTGCTTGCCGCGCACTTGGCCATCTGCTTGGAACGCTTCTCAGCGGAGGCATCGTCCCCGTGCTGTCGAGTGCCCATCTTCAGGTCCAATATGCAGGGATTGCGGAACTGCGATGTGATGTTCTCGAGCATCAGGAAGTCTGCAAATCGAAAGCAAAGTGGAAATTAATTAAAGAATTCTCATAGTTTTTTAAATATATCTCAATTATTGGGGTAGTTTGCTGTCCTTGGAGCGCACCAGGGCAGAGATACTAACATTGCTTATTGGAGTTGTCAAGTTGCGAAATGCTCTTGATAACATCGGCCGCATTCCCGTTCCTATGCACCTTCATTCTGCAAATAATCCAGGATCGAGATGTGTGGCATTAATATGGATTCAAGCGGACATAACGTAATTCTGTTTTCTTTTTATTTTTCTTTTTTTAAGCTGCCACGAATGAGTCTGACCTAAAACAAAATAAGCTGCAAGTTTTCCGTTTTTCTAATTTATAGATGAAGAGCATGTTCTGTTCCATTAGCATAGGCTTAAAGCGCCATCTAGCGCTTATCAGTCAAACCACAATTTGTTCCCTTTAATGGGTAATTTTTATAAATTTCCTTTTACTTGTTCACAATGGAACAGAACATGCCGTAATATTCCAACTCAAATTGGAATTAGCAAGAACAAAAAAAATACTCATACTATTTAAATTAATTAATTTGCATACCCAAATACCCGTTATGTTTGAGAGGGGCGAGTGCGTGTTTGGTTTTTTGTATGCATTGCACAATCTAAAACAAAAATAAAATTCATTTCCATTTGCTTCGCTCAAAGCTTCGTGTCACATGTACACACACACACACAAACTCATGTGCAACTGGCCTGCATGCAGGCATATGTGTGTGTGTACATCTTCTTCGTTCTCTTTTGCTTCCAACAGTAATGCGTGTGCAACAACTTGGAGTGTGCGAGTGTATGTGTGTGAGAAAGAGAGAGAGAGACAACTCTAGTACTCTGTACATACCTAAGAACATCGTCACGCTTGCGCTTGGAGGCGCTCATCTTGCGGACAGGAACTGCAGCTGCCTCGTCCCGGAAACTGGGAGAGTAACGTTTGTCCAACTTGATGCCGCCCATAGAGGTCGCTTGCATAACGCCTGGAAATAGAATGGCACCGGCGGGCGATAAGTCAAAGGTTTCTCAGTGCTTTCAGTAGTAAAACTCATATAATTATAAATTTATGTATGTAATTTAGCATCGTATTTGATACATTAATACCCTTTTTGGGGTTAAAGGTTACGCAATGTGCATGTATGTATGTATATGGTATGTAGGATTTGACTGACACAAAATTGTTAGACATTCAAAAGCTCAGCGTTATGGCAATGAAAGACAGACAAACAATTTGGAAATTTCCCAAACAATTTTCGGACTCTGTTCCTAAGTCATGCAGTTTCGGAAGCCACTCGGAAGGACAATGAGTACAGTTAGAGGATTATGTGATACAAATAAATGTTGTAGATAATGACTTATGATTAGTAGCCCTACGTAGTGTGCAAATTTGAGAACTAATTAATTAATCACTTGATATATTATTTAATTGTTTCCTTCTTGTGTCTATTGTGTCCTAAAATTAACTTAAAACCATAGAAACTGAATAACTTAGAGGCTAGTTTTAAAAATTAAGTATCGTAGTGGTAACTGTAGTATTGTATTTAATGTAGAGTATATAAATTAAATTAAGTATAAAGTATATAGTATGTAATTATATAGTATGTGTTTTATTCATACAAACCCGTTGAGGCCATTTGTCTTTATTTGGCTTGCTTGCATTTCTAATCGGCTTTCGTACTGTGAGAGTCTCGGAGACGTTCAGTTCCAGAGACAGACAGAGCAGATCAGAGCTGAGCTGAGCTGAGAAGAGCAGAGCGGATTCAGTTCCGATTAGATCGGCAAGGCCTAGGGATACGACGATGAGGCTACAACAACAACACAACGTATTGAAGGGGATCGTTCTCTCAACTGAACACAAAAACACATAAAAATAAACACGATTTCTGCACATTTTCCAAAAAAAAATAGAACATAAATTGCATAGATTTGGTATTTTTTTAAGATTTTTAGATTTTCGTTTACGTTTTGTTTTCTTTTTCTTTGATTCGATTTGGGGCCGCTCTCCGAACCGGTTCAGCGGGCAGATCATTAGCGGGTCTGTCAGTCGGCACTTCGAACCTTTGGATAATACGAGCATAGAGCGTAGATATGTAGTGGCAACGGACACGCCCCCAGAACCTGGTCAGGAGGGGGTTAACTACCGCCAGGTAGCCCCGCCTGCCCTCCAGGAGCGTGGCCTTAAAACACGGTGCTTTTCAACTGAAGATTGTATAATTTTCCATTTAAGCGTTTTCAAAAATTGTACAATCTCCAAAGGTGATTTTGGAGAAGAGTGTGTGTGTGTGTGTAGAGAGAGTGGTGTGTGTAGAGAGTGGTGTGTGTGTTGGCGACTTACCCATTGCTGTCAGTTCGCTACTAACTAAAAGTACTTATCATAAATTGGTTCTTTCTGTGACTGTGAGTGTGTGTGCAGAGGTTGATCTTTGGGACTTGGAGCTTGGACTACTTCCAGGCGTCGAGTCAGACAATAATTGGGCATGGCAGCTATAATATTTTTATTTTTCTTTTCGCATTACATAATTTTAAATCTATGATTTACCTACTATATGTTTTCAGTCGTTTTTTTTGTTCAACTTTTAGCTTTTTCTTTCTTTTTTCATTTTTTGGCTTTGTTTTATTTGTTTTCATTCAATGTTCACAGCTTAAGATCTAAGGATATCACATATTTAGGCATATAGAATAAAGAATCTAGAATACTTAAATAAAAATGAGATATTCAAATGCATTTATTTTGTTCTCTTTTTTAACTAAGGACGATACAAAAGGAGCAGATCAATTTTGATGTTTTCGTTTAATGAGTTTTTCTTTTTTCTTCTTTTTTTTAAACTTTTTTTTGGACAAATGCGAAACAGTTAGTACAAAAACAACAGCGATTTCAGAACTCAAAACAAATGGCAATGCAAAAAACGCGTTCTTCAAATTCTTTCATATCATTTTCTCTTTTTTTTCAGTTCTTTTTTATTTTAAATATATTTTTTTTCGATTTTATTGTTTTTTAGAAATGTATGATTGAACAAGCAGTTAATTCGAAACGAAATATCGGATGAAGCGCAGAGATACATTCGAGAATCGAGAATCGTTTTGAGTTTGAGTGAAGGTTGAGGAGATTTGGGTATAGAATATAGTCGGTATCTTACCTTTATACTTGGGCACAAACTTCTGTATGTCCTGGGGAATGTTCTGATAGAAATCCAGTTCCCGCAAATTCAGCGGCTTGATCACCGTCGACTGGTTGAGCAGCAGGAGTCGCGTGTGTCCTCCGACCTGAAGGAAAAGTCAGGAAAAGATGAGTTAACTGCCGACTTAGTTCACTTAAAGTTAGTAAATCATTCGAAATTGTAGTTGGTTCTAAGCAAACACTCAAATAACATGACGTTTAATTCAAATTCAAGTTCAACAACGAATTTCAAGTGAATTTAAATGATATTAGTGAAATTGTAAATAAGTTTATCTTTTTTTTTTTACCCCTCAATATATATAATTCAATATACATATATATAAACATATATATTATTCTGTTCTGTACCTAAGTAATTAAATTTTAAAATGGACATTGTTTGTAGGTGTCGCTCGTTGAATAAACGCAATGAACGCAATTCGGACTAAGCTGAAGCATGGATTTGGTAAAACAAAGTCAGTACAGAGGCCAACGACTGGGCATCCAACTGTCTCCGCTAGCGTCAGTAAGCCAGAGAAGAGTTTAGCGGAAGACTCCAGATTACCGGCGTATCGGCAATCGAGGAAAGCCAAGAGAGCCACAGAAAGGCCTCCCTCCGACGCGTCCGGTGGTGAGAGTATTGAAGGCGTTGGTAACATGGACAGAAGGCGTACAAAAAAGAAGTCAGCTTTTAAGAATCGCAAAAAAACGAAGCTTTCCACATCCCCCTCATTTGCACGCGATGAAGGAGGAGCCAGGGAGGAGCGCCACTCGTCGATCGGTAGAGCAGCACACACCTGTGATTCCTCACACGAGGGCCGAGTTATAATGCGCACCAACTTCGGTATCAACATCGACCAGTTGTTCAAACTGCTGTTCACACCCTCGGATTTCTTCAAAGACTTTCAGGCAAGGCGTAATACCACAGATCTACAGATGGGCGAGTGGAAAGCAAGCAAGGATGGCCAAAAGAATCGCATTCTACGCATGACACTGGCTATGCAGGTGAATATGGGACCCAAGACGGCCAAAATAGTGGAGGAACAGTGTTTGCGCAAGTGTAGCCACCATGGTGATCTCTACTCGATCGATGTGACCAGCACACACGAGGGTATACCCTATGCGGATGTATTTAACATATTAATCCACTATTGTCTCAATGGTATACCCAATAATAACACCGAAATGATTGTCTATGCCACTGTTAACTTCATAAAACCCACCTGGGCCGTCATCAAGACGTTCATCAATAAACATTCACTGGAAGGTCTATCCATCTACTTCTGTGAATTGCAAGAGGAAATACTTAAGGAAATTGCCAAGTCAAAGAGAAATTCGAAAGCTTGAAAATCTGTATATACCATATATACCACATATATATATTCTTTGAAATATAATCATTGTACATTGTACGCCTTTTAAGTAGAAAGATGCGATGTCCTCATTGAAAACTCCAAATAAAATATAGATTTTGGGGTACAATCTCTATTAATAATGTCTGAAGTAGTTAAGGAAGTAACCAAGTGAGAAGTGAGCGTTTAAATCTTAATTTAAAACAATAATTTTATACTTGGGCTTAAAAAGAAACAAAGTTTAAAGCAAGACCTCAAGCTGATTCACTAAGGTGTTTCTGCTGGCTACTGGCGCCATCTAGCGCTCGTTAGTTTTGTACTAGCTACCTTAGTGGCTTCTACCTGGCTACGTTTGTAGGCGTTCTCTAGCTACTTTCGCGTTCTCTTTCGAGTTACTTTCGCGTTCTCTTTCGAGTTACCTTCGCTTCCTCTTTCGACCTACTTTGCAGACCTTTTCTAGCTACTTCTCTACTTTTCTTGCTCACCTGATTCGAAAGTGGATGAAGTGCAACCTCATCTTCATTGTCCAAGAGATCCTTTCCCAGCTGCTGAGATGTTTTAGGCTTTAAGCAACTATCGGCAACTGATTGTGAGCCATTCACCTCGGAGCATTGTCGCAGCCAAGAGGATTGCTGTTGTAGCTGCTGCTGTTGTTGCTGCTGTGGATGTTGCTGCTGTGCCTTGGTGGGGGTGGAGCAACTGCTGTTGTTATTGCCACCGCTGCTCACCGATAGTTGCTGAAGATTGGCAGTTACGAGACTGCTGCTGCTGCTGCTGGTGTTGCTGTTGTTGCTGTTGTTGGTGCTGCCTTGATTCCTTGAGACAACCACATGATGTTGGGGCGATGGTGCAGGTGACTGTTGTTGTTGCTGCTGTTGTTGTTGTAGGAAGCTGGAACCGCTGGCAAATTGCAGCTGCGATTGCAAAAGGTTTAAGCTAGTTGAGATTTGTGTAACCAATTGCTGTTGCTGCTGTGGTTGCTGCTGATGTTGTTGCTGCTGCTGCTGTTGTCCATGGATGCGTTGGTGCTGCTGTATATTTGGAACATGCTGCTGATATGACGACAAGTCAGAATCTCCCATGCCCCAATCCCCCAAGAAATATACCATTCCCTGCCGCGCGAAACAGTTTAACAAGTTGTTGTTGCTGTTGTTGTTGCTGTGATTGCTGTTGTTGTTACGGCTTATGCGATTGCTGCCGTTTTTCCCGTTTCGCGAAAATGGGAAATCCGTTGCTAGTTGTATCTGAAATGATAAAGAAAACAAGAATTTAATTGCGAATTGGGTTAAGCGAAAAGTTCCCCGAGTGCAAATCAAACAAACCGGTTACAAATACATATATAGTCTATAGTCTATATAGTCCACTATATATGAGTATATTATAAACTGATTAGTTTCAATGCACACACCTCGAGCAGCGCGTTTAACATTCGCTGATCTCCAAGGGAGATTTTCCGAGCACTTTAGTATTCCGTTTGGGTTCAAAGTCACTTCCTGATCGGAACACGGAATTCTATATAGACAAATTGGTTCCGGTGTCTGAGTGCCTGAGTGTGTGAGTGAGACAGAGAAAGCGAGTGCTATAACACCCCAGAATAAATTTTGGAGCATTACAAAATCAACAGAACGAAAATTGTGTCATTTCTACTAGAATTTTTTAGAGTTCATAAAGTTTTTGGCTTAGAAACTAACTAAGAATTAAGTTTAGATGCCAAGAGCTTAGCCATACCTCAACTTTATTATGTATTTATAAATTTCTGCAATAACTAAATGGTTTACAATTGTATTTAATACAAAAACCAATTTATTTAAAATTAATTTTATGCTCAAATATTTTTGACATTGTTCGCTTGGTTATGGAAAGCACAGTCAGCTGATGAACTACATACAATGGCATGTATATGGGATGCAAAGTAGCTGAAGCGTAGTCCAGTCGTAGCTAGTAGACAATCTGAGCAATCTGTCAACCGTGTCAACTATTAAACTACAAAACTCTCTATATGCAAATACTGTATTAGAAGCGTTTAATGAAGCGTATTCTTAATTGAAATCGCATTGTTTGTGGTCGTGATTGTGATCGTGATCAATCAGGCGTGTGGCGCGTGGCACATGAGTGTGGATTGTAAATTGTGGATCGTAGAGTGTGTTTGGTACGAGTGTGCGGTCATTGATTGCGATAGCTGCATTTATCAGTTATCAATTGTTCAAATGTTGTGAAATGTTAATCAACTTATGGCTGGACACAGTAACAATTACAAACGAAATGCTAAAAATCACACCATCTGTGAACTGCGCATTTGTCTGGTGTGTCTGGGCTGCCACGCCCACCTAACTCCCCCAACAGACAGAAGTCGGCAAACAGGCGACAGACGACAGCCAACAGCCGACAGACGTCACAAGCGTAATAAAAAGATAACAAATGGAATTCCAATACATTGGCTGCTGTAAGCCGTTTAACAATAGAGATACAGATAGAGATGTATCTTTATCTGTGTATTTTTGTATCTCTGTCTATCTTTATGTGTATCTTAAGCTAGCAGGTACTTGTTACGTGCTTCTTACGTCTATTTATAGCAGTCTACGTTAGACGGCAGCCAAAATGGCCAAATGGCCAAAAGGCCAGACGTCGTGCTATCAGTAAAAATAACAATAGATACGCCAATAGATGTATAACTGCTTTGGGTAATTAGCTATAGCTGTAGAAGCGGCACTATATTGGTTTCTGGGAATCACTTGACGACTGCCCATGACGAATATGTTGTCATTCGTCTTGAGGGCAAGGGGGAGGGCATGGATCGACGGGGGGTATCTTAACGATAAGTACGTAATCAAGGTGTCATTAACTTGAAGCAGTCAACGATCGGGCATTGTTCGCGTATCTGGCAACTGATCCAAAATGCTTATGAACTCAGTTGTTATTGTGGATCTTCTTCTTCTTGTTGTTGTGTTGTTGTTGCTGTCCAAATCCGAGTGCTATTCATATTTAAACGATTTATTTTTAAAACACTTGCAGTTTTGCAAAAGTATAAATATCAACACACGGAGCACACACACACACACACACTCGAGGTGTCTGTAATCAGTGCTAGTAGCTGCTGGTGAAACGACTTGCTTAGCAATTCCGATCACTCGCCTTTTATTAAATGTCGAATGATTATTTTAAATAATACTCTGTCTGAACTTCAGACGCAGAGAAAGCGTCAATTGCGACGCAGATAAACCACATAAAGCTGAGTCAACGCAGGCACAGATACAGATGCAGATACAGATACATATAGAGACAATGGCGAATCCTTATCAGAGCTAAACAAATCCGCGACTCGCATTAAACTGGGGCACTCATAACTTTGTTGCCAATTAAGAAGAAAGTAAACAAAAAACCAAAAATAACAAAAATATAAATAAAACACAAAAAAACTGGCCAAGTTACAAACAAAGCACAGTGTACACTGTGCATATAAAGAGTGAAAGAGAGAGAGGGAGGGAGAGAGAGAGAGAGACACACACATACACCCGTTTACATGGCCCAAAAGTGGGTCAAATTGTAGCAGATATCGCGGCAGAAGGTCCAAAAGGGGCAAACTGCAATCGAAAACAGCTGTTCAAATATCTCAAACACTAAGGCTCAGATACATTTGGGAAATGTATTTCAATTAGCGTTCAATTAAATATTCAACTCAGCAGCCAGTTGAATTATAAGAGAAATCAAAACAAAGCTGTTTTTATAACAGCAATAAAAGCAGCCGAGACAAAAGACGCCAACAGATGTGGAGACAACTTGGAAGTAGCTAGATACATTTTGTATAAGATAGCTCTTTAAGTAGACAATACTTCGCACTACTTTTTCTAGACAAGGAACAATGTAATTTCCTACTATTCGGCCAGCAGCTAGCGCATACCCGCTTCGCTGATTTCTAGGGTATTCCACAACAAGTTCGTAATGAAACACTTGACGTATCTTATACGATCAACTTGACAGTCGGTTAGCTACAACAACAGCAGTATTTGAATATGTCAAGTAAATTGTCAAGTAAATGTTTATTAAACTCATTAAACAAAATGCCAACAATTTTAGTACATTGTCCAAATGCCCAAAGCTTCGCTTCATTGACTTTTTGACAAAATTTCCACATTTATTGTTGTTTATTGTGTTGCAAAGTTAATTCGAAATACAAATTTATTTTCTCTTTAATTAATTTTATATGTAAATGGAAAAATTTGCAAATTTGAGCAAGTCATTCATCAAGCAGCGCAAATTAAATAATATATTAAATTGAAAGGCCTGTCTAGAGCTGCTGTTATCAGCAGCTGATAAGGTAGATGAAACCCGGGAGTGGAGCAAGGAAAGCAACAGTAAGTGTAGCTTAGCAACAACATAACAAGGGGAGAGGGAGAGAGAAAGAGAGGGAGAAGCGTGGAATTTTAACTCTTTAAATACGTCAAATGAAGATGGCAGTGACGAATTCGCTGTATCTTATCATTAAATGAAATTAATAACAATAAACAGTCAGTATCAGCTCTATAAATTGAATGCAAAGTGCCAGTCTAGGCCTACACAAATACATGTACACATCTATACACTCTTAGGCATGAAGAAAGCCATGTGTGGCGGAATGGCGATAACAGAGCGAAAGAAACACTGCACTTGAGCGAAGAAATTGCAATAATCGTACAATTAAAACGGTTATTAGTCATGCACACACTTGAGATCTCTGAACAAATGTTATCGTTTGATATGTTCACATTACTGTTATGATGATCACATAATAATATTAAATTTAATCCACAGTTTGTTTGTTTTTTACGGGGAATTTTGTTGAAATCCACGTAAATTTACATGATACTCAGCAGCTGCACAGAGCGAGCAGAAACCAAAACCGAAAACTGAAACAAGTTTTGGATTTTAAGTGTGTTAATAAATTTATTCGCACACACAGACGTACAATAGCACAATCAGACACCAATACACTCACACACACAGGCACACAGACGCGATTCGATACGAGACACACGCTTGCTTGATTATAAATTTCTCATATCAAAACAAAAAGCAGCTGTGGCACAGCAAAATTACTCGGAACTCGTCAGAGACTACAGAAATGTATAAAAACAAAAAACAACCGTCGATGTCGAGTCGATGACGATCTCGATGACGATGACGACAAAAACAGCACTTGGAAAGAAGATAAAATACACGTACTCGCAGCAACAACAACAAAATAACCCTATTCAAAACAAAAGATCAAGACAAATAGCAAAGCAGCAGCAGCAGCAACGGTGGCAGCGCTGGCGGCTGCGACAGCAACAACGACGACAATAAAAAGAAACAAATAGGGAAATAAAAAAAAAAAAAAAAAAAACACACCACTTGAACTGACGATTCGAGTCAGAGTTGTTACGCTCTTACACTCTCTCACTCTCAGTTTCTCACTCTCTTGGTTCGTCTCCCACACTCACGCTTCAGCTGTCACTCTTTTGGCTTGCCTTGCTCTTGCGTGGTTTTTGCTGCCCATTTTTTCATCGTCGCTTGCTCTTTGCTTGGCTATTTTTACAGCACACATCAAAAAATTAAATAAAGTTCACTAATACAATCATATGCCCCGCACGCACACAAATACATTTACAAAGGGCACGCAACAGAAGAAAAAATAAATTTCTAAACGTTTTTGCATTTCTTGTTGGACAAAAAATTCAAATTTACCTTCTTGAGACACTTATTCCTGTTGTTGTTTTTCTGCTACACAATTTAAAAGGTTATAAATCAGTTTTCATTCATTTGCATGTGCCCACAAATTTCTCAATTCAATTTTCCACATCGAATTTGTATGTGAAAATTTCTGTTGTACAAATTACACATACACACACGCACGTACACCACTCGCTCTGGCCACATAGACTGGGCGGGAGACCAGCACAGTTACACTTTGGCTTCTGCTTTGAATTTATGTACATACAAATATGTATATATGTAGTACATATACAATTTTAGCTTCTCAATTAAATTTGATTTTCTCACACGCGCAATTTAGGCTTATTTTGCGCGACTTGCACTTTATCACTATTTTCCTATTCCAAGTGTTGGACACGTCCGTTTCGAGCGAGTTGAGAGAGTGAACTGAATGCAATATAATTGTCAGATGCTTCAGGCAGGCAGAATTTAGTTGCTCGCAACCGCTCCTCGTCGTATCGACTAAGTCAGTAATGCCAACGACCCATATACCAGCTGTGAGTGCGAGTGAGGCAACCATATGTGAACGCAACACTTGTTCGTTTCGATTAGTTGTAGCTGTGCGTGTGAGAAGCAACGCGTATGACATTGCTTACGCTCTCAGATACTTTTCTGACAGCTGCGCTCTCAATTCTCAGATACTTTTCAGCTACGCTTTTTAAGAGAGTGTCGTCAAACTTAAGAGCAGGTGCAGTTGCATTGTATTAAATCAAAGTATGCCTTAATTTGAGCTCTATATCGTTTTTAACAGGAAATGGCCTAAACACGCGTTAAGAAACTTGAGGATGCAGCTGAGGATTACAAAGGGATTAATTGGAATAACGCCATTAACTTGAATCCAAATGCAATATAAAGCAAATTTATAGCAAATCTTGAAATCTAATCACAGGTGTTTATATTAGCAACTGCAGCGAGCTTCAGGTACCAAGCACTACAATATGTAGCTTAATTATTTATTATTAGCTTATTAATGTGAATTCCATATTGACTTTCCGTTTACGAGTCATAAATATTTATTGTACAAAATCTTAGCAAATTGTTTTTTCCTCTCCAATTTGTTTGTCCAATAAAAATTCCATAGCAAATATTTACTAACGGAAGCTAACCGAGCTAACGTGGCTAACAAGCATCTCATTTTGCCCTCTCCACGCCTACGAAGCTTCCGTGTCGTGAGGAAAGGGGCAAAGGGTGAGTAGAGAGTGTAGACTGGAGGGGGTTGTGTTAGGGGTAGTCCTTAACTAATTAAATTGTGCTCTATGTGTACACAAACAGCTGTTTTGTTGACTAGCGAGCCACCTCTTATCGTTCAGATCTTATCAACCTTACGCCCCGTAAATTTCCAAGTTCTCCTATCTTTCGCCTTCACCTTCATTCATATTCATATTCACAGTAAGATCGATAACGCTAGAAACAACTCTTTGGCTAAGAACTATTATCTGACCAAATTTAATCAACCAATTCTCCTGTCTCTTTCTTAAACTCGTCTTTTCCTTATGCTAAAGTTCCCTTTAAATTTAATATGACTCTCTTTTCTCTTCGTTAATTCTGTAAAATCTTCTTTCTCTTCAGCTCCTGTCAACATTTCCAATTGTGCCCTTCAGGAGCACTCTTCTTCTCTTCTCCTTCCATAGCTAAAATCTTTTAAGTCAGCAACCAAAAAATTTTATCTAAAGCAGCGAGCATAAGAGTTCGCTTCCACACAGCTAAATTAGTGTGCGTGAGAATACTTGACCTACAGATCAGAGGACACATACACATACAACCAGCATAAGGAGACAGCGTAGTCACTGAAAAAAGAGAAATTTAAGCAGCGTTCCTTTAACCACAGCAAATAAAGAGTGCGTAAGTAGACTTGACCTAGCGCTATCAGTAAATATTATTGCATATTAATGTCTGTTATGCCAGCTGGAATTTCTATAAAATACATTTTGCCTCTATTTAATATTTATTTAATTTTAAAAATAATTTACTGCGTAAGGAAAATTTCTGGGTTTTTTTATTATTGGTATGAAATTAAAATATTTAATTGCTTATAAAGTACATATTTATTTATAGTTTATTATAAAATCAAATTAAATAATAACTTATTAAGTAAGTGGAAACTTACAGCCTCCGAGAGCGTTCCCCTGGAATGACATAGAAAATATTTTTATTAATAACAAATAATGTTTAAGGCTTTTGGCTTACGAATGACTTACCCATCTAAGGACCATCAAATTCTTTTGATTATGGCAAAGTTCACACCACGGAATGAAACAAACGCGGTACTTGCTGATACAATTGTAATTGCAAGCAGTCAAACAGTCAGTCGGTGATATCGCCACAAATAATAACAGAATCGCGTGAGCAGCTAACAAGCAATACATGTAAACCTATTCCCGTCTAAACTAGGAAAAACATCACACTCCTTTGTTTTTCTGGCCACGTTCCGGATATAAAATTGATGGGGAATTGTTTTGCCTGTCAGATAATGTCAGAGCTAAAGAAGAAATGTTAAGCTGAGTGACGCAACAATTTCATATTTTTACATCAAAGAGACAAAAATAGATAAGAGACACTGGCGCGTGGGCCGCTGATAAAGAAGGGCAGAGAGGGTGACAGATTGCGAGCATGAAGCTTGCGTGAGTAGTGCAGCAAGAGCTTTGCCTGCCTCTTCCACCCAATCACTGATAAGCAGAGCACTGCTTCTTACATAAAGAGAGCCCTTTCGTCTCCCACAAGGGTTTCTCTTTAGCATTTAGAGCAGTTCACATTTAACATTTAAGCTTGGAGCCCAAGGCTCTTTATATTGTTCTTTTGCTTTTTCTATCACCAAACTGCATTGTAATTTATTCGTTGCGAGGCGCAGCTTCATGGTGCACTTTGACCCTGGACAGTGCAGCGGCAGAGCAGCCAAGTGGGCGCCGTTTCAATTGTTCAGTTCCATTGTTGGCAGAATTTGCATCCTTGACATTGCCATTGACATTGGCTTTTAGTTGCTAAAGGACTTGTTGTTTTTTTATAAGCTCTCAAGGCTGCAGAGTGTGCCTAGTGATGACAGGCCAAAAGTCGTGACACGTAAAAGCGTAAGAGCGTAAGAGAGCGCAGATCCTGTCACACGCACAGCTTGCTGTTATACGCACATGCAATTGCACTGCTTGCTGGTAGTGACTTTGCACTGCTTACTGATAGACTTGCATGCGACGCTTTCATCAACTCAATTTAAACAAATTTGATTTGTTTATTCAAACATATTGGAAAATTCTACATTTAATTGATGCTGATTAAGTTTAATTGGTTTTATAAGCATTTTACAATTATTCGTCAGGCACCTGATTCACAAATTTGTAGCTCGCGTTGTTCTAAAGTTTTATTTTTAATTATTTTACAATTATCATTATTTATTTGCCTACTCACAGTATACATTTCTGTATATAGCAAAAAAATAGAAAGAAAATTGTGTTGTGTTTGCCAGTCGGAAAATATACGCTATATTTAAACACGCTCATTATAATATTTGTATTTATACCCTGTAGACAACTGGAGTAATGGGTATTTGGGGCCAACTAAAATAAAATATTTAAATAAAAATTATTAGCTTATCTTCAATAAATTTAATTCATAACTTACAATGATTTAATCCTCAATTTCAACTCAGTCCACAGGGTATCAGCCAGTCGAACACACTCTGGCCTCATTTGCATTTGTTAGTCATCAGCGCTGCACCGTTTCTTAACCCGGCCAATTCAGCTGTCAGCATGAGTGAAGGGAAGCTGTCAGCCACAGAAACCGCTTAACGGATCAAAAGGGGCTGGAGTGGGCGTGGCCATGTTGTTGACACAGTCTAAAGGAAATCTATAATTGGATGCAAAGAAATTTGCCTTTGCTTTTACTTATAGACACTCTGCATAAACCGACTTAAGAGAGCTCTGTGTGGGGCAGCAGCACCTGAAAGGGGCGTGGCAACTACTAGGATGTGAGAAACAGGTGGCAACTCAAGGACAAGGTCGTTGCGAACTGCAGTTGGCATGGCTTGAGAGAGAAGAGAGAGCAGTGCAAAGCAGAGCAGAGCTGGCTTTGTGGCAAGTAAGTGTGTCTATCCCCCTTTCTCTCTACTATAAAATTGGCTCCCTTTCATTGCCCCAAACAAAACTGCGTGCAGAAAGGAAATTGTTTCCGTGTTTGGTTTTCCTTCACTTTTCCTAGTGATTTTCATTTTCGCTTTTGAATTAGTAACACTAGAAATTCAATTTCAATTTGCATTTCCATTTCCATAATCACTTGACAGCAGTTCCACTCAGTGCCTGGCAATCTATCTACTCGTAGTATCTGGTATCTGGTATCTGGTATCTAGTATCTGGTAGCTGTATCTGTATTTGAGACGGAATCGCTTGCGTTTTAGAACCCGTACTCTAAAAATGAGTAGAGGAGTCTATTAAGTAAGGAGGCGTTTCCGACCCCATAAAGATATATATTCTTGATCAGATATGAAAGCGCCAGCTCATAAGGAGCGGGCAGCAGAAATAACAACAAGAACAATCACCTCCACAAGCTTAAGCAGACTCCCACACTCTTTGCGCTAATTGCGCTCAGAGATCTCTGCCGCTGTGTGTGATTGTTGTGATCTGCAAAGCTCTCAAACGGTATAAGTTTGAGTAAAAGTACCAGGCAAACAGAAATAATCAGCAGGTTGCAATACATAAAGTACATAAACGAAAAGGTTTGTTTATACACGTGCACAGCTTGGACTCCCGCCAAACCAAAAAGGTTTGTTTATACACGTGCAACGCCTCCCTCTTCCACCCACTCTCTGTTTACGATCTCTTCGCTGTTTGACCTACTGTCTGTCCGTCTGTCCGTCCATTTGTCTATCCGTCCGCCTGTCCGTCCATCCCTGTGACCACCTGGATCTTTTAAATCTGAGCTGAAATACCAAGTCAACAGAAATAGACAGCAGGTTGCAATACATAAAGTAAATAAGCGAAAAGGTTTGTTTATACACGTGCATGGCCACCCTCTTCCACCCACTCTCTGTTTACGATCTCTTCTCTGCTTGTCCTTCTGTCTGTCTGTCTGTCCATCTGTCTGTCCGTCTGTCTGTCCGTCCATCTGTCTGTCCGTCTGTCTGTCTGTCCATCCATCTGTCTGTCCGTCTGTCCATCCGTCCGTTTGACCACCTGGGTCCTTTAAATCTGAGCTGAAATACCAGGCCAACAGAAATAATCAGCAGGTTGCAATACATAAAGTAAACAAACAAAATGGTTTGTTTATACACGTGCACAGCTTGGACTCCCGCCAAACCAAAAAGGTTTTTTTATACACGTGCACAGCCTCCCTCTTCCACCCACTCTATGTTTACGATCTCTTCGCTGTTTGTCCTACTGTCTGTCAGTCTGTCTGTCCGTCTGTCTGTCAGTCCATCTGTCTGTCTGTCCGTCCGTCTGTCTGTCAGTCCATCTGTCCGTCCGTCCGTCTGTCTGTCCGTCCATCTGTGGGTCTGTCCATCCGTCCGTATGACCACCTGGATCTTCTAAATCTGAGCTGAAATACCAGGCCAACAGAAAGATCAGCAGGTCGCAGTGCAAAAATTATTTAACTTTAACAGTTACTTAACAGTAACTTAACATTGGCTTAACATAACGTTTACTTAACAGTAACTTAACATTGACTTAACATAACATTGACTTAACATAACATTGACTTAACATAACATTGACTTAACATAACATTGACTTAACATAACATTTTCTTAACAGTAACTTAACATTGACTTAACATAACATTAACTTAACAGTAACTTAACATAACATTGACTTAACAGTAACTTAACATTGACTTAACAGTAACTTAACATTGACTTAACATAACATTGACTTAACATAACATTGACTTAACAGTAACTTAACATTGACTTAACAGTAACTTAACATTGACTTAACATAACATTGACTTAACATAACATTGACTTAACAGTAACTTAACATTAACATTAAATTAACATGCACAAAATTATTTTGCTTAAACTGGGCTCTTGTAAACTCTGTTGTGTCTTACTGTGGATTTCTTTTCGCCTGAGAATTCAACTGGGAATTTGAATATTCCAGCTGTAATACCAAGCGAACAGAACTTTCAGTAGAGCTCAAATCCAAAATTTAAACTATAACATTTTTAATTTAATAACCGCGAATTAGCGGTTTTGTAAGCCTGACAAAAGTCTGCTTTGTACTTACATAAACACACTCAACCAACTCTTTGCTTAGTATACTCTTTTGCACAGGGTGTCTGCTAGTCTTGGTCCACTACTGTATTGACTTGTGTCTCCATAAAGCATTTTTCTCATAAAGATACAAATTTAATCATTTATTTTAAGCAGAAACAGAAACAGAAACATTCCTTAATCCCGGGACCTGTGGGACTTTGAACAGCGACAGAAATCTTTGGGAAATTTGCTGGCAACGCTTCTAAGAAATATTTAAAATGATATTAAAATACTTGAAATTAAATATAGTATATAATTGAAATATATACAATTTATATATATACAATATGTACATACATGTGTGTGTGTGTTAAGTAACAAGGCGTTGACATTGCAAGCGCTGTTCGCTTAACTCAGAGGATTCCCGAGATGATGCTACCAAATTTACTACACTGACCTTGACTTTGAGTGTTGATAGAAAAAGTGGCAACAGATTTGGCTAGCCAGAGGCAACGCGACCAAAACGTCATGCTTTACCGGCAACAAACGACCACGAGCTGAAGCCGTGCACAAACACGATACTCGAATCTCTTAAAGAATTGCGAAAGAACTGGTGGTCACCTCACCAGGAGCTGAAAGCAGGGAGAAGTGGTTGAAATGGGCAGTGGGTTTTGACAAGCGCCAGCAGGAAACAAGCGAAGAAGTCTAGTAAAAAGTGTTGAAATTAGTAGACGACAGTTTTCAGCAAGGGGTTAACACGCCTAGCAAAGACCCAGCACTTAATATAGAGACTTTGATAGCTTGACAAATGTAAATACATCTGCAGAGTCTTAGCAGACTTGAAACACCTTTTGACCCTTTGTGTACAGGGTCTAAGAAGAGGAATGCCGATTTTAGTTAAGAATTTATATATATTTAAAAGAGCGAACACTGACCATGCCAAACGAACTTTATTAGCAGCTGTTGCCAACTTGGGTCACCACACACCACTACAAACACACACAGACACACACAGACACACGCATACACAACCCGTGGGCGTTGTGGCGAATACTTGGCTAAATGCCAGCAATCTATTCATGCCAACGGGCATCAGTTAGAGGCAAGGGCAGCAGCTAAAGCAAACAGAAGCAGCAGCCGCCCATGAAGGCTTTATGAATGCGTCACGCCCACTACGCCACACGCACAGTATCAAGCTGTAGTCGTACTGTCATGCCAAGCAGTAACTTGTGACGTTGCACTGCTTGGCACTGGAATAAGTAAAGCAACAGCAAAAGAGAGCAAAAGAGAGCGAGAGAGAGCGCAGCATAGCGACTGATCGTGTTCCTTTAATGTTTGAAGCATCAGCCGATGACGCGTCGTTCGTCAAATACACGAAGCGCGGGCAGAGACGTCGGCAGCGCGCTGACTGGACTGAAGGGACTGCATTAACCCCAGTAAGTATGCAACACTGTTTGTGTGTGTGTATGAAATCACCGGCACATGCATGGCTAAAGCGTAAAAGGAAAAGAGAGAGAGTGAGTAAAAGCGAGAGACAGAAATTCATGACCCAATGAGTCAATGTCAATAGTAGATGCCAATGACAGCAAAGTCGTGTGGCCCACTTAATGTGCACACACAGACAACACACCAGAGTAGGCAAAAGTAATGCATTTCTTTATATTCATTTCACTGCATTTTATATAATTTTCCCTTTTTTTATAAGCTTTTTGGCAAACGGAAACAAAATTGCGACGCAAATATATATAAAATCGAGAAAGAGTGAGAGAGTCGCCTCGACTTTTGGATACCTGTTACTCAGTTTGAATATGTTGTTAAGAATGGGCGCTCCTTCATATGTGGAGCACAATATATGGTAGCTGCTATATAGAAGTTCAGTGTGTTTATGTTGTTGGGAAATGTATTCTGTATTAGCTATGGAAGAACTGTAACTAGCTGCAGCGTCAGAAACTTAAGCTTTAACGTTAACTGTTAATTCTATTTTTGCTGTCTCCCTTCACACACTTCCAAGATCTCGCTCCCCCCGCTAATTGGAGTCAGAGATCGCTGCTGCTGCTTGTGTGAATGTTCGTGGACGCCAGCAGAGCGCACGACCACAATCACAGGCTGCTGCTCAGTCGCTGTTAGTGTGAGTGTTCGAGGCAACTGTTATTGCTCTGCCGCTGTTGACTCCCTGTTAGTCGCTCAGAGCGCGCGCTCTCTCTCTTTTCGTTTTCTTTGCTTAACAGTCGCCAACAGCAAAAAGCTTTCTCGACTGTTGATGGGTATGGCTCTGCCACGCCTCCTGCTTCCTTTTACACACATATTAACGACAAGAGTATACCCTTTACCCACCCGAGTAACGGGTATAAAAATTCATTTACGACGAAACTAAAAATAATGCTACCAAATCTGCAGCCAGACTATTAATATATGAATAATATACCATAAATATTTGTGTGGCGACGTATGTACACACACGTACGTGTACTTACCTATAGAAAACAAGCACACACACACACTTACACTTGTAAATACATTCACGCTTATGTGGATCAAGTTTAATTTAATGCCAACGATATGAAAAATAAATACAAGAATCGCATGCAAATACTGCAGTCAAACACTTGACTTGCTAATACCCTGTAAAATACTATATGCATAAATATGATGGGTGGACACTTATGCCCCAACTGTGCAGGGTATTCCAGCTGGCAACGAAAACAAAAACATTTTGCAAATCATAGTGTGAGTCGTTACAAAGAAAACTCAACAAAATATTGTTCTCTAATGTTTATGCATATATTGGATTTTGATTCTTATAGCTAAGTAGTTATACTATATGGCGTCGACTTCTGCAGCGCAATGAATCTGTTTGTTTTTCTTTTCAATTGCGTCAATGGCAGCTACGTTGAACCCAGAAGCGATTTTCAGAAAGGGGGCGGGTCTCAAATACATTTCAAATGCCGCAGAATCAAGCGAAGAATTCACTCGGTGCGTATACGTAATCAGCTGACTGCGCACTGCCAATTTAGTTCCTATTCTCCACAGTAGTAAAGTCAAATTTACAGATTCCTCTACTCATCATTCACCTAGTTCCCAGTCCCATCCCTCGCCCCTCATTTCGCTTTCGATTTCTTCCGGCAGCTTCAATGACATAAACAAATTCATTTGTTGCTGCTTAGTCAGCCAAAAGTTCGACTAAACATAAACAAATGATAGAAACCATAACACAATTAGGGAATTGGGACAAAAGGGAACTTACAAAGTTTCAGAATAAATAAACATTTATTAACCTGCCCTGAAAAACTTATGATTAATCTAATGACATGATTCATTTCTACAGCAAACTACGAAATAAATTTATTAATTATTAATTACTCAAGCTAGAAATATTGCTTTTCTTTTCATGTATTTAAACATCATGTTAAGCATTTAATTATTATTTTAAAATGAAAGGAATTTTCTTTTCAGAGCACAGCTGTGCGAGAAACATGTAGAAATATTTTACTATATTTTCTGGGCTGTCAAATCAATTAAATTTGATATAATTTAGCAAGTGCGATAAAAACTAAAAATTACCCCACTCGTTATATATTTAATTACACACAAATACACGCAAATGGATGGCTATAAAATTTGTTGGCTTATTTATAAGCATTTAGAATTTCAAGTATTTATTTTACAGCACTCGCACATGAATGTGGTCAAAGAGACTCATGGGTTTGTGTGCCTCTAAAGCTTTTTGTGGGCTGCGGACTGCGGGCTGTGGGCTGAGACACAAAAGTTCAAGGACGCCTCAGATTCCATTTGTATAAATTCAAGGAAATTGGGGTATAAACATTCCATGCGCTGCTTGCACAATATACCCTGCCTAAGGGTTAAAGCGGCAAGCAGTGCGATTCGCACAGTTCGCACTGGTGAACGCAGCTGAGCTTATGGGTACAAACTGTTAAATGTGCTACCACTTGGTACATATTTTTGTACCTATTTCATATGCAGCACACAAAGAGTATTTGCTAGTCACGCAGTTGCTTTCTTTTAGCTCTTGTTGGTTATTTGAGCTATTTTATAAAGCAAACAAATTGAAATTTAAAGCACTCGCAACTAGCTGATATTAAATATTTAACAAATACCTCATTCCCAGTAGCTAAACAACAGATAAACTTATTTAATTGAATGTTAACTAGAAGTCACGCTAAATTCTGGGAATCCAAAGCGGGTTTTTTGCATTATCGATTTTGGGTACACAAACAACAACAGCTTATACGTGTGTGTGTGTAAATAATTTATGCAGAGGTTCATAATCATTTCAATACCAGGTATTATCGCCGACAAACCCATCTCGCAAGGAGTCCAAAGTCACGCACTTTGGTAAGCACTTGGAGTGGGAGTTCCTCCCCCTCCTGCCGCCCTCTTAGGCTAAGTAAGTCCCTATCTTGGCTAGATAAGCGCCGTGTCCGTCTAGATACTGCCGTCATTAATAAATTGATGGGATTTCAGCGCTGTCAGCAGTTTACATTATTTAATGGATGCGCCGTGAAATTTCTGCTAATTAATAATAATTATCAAATTGGACAATAATATTGACAGAGCTAATCCAGATTGCTAGCCGATAATTATTTATAGACTATATAAAAACAAATAAAACGATAAGTCTGGGCAGTCAAGACTCCTTACCGCTGAAATCATTATTGATACATCATTCAAATTACAGCAAGATACACAAATTATTCAATTGCGTTGCAGATTTTACACAAATTATCCACAAAGTACGTAATTTGAAATGTGTCGTTTGTTTTCATGCTGCGCATTAGTTGAGACGACGCACTTGGGGTAGTTGGGGGCACCTGGGGCACTTGGGACGAAGGCAGAGCCGGAAAACAAAGCTAAACAAACAGTTCTGACTTCACTTAGTGCAGGCACTTTAGCTGTTTAGTAGCTAGAAGGCAGAGCCGGAAGACAAAGCTAAACAATTATAGCTGTTATAGTTTATATCTGTTTTGTAGCTAGAACTGACTTTTCTTTTAAACTATAATCTAAGTTCTTAGTTCTAAAATTTAATATTTTTATTTTTTTAAGTAAGAAAGTATTTACCGCTAAAAAATCTAGCTATTTTGTCAGTCCATTTCTATTAGCACTGAAACTCCACAGCTGCGTCGCCAGCGAAGTGCCGAACTGCGACTCAATTCGACTCGACTCAAGTACAGTGGGGCCTCTTTATGAAGGAGTCCAATTACAGTGGTCGTTAGGCAAACTTTGTAACCGAAGCTGAATTAACACATTTGCTGGGCTAATTACGCTGGTAACGAAAATAAACGCCTATTAAATTTAAGACACAACTTAAAGACTATGCTTTGGGCTGAGATCCGATTTTAGACGGGTCTAAACACATTTGTCAAATGGGTATTACCCAAGTGTTATGAGCCACATAATCCCCCGTAGACAACAAAGAGAGGCAACTGTGCCAAGCACCTGACACGTGTCTCTGCGTGGAATCGATGAGCCCGAGACAGAGACCTTGGCTTGATTGCTGACGTTGCTTCTCCACGACGACGATTCTTTCAGAGGAGCGCTGTAATAACCAGAAAAGCGAACACAACAAAAGCGGCTTAAATGTGATTTGGTAAACAAATATATGTTATCTAGTTAAATGTAATTTTATTTGCAATTTTAAAAACAGTTTTTTATTTTAGTTTTAGTTATTAATCAATGCCCAACAATGAAAACCAAGCCAACCAAGAATTACGTAGTCTAAAACATCCAGTTCGTTATATCAAAATGAAGAAATATAAATGAATTAACCACTGGTTGGATTACTTATTTTAGCCACTTGGCCACAATTAGCCAATTTGGCTTTCACATGGTCCAAATATATATATATATGTATATATCCACATAGCCATAAAAATCTACTATAAATACAAATATCAATTGATTACTTACAAAACACTTTCCACTTCCCACTTCACATCGAAACGAAGTGGGAGCTTGGCTTAGACTAAGGCTTATTAACTATATGTATATGTATGTGTATTTATTTATACGGCAATTAGTTAGATACTATGTTTATTATTTTACAATTTTGCTCGCTCGCTGTGCATATAAAATTCGAGAGATTGCGAGCGATGGAACGAATCTACTATAAAAACGAAGCTACACATGATAGACAACTAGGATTGCAATCGATCTGAGAACTAACTGTATATATGTATATAGCTACTCTTATGTAGTACAAAAATATTTCCGTATTTATAAATGTGCATTGAATCTACATGCCGAGCAGACACTCGGTGTTGCCGATAGCGGCAAACTGCGCGGGCTACGCTTGCGTCACAAAATACATTTCCCCCGAGGAGCCAACGACCACGGCATGTGTATCACCAGGAGCACCTCCACTGCCGGTCAGCGCACTTGGTGCTGCTGCTATAATATTTGATATATCGGTGCCATTGCTAACAATGCTGACGGCCCCGCTGAACGCTGCATTTGAGCTGGTGGCAAGCAGTTGATCTCCAGCATTGCTGCTGTGATCCGTATTCTCCACATGCTGCTGCAAACTATCAATGTTGTCGTAGAGTGTGGAGCACTCTCCACACTTGTAGAAGGGTTCAACGCATTCCGGATGCTTGCGCTCCACGTGCCAGCGCAGATTGGCCGCATTCGAGAAGTTCTTGCGGCAATTGGAGACGCCACAGCAATAGGCACGCTGCTGATGCGTCTGTCGGTGTCGATAGAGTATCGCCTTCGATTTAAATGTGCGATTACAGATATTGCACAACGGTGTATTCGTTTCAGCATCGTGTGTCTTCATGTGCATGCGCAGCATGCCTGGTCCCTTGAAGCTCTTCAAACAGATCTCGCACTGCGGCTGCTTCTTGCAATTGGCCCGTATCCAGTTCGTGTGCGAATGCATGTGATTCTGCAGGCCCTTGAACTGTCGGAACTCCGTGCTGCACAAGTGGCAGATGTAGCGACCGGAGCCCAATGGAGATGTGTGTTGCCTGATGAATTCCGTCACCAGATTGGCATCTATCTCGTAGTTGTCATCGGCTCCTGCTGCTGCAATCACTGATGCCGTTTGTACCAATTGACGGGAGTTGGCAGCGGCCAATTTGCTGCTGATCACGGGTGGACTTGGCTGGTGATGATTACAGGGCTGCTCCACCGCTGACTGTTGCTGTGAGGACTGCTGCTGCTGTTGTTGGTTACCACGACGTGCTCGCTTTGCTGCACTTGGCGTGGGACTGGGTGTGCTGGTCACTTGCAACGGAGGCGCCACCAATGTGTCCTGACTGAACTCGACCACCGCATTCTCCAGCGAGATGCTGTGCAGTTCAACGGGCTGCTGTTGTTGCTGCTGCTGCTCGTGCAATTGCTGCTGCTGGGCATCGACATCGATGAATGCGTGCTCAATGTCACTGGCACTGACTTCGCCATCGTGTTGCTCCATGATCGCATAGTGCAATTCATCATCGACATCGCCACCGAGCACACCGTGATCCTGATCATCTGTTATGTATTCACAGTCGTCCACCGGTGTCATGTCCTCGCCATCGATCTCAGCATCGCCATCGTCCAGCATGTCCTCATCTTCCAGTTGGATCTCTTCAATTATGAAGTTATCCTCGTCGTCATCCTCGTGCTTGACACCTTCCTCGTGTTGCAGCAGCTGCTCGTCAAAATACTCGTGTTCTTGATCCTGCTCCTGATCCTGGTTTTCGCTCTGCGTGAGATCCTCGTCAATTAACACCTGATGATGATGCTGCTGATGTTCCTTAAGAAAGTCTTGATGCTGTTCATCATCCAGCACAATCGTTTCAAATGTATGACCCTTTCCGTCCAACTGCTCATACACCTCGTCCAGCTCCTCGTCATCCATTTCGGCATCGTCCATCAGCTGCACATCCGCATCCGCCAACGACGCCCCGCTGCTCGCCGTACATATCTCCGACGCACCATTCGCCGTGCTAACCGGCGCCAAGGTGTGTCTCTGTGGCACCAGCTGAACCAATTGCAGCGTCTGTGTGCCATTTGGCTGCTGCACAATTTGCAGCGTTTGTCCGTTGGGTGCCTGCAACAATTGGGGCAGGAATTGCGAGTGTTGTGGTGCTTGTGTTGCATTCTGTGCCGTCGTCTGTGGAGCTGTGCTTATGATTTGAGCCAACTGCGGCGTCACAATCTGCGTCGTTATGAATTGGCCATTTGGTAGAAGGATTTGTTGTGCTGTTGTTGTGGGCAGTAGCTGTGCGGGCGCCGGCTGCAGAGTGGGCAGCTGGATTTGTTGTATTTGCGGTGGTTGGTGTTGATGCTGGTGGGTCACTAGCGGAGGAGGCGGTGGCGGCGGTGCTGGCTCCTGTAGCAGCTGTGTTGCCTCCAATTGCTTTTTAGACTGACGCGAGGATATTTTACGCATGAGAGGCTTTAGTTTAGTCTTCGGCTGTAATTTAAACTATTAGTAATCATATATTTATGTAAATTTATTTATAATTACCTTCGGCTGCTGCTGTTGCTGGGGTTGTTGTACCAGGAAAATAGGGGACTGCTGTTGTTGTTGCTGCTGCTGTTGTTGCTGTAACTGTTGCTGTTGTTGCAGAATTTGTTGCTCCAATTTTGTTTGCTGCTCCTCGAGCAGTTGCTGCTGCTTAAGCTGCTTCTGCAGCAGCTTCTGTTGCTTGCGCTCCAGCGGTGTCAGCGACTCATCGTGCCCCAGACGCACCGTAAGTGTTCTGATATATTCCCTCAATTCCTTGTCACTGCGCTCCACTAGCGTCTTAAACGCATGATTCCGACTGACCGCATGGACACACTGCACGCAGATTTTGTCGGGCCAACCCTCAATAGGTTCGACTCGTACGCTGGTGCAATCCATAAGCATTTCTGGCACCTTTTCACTAAATAGGGGACGCATTTCCTTGCGCTCTGATATACATACACGACAGATTTTGTCCAATTCCAGTACCTTCTTCCTGTCCATCATAACTGGAGCTTCACTGTGTAATATAATTGCAGCTTCCTACTAAAAATATTGAGATAATTAGAATTTTTTTTTTGTCAACAGCAGCAATGTATGAGAAACTCGCTGATAAGAAGCTATTTAAATTTTGCGCCTTAAATATTCTGGCAGCACCATGAGTGGCAAAACAGTCTGGCAGCTCGTTGATAAGGGAGCGAGCGAGTCGACTATACTGCGGACACGACACGACGACGACGACAACTAGTTATACATAATTTAGCATCCTAGTATTAGTGCGAACGAAAAAACATATTTTAACTACTTTCGCAGCAAACGACACAAATTTATTTTGATTCGTTTTCATGTTATTTATCTTATATACATCGATTATTTGCTCATACATGTTGCACACTGTTTCAGAGCGTTGATTTATGCACTTCACTTCTGGCTTACCCGAACAATATTTATATAATTTGTGTGGGTTCCCTTCGCCTTTGCACAATATTCCACATTAAATTCGTTTTAAATATGGCCGCGTCACACAATTTCCAAATGAAAAATGCAAAAATTTTACATTTTTAGCAACTAGCGCGAGTTTGTTTTGAAACGATGCGAAACAAAAACAAATGGGGCACCAGTTGGTTATTCTGGCAAGTAAATGAAATAACTAGACTTCGACCAGTGCCAAATTAATAAAAATTCGATGAATGAAATTTCTCTGCAACCGCAATGGTGCTGTTTCTGCTTTTGTCTTCTTCTGTCGACTGCAGTATGCGCGAGGCAGCTGAAACGACGACTACCCACACACGCGCGTCACACATATATAGCTCTCTTTTTTGTTTCGCCCCGTCTTCTGCTTGTGTGAGTGAGATATGCGTATGTGGCGTGACCGTCAAAAGAGTGCTGCCAACTCGCTCATTTTAATAGACTTCCATCAAAAATTGGGCGCAAATTTTAAAACTTAATTTGGTTTTGTTTATATTAGCTTATATTACACAAAAAAATTAATATTTGCAGAATTTTAATTGTCATTATATAATATATAGTAATTAATTTAATAAATACTGGTTCCGGCTACACACGGGGTGGGCTAAAAAATAAAAAATATATGTAAATAAAATCAAAATATGAAAAGCATTGTTATAAATATACTTATCTGTCCGTCTCTCTATCTCTCACTCTTTCTTCCTGGTTCTGCTTTCACTGTGGACTGACATAAGCTGGATGCTATACCTATGCTTGAGTATGTGGCAAGATAAGCTGAAAAGTAAATAAAATATTTATGCATATTTATTAAATATAAAAAGCATTACGCATTAATTGAAAAAATGCGCATATATAGAGTAAAGTTCATGTTTATTGCAATATTTCTTTTTAAATACGATTTCAAATGAATATCTTTTTTGGTGCTGGCAATACAAACTAAAAAATAAAAAACAAATAAGGAATGCTTAATGGTGAATAATAACACTTATGTGGCTTTCATTATCCGATATGGATTTAAATATATAATAAATGGGCCTTTGTTGTCCAGCTAATAAAGCGCACTCAACAGACCATTAAATTCACTTCTTAAGCAGTTTATGAACTTCTTTGTTCTGTCCAATGATTTTGGAATCCACAATTTCAATTTTATAATTCATATTGTCAACCAGTTCGTTTTGCGATTCAATTTCCGTTCCTAGATCGGTGGCCAAGAATTTCAGTCGTGTCAAATTATCGCACATATCATCGAGATTCGATTCCAACTGTTTCTGAAAAGGATCAGCATGTTTCTGTTGCTGCTGAGCTTGGCGCTGCTGAAAGGAACTGGCATCGCCACGTATACGAGTAGCCGGATGACTCTCATAGCGTTCCGTTGGAGACATTGGTGCTTTTGACATGCCACCATCATATGATGCTCCTGCTGCTGCACCTGCGTTGCAGTTGGTTTCCTGAGACGATTGACTGTTGGTGGGTGATCTAGTGGTCGGTGGTGGAGGCTGATCACGGCTGCCAGACAGATAGTTCTTCAGACCACCAAAGACGCTTTTCAATCCATTTAAATGACGTTGACTAAATCTCAAGGTCGAGTTAATCTCATCCAATTGATTCGAGGTCTTTTCCAGCTGTTCCCGTTGTCTGGCCAACTCCACGGCTGTTGCTTTACCGACCTCCTCAGTTTCATAGAGCAATCCTATGATATTTTGAATATTTAAATTATAATTAAATACTGGTAACGCCCCCCAAAGCTATTAAGCCCTACTTGTAGTACATACCCAAGCTTTTCTGTGTAGAGTCCAACGTGCGCTGTTCTATTTCTCGCCGCTTCTCGGCGTACGCCTGTCTTTGAGCAGCTACCGAGGATGATGTGGATACATCGTCAGCGTCATTATCAAATGGATTCGTACTACGCTGTGGTTTATTGTTGCGCGTATTTTTCAGAAACAAATCGTCGTCTACATCCGCAAGCTTATCAATGTCAAAATGGTCGTTTACTGGTTGCAGATAATTGTTGGCCATTTTGGCTTGCTTTGACGATTATATGTAGTTTTTAAGCAATTTCAAATTATTAATTTTGTTTTTGTGTCCAATTTGATAATATTCAGACTTTTTCTTTGTTTTTATTAATGCTTCTTATTGGAAACACTATCGCTTTCTTAGTATTATCGATATTCCATGTCACGACAAGTAATGACACCTTTATCGATTATAGAAGCGCTGCAACCATGCTCTGTTAGTTTGCCGCTGTTAAGTTCAAATTTGAAATGTAATTTAAGTAACTGCTGTATATGAAAATTGTTCTTTTGGTGGCTTTATAAATTTATAACTTTTTATTGGTTAACGATTAACGCTTAATTTTTTTACATTTTGATCTTGAGACAATACTTGTTATTGACATAATCATAAGATTTCGATACTGGTTCATAAGAACAAACTCGTGAACGACAAATGGAGACTCAGCTTGTTCGCTCAGTTAGTAAGTCGTTCTAGACGGACTGCCCTGTGTCCGCAATTTTTTATGTCGTTTTAAATCATAGAAAATTGTTTAAACAAAGGAGAAAAATCATATACTGAACAATACGAAAACCGAAATTGACTGCGTGAAAATTAACAGATATACAAACTCATTTGTAAAATGCGTTGTTATTTACAAATTTTAGCCGCGTCATGTGTCATCGTCACGCTTTTGTCAGCACAGTCGGCAGCGGCGTCGACGGCGGCCACAAAAGTAGTGAAGACAGATGGAAAACTAATTGAATTGGATGAGGATAACTGGCAACTAATGTTACATGGCGAATGGATGATTGAATTGTAAGTAAAACAAAGAAGTCTAGGGCAATCGAAAAAAGAGATATTTAACGCAGCCGCAGTTTGTGTGGGGTGTAACCGGCATAAAGACGGCACCACTACAGCAACAACAGCGACATAAAGTATCAAGAAGAAGAGCTGTAGCAAGAACAACAACATCAACTTAGCGGGAGCTGGTTCTGGTTCTATGGAATGTTGCATTCCGTTTAAATGTGTGTTGCACGTTCCTGATTGGCTGTATGGCTAATGCCTGACACATGGTCCACAGTAGCAATGCTTTTGCTATTTTGACAGCTGTTTTTAGTCACAAAAAAAACACGCAAATTTAATTAAATTTGGAAATGTACACAATGTTTAAGCGACTTAACCTAAATTAAATTTGAATTACTTTTTAATACACTTACAGCTTTGCTCCATGGTGTCCAGCCTGCAAGAATCTGGCGCCAGTGTGGGAACGCTATGCAAACACAGCAAAGGATGTCAATGTCCATGTGGCTAAAATCGATGTTACCACGTCGCCATCGCTAAGTGGACGCTTCTTTGTCACAGCCTTGCCCACCATTTATCAGTGAGTATAACCTAGAAATGTCTATCCAAATGAGTTACTTCAACTTGATACTCCTTATTTTTAGCGTCAAGGATGGTGAATTCCGTCAATATCGCGGCGCACGTGATGCTGACGCTCTACTGTACTTCCTCAAAAAGAAAACTTGGCAGTCCATTGAGCCACTGTCCTCCTGGAAGAAACCCGACACGATTCACATGTCCTTGTTGTCCTATTTCTTCAAACTGTCGCACACTCTGAAGGTACGTTCCCTAGCTACTCATGCAATCATTGACATAGTTGCTAGCTCATTGCACGCACACGTATACGGAAGCTTATCTGTCATGATAATGCGAAGAGGTTAGATCGCCTGATCTATGCGTATATTAAACGTGATTGAATTGGACAATTTAAGCTTCCGTGCGTTTGTATCGTTATTATCATTGTCACTATGTGTATTGTGTATACTAATAGCACACGCAAAAACTCTTTAAGGATTTCAACGCACGTTTGCAGGAGGAATATGGATTGCCCACGTGGGGATCATATGCTCTCTTTGCCATTGCCACAATCTTTGTGGGTGCTGCTTTGGGTCTGCTGCTCGTGTGCATTGTGGACTTTGTGTATCCACCAAAGAAGTCGCAACGTCAAAGCTTCTCCGAGTCCCAGGAAAATCTGGATAATTTGGCAACCGAGGAAATTGAAGATGATTTAGAGCCAGTTCCTGCTGAAGACGATGAATCGAACAGCGATGACACTGAAGATATTCCAGCTGAAGATGATGAATCCAACAGCAGCGATGTTCCACCGGCTAGTGATGAGGAGGAACAGGAAATCAAGAAAAAGGAATCAACTGACGACAAAGTGCCTAGCAAGAAGACCGAATCAAAATCAGAGAAACCCGAAAAGGCCAACAAACAAGCCGGCGATGAGGCGACAGAGATTGTGGACAAGCCCAGCACTGAGCAGGTCCGCAAGCGAAAACCACGCAAGGCGGATTAAGTAAAGAAAAGAGGAGTAGTTGACCGTGGAAGTCTATCCGACGGGTCAGCGACGAGAAGGGGCAACAAAAAAGACTAACATTACATTACATTAAATATAAAAGGAACATGAAATGGAAAAAGAAATGGAACCTTTAACAAGATCTGCGAAATGTTGAACGTATTTATGAGCAGCAAACGATGTTTGTGCCTGTTTTTAATTGTTTATCTTCACGCACAACGCACAAATAATAATTAAAAAGAATATATATTATTTTCATGATGTGGCATTTAAGAAATGTTTTCCAAATATTATTATGGAAAACACGCAAATTCTTTGATTTAAGCTGATGTCAAGATAATAATAGCACCTCATGTATTTCATAATTATACGAAACAAGCGTAACAATAACTAAATTAATATTTAGCATCGTAACTTCATTATTTGCCAGGCAATTATTACACTTTTCCTGTGTTTTCATTAACTTTCTTGCAATTTATATTATTCTATTCCTAATGATTCTCAATAAAATTGCAAACTGTATTAAATTTGCGTATTACAAATGGAAATGTTTTGTGTCTTTTCTCAAAAATATTCAAAGCAAAATACAATAAAAGCGACCAAATAACATTTGAGCTATAAAATTCAACAACGAGCAGAGAAACAATTAAAAATATATAAGAATTGAAAATTGATTGTATATTTTAATAAATATTAAATATATAACATTTATATGTATGAATGTAACTGCGAAAGTTTTGGTAAATATAAAAATAGATACAAGTGTACCCAAGAGACCAGAAGTTTTTACTGTAAATTTATTATTTACTGTCTCCAAAGCATCTTTTAATAAATCGAAAATTAAAGTCTCAGTTTTTATAATTTATCTTAAAGAAAACCAAGATTTTTATTTATCAAATTATACATTTCTATACATTTATTTGTATTCAGTTTTATTTTAATAGCTTTAATTAAATAATGTAATT
The DNA here is from genome assembly GCA_018152125.1 of Drosophila dunni. Classification (NCBI taxonomy): domain Eukaryota; kingdom Metazoa; phylum Arthropoda; class Insecta; order Diptera; family Drosophilidae; genus Drosophila; species Drosophila dunni. Next base: position 8,464,483 of record JAECXC010000339.1, on the reverse strand, counting down.
CCCTGCAATTTCGTTGTATTAAAAACTACAAATCATTTATATAGGTGTGTAGGTGTGTGTGTGTGTGAGAGTTGGCCAAATTAATAACATTTTGTTGTTTTCTGTTGCTTGCCAAAATGAATAACTATTGTGTCTACACTGTTATTAGTATAAAAAGTATAAAAGATTACATTTATTTCATTTGCGTCTGCACTTAATATTGTTTAATTTGCCTGATTTGTTGCTATTATTCACTTGGCACTTGTGATTAATGAATTAACTGTTTTGTTTCTGTTGATTAAAAATGAGTTACAACAATTTGTATGTTTAAACAAATAACATTTTAAACAAATGGCTATGGCTATTGTTATGTTCGATTTAACGGTAGGGAGTTTAAAGGGTTTTGTAGGTACTTGGTGTGTGTGTGTATAATTAAATTTCTATATATAAAATATATATTTGATATATATTTTTGTTTGGTTGTATAAAATTGTACTATTGCAGCGTATGGAGGAAGTTTGTGGGAAAGGATTCAAGGTGAAGGGGATTTTATGTGTGAGTGTGTGTGTATGTTTTCAAATACTTTAAGTAATTGGTGAATGTGTGTGTAAATAATTTAGGATTTGCAGTTAACTCGTATGTATGATTTTGCAAACGCCAAATGCTTACACATAAATGTGCAAGTGATTTCCTGACAACAAAAAACAATTGTAATTACTTTAAATATTTAAAAAGCATTAATCGTGTGCATAATTCGTTGCAGCAAATGCAACTGAAAGCAAATTCAAAACTCTAACGGCTATCTCCAAACTCTTTTAAAATGGCAGCCAAGCAGCAAGCAACAAGTGTTGCCACATTACTGCAAAAACCATTTGGTAATTTTTAGGACAATTCTTTTGCATTGCGCTTTCAGTGACATTTGTGGGTGGGGTGGTGTTTGGTAGCGTTGCCATTGTTGTAAAATTAACTTTTGTTTTTGTTTTCTTCTTCGTTTCGTTTAAAAAAAAGGCACACAAAAGGTAATTCTAAAACAACGCAAGTGTCTGTCTTAAAGTACTAAATAACTAGCTTGTTATATGAGGTATTTTGTATGTGTTTTGCATATCGTTTGATTGTGGTGGAAATTTTGTCTGGCAAATTGATGAAATTTTGTAAACCGGTCTATTGCATAAAATTGCAGGTCCGTTACTTTGGCGCGCCTCAGATGCAGCGCGCACAAAGAGAACGTGAAAAAATGTAGCAGTGAAAAAAAATGTACGAAGAACTAGTTGCTGGGGCTATGCAACAAAGTCGAGCGGCCTATTGAAGCCGCCCTTGCGATTCATATACTGACGATACTTGCGCTTGAGAATCACATGCACTTCGCCAACATCGTTGCCCTCGACTTTCTTGTTCTTGGTGGTGTCAAATGTGCAGAATCCCATTGTCTTGAGCATTTCGACCTCCTCTGGTGATTTACCCTCCAGGTCTGCCTCATTGATCTGCGGACGCTCGGCAGCAGCTGCAGCCGCTGAATTGTTTCGTGTAGCGCGACGTGATGTGGACGGTCCAGAACTGCTTCCTGCACCACGTGAACGGGATCTGTGAAATAATGAGCAAATTTTTTGTTCCGTTTGTTTGAGTGCATGAGTAAGGCGACAGCTTGATCTTAATGAAGTGGAAGTTGATTGCATTTAAATTAAGAGAAAATGAATTATATTTAAATGACCTTGGGTAAACTAGGCCACAGCTTTTTGTAATTTCGACGGTGCGGCTGTGAATTTGCAATTTAAGGATTTAATTATGAAACGTGACACCGCTTTGATTGATGAATAATGATATAGAATACAGAACTGGTTTACATTTTTGTGATTTCCTTGTATTTCGACAGACAGTTTACAAAAGATAACAATTTGTATGCGATTTGTTTTGTGTGTGTGTGTTTTGTTGATGTTTTTCTTAAATATAAAAGTTAGAGCTGAATGCCTAGGACATTTCCTCAATTAGCGCTGCACGCAGCTTTGTTGTCACCGTGGCCGGCTGTGCTTGGTTCAATTTGAACACGCTCTCGATAACTGAAATTTCGGTTGCGGTTGTATTCATGCCCACAAACGATATCCAATCGTTGACTACCATGCCAGCGGCTAAGACTTCACTACCGCGATTAACGGTGCCGGCGACTAGAGGAACCTGCAGCAGCGACGACAGCTCATCCTGATCCTGTATGCTAGTTTTTGGATGCACCATGCCGCCCTGATTGCTCAGCACTGTGTAAGAGCCGACAAGAGTGTTTTCGGCAATGGTCTGTCGGAAAACTTCCACTTTGAGTACGTCTGCGATAATCTCTTCGGTTTCCTTATCCAAATCGGGATGAACCAAAGCCACATAATCGTTGCATGCAATCACATTGCCCAATGCAGACAGACGCTCCTCGACACGCTGAATCTTCACGGCATCGGGTAAACTGTTTCGCAAATGCTGCAGTTCTTCATCTGTGGTGGAATGCGGTACGAGCAAGCCATTGCGGTTGCCGACTGTGAGGCGTCCAATGATGCGGCAGCCTCCAATGTTGGCGTGTATAACCGGAATGGTCTCTGCCAACTCAGCCTCGTAGGTGCTGTAGAAGGTCTCGGATCCGCCAATGGCCACCAGGCAATATGTGTTTGTTAATTTGCTGAAGACGCCAATGTCGTCATTATTTTCAAATTGTACGCGGAGTGCCATTTTGTGTTATTTCGAATTATTTAACTGTGTTCCTTGTTGATTCCTTTTGTTTTCTAACGTCGGACGCTGACTGTTCTCTACTTTTTAATCTATTTATGTATATAGCTTGCTTTATGTGATGAAATTCGCAAATTTCACTTCACGTGGTAATTTACTGAGCGGCTTCCGAAAAGAACAAATGAATAAGACAGAGCGAACTAGTGAACTGTCAAAACACACACACATTTATATACGCAGGGTTGCATTGCGAAAAAGTTTAAATACTGTAGCTGCCGTTCAGATGAACCAGTTCCGCTTAATAGTATTATTGCCACGCTTCATAATTAAGCTTATAAATAATTTAGTAAGTTAAAACGTTAGTACTTTATACTTATCGTTGTGGTTTGGTACACTACACTTGCTTATTCACCTCGAACGCCTTCCTCTCACACGGTCCCTGTCACGGCTGCGGCTTCTGTCACGCTCACGATCACGTTCCCGGTCACGGCGGTTGCTACTGCTCCCAACGCCGATGGCTTCTCTTTCTCTTGAGCGTCGTTCTCGTCTCTTTTTGCGCTCTGTACGCTCCTTTTCCCGTCGTCTGTGTGCGGGTGAAGCTGGACTGCGACTGCGACCCATTTTATCCTTTTGTTATGTATGTTATAAACGTATTGAATAATACAAAACGTCTAAACATGATAGCGCGCAATTTATATAAGTTACACTCAATTTATAAGATTTATCTAGTTTCACACACTCACCGTTGCCTAATGCTGTGTCTAGCTTAAATTATGCGACACCGGCATTTAGTAAAAAGCGCTAAACTTAAAACTAAACTTAAGAAACGAAGCGCGTTCCTGCACACCCGCGACGCTAAAACCGACTGCAATGGCCGCTGGCAACAACAGCTGATTACAGTTGGTATGCAGCTCGAGTTTGTTTTCGCAGTGTGACCGTTTTAGCGGTACATATTCGATTGATTCTAATTCATTCACAATTTTATTTGTGATTTACATAAGGTCACTCTGAAAATATATTTTAAATTAGCATTATTTTTGGCGGCAACATTTATTAAATTTAAGAGTGTGGATATTTCGTATAAATTGTGCGAAATAAATTATAAAATTATTATTACAGATATATTTTTATACTGAAAATTATTTCATATCATAACCCAACTGAAGGTTATTAATGTTGTTGCCAACGATCTTATTGATGTTACAATGATTTATTTGTTCATCCTTTACGTAATTAACTCATAATCTTATTCCTAGCGCCGGTTCAAAGATGTCAACTAATAATACCAGCAATCGATGGCAATTAACATTCATGGAGTGCACCAATACACATGCAAATCATATTGAAACATATGTAATCAAAGATCACCTTTAGCTGTTATCAGCAAACTATGCCATTAGTTTGCTATGTTGTTGTTTATATGCGCGAATAAGCACAACAAAACACAACAACGAAAAGCAGCGCGAACAGCTGTCGCCGCCCGCAAAAAAAAGCTCACGGCCAAAGCTTTTGTGTTGACGCTCGCACTCGCTGTAGCTCACAGTTGTTAATTTGCAGGCAGCGCCGGTGGGTGCGCAAGTTCTTTTCAATTTGATTTTCTTTTGGTATATTCATTGCTAAACGGCTTGCAAAATGGGAGACGCAATGAAGGTGGAGGTTAAGGACATTGATAAGCTGTTCGAAATGGATGGATATCTGAGGCCCCATGAACGTGAAATACGCCGCCGGTAAGTGACAACGGAGTACATCTGTTTCAAATCCTATAATCCGAAGTTTGCGCCGGCTGATAAGCAGATACTTGCTTGGAATAGTGCATACGAATCGAGCGTTTAATGTTTGTTTTTGTTATGTGCTGTTATAATCATATCAACTGCTTTAACACCGACACCAGGTGCAGTTTGAATAAAAAAAAAAACTGCGTTGACCAATGTCACATGAAGGTCGTTAGTGTCTAATTTACTACTGTGTCTTCTGCGTGCGTTCGTTGAATACTTGTACTACATGTGGTGAACGTTTGGAGCAGCCGTCGCGCCATCTGTTGGCCTTGACAGTGAGCACTGAAATTAGTTTCATCACGTTTGTTTTGGTTTCACTATTCGCAGACATGGCATCCTACAGGAGTGGATATCGAAGATCGATCAATGCGAGGGCGGCATTAATGAATTCACGCAGGGCTACAACTATTACGGTCTTCACTTCCAACCCGACAATTCGGTCATTGCGCGTGAATGGGCGCCGGGTGCCAGGGATGTCTATCTAACTGGTGATTTCAGTAAGTAAATTCCAATTAGAATAATTTCGTTGAGCTTTTGTCACGGAACAACAAAGTTCACGATCGAAACTATCGATAAGTAAATTTCAAATTCCATTCACAGATAATTGGCAATGGGAATCGCATCCGTTTAAGAAGCTGCCCTACGGCAAGTGGGAGCTGCATTTGCCAGCCAACGCGGATGGCAGCGCACCCATTAAGCATCTCAGTGAAATCAAGGTCATCATAAGGAACCAATCGGGACAACTGCTGGATCGTCTGTCGCCCTGGGCTAAGTACGTAGTACAGCCACCCAAGGAGGCCAATCAAGGTGTCAACTACAAGCAGTACGTCTGGCAGCCACCGGCAGGAGAACGCTATCAACGCCAGCACGCTCGTCCTGCAAAGCCCAAGTCGTTGAGAATCTATGAATGCCATGTGGGCATTGCCTCCCAGGAGCCCCGTGTGGGCAGCTACGATGAGTTCGCCGATCGCATTGTGCCTCGCATCAAGCGCCAAGGCTACAACTGCATACAGGTCATGGCCATTATGGAGCATGCTTATTATGCCAGCTTTGGCTATCAGGTGACCAGTTTCTTTGCCGCCTCCAGTCGTTATGGTAACCCGGAGCAGCTAAAGCGCATGATTGATGTGGCCCATTCCCATGGACTATATGTGCTGCTCGATGTGGTGCATTCGCATGCCTCTAAGAATGTCCAGGACGGTCTCAATCAGTTCGATGGCACCAACAGTTGTTTCTTCCATGACGGCGCCCGTGGCGAGCACTCCCTGTGGGACAGTCGTCTATTCAACTATACGGAGCACGAGGTGCTGCGTTTCTTGCTATCCAATCTGCGTTGGTGGCACGACGAGTACAACTTTGATGGTTATCGCTTCGATGGCGTCACTTCAATGCTGTATCATTCACGTGGCATCGGCGAGGGCTTCAGCGGTGATTACAATGAATACTTTGGTCTCAATGTAGACACGGATGCGCTCAACTATCTCGGCCTGGCCAATTATATGCTACACAAGCTTGATCCTGAGGTCATAACCATCGCGGAGGTGAGTCATTGATATATACTTTTTAACAGTGTTCTCTAACAGTTGTGTCTTTCCAGGATGTCTCCGGCATGCCTACTCTGTGCCGTCCAGTGCCTGAGGGCGGCATTGGATTTGATTATCGCCTGGGCATGGCCATACCCGACAAGTGGATTGAACTGCTGAAGGAACAAAGCGATGATGAGTGGGACATTGGCAACATTGTGCATACCCTGACCAATCGCCGCTGGATGGAGAACACGGTGGCTTATGCCGAGTCTCATGATCAGGCTCTGGTGGGTGACAAGACCATTGCCTTTTGGCTGATGGACAAGGAGATGTATACGCACATGTCCACGGTATCAGATTCATCGTTGATCATTGATCGTGGCATTGCCCTGCACAAGATTATACGCCTCATTACGCATGCGTTGGGCGGCGAGGCGTATCTCAACTTTATGGGCAACGAATTCGGACATCCCGAGTGGCTGGACTTTCCACGTGTGGGCAACAACGACTCCTATCATTATGCGCGTCGTCAATGGAATCTGGTGGATGATCATCTCTTGAAGTACAAGTATCTCAATGAGTTTGATCGTGCTATGAACGAGACGGAGGAGCGCTACGGTTGGCTGCATTCCGGATCCGCCTATGTCAGCTGGAAGCATCAGTCGGATAAGACGATCGCCTTTGAGCGTGCTGGTCTTGTGTTTGTCTTCAATTTCCATCCAACGCAAAGCTTTACTGATTACCGCGTGGGCACCAACTGGGCGGGCACCTACCAGGCGGTGCTCTCATCAGATGATCCACTCTTTGGTGGCCACAATCGCATCGACATGAACTGCAAACATGTCTCCGATCCCTTGGGCTATGCCGGACGCACCAATTTCATACAAGTCTATGCGCCTTCCCGCACCGCTGTGGTCTATGCACGGGTTAGCGATTAATCGGCCCAGGATTGTTAATATATATATGTATGTATGATATATATACCGATGTGAATTTCAAAATTTAGCTATAGTTTTTGTTAATGTTACGAAAGCCATGAATAAAACGATTATAAACACTATAAACTTAAATATTATTTTAATTCTTTATTTGCTTTGAATTTTTAAAATTGTATTTTTCTGTCGTTTATAATAAATATATATATTTATATATGTATATAGTTCATCATATACCTTTCTTTTTATACATTAAGTATTCTACGCATGTTGCTTAATTATTTGCTTGCAGTTTCGTTAATTCGTTATTACAACTTACGACTAATTATTAAACTTAGATTAATTTTTTTTTATTTTTTTTGTTGTTTGTTTTGGTCTTAGTTTAAATATGCTTGAAATCATTGTCTTCCATTAAGTAATAATAGTTATTTATGCTTACAACTAATAACTTTTTAGTTCAGTATTTTTAAATGTTTTTTGGGGGTATGAAAAAATACATTAATCTTAACTATGGTAGCGCTCTTAGGTCAGTGCTATGCTTTTATACTCGTACTTGGACATAACTTTAATCTTCATTCATGTCGGATGGCTTAACAAAATTGCAAATAATATATGTACTAATTTTAATGTTTAAATAATATACAACGTTTGTTTTATGGGGTTCAGTGTGTGAAATGACAACAATAAAAATGAAATAAAGATTATAGTTAAATAAGTTATGACGGAGAATACTTGAAATGAAAAAAATACATTACATAGCTGCAAAAGGAACAGATTATACATATCCATATATATTTAGATATATATACATATATATAAATAGTAGTTTATTAGGTAGATTAGCATTAGGTTAAGCAGAAATTAGAGATTACAACTTAGTTTGCCTGATGTTTATAGTTAATATACATAAATATAGTTAGATAACATTAAATTAAATTAGTTAAACATTTATATTTGCAGTGTCGCATAATATTTGTTTATAAAAGAAACTGGGTTTGGGTGTCGCATTGGTTGTACTTAAACATAGACTACTTAGGATTATTAAAAAATAATTTAATCAAATGTTCAAATAGATGTACAGAACTCTGTCTCTGTGTGTGTGTGTAGGTGTGTGTGTGTGTGGAACAACTTTTAGATTTTTGCATTTTGCGCACAACATGAACATAAACATATGTTATAGCTATGACTAACTGTATTCTACACGTATGTAAATACATAAATATATATCAGTTTTCTTTTAGGATGCTTTGACAATATGTTTTCATATATATATGCGTGTGTGTGTGTATGAGTGTTTATTTTAATGCAATTTTTGGTTTTTTATTATATAGAAAAATAAATTTAGTTTTAATTTAATATCAGTTTCGATTTCTTTTGAGTTTTCATTAAGTTTAACTTGGCTTCATTTTCATTACATTCTTATTATTTTTGATTTCATATTTAATCGTTATTGTTGCTGTTGTTGTTGGTGGCCAAATGTGTCGATTTTTGTTGGGTTCAAAAGGCTTTTAAATTATATTTATATATGTGTAGTCGTGTGTAGATCTTAACAAACTGTTGCAGCTGCAACAAGGCGCACGTCTGGGGGCTGTGCCGCTTGTTGTTGCCGCCTTGCCGCAGCTGCAACAGCAATGCTTAAGTACAGTGCTTAAAAAAAGTATGTGGTTGGCATTATTGTGGCATTATTCAAAAATCGACCCATTTGGCCACCCATTAGACCCTACGCAGCAAATAATTGTGCGGCAGCAGCCACAGCTGCGGCCTGTTGCTGTTGGTGTTGCTGCTGCTGCTGTTGTTGCTGCTGCAGTGGCGCCATTATGGGTATAGCCGTGCCATCGGCCGTCAGCAGCAGTGTTTGCGTCTGTGCGGCCTGTTGTTGCTGCTGCGCCGCTGCTGTTGCTGTTTGCTCGGCTAGCGACACATTGCCGTTGGGCCAATCGGCGGGCAACACTATCAGTTGCTGTTGTCCAGCCTTGCTGGGGTGAGCTATGATGCTGCCATCGGATGACTGCACCAATATCGTATTTGGCGGCAAATTGAAGCAGGTGACAGTACCATTTGGTCCCACTGTCTGCAGTTGCAATGCAGCAGGTTGTTGTTGCTGTTGTGGTTGTTGTTGCTGCAACAGCATGGTTGTTGCTGCTGTTGTAGTCGTTGTGGCAGCTGTGCTGTTGTTGCTGCTGCTGCTGAGATCTAAGCCATCGCCCTCGGCATTGCCACCAACATCGCCCTCAGCCTCGTGGTCCTCCGTTGTCTGTAACAGCACCTGTTGCTCCTCGCATGCAGCTTCCTCATCGATGACCTCCTCGACGAGATCATCTTCGTTGAGCTCTTCGATGATGTCGTCGGTGTTGTCCACGTAACTAACACTGCCTGCGGTAGCAACAGTGCCAGGAGGCGAGGGCGTGGGTGTTGGCATGGCCAGATAACCGTCTGCTGTCTTGGCCGTGAGCGCAGTGCCTTTGGGTATGCGAAATTTGCGTAGGATTTGTGCTGTCGACGAGGACAAGGCAGCGTTAAGTGCGACTGCATCATCATCGTAGACATCCTGTTCTATGTACTCCTCTTCCTCCTCCACCGACTCCGTCTCAGCGGCCTCTTTGAGCTGCAGTTGTTGTTGTTGCTGCTGCTGTTGTTGTTGTTGCTGCTGCAGACTAGTTGTATCTGGCGTGATGATCACCTGACGACTGCGATTGGCGTTGGCATTGACGCGCAACAAAGTGAGTGCCGTAGCTTTGCCGGCTGTGGCTGCCTGGCTGCCATTGATGAGCGCCAAGGGGGGATGTTGTTGCAACTGCGCCTTGTTGCCAGCCCCACGTGCTGCCAGCAATATAACTGGTGTCTTTTTGCCAATTGTTGTTGCTTTGATGCCATTCACGACGCTGGTGTTGTTGTTGTTGTTGACGCCAGTGCTGTTGTTGTTGCTGTTGGTGTTGCTGCTGTTGCCATTGCCATTGCTGTTGTTGTTAGTTTTGGGAATAAGAGATGAGACAGCGTTAGTCTTTTTATTCAGCACTTTGGAAACGGTTAGGCATTTCATAGTGCTACTTGAATGTGTTAGAAAGTCAGCGAATTTATCGACGTAACTGACCACGACACTACGTTTGTTGCTGTTGCTGCCGCTGCTACAACTGCTGCTGTTGCCGTTGCTGCCATTGTCGGCGAGAAGAGCGCGTGAGTTTGCCTGTTTCACGACAATCTCCTCGTAATAAATTCGCTCAGCTTCTGCCTGCGATTGCTGGCGACGTTGCCAACTGTTGTTGTAGTTGTTGTTGTTGTGACTGTTGCTGTTACTGGTGTTGTGCATGTTGTTCTGAGTGTTGTTGTTGTTGAAGCTGTGATTTTTGTTGTAGTTTCGTGGTGTGTACGGCCGCTTGAACTGTTTGTTCTTCTGGTAGTGTTCTTGCTGTTGTTGTTGTTTAGAAGAACCTGTTGTTGTTGTTGTTGTGGTGGTGGTGGTGATGAGGCATGTTGTTGTTGTTGTTGTGTCGCATGTTTTTATGAATTTTGTGTGCAAATCATAAAGACGAAAACCAACACAAAACGTAAACGCAACCGAAAAATGAAAAAGAAAAAATAAATTTTCACAAGGAAAATTTGATTAGCATTTTGCTTAATTTATTTTCAAGAATTTTCTGCTTATTCATTTAAATTTAATTCAGTTTTAGGGTTAGTAAATTATAAAATAATTATTTACAGTGGGTCGAGGGTTGTGTTGGGCAGTTGAATTGGAATTGTCGCTGATTCCCAAATGTTGTGAGTATGTTTTTAGTAACCAATTGTTTTGAGCCAATTAAAATTATTAATAAAATAAAATGTAATAATAAAATTAAAAAGAAATCAAGAGCAGAATTATCAAAAATTATTTAACTATTTAAAAAAAAAAAAAAAAATTTAAATAAATGGGTTAAAGTAAAAAAATCGGACAGAACTTAATTTAACTCCTTCAGACTTTTAGTTAGTTTGTAAAAAAAAGACATTAAATTAAATAAAATGAAAAGTGTTTAAAAAATAAAGCTTATTAAAAAAAGTACACATACCTTGCACTAAAACGTCCAATTTGTTTTCATGATATTTTTTATAATTTTAAAATTGTTTTTATTAATTTTTCGTTTTAATTTAAAGTTGTTATAAATTTGTTAGTTCAACAAATGAAATGTTTATGAAGTGCGCAAAATTAATAACAAAAGTGTGTTGTTTTTAACACACAAACACACACAGACACAGTCGGAACGGTGTGTGTGTTAGTGTTGAGAGTCGTGTTTGTTTTTAGTGTTAAAAATGAGTATTTTATGGGCATGATTTAAGCGTTATTTATGACAAAAATAACAAATTAAATATTGTTTTAGTTTTTATTATTTTTTAGAGGATTTTCCCGATCATAGCTAACATTGTAAATGGCTTCCATTTGCGTTGTTCATTTATAAAATCCTTTAATAATTTATAGTATTTAGTTGAAACAAATAAAATGTTTTTTTATTTTATATTTTATATTTTTTATGTATTTTTTTTGGTACTTTGGCTGCGGTTGTTTATTTATTTTTGCTGTGTTGTTGGCTTTTCAGAGCGCTAGAAGCACGGCTTCTGATATATCGTAGCTATAATTGTGATTAGTTGTTTGATTGATTGATTGATTGTTTTGTTTGATTGATTGATTGGTTGGTGTGTTGGTTTTTTGTGTACATAAAAATAAAACAAGAGAAAGAAAAGAAAGAAAAAGAACAAAATCGCATTGAAATAACACAGTGTAAACAAAATTGTTTCGTCAAAACGAGTAATTAACAAATAATTAAATATGTATCAAGTAATTACATTAACAACACAGGTAAAAATCTTAAAATATGTATACTCAACATGGAAATCATACAATCAAGTAGAAATCATTTAAAGTTTGTATATAAATAAATGCACAAATGGGAAAAAATTAAATAAATAAATAAATAATAGTTTATAAAACTAAAATAAAATAGAGTAAAGCAGAGTGCGCTAAGTATACGTAATAAATCCAAAACTTAAATTCAAAATCAAAATACTTAACAGTGTTAAATAAATACTTAAAGAAATACTACAAGAAATATTAAATAAATTCATTAATATTAATGTTAAGGTTTTATTTGAATTGAATGTGTTGAAAATGTGTGTGTGTGTGTGTGTGTTCACGTGTTTTTAGTAGCTGTCGCGACGTTGTTCAACACTAAGTGAAACGAAAAACGCAACGCAACGAAATGGAAACGGAACAGCGACTGCAGAGCAATAAACGCAGCGCCGCAGCGCCGTCGACTACGCAACAAACGGATAACAGAAAAGAGTGAGACAGATAGAGTAACAGAGCAAGAGAGAGAAGGAGATAGCGAATACTATTTAAGAGAGACAGAAGAGAGAGCGCGTTACACTAAAGAGAGTTACTCAAATTCGAATATTACAGTGGTCGTATAACAGTTTGTAGCACACTTTATAATAAATAGAAATATAGTTTTTTAAAAGAAGAATTTAATTAGAGTCTGAGTTTACCTAATTTCTTTGGTCTCCAGCAGCGATGACGTGTTCACATCGTTCACCGCATTGATCATCGAGGTGGGCGAGAAGGGCAAGTGATACATGGAGGTGGCATCCAGTGTATAGGCATCGCTGCCCTTGATCAACAGCTCATTCTTGATCTCCATAAACTGTTGATGCGGATTGTGGCCAAACTGATGCTGGTGCAGCTGCAACTGTTGCTGCTGCTGTTGTTGTTGCTGCTGCTGCGTTTGCTGTTGCTGCTGATGATGCTGCTGCTGCTGGTGATGCTGTTGCTGCTGCTGGGAATCCAGTGCATTGGCGTTCAGTGTGGGCTGCGTGCTCGCATGTGTGGTGAACGTGTACTGCGGTGTGCCATAGGGACACAAGTCTCCCAGCTCCGTGGGCTCCAGCTTGGGCTGGAAACTCTGGAGTCCATCGGGTGTGAGTATCTGATAGCTTTGCACGGTGCCAATGACATGTTGTTGCTGCTGCTGTTGCTGTTCGTTGGGCAGTGTGGGCGTGGCAGCGCCTGTTGAACTCAAATACGTCACATTGTCCAGTTCATAGTGTGTGGGCTGCGTCTGCGCTTGACTGCTGGCAACTTGTTGCTGCTGCTGCTGTTGTTGTTGCTGCTGCTGTTGATGCAGTTGCTGCTGTGTTGTTGTCTGATACGTTGCTGGCTGCGTTCGCTGCGGCGCTGCTGCCGTTGTGTATATCGTCTGTGTGCCATCCAGCTGCAGTGGCACCAGATTACCCGCCTGATCCTGTATCATAATGCTTTGGCCGTGCAACTGTTGCTGCAGCAGCGCCTGTTGCAACTCCAGCTGATTGGAGTAGATGAGTGTTGTTGTTGTTGGCTGCGCAGTCGGCGTTGGCGTCGCCTGCCCACGCTGCAGTGCCATGGAGCTGCTGGCACCAGGATTGGCCAGCGCCAGCTGTGCACCACCCGGCAGTATCATGCCACTAAAGTCCAGCGAAGGAAGAGTCTGCAACTGTTGCTGCTGCTGCGGTGTTGCTGTTGTGGTTGTCTGCAGTTGCTGCTGTTGCTGTACCTGCTGCTGCTGCTCGACATCTGCATTCTGCACCTCATCGAGCACGCTGTCGATTTGGGCCAATCTCTTTTTGGCCGGCGTACTGCTGGGCGTGCCACCGCCTCCCTCAACGCCCGCCTTCTGCTTGCGCACGCGTGGCGTACGCGATGTACGCGCTCGCTTCGCCGCAGGAGTTGCACTTGCCTCTGCCTTTTGGGGCGTGGCCGTGGTGGAGGGCGGCATGGGCACATCGCCGTGCTTGTCCTTTTTGTGCATTTTCATTTTGTCGGGTCGCGAGAATTCCTTGTTGCAGATGGGACACGCAAAGATCTTGCGATTCTGTCCCTCATGGAAGAGATACGCGTGTCGCTGGAAGCTATATTTGTTCTTGAACGTCTTGAAAATATCGTTCTTGGCACAGACCAGACAATAGGCAACACCATCAATGATATGCTCATACCGCGCAATGTCCAGACCCCGCACACTCATCTTCTCCAGATACTCGCCCTGCTCGTCCTCGGCAATGACACGCGTTTTGCGTTTTCGCTTCTGCTTCGCTGCTGCCGCCTTGGACATCATGCCGGGTAGAGCATCATTGATCTGCGGCTGTTGCTGTTGCTGTGATGCCTGCTGTTGATGTTGTTGCTGCTGCTGCTGTTGGTCGTGACTGCTGATGGCGTACGTGGTGGTGGCGGTGGTGGTGTTGTTGGCATTGCTAACTACCATTTCACCCTCCTCCCCCTCGACGTCCTCCTTGATGAACTCCTCAAACTCATGCTCATGTTCATGCTCCATGCTCTGCTCCTCGTATTTCACCTGTAGCGCCGTCTCCTCGTCCTCCTCCATCATCTCCTCGTCATCCACATGCTGTGGCTCGTACTTAATAATGTCGGCAGCCACAGCACTACTACCATTACTCAGACAATCGCTGCTGCCGGGCTCACTCTTGAGCACATGGTATTCCTCATAGGTACTGCCATCGAACTCAATTATAGTGCCGTCAGTGTTGATCAACGCCGTTGTTGTTGTTAACGTCTGTCCATCCTCCCCCGTTGTGGTTATGTTGTAGTAATGCGGCGGTGGCTGCACCTCCGTGGCTCCATTTGTGGTGGCGTTCGTGTGCAGAATGGAGGACGAACTTAACGTTGTGACCACGTTGTCTTTGGTTTGTATGGATTGAAAGGGTTTTTGGTTTTGGTATCGTTTCGTATATAGAAGATGTGTTTAAATTATCAACAGGTTGTTATCGTACAATCGAATTGCTATCGTTATCGTACTCGAAATCAAAAACCATTCGCTCAAAATTAAATACCGAAATAATAAGACTACTTAAAAATTCAACTAAAAAGTAACTATTGGGAGTATACCGCTACCGATAACATTTAACATTACAAATCGGTCATCGATAATCATGGATATGTATATCGCTTTCAGTATACTTAATTTTCTACTGTTTCATTCAAATCATAATTTCTAGTATACAAAATTATAAATTCTCAATTTGTACAAAATTCAAGATTCCAATTAAAAAATGGCTAATTAAATAGCAGTAACTTACTTAAAAATACCAAATTAATGCTAAATATAAATCAAAAATTAAATAAAATGTGCTACATGTAATGCTCATAATGAAAATGTAAGGAATGCTTGGAATTGGAACGAGCCAAACTGTTCCATAATTTCATTTTGAACAACGTAAATAACTTGTAACTTAACTAAACCAATTTTAAAATAAAATAAATACGCTATTAAAATAAATAATTAATAAATTATTTTATCATAAATTAAATCAAGTTTTAGAGCCTTTTTTATATGCGCCTTGTACGATTTTTTTCATTTATTTTTTAATACCTAATTTGTGCATTTATTTATATATAAGTTTATAAATTTCTGATAAATGGTTTGTATAATAAAAATGAGACACAGCAAGAACAAAATGCTCAATGTGGAACGGAGTGAATAAAGTTAAGTAAAGAGCGAGAGAGAGAACTGAAAAGCGATTTGTTATTTGCAATGCGTTTTGAAATAAACTTTTTTAAATTTCTTTTGTTTTTAAATGTTTTGTTTCTCGAATTTTATTTATTTGGAGTTTCGGTATTTTTAGTATAAAAAAACACCGCAAATGGAAGACCAGCACAGTAAATTTTAATTTAAATAATTTTCCTTCTCTTATATTATTATGATTGGCGCAGAAAAAATGTATTGGGCACAAAAATTGTTAAAAGTCAAATAAAATACTAAATAATACTGTTAATTTTAAATGCTTTTAATGAAATGAGATGAGCTAGTAGTTAATTAACAACAAATTTAGCCAATTGGAATCGTGACAACAACAAAAAAAAATATCAAACAAGTTAGTAAGTGAAGCTATGTTAAAAATACTAAAAAAAAATACCAAAAATACTAAAAAATACCAAAAAAATACCTAAAACGAGCACACAAAATGAAAGCAATTTGAAACTACAAATAATGGAATTGATAAGGAGTTTTTAGCTTACCGGCACATTGTTGTTGCTGCTGCTGCTGTTGGTGCTGTGGACTGCTGTTGCTGCTGGCAACCGCAGCAGCTGTTGTATGATATGTTGCCGTTGCTGTCGTTGTCGGCTGCCCATTTGCATCACAGAGTATTTCGTTTTGCAGCTGATAGACGTTGCCGTCTGTGCTGCTGTATTGTTGCTGCTGCTGCTGCTGTTGTTGTTGCTGTTGCTGCTGTGGAATGCCATTCAGTGTATTTGCTGCCGGCAACATGTTGATGCAAACACTTTTCTGCTGCTGTTGACTAGATGTTGCTGTTGCTGTTGCGCTTTGCTGCGATGGTTGCTGCTGGTGCTGCTGTTGAGTTAGTTTTGGTATTTTGCCTTCAAATTTCCGCGATTGCTGCATAAATTGCAGTTGCTGTTGCTGTTGTTCGTTGAGCCTGCGTTTGGCATCTGTAAAAGTGTCGAGATTTACATTAAAATTGTGTTTAAAAGGTTGTTTATAATTTTGGTAGTGATTTGAATTGATTTTAATGTTGATGTTGTTGTTGTTATGGTGGCAGGTAAGCGTTTTGGATATTTGAAGCGACACACACACACACATGGATACAGGGACACACAGATGAAGACGAAGAAGAAATCGAAGTAGTACAAGAAGACGCAGTAGACACCTAAGAAAATGTATAAACTTCAGCCCAAACCAAACAAGAAAAGAAAGAATTCTAAGCTTTTCCTCAGCTCGATTTTCTTCCCTTCCTTTTCTTTTCTTTTCTTTCCTTTACATTCTTTCCTTTCATTTTTTTAGTAAAACAGTTTTGATTTTTGGTTAGTTTTTAGCATTGTTATTTTTTATGTTTATCAAATAGAGTAGTGCTCTCGTATATTTCACAGGCGCTTACAAAGTACGACACAACTTTAGACCTTTTAAAATGTTTTCGATAATTGTTTTATATAAATTTCTAAATTTTAGTTAAAATGCAAAACACAAAGAAGACGACGACAACGAAGACGACGACGACGACGTTGATGTCTTTGGAGGAACACAAACATAAGCGGCTGTGGAACTAGCGAGTTTCGTTTTTAAAAAGGAGATTTACAGATGGATTAAATGTGATTTGTGTTAGTTGACAACATTTTGTATTTTTGGGGAGCAAGTTTGGTTATACAGCAGGAGGAACGGGGGATGTTGGTTGATGCTGGATGTTGGGTGCTGTTGGATGATGCTGTGATTCGGATGTGATTAAAGTTGTTGATGTTGTTGATGCTGTTGTGACTGTTGTTGCATTGCAGTGATTGTTGCTGCTCATGACGTTGCAGCTATCGTTGTTGTTGTTGTTGCTGTTCAAATTGCTGTTGCTTCTGTTGAGCTCACCTCCGCCAACGCCAACGCCGCCGCCGCCACCAACGCTGCTGCTGCTACTACCGCCAACAGTATCGCTAGCAGTAGCAACTGTTGCTGCCACTGTGCTGTCAGCAGCTACTGCTGCCGTTGAGCTTGTTGCTGCTGCTACAGCTGCTGCTGATGTTGGTGTAACCGCCTCCTTTTTTCGTCGCGTTGGCGTCTTACGTGGTGTGGAATTCGCCTTGTTGCGTGCACCACCACCACGTGCCCCTCGTGATGTCGAGGACGTGGAGGATGCTGGCGATATGGAACGATCGTCTTTGATGGCACGTGAACTACGACCACGACTGCTGTTGCGTGAGTGATTGCGCCTCTTGCTGGCCAACCAATCATCATCATAATCCGCATCATATTTGCGCTTATGCTTGCGTCTCTTGAAATCCTCCTCCTCATCATCATCCTCTGCAGCAGGAACAAATTAAATAGAAGGTAAAATTAAGTTATTGTCAATTTTATGAGATTTATGTGTGTGTTTGCTGTTGTTGTGGGTTGTCAGCTCACCGGTGCCATCATCCATGTACTCGAGCAGCTCCTGTTTGGTCTTGAAGTCCGCCGGACTCTGCAGACTCATTGAATCCTCGGGCGGAAAATCACCCTCGTCCTCCTGCAGCGTAAGAACGCTCTCCTTTAGCATGGCCTTTACATCGTCGGGTACATTTGGATTCTGTTGGATTTCATCCAAGTCCAAATCGGGATTGCGCTCCTTAAAACTCTTCGCCTTGGTGGGATTACATTGTTTCTTCATTCTACAAGAAAGAGTTGAAAGAAACCAGTTAATACCTTAAGCCATTTCGAAATGTTTGCTCTTGAGCTCACTTCTTATCACACAGCAGCACATCCAAATGCGGTGGCAGTGGTGCTGGTGTTGCCGCCGCATTGGGTGGATCCTCGGGATGGCGTCCGTAGTCCCGCCCCTCCTGCCAGGCATCGTAGCGTTCGCTCTGGAAGCGCTTCACAAATGTATCCATCGAGATCTTGACCATGTCATTGCTGCAGGTACATTGCGTTGCACGCTTTCCGTACTCAATCCAACGTTCCATTGCAAAGTTCGTTGATTCGGCGCAATTGAAGCCGTGATTGAAGCCAGCATGATAGCCAAATGGAAAGGTTATCATTATCTCGCCCGATTCCTGTGTGATCTGTGGGATTTAAGGTATTTAGTTAGCCTTCAAGCGAAAAGAGGGAGTCTAACCATTTGAGCGCTGTGCACTTGCTAAAGTTTACTAAGGGGTTTTCGATTCAAAGGATACTAGGATAGGTTCGATAGGTTACAGGACTTAAAATCAACCCTTTCAAACTTTAGCTTCGTGCAAACAGTGCTCTAAAATTGTTTATTTACCTTGCTAACCGGCACATTGTGCTGTTTGAGTATCTGTGGCGATATGAGTGTCATTTTATGACGCAAATACGCGTTGCAGTTCTTGTAACTGGCCGGGAAATACTGATTGGCCACCTTCTCGAGACGCCGTCCATATTCGGGCGGTACGACATACCACGTCTTGGGTGCACCAAAGTGCAGATAATTAATCGAATACAAATCCATATCCTCTGTGTGCCATGCAAATGTCGTTTTCCACATGCCAAAGTACAAATAGGCGGTATTAACCCCATCGATCTGTATATTATAATCCTTGTTGACAAAATCCAGTATGCTGCCCAGACGATTTATATTCCAGCTCTGTGAAAAACAAGGCAAGAGTTGTGAAAACTCTATAGGGGCGAAGGAGGAGGAAAACTTATGTCACTTACATCCTGATCGGGATCTGTAATGCTGCCACTAACATCGGCCCCATAGATGGGCGCTACATATGTGATATTCTTCCAGTATTTACGCTCAAGATCCTCGAAATCAAAGTGCTTGGGCGTGGCATATCGCTCGGTGCTCGCCAATTCGCTAAACTGTTTAACGGTCAACGGTTTCTTTTGTATATTGATCTGTTGATAGTTGCCCTGTTTGCCGGTAACCACCTGACAAATGGGTGCTGGTATTGTGACATTTAACGCATCCAAGTCGGCATAACCGCTGCGACGTGGCACCCATTCGGGTGGTGGCACCACTTTGGCCAACCCGGCTTTGTGGGCTCCCTGTGACTCCATGTAGGCAACGTATTTGGGAAAGTCCTTGAACTCCTCCCAGGTGGGACGGAAAACCATAATGCGTGGTATGTCAGACATTTTTAAAACATGCGTACTTTTTGTTATGTAGCAATGAGCTTTCTGTTGTGCTCGCTTGTTGTTCAATTAGATCTGTAACTGAGCGGGAGAGGCATTAAAATTTTTCAATTGCTGCCTCTCAGTTAGCAGCAGCAGCGCAGCAGTGGCAGCTGTTAGTGACTGCTAGCCTGGCGCTGTTATTGTTGTTGTTGTTGCTGTCCCCGCTGCTTCTGCCTCTGCCGCTGCGTCTGTTGTCGCTGCTTAGGCAAACAGGCGAACAGCTGCAACTTTTTTCCGTCTCTTTTTGAGCGCCCTTTTTCAATGGGACAGGGACTGCAACAACAACAGCAGGCAGGCGATTAGTGCAGACAGGATATGCAGTTATTGTTGTTGCTGCTGCTGCTGCTGCTATTTATTATGGCCTGTGCCTATAAACTGATGGGAAAAAGGTGCATTGATCCTTCATTTCGATTGGCTTACCAAATTTAATAGCTATATAAATGTTCAAGGAATTCATGAATTAAAAGTTAATATATTTAAAGAATATTAGATTTTGATCTCTATTAAGTTGGCAATTGCGCTGAAATTTTACAATTTATTTAAGTAAAATATGAATTATAGTTAAAGGCTATTTTGGTGCTGAAAAGTTTGTTAGTTTTGTCGTTTGTAAATGGGGGAAATTTTAAAAATATAAATAAACTATATTATAGATATGTTGGAAGATCACCCGTAATATCCAAATACCCTCACTTATCCTCTGTGGAATACTAATCTATCTGCTTTAATTTTGAGCGGTTTGTTGTCCTAATTTAAAATAAAAGTAAATTATAAAGCAGAGTTAAGGAATAATTGAAGGAATGAACATATATTAAGTTGTTTTATAGACAATTATGAAAGAGATATAATCCATTTAACCAAAAAATTGCATTTTATCCTAACCTCTTTCCATTTGTATACATTTAATGTATTTCTAAGTATAATCATTCTATCATAACTTTAACAATGAAATCAATATAAGCTTAAAATATAATAGAATTTTCTTTTCCTTCCTTCTAACAATAAATTAAGCTGATTATTTTAAATAACAAATTCAAAATTGATTCTATTATCTTAATTCATTTTATTATCTATCTTAATTTATTGTTCCCTGTGACCAATTAGACGATTCCTTTACCAATTGTCTTTTCAATTTTGATAATGGCTTAACTTGATGTACACATAAAAAATACGCTAATTTAAATATAAAAATATTAAGAATAAGTAATTTTATAGTCTACAGAAAAATAAAATACTGTAAGAAACAAATAAATGATAAATAATTGAGGAAATCCCACAAATCCCCGAGCTGCAATCGCACAAGCTAAATAAGAACGAAAGGACACCAATTAAAATGGCGCAGAGTGAAATAAAATACTGTCAAAAACAGGACATATTGGTGGAACCAGGGGCCAATAAGAATAAATAGCAAAGCAGATTACAAACCTCTTTGTACAACCGTCGCGGTTTATTGACAATGGATTGATGATTAAACAAATTGAAAGTTCAACGACAGAAATAGAAATAGGAACAGGAACAAGGACGACAACGAAAATAAGAACGAGAATGTTAACGACGAGGACAACGCCGTGCGAGACATGCAAGCTAACTACATGGTAGAAAATTTACGCAATTTTGGGTCTACGCAGAAAACTGTACCACCACCCGACTAGGACGAGAGACGGTGACGGCGACGATGAGAAGGACGAAGAGAAGCAACAACAACGAAGGCGAAGGCGACGGCGACGACAACGACGAGTGCGCAAGAGCAGGACGAAAAGCGAAATGGGCGAGTCAAAAGTAACGAGTAACGAGTCGAATTTAGAGAGCGGATAGCCAGATGTGTGTGTGTGCGTGTGTGTGCCATTTGGTATATAAGTAATATGCATTGTGTATATGAAAATTTGAAAATTTATAACTCACTTGTGTGCGCTTCGTTGAATATCTTTCTCTCTCTCTCTCTCTTTCTCTTTTAGTATTTCCCTCTCTTTTTCTTGTTCTCTGTCTCTCTCTGGCTTGCTCGTTGTATAAATCCCAATTGTTTATTGTTTGAGTTTTAGTTTATTGCACATTTGGTGTATTTGTGGTATTTTCTTTGGTGAAAAACTTTTTACAATTTATTTTCTTGCCTACGTTTAGCAGGCGTATATTCTCTTTCTCTTTTTAACTGCTTTTTGTTACACTCTCACTCTTTCGCTGTGTGTGTTTGACACTCTTTGAACAATTGCACAAATTTGTTGTTGTTGTTTATGCGACACAATAATTATCCGTTGTTGTTGTTGCTTTATTTAATGCTCGCTTTTTGTTATTAAACTTTGCTTTTGTTAAATGTTGTCCTGCAACATTTGGCGAGAAGTCAATGGCGTCGTTTAGCACTCGATAAGTGTAGGAGTGGGCGGCGAATGGGGGGGGGGCCAGCACAGATATATGTATTTATGTTTGTTTGTATATGTAGTTGTATTATGAGCTGCTGTTATAAACACACACACGGCAACGGACGCGGGTCAGCAACATGTCTGAGCTGTCGGAGCTGAGAGCGTAAACTGAAACCACGAAGAGCCCGACGAGGACGAAAAGGCGGCGACAGAGCAGCAGCAGCAGCAGAAGCAGCAGCCAACGACTGCGACTGCGGCGCAAGCAGCGAACACACACACACACATGCAGCGGCAAAGAGACAGACGCAGAGCGTTGTCCTTTTAATGCGAATGACTGAACTAAAGAAAAACCAAGAGAGCGAACACAACGAACGAGAGCAAAAACAAGTTTCGACAGCACAATGAATGATGCATGTGAGTGTGTGTGTGTGTGTGGAAAATGCTAAAACCGAGGAAAAGCGGCAGTTGTGCGGCGTATCGTTAAGAAACAATAGAAATTTTTGCCAAAAATCGAACACCGGAATCGCTCCGACAATAGAGAAACGAGATGCAGCGAATGAAGGCACAAAACAACAATTCGCAATGGACTCAAATCCATTTGGTTCCAGTTTTAGGAACTCGTGCTCGCAGCATCTGCCAAAGCAACGCAGTTAGTAGCCGAGTAAGAGAGTCAGAGAGAGTGTAAGAAAAGGACAGAGAGCGAGCAGTACTGAGTAGGAGTAGTAACAAGCTGCGGCTTAGTCATAATTATGCTGCATGTTCTCTAAGCCCTGCTACTCACGAAGGTGTATTACTTTAATCTGCCCAACAGATCTATATTATCGATCAAGCTTCAACATTTGTTGGGCTCTCCGTTGATGGTTACGACATGTTTTCAGTTCACTACTTGAGTGGTTTCCTTTGCCACTTAAAAATATATATTTTTAAAATTTCCTGGAAAACTGGGCATGTCAAATTCGTTGACTTTAGTAGCTGGAGGGGCATATCGATGGCTTCATTTACAAATTTGTGTGTAGCAGGATAATATTCTTGGATTGGACTGTTGGCTAGAGGTTCTATTATTCTATTATGATCACAAAGTTGAATTTTCTAGCCTTATTAATTCCGCTACTGGCGATCTAGAATTGTGCCAAAGTAAAAATATTTTGGGCATACAAATTCTTTCAATAAGAACATTAGATCTCTAGAGTCTTGTTAATAAACTTTAATTAAAGATTTTTAATTTTAATATACGATATTTTCTTTCAGAATAAATATATTCATTTTATAATGGATATTGTATATTTTCTACTTTTCAGCATAAAATAGAAAATATTTATTCCTGGCATTACTTTATTGATCGTGGACTTCAAGAAATATTGTTTAAGGACTACATTTGCTAACAAGGCAAATAATTCCAATTTTGGGTTCAAAAAACATGAACATAGCCTTTTAATAATATAATTTAAGCTGCCGCTGCCGCTGCGCTAAAAAGAGCGAAACCAAACTAATTAAAGGAAGAAAGAGCATAAATGAGTAGTACTCGCACACACATACAGCTGCATACATTAATATGTGTGTATAATTTACAACATGTCATTAGCTGGGCAACGCCTATGGAAATGCTATGTGGCATGGGCGATATAGGCAGGAACCACGACCAAGGAACAAGAAACGAGAACGGCAGGATCAAAGCGTGACGCGAGAGGCCGTGCGCGCACAGACTAAAGGACTTACAGCACGAAAAGTAAGAGAGAGAAGCAGGAAAAATAAACGCACACAGCACTACAACAACAGCAACAAAAAAAAAGGAGCTGAAGTGCACTTTTGGGGAGCCGGATCCTGCGCGCAGCTAACATAAAACTTGTTTTTTTTTATTCCTTCATTTTATATTTTCAAAAGTAGCTCAAGCGTAACTTAAGAGCAAGAGCGAGAAAGAGAACAAGTGAGAGCGGCACAGCGTCGCAGCGAGCTTGGTAAAAGCGACGAGAATGACCAGGCGGCGGCGTCAACTTCCGGCAGGACACGTACACACTCACACACACTACAGCAAGCAGTTGTGTACACAATGTGGTCATTGACTGAACGGTAAAAAGCGAAAACAGGAACCAAACAGCAGTAGCAGCAAGAATAACAACAACAACTAAAGCTGATGATGACGTCGTCCTGCTGCTGCTTGCGCTGCTGACGTCGACTGAACCGAAAGCGCGTAGAGACCGCCATAATGCGCGTCCCCTTTTCACAACTACAAATGCGAGAGTATGTGTGTGTGATGTGCATGTTTGAGCGTACATGTGTGTGCGTGTGTCTCGTGTGTGATTCACAAAGCATATTTCTAATACAATTTCATTTTTCTCATAAAATTTCAATTCGCCAACGGTTGCCTCAGCTGCTGCGCCAGCCAGTCAACAACAACAACAGGAACGGGAACAACAACAAACATTATTTATTGTGCTGCCTGTGCCCGTTTTATATCCTTTTTGTGAGGCTTATAGCACACGCGTCATTCGAAAAAGCAAAGCGCGCGTCCCCTTTTACTATACACTACACACACTGTGTGTATTTTTTTTCAAGTTTCCCTTTTGTTATCTCAATTGCACAACTGTGTAGTTTTATTTTTTGTTTCTTCTACGTTAGTTGTTGTTGTTTCTGTTGCTTTGTTTTGCATCGTGTTGTTCGGCTACATTTTATATATCCTTTTTCGGCAAAGAAGCAGGCGCCTTGTTGTTGTAGTTGCAGGCAGTTGTTGTTGTTGCTGTTATTGCTGGATCGTTGGTCGCCATATTTCTTAGTGTTATTGTTGTTGCTTTTCTATGCACATCAAAAATTTGAAGCTTTGCTTTGCTCTGCTCTTAGCTCTGCCAGCAATTTGACGCAGCGCGCAGTCGCATTGCTGCGCTCTCATGCACACGCACACACACACTCTCTTTTTGTCACTCTCTCCGAGTGTGTGTGTGTGTTTCTTAATCTCTCTCACACTCTCTCAGCTGCCATTGCGCCCAGCTGCCGCCGCAATCTAATTAATTCTCTTTTGCGCTTGTTGTTCGTCTGCTTGTCCGCCATTGTTTGCCGTTTGATTTGCGCTGCAAATTTTTATTAGTGTCTGCCGCTGTCAGCGGCATTATTGTTGCTGCTTTTGCTTTTGATTCTGATTTTCTAAGTGTTGTTGTAGTTGTTCTTGTTGTCGTCTACGCATGTTGCTGCTGCCTTGCATTGATTTTGTTTTTGGTCAGAGACGTCGCCATTTTGAAATCAGCAAAAGAAAAGGAAATAATAAAAGACGTTGCGCGTGTTCAAGTGCCAACTCCTGGCCGGAAAACAGTATTTTCCGTTTTTACTTTTTAACACTCAAAGTCTGCTCTAATTTTCAGCATTTGGATAATGGCCTGAATGCCATTAGGCCACGTACCAAGGACTTGTCAGAATCAGCACGTCCCGGCATTTAAAATAAATCACCTAAATCTATAACTACTTTAAGATGAGAAATGTGAGCAAAGTCAAATACAGTTAATATATTTAGCTTTAATAAATGTCTTTCTTTAGTGTACTTCTTTATAGATTTTTCTTCATAGGATCCATTAAATTTGTTTACTTTGTCTGTATATATCAATAAAGAATTTTATTTATTAGTTATCCTTCTTAGCATTCAAATGCTTTCTGTCTTTCCTATTCCAATTTTTCAGTTTATTGCAGAAAAGTATGCAACATTTTTAAATATCAAAATTTTTCATAGTCTAAAATTCTTTACTTCTACCAAAATTGCATAGCTTTGCATGTGCTGGTATTATCCACTTTCTAAAAAAATCAGTATGACCTTCAACCCTTTCCCAAGTGAACCATATTATTAAACTTGGGTCAATGTCATTGAGTAACCCCAAAAATATTAATTACCCTCAATCGGAACACTACACACACACACTCACACACAGATACACTTGTAACACCCACCAACCATTTGGAAGGACGACCTGTTGAGCTAACCCGAAGTTTAGGGGTTTGTCTATAAATAGAATGAAATACTCTTTATATAGCATGCGACACCTGCGATTAGGTCGGGAAATCTATGCCAAACACCACCTAGGACACCAGCTATAGACCCGGAGACAGTCAAAACAAACAATACACTATGCGTTCTATATATATATCCGGTAAAGTAAGTAGTACAACGGGGGTATGTTTATGTTATGCTTTATGAATGGGAGCGCGATTCTAACTACCACCACATCTCACTTTGTTTTGCTTTTTTCTTTCACTTCTTTTTATTTTTTTTTTGGGAAAACCCCTAAAAGTGACGAAGACGTTGTGTGGATGAGGATGACATACCGGCACATGCCAATGAACTGCAAGGTGTTGTTATTATTGTTGTTGTTGGTGGTGGTGGTGGTGGGTTAAGCACATGACCAAGAGCGGAGCAAGAGCTAACTGAGCACATGGTATTTTCCGGTATTTTGCGGTGGTCGGTGTTGGTGTCGGTGCCGGCGCCTTTTGCCATTGACTTGGTGGTTGCTGCCCTCCCTGTGTGGGCCATAGCATTTGGGGGTTTCCCCGGTGCTAGCAGACGTCCTTGCACCTACAAAGGCCGTACAATCATCATTGGCAGTGGTTGTTGTTGTGAGCGGAACCACCCCATGCGCCATGTGGCCCAGAGTCAGTGCGCCAAAGTAGGTCGTGGACATGGTCTCGTGTGTGCCGGTGGTTGCACTGGCTTACTCAGCTCAGTTCAGTGGTGGTTCCAATACTATATATATATACCCTTACGACGGATGGACGAAAAGACATGTCGTCTAAGGGTTACTCGTGACGCAAACACATTTTGTTTATAAACATTGCGCAAAAACAGCTGATTTTTTGGCAACATCCCCCATAATGGACTAAAACCGTAGGGTCGTTCAAGTCAGGTCAGGAATCAACAAGAAGTAAAAAAAAAACAAACGAAAGACCTCCTAACTCCCCGTTCAAACCAGCTGACAACCAACTGGCTCCCGACTTGAAAATTATTTGTGGCCAGCACTACACCTGCACTTAAAGTGCTTAGCTCTTGGTCCAAAGCAGCAGCAGCAGCTGCTAAAAACAGTCCAAGAACGAGCGACAACATCTGTCGACCGACCGGGTATAAAAGGTAAGAATAATGAATGCCCTTTGCCTACGATATGAAAACAAGGACAAGAGCTCACTCGGATACTATCGATCCAAGGGCTACAGCTGCAAGCTGCATTGCATTGATTGTAACTGTGCGTGGAAACATCTGTTTCTGCTAGCTAGGGAGTTCCCCTAAAGTGTTACTACGGAGATGATTCGACAAATGATGGAACTCGCCTTGGCATGCGCCAACACCAAGCACCCAAAACGAAGGCATCTGCTGCCTTTTCAGTTCCATTTCAATTTGGCAGCTGCCGTGCGTTCCAAATGTTGTATGAATGATTGTGAGTGATGAAAACATTTGTGTGATTTATAAGCTGGCATTAAAAACAGTTCAATGGAGAATTTCAACTATGCTAGAAATGCCTTAGTCATAAAGGTATGTTTACAGATCTCTTAGAGAATAAGTTTCTTCTATAAGCTAAGAAATTTGTTTATATTTTTAAAGATCTTGAATCAAGATATCCAGTATATGCTTCTAGAATGCAGAATTTTATACCTAAATGGCAATAATTAAATGGATAAATATTTGTTGTAGTTATGACATCGTTTAGAATCGATTCTACTCCAAAATCCCATATTGTTATAAACTATATTCAAGTCAGAAAGAGTGTTGTGTGCTTCGGTATAGTTTTCCTAGCCATTCCCAAGTAATTTTTCATAGAAATAATATCCCATTTAGTCTATTTTCTATCGTACAGTATTCTAACTCTTTTAAAGGAATTTGCAGCTGCTGTAGGTTCAAATGAATATATCCCTTATGCTGGTAAGTCTGGGGCTCCCTCAGTAAAGGGAGCTCTCTTTACAGACACGCCTGCATATTGATATGAAGATAATCAAGTACAGCAAACACAGACGTTCGAGAACTGCAGCTTATCGAGCTGTAACATAATACGAGACAGTTGACGACCCGTAGACAGGCTACGATCGCCCCAAATCAGGGAACAGGACTCCACAAAAAAAAGTGTATAGTGTAAAAAATGCCATAAAGTTTCAAATTGCGTTCCAAGCAACTTGTTTTGGGAAAAACCGGTAGCTGGTACGCAAAGTAGTTTAAGCCCTGGCAGCGGCGAGGAAAGAGACGGGGAGAGGGACGGGAACTGTGATCACTGCGTCAGAGATTACATACAAGTTGTGTGTGAAGAGTAAAACAGTTGCAACATTTGAGATTTCCGCTTTTCTGTTTTTGCATTTGGTATGGAAAGGAAGTGTAAAACGCAGCAAGAGGGAATGTGGAAAGGCAGAAGAGAAACGACAAAGAATTGAACAAAAAATCACGAACATCCTGACAATGTCGATCCTGTCGCAGCTGCAATAGAATTCCATCCTGTGAAATGTTTGCGCAGGCGTACATTGAACTCTGTCCCTTCTCGTGTCGTGTCCCAGTCCCCGTCCCCGTCCCCGTCCCCGTTCCGCTCTCTGTCCCTATGCCCGTGCTCAGCAGGTAGCCTGGTGGCAGACGTAGACGTCTAAGGATTCAGATTCTCTCAACAGCAGATGTTTCTCAGTTTCTCAGACATTGGCCTACGGCGCTGTCTTTGTCGCAGGTCAGTTGTCCCAGTTGTCTGGGACAGAGAGCCAAGGAGACAGCCTGGACTTGGCCTTTGTTTCATTATCCTGTCGCTCGACTTTTGGTTAAGGGTTGTGCGCATGTCAATAACTTTTTTCTTTGCCAACTTCTTTTGCTTATTTTATTTTATGCTATTTGCTTCTCAAACATTTGTTTGACGCGCTGTTTACACACTGTGGCAGGCAGGACAAGGCGAGTTATGTTTGATTAGAAAAAGTCATTAACACGGCCCAATGCTTGGGCAGCTGTTGCCCAGGAATATCAGTTTCATATTCTGGGCGTGGATCACGTTGAAATCCATAAAATGACGGAACTTCTGCTCTCTGTTCTGCGGTAGACCTCAAATAAAATAGCTAGCATAGGATAATTTTCATCTACGAGAATCGTTATAATAATTGGGGAGTCTAGTCCGTCATTATAATGGGCATAATATTCCATGTACAGGAAAACTTACAGAAAATGAGAAGCAAATCTTCGTATACCAAGGATCAAGCCATTATCTAGGCAATAAATGCAGTACGTTCAGTGCTACTTTTTAGAAAGGTTTAAATTATGGATAAATTTATTTACAAGGGTTAAAAATCTAATCGACTGTAGAAAAGTTTCTAACATATTTAAAATAAATGAAAAAAAAAAGGATTTAAAATAAAATTAATTAAGAAAAGTTTTTAAATAATTAAAAATAATTTTAAATACATATAGACTATAAAATATAATTCTCTATTAGTCCTAAAATAGAAATAAAATCTTCATAAAGTTAAAATCTACAAATCAGTGCGTAATACCTAACATTCCACTCCTACGCCTAGTTCATATTTTAAGTACTTAAACGTTTATCTCTTAATAAATATTTAGACTGTTCGCCCACATAAATTAGTGCATTTCTGTTATGATGCCATTTCTTCCAGTGCATTTGCCAAATTAATGAGTTTTTTATTATTTTATCTACTCGTTCCGAAAGGCTTCAAAAAGCGCCGAGCCGAAGCTGCAGTGACGCATTACCGAGAGCTGAAGACAAAAGAATGGCGGGGATGAGGAGACAAAAAAAAAGAGAGCCACGAATTGAGCTCGGGAGAGAGCGAAGGTCTCTGTCGGTTTACATGTTACAAAAGATAAATTGAAAAATCGATTTTGCAAATTCCTATGTACGCGATTGCAAATCGAAATGCATTAATACCAATGAAAAACTAGATAACTCACCTTTCTAGTTAGTTGCAGCAGTCTTTGTTATATGCCGCAAGGCTCTTCAACCGATATCGGTAAATGATTCCAACGAATTTGCAATAGTTTTGGCTCTGAGAAGCAGTTGCAATAACAAACGTTGACGGCGTACGTGACCGCGAACAGTGCTCGTTCACAATAGACACCACTATGCGGTTTATTTACAATAGATTAGCTGGCGCTTCTGCACATGCCCATATGTGTGTGCCTTTATTTTGGTGTATGCGTGTTCATGTATTGTTGTGATTATCTCAATTGTCGCATCGTTGGTTAATTAAACTTCTCACTTTTATGTCATTTTGCCGATGCATTCCTCTTGTATCAATGCAATTGGCTTCTAATCAGTTATACACAAAAACAACTATACTGCAGCTACAGTAACGCGCTGCGTCTCCGTCCTTTTGTCGTTGCTCATGGGCATTTCGTTGGTATACACGGTGTTGCACATTTTCATTTGTATTGCCAGCACTTGCACTTGCTCGATAAACTAGTCAGTCACTAATTATACAACGAATTTACAGGTAATAAAATAAATTTCACAGTTTTGCTAAAATTAATGAAAACACATTGGAAGAATTAGAGCTGCACAATACTCGATAATAGTGCCAAAGCATCGATAGCACATCGAGTAAGTGAGTACTTATATCGGAACATATCGATAGGTGCTGATATAAGTAAATACGTTGGTCACACAACTGCACACGTTTTCATCTGTGGCTGATTCGAGTAAGTTGTTTTCATTTTCAATTAAACCAAAAATGCATAAATTGCATCAGAAACTTGAGGGAAATATTACTTAAACCTTGTTGACAATTACCTCATATTAGACAACAAACAAGCATGCCGGAAGAAGCACAAGCAAACGCAGAGACGCCAACCGGTGACGGCGGTCCCCCAAAGACGGCCAAACAGTTGGAGAAGGAAGCTAAGAAAGCAGAGAAATTAGCCAAATTGCAGGCGAAATTAGACAAAAAGGCAGCAGTAGCTCCAGCAGCTGGTGAAAAGAAGGAAAAACCCGAGGTAAGTAATGTCTAAACACACCCAAAGTGCTTGGTATGTATTAGGTTATGTTTTTTGTTGTTGCAACGAATTTGTTGTATTTACATTCGAGTATCTGTTTTGTGACTCACTGTAAACGTGTGCAATTTGAGATGCTCGCGTGATTAGCTTGAGTGCTCCAATTTCAGAACAATTAGTTTCGTGTCACGCAAGCATATCTAAAAGTGAATGTATTGCTATTGTTATGCCCTGTATATATTATTTGGGTAAAGGGGGTATGATAAGTGAAATAACTAAAGAGAAAGTTACATTTAATCTAATTACTTACAGAAACGGGCTAAAGAAACGAAAGAAGCTGCAGTTTACACCGCCAGCACAGCGCCTGGCGAAAGGAAGGACATCAGTGGAGCTCTCCCAGATGCATATAGTCCACGATATGTGGAAGCCCAGTGGTACAGCTGGTGGGAGAAGCAGGGCTTCTTCACACCCGAATATGGCGTAAGCAGTACTATTAATCAGTATAAATTGATTTCTTTACTAACATTGCTTTACTTCCAGCGTGACTCGATTACTACACCCAATCCGAAGGGTAACTTCATCATGGTCATACCACCACCAAATGTGACGGGTTCATTGCATTTGGGACATGCTCTGACCAATGCTATTGAGGATGCCATCACGCGTTATCATCGCATGA
The DNA here is from genome assembly GCA_018152125.1 of Drosophila dunni. Lineage (NCBI taxonomy): Eukaryota > Metazoa > Arthropoda > Insecta > Diptera > Drosophilidae > Drosophila > Drosophila dunni. The sequence goes on along the minus strand of JAECXC010000339.1, from coordinate 8,432,989 downwards.
AGGGACGCACTACTTTGTGGGTGCCTGGATGTGATCATGCTGGCATTGCTACTCAAGTGGTTGTGGAGAAGCTTCTCTGGCGTGATGAGCATCTGTCGCGACACGATCTGGGACGCGAGAAGTTCATCGAACGCATTTGGAATTGGCGACAGGAGAAGGGTGGTCGCATCTATGATCAGTTGAAGGCTCTGGGCTCATCCTACGATTGGACACGTGTGGCCTTCACCATGGACCCCAAACTGTGTCGTGCCGTCACCGAAGCATTTGTGCGTCTGCACGAGGAAGGCAGCATCTATCGCAGCTCACGTTTGGTCAATTGGTCGTGCACTCTGCGCTCCGCCATTTCGGACATTGAAGTGGACAAAGTGGAGCTAGCCGGACGCACTTTCTTGGCCATTCCCGGCTACGAGGAGAAGATCGAATTCGGTGTGCTCATCAAGTTCGCCTACAAAGTGGAGGGTAGCGACGAGGAGATCATTGTGGCCACCACACGTATCGAGACCATGCTGGGAGACACAGCCGTGGCTGTTCATCCACAGGATGAGCGCTATAAGCATCTGCATGGCAAGCATGTGGTGCATCCATTCTGTGATCGTCGCCTGCCCATTGTGTGTGATGAGTTTGTGGACATGAATTTCGGTACTGGCGCCGTTAAGATTACTCCCGCCCACGATCCCAATGATTACGAAGTGGGCAAACGCTGCAATCTGCCTTTCATTACGATCTTCAACGATGACGGTGTAATTATTGGCGACTATGGCGAGTTTACTGGCCTGAAACGTTTCGATGGCCGCAAGCAGATTCTGGAGAAACTGAAGAAATTAGGACTCTACCGTGAGACCCTCAACAATGCCATGGTGGTGCCTATTTGCAGTCGCTCCAAGGATGTCGTTGAGCCGCTCATCAAACCCCAATGGTATGTCAGCTGCTCCGACATGGCTGCAGCTGCCACAGAAGCTGTGCGTTCCGGTGAGCTAAAGATTGTCCCAGAACATCATACAAAGACCTGGTACCACTGGATGGACGGTATTCGGGATTGGTGCGTCTCCCGTCAGCTTTGGTGGGGTCATCGCATACCTGCCTACCATGTGAGCTTCAAGGATGCCAGCATCAAGCCCAGCACGGTAAGGAAATCCAGTTGCAAGTAGTGATTATTCAATTAACCGCATAAATCTTTTGACAGCCCGATGATGAGCAGTACTGGATTGTGGCCAGAAGCCAAGAAGAGGCACTTAGCAAGGCAGCTGCACGCTTTGGAGTCGATGCCAGCCAGATTGTCTTGCAGCAGGATGAGGATGTGCTGGATACTTGGTTCAGCTCTGGACTCTTCCCCTTCTCCGTGTTCGGATGGCCGGATAACACGGCCGACATGCAGGCATTCTACCCGAACACTTTGCTGGAAACGGGTCATGATATTCTCTTTTTCTGGGTGGCTCGCATGGTCTTCTTTGGCCAGAAACTGTTGGGCAAACTGCCCTTCAAGGAGGTCTACTTGCATCCAATGGTGCGAGATGCTCATGGCCGTAAGATGTCCAAATCTCTGGGCAATGTCATCGATCCCATGGATGTGATACACGGCATTACGTTGGAAGGTCTCCATGAGCAGCTCATTGGCTCCAATCTGGATCCTCGTGAAATTGAAAAGGCCAAGGCGGGCCAGAAGCAGGACTACCCACAGGGCATACCCGAATGTGGCTCGGATGCACTTCGTTTTGCTCTCTGCGCCTACATTACCCAGGCACGAGACATTAATCTGGATATTAATCGCGTTCTTGGCTATCGCTTCTTCTGTAACAAACTGTGGAACGCCACCAAATTCGCGCTGCTCTATTTTACAGGCGAGGAGCGCTACAACACGGAGCTGACCCTCAATGAGAGCTCGAATCAGATGGATGCCTGGATACTCTCCCGCTTGGCCGCCACCATTGAAACCTGTAATTCGGGCTTTGATTCCTACGAGTTTGCGGAAGTGACTAGCGCCTGTTACGCCTTCTGGCTCTACGACTTGTGCGACGTGTACTTGGAGTGTGTGAAGCCCATCTTCTACAGTGGCACTGCTGAGCAGCAGGCGGCAGCAAGACGCACTCTCTATGTTTGCTTGGACTATGGATTGCGTCTGCTTTCCCCCTTCATGCCCTTCATTACCGAGGAGCTATTCCAGCGTCTGCCACGCGCCGATAGCACGCCCAGCATCTGTGTCTCCAGCTATCCAAGTAAGTAAACTATTACAAAGAAGTAATCCTTTGGGTACTAAATGATTTATTCTCGTAGCCAACACTTCCTGGCGCAGCACACAAACCGAATCGGATGTGGAATTTGTGCAGAAGGCAGCTAAAGTGATTCGTTCGGCTAGATCGGATTACAATTTGCCCAACAAGACCAAAACGGAGGCTTACATTGTATGCTCGGACAGTGCACAGACTGCGATCCTTAAGCGTTATGCCAGCGACTTGGCCACCATGGCCTACTGTTCCACTGTCGCCTTCGATAGCCAACCAGCTGCTGGTTGTGCCATTCTGACCGTATCTGGTCAGTGCGAGGTTCATCTGCTGCTCAAGGGACTCATCGAGGCGGACAAGGAGATTGCCAAACTGCACAAGAAACGCGATCAACTGGAACAGACTGTGAGCAAGCTGAATCAAGCCATGTTGGCGTCCGATTATGCCACCAAGGTGCCAGCCGAGGTGCAAACCGCAAATGAGACTAAACTTACGGAATCCCGTACAGAAATCGAACGCATTGCAGCGGCCATTGAGACACTAAAGCTGATGTAAAGGATTGAGCTTCGTCTGGAGCCGAATCCTAATTGATATTCACATAAATGCTTGACTATACTCGCTAAATCAAATACATCCAAATCACAAATGCATTTTGCCTAAAAGCTTAAAGTTTATACAGTTTAAAACAATAGCTACAATTTATAAAATATGTGCTAATTTATTAAATACAACAGTTCAATAGAAAGTGGAAAAATTTGTAAACATTTGGAAAAAGTTGGGAATTAAATTCATAATATTAAGTAAGTATTTATTTTATAATAGATGTACTTAAAATCTACTTATTATTATAGTTCGTAACAGCTTTGAATCTGAAATGAAACTTTGGTGAAAAAGGATATAGAATACATATGATGTACACCTGCAGACCATGGCACGCTTGCAGCTCTTTCAGTAGACCCAGTCAGCTTTTAAGATATGCAAGCGGGACCTTAGCTAGACACTGGAAAACCATTGAAGGCTCTACAGTGTCCATTGCCCAGCCGGCACCCGCGTGGAGGGTTCAGCCTGAGGATTTTTGCCAGCCAACCCAATTACCCCATGTTAAAAATAAATCTATTATATTATAAGCTTTCCTAAGTTTAAAAATTACGTTTTTCACCAATTTCTAAGGCTTGTTTAAATTTTAAGTGAATTTATATTAAATATCAAATTAATCGCCCATATTTTAGTTTCAGTTCAAAGTACTTGTACTAGTTCTAGTAATCTTCGGCAATGGTGAACATTTTTTTAAAATTATCTTTAGTGTTTTCGAATTCAAAAAAAATGTTTAAGAATTATAATCTAATCCCTTTCTGAAATCTAACCCAGTTATTTGAACATTTTTTCGATTTCTTAAAGTTAACTTAAGAATTTTAAGTTTATACTTAGAAAATTCATGACTGTTCATAGTTACCCGGCGAGCATTCAGCTATTCCAGACTTAAGGACGCATAACTCGTTGGCCTAGCAATAAATAATATAAAAATGAATATATATAGAATAAATAATTCCAATACATACCTCCATGGGTGCAGCTTCGGAGCCACTCAAAAACGTTGACAAAAACAGCAAAGCGATAAAAATATCCATTTTCCTTAATGGATTTACTGCATACATAGTGCTCCTTATATGGTGTTATTTACCAGAAATTTATGTTTAATATTGTAGACCAAACTGCCAAACGACCAATTGCCTGTAGACAGTTCACTGCCCAATGTGGAACTGCGGTAATAGAAGAGACTGCAGCTCATTTTATACCACTCGCTCCTAGGCCGCTTAGGCAGCAAACACATACAGGGTGTGCATTGGTGTGCACGTAAAAGACATTGTGGTTGCGCTCTCACCACAATGAGCATAACACCCCGTTATACTCTTCATGCTCTTAATGCGACACTTGCCATTCGACCATATTTCAAATAATTTGTGGTAAATACCACAACAAATAAAGAGCGAGAGAGTGCTCTGGGCTCAAGAATCAAGTAAACATACTGATTATGGAACATATGTTACATTTTATAACATTTAAACAACGCGCGATTCAATTAAAGTTGGTGCCTTTGATGCTATTAATAGACTCACTAATTTGCTATCTTGTTTTTAGAATAAACTGAGCTTTGTCTTATTTAAGCATATCATTGTGGTTTTCAAATAAATCCTTTTAAAAGTTTAAATTTCAACACATAAATAAGCAAAATTATTCTCCAACGCACAGATTCTCCGCACCTCTTATAGTAAATTATGCTTCTCTTCGTTGTAAACTCCTTACTTTTCAATGTGTGTGTGGATGCTGCGATCTGCAGAGCATTCTCACGCACACAACATTACATGCTCTCAAAGGGGATACTTCACCTACTGCTCACAACTTTGCATTCTCACGCACACAACTTTAAAATCAGAGCTTTAGGTTAATTAAACTCACGCACACTACTTTACATGCACTTATAATGAGTTTTACTGCTCCCTGCTTAAAGTTCTCTATTTCCTTTGCTTCGCTCTTTCGTTTTGCTGTTTGCATGTGTGTGTGTGTGTGTGCTGATTTTAGTTGTACTCAATGTAAATTAAAAACTAACTAAATAATTTAATAACTTTTATTAGTTTTCTTTTAGGAGTACCATAAAATACAAATTATTAAAAACCTTAACTTTTAAAGATTACCAGGTGAGGCGAGTGGCATGATCCGTCTTCCGTTTGGACATTTTAATGTAGCCCAAAAACTGAAGTTCTGCCACTGCTCGGGTAAAACGAGCCCTAAATAAAGAGAGAAAGAAATGAGTACTAAAATTTCACTCCAAAAATAAATGAAATACTCACTGAACTTGTGGATCGATCTGTTCCTGGGCATGTTCCGCCTCATCTTTCCCATCGCCAGCACGGAGAACGGAGCGGAATGCCTGCAGCCAGTCGAAGAGATTAATCATGCGTCCGCATTCCAGATGCAATTTATAGACCACCGAGAGGTCTGGCATGGTGCTGACCAGCTGGGATTGCTCCTGGAGTTCACAGCACTTGCATTGCATATAGAAATGGGGATTGTTCAGTGCCGTGTGAAGAGCTGCTCGAGGAGCACCAATGATATTTCGACGCACAGTGGAGATGTCACTGAACACGTACAGCTCATGGAGTGGAGGGGCGTTCTGTAGTGGACGCAGGTGTGCCAGCACCAGATGGCTCTCAATGTGGGCTAGAGTTTTATTCAAGGCCCTGGCGTACTCCGAGATCGATTGCTGTTTGTCCTGTTTAGTGCGCTGCAGCAGCTGCTCCTTGAGTTGCTGTCGGGAGGCAACATGTGTAAGATCCGACAAAGGACGAGCATCTGTGGATGCAGTGGATTCACTAGTCGACGGCTGCAGTTCCATGCTAGCGAGCTCCACATCATTGAGCAGTTTCTTAAGAGTCTGTAGCTCCGTGCGCATGACAGCTGTACAGGCTTCGGCCAGCTCAAGAGGAGCAATCTGCTCGCTGAGAAACGTTTCAGTGCGAGCAATGGCCTTGGCCACTTTGGTACAGAACTCGTCCTTGGACATGAAGCTAAGCATTTGCCAGCACTCCTTGTATTCGGCCTGCTGAGTAATCGGTTTATTCAGGCAGTTCACGTAGAGTTCCCGCCGTAGTTTGCCTAGCGGACAGCGAGGCAGATCCCCTACTAGCTCCGTAAAGAACTCGAGCGAGCAGCGAAACAGCATAAAATGGAGCAGGCAATCCCGCAATAGTTGCGGCAGCTTCTTCTTCAGGTAATCATCATCGGTGAGCACGGCTATGATGCGTTTGCAGTCATTGATCTGCTCCACATACGGACGGAACGAGGGCAAACGTCTGATGGTCTCCATGTCCTCGTGACTCAGCTGTTTGATGCGACCCAGAGCTTGGCTGTAGTTGGTGCACAGCGCAAAGGCATTGCCCGCAAAGAAGTGCTCCATGAGGCAGTACTTAAATCCCTGAATGAATCCGTGTATGGAGAAGTCGTAGAAGAGAAAGATGTGCGTCAGAAACTTGAATGCCTTGCCGGACAAATGGAAGGCATACTTCGGCGAGAGTAGCACTTGATCCAACAGCTAAAGAATAAAGCAGAAAACAGTTGAAGATCAGTGATCTTAACTCTCTAGTGTCCAAATACATACCTCATTGAGCCCTGTGGGCCCTGGCTGTGTCTGGAAAACACGCAGTCTGATCTTGCTGCTGACGTGGTAGGGCAATGTGCTGTGCACAGCCGTCATGGCCGTTGCGACGCCTAGAACCAGCACAAATGGCAAACGTCCACACTGAGCGCTGAGTATGAGTATAAAATCTTGTAAGACACTCGCCTGAAAGCACTCGAAGTCCGGCAGTATGACGACCAGAGCACGTTGCTTTCCCGCTGCACCAAAGTTATTAGTGTACCAAGAATTCAGCTGCTTCAGTGTGCACTGACTGCGGCGCAAGCGTTTGCGATCGCGTTCGGATTCATCCTCCTCGTCGATGTCCAGTGGATCATTGTGCACTCCCGCGGCCTCTGACTGTGCTTCAATCAAGCTGTAGACCATGGTTTCAACAGCTGCCTTGAGTGTGCCACAATCTCGGGATTGTAACACGCATACACGTGCAGCTTGAAGCGCATGCAAGCGTTGGGTTAACGTCTCGAATTGCTTTAGGTGATCCGGTTGATTGATACCAGTCAGCAGCGCCGCTGTAGGCAGTATCTCGTTGGTGGCATCCCTGTTGGTCCCACTCCCCTCGCTCGTGACAAACTCCACCAGTTGCTGCAGTGTGCGTGCATTGCTCTCCATTTGCAGCTGCTGAATGTGTTTATGCATTTGATTCCAGCATTCCGTGTAGGCCACATAGAATGGCTGAGAGGTAACTTCCTTACCAAGCAAACTGCTAGCTTCCTCTGACTTTTGGCCAGCTCTCTTACGTTTTGTCGGCGTTTTTTTATTGGCGCGAGTTGCGCCATTTTTGTAGACAAAACATCCCTGAAAGAAATTTAATTCTTTTTAAAATTGTCTTTTTTTGAACGAGTTTCTTACCTTTGAGACGGATATGGTAGGGTCCATAGCTATTGCTTAACTAAGCGCTGGGTAGCGTTACCAAGTATATTTACAATTATTGTTTATGTCAGCTTTGTGCCAATTAAAGTTTATTAGCAGCGGCAGCAGAACAACACAACTGCAAATAACAAAAACGAAAACAGCTGTTGCGCGCCAAAATAAAAACGCGCGAAGTTGGCTGCTGTAAAAAGTACTGCCCATAAATACAATTTTATTAAAATTTTGGCGCCAAATTTAAATACTACAGTGTGTTATTGAAATGCATAGTCGCTTTGCTTGATAAGTTTGCGCTTTTGATATGTTTGTTAAATACGAAAATATCTGATTTATTCTTGTTCTCATCGCAATCGTCTGTCCACTTTGGTGCCAACTGAAAAGTAAATATGAACATCAGCAGAAAATCGTAAAATAATATCAATGCTGCCAAAAGATAGTCTTGATCCCGAATTTCTGCAAATCTTCCGCCATTTATTATTTGCGCATGGTACATAACAAACTGTTGAGCAAAGAAAATTAATATTTATTTAAAAATGAAACACTTTATTTGAATACAAACCAACACAATGCTCATTACGATGAAGGCGCGATATACAAAGAACGAATAAGGTACGTTTGAGACAATGTAGAGCATTAGAAAGTACATTGCTCCAATCAGACAAACAATGCCAACGATTACAAGTACCACAATATCAAGCGTTAAGTCGTGCTTTAGAAATAATAGTTAAATATTAGCAAAACGTTAAAATATAGCTAGTTACCGGGAGACATGATCCAAAAAGCAGGAAGATTACTAGCACAACAGACCATATGAAGCAGCTTAGCAGGAAGTGAGACATATAGTGACGTACAACCAGTGTGGTAACACCTACGACAACGCACTCGAACTACAAAACATATGTGAAAATTATAAAATTAACGAAATTCAAAGTCTTACTATAATAAAAGTTACAATCCAATTAACAGGCGTGAAAAATCGCAGATCCTCAAAGAAAATAAATATCAGCAAAATCAATAAACTGATCACAAAGAATGTTATTCCAATCCAATAATTTTTGGTAAAATACTGGTTTGTGTCTTCGCTAAAAAAAAAACATTTAATTAATTTTTTTTTTAAATACTTTTAACTACTTACACCACGTGAAAAATATACCACTGTAAAACAGCTAGAAAAAGAAATACTCCCGTTACTGTGTACGCGACACATGCAAACTTTTGCCTCTCAAGTCTGTAATAATACGGACGGTCGTTCAGGTCTCCCATTGTTAGTTTTTGTGCTGTTTGTGTAAATTATTGAAAGTTTAAAATGATTTTCAAATTCAGAAATGTTAAATCGAATTTTAAATGCCAGTGTTGCCTATAACTTCGCAGCCGCTCTGTTAAATGTTTTGCAGCACTGACGTTTCGCAACACTAGTAACATTTCGCGCATTTAATACAATGTTCTTTATAAATTGTAGATGTTAATGCGAATAACAAATTATGGCTGACGAACTAGATATATACGATGATCTGGACAACTTCCAAGAAGCCGAGGATCAGGTAAAAGTAATAACATAATCAGCACAGTTGATACTAACTGTACTATCAACAGAAATCCAAGGAGCTGCTCGCCTGGGAAACGAAATTTGCAAATGCACAGGTGGAAATTGGCAGCTACCGGGCAGAGAAGAAAGCGCTGGAAAAGAAAATCAAGACAATGGAAGTTAATTTCCAGAATCTGCTCGACACTGCCAAGGCTGAGTTAAAGCGAAAGGACACTTTAATAGCACAGCTGCGCAAGGAGTAAGTTTTGTCTTAATGCTGCAGAAATAACAATTAAAATTCTGTTGTTGCGTACAGGAAAGATGACATTTGCTTTAGGCGGAAAATACCTGGTGCCAAGCCAGAGAAAACCGAAGCTAATCCATTCAAAGTGGATCAGCGAACGGAAAACAAACATTTGAAAGGGGACGAAACTCTAGCTACCGCCGATGTGGCCAAAAAGAGTGAAAGAAAGGAGAAAGAAATCAAAAATGATAAGCAGAAGCCGCAGGAAATAGAGCACGAAAAGAAGTTGGATCACAAGCATGAGAAGCGTTCCAGCGCAGAGACAACAGCCACACAACAGCGAGCAACTGACTCCAAGAGAGCGCAAGACAGAGCACACGAGCGAGAACGTGAGAGAGACCGTGAGCGGGAGCGTGAGCGCGAGCAGAGCAGGCGACGCAGCCGTAGCAGGAACCGCAGCCGGCATCGCAGCCGCAGTCGCAGTCGTGAGCGAAACAAGAAGGAAAGCAAGTACGATAAAACGAAGGAATCACAGAGAAGTCGCCGCAGCCGCTCAAAATCTGTTTCACGCTCCCGTTCTAGCCACAGACACAACAGCAACAAGACCAGGTAAGCTTGGCCAACAGTTGCTTAGCCTAAATTATTACATTTGTCGGTTTTAGTACACACATCAGCTCTAACGAACGGGAGCGGGAAAGGGAAAAGGAAAAGCAAAAGGAGCGGCAAAGTAATAAAGAAAAGACCATGGAAACTCTCTTCGGTAATACGCCAAAACACCAAAGTCCAGCCAAGGAGCAAATCAATGAGCAAATGGATAAAGTAATGCAACAACTGTTGGCCAATACGGAACCTTTAACGCCCAAGGAGCAGTATACACCGCAAAGAGAAATAACAAAAGTACACAGCAAGAAATTAGCAAGCAGTAGCAAACAAACAGAGGAGGAAATAAATGATTATTTTGTAAGCAATGCAAATGAAACAGAGGAAACCCCTGCGATGGACTCCAAAGAAATTGAATTGATACCCGGCCTGTGTCTGATAACGGACAATGAAATATTAATAAGCTCTGAAGACATGTCAGCTTTAAGTGATCTTCATGCAACTAAATCAGCAGCTGAGGATGGAGATCGAGCTATAACAGAGGAAACAACTCATGTGGTGGAAACTAAAGCTGAATTAATTGTTCTAGAAATGGAAGAAATTAAAGCGACCCCTACCATTGACGATGCAGCAGCTCCAGCAACTGAACCAAAGTCAACTCCTGGTCTGGACTTCATTGCAGTGAAGCAGGTTGGGTCCGTGCCAACTGAGGAGGACTCTAATGATGTACATTGCGAAGAATTGACTTCCTTAGCAATTGAAAGCGAACCAGAGACCATTAAAATGGTTGAACAGATTCCGGGTCTGGATTTAATAACAGACCAAGATCATGCTGACTTGGCATCAACTGAACAATTAGATCAAGTTTCCAACGATTCCTCGGAGATTAAGATAATTAAACCCATAACTGAAACTGCAGATTTGGAGAAAGTCGAAGAGTTCAAAGCTGAAACTGAAGCAGCAACGGTAGAAGAAAAGGAGTTGAGTACAGAAGAAGTGAATAGAACAACTGAAAATAATACAGACGATGTAACTGAAGAAATTGTATTAGTTTATGAAGAACAAGATCATGTCGAAACTGAGCAATCAAAAGAAGAGTCTGAGCACAGCAATGAACAGGAAAAGTGTAATGCTGAAAATGCTACAACGATTACAGAAGCAAACACCGATAAAGAGACTACTGAGCTGCTGGAGCGTTCCACTAACTTTGTACAAATAATCGAGAACATTCGACTATCAGTTATGATGGACATAGAGGATATAGCACTAAGACTAGATGGACTGAGCGACTGTACAGACAGTGATAAAGGCACCGTAGAGACTGTGCAAGCTAAAGACAGCGATACAATGGAACAAAGTAATCCAATTCCAACTGCTCATGAAAGTGAAGGAAAGGCAGTGTCGATTACGGATGCAAAGGATTCGCAGTCAATCACTGATATTGAAAACGAAATGGAATCAAATGCTGTAGTCCAAAGCACCATATTACTACCAAAGCCAACTATACTAAGTAGTATTGTCATGTATGCGCAGCCTGATTCAACAAAGTTCGATCACAATGAGGAACCAATGGAGAGTCTGATCATACCGGCAGCAACTTTGGCGAAGTCTGCAGATTTAAGCCAAGAAACGGACAACATAGATCGCGAGTTGAAGCAGCTGCATCAGCAGTCCTACAACGAGGAGCAGCCCGATGAAGCCACTGTGACATCCACGTCTATGAAGGCACCCAATCAGGATCTCATTACAATTTTAACACAGTCTCCAGTACAACAGCAGCCAGCTCCCGTTAGTCCTTATCCTGCAAAATCGAAGAACAAAGGCAGGAAAGCAGGTGCTCGCTCGGCTAGCGAAAGAACGACGCCAACAAAAGCTAAAGCTGGCTGCAACTTGGCCGAGAGAGGCGAGAAGACGCCGCTGAAAAAGCGCAAACTTAATTTGGATGATATGAAAGATGATGCCACAATTGTGCTTCAGACACCGCCAGATGCTGTAAAGACCACAGCGCCATCGCCTCAAAATGTGACCATCGATGAGACCTTAAATGCCAGTAGTTTGGACGGTAATCACAGCTTTGGCAGCGACTCATCCACTGTGACCAAGCGTTGCTCTCTAGGCCAAAGTGACTATCAGTTTGAGCGAATCAATGACGAGGTCGTGCTGCGTGTTACGCGACGTGGACGACGACAACGGCGAGTAGCAGAAACAACTCCAATAGCCGCTATTAAAGAGACATAATGTAAGCTATAAAATTATATATTTAATCCTTAAGCAGCAATGGATTTGCTTTATGTTTGGTTAGTCTTAAACAATGTGATTGAAAATTTATGTTATTTTTGGGGTTTCCTATTTTATTAAAATACATGTACAACAGTAAATGAAGATTTATATAAATTTAGTCGCTATACAATTTAAACTAGAAAAACAAACGGCCCCCAATACTGACGTACCAAAAATAAGCATAGATCCAAACGTAAACGACAAGTCCTGTGGGCAGTGAATAGTAGTTAACTTGGACTAGGAATACTTTAAGATAGTTACCTAAAATAAAGATCTCGATTATATACATGGCTACGATGTCGAGCCCATTAATAACTTCATCTACGAGCAAAACTATCAAAGGAATTAGTTGTATTATTAAAGTAATCAGATAACAAACAACCAATTGATGTTTTGTCTAAAAGAAAATAAGATAATTAGTTTAGAAAATGAATTAATGTGAAGTTCTGAAACTTACCACAAATACTGATATTATGAGAAGTATACATCCAACCATATGCACAAAATAACAGACAAACATTATCACATTCAAAGCTGCATAGTTAACTCCTGTTGGAAATTGTCAGGGTAAGAGAGGCACTTGGTGGGAGTATTCAAAAACTTACCCTGCCAATGTATATAAGTCACAATCCCTAATACAATGTCCGCAATGCCAATGATAAGCGCCCCCCATCTGATCGGAACTGGGCAAAAGAATTTGTCCACAGTACCGGCGCTCATGATAAAATACTACTGTTGAAAATTTTAGCACTAACCATGGTTTTAAGCCGGTCGCGAGCAAATGTTCTCGTGGCGCTGGTGAATAGGTGCTTGACTGGCGAGCGGAGTGCATGAGTTCAAACTCAAAGCAAATGCGTCATAGAGCCCCAGAGAGCCGATCGCCTCTCAGCAAATTCGACGCTGGCGCGATCATGGTCATGGTCGCTGAGCGGACTACATGATTTTGAATCGCGGTCTTGCCCGTTGGGAATTGTGCATTTAAAGTTGCTTATTTAACAACACAAAAATTATTTTATTCTAGATTTTCAATATTTTCATAATAGGTATTATCAATAAAAACTATTTTCAACAAATTTTAGCGCCATGGGAACAATTACTCTCGACCCGTTTAAAACCATACATATCGCTAAAAAAGACTTATGACTCCCAAGATCGATCGCTATTTTGTAGAAAACATACATTTTTGCAACTAGCTGATTGCGGAAGTGTGCTGACTTCGCAAATATGTGTATCTGGCATGCTAGAAAGAGACAAACATATAAATACGAAACGAGAGCACAAGCGAAATAATAACTGAATCAGACTAAACTTACTCTCGTCAGCGTCGAATTTGCTAAGAGGCGATCGGCTTTCTGGGGCGCTATGACGTTCGGCTTTTTGCCGTAGCTCTGTGGGGGTCCATTAGCAAGCTAGCGTTTGCTTTCAAAAAATCTTGCGTTTGACGCATCTATGTGTTGCATGGTTAGTGATTTTTGGGTCAGGAATTGACAGAATGCGCTAGGCCAACATTCACGCGAGTCGACTCTTAGATACCCTATAATTATTTTAAAACACTTTCAAAACCTAAAAGTTTTCTCTAGTTCCGTATTCGCAGCTCGCTTCCAATAATAAACAATTTCTTGTTTCATATTTTATTAAAAACATTCGAAAAGATATTAATTAAACATAAAATAAATTATAATAATTGTCTTTTTAGATTTACAAAGCTTGTTAAAACTGTTTTTACTTAAAATAGTTATATTTATGTAAAAACAACAAATTTAAATCTAAAATCCAACGATAAATGTCTGTTATCGATAACAGCTGCGTTTAGTATATAAATTGTAGATGTTAATGCGAATAACAAATTATGGCTGACGAACTAGATATATACGATGATCTGGACAACTTCCAAGAAGCCGAGGATCAGGTAAAAGTAATAGCATAATCAGCAGAGTTGAAACTAACTGAATTATTAACAGAAATCCAAGGAGCTGCTCGTCTGGGAAACGAAATTCGCAAATGCACAGGTGGAAATTGGCAGCTACCGGGCAGAGAAGAAAGCCCTGGAAAAGAAAATCAAGACAATGGAAGTTAATTTCCAGAATCTGCTCGACACTGCCAAGGCTGAGCTAAAGCGAAAGGACACTTTAATAGCACAGCTGCGCAAGGAGTAAGTTGTGTTTCAATGCTGCAGAAATAACAATTAAAATTCTGTTGTTGCTTACAGGAAAGATGACATTTGCTTTAGGCGGAAAATACCTGGTGCCAAGCCAGAGAAAACTGAAGCTAACCCATTCAAAGTGGATCAGCGAACGGAAATCAAACATTTGAAAGGGGACGAAACTCTGGCAACCGCCGTTGTGGACAAAAAGAGTGAAAGAAAGGAGAAAGAAATCAAAAATGATAAGCAGAAGCCGCAGGAAATAGTTCACGAAAAGAAGTTGGATCACAAGCATGAGAAGCGTTCCAGCGCAGAGACAACAGCCACACAACAGCGAGCAACTGACTCCAAGAGAGCGCAAGACAGAGCACACGAGCGAGAACGTGAGAGAGACCGTGAGCGGGAGCGTGAGCGCGAGCAGAGCAGGCGACGCAGCCGTAGCAGGAACCGCAGCCGGCATCGCAGCCGCAGTCGCAGTCGTGAGCGAAACAAGAAGGAAAGCAAGTACGATAAAACGAAGGAATCACAGAGAAGTCGCCGCAGCCGCTCAAAATCTGTTTCACGCTCCCGTTCTAGCCACAGACACAACAGCAACAAGACCAGGTAAGCTTGGCCAACAGTTGCTTAGCCTAAATTATTACATTTGTCGGTTTTAGTACACACATCAGCTCTAACGAACGGGAGCGGGAAAGGGAAAAGGAAAAGCAAAAGGAGCGGCAAAATAATAAAGAAAAGACCATGGAAACTCTCTTCGGTAACACGCCAAAACACCAAAGTCCAGCCAAGGAGCAAATCAATGAGCAAATGGATAAAGTAATGCAACAACTGTTGGCCAATACGGAACCTTTAACGCCCAAGGAGCAGTATACACCGCAAAGAGAAATAACAAAAGTACACAGCAAGAAATTAGCAAGCAGTAGCAAACAAACAGAGGAGGAAATAAATGATTATTTTGTAAGCAATGCAAACGAAACAGAGGAAACCCCTGCGATGGACTCCAAAGAAATTGAATTGATACCCGGCCTGTGTCTGATAACGGACAATGAAATATTAATAAGCTCTGAAGACATGTCAGCTTTAAGTGATCTTCATGCAACTAAATCAGCAGCTGAGGATGGAGATCGAGCTATAACAGAGGAAACAACTCATGTGGTGGAAACTAAAGCTGAATTAATTGTTCTAGAAATGGAAGAAATTAAAGCGACCCCTACCATTGACGATGCAGCAGCTCCAGCAACTGAACCAAAGTCAACTCCTGGTCTGGACTTCATTGCAGTGAAGCAGGTTTGGTCCGTGCCAACTGAGGAGGACTCTAATGATGTACATTGCGAAGAATTGACTTCCTTAGCAATTGAAAACGAACCACAGACCATTAAAATGGTTGAACAGATTCCGGGTCTGGATTTAATAACAGACCAAGATCAAGCTGACTTGGCATCAACTGAACAATTAGATCAAGTTTCCAACGATTCCTCGGAGATTAAGATAATTAAACCCATAGCTGAAACTGCAGACAAAGCAATAGGCGGAGAACTATCAAAAGTTACTGATAACAAAGAGAATTTGAAGAAAGTCGAAGAGTTCAAAGCTGAAACTGAAGCAGCAACGGTAGAAGAAAAGGAGTTGAGTACAGAAGAGGTGAAAATAACTGAAACAACTGAAAATAATACAGACGATGTAACTGAAGAAATTGTATTAGTTTATGAAGAACAAGATCATGTCGAAACTGAGCAATCAAAAGAAGAGTCTGAGCACAGCAATGAACAGGGAAAGTGTAATGGTGAAAATGCTACAACGATTACAGAAGCAAACACCGATAAAGAGACTACTGAGCTGCTGGAGCGTTCCGCTAACGGTGTACAAATAATCGAGAACATTCGACTATCAGTTATGATGGACATAGAGGATGTAGCACTGAGAGTAGATGGACTAAGCGACTGTACAGACAGAGATGAAGGCACCGAAGAGACGGTGCAAGCTAAAGACAGCGATACAATGGAACAAAGTAATCCAATTCCAACTGCTCATGAAAGTGAAGGAAAGGCAGTGTCGATTACGGACGCAAAGGATTCGCAGTCAATCACTGATAATGAAAACGAAATGGAATCAAATGCTGTAGTCCAAAGCACCATATTACTACCAAAGCCAACTATACTAAGTAGTATTGTCATGTATGCGCAGCCTGATTCAACAAAGTTCGATCACAATGAGGAACCAATGGAGAGTCTGATCATACCGGCAGCAACTTTGGCGAAGTCTGCAGATTTAAGCCAAGAAACGGACAACATAGATCGCGAGTTGAAGCAGCTGCATCAGCAGTCCTACAACGAGGAGCAGCCCGATGAAGCCACTGTGACATCCACGTCTATGAAGGCACCCAATCAGGATCTCATTACAATTTTAACACAGTCTCCAGTACAACAGCAGCCAGCTCCCGTTAGTCCTTATCCTGCAAAATCGAAGAACAAAGGCAGGAAAGCAGGTGCTCGCTCGGCTAGCGAAAGAACGACGCCAACAAAAGCTAAAGCTAGCGGCGACTTGGCCGAGAGAGGCGAAAAGACACCGCTGAAAAAGCGCAAACTTAATTTGGATGATAAAAAAGATGATGCAACAATTGTGCTTCAGACGCCGCCAGATGCTGTGAAGACCACAGCGCCATCGTCTCAAAATGTGACCATCGATGAGACCTTAAATGCCAGCAGTTTGGACGGTAATCACAGCTTTGGCAGCGACTCATCCACTGTGACCAAGCGTTGCTCTCTAGGCCAAAGTGACTATCAGTTTGAGCGAATCAATGACGAGGTCGTGCTGCGTGTTACGCGACGTGGACGACGACAACGGCGAGTAGCAGAAACAACTCCAATAGCCGCTATTAAAGAGACATAATGTAAGCTATAAAATAATATATATAATCTTAAGCAGCAATGGATTTGCTTTATGTTTGGTTAGTCTTAAACAATGTGATTGAAAATTTATGTTATTTTTGGGGTTTCCTATTTTATTAAAATACATGTACAACAGTAACTGAAGATTTATATAAATTTAGTCGCTATACAATTTAAACTAGAAAAACAAACGGCCCCCAATACTGACGTACCAAGAATAAGCACAGATCCAAAAGTAAACGCCAAGTCCTGTGGGCAGTGAATAGCAGTTAACTTGGTCTAGGAATACTTTAAGATAGTTACCTAAAATAAGGATCTCGATTATATACATGGCTACGAGGTCGTACCCATAAATAGCTTCAACTACGAGCAAAACTATCATAAGAATTAGTCGTATTATTCCAGTAATCAGATAACAAACAACCAATTGATGTTTTGTCTAAAAGAAAATAAGATATTTAGTTTAGAAAATAAATTAATGAAGTTCTGAAACTTACCACAAATACTGATATTATGAGAAGTATACATCCAACCATATGCACAAAATAACAGACAATCATTATCACATCCAAAGCTGCATCGTTAACTCCTGTTGGAAATTGTCAGGATTAGAGAGGCACTTGGTGGGAGTATTCAAAAACTTACCCTCCGAAAGTATATAAGCCACAATCCCTAATACAATGTCCACAATGCCAATGATAAGCGCCCCCCATCTGATCGGAACGGCGCAAAAGAATTTGTCCACAGTACCGGCGCTCATGATAAAATGCTACTGTTGAAAATTTTAGGGTCAGGAATTGACAGAATTCGCTAGGCCAACATACACGCGAGTCGACTAGATACCCTATAATTATTTTAAAACACTTAAAAGCTTATAAGTTTTTAGTTTAGTATTCGCAGCTCGCTTCCAATAATAAACAATTTCTTGTTTCATATTTTATTAAAAACATTCGAAAAGATATTAATTAAACATAAAATAAATTATAATAATTGTCTTTTTAGATTTACAAAGCTTGTTAAAACTGTTTTTACTTAAAATAGTTATATTTATGTAAAAACAACAAATTTAAATCTAAAATCCAACGATAAGTGTCTGTTATCGATAACAACTGCGTTTAGTATTTTTAACGGTCGCATTCGTCTAGTATATAAATCTAGTATCGATTGTGCTAAGATCGATACTTTTAACTACATTTAATTCTTTGGCTTTCTATATTTTTAGGCCTCTTTTTCCTTCTCCGTTCCCACCAGGACGCGCTGCACAATGGGAATCTTGAAGATTGGCACCGACAGCAGCGCGCCAAGGCAGGCGCCGATCCAGTAGACAATAATGTGTTCGAGATTGCTGTGCCCACGACAGCCCCACTTGAGGGCGGTGGCCAGCACGGGATTGAAGTAGCCGCCAGAGAAGTTAAAGGCTGCAAGCAGAGCATAATTAAAAGCGTAAACTTTGTGAGAGGACATGGATTGGATTGGAAGCCACGCTGCAAACGGGCGACGGACTTACCTGCCACCACAAGGCTGGTGCCGATGAACGAATCGATATAGCTACTAAACTTTGGCTCCTTAACGCTGATGGTCTTGGACGCCAGACGGCAGAGTAGCGTGGCCACACCCTCAATGGCAGCGCCCACATAGGGACTAACCTGTAGATCGGCATTGCACTCCTCGAAGGCACGTCCCTTGTGCGTCTCGGCAAACTCGAGCCACCAAAAGACCTGCACAATGCGGTACACACAACAGCCGCCCATGAGTTCTGCCCAGGTGCGCAGAGCCATTTCCTTGAAGCTGGTGCGTCCCTCCAGCACATCCTCCATGTGTGTGTAGGGACAGGCGGAGGCATCACCCCACACCTTACCCCACCAGATGGTCAGCAGGAACAGGAATATGGCATAGGCGGCCACACCAAAGTTATCAGCCACTGTCCGATGCATGGACAGCATTGAGAGCACTCAATCCACTCAAAGATTCAAAATGTGTGACTTACCAATGATCAGCTCAAAGCAGCAGGCACACAGCTCAGCCGCAGCGATCGCCTCGTTCATCAGCACCGGCACAATGCCTTCTTCGCCGAGCAGCTTCCGGCTCACCCGTCTGGCAATCTGGGCGGCAATGCAGCAGCCCACCATGAAGCCGGCGCTAATCCCCAGCGACGTCAGCGACATTTTTCAGTGTGTCCTCAAATCGAAACGAAGGGGGGAAATCAGTTAAAATTTTTATTTAATCCAATTAATTATTTATTTTATTTTTTACATGCTGTAATCTTGTTCATTTCACATACACACACACATAGACAAGTTTTGAAAACTATTTTCGAATTTTCAGCACGCCAATAATGTGCTAAAAATATTTGTAGCTTGTTCGAACAACAGAAACTGACAGCAAAATTTGTTCTGCACTTTTAATCTCTTTTTGCTTGTTATTCAATTCTTTTTATCGAAATTTATTCAAATATATTTGTCTACACTGAACGGTTTAAGTAGGAGGTATTTTTTAAGAAATATGCTTTGATTTTTAAAAATTTAATGCCTTCGGCTTGCACTGATTTTTTATTTAATTTTAATAAAATACATACTATGTAAATTTGTTTTGTAATGGTCAACGCGACCGGCACAAAACTATAAACACAAGAGCGATCTGTTGTCGCTGTCGACTCGGACTGAAGAACGTATTGGCGAATTCATTTACTCTTGACAGTGTCGCTCATGGCGATGATCTATTATTAAACTAATGCCTGGCGCTCAATTAAATTGCTCACCAGCCATACGTAGAGAGAACTGTGTGCGCTCTTGCACAGCTGTGTATTTACGTGCGTGATCTAGCGTTCATCAGTAGTATGTGCTGTGAATATAAATCTTGTAATTATGTTCGCTCTTTTGTTTAATTTAAAATATCGTTACAGCGTGCAAGCAAGTGTGACCAGCCAAACATTTCGCTATAACAGCTTAACAGTTCTATGTGAGCATAACAGAGCGCGCCAAAATATATTACGACCCCTGTTAAGTAAACTTGCTAGCTGCTCAAGTAGCACTGTTAACTTTTCACAAAGCGCGCCAAAATATTTGATGGCCCCTGTTAAGTAAACTGCTGGCTGCTCAATTAGCACGGTTAGCTTTTAACAGTTTTGTGTGGTCCCACTGTTCTTCCCGCTGATGGTATTTTAAGTTCCACAACAAGTGAGTGTTTTACATAAACTAAACTGATTTAACTAAAATCATTTATTAACATTGAATAAAACATTTACCAGTGCTTCAGCGACTTTGCAAGCCACGTTTAATACAATTGCCGCTGTCATTTTGTTTTGGCAGCCAGCGACACTATGCAAGCACCACAACACCAACCACAGATCCGTCCACGGTTTTGACAACAACAAAAACAACTAAGAAATTACCTGTGGATGCCGGTTTCACGAACTGGCGACCCATTTATCAGCTGCCCATGATACGCTTGATAGCTGCCTTTAATCGTCTCAAAATATATCAAGCCGCTATTACAGCGGCTGGTACTCCACTGGCCTTTGGATTGGTTCAGGCCGGACAGGTGTCTAGCGAAGCTTTGGGCATTTGTGGAGCAATTGGAGTCAGTGGACTGATGACACTTACACTAGGCAGCTTTGTGGCCTCCAATGTGATTGGCTTTATCTACATTAACGAACAGCAGGATCAGCTGAAGTTGGCCTACGTTGACTTCTGGGGACGACGACAGGAGACTCTAGTGGATATTGAGGATTTGTTGCCGGATTGGGAACTCAAGCGGACCACACGACTGGGTTTCTATCAGCCCATCTGTCTGCGTACGGATAAAAAGCAACGCTTCAAGCTTCTGCAACGTTTTGGAACTATAAGCGATCCGTTAATCTTTGAGGGTCTCTTCGGGCAATAGTTAAATTATAATTTGGTTTTACTTAATAGTTTTTATTAATTTAATTTTTTTATTTAAGTTTTTGTAAACTACATTATCCCATTGCTAATATTTGGTATGTAAAATGTGTATAAAAATATCATTTAAGAGTATTCTTAATGAAAAACAATATTAAATAATGTTAAAATTGTAGTAAAAATTCAAATGAAAAATGTTACAAAAAGTTACTTAAAAAAGTGTTTTGTACTAAACGAGATAATATCGTTAAGAATCTGCATAACTAAATGATAGATTCATGTTGTTGACTATCCGAGGATGTGGAATTGTTGTTGGCAATTACTGAACCAGCTCCCGATCTGTTGCCCAGTGCAATAGCTTCAGCGACCTATAAAATATGTTTATAGTTAAAGATTGTATATTTTTGTAAATATTTAAACGACTTGCCGTATCGGGCAGCCTCTTGTGAAAGGTCTCCGGCAACAGCAGGGACAGAAAACCGGCTATCAAGGATACTCCGCCGAATAACAACAGTGGCAATGGCTCATAGTAGCTGCCCTATAAGAAATCAACAAATTTGTATTAACTTCAACATAAAATGCTCTTCAGACACCTACCAGGAGCGGCACAAAGGGCGCCAGCATGGCTCCGAAGCGAGCAAAAGTCGACATAACACCAACGCCGCCACTGCGTATGACCTAATATGGATTGAACGAAGATTATTAAAGAAGTTTTTTACCAAAACAAACTCACCGTTGGCATCATTTCCGCCGTGTAGGTATAAATAACGGCAAACGAGGAGGTAATACCCAGTTTACCCAGTAAGAAGAGTGTAATGATCAGCCAATTGGAACCTATAAATTGTATACAAAACAGATTTAATCAAAGTTTAAAGTAGTTGAAATATAAACATGAAATTTGTGCAGATTAGTAGGTAGATTTTTCATGGTCTTACGTGTGAGCTTGTTAGTGTGAACTGTGTTCGCATGCATGGAGAGTTAAAGAGTTTGGAAAATGTTAGAAATACGTGAATATATATTCGTTTTATCTGTTATACCATATGTCATATAGCCGCTGGCTGCACAGGTGACTGCACAAAGCAGCAGGGAGCCCGATAACGCCAGACGACGTCCCAATTTGCGTAGACACAGCTAATTGCGAGAGTTATAATTAGATATATAATATATAGATGACATTTCGAACATACCCAGGCGAGGGTATAACCGGGTATCTCGATGAGGCAGACGAGTGCGAAATTTAAATACTTGTTGCCACTGAGATTTGTTGAGTTGAGCGAGAGTCCGTAAAAGACAATGGCATTGACGGCCCTAAAATAATAAAACCGGTCAAATTATATACTAATTAATTATTTTAATTACTCACCAAATAAATAGCAAAATGGTATAACGCCAAATGAGTGCGTTTGAGGCGAAAACCTGCTTTACAGCTGTCCAAATCTGTCGCTCCTGCTGCTCCAACGGCAGCTTCTCTTTTCCTTCAAGGGTGTCCAAATGCTGCTGCTTGAAACTGGCCATTAGTTCCAGCGACAACTCCCGTTGATTGACATGCGCCGCTCTCCTAATGATGGCACTTGCCTTCTCATGCTCATTGCGTGCCAGCAGCCAGCGAACAGACTCTGGCACCAGCCAAAAGTAGACGACAAAGAAGAGCGGAGGAATCGACAGAGCGAGCTGTAAATGTGTCCAGTTGGTCAACAACCAGGCAGCCAGACCCACAAGTGCCTCTCCCACTGCATAGAAGTAGTTCAACACAATGGATGTCATCTCACGCTTACGGGGTCCAACCATTTCCACGCCAATTATGAATGCCAGAGGATAAACGCCGGATGTGCCAACAGCATTCAGCAGCGCGAAGAACAGAAAACTGATATAGTCCCAGGCGAGTGCTTGGGCAATTCCCGTTATGCCCATGAATATTGTGCAAAACAGAAAGATATGTTTGCGGCCAAAGCTGGAAGAGAAGCAAATGTTTTTTCCATTGCAATTCTTTAAAGACTTCTATTTGAATGAAACTTTACATTCAGCACCCCCCAGTGCAAACGAAGTTGCCACCTGACAATAATATTACAAAAACCAAGCTTTATAAGGTCACCCTTATCTCCATCTTGTTTTCTTAGTTCTGATCGCAGCCTTGCAGAGTTCATATGCAAATTTCTGCATACTTTTTTTTAATATTTTTTTTTTTGTTACTTACCGATCGGCAAGATAGCCAAACATCGCTGTGCCAATTACAAGGCCGGCAAAGTGCGTGGTGCCCACAAAAGCCAGTTTCCAGGCGTTTTCCTTGCACGTTAGCTGCCAGTCCTGGACAATAGTGTGCTCGCCCACATCGTAAACAAACTGCTGGCAACGCTGAGTATGTTGTGGCAAAAACAACGAAGCATTGCACTCTTGTGGCTGCCACTGAAGATTCCAATCTTGGATGCTGTTTGTGCTGTAATTCGTGGCAAAACGCAGACACGTGTCGTTAGGTGTGAAATAACCATGTTTGTTTCGTTTGCCGGGTATGGCGTAATCCAACCATTCGGTCTGATATTGAGGCTGTTCGCCATTGTCGCACTCATCAACGCGACAACGATATTTCGGTGTGCCCGCTGTAAACACATACGACAGACTGTTGGCTGCCGCAAAGAGCACGGGCAGACAAATAAGCAAATAGTTTACTCTCTGGTAGCGTCCAAATTCACCAATTTCCTTGAGTATGTCATCAAAATCCATGACATTGGCGCTCGACGCCATTTTAACGGTGAATAGTTTTTTTTTTTAAATCGTTTAAGGCACGTTTACAGAGATGTGCAGTGTTGCCACAGTGTTCGATCCTGATTGTGTGAGCTGTTAACTACTGCGATCCGTTAACTCCTGCGTTCTGTTCACGTGTTTAATTTTGGTAAACAAAAAATAGTGCTTTAATTAATTTCACCACTGTGATAATTGCAGTGCACAGCGTTTGCTACTACATTGCTATACATAAAACATGCTGTATATACAAAACATTAAATAACAAAAGTGTTGAGAGCGGCAAATTTGGCGAACCTGTGAAGAGATAAAATCCAGCTTTTCTCTCCCGCTCACTCTCTCTCTCTCTGTCGCTCTCTTGTCGTCACTCGGTGCTGTTCACACTTGAACTCTGCACAGTTTGTTTGTTTTGGTTAAATATTTATTTTATTTTAAGCAATTTGCTACAGTTTATAAAGAGAGAAATAGAATTTTATAACGATCCAGTGAACTCTTAATCTGCTCCAGACACTTTCCACACACGACGAGTAATACTGCACTGAGGTAAGTTTTTTAAAATCATAGCGTTTAAGACAATTTTCTAAAATTGTGTAATAGAGTTCTTTCAAAGCGGAAATTGTCGTGATTTGTGAACTGTGCACGCATCCGCACTTTAATTGCCCCAAACATAATGTTATTCAAGCGTTACTTAATGTATTCCAAATCTAATGACTTGACAGAATTTCAATTTGAAATGCATTGAAAAAGCGTTAAGCGTGAAATTTAAAACCTGATGACACTACAAAGAAACCTTATCATATCTATGTTTGTAGGGCTTTAAATTGCAAAGAACTCTAGTTAAATGGGGACTGTTTTTAATTAATTTGTGTACGCATTTTTATTTACATTATTGATGAGCGTAATCAAAGCGAATTGATTAAGTTCTTGGACGCCACATCAATTTCCATAAATAGTGTGCATGGGGGATCCGGAATAGATCTGTGCTGGCCAAGTTTGCATGTCTGTTAAGGCGTGCATGCAATTTTAGCCAATTGACACAATTTGTTGCATGCAACAGTGAACAGTGACTAATTAAAGTATGTTGACGTCTGACAGTTCCAGCATCTTAAATGATTGATTCAGTCTTAAAAGATTCGTTGCACTTCAACTGCACTTGAAAATTGTATTTACGATTTGCCATTTTAAATTGGATTTTATCGGCTTTTTATAGTTTTCAGCTTGTTTTGTTGGGGTTTTTACGACAGACGTCGTATAATTGTATATCACTTCACATTTCTAATTCATGATGAGTCTGGGAATATTCGCAGCTTGTTACTGGCCTTCGATATTTGAAAGGTTATCTGTAGCGATGTTTACATATTTACCTGTCGGTTGATAAGGTTTTGTCCAAATCATATATCTTATCTATGGCTGCTTCAAGCGCTCATACTAATCAATACAAATTATTTCTAACATTTAACTTTACTGCTTTAATCCAACCATTTGTTAAACATTTGTCAGCTGTTTTTGGTCATAAACTGCATGCATTTTTGTGTTGTGCTTCACCGCGTCGTTCTTAACGGAAATTTGCAAACAATTCGCGGAATTTTTCACCTCCCGACGCTGCTGCTGCTGCTGCATTCGTCGCTGCACTGAAATTTCCAAAAGCGTTTCCAAAAACATCGGCGAATACAATAGAGCTTTCTTTTGTTTTTATCTTCTTCCTCTTCGCTGCGACGACGCTGCTACCGGCCGGCGCGTCAGTACTAAAAATCAATACAACGCCGAAGAGCGAAGAACGTTTAAGAGAGCGCGAGTGCGAGTGTGCTCTTAAAGCTTAAGAGCGTAAAGCTTTTAATTTGTTTACAATGCTTTTTGATCGCTTTTTATGTGAACGGTATGGATGCGACACGATGGTTCTTGGAAATTGGTTGTCTCTGTCGTTGTCCATTTGGTGCTCAGTGTGAACAAAACAAAAACAAAAATAAACAAAGAGAAATTCACAAAGCTTTGAAGATAATTTTTTGTTGTCATATTCCGGTTTAATAAAACACTATGTACGATCGTACGATAGTAGCGCAGAATTGTTGCATAAATAATATATGAGTATGCAGTTAATTACTTGGCTAAAATAAACTCAGTTTTTCTAACTTGGCAATTGTTAAGTTTAAAAATAGTTAAACAATGACTGTTTGATCACAATTGAGTTAGGTCTGATTGAAGCAAGGAGTTCTTGGAAAACTCGGTCATAATTAATAAACTCATTGACCTCTACATTATTAAATTGTATTAAACTTGTATACGGCTGATAAGCTAGTTAAATTCTCAAACAGGCATGTGTGTATGATTAATTTATTGCCGGTATATTAACGCGTGTCTTCCGTAACTGAGGCATATGTGGTATTAATAGACCATGCAGTACTCAGACACTGTTTTATACTTATTCAATAAAAAGTATCCAAAAAAGATTTATATCACAGGAAGCAAAATGCACACATACAAAGTTAGAAACGCATTTGGTGATTTCAGATAAAGGTAGTTTCGTATTTATCAAAAAATATATGTGTAGAGCAGAGAGAGAGGTAAGCCCCCTTCTAGGTAAAAAACTTTGGGCTGCAGAAAGAGTGTGTACCATTAAATTAATACCACTCAGCGTATGAGTAATAGCTAAAGAGGCGTTGCATAAAAGGGGCTTTTAACCACAAAGATCCTCCACAGCGTAAACCCCCCACTGGCTACGCTCCGCATAAAAGAGTTTCCAAAGAGAGAGTGAGTGAGCGAGAGAGAGAGAGCGCAACTTGACTTATCTTATTGTGAGTAATAAGTGCTCAGACGTTGCCTTATCGCAAAAGCTTTGTCGCACTTCAGTGTCTGGTGAAACGTTAACGTGAGCGGATCGGTGCGCTTCTTGTTTAACAGCAAGAGCGAGACCGTGCGAGTGAGAGAGAAGGAGACAGAAAGAGAGAGAACCGAGACAGATTAAAGAAAATGGGTTTATTCAGCAAGAAAAAAACGACGGATGAGGCGCGGAGTTGGAATCAGCCGCTGGCACTGCAGGATCCACGGACTCGGGTGCAAACGACCAGCGCCGCTACCTCAACCACCAATACGGCCGTGCAGAATTCGACGATAATCGATAGCAATAAGAATACCGTAACATACATGTCCACACGTCAAACGGTGACGCATACGCAGCAGGCTCATGTGATGGAAATGACAACACGTCGCACTCCAAGCCAAAAAGAGCTGGAGGAGCTCTTTGCCCAGCTGAGGATGAATGGTGATATAAATGGTGCTACCAAAACCACCACCACAACCACAAGTAGCAAGCGCGCAAATCCCACGACCATGTACGGCGTATCACTGCGATCGGCACCGTCGTTCAAGGCCAATGCGGAGGCAAGGCGTTCCAGCACTTTGGCCAGAACAGAGCATACGACCGTGTCCCAGAAGGAGGGACGCAAGGTTACACAGCATGAGGAGACACGTCGAGTGGTGCTCAACCCTGGCAGTGCTAGGAGACCCGCTTGGTCACCACAGTCAACACCAACGACTGTGCCAACCACAAAGGCAGCTTCCAGCTCCTCCCTGGCTCTGAAGCCACTCGATCAGAGCTACGTATCGCCCTATGCCAAGACACCAAGCTTGTCCAGCAATTCTATCTTCACAAAGCCCACGCTTTCCACGCCCAAGACCACTGTAACCAGCAGCATTTGGTCCACGCCTGCCACGGCCAAATCCACGGGCACTACTGGCGTCAGACCCACGCTTTCCACACCAAAAACAACTCTAAACTCAGGGCTAAGACCAACACTTTCCACGCCAAAGGTGACGCCGCCAAAGCCATATATAAGTCTTAGTTCTAGCAGTGGAGCGGTGCCCAAGCGTAATGGTAGCTTCATGGATGCACGCTGTGAGCTGAAGCCGACGGTGCCTGTTGCCAAACCCGCAGTGTTCAATGCCAACAAGAAGAAGCTTAAGCCGGCAGAGGTTGTCGTCTTTAACCACGAGAAGTTCGACAATCAGAATGAGTTCCGCACGGGCAGCGCTGAGGATGTAAAGGCATTGGAGAAAACCTTCAAGGCGCTCAAATGCAATGTGAAAATCGTGCTAAACGCTACTCTGGACGATGTACGCAGCACAGTGCGCAAGTGTAAGTATTCCAACAGTAGTAAAGTTAAACTACCTCCACTAATTTTCTGCTTCCTTTTCTTAGTGGAACAGAAGAACTTTGCGGATCGTTCAGCTCTGGTGCTGGTGGTGTTGACTCATGGCCAGCGCAATGATACACTCGCTGCCAGGGATGGAGACTACAAGCTGGACGACGACGTGGTCTTTCCCATTATACGCAATCGTACGCTGCTGGACAAGCCAAAGATATTTTTCGTACAGGCTTGCAAGGGGTCCCGAGAGATAGGAGCCTTCAAGACCGATTCAGTGCAGGTAAAGCTAAGACATTTTTTAGATAAACTAAGATTACAATTATTAATGAGACTCTTACATGTACTACAGCCCCATGGAGTGCCCAGTGAGATACTTAAGTGCTATAGCACCTATGAGGGCTACGTCTCCTATCGCCAAGATGATGGCACACCCTTCATCAGAACACTCTGTGAAACTCTCAGTGCGAAGCCAAATGTGGACATAGCCACGATTATGGAGGAAGTGCGTCTATCGGTCAAGGCCAATACCGAGTAAGTACATAGTTTATGCCCTAATAAGTCAGCTATTCTAATTAAATTACTCTGACTACTTTCAGTAATGGCCAAGTACCAACTGTCACCACTACACTGACTTCCAAATACGTGTTCGGAGATTATACATAACTTAATCACATCTTAAACGGTTAACGGCTGTAAGTTAGCAAATAGAAGCGATAGAGACTGCAAAAACACTTTAAAAACTGAAATCTTGAACGATTTTTAAATCACAATTAATTTATAAGTTATACAATAAAATCTATTAACAAATTGATACTAAAACGGATGCAGTAACTATAGAACTGATTAACTTCCTATTACTTTTACCTAAAAGTTGATCAGTTCTATAATTTCCAATCCATAAACTGATCGATTTAAACTTCTTCCTCGTCGTCTTCAAAGGGAGAAATGACTTGTCGATAGTACGAATAGGCGACTAAATAAAAATAGAATGCAGCGACTGTAAGCGGAATGATTATTAAACTAGTTTTAACTGATAGATTAACGATAACTTACCGATTAGGAATACGACAAGCATCAAAAAGTAGATGCGTACGTTCTTTTCTTCAACGGACGAGATGATAAAGCAAACGATTATAATGAGTGTGTTGACAACACTGGTGATTAAATAGAATATCAGTAGAACTGATGATTCCTGCAGAAATCGATTACAGACTCGATTAATCGTTATCTGTATTATCGGATTACTTACAATCAATGCGCCCAGCAGCAACATCACACAGGCAATGACATGACAAATTGCTACCGCTCGTTCCGCTCGATAGATAATATCCCCTAAGGCATAGGATTATACCAGATGCTAGCGCTATAAATGGAGCTTACCGGGCATTAAGGTAATGACGAGTAACTGTACAATAATTTCGAAACAGGCGATGCCAACACATCCGCGTCGCAGACTGATACAAAGACAACACTTCTGAATTTGTAGCTTAACCATGATTGAGTTCTTAGTGTTAAATACTTAAAAATTTTAATAGATATACACGTGTTTTTTATTTTTACGATTTTCGTATATTTATGGTGATTGATAAAGCAAAGATAAGCCATCAAAAAGGTACATAGAAAGTTTAGAATTTGATTATAACGAAAAATATAGTTACTTTCTTCAGATAAACAGATCACCACCGAGTGCTGCATAGAACGAATAGACGACCAGCCAGTTGTACAGACCATTAACTGATTAATGGGTGTTTGATTAACATTCTATTAGGAATATATAACTCAGTCTACTTACAAAACATCAGCACATAACACGCTATAACTGGCACCCAGATGACGAGTATAACGTCCGATATAATCAAAATGATCATAGCCAGTACTTTGATCAGCGTTATGATTAGATAGTAGAGCATACAGCCCGGACGTAACTGAAAGGGAAGAGTATATGTAATGGAATGGAATAGATTTCAGAGTTACCTACCCATAAAGTGCCCAGTAATAAAAATACGGCACTTATCAGATGCAGCAGCATGAATATGAGGAACAACTTGTGACACAGATCGGGCTCACCTATTGGAATAGCTTGGAGTTGGAGGTGGGTGACAACTCTGGCTGCTTACCTGCTTCGCCAAAGAACGCTATAAAGAAGCCAATACACAGATCGAAGATTATCTCCGATATGGCTACAATAAAACTGCCTATACGCAAATCGATGCAAAAACAGTACCACTGTAAATAAATCATCTTGCTCTCTCTCTCTCTCCCTCTCTCTCTCTCTCTCTCTTCTGCACGGGGTGTTTAAATTTGATTCAGGAGTACGTTTCGTGCCTTCTTCAACTAATTTTGAGTGTATTTTGTGATTTGTTTATAATAATAATGATGTTTGAAATAAACTCATTAAACACTGACGTTAAAAACATTGTACGAGTTTCCTTAACTGGCACAACAAAGAAAGTCGAGTCGATGAGTCGATGAATAATACGCAAGATTTCGAAATCTTTTGTTTTCCCAAAATTGGAATTGTCTCATTCGACTTACAAAGGAGAGGAATTAAAGTGGGACACAAGATCGTTTCAGGGAATTGGGATAAAGTCGTGCATTCCTTTGTCTATAACTGTCTAAGTTTAGTACTTCCCTCGTAGACCGACGTATTGCCCTTAAAATGGGATTATAGTTCCGTGTAGGGCTCGTCAATCAGTCGCTAGCATGCTAAAACCTCTTACACGTACTACAGATACCCTGTAAGTCTGAGTAGTAGAGGGCTTGCATTTTTCACACTATGCCGACCAGTTCACGCTTTATTGATCTTCTTGCTGTGCAAAATAAAGTAAATTTTTAGTTCAAAGTTTTTAAAATCGTATTAACGACAGTCCACGCTAGTGACAAAACGAATACTGCGGTTTTTAGTGACTTAAATAATTATTTATTTATTTTATATAATATTCTAATTAATCAATCTACTCTACTGTAATGGCAGCTCACACAGTTAATTATAGCAATTACAGGGTATTTAATTGTACAACGCCTACGTACTACGCACTAAATAAAGCCGTATAAATTTCGGTTACAATGACCGCCCATGGCCTAGCAATAACTCTACAACGGTAAAAAAAAACGAGGTGTTATATCATAAATAACAAGTGTACACAATCGAATGCTTGTTTTTTAATGCCTTTTGGCAAACATAACTGCTGAAAAAGGCCGGGAAGTCCAGAAAAGGAGAACGTGCCGATTACAGCATGAGGAAAGGTTAGAGCAAAGGTAAGGGGTAGGGTAAGGGGTAGGCTAAGGGGTTCGCTGGGCGGTGCAATGTTTGACTTTTGCAATTTCGTTTTCAATATCGAAAAGCGAAAAGCGAAAAACGAAATGAGCACACGTTGAAAACGAAAATGATTCGAACTCATTTGTATGCGATGTGGGTTCTCTGCGATGATAATGATGACTACAAAATCAGAAATATTATGCAAAGAGTACGAACTCGAGTGCCGGTTCGAGCGAGTACTACTGTGAGGCACTGTCGGAGGGTTACACAAACAAAGTTTTGCCGAAATTAAACAAAATTTGTAAATCGGTTCGAGGCTCGTGTATAAAATGCAGCGATGACATCAATAAACGAGTCATTCGAGTGTGATCAATCGTAGAGCATCAATCGCCATGAAAATGCAACTGTCGCTACTTCTAGTCCTGGCCATTAATCTGGCACTGGTTATGGCACGGCCGGAGCCACCGAAGTCGCGTTACGGTGCACCACCTGCACCACAAAAGGATTACGGACCACCGTCAGCACCGTCACAGCCCCTGCCCAACTATGGTCCACCCGCCGCCTTCTATGGACCACCAGCTGCGCCCACTTCCGAGGCCATTGTCACCAAGAACGTGTATGTGCATGTACCGCCAGAGGAGCCGGAACTCTATCCCGCCGCCTTGCCCATTCAGACTGCTGTGCCCAAGAAGCACTACAAGATCATCTTCATCAAGGCACCGAATCCACCCACACCACAGCGTCAGGTATTGCCACCTCCAGTGCAGGATGAGCACAAGACCTTGGTCTATGTGCTGGTCAAGAAACCCGAGGAACAGCTGCCTGTGATTCTACCCTCTGCCGCTCCCACGGAGCCCAGCAAGCCCGAGGTCTACTTCATCAAGTACAAGCAGCAGCCAAAGCCTGCTCCACAGTACGGACCACCTGTGGCCGTACCTGCAGATGAGTACGGCGCACCACCCGCTCCCCGCACTCTGGAACAGTTCTAAGCGTAGCTCTAAGTCCATCCAGAATACTCCCAGCATCAAATGTATATATTATTTATAGTTGCCACGTTTGACATTAAACGAAGTAATCACAGAAATGAAGTGTCTTTTAAGGGGTTCACTAAGGGGCAAAGGGTTCAATCTGATTTGGGAAAGGTTCGGAAAGGGCGGTAAATTGTTTGAATGTTAGAAATCTCTGCCAAAAGATTACAAGGAGTTTTTGGAGTCTAAGCTGTGGCAAAATATTAAAAGTTATTTATTAGAGACGTCCTTCGTCTATTTTTAATCAATTTTATAAACTTTAACCTACAAGTCGGTAGGTTAGTAATATTAGGTAGTAATCCTCAAGTAAAATTTTAATATTTACCGTATACATCTGCATGAATGCATTCAAAAGGGTCAATGTATCATTCGTAGGTTGATTCTACCCTAAAGAAATCCTTTTAACAATTTATTTAAATTTATAAATCAAATATTTTATTGGTTCCCCAAACTCAACCTCTTCTTAAATTTTATAAATTACAGTTTAAGGGCAGCACAGCGCGTCTCCACCACAAATCAAATAAAACGAGTAAACATTTAACCAGAAATAGCAGTCGGTAACTGTTGAAAGCCACAAAATTTTAGTAAAAATTATATATTAAATTCTGGAAACCACTACCAACCAATAAGTAAAAATTCCAAAGTTGTTACCAAGTAGACATTATCCACATATAATTGCACGAGTAGCAGAGCTACGGTCCAAATGACACGCATAAATGTGACCAGCAAATAGGGTATGCAGAACTTGTAGGAGTCCTGTAAGCAAAGCAAAAAATAAGTAAAGTAATACCCATTAGAGGTAAAGAACTTACAACACTCACGGCATAGAATATGCAAAGGGATGTAAATAATTGCAGGATTAGGAAAACTAAATAAACATTGTAGACAATAGCTGAAATGAATCAAATTAAAGAGGCAGAAATACTCAAAGAGCTTCACACATACCCTCAATATGATATAAGGGCATTAAACCAGTAAAAATAAAGTCAACACAGGTGATAATTACGCAGGCCAGTCTCAAGTTAAGGCAACAGAATCCTTTCGTGAAGAGTACCATTATTTTTGGGGGGAATTGTAGAAATTTAGTTGGTTTTTTTGACAGTTAGGGAAAAGAAATATTGATTTTTGAAAAGTTTTAGATCAAAACCAGCTAAGAAAGGCATCGAAAGTTAGTTTAGATAGTTGATAATTTTTTAAAAATTTTATAATATAGAAATATTAATAATTACTTACCGCTAATTCATTATAAACCCCTCAGTCATTGCGCAATGTGTAATAATAGGAATATACCACCAAACAGAAGTACAAACTGAGTACTACAGCAAATTACTTACGTAGTTACAATTCTTTCAGATTTTAATTGAAATAATTGACTCACCGATTTCGAATATATCGAATATGATAAAATCATAGAAACCGTCAGTAATAACCACGTAGATGCACACACAGACCGCAATGAGGCAGTGCAGCAATGCTGTAAATATGTAGGGCAGCAGCAGTCTACGTATACCCTGTAAAAGTGCGAGATGGAAGGGGTAGAGTAAACTATATAGAGTACTATACTAAACTTACCAGCAGACAACCGATTAGCAGTATCGTGCAGCATATTAAATAACTGCCACTGATTACAAGCGATAAATAACCCAGCAAGGAATCACCTGTGGGATATAGTAACCTATAAACTTACTGAACTGAACAATTACGAGCTGCGCACTTACGATCCACAAAAAAGCGATCAATACCACGTAAAAGCACATCGACTATGGAAATTATAATGCAACCGGGTTTGAGTTCTATGAAACAACAGCATTCGTTTGTATAAAGCATAGCGGGGTCTTGATAAACCGATTATATATTTTTATGACTGATAAATCGGCGTAGCAGAGTTGGAAAGTTTCTGAATGGACTTTCAAATCATAGCGGGGTCTTGATAAACCGATTATATATATTTTTATGACTGATAAATCGGCGTAAGAGAGTTGGAAAGTTTCAGAATGGACTTTCAAATCATAGCGGGGTCTTGATAAACCGATTGTGTATTTATGTATATGACTGATAAATCGGAGTAGTAGAGTTTTAGCAGGCACTTTCATTATGTTTTTTAGGGGTTTTTAATATAATTCCGCGCTTAACCCTGACTTACATAGGAACTATTAATAATTATGGTCATTGCAGCGCTCTGAATTTATGCGATTTGAAATCAAGTCACGTCTCCTCTACCAATTCCATTGTTTTGAATATTTTAGGCAATTTGTTATTGTGAAATTTGGGCAGTCAAATTCAATGACTATAATTAAATATTAAAATTAATATCATATAAAATAAAACCATTTTAAAACATACATTTTAAATATTCCTTCTTTATTTTTTTGTGTTTTTCTTTGGGTTTTTGGGTAAATGTCTCACAACAACTATTATTTTACAACTAGTTTAATGTCATGCCTTTGGGATGCCTCGGAAATGTGATGTTTACAATTTGGAATTGAGAATTTTGAAAAGTACAGTTGTTAAACGTTTAATAAGTAATAGCCTCTCTAGGAGATTCTCAAGTGTTGGTGTACCGTTGTGTTCTTGACATTTGTGTGCGTTTAATGGTCATGTTAACCTACAACTAACGTTAGTTACATATTGTATAGTACACCGTTTAATGGTACATAACTGTACACACTCGTATATCATTTATCGATTACAGTATATCGATTAATTATTATATATATATATTTATTTATTAATGGGTATTTCTTGGTGTTCATGTCTTATTAACTCAGTTCTTTGCGCAACTTTCGGTGCTTTTTTGATGATTGGGATAACATCATATCATATATATAGTCGTTATAGTTCAGATAAGCGGGCTGTCGAATTCCAGATGTGAACAACTTAGTGATGAGTGATTAATCGGTGAGGCATTTTTAACTCAGGTTAATTTTTTGTAGTTTTTCCTTCTTTTTTTTGTACTGCTATGGAAAACATTTTTTGGGGCTAACTGTAAACGCTACAAAAACACGACAACAAATAGTATTTAATTTGATTTATCAATTAACTGCTAATCAACAAACTGAACCATAATTGGCCCTAGGATAATGATTACAATTAGCTCATTAGGCCTGTCCACACTCATCCTCTTCCTCCTCCAACTCGTCCTCCCTGTGCTGTACGAACAACCGATGATTACGCGCCTCGAGCAGTATCCAAACAGTCAGCGGAGCACAGCCCAATACCATGCAGGATCCCATGCAGTAGAAACAGATCTCGTAGTCACCGGATAGATCACGCAGCAAACCAGCCAGTGGAGGCACCGATATCGCTCCAATGCTCTGGAACATCCGCACCAGACCATAGCTGGAGCTTATGCGATCTGTGCCGAAGACATCCGCAAGGAGCACGGGCATCAACACATACCAACTGCCCAGGCAGAGACCGTACACTGCGGCGGACAAACCCACCAGCATCAGGGTGTTCACAAAGGGTATCGTCAGCACGGCCAGACCAGCGCCCATGATGCTATAAAGAGGGTAGAGTTAGGTAAAGTTTAGAGGAGCCTGAAAGTCTTATAAACAGTTCACCTACCATAAAGTATAGGTCTTTTTTAGATCGAACAGATGCAGATCCGAGAGCCAACCCAGACCCAAGCGTCCGCATAAGTCCAGCACGGCACTAATGGCCACCAGATACCCTGCTTCACTTTTATTGTAGCCTGTTTCAAGAAGTGGAAAAAGAGGAAGAGGTTAATAAAATGATTAGATAAGGAGTGTAAGAGGAAAGTGAATAAGGGGAGGAACCTGAGGGGAATAAAGTGGATAGGCTATTTTTGGGGGTAGGTTTGGAAGGAAAGAGATAGGTTAGCCTAGGAGAAGGACTAGGGGATAGAATATAATGGAATGGGAGGAACCACTTGAGACAGCCTTGGAAAGGGTTATATTAATGTTAAGAGGAATAAATATAGATAATGTCATAGGATAAAGAACATGAATTGAAAATGAAAATGGGTTAGAAAAAGGAATACGAAAGAGGAAAAGGCATTAAAAAATGAATCAAAATAGAAACGGACAGATAAATGTAATACATTAGAGGTTTAGAATAGGAATAGAGAATAGAGAATAGGAAATGAAGGAACAATAGGGCAAACGATATTATTAGAACTTAAAAGAGGGAATTGAACCGCAATAGTATAATGATAGGTTGGAAAAGAATTGATAAAAATTGCAGTAGGAAAAAGGACAGTAATCAACCCACCAATGGATATAACATGCGCGGGCAGATAGTAGAGCATATAGGGGCAACCGACGGACATGAGGGTTACAGAGAGGCACATCAATATGAAGCTGGGATCCTTCAGCAGACTGATGTCCAGATACATTTCGATGCGGGCACAGCAGCTACGCTTGAGTTGTGGGTCATCATCATCCTCGTCGCCTGCATCATTATCTTCGTCATCATCATCATAGACCACTGTGGACTCCAGGAGCTGTGAGTCTAGAATGCTGCCATCGGATTGCTGTTGCTGCTGCTTCAGCTCGCCAAGATTGCTGACGGGCGTGGGGATCTCCATGCTTTTGCTGAGACCACGGCTGACCACGGTGGGTGGCGACAGGGGCTTCTCGAGATGGGCCTGAATCTTGCTAATGGTCTCGTCGTTAGCAAAGACATTTCGACGCCTGCGACTGCCCCGATTCGAGTCGGTGCCAGAGTGTTTCCTGTACACCCAAGTTGAGTCCGTGCTGAGATCCTCCACGGAGTGTAGAAGACCCGAACTGCGCACCTTTTTCATCGGTTTAATGAAGGTCGTTTCCCCAATGATGTCCTTGACCTCATCATCGCTCTCCTGCGCCGACTTGTCTTGAGCTACAGAACACACTAGTTAGTTTCCAAATAAATACTTTTACAGGGTATCTATTCACCTGGTTGCTTGCTGGCGTAATAGTTCAAGTGATTCTTGCACTCCTCCAGAAACAAATGCTCAATGAACTTGTTGTTTAGCTCATTGGACACCACCTCACAGGTGTCCAGGTACGTAGAGGTGGTTAGCATACCCGTCGTGCTTGGATTTATGTTATCATCCATGGGTTTGCTATCCAAATCTGCGTCCTGCGTCTGTGTCTGATCCCCCAGTGCGCTGAGAGGTCGGTAAAGCGTTGCCGACACGCAGACGTGGAGCATGCAACCGCCCAGGATCAGCAGCGTGCCATGGAAACCGCAGTTCTCCACCAGATGCTTAATGAGTATGGGCAGCACGAAGCTACCCGCTGCGGTACCCGACACACAGATCCCATTAGCCAAGGCCCGATGCTTGTCAAAGTACTGGGACACGATCACGATGCCAGGCGTGGTGGAAAGACCGCCTCCAATGCCTAGAAAAGCAATGGAATTACCGATTAATTACCGAAGTAATTAAAGTAGTAATTAGAAGCAAAAAAACCTCTGGAGTTCAACATTTACTATTTAAATTATTTAAACAGTTCAAATATTTGCGAGGTCTGTTTCTGTATAAACTATCAAGTAATTAAATGAGTAATTTAAAGTAATTAAAGCCTTTGATCCCTAGAAAATGGGCATTTCTTTGCACTCACCTGTGAGTATGCCAAAAGTAAAGAGCAGATGCAACAGATTGGTAGCAAAGTAACTGAAGATCATGCCCAGAGAGCAGAAAATGCCACCGACAAAGACGACAGAGCGGCAGGAAAAGCGCTGACAGAGGGCGCTAGAGAGCGGAGCGAGTACAAGGCAGAGGGCAGAGAGAATGGCCGGGATCCAAGAGGCCACTGTGGCCGTTGAACTGGGAAACGTTTCCATGATCTCCACATACAGCACACCATACGACTTGACCAATCCGGCAACCCAGAACTGCACTGAGAAGGCGCCAAAGACGATGAACCAACCGTAGCCACCATCGGGTGGCTCAAACCCAGCGCCGCCACTCTCCGTGGTGCTGGTGGATGAATCCCGATCCTTGGCCAACTGTTTGTGGCGTCGCTGCACTGGACGCTCCAGCTCCACCTTGGTGCGTCTGTGGGCCTTGCCACGCCCCGTTGTAGAGGATTTCAGCTGCTGCTTGCGACTGCTGCGCAACTCATGAGATTTGGCTATCAACGGACGAGCCGTAATGCTGGATACGGTCAGCAGATTCTCATTGTCGTCCTCCTCCATTTCGGAGATCTGATGCTCCAGCAGACTGGCGTGCAGCGTGCGCGGGCAGCAGGGAGCGTCCAGGGTGAGTGTGGCGGGTCGACGGGCTGGTGTGACGCAGCTGGAGGCGCAGGGGGAGGGGGAAGGCACACACAACGCTTGCATCTGCTTGACGTCCAGTTCGGCCAGGGCCACCGCCACTGTAGCGACACTGGGCACACTGGGTCCACTCGGCAACGGTGCGGGTGGTGCCGACACCACCGAGAAGAGTGATCCACTCGTTGGCTGACCCCCCGGCACCCCGTTGCCCATGTGGCCCTTGTTGCAGGCGCCCAGCGTCTCGTTGAGAACGATCCCTCCCGACTCGTACTGGACTCCACCAACTGGGTCCGGTTCACTCGCGCAGTAAACCGATCCCCGTGAATCCTGCAATGAAAGCAGCCACAATAAGGAAGAAAACAGTTAGTAAAGTGGGACTATGAGATACTCTGTATTTTATGATACCCAGTATACTGTCGGATCGGCTTAGTCTACGCAGACAGCGTTTTTAAGGTACATACTTTCTCAATAACCTCTCAGAGCTATCCAAACTGCAACCTCAACAGCATTCAATATACATGTGGAGTCCACAGGAAGTTATCATATCACCTGTTGATAGAACCACATAACTTAGCTTAGTTCAATCTATCCCTAAACTCCACACGGTACCAGAATAAGCCAACCTACGGTCCAACCTATCCTAACCTACTGTCGGATCGCAAAGTAAGGTCTTAAGGTAATGACTTATTTATTTTACCTTTGATCTATCAAAGCAGTCACAAGGTTTTATTTTTGTCTACTTATAAAAGCAATTGCTCAGTGCTTAAGAGATTATCTTCTGCCCATTTCGGTGCTTAAATATATATAAATTATAATCGCATAAATCAGTCACAAATGCAACTTGCTGACAAATCGAAGGAAGCAACAATTTAGTACTAATTTGTATGGCTTAAATGGAATGCTCGCAAGACACGCAAACTTTAGATGACGATATCGCCGACAGGGCTTAAATATATGGGCCACATTAGCATTTAATTGAGTTAACCCATTCGCAAAGCCATCAACAAGCCAAACACCAGGCTCCCTTACCCTCTCTCTCCCTCTCTCCCTCTCTCTCACTCCACTTTGTTGTAATTATCCACCACAAACAATTATTTGCTCTAGTTTGTTTTCATTGCTCCTGTGTTTGTTGTTGCTGCTTTAAAACTTTGTTTTGTTTAATCGATGTAATAAGTTTCGTGTGTTTATTGGAGTGCGCTGTGTGTGTGTGTGTGTGTGAGAAATGGCATGACGTCTGGGAATTTTCCATTATCCGCTTCTTCCTCTACTATTTTCCACTCAATTTATTTACTCAACTTTCACTCAGGGTCAAGTGCAAGGCGAGGCTCACGGGTGGGAGTCAATGTCAGATGATTGATAAGGAAAGTGTGTAGGTTTATGCATCTATAAACAGTTGAATGAGTCGCCTTTTCTCGGAATCCCCCTAGAATTAACGTATATAATATTTGCCTAGCTCTTTCGAAGCTGTTCTAGCTGTCTCTAGATAACGTGGCTAAAATAGTTCCACCAACGAGATAAGATAATGCTCATGGTATTGGCCAGACTCGATTTGATTATGTTATACAAACAAATAAAATGCAGTTTTGTATTCACTTGAAAGCTTTTAACATTTTTAAATAAATAAATTCAGTATTTTATTTAGTCGTCGCTAATTGCTTTCACTATTTGCTTCTTATTCAATCTTGCTCTTATTTATTCTATTTATTTGTTGTTTGGCAGCCAAACAGGTTTGCCAATTAATCAATAAAATTAGATTTTCTAATGTTAGAATTGTGCGAGCGGTTAAAGTTTGCATTTGGCGCTGGATCATTCCATGTGACTCCGTGGCGCAACGGTAGCGCGTCTGACTCCAGATCAGAAGGTTGCGTGTTCAAATCACGTCGGGGTCAATTTGGAAATTTACTTTTTTATTTTTTACTTTTTATATTTGTTGAATTTACTTATCTTTAGCAGCCACCAGTAGTTTCTATTTATACAACTGGCTTATCTTTTGTTGTGCTATGACTAATATTTAAGCAATTGAATTCTGCAGTTACACTGGCGTCGCTTAGAATGTTAACAGCACTGTCTGCTGCGCCATGCAAGCAGTGTGGCTACAGTGGCGTCTATAAAAACGTGTCTACTATGAAAGTTAAAGACAGGAAAACGCCATTTAGCTCGTATAAACTCTTTATTTAAACACAAAGTGCTGAATGATTAATCGAGTGACAGCGTAAACAGCTATATTACGTATACGCCCATTAAATGTATTGCTTTTCAGTTTAGACGCCTGCGAGGCGCGTGTCTCGTATCCGGTGACTCAGTCACTACCGTAACCCCTTTTCCTACACCCCCTTGCTGTACAGAGTTTTCCTTTTAATGATTGCATGTCAATAAATGGCAGGCAGCGTGTCACTAACGGTTTTTTTTTGCCTGCCATATTGGAAATGATAAAAGAAAAACAGTCGTGGCAAATTACAAGCAGTAAACATGCAATTCGAGAGTGCAATGCCACGCTGGCTAATATCTAATACCTAATGGCTAACAGCTTGTCTAGTCGCTAATGAGCACTCAAATTAAGTACAGGACTCAATAGCAATAATAAAGTCATAAAATACGCTGCTGGGTGGCAGCATCCACGCCCTTTGACCTTGTCAGATGTCACAGCTTAAGCGCTATTGTGTTGTGCACACAAACAAACACATACACACACACACAGTGACAGGGCCTGTCCGCCTGTCAGCAGGAATTCGGCTTAAATTGCCAGGAAGTGGGCGTTGCTCTTGGCCAAACAATCACAACCCGACTGTAAGTAGGGGCGCTGGAGGCACTGGGGGGAGTGACAGCGCCCGGCGTGTACTGAACACTGAGCCTTTCGAGTGCCAATGTTCTGTTACAATTTCAATTTCGCAACATCTCATGGCCCTGACCCAATCCAAACGGAAGTGTACAAAAAACTAGACGTTAGCTGTTTTTTCTGGCTGTGGGCGTGTTTTGGATTTGGTATTGTAACTGCAAGGTTATGGTTGGGGGTTTACTAGGATTCAACTTGTTGATGCCTGACTACAATAGAAAATGCCTTTTCTATACACTTTCGTTAGCCAATTTGAATCAAGTTTGCACTGACTTTCAGTTCACTTGGTGTTCTGTAGGCCCACAAAAGTTCTATTATTCTGTTAGTTTATAATTTGGCGCCTAAGCAGTTCGCATACACAGAAATTTCAATGTTTTTTAAACTTAAAGATATTTTTAAATTTTTGCTGAAGTACAGTAAACAGCCGTTGAAAAAAACGAAGCCACGTGAGAAGAAATGCGGGGAACGTGTCAAGCCGAAAAAAAAATAGTTCATCAATATGTACAGAGAACAATTAAATAATTTACTGCCATAAAACATTTAAGTATTTATTTTATGTGAGGGTTTACTGCGCTGTACGTGCCAAGTTAGAAGCGGATCGAACAAATGAAACGGATCATTCCATGTGACTCCGTGGCGCAACGGTAGCGCGTCTGACTCCAGATCAGAAGGTTGCGTGTTCAAATCACGTCGGGGTCAACTGGGAAATTTACTTTTTTATTTTTTAGATTTAATTAAATTTTAATATTTACCTATTTTTAGAAACTTATCTTTTGTGTCTTATTTACCATACTACCAAACGGTCGATTGGTTGACTTGTTGGGAAAATTGTAGTCTTAGTTGAGCGATTGGGACCCAACTATGTATATAATGATTATATTATTTGGAAAAAATCAACTGAAAATGGACTATTTCTATAAAAAATGATTTTTAAAAACTCTTTTTATGGGCAGACAGATTAGTTTAATTTTAGAGCATTGATACCTCGTCTTTAGAGCTTTACTTGATTTTGTTATGGGCATAATTTGGCATTGTTATTAAAACTTCAAGGCTTTGAAAAGTGATTTGCTAGGACTCAACTTGATGCCTTTTCTATACCCTTTCATTACCCAGCTTAAATC
This sequence comes from Drosophila dunni, assembly GCA_018152125.1. NCBI lineage: Eukaryota > Metazoa > Arthropoda > Insecta > Diptera > Drosophilidae > Drosophila > Drosophila dunni. Next base: position 8,390,815 of record JAECXC010000339.1, on the reverse strand, counting down.
TAGTTAGCTCTGACTTTCCATTCACTTGGTGTTTTGTAAGCTCGCAAAAGTTTTCTAGTGCTACATTTAGTTTACAGTTAGAGCTCCTACAAAGCAGTTAAAATATAAAAAAATTCCAAAATGTTTTTTGAACTTAAGGATATATTCAAATTCTTCCGGAAATACAATTAAAACTGGCTAAAAAGATGAAGCAACGAGCGTAGAAAAGCGAGCAAACTAACACGACAAAAAGAAAATAATTGTTCATGATGTACAAAGATTAAATAAATAATTTAATTCTCTAAAACAAATAAATTCTTTTAATATTTTTACTCGTTTTAAAGACAGTTTTTTATAGCTTTGAAAAAATATTTATTTTTATTTTCTAGTTGATTTCATTACAGTTAATTCGTAAAGTTTCCTTTTTTTGTGTGCTGTATGTTACTTAGGGTCAAAGCTCATGGCCAGCTGCAGCAACATCTGTTTCAGCCAAGTTGAGTTGTTGATGTTGACTTGACCCTTTAACCAACATTAAATACTCCATTGTTTACGCGAGTTCAGCTCATTTGTCTTGAAGGCGGTGCAAGGCGCATGCTCACCACCAAAACGGACCTCAAACTACCTCAATAAATTCAGGATTAACCCAAAACAGAGAACAAAAGAGAGGCGAATAGAGTGGGAGAGAGGGAGAGAAAAAGAGCGTAAAAAGTCGGACACAAATCAGATGCGTTTCTTGACCTTAGATGTCACTTTTGGCACACAAACAACGCGAATTAAACATAAACAGCGTGTTACCTAGCCTCCCAACTCCCCCCTCCCATGGGGTGATGGGATGTTCACTCACCTGTAAATGCCACTCACGCTGCAGGGATGACATTGTCGTCCTTTGCCAAACGCTAAACGCCTTCTCTGATGTTTCTCTTGTTGCTCGCGTTGTTGTTGTTGTTGCTTGGGGCGTTGTTGTTGTTGTGCACTCAAATGCATTGGTTTAGCTCTTTTGGGCCACCCACAAGGAAACAGCACAAAGCACTAAGCCCACTTGGACCAACTTGGCCCAAATTTCAAGATCTATTTGCCTAACTCGCGTTGCTACGCGAATTGACGCGCTTTCCTTTCTTGCTTCCCTTTTTGGCACAAAATTCACACTTACAATTAATAATTTATTTGTTTTAGTTAAATATTTATATTTTTTTAGTGGCTAAGGCTTTGCAGGAACTTGTGTGATATATTTTTTTGAATTTCTTTGTTTTTGAATCTTTTGAGTTTCCTTTGTTTTATGGCATTGGCGTCATTTTGTCATTTGTCCGCTGGACAGCAGCTGCTTCCTGTTCAAGTTGCGTGTTCGTTTCCGTTTCCTGTTACACTGCAGCTGCACTCACTCACACACACGCACACTGGCGCACAGACAAGTGCGCTGGTGTCTGTGCGAGTGTTCAACAAATATGCGCTACTCAAAATTTTTGCAACAAATCGATACAAAATATTTGATTTTTGTTGCACGCCAATTTTCTTTTTTAACTGCAACGCAAAACTATTTCACAATTATCCCGACTTTTTATTGTGCAACCCTTTTTCATATATAAAAAACAAAAAAACATTAGCTTTTCAGCGAAGCTTTTCCTTTTCCTTTTTTTCTTTCTTTGCCTAGATTTCTTTTCTCTTTTGTTTAGTTGGCCAATTTTGTGCTGAAGCGACTTTCACAAAGTTTTGCGTTGAACTGACGTTCATAATGTCCTTTCGTGCCTTTGAGACCAAGAAAAAAATTTAGCGGAAGGCAAATTCAACTTCACCACAGTTGTAGTTGAGTTCAACATAGCGCGAGAGTGAGCAAAAGTTTGTGAGAGCGCAGCAATTGTGTTTTGTTTTGCTCGTCAGTTTTGGCCGCTTGTTGTGTGCTTTTCGTTTTTTGCTTTGGTTGTTTGTTCTTAAGGTAGGCATGGGTTGAAGTTCGGCAGTGGTTTGGGTTGTGATTTGCCGGGTACTAGTGCTAGTGCTTGTGGTAGCCATTTTCTTTTAATATAAAGCAAATCAGTTAATGCGCAACCCACTTCAACATACAAGCTGTATATTTTTTTTGTCAATTTTATTAATTTATAAATAGGCGAACTGCTTGTGGAAATGCTAAAAGCTAAGCATTTAAATAATAGACTAATGAAATACGGCAACACCATCAAACATGATCGAAGCGGAACAGAATATTGCTCCAAGCTTCTGCTGTGTGTGATTTGGCGCCAAATTTGATATTCAAGCACTAGTGACGTCATAGCTGGCGCACTTTCACAGCGTGCTCTCTCACTTTTAAGCAGACTCTCATGGCGCCTCTAGAATTTTTGTTAGCTCTGCGAAGCACTGCCAACCTGAATTATCTTACACCAAGTTGGCAGCACCGCATGTAAACAGATGTTTGGCAAAAACCAAAGCTAGAACTTTAGAATAAGAACAATTTTTTAACGACAATAACAATGTGTGTCATTTAAAGTAGAGCACAAACTAAACAACAACAATTCGCACACACAATGGATCCTGTAGTATTTTTCATAGCGCTGTCGTCCATTTATGGCGTCATGTACTTCTTTGATCGCTTTTTCAAAGTTTGTGATACAAATTTTTCACAAAGATTTTTAAAAGTTAATAATGAAATTGATTTTTAATTGTGTTAAATATAGAGCTGCATGCACTACCCATACGATGCCTTTCTGCGCAACACCGGACTGAGCGTTAACTTCATGAGCATCCACTGGCACTCCAATGCTAGCGCCTTCAACCGGTCGCTCATCCGCTGGGGTTCCACCTACGGAAACAGCTTCATTCGAAATTTTCTAGTCAAGAGTTTTACCATGGGCGTGCTGCTGTCCTTTCTGCTGCTGCCTGTTGGCATCATTCTACTCATAATTACCATATTCAGTGGCAGTGGCGAGACGGCAGCAAGTGGAGCGACTGCTTCGGGGTCTGTAGCTGCTGCAGTGCAGCTGGAAATATTACTGCCAGGCGTGAATCTGCCGCTGCAGGAGATTGGCTATTATATAGTCACTTTGGTGGTGTGCACGCTACTCCACGAGTTGGGCCATGCGCTGGCTGCAGTGCTGGAAGATGTACCCGTAACAGGCTTTGGTTTCAAGGTGAGTAGCAGGTGGAAACTTAGGCCAATATTAATTTATTTTCTTCCCACAGCTGTATTTCTGCCTGCCCTTGGCGTACACGGAACTCTCCCATGATCATCTGAATGGCCTGCGCTGGTTCCGCAAGCTACGCATTCTCTGTGCCGGCATTTGGAATAACTTTCTGTTTGCCGGCTTCTGCTATCTGCTGATCTCCACGCTAAGCATTACGATGTCTCCATTCTACCAGCTCAATGAGCATGTGATTGTCACCGAGTTGACACCAAAGTCGCCACTACGCGGTGAACGTGGCCTGCAGCTGGAGAACGTGGTAACGCATCTCAACGACTGTCCCGTCACCAGTGAGGATAGCTGGCTGGAGTGCCTGCAGCAGTTGCAGCAGACACGTCAAGGCTTCTGTGTCAGCTCCGATTTCATACGTCTGAACGATGAGAGCATTGATATATCGCATCACAGTGCCGATGGCAGACTGCAGTGCTGCGAGGAGCGTAATCCGAATGTCAGTTGCTTCGAGGATATCACAGTGGATGCTCCAGCAGAGATACCCCAGCATGTATGCCTCAACATACGCCGCACCTTGGAGGACTCCTCTGGCTACTGTCGCAACACAGATGTCTGTGCCCAAGGCTTCTGCCTGCGTCCCATGTTGCAGAACACAACAAGCATCATGGTCTTCAAGCGGCAGACTTTGCAGACGCGGGAGTCCTTACCCCCTGTGATGTACGTGGGTCAGGCACGGGATGTGCTGCGCACGGTGCGTGTCTCCGGCTTTGTGCCACACTATCCGCAGCTGAGCGCTGCCTGGCCAGATGCTTTGTCCTTGACTCTGCGGTATAACGTGGTTTTCAGCATTGGATTGGCATTGATCAATGCGATTCCATGCTTTGGCTTCGATGGAGCACATATAACCAGCACTGTGATACACAGCTTTTTGGTGGGACGCGTGGAGGAGCACGCCAAAAGGGATCTCATCTCGCTGATCATCACCAGCGTGGGCTCGTTGCTCTTTGGACTTGCATTGCTCAAGGTCGCTTGGCTAAGTCTGTTGCGTCCGCTGTTCTAAACTCTCTGCTCTTACCAAGAACTAAATTGCTAGACTGCTTTCAACACACATATACACTCCTACACATACATACACACTTACACACATTTGGAGACTAACTAAACAGCGAATTGTAGCACCTCAAAGGTTTTAGATACGTATATTTTTAGCTATTGTCACGGCTCTAGTATTTATTTATAGTTTATACAGTTTTACGGTTGTAATTCTAACATGTGTATCATCAAATTTGTAACGCTCAAATAAAAACAAGCATTTTCTCTATTCCAGCACTCTTTACTCCTTGCCTTGGCCACCTTCGCTCCCTTTCACTCGCACGCCACTCAACTCCAAGCTTGTCTGCAGTTCCGTTAGACTGCGCCGTCCGCTCTGCAGCAGCATTTTAATGGAAATTTCATCGGCTTGATTGCGGTTGGCTTGAAAGTCGTGTCGCGCCCAATCTCTTAGCTCCCGTTGGCTGTGCTTGTCCGGTACTAGGCGAGTGGTTCTCCAAATTTCTCTGTACAATTTGAGCACTTCCTGGCGCAACATGAACTGCGTGTGGTAGAGCGTTGTGGTAAGTTTTTCGAATTGTTATATTAACTGCTACTTACCTGCTTTAAACTAAGCGCTGCTTTTGGTATTTTAGACATTTTAACATTTCTTTTAATTCAATAAATGTTATTATTATAATATTTCTGCTTTCATTGCGTTCAACTGCCGCGCAAACAGCTGTTTCCTAACAGCTGATTATTGTTTTGCTTTCGATTGACGCTCTCTTTGGTTTAAAGAGCATGCGCTCTCTCAGCTGTTGGCTACAACAATGCAGTAAAAGCTCTAAGCTCTGAGTTTAAAGAAATTAAATATGTAAAAAACGTTGTTCACTTGCATGCGATTCGGATTTAATATTTTATAGTACTCATGCACTAAAGTTGTAAAGCAGAAAACATAATAAGCATTTTATAGCTTAGACATATCTATAATTAAATTATCGCCATATAAAAAAATATATTATGTAACTTTAAATATTCATTATATTATTTATATTTATTAAATTTAACATTGCATAATTTAAATATAAATTTAAAAATGTGAATGCAAAAAAGAGAAACTTTCTCAGATGTATTGACCCCGACGTGATTTGAACACGCAACCTTCTGATCTGGAGTCAGACGCGCTACCGTTGCGCCACGGAGTCACATGTATGATCTTGTGCCAAATAACAATATAAGCGCCGCGGCTCATTGCATTCTTTGTCTATTTTGAGCAATGAAAATAAACAAATCAACAATTTAACGAAAATACCAATAAATTACAATGAAAATTTTATTGCAAAGCCAATTTGTTTGACAGGTGACAGCGAAAAAGGTTGAATAAATGCAATTATATATGTTTAAATGCAATTTTCGTCGACTGTCAGAAAAATACTTTAGTCACAATACAATAAATTGCATGAGTAATTAATTTGGCACTTGACTAGAAGAGTGCGATTTTAAATCAAATGAAATGTTTAAACATTTAAAAGGCAGCATTTATCTTTTGTGGCTGCATTGTTGTCTTCATGCTCAGTTTGATTGACAACACAGCTGCCGCATATTTATATCTATACCCTGTACACACTGAAATCAGGGTGGGTTTTACGTTAACCAAGGCAAATCTTTTGGCCTAAACGTAATTGTGATTTTTATAGGGTAACATTTAGTCGCGTACCATTAAGGGTGTGTGTGTTTTTGATTATGCTGTTATTCACTTGTATTTCATATACACGATGATGCATTCTTATTTGTGTTAACTGCTGCAGAACAGATGATAGCCAAGTTAGCAGACGACTGGGACTCTTTTGTGCTCGTTTCTGTTCTCTGTTCACTTCTCCACAACGATCTTAAGGGCGACTGGCACCGCTGATAGTTCCGATTTTATGGATTTAGTACAAATTACTGGCTGGTAATTGCACTATTTGGCCGAGTCTATCGCTAGGGCAACAATTGCCAGCTGTTTTTGGCCCGTCCCGTTACCAATATTGGCAGTTCAGCCAATTAACTGATTACGAGTTAAAAAGTTCTTTGACTAAAATTTGTAATAAATTCTAGAAGAAATTTGAAACCAACTTTGAAATACTTTTTAAATGTTTTTCTGAATTTATTTGAGTTCAAAAAAATCATTATTCATTTGTAACTGAAGCATAACCATTAATTTGAATAAAACTTGAACTTAATTAATTCGAAAATAATGATATCAGATGGCCTTTATAGCGCAGCTGAACATTTTTGAAATTACTTAAATAACCCATTAATTTCGAATTTCTAATTTCGAATTCGTTATTTTATTGCGCTGTTCGTTCAAGTGCGTTGAGAAATTTGAATAAATTAAAGGAAATTAGACATAACACAATAATAAATTCTTAAACACAAAAAGAAGAAACCAAATGAATAACAAATGTAAGAACTGCTGCAGTCACTCAGGTAAATGAGAGAAGCAGCGGCAGAGACAGCGGCAGCGGCAGTGACTGAGGCAGAATCAGCAGTATTTATTTTTAACTACAAGTTGCATTCACCGCAATATGAAAAGAAATATTTAAGCAAAGAGTTGATGCCCGTTGAGCGGTAGCGAGAAAGAGAGACATAGACACCGAGATGCTGAGAGAGCGTCGAAGACATAAACTGAGACAGTTTCGTTTTCGTTTTCATGAGACGGTAAAATCTTTCTAGTCGCAAACTTTGACTCATCAAAGTGTGGTGTGAGATGGTGGGGGGTGCAGTCAGTGTAAGGTGCCCGTCATCTCCAAGCAATACGTCATCAACACCAGAAGCAGCAACAGTAGCAGCAGCGACTGCAGCAACAACAAAATAACAGCAGCCATTCTGACTGGGAGGCCCACAGCTGCGCATACGCAGCAGAGGCCAAGTAACAGAAGCACACGAAGCAGAGCAGCAGCAGCGACGCCGGCACTTTACAGTGGTTACAGTGCTAAAAGAAAGCTTTCAAAGTATAATTAACAGCAGCGGCATTTCAGTGAGTCAAAACAGTAATTTAACATAATTAATCTTAATTTGAAAGTCGTTTAAAATTATAACTTATAACTGCACAATTCATTTTGTTTCAGAGCCTAATTTGTTTTATTTAAAATGTATACCAAATAATATAAAATAACACCAATATGCAGCTTTTCCCCAACATCCACAATGCTAACTATTTTTCCCCGGCAGCAAATGAGCGAGCACCACTGTGCAGCAGAGCCAACAGCGGCAAAGTAAAATACACATGGCAGTGGCCGTCAGCGTCAAACGTTCACGAAACGCGGCCGCGTGCGGATGTCGGTTCGGAGCGAACGAAAGTAGAAGCCAAAGAGGAGAACGACAAAACGTGCGAGTGTGCTTGTGTGCGAAAGGGGAAGAGTGAAAGAGAGACAACATTGGAACATCTCAAAAATTGTGTGTTCGAAAATCAAATAAATACGCTCTGAATTGAGTTCGGTAAACGTAGAAATTTTGTACTCGTAATCGTATAATCGTCTTCGATGTGTGTTAGTGCGCGAGTACACATGTGAAAAGTGAAAATGAAAATGGTTTTCCTTGACGTTCGGCTACGGTGTTTGTTGTAAAAGCGGAAAATCAAATCAAAGATAAAGAAAATACGAAAAAGCAACAAAAAAAATAAAAAGAAAGGCAATTGTGAGTGAGAAACGGCCGTATACAAAAATATACAGAATGTCGAAAATATAAAGCTATTTTTGGAATACATATTGGACAAGCGCTGCATTGGAAAATATACTAATATCACCGTCCTCAAAATCCTCAACAACTCGTACAAGTGAATAATCAAAATAAATGCTTAAGTATAAATTAATACACGTATAAAACATAAAGTTAATAAATGGCAACACTTTAGCCTGCATTGTTCCAATTGCTTGAAAATTCTGAAAAGCCCGAAAACACTGAAAAATACCATGAAAAGTTTTTAAAGGCAAACAAAAGCGATGCGACGCAAAATTAAAATGCAAAAACAAAAAGAAAGCAAAGAGCGAAAAGAAAATGAAGCAATGACAAAAAAAAAAATAAAATGTTGAAAGCAAGAAAATTAATAAAGCTCAACAAAAGAAATCGGATTAATAAGAATTTAAGCATTCATAAACATAATGCACGATTAATCTTGTGACTCGAATTTGTCATTGAAAATAATATCGGCTATCTATAGATATAGATAATTTAAATATTAAATATTTGTGTAGATTTAATAGCGACTAAAAGTGGTGCTTTCTTTAATTTCTTACCAGATTTTCATAGCTTTTTAATGTTTAAGTTTCTTTTTATTATTCTGTATTTTAATTGGGCACAAATTTCATTCCTTCCTTTAAGGTTTCTATATAGTTCTTGTTTCTGAACTATTCCAGAGACCAGTCTACTAAAAAACGCTTTAAAATTACTTAGTAGCACTTTTTAGATAATTTAATTAAATTTAAATTTAAAACCTTCGTTTTGCGGTAACCAAAAAACGCGCTTAAAATTTCAACTTCTTGAACAATTGACAAATACATACCACAAAATCCACTTGGCTCTTGTTGTTGTGGATTTGTTTTTGTGTTTTGTAATTTTGTATTTGTTTTTAGTATTTTTGTTGTATTTTTGTTTTGTATTCTAGTGTTATGCGATAGGTTGGTAACGTTTCCTATAGGGTATTAAATTACAAGACACCAAAGTGCGCGCGAACCAAACACGCTCACACACACACGCACACACACACTCACACTATCAGACTTTCACACATATGGTATATAAATACATTGCCGTCTGCCTTCTGCGTGCGTATCCAATGGATACTTCTGTGTGCGTGTGTGTGTGTTGGCAGCAGCGGCACACAAAGCGCTCTGTTCTCTGAAATTAAAGAAGACGCTGTAATTAATTATGGCCCAATTGGGCGGCATCTAGAGGCGTGCCAAGAGATTTAGCCCCCCAAAAAAACAGTAAAACCGAAAAAAAAGCCCGAATAAAAGACCAAAAACATATTAGCAGATGCATCCCATTTTCAATGATTGATCGACAGAAATTGAGAAAACCTATGAGTAAACACCTCCCCAAAAACGAATTAGAAAAAATCACATGATAATTCCAGGAAATTTAAGTTTCCATTTTCAGTTCAAAACATTATTCTTCAGTTTTTTGGTATTGGTATTTATTTCGACAGTATTTAATTAACATTTTCAGTAAAAAACAATTATGAATACAATTTTTATATGGTAGATTTAATATTTCAACTATAATAGTTTCAATTAAATATTTTACTTTTCGTTTTTCGATTGTTTGGCTAGAAAAAATTATTTATTTATTATACTAGTTTGAGCCTTAAATATGTTAAAAGTATTTAAGGCTCAAACTAGTTTCTAATAGAAACTTTCTTTCTTCTCAGCTTACAGCCTGTTGAAATCAATTAACCCTTTCGAACTGCAAACCAGTTAACAATGTCGGCCAAAACATCACCATCGAATTCGCGTGACGCGAATGTGGCAAGTGCCGCCAGCGTCGTGGCGCCAAATGTGGCAAGTGGCGTTGTTCAGATCAAAAAGGAGCTGCCCAGCGATGAAATAAAGGTGAGTTTTATGAATGAAATCGAACGAATAAAAGATACATAGATACAACTGCACACTGGGCTCATTTGTTGTGAATGCGAATTTCGCTCACCTTAAGCATTTTTTTTGCGTTTTTTTGGCACTCAGCAAATACGTTTATAATTAATTGATGTTGTCTACACATCGTATGCTTTTTTTTTATTTTTCTTTATTTTGTTTAAATAGTATTCAATAACAAGGATACAAAAACAAAACAAGAAAAATTGCAAAAATTCACACAGTCAAAGAAACGCACAGAAAATAAAAATAAAACAAAGTGGCAAAAAGAAAAGCCAAAAGATTTTCAGCTGAAATCGTTTTATTTTTAATTTTATTTGTTATTTATGGTTTATTTTTAATGATGTTCTAAAGGTTAATAACACCCACCCGATTGTTTGTTTGTAGTATTCCCAGAGTATCAAAACAAAGATACATTTAGTTTGCGAATCTAAGCCATAAATAAAAGTATTTATTATTTTTCTACCAACTATTTTAAGCATTTAATTAGTAACTCAAGCAACTGGCTTCAGTTGCTAAAACTGTTAAACTTTGAAAACTCATTTAGAAAATATTTAGAGCAGCTTTTCATTCATTAGTCTTCAATTACCAATGAACAACAACAGCATTCCATGGTTTTCCCCAAACAAATTTCACAACTGTGAAAAAAAACAAAACAAATACAGTAATCCGAATTGTAAATGTTGGGAAATAGAATCAAATTTTTAGAGCTTCAGTTTCAATTACAATTTGCAAATGGCGCAAGAAAAAAAGCCAAAACATTTGGAAATATCCAAATTGTGCAGCAACAATTAGAATTCTATTCTGCGCCACCGCTCTTCCCCTTAATCCCTTCCACTCACTCCCACTCCCACTTAATACCTACCTCTCTTTATTTGTCTCTCTTTATATTTTGTGCTGCCCAGTTTCGTATTTCCACAGCATAATTCGCAATAACTGTGATCCTGCCATGGTAAAGGGAACGAGAGAGAAAGGGGAAACGAGTGGGAGATTGAGTGAGAGCCAATGGGCAGCTTATTTGTAAACGGAGTTGGCATGTCAGCAATAGCGTCGGCGTTGGCTCCTGCGTCGACGTCGCTGTTGCTGCCTCTGCCACTGTTGACGTTGAAATCTAGCAATTACGATTACGCCAACATTGTGCGAGTTAACTGTAAACCGAAGCACCGCTGGTAATTTTATATTGATAAATTTTTATAATCATTTTAACGAGTGAGTGAGTGAGCGGCTGAGCGAGTGCGCCAGCGGGGGAGTGAGCAAATGTGTATCTGTGAGTTCTGTGAGTGTGTGAACTATGAGTGGGTAGCAAATAGACGCAGACTGCTTGCCTGCTTCGCTCTCAGTTTCTGTGTGTCTCTGTTTACCTCTTTATTTACCCCACGCCCCTCACTCCCCACACCACAGCGCAGCAAACGCTCAGTTGCTTCGAGTTTTTCGCCAAATGAGCAAAAATTAATTTAATGCCAGAAACCCACCAGAATGACAACAACAACACAGCATATTTGTAGCTGTTGTTATTGTAGTTCTTGTTGCTGCTGCTGCTGTTGTTGTTGTTGTTGTTGCACGTGTAATCGGATCGGTAAATTGAAATTGTAGCCGCTGGCTTGCAGTTGAGCGCAATGATATTATTAAACAGAAAAATTATTATAATGAATGAGCTGCGTTTGGGATTGAGTTCGGGTTTTTTTTTTGTTTGTTGGTCTTGCCTTTGTCGTTGCTCTTCCCATTCGCCTGCTTATCGCGTCCTTTGCCTCCTCAAAGTTTTGCAACTTTGTACAGAACTTTGAGGAAGTGGAAGTGGAAGAAAAGGAGTATTCTTAGAGCATATAAATTTATTTAGCATTTAAAGAAATTTTAATTATGTAATTAATTTATTTATATTTTTATCTAGTCTGTAGTAGTATAAAAATTATACGAAAAGTAAAATTTAAAATGGGATATTAATTTAGCTAGATTAGTAGAGGGTATTACCTAAATTTAATTACGTATTTCCATAATTTCCGCAACGCCACAAAGTAGGCAACACCTTTCTCCATTTAAATTTCATGTCAATTAAACAAAGTATCGGAAATTTACCTGTTTTAACAGACTCACTGCCGTGCCCATAATTATAATTTAATGGTGAGCAACAACACCAACAAAAAATACGAAAAAACAGACAACATAATTACAATCCAACAATAACAACAACAATAAGATTCACGCGCCTCATGGGTGCAATTTGATAGGAGCGTGGAAAGTTGATACGCTTCAAGGTTTCCGCTTTATGACAACGAACGACGCTACGTCGATCCGAAAACAAACCCAAACCGAAGGTTGTTCAGTCATATCAAGGATATGTAAGTGCACAGGACGAAGGCTTGCAAAAAAGGGAATTACTCAAAGGAGTTTACAATTTTATAGTTGATAAAAATAAATTATAATTTACTGTACTTAGTGGCAAACTGGCTGAACTTCCCTCGGTAGGTGCTCCAACAGGTCCCAAAAATGGCGTATTTGAAATAAGTAATTGTTGGTGGGCGTAATAAAGCCTATTGACGTAATAAAGGATAAATAACTTATTGTGCACTGAAACACTGTGTTACAGAAATTGGTTAAATACCATATTACATATCTTTGTAATGAGGTTAATTATAAATTACTTGATTTAAGTAGTTAATAGGGAACCAGTCAGTTTATAGAAAGATTTTTTTGCATAAAGAAATCTCTATTTTAACCTTCAAACTTATCATAAACAGGATTAAACTGCCAACTATCGTGTCGAGGTTACATTTAAACCGCCTGCGCTAGTGCAGAGCGAATTCCAGCTCCAACTCCGACGCTGCTGCGTGTTATGTTTCACACACACACTCACATACCAACACAATGACAACACTGGCCTAGCAGCCACTCTGGGACAGCACAACCCTTGGCTAGGGAAGCGACAAGAAGTGTGAATATGGTGGGGAGAGCAAGGCGAAAAGGAGTAGGTAAGGGGAGGTAGGCTAGGCATAGCTCAAATGACGCCACAGCAGCAGAACTTTAATAACAGCGCTGCAGATTAAATTACAAACAAAATAGAATATGATAAATTCTACACGAGAGCAACACAAATGCACTTGCTAACAAACACACACACACGCACACGCACACCAAGAGAGCGAGAGCAAAGAGAGTGAGCTTGTGTGTGTGTGTAATATGAGGCACTCTGCGATGGCACAGCATCATTCAGTGCCAGCTCCTACTTCACAGGTGGCGTTAGTTAGAGCGGGAAGGCAACAGCTCAAATTAAAATAACCTTAAATTAATTTGAGTCATGTAGTGGCCATCATTATACGCTCAGAGTTGGGAGAGCGCAAAGAAGCAAAAGCGAAGAGAGTGAAGCAAAGAGAGTGTCGGTGTAGTATCCCATGCCATCGTCAGATGGCGCTGAAGTTCAGCAGCTGCAGTAATGTTACCGTTTGCTGGATCAAGTGCAACGAGAGCTTTTGAGTGCAATGAGCACAAAGAAATAGTAGGTAAAAAGCTGCCAAAGAACACTCCAAGCGAGAGTGTTGTAAAGTGAGCAATGTCAAAACTGCAATACCTAATTAAGTGACTCGTACTGTTGTACTCGTATACTATAAAAATAAACTTACTTTTAAATCTATTATATTTTTTTAAATTTATAATAATTTTAAATCAAGAATTGGCTATTCGAAGCCATAGCCCTTTCTCTGTTATCAGTTTGTTTAGTTTGAATTCTACTGAGATCTACTGTAAGTTCTGTTCGCTTGGTATTACAGCTGGAATATGCAATTCCCAGTTGAATTCTTAGGCGAAAAGAAGACCACAGTAAGATACAACAGAACTTACCAGAGCCCAGTTTAAACAAAACAATTTTGTGCATTTTAATTCAATGTCAATGTTAAGTTAATGTAAAGTCACTGTTAAGGCAATGTTAAGTCACTGTTAAGTCAATGTTAAATCACTGTTAAGCCACTGTTAAGTCTCTGTTAAGTCACTGTTAAGTCAATGTTAAGGCACTGTTAAGGCACTGTTAAGTCACTGTTAGGACAATGTTAAGTCACTGTTAATGTTAAGTCACTGTTAATGTTAAGACGGACAGACATACAGACAGATGGACGGACTGACGGAAGGACAGAAGGACAAACAGCGAAGAGATCGTAAACAGAGAGTGGGTGGAAGAGGGAGGCTGTGCACGTGTATAAACAAACCATTTTGGTTTGGCGGGAGGTATTGCCACCTGCTGACCATTTCTGTTGGCCTGGTATTTTAGCTCAGATTTAAAAGATCCAGGGTGTTATAAGGACGGACGGACGGACAGACAGAGGGACGGACAGACAGAGGGACGGACAGACAGAGGGACGGACAGACAGAGGGACGGACAGACAGATGGACGGACAGACAGACAGACGGACGGACAGAAGGACAAACAGCGAAGAGATAGTAAACAGAGAGTGGGTGGAAGAGGGAGGCTGTGCACGTGTATAAACAAACCTTTGTGTCTGTTTACTTCATGCATTGCAACCTTCTGACTATTTCTGTTTACTTGGTACTTTAGCTTAAACTTATGCCGTTTGCGAGCTCTGCAGATCACAACAATCACCCACAGCGGCAGAGATCTCTGAGCGCAATTAGCGCAGAGAGTGGGAGTCTGCTTAAGCTGGTGGAGGTGATTGTTTTTGTTGCTGCTGTGGTTGTTAATGACCAAAGTGATTAAATTGTGTGCATTTGTATTTGTCCGCTCATTAAAAGAGCTTACGTGTTACGCACATTTTGCTTTTGACAAACTTAATAGACCCCTCTACTCATTTTTGGAGTACGGGGTCTAAAAATATTCTGACTCGTTTGGTAACGAACTTTGTCAGAAATTCCAGTTCCAGTTCCTGAAAATGCATTATTCTATGTATTTGAGATCTCAATCCAGTTTTTCCAAATGTGGAAAAGGTCATTGTAATACAATCCACATATTTATACAGCAAAACACACACAGACACACACACACATGCACATTAAAATGAAATAAAATATTAAGTTGCAAAACAGCAATAACAAAACGAGGAAAACTCAAAATTCACACAGCTCAAGATACAGATATATGAACAGAGACAGACAGATATATATGGAGTAAGATGGAAAGATAGTGAGAGAGAGAGAGAGAGAGAGAGAGGGAGAGAGTGAGACAGCCAGTGCAAGTATGTCATGTAAGAATTCAAAAGAAGGACGCGTGTCATTCAATCCCAAGCTATCGATATTCGATTACAACAAACTAAAAACCGACTGACTTTGTGCTCAACACAAACACACGCACACAGACAAGCTCAAACACGAACACACAGGCACGAACACGTTGAGAAAACTAGCGTAATTCTAGAATTTGTTGTCGTTTTCGTTTGTTGTTGTTCGTTTTTCGGGGTGGTGATGTTGTTGCTGCCGAGGTGGGATTGGATACGTCACCTCCCAGGCCCCACGCTCCACCCCTACCCCCCCATACGCCCCTGCCTAGGGTCTCTGGGTGCTCTATTGCAGTTTCAGTTTGGTTTAGTTCGTTTTAGTTGCTGTTCCGACGAGTTCAGTTCAGTTTACTGGGTTCAGGGTGAGTTATTATAAGCATATTGGGTTGCCCATCGTCTCCGTCGTTAGCCATTGCCATCGTATACTTTACATTATTCTATTAGGTTTCTTTGCGAGTAACCCTAGACGTGTATTAATGCGGCCAACTCGCATTGCAGCCCCACCCATCAACCTCCCAAACACCCTATCTTGTCCCCCTCTTCCTTCACCTTAGCTACCTCCTAAGTTAATATGAGCAACTAAGTGTAAGATTGCGGCATCTTACATAACTCGTGGCTTAGTTACTTAGGGCTTTTGACTAAGTTAATAGTCTTTAGTTTTAGTGCTTAAAATTAATTTGTTAAAGTTTTATTTAATATATACAGAGGGGGAGACAATGTTAAATAAATCTAACTAATTTTAAAATTAGTGTGCTTAAGCCTTGATTAGTGATGAAGAATGTAGAGCATCAAGAGCTTTTGTTACGCTATTATTTATTTTGAATTTTTAATTAATTCTTTTTCTTATTTTATTTTTATTTTAATTATCATAAAATGTATATATTTTCTTTTAAAAATATTTTTAAGTTTCTTAATTAACATTTTAATTGATTTTTTTTTGATTTTGCTGACAAATTACTTTATTCTCTGTAATTATTCATAAGCAGAAAGCTCTCCCCCTTTTTGTGCAGTGTAAGTGTTTTGGGCATAGCTCTGACAGCAGTCGGATTGACTCCCGAAACGGGAACTGACAGTTGGACCTGGACACACTCGCACACACACACTCGCAGAGTTGAGAATTCAGCTGAGAAATGAGAACTCAGTTCATTGCGATTCATAATAAAAACGAAAATTTGATATGTTTTTGTAAGTTGAGATTTTTTTGCGAAATTCGGACAGACAGACACAGTTAGAGGGGGAGGGGGATGTGGAATACCAAAGGAGAGGGAGAAGAGGAGGAGAGCATTAGAGATACAGAGGGCGTAGCTAGAGCGCTGCAATTGCCAACTGTATCTGTAAGATACTTTGGTACTTCCAGCAATAATTACAAAAATATGATAAGGAAATTATTGTTTTGTATGGGAATGGAAATGGGAAACGGTATGGGAACGGGAATGGAACACCAGACATGCCAGACAAGTCACAGCTCCATAACAACAACAACAACCAAAAAGGCATAAAATTTCAGTTTTTAATTAATTGATTTTTATTCGCATTTCGGTTTATAATTTCAGCGCTTGCAATGAGCGCGAGTTTAAATGTCGTCGTCGTCGTCGTCGTCGTCATCAGTGACGGAGGCTGCTCAGTTAAACACAGAGACTGTATGCCTCTCTGCTTACCCCTAGCCCACTGGTCCCCTAAAACCCCTTCTAGTTGGTACAGCTACAACTGAACGAACGCACAAATCAGAAATTAAAAACCAAACATAAATTAACAGTCAAATGATATTAAAAACCCAGCGACAGAGATGGCAATACACACAGTAAAAGAGACAGAGACAGAGAGAGAGGGAGGGGAGGGGAGGCGTGGCACAGAAAATATGAAAAGGTAGAAACGATAGGCTAAGAGCTGAAAAGCAACGCGCCTCCGATTACCGCACAGTTGGACTTGGACTGCGACTGAACTTGAGCCCCCCCTTCGGTCAGCCCCTTTACTCCGCCCCTGCTTAACCGACCCCAAAAGCCGACGAGGTCGCACCTGAGGCGTGTAATCGATACGCAGCGCAGCCATCACTAGATTTTTATCGTGCGAATTGTTAATACTCTTTCAAGCACCTAAAGAGGAGGTGTAGGGGGTCGGGGAGGGGTAGTGCAGCTCCATTCGACGTGTGCTTATTAGACGGCTTGCCGTTTTGTCAACAAGTTGGCAGCACCGCTTAATTTAGCAGCTGCCCACTGTGGCACGCACAGTGTCCAGTGTACAGTGTCTCAAGTCTCCTGTATCGAATGACAAATTCCAATTGCTCGCTTTGAGATACATTTGTCGTAGGGCCACAAAGTGATTCATAGGCTGTACCGCTGCCTCTGTGCCCTCAAAAGATTTGCCAAAAAAAGATATATTTGTACATGTGCTTGTAGCCACGCCCCCTCTTGCTTTTGGTTGCGACAGAATCGCGTTGGAACTGTCAGCGGCTGTGTCAACATTGTCCACATGTCGTATGAGTAATTTGGCATTCCTGAGAAGCACCAAAAATTTGTGGTGTGTGGTGCAGTGGCGTCGCTCAAGGGGGTGGAGGAAATAATGTAGAAATTAACTAAGTATTAAGGCATATCAAATAGTTATAATATAATAAAATAAAGTGGCTATAAATATAAAGCTGACAGTAAAATAGAAAGACAGTGGCGTAGTTAGGCGGGATAGAGGGGCTTTACAAATGTTAATATTAACAAATAATTGATTTTAAAAAATATTTATTGAAAATAAATGAATAAACTCGTTGGCAAAGCTAAAGACGCTACTAAGATACATTTTTTTTCAATTAATAAAAATTTAATTATCATTTTTTTGACTTTTATTTATATTAATCTAAGGTCTAAGTATTTAAAGTAAATCAGATCTAAGCAATTATATTAGTTGTTAGCCAAATTATAAAGCAAATAGATCTGGCACAGTGAAGACTCTGTGAACGGACGCTCAACGAATGCCATTTTTCGTTGCTCTTGCTGATTCGCTGGTACAATTTGCCCCGCTCACAGGAGGACTCCCCTTACCCTTATAGCCTATCAAAATAAGAGCGACTACAGCTGTTTCCTTATGAGAGTCTTCACTGTATGCTTAAAAATAAAGAGAATATTTTAACTGCTAGTTTAAACGCCTCTAAATTTGCCCCAAAAGTTTATTCCATGCAATCCCCTCTTGTCGACGCCACTGTGTCTGTGTTGTCTGACTGCAACAGCAACAACTCAGATGCCAAGCAACAACAACAACAACAACAACGACGACGACTTTGAATATGAGAATTTCAATGTAATTTGATCCATCTTAATGCAGTTTCGTCGTAGCCTTGTGTGAAATTTCTGTTGCTATTTATTCGCGTACAGTCAAATCGCAGCGTTTTCGCATCGAATCGAGTCCAGTCTTCACTGTACCCAGTACAGTGTGCACACAGTGCATATATCATTTTGGTTTGTTTCATTTCAAGAAACGAAAGCCGAAAACAAACGAAACTTTAAAAGCCGCAACAGTTGTTGAAACTTTAACTTCCCATAAGACTCCCTGGAACCCCCATAACCTGCTGTGCTTCCCCCAGACTTAGCCCCTGAGAGCCCTTTGTTGCTTAATTTTAAAACAGTATTATATGCAAAAAGGCAGCACACATTGGCTGGGGCAAAGTATACCGTATCAATGTCAAGCCCAGCATCAGCAGCAGAGTGAAAGAGAGAGTGAGTGCGGGAGGGGGAAAGGGTGAAAGGGAGCGACGACTGCAGCGTGCAAAGCTGATACCATTGCAAAAAGAAGACGAAACAAACAACAACAAGGATTATGCATGCGAGTAACTGCTACCCTCTTCACCACCCTCTCCCCCACCGTCCCTTCCACGACGCTCCTGTTGTCCCTCTGCGTCTGCCAAAACTGCCTGCTCCATCCAGTGGCTTCAGAATGAACTTTCATTTTGTGGGCGCGTGTGTGTGAAATGATACGCTTGTGTGTGTACGAGTGTGCGTGTATGTGTGTGTGTGGCTGCCCTTGTGTGTGTGTGCCATAAGTTTCATCAACATTATTAATTACCAAATATTGCATAATCCCTGTCGGAACTCTTAAAGAAAACTTCAGCAAGTTGCAAATTGATTTCAGACTTCGTGTTATTAAAAGAAAGTTTATAAATTAATTTTTAACATATTTATTTGGCATACAGTATATAAATATATTTACTAAATTCTGCTTAATTATTTAACTGTAGAATAATTAAGTAATTATTTATTTAAGACTTACAGAGAAGCTCTAAAAATAGCCTAGAAAATTTTAAATTAAAATTGAGTTTGTCAAAAAAAATCTTTTCAATGTTTAAGGAGCAAAATTTAATCATGAATTTAATGCTTGAAATAATTGTTTAATAAACAAGCGATAAAAAAATGTCTAAAAGAAATAAAAATATTTTTAGTAAGCGAGAAAATGTTAGAAAGATTTTTGGTATAGAAATCAAAATGAGTGGTGGGTTCATGAACCTATATCTTTGAACCTATAAAACATTTTGGCGGTACACAAAAGGGTGACAAAATTATGCGGCTCAGTGAATAACAAAATAAGGCGAATATAAAACTCGGGAGTCAGTTGAACAGACGCCAGATTGTCTACAGCTAAAAAGCCTAAAGGGTGAAAGAGATAGACAACAGACGGAGTGAAGCATTGAGAGAGATACAAATAGAAAGTCAGAGGTTAACCCAGTTTATAGAAACTTAAAGTGATTAAATGACACGAGCCATTTCTCTGTCTCAAGCCAAAAACTATAGCTAAAGTTCAAGTTGAGTTTCCAGCTGAATTTCCAGCTGAAACTGTAGCTGAAAAAGTATCAGACTTGAGTTCCGCTGAAGTGCGTTACCTTAAACCATTGGCATGCCGAAATCTGCTCACTCTTAAATCCGCATCTGAATTTAAAACTTAACTCGACTCCATTTGGGTTTCTATTTTCCAGGAATTCGCACAGCATACGATGAACGAGCTGCTTGGTTGGTATGGATTCGATGGCGTTGATGTGGATCGTTTGGACTTGACGGCGAAAACATCGAGATTGCTGCAAAGTGCGGCTGCTGCAGCGGTGGCAACACAACAACAGCAGCAACAACAACAGCAGCAACAACAGCAGCGCAGCAATCACCTACGCAGCAGTCGCAGCGCTTTGGCAGCGACATATCACAACAACAACAACAATGGTAACACTAACAACAGCAGCAGCAACAACAACAACAGCAACTGCAACAACCGCAGCAAATTGAGCAACTTGAATTGTCACAGCAACACAACAACTCCCTCGGATCACGACACGCGCAGCTCCCGAGAGGACGACTCCAAGAGTCCCCATTCAATTGGCAAGCCCACAACAGGCGGACTGATGACGTCACACGCCGAGGACAAAATAGGTGAGGACTTGAAATCATAATAAATAAAATAAAGATAAAGTTTTAAGGGCTAAGAAAAGATTTAAATATAAAGGCAACAATTTTGCCTTGGAAATACTTGACTTTCTAAAATTTATGAGCAAATTATTCTTGGAAGCTTAAGGATGTCTCTAGTAGTTTCCAAGTTAAACCAATTGAAATTAATAAATTAATTAGACGGCCTCTCATTCTTATAGCCTCTGAGATCTAGGTGTTCATATAGATAGACAATATATATACTTAATGGGGTGGGAAAATACTCCGGACTAAAATGCAGAGAGTATTTTACGGTCGGGCTTGCTCGACTCGAAGGTAGAAACCTTTTTTTTTCTTAAACTATTTTTTCCTTTTTAAATCAATTATTTTGTTAAGGCCTTTCGATAACTATTTTTAATTGATTTTCCTGCACATTTCTTTACTTTGCTGGGCATATTTTGAAATTGTTGCTGCTGGTTGTAGTCTACTTGGTCAGAAACTCCACCCAAACCCTAGGCTGCTGGAAAGAAAAAATAAATAAAATCAGAATCAAAATCAAATTCAAAAAACGTTGCACAGTTCAGCAAATATTTTTGCTATTGCAACCTGATAAATGCGACCTGAGCACGCCCCTACGCCCCTCCCAACGCCCACCGCCCCGTTAGCCGGCTCAGGTAGTCAGTCATTAAGGATGTTTTATGCACAGACAGGTTTGAAACTTTGCTAACTTTAGCACGGTGTGCTTTTGGATGCCTGCTGCATTATCGAATAACAGATTCATTAAACCTCAAAAAATGGTTTCAAATTTTACGCAAAATTCGTTGAATGCGGATGATGCCACAGTTTGCAGGCCAAAATCAGTGGCAGGCAGCAATTGTAGATAGATGAGGGGTGGGTGGAGATGAGAGATGTATGTAGGGGTTTGAAGAGTGGCTCCTGGAGTGGTGTAACGAGAGGTATTAAGAGGAGTATTGAGAGGGATAGGCGATGAAGATTGGCATGTACCGAAGTGTATAGAGGGGTATGACGAGGAGTAAGAAGAGGAGGGGTATGAAAATGAGATAGACAGAGATATGAAGCGGTCAATGTAGATGAGTATCCTAAAAAGATATGAATTGGGATTTGAAGAGATGTACATGTATAAAGGGAAGTATGAAGAAATTTGTGTGGTATAAATATTGTTATACCCATTGGTAAGAAATGAGGAACGAAGGAAGTAATAGAAGGGGGGTGTAAGTAGGGGTTTGAAAAGGGGTATGAAGATGAGTAAGATGAACACTATGAAGAGGAGTAGGCAAATTACTGCAAAGAGGGGTTTATTGGAGGTACGAAGAGGATTATAAAGAGTCAAGATAGTCAAGATGGGTATACAGAATTGTACGGGGCTTAAAGAGGACGACACTTCCATAGTTGAAACCCATAGCTTCGTTCTTTTATTTCCTGTACCAATAATTTCCCTTCAGAGCAGAGTTCTTCCCACTACTGTTAACTGCAGCAGCGCCAACTGTTAAGTAGCTCTTAAGCAGTCTCTGTTAAAATTCACCTTTCACACTAATGTTAACCGCTTCTCTGCTCTTCTGTTAACCGCACAGATTACAGCAACTGTTGTTGGTGCCACCGTCCGATTGCGGAGAATGCACCCGATTACTTGACGAGCACGGACGGACCTCGTTACTGCTCGGAGTCCTGCTTCACGCAGAGTCGTCGGGCGTCGTTCAAGAAGGCCAAGACCTGCGATTGGTGCAAACACGTGCGACATGCGGTGAGCTACGTGGACTTCCAGGATGGGGCCTCCCAGCTGCAGTTCTGCTCGGAGAAGTGCCTCAATCAGTACAAGATGCAGATCTTCTGCAACGAGACGCAGGCGCATCTCGACATGAATCCCCATCTGCGCGATCAGGGACTGGAGGCTGCTGCTGCTGGCGATGGAGCTGGACTGATTACACCCGATCTTTGGCTGCGCAACTGCAGGAGTCGCTCTGCCTCGCCAGCGTCTACCATATCCATATCCCCAGGACCAGGAGCAGTCACCGTCACCTCAAAGCGCAGCTCTCCCTGCCTCACACCGCCAGGTCAGACCGGTCACGCCAGTCTGCCGGGTCATCCCAGCAAACCTCTGATCTCAGTGGCGCCCGTTTCCAAGCTGCTGGCCCAGAAGAGTCCAGTGGCGCCACCGGCAGCGCCAGCCACTAGCAGCACGACGACGTCGACAGCGCAGCTCCAGCGTCATCATGCGCACTCTGCACCCAAACTGGGTCGACGCAAGCGGCCACATCGTGCCGCAGCTGCAACGGGACCCGAAACGGTCGCGAGTCTGCTCCAGAAACAGCAGCAGCAACAACAACAACAGCAGCAGCAACAGCCACCGCCGGCAGCGTTGACTGCGGACTTCACGGGATCAAGCGTACCGTTACCTCCGCTGTCGCCGCTGCAGGAGCAGCTGCAGCAACAGCAGCACCAGACACACCCACCCCATCCACATCATGCACAGCCGCCTCCATCTCTGGCACGCCCATCTAACAGTATACCGGCTAGCTACTTTGCCACGCCACCCAACGGAGTGCTGGGCCATCCCTTCGGTGCTCGGCCAGCGCCACAGCCACCGCATCCCTTCCTGCCACCACCGCCAGGCATGTTGCCACGTGGATTTCCCACACACTTTGCTCCTCCGCCACCCGGGCCTCCCATGCAGATGCCCGTGCCGGAGCTGCAGGGCGCACTGGGAGCGCTGCTGGGCGCTGCGCCTCCGGTGACTGTAATGGTGCCGTACCCGATCATTATACCGCTGCCCATACCCATACCAGTGCCGCTGCCCATTGTGGACTTTTACAAGGCGTACCTGACGCCGGAGCAGCGCAAGCGCTACGACGAGGGGCGTGGCGCGGTAGCAGGAGATGGAGATGGAGCAGAAGGGGTGGCAGCAAGCAGAGGACCCGGAGAGGAACAGCCACAGCCGCTGGACTGCAGCAAGGCCAAGACAGAGCTGGAGATGGAGGTGGAGCGAGAACAAGAGGAGGACCGAGATCAGCAGCGGCAGGCGGAGGAGCAGCGGGACAGGGAGACGGAGCGGGAGCTGGAGGATCGGGAGGAGTTGAAATCCATACCAAAGACATCACCATCCACATCGCCCACGACCGACTCGACTGGCACAAATCACGAGGCGACGCACTGCATCGTGGTGCACAAGGTGGAGACGGGAGCGACAGAGGGCGGGGCCAATGGCTGCGCGGAGCTGGAGGCGC
Source organism: Drosophila dunni (assembly GCA_018152125.1). Classification (NCBI taxonomy): domain Eukaryota; kingdom Metazoa; phylum Arthropoda; class Insecta; order Diptera; family Drosophilidae; genus Drosophila; species Drosophila dunni. Next base: position 8,367,213 of record JAECXC010000339.1, on the reverse strand, counting down.
AGAAATTACCCAAAATAAAAATAACACGACTGCAAACAAAACGCACGCTTATACAAACCAAAGACACGGCCACGCCCACAACGTCGCAGGGCGGTAGCGAAGGCGGCGCAGGGGGTGGCAGCGGCAGCAGCGCAACGTCGGCAGAATGCAGTCGACCGCTGCGCAAGCGTAAAAGAATTATTGATTGTGATTTCCAGAAGATTGCGTTGCGGGAACTGGAGACGGCGGAGAAGCACAAGGCGGAGCAGGAAGCGGAAGGGGAAGGGGAGAAAGCGGAAACGGAAGTGTGCAATATGAACAGCAATGGCGACGACGACGATGTCGACGTCGACGTCGAGGGCAACAACAGTGCTAAAGTAACAAAAAAGTAGTAGAGAAAACAGTAGTATAAGCATTAAATTACTCGTAGTAGAAATAGTAGTAACTCTTATACGCAAAATAGTAATGTATACATGTATAGTAGTGTATGCGTGCTGACTTAATAAACATTATTATTATTATTATTTTAATTATAATTATATACATAGCATGTGACGTAGCACAAAGTGCAGTCAACCACTGAATTTAATTGATAAAAAATAATAAATTATTTAAATATGTACAAGAAATAAATGTGTAACATTTTTAATAAACAAAACTAAATTGGCAACTCCAAAGCAGTGTATAAGTGGGCAGTTAACAGTGGCGGTTAACATAACATGGAATTAACACTGGCAGCGTTGCCAGCTATGCGCAGTGATCGCAGCTGCGCGCGTAGTTCAAATCAGCTGTTAAGGGTGCGTTGCGGATGCTGCTTGCTATGAAACTAAGCGCCAAATTCAAATCAGATGTATATTTATTTTAAGAGTATTATAAATGCCGAATACATAAAAAGGGTTAAAATTGTAAATGCTTTCATAACGGATACTTGACAAAGTTCTCGTCGTCAATGACTGTGTAACAGTTGCTGCGATAAGTATCCAATTCGAATATATATTTCTTGCCGCAATCCTTCATCATCTTAAAAATGACGGGCTTTATGTTCTCAATGCCTGCAATACTCGCCAGCTCATTGTAATAGGCAAACTACAAAGAGTTTAAATCATTAGAAATTGGTTTTTTGTACCCCAACTCGTGACTCACCTGTCGCTCGCCCATTTGATGAGCCTTCTTGCGATTGTAGAAGCCACAACTCCAGCGTTCGCCCTGCTCCTGCTCCAGTTCGCTCACCATTTGCTCCCTGCTGGGCAGCTCCCGCTGTCCCGTGTAGAACTTGAGTGTGAAACGCACTTGCATGTCGAAGATTTGCGTTGGTATCACATTGAAGGGCAGACCGATGAACGACATTGTGGGATGGTTAATGTTGATGCAGTGCTTCCACAGTGGCTGCACAAAGTTATCAATCACTTGTATGCCCACATCGGTGCTGAGGCAAGGAAAACTGTACTCATAACCGGTGCAATACATCACATGCTCGAAGGACTCAGTGCTGCCATCCTTGAAGACAGCGCCGTTCTTGGTAAACCGTTCCACATCGGGTTTCTGGGTCACATTACCCATAAATGCGGTGTTGGGTGTGGTGGTCAAGTGATGGCTCAAATACACATGGCTGGCAGCCTTGCGAATGTGATTCGTTATGTCCATGCCACTGGGACCGGCTCCGATCACCAAAACACGCTGATCTGTAAAAGATTTGAAATTTCAGTTAAGTATACTTCAATCAATCATGATTAATTTCTAAATTAATTCGAAAACCTTTCTGAACAGCTGTTCAGTTTGAGAGGCACGTAAGAGATAAGAACCTTATCATAGTTTGGTGGAAAAGTTTTGTGAAGTGTGGCCAACTTAAAGCTCAAATCTAGCATAGAAACACGCGTTCACGTAGTACTTGTCTTCAGTTGTACTCTTTCTCAAACAAAAACAGATTTATAATGCCATATTAGGCCAGACAGTCGAGCGACCCACCTCAACATGCCCCTTGCCTCGCCCCTGTTACTTTATAGTATAAAGTTTATATAGATAAGACGGAAGATTAAGTGTTTTAACAACAAACAGTGAGCATGCAGTTGATGTAGACGACAGTAAAAGACCCTGCACTTGTCCAAGGGTTTAAACTTTAGTTTTAGAGCGATAGGTATAAGAATACCAAACCTTCCAGGTCTTCTTAAGGACTTTATCTTTCTAGTACTTTGCCAGAAATACCTACAGACTTGGACGACTCTATAACTTATCTAACTACAGGGTCTGCAAAAGTGGAGCGGAAAAGGTAAACATTCAGGAAGTACACACAATAAACTGTTAAAACTACGTAACTTGGCGATAAGCCCACAGACTGTAAGAAAGCGGGTATTATCTGGCCATAATTTTAGTGGTATTACCTTTAAATTTATCAGCCTTGCGGTAGAGATGACTATGCATTTGCTGGCCCTCGTAGAGCTGCATTCCCTCGATTTCGGGCATATCCGGTTCCGTGTAGTGACCGTTGCAGACGTAAACGAAATCGTAATAAACCGGATCGCATGAATTGTTGTTGTGGTCCCAGACATAGACCTGTGTGTAGAGTGGTGTGTGTGTGTGTGTGTGTGATGCACATGCACGTGATAATTGTAATCGTTATGCCAATAACAAGATCGAGATTTCTGCCGTATGCGTACGGAACTCTGACGTCAGCACTTACCTCCCAATCATTTAAACGGGGTCGCACCCTGATGACCTCGTGCTGCAGCCTGATGTGAGGTCGTAGATTAAAATGATCAGCATAGGAGCGTAGAAAGTCCAGCACTTGATGAGATGTAATAAAGGACTCCTTGATCTCGCTGGGATACAGATAGTCCGGATAACCCATCACTTCCTTGGGCAGATTTGTGCTGGAAATTCAAAAGGAAAACTTTAAATTAGTTGCTCAAGCATTTTCAAGGCAGCACACTCACCGCAAACCCTCGTACATGCTGCTGTGCACCTCATCGTGCGGATTCTTGGGCATCTCCTCCGAGAATATCCAAGTACCGCCAATGTCCGAGCCCCTCTCATAGGCCACCGCCTCAAAACCCGCCTGCAGTGAGTTTTTCAGCGCGGAAAGTCCCGCAGTGCCAGCTGAAAGTTTTTAAAAAATAAATTTATATAATATTTAAAATTATTTATTAATTTCATAACTCTAGACTTACCGCCTATAACGCAAACGCGACGTTTTTCTTTCATTGACGTTTGGAACATTTTTACTCAATTTTTTACACTTCGCACTTTAATCAAACTCAAGACGTCGCTCTGAAGCGTCGTCGACTCTCTCGCTTGCCGAGTGTCTAGTGAATGAATAGCGCCGTAGACAGCCACTTACATACGGTCCCACACCACATGGACGCTGAGCATGCGAAACTGTGCGCTACAGCACGACGAGCCAATCGGTTTGATTAGTTTGCCGATGCAGTTGGTAGCAGTGTGGCAAAAACTGTAATGAAACAACAGTCTAGTCAGTTTAAATAAATTATAAAGCGATTTTTAATAAATTAATACTTTATTTAATTTTTAAGTATTTAACATATTTAAATTTATTATTATTACCTTTAACATGCCTGCCAAAGTAGCGCACTGCTAAGTCGACTCTACTGTCTAGACGCCGCTGTAAACTGTTATCGCGCAGACACATAACAGAGACGCGACGTCGGCGTCGGCTGCGGCTTTAGCGTCGCTGTTATTAAGAGCGCTATGAGCGCTATTATGGAAATCTATGACGAACATTTGGAATTGATAATTAATTGTGTCTTTTTAAAAGACTGGCGCAACTTCTGGGGCGCAAGGAGATATCTCCGCTGGAGTTTCTATATTTGTGCATGAATATATGTAGATTCCAGTCACTGTGTCATTTCAGTTTATTCGCCCATTTAAATATGTAATCAGTTGTAATTACAAATGCAAATGCAAGTGACGGATGACAGATGGCAGATCTGATGTAATTGTGTTCCCTCACATATTACGTATTTAGTTCCACATGCATAATTAACAAGCAAGTGCCAAGAAAGTTCAATTAGCAGTCATAATTAGTTACATATGTGTTAATAAATATTATATGCAATTAATCTAAGTTCGAGAAACTAAGCGGAATACCTACATGTGTTTTCAATTGATAGGAGGAGTGTGAAGAAGCCAAAGCAATTAAATTGATAAGCGAGAATTGTTATGGGCAAAGTGTACGAAGTAAACACAAGCAGATAAAACGGGTAACTGTTATCAGATGGGATTAACAGGCGCTGTTAACCGCTTTAAGCACTTAACATAATCTACGACTGTTAAGCTAAGATGTCTGCTAAACACAAGATAAGCGACCTTTTCTCTGTCGCCTTAAAGGATAAGAAATAAAATTTGAGACTTTCAGCTTAAATTTTATTAGAATAAAAAAAGAGGAAGGCAAAACGGCATAAAGTGCACTCACACCTGGACAAGCGGGCGTGGAGTTGCCAACATAAATGGGGTCTATATATAATTTCAAATAAATGCAACAATTCAATTCTTAGATTTGATAGAATCAATTAGCTTTATACAATCACAGTGTGCAAGGAAACTGCAATTACAATTTGCCAGTCAGCTCGGGAACGGCCTTGAACAGATCAGCGACCAGGCCAATATCGGCCACCTGGAAAATGGGTGCCTCAGGATCCTTATTGATGGCCACAATGGTCTTGGAGTCCTTCATGCCAGCCAAGTGCTGAATGGCACCGGAAATGCCCACGGCAATGTACAGCTCAGGAGCGACGATCTTGCCCGTCTGACCGATCTGCAGATCGTTGGGAACGAAGCCAGCATCGACAGCGGCACGAGAGGCACCGACAGCAGCATTGAACTTGTCAGCCAGATCGTAGAGCAGCTTGAAGTTATCGCCGGACTTGAGGCCACGTCCGCCAGAGACAATCACCTTGGCGCCCGTCAGCTCGGGACGATCCGACTTGGTGAGCTCCTGGGACACAAACTCGGTCAGGCTGCTGGCAAAGTCGCCAGCGGGAGCCTGTTCGACGGCACCGCTGCCGCCGCTGGTGGCAGCTGGAGGGAAACTGGTGCCACGCACTGTTATCACCTTGACGGCATCTTTGGACTTCAGAGTGAGTATCGCATTGCCGGCATAGATGGTGCGCACAAATGTGTCCTCCGACTTGATATCGATGATCTCCGAAATGGGCGATACATCCAGTTTGCCAGCGACGCGTGGCAACACGTTCTTGCCAAAAGCCGAGGCTCCGGCCAAAATGTGCGTGAACTTGAATTGTGTTTGGGCGGCGAGGATCAGAGGAGTTAAGGATTCAGCGGTGAATCCTTTGAAGGCGGCATTCTCAGCCACCAAGACTTTGGTTACGCCCTCAACCTTGGCCACAGCTTCCGATGCCTAAAATCGGTGTCAAAACAAATTCAAGTGATTATGCAAACTTTCCAACAACAACAACATCGAGCAATTGAGCTTACGGGTCCGCATTTGGTGCCAGCTACAAGAACTGTGACGTCACCGCCGATCTTCTTGGCCGCCGTTATGGTGTTCAGTGTGAGAGGATTGAGTGTCTCATTGTTGTGCTCCGCCAAGACCAATGTGCTCTTGCAACGCTGCAACTTCAGAGGGAAATAAAAAGAAAAGCGATTTAATATACGCAAGTTACAACTGATCGTGCACGTTTTGCTTATCTTATATCGATTGAAATACTTACAAAGCTGCTGCGCACTAGGTTACGCGTATTGCTGGCAAACATATTGAGTCTTCTCTTAAAGCTTTAAAGAGATGTAATTACTATTATTAACAATTAATTAAAATAATTCACTACGTACCTGCTACCGAATCGCAGAAAGTCCAAAAGTCGTTTTCACAGCTGTTGTGCTATCGATATATATCGAGCATTTTGGCGCGTGGCCATTTTTAGCACATTTTAGGTATGTTAGTGGTCTTTAACAGCAGCGTCACATTTTTCAACGTAGTGGCAACGCTGGCAACATGTGTTATTTTTGTACATATATATATACATCAAGCGCATGCAAACATTTAGTATAATTTTTAGTTAATAAAACAAATATAAGTCAAAGTAGTTGTATAGTTGTGTAAAAAAAATAATACATAATGTCTAAAGCAATACCTGATCGGTGCGTATGTTTAATATTTTAAATAGCGAAACTTCAGCGTCGCTCTCGTTTTGTGACGCGTGTTGTTACATACATATATATACGAATATGTTGAGTTTATTCTTGTTGTTTATTGTTATTTACGTTTCCTTGCAGTTGGCTTAAATATCAACCAATTGGCCAGCGCGTTCCCTCCACTCGGTTTATAGCATTTAAAGTGCCGCTAAGTCAGGTGAGTACCGACCGACTCCACTTCCCGCCGCCACTTGCTCTTAGTCAAACCGGTTGCCAGGAGCAGCTTCCAACGGTTGCAGAAATATTGATTGATGGTGAAATGTGGACCACCGACTAAGAGTGCCTCTAAAAATAAATAACAAAAAAAAAAAAAAAAAGTGCAACCCTTTGTGTTGTGTATCCAAGTGGCAAGTGGTGCACCATATGTGGACCCCACGCAGCCACCTTTGCCTGAAACTTAAATTAAATTGTTTTGCTTAATTAAATAACACCGCAGAGTGGCCGCAGAGTGGCCGCAGAGATGGCCATGGAGTAGCTGTTCCTTGGTTCCAGCTCTTACATGTATTAATTGCACCGCCGGCGGCTAAAAAGCATAAATTGAGCAATTTCATCATGTTCTGAATATTTATTTATTTTACCTCTGATTTTCCTTTGGCAGAATGTCAATAGCAGAGTCGATGAGGAGCTGCGTCTGGCGCCACATTCACTGCTGGAATCGGTACCAAATTTGGGTCTCATCGTCGACTTGACCAACACGAATCGGTATTACAATCCGCAGGTAAGTCAAGAGCTCAAAAACTTGTTTAAAAAATATTAATATGTGTTAATTACAGGACTTTACGAATCAAAATGTAAAACATCAGAAGCTAATGATACCTGGTCATCAAACACCGCCCAAGGAACTAGCGCAGAGGTATTGAAATATTGAAACATATTTAAATTCAATCATAATGAACATAAATTCCTTTTGTTAAAGATTTTGCGGCTATGTGACAAACTTTTTGGAGGCTAATGCAGATAATGGTAAGTACAGAAATCGCTAAGATTTTTCACACACCCACACAAGCACACCCCCGCATACTGTGAGCCGTGAGAAAGCTTTCTCTCGTCTATCAACTCTTGCTGATGCCTATCTCTCAGCGGAATTAGAGCGCAAAATATGCACAGAGATTTTTATCAGAGTTAACATGTAAAGGCGCGTAGAGAGCAGGCGGGTAGAGAGCAGGCGGGTAGTGAGCAGGCGGGTAGAGAGCAGGCGCGCACTCTCTGCACAAGTTTTAACAGTGCGCTAAGTGAAATTATAATTAAACAACGCCAACGCAAGTGACTGATGAGCGGGACGATATCTACTGTTCAATAACAGTCATCAGAGCATTAACAGCAATTGAGTGAAATGTAATAACATTACATGCGTATATAAATCTGTTGGCAATAGTGGCTCATGTGTTCTTCTGCGCAGTCATTATGTAGTTGGCAACATTGCTTCAATATTCAAGGGATCTTGGTGCTTGTGTTCGTCAGTTGGCAACAGTGGTTTACGTATAAAACTCTTGTTAACAGTGTAGTCATTTGCTAGTTGGCAACAGTGATCCCAATGCTCGCTAATTAAACAACAACAATAAAATAAAATCTAGGCGCCGTTTTGCATGCGGTATGTACAATAAAAATTAAATCTGAGCAACGCGATGTCTGCCAACAACTTACATATTTACAATGCAAGAAATCAAGAAAAATATAAGTCAAATTCAAGGTGGTCGCGAGTCGCGACTTGTCAGGCGGCTTGTTGAAGAGCTGCAGCCTTTGTGTCTTACAGTGGGCAGCAAACATCTTATTTCGCTTACAATTTTATGACAAGCAGTATTAATTTGGAAACAGATTTAAATGAAATGTTAGTAAAATACTAAGATGTTTAATATTTATATTCTGTAGAATTTTGCTTAAAATCACCCATAGTACACAGTTGCTTGCTGCTATTTTGGCCATGTTGCAGCTTGGCTTAATGACAGTGAAAACATGACGTACATGTGGCAGCTACGAATGCTCGCAAATGTATGGCACCCGCATAGCGCACAATTGGCCAACTCTGCCTTTGGCTTGCCGTACTGACTCGCCACACTGTGCCGCCTGCCGCCTGTCCCCCTTCAAAGATACCTGACAAGTACTTTGCTCCACTGCTGACTTGTTTCTTTTTGCACAAAATTTATAGCCAATGTTGTGGGATATTGACAGTACGCGGTGTGTTTTCTAGATGTAGTCCAGGTCGCGTTGCTTCTGCTTTTATGCCAATTCGGTCAGAAACTCAGTCAGTACAGGTTTATCCACATTTGGCGTGGGCGATGCGAATGCATTCCTGTGGCAACTGAGGCAATGTGGCAATGTCTGTAATGAAATTTGTAGTAATTTGTGGCAAGAAGACAAAGCCAACGGCAATAGTTAAATGCTTTCACTGCACGACACAACAAGACAAGACAAGATGAGACACGACTCGATACGAGGACTGCCAACAAAACCCCAAGAATGTCGTACTTATAAAAATACTTAACTTTGCAGATAAACTCATTGGCGTGCACTGCACACACGGCGTGAATCGGACTGGATACCTGATTTGTTACTTCATGATCACCAACCTGAAGATGTCACCCCTAGAAGCGATGCAAAGTGCGTAAAAGTCATTAATTTGCCTGCTTAAAAGTCAACAAATTTAATCAAATTTATTTTCATTTCATTGCAGCATTTGCCGATGCAAGAGGCCATCGAATAGAGAGAGAAAATTATACCAACTCCTTGCTAAATCTTATTCAGAATCAGAATCCCACACATATTAAGTTTAAGGACGAAGATGACAATACCGAACAGGTGCATCAAACATCAAATGAGGAAGACAAGTCGTGGATTAGGCAATACGCGCAAAAGAAGAATAAGCAGCAAAGCGAAACGAGAGACAATGTTTGTCGACAGGATCAAAATAGTTGGCAGCAGCAACGTCAGGAAATGGAGGAGTATCAACAACGGCAACAACAGCGGCAAATGCGACACCAACCCCAGCAACAGGAGCATCCTCAACAATGGTACAATCGAAATTCAGGTTATGGACATGAAGAGAGAAGTCAATATAGACCACAACGGCGTTGGCAGCATAACGACTTTGAACAATCCGAGTATAGAAATCGACAATACGATTATAACGACCGGAGGCCGGACCATTATTCAAGAAGTAAGTATCAAAGAAGACAACGGAATCAAAGTGACGATTATCAGGGCTATAGAAGAAACAACCACTACGATAGTTATAGCAGAAACGCTTACTCCAATCGTAATAACTACAGACGGAACAACTACAACCATCGGCAGGAAGAATATTACGCAAACAATCAGTGATCTTCTGATTATAGATATGATATATAGATTATATAGATTCTAGAGGATATTCTAGGGTATTCTACTTAAAATTGTAAATTTTGCATCATAAATTTGAGTCGAGTTTAAGTCGATTTGTTGTAAATTATTGTCCCATTAGGGCAATATGCAAGAGCAGGTAATAACAACAATTAAAATTCATTTTCAACATGGCCAAAAGCCGCGGGTGCCGTTCAAACTGAGAGCAGTTAACAAGGCATCATCTGATGGCAAGATCGTGTGAAGATACAATCCAAATTAGCATACACTTTTGATGTTCAAGATTGCGAGACTGGAACTGGAATTGGAGCTGGGAACGAGGGATAAGCATAACGCGAAGAGCGGCGTGAAATTCCTGGAAATTAGTGTAGTGCCTGTGGCAAGCGGCTTCTGTGTCAAACAAATGTCAAGCTACATATGCGAGACACTGTGCACAGTGGGTGACGCAGCTCGGTGAAGTGTTAAAAAAGTGGCAGGCCAATTTGTTGCTTGTAAAATTCGATAAAAAGATATCTATATATATATATTTATGGCTTAGATCACAGCTAAATCACACACAGCACTCAGTGGTGCTACGTACACTGCTAAAAAATGTATCTAAGATATGTGGAGGGCCATTCCACAACATTAGCGTAGGAGGGAAAAGATTTGGCAAACTTCTGGCTCAGCGCATCTCCTGGACTGCCGATATAGTGGCCCGATACGCCCAGTTGGAACAGTGGCACTTTAAAGTCCCCATTGGATTTCTGAAAGGCAACAAATCTCAGTTCATTTAAGGTTTGATTAAAGTGCTTTAAGTTCTGTGTACCGTGATTTCCAGAAAGAATTTAAGTGGTGTGGTGATTATGCCGTAGGTGAAATAGATGTGATAAGGTAGTGGATATTCCGGCGGATCTTCCAGGTAACTGCGTGAAAACGACCAATTGCTCAAGGTGGCGAAATCATCGTCGTAGGGCTGAATGAACAGACTCATGTGATCGGGTCCCTCCAATTCGAATTCAAAGCGCACCGTTGTATTGCTGCTTTCCAACACTGTTTTGCTGAGCAGTGTTAGTTTGGTGGGACTCGGTGGTACAACATTATCAGCACGATGTACCCAAATTCCCTCCAGACGATTATCGACCCATCTCTCATCGTATAACGGTACACCACACATCATGTGCTTCTTGCAGTCCTCCCTGAGGAACCGGGCACCGACAAGACGTACTCCCTCCATGGGTTCCGCCATACGTCGATCCTGAAAACTGAACAAATAACCAGACTCATCGATACTCTCACTTCCGTCGTACTCGTAGTAGATTTTCCGCACGTGCTGATAACAAAATACAAAAAACAAAAATCAGATAAGGATAAAAAGTTGGATAAAGTCCACGATTTAATTGAACCAGCCATAAATACCTGATACGATACTCGATGTGTGTTTGTTCTAGGGCGATAAGGAAAGCCCATTTCTGTGGAACTGGCCAGGAAAGTGGTAACACCCGTTACTAAGAACAAGCCCAAAACCACAATTAGCGGCTTACGGAACATGTTGATCAATGGAATCTGTAAAAGAAAGACTTGATTAAGGAGGGATTAGAAGGGACAATTTTGGAAACTCACCAGAAACCCGAGGGATAGTATTGTACCCACTGCAGCCAGGAGAGCTATAAACAGATCTGGATTCGTGGCACTACCCGAACGACCGTTCATGGGTATCAGCACTACGAGGAACATATAGAAGAGGGAGCTGCTGTACAGGAAGGGCATTACCTGACCAGTTATGACTACTCCAGCCCAACTGTAGCCCCGATCATGGAATGTTGTCAGCATATTCAAGGTCATCGACATGGCGTAAAAGACAATGGGAATCGTAAATATATATGCGGATCGTATGCCTCTAACGGTGAACATAATGTCAACAACTGATAGAATTATTGCCCAGCTATGCAGTCCCAGTTGAAGATGGTAGATAAAGGGCAGTTTGATCTAAGAAACAGAGGGATTTAGATGGCAGTAAATATAGAGATTAAACCTTACTTACCCCCTTTGACAACTGGTAGTAAAAGATGAGGGGAAGACAGAGACCAATTAGCGTTGGACACACATACAATCCGATGAGCAGCGAAGGGGAACTGAAGTAGGTCAAGGACAAGCCAAAACTGTCAAAGTAATTTGCTATCCACAAAGGCAGTGCCAGAGCTAAAGCCAGCGCTATAATCTGAACAATCAGCAGCAGTATAAGACGCTGAAATACGTGACAGGAGGAAAGACAGGTTAAAGCAGACATTCGCCAGACTGAAATGAAGATCAGGAAGAGCGTAACTCCAGCCACACTGTAGTTTAGAATCGAACCAGTATTCTCCGAGTAGCTGACAAAGAAGAGTCCCAGGAAGTCAAAGTAGACGGCGTTTCCCGACTCATAAGCCTAAAACAGAAACAACTTGAAGTAACTTTTAAAATACGTCTAGTTTACAGAACTCACCTGAGTGTTGTACATCTCAGGTGCGTTAGCCAAGGCTCTAACAAGACTCAGAATATTATCTCCAGTATTCTGAATAGATCCCCGTGGAATGACATCTGTACGATCGTATTTGGTGTGGTATATAAAGCCATTGGCAGCCTGAGCGATATCCAGTCCTATAATTTCAATACTATACTAAACCATAATCAAAATTGGCTTTGCTTTGCTTACCTGGAATATTGCCGTACTTTGTGAAGGCAGCAAAGTCTGTGTCGGAGGGTATAAGTCCCGCTTGGAAGACCTCCTCACCCAAAGTGGTGGCAGCTGGATGTCTGGCACTCTTCTTGTAATACTAAAGAATTGAACAGTTTGTTAGGAGTGTTAAAATGTGTTAAAAGTATTTAAAGTGCTCACATTAACCAGCCAGGAATGCGACGGCCCCGATTGGAACAGAAAATCACGTCCTCCACTGCCAGCAGCATCCAGATTTATCAGCGCTCTGTAAGTACAATAGTTCAGTAAGTATCTCGGCTATAAGTAACTGTAGAAACTTACTTGCAGTTCGGTGCCCACTTGTGTTGGGTAATAAATCCATGCGAAGCTTGCAAGGCAGATTCCTCAGCTCCGTTAAACAGAAAGACAACAGGATGCTGAAAGGATGCCTTTGTGGTTGCCATCACTCGCAGCACTTCCAACATGGTGGCAACCATGAAACCATCGTCACCAGCCCCTGGGGAAGTGAGTACAGTGTCAAAGTGACTGTTGACTAGCAGATACGACTCGCTGCTGGAATTCTTCGATGACAATTTGACCGCAATGTTCTGAACTCCTTGGTACATGTTGAGCATGTGGGCATATCTGAGTGCACCCGATGTCTGCTGTACATTCACCTCCAAGTTGAAGTAATCGGACAGAAGTTCCTTTTTGATATCAGCTATTTCGTTGAGCAGAAAGACCACAGTGGACACTTCATTGGTGTCGCTGCCCACCACTTTGGGTCCCACATTGACCAGATTGTCGAGGGTTTTAAAGGCGCGTTCTCCGATAAATTCACCACTGGCTGAGTCTTCGACACTCAGCGCGGGAGGCAGTCGGTTGAATAGGGGGATGACAACGGCAAAGAAGAGTAGGAGCCAGAAGATTACGTAACCAGCTCCCAAATACCAAGATGGCTTCGGATTCGTATTCCTTTGCTGAGCATTTGTCTGCCTATATAATCCTTCCTCGCGCGATAACTGCGTTTTAAGTTGATCAAATGGGTGAGTTATATAATTAAGTAATTTTTTTGGGTATTTACAAGTTTCTCCTTATCGCTCATGACTGTCCAGTTTGAGTTGAGTTGAATGAAGTGAAGTGAAGCCTACGATTCCAAATGCTCGACTAAACAGCTGCCCTAAAATATATCGGTCTTTTATAGCGGACAAAAAATAGTCGTAAAGTCGGAGGCTTCAGTCGAAAATGTTTAAAATATATCATTTTATAGCGACAATTATTCAATATGACCCCGATAACGATCAGTACGAGGGTCGCTTTAAGCTTAACTACAAACTTTTTGACTAAATATAGTTTTTTATCGAAACTCTTTGAACTGCCCTCGCTTGCCGAATTTACAGTCATGGTTAAAGGAAGCACGCTTCCAATGTCGGCGTGATCACGATGATTTGTCACCCATACGTACGATGATAAGTCGTATTATCTCAGATCATAAAGTATTTATAATCTGATTTAAATCAAATCTCAAAAATCCCAAAATTCTTTCGTATTATCTGTCTAATGCAACGTCATCGAGGCAGTGAACCTCATTCACTGCTCTACCCCAAAAATCCAGATCCAATTTCCAATTATTTACTAACAACAACTCAGAAGTGCTCACGTATTACTCCCCTTATCGAAGTAGTCAATTTTTATAACTTTCACACATAATCACATTTATTACCCTTTGTTGAACACTATCGGTTGTTCGCATCATAAAAACCTTAAGCGATCCGAAAATGTGTTTATCCTAAATGTGCACTGTGGACTTCCCCTCATGACTCACTGTTTGTTTCCTGTAAGGCCATCAAACACTTGACTATAATTATGAAATACTTTATTTTAAACTGCTTAAAATATATGTCTTTGATATTCTGATGGCCACTGTATCACCACGGCGTAGGAGGGGAATGTGGAGGCAAAGTCCTCACTGATCCTATCGCCCTTGACTTCCAAATGATGTGCGGAAACGCCGATTTGGAAGAGCGGCACATTAAAGTCCCCATTGGGTTTCTAAAAAAAAGGTCTCTAAATAAAGGTTTTCCTCATCATATTGCTCACTCGGCTTACCGTCAGCTCCAGCATAAAGTCCAATGTCGGACTCTTTGTGCCATATGTCATGTAGATGTGATAGGAGAGCGGATGTGGTGGTGGATTTCTTAGATACTTTTCGGAGAACGTCCAGTTACTTATAGTCACAAAGTCATCTTCATAGGGTTGTATGTACAGCGACATATATTGAGGTCCCGTCAGCCTAAACTCAAACTGAACCTTTCGGTTTTCCAACACTGTTTTCCTAAGTAGTTGCAGTTTGGTTGGGGCAGGTGGTTCAACTGTCTCGCGTGGCAACCACATACCCTCCAAACGGTTGCCCACCCACCGCTCATCGAACAGTGGATAACCGCACATCATGTGCTTAGAGCATTCCGATCTGGTTCTCACTGCTCCCGTGAGGTTAACACCTGTGTAAGGTCGTTCCTCTCGTCTGTCTTGGAAGTTGAACAAGTAACCAGATTCATCTTTGCTAACTGTTCCGTCGTACTCGTAAAAGATTCTACGCACGTGCTGTAAAATAAATTAATAGATTATGTTATCAAATCAAATCAATTACTCAGTTAACTAGAATTACCTGATACATGACGCGCGCAGTGTTGGTTTTGGGGCGATAAGGGAACCCAATTTGGGTACTACTGGCCAAAAACATGGTGATGCCACTAACCAGAGCTAGAGTGAGCACTACGTAGAACGGTCGTCGGAACATATTGAGCAAAGGAGCCTACAAGGAAAGACTGTTAACCGCTGTTATAGGAGCAAGTGTAGGAAACTTACCAGGAAACCAAAGGATAAAACAGTGCCAAGGGCTGTCAATACTGCAATCATTGTGTCAGGATTCGAAGCACTACCCGAACGACCTTCCATGGGCGTCATGGCCACAATAAATATGTAGATGAGGTAGCTGATGTAAAGGTACGGAATCACCTGACAGGTAATAATGGTGCCAGCCCAACTGTAACCGCGATCATGAAACGTAGTCAACAAATTAAAGATCAAAGGTATGGCATAGAAAATGATCGAAATCGTCAGAAAATATATAGAACGTCTTCCAGATGCCGTCAATAAAATAACCAGAAACGATAAAATCAAAGCCCACGAGTGCAAGGCCAATTGTAGGTGGTAAATGGGGGGCAGTTTGTTCTGTTGATAAAATAAATTAATCAAGAGATTAAAGCAATCAAATAATTAACTCACTTGCTGCAATGATTGGTGATAAAAGATGAGTGGAAGACTTAGACCAATTAACGCTGGACACACATACAATCCGATGAGCAGCGAAGGGGAACTGAAGTAGGTCAAGGACAATCCAAAACTATCAAAGTAATACGACACCAATAAAGGCAGAGCTAGGCCTGAAACCAGCGCTATAATCTGAACAATCAGTAGAAATATTAACCGCTGAAATACGTGACAGGAGGAGAGGCAGGATAAAGCAGACATGCGCCAAACAGAGATGAGTATCAGGAAAATTGTCACTCCAGTCACGCTATAGTTTATTATCTTTCCAGTATCCTCCGAATAGCTGACAAAAAACAGTCCCAGGAAATCAAAGAAGACGGAATTGCCTGTTTTATAAGCCTAGTAAACAACTTAGTTAATTAGTTTTGATTTTGGTATAGCTGTGTGTACTAAATACCTCTACGTCGTAGAGCTCGTGCGCGTTGGATAGAGCTCTAACTAGACCCAAGACGTTATCTCCGGTATTCTGAATAGATTCACGAGAGATGACATCGATGCGATCGTATTTGGTGTGATAAATATATCCATTCATGAACTGACCAATGTCCACACCTGATGAGGAAATTTAATGGAATACTTCAAGGGATTTATTTCAAAACCTACCTGGAATGCCGCCATGTTCCACAAAGATGCGATAGTCGGAGTCCGAGGGCATGGCACCTGATTGGAACATTTCTTCAGCCAGCGTGCTTGACAGAGGATGTTTGACGCTCTTCTGGTAGTACTATAAAGCATAGGGAATATTAAAAGTGTGCTTAGAGTGAGAGTTACCGTGCTTACCTTGGCTAGCCAGGGATGTGAAGGTCCTGTCTGGAATAAAATATCACGACCGCCACTTCCCCCGGCATCCAAATTGACGACAGCTCTGCAGATCAAGAAATTTAACACTGTGGAGCCAGAAAGGACTGGATTCTTCAACTTACTTGCAATTTTTAGCCCATTTGTGTTGCGTAATAAATCCATGAGACGCCTGCATGCCCATTTCCTCATCGCCATTGAACAGAAAGACAACAGGATGCTGGAAGGATTCCTTTGTGGTTGCCATCACACGCAACACTTCCAACATGGTGGCAACCATGAAACCATCGTCACCAGCTCCAGGGGAAGCGACGACTGTGTCAAAGTGACTGTTGACCAGCAGATACGACTCGCTGCTGGAATTCTTCGAGGACAATTTCACCACAACATTTTGAACTTCGTTATACACTTCCAGTAAATTGGTGTACATGTGTGACCCTGAGGTTTGCTGTACATCAAACTCCAGGGTAAAGTATTCCTTGAGTAGATTATTCCTTATATCAGCTATTTCAGTTAATAGAAATAGCACACCATCCATTTCATTGGCATTACTGCCCGCTATTCTAGGTCCAGCATTGACCAGTTTGTTGAGCGTGTTATAGGCGCGTTCCCCGATAAATTCCCCCTCGTTGTCATCGTCTAGGGTCAGAGCTTTGGGCAGGCGGTAGAAGAGTGGAATCACCACTGCGAAGAACAGCAACATCCAGAAGAGTATGAAGCCAGTTCCAAAATACCAGGGAGCCTTGGCGGGTTCATTTCTGCATAGCTTATCCTGGAAGGACCTCTTTCCAGCCTCATTGTTTAACTAAAGTGGATTATGTGTGAAATAGTAGTTTTTCGTTGGGAATTATGTAAGTAAGTGTCTACCAGTTGATCCTTATCGCACATTTCACACCCGCTGGTCACTCCGTTCCGATCTGAACTCACAATTGGAACTACTGAGGTGAGACACACGAATGAGTATTTTATAGAAGTCTGCAGTGTTATCATAAATGAGTCGGTGCCTTAAAAAATAACCGATTAACAATTTAAATACAAAAATTTATTGCCTCCATATCGGTATTGTTTTCAGAAGCAATCATATAAATGCTGCTTCGATCGTAATCGTACTAAATTTGATAACTATCCAAATTTATACCCTTACTTTGAGTGTTTCAGTTACTGGTGAGGTATGTCAAGTAGACATTTTCAATAGTAGACAAAATTTTGCAATTTTTTTTTTAAGTGAAGAGTCCTTAAAAATAAAAAAATTATTATTCTAAAAAAATCTGAAACGGTTATAAATAAAACATGTCGAAAATAGCAATTAAATATATTTTATATAAGAAATAACATAGTAACTGAATTTTTACTAAGTGAACAAACTAAAGCAAGTAAGAAACGCTACAGTCGAGCGAGCCGACTGTAAAAGACTCCGTAGTGCTTCTGGTGAATTTTGGATTTGAAATCTACTGAAAGTTCTGTTCGCTTGGTATTACAGCTGGACTATACAAATTCCCAGTTGAATTCTCAAGCGAAAAGAAATCCACAGTAAGATACAACAAAACTTACAATCCGAATAATTCTGTGCATAGCGAGCAGCTGTTAATTCTGTTAAAACATCAAAGATAAGCTAAAAGTGAAGATTTTTCTAGCTGATTCACCAGGCGAACAGAATTAGCAGAAAGCGACATTAATGTTAAATCAATGTTTATTCACTGTAAAGTTAATGTTAATTCACTGTTAAATAAATGTTAATTCACTGTTAAATTAATGTTAATTCACTGTTAAGTTAATGTTAATTCACTGTTAAATTAATGTTAATTCACTGTTAAGTTAATGTTAATTCACTGTTAAGTTAATGTTAAGTCAATGTAAATTCGCTGTTATGGTAATGTTAAGTCAATGTAATGTTAAGTCAATGTAATGTTAAGTCAATATTAATGTTAAGTCACTGTTAAAGTTAAATAATTTTGCATTGCGACCTGCTTATATTTCTGTTGGCCTGGTGTTTCCGCAAGAATTACAAACGATTTTTGGCGCTGCAGATCGCCGCGGCCACGCAAAAAAAAAATCCGCGAATGGCCAAAATCGAAGATTTTTCTAGCTGATTTACCAGGCAAACAGAATCAGCAGCAAGCGACAGAGTGTAATTTAAATTCAATTGCAGAGAGTGCGGGAGCACAAACAGTAAACAGAGAGTGCTCCTTGTTCGCGCCATAAAGCGAACAAACACAGAAACAGTTCGTGCGCTCTGCTAGCTCCCGCGTATAATCACACACACAGCGGCAGAGATCTCTGAGCGCAACTAGCGCAGAGAGTGGGAGTGTGCGAAAGCTGGCTGACAGCGAACAATCACACAAACCGTTTCCTGCCCTCTGTTAGCGTCGCGAACAACCACACAAGCACCGGCAGTGATCTCTGAGCGCAATAAGCGCCTCCTTCTGCCTGTTACTAACTTAATATACCCCTCTACTCTTTTTAAGAGTACGTGGCCCAACAAGGTCAGTTATTCTCTACCACACGCATTGCTCTTATTGCGCTTATCGTAAATTCTGGCGTTAGCTACTGTAAATTCTCAATTGTCGGTCGCTCTGTTGTTGCTAGTTGTTTCTTTGTTGTGTATGCGTGTGGGTGTGTGCGTGTGCGCTTTGATCTCCAAGTGTTTACACGCACACTACTAAAAATGCGCTTAGATTAAATTCAGCTGCTCCTGTAAATTATATTTGTATTACTTTACTATTGTCTTTGCTGGTGGCATATGTACGTGTGTGCATATGTGTGTGCGCTTTAAATAAAAAGCTCTGAGTCACTTGTTCTCACGCTCTCTTCCATACATGCGCTCAGAGTAAATGATGCCGCTCTCTCTTTAAGTTCACAATATTCGTCTTCCTCCACTTTTATCTTGAATTTTGTTGTTGTTTGTACACGTGTGTGTGCGCTACGTTCTGCAGAGTCATGTAGGTCATGTATTCACACGAACACTGCTGTAAATGATCGTCCAGGGAACATTTACCGTTTCTAGTTTGCTTACATTCTCTTGCTAAAAGAGATTTAGTTTAAAGCAAAACAACATAATATACAGTATACATATATAATATATAATAAACTGTTTACAGTAATTGATAATATTTTTATAAATATTTTAACTATTATCTTTTTACTACAACTTTATATTATTACATACTAAAATACATAGAACTATGTTAATTGTGTTTTCAAATTAAATTTTATTTCTTTGTATTTTATTTAACAATAAAACTAATAGCCTTTATGAAGGTTCAAGATTTGAGTTTCAAATTAAAAGTGCTGGGTCTTTTACAGTCGATTTGCTCTACTTGCGCTACTATCAGCACCATCTGTGCCATATTATCGGTTATTTCGCCTCAATAAAACCTTGATTGAATTATTAACAATTGTTTTCAGATAACAGGGAGTTTAGTTCGCTAATGATTTAGAAGCTAGTTACAATAAAATTTTAGTTCCAATTAAAATGTATTTGTTCCGCAAGTTTAGTAAATATATCTTTGATATAGGGAGGGCCACTGTACCGGGGCTGCATATGATGGGAATGTAGATGCGAATTTCACACTGCTCTCGTCTCCCATGTGACCCATGTAGTGTCCCGATAACCCCAATTGGAATAAGGGAACGTCAAAGTCTCCATTGGGTTTCTATGAAGATTAAAATATTTAAATAAGATTTTATAATATTTAATAGCTGATCATCTGATCACTTACGGTAATGTCTAAAGTGAAATCCAGTGTTGGACTTGTCAGACCAAACGTTATGAAAATATGGTAAGTTAATGGATCTGCAGGAGGTTGTTTCAGATAACTCTCCGAGAAGGTCCAGTTACTTATAGTCACAAAGTCATTCTCATTAGGTTGTATGAATAAACTCAAATGCGGTGGTCCAGTCGCTCGGAAAGTAAAGCGAGCTATCGTATTGTTGTTTTCCAACACTGTTTTGCTGAGCAGCTCCAGCTTGGTTGCGTATGGCGGCTCAATATTCTCGCGTGGCACCCACATACCCTGTAATCTGTTGTTCACCCACCGCTCATCGAACAGAGGATAACCACACATCATATGAGCTTCGCACTCCGATCTGGTTCTCACTGCTCCCGTGAGATTAACACCTGTGAAAGGTCGTTCCTCTCGTCTGTCTTGGAAGTTGAACAAGTAACCAGATTCATCTTTGCTAACTGTTCCGTCGTACTCGTAAAAGATTCTACGCACGTGCTATAAAGTAAATTAATAGATTATGTTATCAAATCAAATCAATTACTCAGTTAACTAGAATTACCTGATACATGACACGCTCAGTGTTGGTTTTGGAGCGATAAGGGAATCCGATTTGGGTACTGCTAGCCAGATACATGGTAATGCCACTAACCAACACTACAGTCAGCACAATGAAAGATGGTCGACGGTACATGTTGATTAGAGGCACCTAAGAAGAGGTTAAAGTTAATTCCTGTGAGTAAATAGGAGATGGTCAGGAAACTTACCAGGAAACCGAAGCATAAAACGGTGCCTAGGGCAGACAATCCTGCAATCATTGTGTCTGGATTCGAAGCACTTCCAGAACGACCATTCATGGGAGTCATGGCCACAATAAAAGTGTAGATTACATAACTTATATAGAGGAACGGTATCAACTGCAAAAGCTTAAACAACTTAGTCCAATGATTGGCGCGATCATGGAGTGTTGTCAGCAGATTTAGGGCTAAGGAAATGGCATAAAAGGCGATCGAAAAGGTCAGGACATAAACCGAACGTATGCCCAGAGTTGTAACAGCCAGGATTAGGATGGACAGCACCACAGCCCAGCTGTGTAGTCCCAGTTGAAGGTGGTAGGGGAAAGGCAGTTTACTCTGGTAAAAAAACAAAGGGTTAATCAGGGAATTAAAAAATACAGAATATATACTTACATTCTGCTGCGATTTGTAGTAAATCACCAGTGGAATACTTAGACCAACCAGGGATGGGCAGACATATAAGCCAATTAGCAAATATTGGCAGCTGAAGTAGGTTAACGATAGTCCGAAACTATCGAAGAAGTAGGCTACCAGAATAGGTAATGCCAGACCAAGTACCAGGGTAATCAACTGTAGAATTGTTAGGATTACAAGGCGCTTCACTATGTAACTCGGTGACAGGGATGAAGAGGCTGACATTCTCCAGACCGATATGAAGATTAGCAGCAGTGTGGCTATAACCACTCCATAGTTGAGCGCAATTCCGAATTCATTTGTGTAGCTAACAAAGTAGAGTCCCAGCAGGTCAAAGAATACCGCGTGTCCTTCCTTGTTGGACTGGTGGGAGTGGAAAGGTTAGTTTTGATCAATAGCCTTCTATACAAATTAACCTTACGTGTGTATCTTCCAACTCAGGCGCATTGGCCAAAGCTTTCACCAGAGCCAGGATATTGTCACCAGTATTCTGTATAGCACCCTTGGGAAATATGTCTACACGATCGTACTTGGTGTGATAAGTATAGCCATTGATAAACTGTGCAATATCAAGACCGGGAATTTCTCCGTATTTCACAAAGATGCCATAGTCCGTAGCGGAAGGAATCAGGCCACCCTGAAATATTTCCTCAGCCAGAGTTGTGGCCAGCGGATGCTTGGCACTCTTCTTGTAGTACTGCAAAAAGTAAGTAAGTAATGCTTGGAATAGTAGTACAGTTTGAAGAGTTCTTACATTGGCTAGCCAAGGATGTGAAGGTCCTGTCTGGAAAAGAATCTCACGACCGCCACCACCAGCGCCCTCAAGGTTTATAACAGCTCTGCAAATAACTTCTTTAGTTTCTTTCCTAAGAAATAATTGATTTGATAACTTACCTGCAATTTGGTGCCCACTTGTGTTGAGTTATGAAGCCATGAGAGGCCTGCATGCCCATTTCCTCATCGCCGTTGAATAGAAAGACGACA
This sequence comes from Drosophila dunni, assembly GCA_018152125.1. NCBI lineage: Eukaryota > Metazoa > Arthropoda > Insecta > Diptera > Drosophilidae > Drosophila > Drosophila dunni. The sequence continues at coordinate 8,345,029 of JAECXC010000339.1, read as the reverse complement.
GGGTGTTCCAAGCGCTGTTTTGTCGTGGCCAGCACTCGCAGCACCTCCAACATGGTGGCAACCATGAAACCATCGTCACCAGCTCCAGGCGAAGTAAGTACAGTGTCAAAGTGACTGTTGACCAGCAGATAGGAGTCGCTGTCGGAACCCACCGGCGATAACTTGACCACCACATTTTGCACCCCTATGTAGGTCTCCTGTAGGTTGCTATAAATATGAGCGCCCGTTACCACCTGTACGTCGATGTCCATAGTAAAGTAATCCTCCAACAGAGACTCTTTGATGTCGAGTATTTGATTGAGAAGAAAGACCACAGTGTCCACTTCATTGGTCGAACTACCAGCCAACCTAGGCCCAAGTTGAACTAGTTCATTTAGGGTCTTATAGGCACGTTCTCCGATAAATTCTCCCTTGGGTGCATCCTCGACAGTCAGAGCTGTCGGCAGGCGGTAGAAGAGCGGTATCACCACTGCGAAGAAGAGTACAATCCAGAAGAGCAGAAAGGTAACGCCAGAAAAGCAGGACGATTTCTTTTGCTTCCCAATATTTCTGGCCACTCCTTTGCCGTCCTCATTGGTGATCTGAGGAGAATTTCAGTAAATTAGAGTAATCCCAATCGATTTTTAGCTGGAAATAGGTCACTACCAGTTTATGCTTGTCGCTCATGTTTCAGTCTCCACGTTTACCAATTTAAAACTAAGGAACTCTGACAAAGTATCGAGTATTTATAGGATTCTGTGGGCCTATTCAAAGTCATATCTTTATCGTAGTCTTATTAAATCAGAGCTATAAAACTTTGTTAATTTATCAATTGCATATGCTGATAATCAAGCAAATTTTCTAGTTAAAAGTTAAATCAAAAGTAATTAAATGTTGGTACGATAAGATAAGTCTGCAAATTTGGATATTACTATATTGCTCCAGCACATGTTGGTTGGTAATTAAATTTTGTATATTCCATGAACGATAAGATAATTTAAATTCACTTGGAAACATCACCATCTTTTGAGTAGATTTTTGTGTACTTGGCCCACTGTAAGTGTTGGGTCCTGTCATATTCTTGGCATCTTTCGCTGCGATCATTTCGATTATTTCGTCATGGTGGTCAAATGTCAACTTATTAGCATAAATGTGGCTGCTGTCGCCGTTGCTGTTTCTCCTTTTGGCCCTGTCGCCATTTATTGCATCTTATCGATCTTATCTCCTCACGATCGCCAATTGTTGTGTATTGCCACAGGTCCTGCAACAGCGACAGCGACAAATCGTTGGTCATTACAATGGGAAGTGGACCCCGAGGGGGGAGTGACTGCGGTGCAGTCGGGACTTTATGTTGATGTTGAAGATCTGAGGACCTGATCGGACCGCATCGATAAACGCCTCGTGTGGCATGTGGCATGTGGCGTGAAGTTGTTTGTTGCGCTTAATTGGGTAGTAGTTCGTTTGCTTCTCTCTTTCTTCCATCCTTTGTGTTGGTTTATATTTAGCCAACTGACTGACCCAAAGATATCTGCCTGCCATCAGCTAAATTGTCTGGCCATAAAAAGCCCAAAATAAGCCAGTTTCAGTTAGTTTCACGGCAATTAACAATAATTAACTTAAGTTTTTATGCCTTTTAATTTTTATTCTTTAAGTTTTAAGTTTGAAATAAGAGTTTTAGCAGACTAACTCTTTTTTAATGATTTTTAATCTTTTTTATATTAAATTTTTAAAAATAAATAAAATAAAAATATTTTTTAATATAAAATAATTTGCTTTATATATTTAGTATTATTTTTTAAGTAAACTAATTTTATTTGCACATTTATTTAACATTCACAAAGGCAATCAATAGTTTTATCAACAATTAAACATTAGTTCTGAGTACAATGATTTAAATTATTATTTTTTAAACAACGAATTATATTTTTAAAACCATCCATGATTAGCTGCAAAGAAGCACAAAATTTATTTGTTTAAAATTTGAGTAAATAAGGCGCACTTTGTATTCAATAAGTCTAACTGCTTTATTTAAATTTTCAGATCTCATTTGTGACATAAATTAAGCACTATAAAAGCCAGTTATTATATACAATGTGTGCTATATTTATTTCCTCAGTGAATGACAAGAAAGATAAGCATATTTCTGGCTAGACTGTGCCAATTTTTTCTTATCTCACAAGTTTGTCAATAAAGGAAATCGAGACTGATAGAAAAAGTTTTATGACAGTTAGAAGAGCCAAATCGATTGATTTTGCAAATGATTAAAAACAAACTTTAAACTGGCACGAGTCGAAAGAATTTGCTAACCTAAGGCAGAAAGAGATGGAGACATTAGAGAGACAGAGACAGAGAGAGACATACGTGATATGTGTGTCTTTTGGTCATGCCGCCAATTGGTGTTTCCTGCTGCCACCAGTTATAAATACAAGTAGTCATAAATTGCAAAATCAACCAAAAATTGGCAATGCTCCACCTGATTCAACACACACAAGTATCGGTATATATACACACTATAAAACTGTATATGTAGGCTAACTATATCTGTACATATTCCAACTTTATGGCCTTTATGGTCTGGAAAGTGTGGCCAATTTTCATGTGGCTTTGACTGTGAGGTGATCATTTATCTTAGCATAAGTTGGAGCGCGATAATTGCATTCCTTGGCTAAAGGAGCCGAGAGATCGAGGCACGATTCGCAGCCACTTGGACACTTGGGCACTTTAAAGTTTCGGTGCCGACAATTAGGCATGCCACATAAATTTCCACCTCATATGCGCTTTTTAGCGGCATTGATTTAAATAATACTCCTCGCAGAGGCAAAAATAACCTGCTACACATAAAATTGATGCCACACAAACTGCAATTAGCTGCGACTTTCGATCAACAATTGCACACATGCCACGCCCCTTTGCCACTGCCCCCCATCAAGCAGTGCAGTCCTCGTTCGCCCCCTTCTGTGTCCCCTTCTGTGTCCCCTTCTGTGTCCCCTTCTGTGCCCCCTTCTGTGCCCCCTTCTGTGCCCCCTTCTGTGCCCCCTTCTGTGCCCCCTTCTGTGCCCCCTTCTGTGCCCCTTGCTACATGTGTGTGTCCCTCTGATATACGCATTGTTTGTGCACAGTCTCTGACTGATAAAGGGTCAGACATTGCATTCAATCAGCTACAGTCGAGTGCACCGGCTAATCCCCCTATTGTCCTGCCATAGAAGGAGTGTTAGGGGGAGGAAGTGAAGTGGATTTTATAGCTAAAATTAAATTTGCTCTTTTGAGAGCGGATTGAAGTTTTGAGTTCCATTTGCCTATGGTAGAAAAATAGTTTTGTATAGGGAATCAAACTACTAAATTGGATGTTAATTGAAATGCCTAATTCCCTATCTAAAACTGTATAAATTCAGTGTCCACTTTTAGATAAATACATAATAGAGATAGATATAAGCTGACATTGAAAGGACTTTTTTGGAAATTGTATTGGACTACTGTCTAAAATAAGTACAAATCTAAAATCTATGACTGTAATACATGAAGTCAACTGTTAAAGCAGCTGTTGAATTTAAAAATCATTAAAGACTGAAATCAGAAATTGCGATGGGCTTTAGATACGCCCCTTCCAGCGAATCGATTGCGTTGCTTATCTGCCATACACGATCTTAATTAAAAGCCGAGCGAGAGCGAACAAAGAGGAAATAAAAACAAATGTTTACTTTAAAGTCCGATGGTAATCTCACGGGGTGTGTATCCTGGTGACCAGTGCAGTCAGGGGGGCGTGGAGGGTCGTGGAGGGGGCGACTGGGCCATGTGACAATCGTGGGCAGTTAAATTGCACACGAAATCGATTTAAGCCGCGTTGAAAACACGAAATCAGCAATTAAGCCGAAGGGCACAAGTTATATATAAACATATATCTGTTGTATATATTTTTTTTTAGTTGGAATTTTTATTTATCTGTTGCCGCGTCAACAGTCGATGCAACCGCAGCGATATTGATGCCAGGCACGCACGTGACTTAATTCCAAGGGGCAGATTGGATACTTAGTGGCCTTCTGGGTGGGCGTTACCCAATGAGGCATGCAACACATGGAAAGTGTGTCGCGGAGAGTAGGGGTGGGGGGGCAGAGTGCACTGCACAGCGTAGCTGATGAGCCATAGTCCTGGTATATTGCTGACTGCGCCCACGCAAATAAATATATTTATTGTCCTGTCTTTGGCCGATTCGGAACTGCTTTCCTATTTTTCTAGTTCCAGTTGCTCCTTTTGTGACTGGCGCCGCGCATAAACTTTATTGTCGCCACATTTCTGTTGCATACTTCACGGCGCCACAGCGTCATCGAAAAAGGATGGAAAAAAACGAAGCCAACAGAAAAGGATTTGTGCCACAAGTCATTGAACTTTAAAATGTGTCGCTGCGGACACGCCCACTGCCCAAAAGTGTCGCCCACGCCAGCCCTACAGCCCTCCAACCCTTGAAATGCTGCAGCTACCCCCACTCCCACCCCAGCTCCCTGCCCTCCACTCCCACTGCTGCCCCCCTGTCAAAAGTAACTTTTGATGTTGCTTTATCTTCTATTCCCATTTCCATTTCTTTTCGCACAAATATTTGTGCAACTCAGCAGCTTCAGGGGCCACAGCTGCCACCCTTTGTGTTATCAATCCCGTTGCATACTTGGAGGCGTGCCCCCCCACCCCTGCTCACTTAACTGTAACATACAAAATTGTTACGGTTTTAGCTGGTAAATGTTTTGGAAATATTTCAAGTGCTATTTATTTTGGTCGTCTGTCAAAGTGCTTTTCGTCTCTGTCTCCGTCTTCTCGAGGGTGTTTTTTTTTGTCTGGTCCTCTGGTGTAATATTTATGTGCTGTTTATGGTATTGTGATTACATGAGAAAGTCTACATCTTTGTGGTTGGTGGGGGAAGAGAGCTTTGGATTTGAGGTTAGCTGGAGTAACAAGTTTTTTGGCTACTTCGTTTGGAATAAAGTTGATATGAGGGACACTCTAAAAAAGAGGTCTCTTAAGTCTGTCAGATGCGAAATGTGCGTAACAGACAGAGTAGGTGTGGCCGACCCCATAAAGTGTATATATTCTTGATCAACATCAACAGCTGAGTCAATACAGTAATGTCCGCCTGTCTGTCTGTATGAAGACTTGCACTGTTAGTTGAGCAAAAGCAACCAAACTTACATATTATGTGCCTATCATGGTTAAACCTATCATCAGCAAGTTTAATCCGGATCAGACCACTATAGCCTATAGCTCTCATACGTCAAAGCGGTCAAAATTGCATATTTCAATAAAAAAAACACTCTCTTGAAGGAGTACGGTGTCTTTGAGCTCGACTGAAGCCTTTCTTCCCTCTTGTGAATAGTAAGAAGTCGTGATCACCCTACCCAAAACACTACTAGCTGTGGTACTACGAAAGCAGACCTTAGCCTACCCCATTTTCCTCCTTTACTTACCCATTCGTCCGAGCTCGTCGACCTCTCCTTAAGTAGCTCCAAAGTAGTTCCCCCAGAAAGCAGATCAAAGCCGTCAAAATACCCATGTTCAGTATCTTCAGAGGCATAGCAAAGTAGTCCAAGGTAAGAGGTCGTGCTTCGTACGGCTCCGAGGGTATTATGTCAAGATATCCAATGTGTATGGTCTTTTGGTTGGTGTCTTTCGCCAGTTTTTGCATAAGTCCACTACAGAAGCTATTGAGTACTGCTTCACTCAGTTTGGACTTGAGTAAAAAATCCCGACGCATGGCAAATCCGGGCAGAGCGTGAAGTAAATCATATGGTAAAGGTTGCATCCTGGGTTTGACCATATACTGTTGTTGGAAACGGAACATCTCCAAGCGATCGCTGTGCACCAGATAGGCATAGTTGATGTCAAAGACCCGACGATGGGATTGTAGGAACTCATAGGGCACGACGCGGGTAATATTCAAGAGTATATCCGGATAGTCGTAAAACTTGATCATCGACCAGTCGTAGTCTCCGATAATGATGCTTAGGTTTCGCTCGACAAGTTGCTCAAGGCTTCTGATCTGTGGTCCATAAAGACCCGTTGCTAGTATCATCTTTAGGTAGGCCAGATAGTAAGTGGAATAGATCAAGCCACCCAAGGCAATGATGGCGAAGAGAATATAGTGAACTCTACCCAGAACCTCTCGTAGTTGAAATCCAGCTGAGAGTAGACTTCCAAAGATCTGGAGCAAAAGTTTCGAAAACTCAAAGCGACCGTGTTGTAACCAGCCGATATAGCTGGCAAACCCGCAGATTAGAATCATGTAGAAGGCTATAAGGAGCCAAGTGTTTAGCTGCAACGGGGCTGAAATATAATGATTCTTGGACTTGGCCTGTGCCGTGGGTATCAAAATATTGGCATATAAATACATGAAGCTATAGGTGAAGCTAAAGTCATTGCTGTAGGCTAATAGATCTCCACATAAATCACAACGATTGGACCTCACTAACTCCAGACAATCTTTGGGGGAGAAAACCTTATAGTTTTTAGTTAAAACACGCACGAACGTCACATTTTTATAGGCCAGAAACTCCCTTAGCAGCTGCAAACCATAACCCTCATATATTCCTAGATCTGGATATACCAAAGACCTGGGAGGATCATTATAGATGCCCACACGTACCTCCCAATTTCTAAGATTGTCGAACCAATGAAGACGTGCAAACAGATAATGATCAACGCTACTTGCTTGTAATACTTGATGGGGAAATAAATTGCTGGTAAAGAAAACTCCTCTGATAACTTGGCTAGCTTGAGTAATGTTGTAGATGAGTATGTTGGGGTAACCCAGTTTCCAAAGGTTTTTAAGCAATTGCAACCAGTTTTCAGCATTGTCAGAGCCGACGAGCAAGAAATCTGAGTTCTGCCACTTGATAGGAAAATTCTCAAAGATTTGAAGAAGTTTGTTTGGTTCTATTTGGCAAAGGATTACCAAAAGGGGTTCGAGTAGGTTAGAACTGATTTGGCTTATATTTTGGTATAATAAACGGGGAATGTAGTTGAGGTTCTGACTAATGTCTTCAGCAATATCAAGGCTTTGATCAGTGCATATAATATTGGTCATACAATTAAGGCCCTTATTTAAAGCAGCTATACTTGTGGTAAGTTCGAATGTTTCTAGGTCTAAAGGCTGTGGACTTATGTGGTTTATTAAGAGGAGTAGCAGGATTAAGCGAGGCATTTTAAAGACTGAAATTTGTTGTAGTTTAGTGAAGCTGCTGAAAAAGAGTATTTATATTTATTTGATATGTAAGATGATTTTAACCTACAGTGCTAGAGATAGGAGAGGTTGGGAAGCAGCAGTGATTGAGAGCGGAAGAGAAGGGATAGGAGATTAGATATGCTCGTAGATCTATGATGTATACTACTTTGTTTTAAGCCCTAAAAATCCCCAACTATGTTTAGTTTCTCTGAGTGTAACTAGATTGTTGCAAAAAGGTACTTAGAAAGTGTCAGGAAAGATGGAAAGAACATGAAATTGTACTACATCAATTTGTGCAGCCGTGCCGTGCATCCATCCATCAATCAATCAACGCCAAGAGCCGTACGGCAGACGGTTGGCTCTGGTACGGCCTGGGAAGGTCTCGGTCTGGGACTGGTCTGCTCTGGTGCGCCACGCCGTCAACTCGATGACAAAAGTGATGAAGGCAAAGCCATAGCCAAGGCCCAGAGACATGGCCGGCATGACGAAATAATCGAGACCAAGTGATTGCGCCTCGTAGTACTCGGTGATGAGGAATTCAAGGAAACCAACGCTTGATGTCATCGTCTCAATGTCGGCATCCGAAGTCAGCTTCTGGGTTAGTCCACTGGCAAAGGCATTCAGCCAGGCCTGGCTAAAATGGTGCTTGAGAAACCAGGTATTCTGCATGGGAAAGCCGGCAAACAGAAAGAATATGTTGATGGGAATGTGTCGGATGCGAGGATGCTTTAAAAATTGCTGTGCATAATCGTAGATCTCCATGCGATCACTGAAGATCATGTAGGCGTATCGTTGGTCAAAGGAATTACGTGTACGTACAAGCAACTCATTGGGCACCACCTGAATCACCTGCCACAGTATCTCCGGCATAGAAAAACGTGTAGTCAAATTCTTATCGTATTCATCGATGATCAAACTAATGTTTGCCTCAATCAGCTGCTCAAACGTGTTAATTTGTGCCTCAAAGACCTCGGTAGTCAGTATGCTCTTCAGATAACACAAATAGTAAGTGGAATATATAAATCCAGCGATAAAGAGCACCACGAACAGTATATACCGCTCCCTGCCCCGTAATTCCCTCAGGGAGAATCCAGCAAAGAGCAGCGAACTGAAGGCTTCCAGCAGGAACTTACTGAAGATCCAACGATGCTGTTGTTGCCAGTGAATGCCACTCATGAAGAGCACAATGAACGCAATGTAGAAGAGAAGGCAACACCAGACAGTCGGATGAAATGGCGCTATCAGATAGCGGTAGGAACCCAATCGATTGGCATTACGTACCATAATATTTGCATAGGCCATGCGCAGTGGCTCAGTCACAGTGAATGATCTCGTGGGTTCCGGAGCCAGTGCATCGGCACAGAGGTCCACCCGCTTGGCGATCAGTGCATTCCTGCAGTGCCTGGCTGAATAACTGGGCGTGAATTTGGGCGTAAAGGTCGCGTTTATTGATTTCAGATAGAGTAGTACGAATCGCATGTAATAACCTCCGTAGACCTGTCTGCCCCATTTGTCCTTGTAGAGCAGACAGCGCGGGGGATTCGAGTAGACAGCCACGCGTATCTTGTGTCCATGCAGATCATTGAGGCGTCCTCGATTGAGTGCATAATGTGGCAAGCTGCTCGGCTGGAATTGCAGCTGGGGAAACAGTTGCTTCTCATAGAGAATTCTTCCATGCCACAGTAGCAACTTTATGTAGCCCAAATGCCACACATCTCGCACGAATCTAAGCCATCTTTGATCCAGTTCCTTCTGCACGATCACCAGCAGAAAATCAGCTACTTGGAACTGCAAATTGAGTGACTGCATGAACTCGAGAGGGGAATCTTTGACGACGAGCACAAACAGCACTTCCTTGTTGATTTGCAGGACTAACTCGCTGCCATTTAAGCGGGTTTCTTTCAGCGAACTAAGGACCAAACGAGGTACGGTTTGTAACTCCCGCAGATAGGTCAGCTCCTTGTGTTCTGGATTGTATATAACATTTGTGACAAAACCTAGACGTGTATTTAGCTCATTAATCACTTCGGGTAAGTCTTGAACTCTGGCCAAGCTGCTGCCTAGTAGCAGTAGAAGCGAAACTATTTTGAACGCCATCTGAAAAATACATTTAGGAGTTTAGGATTAGGATGGGGATAGGGTTAAGTTAAGGGGTTTACAGACTGGGTCAACTTTAGCTTGTTGTAGGCTAACAACTGCGCATTTGGTAATTTAAAACATGTGAGAATCGTTGAACTCATAAATATTCCATTCAGTTCCACCTGACTAACTAACGAGCAATTAACACCCACCCAGCCAGTTGGTCAAACAATCACCCACCTACGCATCCGCATCCTGTACTTGCTTGCTTACTAACTAACTTAATCATTGTATTTATATTTAGCTTAACAATTTTCATGCCTATGCAAAAGCACAATGCCAACAAATATTAATAATACTACATAATAAGTGCGATTAGATTGATACCATCAAAATAACATTACCCATCTCCCGCCTTCTTCCTCTTTGGCACCACGGTGCAGGCGTCTGGACCGTGTCAATATTTTCGCGTTTCGTCTCGCGTTTAGACAATGGAAAATTTTTTAAGCACTGGAATTTATGGAAATTACCACTGTGAATTCAAAGCGATACAGCGCGCCAGCGCACTGTGGCGCCATTTTTACTCAACGGCAGCGATCGTAACTAAAAATAGACAAACTTTTTATCGCGCTGTCTCGCTCTTGCTCACTTGTGCGCAGCAATGTGACCAATCACAGAGAGCATATCAACTACAGCAGCAAAGAGAGCGAAGAGCTGGAGTGGTTGGGGGCAATCGGTTAATCGCTCTGCGCTGCTGTTAAATAATTAACCGTGCTGCTGTCGCTCTCACTGTCGTTGTTGTTGTCGCAGTCGCTGTTGGCGTCGCTGTCGGCGTGGCTGCCTTGCTGTCTGATTTGTGGCGCCTGATTAACGGTTGTCAGTTACTGCACTGCTCAACTACACGCATTGTAGTTTACCTACCTCCCTCCCTCCCCACACTGCTTCTGTTGCGCTTTGTTATGTTGTGTTGTGTTATGTTAGGAGCATGTTAAGCCCATGTTATGCCCACTGACTGCCTGCTTATGGCTTTTGAGTAGGGTTAACGAATTAACCGTTTAACCGCTAATAGGCGTACAGAATTTTGGACAACGTGTGGGAATTTTTGTGCCTGAAAAGTTGGCAATTACAGTGATGACTCAGTGTGCAAATCCATCTCATTGGCAAACAGTTCAGTGGGTCACTGTACCGAAGCAGATCTCAAACACGGTCATGTTAAGGTCATTGACTTTACTTTAATTACGATCATTTGCATCAAGTCCTGCACGGTACGCTGACTAATTTTTATATGCTTAAAATATCTAAATGTATTTGAACCTTTATGGATTATCTTTTTTCATGTTTGAACCTTATAAAATTTTCTCATATCGATAAGTAATCGAAATTTTAAATAGTTTTTAAAGATAAATAGATTTGAAATACGGTAGTCTTATTTAACTTAATTTTTCTGTAAATAAATGAGTCACACACACGGTAGTCGAAATTTTCACTTGCGTTTGGGAGCACACGTGATTCGCAAAATTAATAAGATAAGCTAAAAGCAATTGAAACGGATTACAAGACGCCCCAAAACACCTCGGGCTGAAGGTCAAACTAATAATGATTTAGATAATCAAAGACAGGGAGAAAGAGTGGGGGAGGGGGAGAAGAGGGTAGAGAAAGAGAGAGCCACCGATGCAGTTGCAGTCAGTTGTGAATCTGCTACCAAAAGAGGCAGTTGTGGCCCGAGGCTGCTGAAAACCAAACAAAAGCGGGCCAAGAAGCGTGCAGACTTGGCCAAGAGGGCAGAAGGTGGGCTAAGGAGAAGGGAGGGGAGCTGGCAAACGACCAAGCATAAATACCAAAGGGTTACGCCTATTTTTACACGCAAGCGACTGCATTTCCTCGTAGCCACAAAGAAAAGGAGAAATATAAAAACTAAAAAAATATTAAAACGATGCGACGTGACAGATTACAAAACGTTTGACACCAGCGCCAAAGCCGCCAAGAGTAAGTCCCTCAGAGAGTGGAGAACGGAGAACGACGTCCACTTGCCACTTGCCACACGACGCAACACAACGCAACGCGAAGCGACGCGATGCAGTCACGAGGTTGGCCAAACTCAGATCAGAACCACAGAACCTCAGAGAGCGTCTGCTGTCCGCTGTCTTCCCTCTGCTGTCTGCTGTCTGTGTGCATCTTGAAGTTTGTTGTTTTTAGTCTTTTTGGGTTCTTGGCATCTTTTGGGCCTGCGTGCCAGCTAAATTGCCTTTGGGCCAACAATCTGTTTGTGGTAGAAGCACTCAGAATTGGACTTGCAGCGAATGCAGCGCGCGTCACAAATTAATTCGCTGAAGATTCGCTGCAGATCGGTATGGTTCCCACAGTAGTTACACTTTAGTGGGCTCCTCTGCTCAAGAGTCTTTAGCTGCTGCTGTTTTGGACTTGGACTTGCACTTGGCTGTGGATGCGGATTTGGAGTCTGTCTAGTTCACCTGCGTCTGTGCAGCGGTTCTTGCCTCTAGTTTGCGGAGGTTGCACTCGTGAGTTATGACAGACAGCCCCAACTGTGGAGGTAGGGCCCAGAACTCAGAACTCTGAATTCAGAACTCACATTGCGAGAGCTCTTCTGCTTGAGCGTGCAATTGTGTTGCCCTGTAGTGGTAAGAGCTTAAGGGGTATGCTGTTTGGTAGGTAGCTGCATTTGTTATGGGGGAAAACTAAGGACTAAGGACAAGAGACGGCAACAAATATATGGGTATACCCTGTAAATGGCATGACATTGAAGGGTATGCTGTGTATAAGTGCAAATAAAAGCTTTATGGGCAAAAACTAATAGATAAAGGTCTTGGATGACCTTAAAAATATGTGTATACCCTGTAAAAATCCAGTGCAGCAGCGCATGGTTGTCAGCTCACAGACTGTTGAATTATAACTGTTTTGCTATGCTAGAAATGCCAATAAAATTAGATTTTAATTTTTTACAGGGTATCAGCTAGTGCACCCCTTCACAGCCTTGCACTTAAACTTGCTTCTAATTCACTCAGTCAGCAACAGGGCAAACGTGGCTGCAACTTTTGCGTATGCGCCGCGTAATTGACTTGGAAGTTATGAACCTTTAAATGTGGGCACTGCAGCAGGAGCAGCCGCAGCAGCAGCAACACTACCTCAACAGCCGTACCACAACCGTACCTTACAGCATGTAATTTTAATTTTCTCTCTTGATTGCCCCAAAGCAAAGCAAAGCAGAGCAGAGCAGAGTCTGAAAACAGCATCCATTCATATGTCCCAGGTCGATCGGTTGCTTTAGTCATTCAGACTGGTCTATATGGCACTCTTCTTAAGGTATTCACTCTGCTATTGGTTTCGATGTTGTTGTGGAGTTGATTAGACCTTGACGGGCAGTCTTGGCCAGAAAGGGGCGCAGTACCACAACTGATTAACGAGCAGTTGACGGTTTTTTTTAAATACGTTGAGAATATTATTATGAAAACATGATTTATCTTTGAGTTTGGGTGTCAAAATAATGATTTATAAAAATTTAAAACTCATTTTATCATTAAAAATGTGATTCAAGTCATTAAAAATAATTTTAAATTAAAGATTGCAGTTTCTTAGGCCCTAAAAATAATTTTCATTTAAAAAGGTTTTCTAGAGTATTTTATTTTTACTAGTCTCTTAAAGAAACCTATAACAGCTACTGCATATAGAACCCTTTTAAGATTAGCTGCTGTATAAATCATTAACATTTGCCAAATTCTTTAAATAAATCATTTTCAATCCAATATTTAAAAATATTTCTACTAATAAAGTTTAGCATGCAATTTGTTCAAACTCGGTGAACTCTGGCGGCTTGGGAATTAAATCTGGTAATTACTGCACAGTAAAGCTAATATTTGAACTAATTATTAACAAATTTGCATTCAAAATTCCGACATTTTGGCCTAACAGTGGTCAAAATTTCAAATTAATTCATATAAAAGTTATAATTTAATTTTACTTTACTTAAAAAGTCGTTTATTAATATAAAAACTATTTAATATATAATTTTTCTTGACTTCCTATGTCTTTGCATTTGCCTCACTGTGCAAACTGAATACTTTGGTTAGAAAATCAATAGAGGACAGCGCGAAATTCGTCGGATCCAAAAGCGTCGAAGATCAAGCATTATATTTATTTATATGTTTTATAATTATAACTTGTTGCTGCTTCTTTCCCTACTCCCCCTCCACCTACTCCTCCCCCTACTCCTCCTCCTACTCCTTCTCTGCTGCTGCCCAAATGTATCTTGTTGTTGCGGCACTTCACATGGCACCGCAAATTTGTAGCGCAAATCCCAAAAAAATGAAAGAAAAAAAAACAGTTTCATTCAACAATTTTGAAGTTGACTTGGGTTTGGTTTGGTTTGGTGGGCGGCAAAGGGGGCGCAAGTGGGAGGGGCCAGTGCCGGCACATAAGTAGAATGGAGCAGATGTTATAGACGACAAGTCGAGGCTGCGACAACAGAGTCGAGTCGAGTCGAGTCGGTTCGAGTCGCGTCTTGTCTTGTTGGCTCAATAAATTATGAGCCCGCTTCTTATAAGAGTGCAAACATCGCTGGCCAAACTCATTGTGGGTGTCATGCGTCTTGGCTCGGTTTCTTTTGGCCTAATGAAAATGTTTGGTTTACCCACCTGCCTTTTTTTTGTTGTTGTATTCATTTATTCACTTTTTTTTTGGCCGATTTAATTTTGTTATTCTGGTATTTTGGTATGCGTGTTGGTGGGAAACGCAAATTTATTGCGCATCAAATTACTTACAACACTCGAACAGCGCTTAAAACATACGAAATGGCCATAACGATTTGGTCCATTGCTGCAGCCTAATGGCTGGTAATGAAGCGACTAACAGCAAAACTTAGCGGGCAACCCTCGCAAGTTAAGACATCGGTTTATACGTAGGCCCTAAGTGATGTTTTCTACGCGATTTTGTGTTCAAAAGTGACAGTTATGTAGCACATGTCGTTTCTCATTATTTATAGGGTATAACTAGCTAATATTTAGTACCAAGTTAATTTAAATAAATTTTTAAATATTTCTTATAAGCACAGAAGTATTAAATAATTTTTATCACTACATTTAACGACTTAAAAAAATTATTAAATTAATTTAAAGAACAAATTTTGTGTACTTTTTCACATGAAAACCTTTAAAGTGGCTTCACTATCCCCTTAAATTTAGTACCAAGTTAATTTAAATAAATTAGTAAATATTTCTTATACCCACAGAAATATTAAATAATTTTTACTAATACTTTATATGACTTTTAAAAATCATTTAATTAATTTAAACGGAAAATTTTGTGTACTTTTCAAAGAGAAAACTCCTTAAAGTGGCTTCACTGTCCCTTTCTACCCTCTAATCATACGTCTATTACTATTACTAATACTCCTACTAATATCATAATAATAATTGTTATTGTTTGGCTGCAAACACGTGTAAGTTTTATTATGTTTGCTCAACAATTTACAGGCATCTGCAGTGCGGAAAAGAGCGAGGAGCAAATGAGTAAAAAATTAAGCACAAAAATAATAATAATCAACAAAATTTACATAAAAATGTACGAACAATTTATGCGTGTCAATATGAGGAATGTGCGTTGTGTATTTAACCAAAAATCTGTTGACTTTTTGCCACCCAAAAGTTGTCGTTGTTGAAAACGAAACGAAAATAGAAACCGATGGCTAAATTTGACAACACTGCTAATTAAATGAGAAACAAATAGGTAATGAACAAAACAATAAACCAAAAACAAAAGTTATTTATTTACTTGGATATTTTTGGCCAAGAACTCAGCTAAAAAAAAGCCAAATTACAAAAATCAATACCAATATTTGCTAAGAATGCCAACGAAATCTGCGCGTGTTTTCCAAACTTGCCCCGAAGAGTTCCGTGTTGCATTCTTTAATAAGTCAATAATCAATAACTTAATTTAATCTTCATTCATTTGTGACAATTTATGCACATTCCACTGAATCATCATCCAGTTCCATCAGCTCCATTGATTCCACTGGGCTCCATCCGTCAGTTGCTTGGCAACATTCGAATTTAAACTTTCAATTAACGCGCCCCTTCCTTCAAAAAGGTCGAGGCGAAGGCCAAGAGGTTAATGCGTTTTTAAATACCCTGCTAATTGATGAGCGGCCATAAATCTTCTATATATTTATATATACTAAAAGTTCTTTCAGCTCTCGGTACTCTTAAAGAAATCATCGCAAAGTCATTGATGCAAAACGAAGCTTTTGAGGGAAGGGGTTTAATGGGAACCTTTTAATTTTATTTTTAAAAGATAGAGATTCTGTTCTTTTTCTCCAGTCAGAAGTTTCAGACTTTCAGCCTCAGCAAATAGCGAGATTCATCCATGCCACGGGTTGGAGGTTTAGTCTAGAGACTAAACCTAAGAGGCAAATATCGATCCTCTTATTCCCTTCCTCCCAGTTTCCCACACGGGAGCCACAAAGAACCGAGTCCTCACAGCTCATGTGTGTTGGAGTTTCTTACAACTCTAGTCGCCACTCAACCTAACCTAACCTAACTCCCCCTAATGCCAATCCCTTCCCTGAACTCCTCCTACTACCCATTCTCTTCCTAACCACACTCTTCATGTATTAAATAGTTTTTAACCTATTAAGAGTAATGTTTAGATTCGATTGTGTTATTTTTATACTTTATCTTTTTATATCTATTTATTTAAAAATGCCAACAGCTCAGCTTAACTGTCTTTCTATTTACTCGTGCATAAATTATATTTATTTATGCTGACAACCCTCTTGTAGTTACGCCGTATCCTTGTTAGAGCACTTATGCTGCACGTTCCTATCACGATCCCGATCGTAATCGTGATCAGTTGCACATAACCATAATAATAAATGTCCAATGGACCACAACGCATAAATTAGACAACTTCAAGGGTTGTCAACTGCATCCAAACATTTTCATTAACAAGCCGAAAGCTGAGGGAAAACACGACAGTTGGCAACAAACATTTCCAACTTTCCCTAACTAAGTACGAAGAGTTCCCGTACCAGTTCATAGGGGCGGCTCGTAATTAAAGCCACTACCAGAGCCACAGAGGCAAAAGGGTTCCCAAAAAACGAGTGCGAATAAGAAAATGAATACGAATAATCGTAATGAATACTCACATTGTTTGTTTAATTGAATTTGCGCCTCACGAAAACAAATAAATGGGAAAAAAAAGAGAACGATGCGTGTGATATGAGAAGCGGTAAATTTGGGAATTCGAAGCCATCGATTGATCATGTGTGGACTGTGGATCGGTCTGTGGACTGGGGACTGGACTCTGGACTGAGATCTTCGACACCATCGGCGTTGAAAAGCCATTCGAGCAGACTATTATTCCCTCAGTTCCTTGGAACGCGATTCGCTTCTCTCCATTCCCCTCTCCCCTCACACACTCCTTTCCTCCTACTCTTTCCTCGCTGCTCCACATAAAAATCGTTCGAACCGTTCGAACTGTTTTGAACCAACGCCCACCAAAGCTTCGGCTTACCTTTAAGTCTCTCACTTGCTCATATTACCCTTTGCAAGGGTATATTAGTAATTGTAATTGTAATACTTTCATTTTGGGTTAATACAGGGAGGACTTAAGATCATCTTCTTGATTTTTTTTTCAAATAAAGTATAATTAGAGTGAAAAGTAATTTATAAATATAATTTTGTTAAAAAAAAAAATTATTAAAAAATGTATAAATAACTCTACAAAGTGAGCTATTCAGTTTTACTTTTATTTATTAACTAAACCCTTTTCTAAAAGTACTTATAACCCTCATTGCTTTGCAAGTTTAAACTGTAATAATTTTGCGTAGGTGACAACCCTGTTTATAATGATACGCACAGAGATTCTAAGCGTCTACAGAATAACAGACAGTTGACTACTTTACTGGAGTCCAATTAAAACCCATCAAATTTGTTTCGATGGTAACCCTGTCCTTTCTATGGTTGTGTTTCTAAGCTATAAGTATGCTTCTATTTATTGGCTATACTTTTTATTAAAAATACTTTAAATATCCCTAGTCTACTTATTTTAAACTACTACTTTACTAGAGTCCAGTTCATTTAAAACCCATAAGTTTGGTTTCGGTGGTAACCCTGTCCACACTGCTTTTTAATAAAAATACTTTAAATATACCTAACTTTCTTGCTTAAGTGACAACCCTGTTTTTACTCTACCTAGCTGTACTCCTCCTCCCCACATTTCTATAATTTACAGGGTATTCCGTCTTCGTTGCAGCCCACTCAGTTACCCCCACTTCTTCTTATTATTATGCCCAACGCTTTTGTTGGTTTTCGCGTTTATCAGTTAAGATCAGCCACGGATACGTCTGGCACTGGGACTGTGACCGGATCGGGATCGGAATCGGGATTGGGACAGCGACTGCGACTTTGGGCTTATCCTGCCTGCAGTTTGCTCTTCCTGCCTAAGTGTGCTTTTGGTAATTTTTATTCTCTGTTTTTTCTTTTTGGGGCAACTGAATTTTAATTAAAATATTTCTCAGGCTTTTAGTTATACACTTTTTTCGGGAGAGTTTTTGTTGTTGGAAGACGTTGCAGGGCATTTACACGCTGCTCCGATTGTCGTGAGTGTGACACATTTGCATCAGATATGATGTACAAGAGTCAAAGGACTCGAGACACACAGCAGACAACTGTGGCTCATAAATCACGTGTGTGAGGCCACCGAGTGGTAACAAGGAAATTGGGCAACAAGAAATGAACTTGTCAAAGTGGCAAGCCCGAAGACACCTGAGCAACGTGGAAGGTGGCATCAAGTCATAAATAGCTTAACTTGTTTTATTTTCTTTCTATTTTTTTTTTGCTCTTGGCCATTGTCTATTGTGTGAATGTATTCACAATGCAGTTGACACGTTTTTGCAGCTACAGGACAACGCGACGTGGCGCCAGAAAAACTCGACGAGTCCTTGCTTCAGCTGTCTCCAGCTGCGTTTGCCAAAAGGACCACAACTAGACACACAAATCTATAAATTTATATGTATATACACTCCTACAGTGTTCCTACTTTAGGTACGTGGGATAAATGAGGCGTGAGTTAGGGGAAAAATACAATTTGCGGTTGGGGCTTAGGGAAAACACTTGATTTAGGCGAGTGCAAATTGAATTCCAGCCAAAAACTTACCTGGCAGCCGTCTGAAACGAGTCAAATATTTAAAATTAGTTGGGTTTATTATAATAAATAAATTTGTTTAACTCTTATCTATGGCATAATTTCCATTTTGGGTTTTTGGGTTGTCAAATTTCGTGTTAAATTAATTAATTTTGAGTGGCTTTAACTTTTGTCTTATTACTGCGCCATTTAATTTATCATTGTCATTATCAGTTGCTAATTTATCCATCAGTTCCTTTGTTGCTCGCTTGCTTTCTCATGGTCAGTTTTTTTTTTTTGTACTTTTTGGGGCCTCGTTTGTGACAAGTGCGCATAAATCTCAATTAGCGAGTTCCTAATTTATCTTTAAGATACTTTCGAGCGAACTGCCAAACAGTCTTCACCCACATCTGATATGGGTTAATGTATCGAGTCAGCAAGAACTCAAATATGATATAATATAATTAACTATTAAATTATGTTTATTTTTCACGATTACTTCTAACTGCTTTCAAATGCGTTGAGAACTGCCCGCCCTACTGCTGCTTGCACTGCTTTAAACGGTTGGCTTGCACTGCTTGCGCTTAGCGCTGTTCGAAGCAGTTCGTGTGCTGCCTTGCAACATGTTTGAAGCGCACGCGGTTAACAGTGCACTGCTAAAACCTGTCTGTTAGTTTTGAGTTTGAAATATTTGACAACAAATTTTAGTTTTGATCATGTTTTGTTTTTCGTGGGAATCGATGAATTTGCATTTTTAGTATCTCTGATAAATATGAATCAGCGCACAGCATTTGACACAGTTACGCGTAAACAAAATAGCTGAGAGTTGTTTTCATTTGTTGTTGTTGCCGTTGACGTTTTGCTGTTTTGCTCTGATAACCGCGAGCTACTGAATTCTCCTATCAAAATACTTCATTCATGTTGAAAGCTTTTGTCTTTAATTGAACTGATTTGTTTGGCTATCAGAAACTGAAATATAATTGATCAAATATCTGCCCGAAAGCTAATTAGAAATTGAGACATGAGCAAAGTTCACATTCCACGAGCTTCCATGGGGTTTTTACCCTCTAAGATATTGGCAAATAAAGAGGAACTTGGTCTATTGAAGAGATTGTCAGGGTAACAGCTGTTATCAGCCGTGATACTCACTAATTGCTATGAACTTTGAAGGCCCTTGCGTCTAAAGTCAGGGACCCAAGCCAAGAAGATGCTATACTTAGTATATATATGTATAGACTTGACTCTGATTATACGAGCAGCACTGGGTAAAGTAATTTCTTGTAATCGTGGCTGTTGTCTGACTACTTTTGATTAGATTTCACTCTTTGGTACAATTTATCGATAAGCTTTCACACCAGAAAAACAAAATAACAAAAATATTGCTTAATGTAATCGGTGAATATTTCTCATGTGCTTATTGGGTCGTTGGCAACACATTTTTGATTTACAGTATATGATCAATAAAAGTGCCTGGCACAATTCGCTGGGTAATCGATCAACAATGCTGCAGACTGGACCTTGCCCAATATATTTTCGGGTTTCGGGTACGAAAGTCTATAAAAACTAGATCAAGATTAGCTGAGAGGCTTTAAACCAAATAGAAAAAGAAAACACACACACACTTAGCTGCTTTCCTTTGCCCAGTTAAGAAGTATTCAACTGTTTCGTAGTCAGCAGCGTTTCCCTCATGTGCGAACCGTTTCAATGTTATCAGTCGAACGGCATCGAACATCGAACCTGAGCTGTGTAACATGTGCGCTGCCATTTTGAGTTTAACAGTAACAGCGTGCGATTAGCTAACAGCGGCTGTTGGCAGTGCTGTTAGGCTGTCGTACCGTTTGCCAAGCTACGGCCGCCGCACAAATGTATCTGTATCTGAGTTTGTGTGCACCTTTCGTCGGTTTAAGATCGCTGCCGCGAACAGAGCGGATAACCAAATGCGTTAAAATACAAAAAATATATTTTCGAAGTTCAAGAAAGAAAGGCAAAGCAAAGAAACGAAAAGCAAAGAAATAAAAACAAGTTTCAACAACATTTCTGAAATGTCACACAGAAAATGCAAGTAAAGTTTTATTGTTTGAAAACAACAAATGAAAGTGAATTAAAGTGCATGAAATAATAAATGAATAACTGATTTTGTTTTAAAAATCGACTTGGAAAATAACAACCGGCTTTCAAATCAAATAACAAGCCCTGCCCAGTATGAAAAGTGAAAATTACAAAACACAAGAAAATTAAAGAAAATTTATTTAAATACAGCAACAAATATTTAGTGCAAATAATCGAATAAAATTGAAAAATTAAAAAGAAGAGTGCAATAACAAATTACATGTAATTAATCAATAATACACATATCAAAAGCCAATAATAACAAGAAAAGTGCTGTAAAAAGTTGAAATAAATTGAAATAAATTGTAACTCGGCTTTTGTTGCATTTTTTTGCTGTGTAATTAATTTTTGTTTACGCGGCACATTTTGCATGCAATAAAATTAAATAAAAATAAATTTCAACACACACACATACACACAGAATATATACACACATACACATGCATGTATAAATTTTGATTTCCGTTTGGATTTTTGATACGTCGCCTCAACAATCACCACCTCAACTCAATCACCTCAATCCGTTTCCAGACGGCAACACGCACAACTGAAATCAGATTCAGATTCAGATTCAGAAAGCGAAACCGAAATCGAAACTGAAACCCATGTTGGATTATAATTTATACCCTTAAATTTGGGGACTACAATGCGGCCAGAAATATACAATGTAAGTGAATTCTAAATTACACAATTATGATTACAGTTATGGCACTAGATTAGAGCGCATAGTTAGTAACATAACTGCCAATTACGTGCTGATAACTGAACTTGGCCAAAAAGTGAGTTAGCTGGGGAAATAAATAAAGAATTCTACATAAAAACTGTGCCCGAAATAATTTTCCAACTAATTTTGGTCCGCACAAAAAGCGTGAATCAAATAAGTGCTAAAAATTATTAATAGCAAAGCAGAAAATTTATTTGGCTTTTATGAGTTAGATGGAAAGATAGAAAAGATAGCTGATTAGTGCTAAAAAGAGGTTTAAATAATGGTGGTTATTTTAAAAATATTTATAAAAATATTACTTTATTAACTGGCATCAAAAATCACGCCATTTCCTTGCTCGATTCGATTTCATCTCTAAGATACAAAAGCTACGTATGAAAGCAGTACCTTGACCTGTGTTTGCCTGTGTTTGTTCCTGCTCATATTTATTACTATATAGAAACACACACACACACAGTCGTTTATCATGCTCAAAAGTAATTTCACTTAAAAAACAATTTTAAAACACACATAAAAAGCACAATTATATGTTTCAAACAAGAAATATGGAAAAACTGAAGCAGCAAACGTGGCAATAATTGCTATTTATAACTTGTTATGGCACCAACACATGCAAAAAAAAATATACAAACATGCCAGGATACAACTACACACACATCTACACACCGCTAAAGAGTGTAGCTGTATCTGTATCTGTGTGCAACCCCTTTCAAAAAACAAACGAAACGAAATAAAACTTGGAAGCAAAGGGTCGTCGCCAGTTTGTGCTTCTGCTGCTGGCTCTGTGGCGTGTCCTGATCTCAGGACATTTACCTGAGTTATAAATCAATTGCAGCAGCAGCCACAGTCACAGTGACAGACACAGCAACCCCTGGCGGTTAAAAACGCTAGCGAAACGCGTGCGATTAAGCAGCTTAGCAGTTGAGTCGATTTAAATAGAGGATTCCTCTCCCCCCACTGTATTAGAGGGGCGATAAATGCAACACCCAAAAAAGAAACATTTCAAAAGTCAAATAGTCAGTGCCACGCCCACTTTAGTGTAGTGCGTGCACGTGTGTGTGTGTGTGTTTGATAAGCGCTTTGTGTGTGAGCATTTCGTAAAAATAGACAATATTTGATTTGAGTTGCGAGTTTATTTCTTTTATTAATTAAACGGAAATGCACGCTGATAAAAACAAATCAAACACGCACACCCCACTCACACACACACACACACGCACACACACCGAAAAGTGTTGTAAAAATTTTTGAAGACATTTCCCAAGCATTTTGATAAGCATTTCCCAGCGCCGGAGTCGCTAAACTGAGGTAGCAATTTCTTCAATTGAGATGAGCATTAGATAGACAAAAGGCTAAATGAAAGATAAGATAAGATAGAGCATAATGTGTTATATAAACTGTTCCGAGAAGTGCCAAACTATCTGACAGATACATTAAAGTTGCTTTCAATTTAAATGAAATTAATCGCAGCACTTGATTTTTAATCGCCGCTATTATTTGTGCCATCTTTAGTCACATGTAGCTTTTAGTTCAACAGCTGTGCCTGTGCTTTATGAAGATTTACAATCCGTGAGATACGCAAAAAATAACATCGTAAAAAACATTTATGACTTGGCACATATTTGTGCAGCTTTGATTAATGCAATCAATGGAACTACTCCCACTATCGCACAGTTATGCAGATCACTCCCTTGTTAGATGTAGATACTTGTTACTAGTTAGTAGTAGGTTAGTTAATCGCAAAGTGTTGGTTAGTTAGTCAAATGGGTTCCCCATGCTGCCAAACCAACTGCAAACTGCACTCAATGACTTGTCAATTGGTCAGTCTATCAGTCTGTCAATCAGTCAGTCAGTCACTCCGCCTGTCTGTCCATCTGTCAGCTAATGAACTGACGATTAGCTAAAAGCTTTGAGGGTGCGCCGTTTAGTATGTGGAATTTCCACATGAACAACCAACTCGAACTCGAGGGTTTGTTTAACAACAAAACACATTATATTTCGTAATATCCATAACAAATGGAAATTAGAAGGGCTCTAGTGATAAGCCACCACAACAGCCTTCAGATATTCCCAGTTAATTTCATGATTTGCAGTATTTAAATCATTTCACCCAACTTGTTGTGATATATGAGCCTGTGTCTGTCTCTGCTCTATTTTTAGACCCAATTGGGTTCAGAGTACAAACGGCTATAACCCGGCTAATACCCAACTACCTGTCGCCAACTTTCCACACACGATTTACTTCATAACAACAAAAAGTCACTTCACAAAAAAATTAATAAATTATAAAGATTGAACAAAATTGAGGCAAAAAATCGTTGGCGTGGAGAAAAAAGTATAAATCTAAATGTCACTTCAAGATTTTTATAATTAGGTTACGCGCGGGTGGCAAAAAGCTGCAAAAATCTAGGAGAGCGCTGGTGTGGCAGTGGAGGGGGCACTGGCGGTGGGTGTACCCACGATTTGCAAGTGAAAACTATAAGGCAGTGATTTTTATATGTGTTTTAAACGGCATAAAAAAGGCGCGTGTTCAGACATCAGACCTCAGACTATATATCTACTATATCAAGCTGCAATCAGCGTAAGGGCGTCAGTCGATTCCTTTGACGACTTGACCTCCAAAGTCACGTTTCAAGCTGATGACGTTGCGCTGATGCTTCATAAGAAAAACATAAATATATATACACATATCTGGGTATATACATTCTAGATATATGCCTCTCAAGCGCTTTGTGAGTCAGCGCCTGATTCGAGCTTGCTTTGCGCGTTTTAAAACGCGCCCAAAAGTCGCTAGGCAGTTATTAGTGCTGATAATGTTTATAAATAAGTTTTTGTGTAATAATTTAACTTACACATATAATGTTATAAGCCTGCTATTTTATTTTATCTTAGCTTAGTTCTCGAAGTCAAGTCAGTAGTTTAACTTAATAATTTCATTTAGTAACAAATTATTTTAATCATTTAATACCCAAAATGTGAAATTTTCCACTTCTACAGTGGGCACAAAACCTCAAATTTTGTGTTTGCTAATTTTTAAGGCGATTAAACAGAAAGTTTAAATTGTTATTTGGGTTTTAGTGTAGCGCTTATTGGATTTTAGTTGATTTGTTTATTGTTTTATGCGTTTATGGTAACTCTAATTAGGCTCAATGTCGTTTCGTGCGGCAGATCGCAGTTGCTCTAATCGAAAGTAAGCCCAAATGGATTTCGGTGCTCGTTTTGGTATACCACTAGGGGTACTACATGTGTGTAGTTGTAGCTATCGTAGTATTCCCTAGACCAGACTAAAACTACACAAACAACAACAACAATGACAACAATAATACGCAAGTCTAGAAGTGCGACGCGCTGTTTTTTATCTTATCGACAACACGTTCAGAAAAAAAAAGAAAATCGAAAAAAAAAAATAAATAATAATTATAAAAAAATATACGCCATTTACTCGTAGTCGTAGAGTCGAAGTCGTAGCTTCTCTATGGACTACATACTAACAATAAGTATAAATATAAATATAAATATAATAATAATAACAAAGCGCCAAAAAACGCTACAAGTCAACACATTACCGTTTTTGGTTGCTGTTGTTGCTATTATTATTAAACTTTTTGTATTTTTCATTGTTGTATTTTTTCATTATTTCTTCATCAAGAAATAAAGTCACGGCCCTCGAGTGTTTGTTGTTTATTTTGGTATTTTGCGACTGAAAAGAGCAGGGTATATACCTATAGCTGTCTCTCTTTTTATACTACTTTTTTACTATTAGTATGGCCAACTTATCAACTGGCTAGAGCTTACAATTTTGACCAGCGAACGTACTAACTGCGCTTAGCGTGTCTTTGTGGGTGGGCGACGCTTTCTTTTTATATTGTTTGTATTTTAAAACAATTGAAATACCTCAGCGGTGCGAATGAGACGGGTATAGACTGCAAGAGGGAGAGCTGCAGCGTGTGTGTGTGGGGCAGAGCGAGAAAGCTAGTAGGTGACCAGTTGCAGTGGCAGATAAATCACAACAAAGTCCAATACGTGGTTGTAAAATTTTTCAATTTATGCAAATATTTGCATTACAAATTACCAACTCGAGGGCTGCCCACCCCGCCACCCTCTTCCCGACCCCTTTCGCCTACCCTACGTACCGCTCTCATAGCTTTTGCTGCACCTCTGCATAGAAACAGCTGCTTTAGGGCCGCAGTCGTTGCACCTGACCTACAATGTGCAGCGTCTCTGCTGTTGTGTTGTCTGTCGTCTGTTGTGTGTGTGTTGTGTAAAACAACAAACACACCCACTTTACACACACACACACTCATCACGCACAGCAGCTGAGCTGATCACAAGATCGATTGCAAAATCAACGCGTTTTACGATTGTTTTGGGTGAAAATTAGAAAGTTCAATTCTTTACAAACTGATTGAATGATTGCATGATTGAGTGAATCAAGTGAATACAATGAATACTTTAAACAGCATTAATCGATAGCCCAAACATTTGTTTAACGAGCATATGTGTCGGCATTCTTATCAGTTCAGCTGATTTGGCTGCATATTAGTTCCCGCTGGGGAATCGAGAGTTTCATCATTTACCTACCAATGCAGTCCCCCCCTTTCCCCATTTCCACCTGCGTTAATTGTTTACCTGGCACTCTGTTGACCCCTCTCCTGCTGGCCCTCCGCCAGCTCTGTCTGGCCAATATTGACACTTTGGGAAAGCTGCGTTTGTATTTGGCTTACAGACGTTGCCACTCAAGTAGCCAACTCTGCTGCCGCTCTGCTTGGCTTATCAGCATACGGGACGCAGTGAAAAGCGGCTTATCAGCGCCCAGCTGCTGTACCGCAAGCACTGCACGAAAATCGCATTAGATATAATGCATATTATAATAATAATAAAAAAACATTGTAAGGGGTCTAAAATACTACCAGCAACCCCCTCGCGGTCTCTCGACAAATTGTCACCGTGTTATTTTCACGCCTATTTGAGAATTATGCAGCAACAGACGAGCACTAAACCTTTTTTTGTTGTTGTTGTACTCAAATAGGTACATTCCTGCAGGGGTGTCGAGGGTTGAGGGGACACTGGGTTGCCGTGCTAATGAGCCCAGATTTGTGTAACGGCACGGCAGCGGCTTAAGCGTCATCTGGGACCTGATAATGGACTCAGTCTGAATTCAAACTCAAAGTGAAACGCTTCGAGGTCTGATGATGAGCGCGTGCATGTCAAATTATTTGCGCGTCTCGCATTCGCTTCAACTTGTAGATACGCTAGATACGCGAGTATCTCGCAGATACTTGCACTCAAGCCACTTGAAAAAAAAATACAACAAAAAATACCAAAAGACCAGCAACAACATTAGCTTATCGCTGGAGTACACTGAACTTGTCACTGAATGTTACGCTCTTGTTTCATGCCCAAATGGAATGGAATGGAATGCGATTCATATTTGGGGCGTTCTTGTTGTTGTTGTTGCTCGCGTTGTTCTCTGTGTCTCGTTTGTTGTTGTTGCAGCCACTGACAAGTTCAAGTGCGTCGTCGAGTGGGGAAAACCACGAGGTAACTCACGCCAAAAGTATGCTAAGATATCTACAGGAAACAACAGAGTTATAAACTGAGAAAAGCTAAATTTCGAAATTTATTTAAAAATTTGCTATATATTTAAAAACATTAAATTTGTGGATAATTTATAAATATAAAATAATTCAAATTTAACTTTGAAAAATAATGAATACAAAACTGTTATATTTAGCATGCAAATATTAATATTAAATACCGTTTTACTTTATTATATAACTTGTAAATTAACGGATTTTAAAATTGCAAAATTTTAGCATGCAAACAGTAAAATTAAATCCGGGTCCAGCTTAAATATATTTATAAAGTAATACATTTAAAAGCAACCATTTAAGTGTTTAAACTTAAAGGGATTTAATAAAATTAAGATATTTAAAGGTTTTCTACATAATAATTATTTTATATCAAACTATTGCCTTCGTTGTCCACTGTCGTATTTGAAGCCAGCGTAAAAGCACATAAAAATTATATAAATATTTCCATAGTCAGCGCACAAAGCACATAACAAAACAAAACAAAACCAGAAACAAAACCAAAAGCAAAGACATGAAACAACTGTTAACTGTCAAAGTCAGTAAACTCAACGTAACGTTCCCTTTGGAACTTCATTAGAGCGCACGCCCCTTGCAAAAAACAAAACAACAGTTATAACAGCGACACAACGGCACAACGACAACAACAGTGGGACAGAAAGAACACGAAGCAGGAACAAAAACAAACGACAAGGAAAATGAGACAAAGTGCACAGCGAGGCAAAAGTTGCAATTGCAGCCGCAGCCGGCAATGCACAGGAACCGGGAGACTGAAACAAGCACCGCAAAGAGAGGGAGAGTAGGTAGGCAGAGAGCGGGTAGAGTGTGTTAGAGTGGGAGCAGCAACAACAGCAGGGAGAGGGTTGAGCAGAAAAAAAGCGCAAGGTGGATGATGCAAGAGTATTAAATAACGCGAAGTTTGCCAAAGCAACCCCTAAAAAAAAACACACGAATGTAAAAAAAATAAAAACAACAAATGACAAGCAAACGAAAATTGCATTAAGTGCAGCAATGACAAATAGAGTGACCAATATATTAGGGTGAACATCGTTGTACGCACAATTGACAGCAGGAAATTTCACACTTGGAAGCGGTGCACACGTGGCAGCAGCAGCAGAGGAGAGAGCGAGAGAGAAAGTGTTTGTAATTGTTATTAAGCGATTACATGATTGATGAGCCAGCTGCCTGAAAGGGAGAGTGAAAGAGAGAAAGGGAGCGCAGTACACGTGGCTGTAATCAAGCGAAAGGATTGCTTTGCTTTCGACCATAAAAAAGTCCTCAAACGAAATCTTTATTAATTAATCATATACGATTTCCATGCAGCTTATCACGAATCTTGACCCAACACTTTTTTCGGCCTAAATGAACTGTGTTTCGCTTGGACTGAATTAATCTAATCACTGTCACATTCCGCAAATTCTGCTTAGGTAGCGTTCAATGTGATTTGGTTTTAAGTACCTGCGATTAAGTTTCAATCAACAAGTCGCACAATTGAAACGTGTGACACGTGTTGGCCGGGCCAACTGAGAATGTAAACAAGTTTGCCACTTTTGCACACTAAAATTTTGAAAGAACTCCAACAAATTTGTGTATAAAAATTTAAATCAGATTTCGGTTGACAAGTCTCTCAGTTCACGTTGCCTTTCAGCATTTAATCTAGCAAGTGGATCGGGCTTATTCGATTTGCAATACGAATACGAAACTCGAGACAAATTCAAATGGTCGAAATGCGCGAACTAATTATGGCTGGAAAACGAAACCAAAACATCATCGAGATTAGATTGCTAGTGACGTAGAGCGCTTAAGTATTGGCTAGACGGAGCAAGAGTGGAATGCTCCATGTGGCTGCCTTTCAAATGCAGCTGTATTGGTGAGCTTTTGAAAGCTCCGCTCGAGCCTGTCTGTGAGTTGTGTAGGTGTGAAAGCTGCTTCAGTTCTTTATTACTAGGTGGTCCTGCTATGTAACCTGGACAAGTCAGACACGTACCGCCTGAATTCCTCTAGTGGAAAGTAAAATAGCTGAACATATTTAGAGAGACAGAACTCTTTAGTATGCAAAGCACATGTCGTCTACAATTGCGTCAGACAATCAAAAGAAGCAGCAGAACTCTAAAAGACAAAGACAGAAAAAGTAGAAAAAGACGAAGACGAAACGTTCTTAAAATAAAAACCTAACTCAAGTTCATTTGGGCGTCTGTTGTGCTTCTGTCTGCATACCAAAAAGGTAATTATTAGCCGCATTGTAAAGGAAGCAACCAACAAAAAGTAAAGCAACAGAGACACAGACCCTAGAAGTAATATCAAATTACATTCCATACATGAGAAATGTGGCATAGAGACAGCCAGACAAAAGTGGAATGCCAGCAGCTCGAGGGAGCAGGGGAGTAGGTTGCGGGTTGAGTATTAGCTGAGCTTTTGTGTATTAGAAACTGGCCCTAAGGCTTCCATTTCAATCTAGGGTTGCTACGACTAGAAAGCTTTCGAGCAAAGTTTATTTATTTCCAACTGAATTAAAGCTTGTTTATTTTTTATGAATCGGTTGATAGCTCAAGATTTCTGGTTTCAGCTGTCTTTCATTGAAATTGTATGCCGTTTGCCAGCTAAACATAAATTAAACTAATACGCAAATGAAAAATGGAATCAAATAAACCAGAGCACCAGAATCAAGCTACATTTAATTGCTTAGCAAAGCAAAAGCGTCGCGAATTCGCCAAGCAGACCAGAGAACCGAGAACTGAGAACACCCGCCCCAAAATCAATGAATTTGCGAAATTATTTGAATTCAGTTCGTATTAAAAGCGGTTTAAATAAATTTCTTTATTTTTTTAGTATTTTTTTTATTGTCTGCTGTGAAATTGAAAAATGATAAAAATCGCACAGAGGCCAAAAGGCATTTGATTCTTGATTCCATAACTATAGTCTTATTATGATTCTTTTTTTGGGGACTGCCTACTGTGAGGGCAAAAAGTTTCGGTACGGAATTGGGCACTGTAATTTGCACATGGCACTGGCCTCTGCTCTCTGAGCTCTGTCCCCCTCAGTCTCTGTGCATCTCACTCTCTCTCGGAGGCTTTTATTTAGTCGATGGTCTCTTGTATTGATTTCTCGTGCACTTTTTGAGTCGCTTTTGTTGCCTTTGTTATTATTTGTGGCTTGTGCGCGATTTTCACTTTTCAAAAAAAGCAAAGAGAAAAAGAAATGAAAAGAAACGAGCATAGAATGGAATGGAATAAGAGACCTTCGTCTTAAGAAACTACCCTTCAAGTGGTTGGTTGGTTGTTCTTTAGTTCAGCATTCTAAGCTGAAATCAATGACCTTTTCGGCCCGAGCTTGGGCCGCTTCCAAAGGGGATTAGTCAGCGTCAAATATACCCATATATAAAACTATATATATACTCGTATATACTATATAAAAAATATATATGCTTATGGTCGATCGATAGTCTTGGCTTTTTCCATAAACATTTTCGAGTGCGTGTTGACATTGAGAAAGAGCAAAAGTTCCTCTCACAGTAGTTCCTCTTGAAAGTATTCATGAATACTACTCAGACCCGACACGGCTCTTAGAGGTAGCTTTTGTTTAACAAATTATAAAGAGCTCACGATCAGCAGCGAGATAAGTTCAAGTTGGAGAGATCCGATGAGAAGATGACTTAATTGTTGTTTCAATTTTCAGTTGTCAGCTTTCAATACTTCTCTCATCCAGACGGAAGTTGTTGTTTCGAAATAACAACAGAAATCAATAAAATAATTAATAACCATCAATAATCATTAATAATCTATATGATTTATGCTAATTTGTTGTTTATAACGCTTTATTTATAGTAGATATCGTAAGTTGTTTTTATTTTTACGATCACACAACTGATACTCATCACTTGTATCTTTGTATCTTTCTACTTGCAGGTTACTACAGTTCATGCTGCTCAATGCCAGGATTATTTTTATACTGATGGTAAGTAGTAGTACCAGTAGCTAGAGGATAACTGTTTTTAGGGGGTATAAAGGGGGTTTTTTTTAGGAAAAGTTAACTAGAGCTAGCTGAAGTTCAAGTCTACGCCTTTAGGTATTTACAGGGTGTTTTTGAGCCGTGCTTTGTTTCACTTGCACAGTTTAATTAAATGCCAAGTACTTGTACATGACGCTGCTAAACTTTAAATGGGCGTGTTTTAATATTATCTTTATTAAATATCGCATTGCTTTGATTGATTTACAATTGCTTGAATAAATTTTATTCTGCATCAAGTTTAACAACTTCCTTTCATCAAAAGATACTTTTCCATACATTTAGAAACTCTGAAAAAAATCAATGTTGTGACAGTTGTTGTTTTTTGTTGTTGTCATTGTTTTGGGCACTCCAAATAATTATCATAAAAAACCGAAATATCAATAAGTGTGTAGTATTTCTTTCCGTTTGATTATTATAACAAGATCGAGTGTGTAATCACCAGTGAAGTGTGTGGTCAGTTAGCTGCGACTCCGAGGGGACTGAGGGACGGAGGCAGTGTGTACCAAGAGGGGGCAAGTACGATATCTGAGGCGGTAGACATGTGTGTGTGTACATTGGAGTGGATTCGTCTCTCACTTCTGCTTTTTGGGGATCTGTTTTTGGGGGCACTGTCTCAGGGCTGGAGTCACTTGAGCACAAGCAACATAGTAATAAAAAAATAATAATAATTATGATTATTACACACTCACACACACACACACTCAAGCTTAAACGTCATTGAACTATGGAAAAGGTCGCACGTCACAGCCACAAAATTCGAAAACTGAAAAGCATTTTTATGAGCAGGCCCCTTCCCTCCACCCCAAAACAAAGAGGGGAAAGGGCGCAAAATATATATAAAATAAAACTGACACTTTGGGTTATTGCTGTTTGATTTTGTGTCAACTTGAAAGTGATGAAATGCTGACAAGCAGATGAATAAGTTCAGTTAAGGAATTTCAACTCCAGTCACGCAGCTGTCAAAGCAAAGAGAGAGAAAGGAAGGGAAGTAGGGAGAGCGAAAAGTGGAGCTTGTGTAGCGCCATAATCATCAATAAATTTGTACTTACGTCTAATACCAACAGTAACTACAACTCCTACTAATGTCGGCTGTAGTGCCGTGTGGCAAGTCCATTAAAATTCCAATCACAGCGATAATGAAAGGCTATAGATACATTTATTAATTTATAGATATCACCTGTATATATATAGATTTATGCACTGTACTGCTGACTAGCACTTTGACGTTATCATCAATCCGTCGAAATGTTTATGCAAATTATGGCAAAAAACGTGTCACTGATAGCCAAACACGTTCAGAACACGTGGTAATAAGTGGACTTGGTACCAGATTTGATAGCTATAGTGGGTTGAAAGAGTTGTTCAACTTGTGGGGGTCTTTCAGTTTGATTGATTACATGACTGTGGGCTTACAAAAAGATTTACGTTTTGGGAATTATAGTAAGAAGAACATTATATATTTAATTTCCATTTTCGATTAAAGCGCAAATTTCATAGTCCACTATTTCTAAGTTTTATATCATAATTTACTATCTAGCATTTATGGTACAGCTGCCAGTTGTCGCTACATTGTGCAGGATTAGCTTATGTTCCATTCAAAAACCAATTTCCAGAGCTACCATAACACGCACACAACTCCAACTGCAGCCGTTTTAATGGCCACTCTGGCTGACCACTGGGGGCTCAACATTGGCCATAAAAAAAGGAGGTAAGAGCAGAGACCTTTGGCCAACATGTCGGCATTTGTGTCACATCTGTGTGGCTCAGGCTCAGTCACGGCCTCAGGTTCGGTATGTGCCTCAGACTCAGCCTCAGGTTCACGTTCAGTTGGAGGTTCAGTTTCATTTTCAGTTTCTGTTTCGGTCTCATAATAAAAAGCTCATCGTATTAATGGAAATTTATAGGCAATTGGCCGCTTTTGGTCTGGCCCGTAGCAGGATTAGCCACTGACTACGTTTAGGCAGAGTTTTGGGGATTTAAGTTTGCTGTCTTTCATATGCTTTATACTCAAAGAATTCTCCTCTTCTTCTTCTACTCTTGCAGGTAATGTTTGCTCTTGTAACTACAACATGTGCAAAGAAACCCGACGAATACATATTAACACTCAAGACCCACGACAATCGGGCGCTACACATCAGTGCGCACGGCCGGGTCACCGCAGAGGATATATCTCTGGCACGTAAGTACGAGTTTATCTAACTAAAGTTTAAGAGTAGCCTTTAAGGTGTCATAACTTTGCTCTAAACTGATTATTGATTAAAAATATGTTTAATGTGGACTAAAAAATAATGATAGGTCGAAAAAACTCATGTATTTTATGGTTTAGTTTTCAAGGTTTGGTTTTCAAACCTCGTATTTTATTCTTAAAGTATACCTAAACTTATAAATAAAATTATTTAAGGATTTTCCTAGGCATCCTACTAGTGTTATAGTATTTCTTCAGCCCTTTATCTGATTCCTACTAGTATTTCTTCAGCCTTTTATCTGATTTATTGTGTATGACTTGAAGGTTTGCTCATCAATTGCTCACTATCTGCTTGGTCAAATGGTATTTAAATTGAATTGGCATTTATTCTGAACTCTGTTGCTGTCTGTGCATATTGTGGGCTTAATTAAATGATTGGTAATTTAATATTTGATTGATGTTATGCCCCGCCATGGGCGCCAGTTCCACGCGACGCTTGCGGTTTCAATTTATTGCTGTTCAGTTTTTGTTCTTATTTTATACGGAATTGTCATAATTTTGTTGTTCTGTTCTCGAATTCATGCGGTTTTCCGAGCCGTTTGTCAGTTGCCAGTGGGTGAAGTTCAGGAGCGAGCGACACAAGTGGGTTGATCTCTACACGAAAGTGACAGCCGCCACAAGCAATAAGCGTGAGAAGACATACACACGTAACTGTAACCAGAGAGCAATAGATGTGGACCTACTGATGTTTGAGTAGTATTTGATGTAGTATAGGTTAGGTATAGGTGTAGGGTTGCCATACTGCGATTAAAGCCACACTGAGTGTAGGAAATTTACTATCACAGCCACTTGATCAGCGCAAAGTTCAGAGATCTTTCAACAACCAAAATTTGTGTACACATTTTTCACACGTGAA
Organism: Drosophila dunni; assembly: GCA_018152125.1. NCBI lineage: Eukaryota > Metazoa > Arthropoda > Insecta > Diptera > Drosophilidae > Drosophila > Drosophila dunni. The sequence goes on along the minus strand of JAECXC010000339.1, from coordinate 8,311,099 downwards.
ATTATGTTTTTTGGAGAGTAGAAGAAGAAGAGCACTGTAGTTTATTGATAAATTAATTGATGTATTCGTTGTTTTGTCAGTTTGGTATTTTATCTTATCTCTTCAACTTATTTATTTGGTTAGTTTGTGTTTTTTCGTGGAAGGGAATACTTGGGCTTAAGTGCCAATCTTGCCAGACTTAGCCAATTTGATCGATTTGTTTTCAAGCGTTGCCATATCGAAGGTCTAACTCCCCCCAAACCCCCCCGTCCAACCAGTTCCACTTGAAGATTGCTTTTTTGAGAAAAATTCCGTAGGTTTTCAGGGTTAAAGCCATACGTCAAAAACATCAACGATACACGATTGGGGGATAGGAAGTTCAACGACTGTCAGGTCCCAGTGTTTTCGGGTGATAAAGCAGAAGTCTGAAGAACACTAGACCCAGAAGACGCGCTAGACAAAGAGCCGCTGTAAAGTTAATTTCATTAACTGTCTGATTCTTGTCCGCGCTGTCTATCGCGCTGCCCCCGACCCTCTTGAGTGCTAATCAAACCTATCATAACTTTATCGAAAACCTTTCAATTAATTGGGTTATCTTCGCGCTCAAGTGTGCGCTCCATTCTAGTATTAAATATTTACTTAACTAACTGAAACTATGTTTGCTTATAATTAATTAAATTTGATTTGGTTTTCATTATTAATTTTTTTTGTTCTTTTTATTTCTTTAGAATCCTTTACAATGGACAGTGTGGGCGATCCGTTCAGCGAGGATTTCAAAATCAGCATCTATGCCAAGGATGTGGGCTACTATTTGTGCTTTGCTCAAGGCAAACTTGTTGGAAAGGTAAGAAAAGCAGCCAATTTTACTTAAATAAATTATTTAAAAATCTGTTACTTAAATTTAATAACTTTTTTGTATATTTAAATAACTTTAAAAACTCCTTCTGCACTTTTAATTCAATTTTTCTCTTCTCCCTTTATCTTCTCCTCTCTGTCTCTTTAGAAAAACGTCACAAACGATTGCCACTTCAAAGAGTCACTGGATCACGGCTATTATCAGTATACCAATGCCTACAATCCGCTGCTGCGAGTGGGCATCAAGCGAAACTTTCGACCCATTGGGCCTAAGGATCAGCAGAAGTTGCATCGATTGCGCAACGCGTGTTTTGCCTTCTTCCGCGAGAGGGCCGACAAGTTTCGCAGTAATTTGGCGCATTGGCAGAAAAGTAGTAGTAGTAGTAGTAGTAGTACAACTAGTAGTAGTAGCACCACAACAACAACGACAACTACGACGACGACAACCACAACAACAACAACACCGAGCCCAGTAACAGCACGTGGCAAGCCGCTGCGACGCCTGCAGCCAACAAAAACAACAGCAACAAGTATTAATAGCGATAGTTCACCTAACCACAACAACAACAGCAACCAGAGCAACAACAACAACAATAGCAACAACAATAGCCATAAGTCCCACAACAACTTGCAGAACAGTGACGCGCTGCGTGAACAAAAGATAATCAAACGCAATCAGCTGAAAGAGCGACGCCTGCAACATCGCCTGCAACAGCAGCAGCAACAGCAGCGCCTGCGGCAGCGACAGCGGCAGCGGCAGCATGGCAATGCCTCTGGTGCCATGCAGCAACCGCAGCCCAAGAATTTGGTGGTGCGTCATCATCACAACAATGCAACGTTGCTGGAGCGACGACGACGCCGACGCATGCAGCGACGCCGACAACACCAGCAACAGCAGCTGCTGGAGGACGAGCAACTGAAGCGACAACATCAGCAACAGGGTCAGCAATCAGCTGAGCAATTGCCTACAGCATCCTCTTCTTCTTCCTCCTACTACACCGCCACAGCGGCCTCCACAGCGCTAACAGCCACCGCCTCGCTGGCGCCCTCTGCCCTAAATCTGTTTGCCATGTTGGCGGCGAGTCGACGCAAGCGTGGACGCCGAAAACGTGCAACGTCCGGTGGCAGCAATGCCGACGACATGGACATGCAGCTGGTGGAGCAGACATCCCAGCAGGAAGAAGAGCAGCAGCAGGAGGATGTGCAGCAGCAGCAACAGCAACAAAACGAATACTCAAAAGCCTATGTTAATAGTAATTTAAACTTAGACTTAAATTTAAAGTTAAAACAAATACTAAATTTAAATAGTAATAGCCCTAATATTAATAATGCAATACCTGCCTTGCCAAAAAACTACAACTACTTGTACAGTAACGAGCATTATAATATGAATACTAAAAGTAGCACGACTGATTCTAGTAGTTTAGACACTAGCACTAAGTTCGATAGTCCAAATAGCCATAGCCATAGCGATAGCCATACCGATAGTCGTAGCGATAACGATAGCCATAGCGATAGCCAGTTGAGAGAGTCGATCGAGAATGTTGACAATAATCTTAAGACACAATTAAATAACGATCGAATGGAAGCTGTTCGTGTTGTTGTTGTTGTCCCCAATCGCAATCATATTGATGCCAACGATATAAACGACGATTACAGCAGAGACAGCAGCAACAACAACAACAGCAACAACAACAAAAAATACAATAATAATATTAATGAGGAGGAAGATCAGCTGCAAAGTTCCTTAACTGGTCTACAACTGCAGCAACAGCAGCAACAACCGCAGCAGCAACAACCACAGCAGCAACAACCGCAGCAGCAACAACCTAATATTCTTAATTTAAATGCAAATATTAATGTTGTTAACGATCATCATGATGATGACATTCATAATCCCAATAGTAATTATAATGAGCAATTTGCGAATGACGATGAAACGATACGAATTCAAAATAAATATGAAACACATATAGTACAATACAAACCTGACGTATTCATTTCGAAACATGGGCAGGGGTCTGGGAATATATATATTTTAAAAATTTACAGCTTAAAAATGATTCTTTAATTAAAAAATAAATTTCAATCAATTTTCGCTTAAAGAGTCGTATTTATAGATACAAGTCTGAGGAATTGTGAACCTCAGTCATAAAAAAAGTCATAGCTATAGATAAAAGTCTGAGGTTCACAACTCCTCAGTCTTTTATTTATAACAATTCCTCAGACTTTTATCTACTACGACTTTTTAAACTAAAATTGATTGACATTTACTTATGGAACTATAGCTAATCCTAAGTTCCTTAATCCACAAGTATCAGGACTGTGGGTCTTTAGCTCTTTCAGAAGTTTGAAGCAGCTTTAGCTAGCAAGCTTTGTAGTGGCATTCCCTGGAATTCATTAGGGTATCTATAACTAATCATAAACTCAAAAATTCAAAAGTCTAAGAACTACGAGACTCTAAGTTTAGATTTGATTAAACTTTGAAGTAATTTATATAAGGATCTATAAAAAGGAATGCTATTCTAGTGCAGAGCTACAAACTCAAAACAAGCTCCAGAACTACAGGACTCTAAGGTTCGGTGGGCCTTACTTTATGCCGCTAAATTTTTAAAGTATTTCCCTGAATCGTAATAATGAATTAATATAAAGATTTTCCATTATAAATTTACCGTTTTTTCGCAAAACCTTTAAAGAGTTTTACAGACACCTATAAATTTATTAATATAGAAATCTTGTATTATAAATTCTTTACTAATCCTAAGCTTCAAAATCCCCAAGTTCCAGCACAACGGGTCCCTAAACAAAAGTTTTATTTTATGAAACTATACATAACATCTTAGTAATTATTATAGGCAACGATAATAGGGAATCTATTTTTTAACTAGAGCTACAGAGTTTCAGAGCGAAGACTCTTTAAGTTTTATTGGATATAATTTTCAGCAGCTATAACTTGGAAGTATAGAACTGTACTTACTTTGCTTAATATAGGAATCTTTTACTAATCCCAGTCTATCCACAATTTTCACAACTTAGGCACTTCAGGGTCACTTTGCCAAACCGGAAAAAGCATCGTCGAATGGTTTCGCCTTAATTAAAACATAAAAAATCATAAGTTAGAAATCGTAATACGAAAATCGTGTAACAATTGATAAGAATCAACAACAATGCGACAATGTGTTAATCGGGCGAGTTGACCTCAATCTGGACAGATTGTAATGCTCATAAAAAGGCCACAATTTCAGATCGTAGATCGCGTGGGAGTATTCAAGTTTTATTTCTGTATAATTTATAATAATTTTTTGTGTTGAGGGAAAACTAAAACTAAATTGATCGATAGATATGCTGGAATGTTGACACCGCATAAATAAATTGTAAATCATAAAATAAATATGTATTTCATTATTATTAATATATGCAAAGTACACAAGATTTATGGCTTGTCCAAAATTAATTACCCAAAAGCCAAAGCAAAAAAAAAATGTGTGAATGCTGTGGCATTTTTTTGTATTTTTTTCTCGATTTTTTATTATTTTTTTTTCGTATTGAGATATGCAAATTTGGCGCAAGTGCGACGAGTGGCAGCTGGGGACAGTGGGACAAACGGACTGTGCACGGTGGACGTTGGTCAAAGTGTGGGGCATCAAAACTTCAAATCATATTCAAAATCACTCTCAAAACATGTCCGTTGTTATTGAGATTTATCAAGCTGCTCAGCGGTCTTAGATTCCCCGCCTTTCCCAACTGCCCCTCCCTTGCAGCCACTCTCCTCCGATCTGGCCAAAACAAAGGCCAAAACGAGGCGTCGACGATCAACAAAAAAAATATCAATACATCGAACATGTATAACTATATATACTCGTATAATGAAAGAGCAGGCGTGAGGGAGAGAGCGCAGAGCGAGAGGGAGGAAGCGGGGGAGGAAGAGAGAGATAAAACCTGGCGCCGTCTGCGCACGCCTCAAAACGCCAACGCCGACGGCAACGGCAACGCTAATGAAATTTTATTATGCGCCAGAAGTAATAATTTATAAATTTGTTTAACAAAAAATATATTTGTTAAGCAATAAATTGAAATACACAAATCAGTTGTCATTGCGCGGCGACAGCAGATGCTCTACAATACAAATAAGGCGAGAGTGTTTCCAGTTTTTAGTCGCTTTGAGCTTAAAGTAACTCAACTTTTGATTATTTAAGAATTTTGGTGTAGAAATAAATTTATAATTTAGCTAAAAGACGGTAAAGTTTAAAAATAGTTTAAAAATATAAAAGTGTTTGCTATAAAAATGTATAGCAAATATGGGGGAGGTTTTATAGATCGATATTTGATAAAAATATTAAACAATTTAAATTATAATCAAATGGAAATTTTATTAATTTTATATATCTTCTACTAGTTTCCTACACAAATTAAATATTCTTACCCCAAAGAATATATAGTCATTATTTAATTTTTATTAAAAATATTTATTAAACTAGTCTGCAGCCATAAACTGTTTCAAACCTTAAATTTAAAAAACAAAAGCTGTCTATTAACTAAATTTTGCATATATTTATTAAATATGGGGTTTTTTTCTTAAACTTATTGACATTTCAGTTGGAATTCTAATCCAAATCCGGTGGCTCAACGGCGCCTTACACAGAAGTCTCACACATTTTGATGGGTTCTTTTGAATTTGTTTATCTATATTTTTTGTGTGATAACCACAAGTTATTATTATTATTATTGTTGTTATTGTTGTTATTGTTGTCATTGTGGTTGGGATACCACTGGGGGAATGTTTATTAGCCAAATTAGCGTGTCAGGTGAAATTTAAGCAGATTTTGCTGTGAGCAGTTGTGGCTCTTTATGGGAAAATGATTAGATCCGCTTATGGTGTGTATTTTAGTATTTTTTTCTACTCTTTTTTTTTTTTTGAAAATTTTATGCGTTTATTTTTATGACAGTTATTCTAATGAAGAAACATTTTAAGCCGCTGCTTAAATGACGGAAATACCACAGTTCCACTCACCGACGCAAACTTGAAACTCAGCGTGTCTATATGTATCTAAGCTGTGTGTGTTTGTATCTGTATCTAGGATTTTAGATCTCAGATCTCAGATCATTTCGTGTTGACTTTTTCACCATTTTTCAAGTGCAGCTTAAGTCGGGATTTGCATTTGCAGTTTGTATTGCCGACAGGCAGACATTACGGCGCATTAGATGAGGCTTATTTTAATTGTTGTAAATTAAATAAAATTTGCATACGAAAGTATTTGTTGTCATTTGCTGTTTGTTGTTGACGGTTTGTTGTGCGCATTGCCGTTATTACCTGAAAGCCAAGAGATTGTGCCGAAGACCATGCTTTTTGAGCAAGAAGATACAATAAAAAGTTGTAATAGAAAGGCATGGAAAGTGTTGTATAATTTGCATATAAATAAACCATTTAATTTAATTATATTTATTTTATATACAAAAATAAAAACTTTAACTATTTAAGGCAAAAAGCGGCCAAGAAATTCCTTTCTACTAAACAATCTTTTTTTAAGAAAAGCACCTACCCCGACTGTACTTCTAACGGGTGTTTTAAGTGCCTCAGGCGTTGAATGTATATAAAGCTATGAACTGGCTGTGTTAAGAAAGATACACATGGCAGTTAACAGCAGTTTTTACCACCCACCAAACAGCCAGTTGACCGGCTGACAATTTGGCCAAAACTGCGTCACATTAGACCCACTTGGTACTGTCACCACAGTGCCGTACGACGGCTCAGCGTTTTGGCATTTTCGATTTATAGCGACTATAAGAAATATTTATAGCAGTCTACAAAATCAAATCAAAATTAATGATGATCAAACCAGTCTGCAAATTGTCGATTATGAACTCAATTTTTTTGTTGTTGTTTTCCGTCTTTTTGGCGCCATTTAAACGCCGAGTATAAAAATAAGAATTTTATAATGCAACTTGAAATCGGTTAAAGAAAAAATAGAAACAAAGCAGAGAGAAAATAAATAAATACCTGAGATTTTAACGACATCATTAAAAGTGACCGAAAACTGCGTATCTTAACCCATGACGACATCAAAAATTATTTAACGACTTCGCGCCTCAGAAACCAAAGTGTTCTCTAAATATCTTGATATTTATACATTTATTTTGAATTTTTTTAGTCTTTTTTTCTTTAGCTATTTTGAGTTTGATGGGAACACACTTGTGTGTGTTTGGTATTATTCTTGGAAACCGGTTGCTGCTGCCATACGTTTCGAGTAATCCCGTGAACGGTTTAAAATTAAAAACTGACGCGCACTCAATTAAGTTTATTGCATTGCAAATCATGTCCGTAACCCATTTTTATGACGTCCAATGCCAAATTGTTTGCCTTGCCGGAGGTGTCAAGATGATTTGTCAACGCGACACGCCCAGCCATAAAACGCAAACAGTTAGAATGTATCTGTAGCTGGTGTAGCTGTAAGTACTCGCATCTCACAGTTGTATCTCCAAATGCTCTTTGCCAACTTGTTGCACTTGATTTTTTATGACCATGCACATTAAAAATGATGGAATGCCAGCTGACAACAACAACAACAACAACAGCAACGAGAGCTCTGTTAATGACACCAAAAGAGCCTGTTGTGCGGGTGTTGCTGAGGGTCAAGCATACCCTGCCCGTACCCTTACCCCTACTCCTACCCTACCCTACCCCTTTCCTACCCTCTTCTTGATCTTCCTCCATGTCTTCTTCTGCTTCTCATCAATAATTAACCACAGTGCGACCTTCCTCAAAGCATTTGCTGTTCTTCTGGCGGATTTCGTGCAACTACCATAAACGCAGGGTGTGGGCAGGGGGGGAGTAGCTGAGACAGCACTGTTACCTGTTGGCAAACCTACTAACTACTAACTGTCTTAAGCAAACAAAAAATACTAACTGTTTGCAGCGTCAGCCAGTTGGCTTAGTTCTACCACTTTCTTTCAACACTCCGTTTTTAGTTAAGTACGAAACTCCCGACTCTTTTTCCAACATTTCAGTTATTAGCTGTTCGGATTTTAACGCCTTTCTGGCAAGTGGGTCGCAGCAGTTAACAATGTATCTTTAACATCTACTTGAGGGTCAACTCTGTGCGGAACTTACATAAAAATATTTACAAATAAAGCTTAATGAAAATAATCACATAACATAAAAATAACTTTTAGTATTACATTTTATGTGTATTATAGATAAATTATTAAAAAAAATGGGTTACATAATTAGATAAATTATGGAAAAATACTACTAATATTCATAACTAGTTTTTAAATAAACTGACAAGTTCTTTCACTTTTAGAATTCTCTAAAAAATGGAAAAAAAAATGTTTTCCTATCGCTTAACTACATAGTATAATAATATAATAATAATAATTAACTATTATAATTTTTTTATTATAGTTTAACCTTTTGTTTTTAGATTTTATTTCATTCGAGATTCTTAACCTTAAAAAACTATATTAAAAATTAAAGCCCACAATATAATACTTATAAAATCCAATCCCACTTTAGTTGCCAGCAAAATCAGTTGAAATATATGAAAAAAAAAGCATTTTATAAAAATTATTAATATATAAAGATTAATAAAATGTAAAAGTGTTAACAATTAGCGCTTGTCTCAAAGTATAACACCAAACTCTGATTACTTTTGAACAACAGTAAAATAAATTCAAATAACAGGAAACTGGAAGATTCTATGCAGAGATAAATAATTATAAAGATTAATTACACCAATACTTTACTAACAATTAAAGCGCAGCTGAAATTGTAAAATTTTACAAATTTCAGCGCCACACCCCTTGCGCACTGCTCGCCACTCAGATCAGCATGTCACAAGGATTTCAACACAGTCCAGTATTTTGAATAGTTAACGGCAACTTAAGCTCCCCGTGGATTTCGCACTGGAATGTGTAATACAAGTGGCAACAACAACTTTTTTTGGCCAAAACCGAGTTTAGATTTTAGCTGCAAATATTTGAAATAGCTGCCAACACCTGGCTTGAAAAACACCAAAAAAAAAGTAGCTGAAAACTGAAAATGCTGCACAATTCAACAAATTGTTTACGTGGCAGCCGAACACAAAAATTCGAATACAATATTATTAGCAGAGCTTCACCTCTCCCTCACCCCCAGGGTCTCTTGGCCAGGCTGTGGGCCTAAAGCAGCTGTTGGCTAGTTAGTCGGCCTGTCAATCGCTCAGCGGCTAAGGACTAAACAATTTGACAAATTGCCCAAGCGGGGGCAGCTCACAAAGCAAAATCAACATAAATTCTCAGCTGAGAGTGAGAGAGAAAATACCCCCCCAAAAAAAAAGAGTTTTTCCAACTTATTATACCCTTGCAGAGGGTATATTGTTTTTGTCACGAGGCGTTTCCGACCAAAGTATATACATATATTCTTGACCAGCATCAATAGCCGAGTCGATATAGCCTTCTCCGTCTGTCCGTCTGTTTCTATGCGAACTAGTCTCTCAGTTTTAAAGCTATCTTAATGAAACTTGGTACAGATGTGTATTCTCTCTGCACGCAGATCAAAAATCGGACAGATCGGAACACTATATCATATAGCTCCCATAGGAACAATCGCTTGAAATACTTAGTATGAAAATGTTCGGTGTCTATTGACCGATTTCAACGAAATTCACGGAGAATCAATTTCTGACCGTGTCCCATCTGTTGGTCAAATTTCATCTTAATCGGACTTCAATATCATATAGCTACCAGAAATAATTGGTGATTGAAACCAAATTAACGCAATATTCATGACTGCAAGGGTATTTAATCTTCGGCGAGCCGAAGATAAACGTTTTTCCTTGTTTTTTTTCTCCACTTTTTTTTGGGAAAGTGGCAAAGCACTTGACAGTTGCCGTTGCCGTTGCCTTTAACATTAAGTTTAAGTTTACCTTTGTGGCACTTTCAAATACATTTCATTGTCAGAGAGCTGCGGAGTCTTTATAAGTCTCCGATCGGTGTATGTAGATTCTTTGGGATCGCTTTTGGGTTCGCCTTTCTATTGTTCAGAAATTTGTATATTTTCTTTGCTGGCCGCTTTTCATTTTCAATCAAGCCTGTCAAATTTGTCAAGCTCGACAAGTTTTCAAGTTTTCAAGTGGTTGGTGGACCCAACTCCCAGCGCATCTTCGCTGGAGCTTGTGTGGGTCTGCTTGGGTTCTCCTCCAAGCCTCCACCCCTCCGCCCCTCTCCACGCCCCACTCTACACCCCCCTCCTGCCTTCTTATCAATGGCATCTAATTAAATGGCGTTGATTGTTGTTGCCACATTGACAAATTGTTTTTATTTATTTGGCGGCCTTTTGATTTTGATGCGTTTTTGATTGGCTTTTCGTTGCGCGTCGGATTTAAAAATGGAAAATGGAAATGGAAATGGACACAGATGTAGATACAGTCAGTGTGAGATAGAGTCTCTGGTTTTTTGATTTATTTCCCTAATACGATAAAGCAAAAAGCTTTCGGCTTGAATTATGCGCTACATGATTAACCGTTAGGCCAGACGTGTCAACTGTTTTGTAGTCGCCTCCTCCACTCCTGAGATTTAGGGGGGATTTAGGGGGAATTATCAGAGACCACACAACAAATCCCCCCTTTGGTTGAATTATGAGCGTCTGGCTTGCCAAATTTATAAAGAATCCAGTTTTCAGCTCAACTGTTTAACATATATTTTTGACCAGCTAATGGAACTTGTTAAAACATCGTTTAGTTTAAATTTTAAGTAACGAGCTGCTGAAAAATGCTTTGAAATGTGCTCTTAATTATTCTGAGTATTTAAAATTAAATTCCAATTCAGTCATATCTTTAAACATGTATCTTAAGTAAAGCTCTTCCCCGTCTGCCCTACACCAACTTGAGGCTTCCACATTTGAGGCGCCACAGGTGTCAAGCTACTTTTCTATTGACACCTTTGAACAATGGACGAGTCTAGAGTTATGCATAGAACTCATTTATATGTCAATTCTCAGATTCTCGCAGGTCTCTAAAAATGCTCAAATTCTGAGATTCGATCGATCGCACGTTTATTGTTTGCCGCCCTATTGAATAGGCGATAGCCCCGCCCCCTAACCCTCCCCTCCCTCCACCTTTACTGAACTTGGATTCCAGTTCGTCGTTCTATGATTGAGATCGGGGCATTTGGGTATATGAAATTGATGTGGATGACGCCGTTGTTGACGATGACTCTGATGACTTCATGGCAGTCAATCGACGTGTACTTCGTGTGTGTGTGTCAGCGTCACATTTGAATAAGTAAAGAATATTTTTAAATAATTTTATATATACTAGACACTTAACCGAACAATAGAAATAGCTAAAAGTTTCAACTTTTGCAGCGATTTGATGTAAATTCTGATTCCAATCCCCACGGGAGGCTACGCAAACTGCGGTAAGTGTCCAAATATTTCAGTATTCAGTATTTTAAACTGGGTCCCATAATTACTCAGTCAGTCAGCGTCATGTGAATACTTTTAGCCATAAACTGGCTAAGATATGTGGCCATAAACCATAAGCATAACTTGCAGCGTACAACTCGGGAAAAACTAACAAATTTCTGGTAAAATATACAGAAATTAACATAACTGCATTTTCATTATGATCTTCGCTCAGTCGGTCACTCTGTCACTCTGTCAGTCACTTGGACTCACCCACAATTCATAGCTGGATTCTTAGTTCAAGTTCCAAATTAGTTTCGTTTCAGTTCATTTCTGTTTTTCAGCTTTTTTTTTCAGCTTTTTAGCTAGAAAGTAGTAAAAGTTCGTTTCACAACAATCATAAAAGAATCTTTTTTTCGTATGCTACTTAAATATGTAAATTTTTCCAAATGCATTTCTCTTGTTCTCCCTTTCCCTCTCCCTCCCTCTCCTTGCACTCCTCTCTCTGCCTGTTGTCCGTGGCGTGTCGCAGTCATGAGCTTTCGTGTCTTGACATGATTTTAATGACACACTCGCTTCACATGTTCTCCTGACTTGTTTCTAATGAGCATTTATTGACGTTTAAGTAATGGCTCGAAAGTAATTAAAACCGTTAAGTAGCTAAAGCCAAAGCTGACTGTATTCTGCTGACTGTTGTAAGACCTCAACAGGAAGTTCCTAGTGTAACTGGGAGCAGCTTAAGATACTCTGAGATATGTACAGTAATAAGGGCTTGGTGTTGTAGAACAGGAGGTTTTAAAAGACATTTTAAGGGCCTAAAGAAGTTTACTATTTTGAAATTAGGCATAAAAAGGGCTAGCAAAGGAAGTAAGTTCTGTATAAAATAATTTAAAGAACTGTTTAAGTAAAATAAATTTAAAAATTTATTTTTTTTGAGTTTTTTAGAAATTTAAAGCCTTAGTTTACTAAACACAATTTTTAAATTCCGAAAAAAATAATTTGAATTAAAAACAATTTTAAATAGTAAAAAACAAAAATATGTTTTCGTATAGTAATAAAAATACAAATAAAAATTATAAAAGTAATAATAATAATAATAATAATAATAATAATAATAATAATAATAATAATAATAATAATAATAATAATAATAATAATAATAATAATAATAATAGTAATAATAATAAGAATAATAATAATAATAATAATAATAATAATAATAATAATAATAATAATAATTTTTGCATACATAAAAACTAAAAATTAATCGCTTGTAAGATAAATTATTGGTGAATATAGTATATAAATTAATATAAAATGAATACTAATTTAAAATAAGTAAGCTTAGATAAAGTCAAAATCTATATAAATTATAAATAAATATATTTTTTTAAATATTTATATTTTTTTTTAACTAGAAATTTTTTAGTACCTTAAAGACAAAAAATGATCAGCTACATAAATATTATGCCCATAATTAGTACATGTTTAAGTTACCCTCACAGCTATTATGCAATTAACTATTAAGTTGGTGTGACTGGAGGACTCTGCGCATTTGGCAGTACCCTCACTGTACCCAACTGTAAACGGCTTCAAGCGAAACGGAATGCCACCCAACAGCAAATGAAAATCAGCTAAGATCGCAACCCTAAACGTCTTATCAGCGTGGCCAATTACAGCTAAAGAACTAAGTGCCAGATAAAACACTTTGGCTCGGACAACTCAAAAGAAGGGACAAGTTTATCGCTGGAATGTCGCAGTAGTCGGTCATACCCAACGTGTGACGATAAAAAAATGAAACAGAAAAACAGAAAACTGTTGCAAAAAACGAGTGCACGCAGCGTGTGGCAAGTTGGACCGTTGATAGTGACACCAGGAGAGCAGGTAAGGCGGAGTAGAGCAAGGGGAGGGAGGGAGAAAAGAACAAGAAGAGGCAGAGGAAAACATTCAAACGAATTGACAATTTATGTGCCGAGTGCGTGCATAATTCAGGCCGCATTTGCAACAGTCGCTGCTGCAACATAATAATTTTCCAGGTAAATAGGTGTGGCAACTGCTGGGCTGGCTAGGGGTAGGGGTAGGGTCGGGTAGGGGTAGCACAGGGTTTTGGGCCAACATCTTTTGGGCCCTAATAGCTATGTAATTTTTCTCTGCTCATTGATGTCCTTGCCGACTCGACGTCGTGTGCCAAATCCGCTTTTGTATCTCTGAGATACATAGATAGTTTATGCCCCTCCTGCTTGCGGTCTATATCAAAGCCAATTGTAATTTTTGCACCAACGTGATTTATACGCTCACTCGTTACTAACTCGATTCATTGACTTGAATTTTTATAGACTTGGCCAATTAACAGCTGCCTGCCACTTCCGTTTTTCAGGCATATCAATCAGCGCCCCCCCCCCCGGCAACTCCCGCGCACATCCATCTATCTATCTATCTCTATGCCTGTATCTCTTTCGTCTCCGACTGTGACAGATTTGTTGACAGCATGATCTATTTGCTGCTGAGATTACTCTAATTATGGCGTAATTATATAGCGCCAAGTTACAAGGTCAAAACTGGAGTCTGATTGATTTGCCGGCTGTGTTAATTGTCTCTCTGATTAATTGCAGTTCCCCTGCCACTGATTAACTGATAATGTGACTGTTGATAACGCAGTGTAGATGCAAACGGAACCGCGTTGTAAATGCATAAAAGTGATCAAAGCCCAGGAAATTGGGCACTTCAAAGACATTATGTAATTTAGCGGGAATTTCAATATAACAAAGTGAAGGAATTATTGATTAAATCTTTGTTTAGCTTGAGTTTTCCTATAACTAAGTAATACATAAATTTCATAACTAAACCAGCTTCCAGCCCCTTCTACTCACCAAATCTTTCCCCTGATTCCACACACTGATAAGCATAAAAATTCCACTTGAAACTGCTTTACCACTGCAGTTTTTATAGGGTCCATAATTCCCGATTGTCCCAGAGTTACATCAATAAATGTTGGAACAATTGATAATGGCACGCTTTTTGAAGAAACTCCTGAGGCGAGTGTTGATAACTTGGCTAATACTATTAAAATTCTCGGAATTGGCCCGGTTATGGTCATGGCCAATCGGAATGTCTGATTAAAAGTGAAAGAACAGAAAAAAAGGGAGTGATTCAAATGCGCAATTGCGGAAGTTCTCGGCACTTGTGAAAGCTTATCGAAGGAATTCCGATCGAATGATCGTCTTACATAAAAAATAGACCCAAAGTTTAGAGGGCGCGTGTCCGGAAACATTCCACTACCAAGAACTGAAAAGTGCATCCTTCTAGCCTACATTTTTAGCGTTGTCACGTTGACTTGCACTTTTAGACTGCAAAGATATGGCGTATATATAGGATTAAATGCAACCTTGACCTAGCACTACGCTGCCATATCAAGTTATAGCTGGAAGTGCATGAATAATCCACGTTCCAGTCGATAAATTGGCAAGTATTTACCACCCATTTATCGAATATCTGCGAAAAGTATGATAAATTTGAACCCAAAGGGGGTTTTTCAGCTGGCAGCGCAAGAGGGAGGCCCGTCGGTACTTGAGATGAGTGATCAGCGCACGTCAACGGGCGTCTAATCAAGTAAGTGGCAACAGGCCTCCAGCTCTGTTATGGCAGGTCATATAATGGCCATATAATTGGGGACTGTGATAGTCAGTCTTTGGTATTTACGATAGGCAAATTGCGTCTTATCGATGCCATGATATGGCCAGGTCATAGAATGTGATGTCATTAACGAAACTAGCTACGCAAAATAGCCACTGATAAGGGCTTTCTTTCCACCTGCCACCTACCCCACCCCTCTCTCCGTAAAACTGCCTCCACTCGTGTCTCTTTGCGACCTTGGTCACCTACTGCATGACTAATGGTCAAGGAATTCGCCATAAATTAAAATCCATGGAAAAAATTGAAAGACCTTTGGCTTGCACATGTGGTCGACTCTCGACAGTTATCAGAGGTGGGCTTAACGGCTTAAAACATGCAAGAGATTGGTCAGTAACCGTTTGACGAAATCGCACAAAATTAGAGTATAGAAAGCATCGTAAACGAAATCATGCCACTGAAAGCACTTCAACTGAGTGACATAATGTTTTTTCTGATTCGCATTTGAAAGTATCATAAATTCTAGAAAGAATTCTTAACTATAGAAATTATTTATATTGTTTACTTGTTGGCCATGCGAAGGGCTTCGGCGAGGTAAATCGCACGAGTTTAATGACTTTTAATATCGAGCAAGATATCAGTCGGTCATTTATGGCTAGCAAAACAGGCGAACGAAACGTGCTCAATGAGGTTGTCATAAACGGCGATTAACTGGACAATTGCTCAATAGGTAATGGCCAAAAACAAATAGAATTGGCCAAGAATTGGTCTAGGGGAAGAAGGTTTTTGGCTAGAGCAAGAAAGTAATAATTTATGGAGTAATAAAAGAGGTTAAACTTTTTATAAGAATTTAAAGTTTTCCTTAGATTTCTGTAACTCAAGTTAAGGGGAACTTATTACAATACCTCTAAAATAATGCCTTCCTTGAAATTTGCCAGACAACCGTTTTGAGCCCAGAACTCAACGAGGGGCCAAGAGGGGCCACTTTACAGCGTTTTTGTGTGTCTGCCGCCGTAGGGCTTAAGATCTGGCCATACCAATACTAGCATAAACTGTTGGCCGGCTTCGCTGGCTTTGCTGATAAAGCCCTGTAGATTTAGTTTGTAGTACGCAATAAAGAGACCGCGTTCGACCAATTGCGCCATACGCCAAATGTGCTCTACATTCAATGTGCCACACCCTTTTGGCCCCCTTTCATAACCCCAGTAACGTTTCGTATATTCGCGATTAGTTGATGTCGCTGTCGCTGGTTTGTAGTAGGTCACGGTTGCTTTTATCATGATTTGATTTCTATTTCCATTTTTGGCAAATTAAGCACTCGGTGCCTAGTCTAGTACTAACTATAGCTGAAGAACCTCTTCAACAGATCATTCAGATTGATTTCTCCGCTAAGCCGTTTTGTACACAGAAATATCCCCCTGATAAGCTGAGCAATCTAATGGAATGCGAAGGTGTCAACAGATTGTACGAATATTGGACCTTTCCAGTCCATTGAGGAAATGCCATTTCGATCATGTACTCGAGTATCTCGGCGATATTTGACTGATATGAAGGCCTTTAATATTATTGAATATTTTCGCATTGTGATTTCATTGCTTGTTCCGCGAAAATTATTGATATACGATTGTGCGACACTTTTATTGGGCATTTTAATACGTGTGTTTTAGCCAGACTAAGGAATGTGTTGATAGCTGTTGGCCGATGTTTAACTTTTTCTCTTTTAACGGATATGAGTTGACCAGGTTTCTCGGGAAGTCAGTGTCAGGAATGTCATTTCCACTGTTAATTAATGATCGACTTTATCTTAGTTCAACTGTTATCGGTTAAAAATGACTTAGAGTTATGTCAGCGAAGGAAATTGTGTTATTAGGGTGACCATATCTTCACTAAAATAATGCACGGAAGGGGTTGGTTTTATAGGGATGATAATTTACTCAGTTTTTAAACTAAGTGGGTTCAATATAAGTGAAATTGTATGATTAGGGTGACCATATTTCGTTTTTTGGCTTGTAAAAGTGTACATTTTCACTATATGTCTTGACATTACACATTTTGAAAGAAGTAGTTACAAAATTAGTGAAAATGTATAATTAGGGTGACCATACTTTATATTTGTTGGTGTGTTAAACTGCCCAGTTTCACTTACACGCATCTACATAGCTATAGTTTACCCAGCATTTAGAGTAATGAATAAAAGGGTGACCATATATTATATAAATATATCGGCCTTCCACAAGTTTTCCATCTTATCAAACCTATTCCAGTCCTAATGTTGATCTATGACGTCAGCGGCCGTCCGAAGCTGAATGCAGCTACGAATTAGACATGCAAAATGCCGACAATAAAAAGTGGCAAGTCATGCTAAATCCCGCCAGAGTTGTCGGATTTTAGCCGGCGGCTAAAAGGCATTCAGGACGAACGGAAAAAAGCAAAAAATAAATATTAAGGTGAAAAGGTGGCTGAGGTAGCAAGAGGATCAAAAGACGTTGACAGGACATTTGTGTCGTTGCCGTTTTCTGTTGCGTCATGTTAAATAAAAGCCAACAGGACATAGACACGACTGTAGCTTCCGGTACAGCAGGGCTGGACACCGGGAGGAGTGTCCACAGGACAAGGGCAGGCCACAGAACAAAAGACGGCCTGCAGCCCTGCGGTTTGTCAATTGAAACTGGTTGTCGTAAGCCAAAGACTCGTCTCGGTACCGTTGCGGTCAACGTGGTTGGAAATTAATACAAAAATGCACAAAATATTTGCCCAGAGGCCAGAACCGTCTGCAAGAGTACCAAATACCCCAAATAAAGGAAGTCTCCAGACCCTTTCCGACCAGTCCGGGGCACAGTATAAATCTCAGTCATGCCACAGCTTTAAAATCTCAGCGTCACATTCCAGAAAGCAACGGCACAGATAACTCGATAGGTTCAAGTGTGGACTGTCCTAAATTAGCAGTTCTACACTAATTGACGTTCAAATAGTTTGCACAGTTTATTAACAACAACAAGAGCAACAAAGTCTCGTCAGGTCAAACTTAGTTGGGCCAGTTGGTCAGCTCGTAGACCTGCCTGGATTATAGACTCCCAGTTGTACTAGCTGCACTCTAAGTAGCAGTCTCAAGCACTACGCTGAACCTTGACTCAGTGTGTCTTAGCCAAGGCTGCAAACCGGTCTGAAAACGGTTTGGTTCATTAACCGTACCTAAAGGAATTCTTAGTAAAAGGCTAAATAGTAGTATCGAAGCCAAACTAACTAAGTAATCATTCTAATATTAATAATATAATTCTTATACTTAATTCATTTTAATTTAATAATTATTTTCTTTATTTCCTTTAGAAAACTTTGATTTAATTGTCAGTTACTATATCCATTACGTGCATGATATGTGGGGCCCTGAAGAACTGACTAGGGACTTGAACTAATTTGAAACGCTGTTGAAAAATGCATAAATTAGTTGTGTAAATAATTTGCAGCGCCATCGAAAGATGCCACAAACTGTATGCACTTGCAACAATTTGAAATAAATTAAGTCAGACCGGGCACGATTCCAATAGACGTATCTTTAGGTGCATGTGTGTGTGTGTGTATGTTAGATAGTTCGAATAGTGGTTGCCAAGTGGTTCCATCAAGTGACGCTAATAGCCACAACAAACAAAGCAAACGATGCGGCTGATGATGGCAGTTGCAGGGCAACAACAACAACAACAACAACCGCAACAACAACAACAACAACGACGACAAAAACAAATTGATCAATTCATAAACGATGAAAACGT
This sequence comes from Drosophila dunni, assembly GCA_018152125.1. NCBI lineage: Eukaryota > Metazoa > Arthropoda > Insecta > Diptera > Drosophilidae > Drosophila > Drosophila dunni. The sequence goes on along the minus strand of JAECXC010000339.1, from coordinate 8,292,487 downwards.
TTAGCAAAAGAAAGTGTTGAAGAAGAGCACGAGTACAGGGAAGCAAGGCAGTGCATCATACTCGTCCAAACGTCAATTTTAATCACCTCTGATAGCACCACACACACAACACACACTCACACTCACTTGCCACAGATCGTTCGACACATGAAGTGAAGAGTTTTGCACTTGCGTTGGCGATTGTCACGATCGATCGCTTCAACGCTCAACTGATCAAATGATCGACTCAACGGCCCAACGACTGGACGACTCAACGACTCAACGACTGAACGACTCAATGACTGATCGACTGTTCGTCGCTTCGTTGGCGACGCTCAGCCGCTGAATTAAATGCATATTCAAATAAGAAATCAAGTTCGTTCCCATCCTCGTCTCACTCTATTACTCTATCGGTCTGTCTGTCTCCCTGTCCTGCTCACTCTCTGTGGCATGTTGCACAATGTCAATAGCGTGGACTTGGCTTGACAACATTGTCGCCGCTGTCAACGTTTGTCAACTGCAACCACTGAAGTGACCAATGAGCCACCACCAGACAGCAACCTGGGTGGGCATTGGCTTCCATTCCTACGGCAGCTCCATCTCAAGCATTACACTGACAAAAACAAGTGCAGGCTATTGTTGAACACTTTCTGTAAGATAAGATCGTAAGCACAGATTTTTTAACCCAGAAATTTGTTAATTTTTAATATGTTAAATTAAATTTATATTTGCATTTATTTTTAGTAATGCTTTTTTATGTTATTTAATTTTTTAAAATTTGTATTTATTTTTATGAACTTTTTTAACCATAAATTTATTGAAAATAGTTTAATTTATTGAATTAATTAACTTTTTTATATTATTTAATTTATTTCCATTTTAATAGTTATTTTTACGATTTTTTAAAGCCATAAATTGATTAAAAAATATTTAATTTATTTTCTATTTAATTAATTTACTTTTTTTATATATTTATTTTTATTTCAAAGTTTTTATATTATCTTTTTACACTTTAAAAATGTTTTTCCCATTTTAAAATCTTCTTACTACACATTTTTTCGCAGTGTAGCTCCTTTGGCGTTGACAGTTCCCCCATTGCCACACCGGATAAGGCGTTTTCCACATTACTTTGTTCTGGAATTTCTTCTTCATTTGCTTCATCTGCTTCTTCTACTTCTTCACCTTCTGCTTGTTGTTTTGCAGGCAGCCAGAAATTAGAAAAACGCCCATGAAATTCTTTTGCCCACTGTGCAGTCGGCTCTCTCTTTCTGTCTTCCTCCTCTTCCCCCTCTCTCTCTCCTTCTCACTCTATCGCTTTGGCGCCTAATTTGGTTTTCGGTGCAAATTCAAATGTTCGCCCCGCTGATTTTGAGTCTTGGCTTTTAGAAAGTAATTGTGGCATTTGTGGCATGAACATGTGGCATGCAACACGCGTGGGTGGCTCCGCATCTGTCGCTGAACCACTGACTCTCTTTACCCCTTTCTGTGAAATTATAAATGGTCATTTGATTGTCAAACCAGTTTCCAGTCCCTCTACTCTAGCCTCTCTTTGTCTCCGCTCCCTCGCTCTCTCTCTCCTCTCCAGAATGAGTTATTTTGTTATTTGGCTGCAGCGGTCAGCAGATTGCACTTGCAACTGTTCAGACTTTTCATTTATCAGCTTTCTTTAATTTATTTAGCTCACTTGCCACAAAACTGTCTACAAAGTTTCCAACTAAAAAATTTCGAGGAGTTCTAGTTTTATCCTATATTTATTATAACCTCTTCCCTACACAAAACTAGGTCACAAGTTCTAGTAAAAAAGTTCTTTAAACTCTTTAGTTATATATAAACTTTTTACTGGCTTCTAAATCAAGAGTGCAGCTTTAATAAATCAAAGGGAGCAGGAGCTCAGTAGCATCCTTAAGGCGCAGCGACTACTAATAAGCAAAATGAAAAATGTGCCACGCCCCCTGAGCAGTTAATTGTTGGCAAGCAAAATGAATGCATAATTAGTTTTGTCAAAGGGTGCAAGCAATGGGGCACAAAGGGCCAGAGGGAGAGGGAGGGAGAGCGGGAGAGGGAGACAGGCAGCTACGTCTTGAGATTATTTATGTCTGCTGGAACTGCCTTTATATGCATATTATGCATATATCTTTTTAAAGTTTAAACTGAACTGAAATGCATTTTTAATAATTTCATTAGGGCCACAAGCGAAGCAGCGGCCTCTGGGCCAACTTCTGACTTTGGGTTGACTGAAGATGTCAAGTCGACTGTCCAACTGTCCAACTGGTCAACCGATCTGCCATAATTTGAATGTGCACCTACAGCACTTTATAGAGACATCGTCGAAGCCCATAGAGAACTGAGAGAACTCTCAGAGACGGCGTCAGCCTAGATTGTTTCTCACCGATAATTCTCAAGGGGAAAGGGGGGAGAAAATTTATTCTTTTGTAATTGGCCATGGCCAGTGCCGTTTACCGTTGAATGTCTCACTCTCAGGCCAAAAGCCTGATAAGTTAATTGGAATTTATATTATCATTGCTGTGATCAATGTCTCTGCTAGCAGCTTTTTATGAACAGTTCCCAGATATGAATCGGGGATTGGGGACTCTGACTTCGCCTGAAACTTTTTGGGGCTCTAAATCGAACTGCATAAATTTCCACATAATTTATGCATATCAGTCGAAATGAGCTTTTAGTTTTCAGTTTCCATAAAATTTAGTAATTTATAACACGCGGTAAAAACCGCGCACAAAACGCGTCTGAAACGCGAGCAAAACGCGCGTAAATTAAAATGTGGGCTAAAAACAGTTTCTGTGTAAACTCATGTTAAACTAATATAAGTGCGGCTAAAATCGCACGCAAAACGCTAGCAAAACGCGCCAAACCGTTATGAAGGCTAACAAATTTTCAATGTGGCCTAATGACTTGGCAGCTCGCAGTTGGATCCTGCGGCAGATATCTTACCAGCGATAAGCGTTTATAAATATTTTACAAACTATATTATAAATATGATAGAAGGGTGCGGGGGAAGGAGCGGGAACTAGCTGTTAGCTGGCATTTGGCCTTATCTGGCAGCGCGCATCTCTCAGAGATCTTTGGCGAACGATAGCGAGAGCCGCTGCACCTGAGCCTTAGACTGAACTGAGTCGTAGTCCGAGTTGAAGTCGGTGTTTTAGCCTTAGTCTTAGCCTGGTTGGAACACGACTGCAACTGGGCGAGTCATCTCAAATCAATTTTGCTGCGTTGTTGTACTTAATTAAAAAGAAAGGTGAAGCAGAAGCGAACCGCGCATACATTAAAGCCAGGCCAAGATCCTTTTGAGCACTTCATTTGGCAGCTGCCTGAGAAACAGTTTTTTACTGGGTTTTGGTTTCGGCTGCTCAATTAGCAGACCAGAGGCAGATTCACCTTGGCTGCCTGTGTGGCCAGCTTCCATTTCAATTCCATTCTCCACATTCCATCTGAGGCATTCCAATTCCACATTCCTAGGCTAATTTCTGTGCTCACCTGGCGATAAATCAAAACACCGTTCACCGCATTGTGTGAGGTCCTTTTCTAATCAATGGCATTTTATTGGGTTCTCTTTTCTGCTTTCTTTTCTTTGGTATTTGTCCTTTTTGTGGCCAAGGACATTAATCAGTTGTCCGCTCATAAATCGGTTATTATTTATTTATTTCGTTGTTTGGCTTATTGAATTTGGCTCGTTATCAAAACAAGCACCTAAATCATAATTCCAATTGAAAGAGCGTGGGTAAAATTAAGCGGAAAATTATTTATTTATTGGCCATAATAGGAAAATATTGTGGAACGAACTAATGAGAACGCTGAAGGTCTTGCGAAGGCGAAGGTCTTGTAAGGTGTGTGTGTGTGGTGTGTGAGGCAAGTGAAAGTATGTGGAGTAAGGTAAGATATAAGGGGAAGTCTGTTGCAGGTAAGCACTCATGTAAAGAACTGCTTTAGTTAAAGGAGTTTGAGACTTGATATATCTAAATTTTATTTGTTAAATAATAAATAGTTTAGTTTAAGATTTCTTCAATAATAAGACAACTAAACCTATTTGTTAATTTAACAAACGATTTGAACCACATATTAAATATAATAAATTTTTAACAGAATTAATATACGAGTATTTATAGTAAAAATGGAATATTTATATTAAAATTTTTGTAAAAATGGAATAAAAATAAATAGAAAGTTCTAAAATATTTTAAAAATATAATTATTAAACCTTTTCTAAGATTTTGACATCTCCTATGCATCTTCAATGCTTCTGACCTGCCCTAGCAAGCGCAAGCCTAAGGTGCTTGGTAGCACCACAACTCTGCTCATTGGAGGAGGCCTCTAAATGAGCCCTATGGGAGCTGATCTTTAAGTTAAAGCATGCCCCGTGACCAGTTTACTAAGGGTAACTAGTGGCCTATGTGCAGCCTACGTAAGGATGTTTTGCTCAATTAAACCTATATTTTGATAGTTTAGGTTAACATAAACAAAGGATAAAGGAATAAATTTCCCTGACAAGAATATACAATTTACCTAATATTTTTTTTAAAAATTTAATCTGTAAACAAACATATTTTAAATTCAATTTATGTTAATTTAAGTCAATAAATTTAATAGAATTTAATACAGTTTAAATTGTGCTAAATTCCTGTAAAAATACCCAATTTAAAACTATCTTGTAAGTAATAATTAATTAAACCAGCGAAATCTAAAAATCTTCCCTCTTCCCTCTTTCCATACAACATTCTATACCCTTTAATGAACTTCCTTAATTCCCACTCGTACACTATTTAATTACTATTACCGTAAACCAGCAGTCTGTGTCTCAAGGACACCCTAAGCGCTACCTCTGCAATAAATCAAGTTTAATATGGCTCCGCCGCCTAAAAGTATGCAACTGCAGCACTTTCACTGCCATCAAATGAAATGAATTACGATTGACGAAAAGTGAAAAGTGAAAATAATTGCATATTTTGTGGAAAATGCGAGCGAACACAGAGGAAATGCCGTGTCCAAGGGGAAAATTTATAGCCAACCGCAAAGAGTGGGAAATGCAAGTTTAAATCAATTTAAAATAGCTGCAAAATGGGCCAAAATGGGCACAAATGGGAGCATGTGGCATATGGCTCATTTGATTCATACGACTCATGCCTCATGCCACATGCCACATGGCCCAAAAGAGCTCGTAATTCAGCATGTAAAATGCATAAAATTTTATTTTCTTTAGCTCATAATTTATTGTCAAACAAAAGGTGTGTGTGTGTGAGTGTGCGAGTGTGGCTCGAGCCAGGACATAGTTCGTGTCCTTGCTCCTACCTGGCCTGTGGGCCACACCTTTCTGTAGGCGTTGTTAAAGGTTTCGTTGCGCTTGGCTGACATTGCCGCATTGAGCCTTTCTTCCTGCCACACTTTCACCTTTCACCTCTCACCTCTTGCCTGCCACAATGCAGTTGCCATTTCTATAGCCATTTGCCATTGTACGTACGGTTGTACGGTCGTACGGTCGTTCGGTCTCTAATTTGGCCGGCTTTTGTCAATGCAGCCGCAAGAACGGCAGCTGAGGCCTCTGTCGTGGCCTTCGCACGAGTCGAACTGCCACAAAATTTATACTTTTATTGTGGGCGTGTGGGCGTGTCTGCCTCATAGCCTCTAATTGCAGTTGCAGTGAATCAGCCACAGATTTCGTGTCGTGACTCATTTCAAATGAAAATTTCCAATGAAAAACGTTGAAAAAAGACAGAAATTCTTCAATGAATTTTCTAAAATTTCCATACAGATTTCCATTTATCTGGCATACGTAAGCAGGCCTTATCTGAGGTTCAGTTTTAGACGCATTACCTGCCAATCGACTGAGAGAACATTTTCTAAAATGATCCCACTAACGGACGGCGAAACATTTAGTGGCCGGTAGACGCCTTTGGGTATTATCTGTAGAATTGTGTAAACCACTTGAGATGCACAGAACACAGGGGCGGTTTATGAGTCTAAGGATGAGGGGGGTGCAGTGGGCTTAGGGGGAAGTGGAGAGTAGAGCAAGAGAGCACGAGGAAGCATGAAATGTATGCAGTGCTCGCCTGGGTATCATTTGACCTTAGCCATGCGCTGCACAGTGGCTAGAAAACGAAAGTTTGTGCTCAAAAAAAAATTTAAGTTTTTTAAAACTTTGAAAAGTTAAACAAATTTCCTACAAATTAAACAATTATTAAGCTATATGCTACTACTAAGCTCTTTTAGCCCACTGTTTACAGTTCTACCCACTTTTTAATCAGCTTTTGACCACTGTGCACAGTCAGTGGGAAACTTTTTAATAGACACGTTTCACATGTTTTAAAAGTATTCAAAAATTAACAATTTTCAAATTAATAATATATTTTTCATTTCTTAGCACTTTCAGCCCATACTCCCATGTTCTAACCACATTCTAGTCAGCTTCTGACCCCTGTACAGAGTCAGTGCGAAGTGAAACTTTTTAAAAGTATCCAAAATTTAACAATTTCTAAATTAATAATATATTTTTCATTTCTAAGCACTTTTAGCCCACACTCCTAAGTTCTACCCACATTTTAATCAACTTTTGACCACTGTGCACAGTCAGTGCGAAGTGAAACTTTTTAATAGACACGTTTTGGGCCGTTGACAAGTGCGTCTCTTTAATTTGGCAAAAGAAATGACTGGCAATTAGACGACAATTGCAAACAGTTGATGCCAATTTCAGTGCCAAACCTAATGACACCGTCAATTTCGGCTGTCACTCGCACGTGACTTTGGCGCAGTTCACGACAGGAAGAAGGAGAGGAATAGGAACAGGAACACGCTGGGGGTTGAGCACTAGGACAGCACTCGCCCACACGCATAGCCCACTGGGAATAATACAAATATTGGCAATATTTATAGAGACATCAATTGAAGTGTCTGGCAACATCACGTGCTGCCTTTGTCAGTGCCATGTGCCACCAGAAGCTGCACAATAGTTATTTACTATGCTTTCTCTACGCCTTTCTCCCCCCACTCTCCCTCTCTCTCTATCTCTTTCTACTGCGTGTGCGTTTTGAATGGCATAAATGGATTATATATTTGACTTTCATAATTCATATGAAATTTGTGTCAGTTTTGTCACAAGGTGTGCGGGTTTTATTGCATCCCTGTCAAAAGTGAGTGCTCAAGGTGTGACAGACAAAGAAGGAGAAAAGGATTATGCTGCGTGTGGTAAGCAGCTGTATTTCTAGCCTAAAAAAGGCTAAACTGCATTTTAATTTAAATAAATTAAATTCAAGCTAAAAGCTGCCAGTTCATTGAACCCCTGCAGCACCTACAGACGACGTCAAGTCCCAAGTCTCCAAGGCTCCAAAATTGTAGTCCTTACTGGCAGCGGAAGTGGCAGGCGGCAGACATGTCTGCCATTTAAATAACGCAGCAACAACAACGGAAGTTGAAACTTGATTAAAATTTCATGGCGACGCAACCAAAAAAAGTTGCAAAAAATAAACAAAAAAGGCTACAAAATGTGACTGTAAATATGCAACATTTTTGCAGCTGCAACACGAAAGGAGCTGCAAAGTTGTGTGCAAACTTCATTAAATTTTGTTGTGCGCCCCTCAAAGGAGTTGTGTGATTTTTCACGCCATTATCCTGTGAGTCAGAGAAAGGGAAATTGCAATTCATTGCCGCACAGCTCGCTGGCTTAAAAGTCATTTGCCATTTTCCATTCGCCATTTTCACATAAGCACAGCTGCTCGCCAGGACTTTATAGCGCTAAGGATCTGGCGAAAATACTCGAAAGATTTTCACTTTTTTCACTTTTTCTTTTCAATTTGTTTTTTGCTTTTCTTCCCCCTCTTTGCCGCTCAAGCCAAGTGTGGAAATTTAACAATGCTGCATAAATTTCACTCGTGGAAATGGGAAATGGTGAAGGAAAATGCCAAAATTTATTGTCAGTCGCTTAAAGCTCTTATCTTATCACATGAATTCAATGGAAAATCGTGTGTTCAAGTGGCTGGGAATTTAACTGCTGCTTTTGACATGTGTTTAAAGTCGAGGGTTCTTTAAACTTGACTTTGATTAACTTCAGTTTTGTGGGCTGAAAAGTTTTCATTGAGTGTGAGGATTTTATATTGGTTATTTAAAGCAGGTGTAAAGTTTATGATAAATTACGTTAAAAATTGTTTTATTTAGCATTTAAAGTAAGCCATTAATCAAGTGTTTAATCCACAATTGGCTTAAGTTTTTAATCAAAACTTTCACTTTAAACTTGAATATTTCATTTCTATTTCGCGTGCTAGAAATGCTATTAATCTGGGGATTAAGAGTGTGGCTTAGATAGCTGGAAACTGCTGTAGTTCAGATGAAATAGAAGCTGTTAAAAATTGAATAAATAGCTAGAAACTACAGTACTTCTAAAGAATTTAATTTAACAACCAAACTATTTAACTTTAGCATTTAAAATATAATAATAAAATAGTTATCACAATTTCACACTTGTTGACTTCATTTAAGACTAAAATCTTTGATTTAAAAATATAGATAAAATAGATAAAAATAAACAAAATATAGAATTTTAAATCTTTAAAAAAATTGCTTAAAAAGCTAAAAAATCAGATGAATACCTCTAGAATTTTATCCTTATTGTTTATGTATAAAATAGCTAAATATAAGCTAAATACCTCTAGAATTTTGTGGAATTTTAAAACTTTTAAAATATAGTTAATAAAGCTAAAAAAAAACAGCTAAATAACTGTATAATTTTAACGAATTTTTAATCTTTAAAAATATAGTTTTAAAAGTTAAACAGACGGACAGACAGACATACCTGACATGGCTATATTGACTCGGCTTGAGATGCTGATCAAGAATATATATACTTTATGGGGACTGCCACGCCTCCTTCTGCAAGCCACATACTTTTGCACAAACCCAATATAAATACCTCTAGAACTCTATACTTATTCTTTAATCTACTTCTCACTTGTTCCTTATTCATCTTATGCTTCGCTTATCTGCTTCTTCTTCGCATTAAACAGTTAGTCAAGCGATTTACTTTTCCTGCTGCTAATCTTTCAATTAGTATCTCCACCGAAAACTTGCCAAAAACGAGACTCGTGTCTTTCAGGGAAACTTTTCTGATGGCTGCTGGTTGCCGTTATAATCTCCGGCCAGAAGCTGCAGTAATTGACAACAAATCCAGTTGGCCAAGTGAAAAGGACACACAAAGGAGCGGCCATAAATAATACAAAAAGGATAAACGACAAATGGAAATGTGCGCACAAAACACACAACAACAACAGGAGCAACAAGGACAACAACAAGAACACATTTGATGCCAGCATTCAGATAATTGCCAGCAATCAAAGTTTATTGAAACGTTGCCGAAAAAAAGGACAAGCCAAAAATGTGTAGGATTTGTGTGCCTTTAAGCTCTCTTGCTCCCCTACGCCCCTACTCCCCTACGCCCCTACTCCTCCCACTCCTCCCACTCCTTCCTCAGTTGGCTCTGTAGTTTACCTAATTCTCCACTTGGCAACAGCTCTGACAGAAGCTGTCTTTTCACAGGACGACCTCATTCAATGTCTGCGTCTGCCAGACACCGCGTCGCCAGAGTTGCCACCCACACACAAACACACGCAAAGACCGACAAAGTATTGTGGAATTTTGCTCAATGAATGCGTAAGCATTTTAATATATTTCTTTTGTACTGCAGTACTCAATGGACTGTAAGCTTTTTGGGCGTTATACAACACTTAAAAGGCACTTAATTAAAATATTTGTGAATGACACACAAGTATGCTTAAAAATAGTAGCCAAAATTACGGCTTAAGCCAATTATGGCTGTCTAACTTAAAGCGCCGCCTAATTACAGCAGCTAAAAATACTATTAACACTGTTTTTAACACTAAAGACCATCTAAACTCTATTCACACTGATATGTCCCATAATTCAAGCCTTAACTACATAAAAATCAACTATAATTCTATTCTTTTCTATATTCTATACAAAAAGCCTTCTCTAATTTAAGCCTTAGCTATATAAAAACCTTTTTCAAAAATACTTTTATAACACTTAAGACCATCTAACCTCTAATCACACTGATTAGTACCTTAATTCCAGCCCTACCTATATAAAAACCTTCTCTAATTCAAACCCTAACTATCTAAAACCCCTCTTTACTTTATTTAGTACCCCACCTCCAACTGCAACTATTTATAAACCTACCTAACCTATAAATACGCGTCCTTTGAACCCGGTCATAAATTCCAGTTGGCTCCTCTAACCTTCGATGCCACTATAAATAGCAACTAACTTTCCCCGAAACTAAAACGTGGAGAAAATTAAATTTTCGGCCGTGCGCTGCATAAACAAAATGGCAGCGCCAATATGGCGGCACAGTACCGTTAAGTAGTGTTGGCCAGAGCACTAAACTAAACTCACACAATGCACAAAAGTGTCTGACGCCACAAATCGCGTGTTTTTTCCTACGCGACCTTCAAGTAAAAAGCCGATGACGAAGGTTCAGAGTCTACTCGACTGGAACTATGACGTATATTAGCCTGATTCCCCGTTCTTATTGGAACTGCATGGCGTAATCCTCAATGACGTCAAAAAGTTTGCCTAAAAACTACACCTACAATGAGCAATTTTATTTATGCTCTGTCTGGCGACTTTGTGGCGCCTTTGAAATGGTCTATGTAAATGTAAATGAGGAGCGAGTTTTTTAAGGGTAACAATAGTACCACTAAGTGATAAAAAAAAGTATTAGTAATATTATAAAAATGCTTAAAATAAATGAGGAATTTTTATAGGAAAAATAAACTTCATAAATTAATTTGGTATTTTATTTCGTATTAAAAGATAGTTAACTTATGGATTTTTAAATGATACCCACTCAACAAAATAAATTTAATTAATTATAGGAACTAAAATCAAAGGTTTATTAATTTTTAAATTTTATTTAGTTTTATTTTTAAGATTTCTAAATATTTTAAATATTTTTTTTAAGTCTAAGACTTCATAAATTGTAAGTAATTCAAGTCTAATAATTTCTGTAGTTTCCTTGGCATTAAACTTGCCTCTTTTTGATCGCCAACTTAAATCAGTTCTAAGCCCAATTTAACTTATGCATCTGGGCCAAGTAGCGGTTAATTTGGCAGCTCTACTCGCCCATAGAAAGCACATTTCGCCGACCCTTTCGAGCAGTTGGCAAAAATGCAGTCGAAGGCGTTTACGTTAATTCCAATTGGTGTATGCCCAGTTGGCCAAGTTGCGCATTTGGCCAAGACGCTGGCCATAACTGGCAATGCAATTAGAGTCTAATAAGACGCAAAACACTAACGCCACTCGATGCATAAAATGCAGTAGTAATAGACCAAAAGGAGCGAAGGAGAAAAAAGAGGGAAAGGAGATGGAGGCGAAGACTTGGCTCAAAAGATGAAAAGAACATGAAAGCGCAGCGGGCCACAAAGAACTTGTAGAAGCCCCATAGAACAACAGCAACAACAAGTTAGCCAGATACCCAGATAGCCAGATAGCCATCTAGTTAGCCAACAAATTGCATAGACAGTAAAGTGGAAATCTAACAGAAAGAGATGGAAACAAAGTGACTGAGAGAGAGAGAGAGACAGTGTTAAGGGGGCCCAAAGGAGACGGCTGTGGCATGAAAATGGTGAGAAATTTTCACAAATTGCAAACGGCTAAGAGAGTACGGCTAATCCAGACGACGGCCAAGATATGATTAGGAATTTAAATGCTTTTGAATTATTAAATTAGTAAATATGCAACGCCCGAGCGGCAAAAGCAGCGATCGCCAGTCAAAGCCGTACCTCACTGTACCGCACGGGGCCGCACTGTGCCACGCCGCTGGGGCAGCTCCTTGTTGCAGGTGCAACAGCTGCGCAGCAACCTCAGCCACAGCAGCAGCCCGAAAGCCACAGCACAAACCAGTTAAAAGTCCATTAAAACACCCAGAGAGGCACCCAGTAAAGAGCGGCCTCGTAACCGATCTAAGCTGTGCACTGCAAGAAGAGTCCTACTCCAAAGCTGGAAGGAGTTTAATGGTTTGTTTCAATTAAATTGACTCTATAACATAATTTAATTTAGTAATTATTTCTTTCAATAATTTAATATTTATTTAGTATTTTTAGTTAATTTAGTATTTAAATGTATTTACTATTTTATTTTTTATTGTTTGATAATTATAATTTAATAACTAAAAAATATACTAAAAAAATACTAAATTATATGCAAATAATACTAAAAAAATACTAGAAAAATACTAAATTCTATAAATAATTAGTATTTTATGTAAACTTAGAGGAGATTAAGATAACAAGATTTTCAGATTTTAAAAAATATACTAAAAAATTCTAAATTACAAGATATTCAGATTTAAAAAAATATACTAAAAAAATACTAAATTATATGCAAATAATACTAAAAAAATACTATATTCTATAAATAATTAGTATTTTATTTATATAATTTAGTATTTTACATAAAATACTAATTATTTATAAATTTAGTATTTTTCTAGTATTTTTTTAGTATTTTTTTAGTATTTTTTATATAATTTAGTATTTTTTAGTATATTTTTTAAAATCTGAAAAATCGTGTAATCTTAATCTCCTCTAAGTTTCCCCACTACTTTTCTTTCAGTGCAGTCTCCTTCATCCACGCACTCCGCGCTCCATTCACCGCTCGATCCACTCGAGAATTCTCGAATTCTCGTTCCCAGCTCGTTTTGTTCTTGCTCTTGTTGCAACTTGTTGCAAGTTGTTGCATTTGTTGTAATTACACGCCCTCCCTCGGTCGCTGCGTGTAATCGAATCTATCAATCTATGAGATAAATCTTATTTTCTAATCTTGTTATCGTGCACAAGCGAGCAATCCTCCGCCCCCTCCCGCTACCCCTCGTGTCGGCCTCTTGCATCGCACTTGTAGCCAACTTGTTCGGCGGCCCAGCTCAGCTCAGCTCAGCTGGAGCCAGTCAATTGCCAGATAAAAGGAAAAACTAAAGGAAACTTAAGTTAACGAAAAACTGGTGCATAAATTGGCATAAGTGGACAGCTGAGATGGAAACTCTTTTGTTGTGGCCAGTCCTTAACTTGGCCAACACCGAAAGTACAGCTAGCACATACCCTTTAAATTAGGTAGCACATAAATGGTTGTTAAAGTGGATTAAAAGATTAAAAGATACTTAATTGCCCAACTAAATAACTTGTCAGGTAGATAAAGTGTAGATAAGGCTAGATAAGAATGCATTAGGGCTAAAAATAGAGCACTATAAAGTGCACTTTAAGCTATAAAGCAGATAAATAACTATCACGTGAACTAAGATACAATTTTAATAAGATACATTTAATTATTAAAGACAAGATATTGATGATACTGGCCAAGACAGAGTTAAGCTGGAATATAGCCTGTAAATAAATTGTTAATTAAGTAAATTAAGCCATACTTGGACTAAACCCATATTAAGTTATCAACTGATAAAAAGTGATCATCTAAAAATAGCAGTTTAAACAAAGTTTTATTAACTAGTTTACGATAAAGATGCTAAAAATATTCTTATGACTTGTACTAGAGATAAGTTATATATTACTCTATATGAAACACGTTAACTTTTTATTGGTTTTATGCCATAAAAAAAGTAAGACCTAATTTAAATAAAAGGCCAGCAATCTGGCTAAATGAATTGCTCGTTTCACAATCTAAACAGCGACTAGCAACAAACTAACTAAGCAGCAGAGCAGAGCGACTAACTAGCCAAGCAAAAGGGACTAAAAACTAAAAATAGACGAAACATATTTATAACCACTTGCCCGGAAAGGATGGCGCTCGGCTGGCCAAGTTAAGCGAGTTGGCCAACAGCGCAGTGTGGGTACAAAGGAACGAAATCCCTAGACTGTTGGCCAAGTAGCACTCGACTGAAGTGTAGAGGCCTCGGCATGCAAAAAACTATAAAACAAAAACACAAAGATTTTAAAAATCAGAAATAAAAAATAAATATTTAAAGCAAAAAGCAATTAAGCTCAAGATTAATTTACGCGCGCTTGAATCATTTAACAAAAATATTAAGAAACGCAAATAAACGGCCAGCGAAAATGTGGCCAGAAAGCCAGAGAAGGGCAAGAGGAAGGGCAGAAAGATGTGGTCCAGACAGATCCTAAAACTAGCGCCCTCAAAAGCCAAAATACTTTAAGACCCTGTAGTTAAAGAGTAGAATGGGTGCTATCGTTTAAGTTTAATGGACTGAAAGCGAAGACAGACAGGTCTGTAAAAAAATCCTTAGTCTAAGGTATAGACAACTTATACAAAAAAAATATTTAATATAAAATAATTAAATATTAATCTATTAAATAAAGAAAAATAAAGTATAAATATTTAAAGACATTTTAATTATTTTTAAAGCATATTTATAATATATTTATAATTTTCCATAATTTATTACTAGTCCTTACTCTTATTATTTGAATAAATACTAATTTAAATTAAATTTTAATATAAAGATTTGCAGTAGAGAATCTTTATATAAAAATTTAATTTAAATTAGTATTTAATATTATTAATTTAAATTTTTAATTAGATAATTTTTTACTGTATTTTAAAATGAAAGTAATTTAAATTATACTTTTGCCGACAGCTTTATTTATTTATTTCTATTTCTATTTCTAGTATTCTATAGTCTTTTATATTTAAAAAAAATTAGTTGTAAGTAATTAAATAACAAATCAAATTATACGTCAGTCAGGTCTTTTACAGCCATTGCCACTCTATAGAAGACTTGCTACTAGTTTTGTTTTGTTTTCTTCTGTTTTTTCGCTGGCAAGTTCATGTTGATTGAAAAAGATGAAAAGTGCATGAAATGCTATGCACTATTGGCAGCAGGACAGAGCGCAAGAGAGAGCAGAGCGGAGAGCAGCAGCGCAAAGGAATGAAGAGCAAAGCGGAGAGGCGAGGAATGAATAACTCGAGGTAGGCAATATTTAAACTAAAATGAACAAAAGATGCAAAGCGAAGCCGACACAGTCCCGCGACGTTCTCCAAGCGAGTGTGTGTGTGTGAGTGTCGTATGTGTGCGTGTGTGTGTGTGTTCTGCCTGTCGATGTTGATGACCAAGCTGTTGTTGTTGTTGTTGTTTTGACTGTGAGCACAGTGACGCCAAGACATGAGTATGCGAATGCAACTGCAACTGCCACCGAGGACTGAGCACTGAGAACTGAGCACCGAATGCCTTGAATGGTTTTTAGGAAGGCGTCGTACCGTAGCATGTTTACTTAACGAATGCGCCTTCAAGTTGCCCCACCCCCTCCGCACTCCGCACTCCCCCTCCCACTCCCTCCTTCAACTCTTTAGACCCATATAAAAGCCACTTGAAGCCACGTTGCCCACGGAACTGACCAGTGGCTGCTCTGAGGTCAAGTGTAGTTTGTCTTTTAATTTTGCTGTACATTTTTTACTATTTATTGTTTCATTTAACCTTTTTTATATGTTTCCTTATGCAATCTACTAAATATTTAAATTAATAAATTAATTTTTAAGGCATTAAAAACTTTTTTAAATTTTAGGGGCTAGAAATTTTCCATAGAAGTCTAAAAATTCAGCCTGCACTTAGAGAAATAGTCCACTGGGAATGCCTTACTCAAAGTGTGGCATAAATCAAACGCCGGCCAAAAGCGCCGCTGTCAATCAAAAGGCAGACAGTGCTTGGCCTGGCCAAGACACCCCAAACTCCAAACTCCCAAGACGTGCATAAAAATCGCTTTCACATAAAGCTGGCTCAAAACAAATGGCCATAATGAAATATTGTTGGCAAAAAGAAGAGAGTTGAGGAAACAAAAGGTTCTAAGACCTAAAAACGACACCTAACAAACATCGAGACGCGCGTAAATGTTGTTAAACAATTAAAATGCCTTAAAAAGTATATACACACATATCTACTTATGGTACAGGGCTGCATTGGAGCCAGGTAAGTCAAGTTTTTTAGGAGGCGAGTCCACAACTCGCAGTGCCAATAAAATTTTGTTTATTTTCGTTGGCGTTGCAGTCGGCGTCGGCAGAGACAGCGACAGCGACCGCGACGTCGACATCCATCACTTGACCTGTGGTAATGCTGCGGTGCGTCAACTGCGTCAACAGCGTCAACTGCCACAGCAACAACAACAACAACAGCAGCAAGCGGCGGCAATTTATCTTTGAAATCAGCGTCTGTCTCAATTTTTTTCCTTTTCTTTTCCTTTTTTTTATTTTTTTGTAATTAGATACGCGCTTCGGACCAAAGCAACCCACACAGCCCACAAGAACAACAACAGCAAGCAGCTATAATTGTAGAGTCGAGTGTGATGGACTCTAAGTAGACCAATAGGGAAGAAAAGTTTAGGATCTGTAAAATTCGAATTTAAAATGGCAAAAAAAATTATAAATAGATTTAAATTTCGTAGCTTTTGCTGCCAATTTTCATATATAAATAAATATTTAATTTATAGTCAGCTCTTTAAGAAAGATATATACCAATAGCTATGTTATATCTTCTGCTTCAACTCTTTTGAATCGTATTAGAAATGGCGTGATTAGCATTTATTTTATTTTTGAATTTTTAATGCTAAACTAACTTTTAGAAACAAAGCTATCTTTAACAATAATATCTTTATCATTCCTTGATTTCCATTAATGACATGATAAACGTGGTTTGATTAATAATTAATTTATGGAAGTGTTATAAAATCAGACCATTTTATCTATGTCTTTATCTTTATCTTCTACTAAAAATGTTCTTAGTTCCAAGTTCTTTAACAATTTCCATATTCAACGTGAATTTTAAATTAAAATATTGGTATAAATATTTTTATATTATTATATTATATTATATTTTTATTATTATTATATTTGGGGTTTTCCATAGAAATGATTAATAATTTATTTATTAAAGTTTGAGGACTTAGAGCTCTCTATAAAACTAACCAGTCTAGAGTTATATCTACTTTAACTTTATATGATTTTGCGCTATTTTTTGACAGATTAAAAAATAAATGAATAAAATTTAATAACTGAATAAAACTGGCAATAGCTATAACTTGTTCTATGAGTGTTCGAATTTTTAGAATAATGCCTTAAAGCTAAATTAAAAAGTCACTATAGTTCTAGTGTTTGAACAGTTGACTTCCCCTGGAATACAGATCAAAAATTGAAAGCTTTAAAGCTTTATTAATTTAAACCAATTTCAAGCTTCTACTTCCCTTAGCCCATTTGAGCACACTTCTAGTACAGGGTATAACAAGCTGACAGCGACTGCAGGTGGAAACTCAGTTAAGGCTGGCAATCTCGTTTGTTTTGCTGCTGCTAGCCAGTGGGCGTGGCCACAAGAGGCGCACAGAATTAAGTTATACACAAAACGGCAAGAATTCTGCCACAACAACAACAACAAAGAGAACGAGAACAACAACAACAAAATGAACAACTTTCATTTGGTCTGTGACTTCAACTGCGTCTGTGACTTTTGCATGTGCAATCAGCACAATGCGCTTGTTGATGCCACACCCGACAGCCACTGCCCCCTCCAACCCCGCCACGCCCCCTTTGCTGTGCGCCTTTTCGGCTGAGGTGCTAAAATGCAAATGCAAATAGTTGAAACTCGCATTGGTTACAACTGCGAATGCAACTGCAACTGCAACATGTGGCACTGGCTATTAGTTGGTCAAAACGCTTGACGCTACACTGAGGAAAATTGGAGAACATTGTACAGTGACTACACTGAAAAAAACAAACAGAAACTGTTGGTATTTCCAACTAGCTATTAGTTGGACTGGCTATTAGTTGGTCAAAACGCTTGACGCTACACTGAGAAAAATTGAAGAACAACTCAAACTGCTTACACTGAAAAAAACCAAGAGAAACTGTTGGTATTTCGAACTACTTTCCAATTTAAATATTTTTATTTTTCACTACACTTTTTCTCTCCGTGTACTTGACAATTAGAAGGCCTTAAGCCACTGACAGCCAAGTTAATTCAAAAGGCTACAGAAACTGCTGAGCTCATCTTTAGTACGTGTACGATCGAACGCGAGTTCGTCAATCAATCAATATTGATTGAAAGTAAAAACTTGGACCCTTCAAAGTGCATTACAGGTAGGTCAAGAAAACCGTGCAAACAACAGCAACAACAACTTTATAGAATTATAAAAACAAAATAAAAACGGAAAAAAAAATAGAGAAAAATGTGATGCAAATGAGTTAAGAGTGCGACTGAGACGAGTCAAAATATTTGATCAATTACCAATCAGAAAATATTTGCCAGCTCCATGTTGACAGCTAGCTAAACGCTATGAAACTCAGCTGCAGTAGACACATGCTAAAAGTGACAGGCAACTAAGGAATTACAACAACAACAACAACACCGCGAAATTAAGTGTTTGAAAACAAAAGATGGAAAAACACAACAAATTAGTTACAAAATTTTCACTAGAAACCAAAATGTAAGCAAACCAACAGTAGTTGGCTGAGCGTAGTGTAAACTTGACTTAATAGTTATCGCTAGTTATCGAAAGCGGTTATCGGCTGGTTATCGCGGCAATTGAACGTGTAATGAAGTGGCGAAAGGGGTGGGGTAGGGGAGCCAAAGGGTGGCAAGAGGAAGACAACGCCTCAAAGTGACTGGTGACTGTCAGGCGACGCGTTGTTTACGCGGCATAATGAGTTATTAGAAAACGCTTAATGATTTGCATAAATCAACAGTGAATGCGATAAACTCGCACACTAAAAATATATGTGTGTATGTGAGCGGTATTTGAGTGTATTTTAGCCAAGTTCACAGACATCGCTATATGACATTTCTGCCGCGGCCAATTGCAAAAATTAATTATTTATAAATAAATTATTGAGCGATATTATTTTTGGCACTACGCTTTGGGAATTTCTTGTGCAAATAAACAAAAATAGAAAAAATATATGACAAGTCATTGCATGCAAGGAATGTAAAGTAAAATACAAAATTTAGTCAATTTTTGATGATGATGGGGAAATTTTGAAATCAATTCACACATTTCAAAAATATATGGGAATTTCCAGCTTTTGCCGGACACCAAAAAGTTTATGTAGAAAGTTGGTTTTATATACCTTAAGTTCTTTCTTTGATATACTATTAACTAATTTAAGTACATTTTTAATTGATTAATTCATAACTTACCAAATTAATTTGTATTTTTTTCAACACTTTGTTAATTTCCTTCTTTTTTGTTTTGTTTATTGAACAGCTCTTAAGGAATTTGTGGAATGCTAATCGGTAAGCATAGTTCTAGCTCTGTCTGTCCTTAGTTCACTTTCTTGCTGTCCCTTTCTGCTTTTGCCGTACACTTCTCACTTTTAACAAGGTGCGATAAACAACAAATTAATGGCTTGACACGACGACAGCACCGCAGCAGCACCACAACTGCGATCAGGCTGTGATGCGGACTGTTCCTCATAGCGCACCAGCGGGCGCCGCTGTAAGCAAAAGTTCTTCGTTTTGCTCTCCCCCTCCATGTCTCTCTTTCTTTTCTTTTTCTGCTGAACAATTCATAATTGTCATTTATTTATTGCGTAGATATTGCGTGCTTCATTTTACGGGCGCTTATTAAAATGAATTTTTCAACACACACACACACACACGCACATGGGAGTAGTGTGAGTTCTTTGCTTCTTCGCTCTCCTTCGCCTACTCTCCTTTGCCCTCTGCCTATTCCAGCCGCTCTGCGCTCTGCACTCTGCTGCGCCATCTGATAAGCAATTTGATCGAAAGCTTCGATATGTGAGCTGCTCTCCCCGCTCTTTTCACTCTCTCGCTCTCACTCTCCGTTTTATTACAAGGCTGCACCACCCGCTGCGCGTGCGTGTAACTTTTTTTATGATGCCGCTTGCTGTCCTTGTCTGTCTGTCTGTCTGTCCTTGTCCTTCGCTCCATTCGTTTCTTTTGTTTGTCGCGGGTGGTGCTTAACCAGCTGTTGTTGTGGTTCTTGTTGTTGTTTTTCGTTGTTTTGGTTTTCGTTGTTTGCAATTTGTTACTGCATTCGTGTTCACACCATTAAGAGGCCCAATGTTATTTTCAGTTTTTGTTTTTCTCTTTGTTTCTTTGCTGTTCAAATTAATTGGCTGCGTTCTCCAAAAGAGAATCTATGATTAATGATGCTATACAATCGGCGTTTTAATGCTGTCAATATATCACACGGCAAACAACACCTCAATAACTGATTACAGTTGCAGTTGGCAGTTGGCAGCGCCACAAGCTTGCAACATTTGCCACACTGTGCGTGTGGCAAGCATCGCGTGTTGAATCAACATTCGCTGTGGTTGCTATTGCTGTTGTTGTTATCGCTAATGATGATCCTGTCCTGACCAATGCCAATGCCAACTGCAAAACGCGGCTGTCAAATGTTATTGAGTATAAGCTGCAACATGTTGCTCTGTTTATGCAACAGACACACTCAAACTCAAACCTGTTGTTGCATGCAACCCTGCAGTCCTAAGGCACAAATCGCATGCGAGAGCGTGCGTGAGCCAAAGAGATTCATAGAGTAAACAGCAACCCTCACAGAGAGCAGCAGAGAGAGAGAGAGATGGGGCAGAGGCAGGGGAGACAGAGAGAGCGCTAACATGTCATGAAATCAGGCTGACCATAGAGCGCTGTAGCGGGAAAAGCTTTTAAATTAAACAGTAACAATTGCCTACATCAGGCAAAAGTACCTTGAAATAAATAGAAAATAAGGGACAGTATTAATTAGTGTAGAAAGTAACAATTTTTGAAGTAAATAGTACTAACTTGGTTCGCTTAATAAGCTATGACACATTAAAATGCCGTCTTATAGTTCCACTATAGTTCTGTTAATTTATAACAGCATGGTCACCCCATTTTATATGGAAACAACCCTTAACAAAGTCTACGCTGTCCCTTGGGCCCAACTCAGTCAAACTCTTTTGTGGTTGTACCTCAAGCGTAATTCAGCAAATCGCATGCAATTTTCATACAAAAACCTCATTGACCGTTATGTGAGTTTACACTCTCTGTGTGTCTCAGTGTCTTCCTTACTGTCCAACTCTCACTCTCTCTCCCTCACTTACTTACTAACTCTGTCTGCTTTGCCTGCTCTCTGTGTCTTGTCAAGCAACTTCCGCAAATTGTTAAAGAGACCTAATTTCGCTTGCTCTTTAAACTAATTGTGCTCTCACTTTAGTCAGCCATGCTCTCACTCGCTCTCTGTCTTACGCTCTCGCCACACACACAGAGTGTGGCGCTACATCTGGCTGCAGCTACACTCAGTTGATAGCGGCATAATGTGAAGCTTTCTCAACTTGAGCTCCTGGCACAAGTTCGGTTGCAATCAGCTCGCTTGCTCTTGTTGTTCTTGTCGTTGCTGTTGTTTTTGTTGTTGTTATTAGCCTCAAGTGGCGTGCATACACACACACAGAAACAGGCACACATATACACACTCTCGGCAGAGCAGCAACGTCGCCCCATCCCCCCTCACCCACCCCGCCAGACCACATACAACCCGCTACATTCGCTCACGCGACGCAGCTGACGCTGGCCGGTCTCCCCTCTCGCTCTCCCCCCTAAAATCCCCAACTGAGTGTCGCGGGAGCGACTGTATGTGTGTGCGTGTGTCTGTTTGTGTGTACGTGTGCTTGCGTCTCTGCCTGTGTTCCAATAAGAAAACCATCGTCATTGCCCGGCTCTGCTTTGGTCGGCCAGTTTCGCATCGCATTTAGTTGGGTTCACAACAAAAACCGCAGCCGCGAGTCAAAGAGTCGAGAATCGGGAATCGAGAGTCGAGTCGAGAGTCGAGAGTCGGGAATCCAGTAGCGAGAATCCACTGAGAATTGCGAATTAAGCCGCCCCCCTCCCCCTTCGCCGCATTCGTCGCGTCTTCGTCTAACAATTAATTAATTAATCGTGGCCGAGTTTTAATTAATTAACAACAATACGATTAGCATAATAAAGTGTTTAATTCGATTAACAGCAAATCGAATACTTGAACAATAACTGTAATTCACTGTGTATGTATTGTACGTATGCGTGTGTGAGTGTGTTTATGAGCTTAACACCTGCTTGACCAGACATTCGCTACTTAAAAACAGTTAGTCTTAGTCTCAGCATTTGCTTTGTTGTTTATTCTACTGCGCCCCCAGAAGCAGGGAAAAGTAAAATTTTCCTTTGAAACTGAAATCACCTGAGCTCTTTAAGCCGTTTAGCGAGGGTCTGCCAAAGGACTAGACGTGGGCAAACCACCAAAAAACCCAAACCCTTTTAAGCAAAAATTATGCTACAGTAATGCCCAGCTAAAAACCAACCCAACAATATACAGCTAGGAATTCAAAACATAACGGAACTACAGTTAGTAAGCAAGCAAATTATATGCTTCGTTTTCAAATGTTTTTCTTTTTGCAAAAGCTTTTCTTGCAGCTGGAGTTGTGATCAGCAGAGTAACGGCACTACAATAAGCCGTTAGCTTTGAGTCGAAGCAAATGCGTTGCTAGAGCTTTAAAGCTCGCGCTCTTTCGTTTGTGTCGCTTTGCTCTTTGGCAGGACACATGTGTAAGGAACTCTTTTTGCTGCGCAGCAGCAGCTACGCTTACGCTCTCTCACTGTTGCTCTCTTAATGCACGTGTAGCAGCAGCAGTGCTCTCTTCTTGCTACTTGCTGCTCTCTGCTTTGTGCTCTCTCTTGCTTTCGCTCTCTCTGTGTAAAGCGCAGCGCACTGTTTCCATACAAATTTTGACACTTGTGACATTTTTGACACACAAATCAATTGTTACGTGAATTTTCAACGCGTCGTGCAGCAGCAGCAGCAACGGCAGCAGCAGCAGCAACAGCAGCAGCAGCGACGGGTAAACGCTGTGTTTAATTTCCCACAACAATTTACAATTGTTGTACTGAACTTGTTAAAATTTGTATATATTTATATACTAAACTAATGCTGCCAGCAGCGAAGTTAAATTTCGTTGAAACACTTTTCGGTCGCATATCGAATCCGTTGCCTACTTTCGTGCGCTGCGCGTGTGACATAATTTCGGCGTGTGAATTTCAAACTTTGTGCGAATTACTGGCAAGACTTTTGCATAAACTAATACAAATTGTTTATAACAAATAAACTGTGGAGTTAGCTTTCTTGGAAGGGCAATGCTAGTGGAAACTGTATTTTCTGCTCAGTGCACAGCAACACACACACACACCAACAAACTTGGTGCAAATCGATTTCTGTTTCCGGCATTTTTCACGTGGTAGCTGTGCCCCCGTACTCGTACACGTCAAGCTGCCCCCTTTGCCTACACGTCGTTTTGGGTTGTCCGTCTCTTTAGTTTTCTTGCTCCCCTTTCTCCCCTCTTCTGCTTTACTACCATTTGTTCGTGCACTTTTGGCATTTGTTGTTATTGCCGTGCTACTGGCTGAGCCTAACGATTTTTCACCACAACAACAAAATCATGTGAGGAAACGACATTAGGAAAACCCGTAGAATAGTTGAGAATTTGTTTTATTTTCCTTTTCCCATTTTGTTTCAGCCAAACGGATGAAAGTAACAGTTAGCGCAGAGTTAAACAGTTTAACAGTTTATCGAAAATCAGCACTTGGTTTTCTTCTACCAACTTTTGTTGGCCTCTGTAGGTTTTGGCTGCCTTTTGGCCAATTCAGTTGGAGTCCGACAGCGGCTGCTGGTGCCACGTGTCGTATGCGTAATAGTCCTAAATAAAATCCTATTTTTCAGTTGCAACAATTGAAGCCTTTTACTTTCTCAACAACAATTAATTAAAGACTGTGCTAACAATATCAAGAATGAATTAAACAGAAAACAAAAACAAATTCGATTATTTAAATATGTGCTTAACATAAATTTATAAATAAATAAATATATAGTAAAAGTGCTTGCCCAAAATAATCTTAATAAATTAATAAAGTGCTTAAAAGTGTTCAAAATTCTAAAATAAATCTAAAGCTTACGACATTTAAATCATATCAGAACAATTGTTGAATAAACTATACTAAACAACGAAAGAGCTAAATCCCATTAAACTGATTAACAAAACTCTGGAAACGTTTATCAAATGGTCGCTTGGATTGAACATAGTAAAAGTAACAAAAAAGCGTAGCCGAAATACGAATGCACATTAGATGCAA
This sequence comes from Drosophila dunni, assembly GCA_018152125.1. Taxonomy (NCBI): domain Eukaryota; kingdom Metazoa; phylum Arthropoda; class Insecta; order Diptera; family Drosophilidae; genus Drosophila; species Drosophila dunni. The sequence continues at coordinate 8,268,396 of JAECXC010000339.1, read as the reverse complement.
AATAAATGGGTAAAATGAGGTCAAGTAAATACGATGTAAGTACTCAAAGAAAACTGTTAAATATTTATTAAAATGGTAAAAATAATATTCCAGACTTCTGCTTATAAATGTCTTAAAAACAAACCAGTTTAACACGCCTTAAATTAAGTTTACTTGAACTTCTTATACTTCCTATAAGCTGCTTGCACCCAAAAGATATTTCATCTTAAAGTTCTACATTAAATTGCCAATCAATTCAAGTTGTTTAGCCATTTTTCGCTTTGTTCCCTCGAAGGTTATGCCAGCTAGGGAGCCAGCGGGAGGAAGGGGGGAAGGTAGGCAGCGAGAGTGAGCCAAATTTACATAATCACTTAACTCATGGCCCACATTTTAACTGATTATCTGTAGCAGAAATGCAAAAAGCCGTCAAGTGCACATAAATTACAGCAGAGATTGAAAAGTGCAGAGCCAAAACCGTCTGTGTGTCGGTGTCGCTGTCTGTGGAGTGTTCACTGTGCCTTTGCCTGCGCCTGTGTCTGTGCCCTTAATCTTGAATTACAAATCGAGTGCAATTATCTGGCAACTGCAATGAGTTTGTTTCCTGTACAAGTTCCCTCTGGCTACCCAGCGCCTCTACCCACCAGACAGCCTACCTACCTCCCTCCCACCTCCCTCCCTTCCTCCTCCCTCCACCCCTCGCAATTTGTTTTCACACTTTACGACTCCACAATCAATGTAATTTTTTCGATAAGCGCCGTCTGCCGCCTGCCGTCTAGGCCCTGCTCAGAACCAGGCTTAAACTACTTGGCTTAGACTGTTTTGGCCCAAAGGCCTCTCTTTCTGCTTTGCGTGTTGCCAATCGTTTATCGAGGCTTGACTGTAGACTGGATTGGCGCTACTGTGCGCCTTTAAATTTCGCATTTAATTGATTTGTCAACACAAATGTCTTGTCGCCGTTTCCTGGCTCTAAGCCGCTTAGACTTAAGACCAAGTCCTACTTGGCTTAAACACACGAGTTATGCTGCATAAATTGTGCACTTTAGTGGCCAAACGAGGGCTGCCAAAGCAGGCTAGGGCTGCACCACAAACTGAACCAAACTGACAACTGCTAGTGCCACAATCATCAATCAATGCGCCGCGTTGAAGTGGCAAAAAACCATTTGAAAGGATACCGATTCATTCCCTCTATCAGCTAGGGGAACTACGGGCTTACAGAGGTAACTCTGCCGTGGGCGACACAGTCCAGTCTCCACTGTACAGGCAATCCATCTCAGAACTAACCAATGCGTGTGGGCGACTGCTGGCAGTACGTGCATTGCTTTGCTGAATTGGATTGCCTGGCAGTGCGCATTTCGCTACGCACAGTGGTTGGAGTTTAGTGAAATGCTAGACAATTGGTAAAGTGGGCTTATCAAGCGATAAATTTGTATTTAATTAATATAAACACACAGCTAAATATAAATTATACTAAAGGGGTTTTAGGAATTTATTATCAAGGGAATGGGAATGTAACTAAGTAAAGTTATTAATCAACTTCTACTTATTTAATATATATACAGCTAAAGGGAGTTTAGCCCTTGATTTTATCTAGGAGTTTAGTGCTTGAATGGGATAAATTTTTTACATAAAATAAATTATGTAAAGTAATGAATCAGATTCTGGATTACTCTACTTCTACTTATTTAATATATAAATACAGCTATATATAAATTGTACTAACAGGGGTTTTACCACTGGATTTCATGTAGGAGTTTACATGGGATAAATTTTTTACATAAAATAAATTTAGTAAAGTAATTAATCTGATTCTGGATAAATCTACTTCTAATCGGATTTCCAGCTTATATTTTTCAGTGTCAATATAATTTACTAAAGCAAAAATTGTTTATAATTGAGCCACTGGAAAGTTTAAAGTAATTTAAAGACATTTTAATGAATAAAATAATAAAAAAAATTATTCATACCTTTATTTTTAAAGATTCTGTCAGAGATTTTACCCATGTGCTACTATTTGTAGTCACCTTTTAATATATTCAAAGTCTTTTCTTATATAAATTGTCTTTTCGTCTACACAAACTTTAAAATGCCCATAGTATTTGCCCCACTGTGCCATTCCCCGCTTGACAGTTTATGCACAGCGACATTTAGCTTCTTGGATTCTGTTTTTTGTGTTGCTCGCTGTTGTTTGTTGTCTTTTTAGGTAGCTCCGGGCTTCGCCTGGAATTGGAATTATGTTGTCTCGTGTCGCGGTCTTGTCGCAGTAGCTTTGTCTTTGGCCAACACGCGCTGCCGCGCACGTGGGTCGTGGTGCTGTGGTGCTGCGGTGTTACTGGGCTGCGGTGGTTCAATGCCTTGATAGCTGCGGTGATTCCGCTGTGTGGGTCTGGCTTTATTAATTGTGTGCGAATGTTTGCACAATTTGTCAATATTATCGCGCAAACATGAACATTTGTAAGCCCCTGTCTCGCCAAGGCCCAACAATTTTGAACCCGCCAGAGTTGCCAAGCGTTAGCAGAGTTACCAGCGTTACAACGAATGTGCCCAAACTGTTTGCCTAAGTGATTTGTGATTTATGAATTCACTTGAATTTGCATGTAAATTTTAATGCGTTGTGGCGCGAATAGAAATCGGACTGGGAATGGGACTAGGAATGGGGTTGGAGTTTGGGGAAACTCTTTGTCTTTGTCTCCCCCTCGCCCTCTCGCTGTGTGCTAATTTTCTCCTATGCTTCACGACTTCATAATGCCCTGTTAATTGGGTCAAAACGACATGAATAAAGGTGATGTTTGATAAACGCGTTGTGGCATTATTCGCTGACACATCTCATGCATATTAATGTCGTGTCTGCTTTGGTTTGTATAGCATAATATATCTTTATATATACTCGTAGCACATGGCTTTTGATTGGGCGGCATTTGGGCTGGGTCTTGTGGCTGCCACAGCCTGCTAGTCAATTGGGTGTTGCACTGTGCCGTTTGCCAACTGTCTTGACGGGTTTTGGGTTACTAACAACAGCAGCTGCTGGACGTTGACAGTCAGCTGAGTTGACACAAAGCAGGCCAAGTTAATGGCTATGGGAAATGGCGCTTAATGAATTTAGAAGCTTAACTAGAGGCACGAAATTAAATTAATTAAATTTAGATAGGTAAAATAGGTATTAGAAATTATTAAAATTAAAAATATAACATTTAATATTTATTATAAATTATTTAAAGCATAGGTGTACCCTTTAATGAAGTTTTCAAATTAAATACACAGCACTAATGTTTAAACAATAACGAAAAATATTAAAACAAATACTATAAATTTCTAAAAATGTTTAAAAAACATTCTAATTCATAATAAATAATTAAATAATTTTTTATCAAGGGGCAGAATGATTTTAGTAGAACTCTTTAGTAACATAAATGTTAATATATTATTTTAATATAGCCTTTTAATTATTTTAAATTTTTAGTTAATTTCCAAATAATTTTAAATATTTTATAAACGTTTAAATTATAGAGAACACTTTTTATCAAGGTCCAACATGATTTTAGTAGAAATTTTTAATAACAGAAATGTTCAAATATTATAAATAAATAGAATATTAATTATTTAAAATATTTAGTTAATTTTTAAATAATTTTTGTAAGCCAAATTAACAACTCGTAGGCAATTTGAGCTGCTGAAACATGAATATAATTTTATTTAAATAATTAAAATAAGTCAAACTTTAACCCTTTCAATCATAAATCAATTATGAGCATAATAAACTTAGATTTCTGTGAATATTCAGTCAGCCCTATTAATTAAATGATAGATAAGAACAGTTGAAAGCCTAATTACCAAAGATTTTAAATCAACTTGTTACATTTGAGAACAGTTGCATTGTATCAAGTGTTAGGACAGCATAAAACAGCTGAGAACATGGCCATAATTTCAGGTCAATAAATTAGCATAGATCACGGCACTTTACAGTTGTCAAATTTCACAATTGTGGACAATAATTTCCAGAAAATAAAGCCAACTAGAGCTGCAAATAAAACGACTTCTGCATAGCAAATTGGTTTTTTATATGTTTCGTGGCACTAAAGTACTTGAGTTTGTGCAAAGTTCAACTGCAATTTGGTGGGTAATAAACTAGAGACATAAATAGAGACAGAGACAACGAATCGGCTGAAATACGGAGTATAACTTGAAGTGCTTGGTACAAAGTCGAACTGTGTCTGGGGCATTAAAGCCAATAGACAACTCCATCAGTGAGAAAACCGCAAGACAATAACAAGCAGCAACAACTAATACCAACTACCAGCTACTACCAAGTAGAGTTACCAACGATGATCGACCAAGTTAATAGAAAGCGAAAACCCGACAATTTTCACAACTTTGTTGGCTGCTAAGCCGCGAAAGTAAATAATCCAATTATCGCACACATGCCCATAGCATAAATAAAATCATATATGATAAGACAAGCGAGTGTGTGCCACTCCCCCTGCCCCTCTGCTCCCCCTACTCCCACACGCCCCTACGCCCCACAGTGGCGTGCAGTAGTGCAATCATCAAAGCGTTCAGCAAATTGCATAAACATGTTCGCAAAGGAGTGAGGGAGAGGGAGCGAGAGACAGTTAGAGCGTGAGGGAGAGGGAGAGAGGCACAGTGGTCGAGCGCCGTGCTTTTCGTGCCCACTGAGGAAGTAAGTCAGCGCGACTCGCTGGCATTTGAAATATGCTGCATTAATATGCCGATAAATATTTTTATTTTTCTCCTTTTTGCTCCTCCAACAACTCAATTAGATGACGGTCTGCAGCGCGGTTCAAATTAAATGCTATAAAATATTTATCAAGAGACAGAGCGGCGGAGACTTGGCAACTTTGTTTGCCACTTCAGCGCAGAGTGTCTGCTTCCTCTTCCTTCTCCTTGTCTCTCTCTCAGTCGCTGTCTCTGTCTCCTCGAACGCAATCGCACATTGTGTCAATGTCAGCGACTTTTTCTGCGACTTTTTCTGCGACTGCGTGCGTGTCAGCAATTTGACAGACATTCATCAACAAATGGCGAATGCTTCTGTAGCTGCTTTTGCCTCTCCTACTCCCTCTGCCTCTCCCTCTTCCAATTCTTCTTTGGCTGCCGCCTGTCACAACACAACTGTCGTATACTCAATCATTATGGAGTTCCACAGCCAGTTCCCAGTCACAGTCGTAGTCCCCATCGGAGTCCCAGTCGCAGTCCAAGACAGAGTTGCAGTTATCATTCATTGTTGGTTGTGTGCCTCGTGCGCATAATTGATTTTCTGGCGCCCTGTAGCAGTTGCGGTATGACGGGTGTATAAGCTGTGAGGCAGTTGGGCTTTAAGGCAACTCAGAGACTATAACAGCTGGAGACTTAGCGCAGGGTTTTATAAAACCTACTTTTTCCCACTCTGGTCACTCCACAGTCGAGCACACCCTGCTCTTGCACTCCCTGTGCCTCCTGCCTGCCCCCAGAGCACAGTCAGAGCCAGTCTGCTCCCTTGGCAGCTCCTTTTGTTGTCATATTAATGTCAAAAGATTGCACTTGATCATGAATTGTGGAATTGTTGAATGGTTGAATGGTTAAATGGTTGAATTGTGAAAATGTTTAAATGTGTTCAACTGCGTGTTTGCCACTTTACACATTGCACACTTATCACTCACTCCTTTAAGCGCCTGTGGGCCGTTTCTGAAGAGACACCAGAGGCACCACGGCCCTTGGAGTGGCATTTTCTGTGGGAAAGTTGCCACACTTCGTGCCACAGTTTCTTGCCACTGCCACTACAGCATGGGTGAAAGGATGAGCCCTGAGTCGTCATCAACGTGTGGGTGTAACCACAACAACACTGTACCCTCTTCATTTGACGCACATGGGAAAATATTTTTGGTAGACAGTGTAGCTCTGCTCACTTGACTGCCATTTCAAATGCAGTGCCAACATTCACACCCAATCCAATTGTAATTCTATGCAAATATTATTGCAAAATTATATATCGACATAACTTTGTTGATTCACCTGTAATCAGTCGCAGTTATCGTCTGGCTTTGCTGTCTAAAAATAGCAAGTCCAAAGCTTATATTTATCAGACCCACAAAAGGTATTACTGACCTAAGCTAATTTCATTTCTAATGGGTGCACCTAGCACACAGTTTGCAGTGGGTTGGAAAGGTAGAAAGGGTGTCAAGAGTTAGTGAAATTAGGCATTACTTACAGGAATTAAAGTAAGTATTGAAAAGGAGTTTTTCAGTCACAATCTGGACTCAGTTTACAGCTGTAACTTGGGGGTTAAAGTCTAGTAGTAAGACACGTAGGACTTAGGTCTTTTAAACTACTTAAAATCGGTTTACTTTTAAATTTACTGCAACAACAAAAATATAGTAAAAATATTATAAAATAAATAAATTCAAAATAAATAAATTAACAAGGCTAATCACAAAACTCTGTCATTTAAATGCCTTACTAAATTAAGCAAAAATTTATTTAAATCAGTTACAAAATTCTTCTCTATCCAAAACCTTAGACAGTCACTTAAGTATTGCCTTTAACTACCTTTTATAACCTCCTGCTCCCATTCTAGTACCTTTATTAAACCTTTAAACTAACATTTAATTAAGTGCTTAGCACAAAACATTCAACTCAGTTCAATGCAAACGGTTGACAATGAGAGCGGGAACTGTAAATGGAATTGCGGTTGGTTACTCAGTCTCAGAGTATTGCTGATGCGGTTAACGGGGGAGGCAGCTAAGCTAGCTATACCGTTAGATGCGAGCTAATTTGATGCCTGGGTAGTGTTCTAGGGGGTTGGAGGTGTGTACAAGGGGGTCTGCGGGGTCTTAGGGGGTTTCTGTGCGCATTTCCTAGCGTCCGGCTTCATGACTTGGCTGGCAACTGAAACTTGTTGAAATCGCACAATGATTGCATATAAATATCGTTTAATTACTGGCGTCTAAATGCACTCACTGTAATTAAATGCAACATTTTGCGATTTAAACGCCCTTCAGTAAACTGTTGTCGATTTAAACGTAGCAATTAAACGGCAATTTATTAAATAGACCGATAAATACTACGAGTTGAAGGCATAAGAGGAGCAAACAATTAAAGGAGGAAATAATTATGCAATTAAAAAAGGAAATGACAGCAAATTTAACTAAAAGACAAAACAATAATTTATAAAAGTTAAATCAAAAGTTCTTTAAGTTAAAAGCTTAAAATATTCACTTTTAATAACTCGTAATCCCATTAGGAATTTATGTTTAAAATTCTAATCCCATTAGCAGCTACCTCCTCAACTTTTGACTATAATAAGCCAGAGATATATAGTCTTGAGTTCCAACTTTGTGCTGAAATTCAATTGAATACAAATGGATGGGAACCGGTTATAGAATTTCCATATCTTTAAAGCCCCTCAACAACAGGCATTGTCTATATAACTGTCGTGGTTGTCATGGATATCCCATTGATATTCATTCTCGTTCGCCAACTTGTCATTATGTCAGCGAAGTTGAGCAATCCACTAAACTAAAGTAATGTTATAATCAGATAGAGGCAACATTATAATTACAATTAGAATTACATTTACATTTACACATTGTTTGCCGTTCGTCGCTGTTGTTGGCTCATAAAAAATGGCAATCACATTTGCATTACATGATTTTCATACTCATTCACAATTACACTGCCAATCACACAACAAAAACAGTACAAAACACAACTCACAATCACATTTACATTATCTCAACTGGTCACAGTCGATGCAAATTAAATAGAATAGTTCATCATGTAATAATACTCCATGAACTGCGCATTTTCAATTCGATTCGCGTTCTCCCAACACCTGTCGTAGCTCCCCCCCTCCCTCTCGCTACCCACCTCTCCTCCCTACCCTCTTTAACTGTCTCTTTCTCTGTCCTTCTCTTTGATAGACTTCAAACGTTGCCCTGGGTGCGATCGGCCCTCGACCGTAACATCCAAGGGCCATCAAGGCCCCAAATGAGTTATATTTTCAGCTAAATAATCTACGTGCAGGCGTCAAATTATATTTATGGCTAAAACGCAGTTAACAAAAGTTGGGCTAACAGTTTTAAATATTTTTTAAAGTGTCTTACAAAAATTAGCTTCGGTTACTAATGAAATCTTGGAAAAAATAATAAAATAAGAAAAGAAATATCTAAAATTATTAATTTATTATTATTTTTATTTTTATTATTATTATTATTATTATTATTATTATTATTATCATTATTATTATTATCATTATCATTATCATTATCATTATCATTATCATTATCATTATCATTATAATTATCAGTATCAGTATCATTATCATTATCATTATCATTATCATTATCATTATCATTATCATTATCATTATCATTATCATTATCATTATCATTATCATTATCATTATCATTATCATTATCATTATCATCATCATTATCATTATCATTATCATTATCATCATCATTATCATTATCATTATCATCATCATTATCATTATTATTTACATATATCATTATTATTATTATTATTTTTATTTTTATTACTATTATTATTATAATTATCACTATCATTATTATTATTGCTATTATTATTATAAATATTAAGTATTTCAGTCTCACTCATAGAATTTAAAATCTTCTTCTTAAACACTTTTAAGACCAATCTGAAATACTTTCTCCATATTCCATCCCTTTCATTGGTAACTTCTGCATTGATTTTCCATCTTTTATTTCCTCGTGTTCACTTGACTGCCTCTTAAAAATAAGAGAGTGGAGAAGTATTTATTTCTTGCCGCATTGCGACATTCGCATAAATTGCCAAATGTCAAAGCTGAAGGAAGTAAAAAAAAGTACTTTTGGTTTGCCGTAATATTTGATTAATTTCCGAGTGGCCGTAACGATTTGCTATCCGCCAAGGAAATTGAAAATGGATAAAAATCTACAGAGCAAAACTTGTAACTGTCAAGGGGACTTACAGCACGGTCTAATTGTTTAAGTAACTTTAGGTAGCAACTGTCCAATTGAGTTGGCTTTAAAAGGCCAAAAGTAAATCAGGTCAAAGTAGGTAAAAGCCACACAAACTGGGTTAAAAGAGTTGGTCAACTAAAAGCTCTTCGAGCCCAACTAAAGTCCTGTCTTGGACTTCCACTGTGACTAATAGACAGTCTATGTTTAGTCACTGGCTTAGTCAATTTATAAACTATTCCTTGGCATTGGCAATTATGAAATTCCAGGCTGTAACTATCGACGCTTTATAATTTTTATCACATACATTTTTTATCGCAAATATCACAACTTCATCAGCAATCACAGCGGCAACAACAACAGCAACACGGCAACAAGCCAGCGGACAATTAGCCATAAAATTAGCTTCAAGTTGGCCAAAGGAATGTGGCGGCCAAGGCAAATTGAAAACAATTTAAGTTATTTGCATATAAATGCAACTTAAGACACTGCAGCAACAGCAGCAACATCTCAGCTGCCACTGCGGCAACTGCTGCATATTGGCCAAGTTAACATGTTGGCTGCGCTTCTGAAAGGTAGTTCCATTGGCTAGGAGTAGCAAGCATATTTTAGTCGCTAAGGCGTCACTAGCGCTTACCCTAAAAACTATTAAAAGTCACGTAAATAAATTAACTAAATAAATTAATACATTTGTATTTAATTTATTTTAAAAGGTTTGCTTAATATTAAAATATTAAAAACTAATTTTTCTTTCATACAAAACACTTAAGAATTTAAAAATAAATTTTAGTTTTCATTAAATTCATTTTCTTTGCCACAAAAGTTTATTTTAAAATGCAAAAACAAATCAGTATTACGAATTTATATAGCACACATAGCAACGACTTCGCCGAGCTCAATTTAAGAATTTTTATGGTTACAGGGTATTAAAACTGGCGTGTTGCTACCGCAAATCGCGATAATGTTAAATGCATTGGCGTTTTATCAACGCAGGAATATCAATATTGATACAGTCGCACTCAGAGCCAAAGCAAAAGAACTTGACACGCGCACACACTCACACACACACACACACGCACGCCCCTTTATATATCATTTATGATCTGCACAAATTTAGAAAATGAACAAGAAAATGAACTAACAAACGCACACTTGCATAATGAGAACGTAACCTATTAACAGCTAGCGAAAGACAGTAAAGCGAAAACTAAGAAAATGCAATGAGCAATTATGCTTTATGCTTTCGTAATCTATGCTATGAAAATGAACTAAGAACCGTTAGGTCTGCGAGTTCATCAAAACAAAACGGAAAACAGAGCAACGAGGATTGTCAAAATAGTTATGCAGTCGACGTCCAAAGTTCAAACTGCACTTCACGCCTAATTTCAGTTGACAACAAAAACAAAATTAGAAAAGAAAATAAAACGAAAATTTTTCTACACATTTCACATATTTTTCGCTGCTCACTGTTTTGTTGTTGTTATTAATTTCCGACATAATTGCAAAGAGGAAAGGCGAAAGAAGAGAGAAGAGAGCAGAGTGGAGAGAGCAGATTGGAGAGAGCAGAGTGGAGAGACTAGCCGACTGGTTATGCCAGCAGCTTGGTGGGAGGGAGACAGCAAGCGGGACAGCTGCGAGAAGTGGGAAGGTGGGAAGGTGCAACAGTGACAGCTGCAAAATTCAAACGGCAACTGTGAAGCATTTGAATAATTTGCAATTAAACTGCAAAACTGCAAAACGGCAAGAAAAACTGCGAAAAATAAAGTGAGAAATAAAATTCGCTTTGAAAGCAACTGTGAATTTAAGTCGAGTAAACTAAACTGTCGGGACATTTCTGGTACGCCGTGGCGTATGCGTAATATGCTATTTATTTTGCTAAGTTAGTGTTGAATTTATAGATTTTAGTAACAGGTTTCTTGGCCAAAGTCGAGAATCCATCAGCTGTCCACGCTGCACTTCAAGTTGTTGTTGATTTTCGCTGATGAAGACAGCAGCGAGACCGGTCAAATGCAACACCCAACTGTGTTTCCAATTAAACGCCGCTCAGTGGAGTCTTCAGTGGAGTCTTCATCAACGTCATTTGTATCTGTTAGATGCAACAAACTTTCAGTTTGTTTTACGGTTAACTTGTCAGTCGCGTTGCCTCTGCTGTCACAGAGTCAAAGAAATTGAACTTGAATGTTTATGTGGCAGTCGCTTTAAATCATCATGGGGGGGCCTGGTCTCAAAACGCACGCCACTCCCCCTTTCACAGCCCCCTTTAGTCCCCTAGTCCCCTTAGTCCCCTTTTATAAACTGGCCAGTCGGCGATCAACTGCGAATTCAACTGTCAACGTGTTGTCAATCAATGCGAGCTGATGATCTGCTGATTAAAAGCAGTTGATTGATTGCTATTCTTACATTTTGAACAAATTGCTTAACTTATTTAATAATAAAAGTAATTTAAGCTGAAGAGATATTAAATTTTAAGGGAAGTAAAGTAATTTTAATATCCTAAGATAAGATTGAAAAGTCATCTAGGGGTTTATAGGGAGAAAATTGACACATAATGGCAAAATTATAAATTGAAGTAATACAAAGTCAAAATAAATGACAAGCAGTAAATAAAATGGTATTCCGATTCAAAATCGGTTGAGCTTTGACTGAGATAATCTAGCTCAAAGATTTAAAGTCGCAGAAACGTTTTAAGCTGTGACTTTCTGAAATCTTTTCCCAGCTTTAAATATTTTTTTTTGCTCTTTACAAGCCAATGAGCCAACTATTTTTTACCTTCAACCAAATTTTTGTTGTTAAGACCAACCAAATTGATTCAATGAATTTTACAATAATTATGTGATTGTTAACCTATAAATAGATCAGATATATCACCAATTCAGATCACTGCTAATAATAGCAGTATGAGTTTATTACCAACTTCAAGCTCGTGTCAAACTAATGACTTTTGGGTCAGTAAACACAATTCTGTCAATCACCGACATTCAAGCCACAAAGTCATGATCGTGCTCGTGATTTATGTCAGTTTTGTGCTCAGTTTGACACTGATTCAAGTGCACACAGCTGCCAATCAGAACAGTAAGCTTATGTAAACCAATTCGTAACTAAATAACTTACTATATAATACCGCCTTTGATAGCGCTTCATGCTAAATTCACCAAATTATCCATTGAATCGGACAACAAGCTCATATCGAAGTTTAGGGGCTGGCTAACGGCAGCGAACACTCTCTGCGTGGACTTGAATGTGGAGGAGACCATTTCGGCACTACGTACTATTATTACTGTGAAGTACAAAATTGAGGATTCGCAGAATTATCTAACACTGTTAAACTATGACGTTGATAACTGCAAAAGTTTCAAGGAAGTAATGAAAGCGGGTCTGACAAATATCTGGTCTCGCAACATACGAAAGTATGGCAACCTTAGCACCGCTTGTCCGGTCAGACCTGTGGGTATAAGCGACTCATTTCTACTCTGCTTTTTATTAAGGTTTTGTTTTATTAGGGCTACTACAACCTGAGAGACTTCCAACTGGATGAGCAGAGTATTCCGGTTTTTATGCGACCGGGCATTTATCGTATAAAGGTTTTTAGCTACAGTGCCAAGGCCAATAACAGTACGAGTAAAGGGCTGAAAACACGTCGTTTGATTACCTCTTTTACAGTGGATATGAAATTGTATTAAATTTGGGTTTGAAATGTGTATTTCAGTGTTTTTTACTTAAAGGGATTTGTTTGCATGCTCTGCTTAAAAAATACAATTTAATGGTATATTTTTCTAGGGGTTTAATGGGATATATTTAAATTTTAAAACCTATTTATTTTATTTTTTTAATTTGTAGAAAAACCATCTTAAATCAGTCTATTAATCCTTATATATTTTACTTAATTTACTTAACATTTCTTCCCCTTTTGCTGACCTTTTTCTCTACCAAACTCTACAAACTTTACCACTTTCCCTCTAGTTTTGCCTACTTTTCTCAAGGCTTTTCCGCTCGCCAACTTGGCCAAAACCGTAACAAAAGCGAAACAAAAGCGAAACAAAAGTTTTCTACAAATTCCTTACAGTTTTCAGACTTTATTTCCGCTGACAGGAGCAGCTGGCGCTTTGGCAATTAGTTTGGATTCCAAACTTGTGCGCTGCTTGTTGGCGGTCAGTGTGAAATTTATGCACGCCTTTAACTAATTGCATAATAAATTCCAGTGAATTTATTGTTAAGAATTTATCCTTTCTGGCTCGGGCAAAACAAATGCTTCTAGGCCACTTAATAAACGTCAAACAGACTGACACAATAACTGACTTATGGTGTGCTTGGGGGAGTGTAAAAAACGGTGGGGGGGAAACGGGGAAACGGGGAAAAAGTGAAAACCCGAAAACTGCAATGCTTACATGTCTCCTGCTCTAATATATTGCCATAATTGCCATAAGCTGTGGGTGTTTTCCACTTTTTACAGTTCCCCCCGCTAAGTTATGAGCTGCACTCACTCAGTTATCCATTTCGGGGGAAGTACGAGCGATATTGTAGTTTAACTGAAAAATAAGGAGATAAATTAAATATTATTACGTGCTGTTGTTTATGGGGTAACTTTTTATACGCTGTAGTCATTTAAAGTGTTGCAAAAGTGCTTAAATTAATTGTTTGCTCAATTGATTAAAGGTCGGAGAAGTGCAGTGAATTAAATAGGGTAAAATGGTGTAAATTAAATTTAAAAGTGTACAAGAAACTTTTTTATATAAAAGAGAAATCGTAAATGGTTTAAAGTAATTTTTGGGATTTTTTTTACTTTAGTTTACGAATTAATATTAACTTAACTGTAGTAAAAGGGTAAGCCCTTGGTATACCTGCTTGAAAATGTCTCTAAAATACATATGAAAGTTTGAAAAGTAATGCCAATTCAATTATAATGTTTTATAGATTTTTTAAATATTTTTTAAAAATTTTTAAATAACATATCAAAGGGTAATATAAACTTAATAAAATTTGAAGGCGATTTCTGTTGTGTACTTAATTTTAAAACTCAAGTATTCTAGTTTATATATAATTGTTAATATATTTAACTTGAAGGGGCATCCTTTTGCGTACTCTCACAAATATTTATTAACAAATTTAACTAAATTAAATAAACAATTTATAACTTATTTGCAGGTTACCACAGTTTACGGTCAATGCCACGATTATTTACCTCCTGATGGTGAGTAGAGCAAAAACCAACCTATATATATAACTTATAAATTATTATATAAATCATGTGTCAGAATGCTAATGATATAATAATGAGTAGTAAACAGCAGTCGAGTCCAATATAAATACTATCGAAATTACCCGCACGATTTGTAAGCTGGCAATTTGTGGTTTTTTTTGTTGTTGCTCTTTTAATATAAACAGTGTTTTTGTTGATCGATACAATCAACAATATTTGATGCATATCAGCGTAAAGTGTACATTCCATTGAATCACAGGTTACATCACGACACAAGTTATATCATTGTAAACAAGCTTCTAAGAAGCAGTCAAGTAAATAGAACATTATAGCGACAACCCCACCCATTTCTCCCCATTCCATTGATAAGTAAATCGGGCAATCAGACAATCGAAACTATGCGAAATATTTTATCTGAATTATTTGGCATTGCCCTAAAAATTCGATACAATAAATATGTACACAATGTCGGCCGATAAGTGACACTTGCTCTGGCCCTGAGCAAATATTTGCCAAATTTATCAGGAGAGCAGTGAGAGGAGCAACTCGACTAGCAGTTACCCTAAGTAGGGTTTAAAACTACGTGGTATGCCCAACAGAAGTGTTGTTTAAACCCTCTTGAACTTTGAACCTGTTTTTATTGACTACAGGGTATACACGGCGTATGCGAGTTCAGCTGAATTTCCAAGCAAATAATTATTAAATACCAACAACTGTTTGCTAATTAAATTATACTGTTTTTGCCAAAGCTCTTTACATGTTCATTTCGAATTCGCATTTATTTGCCAGCAATAATTTTAATTTATTTTACAATCAATTTTAAGTGTGCCCCCCGGGCGAGTACACACACATACGGGTCTTTTGGGGTTCGACTCTGGATGTCTCTCCGGTTGTTAATGTGCCGAAATAAATAACTGAAATGTCTGAAATTCCATGGGCATGAAACAACTTGTCGTTGCTTGTCTTTACAAGTTCCGTTTAACGTTATTTTTCATGTTTTGCTGTTTATTTCTTTGTCCAGAGTTTTTAGCCGCCCGACTGACTCCCAACTCGTCTTTATTTATTCTAAATGAACTTTTAACTTCTCTTCTTCTCTCCTCTTTTTTTTTTTTGCAAATTATTTTGGCATGTGCTGCGTGGCTGAGTCGTGCCTCGAGCTGCTTGAATTGTTCAACACTTGAAGTGTTTTCTGTTTATTTCAAGTATTTTCTGTACGATTGCCCCTCGAGGCAACTCTGGATGTGTGAGAAATGTTTGTGCCACTCTTACTTGAACTTCTTCACTTCATCAGCTCTTCAGTTCGGCAGTTCTTCAGTTCCTCAGCTCAAATTGGTCAATTAAGCCAAAATGCCTTTCACCAACTCCAGCTGATCATTGGCAATAAGAGAAACTGTTTAAATTCTAGACTTACCAAGACTAAATAACTTTTATTTTATTTAATTAGGAACTTACCAAACTTGTCTTTAGATGTGTTTGTCAGTAACTTTATATATAGTATTGTTTAAGCACGTTAATATTGGCTTAAAGTCCTTTAGTCTGACAGCTTTATTTCGAACTTTTATGGCTTACTTAATGCTTATTTTATAGTTGTAATAAACCATAAATTATTACATAAATTACACTTTTTTATAGCCTACAAACACAAGTATATAAATCAGATGCCACTACGAATTTACTGCACTACAAAAGATATAGATTTGTGCGAAGAAAGTCGGCGACTGCAGGGAATTATCGATGAGGCAAACTGTTATAGGTATTATCTATTGAACTGTGGGGTTGACATTTAATAAAGCTAATGCAAAGGGGTTTGTAATTAATGCCAAGGGGTTAATAATATTGTGTGCGCCAGGTACACAAAAGACCCTGTACAGCCCCGCTAATAAGTAATAAGCGTGAGCTGTGCAAATAACTGAACAATCAAGGGCCAAATTAGCGGCACTTTTTGTGGAGCTTAGCAGCGTTTTGATAGCGCCTCTGATTGGCGCCAGTGAGTGAAATACCCCTTACAATGGGACACACACACGCATACAGTGATGACTAACAATGTGCGATGACAGCTAAACAATCAAATGACTTAATTTGATTACAATCATAAACACACGTCGTGGATCAAAACAATATGGAAATTTACCTGGAATTCAAACAAATCTACGTCTCAAATATGAGTCAACTCAAGATATGTAGCACATAACATTTAGCCAAAGAGTTGCTCTTATCTATAAATACATAAATAAACGAATTCTGATACTTGAGCAATTTCGCCATGTCATTCTGACAGCTTGTAAGCGAATTTCATCAGTTTGCGATATCCGAGAGTTACAATTCGCATTATACGATATGTTTATGCCAATTCTTAGATAAATATGTATTGGATAACGTGTGTTTTTTATCGGAATTTCACTGCCATTTGTTGTAAACACTATCAGCAAGTCAATTTCATCAAATTTCATTGTTTTACACACAAGTACAAAGAAAGTTATGTAAACAAATGGCATCAATTGCAGCGTTAACATTAACAGCGTCACTTTAACAGCACTACTGTTAACAAACAGAGCAGAGCTGTAACTGCATTACCTCTCTGTTAAAACTTTCCTATGCGTTCTTTCCACTACTCAAATGTAACTAGACTTTCCCACAGTGAGTCTAAAGTTTTTATAGTGCAAAATGATTGTAATCATTTGATAAAAAGTGATTTACATAGTGGGTAAATTGCATGGTGAGAAAACGGCTAAAATTATGCAAATTGAGTTTGGGCAGCAAACACATTCCAGAACGAAGGCGCACTCTACGTGGGCGTAACCCGAAATGGCAATTTTCGCTTTGCAGATCAAATCGTTAGATTGCATTGCATTGGGTCTCCTCGCTGTGGTAGGGAAACTTAGGTGTATAATAAATAAATCTAGTTGGGTATATAAGACAGTGGGAATTCAAGAACCTCTTTCTTTTGGCATTTAAGACCTCTGCATTTGTTTATTAACCCAGACTTTTACTGACTCTCATTTTGACTCTCCACCACCAGCAATCAGCTTTATAGCCTTGCACCTGCTCTGCTAATTGCACTCGGTTAACATGCCTCCCATTGATTAATCAAATTATAGACAGCAGCAATAGTTTTTGGCTGGGTAATTAGCTTGTGGCAATACGTTCGAAAAAGTTTGTTAAAAGTGGGGTAAAGTTAGGTGTTTAGGTTTTAGAAGACAGACAAAAATATTAGAATATTTTGGAAACTGTTTTATCAAAGTTCTCATAAAGTTCTTTGGTTAAAAAAACTTTCAACAGTTCTAAAATAGTATTTAATATTGTAGGCTCAATAAATACTTTATTTTAAACTTATTTCTTTTACTAGCTCTTTTTACGTATTTTCTTATTATCGTCTATTCTTTAATTGTTCTTTTCTTATGTCTCTTCTTAAAACTAGCTCTGTCCTTCTTTCTCTTATGAGTAAGAGTAAAATAACTCTCTTATTGATGTTAGCTCATTATTACTCTGTTAATTCTAGTGAAGGCACTGTTAGTGGTTAACATATTATTGGTTGCCATCAGCAATACAGTATAAAATAGTATTTTTTATTGCGGATTTTTAAGAAAAACATTGTAAGCTGATCTATAACAAATTCCCATATAGTTTTTCAGGCAGCTGCGCTATAAAATTCTGCAACTGTACTCAGAATAAACTTGTAAACTTGTTCAAAGAGCATATAAATAAGACAGTTTCCATGATAGATGCTGAAGTTTGGTCTACAAAAAGTTACCAAAAATAGGTTAAAGACAGTTTTTGTATAAAGTATTTGTCAAGACACTGGAAATAATCCTACAAAATATATCAAACAGTTTGTTTTTCTTAGAACAACAGCTTTAAACCCATTTATTTGAACTTTTTTCAATAATGGTAACTCCAAAAGGCTTTGAAAATTGGTCTACAGAGAACTCCTATTACATTTTTAAAGCATTACTCCCACAAAACCCGCTTGAAAGAGCATTCGCTGTGCGGTTGCCCCACGATTTTCAGCTTTCTTGTGGTGCTTTGTGCTATTTATTAACTTTTACAGTTTGTTATTAGGTGTTGTAGTTACCTGCGGCTGTGGCATACCCGAAAAGGTACCCACAAGCACAGGTCTTATCAACAAACTATTTCAAAACGTTAATTGAATTGTCAATAGATGGTGAACCGTTTTGGTTTTGATGTCTGGGCATGTTGCCTTTGGCAACAAGCCAAATGATACCAACAACACGAACAAATTTCTAGATATACCCATAAATGTATGTACACACTCGTTTCATATGGTGCTGGTAGAGTGCCTCTCTGCGTATTGCCACTATAAATTCCATGGGCTTCAGATATACATATGTATATATAGTAATATATATATGTAGGTATGTCTGGAAGTGTGGCGTGTATTTTACTCTTATTGCATTTGTCTGATAAGCGGCGTTCAAGCTCTGCGTGTTGCCAACCTGATCAGCTAAGCTTTTCGTCTAGTACTCATAGCTCTATGTTAATATCTGTAGTGCCTGTAGTTCCGCAAAATCTCAGCCAAGTTTATAGTATTTTGATTGGTCACTAAACTGTTGTTTTATTTTTTTGTTTTTGAATTGGGGGCCTGTTGTTGAGCGGAAAGTTTTTGTTATTCCGCTGTTGTCGCGTTTCAAAAACGTGCGCGACGATAATACCGAAAAAAGGAAGGTATATATACCTTCTATATATAAACTTGATCAGCTATATATCAAACGTGTATTGCTTACAGTGATAAATTCGTTTGCTTGTGTTTTTAATTACCAAATTTACGTTGAAAACTTCCGCAATATCCTGTAATGTTTAAATGGGGTAGCTGCGTTCAAACACTTGAGATTTCGAGGCGCCACTGAGACTTATCGACTGACCCACAAGGCAACAACAACATGGCATAGATATATAGTTACAGTTGGGCAGTTTGTCGGCTCTTATCGTGATATGAGATATGATATGATCCCGGTGCTGTCACAATTACTGTTCTGCCGCCTTCACTGGAATTTGAAATTGAAATCAAGCAACAAAAACTTTGGAAAAACTTAAGACCCAGCTGATGTGCAAGTACTTGATTTATGCGTCGGCATATTCGATTGTAGAATTATTTTCATTACTTTTATTTCTCCTCCAAATTGTTTTTGTTTTTTTGCCTTTGAAAACCTTGACGCTTGTCCGGATCTCTGGCTGCGATTTCCGCTTACAAGCATTCCTTACAACTATCAGAGTTTCCATGTCTTCGTCTCTCACTCACTCCCCCTCCCCCTCTTGCTCTCTCCTTCTTTATCTTTTCATCCTCAGCCCCTGTGTGCTATTTCCAATGTGCCGCTATTGACTCTGCTAATGTCTGCGCAAATATTGCACTTTTTCCACCTCCTTCTCCCACTCTGCCGCTCTCCCACTCTACCGCTCCCCACTATTTCTTTCTCCCCCTTCTCTCGCTCGCTCCACCGCTCTTTTATTCCGTCTGTCTCTATTTCCATTCTTTGCTTGATTGACTACACCGCGATTCCGTCTGTTCGTCTGTTCCTCTGTCTGTCCGTCCGTCCGTCCCTCTACTGAGGTTGATGGCTTGTCGGTGGTTCTGCTGATAAAACAAATAATGCCCAAGTCACCTATAATTGTTACCATTATGTGCGAATATCTTTGTCTTTTGGGTACTATAACTATTTATCATAATGATGATATTGCTATTTTTTACTTGCTATAATAATAATATTATAATAATAATATAAAAAACAATTTTTTTTAACTTAACTATTAATGATACTTATAGAAAATGAACTATATTTCATAATAACATACTCAAATTAAGTAATTAATTTTTATTTTAAAGTTAGAACACTAAAAGTACTTTTTTTTGCTAGTGTAAATCTTTACTTAAATATTTTATTTGGAAATAATTATGTTATATGAACTTTTTTGATCTTAAAAAAAATTAATAATTTATAAGAATAAAATATGTGATGATAAATTAAAGTTTAGTATTTTATTCATATTTTATACGTCTATTACAGACAATTATGCTATATAAATAATTAATATTTTTCATATCATTACTATAAAGATTTTTATTTGGCCACTTAACATTTTTTTCTTTAGTACCAACACTTATATTAATAAATCAAGACTTTAAAGTTATTATTATATAAAGAAATCGAAATAAAATTTCTATATACTTACATTTATAAGCTGACATTTCTGCTTTATAGTTAGCACTACATAAAAACTATTAACTACATAACATCTACCCCCTTTTACTTAAAATCAATGTTCACAGTTGATGAAATATATATGTATATTTAGTTAACATTTTCTATGACTCTACTTATTTATAACACTTAACAATCGATTTCATCACTTAATTTAACTTTGACCACACGTATTTCAACTCAAATTACTCAATTTCACTTAGCAAAATTTGGAATGCCCACAAAATAAATGAAATCACGACAGATTATCAAAGCAATTATCATTTCCATTAATAGCGCTTACCCTCTAGCTCTCTAGCTCTCTTTCCTTCTGCTTTTCTTCTGCCACTGCCTTTTTTCTCCCCCTCTCTCTCTCCTAGTATTCCTTGACTTGGCCCATCCCTTGCTATCATATCTGAGAGCTTATAAATGCCACAATAATTTGCCAATCATCCAGTTCATATAAATAAAATAAATTCCATTTCTTTTTTCATGTGAAAATAAAAACGACATTGGCTATTTGCGTGGCGTCTTATCAAGCAGATGCCTATTTATATAGTCATATAGATAGATCTGATAAAAGTCGAGTAATATCTTACACTCCTATCTAGGCCAGAAATAAATACAAAAAAAAAATCACTTAAAGGTCACTTGAATTTCGCATGCAAATGGAATTTTTTAATGGAATGTTTGTCTGTCTGTCCCATTGTCTGACTGTGATAACAGTTAGTTAAAGTCTGGCCCTGTAAATATTATGGTAACTGCAACTGTGTCGCCGGACTAACGACTCAACTCCCCAAGGTGTTAATTACAAAAAAATATTTAAAAAATTGCGCATGTGTTTCAAAAGACATTTCAAATGTCAACAACAATTACGATTTGCTTTATTTAATTTGCGCTAATATTATTTATATTTATTTGCAATACCCTGTACTCTAAAGTGTTAAAAAGGGTTGGCAGTAGGTAGTGAAAAATTAAAAAAAATTAATTAGTTGAATTTTGGGAAATATTTGCAGTTTACAGGGTATCTGCTTAATAGTTGTCATATAAATATTTTCTATAGTTTAAAATTCTTGAATTTCCATCAATTTCCTTTTCCCAACTGCAATCTCAAGTCCCCACTCTTTGGAATGTTTTAGCGGTATCGATCTGTATAGTAATTATAATTTGTACAATCATAAATGCTATGCAAACATTAGATTTATCAGTTATTGGCAATGCTGTTGGCCCTGTCAGTTTGGTATTTGCCGTTTGGTATTTAAACGTTCACTGTTAACTGCTTTGCTTTGTTATCAGTCACCTCGATTGCCAAAAGCTGCCCAAATACTACTACTACTACTACCACTAAGACAACCCACTGCTCGCAGATCTTCAGTAGTATAGTAAGTAGTAACTCTACCTACCACTCCACCCCCCTCGCTCCACTAAAGTCTTAAGACTGGGCAGATATCAGGTGTGTTTGTGTGTGTCTTGTAATCTTATCAAAGCCAACACTGGCTGCTCTTATTGATTAACAAAAAGCAAAAGAGTATCAAGAAATAAGTAATAGATACGTACACCCAATTGTGTATATCCAAATGGGTGTTTAGTGCCCCTTTCATGCCCTTTTTCAGCAGCTGTCACAGAACTGGCACTGTGGCGCTAATAAGATTGACAATTATATTTGTTTTATTATTATTATTATATTATACACTTTGTTTGTTATAATAATAAATTGTATATAGTATTGTTATGATTATGGCGCACTCCTTTTACCAACTTCAAGTATCGATATCTGACATGCCGCCTTGTCAGTCCCCCCGTCCACCTGTCGCCCCCTTTCTACCTGTTCTCTAGATGTTGATAATGTTGTGGGTGGCATTGAATGACAACGACAGCGACAGCGAGAGCGACTTTAGCCAACTTACACTGTGCGAAAGCGTGGTCAACACTGGCCTACACTCAGTCTACTCGTTTTGGCCAAATAGCACGTTTTTGGGCAAGTTTTCTGCTGCGCACTTCGATAAGCACTTCTTGTTTTGTTAGTCGGAATGCCATCAATATCAAAAGATAATAGCATTAAGGTTATCGCCGCTCTGCGCAGACACGTGTCCTGAGTTCAAAATTAAAATAATAAAATCGAATGAATCACTTTAACTACTTCAAAAATACATAGGTGTAAATTAGGCTGTTTTTAAGAAGCTTTTTTGTTTTAATTAAATGCATGAATATTTCGAAATAAAATAAAAATAGTTTAAGCAGGTATAATTCTTATAATTTACAGTAATAATTGCTGTAAATTGTATTTTAATTTAGAAACTTAACCTATAATTGCTTAAAATGTTAATTAGCATTAATTTTATATTTTTAATTGAAAACATTTTTTTCTTAATTACACTACAACTTATTTATTGAATTTTTTGAAAATTATGATTTATTGAAAGGTTAAAATAATTTATTTATTTAATTAAATATTTTATTAAAATTTTTTTTTTTTAATTCTACTGACTAATCTTGTTCAAAATAAGTTTTTTTTTAAATATTTATAATATATAAAATGTTTAATAATTCTTATATAATTCATAAATCATTATTTTTAGTAGAAAAATTATCTTATAATTTTCAGAAATTTGTAGGAGCCTTAAAGTTAACGATGTACATAATATATAAATATTTAATTATGTTTATAGATAAGTAGAACTCTTAGCTATCAAAATAGAATCATGTTAACTGCCACACACATAACTCCATTTACTGCATTAACCCAAATGATGCAATGTCCAAATCACACAACTCCCAAACTTTCGCTTTTGTGGCATTAAACAAAGGAACACACCCACCTGTCAACACACACACACAGCCACACACACTTGCACCACAAAATGAACTTATGTCAGCTGCAGTGACCCAGTTTTGAGAAGCTGCTCATAACTGCCAAAAGCACAACAGGAAGAAGCTTTTGTCTGCTCCCTTTTTATTATCAGAAACCAAACTTCCGCTCAGTGTAAAGACTTGTCCTGATGTGTGTGGAGTGTGGTGTGTGTGTGTGGTGTGCGGTGTGTGTGCTGCGTTGGGCAAGCGCCAGGCGGTGTTTTTCAGCTAGATTTCTTTTATTTTGTCGAGTCGCTTTGTTGACAAGTCAGAACCGGCTGTTTATAACGATGATTTCTGTTTTGCTGTATGGCTGTCAGGCCATCAGATACATTTGTATCTTTAGATGTTTCGGAGTGTGTGTGGGCGGAATGAAACCGTTATAAACATCGGCTCTATGCGAGTGCATAATTACTTATTGTTTATTTCCTGTAACACATGCAACACAAATGCCGACCATCATGTTGACTTGGCTTAAACAAACAGTAAATGGCTCTAGACGCTGTAGACAGTGTAGACCCTAAAGACAGTCGACTTTGTAATTTATATTACATATCAAATGTACCGTTAACATTGCAAAACGCATTTTCTGTTATCTCGCGGGGGGAGTTCCACGGCTCTATCGTAGTATCATATAGTTATATATATACTATAACTTGTGTGTGGTAACATCCGCGCAACTAAGCGTCTAACAATTTCTTAGCCCCCTCCTCCACTTCTTCTTGGTGTTTACTTAACACTTAGTCTATATGTTTATTCAAAAATCAGAATAATAAGCCAACTGTTATCGGGCTGTGTTATTTTTATAGTCATACTAACTTGGCTTAATTAATAATTTCCTTTTCAATGCGATGCTGACATTCCTTAAGATCAGCTGACCTACTGATTTACATAATCATTCATTATGTTAATCAGTCCAGTGTTGACTGTACCATTTATCGGAGCTGCCAACTACTTAACTGCTCCACATTCACCACTCAAGTATTTCAGGAATTCACCTGCCAAATATGCAAAATAATTGTTCATAATTTATTATACAAATACGCTAAAGGAAAGAGTTCCTTAGCTACACCAGCTGACTTAATAACTGATTGTTTTCCTCTCCTATTAATAACTTTAACTTTCTCCAACTTTGTTTAACTTTGTTGCTTAACTTAAACACATTGCACTAAAAGCCTTAATTAGTCTGGCAAATAGTTGAACTTGATGAATTTGTGTTAAAAGGGTATAACAGCTTCGTTTTGCTGGGAAATACCCGGCAATTTCCTATTTCAGCTGAACGGCGAAATTTCACGAGAATCAAATCAATTAGCGCGCTTGTCAAATAATTTGTTTAATTTTGGATTAACAAACGTAACAATGTTTACGTTTTTTCCTTTTTTTTTCGTTTTTTTCTTCACTTTTTTGATAAAACGCGCGCGCGTTGCCATTAAAAAGAAATACAAAAAGAGTAGCACAAAGTAGTAAAAAAGTATCAATAACAATAAAAAAGTAAGACCAAATAAGAAAAAGAAGCAAAAAACAAGTAAGATAGGATAGAGTAGAGTGAGCCCACTGTAAGAGACCCTGTGCTTAGTCTAGTGGGTAGTGTAGCATGCTAATAAGCAATGTTTGACTAAACCCTATAGGAATTATAGGATATTGTTTGTTCGATTCAGTTCAAACTTGTTGAGGATAGATGGAATGGTACCCTACACATCATGTATTAACATAACTCCTATAGCTCCAATAGTTTCCCAGTTGTGGAGTTATAAATGTGGTAGGTCCTAGCAACAGTTTTAAATAAACTGGAACTACTCACATAGTAGACACACTTTCATACCAAATTTAATAGCTCTACCTTGTATAGTCACTGAGATCCAAGCTTACGGACCGACAAACGCTACATCGTCTAGTCTGTTGATGCTGATCAGGAATATATATATACTTTAGCTGCCTTCTGCCTTTCACGCACACTTCTCCTCTCACAAACCTACTATACCCCTTAACCCATTTTGAGTACAGGGTCCAAATAAGCCCCCATAATTTCTAAGCACTGCCACACGCCATGCCAGCTCTGCACTATAATTATCTCGTCTGGTTTATGTAATTGAAACGGTTAATTTCCTGTCAGCGGCTTGTCACACCGAGATACACATACAGATAAAAATGCTTATAGCGCTTTGCGCTAGATGGCGCCACAGCGGACGAACAGCGAAATTTGACCATTTCTATTTTAAACTATTCAGTCAATTGAGTTCTATTTTCAGTTCGCATGGTATTAAAAACCCATTTGTTTGGCCTAAACACTCACTACGAGCCAAAAGACACAATACACCCAACTGTCAACATGAATATTCATGTAGTCCAGCAAGGGCTCTATGCAAAGTACAGTACCCGATATCGGTTGGCCCGTGATGTGGCTCAGGTCAGTTAGTTGGCTAGATTTTTGGTTAGTCTAACATGTCCCACTGGGCTTAGAGTGACACAGACGATGATTTATGGGTGAATCAAGAGAACTAGTTCAGGTGAACCGGTGCAGGAACTAAAAATAGTTTAAAAAGGGATAGAGAAACTTAAATCAATACTTAAATCAATACTGATTCCAATTAAACCAAGTGAACTAGTTCAAATGAACCTCTGAAGGAACCAAAGATAGTTTTAAAGATTTCTAAGCGATATATAACTAATTGAAATGATTCCATTAGTACTCAAATCCATACTGATTCCAAGTTCAACTGAAATTGGTTCAATGAACCGAATCGGAAGCAAAGAACAAATGTAATTTTTAATTGAATAAAATATATAAACTCAAATTTACTTCCTAACTTTGGTAAACTGTGCAAAAGTTCAACAGTTTTTCCGCCTGATCCCCCGGAAAATGGCAATGAACCGAATCAGTTCATGGCATAAAAGATTCCGCCCTTTTCGATCTGATTCAGACGCCGCGGCGCTCAAGTATTTACACGACATGTTAACTCAATTAAAATTCCATTGGCGATAAATGAAGTGGCTGCTTGTAGGTACATTCCCTTGTTACCAAAACAGTTTGTACACAATGTGCGGCTTGTAAAAGCACTCAAGATACAGATACACAATTTGCAGTGCCAAAATTGTTATCACTAGTTTGCTTCGGTTAGTTAACTTAGTTTGAGCCACACACAATGCCAACGACCTTGTCTCTGCTGCAGTTAAAAGCCAGGCCAAGTATTCCTTTTGGCCAAGTGTGTCTAACACGCCCCTCTAAAATCTGTATCTTTTTTTAAATTGATAAAATACTTTATTATTTATTTTTTATCATTTCTTTCGCCATACGCGATACATTCCACGGCAATTTCTGCGCAATTTGCAGTACTCGGAAATATACAAAAGGCTTAAAGAAATTGGCAGAACACATAATACAATTTGGACTTTGACACTTGAGTTGGTCACTTTGATATTGCCGGAACTTGACGGGGGTCTTAAGCAAGCACAATCAATGGAATTTCTATGAAATCACTGAGGAATTTCAAAGAGTTAAGCAGACAACAGTTAGTCATATCTAGCATAATTTAGTCACTCGAGTTTTCGAGAAACTTTCGTAAGATTGATATGAAATGAAGCATAATTAAACGACTACGCGAATGCTTTGTAATTAAATTCAAGTGTTTAAAAGTAAATTAAAACAGAGTAAGAGAAAGATGCATAAAAGACAGAGGCAAAAAACTGGAGCGTCTTTTGGGCAGTGGCGCCCTTATAAACAGGATTAAGCGATAATGAAACTGCACTTTTGAAATGCCGTCAAAAGCTGTGCTTTAGACTCATTAAAAATCCATTAAATTCGATAATAAAGAAACACTGAGAAGCAGGAGAAAGGAGGGGGAGCAGAGGGAGCTGCAGCGAAGGAAACAAAATGAAAACACAAATTTCGTTAATAAGCTTTACACCAAAAACTGAATCGCCTGAGAAATGGAGCACTTGGCGACACTTTGGTGGAGAGGTTACTGCTACCTCCTCTGCCCTGCCCCGCCCTCTCCTCCAAACAGTCGAACAAAAGCCAAAAAAAGAGGGGAAAAAAATAAATGAAATAAGTCAGACAAGTCGAGTGCCGGCCACTTAAAAGTCGCCTCATTTTTCGGTGCGTCTGGTGAGTGCATTTCGATGTTGCATATGCAAATAAATCATTCGATTCGATTCGGTTGGGAATCGGACGAGGCCAAGCGCATGAAATAGCATGTGATATGCAAAATGTAGCATGCAACTTTGTATGAGAAGCGAGCTTTGCATTGCTTTGCTCCTTTGTAATTATGAAGCTTATTATGGCAGTAACTAAATAAGCTTTAAATAAATTAGTATTCAAATTAATGAGTTTTATGAGCAAATATATGCATTAAATTTATTATTAGCTATTTATAATTACACAAAATTAAGCAATTTATTAAACTGTCTAACAGTCCACTTATTTAGTTAGTAAAAGGCCATTTATTTTTGTAAAATAAATTTTGTAATATATATTTTCTTAATAAATTGACTAATTCTTGGCGTTTACAAAGAAATAATTATGCAGTGCACAATAAACTATTTGAAATACTCAGTAAATACTAGTTTCCCATGAATTCTATTCTGATTAATTACTTTATGTTACATAGTAAATGAATAAAATTCTGAGTAATTTAAAAATTCTTATGCAACGTAAATTATAAATTGAGTCAACTGTGTGAGCATAAATAAACGAAAATTATATAGAGTGAGAATGAAAGTTAAAACAGATCGCAACTAAAGAGAGAGAGCGGACGTCAGTAAGCTTAGAATAGAAAGGAAAAAGGGGAGTGCAAAACTACAAAAACAAAACATTAAAGTATGCAGATTAAAGCAAGTGAGAAAAATTCTAATTTTCGCTGTGTCTCTTGTTGTTGCAGTTGGGCGCTCTAATATTTTACAGTGTGCTGCATAGACTTGAAACAGCTCATCGCAGCAAACGTTCAATTGCCTTATGATTTTTCGAAAGAATTTTAGATTTATGCGTCAATTAGTTTCTCAGAAAATATTTATACCACAAGTCTAATTATTTTATTACACATGTTTGAAGTGTGTAATCTTAATTACTTTAAATAAATAATTGCTTAGTGACTTTTCATATAAAATAATTATGAGTAATGTTTTATTTATCTGTTTATAGATTTTAAATATTATATGTTAAAATATTTTGCAACCCAGATGGCTTTAAGCTGTAGCGACTGCCCGACTTTAGTGTGCCCAGCCTGCATTTGTCACACACATACATAATTTTGCAGCTTTTAGTTGAGAAACTGAATCGATTTATATTTTAACACCTGTGCTAACACTTATTTACCTTATATTCATAATGCTGTGAGTAACTGAAGCATTTACTGCTTGTTCAAACAACTTGGAGACACCTCGGAGTGTGTGAGTGTGTATGAGTGTTTGTCCCCAAGAGTGTGTGGACAAGCAAAGCTTAAACGGCTTGTGGCGGGGCCGGCCATAAAACGTATCTACCAGATACTAACACTCACATACACACACACACATGCTTACAGTGACTGCTACTACTCAATTGCTATTGCCCGTTGTCCGGGTGAATGACACGCTGAGTGTGCAATGAATACAGGTGCGGTTGGTGGCAGCGAGGACGTACTGTAACTCAAATAAGCCACACACTGTGTCAAACATTTATCAGTTCGCCTTGCACCGATAAGAGGCAGCAACAAAGTTGCACCATGCAACACCAAGAGGCGCAGACAGTTTGGAAGGCGTGGCCTAGAGGTGGGTGGGGAGGTGCGGGAGGCCAATGAAGTTATCAAAACTTGAATACAAAACGTTTCAGTTTCACAACTTTGTTTAATGCAAACGCATAAAATTCACTTTCCGTTTATGCATTGCCGTCGCCTGCCGCGTTTTTTATATGCCACAGAATGTGTCCAAAAGGATTCGAGCTGCCCACCTGTGCCATCTGTCCCTGATCTGCCTCACCTACAGCTACTTCTTCTAGGCAGAACTCTCGAAATTTATGTTGCGCCATTAAGAAATGTCTATAAAAAAGTGAGCTTAATTAAAATACTTCGTAGCATGCGGTTCTTACCTTCCTTGTTATCGCGGGCGGTCGGCGGTCAGTGAGCTTTTCAATTTGGCTCAAATACCGCCGACAACAACAACAACATTAGCTGCATGCAAATTACTTGCATATAACCCATATTTATGGCCTAGGCTAAAAAAAAACAAGAAAGAAAAGTACAGTCGAGCACGCCCAACCGTATAATACTCTCTGCATTTTTTTCCCGGTTAAATTATTTAAATCGGTATCAATATATTACAATGTATTGTACTTGCATTAAAACACTTTGAAACATAAACAATCTAAGCATAATCACACATACATCTGTTTGCTGGTATGCGAATACACATACGTTTGACATTATATGTGTTCTTACATATGTATGTGTGTATTTGGCGCTGCCAGCGACTGCGGACTGCGCTGCCGCCATACAGACAGCGAAAACGTTTCTGTTTCGCTCGCACTCATTAGTGATATTGCGTTCAATTATCAATATTGTAACGCTTCTAGTTTTCTTGTTTATAGTCCGATTTTAATGCACCTTTCAGGAATAGTTTGAAATAGTTAGCCTCCACTCGAATTATGCAATTACAATGCTGTACTATATGAACCAATGCCTAAAAACGGAACGAAAGTTGTTTATGTATTTTGGGAAAAAGGGGCGTGGCAGTCCAAAATTTCAAATGCCAATGCATTAACGCTGTCGCTAGGAACCTCCATACCAAAATTGGTGATCCTAGGTGCCATAGTTACTGAAATATTCTCCGGAAACACCGATTTTTCCGAGGTGTGTCTAGTTTTTTGCTCATTGTGGGCGAATGGGGCGTGGCATCGAAAAAAAAAAAGATTCTTGTATTGACTGACTAAATATGTGATCGATTGACACCAATTTCGAACTTGTAGCTCTTACCATCTCCGAAATCTGTTTGTTCATACGGACAGACGGACAGACAGACAGACGGACAGACGGACAGACGGACATGGCTATATCGACTCGGCTTGTGACGCTGATCAAGAATATATATACTTTATGGGGTCTGCCACGCCTCCTTCTGCCTGTTACATACTTTGCACAAACCCAATATACTCTTGCAGAGAGTATAATAAGTCATCGCCCATCGGCATCCTTTTTCCAGCCTTTAACTTAATGAGATTTTCCCCAAAACGCAACAATCATAATTTTCACGCGCAACGAAGCGCACCAAATTGCCAGCCATGGGGCGTGCCTCTTGCCACAGTTCGCTCAAACAGCATTTTTTGCCATATTTTTTGCTTTACTTTTATTTTTTGGAACTGCCGCCAAGTCACACCCAGTAGAAGTAGCCCAACTTGCTAGCTGTAAGTTTTTTAAAATCTTTTTTACCACACATATTATGACACAAGGCGCACAAGGGTTAAAGAACAAATTTGCACATGCAGAATCTGTATTACAGAAACAATAATAAAAGCAGAGCGAAGAAGAATAACGGACTTAGCCGAAATTACTGGCACAGACAAAGCGACTGACAACAACAAGCAACACCGAGAACAAGTGTGGGAGAGTGAGAATGAAAGTTATAAGGGATCGCAACTACAGAGAGAGAGAGAGAGCGCGGACGTCAGTAAGGTTAGAATAAATAGGGAAAAGGAGAGTGCAAAATTGCAAAAATAAAACATTGAATATATGCAAGTTAAAGCAAGTGACAAAAATGCCACATTTCGCTGTGTCAGTTGTTGTTGTAGTTGTGCGCTCTAATATTTTACAGTGGAAGGCAGACGCCATGCTCAGAGCACGAGGCTTTGCTCTGCCGCAGCGCAGCTATGACATGCACAAGTGAGATGAGCAGCGCCGCTGCTACAAGAATAACAGTGATCATCATAGCCCGTGGTTAGTGAACAGAGCTCTGCTCTGCCGCTATGCTGCCAACAAATGGCTTGCTGCTTATATGCAGCTTTACAGAAACAAATCGTTCAGTGGCTGTCCAGCCGTCGGATGAATAAGAATGTGTTGCGCTGCGTTTATTAACTAGAATTAAATATGTAAAGTTCTATAACTTTATTAGTTAATGATCAAAACAAACGTTCTATTTCATCACACCTGAAAGCACCTTCAGCCAGAGAACAGCACATAGCCTTCATTTGCCGGCTGTTCTAGATGGTCAGTTGAACAATCAAACTAATCACCAAGGCTTCTCGATGTCAGTGATGAATTTGAAAATACTTGATTCGTTTAAGCTTTAAAGTTTCACTTTCAACTCAGTTGACATGAAAATCTCTCACTCTCACTTTTCACATCAAAATAAAAATAGAAAATGAATGACAGGTCTGAGACCCAGAACAATTTATGACTATTCAAACATCTTCAGTGGCTTGTGTGAGGGAAATAAGGTGATAACCTTCTCCAAAACGTGACGTACTTGTGATATGGTAACACCTCACCTCACACACACACCTGGCACATCACATTCTGATAATGGTTCGAAAATAATTAAAATTTATATTTGGCTATAAATTTTCTATAGAAATATGCGATATGAGTTTTTTTTTTTTGGAAAAAAGTGTATGTTTTGGCAGGAAACGCTAATTATGAAATTATCTGAACATTTTAAGGCTGCAGCTTTATGCTAAATGGCTAAACGGGAGTGAGAGTAGCAAATAGTTGCTTAGTAGTAAGTTATGCTAATTATACGCTGTTTTTTTTAAAGCATACTTTTAGGACACAAGTGTATCTGATAGATACTTTTACTAGAGTAGAATTTGTGTAGTTGGTGATTTAATTTTTAAAAATAAATTGAAGTATTTTTGACATAGTTTACTCAACATTTCAATTGTTTTAGCCGTTTTCCCGCTGCAACCTCAAGTCCCCATTGCTCAGTTTCAAGTGCTTTGGCTTTAGCCAAACGATTACAGTGATTATAATCGTTACAAGCACAAGGAAGTACGAAAATATTAATAATACGCCCTGTAGTGCCGCTTATGCAATGCCCCCACTGTAATCCATTCAGTCGTGAGTAATGTGCGGCAATAAAAATCCATATTCGATACCTTGTATCGCTTGTTAAAATATTAAGTTTACGCCACATTTAACAGGGAAGTGTAGACAGTGGGTACTAAGGGGAGTACTGAGGTCTTAAGGACCACAGTCTGCCATCTGCATATCAATTTCAGTCCTGGCCAAAGTCTGGAGTCCCTTTCACATAAGACGAGCATAATTCGCTTCCGTTTCAGTTTTTTTTTGGCAGCATAACGACGAGTCCGCAATCGTAGTCGCCGCAGGAGCCAAGTCAAAGGGGTTGCCAGCCTTTTGACAGCTTCCTTTGCTGCGGTCTGTCCTGTCGCATGTCCTGTCGCCCATTTCTGTGTCAAAAGTCGCAAGTTGTGCGTCTTTCCGCTTCCGTTTCAGGAGACGAAGAGCGAAGAGGTGGACACAGACAAAATCCTCCCGGAGACCCCATAAATCCACTACATGCTGTTTGTCTTGGATCAAGTCGCGTTCTCCACGTCGCCAGCTCATGATAAACACACACACACACACACACATCTGCAGAGATTTCTTTTCTTCTTTCTTTTCATTTTTTATTTTTTTGTTGATTTTATTGCATTTTCTTGGCAGTTCAATGAACGCATTTGTCGGCGCCATTTGCACGCGGGCGGCCTTCTGCCTCCCTGCCTCCTTTGCCACTGCCACTCCCCTTACTCCTACTCAAATATCAAATTTTTTTAACTGTGTACACACTCACACTCACACACACACATGTAAATGCCTCACGCAAGCATTTTGGCGCACATTTCCGCTGGAAAATGGCATCTGAAATGGGGGGAAATGGCCAGAAAAGCTTCTGGGGTATGAGAAACATGCCAAAGCAAACATGCAACTTGAGGGCGTGTGTGTGTGTGTGTGTGTGTGTGTGAGGAGGGCATGTACAAATGGGCATGGTCATTTGGTGTACACGTAGCGTAGAGTTATGGCCAAAAGCATTACAAGTAGCCACACTAAAAAACATAGACCCAAAGGCCAAGAGCACAGTGGAACAGAATGGATTTATTTTACATAAAATGCTGTACGGGGTTGTTTGACAGAAATAGGATTTATAAGATAATTTTCAGTAATATCATGAGTATAGATATGACAAATAATTAACAATTAATATTTAAACTATACTAAATATTTAAATAAGTGAAAATTATATGAATATTTTTAATAGAAATGTACATAGTTCTTAATAAATTTATTTATTATACATATACTATCTGAATACATAAAATAACTATAGTTTTAAGGAGTTAAATTAGGAAGAAAGACTCTTAAATATACAGATTTTGCTTAAATTTGTTTAGTTATAAATTAAACAATCTTTGGAAATTCACTTCTCTACACGATTCCAATGCCCATAGCTTGTTTGCTAAGTAAACTCTTCACATAAAATATTCAACCCACAATTTTGTCAACTGCTGCCCACTGTAACGGCTAACTCGCGTAGCGCCCTCTTCAAATTTGAAGCATTATGTAATTACTTAAATAAGCAAATCAAAGCCCTTGGCATGCTTGGGTTTCCGTTCTATTGATTACTTTGTTGCATTTGCATTCGCAAATGTTAATTAACAAATGGAATACCCCTACTAACCCTCCCTACTACCCCTGCCGCTTTTAGCCAAGTGTAATTAACAAAATCGACGTGAAACAAGCGTTTAAAATGACTTTAATCACTTTTATGACTTGTTAAACATGAATCGTACCCACTTGTATGTAGATACATTTGAGCACAGATGCAGATACACACGCCGAGATACAAAGATACGGCGCACAGCCCGAGGGTGTGTAGTGCTTTTATTGTTGACAGTGCGGTTTTTGTGGCTTGGCCAAAAAACAAATGTGGCCAGAAGCGAACACGTGGCCAGGAAACCACAGGATTCGTATCCGCAATACAGTATCAAATTCGGTGTGCGTGTGTGTGTGCGTGTGTGTGTGTGTGTCGTGTGTGTAATCGCAACGATAAATCAGCAACTCGTCAAGTGCTTTTGATCAGACATTGGAGCATTTGAAATCAATTAATGCTCATTAGCTGTGCGCCTTGGGGCCCTGCCACCCGAAATAGCCAACTCAAGTGGGCCCATGAGCGGGCCCCTAATTCTTAGCTGGGCCACAACCGATAAGTGAGCTGTCCGGCGCTCTGCTAATATACGATGCGATACCAAAGTTCACTGCAAGCGTTGTGTGTGTGTCTCTCTCTCTCTCCCTTTCTCTCTCCCTCTCTCTGTCTCTTTTTATCTCCCTCCCTCTCTGTCTCGCTGGATGCCAACATCAAAGTTGCCCGATAGCCGTTGTATATTGTCAAGTGCAAATGGCTAAATGGAATTTCGCTCAACTGCTAGTACTCCCTGTAGATACTATATATACCTATATATAATATATATATAACCACATATATATATTGTATACGTGTTCAGATTTATTTACGATTTGTTTTGATTTGTAGGCCGCAATCTTTACGATTTCAATTAGAGCACATTTCTGGCCATAAATCTCAAGGAATAAAATTGCACGTCACGAAATCAGTTAACGGCGCTGCGTTTATAAATTAGCATTTAGCCATTTTGTAGATAAGCCTGATTGAAAATTGGTTATGTTATAGGGAAATTTTACAAGACAGGAGTTCTGGAGACATAACTATATTGTGAACTGATATAAATATGGAATTTATGGCATAGTTTACTTATTTTATACTTTAAGTTTACCTACAAATAAAGACAAAACTTGAAAAGACTAAACTTTACTCTAGTCATT
Source organism: Drosophila dunni (assembly GCA_018152125.1). Taxonomy (NCBI): domain Eukaryota; kingdom Metazoa; phylum Arthropoda; class Insecta; order Diptera; family Drosophilidae; genus Drosophila; species Drosophila dunni. Next base: position 8,233,430 of record JAECXC010000339.1, on the reverse strand, counting down.
TATATAACTAACATATTATACTATATATATTATCTCCATAGTAATTTGATAATGCTACACTTAAATTTTAAATAGAAAAAGATAGTCTGCTTATAAAGATATAATCTTTTACATACCATATTTATATTACTCTTTCCGGAGTAATTTAGTAATACTCCTCAAAAGACAAACCTTTACAATATAATGTTTTATACATCTCATATATTGTACTATATTTATTCTAGTATTTCCTAAGCTATAAAGTAATGCTCTACTTAAGCTTTGCTATTATCTTTAATATCTCTTATTTATTGTACTCCTTTAGGAGTAGCTAATCAATCTTCTTCAAGAGACACTCCTTTACTTAATAATCGTTTTTATATTTCACATATATTTTCTATATATTTATTGTACTATAATATTTCCAAACTAATTTAGTAACGCTCTAAGTTTTTTATAGAAAAAGATACATAGGTCATACAGATATAATCTTTTACATCTCATATTTATCATAGCCTTTCAGAAGTAGTTTACTTAAGTTCTTCAAGAAAGGAGTAACTACTCCCACTACTAAGTAAAACTTTCCTATGCTCCTCGAAAGACATACCTTTACCATATAATCTTTTCTATATATCACATATATTTTATACACATTTATTGTAGTATTTCCGGAGTGTCTGGCAATTTTATTGCAGCGCCTTGCAATAAATGTGTACGGCACATAAATCATAGACGATAATGGGCTCAGTTCAATCATTCTATGGAATATTTTCTATATTTCTATATTCAAGAAGTAGTTTCGTAACTTTCCGTACTGCCAACTTGTCAGTATTGTTTCCAGAAGAGTGTGTGTTTGAAATAGATGACCACTAATTAATCAATTTCACAATGATGACAATCATTATTTTTATTAATTATCAGCATGGGAGGTCCAAAATCCAAGCCATGCCCACCTCAAACATGCGACATAGCACGGAGAACGCCAAACGCCGAACGCCCAACGCGTAATCAATCACTGATATTGGTCGACGCCAGGGTTTAAGTCGGATTCAGTTCCGGAGATTAGTGGGCATACTTCCAGATCTAATCGATAAGTCAGCTGTTGACGGCAAAGTTCAAGTGGTCAACAGCAAAAATTCGACAGTGCTGCCAACTTGCTGTGCACAGTGGAATGTGCTGGTCAAATTAAATTGTTAAGTTTATTAAACGACGTCGATAGCGTCAAGTCAAAAGGCCAATCACTAAAAGCCGTCGGCAAGAAAAACTGTTAAAAGTTGTGCACTGAGAGAAAATTAGAAGTGACTACCGTTTCTAGAAGTAGGCTAAGATCAGTACTTGGGCTTACATAAATACTATAACAATTTAAAGTTACAAACTTTAGGCTTAAATTTTAGTAGTATTTTTTTCAGTGCACAAATTTGTTTCTAACTATTTTTTGGGGTTTGCCAAGCTGCAGTCGTCGTGGTTGTTGTTGTTGTTGTAATTGGTAATTAGTCAGACAATAATCTTGTACTCTGGCTGTAAACCTGCTTTGGGCCACCCACGTAGCCAATCAGTTTAACCGCAAGAGAAACGATTAATTGCCCAAATTGATTTCACTGCAAACAGTTTAAACTTTTAGTAGCAGTACAAAAAGCATTATTTTATATACTACTACTTATTTTATTAATTTTGCGCACTTTTAAGCGAGGTTAGACCTCGCCAAAGCTAGTTAAGTTGGCTGCGGTTAGGCGCAAGCCAGGGGTTTAGTTGGGCAAGGCGCGCGTGGCCAACCTTAACTAAAAACTTAATTCCTAACTTGAAATATATTTGGCAAGTCCAGCAACAGTCAGAGTCCAAAGTGCTTGACCAATTACGCCATCAGTTAGGGAGCATTTGGTCAGCTTTTTCGCGGAACTCTCCACCACGGGGCACACTCGACACTGTTTGCGCAGTCATTGTGCACAAATCCCGCAGAAGTCGTTTACTGGGTTAAACAGCACTCGCCAGACAATGAGTATCTAAGAGTATATAGAACTCTATGTCAAAAGGGCTGAAGACTAGACAAGATTCCGTTTGAAGTAGTTGACTGAACTTTGGACAGCTGCTACTACTACTACTACTAAAATTAGTGTACTTCAGCGATAAGCAGAAATCATGTGTCTATATGTTCCTAAGGTTTGTCCCGACTTGTCACGAGGTGCGAGGCGCTCCACACACTGTTAACCCCAGCACAGTGCAGATCTCAAGTGCGACGCTGCTCTATCTTCAGTCACATAACATCTAGATGATTAATTTGTTTTGTAAAATCACTCGACTCGACATTCCAAAGGGTGCTGCTATTATTATTATATATTAATAAATTTATATATATATATATATATATGTATTCCCGATTTCGCGAAAGAAAAACACTCGACTATCACTTGGCAACCTGTCGAAATCTGTTGGAGTCGAAAGCGATTCCAACATTGGAATTTTCATAGTGTTATAATTTGCAACAATCTAATCACTGAGCGTTAAAATGCCTGTGACGTCACACAGTTTGATAACTGCAGGGCAAGGGATTAGCAGGGGAGTGGGGACGGGTAGCGGGTGTCACACGAAGGGGGCGTGACTGTTGCTTTACGCACCTGGTAACAGTTTTCTAATGAGTTGGCGAAAAAAAACTGCTTGATATTATCAATGCGAGGTATTCCTAAGCGCATGACTCACAGTGTTTGATGGATTACCGTTATCAGCGTGCTAGGTGACCCCCCAATTTTCAATTGGAACTCGACTCGGACATGTGCCAAATGTTCTACAATGACATTGATATAGTGGAATCCTACGAAATCATGCACACAATTGGGAAATTAATTACACACTTATCTACGACACGAATATTACTCATGCGAATATGTTTGGCGCCACTGTAGCGCCGCTTTCTACACCAGACAATGCACAGTGGACAGCAAGTTCAGTATTGATCGATTGACCCATTGATTGCAGCACACGACGGTCATTTATCGATTGCCCGAGTAATTACATTGCCCGTGGTCAGTGCTGAAGATCGATCGTGCTCAGGTTAATAAATCAATTTAAGGTTAAAACGTTAAAAACTTGTAATGAAATGTTTTTTGGGTGGTAGTTAGATAAATAGATAAATAGAGGAATGGTTAAAATAGAAGATTATTGAAAAAGAAGTTTAAGAGACAAAGAAAGTTTAAATTAATTAAAGGTGGACGGAAGGTGGAAGGTGGACACCTTAGGGAGCTGTCCGCGAGTAGAGCTTTGACTGTAGTTAGTTAATTAAATAGACTTTTAAATCCCTTTAATACTTAGTTATTTAAATAGATTTTTAAAGACTAGACTTTCTCAAAATAAAATGATTTAAAAAGAGTTACTTAATCAACCCCATCAAAGGTTTAAGCAAAGCTTCAAGTCACGACTTTTTTAAGTATATTTTAACTAACAAACTGAACTCCTACGACTCAAAGACACAAACAACTTTCAGTTAGCTGCCTTAGCCTTTAAGCCAATAGAGTGCCAGCAATCAGTCAATAATTTACAACGACTCTAACGCGCTTACACGACACTCTTGGCTTAATTGCAGCAGAAAGTGGGTAATCCGATACACGAGTGCGTCACCAATCAACCAGCTGGACAGCACTGAGAGCAATGGTGGTATTGTTGTTATGTTGTCAGTTGTGCCGCAAAAGGCGTCAAGCAGCAGACGCGCTGACAATAGCCCATTATCGAGGATTACAAGGCCGAGGAGAATCAGGCGAAGGGCAGAGGAAGGGCTGTGTAGCACAGTGTACGGCTGTGGATTGGGTAGGGCACAAGAAGCAGAGCGGAAGCAGCATAAATCGCCATTGTGCGATGAACAATGAAGATGGACGCATGTCCATGTCGATGAATTTAGTATCGATTGACTGGCCACTCCCCTAGTTCCCCTCTCCCTGCCTACCCCTACCCAGTCCCACCTCTTCTCGACTTCTCCCTCGTCCTTCTCAATCACTGCTCAATCAATCGCTTGCAGTTTTTCGGCAACTTCCGTGTAAAGGGAAAGGGAGCCACCCACATGACATGGACACAAAGTGGTTTCTGGCATTATCCAGACGATATAACGGAAGTCCCTGCATGCGGGTCTTCATTGCTTTAGTTTCTGGGTCCTTTGGTCCTTCCGTTGTGTCCTTTGTTGTGACCCTAATCGCTTTAAAACTGTGCCATACTTAAGGGTTGCTCCCGTTTTTATTGCGTGGGCGTCAACCAGTTTTATGAACAAAACCCGGAACTATTGCAATTTTCATTATTGAGCTCATTAATGGCCAGCACGCGTGTCCAGCACGTAAAGCCGACAGTTTATTGGATTCCATTCCCTAGGACTACCATAACACTAGGCCAGCAATCGCTTGAGAGTTCTTCAAGCAAATTTTCAATTCAAATTTCGTTGCTTTGCCGCTAAGCATTGACATGTTATCTAACAGCAACAACATAGCGCAGCAGCAGAGCCAACAACAGCGACGGCAGCTGCTTTAACAGCGCATACAACAGGTTCGATGTGCAGCGCTGTTAACAGCATAAAGCGCTGTCGCTGTTAACAGCATTTATCGCATGCTAGAAAAGTATAAGCAGTGCGTGTGGAGCTAAAGTGTTGAGTTAGAGGGTGTTGCGAGGGCTTGTAGAGCAAGTGTTTATGACTGACTAGTTGTTAAAGCTTTTAAAATATTTTAAAATAAATTTATAAATAGTTTTAATTAGCCAATTCAAAGACATTTAATAAACTAATTATTTAAAGTGATTTATTTAAATATTTAAAAGTTAGCTAAATTTAAATTACTAAATTAAAACTAGTAGGCAGACCTTTTAAGTTTTAATTCATGCTTTTTTTTAAATTTACTCACGATTTGGCTTCAGATTATGCGCCAATATAAGATTATGTTGTCTTGGGACACTTTGTTCGACATGCAACATGTTTGTTGTGCAGCTCTGCTGCTGCCGCCACCGCTGTTGTTGCTGTTGCTGCTGCTGCTGGTGTTGCCAGTGTTGGCCGTATCCGCAGCCAACAACAGCAACAACAAACAGCAACAGTAAAGAGCAACAGCAACAAAAAAATGTCGCACGTTTCGTTTCGGTTAGTCTCGATAATTCAATCGCCCTGCAAAGACGTTCAACTCTGCGGATTCAACTTCAATTTCAACCGTTAAACTGCAAATAATTTCAATTTATTTAACGCCAAAAATTCAAAGTATTTTATAAAATATAACAGATAACGAAAATTATGGAAAACAGCTTACAGTTGCTGCAAAAAGTACGTGACGAGTGCTAGAAATTGTTATTATTATTTTGGCCAAACGGAAACGGAAACGAAAGCGGAAACGGCAGTGCTAATCGCCAATTGTTCAATGTGTGTGCTACAAATGTTCTATGTGCCGGTGTGTGCGTGTGTGTGTGTGTTGTGCCAACAACAACCAAAGCAGCAGCAGCAACAATAACAAGAAAATTAAATGAAAGTTTAACAAAAATTATTTGCATTAGTTTAAAAACAACACAAATTGTTGTAGTGCTCTTAAACTGCCCTCGGTCACGCCCACAACGCCCACAACGCCCTGCAAGTTCAATGTCAGCATTAGACGGTACCGCTAACATCTTGCTAGACGTCGTAGGACTCAACGAAATTGCAAATCCAACAGAGCTGCAAGTTTAGTTTACTGCAGAATTGGCAGTAAATGGGTTAAAATTATGTACATTAATCGCCGAATGAATGTCGAATCAGTTAAAAAGACTGCTCTTTTTTATTGTAAGTATTGGGGAGGAGTGTGGTAAGACGGTTAGACGGTAAGGGGTAGGAGAAAGCTTAGGAGTAACAGTGAAGGGTTAAACAAGTGTTTAAAAAGAAAAACAGTATTGAAAAGGATAAACATTTTTATGATTTTCTAATTAAAAATAATATTTAAATACTTTATTCAGTAACTTGGACTTTGAAAATATAATAAATTAATTAATTAATTAACCCAATAATATATATATATTTTTTTTTTTTGCTCTACTCTGTCTATAAGATATATAAATACTAAAACATAGCTGTCAAGTTGTGCATAACTTGGAATTCTTTTGTGCAAAATGTCAAGAATGTGCGTTAAATTTGTCATTAGACACAGTTGAGTATGAGAGGAACTGCAGAATGCAGAAATCAGAAAGCACTGCTAAGAAAGCAGTGACTGACCTGTGCATACCCTGTAGGCCACTAGAGCAACAAAGTGTGTTGCGTAGACACTTGATAATTAAATCCATAATTTATTTGTCTCCCTCCATAATTCGTTTTATTTTTGAGGTGCCATGAAGCAACGAATTATCAAAGGTCTATGCGTATATTTATTTATTATTAATTTAATAATTCAATTAAAAACTAGTAAACTTAATATAAAAAAAAAAAATATACCCTCTGCAAGGGTATAAAAAAGACAATGTTTCTAGGCGATTTTAAAAAATATTTTATTAATTTAAATGTGAGATCTATAGTCCTCTATAAAGTAATATAATACTTTAAAGTCTTATTACTCTACTCTAAAGTATTATTAGAGTAATATAATACTTTATAGAGGACTATAGCTCACATTTAATTTAATTAAATATTTTTAAAAATTGCGTAAATATAGTAAGTCTGATTTAATATAAACCAGTAGACTACAAGTACAACTACTACAGAGTATACAGCTGGCAGACTTTTTATGCTCTTCACTATAAATAAATTAAACATTAAGAGTAACTAGCCAACAACTGCACACACACACACAGAAGTAAACACACACACACACACACACGCCCCACACACACCCATTCAAGTCGGTCGCATACCTTATCTTCATTCATAATTTCATCAACCCAAAAAGCAGAAGAAGCACAAAACTTATAACCCAGTCAAAAGTGTTTGCCACAAGGCTGTTGTTGTTGTAGTGGTGTGCGTGTGTTTGTGTGTGTGTAGGGTACGTTTTATTTATTAGAACTCTGTCGATAATTACAAAATAATGCGTTTTACCAAACAGAACGTGTAGTGCGAGTATCTTGAGGCAAGTTGAAGTAGCGTTAACAACGCTTGGGAAAACTGTCAGTATGAAAACGAGGTTATGTGGAGCATAAATTTTCAGATACAAAGCGTTTGGGGGTGGGGGTGGGCCCTAGGGCCCTACGATAGGCATTACAAACTGTGTGTGATAAGATTTCGATGGCGTTTTCAGTTTCAATTTCGAGTTTTCTGTTTTAGTTTAAGTTTTAGTTTCAGTTTCAATTGCAGTTACAATTTCAGTTAAGTGTTAACAGTTCAGTTACTATCACTCTGTGGTGCTCAGTTAATACAGCTACTTGTAGCTGAGGCTGTGCCAGCTGCGGAGTTACCAATCTCAAGAGGCCTTGACTTGCCGTCAAGTGCCCATTTGGGTGGTCTAACAACATTTTCTGAAGGGTTTCGGCTATGGCGCCAAGCAATTAACAAGAACTGAAGCAGGGTTACATTTTGGAGCTAAATTTAGTAGTAGAAATAGTAGTAGTAGAAGTAGTAGTAGTAGAAATAGTAGTAGTAGAAGTAGTAGTAGTAGTAGTAGTAGTAGTAGTAGTAGTAGTAGTAGTAGTAGTAGTAGTAGTAGTAGTAGTAGTAGTAGTAGTAGTAGTAGTAGTAGTAGTAGTAGTAGTAGTAGTAGTAGTAGTAGTAGTAGTAGTAGTAGTAGTATTAGTAGTATTAGTTACTACTAGCAGTAGTAGTAGTAGTAGTAGTAGTAGTAGTAGTAGTAGTAGTAGTAGTAGTAGTAGTAGTAGTAGTAATAATAGTAGAAATAGTAGTAGTAATAGTAGTAAAAAAAAGAACAAACTTCAAAAGAAAGTTTGTTTTTTAATAAATTTAGTGTAGAAATCCGCAATAAAACGCATAAATAATTGAAATCACAAATTGTTTATGGAGCCCACAATAAAAGTCGGTCGTCTAACAATTTATTTGCGTAATTTGTAACGGGATTTAGTGGGCTGTAGATTGGTAATGACAGCGGGTAGCTTAGCGGCTTACAGCTCGATCCAGTTGCAAGCTGATTTACAACCTGACCTGGCACAATAATAAAAACAAGAAACAAGAAACAAGAGATAATAATAAAAAAAGGAAAATAAGAAAAAAAAAACAATAAATTCATTAAATCAAAGGCCCGAGATTATGAATGAATGTAATAAAATATCAAATGGAGACAACTAATCAAACATGATAAATTAGAGTCGCAAGGGGACTACCGTACTACCCCCGGCAGGGAGTGTGGGTGGGGGCGGCCCAAAGGGGTGTGACAAGGTGTAAACATTGGTATGCAATTTAGGTGTTGTGTGTAGTGTGTTGTGTGCTTTGTATCTGTTAGATACAATATAGATTGGCCTGTTTATAGATACGCATACGATAGCGATAAGTGCGCCACTCGCTCTCCCACTCTCTCTCGCTCACTCTCTCTCTCTCTCTCTCTCTCGTTTCAGGTGGTGATTTCAGGTGCATTATGTACAGTAGAAGATTACGTAATAATGTCACAGTGTGCACACAACAAAGCCATACACCTTGCTGCGGAAGGAACAGTCTCAGTGACAGACATTTCACAGATACGTAAGTAATTTCCTCCTTTTCACTCCTTTTTTTTGGGGGGGGAAATCAAAGGAAAATTTACAACCTGCCACTTCCTCGAAAACTCAAGTGCCCAAGTAACCCTACCCCTCCCCCCCTTTGTTTATTAACACGTCTGCAGGAAACTGAACATTTCTCGACTTTCTCACAAACAAAAAGACTCCAAAAAAATCCCAAAAAATCCAAAAATAGCTCCGCTCATTACCATGACAATGACAATTGAAGTGAACCCAATTCCAGTTCAAAAACTGTCTTAACTTGGCCAAAAGCGTCACTCAACTGCAACTGTTCAATATTTGTCACTGCTATTAACAATGTTGCAAACGTTTTTTGGTGTCTCTATCTCATTTACATAACATCTACATCTATCTAACACTTAACTATACACAAGTCTCATACAGAACTCAGACATTCCACAGCCTGGCATTTGAGTTATGAATTACTTTGGGCCAAGTTGTTGAATTTACCACAGTAGCTGTCAACTGAGTTATGAATTGGGGATTACGCCGGTTCTCTAAACTCCAACTACCAAAAATGTGCTTTGAATACACCCAAAAAAAAGTCACAAATATTTCAGTTACTTAGGTAACTGTTTGTTGAAAAGTTAGAACTGCAAAACGGAGCTCAAGTTAATCTCAAGAATTCTTGACTTTGGTGGAAATTGTTAAAAAAAATAATACTAGAATTTATTTAGTGCTGAAAAATTAGAAAAAAAAAAACAAAACAAAGCTTAAATATTGGTATGAAATATTAATTTATTTATTTTTTTTATTTTTTATATGATTTTATTTGATTTTCTTAGTAAAATATTTTTTAAATAATTTTAAAATGTTTTAATATTTGCTAACAACTTTCAACTTCAATTAAGTGCTGCCTTCATTTAAAATTGTTTCCATGTCGTCATTTAAATTTTTTTTAACTAAATTAATCATTTATTTCACATATAAGTGTCTCAAAAACTTATAAGAAATATTAGCTATTTATTTTTATTACTTTAAGGGCTTAGTTTATGTTAAAGACGAGACTTTTCTTATTTTTATAGTTGAAAGAATTTATTTCCGTACAAGTCTCAATATTTGCTACCTAAAACAACACTCCTTTCTTAAAACTCTTCAGCACTACTTTCTTAATAATCTTAGTGAACAAAAGTAGTATCTATCTATCATATAAATCTCTCTTTGCATTACAAAAAACCTCCACAAAGATCATATTTATTGCACCAGCGATAACAGCCGCTTTTTTTGAGCATTTTCTAACTAAAAGCATTTGAATGATTTAGACCACCTAGCAAACAGTTTGGTATCTCAAAATTTGCAACATAAAGTGCGCAATTTATGGTCAAAACAGACGCGTAAAACTAATAAAAATTCGCAACGATTTGAGGCAACTTTCACTAGACTTTTGGCTTGGAGAGGCCACAAAATGCAGGCCAGAAACAAGAGGTGGAGGAAGTGGAGGAGGAGGAAGAGCAGTTAGAGCATTTCTGAGCCCGCATGACAACAACTGGCACTTTAGACCATGGCTAATTAGTGTTTTGGGCTAACTGCAGCTGCTGCCTGAGACCCTTACCTAACTCAACTGTTTAAGGGTCGCAGCACGAGCTACAAATTTGAACAACAGAACCCAAAAGTAGCCGAAAAATCTGACATTGTTTTAGGTTCTCTGTTTTCTTTTCTCTGTTTTCTTGTTTCTACTTTTTTGAAGCAGCACGAAGAATGGCAAACAACAGGTGCAAAATATGCCGTACCAGGTGGAAAATATTAAGAAAAGCCGCTGACCGTGGGCCACTTATAACTAATGTGCGAAAAGTTCTTTTGTCAATTTACACGCCCACACGAGGGTGCATTCCCAAAATCTCTTTCAACATTTTTCCGCTTTCCCATTTTCCGCTAGTTTCATTCATTTGCATGAAGCTTCAGGTAGACAGCGGGATTATGCTCAATTGTCTTTAGTTTTATGAATCTACATAAATATGAGGTCCACAACACTAAGCCGCTGGGTTAAACCCAATTTACACTTGTTACTTGCTACTTTATTTTCCTTTTTAGGGGTTTTCCCTGCTCAGGGCTTAAGGGGAATTACAATCATATGAAAAACCAACGAAAATTCAACACAAGTTGTAGGCAAAACAAAGCGGAGACCTCTACCCGCTTGTGCGCTGAACCGCTCCTGTGTTTCCTGTATTTTTGGTAGTGCAATCAAGCGCTTTGTGGCTAATGAATCTTGACATTTCAATCAATTGATAGCCCCGCACATACACACACACTCAGCCGCGCTTTTCCACATTTTCCCGGCTTCAAATTTTCCCCTCTCTCGGCAGCATCCCAATAAATCACATGATTTAATTTTGGTAGCAATGTAAACGTGAAAAATGCCAGCGACAACCCTGCTCAACCAAAAATTGTTGAGGTAATAGAAAGTTCTTGTTGTGGCATGCCACATTGCCACATGCCCCAGTAGCAAAGGGGTAGATCTAGGGCTATAAAATCATTTTATAGCTCATCATGTGCGCTCATAAATTTAAGAACACAATCATTTCTATCAATCCCCAGGCCCTACCACACTCCCTCCCTTCCTCCCTATCTCTTGGTGTCCAGGGCGTTGCCCAATCAACACCTCACCCTCAAGTGCCCTCAAGGTACGCGGCGTAACAAGTTCGAAGCTGTTAATTTCTTTTTCAAACACACTACAGGGTCTAACAGGCAACTCCCAGGCGTTCATTGTTTTACATGAGTTCTGCTTTTGACCAAACCCAGTTCCAAGTCTTCAGAGACTTGTCTGTTTGCTGGTTAGTTCATTAAAAATGTTTAGCATTGTTGGGCATCGTTGGACTTCACAGCGCCAGCGATCAATCAAAGATTTTACTTCAATTTATTTCAACAAATAAAGTTGGCAATCAAAAGGCGAAGAATTCAGTTTCTTGAATCTATTTTGCTTCAGTTTAAGTTGGGTTTTTTAATGAATTCTTATTTTTAAAGGTGACTTTTCTACTTAACTGTAGGAAACCTCGTTCTGTTGCTAGGCCTAAGAAATAATTTGGTTTTTCCATAAATTGATCCAAATAAAATCACAACTTACATAAAGTCTAACTTTTGATATTCAATACTCCTCCCTTGGCCGGACGGCCACGGTTCCAGTAGTTTTGTTCGCTTAAGGGAGATGTCCGCCTAAGAGACGCGATTTTGTATGAAAATCGTGCTGAAGAACTATAAAATTCGTCCGGCAAAGGGAGCTGACCGCGAGGAGAGCTTTAACTGTGTTTCAATTTATTTTATTTAAAACAATTTGAATATATCTTAAAAATTAAATTTAATTTATCTAGCTTCCTTCACATAACTTCAATTGCTATTAACTCAGTTTACAAAGGTTCAACTGTTCTCTTCATTTTATTATACAAATTTTATATAATATAGATATAGCTATGAAAATATTAAAATAATATATTAAATGTATATAAAACAATGTCTTAGACATGACTTCGATAGTCAAGTATATGAATTTAATATGTGATTATCAAAGTCAAGACTAAGACGTTTTATATATTTAATATTTTATTTCAATATTTTCATCGCTTTATTAAAATTATATAAAATGTATATATTAAAAGCTTTATCTGAATTTTATTAAATTCTTCAACCCTTCTCACCTCTACACTGCTTCAGTTTCGTTACTTTTTTCACACTTTTACCAATCCTAAAACTTTTATTTTACACCCTTTAAGTAGGTTCATTCACTACATCGACTTTGATTACTGATTACTGGAGTCTAAGTTCTGTTTTATTTATGTAATTCAAGTAACTTGTAACTTGGATTCTTTTAAACTAATTCGTTGTTCGTTCTTCCATTGTTTGCACAGTGGCTGACCTTTGTTTATTATTTATTTAATTAATTTTTTAGGTATTATGAATTCAACTTAATTAGAGCTACGAAACTATCGAAGGTTCAAACTGAATCAATGTCAAATGGTAAAGTCTTAAATCAGTTGATTTATCAGAGTTATGCATCTATTCCAAACTAACGACCTTTAAAGCAGAACCAGACAATATATTTTACTCAATGGGCAGAGAGAGAAGTATGTTTTTGGTAGGAGTTGTCGTGAGTTGCGATAGGTGATAATGAAATGTGGGAAATATTTAGCACCATCATTACAAACATCATTAAAATTTAAATAGATGTGTTTAACATGAAAAGAAGAGGAGAAGAGGGGGAAGAGAAGAACAGGCAAGAATGGAAAAGCGTTGGAATTTTGGACGGTACGTAAGGAAATCATGCCGTGAAAATTCCAAGAAATAGCACATGCCTCGGGGTAGGGAAAAATCAGTTGCCTGGCGGTTGGTGGGGGGTAGTCATTGAACCTGCTCTTGAGCAGTACACGACTCCGGGCAGATTCATCAATTAACGCCCCGGTAGGTGGAGGGTAGGGGCAGGGGCAGGGCAAGGGTGTGGAAAAGAGTGACGGTCACTTCATTAAACGCCGTCCAAGTTGTGGACAAATAAATGCATTTCCGTTGCGCACAAACAAATTTCCAAGAGACGCCGACAACAACAACAAATGTCAGCAGAAAACTGAATTCTCAGCCATACACCTATCTCACTCTACTGCTGTCTCTCTCTCTCTCTCTCTCTTTCTCTCTATCTGGTTACCTACCGCACGTTTGTCTAGGCCAAAAGGAGAACGGTGGTAAAAAGAAAAACATGGTCAACAACAAAGCTGAACAAGTGTACCGCTTGCCGATCGTCAGTCGTCCAAAACTCTCTCAGAGGCAGGTTCGACAGTTTTTGGTCAATTGCTTCACTCCATCTTTCTGGCTGGGGTCGATCGCGCTGTCTCTTTCCCACCGCCATCAACATGGTCATCGCCATTGATTTCCAGTTAACGCTTCAAAACTCAAGTGGCCATTTCAAGTTTACAGTTTAAGTAAGAAGGTAAAAGCAAATGCGCTTTCTTGACTCTGTCTTTTCTCCTCTCCTCTTCTCCTCTGCTGCTCCTCTTCTCCTTCTCCTCCTTCTTCTTGAACTTCTTTCGTTTTCAACTCTGTTTCAATATTATTGTTTCCCACAGTTGTGCTATGGAAATATTTAAGCGCCAATTTGATGTAGTTTTCCCATTCCTCGCTCAAGTATCTGCCTCTCTCTCTCGCTCTGTCTCTCCCTCCTCCTCTCCCTCTCTCTCTCTTTCCCCCTCCTATGCCGAAATCTGAATAACAATGGCTTCGTTTCTGAACTTCAGCTTCGGCTTCGCTTCAAAGCGCATACCCCTTTGCTTTCTTTCTTGTTCGTTCCTCATTCGTATTGATCGATTCCGTACTGATCCACAAATTTGTGGCTGCTTCCCATGGTAGGCGCAGGAGCTGAACTGTCAGCAATTACGCACTTCAGCCCAGAAAGCACCTGACAAAGGAGTTTCAAGTCTTTCAGCTAGTCAATGGCATTGAAATCAAAAGTTCTTAGAAATCAAATCTCTTGTTTGTTCTTTTTGTAGGGCGTGAGAACAGAATTGGGTAGAATGCAAGCAAATGAATGACATAGTTGGACTATAGAAAGTTCTGGGTGGGAATATGGGTTAAAAAATAAATAAACTATAGTTTTTCTTGTGTTTGGAAAGACTTTCGTCAAACTGTCACAAACGGTGTAGTACTCCCATCTAATCATAGTCCAAATTATTCAAAGGACATTAAAGTGTCTCGTGTAATAGACGAACAACGATTATAACTGATATGCAGGGTATTATGTACAGCTTAAAGGGTATTTAGGGATCATCGACAGACGCCAAATATCAAGATCAAGTCCAGACGGCATTCGATCGCGCAGGGGGTGAAAGAGGGAAGGAGAGAAAGGTAGAGAAAGGGAGGGGAAACGCTTAGAAACAGAGGAAAGAGAGTACGGGGTCTAAAAAGGTACAATCCCTTTTGTTGTTGCTGGGAGTGACGAAAGATCATGTCCATTAGGTCGTCTGCAGCCAGTTAATGGCTCAAAAAATTAACAAAATAAAAAAGAAGAGGGAGGAGGAGAGGCAGAGGTGGAGGTAGAGCGAGAGGCATACAAAAAGGTCCACAACGGTGGCCAAGATCGTTTGGCTGGGTTCTCTGTCTGTGCCACATGAGATTGATATGTTTTCCGGGACTCTGATCATATCGCACTGATTATAGTTTTGTGGTTTTTAATATTCATGTCGATTATAACGACTAACAAAACCCTTCAGCCACCCCGATATTTGTTTGATGAATTTATTGCGCCGTTGATCAGTTCCAATCGTCGGCATTTTGTTTTATCTGGCAACGCCACGGCAGCGGCATTTCTTTCATGCCAAAACCCCCAGAGACTCGGAGATCTCCACGGTCTGTTACTGGTCTGGTTTGCTTAACTGCTCTCCGACTCGTAAAATGCACAATTTAATGGCTTGGAGTGTGCTGCGATGACTAGACCCGATCATCTAACCGATTATCATTATCATCTGCCAGTTGTCGGTTGCCGGTTGATTTTATTGATTGATCAGAAGGCAGCTGCCACTAGTTTGCGGCTTGTGGGCATAGATAGGGTTTTAATGGGTACTTTGAGGGTTTCCACTGGAAGAGCTAACAAATTTAAGGCACTGTAATCGAGAGGCATTAGTTCTGTATTATTTTTTAGCCCATTATTTCAATTGATTCTTGATCTCAGGCTAAAAATACTTTAGCTCTTAGTTTTCTTAGAATTATTGTCAGCATTGGCGCCAGCTAAAAAATTTGGCTATTTATTAATAGGCCTATGAAAGATTGGCCAACTTTGCTTGTCTCGACCCTTGCGACAGCTGTCAAGCGAGTTGGCAGCACCGTTTATTGGTACAGAACGGAAATGCATTAATTTGTCAGTGGGCTTGTGGCAAGTGCATAAATAAAAAGCTGGCAGCTCTGCCCACTACCCTACCTACCTATGCACTCCCCGCTCTTCCCCTAAAACCCCCTTCGGTAAATTAAAGCGCATAATTTGGGGAATATTCGTTCTTTAAGTTTGAAGCAGGCACTTTCCAATTACGTAAACTCCGCATCGCGTGCAGCGTTTCAAAGTTCTGAAAGTACTCAAAAAGTTGCTTGTAAAAGTGTACAGTACACTGGCAAAAATTAAGGTAGTTAGCGCAGTACTACGAGCCCCAACCACTAATAATTTGAACAGGATTTTTTTTAGTATTATCAATACTACTAAAGAGAACGCATACCAATGTATTTTGTCTCAAAAAGAGAATTTTAAAAAAGTTTTGTTCTATTTCCAAGAACAACAACCATATGAGTAATTTTTACCACTTTTACTACCACTATCTCAAAAGAAGAGCAAAACAAAAGCAACCAATGTAACAGAATCACTATCTAGTTATAATCTGCAAATAATACTCGTAGTAGTGAAAAGTCTTGAGCAAAGTGTGGCAGCATTTATTCAAATTTAGTGATTAAAAACAATCAAATTATGTAGCACTATTCTAACTGTCAAAAAACCGCCAACTTCTTTGACTTCCTCCAATTTCTAGCAGTGTAGCCTGTAATGAGCTGAACCTGGCAACGTTTTGTTGCATGACTCGAACTTGAAGCCGTCGCTCGCTCTTGGCCCCTTTAGTTTTTGGGCCCACATGCAAATAAACCTTTTAATCACACAAATAACTCAAGAAAAAGGCTAAAAAACTTGTGTATTTAGCCAGTTGTTAATGTGCAGAGGTGGATCTTTTTATTCCCAACTGTTTTGGTAGTTTTTTTTGTCTGCTCTTTTTGGCTTTTTTCGGTTAACTGAATTGCGTGTCTGTCGGCTGTATAAGCCACATTTTGTACAACGCTGCACGCGACGCGTCGCCTTCCAATATTGGCTAGAAGTCGGCACCAGCTGTGGAGTTGCACTTGCCACAGTGTTGAGCCCACTGAGTCACAGTGAACAAAATCACAGCTTTTGGGGTTGGAAATTGGGAGATCTCCTCAGCAGCTTAGACCCTTTTCAGCTGATTTCTAGCGGTACTTCACTGCTTTTTCTTAGAGTTCCCAACAGCTTAAAGCGTTGGTCACTTGCTCATCTCCAATATTCCAAGTCATTTGCACATTCGTGTTCAGTTGCTTGACTAAATGACAATGCGTGCCTGCCAACACCTTACTGCCAACATTTGTAGTATTGGTAATTGCCCATTTGCCAGGGCATTAGCAGGGGCGACCAGTGGTGGGGAACTTAAGGTATTGCTCCATTTGATGGCATACAATTGGCACATCATTTGTAGCAGGTAATTGACAGCGTTGCGTCACGCAGTTACCCCACTGGGAAAGAGGGTAAGAGAGGAGTTTTGGGTACGAGACCACCCTGTGGAGTGTGTGCCCTAAATGGTTTCCATAGAATACCATTAAGCGATTTCCGCTGCCAAGAAACCAATCAATGCCACCAATCGCAGCGACCATAAAATAATGCTTTCAATAATTTTTAATAGAGTTATCCAGCCAAAAGGGAAGCTACGCCGCTTGTCGCGGATTCAGCCCAAAAAGAAGCCAAAAAAAAAGAGTCAGAAAAAAGCTGAAACGTAAAATGTTTTCTTATCTCATTATTAAAGGGACGCAACTGCCGACAGTCGCATTGCAGGTAACAGGTCCGTTTTGGCCAAACATAAAGCATAAAATTCGACTAAAAAAAAATATATATATATATATATATGTATATATATGTATTAACGGATAGGACATTGACCGAACGAGTCTGGTTGGAGTTGCCCCCAAAAACTCAGTCGTGGAGTTAAGTGACGAGAAGTCCAGAGATTAGCGCAAATTATTAAAGCTGATGAAGCGCCGGGCTAATGATGGAAGAGTAGCAAAGGAAGAGAGAAGGGTAAAGGGAAAGGTAAGAGAGAAATAGCGTAGACAGAGAGAAAGAGATGGAGAGAAGGAGAGCACAGAACTGAGCTGAAGGTTATTATAAGCTAAGAGATTGAAACATATTTATATGAGAAATGCATTGAAATTATTGGAATTTATGTTGAATTCAAATAAATATTTTACTGTGTTTATTAATGATTTTTCTTTTAACTGTAGTGCATTTTAAGCAAAATTAATTTATGCCTTGAGACTATACCCCAAAGAATTCAATTGAAATATATATGTATAAAATATTATTGCCTTGCAATGATTTAAGTTTTACCTTTTTTTTATACAAACAACTGGAATTAATTTGTTATTAAAGTAAATTATATTCAATGGTCAAGTTGAAAAGGAACAAATTTTACAGCTATTTCCTACTTAAAATCCAACTAAATTCCTATATAAATTTCAGCAAGTTTTCCAAATATTAATTAACTTTGTTAAGAAATCTAGTTTTTAGCTTAAACAAAATTTTAATAAATTTATGAAGAGTTGTTTCAATGATAGACTTAATTAATTTGAAATCTACAAATATATAAATTTAGATAAATACTTTTCTATGATATTCACTAAGAATTAGGCCGTACAGGCTAAAAAAAATACGAAATACTTGGAACTTGTTGTTCAAACGAAAATTTTAGCTAAATTGCAATTAAACTTTATAGTAGAATTCGAAATTCAATAATTTTTAAAGACACTTTTTAAAGGAAAGTGGAAAACTCTAAAAGCTTAGTAAGACTTTGTTCAACGAAAATTGTAATATTCATTTTTATTTTAATTTCCATTGACTCAGATATTAAAGTTGTGTAAATAATCAATTTAGCTGCCTCAGTTTAAATGCGGTTGCTGCTTCGCTACTCATGACAAATTACAGAAAAAAGGGATACGGGGAACCACAAGGAAATTCAAAGTTGCCACAGAACTGAGACCAGCATAAACAACGTGCAACATCAGCGTTGCAACAATTCAAGTTTATTTTTCCAACGAATCGATTTGCAATATGCTCAAAAAACACAAAGAGGCCCGGGGGGAAATGGGAGTGTGTGTGTGTGACTGTGTGTGTGTGGTTGGTTGTGCGATGTGTGTGTTCGCATAATTTGCTGTCGGACAGAAACGGCGCTCGCTCCATTTTATGAGCATTTTACACCTGAAGCCTTAATTAAGGTAAAGCTGAAGAGCTAAACAAATGAAGAAATGAAGGAATGACAAAATGAAATACTGATGGCATGATATACTGAAATGTCTGGCAACATTGACAGTTGCACAGCAATGTCACTCAATGTCAGAGGCGGCTGGCAAAAAGTCGCGCTGTGTGTGTGTGTGTGTGTGTGTGTGTGGGTAAACAAAGTATGACCCTAGGAAACCCAGAGCCTAGAAGCCGGTCCTGTCCAGCAAAACAAACAACGTTAAAGTAGAAATAATGACGCGCGAAAAACAATAAAACAAAGAGAAAGGAGAGAGAGAGAGGGAGAGGGGCGTGGAGGGCAGCGGGGGACAGATGAGAAGCAAAACAAAAATATGTTGGCTAGCAAAAATAACAGACAATAAAAGGCAACACACACACACACAAACAAACAAGAAACAAAAATAAAAAATATTTCAGTTGGCCGCAGTTAGCACCTTTGGACCAGGCTCAATCCTGTAAGCTGGCCCACACACAAACACACACATAACTTGGCTTACAGGCGGGCCGACAAGGACATGACGTTTTTATTATGCCCTCAACAATTCTTGGCCATCTCC
Source organism: Drosophila dunni (assembly GCA_018152125.1). Taxonomy (NCBI): domain Eukaryota; kingdom Metazoa; phylum Arthropoda; class Insecta; order Diptera; family Drosophilidae; genus Drosophila; species Drosophila dunni. Next base: position 8,214,245 of record JAECXC010000339.1, on the reverse strand, counting down.
CGACTGCCCCCCTCATGTCTTTAGGCCGGCGCCCTGCCGTGTAACATGAGCCAGCCCAACGACATAGATCAGGCTGGCTTTAAAGACTTGGCCAAAACCGTAAGAAGATTCTAACTCACTTTTTTTGTTCTTGGTTTCTGTTTTTGTTTTTGCTTTGTTTTATGGCCCACGAGCGCTGCACGTAAATCAAAAGGTGTTACAACAGGCCAAAAAGGTCTGCACAATCCACCAACTGGGCCAACTGATCTGACTCTACCTCTGTCCCTCTCCCCCTCTGTCCTGCTGCTTCTGCTCGTGTCTATGTCTTCGTCTAGTTTCTGTTATTTCCCCGGCGGGTGTTAAATTTGTATAGCATCTTTTTTTCCACTTATTGTTGGTAATTTTTGCTAATTAATGGCATCATTAAATCGCTATTCTCTGTCCCCTCTCCTTCTCCCTCTAGCTCTCCCTAACTCTACCTCTGCTAGACATGTTAATAGTTCACTCTTCTTCTATAAAGTAATTATGTTGTAAGTGCTTCGCATCACGCCCACTGTTTTTATGCCTCGTTTACCTTTTCACGTATTTTCTGACTTAGTTTCAAATACTTGCTGGAGGGCCTTTTAAAACTAAAGGGCTTAGGGTAAATCATTTAGAATAGGACCCATAAAATTGGCAGTACTATAGATAGGAAAATTTGTTTACATAGTTAAACAATTATACAACGTTTGCACTTGAATTTCTACGCCAATTAAAAACCTTTGAGTACCGTTTAAGGTATGTAGGGTCTTATGTATGGTAAATCGGTTGTGGTAAGAGGTTTCTGAGAAAAACGCTTTACTAAAGGATCCACAATTTATTGTTAGGTATTGTTAAATTTGGTAAAAATTTCTTAAACATATTTTAAATTATAGAAGCCCTATTAGATGAAACGCCACCGTTTTGCCGAACCTCAAGGCTACTCTTTTATTTTATATTTAGCAAATGTACCGTAACTTTAACAAGTTTTTCTAATTTTAATACATTTTGGTAATTTCCGAAGGGAATTGCATTTATTTTAGACCTACCGCAACATTACAACCGTTTTGCCGTGCCTTAAGTTCATTACTTTGCAATACCTTTCAGTAATTTCGATGAACATTTATATCAGTGCAAAAAATTTGCCACAAATTTATGATATTTTCACACTTATGGTACAAAAGTCTGTTAATAGTCTAGACATTTTTGTAGTTTGGCAATTTTTTGGAATTTTGCAATAACTCTACTCAAAAACACGACACTATCAACCGAAGAGTTATGGAAATTCTGCATACGCTGATAACAAAAAGTGACAATTAATAAATTTGTGGCAACCCTAAGACAGGCAACAACACTGCAGTTTCGGCAACATTTTATGCCTGAAGTGTGTATATAAATCTAGATTGCCAGTTGTACAGTTGTACAGTTATACGGATCATAAAGTGCAACTTATCAGCGTTATGAGCATGAGTTATTGTGCTTTTGAGTGCTTTCAATTAGTGGATTTTTGGTTTCCGTCACCGATATGCAGAAAAAGACCCACCCACCTACGCGTAGCGTGGCTTCCTGCTGGGGTGTTGCGGTACTTGGGCTGTCTGAGTAATGGGCACTTATTCATTGGCCAATCGATGACAATTAACACCTGTCCGCATAAATCAGCAGCAGGTATATCTTAATTTACGATGACGTAATCAATGCTTCTGACCATATCGTGGGCCATAATTCAACACTTATGGCCAAACAATTAAAATTGTCGCAGTAACTCAGAGCCAAAATGCGACAAAAGGAAAACACCCAAAGAGGCAAACGGGCAAACACTCAAAGTTAACTGAAAATTTGTTTACTGCAATTTGGCCAAAAAGCCAGAGCAAACAGTTAACGGTTAAGTGTAAACAAGTGGCCCACACCGAGGCCTATCCCAATACCAGTACCGAAAAAACGGTTGACACTTTTCAATTGCGAATTTCGAGACCAACTTGAGTTAGCTGCTTTAAGCCAAGTTGTCGCATTAGCGTGGCCATTTCAAGTTGGCTAACACGCAGTTTAAACGGCATGTAAGTGACTGCGTTTGCACTTAATTAATAAAAAACAAAAAAAAAATGCAACTGCTTGGCCAGTTGACTTTGTTGCCAGCACAAACAGTTAGCAGGAGCTCAGGTTGCAACCTGCCACTTGCAACTGTTGGTGTTGCATGTTGCAACGTGAGTTGGTCAGGAAATCACGATTAACGCGTCCTTGCGCTGATAAAACTGTGCAATTAGTGCACTCACATGATATATTTGTATTTGCCTTAAATAAATGGCCAACGACTGATATTTAAAATTCCAGCTGCCACGCCCCCAGGCCCCTCTCAGCCCCTTAGCCGTCGTCGGCAGTTAACTTAATTAAATGCCAGTTTCAATTTATTTCTCATTTTGCTGGCCAAGTTGTAACCACAACAATGAAAGCGAAACCGCAGTAAATAAACAAAACAAAAACTACAACAACTTCCATAAGCAATTTATTACTGTTATTGTTGTTGTTGTTGTTGTTGCTGCTGCTGTCGTCGTCTGATGCAACTATCAATGTAATTTTACATTTCGCTGCAGTCAGCAGCAATTAACTGTAAATAACATGCCGCCTGCGTGTGGTCTCCCCACATACACATACACATATACCTCTCTTACTCTCCACCACGTTCACTCTCCACCGCGTTCACTCTCCACCGCACTTGCTGTTCACCGCTCTTGTTGTTCACCGCTCTTGCTGTTCACCGCTCTCGTTGTCTCCCCTTTCCCTTTTCAATATCAACAAAAGTCTTCGGTTATTAAGCTTTATTATTCTTGCTGCCGCTGTTGTTGTTGTTGTTGCTTTTGCTGTTACTGTTGTTGCTGTTGTCATCGATACCATTGCAGTGATAAATGGCGTGAGTTGCTGTTAATTGCACGCATATCTCTTGTGTATATCGATAACAGTGCAGTGCAGGCCATGCATATTAATTCTGTCTATCGATAAAAAATGCTAGCTTAACTATGTAGTATAAAATCAATCTGAACAAATGTTTAGACAAAAATGTTAATAAAATGTGGAACAACTAACAAATTTTGTTGCCAAACATTTGCCAAATTTGTAAACTTTGATTTTTTTAGACAAAAAGATGTAAAAATGTAACTTGTGGTTACATAAAACTATAAATATTATTCAGAATGTAAAATATTCAGTATTATGTGATTTAATTAATTGCCTTTAAATACCAAAAGTATTTTTAAATCCGCGTCGAATTATAAGTCATTTACAGCCCAAACAAAACATAAAATTCGCATAAAAGCTTATCACAGATTAAAAGATACCACTAAAAAATTCAAATTTTTGAATATTTGGAATGCGACAACGAATGCCTTTTAGCATTTTCCATTTTCCTACGTATTATTTCCATTTTAATTTTATGACTCGCATGCGCATTTTCAATCAATTTTTATCTAACTCAAAATAAACTCACAACCAAAAACAACTACAACAACAATAGAAAAAATGTCCAAATTTGTTATCTAAATTTTTTTTTTTTTTTTTTACAATAATTTTAATTGCGCTTTTTGTGGACTACAAAATTCAATCAGCGCAACATAAATTATACAATAAAGCGAAGGGGAGCGAAAGAGAGGGGAAATGTGGAGTGCGAGTGGGAAGGGGAAAGGGAGAGGAGAGGCGAAGGCAGTGGGAGTAGGAAGGGCAGACACATTTGACCCAGAAATGGGCGACGATGACTCCAATAAAAACAGATTTGGTGATATACTATGTATGTGTGCATATAAAAATATTTTTTTTTTGGTACCCAAGTGTCAAACACACACACACACATAGAGAGACACACCCACACTTTGGCCCTTGGTGGCCCGGGGTATGGTCTATGTCTGTAGTCTCCAAAGAGTCGCATCTGTGGTCTCCGTAGTCTCTGTGGTCTCCGCGGGGGCGACAAATCGTGCGCTAATTAACTCATTGACACTGTGCCCTCCGCCTGGGACAATTTGAGTGGCGTCAGTGCCAGGAATCGTGCGTAAAAGTCGAGTACGCTCCACATTAAATGGCGCTAATTGTGACATTTGAGTTGCAGCTATGCCCACTCTACACCCTTCAGTCTGCCAGTCGCTCTCCCTCTCTCCCTCTCACCACTGCCAGCACTTCCCCTTCACGGCGGGCGTGCCAATGCAATTAGCGCAGTTGTGAGTCTCTGGAGAGCGAGAGCGAGAGAGAGCTTTGCGCTGTGCTCTAACATAAAACTTACACTAGAAGTGTCAGCAAAGTAGGAGGAATAGAAGAAGAAGGAGGAGGATGGAGAGGGCATAGCAAGTGCAACGGCTTCAAGTTGAAGTTTGTTTTACTCTTTCTTCTGCTCTTCTTACTGCTGTTGCTGTTGCTGCTGCTGTTGTCGTAGTTGTTGTTTTTGCTTTTGCTTTTGCAGTTTGTTTTGCTTTTGTGGCATCGGCTTACAAAACAAACCAAAGCGAGCGACGAGCAAATAAAACGGTTTCTTTCCAGGAAACGTGACAAAACGTCAATAACTGACGATGCGGCGTAGTTGCTGCTACAGCAACAACAACAACAATAACTGCAAGAACAACAACAACAGCAGCGACAATAACAGCCACCCAATGGCGATTCCAATGACGTTCGCAATGGCGACTAGTTGTGGGACCATGTGACAAATCGCAGCTGTAGTCGTCGCTGCTGCTGCCTCCGTTGTTGTTGTTGTTGTTTTGGCTGCAAAAGCAATTACTTAGACCGCGCAGTCAAAATATACGTACGTAATCTAAGACGTCGGGCTAACTGCAGTCTCTGCCCGGCCAGCATCAGCGAGAAAGTTTCCGAGAATAGTACGTATTGGGAATGTGTCGCCAGACGCCTCAGACAACATTCCTGGAACAGGGCCAATGCACTATGCAGAAAAGCCGACAGTGTTCCAAGGATAAAGTTCAAGTGTGTACAGTGTAGAGAAATAAAATACTCGAGTAATAATCGAACTAAGGATTTATCGAAATTATCGATAGGTTTAAACTTAATAATAGGGCAAAGTTTAATTTAAAACCTTGTTCAGTGAAGACTCTGCAGTGGGGATAAGTTATAATTCAGTAAAATAGTAATTTAATCGAAGTTGTCATTAATCGAATTTATCGAACGCCTAAATAATAACTTCCAGCAACAGTGAAAGTGTTGAGCTGTTAGGAAATCGCATTCAGCTAGTAAATAACCCCAGCAGACTTGACATTATTATTATTATTATTATATAGTAGTAGGCAGTGCTCGCTTAAAGCGATAAGCGGCAATTTATGCTTATCACTGCTGCACCACGCCCACCACAATCAGCATAATCTCGCTGCGATTCAATCAAATCAAAATGCTGGCAGGCGGCTTTACGTGCAATCCATAACTCTGTCGGTATCGGGATCGGAATGGGAGTACGGCATGGGGGCAACGATGTTTGATTTGATGTTTGATGCTTATCACGCTGATGGAATGACAAAGTGACCACGGTTGTTACCAGCTGTGTGTGCGTGTGTGTGTGTGATGTGCGTATCGCTGGGTCGTTAAGATCGGTTGAAATTCCTACAGCGTGCCGCATTAGACGGCTTTTTGACGCCCCAGCTTGTAGTCAGATTTCTGGAGCCCGATTCTTCGATTCTTCAGCTTTATTATTATTTTTTGTTTTTGTTTTGTTTTTTCAAATTTTGTTCATGCTGTGCAGTTTAGCATTTTATGATTTTTTAATTTTATGTTGATGAGCCTCATTGCTTGCATATTTGATTAAACGGTTGTTTTAGCTACCTCTCTCTGTACCTCTTTGCCCACTTCTTCCTTATTGTCATATTTTATTATTTGTTTTGTTTTCTTTCAGCGTTCTTTTGTCGCCTTTTGTTCTCTTCAGTTTTGATTTCTTTTAATGATCTCTAAAAATCATTTCTATAAAGTTTTGACAATATATATCATGATTTTTAGCGGCCTTAACGCAGTTGGTGGTCGGCTATAAATGTAAACCAGCTAAAAATTAGCTTTAAGCTCAGTTTCAGCTGGAAATACGAGCTAAAAGAGTGTTTGCTTGCTCTGTAAACAGAGTAAATCAGTTTATCGGTATTTATTACTTCATTAGTCAGATCATAGATATTTTCTGGCACAATAGAACGCTCTGTTTTAAGTGCAGAACGTTTCTATAACTTTCACTCTCTGCCGTAGTCCAAACAGACACGAAATTCCCCACATAAAGAGATACAAAACACTCCCAAAAAAAAAACTTCTACGCCTCCACATCGGCCCTAACGATAGACATAACCATAACGAGTCTGAAATCAGTTCGAAGTGATAGTGATCTAATAATTAGGAGACCTTTAGATCTCTGGGCCCTAATGTTTTATTTTGCCATATTTATGGTGATGCATTTTAAGTGCACACACACACAAAGATACAGATACAGCTACAGCTACAGATACCGATCTGACTGTATCGTTATATGATTCAAGACGCCCATTCTGGCAAGAAACACAAACATAAATTCAAGACTCAAGACACAACAAAATTCCAATACTGTGACTAATAACTTAATTAGAAACTCGACAACAACTTTTGGAAAAACTTAATAACTTGCGGCAAAAATGCGGACCGATCGTGGCATTTTATTGGGTGAAAAACAAAACGAACCGAGACGGACAGAAATCTTCAAGATATCTACCATCGAAGCTCATAAAAATTCCAAGCATAAATGCATTTGAAAACCAAAATGAACTTCAAAAATAAACTTTTGAGTTCTTTTTTTGGTCTATGAACTTAAAAGTTTATACTAAAGAATTTGTCTACATTATGCAGTTGATTTATCAGCAAAGTAATTACTTAGTTTGACTAAGTTGAAAGTTAAACTAAAACACATACACACAAGTTTCTACAGTGACCATATATGCCCTCAAGAATTCACTCTAATTCTAGTTTCTATGCACTTCTATTCTATATTTTAAATAGAGCTCTCATCTCACCGCTCTCTGCACGCCGCTCTCCGCTCTCAGCTCTCCACACTCAGCTCTCCACTCTCAGCTCTCCACGTCTGACTTACAATTGTGTGAAGCAAACTGTGACTTCTTCTATTTCTTCTTTTCCTTCTTTCTCTACCCTTTATGCTGCTTCTTCTTCTTTTATCTGGCACAATTGCTCATCAGCTAAAGATACCTGAAGGGGGAAAACGTATTCACTGAAAACCCATTGAGAATCCACTGGAAAAGCACAAGACAAACAATGCAAAATGGCTAGCTTAGAGTGAAGGGCAGAAGGAGAGCGAGATAGAGATAAAGGAAGTGAGAGAAGTAGAGTTAGAAGAGCGCAGAAGAGTTAGCTCTTCAACTGCATACTTCATTCTTCAATGCAAGGAAAATAAACAGAAATGCTGGGCATAAAGCGAGACATAAACACTGAGAGAAATGGATATTTATTTAAATTAAAACTTAAATAAAATATATTAAGAATTAGAAAATTTGACATTTAAGAAATTAAATAAAGTAATATTGGAAATCTTTAATTTAAAAAAATAATTTAAATAAACTAGAAACAAAATAAAAATAATTCTACAATTTCGAATATTCTTAATTAATATATTTAATTAAATAGCGCTAGAATTCTTAAATTCCTTGCTTAACAATAAATAGAATTAATCATTTAATATTTTCTTGAACTCAACGAATTTTCTCTGAATTTTTAAGCAACAAATTCTTAAAATCTAAATTCTCAGCCTCATTTTCTTTCGCTGAGTGTAGGCTGGCAGGTGTGTTGCAGTTCCAAGTGCGAGGCATGCACTCACAAGTGCAAACTTCAGAACACACACACTCCCTCCCTCCTCCACTTTACCCTCCAACTCTCTCCCCCACTCTCACATGTGTCACTAAACTAATGAAATCAATAAGTTATGCGAATGCGCCATGAATCACAACAATAACAACAAAAGGAGTTGACACAAGTGGCAGGCAGCTTTGCCACAGTGCCTGCCACAACAGCGTGGTACAGGCACAGTGCCTGTCAGCAGAGACAGCCACTGGACGCTCAAAGGTGTGAAGCACAAAACTCACTCAAGCGCACTCACTTGGCCTCTGGACTCGCTGCTGGCTTATGAAATATGAGAGCTACCCAGAGGTGCCCCCTAACCCTTTCCCTACCCCCCTGTCTCCATCGAGCCGTGCGTGGGTCTGCTGCAAACTTTTGCTTGGAATTTCTGTGCATAAATTTAATTACTAGCAGACATTGAGGAGGTTGTCGAAGTCAGCTTCAGTCTGGGACTGGGACTGAGACTGGGACCCCTCACTACCCCCTTAGCCACGCCTCTGAACCCAGCGTTAGCTATCAATCTAGCTCGAGTGGCTTTGCTCCCTCTCTCTCAACCGGCTTTTTCTTTGCCGCCTTCAAGTGCTTTACTTATTAGTGGCTCTGCCACCAAACGTTGAAGTTCAATAGCCCTGATTGGGGGCGTGGCCAATCATACATTGTTAGTTTATAATTAGTAGCGTCGGCTAGAAGGAGAGAAAGGTAAGGGAGTGGGAGTGTGAGTGGGAGACTGCCTATCTCTATCTAAAGATACTTGAGTTTGGGTTTTGGTACTTGCAACTGCAACAAACGCTTTAAATTTAGAATGCAACACACCTTGAAGCGCCTTCAGACATTGTTAACTGTTAGGCAAATATCAAACATGGCGCAGATAACAAACAGAAGTCGAAATGCTTGGCCTAGGCACAGTGGGATTAAATGAAGAAAAGTAAATGAAAATTTTTAAAAGTCAAAAGAGTCTTTAACTATTCAGTAGCAGGCAATAAGTGGCAACTATACTAAATATAGCTTTAAAAATAAGTTTTATGTACAAATTTATTTATTTATTTATAGCCCACAATAATTATTTTTTTTAATTCCCCTTTTTACTAACTTTGCTCCACTGTGCACTTAGTTTAGACACGTGCAAAGCGGGCGTTGGCTGTAACTAGTCATTGATTAAAGCGCAAACTTTACTTATTAGCTAATTATTAAGTAGGTTTTTATTACAAACATACATATATAAATCGGTTAAACCTAACCTACCCTATCCCTCCACCCTCCCATTGCTCTCCCCCCCCTAGTTTCCTTGATCGGCTTGCTTTGACACGCTTAATCACATCACATCCGTGTTTACGTTTAATTAAAAATGTTTTTGCCAGCCAAATATTTACATCAATTAAAACTTCCACGGGCCTCAAATGATTAAACTGACGCACGGCATTTTTTGGATTTTTTTAATCATTTGTTTCTCTCTCTTTCTACTTACAGAAAATATAACGATAGTCGGCCTCCCGGACTATCTGAACAACGAATTCAAAATAGCACTGTACGCAAAAGAAACGCAAAGATATTTGTGTTTCAACGACAACTGGAGATTAGTTGGCATGGTGAGTACAACCTTCGGGTTCAAGCTAAAATTTACTCAGCTAAACACATAAATCAAGGAAACAAACACACGTTGGGCTTGAGGCTAATGTGGGCATCAAGCGCAGCCAACTTAATAGGGCTTTAGGTGCTGCCAGATGGGGCAAACTTTCAAAACGGTTTCGCTTAAACTATGTGGACAAAACTACTCAAAACTAGTGTCCTTATGTTGAGTGATAATTAAAACAAATTATTTAATTTTTGGGACTCCCATTAAATAAGTAAATTATTAAAATAACTAAAGACAAAATTATAATGAAGCAGTCATAAGGCACTTGCTGCTGTCAGATTGGGCAATCTTCAAATTGTGTGGACGCAATCACTTGACATTAAATAAGTTGTCATCCAAAATAAAGACAACAACTCGGGGAATCCTACTTTTGCATAAAAACCTCAAACCTACCGACCGCAGCCAACTTAATAAGGTAGGCTAGCCAAACTTTCTAAGCTGTGACTGTCAAATTATAAAGATGAAAGCACTTGTTTATAAATATTTCGACATTTAATATAAAGACAATATCAGGGGAACTTCTGCACGAAAACCCCTACCAACCGCAGCCAACTTAACAAGGCAGCGTTATTAGATTGAGCAAGCTTCTAAACTGTCACTGTCAAATTTTGTAGACGAAATCTCGAAATTTAATTATCGTTTGAGGTAAAGTCACATGATTTCTTTATTACTTTGTCATCCCCGATAAAGACAATGCGACGGGGCTTCCCGCGTTGTTTCTGCTCACGAGTTTGCATTAATTTGATAGGCTTTTATGGCCTCACATGCAGTGCTCGCAGTACGCAGCTCAGTTCCCAGCACAAAATGCATCTTTATGGCACCTACAATAATGATATGTACTTAGGGCCAAGGCCCTCCCCGCTCCATGCGATGTAAACGTGTGATTACATGGAGGTGGGGATATTACTTGGTCTGGGGACTGGAATGGAACGGATTGGATTGGATTGCAGTGTACTTGAAACGTTGCCGCTTTATGCAAACTAACTGTACAAACACTATAATTTATGGCATGTAGCACATAATGGTTTTATGCAAACGAGCGATTATAACGACAATGGCTATCATACTTGAACGATTTAGCCAAATTGCATAAATTGCCAGCTAAGCGCCAGCTCAGACAGTTTCGCTAAATAAATTTTCATTTTTTTATAATACCGTGTAAATTGCGCAAACGGGTATAACCAAAGTGATAAAAGGAATTTTTTTAAAATTTAAACAAACCCAATTTATAGGCAGTTAGTAAAAGGTTATAGCCAGGAACTTTAACTGTCCGTTAGTAAGGTATATAAATTTGTATCCCATGTGATTTCCGTCATTTTCCAGACTTTGTTGATCAAACTACTGTGAGTTCACTGGTTTGCAGGTAATGAAAACCTGTTGCAGTTGCACCAATTCTGTCATGAAAACGCGCGACAACAGAAAACAAAAATATTTATTACAATATTGAAATTTCATATGCAATTACAGCCACATAAACATAAGCATAAATAAACTATATAATAACTGCTTATAACAACTGTGGGGCGAGACAACAAATTGCTTGAATAACTATAGAAACTGGAACAGATTTTTTTGTATTTTTTTTGGCTGTGTGTACACTCGGCGTATGCGTAATATTTGTTGGAAAATTCGTTGTGTGTATCCGTTGTCAGCTTCAAATTGCAACTGTTTTTGGTTGCAGGGGAATCCACCCAATGTGCAATTTTTTGAGACATTGTAACAGTTTGCCAAGTAGATTATTTCAATGCCAATCTCAGGTTTTTGTCGAGTGGCTCGCATAAAAATCATTGACTATTCAAACAAACAATAGACTCATCGAGGCTCTATAACCGTTTTGATATATCTAATCAATCAATCAAGTGACGCAGCTATTCATAATGCTGTAATTGCACAAGTATTTCAATGTCCTTTAACATACGTCTACAAATATATATATGTATATACAGTTAGTTGGCTGTGCAAATATCAACATTGAATTCGCTTCACAATAGAACAGAGGTCAAAACTTGCACTTGTCATTTTATTGCTTTCGATTATGGCCGCAAAATCCAAGTTGAATTCATGTGCAAACACGAGTGCGAATCACTCATTCCCGCACTCAAACACTGATTTTATTATTTATTGTGATTTATTTTTTATTATGTCTTATAAAGCATTTACAGTTTACAGTTCCAGCGAAGGTCAATGTGTGTGACACATGATTGGGTTGAGGTTAGTTCAACTTATAAACTCACACTTCAGCGACAAGTGGTCTGTGCGCAACGCCATCTGTAGGTGAAGTGCATTTCTATTAGTCATGTGACTACTAGTGCACTTGTGACGTCACCAAGACCAACTAAGACAGTCTAGCGTGGAGCTAGGGGACTTTAAAAGACCGCGTTCTCATTTTACTAGGCAACTTTCGACCGTTTCCTATGGAAGCTGTAGTCTATAGTTGACCGATCTGTACAAAACTTTGCGAGGATCGTTGTTATCATGATATATACATTATTATTAGATATTAGTTGTTATCGCTTAACTAATTCTACATGTCTTCATACAAAATTTTCTATTTCTACCATGGAGTCAGCTCCCAAGTAGACTTAGTGAGCATAGTTATAATGGTGTATATGTATAGTAAAGGGCCGTGGCTACAATTTAACATAAACTTCAACTGTCTGATATACAGACGGACTTTTATTCCAATTTTCATGGGTTTAGCTCTTGTAGTCTCCAAGATCCAGTTGTTTATACGAACGGACGTATAGACAGAGATTATATCGCCTCTTCTGCTGATGCGAATAAAGAATATATATACTTTATTTGTCTTTACTTTACTTATTTTGCACTTTCGCTTTTTTCCACTCTATTTCAAAGTCTATTATAACATTTGTCCAACTTTATTTGTTCTTAGAGCGCTCTTTAAAAATGTTACAACTGAAGCAACTGCCAGCAATTGACATTAAAAATAACTACAAGCCGTTTAATTGTTTGGCTATCGAAGCAGCTGCTTCACACAGCCACTGTCAAGTGCCCACTGAGAAGCTGTTCAAAAATAGCAATTAAAAACTATAAATAAAAAACAGACAAAAAAAGGAAATGTATAGATGAGTTTATAAATATATATAAAGAGGCTAGACTAAATATGGCTCAAGTGCAAAATATTTAATTGAAATCTTTATCTGCGTCATCTGCAAAATCTGAAAATCAGAAAACAAAATCAAAGCAACAGACAGAGATTGGGCAACTGATAGCAATGCCGGCTTGAACAGGGGCAGCAACAGGGGCAAGCAGAGGGGCAACAGCAACAGGGGCTACAACAGGGGCAACAGCAACAATCAAGCCGCGTTTGATTTGTCTGATCGTTTTGGTATTTCAAGTGTTTTATAAATAAACACACTCCAGCTTCACAGTTGCTGCTGTTGTTGCTGTCAATGTTGCTGTTGTTATACACTCTCACTTGTAAGCTGCTTGTCAAAATATTGTCGACAAGTTTTCAGTTTTCACAGCGGAAACGCTGCTCATAAATTGCATTGTCAAGTGAAGATTACACTCGACACTAACACACAAATTTTCTAATTTTCCTCACTTTTTCAATGTTGTCTTTCTTTGTATATCTTTGCAGAAGGAACTGCGCGATACCTGCTATTTCAACGAGACGATTGTACACGGTTATTTCGTGTTCCGTTCCGTTGTCGATCTACAGCGACGTGTCGGGTTCACGCATCGAGGTAAACCTGTAGGTCCCAAGAAGAGCGTCAACGATGCCTGCTACATGTTTAATAAGATCGATGCTGAGCAGTTTTACCATCAGCACACGTTACCAAAATGGCGCGAGATGGCCGCAGTAATGGCCAATAGCAACAGCAGCAGCAATGGCAGTGGCAACAGCAGCAACAGCAACAGCAGCAGCAGCAGCAACTATCGCAAAGTCTCGCGCAACAAAAACAATCGCCACAAATCGAATAACCAAAATCAAAAGTTGCGGGAGCAACATGCGCATCATGGCCATAATAGTAGTAGTAATCTAAGTAGTACTAACAAAAGAAATCAACAATTAGAATTAGTTCGAAAGCAGCAGCAGCAGCAGAAGCAACGGCAGCAACATCAAGTGCGACATCATCACAATGATCCCTCAATGCTGGCGCGGCGGCAGCAGCGACGCAAGCAGCAACAGCAGCAGCAGCAACAGCAACAACAACGAGTCACAGCTAGTCCAACGAAACAAACGACTGCCAAAAGTGCAACGACAACAACATTAGCAACAGCAACATCAACAGCCACAGCGACAGCAGCAACAACCAAAACAACAACAACAACACTAGCAAACAAACGCAAAGGCAGACGAAGAAAGGCACGCAAGCCAAAGCCGCAACAACACCAGCAATTGCAGCTGCTCTCGACGGCAACAACAGTAGATACCAGCACGGACGATATGTTTGGCAGTAGCAGCAGCAGCAGCAGCAGCTTCTCCACAGGCTACGACGACGCCTACAGCAGCAGCAGCAGCGAGCCCTGGTCCACTTGGTTTGCCACGCCCACAGCAACAATTGATAACCTAACGCCAGACATGAGCAGCAGCAGCAGCAGCGGCAGCACAACAGCAGCCGAAGACGACAGTATTAAACCATACAGCAGCAGCAGCAGCAGCAACTATGCTGCCTGGTCCACATTTATCACAGAGCTGGAAACCGAGGCATCAGCAGCAACAACAATACCGACAGCAACAGCAACAGCAAACAGCGGCAATGAGACCGAGTTGCTGCAGTACGAGGCGGAACTGGTTGACGACAACGACAGCAATGAAAATGAGTTGCTGTCGACGGCGCAGGCAGCAGCTAACTATGAAACCAAAGCAACAGCAGCAGCAGAAGCAGTGGCTAAAACTACCTCGACAACAGCAGCAACATCCCCAACTGCAGCAACAACTACGACGGCAGCAACAGGCACACAGTTGGTGCTGGAACAGACGCCGCTGGCAGCAACACTCGCCACGCTCATGTACAACAAGTGGCACACAACGCAGCAACATGAGGCAATAGCTGTGAATAACGCGACAGCAACAGCAACTGTAACAACAGCAATGGCTAGCACGCCCAAGCTCAGCAGGCACCGCAGCAGCAACGGCAACGAAAGCCAGCAACAGTTGCTGCAGGGCAGCAGCAGCAACAGCAAGCAGAACAAACTATTGCCAACACTTAGCACGCAAGTGCAAACGCTGACAACAACAACAGCACAGCGTAAGGCAGCAGCAGCAAGCACAGCAGCAACATCGTCAGCAGCAGCAGTGTCGCCCGTTGCTGTTGCTACAACACCAGAGCAACACATTGCCGACAAGTTGTTCAGCGTGCACAAAAACATCAACAGCAATTTGAACAACACACTAAGCGAGACAACAGCAACAGCTGCCGCAGTGACGTCAGCAACAACCACCAAGAAATCACTGAGAAAGTCCACACAGAAGCTGCTGGCAACACCCTATCACCAATTGACGTATGTGCGCAACGAGGCGGGTGATATAGACATTGATAATCTGGACAACATAAGCGTTTATCCCGATGTCTTCGAGGACGTGTCCAACGAGAGCGACAACAACAGCACCAGCAGCAGCAACAACAGTCGCCTCACCTTTGTCAGTGGCTTTCTGGCCACATCGCCCACATCCACGTTGCCAGAGTCCCTACGCTTAGCCAAGATTAAGATCAATAACGAAAGGCGACGACTGCAGCAACTTGGACAGCGGCGGTTTCGTAGCTTTGCGTAGTAAGAACTAGAGATGGGCGGCTGTTGGGGACAATCGGTAATCGATAAACGATTTGGGCGTGCAAGTGAACAATTTTTGAAGCGTTTTAAGGGCAATGAATTTATACGAGATCGAAAGTGAATGGTGAATGAATGGGCAAAGCAGTAAAAGCAAATGAATTCAAGCAAAATGAAATGAAAATGAATTAAAAATTATGCAATTAATTATATAAATTTATAGATTTACTATATAATGAACTGATATATATATATATGAGGTATAAAACTATATATAAATATAGAAACCTTTACGAAAATGAGGTCAGAATTTTGCCACACACACACACGACACACACTCACACACACACAACGCCTAACAGCACTCAGAACTCAGGCCAGATTTGAACATTGGGAATTACTTGAAAGCCAACTGCAATACCAACAACAGCAATAACAATTACTTTAGTAATTATGAAAACAATTACCCAAGTAATGCTAATTTAATCAACTACTAAATTGTATTCAACATTTGCTTTGCATTTTAAAACAAAAAACTAAAAGAAAAGCTTAAAAAAAAGAGATAACAAATAATTATAATTGGGCAACTGTTTTCTTTGAATTACTAAACGAATTGTGCCCAGTAATTAGAGTAATTAGAGCTCTAAAAACACATACCAACACACACTCACACACACTCAGCTCTACAACACAAAGTCAAGAAATCAGTTCCATGGAAGAACTCGCAGAACTGCTAAAAATAGTTATAAATGAAAGACAATAAGATTTTTATTTAAAACTAAACAAAAGTAAACAAAACTGAAATTGTTGCATAAATAAAAATGAAATAAATATATATAAACAGCGAAAACTCAATGTTTAGACACACTGAAAAAAAAGAATTCAAAAATAAAAATTAAATAGCAACTTTTGGTTTACTAAATCAATTAAATTTATTAGCAATGAGATTACAAAATATATTGAAAAAAAACTACAACAAAAAAAAACAAAAGCAAACTATATATACGCATATATTTTCAAAATTTTATAACGAATCAAAAAAAAACAAAAGAAAATTAGTAAACAAATTTAATGAGAATGTTTTTTAAATTCATACGCAAATCGAATACGAAAGTAACTAAAATAATTGACAACCAATTCGCACAGCAAACACTTCCAGAAAACTAAAAAAAAAACTAAAAAATCAAATAAAATTTAGAAAACTTCAAATATTTAATAACTAAAATAAAATTGAAAAAATAAACAATTTTAATAGGCACAACTGAATGGAAATGGAAGAGGGATAATGCAAAAATAAACCGAATTTTTAACACAGCATATTGTTAGGGTTGCCCAGCATTGCAAGGCAAGCAGCGCCAGTGTTGCAAAAGGCGAAATTGGTTAGAGAGAAACTGAAAATGAATTAATTTTGAGATATTTAAAGAGAAAAAACTTAGTAAAATGCAAGAACGAAGAAAAGTTTTAAATAAAAAATGCTACAAATCGAGTATATATAAATATATATATATATTTAAATCGTATATCGTATGGCATATACGGCGACAAACACCAAAATTCACACTGAATAAACGTTATATTTATTAATTAAATATGTAAAATCAAAAACAAATGGAAAAAAAACCAACTGCTGCTTTTCTACATATATAGAAGTATATAGACATATATGTACATGGGGTATATACTATATATATATATATAAACAACAATTGTTTCTCGTATATTTATATTAAAATATGTAAAGCAGAGGAAATACAAAGCGTAAATAGTTCAAACAAATTAGCAAACCAAATACATACACAAAATTAAAAGTAATGAATAAAAAATAAAAACAAAAACAATAATCGATCAAGCGTCAAGTTTATATATAGCAATATGTATGAATGTAAATTAAACAATAACTAATAAATAAACAAAAACGAAAGAAAGTTAATGCAAAATGCTTAGGTGAAAATTTAATTAGTGTGTACTTAAGACAAAGAGAAAAAACATTTAAACAATTGAACATTTATGATTACTTAACTAGACATTGAAGCAGCAAACACACACACCTACACACACACACACACACATGCGAAAAATATATAATAAATAAAAAATTCAAAATAAAAAGAAAATACAAAAAAAACGAAACAAATTGAACTACTGTACTTATATGCGCGTTGCTGTAATATAACATTTTATGTTAACAAAACGAATATTATAAAAAAAGAAATGGAAAAACAAATGAAAACTAAACAAAAAAAACGCTAAAAACAAATCTTTATTAATTATACGAGAATTTATTTATTTAATCCCAAGCCAAGTCGGAGCTAAGTTTCCCAGACTTTTGGCCGCTTCTCATTCGTCATTTGTAAATTCATTTGCACCCAAAACTATTGATTTTCTAACACCTGTTCATTTCCAACTGGTACTACTTACTTACCTACTAATTAATTAATTAATTTTAACATTTAATTTTAATGCTAAATACTTGTAATTTAGTTGTCTTGTTTGCCGCCATTTGCATTTCGCATTGTAAATTGTAATTTGTAATTATTTATGTATAAAAAATAAAAAAAAACACTCACACACACTCACACACACACATACACACGTACACACTGAAGCTATCTTTCTCACTCCTATCTGCCCCACACTTTTTCTCTTCTACTCTAACTTTGAAACGCAAATACATAAATAAATTAAAAAAAAAAAATTAACAAACCTCAAACAACACTCTTAAAAATTAAAGCAAATTTAATTTTTTTGTTGTGTATTTTATTTTTTAAAAAAAGTATTTGCTAAATTTCCTTTTGTTTGTAACATTTTTCTTGGTTTTCAAACGTGTGCAGAGAAACCGTATAAATAAAAATTATATATAAATTAAAAATAAATACTAAGCGTGTTTCTTTGTGTGTTTTTTGAGGGGTTAAGTTAGCCAGTGTCCACTGTGCCTGCTACAGGAATACCATTGTTAGCTGGTGGTCCATTGCAAGTGACTAATGTTTTGGGCCAGGCGACAAACTAAAGAAGTCGCCAGAACGGCTCATGACAAATGACATTTGACATTCAACAGTTGCAGGGGATTAACCTGTGCGTTACTGCCCACTTGAAAAGGCATATAAATACATGTATGAGCCCTTTAAACCGCTTTGCCTGGACTTGATTAGTGTTTAGGCCACAGCCAAAGCAAACAGAGCCAAGGAAACACTAGCTGCTCTTGCCAGCAGACCGTGGAGCAGTGGCGCAGCGAGGTGTAGCTGAAGTGGCAGACCCTGCAGACAGAGGACCGGACCACACAAGTGCTGCTAGTGACCAAAGTGGCCGTAGGGAAATCGCTGTCTGCTTTGCATAAATGTCCCAGTTCCAGTCCGAGTCCCAGTCCAAGTCTGTCTTCCTTTTGCCTCTCTTTCTGCTACTCTTTTCCCCTCCTTCCTCCTCCTTCCCCACTGCGCTGCTTGTTTAATTAAAAAATTAAGTTCCAAATCCCCAGCTCCATTAAAAAGATTTTTATTTATACCTTTTAATTTCATCAATCGTTGCGACGGCAGGTGCCAGCTACAGGTAACTTGCCCCGTGTCCCCACTGCTCCCCACTCCCCCTCCTCCTCCCCTACTCCCTACTCCTGCATGCCTCGCATATTTCTTAGTAGTTGTTTTTTAAGCTTTTAACAGGAAACAATTTCATTTGCAAGCAAAAATTCTTTTCAAATCTGCCGCCGTTAAGCAAAAAGAAAACATGCCAGCAAATAATAATAATAATAAAAAAACACAACAACAACAACAACAAAAATACGAGCGAAAAAATATCTTCACTTCACTGGGAAAAACCAATCGTTTGTTCTACGTCTACGTGGGGTATATTGGCTATGGGGTGGGGCTTGTTACTGTGGGTAAGGGAAGTAATTAAGTGGTTAATGATAAGTCTATAACGCTGTGCAAAAAATTAATTTATTAAGCGTAAAAAAATTAATAAAAAATAAATTATAAATAAATTAAAAAACTTACTGTTTGTAGTTTTTAAAGTAAACATATTAAATATTAAATTTTTCATAACTTATATAACAAAAATTCATTTTTTATGAACTCTTAAATATATTGAAATAAATTATTTAGTAAAATAAAAAATGCAGTATAGTTTAATAACTAATTTTAACAAACTTTAGTACTTATTTTAAAAATACTTTTAGTTATCTTACTGTCATTACTTGAGTTTTTAAAATTATAGTTTTTAAATTAATATTTTTAAAGTACTTTTTTTAAGCAGCCTTTTAAAAATCCTGTTCAGTTTGAGTACTCTATTCATTGGCTCCAAAAACTAGAGTCTTTAATAAAAATAAAATAATTTAAGCATTTAAAAAAGAGTTGAATTAAATTCTTAAATTCTTTAAAATTAATATTGAGTTCATTTTTAATTAATATTTTTTTTTTTGTAAGCGTATTTAGAGTTTTCTATACTTTTTTGAAGCCACGACCGTTTTGTTTCCTTTTTGGCAGAACGTTTTGTTGGCCTTATTGCATGGGACGCGTCTCCGTCTGTTGGCCAGCCCCATAACCCACGAGTCCCGTTGCCCTCTGCTACCTCTACCCCAACCCCCTACTCCTACCTCTTCCCTGCTCCCACCTCTACCCCTTTCGCTCCCCCTACTCTTCCCTCCTACCTACTCCATCAGCTTGAGTTGAGTTCAGTTCGGATCGGTTTTTAGTTTATGAATGTCGCCATGTTGCTCTTGTTACACTCTTGTTTTTGTCGTTGTGGTGTGTGCTGTGTGTTGTTGTGTCGTGTGTGTAGTGTGTGTTGTGGCACATTCCAGTTGGAGCGACAGGATGAAACTGTTGCCTGCATACGGCATGCATATTTCGTATTTTTAGTACAGCCATTTAACATCATCAACTTAAATATGCGTGCAAGATTTATGCCCACATCGTTGTTGGACCCGCCAAAAGGGTGCGGTAGGGGAGGGGGTGAGGGGTGAGTGGTGCGGGACGACCGTCATGGGTACGTTTTTAAAGCCAAAGCCCATGGCCGGCAAATGGGGCTAAAATTGGCATACAAATGTGACCAACACAAGACACATAACGCAACTACATGAAATACAGTGCCAAAAAGAAGTGAGAAAATCCCGATAGCCCAGTAAGTACGCCTGGGAGTTATAGCCAAAGTGGAGCTATGAAGATCTCAGGCTTAGTGGGAAATTTGGAAATTTAGAGCGAAAAATGAAATTTCATTTAATAAATAAAATGTATAAAAAATAAAAAAAAAAAAATATAAAATAAAAAAATATTTTATTTTTTAATTAATTTATTTTAATTATTTAAAGCATTTAAAATATATTTTTATAAATATAAAATTTTATTATATTTTATTTATTAAAAATATTTCAACTCTCTTACCCTTCAATCCACTGCACTTGTGTTCACACTCTACCAGTTCACCCCAAGCCTACCAATTACAGGGTATTTATTTTGTGCACTCGCGTATTTGATTTGTTTTTCCTCTCACGACACGCGCTTGTTAATTATTTTAATTATAATTAACTACTGCTTAACAGGTAGGAGCAACAGGTGATCAAAGACTGGCAACAATTTAAGCCACAGACGCGGCCAGTTGGAAACCGTATTGGCCAAGTTTTACAGCCAATTGGCCGCGTTAAGCGTTAGTTGATTTCGTTGACTTTTCTCTCTGTAGACTTCTAAGCCGCTCTGTAATTAGCATTGGTATTTGCCGATTTATCATATTTTCTGTCCATAAACAAAATACAAAGTTGGCGCCATACCCCGAAAGACGGCCAAAACGTATGGGCCACGTTATTGAAATGTTCGTTTTCGGCCACGAGCAGCACAACACGAAGCGACAGCGACAGCGCAGCAGGTGAAGATGTCTGCCCAGTTACTCAGTTTTAATTTAAATACGAATACGAATACGAGTACGAGTATTCAAATATTCATATTCATATTCATATTCATATTCACAGTCAGTTACAGATTCATTTGGCTTAGACTTGTGTACGAATTTGGTGTTGCTTGTTGCCAAAACGTTGCGCAAATTGCCGCCAGAAATCAATAAAGTTTTTTTTCCATTTGATTTGTTTTTCTTTATTTTTTAATATTTTTTTTAGTATTTTTAATGCAGCCACAACTTGTGCAAGTCTTGTGGCAGTTGCTGTGGCTGTGACTGCGACTGCGACTGCGACTGTTGGAATTGCTGTGGAAGTTGCCTCAAATGTCATTGCCTCTGACAGCTGCATAATGATTTTATTAAATTGCGCATAAGGTTTTGAATAAGTGCGGCGGCGTGAGTTTTGTCTTAGTCAACTTGTCAAATGGCTTAACTGCCAGCTACAAAAAATTAATAAAATTACAAATTTAACCGATACTCCAACACACACACACACACACGGGCGCTGAAGAATGCTCTAGTCGGTAGGCAGTGCGATTGGCAGATACTCTGTAGAGTAAGTGATAAAGTAACGGAGTGAGCAATGTGAGCAGAAAGTAGTTAGGGGATGAAAAAAGCTAGAAACAGTTCTTCTTTAATTTCTAATATTTCCCAACACTGCACAAAAATTAGCGGAGTGAGCAGTGTGAGCTAAAGGGAGTTACCGGTTAAAAAAGGTAGAAACAGTTCTACTTATTTAGTTTCTAATATTATCTAAAACTTAACAAAAATTAACGGATTGAGCAGTGGGAGCAAAAAGGACTCTTTGGCTGAAAAAGAGCTAGAAAAAGTAGCTTTTAAATTTAAATATTTTATAAAAATTTTTATTAATGACAAAAATACTTAACGGTGTAAGTACTGGGCTCAAAAATAAATTAATTATACAAAAAAAAAAAAAACATTTTAATAATTTTTTTTTTTATATTTTAAGCATTTTTAAAACAATTATTTTAGTAACCAAAAAAAAAAGCCTTTAACAAAGTGCCATCATTTCAATAAAATAACACAATTAACAACAAAACACTATAAATAAATTTATTATATGTTAAATAAACTTTAATTACAAATGGCTGCCTCTTAACAGCAAGAGGCAGTCAGGCAGGAAACTAACAGAAAACTAACTTTATTTAATATACACTAAATTTATTTATGGTGTTTTTTTGTTGATAATTGTGAGCACAGTAAAAAAAACTTGAAAGAGTTTTATTTTAATTTAAAAACTGCTAAATATTTTATATTTTTATGTCCACAGTTAGTAAACTCACTAAACATATAAATATAAATTTAAAATATATAAATTTCATTTATTCCACACCAAAAAACCAGAAAAACACACCGACAACTTTCTAATATTTTACATAATTCTCCAAAAACTGCTGTTAATAAATTAAATATGCAAAGTTAAATTAAATTAAAATAACGTCATAACTGGCCAATAAATATGATTTTTAAATTTGATTAGCAAATTAAAATGTGCATTAAACGGTGGCAAGTGTAATATTTGTATGCAGCTACCAAGTTTACAGAGTTGGCTAATTTGAAGATCGTAAACCTCTTCAATGGTGCATAAAAAAAACAAACAGAAACTAAAAAACTACAGGGTACAAACACGCCATTTGTTTATGAATTTTTAATAATTTTTTGAAACATTTTTAAGCGACCAAACAAATGCACGGCCATAAGAAACGAAACAAGTTAAGTACTTTTAATAATGGCCCATAATTTAAACCTTTTTCGATAGTTATGCAAAGTTGTTAACGAATTTATGCCCAAATGCTAAAACTTTAACAAGGAATTGAGTTTTAACCATAGTGAATTGGACTAGAGACAAATTAGTTGCACACAACTAATCACTGATATTAAGATTAAGTTTAGATTAATTTGTGAGCATTGCACATCGAAATTAACCCAATTCCAATCCTGACCAAAAACAGCCATTGATTAATAACTGTCATTAGACGCGAGCAGTGCAGTTTTTTGCTATTGGCCAATTGGTAGGAGAGCTTTCAAGTTAACCCTACGGTGAGCCAGTGGGTGTAATTTATGACAGTGGGGGGTTTTGGCTGTAATTGGAAAGGAAATGGGAAACTTAAATTATTTTTTAAAATTAGTTGTGTTTAAAAAACTTTTAAAATTATTTACATGTAAATTAAAAAAATAAATAAATATTTTTAATAAATAATTAATTATTTTAAATAAATTAAATTAGCTTATTTAGTATAATTAAATGCTCAGATTTAATTTTACTCTACAAAACTATTTCCACATACTTCAGTTAAATGATTTAAATAAATTGGCTATAATCTGCGGATCACATTAACGCTATCAATGTCATACCTGTGCCTGCTCCAAGCCACCTCCCCTCCACTCCCCTCACCTCCTTGCAGCTGATCACCGCCAACGGCGCCAAGCATTTAGTTAAGTGTCTGTGAACAAGGTTAGGCATTAGGGGCGTTCCATGTCGCCGTCGGGTGGGTGGCTTATAATTAATTTGGTGCAACTTGTGGCACTCCCCCCTGCCCCCCTGTCCCCCTCTAAACTGGTATGCAACTTGGCCGCCTTCGGGCAGCCGTGCCAAGTGCGCTTGCAACTTGGCCAATATGCGCATTTATCAAGACAATTGACTGATTGGCAGCTTGCATGCCATTACGCAAAAAGCCAACTCAGTTTGGTACGTAGCGAAACAGTACGGATCGAATCGGTTATGCGTTTCTTAGCTGCTCAACTGCTTAACTGTTTACCTGTTTTTCACCTGGTCAGCTGTCAACGCCATTGCTGCGACTACAACTGGGACTACAGCTTGTGATTATGATTAACCGTCGATTGTAACTGGCTCTGATCGATTTATTGCTGTCAATTTGACAAATCAATGCAAGCAATGATGTTGCTCAAGTCATTGGCGAATCGGGTTTTAAGTTAACAATTTCAAGTTTCGAGTTAATTGAAACGCAGATGAGTCGCTGGCAATTTGATGGCGCCTCTCTTGCTCCTGCTACCAGTTACCAGTCTTATGGCCAGCATACAGTGGGCTGCTTGGAGTGTATAGAAATAAACAGAGGGAAAGGGGAGACAAATTTTCAAGTAAAAAAGGATTAAATAAAATTAAAATTTTTTAAAAATTAAGAAACATGTAGAAAAAATTACATTTAAATGTTGTTTAATTTTTAAATATTAATAATAACAATTTTTAAAAAGGCTTTGAATATTCTTACTTAAGAACTTTAAGACTTTATACCCAATTTTGTAAAATTTAAGCTTAATACAAATTTGTATACCAAATATATCTTATTTAAGACTACTTAAAAGTTATTTAAATTATTTTTTAAGTTTCTGTTTAATTAATTAATTTTGTATGCCATCGCGACTGCTTTTAGTCAGCTTGAATAAACAAATAAAATAAAATAAAATAGAATAACTGAATTTACAACATTTTTGTCACATAAAATGACTGATGACGCCACTGTGCGGCTGTCAGATGCTGTCAGGTAAATATTAATTTAGCAAACGCATATATCTTGGCGGTGATTTTGTTTTGCTGCTGCAGTTGGCTAATGAAATCGTAAGTGCTTTTATCTCATAAATACCTGCTGGCCAGGCTAGCTCTAGTTACTACCGCCATACTACCGGTTTGCAACATTTTTTAATGTTTAATAAGCCAAACAGCGTATTTAATAATGTTTTACAATAAGTAAATACTCGTACAGTTTGTATGTTGTTGGCCGACTGAGGACTGACGAGGCGTATGCGTAACGCGTGCTTTAAGCCAAGGCAGATAAGTTAAATGGTTTGGCTTGGCCAAGTTTCACTTTGGGCCAACAATACTGATGGAAATTAAACTGACATTGCGCATGTGAAATATTTTAACGCCATTTATCAATGTGCCAAAGTGGTCAACTGGTTGTTTGGTTGTTTGCCTGTTTGCCTCTTTGCTTGTTTGGCTGCTTTTTGGCCGCTTTGGCTGTTTGCTGTTTGCCTGATCAGCGGCTACTTGGCGGCCTGTTTGAGCCTTGACTGACAGCTGCAGTTGGCCCAAACCGCCCAACTCCTCGTCACCATGTCAGCCAGCGTCAGGCTCTTGACTCTTGACGGACTGACATGCAAAATGCAGCCAAAATGAATTATACGCACTTCAAAACTCTCAACACATTTCATAAAATACAATAGCAACGGCAGCTGAACCGCCCCCACCGGCGTCGGTTCCCCCTCCTGCACCTCCTACCTCTCGGTTCATTCCAACTAGTTTTGCAACGAATGGGAGATACCCTTTGGCTAGAACGTAAATTTGATGCAATTAAAGAACTGTCCAAACTCTTGAAATGTTGTTAAGCTCTGCTTGCAATGGCAATATTAATGGTATTTATTCCAATGACCTTCAAATACACGAAATATGAGAATAAACTATGAATAAAGAAGAAGAAACAGACAAAAATTTGATAATTCTCCAGCTGAAATAACAAGCGAACAGTATCAATAGCAAGCGACAGAATTTTCTACAAGCGCCAATGAAGAAGGAAGAGTGCAACACGTGCATAGCGCACACACAGTCAAGCAGCAGCCCAATAGAGAGCAGCTTAACAGTTACAAAATTCTAAGCTCAACTAATGTAGTGTGCGTGAGTATAAACTAAAGCTCTGCAGAACGCAGGGCACACACACGCACACATGCTGCCGAAAATAGAACACAGAGCGCAAAACGCAAAGCTCACACACACTAGCGAAGCCAACTGCGCAGCAGCCGAATAGAGGCAGAGAAATTAGCACAGCGAGCGGCAGAATTTCTTGAAGCGCAATTAAAGTAATGTGCGTGAGAACAAGACAAGCAGATCACAGCTCACACACACACATGTAAGCTCTAAAAGGAAGCAGCTGCGAATAGAGCGTAAGCAGCAGGCAGCGGCAGAACTAATTCTTAGTGCAAAGCTGCATTAAGAGTCTGAGTAAAAGTGAGAGTGGGAGTGAGAGTGAGAGTGTCCATGAGTTCAGTGCTTTGCTTGTATGTGTGAATTTTGCGTCATTCTTAATGTCTCCTCTTTGTCTGTTATTCCAGTTGCAATTAAGCTGTTTGCGAGTTTAGTTCACACAAGTGGGTCCAACAAAATAATGCGGTGTAAATTAATTGAAAATAATATTAGAAGTACCGACACTGCACTCCATTAAACTAAAAGTGAATACTGCCACTCAGGTAAGAGTATGGGCAATCAACGTGTTGTGAAAAGAGCGCGACTTTCGCCGAAACTCAATAAATAATTAACGTGTTCGACATTTGTGGGCTTTACTGTGCCGTTTTGTTTGTTTGTTCGTCTGTCTGTCCGTGCGTCCGTTCGTCTGTCTGCCTGTCTGTCTGTTTGTTATTTGACTGTGAGCAGTTGCTGTTAGTTAAACTAAAGTTGATGTCCCTGAATAATTAAGGTTGCATGTGGCTTGTGGCAACAGCGTTAACTGGGTCAAATAATCCTGCTGCTTACAAGCTCCGACTACAACAACAACAACAAATTACAGTAATTAACAAGAGCAAAGTTTTTCACATTTTTATACATATTTCCCTCCTCCTTTTGAGGTGTTTATCAGGTGACTCGACGCCTCAAACTGGATCTATAATTATGTCCAATGAGATGGCCTCGTGTCCACCCCAAATATGCCACGCCCTCCTGCCGATCGCATACCTCATGTTGATTATGGACTTTTGGTAGCTGAGATAATTTTGGTTTGAGGCTACTTGGAAATTGAATTCGCTTTCGATCGCAGCTGCTGCTGCTGCTGCTAACCAAATGCTGTCAGCCAAAGTGGCATTTTAATTATACTCATGCGAATACGAGTACTCACACTCACTCTCGCACTCACACTCATAACTGGCTGTTTGGACTCAGCGCCATTCATTAAACGCACTTGCCTTCATTTTTTTTGATTTTGTTTGGGCCGTGATAAGTTTAATGGCTCAAAGGAGCGAAACGAGTCGGAAAACTGGTTAAACCATTTAGTCTATTGTCAAAATATTGTAGAAAACTTTTATCGTACTTTTTAGAAATAAAAACACTCACACACACACACTTTTTGGGTGTAATTAAGCTATATATTCGATAGCAAAACTGGTTGAGGAAATCACATAAAAAAGTTGGTGACAAATCGAATTTTTATAATCCCAACAACGCGTCGTGCAAAAAGCGTTTGCGAAAGCTCCTTTTAATTATTCCAGATCTGTGTATGTTCAGCCTTTATATAGTATTTTGATTATTTGTAGTCGTGGAGTTGACAAAACAAATTTCAATTTATTTTACATGATTTTTGAATTAACAATTATAGTTAAAGTTTGCTATAAAATATTTTAAATCATTCCAAGAAAACATAAAGTGCTAAGGATAATATAATAAATAAGTAGGAAAGGCTAAAGTAGAGGGAGACGACTGTAAATGACCTCATACCCTTTCTATATCCTATAGCTTCCATAGAACAAATCGCTCGAAAGGGTATAGTTTAAGAAATCAAAGGAAAGTTGAAGGTAGATTTCTTTTTCGATTTATTCTGCTATATCCCCGGAACGATCTTTAAACTTAATACCAGTACATATATCTTTATATATTACTCTTTACTTGTATTTATATAACTTTATATATTTATTCTTTATTTTCCCAGCTTCTATATCTTTTTATAGTATCTAGATCTAGGAGGTGACTCTCCTCTTCCCTTTTCCGCTAAGCGTGTCCTTCAGCCTAGAGCAATTTGCCAACACTTGACGTTTAAAATTAAAACATTAACACTCTCAGGTGGGCAGAGACACGATCACCGATCTCCGATCACAGAGGACTAAAGACAACAGACAGGTAAGAAAGAGACTGGCAATTGGCGACAGGTAGCTAGTGACACACCTGAAACTTTCAGACGACTTTTAGACTGAAGAAGATATTAACTTAATAATTGATAATTGAAAGTAGTGCGTAGTCGCTAGAGAGGAACAGAGACAGGTAGAGCGGAGACAGAGACGGAGAGAGATCGAGGAGACAAGCGACTGGGGACAAGGCAGTGACTCCAAAATGATTACATGCCCTGGGGGCATGCCCCATGTTACGCTCTGAGCTTGCTGCAGCCCAGGCAGTACACACTGTACAGGCTGCACTGGCAACACGGACTTGCGCACTTGCAAATGAGCTGCATTTTCGAGACATTAAAGGGCACTTAGCATAATGATTTACAGCTTTAATTCACGCTATTAAATTGGAATTGTGTGCGCTGTGTTCGAAGCGACAGGCAATCAAGCAATGCACAGTGAAGCAACGCTATAATGACAACTAGAGATGGTAGGGCGACGATTTCGATTAAACGATTGTCAAAAATGGTAGGGGAAATTATTGAAAGCAGTAACTAAGGGCTGACAGTACAGTTCGATTACAAAATATATAGATTAGTCGATCAGCTGATTATTTTTATAAATCTGTTGCATTTTCTAGTTCAGTTACTTATTAAAATATCGTCAAATTTATCCATTTTAATTATAGCATTAAATAATTGTGTGCAGATCAATTAATTTGATTAATTAATGCCAAAATATATCGATAAATCGATTTGCCTGTGTTTTTTAACTTTGATTAATACTAAAAATATACAAATATATCGATTAATTGATTTTTTTCTGAAATCTGTTTTGTATCTTAAAAAGTAACCGTTTATTTTGTTTCGCAGCACTGTCATCGCTGGGAGTACCCTTAATGACTACACTGTTATTGACACCTGGCCACAAAGTATCGATTACCCCTGAGTTGTCCTTTC
Organism: Drosophila dunni; assembly: GCA_018152125.1. Lineage (NCBI taxonomy): Eukaryota > Metazoa > Arthropoda > Insecta > Diptera > Drosophilidae > Drosophila > Drosophila dunni. The sequence continues at coordinate 8,185,370 of JAECXC010000339.1, read as the reverse complement.
AATTGATTGACACTTTGGCTGACTGCAAGCGATTGGCAAAGTCTGAACTGATCTGAGCGCGTCTCAACGGCAATGAAGTGGAATTCGTGTGGGTTCAAAGCTGGGAAAGAGATCGCACCATAAATGGAGATCACTGGCAGTCAGGTGAGCTGGGGTGTGCTGAGGGGAGCTAAGGGGAGCTGAGGGGAGCTTAGGTGACCTGTGCTGAAGCTGTGTAAGGTGAGGCGCCATTTCATTAGGCAAATGATCCATGGAGATACCAAAGCAACTCCTCCTCAGGCATAAATCAGTTTAAAAACCAAGTGGAGATCACATTATCACAGCTGCGGGTGCGTGTTTCCCATTTAAATATTTTCGACTTTTATTTTTCTGATATTTTGTGATCCGGTCTCGGGGCTCTGCTCACTGCTCGCTGCTTAGCGGAAATTGATCAATTACCGAGCACTTTGGAGTGCCGACCAGTTTTTCCCGTCCAGTTTGCCAACGACTGATTTGCATAAGTAAAAACAAAGCTCAGATCAGCTCAAAACTCAGCTCAGCTCCAGTTTTTACTCTTTTAGTTGTAGTTTCCACTGTTTTATTTTATTTTTATTTCATTTGGTGCTCCACAATCTACAGTTTTTGGAGGCCTAATCTCGTCGTCGCATGAAAAATGGGCGAAACGCCTTTAGTGTCAATTTTATGTTATCGTTTGATTTATAATAATGCAGATAGACGTCGATATTTTAATTGATTGTGCTCGCATATGGAATCCCAGCGTGTGTCTCTGATATTTTCTAGGGTTTTTCAAAACTATTTACAAGTAGAGCACTTATGCCTAACACTTTTAACGGAATTTAAGTGAACGCTATTGGGAAATGTGCGTAACAGGCAGGCAGAGGGAGGCTTTTTAAACCCCTTAAAGTATATATATTCTTGAATAGCTCAACAGTGGAGAGCATATAGCCATATCCATCTGTACGTCTGTCCGTTCGAACACCTGAATCTCAGAGACTATAAGAGGTAGAGCCAGTAAATTTGGCATGAAAGTCCGTCTACTTTCGGAACACATCAAAATGTAAAACAACTACAGTGTAAGCTCTACTCGCGGACAGCAGCCTCAGGCGGCAGCTCCCTTAGCCGTACGAATTTTATAGGTTTTCGGCATGATTTTCACACAAAATCCTTTCTCTCAAGGGAACAACTCCCTTGGGCGGACAAAGATACTGTAACCGTGGCTGTCTGACCAAGGAAACTTTCACTGTATTTTCATAACACTATAACTTGGAAACTAGTAAAGCAATAGTGACCAAATTACACATCCTGTGTATGGTACCATTGTTACCATGCTCACCAAGCTTGCTCTGGATCAGACAACTATAGCCTAAAGCGAAAGTAGGACAAATCGGTCACAGACGGCAGTAAAAAGTATGGAATTTTTTACAGTCGCCTCATTCGACTCGAGAAGGTTACTTTTCTAACTCGTTCTATATACAAACTTTTAAAAATTGGAAACTTTTCTTCTACTTCAAAACTTACCTTGTCTTTTCTTAAAAATTCCGGCATTGTTGCAGTCAAATCAAAATTCCAACACCTCTGCCGTGTTCAATTCAGTTTCTTACCGGGAAGTCGTCGCATGATATACGAGCATTGCGAAATAATGCTATAAAAAACGTCAGGTACATAAAAGGGAATAATTCGCGAGGGGGAAGAATCGAAGGAGGCTGTGACTGGGACACAACTTGGTCAGAGGCTACACAGTAGATGAGTCCATTAAGGTAGCACATAAATATATACACAGCTTTTGAAAGCTGTTGGCCCAGAGCCTGTGACTGTGACTGTGACTGCGCCTTTGGGCCATTTAATTTCTGGCTAATAATGACAGCCATATAAAGTTATAGGTAGCAATACGCGAGACCAAATCATTGTTTGTCGCGTGATAACTTCATTTCCATGGCACAGCAGGGAGCGGGGGGCGTGGCAGGCAGAGGACGGCAGAGGCAGAGGGAGGAAACTCCTTTCGGTAGACAGCAGAGCTGCGTACTGTCAGCATATATCAAACTAAGCCTGATTAACTAGCGAGCAGTGAGTATAGACATAGATGTGGATATGAATATGAATGTAGATAGGGATAGGGATATAAAGGTGCCAAAACACTCTGGTCTCAGCTGAGCAGCAATTGGAATTCCTTAGAAGGAGTCGCTGATGCTACAAAGCGATAGCGAAAATTTATGACTTCATTAAGGTAACAAGCTAATAAGTTTTAAACATCTTCACAACTGGAACTGGAACTGAAACTGAAAATGAGACAGAAACCGAAACTTGGACTCCGACTCCGTCTCCATCTCCGACTCAGACGGGGACTGGAAACTGGGTTGGGTTTTGAGTTCGCTTTGCTTATTTGGCTTTTGGGTCACTCGAATCGTTTAAGGAGTTCTGATACTGTAGAACAACTTGTTGTTGTTGTTGTAGTCGTTGACCCATTTCAAATGGATTACACACACAGGCACATAAATAGTTTTGGCCACTAAACGACTCGCTCGCTGTGGCAAAAAGATTTATGGACTTCTTCCAAATAGTCCGTCCGTGGAGGGAGACTCCCCTCCTCACTCCACTGCTGTCCTTTCGTCTGCTCCACAGCCCATAAAAAGCGCAACGAATACACAAATGAGCCGAGTCGAGCCGAGCAGAGCAGCTAAAGGTTTTAAGCCTTTTTACGATTCGCTGTGCCGTTAATACAGGAACTGTATTGGCCATGGCTTACAGCGGGCACTAAAAGACGCTGTTAACTTGTTGCACAGCCATCAAATTACAATTAGAGCTAGTAAATAAAGGCAGGAATTTAAGGAATTTACAGAATATTGTTAATACACTTTTCTTATATTTTCTGGCTAAAAACAGCTTCTTTTAAATTAGCTATTTCTTAGCCTTTTCAAGCTGCCTCTAAATCACTTGACTTTGAAACGCAACAGGAGTCGCAGCCCATTGCTGTTGATTCCACAAAAAACTGTATATATAATAAAATATATATCGTTAAAGCCACTTTAAACTGTCAACTTAGCATTGATTAACGAGCTTATAGCATGTTTACTTTGAGATCTTTTTTGGCCACATAATTCTCCACGCTGTGCTTTTTAAAACCTCTTGTTGTTGTAGTTCTTGTTACAGTCACCGCAACTACAACTGACAAGTCTTTTTATGATCGTTGCCTTAGCGTCTAGGCCGAGAACACTGGACGCTGTCAAAGTCCATTAAAGCCGCCTGGCTTTACAGTATGTTATGTTACTAATGACAGTGGCGCTTTCGTGGGTATTTTGTGATTTAATGATATTCGCCTATAAACATTTAAGCCTATTTTTTCTGATAAAATTATCGTTGGACATGCATTATTCTGCGTTTTATATTCGTTGCGATTGGCGCATTTTGAAAATTGCTTAAGGCGCCAAAGTAGGCGCGACCTCTAGCGGTTTAATAGCGCACTAAAGCAAGCAGTTTGTGGAATACAGACCACAGCAGCGTACTTTGTGGATGGTATTTTGTAATGCGCTTTAAAATATATTTTAACTAATCAGATTAATTACTTTTATAAATTAGTTTAAAAGTATTCCATTAATGAGCTTACTTATTAATTACCCGCCTATTTTCGTTAATTTAAATATCCCAGACGTTCGATAAGTGCCACATATGCTTATCGACCCGCCGCCACAGCTATCGCAATCGAACTGCTGTTTATTTATCTTATCGACTGAACAACGCAACACGCTCCAACCGAATTTAATTAATTTGTTTTTCTTGATAACAAAATGGCTGTGCTACCACCAGATCCCGTGTTCAGTTTGCGTTGCCCCGAAATGGGAGCCGTGAACTCGCTGTGTTTCCATGAGAGCGAACGCCTGCTGGCAGGCACCATGAAAGGTAAAGTCTTTCTCTGGGATCTACAGGTGAGCGAGAACAGCAACAACAAAAACAATGCGACAAATTAAATTAAACGCATTTTGTTTTGCAGACAAACAGAGCAGCGCTGCACTTTGAAGTGGGCAGTGAGCCAATAACAAATCTGCATCACACCAAAGAGCACCTTGTGACGCAGGAGAAGGGTGGCCGCATCACAACCTTCTCCATCAGCAACAGCTGCTATGTGAAGGAGCGCAGCATTCCAGGGACTCACTTGGGATATTGTCGCACTGCGTTGCACATAAATCCCAATAACACAAATGAACAGCTGCTCTTCTATCCGTGTGGGGAGACCTCAATTGGTGTACTGCACGTAACAGATCCGGCGGCACCAACACAGATGTTAACACCTGATGACCCACAGCTGCCCAAACTGGGCAGCCTTACCTGCATCAAGCCCTTCGAGTGTGCCTCGCAGCTCTTTCTCTTGGCCGGCTACGAGACGGGACATTTTCTCACCTGGGATCTCAGCTCGGGTGTCATGATAGACTACATGGAACTGGCGCCCGAGGCTCTGTCTGTAGACTATGATTCAATCACAAATCGCGGCATTGTCGGAGGCGCAAGTAAGATAATTCCAATCGAATCTGTACCGTCCATACTAAAGTAGTTTACTCTTCCTTTAGGCGACAAGCTCACCAGCTTCAGCTACCAACGACAGTCCATGCAAATGCAGCGCGGCTCGGAGCTGTGCATCAAGAATCCTGGCGTGAACTGTGTGCGCATACGGGCGGATCAGAAGGTCTTTGCCACCGGCGGTTGGGACGGACGTATACGCATCTTCTCCTGGAAGAGTCTACGTCCACTGGCCGTGCTTACCCAGCACAAGCAGGGCGGCGTCACGGATCTAGTCTACTCCCAACAGCCAGTCTCCATGTGGAAAGCTCCAATTATGGCCGGCGCTGGCATGGATGGCCAGATCTCGCTCTGGGATCTCTACAATTAGCCGATTTAACAGTTTGATACTTGTTATTTTAGTGTTATATAATTTGAGTTTATTCCGCTTTCTGACTGAAATTTCGTAGGCAACTGTATGATAGTTAATCCTAATTATAAACTTATTTTTATTAAATCATGAATTCCCAAATGAATTTAAAACAACGTGTTTGCATAAGTAACAACAGACACGCAGAGAGATAGAGAGGGATCATGTTTGTGTACGCATTGTCGTCATAGGACATTTACTCTTAGGCACAGAGTCATAATTGCGCTCAGAGAAAGTTCTGCCACTCGTAGGAGTAAATTGTCTTTTTTCGGCTTTGCAATTTACAACATGTCATACATGTGTATGTGCGCTTAGATCTGCAGTGCCCTAGGTCAAGTATTCTCACGCACACTACTTTATTTGCCGCTCGCTGCAATAGTCTCTCTTTCTTAAGATGTTGCTTTGCTTGTGTGCTTCTACACCCGCGCTTTACTATACTCAGCTTAAATTCTGCCGCTCTCAGTTCGGAACTCTCTCACTTGCTCGCTGCAATTACTTGTCTCTCTCTTAGGATACTGCGCTATTGGCTTTGCATGTGTGGGTAAGCCCTGCGCTCTGTACTCACTGACATTTGGTTGTGCTTAGAGTTCATGCTGACGCTAGCAGCGGAGTACTCTCTATTATCGTCTCCTTCGCAGCATGACACACTAACGTAAGTTAGTCTCGTCGTGTTTGTCTCAGTGAAAGGTGGTCTGCGGACGAATTTTTTTTTAAGTTGTTAACCCTTAAGTGACCAAAAAAGTGAGTTAGTTAAAGCTTTTTATTTTAAGCTTAGAATATATAATATATTGAAATCAAGAATTTAAAAAAAAAAATAAGTGACCAGCAACGAAAGCAAAATCATGTTATTGTATCAAGCCTCGCAGTTTCCCTTTGCTGCTTGCATGTGTGAGTGAAGTGTTCTCCTGCTGCTCTAAGAGCTTTAAATTGCCCTCAGCGTAAACTTAACAGCTGCTGCTGCTGTTCGACTACTGTTAACTCGCCTCTCTTATAAACGACATGTTAAAATTATATTTTGGAAACTGGTAAGTTTTATTTTAACCTTTCTGACTGCAACTTATTTAGTTTAAAGAATTTAATACAGTTTAAATACCCCTTTGAAATTAAATACATATTTGTGTTTACATTTCATTGTGGTTCACATTTAATAGTGTCGTTAGTAGAATTAATTGTTTATTAATGTTTAAGAGCAACGCATCGAGGGTGGAGTACAAAAATACATTTATGTATATAAACTATAACTATATATGAATATGTATGTGTATTTGTGTGTGTAGATAGACAGTTAGTCCCTTCACTGACTCAGCTCGTGTAGAATGTGGGAGAGCACTCCGCTGGCCTCCACATTACTAAAGGCCACGTTAGCCAAGTGCGGCTCATAGCGTTTAAGGCCACGTTTGGCCGTCGAAGTGTAGTTGACCAGATTTCGCAGTATCAGTGCTGCAGTTAGCCGTATGCTCTTGGTCACAGGTCCCTCGTTCTCATCCATCAACTCCTTCGAGTTGAGAAAGTCCGCCGAGTGTCGTTTGATAGCCTGCAAAGCGGATGTGCCCACAGCCGTGGCCGTAGTCGTTGGCGCTGCTGTTGTCGGAGCAGCTGATGCTGCCCCTGCTGCTGCTGTCTGGGCATTGCCTGCATTCCTGACAATGGTTACTGTGGGCTGTGCTGGTGCCACATTGTGTATGCCCGTGGCCAGACGACGCTGCACACTGGCACGCAGATCATCCAGCGCCAAATGGCGATCCACTAGATGTGTCATCAGCGAGTAGCGTTTCCTGGCTATGTTGTCGCACAGACTGGGACCACTGCCCCACTGACAGTAGATCTCGGCACCCACATCCAGGTGATCCGGACAGTGCACATTGCAGACATGATGTTGCAGTTCGTTCAGAGATTTAAACTTGCGACGTGGACAATTGCGCCAGTCGCAGATGAACAGCCAATTGACGTCAACGGGCACAGCAGCAACAGTTGCTGTTGTTGCTGGTGGTGCACTGGCGCTGCTAACTGCTGTTGTGGTGGTTGTAGCAGGCGCTGGAGCTGCTGTGGATACCGTAGACACAGCAGCTACAATTTGCTCTGTGGGTTTGGCTTCCACTGTTGGCACTGGCTTCGCTTCATTGCTGATCACCAGCTGCTGCTGCTGTGTGGGCTTCAGCAGCGGCAACTGTTGCTGCTGCTGAACTGGCGGTGCTGCAACTACCGTTGGCAGCTGCTTCTTGGCCAAGGGTAGCGCAGGCAGCGCTACTTTGGGCTTAGCTGCCTCAGTGAGCTTTAGAAAGAGACAGGGAGTTAGAAGGTTTTGTTCCAAACGGGACTCCAGTTCAACTCACCGATATCTTTTGTTGTATGATGGATGGATGATGTTGCTGCTGCTGCTCCAGCACACTGCGTATGTGTTGCTGCTGCTGCTGCTGCAAAGCGGCACCAACAACAGCTGTTGCTGCTGTCGGCGGTTGCGTGGTTATGATGGTCTGTGAGTTTAATTGGCTTTGCTGCAGTGGAGCTGCCGATGCCGGCGTCTGTGTGATCAGCGTCGTCTCCTTGATGCCACCCAAGAGGATTTGTCGCTTATCTGTGACACCGCCAACTGTGGCCACAGATGGACCCGAAATGATGTGCTGCTGTATGATGGACTGATGCTGCTGCAGCTGTGGAATCGGTGCTGCCTTGGTGGCCACAATGCCGGCTCGTTGCAGCTGCTGCTGCTGCTGCGGTGACTGCATCGGCTGCGGTTGATGCAGTTTAATCGTAGCCGGTATCTGATTGAGCTGCGAGAGCAGCGATGGCGACATTTGACCAGCTCCCAGTGCAGCTGGCACTGCTCGTTGGGGATTTATAAAGATTTGCTGCTGCTGCTGTTGGCCCTGCACGGGATTGGGTGGACGTGGCTGCACAGCTGGCGCTGTGGTGGTGGTTACCAGCACCTGTTGTCCCTGCGCTGTGGTCATGATCACCTTCTGTGTGCCTGGCACATTGCTGGCACTCACACCCGGCGGTTGTTGCAGTATAATGATCGTCTTGGTCTGTTGATTGTGCTGCGGTTGTGTCTGTGTCACCAGCAATGTGGGCGGTGCTGGTGCTATGGGCGGGGCTGACACTGGTGCCGTCTGCTGGGCCACCAAGTAGGTTTGTCCCTGCTGATTGGTGGTCAGCACATACTGCGTCTGCGTCGGTTGCTGCTGCTGCTGCTCCGTCTTCTGCTGCAGTATCACCGGCACCGTTTGCAGTCCCTGATCCGTCTTGATGGTGGCTGTGGTGGCCAGTTTGAGCTGCGGTGGTTGAGCTGCTGCATTGCCAACTGGAAAGATCAGTTGTCGCTGTGCTGGCTGAACTTTAGCGGGGATTAGCTGCAATTGTTGCTGCTGTGGTTGTTGGTGTTGCTGCTGTGGCTGCTGCTGCTCCTGATTGGACTGCGCTGCCAGTGGCGGCACATCATCCAAATCCTCATCTTCCAGTATGGAAGCAGCCAGATCCGCATAGAGATTCGCTGCATTCTTTGAGGGCGTCACTTGAGGTTCCTCCTTGTTGGCGGACGCACTGCCTCCGCTGTTGTCCAGTGCCAGACGCTTGTTCTGCTCCTCATCGATGGTCAGCTTGCGTTTGGCTTGTATAATCAGCGTGCGTCCTTGGGCATCCTTGGTCAACACATTGGCACCGCTCAACGGCGCCAGCGGCGGTGGTGCCGAATCCGTCAGCGTCTTCTTCTCCAGCGTCAGCTGTGGATGCAATGGCTTTATGGTGGTCTGACCCACCTTAACAGGTGTGTGCTGCATCAGTGGATTGTTTACAAATGCACTAATCGCCGTGGAGGTCACCTTGATGGGCTGACCAGCGGGTGAGCCGGTGACTGTGGCGGTGGTGGCCACCAGCGCAGGTGGTTGTGCTTGTGGCTGTGGTTGTGACTGTGCCTTCTGCTTCAGTTGCCGTTCGTTGACTTTGTTGGCGAGCAAACTCTTGATCAAGGAGGAGCTGGGCGTGGGTGCCGCTTGTGCCTCCTCCTGAGCCTCTGGAGCAACTTGCTCCGTTTTGTTAGCATCCTTTTTGACCACTACAGTGGTTGTTGCGCCTACTCCAGCTGTGGCTTTGTGCTGCTGCATGGGCAAGGGCTGTGGCCGCATCCTGATGCCTATGTAGTGTGTTCCTGGCAGATCTGTGCCATCCACTTGACGCACAATCGCTGGTCCCACGGTGTGGTTGAAGATGAGCCGCACCAGGCGTGGGAACTGCAAGCGATTCACCACCGATTGTTTGCCCATCTTCTGGCAGTGCGACAAGTAAATGGAGTACAACTCCTGCTGCTCCACACGCAAGTCATGACCGTTGCCAGCTCGCTCGTATGTGGCTCCCAGCCAGGCGAGCGCATAGGTCTCATCGTCATGGGTGAAGCTCTGCTGGGTAGAGGGCGCGGCGGGCAGCAGCTGTGAGGACTGCACAATAACAGCAGCAACGGGAGCAGAAGAAGCCGCTGCTGCACCTGGCAGCTGTGCTGGAGCTGGTGGCAGCTGCACTTGCGGCAGACTAGCCACGGGCAGCGGCACTTGCGGCAAACTAGGCACCACTACCGGCACAGGCACCGTCACCGGCTGTGGGACAGGAGCCTGAGCAGCCGCTGGAGCGGATGCAGGCGCAGGCACCACCACGGGCATAGAGATTTGCTCGACTTGAGGCGGCAGCACCTGCACTTGAGTCGGTGCAGGCGGAGGCAATGCAGCTATGGGTGCCTGTTGTGGCTGCTTCACTGTCATCATTGTGGTCAACTGATTGCTGGGCATATTCTGTGCCATATTGGGTAACATGTTCCCGGGCACAACCTCCACTACGCGCATCAGTATGCAGCCAGCAGCGCCATAGGATTGCGCTTCCACCGTGAGCAGAGCCACCAACTGATCCAGCAAACCACGCACCTGCATCAGCATGGAGCAGGGACGTGCACCGAGACCACTCAACGCATAGATCGCCTCCAGCGTGAAGATGAGCAGCATGACATCGGTTAGGGACAACATAAGCATCACACGCTGGTAGAAATCCAGGCCCAGACAGCGGGTTATATGCTGGGCATTGCCCTCGCGTCCACAGAGCTTGTAGAGAATCTCCAGGCAGCTAATGATCACGGCGCGATCATTGGACTCGATGCCCTCGGAGAGCGTGGCCAGCAGATTACGGGACAGCTCATCAGTGGCCGGATCCAGCAGCTCAAATTGCTGGGCGAGATTGCCAGCAGTTTCCAGTGCCTGTATGTGAATGTTACCTAGAGAAGTAGTCGGTTAATTAGTCAGAAGTCCTGCTATGGTGAATACCAGACGCTACTCACTCCAACGTACATTGGCGCCCATCACCAGATACCGCCAGAGCGTGCGATTCCCCGCCAGCAGCGCGACGTTCTCCTGGTGGAAACTCAAGCTGCGCAGCAGCTGCACAATCTGCAGCACACGCTGTCCAATGCGTTCATCGGTGCCGTGACTGCGTCGCAGATTCAGAAAGTCCAATTCAAAGTCAAATTCATCGGACTGCATCAGATTCTCCTCGCTTCCATCGCCATCCTTGCTAATCAGACCGTTGTCCAGCCAGGCCTGCTCGTCCGTATAGAGGTCCAGTATTTGTGGCTTATCGTAGAGCAGATCCCGCCAGAAATTAAGCTTCGAATGACGTCGCACCTGCGCTCCAGCGGAGTTGTGCCCGTGCTGGAACAGCTGACGCATGGTGTAGTCCGCATAGACGCCCAGATGGGCCAACAGCACGTCCAGCAGCTTCGGGCATTCGTTTAGCTGCAGTGTGGGCCTCGGTTCGTTGGCCATCAGTGTGCACACATTGATGGCAAAGTCCTGCTCATTGGGCAGCGGTGAGATTAGGGACAACAGCAGCTTCTCGTAGCTGCTGTGCTTGTGCAGCTGCGTGGACATCTTGTACTGTCTTCTGCGATCCACATTGACTATATGCTGTCGCTGATTGTACGCCATGGGCACTGCCGTGAGCGTGGAGTGCACATTGCCAAACATGCTGCCCAGACCGGAGCCAGTGAGTCCAAGGCCTGCGCTGCCACCGCCACCACTGGCCAAGGCACGAGAGCGTGCACGACTGGCGCTGGCGCCCAGCTCGGCACACTCGATAGCTGCCTCGAGAGCCTCCAGTTTGTCGGGATCCTCGCCAAAGAAGTTGAGACGCTCGTACTTGTCCAGGTAGCGACGGTAGATGTGCTTGATGCCAGCGGTGCCATTGACGCAACGCTCGCGCAGCGTGTCCAGCGCGCTGTACACCTCATCCCACTCGTCGCGCATGTTCACCTTGTTGAAGCCACCGCGATCGGTCACCTCCTGGTACAGCCGGTACAGGTCCACATGCTGGCCACTGATCTTGGCCGCCTGTGTAAGTGGCGTGCTAAAAGTAAGAGAATTTTAAACACTTTCCAAGTTAGTGGTACAAATGAAGTTACCCTCGCCGCTCGTGAAACTGATGCAGATCACGCCAGAATTCCTCTGGCGCCCGCAGCTGTTTGCCTCCCGTGGACTTGTCAGGTGTGCCGTAGAAGTATTGCTGTTGTGCTTGTTGCTGATACAGTTGTTGCTGCTGCGTATTTCGCGTGCGCAGTGGAGTTAAACCAGCGCCAAGTTTTGCCGGCGTCAACTCATTTTGTTGCGCGCTGTTGTTGCTGTTGTTGTTGCCGCCGCTGCTGTTGTTGTTGCCGCCGACAGAGGGAGATGCGGCTGGCAGCGACTGCAGCAATACACGCACACTATCAATGGAGGTCATTCTGTGTGCATTTACATTCAAAGGCCACACGAATTGTACATAATTTTAAACAAATTCCACGCACACATTCACTTATAGTAGTTAAATAATAATAAAAACTCAACAATAAATAGAACTACAACGCGAAGACGACGCGCTTCCACAGAGCAGGGTTGTAATCGTGTGTGGCCTATCGCTATGCGATAAGTCTATCGATAGCTGGCGATGACAAGTCGTGCAATTGGCGCGAATAAAACAGTGAGTACACACCTTTTTTTTTAAATGTAATGCAAATATATTTATATTTATAATATTTGTTTTATGGCTTGTTGGGAAGTGCCATTCTTTTCGTTGGCCTAATCATCATTTTTACGTTCTTGAGTGTGAGAAATCCTTGCAAATTCCACCAAAAAATGCCGTCAAACCTGTCAAGTTCGCGTTCATAATAACGTCCGTTTAGATTGCTAAAAAGAAAGTTAAATGAATTTTATTTTTAGGTTAGGCATTTTAAAAACTTACGAACGAGAACACTGATTATACCACCAAGCACCACCGCGTTCCTTTGCACAATTGCCATAATATTTGTCGTTATCCCGATCAAATGTTGTAAATTTCATATTTCTACTCAACTCCAAGGCATCGCCAGCATCTCCCGAGTACTCTCCCAAATCCTTCAGTTCGTAACCCTCCTCTTCACTACCGATGAGGAAATTACTATACTGAGCGTGATGAATTTCGCCCGTAAAGGCTTCCAGCTTAATATACAGTTCATGGGGCTGAGATTTTGTCATGTAATAAAGTTTTTCAAGCCCAATAAAGAAATTTGTTTCAAGAAACCCAAAGCCATTGCGATAATCGGTCCAGTCGCGATTAAAATCCTCGGCATCACTAACTCTTTGCTGAATTACTGTCCAGCCAGTACCATTCACAGTTCCTTCACAGAGCACTGGGAAAGGATGTAAGCCCGGAACCTTAATTTCCCGTATTTCCGACGATACGTTAACCTTCAAACAACTTGTCTCCCAAATTTGAACATATTTTTCCGGCTTAAAGTCAAGTTGTAACATTTCTTCCTCGTTCGGGGTTGAGTTTAACTTGTACAGCGCTGCGGTATAGGCAAACATCTGTGATTTTGTTTCCAGGTTTCTTATCATTTCATTTTTGTACTCAATTATGATCCTGTAATCCTCAATTTGTTTGAGTAATTGCTGAAGTTTCTCAGATTCCAGTTTGGATTGAGCTGAGAGATGTAACATTAGATTCTTTAGTGACCTTATTTCGGCATCGAGTTCGTCTTGATTCTTGCATTTCAGTTCTCTTTCTCTTATTGTCTTATCACAAATGTTTTCTTTGTACTTCAAAACTGCCAATTGACTCTGCAGAACGGACATTTGTGAATTTTTCTTCTCGCAAGCGTCCAATTTGCTGTCCATATGCTCCGTGTATTGTGTTAATAGTTTCAAGCAGTTTGGAGTGCAATCTTTTCCAACTGGGGGCAGCGACAAAGTCTATTTTTTACTTAAATTATGCACAAAATGTGAACTCTACTCACCTGATTATCATTTGGCAAATCAGATTGGGCTCTGGACAAAGAGCCTAAAAAGAGAGCCAAATAAATTAACAAGCAGCTATTCATTTCAGCAGTTAATTTAGTACTGGCAGCTCAAGTGCTAAAATAAAAACATTGATAAGAGATTTTTAATAAGGTCAAGAGTCAGCTGGGACATATTGTCTGTCTAAACTGAACTAAAATGGTCAGTTTTAGCCGATTAGTAGTGCTCCACTTCGTTCCAATAATTTTCATCTTAAAAAACCAACAACTAAGTGCTTAGATAAAGTTATCTAAGCTGCAGGCACTAATTTACCCATTTGAATATTTCAATTGGCGCCAAACAGCTGGTCACACTGTCAAACAGTGCTGTAAGCTGCGATGACAACGAGCTATCGATTATTTCCCACTATCGTTTATCGTACACATGTGCGCTCTGAAAGTTAAATAACACTTGTATTTCAACAATAGTATTTAATTGAAACAAAATTTATATTTTGTTATAATCGAATCGGTTAAGGTTTTGTATTAGTTTCAGAGCAAAATGAGCGCACGTGCTTTCGGTGGACTCCTCAAGGCCCGGCAATTGATTCGCCTGGGCAACCTCAGCCGGCAAACAAGTCGTGCTGCTAGTTGGACTTTAACTGCACCGCGATTTGTGCAACAGCCAAGAGGTGAGTTGCATATTGAAAATCTGAATGATATACTCAAACAAACGCTTTGCAGCAGCCCAATGGACTCCACGTAGCTTTGCCACGGAGGCGCAGCAATCTCCCAACGTAGACAAGCATGAGTTTCAGGCGGAGACCCGGCAACTGCTGGACATTGTGGCACGATCACTCTACTCTGATCACGAGGTCTTCGTGCGTGAGTTAATATCGAACGCCAGCGATGCTCTCGAAAAGTTTCGCTACACGTCGTTGAGCACAGCTGAATCGGAGCTGGCCGCCAAGGATCGCCCATTGGAGATCCGTATCACAACAGACAAACCTCAGATGCAGTTGACTATTCAGGACACCGGCATTGGCATGACCCGAGAGGAGTTGATCAGTAATCTGGGCACCATTGCTCGCAGTGGCTCCAAGCAGTTCTTGGAGCAGCTCAAACAGGACCAAACAAACGCTCAGGCCAGCTCCAATATAATTGGACAGTTTGGTGTGGGATTCTATTCCTCGTTCATTGTGGCCCAGCGCGTGGAGGTCTATACGCGTGCAGCAGGTCCTAATGCGCCAGGTCTGCGCTGGTCGACCGATGGCAGTGGTTCGTATGAGATCGAGGAGGTCGAAGATGTGGAGCACGGCACCAAGATCGTGCTGCATCTGAAGACCGATTGCAGGGAATATGCCGACGAGGATCGCATTCGTGCCGTCATCAAGAAGTACAGCAACTTTGTGGGTTCACCCATTTTACTCAACGGCAAGCAGGCCAACGAGATCAAGCCACTGTGGCTGATGGATCCCCAGAGCACAACCAAGGAGCAGCATCAGGACTTCTATCGCTTCATCAGCAACAGTTTCGATACTCCCCGATTCACACTCCACTATAATGCGGATGTGCCACTGAGCATTCATGCTCTGCTCTACTTCCCAGAGGGCAAGCCAGGACTCTTTGAGATGTCCCGGGATGGCAGCACTGGAGTTGCTCTGTACACGCGCAAGGTGCTCATCCAGTCCAAGACAGAGAATCTTCTACCCAAGTGGCTGCGCTTTGTTAAGGGCGTCGTCGATTCAGAGGACATACCCCTGAATCTCAGTCGAGAGTTGCTCCAGAACAACAGTTTGATTCGTAAACTGTCCAGTGTCATCTCCAGTCGTGTCATCCGTTTCCTGCAGGAGCGTGCAAAGAAGCAGCCAGAAGAATATGAGGCATTCTACCGGGATTACGGACTGTTCCTTAAGGAGGGTATTGTCACATCCACAGATAACTCAGAGAAGGAGGAAATCGCCAAACTCCTCCGCTTTGAATCCTCCAAGTCGGAAACTGGACGCATCTCCCTCGAGGAGTACTACAAATCGGTCAGTGATGAGCAGAAGGAAATCTACTATCTTGCGGCACCCAATCGAGTGCTCGCGGAATCTTCTCCCTACTACGAGAACCTCAAGAAGCGCAACGAGCTCGTGCTCTTCTGCTACGAGCCATACGATGAGCTGGTCCTAATGCAGCTCGGGCAGTTCAAGAGCAAGAAACTCGTCTCTGTGGAGAAGGAAATGCGCAATCATTCCAACGATCCGGCCGCTCTTGAGGACTTTGGCAAGGACAGCTTGCTGAGCACCGAATTGGACAATCTAATCCCTTGGCTACAAGATCAACTCAAGGGACAAGTGACCAAGGTCAAGGCCACAACTCGTTTGGACACTCATCCCTGTGTTATCACCGTCGAGGAAATGGCTGCAGCTCGTCACTTTATACGCACCCAGAGCCATCAGCTGCCCGAAGAGAATCGTTTCGCTCTGCTGCAGCCGGAGCTGGAGATCAATCCGAAGTGAGTAAAGGTTTCTTAGTGACTCTACCAAATAGAATAACCCTTGCCCCCCTTTTACAGGCACCCGATCATCAAAAAGCTGAACTCCCTGCGTGATAGTGAGCCCGAGTTGGCTCAGCTGATAACCAAACAGCTGTTCGCCAATGCCATGGTGGGAGCTGGTCTGGCGGAGGATCCCCGCATGCTGTTGACCAACATGAACACTCTGTTGACAAAGGCACTAGAAAAATATTAAACTAATTCAGTAGAGTAATTCCGAAATTTTAAATAATCAAACTAATCAATAATACTATTATATAGTTCTTAAACAAATACCAAATAAATACGTTACATTTTAGTCTTTAATGTGGTATTTTTTAAATGTACTATTCCTATGCAAAAAATACCATATGCTCGCTAGTGCTGCAAAATACTGACAAATGAAAATATCGATGGGCGAGTGCCGTGCAGCGCTGCGTTAAAACCGCCCCCGTGACTAAAGTTTATAAAAGAAAACGAAAACGCACCGTAGGAGTTCAGTGCCGTATCCAAAAGCAGAGCGTGCTTTAGTCGCCCAGCAGCAGCAGCCAGCAATAAACCCGAAAGGCCAGCCACAGAAGCAATTTGCTTTAAATTAGATTTCTAATCACGTGAGTGAAAAAAACAGTAAAGTCATATGAGGCACAATACAAATAAAATAAACCATAATGCTGCTGCGACAAAATAGCTACGAAATAAATGCGAAAAGCAAATAGAAAAGGCAGAAGGTCCGAGCAAATATTTGTACAAAGAAATTTGTACAATATTTTCTGCCACGACATACACACACACATGCCTATTACAGTAATGGCAATGAGCGAACAATGTGTGTGTATGTATGAGTAGTGGTGAGCATAAAAGTTGCTGCAAAATTGACTCAGTAACTGAAAAGTTAAATTCTACGAAAAAAAACGCGCAAATTTTGCCACTTGTGTTAAAAACGAAGTTTTAAATAACGCATGCATGTGCATGTGACTCTGTGTGTGTAATTTTCCAGCGCGTTGTCATTGCCAATTGGACTTTTTATATGTGAGCTCATTCCGTCATGCGCTCATACACACACACACAGAGGCACATGACATGAGCACACAAACACATTCAAGAGTGCTCTCAGAGTCACACTCAAAAACTCGAGATAAAATTCAATAATTGTGAGGCAAAGCGGTGAGTGGTTTTGCTCTCGCGGTCTCTCTCATTTCGCGTTCACTCACAAAACGTACGTCGTCGTAGCAGCATTGTGGTTCGGAAAGCAGCGCAAGATTTTTACATACACAATACATATATATATAAAACATATATTGTATATGTAATAAAAATACTTTGTTCCTTGCAAATCAACGCATAGCAAAACGCGCCGATATAACTAAATAGAAATCAAAGTGCAATAAGCGAAAATAAAAACAAAACGAATTCAAATTTCGATTTTCATTTTGTAGCCTAAAACACAACAAAAAAACACAGCAAAATGTCTTCAGATTTGAGCACCACGAACCCCATCTATGGCCCCTTCTTCGGAGTTATGGGCGCAGCGTCCGCCATTATCTTTTCAGGTGAGTTTTTCTATAACCAAACTGCTTCAATTCGTATACAAAAAGGGACACGCAGCGCTGCATGCGTAGAAAAATCGAACATTTTGTGGCGTAAATGCTATAAGAAGAAGCAGCAGCAGTAGCAAAGAAAGAAAAAAAAAGTACCCATGTTTGTATGTTGTGTAGATACGTTTGTAGGTGGAAGGCAGCGGCAAGTGTACAAAAATTCAATACACGCACAGTCAGAGCAACACACACACGTACACGGTTACTCGTGTTTGAGTTGATTCCAAATGCGCGTGACTAGCAAAAATGAAAATTCCATGTTTTAGCCACAACAGTTAATAGCATATGAGCAACACCCTTATTACATAAAAAATATTCAATTAGATTTAAATTTTGTATAGATGTTTTGCGCATTTAATTGTTTTTATTGCAAACACAAAAATGGCAGCATCGAAATTAGAAATTTTGCTGCCTTATTTTTTTTTCAACATGCTAAAAACGGCATTACTCATACACACACAACAGCAACTGAGCGGTAGATAAAAGGAGAGTGAGAGCAAAAAATATCGCTGCGCACGCTCTTGTGTCGGGCATTGTTCTCTTATTTGTATGTTCGTATGTGTGATTTTGAGGGAAAGAGAGAGAGAGAGAGCAGAGTTACGGTTTTTGTGAAGTTTATGACGCGAAGCTTGCTTTCCTTTTCACACAGTCACAAGACCAACTTTTGGTGTTGCCATACTCAAGTAATTTTTTTCTTGGTTTATCTTTTGATGAATGTAGAGAGGAAATAATAAGCTGCCTAGAACTGCATACCTAGGGCTTCCATGCGGGCAGGAGAATGCAGTAAATATTGAGTATATTGATAGGGATGATGTGTCATATTTAACATATGCATTTTCCTCAATCACGTGCGTCATAACATGTAAATATCAGTCAGCTGATATGTTAGCCTACATATAGATTTGATTTCCAATCATGCCCATTGTTATCTGATCGTTATATTCTCACAGAAATGTTTATACAAACACATGATTGAACACTACGCATTGTTCGTTCTTCACACACATGTATCAAAATATCAGTAATCGTAATAATAATAGTAATCGTAATCACATGCCCGCCCGCCCAATAGTGCTCCCGTTACCCGTTACCTCAACAGCCTTTGCGACGATCAATCGAGTCCCCGTAACACCACAAAGTGGCATCACATGCCAAGCGTTTCGTTTATAGACCTTATCAGAGGCCATACATTTATACTCAGTATTTACCTTAGGTGATAAGTGGTTTCTGGGATTATTTACCAATAACTTGACAGTGATAAGATAAGCTATTTGCCTTACGTTCCCTTAAGTCAAAGAAAAGACATACTTCTGTATAAAGAAAAGAAGTAAAAAGTAGCACGCGCTGTTTTTTTTTTTTTTTTCATTTTGATGAACACAAGGTTGAATGCTAACTGTTTATTCACGAATAATTTATGCTTTTAGGAACTTCTCTTGGGGTTAAATATTTCTAATAGTAAATAAATCAGTGATATAATTGTTATGTCATGCATCCATCAATTCCGTCTTGTGATTTGAAACCGCTTCAGAATGAAAAGTTTACCCGGCTTTAATATTTACCTTTCTAGTTAACGTGTACCTGTGTTGTATCAAAATTTATAGATAGTGCCGCAACGTCTTGACATGGCAACAATGATATCAGAGGCCTTATGTAACACAAAGTCAACAGCATAATTCATATTAAGCCGTTTTCCAAGTACAAACTGCCACTGTGTCAGCATTTGCATATAATAGAAATGGAATGAATGAACGGGCTTACAGCTGTGTATGTCTGGCAACGCTGCGATCATATGAACCGAAACGTAGAAAGAGAGTGGGAGAAGAGAACGTTTTAAGCTTGCACTGGCAAGCAAAAAAAAAACACTTGCATTGCTCAAATATTGTGACTGATTCTGACTCATTGGCTGTCAATATCTTTGCTGCACAATGGGCGTTGTTTTGAGTTTTATCAGTCTCTGAGTTTCATTGTTTTTGTTCTCGTTTTTAATGATTTCAGTAGTCCTTCAAACACAGGCAACCGAATGAACATTATACAGTCGTGTACGAAATAATAAGAACGGCTTTTGTATAAACATTACTTGCCTAAGGTTGGATTAAAGTAAAATGTTATTTAAAAATCTGATTTAAAATATTATTATGGATTTATTGTCTTTACATATAATTTTAGAACAAAAGCTCTTGGTTATGCTGTTCTTATTAATTCACACACATCTGTATAGATTTATTTTTGTACATAACTTGTTATACTCCCACAAGCTGTTTGCCTGCGCAAACTCAGTAGCAAAATAGTAGTAGATACATTTACATATAAAATTGATAGTAAAACCAATTTCTATGTGTACTATATTTGCTATGTTTGTATGTGGTTTAATTATGTAAAATTACAAGTAATGTCACGTGCTGCTTTGATTCATTATTTCCGGTTATTTTTAACTGGAAAATCATTAGCAGAAGCTGGAGTCTGAGCGGAAAAACGACCCTGTCTTAACTAATGTGGGTGAACTATGGAGGGAAAGAGAGGCAGAATAAAACGTGGCAACTCAAAAGTTCATGTGTGTTTCTGTATGTGTGTGTGTGTGGGTGCTAGAAGGAAATTATCTCTATATCTTTTATCTGTTGTATTTGAACTAATTAATAATAACTTGTAATTAATATGATGAATATGTAACAACGCGTGCGCTCGCTCACATCCTGCGCGCCAACAAATTATCTAATCAAGCAAAGATTACACTCAAAGCAATTGCAAATTTTTTTAATCACAAAGTTTGCAAATTTCTCTGAGTATTTAGTATGTGTGAAAGAGATTATGGGAAGAATGAAGCTAAAATGAATTTAAAATGCTCCGAAAATACAGCAGTTTCTATGTAGATTGTGCATTCCAACGTCTTTTGACTTTTTCACTTGTCTCAAACAAACAGCAGCACGACAGCAACAACAACAATTCCCCCCTCCCCATTGAGCAATTTTTGATAAGATGCTGCTGCTGCTCCTCTCTTTAACTCGTTCTATCTCTCAGTGTCGCTCTCTTGATTCTGCTCTGCGCACTCAACTGTGACGCTTCAATTTGTTGTACATATTCACAAACATACGCACACACACACAAAGAGAGACTGACAGACTTTTGTATATGTATGTGCAAACACACACACATATATATTTTTATTCGATTCGCTTGCTACTTTCACATATTCCTCACATTTTATATTTATCTTAAAATGTGCTGCTTGTTTGTTTTTGTTTCTATGCTCTTGGTTATCGCTTCCTCTTCTAGCGGTTTGTGTATTGTTCACAACGCCCACGATAACGTCTGCCATGCGTCTGTCGCTTGAGATCAGTTAAAAGAACCACAAACCCAACAAGTCAATGCCACATTTATTAATTTAAATTATGTATTACATTTTTAAATACAAATCATGCACATTTAAATGCACCACGACGACCGTATTCGCAGTCAAAGTCAAATGACATGCGTGCTTTGAAAGTACAAGTGTTTATTTTCATCTTAATAGCGGTGTGTACTCACTGGAAGTCCTTAACAGTCAGTGGCCAAAATAACGATGCATGTTTCATACTCAGCTGTTATTGCTGGAAGCTCAGACATATAAAAGTAGTGACGTCGATGCTCTCTCCAAGCAAATGAGACGGGAGAATAAAAAGACAGAGAGAGAATTATAAAACAAACACAGCACATACACGTACGCACGCAAGTTTATTATCTTGACGTGCTTTTATGGCTTAAATAAAAACTGCACCTGATTCAGATCTTACGTAAAAGTAGGTAAAGCAATTGATCCTGTTTATCTGTCTATAAATAAAATTAAATGTCGATAATTAGTTAAACATTTGTAGTTAATTACAATTAAATATTGTCAATAGAGTTGATACTTTTTAATGGATTCATAAAACATTTAAATGTATTTCGTATGGAAACCCCCAACTTTATGCCCATAAAAATTAAGTTTTGTGAATGCATCAACAATGCTAAATCTGCTGGAGTATTGATAGCGACATGGGTTTATTTGTATATATTTGTAACTATTATTAGCGAGATAGAAACAAGAAAATATTAAGTACTATCCGGTTTTTTATAGCACTCATGACGCTTTTTGTGCGTGTGACGTACACGCGGGTGTTAGTGTTTGGGTCTGATTTGTTGTTGTACTATGACTTTGATAAACAAACAGCAATGAAAAGATTTTATAAATTATAAAATATTTGCTGGAACATGCACGACTCTGACACACGACTACCGGTATTAACTTCCAGATGTGTTGTTGCAAGCCCTTATAATTTGCACAGTTAGAAAAATAATTTATTAATTTGTGTAAAATGAAGTATAAAGTTTAATTAGCTTTAAAAATCACATGACAGTGCCAATTATCGCTGGAAGCAACTGTAGCTGTTGCTCTTATTCCCGCTCCCGCTAGCTCTCCCTCTCTTTCAACGGGCAAAACGTTAACTCTGAAACGGCAATCGCACTCACACACACAGGCACAATCAAATCATGCATTTGCTTTTAGCCTACCAGCACTTTAAGAGCGTAACTGTGTGTGTTTTAATTCGATTTATTAGCGCTCCACTCACAAATACACACACATGCACACAGAGACAAACGCTCGTACAAAACATGAGCTGTTTGAAAATTAATTTAACAAATACCATTGACCGTCATATGAAACTGGTTTTATATTTCAATATTCAGAGCGCGTGTACACTCACACACACACACATACGCACAGACACATGAATAGGTCCCATCGTATTATTTGGCAACTTTAGCAGTTCAGCTTCTTTACATTTAGTCGACCTTATCAGAAATATCGTAATGAGAGCTCAGCGCATAAGAGCGAGAGAATATCAAATGAAGAGAGAAGAAAACACTCAAAAACTCTGACTCTAGCCCATTGAGCAGTCATGGGTGTATGGGTGTTTGCATGTGTGTGTATGTTTGTACTGTGTTCGTTGAGCAGCAAGTCATGTGACTGACTGACTGACTGACTGGGTAAAAAAAAAAAAAATGTTACGTTAATTTTACAGAAATTCGCTCTACGCTCGAATATTACTGTAGCAATTATTCGAATATGAAAGTATTGTCCAGAATGCTCAGTTATATAACGCTTATGACCCCAAAAGTAATAAATTAGTAATAATTTCAAGGTTATTCAGCCAGTGTGACCCTATTAATCAAACGAATTGAGTGGAAATTTTACTAAAATTACTTATGAATTTAATAAACGACTTATTAAAAATGAAAATTTCACCTTCTTACGTACAGCCCTCGGCGCAGCCTATGGCACTGCTAAGTCTGGTACCGGTATTGCTGCCATGTCAGTGATGCGTCCTGAACTGATCATGAAGTCCATCATTCCTGTGGTCATGGCGGGTATCATTGCCATCTACGGTCTGGTCGTCGCTGTCCTGATTGCCGGCCAACTGGAAACCCCCGCAACGTACTCTCTGTACAAGTGAGTAGCCTGTGAAACAGTTATATCGTAATGAAATTGTATTAATTATACTTTCTTCCTTGTTTCCTTCCTCCCAGGGGTTTCATTCACTTGGGTGCCGGTTTATCCGTAGGCTTCTCGGGCCTGGCAGCCGGTTTTGCGATCGGTATAGTGGGAGACGCCGGTGTGCGTGGTACAGCACAGCAGCCTCGTCTGTTTGTCGGCATGATCCTGATTCTCATCTTCGCCGAGGTGTTGGGTCTCTACGGCTTGATTGTCGCCATTTACCTGTACACGAAATAAATCAATCAATTCAACACACACACACACACACAACAACAAGTAGACAAACAGCCCAGCAATCAACAAGAACAACAACAACCAAAACAACCACAACATCAACAAATGCAAGTAAAAAGTGTATCAAATAATAAATACAACAACATTCAACAATAACAAGCGAGAAACAACAACAACAAATACGGGAGAAACTGCCCGCGCAGCGGTGGCAACTCTGGTGGCCGTTTGTATATAGCAAAACAAAAAATCAAGAAACAAAAACAATAACAAAACCAACAACAAAAGAGTTGGGCGCCAGGGTTGTCATCGTCGCGTGAAACGTGCGTTTGTTCGTTCAGTGTGTACATCAACAGCAACAAACACATTTGTTTACTATTATTTTTTATGAAATAATTTCTTGTTATTCGTCACATTTTACTTGGCTAATCTGGAAAATTGCTGGTGCATTGTTTAGTTTAGTTTTATTTTTTCCGTTCAAATCAATTTTGCAGTTAAGTTCATAAAGTTGTAATATCAAATATCAAATTTGTCTCTTTCTTAAAACTCTATAATTATTCTTTATTTTTTTGCGCTCCACAAAACGTGTGCTCTTTGTTATTTGTTTTTTCCATTATTATTATTAAATAATGTTTAGTGTATATGTAAAATTCGTTAAAACAAGTTTGTAAAGAATAACAACAACAACAATTGTAAATTTGCATTAAACTGCAACAAATTGAAAACAAATTTAGCGAAAGGGCCAAAAAGAAAACAAGAACAACAACAACGTCAACAAATAAAAACGCCAACAACAACAACTAAAAGAATATGCAGCTATTGTTATAGGGCAACACTGGCAGCAAATCAGCAGCAGCCGTTTGAGCGCGTGCGCGCATGCATAGCGTTGCCACCTCGGCGAAACTATTGTGCCGCGGAAGCTCACAACAGCAGACGAGAGTTGTTGTTGTTGGGAAAAGACAACAACAACGTGTAAGAAAACTACTTGGCAATACTTCAACAACTGCAACACAACCAACTACATACAATCATGAAACTACACACACACACACACCAACAAACACACACACACACATGCATACAACAATGTAACTAAGTCCTATGTTTATTTTTAATTATTGTTCAATTCTAAGAATAATATATTAAAAATTAATAATAATAAATTATATATATATATATTATTATGATTTTTTTGTGATAAGAAAATACATAAAAAAAATTGTAATACAAAAACAACAATTACGGTATTGATATACATAATATATATATATATACATATATATATGAGAATGATAAACAATTATACATATTAACATGAAAAAGTTGTTATAAACACAAAAATACGAAACAAAAACAAATCAAGCATGAAAAACCCCGAAAGAAGCAAAAACTATATAAAATGAAAAGAAAAGAAAATCACACACAATTTTTCCGCTGTTATTGTATAGTAAAGAAACAAATATTATATATAAAATATATATTATGTATAAAATATTAACATGAAAATGTAGTAGCAAAATTATAAAAACAACAACAGACACAACACAACAACATCAAAGAAAAAGTCGTGCAAGCAAAACTAAAAAAACTCAGTTGGCAACAACAACAACAAAATGTCAACATTGAAAAATGTAACAAAAAAATTGTAAAATCCCGACGAATTAGAAGTTATGCGAAGCTAAAACCTTTAAAACAACAACACCAACTCGATTTGTATACAAACCTAGCAAATAACAACAACAATTTGTATAGCATGTAACAATAACAACAACAAGAACAAGAGAAGAGAGCAGCAAATTGAGTACCATTATCGGCGATCTTCAGAGAAGCGATTGTTGAGAGGGGGACGGAGAGGCAACCCCTCCCTGCCCGCTGGCCGCCGATGCATTCGTGATGCTGAGAACGCGGAGGTGACCAGCCTGTGCAGGGCGCCTCTCCGACCTCCACTTCTCTTAACAGTCGCCTCTCTTCGTTAGTATTGGTACTTCTGCATCTCTTTCCGCAATAAGTGCTACAAGAGAAACAAGAACAAAACATGCACAAAAAGACAACAACTAAAGAGTAAAATGAATACGATCCACACCACAAACTCCACACTCGACACTAGCAACATTTGTACATAATGCTTTGTTGCTTTTCAAACTGCCCCCTCCCCACTCATTTGCCTGTTCGCTTTCCCCTTCTCGGCAGAGTTGCAGCGCCCGTGTTGCGTTCGCTTTGTGTTGAAGGGGAAGTGGCTGGGCGATTGAGATGATTGGGGGAAGTTTGGCTGATAGCATTGAGTGTTGGAGAACGTGGCAGTCGGACTTGTTTTGATTTGTTTACACTTATTGCGGAAAAATTTGCATAATTTGCGTTCTCTCATCATGTCTCTTGGCGAATCGAAAGTAAAGGTTTAACTGTAACTGTATAATCGATAAAATCAACAACAAACAACAACAGACATTGTATGAAATAAATTGTAATTTCTAATTTCCAAAAAAAAATATTACTTGGCTTTTCTTCGGGGCTTGGTAAAGAGGGGCGCTGTTAAAGAGAGTTGTATGTATGCTCTTATACGCAAACAGTAAGAGAGTGAGCTCTTTGCGCTCCCTTTTGGCAGCAGCGAACAACCACACAAACAGCAGAGTAAAGAAATAAGAGAGTTTTAAGCGGGAAATCGCGCTCAGAGCGGCATAACAGCGGCAGAGTAACAGCTGTAAAGTTGCATGTTAATGTTAAATTATTTTGCAGAGCGACCTGCTGATCTTTCTGTTGGCCTGGTGTTCCAGCCGAATTTTCTATTCATTTTGGGCTCTGCAGGACTTAACAGCGCTCTGCCGCTTAACAGCGCTCTGCTGCTTAACAGCTGTAAAGTCGCATGTTAATGTTAATTTATTTTTGCAGTGCGACCTGCTGATCTTTCTGTTGGCCTGGTGTTCCAGTAAAATTTACTATTGATTTTGGGCTCTGCAGATCCATCAGCGAAAGGCCAAAAGCAAAGTTTTGACTGGGTTTCACACCAGGCCAACAGAATCAGCGGCAGGCGACAGAATTTCATTCAAATGCAATTACAGAGTAACGTCTGCCATACTTTACTTACCTTTGCCAGCCACCCACAATTAAAACAGCAGATGGATTTTCAATAGTATTTCTTGCCTCTATATATTTTCTCTTCTCAGCGCTTACATGTTTCTGTTACTGTTACTGTTACGTTCTGTTCCACTGTCGTACATACTAAGTTGTGTATATGTAGAGTTAATATTATGTATAATATATATATATATTTATATATGTCTATGTATACATCATTTTTATAATTTTGTGTTCTTTTGATTACATTCGGGCCTTCGATCCGGTTCAGGGCCCCGAACTGAACTAGAAATCAATATTTCTATGTTTTACGTGGTGAGCTCTAAAATTAGTCATAAGTTCTGAGAAAACTCCATGCTGTATTTAATATTTTCAATTTTGGAGCTATTTCTGCATTGCCAAATCGTTAATTAATTATTATTATTAATTATTAAAGCGGTTTCTTGCATTATTAGTTATTTAATTTATATAATGATATATATTCTTGCTATGTACAAAACAGAAATTGGGTTCAACTCAGGGAAAGGGAACAAAGTTTGAATTTTCGGAATCCTTCAAAAGTTTCAGATGACGACGGGCAGTGTTGGAAAATTGCAAAAAACGTACAGTTGTACAGTTGTGTTACATAGAAGTTAACCTATTTACGAGTATTTTCCCGGTGTCTGTATAATTTTCCCTTGTTCTGCATACAATATTAAATATAGTAGTCTCTATTCATTTTGTTTTTTCAATTTCTTTTAGAAAACTTTTCTCCAAAAATTCCTATGTATTTTTTGTTTGTTTTTGTTTTCAACTTTTTGCAAAAATCTGAGGTAGTTTATATATATTTTTGTTTGAATTTTCTCTCATTACGTGTGTGTTTCCTCTACTCTTTTACGGTACAAAATCGTGTCTCTAGGCAATCCAAATTGTATCTTTAGCTTCGTTTTTTCAGAACTTCCAGGCGATTGTTTAAAGGTATTGCTTTCGATTTATATACGTAGTTAGCCTATAACATTTACAAAATGCAACTTTGCCCCATCTCTAGAAATGGAAAACTATAGAAGAAACCCAAGGTCTATAAAATGTACCCAAAACTTAAAGGCGTTATCTACACAAGTACTCTATGGTATAGCTTACAAACTATAGGCTGTCGGCAGAGGGGGAAGGGGGTACAGGCGCAGCTACAACACACAGATATAGTTAATATATAGCCTATATGTATATATATATGTGGCGTTTATGATAAGCTTTTTCGAAAAGATAAAACTCTTGGACTTTATCTTCGGGGATTCTGGATTTTCTTTGTTTTTACATTTATCAGTCGTTCTTATAACTGTTCAACTGTTGTAGTTCTCCGTTTCTGTTGTTGTTTGTCGCTTTGGCAGTGTTGAGTAATGTTTGTTTTGTAGGGTTCGTACAATCTTAGCTTTTAAACACTTATAAATTCATTGGCGTAGAAAATTATACAAAGTTAATTAGTTAATTATTGTTTAAGGCGAACGCTTTCTACAAATTTCTTGACCTTTGACATTATGTACAATAACTGCAAATGAAGTGTTGCAAAAGACTTGAATAAATTTGAATTTCTTGTTTATTTTTTTGATTTCTCATTTGTTTTAAGTTTTTTGTTTTTTATATTTTCTCTTCCGTTTTTGGAGTTACGAAATTATTGAATTGTTTGCTTATAAAATTGAATTATTGCTATCGCACTAGGAGCAACATAAACTAATTATTTATAATATTTACAATTGTTTGTAAAAATTTCGACTACATTAAATTTGTTTACAATTAATTATAGTAATTAAAAATAATTCTCGTATTTAGTTTTGCTAACGGGGCCATAAAAAAAAAACGGTTAAAACTTAAAACTGTTTGCATTGCTCATCAAAAAACATTGAGTACACGAAAGTTAATTAATTTATCAGTTAATTATCAGTTAGGAAATTATAATTATTATTAATTATGTTTAGCGATAAATGCTTCAAGTCTTATTCTTGTTTTGTGGTTGTTTGTGCGATTTTCTCTCTGTTAAAATGGAAGTTTTGGAATATATATAGCCACGATGGAAGGGAGAACGTGAGGATAAATTAAAAACTGAACAAATTACAATAAAAAATGATTTGCATATACAATTAATGAAACAAGTCTTGTCCACTTTCTACGCTCCTCGTCTCAGGCAGTTCACAATGTACAGAAATGACGTTAAAACTAATTAGTATTACGATTATATAGTTAACATTATAAATAAGTATACGACAATTTATTAAAACTTCTTCTTGCCCTCGTTTGCTATAGTTTTCGTTTGGTTTGTGGATGATATTGAAGCGATTTCTATGTACATTTTGTGGTATGGGAATTATCTATGATCGCATGAAGGTTTAGTGTTGGTTGGGGGGTTACGGGGGGTTCTAGGGCCTTATATAAAAACTATATGGTTCATATAGCTGTATAAACTACTTGTCACTGTTTACTCGTTTGTCCTTTGTTGGGTTTCCTTCCAATAATTACTTAAGCAAATACTTTCTACATGGGCACCAGGGCATCTGTTGGCACTAGCTGCGGTTGTCTGCCACCTCCAAGTGCTGGTGTTGCCTTGGGTGGCTTGCGTGGATGCTTGCGACGCTGTTGCATCTGCAACTTGGCAATGCTGAGCACCTGCTGGTAGCTGGAGACGGTGCCGCTGCTTGAGCTGACTGTGCCCGACACTCCATCGTCGTCGTCCTCATCATCCTCCTCTTCTTCCTCCTCCTCCACTTCATCGTCGTCCTCGTCATCCTCTTCCTCATCTTCCTCCTCGCTTAGCCCACACTCGCTGCCACTGAGCTCGTCTGTCTCCCGTTGCTGCAACTGCTGCTCATTCACATTGTAATCATCCGCAAAGAGCTGTGCATCGTAGCGCAATCTGTAGGCGGTGCTCAGCAGACTGTCCACACGTGTCTTCTCCGCGGGACGCATGTGCTTAATGTGCAACACCTTCGTGTGCTGCCGCGTTCGGTTGGGGCACTCGGGCAGCCACTCATCAGAGATGCTGAAAATTTTCATTTAAGTTAGTAAGGCGCTTGGTTAAAGGCTCAAGTCACTCGCTTACATTTCTCTGGGAGACCAGCGCACGAAGCACTCGTAGCTGCCTTGACTGTTGCGTCGTCGCATCAGGCACTGACCCTGGAACGTAATGGCTTGGGCGCCATTCGTCAAGGTGCTGATCTGACGCAGGCGATGCTGCAGTCCCTCCATTATGCCCGTGTCGAAGAAGTCAAACATGCGAGCTGCAAGAAAGGAGGGAGAAAGGTGTTAAAATTGAATGTAAAACAATCTGAGAAGCTCTTCCATGGCTAGTGACTACCCCAAACAAGCTTAGAACTCGCTTTAACCCCCGACTACTCACCGGAAAAGGGTTGTCGCCGGTAGCGCAGTTTCTTGCCGTTCTTGCGCAGCTGCTTGGGCACTGGCGGATCGGAGGTGCGTTTGTTGGTGCTCTCCTTGGCGTTATCCGTGTCATTGAAGTGACTGTTCACATGCTTCTGCAGTGCCAGCTATGGAAAGTAACGTAGAGATCACATTAAGCAATGAATTCAACTGGAGTTTGGCAGGCATTGCACTTACCTGAGAACCAAAGCGCAGCCCACAGCCGCCGACAATGCACTTGAACTGCTTGGAGCCGCCGTGGGAGAGCACGTGCCGCTCGAGCCAGTGGCGGGAACAGGACTCCTTGTTGTAGACCTTGCAGCCGACCCAGAGGCAGGCAAAGGGACCCGTCTGTGTGTTGACATGATGCGTCTGCATGTGATCCAGCAGCTTCGAGTTGCTCTCGTGCTTCTTGTTGCACTTGTCCCAGTAGCAGACGCCATCATGTCGCTTGGCTCCCTTGCCACCAGCGCCCGCACCAGCGCCTGCTGGAAAGCGTATGGTCTTTGGCTGCGACAGTATCGGCGAAATCGCGCACTTGGGCAGCGTTTTGCTGGCAATCTCCGCCAGCGTTGTGTCCACCATGGTGCTGGGACACGCGGGTGTGGCGGGTGCGGAGCAGGAGCCCGAAACGGATACCGAACAGTCATCGTTGCTGGGCGAGGCGGGTGAGGGCGCGTTGCTGGCCAGCGAGTTGCTGTCGGAGGCGTTGCAACTGTTGCTGCTGCTGCTGGCCGAGGAGGCGGCGGCACAAACGGACTTCGCTGAGCTGTAGATGGGGTAGAGACAGGGATTAGTTGGAGTATATCTAAAGCTATTGCTGCTGTGTTGACTTACATGGCATCGGCAATGGAGTTGCTGCTTTCGCTGTTGCTGAGGCTGCCGCCAATACCCGATTCGGGCGTGAGACGCTTGTGAGTCGCCGTCTCCGAGGATGCCACCGACTTGTCCTCATCCTCCTCGTCGTAGTTGCTGCACAGCGACTGCACTGCTGCTGCTGCTACTGTACTCGCTGCTGTTGTCGTGACTGTTGCTGCTGTGGGTGTTGCTGGCAGCATTGCGGCTGTCTGGGAGGAATCCTCGGTGGCACTGGAGTTGCACGAGGAGGTGACCATCTCACTGAGCAGATCCTGTTGGCTGGCATTGCCCTCCGGCGACGACATGGGATTGGAACTCAACGAGGCTGGTGTGGATGCCTCCAGCGACAGATCCGCCGCTGAGCTCACCGAGTTGCTGTTGTTGCTGCTGTAGTTGCTGCTGCAGTTAGAGTTGCACTCGTTCAGCAGTTCATGCTTCACGTTGCTCTCCCGTCGCAGGCTGGGCAACTGTCCGGCAAAGCTTTGCGGCTTCAGTGTTGCTGTCAGCGAGGATGTTGCTGTTGTTGCCGCCGACAATGTCTCCTCCATGGGCTCCGATTTGATGGCAATCAGCGATTTGCCAAATGTCGACAAGGTGCTCGAGGAGTGGGCGGAGAGGGCGGGCGAGGCACGCTGCGATTGTGATTGCAGCGAGTTGCTGTTCTGACTGCAACAGTTGCTGTTGTTGCTGCTGTTGCTGGGCGAGCAGAAGGGCAGCGATGTCAGCGAGGGGGAGGGTGTGGGAGAGGGCGTGGCCGATATTGATGTGCTCGACTTGCCCACAATACTTATAGCTCCATTGGAGTTCTTCACCAGATCGAACAGATCGGCGGGACTTGAGATCTTGGCAACAGTTGCTGCTGCCGCTGTTGCTGCTGTTGGCAACTGCTGCTGCTGCTTGGCTAGGCTCAGCGTTGGCAGCAACTTGGCTGGCGCTATGCTCACCAGCGGTGGCGTAGGCGTTGTTGTGGGCGTGGCACTTTTACGCAACTGCTGCAACTCCTTCGCGGCAGCAGCTGTTGCTCCCGTGCTAGTTGGCACCAGTGGAGGCGGCGTTGTAGGCGTGGCAATGGCTGCATACTTGCACTTGCCCATCTGCGGCTGTTGCTGCTGCGTCTGCTGTTGCTGCTGCTGCTGCGGGGAGGGTCGCTTTTGATAGGGTTTGGCGAGTGCTGCGGGCAACGCCCTCGTCTTGCCGCCCACATTGCTGAGGGAGGAGGTGGAGATGGTGACCAGCGGGGGCGGGCCTTTGATGATGGCACGTTGTTGCTGTGGTTGCGACTGTTGTTGTTGTTGCTGCTGCTGCTGTTGCTGCGGCAGCAGGGCAGTGTTGTTGCTTAAGTTATTCGAGGCATTGCTGTTGTTGTTGCTGTTGTTATTGCTGTTGCTGGCAGTGTTGTTGATGCTGTTGTTGCTGCTGCTGCTGCTACTGTTGGCTGCAGTCAGCGGCGGTGGCTGTGTGGCAGTGATAAGTTGCTGTTGCTGCTGATGCGAGAGCAACAGCTGTGCCAGCTGCTGCTGCTGTAGCTGCAACTGTTGCTGCTGCTCGGTGGCAGGCTCAAAGATTGAACTCAAGGCGGGTATCGGTTGCAACGCCGGCAACGTCTGTTGTTGCTGCTGCTGCTGGTGTTGCTGCTGCTGTTGTTGCTGTAGCGCCACGGCAGCAGCAACCTTTTGTTGCTGATGCTGCTGCACCTGCTGTTGCTGACTGTTGGCAGCAATTGCTGCTGCCGCTTGTGCCAGCATGGCCGGCAACGTGGCTGCATTCAGCAGCAATCCTGCTGGTGTGGCCATGAACACGGGCTGTGCTGCTGCTGCGGCGCCAAGTCGCTGCAACTGTTGCTGCTGATGATGTTGCTGCTGTTGTTGTTGCTGCTGCTGCTGTTGGGCGGCAATGGCTGCTGCAATCTGTTGCTGAAACAACTCCTGAAAATTGGCAGCTCCATTGGCAGTGGGCGTGGCAACAGCTGCTGCTGCTGCAGCCGCCTTAACAGCCGCCGCTTGCTGCAGCTGCAATTGTTGCTGGTGCTGCTGTTGTTGTTGCTGCTGCTGTTGCTGCTGTTTGAGCAACAGCTCCTGCAACTCATTGGCATTGAGCAGACCAAAGGGATTGATGCCACCAGCAGTTGCTGCTGCCGCTGTGGCAGTTGTTGCCGTCGTCGTGGTTGCTGTCGTCACTTGCTGCAACTTGAAGACGGCTCCATTGACGAAATACTGAGCGGCTGCTGCTTGTGCTGCTTGCGCAGAGGCGGCTGCTGCTGCCGCATTGTTGCTGGCGGCGGCAGCAACTGCTGCTTTCGCCACATTGTTCAGCTGCATGATGTTGGCGGCAGCAGCTAGTTGTGGCGGCAATTGCACCAGATTCGGCAGTTGCACCGGCAGCTGATACAGTGTGGGATTGGGCGTGGCAGGGGCGGCGGAGAGTTGCAGCTTCTGGCAGGGCTTGGCAGCAACAGCAGTGGTTGTTGCTGTTGCCGTGGCACTGTTGCTGCTGCTGTTGCGATACGCAGTTGTGGCCAGCAATGCCTTGTTCGCCTGCAACTGTTGCTGCTGCTGTTGTTGCTTCATTTCCGGCGTACGCGGTGCAATTGCCACGTGCTTCTTGGCAGGCGATTTGCCGTTGCTCGTGCCGCTGCCATGGGAGTTGTGGGCGTGGCTGTTGCTGCTGGGCGTCTTGCGTAGATTGGGCGCCACTTGAGCAATCTTTGCTGGTTGCTTGCTGCTGCGCTCGATCTTTTTCAGCGCCGGCACCGGCAGTGTTGCACTTGCTGCAGCAGCAACAGCACTGGAGGCAGCAACTGTTGTTGGCTTTGGCGGCTGTTGCTGCTGCTGTGGTTGTTGTTGCTGCTGCTGCTGTTGTTGCTGTGGCTTCGACTCATTCAGCTGTGAGAGTATGTTAAAGTATTTGTTCAGCGACGCCGTTGTTGCCGGCGTGCTCATCGTTAGCGTGCTGGGCGTGGCCGCTGCTGCTGGCAGCGTGGGCGGCGGGGAAGGCGTGGCCAGTTTGCCAGGCGTCGCCTTCATTTGCGACTTGAAGAAGCCCGTGATTTTAGTCTGTGACTCCTCCAAGGCGGCTGCTTTCAGTCTTTTCTCGCTGATGCTGCTGTGATTGTTACCACCACCGCTGCTGTTGTTGTTGTTGCTGCTGCTGTTGTGCAAGTCAGCGCGTGACTTTTTAGCTGCCACAGCAATGCTGGCAGTGTTGCTGCTGTCGCTGTGGCTGCCCCCAGCAGCAGCACGTTTCTTTGATGTGGCAGTCACCGTAGTGGCGTTGGTGGAGGCAGAGGCAGAGGCGGGCACAGCTGTTGAGGTGCTGCCGAGACTTGTGTTCCAAGGCCATTGCAGTGTGGGCAGCGCTGTTGTTGTTGCTCCTGTCGTTGCTGCTGCTGTGAGTGTTGCTGATGTGCTGTTGCTGTTGCGTTGGGCGCTTGCTATTGTTCCTGTTGTGATTTTGGCAGTGTTTCTGTTGCTGTTCATGTTCGTTCTCGTTGCAATTTGGTTCATGTTGCTGCTGCTGTTGGCGGCAGCAACAGTTGCATTTGTTGTGTTGCTGGAAGCGGCGGCGGCAGCAGCAGCTGCTGCAGCGCTGAGTATTTGTGGCGGCATCTTAAGCTGCTCGTCGCTCAATAGCGAGTGAGCACTGTACGGTGAACCTGGCTCGGATGCATCCTCACTGGAGCCAGTGCTGGAATCGGCGCAGCTTAACGAGGTGGCAACGCCGCTGCAAGAAACAACCACAATGAAAACAATATTAATTAATGGCATTTTAAACAAAGCATTTTTCTATTATGCAGGCAATCAAAACACACACAGCACAGAACATTTTTTATTGCCACACCTTTGGGACTGGCAAAAAGGGGCACGACTCGTGTTTCTGCTGCCTCAGACGCTGCAGCGATTGCTTCTCATTTGGCACACATTCTACATGCACTTTAATTCATTTTGCCTGCCTTTGTATGTTGTTTAAGTTAAAACATAATAATCACAATAACAATTAGTTTTGTTTTTCTTTTTTTCGACTTGTTTTTTAACGCCTGTTAGCTAACAGTGACAAAAACATCGCGCATCTCTATGGCTCTGTTAAAGGTACACAATGAACTCAACAGCTGTGAAATTTCCCAAACAATCGTAACCGTGGGCAGCGCGTTAACAGTCACGCACTGAAAAGCTGACTGCTATGCGCTGCGCAGTCGAGGCGCTGGTATTTAAATGTTAAGTCAACGAGCAGCAGTAACAACAAAATAAATTACCAAGAACATTCCACAAAGTAATTAACATAAGAGTAAAGGAATGTACTATATATACATATAATTAATTTAGAATTTATTTATTAGTTTATTTAATCATTGATTTGAAAATGTATGAAGACCCGCACACAAAGAGCAAGAGAAGCGAACGAGATACCAAAAGCATGCAAGCTGCGATTATGTTGCTGCTGCCGCTGCTCTGCGAGAGCGGCGCACGCGAGCGTACAGAAAACAGAGGCCGAGAAAGAGAGCGAAAGAAACGCATACATATGTAGCACACAAAAACACACAAAACCAAAAACGGGTCGATAAACGAAAGCATAAGGTAAACAAAAAAAATAATACTACACTACAGCAACAACATAACGCCAGCAAGAAGCAGCAGCCGAAAAGGAAGAAAAATAAAATCAACTCCCATTCCATGCCCTTCTGCCAGCTATCGTGTTTTTTTTTTTCGAATTCTTTTTCTCATTCTTTTTGTTGTTTCGTTCTGTATTGTCCGTCTGTGCTTCTCCCCGTCTATCCGACAGGCCTGCTGATTGTCTGTCGACGTCGTCGCGGTGTCCGCATGCAACATAACCAACCAACCAACAACAACAACAACAGCAAAACGGAGCACAAGCATTCTAATGCGGGAAAATTTCAGTTTCAGGTAGCAAGGCAGGCAGAAGGCAGACCAGGGCAGAGTGAGAGAGAGATAGAGAGCGAGAGCGTGAGAGGGGAAACAAAATGGGAAATGGACTGAGGCTGCGGCTTGCACGTAGGCAGAGCAGTTTGTCCCCCTTCCCCTTAAACACGCGTTTGATGTTTGTTTGAAATTCTTGTTTCTTTTTTGTTTTTTGTTGTGTGTGCATATTTAACAGAATTAATAAAAAGCGTTGAGCGTGAGTCTTTTTCACACACTCAAATGCACGCACAGATACAAACACACACACATATGTTTATGTATATGTATGCACTTGTGCTCAGTTCTTTTGCTTATTCGATTTTTTCTGTTCGTTTTTTTTTTGCTTTATTTTTTGTTTTGTATGCATTTATTGTTCTTGTTGCTGTCGGTCACTGCTGATTGCACTTGATTTTGAATTTTCATGTAACAATTTTTTATTTTATGATGTCTTAAAATTCTGAAAATATTTTATTTCTTTTTTATGATCACAGAATTTTATTCCGTCTCTACTTTGGGCATGTTAAGTTTTATGGAGCGAGCTGACATTCCTTCCACCTGTCTCCCATTCTTTCGCTGTCTCTGTCTCTCTATCGCTCTGCCTGTGACAACAACATTCCTGTTAAACGCATCGTTAAACGAAGGGATTAATGTTAAGCCGCTGTTGCTGTGTTGCTGCGGACTTTGAGTTCTACTTTGATGAGGTTTCTTCTGCTTGCAACGCCCTCAATGTTCAGATAACAAGATAGAAGTGCAATCTTAATGAATATTGTTAGGCCTTTTCGGGGAAAAGTTTGATTTTCTGTTTAAAAGATATTTCTTTAAGGAGAATACACCCAACATAAGCTGTTATGCGTAATTCACTAGGTTTTATGGTAAAATTCTTTTTTCTTTCTTTCTGCATAATTATCTTTTCCATCAGATATTTTGGGAATTGAGAAAATGAAAAAATTGTAAACTCAAAACAAGGAACAAGCTTCCCCTGGTCAATAAATGTAGTATTAACATAATTTATTCTACTTAGAGTCAAACTTTATGGTATACCGTGAAGGTTTCATAAGGAAAAGAGCTGATCAGTAGGTTTAGTTGATCAAAACAATTAATATAATAAAGATAACTGTCAGAGGCACTTAATATTCCAAGGATCAAATTATTATCGGAGCTCGAAAAAGTATTCCTTTATGATTTAAATTCATTCAGAAAATATCAAAGGAAAAGAATCATTAGAATGGACTTGCAGAACTGATTAATAATCTACAAGAATACTTTAAATTCTTTAAAATTCAATTACTTATAACCTATTAAATTTTGAGTTGAATCACTTTGTTTGTTAACCTTTTGAAATGTAAGTAAATATTTGATTTCCGTAGATAGAACAGAATAAATACTTTGAGAGTTTTCAAATATTATTGTTATCAATGAACATTTTCCAATATTTTATTAAAAATACTATTCTAGCTCTGCTATTAAATATTAGTATACCCATAACATAACATTTTACTTTGCCCATACACCACATCATTTCCATTTGATTATTTAATAATTTACTACTTTACCGACATTTACATCCTTGCTTAATCCAAATAAATCCATTTGTTATCGCAAACTTGTATATTAATAGTCACTTGTTTTATTATGATTTGCTTTAATAAATTTTAAAGTTCTTGTCCGAACTGTTTACCACTTTTTTCCTTAGTTTCCTTTCTGCTGTTTTGCCGTCGGCATTTCACATCACAAACTTAAATTCGACTTTTTTCAGTTTCGTTGTTTATGCAATGCTGTGAGACTTTATTTAATCTACTGACTTTTTTTAATTAATGGTTTATTGTTGGTTTATTGCACATTTGAACTCGATTACGAGTTGTTTATAAGTATATACAAATCTTTTGACTTTTATTTTATGTATTCGGTTTATGCCCCGTAATTGACTTTCAAACACTTTATATTAAATTTGTATTAGCAGCACAGCGCAGCGCAGCAAAAAAAATAAGGGACACAATTTAAATTTTATTAGAAAATCCCATTAGATACACACACATACACGCAAGCAGATAAAAGACTTACACACATACAGAACGACTTCCACTTCCGCTTGTAAGACGCCTATATATGTGTGCATCTCTATGTGTGTGTATCCACCACCATCACCCAACACACAGATTCCACTAACCCCAACCCAGATTTCGTATGCAGCCACCCACCACCCAAACCACCCGCACTCAACACACACACAAACACGCTCATACTTGTGCCATGCCGCGCCGCACAATTGAGCACGCTTCATTTGAAAGGTATGAATGAATAACGCGGAAAGAGAGGGAGAAAAAGCGAATCCGAACTTGCAAGGGAGGGGGGGCGGCAAAAGCGCAGCATAACGCGACAAAAAATCATTGCATATTTGCGTGGGCAAACAAAAACAAATGACTGAGCGACAGACAGTAGACAGGCAGAGAGCTGGGTGTTAACAGTTTATTTAACATATGATGTAAATGTAAGCGCTGCTGTAATAGTTTAACAAAATTGAAGTACACTGCCACACACACGTACATGTACGACTGTGTGTATGTATTACACTTCACTACACACTACTACAACTACAAACACATGCGCAGCAGCTGAGAGGGAGCAATGCACGCGACGGTAACGTCAACGTCAGCGTCAACGGCGACGTAATCGCTGCCCCCTTTTGATTACTTTTATTTTTAACACACACAGTCAGTCAGGCGTCCGTCGCATCTTTGCAGACGTTTCGTTCTTGTTGTTGGGTTTGTTGTTGCTGTTTGTGTGTACATATTTAGATATGCTTGTGTTGGTATACTAACATTTAATGTTAGACAGCAGCTCCAAATGCTGGCGGCGTTAAAAGCAGCGACGGAAAAGACAGCAAACGACGACGGCGACGACGACGACGTTGGCGGCTGTCGTTGGGTATCCAAAGCGCAGCAGCAAACGCACGCTGTTAGCACTTAAAACTTAAATGTTTTTCACACACACACACTCACACGCATACAATCGCTTTACATTTGTATGTACATATACAATCACAGCTATCTCACGCACGTTTGTTTTCTTCTTATGCTTCGTTTTATTCTTTCTTTACACTTGGTGCATTTTTGTTATTGCAATCTCATGTGATTTTTAAGCACTTACTGGTAATTTACATTATTATGTATTATATGCTAGCACAGAACACTAAACACACAGAAGAACATTGTTTTAATTAATCTGAAAAAAAACCAAATTCCCAAGCGTTGTTCGTGCACTCGATGCCCGTTGCCCGTTTCGTTCGTCCGCTTGCAAGCTGCAGACGCGTCCGTCGCGTCAAAGAGAAAATGGCTGAATGATGTGAAAGAGAAAATGAAAGACTGATTTATAGAATTCGACAAAAGGCTAGCAGCAAGAAATTCCCTGTTTTTTTGTTGCTGCCTTTTTCAACTCACTCAGAGAGAAGTCGTCGTGTTGTCTCGCCGCACAATGGTGCATTTTCTCAGTTTTATAGAACTGAGTTGATTCTAAACATTAGCTTACTTTTAATGCCAACACGTTGGGAACATTTAATTAATTAATTTAACATAAAAGCTACATTACTTCCGCTTCTCCCTATGTATAAAGTAGTCCGATTTTAATAATTGTTCGCAAGGTATTCATATCGCGATAACCCTCTAATATTGACAAAGTACACAGTGCCACCCAAAAACCGTTTAATTCTTGATATGTATTTCAGTTTGTAGACTAATATCAGTCACTTACTTTGTTTGGTATTGTTTAATTCTAGAATTACTGTCAAAAATTAATCAAATGCACCATAGTACGCCGTCGCGTCGCAACGCTTCGTCTGTGTTTTGTTTGTTCGTGCTTGTTCTCGTTCGGTTTGTTTGGTTCGTTCGTTTGTTCGTTGGCTTGCTGACTCTCTCGCACTCGTTGTCTATCTCTCTTGCGCGATCAGAGAATTTCCCTGTATAAAAAAGGGCCTGTGGGATATTCTAACGGCAACTTTGTACGCTGAGTGGTTTGAGAGCGCGAGTAAGAGAGCATGAGACTGAGCCCCGAGTGTGGCGAGGACTACAGCAATGCCACAAGCCTCGGTTTGGCATCGGCTGCGATAACAGCACCGACTTCCACTTCGGCACACGACCAGACCAATGCACACGCACCCACACGCTTGCATTTCTACATGTGTGCTCTCTTTTGCAGTCGCGCTCTCACTCTCTGTCGCGGTCTCTCCAAATGCCTCTCACGCTGTCTCTCTGAGGTGCAGGGCCAGCAACCCTCGTGGCTCTCTTGCCTCTTGCAACACGTTCTGTTCCCTACGTTTCTGCCCATTATTATTATTATTTTTATTTATATTCTACTTTTTGTTGTTGTTGCTGCTGCTGTTGCTGCAAGCACGTTAAATATTTCCTGTTTGTATGTATGTCGTCGTCGTCGACGTCGCAGTCGTCGTCTCACCACTTTGAACCCGCAAATTGTATATGTATGCTGTGTGCTTGCGTGTATGTGTGTGTGCGGGGGGCAGTTCATGTTATGGTCACGTACACTTTGTCCCCTTCCCCCGTTGTGGCGCTCCTGCTCTCTACAAACATCAACTAGCAGTCCCCACATTGCCGTTATGCGTCTACTGCTGTCGCGTGTTCTGCTTCTTCCTCATCTTCTGTTCCTTCTGACTCCTCTCTTCAACTATTCTTTCTTCCCATTTACGTTGCCTTGTCAGTTTGTGTGTAAGATTGTCGTATTTTTACTTTTCGTTTTCATTTTCTTTGCTTAGCTTAAATGTTTATCTAATTATTTAGACATTTTCCCGACACTTTCGTTCAAAAAGAAATTATTCAATTTAACGCAGAAATCTGAACCAACTAAAATGTAAGTCTGTTAACCAACTGTTATTTACATATAATAATGCTGTAATGTTAATGGATTTGGAGACGTCTGGCTCCAGTGGGTGTGGTTGTTGGAGTGGGGGAAATTTGCATATGTGGAGGACTTACAACACCCAAAAATCCGCATC
Organism: Drosophila dunni; assembly: GCA_018152125.1. NCBI lineage: Eukaryota > Metazoa > Arthropoda > Insecta > Diptera > Drosophilidae > Drosophila > Drosophila dunni. The sequence goes on along the minus strand of JAECXC010000339.1, from coordinate 8,145,107 downwards.
ATTGAAAGGTTTTCAACCAAATTGCCTCAGCTTCCGTTAGCGCTTATTGCTAACCATAAATTAGAATCCTTCGCAAAAGGGGAATTCCCTCAAAGCGTCGAGTGACAAAACCAAACGTCTAGTCCCCATTTCATTCTTTGATTTTTTCTTAATACATTGCCTTTGATCAGAAGTTTCTAATATGCAAAAGGCCCCCCTAAATGCCTGCCACGCCCCTCCCTAATCCATCTATATATAAAGCATATTTGTTTACGCGTCAATTTTGATTTATGTGTGGCATAATTCTAGGCGTTATAAACTGTTTCTGACAACCTCTTTCGATTTGTATGTGCCTCTCCTTCCCTTTAAGTCCTCCTTCCCTTTCAGTCCTTTTGGCTTGAGCTCAAATTTTAGGTTATGTTTCAGTTTCGTTTTCGGATTCGGGTTTGGGTTCGAATATGTAGATGAATTATGGATAGTACGTGTGTGTTGTGAGTGTGTGTTCCTATTACTTTAGATTTGATGTGGGTCTCCCTCATTTACTTATGCTAATTAGCTGCAACTAACCGGGAAAACTGTTGCCCAACATTTCCATCAAACCCATGCTTAAAATAATTAAATCTGATTTAATGAAATTTAATTTAATTAACTGCCAAGACGTTAAACTGTTGATTTTAAGAAAATGGACAGAGGAACTCAGAATTTAATTTATTGCCTTGTCTTTAAGAAATCTACAAGATACTTTATGGGGCAGTAAAAAAAAAATTGATTTCTCTTATATCTTAATTTAAAAAATATATTTATTCCAATATTTTATTTGAGTAATTTATTTATTTACCTAATATCAATATCCATTATTTTCCTGTTTGGTAAATATTTATTCTTCTTTGTAATTCTGTGTTCTAATGTATTTTCTATTTAAAGATACTTTTTCCATGTTTGCTTTAATTTTATCACATGAGTTCCCCCTTCCACACACACGCACACACACATTTATCCTGTACGCACAGCAGAGCAAATGTGGCATAGTGTGTGGCAACAATAGTCACAAAAGATACAAAGATACAATATTTGAAAACCCTTATCAATCGCAATTGCCTTACAGATGCTCTATCTTCCTTCTCCTTCTGCCTCCTCTTCCTTCTCTTCTTGTTGACAAAACGAACAAAGCGAGAGTGAAAAGGAAAAATAGAAATGCATTTTCGCAGTTCTACGTTTTTATAGTTTGCAGGAAAACGCATTGAAAATAAAACGAATACGGGAAAACGGGAAATTCTTGTCAGCATTATTTGGACTTAAGCCCAGAAAAAACTATTTGTCTATTTTTATTGCAGTTTTCCATAATCCTATTTATGGTGTTCATATTCCACAGTCAAAACGTTGATAAGGAAGTAAAAACTCAGCTGATCGCCAGTTGAAAGACTACAACAAATTTCAATTTCAATTTCGTTTCAACCAAAATGTTGACAACTGCATTGAAACTGGCTCCTCTTTGTTCTTCTACTTCCTCTCCCTCTTGCTCTACTTCCTCTTTTAAAACACTTTACGAAAAGTTGACAAAAAAAGATTGTGCTCTGCACTTTGGAGGAAAAAAATGGGAAAACTTGAAACTAATTTCAAAAACTTTACGTTCAGAGGCTGCAAACGAGAGGGAAAAAAAGCGCAGCGCATAACAAACAAACTACAAAAAAAATTGATTGCTGGACAGATCGACTGACTGCAGAACTGAGAGACGGACAAGCGACGAATTGGGGGGCAATGTCAAAACAAATGTAACAGCAAACAAGCAGAAAGGGAGAGCGGGAGAGCAAGCGAGTGAGTGAGCGTTGCTAGCAGGCTGCATGCATAGCATGGAAAGAGAGACGCAGTCGCGACGGCGGCGCTTTTTTATGTTGAGAGAGCCGACGCCCGCTTGCGTCTGCCTGCAGCTGTGATTTGCAGTTGTTGCTGTTGTTGTAAGTGTTTGTTCCCAGCAAATAAAGCGCCGCTAACTCAGTGCACCCCTCTCGCTCACACTTCTGTTTTGCTTGCTAGCCTCCTCTCGCACTCTCGGCGCGCTATCGCTGTTTGTGTGCAGCACATGTTGCCTGCGGTTTTTGGGCTGAGCTCAGCTGTGCCTGCGTGCATGTGTGTGTGGGACTTAGTGCATTTGTGTGAGTTAATGGAAAAGACCATTGAACAACAAGTTTGAGTGCGTGCTGATGTCGTTGCCCGTGCTCGTCTCGTGCCGTGATTACAGTCTTAACGATAGTCGCACCCGTGCAATTGCTGAATGTTACAAATAAGCGCTTTTGTTAATATTACAGCTTCTTGTATTTATTTTCGCCAATTCCCCCTTATGACTGTCCATTGCTACTGGTGATAATCTCCCGCTCCCCATTCTCAACTCTGGCAATCTCCTTTCACCTATTAACAGTGGGCAAAGCACACAGCATGCAGAAAAAGAAGTAGAGGTAGAAAGAAGGAAAGCGCAAAACTGCAGCTTCATTAGCGAGGGTTGCTCTTTGCATTGTACACATGTGTGTGTGCACTAGATTTTTATTATTATTTTCTTTATTGTTTAGCGCGTTATAATTGGGGTGCTAAGGGATTTCTGTTAGGACTCACAATGCATGCACTCGCATGGAAGACCTAAATTCTTTTTTTTCTTCTCTTTCTGTTCATCTTGTTCCTGTTGTTATTGCAGTGGGATGCATGCAGCCGTGTGTCTGTGTGCGTGTGTGTGTGTCGGATCAACAGAGCTTAGCTGTCATGTGAGGTGAACAAGTACATATTTCAGACAGGGTGGCAACCACGTGAGTGGTTAGAACAAGAGCACTAAGAAAGCGTGTAAAAATAGACCAGATAATAGTTGGCATTAGTTGCTTAGCGTAATATGGGTAATGTAGGGCCAAACAGCTTTGCCAAATCAATAAAAACTATTTGCTTCAAAATTTAATTTAATTTCACAATAATTTCCATTTTGAAATAACACTTTTTTCCCAGTGTTTCATTTTGCTGCTCGTTGAACTTTGGACTTTAGGCTTTAATTGTGCAGCGTTGCCAGTCGTTTGTCGTGCTGCGATTGGCTGGCTGGTTAGGAAGGGGCAAGGAGTGGAGCGAAACTCTTAAAAGTTTCACCGTCTGGCCACATTGTGCAGCATTTTACTTTTAGCAAGTACGCCTTAGGGCGCAATAAAATGTTTAATAAATTGCAAAGTGGCAACAACGAAAGAAGCCAAGAAGAAGAAGTAGCAGAAGCAGAAGCACAACAGAAAAGACAGCCCAAGAATGCGGCAAGTTGAAGCTGCTGTCTGCACACACACACACTCTCACGCACAACAATATTCTAATGAAGTTTAAGTGGAAAGCCAAACAAATACGCACAGCCATGTGTGTGTGTGTGTGGTAGGCGTTGGCGTTGGTAGGCGTGGCACGCATTGGCATGCGACGCACGTAAAATGTATTGAATAATTACATTGGGCCGCCTAACGGCATACGAAATGAAGCCGACAAGTGTCTGCCACGCCGGACATTGGCCAAAGGTTGCCACAGCCACTCCCCTCCCCCTCTTCCCCCTTCATTCGTCGTAACAGCCAGCGTAGCCACGCCCACTGGACCCCCTCGAATGGGGCATAATGAGCGCCAGTTTTGTAGCCGCAGGCATTGAAAATTTTCGTGCGCCGCAGGAAGTTTTTTGTCGATGAGATTGATGAACATTTACAAAGGGGCACAGTGCCCCTCTACCGCTACCCCTGCGGTCCCCACTCCACTCCTCCTCTACCCCCGCAGCAAATGCATTTCGAGTGAAGATTGAAATTCGCTGGAATCCGAAGATAATCATGATGTTAATCATGATGAGCATTGAAATCGAAATTCAATTGGTGACTGTTCAGCTGCCAAGTGGTAAGGGGTAGTGTGAGGGAGGAGTACGGTAGGGGTAGGCAGAGGGGAAGGCCGTTGGCCTCGCAAGTAGTGCTAAAGTATCAATCAAAATGCGTGCGGTCATAATCATAAAATTACAATGAAATTTACGAATGCAACGGATCAGGTAAAAAATGCCGAGTTAGCGGCCAAAAAGAGCCATCAGGTAGCATGCAACAGCTGCCAGAGGCACGACCCAGGGCCGGAGACACGGGTGGGGGTAGAGTCGGAGTCAGAGGCAGCCACAGGGTCAGGAGCTGCCTCAGTCGCTGCGTCGGCGTCGACTGTTCTTGAAGAGGCGTCAAAGATGGGAAACGGTTAACCGAAAAAAAATAATACAAAAGATGATTTATCATGGGTGGAAAGAGGAAGGGGGTTGAGGTAGAGGGGGAGTAGAAAGTAGAAAGGGGAAGAGACGTTTATGGAGGCTACAAATTGGATAACTTGAAGCGATTACAAAACTCGAACTGAGGCAACAATCAGCGATTCCCCAAACTGGGAATGAAATCAAAGTGTAAAAAGTTTAAGAAATCAAAAAGAGAGCGAGAAATTGGGGAAGGGAATGGGAAAGAAAGGGAGAGAGAGAGAGAGAGCAGGAGGAGGTGCGGAGAGTAGAAGAGTAAGCAAGTCTAGTATAAAACCCACAAATATGACAAATTTAAATAGTTGGTAAACCTCTTTAGGTACATCTGTTAGTTAAATGTAATGCAATTTACCCGCGAGGGGTCTAAACCTAACTTAACCTTGCCCATTTCTCAACTAGTTTTGAGCAGCGTACGGTTCAAAGACCTAACTTAAAAACAGTTCCTTTAAAATCCCTATAACCTCAATTTCTAAATTGTTTTTCTTCCCTCAATTCTTCAATTGCCCAAACCTACACAAATTGTGGGCTACTTTATGAAAATGAAGGCAATATCAGAAAGGAATTCCATTGCAATATTTAAATGGTCAACTCCCAGTTGGGCATTGCACAAATTTGACAAAATTGACAGAGGTTAGAGGAAGAGTAGGAGGGGAAAAGGGGGACTACAGGTAACTTGTTTCGCACCTGTGTCGAGTGAGCATTTTCAATATTTAAGTTTTAATTTATTTAAAATCAATCTGGCAAAAGTGTTGCCAAAGCAAACGCAGGAAAATTGAAGGGAAAGCCAAGGAAAATGTAAGGGCTAAGGAAAAACCTAAGGAAAATTGCCAAGTGAAAAATCGTGCATAATTTAATTGTCTTGTTGTCGGTGTTAGTTAATCTGTCTATTTGTCTGTCTGTCTCACTGTCTCCTTGTCTGACTGTCTGTTTGCTGGTTTTGTCTGCTGTCTGTCTACCAGTTTGTCTGTCTGTCCAACCTTCCATCTGTCCCTCTGTCAATCTTCTACTTTCAGATCCATTTCATTTGCTGCTGCCTCAAGTGCAACTTTGGCTGTTTCTACTTTACGGTCCTGCCCCAGAGCGTTGCAGCAACTCGTCTCTAATCCACCTGCTGTTGCCACAGACAGGTACCGTTGTCTGCCACCTTACAATAGATACAGTACAGATATATAAATATATATTCATACATTTATACATTTACTTATTTCTGTTTATTTGTGAGTCTGTTAAAGTTTTGCGGTTCGAGTTCATCGTTTGCCTGCCACAATTACAGTGCTTGCCTCAAGTTAACCTACACCGGAACGGCTTTGAGCAGCGTAACCCTGACAATTGCTGCATGCTTTGGTTACTCTACGGAGTTTTTCAGTAGTAGGAAGCTGCTTTTTCAAGACTTAAGGTGGGAATGTGGTGAAAAAATATAATAACATATTAAATAATACTTCAATCAAGTCTAAAATTGAAAGATATAATATTTAAAACACTATAACTGAAACTTTTACTATTTATATTCCTTCTTTCCTTAAGCAATTCAATATCTTAACCCCCTGATAAAGTAACGTGTTTAAAATCTCCCTATAATACACACACACACTTAATTTCTTGATTTAAAACCGATTTGAATTGAACTTAAATGTTAAATGTTCTAAATGTTCCACGAGTGAACGAGTTTAATTTATTATTTATAGATTTTTTATTGTAAATTTCACAATTGAAGCCATTACATTGGGGGATTGGTGGATTGAGTAAAGAAAAACTATTCAATACAATTTGACGACTGTCTGGAGACATGAATTGGGCGGGGAGCGACCCCCCGTCGTAATACAATTTGGGAAAATGGAAAAAAAAAATCAAATAAAAAAAGAAACTTTATACACAAATCCATTAACATTAGAGCGAATGCGGCACATTAAATGGTAATAAAGTCGAACTTGAAAAACATGAACACGCAGCGAGGAGGTAGGGGACAAGGGGGCAGGGTATCAGAGGAGGCAGGGGGTAGGAATTTGAATTTACAATGAGGCAGAGAGTTCTACGAAAATATCTCAAGATGGAACCACAGCGACACATGTGATTGCCACAGCTGATAAATTCATTAAAACCGGACCAGAAAGTACCACGAGGGATATGAGTGCGCAGAGGGGGCAGCGAGGGGAGGTGAGGGGTGGGTAAAAGAGGGGGGAGAAATCGGACCGAAAGATATCAACTGAAATTCAATACCTTCAAACGGGGGATGTTGCATTGTGGGCTCTGCTTCTCTCTCTACCTCTCTCTCTATCTTTCTCTCCGTTTCTCTCTTTCTCCCTTCTCACTCTCCCGTTAGCTGCTATTATGGATGTTTCCTAGTGTCACTATTGTTGTTGTTTTGATTGTTGTTGTTGCTCTCGTGCGGGGATTCAGTTGCAGCTCTTCAAACTTATCACTAACCCACAGTTCCACAATCCCACAGTCCACATGATTTTTTCCTGCCGCTGTGCGCGTCACTTAACAACTACCTTACTAATGTTTGGCTGTGTGCATACCCTGTAAATTTCCGCATATAAAATAGGTAGAAAATATGAGATTTTAGTGGCTCAATTTCAAGCTTAGCTCATAAACTAAGTACACTTAAAATACCCTCTAAAAGACAGCCCCAAAAGAAGGTAGGTATACATCTAGAAGTCAGTGTTAACTTCATAGTTTAAGCTTATGACTTTAAATCAATTTAAACTTAATTTGTATATATCCCAAACGAAGTCACATACTAAAGTCTACACCTAGCACATTCTACTGCTTTTACAGGGTATCTCCTAGCACTAAAACTACCTTTAACTCCCCTGCTTATTTGTTGTTTTCTTTGACTTGAGTTCGACATTGATACAATCGGAAAATATGTGAAGTTTATTCTAACAATTTTCCGTTAATGCACAGCAACGGGTGCTGGGCCAAGTTGTGGCTAAGGAAAAGGGGGCGTGTCGGTTTAGGGGGGCGCACAGGATACGGGGTCGAAGGGCAAAGACTGTGGAACTGCGGCCAATTGTTGTTTGGCTTCTTTGACCAACGAAAAAACGGTTTGAAGGCCGTACAGTTGCTAGCATCGAGTAGCGAGTGGTATCGAGTATCGAGTATGTTTCGATGCCGATGCCGAGTTAATAAATTCAAATTCACTTGAAAATTTCATTTACGAATATTAAATTTCAAAAGGGGACGCAGTCAAAAGAAATGCCATAGAAGGCGGGGGTCCAAGGGGCTCCAAGGGGGCTCCAGGGGCAGAGCAGTGGCTGCGCACTGTGGGTGGGGACTGGAGTGAGTCTGATGGGCGTGTCCCAGCGCCTTTCTAGCAGCATTTACATATGAATAGCTGCTGCAAATCGAATGAAAGCCAAAGAGCCGTAGACCGTGCCGTACTTTGAGCCGGAATCGGAGTCCGCAAACACACACACACCCACACACACCCCTCAAACACACACACACACATGTCCCCCTCTTCTGGTTGGAGACTTTTGCAATTGCCAGTGAAGTATTAATGGCAGCATTTGAATAACAATGCAGCAGCCGCCAATGTCGTTGGCGCCGGGACACCGACAACAACAAAGGCAAAGTTTTCAGTCAGCGCCACAGCTCCACCTAGCGGAGAGTGGGGGTAGTACAGTGAGGTGCGGTAGGAGGTAAGTGGAGCTGCGTGTGGGTTTGAGGTGACAACTGCCAGCGACAAGTGGCCCAAAGTGCAAAAGGCCAATTTGTGTTGCATTTTGCTCAGGTTGTCAGCTGGCGCCCACTGGCGCTCATTATTTGCAACTACTGTCGGTCAGTTAGGACAAATTAGTCTCTTTCTAAAAGTCTTAGTTCATGAGTCGCAAATTAAGGCAACAAAAAGCAATAAAATAAAATAAAATTTATTCAAATATACATACTTATAATACTATATATTGAAGATATAATTTACTATCCTTCAGTTACTTTTTGTCTGCATTTTAAATATGCCTAAAAGGAAGGCATGATTTATGTGTAAATATAAAATAATAACACAAATTCTAATTCGATCAAAAGAGCGCTTAAACGATTCCTCAAGTTAAATACAGTCCACAACGTATAATTTTGTATCCCATCGGATTTCGATAGTTATAATCTGAAGTGGAGATTCCTTTAATTATCTTGGAGTTTGATGTGTGAACTCTAGTTCATGTCTGTAATTTCAAACTGAAGAACTGTGTGATTAGCGTCTCGGGGATCAGTCTCAGCGGGAGAGAAATGAAACTCTCAAGATTTCTGGGAACCTTCGGGGCTACTTCAAATATTCTTCAAGAGAATTGAACTGGAAAATACTTCTAGGTAAGAAGCCGAATTCAAAGTGAAATATTTAACTTATTTTCTAACAGAAAGCATGAGCTTTAAAGGCTTCTAATGAGAGGAAATACCCTATACTCTATAACTCCTTTGTAAAACTGAAAATTTCTAGGTTTCCAACTTTTCAAAATGTGTCAGAACACAAAAAAACTCCAACTCCCAAGCCAAAATTCAAGTGCTTTAAATTCTAGTTATGTGGCCAAATGCTGTGACTATTTTAGCCACGTTCGTACTATTTCTGCCCTGTAAGTGCACACCTACACGCCCTAGTAGGTAACTCTATTTCTCCTATACTTTCCGTAGCCCTCAGAAGTCAATGTGTGGACTGCAGCAAACACTGGCATGCAAAGTGCAAGACTAAAGTCACGGGTTACTTTTGTGAAGAAGACGCGAGTGTCTTTAAAGAGGTTTTGGAACCCTCCGAATACCTGACCAGCACCCGAGATCCCTTCAATTTGTACTCCAGTTGTGTGCCCTATCCACTGAGATTGGGCAAGTTATCAACTCTTCAAATTCTTATAGTTAAACTAAATCCTAATCGTTTAGATTATGTCAAGGACTACTGCTGTTTCTGGTCAGAAAAACTTGGTTGTCAGCTGACGTTAAATCCACAGAAGTACGTGTATGGTAACCCCAAAAGACTCTGTGATCTGTGCAGCAACAGATGCCAGTGCGATGGTAGTTTGAGCATAAGATCGTTTAGCTGCTTCTTTCTGTTCGGTCTATCTTTATTCCTACTACAATTTATCTAAGAGGAGAACACTTTTTGTAATTATTTGAGTTTGTATAGAGTCGGGGTGTCTACGTAGAGTTAGTTTTAAGTACAGTAACATTTGTCGTGTTAAATTTGCAGTATACAATAAACTTGTACCTTTATAGCAAAGTGGAGCGTCGGTTTGGGGTTGCTTTTTGAGGTTAGGAATGGAATGGAATGAAACACGCTTTAAAGAAAGGTACGGCAACAAACTTAGAAAGTGTTATGGAGAAAAATTTAGTGTAAATCGGAATTCCATGGGATGTTTTCAGTACTTGAATATACTGTTGTATTAAATATCCCAGATTTGTACATTTATATCAAAGTGGAGCGTTTGTTTGGGGTTGCATTTTGAGGTTAGGAATGGAATGGAATGAAACACGCTGTAGAGAAAGACGAAGCTGAATTCCGTGGATGGTTTTCAGAACTTGAAGCACTATACTTTATCTTTCAGATCAATTAAACTAGTTCTACAGCTAAACTATTAAACAATTGACTCTTTGAAGCTAAGTCCACAGTAAAATATTGTATGGTTAGTGCCCTAAGGGTTGCCAACCTTACCTTTACATGATCAAAAACACATTTTCCCAAATGACTTAATTTGGGCAATTAACAATTGGTTTCTCTGCTTCCTTTTATCTTCTAGCCATAAATGTTTAACTAGTTTTCTGCCTCTGACTTAACCCACAAATCGAGTTATTCCTCTTGCTAAACCATCAAATTTAGTTGGTAACTTGCCCAATTCCTCAATTGCTCATCTTAAACCCAATTTGAAGGCATATAGACTGTCAATCTGTAACAGTGGCTAAATGACACTCCACACACAACACACAACACACACGAACAACAAATTGTTGTTGTTGTTGTTGTGTTGGGGGCACATCTAATGAAATTAAATGTATCAGAGACATTCGAACAGAAGCCGTGAGCTGGAAGTCTTGAGTCTGGAATCTCGAGACTAGAAACTCGAAATCGTGAACTGACCAATACACTTGAGTGATTGGACATCAAGTGGAGGAGTTCAGGAGCAGTAAACAGGGGGAGAAGGGAGGGGTCGAAGGGAGTCTGGAGACAGTGTTCACTGTAAGTGCGAGAATGTCCCAAGACTGTTTGGTACGTGACTAGGAACATTATTGTTTGCTTATCTACACTTAATTGCTTCTGGCTACACTTAATAATATGGTATTGCACACACACACACACACACTGCTACACCAGAGGCACAACGTCACCGTCATCATCATCGTCATCGTCTTCGACTTATTGTGGCAAAGTTCTCTGGACTACTCCTCCTCCTCCTGCTCCTCCTTCTCCTCCTACTCCTGCCACAACTTGTCGTCATTGCTGTCAAGGGGGAAGGTAGTTAGACAGAGACAGCCACAGCTAGAGTTACTGGTAGTGGGAGCGGAAAAGCACAAGAGTCTGAGCCGCCTTGGCCGCATTGTTTGTTCGGGTTTTTCACTCTGCGTTGGTCGTCGTCATCATCGTTCAACATTTCTTTGCTGCTCTCTGCTGTTACCCGTTAGTAGACAGTAATAGGGTATGCTAGAGTCGTGGAAATGTAGCTTATAGCTGCTATATACACGTTTCTTCACTACTCAGTGTTGCACGCCAACTTCCTCTAAAATTCCCAAGCAATTCCTTTGCAAACCGAGTTCCTAGTCAAAAGTTATAGCTGTTTTAAGTTTAAGCGCCTAAAAGCATGCTGCAGTTTTTTAAACTCCTAGTTTTAGCCTCTTAGCTCTAACTACTGCTTACCCCACTTGCCTAACGGGTATTTCGTAGTCAGTAACCTCTCGTAACTCTACTGGTCTTTATACAATTCGATATTTGTTGCATCATAAAAAAAGGGCTTCTCGGAGATTTCATGTTGTGGCTTTCCCACTCCTCCCAGCAATGCCCCAACCCATTCCATATCGTTTCATACCGTTTCCATTCCATTCCATTTCAAGCCAAGACTACAACAAGCTAGGCTATTTGTTGTCCGTTCTTCTGCTTCCTCTTCATCGCTTTTCTCCCTCTTCTTTGCTCCGCTTTCTGTTCTCCTCTTTCAATTTAGTGGCATGAAAAATTTCATTGGAATTGGTTTTTATTGTGGGCTTGTTTTGATGGATTTTTCGGTAGGTACAAATTGTATGCCGCTAATGGAGCATGTGGCACTTGTCTGTCTCCCTCTCTCTATCCCTTTCTCTCCCTCTATACCCCTCTCTTTCTCTGTGTGGGTAGCTGTAGCTAAGTAGTTTTTTTTGGGGTTTCAATTTCTTGACAAGGATCATTAACTCAACGAAATCAAACAAAATATGTAAGCAACTTGTTTGAGGTGTCAGTTACTCTCAAATCTTCTCTCTCGTCTCATTTTAGCAAGTTCATAAAAAAAGGTTTTGTAGTTTTCCTAGTACTCAGACAAAAGAACGGCCTTTTGACAGGTGGGAGTTATGGGAATCTGTTGCATTTACAGCGTAAATTAAGACAGGTGGGAGTTGCGCTGATCTCGTCAGGAATGTGACTAGAAGTTTCCTCTAATGTTCGATTTTATCTTTATTGGAGTCTTCGGAAGAAAGACCCTTTCTAAAAGAGACCTAAATTGTAGTTAAATTTGAGGTTACAACTGTAGTTTAAGTAGATCGTTGTTTTACGCCGATTGAGCTAATATTCTGTTAGTATGTTTGCTATATTTGCTGACTGTAGCTTTAAACAGTCTGAGAAACTATATACTACAATGTATATAGAACTAATGCTTTTTGAGGTTTTCCCACTTACAAATCTTTCCTTTTCCTTTATCTTTATGTTTCACTTAAGATCGATCATATTTTTCTTTTCCTTAGTTTTTCAAAACGCCGTCTTCAATCATAGATTTCGTTTTCATTTCTCTTTCATTTCCAACTGTCAATCCAATCTGCAATCTTTTCACCGTTATGCACCGCATTGATTCCCAGATCAATCTATCATATCCGGTTCAGTTTGGTTTTATTTTTCCAATTTTCTTTCGCTTGCCACGCCCTCTTTTGTGGCATGCAACGCATGCTAAGAACATTCTTGCGTACAGTGTGTGCTGGCTACAGCAGACCACACGTCACAGGTTTTACCCTCCGACAGTTTACCGCTGAACCTCCTCCCTGTCCTGCCCTGCTCCTTCCCCAGTTCTTAGCTCTCCCTCACCCTTACTGACTCTTACGCTCTTGTTTCTTGTCGCCTTCTCCCTCCTGCTCTCAGTCATCAATCTTGAGTGCTAATTGTTACGAATTTTTGCACCCCTCCTGCCCTCCACCTATCCTCCTCTCCTCCCATTTTCCCTGCCTGTTTTGGACGTTTTCTCGGCTGTGGAAACTGGAAAATTCCTCACAGCTGCGCTTGGAATCGAACCCACATGACAATTGCTAATTTGGTGGACTGTCTCTCTCTTTCTCTCCCTTTTTCCACTCTCCCCCTCTCTGTCTTTCTTCATTTTCCCAGTCCGTTTTAATCTGCCCTATCGGTAGCTGCAATTAGGGGGCGTGTCGCCGCCCGGAAGTGCGTGACTTGCAATAGTTGACGCCCATGAGCTGTCTCGAGTGTGTGTGTGTGTGTGTTTGGGTGTGTGTGTGTGCTGGAAAATGTCTGCAGCCAGTGGGAAATTTTGATTGTGTTGAAAAACTCAAATAAAAGAATCAATAAACATTTCACAACATATGCCAAAAAAGAATTCATTGCAGGCCCATAGAAATAATACTCCCCCAAGGGCAACGTTCCCCAACTTTAGACATATGGAGCCAAGACTTTTTCTCTCGATTTTCCACAAATAAACCGGATATTATTGTTGTCTTTGCTTTTCTTTCATTTCATTCATTTCTTTCTAATATTTCTGTAGTTTTTCATTTCAATTCTTGACTTTACCTCGAGCACAGAGTAGTTAGTGTGAGAGGGCATTACTTCATATAGCTCACTCTTTTACTCCTTTATCTCTTCACTTATTTGATGTCTTTTAAAGTCACAGTTGAGTTTTGCTTACCTGTAATGAAATAAAATAAAATAGTTAACCTTGGTTGGGAATTGTAAAAGAAGAGACAGCAGTGGGGTTTGTGGGAAAGAGAGAGAAAGAGAGAGAGAGAGAGGCAGCGCTGTTGTTGTTCAATTCCCTGTTCCTTTGGCCACTTTCTAGGCCAGACATCTGTGGCTCGCAATCAAAACAAGAACAATAAGCCTGATTTTCATCCTTTTCCTGGCTTCCTACACTTTCCCCTTAGTCACCCCTTTAGTTACCCTCTTTAACCCGCTCTGGGTCTCCCCCTTGTAATCCCACGCAAGTCCAGGCGATTAACCGAACCGCACTGAAAATTGCAGTCGCAAAAAGAATGCAGATAACAACAACAGATAACAGACAGAAGCAGCAACAACAACAACAACAACTACTGCGATGACATTAACAAAAGAGACGACGAAATGTGGGCACAGAAAATGCGAGTAAAACAATTCCAATTAAAAGCGATAGGCTCTTAAAAATAGTGGAAGGGTGAGCGCAGGAGGGGGATGGGAAGGTGGAGGGCTGGGAACAGCACAAAAGTAAAGCAACAAAAAACACACGCACATGAAAAGGCTAAAGGCAAAAACCTCAAGCCAAAAAGTCAGCACTGAGCACTGCATTTGCCTGCGAAGCACGGAAGAAAGGAAGGCAGGAGGGGAGGGAAGGCAAGGTGGGGAATAGAGAGGCAAAGGGGTAAGGTATAGACGGGCGCACAGACAACTACAATTTATAAATATATGTATGCGATTAAGACCCAAAAACGTGTTAAAACAAACCGCAGCAAGCAAAGGGTTCAAAGCAGGCGACAGCACGCAAAAATACCCTGTAAGCGCAAAAAAAATATTAGAGAAGCCATTAAACAACCTCTTTATATAAAAACAACTCTTCCTTTACTATTATTTTTCTATATCCGATACTTTATAGTGTCCTCAATGATATTCTAAACTTCCTCCTCTAGTCTATTTTACTCTTCTCTTAAATTTGTCCTCTACTCTTCTTTCCTAACCTGACCTGTCCTGTCCTCTACTCTATACTGATCTCCTCTTCTCATCTGTACTCTCCTTCCGCCTATTCTAACTATTTTCTTCCAATTTGTATAGATTTAAATTAAATTTCCTTTTCCTTTTCCCTCTGAATATTCCAAAAATACTTCCCGCCTTTTCAATTATACCCAATTCAACTACAACTACGAGGTATTCATAGACAACAGCATAGACCGGAAGTGAAAATGCATACAATAGTTAAGGAGCAGGGGTCGGTGGCAACAACTGTTAAACTCCCACGATGTCAATACACTGAGCGAAACAGGAGCCACCCCAGTATATGACTCGACCTGAAATCCTCAACCAAAGGAAAAGACTTTTTACCCCTCGCGTGGTGGAGGGGGAATCAATGATGCTTAAGCCGTACCCAACGTTATTGAACACTCTGAAAGGGGCAAGCCAAAGCGTGTGAGGGCGTGGCAACGCCTACATTACTCTGACAGGCTAACCCCTTGAAACCGTAGCGGTCAATCAGTTTACAACAATAACAACTTTTGAAGGGTTAACACGTGGTCCACGGCTATATTCACATCCATCTGGACACGTGTCGATAGGCAGCGAGGGGTGGGGCCATCCAGGGTATTGGCTGCGTCTCGTCTGCTTTTCGTTTGGGCATTTTGTATATTCAATTAGCTGCCGTTTCGTTCGCGTACTCGTCCTCGACCCTGTTTTCCCCACTTGCTTACATTTCCGGCATTAGTCTCGCGTTGGCTGCAATAGGCGCTACCTTATGTCCATGCGGGGCTGCCCACTTGTTTGCATTTCTAATGCAATTTGTGGCTGCAACGCTTTTGTTATTGCTACATGCCACAAACACCCCTCCCTACACCCACCCCTCTCACTCGCACTCCCACTCACCGCTCTCCGCTCCATGCGCCAAGTGAGGTCCGAAATTGTGTGGCGTGTCGTGTCCATTAACACCTTTGATGGCCATAATACATATTCATTAATTCGCAATTCTGAGGGAAATTCGCAGGTGATTTGGACAGTACGGCTCAACGGGGTTAAGGGGCAGCGAGTACAGTAGGCAGTAGGTGGTAGGGTTGAGTGGTGCTGCCCATAATTGCATACAACACCCATTTGATTAGCTTACAAAAAGATCAGAGATTGTCAAAGTTGAGCAAAGGTTGAGATTTATTTAAGTTGATCAGGAGTTCTGAATGCTTACTCTAGGTAGTGTTGAGAAACCTTTAGCAGTGTTTTTAGGCAACACTAGAAAACTTTAAGCCTTCTAGAATGCAGACTCTGCTAATAGCTCTATTACCTCACAGAATAATCGATGAGCTAGTCTCCTGATACTCCTTCTACTTCGCCATTATAATAGCACTACTTATGTCCATTCTAACCTCAAATTAAACGCAATCACAACCAAGGCCCCGAGGTGGGTTACACAACTTACAGCTTGGCAGGGTTACCAGGTATTGCTCGAGAAGTGATTGACCCGAGCAGTGTCTGCGCACACCCACTAAAAGGGGCGTGCATAGTGGGCGTGAAACGGTCATCGTTTTGTCTTACACATTAGTTAAAGCTTGCGGCAACAACAACAAACTGACAACTGGAAATAACACAACAAAACACTTAAGCACAACACTTTTAATTTCACAGTTGCCCTCGAAACTGAATGGAAAACCCCTTTTTGGGATGTACCCACCGCTCCCCTTTTTCCCAGGGTGAAGCGGGGGCGAAGACGAACTTGTAACTGATGCCCGGCACGTGGACATGGCAGACAAACACGATGATGAAGAGCAAGATGATTGCCCGCGGCAGAGAAATGAAAACTCGGAAGAGCAGGGGTTTGCTCGAAATAAGATGAGATGTGGAATGCAAAACATATTCTGCACTATTTAAATGTGATTTGTATGAGGGAGGAGGGAACAGGAGACAGGGCACACCCTGTGCGGCACGCGCACAAATTAGTGAGCAGCAAGATATGAAAAGCGAGTCTCGTGCCAAGTAAAAACTACAACAACCACAACGAAGGAACAATCAAAATTAACATAACAATGCAACAACAACAAAAGTGTTGAAAAAACCTATATATATAGAGATATATGTACGGTAAGCCGTACTGAAATGAGTTTGTATCGCAAGAACTTGAAATTTACTTCCCATCAGCTCGAGCTGCTCCCTCCACTCCTCCCTGCTCGCTGCTCGTCTCTTGTTCCTCACCTTCGTCAAATAACAATGGCAAGAGCCGCAGCGAGCTGAGCCCATAATGAAAGGGTAAGCCTCTGAGCCAGGGGACAGCCGGTAGAGCACAGGGAGAGGCGAAGGTACGGCCAAGCAGGGCGGCAGGGAAGGTACGGCAAACGAAACCATTAAAACCTAAAAGAAACAGGCAGTGAGCTTGGCTCCTTTTTGCCTCTTGCTGCTCAGACACAAGCACAACACACACACAGTAACGCACACACACTCGCACACACACACACGCACTTCTAGTACTATGTAAAGCGCGTATTCCCAGCGGGCACTTAATTTACTGCCTTGCATTGCACACATTTCATTCTATGTTTCATTTCTCAAACGTTCCCCCTTTGGCTGACAATTGCACGCGCTGTTGCCACACTTCATGCTACACTGTAGTCTAACTTCTTGCTGCTTTAAAGTGTTCTTTAAAGCCAAGTCCATAAAGTTAAATTTAAATTAAATACTTGTAATATTTTCCTATTTTATTTACGCTAAAAAACAACTATTCCCCTGAGCCATAATTCGCTCTAGAAGCTGTCAAAGTGCTGCACTTGGGCTGACAACCCTGGCCATTCTCCATAATTATTGGATTGGCGTTTTCTGTGCTGCTTTTATAGAGCACGCGTGCCAGCCTAGTAATCATCATATTGAAGACTGAGCATTATGATAATAATAGTGTGCCAAATGCTGTCTTTGGGCTGTACTCGCATAGGGTTGCGATGCTGCCAACAACAGTTGTTCAACAAGGGTTGCCTACACTCCATCACGACTCTCTCACTCGCTTCTCAATGTTGTTTTTTGTTTAATTTTGAAAATATTTGCGCTATGCGTGGAATGCATTGAGTTTTGTAAAATTTTAATCTTTTTTTCCAGCTTAAAGCACTTCAAGGAGAGAGGCATCAAAAAGGAGAAAAAACAGTAGAGAACTGACATGAAATGGCAAAGTCTATAGAGCTATATCATCGTATATAATTGCAGGAGATTTTGTGTGTGTAGGTGAGGTATTTCGAGTGGATTTTAAAGGTATTGCGAGAGGCCCTTTATATAAATTTATGTGCCTGAAACTGAAGAACTTTTAGAACTGTTTCTTCGAAAGCGAGTTAGAAATTTTCATATAGTTACCTACCTAGTTACTAGAGAATGGTAGGAGCAGTTAAGCAATAAATCCTCCACTGGTAGAAGGAAAAATATATGAATATTGAGATATAATTAAATACAAAATTTGAAAAGCTTCCTAAACATTTTGTGAATATTTTTCTTTCCCTTTCACCCTCAACAAAACAAGTGCTTAAAGTCACAGATAACTTATTCCATTAACAGCTTCAATCTCACACATGACTCCTTACCGATTCACAGAAATTCAGCAGCTTTTTCAATTGCTTCCAGTTCAATGCGAATGCAGCGAAAGATGCGAATCTTTGGCTTTTGTTTCAGCTGCGATGCGATTCATTCATTCGTTTCCATTTCATTGAAAAGAAAATCGAAATCGAAAACAGATTCAAAATCGACAAATTCAACTAATTTGCATTTTCGATTTGCATATTTACACACAATCCACACACACGAAGCCTACGAAGAGCGAGCAAGTGACTGCATAGAAAATGGTCTTCTCTTTCCACACACCCTCCCCTCTGCCCCTCTTCACCCCCACAGTAAAGCATGCAAATTTTGTGTCATTGAAATTAAATTGATTGCAAATACTGAAGATTGACTCGAGTACTTGAAACAAAGGTCGTGTGTACGGCCAAAAAAGGGTTAAGAACTGGCAACTTCCTCCCTTGGACTCCGCTGTTGATTTCTGACGGAGTACAAGTCGGGGACAGAGTGGAAAGCCATGGCGCATAATTGCAGTTTGTGCGTCAAAGGGTTTTTCGAGCCGTTCCGGGGGCTCCAGGGGTTCGAGGGGTTCCAGGGCTGCAATTGTGCCAAATGCCATTAATGAAAATCACAAACACAGCGAATCTCAAACTCTAAACTCCCTCTAAACTCTTGCATTCAGGCACATGCCACAATAAGTTGCAACCCTAATTTGAAATTAAGCAGCACACACTGAAATTTTCACAGCATTTGGAAGGGGACAAATCATGTCATGGCTTTTGAAAGTGCATTTTTTGAAAGAGAGTTGAAAGAGCTGCATTAAAGAGCCAAAGAAGTTATATCAAGACCTTAACTGAATAGAAGTAAAACTTTTGCCTGCCAATTTGGCATAAAGTTTCTTGGCCAACTTGGTGTAGGGCCGTGCAGGTGGAGCGGAGGGGTCAAAGTTTGGCTACTTTGGAAATTGGCACAGCCAAATCAGTTGCGAAACAAGTTTATTGAACAATTTATCAGAGCAGGGGTGTGGCAGTGGGGGAGGGGTTGGTAATGGTGTGTGCGGGGTGGAGCGGGGTGCGTAGCTTGTCAAAAAATGGCAGCACGCGTCTGCAGAGAACTCACTACTTCCACAACAGCTGATTATGATGATGGGCTTAGTCTCTGGGGCTCAGTCAAGGGGTGTGTGCTCATTAGAGATGCCAGCGTGATGCGATAGTAGGTATCGGTAAAGGAGTAGGTATCGGTAGCACAAAGGAAAGAGTAGGGTGTTATTAGTTCAGAATTGCAGAAAGTTAGGTTAGGTATCTGATTATTTATATTTATATCTCATAACTTCTTAAATCAAAATGGAATTCCTACAAATTCCAGGTTAAATATTTCTTTCAGTGCACACACACACACTCGGCAAGTTGACAGGTTCCGTGATGCCTTAACCCCGCCCACTCTGCGCCCATGGACTGTGGACTGAGGGGTTGCACCCTCCCTTGACGCACGGTATTTACTTAGCTGGGATTTCCTCTGCTCCCTTCCGGCATCGAATTCAATGGCTGCTTAAATTCAACTAAACAAATTGGAAAATTTTGTAAAAATTGGTTTATGATGCTGACATTTGTGTGGCAACAGTGTTGCCAACCATCTAACAGTAATAAAGCCCTGAAAAAATGTGCAATCAAGGGGAGACAGAGAAAGAAAGAAGGGGAGAAAATGAGAGGGAGAGCAAGGGAGCGCGTGAGTGGAGAATTTGAAATTTTTTGTAGCGGATTTGGCGAGTCACTCGTCAAGGTGTCGAGGGTTTTGGACTTTGCATAGGCAATGAGACCTTCCATAAGGGCTGACAACTTGCCAGGGCTGAAGATTGACATTTTGGGTAAACGGGGGGTAGGGGTGAGGGGTAGGGGTGAATGTAACGCAAACAGGTGCTGAGCATTTGACAGGCGAGGGGCATTAGGGATTGATTTTAGAGTTGTCATCAATAAGAGCTCGACAGCAAGTGGATGAGCATAAAACAAATCAATGGAATGGAATCCACTAAAGGCAAAGAGCATGAAGATAAAATATCACACACACTAAACAGAGTGTTAACTTCCGGGAGTAAATCAGCAGTACGTAAATAAGTTATAAAGTTAAGGAATAATTCAACTTTAAACTTAGCTTCAGAATGAAATCTAGCCTAACTTTTATAAAGTTTGTTTTTTTCAGTAAACATTTATTTGTTCTATCTAAAAGTCTCTTTAACTAGCAAGTCTCGAGTCAAAGTCCAGCTATAAAGAAAATTAATTATGCTTTTATTTCAGTGGCAAAAGATTTTCAACTTAATTTCGCAATATAAATCCAATCTAGAAGCTTTAAATTACAATAACAGCAGCTGACATTGGCCAAGTGTAAAGTCATTAAATTGATAAATAACCAAAAACTTTGCTCATAATCGCAACGAGTGGAGCCGAGCACGTAAAGTGTCTACAAGGAGCAGCTAGTGGAGGAGTAGAGGGGGAGAAGAGTAGGGAAAGTAGAAGACGAAGAGGCACAACATCATGCAGAAGAAGCAGAGCAAGACTTAGGCAAAGCCCAACATTTATCAAAGACAAACAGACGCGAAGACTTTGCAATAAAATGAAACGGATCTCAGTGAAATCCCGCATGTTCCATCCTGTTTCAACATGTTTCATCCTGTGCTTGTTTAAGCCCGTAACGGTAGCTGCCAAATGTTTGCTTAAACAATTTGTGGATACCCAGCGGGGGCGTGTCCAATGAAGGGGTGGCTTGGATAGCTCCCAGCACCGTAGCTGATCCATTTAAATGCCGCACATAAATTACCATATATACTCTGGGTCCAGGGCTGACAACAGCAGAACTTTGAGGGCTCCACACACACACACACACACGCACACCCACTCCCCTCCACTCCCAACACACCTTTGCAATACATTCGACATTTGGACGCATCATTGAACACACTCTCAGTGTACATATTGATGTATTGACCGACTGCATTGAATGATTGTCCAGTTGACAGCGAATCAAGTCAACGCGCAAATGTTACTAATAATATTACGTCACTGATAGCGGGAGTGGGAGGGTGGGAGGTTGGTAGGGTGGGGGAATGGGTGTGGAAGTGACAACGAGCGGTAGTGCCTGTTTGCCACACTTTGTGCCCTCTTTTGCCACTCCACTCCACCTCATACTCCACAACTCTTACGCTGACATGGAGTGACAACCCTGGGCATGTTTTTGGCGGTGGTGGCGCTACCAACTTTAGCCCCAGAGGCGCTTCATTACTTTAAATGCTTTACACGTACAACATTTAGGCGGGCGGACAGACGGCGACACTTTGTCTAGCCCTGTAGGCCTCTAACCAGAAAGCGGGTAGCTGAAGTTTGTCACGCAGTTTGCTAGAGTTTTAGTAGGAGTCACAAGCAATACACTACTATACAGACCATATTGTATGGTTTACAATTTAACCTCAAATTCCTTCCTAGTATTTATTAACCTACCAAATTCTAAGCTCTTCCATCTGCTCTACCTTTGAGCCCTCCCTTTTGGTAGCGTATACAAACTTCGTTGTTGCCATATCTACTTTTCCATTGTGCTACACACACCTCGTTCCAGGGCTGTATCACTTTATTGGTGCATGTTGTCGTGCCCCTGCCACCAAGCCAGTCCCACTCCCCTTTCCCCCTCATCCCTTCCACGACCGTGCAACGCACGGCAAACGCATTTTGCACGCAATTCAATCTATTTTTCTTTTCATTCGCAATCTTTTTGTTACGGAAACCTTCTGTGGTAGACGGATACGGCAAAGATGCGAATGGATGATGTCGCTCAACTTTTCCCTCTTTTTTTTTTGAAGTCAAACTTGTGTTGTTATCTCCGGAAAAGTAGGCGGGGCAGGGGGAGAAGTCGTAGCGAATTGCATTCGGGGAGTTCACTTTTTTCATCTCTTTTTTTTTTGCTTATTACAATGATGCCACATATTGCTTTTATTACACGTTGTTGCACGTCGAACACTCCACTTGAACGTAGGCTTCCCGCAATCAACATAAACAAAATTGGAAAACCGTAAATGAAGAACAGTCGAAAGAAGAAGAAGAGTTCTTCTTGTTTCCATCTCAATAAAAGTTGATTGAGGGGTCAACATAAAACTGATTAAGTGATTGCACTGCCCACAAATTGGACACATCCAGCAGATTCCCCAATTGGGTTATAGAATGGCCATAATGACGAAATTTCCATACCATTTTACAGCCATCAACTTGAGTATTATTGCTATATAGTACACCAAAAAGAAATGCTTGAATTTGGATCTTTATTTCTTCAGGTGATTGGATGTTTGGATAAGGAGTGGAGTTCTCAACTTACTAGCATATAAAGATCGGGTTTCATCAAAACAGTTTAAAAATCTATAGAATTCAGCGAATATAATTTAATACCAGATAACTTTAAGATCAATAAATTTAATATTATACCGTTTTGTAATTAAAGCTCTCAATTTAGAAAGTAAGTATTTTATCGACCCTTTAGGTATACAGTCCCTGTTCTACTATATCCTTTGAGTGAAGGGATCTTTAATAACTATGCCGAGACGAGCCACTTAAAGTTTAAGAAGTCTTTGGCTTCGGCAGAGAAAGGCTATAAAAAAAGTGTTACATGGACAATTAAGTTTTTATGAAACATTTCCGTTAGGTGGCGCTAGTGTGCAAAAACAAGTAAACAACATGCACACACGCACACAATCACACAATCAAGCAGACGAACCGATTCGTTGCTGGCGCCAGACTCATTCGCATTGTTGCTCTATGAGTGTGTGTGTGTGAGAGAGTGGGGAAGTGAGAGTAGCCAAAGAGTGGAATTGGGCTGAGTTTGTACTTCTAGCAAAAACATACGCTTCGCAGCGCATAAAAATATTTGCACTTGTGTGAGTGCGTATGTGTGTGCTTGTGTGTATGTGTATTGAGCATGTTCGTGTCTGAATTCTTATTTAAATACATTTTAATTAGTATTTATTGTTTTTGTAGACGGCTGGCGTTGCCACTTGGGTAAAACCTCCTTACACTTCCCAATTACCCAGACGGGCACTTAACACTTGCCAAATTAGACATGCAACAGCAACAACAACACTAACAACAACTCCACAACAGCACACGCCAAGGGGTTAAGCTAATCAAAAGTCATAAACTCACACACAAGCGCACACACACACATAAGCGTGTATAAACTGTGGCTCAGCTGAACATCAACGTCAACTGTTACTTCTCCCTTACCTCCAACTTCCCTCTCCACTCCTCTCTTCCATTGAGCATCAAACCCAATCACTGTCTTTCTTTCGACTCTTTCGGCAAAGCAATTAACAACGCTTTGATTAACACTCAACGCCATCGTACGTCGTCGTCGTCGTGCGTCGTTGACAATGACGACGACAGCTGGCAGCGCTGTCCCCCCCTCCCAGCAGAACAACAGAAGCTATGCAGCGGTTGTAACAGCAGCTTAGATGCTGCCTGTTAACTAACAGTTGTCAATTACAGACGCTGTCGCTATCATGCCGCGCTGTTAAGCTAATGAAAGCATTTCGCTTTGTACGATATGCAAATGTTTGTGCGTGTGTGTAGCCGAAGTGACCACTGAATCGCCCTTCGTCTAGTAGTCGGCGCTGTTCGGTTCGTCTGTAATTAAAGTGCAGTACGTGTTGGGCTTAGTTCGTGCCGTTTTATGACTAGCTCTTCATTAAGCTCTGCCGCTGCCTTGCCTCTGCTGCGACTTCTGTCGCTGTTGTCTGGGGTTGCTTACGCTTAACAGGCGGATGTGTCGCTTTTGGTCGTAGTCCTGTAATAAGTTATGACACTTTTAACGCCCACTGTGCCGTGGGGCTGCAAACATGTGTGCCTCTGTCCCAGTGTGAGAGAGGTGGGCTTGTGCGTGTGCTTTAACCACCCTGTCGTTTGGTTTTTTGGGGCCACAAGATGTTCATTGAAGCGCATAATCGCATGTTAAATGTGTAGTAATTAAAATATTAATTTCTTCGCTTCAGTCTTCAGACTGGCGTCACTGTCTGTTGCCTTGCGGTTTGTCTCTCTTGTAATTATAGTTTCGTTGTGTCGTTTCGCTGTGTCACGAAACTTGACTTGAGAAGCGAGTAGAGAGACCGTAGAGAGGGTGGCTTAAGCGCAAACAGAGTTAATAACTAATAAGTTGGCTGTAAGTAGCGTTAATAACTAGCAGCACTGTCAGAAATTCCAGAACTTGTTAAAATTTAATTTACATCAAAGATTAAGTAAATAATTTAATAATAAAGTAATACAAATTTAATTGAACCTACTACCAAACCCAATACAAAGCCCAAAACTGTATAACATCATAAATCCAGTAATTTCCGTCTCAAAATGGTTCTGACATTTGCCTATTATTAAAATAAAAATTTATGAAATTTTAAACTCGCTTTACTCCGACTTATATTAGCTCCATTATGCAGACTGTAAAAAAAATAATTCTTTCAACCACCCAAACGTATAGAAAAGTTTTGGTGTTGTAATCGGATATAAGTCGTACTCTCCAGAGAGTTTTTCAACAGTTTCCAGTTAAAAAAAATTATATATATATATTCTAATACATATACACATGCTTATGGGCATCGAATGCATGAAGACAAGGCTAAAAAGCAAAGACCTTTTCAGACCCAAAAGCCGGGTCCACACATAACCCAAGCAACTAAACCATGCATAGCATTTCCCATTTGATTACGGCTAAAAAAAGCTAAAAGCGGAGGATTTCTATACACTACGAAGTGTGTAGTAGTTGTAGATAATTTTAGACTTTTGAGGTTAGAATACCTCTATTGATATATCGTTTGGGGTTACCCAGCTAGTATTGAAAAATAAATGTTGAAAAAGGGCAAAGACAAGTCAGAAGTCAAAGTTAAAGTCCAGTGCAGTGTGTACTGGGTTCCGTTCGCTGGTCTAACGGTCTATCCCAACAAGTCCCCAAGTGACATACGCATGGTTGTATTTTCTGTGCTGTTTTGAGATGGGCCTTGGGGGCGTTATAAACAAAAAATTAAGCGCATACGTGAGCTGCATGTGGAGTTAACTTGATCTGAGCTAAGTTGAGTTGAGTTTAGCTCTAAAACAAGGACCTCACACGAACCCAATCAGGGAAGTATTGCATGCGTTTCTTTTCCTTTCGTTTTATTTCGTTTCGTTTCGTTTGTTTTGCTGTCAGACCGTCTGGTCCCGGGTACTGGTCCTGCTCCGGCTCCCTGCTCCCTGCTTCCTAGTACTGCTCACTGATCCCTTGCTCCATAGTCCCTGCTACCTGCTCCCTTGCCCTGTGCCCCGTTGCCTTTTCCTCTGCCAACTTCTAAACGTACGGGCGCATCGTTTTTTGCTCATTATGTGCACAGTAAAAAATATAAAAAATAGACGGACTATTGGCTGAAAACTACCCTCATGTGTGTGCGTGTGTGTGTGTGTGTGCGTGTGTGTTGCTTCGTGTTATTTGTTATTAAACGGGTCTCTCGCATCGCATGCGAATTTCGACTGCGGTCAGTGTCGGTCTCTCTGTCTCCCTCTCTCCGACTCTCTCTCCGTCTCCCTCTGTCTGGGCACGCATTTTGTAATCGAGACCTGACCACAATTATATGTGTATGTTTTATGCACGAGAGCTGCGTTTCACCTGTCCACAGGTATTCCTCATTAGCGACCCAACAGAATTTTATTTACAGCACCCCGGGGAGAGAAAGAGACAAACAGCGTAGGATCGGCAAAGGCAAGTGTCAAAAGGCAGGAAGTTGCACCTTAAACACCTGCCGACAGCCACCTGTATCCACCTACACCCACTGGACTCTAGCTCCCAATCACAACCACTTCACCCCCAATTGCAATATCACAAATTTGTGACAGTTAATCGGCTTCATTTTGTCCTTCTACTCGTAAAGAAGTTGAATTTCTTTTATAACTTCATTTCTCTAATTGTTCGATAGAGTGAAGAGAGGAGAGCAGAGAGGAGAGAAGCGTAGAGTTGAGGAAGAACAAGAAAAATTGTATTTCAATTCAATTTGAGATGCTTATCGGTAGCACAGTCGAGTCCTCGCTGGGTTTTTGTTGCCAGGACAACACCCTCAGGACAGTGTTGCATGCCGTCTAAAGAAAGCAAAAATCTATTTTCATTACACTTCCTTCGTTTTCCTTCACTTTTCTCCCTCCTACACTATCCTTCAATTCCACCGACATTTCTGTGGCTGATAAGCTACGAGCTCAGACACGACGGACACGAGGACACGATGAACATGACGTAGACGGACATGGAGATCAAATGAAAATAATAATAGTAAACCAGCTAAGCGAAGCAGCTCTGCTCAGACTCTAACCTCCGTTGCTCTCCTCTGACTCTAACCTCTGTTTCTCCCCTCGGTCCTCTATGTTTCTCTTCCTCTCCCCTTTGGTATCGCTGCACGTGACCAAATTATTTTCCCTCCGAAAACGTTTTCAATATAATTTTCTCGATGTGTGTGCTTTCACGTATCCCCCTACACCCCCTTTACCCCTACCCTACTCCAGTTCTTCTGCTTACTTTTGGTTTATGCTCTCGTTGCCTTGACTGACTAACAATTAGCGTTTCCTTGGGCTTATCCTCAACCATAATCATATCCATATCCATAACCATATACATATACATCCATATCCCACATTCAGACGTCTGTGTTTGCGTCTTCTCTTTTCTTGGCTTAATCAAAATCTATTGGCCAAATCGCAAATGCTTCAAGCCAGGTTGTTATGTAAATCGTTATATGGCGCCTTTGTTAGTACATAAATTATGTTAATGGCATTCGGTATTTGGTGTTTTCCTCCAGGGGGCATTGGTGTGTTAAGTGTCATGACAATTGCCGCCTGACTTACTGGGTTAATGAATATAAATGTCTCCATCTCCTCTCAGTTGCGATTTCTTTCAGTTCTCAATGGGCGAATTTAATCAAATATTTATCAAAAGTTGAGAGAGTTTGAGAAATATAACAGATGATTTTGACTTAATCGCTTTGTAATAACAATAATCATAGGAGAAATGTTTATCCTCTAAGACAGTTAAGCTGGGAATATTCAGTTTCGAATATGTAATTAACAAATTTTGGAGCTTTGCCAGCGAAACGTTTAGATGTGATGGGGAATTTAATAAGCAAGTGTCTCTCTCAAAACAGGGAGTAGGAATGAAGAAGAGGAATGAAGATGTGCGTAATGCCATATTCATTCACCGAGCGATACGTTTAAGAATGTCGCACAAAGCGGAATCAAAGAATATAGTGCCTTGAGGTTCATAAATGCATAAAATATATCTTAGGGTTAAAACTTGATAACAAAACTATAAAATTAAACATTAGAAACCGATTAATACTTCTGTCAATATTGGTCTCTAAGTCCTTTCTTAACATGGTCTATCAGAAGTCATAATACCGTCGATAATTTAGGTTCAAAAACTAATTCTGTAAGTAAAAACATTTCAAATTATGAAACCTATTTTCCTATTTGGTAAGTATTTCCTTCACAACAAACAAAACCAGTCTTTAAATAGTAGTTAATCTTCATTATCTTGGCTTAGAAATATCATTTGCTAACAGTTTATGTGATCAGAGTTCAGGAATGGAAATTAAAAACCGAAACCATTGAAGCATTCAGTTCTTTCTGAGGAAGTATCTATAGCTCAAAGTAGAGCTACAGAAATGGAACTAATCCTTTCAAAGTGCGTTTCAACTGCCACATGCTGTGCACCAAATGCAACATTTGTGCTCAAGGACACGCCACAAAACGAGAAATAACTGGAATCGGGTATTGAAAACGGAGAATTGAGAACTGAGTTGGAAAAAGATAAAAATACCCAACAGGCTGAAATGGAACTGAAATGAAACTGAACTAAACTGAAGCAAACAGTTGTTGATGCTCTTAATGGTGGTGCTGGTATTGGAGTAGGAGGAAATATGTTTATGGTGGTGGGGAGGAGGAGTTTCCCAATCCTCGGGGGAATTCTACGGGGTGTAACAAAAGTCGCGTGGAAATGCATTCAAATAATTCAAAATAATTTGAGCAAACAATTCAAGTGGTTTCAGGGGTTTCTCTTACTAAGTCCACGGGAACCAGGAACATGAACACGTGCACTAAATCCCTCCGAAATTGGAACTAGAAATTCAGTTGACAGCTGTGGGTAGTAGACTGCGCTTACCTGCAATGAGAGTAAAATAATTTCATACTTTTTAATTAAATTGTGCATAAAAAGGCGAAATAAAAATGGTATTACGAGAGTGTCCCGACTTTAATGGAGCTCGCATATGGCGACTGGGACCAATTACGCAGGGCAAATCGCGAATCGTAAATTGTAAATCTATGGACACGGAATTTTATGGCCACAAATTGCAGGAAGCATAGAAAAACACCCGCGAAACAATAAGCTAATTAAGGTAGCATGACTAGCAGTTACGCTGTAAAGAATTAATACTCTGTAGAATACAAAATTGGTAGCCAAAGGTATAAATGTACACGCTTTTACAACTAAAACTATTTTAATCCAAAATTAATCTTAGTCATGTCAAGGGAACCCCCTACTAAATACATTATTCCTTCATTTCCTTTACTTTTCACTACTCAATTCACGCACTTCTAATATACAGGGTATTGCCCAGTGCGTCACATGCTTTGTCCCCACAGGCTTACATTGTATGACAATTAAAAAGGGAGCAATCAAAAACATTTATTATTCTTTATACAGTTTTTTTTTGTCAACGCTGTCGCAAAATTGCTGAGCGCTTAATCAACGGCATCCAAAATTCTTCCGGCAGAAAAATAGGAAAAGAGAAGAACACAAAAAAAAAGTTAAACGTAAACAAAATAAATACAAATAAAAATGTAAATATTAATAAGCGTCAATATGCGTTCAAGCGACAGCTCCTGAAGTGCTAGACGAGCGGGGGGAGCGGAGAGTGGGGAGAAAGATTGGAGTGGGAGAGGCAGAAGACGAGAGAGTGAGAGTTGAGTTCGAACGAAGCCAGCGAAAGGCAAGGCGAAGCAAAGCAAACAAACAAACACACAGCCGCAGACGCAGCCACAGCACGAGAGGGGAGAACGCATAGAAAAGGGACAATGGGGGAAGGGAAAGAAGAGCTGAGCACCCAGCAAGGCAGCGGCGACCACACCCCAGGGCGATAGCCAAAGCAGACGCCGCTCCAGGGGCCAAACCAACCAACCACCCAAACCACCCACAAAAACGACTCAAACCCGAAGTCAACTACGAAACGGCGTCGTTTACCACTCGGCGGTGGGTCGAACGTTGGAGTGTAGAAGGTGGTGGGGGGCAGAGCAATGGAGTGAGTAGGCAATACGCTAATGTGAGACTAAACACGAGCCCGAGACCGAGACCGAAACCGATTTCCGTCAAGGTGCCGTTAGGTGGGGAAGAGGAAAGGCAAAAAGGCGTTGGAAAGGGAAGGAATGTGAAACACTGTGTAGCAAAAGCTGATTAAAATTGTGCACGAAAATATAGAGAAGAACTTTAAAAGAACTTGGAACAAGTGAAACAGAAAGAAATGCAGTGAAATAGGAAACGTGTGAAATATAAAATCTAAATATTGCTGCTCTTATAAAATAGTTAAAGTTATAATTTAATTAAATTGAATTAAATTTGTAAAAATCTTTCCACATTTCCATCTATAATATTGTAGCTTCGTTTCCTTAACATATTGCAAACCACTGTAAGCGTTAGCCAACGATGTGTCCCTTTTTTTTTGGCAGCGTCCTTCACACGGTTTCCTCCACCATCGCAGCACCATCCCCACCCGCAGTGGAACAAACACGAGGACCAACTAGTCCCCATTTGAGCTTCGTGCTCATCATCATCATCATCATGAACATCGACATCGACATCAACATCAAGTCAGGGACTTTTGTGAAATGGAACTTTCAACACCGGAAGCAGCGTGTTGCATGTATTTATGTAGATATTAGCACAGCCCTCTAGACCAAACGAACTGGCCCCAGGGCTGGGTCTAACCTAGGCCAGAGCCCTAGCCCTAGCCTGAACCCCAACCCTTTTACCCCTACCCTTGCTCCTTCCCTTACTTCTACCCCTACCCTTCCCTGCCATATTGTTGTTTTTTTCATAAGCGCGACTATAAACCAGATTTGGCAGCGCTTTTTACCCAAACATCCAAACACATTCAATAGCCATGAGGGCAGATGAATTGGGTTGAGTCACAAGTGGTGTGGGTCTGTAGGAAATATCAGAGCCCGTATTTTTGTGTTTGCCCCACGGTGAAATATATGCACAAAACAGTAGTGGCAAAGCAGCAGAGGAGAGAGAGAGAGAGAGGGGACGAGAGAAAGGCGAACGAAGGAAGCAGCAATTTTTTGAATGAAATTATGCATTCATAACCATCGACGGGCCATTATATTTTGAGGGGTATTGCCCCTCCCACAAGCCAGACGAACCGAAAAGTCGGTAAGTCAAGGCAAGGCAAGTAAAGGAACTGAAACGGGAACGGGAACTGGAACAAGTGCGGTTTCTTGGCGTGGGTTTCTCAGCTTCAACTTAAGTGAGTTTCTCTTGAGAAAGGAGTTAAATCTGTAATGGACTCTGGGACTATTCAAAAAAAGGGATCTAAGCTAAAGATACTCGAGTTTGTACAACTTTTAAAAAAGTTAAACTGAATGGGAAAAGATCTAAGTTGAGGAGTTGAGGAAAATACTTGAGACTAGACAAAGATGTTGAGAACAAGATTTAAGATTTAGTGTGCCAAAAATATCAACTGGAAACTTATAAATTCTTCTATAAAAGCAGAAGCTGAGACTTTAAATTAAGTGAAAACTTATGGATGGTAACCTTCATCTAGAAGCTGAGTACACTCCGCTTAAGTTTTAATTGATTATTATATTTGACGTCTCTTCTAAGCTAAAATTCATCAAATCCATTTACATAAAAGTTCTTCTTTGTAAGTCTGAGCATGGAACAGGGTTGTTTGCATCGTTTGGCTTTCCTGCTTGTGTCTCGACTTGTAATTTGTCACTTTTATGTGTGGTTATTGGGATTTCTGGTCAGTGAAGCAGCGCTCTTGGTCTCCTTCCGTCCGTCTCCGTTCTCCGTTGGTCAGTGCATTTGATCTGGGGTGACCTTCTTTGTGTGTTTGCTTGTGCCAACCCTTAAGCCTTTAATCAAATGCAACGCATGCAGCAACCCTAACTAGGATTACTTTACACACAAACACACTCGGGACTACTGTGAGTTGTTATTATTTGTTGTTGGATCTTGTTTAATTTTAAAAATGTCACGCGGGCTTAATACTCTGCGTGTGGTGCTGTTGCTCTAGCCCTGGTATCCCTTAACCAAGTTCTAACCGATCCCTTAACCCGTTACCCTTCCCTGTCCCTCCCTTTCCACCCCTCTTCCCGTAGGCCGGCCGTACGTACGGCTCAGCAACATCAATGAAATGTGTAAGCCTTTGACTTGATGCTACCGTGGACAAAGGGTCGTATGGGTGTGTGCATGTATTGGTATACGTGTGTGTGTGGCATGCAACTGCAGAAACCTGTTTGATCGAAACTTGTTCTCAAGGGTTTGACCACTGGTCATATTCCTACTCATGCCATGTGCCAAAAAAAGGGGCAGAAATCTCAAAGTGCATATAATTATGAGCACAGAAAGAGAGTGCGAAAGATATGCACAGCAGGAGTGCGAAAGAGACGGAGACACCGTGTGCTGTGTCGCGTGTTTCATCATAACTTTTACCAGGGTCGCTCGACGTTTCAAGGGGACAGTCGAACGGTAAACGTTTTCACGATAACATCTGGCGGGGTAAAAAGGCGGTACGAGGGGTGTACGAGACATTTGCGATTTCGGTTGCGAACGAGGGTTGCTCATTGCATAATTATGCCATTGTCCAATGAAGTTCGTAATGCCACCGCTGCTGATATAATCTAATTTGTGCCCCGCTTCTTCTTACACTTCCAGCAGAAGTTCTGAGCATACATTTGGGGTAGTTTCCAACACTGTTTGGCGTTGGGGGTAAGCAGACTTGTCATTTGAGTTGAAGCTGACCCAATGACCCACAAGTTGAGCTCATTTATTTGGGCTGCCCCATAACAAATAATCCTCACAGCTGTTAATTGTTCCTAGGATTAATCCAGAAATAAAGTTCTTGGTGTCAATTTAATTTACGTAAATTTCTGATAAATAAATTATTAGATTCTGATACAAATTATTACACAAATTTACTGCTTTATGTTAATGCTTCGTACGCAGATCAGGTAAGCGGCAACAAGATGTTGGCTATAAAACATTACCAATTTCAGCAGCAAATACCACAAAATCCTCACTTCATAACTCATTTGTTGTCAGACAAAGTTCTCAACGGCGACACTCGACTCTCGCCCTGTTCACGACCCCAGTCGGAAAAACAGAGAGATACTGAGTGGGGGTGTGACAGTGGAAGGGGAGAACTCCCACACACATTAACCCCAACCACACACAATCTGTCTTGCTCTGTCTCTCTCTTTCTATCTATCTGTCTCGCTCATCGCGTGTAATGGCAAACGATTTTCACTCTTTTGTATTTGATTTTCCAAATTGTAATATTGTAATGTCTCGATTTCTGGTTTTCTCTCCTCTTCTCCCCTATCCACTGCTCTCCTTCGTTCTCCTTTCCCATTTCTCTGCGTGACGAATGCTTTACATTTGTCAAATTAGCCAAGGCAGATAACAGTGCGTTGAGTGGGCGTGGTTATAGCTGAAAATCAACAGTAGTGTATTGCAAGTATCTTGACAGAGTTCGTCGTGGATCCAATGTAATAATCCACTTGCTGTCAATTAAGTTTATTTATAGCTCTCTATCTTTGCCTGAGACGTGTGACGATTAGATTCATCTCACAATTTATTGGAGCAATGAACTTTTAAGATATTTTGGAGATTATCTAGACAACTGGTAGGTAACGGTTTATAAGGTTTGGAGGAAAAGTTGTGTTAGTAAATATACAAAGATTTTTTGTAGGATTGAGTCAGTAAACTTCGTAGTTGAAGGATTTGAAATCGGTCCAAATTGTTGGCTAGTCTTGATTTGAACGGATATAAGCTAAAAGTGATATTATTTACTAGGTAATCACACGATTAGTTATGATCTTTGCCTAAGATTTAGAAGTGTTAAGTGCTTTTAAAATATTACTTCTTTTATGAATTTAAAAAATTCCCAAAACTTAACATTTTCCCCATTTAGTCGCCTTTTAATCCGTTTCGCTGCGGTTTAGTAAGTCAATGAACTATAGGTTTAATTAGAGCATTCAACTCGTCTCAGATTAGGCAGATCACACAGTCATAACCAGTGTGATATACCGAGGGCATTAACCGGTCGACTTAAACCACAACAAAGTGAGTGCAGTTTAGGCCTGGCCAGTTATCCTTGTGTTGTTTGCCTTGTTATTGAACTGAACTTGACATTTTGCACTGGCCAAAAGCATGTAGTCTGGGAGAGGAGAAGGGAAATGCCGAGAGGCAGGCAGAAGTAGTCGAGGACCGAGTGTATACACGTAATAAAAAGGATAATACGAGTGCGATGAGTTGACCCGACCCCAATTTAAGCCACAGAGCCGACAAACAGGAGGCAGCTGCTGCTGTTACGGCTCTCGCTCCTGTTTGTCCTGTGTTGGGGTAGGCTGCTGAAGAGGTTCGGGGATGGAGGTTCGTGGTTTGAGGCTTGTCGGCAGACGAATCGGCTCAAAACACGAGCAACAAAAGTGAATGCGCTGTGGATTTGTTGTAGGTACCGCGAGAACCCGATTCACCGATTCCCCGATTCAGCGTTTCATGCAAACAGGATGAAAAGGACACAGCGGTGCGTTTATGAAATTATTTGTTGGCTCAAAGGAACAAAAAAATAAAAAACACGAAAACGAATAAAATATTGAAAGCTTTTATAGGCAGGCCATAAAAGGAAAGCAAAATATCCAGCTATGCAGGCAGAAAGGCAGCAGGGTTGGAGGTCTAAAAATAGGTAGGGCGTATAGAACCCTAGTCTCTGGGACAGTTTTGAAAGCTCATTTGGCTTTAGCTTATTGAATTGCCCATGATTTGCCCCTGGTTGACATTAAAGTCGCTCAAATTCTCTCGTTTTCACTTGAATTCGATTTGCGGAAATCATAAACCTGTTAATAAATTCTGAGGCTCTGATGCTCTGGTGTTCAATGTTATTAACACATATTTTTATGCCCCGACCCCATCTGGTTCGTGGACCCAACTGTGTCCTGGGGTGTACCTGACCTCCCATTGGACCGTTTTTTGGCTGGAAACCAAAAAGCGACTTAAAGCCAAATTAAATTTTAGGCAGAGCTCTTGCACAGATTTTAATTAG
Organism: Drosophila dunni; assembly: GCA_018152125.1. NCBI lineage: Eukaryota > Metazoa > Arthropoda > Insecta > Diptera > Drosophilidae > Drosophila > Drosophila dunni. The sequence continues at coordinate 8,110,880 of JAECXC010000339.1, read as the reverse complement.
ACGTAATGTCAGCTTAATGAGTTTGATGTCATGTCGCTTGAGCTTCTCAGCCCGAGGGGTGAGTTGAGTGTTGAGTCCTCCCCTCAATGTGTAGTTAGGATAAGCAACGATAACCGTAGGTTGCCAAGGGGGAGAGCCCAACAGGGTGGTGTTTCTATGTGTGTGTTTGTGTGTGTATGGTCATGGGCCAGATTGTGTAATTTATTTCTATACATTTTTTTGAAGGTGGCAAATAAAGAACAGCAGGCACAATATTGACATAAGGAACTTAGATGGAATCTACACTCAGTTGACAGTTTTTGGCAATTTTAAGTATGCAGGAAGAGGGAGGTTGGACTTTTGATTAACTACAACTCTGACATGATTCAATTACACTGATCTCACGTCATTACCTACAGCGAAACTAAATGTATCTTTAAGCTAAATAGTTGTATATGGTAGTAGGTTTACAAACAATCCTACTAAAAATTGGAGCCTCTGTACCTTCTTTCTCTTTACTGCCCCACTTACTCCCTTTCCCTAAGAAGTTACTTGCTCATTCCTTCTTTCTTAATTAGGATAAATCAAGACAATACTTGTCTTTATCTTCGTCTGTTTCCGGTCTAAGCCTAGTAACTCCAATTAAACTGCAGCTGTTCCTGGTTCTTTTGGCAAGCCTTCATAATTAGTAGGTAAACCACTTCTGGACAGAGTTTTATCCTTTCTTTGGCTACTCCTTGTGCGGAGTTACCGTCGAGAACTTGTCGCTTGCTCATTAGCAGTCGCAGTAGTGAAAGGTGCACACAAAGCAGGTCCTACCTCAAGCTGAAAGGGACACACACTCTAAAAAGGATTAAAGAGCAGGTCAACAATGCGTAAATTATGAGAAGAAGAAGTAAAAGCAGAAAAGGAGAGAAGACATTTAAGTAATTTCTATAAAAAATATAGAAAATTAAAAAAAGGCTAAAAAAAAGCTGAACGTTGTGTGCTTAATTGTCCTGTGTATGCTCTATATGGGAATGTGTGTACATTTAAGCGAACTGTCTGTCCGTCTGTCTTGCTGGCTGTTTGAACTTGGGAACTTGATTTTGCGGAAGAAGACGGAAGAGGAAGAAGAAGCGAAAGCGCCAGCGGAAGGGCAAAAGCAACGTGCAACATCTGGCGCTAAGTACAAACTGTGATACACACCGAGGACAGAGAGACACCCAAAGACAGAGGCAGAGGGACATACCGACAGACAGACAGACAGATTGACTGACTGACAGGCCACACACACACATACATATAGGCACACAAGCACACACACACACGTGCTCCTCTTTAAATTTTGCTGACTGCGCGCGCAGCCCTTAAGGACCTTTCTGGCAAATGGCTTTAAGTCAGAGCCACAACCAGAGGCAGTAGCACAGCCACAGTCAGAGCCTCAGACTTAGTCTCCGTCTCGAGACTCAGTTCCTGCTGCTGCCAACTCGAGTGCTCCTGAGAAAAGGGAAGTTAGACACGAAATTAAGTATTTGCATGATTTTCTTTTCCTTTGCTTTTTTTTTGGCTAAAAATTGAAAGCGCCGACAAACTTTAAAAAGCCATGCCAAATGGCAAGCCGTACAGTGGGAAAGAGGGGATAGGGGCAAAGGGAACGTACGGGAACGGGATAGGGGCACGTTTATAGGCGCCGAAGAGCAGCGGCAAGCGGAACGAGGGCTAAGAGCTGGCTTTGAGGCAGCGTGAGAACATTTTCATGCAGGATATTTTAGCGGCTGCTCATCAAGAGTTGAACACACCCTGGTGGGAAGTTTGCTACCCTATCAGACACACACACACACATACTCACACACATGCATACGCTGACGGGGTTTCGCTCACACTCTCACTTGTTCGTTCTACTGCGCTCTCTCACACTCTCACGCTCTTTTTCTCGCTCTCCGCGCGGCATTCAGTTGGCTTATGAAATTTCCCAGTATTCTCAACACTTCCGCGTTTTACTCTTACTCTCTTTCTGTCGCTCACGCTCACACACTGCACATGCGCTCAGAGAGCACTAAATACTGGGCTATAACTTTGCAGTTGTTGTTGCTGCTGCTGAAGTGCACTTCACTTGGCGCTCTCTGTATGTGAGTGTGTGTACACACATATATATAGCACGATATATATCTGTGTGTATGTTTTGGAGTTCTCTTCTTTTATTTTTTTGGGTTGAGCGCTCCTTTCATGCTGCTTGGTTGCGTGGTCGGGGGTGTTATGTATTTTTTACAAGTGTTTAGTCAAATTCGTATGGTTTGTGAGTGCGAGAGAGAGGGGGAGGGAGAGTTGGGTAAGTTGTGTGTGTGGGGGAATGGGGAACCTCTGCCTTGGTCTTCCCCCTTTCTGCTTGTGGTAGTGGGGTTCCAACATTTTGTTTACAAAAGTGAGGTGAAAAGTTCCACTGAAAAGACAGAGGAGCATTTTAGATGGAAAATTGATTTTTGGTGTGACGGACCCAAGCGGTTTAGATAAAAAGCCAAAGACATCGGCCTATGGAGACAAAAGTTTGTAGGGCGCACAACATGGGGTCCAACGAAAGTACTCTATATGAAAGGTAGTGTATTTCCTTTATTAAACTCATTTCTTTGACTTTCGTGTGGTTCCATTTCAGCAATTATTCCCACACCCCAATTAGCTCTTAAGGGTCCTTCTGCCGACTTTTCTTAATTTCTATATATTTCATTTTGACAGTTTACTAGCCTTTGTTCCACTTCAATTACTTCGATCTCGCATTTCCACTTGAGTATCGCTTGCTTGAATGATCTCTAAAGTGTTTTTTCATTAGTTTCTACTTAAAATCCTTGTTTCCACCGATTAGTTTATCTAAGATTCGTTGAGGAACTTGAAGATTAGCTCATGAATTTCGGTTCATGCGGCTTTTAAGGAACTTTGAGCCTTTAGGGACACTCTCAGCGGGATCTGCACATCTCGGCAACGATCTTAATAGCGTTTTATTTTTTGCTGCTAGACAGCAGACAACAGATGATTGACAAAAAGATCGCTCATCGAAAAACCGCAAGACAAATTTAAATAACTGTGAACACAAAAGGACCTCCAACACAATCATTCCAAAGAGTTGAACTCTCAAGGAAGACAAGAAAGAAAGGAGGAAAAAAACAGATGATTGCGTTTCAAAAGCAAAACAAAACAAAGGCACAAAACAGCTGTCGAGAATGAGGACAATAGAACGATCGTTGCCTCGATCCATCAGGCACTGCTCAAGGCATGCAACAGGAAAGTGCAAGGTGCAAAAACACTGAAACACGGTAAAAACTGAAAACCGAACTGAACTGAAGAAATAATAAAAACATGAGAAGAAAAACAGAAAGGGGGACGCCCAGGTTCAATGTTAAACAGAAGCAGGCATAATAATCGCTCTGCCCGATGATTATTATGTTAAGGAGGTGGAGTATTCCATACCAGCATTGAGTATGGCTCTGTTTCCCTACAGGGAGAAAAGGGAATACACGTATTGCTGCTGTACCCAGCACATACCACAGGTAGCTGCGTTAACCTGCATGAATTGCCAGCTTCTCTGCTGGTTACAGTCCGTCTCGAGTCTGCTGTCTTTTGGTCTTTCTGTCTTTCCATCCGTCTGTCCGCCCCTGAGCAGCTGTCGTTAATGAGCCGTACCGCAGAGGGCCCTTTCCGTCGGGTCGTCAGCATTTTTCTTTCCCTCCTCTGTCTCCTCTCCCCTCTTCAACTTTATTTGTTTGAGCATTTAGAGAGCAAATGCAATCTCCGTTTACAGCACGCATCTAATCTTTATTGACGACTTTCGGTTAATGCTATGGAAATTCTATTTGTCAAACAAACAATTTCGTTACCATTTTTCACAAGAGGCCTCAGGTTGTTTGTCCCTCTCCGCAGGTAGTTACGAAGGTGTTCTATAGAGCTCGAAAAGAACTGATCCTCAACAGCTGTAGATGCCGGTTTCTGTGGAACTCTATCACTCGACACTCGACTCGACCCCTGATCCTTGATCAGCTCTGCTCCTGCATGATAAACGACGTGCACTGCTGATAAAAGGATTTTCATGTTTTTCTTGCATTATTTGAGCTCTTGTTTGGCTGTCACTAAAAGCATGTCTCAGCACAGCTGCCAAATGGTACGGGTATTTTCTATTCAGTGACTTTTCTATTTACTGTAGACAAGTATTGCATAAGATCTGTAGAAGGTTTGGTGCATTTGGAGTTCAGAGTTCGGAGTTCGGATTGATTTATTTATTCTTATAAAATTTCATAAGGTTACATAATTTTTAGTCAAAATTTATTTAATAACCTTTAAAATACTTATTTTTGAGGGTTTCTTTGATGACTTTTCTAAAGAGTTTAAGCAAATTTACTTCCCAAAAAAACCTTAGAGATTTTCTATACATTTTCTTGCCTTGCTTTCGATTAAATTACAAATTGATTAAAGCAATTTAAGCAGCATTATAATTATGTTTTCTCCCACCTCAAAACGTTAACGTTTTCCAGGAATTTTTCGCTCTAAAATCTGGAGGACTGAAAAATGTTTTCAGCTCATTTTACGCGCCTCCAAAAACTTTTTCAGAAAGCCAATATGTTTCGGGCTGAAACCGAAAAAGGCATTCATTCACTTGCCATTTAGATAGGTCTAAGCCCCGTCGATATGTATATAGGTGTAGATATGTATTGGATCCCGTCGCTTCTGTCAATTTCCCGTTGATTAGCGCACTGCTTTGTGGATGTGGATGGGCGATGGGACCCAACTCAAAAGCTAAAAGCCCAACCTTCTGGCTGTAAGACTGGCAAGCCCTAAATACACAATATTCCCAACACTTAGAGCTGTCTCACACCACTGAAAACACCACTAACACCACTACCATCACCACCACCACCAGCGGCTTTGCTGCCACCAAACAATGACGACAACAATCCCCTGTTGCTCCCGTTTCCCTCGTTTTCCCCCCTCCTCCCTTCACGCTCGCCGCTTGCGCATTAAATGCGATTTTAATCACTTTCCGTTTTGTCACTGGCGTGTGACTGTGAACTGCGAACTGGGAACAGGGAACTGCGAATTGGGAACTGCGAACTGAGAACTTCGAACTGGGTGCTGTGAGCGAACTGTGAACCAGGAGCAACTGCCTGAAGTCCTGTAGTCTTGGCATTACCTTAGCCTCTTTTTGTTGCTTCTTAAAAATAATTTCATTTAAATATCCACACACATAAAGCTTGTCACGCTGCTCCGGGGCTAAGCTGGCTAACACCCGTACCGTCTGCTGCTGATACTAATGCAGATTCCGCTGCGAGTTCAGTTTCTGGCTGTATGTTAATGTAATTTTTATGCTGATTGCGAATTTCCACATTTCCGGCTGCTGTGCACTTAAAGAAACCCACATGCGTAAAAGAGTCCCCCGAAGAGCCCCTGATTATGCTGTTAACGCTTCGTTGGGAAGCGTCGCTAGGCGGCCTACCTTTCCCCACCCTCCTCTTCCCTCTTGTCTTTTGTTCTTGGCTTTTGTTTATGCCTACGTAACGCGTTACGTTTTAATCAGCGGCATTAATTTAATTTAATTTGATTTAATAATACCCAGTAGTACATCGGTAGCACTAAGTACGTCTAAGTGGTGCCCATTGTGGTCCGAGCGGTTCATGTGATCTATTGTCGAGCTGGTCGAGTGTTTTTTTTCGGTCATTGTAGGGATTTTTCCGTTGCAGTCGCTCATTAAAATCTTCATTAAGATATTTAACATTTTGCAAAGGGGGAGGGAGGAGTGGGCTAGGCGCGTCTCGAGTGTCCAGGCAACTGAAAGGCTGACGGGAATTGCGTTAACCCTCAAAAGCTTACTGCCTCAGTCTTAAATTTGCTGCATTTATTTACTTTTCCTACAGATTTTCTTTTAAAATTATGATTTAAATCAGTTTTGATTTTGTTCTTAAACTTCTTAATTAAATTCGCAGTTTTTTTGGCTTTCTTTCCTAGTCAATTTATTTGGCCAACATCTTTTGGCCCGTCTCAAAAGTCTAATTTCCATTTAAAACTTTTGGGTGACAATTTTAATCAAATTTGTTTAAACTTTGTGTAGTTTTCTTTGAGATTGGTCGAGTGCTGCTCAATCATTAAATCGTTTTGCAATTAACTGGCTCCAAATGTCTGAATTCCTTTGAGCATTAACCTTTAGAAAACACGGCAAAAGGATTTAAATTTCAAGTTGAATTTAAATTTGAATTCGAATTTGAAACTAACATTTGGGCAGAAGCACTTCAAAGGTTTCAATTACAACACGCAGCTCCAAGCCAATACACGCCCCTCTCAGACACACACAAACACACACACAGGTGCACTCCCACACCGACATAAAAATAATCAAAAATGGCAAATAAACAAACACACACAAACACACACACACACACACAGTCGTCTACATTCGGCAAATCGAAATCGAGCATCGTGTCTCTCTCGTGTTGCTCGTGTCTCTGCTTTTGCTTCTCTTCTCTTCTCCTCCTTTCCTTGGCGCCACTGCTTGCCCGTGTTTCGCTACCTTTTTACTCCCATTCGCTCTACCTACTCCCCTCTCTGCCCTCTCTCCCCTCTCTCTCTCTCTCTTCACCTTTTCGCCACGCTTCTCTTCTCCGCTCTGCTCTGTGTGTGTTTGTTCAAAATGTTAAAATCCTGTTTATTGGATTCAATGGTTTGTTAATTGCCAATTTCAACTCGTTCTACCGTCGCACAACTTTTCGCAGTCACTGTGTGTGTGTGTGTGTGTTGGTACGCGACCACCGTCGCTGTCGTCTTTTGTCAGCAAACTCCGTCTATGCCTGCTCTTTCTCCGCTCCCTGCTCTCCCTCTGTCTACCCCTACTCCTACTCTTGCTCCGTCTCGGTTTTAACTTGGCCCATCGATGCCTGCCATAATAATTTCCTGGCTATAAAATTCATTAGACCAACATTGCAGCTCTCCGACCACCTGTAAATGTCTCTCGTCGTCTCGTGTGTCTGGCTCTTGTTTTAGGAGGGTCTAACCAGCAGCTACCGTTAGGTACGGTCTTGCTCCGCCTCGCTCCCCCTCTCTCCCAGCCTTCTCCCTGCCTCTCTGTACAGACAGTGGCATGAAATGTCGCTAGTGTCGTTAAATTAGCCCACAGTTGGCATCAACTTTAATGCTCCTGGTCTAAGATACCCTCTAAATCAGTGGCGTAGTGCTGTGGGGAGTGTGGGGGTGGGGGAGAGGTAGGTTAGTTTAACGAGGTATGCGCACATCTTTAAGCCATCGATCGTAAATAACACAACATCGTTTGCTCAACAAATATATTAAGATCTTCAAACTCAAGTGTTTTTACGATTATACAAATTAAGAACTTGACTAACTTCCCCTCGTTCCTGTCTGTCTAAGTCTCCTACTCAAGGGGGTAACTGGTTCTGAGCTATGCGTAACATAAATTGGAATTTATTGTTATCTGATTTGTTGGCTTTTAATAGCAAATTCCGAAGCTGTAACTCTAGAAGCCATCGATTAGCGTGTTACCAACTAATTGTTGTGATCGCCTGTCTAGTAAATTTAGCAGCTAAATAGTTGTAGTGACATCGGATCAAGTTTAGGCAGCACTAAAGTTACTCCAAAGTAAGGTAGTTGTAAAGTTCTTCCTTAGATCAGTTCTTACTCCAGCTGATTAACTGTCTGTCTGCTTAAAATTCTCAATTGGTGCTAGCAAATGGCACAAGTTAGGGCTCAATATGTCAGCCGAGTGAAATGTTGGCTCACGTCAAAGTGATAGATATCTTTATAGAGCCCACGTGATTACCGCTCCAATCTGGCAACAGTTATCATCAGTTGTCATCTCTCCGGTTAACAAGAAACACACACTTAACTCACACACACACACCCACACACACTCGTACACTCTGTCACACATGTCTCGAACTGATTGTCAGCTTTTGAGGAGCTGCTCAAGAGTCTCAGGTGGCAGTGACGCCCACACGCAGAAACTCGTGTCTGCAGTCGCGTTTAATTCAATTGCACACAAAAAAGGCAGCGGAAAATGGCAAGAATTGCAGAAAAATAACAAATGTAAAGTTTGGCTAGGAGATACCCGTTAGCTGGGAGCTTTAAAAAGCCAAAACTTCAGCTAAATACAGGAGTTTTGCTTGGGAATGTAAGGAATTGTTAGTTAAAGTTTAAGAGTTGAGTTGGAGGTTTAAACCGCTACAAACATACATTAATTATTATACTATATAATATATATTATTATATACCTACTTAGTGTGGTTAAAGAAAGTTAAACAATCTATTTAAAAGCTAATTCCGTACTTTAAATAGCCATAAGTTCTATGAAATGCCATTAATCTGCTTGCGAAGACAGTCAAAATTAATCCAAGCTTTGACCAAGCTATAAACTATCTTTAAAGAAGGCTAAGAGGGCGTGACCAGCCTTAAAATACGCCACAATCTCCAGTTCTTACTGTGTAAGAGAACTTACTTTTTTCTCCATCACTATACACCCTTTTATCCACCGATTACCGGGCATTAAAACCTATTGGAAAGAAGGAAGATTTCTGCGCTGTTTGCTGACAAACAAAAGCGCAAGCAAAAGCAGCAGCAGCTGCAGCCGGAAAACTGGCGAAATGGGCGTGGCAAAGGGGCGCGTGGAGGGGGTAGAGAAGACAGCAGTCAGCAGCGAATATGTCACACAAAGCAGGATATCAAAGCGTGACAGAAACAGCGACGTGCAAGCAAAAGAAAAGTCAACGAGAACAAGTAGAAGAAGGAGAAGGAGAAGAAGGAGAAGCAGGAGATGAAGTTAAAGCAGCAGCAGAAAAGAACGCGAAGAACAAGAGCGAAATAATCATGATGAAGACGCTGATGATGATGATGATGAAGGAAAATCACGCACTCGAAAAAGTTTCGCCTGCTTAGGAAAAGTATCCAAGGAGGCTTTGGCTAGGCACACACTCACACACACACACACACGCACCCACACTCACACACTTGTACACTTGAACAAATTTGAATTGACATCGCATTTCCGTGTCGCTGATAGCAAGTGACACGCGTCTCGACTGTCTCAGTCGCCTTCCTCGCAGTGTTACTACAACTATCCCTCTTTAACTTTATAGAATTCGGTTTTTAAGATACACTGGCAGAAATTTGCACAGTAAGCAGTAAGGAAAGAATATACAGTTGGGAAAACTTTTAGATAAATGAAAGAGAATGCTTTTAAACGGGGTTAAGTTAGTTTTTCTAAGCTATTAAATAAACACATTTATTTCTCTCAGTGTAACTAACAAAAATTCCCACAGCAATCAACTAAAAACAAACAAATATTAAATTCAAATGATTTTTAAGTTAAAGCCTTGCTTTTATAACTATATTAAACTCACACCTGCATTTCTCTCAGTGCAGCTCCGAGTAGTTCCTTGGGGCTGCTTGCCCGCTGTCACTTTCATATGTCTCTTCGCTCTTTATTGTTGTTGTTGTTATTCATTTTTTATATTTTGTATGCCATATGCTGCGGAAATGTCAGGGAAATGCATGGAAAATGCTCTTGTATATGAATGGATGAATTCCTCAATGCCTGACAGCTGTTGGCAACAATATAAACGCTTCCGCTCTTAGCCGCAACTAATAGACAACAATTTTCCTAGCTCTCTGCTGTCTCTTCTGTCTCTTTCACTGTCTGCCACGCCCTCCCCCCACTCCCCACACTCCCCCGCTTTGTAGAGTGTCTGCCATCAATGGCCAAATAATGTTGAGCTATCAAATATTTAAAATGCCTCGACTGAGGTTTATTTTTTAAACTTTTGCTGGCAGCGTGGGGAGGGGGGGTAGGGGGAGTGTGTGGCATGTGGCAGCTCGCATGCGACACAACATGTTGCATTTTTAATGCGAATTTCACGTCAATTTGTTGTTTATTTTATGCTTTTTGCGCAAAAATATTTTAAAGCATACTTTTGAGCGTCGCAGCTCTGCAATATTTATGGCCAAACAATGGACCAAACTTTGTTGGCTTAAAAGGGGAGAGGGAGCGGGAGTGGGGGAGGGGGTGTAGCAGCTGAAACCAAGGTGTGAAAAATGCAGAAACATTGCAAAAATACCAAAACAGTTTAGCAGGCGTCTAACAAATCTGCACATGACTTTCAGCCCGAATGGGGCATGTGTAAATTCAGGGCAGAGCTGACTTTTGGCCTTTAGAGGTAGGGGAGTGGGAGGGTAAGTGGGTAGAGGGGCACAGCACATGTGTGCAAGACTAGACAGACAGTCAAACAGGGCCAAGTCAGTGTCTGTGCTGCTGGCCAACAGCCGCACACCCTTAAAACGCACACACACCCACACACACACCCCTACACACACTCATGCACTCACATACTCCCGCCTTGCAAGTCCACATTTTTTGTGCTCTTCCGTTTACTCGTTTTAATTTCTTTTGTGCCATTTTCATGCTGCATATTTTCACACTTTATCGTCTCTGTTGCCATTTGCTTCAGTCTTCTGGTTTAACCCCCTGCTCTATGTCCACACCCACATGCGTTCTGCCGACCCCTCTGCCTAACCCTTCCCGCTCTTTCCTTTGTTTGTTTGCCTGACTGTCTGTCAAATGAATTATTTGCATAGTTTTTGGGCGCAGCTAGCGACAAATGATAAAACACTCGATTCTGCACTCGTTTTGTTTTTCCTTTTCCATTTTCCATAGAGTTTTCTTTTTTTTTGTTTTTCCCTTTAGCCATTTTTCTATGCACGTTTTGGCGGCGCTAAGCACGGATTTGCCGACATCGTGTAAATATTTATTTAATGCCTGAATAAGTTTTAAATATGTTGACGGGCAAAAACAGCAACTGCATCAAAATGCACTCGATTGCAATTGAATAGATTTCCACACTTTCCACACTTTCCACTCTTTATTTTTACCAGCTAATCTCATGTATTATGCAAGTGTGTAAATCCTTTCGAAATTGTTGTAAAAATCGGTATAAATAGTTGAAATTTAAAGGCTGTTAGTGTCAAGTAATTTTTTTGTACATTTAGTAACTTTTCTTTAGGCAAATTGTTAAGCAATTTATTCAGTTTTAACCTTTGCCTACAACTCTTTTGTTTGTCAACTATTTAAGTGCTGTTTGTGGTGTGATTTCCCTCTGAAATAAACTAAAATTTTAGCTGCACTTAAACTCAATTGGCAACGCTTTTATTAGCCTTTCATTGCAGGCGTGTATAAATGTTAGACAGAACTCTAATCAAAGCCGACGGCAAGTACTTGTAACTTGCAGCTAAAGGAGGTTTACTAGAGGAGAGGGACTCCCCACTTTCAGCACAGCTTAGAGGGCACTCCAGCGGAGCCTTTACTACTATTCCATGCCAAGTTGATTAAAAACATGGCTCGCCAATGAACCGCACAGAGCGCAGCTCATGAAAAAAAGGAGCAAGAAATTGCCAAATATGCTCTGAAAATAAATGACTTTCATTTAGCCAGCGGTGGGAGGTAGGCGTGGCAGAAGGGAGTGGGGGCAAGTGGAGAGCACAAACTATGGTCGCGCCCTGATTTCAACGGTTTGCCCGAACAACTTTTCAAATAGACATTTTCAAAGGCAAACTTTTTTATCAGCAACAACAGCAACATGGGCCGTAGTTGCCGCCGTAGTTAGAGCCATAGTTGGAGCCGTACTCGCTGTTGCAGTCGCAGCCGCAGACCGTAGTCCGTAGTCCACCGTCCATAGTCGGTAGTCCGGTCAGCAACGGCCGGAAGTTTAGCTATGCCGGTTGGCTGTCCGCTGTCCGCTGTCCGCTTTGCCAGCGGATTGTGGTGTTGAATGCCACCCAAAGTGGGGCGTAATGGGCGTGGTAACAGGGTGTCAGTGCTGCAGACCAACGGAAACTACAGTGCTGCTTGTTTCATACTGTGGCATAGGACATTTTTAGAGGCCAACAACAGCCGAGCAGCAGCCTGTGCACAATTTATGATCTACGACAATGCAGTAGAGATGACAACTCAGTGCATCAAAGGAGTGAAATGAAATCGAGGAATGTATAGGGTTTACTACGGGTATGACTTCAAACATAACACAAAATAGTAAGTTTTTCTATATAGTAGGTTTAAACAAGTTTTTAACCGCAGCCAACTTAACTGGTTAACAAGTGTTTGCAGGTTATGTTAGGCATTCACACATATTGTATGGTTAGTAGTTGAAGGATTAGAAGTAGTTACAACTTTATAAAAATGTTTCTTCTAGTTTTCTATATAAAATTTTATAAAGTCGTCGTGTTTAGGTAACTTTGTGATACTTTTCTATAACATTAATCTAATAGTTCTTGAGTAAGTTGAAGTTTTTCCTAATCATTTTCTTAGCTTTGTAGCCATTCTCTTCAACTATCGGCAGCACTACTCACGCGCCCATCGCTAGCTGGCAGCACTGACCGTCGTCTGTTGCCGTACTCTTTTAGAGGCGGAAGGGGCGCTGCGGGGCAGTGGGCGGCTACACGCAAAGGGGAGGTGAAAGGCGGTCTGGCGTTTGTGACACCCGCATTTATGTGCGACTATTTGGTTTATTTCAAATACAATCACATTTACACACACACACACACTTAGACACTTAGTGGTCTTTATTGGTTTGATGACCGTTGTTGTTGTTGTTGTTGACCATACAGTGGCACCCACAGTCGCCGCTTGTGCGGTTGTTTGGCCAACTTGTCGTTTCCATTTTTAGTTTTCTTTCATTTTGACTACGGAATGGAAACCTTTTCCTGCATTTCATTCAATTTTGTTTTTGGTTGGCAACACACACACGCACACTAACACACACACACACATTATAGTTTATGTAGTTTGCGGTCACATTTGGCCCAGCAATATGGGTTAGATTCAAAGTGTACTGCGTATGACATCCCAGCAGATAACTCCCACTCCCTCCCTACCCTTTTCCTCCCCGTCTCTCCCTCTCTCACACCCTCCCCCCTCTCTAGCACTCACAGCTCTCAAATCGAGTGCTAATTTCAAATGTATATGGATATTTTATTGCTGCCATTAGAGTTATTAGACAAGAGGCTCATGTTGTATTTGCTAAGTGGCCAAGAGCAAAGTTAACAGACGAATTGTACGCAAAACTTAGAAAGCAAAAGAGAGGGCTTAAAGCAGAGAGACAAAGGTCCAAAAGTAGCTTTTTCTGGGGTGCAAAAAACTTTAGATTAAATTGAGTTTGAGCTGCAAATTTATGGCTCAAGATTTCATCGAAAAAGATTTGATTTATACAACTTTAAGTTTATGGAAATCTGCAGAAGAAACTGCTGATCATCAGCAGATACAGTACTGAAAGATTTTATCTTTTAGTTATTTATTTGTGTGTTGATTTAGACAGTTTAATATTCATAAATAAATGTGATTTACATTTCCAAAGGAAGTGTCACTTTTTTCCGATTTTTCCTACTTTTCTTGGACAATACTCCATCAATATGCCATTAGTTGGCATCATTATTGTATAATACAATTCCTCACGTTAAATCGATGATTTTGTCATAACTCATTTGCTGTCTTTTGTGCGTTATCAGTGCTAAAGGTTTTAGCCATTTATCCCACGACCTGCGAATTCACGTATTTATCAATGGCAACACCTTTTTTTTAGGGTTGACACCACACGAGCAGAGAGCAGAGAGCAGACAATTTGTTGTTGGCTTTTGAGTGCTTTTTTGGGTGGTTCCGCCAACTAGCAGTTCTTTGTTAGCGGATTGTCAGGGCCAAAAAGCATTGCCACGTTCCCTCGACTATTTATTGCCATTTTCCTATGGACCCATGAACCCACAGAGCACGCATTTTCCACACACACTCACACACACCCACTCACACACGTAACAATTTCACATAAATCAAAATAACTGTCAGCGGAAACGGCGTCCATAGTTTTAACGGTACCGGGAACCGGCAACGGAGAACTCAGCACCGGGCAACTGAAAACCGGCAAATTCCAACGGCTTTTGGGGCCACAAAACGGATAAGGCTAAAATGAATAACCTATCCAAAAACTAGCCAAAGCTATGCTATGGCATTCCGCATGAATATATTCCCATTGAGTGCATAATGCATGCCACTAGTTGGCCAGGGTTGCCACCACACACAGACGCCGCCGGCTGAAAACAACAAATTCGGCATTTTTTTGTTGACTTTGTCAACTTTCTGGCCATAATTAATTGTGCACTGGGAAACAGTAAAGACCAAGTTTTGACCTCCTGGCAATCCTAGTCGTAGTCTGACAAAACAATAAGCTAATATGCCCAGCAGATCAATAACCAAATAGCTCAATGAATGACATTATCTGTTTGGCTAACAAATGTTTGTCAAGGCAATCGTTAAAGTTAATATGGAGGACATGAACAAGTGTTTCATTTCATCAAAGTGAGTAGAAATGGAGTGACTTCTCTTTGATGGACTAGAAGATGCGCTGTAAAAGGTTGTTGCTTGTAGTTGTAATATTTACTACTACTACTACTATTCTACTACTTTTACTACTACTATTTCTACACTTTTATTACTACTATTACTACTAAACTACTATACTACTACTATTACTACTATACCACTACTATAACTACTATACTACTACTACTACTATACTACTTGTTTTGATACTATATCTACTACTATTACTACTACTATAACTGCTCTGTTTCCTTGCTCAAATAAACTGAAAAGCATTATATGCTATACAAAGAAACACCCCTTTTGTGTCTACTGCAGGGTATGCTTATGATGAAAACGAAGGTTCCGACTGGGCACATCATTAGGCGCTGTCATTGCATGAAGTTTTAATGAAAGCAGCTACAACAGCAGAAAGAGAAGCAACAACAACAACAAGTTAAAACCATTTTGGGCTCCGAACATCTTTTGCCGTTTGCCTTTTTTGGCCCAATCAAAAATTAATGAGTGCCAGGCGCTTAGAAGTGATAAATCACCTTGACAAAGGCACAGGCAAACAGCAGCGGCCAAAAGAAACAGACGAGAAACAGCGAGAAAGAAGAGAAGAAAAGCGGAGAGTGAGAGGGAGAGACAGAGACAGAGGTAGACACAGTGGGCAAGTGAATGAGGGTCAGTGAAACGACTGTTGCCTGGTCACAAATGGAACTGGCATCATAATAATAATAATAATAAATGTCGCCTTTTGTAATTTGCTTTAATTGCCACAGCAAATGTGCCACCAAAATGAGAGTCAGAGCGACTGAATAGTTGAAAGCGCCATCTTAATTATAAAACGCTCGTGCTTGAATTTTTGGCACAAACTTGAGCTTAAATAGCCCGCACATAACTCAAGGACAACGAGTACTGCAATTAATTGCCTATGTGCCCCGGAATGTATGCTACACTTTTTTCCACACTCACTTTTACCTGCGCGAGGGGTTGATTTGGCAGGAGCAGGGCCTGGGGTGTGCGCTGCCCAGCATGACATGGTATTTATTAATTTCTTTGACAAATCTGTTGCATGCAACGGTGAGTGGCAACTCTGTTACACCCGCTGCTGCCGCTGATGTTTTTGAAGCACTTTGTCAAACTTTTGCAACAACTTTGCGGGGAGCCAAAACGCAACTTGCTAAATGCCTGGCCATTACACACACACCCCCGTACACACACACATACACAGTGCTGTGTAGCATCGTGTTGTGCCACGTATTCAGAGCGAGGCACTTGAAAAACGCAAAAGTAATAAACTTAATTGGTTTGTTCGCAGTTACTTTACAGCCAACTCCACCCCCGCCACAGAATCCATTTTCAAGCCAACCTTACCACCCTCGAGCCACTCGAGCATTGCGTTGCGTTTTGCGCTTTTAAGTAGCAAAGTTTTGCCGAGCTCTTTTCTATGCTTATTTTTCTTGTTGTTGTAATTTTGCCGCTCGCTTTTCAGCTAAAGTGTTGAAGTTTGCTCTTCGAGTGTTGAGCAGAAAAAAAATAAAGAAATGAAAACAAAAGTAGCAAAAAAACAGCTAAAACTTTGACTGCATTTGCTGCAGGCAAAACAAGCTAGTCGCAATAACGCTCATACGCAACGTTGGCTCAAGCCTCGACTCCATTAGACACGAGTCGTCTGGACTCGTCTCCTCTCGTCTTATTATTTTATCTAATGAATCTGTTTCTGTGCCCAAAACATCTATATGAATATGGCCGAAAGTTTTCAAGTGTTTTAGCGGCAAAGTCTGCAGTCAAAACTGCAGAATTTTCCCGCTTTCAGTTTTTTTTACTCTACAGAAAGTTTTCCACAACTGTTTATTTTCAGTGCCGCACTTTTTACTGCGTTCCGCTTTTAACTCCAAGGGTGTATCTATGGGGTGCCTGTGTGTGTGTCTGCTTAGTCTGAGTAATGGATATTTTATAATGAATTTTAGAGCAGACAAATGCTAGAAAAAACCTCTGCAAAAGTTTGCTACTATTTTCTGTCAGCTCTTTTTATATATTATTTACAGAGCTACAAAAATGGTCAAAAATTAAGGGGAAAGTATGTGAAAGGTGACAGCATTTATGACATGTGGTAAGGCAAAAGGACATGTTTCAAAATCATGTTGCGTTGTCTGTGCTGTCATGCAGATTGTGGGTGAGTTGTGTTAGACAAATTGTGCATTTGCTGAGCTGTAGTTAAATGCTGCATCAAGTTGGGATTTTAAGCTAAATAAATGCCCGAAATGGGAAAAATCCATGTGGTATAAATTTTAGTTAAGCTACTGACAGTTTGCACATGTTAAGCTCAGTAAGTGCTCTGCTAAGATTTCCTTTAAAATCCTTTCAAGTTTTTACTTTTCACAGTTGCTAAGTGAAAGTGCAATTAATCTGCACAGCAAACACACATTTAAATATTTACAGCAGACAAGGCCACGCCCCTGTGCAAGTCAAGTGCCTGCAGACGCCTCCTAAAACACCAGCACATAATTATTGCCTACTTTTCGGCGCAGCGTAAACAGCTTTGAAAACAATTTTTGGTCGCCAGAGACGTGAAGTTTGGCGCGCTCAACGTGCTGTGCACAAACACACTCAAGTGCACACCCACACCCACACCCACACACCAACACACCCACCCACACAAACTTAAGTTGCTCAACTTGGCGCAGGATGTAAGCGCAGCAATCCACAAGGATAAAACATATAAAATATACGCGAAAAGCGTGCGAAGTTGTGGCCTAGGGATAGTTGAGCTAAGTGGGAGGCAGAGGAGCAGCAGGGCGTGAGGGGGACGCTGACTGTTTCTTTTCCTTTTGGCTCCAGCACTTACGACTAATTGAAGTTAAGACCTGCCGCCTTTGGAGCCTGTTGTCGACTTACCTGCAAGTAAAAGAGAAAGAGAGAAAGAGAACGTGAATAAAAGAGAGAGAAATATGTGGCACGACAGATAAAGTTAGTTAAATCGTGTAAATTATGTCTAATAGATAAAACTGGCAACAAAAGTTGCCGCTATGCGAGTCTAGACTCAAGACCCTTGACTAATGAATGCCAACGGGTGAGATGATGATGATGATGATGTTGCAGCAAATGAAACTGTAAAGTTTTCGCTGTCATATTGTGTCACTGTGCGTGTGGCACGTAGCCAAAAGCTCAAGCCAAAGCCCAAGCCCAAGTTGCAAGAACAAATGCTTTTGTTGCAACTGCCCGCAGGCCAAAGTAATAAAGCAACGTGAAAAGGCAAAGGGAACAAAGCAAATGGCAACAGGTGAGAGGCAGAGGGGACAGAGGTGCACAAGAGGCAGAAGTGGCAACAGGCGCATAATGAAGGCAAGGAAGGCTGGTGACTCACACACATGTGAGCATGTTGCACGTCTGAGTCGGAGATGGAGACGGAGACAGAGTCTGTGACTGAGTTCCAGTCTGAGTTGTGGCAACTGCTGTTGGCCACTGCCGCATGTGTTTACCTGCCCGAAAAAGGCTATAAAAACAAAGGCAAATAAAGGCCAAACCTTAAGAACAAAAAAACCAAAGAAAACAAAACAAAACGAAGCGAGAAACGAGAATCGAGAATCGAGACAACTCCAAGTGCCGACTCTTTCTGCAACTCTTTCTGCGACTGCAACTCTAATGTGGAAATTCAGGTTAAACTGGGTTTCCAGCCGTCGCTTGGCTCTAAGGACGCTCTGCCCCCAAAAAGTCATAACTCAAAAGTCGAGACTGAAGAGACAAACATGTGACTTAATAGTTGCCTGGCAAGTTGTGGCTAAAAGGAGTCTGCAGTCGGCAGTCTACAGTTTATAGTCTGCTCTACTCACTCTACAGTGTGCTCTCTTTGCTCTACAGTCTGTGCCTACGGTTTGTGGCAAGGCTGTGCAAACAAAGAACAGCACTAAAAGAAAGCAGCTAAGAAATACACTGCTCAAAATTGGTATCGTTAAAAGTTACTTTTAGTTCTATTAAGTTTTGTTCTCCTCCTTTAAGTTGTTGCTTTTTTGCTCAGTGTAGACATTGAGGTAGAGGCAAGTTGTGTAGCGTATCAGACGTTTTAACATGAAATCACTACACACACACACACACTGCAAACATATGTTGACTGGCAGCACAACAACAAAGTTCTCTGTTCTCCTTCTTGTTGCTGGGCTCAGCAGGTTGTCGTTGTTGCCACTGTTGCAGACAAACTTGCCACAGTCGCAGCCGCGCTTAAGTCAAATGCTAAATGCCATTTGGGGACACAAACAGCTGAGCTGCCTCAGCACTCCCCCCGCTCTTCGCACTCTTCCCTTTCTTCCCCTCATCCCCACCCTTCTCCACTCTCATCTCCTTCTGATTGGTTCCCTTAGCTCCGCTCAGCTTCGCTCAGCCTTTGTAGCCAATTTCATTTTCTTTCTGCTTGCCTTTCGCAGGCACAACATGTCTGCGGTTTCTCTCTCTGTCTTGCTCTCCCTCCCTCCTCTCTCCACTCTCCTCCCTCTTTTACTCTTTTTTCTCTTTATTCTTTTCACTTGTTTTTTTCCTACTTGGCCTGTAATTTTTTTCGTGCTCTCCTTAAAAAAGTGTTAAGTAGCTCTGTGCTGGCTCTGGGTCTGGGTCTCTGTGCAAAGTTTGGAGCTGTAAATGGAGAATCGCTACCGTTCTCAGACCGTGTTTGTGGGTAGTTTTGACTGGCCTGTCATCCTGTCACTTGCAACAACTTTGTCAGCAGCAGTAAGCAGAACTAGCAGCAGCAGCACGTGCAGCAGACAGTTCTAACTAAAGCAGCCAAAAAGTCCTTAATATCCTCTGATGAATTTTACTTTGCATCGAGTTGTAGCTCAACCGATTAACTGGCTTATATATGAAGACTTGTATAGGTAACTAAACAATATTATTTTATATAACATTTTTATAGTTATGTCAAGAAAACAGATCAAAATTTTTAATAACAGCTTAAAGAACTGCATACTTTAAGCATGATCTTTTATGCACCCGCTCGTACCACAACACTCTACTCTACAGTCTGTGCTGTTAGTCTTGTGCCCACTTAAACTTTTTGCCCAGACCAGTGGCTAATTTTTGATTGCCCCCAAAAGCTTACCACCGCACACTTTATAAATATAATTGCTGCAACTTTATATATCGGTCTAAACACACACACATAAAGCGTAGTAGGGCTCTTCCTCTCTGCACCCCCCTTCCTCACCCTCCCTTTATCCCACTCCTACTCCCTGTGCTGCCTGCCATATGTGCACAGTCTGTGCTATCCAGTCAGAGTTACTTACTCTCATGTCATGGGCCGTGTGGGTAGCATATAAATTTCCTTATGCTCGGACAGGGGCCAGTGCCTTGGACCACACCTGCTCCTCCTTCTCTCTATTTGGGGCACAGTAAAGGGCTGCGATAGGAATGGCCACAAGAAAACTATGTCCATGTGACCAAACATTTTACTTACAGTTACTGCCATACAAAAGGTAGTAAACTTTTCGCCAGTCTTGACTTTGACTCTATCTCGGGGAGTGTGTGTGTGTGAGGGTGTGTGCCACATGCGTCTGTCGCAGTGTTGACAAAGGCCGATTTGCAGGGGGGCTACAGTAGGAGAAAGGGGCGTGGCTGTGCCTCACTGATAAATGTAAGCGCACAGCAGAGCAAAAGTGAAACTGGCAGCAAATTAAATGCACAAAACTTAAAAGGCGACAGCTGAGAGTAGTCCAGGGGTTTTCCCTCCCATTTTCCCCCATTTCCCTCTAATACTTTTTTACTCACAAGGGTTTGACTTTTGCTTTTACCTTTGGCCAGCAGTTTTAATTAAAATAGGAAAATAGCAAAATGAATTTATGATTTACAAGGCACACAATTTAAAGTAATTTCCTTTAAAGTCAAACGCAATTGGGAAAATGCGAAAACCAGTCGGAAAACTTTACGTACGGTACGGTTTTTTTAAACAACTTGAAAACTGCCAGAAACACGCGCATTTCCAAGTGGACTTTTTCTTTTCAGTCTGCTTGATTTCCATGCTGTGTATGCTGAGTGCCAAAAAATTTACATAATCTTAATGCAAAGTCGCTGACGAGTCGCAGCAAAATGAGGAAAGTTGAAGGCGTTTCCCCAAAACAGCAAGAGGCAAAATCAGATTCAGATTCAGATTCAGAGGTTGCAGCTTCAAAGAGGCAGACAGCAAAGCGTCAAGAGCAAGAACATAACAACACTTAAAGTCCGGACAGAAAACGGATTCGGACTCCCGAGGAGTTGGAGTGAAAAGGAGTCAAAAGGAATGAGTAGGAGAAGGTTGGAAGGAGTCGGAAAAGCGACTAAAGTGCCTGCAAATAATGGGGAAATACGATTCGTTCTGCTGGAACGGGTTGACTTTCCACACACACACACACACACACATGAAAAGCTGACAACAAGCAAATAACAGTTACCTCGCTCGCTAAGAAATTAAACGAGGGCTAAGGGCTGAGGGGTTAAGGATAAGGGGGCAAGGGTTTCGCGTCAACTCAATTGACTGTGAAAAGCCAAAAGCGAGTTTAATTCCCAAATAAAAGGGCTGTGATTTGAGGTCTACTCGAGGGTTCGCTTCCACTAACTATTCTGTCTTGAGACAATGCGGTTAACAGAGGAAAAGGAACAACCCCTTGAACCGCTTGCTAAGAAAAGTGCCAACAATGTCTCGGATTTATCTTGCGGTTTGTACACGGGGTATCAATGCCATTGAGTCGATCTCTGTATTCAATTTACAGCCCTCGCAATTGACAGTCGTTAGCATAATTATTACACACGGCTTAGTTGGGTAGGGTAGGTGTGGGTGTGTGTGTGGGTGCGGGTGTGCGTGAGGTGTTTTCGGGGGAAGTTTGTGCATTGTAAGCTAATATCCAACCCACAACAAATGTCAACATTCGCCTGCAGCGTGTCCCCCTGGACAAAAGTATTTGTCATTTAATAAAAAATTGCTTAAGAAATTTGAGCTGCTGCAAATGGAGGTGGTAAATGTGAGCCCCTTTGAGTACTGCCTCAGGGGAGCAGGAAGGACAGTTTATGATTCCTTGGTGTTGCTGTGGTTCAACTTTACGCATCGCTGGCTCAAACATATGAAGTTAATTTCTTGTTTGTTTCTAAGGAAGTGGGCTGAGGGAGGTCTAGATGATACAGCAGTAAGTAGTTGAGCTTGGTAGTCCAAAAAGTGCAAATCAGACAGGCTAAGAAGTGTTTCAAATTAGTTACTAAGTCTGCTGATTAATAAAGCAACCAATTTTTACAGACTAGACCGTTTTTCCTTGCCCTTACCCCTCTTTTCCCCCAAATTCCTACAACCTTCGTAGGTAAACAACACCAAACCGTTAAGTAAACCCCATAATTAACTAGCAATCACACCAAAATAAGTGTATCTAAAACTTGAACTTCCTTTTTGCTATTTAAAAATTCATTTATGCAAAGACTTGAGTAAAACTTGAACTTATTTCACCACTCATTCCACTCAGTCGTGTCTTTGGCATCTGGACGCAGTCAAGTTTTGGCCCTAATGACAGTTGATTTAGTTGCCTGGGCTAAGGGCTTATAGATAGATACGACAGATACGTAGTGGCTTCGTGTGCTCCAGTCTGCATCAGATCATTAACTTCAACAATTTCAAATTCTAACGGCAAATGAGAATTGGGCACGTGATGCAGACGCGCGAAGCACTTGAAGAAATGAGTTTTCCGGCAAATGAAGTGGACGAGAGTGGGGCAGGTTAAGGGGTTGGGTTGGGTTGGGTTGGACAAAGTTTACTCCCCTCTCACTATCTTATCGCTGGCTCTCTTTCTTTATCTCCCAAACAGCGTCAACTGTAGCGAGTGGCACTCGTAGTCACAATTTGAATTTCACAAGCCATTGATTTTTATTTGATTACCACGACAATGAAAGGACGCGCATTGCATTGCCACCAAACAGTTAGAGTTGACAGCTTTTTTTTAGACTTTTTAGGAAGGGGTTTAAGGGGGTTTCAAGGGGTTTATAAAGCCAACACTATCTTTAATAACCTTTTTACTAAACCTATTGCAAAATGTCTTTAAAAGTCGCTAAACTTTTAGCCAGTTTTAATGCCATCTCTCACAGAAAAAATGTACGAAATTTGGAAATTATTTTCCACGAAAAGTTTCAAACGGGGCGACAACTCTGCATGTCATTCAAATGCCGTCGTTGTGTCTACCCTAACTTTCTTTGCTTTCTTTTTGGGCAGCACACGGGATGGGGTGGAGTTTGGGGAACTTGTTGGGTGCTGACGCTACGTGAAACCCTTTTCTAATATTCTGCTGGCATTTGCGGCTGTTGCATTTGAACAATTTATTGCAGCAGCACACGAGTCTGTGCTAGACCAACGCCAGAGCACTGCATAGATAAAGGAGAGAAAGAGAGTGCGAAGCAGAGAGTGGAGAAGAGAGAGAGAGTGAGTGCTGGTACCGTCGGTAACGGGACAAATATAAAATAGGGTTGCTTGCTGCCTGTCACGGTAGCTTGAAGCCAGCTGTCCCGTCAGTGACTGTGAATCTGCCACTTCCCATTTCACTAGCATTTTCAGCACAACGGGCGGTGTATGGCTGTCAAAAGCATGTCAAAGGAATCGTCACTAGCGTGTGCAGTAGTAGTAGTAGTTGTCTGTGTGTGTGTGTGTGTGTCGCAGCCTTTTCGGATGGTGCTACAATTGCAAAAAACTTGAGACAATCGAATCAAACTCATTCGCCTGAAATCATCGACGTGTAAAATTACGAGATAACATTGTTAGCTGCCTGTCCTTCGAGTGCTGTGAGTCCTGCAAGTCCTTCGAGTCCCTTCGAGTCCAGGGCCCATTCGTTGAAATGTGTGCAGGATTTGAAATTGAATCGCGCAAACGCTTAAGCAAGAAATCAACGACACAAACGACACCCATCGACGACCACATAAATGTCGAAATACCCGAGGACACGACAGTACATGGGACAAAGGACAACTATAAAAACCCTCCCAACCCATCCCTTTCCTTCCCTTCTCTCTCTCACTCACTCACTCACACTCCTCCTTCATTCCTTTTCAATATCCAGCTCCATGTGCACCGGCATTAGTTCTGGCATTAGTAGTCATGACACTACATTCCCAAACTTCAGTCCATCAGATTTTTGAGGTTTTCATTGTTGGTTAGTTGAATTCTGTTGTTTGAATTGCCAGACAGTTAGTCGAGTTGGAATCAGTCAGCTTGGCATTTTTGAACTGGCTTCGGACTCGCTTTAATTGGTTTATCCTTCCTTTTTTGGCCAATCCACAGCAGTCACTCATACGGAGGTATGTGTGTGAGTCGAGTGTGTTTTGATCCCTTTCATTATTATGACCAATGTGTGTGTGTTTGTGTGTCTGCATGTGGTGTAATTAAGTCACATTGTCGAAAATGCTTCAATGCATTAGAAAGATACAAATTAGGCACAGATAGTGCCATCAATAGCGCATTAATTTCAATTGTTTCTGATCTTTGTTGCAGTTAACGAAGGGAGTAAATGGAATGGCTAAGTCTGATCTCTGTTGGAGTAAAGGATTGGCTAAGTCTGATCTCCGTTGGAGTAAAGGACTTAGCCAAGTCTGATCTCTGTTGGTTTATCATAAATGCTAAATTTAATCAGTTGTTTAACTATATATGTGTTTTTTAAAACATGTTTGCCATGCAGAGAGCTGTTTGTAAGTTATTTGCTTAGTTTTCCATTTCTCTACTTCCATTTCTACTCTTTTCACATAGAAATGTTAAGTTGTTCAGCGGTTTTTGTATAAAATTTGAAATGTATTTTCTCGTAACTCCCTCATATATCTTATTTTCTTCATACTTTGTCATATTTATCAGCATATCAAGCAAAGCCGCTAATGTTAATGTGCCTTCTGTTAACTTAACTGCTACTGCTGTTAATGTTAACACTTAACATGCGTCGCGTGTTCATTTCTTTCTACTACTACTACTACTTTCTTTCCTTCTACTACTGTTTTAGCCAAGTTCACTCTGCTTAGGCTTAGCTTCCACCTGAAGACTGAACAGCTGTGTCTTCTCACCAGATTGCCCGTGTCTCTTGTTTTCCCAAGGGACATCGGGTAGACAGCATTATAATCATAGCAATGTCGTTTGGCTTATAATTTGCTTTAGCAAGTCGGGCGTGTATATGCTTATATACGAATATTAGACACAGACGAGGGGAGTACGCTTTAAGCCAACTCCAATTTTGGTCCATGTCCAGGGCCAATTTCCAAGAAAGCAACTCAAGAGACGATGTTAACTTTTTACGCTTGAAGCGACGTTGGTGTTTGGTGTGCAGATACTCAGTTCACAGTTCTGAGAGAATGTCTCACTACCAGGGCCCCAAACCAAGTGCCAAACATGGCCAGAGGTTCGTGCTTTGGCCACTTACTCAAAGCTTCGTCCCGTCTCGTCTCCTTGCTCTGCTCGTCTGCAATTGCGACTCCTTTTCCTTGTGGCCACCCGACGGAGCTGGCAAACTGGCTAACTGGCTGTCGAGCAAGTTTCGACGCTTTTTATGCTCTGCTTCACTTTTTATTTTATTTTTTGGTCTCTTTTTTTTGTGTTTAGAGCTTGTTGTGCTGAGAAATCTGTTTTTAAGTTTGAGCAATTTAATATTTTAAGTCTACAAATTGTTGTTGCAAAGGATTACTTTCTTGGTGTGCATTCTAATAAGCTGCTAATTGGTTGCCAACTCAGACGACGTTGTCCTGCTCTCCCAAACTAACGGTGTTTCTATCTCTCTCCCTGTTCTCCTGTTCCCCTCCTCTTACCCAGCATTCCTACTCTTTCATTGCTTTAAGGCACAAATGCTTTTAGTTTGAAATTTCATTCTACGAAATATAAATTTAATAGCTTGTGGATTAGTATTTTATCAGCTTCCCCTTTTTTTGGCTTTGTTTTTTATACATTTAAGTTTATTGTGCGTTTTACTTATTGCCAACTATTAAGCTTTCCCATCACTTGAACATTTGTTGTCTCTGGCTGCCTTACGGCTAAAATTTCAAGCTGCTTTCCGCTTTTTCCGCTGCTGGGAAAAATTTCTAATTATTGAAATTGATAGCCAAGAGTTTAACGGGCTGATAATTAGTTTTTGCTGATGAGATATTTCATTTTTAGACCCTGTACTCTTAAAAAGAGTAGAGGAGTCTATTAGGTTTGTCAGCAGCGAAATGTGCCAGACCCCATTAAGTATATATATTCTTGATCAGCATCAGCAGCCGAGGCGATTTAACGATGGCCGTCTGTCTGTCTGTATGTCCATCCGTCTTTTAAACTACAAGAGCTAGAGCTACCGGATCGGTCGACTATAGCCTATAGCTCTCATAGGAAAAATTGGTGAAAAATTGCTCATATGTATTGCAAATTTCAAGAGGAGTACGGGGTCTTTTACAGTCGGTTGGCTCGACTGTAGCCTTTTTTACTGGTTTCCACTTTCTTTTTCTACTTCTCTGCCGCACGGTGTGAAAAATGGCACTTTTAATAGTTTAGAGTGTGGGAGGTGTCGGCAGCAGCAGGCAACTCCTATTAAATATAACTCTGAGTTAGTAATAGCTTTAAGCATTATAATAACTGATTAGTGAAGGTAACTTAAACCTCTTTGGATACATTTCAAATAGGATTTCGGTAAGTTATTTTAAGAGTAGCATAGACAAGTTTGGGCTTAGTCTTAAAGCACTTGATTAAATCATTCCGTTTTAATACCAAGATTTCTTTTACTTTTTTTTGGGATTTTTTGAATGACAGCCAGAATACTGCTAGTAGACATTCGACTATTCATTTGGGTATTTACTGTGGTTGTGTTCACCCTCCGATGTTTACACTGTACATCCTTTTTCATGCTGCCTGCACAACAAATGCTGTCTCATCAACATTTGACTTCAAAGGAGTCATTTGCACAATACTTGTGCTCGGACTTGGATTCGGACTGCGTCCCCCCGCTCTCTCCCTCTCTCTCTTTCACTCCCTCCCTTTTTTCGATATGTTTTCTTATTGTTGTTGCGCGGAAGTACCGGAAGTTCTGTTCATTATGTCCTTGGCAAACAGCAGCGTGACAGCAGACGAGCTGGTGGCAGAGATGAACAGAGATAGGGAAGAGAATGGAAGAGAGAAACAGTTTTTCATGGCATGTTGCAGCTTGGACTTGTCATTGCCCTGCTTTGACTTGGAGGGAAAACTGCATGTAATCATTAAAGAAAATGCCAAACTAAATTTTCCTGCTCATCGCTTAGTTTCATTTTCTTTCGGTGTTTTCTTTGGGCCAGAAATGAATTGAATGTGCATAACAAATACGTAGACTGGACTGATATGAATCTTTTGGTATCTTTGAATAGGTAATCCGAGGATTTCCCTGAGGCCGCTCTATCAGAAACTGGTACTCGTCGAAGGTTTTTGTGTCTTTTGGCTGCCACGCTCATTGATGATTGAAATGCGATTAGGGTCTGAGGCTGAAGCGGAATCTGAATCTGAATTTGAGGCTGGAGTCTGAAGTCTGAGCCTGAATGAGGCGTCCAGTCAGCCGACCAGAGATTTGGGCACTGGCGCATAACAATGCGAATGATGAGGGCAGACAGGCCAAAAACACAGTCATAAGGGGATGGGATAGAAGTAGAGAGAGGGAGAGAGATAGAGAGAGAGAGAAGGGAGAGCCATGCATAAATTGATGATGTGCGGAGCGAGCAAATCAGCTGTGTTATGGATTATATAATCTGTACGTTGATTGTCTGACAGTTTTTCTGTTTTTCTGTTTTTTTGGGTTGAACTTTAATTTCGGAAGTTAATTGGCATTACGTTTGGAGTTCGTTCAGGCTACAATATAATTATGGGTACCCTGTAGGGGTAGGATTATTAGGCTCACTTTTAATTTCCTTTTTTATGAGGTTTGTGAACCTACAGACCGCGGTTGTCATTGCCAGCTAAGCGTTGGTTTAATTATAATTGAAATTCCTTTGTGGGGGCACAGGATTATGCACAACGAGGGTTGCTTGAAGAATGCTTATTCATAAATAATAAGTATTTGGCAAGTTTAGCGACGGAGAATATATAAAATAAGAGCAACATATCATAACAAAGTTTCTGATTGATTGTTGTTATTCATAATGTTCTTCTCCCAAACTGTCTGTGGGTTTGGCAGACCCTTTGGGCCACAGTCACCGCCACATAAAGTTGTCCCGTCACCTTGACCCTACTCAAAAGGTTTAAGCCCAAAAACCGACTGGGCTAATGACTAGCCATAAAATATATCATCATTAAGCAAACTGTATCAGCTTACTGGAGTTTCTAAACTCTTTTTGCCTACCCACCGCACACCTCAACCTGCCCCTACCCATGAAGTGGCCGAACGTTACTCTTCTAAGCCAATTAAATGTCAATTTGAGCCACATTTTACATTTTATTGCACAAAAACGCGCCAAAAAACCAGCAAATCGAACAACATCGCGGTCTGACTTCCAAGTTCATTATCGTCTGCCGATAATCAGCGACGTAGTCTCCGTCGGAGTCGGAGTCCACCACTCTCTGAAGCGTGTGATATTGACAGCCACAACAGTTACCCCCCGCCTCTCCTTGTAACTCCCTACCACGGTTCATGCGCCATTCCTGCCCCAAAGCCAAGTGGAGAAACACATAAATCATTTCCAGTTTGAGACTTGGAGGAGCACAAGTTGAATTTCATTTATTTCGCTTTAATTTCTGATTGAAAATCTGAGCGCAAAGCGAAACATGTTTCGGCAATTAATTGGTTAATCAATATGATTAATTTGCATGATCCGAGCGCACGCTTTGCCAGTTGCACTCATACCTCAAACTCTCCATATATATATATATATATGTATACTGGTATAAAAATTGTATTTATGTAAAGGAAACTGCCAAGGTGCACACTGAGGCACACTGAGGCACAGTGTGGCGAGCTTAGGCGAAAAACCTGCTTCAAGTGCTTCAACCTTAAACGAGTTTACGTTGTGCACTAGTTGAGCAGTAGGCTGTAAGTTAATCGCCTTTTAAATCGATTAGTTAGCAAGTGCTCAGTTATCATTAATGTTTATTAGTTGCTATAAAAAAATATTAGAAAAATATGAAATTAAATCAGAAATAAACATTTTTAAAAACATAGAAAATAGCTTTAATTTTAGGGGTTCAAGATTAGGCCAAAAAAATTGAAAGGCATAGTCTAAACTCTTATTAAATTAATTAATTTAAAAACAGCGGTTAGATGATTGAAGTTTGTAGCAACCTATTAGGTTTCTAGCTCTAATTAAACTTGGTTCCCTTTTATAATAAAAAATGCTCTCTATACACAACCTATCTAAATTACAGTTAGAACTTCGATTTACCGCATATAAATTAGTAGCTACATATGTACATCAGTTTGCCAGGCAACTATAATTTAATATTGAATATTTTATCAGCAGTATCAATTTCAGAGCCGTCTTGAGTGTGAGCTGTGGCCACAGGCAAAAATGTCAATGAAACCATAAAAATGTCTAAGGCTGAATGACCGACAGACCAACCGACAGACCGACCCACCGAACGTACGGACAGACAAAGGACGTTTGGATGGACGGCTCAATAAATGGCAACTGTTTGGTTCGCTGGACAATGCGAAAATGCGAGAAAAGTGAGGAGAAAATGGAGAAAAACGTTGAATGGTTTGTGGGTCGCTTGCTGGTCAAACGGAGCGTATGCGCAACGCTACAGAGGCAGAGGGTGTAATGGTGCTGCTTGTTGTATGTGCGTGTGTGTGTCCCAGTTGTTGTTGTTGTTGTTGCTGTTATTGTTGATTATGATGATGTTGATGTTTATGATTGCTTTTGTAGCTGGCAAATGTTGTGACAAGTGGTCAAAATGGCGAGTTGTTGCCTACAACTTGTTTGACACGCTCAAATCGAGGGTCGAGGTTAAACTTGTCATCACTGAATGATGCTGCACTACTCAACCTATTCTTCACACCCTCTCTTTCTATCTGTCTGTCAGCAGGTCCTACTTCCTCTTTCACAGTGCATGCAATTAAAATATAATTAAATTTAATTAAACTGTTATTAAGTATCCGCCATGTCGCACAGTCAGCCCAAAAAATACTTTACATAAATATTTCCTACGTCCTCATCCCCATCCACATGCCCACACGCCCATGGGCAACAATAGGCTTCATGAATTTTCCGCTCAAGTTGCTCGGCATGAAAAATTCAAAGAACAACAAGAAAAGCTGGAAAAACAAATGGAAAGGCGGCAGAAATGGCAAAAAGTAGACGAGGAAAAAGCAGCGAAGGCAGAAAGCAGCTAAAGAAAAAGCTGGAAAAATGATTGCGTACTGCTGATAAAAAAGGGCGAGTAGAGAGTAGGGTATAGTGGTTTAAAGTATACCCTGTAGTTTAACTGGTATCTGTTATCAAATAAAGAAAATGTTAAGGGTTTCAACTAGTCTTCAACTTTTCATTAAAACTTCTTCTGTTAAGTCCTCAAATAATACTCTTTATGTCTGTTAGTTGAAATCCACAAACTACCCGCTTACTTCCAGTACAGTACAGGGTATAATACGCGCTGTAAAAACTGAGAAAAAGGCTCTCTAACTCAAGTGAATAACTGAGTGAATGACTGAATGACTGTCTGTCAGACTGCCAGTCTGTCTGTCCCTCTGTCGAAAGGGGTTGTGCGCCTTTTGGGCTTAGACGTCTGCTTTATAGGCGCAAATGTTATACAAAAATGACACTTCATAAAAATGAAGACAACGATAATGATTATGATGATGACAATGATGATGATGATGACGCTGAGTCGACCCTCCCCTTATGATAATGATGATAATGTGAATGTTCTGCGCTGTCTGTCTGTCTGTCCCTCTCACTCTCTCACACTCTCTGTGTGTGAGTGCTATAATAATGATTCCAAATGTTTCCAATGACTCCTTGTTCTCCTACTCCCCTCCCCTCCCTCTCCCTCTTTCCCTTTCATGCTTCATGCTGTCGTCATCTTTATCGTTGTCCTCTGGAAACTGGCGAATTTTCTGTATTAGTCGGAAAGGCAGCGCAAAGGGGAAGGGCAGCAGAGAGTAAAGTGCAAAATTTGATGTTTTAAATTAAGTCATTTGCATAACGGGACCAAACAAGGCGTGGCTCTAAAGCTGTTACTACAAATGAGAAACGAACGAGAGGCGCAAAGAGCCAAAAACATTTTTACGCTCACCGACGAAGTGTGTGTGGGGGGAAGGGGGAAGCATAGGCATGGGGTAAGCAAGAAAGGTAGGAAGGTAGGAAGAGAGGGAGAGCGAGAGGCATTTCACTCTGCACTCAATGCAATCATTTGTATGCAAATCCAAAACGCACGAACAAATCTAAGCAGTCTGTGCATTTGCTTCATTTATATTGTTATGGAAACTGAGTTTCTAACAATATCGAAGGCGCTATAATTTTATTTGGAAATAAATACATAAAGATTATGTGCCGGACTAGCTTTTTAAGCATTTTCATTTGTAACAATTAATAATTAATTAGAATTAACTCAATTTATAGACAAATAACATGTTACTTAGAAGTGAAGCAAAGTTTAGAAACAGTAAACTTATTAACAAATAATTTAAATAGATTTAAAAAAATTAAAAATTAAATTTATATTTATAAAAGAATTCTAAAGATGTAAATTCTTTAATTTTAGTTTGCTAGATAGGCTATCGGCCTTTAAAATCTGTATGAATTTTATGTGTAACAGAGTTCCTAAAAGTTCTAGCCGAACAATATACAAAGCGGTAGAGCTTTTAAATAAATAGGCCTAGAAGAATATTCGAATACTAATAGAATATAAGAATATGCTCGTAATAAGTATATACTCTGCATAAATAAGTTCCTTCTAACAGGTCAAGAAACCTTAAACTTAGAACAATTGAGCGATTTATTCCTTTCCAGAGGTTAGCTAAGGTTCCTTTCCTTTCTTTGTCCTAGGTAATGTTTAGGTAATTTAAGTGCTCCTTCCTTCCTATTTTAATTGCTCTTTAATGTCTTTAACAGCTTTAAAGCCCATCTTTTTATTGGTCTTTTAAACACTTGCTGTTATTCCTGCATTTCCTTGGTGTGCCCAGAAATTAATCAGCTCAATCGCAGCAATTTGCCAGCTCAGCAAAAATCAACAAAAATCTAAACAAGCAACGGATATAACAATACATTTTATAGTCTGTACTTTGGACTACACAACTGTCTCTGTCTAACCCCCTCTCTACCCCTCTATACCCCTCTACACCCCTCTCTCCTCCTTTGTCTTACTGTCTATGGTTTTAGATTTACTGCTTAACTTTTTGGTTAGCTTCGGGCTCATTCCGAGACACGTTTCGACAAAAGGCAAATGGCTCAAGTAGGTGTATTTTGCTGATGCTCGTACTGCTCCTCCCTCTTCCCCTTGTTGTTGTTGGTGCTCCAGCAATGCCGCATAATTAAAAAGTCAAGTGAAAAATCACATTTTAACGCAAATGGCAGGAAAAGCGTAGAGTGAATGTGAAAATGAATGAATGAAATTCTTGCGCCTGAAAGCAGACTAAAGTAATAAGTTGCCCAGTTGGCTAGGCAGAAGGGGGCAGAAGGGGAGTGGGTGGAGATTGGGGGAGTGGATGTCAGTGGGTGTGGCACTTGGCTTTGGCAGCTACACCGAATTGCGTCAAATGCAAATGCTTTCATTCCAAGTCCTGAGAGAGAGGGGGAGTGAGCACTGCAGGCGCCAGCTGCGACTCCCTGTGAAGGGGGGGGTCGCCGGCAGAGACGCCACAAACACTTGAGGCATGCCTCTACCTCTGCCACAGCCTCTGCCAGCTGGCATAACTGAAAACTGGCGGTTTTTCCTTATTTTTTTGGTAGCAACAAAAGAATATCAAAGCTCTTTTCACAGCAAAACAAAGCGGTGAAGGGGTGAAGCAGGAGAAGGGGTCCCTGGCTAACAACAACTTGCTGTGCCACCAAAAAAAAAGTGGAAAAAAAAGGCTGACAGAGCATTACAGGCATTACGTAATTAAATATTTAAAGTGTTGCTTTTGCATGCCGCCAAACGGAAAAGTTACCGACCGGAAATTCTTTCGCCTGTTTTAAATTGTTCTCAACATTTTCGCATTTTAATAAATTTTTGTTATTCAACGGCTGCTTTAATAATATTACAACACAATTTAGTTGGAGCTTTTCCGCTAAGCAAAGTGGCTTTAAGCAGCTGAAAAGTGACTTAATTAGGCAAGGGAAATTGGCAGAAATTCAAGCAATTTAAATTTCTAAAATTATTAAAGTTGGTATCAATAAAAAGACAAATAAATAGGAGTACTTTTGTATAAAGAGTAGTAGAATATTTTGAGGAGAAGTAGAGTGAGAGAGAGCGAGAGTTAGAGAGAGGTAGGGAGAGAGAATGAGTGCTTAATTCCGTCAGTTTAATGCTTATTTCCAGCCGTATTTCCGCTGCTTTATAGCCAAAAAAACGTCTTTAACTTTAATTTAAAAACCTATAAACTTAAGCAGCACTTGAGTGCGAAGTAAGGGTTGTTTCGACTACCTCATACCCTACAGTAGAGCGTAGGGCGGGGGTAACGACAAGTCAATGCCTCTGTTAAGTGCTTGCAAATTTCACTTTTCCGCTTTACGCAGACATCTTAGAGTTTTGTGTTTGAATTCGTAAGTTGTTCTTCTGCTTCCTCTACTTCTTCCTCTACTTCTTCGTCTACTTCTTCTGCTTCTTTTTCTGCTCCGTCTTGAAATATTTTCACTTTTTTAATTTCATGCAAATTTTCTTTTTCAAGATTAATGTCTATGCTAAAAAAAGTTTTGCTGCCACGAAATGAAAATGGAAACGCGACGCGTTTGAATGTTTTCTGTTTTTTTGGGGTTTTTCTTTAGCCAAAGTGGGCGTGGCCTAGGCCTAGCACTGTTCCATTCTGTTGTTGTCTGTCTTTCCGTACCTCCTATTTTTTTTCTGCCCAGAAAGCGGGCTCTTGGGGGCCAGCTGAACCCTGATTGACTTTAAGAGCTCCATTGAAATCTAATTAATGCTCATCCATTTCCACATCCGCATATTGCCAATTTGTGGAGTCTTTTTGCTACCGTTTATTGACTGCTCGTAACTCGGCTGCTTAACTCTTAATCCTTTAGACTTAATCGGTGCAAACTCCGAGCTAGTCGTATATGTTTGGCAGCAAAAGTTTTTTAATTGATTTCGCCGTCTGCAGTTTCTTTTTTTCAGCTCGTCTCTCTCAATGTTGGCGGCTTTTCTTTTTAGCCAGTGTAGCGCAATTGTTGGTTGCACGCTTTGGCGCTTTGGCGCTTTGGACCTGCTTTTGACAGCGGCTAAATAAGTTAAATCAGTTAGTTAAAGCCTTGAAGATAACTACGAGTTGTTTTGGGCAGTTTTAATAAATCAATTTTTGATTTATTCGGTGTCTTTGAGCAGGCCGCTTAGTTTAAGGAGTTTTAAGGAAAAAGTTGTTAAGAAAAATTATCTATTCTTTAATAACCTTTGGATAAAGTCAAGTACAGTGTAAGCTCTATTCGCGGACAGCTCCCTCAGGCGGACAACTGCCTTAGCAGGACGAACTTTAGAGTTTTTTAGCATCATTTTGATTCATCATTTAATTGACTTAATTTTCATACAAAATCCCTTCTCTTTGTCGGATATTTCCCTGATACCGTGGCTGTCCGGCCAACGGAACTTTCACTGTATCTATATATCTTATTTTAGTTTAGATTTAAATTTTTCCTCATTCCTACTGCTGCTGGGTCTTTAGAAGTCTTCAAAGAAATACTTAAAAGAAAAATGCATTTTTTATTTCATGTTTAATTTTCTTAGTGCCTTTAATAACCTTTTCAATTGCCTTTTAAGTTTTAATAAATTGTTTTGTTCCAACTTCGAGTGAGTGACCTTTGCAAGGACCTTCTTTAAGCTTCGAAGCTAAAAAGCTACACAAAAGCAGAATGCAGCACAAGATGAATGAATCGTACAACTAAATAAAAAGCCACAAAGAGATACACACAACAACAACAAATCAGCAAAACAACAACAACAGAAACAACAGCAACAACAGCAACAACTCTGTCCGCCTTAACACTTAATGATGACAGTAAAATGACTTAAATCGCTGTCAATGTTGACACTTTAACAAATTTTTTCACTTACCGCGATGGTAGGAGCAAAGGGAATAGCGGGGAGGGAGTGTGCAGAAGGTGAAGAGGTGAGGGAGAGCAAGAGGGGGACAGAGACGCAGCTAGGGGAATGGGGAAACAAACGACGAAACATGGAAAATAATTATGCGAAATTTTTCTGCACACTTTGTAAATTGTTGTTGTTGTTGCTGTGGCCCAAGCGATGCCAAAGTTTGTTAAAATTTTGTTTATTACAAAAAAGCTGCGCAAGCGAGACAGAAACAGTGAAAAAACGAGACAGAAAACGAGTGAAAAACGAGTAAAAACGAGACTTTTTATGTTGTTGCTGTTCATGATGATAATAATGAACATTTGTTGTTGTTGTTGTTGCTGTTGTGCCTGGCAGGCGTGTTCATTCAACCGCATATAAATCTGCAACAACTGAGCGACGGAGGCGTAGGCAGCGAAGGGGGCTTGGGACGGCAGCGGGGAGCGCGTAGCTGTAGGCATATTCGAAAAAAATGCAGCGGAAACGAAAAATGCGACGAGCGATTTCAACCAAACACCCGCTGGCCCCTCCTACACCCCTCCCTGGCATACCCTAACCCCTCACAGCTCTATCCCCCTACGCCTCCAACCCCTTCTCCCCCTCCCCACTGCCGCTGCGAGATGAGTCCATGACTGGACACTGACGGGCAACCAGTTGATTGGCGTCAGGCACGAGTTGCATGCCACACAGCAGAGTCTGAGTCTGGGTCTGAGTCTGAGGCTGCCAGCAGCTTTTGTTGCCAGACTCTGACCCTGCTCCTCTGCTCCCTCTGCCGCCCCCTATGCTCATGCTGACCAGTTGTTGGCTGCCTGCGGTTATCGTTATGCAGGTGAGGCTCCGACTCAAACCCAAAACTCTGACTCAGGGCCAGCGCCCTGTCCCGACACTACCTCCCCTTACCTCTTACCCCTACACCTCCACCTACCCCTATCCCCTCTATTTTATTTATTTTTTTGCTACTCTTGATAAAGCGCGACTTGCAACGCGTTGCGTGGTAGAAGCTGACGCCCGAAACTGCAAGTTGCAGGCACTTTAAGGGAGGGGGCTGTAGGGGCGGAGTAGGCAGAGGCCAGTAGCCAGCTGGGAATTCAAGGAGGCTAGCGGAAAGTGGTTAGAGGGCAGTCAGTGGGCACTGCGTGGAGTGAGAGGCAATTGCACAAGTGAAATGAATCTCGCTGCTGATTTACATTTTTCATAAATATTGCGCTACTTGCGATTTCAGCGGGCATATCGGTTCATTTAACACATATATAAACTAAAAATATATGAAATTTAAATTTATACATTGCAAAAAAAGCTTAGTTGTTACTGTGAATAGTTTAGGAGTGATCTAGGATAGGACTGAATATTTTAATTACACACTGTTAGTTATAAAATTAGAAAATTTAACTTAGTATCTGCAACACTTGGTTAATTTGATTAAATATTTTTGTAATATAGTGAAAGCTCTACTCGCGGACATCTCCATAGGGGGAACAGCTCCCTTAGCCTGACAAAAAGACTGGAACCTTGGC
Source organism: Drosophila dunni (assembly GCA_018152125.1). NCBI lineage: Eukaryota > Metazoa > Arthropoda > Insecta > Diptera > Drosophilidae > Drosophila > Drosophila dunni. The sequence goes on along the minus strand of JAECXC010000339.1, from coordinate 8,074,879 downwards.
TGTCCGCCCAAGGAAGCTTTCACTGTATATTAAAACATTTGCATGTTTAGGGTATAAATAAACTGTTTATTTTAAGTTTACTAGGTAAGCCTTTAAATTAAAGTTGGTTAAACTAATTTTAGCCCATTTGTTAATACATAAATGACTAAATCTTTTTATATAATTATTTATATGATAATTTTTCTGTTACTCTTCCTGCTTAACTTTTCAATAAGTTTAAACTTCATAATAATCCAACCTTCTGCTTAAATCGCTCAGCCTACGACTGCCCAGAGAACGGTTCGACTGCACAGCACTGAAAGTGCACTACAAAGTCATCAACTGTCGTTCACCCACGAGTCTGCCGCTTTGTATGTGTTCCCCTGCGCTCACCCTTCCCACTCCCTCTCCCTCCCCCACTCCTTTGCTCCCTCCCTTTCTCTCGCTGCTTCTTGTAATTGAATTGTTGCTGTTGTTGTAATTGCTTTGCTACCGTTTTTTTAATCAAGCGCGGCAAAGAGCAGCTACAAGTCGCTTCCCTCCCCCGCTTTCCTACCTTCCACTGGGCACTTAACTCCATTAAATATGCCCCTCTCTCCCTCTCTCCCCCTTTCCCCTTTTATACTTGTGCTCACTCGTCGTTTGTCTGCCAATTTCGCGTTACCAAAACTGGTTTCTTCTCATCTCTTCCCTGCTCTTCTTTCACTTGTTTTCAACATAACTCGACGCACATTTCTGCTGTCGGCGCGTATTAATTTCAATGTCCCACTGTACCCCCTCTCCCCTACCCCTCATGGCCCCTACCCCTTCAGGTGTAGTGACCATCCGCAATCCGTTTTTGGGCAACTTCGCGCGTGCGCTCGCATTCATAATGATCAGCGTCAAGAGTCTTCCACCTTCATCTTCTCTCCTCTTCTCTTCTCTTTTCTGCTCTTCTATCTTGACATTACGCATACGCCGCGTTCGTCAGTATCGTGTCGCCTCATGTCGCTTCGTGTCGCACCTGTCGACGTTGCATGGTGCATGCGGCATGCGGCATGCCGCGCACGTCGCCTGTAAATAATTCATGTTGACAACTATTTTAGCTTGTTTTACTCTAGTTGGTCATGGGCCTGACAATTTCAAGTAACCGCTGACAAATCGAACGACAAACTGCAAAAACGATTGACGGCGTATGAAATTATGATTGACACATTGACTGACTGACGGAGGGACTGATTGATGGGCTGAGGAGCTGACTGATAGCTCAACACTCTTGTGCTTGTGTTGAAGCTTCTTATCAGTCACTTTGATGTTATTGAACTCCTCGATCAGTAGATACAACTATTGACTTTTGATTCAAACAAAATCTACCAAGTCACACCTTAAAAGGTGCAACCCTTTCTCTACCCCCTCTCTCCTTCCACTGTTTTTAGACAACTTACCCAACTCTTAATCGTTAACAATATTTGCTTAGGCACACTTTTGGCTGCTTTTTTAGCTGTCTTGGCAATTTAAGTCCGCTTACCTGCAAAAGTCAAAAGAAAAACATGTTAATTAAAAAGTCTGTTAAGTAAGAAAAAACTTAAGCAAAGTTTGCAACAAATAACAACTTTATTTTTGGCAAATGCACAAATCATGTCTGGCTTTTAGGCCAAGTCACGCAGATGAACCGAAAGATTGCAGATTTCTAAAGGGTCCAAATTGTGCAGAGATAATGAGTACACTCAGTTCAGTTCAGGGCTGGCAAATTGAGTAACGAGTTGGGCGATGGAAATCAAATTGTTTTTGAAGTGAAACAAGTTAATTAGGGGGGTAAAAGCTAGTACAATAGATAGATAGAAGGTAAAAGGTAGATGGGTAGATGGGTAAATAGGATGATAGGTGGATAGATAGAAGGTAGATAAAATAGATATATAGATTGATAGACAGTTGGTCTGTCCTCTAATTTAAATCATTTGAGTTATGTATTCAGCTTTGTACTTAAACAGACTAGAGCTATAATTAATTAAAAGTTTTAATTATTGATATACAGTCTATCAGGCAGACTAATGGACTGTTGTACTAATCGATGCTTAGATTAATCGACTGATTGATAGCTTGAGATTGTTGGAGGGTTTTAGGAGCTGAATTTAGTTGGAGAAAAAGGTAAATGACTTGAGAACTAGTTGAAGATATCAAAAGAAGATCAATAAGTTGTAGCTAAACTATTTCTTTGTATTTATCCTATCTTTGTATCCATCATTCTATTCATTGATATATATATCATTCTAACAGTTTAACTATCTATCTTCCTATTTCAACTTGTATCCATCTTTCAATCTTACTTTCTATATATTTATCGATTTTTGATATATCTTTCTATCTAATTTTCTCTCAATTATCTATATATCTTTCTAACCATTAAGCTTTTCCTATCTAAATTTGTATCTATCTTTCTAACCATTTAACTCTTTGTATCTATCTTTCTAACTATTAAACTATCTATCTTCCTAACTAAACTTGCATCCATGTTTCTATTTAACTTTCTATATATTTATCTGTATATCTTTCTAACGATTTAATTATCTATCTTCCTATCCACATCTTTCAATCTAACTTTCTATCTATTTTGTCCATATTTCTATATTTATCCATCTATCTTCCCAACTACTTTTCGTTCCTTTCTTCACTCTATTAACACAACAAATAATTAGTAGCTTTCCAGCCCTGTTCTCACACACACACACACATACAATTGCTGCTCAACAATATCTTCAATTAAACTTGCAAACGATGTGCCCCCCAAAAAAAAAGGGGATTCCAGAAACAAATGCAAAACTTTTCTAATTAAAATCGCGCACAAGTTTTTGGCGCCGCTCAATTCAATCGTTGGCAACATTCAAAAATACTCAAACTATTCATGAATAGATTAATAAGAGTGTGAGTAGGGGGAAGAGTATTCGTTAAGCGACTTTCGGTTATTGTTTTTTGCTTGTTTTCAATAAACATTTTTCACTCTTGTTGCTTGTTAATGTCTCCCGGCACGTGTCACGCGTGCCAGTCGCAGCTGTTGCACGACACGACACGAGACGATACGAGAGTTGAGCTGTTGCAGACGCAATGAAGTTGTGTGTTGCAGCTTCATTATTATTAAATTTATATTTATAGTTTTATTCACAGTTGTTGAGCGCACAAGGGCCATGATGATGATGAAGATGATAACGATAATGACGATGAAGATGATGATGAAGCTGATGTTGGTAATGAATAAGCCAAGTCGCGGCAACTTGTGTGCCACAAAGCGTGGCAAGTTGAAGTTTCTGCACAGCCAGGACGCGTCTAGACGAGCAAGAAGGAGCAGAAAACAAACATAAAACGAAGCCCCCATAAAAGAGGAGGAGAAGAGGAGAACGAGTGGAGGCAGGTGTGTGTGTGTGTGGCAACATTAGAAAGCCAAGGAGTAGAGCGAGTGGGGAGTGAGTGGGGAGCGAGAGGGGAGCTAGTAAGGAGCGAGTGAGGAGCATGTTTTTCAGTGCCAAACGAAATGAACTTAACGCCTCTTTAAACTCATGAAACATTGTATCCTGTAGCCAAATAGGAAGCAAGGACAAAAGGAGAAGTAGAGGAGCATAAAGTAGGGTAAAGGAGACTGGTGAGAGCAGACTGTGAGCAAGTAGGTTGAGACTCAAGAGTTAAACTACAATCAAGACTTTAAAAAACTGCACAACTCGCAGTTTGTGCTCAAAGAAATGAAGTTATTTTCTTAACCCAACGAGCGTTGCCACACCATGCGCTGTTGGCGACAGTCTGGCAACGCTTTTAAATGCTTTGTGGCTGGCAAAAGGTCGCAGAAAAGTGGGAGCAGTGGACACAACGTTATCAGGCGCAACAGCCAAAGAGAAAGTTGTGCAGAAAAAGCAGAGGAAAAAAATGGAAAGCAAAGCAAAAAGGCGAGCACGAAACCGGAAGGAAGGAAGACACACACACACACACACGGAGAGAGACCGTGGCACACTCGTCCACACACAGGCAGACGGAGGCAAGCGAGTTTTACAAGGGTCGACAAATATGAGGCTAGCCAAAAAAGAGGACTCAAAGGACGCAAGGCAAAAGAAGGCGCTTTAATGTGAATGTTGCACGGTCCCCGAGTGGAGTACCGAGGGGTTGCCGGGGTGTAAGGGGGCTGGGGTGCGCGCTCTGTGACGCCCTTTAATGCGCTACCCCTGCAACCCGCCGCACACTCCGGCCGTACACTCCGCAGGTCGCAACAGCCGCTGTTAACTTAAATATTTTATGGGGTGTCAGCATTGTCGATGTTGGCGCGATTGTCTTTGCGCCCCTCTCTCTCGCTCTTCCTCCCTCTCTCTCCCTCCCTCTCTCTCACATACTTTCCTTATGTGTGCATGGCTGTGTGTGTGTGTGTGTCTTTATCGTGTGCGTGGCTTGTCTTTTGTGTTCGAGGCTAAAGTAATTTCAAATTGATAAGCATCGCTCCCTGACTGACGACTGACTGTGTTTGGGATTTGAACTGAAATTGGGTTTGAGGTACGTTCCTTGGGTTAGGGTTTGCTCTGGGGTGTTTACTGTGAGGGTGGACAGAGGGTGGAGGTTGTATTAAACTGATTTGTTCCATGTCGAAATCGAAGCAGGCAAACACAGCCAGACTTTCAGACTTTTTTTTTATACTTTTTGCCATACGTCGCGCTTTTCAAAGTCAATTGAAATTAAGTAACAGATTTTTGTGACTTAACCTGGCGTTTCCAAAATGGGCAAGAAGTTTGTAAGAAAGAGGCAACAGTTCAGTGACATGAGCGTTGTACTAGGCGTAAGGGTTGTGGTTTTCAGTTGGGATTAGTTACGAGCAGTTTGGAGCGTGTAATTAACTAGACATTCTATTTGAAGGTAGGCAAGGCTACAAAAATTGGAAGAGGAGGGGAATTAGAAGAAAAGAAAGCACTGCATTGATTTAGAAGACTAGTAAAAAATCACAGAAAATGTCTAGCATGAAAAATAAATTAATAAGTTAATATATGTTTAGTAATTCAAAGAAATAAACTGGCAGAAAGCGTAAAAATTATAAAAAAGATTTTTCTTTGAAATAAAGAGCAAAGAATTATGAATTAGAGTTGGAAGAACATTTTGAGTGATATCCAGTTTTATCTAACCAAACTCTTTTTAATTATATTTTTTTACATTAAATGGACAACTGTCCCACTTATTCAAAGATATCTTCAAGTAAATTCTATCTAAATCCATAGATTAAACTTTAGTACATTAACTTAGGGAATTGTCAGACTTTTAAGCACTTTTTGACAAAACTTATGTATTATATTAAGTATTATATTATATTATTATTATGTATTATATTATATTAAGTTGTGCTGAATAAATTGCGCTCTTTTTTACACATATTCCCAACCAAAACCACTGATTATAGTTTAATCACATTAAAAAACTCTTAACTTTTTTACTCCAAAATCCGCTGTTTAACCTCCCCCCATTAAATAACTCCAAGACACTTTCCCAGTTCTGTTCATACTACCAATTTAATCAATATACATTTCTAACTCCACACTTGAGTTGCCAAACTCTTGTTAATTCAAAATTCTATTAACTTTCCCTGAATATTACTAAATAAAGCCTTTCATTCCCTTACCACATTTTATAACAAAACTGAAGCTAATTATGTTTGTGCCGTGTGGCTCCAAATGCGCATAATTAATGAGAGTATATTTGTGCAGCTGGCCCCAAACAACAGAGGGTATCTGTAGTCGGGGGCACCACCCAAAGCCGCAATCCTGGAAACCCAACAAAACACAAAAGTCTTGGCATTAAATTGTATAAAACAAATGATGTTTATGCGGCAGGAGCTTAGAGTGACTAGGAACTTTAGTTTAGTGGGGGCGGGGGGCGGTAGGGGTGTGGTAGTGTAGGGGGTGTGGCCTATCGCAAGCCGCTGATGTTTGTGCAGACAAAAAGGCATTTAAATCTTATTTTGACATAATTAATGACAGTTGAAAGCAGTTGGCGGCTTTGCAGGCCACGTCTAGAGGCTGTTGCACATTTACATGACACTCGGCCAAGTTTTCGGCCATGTTAGGGTAGGGAGGGGAGAGGGGCAAACTTTGTTTGCAACTCGACTGCGTTAAATTTATGACATTTTACGCATTCGTCTACTTAGAAGAAAAGTCAACACAAAACGAGTTTTAACTTCCAATTTGGTGCAGCAGCTGCCCCGACAGCCACGCCCATTTCTTGACAAGCAAAACAGACACGAGAGGCGGTGGCATGCAGCATGTGGCTGTGGCGCCTTTTGAGGTACTTGCAAGTCGTCGCATGATTAATGCAATTGCCTTTTGTAATTGCCACATAATTTATTGGCCAGGCCTCTTTTGAAGATAATAATAATACGCATACGCAGCGTGCTCCAGCTGCAGTTGACGACTTCAACAGCTGCCGATGCGTTGTCGTGTTCGTGTTCGGATTGGGATGCTGATTGTGATGGCAAGCGTCGAGAGTGCTCAAGTCTTTCAGCTACTGCTGTACTCATAAGGAGTGCACAAAGGAGAGCAGAGAGAGAGGCAGATGGGGGAAGTGGGAGAGAGAGGGAGGGTTATGAGCAGCGTGTTGCACGTTTAATAAACTTATGCAAATTTTGCCTTTGACGCTGACTCTGAAGTCTGTTTGGTCTGCTGTAAAAGTGCTTATCAAGTGACCGGTGAAAGTTAAGCACACACAGACGCACTGAGTGTGTGTGTATCTAGTGTGAGTGTGTGTGTGTGTGTGTGTGTGTGTGTGTGTGTGTTGCAACCCCCTTGAGTGCTCAAACTAAAGTTTGACTGCAGCTGTTTAAGAGTGTGTGTAATTTTGAACGCCCTAATTGCATTTAAAGCTCAATTTCAAGTGCTGTCAATAGCATTTAATTAATTACTATAAATTTAAAACAAACATCCAAATGACAGTTAAATAACTGTGTTTTAGTCTTTAGCTTTAAAGTCTTTTAACTCACAGCTTAAACCGTCTTTAGAGTTAAGAAAGATACATGAACTTACTATAAGTCTCAGCTTATTAAATATTACTTTAAACTATATTAATAGCATATTATATTATATTTATATTAATATTCCTCCCTTTTCTATTTAAAGCCAAGTACATTTTGCCTACTACTCAAACATTCCTGGCTTGCATAACTAAATAGTTACAGTCTCCAAGTCTCCAGTTCCAGCTAATAGCCGACTACTTGGCTAGGCACTTGGCATTCGATAGATAACTTCCGTGTAATGCAAACCGTTTTAATCTTTTAGAAACCAATTGTGTAGGCGTCTACACGTAGTTTAACCTATTCCTAAACCTTTATCACTGCATTCTGCACATTGTTTAGCCCTCAATTGAGAATGCTAACCGAGCAGTATCCCACCGCCTACACCGCTTCTATCCCAGAGATTTAAGACTCGCTGGCGGGCAACAAAGAGAGAGAGAGAGAGAGAGAAGAGAATTCAATTGTTGCCGTAATGCGAAACCATTGCAATGGCATTGAGAATGGGCATGAGAATGTGTTGCTTTGGGTTTGAGGTTGGGTAAGAGGCCTCTGAGGTTGAAGGGCTGTGGAGCTGCCACTTTGGCTGGCCACTCAAATGCAACATGGCCAATTAATTACGCAACAGCGTGGCAGAGACTCCAAAATCGTTGCTTTCGAACCGCAAGCGTCTAACCTATACACAGAACGCGAACCTCAGAGCCGAGACCTCAAACCCCCGACCTCACCTGGTCGACGTGCCGCATACGTAATGTATTTTAAAGTGTCCCCTTTCCAGCAGCAAACAGCATAGTTAAAGTTCCTTTTTAACCAATTAATTTGCATAAATTATGTGGGAGTGCAGGAGAGGAGAATGATAGGGGGAGAGAGTAGGAGAACCCTAGGTTACCAGGTGTGAGAGCAGCCACAAATTGAAGTGCTTACATCGGAAAAGCGCGCCTCATTAAAATTAAATTAAAAAAGTTCCAATTGCAGCAATAGTCACTAGAACTCGCTCCCCTACTTTCCCTTTCCCTACCTCCCCTCACTCCCCTTCTTCGCCTACCGCCCCATCTGCTTTGCATAATGACTTTGCCCAATTGCAATCGTTGAGGGCGCGCAATTTTATTCAAATTTCATTGCGCACTTTTGCAGTTTGCAGTTTGCATTTTAATTTTGGTTGCTCCACTTCCGGTTCCGGAGTGCAGCACAGCACAGCACAGCGCGGGAACGTGCTAATCAGTATCTGTTTCCGCACCGTGGTCTGACCTCAAGATTAATGCTGTCATTGCACAGCGTTGACATCTCGTGCGAAATTCAACCCACAAAATTAGTTTAGTTTTTTTATGTAATACACAATTTTTGGCTGTTTTTTAGACCCCGTACTCTAAAAAAGAGTAGAGGGGTCTATTAGGTTTGTCAGAAGCGAAATGTGCGTAACAGGCAGAAGGAGGCGTGGCCGACCCCATAAAGTATATATATTCTTGATCAGCATCAACAGCCGAGTCGATATAGCCATGTCCGTCTGTCCGTCTGTCCGTCTGTCCGTCTGTCCGTCCGTCCGTCCGTATGAACACCTGGATCTTTTAAACTACAAAAGCTAGAGCCACCAAATTTATAATGAAAGTCCGTTATTATCTTACGCAGGTTAAGTTTATTTCAAATTTTTGCCACGCCCCTTACCGCCCCCGCAATAAGCAAAAAACCAGACACACCTCGAAAAAAAATGTAGTTTTAGGCCAATAACTCAGTAACTATGGCACTTAGGAACACCATTTCTGCTTGCTAGAGTTGCTAGAGACAGCCTTAATGCAATGCCATTCAAAATTTTGGCCTGCCACGCCCCCTTTTCTCATAAAAGCTAAAAAACTTTCAAAATTTGAAGCTCAAAATTTGCAGGATTTAGGGCATTTAGTCAAATAGTACAGTGTTTATAATTAATTATTCGAAGAGAGAAATATCATATCAATCTATATTCCCAGCGGCGTTAAAATCCGTCAATTAACAAAAAAGTTATTAGGTTAGAAAGTTTATGTAATTTAGCTGCAATTTCGCCGCCTGTGTGACGTCAGCGTCTGCTCGCAGACGCTGCGTCGCTGCGACGTTGCGACGCCGCCGTGCCGACCAGTGCTAGGCACGCATACATACATATGTGCATACACATAATTTTAAACGAGTGTGTACTTGTATGTATAACATGTAAATGCGAATAAGCGGCACATGCTTGAAAGTAGCGCGTGGTGCGAATGGTAGAGTTACGGCGCGATGTGAAAACGTTGTCTGAGGGTCGTGGGTTCGAATGCTGGCAATGAGAATTGCTAATTTAATTTTTTTTTAAATATCAATTTAAAATATACATATAAATTTTAATTTTTAAATTTCGTTATAAAATTTTAATTCAAATTAAATACAAATGCGCATTATCATGGGAGTACGGGGTCTTTTACAGTCGGCTCGATCGACTGTAGCCTTTCCTACTTGTTTGTTACTCTATTCATTGTTAAATTCTATTTAATTAAGCAAGTTTTAAGCTGCAAATAAAAGCTAAAATGATTGTTTAATTCGTTGCATGCTCTTCATTTACTTGTCTAATACTTCCTTTGTTCAAAACCTTTTATAGAGTATGCCAAACTCGTTGCCTTAGCAACAAATTTCTTTTCTTTTCTTTTCATTATTTTATTTTTTGAGTAGTCCCTTCTTTTTTGCACGTTTTTGGCTTTTAAGTAACTCAATTTGGTGTGTACTTGGCCATTTGCCAGTCAACAAAAAACTTTGGCGACACTCTCCCTCCCTCCCTCTCCATCCCACTCTTCCTCCCTCTCCCCGTCTGTCTTTCTCTTCGGCTAATTGTCCGCTTTTCGGTCCATTTATCTTGCTTGTCTGCTCTACGTGTGCACTTTTAATTTGAGCATTCCTTTATTTATAACGTTATTCACTTCATTGCACTTCTTCGCCACTTTTTATTTTCCCACATCTCATTTACCATTTTCCATTTACCATTTCCCCATTTCCCCACTTTCAGTCACTGTCTGGTCTTCCACTTTGAGGCTTTTGTCCGTTCTCGAACTCTGTTCTTGTTGTTTCGCTTTTTTTGTGCTTCTCTTCTTCCTGTTTGTCCTTTAGTTGGCTCGTTTCGTATCATGTCACTAAATCAGCACAAATTGCTCCACTGATTTATAAATTTTGGCCAAATGCCAGCGATATAATCTGATGGCTTGTAGTTTTGGCTACTCTGCTACCACAACCTATTCCCTAAAAACAACCGAGTGAGAGCAAAGAACCTACGAGTTTGTCCCTTGACGTCTCTCTTAGGCCATTTTCTTTTATAAAAATGAACCTACATGTGTGTTTGAGGTGCATTCTACTGCCTACTCCTCAGTGAGGTCGAACCTACTACATGATGTAGTGGAATAATAACCTCAACCGCTGTGGATTAATATATACTTTTAATAGCTTCTTCTAAGTTATTATTTTAAATAATTAAATTTATTTACAGCAATGCAATTAAAATACTTTAATTATGCTATTAAAACACAGCACGTAAACATTAAAAAAAACCAACTCACTGCCTCGAGCTCTTCATAATGCAATCACAATCTATTTTTGTTGATTCAGGTTCCAAGCCAAACCGCATTTTGCAACAATTATGTTTTTTGAGCAGCAACTACAACATCTACAACAGTTGGTAACAACTTCTAAATTTACTTTCCAAAAATTTGTTTGGACGACGACCTTCAACAAACTAACCAACTGGCAAAACCAGACAGCAAAAAACAGCAAAAATAACAAAAGCGACACAAAATTGCATAGGAAATACAAGAGGAGGAAAAATATACACAGAAAAATAGAAATAGAAACAGAAGAACTAAAATCCAAATAAAATAAAATGAAACAGAAATAAAATAAACTCAACTCAACTAAACTGAACTGAACGGAACGGGCAGACAAAGTTAGAAGTCAGCGGCTATAGCAGCTGGCAAACGAAGTCAGCTACAAACATGGCCAACAGCAGCAGGCAGTTGGGTAGTTACGTAGTGCTAGACGAGAAGATATCCTAGGTAGGTTAATGTAGTTAGTCTTTATAAAGTCTATTAATGAATTAAAAAATAACAAGGAACAATACTATACTTGCCTCGCGACTTAAGGATACCCATTACTCTGTTTTAATATGCTATTAGCAATGTGGGTATGATAATAATATTAATCCAATCCTTTAGGGGATGGATAAGATAGTTTAGTTAACACAGAACATTTTTATACAAATTCATGTTTATAGCATATTTTTGAACGATTGTTCCTATGGGAGCTATACGATATAGTAGTTCGATTTGGACCAAACTTGGTCAGTTGGTGAGTTTTGTTAACATAGCTTCTTTAACTCAAAAGTTTTTCATGCTAATTTATAATTGGAGCGTATTTTTGCTTTGTTCATCCTTAGTTCATCCTTCAGTTTTTAAGTAAATAATTGTCCTTTAAGTAAACCCTTCTACAGGGTATACTAGCTCTTTTAGCCCACTCAACTAACCGTTCTTTCAAACCCAACGATTTCCTTGCAGAATTATGTGCCTTACCTATGAAAACTCTTTTGATTTAAAGGCCGCAACGCAGCAGAAAGGAGCTGCTTCGGGCGGATCAGCTGGGCCGATCAGCTGGGCGGTAGCTAAGCCTGTTTATGATAATTGCATTGGTATTGTGATTTTGGACTTATCGATTTGTGTGCAGCGAGGCCTTTGCCTTTGCTTTTAACTTGGCTTTGAGTGGCTGGTTGGGCGTGGTCCAGTGCGGCGATGCCGTTGCATTGATAAGTGTGCCAAGTGGCCGCCAAAGTGCAGACATGCGGGCCAATTGTAAGTATCTTTCAATTGAATGTCGCTCCGAAACGCCCCTCGGTTCAAATGGACCTACAGCCATTCATGTCAGCTCAGCTGACAGCTTAAAGTCACGCAAACAAACACGAAAATAACTGTGAAAAACCCAAAGATTTTTCCATTTATATATTTATTTTAATAAAATATTTGCTCTTGTTTATTTTTGCGCACGTTGGGCGCCAAAGTTTGCCAATATTTTCAGAGTTTCACACAATTGAAGTGACAAGCAGTTCACCCTCAGTTTTTTATAATATTTCTTTTTTATTTGGTGGGTTTGTTGGCTGAAAAGGGGGTTGGTTGGTGTAGGGTGTACGGTGTACGTTGCCGATTCCCGCATTTTTCCACATGGTTTGCGACGTATTCAAAGCACCGTACGGCTGGCAGCCTGTTGAGGTGCCCTAGGGAGCGAGGGAGGGAGGAGGACTACCAGGGATGCCTGTCACCGGAAAGCAATCAGCAATATAATCGAGTAAAGCTTTGCCTCTGCTTGAACTGTCAGCCTTTTGGGGTTGTGACATGTGCATAAATACTACAACAACAGCTTAAAGTTGAAGAACACAAGTTGAAAGAGATTTTATGTGGCTGTGCATAGAGTAGGACTCTCTGGTCGGGTTGGAATTTTGATAGCAGCAAATAACTCGAGTTTCAAGTGCAGCAATTGAGCCAAGTGGAAATCAATGGGATTTAAAATAATTATTAAAGCTTTATAAATAAATATACCCTACTGAAACCCTCTGGTTTTAATTCTAAACTCATTAATTTCCTTTATTTCAAACACACCTTTCACATGAGCACATAAAATTAATCATAACTCACCGCTTTATATGCAGATTAAACGAGGCTAGCTTTAAACCTTTAGCTATCTCCATTTATTATGTTTTATGACTTTTATGTTTGCAACTCCCGTTGATTGCAGTCCATAAAAAACACACTTCAAGGTTAGCCACAATATTTTTCTTTTTCTTTTTTCATTTTAATTTCGTTTTTTGCAAATCTTTTTTTTTCTTGCTTTGCTAATTTTGCGATTCTGCGAATTTTAACAAGCCACAAAATGAAATTAAAAGTGTGCAAAGGTTGCGCTGAAAGACCGTGTATTTCTTGTTGCAATTGTTGTGTGGTTGTTAGTCGTTATTATCTAATTATTAGGTATATAGATGCAAAAGTCAAGGTAACTGCAAAAATTGTTCATTTTCATTCTTTTTTTTCTGGCTTTGTAGAGGAAGCGAAAATTGCAAACAATGAAAAAACGCTTAGTACAGCAATCAACTGAAATAATTAATGAAATTTGTTTTTTCCAATGTCTTGTTATAATTAATGAATGCTTCAGTTGGAGGCAAATGAAAAGAACTGTTTGTACTGTTGGTAATTGGAGTTTTAATTGAAGAGCTACTTAATTTTTAGACAAATAGGTACCAAGACATTTTATTAAATAAAATAAATATTATATTATTAGTTCACAGATTAATCAGTAGCCTTAGGGCTGTTGAACACGAGTTTAATATACCATTTCCGTAGCCTCAAACCAAACGATTATTAATTTGAATATTCATAAACGAAAGTGCATTCAGATGCTACACGATATGTGGGCACATCGAGTAAATAAAGCCACCGATCCGGGCCTGACTTGTGATTGGTGTCTGAAACTGAAACAGAGACTGGGACTGCGACTGGTTAGTGGTATTGTAAGTGGAGGTCCACACACACACAGCTGTGGAGTGACTCAAGTCGTTGGTTTATGAGCGGCATTTAAGCTCCGATAAATGGCATAATGTGCCCTCATAAACCGTGTGACGAACTGAAACGACCAAATGGTTAAATGCCAGAAATGGGCTGAATATACCACTCAACACTCCACACCACACCAGTCCACTCAATTGAAATGTCGCATCCATATCCATGTCCGTGTCATAATAGGCGCAAAAAAATCGTTAAGAATATACACACACACACACACAGGGAATAAATCATATATTTGTATATGTGTAAAAAATATGTAACAAAATTGCACGACTGCGAAAAGTAAACGAAAACGAAAACGAAAATCGACTGCAGTACGTGGAGTGAACAAGTTGATCCCATAAGTGCGCGTATGAGTATGAATATGAGTACTGCTCTACATATAAACACGAGTGTCGCTCAGTGCTGAGTGCGTGAGCGGCGCGTGAGAGTTTCGTGCAGCACGTGAGCAGCAGCTTAAGAGACTTGATATAGGCGCACGAACTTCAGTCGTGAGCACGCGCTCAACACTCACAACCAATGGCTGAGCTTATAAAAAAAAAATGTGTGGATTTGTCAACAGCAACAACAAGAACATGAAGAAGAAGGAGAACAAGAACAACAATAAGAACAGCAACAATTACTTAATACCCATTGTATTGCATTTCAAGTTGGCAAATGGAACAAATGGAAAAAGGGGAAAGGGGAAAGCACAAAGCAAAACGCGAAAGAATGAACAAAATTTCCGCACTGTTGGCAGCTAAAGTGCAAGAAGCGATTTTCAAACGGGACGCGTGCAGAGAGGGAAAGCAAAAGAGAGACAGTGGGCAGATTGACTAAGCAGTGGTAGAAAATTTGTGTACAAGGTTATTCGGTTGGGGATGGGAGAAGAAACAAGTGTCAGTTACACGATTTAAGCGTAAGAACCAATATAGATTGATATGATCTGCGAAAAGGGCTGTTAACACCAGTTGTAGTGGTCAGAGGGTTGCCAGAAAAACAGCTGAATCATATGGAGAAACATTCTATAAAGTAATGCCCAATCAATCCATCAATGTCCAAACAAAGCATGAGATTGGTGTTGAGAAGATGAATGATAACAAATTCCGTACCGGCAAATAAAATCTGATAACAAAAGTGTAAGTTTAATTAGCTTTGGAAAACTAACAAAATATTTTAAAAATTTAATCAGTTTCCAAAACTAATCTTTAATCATATCATATCAAATCTGTAATAATTGCCTAATGAACGATGTCTCAAACACTTGAGTTGCTTGCCCGCTGAGCTCAACTAAACTATAACTAATAAACTAATCACAAATTATTGATGTATAGCGCTACAAAGTTTATAATTTGGTTATATATAAACATATATTTGAGCCCTGGCTATGTCTACAAGTTTAACGATGTAATGCCATAAACTTTAACTGCTCTTTAATTATACGCTTCAAGTTGGTCAAAAAATTTCAAATGCATATAATTTGCATTTTATGTAGAGGCACTAAAAAAAGAGAGAGAGAGAGAACCATAAAATCAATTTAATGTGCATAACGATATAAAACGACTGTCGTCGCACCCATTCTCTAGATAATGGCCAGAATTATGATACGAAATAGATGGAAAAAGAGAAGAAATACACAGAAATTAAGTTTAATGAACGGGCACAGCATGGGTCAGTTAAAGGGAGACAGGGAGTGAGAGAGAGAACGAGAAAGAAACCAGAGAATATACATACGAGTATTTATAGTTTGATTTATTTCATTTTATTTTCAGCACAGTGTACAGTCGTTGCTCATAGCTGGAGGTGTGCCTGTGGAGGTGGAGTTGGAGTTGCAGATGGAGGCAGAGGCTGTACGCCAACACACACACAGCTACACTCTTAAGCGATCCAAGTGTGATCAGCGGAAGTATCTTTAAGATAAATTGCGCTTTGCGTAATTACAAAAGGCAACGAGCACTGTAAATAACCAAACTAGGTAGCTGTAGTTCCTAATCCTTGAATTTAAAGTACTTTAAGGATATGTGGGCTCTTTATAGATATCTAAACAACTATTATTGGCCATTCTTTAATATATTCTTGCCACAAATATTGTTTTAATATTTATTATTTCCTTGCTTACTATACAAACTTGCATGGCTAGACACACAGCGCTAGTTCCCACCATGCAACACGTTGCCAGATTTATTCAACATATGCCACAGACTGCAATATCGATACAAAAAAAAAGTTGCAGCTAAAAAAAACACACAAATTATTAAATGCCGTAGATTTTACACAAAGTTTTTTTTTACTGACTGCCTGTTTTGCGTACTTGTTTATACCCTGTAGAAAGAGGAACTCACACAAGCTGTGCTCAACTTAACTCAGTGTGAGCAATACTATACAGAGAGTTTCTTTATAAGCAACCAAATTAGTTTGATTTAACCTATTAAAAAGTCATTGATATTTTTATATTTTTATTACCTACATCTCTATTAACTTCACAGGGTATCCCCTTAGTGACTCCCCCTTTTTGGCAACTACATTTTGTTTTTGCCTCTATTTTTGTTTGTTGCATGCAGCTGGCACTGCCAAGTTGCCAATATGTTGCACAAAATTATTATTATTATTATTTATAAGCACTTTTGAGCACTGGAAGTTGCCAAGTTGCCAAAACTGTGCCAAACCAAATTTATTGCAGCTGAAAAGTTTCATTGCCAATTCTGCAAACTGTTTGCTGTTGTTTTGGTTTTTTTCTGCTTTTCTGCTTTTCTTTTGGTGATGGAAAATGCTGCTTAAACAACTTATCGGAAGTGCTTAGAACTTGTTAGCTACTTTCGAAAGATTGCCAGAAATAAAATGTGTAAGACCATTAAATGGAAACCCAAAACAAGTTTCAATCTTCAAACTTTTTTAATGAAACACATTTTTGGTTTTGCCATTTATAATTGTATCTAGGGGAGTAAAGAGGGTAATTTTAGAAAGAAAATTTCAAAGAATAAACAAAGATTTAAATGGCATAAAATTCTGCTAAAAATTTTCTCTTTTTAAGTTAATAAATTGAAGTATTTGCTTATCTTGGGTTCCAGCTACTGCCCAGGCACAGCCTAATCGCATTTAAACTCCGTTCGTTTCACCGTGAAAACTTCTTAATCACATTGAGGTGACCATAGAGTTTAAACCGAAGCCCAGACCAAATTGTGGTCACAATTTGCACAAACAAATACCTGCAATCAACGCCATCTAGATAAAAATACAAAAACAAACAGAAAACAAAAATAAACAAATAACGGGCTCATTTTTTTCGCTTCTTTTATTTCCTCACATTTTTATATGAACATACAGCAATGCAAAGCAGGAGAACAGAGGAAAGGTGCTAAAGAAGACAAAAGCTGGGAAATGAAAGATGAAAAGTGGGAAATGGCAAAGGGGAAGACTCGTAACGGAGGCCGCGGAGTGGCCATTTTATTTATTGTTATTTCATTTCGACCGCAAATTAAAAGCTATGAATAAGAACGCCAAGAGGAGCTGCAAAAATCACAAACAATAACAAAAAATTGTAGACTGGACATCTAGCGGATACCCTGTAGCACAAAGGGTAGACCAAACTTCCAACTACTAAAAATTAAACAGACTTTTCTTTAAAACTTTACCTATCACGCCAGCAAATCAATCAATATTTTTACTCTATCTATCGAAAACTCTTTTTGAAGCACCCTTTTCCACCATTCTACAGGGTAAACACAAGCATAAAAAATAGCAGAGCTTACAAAAGGAGTAAAACATGCTGAAAAACGGAAATAAAAGCTTATTAAAGCCAACACATATAGTACGCCGGAAAAAGGGGCAAAGAAAAGTGGAAAAAAGGAACAGAACCAAGAGAAAAACAAAATTGGCAGTCGAGAGTTGGATCAGAGCTCAGCAAACGGACGCAGAGAGCTGAAAAACAAACACTAAATCAAACATTACACCCAGCAGGAGCGAAAAGTGAAATGGCGAAGGAAATAAGTAGAAAAATGTGTAAGGAAAAATTGTGGAAAAATCTCAAGCGAAAGCTGAGCAAGCAGCAGAGAACACAGAGACGAAAAGGAGCATAAAAAAAGAAGAGAAAGAGAGAGAGAGAGAGAGGGAGAGCGCAAACAGAAGCCGGAGAAAGCGCTTTTTTATTTGGGAGCATAAAGCAAATGCCAGACTAAAGTAAATATCAAGCACCCCTCGTGGACGCAGGGAAGGTGGGCATAAGACAAATGTGGGCGCCACCGCGACGTCATCGTTGTTGGTGTTGGTGTTGCTGTTGTTGCTCTCGCTGCCGGCATCCTTTTTGCAATATTAAACGTAGCAATGACACCCATGGGTGCTGCCACGCCTCCTACGTACCCACTACTCCACCCTCCTGCCCCTTGGCATGCTGCCATCGGCGGGTTAAGCTCCTGCCCAACTCTAGGCCGTAGTCGGAGTTTGTGACTATGCTAGACAACTAAATATGTACACCTAGTTATATTTGTTGGGTGTCTGAGCGGCGTCGGCGTCGGCGTCGGCACACAAAGTGAAATATCAAGGGAATTAAAGACATTGTGCGGATTTTGCACTGAATGCTCCGCTGCTCATGAATAGCACTCTCTGCTACCCTCTCTCTCTCTCTCCCTCTCTCTCTGTCCCTATAAACGAACTGATGTATGAATGAACGACTGAATGAATGACTGACTGATTGTGGAGTGAACTGAAAAGTGCTGCAGCAATGTTAGCTATTGAAGGGCTTCAATTGGTTTTTCGCATTTGGCAGCAACTTTTTTGAGGCAGTTTAAAGTCTTCACTAAAGGCGCTTAATGAGCTCTCAAAGTTTAAAGGAGGAAACATTGTTTTAAAAATAATATAAATAATTGGAAAATAATATTATAAAATTATTTGAAATATAGACAAGGCATAACAACTACTGAATTAAATATATAATAAATTTAATAAGGACTACAGACTTAATTAATATTAGTAAAATGTCAGAAAAGCAATTGTGATCTGAAAACAAGTAATTGAACCTACTGTAAATTAACCTATTGAACGATAGCTTCAATAGTTTCCAAGTTAAGGTCTTATGATAACGATTTTCCACCGCTTTCCTATATAACTTAAGTATGACTTTAAATTACACTTAATCTCATACAAAAATTAATTAAAATTTCTGTTTAATTTTCTCCTTTAGCTGCTGATAAACTTAGCTTTAAGCTCTTTAAGCTTTTGTGTGTAATTGTAATCCAGTAAACACATTGACAACTTAAAGCTTACAGCGTTTCTCAATCATGTTTGTGGCTCCAAATAGATTAAATTATAATCATAGATAAGAGCATGCATGTAAATGAAATTTAATATTTTGAGTTGTTTAATTAGTGAAAATTGTCGGCTGCTTTTAAAGTCGCTGATAAGCTGTTATTGTTTGCTCTTCTCAGTGAACCTTAAGACAAGCGTACATTTGAGATGGAAATGTTTGTTTCATCCATTAATCCAGTAACCCCCTTTTTCACATAACTCAACAGGCAGCAAGAGCTCCTACCTTTCACGCCCTCCTTCTCTACCTTTCTCTCTCCCCTTTCTCTCTCCCCTCCTCCCCTCTCGACCACTTTGAATATCAGGCATACCAAAAACCTAATCCGTTGCAAAGTGCTTCTGTTTTGTCTATGTGTAATATGAACGAGTGAGTTAAATGTATAACCCAAAGGCACACGACAAGCTGGCGTAAAGCACACGCTCACCAGGGATAAGCTAAAGGATACACACACACACACATACGCTACATACACATATGTCTATATCTTCTTGTAGATGAGCTGCTTGTATTCATATATCGCTTGTACCTAGCACACACCGTACCCCAACCAGCTGTCATCACAGGGTGCTTCTCCAGCCACTCCAACGACCATCCCTTTCAGACACTCTGCTCAGCTTACAACAATGCCAAATCGTGTGGATTTCAGTGCAGGAGCAGCACAGAAAGTGGCAGCGAACTAGCGATGGGTGCGTGTCGTGACACGAGCAATAAATGATTGTAAAGTAACCGGAGTAAAAATAATTTAGAGGAGGAAATAGATAAAATATTAGTAAATTAAGAAATCTATGTTAAAGTTAGCTTTTCATTTTATTAGTTCAATCGTAAATAAAGCTAACCTTAATCCCCAAAATTCCAAACTACATAAAAGCTTTCAGCTCTAGCAAAACCCACAAAAGAAAATCAGTAAAACTAGAAAGAGGAACTGAGGAATACCTCAAACACACTTCCTTCTCCGTGCATGATATAGAGGAGCTTTTTTTCCAATACGCTTTTTTAGAAAACGATGCCCGAAAGATGCACAAAGCAACGCTTTCAAGTCAAATGAAAGTCTAGCGAAGCATATTGATTATATGAGGAAGCAAATCACGAGAGGAAGAGGAGAGCAATGTCGAATATCTGATCGGGTTCAAGTGGCAAATGGGACTGACTAACAGCTACTAATCTCAGCAATGGTAAACGACCGTTCGAGTGCTTATCAAATGTCAGCGACAACGTGCGACATTTCAGGAAATACCTCAATGTGCGGTGCTGTTATCAGGCAGTGCGGTAATCTTATCAGTGAGTGCAACACTTCACGCTGACAAATGTTAGAAGTGCATATACTATTTCTTTTTTTTTTCAAACTCCTCACACCTCCCCAACAGTGTTTCGAAAACAAAAGAGGACATTGACTGCAGTTTACAGAGCATGACACCCAACAGCACCCTCGACAACCCATTCCCACTCCCACTCCTACTGCCATTCCCTTTATCATACCCTACCATGACCATACCCATTCCCGTTTCCACTCCCAAACCCATTCCTAGTTCCCTTTAATGTGGCGTAGTCAATAAAACAAATATGACAGCCGGAGGGGGGGCGTACAAGGCGGAAGGGGGCGGGCCAAAAGGCAACGTAAGTGTAATGATAATAAAAGTTTATGACAGCAGCTCACGAGCTTGTAAGGCTAATGTCAACGTTACAGAGTCAGGAGCGGTTTTGGCGCTGGCAGTAGGGCTTTAGGGCGGTACCCTACCAGGTACAAAGGCACCAGACGACCACACCAAGAAGAAGAAGAAGAAGAAGCAGCAGACGAGTGCTCGGCCTGTTGCAAGTGCGAAAAGCGCTTTCATGCTTCACTGAACTTTTACCGACGCAATGAAGCAAGAATTTTTTAGCAGGTCGCTAAAGGTTATTACGGCATGTAGACAGGGTTAAATATTTGGATCACCAATTGCTTCAAGGCAGGTGCCGCCTGCTCAGCATTCATAAGGCCTTAGAGCATGGGGTTACAATTACAAGATGCCAATGAAATATTTATAAGATTTTCCAGCAAACAATGAAAAGGGTTAAGTTAAACATAAGTATACGCGACCAAGGGATAACTTTAAAATAATGTATAGCTTGATTAAATGCGGAGTGTGAGAAACCTGTAAGGAATTTTTGTTTGGAGTAATGCACTTAATTTTCCAGCATTTTAAGTGTAAGACAAGCTTAAAAAAGACAGTCCTTAATCACCTAGGAATGCATTAGATAATGAGGAGTAAAATAACTTAATAAATCCCTGAACTGCCCTCGATTCCCGATCAAAGCACAGTTCTTAAAAAGAAGGTTCCCCATGTCTGACTGGGAGGTTCCCCATGTTACTTTATTTTTAACCTTTTTTTATGACTTGTTTACATATTTCTTTATGCCACACAAGTTTTGCGCTTGTTGTGTTAACATAAATGGCTTTTAAAGCCATTAATATTTTGACCTGGTTCGTTTAACTCTAGACCAACTGTTGACAATTGTAGCCAGCGAAACAGTTATCGCTATTTCCACAGAGAAAAGGAACAAATTGGAAATGGAGACAAATATTTGTAATACTCTAAAAACTGATCACAGTCGCGTAAGGTAACACCCAAAAAAATGAAGAGTACATAAACTTTGTTGACATTTTCGGTGTGTTGGATTAATCACTGATCAGAATTGTGAAGGGACAAAGCTGGTGATAAGAAATGTGAACAATGAGAAGGCACTGTCAACATAGCACACCTGTTATCAGCAATCAGTTTTCCCCTTATCAACTATCAGTGAGGAAATAAAGTCTGTATACATACATATATGAAGACTGTAACTATGTCGCTTTGGTCTTAAAATGTTTAGACTTTGGATTTGCCACAACAATTGTGATTTTAGTCCTAGCAACAGAGTTTAATAACTGCAAATTAAATATTTAATCGAAACTTAAATGCTAAAATTTTAGACATGATTTGACTTCTAGTTGCGTGACTAACTAAACCAAAAGCAAAACAAACAACGACCACAACTAACAAACTAACAACTAGTTTATAAATAATTCACACATTCATGTACACACACAGTAGTGTGTAACGGTTCATTGCACACACTAATAATTACATAATGAACACAGGCATAAGTTAAACTTTGCCCCACTGTAGCCAGCAAAAGAGTGGAGTGAGAAGAGAGCACAAAGGAGAGTGCAGAAATAAACCAAACGAAAGCTCCTTTTAGTTCCATTTTCCTATCTGCTCTCTCTCTCTTTCCTGCCTTCCAAGCGGACAAGGCGGGAAAGCAAGTTGATAGTCAAACTTTTGTGTTGATTGGGAATAGAAGGAATATGAGAATGAGTGGAGGAAGAAATCGAAAACAGTGACTGGACATGTTAGTTAGAGGGAGAAGGCTGAGAGGTAGTGTATGTAAGGGAGACGGTGAAACTTATGGGAACACAGAGAGCGCTAAAGAGTCTGTGAGGTAATTATATTGATATTTAGTTCATTCTCTCTGAGGAGGAACGACAGAAATGAAACGGGGTAACACAAGAAAAGGAAAAGAATATTGAATAAAACATGTACCAAATTCAAATCGGTAGAGTGTTCGAGTTATACGAAAAAAATCGCAAAAAAATAATAAATTTTAAATTAATTAAATAAAATTCAAAGCCAGTTCAGAAACTATTTTATCTGTGAATCCCTACAGGGATCAGTCATTCAGATGTTTAATCAACATCTTATCAGCTAACTAGACTCCATTCAACTGCTGTTTCAACTGCTTGGAATTTAGCTTAATTCAAACCCAACTGACTGATCAGCTTTGCACCCCATAGGTCAAAGTTCCATCTCTAAAATAGCTTTAATATTACGTCTAAATAACTTTGAACTAGTTATCAAACTCGTTCTTATTCTTCTACTGTTTTCCCTTCCCTTTCCCAGCTTAAATTTCAGGCAATCTATTGTTTTGATCCCCCGATTTATTCGCTCCTCCTCCTCGAAAGCCCAACTGTCTATCATTTGCAATTTACTGGCCATTGATTTGCTTAGTCGAAAGTCGTTTCTCAGGCAGCAATATGAAAAGCCTATTAAAATCAATTCGCATCATTTATCTGGCTAACAGGAGGAGAAGGAGTACAGTTTGGGCCCACAGCTTAATGCCAATCAAAATGCGAACTGCTAACTTGATTTATGTTGACTCAACGTCTTGACGGTATGTCAGTTTTCGGGGGCCCACTCAGAGATGGTCAGGAGCAAATAATTCGATTGTAAAGTGTTTACACAAAGCCTGCACCTATAGCTTAACTACTCACACACACATCTCCCCCACACAAGCTGATTAGAGACTGAGTAGTGCAGTCCAGTATTCATGCAACATGCCACACAATACACAGAGTCGGACTTGCCGCATTATGAATTCATATTCAATTACGCGTGCTGTACACAAAGTGCTGCTCGGGATCAGAGGTCATCGAGTCGGAGAATTTTGGAGCCCACAGTGCAGGGGAATAGGCAAGTGGGGGAGGGGTGGAGTGTGGAGCACTGGTAACGGGGGTCTATAATGATAAATGAAATATTTATATAGCTAAAATACGTAATTAACTCAAATTATAATGGGGCGTTGGCCGTACAACGTGACCCTCCAACAATAGGCGTTAATATGCCAGCGCCAGTGCAGCAACAGCAACAGCAACAACAAAGACAGACCACAAAATGTGTGCGAGTGTGTGTGTGTGTGTGTGGGGGAGAGAGGGAGAGTGGCAGTGAGCGAGGGCGAACTAGTGGAAAGAGGAGCAGCGAAGAAGGCAGGCAGCCAGCATGTTGAAATGCATGCTGAGTGTGATTACAACAACGACAACAACAACAGCAAGAACAAGAACAGCGACGAAGGGGAACACACACACCAGCCTACCTCTCTCTCTCTCTCTCCTCTCCCTGCTCTTTCGCTACTGCTCCATTCCATTCCCCCGCCTACCGCTGATTGCGCCCCAGTTTGGCTGCGTTGCGTTCGGTCATTATTTACTCATCGATTGCTATGGAATGCGATGGTGCATCATGCGGCGCACGGCGCATTGCTACACTGTGAAAAACTCAGACCATTTTCTTACTATGAGCACAAAAAGCTATTCAAAAATGTTAGAAGAAATTTAGAATATTTGTAAGAACAAAGCTGTAAGTATTTTAAACAAAAAACCAAGTATTTAATAGGCCCTCTTTTATGTGAAAAAAAAAAATTAAAATAAAAATTAACTAAGTAAAAAATAACACTAAATTTAAATTGAACATTAGCCTAAAAATCAAGACTCTAGTTTGCTTTTACTAGCTAGCAATTCAGAATATTATAAAAACTAGACCTAAAAGAAATTTCCACAACTTCTAAGCATATTTTAAGTATATGTTTATAAATTATTTCTATAAATCACTATTTCTATTTGGCATTATCTCAAAACTCATATTCAAGACCAAGTTTCCTGATTTATTCTTTCTGTGTATTTAAAAACTTTAAGGAATTCGTTGTTAAAATCCGAAATTCGGTTTTTTAAAAGGTTTTTTGACTTTCGGCATTTTTTGGCTGATCAATATTAGTTTTGCGACAAAAATCTTAATTAAAGAATCGCTTTTTCTACGAGTGTACGCGTTTTTGGCGTTCCCCTCTGCCCTGTACCCGCAACCCTCATTCCCACACTGTGTGGCTGTCCAGTCTGTCTGCTCCTGGTCCGTTGTCTGTCTGCACTACCAAACTGGCAACTGGCAACTGGAAACTGGCAACCGACTGCTAATAAATTCAGCAAAGCCAGCAGGTTGCTAGGCTTAAGCAACCTTCTTGCAGTACTTTGAGAAAGGCGAGGGGAGGAGTGTGGGAAGGGGAGGAGGACGGTGCACAACAATAACAAATCGTGTTGTTAACTGGCAGCGTCGTCATTGGCATACGCACGAATGCATTCAGGCAAAGAGACGACAACAAAGCAGCCAGAGAACGGAGAACGGAGACAGGAGAACTGAGCTCGATTCTGGCCAATGGTCACACTGCCCCACACACACACACACTCGCACACACACACCACTCTCTGCTTAGTATGCATGCTTCGCTTCGTTGACTGTTGTTGCTTTAGCTTCTGTCTCTGACTATGGCTCTGACTTTGGCCCGTTGTGTCTTAGGCCTGTTTCAAGACTTGGGCTTGGATCTGGTCTTGGGCTTGTCATTGACCTCCACACACGCACACACGCTGCAATGTGTGGCCAATTGTAACTGCAACTCCCGTGCAATGTGCAACCCTTTGGCCACCCCCCTCAACTCCACCCATGTGAGCCCCCCTTTAGACCAAACATAGACAATGTTGTGTGCGCTTTAATGTTTGGTCTGTTTGAAGTTGTTTTATGTTCGCTGGCCATAAAACTCAACTGAATATAGCCAACTGCAGAGCCAACTACTGACCAGGCCAATACCCCAAGGATGAAGTGTTGATTATGCCGTGTTGCACTGCACAACAAGTTCTTATTGCTCTTGTGCTGTAATTTTAAAGCCAAGTTAAGTCCTAAGCATATTGTCAGCTGATCCTATTAAAAGTGTGTGCCGTAGGTGTGTGTGTGTAGGACTGCGTGTGTGTGTCTATTACTTCCATGTGCTTTGAGCTGCTTTGCCTGATATTCAATTTTTGACTAAAGCAAATGGACCTTGGCAAAATTGATAACTTGGCTTAAAGGGTTTCTCTGTTTATCACAGCAGAGAGTTTCCAATAAATACTGAAAACAAGCTCATAAATCGACTGCTAAAAGTACTTCAAAGAGGAAAATTGTGAGCAAAAGGATAAAATTATATTTACCGAGCTTATGCTCAGTATTTAAGTTGATTTATACGAAAGTAGGCTACAAAGTACTACCCATTTCCCAATCAACTTCGATATATTTAAAGTAACATTTACTATAAACTAAACCCATTGGGACTTAATAGCCTAATTGACACACTTTGAAAAGTAATTACCCTACAATTTCTATAATTTGTAGCTATTTAAGTTTAACTTCCGTCCTTTAAAGTCAGTCGCTTATCATAGCAAATCTCAATGTTTATCTACTCCACCCATTTCTAAACACTTTAATAAATAACTCCATTAAGGAAGTCCAAGATTGGTTACAACGCTTCCTTCCAGAACTTAATTAGCAGTATTAGCCTAGGGGCATTAGCCCCTACTCCCAGCCATAGAGTAGTAACCAGTAGTCCGAGTAGTTTGTACCCTGTAAAGGGAAACAATTCACACGCTGGGTTCATGCGCAACTTTGGCCCTTTGGTCATTAACACCAAACGGGAACTGGGAAACGTAAAGAGGCACAAGTAGGGCAAAGGGAAAGGAAGTGGAGGGAAGGCAGAGACCTAGACCATTCCCTACCCAAGAACAAATACTAGTAATGCTCGCCATAATGTGCAATGCAAATAATGTGGTTGCTTTTTCGGTATTACCTGTTGATACCTGAGCGAGAAGGAGAGGGAAGAAGGCACACTAGACTAGGGGAAAACTAGTCTCAGTTCCAGTCCGTGTCTCAATGTCCATTAAACAGTAGCCAGTGAGAAAGGAACTCGTAGATAGATGATATATCTGAGAACTGCATCTTCATCATCGTTTTGTTCATGGCTCGCAAATTAGAGCACATTAACGCGTTCAGGCACAAATATGCCTCAGTCTTGCACTTACCTGTAAAAAAGAAGACAAAAGGTGGGTAAATAGGTAAGACAGAGAGAGGGAGATAGGAAGAGAGAGAGGATAACAAAGATAATTATGTAGATTAGCAAAAGGAAGTTTGTGTTTGTTCAAGAAATTAGCAAGACGAGTGTATCATTGTAATGTGCCTACAATATATACTTATATATATGTATGTATATATATATATATACATTACTATTGTAACTGTTGACTAATTGGATGTGCCATTGTGACTGGCAGTGCCCCTCTAGCCGCTTCTCAGCCAAGCTTACTTGTTTGGTCTTGAAGCCCAGTTGAACAACCTTCAGGTGCTGAAGGACTCGCTGCAAATGCCATTCAAGTAGCGTCAACTCTCCCTCCCTCTCTCTCTTCCTATCACCTTCTCTTTCTTGCTCTCTTTGCACTATTCCCCAGCGGTTTACCTAACTGGAAAACTGTGGTTTTTCTTTTTAAAGCAAAGACATGCGGGTCTAATGAATTGTTGAAGCATGCGAAAAACTTTGTTGCTTTAAAGTAAATATAGTTTTTTACGGAGCTGTATAAAGAAAAGGGTTTCAAGCTAGATGGACAGATACGGAAATATTTATAAGAATTACACATTATGTTTTCAAACATAATTTAGTATAACTAAACTTATACACATATCATCACATATCTACAAAACTTGTACCTAAACCTAACCTCAATATGAAATGGATTATCTGCTATTTTAACCATAGCTGGCGTTTATTATAGTTCTTAACTCTTAGCTAATTTTTTACTACAGTTCACAGTTTATAAAGTTCAAAGTTTATAACACTATTTAATGATTTCACTTAAACCCTTTAAGTTCAGTTTATACACATCACTTTTGCCTCAAAACTTGCATCTCTTATCTTTGCTTATACTCATTTTCTTTCAAGTTTTATAGGGGATTACAACAAACATATCTTGCTTAATCGCTGGCAAATCTTTTTAAAAGTTTCAGCACAGAAACAGTTACACAGTTAACCCTCATGGGTTTATGCAACTGACAAGCGAAAATAAACCTTCAAAAACCTTCGAAAACCTCTCAAAAAGTAACCAAATTAATTTGTATACCAAGGGATTTATCAGCGCTCGATTTTCTTCACATTTAAAGGCATTTCCTTCACTTCTTATCAAAAGAAAATTATCAGCTATGAACTGTGAGGAAAATTAAAAATAATTTCTAGTTGTTTGAGTAGTGATAATACCGAAGGTGCGGAGAAATGGACAAAACGAATGTTAGGTTTAATGTTACGACTTGAAGCTCGAGTGGACGACGCAAACCGCAAATCTAAATTACCGAGGACCCTGCACTAAATCAAATGACGGGAGGGGTGACGAGGGGCTAACAACTTGAAAGGGAAACCCAAGAACGACCACAATAGTAGTAGAGGCGAGTCGAGTCGACTCGTTAAGTTGTTGTGGGGCAAGGTATAAATTAAGAGCGGCATGCGGCATGGGACGTGAGGCATGAACTGAATTTCGACTTTGTAACCCTAGAAGTGTGGAGACGACGACCAACAGCGACCGCATTATAGCGCCCTTGGGGATGATTGGAACAGGGCACGAAACAAAGCCAAAGAAACGGGGAAGAAAGCGGGGAGAACTACGGGAGGAAGAAAGGGGGCAACTAACAAAGCTTTGGCTACACGGGCAAAAAGTTTTAAAGAGTTCTTCAATTTAATAATTTTAATCGGAAGCGGTAGCAAAATGAATCTAAGAGGAATCGACTCAATTAATCAATTTATGTAAATTTTTGTGTATTTTTAGGTTTCAATTTAAATATTTTTCAGGTATATATTACTTTTATTGTTAACTAAGCTCTAGGAATAATAATATATATTAAAATTATATTAAATGACATCTAATAAAATTCTACTCCTTAAAATACTACTTTTTTAATACTACTAAATTTAAATCTGCTCCTTTAAATACTACTCTTTTCAAAACTCTTCTATTTGATTTTACTTCTTTAAATACAACCTTTTTGAAAAACTACACAATATAATTCTACTCCTTTAAACACTACTTTTTTAAATACTACAAGTTTAAAATCTGCTCCTCAAAATACTACTCTTTTCAAAACTATTCTTTTTTATATAGTTTGATATATCCATTTTAGTTTTAAATACTAGTCCAATCAAATACCTTTATTTTTGTCAGTGTACTACAGCACACTGTTCAAAGCACTACAAACAGCACTACACTAAAATTTGGCTCGTTTCGTTCAAGTTTTTGTCTTTTGGCGTACAACATTCAACATTTTGTTGCATTGCTGTTTGTTTGTAATTAGCCATAATTCACTTGTGCCTGGGCCAAGCCAAAATGAAGCATAAAATATTTACGCACAGCCGTCATCGTCGTCGTCGTCGTCGACCACCGGAAATATGCAATTTGACGCAATTTGCATGCGGCACCAACTTCAAGTTGGAAGTAGGGAAAGGCAAGAGGGAGAAGGGTTAGAAGCGGAGACTAAAAGAAAGAGGTAGAGAGAAGGAAAGAGTGAAAAAGAGACTCCACAATTGAACTGAATTGAGTTTTGAACTAAACTGGACAGAGCAGACTTTTGTTGCACTACGAAGCACCATGGAGCACCGTGGAGCACCGTGCCGCACTGTGTGGCACGTGGTTGCATTAGGTGATGCAATCATTTCCGTTTTGCAGATTGCAAAATTTCGCATGCCAGAGAAATCAATTTCCGTTTTCAAGTCGGGCAAATGGGAGCATAACAGGAATCAAGCTGGACATCAATACAACATTGGATACAAAGAGGCAGTTGGGGAGGGGCAACAGGGAGGGACAGCGAGACAGGTAGATAGGTAGGTAGAGAGCTAGGGAGACAGAGAAAGACAGTCGCCGAGACAGAGCGATTTGTATATGCTGATATATGAACGGTTCTGCTTGTCATTCATTAATTACAAATGGCAACAATGACGTTCGATAACGATAACGATGACAATGGCAATTTTCAAACGGTAAACGTCATGGAATTTGTATTTAGACGGGCAATTGAGATTTTTTGCTGCTGCTTTTAAATGAGGGCTTAAAAATTTCAAGTCGTGTCTTTAAGTACAGCTAAAAATTCCTTTGGAATTGCCTCTAAATCCCCAAAGGAACCTAAAAAAGTTATAGTTCAATAATCCCAATTATAAACCCACACAAAACTCATACTTTCAGACTCTATACAACATAACTTTTGACAAATAATCAAACTTATCTCGAAATTTTAGCTTATCACTTCAGGAAACAAATAAAACATGACAGAGATTATGAGAGATTATGAATATGGATAAGTAGTACTAGAAGTAGTAGTAGTAGTAATCAGTAGTAGTAGTAGAAGTAGTAGTTGTAGGAGTAGTTGTAATAAGTAGTAGCAGAAGTAGTAGTAGTAGTATTAGTAATAGTAGTATTAGTAGTAGTAGTAGTAGTAGCAGTAGTAGTAGTAGTAATAAGTAGCTATGAAGCCCAAGCAGCACTACAATTGGCCAGTTTTAAAATGGTAAAAGCTCAGCTTAATTCGCCGCTATTTTCGTTGCTTTTGACCACAAAATGCTGTAATGAAAACCTGTCCTGGTCAAAAGCAACAGCTGAAGTTCTGTAAGGGGTCTAAGGGGCACTGAGGGGGTTGTAACAAGCGCAGCTGTAAAATGAAACACTAGGCACGCTCTCACACACACACAGAGACAGAGACAGCGACTGGGAGGCAAACCAGAGTTGCCCTGCCAAGATGCTTATCGCCAGCCACGTCTCCAGTGACTCCAACCACTTTCCACCCCCTTTTCCTGCACTTCCGCCGCTGTGGCTTTAACTGTGCTCGTTGCTGTTGTTGTTGGTATAAACATTTTCTTTTCATTAATTCATAAAGCATATTTTTATTGAGTGGCAACACATGAGAAGCAACGAAGCAGGGCAGGCACTGTGGAGTGAGGAGTGAGGGGTGTGGAGTGTGGACTGGGAACTGCGACTGTGTCTGGGGGCAGGGCCAAGAGACATGCCCCCAAACGTTGAGGGGGCATTAAAAAGTTGCAGTAATGGAAATTGTTTTGTGAAAATTGCAAACTGCCTGGCAATGGGCAACAAACAACGCCAGCTTGTCAGACAACCAACGGGAGGGGGCTAGAAGGGGTGGCAGTGTAAGGTTAGGGGTGGAGAGGAGCGAGGAAGACTGTGGTACATTTTAAAATGTGCGAGAATGTGCACCAAAGTTGCAAGTTGGTTTGAGGCACGCTTCGTTTACCACCGAGAATTTCAAATAGAATAAAAGTTACTTCATGTTGTTTAATAATAATAATTTTACTCTGCGGCTTTGTTGTTGTTGTTCTTGTTTGGAGTAATAAATACTTTAGCTGATAAGCGTAGTTATGCGAACCGTCAAAAGTTTCTTTTTTTAATGGCTACTCGGCTAATTCTCATTTCAAGTTGGCAACTAAACTCAATTGTTGTTATGGGGATTAGACAAATAATTGTGTTTTAAATGCTAAAAAATATGTTAGGAATGCTTAAACTAAAATACTTTGTTAATTGGTATTAAAACATTGATATAGGCAGTTAAATTTAATAATTTGTAAAAGAATCTGTCATGTAAATAAAGTAATTTCATACAAGTATGTAGACTTTAATCTACCTACACTTTCTATAAACAATTCTTATATAAAACTCTTATAAATTAATTCTTAATATTTAATTCAGCCTGAAACTGAAAAGTCTCTTAGTTTTTAATGAATTTAAAATATCTACGCCTATCTTAAGCCTATTTCTACATAGTTTTTTAATCAAAAATCACATTCTTGTCTTTAAACTTATAAAACGTTTATCGAAAATCAAATTGTTGTTCGCTTTAGTGCACAAATCTTTACGACTTATCGCATAATTCAGCGATTTTCACAATCTTCTACTTTAAAAGGTTTCCCAGCATATCTTTATGAAGAAACCTGCATTATGTTGATTAGCTTTGATCTTCTGTCGGCATTTCTTGTTCCACTTGTCAGACAGTTAGAGAGACAGGCAAACTCCAGTCTTCGCTGCTCGTCTCTGCCAACTTCTTGGACTGTTTGGTCTAGACTCTAAAGTCTAGAGTCAATACATAGCACTTATCGCCTTTCTAATCATTATGCAAGCCAATGGACAAGTGTTAAACAATCCGAGTACAGAGTACCAAGTATCGAGTACACCAGAGCACCGCAGAGCACCCATTTCCGATTCACTTTGAACGGCAACAATCAAAGAGATACGACCGACAACTCTGAAAGATTTGAGAGGAGAGTGAAGAGTGACGGAAATGGCTCCGTTAATCCCAGGAACAAACTATAATTTTAGCCAGACTAATTATAATCACATTCTAATTAGACAAACTGCGTCAAAAGCTGCCTCAATGCACTTTACCAAGCACTTGGCGCAACTTAATAAGGAAATCAATTAATAACAAGCGATGCAGCTAAAGTAAAGTAACTACAACAACAACAACAACTGTAACTTTAGCAACTACTTTTAGTCAGTCTAATAGATTTTAAATTAAAGTTTGCCGCAGTCCACAAGAACGACAACAAGTTGACTACAAAACTCAGCAAAAGATACAAAGATACAAGCGAGCGTAGACGACAGCGTTGATGATGTTCATAATGATCTAGTTGATAATGATGATGACAATGATGACGACATGGCAATGCACTCGAGCGACAACATGGCAGGGGGCTCGAGGTGGACATAAAAAACTTCCGTAAACAGAGCCCGAAAGCCAAAAAGCAAAGTCAAAGCTTCCATTCGGGCCAGACAACATTTCGAAGACGATTTTAAAATTAGAAAAAGCAACAACAACAACCCAAAAAAAAAAAAGAAAGTACAAGAAGGAAGAAGAAAGGCAGAAAAAGGAAACAAGCAAGAATACGGTAAACAATACACGACCTTTAGATACCCTTTACTTCAGTTTGCCTTACAACAGTAGACCCAAAAGTTGTGGAGGCTTCAAACTTTAAGCAGTCATTACTTAAGATATATAAATGGGATTTTGATTGGATTAAGTTTAAAAGCTACAAAATAATAGATTTTTCTTTATATTATAAATTTTCCTTCTCGTTTCACACCCATATACCCCATCTCTACCTTTAATGGGTATAGCAAAAGAAATGCCAAATAGAAAATGAAAATAAAATTGTCTATCGTAGCGTTTGGTGTATTTGTGGATATAACAAACTGGGGAATACGCGTCATATAATCTAACCAGAAGATGCAAGAGCAGCAGAGAGTGACAGAGGGGGGAGAGAGGGGGCAGTGTGGGAGGCGGGGCATGTACAACGAGGTGAGCCGCCGCTTGGGGCCAATGCAAGCGAGCAGAGGCAATCAAACAACTGAAGCATGACAACTTGATGCCAGGAGCAAAGCCAAAGCCAAAGCCAACTCCAATCTGAGGCTAAGAGAATTGTGTCCAAGATATGCCCCCCACCCCCCTACCCCACGCGGGTTGACGAGCGACGAACGGCACATGACATAAAAATTAAATAAACAAAATTATGAAGCGGGCCTCATGTGGGGCCCCCTTAGATAAGTGTAATGTATGAGGCGTATAGTTTGGCATGGGGAAGTAGTGCTGGAAGGTACGGCCGGTTGGGGTGCATACAAATCAAAATAAACATTTGTGCCTTTGCCGCTTGATTGGGGCATGCAACGAATTGTTGTATTTGTAAGATAAACAACGAAGGGAGTTTTTATTGTTTGCACTCCGACGATGAAAGCCGAAGGCGGAAAGCAACGTGGAAATGGTAGGTAAATGATAGAAAGAGCAAGAAAACCCTATAAAGCCTACAAAATGATATGAGGAAAGCAAAGAGCAAAGAGTGGTTAGGGGAGAGCGGAGAAAAAGAAGTAGAGGAACTAAAAGGTAACTGAGAGATAACCGTTGTGGTTGGACACGGCAAGTGCAATCAGCTGTTAAGTGAAAACATGGAGCAGGCAAACAGAAGTAAGATATACGATATAGCCATGGCAATAATATGGCTAAAGGATCAGTCATTTAGCTGAGTTAAGGGTGGAGAGTTGGGTTGTAGTTTGTAGTCTGCGAGTTAATCTAAAGTGAGTGCAGCAAGAGGGGGAGAGAGCTAAAAACAGCGAAACATAGTAGGGAAAGGAAATGGATAAGAACTGAAGGATATACATACTTTCTGATTATTCACTAAGCTCTAGGGGTAATAGTATATATTATAATTAAATTAAATGACGTCTACTAAAATTCTACTCCTTAAAATACTACTTTTTTAATACTACTAAATTTAAATCTGCTCCTTTAAATACTACTTTTTTCAAAACTATTCTGTTTGATTTTACTTCTTTAAATACAACCTTATTGAAAAACTACACAATATAATTCTACTCCTTTAAATACTACTTTTTCAAGTACTACAAGTTTTAAATATGCTCCTTAAAATACTACTCTTTTCAAAACTATTCTCTTTGGTTTTACACCTCTAAATACTACCTTTTTAAAAACGTTGCTTTAAATACTTCTTAAATACAACCACTTTAAATACTTCTCCTTTAAATTCTACTACTCAAAATACTAATTTTTAAACCCCAAAAACTAAGCCTTGATTTTAAATTTATTCCCAACCCATTTCTTCTTAACCCTTCAGTGCATTTTTCGAGATGAAAATAAGTTTCCTTCAAGCCGTTTAGTTCATTTTCAGTACATTTAGACGGTTTGTTTGCTTAATTCGAAAACCCTTTTTGGGCTTTTGGTCAAGTTATTGCAGTAAACCAGAGCTGGCTTGATTGTCTGTTAACTGTTTGCTTTGATTGAGCCCTGGAGCGTTTAATACACTTAATATTATTACAATGGAATTCAATGAAATTTGCTTTACTCCCCCTACGAAAAGTATCTAACGGATGAACTGCACATACACCAACCAAAGATACATAAATATTTATGTAGCAGCAGGCCAAAGACTATTGTGCTTTTATTGTTATGCAACACAAGCGTATGAAATAACTTAATTATATTTACAAATTTTCAAAAATTATGCGCATACACGATTATATATATATTTTTACAGTTTTTATAATTAAAAACTCATTAAAGTCAAAAGCAGTGCTGAAAACTGAATTAAAGCGAAGTGAATTCTTCGTGCATTGAACTTTGGCTTTGATTAATGCAAACAAAAACAAAAAAAAACGACAACAAATAAATATAAAATATACATAAATTTATTTACAGCAACTGTTGCAGTCCAGTAGCTCGACAATCTACAGGGGGTAGGGGTATGGGTAGGAGTAGGGGGCAGCACGTAGAGTCGCGTCTATACAAAATTATACATGCTCAGAACTGATTAGCATTATTGTTGCCGCCCCTCGATGTCTGCTACCAGATTCTTGCTGCATTGTATTAATAAAAAAAAGAATTCTTTTTATACCCTTGCAGAGGGTATATTGTTTTTGTCACGAAGTTTGTAACGCATTGAAGGAGGCTTTTCCGACCATATAAAGTATATATATTCTTGATCAGCATCAACAGCCGAGTCGATATAGCCATGTCCGTCTGTCCGTCTGTCCGTCTGTTTCTATGCGAACTAGTCTCTCAGTTTTAAAGCTATCTTAATGAAACTTGGTACAGATGTGTATTCTCTCTGCACGCAGATCATTTGTAAAAATCGGACAGATCGGACTACTATATCATATAGCTCCCATAGGAACAATCGGTCGAAATGCATGAAATATAAAGAAATGTATGAACATTTTCGGTGTCTATTGACCGATTTCCAAATTCACGCTATATGCATTTATAATCGTTCTTCGACTGTTGACCAAATTTCATCCAAATCGGACCACTATATCATATAGCTTCCATAGGAACAATCGGTTGAAAATGCTTAGTATGAACATTTTCGGTGTCTATTGACCGATTTCAACAAAATTCACACAGAATGTATTTCTCATTGTCCCCCATCTGTTGACCAAATTTCATCCAAATCGGACCACTATATCATATAGCTTCCATAGGAACAATCGGTTCAAATGCTTAGTATGAACATTTTCGGTGTCTATTGACCGATTTCAACGAAATTCATACAGAATGTATTTCTCATTGTCCCCCCATCTGTTGACCAAATTTCAAATCGGACTACTATATCATATAACTAGCATAGAAATAATTGGTTAAAAAAACCAAATTAATGCAATATTCATGACTGCAAGGGTATTTAATCTTCGGCGAGCCGAAGATAACCGTTTTTTCTTGTTTTTAAATAAAATAAAAAAGAATTGAAAAAAGAAGCAGCAGCACACGCGTCAGGCGAAATGCAATTTAAATTTTAATGTGCTGCCTTTTAGCAAATAACAAAAAAAGAATGTGATATAAAAATATAATAAAAATTAAGATAACAGGCAGAGCACAGTCTAGCAGAGTAAGCTAGTAGCAGTGATGCCCTGTACAGGCTACAGGCATGAAAGGAAGCCAAAGCATAAGGCAAAGAATTAATATAAAATAAAATTAATATAAAAAAAGTAAATATAAAAAAATGTTAAATAAAAAAAAAAAATGAAAAAAATAAACATGAAAAAAAATATTTTAAAATTAAAAAAATGTATATAAAGAAATCGCAATATTTTTAAACTTATACTTTATATAAAAAAGATAAAATTTTGTTTAAATTTCCAAATAATTGTGTTAAAATTTCATTATTTAATTTTAAAAAAATCCGCAAAATATTTAAAAATTTTATTATTCAATTTTTAAAATTTTATTTATACACTACACACTAATACCCATCAAACCACAAATTACAGGGTATGTGCAAAAATGTGCACACATGGCAAATGGCTGAAGTAGAGCTGCATTGGTTTGAGAACTTGAAGAGTTGAAAATACAGGGGGCAGGGGTATTTGGGGTGGGGGTACTACTGTTTGGGCCAACTGACTTGCCAATTGCATGCAATTTCAGCCACATTGTTGTAACGGCCCCACGGCCCAAACATGTGACCGGGCCCAGACTTGGTAACAACTGAAAGCCCGGCTATAAACTCAAACCAAGTTTCAATACACGCACTGACGGCATTTTTTTTCCTCTTTCTGTTTTTTTTTTTTTTTTTTTGTATTTTTTATACACACATTCACATATTCCCTTTTTTCATGGAACTGTTTTTTTTTTGTTGTGCTGTGCTGCATTTAATTTACTGTTTTTTTGTTGTTGTGCTGCACTGGCAAATGTCAAATGTTGGCATGGAACGTAACTCATTAAACACGGCACAGCACGGCTAAATATGTATCTGTATCTGCAAGTTGGCTTTTTTGCATCTATAGCCAGATAATCGCTGTTGCAACGACTGACTCCTAATGTAATGAGGCACGAAACCTTTAAAGCGAGGACCAAATTGCCTTTAAATAAGTATCGGCTTACGGGCCAATTGGCAAGTGTGTGCGAGTGTGTGCAAATGTGTGTGCGAGTGTGTGTGTGTGTGGAGTGGCAAGTTGACAAGCGATGCAATCGATAGCAGAGTGAGGTTTTATAGCCAAAGGGTTCAGAGATAGCAGCAGATTAAAGCATTTGAAGTTGGCTTCAAAATCGGCTGGAGAAATATGGTAAATAAAGCTATAGAATTTAAACTAAGCGCACTCATATATAACAAATTGGTTATAGAATGGTTATAGAATGCTTCTAACTAAAATTTACGCACTTTCTGTATAAACTTGTATTAAAAAGCAAATTAACTTCATGTATTATCCATTCCACAAACCATTGAGAAGTTTAAAGTTCAAAAGATAAGTTAAGGGTTTCATATAGCTATAGTTAAATAGACTTTTAGCACTTAGAGCATTAAAGATCCACAAATTAGAGTAAAGTTAACTATTTTAAATTTTTATTAAATTTTTCTGGTATTTTTAAATGAAATTCACAAAATTTGTGAATATTTTAATCAGGCGATTTACAATTTTATAGCTATAATAATAGCCTATTTAAGAACATTAAATTATTTAATAGTTTACAGCCACACATAGATTATGAATCTGCTATAGAAATATATACGTAAATAGCTATAGATTAAGCTAAGATTATGGGAATTTTTATGCAGACTTGTAACATCAATTCAAATATTTCTTTCACAGCTTTAAAAACCAATTTAACTCGAAGAAACAATCCCTTAAAGACTTCAAAAAAACCCTCGACTTCCTACCCATTTGTAACTAACCCAGCTATACCCTGTAAAATTAGCATATCAAGTGGATTACCTAGTTCAGCGCAGTTCTTTGTGTGTCAACTGAGAATCAGAATCAGACTCTGACTCCGAATGTGGCATGCGGCATCAAAGCAAATGGCAAAAGAGCGTACACTTCAGCCAAAAACTTTAGACAGAATTTCAACGATTTTGACCCAGTTAAGTGCTGACTACTCGCAGTGCGGATATGTAACTGTTTGACGGTGTCTCTGAGTTGAAAATCTGCTAGCTGCCACTTCAGTTTTGCAGCTTGCAGCTTGCCGCTTGCGGCACGCATTAATCAAGACAACTTTGCCATGTCAACGTCCAAGTGTTGCAATGTCGTAAAGTCTTCGTACTTGTTGTTGTTTCAGTTGTTGTTGTTGTTGTTGTTGTTGTTGTTGTCGTTGTCGCATGCAAATCCCACAAACTGTCACTAAATGTGCGACTTTAAGCGCTCTTATCCTTAGCAGAGGATGCCACCACCATGAGGCAAATGTGAGTCTGTTTTTTATTTAATTCGTTTGGTTTTTCATTTTTTAGCCGCTTCCTGTGCGAGTTTTTCTCAGTGTCTAAAAGCCAAAACCAAACGAGTCACATGCAACATCCGCTTTAGTTTTAACAGGTCTCCCTCTTTCTCCCCTCCCTCTACCTGTCTCTTTTTTGCATATTTCACACGGCGGCCAAGTGAAAAATAGTGTAATTTGCAGCGATGCAAAGTCGCAGCTCAAAAATGCAACACGGAGCCAAAGCCACAGCCAAAGTTAATTTGTAACGACGGCAACACTGGCTATTAGCAGACTCCGAGAGGGGCACACTGTGCAGCTTACCTGGCACAGGTGAGTGCAGGGAGCTGCAGCAGGTCGTCGTTCCTTCTGACCAGCCACAACTCGTTTTAAGCTTTTTTATTTTTCCTTGTTTTTTTTTGAGGCTGATGTACGTGCTTAACTTGACGAGGGCCAGTATGCTGTTACCCCTTTTTGCTTGCCAAGGAAACAATGCTCGCTCGCTCTGATAACAATCATTTACAAAATGCCACAAATTTGTTAACTAACTTTTTTTGCTTTGCTTTGCACAGATAAACTAACATTTAAATTGTTGTGTCATTCCACGTGTTGTGCTTTTATTTTGAACTTGGCATTTACTTAAGTTTTAAGTTTGCTTGAGTGTAAATATTTATTATTTATCTGAATAACTTAGTAATAGGATTGTTTTCTGTGAATTAGACGGGGTTTTTAGCCAGCTGATAGGCTGTTATACGGTCACACTGTGCCAAAATATTAAAAATAGCTGGGATAGTTTATAGAAACATTTTATAATAAATGTAATATTATTTCAGAGTGTGTTTAAGCTTTTAAGGTTCGTAAAATACGGTCACACTGTTAAATTAATAGCCCTGCTATGACTTCTACTGCTTTTTAATAGCTGTATCTTGACAGAATACGGTCACACAGCCTCATACTGTTAACAATAATTACCATTTGCTTGCCTAAAATATTATTTTAATAATAATAACAGTAAAGTTATACGGTCACATTGTTGCTTGCCAAACAACAGCAATTCGCACTTGACTTTTCAGCAAACAGAGGTGATGACCTGCATACGCCGCTTAACTCGCTTCCAGCAGCGGCTACTGTCACCACACACACACACACACTCCTGTGTGAATGCGTGTATCTGTCAGATACTTTAGCACACACTCAAGTGCTGCAAAACTTTGTAAATAATGCCCGACACAGTGTTGACTGCCTGTGTGTGTGAGTAGCTGTGTGTGTGTGTGTGTGTGTGTGAGTGCAAGCACGAGGTAACTTCAGTCTGTCCCAGTTGTCCCCCTTGTCCGGCCTGTGTGCATTCAACATGTCATGAATGAATAATTAGCCAGAGCTTCGTGTGGCACACACCCCCTACCCCAGCCACTACCCCCACCCCCCACACCCATTTCCCAGGCAAACTAGGAAGCAACTAACTAGAAACTTTAGCCAGGCCAATGGCAGAGACGAGCACATTTTCTACTTAGCTGCGTTGCTTTCCATTAATTTCATTTAGACCAGTTGAGTTGTCGTTATAAATTTCAGCTGCCGCATTCTACGCTATCTAATTTCATTTGATTTTATTTTTTATATATATAAATTTCTATATATTTTTTATGAGCCGCATCCTCTGTCCCTCTTGGCTCAAACTTATGCATATTTATAAGTGCAGTTAATGCTCTGGGGAAAACTGTGATGGGGATGACTTCTTTTTGGCCTGAAGCTGTTAGCTGTTACCACTTTGGCCATTAACGGCGCTTCACGCATTCTACATTTATTAACCGGAAATGCAAACGTTTGTTATGCTTTTCTCTGTTTACTTATCTTTTATTTACACGCAACGACTATTCGTATTCGCATTCATATTCAACTCGGTTTTTATGCATTAAATTAAGCAAAAATGTTTTTAAATGAAGAATGTTCTTTATTAATAAATTATAGCTTCCTGTGCACTGTAAATCTCTATCTCTCTCGAACTCCCCTCTGTCTCTTACTCCTCCCTGCTTTCTTTATGGCTCTTTGCATAATTCAGCACAATCAGCAGCTAATTAGCGGAAGCAATATATTTTTATTTAAATTCTAGCAACTCTTCTTTAGAGGGTTATCCCAAGTTTATGGTTTTATTATCGCAAGCTTTATACCCATATCTAGATAAAATTATACAACCCTCAACAAGGGTATTAAAACTGTTGCAAATTACAC
Source organism: Drosophila dunni (assembly GCA_018152125.1). Taxonomy (NCBI): domain Eukaryota; kingdom Metazoa; phylum Arthropoda; class Insecta; order Diptera; family Drosophilidae; genus Drosophila; species Drosophila dunni. The sequence goes on along the minus strand of JAECXC010000339.1, from coordinate 8,034,457 downwards.
AACAAATCGGGAAACCAATAGAACAAGGTGTCTTTTTTCGTCATCCATTAAATAAATTATTTCACACGTCCGCAAGTTGTTGCCAATCAGCATAAAAAAAAGAAATACTTAAAAAACAGCTAGAAAAAACTGTCAAACGTTTACATAAATTTGTAGCGCTGTCTATCAATAAATCTTTTAGTGAAATACATAAATTCATGCCAATTGCTGTTGTTTTTCTTGTTGCTATAATTCCCCGCGTTATGGTCTCTTTTTCTATTTTCTTGCTTTGCTTTAATAAAACTTTGCGTTTTTTTTTTAGTTTCCATTGGCGCTAAATATTCAAAGACTACCTCAATACGAGTTTCGTTGCCTAAATGAGGCAATGTCCAAAGCAAAAGAACAAGAGAGCAGAGCAGAGAGAGAGGAGTGTAGCGGCTAGCAGTTTAACAAGCTAGAAAGGGACGCACACAGCGAGAGAGCCGAGCTTAGAATCGTTTAGCATATTTTAACATATTTCAACTACAATAAGTGAGAATGGAAGAGCGCAAAAAAGAAACACACAAGTTCACACACACACATGCAGGCTAGCGCTGTTAGTCACACAAGCACACACACATACATACAGCTGCTGTTATCTGTAGTTCGCTCAATTATTACGAAATACTCAACTTGATTGTGTTGTTGTTGCTATTATTGCTGTTACTGTTGTTGTAGTTCATTAGCACTTGTCAGTGCCGGTTCCACTCTGAATACGATAGTTCCCCCTCTCTCGCTCTCTCTGCCGCACATACTCTACACCAATACACCAACAATTTTAACTGTGTTCAACAATTGTCACAACCTCGCCTCAATGAAAGTTTACGATGAGCTGCTTATTATTGTTATTTCTGTTCTTCCTTCTCTTCCACTTCCACTTCTACTTCTACTTCTTACTATTGTCTCTGTTATTGTTCTTGTTGCTATTTCTAGTTTTTCATAGTTTTTTGTGCTGTGAAAGTGAATTTATAATTAGCTTACTTAATTTTCGTTCATTGTTATTAATTAATGTGGGAAGACACTAAAATTATTTTAATTGATTCCGTTTTGTTTTTTTCTTGCATAGCCAAAATTTAATTTGGTGGAATTAATTAAGGGATTGACACGACTAATTAACACCTGCATAGTTCCATTTTATGGCCCACACTTTTCATCGCAATCAAATCAGTCTTTGGTTTTTATGGAACTTGTTCGTGGAATCCAATGGATCATAAATGATAATGAGCAAATAAATTTCATTAAAACTAAAACTTATTTCTAAGCACTAAAAAGTTAATATACATTTTTAAATTACTCAATTAATTCAAAGAAAGCGATCCACAAGTCACAAAAGCACTCAACTCAAGGTGAATAACACTCACTCAATAACGCGCACTCACTCACACTTGCACTCAACTGCCCCACCCTCCTCACACATACGCTTCCCGTTCCCCTTCTTCGCTTACCCCTGCCACCCACATGTTTTTATTTGTTCTTCTTTTTTGATTTCGGCTAATTGTTGTTGTTTCTTGCGGCACACGCTTTGCTTTTCTTTCTTTGCATTTATTTATTTGCATTATTATTTATACATATTTAATTTGATGTGTCATGTCAGCGCGTGAAGTGAAGTGGGGTGGGGTGTGGTGGAGGGGAATGAGAGGAAGTCCCCGCCTGAAAAATTAAGATTTATTGTGGGTGGCTGCAAATGCCTCGAGGTGAGAGAAGACGACGCGTATCAACAAAAGTGGCTGCAGGTGAGCGGAGAGCTGTGTGTTTAGACCGACACCCATCACTCCCCACCACATGCTTCTTCCCCACACAACACAGAGTTGTCAGTTTTGCTTGAAGGTTGCTGACTATTTGCGAAAAATATCTTTTTTGACATTTGAAGGTTCTTCGCTGACTGCATTTGGGCAATGAACTTGGAATTCAAACAAAAAATTGCGAATTGTGTTGTTTTAATCAATTTCATTGAGTCAATAAAATTGCGAATTATTGCACTTGACATCAAGGAGATTTGAACCCGTAACATTGAAGATATTTCTCGGGATTAGTTATTAAAGTATAAAATATTTATGCAAAAGTTCAGAAATAACTTATAATGGCCATAAAAATTCCATAAAACCAAACCCGCATTAAAGTTTTGCACTTCAGGCCAAGAAATAACAACAATAAACTATATAATTTCAGCTAATGGGCGAGTAGAAATAAATATTATGCAAATAGTTTCTCAAAACTAAGCTTAAAGGGCTGCAGGGGCAATTAAATATATTACCTAAAAATGCTTAAACATAAAGCATGAAAATATTAAAAGAAAACAAGCAAAGATACATTTATGTTTGCCCGCAAACCAAAGATATTTTTGTGTTAAAACACAATCAATTATGCTGCTTAATGGTTATGCAGAACAAGGGAGAGAGAGAAAGAGAGTGCGAAGGGGGGGAGGGCAAGAGAGGGAGAGCTAAAACCAGGAAGTAGCCATAGAGCTAACCAAAATACGAACTCTATAATCCATTCCAGTTCAGTCCAAGTCCAAGTTGTTTGGCTGCTCATGTTAATTTCATGCGTTCAACAGGTTTCCCCCCTCCGACCAGCAAACGGTCCAAGGGGGCTCGCTGTGTGGAGGGGTGTGTATGCCTCATGTGCCATATTTTACGTTAGTTTTAGTAATTTTTTCATTTCGCCACGCTAACTACCGCACAGCGTGCATTTAAGTGTCGCGCCCGCTGTCTACGAATGTATCTATGTATCTCTGTATCTGTATCTAAGACGGCAGCCACCGCAACTCGTGTGGGGTAGGGACGAGTGTAGAGAAAACCCGAGGCATTTGGGGCTACGTCTTCGTCCGAACGTTTTGCCTTTTTTAATAGGTTTTCTGTGCGCCCGAGGCTTGTATCTGAAAGATACTTTAACAACAACTTGCCGCGGCCTGCGTTAAGTTTAATTACAGCACGCCATGCGCTTTTGAATTAGTTTGAAATGTTGCAAAACCCCAAAACTTTTAGCTTTAACTCCAAGTTTAGCTTTGGCTTTAACTTTGGCTTGAACTTCGAGTCAAAGCCAAAGAGCTGTAAACTTGTACTTGTCATAAATTATAGAGACATGCCAAGTACCAGACCATTCCAGCTATCGGCTAGGTACTCCCATCTACCCGTACATGTATGTGCATGAATGTACATGCATGTACATGCACAACAACACACACACACACACGCGTGTTTCTATGACCGGTAATTACCCGTTGAAGGCTTGTGTATCGCCTTTCGGCTTTCGGCTTTCTTGCTTCGTTGAGCGTTAAATGTCGAGTGTATGACGCTGTACAACTCTGGCGGGTAAAGGGTTGCCTCCCATTGGGTTGTTCACAGATAATTGCAATGAATAAAGTAAAATAAAGCCACTACTAAAGGGAAAAGAGAGAAAACAGCAAGAGGAAAGCAGCAGAAGTGCATGTTAAATTTACTAGGGAGTTCTACGAAGCCACAGAAATTTATGCAATCAAAGACTTCTAGAAATATGCTTCAAATAGCTTTAAAATGCAAAAAATAAATTAAATATTTAATTAAAATTATAAGAATTACATAAAGTACTATTTTAACTTATAATTCCCTATAATTAAGTCCATTTTTTTTCCAAAAACTTAAGGAAACTTAACAAAATTTAGTTGTTCCTTTGCTTAAAATTCCCAAAAAATTTTCCATTATATTTTCTTAACTTCTTTTCAATCTTAACTGCAACTTTGTATTAATTATAATCAACTTTTGTATACTTTTAATGTCTTTTATGGCGTTGTGATTTTAATGCTCAGTTTTCAGCTCACATGTGAGTGATAATTAATTTTCCTCAGGTGTGCACACGTAGATGTATATGGCATTCTAAATACACAAAGATACTCGTGTTTACTTTGTTTATACCTTCATTCCTTTTATTCCGCATCAATCTTAAGCCCAAGCCCTGCCCATATAAAAGTCCATCAGGTTTATCAACGGGAATACATGGGAAATGCATTCTTTGGATGAATCATCTCGGCTTCAGTTGGAGCAGGAGTAATGGGAACCCTTTGAATGCAACTTTTGGATACAGGGTTGCCTTTGTTATACTCCTCTTTCCCCTACTTTTCTTCTCTTTATTTATTTACTTTGTCATAAACTTTTGCTTAAGTGTTTTGTGCATTAAGCCACAAATTTTTGTATATCTCAGCACATATCATGTATCGAAACAGGTATCGAAACGATTCACTGCGACTGCGATTGTTACTGTGACTCTGAGTGTGACTACGTCTGCAGTGTGAATTATAGCGGTTTCCTCAAAGAAACAACAAATTTTGCTTAAATGCATTCAATGGCCTGTTGTAAAGGCCAAAATACCTTGCTGATTTTGCATATATTGTTGGAATGTGCGAGTAGCTTCAAAGCAGAAACACCGACTATATCAGACTATACAGACAAGTGTTGCAGATGGTGATGTTTATACTAGATGATGTAGAATTCCAGCTGAATATTGACAATATGGCTTTAATTCAAGCAGTAGAATTGAAAACAAAATAAAATATAAACTAAATCGGAAAAGAACAAAAAAGAATATTTTAAAATAAAGCCAAGGTATTTTAGGAATTCTACTACTATTACTACAACTATAATTACTACTATTACTACTACTATTTTACTACTAATACTACTATTTCTACTACTTTTACTACTATTTCTACTACTATTTTACTTCTAATACTACTATTTCTACTACTAATACTACTATTTCTACTACTAATACTACTATTTCTACTACTATTACTAGTATACTACTAATACTACTTCTATTACTACTACAACTACTTTTACTTCATCTACTACTAGCATAACTACTACTAAAACATTATACTACTACCTTATACTACTTTTTAAACAATAAATTATGTAAGGAATATTTAAATAAACATAGTTTTTCTATAGTTTAATTTTAAAAATTTTTTTTTAAGTACTTTTTTGACTTTCTGAAAAATTTAAACCATAAAATATATAAAATTTTTAGCCAAATGCAACTTGTTTTGCTATAAATTTGACTTTACTGCCTATTCAGTACGATTTCTAAATACCTAAAGTTTGAATTCTTTCATTTAAAATACTTTGTCAACCCGTACACTAAGTTCAGTGCATAATGTATTGTAGAAATTCCGTAGACAAACTCTAACTCTTGCATAGACAGGCCGTCATGCCACTCTCCTTTTCGTGCTGCAATGCAATTGGCCATGTGTCACAGTTCCATCTACTTAGGATACTTAGTGCAACATGTGCCAACTTTTGTGCCACACTCGACAGATTTGAGGAACAAGTAGAAACAAGAAGCAGAAGAGGAGGAGGAGGAGGAGGGGAAAGAGGAGGAGGAAGAGCAACACAAAAGACGTTTTTGGCTTCTCCGATGGCTGCAACAATAAATTGGATTCCCGTGAATTTGTAATGTGCGCTCAAAAGTTCCACAGAAAAGAGAACAAAAAACAGCACAAAAAACAGAAACAACAAAACTCCAAACACAAATTCAAACTGAGACTTGTCTGTGCAGTGGTTTTAGCTTTTCGTAGCCCTTATAGCCAGATATACAGCTGTATATATAGTATATATTTTCATAGGAAACAGCGGAGCTGAACTTGAAAGGCAGTAACAACACATGTAAAGCAAAAAGTTCTGGCTTGAAGTGTTACCAAGAAAACTGTCAACGGGCAACAGTAGTACAACATGTTCTCCCTTTATCTGTCTATAACTACAGCATATATCTTTACATATATATGTATACATGACTGTCTGTCTGTTAGTTGTAAATCCGCAAGACACAAAAGTGCTAACTTAATTATTTAGCATGGCAAGTTGAGCAAGTTTGTTGGCAACAAAGAAAAGCCCTGGCCCAAAAGTTCAACTTAAAGATACTTTTATTTTTATTTGCTGCTTGCTTTCCTCATCTTTTTGGGCTTTACTTTTGCCTTTTGTGCTCTTAAGTATATTATATTTTATTTTGAGTATTTTTGTGCTACCCTTGTTGCTGTTACTGTTGTTGTTGTTAAGTAGATTTATGCACGTCTAGTCTGAAATTATTTGAAACAAGTTTAAAAGGCATCTACATGTATGGACAATCTGCAGAGCAGACCAAAGCCAAAGCTAAAGATACAGATACAGGGCTCGACGGCCTCGAGTTGTCCAGGTTTCGCTGCTCTTCAGTCACAGTTTGAGGCTTAGTTCCAGGCTGTGGTTAAGGCACAGGTAGGCAAAAGGGCCCAGAGAGGGAGAGGGGGCGTGGAGGGGCTGGGGCTAAAACTAAAACCACACAAACAGCAACTGAGACGGCGACTACATAAAAACGCCATGAAATATATATATACGAAATACAACAGCAAACATATGTAGACGTCGTCATCGTTGTCGACGTGCCAAAGATACAGGTAAAAAGATACAGATACAAATGTATCTGTATCTGCCGCTCAAATACCTGACCAACTGCAATGGCCCCCAAAAGTGTCGGCGCTGCTTCTTCTTCAGCTGCTGCCATGACATTGGCAAAGTTCAAGATCTGCCCGAAAAACACACACACTCACACACACACAGCGGAAGATACAAAATGTATCTGTATCTCACAGAAAGCCAACACTCTTTCGAGTCCAACTTCTCTTCACGCTGTTTCCACGAATTTCACACATTTTTTTTTCATTTTTCGTTTTTTCGTTTTATTTTTGTAGTTTTTGTTTTTTTGGCTCAGTTGATTATGATGATGAGGGATTAAGATGCGCAGTCTTGAAGCATTTATGGGATGCCAAGTGAAGCGCAGCCATGAGATACATTTACTACTGCAACTTTATGACACAAATATCTGTGAGTCGCTCTGCTGCGTGGAGGTGTGTGGAGGTGTGGCACATGGCAGCCGAATCGCAGCAGTACACAGACAAAAAATGAAATGAAGACAGTTAAAGTCACTGCTCATATTTTTCAACACACATTTTGAAACTGAAAGTGTGAGCATAATTTACGCATTTGCCAGCAAAAAGATACATTTATTAGCCGAGAGCTGAGGAAATGTGGCTACAGTCAGAAATAATTAAAATTATATTAGATTACTTTAAAGTGAAGCTTAAGCTAAGCAAATATTAATAAATAAAAGATTTAAGTTCAAAAGATATTAAATAAAAGTTTCACTGTCTTAGTGAAAGATCCACTCGCGGACAGCTCTCTCAAGCGGACAGCTGTCTTAGCCGCACGAATTTTTCAGCATAATTTCCATACAAAATCCGTTCTCTTAGGCGGACATCTCCCTTGGGCGTCCAAAAATTCTGGAACCGTGGCTGTCCGGCCAAGGGAGCTTTCAATGTATTTTATTTTATTCTCTAAATTTTAAAAAATATAGATCTTTCTATCTAATATTTAAAGGTTGCAATTTAAAGGCAACTCCTTTTATATTAATATTATTTAAAAATTGCAACATTTTCCAACAATTTAATAAAAATTTTGCTTTATGAACCTCAAAATTTCCCTTCTCTCCTTACACACATTAAAACTCCACACCACAGCACTGCTGGCGCCATCTATGCTCAAACGGCTGAACTAAACGCTGCCACACACCCCCGAAAAGCAGCAATTGCCTATCTCCGCATAGCACCCTCATCAGCGCACGGCCAAATGTGTCTGCAACCCTACTAAAATCCACATTTGACGGCCTTTTTTTGCACAAATGTTGTTGTGGTTGTTGTTCGCTGTTGTTGTTGTTGCACATTTTTAATCAAGCGTAACGTGGGCGTTACCATTCGGACGAGCTGAGCAAATTGAGGTACCCCCCAGAGAGGGCAAGGGCGCAACCCTTTAACTCTGTCTGCAACAGACTCGACACGACCGTTTCAGCATTCACATGCACATAACGTAGTGCTATTTTACCCAGTCATCGGCATCGTCATCGTCATCTTAACTCAGCTTCTGCTTCAACTTCAACTTAAAGTTCCATATTCCACTTGATATTCATCATTATCGTCAATGTCATTGGTCAACGCCCCCGCAAAAGACCGAACACATCCTAAACGCCATTTCTTTTATGTTCTACGGTTTCTTCTACTTCTCCTTTACTTTATTTCATGTCTACTGTCCATCTACTGCTTCGACTCCGTCTCCTTCTACTTGTCCTTTGTATCGCGTGACTGGGCAGGCGGAAACTACCGTAGTACCGCCTTCAATGATCTCTCACTGGCTGCCAAAGGTATCAGCAATTACCTTCACGACCCTTTTTCAAAACGTACCCAAACCCTAACCTAAAAGATAAAACAGAGAAAGGGAGGTACGCAGTGCTAAGAACTATAGATATCCTGTAAATGATTAGCTGGAAAACATGTAGAAAAATTTACTTTTCCTTTTGGCGTTTGAAAACCGCTTAAATTTTGTGTCTGTCGTTACCCCTAACATGACCTATCTGCTGTTTAAATCAACCACAAGCTGCATGAATATATATATTAACTTAATTATATGTATTAAGCTATAAAACTTGAAACTAAACTATATAATTAAGCTTATTTTTACCCACTCAAATTATCAGTCTGCCAAAAATGCTGTACACTCTTCAAATTTCTTATTTTTCCTTAATTTTTGCATGCCCAAAAAAAAAGTTAGTGTCATTACCTTTTCCTACCCTTTCTGCTACTTTTCCAGGGTATTACCTCACAAAACAGGGCGGCAACGCGGCCAAACACAACGGAAGTTGGCATTTTTGGTGCGTGCTTCAGAGACATGATATAATTTCTCATATTGTGACTTTTTTACGTTAGCAAACACACAAAAAACGGACTCCCCCAAAGTCAAAGGGAATGAAAAAAATTAATTTATTATGTTAACAATAAATACAGCGAACAAAAACAAAAGTTTTGTAATGTTTAAGCCCCGGCAATTAAGTGACAGAAATTATCAATTGTGTGGAATCTTCACATGTGGCAAGAGGCAAACTGGACTTGCCACATTTGTCGGCTCATTTGTTGTCGCAGTTGTCTGCCAAAACGGGTCTAAAGGGGAGTAAGGGGGAATGGTTGGACTGGGGACTAAGGCACAACCCCCTTGTCGCACCATATTCACTGAATATTTCAGTTGTCAGTTGCGTGTTTAATGACATTATGATTAAAATCATTTTGTGTCAAAAACAATTGTCGCACACACACTCACATGTGGCAAGGACATGGGTGTGTGTGTGGCAGGACACTCCGAAATTGTTGTTGTTATTGTTTTGGTACTTTTTTAATTGAGGCGCTAATGAGCGATACACACAAAAAATAAGGGGGCTCACAAAGGGTTAAGCCTCACTATGAGTTTGGGTATTTATGTCCTGTTTTTCGCAATTACCAACTTTTAATTGCTTAGATTGTTTCTGTCATGTTTTTCGTGTGCAATTTTGCACATAAATTGTTCAAAAATGATAAACACTCACGAGGGTTCAATGGGCTGTATAACTCCAAAAGAAAAATGGGTTGAAAACTGAACATACCTGTAAAATATAAAGAAAAATAAATAAAATTAATAAAAGGTAAAGGTTAATAAAAGGTATTTTATTAAACATTTATATATTTATTAAGAGATTTAAGCTGACATAATCCTACTTAATTATGAGCATTAAAATTAACAGATGGAAATTTAAACCCCTTAAAAAAATAAGCTGTGAAATGCAGTGAAATCATTTAAATTATGTTAATTAAAACACATAACTTATAAATAAATGCCCATAACTTTAGGTGCTGTAGCTCTACTAATTAATTTTACAGCTAATGATAAACGAATATTATTACAATAATTTTGTAAAAGGTTTAAATTTGGTGATGAAAATATTATAGTAAATTAAAAATCGAGTTTAATGTCCATTAATATGAATATGAATATAAATATAATATGAATGTTATTTTAAAACACTTTTTTAAATTTAATTTGTATCTTATTTTTAAAACATCTTGTGATTTTAATAATTTTTTAAATTTAATTTTTTAAATTTTATTTCTATCTTATTTTTAAAATATCTTGTGATTTTAATTAATATTAAATGTTAATTTATTTTTTTTTTTGTCGACTGCTCATAGTCTGACAATAAGTAAATAAATAAATTTAAATAAATATATGAATATAACTACTTAAAAATATATAAAAATTTATATATTTCTTAAAGCGTCTAATACGAATTTATTTATTTATTTTAATACTATTAAAATAATCAATTATATATATAAATTAAATATTAAAATACTTTTTATTATGTTTTAAACGGTACCACTAAGCTTTGGCAACAATTTTGGATTAAAAGTATCTAAAAACTGAATAAATTCTTTAAATAAATTTTTACTACTGCTAAAAATGAAACCACTCTTGTCCAGTGATAACACATTATTTACCAGAAACTATTTGTTTATCAGAGCAACAGGTAAACTCCAGTTTCATACTGATTCCGTATAAATTGGGGTTATGAGGTCGATGTCGAGCGAACTAACTCTAGTTATTCAATGCCAATGCGTCAGCTGATAACTCAGTTCTTTATAAAATGAACTCAAACTGCTCAAATTAAAACATGCATAATAATTCTCAGAAGTTATATATAAAGTACGGGTATACAAATACACATATACGTATATATAATCCATATCTGTGTGTGAATGGGAAATATTAAGTGTCGAGGCAGTGTAGCGATTGATAAGAATTTTGACGCCGGATCCCGTTGTGCAGCCCCGAGGGAGTGTCACTCCCCCTGCTTACCCTCCCTCCCCTGGCAAACCCACTTGTGCAATGTTGTCGCTACAGTGAAGCTTCCTGTAACTGTGTCTGCCCGTACGTATATTTGCTTTAGTTTTATGTCTTGGCAAACATTTGATAAACAAGCAAAAAATAAAAAAGTACTAAGCGGGTAAAAGTTGAGCAAACAAATAAATATTTGTTGATTATTTCATATTTTGTTGTATTTTTTTTTTCATTTTCTTTAGCTTGACTTTTTTTTTCTGTTGGGCGCGTTGAACTTTCGGCTTTTGTGTGTCAAATTTAACGAGCGTAGTTAAAAAGCGAAGACCGAAAGGCAGTTAAAGTGATATGTGAAAGGCCGACAATTAAATACCCTAACCTACTTGCATACAAATCTGTATATACTGTTTTAGTATTTTATTTTCTAGGGCTTATCAATAAGTATCTTCTGTATATTCTGGCTAAAACCGGGAGTGTAAAATAAAAGTGTTTAAAAGGCGTTGACAACTCTGGACTACAGTGAGAAATGGCAGTTTTGTTTCAGCTTTGATTTACGACTACTACTACTACTACTCTACTACTACTACTCTACTACTACTCTACTACTACTACTCTACTACTACTCTACTACTACTACTCTACTACTACTCTACTACTACTACTCTACTACTACTCTACTACTACTACTCTACTACTACTCTACTACTACTACTCTACTACTACTACTCTACTACTACTCTACTACTACTACTCTACTACTACTACTCTACTACTACTACTCTACTACTACTACTCTACTACTACTACTCTACTACTACTACTCTTCTACTACTACTCTACTACTACTACTCTACTACTACTACTAATAATACTCTACTACTACTACAACTCTAGACAATCCTGAGAAATGGCAGTTTTAATACAGCTGTGATTTACGCCTAGACATTAAGGTTTATGAAGAATCTCAAGCTCCACAAAAATACTTTAGTACTTATTTAAGAATTTTCTAAATTATAAAATAAATAATATTACATTATTTAACTCCCATGTGTAAATTAAATTAAATGAAATTGTTAACAGCTACTCAACTCTCAACAAATCCCCTTTCTGCTTTACACTGCCCGGCAACAGCTCCGAATGGGCTCTACATGAGCTCTTCCACTTTATATATAACGCTCCCAAGTATTTTGATCAATTTTGAGGTATTTGCAATAAAAAGTAAAAAATAAAAAACGCAAACACGCAAACAAAATAACAAAAGCAAAAACTTCAAGAAATAAAATAAAAGTTTGGCAAGTTTTGCAAGGAAACCGGTATTTCTGTATAAATATACACAAGTATATAGCCAAATGCAGTCAGACAAAGCGACAGAGAGAGGCAGAGACAGAGTGAGGGGGGTAGAGAGGGGTAGAGGGAGATGGGCAGCAAACGAAGCGGCAGACAACGTCGCGGACCGTCAACCTAAAATGTATCTTACGGATACATAAACATGCCGCGCGTCTTTGTCTACGTAAATGGCCCATGAAAATGAGACAAAAATGTATAGAACAACCGCAACAACAGCAGCAGCAACCACTAGCTAACAGGAGCAGCAAGGACAACAACTCAGCGTGATAGTCGCCGTCTCCTGTCGCCTCTCTCCCACTCCCCTCTCTCTCGCATTTCTCTAGGGTTCAGTTTCGGTTTCGGTTGATGACTTCGTCGCACCGACAACGTCATAAAAAAAAGTACAACAAAAAAACGTGCCAAAAAATCTCATCGTTGATAAGAACGGCGTCAAATTTTGTTGGCATTTTTGGCTTTTTTTTTAACACACTCGAGTTGCGCTTGAAGACAGTCGAAAGTGGAGGGTCTTTAAGATATGAGAGACTAAAGTTTATAGAGTTTGAAATTAGTACTTAAGATTTGAAATAAAAATTTCCTTACAATAATTTTTAATGGGGCAAAACTAATTTTAAAATAATTATTGGTATGAAGGTTCTTACAACTTTAAAATACATCCATAGAGCTTTAAATCAATGCTTCAAATCTTTTCAAAATATTCTAAAATCCGTAATAATTTTGTAATGAATTTATAAAATATAGAATTTATAAATATATGACTATTATAATTTAATTAAATTGAAAACCAAACTTATTTAATAAACTTGTTTTATTTATTTGACAGCTTTTAACATTTAACGCTTTGCTCTCCTTTTGTTTAACTTGTTCGCACTCGAGTTTCATTTTTTAATTTAAGTATTTGATTGCCTTAATTAGTTGTTTACTGCCCTTGCAACACAGCAACAATTACGCTAACAAATCAGTTGAAAAACAACACACACAACACACAACAATGAAAACAGAATGCATCCACAATTATTCGATTGCAATTATTATTATTACAAACGATTTTTATGTACAACAATTTGATTGTTGTATCTTTTGGTTTTTATTTTCCATATTTTTTTGCAATCTTTTTTTGTGGCTGCATTTTCTACGCCTCGCTGCAATTATGCAACCCTTTTTTATGGCTCTCGGCTGTTATTGTTGCTGTTTTTTTGCAAATTGAATTGCTAATGAACTAAACATGAAAATTTAATTAAAATGCACTTTAAGCGCCGCATGCAAATTCAAATATTTTTGCCAACTTTCTGACTGTTTTTTGTTCGTTATTAAATTACAAATTAATAAAGTGTGTATACAATACTGAAATTAAATTAAAATTATGGAATTAAAAAGCTAAAAACTTTATTGATCGCATGAAAATAAATTAAATTAAATTCAAACTCGCATTGCAGTGCATAAAAAGTTGATCAATCATATTGTAAATCATTTAAAATACAATTAAATATTGTATACAATATTTTAGCCGCAGGCCGCAAATTTACTCACATTTCGAAAATGGCAAATTTTGTGCGTAATTAAACAAAATGTTTGCGGCTATTTGTGTGCAGACAACAGCTGTCTCTGTGTGTGTGTGTGTGTGTTGGTGTGCAAAATTAATATTTTATAAAAACTATTATGCTAATCATTTAATGATAAATGATTACAGCAAAAGTTCATGCATGAAATTATTCAAATTACGCGCAATTACAAAGTGAAACATGTGCAAGATACAAGATACATTTCTGAAACCCATTTATTTTATTCAAGTTGAGTATCTACTATAAAATAAGTTATAATCTTTGAACTCCTTCTTTAAACTCACTCAAGTTGATGGCTAATTAGCAACTGTTTCAAGAGTTTCAACAGTTTCCATTTCTATCTATCTTTCTATCTGTATCTCAGTCTCTTTCTGCTTGACTGGCTTACAACTTGGACGACTTTTGGCACTTGGCTTAACGTTAATTACATTTCGATGCCGAGCAATTAAAGCGACCCACGGCTTGAGCACTCTATTGAGTGCTTCAAAGTGTACACAGTCAGACACAACTTCCAAGTGTCTGTTCTTCCACAACAACCACAACAGCAAAGATATGTACAATAAAATAAATATAAATTTCATTGAAAAGCGTCGAGTAGCGAGAAACATGAATAACATGAAATAAATAATAAAAACAAAGAGATAAAGTGTAATCATAACGTTGTTGTCTCTGTCAATTACTCAATCAATAAACGACTCGTTCAATTAAAAATGTATAAATATGTACGAGTACACAAACATATAGACAACTCAAAAGTATGCACAGTGGGGCAAGTAGGTAGGTTTTTTAAAGTTTGTAAAATAAATTTATAAATCAGCTACTAAAATAAAAGTAACCTGATCATTATTCAAGTGCACATATCTCCTAAAACTCCTTTATTTTCGAAGCATTTTATATGTAACTGAATATTTAAAAAAATAAAATTTATGTTAAAAATATCAATAATTCTTTTTTTTACATAGTGTTAAAAAACACTAGAAATTCGGAGCTTTAAACTGGAATACCCACTTTATTTTATGTGCAGAAATAGTTTAAAAAAAATTAATTTAAAAAAAAATTTCCAGAAATGTCTTACTATTCATATTAAATTTAATTTTCTCCCTACATTATTTAAATTAAGAATTTATTTATATTAAATTATCCAACTATTTTTTATTAATAATAGAAAAAATTCATATAACTTTTTTCTAGAATCATAATAACATTTTATTCCCTGAAAAATGGCTTTATAAAGTAAAGGAAGACAAAATGTCGTTATTAAATGAACTACATATAAACTATATTTCTCAAACCTTATGAATCTAATAACAGTAAAAGAGTAGTATTATAACACCTGGTATAAGAGTTCTTGCTATTAACTCAGCTTATGTATAACTACATTTAATTGCTTAAGCTTTTCCCATATCAAAAAAATGCCCCAATTCCCCAAACCTTGCACCACTGTGCACTGATGACGCATTGAAATCGTCTGAATTATAGTAATTATGCTACTGTTAGACTCTCTTATATTGCCACAATCCGAGTTCCAATCCGAGCAAATTGCTGTTTGTTTATGACGAGGCGTGTGAAAAAGGTCGAGCACATTGATTATTTGCGAATATTAGTACCCAATACTTGTTGCCCAATGGGCGTGGCTGAGATTATACGAAGTATATGGAATTAGTGGTCATTGAAGTGATCAGATTCTAGTCTCTCAAATGATTTATGATTAAAAAATATAAAAACTATTTCTATAATGAATTTTAGTTATTATTTTTCCTGTTTTTTTTCTGGCAAACCATTTTGATTAATTTATGTTGGTAATTATAATTTAGATCCCTTTGGGACTGTTTGCCCACAAACCGCAAACTAATTTCACGCGCAAATACAATAAATTTGAAATGGTTTTGTTGGTTCCAGCATTTGTATCTAATCAATGGATAAACACACACATCAAACAGCAACAACAATGGCAACAAACGACAACAAATGACAATTCAATTCAATTTTGTGGCAAATGTCAAACTGACGCTTTTTAAGCCGATTATAATGGCTTGTTCTGGTCTATTTCTGACCATACACGGACCGTTCCCTTTGACTGGCGCTGTAAACCTTTTTTTCCACTCAATTGTTTGTTGTCTGCCTTATGTGTGAGTTAACTGCCATCTATCACTGTGAATTTCAGGGCTTTCTTAAGAAGTATCTCTAAAACTCAGCTTTATCTATACATTTTAATATTTTTAGCATCTACAGGGTATCTACAGGTCTGTCTATGCTTCCCTTTTCTACACTTTTACTGTATGATTTGTGCTTTTGTTTTGCACTTTTGCTTTTGCTTTTGCTGTTTGCAATTCGATTTGCTTTTTCAGTTACACTTTTGATTCTCAAAGCTAAGCAGCTTGAGTATCTTTAGGTGTGTGTATCTGTGTGTATCGGTGTGTGTGTCTCGGTTGAGCGATAAAGTAGAACGCATAGAGAAACCGAGAGTCAAGGTCAATGTCAAGTGGCTTTTTTGCCAAACGGTTAAAACAAATTGGATAAAAACGGCCCCCAGAATCGAAATAGAATTAGAAATACAAGAAAAGGAAGGAAGAAAAAATACCGTTGTGCAAACGGAAACAAAGCAAAAATGTGAATGAAGCAGCGCAAAAGGCAAAAGCTCAAAATGGAATTGTGGGTTAATAAAGATAATGGCGTTGAAATATGATAAACGCGGGAACTGCAAGAGTTTTATAACTAGGTTAAAAGTGGTGCAAAGTGGAAATAAATGAAGAAATTTTAGTTGAAAGAAAAAGCAACGAAAACAGAAATCTAAAACAATTCTTAGACTGAGAACTAAGAGCGGCACTTCACATTGAAATCTTAAATATTTTTAAATATTAAAAATAATACTTTAAACTTTGAATAATAACTAGAATAACTTAAGTTCTATTAAACTTAATCAGGTCTAACTTTAACTTTTATTATTTAAAAGCTATCCTTATACTTTAGATAAATTTTATTTAAAGTTTTTCTTTAAAAGTCTCAAGCCATTTCTTTCTTGGCCTTAAACCTATTTTAATCCTCCTTTCCTAGCATATTTAGACCTCTTTTCCAGCTGGCTTTCAGTTGAAATATACACCTGCGTACTAGGCTCGTTTGCATATAATAAACTTAATGATAGCTCCGGGCCACAATGCCAGTCAGTCAGTCAGTCTAACGCACTGCAATTCCAATTGCAATTGCAACTGCAGCAAATCGGTTGCAACTTCAGATTCACTTGACATAGCGGCAAGCATAATTGCCACATGTCCGCGACATTCGAGTTCGTTTGGCTGACGAGCTTATCGCTGCTACACACTCACACACACACACGCACACGCAGACACACGCAAGCAGCCACAGTGAGGGGCAGAGTGCGACCGTCATGCACATCACTCATACGCCATGTTTGTCCAGTCGATGCTTAAAAAGTTAATGACTAATTTTCGCTGGCGCAAAAAATACACACCGCATGTAAAGTGTGCAGGCGAAAGGTTTGATGGACTAGCATATACCCTGTTACGACTGTTGTTTATAATACTTTATTTCCCAAAAAAAAAATATGACTCGAATATGACTCGAAACTGATGAAAAAGGGTCATAAGCTACTCATCAAGAAGAGTCGCGGCTAGGGTATTTTTTCTCCCGACGAATGGATCATTTATGATCAGAAAATGAGCTCGTTTATGACTATTTTGATCAGAAATAGGACTCAAAAAAGACTCGAATATGAGCGCAAATGTTAGGTGGGTTATGATTTAGAGAAATCTATCAATAAATATATTAAAATATTTCAACAACTCTATATTACTTATTAATTATTATAAAATGCTTAAATTATTATAAATATTGATCATATAAATTTAAGGATAGCTTTAAAGATTTCTTGATTATTTCTTGGACATTTTTTAAATATTTTCATATAGTCAAATTAAATTCATGGCAATTCAAAGACTTTTGCTTTAATGTTTCTTGAAACTAATATAAATATTTCAATAACATTAAATTTGATAAAAACAAAAGTTAAATAAATAAATTTAAATAATATTCCCATTTTATAAGTTAAAGCAACTCTTTCATTGAATTAATTCAAGATTTTAAATAGATTTTATCATTAGAATTAAATAAAAATGGTCGAACTTTTTTAAACAAAAATTTTCCAAACTTTCCTAACTTTAATTTATTAACTTTTAGCTAGTTTCTTTCTATTTCTTAAACAACCGCTTGCAGCTTATGGTTTACAGGGTATAAAAATGATAGCCTGGCAACTGCCGTCACTGGCCCGGCACTGGGACGCATGTCTGGCCACAGACTCGTAGTCCGTCGATAGGTTAAGAGGCGGGGAGTAGGGGCAGCGGGGGCAATTGTTGGCTTTACCGCTGCGTGTTGTTGTTTCAGCTGCACACAACATGACCGAGGCAGGGAGGGAGTAGGCTCCAAAGGGGCGTCGGGGGGCAGTCGGGGATAACTGTCTGACTGGCGAAAATGCATTGCGAGGCTCGCGAACTGAACTGACATTATAATTAATGAAAATTTCCAGCATTTGCTGTTGATGTCGGTTTTGTTTTTGTTGCCGTTTTCCATGTGGCAAAGTCAAAAGCAAAACAAGAGGGGAAAGGGGAGAGAGGGGGGAGTGGCAACATGCATACGGCATATAAGTTGGCTAATATGATTTTGATTTTGGTGGCCAACATTAGAATGCCATTAGGTTTTTCGAGCTAGCGCTACTTTTGATGTGCATTTCGTTGGCAATTTGCAATTCGCAATTTGCATAAATCGCAGCGGTGCATAAATGATGCGTCTAAATATTGGCAAATTGCCAGAAATCAAGAGCTTAAATCAGAGTCCTAATCAGTGACAGAGTGTTCGCATACCAAATGGCATGAGTTATCTATGAAATCGGCATATAGTTGGATATATTTAGATGTAGATATTAATTACATAAAAGTATCTTCATTTCAGTTAAAAGTATCTTTTGCTTCCTACATAAATCTAGCTGTAACTTTGTCAGCTTTAATTCTGTTTTCCTTCCTTTATTTCCGCCTTTCCACACGTCTCTTTAAATTCAATTTTTCCTACATTTTTTCTATTTGAACTTCATTTTTTTCCCTCCTTTCTTTAGCATTCCTTTTATTCATTTCATTTCGCTTTGGCTTTCTGGAATTCAATTTGTGCGCTTTGCACATTCCTTGGACACAGCGCCAAATCTTTTATCATCTCACTTTCCACATTCCTTTTTCCTTTTCCCTACGTTGTTTTTTTATGATTTTCATATTTTTTTTGAGTGTATTCCATTTAACGTGTTTGGTTTTTCATTTGATTACAGTTGAGCTGCGTTTGTGGCTCTAATTAGTTTAAGTTTTTAAGCAATTGGTAGCAGTGAAATGTGGTCAAAACAATATGACTTTACACAGTTTGTTAACTGAAGACTTATTTAACTAGTCTAGACAAATAGTACGTATTAAGTACTATTAATACTATTTGTACTATTAAGTACTAACTACTAGTAGTTTATAAATTCAAGAACACGTGTTTACGGTGACATTTGCAAGTTGCTGTTTTGGCAATCAGTTTCGGCTTAAAAAATAGCCGCCGTATTCAGAGAATACACTGTGAAAACAAAAGGTTTGCATAAATCTGTGACACGTTGCAGTGTGGCAAGTAGCGAGTGTTGGCTGCTGCTTTGATTTATGGCACCAAAAGTCGCGCACGTTTTTGCCTCTAGTCAAAAATTTGCTAGCAGCCCCTTCACCTACCCCTACTCCACCCCCCTTGGGCATTGTTTGCACTTTGTTGCAGGCAGAAGAAGCAGAGACAAAGTAAGAAAACAAAAACAAAAACAAATTTCTGCACTTTACAATTGCGAATGCATTTTCCATGGAACGTAAATAGAAGCTATTTAGTAAAATGTGCACGAAAGGCTATGGAGGCAAGCAGAGGGGAAGTGGGGAGCAGTGGGGGAGGGGAGGGACCGCGAAAAGGGGGTGGCAAGAGGCTGTGCTCGGTGGCTGTTGTTGTTTTTTTTTTGAGGTCAATGTACAAAACAGAGGCAAAGCAGCATTTATTACGACTTAATGTGCAGCTCGAGGGCAGAGTAGGGGTAGGGATGTGGGGCAGGAGGGACAGGAGCAGTAGGAGGAGCGGCAACAACAAAACAGAGCAGAGCAGGAAGCGGGCAAGCAGGGAGGAAGGGCAAGGGAAGCTGACGGCGAGGACAACACTGAAATGAGTTGCAGTTTTGCGAGAAGAGGCTCTAATTTCGTGTTTAAACTGCTTTTCACACACACAAACACACACACACAACCAACCCAACACACACACCGCTACACTTGTTAACAATAATAATAATACTAAAAGAATATTTATATCTCTGTATAACAACAAAAAAACGGCAGACTAAAAAGACAACACGAGAACAAAGATGGCAATGCAGTTGAAACAAGTGGAAAACGAGCGACGAGCAACAGAGAAAGAGCGAGAGAGAGACAGGCTAGAAAGAGATAGCCAAAGGGACTGACAGCAGGAGGTGCAACAAACGGCCCAAAAGGCGGAGTTGCCACAGAATGAGGCACTCTGCACGACAACAACAACAGCAACTGCGGGCCATAAAAAGTGAACATTGAGAAAAAAAGGAAAATAAAAGAAAAGAAAAGCATATGAAAATGAGAATATGAACAAAATAAAAAAACAAAATGAAAATGCATTTTATGACGGCAATTTAAATACCCTATGAGAAGCAGTATTGGGTAGTTTGGGCGCAGTTAAGAAGCAGAGCTTTAAAGATCGTCGTTAATGCTATAAAAGACAGCCTAAGCTACCGAGAGCTTTAAAGCTTCCTAAAAACAATTGAGAAATGCGTTTAAAATATTAATTGATTATTAAACTATATAATATTCTTATTAAAATATTTTAAAATGATTTTAAACTATTTTTTAAAATAATAAAAACAAGTTAAATAATAAATTTAAATAATTTGTGCATCTAGTGTAATTTAAGTTATTAATAAAAGTTAATTTATGTTTAATTTATACAATAAATTATTAAAATATTCCACTTCACTGCCCAACAAGTCTATAACACCCCCTACACACAGGGTATGCTGCACAATATAAAGCGCATTTTCAATGTAGCCAAGTTTGTCTGTGGCATCGGCATGTGGTCTGCTCTCTCTAAGGCAGTGGAGTATGTGGGGGCAGGTGCAGGGACAGGGGCGTGGCAGGCGGTTTGGCAACGCGTTGGCAAGTTTGCTAGTGGCAAGCAGAGGAGCGAAGGGCGGGGATGGTGCTAGTGCAGGGACTACAGGCACGGCTAAAGGAGCATAAAACTTGTGCCTGGATTTTACGAGGCGTTTTCCATTTTGGCTACTTAGCTGCAGTTGTTGTTGTTGTTGTTGTTGTTGTGGCTGCTGCTGCTGTTCTAGTGCCTAAAGTTACTGCAAATTAGTTGGCCACTCAACATATTCATTTCGGTAATCGAGTGTAATCGCTTTCAGCACAACGCTGTGGGCGTGGCATTAATGCACTCTGCTTTAATTTGCCCACAAGGCAATCAGCTGCACAAAATGCGGGTGAATGTGTATAAAGTAGAGCAAAGACATGGGGAAGAAAGGGGAGGGAGTGAAAAAGGGGGAGGAGGGAGAGGAGGGAGAGGAAGGGAGTAAAGTAGGTAGTAGGGAAGTAGTAGAGTCAATTTACTACTGAGAGACTTACTTCTGGTACTATATTAGCAGTTTATTTACAGCTAATTTGAGCTTAAAAATTATATATTTATATAACAATAGATAGAACTCAAATTAAAATAATATAAAAAAATCCAGATAGAAAATTGAAATAAAATAATATTTCAAACTCCCTTTCCTACCTAGATTTCTTTAATTTTATTGATTTATTATATTTTATAAAAATTTAATAATTACTAATGGGTATTTTACAGTCACTAATTGA
Organism: Drosophila dunni; assembly: GCA_018152125.1. Lineage (NCBI taxonomy): Eukaryota > Metazoa > Arthropoda > Insecta > Diptera > Drosophilidae > Drosophila > Drosophila dunni. The sequence goes on along the minus strand of JAECXC010000339.1, from coordinate 8,012,893 downwards.
AGCTTAAGTCGCTTTTGTTTGTACTACATTCATTTTATATACACTTTACAACTCAATATTTAAAGTCGCACAGCTCTCAATAAATTTCTACAAATTGTTGTTGGCATTGTTTACAATAAACTAATTCATGTATTTTTAAATTACTTACATTTTCTTCAATTTAAATTTAAATATAGTAACCTTTCCCTTAAATATATAGCAAATCTTCTAACAAAGTTGCTATTAAACTTTACTCCTGCAATTCTTTTTATTTGCAGCTGCGAAAAAAACAAAAATAAAAAAAGCATAACAACAACAAAAGCAACAACTGTTTGTAGTCAAAAGTTGGTGATATGCCAAACAATGCAACTGCTATGAAAACAATGCCAAATGCAATGCCAAAAAAACAAAACTAAAAAAATTGTAAATAACATGAAGAGGCAACAAAATGCGGCACGACTAAATACACGACTCGTAGTCGCATTTACTAGCAGCAGCTACAACAGCAGTAACTAGCTGAATAGTAACTAAACACCGGGAAAGACTAGAAGTTACCCTGTTAAAAAAGCAAAACAAAATAGATTGAAACAGAGCAAAGTTAGTCATTATACAGATACCCTGGAAGAGTGTACACTGCTGTTGTTTGTGCTACCAAATAAAGAAATTTAAGGGGTATCACTTAAAAGTGAATTTATTTTAGGTAGTCTACTACAGGGCATACCAAGTCCAGCACACCTCAAACCATATTTTGCTGACTAATAAACTAAAAGTGGAGAGTTCCCAACTTAATAGCTAACTTTCGCCACAAAGTTTATAGCACTCACAGTGCCCGCATCACAGGGTATCTACAGGGTATAACAAGCAATTGCATTCGCGAGTTATTACATTACACTTTCAACGTCATCGTCGCGTCGCTTTGGAGTCACTTAAACGAGATAAATCAACGTGGGCGATTACACAATATCTACAATTGCAGATGTATCTGTATCTGCAGCTGTTTCTATCTGTGTATCTTTGTGTGTGTATGTGTGTGTGTGTCGACAATTGAGGCGTGCTTGCATGACTGTGCAAAAAAGATAACAACAACAACACTGAGAGCAAACTTTAGCTACAACTGGAAAAACTACAACATTGGAGCAGTGGGTCGCACTTGGATTGATAAGTGCAAAATGGAAGTTGTGAGAGGGGGCGGTAGGGGCGAAGTGGGGGGAGTGGAAAGCGGAGTTAGGGTCGCAAACTCTGCGCGCTGCTCTACGGTGTCTGCGGTGGAAAATGTGGAAAAACCTGTACCGTTGATTATCGCAGCGTATGGTAAATAATCAAAACTCAAGAAAAACGTGCAAAAGAAAAAACTTTAAGGAAAAGCTGCGGTGCAGTGAGTGCACTGTAAAAGACCCTGTAGTTTGTATTTTAAAAAACAGTAAAATATCTTCAATAATCAATCATTTTTACTGAGCTCTTTTCATTTTTTGAACAACCCTTATATTTTTTCAAGTACAGGGTCTCAAAAGTTGTGTTAACTGCCCACAAACTGCAGTTGCTTTGTTATTCTGACTGTCGCTGCTGAGGTTATTTATTTATCTTCTTTTACTCCATCCGCTGCTTCCTTAAATTGTTGTTATTTTGATGCACGTTAATTAAAGTTAAATGTTATAAATTTATGTATGTATCTAAAGGTTTATATATATTTATGTATACACGTTATTACTTCTGCTAATTCCTCGTTAAGATTTGCACAATTTTGTTATTTTTTTGTCATTGTTTTGCGCTTTTAATGTCTTTAATAAGAAACATAAAATTTTAATGACTTCAAGCGAAGTTCTTGGCAATATGCAACTGGTTACTTGCAACGTGCTACGTGCAACAGGCGAAGGCCACTTGTAACAACATCTAACAATTGAGGTCACAAGTGTTAAATTTGAAGTTTTTGTAAATTGTCATTGGATTCTTTTGGGTATTAATTAAGTTAAGAAATATTGGACCTACAGCGAGTTAATTTAATTAATATAATCAGTAAATTCGTAAGCTTTTTATACAATTTACTTTGATAAATAAGTTAAACAGTTTGAAAGTTTAGTAAATATACTTAATTTTAGTCTATTTGAAGCTGAATTATACAATTTTAGACCTTTTAGCTAATAAAATCCAATTTATGTATTATGTTTGAGTTATGTTCATTAAAATAATCATTAAGTTATTCTTCTCTGTTTAACAAATTTAAAAAAATTTAAAAAATATTTAATTATTTCTGAAATCTACTATTTTTAATTGAATAAAAAATTAATAATTATAAGAAAAATGGTATACTGTAACCTTATTTATTAAAATAAAAAGTAATCTATCAGAAAAATCCACAATTCCTTAAGTTTTCCTAAGCTTAACTTTCATAATAAAGTTTAAAAATATTTAGCATTTCGTTATAACTTTAGTTTGTTATTAAAATATTCTACTATAAATTACCACATATATTTAGCTATATATTTTTATTAACATTACCTCATATTAATTTAATATTTAAAAAATTATAAAATACACGCTCAGTGAAAAATAAACAATTCCTCGTAGCCATTTGATAATACCAGTTACTTATACAAAATACTAAAAGCTAAGCAAAAGTTAAAAAAAATGGTAATTGTTATGGCTAGAAAACACGTTCTTAGCATTTTAATAATTAATTATACAAGATGAAATCTGCAATATGTAAAAAGCATTAAAAACAACAATTTGACAACCCAAAGAAGCGCAATAAAACTGAATGCAATGCAAAGATTGAAATACAAACACACAGAGACCAAAATTCACACACACACAGCGAAAGATTACAAAAATAAACAAGAAGAAGAAATGTTTTCATGTTTTTGTGACCGATGTGAAGAAAAAAATAAATAAAACGAAAAAAAAAACGATACAGAAAAAAAATAAATCAAAAAGAGTTCAACGACCAAAAGTTGAAATTATTTCCGACAGCGAACGCGACACGAACAGCGCAACGAGCCAAAGCCGAAGGCAGCCGAAAGCAGACGAACTAACGCACAGGCAAAGAGAGTGGGAAAGAGAAGCGAAAAAAGGGGGAGGGGGAGTGACGCAGCGACAGAGCGACCGAGCGACAGTAACGCGTACTAAGAGGCATTTGATATGCGTGCGTTGCGTGTGGAAACGAAACAGCACGAAGCGAGCCGAGCAGCGCCGAGTGCAGCAGAGACAAACCTTATCGATGGCGACGACAACGACGACTCGGATAAATTTATGCATGATTTGCATGCAACAACATCTACTACAACAACAACTACAACAACTATTAATTAGAAGGCAAAGAGAGCGGCAGTAAATGTTGCAAACTTTTGCTTATGTTGCAGTTCTAAAAAAAAACAAGGAAAATCACCAGAAAAGTTAAAGTTGCTGCCGTAAAAGATACAGATACATTGGTACATCTGTTGAGTCAGTTCGACCGGCGGTCTGTCTGACGCTCTGTCCATTTGTATCTGAGGGATGTGCGCATGCAGGAAGCTTGTCTCGCCCACTCGCCATAAATTCAGAAATCGTTTCGCTTTTCGCTGTGTCTCATCAAGCGAACGTTGATAAATGAACGCATGTTTTGCGTATCTTAAAGATACAAATGCACAAATGCGCATTTTTAATGAGCGGAAATTAGTTGGCATTGTGCGAGTATCTGTAGCTGTAGTGCGCGTAGATACACACACACAAACCACAACAATACTTGCATCTGTATCTGTAAGTCATAAATTTACAACCGCGTGCCGTGCGCGGCGTAAACTTCTACAGCTACTTGGTAGCTCACAGATACATACATTAATTTAATCACCTTTTAGCGCACTTTACCACAATTATCTGTCAGATAAATTATCAAAATTATTTAATGGCGCACTTTTATGGCATATTGTTATTTCTACTCGTTGATTTGCATTCGTGCACAACTCAAGTGCTGTATCTCATGGTTATTATGCTCTAATGCCATAAGTATCTTTAGGAGAACCTATTTATTTTTAGTTTAAACTTATTTTAGCAAAAATTTGGCGTAAACTGTCCATTTTTAGCACAGACTGCTAACGCTACTTGGAGCCCTTAAAATAGTATCTCAAAGTTGCACTCGGTTTAGCTAACAGCAGAAGATTAATTGCTTCATTTTGTTGTTACTTAATCAACACATTTTTTTTCGCTAGTCAATTTATTTATTAAGTGTTTAAGCTACATTCTATTTAGCACTTTAAACGGGTTTTAAAATTCTTTTTATCTCAAAGCGACAACATTTGGAAATTCCTGAATAATTGTAATTTAAAAGGGGGAATTTACTGACAAGTTTTAGACGTTCATTAGCCAAAAATTGTGCGGTTTCGGAAATGTTTTGGTAGGAGCAAAGTATAAGATACTTTTTAGAGAAAGTCTACTCTAGCTTACTAGAGTTTTTCTGCCATTTTAAGAACTTTTTCTAAGCACTTTTGGTTCTTATCTTTTCTAAATCAATCGATGGTCTGTGATCTTTTTATTTTCCTTGTGATATTTATATATTATTTAAATATATTTTTCATACTAAATCTTTTTTAAAATATCGTATCAGTCTTGAAATTTATTTATCATATTTTAGCAAACAAACTTTAAGAATTCTGGCACTACAAAAACGCTTTTTACCCAGATTTCTTCCGAGATTTCTTTTCATTTTTCCATCTGGCAATTTTAAAGAATTTAAAGCATAAATTATGCCTGATTGTATCTTAGTTTTAAAGGTATTTATGCTACTGCAATTTGGCTAATTAACTCACCTGTCTGATGACTCTGATGAATCGTAACGATCCAGACAACGTTTCTGCGTATTATTCCCATTCGTTCGCACTCGTACGCCACGTGTTGTGGTTGCTGTTGTTGTCGATGTTTTTGTTGTTGGTGTTCCTGTTGATGTTCCTGTTGATGTTCCTGTTGTTGTTGTTGCTGTTGTTCGTGTTGTTAGAGTTGTTGTTGTTGTCGTTGCAGTCTTACTGGCGCCCTGATAGAGCTGAGATCGCAATGCATTGATATCCAATTTGGCAGCTGCCAATGCTGGCGACAATGCGGCAGTTGCTGCTGTTGTGCCACTCACTGCTGTGGCGGTGTCCCTGGAACGCTTAGTGCCCAATACGATGCCAACGGTGCTTGTGGGCGGCAGCAGAGTGGGCGTGCTAAAGGGACGCGTTGAAGTTGCAAATGTTTTAGTTGTTTTTGTTGCTTTTAGCGGTTTTGGCGGTGGCTTTAAGTCAATATTTGTTGTTTTGGCTGGTACAGCGGGTGGTGCTAATGTTGCAGCAGCAACTGTTGTTGTTGTTGTTGGTGCTTCGGTGGCGCCGCCAACTGTCAAACTGTTCAAATTGACGCCGTTTTTCAGCTGATCAAACAATGACAAAGCCGCAGTCGAAGTTAAACTTTTCTTTTCAATAGTTTTTGTTGTCGTTGTTGTTGTTGTCGTTGTTGTTGTTGTTGCTGCTGCTGCGGGCTTTGTTATCGCTGTTATTGCTGTTATTGTTGTTGTTTCATTTGTTGTTTCTTTAGTCTTTGACACGTTATCCTTTGACTGTATGCCTGACATTTTCCTATCTTTTTCAACACTAACTTGTTTTTCTTTCATGCACTTTTCCTCCACAATTTGTTTGTTTATTATCTTTCCTGTTGTTGTTGTTGTTGCTGCTGCTTGTTTGCTATGTTCTTGTTAATGATTTTCCACTATTGTTTTGCTTGTTGCCATTTCCTTGGCTTTTGCTATCCACAGTGACTGCCGCATTTTCCTCACACTTTTCTTTAAACTGTTTCAATTATGTCTTTTTTAAGCATTATTACTTTTTTGATTATTATGCATTAGTTATTTAACAAATCTGTAATGAAACAATAAGTTTTTAATTTAAAAACTATTTTTGAAAACTTGAAACATTTAAAAAATAAATTTAATATTGTTCTTAGCTTTCAAAAATAGTTTTTAAATTTAATTATAAGTCAAAAACCCCTAAAACTAATTTAATTATTTATTTTTAAATTTTATTATTATACAAAAACTTCAAAAATTAATTTAATTAATTATTTTATTTTATTTCAATTTTTTCTATTATTTTTTATATATTTTTTTCCATTTTAAGCCGTTTATAAGCCTTTGTTTCACATTTCACACTCTGTATTGTATTGCCATTTAAACATAATAAATTATTAACAATTTCCATTGGCTTCTACGACGTTGCAGAATTTATTATTTTATCATGTATAAGTAAATATATTTCACTTCACTCGAATTACAAGCATTATTTTGCACACTAAACAAATTGAGTATTTTATTTATTAATCACTTTCGTTAAATGTGACACAATTTGATTAAATTTTTCGCACTTAATCAGCACAATTTGTATTTATTGCATTTTATTAAAATATTTCAAATTTACATTTTGCCTCTGACTGCGATTCATGAATAATTAACTGAATGTAATTTATTCATATGTTATAATTATTAATGGCAACTAATTTACTTCTTATATGAGCTTTATTCGTTTCCGGCGCTTTTTCACTTTCTTTGTTGTTGTTGTTGTTGTGGCTTTTGCATTTGCAGTTTGTGCACACGAAAAATAAAACGAAAAACCGTTTGCATTCGTTGTTGTTGTTGTTTTGCAAGCTTTGCTAAAAGTTAACCGGTTCTCGCGTCTCTTTTTAGCTTTTGTTTGTCGAAACAGCAAAATCGAAACAGAAACAGAAACTTAAATTTAACAAGAGGAAACACGGTCGCAAATCAAGCATTTGTTTAACAACAATGCCAAACAAATCTAATCAAATGCATTCCAATAAACAAACTTGAACACACACACGCACACAGGCGTTTGCTCTCTCACACTCGAACTCAGACGCACACATACATACACGTTATCAATGCTGCTCTTTAACCGGGGCCGCGTTGTCTAATGATCTGCGTTTATGTATATTCGTGTGTGTGTGTCTGTGTATGTAAAAACAAAGCGACACACATTTCTTATTGTTTTAGCTGTTAATTTGCCTTTGTTATTGTTGTCAAATTGCCATGTAAAGTATAATAATTGTACATCGAACGGTGCGAACGTTGCGAACTTTGCGAATTGCAAACAAAAAGCTCGAAAAAAAGTTTCGCGATGCTCTCTCGTGGCTCGTTGCTTTGGCTGCTGGCCTCTGCCTGCGACTGACTGTCGCGACGTTTGCTATTTGGTGTGGGGCCAAGAGCCGAAGCTCAAACACGATGTCGCGCCAAGCCGAACGTGCCCCACACACGAAGTGTTTAACCAACTAGAACCGAGCAGCAAGCAAGAAACGAGCCAAAATCATAAGAACGAACATGCGAACGAGCAACGACCGCTACTTCGTTAACAGCTGCCGAACGCCAAACGGGCAGACGAATGCCCAACGACAACAGTCCAACAGTGGAAGTGTGCTTGGGTGGGGAAGGTGCGGGGGGTGGGGATAAGAGGAGTGTGGGTTAACGAAAGACAGCGAAGGCAAAATGCAAGCGATGCGATGTTCACTTTTGATTTCTGTGCAGCGGCAGCAGGTTTGGCATACTCTGTGCTGTTGTTGTTGGTGTTGTTGCTATAGGGAGGGGCGGGGGAGTCCATAGGGAAGCCGGTTGTGCGGCTGCTTGTTGCGCCACAAACCCACACGCTTTTTTTATAATTCTTTTTTCTTGTTATTGTTGTTGCTTGCCGTCCATATGGAGGAAGTTCAATATTTAGTTTTTGGGGTTACGCTGTATAATATTTGGCAAGTGGGTGACAAACAACTCTACAGAATGATGTAGTATGCTAATGTCACACGCTACCTGTTGATTTGCGTGAGAAAATCCAATCAATGCTGCACCTTGGACACTACACAAAAGAAGGTACGCTAACCGGTTTCAATGTGAATAACGAGAACCTTTCAACTCTTTGATGTAGATAGAAATCTAAACAAGAAATTAGATCAGTTCTATTGATTGGCAAACCTTTTATAACACTAACAATACAGACTCAAATCTTCAAGGTTAGTTATCTCAACACTGCTCTTTGACTGCTGATTCACTTAGTTAAATTACTTAATCTTGTTTAGTTTTGACTTAATCATGGTGTAATCAGCAACTAAGTAAGCATTCCGAATGCATTAATCTTATCACTATGGATACAATGCCACCTAATGCAGCACTTCCTTAATAATCTACTAAAATGGCCCACACTCATATGTAAATGTTGCAACTTTAGTTAACCCACGCACACGAAATTCGTTTCAATAATTAAGCAAAGTCAATTCAAAAGCACAAAGCAAAAACCAAAAACGCAAACAATAACAAAATCAAGCGAATACACAAACACACAAAGACTGAGCAATTGTTGTTATCAAACACACTCACACACATGCCTAAATCACGTCATGAATACAAAATGTATACGCGAAAGAAGAAAAGAGAAAAAACAAACGCAAAGTCAACTACACAACAAGCAGTGAAGCGAACAAAAAAAATCAAAGCCCACACGTGCTTTTATTACGTTACATGAGACCTGCGTGTGTGTGAATGTGCAGTATGTGTTTGTGTGAATACGATTGCATGTGTGTGTTTTGCTGCTGTCGGCCTTTGTGATGCAACTGTTCTTACAGAGAGCTTACGTGAGAGAGTGCGAGAGTAAATGAGAGCGTGCGTTCGCTTGTGTTTGTGAGCAACAGAACTCGTTTTCTAGCATTGCTAGCTGTTCTTATTGTTGCTTTTTGATGTTCTCCTTTGTCTTTGTATTTTGCTACACTAGCTTATTCTTTCACAGTGCAAACATAACCAAAATGTAAGAAAATTTTCTTGTTGCCGAATGCAGAAAATTACCAAGCAATAAAGATGTTGCGCGGCACTTTTACACCAAGTTTGTGCAATACTTTATAACTTTTTCACTTTCAGCATCATACACACGTCTAATGCATGTACTCAGAGCATGATTAAACTTGCACTACACTAAATCACACACGCACAAAAACGCGACTGCACCCGACGGACGAAGAAAAAATACTGCATTAGCAAAGTCAATTGCAAATGCAATGTCCAAATAAACAACGGGAAGAGAGCGAGAGAGAGAAGGACAAATTGTTTGTAGATAAAAGCATTGTTGCTTATACTGAGCATTGATAGATAATTCTCAAATCGACTGATATTGCAGGGATCGACTCAAAGTTATTTTTAACCTAACAACGACTCAAGTAGATAAGCAAAGCAAATATAAAGGAATATAAAATAAAATATTAAGATTTATAACATATAATTTAATTTACTTTATTAAATTTGAATATAACAGCAGATAAGCATCAGCTGCTTAACAGCACTGTTAGCTAACAGTTTCGCTGTTCCAACTAGCTCGCACAGCAAGCAGCCTTTTGCCAAGCTACGCCAATCAGCTTTTGAGAGCGCACAGAGTTTCGTGTATCGAAGATCAGTTGGTATTTTTGTGGGAAATAAATAAAGTACCATTTTAAAAATTTCCTTCTCAATTAATTTACTATTATTTTACATCACTTTATTTGACTTTAGTTAAAAAATAGAATTGCGCATTAGTTTGTCTAGAATACTGTTTTAAAATTATAAAAAGTAACAATAAAGTCTTAGCATTAATAGGGGGACGTCGACATACCGTGTATAAGAATAAATTAACTATATCTGTAAGGCAAAGAATATTTCATTTAAATAGTTTATAGATTTATGTACCTATGGCTTAAATATTTTAAATGTATATATACAATTTTCTTTTGACTTGGCAACAGCAACTTGTAAAAGTTTAAGCGCATTTGGTGGGTTGCAATTACGGAAAAATAACGGTATAATTAACCTAAAAGCCAGATCCATTCTTAAGATAAAAAGTAGGTATATTATCTGGTGGAATTTACTTAAGCTATGGGCGTCTTAAAGACTTTGGCAGACTATGTCCATACAGAGGTAGGTATGAGTCCTTCCTTGCTGGTTCCGGGGGGCGTGAGAACCTCCTTGTTGAGGAATTCTAGCGGTAAATTAACCAGATGTCCCTAAATGAACGGAAATCAAAGATTGCACTAAACTTTTATATTGGTATAGCTGAAAACTCACCTGAATTTCCGTGGCACGCTTGGCGGCCAGTTCAGGTTCGGTTTTGGATAGTGGCGGTTCCTCCTGATACTTGCGCAGACTTGCGAATGTCTTGACGAAATCCGTGGGTATGCATTTGAACACCTCGTCGTAAATCTCAGTATTTCTGGTCGAGATGCGACGCCAGGTGTTGTGCCAAAACTGATCACAGACCGGATCACTTATGTTAACCTCAGGGTGCGTCGAACCATCCGTATTTAGCAGCCCTATCAATCAAAGTCGGTGTAAAGTAGCAGAAAAGAGGTCAACTGTAAACTACTCACCCAAATGCTCCTTGAAGAGATACTTTCTTAAACGGCCCGCGAATATGCCACTTGGATACTTTTTACCATTCATGCGTCCATCCTCGTACTCCTCATCCATTATGATGGCAGCGATTTCCGAGTCCCGTTTACCAATCATCGAACGATCATTGATATTAGCCGAACCGCAGATAACGACACGATCATCGGCTATCAGCAGCTTGGAATGCACATAGATCAGTTCGGTAATGGGCGTATTGTTCAGATACGAGTGATTGCGCAGACTATGGAATGATATATAGTTCTCGGGCTGTGAAATGCCCGCCTCCTGTAAGCGCGTGAGTATAGCAGTGCGTCCTCTGAGCGGTGGAAGAAAAGGGGGGTTTATTTTATGTGAGGTTAGCTTGAGTTTTAGTTTGACTTACCTGGAGATGGAGGCATAGTTCCAATGGGTAATGGCTCTGACGGCAATGCCCGTATTACCACCCACATCACCCTCAAAGCCGGGTAGTAGGGGCATTATCACATAAACGCGAAAGCGTTTTCTTTCTCTGCAACGATAAGTGTAGAAACGAGTGTTAGAGACCCAGAAATAACTGTTATATAGACTTATGCTGTATAGATTATATGTGAGATTTTAAGATATTTTGAATATTAAGAAGTAAGAAAGAATTGTTGAGGGTAGGTATAATGCCACCATACACATTATAAGTGAGTTTGGCAACGATAGCTCAACTAACACTAAAAAAATCATAAAAATGTGATATTTTAGGCCGATTTGACCTATGGGAGCTATAGGTTATAGTTGTCGGATGTGAACTAAAATTGTCGAGGGTAGGTATTATAGTACCATACACATAATATGTGAGTTTGGCTGCGATAGCTTAACTAATACTACTTATCTTCATACAATTGCCCTATTGTCGACCGATTTGCCCTATGTGAGTTATAGCCAATAATTGTGTAATCCTGATCAAACTTGATTAGGACAGTTAGATTGGTCACGTACTCCTAATGTGTAAATTTGGTCACGATAGCGCTAATAGTTTGCAAGTTATGATGTTAGGAAAATAATTTCTTACAATTTACGGGGCGGTCAGGCTTGAATCAGGATATATACTAATGTTAAAGTCACTATATATACTATATAGTATACTCTAGTCTATAAACCTACTTGTGAGCTCTTATGATCCGCTTGAAGAGCGTTTCTCCAATCTGGTTCCTCACATTGTTGTAGGCACCCGAGACGCCCATGCCCAGCTGCATGGTGATGAAGAACTGATTCTCGATGTAGACATAATGGGCAGCCTTTGATATCGTCTCGATGTAGGCATCGTGGATGCTCTGCTCGACGAGATCGGCCTCGATGAAGCCACAGCTCCAGGCAGAGACGCTGCGCAGCAGCTGACAGGTGACGCTCTGCTGACGTCGATGCTGCAGCTGCTGGAGCTGAGCATTCAAACGGATCTGATGATAGCTCTTGGGCATTAGGTATGGAAATTTGACATTATCCCGCAGCTTCTCCAGCTTCATGGCATTCCAGCGTTGAATGAAATGACGCGCCACATCGCGGGCAGAGGCGCCAACGACACAGATGCCCACATCGTGCCAGGGCATGCGGGGAGTGGTCGTGCGATCGATGATGTCCACGAAGGGTGCGTTGAGGTTCATCCAGTCCTTGAGTATGAAGTTGGAGTAGTCCTTGCCGAACCAGTACTTGGCCTGTCCATAGAACTCACTGCTGAGCATCTGATTGTGTGCGGTGCTGGTTGTGGCATTCAAACCGGAGCTGGAACTCATAGCCACATCCACTGAGGCCTCAGCTGTCTTCTCTATGCTGTAGACACCGGGAGTCTCACCACCAGCTCCCGCTCCCCCTGCCGCCTGCTCCTCGTTGTCCGACGTGGCCTCCTGCACCTCACTCGTCGTCAGACGCTGCACAAAGTCCTTGCCCATGCGTGCTCCCTTCATGGCATTATTCTTCAGCCGATCGAGCATATTCTTGCGCTCCATTTCGGGTGTGTTCAGCTTCATGCCCTCCAGCATCGTCGTCTCTATGCCCACCTCACTGGAGGCAGACGAAAGCAGCTCTGCAGGTATCAGCAAACGATCACCTGGTTTGAGAGTTCTCAATTCCATGCCAGACATCGTAGGTTCCTCCTTAGGTTCCTTTGGTTCCATGGATTCCCTTGCTTCCTTCTTAGTAGTGGACTCGTGGTGAGCATTCCTAGAGGATTTCCTTGAACCAAATGCGGAGTCCTCCTCGTCCTTGTTGAAGAAGGCACTGGGCGTACAGCGCGTGCTGTCCGATACAGAAGAGGTTGAAATACTGCCCAAATCGGTCAGCCGATGGGAACGATCGTCCCAGCGACCGTAGCACAGATCTATGCCACCGATAAAGGCATAGGCCTGATCTATAACCACAATCTTTTCGTGATGTGCCCAGAGCAAGATGCCACCACGTGCATGATCCGGATGGCGCATGACCTAGAAGGGAAGGAATGGGGTTAGACAGGTTAGAGTAGGTTAATCAAGGCCCTCCCCCTACCTTGATGTTATCATGCTTGGCCAGCGTGGATTTGCTGTAGTAGCTGTTGATGCCCAAGGCCATTTCGACCTCCTTGTAGAGCAGCACAAAGACCTTCACGCCTTGGGTAGCCTTACGCAGCAGTATCTTGTCCAGACGCCAGTAATCCCCATCGAGAGCAGGTCGCTTCATGTAAATCTCCGGACTGAGCCACCAATCCGCTATGTAAATCTCCTCAGTGGCCGCTTCCAGGCCATCGGCCACAGCGGCCATATATTGAGCCCCATCCACGTACCACACGGCCTGAGTATTGGCCCTCATGGGTGCGTAGGACATGTGGGGATTGGGGCAGGTAAAGTCTCGTGCGTAGGTGTGTGCGGTGTTCTTGAGGTACTGCATCCATTCCTTGCACTTGCGACGTGTCCAACACTTGAGCACAATGTGACGACTGTTTGTGAGCACTTGCAGACCCTTTCGCATGCCCGTCTGGTAGATGCCCGTGGAGACATCGAATCCCTGATCGAAGAGTATCACAGCCCGTATGCTACCGTCTTTGGGACGCACATACCCAAAGCAGGTCTCCTTCACAAAGAACCAGCGATTGCGCCACGTGCCACAGACCACATCGGAGCAGAAGTAATTGCAGCGCACACAGCAATTGCGCTGAAAACAGCCAAAGAAATTGCAGCCGGCCTGACCAGGTCGAGTCGAACCCGTGCGCTTGAGTATGCCGCCCTCCTTGCCCTTGATGCCCAGTCCGGACACGAAGGAGACATTCGAAACCTCCACGAAGTTTAACTAAAAGCAAAGGCAAAGGGAATTAAAGGGTATTATCTGATACCCATCTCTTCAAAAATCTATAATTTCTCCTGAACCTCTGAACCTCTTTTAAGGTTTACTACTCTTAAAGTCCTACCCTGATTCCAACCCAACTCACCGTTTCGTGATGATATCGATATAGACTGATGTTCAGCAGATTGTACAGGTAATCCTCCAGCTGCTGAATGCGCACAGGTAAATGCTCCACGGTGATCAGGCTCTCCGGTCGATTGGGGAAACGCGGAAGTTTTCGCTTCTTTTTCTTGCGTTTCCGCTGACTGCGTCGCGGGGTGAAACTGGACAAAATGGAACTGTGGTTGGGACTGATGAGGGTGACCACAGTGCCAACTCCACCCACAGCACAGCCATTGTTATTGTTGTTAATGGGTGTACTCGAGTGCTTCACTTTGGTATGGGCAGGCAGATCTTTCAAGGTCGATTCATCGGCCATTTGGCTGGCAGCGGCTTTCAAGGTCGTGCGCTTCTCCTTGTGGGCCCTGCTCGGAAAGGGTATGTTCAGTGAGGTGCGAAAGAAGCTGAGCTGCTGGTGTAGGGAATTGAAGTGCTTGTAGCGACGCTTGATGGTCCACTTGAAGTTACCGTGTGTCAGTTCAATGGTGTACCTGACAGGAGTAAAAGATTAACCTTTAAAAAACCTCTTTTAGTAGGAATCGACTCTTAACTACTTACAAATTCGGATTGAGCAGATGTGTGGTGACACTACGTTCGGTGTTCACAATGCGCACATGGATCTCACGGCCTGGGATGAAGACCTTACGTTGAAAGGAGTTGAATTTGACACTGGGCCCATAGATACTGGTCAGTGGGATCTCCTGACGCATTAGCACACTGTTCTCATCATCAAATTCCTCCTCATCGTCGTCGGTCTCTTTGCGCTCGACCAGCACGGGTTTATTCCCCGTTGGATCTATCGTCAATATGGTCACGGAATCGGGAACCGCCAGCGTCTCATCGTATTCCGAGTCGACCATTGAGAATTGAAATTCGGGCAGACAACGATTGTGTTGTTGTATCTCATTGTCTTCGGCAGTGTCATCGACCGCACAATCCTTGAAAACTTCATCATCATCATCATCGGGCTGATCATCATCATTATTATCATGTTCAGCTCCAGCATCATCGTCGTCCGCATCGGCATAGCTACGATGTCGAAAATCGGCATCGTTTGTGTAGGGCGGCAGTGCCGCACTGTGTCTAGCCTCCGTCATGGCCTCGTACTGTGCAAAGAGGTAGGAACTGTCTAAATCATCATAGCCCCGATTTATGTAGCCCGCAAAGTGTGTGGGTCTGTAGGCATCGTCTGCGGGGTATTCAGCTGGAAGGAGAAGGAAGTGGAGAGTTAAAGTTTAACAAACATCGGTACCGATATGTATTGATATAAATAAAACTATAGAGAATAAGTAAGCAAGACTAAAGTCGAGTAAGCCGACTACCTGTAGACCCTGTAGTCATTCTTGTAGGCAGCTGTACTTCAAAGTCAACTGATTTTCACTGTTTTGTCCTAAGGGAGCTATGAGATATAGTTCTCTGATACAGACCAAACTTGCTGAGCTTAGTTGTAATCAAGATATACTCGTTATGTGTTGGTTTGGTTACAAAATCTCGACTAATACTACCTTCTTCATACAAATTTCCTACTTTCGACCAATTCGATTCGGATCAACATTTTTGAGGATAGTTTTAAAGGTACCATACTGATGGTACCATACTAATGGTATCACTGTATTGATAAAGTTGGAAGTGCCTTTCTGCCTTTGAGTACAGGGTCTAAAAACCCAATTTAAAGAAAGTTTCAATGAATGTACCTAAACGACCCTACTCGAATGACCTCAAAAAGTGTTCTTCACTCTATTTTCTTTCAGTACGAACACTTCTTGCCAATTAGTTATGCAAGAAACTTGTAATACTGTAATATACTCGAAACCCGGTACAACACTATAGCAACCACTTCAGATTGTACAGTTATTCGAGTCTTATCTTTTATTTACTCGACTACACAAGTGATCTTGGCTCAAATAGTGGCAACGACACCACTTTTAATTAGCTGAAATTGAGTTTGTTGCACTTTTCAAGTACAAGTAAGTAGTAGTACCCACTATATAGTAAATTGTAGGGGTCTATAGGGGTGTATCAAGAGCTGACTCATGCCAGGAATTGTGTTTGCCTCTTTTGGCTGCTGATAAAAGTATTTATTTGTCAAAATGTTTTATTTGAACTTGGAATGTCGCTCAATTTAAGTAGGTTGATAAGAGTTTGCAGACTTCTTGAGTATTTACAGGAATTGATAGGTTGTTGAATTGTATAGTAGCGGAAAGAGGTCGAGTTGGGGAGTGTAAGAGGGCTTAGCGATTAAACGAGTTCTGTAATGAATAATTAAATTTTTGTAAGAAGGAACTAAAGGAAATTTTAGTTTATTTAGTCAATAAAATATTATAAACATTTAAAACTATTCAAAATTAATTAACGCATATATAATTGGGTTTTAAATACATGATTTCTGATAGGTCTGATATATAAATTGGTTTTAAGTTCATGATTTCTGTTATCTTAAATATAATAAAGAGCTCTTAAGTCTTCTCTTTACTATTAATGATTGAAATTTAGTAAATGTTTATATAATGTCTTTTTTGTATAGCACAAAATAAATGTCTAAATTAGTTATATGCCAGTTTTTTCAGAAACCAAAGAATTATAAGACCCCGTACTCTAAACAGTGTAGAGGGGTCTATTAGGTTTGCCTGAAGCGATATGTGTGTAACAGGCAGAAGAAGGCGTGGCTGACCCCATAAGGTATATAACTAACTGATAAAACATTTTGTACAAATTTCTGTACAATGGAAAATAGATTATCAAAAATAATTCCCAAGCTTTTAAGCTAAATTATGATTTAAAATGTTAATATTAGTCTATTTAATGTATTTTATTAATATTTAAAAAATCTTTTTTTAGTATTATTCAGCAAATAAAAATTTATGAATTTTTTGTAATCATTTCTGTGTTATAAAGAATTTATTTAAAAATAAATTCTAAATTGTTTGGAGCATTTAAGATTTTTATTTGCTGATAAAACTGTAAAGAATTTATTTTTAAATATTTATTTTTATTTTTAATTTACTTATCTAATATAATTTAATTTATTTTTAAATAAATTCTTTATTCTTTTTTCTTCTTTGTTTTTAAATCAATTTTGTACAGTTTTATGAGTAAATAAAAATCTGATATACTCCAAATGATTCAAGTTTCTAAAATAATTTATTAAAATCCATTTATGTAGAATAAATAACTTTTCAGTTACATTTCAATGAAATTTCTGTTTAAAAACTTCCCGTTCAACTAACGGAATTCTTAGTTACATAATTAAATACATGATAAGACGCCTCGTATAAAATTTATTTATCAAAGTCAATGCCGAAGGCTATAACTATTTATCGTGAGTTCTTCCAAAGTATTTTATGTCAGGGAATGACTCTATTTCAACTTTTCTTATCGTGCAGTCGCAGAGAACTCAGGGTTTCACTGCCCGCATATTAGGAACCCTCAAAAGTTGAACTAAATTAAAATACCAGCGAAAAAAACTCGGTGTACTTAATTTAATTAAAATTAGTGCGAAATCCCCACCGACAGTCGACTTATTAATCGATATATAATATAGAAAGGCAAACAAAAGAGCAAATCAGTAGACTCCATACTATATAGCAAACCTTTGTCTGCCGATAAGACTGTGTCAAAATATCGGCTATATAGATAGTATATAGTTTGCATATGTATTGCATAAAAGAGTTGGGTGATGGATGGCTGGTGGAGGACACCTGTTGTGGGTCGCTAATCAAAGTACTTGACTAAATTATGATTTATATGTGGGCTAAAAAGATAATGCTCGATATCAACCAATAACACTGGACAGTACGTAGAAATCTATTAGACGCGAGTGATAAACAGAGCACAGAAACGAGCATTACTTTGTTTATGGTGTTGATAAGAGTCAAATGGAATTAGTAGGCGCATTACAAAGTTGGTAGCACGCATTAGCACAGTGGGCAAAGTAGACAAAATTGTGTAGTGATTTCTTAAAACAATTTCAATCAATTTTACTCGAGTTTTATAAATTTAAGTACAACTTGTTGTCAGTTTAAAACACTACACACACCATAAAGTAATAAAAATTATCTTAATACACGTAATTAGGCATAGCCATGCAAATTATCATTAGTCATATGACATATGATATCTTATCAGTGGCATTACTACCCAGTTTTATTTTATTTAGTGTTGAGGGCGACGTTACTTTAGCTCGAAATGGAGCCAAGGTTTTTTTTAGGGTTTAGGTTTAGGTTCCTATGTCAAGTTCGCAAGCAGCCATAAAAAAGAAACTATACAAAAATTGAACTTGTAAATCTAAATTGAGGTATTGCAGTGGAGGCAGCAGAGGCTCTGACATTGGCCCACGTTTGGGGACAGCCGCAGAGCCATAAAGTATCTTTAAAGACTGTCAAGTTTAATGGGGATCACGTGACTGTACACACGGTTTGTTATCAGAGCTATGAGTGCTGTAAAGTCTGCAAGTTTTTAAAGTTATTTTAGCTAAAACTTGTGCTTAGTTCAGTCAAGTTTTAAGCCATTTATGAGTCATATGCAGGTTCATTGATCGCCAAACGCCTAAAATGCTGACAAAGTATCTTCGACCACAGCATGATTGGCATAACTTGTGTATGACATAAGCAGCGCGCTACAAAATGCCAACAAAAATACACAAATTTATCTTGAATTTATTTAACATTTAAATCTAAAAATAAACAAATTTATCTTTAATTTATTTAGCATTTAAATCCAAATATTTACACACTTTATTTTTAGTTTAAAGTTATATTTAAGCCATCAAACGTTTGGCCAATAAACAGTTGTATATTAACTAGCAGAATAAGTATTTACATGGCCTATTTGTTTGCCTTTCAGCCCTATTAATTCACACTTCCGTTAACTGGTCTAAAAGGCGCAGTACAAACGTCTGCAGCTACTCAAAGTGGCTCTTATCAGTCGCTGCTTAGGTAAGTGGCAAGTGGAGTCCAAAATTCGTGTGTTGCCTTTAATTTCACTGACGCGATAAGAATGAAAAATATATAATGCTTGGCATAAAAAAACATACAATGAAGAAGCAGATACAATGCGGCAAGTCGACACTCAAAATTATCACAACAAAAAGATACAATGACCAAGCGAATTGATAAAAATAAAGGTATAAGGAAATGGAGGTAAAAAACTACGTAATACAAAAGAAAGAAGAGTTGCACATTGATTCTTTGCTTGCCAAATATTATATATTTTATATATATAAAAAAGTCTTTCAACAATCGACATCGCTACTTCCTGTTTTGCCACCAATTGGAAAATCATCAACGTGCCATGAATTTTCAATCGAAACTCACTTTTATTTTTTGGGGGGCGTTATGAATAATTAGCTAATGTTGCCGTTAGGTATGGTTGGGGTAAGTGGGGTAAATCAGGCCTAGGGAGAGGGGGCTCGACTAACACGCAAAGTGCTTTGGACACGTGAGGCGAAAGCAAAGCGTACAAATTCCAGGGTTATATAATAATTAGAAATACTCCGACTCAGACCCAGACCCATTTGGACTAGGCCACAAAATGTCTGTTTACATTTGCAAATGGGCCGTGTTACAAGTCGGAAGTTGCTGTTTATCTACCGTAATTGGCTATAAAAATACTCTCAAGAAAATAGCTAAGATTATTATTGAAATAGTTGCATAGCTAAACTTTTAAAAGTTTTTTAAATATAGTTGATAGTTCTTAAGGTATAGGCACTAAGAATTTCTTAAATAAGTGCCTTGAAAATAATTTAAATCATTAGAATTTGATATTAAAATTATAACTAGGTTTAATAATCCGCATTTTACATTTTTTTAAAGGTTTTTCAACACATTAATCTCTGATTAATCGTTTAAAAATACAAGTAAACAAGTAAGAAAGCCTAATGCCAAGCGAACCCGCCTTCAAAGACCCCGTACTCGTTCAAGTGCGCATTTTCCTATAAAAATACACAATTTTCGACCGAATTTTCCTATAGCAGCTATATAATATAGTCCGATAGGTCCGATTCGAACCAATATGGTTGTGGAGAGTTATGGTCAGAATGTACTCATGCTAAGTGAGTTTGGCTGCGATCGTTCAGCCAACACTACATTTCCTCATACAAATATCCAATTTTTGAGCGATTTCTTCTATGGGAGATATAGGTTATAGTTGTCTACACATAGGTTATAGAGATCGTGGCAAGCATTTATTATAAACCTAAGCTGCGTACACCATATACGTACTTTCATTCCAAATTTGATGTCTCTAGCTTTAATAGTCCCTGAGATCCAGCTGTTTATACAGGCAGATGCTGATCTAGATTACATACACTTTATAGGTTCGGTAAAGCACATTTTCCACAACATACTCCTGTATTCCATTTTAATACAGGGTCTTAAAACAGTTGACAAGTCTTCACATGTTCATCAGCCACTTATTCACAATTCCCCACTCTTGCTGCCTCTAATTCTCAACTGGTTTTAGCTAATTGCTGACAACAGTTGCTTTTCACTAAAAGCTTCTTCTGTTTTAGTACGTATATTATTTTAAATTACTTTTGCGAGCACATTTGTAGTAATATTTTTCTTTTTTCCGCCACACTTGAGTCACGCTTTACATGCATTTCCATTTTATGGGTTTATTAATTTCCTTTGGCATACAGCCATGTCCCATAAACGGGTCTTGGTAATGTTCTAAAAATATTGTGGGCCAAACATTATCAACAATTTTCTGTACAAAACTTTTAATCACTGATAAGTGGAAATTATATTGATAAGCGGTTAATTGCGCTCTGCTATTGTATTCCAATAATAAACTGGCATATTTTTATAGCCAATGACCAGCTAAAGTTGGAATCTATATCATTGCGAATGTATCTTCTATATACTTTCAACTCTTTTGTGGTTCATTCAATAAATTAATAATTAATTACTTGTTTGTAAAATATTTGAACATCGCCCACCAAAAAAATGCCGAGCAAGTGCCATTTAGAGTCAAATTCTTTTTCACTTTCTCAGGCAAACCGGCTAAACAAACCGGTTGTAAACAGTTAAAAATAAAATATAAATTCTAGAAATTAAACACGAGTCGAAAAATAAACAAGCTGCTGATTAACTAAACACACGCTTTGAGTAGAAATCTTAGCTAAAACCAACTATCACACCCTTTGTGCGCTTAAATACAGGGTACACAACAAACTGGTCTAGCTCTGGTTGGTATGACGCACGCTACTTGGCTCACAGAACTGGCAGTGATCTAAGCCAACTCCGAAAACAATTGTGGCACAACTGAGCCCACGAGACAACACAAGGGTTAAGCTGATGAGTGGGGGGTTAAGTGTTTATGTGTGTGTGCTGTTATTACCCATGCTTGCCATCAGCTGTGAAATGCTGCGACGATGACGTCGTACTTGTAACTCCTGCAGATCTGACGCCAGCGCCGCAGTCGACGCCTGCTGCAGCTGCTGCGATTCATTGTTGTTTGTGTTGTTGGCAGGGATATTTTTGAGGACTTTTGTTTGGGACATTTTTAGCTGTCGTTGTTATTGGTTTCACTAGATTTATTTTTGGTATGCGATTTTTTGGTGTCTCCTTGTGGATATTGACTGATATGCATTTTTAACCGTTACAGCAGCTAATTAAAAAACAACAAAAATAATTGCATAAATAAATAAATACTTTTGTGTGTAATTCATTTTCAGTTGTTTGCGAAGTCAATAACTGATTACAGGGCCTGCAGAATTGGCTCAGGGCTGCCATATTTTTATTACAGCTCACAAAGCATTAAACGTATTTTTAAAAATAATAATTATTATAATTATTTATTGCTTTGTCACGTTTTGATTGAGTTTTAACCGTTTCAATGGCAAAACACACAATTTTAGCACTTCATTTCATTTGTTTGTAAATATTACAAAACTATTTCTGTGTAATTTCAATTTATTATTATAACTTTTAATCACTTTAGCGCTTAACAATAATAAACCACACACAAGCGCTGTTTCTATGATTATTTTTATTTTGTTGATCACACACACACACGAAGTTTGCACAACAATTAACAATGTAATTTTTGGCACAAAAGAAAATTTTGAAATTCATAATGTAGATTGTATTAACAGCACACTTTTGTTTAGTGGCACATGAAATGAAAACATTCGATTTGTATCTTTTTTGCACATTTCTCGTATCTTTGAGATAGCTGCACGCATGAGATGCCAAGTTCCGTTAACTCGGCTAAGAGACACGTCTGCATTTCACCGTGCAATAATGATAAAAACAATAATATTAATAATAATAATAATAATAATATTATTAATGCATTGTTTACGTTTTGCCAGCGACTAACGGAAGTTACAGACAGAAGCCGTTGAAACTTAATGCGAGAGAATTTAGCGCGCAGTCGCAGTCGCATTAAAAAGCTGCCACGCCGTTGTCGCCGTCGACGTCGCCGCCAGTCTCTGTTCTCGTTTTGCTTTCGCTGCTTCTTTCTATCGCTGTGTGTGACAACAGCAGCAACAACAATAGCCACAATGCGCAGAAATGAAGACACCTCAAAACAAGACACAAACACTAACAAACACACACAAACGCACACAGCTGAACACGCGCTTACTCACTTATTTTCTTACACGCACCAACACTAACACAACGCGAGCCCCCACAACGATCGAATGAGTTGCGAACGCGAACGCGAGCGCGTAACCAAAATAAACGTGTTGCGCCAACGTTGCCGTCACTTTACTTAATAATAGTAACTAAACTTCGCCATAAATATCTAAAGCTTTTTTCCACTCTGTGTGCAAAAGAAGCGACGTGAAACGGTTAACGTTAACGTTTAGCGGTTAGAGAGTTTAGCCACGCTCTCTCTCACTCACTTACTCCCTCTCTGCCGCTCAGCAACCAAAGAGCAAAGAGAGCGAAGTGTGAAGATTGTGCAGTGGCAGACAAGCAGAGAGATACCAAGCGCAACAACAACTTGAACGAAAAACGGTTAAACAGCTGTTGAAGCTTTTAAAACTCTGCAGTGAGAGCGGCAAAGGGGGAGAGCAATGCAATTTGAATATTATTATAAAGTTTACCAGTTATGTCGGTCATTTGAACTAACAACGCTCGTTTTAATGGAATATACACAAGGTCGCATTATCTGAGAGCAGCTGAAACAAGTTTATCTGTGTTTTGTGTTGTTGGGAGAGACAAAGAGCAAGAGCAGAAGCGAGGAGTTAAAGAGAGTAACGTGTTTGCAAAGCTTTTCGAATGGTAAGGTTAACGGTTCTGTTGACATTCTCAAGCTGCTAGCCAATAATACAACAGGATTAGCTACACACACTGATGATTCATTAGGATCAATGTATGTTAAAATCCCCAACAGGCTTTATCTAATCTTTAACTGATAACTAAAATGACAATCTTACACAGAACATATAACAATTTGGTGCCACGAGGTGCTAAAGCAAATTATAATTACATTTTGCGATAAGATTGCCACAAAAAACATAAACAAATATCACACATTACACAAAATGTCATAAAATTCAATCATAAAAACGAGTTATGCATAAATGAAATTGTTTAGAGATTGTAGCAATTTGACACACCCATTAAGTATATACAAGCAGAATAACCAGAAAAAATTCCAGTTAAATAATTCAAAATTCAGTTTAAAATCAAATGCTTAAAATACAAGCCTGTTTTTGATTAACTAATCAATTTGTTTAATTTACTTTGCCATAAAGATAATAACCACTTTGATCAGTTGTGCGGTTTAATTTTTAAAATTCATCAATTGTTCACTTGTAAAATCAAACAATATACGAGTATGTTTCAATTGATAGATAAGATAATAATACACTCAGTTGCCTATTGTTATATCGGTAATTGTATATTTTACCATTTCCATATCATTACTGGTTGTGTAACTCAAAAATGCAATGAACTTTGTCTGACTGATTCCTGATGTATCTTAAATTTACAGATACTTTTAGTTGTGTATTTAAGCGAATCGTTTATTTATAAACCTAAAGTACGTGCCGAAATTTGAATTCAAATTATTCCTCACTAAATATTATGTTACACAGAACCTCATACAATAATTTATTAAATAGTTTAAATATTTCCATTTTCCAAACAATTGCAAAAAGCGCTGATTTGCGATAAGAAATTGTTGTTATCAATCCAGCTTTGCTAATCATTTATTCGCCTTACTTTTTCTTTCTTTTGATAAGCAATTGTGCAATAATTCAATTTCTGCTGCATAATAATTCTTGAAGGTTTCGAAAACTTCTTGAGCCACCCACGCAAAACTTGCTTAAAATGCGCTTTTATTATGTTTTAAAAAAATAACTTTTTTACTTACGTAAATTAATAAAATTTAAATTGAATGCTGTTGGTGGCCTCCGTTTGAGTTGGGATTAATTGGTTTGTTGTTTAATTTGGTGTCTTAATTTCTGTGTGTATATGAATCACACACACACACAGCGCAGCACGAGACACGTTTGGGTGCGTGTGTAAGTGAGTCTAGTTCTTCAATTAAATTATATTCCAAGTGCAGTTCAATTTGGGGCAAAAGTTTGAAACTGCCGCAGGCGCCAAATAATCATAAAATACATGAAAATCAATTTCAGATTTCGCTTAGACACCAACACACACACACACGCACGCAACACAGATAGACACTCGCACACACACTCGCGCACTTGAGCACCGAGAGACACACGCGGAGGATTTTGAACTTTCACGGCGAAGCTTAAAAACTTGTTGCTTTTTTCTTTGTTTTCTTTGATTTGCTTTTCAAGAGCGCAGTCGTCGTCGTCGCCGCTGCTGCCGCCGCAGCCGTCGCCGTCAGATTTATAACTGAGCAAACAACAGGCGAGTTATGTCTGCCGCCGCTTTTGCTGTCGCCGCCGTCACTGGAAAACTGGAATTGAGCACTGGAATGCTGTAGTGCAAGAAAATTGCACGATCTTGACGACCCCGTCTGCTGTCTCTCTCTCACTGCTGGCCGCATTGCATCAACTCTTTTTGATTTCATTTATGATGTCAGACAATTTCTTGCCTAAGTATTTATTACACGGCTTAATTTTTAATTCAAGCTTTGACTTCTTCGTGTCAGAATCCAACGACGCGTCGCGACAACAGCCAGCGTCACGAGTGGCGACGCTACAGCATGAGCTTTTGGCTGGAAAAAAAAGTATGAGAGCGAGAGAGCGCAAGAGAGCGAGAGAGCGCAAGAGAGCGAGAGCGCGCAATGGCGATCAAACAGCTGATTGACGGCACAGTGTTTTAAAGGGGAATAGAATAGGGGGAATAGAAAATAAATGGAATTTACAGTGAAAATAAAAACAGTTTGCGGAATTTCTTCACATAATATGATGTTTATTTTTATAGTTTTTTTTTTGTTGTTTTTGTTTTTGCTTTTTAAGTTACATAGCTTTATAAATTGTTTCATTTTCTCAGAAAAAATAATGCTTTAATGCTCTAAATCTTTTAAACTACATACATTATGTATTTTTTACTTTATATACTACAAATTGTTATACATTCTTTTGTTTTAAGCACATTATTTTAATTTATAAATGTAGTAAATTGTATTTTGTATGCTTTGACATTTTTGAATTTCAAATGGATTTGTTTTTACTTTAGTTATTTTCTTTTTTTGTTACATTTTCTCCCTTGCAGCGTTTTCCAAATATGTTAATCAAAAATAGTGGCAATTTTCCATATGTTTCATAATGATCTTAATCAATAAATATATATTTATATATATATGTTGTATATAGCACATATAATTTGCTCATAAAGCTACAGCATACATAGTGTGTGTGTGTGTGTGTGTATTGCTTATCAAACTTAAATTTAGATTTGAACTGCCAACAAGAGAATAAATCAAGAGTGTAAAAGAAAATTGTATGAATAAGCGCAAGTTAAGTTCTATATAAAAGTAAATACATATATATATGCCTGTGTATATGTTTAGATATATATGTGTATTGTATGTACTACTACATATAAAAAATATATATGCAAGTTCATTGTTATTACAAAAATCATAAGCGTCTCGTTTGCGTTTTACATTTATCTAAATCTTTTTTCTTAAACTTTTCTTAAATTTCTTTTTTTTTTTTTTAGTTTTTTGACACATTTTCCATTTCTTAGCTCTCTGGTCCAGTCTATGCATCCGAGAGATCACAGTATGCAGCGCTGCTGCCCGCAGCCAACGTCTTCTGCTCATCATCCATGAGCGCATCCACAAATTCACCTGTCGCCTCATGATGATTCACCTGCGGCGATGATGAGCTCTCACCACAATTGGTGGCATACACATGTCGCCTGCTGCCACCGGGCAATTGATTTGAATCATCCGTATCAGCATCGCGTATCGAGTTGAATGCATTGCAGGCATTTGCATTGGGTGAACACGTATCATCGTTGGGCGGATACACATGACGATGATAGCTGCCACCACCGCTGCCACCTGCCCCTATGCTACCATCTCCATCCAATTCGGCATCCCGTACGCTGCCAAACACGGGCGTATGCGATGAACTCTTACGCAAGGAAGCTGGCGGTGACCAGACCGTCTGATACAGCGGCGATGCAAAGACATACATGTGATTCAGATACTCCATGTCGTAGCTGGGCTGATACGAGTCCGTCTCCAGTGGATTGTAGGTATGCTGATACATTGGTGTCTGCCGGCAACTTGCCGATCCCGATGCACTGCCCGCATAATGCGGTGTATCGTAGTTCTGTGAACGTGTCGAGCTGCTCAACAGATGCAAATGCTGTGCTCCATGTCCGCCATGCCCGCTGCCCCCAGCACTGCTGCTGCCACCGCCCGTCCTGTGGGCGGGCAGTGTCGCATAGATGCCGCGATACGCCTCGTACGGTGTCTGCGGATAATACGCATCGCTCCAGCGCACATGGTTCGGTGTGTAGTCGCCTTTGGCGTACAACTGTAAGCGGAAAATGCATTCGATTTAGTGGAAATCCTTCAAGTCGATAAAATTATTCTCTTATGCTTTAATGCTGATTGAAATTGTTACCGGAATTCTACATAGAGGCAGGAGTAAATCAGTTTTTAACCTTAGGCAACCTAAGGCTACTAAGGACCATCAAATGGCCTATGCACTGCTCTCTTGAAGGACGTTCGGCTTAACCTAACCTCACCTAACCTCAGGCAAATATCAAGAGGTTTTCTAAACTATTTTTATACTCTACTGAGCTCAATTTAACATTTTGTTTCTAAGTTTTCAAAAATAATTAATATTTGCTAATAATATTTTTTAATTTAACTTTTTTTAAAGTAATTTGAAAGGCGTTTTCTTGTTATTTTATGTAATTTATAATTTCTCATACTTGACTACCTATTTTAGTAGGTCGTAAATAAAAAAGTCCCTAAATTTAAGCATTTTCCTTAGCTTTCTAATTGTAAAACTCTAATAGGTTAATATCTTTATATAGACTTTAACTAGTTACTTTACTACTACTACTACTATTACTACTACTACTACTACTACTATTACTACTACTACTTTTACTACTACTACTACTAATACTACTGCTACTACTACTACTACTGTTACTGCTACTACTACTACTATTATTACTACTACTATAACTACTACTACTACTACTACTACTACAACTACTACTGCTACTATTACTACTACTACTACTACTACTTTTTCTACTTTTCTTGCGTATTCCTACTTTTAACTATATGAATTTACACAGAAATATAATAAATCATTTTCGCACACATTTTTAAAACAACTTCTTATAGTTTTACTTTAATTTACAGTATTAATTTTAAAGTAAACTACTGTAAAACTTAAAATTTTCATTGTACTCGCTTCTCCCTCATACCTCTAAACAGTGTCAAGGTTTCTTAAAAAGTAGTTACAAGTTAAATATATATTTTTTGCATAATTCTGCATTGCTTTATATATTTGTAACTATAAAGAAAAACACCTTAAGCTACTCCTCTGCCCGCCTACAACTTTCTTTAGCTTTACTCTTTCAAAAATCTTCATTTAAATGAAATAAATTATTTGAATTTACATCTTCTAACCCATTTCCTACAACAAAACTTAAAGAAAAATCCAATTCCAAACAGCATAAAACTATAACAGGTACTACATAATACTCCCGCTGCTCTTCCTCACCTGTATCGGTCGACAGAAGCCCTTGCTCATATGCCTGGGCACGCCCAGCGTATAACTATGACTGAATCCGACCTCGGAGCTGAGCAAATACTCGTGAAACTTGTGTGGAAAGAATTCGATTTGTTTGTAGTTGTTGTAGATTTCCGGCTGCAAAGGAAAAAAAAGGTAATTAAATATATTTACTTATGAAATTATAAACACTAAACGCACCGTTAGATTCTTTTTCTTCTTGTAGCTGGCCCAGTTCTGTGCCTCGAGTATGAGTTTGCCACCGGGTCGCAGTTGATTGAAGATGCGTTTGAAGGCCAATTTGAGGCCAGCATCACCAAAGTTCAAATGAATCCACTTGGTGACCGATAGACACAAGATGAGATCGTATTGTTGGGCATCGTTGGACAGCAGGGCCTCGTCCTTGAGCACATAATTCGTTTGACGAAAGAATACGTTTTGCGGGAATTGATTTTTGCCATATAAATTCGCTGGCGATTTGCCCGAGGCGGGATGGGGCGGCAGGTGGGGTAGATTGGGTATGCCGCCATAGGTGAGCGGGAATGAGATGGGGAAGAATTCGTGTGGTTTAACCAAAAGTGAATCCAGTTTCTCCTGTTGCTGCAGATCGAGCTCATGCTGATGATGCCCATGATGATGATGATGATGGTGATGATGGTGGCCATGATGATGGTGATGATGATGATGCTGGTGGAGCTGAGGAGGCAAGATCAACTGATGTTGTAGCTGTTGTTGTTGCTGCTGTTGTTGCTGCTGCTGTGCCTTGCGTCGCTTCTTGCCCCTACGCGTCTTCTTGTGCGCACTACTCTCGCTGGGCTCCAGCTTATCGGGTGTTGACTGTACCAATGGCTGCTCCTGTTTAACCTCCAGCTTTGGCTCCTCCTTCGGTATGCGCACAAAGATCGATAGATTCCTTCTGGCTCTGGCCACCAGCTCCCGATCTATGTCGATGCCCAGAATGCTCTTGGGCGCCAAGTGACGGGCCACTGTGATGGTCATGTGACCCACATTGCAGCCTATGTCGAGTATATCCTTGTTCTGAAACAGCTCCGAGTGTCGCTCAAAGACTTGCAGTCTCACGTCGCGGAACTCGTTCAGTTGCCGGAAGTCCACGTAGCGATCAAAGTTGCCATAACGGTACTTTGGTCCGTCTGCACGGAACTTGGGCAGCTTCTGGCCAAGTGGTGGTATTATGGCCGGCTCCAGCATGAGGCCAACAACGGGTTGTGCCAACTCCGCGTCCGTTGTTGCCACTGCTGCTGTGACTGTGCCACTTCCGGTGGCCTCATCCGCTGTGAGCACTTCCGCTTCACCCGCCGTGTGCGACGTAGCCGCTGAAATGGTGCTCAGCGGACTACCCAGTCCATGCTCCGACAGATCGGGCGTATCATCACGTGGTATTTCCACAACAACTGCAAAATTAAATCACATTTTCAGTATTTTTTTTGGTATTAAAATAAAATTTAATTGCATTTTGTTGACTTACCGTCAATTAGCGGTTTGGGTGGCAGCTCCTCGACAGGACTCAACTGTTCCGTTTCGCTGAACGATGTGGAGCGTCGCGTGTTCGGCTTGCGTGCCCCCATCGCGGGCAGTATGCGTGGTGGGCGTTTCCATGCCCCCGGCTGTGGCACCACCGGACTAACAATTTTATCCATGGCATCGTGTCGATGAAATTTCTAATTTATAAAGCGCACAGTGGTTAATAACTCATGTGAAACAACAGTTAACTGGCATTTGGGGTCAAGTTCTATAATTGTTAGCTTCGTACCACTCAATTATTCAGACATTTTATTTAATAATCCTTCCATTTGCCTTCAAGCCTTTTCTGTAGTGTTTTAAACCCCTTAAACCCCATTAACCCCTTATTAACCTACTCTGAAGTGCATTTTTACTACTCCTCTTTATTGCGAACTAAAATTTTATTTAAAAACAATTTTTATTTTAGGTTAGTCAGAAACATAACCTCAATCTATCGAGTTTTCCAACCAGTTCCCCAACCCCTTCAAAACTTTACCAAGTTCTCCGCACTTTAACCCGTTTCGCACCGCTTTTAACCCTAACCGTAACCCAAATGTTGCTACAACTCGCCTTGAAGCACTTTAAATTAAATTATTTAATTTAAAAATTTTAATATTTCTCGTTCTTAATTAGTATAAATTCCCGCTTATGAATTTATATTTTACTTTAATTATGAAACGCATACTAATTAAATACACAAACTGCTAATATGAAAATGTCAACTTGTTAACTGATAGGGATTTCAGTATAAATCGCTTTGCCTGGCCTAAAAAGTTACTTCCTAGCCGCCCCTGACATTTTAACCTCAATCTCAAGCAACAACGCACGCAAAAGTTACACAAAAACAAAAACAAGAA
Source organism: Drosophila dunni (assembly GCA_018152125.1). Classification (NCBI taxonomy): domain Eukaryota; kingdom Metazoa; phylum Arthropoda; class Insecta; order Diptera; family Drosophilidae; genus Drosophila; species Drosophila dunni. The sequence goes on along the minus strand of JAECXC010000339.1, from coordinate 7,982,550 downwards.
GTAAAAAGCAATCAAAACAAAGCAAGCGATTGACTTGCTTCCACCATAACGACTAAAACAACAAAAACCACAGCAGTTAAAGCTCAAACACACGCACACAGAAACAAACAAGCACACACACACACACACACACACACACACACACACACACACACACACACATCCACACGGACATGAATAAGAACTTGCCCAAATGTCAATTCCAGATTCCTCGTAATTTCAATTCCATTTGTACTTACCTTACTCTTCTGCGAGTTATTGCTCTCACTTATTTTACGTTTTCTGCCGCCGCCACTGCCAATGCTGGCTGCGCTGCCAGGCCCAAAGCTTAGTCCCGTTCCGCCTACACCATAGCACGTGCTATCCAAATCTAAGCGTAAGTCTCGGCTAGCCAGCGCACGCCGATCAGCTAGCGTTGACGCCACTGCCAGTGTTGCTGCCGACGTCGAAGCCGACGCTGCTGCGTTGAGCACCAAATCGATTGTGCTGCCGCCAACTGCAGTAGCCGCTGCTGCTGCTGCTGCTACGGACAGCATGTTGTTGTTGTCACCGCTGTTTGGTGGCTCAGCCACGGTGGCCACATGTTGCTGCTGTGGTTGTAGTGGCGATGACGTTGACGATGACGCTGCCGACCTCACGACGTTACATTCCATTTGTTCCAGTTGAGAGAGCGTTTGAGCGCCAGCTGCTAGTGCTGGTGTTGTTGTCTCCTCCATTGCTGTAGCGGCCGCCTGTGGTGAGCGAGAGCGCACATGCGCCTGCTGTTGTGTCAATTCCATTGTTTCAACTGAAGCCGACGCTGCTGCCTCGCTCAACAGAGTTGCGCTCAGTGCAGCCACTGGCGATGCTGCTGCTGTTGCTACTGTTGTTGTTATTAATGCTGCTGCTGTTCCACCAGCTACTGTTGCTGTTGTTGTGCCAGTTGCTATTTCAGCAGACGCCGCTGCCGCTGCAGCAGCGACTGCAACTGCGGCTGCAGTTCCTGCTGCTGCTGCTGTTGACGAATCGTCCAGTGAAATTGAAAGCGTTGACGCTTCAGTAATACCATCAACGCTGGCAGCGACGTCGTCGCCACCATACGATGTGTTATTGGAATCGAAGCGTCGACGCTTGCGGTTCTTGCGCGTTCGATGCTGACGATGATGCTGCGGCTGCGGTTGCTGCAGCTTTAAATGGCTGCCACGGGTTAACATGCCACCACGTTTCATTGGTGACGTCAGTTGCTTTTCATACTCCATGGAATCAACGGGATCCAACAAATGCAACGGATCATGAATATTTGGCGGTATTATCACCTCCACTTTTGGCGGCGTCGTTATCGGCGACTGACGTGGCGTTGTCGCCGGCGTATTATTACTCGACGACGCATTCGACGTGTTCTCATGTTGCAACGAATTGAGATTTAATGGATCCGAAATGTTGCCACCCAGTAGAAACTTTGTGGGTGGCACAATCACCTCTTTGCGCAAACGCTTCTCGGGCAAAAAGAACTTCGAGCGGCCGCAGCAATAATGCACTGCATTTGCTGCCGCTGCTGCTGCGCTGCCCGAAATAATGCTGCTGTTGCCGCTCAGCGAACTTGTGTCCTTGTTGCTTTGCGTATCTTTGCCAGCGCCGCTGCCGTTGCAGCCGGTCACTAGGCAGCAAGTGTGATTAGCGTTGTTGCCAGCGCACAAAACATGATGATGATGGTTCCTAAGAGAGTGGATAAAGAGAGAGTAGATTAAGAGAGAGGAAAAGAGCTTTATTATTTTGTAATTTAGTGTGTGGCGGCATTGCCCGCGTGTTATGTTAGCTTTACGTTTCATTACGTTTCGTTACGTTACGTTACGTTACTTTACCTGTGCGTAAGCATCTTCTTGTAGAGCTGCTGCTGTCCTTTGAGGCCATGTCCGTGTCCTAACTTGGCATCCATGGCGGCCATGGTCAGACCATTTCCCACCGTGGACGCTGAATTCTGCGCCAGCCGAGTATTGTGATTATGTTGATGATGATGATTACCGCTGCCGATGGCAGCGCCAATGCCGGCAGCCCCACCGCTGCCACCGCCACTTAGACTGTGATGTACAACGCCTCCATGATGTGCACCGCCATGGGCGTGTCCAGATATTTGATTCTTTACATTTTGTATATTCTCGAGATCCGCTTTATGAGCGGCCGCTGCAGCTATCGCTGTGGCAACGGGTGGCAGCGCGCCGACGCCAGCGCCGGCAGCTGTTTGAGCAGCGATGCCAACGCCACTGCCATTGGCAGCATGATGTGCATGCTGCTGCTGCTGCTGTTGATGATGATGGTGATTATGATGTTGTGGCTGTGCGCTGGCGCCGACGCAGGTGCTGGCATTGTATTTGCCGCCTGTCTTATGCTGCCGTTTGCTCCAAGCTTTATTGCCGCTGTTGTTGTTGTTGCTGCTCTTGTGCTTGGTTGCCTGCTGTTGCTGTGCAGGCGCACGAAACTGATGCAGCGCCGCTGTCGGCGTTGGCGTCGACGTTGCTGTCGCTTGTTGTTGCTGCAAAGCTGTTGATTTTAGTTTAGCGCCACCTGGCGGTGAAGTTGGCGACTTGGATTTACTGCGACGCTGTGGTTGTTGTTGTAGTTGCTGCTGCTCAACGACTGCCTGTTGTTGTTGCTGCTGCTGACGCCGGGGGCTCTGCTGCAGGCGCAGCGTTGGCGTCATGCTTGATCGGGTTACACGGCAATCACTGGGACTGACGCTGCTTGATTTATCCATAACTTTGACTTGAGTTAATTTAATTTAACAGCACTCAGTTTAATTAATTCAATAAAATTTAATTTTCACTTATTCACTGCACTCTCTGAGCTGTTTTTTTTTTTTGTTTCACAAATTTTCTTTTAGTTCTTGTCCTCACTTTAAATATATTTTTTAAGTTACATATTTACTTCACTTAAACTTCACTTTTTAAATAGTTGTCTGTTTTAATTGTTTTATCTTTCAACTTTTCTTTTATCATTAATTTCTTTTAACTGTCTTTTTTTTATCCAGCAACTTTTCCTGGATGGGAAATGATGGCACCAGGTCCGGAATCATTATAGATAACGTAATACGCGGATTTAAGCATAACTTTTTCTACGAATCGAACTTCCGTTCGATTTTGCTCTTTTTTCATTATGAGATGACTCCAAATTGGCTAAAAGGATGCACTTGGTGGTAAGGCCAAATACTTATGTGACCACCCACGTATATATATTTGATATATATATTTCAATTGGCAACTTTATACTTCCGCTGCACGTTTACGCTTCCGTTTCGAAAAGTTACTTCCGTTGGCGCTTTTTTGGTTGTTCGACTGCAATAGAGCGAGAGAGAGAAAGGGAAAACATAAATATAAATTGGCGAAAAATTAATTGAAAATTTAATTAGTGCGAGCAATTAAAGCGCTCAACTTACAACTCTTAAGAAACTCACGCACACAATAACTCTCTCACACACACACGCACGTAGTGGCAAACAAAGAGCTTAATAGAAAAGTGCAAAGTTCTAAAGCAGATTTCGCTGCACTATCGCTGTGCTCCTCTCACCAACACAGCGACCGTCTGCCCGCTTTGCTCCCTTCTCTTCTGTCTCCTTTCTCCCATTCTCTGTCGCCTCAGACACACTTCAGCAATATTTTGCATTCATTATTTGCATAGTCAGGCAAGGAACGAGTGAATGAAACGAAACCAACGACACAAAACGAGCTTTGAAAAATTGAGCACAGACTCTGCTTTACTCTGCTCTGCTCTGCTCTTCAACGCTGTTCTTTCTATCCTTTCGTTTTCGCACTCCCCTCACCGCGTGCTGACAACCATCTTTCCCCTCCCTAACACTATCAAGCTTTACCGCAAACACAGCCCAACTCAACCCATTGTCTGAAACCAAAGCGCCTTCTTCCTTACTTCTCCCATCCTTCGCTGTTAGAGATGACAATTTGTAACGGTGTTTGAACAGCAGATTTTTTTGGCATTTTATCTACCTAGCAATTCATTTATGAACACTTTTAAATAGTTTATTCTTTAAAATTTTTATTTTATTTTCTATTCTTTTATTATTTGCATATTCTAGTAATTTAATTACTGAAAGGACTTTAAAATTTTAAAAGGTTATTTAAAGCTTTGGTTTTGGGTTACCGATGTTTTTCCCACTCACGCACGCGCTCATCTCTAGTTTACTGTGTGGCAAGTGCATTAATATTTACACGGCAAATTGTGGCTGACTGAAGCTCTCTTTACCTATCCCAACCCAACCATTCGTGGTGGTTTTTGTGGACTGGTTGCAACCCAAGCAGTGGCAACAACAATCAGCATACTAAACCAAACCCCCACCCCCCACCTACTCTTTGGCCTTTGGAGTACGCATCCACCCACTAAAAATGCCACCAAAAATTTAACTGAAAATTCCAACAGTCGAAAACAGATTTTCCGTGCAAAGTAAAAGCAAAAGCAACAGCAAAAAGTAAAAGCCCCGAGAAAATAGCATTTGTGTGAAAAATACCGAAAAAGGAAAATTCTTTTGGTGAATCGTCATGAGCGTCAGACAACGGCATAACTAACTGTATCTATGCCACTCTAGGCTGCCACAGTTCGTTGTACGTCTAGCTATCTACAAATAATCTGAATAATCACAATGAATTTGTCAGAAAACATTACAGTTTGTTAACAAAAGAGGTTTCAAATCAGTTGGATTTAAGCTTTAAAGTAACCATGGAGGACACGAGGTGGAAGTGGAAAATGAAAAATTTCTAAGCACTACTTGAAATAAGTTTAAAGTTGTTACAAATTACAGAGGTAAAGGTAATGAGGTTAAATGCATTTATAATTAAGTCAGCTTAAACTTAACATGGAGGACAATCGGTGGAACTAAGTAAAATGAAAGGAATACTTAAGACTTGAAACCCTATGAAAGTAGAAGTAGAAGCTACTGACCTTCTTAATAAAGTTAGGAGGAAACGACTTAAATCTTAAGGCCAACAACGCTAAAGTCGCGCTGGAGGACAGCTTTAAGGCTATGTGTTATGTGTGAGGCTAAAAAGCGGTCAGAGATATCATCTTGGAGGATTAACATAAAGTGCAGTTAAGCACGCCTAAAGCTTATTAAAGCTTTTAGCCCACAAAAGCTGCTGCCTGTGATGCCGCTGCCGTCGTCGTGAGCTTACAAAAATCAGACCAAGCCAAGATACCTCTCCCCATTCCAGCGCTGCAGCAGCGAAGAAGAAGAAGAGAAAAGCGAGGAAAAAACAAAGGCAATTTTTATTTGCATATTTTTAGGCGCGCGAGTGCGCGAAATGGAAACGCGTCGGTAAAACTGTGCGAGCGAGAGAGTGCGATGCGTGTGGCTCGTTCCTCGAGCCTCGTGCCACACACAAGCTAAATTTTAATTAAAATTTAAATATGCGGCACGTTGTCGTTCGTGCCGCAAAGGTTGCCACAAGGCGGCAACAACAACAACAACCAGCAAATAACCCGTCGAATGTGGGCCAAAAGCAAAAACCAAAGCAGCGGGGAAAAGAGTAGAAAGAGAGAGATGGAGCGAGACGGAGATTGCAGAATTGCGTGTGTGCAAGCGGTCGTCATAAACTTGCCGCACTGTACCACCCATCAAACGGATATTGTCAATTTTGTTAATTTGTATACATTTTAATGATGACGTCGTCGTCCTGCAGCAAAAACAAAACTTTGTTTTCGTTTCAAGTGTTTTTTGTTTTTATTTTTTACTTTTTACTGCTTGTTTTTTAGTTAGCCCAAATGTAATTTGCATGTAAATCAAATTAGTTCATTTGTCGCCCCTTTGCCACAAGTGCCACTCTCCTCGCTGCTCAACGCCTGCCACCAACGCGTTTTCCCTCCTCAGGCTAATGACTGCCGCACAACACAAATTATGTTGCTGCTGATGAAGCTGTGGCTCGCACAGTCTTAACTTGGCTTACATTTCAGATACTCAGTAATTAACGTAAACATTTTGTACTAGTAACTTGACAGGCTGTTAAGTTTACAGCTGTTAAAGTTACTGTAAATCAGCACATAAATGTAGACAGTGGGGGGTAAAAACTGTTATGCTAACAGCGCTAGCTTTTGGCATAACGTAAGGTAAAACTGTTATGCTTTGTAGGCATTGAATAGGACTGTAATGTTAACATTTTAAGAGTTTAACAGACATAAGCAAACGGCTGTTAATAGTAGAAATTAATTGCCATTTATTTAAAAGCTTAATAAATTTAACTAAGCATAAAATAAATATACCACGACTCTTAGGATCAGATCTATAAACTGCATAGACTGTTTCAACACAGCTATAGCTGCTAATCACCTCTGTTAACTTAGCATAACATATTAATAACAGCTGCCTTGCCTGTTAAACTGCTACCAACAGCTGTTAAGTTCTACATTTCAGGGCTAGAAGAAAATTTAATTTATTAAATTTTTTGCTATTCAATGCGTAATAAATTTTGAAACGACTTAATATACCCATTGTAATGCTATGCTATGTTTATGGGGTAGATAAAACACGGCACAGGTGTTTTAAATGTGAAATTAAGTCCTTTGGGAACGCACAACAAATTTGATCAGAGAGGGAAAGTGTGTGCAGAGAGAGGAAAAGCGAGGCAGGAAAAACAAATAGCGATACATTTATCTGTCTGTTTGTGCTTTGTGTGTGACAGAGACGGAGTCTATGGGGTTAGTGGATTCCTGGGATGTTACGTGAAAACAGCTTCTCGCATTGCATATGTAATGTGCGTCATTATTAAGCACAGCTTAACACCTAAAGCACGACAGGAAGAGGAGAGGGTTGGAGTGGTGTAGGGTTGTCGCCCTTCGTGTGTAATTTAATGCCAGAGCCTTATGGGACTTACACAGGACGATGATGACAGTGCACAACTGAAACAGGACAACAAATGAACTGCTGGTTTGAAAAGCCTTGTTTTGTTGCCTGCCACATGTGGCATACACTTTAAATATGCATGACAGCAAACATATACTTACATATATCTCTCTCTCTATATAGGTAAGTATTTCGATTATTATACCTCTATAAATACAAAGCAACCCCAACAATAACTACAAATAAACGTTTAGCGTAACTCACACGGGAATTATTACAGAAAGTTGCGTTTTATTTCTGATTCTGAGCATTTTATAAATGTTTTGCTAATTTTTATTGGCTCTCGCAATGGCCCATTAAAAGCTCAACTTGTTACTACCTCAACTTTGTTGTTTAACTTAATAGTTCGCTTGAAATTACCAACTTTAACTAATAGTTTAGTTTATACATAAATATTTAAAAGTTTTAAACGGTTTGCAAAACGTTTTTATATCGTTTTTGTTCGTATTTCCGATATATTGCATATAAACATAGATTATTTTTCTACTATCTTCATTATCTCTGTATAAACTCAACCGATTTGGCATCGGAACATCGTTTTATGCAATGCTCATCACTATTGTAGACTCTGCTTAGATTTAATTTGGATTTCTTCAAGAAGAAGTCGTTATAATATTTGATTATTACCTTTATTCCATTACTTAAATATTTTAAATATTTATAATATTATGTACTTAACAATTTTCCTAGACTCTCGAGTCTAAATTCGATTTAAACGCCTTAAATTGAAATGTCTTTCCGTGCTCATTTCCTCTCTAGCTATCAGCATATCGCTGTCTCGCTCCCTCTCCCTCCACTGTCACACAGTGGGTAGAAACGACCACTCGAGCTGTCAAAATGCCAACACCAACTGCCACTTATCTGGTTATGCCACGAATTTCCACCCGCCCAATCAAGACCAGGTCATCATCATGATGATCATCATTATCTCTGTCGGCGTCTTATGTGGCAGGTACGTTAATAAGCCATAAGTGTAGCACATACTTCGCTGCACACTATGTTTCACTGTACCCGAGACAGCACCACGCACTGGCACAGTAATCCCTCGCGAGTACACGCCCACTACCACATTAAGCTACCAAGTCAACTGATGACAAAAAAAAGTAAGCAAAAAAACAACACCACAAACAATCAAAGAAAAAGTTGCAAATAAAAATAAGATGAAGAAAAGGAAGAGGAGGAGGAAGAAAACTGGCAAACAAACAAAACTCACAGTCAATATGCGGAGACAGTTGGTTGTGTCAGTAATGGTACATCGTCTGCTAGTTACAGTGGCTATTACGAGCATAAATACCACTTTGTTGTAATTTAAATTTTACACATTTTCCAGACACAAAATTAAATTGCAACCAACAAACAAAAACATGACACACAAAATGAACAAAAACTTTTCTAAGAGCAAGAGCAGTGGCACATAGAGAATGAAAGAAAGTAAAGAAGAGCAGGGAGAAGGAGGAGAAGTAAAAACTATTTGTCGACTGCACTTTGTCAGTTTTTGTCAGTTGTTCGGTTAAGTTTGGCGAAAAGTTTCTTTCCAATGTCCAATCCTCAGTTTCCAGTTCACACCACCCGCTCTCCCTCCCTCCCTTTCGCTCTTCAAACCTTTCTCTTCCAATTTGCTTCTAGTTTTCTCATCTCTTTCACGCTATCCTTCCCACACTCGTTTTTTTTCTTGCTCTTATATAAAGTCTTCAACTGAGCAGAATTACAGTCATTGTCAAACGCAGTTGTAGTTGCTGTAAAATCGCAAAATGCTTTCAAAGTTCAATTCGAACAACCACAAATACAATTGCAGCTTTCGTGTGCTTTGCGTGTGCTGGACTGTAAGATACCCTGTGGGGTAAATGTTAAAAGTAAAAAAACTAAATGACTAGTTAGACGAATAATCACCTTAATAGAATACATTTCGGCTTAAAATTTAAATTGCCTTTGTACACCAATATACCCCACAAACACTTAATAAAGGGTATACTTGCAAGCAGTTGGAATTTGCCAACCAAAAACAGCATTACAAAAGCACGAGCAGATAATCAAAGAGAAACCTTTTCAACTTATCCAAACAAATCAAATAACCTGCAGTAACTATACTACAGGGTATTTGCAATGCCAGCTGAGTTGGTACTGGTGCTACCCAATAATCAATTATGCAAAAATCAACAAAGAAATGCGGAACACGCTAGTCACAGCAATAAAACAAAATAAGATGAAATAAGTAAAAGAAATAAAATAAAGCGGGAGCGAGACGGAAGCTCGTAAGGTGTGTGCAAGAGGGAGATGGTGATAGAAAGAGAGCGGTGGGGAGAGGGAGAGCGAGACTGCATAATTTTGTACGGCACATTGACTGATTATGTGCGCTTCACTGAGCGTCAATGATTTATGCACATCGCAAAGAAGCTGCAGAGCAAGGCGGAGAGAGCGCTAAGGTGGAGTGGAAGTGGGCGCAGCTAAAGTAGGAGGAGAAGCATAAAATAAAATTACAATGACAAATTAATGAAAATGAGCGGCGCGCCAAAGCCTCCAGGAAATTATAAAAATGGTCAAGCGGCAGTTTGCAGTGGCCAGTACAGTAAAAACTCCAGCATGACGTACAATTCATCAACTAAATTGAGTTTTTATCTAGCGCTTTTAATGTTTAAATTAATATGCCGAGCATTACGTGCAAATGGCTTTGAATGACGAAATTTACCTTATCTAATTACACAACTACAGTGAAGCTTATCAAATTTATGCGGAAATCGTAGGCAAAGCGAATCTTTTTATAAATTTGATGGGTTTTTTTGATAACTTTAAGTGTGGAGCTATTGGTTTTATTTTTAGGGAGTTATACTAACATAGAAATTTGATATACAAATATTGAATAAATTTAAAAATAAATTAAAAATGAAATTAAAAATATGTATAAAAAAAATATTTTTTAATCCTAAAAAAAATACTTTTAAAATTTTGTATCCCAGTTTCTTCAGCATTTTATCTTTTCTTGTGCTTATATTTTATTATCTTTTAATAAAAATTTAATTATATATAAATATATATTCTTATATTTTCCTCCTTTCTCTTAAATATTTTTTAAAAATTTATTTGACCTTTCTTTTTTTTCCTTTTTTCAACCTTTCCCTTTAGTTACTATTTCTTTGTAGTCTTGCAAGTGTTATCACCTATTTGTCCGCATACCACTAAATTTTTTCCTCCTCTTACATGAAAATATAAAAAATATCTATATACACATCTATTAATAATGTCATAAAACAAAAAGAAACTCGTTTGTTCAAACCAGTTAGCATCTAAATTTGAAAAAAGCTTTCACAAGTTTCCTCCATCTCGTGTCGTATATCATTCATGCTACATGCGTCCACAAAAAAATAAGTAAAACAGCCACAACATTTGCCACAAAGCGCATCAACACTGTACACACACACACACACACACACACACATACATAAAGGAGGCACGGTGAGCAGGGCAACCCTAAAATGCCCTCAACTGTAAATTCACGTTACTTTTTTCGTTGCTGGATTCTTAACCTTAGTCGAAACCTTTTCGTGCTTTGCTCCAAAACGTTATATAATTTAATTGTCGCCTTTTTTGCTTTTTGGGTTGTTAGCGTTACAGGTAAGTCCTTGTACCTGTATCTATATCTTTTTTAAATGAATAATAAGCGAAAAGCAGAATCTGAAATCATTGAGAGCAGACCTTTTTTTTCTGGCGTTTGCTCGCAAAGTTTGTAAATGTTTGTTAATTAATTGCAATAAGTTACAGGTGCACAAGGAGGCTAAGGAGGCTAAGGTAACGGTAAAGCTAAAGCTACATTTACAGCTACAGTTATGGGCTCCAAAACCCGCCACAGATTGCGCTACAAACTCCACTAATCGCTGGTCACGTGAGGGGGAAAAGTGGGCAAAACGGTCAGTGGGGGGAGTTCAACTGAAAACCAAAGGGGCTAAAAAGTTTTCAATGCCACTTAAGTTTAGTTTGCAAAGCGAATCAAGGCTCACTGCACTCCCCTCCCCCCGTAGCTCCCTGTAGTTCCGAATGTGGGGCAACAACAAAGATAAAATTGAAAGAGAAATATTTAATAAACAAGACTTGACTGATGTACACCCTGTAGCTGGCTAGACAGAAGAAGGTTGTCTCTTGTCTAAGCTTAGCTACAATATTATTGTACACTTTTAATGCTCGTAAAGCTTAACTAGAAGATACTCAGTACTCTTTATTACACTTTAAATTGATTATTAAGTTTTCAGTCACTAAATTCTTTAAGATTTCTATAAGCTTATATATAAAATGATAACGAATATCTTCTGCCTTTGAAACCCCTTAATAAAATCACTCACCATGCCCACAGGGTATTCATAAAACCAATAAACATGTTAATACCATAAAAATATTGGCATATCTAGTGCGAATATGTAATCTGTCTAAAGTTTCAGTTCATAGAACTAACACTCGAACTGAGCTACGCTAAGAGAGAGAGAGAGAGTGAGTGAGAGAGGAATAAATTTGATTATGTTTTCCAAATGGTTTCTTTCAGTCTCTCCTTCAAAGTTGATCCATTCTTGTTGTTTTTGTTGTCGTTCTTGTTGCTTCAACATTTGAGGCCAACAACGTCTAAACATGACACGGACTTTCTGCTTTCTATAACAACACGAAGCGAAGGCATTGACGACGGTGACGGCGACGACAACGATGGCGTCTAGTCAAGTATTTTAAGACCCTGCACTCAAGAAGTGTACAAGGTCTATTAGGTTTCGTCAAAATTGTGCGTAATAGGCTGAAAGAGGAGTGGAACGACTCTATTAACTATATATATTCCTGTTCAGCATTAATTACAAAAGCGATATAGCGTTTGTCGTCTCTAGGAACACCAAAATCCCAGAAACTATAAATTAGCTATGCCTATCCCTTTAGGAATAAACGTTTGCTAATGCTTCAAATAAATAAATTTAGATAGACGACTATTCTGGTTACGATCGTACAACTATATCTGATTTCTTCTATATTACCAATTATAAACGTAAGAGAACATTTTACATCCATTTATTCAGATAACTGAATTATCCGACGATTTTATTCCCAAACATGAGAGCAGGCTTAGAACACGTCTGCATCTCATGAGAGTTACCAGAAGAAGAGCTGAATGACGATCAGTCTTATCCTAAAGTTATCATATCCGAAAGTTCTTAACACTAGAATATTGGTACTTAATCAAGATAACACTACTTAACGGATATTTAAGATAAAGATTATAACGATCCATGGATAATTACATATCACTGCATGTATTACCGAATTTCACTTAAACTCCTTACACAGTTTACCAAAAATCAATGACAAGTTAAGAAAATATTTGTTAACAATATTTTGTACAGGGTCTTTTGAAGTCAACCCACTCGCCTGCAGCTCTTTCTATTAGTTTTCTATTTTTTTTTTGCTTTTGTTTTTACAACAGTTTGGCGGCAGTTTGCCATTTTGCCCGTCCCTCCGTACCGCCCCCTGCCCTGCCCTAAGCCCCTAGGTCTGCTGCCATTTTACGAAGCGGAAAAACCACTTTAAGCGTCGAGTGTTGCGTCTATTTGTTGTGCTCTGCAATTGTAAAATTGACCGATTGCAATTCTTCTTTTTTCTCTGTTTTTTTTTTTTTTTTTGGGGCACAGAGTCGAGTCGTTTATAGGATTGTAGACTGTAACGGCAAAGCCAAAGCGAAGTTACCATTAGGTTATCGTAAAAAATGAAACAACAACCGAATAAACCCATTTATGTAGCTTTCCAATTTCCAGTTAAATGACTGTTAAATATTGCAGTTCTTGGACGTTGTGATGCGGGAGAAAGATTTTATTATTTTTTGGGCAATTTTACTCAACTTATCACTGATAGCATTTGCCAGCAGTATCAAGTTGGAGCAGCAGCGATAAGAGCAGTGGCTTAAAAGGCACTTAACTTGTTTAACAAGACGAGAGCTTTTTTTTAAGACGATAAAGCTTAAGGATTGTTTGGGACTATATTAGGATTAAGTAGGAATTATTTTCTAGAGCTTAAATCAGTTGCAAGAGCTTTACGCTAAGCTTGGACGTGCTTTCAGAAGCTTTTTTCTATAAGAACTTTAGCTGACTTTCTAAGAGCTTTAAGCGTATCTAACATGTGATTTCAAAAGCTTTTTTCATTAATAACAACTTTAGATTACTTATTTACATATTTAAGAGCTTTAAGCGTATGTAACATGTGCTTTCAAGCCCATTTCCAAGAGCTTTGAGTTAAGTTTAGCATTAGCGAGAGCTTTAAGCTCTTCGTTCATGTGCTTTTTGTCCAACATCGGCACAACATATTCAAAATTAATCATAAATATGTAACCAATAGCTCTGCCTCATTTATATTTATGATCAAATCATTTAAATAAATACAGCACCATGACTAATAGAAATCCACAAATTATTAGTCATAAACAACACATATTATTCATAGGATTACCTCACGAGCAACTTAATTGAGCCGAGTTGAGTTCAGTTTCATGCACTTTGGAACTAGTTCTGCAGAGCTTTAAGCACTGGAGTCTGTCTGTCAGAATCAGAATGGGAATCTTATGATAAATAGATTGCTATCTATGCAAATCATAAATTTTTTATTCCACTTTCCCAAACAGTGAAGCGCAGCAAACACTCCATAGAAATAACGATGAAAATCTCATTTGTTTTTCACTCGTTTGCTTTCTCACTCTCTCCCTCTGTCTCCCTCTGTCTCCCACTCTCTCATACGTGTGCTCGGTCTCTATCTTGGTGTCTTGTCTATTTGCTTGTTTTCGCCATAAGTATGTCTAAAACCAGCTTTGGCATGTGCTCGAAGGTCGAATTGAAATGAAAATGCCGCAAGATTGCAAATTGGTTTCATGTAAATTTTAGATACCCTATAAGGTCAAGCATTAAAGGGTATGCAGGCTGCTAAATGGCAGTTTAAACCAAGTGTTTGTTAAATATTTTTATAGATTTTTTTGGACAAGTTTTTTATGAATTTTCTAAATTTTCTTAGCTAGTTAGTTTTGCTAGCAGATCAACACTTTTTACAGGTCATCAGTTAGTCGCCTACGCCAACTGTTTGCCAACTTGGCTGGCTTGTTTCTTTTCTGGCCAACTGATTTCTAAGGTGCTTATAGCATCGAGCCATTGTCAGAAGCCAAATAGGTGGAAGAATAAGAAGCGCAAACACAAGAGAAAATGCCAAGAAAATCGACTGATATGTTATGTTTTTCAGCTCTGGAAAACTGCTGCTCACACACAGCACAGGTGTGCTCAGGTGTGTGTGTGTGTGTGTGTAAAGGACATGTGCGTGTTTCTAATAGCCTTTCACTAGAGTTCATGCCACACACACACACACACACTTGTCTGCTGTAAAATTCTCCGCTGATGAAATATTTTCCTACACAAGCCAAATTCCAACATGTTAACCAAATAAAATAAATAAAAACTAAATTCAAATATCAGCAGAAATTTCGAATATGTTCAACAATATGTTAAAAATGTTATTTATTTTTTATTTATTTATTTATTTCTCCTTTTCGCCCATTTATTTTGAAATTATTTGGATCTGACACAAACACAAGCAGCGACAAGCGATGCAAAACATTGAAACAATTTCGTGTAAATAAATACGATTGTTGAGCACACAAAAAACAAAGCGAACGCAGCGGGGAAAGGGGGAAAAGGCACAAGGAGTAAAGCGTAGAAGAGAATGGGGTAACGAAGACGAAATACCCTTTAAAGTCAAGTGAAGAAAATCAAATATAAAAGTGTAGCTTAAAGTAAAGTAAATTGAGGTGTTGTCACTTGGTAACTCGAAAGAGTTTTTTAAAAATTCTAATTTGCTCGTTATAGTGAAGAAAATTAAAGTTTATTTAAGTGTTGTCACTTGGTAACTCAGGAGAGTTTTTAAAAAATCTAATTTATTCTTTAAGAGAAATTTAGAAAATACGGAGACTATTTGTTACCTATCCCTATATTTTAGTTGTTGTATATTTATTTAATTATTATATCTTTTACTATACCTTTTATTAAATATAGTTTTTATGTATTATATTTTCTACCTTTCTGATCATTCCCTTTCCTTTTAAATATAGGTTTTTATTTAATATATTTTCTAACTTTCGGATCATTTCGTTTCCTTTTATACGCTGTAAAATGGCTTTTTGAGTGACTCCAAGTGTTTTTGCTAGTTCCTCTTGCGTTTGGGATGGATTTTCATCGAGCATTGCCTCCGATTACTCATCCCCAATCTTTAGTGAGGTTCAGGGGTTACTTTTTAGCTCTTATTTTTCTTTATTTGTTTTACTACACTAAATGCAATTTTAAATACATTATTTCATAGTCCTTAGTCTTGTTAAAAGCAATTTAAAATATATAAATTTAGAGTCCTTAGTCTTGTTAAACAAAAGTTCCATAGTTTCAGCTCTTCGAAAACCACAGATTGGATTAAATACAATATGTTCTATAGAAAATTCCCTTATCAACAATGTAATTAATAGGTTAAAACAAGTAAAACATTAAACCATTTGAAATTTCTATATTTTTCCATTATGTTTACTTAGAAACCCTATAAAGCCTGTTATAGGAATAGGAATCTTTGTATTTTTTTATTAACAAACTTATTTTAAAGAAATTCCTTTAACAACTATGGAGCTTTTTAAACCCAGTTTTAGACAAAAATGTATAACTTTTAGTTCCCATACCAATTGGCTTTCAAAAAACCTTCCTTTAGTTTAATTTGCCTTTGAAAGTGTATCAAATGGTGTGGCTAAGTTAATACGCTCACGCTTCAAGGCTGCAACAAAGTGTAAAAAGCAACTGAGAAGCCGTTGGCATAATAAATATGACGCTCAATTGTGTCAACAACAACAACACGAATAACAACAACAAGAAGAACAACAACAAAAAGAACAAGAAGAAGCATAATAACAACATACATTGGTTGCAAATGGCGAGCAGCACATGCTGTTTGTAGCCTCACGTTGTTTGACTTGTTGTTGTTGTTGTTTTAGCTTTGTTTTTGTTGTTGTTGTTGTCAAGCGTCTGTCTACACACGTTTCACAAACAAATGAATTCGTTCAAATTTATAGAGCACATGAAAATTGCCTTTTTTTCTGCATTACACGCAGGGGTGGGGGGGGGGGGGGCGTGGCATTTCTATTTTTTTATCGATGCCGCGAGAAGCCAAAGACAAAACAGAAAATCAAATTGAAAATACTGGGAAATTATTTAAAATGGTTGAACGCACCGCAGGCGAAGGCAAAAACAAACCAAAAGTGTGGAAAATGAGTTTAAGAGCAAGTTGAGAGGAGGGAGCGAAAGGTGGGAGCGAAAGGTGGAGAGCGGAAGAGAGGAAAAGGGAGAGAGCGAGAGAGGGAGAGAGTACAAGCCTTAGGCTAATAATTGATTGTGATAGCTTTGATTGAGTTGATAAAAGCACGACTTAAATTGATTAAAATCCTCTTGCAGTTCAGTT
The DNA here is from genome assembly GCA_018152125.1 of Drosophila dunni. Classification (NCBI taxonomy): domain Eukaryota; kingdom Metazoa; phylum Arthropoda; class Insecta; order Diptera; family Drosophilidae; genus Drosophila; species Drosophila dunni. Next base: position 7,966,190 of record JAECXC010000339.1, on the reverse strand, counting down.
CTGTTTGATTCACTTACCTTTTGCCGCACTGCCAAACTAATTAACGCAAACGTGTGTATTGTAATTAATAGACTGCAAAGATAAAAGATAAGCAATTGATTAGATAAAGTTTAGTCAAAGCGTTTAAACTGCTGCTTAAGCAGTTGAACCAGTAATACTGAGTAGCTGGGTGTTCAAATTCAAGACTTTAATACTTTATTTCATATAGAGTGGAATCCGGTTATAACGACTCCGCTTAAAGCGTCCGTACGGTCATAGCGACGAAAATTCGATGACTTGTTTGATCCCATACAAGCTTTTTTTTTGCTCGTTTCGGTTAAAGCGTCTACCGGGTATAACGACGTAAAATCGTCTGTCCCTTGAGTGTTGTTATAACCGGATTCCACTGTTTTTCCAAATAAATTCTTCATTTTTAACATAGGAAACTTAAGTTTACTATAATTATTTTACTTTACTGTACTGCTGTTTATACATAAGTTTACTTTCTTGGCTTAAAACAAATAGTTAAACGTTAAATAAATAAATACGCTCTAAGTTTTAATTATTTTCTTAAATAATTATTGACTTTTAGCCTGAAAACTAGCTTAATCAAGTTGTCTAATTATAATTATAATTATGTTAAACAAGGTAAGACAGTAAGACTATTTATAACGCACTCATTTTAAGTTTTAATAACTTGAGAGTCTTTCAACTAGCACTCCCTTATATGGAGGAGGCTATAAAAAGCTTATAAAGGTATAAACGAGTGTACGTGTGAGTGTATGTATACGTGTGTGTGTATGTGTGTGACTGTGTGCGTGTATACTTAAATTTATTGTGCCTCCTGCTGTCATTTTGTGACTTCGAACGATTAACAATGAACGTTTCATTCAACTTTCAGCACACTCAACACTTTATCATCAACGTCATCATCATTATAAAGGTTTGCTTCATTATGAGCTCAACTTGGAGTCTGAGTCTAAGCTAAACACACACTCACACACACAGTCTACACACTCTACACTCTCTACAAAGTTGTATTAGGGTCAATGGGTTAAAACTGTCATAACTAACTAACAAAAAAATACGTACGTCTCTTTTAGCCATTATTCTGTGCCTCTTCCTCTCTCTCCCACTCCCTGTCTAGTTCTCTCCTCTTTCAACACATTTTAAGCCAATTAAATTTAGTTATCATTAATCTATTATGATATACTCGAGTTTGTCAACAAAAAAAATAAAGAAAAAATATAAAAAATTGCAAAAAACACAAAACTTGAAAAGTCAACTCCTCCTACTCCTACTCCTCCTTCTCCTCCTCTTCATCTTTTTGTTCTTAGCCAACTTTTCAATATTTGCTTTTGGCCTATTGCTTGTTTTCTGTTTTCTGCTTGTTTCTTAGCCTTCTCTCGTATCTCTTTGGGCCGCATCTGTTTGGCTCAGTACCATTGATTGCTTCGTTTTCCTTTCTGGCCAACAAAATTTGTTGATTTCTCGGTTATTATGGCCACATTTTGATTGCCATTTTTCTTACCAATTTTGTTTTGTTTTTCTTGTGAAGGTCGTCAAATTCTACTTTCAATTCTGCATAATAAATATGCATAAATTGTTTATATTTTTTGTTTAAACTTAAGTACTTTATATTTTAATACCACTTGATTGCTGTTGCCTAAAATCGACACAAGAACACTCGATAAAATCTATGAAATATTTCCTAATTGTTGTAATTATGCGCTTTGTACAAGAGGCTAACAAAATAGGTTAAAACTTTTCATTTTTGAAGCATGCAAATTACTTTTGTATTGTGTAATCGACAGTTAATTAAAATCACTGTATTACAACAATCGAAACTTTGGAAAAGTCATTTTAATGCGTCTTAAATTTAACGAGTTGTCGAGTTTCATAAAAAAAACTCGGTAAAGGTTACAGTGAACCTTAGTTAAGTTATTAAATTACTTAAGCTCTTTGACTTATTTTAAACGGCAACAATTTAGGACTAAAATATCAAAAAGAGAACTAAAATGTATTCAATTTATTCATTTATTTTAAGTAAAATGTTCTCTTTTTTATTTTTATTATACATATTCATTTATGTAAAGTTTCATTCTTCCGAACTTAAAAACTTCAGTTAAAATCACTTAGACAAAGAGAATATATAGGCACTTTGGAGTAAGTTCTCATAACAAGACGCATTCAAAAATGATCTAATTTTTATTTAACTTGTAAATAAAATGATTTATTTCTATAAATAAAATAGTTAGAAAGGGTTAGAATTGGGTTTGCTGACTCATTTTTCACACAAATAAGCCATTTTTAACCGATTTGTGCTAAAGCAGCTATAGGATAACGTTGTCTTATGAGAACCAAACATAGTATGGTTAGTTATAACCACGATTGTCACATAATATGTGAGTTTGGGTGCGATTGCTCAACTAACACTACATGTCTTCAGAGAATTTTCCTATTTTCAACACACAATTTCCAAACTTGGCATCTCTAGCTCTTATAGTACCTGAGATTCAACAGGGATGGGCGGACAGAACGACGGTTATGCTGATCAAGAATACATATATATAATCCATATATACCTTATATATACTTTATTAGGTCGAAAAAGCCTCGTCTAGCCTCTTACACAGACTTCGCTTCTAACAAAACTTATAGACTCCTCTACTCTTATTAAATTAAATTCTTTTATATGCAAATAAAAACGACTTAAAGCCAAGGAAATAGGTTATCAATGCGTATGTTTATATAAATAGCTCCACATTCACTTAGTTATAACTGAAATCAGTGAAAACTTTTGCTCGGCAGCTCAAGAGCTGCAGTATTGCATTAATTATTCATTTGAAGGCAGCAAGAAGCGAGCTACTGACTAATTACGAAGCTGATTAAATTAAATTACGTTGACTAGAAGATAAAATGCACAAACACACACACACACACACACAAAACTAGCCTCAGACTGTGCGTGTGTGTGTGTGTGTCAGTTTGATTGCAAATTTAATGCGACCAAAGAATAATTTGTGTGTGCGGTGTGTGTGTGTGCGTGTGTGTGTGCCATATAATCAGCAAAACACACACAGACACACATGTAAATACAAGGACGTCGGCGCTGAGGGGCAAACAGTGAATTCCTCACCGACTTTTCATAGATAAAACGCAACCTTCCCTGTCTGTCCCTCTCACTCCTATACTCCTCTTTGTTTGTGTGTGTGTGTGTTTGTGCATCTTAATTAATGATACAAGGATACAATTTCAGTGGGTAGAAGCAAAGCCATAGACGAGTCAAGGATATCAAATGAAAACCTCGACCGTTCGAAACACGCACAAACAAGCAAAGAAGCAAACAAACAACAACAACTTGAATGCCGTCTGGGAAATTGAATTGGATTTTTGGTCCAGATAAACTACAGTTGAACCCGTTGCTCTAAAGATTTTCCATTTGCTGCTAAACGGATATCAGACTCGCTGCCCTTCCTCCCACAACAATTTGTTGGCCAATTGGAAAACCCAAAAAAAAAAACACAAACTACAAAAACTGTCAATTCTCACACGTTTGCGAACTTTAACCCTCAAACGCATGTCAGCATTTTAATTAGCTCTTTCAAAATCACCCCCAGCCCTCCTCCTACCCTCCTCCTGCCCTTCTCCCCTCTCCCACTCCCTCTGGAAAACTAGCAAAATAAAAATAGCAGCAGCAGAAAATTCAACTCACTCTACGGCACAAGTTTTCCAATCAAAAAGTCTCTCGCAAAAAACGCAACAAAATGCGCGAAAAATTCGCAATGACTAAAATGCGAACTTTTCTCAGCATTTGCTGCAAGTTGTTCAAATTTGTTGGCAGTTTTGTTACCAATCCCAAGCATTTTTACTGCTTTTCTTTACGCAAATCAATCAAAGCATGACTTTAAGAATTTTACAAGTTTCAGCAAAGCTGCTTGAGGTAGCAAAAGGTTTTAGGCGGTTAACAAATATGGTCAGCTTATTTTTTTGAACTTCAGTGTGTTGAGTGTCTCAAAGAAAATGGTGGACTTTTATTTTAATGTAGTTAAATAATTTAAAAGAACAAAGTTTTAAAGCTACTTTAGCTGGCAACAGATTAAATTTTATTAGTAAAATATGGTCAGCCAATTATTTTAAATCTTTAATGTAGTAAGTCTCAATTTTACTTATTAAATAATTTTAGCTTTGGATTTTAAAAGCTTTAAGAAAGTTTTGTAGCCACTTTCGCCAACAAAGAGCTCAACTTTAATAAGAAAAATATGGTCAGCCTAATTATTATATGTCTTAAGTGTGTAAAATCTCCAAATTATATTCTGCCTAGTGTCCTATTGTAGTTAAATAATTTAAACTGAAGAGTTTTAAAGCTACTTTAGCTGGCAAAGGATTTAATTTTATTAAATAAATATGGTCAGCCAATTATTTTTAATCCCTAACGTAAAGTCTCAATTATACTTAAAATATTATTAAATTATTTTAGCTTTATATTTTTAAAAGCTTTAACAGAGTTTTCTAGCTACTTTTGCCAACAAAGGGTTTCACTGTAATAGAAAATATGGTCAGCCTAATTACTCTAACTCATAAGTGTGAAAAGTCTTCAAAAATATATTCAGCCTAGTGACTTATTGTAGTTAAATAATTTAAGCTTTGGATTTTTAAAGCTTTAAGAAAATTTTGTAGCTACTTTTGCCAACAAAGAGCTCAACTTTAATGTAAAATATGGTCAGCCTAATTATTATACATTTTATGAGTGTAAAATCTCCAAATTATATTCTGCCTAGTGTCCTATTGTAGTTAAATAATTTAAACTGAAGCGTTTTAAAGCTACTTTAGCTAGCAAAGGATTTAATTTTATTAAATCAATATGGTCAGCCAATTATATTTAATCTAGTAAGTCTTAATTTTACCTTTTGTATTATTAAATAATTCAACCTTAAGAATTTTAAAAGCTTTAATAAAGTTTTATAGCTACTTTTGTCAACAAAAGTTGCCATTTTAATAACAAAAATATGGTAAGCCTAATTACTCTCTGTGAAAAGTCTTGAAAATATATTATGCCTCGTGACTTATTGTACTTAAATAATTTTAGCTTTAGAATTTAAAAGTTTTACCCAAGTTTTTTATAATAAAATGGTCTTCCTAATTATTAAAAAGTCTTCAAATTATATTCTGCCTATTTTTATTGCCTATTTACATTTTTTAATAATTTTAGCTCTAAGATTTGCAGTGTTTCAGCAAAGTGTTCAATTAAAATATGGTCAGCCTAATTATTGTATGTCTTTAAATATAATGAGCCTTAAAAACAACATGTGTTCTGCTTAGTTTCGTACAATAGTTTAAGCGTTAAATGAATTAATTTATGGTTTTTAAAGTAGTACACCAAAATCCAATAAATTCCAATTTCTAACCTTAAATTTCAGGCTTAATTATAGCGTATTAGCCTCTTCGTTGTCTTTTGCTTTCTTTTTCCAACACTATTGTGCATTTTTAGAGCACGAAACAAGTGTGCAAAAGTTTTGTAAATCGTAAAAAGCGTTTAACTTTTTTGTAGGGCGAAAATTCGTTAAAAGTGTTGATGTGTTTGTTAGAGCGGTTCAGCACTAGATTGGGTAATAGCCCAAGGGGGATGAGGAGTGGGTGTGTGGGAGAGCAGAGCCAAGTGGGGGTTGCAAGTGGGTAAGTGATTTGAGGGCGCATTGCGGGGGTTCAGTGCTAATGGCTGTGAATGCAGCACAGCAGATTTGTGCACTTTGTATTTGTGCATTGACCTTGATGAGGCGTTTCCTCTACCCTCCCCCTCTATCAATACAACCCCTCTACCAATACAACCCCTCTCCCCCTACACCCACTCCGTGCACGCTTTTGTTCCATTTCACTCTCGCACATCCCATCAGCATCGAAATTATCGGGGAAAGTGGCTTTTAAATGCAACCCAAAAGCGTTGCGGTTAGAGTACATGGTTTGCATGGATTATTGACAGATCTCTAGCTCACTCACCCACTCTCTCTCTCTCTCTCACTCTCTCCCCCACAGCTCTCTATTTTTAACTGCCACCGGATGTGCCGTGTTGCAGTCAAACGGAAATGAAAATTTCTGCAAATTCGTACGTTTGTTTGCTCATATTTCGACTGCCAACAATTGATTTAACCAAATTTGCAAAATTTTACCTAGCACTGTAAACCTATTTTAGGTCGAATCTAAGGATTTGCGCTAAAATTCCCAAGCGGTTGAGGCGCTGTGTTAATTGAAATACACACAAAGAAAACTCTCATCATCTCGTACAGCCAACAATTGTTTCATAGCCGATAATTGAGCAGTGGCCTGGAACTGAAATCTTGTCTAAGCCAAAAACAACAACACAACAAACATAAATTGCACTTGCTGTTGGCCAACTTTAATTAGCGCAGCAAAAACCATGTACAAATACACTGAGGGAAATTAGGGAGCTAAAAGAAAGGCTAGAATTTTAATGGAATTATTTTAATAAATTATTATTAGGGGTTTAAAATTCTTTTCCCTAGAAATTAAGCGCTTAACCCTAATCTTTTTCAGTGTATTATATATACACAAAGAAAATAAACATTTGAATGGTAAAAATAGTGAAAAACAACAGTTACCGCAATAACCGCAACACACACACACGTTTGTTGTGCCGAAAGAGAATCGGAAATAATTGCCAGACAAACAATTTACACACACACACCAACACACACACACAAGCCAATAGAAACATCTATATAACTCTACATATATAAATGTATGCTGTTTATATATTTATATATATATTCGCATATTGTCCAAGTCCATGATTTCCAAGTTGTTGCCTAATTATGCAGTTGGCGGGTGGCGGAGGTGGCTGAGGTGGGTAACTTGGTAGGAGCTGACTGTACAGTAGGTACTGTAATATAAATAAACTTTTTCTGCAAATGAAAAGTTATGACTTGACCAAAGTGACGACAGTGAAAAACTTTTTCAAGACTTTGTAATCTTTATTAAAACTAAGTATGCGCTGATGTATAATTAAATACCCTAGGAAATTTTATAGAAGTCAAAACATGCGTTGAATACTGAAAATAAACAGTCTAGAGCATTTTTAGAGCATAGTTTGTAGGTTATGTAGTATAATGATAGGGATTATTACGGTAACTTAATACCAATATATTTTATATACTCTGATCTGCTGGCATTTTTTTACATAACGCCATGTTCTACCTACTTTATACCCATATACCCTATAAAACATACTTTGTAATCCTTATTATAAATAAGTTTGCGCTGATGAGTGATTAAATACCCTTTAAATTTACTTGAATACTCAAAATAAACAGTCTGGAAATTAGTCTTTAGGTCAATTTAGCATAACTACTTATTTTTAGAGCAGAGTTTGTAGGTTACATAGTATAATGATTTAGATAATTACACTAAATTAATCTCAATCTATGATAATTATAACATAACGCCTTGTTATACCCTCTTTATACCTATACCCTATAAAACCTACTTGCCTACTTCATTACTTTGTAATAGCACAAGCAACATGAACTTAAATTGGACGCTTAGTATATATAAATATATATAAAGCATTATAATAAAGTTATTTCTAATGAATTCATAGCAATCAAATCATAAATCACACGACTTTGTGATCGTCATTAAAGATTTGTGGAGGCAAAGAAAGGAGTTAGTTGCCAACAGGTGCCACAGGTGGCGCTGCTGTGCAACCGACTCCTACAAATTATCATTAAGTTCTTGTGATAAATAAAGATTTCTTTTCTGCCCATTTCAATTTAAAGTTGTGCTTTTCTAGACGAATTCCACAAAAAGTTAACAAGAAACTTACTCACATTTAATTTTATGTATTTTTGTCGTATTCGAATCGATTTATGCTCCAAGCCTAACCTCAAAAACAAGCCATAAAACATATGTTGCACATAAAATTAATAACACATACACATGTCTGTAAGCCACAAAAACTTTGCCAAGTTATTGCTGTCATTTGTAGGGGACAAGTACAAACATTTTAGAGTTTATCTTAGTTTGCATCGAATCCCCAAATCCCCCTCTTACACCCCTTGGATTCGTATCTTTTCATGGCCAAAAGTGAAACTCATAACTCGGAACTTTTATTTTGTTTATCTGGTCATAGCTGAGTTGATTTCAATTATTTTTTTCGCTTGAAATTAGTTGTGGAAGAATTTTCCCAATCTAACTGGTTGCTGCACATAGTATTAGCTATTAATTTAGTTCATTAAACTAACGGCATATTAAATGCACGCAGTGTAGTGTAAGTGTAAGGCGTGGCATTGAAGGGGGCGGTTAAGATGGAGAGTTCACTTTTTGGCTGGGTGGCAACGCCTCATTACCGACACGCCATTTCGTATTGGATGGCAACGTACGTCGCCCTCCCCTCTCCTCGCTTCTCACATTACTAAACACTCTCCACTGACCGCCCTTTTGCCCCCCACACTCGTCGCTGTAGTTCATATTTATGCCCAGAATTTATAGCCCCCAGTGTGTGTGTGTGTGTGTGTGTGTGTGTGTGTGTTGACTCTATTTCCCGAGGGCCGTTAAAGCCGTGTAATGGGACTTTGGGTGCAGATTTGTTGCCGCTTAGTGCATAAAGTGTGACACAAGTGTTGTCCAAGTTATTTGCTCAGTCAAGGACAACATGTCAGGACTTTCGGACATTTCGGACATTTTGGCCACTCAAATGACCAAAAGCTTCTTTAAAGCAACTTGGCCATGGCCAAATCTAGTTTTTATGTTATCTGCATCTTAAGCATACTTTTTTGATGTTATGCACCAGAGTTCACAATAAAAATGAAGCAAGTGTCTTATTGGAATCTTTTTCAATATCTTTGTCGGTTTATTTATGTCTGCAGTTCATTTGATAACAACTGATACAAGTGGATTAAATTCCAGCTGGTTTAAATGCCTAGTTCAACTGAAAGTAGCGTATTTAATAAAATGTGTGTTGGAAAAAACACTTAAATGTTATATGCAGCGTAAATCCCTAGCTTCTTATGGTTTCTTATTCAATCTGTTCCACATTCGCACATAACTACTTTGGCTGGCAACACAACTTAGTCACAACTTCAGATGCTTAGCATGAAATCCGCTTAAGGTGACACAATTGCAGTGTATCTACCCATCTCTCTCCCTCACACAGTTAATTCAGTGTTTTTGCTGCGTTAGAAATCAAAATCCTTAGAAAAAGCCAAAGTCAAGCTACTTCATTTTCGCACAGCAGCCGCAGCTATAACAGTAAACAAAGTTGCCCCCTCCCTTACCCCACTCTCATCACACTCCTCTTTCTCTCTTCATTCCCCACTCTCTTTTAAAAAAAAGCTTCCACTCATTGACTTGACGTTACAACAAAACTTTTGCCTCACAAGTTTCGAAACTAGTTGAACGCGTAGAGGCTGGGAATGAGTTGGAAATGGAATAAAGTGAGAAATGTGGGAATGGCACACAACTGAGTAGAGTTCTAGTGGCGAGTGGGATGGGATGGAGGGGTGTTGGTATTTATGGAAAGTGTAGGAGTTGAGCAAAAGTTGCTAAGAAAATATGTCTACACTTGCCAACATCCGTTTCCGCTTTTAGGCGCGTAGCGCGTAGTGTAGACGGCGCCGGGGGACCGTTACAAAAGCTAATAAACACACACACACACACACACACGCTGGCACACTCACTCACAGGACACATTCATTGTGTCTCATTTGAGCCGCACATTGAATGCAAATGGCGCAAATTCAAATTACAAACCAACAATTTCCGCAAAATTTTGTATCGCACTTTTTTTACTTCTTACTGTTACCCCAGCAGGACGCCTACACCTCCCCTCCCCTACACCACACTTAAGCCACCCTTGACTGTGCTTTCCTTCTTCCTTTTACAGTTAATTGCGTGTTTTATGCTTGTGTGCGTGTCTGTGCGTGTGTGTGCGTGTGCTTGCGTGTCCTTTTTATCCTTGACGTAATTTCAACATGGCCATTGGCAGTTTTGCCTGTTTATTTAATTTGATATATGTATGTTTGTGCGTTTAAATACATTTTCAAGTGGTAAATCGACTAATTTAAAACCAATTAATGCGCTTCGAGGCTAAAAAGCCAACCAAGCATAATTTATAATATTAATTTGCTGTTTTGTTCAATTGTTGGTAATTCAATATACTTAAATAATTCATTCGTTGGCAATGCAATTCAAGTTCAACATAACCTTAACCATAAACATAACCTCCAACAAGCAAATTTGACAATCAAAGTTTATGGCAATGCGAACAGGACATTAAATGTTATGATTTCTGTTAGACACTGTACAAAAGGGGGCAGTTAGTGTCTTTTACAGGGTCTTTTAAAGTCGGCACCCTTAAGCGTGCTAGCAGCGGTACACAGCTGTTATCAGCTTTGTTATTTAATCATCATCATGTTGTGCCTTTTGTTGCTTCGCTTTACTGTTTATCTAGCTCTAAGAAATCGAAATTCTTCCCCTGAGCCAATTTTGGTCTCATGCAGAGTGAATGAAGCTGACGATGATGATGATGACGCTGGTATTCCATTATCAAATAAACCTCTCAACATTGTACGACAATATCAACGTAATCAATAACAACAACACGTTTAGGCTCTCAACCGTCTCAGCTCCAAGAAACACCTCAAAAAAATTTACATTAATTTCAATATGCCAGCCGAAAAACAGTAGAAGAGGCAGAAGAAAGATGGGAAGGAAGAAAGGACTAAAGTGTACGGAAAAATAAAACGTAGCAAGGAAAATTGCTCATCTTCATTTCCATACTCGAACCAAAAAAAAAACGACCTCAAAATTTGCATGGGTCGACACATTTTCAAACTGTGTCTGGTCGTCGGTTGTCTGGCCTCGCCTGGCCCGGTCTGACTCCGTAGCAGTGTTGTCGCTTAAGCCGATTTACGGCAAACTTTGTTTAAATTGTATTTAAGCTAAAATTTAATTATTTTTTAAAATACTTGAACTAAAAACTGCTGTTTTACTTTAGTTCCCCATAATCTAAACTTATTTATTGGTAGCTTATTATGGAATAATCTAGCTTTTTTTTTGGTGTCCCAAACGATGGAAACCCTGAATGAATTTTAGTACAAATTTGGTTTAATTTTTAAGCTTTTAAATTTAACAACTTATTAATTTCAGAGTTTTTGCTGCCTTAATTTAGCTGTTTTCAAGCTACAAACGTAGGCAGCACTGCATGTCTTTTGTTATTTTGTCTGTTATACAATATTACAGCGTAGGCCTCCTTTGAACAATGGAGCAGATATGCTACATGGAATGTAATGCACATCGAAATCGGGCCAATCGAGGGAGTGGTAACACTTATTGGGCAGTCAAGGGCAGCGAAGGGACCATGGGGCAGTGGGGGAAGCTACTGAGCCAGCGAGGCATCGAAGCGTCTGTGCCAATTTGGCAGGGTTGTCGTTGTTTTTGTCGTTATCGTAGTTGTAGTTATAGTAGTTGAAGGACAACAGCAGCAGCCGCATAACAAATTTGTATATTTTTTTCTCCTTTTCTCCCGTCTCCTTCGTTCCCTTGGTGTTTTTCCTTTATTTTTCCTCTTCGTTGTTATGGAAAATAAATTGACTGCACAGGTTTTTGGTCTGATGTGGTCGAAAATAACAAGGAAGTAGTCGAGAAATGAATGAACGGCATTTGTATTTAAGCCGAAAGGGACAAATGCGTTGCTTTAAAAGCTTCGGGAGTGACAAATTTATTTATTTTATGCAACAATCGTAGCATTAAACAATATTTGAGTACTAGATTTTGGCTACAAATCTATGGCTTTAATTCTTGTTAACTTTATAATTGAGCCCCAGGCATGCGTCACAAATTCCATAATCCTCAAATTCCTACAGATTTTCTTCTCATCGTTTGCAGCTTCTCCTCGCCTACTCTCTTCGTTCTCCATTGGGATTATACTAGGTAAAGTATTTCTATTTTTACTTGTCCTTTTGATTTTCATTTTCATTCAACATTTTGCAGTTTTACTTGTGCTTTTCCTTTTGGCCACAACAATTTTTTGCAACGTTTACAAAAGACTTTCAATAACAATGCTCGAAATAAATTGTTGTATAAATTTCTGTTAGTTTGGGCTGTTTTAATTACCATTTCCGTACTCAAGTTTATTGACTTTTAAGAATTTTTAAATATTCAATTAAATAATATACACACAACTTTAATTAAATATTTGATTGCTTTAGGGTCTTGTTTGATTACTGTTCAATAAAGACACTTTATTGATTTCAATAAATTCAATTTAATTTTAAGGTAAACATTAATATTTATTTTATTACTTTTCAAATGCTTGACTTTGAAAGTGGTATTTAAATTTCCCTTTATTTTTTGAAAATATCCTCAGAAGTTTCCCCATCAGTTGCTCTCCCTCTCACTTTCTGCTTTGAAATCGATACGATAAAAATTATTGAGCCATTATTTAAGTTTACATTGTTTTCAGTTAGTTTTTCTAATACGATCTACTCATGTATGTTATGTTTATGTGTGTGCGCGTGTGTTTTCAGCCCATTCCCTCTGTTTCCCCACTTCTTCTTCTACTTTGTCTGCTTCCACCCTCTCTCCAAACGCACACAGCTGTTTTGCATCGAAAACTTGCTCCATTGTTGCAGTTACTTTATTTTATTTTTTTTTTATGTTCCCTCTTCTGCCTTCTGCTGCGATGAAGCAGAAAAGCAAAGCGGACAAAATTTTCTTCTCCTCAATGCTCCGTTTTGTTGATATATATATATTTATTTTTTTTATTTTTTGGTTTGTTTAATTGACTTGAAAACCAGTTTTATTTGTTTGCAAGCAAAAAGCAGCAACAAGCATTAAAAGCAAGTATAAATTGTATGCGGCTCTGCAGCAGAGCTGCGACAGCGCTGCCTTTAACTCTGTTTCTGTTCCGCCGTGTCATGCTTGTTGTTGTTTTACCTTTTATACCTCACGTACTATGAAGAGAGCAGCAGAGAGAGAGGGAGTGAGAGAGATTGTGAGACTGAGAAGCAGAGCAAAGGAACGCCGTTTGTGCTTTTTTTTTTTTATCATAATGCGATTATTTTTGGGTTGGCAAAAAAAAAAAAGCATAAAAAAAAGTATAGATCTTTTACGCCATGGCATGTGAGTCTGTCGGTCTGTCTGCCTGTTTGTCTGTTCGCTTCGCTGTCGCTTCGACTGTTCTGCCTGAGTGTACGAATGTGTGAGTGTATGTGTGTGGGTCTGTATGTGAGTGCGTTGTGTTTAAGCTAGCGGAGCTTTAAACTCGTTATTGTTCGCTGCTGCTGCCGCTGTCGCTGGCATCGCTGCCCCTAAGCAGCTTCTCAATCTCTCTCTCGCTCTCTTACACTCTATCTCGGTCCATTGCGTTGCCACTCGACTGATGTATGTGAGTTTGTGTGTGTGTGTGTTTTGGGGTCTATCTCTCAGTCAGAATTTAGTTGGTTTTAATGTTGCTTTTAATTAGAAATTAGTTCTACTTCATTAAAATTGTTTTTGCTCGACGATGTGCAAATTGCCGTTGCTCGGCCATTTGTTGTGATTAATTAAAGGCAAGAAGAAACGTTACTTTACTTTCAACTCTGTTTTTTTTTCTCAGTTTGTTGTTTTGTTGTATTTAATTGTTATTTTCTTTGTATTAATTTCTTCAACATTTTCTTCTTTATTTGCTGCACACGCCAAATGCGCTTGTCATGTCTAATTTATGCAAATTTAATTGCCAACAGACATTTACTGGGGCGTAATGGCCAAAATCAGTGACAGCGTCCGCAATTTCAACTTGTATTTGTATTTGATACGTATTTTAATTTACACTCCACTTGAATTAATAATGCAATAATTAATTATGGAAATGGGTTTTGTTGTTTTTCGAATTTCTCGCATAACTAATTAAGCACGTGACAATAATAATATAAGGCCAAATGTACTGAGAGAAATGCTCAACTATTTTAATTAGTTATAAAATGTTGATCATTTTCAATTTACAGTTTTACTTTACATTGAGATTCCATGTGCAATTTGGCAACGTTGCACACGATAACATCTTCAATGCATGAGAATTGGCGCTGGGCAATTAGAAAGTGCACAGCGATGCATGGAAATGGTGCACGAAATAAACTTGGCCATAAAATCTCTAACTCAATTTTTAGCTCAAACCGTTTAAGCAGATATTTTAAGTTATCACTATTATGATCATATTGTCAGAGGCTTGTCCCACGGTCACACACACGCACACTCACACACATTTACTTTTTAGCCAGCTCAATTATAAGCATTTAAGATTTAATCAATCAGTGGAGCGAGTAAACGGGAATTATGCGCATTTCATTGAAAAATTCTTTAATCTTCTATTAATTTTATTTTTTTTTAATTTGAGACCGTGAGTGTTATTGATAAATATATTTCATACTTTTATTTATAGAAATTTTTTTATTTTGTTTTTTTTTGCTTTTCGTTGCCGCTGCTATTGTTGTTGTTGCGGCTGCTCGTTAACCCGTTCGTTTCATTTCCATACGTTGTATTTTCTCGCACAGTGTCGCAAATTCGTACGAAATGCTTCGCTTATAGCAACACATGGAATTGAGCGGATATTTAACAGCACTGATTACACGGTGCGCATCGTTGGATATGCGTGCAAATGTCGACGTCGGAGCTGACGTCGGCGTCGCCGATGTCGTTGCAAAACGAAGAAGAAAAAGCAACAACGGCGCATACACTAAATATCTTTAATTGTTGTTGGTGCAAGCTATTTAAACTCAGAGACCCACTGTTGCCATGCTTTTTGACACTTGCACTAAAAATTTCACGTACAAATATACTTACAAATATGTGTATATGTATTTTCTCTGTAAATAACAACTCCTATCGAACCGCTTCTGGCCAATTGCCGATTGTTTGTTTACTTTTATAAGCCTTTAAGTCACTTTGTTACGCACAATTAATATGGTTCTTCAAAGTTTTATTTTGCCGTCGGTATTTTTACAGCTGCTCGCGTTTGCCGCTTTAAGATTTTTTCTCACACCCACTGAGAGTGCCAGCTAAAACGTCCGTACACGTTCGCGTTTCGACACCAACTAAAACGTTTCATTGCCAAGGCGTTGCGTTGTTGCAGCTATGGAACAAACGAGAACACTACGAAACGTCGGCGCACATCGTCGTCGTCGTCGTCCGTCTGACACGTTTGACTCACCGTTTCATCGACTGACCGACAGTGAGACACTTCGACGAGACCAACGCTCCGAGTCTGAGTGTGGTGAACAAACAGCCACATGAGAGTGAGTGAGCGAGTGAATGAGTCGTTATGCGTGTGTGTATGTGTGTGCGTGTATTGCGCCATCGCACCCAGTATATGTACATGTGTGTGCCAGCACTTGACTATGTGCATGTAGTTGTGCATATTTCGTTTGTTTACAGTTTTGCGTTGTTTTCTGTTGCTGTCGCTCTTACTCTTGCTGTAGAAGCAGTTGTTGTTGTTGTTGTTTTTATTTTTTCTACACGCTTTATGTTTTTCGTTTTTTCATTGCATTTGATTGTTTTAAATTGAGATTTGTGTGCCAAAAGCACCGCTGCGGTGGTATTGTTCACAATGTTGTCGTTGCCTGATGTTGTTGTTGTTGTTCCCAGGACATAGCATATGACTTGTTGTTGGTTTTATTTTTGTTTTCGCGATTTCTGCATATGAAAATTTATTATAAATTGTGAGCAAACATACACGCAATCAAAACTACAACTTTATGCACAACTTCCTTGTTTTACGTGTTGCTTTTAATGCTCGGATATTTGTCTTAACCATGTGACAGTTAATTAGATTACTTGCTTAGGGAGAAACTAAGTTCGTGGGTATTTTTTTAGTTTTCGAGCTACACAACTCCCCAAAACACACACACAGGAAAACAGCAACACGCAGGTCGAGCTGCTTGTTCATGATTAACCCATGATTGCCGCACACTTTACATGGCTTGGACTAAACAACGTATTAACTTAATTAGGATACAACTAATTTCGTTACACGACCAAACAAAACAAAAAGTTCTTGATACGCAATTGTGTATGGCGAAGCTGGCAAAGTTATGAGAAATTCTAAGTACGCTTAAATTTCTTGGAATCTCTCTTTAAATTTCAAAACTTAATTAATTAAAGAAGCAAAATTTAAAAAACTTTTCTATACTTTCTCGCACACACACACAACTGAAAATTGGCAGCGTTGCAGGGAAACTTGGATTAAATTTTTATGGTCGTAACTTTAAACAGAGTTTTTTTTTTAGTTGCGTAATTGATAGGAGAGTGAAACTTTTGCTTTAGGTAGAACAACACAACTCTGATGGACAGTGGAACTAACGCAAGTGTATGCAATTTGGCAACATTACAAAATCAATAAAGAAAATTAAATAAAAGCAAAAACTGAACTTACCGCTATCAATCACTGCTTCAACATGACTAAACATGCCCATCAGGGGGGGTTGCTATCTCTGCTGTAGTATTTTGTAAGTGTGCTACAAAAAGAAAATGGGAAATGGAAAAAGCAAAATTAATTTGTGTTTTCGTCATTATGCATTCAAGTTGTGGAAGCCAAAGCGAATAATCATTTCCACATAAATTTATGCAGTCACAAAAGAAAATGCCACAGTTGCCACAGTTTCAATGTCCTTGGCAATGATACACACACACACACACATTACAGTGAAACCTCGCTGGGTTGTTATTTGGGCGCTCGTACCGCAATTGTGGCACAAACTGCAACATCAATGAACGATAAATGTAATAGAAACTATCACACACACCCACACTTACACACATATCCATAATGCATGACAAAAATAATAATAATAATATTTCTTTAATCAAACTACACAATTGATTGCATTATTGACAAGCCAAACGAACGATAAGCGAAGAGTAGCAATAAATGTATCGCACTGTGGTTACATCAACGAATTATCGGCAGCAATATTTGCTACTAATATATTTTATTTCTAAAAAATGAAATAAACTTTAATTTTCAGCACTTTTATTTATCAAGAAAAAATATTTTAAGCATTTAAAGATAAAATCAAAAGATTACCAACGCATACAACTGGAATCAGTGTGCAAAGCTATTCAATACATCAGAATAACGAAGGAGTTGTCGCAACAAGAACAACAAAAACACAATAACAACAATGACCGCTCTGCATAGCAAGTGAATACATGTATAAGTATGTGTGAGAGGAGAGAGAGAGTGAGTGCGAGAGCGAGACTGTGATATGTGTTTGTATGTAAAGTGTATTATGTTATCATAAAGCGAAAAGTGAAAAAAAGAAGAAGAAAATATTGCAAGTAAAACCATAAATAGCAAAATAATGTGATAAGCGCACATTGAACGACGTTCAGTCAGTTTCCATTGCCACATGGAGAGTTTGGTTTAGGTACCACAATAACCACAACACCAATAGCAACGGCAGTAGCAGAAACAACCGCAGTCGCTGCTTCTGCCCGCTGCCGCAGTCGCTGCTACAGCATCGGCGACAACAATGGACGACAAGTGCAGTTGAAGAAGGACGAACAACGCACATTGCAATGCTAACGAATTTGATGGGAGCAACGACAAAGCGCTTTGACTCTTTTCACCTCCCATATCTCTCTCCCTCTCCCTCTTACTCTCTCATCTCTATTTCAAGCGCTCAGCCGAACGAACGAGCGACGACGACGACAACGACGTCGACTACGGCAGCTAGCATAACACAATTTATCGTTGTCAAAGTTATCGCACATACACTCGACGATGTCGTTTATTCAGTTTGAAGGCAGCCAAATTCAAAGGGGAGTAGCGGCGGAGTTAGGTCGCACAGTGGATACATATTCACAGAACAGTGCTACAAATTTTGTATGGCTGCAGAATTTGATATGAGGTCTACGAAAGTTTAATTATTATTTGGTGCTACTAAGCGTTATTTTCATAAAAATTAAAATCAATTGCATTTTGATAAATCTAAAATATACCAATACCATTAAAATTTAAGTTTATATTATTCGTTTTGATAACTGTGCTGTTGGCCACTGTACGTAGTTTTACTCAAACTTCACAATCGTCGTCGCCGTCGCCTGTTTTGCGGTTTGCTTTTGCCAGCGTATTTCTAGTTCATGCAATGTATGAACGTGTATGTGTGTGTGTGTGTCAGTAAGTCTGTGCCTTAGTGTGCGTGCTGTTTGCTTTTGGTTTTACTTTTATTTTTTTTTTCGTTGAAATTGAAAATGCGTGTAACGTGTGTTAATCGACTCGCTTGAATCGCGGCCTGCCCCAACTAGCCTCCAACTAACCAGCAAACCAAAAGTAGGCGTTGCTTTACTTGTGATAATTTCTGCTCATATTTCCCGTAACATTGTTACTCCCCTCTACTCTTTGCACCCCACAACTCACTCCGCAATAACCATAATGCAGTTGGTGTCGGTAGTTGAAAATTATCACGACTATTCGCTTGCTTGTAGTATTAGTTGTTTTGTTTGTTGTTGTTGTCAATTTGTAGAGATAATAAAAACTAACAAGTTGTAGTTTTATTTGCTAACAAAGCAACGACAGCAGCAGGTTCGTTGACCAGTCAACAGCTGTGTTGGAAACATGTCGTGTCACGATCAGTTTTGAAATATGAAATTTACAAAAGACTTTATAACGGTGATAAGTGTATTAGACATCAAATCAACTAATCTTAACTTTCTTATTTATCATGAACATTCAGCAAATGTCAAATATCGTTTCTGTCTATGGCAATTAATTGCGATACTTATTAGATTTAAATATTTACACACATCTCTAATGTATTTATTGCAGTTGCCTTTTAGTCTAGTCAAGGTCGTCCATCTGTCTCTTTTTGGCATATTTGTGTGAGCAAATTGAAAACAACGAACGCAGCGGCAAAAGCTCTTCACTAATGGGCGCAGCGACGCCAGCAGCGGCTGCGAGAGTGACAGATGCACTAACATGGATTAAAAATGTGCAAAAGACAACACACAAAAGAAGACTTCAACACAAAAACAAAAGGAACGCCAGACTAAACTAGACAGGCAGCAACAAAAACAAAAGCGACGGCAATAAGCTGAACTACTGCTGCTTCTTCTACTATTTCTGCTACTCCGTCTCTCTTACAATCCACAACATACTCACAAACATACATACATATGGTTCTATGTATGTGGCTCTCTTTCAATAGCGTCGTCTGTGTCTCGCACAGTCCAAATAGAAGGGAAATGGAACAGCGGTAAATTTAGAGCGGCAAGCAAAAATTCGTAAGTAAAGTAATGTGCATAGATAAAGCGAAATTGACAAAGGTAAGTTTGGAAATGCACTCAGCCATAAGGTAGCCATATAATTGAGCAAACAATTCTACATTTCTATGCTTCTGTAAGCTTTTCTTGTACGATGTAATTTAAATTTACTTATTTATCTAGACAGCAGCAGCAATTACTATGATATAAAGTGCTTTATCAGTCACAGTTTCAGCAAATTTATCCCTTATCTTAACTCATACAAATTAAATTAGAGGCATTAACGATTTGCTTTAATTGAAAATCAGTACCTGCCTTGTTCCATTTCCAAAGCATTCCACAGTTTTTGTTTGCATAGAGAACATTTTCATTTGTCGTTCCTATTTCATTTGTACCATTTGCTTCAGCATACCTTTAAACTTTTAAGCTATTTGAAATAAATTAAGATTAATTAAATGCCCAGAGGACCGACGGATGAAACAAAAAATGTTTGCGCCAGGGTCAGTTGACAGTTGTAGCTAAGATATACATATCAAATACACAGACGTGCAATATTAATTGAGTTGCAACAAATGATTGCGTAAAAACACAACAAAATGTATACCAAGTGAAATTCACAAAAAATATGTAAAGTGAATAAAATTCCATCAGCGACGTCAACGCATAAAAATGCAAATGAATATGAGAGTAAAAAACAAACAAAAACAAAAAATAAAGAAAAAAAGTCGTGGTTGTGTGGGAGGGAGAGCGCTAAGTGGGGCGACGACTGTGGTCTGAATGGAACAAATGGGAGATGGGAGGTACTGAGAGTGAGGCACAAGAACACACACACACCCACACATACGCATCTGCCGCCGACGCAGTCAAATGTCATTTGTCGTTGCAGGCTCGCTCTGTTAGAGCTTTGAGCTACATATACAGCTATACTTACAAACATACACATGCAAATGGATGACGAGCACTCACACACACAAGCACACACTCACACATTAATAGGCATGACCAAGGAATGAAGCTGGCGAAAAATGTTTGAAATTCAAGCAAGTCGAAATGTTTTGCATATAAATTCGTATTTTTAGTTTTCCTCTGCTCTTCATTCATGTTTTCTTTTATTTATTTTTCTTGAGTTGTAGTTGTTGCTTTGCTTTTGTTTTTGTTTTTTCTTTTAGCATTCGACTCACAGCTATTGTTGTTCTTCTTCATATGTATAAATTATGTACAAAATGTTTTTGATGTCATTTGGAAATGAAATGGAAAACTTAAAACTGCGAAGTGGAAATAAATATGTAAATTGTAAGTAGCCTATTTCTCATAGCTGGCAGCAGCTTTAACTAAAAGATGAAAAAACTTTAAAGTTCACATATTAAACATTTATGCGAGCTACTCAGTTACACGTCTCGTGGCTTTTGCACTTTAAGCAGATGATAACTTTGACTCCACACAATGAACAGTGCAAAGAATTGAAAGAGAAATAAAAACAAAAAATAAAAGAGCAAGGAAACTCTGACGACGACGACGAATCAACGAAAGAGAAAAGGGGTGTCACAACTTTTTTTATTGGCGTCGAAGCACTATGAAATATTAAGCAATAAAACAAAAAAAAGTTTTCAACTTGAAATGTAATACACAGACACACATAGAAAGAGGCAGACAAACATAGCAGAAAGAATTTATGTACATGTATGTGTGTGTGTGTGTGTTGGATAGCTGCTAGTGCAGCTGTTAAAAATAGTAGTAGAAAAGGTAGCAGCGCCGTCGACGTCAAAGTCAACGTCAAGCGTTGCCAGCATTTGTTGTTTGCGCTGTGCCAGCAATTTTTTCCTGCTGTAATGGATGAAAATGAAGTCGAGAAAGAGAGAGAGACGAAGCAAGGGAGTGTGCTGATCACAGAAGAGAAAGGTGAAGAGAAAGAAGATGTAGGTGGTGCTGGCAGAAAAATTGCCATAAAGCGTAGTAAGAAGCGTGGCCAAACATAAATTTATTTGTTTGCCTTGCTGCTTCTTGATATTATTCGTTCTTCTCTTCTACTTTTTTCTGTTTAGTTTAACTTGATTTATGAGCCTTGAACACACACACACACACTCAAACTCTCACGCACACATACGCGCTGAAATCGAACTTTATTGATAGTCGCGATGTGGCAATAAAAAGCGTAGGAGCGTAGTGTGAGAAGGGGCATTGGATGAGGACGCAAGATGCTGGCACAAATGTATATGCGTAAGTATTTGTATATCTCAGCAAGTATCAGTGTGTGCTTGCCAAATGTATGCCATGTTTATGTTTGTCACTTGTTTATGGCCAAGAAAACTGACAAAAGCAGACCAGCGATGAAACAGAAGAAAACAACAAGTAAAGTGAAAAAAAGTGCCAAGAAATTGTAAGACAAAGTCAGCAGAGAGCATTCGTTATCTTATGGGCATCTAAGTTTTAGGGGGGCAAAGTCACTCAAAAGAAGGCCAACTAGAAGCTTACAAAAAGAACGGTTATTAAAGAGCAAACAAGAGAAACGAAACTTAAATGTAATGCACTAAGAACAAGTGACAGCGAGAAAGAGAGAGAGGGCGAAAGAGAGCGAGAATAAGTCAAATAGATAGAATTGTCTTTAAAAACGCCTAAGAACATGCGACAATGTTATGAATAGAGGGCGGGGAGAAGGCGCCAAAACAGAGAGAGAAAAGGGGGAAAGGAAGAGCGGGCGCACTAAAATGGCGCGCAAAAAATATGAAAAAGAGTTACGTGCTAAAGCCTGAGTAAAGTGCGCCTGACTTGAAGGCAAATGCAGGTAAAGGAGCACAGAAACAACAAGAAAATAAAAGCTCAAAGAGAAGGCAGAGCACACTTTACCCACACATTCAGCTTTTATGGCGACATAGAGCCTAGCGGCCTAATGAGTGGCCTTCCAAGGGGTGCGGATAAAGCAGTGTTCTCTGTACGTGTGGGTATGTGTTTGTGTGTGAGGCTGGCTGGGCACCTGCCAAAAAAGCAACAAGCAAATAAACACAAGTAGGTAAAGCTAAAGCGTCACATGCAAATAAAAGCAACAACAACAAAAACGTGACGCTATAAAAGCAAAAGTAAACAAAAGAAGCAAAAGCCAAAATGGGCGCACAATAAAATACTCGCACAATTTACACACAGAAAAAACAAAAAAAAAGAATACTAAAATTGTAACAAGACGAGTAATAACAACATTCAGCGAGCAGCTTACGACTCCGAATGTTCGTTTCACATGCCGAAATGTTTCACAGCGAGAGCGACGCAGAATGAGAGAACGAAAGATTGAGAGACGTAGATGAAACAGGAGGGCGGCCATGTTAAAATACCCTGTGGTAAAAATCGAGCAAAGAATGTGTGTTCTTAATGCAGAAAACTCTGCACAAATGAAAAATTGTGAGAAACCGAATTAGTTTAGGCTGAAAGTTATTTGGAGTTAATTAAATATATTAAAATACAACCGCTAAAAGCATTCACTTTCCTACTACGTATTTCTGCACTGCTGCTGCACTGATTTTTCTGCTGCAGATTTTATTTCCTATAGGGTACGCAAACGTTTTAGTGAACTCTGCTTGCCCGTCTGTCTGCCTGCCTGCTCTATATCAGTTGAGTTCCTTCCACTTTGTCTCGTGTCCCACATCTTCGACATCGGCTGGCTGCGCTTGAAGGCAACTTTGCTGTAATATACCGTTAAGCGCAGCATGCATGTTTCGATGTAATGGCTGCAACGACTAAGGCGCCCCAAAGCACCAAACAATTGTATTCTCAACTCCTCTACACACCCCTGCATAACACACAAACACAAACACACATGCTAAAGCCAGCCACCTGCTGGCACTGCACATTGCAAGTTGCTTGTTGCACAGTGCAACAAAATTTAATGTTTTCGATTATCTTTATTACTTTTGGTTGTATTTACTGTGTCCGTGACTTGTTAATTATAGCAATTAGTAAATAGTCAAACAACTGGTGTTAACACTGTTACCTGTGTTACTGAAAAAATATATTAAAACTATGTGTGTTGAAATAAACTTTTTTTAAGAGAATATTTGCATTCTTGCGGATTATTATAAAAAAATTATGTCATCATTGTTTAAATTCACGGCTCATAAATTTTAATTTGTGCATTTTTAATCATTCGCATACCACTGTGCCCTACTTTATTCGTCACAAAGATGATGCTAGAAATTCTACTCCCACTCGTTCTTTCTCTTTCTGACTACTTGGCTTGTAATTATTGTCATTACGTCATAAGCATGCAAAACCGCTGCCTTCGTCGACATACTCAAAAGCTACGCGCTCTCCATCTCGCAATCGGTTTCTCTCTCTCCCATAAACATACATTCACAGCCACGCAGCATTGCTCAGAATCTTTAACTTTGTTGCTTTATTTTATATACGTTTATTTTAATGTGCATTTAAATGTTTGTTTTACGTAATAATTTGTTATTTTTATTGTTAGAACATGCCACGAATTACTAATAGGGGGGTGAGGGTAGGTGCCCATTTGGCCAGTTGACATGCAAAAAAAGTTAGGCAATTAACTTGACGTCTGACAAGGCACGCGATAAAAGCTGACAAGAGTAGTCAAGTATTTTTTTGTATCGCTCAAATGGAGCGTAAAATTGGTAGAAACTAAATAAAAAAAAATATAAACGGAATAACTGCAATTGAACTTGAATATGTTGACAGCGAGCGTAAATGCATATGAAAAGCTCAAGTGTATAACTGTGTGTGCGACAATTTTCCAATTAGAACGAGCTTTCAGTTGATATATAAATGTATTTGTTTGCGTATGTGTGTGTGTGAAGTGCAGTGATGCATTTAATGAAATTGATAAACGGTAATAAACACACGCAATTGAATGCATGCCATTTACTCTCACTTTCTCACGAGTGGGACAATACATGTGTGTGTGTGTGTGAATCTGTCAGTGTGCTTCTCGTTCTAGCGGCGTCCGCACCAACAACAACATCTCAGCAAACTAAACAGCTGAGCGTTAGCCTAAACGGCGGTACACACACACTTCTACATTTTAATATATGTATATATGGTCACACTATGCTTGCGGGCGTTTGCGCATGTGTTTGTGCTTTTAGCTAAATTACAAAATATAAACAGACAAAACAACTTACCGTTAGTTTAATGACTGCCAGTTCGATAGATTTATGACTTTAATTAAATCCCATAGCATTTATTCCGACACTTAAAATAGCTGTGGCACTTGGAATTACTACTCTTGCATTCGACTTCATTGAATTTGATTGCACTTTAAACACCCAGCTTTAAAATTGTTTTTTTCTTTCACAAAAATGCCGCATTTATATTTATTAAATTTTTGGGAAAAAAGTTGGCAAACGACGCGTACGTATCTGACAACAGCAAAATAAGAACTGTACGAAATGTGGCTTAACGCTGTTTGCCATAAAATGCCAAATAATTGTGACTTTAATACTAGATTTGTGTCGAAAATGGTCTAAAAATGACATGTGTTTGCCGATCAGCTGCTGGTGCAGTGGCAACCTTTGACATGGATAAATACACAAGGTTACACGTTGCGCAAGTTTTTGTCGGACGAGAGGATAAAATAGAGCATTAACAAAATTAAATTGAATCTAACACAACTGAAAACTACTAACGATTTTTTAGCTAGCTTTATTAACATTCTCGTCTTCTATAAGCATGTGACGTAAAAACAATACCAGCAGCCTTGAATTCAAATGCAGTGGCAACGCTGCAAGTCTGTGTTATTGTGTGCGTGTGTTGCGAAAATTTTAATCAAATTAAAAACCAAATTATAAAATAAACGAATCGAAACGAAAGGCAACAAACGTGCTGGCCGTGCCACGTGCAGGTGCAACAACTAGTTGAACATTAACATGGCCAATCGAACGCGCAACAATACGACCAAAGTCGAGGCGTCGATTGAAAGCTGCCGCAGCGAAGGCAAATGGCAGCGCGTCATCGAATTGACAGATGAACTGAAGACGGGATCACCGCATAACGGTAAAGGTCACAGCCATAATAGTGAATCACAGCATTAAAGTGTTTCATCTTTTGCAACTCCCATGTCTAGAATGCCTGGCTAACTTTTTGGTGGGCGAGGCGCGACTTGAAAGCTACTTGGAGGAGCATGCGGTGGCGCTCGAGACGAACTTTGGACGTGCCAAAAGTGGTTTGGTCGAGGCGAGGCGGTACCTGAATCTGGCGCTCGGCGAGAGTGGCCAAAAAGCGGGCATTGCTCTGGACGCTTATCTGCTACTGGCCAAACTGTGCTACGCCTGCGGCGAGTATGAACACAGCTTGGAAAACTTTGTAAAAGCCGAGCTGGATTCGCTCAATGAGAAGGAACTGACGCTGTACGTAGAGTCTTTAAAAGGAAACTGAACCATACTTAATTTGTCTACATTTAAACAGTCGCAGCTTGAAGATTCTGGCCGAATCGTATGCCATTAAGGGTCTTTGCCTGGAACAACAAGCCTCCAAGCCCACATCCAAGTTCAAAAAGGCCGAAAAGGACACGGAAATGGTAGGTAGACCCTGTAATTAAAAACTACAGAGAGCGTATTGGCTTAAAATACGTTTTAAATTTGTAGATTTGCTGCTTTGAACGCGCCTCCGATCTGGGACTGCTCTACCTGCAGGAGTACGACATTGTGAGTGGCGGAAATAACTCGTCGAACAATTCCACAGCGGGATCCACATTGAATGTGAATGCTGGCGTACAACAGTCGTCGAGTAGTTTTGCCATCAGCAGCACGATACCAACGAGTAATGTGTCCCTGGAGTCGGGTCGTCGCATGGGTGCCATCATGGAGACAGCGTTGCAGCGGGCACCCATTGTGCTCATCAAGGCGGGTAAACTGCAGCTGGCTGTGGAGCGTTATCGCATCATGTTGAACGCCATTGAGACGCGAGCAACGCAATCTCTGCGTTTAACACTCGCCCGGCAACTGGCGGAGGTGCTGCTACGCGGTGTGTCGGGTACGATCTATACACCGCCCGTTACCACCAAGTCCGGTGGTGGCACTTTACGTAGCGGAGGCACAAGCAGCAAAACTCTCTGGAAACCACGTAAATATGCAGCTAGACAACAGTTTTCACCGCGTAATCAACAGGAGGAAGTTATCTTGTTGCTGCTCATTGCTGAGGCACTTGCGGTGCGTGATACTGTGCTCTCCCAGAGTCCAGACTTTAAGGTGGCCCGTCAGCATGCCATGGGCAATGTAACGGCTGTCTATGATCTCCTAACACTCGCCACCGTCCGCTGGGGTCTGGTCCAGCTGCTCAACGAGTCCTTCGAGAAGGCGCTCAAGTTTAGTTTTGGCGAACAACATGTCTGGCGACAGTACAGCCTCAGTTTGATGGCCGCCGAGAAGCATTCCCATGCTTTGCGTGTGCTCCAGGAATCCATGAAGCTGACACCTGGTGATCCCTTGCCCTGTTTGCTGGCTTCCCGTCTGTGCTATGAGAGTCTGGAGACGGTGAAGCAGGGCTTGGACTATGCTCAACAGGCACTCAAGAGGGAGGTTAAAGGCGAGTCCTTAGCTGCTATAGTTTAGTTTCCACTCTAAGTCATGTCTCTTTATCTGCTTCAGGTTTGCGTCCCTCGCGCAGTCAACTCTTTGTGGGTATTGGCCATCAACAGTTGGCCATACAGGCCACTCTGAAGAGCGAACGTGATGCTTACAACAAACTGGCTCTGGAGTCACTGGAGCGAGCTGTACAACAGGATGGCAATGATCATCTGGCCGAGTATTATCTGTCCCTGCAGTATGCGCTGCTCAACCAACATGCGGAGGCTTTAAGCCACATTCGTTTCGCGTTGGCTTTGCGTATGGAGCATGCCCCTTGTCTGCATCTCTTTGCCTTGCTCTTGACGGCATCACGACGTCCACGTGAGGCACTGGGCGTGGTGGAGGATGCACTGCACGAGTTCCCCGACAATCTGCAGTTATTGCATGTCAAGGCTCATCTGCAGCTGAATCTGGAGGATGCTGAGACAGCACTAGCAACGGTGCAACACATGCTCGCCGTGTGGCGGGACGTCTACGAGGCTCAGCTGGCGGGCGAGGAGGAGAAGCATTCCGATACCAAAAGTGGCGTCCATTTGGCCCATTCCTCTCAAATGTCCGACAAGGATTCAAGTAAGTTTTTAACTTCTTGCCAGCTATTTGCCTCTAATAATGCTTAACTATACCTATATATAAACATATATGTTCTGTATAAATACACACACACACACACATACACATCTATATACATATCTTAACATATCAATGTAACTACCAAACTCTTCTGCGGAATGTGTCTGTCTATAAACCAAATCATAAATACCATAAATAACAACAATAATTGTGAGTCTCAACTGCAAATTTAACTAAAAGTTAATGGGATTTCGGCAAGCCGATTAAGATTTATACACTTGCAAGTAATAAAGTGACCATGGAGGTGGAAAACTTCGTATATAAAAGAGTTAATTAAAAAATTAGTTACAAAAGACTGAAATGCACTTGTGAAAATGGGAACTTAGAATATTATTGAATAAATGATATAGAAAAAATGTTCTACATTTAAAATAAAATAGTCAAAATGTGTAAAATCCGTTTCAAAACTAAACTGAATAACCTAGAGTATAATTTACCTAGTTTTTTTTTTATTTTAAAAATAGAATTTTAAAGTTCTTGCAAGTGTATAAACTGCTTTATTTTGAATGCTTTCCGATGCTTTCATCACGTCTCTCTCTCTCTCTTTCTTACTGTCTTGCTCTTTAACTACGTCTTGAACTCTCTTTTTAATATATTTGTAACTTTCTCTTAACTGTTGGTCGCATGCATTTTCTTGCCTGCTCTTAGCTTAAGCATCTTGTGGCCTGACTCTCTTAATTTATATACCTACACTCTCTTCATTTTACTTACTCTCTTAGCTTGTTTCGTTAAGTTTTTCTTGGTACACTTTTAACTACTGCGCTTTTTGCTTAAATTGTTTGCCCTGTAATGCTCAATTTTTATGTGTACTCTTCAAGATTCCGTTTATGCGGCTTCCTTGGCTGCAGTATCTCGCGTGGAGCAGGCTCTGAGCGAGGCAGCCAGCTCATTGAGCTCTTTTACACAGCGACCAGGACCACGACGTCCTTGGATGCTGCAAATTGAGGTGAGTTTTAGACACAAGCGAATCGAAATCTCTTACAAAAGTTTGCTCTTTGCTTTGCACAGATCTGGCTGCTGTTGGCGGATGTCTACATGCGCATAGATCAACCGAATGAGGCGCTCAATTGCATACACGAAGCCACCCAAATCTATCCGCTCTCGCATCAAATAATGTTTATGGTAGGTGGAGTAACTAGCTACATTTGAATGTATTTCATTAAGAGTTTTATTTAACATTTCAGCGTGGTCAGGTGCATGTGTATCTGGAGCAGTGGTTGGATGCCAAGCAATGCTTTTTGAATGCCGTTGCCGCCAATCCGAATCATACGGATGCACTGCGTGCACTTGGCGAAACCCATTTAATGCTGGGCGAACCACGTTTGGCCGAGAAAATGCTTAAGGATGCTGCCAAGTTGGATCCCAATTGTCCCAAAATATGGCAAGTTTAATGAGGGAATACTTCCCAACCATATACTAATGTATATTCCATGTCCCACAGGTTCGCTTTGGGGCAAATAATGCAGACCTTGGGGGATTTCAATGCCTCGGCTGATTGTTTTGCCACTTCGCTGCAACTGGAGCCGTCGTGTCCTGTGCTGCCGTTTACCTCGATACCGTTAGTTTTCGAATAGGCGAATATACGATCAGATTTTGTTTTCTTTGTCTATATATTCTGTTTACTGTTATTACTGTAGTATACCTCAACTAACCTCAACAAACAGAGCAATATTACTTACTAGACATAATGTGGTTATCTACCAACTATTATTTAAAAAAAATTCCTTATTTCGTTGTTTGTTATTGTCAGTATTAGGACAAACGTTGGTGTAAATTGTGTGTGTAAATTATTAGCTAGCCCCGTTACAAAAAATGTTTATAATATTTAAACTAAGCAGCTAAATACTTAAAGCGAAACTTAAACTTTATTCTATTTAAATAACCCAAAAATTAATTAATGTTAGTCCCGCTGTCTATTCAAAACTTAGGAATTTTGTTATTGAAATTTATGGAAAATATGGAATTTAATTGTTTATAATGTTATATATACGTAAACTTATACAACTGTATACCAAACTAATATAATATATACATATACATAAAGTAAAGATCGAAATGTCTTAAATTAAGTCGGATTTATAAAGAACTTTGAGTTTAGTGGCAGCCAAAAGTTAACTGACGTCCTTCGCTGAGTTTTTGGCTTTCACTTTGCATTTGTTCTAATTGGCACAGCTAATTTCCGGCATTAATAGATGCCACGGAAAGAACCTCCAATAGTTGTCTCGCTAAAACTGCCCCAAAGTCAAAACAAAAATAACTCAAACAAGTCGTTCGATTGTTTGGTTTCCCGGGGCAACGCTGCGAATGCGCAATCAATAAAAAAGTCAACAACAACTGGGAAAAGTAAATAGGAGAAATGCTATTGCAGTAGCTGCACAGGAATTTGGGTTTACTGCTAGGAAAATAAATACAATTTTCAAATTTCGTGCTCGTTTTGTAAAGTTTGACCTGCATTTGGAACTGCAATGAAGCTTACCTAAGTAGTCGCAAAGTAACGCCCATTATGACGCCCAAGAAGAAGCGTCGCGGTTTGGGACGCCACAAAAGTCGCGCTCAAACGGAGGCAGAGCACCAGCAGCTGCTCGAGGCTTTGGAGCTGGCGAATAGCTGTTGCGATATATGCCACTGCGATTGCTACAGTTCGCACAGCAGCGGCAGTGTGAGTGGTCGTGGTCAGTCGGCTGCGGCGGATGTAGATCAACTGCAGCAACTGGAGCAGGAGATACAAGTGCTGGAGCAGCTGCAGCGCAGTGAAAGTGCCCAAAAGAGATGTTCCAGTGGACAGAAACGGCAACGCAGTGCTTCCAAATCGCCCACAGAGGCCAAAAGACAGCAGCACAGTCGACGCGGTTCCGCTGAAGTTCAGGGCAGGAGTTCCACGGCGGGAAGCAGCAAGCGTTCCAAGAGTGCCGGTAGTCAACGCAGTCAGTCCAGACAGGAGCAGCTGATCAAACAGGAGAAGGCTCAGGAGCAGCCGAAGCAGCGTTTGAGGCGTGCAGCAGGTGGACAGCGGGATTGTCAGATGTTGCAGGTGAGTAAAAGAAGAGAAAGGGTTTGGAATCGGGCATGTTTGCAAACTCTTTTATGTCCAAATCTTACAGCTTGTCTTTGGTTCGTTGGGTGCGAATGATGCTTCCGGTCTGGAGATCAAAGGACGCGCCAGGTCCAAGTCGCAGGAGAATCTGGCCTTGGTGCCATTAGGTCAATCGCAGGCAACAAATTTGGGACGCAATGGCAACTCACTGTGCGCTTCCATGGCCAATCTATGCCTGGCTCCAACGGTGCGAGCAGCATACGCTCAGGTGCCCAGTCACGACCAGAAGATACTCAATCGCATGGCCGTAAAGCGTAGTCAGCAGGCGGCGGACAAGGAGCACGCTTGGCTGGCACGCAAGTACTGGGAGAATGAGCGATTGGAACGCCAATTGTTAAAGTGCGAGCAGTTAGAGGAATACAAGCGAGCGGTGCATGATAAACAGTTCCAGGACTATCTGCTGACCAAAGCACGGCTGCAGGCGCTCGCCGAGCGTGATCTTGCCGAGCTGCGACGTCTGCGCGGTGCTCTGGATGCCAAGGATGAAGCTGCGCGTCAGCGACTGCAGGCAATGCGACTGGAACGTGATCTAACCATCTGCCAGCGTCGTTACGAGGAGTCGCGACGTAACGAGGCAGTTACACTCCAACAGGAGGAGCAACAATTGGATGCGACGATCAGAAAGCGAGACATTTGTATGCGTCTCTCGCAGCGCTTGCATCGAGCGGATGAATTGCGTGGCCAAGTGCTGGAGAGCTATCTAAAGCGTCTGCAGCACGATAACCAAGTGGAGCAGCTGCAGCACGAGGAGCACTGGCGTGAGCGTCAGCAAACAGAGCGTCTGAAACGCGAACAATTGCAGCACGACATACAAAGAAAACGCCAGCAATCGCAGCGTTTCGTCGATTGTCGCCAGCGACGTCACGAGGCACGTTTTCGCACTGCCAAGATCTCGGCCAGCCTCAGGGAACTGGTTCGCCAGTCGGTCACACCTGATGCGGGCTTGGATCAGCAAGCAAATAGCTTCTATGCCCAACAGCAGTCCCAACTGGGACGACTCCTGTTCAAGAACAAGACGAACTAGGCTTAAATAATAATATTTGTTATTGTTATGTAAATAAATGGAGCATTGATCAGAGAAATTACAAACCAACTGAACGACTGTGAAATACCCTAGAAATTCCAATTGGACTCGATGTTATTGCCAATTAGTCTTATTATCATCCAGCTCCATGCAGTACACAAAGACAGCAGCGTATTACATAATTCCTCTTCGTTGTTGATGCCAACATGTTGGTAGTAATTTTCTGTCTAGTGATATCAACCTCATTTTCATTATTACGCGCTGAAAAATCTGTAATTTAAAGAAAGTCATACCGACAATTTCACAATTACTTTTTATTTGCCGCCATGTCGATTACCGCCGAAAGTTTCGATAAGTTATCGAAGCTGCCATTTTTATTTATAAGCATATTGCAGCCCTGCCGCATTTTAAGTGTATAAACGAAAGCCAATAACCTTTTTAGCTGAATATTAAAGCAAGACATATTTTTATTGCTGAACTTTATGAGCGAGAATAAAAAATGCAAAAGAACTTAGATCGCCATGAAAGTTTCTGTATTTTTCAGCACTGGTGAAAAATTTGAACTAGTGGCAACGCTACCAAAAATACCGTTTAAAATTGGTTGCGCCAGTTAATATAAAGTTTATTGTTATACAAGTTATGGATGATATTGTCCATTGTCAATTTCGCTGTGCTCAGACTGAGCTGCCAGAGCCAGGCGCTGTGCCTCCTGCTGTGCTCCAATAGCCGCATGCTCTGCTGCGATGCGCTCAAATGCGTTCAAGTGTTTCTGCGTTGCATGGATGACAGCAGCGCTGCCGCGGGGAGCTGCTGCAATTGACTGCAAGAATAAAAAACGAATTAAAAATTGCTGTACTTTGCACTAGGTATGTTGAAAATTATATATAATGTTATTAACAAAGTAGCATATTTATTACACGCACCGACTGCCTTGAGTAAGTCGTTAGCTTTTGCAAGGCAGTGAATGTGGGAAATAAATTGGGTGAATAAGCTTCAACCTTGTTAACAATTTCATCATAAACACTCCCAACTATAAGCCATACTCACTGCTTGGCCTGGTGTGTGATTGGCGTGTTCTTGCGCAATGCGATTGTATGCAGCCAAATGCTTGCGCTTAGCTGCCTTCACGGCTGCGCTGTCTTCCAGTTCGTGACTCAAATGCGGATGGAAGCCGTTCTCATCTGCCACATATTGAACTGTGCGCACTTGGTTTTTGGGATCCACATACGAGAAGGCACCACGTATGACCCCAGAGCCATCGGACACCTCTGTGTGCTGGCGATCAACATGACCAGGCGCACGTCCAGCCTGGTAGCTGAACACATACGGACTCGCTGGAGCATGTGGCTCCGGTGTAGTACTCAAATGCAGATGCGATACGTCCGCCTGACTGACACCCAATGCACAAACGACCTTGTAATACCAAACCGGAAATATTGTCACTGTTAAGTTCTATGCTCAGTTGGTGGTGTCCCTGAACGCTTACCAAAATAATAAACTGCTTCATTTTGTTGTATGTCTCTCTGTGTTGAATCGTGATGGGAAACTAAAACTTGTGGCAAATATTTCTCAGTCGCAATATTCGAAATCAACAAAACCGAAAGAAAGAAAAAAAAACTGGTCTTGCTCAGAGCTTTGGCTTTTCAGAGTCGCGTTTTTATTTATTGCACACTGCCAAATCGAAGCTATGAAGCAAACTTGTTTAATTTTATTTCTGTTTTTTTATAAACAAGACTTTTTAGACCCGGCACTCAAAATGTTCAGCAGTCTATAAGACTAGTCAACAAAATTACATTTGCATAAACGTTTTACTACTCTCTTTATTTATTTACTCTCTATATTTTTTTAAGCTCAATTGGGCTTTTATCTAGTGTAAGAGTAAATTCTGCCTCTTGCTGATTTAAATTCTCTTTTTGTCGGCAGCTCCTCTGCAGGATTTTTTTGCTATATGTATGAAGCTTCTGTAAACTCTCTTTTCCAGTTGCTCGTCGACAGACTTTTGATGGTGTGTGTGTGTGGGAGCTGCTCGTTTCGCTCTGCACACAAGTAATAGCTAGACCGCTCTTACGTTAAAGTTCTCTGCTCGGCTGCTACACTGTGACCTTATGATGGATGTGTGTGTGATCGTTGCGCTCTATCCTCACACTCTCTTTCTACTGCCGCCAATTCAGCAATGGTATTTCTATTTGTGCTCTTTCGCTCATCCTTTTCGATGTGTGTGTGTGTATGTGTGTGTGGGAGCTGCGCGTTTCACTCTGCACACAAGTAATAGCTAGGCCGCTCTTACGTTAAAGTTCTCTGTTCGGCTGCTACACTGTGACCTTATAATGTATGTGTGTGTGATCGTTGCGCTCTATCCTCACACTCTCTTTTTACTGCCGCCAATTCAGCAATGGTATTTCTATTTGTGCTCTTTCGCTCATCCTTTTCGATGTGTGTGTGTGTATGTGTGTGTGGGAGCTGCGCGTTTCACTCTGCACACAAGTAATAGCTAGACCGCTCTTACGTTAAAGTTCTCTGTTCGGCTGCTACACTGTGACCTTATGATGGATGTGTGTGTGATCGTTGAACTCTATCTTCACACTCTCTTTTTACTGCCGCCAATTCAGCAATGGTATTTCTGTTTGTGCGCTTTCGCTCATCCTTTTCGATGTGTGTGTGTGTGTGTGTGGGAGCTGCGCGTTTTACTCTGCACACAATTAATAGCTAGGCCGCTCTCTAACGTATGTTCTCTGTTCGGCTGCTACACTGGACCTCATGATGGATGTGTGTGTGAGCGTTGCGCTCTATCCTCACACCATTCCTACTGCAGCCAATTCAG
Source organism: Drosophila dunni (assembly GCA_018152125.1). Taxonomy (NCBI): domain Eukaryota; kingdom Metazoa; phylum Arthropoda; class Insecta; order Diptera; family Drosophilidae; genus Drosophila; species Drosophila dunni. The sequence goes on along the minus strand of JAECXC010000339.1, from coordinate 7,931,820 downwards.
CAATGGTATTTTTCTTTTTGACGCTTTCGCTCATCCTTTTCGATGTGTGTGTGGGTGGACACCTGCGCTAAAGCATAAATAGCTAAAATTGTCACTTGAAAAATCAGTTCACCTAGGGAAGGCTTACCTGTCACATGGACCAACAAAGTAATTTTTTCCAAAAATAATTACTGGGTCTTCAGCAGTCTATTTGCTTGAATATAGCCTTAGGCGTCAGTCAACATTTAAATTAAATTAAATGCATATTTATTACTTGTAGTACGAATTGCACTTAAATATCTTAATCACAATCTTAAATTGACTTTTGATTTTACACATTTAGTATAATATACAATTTTATTTGAGAGTTTGATTAGTCAACTGCACTCCGCACAATATACAATAGAATTAAATGGAATTAACCATTATAAGGTTTTAATTCTTTAGTTCTAACATAAAATATTTATTTCAGGAACACAATTTAAAAGTATTCTAACAAGCATAAAGTTTAAACATTATTTTTTATACATTAATAAGATTTTATTTTACAGGAATGGAAAATCTTAAATATTCAGTTAGACCGTGCTGCTCAGCGTCTTGGTTATCCAATCTCCGTAAGCTGTGACATTGGTGTAGACGCCTGGAAATTGAGCATTGGCACAGCCCAAGCCCCAGGACACAATGCCCTGGATTTTAAAGCGTCCAGCGACTTTGGCAACCAGCGGACCACCAGAATCACCCATGCAGCTGTCACGATCCCCATTTCCAGACTTGCTGCCGGCACAGAACATTGTTCCGGTAACGGTGCCAGCACCAAAATAATTTTGAGTGCATCTCTGGCGATCCATTTGGACAAGAGCTGTGTAATACAAGCGCGGAGAAGTGGCCAACTTATTAATGCTTGTGGTGCCCCAACCGCTGACAAACAGTTGAGCCTGCGGGTGCACAAAATCTGTGGGCATCACCCATGTGATGGGCTGTATATTTGGACCAAGTACAAGCGTCTTCTCCAGGAATATCAAGGCGATGTCATTGTTCATGTGCGTGGGAGCATTGAACTGTGGATGCGGTATGATGCGACGTGCACGGGAATAGGTACCACCACTGGACCACAGAGTGGAGCCGGCTCGTATGGCGTAGGTCTTCGGCTCATTGGCGTACAGCACACAGTGGGCAGCAGTAAGGACAACGTTCGGTGCGATTATGGAGCCGCCGCAGATATGACGAGTGCCTATCTGCAGTGATACCTGGTGCGGAAAGTACGTTATGTTTGTCACCCAGCCGCCTACGATGCGACCATCCTGTGGCCCCGGTTTGCTATTTACAGCAGGCAGGATGCCATCCTGACCAGCGGCAATTCCCAGCAGAGCGGTAAGTAATAATTGGATACAGTAGAACAGCATAATTTGATTGTAAGAATAACTGATTCCTCCCGCTGCAAGCGACTTTTATAGGCAGAAGAGCCCTGCATATCTCTGGGCTTATCGCACATTTTTGTTTGCCAGCCCAGATCGTGGCATAGTCAAGGGCCGTAGGGTGACCATCAGTTCGTAGGGATTAACCTCAGTCAAGGCTATGACTAGGTATTTATGGATATATATGAGCAAGCGTGTATATGTGTGTGTGTGTGTGTTTGTGTTGGCTGTGTGTCGCAATCATAGCGGTGTATAGTTCGTGCAGTTTATCTAATGTCGAGGCTTTTGCTCTTCCAATCATCTTTCCATAGCCGTCACCTGTTCCTTGAGGTAATCCAAATGATTAACGCTGTCTTGCATCACATCGTACTGATAACCCACATGCTGTAGTATGAGGGTCATTTTTTGCAGATTCTGGTTACTGTAGTCGGACACCACATCGACTTGTGTGAAATTCTTTAGAGTTTGATGCATAACCTGCGCAATTCAATCAAGAATCAACTATTTGCATGCATGTATTTAAAAATGTTTGGTTGGGTGTGTTCGTACCTCATTTGTTTTGGAGCCTCGCACCACTTGCCTGGCTACGGATCCTAAATTGTTGACATTATGACCAACGCGAGCACACAAACGTTTCTTGGAGTCATCGAACAAATGACGAGCACTAGAGCTTGATGCTGAAGCCATTTTATTATAATTATATTAAATTTTCACTATTTTCTGCGTAAACAAAGCAAGAGGCCAAGGTGAATTAAGAACAGCTGAGTTTTGTAGCAGTTAGCTTTTCCGCGGCTGCTGTGCAGCGTTGCCAGATCTGGGAATCTATGTTTATCAACACTGATTATTTTAAATTAAATTTTTTATTTTAATTTGACAAATTTATTTATGTCATTTAAATATCACATTGATTTCAGCCAATATAATATCTGTGCTTTCGTCTGAAGCAATGATTTACATTTGGTTTGACACCTTGACAGCGATTATTCCATGCCACCCAGGCGCTGAATCCTTGCTGCCGCCTAATATATTTGGCACAAGCAATGGAGTATCTTATATCATCGCTGAGTAGTAATCGGCAGGGCAGACGGCACAAATCCGTGGAGGGACGTCCATCGGCTGGCTTGCACCAGTAGCGATCATTAATTTGAAACAATCCCCAGTCCACGGAACCATCGACGTTCGAGGGATTAATCGCCTTTGTATTAAACGAACTCTCTCCTTCAACAAGACACATCCAGTCAGGGAGCTCGTTATATGGAACTCCATAACGATAAAGCCGACGCGCCAGACTACACTTGCCCACCTGCCGGCAGCTGATCGTCCTTAGACTTATCGAGATTATCAAGGGCAGCAAGATACTAATCCGCAACGCTTTTGGCATCTTCTACAATTGTGGACTATTGGAAGTGTGGAGCTTCACTTTTATAGCCCGTTTCGGCCAGGCAAATTCAGAAAAGCAGCACAGTCTAATATTGTGCTTGAACAACTCTCAAGTGGTTCAACACTTGAGCATAAATTATGTACACTGCTTAACAAACGCTCATTAAAAGAATTGTTGGTAAATATCCAAAATAATGCGCACATTTCTAACACTGTTTGAAACGGCTAACAATACTTAATGCAAATGCCGTTATTCTAAGCGTGCCATTTTGCATATGCACTTTCACAGCTGCATTACCAATGTTATCGATGACGCTTTTAGCTTCGATAATAGAGTTATTTCTCAGGTTTTAAACCGTGTTTATCTGTGTTATTTAGCTGGTCATTCAATTCCATTGATATATGGAGTGGGAAATGTTCGACATTTATCCACAACGTGGAATGATGAACCTGCTACACTCCACACCTCATCGCACCGCAAAATTTATCAGTTTCACTTTCAAAAGCCGCCTCAGAATCTGTGCATTATTCAATATTATTGTTAAATTGCCATGGAGAACGGTACTTGAAAGTTGTCGGCGCCGCGTGCGCTCCCAAAATGGAAATGGAGAACACTTGTTAATACAAAGAAGAAACAATCTGAAATGTCATTCAACTTGGAATCAAGTTTTTAAGTGTATTATAAAATGGTATAAAAACGTATGAGAGTAATACAAAAGAATGATTAGAATTAGTACACCTTTGGTTGCTCCTCCAGCTAAGGCGTTGGCAAGGCGTCGGGATCGGTTAGCTGTTGGTCCGCTGGAGCTTGATAACCGGTTTTGGGCAAATACTGCTGCTTCCTCGACGAAGGACGCAGGATAATGTGAGCCACACAGGTGCAAATGGCTGCAATGGCAAAGTATTTGAAACTCTCACGTCCACCCAGCCGCTTAAACATAATGCCACCGATGAGAGAGCCAATGGAGAAGCCCAGACCATCGTCCATGCCAGCCATCAGACCCTGAACGGTGGCCGAGGTGCCTGGTGGCGCTACAGCCGAGGCGTATGCCACAATGCAGGTGTAGCACAGGGCATAGGTGATGCCCTGGAAGAAGAGTTCCACGCCAACGAGATACCACGGATTGGGTATCCAAGAGATAAGCGACAGGCGTACGGCATAGAAGAAGAAACACATGGTCATGCAGTGCACATAGCCAAGTTTCTTGATTATCTTGCCGCTGTAAAAGAAGAATGGCACCTCGCCGGCCAAGCACTCGGCGGCAACGACTAGACCCTCTATCAGCTTGATGTCCTGCATGTATCCTGTTTGTTCGGCCACCACCTCCAGATGCCAAAACATAAAGTAAATGATGAAAGAGTCAATGATGCCCGCAATAGTGGCAAACACAAGGAAGCTAAAAATCGGTGGCTGCTTCACAAGTTGCCACACATCCTTCCAGATGGACTCGGAGCCGCCGAGCTTAGGTAATTTCATCTTGGACACACTGAACAAATCCAGAACACTAAACACACACATTATAATCAAAGCAGGCGTAAAACTCTTGATTGCATCCGTTGTCCAGAGATTGACCACAACGCCAGCCAAAAGAGCGGTGATACCAAAGCCAATGGTGCCCCAAACACGCTGGGCTCCATACTTGCTCTCCTCGTCGCCGAGCATATCGAAGCAGCAGGCATCCGAAATGGAATTGGTCACATTAAATCCAATTGTTCCAATGAACAAGAAGCACACGAAAAGCCAGAACTTGGAGCTGCCGTAGACGCAGCTATTGATATGTTGCAAGTGACACATGGCGGAATTGTTGCTCCACGAGATGGACTGCGTCAGTTTGGACAGGCACATGAAGTAACTGTTGTTTCCATGCTGCAGATTCGGGCTTAAATTCAATGCTGGCACAATATGTGGCGCCACCAACAATGTTTGAAAGTTGAAATTCTCCTGACTGCACTCGGCCTGATGTGTTGCCTGGCAATAAGCTGCGGATGTATACAACTCATCGGGACAATGTTGTGGCTCTGCTGTCCACTGAACAGCCCACACGGAACTGCTCTCCTCCAGCTCTATGGCATGCGGCGCACTGGGCAGGAAATAGAAGCCACAATAAGCCAATGTCATAATCACAATCAAGGACATAAAGATGAACTTGCGCAGATTCTATAAAGGAAGTAGAAATTGTATTCACTGGAGAAGTTGTTTAAGTTGCTTTGGCTTACCACAAAATAGTCGGCCAGGAAGCCAACAAGTGGCTTTGCTCCAACATAGAGTATTGGCAATACGGCGGTTATATAGCCCATTATATCTGGAGGAATGCCTATCTGTTTTCCTATCACCGATAGTTGCGGCAATATGGGACCCATTGCTGTAATATGAGATTTTAATGAAAGGTACGTTTATACTGCTCATTAGTTTATAAACATCCCAACAGGTTGAAGACTTACCCGCCATAAAGAAGAAGAAATGCGCCTTAATGGGCAACAGTCGTTTGTTGAGGCGCGGCATTATCTCAGATGTTTGCTATATATACGAATATATACTTTGGTGTAAACGCACACCCTTTCAATACTATACAAATTCACAATATTACTACGTCCTTATCACAGTCTGTTAACTCCATCTATGCACTAGTTGCCTTGTCCGATAAGAGCATTGTCGATTTGTCCACTGTTCTTGATCTGTAATAGTGATAGGAAAGAATGAAATTATATGTAAATTTTGTGTTGTCAAGAGTTAAAATCTTATCAGCAGTTCTAGTTATTGAAGGGAAGAGAAATCATGATAACATTTTGGGGCCAGCATATAATTGTTCACCGACTTTAGTCGTGATAAAAACATAGAGTACACAAACATATCTGCACGATTGTATTATCATTAGCATTATACTCTGTGCAAATCTTATCTTGCCTATTAATGACAATATGAGGTGCTATTCTATATCTTTTGGAACAGCACTTTAAAGTTTTATTTATAGTCGTCTGCGTTTTATTATTGTAACAATAGCAGAAACACTATAATTTACAGTCGTTGGGGCTACAAGATGTTACTAGAATTGAATAAATATTTACGGATTTGTATTAAAAATTTCACACAATCATTAAAATTAGTACAAAGTAATATACGACAATGAGACTCTAGTCCAATTGTTTTGAATCGATTGTGAATCGATTGTGTAAACTTAAAATTAAATACGTCATTAAATTCATATATACAAGTTTGTACAGTTAAAATGTATATAGTATATATATAAACAAAAAAACCGGTTAAAAACGCACACTTCAATATCAGTAAGTATTTTTATGTACAAACAAACTTGACACAGATTAATTAAAAACTCAAATTAGCCAAAAATGATTAGCAAAAAAAAAAAGTAAAAAGTTTAAACATAAAAGTTAAAAATAAAACAAATTAAAGGGAATTTCCAAGTGTAGACAAAAGCCATTAATCACAGCTCGAATAGCCAGTTCAGAAAGTTAAATAAATATATATATATATATAGTATAATGGAACAATAAAATTGCGTAGACTCGAATGTAAAACCTTAAAACCCATGAGTACCTAGCAATTAAAGTCAGGAACTTTCAAAAATTCACAACTGAATACAATGGCATATTTTTTAGCCACTGAATATCAGATAAATATAACTATAATGGAGATTCCAATTTCGATTCACGAGAGCGATTTGATTATTACACAAATTACTGGAGATCAAGTTGGAGGCGTGTACGGACGGTACGAACTGAAAGCCGTGACTGAACTCAAGTCTAGCTAGACCCATTTCTATAGTCTAACGGTTGTCTACAATCAAGGGCTGATAAGCTTCGTGGAATGATAACAAAGAACGCCAATAAGCATTGCGATACTACACGCAAAACCTGCAAAATTAGTTAATATTGATAATGTTTAAGATTATAGAAGTTTAAAGAAATTGGAGATTTAAATTGAGTAAGGGTATATCTAAACCTAGGGTAATTCCCGACGACGCACCTTTCACTGATTCTGATCAATCAATCAAAACGTGAAATTTCCAAAGGCCTCAGTTGACTCATCATCAACTATGCGTTGAGGGCCCCATAGAACCCGTTTTAAGCGACGACTTTTGGGTACGTAGAGTTGACGACGTAAGCCCCATCGGAGGCTGTCGAACAGTCGCCGCTGTTCGTCCGTCGCGTGTGGTCGATTAAGCGCAGTCTCGTTATATATACAGATACATATATACACATATGTATATACTGTAATAAGATTAATATTAAGAGACATACTTATACTATGTAAACATTGGTAGGCGTAACTGTCCCCATTAAAGCAGATAGTGCGATCAATTAAGTCCCAAGCGGTTTTAAGAACTCTCAACTAAGTGAAAGACTGAAAGTGCATATTTAAAACGATTTAATCAAAGTAATTAAACAACAATACCCATAATGCAGTCGTCGGTTTTGTTCATTATATGGTCGTTTGCCCTAGTCTTATCAGCATCAAATTCTGATGCCGTCGAGCCGCTCGATGATGGCAAATGTAAGTTCAAAGTTAAACTAAGTGAAGTGTAAAATATGGCATTGCAAAATATAGACTGACTTAAGTTAGTATTAACTAACTGGTGACTAAAGTAAAAGCTTAAAGTAACATACCCTAAAATGATTTTTATGGAAATTTATTGGAGTTCCGAAACAAATTGCATAAGAAAATTAATTTTAAATTTAAAAAATGCTAATTTTATAAAGAAACAAAACAGTGACTTAGTTATTGTTTTACCAAAAGCCGTTATCAAAACCAGCCGACCTTCAGGGAGAGCCAGAGCAGGAAAGAGAGAGAAATAAAAACAAGAAATGCAAAGTGAATAAAGCAAGCCGAAGTGTTAATACACTACATTAAGTACAAATGTTGCACAACTACTAGACATAAATTAGAGACTTTTAACATTTGAATCTTGAAGACAAGTGTAGAGAGATTGTATTTAATTAGCAACTTTTAAGTATATGATAAAAGACTGCAAATACATCAAAAATTGAATAGTCTTCGCGTCAGTTCACACTCTTTGTTTAGTATGCCTGCATATTTTATTGCGGATACCATGACAAAGTGTATACTCGACTCAATGATATTGAACTCGCCCCTCAATTAATTTTTTATAAACACACACACGCTTACAGCCAGACGGCTAAAAGTGCTGCCTCTTCCGCAGATAGCCGAAACAAAGTAAAACCTGTCTTAAAGTTGAGACTCGTTACAAAATTTGAGTGTCAGTAAAACAAAAAACTGCAAATGCGACAGCCTTGAAACATTGTGCTAGTGATCGAAATCTGGGATTGGGAATTTCCCCTTTCGTCGCACTGCAATGAGTACTACTAAAATTAACAGTGTTGACGGATTTAAATGGCTAGAAATATAACATTAAAATGCTAAAGAATATTCCAATGTTAATAGAAAAGTTTCTTTGCACAAAATGTTTTCAAAACTTTAGTTTTTATACTTTTTCAAAGCCTCTTCAAAAATTTCTTCCACGCTGAAGTCAAGAATAAATTAATTTTTTTATCTAATAGCAGTTAACTTTTCAATCTTCAAGTTGGTTTAACTTGTTAATAAGCTAAGCCGGCATCACTGACTGTTAATTAACGATTACTTGTGAATTCTGCGTAACCGTTGTGATATCAGAGATTCCCAGTGACGACTATGATATGAAAACACTACGTTCAAAAACCGGTTGCGCATGCGCAAATATCACGGGGGGAACTTTTGGTAATCAAGAATCCGCTGCTGTTTCTGAAAACTGCACGCAATAAACACATAATTCACACAAGTTGGCTTAAATCAGGGGGATTTCATTAAGCTGATTTAAAGACATTAAACACTACACTTAAAACTGCTTGTATTAAATGATTAAATTTATTTTTCATTTCATTTCAGTACGTGTTTGTGTTGTAGAATCACGGGGAACTTATCGCAAGGCTCCCAAGTTTTGTCCACTGCTGGAGGCGACTAGTAACATTGAATGCGTCATCGGTGTGGATCGTTTGGATTGCGTCCGACGTATCCACAAGGGAACTGCACATTTTGGAGTGCTTACATCGGAAGATTTAATTGCCGCTCGTTGGTCAAGTGTAGAAATATTGGTTGCCAGCGAACTGCGTTCCCATGAAGCGGATTTTGAATACGAAATCGTTGCCGTTGTGGATAACAATGCGGGTATACACACAGTGCATGATCTGCATGGCGCTAAGTTGTGTCATCCTGGCTATGGTTTGGACAACCACTGGACAGAAGTTTTGGCCAACGTAAGCTCCTAAATACCTTTAAAAATATACAAACTCCTTGTACTAATTGTAATTACTTCTTTTACGACAGTATTTTGAATCGACTCTGGTGGCCAAGACTTGCAATCCCGAGCTGACTCTAACTGAAGATCGTATAGCCGCTTCGGCCAAGTTCTTTGGTCCCAGCTGCAAGGCAGGACCCTGGGTACCAGATCCCAAGCAGGATCGTATTCTAAAGGATCGCTATCCATCGTTGTGCCAGATGTGCTTTGATCCCTACAGCTGTGACGACTCCGACAAGCACTGGGGCCGTCGTGGTACACTCTACTGCCTAACCAGTGGAGGCGGCAGCGTCTCATGGGCGCGTTTGGACGATGTGCGCAGTCACTTTGGCGTAAGTAGTTTAAGTATTTCTTCAATTTTCGTATAATCAAATTGCTATTTCTACAGCTGGCTGGTCTGGCCGCTCAGGATGATCCGTCAAAGTACAGCTATCTGTGTCCAGACGGTCATTTGCAGCCCATTAATGTCACACATCCATGTGTTTGGGTAACGAAACCTTGGCCAGTCATTGCTGCACGTCGCTCACATGCTGCTCAGGTGCAGCGTTTGGTCACTGGACTGTCCCACGATGAGCCACAGAGCTGGCAGAATGCCCTGCTCAGTCTGTTGGAGACATATCATGTGTTCACATGGCCAATGGATAATGTTATACCTATCAATGATTATCTGGATCAAGCTGTTGGCTTTCAGTCTGCCTACAGTTTTCCCGAATGCAATCCGCCACGCTCCATTGTCGTCTGCACTACGTCGATCATAGAGCACGTCAAGTGCTCTTGGTTGCAGGAAGCTTCTCAGGTGTTTGGTGTAGAGCCGAATATTCAATGCATTCGCACATCGAGCTTGGAGAACTGCATGGAGGACATTAAATATAAGAGCGCCGATGTATTACTTGTCGATCAGGAGCAGCGCATAATGGCCCAAAGAGATTACGGCTTAAAGCCGTTGCTTTACGAATATTCGGAGAGCATGCACGATCGCTATACTACAATAGCCGTTGTTCACAAGGATGGAGACTATAAAAACTTCAGGGATTTAAGAGGCAGTCGTGCGTGTATTCCCAACTACGAAGGAGCTGCACATCTCTCCGTGCTGGAAACCATTGCTAATGTAACTGGAAGCCCACATTCGCTGCATGCCTTCTTCGATCGCCACTCTTGTCTGTGGCATCCCCAAAAGGGACGCCAGTGTCCACAACATTACCGGGGAGACGAAGGCGCCTTGCGATGTCTAGCCGAAGGAGCCGATGTAGCATTTATTAGCTCCGAGATCTACAAGAAATATGTGACCGGCAATTTGACGTCTGATTGGGTGCAGCATAGCAAGCCCAAATCGTACAGCGTCTTGTGTCCCTACGGCGGCATTGAACGGCATACAAAGTTTGAGTACTGCTATCTGCACTGGACAAGCCGTGGCCAACTGATGACCCACAACTTATCGGTCTCGCGACACAACGAGATATACAATTCGTTGCGCGACATGGACCATTTGTTTGGCAAACGTTACAAGAGTGAGGTGCGAGCATTTTCACTCTTTGGTGTGTTCGACAAACAAAATGATATTCTGTTCCATGATCGGACTGACGCTCTATATGGACTGCAAGAGCTGCACCGAGATGACGCCAAACGAACAATGGAAAACATTTACGATCGCTATGTGTCCCAGTACTACGTTGTCAAGGGCGAGGAAGACAGCGGCGCACAATTAAGCAGCAGCAACTGGAATTGCATTGTTTTGTCGCTGGTAGCTGTGGCTTTGTGGATGCAGCGGTGTTTATTATTTTAGTCATGCACTAGTGCACGGAATGAAATTTATTTATTGTGATATTACTTTAAATGTGCACGCCAATAATGCTAAATTATGCTAAGTCATTCATATAAAGCACTTGCAATTTAAAAACAGATCCAAAATGCATTAGTGTTCGAAAACGTTGCAAACTGCAAGCAAGTAAAATCGGTACGCTGCTCGCAACCAGGCAAAAAGTCATTGTGACTGCTAACAGCTGTGCATTTTGTTTTTGTTGCTATGCTACTTGTAGTTGCTATGAGAACGATAAAAATTTGTCACAACGAATTGTCCTTTTTTGCAATAAATAGAATATACAATTAAAATTGATTAAACATACGTGGTTAACATTTAATTTTTTCTACCGAAAGTACAGCAGTTGAGTGCCTAAAATGTCAAAGAACTCAACGCGAACGACGAGCAAAACAAACGTGAGAACTGATACTTACAAAGCTTTAAGCACATTCAATAACAAGACCGTGCACTCGCAAACAATTTATTTGTTTAATTCTGCAGCTTTACATTTGCACACGGAAAACGGTCACGTTAGAGCCTACGCCGATGCACTTTGTTGCCACTGCCACTTGCCACTGAGTTAATCATAAATGTAGTTACAATCGGCATTCTAACACACTCAACGCACATATACGCACTCATCTTTATGAATGACCAGTTTCTTTTAATTTGCTAAGAGCGTACCGAATTGAGCGAGTACTGATCTTTCATAAGAGAGAGTGAGAGAGAGCACAACAATTACTTTTGTTTTCAGTTGGTGTTGTAAAACGCAACAAAGACAGCTGATAGCAATGGCGGAAACTAACGTTATTTAAAATTCCATGCGTATCTCAATTATAGCCCAAAAATGAAGCACAGCCTCGAAAAATAATCAAATCGCCAGCAACAAGTGAAGCAACAACATCAAGAAGCACTAAGCTTAAAGTTAAGCAACAGGACAGCACAGAAAGCGAATCCAGTCTAAGGAAAACCACAAAGATTGCAACGTCAAGCAAAACAACAACACCAACTACTAATAAAAAGGCGCCACTGTTGCACACGAGCAAAAACAAAGAGCGTGAGTATGTTGCCAGTAAACGAACAACCCCATCGCCCTCAACAAGGACAAAGCAAGCAGTCGTTACTAAAGCCAAACCAAATGCGGTCTTGGACACATATCACAGTGTGACGGTGTCGTCGCCGCCATCAAAGCGCAGAGAGCAGTCTAAACATGCGACAACAGCTGTTGCAGTTCCACGACAAGTGGACATCGTTGAGGAGCCGGTAGAGAGAGCTGGACAACTACGTGCGCGAACACTATCACGCACACTGAAGCCCGAGGAGATTGTGGTGCTCAAACGGGACTCGGCCAAGCAACGCAGTGAATTGGAAATCCAAAGGCAAATTAGGGAATTCCAACAGCCAGTTGCATTCGAGGTGAACTTTGATACGAATAAAAAGTCGACACAGCCTGCGGTAATAGAATCGGATAACTACTCTGATGATTTTGAATCGTATGAATCGGATTTTGAGACCGATGATAGCACGCCGGAGGAGGAAGATCAAGCTGAACAAGACGAAGAAGCTGAGTTAAGTCTCAAGAGTGAAGAGGAACCACCTATCGTAGAAGATGATGAGGAAGATTCGGAGCCCACACAAAATCCAATAACAGTGATACCACGCGATAAGGATTTGGATAGAAAATTGGACTCGGGACACTATGACATGAACTCAACACGAAGACAGCCGCGTTCGGGAACACAGCAGCCCTATGATAGCTTTGATACCAATAGCATGGCTAACTCGGATCAGCTGGACTCTGGCATCAGCAGCTATGGCCTGGCCCCAGCACAGGAGCTACCCAAATCCTCCTCGAATGTGCACTATGGTGGCTACGTGGACTTTGTGTCTCATCCCGTGATCACACGGCGTGGCCAGGAACTGATGCGTAAGCTACGTTTTGACCATCTGGACTACCAACTGTTTGAAATGAAGCCACTGAGCTATGAGGGATACATGCAAAGCTATGGCAAGCTCAACACCTGCCAGCTGGCCACCCAAACCCAAGCCCAGCACATGGACATGGAGTGCCAGACCTTGGAACTGCACACACGTACCAGTTGGACACAGCATCCACCGCACTATACAGATGGCCAGTTGGTGCTCAACTGCAGCGGTGATGCAGGCAATGAATTTGCCAGTCATTCCATCCCAGCCACCGATGACGCATTTGCCTCCAGTTTGGTGCGCCTGGAACAGCTGCGTCTGGCAGAGCAGCAGCGTGCTCAACGCCAGCAACGACAACGTTTGAGCAAACCCAATGATTTGGAGCACCTGGGCGTGTTTCTGCACAAGGCCTCCTTGCTGTTGGGCAAGGTGCTGAATGGCAATTGTGCAACACAATCGCGTTCATCCAGACAAATGTCGCTGCTGCAGACTGGACGCCTTGATGCGCTACGTGTGCGTCGCATCTTTGGAAGCACTGGACAACTGCAGCTTGTGGTCACGGTGCACGAGTGTTTACCACCGCACGATGTTTATCGCGATGACTTTGCAAATCTTCTAATGGTTTGGTCACTTACAGATCCCAGTAAACCGCTGCGTCTGCTCTCCACTTGGGCGGAAGTCTGCCGGGTTTCCTTTTGCAGCGAAGCACCGGACATCATAGTGGCTGGACTGCGGGACGGCAGTGTGGCCATGTGGGATCTGCGCGAGACTCATAGCTACTGCTCCAAACTGGATGGAAATCTCACACATTTTGCAGCCACACAGTCTGTGGTGCCGTCGCTGGTTTCCATGGCGAATGTCATGGATCTGGGTGCCGTTGTGGATGTACGCAGCTTTCGGCCAGCTCCCAAGGCAGCTGGCATGGGATTGGGCAGCAGCTTGGTGCTGTCACACAAGGATATACAGGTAAATAAGTAGTCAAGAAGTCAATTCATCACCCTAATCTATTTGTTATTCAATTCTAGTACGCATCTTTGAATGATTCGGGTCTGCTAACGATTTGGACACTTGTGGAAAGCGGACGTGGCTGCAGTGCAGCCGGCGTGAACGAGTATTGTTCGCCCTGGGCAAGGGTGAAGCTGCTCCAAGCCGCCAGCTGTGATCTGCGTGATTATCTGGAACGAGGCTTGCTGAAGAGACACCAAAGTGGCTATGAGAAGACCAAGTCCCTGTTCCAAGGCAACGTCTACAGCGATGAACTGCTGCGTGAGCTCAACGAGACACAGACGCTTTCGTCAGCTCTGGCGGATCAGGGGCTGCAAGGACTACGCTTTAGCAGCATTGATGCAGGCAGTGATCTCGTCTATGTCTGCACTAATCGCAACTTTGTTTTGTGCTGCACTCGAAGCCTGAAAACTGAACGCTTCTCTCGGATTAGCATCCACGAGAGTCGCTTTCTATTCCCTACTTCATTGTGTGTCCTTGCCAACGAACACTTTGTAGCCGTCGGTTTGTCCAACGGCTCCGTTATGGTTCTTAACTGCAATCAAAGGCAGCGTCAACGCTTGCTTCGACCCACTACAGCCATGCCACAACCGCAACCACCACAGCTTGCCCCCGATCCTGACATTGGCAAATCCTGTGCCATTCAAAACATTATTCTTAACGAACGGCGTTTTGATCAGGAGAATCTGGAGGACACCTACGAGGCCAGGCCAAATACGGCCTTGCAGCTGCTCCAACAGCCTCGACGCTCCTACGAACTGCGCGCCTTTGACCAACAGCTGCTGCTCAGTGGAAGTTCAATGCGTCAACATCTTGTCCAGGCACTGGTCCAATCCAGCGATGGCTGGAAACTCTTTGCCCTCTCTAATGGCACTGTGCGCAGCTACGATTTTCATTTGGATCGTGAACTGCCGGAAATTGGCTCAAATATTACGGATATTGCTGCTGCCTGCAGTTCCCTGAGTGCTCAGCAATTGTTGACTCTGGAGGCTGGTGGACAAGTGCAGATGCACTCGCTTATCTTGTAGTTTGTTAATAATCATTTTGTTACGATTACTTTATACACTTTTAAGTAGCAATAAAGGCAGATATTTATCATAAACATATGGGTACTTAAATTACAGTCTGTCGCTTGCTGCAGATTCTGATTGCCTGGTGTTTCACCCAAAGAAATCCTCGATTTTGGCCTTTCGCGGATTTTTTTTGGTTGACCGCTGCGGTCTGCAGTGCCTAAAATCGTTAGTAATTCTTGCTGAAATACCAGGCCAACAGAAAGAGCAGCAGGTCGCAATGCAAAAATTATTTAACATTAACATTGACTTAACATGGACTTAACATGAACTTTACAATAACATAGACTTAACATAGACTTAACATTAACATGGACTTAACATAGACTTAACATTAACATGTACTTAACATAGACTTAACATTAACATGGACTTAACATTAACATGGATTTAACATAGACTTAACATTAACATGGACTTAACATTAACATGAACTTAACATAGACTTAACATTAACATTGACTTAACATAACATTGACTTAACATTTACATTAAATTAATGTCGCTTCCTGCTGATTCTGTTCGCCTGGTGAATCAGCTAGAATATCTTCACTTTAAGCTGATCGCTGATGTTTTTCGCTCATCTAGGGAGCTCACGAGCTGCACACATTTTAACAGAATTAACAACTGATTATTATTATTTTGTTTAAACTGGGCTCTTGTAAATTCTGTTGTTTCTTACTGAGGATTTCTTTTCGCCTGAGAATTCAACTGGGAATTTGCATATTCCAGCTGTAAACCCAAGCGAACAGAACTTTCAGTAGATCTCGAATCCAAAATCCAAACTTAACAAACTGATATCACAGATACAGCTATGGCTTAGAATAGTCAACACATAATGAATTAAGTAGATTTGTAGTAAAGTCAAATTTATTGCTTAATATTTTTAATTTGATAAGCGCGAATTTGTGGTTTTGTAAGCTTCACAAAAGTCTGCTTTGTACTTACAAATAAATCTATTTATTTATTAATAAAAATTTAAGCTTACTTTTTACTTTTTAAATAGCAGTTTGAATTTTTCTTTTTTAGACGCCGAACTCTATTAAGTTTGTCAGAAGCGAAATGTGCTTAACAGGCAGAAGTATATATATTCTTGATCAGCATCAACACACGAGTCGATATAGCGATGTCCGTCTAAACTATTTTCATTAAAACTTCCAAACTATCAGAGCTATCGTGACCAAATTCTCACTGTACCACATTATAACTATCTTCATCAAGTTTGGTCCGGATCTGACTATTTTCAATAGTTCTCTTAGAACAAATTGGTTGAAAATTGCTCCTATGTAAGGAAAATTTCACACTACAAGGATTACGGGGTCTTTGACAGTCGGCTCGCTCGACTGTAGCCTTTCTTACCTGCTTTATAATAGAAAATATAGTGTAAATTGTTCTTAAATTGTTTACCATTAACATATGGCTTATATAAAACTTATTTTAAGCAATTTAAACTTAATAATGCGATTATTTAGTTGCTTTATTTGTAATTATAATAATTGTAATAATTTATTTAGTTAACATAAATCACAAAACTACTGAAAACGATTCACAATTGCACAATTTACACGGTGAAGTCTAGCGACGGGTTATTACTGCCTGGCCACACCAAGCATGCCACTCGTTGTGGCACCAAGGAGCTGCCTTACCGTCTGCAGCTCATCCCGCAGAGCCAGCACCTGAGCACGCAGTATCGAGTTCTCCTGCTCGAGGAGCGCGGCACGGAACGCAATGCGATCCTCGCGGATTTTACGGGCATCCCTTGATTTTTTTGCCGCCTCATTGTTCCGCTTACGCCGCTCGTAGTATTTGGCATCCTTTTGGGCATCGGGAATGGGTCGCTTCTCGCCGCGGGAACGGCGATGCAGGAAACCGGGAAACATGCCCACACGATTCAGTTCCATGAGCGGAAAATCTGTTAGACCCTGGAGTCCATGATTCGGTGGTGCAATGTACTCAAAAGCAGGCAGTGTGCCCGCAGATTTGGCGGCCAGCAGATTGGGAATAGCACTAAATGAGGGCAGTGGCAGGCGCAGATTGTGGTGATAAATTGTCGAGTCACTGGGCTCCAGTTCAATGTCCAGTTCGCTGTGCAGCGACAAAGTTTCGGTGACATCGACTATGGGTGATTTGGCAGGTGAATACATTTCGATCATAGATCTTTATATCTATATCTATCTCTCTCACTCCAGCAGGGAATAGGAAATTTGATTTGAGCTCCGTTCGCGACAACTGTCGTTTTGTCTCTGAACGTATTCCTGGCCAGAAGCCCATCCAACAGTCAGCCTGGTAATTATAGCTGGTTGTCGCACACACACACACTTGTACACAGGACTAACGGTAGTTCCCAACACCGTTAACCCCACCCCGACAACAAATCCAGTACAACAGTGTTGCCAGTTTAGCTATTTTATAGCACTTGTTTTAAAACAATAACAAATCAGCTAAAATTATAACTTTACTTACTTACTTTCAGCCATCTAGCTCTTTAAGGCCATGGTTAGGCGGGCAGCACTGCCGTCGAATGTGGGGTAAATCTAAGCCATAACGCCACAGGCCGCCTCCAGGTTGATTCAACCAATCACGCAATGTTGACGGTAATTATTCGTCAAATACATGACACTTTTCCATGTTGAATGACATTTATTTTGCAGCACAGTTATAAGGGTTTCATATAACTGGTTAGTTTGATTAGCCACCACCCTTACTGCCTTTCTCACGCCCCCTCGGCCCCTAGCCACCGACAGCCCCCAAAAAGTTGACCACGATAGTGATTTTTGTGGCTTAGAGGGGTGTTGCCCGACATGAATGTGGCTCGGACAGGGTTATATGAGTTGGCCAACTATTATGCAGCTAGGTCCGTTATGGGGCTGAAAACTTTTACCACAACAGCCAATGAGAATGACCGAACATGGACACGATAGCGGTGGGTGTGTTACATGCCCAGAAAGTTCCTAATCGATCCAAAAAGAGAATTTTTTATTGCACTTTTAATCAAGGGACATTTTGTAGATGAAACGCTATGATTAATATTAATAATTACCATCATTGCCAGAAAGACGGATAATACGAAAGTTAAAACTATAAACAGATCGATATTAGTCATTAATTTAGTATAAAGTCTTACCAGTAATTACGACTGGATACTTAAACTTTAATTGGAACAACCGGAATAATACCTATACCCAGTTAGAGACATTTGAACTCTTTGAACACAGAAATACCCCACTTTTTACCCCATTTAAGGGGTATATGGAAACAACAAGTCATGTTAACTATCAATCAATAGCTTATACAATTATTAGGGTCGCTAAACTTCAGGTAAAATAGCTTGAAGAAGACATTGCTGAGCTGAGGTTCAAAACAAAGTTTCAAATATTGCACAGTCAGCCGTCAATTTAGCTAATCTAACTTATGAAGTCATCAGAAACTTCAGAAATGTATAACTATACTCGTATACAGTTGTAGGAAGCATGACAGAAAGGTATAAACCCATGTATTTTATAGTTTTGGAAACGTAACCCCAAAAAACTGGTAAAAAAGAAGCATTTTACCACATGTCATTCGTGTCTTCTTTAACCCGTTCGCTTTGAGAAAGTGTCACCTGTTCGAGCGGGGAAGTCTTCATAGTGCATAAATTGTCAGTTGGACGAACCACAAGCCACCACCCCTGACCCCTAACCCCTGACCCAGCCTACGAAACTAATAGCCGGAAGTTAACGACAACAGACGGTGGTATTCTAACAATATTTCATAATGTATGCGCTAATTTATTATCTGTTGGCAAAAGTTCTACCATAGTTAACCATTTGACTGTTTACGCTTTATTTTGGATGGAGGAGAGGGTATTACGAAAGACCTATGCCTGGAGAATGAAAGTATAGCGTGTATGATTTAACTCTTTTTAGAATGTGCTTCAGAGGTAATTCTGTAAAATTAAGAAACTTAAAGTTATATAATTCATAAAAGATTCAAATTCAGAAAACTCCATAACTGTATTTAAAGCACCTCTGAATTGTTATTATACTTTTACAGAAAAATGTAAGTACTGCTTAAATCATTTTTTTCATATACCTTTTTTGTTTACGCAGTCCATTTAATAGCCCCCATGCCCAAAACTTTTTATAGCTGCGCACTTACGACACTCCCAGGAGCGTGACCCCGACCTGAAAGCTAATGCATTGGGAGGCTTATTTGGGTAAGATCTATTTATATATTAGGCAAATTACCAGGTAATAAAAAGGACAAATAAAAACAGGTTGCAAGTGCGTATGCTAGACTTAAACATACCCTGTATGTAAATGATACGGTGCTTATGATTATTTCAGTAAAAGTGGCTGGCTACCAAAAAGGTACAAATATTTAGAGAAATTTAAACCATTACCATGCAATTATAATACTCCTACAATTCCCAAGTACAGGGTAACAATTGTTGTGCTACCTCTGTCGATAATTGAAGAGCAAACCCAATGAGCACACACCGATGGACAAACTGTTAATGACACCTGTAATTGGATGACATTAGCACTAAGGCGCGCAAGCGGCCAGGGGGAGAACTAGTGTTGCACCTGCCACTTTTTAAGGGATACGACTAACTTAGTAGGCTTTGCCTATGTCGTTAGCCCAAATCAAACACTATTTGCCACCGGCTTTAGTAATACAATACTTATAAATAGAGAAACACGATTTAAAATAAAAATAAACTAAATATAAGAAATTCAGAGTCATTACCATGTGCGACGAGAGTCCAATTAGTGACTGTGAGCCAACCACATTGATGATGAATCCGAATGCCTACCACATCCATTTGCCATTATATATAATGGACATGGTGCGCATATTCCAGGACCACCCGAAGTATATTAATGGGATTAAGGAGCAGCATATTGTGGAAATGCTGGAAAAGGAGTAAGTATTATAATAAATAGCATAAAATTGTAATGTAATAATTTACCTCAATTTACAGATCATTTGCCTGTGGTGATTTGGAGGCTCAGGTGAAGACAGCTGTCATGGATTTGTCCGCCAAGGGATTCATACGCTATATTAACAATGGTTATCGCACATTGGGACCAATTGCCAAATTGGCAAATGCTCGGAATGTGCGACACTTTTGCGCCACCTGGCAACGCATAGCCGAACTGCAAAAAGTCAACTCGGACTTTCTCGATGGCAACAATTTCATCAACAGTCAACGTCCTAAATGCAACAGACGCAGCTCCAACTGTTAGTGTATTACAGCAGCCAATTGTTTTGTTTAGATGTTTTTAAATTTTATTTGTTTTATTTGTTGCATTCACCACAGAACACTCCACAATCTATTATTTCAAAATTATTGTCAATAAAGGCCAAGCACGTAATTATTTTCTGTTTCATTTGAAAGCCTTTGTCACAGGGTGGCTCATCATCATTACGTTTGCATGTATTTTGTTCTATTTCAACATATGTATGTATGTCGAGGGTCAGCTTACCTCATCCTTTTAACACTTAACCCTGTGTTTAAGTCTTAGATAATTATCGTCAAGGGTAGCCTCTGCAGGTGTTCACAATGATTTTTTCATAGAAAACTTAAAAACACTTCATTTTGATAAATGGGAGTCGTACAATTTCCTAGCAAAACTGGAAGCAACTGATCTTCCATCATCTTCAGCATTTTCCCCATATTGTTTTTAATCCCCGTATTAAGATAAACTGTAGCCAGATGTTGTATATTTTCTAATCCAGTCTGGCAGCACTTAACATTACCTTACAGAGTGCACGCAAGTTGCACACACTCACACAGCTTTGTGTAAAAAAAAAGTAATAATACAAATATGCTTAGGTGCACTTGTTCGGTTTCACAAATTCATTGTGTGCGTACATCCCCGTCGAAAATGATATCAAATGAGCCAAGTACCCTTTTGGTTTTGTACATTGTTCAAGCATTTAAATTGTCAACACCAGGACAAAGACGGCGTGTTGTCATTTATCGTTAAATGTCCCTTGTCCTGCCATTTCATATGTGACGCGATATGTGAACCATGCACGCATGTGATCCTTCCCAGGTGTTATTTATTGCCTTTCTAATCGTTGCGGCATAATCTATTAGCACCCGTCGCGACGACGACCTCACCGAACTTGAACCCGACCCCAAAATCTGAGCTTCAGCAGGTTCTTTTGCACACATTATGGGCAATTAGTATTATTATTATTTATTGCTTTAGTTTTCGAGTTTTATGACAATAATTTAACTTTGCGCCGTTTGTGTTTCTCTGTATTGTTTTTTTTAATGGCTAATAATTACAATTGTTTGGCCAAACATTAATCAATATGTCGTCAGGCAGTGAGCACTGAAAGTCTTCGCACAGCTTAAGCTCCACGTGAAACCATATAATCAAACCTCCACTTTTCTTAATTTTATTTTTCACATTCATAATTTAAAAATCACATTAGGCAAGTGGACTCCTTCATGTTCTATCACATAGTCCATCCATTTTACTATGCGAACTTCAGAAAATAGACCATTAATATCACGGTTAGACAAACAACAAATAATCCCACGATCATAATGATATTGCGTCGCCTGTAATAATGTGGATCCGCCATTCTAAATGTGTTTAAAAGTCACTTGAATCAGAGAAAAATAACTGATAAAAATAACAAATGAAAATGAAAAAACGAAAATATAACGCAAATGCTACTATGGAAAAGATCTATTGTATTTAATCAAATTAAAAAATACTTATAAACGTTATTTTGAAATTCGAAATTTTTGAAGTCAGGTTGCGCGGCTTCAGTAACGTTTCCTTCCTGACATACGCATAATTTTATACCAATTAAAATTCATATTTTTACGAATAATTTCTTTAACGAAAGCCATCTTGGTCAGCGTCATCTTGGTAGGCATCACTAGAGTTTTATTTTCCAGTCCAAATAATAGAGGATTCCCAATCCTGATCCAATGAATATGATGGCCCCCACAATCATGATAATGATAAATTGCTTATCCATCCGATCAATTACCGGCATTGTTATGCTTTTTCTTAAATCCTCCACTTTATACTCGACAATTATACAAAAATTTAAAATTTTTTTCTGAAAATTGAAGACTTTTGCAAACGTAACTATAAACCTAAAAATAATATTCAGTTTTTGAAATCAAAATGTTCATTAAGTTCGAAAACTAAGACGAAGAACTTGCCTTAGATCTTCTGTGTGATCTTTTTATATTAGTACATAAAAAAAAAATGATAAAGAAATTAAAATTTGAATTTATTTTCAGCCTTCATCCTAACAAAGAAAGAGATTAAGTAGCCTGCTGCACTTATTGTTATAAGCACTATGAATATACCAGCCAGCACTGCTCGTCCGATTTTAACAAGATCAGCCATTCTTAGGATTCACTAACAATATTTTACACTCTATAAACAAAATTAGAAACTAATATAATGAAGTGATAAAAAAATATAAAGCAAATGCTACTACAGATCGAATTAATCCTTACCGTCATTCCGCTTACTAGTTCTCGGTGCTTGGCTCAACGTATCCACGTTTAAACAATTCCTCAAACAAATTATATTCATGTTCCAAAAATTTGATATAACAATCGTCCTGTACGCAACGTACTATCTTTACAGTGATTTCTGAATTGAGCAATCGACTTTTTAGAAACTCAACGCACTCTGTGGCTTTTCTCGAATCATCTGATTGAGTGCGTTTTATGCCGAGAATGAAACAACGGATGGCACGGAATGGTTTCAAACTTCGTGCATTATTACACTGTGCAAGGGATTGAATGGTGACTATTTCCGTATTGCCGTAATCCACATAGAAGATAGTAAACATGCCGTTGTTCTGCTCTCTAACTTGGGCACGATAGTAATAGCCATCGTTATAGAGTGCCAACACCATCTCCAAAGGAAGGGGATCACGCTGGAATTTACGCTCAGATTCCAGCACATCATTTCTGCTCCAGACTAGCGGAGACGAGTCGTCATGGAACTGTACATATATCTGCGTCGGAGAAATGATATGTGTGACCAGAATTCGAACTATGCCATAAAGTTTTCCTGTTGCACTTGATTCATAGTTGATCTCTGGCAATGAATCTGCCAGCTCCGTGTCCTTTGTGGCGCCGTGTGGTGCAAAAAGCTGATGCACGAGGCGGCAATTCGAACCTGCAAAATAAATTATATAAGTTAAGAAATCAACTATTAAAGCACCCTTTTGCATACCTTTGAAGCATCCTCCGGTCTTGGGATCGTAATGCCGACAAATGCGTTTATCGTCCGTAGGATTAAAGCCTAGCACTGCCTTCACTGCGTTACTGGTGCTTGCTTCCACGTTCTCAAGCATTGCCATGTCCGATTCACTCAATTTTATAGTTGGCTTAACAATTTCCTGGTCGGTTATTGCTGGCTTCTCTTGCTTCACAGCTGATTTCACTGATTCATTTTTGGTTTCTTCATCGCTTTGCTCATCCTCCAAAAGCTCTACTTTCAAATCGTTACCGTTGTTGTCCAAAATACGCAATCGCACCTCCTTATAAATGAATTCTCTCATGTAGTCAACATTCCTGTTGCTCAAATAACATCTGATGGCTTCTGCCGGCAAAGCAGACACATCATTTGGTAGTTC
The DNA here is from genome assembly GCA_018152125.1 of Drosophila dunni. NCBI lineage: Eukaryota > Metazoa > Arthropoda > Insecta > Diptera > Drosophilidae > Drosophila > Drosophila dunni. Next base: position 7,908,323 of record JAECXC010000339.1, on the reverse strand, counting down.
ATAAATAACTTCGTCACCTTTTAGATAAATGTTTTCGCCATAGTCCAGCAAATATGCATCATAGCCGCCACACGCACTGTGTGCATTAATCAGCACGCGTGGTATAATATTATCCTGAGAATCATGTACGCCAAAGATCTTACCAAAGTCAGGATACTGTTTCAGTTTCTTGACTGCCATTTTATTTTCCAGTAGTTGTTTTAACGGCCTTGATTCCTCTCCCCATTTGGCTACAAAAATGCAATTCTCCAAAATATTTATATGCATGACTGTAGCCAGAACTATGCTGTCTACAGTGAAGTTAGACATGTTTTTCGACACGAGATCGTATGCCTCCTGGCTTGACAGTTCTCTTCCGCCCTTGGGTGGCAGCAATCCTAACAGTGGCGTTACAATTGGCGCAGCTTCTTCGACGATTTTAGTCATCTCGGGCAGCTGCTCGAGCCCCATCAGCTGCAGTACATTCATTGTGCGCGGTTGTGGTTCTTTGCCATATGAAGTCGCCTGCGTCGCATCCAGCTCGCCCAGAACAATTCCATCGCGATTTGTGGAAACTCCTGTGACATTCTTCAAATTTCTCACTGCTCTATTAAGGTTAATGTGCAAGTTTAGTTTGATTATTTGCTCGTTTACTTTGCTAACGCTACTCAATAGTCCGTCGTGTACTGAAATTATACGACTGTCTGCACGGGCAGATTGAAGCCAATTTTCCTCAAGGGACCGGTGTACAGTATCTACGTAATTTTTAAAGCTTATCAAGTTTCTTTTAACATTTTCTACATTCCGATCGAATAGAGTTAGCACCGATTTCAGATCTTCCAAGTCTGTTTCCGTGCTCATTTTTTCGTAAAACGTTAAATTGCATCAATAGAGTAATTTTCGTGACGTCTGTTCAAAGTTTTCGGCAACAGGCAAAATTCACAAATTGTGTTAATTTTCGTGACGCCTGTTCAAAGTTATAGGCCACATAGCGGCAAATACTTTATTCAGCTGGCAACGCTGCTTTTCACCTTAAACGAGTTAATCGATAGACTGTCCCAGTGCGTTACTGACGATATTGCTCAACACTAAACTATGCATATCGCACGTTGTGCACACTAAACCATTTGCCGCATAAAAACGCGCTTCTCTACGTTTGTTATTGTTTTGCTAAGGAGTTAAAATAAATCGTTGAAATTATGGAAGAAACTGTGCCGCAATTTGTAAGATAATTGTTAAGATAATCACTTATAGAATGCTAATACATATCATTTGCAGGAACTGGGCGACGCACTCGCAATGCGCTGCGGCAACACACTCACCGCTAGCTTTATACCCGGCAGCTCAAAGCTGGCAATGAGCGCTTACCGGCCTGTGAAATGGAATACACGTGATACACCCAGCGATACCGCTGGCATGGATCCAGTGCTGATTTACATGGCTCAGGAAGCGACGCTTTACACAGAGCCACTCTTGCGTAGTTTGCTGGCGGAGGCAACTACAACATTTGAGACATTGCAAGCGCTGAGCAAAGAACCGGTCGGAGTGAAAAAGGCATCGGAGTATATGAAAATTTCACGCACATATCGCAGCATTATTCGTTGTTGCCTTGAAAAACTGGAACATGCCAAGAAATTGCCCGAGGTACAAGAGGATGAATTAAAGGAACAATTTTATTCAGAAGCAATTGTGACCTTCTATGCCATCGAGTGTCTATGGCATCTCTTTGAGATACTCTACATGCAGAATCAGCACAATCAGATAGTGGTACCTCAGCTGCTCGAATGGACGCGCTTTCATTACCCACAAACTGAGGACCGCGCAACCGCTTTACTTATAAGGGGAGAGGAGGCCAGCGAGTGTGACAGCTTCTGGGACACACTAAAGAAGCTGGTCATGCTCGGACAGCTGGGTGTGACCTGTGCTTTACTCTCCCAGCATCGCAAATCCAATCAGGCAGCCTTTCAAGCAGCTGAATCCATACTGAAAGCAATGCCTCTTCATCAGGATGGCTATGCATTGCAAAAGTTCTGTTCGCAATGGGAATACTGGCGTGCGGACTTGAAGCGTAAGTTGGAATCGCATGTGTTTGCCGCCGAGCCAGAACTAGAAGTACTCATGCTACTTGTACTGGGCAGTGATAAGGAATGGGACACGGAGCTACAAAGTGCACAAGACTGGTATGAGTATTTACCTGGCTATCTGCTTTACACTAAGCCAACTTGTAAACCCTTTGAGCTGCGGATGGCTGTCACCAATCGGATAAATCGTTGGGCTAAACTGCGTCCCAACTGGCAGATGACCCAGTTGAGTAGCATGGTCATGCAGTTAATGGAGCATGATGTTAAACTGTTCATCTACGATGCCCAGAAGCTGAATGACAGCCATTGGTTTGCCACACATCTTATTGATCTGATTTTCCATGCTGGTTGCCTCAAGTCCTACTTCGACCAGCAGAATGTGTAAGACTACAATAATATTTCATTTGAGCAGAAGTTATTAATGCAATTACTTTTGATTATATTAGTGACTTGGCTGCCGTGCGGCATTCACTGATCTTCGAGTATGGCAGCTATTTGATGACCTCCCATAATCTCTGGCAGCTGGGCATTGATTATCTCGATTGTTGTGACGTAGAAGGTATAGCAGCCATTGAACTCTTGCTGCCCCGCATTCCCCTAAGAACTGAGCGTCAGGCTTTTAAGATCATAACCATGTCCAAGAAGCGTGGCCTAATCAACGTAGAGCAGGACATCTGCAAGGTGCTGTCTAAGCGTGCCTACAATGATCAGCGCTATGGCAGCGCACTAGAGTGGGCAACACGCTCCAAGGATGTGCTTCTGGTCACAGCCATAGCTGACTTCATACTGAAGGTAATTAACAATATTTTCAATCACTATGTCCACTTATTATGTGCAATCTTTGCAGCGCTATTCAAAGACGGGTACTATGCTCTGCCAGGATGTAATCACGAGCATCGGCGCACGCATGTTTGTCTCCCCACGTTTGGTTTTCCTATGCAAGTACTACGAGTTCTATGAATTCTATCGGCAGCGCGACTTTCTATCCGGAGCACAGCTACTGATCAATCTATTGGCTTCCAAAATAACGCCAGATTAGTAAGTAGAAAGGAATTCGCATTAAAAACAATTAACAATAATATTAATTTTTGTTTCTAGCTTTTGGCCTTCGCTGTTGATTGATGCACTGCCTTTGCTAGAGTCGGAGGATCCCAAGATATTCTCCAAGGAAACAGTTGCCATATTGCAGCATTTGGAAATGGAACTGGTGCCGTTGATAGAGCGTAACAAACTCAACACTGCCAAGTTTAACAACGTAAGTAAATCGACATAGTCTACAAAGTTTATCACTAAACTAACTCAATTCTAATTGTTTAGCAAACATCAAAGACCGTTTTTAAGGATTATCGTGTGGAGAATGTCGAAGAGATTTTGGATTTAATGCGTCTGGCTTGTGCCCGCAATCTGGCACGAGTTTTGATCCTCGAGAACACAGCGCCAACCACGTGATTTGAAATCAGATTTATGTTCATAGTGTAATTTATTATGTATTTTCGCTTTTTTCAATACATCGTAATCGCAAATCTTGATGCCGTTTTTAATTTCTTGTTATATTCATATAAACTTGTTTATTTGTGCCTCTTTGTCAGCTAATTATTTATTTCTCATTGTAAGTACCAACAAATCTCTACTTGACTGGATCTCAGCTGCCACTTTCACTTTTTTTCATATTTTTGTTTTTGACTAAAAGAAAATCTTTTCTTGATTGGGCTTTGAAATTTTATAGGATCAGAGTTTTTGTTTTCTTTAAGGCAAATGAACAAAACAAAGCACTTAAGTCGAAACTTAAATACAAAATTAAAAATCTAAAATGTACTATTGGTAAATACACGTTCATATAAGTATTTCGTACTTATTCAATATATATATCTGGATTACATATAGCTGCACAGAGTTTAGGGTTTTATGCACCTAAGAACTAACAAACAACGCACAGAGCACAATGGATTAGTAGTATACTATATAGAGATATATATATCGTTATATATATTTATGTAGATATGATCATATTTGTTACATTTTATGATCGTTTTTATCATTATGAGAATCGCACGGCCTTGTACAAATGTTTATCTTTTTTTTTATTTTTCCTACAGACTACTCACGAAACTACAGCGCGGGAAGTGGGAAGTACGGGATCATGGGGGTCAAGCAAACAATTAATAATTCTAAAATTCATAAACACAAACTATTTTTAAAATATGAGGCAGCACTTTAAAAGTTAATTGCCTAGAAACTCAGGATGGAAAATGCGTTCTAAGCGGGGAAAATGTTTTGACTGAGTTTTGGCATAATTAAGGTTTGGGGCAAAATCTGTTCTATCAATTAGTTGGTATTACGGCCAATTAGAATATGTGGAGCTATATATTCGATCTTGAGTATTATCGCTTTCGCTAATTTGTTATAAGACGCGTATGAGTGCCGCTTATTATATAAGTAGTTGTATATATTTTAAGTCCAAGGATGTCTAGGAAGGTGTCTAATTATGCTTCGCTGTGGTCGCTGTCGCTGCCGCCGCTGCACTCGTGGTGGATGCGGTTGTTGTTGTGGCGGTAGCTGCTACAGCAGCCGTTGCTGCCGCCGCTGCAGCTGCAATGGCTGTGGCAGCCGCACTGCCGCTGGTTATGGACCCTAAGCGGGAAAGAGATGGCTCCCGTTTTGGTGGTACAATTGGCTTGGTCGGTATGGGTGGCGGTGCGCCACGTGCTCCGGCCGGTGGCACTGTTACCGGTGGCACCGCTATGGGTACCGGATGTGGATGTGGTAGTGTTGCGGTCTGATCCATTGCGGCAGCGGCTGCCAATGCTGCATACTTGCCACCCGGTGCACGTTGTATGGTCGCTGTGGGCTGCATTTTGGCCGGCGATGGAGCTGTTGGCACTGCGGCCACAATAGCAGCAGCCACTGCAGTACCTGCAGCAACTGGAGCAGCACCTCCAGTGCCATCAGTAGTACTAACCGCAGCGCTGCTATTGTGATTGACGGCAGCCAGAGATGTGGGCGCTGTGGCTGTGCCCGTTGGAACTGTCGCAATGTCGGCGGACACACTCCAGATGTTCTTTCCTGGCACTATGGAGCGTGCTATACCCGTCTGGGGACCGGATACGGGCATGCTGCTCACTGTGGCGGTTGGTTGCACAATTTTGGCAATGTTTGCCATGGGCGGGGCACACGCGTCCTCTGTGGAGATAGAAGGAGTGAGTTAGAGAGCGTTGATAGTTTATAGGTTCAAGAAATCAAATTATGATGATGAAAGCATAAGAATAGCAATTAATATAATTTAGTTTAACTATACTAAAGTTGATTAACAACACAATTTCTATGCTGGCGTGGTAGATGTGTATGTGTGTGGTTTTGGGTGTGTGCACGTGTTGTGGTTGTTTCCTAAAGGTGCCTTCGTCACGGGAACGAAACAAGGAAAGAAGAAGAGTAACAAAAATCACCTTTTCTAACAAAATATTTCATCTTTGCGAAATGCACGTAACGAATGTAAAAAAAGAATTATTCAAAATAAATAGAAATTCGAATAAATAATAAAGAGAAGGTTAAATAATAATCTGAAAAGGTTTTAAACTAAGATCGCAACTTAATCAACTTACCACTGAACTGACGCGCTTTTGTGGCAGCTGCCACTGTTGAGCCACCTGGCAAGGATTGCTGGTGTTGACTTTGTTTCTTCAATGCTTCATGCTCGGCACGCAGCGTGTTAAGCTCCTGTTCCAGCTCCTTAACACTGTTAAAAAGAATATAAGAGATTTATAGTACCAAAACTATGGTTAATTTAAGCCCAAAACACACCGAAGTTCTTCTTTGGCCAATTTGGCCATTAGGCCTTTACGCTCGATTTCCATTGATTGTGTTTGCTTCTCTAGTTCCTCCTCCATGCGTAGCGATTTTTTGCTCTCCTCCTCGAGGCCCTCAGCTATAGTATCCGAGCGTTGCTTCTCCTCGGCCAATATTTGTGCCAGATCTTCGGAACGTTTTCCTGCATAAACAGGTAAATTTATGTAGTCTCGATTTGCATACTTATATGACTTAACTTACCCTCCTCTATGTACTTCATTAGAATCTTTTTACGCTCGGCTATGAGCAGCAACACAATTTGCTTTTGCCTGTTGCGTTCGTACTCCAGCGTTTCCTGGAGCTTCTTGAGATCCTTCTCCATGTTGGCGACCTGCGCGTGCTCAGCCTCGAGTTGCTGTCGCAATTTGGTACGTTCCATTTCCAGGCCATAGGTGATATCATCACCCTGGGCTGTATCGTGCTCATGCTTGCGCCTCTCCTCTTCCAGCTGCTGCAACATCCGCTGATTGTTCTCCAGGGATTCGGTGAGTATGTTAACCATGCGGACGTGTGTGCCGCGTTGCTTACTAACCATTTGATACTGTTGCTCCATTTGTTGTTCAATTATCTGACGCACCTCCATCTCCGCTTGGGCTGCCTGTGTGGAGGACTCCCGTGATATCAGATTGCCATTCAATGCGATCTTGTCGCGAAATAGCGATGCATATGGATCATTTGGTTGCACTCGTTTCGTTCGCAATTGTGTTATCAATTGCTTCACGCGCTCATTCCGCAGCGCCGCAATGCATACATCCCGCGCCTGCAGCTCACCCTCCAGGTAATACAGCATCTTGACCAGCTCGCTGTGAGGGAGTTCGGTGCGTCCATTTCCGAGTTGCTGTTGTTGCTGTTGCAGCTTCTGGCCTGCACCGGGTTTCATTGTTTGAAATTCATGAGTGGCACTGACGCTGTCGCCGCTGTTGCTGCATGCGGCTGTTGCCGCCGTTGCACAATTTATTTCCAAATCCTGCTCGGCGGCCGCGTTATTACTGGAGATTTGCTCCATTATCCTGGCTTTTTTTACAGCATAAAAATGATTTAATTGCTGCTTTCGAGTCGGTGTCGCCGTTTGTAATTTGTTATTAATACTTTGCACTATTTATTGCACTTTTTGCCTCTTTGTTTCGCTATTTTAATAACATTTTAATGGCTGTAATATGCTTAAAATCACTTAATTCTATGCCATGAAATTCTTTGTTGCCGTGAAAAATTGGGTACTTTTTGTTAGAGATGATACACTGAAACATCGTCATATCGAATGAAAGAAACCGATTAGTGCGCAAAGCATCGACAAATATGCCATCGCCATCACGAAACATAACTTACTCCACACTTAACGAAACAAACTCCACACCGCACAATAAGTAATTAATTGAATGAAACTCCAACTGCATGTTTTTGTTATTTATCAAATACGGAGAATTTATTTGAAACGCAATAATAATGTTTGACTACTTTCTAAATACAAAGGGCTTAGCTGAATTATAAGCCAATGAATTTCTTATGCGTTTGCCCACTAAACGATCGGCTAGCGGTATCAGCGAAGGCTCGCGAACATAAATACCCGCCGCTTGAGGAGTCCACACACGCCAAACACTCTCGGAGTCATCGGGTAGTTGGACACCAACCCATCCAGCAGAACTTAGGGTTATATCACAGTTTACTTGTTTTTCGGGACGTCCGTCAACGGGAGCCGATTTACCGCTTTGCACAACTATATCCTGCTTCAGGCATTGCAACCCCGGCCACCGTAGCAAACGCGTTTTATCCACTTCAGCATTGGGTATACCCAAAATTGGAGTCCCCAGAAAGCGTTTATAAATTTCCTCAGCGCGCTGTGTCTCTGTGATCAGCAGGGGCAAAGTTTCCACTGCAAATATGAACAGTTTCAGCCAATCCTTGTTAAACTGCAGCAGATCAATGCGTGCCAAGCCACCAACAAATAGGGACATGTTGGGAGCAAGGCGCAGTGCACGTGGTTTAAGCATTTTTGCTGGCTGCAATTGTAGCAACTCCTCGGTGGTAAGCATAGGCGTGATCTGATCTGGCTGCATTACTCCGGGCGTGTCATAGACCCATCGAGCTTCTCGGTACTCCGCGCCACGTTCGTTGAGCGTCGTTATTGGCTGTGTTCCCGTTGATATGGCAAAAGCATCATCCACGTCCTGGCGATTATCGAATGTTCGTCCCACGTGTCCAATAAGTTGAGCCGAAATCGTTGCTCCTGTTGCTTTGGCCTGATCCTTACGAAGTTTATCCAATGCCGCACGCTGTGATCGCTCGGAAAACAGTCGCTTAAATCGCTGATAGACACGCATGTCCGAGGGTCTGAATATGGGAAACTTGAGCATCTGAAGCGTTGTGCCTGGCCAGGCGCAAGTCGTTGCCTTGTGAATCAGTTCACTGGCCTCGGGACGGCAATAATCCGAGTTCAGAAGTATATTGAATAGCGTGCTCTTGCCCACATTGGTGCAGCCAAGCAAGTAGACGTCTCCTTTGTATTCCCATATCTTGTGCAGCTGCGTTATTAGCTCCTCAATGCCATATCCCGTCTTGGCCGATATAAGACTAACATTTTTGATATTCAGAGCATCAAAGCCGCCGTGTTGGATGAACTGCGTCTTCAGGCAATGCTTGATGTGCTTTAGATAACCATTAGAGTCACGGGGCAATAAATCCACCTTGTTCCCCACTAGAAATACTGGACGTTTGGAGCCAAGCACTTGCTGCATACCTGGCCAAATGGAACTGGGCAAATCCAACAGATCAACAATGATAACAGCTAAAGCAAATTTGTCTTGAATGCGGGAAATAGTCTCTACATATGCAGCCGGCGGTACTTCCACGTCCAAGGCGATGTTGTAGTGCTTGAGGAAGTGGCACCGTTGGCAGGTGATCGTCTGTAGTTCCCTCTTTGTCCGTCCCTGCAGAAAATACCAACTGTTATATAAATGTTTTCAATAAACTTATGTGCATAGTTACCTTAAAAATTTCGCTGGGTATATAGCCGGGCATGGAACTGCTGGCACAATGTAAATGTGCGCCACATCCGTTGCAAGGCACAGTTGAAGGCGGAACCTTGGGATCAGGTGTTCCCTGTTTGGCATCAATTAGACCGGTTTCCTCACCACCTTCATAGAACTCATAATCCTCCATCCAGTTGAATGGGTATTGTTTTGGTTCTGGCTTCGAGTCTCGCTCTATTCTTTGTAACAGATCTAATGGGGGAAATACTATGGGATTCCTTTGGTTAATCTTCCCGTGCGGCATGCAGTTGTACTCGAGGAAAGAGCTGTAGTGCACATGCTCGTAATTGGCATAGCGCTGCCGTGACGCTTCCCAGGCCCTTTGGCGATAACTCAGGTTCTCATTTGCCGTCGTATTTTGTAGTCTTTTACATGTGCAGAACCAATTTCCATTGAATCTTTTTAATAAACACGATGTTTTTAACATTATTGGGAACTATATACACTCGAACGGAGTCTCATCGCTATGACACTAATGCGAAACAGTGCTGTTAAATATTTCAATTATTGGTAGGTGTTGAAAAACGAGATTAAAAAAGCAAAAAAATACTCGTCGGAAAAGAGAAAAAAGAAAGCAGCAAAGCAAGCATTAGCGAAAGCAGAGCGTGTACAGAAGGTGAGTGAGTGCGTGCTAAAAAAGCGTGTATGTATTAAATTGAAACAAAAAAAGCTATGAAATAACGTGGACAAAACGTATACAAAATGCATTAGCAACGATCATTATTCAATTGCACAAAGTACGCATTGGTAAAAGTACATAGTGCAAGCCAAATAGTGATTAGGAAAGTGTAGAAAAAAGACACAAGTGTATATGTGAATGTGTGTGTGTTCAACTGTGAGCGTGCTGTATTGCGTCCATGTATGTCAGTGTATGTGAATCAAAGTAAAACGAAGCGCGACCTAATTTTAAACTGTATATTACAATAAAATTCGCATAAATAAATGCAAATATGCAATACAAATAAACGACTAACGTGCAGTCGACAAAATTACCAATGCAATGAAAAACCGAACATTTGTTGTTGTGGCATGCCACGAAGAGTTGCCGCCGCTGCCGTCGCCGCCATTGTCTAGGCAGCAGCAGCAACCAACGACTCTCGCACATTTCTTCTATGAATTTTGAGTAGTTCGTTCCTTCTCATCCTAATTTGGTTGTTGTTGTGAGCGCCATGTTGAGTAATACGACAACAACACCATTTGCGAGAGCGGCTCATCAATTTTGTGAGTGTTGCAACTTTCGTTCGAACTCGTTTCGAATTGTTGTTGCTCTTTTCGTTTCTCATGCGCTCCCCAGAGTTTCGGCACTCATTTTTCTTCTCTGTTGTTGTCTTTCCTCAACTTAAAAACTGGTATTTTCTTTATGAAGACATAAACATACCTTACATACATAATATGTACACATGAATGCAATTGTGGGTGTACTGTGCTTATTGGTGTACAATCGGAACGGTGGGGAAAAAATCAATAATCAACCAATAGTAATATAAAATTAGACAATTTGAGCAACACTTAAAAACTTTTCTTATTGTTCAGCGGCCGAACTTACGTTTAACTAGTGCAAGTGAGATAGTAACATTTTGTAAAAACACGCACACTGATGCAATTGAAATTTCCAGCAAATGTCTGCTCCTCGTCGTCAAGTTTGTTGTTGCTGTAATGTAATTGCGAAATCATAACGGCAGTTGAAAGTTGAGAGCGCTTAGCCAAGAGTGTGTATTGTGCTTGTGTATACGATATGAACGTTTGTGTGTGTGTGAGTGCTTTTGTTTGTGTGATCCGTTGCTGTAAACTGAACGCTTAGACGAAGTTTGTACTCGCTACTCTGTCAGCGACTCCTTAGGGCCGCCCACACACAGCCGGTGCAAGTGTAGCGCATATGGTATCGTCACCAAGCTGGTCCCAACGGCTGTCGCAACCACAACACATGTTGTCTGCACAGTGGAGCGAACTATAACTGTAATGTCGTGTTATTGAACGTCGTCTTCCGTAAATGTTTTGTGAAAGTGTTGTGTTCTTTATTTTTGGTCCAATCAGAAAGCAATTCTAAGTAAAATGTTAAGAATATTATAAAAGATTGTTATTCACACTGTGCAGTAGACACTAAAAATACAAATAAGCAACGCAAATGACTAAAATGCAGAAATTGCCTTGAAAAGTGAAAGGCATTCGATGTGAGCGCAAAAGCGAGTCTTTGATATTTTGCTTAACCTTTGTCGCTCTTTTTACTTGTTTGTTGTTGTTACTGCTCGCAGCTTTGCACATTTGACATTTTCCAACACACAAAACATTTCATGTACTGCTGCACATTGCGGCTGCGCAAAGCACTTTTTTTTCTATGCAATTGTAAGAATGTTTTTGACTGTGAGTGAGTCGTTGTCGCCGTCGACGTCGGTTGTGCAACGGTTAAGACTCTGCCAGCGATAGCGTCAGCGCAGGCGGCTCTTTCGCAATTTGCAAGTTTAGGTCTCTGTCTCTGCTGCTTCGCTCTCTCACAACGTTTCGCACTCAAAAGCGCGGCTTTGTGTTTTTTTTATTTCACACACACGAAAAATTTCGCTAAGTTTGTACTTATTTAATTTTACTGTGTCACGTTTTGTATTGAACATTTTATTGACTTTTCTTGATTTTTGCAGATATCAATAATTAAAAATACGCCAAAAGCTAAGAGCGCTTTTTACTGGACAACTTCTTTTTTGGCCGCTCATCTAAATTTCTCCTGCCCAAAGCCAGAACAGTGAGCGCGCGTTTTCCTTAAAACGCTCCCCCACCCAAAGAAAAAGTTCAAATAAATAAAACAAAAACCAAAATAGTAAAAGCTTCTTCATGATGTCGTCGGATCAACAGTTCTTTTTAAAATGGAACGATTTTCAAACAAATATGGTCACCTCGTTCCGCCACTTGCGCGATGAGAAAAGCTTCACAGACGTAAGTACACTACTTTGTTATAAATAATTCAGTTTGAATTCTATTTTAAAAACACCAATAAGCCAAGTCAGCAAACCACTGATTTCATGGCATACCCAAAAAATGTAGCTACCTGGCTTCCACCTTTGTTTTCCCCCATTTGCTTTCTACGGTTATTGTTGTGTTCAATAAGCCAAGTTGGTATGGGGGAAAGGTCTAGTAACACTCTGTTAATAATGCCCTTTTTTGGTCTTTTTATTGTACAGGTAACACTCGCCTGCGAAGGCCAAACCTGCAAAGCCCACAAAATGGTGCTCTCCGCTTGCAGTCCGTACTTTAAAGCGCTATTGGAGGTAAGTTTGAGAACGTTTTAAACGAATGATTCTAATTGTGTTTTATGGTTTAGGAAAATCCCTCAAAGCATCCCATTATCATACTGAAAGATGTGTCCTACATACACCTGCAGGCAATACTGGAGTTCATGTACGCCGGAGAAGTGAACGTATCGCAAGAACAGTTGCCGGCGTTTCTCAAAACCGCCGATCGACTTAAAGTTAAAGGTCTGGCAGAGACACCTAGTTCTATAAAGCGGGAGGGTTGATGGTAAAAACTAAACAAAACAAAAAACAAACAAGAAACAAAAAAAAAATTATAATAAAACCCATAAACACACAACTATAAGAAACTTATATATGCAAGCAAGAAAACAAAACAAAACGAAATTCCAACAACAAAAAGAATGAAAATTATAAAAAAAATCAAATATATATATAAAAACATTTGGTAAACACACATACTCAGACAACCACCCACAAGCCCAAACAAACACAGACAAAAGCTAAACTATACGATAGTTCAAAACAGCAAAGCAACGGTTACGATTTTACGGTTATAACCCTTTTAGCCCCTCCACAATCACCATCCCCTCTAGACCAAACTATTGCAATATTTATGAAAAGAAAAAACTGTCGAACCTTTTGAACTTGATTTGTATCGTAATTTTAATTTCATCATAAAATAGTTTGTAGCATATTATTATAAAACAAAACACACACACACAACAACACTGTATAAAAGGCAAAAAAAAAATAATAATACATGGACAACCCAAAATAAAACAAAAAATTAAACAAGAATCGCACTTTTGTAAAGTAATATAAAGAGAATTCATAAATGAAAAATACATAGAATCATAATTATATACATACATAATTATACTATATAGTGTGAAAAATGTGCAAGTTGAACGTTATACAGAAAACCATCCGCAAAGCCCGCGAATATTTACCACAAACAACACATTCAGTTAGTTTTTAAGCCACTAACTACACACAAACACACCAACACACACTCAGAGACAGAAATATATAAACAGATTTAAAAGAATTACATGTAAAACTATTTACTTGATAATGCGACAATTTTAAGTACTTTAAAATTTGAACTGTTTTGAAATATATTTCAAGTTTCATATACCATAATTAACATACTTCAAAAAAATAAAACAAAAAACAATAATAATAATAAATAACGTTCATTCTTTTGGTATATGAAGAACATTTCATGTGAAGCTATCAATTCTACTTAGTTTTTTTAATGATGATAGTGAACATAAAATAAAAACAAAAACAAAAAAAAAGTAATGAAAGGAGCAAGAAAAATGATACTTGAATATTATTACATAAAGTAAAATATTTATATGTATGTATATGTATACATGTGAGCATAGATTTAAATAACTACGATATAAATAAACAGAATAATTCCAAAAAACACACACAACGTTCTTTGATTTTTGATTTATTGTCATCGTTTTTAACGAGTTTAATCAGAAAAATCAGATATTTTTTGATTCAATTTTATTTAGTTTAGATTAATCATAATGATGTTCAACAAAATTAGAAATTACACTAATAATTATATCGCCAGATAGGTGAGCAGATATTGTATTTGAAGAGAATCCTATATCTTGTGATTTCGATAGCATTTTAAAAACTTTCTTTAGTCTAGTTTTAAACTTAAGTATATTACGCTAGGTGAGTGTATATATATTATTTTTTATATATATAGATCGATTTAGTTATTAAAACAATACGCATTACGCGTATTCAGTTCAAAGGGATCAGTGCGCATCTTCTCCTGGTTGACTTCCACGTAGCGCGCCACATCCGCTATTAGATTGGGTCGTTCCTCGGCACTGGACGCGCAGGGTGACCAAATTTTGATATCATGATCGATGCCACTGGTGGCCAACATACAGATGCTTGGATGCGGCTGGACACAGTTGACAATGGCACTGTCGGCGCGATAAACGGCACGAATTTTACCCGTATCACCATCCCAGATGTAAAAGTTGCCATCGTCGGAGCCGGCGACAATGAACTCCCCATTCACACCCAGATAATTGGCCTCCTTGATGTCCGTGGTGATGTTACAGTGTCCAACATAGCGTTGCTTGTAATCCTTGGCCGTCTGACGTAACGCATACTCATCCTCGGTTAAACGCAAGTAAGTGAACCCATTGTCCATATGCACACGCTCTCTTCCAGACGGATCGTCCCCTGTCGGCTCCTGGTGCTGCTCCTGGGGCTGCTCCTGTTGCAGTCGGCGATTCTCGCGTATGTCCTTGTGCAGCATGAGCACGCCATGATTATTGGCAAAGCTCGGAAACCGTTGTATCAGCTCCTGCAGACACTTCTCCGCCTCCTGGGGTCGATGCAGTTCGAGCAACGCTCGCGCCAAACGGAAATGTGCCTTCACATAGGTGGGATCCAGACGCAAGGCCTCGTGGCAATCCCGCAGTGCCGCATAGATGTCACCAAACCAACCGCGACGCATCAGTGCTGTGGCGCGATTCAAATAAAGCACTTCACCCTTTGGGTACTCTGCCAGAGCAGCCGAATACTCATCCACGGCGGCCAGCAGTTTGCCATTCTCCAGATGCTCATTCCCGAGCTTCTTGTGCTGCTCGATGCTAGTGGGCAAAGTCCGACGCTTTTGCTCCTTCTTCGATGTTTTGCTTTCACTCCTTCCACCCGGATTCACTGTGATATCCGCACCTTCCCCTTGCTCCGTCTCCACATCTGCTATCGGCGGCGTTGCTGTGTACTCGGGTAGCTCATAAAAGATGGGCGTCGTGGCATTGTTCAGATCGTAGCGATAGATGTGTTCGCAGCCCATGTTCACCAGCAGCTCCGTGGCGTTGTAGTCATTGAAGGTGAGATAGGTAACGGTGCGAGATTCATGGACAATATTGCGACTGTTGTTCTTCACAATCTGTCCAGGCGCGTAGTAGGATACACAGCTGCTGGCTGAGAAAGAAATGCACAGATTAGGTTTGGAATGGTCGTGGGCATCCTTTGCTTACCTTTGTCGGGCAGCATGCGTCGATCAAAGACACGCACATAGGGATCGTTGGCACCAACGGCCAGGTACTCGGTGCGTCGAGGATTGATGGCCAGACACTTGGCCTCTGTGGTAGACTCGACCAGAGTGGTGAGACTTAGGAGCCTTACGCCACCACTTGCTGTTTGCTGATCGTCGGCGCTGCGACATTGATGCTGCTCCCGCATGTCCAATTGAAGTATGCAGCCATCCTCGCCAGCGGACCAAAATATGTGCGGTGAGTCTGGTGCAGTGGCCAAACGCTTGGCACGCATCGTGTGACAGTTGCAGGTGTATAAGGTTTCATTGCCATGATTAATATCGTAAACATAGATAAATTTATCAGCTCCACAGGTGGCCACAATATTATTATTATGCCGCGGCAGAAACTTCACTGAGAATATGTTGCCCATATGTTTTGTGTGTATTGTTTGAACGCGTCGCTTTCGAAATGGATCCCAGATCATGACCTTATAATCATCTGAGCCGGATGCCAGCAATAGTCCATCACTAGTCCACTCAAGACAATTGACGCAGCCCTCGTGACCGGTGAGGAGTGTCTCCTGCTCCAGGCGGTCCACATACGCTGGCGAGGCCCGCAGTCGACGTCGTAGCTGAGCGTCAGCATCGCAGCCAAACTGTTGTCGCTGCCAGTGCAGCGAGCTGGTGTTTAAGGGCGTCCTCTGTTCGTCGCTTTCGTGGCGTTGATAACGCGAACTGGAATACTTGGTGCGCCATAGCAGCAGTTCATCGTTCGACATTATCTATAATCAAGGTGGGTTCATTGGTAGGTGCGAATTGTTTTCGGGATTATGAAACGTGCTCAATTTATAATATTACATTATTTTTTGTTGCCTTACCTTTGCCTATACCGTTCGCTTACAAGTGCCCCGTTAGCTTCACCCTAGCCTGCTGTGTGTGTGTGTAGTGGGATGTACGTGTGTGTGTGTTATTTATTTTCTTATATTTTTCTTTTCGTCTCTGCCTTTCTTTAAATTTTGTTTTGCTTTGCGTGGCCCACACACGTTGCAATCAGGTGTGCAAACCGCATCGCTGTTGTATGGTTTCTATGCGAATGTTGAGATACTTTCTGCATTGTGTTGCCAACAAAATATTCTAATCAGAAATATACACAAAAACAACAAAGTCGCCAATAAGATTCGAAAAGCGCCGTGTAGGAGCTGCACTAGGGATGGACTATCGGTGTCAATTTGCGGCTGACTGTGGCAGCAAATTATCGATACGAATTCAAGAGAATTGTCAAAATAAAGTAAAAACGGTAATAATACATTTGTTTTTCGTTTACTCGTGTTTGTTTTAATATTTGTCAAAATTGTCTCCTAGAACCAACCAATAACCGGTCGAAGTACATGGCTATGTATTTGCAAGTGAAATAAATTGTCTTGCAGTTGAGCGGCACATATATCTAATCGATATCTTATCGATGTGCTGTGCCACTGGTTGGCTGACGTTAGTCCATCGCTAATAATAATCAATAAACAGAGCAATAATTTTGGACAGCAAAATAGCAATTTTGTTTTAAATAAAAACTGCATAAATTGTATGCAAAGTGTGTTTAAATAAAGCGTCCGTGAGTGAAAAATGTCCAACGAAAAAGTGGACGAGTGCGAGAAGAAACAGAAGGTGGAACAAGCTAAACAAACGACAAATAGCGAGTCACCTCCTGACGATGAGTCCGAATCAGATGAGTATCAATCGGCGGGCGAGGGTGACGATGTTGGCGATGACGATGATACGCCAGCAATGGCTGCAACTGAAAGAATAACAACACCCACAGCAACAACAACAACTACTGCAACTGCTACTGCAACAAAAACAACTGCCCCAGAACCTGCCCCCTTGCCAGATGACTGTGTTGAGTTTCCAATGCATCGCAGTGTTTTTGAGAATGATATTCGAACTCTGCAACGTCGGCTACTTTTAAGCAGCGCCACCACAGAGGTGGCAGCCAGAGACAGGCACGGCAATACACCGTTACACCTGGCCGTTATGTTGGGACGCCACTGTTGTGTGCGCTTACTGTTGGCACACAATGCGCCCGTTAAGGTGAAAAATAACGAGGGCTGGTCACCGCTAGCCGAAGCCATAAGCTACGGCCACCGGCAGACAATAAGCCAATTGCTGCGCATGCTGAAGCTCCAGTCGCGTGAGCACATGGAGAGTCGACGTGAACGTCTGGTGGAAGCGTTGCGGCAAATGCAAGACTTTTACATGGAATTCAAGTGGGATTTTCAATCATGGCTGCCACTGGTGTCGAGGATTTTACCCTCAGATATTTGCCGGCTGTATAAATGTGGTGCCTCATTGCGTTTGGACACGACCCTGGTGGACTTTAACGACATGCGCTGGGACCGTGGTGATATCTCGTTTCTGTTTCGTGGCGAGGCGCCACCAAATGAATCCCTGGTGCTGCTCGACAATGAACAGCAATGCTATCAACGTTTGCGGTACGAGGAGTCCGACATGGAGGATGAAGTTGACGTTTTAATGTCCACCGACATTTTGGCCACTCAAATGTCTACAAAAACCATACAATTTGCTCGTGCCCAGCGTGGCTGGTTGTTCCGAGCGAATCGCAAGGAACTAATCGGTGGGCAGTATCAATGTGAAGTCTATACCATACAGGGATTAGTGCTGAAGCAGCGAAAGCGACGAGAGCATTTGTCTAATGAGGATTTGCAAAAGAATCGCGCCATTGTCGAGACAATCACCAAAGGTGGCAGTGGCGGTGGTCACATGGATTCGAATGCGGCGACGACACCAACAGCCACGGGCAGTAATCTAACATTGCCTGAGCTGCCACGTCGCAGTTCATTGCAGCCGCCGCCAGCTACCACAGTCACCTGGTCGGAGTACTTGGAGGCACCTGTTGGCAAGTGCCCGCTACTTGGACGCGCTCCCGTCCACAAGCAGTCCAACAAGACGCTACGCGCCACCGTTGCCATGAGTGCTGATTTTCCGCTTAGTGTGGACATGCTGCTGGATGTGCTGGAAGTGGTGGCACCTCTCAAGCATATCAACAAGTTGCGGGATTTCGTAACGCTTAAGTTGCCCACGGGATTTCCGGTTAAAATCGAAATTCCCGTACTGCATACGGTTACGGCGAAGGTGACATTTCAAAAGTTTGAGTTCCGGGACAATATACCAGCTAAATTGTTTGAGATTCCATCGCACTACTGGGAGGATGTGCGACGCTTTCAGGACTTATGACCTAGCGATGAATCCTCGTCCACATCCTCCTCGGCAGCCAATACCCCCAGCGCCGTCAAGCAGATCGATTTGAATCGCAATAGCAAAGGTGGCAAAAGTGGCAACAGCAGCAATCGATCGTCCATAGCGGAGTTTGACTAAGGATCGGTTTCGGATCGGTTGGATACTGCAGTTCCCAGACGCCCACTTGCCCCCTGTCCCACTTTCTCTCCCTGTTTAAGATTTGTGGTCAGAAATTAAATTGCAATTTTCACCATCAAATTATCAATCACATCAAATTATCAACGTGTCCCAACTTGTTTTGTCTTGTCCATTAAAAATGAAACGCTCTGAAAATTGCAATTTCGTTGGAATTCAACAGAAACCAATTGAGTTTGTTATGGATGAACTTGTTGGTAGTTTAATTTTAGTTTAAGTGTGAAAAACTACAGCAAAAAAGAGCAACAAGTAAAAAATTAGCTACCACAAACAAGTGTCATTAGCGCATAACAAATTATGTGAGTCAATGTCATTACCGCATCACCAAATGTAGGCGAAATTAACTGTAATTGACTTTAAATTGTATTTATATTCATTTAATGCATTTACGCATTAATCAATCGATGTATTTATTGTTGCACTTGACTTAACTTAGCTTTCTATATTAGAGCTGTAAATGTTTTCGTTTTCTATAATCTAATCATAATCATGAGTCGTACTTTTGGCTTCCATCAACTGTTTTCATTATCTACAGTGTTGGCAGTAATTCATCAGCTAAGATAGCTAGATTAACTGCTATATAAGCAGCTAAAAATTCATAAATTAACAGCTATATTTTTAAACCAAAACATTAATTATTTTTCTTTATTTTACAATGTTTTTTTTTTTATATTTCCAATCTAAAAAAAAGTTGTACTCCCACATAAAAAATTTAGCTTTGCCAATACATCATTGCCAAATCTTGCTATAAATTAGCCAAACTGACAACACTGCCTATCAAGCCCGATGATTCAGTTTGGCAATAGTGATAATCAATCAAACAAAACACATTTCCCACTTAAAACCCACATTGCTTATCAATTTTTACACTTTCACAAAATCAAAATGAATTTAGCTTTTTTTTAAATAATCAATTGTTGATTTTAATAATTTTATTTTATTTTTTATGGAGCGTTATACAACCAAGTTGTGCGCAATTGTAAATTATATAATAATTTTGTGTATCTTATTTTGTTTGTTCTATTTATAAATATTTAGTGCAATTTTAAATTGATTATTAGCTAAACAAAAGAAGAAAACACCGGAAAACACACACACAAAACCTGTGTGTATATAAAAAATAAGAAAAATAATTATAAAATCATGCCACATGCCACTTGTCTGCTCTTTTCATTTGGTAGTTGAATTCAAATTTCATTTATCAATAGAAGGAGCATTAATTGTACTTAGTAATAGTAAGCAAATAGCAATTATTTAAGTTATTTATATTTATACAAAGCGATTAACAAACGTCCGTAAACAGTTTCCTAATGAATATTTCCACAATAAGTAAAAGTATTTACAAGGTCACAACAAAAACTTAGGCAACTTCACAAATTAAACAAATATTTGTAAATTTCTATTAAGCATTTACATAATTTTTATTTATTCAGATATGTAGAATATATATTTATTAGTGTGGCTAGAACTGCGATTTGTACTACTAATATTAAGTTGCATTTTACGCATTGTTTATGTTCATTTGTTTCATATGTTTACATTGTTTATCAAGCAAATATGCACAATGTAATCAATTATCAATATATATTACTGTTAGTAAGCAAAAAGAAGAAATAAATATTTATAAACACAAATAACAGCAAAATGCAAAATAAATGTAATTATATTAACACACAGAGGACACAATCAACGCTGTTAATATAGGTAACTTTTCTAGTTGAAGTCGAATATATATATATTTATACATTTACAAACACACACACAAATATATAAATGTACACACATCTGTAAAATGTAAAATGAGATTAAAAAAAAAAATAAAGCGGGTCTGTCTTGAACAGTAAATGCATATCATTTGAATTGCGCGCGCACATATCGATGTACCAAACTTGACAAGGTGCCCAAAGCCAAATCAAAGCAACTCTGATTTAAAAACCCCTATAATCGCGATTACCATTATTTATTTTCCCCATTATTATTATCGATTCTTTCAACTTTGTGCGATACATCGCGATTTTTAATCGATTTTAGTTCCAGCTCTAAAACACAACTCTCGGTTCACATATTTATTAAAATTTGCATTTCAAAGCACAAAAAGTAATATAATTATGATTGTATCACGCTTGGCAACTCCCCTGAACGGAGCACTTCAACAATATAATCGACACAGCATTCAAAATGTGATCCATAGAAAGATGTCAAGTGTTCATTTCCGCAGTGGTGCCTTGAAACCAAAACCAGGCGAGATGCCCTTCGGGTTATTCGCCATTCTGTGTGCTGTGATTCCTGGCCTATTTGTGGGCGCCACCATTAGCAAAAATGTGGCCAACTTTTTGGAAGAGAACGATTTGTTTGTGCCCGCAGACGACGATGACGATGAGGACTAAGAAACGCATTAATTGGTAAAGTTCAAGCCTTCTCTAGTCATAGAACGAATGGGACAACAAACGAAAAGCTTTAGAGTTTGCGCTACATCCCGCTAAACGAATCGAAAACAAGCCAAAAGTTTACTATACTATTTAATTGAAAACCTTTTAACTATTTTTAACTTTAAGATTCTAGCAAATTTATTTATACCGCCGAAATCTGTACGAATATTTGTTAAACTATTTTCTCTCTTGCTAAATTGTGTTTTTGTAATATTGACGAAAGTTTAAGCATTAAATAAAGCTCCATAAAATTAAATACTCTCGTCTTCTTATATAACGTTATCTGAAAGCTGAACAATATATGTAAATAATATAAAAATAGCTATAAACACGAGCATAAATTCTGCGACAGTTTCTGCGGGTCGAACGATTTTCCCAATTTGCCGCCCATTTCTGAAAAAGTGAAAAACAATTTTCTTTTTGCCGAAGTGGAATTTTATTAATTAAATTTTTCTGGGGGGTGTACAAAGTTTTTACTGTTTTGCTGTTTAACTGTTTAACTGTTTTGCGCCTACAAAAAGAAATCAATTCAAATATTGTTCAATGTTTTGCTTAAAAGCGGCGCTTATTTAAGCTTGAATCATAAAAATTATCGTTTGTTTATATATCTTCTTCTATATATCATGTGTTGGTTGTTTATCCGTGTATTTAATGTGAATAAAAAGTAAATCGCTTGATATTTGAAGCAAAATATTGAAAAATAAAATATATTTTTAAATATATATTCAATATTCCAAATCGGGTTTTGGGTTATGTGTGTTGTTTTTATATTTGAAATATCGGTTTGCAGCTGTTTTGCGGTATATAAATGTTTTTTGTATTTTGCAATTTTTTCAAATATTTTTTTGCTTTCGTTTTTTCCATTTTGTTTAATAAAAAAATATGAACTTTATTCTCAGTGCATGCCGCATGCTGCATGTTACATGCATTCCTTTTGTTTTTATTTTTTAATTGTGTTTTTTATTTTATATAATCGCTTGTATGGTGTAAAAACATCTTATCTAACAAAAGGCTGAACGCAAATAATAAAAAATAACTTGGCGTTCTTTTCGCTTTCATTTTCCATTTTCCATCGCATATATATATAGTTGTAGATTGATATATATATGCAACTGTAATTATTTTTTCAAATTTTTCTGTTTTTATTTTGTTTTGTTGATAATAAACATAAAAAAATGTTGCTTTTCACGCAATTTCCCCGTCTCGAAGTTCTTTTCACACGAATTTTGTTTTCCGCGCCTAGGCGCTTTTCATGTTTTCTTTTATTTTCCATATATGTATTAAATATATATATATATATGTATATGAAATATTTTTTCATTTTTTTGTGTTTTTACATAGGTTTTTCAATTTTTTTGTAAGATTTTTATGATTTTTGTTTTGTTGTTTTCTTGTTTGTTTATGTTTGTTTTTAAAATTGTATTTTTCTCAACATATTGATTTTTGTTGGATTTTTTCTCTTCAAAGTAGCAAAAACTTGACTCTCATATTCTTGCGGTTTTTGTTGTTGTTGTTTTTTTTTCTCTGCTCTATAACTCTCGGTTTTTTTCTTTTACA
This sequence comes from Drosophila dunni, assembly GCA_018152125.1. Taxonomy (NCBI): domain Eukaryota; kingdom Metazoa; phylum Arthropoda; class Insecta; order Diptera; family Drosophilidae; genus Drosophila; species Drosophila dunni. The sequence goes on along the minus strand of JAECXC010000339.1, from coordinate 7,885,691 downwards.
TTTTTTCGTTTTTATTTATTTTAACATTTTTGCAATTTTTTTGTATTGTTTTTTTTATATATATGTTTTCATCTTTTTGTTAAAAGTGATTATTTTTTCTTGTTGAAATTACAGAAATAATAAAATTACATTTTGACTTTCAATAGATGTTGTTCTAGCTGTTGTTGATTGAAAGATTTTAAACATAATAATAAAATAGTGTACGAAAATTCATTTAAAGTGTTCCTCTTGCTGATGTTGCTTCGATGTAACAAGAAACTAATAAACTCCTCGACTGTGACAACAATTTCAATTATTATTATTATTTTTCTTTTTCGTTTCCTTTTTTTTTTTTTTGCTTTACTTATTATTTACTCTGCACTTGGTTATTTAGGCACAATAAACACAATCAAGTTCAAGCAAAAAAAAAAAGAATAATAATAATAATGGATATATATACATAGATATGTATATATATATCTGAATATTACAATTCGTATGTATATAAATGGTTTTTGTGTTTTACATATTTTTCATTTTGTGTTCTTTTTTTTTTTTGTGTGTTTTTAGCAGTGTTAAGACTCAAAAGTATTAAAAAATCTACATATTTTTTCGTTTATATGTATATATATAAAAAACTTTTGCCCCTTTTGTTGGTATTTCTGTTTTCGTGCAAAACTTGTGTTAAAAAAAAAAACTGCGTTCGAAATTAAATGATTGAAATTGTTGTGGATTTTGTGTTGTGTGTTACGTTATTTCCCATATTCAGCGGGAAATGGAAAATGCAGTCGCCTCTTCTGGAGTTTCTTTTCGTTTGTTTGCCTACAAGTTTGTTGTTCATCGCTTCTGTTCTCTTCATAAGCATACGCAGCGTTTTTTGTTTGCTTGAGCATCAAAAACTTGCGAATTATTTCAGTGTTCAGTGTATTTGTTGTAAAATTGAAAGTGAATGAGGGAAAAAAACTGAAAAGAAACGAATAAAAATTTAAGTTAGTCATGTACCCACATAAACGAATTGATTTTTGATTACTTACATTTTTGGGTGTCGAGTGATTTATAAAAAATGTGTAATCCGCTTTAGTTGGTTTCGAGCTTAGTTGGCGGGTTCGGCGCGATGCACTTGAAGCACAGCAACGGCCTCCTCCACCTTGGCCTTGAGGGCCTCCTTGTTCTCCAGCATGTGCAAGAGCTCAGAGTTTTCGATTTCCAGCAACATGCCAGTTATCTTACCAGCCAGTGTCGTGTGCATGCGTTCAATCAATGGATACAAACGCTCACCCAGCAGCTGCTTCTGCTCCTGTGCATTGGCGTTGGCCAACAGAGAAGAAAGGAGTTTCTCCTGGTCTGCAATTGAATAACGAGTCCACGTCAGTAATATGTTTCGGAATAATTATTCGAATTTACTTACTGTTGCCTTGGAGCTGTTGAATTGGCTGTGCCTGCTGCATTGGCTGCACTGGCGGGTTACGCATGTTGGCGGTGTATTTGTAGTTTGCAGTGCGTTGCTGGCCACCGCCGGGGATTTGCATGTTTGGAGCAGCAACCGACTGCTGGCCAGTGATAGCGCGAGCTCCAGAGCTGCGCATATTGTTGGCTGCAGCGGCAGCAGCTGCTGCAGCATGTGTTCCCTGCACCTGCTGTCCCTGAGCTCCACGAGCACCGGCCGCCGACTGACGGAACTGGGCGGGCACAGCACCGGCTGCACCCTGGAAGCCACCGGCAGCGGCTGAGGCAGCACCGGGCTGCACACTTGGCACGGCGGCTGGAGTACGCACCTGCTGGGCCCATCGTGGTGTGTTGCGCATCTGTGCGGTGACCTGTGGGCCAAAGAAACGCTGGTTTGGCGGTATGGTGGGCACGAAGAAGTTGCCAGCTGCGTTTGGCTGGAACAAGTTTCCAAGTTGCTGCATACGCATACCAGTCATGTGACGCATATACTGTGATGCCAGGTGAGCCTTACGCTCTTCCTTGCGCTGGGCGAGAGCCACATAAAGTGGCTTGCTGCCGACGACACGTCCGTTCAGTTCTGTGACGGCGCAAGTGGCTTCATTGGGCGAAATGAAGCAAACGAAACCAAAGCCCTTGGAGCGTCCCTCTTCGTCGGTCATGACCTTGGCAGATGTGATGGTTCCATACATTGAGAATTCTGTGCGCAGGCGTTCGTCATCGATGGAATCATCCAAGTTCTTCACATACAGGTTAACACCATACACAGATTCATGACGCTTCTTCTTGAGCTCCTCAAATTTGCGCTTGAGTTCCTGTTGACGCTCGGCCTTCTTCTGGGCACGTGCCACATACAAAGATTTGCCTTCACCCATTTCCTTGCCATTGAGGGCCTGGACAGCGGCCTCAGCAGCCTCAGTGGTCTCATAGGCCACAAAACCGAATCCCTTGCTCTTGCCATCATCCTTGGACATGACCTGATTGACAAAATAGTGTAAATTAGCATAGATTCTATGCGATTATGGAACTTAAATTGAACTTACTTTGTAGCTTGTGATTGTGCCGTAGGGTTCAAAGAACTCCTTGAGCTTCTCATCATCGAATTCGTCGGTGAAGTTCTTGATGTAGACGTTTGTGAAGAGTTTGGCCTTCTCGCCCAGCTCCTTCTCGCGCTCCTTGCGTGGAATGAATTTGCCAACGTAAACCTTTTTGCCATTGAGCAACATGCCGCTGACCTTGTCGATTGAGGTGTTTGCTGCCTCTTCTGTTTCAAAATGCACAAATCCATAGCCTTTGGAGTTGCCCTTCTCATCGGTGGCCACTTTGCAGCTCAAAATGTTACCGAACGCAGAGAAAGTGTCGTAAATGGCCTTATTATCGATGGTTTTGTCCAGGTTCTTGATGAACACATTGCCAACGCCGGAGCGGCGAAGTGAGGGATCGCGTTGCGACCACATTATGCGAATGGGCTTGTTGCGAATCAAATCAAAATTCATTGTATCCAATGCACGCTCAGCTGTTGAAACAATCCAGGAGAGAGGGAAAGAGAGAGAGAGAGAGACATGTTTAGTGCAATTGTTCGAAAATAGATCACACACACATTCAAGCAAGTAGTGTTGCAAAACATAAGGAGTAAATGCAATAACATCCAGTGTTGGAAAACTCAGTTTGATTTTATATTGTGAATCTTCTACTTCTGCGCTGAGTATTTACTGCACAAAGGCGGCAACCCTAACGCATGGTAAGTCAAATCTGCAGTAATTCTGCATTACTCTGGCAACTTTGAATCTTAATCAGCTCAAAACTTGATAACTTTGACTGACCAATGGGTAGAAGTTGCTTAATAATCCAATTAAATATATTTTTAAATCACTGTAACGTTTCTACTTCTGCAAATGACACAATCTGACTCATCTACATGGTAAGTCGCGTGATTTACTCTGGCAGCAATGAATCTTAGTTAGCTCAAAATTGATTAATTTGACCAACCAATGGGTAGATGTTGCCATTTAGCAACTAATTATTATGCTGGTATTTAATGTAACGCTTCTACTTCTGTAAATGAGAGTAACACACTCGTCTACATGGTAAGTCACGTTAATTAATCTTGCAACAATGAATCTTAGTCGGCTCAAAATGGTAATTTTAATTTGACCAACCAATGGGTAGAAGTTGCATATTTCAATCTAACCTAAAAAAAACAAAAGGCAATAAAAAGAGATCGCAGTTCAGTAAACTTTGGGGAATGTTATGATACAAAGACTACGCTTTCACACAGCCGGGTCCGTGTGTTAATTCAATAAAAACCAAAATGTAAACGACCTTTTCGTAATCAACAACAACAACAACAATAGTAACAACAAAAGTTGTGAGACGCGTAGCTTATTTTTATTTTAGTGACAGTGAAAGTTGAAGTTTGTTTTCGCTTTTAACAGGAAAAAAAGAAACAGAGAAACATGGCTTAAAGTAGTAATCAGGTCTTTTGGACTTTGGCATGCCAAGAATTTACACGTGTTAATGAATGAGTGCTGCACATGAATGAACACAAGCGTACGCATATTGCCTGGGGTATGGAGGGGAGATGGCCTTGCTTAAATGCATTAAAAAGTGAAAGCCAAAGAGAAAATGCATGTTTTATTTTAATTTTTGACTTGATTATGCCACGAAGACGTGCGTATTATAAATGCTAAAGCATTAAGATATTCTAAAAAATCTGATATAACCTATAAATAGATTATCAAGCAAGTTTCCCAAATGTTTAAAAGGCGCGCACGGGCATAAACAATAAACACATGTTTATAGCACACACACACATACACACACACGCACATATGCACGTAACTACAAAAATCTGCTTTCGTGCCAGTGTGTGCGTATGTGTGTTTGTGTATGAGAGAGCCACTTGGATACAATGATGCAAGCAAAACTAGACTGACGCCATTGCGAGGCGATGGCAGAACGGGGCGTGGTGTGTGCGATAAGCTGCTGTGAAATGATATGTGTATTGTATTATAGCATCAGAATTGCAATTTCTATAGAAACTTCCAGTTCTTTGATGACTCTAGCCAGGCCACAAGCCAGCTGTTTTCTACCTCATCTTTTGTTCTCTCCCTCTCTCTCTTTCACATTTAGTCACAGAAACTGGAATTCAAACGCATACAAATGCAGACGACGACAGCGAGCGCTGTGTCTTTGGGCGTGTGTATGTGTGTAAGTGCAAAAAATATTGTACACGTGTTTTCGTTGCTGCTGTCATTGTGAAGATTACCCCCACAATTTAGTATTGTATGCATGCATATTGTTTGTGTGTGTATGTAACGGGAAATTTAACAATATATTAGCGATCATTACTCACCATCGGCTGCCTGCTGGAAATTGACGTAGGCATATCCCAATGAACGACGGGTGACAACGTCGCGACAAACACGAATAGATAGAACTGGGCCAGCAGTGGAGAACTTATCAAAAAGGTTAGCTTCATTGATGTCCTGGTGCAAATCACCCACGTATAACGAAGCCATGTTTGGTGATTAGGTCCTCCTATAATTATCAAAATTATGTTGTTATTTGCGAGTCAATTACGTGCTTGTGTGAAGGGTAATTCTAAATCCATTTCTCTCGCAATGCGAAAGCTGAAAAATGGCAATATAAAAAGATTTTGAAAAAGCGGCGTGGTTTTTGCTTTCAGATCTTTTGTTGTGTGTGTGAGTACATGTGTGTGTGTACGTGTGCGTGCTCGTCTGTGTGGCAATACTGACGCATGTGACAGTTGGACGGGCGGTCGATTGGTCGACATGGCAACACTGCGCGGCATAGGCATGTGCTTTGTTGTTGCTGTCTTTCCTTCTTTCACACACCAACACACCAATAACCGAAACTCATGTTGGAAAATTTCCACATGCGCACACTGTAATTACCATGCACGTTTCCCCTGCACACAAATTATTAAATTATTCTAATTTAAATACGATATCTTAAGTAATGCGAGCCACATAACTCAAATTGCATTTCACACAGTGGGTTGGGTCTTTGTTCGATTTCTTAAGCAGTCAGTTAACTGCGCTCTTTTTTGGACGACAGCTTACGTCGCCATCTTGCGTGGCACACGAAAAACATTTCACAAGAAATTTACTTTCAACGCTTATAAGGTCGTACTTACGTTTTCGACACTTGCTCGAATTTTTTGCTACTTTTTACAATTTTTTTTTATTTTCTTTTTATATTTTTAATTTTTTTTTTTTTTTTTTAAGATTTTTTTTCTTCACAAAAAATATGTGATAAGTCGTGTGCTAAGCGAAACCACGACCGCTCACTTAAACGGACTCTACTCGACTCGCCGAGTTTTTGTCTCGCCTACTCGACGAGGGCTGAAAATAAATCGTTCATTTTACACGTTCGTCGTATTTGTCATTAGCCAACACTGCACACACGCGAATCAGTGCTGTCAAACATTTAAAGTTAGTTGAAACTTTCAACTTGAAAGTTTAATAATAAAAGTTATCTGTATATATATATATTAAATAAATAAGGCAATTGTACAATTTATTTCAACGAAAAAATCTATATTCAATAAAAATTAAAAGTTGTGTTGCAAAAACTTGACAACGATGTTGGTTCCCTATATGATTTGACAGTTCTTGTCATATATAAAAGGCAAATAAATTTTGAAAATCATACCCAAAATAAAAAGAAATACTAATGAAAGTAGAATTATCAACACTAATCTAATTAACTAAACTAATTAGAATATGGTCGCTGTTGTCAACAATTTTCATTTAGTTATTTTGAGCATATTATGAGAAGTTGTCTTGGAATTCCCCTAAAATACTTACCGCGGGATCCGCCGATTAAATGGGAAACTTTTTGAGTCACAAATGGACTTGACGAATCGCACGGAATTTACGTTTCACTTGCAAAAATGTAATCGTATTAAAATTAACTTTTTTATGGATTTTTATATTTTATACGAAATAAACAACACTCAAGCGAACCAAATAATTGACTGCATTGAAATGATGGCAACTATTTGCGTAATATATTTTTTTTTTTAATTTTTTTGGCTAATAAACCAATTTTTTAAGGAAATTCTTTGTGTGTCTCCTAAGGAAGTTGCAGGCAGACTAACAGCGAGCCTTGAAGCACTGTCATTATTTTTCAATCTCTGCCAAGCCTACATTGATCCGATACATTTTTGACACACATTGTGAACTATCGTTATGCTGCGTTCACACTGAGTCACAGCGTGTGATACAGAATATTTGTGGTTATGTTGTAAGGAATGAAATGTGGTTTTGCTTGTCTTTAAATTTATTTTATTTTATTTAAAATGCCCTTTTTACACATTTAGATTAATGCTTAAATTTTTTGTTACTTTTGTAATGAAGATGTTTGAGATTTTCTTTTGTTTTTGCGTTCAACTCGATTTTGATTTCATGTGGATTTTACATATACGTAATACTAAATTTAAATTATATGTATAATCATTGAATTATGCCTAATCTATGGGTAAATTGAATTATCCCTAAATTGATTTTCTTTTTACTTAATTTTTGTTTGTTTTAATATAACTTGAATATTTTTGTATGCAGGACATGATTTGTTTTCTCTTTCAAGAACATTTGATATATATTTTTCAAAAATATATATATGTATGTATATATATAGTTTATATTTATGATAATAGGTAAATTATAATTGGGGAACTGAACTGAAACTTATATTGAAATGCTGGCGAATAAAGTTATTTGTATATTTATATACTTTAATACGTTTCAATTATTTTCAGCAATTAATTTAAACAATAATTTCAGTTAAATATTGTAATACTTTCATGTGCCAATATTATGTATGACATTAATATTTTTCTGTTAAGTTTTATAATTTTTATGTTACTTAATTTAACAATTAACTGCCATTGCACAATTAAAACCTGTAATCAGTTGCATTTTGTTTTCTCTTCTACTTTCTTTAGTTGAATATTTTGCTATTTTGGCAGTGGCTTTTTTCTTTTCATTTCTTTCCTTTAGTTTCAAAACGATTAACAAAACAAAAATTGGGCCTAACAATGTTGGCAGCAAACTATCGGCTTAAACAATAAAATGAATAATAAAAAATGAATGTAAAAAGAAGAAAAATAATAAGATCAAATCAAATCAAGATGAAAGACGAGTGGAAACTGTGTGTATTTGTGTGTGTGGCAAATGTTCAGTTTGCATTTCCCAAGCCAGCTCCGAATCCGTTTCCATTTCCATTCCCATTGATGGCTGAATCACTGCACCATTCTACGAGATACTGGACTTGTCCATTTCCCATGCGCCGCTTGGCGCGAATGGCAAAGGATTCGCCAGCATCGATTCGATTGATGGCACCACCAAAATATTTATTGACCGACTGCTTCAGGTCCAACATTGAGTGTCCATTCTGTGCGGGATTACTGCCGCTACTGCTCGCATTTGTTGCCGTGGAGCTTGTGGAATTGCGTCGACTGCTGTCTGGGGAACAAGCACTGCGGGATTTCTGCGGTCTTTGCCGCAAAAGGCGTCCATGTGTTGGCGGCACCGCGTTTGACTTTTCTGGCGGCGGCGGTGGCTGCAAATCTTTGGCATACAGGGGAAAATAGTGGCTGGGTATGGGATTAATTGTTGTGGTATTGATCACCTACAGAAAACAAGAAAAAGACGTTAAATATTTGTATAATGTTTCTAAACATTGTGTGTATCTACCTCGATGGCCGTTGTCAGGCGTCTGGTGCGTCGTCGTCGCACCTCCTGATTGGGTCCAATGGTAATATCTTTGGCACTCAGTCTTCGCTTTATCGTCCGCACCATGCGTGGCTGTTGAGCAGCTGCAGCCGCCTTTGCCAGCTCCGCGTTACTCAGTTGCTTCACGTTCCTCAGCTTAAATATGCTGTTTATGATGCCAGCCACGCCGGCAGCTGCTGCACCTGCTCCATGGCGCTGTTGGGTTGACTTCTTGGGCGTGGCCATTAGAAAGGGATTGTTGCGACCCAGGAAATTAGCTGGTGGGGGTATTATGAGATCCAGCGAGCTGGTGCCACGGCTGCTGCTCGAATTCTCATCGGAGGAGAGATCACAGTTACGGCTGTTGTCGTAACGTTTCGACAAACGGAATGCTTTACGCTTACGGCTATTGCCGTTAAGGACCACGGCATAAGGTTGAGGTGGTGCGGGTGCCTGGAGTTTGCCAGTTTCCCCATCATTGGCATTATCATCGGCCAAATCGGGTGTGTGAGCCTGTGTGCTTAATTGTCCTTCAGTTGTCAGCTGATTGTTCTGCTTTTTGGCCATGTCAATGATTTGCTTAATTGGTATTTCATCTTCGCTGGTATCTGCCTCAACATCTACCTCAGCCGCTTCAGTCTCCACCTCCGCTTCGGCCTCCTCGTCCTCATCCGTGTGAAACTCGTAGACATCCTTCACCGTAGACACTCTCTTTGTGACATGCTCTCGCGTTGGCTCTTTTACATCCACTTTTTCCTCTGGCATCAGCAATAAACGGAATTTATCCACCAGCAATTCATCACTGAGTACCTCATGGGATTGCAGAAACACGCGTGGCGTTAATGGTGGACCACTGTGCCGCAGAGCATAGTAGGCGGGAGCACGCTTAAACTCGCGTCCACAAATAAAACGATCCGAGTATTCCTTCAGTGTCTGCTTGATTCGTTCCATTAGCTGCGTTTCTGGTAGTTGACGCCACTCCTCACAAATGGGCAGATGATGCCGCTGCTCTAGTATAAATGGCCAAATGTCCTTCAGTAGATGATGATACTTTTGGTGCTGATGCTTGCGCAGATTATACAACGTTATGTGCAACATATCGACCCAATCAATTTGCAGACGCCGCACAAACTCAACGCCATCGTTGCACACAGTGCAGCAGAATACAAAGAACCTAAAGCATTGAAATATAGTTAATTAGTTTAATTTAATTAATTGTGTAAATTAATCACTTACATATCGCCTCGCAGCAGCTTGCCCTTGAAGTTTTGCATGCAGTGGGTGTGAAACCAGTTGCGGCACTTGCAGCATTGCAACATGTTGTGATCAAATTTACCCGCCTTGCCGCAGTAACAATAGATTTGCTCCTCATTCACACGATGCTTCTCATCCCAGCTCAGCTTGTCCACCTGCACGAAAGACAATAGATTTGAAGTTATTGAGAATGGCTTATTAAATGTATACCAGGCTATAAATTGGCCAAGTTAACAGCACTTTTAAACTAACTTACATGATACGGCAGCTGTCGACAAATTCCAGGTGGTTTATTGGCCTCATTGAGCTGCACAATCGCTGGTTGCACCTTCATTGGTTTCGCGCAACGCTTGCAACACCAAATCCCAGGGGCAATTTCATTGGTACAACCACGATGATAGCCACGGCCACAACGTTCGCAAATTTCTACAATGTCGTGTTGTTGCGTTCGCTTGCAGGCCACGCACATGGGTCCAGTTTGATTGTTGGTGGCGTCAGTACCGGCTCCAGGGGCGCTGGGCTCATGACCCAGCTTGCGCAGTTTCTGTGGCTCACACCACTGCTCCGATTTGTCGCCGAAACGCACTAGGTATTGCTCCTCCGATTGTGCTATTATTGTGCCCAGATAGAAGCGTCCATCATTGCACTTGATGAACACATCCTCCTGCAGTTCGTAGATTATTAGAGTTGGAGCGGGGGGAGCTTGAGTGGATACAGGAACGGGACTTGGACTCTTTGTAGCTGGCGGTGGAGTAGGGGGAGTTGGTGGTGCCACTGCTGCTGCTGACACTGCAACAATGCTTTGCGTGACGTTGGCGAAGCTCTGCTTCAATTGTGTTCCCACACAACTCACGCTCTCCGGCGACTTAAGAGGTGAGCTCAGTGTCTCTGGTGTCGTTGGCGGTGTATGCGGCGTTGTTGTCGTCGAGTCCGGCTCATCAATAACAATGACAGCAGTTGATGAGGGAGTAGCAACAGCAGTAGTACTAGCAGTAGCTACTGATGAAACGCTGCGACTATTTGAGAGGCAACTACTGTTGCTGTTACTGCTGCTGCTACAGCTGCTGTCGGCAGTGCTGCTATCAATTAGTGGCATCAATGCCTTGTGCTGTATAGCGGGTATTATGGGCGAGGGCTGGCAGAGATTTGGTTCCGTATAATGATTGTTAATGCAGATATTTATGCGATCCAATACCACAGTCGACGTGGCAGCTCCAGTATTGTTATTACTAACCGGCACCAGTGGCGGTGGCTGTAATTTTGCGGCTAAATTGTTCGACGCCGTGTAGTAAGCTCCAACGGAAACCGGCGCATACAATTCAGCAGGTCCATTTGCTGAAGTTGTGGTTGATGTGGGCGTGGCATACAGCTGATTAAGTTGCTCCGTTGTTGTTTTATTTAAACTATAAACATTTGGCGCTGTGCTTATAATACGAATATTGTTTATGTTATTCGTCTTAAAGGGACTCGACTGTGCTTGTTGCTGTGTTTGCTGTTGTTGCTGCTGTTGGTGAGTGTAGTTGTTGGTGATTTGTATGCTGCTGGGATGGCCTGCTGTTGCCGCTGCCGTAGCCGTATTTGAATAGTAACGCTTTGTGCCACCAATTACTGGCGGTAACCCGCCGCCAGTGTTCGTTGCCAGATTTGGTGGCATTATTTGATAGGTTAACCATTGTTGAGGATTTGTCGTCGCCGCTGTTGTTGGTTGCGTTAAATAACTGTATGTTGTTGGCGCACCGACAGCGCCAGCGAATTGCGGCGCCACATTCTGTGGCAGACTGTTGTGTTCATGTGGTTGCAAGTGAAAGTGGTTGTTCATCATTTGTATTACTTTATTGTGCAAGTTGCTTTTGTGCGCAGTCTTTTCTATAAATCGAGAACAAAATAGTTGGCAATTTAGTTAACTTTCAATTTATACGTATGCTTTTTTTATTTTATCTCAACAACAAACTGGCGCCTTTTTCCAGCTATTTGTTGCTGTCTACATATACACATTCAAACATCTACACAACCAGACACTCACTCACACATGTTAAATGTATACACGTCCAGCATTAAAAAAAAGAGAGCACCGAAAACCGTTTGTGAGCCCTTTTGTATTCTACTTCTTACCTACTTTTTTTTCTCACGCAGTCGTGCACAATGAACTACAATTTCAGGAGCTCTTTTACATACCTTTTAGTGTGTTTTAACACATGTATTAAATTAGCATAACATTAAATTACATTCGTTTATTAGTTGTAAGTATTTTTCGGCATACTTCAGCATTATATCAAGCAAAAATGCACTAAACAATCACTTGATTCGGCAATTATAAGTGTCAGCCATTTTTCAGCATATGCAGTGTTAGCAAATGTTGCTATGCTAATTTTTCAGTGCTGGACAGTGGTTTTAAAAACGGGCCCTTTGGAGATAAATAAATAATAAGATATGGTAATAAAGCATTCAAAAATTAATAACAAGGTGTTTACTTAAAAACAATTATAATTTTTTTAATTTATAATAATTTAAATTTCAGTATCACATTTTGTCCGTTATCTGGCAGCACTGGATATGGTCATGAGATGCATTGCCTAATGTTATCACGACCACTGGTATTTATTTCCCGCTATTATAACGGCCTCCAGTATTTTTCTTCATAGGTACTAAGATTGTCGATTTGGCAACTTATTTTACAGCTTCCACCTTTGTCTACCATTCTCAGAGGACTTTAAAATGCAAGAAATTTTTACTCAAATCACATAAATTTTAAACAGTTCGTATATTAGTTCTTTAAGGGCTCCCCATTCTATCAGCTAAACAAGATAAATAAAGATATATTCCTTTGAAATTAAATGTTAATGTTGTAAAAGAGCTAGCAAATTAAATTTTTGAAAGGACATCTGTCCGGATGTGGGTGGATTGAATGGAGTTAAAATGCAACCCTGAAAATTGTCATTCACAACGAAAATGTAAACATTGCCAACGAGGAATTTCAATTATCAAAACAAAAGAGTTAAATTTAAAAAAACAATAAATAAATGCCTGAAATATATACCTTATCATATTTAATAATTATTTTTAATGATTGTTTTTTGTAATTAAACATGTACGGGGTTGTTAAGATTAGATAATATGTCAAAGTCCTGATTTAATAAAGCTCCTTTAAATAAATATTATTTTTTTCAACTACACATATTAATTAAAATATTCTACGTTTTCACAAAAATAAGATCAGTATTTTAATTAAATCAGCCCATTAATTATTATTATGATTTTGATGTGAAAACAGTAAAAGGCCAGCGTTGCCATACGAAACGTAACGTTATGTAGAACATGCTTATATTTATAAAGACTCCATATTGATATTATGAATGATACAAAAAAATAAATGTATTTGTTTATTATACATATTAAGTATAGTAGACAAAACATTTAATATTGTAATTGTGAGTGCCGCTATTCTTACATGCGTTATACAGCACTGCGTTCGATTGATGCGTAAATTTGGCGCGCCGACCCAATCAGCTGATAAACGCGGTGTCTGCTGTTTCGCTCGCACTCGCGCGCTGGTCGTTTTCGTAGTCGTTGTCGTCGTCGTCGAAAAAGCAACGACTTGATTGAAATTTTATGCATATCGTGTTGCGATAAAAACGAACAATTATTAATTTCTAAACAGTCCACAAGAAAGAGGAAATTTTGTTCATCCTTTTGCAAAAAAGTGCATCAAAATCGGAACACTTGAAGTGTAAGAAAAACGCCTCTAAAAACCCGCATTAAAACGATTTCGTGTGTGTGTGACATGAAAAAAATGCGCTGCTGGAAACAAAAAATGCGCTCGCCATTTTGACTTGAGCGATATCCAAATTTTTCACTTGCTACTATCAAAATAGGCACTTGGAATTAAGCATTCGTAAAATCAATTAATCCCAAATATAAGCCAATCCGTAAAGTGTTGTGCAAAAAATAATTAATACACGTGTTACAATTGTGCACCGAAAAATACGAAATATATTGTAGGCCGCGCCACACAAATACATGTCCACTTGAATACACTCAGGCTCACATACACGTTGCGGCTACGTGCTTGTTTTTTTTGCTGGTATTGATATTTTTGGCGGTGTATTAGTGTGCGTTGCTCCCCTCCCCGACCCCAAAGAAGCACAATAACAACAAAAACACCAAATTAGACAGTGCAAGAATAAAAAAGAGAGAAGATAGTCGTAGTAGGTAGAAATTCACCTGTGAAAAGGTTCGGTTGATAACTAAAGGTGCGGGGCACCTTGTAGCACCGACGTCGACGTCGCTATACACTACACCTGTCTCGGTCTATAAAGGAGTACACAGTATCAATAACAGCTTTTGGGACCCCTGGAAAATGGCGCATACCTCGACCACAAATCAAACAACAAGCGGCGCAGTAAAGACAGATGAAGTTAACTATTTCTTTCGGGACGAACACGGTAAGTTCGGCTAGGCGATTATCAGTGGGCGTATAAATACGTGGGCAATTGAACAGATGCCAACACCTATCACACATAGAATGTAGTAAATTTTACTTATATTTGAATGCGTAACATGTGAACATGCAGGCAATAGGCAACACAAACCGCAAGAAAAAACTACAATCATGCAAAGACTTGCGTATTTACATATATTAGTAGTGGGGAGGGGGAAATGGATGGGGGTGGGAGTGTAGCTACTACTAACTTGCATGCTCGCACACTGGCGCGTAAACGCCATCTTTTTTCTTTTTCGGTTTCCTTTTACATACAATATTTATCGCTTAATACGCTTTAAGCGCGCACACAACGCCGAGGCAAGCCATCAGCAACAACTACTACTACAGCTGCACAGCAGCAACACGTCAAAAACAAATAATAAAAAATAAAATCAAGTAAAATCGGTTGGTGTTGTCTGCTGCTGCTGCTGCCAATATACAATCACACTTCTATATGTTCGTATATACATATATAATTGTATATGTATATAGACTTAAGTGTGTGTGTGTGTGTGTGTGTGAATACACCGCCGGGCAGCGACAACAGCCACGCCGTTCGCCCAGTTGGCGCTCAGTCAAACACACACTTGAAAATTGTGTACGCTGCTCGCTGGCTATACATCTATGAGATACTTCTACTTCCACAGTTCTTTTTTATCTCCAAAACAGCTGATGGTAGCGCTGCAGTCGCCGGCAGGCTTTCCACTGACGCACGCTTTTTACTCCTTTGAATAATAAATCTTAAATTTTTTAAAATATAGTAACAGGCGGGGATAGCATGGGTTTGTATGTGTGCGTGTGTTTGTGACGAAGGCAAAGTAGAATAACTAAAACTGCGTGACATTTTGCAATGTGTTACAAAAAGCTGGGAATAAAACACTCACACACATACAAACACAAGCTCGGATAGATCACATATACACACAATCATAGATACACCATGTACACACTATCACGTATTCTTCACACAGATACTCTTCATGCAGATAGAAAAAAAGTTAAAGCCCAAAATGGGCAAACACCAAACATGTGTAGCAGCGACTGCGCAGCGACGTCGCGGCGTTGACGCCGGCAGAGATGTTGTTATTGCCACTCTATTGAGTGTGAATGTGTGCGTGTGTGTATGTGTGAGCGCATGTGCTGTTTGTATGAATGAGTGAGCAGCGTCGACCGCACGCCGGCTAACCGGCCTGCAAGGCTGACTGCTGAGCATGTTTGACAGTCGTTAGGCTGAGTCATTTGTATGTGTGTGTGTGTGTGTGTTTTGTAACTGTGTGTTAGTTGATATTTTTAGTTTCGACCCTTTTCTTTTTGCGGTTTTCCTGTTTATTCATAACCACATCCATAATTATATCCACATACAAATATGCTTGTATTTTTGTTTGTGTTATTTACTCAGCTTTTTGTTAATATTATAATTATGCAAATGTTAACGCAGCAGGTGAATGATTAGCATAATGAAAGATGTAACTGAAATGGTTAGAGAAAAAGCCGGTTTCAGTTCAGCTCCATCAACAGCACCAGGGTTGTATAAACACAGAAAGATCACGATATTTTAAACTCAATAATCGACTGCAAGTAGTGCGATCATCACGTGCTGTTTTCTATGTGTCCATATGTGTGTGTGAGTGTGCATGTGTGAGTTTGTGCAGTTTCGATACATCCTTGCCAGACGACCGCATTTTGGTCACCCTCACCACCCCATGTCAAGTAATGAGAATTCTTTCGTATTTCATTTCTTCTTTTGCTTTGCTCCACACACGTTGGTGGTGTTCTTCATGTTGTTGTTGTGAACGACTTTGTTGCTTATTATTGTGTTGCTTTGGTTTGCGCGCTACGCTTTCGTTTCCTATACACTCACATTCGCCGCAAATGAAACAGTAAAGAACGACAGAATCGACAACAACAACAACGGAGACGGCGTCGGTGACAGCGACGGCGACTGCGCTGCATTCATGCATGCTCGTGTGAATGCGTGTGAGTGTATATGTTTATGTGTGTTTGTGTTTGCATTTGGGCTTGTGTGTGTATATGTGTATGCATTTCAATTGAAGCGAACCCAGCAGAACTTTCGAGCATGAAAAACTTGCATCTTTCTTTTGACTGTGTGTTTATTGGGTGAGATACACATTTGTTCAGCCCTAAGCCGTGTAATCACGTGGTGGTCTTATTTGTACAGCTTGAAAACATGCTTATTTAAAGCATATTTTATGCGATTTATAACAAAACAATTACGAATATTTTAGGACAAATCGCTAAAATGCTAAAACCAGTGCAAGTGAAGCAATCGCAATCCACAGATCATCCAAAATCCAGTATGGTCTTTCCCAGCAGTTCGGCGCGCAACGGCGGCAGCGGTGGCAGCAGCAGCGGCATCGGTAATGTGGGACGCATGGGCGCCTTCAGTCAAATGGTAAGAAGATCTACTAACTGTAAATTAAATGATTAATTAACTTAATTTGGTGTCAAGCAGAGTACAACGAATCAGGGACAATTCATACGTCTTCAGGATGGCTACATAACGATTCCAAAAACCGAAAGTAAGACAATTAAACACACGGCATTAAACAATTGTATTTAAAATGGAATTTTCTTTGTTTTTATTTATTTGATTAACAAAACAGATACTTCATATAGCACAGCTGTGTCAGCGCAGAAAACCAACGCTGGAGGTGGCGGAGGAGGCGAGGTGGTAAGTACACGATGTCACTTAAAACTGCTCCCGATTTAAACTCTATTATAATAACTATAATTGTATTTATTTATTTTTATTTTCGCATGTACACACAGATAAAGAGCGGACGATATGAGAAATATACGCCAAATAATGCCATGAAAATGAAATCGAAACTGTAAGTTGTAAATGTAAATGACATTATCTAAATATAGACACTATAATCATGGTGATTATCAATGTTGTTGTTTTCCAGGCACGCCATACAGAGCAGTCCCATACACACAACGCCCGCCTCGTCATCGTCAGTGCAAAGAAAACGAAAGCCAGATAAAGCGGGCAAGGGACTTAGGCACTTCTCGATGAAGGTGTGCGAGAAGGTGCAGGAGAAGGGCAAGACAACGTATAATGAAGTGGCTGATGATTTGGTTACCGAAGAACTGAAGAACAATTCATATGATACCAACTGTGATCAAAAGAATATCCGGCGTCGTGTCTACGATGCACTCAACGTACTGATGGCAATCAATGTCATTTCCAAAGACAAAAAGGAAATCCGTTGGATTGGTTTGCCCGCCAACTCAGCAGAGGTAGAGTCGACATAGTTAACTCTTATTTCCATACAGTACTAACGATTCTTTTCACTCTTCCAGCAATTTATGGCTCTGGAGGTGGAGAACCACACGCGTCGGGAACGTATCAAGCAAAAACATGAAATGCTTCGTGAATTGATCATGCAACATGTGGCATTCAAGAGTCTTGTGGAGCGAAACAAACGGGCGGAGAGTCAGGGTGTGGTGCCATCGCCAAACTCATCCATTCAGCTGCCGTTCATCATTGTGAATACGCACAAATCGACCAAAATTAATTGCAGTGTAACCAACGACAAGTAGGTTTACTTAATACTCCATTAAAATCATTTGTTTAATCACTAACTTAATCTCTACAGATCCGAGTACATTTTTAAGTTCGACAACACATTCGAAATGCACGATGACATCGAGGTCTTAAAGAGAATGGGTCTACTGATGGGTAAGTTAATCATTTCTAAGTAACAAATAGTTTTAACTGATAGCAAATTTGGATTATTTGCAGGCTTGGATAAAGGCGAGTGTACGGCGGAGAACATTGAGCGGGTCAAGGCTTGGGTGCCACCAAATCTTGCCAAATATGTAGAAGGTAAGTGGTATAGCATAAGAAAGGATTTAGCCTTACTTAAACTGTATTATTTTATAGCCTACGGCACTGGAAAAGTGGGCGATCCGATTTACGATTCGGATGACGAAGACAATGACTTTAATTCGTACCTCGAATCAACCAATGAGTCTCAAAGCTTTGCACAACACACACAGCACACCACCGATGTTGAATTCAAGTCGGAGGTGGACGATGATGAGCTCGATGAGGACATCGATTGAGCTGACGATGATGTGGTGAACGTTTCATGGGCGATGGCATCCAATGTGGATGCTGGCGATGCCGAGGATACATTTAGTTTTACCTTTATTAACGCTTTGTTGGGATTGCCACGCCCACTTGGTTAGGGTGGTCCAAATTCTCTCATTTGTCGTTCTTTACACCCACACACACACATGTTTGTTTGTCAATGAGACTTGATTATGCTATACATACATAAGTTTAAAGAAAAACATTTAATTACTATATATATTTGGAGTTCAGTTTGTATTTTTGAAGTATATTTTTAAGCGCAAAACAATTTAAATTTAATGTTCTAATTAAGCAAAACACAAAAGAAACAAAACAAAAAAAGATTGTATTTTAGTGAAAATATACAAATATTAAAATTGTCTGTCTTCGTTTTTAGTTGTTAAACGATTTGCTGCTTAAACAACAACAAGATTGAACAAATGTTTTATAAAATTTCAATGAAATGTTCATCACGAATATTGTAAATGTGCGTTAAGCCCAATACACACTGTACTGTACACACCAAAATCCTTGAAATGACAGCAATAATAAATGCAAAAATATTTTTAGAGCGACAAGTTGCAGTTCAAACTGCAGACAAACAAAAACAAAATAAAAAATTAAATAAAATGGAGGAAAGTAAAGGAAAAGGAAGAAAATTATAAAAGCATATGAAATATGTTTATTTGCCTAATATTAAACACGACTTAAGTTTAATACATATATTAAAAGGAAAAACGTTGTTTCACCCATTTTTCAAATGAATTTCTCAAGAATCGTTCAGTTAGAAAACAAATATATTTATATATAATACATTATATACCTAAAAAGTAAAAAAGTAAATGCAAAAAATAATCAACCTACCTATTTAGTAATAACAAACTATTAATGCATCGATATAAATCTAGAATTTATATTTATACATATATACATAATAACTATTATTGAAATTACTTCAAATGATAAATGAAAACAAATGCATACAAATTTAGTAGAAAGTGAAGCAAAAACAATGTACATTTAAGAGTCGAGCTGTAGTTGTGTAATAAATTTAAAAATACATATTTCATTTTGAAAATGGGATTATCGACAAAGAGCAAATACAAAAAAATAACAAAAATTATGGATAAACAATACAACAACAGAAAACCAAGTAAATAGGCAATAAAGTGAATGCATATTGTAAAATATGATTAAAAAAAAGTAAATCCTAAATCTTTTAATCTGAAATTCAACAAATCCGTTTTGAATGGTAATAATTTATCAAATGTTTATTAAGATTTTGGGTTCGAGTGTTTGCTTTCTTTAAACAAATTAATTATTGAGTGAGCGGAATGTTTATCCTGCGGGTTCTGGCCAATCTCGTGGAAAAATGTTGCGAACTTATAAATTAAACAAACTGACAAAATTACAGTCGAAAAGTTACCACATTTCCTGACTTAAATCAAAACTATTATAGAATTTACTTTGGCTTAATGCTAAATCTGGAACGAGTTCCTTTCAAGCAAAACCTTCGTCCAGGATCGTTGTCGCCGTGGTCGGTGGACCCAGCGGTTCCTGCTGCTGGGCAGCCAGATTAAAGTCGTAGTTCATTTGTTGCTCAAACGGTGGACAGGGGAATGCATTTGACGACAGGTTCATCAATTCAGGCTGTGGTTGCATTGGCTTATTAAATTCCTGTTTCTCCTGGCTGATTTGCTTTGGGGATTTAACATAGTTAATGGGTATAATGCCAGAGGTCTGGCCATTTGTTGAAGCCAGTGCCCAGCCAGTGTTGAGGAGCTGCAGGGTCTGTTGAATCTCACGGGGTGCCACCTGTACGGTTTGACCCGCACGCAGCGACAGTTCGCTCTGATTACGAGCCTGAAAATCGTAGACGGCTTGCGTTTGTATCGGAGCAGTCCACTTGGCGGGATTCCGAGCTGTTTTTATAAACGAAACGTTCCAAATTGAAGGTTTAAGCATTTGCGAAGTAAGAAATCAAAACGAGTTTGCGCTTATCAGAGCAATTTGCGAGCTCTCTAATCTGGATGAGCTGGGTCAGTACAAAGTGTGCTCTGATAAGATAAATGATACGCTCAATGTACGTAAACATACCTTCCTCCTGCGCTGTATTCGTAACGGTGCCTAGCAACTTCATGATCAGGTAGGGTGCGGTGAAGATGAAACTAATGAAGGCCAACACGGGCCATGGCGAAGTGCCTTTGCGAGGTAGCTGTGGTGCATTTCCCTGCTGTCCACCCTTATCGTTAAGAGCTTCGGCGAATGCCTTTTTGAATGCCTCCGATGAAGGGTCCAAGTTGGACAGACGCAGCCAGTACAGTATTCTACACAAAACGAATTATAATTAATTTTAAATATACAAGAGTGCTCACAGTGACTCACTTTCTGTATATCCACTTCAAGCCGCGAAAGATGGCAAACGATGCCCAGAACTGGCTGAATACGCTGCGCAGACGCCCAAAGTTTGCAGCCACGCCCAGGATAGCACGAAAGGAACTCGTGAGTGCGAAGAATGTAGAATCCAGCATAGATGCGATGTTGGCAATTGCAGACACCAGCGATTCAATGCTTTGGAAAGCGGGACGAGAACTAGCCTCAGCCATTTGTATGAATCTCTGCTCAGGATCATTTCCATTCATTCCACCAAATCTGTTATAAGAGCCATAGCCGCCTCCAAAGCCACCAAGGCCTCCCAAGCCACCATACCCGCCGTAGCCACCATAACCACCGAATCCACCAGCACCGTATGCACCTGTATTGTAGCTTCCAAAGCCCATGCCGTAGCCTCCTGTATTGCCGTAGCCCCCGCCATAGCCGTAGGAATTCTGCTGGAAGGGAGACTGTGGTAATGGCGGGGGAGCTGCGAGTGATCTTACATTTCCGTATGGTGTGCTCAACATGGGCGAGTCGTTTATTACAGCGCTACGCAGATTGTTGTTATCTCCCATGGTGCTAAAGAGTAACTAACTTTAATTTAATGAACTTTGGCCCAACAGATCGACGTTCAGTTTATTTTACCTACCTTTGTTTACC
The DNA here is from genome assembly GCA_018152125.1 of Drosophila dunni. Classification (NCBI taxonomy): domain Eukaryota; kingdom Metazoa; phylum Arthropoda; class Insecta; order Diptera; family Drosophilidae; genus Drosophila; species Drosophila dunni. The sequence goes on along the minus strand of JAECXC010000339.1, from coordinate 7,864,654 downwards.
AACTCAATGCCACTTGGGTGAAATGCTGCTTACGACCCTGTTACTTTGTGCGTTGTCTTAATTAAAATCTTTCCTTCGCGACGAACGAATTAAATTTTAATATTATTGGACACAACATTAGCTTTTTCTTTAATTCATTAGTTTTTGATAAGTTATCGAATCAGCTGACGATTATTTAGCTATATCGATAGGCAGCCGAGTGGTGTTTTCTGATTCGAGCATAAACTATCGATGGCGAACAAACAATTTGAATTAACGGTTCATAATGAATAAAATTTATTTTTAAATGGAAGCTAATAAATTTTTTACTCTAACCAATACACGTGCATTGTGTAAAATATTTCATTTACCAAATTACACTTTCATTAATGCCGGCTGGCAATATTTTGAAAATGTGGCAACTCAGGAGCTTTGGAGCTGCCATATTATCGAATATAAACAAATCCAGTGTTATTATTTAAGGACGCAGTCAAACTAACTTCATAGCAATATTTATTATTATAATTCCAATTTAAATTTAAAAAAATAATTCAAATTCGGCCAATTAAATGGCAAACAGCAAAGATATGTGCCTACGGGAATGGGCGCCGCTTACTGATGTAATGGAGCTTATTCCAGCAGCACGGCGAGGATTCTTTCCATCGAATCTAAATATCACCTGTGTGGATGCCATTGAAGATTTTCTTGCTTTGGGCAGCGATGCAGGAATCGTATTTTGGTATAATCGTCGCTCCGGCGAAATGCAGAAGCTTAAAGCTGAGGTTAGTGGGGGTTTTACCCTCAAACATGACTCACATGTCCACAGCTATGCGTGATGGTTAATCATTATGTTTTTTGTGTTCTTCCCCTTCCACAACCAAATGACAATGAACTTAAGGTATCCACGCGTTTTACGTGCGTAAAGATAGTGAATTCTGTTGAATATATGGTGGCAGCTGGCAGTGCTAACGGTCAAGTTAGCGTTTTTCAAATACAAAAGGAACTCCCACCGGACCTGGACTTGGTCGCGCCCTGTACACGAAGTAAGCCGGTCGAACGCTACACAATTCGAGACCTACATCGCTGTGTGGTCAGTTGCTGTGAGTGGTCGAAGAATGGCATGAAATTGTACTCGGGCGACCGACAAGGAGTCGTTGTACTCACCGAATTCGACTATCAAACGGTATGTGGACTAGAAATCTTTGTTTGCTTTGCCCTTATGCTCCCAATCATTTCCAGCATTTGAGCAAATCTTTGGAAATACTCAGCGAGGCTTACGAGATAGTACAGCTGAGTTTACACCAGAGCTACCTGCTGGTGGCCACTCTCTATCGCTGCATTGTCTGCCGTCTGGACCTGCAGACCAATAAGTGGCAGATTACCCAAGTAGGCAGAAAGGATCGCAAGCAACTCATCGACTGCGGTGGTGTATTCCTCAAGCAATCCACAACGAACCAGAATGTGCCGCAAATAGTTTGTGGTCGGCCAGGATTACGCTTTTGGATTGCCGATGCTCTGGGCAATGTCTCCAGGACCATAATCTTTAATGACGCCGTGCTGCGTAGTCCAGTCTGGGAGATACCGCTGCTGAATCCCAAGCAACGGCATCAGCTACCAAGTGGCGACAACTCTACTATTGCCGGCGGCAGTGCTGCGCTTGTGGCTAGCAAAAACTTTCGCGAGATGAATCTATATGATGGACAGGATGCTCTATTAGTTACCCATGACGATGCAGCATTGTATATTCTTAATCTGGAGCGCCTGAGGGTTGAAGCTGTGGCACGTGGCTTTCGCAAAATTCTGGACTTTTGTGTTTGTGGCAAAGAGATTTTTGTGCTGGAAGGCGAACGATCTCTGCTCCGTTTGGCACCGCTACCCGAGCGTCCCAACCGCATGGCCAAGGTTATATTCAATCCACTGATGCCGCCACCGCTGCCCATGCAGGGAGGCTCCCATTACTCTGTATTAGATCTGGAATCTCCACCCGAGATGGAGCCAACACTCAACTGCGCGGAGGAGTGTTTCGAGATGCCGCCGATAGAAAAACTTGACTTGAATGTGCCCGTTGAGCTGGCGGTAGAATCTCCATTGACTCAGCAAAACCGTCGCATGGAAATCTTCAAACGTATTGGCGAAATGGACTTTGATCAACCCATTTTACATGCCACAGGCAATCAAAGGAAACGCAAGATTTCAAAGGGAAAACAGAGTGCCTGCTCAGAGGGGATTGTGGAAATTGGACAGGAGACGCATGAGCACAAGTTGCCCTTGACCAGCTCCGCAACGCTAATGGACGCCAGTTACTGTCAATTGGAGAAGTAAGTAAAGCACATCGTAGTTAACAGCATCACTAATACAATTTCTTTACAGCAACGGTTTGGTCTCCCCCGTGGACATTAATGCAGCCTTAAAGCAGCATTTCCCTGATGCACTGACGCCAACGGTGGACAAACAAACTAAAGCATTGGCAGCCGAACTGAATATACCAGAGGTTCCAGCGTCGCCCGTTAATGCAAAGGAGTCCAGTGCACCACAGACACCACAGCTGAGTGAGTCTCTGCGCCACTGTTATCCCACCGGCCATGAGACGACCAGTGTGCAGACAGTGCCGCTCAAGAGTCTAGACATAACACATGTCGAGGAGTATATAAGTGGCCAGCCAGTGGATGGCATTTGTCCGAGCACCTCCAAAGCTGCGTTAGCTCCACTCAAGTTTGTTACAACCCAACCAAAGTCCGCAGAATCTCCCGATCGGGATTATAACAGTTTTCTGCCCGATTTCCGTTGTGCACAGGATCCGTTTAAGAAACCGGAGCCACTGGCCACAGCCGACTCGAGTGCATCCAGTGAATGGGAGTTTCTGGATAACTAAACAGTCCAGTATTACTAATACATTTCATTAATTTTAGTATAATTAAGCTGTTCTAAGTTTTCTGCACAGTTTAATTAAATTTTTTCATTTATTTTTAGTTTCGTTTTAATTGTTTGTGCTTCAAATTGTGATTATATTGAGTGTTAATGTTGTTAAATTAAAGCTTATTGTAAATTATACTTAGCGTAATTAAGCTTAACTTAAATTAGTATTAGCTACGGTTTTAAACACACCCACACACACACATCTGTGAAACGCACCCACGCAGCTAACTCATTTTTACTATAAATTATAAATGAAATGATTTACATAATTCAATAAATTTAATGTAATATAAAATAGTTCATTAGACTCCAGACGCAGGAAGCGAATAAACCGCTGATAAAATATAATTATATATACAATGTATGTATATTTCTATATATTATATATGTAGATATAGTGTCGCATGTGAGGGAAACGAGACGCCCACGCGAGAGACGCTCACATGAGAGATTACTGTACCACGAACCCTTGAAAAACTAATAGATTACCGTTATACGCTGACTTATACTTAACCCCATAGATCTCTAGTTTGGAGACCTTTTACTTAGGTACTTTTCTTCTACAGAAAAACTTCCATAGAAGCAACCAGAAGATATCCAATTCCTGCCAGTTCTGCCCACTCAAAGTTTATATTGATAAACAAATTGGTAATTTAAGACCAGCACCCACCCAATTGACGGCAATAATGGAAAGTTTCCGAGGTTTCTAGAAGAAAACCAGGAGCTATATGTAGTTGGTTGGTTGATTGATAACCTTGGAGTAATAAGATCCCAAGCAACTTGAACCCCTAGCATTTCTACCCCCTTAAAATCATAATAAATAAATTAAAGCTCGGGAATTTTCCACAAACTGTATTATGCAGTGATTGAAATTAAATTCGTGAATTATGAAGGGGAAGCGATAAGCATCACTTAATCAAATGGAGAAAACAGGAAAATCTCCAAGTTGCGGATTTCGACATGAACGGACTTGTTCAGTCTGCACTTTACAGCTGCTAACAGGTATGTCCTAAATAGAAAGTAATAGTTTTTACTAACAGTTTTTAAATTAAGTAAATTAATTAATTTTTAACAATATTTCCCATTGGTCTCAATACTTTTGCATATTCTCTTATAGCGATCTGGACTCAACCAAAAATCACACACACAAGCACAAACGCTGGCAGAAAATACATGTACGTGTATGTAAGTGCGGAAGTGTAATTGTGTGGGTGCCGCAAGCACCAAACTTACTCTCTTCTCTTTCAGAATTTGACTCTCTGCACGACAAAGCCGGCAAATTTTCGTTGTGTTTCTCTTTGCTGAACAAAGAGTTCTCGCCAATTCAATTGGCGGCCACGGCCATAAAAGCGGGCTGTGCTTCGCTCTTGTTCTCATTAGACGTTGAATTTTTGCTTGGAACGGATCATTTTGACCATCGGCACGAAATTCGCGGCAAAATCAGCAGCGGCTGCACTGACAAGTGGGAAAAGAGGGTGAAAGAGAAAGATAGAGCGCTAGAAAGAGGAGGCACATACAGTTCCTGTAACAAAACAAAACACGCGATAAATTAAATAAACAAAAGTGGGTGTATAAAGGGATAAATAAAGAAAAAACTAACAAACTAAAAATGAAGCCCACCAAGAATTCAACGCTGGAAATCATTTCACCCAAGGTACACGTGGACAATGACTTCATTGAGACGGACTACGAGTACCAAACATCTCATGTAAAACGCAGCGCCGCTGGACAATTGCAGGTAAGTGTCTCCCTCCCTTCTCTACACATCAACGTTTCCGAAAAGGAGGAGCACAATTAAAAATAGCAACAGTTGCATAAGGACATAATGAGCTTAACCGACATTAACTACACACATACACATGCATATTGTATTTAATATTCTCGACTCTTCTCCAGCTGCGGATAAGGTTAGGATTACACGTATGTATGTGTGAATATGTGTATGTGTGTGTGTGCTCGCCAAATTTCCATTGATTAGCAGATGGGCAGCCATAAATATTGATACTCAGCAAATAAAATTTATTATGGTGTCATAGCCAAAATATTAATTATAACCTGCCTAGCAGGAAAAAAATATTGTAGTGTGGGTGGCAATTTTATTTTATTGATTCTTGTACACATTTTCCGAAACAGCTGATAAAGCAGCCGCAAAAGCCTGATAATTGACCATTCCCATTTATGCACACGCACGCACACATGCAAATTTGTACATACATACGTGTACGTACACACATGCATACTTATCCCGTATCCCATTTTAGTGGCGTGTTTCCCGCTCTACACTGCGCAGGCGCCAACTATAATTATAATTGTATGTAAACTCATAACTCAAATTGCAATTGATTCGTCTCGAATTTTGTCTTTGTGAATTTGTTATTTATTAGCGCTATCTTATTCTCGCATGTACATACATACTTACATGTATTCTGTTTGTAAATAGAAACTGCGTCTCTGTTTACCGTTAAGCTGGCCAGGGTTGACCTGGCGCCACTTGATGCACATTCTTTGTTCAAGGTCAATGTTATGGCCGCAATCGCCAGCTGATATGCGTCTGCTGAGAGAGAGAGCAGCTCTAAGAGTAGTTGTCTGCAAAGAGCGAGTCTGCGACGCTCTTCAACAAGTTGCAGCGCATGTTGCTGCAGTTTTGTTCGTTTGAGTACATTTCCATGCAAAATGGGTACTTTACCATGCAAAGTGGGTACATTATGTTAAATGTACCAGCTTGTAAGAGCATTTTTGGTACCTTTTTAATAGAGATGATTAACATTGAACAAAACTATTGAAATTAATAGTAATGTTCCCAATGTTGAAATAGTTTCAATTTTAACGCAACCCACATCTGTTTTCTATATTTCCGATATAATACGTAATCAGAACAGCTGTCAGCAGTTGGCAGCCTCTGTACCCAAACTCCCCTATTTGTTTCTAGGCAAATAGTTTTGAAGCAAACGGCAGACAAAAGATGAAAGAATTTTCTTATTGCTCTTGACATTAACCTGATCGCAAGATATACATACATATTCCAGATTCTGGATTTCAGACTTAGCATATGCTAATAGTTAGTGATGGGCTGCGATTTTCGCAAGTCACTCTTGATTAACACCCGGCCGGCAAATGGGCTAACAACAAGTTTATAAATTATTTATTTATTTATGTATCTGTATGTGTTTATGACATACATATTTATAAGTCCATAAGGCAGCTAATGAACGTGATAGCAGCACAGTCCACATAGATACAGGTGTACCTGTAGAGGCGCACCTGTCTTAACAAATCGGAGACAGTGTCTTGATCTTTAATTAGTTAAACTATCTTTCAGCTTGTGTGGAGAAGTAGAGTTCACACCACCGTTATATACCCTGTGTAGCAGATTTATACAGTAAGTTTATCTAAACAGCGTACAGTACCCAAATTGGGTACAGCTGGTTTTACTTTCCGAGGCGGTTAAGAACTGTGCCCCATTTGTAACAGTTTAGGTACACCCCTCAGCACAGGGTACACACGTCAGGCGATGTTCCAACCCAAGCCCAGTCACGTCTAACTTATCAGACCACAGACCGATCCCACCGATAAGCTAATTGGCAGTAGACCACTTCTTGGTATAGGCCAGGAATATGTTAACTGATAATTGATAACTGATAACACACTGAATCCCAATTTCTTATCACTTGCAGGTGCACCCGCAGACCACATCTCTCAAGATAAGAACGGCCCGGCATGTGCCCAAGCTGGGAGTCATGCTGGTTGGCTGGGGTGGCAACAATGGCTCCACCTTGACTGCCGCACTGGAGGCCAATCGTCGCCAGCTGCAGTGGCGCACCAAGACGGGTGTACAGCAGGCCAATTGGTTTGGTTCCATTACCCAGGCATCCACGGTGCTCATTGGCTCCGATGAGAGCGGCAGTGATGTCTATGTGCCGATGAAGGAGCTGCTGCCGATGGTGGAGCCCAACGACATTGCCATCGATGGCTGGGACATTAGTGGCTATAATTTGGGCGATGCCATGCGTCGTGCCGAGGTGCTGGATGTGGCTCTGCAGGATCAGCTCTATGATCAGTTGTCGGCTTTCAAGCCGCGTCCATCCATCTACGATCCGGACTTTATTGCCGCCAATCAGTCGGAGCGTGCGGATAATCTCATTGCGGGCACCAAGCTGGAGCAGTATGAGCAAGTGCGTCGGGACATACGCGACTTCCGGCAGCGCAGCGGCGTCGAGACCGTCATTGTGCTCTGGACCGCCAACACGGAGCGTTTCTGCGATGTGAAGCCGGGTCTGAATGGCACCAGCAAGGAGCTGCTGGCCTCACTGCAGGCCAACAAGCCAGAGGTGTCGCCATCGACCATCTTTGCCATGGCCAGTATTGCCGAGGGCGTAAGTATTAACCCTAGAGTCTATTCCGTAGCAACTTACTGAGCTCTTTCCTACTCTTTCCAGTGCACGTACATTAATGGATCACCCCAAAACACTTTTGTGCCCGGCCTGATTGAGCTGGCGGAGGAAAAACAGGTCTTCATTGCTGGCGATGACTTCAAGTCTGGCCAGACCAAGATCAAGTCGGTGCTGGTGGACTTCCTTGTGGGCGCTGGCATCAAACCCGTTTCGATTGTCAGCTACAATCACCTGGGCAACAACGATGGCAAGAACCTATCGGCTCCCCAGCAGTTCCGTTCCAAGGAGATCTCCAAGAGCAATGTCGTGGACGATATGGTGGCCTCCAATAACGTGTTGTACACCCCTAAAGAGCACCCCGATCATGTGGTGGTCATCAAATATGTTCCTTATGTGGGCGACAGCAAGCGTGCCATGGATGAGTACACTTCTGAGATCATGATGGGTGGCCACAATACGCTGGTCATTCACAACACCTGCGAGGATTCCTTGTTGGCCACACCCCTCATCCTGGATCTGGTTATTCTCGGTGAGCTGAGTGCCCGCATTCAACTGCGCAGCGCTGAACGTGAGGCTGCTCCTTGGGTGCCCTTCAAGCCGGTTCTCTCGCTGCTCAGCTACCTGTGCAAGGCTCCGCTCGTGCCACGTGGCTCCCAGGTGGTCAACTCGCTGTTCCGCCAGCGTGCGGCCATCGAAAACATTTTGCGTGGCTGCATTGGACTGCCGCCCATATCGCATCTGACTCTGGAGCAGCGGGTATAAAGAAATCCTTGAGGAAATGACTATCTGTGTATTAATTTTGTTTCTAATCTTTGCAGTTTGATTTCACCAGCATCACCAATGAGCCGCCACAGAAGAAGGCCAAGCTGTTGGGTCAGAACTGTGCCGTGGAGTCCAACAACGCCAAGCTGCAGGCCAATGGACACACCAATGGCACCAAATTGGCTACCAACGGAAATGGACACTGAGAACTCCTGGGCAAACAGAAGCTGTTTGGAGCAACTAGTAGTATATATATGTATCCGAATACATATATCTATCTAAATATATATGTAATTGCTTAAGTGCAAACTAGTGTAAGCTTATAATAATCAAATTAAAATTCAAAACTTAAAAACAAAGTGAAAGTGGGTGATTAAAGTTTGAGAGCAGCTGACTTCACACAGTGAACAAAATTCCAATTACAGTTTGAAGCCCTTACTCTTACAGTTTGAATCGCCTGTTCTGCCGTAGCTTTCAAACTACTCACAGTGAACGGCAGCAATTCAATTACAGTTCTGTAGCTCTCAAACTACACAGTGAACGACAGCAATCCAATTACAGTTGTGAGGCCTTTACGCTTACAGTTCGAGTCGCCTGTTCTGCCGTAGCTCTCAAACTACACAGTGAACGACAGCAATCCAATTACAGTTTTAAAGCTCTTACACTTACTGTTTGAGATACCAGCAGAGTCGTAGCTCTCAAACTTTAACGCGCACGGTGTGTAAATTGATCAATTCATCAATGGAATTTCAAATTCATTTCGCCAAATATGACGCCATCGCGAATTCGAAACTTAAATAGTTTATCAATAAAAATATTTATTTGAATTCCCCATATGGTACTTATATGTGTATGTATGGGAAGATAAGTGTAAACATTTATGTATACAAATTCTTGAAACGAAATGCATAAAATTTACAAGTAATTTGTGAGTTCTCATGTTTAACAATCAAAAATGCTGGTGAAGTGTGTGTGCTAGACTACATGATACCCTGTGCACAGCTGTGACAAAGTTTAGCTTATCGAAAGCAGAAACGAGCCATAGATGGCGCTAGCACTGCTTTCGCTGTTGTGCGTGAAATAATTTATTCAACAAATTAGCGATTTATGGAAGGAAAATAGCTTTTAATAAATAAAATTGTAGGTAAGTCAACAAATAATTTGTGTACTTTTTTAGGCAAAGTAAAACGACATTGATACTGATTAGATTGTAGTTTCCGTGCTCAGCCTAAAAGTAGACTCGTAAAATTGCACAAAACTCAACGAAGTTTAAGTCGAGAAAAGCAGCAAATAATTTAAATTAAAGTGTCTTAATTTCTGTTAATTAACCTAATGTCACTACAGTGAAACTTCACAATGATGAATGGTCGTCTCATCAGCTAACGGCTTGTAATATGATTCCACCTTGTGATAGTTCTACTCTTTAGCTAGATCTGATAAGGTTGGCCTATTAAACATGACCATTTCTATGGGTGTAATTAGTGGTTTCCGTGGATTTATTTAAGCACTCGAAACTTATTTTCTTATGGAGCTCGGGGCCCTGTAACAAGTAAGTAATCAAGCGATAGTATCAAGAGTCGAGTGTGTCCAGAGACTCCAGCGATTGAAGGGATTCGAAAGCACTTAATTGAATGCCTTAAAGCTCGTTAAAGCACTTGGATATTGTTGTGTATAGATACTTAGATATAAAGTTGTATCTTTTGGTCGAGTGGAAGGCGTAGCTCTTGGTCTCCCTCTCCCACTCGCGTTCTCTCGCTCTGACTACAGAAAAAGGCTTGGCATGTCAATGTCAAATAGTCAGACTAACGGTTCCTGTGTGCCTGTGTGTGTGTGTGGGCATAAATTTCGTAAAATAGTTTAGGGCGTGGCATCAAACACATTTCACATTACGTTCTGAAGGATTTGCCATAATTTTGACCTGAACAAGGAACTGAAAACATTTCTTGCGTGCAAAAATGTCAAAAGCTGGACACAAACACACTCAACCCACACACACACGCTCACACACACACACACATGTGCGCATCACTCACATGTGTAACGCAGTGCTGCCAATTTAGCTAGTTTTAGCTGCTGTAAAAAAAGTTTAATAACTAAGAAAAAGTTTAATTTGCTGATTTATTTTATTAATATTTTATAACATAATAAACATTTGGTAAAATTAAAATTTATGTAGGAATAAATTTATTATCTTAACTATAAAATTTTTTTTATTTGTCTTAACCTATTTTTAAATTATTTTAATAGCGTAATTTTAATTTTCTTTAGCTGTATTTTAGCCAAAATTTTAAATTTCGTACGCCTATTTTTTTTTTTTCTACCAGACTCCCCTTTCTGTCCTTGGAAGTAAGGACAACACTGGTCGAAACTCTTGTTTCTAAGCAGCCCAGACTGTTAACGTGGCCTTGAAGGGTTTGTTTTTTGTTTATATGGTCAGGACAGACACGTGCTAATGATTAATTATAATCATTTTGAACGCGAGTTAAGCATTCGATTGTGCCAGCGTTGAGTACTTGTGCGCTAACGGTACCATAACGGTACATTTTGTGGTTGGCAACATTATGCAACCCTGGCAAGCACAACATTGAAATTGGAGATCTGCCGACGATAATGATCATAATGATGGCGATGCCTTAGAAGTGAGCTGAGACGACATAGTTTCATGTATTTAATCAGCCGTATTAACTAGCTATTTATTAGGTATGACTAACGATACCCTGTAAGTGGGGTAGAGCAGTAGGGGGTATATTGAAGCGAGCATAAAGAGTGTTTAACTAAAGACCTTCCTTTAGGACGCCGCACTCAAGAGGAGTACAGGGGCTTAGTGGGTTTGTCAGCAGCGAAACGACTAGGGTTAGAGTGACCAAATTACCACTTTATGTATATGGTACCACTCCAACCAACTACTGTATCCTATAGCCTCCACTACTGTACGGTGTACAGTCGACTTTCTAGACTGACTGGTGACGGAACTGTTTGGAATTTTTGAAGCATAAAAATGAAAAAAAATGAGTAAATTGCGAAATAATATCTAAAATTACTTGTATGATAAAAAACTGCTGGTTTGCATGCGATAAGAAATAGTTTATAATCTTAGAACCCCCCTAGGGCTCCCAGCATAAAGATTCGATTACCATTCGTCTTAGAAAAGAAATTGTTTGCTGGAAATCCAGAAAGCTTCACAGAAGTCCCAGTTGTAAAATGATGAAATAATTGAGTTTGAGGTTTTGGTGTTAAATGAGGCATCATAAATGTATAAATAAGTTCAACGGGACCCCCACAAGTAACTAGTTGTCAGATAAATATATTTAGAAACAAGGAAAAAGGCGTTTGGGCCTTATCAAGGGCGTGAGTCACCGTAGAAACTAATTAAGAGTGCGAACGGACCGATCGTATCGATCGAAGGAAAGTATTAGCTAATATAATAATCATAAAACATTGGCATATCGAACAGTATTTGGAGTAGTTAACAATGATTTGAGTATCGATAAGCGGCGACTAACTGCAGAGCATGCAGAGGTAGAGCATGAGTTATAGCCAAAATGGTAAAGTCCGTTCCGTGGGTTAATCTTATCAGTAGCGTTTATCTTGTGTCGAAACTTTTATACTAAGGCAATGATAGTAGTGTTTCTACGGCAGCGCAGCAGGCGTCGCGGTCGCCAACAAACTAAGCATGGCCACACAGCGTCGCAGCGGCTGTCGACGTCGCTGCCCACGCCACTGTCAGCGTCAGCGTCAGCGTCACCGCTGTTCCTTCAACCCATTTGGGCGCTGTGTTTGATTTTCAATTTCAATTTTAGTTGCGGGCTGCGTTGCGTTGCGTGCGGTTTGTTCGACGTTCGACAATTCGAAAATCAACTCAGATTACGTATACGACGCGGCTGCCCATCTGGCCAGATGCCTGTTTGAGTTATACCGGAATACTGCCTGCGTTTCTTAGATAAATACATCGAAGAAAATTCAAGCCCTTCAAAGAGGTACACACTAGTGACAAAAGCGTTAAAACTACTAAAAAAAAACTATTATTAAATTTAATTCACCAGCGTTTCATAAATTAAAACGGGCTACTAATAGGAGAAAGACACTTTAACTAGTGAAGCAAGTTTATTTTACCGAAATATTTCTTACAAAAATTAAATTTAAACTAGTTTCTTATAGAAATCCCCTCTAAGAAGTCATTTAGCTAGTGACTAATGCTTTTATTCTATCAAAAAACTATATTTAAATTTATTACACACCTATTTCATTAGTTTCAACTGTCTTCCTATAGAAAACAACCTTTTAGCCTGCCATAAAACTAGTGACGAAAGCGTTAAGTCTACCAAAAAGAAGTTTTTATCAAATTATTCACGCACCTGTTTCCTTAGTTTATAGAAAAATTGCCTACTTTTGATAGCCAACTATTAAAAATCACTTGACAACCTAAAGAGGTTTCCGGATAGTGATTTAACTAACAAAATACCTGAGCAAATTATTTGTAATTAATAATTTTACCGCAAAACTAAACCAACAGATAATTACGACGCCAAAAAAACGAACTAAACAAGCTAAAAATTGTTATCATATTTATGATTAAACAAAATGACAAATAACTAGCCAAAAAGCATATAAAAAGTGCCCTAAAGAGACCATAAACTAGTGACGAAAGCAGCTTTGTAAATGATTCACCTCTTCTGTTTAACAGAAATTAGGAAACAATTGAGTTATCACACAAATTAAAACTATCTTTTAGTCAGTTTCAAGTATCTTTTTTGGCTAGAAATTAAATGCAAAATTTGCAAAAATAATTTCCAAAATATACAATTGTTTACTGTACTTAAGTTAGTATTTACTTAACTTTTTCTTATGGTTTTCCCTCCTAGACACGATAACAGGCATTCCTAGCAAATAGTTTTGTATTCGGTGTTCGGTGTTCTGTGTACTATATTTAATCGTTCAGTTTATGATTCAAGCGCAATCGAGGCGATATGGATTGATAAAAGACTTGATAAAGTGCACATAGTTGGACAAAGTAAGGTCATAATGATGACAGCTCGAATAAAATATTGAAATCGAACAAATTAGTCAAAGAAATGCATCTGTCAAATAGATAGGAATCTGGTAAATTTTTTATGGGCATTATAAATTACCGGAATGGAACTTGCATTGAGAATGATTAATATTACTACTCACAGAAACAAACATGTTGTACAATAGATAAGATAGGCAGTGACACCTTTTGAACACCTTTTGAACCTATTTGTGACACGCCTTGACCGCACACAGCTTTAGTTACCCGCTGTTACAACTAACCCCGATAGATAAGAGCTAGTGATAAGAGCAGACCAAACAAAAGGTGTATAAATAGTTAATAAATCGAAAAGACCTGCCGAAACAACAGCTAGAGGGATGCAAACAAGCGGGTATCAGGGAAGATATAGTCAGATATAGTCTGATAAGCAGACATATATAACACTCATGTCCTGAGTTAACCGAAGCTATCAATCAATGTGACGCAGCAGAGGCAGCAGAAGCAACCAATGGCATGAGTCAGCCGTAGGAAGGTAGAAATAGATATAGGTACATATAGCGTGGGAGGTGGGGAGTATATCGGCTAGTATAGTAGTATCTACACACAAGTGTTAATTGGGCTTACCCCTAGACTTTGACAAACGAGCGACATGAGCAAGTGGCCGCCCTAAAACACAGCATTAACCTGGCTACATTTTGAATGCGTTATCGCGATATATGTTAACTGATAACTGGCAAGTCTGTTTACTTAACACTACACCACTACTAAGTGCTGCAAGTATACCAAATTCTTCCAACACACACCTACCATATAAACTTTGGTGTTATACGTTCCAAACGTCGCGTAGTCAAATGTGAAGTCATTCTCAAGTACAAAAAATTAAATAGTTCAAAATTAATGTTAAGGTCAATATCGCGAAACAATTGGCCACATTTGTATATAGCATATAGTTGGAGCTCAATGGATTTATTCAGTTAGCCAGTGGAAAAAAAAACATCTGGTACGTGTTCAGATGAATGCAATTGTGCATTTTTAGACCCGGTATGAAAAGTAATCAAAAGGGTCTGTTGGGTTTGTAGCGAGGGAAGGTGAAGGCGTCTCTAACCTCAAAGAAAATATAGACAACTTGAGGTAATGGACTAAGAGCTAGACTATGGAAGCGATTTAACTCTTTTAAACGCTGAATAAATTATAAAATGATATACTTAATAATTATAAAGCCTTAGTATTCGAACAATCAGTCACAAATTAATTTATAGTATTATTTATTAGCTCTTTTTTATTTTCCTCAACTCTCTTATTGTATACAGGGTCTTTAGCAGCTGTAGCCCCTCTTGCTTGCCACTGGGCCCTAGGGAAATAAGTATCTAGCTTCCTTAAGCACTCAATATAGCAATTGCAAACTTTCTCAGGGTTCATTTGCAGCAATTACTCAACAAATTGTTGCAGTTATTGAATTTCAATAAATTATACACATTCACTTAAGACACGTACGTATTAAATAGGTATAAAATACATTAATATAATATTTAATTTGTATAAGGCAGACACAAGTTGAAAATAATTCGAATAGACACATAAAATACAATAAATAAAGCAGTTTACTTAAATTATGTACAATGTGAGCACTAGTCTAATCATAAAATAAAAACTAAATTAATTCGGTTTAAAAAAACTTAATTTCTTTGGAATGCAAACAAAGCAACACATAAATATTCCATAAAATGTAAAATGTTCGTTTTTCAACTGTTTCCGGCAATTACAGATCATCTCGTATACAAAAGCTACAAGTATTTAATTAAATAGTTAAAAATCTATTACATTTTATAAATTATTTGCTAACTTTTTTCAATTCTTGTTTTTATTCTGCCCCTTTTCAGTTAGTTTCGTGAGAATTGTGGTGCGAAATGGATGCCGTAAATGAAATGGAGCACAGCAATAAATTTATAGTTAAGTACCGTCAGCAGTATTATGATCTGTCCAATTTTGTGCACAAACATCCGGGTGGCATTGGCACACTTAAGGGACTCAGTGAAGGTGACATGACGAATCGCTTTATGAAAGCACCGCCACATTCCGATGCTGCCATGTACTTGATGAGGGAATACAAGGTGGATGCACCGGATACTGGCAAAGGGAAAGCAATGCGTCCACCTAAGCCAGCAGAGAATGGAGTTGAGCTACTGCAGCATCCAAAGCAGCCAGAAGACAATAACAACAATCAACTGGACGAGAGCATGGAGGTAAGATTTGATGCTCCACTGTTTGTTTGTAGTTTTTGATGATTGCCTTTATTTTTTGATTTCTTTTTTTGCTAGTGAGTTGAGTCCTCACTGTAGTTTTGTAGTTCCTTTATGCTCAGTTAAAAAATATAAATACTCTATAACACAAAACGATTAGTGTTAGTTCGACACCCTCTATATAATATTCAATACAATACGTCTGCTGTTGAGGACTTAGTTCTTCCTCAACTTAAAGATTCCTTGACTGATTTGCTTTCACATAAACCTTTGCCTTCGAGTAGATGCGTATCTCATCCTCGACAACAGTCAGCTCCTTGTCAATCTCGGCCTTACGCAAACGCACACGCAGTGTCTGAGCTGTCATGGGCATGTGATTGATCTCATTGATGAGCATATCAAAGCCTAACAGATCCAATTTCAATGTATACAAATAAGAATCGTTTTTGTTTATAAACTTTTGTTAGCTGAAAACTTACGCTGCTTGGCACGGGCTAGTGCTGCCAGGCGATCCGGTTCACTGAGCAGCACATGTCCGCGTGGACAGTCTGGATCGCGTGCCTCGATACGCCCCTTGGCCTCAGCCTTTTCGCGCTTTTCCTTCTCCAAGTAGCGCGGTAGACGCAGCTCATCGCGTGCTGCAAAGTGTTACAGTCGTTAGAGTATATTTACAGGGTATTTTATGTACTCACAGCCAAGCTTGTGCTCGCGACGCTTCGACTTGTTGGTCAAATTGGAAGCCAAGCTGCCAATTGTGGCCCGACTGCGTCCACTCAGTGGAGCATCATCATCGCCATTGTCTGTCGGCAAATTACGCAGCTCTGGCATGGGCATTGCTTCGTTGTCATCTATGTTAATGCGACTGTTCTTGGAGCGTGCAGACAGCGGCTGATCATCGTCGTCGTATTGATTGTAGTTTCTGTAGTTCTCCTCGTAATCATCAGCGTTATCAAGGCACATATTGCGTCCCGCGCTTATCATCGACTTGCTGTCAAAGTTGCACCTACAAAAGGAACCGAAGATTAGTAGTTTCCCTTAGAACTTGAATTAATCCAAAGCATTGCTCACTTCTTCAAGGCATTTGCCAGATACAGCTCATCAGTTATGTCCTCTGTCTGTATGCCTATGCTTGTGGAGCTCCGTTCAGTGCCACAAGACAGGCAACGCTCAGATGAGCGTTCTCCCAACTCAAATTTCTCAGAGGGTGCGTAGTGCACGGAGGCATCTCCAGCTCCTTGATTCAGGCTATGCTGTGAACGTGAGTTGCTTTGGTTTCGCAATTGACATGGTTCGTTGTCATGCTGACTTGAAATAGAAATACTCTCGGCTTGGCAACGTTTGGGATCATGTGACTCAGATGCAGTGCGTCGTAGTTGAGGCATCCACTTGGGACGCACAACTTCCTTTGCTGCTAACTTCTCTGTGGTTGCCTTTTCCAGAGAACGCAGGCTCTTTTTGTTTTCCTGCAGAAAGTTACGGCCCTGTGTGACACCTACAAACAAACCAAAACAAACCGCATACACATATTCCACACACCGGTTGTCATGGATTTAATAAATTATTATAATTACAATACTTACGCGGCACCGAGAACATTCCCTTCAATGTTGGTATTGGACGTATTGAAGTGTTCGACATTATTGCGCAGAGTATTTATCGACTTCGTTACGTCTTTTTGTGTTCAACAAATAAATTTATTGGAAATTTAAATGTAGTCGTGTTTGTCAGCGCTCGAAAACGGAATGAACACAACAAACCTGTTCAAATGGCAACTTTGAAGTAAAACCAACCAGCTGCTCGGGACGCCAACTTTTGATTGTTTTTAGTTATCGATAGGCGATAGTTTGAATGGAAATGGTGCTGCCAACCTGTTTTTAGGTGTTCAAAATTGGTACATATACTAATCAGTATTTCTTTTTCAGCATCTTGTAGACTGGTCAAAAGCAATGCTACCACAAATTGCCAAAATAACAAAACACTACGACGAATGGGCACACAAGCCTGTGGACAGGCCGCTGCGTTTGTTTGGACCCTGGTATTTAGAGATGTTGACAAAGACACCATGGTGGGTCGTACCATTGTTTTGGGTACCAGTTATCACAGTCTGCGCAGCGCAGGAGTTTCTTGCCAAAGCACATAATATAAGTGATGTAAGTCTTATCACAAGTCTAATTATATGCAATCTAGTAATCCAATCTATTCATAAACAGGTCGCATTTCTCTCTGGCCATATGGCATTTGGAGTTTTGCTTTGGACTCTGCTGGAGTACGTACTCCATCGTTGGGTATTCCATGTTAAGCTGACAAGTGACAGTGGACCTTGGGCATGCACATTCCACTTTATGATACACGGTCTGCATCACAAGGTTCCCTTTGATTCGATGCGGCTTGTTTTCCCACCACTGCCAGGAGTTATTATTGCTACCGTTATTTATACGCCGCTTAGTTTTATACTACAGAATAATCATCCACGTTTGGTTCTGGCGGGTGCTCTCTTAGGCTATTTGTGCTACGATATGATACACTATTACTTACACTATGGTAATCCAACGGCTAATCATCACTTGTACCATATGAAGCGGTATCATTATCAGCACCACTTTGCGCATCAAGATCTCGGATATGGCATTAGCAGTCCTCTGTGGGATATTGTTTTTAAGACGCGCATACAGTTGCGAAAACTAAGATTCCAATTGAGGTGGTCTTAAAATGTCCATTTGGCATTACGCAATATAAGAACAAATCCCTAATATTAGACTAATTATTAAGCTGACATTGTTATAAAACTGAATTTGTATGATAGAATCATAACACTGGACTTACACTGTCAACAGAGACCGTTTTAAGGCTTTGATCGCAGTGTAAGCTCAGCGTTATAACCGGTGATACAAACAAATACATAACAAAACGTATTTTTTATAAATACGGTTTTATACACCACATTGCATCTGTAAATATTGCGTTAAAATTTAAATAAATCCATAAAAATTAAATTTTTTCATTTTGAATGAAAAGTTTTCTTTTTTAAATTAAACTTTAAATTGTAACCGTAACCGTATCAGCTGTGCTATCGATATAGGCCCTCGATATATCGCATGTCGATACTTATTTTAGCTGCCGCTATCGATATCTTTTTATAAATTAGTATCGGCGGGTATATCAATGTAGTCCGGCGATATATCGCATGCCGATACTTATTTGATTGTTGCCGCTATCGATATGTTTCTATAAATGAGTGGCAACGCTTAGCGAAAGTTGGTTTTGTGGAACGCACGTACTTATTTATGTTTGTTTTAATTTGTAGAAATGCTTAATGCAAAAATTGGTAAAGTTGGCAAAGTGCTGGTATGTGGAATGAAGAATGTAGGAAAAACGGCACTAATCGAACAATTGGTGTACGGCAATGTCAACGCAGACACCGTAAGTGGGTCATACTTGTAGGTCATTTCATTTTCCCACAATAAAAAATTTTTATCCATATTTAAGGAACTGCATCCCACTATCGAAGATATTTATGTGGCTAGCGTAGATACAGGACGTGGCGGTGCCCGGGAAACACTCCGGATTTACGATACGGCCGGGCTACAAGGCGACCTGGCGGCTCAGTTGCCGCGACACTACTTGCAATTTCCAGATGCCTTTGTGCTCGTGTATGATCCCACCGATCCACGTAGCCTGGACATGTTGGCCGACATCAAGACGGACATTGACAAGCACAAGGAGAAAAAGGAAGTACCTGTAATTGTATTAGCTAATGTGCGTGCACGTAGTAAAAAGGATACGCCGCCCACCACTCCAAATCCTGTGGAGTCAGTGATGGATCGAGCGAACAATTGGTGTCAACGGGAACGTATTAAGCACTATACCGTCAACGTTATGGAGCGTCCCTCCCTGTATGAGCCCTTTACAGTATTGTGTGCCCGTCTGCATCCACCACAGACGAAGAGCACCTTCCCACAGCTGCGTCAGGTGATGCAGAATCGTCAGAAAAGTGAGGTTTAGCACCACTGTGCCTGTACTGCAATCCAATTGGTATTTTAATTAAGTATAGAACTGACTAACTAAATGACTAATAGAGATATACTAAGCTTATTAATTGTCCCCCTTTTTATGTTGATTGTTGTAGTTTATAGTAATGAGTAATGTACTTTGTACTTGCCAAATCAAAATCTCTTTAATATACTTAGTATAGAAAACCGAAAGAAATTGTAAACTGTCTGTAGTCCCAGGAATTTAGCAACTAAGCGTTATCAGTAAGCAGCGTAGTCACACTGATTAGGCATCTCGCGCGTTTCATCATGAGAATTCGTAGTCAAACCGATCAGCAGTGTCTTTTTCGGCGCTGGTTTCTCCATCTGTAGTTCAGTATAAGTTTTGCCTTGAATCGAAGATGTGCGTTCAAAAGTTCGTTGTCGCCTTGATGGCATTGACAGCGTTTAGCTGCGTGACTGGAATGGGAATAACCGTGCCTGGCACTAATTGGTGTGGACCCGGGAATATAGCAAAGAACTACGATGACCTGGGCGCTAAAGTGGAGATTGATATGTGCTGTCGTGCCCATGATAACTGTGCTGAGAAGATATCACCCCTGGAGCAACTAAATGATCTACGCAACACTGGCCTCTTTCCCATGTAAGTAGAGTTATTTGAATTGTTTTCCTTAATAGTAATCAATGGTTTCCCTTAGCTTCTCATGCGACTGTGAGGCAAAGTTTAGACGCTGCCTCAACCAGTTGCACAATGTGGAATCAGCCGGTTTGGGTCGCATCTATTTCAGCACCACAAAAGTATGCTTCGCCCAGGGAGCACCCATTGTTACCTGTCGGGAGCATCAGTTTGATATGTTTGGTACTCGCTGCATAAGCTACGAGGAGGACGTAAGCCAACGCCCTCGCTGGCAATTCTACGATTTGGCCCTCTACACACATCTCAGCGCGGAGGAACTGCAGCAGCAAGCGGGGAATAACCTGCTCAATTGAATTGAAAACAAAACAAACCGCAAACTGATAAGCTTTTAATATTTATTTGATTACGAGTACTTGTATTCCCATTTAAAGTCTTACTAATGATTAAAGGTCGTCGTGTCAAGATTTGTGTAAAGCCAGCGCAGCATTCGTATAGAAAGGCATGTCATAGAACTGCCAGATCTTAGCCGACTGCTTGTTCACCCTGTAGCGGATGCAACGCTTGCGGAAGGTGCCCTCATGGTACTGCTTGCACCCAGTGGTCAGATAGCCCAGTGCAAAGCACTTACTCCGTGTGCCATAGTAGATGCGTCCCAAGGTATTGGAGGTGATGCTGTTGACCGCCTGCAGGCAGTTGATAAACTTCTGCTCACAGCTGCACTTCAGGCTGTCGGAGAGTATTTCAGAGACTTACTATTGATTCTCTAAGAAGACATTGGTAGACTTACATGGGAAACCAGTCCGTGTTAATGGGCAGATTGTGTAGCGAGCTGTGCGACTCCATGATTTCCTCGCAATGGTCGTGCTCCCGACAGCATTTGTCCGTTTCACGCTCATGCCCCAAATCCTCATAGTTGGCTGCTGTATTCCCGGGTCCACACCACTTGGTGCCTGGCACTGTGATGCCCGTGTGGTTAACGGGCGGCAGCGCCTGCATATAAATGTCCTCGTCCTCAAAGATGGCCTCATCACTGAAAGCCAACGCTGCTCCAATGAAGCAACAGGAAAGAAACAGTCGCAATACATTCATGTTGAACGTGTATACTAAAACTGAACTCTCAGCTGCTTTGGGCCTGGTAAAAGCGAGCTCAGCGCAGCTGAAAGACCTGCGCGATAGGAACAGATACAGATAGAGAGACTTTTCAAGGCGCATGTATATTTATTACACTATGTATGACGTCACTTGCAGACGATGCTCGCCAACGGTTTGTAATCAAACGTCTAGGCATAAATATACAAATCTTAAATATAAAATTTAATGAAATCTATTTATTGTGTAAGAATATCCTTAAATAGTTCAGTGGCTGTCTTCGCAGGACGCTTCTTCGTCTTGGTTTCCTTCTCCTCCTGCTCCTTTTGCTGTCCCAGACTGGCCTGCCACTGACTGGCGGACAGTTTGAAGGTGTCCATGCGGTACTTCGTATAGATCAGGCGTCCAAACGGTGATCCTTTGAGCATATTGGATTTACTGTTTAGTTCCTTGGCTATGTGTAACTTTTGCGCTTCTTGTGCTGCTTTGAAGCACTGATCCAGCACACGAGAGCCATGTCGTGTGATGGCCAGATCCACATAGAAGCCATCCAACTGACGAATGAGACGTTCACGCGACTTCTCTCCAATATATTTACTCTGCAAAAAGGCATCCACAATATGCGAACCATTTGGTGTGTTAAAGATCTGGGCCAACTGCTCGGCAGGCAGTTCCAGTATGCAGTTGACCAGGAAGATGGGCTTATTGAACTGCAGTATGTGCTGAGCAATCAGCGAGCCATGCAGATGCACAAATCCCGACTGATCAGCGGCGATCAGTTCGTGTGGTTTCAGCTTAACGAGACAGTTGAAAAACAGCTTGGACTTCTCCTTGTCACCTGTAACATGCAGAGCGCTCTGAAGCGCCGCAATCATCTGTGCCTGCTTGGCACCCAGACGAAGGCAGGCACCAGATAGAGCAGATACCACGCCAGTGTAGCCCATTTTAAGCAGCTGCTCCGTCTGTGGCTGCAGCTCATTAAAGACAGCTTCAAAGTCGGAGGTCTCTTTCAGATGCTGTAGCAGACGCTGCACCGCAAAGTTGGTTTGCTGCTGTTGCGCCAAGTAAGCTATGCGACCGCTGAAGAGCATGGCATAAAGTTGGGTCATCAGCTTGGCACCCGCCACACTGAGCAACGTCTCCAACAGAATGACAGCACACTGGTAATGGAAGACTTTGGGCAGCACTACATCGGGTTCTGCATTGGACTTCTCTGCTTCCGTCGCCTCACTCTTTTCATTCATTTCCTGATCCTCAGCTTCATCATCGTCATCGATTTCAATTTTAACCTCATTCTTATCATCATCGCCGTCGGCTGCATCATCGTTTGGCTTTAGCAAGCTTTGAGTTAATATTTTCTTGCCAAAGTGCTTCAACATGCTTTTGTCCACAATGCTAAGGCATAAACAGATGACCCCGAGTAAGGCGGAGGAGTGCTCTTGGTAGGGAAAGTCCACAAACTGCGGCCACATCTCCAGACGTTGAGGAAACTCCTTCATCACTTCATGCCATTCCTCAGGTACTGTGTACAGTTTCCGGTGCTTGGCCAGCTCCGCTCCACCTTTCTCAAAGGCAATCTTGGGTACATGTATGCCAACCAAACACAGTATGGCCGTACGCATAATATGTGTGGCGCATGAATCCCAGACAAAATCCTCCAGATTGTTGAGCATAAATTTGGATATACGCAGCACAAATTGTCGGCAGTTTTCACGGTGTGCATCACTGAATTCGGTTTCCAAATTGTACTGCTCCTCGACTTGAGCTGCATCAGGTTTGGCTTTCTTGGCAGCGCCTGGCGCAGAGTCATCAGATTGTTCCAGTGCTGCTGACTGTCCCATTCCACGTAGAAATGCTATTTCCAACATTTTTTGCAATACATGGGAGGCAAAACGGTCGGAGCACATGGGACGTAGGCTGTCGCCAAACTTTGTGAAGAATCGTTCTAGCTGTGTATCATCCACAAACCCAATGAGGGATTCTATGGCCTTCGAAACAATTTGATTGGACGATAAATGAATTTCCTTGTCAACTGTCTGCTCGAACACGTTGTTGGCCATGTTAACTGCAAAATAAAGCTATAATAATGGCTTTTACAATGACGGAGTGTACGTACCTCGATCCTCGACATCTTCGAAGCCAGCCTTCATAGCATCCAAAATGTTTATGAAGTAACTGAACTGATCGTCGTCGATATGTGTACCGCGTCCAAATATGCCCTGCTTGGCAAATCCTTTGGCATTTCGCATAAAGCGACTTCCCTTCTTTTTCGGTCTTTTCCGTTTTCCGTTACTTTCCGCTTGCATTTTCGTTTCTTAAGATTTTTAATTTAAATTACAAAATTTTTAACAACGTGCGCCGCTACAACACGCTTTACAATAATCAGCTGTCTTATCGATTGTCGATTGCAGCCAAACGATAGTTTAGCCGATAAACGGCGTTGCCGGACCGTGCGAGTTTACTTGGCAGCGTCCATCACTAAGAATTTACAAACGCAAGCGTCGCATTCAATCAAACCGTTTAAAATGGAAGAGGAAAGAGATTTTCAATTTACTTTACCATATAATAATGAGGATTTGCTTAATTCCCGCGGCGATCAATTCTACGTACAACAAATATATACTGCCAGTGAAATACCAGAACAATTACTGGGTAAGTAATCAGCAATGGGTGAAATATTGTAGACGCGCGCCTGCAATTCAAAACATATTTCGACCAAACACAAGCGAACAAATTGTAAATAGTTGTTCTTGTTTATTGCAGCATGTAAGACAAAGGTACTCCACAAGGATCCATTCTATATATTTGAGCACTTCGATACGTACTATTCAATAATAGAAACAAAGGGAAATGATGCCGCTGCTGTGCGAAATCTTATGCGCGCCTTTGATCTACTGTACCTCACAACGGACAAATTGGGCGGACAGTTGGCACCACTGTTGAGCAGCGATGAGCCACCAACGACACAGGACCGTGGTCGGTATCTGAATCTCACCAAAATGACACTGTACCTGATGATCAACACAGTGAAGCGCATTGATGTCGTCGTTCAACAAGTGCTCAAGGAGCAGCAATTGAATCAGCAAAAAAAGCGCGGCAAACAGGCGGAGGTACTGGAACAGTATCCGGATTGGGATGCAAAGCGAGGCAAATTTCTGGTTCAGCTATACAATATCATGCAATATCAGTTGGAGAAACTCTGGAGTCCACCCGTTGCCGAGGAGAACTTTGTCACGTAAGTATTCTTCGCAGCAAATCCAATTTCAATACTAATAATTGCTTTAAATCCCTTAGCATGATCTGCGATATTTGTTACCGTACCTTAGAACTGGTTCCACAACGACCAGATAATCGGCATGTGATCGACACACTCTTTCACATCTTTGGCATCGCCATTAAGCGTTACAATCATGCCATCACTTTCCCGGCACGCACACTGCAGATCCTTCGAAGCACTGAACACGCCGCAACGACTGTGGCGAATGGGATTCTACTGCTGCACGAGGAATACGGCATTACCACCTTGTTCTCCATATTGATGAAGGATATTGTCGAGGCCCTTGCACTGGACACCTCGGATACCATAGTATCGCGCAACTTTTCCAATTTCCTTACAGAATTCTCGGGCATTGCGCCCAAGCTAATAATACCACATCTGTCCAAGTTGGGAGACGAACTGCTCGGCTGCGAATCTCATTTGCTGCGCAACTGTGTGCTCCAGATCATGGGCGATGGTGTCGTTGGCGAGCTAACTTCCGAGGAACTTGATGAAGACATGAAGGAAGCTCGCAACGAATTTCTCGATAGCATACTCGCCCATGTCAATGACATCTCAGCCCACGTGCGCTCCAAGGTGCTGCACATTTGGCATCATCTTAAGGAGCAACACGCGATACCACTTAGTTTTATAGTACCAGTGCTGCGCGAGGCAATCTGTCGGCTGGAAGACAAGAGTTCGTTGGTACGAAAGTCAGCCATACAATTGATCAAAGCTTTTCTGGAGAACAATCCGTATTCGGGTAAACTGACGCTTGAGGAGCTGATAAAAAAACACGAAAAGGAGGTAGAAGTTATGGAGAAGTTGGATGAAGTTCTACTCGAGGAACGCAAACAGGCCGAGGCTTTGAACGAGCAATGGGAGACAATTGTGCCAGAGCTTTTGATCATTGTTGAGCAGAATATTAGAGAGTGTAAGTTTGGGTCTACAACTTTATTAATCTTAAATCACTAACTCTTTCATTTCCATTAGTTCCTGAAATGGAGTTTGACAAGGATGAGGAGTACGATTCATTGGTCAACAAGATACTGCCCTTATTGGTGGAGAAGAACTACAAAGACGCCATCGTCTTGGTGCGCAAAGCAGACTTTGTTGCAGGCAATCAGGGACTAAGGTGAGCACTTGAAATCTTTAAATAAATATAAATATTTGTAATACATTTTCAACTTTTAGTCAGTTACTAAAGCCGGAGGAGCGCTGCTTGTACTATTTGGCCCTGTTTAAAACATTCCTAGGGCTTTCCCAAGGCTGCAAAGATAGCGTAAGTTTGAATAATCCTCCAACTACAATACTATTTCCTGTCCTAACCATTGTCTTCCCGATTTAGAGCGAGAAAATGCAGCAGCAAATCAAAACTGTGGAGTTCCTCAAGGACAGCATCGAGTTCTCGCATGCAGCGACTTCAGCCATGCCCAAAATGCTGGAAATGCTCATGTCAAAGACCAATACGGATGTCTTCGAGGCCGTGGACTTGTTTACCACCGGTTATCTCTTTGGCATACACGGCACCTTGGCTGGCATGCAGCGTATGTTGAATTTGGTTTGGTCCTCCGACAAGGAGAAGCGAGATGCCGTCTCCAATGCCTATCGCAGAGTGCTCTTCACCACCGACATGATGGGCAGGGCACATGCCATCAAGGTTGTGCAAAATCTGTCCAAGTTTCTGTCGGAAGTCGAATATGGACACTACACAGCATTGGAAACGTTGATGGGCGAGTGGGTGGCTAGTGAACACATCGACGCACTTATAATCCAAGTGCTCTTCGAGCGTTTAACCTTAAAGCTGGAGGGCACCACCAAAGACGAGTCTCGATTGGCATTGCAGCTTTTAATCATGAGCTCACAGGTCAAGTCAACAATTGTTTCAGCCAATCGGTCGATCATCGAGGACATTGCGATTGGAGAACGTGTTAAAGAGGATCCTCGAATCTTCACGAGCTGCCTGCAGTTGCTGGTCAACGGCATCGATGCCAATAATAATAGCAAGTACTACAAGCGTTATGCTAGCGATGCCAAGTTTGTGCAGCAGATTACCAGCCTGTTTCTGGCATTCTTCTTTCATCCCCAACTGCCGGATTTTGATGGCCTGGCGATGAGTGTCTTCGAGTACTACTATCGCATGTGTCAGGCACCGGATATACTTGCCCAGAATATACTAAGCGAACTGCTCACACGCTTCAACGATCAGTGGCTGGTGTCGGAGGTCAAGAGTCAAGCGCCTGAAGAACCAATTCTGACTCAAGCCACCGACATTCCCTACTCCCAGACTTTGCCGCTTTCCCAGGATCAAACTCAAGTGCTGTCCCAACCTGCTAATGGACCAGTTCGCTTGCCGGTTTATTTAGTTTCCCGGTTTGTGTTCTGCGTGGGCTTCATGACCATCAAGGAGATGATTTTCCTGGACATGGACGTGTACAATAACATGAAGTATCGCGAGGAACTAACCGCCCAGGAGGAGAAGAAGAACAAAAAGGATGGAGTGAATGCAATGCGCCGTCAGACCATGAATGTCTCCGCCATGGAGGTGCGTAAACGCCTCTCGGGCGTGGCCGCCGAACCGCAGCAGGAGCCCGACGATGATTTGGTGGGTGCCACCGCAGAGGACAACATTGCCGAGGAGATCAATGCTATCTGTGAGGACATACTGCTCTACAACCCCAACGCTCTGATGTCCAAGATCTATCCGATTATCATTGACATATGCAAGAGGCCGGGAGAGTATCGGGATCAGCAGTTGCAGCAATCTGCAACATTAACGCTGGCCCGCCTGATGACCGTCTCCTCCAAGTTCTGTGAGACGAACATGTCCTTCCTCATGAACATCCTCAACCTGACCAAGAATATGAAAATCAAATGCAACACTGTCGTGGGTCTATCGGATTTAACCTTCCGTTTTCCCAACATTATTGAGCCCTGGACTGGTCACTTCTACTCGCAGTTGCATGAGGAGGACACGGAACTGCGCCTGACTGCGGTCAAAATGCTTTCCCATCTGATACTGCACGAAATGATACGGGTCAAGGGACAGATTGCTGATCTAGCACTGTGCATTGTGGATGAGAGCGATGAGATCAGGAACATAACCCAACAGTTCTTCAAGGAGATTGCCAACAAGTCGAATATATTGTATAATGTGCTGCCCGATATCATCTCCAAGCTGGGCGACACTAATCTGCATTTGGAGGAGGACAAATACCGCACCATTATGCGCTACATATTGGGCCTGATTCAGAAGGATCGGCAAATCGAGACACTGGTGGAGAAGTTGTGTCTACGCTTTCCCATTGCACGCACGGAGCGGCAATGGCGGGATATCGCCTACTGTCTCAGTCTGCTGACCTATAACGAGCGAGCCCTGAAGAAACTGATAGACAATGTGCAGCACTTCAAGGACAAGGTGCAGGTGGACGAGGTCTATCAGTCCTTCAAGCTTATCATCAGCAGCACCTCCAAGCTGGCCAAGCCGGAGCTGAAGGCGATAGTCACTGAGTTTGAAACCCGTCTCAATGAATGCCTGCAGGTCACAGAGCCAGGAGAGAATCCTCAGCCAGATGGTGAGCCGCGTGCCAGCAAGCCAGCAAAGAACGCCAAGCCATCAACCAAATCACAACGTGGACGTGGAGCAGCTGGCAAGAATACCACAGCCCGTCGTCGCCCAGGTGCACGACTGGAATCCAGTTCGGAAGAGGAAAGCTCCGGTGAGGAGGAGGTTGCTCCTTCTCGCCGTCAGGCGACGCAGCAGCGTAAACCACAGAAGAAAAACCAAGTGCCCTCCGATTCCGAATCCCAATCAGAATCCAGTGAGGAATCCGACTCGGAACCAATGCCACCACCCAAGAACCAATCCAGACGAGGTCGGAAATGATATCACCTGATGAATTTACACAAATGTTTCTATATTTAATTTTATATACAATAAAAACTTTTACATCTGGAAATGTCGAAAGATTTGGAAGTGACAGACAATGGAGGCACATACACACACACATACACACTCACACCCCTGATTTCTTTGATGCACTAATCCGCTTTGTGACAATTCATAAATTCCTATTGAGTTCCCGTTTACCATGTGTCTATTATGTTTTGAACATCGTTTAATTGTAATCCCCTTATATTGTCACTTTCGTGGAACCCATTCGAGTTCGTGTTCACCTTTGTAGGCGTTCTTAGGCCTCCAAGGCAGGTAGACAGCTCAGGTTTGTTCTCAGGTTTTATTTTGAGTGATCCTTTAACGACCAATGATTTATTGCTAGTAGAAGTAGTTAAATTTTATAACTAAAATGTACTAGCTCCTAAGAGAAACAACTCCTTCAGTTATTCCTTCCTACTTCTTTCCAATATTAAAGCTAACGATTTAAGGCCGTTAATTAAGTTATCAGCAAAACAAGTACGCCCCGCTAGATAAAAGAAGTCAAAATATTTTGTAACCAGATACAAATGCACAGACTCAATCAGTGACGCAGTCCCCAGTCAGACACGTGTGCGCAGCCCTGGCAACCCTGGGGGTGGTTAGTAGGCAGCACTGCGGCATCGATGGCGACGTCTTCATCAGTGTTGACAGCATTTCTCAAGCTAAATTAATAAAAAAAAAACATTTCAATGGCTAAAACAGTTAAATGTTGGGTGATGATAGCAAATCTCTACAAGCATACAGCTATAAAATGGCTAAACTGACAACACTAGTCTGCTCTTAGTCCGCAACACACACAACTACAGTATCAATCAGCAAATCAACGAAAGCTGTAAAAGAAATTCTGTTAGCCAGTCAGAGCAGAGCCAACCCCAAAGGCAAGCCGTAGCCTAGATAATCTGTGTAGTTGTGCTTTTCCAGTGCTCTGTCTGGTTGCCAAGTCGAGAGCAGCGTTGCCAGGTGGTTTTGCGAAAGGGCCAGCGTCAGGGAGACAGACGTTTGGTGCCATTAACATGCTCATTACAAGCGTCGCGACTGTGGAATGAGAAATGAAGAGAGAGGCGCGTGTGTTGTTCGTGGGACGTGGAAATGGAACGTGTGTGAGACGCACGCGCGCCCATTCAGACGCCGCCGCTGTGAACTGAGCCCATTAGCATTAGCGGGTTTTAGCTGTCGCCGCGGATTAGTGACGTCTGCTCAGTGTTGTGGTCAGATTTTGGCTAATGGCTGTAATGAGCCCACTATACGACGTGCAGGTGATAATTACAGGTGGTCTTAATAAATATAAACATGGTGGTCTTTAAATAATAATCATCTAATATATTTGTATTTTTCATAGATTTAAATATAATAATTATAATTAAATTGAAAATAATTTAATAGAATTTATATGTATAATTTTTGCACATTTCAATTTGATTTGTATACGTGGTCGAGAAGAGTTCAGTTAACTGCTTACATTTAAATATTATGGTGTAAGTAGATAATATGTTAGATTCTTAGTTTCCCGTTCCCTAACCGACCACTTAAGAACTAAAGCCTAGCTATTTACACAGATCAATGTTGTTCAAATAATCCTTTCTTCTTTCATTCTCTTTTGCTGCATTCAATTATCAAAAGCTTGGGCTGCACTGCTCTAACATGTTCTCGTTTTATGTGTCTATCTTGCATTATCTTTTCATACACACCTATGCTCATAAAATTAAGTCACTGAATTTTACCAAATCATTGTTGGTTATTTCTTATAAGCATATGCATGTAGACTTAATTGTATGAGCATTAGTGTACACGCATATGCACATATAGAAAAAATGCCATGTTTTGTTGTTGTCTTCAGAAGTAAAAGCTTTCCGGATGCTGCTGCTGTTGTTGGCTGCGCTGCTGACGTTGACGCAGCGTCGCTGGCCACTCACACGGCATGTTGTTGTTGCTGTTGCTGCTGGCAACAGCAGCAGCCTGCAACTAGAATCATAAGTGCTGATACTCGCCCATATCGTACATGGGCATGGCACCCATCACGCTATGCAGATGCGAGTAGGCGACGGCGGCAGAGAGCGGCGGCATTTGGGAAGCGGCTACTGCGACTGCAGCAGCTGCTGCGCTGTTCTTGCTGGCTGCTGACGTTGTGCTAGCCGCGTGTTGCTGATGCTGATGATGCTGCAGACTGTGCTCGGCAGCAACATGCTGCAATTGCTGCTGATGCTGATGTTGATGCAAACTGTTGCTATTGCCATTGCTGTTGTTATTATTAATGTTATTATTATTGTTGTTGCTACTGCTGTTAGGCGACTGCTGTTGCTGCTGCTGTGAGTGATGTGAATGATGCGGGGCAGCGGCATGTTGCTGTTGTGCGCTTTGACTGGAAAGCATGTTTCCCTCCATTTCCGAATCGCTCGACGAGTCCAAGTGTTGCTTGTCCGTGGAACCACTAAAAGGAGAAACAAAAGGTAAGAAATCATTAGATTGATTACATATTTTTAATTATAACACTAGAATTAATTAACTCCCTCTCACTTTTGTTATATACCTATTATATCCCATAATATAACACTTTTTATTTGTTATACAGAACCGTTGCAATTCTCCTCACATGCTCTCTTCCACGCACTCCATCTACACTCTCTGCCTTTCCACTGTTTGCTGCTGGCTCCAAACAGATGTTACAGCCGTCAGCATCGTTTAAATTAAAATGTGTCAATTGCTGCAACTAATTTACTGCTGTCAGCAAGAGCACCAACAATAATAATAACAACCACACGCCTCACTTTAATATAAATATATTTATAAACAAATGACAAATGACAGGGCGGGCAATTGAAAATAAAACCGGAAGGAAATTGTCTGCTTGAATATTTTTACTCCCAACTCTAGTATTTCTATAAATGGTTTCAGTTTCAGCCGCCGCTGTTGTGTGTTAGAGCAGTACAACACGTACAAAAGGTGTTGCTGGGTTCACGCACACCCACAAATGAACATGTAAAAACGAAATACACAAAAATACACACACACACACATAAGCAGTTGAGAGAGGGACAGCTCAGTGCATTCCCCCAGAGCGCCGTCGCATCTGATTTCGGTTATTTGAGCTGCGCATTGTATAAGTGAGTGCGAGTATATGTTTTTTGTGTTTGTGTTTGCGTATGAGTCGCTCTCACTCGCACCTTTGATCGAAAGTTAAGCAGCTTGACTTTTATTATTTGCGGCTGATTCTGTAAATGACTTTCAAGTGTCGTTTTTATCGCCACTGTTTGTTGGGGTGGAAGCGAGACACTCGCTGCCAGTTCGGCCCAGTTCCACACGCACCGTTGGGAATTGAAACATGAAGAGAGCAACACACACACATACATAGTACATGCAAACATACTTATACACACTTCGGCTTCAGCTTGTTCTTTTTGTTGATGTGTTGTTCAATTTGTTAGTGCTAAACTGTCCTGACATTTTAATGGCTAATTCACCGACAATTGCGATAACAACAGCAACATCCACTGCAGGCCCATTTGAAATTCGAGCAACTTACACATTATCGGCCCAGTACGAGTGTGTTAATCTTAATCTTGCAAAGCAGACAGCGGCGCAGTCGAAAGCCAGTTAAAAATAAATAACCAAAAATTGATGACAACGACAACGAACATGCGACAGTGGAGGGAGCAGGAGGTAGGTGGAGGCCAACAAGGCAAGCAAAACATTTAAGCGCACACTCGACAAATTTGTAGCCAAAGATCATTGGAAACGATCTGCCAGATCAGCCAGCTTCTCTCACGCTCCCACCCCACCGCAATCCGTGTCGCTTTGCCTGACCCATTACCAATCCGTTCCCCCCACTCTCTCCGATTCCGCCCATTCCGTGCAAGTTATTTGCTGACTCGCACGCAATTCAATCCGAGCCTGTTGACCAGTGCGACCGCGACCGCGACCACGACAACGGCCACATAGGGAGTCGCAGTTGCAATCTCGTAATCTCAGATTCTGATTCAAATGCAGTTGCAGACTTGACGGCATCTCGAGTGAGCAGCCAGCTGTTTTGTTATTGGCGGCAATCGTGTAATTGTAGATTCCACGCGCAGTTGCCACTTGCAGCGCTTCATAATTGCCATGCTGTTCATTTTTTCTCTTCTACCTCAACCTCTGCTTCATCTTCTTGGTTTTCTTCCTCTTTAGACCCCTTTGCGGATCTGGTGACTACAGCGAACACTTGGCTGCCACTTTGGGGGTGGCCTTGTTATTGAAATATAAATACTTCGGAGGCTACGTGGGTGTTAATCATCTAAAATGGGATTCTATTGTTCCCGAAAATATTGGAGCTGTCTTGGGAAGTGGGTAAGATAAGTATTCCAAATAATAAATTTAATTTTTCCTTAATTATATTTATTTCTACTGCTCTTATTTTCAGATTTTAATCAATACTTTAAGCTCATATCTGCATAGGTTTGGGTTAATCACTTATTGCTATAACCTAATCGAACTTTGGTAGGTTTTAAAATATTATATTAATTTTTAAATTATTTTCTTTAATTTCCGAATTTAACTGCCTTTTATATCCAGAGTACCGAACTTAGCAGCGACTTGACAAACAAAATCGATAATGGAACCGAAAAGGAGAATGAGCAAAAAACCCGCCCAAAACTGAGTGCAAACATCTATGGGATCTATGGGCAAACAGGCTGAGCAAACAAGAAGCTAACCTCAAATCGAGCAATGGCTGAAATGTTTAAGCCCGTCCCACACACCCCTACCTACCGTCCCCCGCCCTGCTGCCTTCAGTCAGCAGTCAGTCGAGCGAGGCAAAAGTGGGGAGCAAACAAAGGGCATCAGCATATAAACAATGATATCAAATTACCAGAATTTCATAGTTGTTGGCTTTGTTGCTGCTCGTCGCTGTTCGCTGCTGTCTTTGGCTTACTGCAACACTTATTAACACGGCCATAAAGCAGGAGCGAAAGAGAAACAAACAGAGAGAGAGGGAGAAGAGTAAAGAAGAGAGACAGAAGTGGTAGAGAAAGGGACAGCAAAAAAGGCGCACTTTGAAGGCATGTACTCATATCTCTATATACTTAACAGCGCTGCGATAAAAGCGATAACAACAACGATAAGTTCGATAAATCTGGAGAAAAAGTCGATGTTTTTGAACTGTGTATAACAAGCACTACATAAATCATTAAATGCTATTTTTTTTTTAATTTTACTGACTGATTAATCATCGCCAGGTCTTTACTACTACTACTACTACTGCTACTACTACAGCTGCTACTATTACATATTCTATATACTATATATATTTAATATTTAATTTAACTGATAAACTTTGATTATACTTTTTCTCCTTCCTCTCTTCGCTTCGCGTTTTCAACTGATTGCATTATAAAAGTTTTATAAGTCTTCGATTTGGCTTCTCCTTCTCCTGCCCCAAGGACACTACCGCAATACTGACAATGTCACATAGAGTTTATATAACAGATAACAACAACAACAACAAGAAGTTCAAGTTGACCATGTCTGGCTAAGACTTTTTTGGGCTCTCTGTGTGTGTGTGAGTGTGTGTGGTCCCTCGCTAAAGGTTTTCTGGACTTTTTGGTTTCTGTTCATTGAGGAGGAATTAATTTTTACTTGTTTGCTCAATTGATTTTTTACCTTGGCCACTTTTTGTTCTGCTTTTTCTGATTATTGGAGCTTCATTAAGCAGATTCATTAGCTTGGCAATAATGCATGATCGGATTATGTTTGGGGAACGGATTTGGTTTTTGGGTTTGGCGAACTGGGAACTGCGAACTGAGATTTGTGAATCCGTTCCAGAAGATGGCACTAGTAGAACTTCCCTACTCTGGCACAAGAAAGAGTATTCAAGGGAGCAGTGAACACTTGTAGGGTATCTTGGGGTCTTAGGTTCTTAGGGTATCGTGCAACCGATCTCCACTCGCATGCAATTAAAAACCAACAAAATTATTAAAAATCTGTCAAAACACAGTGAAGCCTGCATAAAAACGGACACACGCCAACAAAATAATACGAGACATAACATAAAATATTTTATAACGATGACTTTTTGGTTAATCGTTACGATCTACACGGAAATCGGAGATAAAGACGAAGAGGGGGAAGGAGGAAAGGGCAGGGGTGGAGTGAAATCGAAAGCGAACATACTTCTAGACAATGGAACAATGCTTAGGTCGGACTCGAAATAAAACTAGTCAATAAAGGCATAGACTGCAGCAGACCCTGAACTAACTAAGACTCAAACGTTGTTTTAAGATCAACGCTAAGTAAAGTGAAGTTAGAAAAGAACTTTAACGGATATAGTAACCTTAAGAATTTCGTCTGTTAATTATAGCGTTCTATAATAATGTTAAGAAGGTTAACTAAATTTATTTT
The DNA here is from genome assembly GCA_018152125.1 of Drosophila dunni. Lineage (NCBI taxonomy): Eukaryota > Metazoa > Arthropoda > Insecta > Diptera > Drosophilidae > Drosophila > Drosophila dunni. The sequence goes on along the minus strand of JAECXC010000339.1, from coordinate 7,830,081 downwards.
TATAATTTACAGTCTGTAGTCTAGAATATCTGAGCTTTATATGCCCCTTGTTTTATTTTTACAGGGTCAAACTAGGCAAAGAGCGGAGAGAACTTCGAGCTGAACCCGCAACAAGGCTTAAACAAACAACAACACATCATACAACACCACACACTCCACACACCACACACCGCACACCACACACATGCGTAAATTAAATGATAATTTATGATCAACACCTTTTCAGATACTTCTCGTGGCTCCCCCAATATTATCGCTCTGGGTTTTATACGAATCCCAGGCCCAGTCGCAGACCGGGGCACCGTTTAGCTGGGTGTCCTGCTGGGCACACGTCTCGAGATTTGTGTAGCGATCGCGCAATGCGATAACTCAACCTGTTCCCCGATTCTCTGGCTCTCAGACTCTCTGATTCCCCGGTTAGCTGCTTAACCTGGTCTTCGATCGATCGTGATCCCAACTAACCAACTTGAAGCTGAGCTCAGTGTGTTTAGACCCTGTACTTAAAACGATAGTAGCGTATAGCAGGCAGAAGACGACGACTTTACGCTCAGAAGGTGTGTATATGACAGATAAGCAGTATGAATCTATATATAATAAGAATATAACTTATATTATATAATATATGTATGCTATTTATGTAAATTAGACTGTAAAGATATCAAGTTTCTTTCGCTTTTAAGGCCAAAAAATTAATATTTTTAAAAAAGTTTTTTATTAATTTCTTACTTTTTAATACAGGGAATTTAGCAGTCTTGTCGCACTTTGTCACTAGTTTGTTTTTGAAACAGCGTTTCATTATTCCCAGCTGTATGTGTGTGTTTGTGGCTTGGTGTGTGAATGTTTATTTGTTTTTACGATTTATTGGCTTATAATTTTTATTAGCAATGGAATTTCTTGGAAATCCTGCAGCCATCTACCATATGATGTGTCGTTGTGCTGCGACAAGCGACCCCACCGCTGTCCCCCACTCCCAGGGCTACCGGCTGTTCCCTAGATAGGAATCGATAAGCCACAAAACAGCTGATGCTTGATCTTTATTCAGCTAGACTTTGATTTAAAATAGATACATTATGGGCTATTTCACTTGACCAATGAACTTGTTGTACTCCATAAACGTGGAGTGCTTTATTTTTGTGTTTAAGCCTTAACACTTTTTAAGACCTTAAGCGGCTTAGAGCAGTCTAGCTGCAAAGGTAAACTTCAACTTGTTTCAAGTGAAGCCCTAGAAATTCCAGCATTGGCATTGAGAAATGTGTCAGAGGAGACAGAAGTGGGGGCAATCCGACAGCGATAAAGTGATCCACATAGAGTGCAGTCTAATTATAGTTCAGGCAAATCACTTGACACGGGGCCACCCGATAAGTGAGCCACCCTACTCCAAAAACCAGAGAGCAAACAACAGAAAGAAGAGAGAGAGAGAGAGAAGGAGAGTGGTAAAGCGCCTTCGATTGAGGTCTCAGTTCCATACCGGTCCATCATCACCAACGACATCATTATCAACGCCATCAGTGGCAGCTAACTCAACTGACAATGCGTCACGGAACTCCAGAAACGGGAACGGACGAGCAGACCTACATACAAACAAACACACACACACACGTACACTACAGGAAGAGAGAGACAACGCTGTACATACACACACACATACACATACAACACACAAAAGCGTGACAGAGACGGGCAAAAGCGCAAAATACATAATAATAAAAAACAGAATGTACAATAAAACGAATAAAAATGAATAACGCTCTGCGACGACGGCGGCGACGTCAGCGTCGGTGACGGGACTAGCGACGGCGCTGAGGCGAACGAATAAAGAACACACGCACATTTTGTGGTAACCTGATACTCTTTCCAGCTACCCTCCAGCCAACCGTGGCATTCGACGAACTCGAACTCGAATGCAAACGCAAAAACGATGAGCCCTGAGCAGCCACAGATCGACACACACACAGCCTTTCACACACACATACACAAGCATGCACACATTAAGAGAAATGAGCATCGAGACAACGGACAGCGACAGCGACTGAGACCGCGGCTGCGACTTAGACTGCGGCTGAAGGGGGAATTTGGCATTGGAACTGGAACTCTGCTTCTCTTTTCTCTCTGCCGCTCTCACTGCTGCCTTTTTCAATGTTTTTTTTTGTATGCTGGAGTTCTTGCAATTGCTTTTCTTTCCGACTATGATGAAGGTGCTCTAACTGTTTGCTGCCCAAAATTCTTATACTTCTCAACTGTCAATCGTTTTCTTTATTCTGTCAGTCAATTCGCAATCATTCACGTTCTTAATAATGCTAAGAATAAATTCTAGAATCTGGCTATATAAAGCACAAATTACGGAGACTAGTATGGTGTCTATAGATGGTGGGTAAAATTTATACTTAAATTATTTGTAGATATAAGTTAAAATACGTTTCAGTGGCAGTTAAAAATTGAACTTTGGCTCTGAGATCTACTGAAAGTTCTGTTCGCTTGGTATTACGGCTGGAATATTCAAATTCCCAGTTGTATTCTCAAGCGAAAAGAAATCCACAGTAAGATACAACAGAATTTACATGTTTAAGAAAAATAATGTTGTGCTATGTTAATGTAAAGTCACTGTTAAGTCAATGTTATGTTAATGTTAAGTCACTGTTAAGTCCCTGTTAAGTTAATGTTATGTTAATGTTATGTTAATGTTAAGTCACTGTTAAGTCGCTGTTAAGTTAATGTTATGTTAATGTTAAGTCGCTGTTAAGTCCCTGTTAAGTTAATGTTATGTTAATGTTAAGTCACTGTTAAGTCTCTGTTATGTTAATGTTAAGTCACTGTTAAGTTAATGTTATGTTAATGTTAAATCACTGTTAAGTTAATGTTATGTTTATGTTAAGGCACTGTTAAGTCCCTGTTAAGTTAATGTTATGTTCATGTTAAGTCAATGTTAATGTAAAGTCACTGTTAAGTCACTGTTAGTTTTTGCATTGCGACCTGCTGCTCTTTCTGTTGGCCTGGTATTTCAGCAAGAATTTCTAACGATTTTTGGCGCTGCAGATCGCTGCCATCACGCAAAAAAAAAAATCCGCGAATGGCCAAAATCGCCAATTTTTCTAGCTGATTCAGCAGGCGAACAGAATCAGCAGCAAGCGACAGACTAATTTAAATTCAATTATAGAGAGTAGAGAGCGAGAGCATACGCAAACAGTAAACATAGAGTGCTCCTTGTTCGCGCCAAACAGCGAGCAAACACAGAAACCGTTCGAGCTCTCTAACGGCGTCAGCGAACAAACACCCAAACAGCGAAGAGATCGTAAACAGAGAGTGGGTGGAAGAGGGAGGCTGTGCACGTGTATAAACAAACCTTTTTGGTTTGGCGGGAATCCAAGCTGTGCACGTGTATTTCGTTTATTTACTTTATGTATTGCAACCTGCTGACCATTTCTGTTGGCCTGGTATTTCAGCCCAGATTTAAAAGGTCTAGCTGTTCATACGGACGGTCGGACGGACGGACAGACAGACAAACGGACAGACAGACGGACAGACAGACAGACGGACAGACAGGCAGACAGACAAATATCCAAACAGCGAAGAGATCGTAAACAGAGAGTGGGTGGAAGAGGGAGGCAGTGCACGTGGGTTTGGCGGGAATCCAAGCTGTGCACGTGTATAAACAAACATTTTCGTTTATTTACTTCATGTATTGCAACCTGCTGACTGTTTCTGTTGGCCTGGTATTTCAGCTCAGATTTAATAGATCCAGGTGTTCATACGGACGGACAGACAGAAATACGGAGGGGCAAGCCGACGGACAGACAGACGGACAGACAGACACCCAAACAGCGAAGAGATTGTAAACAGAGAGTGGGTGGAATAGGGAGGCTGTGCACGTGTATAAACAAACCTTTTCGTTTATTTACTATGTGTATTGCAAACTGCTGACTGTTTCTGTTGCCCTGGTATTTCAGCAAAAATTTCCAACGATTTTAGGCACTGCAGATCGCAGCGGTCAAGCAAAACAAAATCCGCGAAAGGCCAAAATCGAGGATTTCTTTGGGTAAAACACCAGGCGATCAGAATCAGCAGCAAGCGACGGACTGTAATTTAAAGTCAATTACAGAGAGTAGAGAGCGGGAGCATACGTAAACAATAAATAGTAAACAGAGAGTGCTCCTTGTTCACGCCATAGATAACAGCGAACAAACACATAAACCGTTCGAGCGCTCTGTTAGCGTCGCGAACAATCACACAAACCGTTTGTGCTCTCTGTTAGCGTCGCGAACAATCACACAAACAGTTTGTGCCCTCTGTTAGCGTCGCGAACAATCACACTAACAGCGGCAGAGATCTCTGAGCGCAACTAGCGCAGAGAGTGGGAGTCTGCCTAAGCTGTTAATATGAAGTCGGTCACGCCTCCTTCTGCCTGTTACGCACGTTTTGCTTCTAACAAACTTAATGTACCCCTCTAATCTTTTTTAGAGTACGGGGTCTAATAATTTTTTAGTCCCTTTCCAGTCTTTATTAATATTATTATTAAATATTTAAGATTGAACTTCAAAATAAAATTTTTTAAATATTTAAAAATTATTTGAAATTCGCGAATTTTTATATTCTTTTCTTTTACAATTCGGAATTCGATATCTGCAGACTTTTTAGCTCTACAAGTCTAATACTACGTAGCAGGCATTTTAAAATAATTCAGTTAACTAAATTTTGTGTAAATTCTTAAAAAATTCGAACAAATTTTGCTGGGGAAATGCATAAGACCTGGAAAAAGCCGCTGCACAAGCGCAAAGTCGTGAGTATATCGAGCACGTGCCGCTTTCCAACACTAATTTCCCTGTTGGTCCACAGTGGGCAAGTATTTCGTGGGCGGGTCGCCTGGTGTACTACATGCAACCGCTCGTGGAGCACCTGTGCGATATTTGGCTACAACAGCTGCCGTTTCCAACGATTTTGAAATTCGTGTACACCTGTGGCATGCTCTTCTTTATACTACTCCCGATTCTGTATCCGATGATGGTGCTGGGATTATACTATGCCATTTTCCAGTATGTCGGGGAGAAGCACTTGGATATGGCTTTTCCACACAATTGGGATTTGATCAGTGCGGCGACTAATTTGTGGCACTTTCAGGTGACCAACAAGAAGTATCTGCTTTTTCTAACCATGTATATTGAACGATATCGTGTCATTATAACAGCTTTATCCTCCACGATCGACTATATGCGCATGGCATTATGCCTGGTCTTCCACTAACCCGTTTCCCGTAGATACTGTATCTTCTGCATAATTTGGCATTTTTGTACGATGCTTGAATAAAACTGTTTAGACTAATCTAAATCGGATTAAGTTATGTAAGTTTAAATCACTTTTTTATGAAAAATATGATTTCTTAAATTCATAAAAATGAAAAGTGAACAAAAATAATTTATATTTTAAATTTAGCACTGTTTAGACACAAGCAAAATGATAAAAGATACTTTACGAGATACTCTGAAACTTTATTTAATTTGTGGTTAGTTCTATCAGATACTTTTATGCCAAAGAGTCACAACAATGGGCATATGCTGTGCATATACACATGTACCCATATGTGTATGTGTGTTTGTGTGTGTGCACATAGTGGAGGATTCACTGTACATACAAAAACAAAGAGCAAAACAAAATGAAAAGTTAAAGTAGCGCCGAACTGAACTGAACTGAGTTGCGTTGCGTTTGCTGCTCGAAGCGGCAACAGCCATAAACATATATCAGGTTACCAGCAACAACAACCACTACTACTACTACTATAGTAATAATAATAATAATAATAAAAAGCAGTGAGGACGCTACGTAGAGCAGAGCAAACTAACGTTGCCTCTGCCCATGTATCTGTGAGATACTTTTGTCAGCTGTCTGTGTGTGTGAGTGTGTGTGTTGCGGTTGCTACGGCGGCCAATTTTTATTTTTATTACGACAATTTTTCGCTGTTATTATTGTTTTTATTTGGTGGCTGGCACAACGCGAATTGCGAATTTCAAGTCGCGTTTTTTCTAGCCTTTGGTAGTAACTGATATAGCGTTTAGGCTAATAGCAACTGGCTCAATGCAAAGATGCGATCGCAGACAGTCACAAAGATTTTCCAAGCACTTTTCCTATGCACATTTTCCGCTTTCATGTTTTTGGCCAATGTTTGCGCTTCACATGGGAAAAGAGCGAGAAAGAGAGCGAAGAAGTGTGCGAAAGGGATGGAAAACTTCTAGCTGAAAGGATGTTTAATATTTGAAATGTTGTCTATCTGAATTTCGGCATCTGAAAGGAAACCCAAAAGAGTTTTTCCAAGCAAACAAATGTGTTTTCCTATTTGCTTAAGCGGAAATGCAGATGTTTTCCCACTCAGCCTCTCTCTGTTGTCCTTTTGGCAAGGACTCTGTGCTCTTTGCTATTAGCCTTGGCTAGTGACCATGTCTGCCACACACATGACACAGCGCCTATGAAAACAAACAACAATAACAAAATGTTAATGAATTTGTCAGCGACATTTTTTCATATTTTACACAAAACATCTGAATTTATAGTATAAGTAAATATATACATAGTTAAGTATAATACACATGTGCCAGTTTTTCACGTGAAATACGGCCGTGTCCTTGACACTAATTACGCGTTACACCCGCAAACCCCACCCAACCCCATCCCACTCTGGCTAACCGCATTTTGGCCTTGTTATAAAAGCCAAGTAAACGTCGTCAGCTTTTGTGTAATTCAAATTGAAATTGAAATCTTAATTCATTTCGCACGCCCCGAAAATAATTCATAATAAATTTACAATTTATATGTGAACAAGCATACATATAGTCTATATAGTAGATGTATGAAATCTGTACAGTTTTACTTACTCTTTATGCTCTGCGGCGCGATCTCTTTGTCGGCGATTCTTGAACCAATTGGAAACCTGTAAAAATGTTGTAAAGAGAGAGCGAATTAATTAAGAGAGTGATGGCAAGAGAGAGCGTAAGGGAGAGCGGGATTTAAGTGTATTGAATGTGCGCAAGTGAATGGCTAAAAATAGCCAAATGTATCAACTCAAATTTGCTGTTTTCTATGATTAATGACATGCAATTAACTTGTACGAGTACGTATAGTGAATTCTTTAAGAATTGCAAATGAAATATGTCAAATTCTCAGTTGAGTTGACATTGTGATCTGTGAACTGAATTCTGTTTTACCTGTGTCGTGGTCAGACCTGTCGCCTCAGCCAGGTCCCGCTTCTCTCGGGGCGAAGGATACGGATTGTGCGCATACCAGTCTCTCAGCACGGAACGGGACTTTTCCTAAGGGAAAGTGGTAGGGGAAAATTGGGAAATACGTTTAGTTTAAGTAGTTTTTAAGTTAAAATAATAAGTATTAAAAGTTATGTATTTTTATTTATTTTATATAAAAAATTATAATTTCTCTAAATTATTTTCAGTTAAAATTATTTCCAAAGATTTAAAGTGCACTGCTTATTATTTATCTTCTAATAATTAATTTATTCCAGTTACCCTTAAAATTCCCTTTATTCTTCTTCTTCTTGTTACCATATGTTGTTGAGGTTTTTAATCAATTGAAAGCCCGCAGAGATAAAGCACAAGTGTAAACAGTGTGCACAACAAGGAGCAGTTAGCACGAAGGCGTTGCCCAGCACTTAACGTTGTAAGCTACGCTTCACACAGCAACACACACGCACACAAGCATAGCACAGTGTACGCGTGTGTGTGTGTGAGAACATTTCTACGATTTCGTTTTGTGCAAGCAAAACTAACGGAAGGAGCAACAATTGCAGAGTACGCGCGCGAGAGTGAGAGGGGCATAGGTATTGGTGTCTGTGGTACTCACCTTAAAACAGTAGCTCGTCTCTTCGCCATCCCAAATGGTGCGGGGCAATGGAAATTTACGACGAACACGATATTTGCCCACGGCACCCAAAGGTCTTCCGCGCAGTTTTTCGGCTTCCACGTAATGCGCTACAGTGAAAGAATTTTTCGGGTTAGTCCTGTGAACTGAATGCAGCAGAGCAAAGGGAGGGGAAGGGGAGAGTGAAGAGTGGAGCTAAGAGAGTAGAAAGTGGGGGCAGAGGGAAAGAAAAGCTGGTATGTGTGGAGAGCGAATTGCGGTGAGCGGGAATGGAACGGTAGGAAGAGTGGGAGAGTGTGTGGGGAGTAGAAAAAGTAAGAGAGTGTGGAAGGGGAAAGTGGAGAGCGTGGAGAGCAGGAGTAACGGAACAGATGGGAGCGCGAATAGTGGGAAGTGAAGAGTGCAGGACACGATTGTGTTAATGGGCAACGAAAAGAGCAGTGGGTAAAAAAAGGGGAGTGGGAAGGGAAGTGGGAACGGAAGAAAAAACACTCTGTAAAGGTCAGTGTGTGGGAGAGGGACGGCGTCAAGTCTTACCTTTCAGCCACAGGGCCTGGAGCTTGGCGTGATTCTGGGCCGAGAAGTGATGGTGTTCGAGCAGTCGGTACAGCTCCTTGTACTGACCACGATGGAATGCGACGACCGCTTTGGCCTTCAGCACGGACTCGTTCAGTTGCAGTTTATCACATTGTGGCAGCGACCAAAGGAAGCGGCCCAGTCTTTCGATATTCCCCGCCTGCTGCAGCACCTGCAAAGTAAGTAAATAGACACGTCATATGGCACCCCCTACACCACTCTAGCTGCAGCTGTACTCACCTCACACACACATGCCACCTGCTCCTGTGTGAAGCCAAAGCTGGGCAGAGTTTCGCGTCCGGCTGTGGTGACGCCTCCGCCGCCCCCACCACCTCCGGCGCCAGCGCCATTGCTGCTGCTGTTCAGGTGCAGTCCAGTGGCCGACACGCCTCCATTGCCGCCCACAACGACTCCATTGTGCGTCAGCATATCGAGATTATTATTGTTGTTATTGCTTGTGCTATTATTATTGTTGTTGTTGTTGTTGTGCAACGAAATCAGCGATCCGCTTAGCCCCGTGGGACTGTAGGGGGGCGTGTGACGGGCGGTGAGCGCGGCAGCGGCATTGGCAGCAGCCAAGTCGTAGAAATCTGTGGCGGGATGTTGAAGCATGCTATCTCTCTCACACTTACTCTCTCTGGAGCAAAACCAATTCAGTCCAGGCAGGACTCTCTCGCTCTCTCCCTCTCTCTTTTCTATTTACTCTTTTAGCTGTTGATTAATCGGCAAATTAATCAGTTTAGATTGGAGTTAATCCTGCTCATTTCATTCCTGGATTAATCCTAGTGCAAATTGTGCTGTCTTTGGTATTTGAGCGCTGCAAGTAAAAGATAAATCGAGAAATTAATAAAGCTCTATAGAGAATATGGAATTTGGATGTATTTAGTATGAAGGCTTATAGAAATTATTTAGCAAAAATTAATGGAAAATTAGAATTCCTTCTTTAAAACTAGTCCTTAAGTTATGTATGTATAAAAGTAGAAGAAGCATCGAATTACTAAGGGTCATCACTGGCCTATGAACTCTCCACTTGAGAAAGTTCGGCTTAGCCTAACCTAAGCAGCAGTGTAGAGATCGAAATGTGCTAAGAGGGAGGGGAACAGCTGGAATACAGTGAGCAAAAAATAAAGAGAATATTATAAGGAGTGGAGAGTGTTCAGAGTGCAAAAAGTAAGAGAGTTGTGAATGGGAAAGTGGAGACTGGGGTTAGATATAATATGTAGAATGAGTGGGCAGAGTAGAGAACGATAGAAATTCAGAAAGCTCGTCCCTCACTTTAGTGATAAAACACTATAGAAAGCAAAAGCTACTAGACTTAAAATAGTTTTAAAAAAATTAATTTCTACACTTAAAAATAAACTTAAAAGAACTCTACTTAAAGGTTAATTTTTTAATTGGCAACGGGAAATTCTTTTTACGATCCTTTAAGTGCTGTAACTTAAATTTAAATCACAGAACTAAAGAAATATGACTTAATCTTTTAAAAATATAGTTGCAAAGATTTATAGATGCTTAGTTTTCCTATGCTGGCAGCCCACTTGGTACAGTGATCTATGGCTAGAAGTGTTTCCCCATGCGGGACGCAATTACCTGCCGCTGCCTGTTAATTGGCAGCGATATTTCATATTTTTATTGCCATCATTTCTGGATGTTTTGTTTAGCATTAAGCGAACGATAATTGAGACACATAAAACTGTTGAAATTGCCATTAAGTAAAGCTGAATTTTGTTTTCCACTTATGTTAAACAAAACAAAAGTTTAAAACTAAAAAAAAATGTAAAAGAAAACAAAAAGATTTCCACAGAATTATGAAATATTAGCAGAACTCATTACACACCTCGAGTGTGTGTGTGTGTGTGTGTGTGTTTGGACCCCATGTTGTCAAAGACGATTAGTCAATTGCTTAATTAGTTAATGGAACTAGCCCAGGTGTGCATTAGCTTAATATGCTGCGATTATCATTTTTTTTCTCTGTTTTTTCTGGTTTTTCTGCTCAAAACTCAAAACAGAAATAAACTTTTACACAATATTATTAAATGGGGCGAATGGTTTTCAAAATGTGTACAGAATGTTTCTAAAATTACCAAGCGACGCGCAAGTGTATCTCTCAGCTACTAAGATACTCAGATAGAATATCTGCGAAAGGTCATAGAAAGCAATCCCAATAGATTCGAGTTGCGGGGGCCCAACGCAAAGTTTTAGCTACATATGTAGCTGTAGCTGTATATCTATATATATGTGTCGAGTAAATTTGAGCTGCAAGTTCTCCCCTTACCCAAAATGTGTGTAGATACAAATACACCTCTCGCGTATATGTTTTCAAAATCGAGGCAACTGCGCCGCAGCTATTCGAGATATTCTTGGATCTGTTTTCAATTTTCTCTGCCTCTCTCGCTCTCTCTCTCACTCTCTCTCTCTTTCGCTTTCGCCCTCTTTCGCGGTGTGAGGCAGATTATATATACAAACGATTTCGTTGCTGTAACAAAAATACCAACGGGGCAAGTTGCCTCTTGAGTCATCGGCCTAGAACAGATCGCACCGATCTCCTACCGATTTCTATCCCGATATACCCCTACATATATATTTATATATATATGTATATATATGTATTTCATTTTGCTTGGTTTCATGTTTGACGCAAGTAAACAAGCAACAAAAATTGCTAAGCGAATATTATTCAATTTCTTTTTGCTTCTTTTTGGAAACGAAATACGCTACTCATTTTCACCCACAATTTTGCTATTTTTTCACTTAAATAAAATTAATTTTTAATCAATTTGTAATACACAAACAAATATACAGTCGTAACTACCATTTAATTAATTTAAAACAGCTCAAATAACAGTTTGTAAGCCATCTATCTGACACTCAAATGAGATCGCTGATAGCTACACTGCGAGAAAAAGTCTAGTATTTAATACTATACAATTTAAGTTGTATATTAAAGTAATTGTATAAAATAACTATACAACTTCTTAAGATAACACATCAGTTAGCTTTATATAGCTATAGCAAGCACACTGAAAAAAATCTTAAAGGGCAAAAATGTCACAAAAAATTAAAAAAAATAGCTGAAATCAAGAATTTTGCAGCTTAGTAGCCTATACTAATATTTTGTCAATCTATATACTAAACTTAGCATTTAAAAAAGTGAGTACACTGAAAAAAATGCTGGACTAACATATTTACCAAAGAATAAACTAGCTAAAGTCAAGAGTTCTGTAGCTGAACATTAGTTTATATCATATAAATCCATTCGCAAAGGAGTACACTGCCAAAAATTTTAATAATTTGCCAATAAAACATCCTAGCTAAAAATAAACATTTGTTTTTAGTATTTAAAGTAAATTTTTTCTCTCAGTGTACTGTCATTATAAAAACCAATTCGAAAATGAGTACACTGTCAAAATTTCAATCATTTCCCTCATTCTACCTTCAATTTCACTACCCAATTTACCCCTTATTTTCTCTCAGTGTACTACCGAAAGATAAATCAATTCAAAAAGTATTAAGCTGCTCAAAATTCTGAACATTCCCTTCATTCCGCACTAGATTTTACTACCAAATTCACCCCCTTTTCTCTCACTGCACTACCAAATGACTTAAAAGTCCGTTTGACCCGCTTTAAAATATATTTATTTATGTGGCAAATAAAGTAGCGCATAGATACGATCCGTAACTTAATGACACCTCCAAACACTGAAAATCAGTTCAAATCATTCGCATACAAGATGCGACACAGCAGCAAACGTTGAGATACTTTATCTGATGGGTTGTGCTAGTGGTGGTGGTGCTGCTGCTGCTGTTGGTCTATACATTTTGTTAGTTCGCTGCTTCGTTAGCTTAAAACTGTATTTAATTTATTTTCAGCTCGACTTACACATTCTTAATTTACTCGTGTCGAATGTTTTATCTGTCAGATAGTCGTTGTCTTCCTCTTTTTCCTCTGTTTCTTCTGTTTGCCCATTGTCTATGCCCCAGTAGGTGTGTGTGTGTGTGTATCTGTGTGTGCTTGACTTTTATAAGCTTTTAATTTGAGTGTTATTGTTATATTGTCTTCGCTGTCAATTTAACTGCATGCGGGAGCGTGCCTCCCTCCCTCACTCCCTCTCCCCGTCTCTCTCTTTCTCCTCCTTCTGCCCCTCCCTTTCTCCACTTGTTTATAGAGTTGTCTCCGCTGTTTTGTTAACCAAATCACATTAAATCAAATCCAATCAAACTAAATCGCATCTTTTGTTGCCTTCGTCCAATTAGTTTCTAATTAAAGTCGCTTGTAATTAAAATGTTTTCGATTTTCGGAATTTTCTTCTACTTCAATTTACGGCGTATTCGCAGTGAAACATGAGATGAGCTTACCTTCAAAAATAAAGATACATTATACCTGTTGCTCGAGTTCAAGCTTAAAATGGTTTATTATCCTATACTGTATGCAGATACGCCGTATCGATAGAGCTACCTAATCACATTGGAAGCTATAAGTGCTGAAGATTAAACTTTGCACTGCACGTTGATCAAATTTGTTTCAAAAATATCTGAAATTCTTGGCATATTCTACCCGAAATTCTGTATACTGGGCTATAGATAAGTTTCTGTTAAACAACTATAAGCCAAAATAAATAATTGGCTTGAAAACTTTGTGCTCTTTTAAGCTATCTCTATTAAATTAAAAAAAATTATATTTATCGCAAAATATTTACTGAAATCAGTCCAACATATCTGAAAATATATTATATATTTGATTTATATATATATTTATGATTTTTCGGAATATTTCAAGTGATTAAATTAATTGAACATTGACCATTATCTTTTTTATGTTTACTACATTTTACTGGACTTAAAAAACTGTATCACAATAGTCTCCAAAGAAACAATCGATTGAAAATCAATGACATTTATTAATTAAGGTACAAATTTATTTATTTGCCAAAATGTTTAGTAAGTAACCCAAACTTTACAGGAAGCAGACAACTATATCAGACAGTTGTGATAGGAATAATAAGCTAAAAACCAAAGGTAGTAAGTAACAGGTTAACTCTTTGAGATATCTCACTTAAATTACAAATTTGCATATGTGTTACTTGGTAACACACTAAAAGCCAGACAACTAGACTTTATTTCTATTTGAAATATCAAACTAATAATTTATGAATTAATCTTTTAAGTACTAGACATTAAGTGTGGCAAACGATTATGTAATGAATATGAAAGTGGTAACAAATCGTTTTATACACAAAGTTTTGTATTTCTTATGATACCAACTTACACTTGATGCAAGTCCTCTGCTACATGGCCTTTCACAGTCTATGCTATGTAGCTAGTTAATTGCTTAGTTTAAGTCTAACGTTAGCGACTTTAAGAGCTTGAGCTTTGAAACTATACTGATGCGGATTGCTTAACGGCCAAGGTCTGGTCGAGTGCACTCTATGGATTAGGGCGGTACCAACCAGAGCACAGTGAACAGAGAACGGTAGAGCATGGAACAGAGAACAGAGACCGGAGACCGGAGTGCGTAGAGCGGCGACCGAGGACTGTTTTTGAAGCGCTGAAAGCTGAAAGCGAAATTATCTGCAGTTGTGTCTGTGTTTACTTAATGTAATCGACAAATTCAACAATTGCACTGCCGATTCCCGTTCCCATTCCCATTCCCATTCGAAGCTGTTGTTGCACATTTTCTTCATTTCCATTGAAGTAAACAATCGGTAAAAGTCGCTTACTAATCAACTGGTTGCACTCGTATCTGTCAGATACATTTTCATTACATTTCGCTATTTAATTGCCAGCTGTAAACGGATTGAAAACAGCCAAATATCTAATGAATGAAATTTGTCAACGTAACGTTCTCGGCGGCGTTCGCTGGGGCGTGGCCGAAAAACAAGAAGCACAAAAAAAAGTATCTCAAAAATGCAAAACCCAAGGAAATGTATCTGTATCTTAAAGTGTGCACTACATACGCTCTACGCTTGCATTTGAATGAGTTCTCGAGTGCCATCTCTTTGCTTCTTTCGCATTTAAATTGACCAAACAACCGCTCGGCGATTTGTATCTTTTCTTTCGCAACTGCACTGAAAACTGCACGCAAATTAAGCCAAAAAACTCGGCGGCAAAGTGCGTAAAATGATCAAAGCAACAATTGTCATGCTAACGTATTATGAATTATGCCGGCAACTTTGTTGGCCATTTAATGAACTGAAGTTGAGTTAGAGATACGCGTATGCGTACGCGTGTATCTGACGGATACACGCTGCCAAACTGCGCTCATTTCTACACTATTTAAATGACTAAAAAACACACGCGTTGGCTCATAAATTAATATTCAGTTAAAACGCTCTCAATTTGAAATGCTAACGCGTCTAAATCCAATAACGTAAAATGAGATATATTAATAAACTACACTGCAAAAAGTGGGGGAATTTTGTGTCGGAAAAAACTAAATAATTGGAAATGTGGGACTACACTGTAATTTATTCGGTCGGTTAATATGATGACTAAAATATTAGCTATATCATGTTAAAAGCTATAGTTATAAAACTTTAATTTATAAAATAAATATTTGGCTAACAAAAAAAATTATTAAAAAATGAATTTACTAAAAATCAATAGTTAGTAGCAAAGACTTTAATGAAAAAATATAATTTGTTGAGTAATTTATATAAAGTTGCTAAATGAATAATCTTTTAGAAATCCCTTGGGAAAATAGCCACGATTCCAGTACTTTTGTCCGCCCAAGAGAGATGTCCGCCTAAGAGAACGCTTTTTGTATGAAAATCATTATAAAATAACTATAAAATTCGTCCAGCTAAGAGAGCTGTCCGCCTAGGGGAGCTGTCCGCGAGTAGAGCTTTCACTGTATATTACAAATGTATGTTTCCCATAAGTAATTATTATTTAACCACTCACTTCTTAACTAATAAATATTTTTAGAATGTTTTTACTAAAATCCAAGAATTGCTGTGCATTTATTTAATACAATCTTTTTTTTTTTTCTGTGTAGTCAAACTTTGAAACGACCACTGTTTGACACCCACACAAAGAAAACTTTTACCAAATGACAACGCGAACAAAAACAACAACAACAAACAAATAACTAAAAGAACAACAACAAAAACTAAAGCCAAAGAGTCTGCAGTTCATAATTTTCGCATTTCTAAACACAAATTTTGCATGATAAAACGAATTTTTCTAAATAAACAATGGCAGCGTCAGAAAGTATCTCACGGCTACCACAGACACTCGCTGCCTTTCTCTCTCTCTCACTCTCTCCGCCTACTCCTCTCTCCCTCTAGCTCTTTTGTGTGTGATGAATGAATGACAACTGGAATGGGATTGAAAATGATTGCATGTTTATTTGTTTGGCCGTCCAATTAAACCCAAAAAATCTGAAATTCTACAAAAATAGAAATAGATTTCAATTGGAATTAGAAACCGTTCGAATACGAGCCACTTTCCCACAAAAATCTCACAGAATTTGTAGTAATTTGCAAACAAAATTTTGCAAGTTTACAATTAACAAAATTTGTATTACAATTTGAGCACGGAATTAGCCATGTTTTTGAAAAAGTTTGCGAATTTCTTAGCCTTATATAATAGTTTATTTTAATTACTGTTTGCCACAAGTCAAAACAATTATAAATTTGGCAATTTAAGGAATGTTTTTACAGCCCAAAGAGGCAGCCAACTTATTACAGGGTATATTAAGTTCGTTGGATTTATTTGAGTGCAGAAAATTGGAAATTTCCCAAGTAAAATATTACAACTGAATCATTGCTCACTCTTAGAACCATTAGTCATTGCATAATCAGTAATTTAACTGCATAATAAACAATAAACAATACCCGCTAGTTGTCAATTGTTTACAAGTGGGCAAATTTAGTAAATTTACAGCATTACATGGAATTATGTAGTTAATACCTTAATTATAGCCTAAACAATGTGGAGTATGATTTACAGCTGTTGCCGCCGGCACTGTTAACTCACCTGTGTGTATATGTAACTGGGTAACTTATGCGTAAGTATCTCTAGCTTTCAAGCGTATCCGTGTATTGATTTTGTTATCTATTGTGCTTTTCTTGATCAATTTTCACAAAACTTCACTTGCACACACACTCTTAGGTATCTCTGTGTGTACGAAAATAACTGCGAGCGCAGACAAGTAGCAGATTTTTCATACGCACTGTTTGCATACTAAACACGTGTTGCGATTTTTAGCAAAATAGCAGAAAATTTTCCGCTTTCGCGACTTTCATAAATTGCCGTACATCGTTTTGAAACGCACAACATGCAGAACATTAAGAACACGAAGAACACGAATGAGATTTCAAAACACACAAACAAACACACGTACACCAAGAGTGCTAAATTTTGAACAATTGATTGGACTTTTCAGTGGCTGTCGCCGATATTTATGTTGATTTTGTGTGCGCACGTTTTCGATTTATGCGAGTATTTTATTAGCTCAAAGCTGTTGCTATTTCTAATACACTAAAAACTATCCACTCTTTGCTGTGCGTTGACTTTTGATTTATGCATCGGACATTTGTTTATTGCCGTTTGAATTCAGTTTTCTTATTTTTGCTGCCGGCGGAAACGTTGTTGATCTCGCGCACAAGCAAAACGAATACAAACGTTAAAGCGCAGAACGAAAAACAAACGGTGAACAGCGAACAACGAACGAAGTTGAACGAACAGCGCACAGCGAACCGTACGCGAGCAACGCAAGAGAGAGACTGAAACCATTGAGGACAAGCAAAAGGCCGCTGAGGCCAAACGCAAAACGCAATGGCCAACCAGTCGACTGAGCGGCGTGTTTGTATTGGTGCAGCTCGTGAGTGTGTGTGAGTCGAATAGTGGTTGCTGCTCTTAGACGGTGGTTGGAGCGAGAAGGCAATTGACTGACGTAGCGTGAGCAGTGCTTGTCAAACCATTGTTGTGGCTGGCGCTCAGCAAACAAACGGGAGAGTGGTAGACAAACGGTTTACCCTTTAAAATTTTATTAGTTTTATATTATTTAATTCATCAAGAGCTGAACTCATAGCCAATAATATATTTCATGAACTAATTTACTATTTATCAAAATTAATATAAACTTTAGACTGCTGTGTAGTGTGCACTTTTTTTGGCCACCAGTGTTGTTTTCTTTTGGAATCTGCACGCACAGCAGACAAGCAGCATCTGTTGCTCTTTACAGTTCGACAGCCACTGTTAACGCTGCGTTAAAGAGTTATCAGTGTGCGAGTGAAACAGCATGCAAACGGGTTATGTTCTGTAACTTGCTTACTCTTACAACTTACTGCTAGCATTGGCTACGCCTACTCCATGCTACCTGTTCACATGACACTCACTCACACACAGGCACACACACAGAAGAGGGCGAGCAATAACAAAGCGCTGATTGGTCAAATTTCGTGTTGCTCGCATTCGTCATGCGCAATGGCCGCCATATTGATATTGATAGTCGAAAGTATATACACACAGACAGAGGCACAGTAATTGCACTTGTATGTGTGTGTGTGGGTGTATGCTGCATAGGCCTTGCTGCTGCAAGGATGCTGCGCTAGGAAATCCTTTAATAATATCTCAGGCAGTGGATTCCATTTCTGCTTCTGCTCGCATTGCATTACAGTTGCAATTATAATTGATGTTGTCATCCCACAAGAAATTTGCAGCTCTTGATTTAAAATTTATCCAGTTGCAATTATCTGGGGAAATACTGCAAACTGATTTATGGCATTTCCTTGAAAGGGTTTTCGCATTAATTTTGAAATTTCATATTAAAATTTAAATTAAATGAATATGAGACCATTATAAATATATAACAAGTTTTAAACTAATATATAAATTGTTTTTAAAAACATAATTCATTAAAAAATAACAGAATCCTTAAAGTCTTTATGGAAATAATAGAATATACTACAAAATTTTTAAATTTCTAACAGTTTGCCTAAATTTAAAACAGTTTTTTTTGACTCAAATGCGGATTTTCCAGTGTCTAAGTTGATTAGAAACCACCCAAGTGGAGTCCGTAGCCCACTGACTCCAAGCTGAAATCTAGAAGTCGCTATCTAATCCCAACCAAACTCATAACATTGAAAGGCAGCACACAAAAAAGACAAAATCGTTTTGATTAGATTTACGATTTGGAAAACAGGCGCCAGGTTTGATTTGAGATTCTTCTACGATAGATCGCTCGATCTTTGACTGACAAATTGCCTATCGATTACGGAGTTCAGAGCTTTTTTCGAGGGTGTCGAAAAGTTTGGGAATGTGCATTTAACAAATTTTTGGCGCCAGTTGACAATGGTCGTAAGATGCGTTGCGGGGGAATTAGGAAATCATCAAATTTACATAATAACATATCGTATTTCACTGCCTACTCTCCTCACTCCATCTCCCCCTCTTCCTCTAGCTGTCTCTATTCAGCTGGCTCATAAAACGAGCAGCGACAACATTTGGAAATGTCAAAATAGCCAAAAAGAACATAAAAACTGAAGAAGAGCAGACAAGAAAACAGAGAAGAGGTAACAAGACAAAATAAAACCCCGATCCCGCAATATGTTAATGAAAAGACGCGATAAAAATCTTGTACAACATGAATGAGAAAACGAAACGATGCAACGACGATCAGTGATCAACAATCGACTATCGACGATCATCACCACATTCTGTGGTTGCAGCCACGAAAGAAAGAAAGTCCCAAAGAGAAAAACACACAGACGGACAATAATCGTCATCTGGCTGATGGGGGGTGCCCCTGTCTCTGTCTCCGTACCCCTTCCCAGCCCCTCCCTGATCGTTTTCAAAATCGTTGGTGTTAAAAATGAAGATAATAACGAGTGTGGCGCACGCGCTGAACGCGAGCGTTTTTCAGCTCTAGGAAAGTCACCTGCTGTGCCGTCCCAGACTTCGCGCTAGCCACTACACTGAGAGAAATAAAGCAGTGCTAAGCTTAGCGAGGCTTAAATGAAATTTAAGGGGTTCTATTTATACAAATTAATAAATAATTTTAGTCGTTTAAAATATTTTTAAATAGAATTTAACCATTAAAACATTTTTTTAAACTAGTCCAAGTAAATTTATTATTTAAATTTTGAAATAATGGAAGGCTTGAGATGAAGAAAAGAATCGGGGATTGCAAGGAATACATAAAATAAATCCTACACGATGTCAGAAGTTGGGTAGAAGGCTTAGATCAACTACCAATCCGCTTAATTTAAGTACAAATATTTAGACCTCAAACCAAAATAAGCTGAAAATCAACCCAAGTAGTAGAAAACAAGATCTAACCTATAAAACACTTGTAAAAAAATTCAAACATTAAAACATGTTTAAAAATATTAGTCTTAAATAATGTTTAGAGTCTAAATGGAAACACTTCCAGCACAGCAATCAATAAAGTCAGTAGAAGTACCTTTTTTAGTACACAAACAGCGCTCTGCTTTCTCTCAGTGCACCCGCAACAAAGTGTAGTGTAAACAAAGCGCTCCTCGGCGCCCGCTGCCACCAGACTGACCCTTAGCCACCTCCATAGACAGTCACTTATGAGGGATTATTAGAAATGGTAAACAAATCTCCCCAAAGATTCATAAATTCTCATAGCCACATTGTAAATCACCTGGAACTCTTAGTCGCCTCCGTCTACGTCTGTAACTGGGACTGAGTCTCAGTCCATGAAGTGTTATTAATTTAGTTGAAATGTTTATTAATTTTGGATCATAAATCTCCACTTCACTCAGTTTGAGCCCGTGCCTAGAAACGATTTGGATTTTTGGAACGCCACATGATGTTTTGGTTACCTGTGGGTAATTAGCTTTGAATACCTGAGATCAGCTGCTTATTGGCCAAATTATGCGCATATTGTTGTTTACATCGCTTTCATAACTTTCGTGATTAATCTTAATAGCTTTTAATGCGCTAAATTCAGGGAGAAATTTTTAAATATTTAAAATTTAAAAAGTTTTAGCAAAAGTTTAAGTTTTAAGTGATTTTTTGAACCACAGACGGACTTGTTAGGGTGACATGCTCTTAATATGTACTATTTTCAGTTTAAAGTTAATTTTTTTAATGACTTTTACAGAGAAAAGCGTTAGATATTTAAATTACTGTCGTCAAAGGCATAAATTAAACTTCTAAGTCCACAAAAATACTTCTTTTAAATTTTATTAAATATATTTTAAGTTTAAAGTGGGAGACCTCTTGTGTATTAGTCCGTGCTGTTAATATTTAAATTATTTTAAAGCTTTTATATATATGATTTAAATTTGAATTGTTGTCTTAGCGGCTTAAATATTTAAAAGTGCTCTTAGATTTGTTTTTAGAATTAGTCTGAACTTTTACTTAAAAAACTTTCTCAATTTAATGACATGTAAAACTAAATTTAATTGATTAAAACCTAAATTTAAAATTTGTATACATTTTTTACAGCTTTAATAGGATTTAGGATGTTTAAATAGTTAAAGATTTATATTTAAAATCCTACAGATTTATTTGTAAGACAGTCAAGGCTTGATTTTCTATTCGCTTTTAAAATTAAAAAAATAAAAATAAAATAAAATATATAAGACGCAATAAAATTATAAGAAAAATATATGTTATGCTCAGAATTTCAATAAATAATAATATTTATGTATAATTCTAAAGACATAAAATTAAATGCATATAAAATCAATATTAGATTTGTAGTCATATAAGTTTTAATAGTTAAATAACGATTAAATATGCTTAATACTTATATATGCAATTTTAAAATTATTTATAATGTATCGAAGTGTTTTTAAAGTTTTTAAAATATATTAAAAATATACCAAGCTTATTATAAACAAAAGCTAATCGTAAAAGTCAATGCCTTTGCCTAAATTTGAAAGTTCATTTCAAAACGCCCCTACCAAAAAGTATCAGTACTACAAAAGCACTTCCTAGTCACTCCCCTGCCCCTGCCCCTACTCCTCACCCTCCCAATCCCCTCCCTTAATTGGCGGTGCAATTCAATTACTCGTTCACGCTTAGAGCAAGGTGTTTGAGCCAGGTTATTATGCAATTGCCATGCAATTTGCCACAATTATTCATATTAAAAATGAGTTAGTGCCAGCGGCAGGGGCAGGGGCAGGGGCAGAGGCAGGCGTTCAGGGGCCCAAGGGGTAAGAGGAGTAAGCAATTTTCACGCGTAGGTAACTTTAAACGGAGACGCTCTCGGAATAATAATCGCCGACACATAAATATTACAAGCATCTGACAACTGAAAATTATCTGCTTCACTCACGAGCCATTTAAATCAATTTTACACTTTGAATTTCACACAGCCCCGTTTTAACCGGGCTCAAATCGAGCCACAGCGGCGGTGGAGGCCCAAAGGATACACGTTTGGGGCGCAACGTAGGAAATGGAAATTTATTGAAAAAATGATGACAAACGAAGGAAAATAAGCGCAGGCGACTGCGGCTGAGACTACAGCAGCTGCAAGGTGGTCCCGGAGGTGTGACGTGACGTGAGAAGCTGAAATTTAAGGCCAGCACTCGAGTGTATGGCCAAGATACTGCCTGATTAGGGTTGCCAGGCAGTTGCATAGAGTGTGGTACAAAGTTTTACTAGAATTGGTTTTGACTCAACTAAGTTAATTAAATGTTCCTGTTTAAAGTTTCAGTTTAGACTTACTCTGTTTCAATTCCATCTGTACCGCTAGTGGTTTAGCTTAGTGTTCTGCAGTTTAGTTTCCTGTTCCTTTTTCGATTTCATTTCAAGACAGTTCCGATTAAGCTCCACATAAATCTTCTTGATCCATATCCTGTTCCTTTCCCAAATTTAAATTATATCCAACTTCGTTTCAATTCCACTTGTACCACTAGCGTTTACACCGCTTAGTTTAGCTTCCTGTTCATGTCTCACATGTCATTTTTGATTCTAGTTTGTGGTTGTGTTTCATTTCCATTTGTTTCCTTTTTAAACTGTCATTTTACAAAGCTTGTTTCAATTCCATTTGTACCGCTTGCATTAACACAGTTTAGTTCAGCTTTCTGTTTCTTTTCACATTTTACTTTTGTCAACTCTGTTCCACTTTTCATTTGCATCGAGTGTTTCATTTCCTGTTCGTTCCTGTTCCTTTTAATCATAATCAGCACTGTTTCACTTTCATCTGTACCACTGTCTAATTAAATTTCCTGTTCTTTTTCCACATTCCATTTGTATATTCTGTTTCAGTTTCATTTGTTCCGCTATCCTTGCTCAAATTCGATTATTAACCCACTAAATTTGAGCTCCAGTTGTTTTGATCTTTCTAGCAGCTTGGCAACCCTAGACTTGCCACACATTTTGCACTGTGGTGTCATAAACGCTGTCTGCTCTCACCGCTGTCCCTCCCAACACTGCCCCTCTCCTACCCCCTCCTCCACCGCCACTGCTGCCCAGCGACTTTGGCCACTTTGCGAAACGTTTAAACCAACAATTACGCGAGCATAAATCAAACAGTCGAGTGGAGCACGGCGCATGGAGCAGGGAGGAGGGAACAGAGAACAGGGAGCGTGGAGCTTTCTTAGCTGCGGAGCAGGCAGGCGGTCCAAGCCAAAGAGTCGCGTGCAGCTCTAGAGACAGAGACGAAGCGATTGTCTGTCTCTGTCTGGCAAATAAGCGGCTCCCTCGATGGCTGCTGCCGTTAAACGCCGCGCCTATTGGCGATGACGATCTCAGGCAAAGGTGCCAGCCGTGGAATGCTACACCAGCAGCTACGACGCCGTCTCCAACTCGGATACCGACACCATCTGCTGTCAAAGCGGCAACGCCTCAGCAGCAGTCCGAGACCAAGTCCCCGTTTCAGTCGCAGCTCCTGCTCCTGCTCCGTCTCCGCTTGGGTTTCAGGTGTCAATAAATAATAGCGCTTCAAGCGACTCGTCCCCAAAGATCTCGCAGAGATTGCTCCGCTCTTGTGGCCTGCAAATAATTTAAATAATTTGTATATTAATTAAACACTTTAAAAACAATTTACACTGACGTCACGTTGCAGCTTTTACCGTTCTTAGCCATGGCCTTAAAATGGCTTGAAAGGATTTTCTACATTACCTATGGGTTGTAAATTATATCAAATTTTTTATAAAAGAAAATATATAAATCTGGTCAGAGCTATTAAGTGGTTTGAGAACCCTTAGCTTAAAAATTAGTTTAAAAAAATACTTTCTTAATGCATTTGTTTGTAAAAATTGTTGCTTTATTTTTAAGTATCCCATCAACTTTTATAAGCACACAAAATTTAGCTTGAAACACGCTAAATGCTAGAAAATTATTCAAATTCAATCAAACTTGTATCCGGTATTTTAATTAATTTTCTGCCACTTTCAAAAACTTATTTTTTTCATGAATATTTATGATTTGCAAGGTTAATCCGGTTTTTATTTATTTAAGCAAAATAAAATAATATAATATTTAATTATAAGTATTGATTATATTCAAAATTAAATTTTAAAAATAAAAAAGGATATTCGTTAATTAACTAATCAATAACCTTTATTTACTTTCATGTTTGGTTAATAAGTAAAATATATTTTATATTTTTATTTTATTTTTATATTTTATTGGTATAATATATAAAATTATTCGCCTCATTTATGTATGTCATTATTATATTTTATTTTTGAAAAAAAGGCAAAGCCATTACTCAAATTAATTAGTTAAACCAAAAAAGAAGTTGTATAAGATTATTGTATTTACATAAATCAAATAAGTATAGCGCTGCACGAAATAAGCTGTGAGCCACTGTCCATAGTGTTGGTTCTAAAAACATGTTAGGAGTGAGTTCTTTGGAGAATTTCTTGTTTCTTAGAATCAACTTATTAATTATTTTATTAATTTAGTGAGTGTAGAAAACAGCTTTCAAACCTCATACTCAAAAACAGTACTCAAAAGCGTCTAAAAGGTTTATCAGAAGTAAAATGTAGTAAATGAAGTAAATGTGCCGAAGGAGGTACTCCGAAAGATCGCCAATCGATCGATTGTACAGATTGAGCTACATTATCCTTATCCTAGACCGTATCGAGTCAGTCCTTTAAGATATCTTATAGATAAACGCCTTTGCATCGCCCTAAAATATACATTTTTAAGCAGATTCCATTCCATATTCCTTTAGGAATATGAACTCAACATTTTTAAACCCTGTTCCCATTCAAAAAACTCCCTTCGCCGCTTTCAATTAAATCAACAGTGGCATTTATAAATAACCAATTTCCTTTCGTTTCTGCGATTTGCTAAGCTACCAGAATTGGCGGTGATAAAGCCCACAACCCACACACACACACCGCACCCCACACACCACACACACACACACTTGGAAGTGGGGGAAAATTCAAATTGAAAGCGTTGAATAAATCAACGACACAAATACACAAAAATTGAATTGTGGTCATCGCTTGCGGCGCTTGACCGTACGGTGAAGCCTTCCTCAGCTGGGAGTACGGCCCTGCCTACCTGGGTGCCTACCTGGCTGCCAAAGGTGTTAATATTCAATTAAAATTTCTAGGGATACACGTCGAATGCCTAATAAATTAGCGCTCAACAAGCGACTTGCCAATTTCAATTTGTTTTCGTATCACTTTTCTGCGACTGCGACGACTGCAGTGTCTTGGCCTGGCCAAGAGCTAAGCGCTGAGGCCCAAGAAAGCCATTATTTATTGAGCTGCGCAGGTGGCAAAGGTATTGCAGCTGAGATTTGTTCAAGGATTTCGATAGCATCTCGTTTGATTCGGGTGTGAACAAGCGAGCTTTGGCAGAGAAAAAGCTTTGTACACTGAAAAAAATGTATATAGAAGTTGAACAGATAATTCTTAGAGTTGTATTGGGTTTCTGAGGTTGGTTAGCCTTCCTAATTTAAGAGTAGAGGGGTCTATTAGGATTCTCACACGCGAAATTTGCGTAACAGGCAGAAGAAAGCATTTCCGAACACATAAAATATATAAATTCTTGATCAAAATCAAGAGCCGAGTTTATATAGCAACGTCCGTCTGTCTGTTCGTCCATTGGGCACCTGGATCTCAGAGACTGTAAGAGCTAGAGCCACCAAGTTTGTATTGAATGTCCATCTACTTCGTGAGAGGTTTGAGTTTATTTTAAATTGATGCCACATCCCCTACCGCCCCCGCAAATTGTAAGAAACTCTTTTCACATTACCATAACTTGAAAAAGACTAGAGCTATCGAGATCTATTCGCACTAAGCTTGATCCGGATCGGGCAACTATAGCCTACAGGCCTCATAGAACAAATCGGTTAAAAATTTCACATTTCTATGGAGTTTAATAGTTTTTCCTTTAAGAAACTTTTAAAGCGACCGCTTTATGATCTTGCGAGTAGGGTTAACCCCTTAAATCTTGCGAGTAGGGTTAACCCCTTAAATAAATATATAGGAACCTAAAATATTGTTTAAAATACGAATTGGTTCTTAAGTCAAGCATTTAATAGTTTAAAAAGTCAGTGAGTTAATAAAGTATTAACTATATTCTGTAATACCGATATCTTGTAGTAATCAATGCTACCCTAGCACCCCCTATTTTTTGCCGTGTATGTGAAAGCTTGCTGCTTTCGTGTACCAGTGTTTGTGTGTGTCTGGTAACTGGAATTTGAGTGCAGTGTCAAATGCAGATTCAATGCTCTGATTGCCTCGTGCCAGTGTTTACTGTACCCGCTGCGTGCGATCTTGTAATCGATGTTGTTTTCTGCTGTTTCTGCTTGTTGTGAGTGTTCACTTTGGACATTTGTAGCTACAGCAATGCACGACACGATATCGATTTAATGGACCCACAAGCACCTCCAAACGCAGTTGACTCTTTTCCTTCTTTGGACTTGTAGTGCCAGCTATAACAGCGCGATATTTATCGCCGATCGTGAGATGGAGAGACCCGTGGGGTCTTAGAGAGCCAACCACGGCATGTGGTCTGTCCAACTTTGATTCAACCAGGGCCCCGTCGTCATTGTGGGGGGCTTCCGATCTCTGATCACTGATATATGATCGCTGATTGAGTTTTACCTTCAATTAGACGCAATTGTTGGCAGCACGCGAATGCAGAGCCGATTTATAGAGAATTTGGCTAAATTTTGATTATTGAGTAGTTACAAGATATTGAATTGGGTCTGAGGAGTATATCATATACATATATTCTGGAATACTTGACTTAAGTACGGCTTCATTTTTTGAATATATCCAAAAGTCGCACATAAAATGCCCTAAAATCCGAAATTTTAAACCTACATACAGCGGAGTACTATCTTAATTACTCTGTCGAAGCTCTTACCATTTTTCTGATATTTTTATATGCGATAACTCCTATTTTATAAGCATATATATGGTGTCGATCCTTTTGGAGAAACAGGATTTTTTTTGGATCATTTATTAAAGTTTTCTAAGCTTTCCAACTAAGAAATCTTTCGAACACATGTCTAAGGAAACTAGTGACT
The DNA here is from genome assembly GCA_018152125.1 of Drosophila dunni. Taxonomy (NCBI): domain Eukaryota; kingdom Metazoa; phylum Arthropoda; class Insecta; order Diptera; family Drosophilidae; genus Drosophila; species Drosophila dunni. The sequence continues at coordinate 7,803,227 of JAECXC010000339.1, read as the reverse complement.
GTATCTTTGTGTGGCATTATAGGTGGCACACCGATTATGGGCCCCCACATGGAAACTATGGCAAAACTTTAATGAAATTAACATTCTCATTATTTATGACTGTCGGCGATGGTCTGAAACGGACGATGTGGCTGCAAGATGCAAGATGCAAGATGCAAGCTAAAGTCACATTAGAAACATTAAAATAATTTCAAAAGACATAAATTTTGAATTATGGCCGCACAACATGAACGCAGAGACCCCGAGAGCACGATGTATGCGAATTTGAAAATCAATTTGGATAGATCAAGGCAGAGAGAGGCACATAGAGAGAGTGGGTAAGGGGGGGAGCAGTGGAAGTGGGAGTGGGAGCAGAAACTGGGATGCGGTGCCAAGTGTTTTTACTATAATTACAGACAATTTCAAACGATCGTGCGAATGGGCTGCCGCTGCTCTCCCAATCCCCTGTTCCTCCATTCCACCGCTCTCTTTTTGCTCTCTTCACACACACACACACTCACCGCTGTCGGCTGTGGGGAGTCCACTTAAATTGATTTATGGGCGTCTGATCGGGCGCATTTGTCAGAGCGTCGGCAGCGCTGTTCGTTTGGCTAACTTGTTTCATTCCATTCCATTCCAGTTGCTGCTAATTACATTTACATAAGTGGGCGTGGTCACAGAAACTCCTCAGCTGCTAACTAGCAAATGCCCAGGTAATGCAGCAGCGCTTTTACCCTTAGATCGGCGCTGGTCTAATTTTGATGTGCGTACCCTAAAGCAGGCTAAGGGCTAAGGGTCAAGGGGTCACTTAAGACAATGCCGCGTTTAATGAAGGCGAAATCAGCTCAGGAAATATTGCAATTGTAATTGACATTTGTCAACGTTGCTGTCTGCTACTTTCTCAGGCATTGCAAAAGATTTGTAACTTAATCAGCGCAACATTGTCTTGTATTTTATATTTTGACTTTTAATGATTTCCTTACAACTTTTTATTGCCTTTATTTCAATTGGCCTGGGGACCTAACCTCAATGTAGGCCAACTGTCCGCTGAGCGAGAGCGAGACGCAAAATCCAATTAAAGGCGGCAAACAAAAGCAATAACAATATCATATGGAAGCACACACACACGCACACATAGACAAACATACACGCATACACATATGCAAGCATTTGACAATGCAATAAATGAGCAAGTTATGAAACGAAAGTGTCGATAGGCGGCAAAATGTTCGCAATAACAACAACACATGAAGAAGCACAAAACGAAGAGAGGGAGAGTGAGAGAGCGCGAGAGTTGAGCGAGGCAAACGCGCAGAGAACAAAACGGAAGAGAGCAAGCGGTAGTAGCTAAAGAGGAAGTGCCATAAAAATGCAATTTTAGATTTCATCAACTGATAAGAAAAGTTTTCAAATTAGCCAACAAAATGGAATATGAAATGCGAATATTGCGAATGGAAACTGTAAAGTGAGCAACAACAAGAACAACAACAACAACTATAAAAACAAACTCATATGCTTGATTAGAAAACAAAACAAGGACACCGGCGTATAGAGAACGGTTAGCTAACGGAAGGACAGAAACTACAGTCGGCCTACAAATTGCCGCCGTCACGCCAAAATACCGTTAGAAAGTTTTCTTATAGCAAATGTTTGTAGTTTGCATTTATGAATGCATGCATTTGTACTGCGCGACCACCCACGCCCACCTGCCAGCCGCTAGCCGCTAGCTTCACAGAGTGCATACAATAAATATATATTTAAACTGAGGACGGTAAAGGTATCAATTTCACTTTATCAAATGCGAGCAATCGCAGTGCCCGAGATTAAAATAATAATCAAAAAGGATAAGAAAATGCCAAAGCAAAGAAATGCAATGAAGCGAACAGCGACGTCGGCGACGACGGAATATCTTAAAGTGCAGATCAATGGTAGCAGATCAGGCAGCAGAAACGGTAGCTACATAAATACATTCCAGTAGACACCGCTCAACATAATTAACGCCCGATAATGAGAGCGCGTTCTCATATTGCCTTCCTTGTCTAACAGCATTAAACAGTAGCTATGAGAAGAGAAAGGAAGTTGCTACCACTCACCCGGCGCCGCTAGGATTTGTGCGAATGTTAATGATGATCTCTCTCATTGTTTGTGGCAGCCAGTGTGTATGTGTGAGTTGTTTTTCTTTGCTTTTAATATTTTACAGTGCCACTGGTGTTAATCCTGAGGGCGGCATGTTGTTTGTTTTACTTTAAGGCTGATTTGCAAAACCCTGATGCGATTTTAATTAATGCACGCTTATTATGTACACAAATATATTTAATATTTCGGTTTTGCACCAAAGTCGAGCTGACCCAAAGAAAACGCGGGAATTGTAATTTATAACTGTATATTTGCCCATCTTATTCACTTTTTGAAAGCTTGCCGACATTTAGGTAAACATTTGTAACAGTCTGGCAGCTCTGCCACAGAAGTGTTGCAAAGTGCTACAACACAAAAGTAGTTGCAACAAGTACGACAGTATTTTTGGTATATTTTATTCGAACGTTTGGGATTTTGTTGCTTCCAGCTTGCGGTGTAAAGCAAGTCAGTTTTTAACAAGTCGTTCGTGGGTCGTGTAAATAATGTAAGAACTTTTTTCTTAAATATAGTAAGGGCAAGAGAATAAAATAACTGTGGCAGTGAACTAAATTTAGTAATGTGCGCTCATGTAACAGAACAAAATGCTCAGCAACAGTTGAATTGTCGACAAAGGCAACGGCAGCAGAATGCACACCAACACACTGGCACGCATACGCGTATATATATAGCCATACATATGCATATGTATATTTTCCGTCTACGTTTCAATTTGATTTTCGGAAATTTCACCTTCGCTTTGCTGTTTTCGGCTATTTCAAACTTGTTTTTCAGCTGTGTCTGTTTCATAGTCTCATTTTTTTTTTCATTTACCTTTGCCAGCCGCTCACTTTTTTTCGTTTGCTTACGTATTACTTGTGATAGTGTGTGTGTGCGTTTCACAAAATTATCGCTAATTTGCACCAAAATGGGAATGTAATGTGGCATAATTTGATGCGTATTCAAATCGCACGTACTTTTCTACTTATGTTTGTTTGTATGTATAAGTACATGCTATGTGAACAGCTGTAATTTGCATAAAGAAATTGGCAACTCTTCCACGGCACGTGTAAGTGTACATTTTACATATGTATGCATGTATGTACGCAAATGCATCTGAGACTGTGTGCGTGCGTACGTGAGTGTGTGTGTGTTCATTGTTATCGCAAATTCGCCTGGTTCATGTACACACACATGCCTACTTTTAAAATACATACAAACATACTTATATATGTATGTAAGAATTGTTTATTTGCATTGAACTGTGTTATATCGATAAAGTCAACGGTATTGTGACAACGACACTAAACAGAATTCAAAACGTCTGGAATTTGCAATTGATCGAGTAATAAATAGTGAAATGCGCTTAAGATTTGCATAAATAATGCGTAGTTATTGCGAAATGTGTGTCAATATGTGAGACAACGTCAACGACGCGTCAAACGAGCAGGTGCAGCTGTCTAGTGTTGTAAAACGAATCGAGTACATATGTTTGTATTTATGTGCACATATATACGTATATGTGTGCGAATGTCTCTCTCCCTGAGTGTATGTGTGTGCGAGCGTGAACAGTGCAAACATATGGCAAATATTTGAGGAAGAAATTGAATAATAATTGTTGCATTCTCTTCGCAGCGCCAATGTTGCTTAACGACAACAACAAAAACGACAACGACAACAACAAATATTAAGGCAAATAGAAAACTACTCGACACCCAACATCAATGCCAAATGTAACAACGAAATCAACGCGTAATCGCCGCCTTAAAGGAGTTGCAGACGAAGCAAATCTAAAAAGAAATCAATATCAAAACATACGAAAAATCAGAAGAAAAGCAACAAGCACAACAACAACACCAACAACACCTACAGCTACTGGCAGTACCTTAAATTAATTAATTTTGATTTGATTTTATTTCGTTTCGTTTGCATCGTTAAAAACGTGTGTGTGTTTTTTAATCGCGTGCAAAACCTTTTTCCACCGTGTCCGTCGTGTGTGGAAAAAGTCTTGCAACGTTTAATAAAAACCACACGTCGATAAGTACGGCCGCAAAAATTCCTAAATCCGTGGCAACAACTAAACTGCAGCGCCTTAAAGCCAAAGCAGCTGCAAGTCAACATTACGGCGGCAGTTATCGTAAGTCCGGCAACAGCACCACCAACGGCGTCAGTGCCAGTAGCTGCGGCAGCGGCGTCGGCGCTGGCAGCGACATAGCGGCGGCGGCGGCGTCAGCATTCACAACAACCAGCGGCTATAATTATCAACGCGGTGGCGCTGCCGAGGAGCGTAGCTTTGCTGCAACAGCGGCGACGTCAGCGTTGGCGTTGGCGTCAGCAACAGCATCAGCAGCCACAGATTCAGTTGGTGAAAAGTCATATCATTACAACCAAAACAACAACAATTATCAACAAAAGTCAAACTACAACAACAACACCAGTGCCAATTACAATAATCAGACCACAACAAACCACCTGCCTTATCAGCATACAACATACGCCTCCTCCAACAGTAACAACAACAACAGCAACAGCAGTAGCAACGTTAACGGGAATGCGACGATGATGACCAAACAAAAGTCGACGCTTACCGAGCGCCTCAACATTGGCGGTGATGAGGTGCGCGAACTCAAATTGGGAGCAACATTTAATCCAAAAAACACATCGACCGCATTTCACACCATCAAATGTAAGTTTTCTTGACAACGAGATACAATATCTTTTTATCAATTACCTTATGCAATTGTAATTGTCTAACGTCTACGATTTCCAGATGACTTTAAGCCAGCGAGTGTGGATACCAGTCGAATGGCAACTGTCGATGTTGGCTCCAATAATCAAGTTACTGTTACCGTGCCAAATTTAGGTGAGTTAACCCAAAAAACATTAAAGAGAAAGAAAACAGCTACAGCTTTAGATACAGATACATTATTTGTATCTCTAACACTTTTGTTCTGTTCAAGTGAAAGTTTCGTTACGATGAATCGTCAAAATTCAAAACCGGAAAAGCAAACGATTTATCAAATTGTGTATTGAATCCAACGATTCGTTTAATTAGTTTTAGTTTGGCAACTGAAAGATACAAGACTTGAACTAGTTCGATTTGTTTATCTTGTTTGCCGATGACATAATTTAGATACACACAGACAGGCATATGTCTTATGTATTATTGAGCAGAAAAAATAATGCAAAATACATACAAAAAAGATACAAATAAAGAAATAAGCAAAAACAAAGAAAATATGTCTACCACAAACAGCAACAACAACAAGTCTAAGGTAAAAAACCAAATTACATCAAGTCAGGCAAATGCAGCCAAGCGTTCAGGTTTTATTTTTTATTTTTTTCTTACCATTTTGCCATGCTCTTTGTGGCCAGACAGTCGCCGTTGTTGTTGCTGTTGTGCTCCATTACAGCTCGAGTTGTCTTGGCACAGGTAACGCTTCGTTGATTACCAATGATTTGGGTGGCGTTAAGAGACAAACTTCAATTGGTCAAGTGAATTTACAACAAGAATTGCCCCAACTTAAGCACAAGAGTTACAAACCACAATTTGCTGTCAGAATTGTAGCTATAAAAACACTAAAGATTCAACAGAATTTAAAGAGTAAGAGCTTTAGATTTATAAACTGTTTTATTTAGCTGACAAGCTAAATATTTAAGAAATGAAATTCTTTCGCATTTCCTTGCTAATTTCGATTAAATTATTGCAAAAAAAGCAGCGGAAAACCAACAAATAACCGCAAGATACATTTGTATCTGTAGCTGTATATGTATGGCGCGTATTGAGTTCTCGCCTGAACTAATGCAAAATCCAGAAGTATCTATACAACGTGTGTGTGTGGGCGGTCTGCTGCACACATTACTTGTCACACCTACACATAGATACACACACATACGCTCAAATTAGCCACCTTATGGCATATCAGCCGCGTGGCGCCAATCAGACTAAAATTTATCTGTTTCGCTGGAAGTTCTGCGCTACATGTGTGTGTTTTATATTAAAGTTTTCTAGAATTCTGAACGCTATATGCAGCTGATTACCTATTTTATTATGCAGTTTTCACTTTATATCTTTTACGGGAAGTATTTTTAAACTTATGAGCTGAACAGCTAGACAAACTTTAGATTGTGTTTTATCTTTACAATATTTACTTTAGATATTTATTAAGTGTTGTATATTTATAAATTACTCTAGAATCACAAAGCTGCCGTAGTTTTCAGCGAGTCTCCGTAGATCTGCAGCAAAACTCCAAGTTTTGAAATGTATCTACTGCCAGTTTTTATGTCCTTTGCCAGAGCACCAACGGGACTTTTAATTCTATTTTTTATCTCATCAATGAGAGTTCTGCGTTGTATCTTCGCGCCTGCTACAAGCTCTGCACAGCATAAAACTAACAAAAGCAGTTGTACTAAATTTAAATTACGCATTTGCTACTTAGTTAGGCTCACCAACAATTAGTATAGTCCATCGCATGACTTACAGCTGATTAAGATACTTTTACTACTGACATTTCCACACTACTTTTAGTATAGCTTGTAAATTACTATTAGACAAGGTTGTGTAACTAATTGCAACTAATTACAACAGTTTAATACTCTAGGAAAATACTTAATTTAAGTTTAGTTTTTAGTACTTGTTTTAAGCTGTTCTTGAGACCAGAACTATTTCAAGGTAAAACAGTTTTGAGCACGTTCCATTCGAACTTCTTGCGCTCTGCAATTTCACAACAATCCGATTTATGCTTATCGCATTTTGCTGTTTAAGTTTTATTTACTTTTAATTGCATAGATACATTTGAATGTATTATCAACGGTGCTTCATTTTTTCGCGCGCGTATTTTGATAGCCGCCTGTTATCAGTTATCAGCTGCTGCTACTGAAATAATTTAGGCCAACACGCTTGAACTTCATGTGAAATTTACTTTTAATGCCAAAACGATGCAAATTCGTTTTGGTTCAACTACCACAAGGAATTCAAACGTGTGTGTATGTGTGTGGGTCTGCATGTGTGCGTGCCTAATTATGAGTTTTATATGTATGCATGTGTGTGTGTTGCTTGTGCTTCCGACAGCGTCAAAAGCAAGCGGAACTTTTGCATCATTTCTTTAGTCTTTTTCATTGCCTTGCTTTGCGGCGCTTTTGGCACGTCGACTCTCTTCCTCTCTCTGTCTGTCACACTCGCTGTCTCTCTCGCAGTAGCAGAAGAGAGTCGTCGTCTGCAGTTTATTGTGGAATTTTTTTCAATAGCTGTTTTCGTTTCAGCTGCGCCTTATTAAATCAAGGAGAGTGGAGAGATGTAAAGCAAGAACAAAAACGAATAATGTTCACTCAAGTAGCCGACTTTGATATACCCGTTAATCAATATACAGCAGAGATTATTAATAATAGGGGGAAATATAAGCATTCCAATTAGAGTTTAGTGTGTGCTCTATTTGTTTGATTGGTCAGTCGTACACACATACAATATACCCAATCTCTGAGAGAAACGGGTATTTTTAGTAACGGCGGTTTTTGTTTTCGCCCAGCTGTTCTTCGCTTGCACTTGCATTGTGTTGCATTCTCTCTCTCTTATCCCACGCATGGTACCATTTAAATAGTAATTTACTCTTCTATCAGCTACTACTCTAGCTGCCAGTCGATCGGCTCTCTGTGTAAATGTGAGTGTGTGAGTGTCATCTCTTGTCTGCACTTTATGCTACTACATGCATACACACACACGCACATAAGTACGTACATTAATACCATTTACTTGAAATAACAAACTTAAAAAAAAAACTCAACCGGATTTCGTGATACGATTTCGTTGAGTGTTGTTGTTGTTGCTGCTGCCCTGCTTGCTGTTGTTGTTGTTTTTGCTCTGTGCACGCTTTCATTTTATTGCTTTTTGAGCTGTGCACTGCAGTTGTTGTTGTCGCTTCGCTGAGTTTTTGCAGTCACTGCAATGTGCAGCTCAAACTGTAAGCGAGCGCCGAGTAACAGCAACAACAAGCACTGAAAGGTTATTCAACAAGCGAAAGGCAGCCAAAAAAAGAGCAGAGAAAAAAGAAAAGTGCAATCAGACAGTCGACAAGACAAGCAAAAACAATAAAACAACAACACGAGTTCAAGTTAAATGAATAAATACATTTTACAAAAAGTAAAACAACAGACAAACAGCCTTGCCTTGTAAACAAATACTTAACCAAAAGTTATCGAGGGTGGACAAATAATTAAAAGTAAAGAGCACTCGATTTGAAGATACCCTGCAGGTGAAATAAGAATATGACTGCATAAGTACAGTGAATACCAGCTAAAGTTAATAGCCTAATTTCATTTTTTAAATTACATTAAAATAATTCATAAATATACAAAATATTGCATAAATTAATTTGATTTAAAAATGGATTAACCAGCAAGTTTTTAATAATTTATTTATATTTATTAGGAGAAATTTTAATTAAAATTTTCGTCTTTTCTTTTTACTGTATGTAATTGCTTAACAATTTGAGCAGTCGACACGTTAATTGGTTTTGTTATTAAACAATTTATTTTCTTAACTTTGTTTGAGGTTTCTACAATTCTTTTTTAAATCTCCAAAAACTACTTCAAAAATTAAGTCTTAATCTGAAGTTGTTGATCGTTTGATTGACAGACAACAGACTTGAGCACAAAACTCCCACACAAGCAATTTAATCCCCTTGAGTGTCTGTACGTGAAGTCAGTGCCAAAAGCGGTTCACGCTGGTGACGAATGCTTCAAACTAAAGTGGGTTAGGGCTGCCATTTATGTGCTAAAAATTATATTATTAAAAAGTTTAAATTTTGATACTTTGGAGTGTATTTGTTATAAATAATTTGTTATATTTTATTTACTTTTGCTTGTAGTGATTTTGAAACAGATTAACTCAAATGTTAATGCTTTTTTTAACAGAGATAATATCTTACAATTGTTTATGTAGTTATTTGGTCACATTTAATGCTGTATTTAAGTCAACGTGTTAATTTCCGTTAATAATTTACATTCACTTTTCAAAGGTAAATGTCATTCGCTTGATCCCAACTCGTTTGTATTTCAAAAATAAATGACAAAGTTGAACAAAACTTTAGTGTATGTTAATTTCATTTTATACCCTGTTAATTAGTATGCGCAGTTGAGTCACCACACGAATTGATTTAACTTTTGTTATATGTTTTTTTATTTACAGAAAGTTCCGGTGTGCCTCATACAGTTTATAAGGGTAATCACAAAAAATATACAAAAGAATGCCTAATCATTTTCGACAAGGAAACGGGTGCTATCACATTAGAGAAGCTAAATCACAATATACAAGTAAAGAAGACAAGGTGAGCACTACTTAATCCAGTACTACTTAACTCTACTTAAATGTTTAATTTCCTTTGCAGAAGCGAAATGACAAACAAGCCAAGCTTGATGCCCGCTGCGAATGCACTTCCCTCTGTCGCAAATGGCCTGCCCGCAACGTCCATGGCAGCAGCAGGTGGCGGGGGCGGGGGCGGTGCTGGCGGTGGTTCAGGTCCAGGGCCCAAATTGGAGAACAGCACGATGCGCATAACATCCAAAACAAAAGTGTCCACAGGCAGTCGCCGGAATAATATAAGTAAGGAGAAAGACTTCCCTTTAAAGGCAGCGTTGCCAAACTTCATAGACTAAAATAGCTAGAATTGTAGAGAGAAAAGTGATGTCATTAAGTAACTTAGAAACTAAGCGGTTAGAGCATGTTTTTGTGGTATAGATAGCGTATATAGTGATCAGAAAACGGTAGTTAATGCAACTATAAGACTGTACTCAACTGTAGCTTCATTTCTTATACGAATCCAACTAAATTCTTTGTATATTCATCAATAATTGAAGTAAAGAACTTGAGCACAGTCTTAAAGAAAGCTTTTTCTAGCCTTAAACTGCTAAAAACATTAACTTACAATCAAATTTTACCTGTCTCTGCAGTTGACTACAAGCCAAGGAATTCGCCCATGCAGCAAAGCTCACCATCGCGTCCAGTTGCTACACATCGCAGTCCCCAATCCGCACCAGCGTACGTTACTCGCCAAACTATATAAAAAACTCTATTAAAATATATTTGTTTTATATTTTAGTTGGCATGCGAATAATGCACAGCAGACGTTACCCAGCATACCTATGATAATGGATGACGATGACTTTGGCATGAGTGCGGCCCTGCACAATGGTGGCCATGCGAATATGTCGGGCTCATCGACGGGTTCGTCGGTTGGACAGCCGGAATATGCGTCATCGCATATGGGCAAACAGAGGCAGGCAGCAACGTCGCAAGCTCATGCCAAGCGACAGCAAATGACTCAACGATCCAGCCCACCCATGCAGCAGCAGCAGCAACAACACCACCAGCAGCAGCAGCAGAATTATGGTCGTGGCAGCAATAACTACGCACAACATCAACAGCAGTCGCAGCAGCAGCAACAGCAACGTGCCTCATTTAGCAACCATAGCAACCACAGCAATTATAACAGCAACAGCAATAGCATGCCTTTGGATCGGGATTCACCCAGCCATCATGATCTGTCCGCACAGTCCGTGGCACATGCAGCCGCCGTGTTGGAACAGGTTTGTCCTCAACACCAGCAATTCTTTTAAGCCATTTCAATTAATTTTTATGTATTTTGTATGCACAGCAAATTGGTGGTGCTTTGAGCGCATCCAGTTCCAGTTCTGAGTCGGATTCTAGTGACAGTGACAGTGGCAGTGATTCTGATGACAGCACGGAAGATGAACGTCCTACGATTCCACAACAGCAACAGCAGCAATCGCATCACCATCCACATTTACAGCAGCAGCAACAACTACATCAACAGCAGCAGCATATGAATCAGCTGCCCAATCTGGGACTGGGTTCAATATCGCCAGCATACAACAATCACCATCAGCAGCAATCACAGTCACATCATCACCAGCAGCAGCAGCAGCAACATCAACACCAACAACAGTCTGGCATTTATGCGTCCAACGGTGGATTTCCAAATGATTTGCTACAAAATGATCTGCAGTTGTCCTCGAATTCGTCCGACGATGAAGATTAGCCGTTGTTTTTAATGCTTTAGTTTATAAACTATATAAATATACAAACACATATATTTATATATATCAATATGAAAGGAGAAAGTAAATCAAAGAACCAAGCAGAATCATAAACAATAACAAGTAACACATGTAATTAGTTAAAACATAAACACACACACACACACACACAATATTTTATGATACAGATACATTATCTCTGCGTTGAGTTAGGTTAAAATTCTTATTGAATGGTGAATTTAATTGACTAGTGAAATTTTTGATAAATAAATTTTTAGTTTTTATGCATACACATTAAACATTAAACAAAAGCAAACAACTACACACAGACATTATTCTATACAATTAAATAATAATTTAAAGCATTGAATACAAAGCGATTACAAACAATTCATAAACAAATTGTAATCGTTGTAAATTTAAACAAAAAGTACGTTTGCCAATATTTCAATGTATAAATTAATTTAAGTACGAAATCAAAGGTTATGTGAAAAAAAAAACAATTTGTTGAAAGTCCTGAAGAGATCGCGCGCAATATTTATAAAGATACAAACACACACACGGATAAAGATAAAGATACTAACGAAGGCGACAACAACAATTATTTAGTTTCTAATCACACACACACACACATTTAATTGTTAAGAGAAAGGAGGTATAACTAAAAACGAAAATGACCAGAGCGGATTTTTGCCATTAATTACGCATTTTAAGCTAAGCAATTTTTCAGCCAACATTTATAGATAATATTTACCACAATTTTGACAAACAATCAAACAAAACACCAAAAGAGACAAATAGACAGCAGCAATAGCAATAATTAAACACAATTTATAACTACAATTAAACACATTGCATGCCTACCATTTAATTATTTAAAATTATGTAATGTTTTTCTGTAATTTTTGTTCAACACTTTTTTTGGATTACTTTTGTCATTGTTACACAATAATTATTAGTTTATGTTTAAGTTGAATTTTCCAAAATTACTGAATTTTTTGTTAGCCTATTTTATCGACTACATTTAATAATTAATTGCTAGCGCTCTTTTGATTAATTAATTAGTTGACGTTTACTACAGTGCGGTATGAAGACATCAATGTTTTTAGCTCATGTTTTATTTGAATTTATTTGTAATATTTTTTAATTAATTTGTAATTACTATTATTATTATAATTTTTTGTTATGTGCTTGCAATAATTTTAAAAATGCAAACAATCGATGTGAAACGAAATAAATATGCATTGAAAGAAATTTATAATTATTGGTCTGTTGTTTTATGTTTTTATAGTTAAAAAATTTAATTATTTTTGAGATTTTTGCGGTGCAATAAAACTCACAAACTCCTTCCAATAGAGCAATGCACTTAAAAGCCAGACAACAAATAATTTTTGTTAAAATGTATAGTAAAAAAAAAGAAAATATTTAAATAATTGCATTTGTAAAAAACCATCCAAAAGGAAATCGACCAACAAACCAGTAACGTCTATTAAGCGAGAGGGAGAAAGAGAGACAGTCAGTCGGCGTTAGAGCGAAGGAGAAAGTAATAGAATTATTTTTTTAAATCGAAATAGAGTTAAATAAAGTAAAGGAAATGACGTGTAATGTTAATTAATTGATTTTCTGGCCATAGTTATTTGTTTATAGAAATTACATTTGAAACACCAAAAAGAACAACAAACAACAAGATGATAACAATTCTGATAATCATATAAGAAGCACAATGTACTCATACGTAGGACTAAATATTATATACATACAAATACACATACACATATATAAATAGTTACTTAAGTGAAATACTATTACAATGAATCAAGCAAGTAGTTTTATTGATAAGCAAATGTACGCTATATTATATACTTATTTACATACACATATATCCATATACATATATATACACACATATAGATATATACATACACATATATATATTATTACTAACAATATACACACATACCATACGATGATAATGATAACGATAACTCCAGAGTACTATCAGTTAAATTAGTTATAATAATGACCAGCAAGTAAAAGAGAAAACAGTCAACAAATCAATACAATGACAAATGTGCAACGTTATATGTAAATAAGTAAGAGCAGAGACCATAACACAAAGAGAAATCGAAAATGCCCTTGAAAATGCCTTTACCATGTAAATAGATGAAGTATCGAAGAGAGAAAACGAAGCAAAGAGAGAGAGAGAGAGTGGATCAAAGCGAAGAGAGACGAGTGTAGTTAAAAGAGATGCCGAATACAATTAACAAAAAGAAATGAAAATAAAGTGAACGAATTATATATACAACATTTGACACATACATTCACATGCATACAAGTATTACATTGTTTCAGTAACGGTTTCAGGTGCATGTGTTAGTGCCTGCGATGTGGTCGTCTTTGGTTTAATAATGATAAACTGACAAGTTAAATCGGCGTCTACGATGAGCACAGCACCGCAGTTGTCAAATAAATTGCAATAATTGGGAGCAGAGAAGATTGTGACCAGTTTGCGCTCCGCAAAGAACTCGTAACCATCCTCGACCACCTGATGGGCACGCACAATTAGACTAAAGCCGTGGAAAGCCAAAAACTCATTAACAATGCTGGAGTCAAAGGTCACGCCCACTCCACGATCGTTGGGGCCCCAGCCAACGGTATTTTTATCCGGATCGGACCACAGCAGATCACACAGCAGACCATTCATGGGTATATCCGTGGGACGTGCCAACTCCCGTATGGCATCCAAACTCTCGAGCTCCGGACTCAGTCCGCCGTGGCAGCAAAATATACGATTCTCCACAATGGCCGCCACGGGCATACAGTTATAGCAATCCACAAATTCTCGCCATAGTTTGACATTATAGCGTCGCTTGCACTCATCATAGAAGCCGTACATGCGGTTCACATCGGCGGACTCGTGATTGCCCCGCAGCAGAAAGAACGTATACGGAAATTGCAGTTTGTAGGCGAGCAGCAAGGTCATGGTCTCAATGGATCTGTGTCCACGATCCACATAGTCGCCCAGGAACAAATAGTTGGAATGAACTGGAAAACCGCAATTCTTGAATATACGCAATAAATCCTCGAATTGTCCATGTATATCCCCGCAGATATTTATCGGTGCGTGCAGCTCCAGGAGCATCGGTTGCGATAGAAACAGAGAACGCGCCGCTCGGCAAATGCTGGCAAGTGTGACGTCACTCAGTGAGCGGGAACTTTCATTGGCTTCCAGTATTCTAATGGCGTCCTGTAACTTTTCGCTGTCCAAGGGCTCGGGGATATTAACATAATGGCTCACAAAACGACGAGACATAATTTTTTTCTTTTTTTAAATGTGTTGTGTACAATTGTTTTAATATGAAACGTCATTGTAATGAATTTGTTTAAAGGAACGTAGCTCAGAACAAAAAAAAATAGCCGTTATAATAGTGGGAACTGCAGCGAATGACAAGCCAGCGTTGCCAGATGCTTGAATTTGAATCGCTTAGAACAGCAGACCAATTGAGTAAACAGCTGATTGGCATTATCAAAACGTGCTGCGCGAATTCTTTTTGCACAGAATACAAATTGGATAATTGGCGCATCAACAGGTGAAAAATGGGTGATGTGACGGGTCTGAGTAATGCCGAAGCCGATGAGCTTTGCCAAAAACAAGATGCGGCCACCAAGGTAAGTGTGCTGCTATGAAAATAATGGGTTAATGTGTAAATTAACTGTTCTTGCGTTAGGACTTTCTGTTCCAACAAACAATGTACCGCATTAAGGATCCCCGCAAATCCTTGCCATTCTACACCGGCGTGCTGGGCATGACACTGCTGGTCAAACTGGACTTTCCGGAGGCCAAGTTTTCGCTGTACTTCATGGGGTGAGTTGAAGAAAAGTCGGAGGCGTTGGCCGACATATATAATATATACACATTAATAATTCTACTTGCCTTTGCAGCTATGAGAATCCCGCGGATGTGCCCAAGGATGCCAAGGAGCGACGCAGCTGGGCCATGAGTCGCAAGGCAACTGTGGAGTTGACACAGTGAGTTGATTTAAACATTAATTTGGATATACATTTAATTGTTTTTATTTTTAGCAACTGGGGCAGCGAAAGCGATCCGGATCAGAGCTATCACACAGGCAATACCGAGCCACGTGGCTTCGGACACATTGGCCTAATGGTGCCCGATGTCTACGCCGCCTGCAAACGGTTCGCTTAACTATGAACTATAATTTTACTCAGCTTATAACAATTAACTGTTTTTGTAGCTTTGAGCAGCACGGCGTGGAGTTTGTGAAGAAGCCCGACGATGGACGCATGAAGGGTTTGGCCTTCATCAAGGATCCCGATGGCTACTGGATTGAGATCTTCAATGCCCACACTGTGCCCAACTAAAATCCAATTTTGTGTGGCCTTAAATTCATGTCTCGCTGAGATTATTTGTCGTCTAAGTTGAAATTTTGTTAACGTATAGTATTTTTGGCCATATTCGCAAATGGCGTGTTCAGTTGGCCGATAACAATCCGTAATCCTTAAACCGTAATCCCAGTACGAACTTTTCATTCATAAAATTGTCCTTTTTCTGCTGATTGACGCTAATTATTATTTACAGCACTTTAAAACTAGAAAGGACAACACATGTCCCTGCACCCTTGCCCTCGTTGGGGTCGGGGACGTTTCCTGCTAACTGAGCAAACACGGGAGCGTATTATTTGCCCAGTGTCAAATGTTTTTAGCCATTTCATTTGCCAATTTAAAAGTTTACCAAAGCCGCGTTCAGTTCGTATCGAGTAGCCGTCGGGTCGTGTAGTGAAAGTGGCAAGTGAAAAGCATGGAAATTTCGGAGCCCAGCATTGGCATCTTCTATGTCAGCAAAGTTCTGGCACTTGCACCCTATTCTACCAGCAAGAACTCGAAGGGGCAGCTGGAAATTCGTCGTAGTTGGCTCTTCTCTATCTATTCGCTCAGCCTGTGCGTCATCATGGGTGAGTCCTGTACCCAAGTGGAGTCAAGTGAGGGATTAGCTAAAGTCATCTTCGGAAATCCTCTTTTCTACTTCTCTCTGCACTCATCCAGTTTTTCTCACCTATCGGGGACTCCTCTTCGATGCCAACTCGGAGATGCCCGTTCGGTAAGCAGTTTAACTAATCCCCTAGAGATTTTAGCTAGAGAAAGTCGTCCAAGGTGTTATGGATTCTTTAATTTATTCATGCTCGCAATTATACATAAATAGGACGAGGTGTAGGGCGTGGCAAGTAGGGTGGCCTCTCGTAACCAGGATCTGCTTCACGTACCACACGGGCGACTGGGCGGAAGGTGGGTCGTGGCAAGTATGGTGGCCTCTCGTATCCAGGATCTGCTTCACGCACTACGCGTCCAACTGGGCGGAAAGTAGGGCGTGGCAGGTATGGAGGACGCTCATGACCAGGATCAGCTTCACGTACCACACGGGCGACTGGGCGGAAAGTAGGGCGTGGCAGGTATGGAGGGCGTTCGTATCCTGGATCAGCTTCACGAGTGGCTCGGGAATAAGATGACTCACTCAACGGATCGGATTCACGGTCCAGAGACAAGGCGCTGTTTGGATCCGCTTCACGTACCACTCGACCAATAGGGCGGAAAGTGGGGCGTGGTAGGTATGGAGGGCGCTCATGACCAGGATCCGCTTCACGGGTAGCTCGGGAGTAAGACGACTCACCTAAAGGATCCGATTCTCGGTCCAGAGACAAGTTGTTTCCTGGATCGGCTTCTCGTACCACTCGGGCATAAGGGCGGAACGTAGGGCGTGGCAGGTAAGGAGGCCTCTCATGGCCCAAAACGACCACTGCAGAGATGGTGACCAGGAGTAGAGCAATTGAGCACTTCATTCTTGTAAGTTGAACCAAACTTGATTGATGTCGAACAATGGGAATCGATGGCTTTTTATAGGGAAGCAACGCTTTCCGGTAGCTCTGATCAGCTGTGATTTTTTTGAGGTGCGTTCCGGGGACTTACACGGTCGTCGAACGACTGTGACAAGAATATATGCAATCGAAGTCGTAGACAAATCTTTTTTATTTCACTCACGAGCTGAGTTCGAGAACTGAGACCTTATCGGCTTGAAAATAAACTGCTGTTAAAAGGGGGAAGTTTTTCCAGGTGATCCACTTTACACACAAAAACAGGGAGTTTTTATTCAAACCAAATTTAAGTAGTACTATGATATATTGGTACATAAAGATTTTAAATTAACTGCAGTTTTTTTAAACTGGTTCAATTTATCTGATTTGTTGTGGATGTTTATAAGTTATATAACAAATATTATGTATGGTACATATATGGTAATGGAAGGAAAAAGAAACTGTTAACTTAGTTGTCATAATAGTTAAAAACTATTAAAAGATTTTTACTATATTTAATCGATTGGCTATTTGACCCTAAGTTTGTGCCCTATTCACAACCTTCTCATGAGAATTTTTAACATCCCACTCTTATCAGATTATTTTAAAGATAAGAATTTAGTTTCATGGAAAGTTCATAGTCGCAGCTCTTATCGTTTGGGGTACACGATGATCAGTCATTATACTCTCTGCAAGAGTATATTGCGTTTGTGCAAAAGTATGTTACAGGCTAAAGGAGGCGTGGCATATTAGCATACAAACGTATTGCTTTTGAGGCGATTTAATTTTGAACAGGTTCCATTCCAAATACACGCACACTCTGCCACTGATATCAGCTAAATTCGCTCAGATTATTCGGGTCGCATACTTCCAGCTCTTTGCAAAAATCACAGAATCTGTTAATCCCCAATTCGAATCGAATCAAACCAAACCGAACTAGACATTTGTTTATAAAAGCGGCTTGAGGCGAACTGTTTCATATCAATCAAGTCTTGTCCAACTAAGATGAAGTACTCACTTGCTCTACTCCTGGTCGCCATATCTGCAGTGGCCGTTTTGGGCCATGAGAGGCCTCCTTACCTGCCACGCCCTACGTTCCGCCCTTATGCCCGAGTGGTACGAGAAGCCGATCCAGGAAACAACTTGTCTCTGGACCGAGAATCGGATCCTTTAAGTGAGTCGTCTTACTCCCGAGCTACCCGTGAAGCGGATCCTGGTCATGAGCGCCCTCCATACCTACCACGACCCACTTTCCGCCCAATTGGTCGAGTGATTCGTGAAGCGGATCCAAGCAGCGCCTTGTCTCTGGACCGGGAATCGGATCCTTTAAGCGAGTCATCTTATTCCCGAGCCACTCGCGAAGCTGATCCAGGATACGAACGCCCTCCATACCTGCCACGCCCTACTTTCCGTCCAGTCGCCCGTGTGGTACGTGAAGCTGATCCTGGACATGAGCGCCCTCCGTACCTTCCACGCCCCACTTTCCGCCCAGTTGGACGCGTAGTGCGTGAAGCAGATCCTGGATACGAAAGGCCACCATACTTGCCACGACCCACCTTCCGCCCTATTAATCGAGTTGTCCGGGAGGCTGATCCTGGCTACGAACGCCCTCCATACCTGCCACGCCCCACCTTCCGTCCAGTTGCCCGCTTCGTTCGTGAAGCTTCGCCAGAACTTGAGCCTCTGGAAACCCTGCAATACTAGAGGTTAAGGCCGTGGAACTTTAAACTGTTTAAAAATATTTATTTAACAATAACGCAAGTCAAATTTTTGGAATTAACAATGTGTAAATAAATTGGATTTTTTAAAGCATACTTTTAGGCTGCGTAGATAATTAACATAATGACAATGACATGCACTCTCCTGCTGCACGCACACACACACATATGCCTAATAGAAGCCAAATTGAGACCGATCATGTCTGCCTTGTACGTTCAGTAGGCAAACTGCCGTTGCCTAGAGCAGATGAAGTGAGGGCAAGCGACGTGCCGGCAGCGAGAGTGTTTCGCTCAGTCAGTGCAAGGCTGCTAGCACATTCAAAGCGCTCTCTTTATCTGGCTCACTCTCTGTCTCCTTTTAACTTACACTTCTGGTGCTCAAGTGTCTCCTTCGTTAAGCAGACAAACTACCGTTGCTTAGAACAAATAAAGTGAATGCAAGCACCGTGTCGGCAGCGACGAAGAGTGTTTCGCTCAGTCAAAGCGATGCAAAGCTGCTGACGTGAGTAACAAGGAGACGTATGTACATTTAAAGCGCTTGACTGACACACTCTCTGTCTCCTTTTAACTTACACTTCTGGTGCTTAAGGGATTTTACTAAGGAGAAGCAATTGAGATTACAACTGTAATTTGCTTTCATTTTCTTTTCGTTCTTTTTGAGTAGTGCATATTTTCTAGCATTTTTTATGTTTGTAAAAAGCGAATTAAAACTAACTTAAATTAAAAGCACATCTTTTAGAATGAAATCGGCGACATCGAAAGTGGTGACCGCATCGGATGTCTCTGTCGTAGTGCTGGCCATCGTAGCGGGTGTCTACTGTGGCTTGTTTGGACTGCGTGCCACACAGGAGCTAAACGAGCGACTCCATCGGGTGAGTAAAACATTACGGTAACTCCTGAAACTGATTAAACTGCCTCAACAGATTGATAGCACACTCAGTGCGTACAACAATTTCAAAAGGGATCGTTGGCGAGCTTTTGGCATGGCCAGCGTTTCCCTGATCGTCATTGGACTACTACTCGGAGTGGATGTGTGGACTTGGGTGATTAAGGTGCAGGAAATGAACATACAGGATGCCCATATAGGTGGGTCCTCCATTATAACCCTTTAGGTTTCTTAATCTATAACAGTTTACAATCCCAACGACAGAGCTGAACATTCAGTGGTATATACCCTTCTATAGCCTCTACTTTATATTGACTGGACTGCACATCAATTTTGCTAACACCACCTACGGTCTGGGCAGGCGTTACAGACGTCTAAATCTGATGCTACGCACGAGTTACCTGAAAAGTAAGTGGACAATTAACAGATTTCTAAGAGTATTAATTAGTCCACTCCCCTTTAGCTGAGGTTAATCCCAATTCCACCAATGTGGTCAAGGTGAGTGCTGTGCGCACCATCAACTTTAATCCCATGAAACCCACAGCTCTGCACGCCAGCTTGACCAAGTTAAACTGCGAAATGTTGGCCAACGAAACGGCAGGTGAGCACAAAGTTTATAAAGACTACAGGGTATACTTAGACTGATTAAACTCTAATGCAGCTCAGAACAAGAGCCTGGTGATTAAAGCCATGGCCGACAACCACGAGTCCCTCTGCAAATGCGTGCGCCTGCTCTCCAGGTAAGTTTCGCTCTTCGCCTTTCTACAGCTGTTATTTGAACCTATTTCCACTTGCAGCTCCTATGGCATAGCTGTGCTCTTCATTCTGGTCTCCTGTCTGCTGCACATCGTGGCCACCGCTTACTTTCTCTTCCTGGAGATGCTCAATAAGCGGGACAATGGCTATGTCTGGGGCCAGGTGCTTTGGATCATCTTTCATTTGATGCGTCTGCTCATGGTCGTGGAGCCGTGTAATATTGTCGCACGCGAATCTCGCAAAACCATACAAATTGTCTGCGAAATCGAGCGTAAAGTCTTTGAGCCCATTTTGATCGAGGAAACCAAGAAATTCTGGCAGCAATTGTTGGTAGTAGAATCGGACTTCTCGGCCAGTGGACTGTGTCGCGTGAATCGCACTATACTGACATCGGTGAGCTTTCGTCTATAGTATTATTAACTAACACTGTTTATCTGTTTTACTAATTTGTAGTTCGCTTCGGCTATAGCCACCTATTTGGTCATACTCATACAGTTCCAAAAGACAAATGGCTAAGAGCTGGACTCTATCTATAATGGTGACTTTGGTGGCGATAACTTAACTAACATTGCATGTCTTAACTACATTTCTTCTCTGTTTGCCCAAGAGAGACCCAGAAAACCATTCGACTCAATTGAAGTTATACAAAAAGGTTGCTTTTATTAACACTAAACGGAATTCTTAGTTGTGTTTAAGTAATGTTGTAATGCAATAAGCAAATAAACAAATCAAGTGAAAACATTTCCTTTGTAATTACTGCAAAAACTTGTGTTTAAATGAAAATTTTGTTAACATTGAAGCAATAAACTAATTTCAATGTCTTAAACGCACATATTTTAGTAAGTGTTCATTGTGTGTGTGTGTGTTTGTTTAAACTATTTGTATTAAAACTCGTACATTCCCCTCAGAATCCCTTCTGATATTGTTTGGTTTCCATGCGCTGCTGCAGCAGCTCCAGTTGCCGCTTCGCCTCGCACTGTGGAAAGTTGTTCAAATCATAGTACTGTGGTGCCAAACTCAGCAGCCAATCCGCTAAAGAAACAAAGCGTTAAACATTATATATAAACTGTGTGCTACGATTTACTTACGCTTCACATCGGTCACTGTGCGTATGTAGTTCTTGGTGGTCAGCACGAATTCATTGTAGATGACCCAATCGGGCTTGTGATCCAGACATGTGGATGGATGCAGTTGCACATTCTGATTGTCCTTGATGGTCAGATAGTGACCAGTGCGTTCCAGATGCGCCACCTGCATAAAGAAGCCCTGTACCAGAGCCTTGCGTATGTTCACATAGTAATCCTTCGAGGTGAACTCTGTGCTGGTGCGTTTAAGGCTAAAACGATCCATAATACGGGCCAACTGTTGGCGCACATTGTCGGCGCTCTTCAGCGAACGGAAGTTAATAAAGTTCTCGTAGCACCAGTTGGGATCCTCGCTGCCTAGAAGGGAGATAAATGTTATACGAACTGTATACTGATGGAGGACTACACAGGTGAGTACTTACTCTGCTTGAAGGCGTGATAGACATTCAGCAAGGTCAAGTGATCCCCGTCGATGTGGGCGAAACGCATCTTGGCCTCATCCGCCACCTTCTTAGCCTCATTGGGTCGCACGAAGCATTGGGGCACTTTGATTGTTGGTTGGTTTTTGAATTGGTTTGATTGGTTTTCGATTAAGCGCAAGTTCATAACAATTTCTTATTGTTTTTTATGTGTTTTTTAAACGTTTTCATTAACAAATAGATTGTGCTTACATTTTTTGTGTCAGCTAGGCAATCTAGAGGCTTGATTTAAAAATTGATTGCGTTTGTGAGTTGCAAGTGCGTTCAAATGCAAGCGAACAAATTACAAACTTTATTTAATTACTTTATTTGTAATTTCTTAAAACGCTTATTTAATTTGATTAGATTTGGTTGCAACGCACGTGCAACTTTGCTTCAGTGTTGAATGCAAAGAACAAATAAATTGAGGAAACTTTTTTCTTTGCACTTTAAATGAGACTTAAAGAGGCAGTCAACGTACGTCGGTGTCGTTAAAAGACTTAATGAGTAATGACATTAGCTTAAAATGGCACAAGTAATACGTTTAATTAAGCCATTTTAAACCAACGTTTTAGTATACATTGAAAGTCCCCGCGCTAAACAAAAACTGGCTAATTTTCAATTTGCTATGAACCCGAACCTCTGTAAGCTGAGCAAAAGAGAGAAATGAATTTAAAGCTCTTGGGGCTGAAGCAGAAGAGAGCAGTCATGCTGTAAGTCTAAGTCATTTAGTCTAAGAGAGCAATTCCATTTAAAGAACCTTTTACGTGCTCTTAATTCATTGCTCGTCGTAAGGCTAAGCAAACGAGAGCACATCTTGCATGCTCTCTTTTTTCAGAGCGCACTCTTAGTTTAAGCTGCTTACGTTGCTCTCTCTTGCTTACAGCAAACATGGACGCTTAATATTTACTCCAAGCAAAAGAGAGTTGCCATACCTTGCAATTCTTTGCTCTAAGCAAAAGAGAGCAATGTTATTACGGGCAGTCTTTCATGCTCTCAATTTATTGCTCATGCTTGCTCTAAGCAGTAGAGAGCCTTCATATTGTAAGCTGCAGTCATTGCTCTCGCTTTTTTCCACTACATCGCTCTAAGCAATAGAGAGCAATCATATTTTATAGATTTTAAATGTGCCCTTAATTCATTACTCGTTTCTGCTCTGCACCTAATTTCGGACTCTAAACATCTGTCAACTTAAAAATGGAGCGTGTTTGGTGCCTCACCCGACAGCATAGCCGTTATGGAGAGTATCTCATTGGAGCAATTGTGTTGGCAACTGGCTATAAGCATCTTGGCCAATTGCGGATCCAATGGAAACTCGGACATGACAGCGCCCAAATCAGTCAGATTGCCATCATCATCGAGAGCAGCCAAATAGTTAAGTAGCTCCAAGGCGCGCATCAAAGTCTCCGGCGCTGGTGGATCCATAAAATCAAAGTGCACCAGATCATCAATGCCCAGTTTCTTCAGTTGCAACACAACGGTGCCTGAGAGCAGAGAATTAAATTTAAACCACTACTGCTATGAGTTTATAGATGACCACAACTTACCCAAATTGGAGCGCAGAATCTCGGGGTAAGTGTTGTCCTGCATTTCGTTCTTGAATGCCTTCTCCGTGTACAGACGGAAGCATTTGCCAGGTCGTGTACGTCCGGCGCGACCGGCACGCTGCTGAGCCGATGCCTTGGATATGGGCGACACGAGTAAACTCTCGACACGTATACGGGGATTATAGACTTTCTGCTTGGCAAAGCCGGGATCTATGACAAACACCACACCATCGATGGTCAGCGATGTCTCTGCAATGTTGGTCGACACCACTACCTTGCGTCCGATGGCACCGTTGGCATTTGGCGGTGGTGCCGCTTCAAAGATACGCTGCTGCAGATTCGGTGGCAGCGTCGAGTACAAGGGAATGCACTTGAGTTCACCAATTTCAGAGCCAAGATTGTCTATTTCTCGCTTGATGCGCTTGCAGGCCTCCTCGATTTCCTCCTGACCCGTTAGGAACATGAGAATGTCACCTAGAAGAAAGGAAACTTATGCTTTACAAAAGACTTCCAGAGATACACACCTCTACACACCTTCAATTTCCTCACACATGTGAATCTGTATAACTGTGCGAATCGCTGCCTCCAGGTAATCCCGCTCAGGTTCTGGTGTATAAAATATCTCCACGGGATGCGTTCTTCCCGGCACATTCATAAGCGGCGCATTATCGAAGTACTGTTGGAATTTGCCGGCATCGAGTGTGGCCGACATGACAACCAGCTTAAGATCATTGCGCTGACGAATCACCTCCTTGAGTACACCCATCAGTATGTCCGTGGCCAGCGTACGCTCGTGAGCCTCATCCAGCAATATGACCTGATACTGTTCCAGCATGGGATCTGACATAGCTTCACGCAGCAACATACCGTCTGTCATGTACTTGAGCAGCGTCTTGGGTGATGAGCAATCCTCGAAACGAATGGAATAGCCGACCTCCTCGCCCAAATTCACGTCCATTTCCTCGGACACACGCTGAGCCACCGACATGGCGGCCACACGACGTGGCTGTGTGCAGGACACTCCTTTGCGCCCCTTCGACACGGCGAAATCCACGCACCATTGTGGAATCTGTGTCGTTTTGCCCGAACCGGTTTCACCCACGAGCACAATACATTGATGCTGACTAAGCAGACGCATAAAATCCACCTGGTATTCAAAGACCGGCAGTGATATGCGCTTTTTGTACAAGTTCTGGTAGCGTGTGGAGTAAGGCTTATTTGTGAAGGGATTCATCGTTGGCGGCTAACAAAAAAAAACGTATATTATATAGAAAACTATACCCCAAAACTCTCAGCGTACTTACCAGTTTGCTCGGCACAAAGCCGCCCAATATCTGAGCAACAGTTCCCGCCGCAGATGCAGCCGCCGACGACGTTGAGGCGTCTGTTTCTCTGTAAAAAACAGCATATGAAAACGATTAAAAACGTTTCGATCTAAACATGTGTGGTAGTTTTAAATAGTGAATAACAGTTATTTACTTCTTTAATTTGGTGGAGTATGTTTCTCCTACTTCAATGCGGCGTTTCGACATCTCTTTTGTTCTTTTGAAAATGCACAAATTATAGCAAATAGATTTTTGCACAAATAAAAGAAAAACACGCGCTGAAAAACAACGTGAGATGCGATGTCAATGACGAGGGCTGCAATAACTTATCGATATATCAACAATAACACTTAGCGCAGAGCTGCCCCTTCGTTATAATTTTCTGTACCAGAGTTGTGAAATTGTACAATTTGAAAATTGGTATGTAAACAAAGAAAATAGTTTGTTTAATTATTTTATAAATTAAAATAATTTTTATTTATGTTAAAAATGTATATTACAACATTGCTGCTCATAAAGAATTAAAGAGAGCTGGAGTTTCTGACGTCTTACAGTCTAAATCAATAAGGGCTACTGATATAAATGTACACACTTTGGTACCAAAGTGTACCCACACGAATTGCCAATCGATGTTTGCAGTGTATCGATATTTCGACTATTTTAAATACCGATAGCTCTTGAAGGTGCGCATCACATTATCGATTCTGCAGGTTTTTTTTTGCAATAATTTGTTGAGCTTAGCAAAATATAGACAGAAAAATGCTGAAATCAAAGTGAAAACGTGTTGTACCAGCGACAACATACAATGGAGATACCCATACAAGTGGCTGTGCGCATTTATCCCCACGACGAACAACAAAAGAAGCCCGAAATCAAAGCAACTAACGATGGCGACACTGAGCCAGACAAACCGCAGTCGCTGTCGCCGCCACCCCTTGCCCAACAAACGCACGCATTAGATGCTAATGGTAATGCGGAGGCAAAAGTGGCAACTGATCTGCATACAAATGACACAACCGCCAGTGGCTGCTGCGTGCAAGCCATACCAATTGCCGCCTCAGCTTTGGGTCTGCCCAGTGCTTTGCCTGGGGGAGCGCCACTGGAGAGCATTGCAGCTGGTCTCATACAGGTGGGCGCTCACACAGTGCCCGTAACGCATGCTCTGGCTAGCAGCACTACCCAGGGACAGGTGTACCTGCAGACAGTCTTTCCACTGATTAGCCTGTTCCTTGAAGGCTTCGATGCCTCTGTGGTCACCTATGGACAGCGTGGCACTGGCAAATCCTATACGCTCTATGGCCATGGCTTTGAGTGTGTGTTTGGGGAGGCGGATCAGGGCGTGGTACAGCGATGTGTGCGTGAGATCTTCACACACATTGCCGCACACACAGGTAAGCAATTCACATACTAATCCTTAGCCTCCTACTTAACTAAAGAGTGCTTTACAGATCGCACTTATGCTGTCAACGTGGGCTTCGTGGAGATCTGCAATGGCGAAATCCGTGATCTGCTCGGCATGGGCAACGTGCACTGCACCACCGTCGAAGAAGTTTTCCATTGGCTTAAACTGGGATTGAGCAATAAAAATCAGTCACCCGCCCACACGCTCTTCACCATGACACTCGAACAGCAGTGGATATCAAAGGAGGGGCTTATACAGCATCGTCTATCGACGGCCAGTTTCTCGGATTTGAGTTCGACCGATCGCTGGGGTGACCCACCGCCGGGACATCCACGTGACGCAGGTCTGCAGATGCTGGAGCAGGTGGTTAGCACCTTGACAGATCCCAGCATAATGTACGGTGTCAATGGCAACATTCCCTACGGCCAGACAACGCTGACGACCTTGCTGAAGGACTCCTTTGGTGGACGTGCGCAGACTTTGGTTATACTCTGTGTCTCGCCGCTGGAGAAACATCTGACGGAGACGCTGGGCAATCTACAATTTGCCTTCAAGGTGCAGTGTGTTCGGAATTATGTCATTATGAATACCTTCTCCGACGACAGTATGCCCATATCACCAGAGGCACTGCCCGCTGATCCGTCCGTGGTTGGTCAAGAGGCAATGATGGCCGCTGTGGATGCTCCCAGTGGCGACAACTTTGGACTGCAGTTCGCGGCTAATCAGTGGTGCAAACTGGTGTCCAATGCGGAGGGACTCTTTGCCAAGTGAGTGGTTTCCTGGCCAGTTTTAGATCCATTAATTAACCTTTCTTTCTTAAGGTTAATGGGCTCCACTGCCATCACAGAGCTGGAGAAGGAACAAATCGAGGAGTGGCTCTTTTTGAAGCAGGAATGCGAGGAGTGTCTGAGTTCCAGCGAAGCATTGCGCAACCAGAAGCCACTGGTGCCCATTCAAGAGGCAGAGGAGCCAGAGGAATCCATCAGCGAACCTGAAACATCCTGTCAGCAGAACTCAGACAATGATACGGACAATGAGTCACAGCAACCCGATCTCGAGGACAAGCTGGAGAGTCTCATGGATGTCTTTAGGGCCAAAACAGATGCACTAATCAAAGCAAAGCACGAGCAGTTCATGCTGAAGCATCCCAAAGCAGTCATGCTCAGCCAGGACAAGGAGCGGGAGCAGTCGAAGCAGGAGACAACGTCGCAGGCGGAAAAGTGTGACGAGCGCAAGGCTAGCGTGGGAGGTAAGTATCAAGAGAGGCAACTAGTTAGCCAGAAAGCTGATTAATCACTGTTGAATCCCCGCCAGGACGCCGTCGCAGCATACAGCCGGGTGCCAGTCTAAGTACCGCTGAGCTGGCAATGCTCAATCGCGTTGCTTCGCAGCAAACAACGGGAACTGAGCTGGTGCCCGAACTGCTTGATCCACTGGAGAGTGCATCCGCTGTCTGCCTCGACGAGGGACTGCGTCAGGTGGCTACTGTGACTACACCTGCGCACGCTGCTCTCGGTGCCAGTGCACCCATTGAGCAGGTGCAGAAGAAGATGCGAAAATTGCATGCGGAGATTGAGGCACGTCAGCGACAGCTCAAGGAAATCGAGCAGACGATGCAGCTCAAGCAAAATATCATCAGTGAGCTGGTGAAGAACCGGGAGACACGTAGTCATGCCAAGCAGCGTTTCCACAAGAAGAAGGCCAAGTTAGACGCAGAGTGCGAGAAGGCCAAGAAGCATTTGGCCAAGGCGCTGGTGCAGGGCAAGGAAAAGTCAGAGATCGAACGGTGGAGTGCCATAGTGGCGCACATTGAGCAGCGACTGGAGGATCTCAGTTCAATGAAGCACATTGCCGGCGAGAGTGGCCAAAAGCTGAAGAAACTGCAGCAATCCGTGGCCGAATCCCGCAAGCAAATCGAGGAGGTGCAAAAGAAACTCAAAAAGGAGTGTAAACTACGCGATCAGCTGGAAGCGGAGCTCAAGACCCTCAAGGAGGCATCACTAGTCAAGCTGGAACAAAATCCGGAGCAGCTAAAAGCGGTGCAGGCTCGCATCACCCACTTGGATCACATACTGCGCGAGAAGTCCGAGAATCTGGAGCAGCTCGACGGTGGCAAACAGTCACCGTCCCAGCAGGAGGGACTGCGTCATGAAATACGAAATCTGCGACGCACACGAGATCATCTGCTGGAGCAGCGTTGCACACTGGATCGCAAACTTAAGCGGGACAAGATGTTGACGCAACGCGAGGAGCGAAAGCTGCTGGAATGCGATGAGGCCATCATGGCCATTGACGAGGCAATCGAGTTCAAAAACGAACTGATTTGCGGACACAAATCAATCGACTTGTCCACC
Organism: Drosophila dunni; assembly: GCA_018152125.1. NCBI lineage: Eukaryota > Metazoa > Arthropoda > Insecta > Diptera > Drosophilidae > Drosophila > Drosophila dunni. The sequence goes on along the minus strand of JAECXC010000339.1, from coordinate 7,774,687 downwards.
GAGCGACTGCAGCGGGAGAAGGGCGAACAAATGCTGATGGCACGTCTGAACAAACTGTCGCCGGAGGAGATGCGTACACTGCTCTACAAGTACTTTGTCAAGGTCATTGATCTGAGGGATTCCTCGCGTAAGCTCGAGCAGCAGCTGGTGCAATTGGAGCGGGAACGCGATGCGTGGGAGTGGAAGGAGCGTGTTCTCTCCAACGCAGTGCGTCAGGCTCGACTGGAGGGCGAACGAAACGCCGTGCTGCTGCAGCGTCAACACGAGACGAAGCTCACCTTGATGCTGCGCCATTTTGCCGAGGAAACCTCCACCAGTTCGGCTAGCTATGGTGAACGTGCATTGGCAGCAGCTAATCCACGTACCAATGACTTTGGCTATGAGCTGGACATTTACAAGCCGGGCGGAAATAAGGTCACGTTGAAGGCACCACAGCCCAAGCCTACAGCCGCTGCCCTCACCAAGTACAAGGATAAGGAGCGCAGTATCTTAGCCAAATTCCAGGTGCTAACACGCTACGCATCCGCAGCTGCTGCGGGCTCCTCATCCACTGCAGATGAGTCCACGGCACTGATTGAAACCACAACAGCGGCGACAACAACCGCAACCAACACCACTACAGCAGCAACTACGAGCACCGCAGCAGCAGCAGCAATGAGCAGAGCTAGGGATAAAGATAAAGACAAAGAAAAGGATAAAGCAGGACAACTGGTGAGCATTAATCCGGATCAGCTGAAGCGTCTGATGCCCGCACCCACATCCACAAAGGTCACGCGACAAAAGAACAAAATTATTATACAAGACGCCACGCGCAAGAACTAAAAATCCACGAATTTAAAGTTTAAGTAACAGCAGAGAATTCCCCTTAAAATTCTCTCACCTTTCTCTCTGTCTATAACACTCTACTTACACTGTAAACCAAAATACTCAACTCGTCCATAGACTTTACCAAGGTTTTCATATGGCCAAAAATCTCAAATTCCTCGACTGGCAAACTGTAAAGACTTGAAAAATTGTTACTTAACAACAAAAACAAAAACAAACTTTAAATCTTAAATGAAAAATACTCGCAAAACTCACAAATCCAAAAAAACACGCTCAAATTGTTAAGTTAAGTGGAGTAAACAATAATTATTGTTTTATGTATGTCTAAACATAAACGAAGCATAAATATGTATATTAGTTTTAGTCGTAGGTCTTGTCATTTAGTTATTGATTTTAAGTCTGTTTTTTTCAGCGTGTGCTATTTAATTGTTTATAAGCTTTTATTGTGTCTTCCCCTCGAAACTGATTAATTGTTTTTAAGTACTTACCAATGCATTTAAGTAACGATACCTATAATTAATGTTTTAATTTTTACCTCTGAATACGTTAATACTCAATCATGTAATACTTTTTTTTTGGTTGTGTTAATTCTGTTTAAATGTATTGTCATTATATCAAAATTGCTCAAAGTCGAGTATATTATATACACTTTGTGTATGTGTAGTATTGAACTCATATATTCCGAATAAAAGTATTTTAACAGTAACAATTTACTACTATTACTTTGTATAACACTTGTTGCTTACTCACTCTCTCGCTCGCTCTCACATGCCGTCTAGCCGCAACAGGTTGTCCGGCAAAATATCCCAAATAATTTCCCAAACAATTACCCCTCCACGAACACTCTCACACCGGGACGCTGAGAGAGCAGAGTGCAAAATGGCCGGCAGCTGCTGAGCCACTGCTAGGCTGGCAGACAATTTAGTCTTGTTTGGACCGTCGAGCGGTGATTGTCAAACTTAGGGAAGCCGGAGCGTACGTCAGCGTTATTATAGATTGCCTGTATGTGTGAGAGAGTGTGAACTGTTTTGGGCTACGGTAACGGTTACGGTACGCTGTTCACACCCCCGCAAACCGGTTCGCTGGTGGTGGTTCGATCGTTAGCGCGCTTTTGTGTGTGTGTGTGCGTAAATCTGTAAAGTTAAATAAAATGCAAATGCAATAAATAATAAAAAAGAAAAAAAACAAAATAGTTTAAAGCAGAGCAGAGCAAAGCAGCAGCATCTGCTGTCGGCTGTTGTTTGTTGGTGTTGTGTAGCAGTTTTTTTGTGCAGAGTCGCCACCCCAGTGGATTAGTGGCACCCTGTTACAATTTGCTCACACCAGAAGAGTGATTGTGTATGTGTGTGTTTAATAAAGCTATAACATTAACAAATTCAAATCAATCAACTAATTAAATTCTAAACGAAAACCAAACGGTAAGAAGCAATTCACATTTTTTGCATACTTTGGTGCTGTCTGGCAACTTCTTTGTGTGTGTGTTGGTGTGCGTGTATTCTCTATGGTTGTGTTGTATTTTAATGCACCCCCACCCACGCCAGCCAATAAAACTCCTTTTGTACCATAAATTAACTACAAACATTGTTTCTGTCAGGAATATTTATTAAATTTGGTCCAGCTTCCTATTGATTTTTCGCCAAAAACTAAAGTTTTCCCTTTGGCGAATCCACTTTGTTACTTTCCGCACACATACAAACACACACACTCTGCCAAAAGGGTGTGTGCCAGCGAAACCAAGCCGATTCGCAAATGCCCAGGTTCAGAGCTCTGGAAAAATAACTTAGATAGCTTAAATTATCTCAAAATTACATTAATTGTCAAGTTTAGTTAATGCTGAGAAGTATTTTCTAGAAATTGGAATCAATATAAATAAATTTCATTTAAAAATTTGCATTTTGCTAAAATGCTCTGCCTGCATTTGTTCAGTGAAATTTTTTTTGCGCATGCGCTTTGTTCCCTTCGACAATCAAAGCAACTCTGCGTTGGGCCTTTGCGTTGGTGTGTGTGTGTGTGTGTGTGTGTGTGTGTGTGTATGCAGGCAACCTGCCTGAGCCTGAGTCTTTGTCTCTGTCAGGTAGTTTTCCCTACTCAAGACACTTTATTTTTGAAGCATCTTTTAAAATCCTTTGCAGTTTACATCTGGCACACATACGCAGCCCTTATTACGAGCGTGTGTGTGTGTGTGCGTGCTTGTGTGTCTCTATCTGTGTGAGAGCAACCCCTGCCCCGTTAGGGCACTCATCCCGTCCTCGTCTTCACTCTCTTCCTCGCTCTCTTTAGCGCTTCAACGAAATCCCTTGCAGCTGTCGTTTAGTGTGTGTGTTTTTTCTTCCTTTCTGATTTTGCAAGTGTTGCGCTTCTTTCTCTGCTGCTTCTTCTGCTGCTTCCTCTGCTGCTCTTCGCTGCTTTCGCGATGACGCGTCCTCGTGTGCAGGTCTTTCGACCTTTTCCACACTCTCAGCATCTGTCCTGTTGCTAGGCGCAGTTTTTAGCTAGCAACTTTACAAACTCTGTTGAATTTGTTTTTGGGGTTTTTTTGTTCCTCTTTTTATACTCTCTGCAAGAGTATATTGGGTTTGTGCAAAGTATGTAACAGGCAGAAGGAGGCGTGGCAGACCCCATAAAGTATATATATTCATGATCAGCATCACAAGCCGAGTCGATATAGCCATGTCCGTCTGTCCGTCTGTCTGTCCGTCTGTCTGTCTGTCTGTCTGTCTGTCTGTCTGTCCGTATGAACAAACAGATTTCAGAGATGGTAAGAGCTACAAGTTCGTGCTTGGTGTCAATCGATCACATATTTAGTCAGTCAATACAAGAATCTTTTTTTTTTTCGATGCCACGCCCCATTCGCCCACAATGAGCAAAAAACTAGACACACCTCGGAAAAAAAAGGTGTTTTCGGCGAATATCTCAGTAACTATGACACCTAGGATCACCAATTTTGGTGTGGAGGTTCCTAGCGGCAGCGCAATTGCATTGGCATTTAAAATTTTGGACTGCCACGCCCCTTTCTCCCACAATACATAAAAATAACTCCTTCCGCCTACAGGCATTTGTTCATATAGTGCAGCATTGTAATTGTATAATTCGAATGGAGACTAACTATATAAAACTATCCTAAAAAGTCGCATTGAAATCGGACTATAAACAAGAAAACTATAAGCGTTACAACATTGATAATTGAACGCAATATCACTAATGAGTGCAAGCGAGACAGAAACGTTTTCGCTGCTTGTGTGGCGACAGCGCGGCCGGCAGTCGCTGGCCGAATACACACATGCATATGTACATGTATAAACACATATAATGTCAAACGTATGTGTATTCGCATACAAACAGATGTTTGATTTTGCTTAGATTGTTTTTGTTTCAACGTGTTTTAATGCAAGTACAATACATTGTAATATCTTGATACCGATTTTAGTAATTTAACCGGGAAAAAAATGCAGAGAGTATTATACGGTTGGGCGTGCTCGACTGTACTTTTCTTTCTTGTTGCTATTGATTTGCAAGTTTTGTGGCTGATAGAAGAGATCAAAGAAAGGTCAACTTGAGCAGAGAACTTACATCTCTTTCATCTGCAGTGCACAGTGAGTGGCATAAGTATATGACAAATATTGATTTTAACTTCTGCACAGCAGTGCAAACTGAGCAAAGGGAAAAAAACAGGAAAGTAAAATAAATAAAATAATTTTTCATTGTTGTTCTCGTTGTTGCTTTGACCGCAAAGTGCACTTGAATCTCAATTACCCAATAGAAGAAGTCTCTTGAAAAACGTACGTTTTTCCCGTGACTTAGTCACAGAGTTGTACCCCCTATTTGTGAAAAACCTTATTCGCTTTTACATGGGCGTGTCCACGAAAGTCAGTAGGAAATTAATCCAAACCAACTGACAGGTCCGCCCTGCAGTCTTTCGTTTGTGTGACGCCGCCGCTGACCTGTGCATAAGATTGTCAGCGGGTTTTTTCTTCAGAAATATTCCAGTTGGATTTCGTGCAAAAATTCCAGTTGGATTTCTGATTGGATTTTTGTGGAAATTCCCCCACCCCCTTAATGCTAGGCTGCATATGCAATAAAATTATTTAAAATTTTGTTTTTTTTTATATTTATATGTAGTAATACTAAGTCTAAGATATTAAAAGAAAAATAATAAATACTATAAATTACAAAATAATAATATTAACAAACGGCATTTCCGATCCAGGTTCCCTCTGATAGCCTTTGTGTCGACAACCGTCTACTAAAGAAAATATCTGAAACAAAGATTTCAACTTTTGTTACTTATTATTTGAATATTATTACCAATATATAAAACTTACATTTTTATCTGGAGAAAATCCGGCAAAGTTGTGTTATTTTCCAGTCACACTTTAGCGACGCAATTGGCAAGCTTCAATTTCACCATCCGTGGCACAGCTGATAAAAACATTTAAAATATGCATTATTATCTTAAAAATTTGAATTTTACATATCAGTAATAAAGACAGAAGTAATTGAAGCACTTTTATTGTTCAATTATATTAATAAAACTCACCTTTTCACATTTTTACAATCTGTAAATCACTCGCGGCATATTGCAAGAACAAAGGCTGCGAACCCAATGAAAATGTATCGAACAGCCGATACAAGCATTAGCAGCCCTGAGTTTTTATCGATGACAGCGATCGTTTCACTTTTCATTTATTAAAATTAAAATAATGCATTTATTTTATTTTAAACTACTTATTAAATCAATAAATAATTTTTAAAATGCATCAAATAGTTTTAAATTGTTTGGCAACAACAAAAATTTTATAATTAGTGTTACCGATTTTCGATAGTCAATACGTACTTATCGGCAATTGTTATCATGGACTTGTAAAAGTTCCATACAACAATTGTTAATATAATATAAAATGTTTTTTGAACAAATTTGGAAATGCTTAACTCCCCAAATATTTTCTACAGTTAGCCAAGAACACGAATGTGGATAATAGCTTAAATTGTATTTTCAATATATATAAAAAATATAATTTATTGCTGTTATTGACTTTTTACAATATTAAATCTATTAGAAAACTTCAATATGTACAAACATATTGTTAATATTAATATAAACATAACTTTAATCATTCCATGAATAATATGACATAGGAAATAATCTTAGAAGCAAATCTTATACCCAAGGCTGTTCAAATGTTTCTGCTATTTGTGACATTAAACATTAACAGTCAGTGCGTTTTTCCCACGTAGAGTCAAAAAATTCTAAGCAGGGAAACTAACAGCCAAGTATACAAAAATGTCAATAGGATATGTGATTTTGTCGCTTCATGTCAAGCAGTATTTCTTTCATCGCATCAAAATAATTCCAAGCAGCAAAACTTATAGTCGAAGTCAGGAAAAGTCTATGAAAAGCGAGACTGGCAAGCGGACATGAGTAGCGGGTAATTCACAAAGGCAAAACGTAAAATTCTTACTGAGAAATTCCCATTGACCGAGGGACTAAGTCCCAAAACCTGACAATGTCAGCGATGCAGCCGCACAGACTTTGTCTTGTGCTGACATAATATCCAAGTGGGTAGGCATAGTGTCCAATGGGTCACCGAACATGGCACTTGGAACGAGGAGAATGGAGAACAGATAACACAAGGAGAGGGGCGATTGAAGGAGACTGCACCAAACCGCACAATGGACAATGGACAATTTTTGCATTATTTTTGTTCTTTTCTCTTTTTGGACTGCTGATGACGAACGACGCGTCGCTTGTGTTTGTGGATTGACCCTGTATTGGGCCACTGCACTTTGTGGAGCGGACACCCTCGCTCCTCTACCTCTACTTTCCTACCTAAATTTCCCCTTTAGCAGCATGTAAAAAAATAAATTTTCCTGCAGTAAATTGCAAAATTTATTGACTTGCCACCCTAATGCACAGACATTTTAGCATTCTTTAGTTGCCATCCAACCCAAAAAAAATACAGAATAAGTAACAGAGAATGAGTAATAAAATTTGTATTTTGTTGATGTTACCACGCGATTGAGGCGTTGCCGGAACTATCACGATTTAATTGTAGGGCAAGATGGTTCCTTCTCGTTACCAAAAAGTTTGGTAACTTCTTCCGAAAAATGTAATTCAAGTACGAATGTTATATCCCTTTCTCCATGATAAGTATTGATTGGAATATTTGGGAATATAAAGATAAATTCCCCAATATTTTACCCTGTACTTGTGTTTTAGAGGCTCAGAACCATTCTACTGCTACAAAAATAAATACTCCTTCTGAACACTAAATTTACAACGCATGAATATTACAGATGATCGCATCTTGTGTTGTACAGAACAACACATGGAACTTCCGTACTGTTGACTGATTACCAGATGTTTTTCAAATTGAAACAAAAAGTTTTTGGCATATATATATGGAATCATATAATGAAATGTTTAAATGGGTGCGTCGCAGATCCAGCGGCTGAATCATGTCATGAGCCATCGAAAACATTTGGAGAGAGCCAAAAAGAATTAAGGAAGTGCTTTCGATATATATTTTTGTTATTATTTGTTTTATTTCTGATCAAGTTTTTGCCTGCCAACTGAATTTTGTAACTAGTTTGTGAAAATTCTCCATTAACTTTTCCACCCTAAAGTTCACTGCGCAGCTGTGAAACTGCGTCGTTTTATCCCCCGTGGAAAAGTTCATTAAACCAATTTGAAAGCTAACAATTGTTCAATCCACCCTTTAGTTGCTAGCCACGTGCCAGTTGAAACTGCTGCGCAGGCGCCGAACAACCCTCGCTAGAATTGATCTATAACTTCAACTTGTAGATACTCCAATAAACGGACAAAGTCTGTCTTTTTGTAGCCTACAATTCATTAGCTGCTCATAAATGTTTTGGGCATGAAATGTTATTTAAGGTTGAAGAGAAGGACAAGGTATAAAAATTATGTAACTATAAAATACTCTTTCACGAGTGAAATAAAAGATTCTTGAAGGATAAATATACATTAAATCGAAACTAATAAAAATCTTGCTTCTAGTCCGAATTTAAATAGTGGTTTTTTATTGTCTAGAGAATCCTTTGATATTCATCAATTTATACCATTTATTAATCTATGTATTTAACAATCTACTTTTCAAATAAAATCCTGATCCATTAAACCTTATAGTAGAGCATAAGTTAAGTTTGATAAACGGCGATTAAAATAGACAATATGACGCTTTGTTGTATCAGCAATACATGTACAATACATATGTAGTAAGTTTTATGTTTTATGGATTTGGGTTATAAATAGCAGCCTTGAACATTTGTTGCTACGATAAAATTCACTTAAATTTTAATTAAGCGTTAAAAAGCAAACAGATTGGATTAGAAGCAATGCTAGGCGAACGAAGGAGGGGAAGGCGGAAAGATAGAAAAGACAGACAGAAGGAAAGACACGCAGAAAGCAAGACAGATAGAAGGAGACAAACAGACAGACAGCTGGACAGTTTGTAGCTCTGTCTTTCTATGTTTGCCATCAAAGTCTATGTATGTGTCTGTGTATGTGTGTGTTTATGTCTGTGGCTTTGGCAAGTTCATGAAGTCGTGTCGCATATGTCAATGTAAGACAGGGACAGGGAGACAGTGAGGAGAGGAGCACAAAGCAATAGATAGATATGTGAGTGTGAGTATGTGGAATCGTGACTTCCTGCCCGTCATAAAGTTTTAAAAGCACGCGAATGTTTGGGCAGGAGATCGAGAGAGCGAAAGAGAGTGGAGAAGGGGAAGGGGGTGGCGTGTGGAGGGGTAAGCAGGCGTGTGAGGCGTGCTGTTGGTTGATATTTTATGGATGACAAAAGGCAGAAGACGACAAGACGATATCGAAGTGACTATTCTATTGCCTCCCTTCTCCCCTACTGCCTCCCACTGCCCAGCATTTGCCCATTTGAGGTTTAATTAATGACATCCCCCATCGACAGTAGTTGGCTTTCCCCACCCACCACATTTTCCTCGCTTTCCATCGTTTTTCCGCTTGCTTCCTATTTGGTTGTGTTTTGCTTATTTCGCTAATCGTTTCTATGACTTTATAAATAGTCGGTCTGTTGTCGTTGTCTGCGGGTCTAATACGATTTCCATATGTGGGATCTGTGGACAAATTGTTGCCTTGATGGATCTACATAAGCGGCAGTGCCTCAGGGCACAAGTCCATAAAGTTTCTGACAGTTCATTGAGGTCAGCAAAGCGATTCTATGATTTATTTTGAGTTCTAAAACAATGTCAATTGCTGTCACTTGAATTAAGTTTAATCAGCTTGTGTGTAATTGTCTAACAAACTTTGTGTAGCTAGCTTGCCACGCCCTTACGCCCACACGCCCACACTTAGGCATTGATTTTCTAAGGGTTGTTCCTGCCTAATCCAATTACTTGCAATTCATTAGGAAGGTAATCAAGGTTGTGGCTTGAAATCGATTGTATGTTGTGGTTAGTGTTAATTAAAATGTGTGGAATATTAAATTATATTAATTATGTGAAGCTGTTAACTGAAAGTAAATTTAAACACCCCTTTAACAATAACATAAAATATTTAAACCCCTTTTCAGGAAAGGGAGTTTTCTAATTTATCTAAATTTCTACCTAAACTTGCTCACTTGGAAGTTTAATATTTAATCTCCTCCTGTATTTTTTTGTTATTGCAGCTGAGTCATCGGGTCTACTCGTGCCGTGCTCGTCGTACGCGTGTTCCTGCCGTAAAGGGTGTCTTTTAGCCCGTTTTGCATAAAATCGATACAGTCAGTCGGCCACCCTCGAGCGGATTGTAAAATGGCCAATATGTTGGCTAGCGAACGCCGCAAATGGCTAACACTGTGCGCAGCTGTTGTTCTACTCGGTGAGTAATTTGCATTTCCCTTAAAATTTCTATTATTTTTCCATAGAAAATACTTGGCATCTAAACACTTGAAAAGACTCTCTTGACTGTGAATCAGCACAAATAAATAGCAGTTTAATAAATATTAAATCAAATAATGCCGTTACACGTCTACAGACTCTCTAATCTAGAAATTCTTTGGGTTGCAATAATTAAACAAGACACATTTTGTTACACTGAGGAAAAGTCGGGATTTTTGTGTAGATTCGACACTGTAGAATTAATCATAAAATATGTATTATAGTAAGGAAAGATTGGTAAGAAATAATTGTGAATTTATTTGGATTATTAAGCGTAAAAAAGGTAAGAAGTAGGAAAATTCGTATAGCTTTACACAGAGTATGAAAAATAATAAATATTACAGTAATTAAGATCAAGTTTATTTTGCAGTAAATTTTGTATCCTTGTCATTTTACTATTGTTTTCTTAATTTTAAAAAATGTCCATGAGCTCCTACTTGAAAAATTCTAGCAAAATCCAAAATTTATGCAGTTTACATTAATAAACTTTTTTTTTCTACTGTGTAGTTGTTTTTCTACACAAGTTTAACAGTCTTTTCTTAGCCGCTATTACACTTTTACGTTTGCTCCGGTTTTTAATTATTTTCTACTCTTTTTGTTGACATTTTCCGTATCATAGTTCACTGTAGCAAACCAAACTCAAACATTTCTATGTGCTTCAATTTGAGTTGACTTTACATACAGATTACTCTTGTTTCACTGTAGCTTTTCCGACTATTTGCTTGCCGGTTGTGAAAAGTATCTAGATACAAGCATAGAGTGTGTGTGTGTGTGTCTGTGTTTTAAGCAGCAGATAAACTGCGGTTCATTGCCTTCTTGTCTTCTTGCCTTCAGCTGCATAAAAGATACGAGTGCTGTGAGTTCAAAGCATTCGCTTTTGTGATTTATGCCACACAGTGCCTCATAATAAACAAATGTACGTAACGCTCGTAATACAAATACTTTTGTAGGTCATACATTGTAGTGCTAGCTTTCGGTTAGATATGGAAACTGTGTGCCAGATTTTTATCAAGTTTAATAACTTTTGTCGAGATATTTTAAATAGAATATTTAAGGAATTATGTTGGTTTGCAGTGTGACATAAATTCTAATTTAAATTGCTGGAAATATTTAAATTAAAATCTACATAAACTACAATTCATTGAGCTCAATTGATTGCGTATTCTTATGCATAAGATATCGAATATTATTATTCATATTCATATTCGCACATCTGTAAATTGCCTTTACCTTTATGTACAGCAATTGAGCAGGGCAATAACTTGACCCGTTCCGCTTCTGGCAGCTGACAACAAAGGCTTTGATTGTCTTACAGCCATCAATGAGTCTGAGCTTGATTTCTATTCAATTAGCCAAGTTTTGGGATTGTCTGCTCCGAATTTGGTATACATATATAACATTGCATTGTTTTTTACGATCTGCAAGTCAAAAAACCCATTTGATATCGACCCACGTGGCGTATGCGTAATTGTCATAACCAATTAAATTCGTTTGCCGCTTCAGCAAAAGCAGAAAATCGTATAAACATGATGAAGACCTCGTCGCACAATTTGCGAGCAAGTTATAAATAAATTGACACAAAAAATGAGCAAACTTTAATGCAAACAATATGTAGAAAATTATAAATAAAATTATGCATCGCGTGCTTAAATTGAAAATTCTATAAAGTTTTCGAGTTGGAAACGATACGAGTTGAATTTCAAGCAGTCAAATGAAATGGAAAACTAAACACAAATCGTTGGGGAATTCTCAAGAACTTTGTAAGCACCTGAAGGCAAATAAAAATGGACAGTTAAAAGACATGAAGAAAGTAATTGCCTCACATAATCGTAAAGGCGTTCCAACAATCGACAATAGAAAAGCAAACAAAACACTTCATAAACAGCACATAAAATGAAATAAATTATTACAATCACTATACAAATTTGATTCACTGACAGCCAACAGAGCTAGAGAGATGGAAAGATACAAAGATACGCGCGCAAAGTAAAAGATACAATGCTAAAATTAATTCTTTCGAGTTGCTGCGGCGCATCTTGTGCTGATTGTGCGGGTCATCATTCAATTTAAATTGATTAAAAACATTTTGCGCCAATTTTCCATTACATTTGTGTACAGAGAGCGTGGCATACTTTGGCGGGAAGTCCACGACTGCTAGATACCCTTTTATAGTGATTTATTTTATACGAAAGGCAGATAAATTGAGGCGTCAAAAGTCATTCATTTGCTGTTTACAGGGTATCAACATGTAAACAAGCTTTCAGTTAATTGACACACGACTGCGTGTATCTAAATCTATGCATGTTTATGCTACTTTGTATCTATACATGCTGTTGTTGTGGGCTCAAATGCATCTTTTGTTTCTCGCTGCAACAACGCATTGTTTTCGCATTTAATTCAATCGAATTATGACTCAACTCACAGACTCATGCGCTGCTAATCGTCCTATTTACAGGAAGTGACTAATTTAACAGGGAACGTATATAATAATTAAGTAAATTGCACACACAAAATGTTGATAAATGCATTTGTTAAAGTATTTTTATCAATCATTTTCTTTATTTTGCTATAAGTTTATTGCTTGAATTTAAACAGTTTATTTTCAAATCAACCCCAAAAAGTCTTTTGGTCATTTATGCTTTAAGTACTTAAGAACTGAAAACAGTTAGACAATTTCTTTGCTGAGAATTTGAAACTACTTGGCAGTTAAAAGCTCGTTAACTGATTTAAAAAAGAGCGTAATAAGATATGAATTTGATAAGCACAAGTTAAGCTCATAATGTGTTTGACCTAAAAAGGAATTTAGAAAATAATAGAAGTATTCTTATACTAATTTATAAGCTGTATCTGCTCTTATATAACTGGGAGTACTCATAAATTGTGTGGAATGGAATGACAGGCCTCAGGGGAAAGACGTGCTCCAAACACACACAGGCACTTCAAGATCAGGTCAATGAGGATCAGAGAAACAGACGCTGCCAAAATAAAGGCCATTTCCGTTATAGCAACACTGAAGCAGAGACTGGAGGGGAAATGCAGGAAAAATGTAAAGAAAAGCAATGAGAGAAAAGCGTATAATTACAAATGATTGATGCACACAAGACGAAGTACCGAGTTGGAGATGGAAACAGGGGGAACTGGGGAGTTGAGGGAACTGGAGTGATGAGGGAGCTGCCTACAGTCTTCCCCACACTTGGGAGACCCCGACGATGGAGGCATATCACATGCGGCGCTTGTCTAAACAACAAAAGGCATGGAATGGATTGGAATGGGATCGGAAACCACTCCAGCAGTGGATGAGGAACAGCTGCTGTAGCTTTTTGTTGGCTCTAATACATTATTCTGCTTCTCCCTGTACATGATTTATTTTTAATGGCTTTTCCCGAAAACGTGTCTCGATGTCTGCATGTTTCGATACGGTTTATTATTAGTTATTATGCTAGTGCCAAGTGCCGTGGCATTGTCGAGACAACCGCAGGAATGCGGTGTCTGAGGATCATCATAGAGTTTCAATTCACTTCAGTTCTATGGACAAAGTTTTTGCTGCATTTCATAGTTTGGTAGCAAAGTTGTGCAATTTGGCGTCATTATACCAAAGTTATGCCATGTACTCGTATTTGTGGGCAATTTTCCAGCGACAAAAGAAAATCTCGCATGGGTAAATCAAGTTGTTTATGAATGCATTCTGAAAGTTTTCTTAAATCTATACAAATCCTCTCGACACTCTGACAACTTGAGCATCAAAGAGTCAGAGCATAACATTCTTTGGGCCATTAGAAACATTTGTCATACATTTTGGGCTCATTAACAAAAAGCCGAAAATACTTTTAGGCATTTCTAAAGTCAACCCAGATATGTCTAACATTTCTATATATATAAAGTATTAAGTATATTTTACGAGCTGCTCAGCAAAACGCATCACTGGCAATTTATGTGTCTGCAGCTCTAGAAAAACTTCAGAGATTCTAATATTTTTAAGGCCTGTTAAGAGCTGCATTACTTTTAGTGCTCAAAATGCTTAAAGGCCATTCAAAATTTGTAAATTCTTCTGACTTTATGGCTTAAGTAACTTAATATTTAAGGTTTAATTTCTGAAATTCACAATTGGGTAGCTTAACATTTTAGTAGAGAACTGTTTGATTTCTTTCCTTTGTAGCTAATTTCAAGCTCATGTGATTTACACGACAGATAAAGTGAATCGAGGAGTATATTTATATTTAGAGATTTCACATGTTGCCACTCAAAAAAGTAAGAATAAAACCACAACAGTTCCAAAGTGACTAACTAAGTGCTGCTTGTGGTTTTTTACGCACTTCACAACCCACCACCATCGTCACTTTACTCCATAATAATTATTTGCCCCTGCCGCATCAACACTTGATAGAAAGAGGGAAAAAATTACGAACTCGCCAACATATTATTATACTTATTTAATGTCTGTGCCGTTGTCGGTGCCTTCAAAATCATTTAGAGCCATGCGCTGTTGCCACACTTCACTCAGCGAGGGATGAGACTGGGGAATTGGGCGCTGAGAGTGCTGAATTTCCGCTTTCCCCCTAAACGTTGACAGGAGCTGCTCCTGTTGGGTGTGTAAGAGGGTGTGTGTGTGGGTGTATTGTTGTGTGTTTGCTTTATTTGCCAAGTTATGTATTCGAAAAGTAAAGTGTGTATTAAGTAGATACACTTTTTATTGGCATTCTAAGGATACACACTTGTGTAACACTTCCAAACCAAATAATGTAAATAACAATTAGTAGAGCAATGCGATAGGCATCGACAATTCCAAACAACACACACTAAATTGTTAAGTTATATATGTGATTATAGTCAAGTTGGAAACTGACTTATGTGGCGTTAAATTAACAAGGTTTATCTAAGAAAATCTCAATCTGAATCTGACTTTGTCAGCTTTATTAACAACGAAAGAGTAACACAAAACGGGCATAGAACGGAGCGATTGGTAGATAGGTACGGGAGTGAGTAAGAGAGTTTAACATAATTTTGGCGCCCCCATAAAAGTATCAAGCCATAATTTGTAAAATATTTGATTGCCTCGCCCAGAGACGCGGCGAGGTGACATTTATCAGTCGGAATTCATCTACGGCGCGTACGGCGTACGGCGAGGCATGACAAGAGCCCCGACACCCGATTACCTTTGCGCTCGCTGGAATGTGGTACAATACACAGCGACAAATTGTAGGGTATGTTAGAAATGTAATAACTATACTTTCAAGTAGGCGACTTTTAAACAAATATTTTATTTAATCTATTCCAAAAACTCGCCGGGTTAAATAAAAATGTTTTGGGCTCCCATTTTTCACTGTGTAGCATATGTAAACTGAGTCACGTTTCTTTAGGGAGCTGCCAACTGATTTTTAGCTTATCTGTAATCTGGTTAAAAAACACAGACAGCTCGACAGACAGAGCACAATGAAAACACTTCTTTCATTTCAAGTTAAAGTTATTTAAAGTTCCATTGCTCGCGTGTTTATGTTTATGAGTCTTCTCCACATTTCGACGTACATATCATGGAAATGTCTTTTTGCGCCTTAATTAATGCGTTGACAGCGTTGGCTTCGCTTTTTAATATGCAAAGCGCGTTGGGTTTTACTTTTCAAGAGTTCCCTGTACGTCTGTTGTCTGGGATGTCAGTCGCCCAGTCTCTGAGCAGCAAGTTGGCAGCTCTCTTGGGCTGCGCTTGCCTCAAGCTCTTGACACATTCCCATGCACAACCAACACACACACACGTGAGTGTCGTGCAACGCTTTCATCTGCAGGCAAACCACCCTCTCTTTGTATGTCAGCCGTACGCGGGCCCAACTCCTGCCCAAAAAAGTATCTTCAACTTCTACTTCATTCCCGGCCGCGCTCACAAACATTGGCAGTCGTTGTCGTCATTGCTGCACAGTGGCACTAGTTACTAAGAAAAGGCGGGTAGAATATTTTATTATTTTATGCTAAGAGTAGTCAAAAAGATTATAATTTTAGTGCAGGTATAAAATAAAATTATTTACTTATTAATTGACAAACATTTTACTGTAGTTTTTTAAAACACAAATATATATACAAGTATTTCAGCACACTGTGCGAGTTTTGCGAGACAAATCATCATCATCAAAAACCGCACTCAGTGCCTGAGTTTAGAACTAGCCGCTCCCTCTCTTTTTATTTTTTCTTTCGCTCACTACTCATCACTCTCTCTCTCTCTGTCACACTCTCCCTTACTTTCCCTCCCTCCGTTCTACCTCTTGTTTTAGCCACTCAAACCCAACTGTTGTCCCAGTTTGCCTCCTGTGGGCTTAACGGTGTCTCACGTGTGTCGGTCCAGATACTTTTGTATCTGTATCTTGTCACCTTTCCATTAGCGACTCGACACGACGCGTCGCGTTGTCAGCTCGACCACGAGGTGGACAGGTTGCGGTTTCGCTTGTTGTCTAGACGTTGAGAGTAATTGAATGCTGGATTGACCGGATTCAAGTATTATTCTTGTTGTTGTTAGAACTCTGCGTAGGCATTGGAATGGCATTTTTGGTTACGCATTAGTTAATTGCATTTTGGCCACTTAATTAACGGTTGCCCATGGCCTAAACGTGACTTTGTGTAGGTCTTCGAGTGGGTATAACTGAATATCACGCTGTAGTCTCTTATATTTTTGCCCATATGCGAACAGCTGTCGAACTGGTTTTCATCTTGATCTGTGCGATTCGCTTTAATGACTCTAAAAGCTACCGATACAGTCGAACACACTAATTGAGAACTTTTTTTGTGGATCGCGTGACATTCAACGCATTTGTTGAGCCATAACATAGGTACAAATACACAACAACACACACACACACACACCTTACAAATGACCTCTCACCTCTCAGCTCTGTGCGTGTTTGAATGTTTGATTCGGTTTGTTTGCCATACGTGAGCCTATTGAACTTTTGCGCTTTGTTTTTCCTACCGTCCTCACAGGAAGTTATTAATTTCCAATTTCCTTTAGCTTTTCTTGGGTGTGAGTCGTTTCTTTTGTGTCTAAAGGGGGCGGGAGTTTATTAGGGTAGGCACATGTATCAAATGGGCGTGGCAGGGGCTAACAAGTGCGTGAACCTTTTGACAGCTCAGGGAATATTTTGATTAATATGTCAAGTTTTATAATTAGTAAAATTAGTCCATTTTAAGGAGGTAAAGATTTAAAATATATAAAACAAATGTATAATTAATAAATTCATTAAAATATTATGCAGTTTTCATAGTTTATTTATAAACCAGTGTTATTTAAAAACCATTTGATTTTATACTACAATTTTATTCAAATTTCTTACAACATAAACATTCAATTCGCCCCTAGGTACACTTATTTTTAAACTTGTAGTAATTCACACCTACCGAAAAGTAATTAACGCTTTACTGTAAACCTTCCACAGCTCTGCAAAATTACTCATATTTTACTTGCGCAAATATTATACAATAAATTACCTTTTTTTCGACTACGTAATGCGACACCTTTGGGACTGTGTTGCTGGTTGGACAACCCTTTGCTCTGGCTTCAAGTGTGTGAGCTGTTAGTCATGCACATACATATATAGTATAGTTATATATATAAATAAATGTGTCTATACTTTTGCCTGTTTGTTTGTACTTAACATTTTTAATTCATTTGCGAGTGCGGTTCGGTCTGTGTTAATGTTTGTCTACTGTGGCGCCATTTATTTGACACCGGCACTGAGAGCTTGAAGACTCTGAGCTTTTGGCTCCCACGTTCATATTGCACTACTGGCCACATGTGGCATGCCACACAGATGACCTTAGTTCTCCCCAGAGCGACAATTGCAGTGCTCTTGTTAATCATTTTGCTTGATAATTGCATTTACAGAGTGCACAACTGGTGTGTGTGTGTGGGTGGGAGTGTGTCTGTGTGGTGTGTGTGTGTGTACTTTGTGTGTGTTTATTTTTATGTTCTTGTCTAATCGTACATGTATAAAAAACACACATGTAATTGGAAAATTGCGCGACGAGAACAACTGAAGCGGCAACAATTGAACAACTTGTTGTTGTTGTTCTGCTTTTTCTTCTTCTCTTCTTCCTTCTCCTCCTCCTCCACATTGTTGTTGGACAGCTGGTAACGTCACCGGCTTGTTGAGTGATATCGCCGACTTGAAACCGGTTTCTCTCCAGTTTGTTTATTCAGCTCTTGAATTGCCAAAAACAAAACAAAACTTTGAGTGGAGGCAAAAAGTGACCAGGTCACTTTGTGTGCCGAGCATTGAAGAAGCAGAAACACCTGCTGCAAATCTTAGCGGAAAACAAACTGAAACTGCCGAGAAGGTAAAGCAACCGAAAGTAGAAGAGTTCAGCAGAGAAAAGAGTGAAGAAACAAATCAAAAGCAGCTGGCGTTGAGTCAGTGAAAAGAGAGAAGGAAAGAAGGATGGAAGGAAGCAAGAAGATGAATGAGATTTCAGCCTATTTATTTCCACTCCTCCTCTTAATCTTTCTCACTCTCGCTCTTTTTCTCCCCCTGATTCTTAGTACTCTTCTACTAAAGTGCATAAAAGTCTAAAGCGGAACTAATTCATCTCTGTATATATAATTGTCATTGATTTTTATTACGATTTTTATTATTTTCTATATATTTAGACCCCGTACTCTAAAAAAGAGTAGAGGGGTCTATTAGGTTTGTCAGAAGCGAAATGTGCGTAACAGGCAGAAGGAGGCGTGGCCGACCCCATAAAGTATATATATTCTTGATCAGCATCAACAGCCGAGTCGATATAGCAATGTCCGTCTGTCCGTCTGTCTGTCTGTCCGTCTGTCCGTCCGTCCGTCCGTATGAACACCTGGATCTTTTAAACTACAGAAGCTAGAGCCACCAAATTTATAATGAAAGTCCGTTATTGTCTTACGCAGGTTAAGTTTATTTCAAATTTTTGCCACGCCCCTTACCGCCCCCGCAATAAGCAAAAAACCAGACACACCTCGAAAAAAAATGTAGTTTTTGGCCAATAACTCAGTAACTATGGCACTTAGGAACACCATTTCTGGTTGCTAGAGTTGCTAGATACAGCCTTAACGCAATGCCATTCAAAATTTTGGCCTGCCACGCCCCCTTTTCTCATAAAAGCTAAAAAACTTGCAAAATTTCAAGCTTAAAATTTGCAGGATTTAGGGCATTTAGTCAAATAGTACAGTGTTTATAATTAATTATTCGAAGAGAGGAATATCATATTAAACTATATTCCAAGCCGCGTTAAAATCCGTCAATTAACAAAAAAGTTATTAGGTTAGAAAGTTTATGTAATTTAGCTGCAATTTCGCCGCCTGTGTGACGTCAGCGCTGCTCGCAGACGCTGCGTCGCTGCGACGCCGCCGTGCCGACCAGTGCTAGGCACGCATACATACATATGTGCATACACATAATTTCAAACGAGTGTGTACTTGTATGTATAACATGTAAATGCGAATAAGCGGAACATGCTTGAAAGTAGCGCGTGGTGCGAATGGTAGAGTGACAGCGCGATGTGAAATCGTTGCCTGAGGGTCGTGGGTTCGAATGCTGGCAATGAGAATTGCTAATTTAATTTTTTTTTAAATATCAATTTAAAATATACATATAATTTATAATTTTTAAATTTCGTTATAAAATTTTAATTCAAATTAAATACAAATGCACATTATTATGGAAGTACGGGGTCTTTTACAGTCGGATCGATCGACTGTAGCCTTTCCTACTTGTTTTATTATGATTTTAAATACCATTGAGTTTTAAAGTATTTCATAAACTTAATTTTATTAATTTGCTATGACTTTTAAAATTTTATAGCTCAGCATGTTATTTTATAAGTACCAAATTTAAAAGCAGCTGTAAAACAGCTGCCAAATTTAAGTATAATTTGATTTGCTGATTTCTGTCTGCGTTTTTCGCATTCATACTTATGTTTTATCTCCATCCACTTCTTGTTCATCTCATTCAGCTCTTTCAATTCGGTCTGCCATCTGTATATACTACAAGTATTTATATATATTTCTCAAGACCCGCATATGGCTCTCGCATGTTTGCCATTGCGCGTTTTTAATAAATTTTGCAAGGAATAATTTTGTGAATTCGCAACGCATTTTTCTGCACATTTCCTGCCCCTTTCAAAATTCTGAGGAATTCATTCAGCAATAAATTTGTTAAAACGCAAACTCAACTCAACAGACCGAAAGTAATACAAATGCGTGGGTATTCAATTGTTTAAAAGATGACATACTAAAATACTAAACTGTCTCACAGTCTAAAACTTTAGTTTAATTTGTTTTAATTAATTTATTTTCATTTTACATTTGCCACAAAGTTTTGTTCATGTTTCTGTCACTTGGGAAGATATATTGCCACGCCCACTTGACTTTCTTGTCAAGTTTGTTGCCCCTCAAAAAGGGTTGTTTTGGAAAGTCGAGCTATTCATTAATTAAAGTAGGAATAGCACTAATTAATTAGTCAAGTGACCACATGACTTACAAATTTAAGTGTATGCGTTTCGAAGGACATGCAAAATAGTCATTACAGTAGAGTTTATTTAAAGAGGGAATTGAATTATGAATTACAGTCTTATTCCTTAACCTATACATAGCTAGAACTCTCCTTAAAGCTAACACCTGTGTGCTGTCTTAAGGTGTGTGCACAACGCACAAAGGGGGGGCGTGGCAATGGGCGCCTGAGTGAACTGCCTGCATGCCAGTGCATAAAATTGAATATGAAATTGCTGGCTGACAATCAAAAGAGCTGGGCAAAGGAACCGATGAATAAAGGGTTATTCTATGGACTCTGTAGACTCAACTCGTAGCTTTTGTTTGTGCCAGCAGCAAAAAGCAGCCTCCGAAGTGTCAACGAACGATTTTAGAGCGTATGCTTTGTGTTCGGTGGGTGTGTGTGTTTGGAGAGTGTGTGTATGCAGAGGAAGTGAAAGACCAGTTCCATCAGTTGTTGTTTTTGTTGTAGCTGCGACACACTTGAGCACATGTGAGGTTGGTTGCAGGGCATCACAGCAGCGCAGAGCACCGCACAGAGCACAGCAGGGCACAGAGAGTTACTGATCCATAGCATTCAATTGTCGCACAGCTACAACAACGACAACTATGGAACAAAAGCCAAACTGTTGACAATTGACTGACAAATATGATGACAAATACACACACACACACACACACACATACCTTCCTACATATCTCTATACTTATGTACTGCGTATACTTGATATACAGACACGCGGATGTGTATGTTCTCCAACATCCGTTATGGCTTGCCCTCAATATTTTGAGTGCTTTATGCGTTTTTAATTATTCTTTTTACTAATTACGTCACTTCTCTTCTTACAGCCACTCTTCACACTGGTTTGGCAGCCAATCCAGCTGATTCTGATCAAAAAGGACCCGTCTTCCTCAAGGAACCCACCAATCGCATTGACTTCTCAAACTCAACTGGCGCCGAAATTGAATGCAAGTCAAGTGGAAATCCCATGCCCGAAATTATCTGGATTCGTAGCGATGGCACCGCCGTTGGAGACGTTCCCGGTCTGCGTCAGATCTCATCGGATGGCAAACTTGTGTTTCCACCATTCCGTGCCGAGGATTATCGCCAGGAGGTGCATGCCCAGGTCTATGCCTGTCTGGCCCGCAATCAGTTTGGCTCCATCATCTCCAGAGATGTTCATGTGCGAGCGGGTAAGTTGTCGCTGTTCTAGAGAGAGCACAAAGGAGTCTACTGAGTGCAGCGCAAGTTGGTCGGATGTGGGTTTGAAAAAGATTAGGAAATAAAAGAAATTAAGGGGGAATAGAAAGTAAAAGAATAGACAGTGAAGAAAAAGTTAGTTTAGTTAGATTTTCAAAGATTATAGTCTATTAAATGAGTTTCAGTATGATTATAATTTAATATCTACACGAGCATATAATTTATGTTGCTTTTTCGACTTTTTGGGTCCTCAAGGTAGTTTAAAAGTAGACTAAATTTTACAATTAAATTATTATACTTTTTAAAACTCAACACCATCAAAGTTAATATATTCCTCAACGGAGAAAATCATTGATATAATAATTATAAAGCATAAAATTGCTCGTTTCAGTTAGTCGGGGCTTGAAAATATATGTTAAATATAATTTAAATTTAGCATAAATACAGGGGTAATTTAAAATGATGAGTTACTATATTCTAAATTATTGGAACCACATCCAAAACTTGCGCTGCACTCAATCAAACAATTTCTACAGGTTTTCAGCGCATTTCAGTTTGATCAACGTGGGTTTTCACTTTCGTCAACAGTCGTACTAAATTTAGGCTTGTATTATCTAACTAAGTCAAAAGACTTAACTAAAACACGCTTATGTGGAAATGGAAAAACCTTTCGCATGTGAAGTTTTCTAGTGATTTCACTGAACCCCGATGTCAGTTGGCATTTGCCTCTAAAGACGATTTGTTATTTGCACTTTCAAGTTGTTTAAGGTCTAAAGCATTAACGTGTTTTTTGCACTTCTTACGACGTCGGCGTCTGGGCCAAGTTTGCCGGTGCAGGGCGATAACATTTGCTGCTCACTGTTGTAATTTCACTGTAATTAATCGTTGTGCAAGCTGTTTGCTGATGATAAAATTGCCACATCGTTTTGGCCTCTCAGTGCGCAGGGTTCAGAGTTCAGAGAGGTGGCCAAGTTAACATTATTGTGTTATGAGTTTATACCCCAGTATGGGGGGGAAAACACACACCCCAGGAAAAGCCAACTGTCGCCGAGGAAAATATCCATTACTTCCGCTTGCATAAAGCAGCACTAAATAGGCCAAAGTTGATGGCATTTTACTTAATTATGTTAAAATCATGTGAGCAATCCGCCAATAAACGCCACCTGGCGGCCCGGTGGCAACTCAACCCCGCTTAGTCATCACATCGGACGTGTTGACGTGTTTGCCAGCAATTAGCCAATGCCAAGAGACCTAGCCCAATCGTTGCCTTCCGCGTTTTCCACCGTTTTCCTACATTTTCCAACATTTTTAATGTCTTTCTGGCCGTGCTTAGCATAAACTTCGCTCGCTATTTAACTAAGGGAATTTATCATGTTGGTTGAGTGCCAAAAATATACAAAAAGTGGAGACGACTGATTATGTTGCTTGGTCAGACATGAAATATGGCCCAAGCACAGGCTACACCTCAAAAGAGACAGAGAAATAAAAGAGTTTAATTAAATGTAAACTCGACTGTGATAAAGTTTTTTTTTCTCGGCTGTCTAATTGTTTTCCGACAAACAGGAAATAAATGAGATTGTTTCCAGGAACTTTGCTGAAATGTTGCCAAGGTTAAACAGGTGTAAACAGGCGTGAGAATCGTTTGGTTATCACACTCAAGATTAATCACACACACTATTTCATTCACTCACAAAACCAACACACACACACATCACTTTACAGTTGTTGCCCAGTACTACGAGGCGGATGTGAACAAGGAGCATGTGATTCGTGGAAATTCGGCGGTTATCAAGTGCTTGATACCCTCGTTTGTCGCCGATTTCGTTGAGGTTGTCTCCTGGCATACCGATCAGGAGGAGAACTACTTCCCAGGCACAGAATATGGTGCGACTATGTGAAATTTGTCTGCAAGAAAACTTTAGGTTTAGGTCTCTACTAAACGCATGGCCAATGTGATAATAGAAAACTATCGAAACAATTCCCTCATTCAATCATCAAATCAACTGCATCAACTACTATCTTTTCCCATTTTATGTATATCTACATTTTATTTTTGTTTCTTTAGTCGTTTCGCAACACTATGAAGAGGATATTCACAAGGCGTTTGTCATACGCGGCAATTCGGCCATTCTGAAATGTGATATACCATCGTTTGTAGCCGACTTTGTTAATGTCATATCGTGGCATACCGATCAGGAAGAGAATTTCTATCCCGACACTGAATATGGTGTGTTCTCACTCTAACTCTCTCTTTCGCTCGCTCGCTGCCGCTATTTGTATGTGCGTGCGTGTGTGTGTGTGTTGCAAAACAGCACTACTTTTAACTACGTAATCCCAACACAAAAGAAAAAACACTTCACACACGTCACAACACATGTACAGTGCAGTTAACCAACACTGAGTACTAAGTACTACTACCAAACACCACTACCCAACACTGGTACACTTATAACTGTAAAATATACGCCACTACCACACAAGTGTATCTCTCTGCAACGAGCTAACTCAATTAACCAACACTGGTCAGGGCAAAATCAAGTTTTTCAGTGTTTCGACCTTTCGTTTATAATCTTTATTGATTAATTATTGAACATACATTTCAGATTATTATTTATTATAGTTTTTCCATATGTAAATGATTGTGCAATTTTTGCTTTAGTCGTTACCCAATACTATGACACCGATGTAAATAAGGCCTATGTGATACGCGGCAATGCGGCCGTACTCAAGTGTGAAATTCCCTCGTTCGTTGCCGATTTTGTTAGCGTTGTCTCCTGGCACACGGATCAGAATGAGGACTTTTTACCAGGCACCGAATACGGTTTGTTTGAGTTTGAGGTTATGTCTGAAGAGTTTGAATTATAGATTAATTAGTTCCCTTTCCCCATCCACAATTTTCATTTAATTTTTTACAATGTTTGCTTGTTTTCCCCGTGCGTGTTTATGAGCCATGTTCCTAAACTATTATTAACCTGCCGAGCCCTTGAGACCCCGAGACTTTCTCAGGGGAAGTTTGCCCATGACCATGGATTGTATAGCTAAATATTTATGCGCATCTCCCATCAAATTGCGCATTAAAATGCATTAAACTGCATTCACTTGCTCTTGATTCTTATTACTCATAGTCTGGTACTCTTATTTCAATTAGTCTCTTGAGGATTTTTTTCACACGCTCAACGACACGCAAGATTTTCATGCTTTCCCTTGAGCACTCTCACCACCTCACATCATGTAATCTCTTTAATTTCCCTCCTCCAACTATCTATTTATCTGATTAATGCAGTTGTGCAACAGTTCTACGAGTCTGAGGTTAATAATGAGTATGTGATTCGCGGCAATGCGGCGGTGCTGAAGTGCTCGATACCCTCGTTTGTGGCGGACTTTGTTCAGGTCGTGTCCTGGCAGGACGAGGAGGGTCAGCTCTATGGCACACTCGACGAGCAGCAGGGCATGGGTGCGCTTATCTAGATCTTAAAATATATTTTTACACATAACTTTTGGAATTTATTATTCACTTTTTCCCATTGTTCCCAGCATTTTTCCATTTTCCTTTTCATTACTTTTACAGCGCGTGTTTTGAGTATCTAGAGATTTCTTTGGTTTAACTTTTCCTTCACATTTTACACTTTACAGTCGTCAATCAGTACTATGAGGCTGAAGTTGTTTCCGAGTATGTGATCAAGGGCAATACGGCGGTGCTTAAGTGCACCATTCCAAGTTTTGTCGCCGACTTTTTGCGCGTCGAGGCTTGGGTTGCTAGTGACGGCACCGAGTACATACCAGAGGATAATTTTGGTAGATCCCTCAGTGTTTTCTTCCTCGTTTTAAGGCAGTGGTTTCCCAAAACATCCCGTTTCCAATTACTATACCTTTCCCGTTATGCCTACAGCTTACTTTACCGCTACTTTTGTTCGTTTTCCGTGCAGTTGTTAATCAGTTTTATGGCGCCGATATTTTAATGGAGTATGTCATCAAGGGGAATGCGGCGGTATTAAAATGCTCCATTCCCTCGTTTGTGGCTGATTTTGTTCGGGTTGAGTCCTGGATCGATGAGGAGGGCACCGAACTGCGTCACTCTGAAAACTATGGTATATTTTTTGGTGTAAATTAAGTTTCCATTTAGCTAATATCTAGGGGTTTCCACTACTATCCAAAACGCTTTCCTATATTCATTTTCGCTTATTTATCTGCCTCTTTTGTTAAATTTTCAGTGGTAAATCAGTTCTATGAGGCCGAAATTATGACAGAGTATGTTATTAAGGGCAATGCGGCAGTTTTAAAGTGTTCGATTCCCTCGTTTGTGGCTGATTTTGTGCGTGTCGAGTC
The DNA here is from genome assembly GCA_018152125.1 of Drosophila dunni. Taxonomy (NCBI): domain Eukaryota; kingdom Metazoa; phylum Arthropoda; class Insecta; order Diptera; family Drosophilidae; genus Drosophila; species Drosophila dunni. The sequence goes on along the minus strand of JAECXC010000339.1, from coordinate 7,748,939 downwards.
CTGGATTGATGAGGAGGGCAATGTCTTGACTTTTTCCGATAACTATGGTGGGCAACTGTCACATTTTTTAGTCGCTGTAGTCTTAGGCTTAAGGTTTCCACTCCAAAAACATCCACCATATAAAAAACTTTTTATTTCTTTGCTTTAATTTAACAAATTTTATTTTACGCAGTTGTCTCACAATTCTATATGACCGAAGCTGAGAATGAGTATGTGATTAAGGGCAATGCAGCTGTGGTCAAGTGTAAGATACCCTCATTTGTGGCCGACTTTGTGCAGGTTGAGGCCTGGGTAGATGAGGACGGGGTTGAATTGTGGCGCGATAATGCCACCGCCGCCTATGGTACAGTCTACATGAATATATATATTTATTTCCATAGTTAGTTGTTTTAAGGTGACTTTATCCTATTCCCACTTTAACAACCTTCACTTTGCGCTTAACACTATTGATTTCCTTTTGTTCAGTTGTTATTCAAACCTATGAATCGGAGGCTGATAATGAATATGTCATACGTGGCAACTCTGTGGTTATGAAATGCGAAATTCCATCGTATGTGGCAGATTTTGTATTCGTTGATCTGTGGCTGGACTCCGAGGGTCGCAATTACTATCCGAACAATGCAGAAGAGATGGGTACACTCTTCCTCTTTCTCAGCATGAGTCTTACTTCGTCCTTTATAATTCCTTTTATTATTTACATAAATGCCCTTAAATTTGTTCATATTTTTATGCCCCACTTTGTTTATTTAACTCAGTTGTGCATCAGTTTTATCAGACACGTGTCATCGATGAATTTGTGCTACGTGGCAACTCTGCCACCCTGAAGTGTCTGGTGCCCTCGTTTGTGGCCGACTTTATAGACGTTGAGGCTTGGTTAGATGAGGAGAATGTCGAAATTACACGTCCTCTGCCCGACGAATCAATTGGTAAAGCGTTGCCGGATCGTTTAGAACTAAGTTTAGCTCTAGTTTCCCAGCTAACTACTGTTAATATCCCATTTTACCCCTATTCCGATCATAATGCTTTTCTTTTTCTAATCATTTCTTCTTACGAACTCCTTCAAAATGCCAATTTCAGTTGTCAAACAGTTCTTTGAGTCGCAGGTGTACGATGAGTACGTGATCAAGGGTAATGCGGCTATATTCAAGTGTCAGACTCCGTCATTTGTTGCTGATCATATCGACATAACTGATTGGGTTGATACCGACGGCGGTATCTATACCAAAAATATAACGGGTACAGCACCTTTGTGTATATTGGTAGCATGGTAGAAACATGAAGGGGGGCGGGAAGGCGGGGCGTTGCTAGTCCAACCACAATCACCTTTATGATTTGTATAATTTCTCCTCCAGTAAGGTCCAATCTATCCAATCTTTATCTTCAGTTGTGCCACAAACCTACAGCGTCAATGTCATGGATGAGTCCATTTTGCGTGGCAATAGCGCAATTCTTAAATGCCACATACCCAGTTTTGTTGCCGACTTTATAATGGTCGATTCATGGGTTGAGGACGAGGAGCGTCAGATATATCCGCAGGCCGATGTCACAGCTAGCGGTAAATCCTAGCTATAAGTTTACTGCTACGATAAGTGTTAGCCTTGTTTCTATTGCCACATATGTTCATACAATCCCGTCCAAAATACATTCCATTTGCCAGCTTGTTGCCCGTTCGATCACTCAGTGCCTTGGTCCTTGAGACGCTGTTCTAATTTTCAAAGGATTTCCTCATTGCTGCGCTGTTAGGCTTCTTTTCTTTTCATTTTTATTTATTTTCTTTCACTTGAACTTTTCTTTTCTTTTACTTTTCTGTTTGCCCAAAATTCTGCCAAATTCCACACTTTTATTTTGACCTCCCTTCCCCGCTAAATCCCGCATCCAAGAGTCGCTCCTGACTTGCCCGGAACTTACCCCTTCATGTAGTTGAAAGTAGCGTTGTTTTGTAGCCTAGTGTATATAAATTCTCTATAAAAATGAATGAACAAAAATGCTAATAATTCCAACACAAATTTGTACATATGAAAATAAAAGCAAACATAATTTAACTTTTGAAAAATGTTTCAAAATATTTAACAAACAATTCATCAATCACAGCAATAATACAACACATCAGCTATTGGCATTTTTGTTAATGCATGAGAATCACCAGTGATGGCCAAGAAATCGTGGGAAATAATTCACAATTTGTTTATAAAATAATTTCATTTAATTGTAAATATTTCCCTGTAGATTACCAGCCAGTTTTTCCCACAGTTTCTCAGCCATCAAAGCATTGCTTGGTGTATAGTTAGTTATAAGTAAAGAATTTAAGATTTATTTAAACTAATTAATAAACTCGTTTGTTGTAAGACTGAAATGTTTTGTGTATAAATTTATTTGGCTTAAATTTGTTAATGATTTCCAAGAACTCGACAACTTTCAGTCTTACACAATCGATTGTATATAGCAGCTAATCTTATGAACTATATAGTAAATCGCATTTTGAAAGTCACATTGCATGATAAATTAACAAATGACACAATCTTTCAGTTACGCTATGCTTTGAGATCAAAGACGGCATGTACATATATACTATATATAATTCCTATATATACATATATAAATGCTTATTTATAAGCTGACCTGTGCTGTGGCTTTCGAATGTGTGGCGATAGCGAAATTCAATTAAAGCAAGAATTTTAATTGAGTTTCGTCAATTTTAGCTTTATTTGTATGTTAGCTTAAGTTCCCTCGGAAGCCTCATGACTAATATATTTTTTTTTTCCTCTAATAATTATCTTTTAATTGAAAAACACACAAATTAGATGGCAAATACCTTGTGCTGCCCTCCGGTGAATTGCACATCCGTGAGGTTGGACCCGAGGATGGTTACAAGAGCTATCAGTGCCGTACCAAACATCGTTTGACCGGAGAGACACGTCTGAGTGCGACCAAGGGACGTTTGGTCATCACAGGTAAGTCGGCCCAGTTTGCCAATTACTTCTTTTAAAACCAAAATGAACTAAAGTTATTTATTCCGCTGATTTTATACATAAAGTAATTATTAGTAAAGTAATTATTTTAAAAGTAAACAACTAAACAATTTAATTTGATTAAATTCTTATCTTGTCAGCGGCTGAATAACGAAAGTTCATTTATGCTAAATTAAATTCACACAAATATAAAACTTAATTAAAATTTGATAGTTTATAAAAAATTTCTATAAATAAACTCTAATTCATCAAAGCTTTTATTGTTTACGGCTGTATTTACAGCCGTACATTTCAAATTCAATTAAATAAATTTATTTGTGGTATATTTTTGTGAATTTTATTGAGCCTATTTTATTTTATAAGGTAATAAAATCTATGTACAGATTTTGTTACTTTATCAATGTGAAATATATTTGGAATATTTTATTATTTATTTATTACATTTAAAGCTGTTAAAGCTAAGCTAACTATTTAAAAACAACAAGAAAAGTTCCAAATATATTCAGTAAAACCGGGAAGAAATTAAAATTAAAAAGTAATTAATTTATTCCCTGTTTTGCTAATAAATTGCTGTGATTGCCAGTAATTTATATAATTTTAAACATATTTAAGAACAACAATATTTTGATATACTTGATCAAGTTCTGATATGCAATCAAACAGATTTTTCGCTTAAAATCTTTTTCTTTGTGAGGAATTAAAGCGAAGTTTATGAAATACTATTTTTTATAGTTAAAAGTATTCGCACTTGTCAGAAAATTGTTGTTCGCTTAAAACTAAATTGAAAACTGCCTGAATGTTGGGATAGGGTACTCGACAATGACATGAGCTTGAAATAAAGCCAGAAAAGACAGCAAGTTTGAAGTTTTGTCCGTGGTCTGTTGAAATTGAGCCTTACCAGCTTGTAGTTAACTCAAATGTTTCGTAAGCCTTCCAATACTACAAGGTAAGTGGCAATAACTACTATGTAGTTTTTATTAACTTACAGAAATCTTTAATGCAACAATTTTAACCAGAATTTCCATTTAAATTCATTCACAGAACCAGTTGGCAGGGTTTCGCCCAAGTTTCCCACAACACTGACAAGTAGCAGCTTTACGAGCACGGCGAATGAAAGTCTCACTTTGCTGTGTCCCGCTCAGGCCTATCCGGCTCCGTTATTTAGGTGGGCATACCCATAAACTAGACCCAACTTTGGCCAGTTTACACAGTTTCCACAGTTACCACTTGAAAGACTTAGCTTATCTCTCAACTCCCTTTTCAAGAACCCATTGGCAGTGTTGCTCCTCGTCTGCTTTCCGGCAATGACATCAAAGTTGTTCAATATGCTGCCCAGCATGCCATTACTTTACTCTGTCCGGCACAGTCGTATCCTATGCCCATGTTTAGGTAAGATCTATTCAACTTTTGTCCCACTTTAGAGCCCGTTGGTAGTGTTGGACCACGTCTAACGAGTGGCGACGAGTCCCGCATCCTCAAGGTGCACAGGGAGCACAGTGCCACACTCCTCTGTCCAGCTCAGGCGTATCCGGTGCCCTTTTTTAGGTAACCTAAACCAACATTAGGTCTTTTAAGAAATTTTTCCTTAAGCTTTCGTTTCACTATCTTTTTCAAGAACCCGTGGGCAGTGTTAGTCCCAAAGTTACGGCTGGCGATGATGCCATCAAAATACCCAAAATTTCCATGGGACTTAGTGCTACTCTCATGTGTCCAGCTCAGGCGTACCCGGTGCCTTTCTTTAGGTAAACTAGCCCAACATTTAGGCAACAAGTTCGCTCAGTTTCCAATAAATTTGTGTATAAATTCAGAGCCCGTCGGTAGCGTCAGTCCACAGCTGAGTGGGAATGGGAATCAGGAGCATATAACTCTAACCCGTGTGCCACTTAAACAGAGTGTTACGCTCATGTGCCCCGCTCAGGCCTATCCAGTGCCCTTCTTTAGGTAATGCTCCCCATTCCAACAGAAGGCTGTATATTTTGTAGGGAAAACTAATTAATCTTTATCTTGTGGGTTTTATAGAGCCGGTTGGCAGTGTGGGCCCTCGCCTAACCTCTGGGGATGATTCACGTACCACTAAAGTCCGTGTTTCTATGAGCGTCACCTTGCTCTGTCCCGCTCAGGCATTTCCCGTGCCCTTCTATAGGTGAGACCTCTATCCAATTCGTGCAGTACTTTCCTCTCCTGAAACTTCTTAATATCTTCCAAACTTCCAACCCTTTTCAGAGCCTGTTGGCAGTGTTAGTCCTAAGATAAATACTGGCGAGGATTATAAACATATCAAAGGCAAAAGTGCTCAGGATTTGAGCTTATTATGTCCTGCCCAGGCGTATCCTCAGCCCTTCTATAGGTAATGCCCCTCCACAATCAAGTGCAGTTTTCAAGTACACAGTTGCCAGAAGTTAAACCTTTTTATGCTTTATGCAGAGCCCATTGGTAGTGTTAGTCCCAAGATAACGAATTCAGATGATCTGAAACATGTGAAGGTTAGGAATCTGCACAGTCTAAGTCTCTTGTGCCCAGCTCAAGCGTATCCACAGCCGGTTTCTAGGTAATCCTTACTCTAGTCCCAACATAAGAGGTGTTCTAATTTGTTAAGGGAATCCTTTCTGCAACCCTTTCCTTTTACAGAGCCCGTTGGTAGCGTTGCACCCAAATTGAACTTCCTAGAGCGCTTTAGAATGATGCAAGTCGAGGGCGGCATCAGCTTTAACATACAGTGTCCAGTGCAATCGTATCCGATGCCAGTCGTTAAGTAAGACCCTGAAATCCCACATTCAGTTTAGTTGAGACTTTGTAGCGATAGTTTAATGGTCAGTTAATTGGTCTTTTTAGAGCCCGTTGGTAGTGTGCGTCCCAAAGTCAATCCACAGGACAAGCACCAATTTATTGATGTCGAACTGAATAACAGCTATGCTCTACTTTGTCCGGCTCAGTCCTATCCAACTTCTGCTTTCAGGTGGGTGCCCATTTAATGGCATTCCAGCCAACATGACAGACAGTTTTTTTCTGGCAGTATAAAGTGCATGAAAGGTTTTCAATTCCCCTCCCTATCTCCTAATTGTAGAACCCGTTGGCTCCGTCAAGCCCAAAATAAATGTACAGGACAAATTGCAGACACGCGAGATTAGCCAAAGTGTTGGATTCGCCCTGCTCTGTCCGGCGCAGTCTTATCCTATGGCTGCCTTCAGGTACTGGACTCATTTTTAGTGCTATAAAAGTCTTAAATTACCTTGGGGAAAACCATATAATTCAAGTGATTATTTCGTTAGCCTCATTTCCAGCTGGCAGTTTTCACAAGTCTAGAAATTAAAGCCAAATTCTGTTGTTTACAGAGCCCATTGGCAGTGTACCGCCAAAAGTTGGCATAGCCGATGAATTGTCCAACACACGAACTGTGCTGGGAGCCAGTTTCAGCCTCAAGTGTCCAGCTCAATCGTATCCTATTCCAGCCTATCGGTACATATCTCCGTTCAGGCAGTTTTAAGACCCATAAAGTTGTATCTTTATTGAAAGCGATTGTAACTTTGCAGAGCCCATTGGCAGCGTGCCCCCAAGGTTAGCATAGACGATGAGGTGGCCAATGCACGTGGCTATGTGAATCGCAGCTTGAGCCTCAAGTGCCCTGCACAATCCTATCCTATACCCGCATATAGGTAGGTGCTTCAAAGCCAACATTCAGCTAGTTTTTTAGTCAGTAGAGCAATAAATAAATCAGTTTCTTAAACTACTTTAGAGCCTGTGGCTTCGGTGCCACCAAAGCTCAATCTGCTCGAGAGAGTTCGCACCATGGAAGTGCTACTGGGTTCGGAGTACGCTATGCAGTGTCCTGGCCAGGCATTTCCAGTGCCTATCAATAGGTAAAGCTCTTAGTTCCCACACAACTTCAGGCTGTTTGAATAACTCTAAGTGCTAGTTAACAAAGTTTATGATTTTCAGAACCCATTGGTTCTGTTCCACCCAAGATAAATAACATCAATGACAAGTTTCAATTGATGCAAGTCAAATTGGGTCAGAACTTTGCCATGCAGTGTCCTGGTCAGGCGTATCCTGTGCCTGTAGTTCGGTTAGTTTCATTGTTAATTATTTCTTTAATCTTTAGAGCCCATTGGAGCTGTTCCACCCAAAATAACGAATCTGCACGACAAGTTTCAGTTTGTGCAAGTGAAATTTAAAGAGGATTATGCGATGCAGTGTCCTGGTCAAGCGTATCCTGTGCCCATCGTTAGGTTGGTTTCCATTTGTTTTGAGCAATACCCAAACTCTCATTTAAGGCAGTTATTTAAAGACTAATTTTTGCTTTAGAACCCATTGGGTCTGTGCCGCCGAAGATCACAAGCTTGCACGATAAGTTTCAAGTGCTCCAAGTGAAAAGTTCGGAGGATTATTCCATGCAGTGTCCGGGACAAGCATATCCTGTGCCCATCGTTAGGTTAGTCCCCAAGCAACATTCAGCAAGGCAGTTTAGATAGTATTCCCATTACCTACTTAAAACTATTTGTTATAGAACCCGTGGGTTCCGTGGCGCCAAAAGTCGATACCCGAGACGAATTCACATTTGCCAGAACTCAGCTAGGTGCGAGCAAGGCACTTATTTGTCCAGCTCAATCGTATCCAATGCCAGTCTTTAGGTAAAGTCTTGTTCTGTAACCCCTTTTCCATTCAGGCAGTTTGAGGATTATGCCTAAATTCATTTGTTTTGCTTGTAGAGCCCGTCGGCAGCGTTGCTCCAAAGGTTGATATTAAAGATGAGATTAACTACGCTCGAGTAGCACTAAATCACAGCTTAGCTATAGTGTGTCCTGCTCAGTCATATCCAGTACCTTCCTTTAGGTAAGCCCTATATCGACAGCAGTTTTCATTTAGTTTCTTTCGGGCTTCTCTGTTATTTGTCTCTAAACTTTGTAGAGCCTGTGGGCAGTGTGGCGCCCAAAGTTGATCCCAATGATCGCATTAAATGGGTAGACAAGCCGCAGGGCATCTCCTTGAGTCTACTTTGTCCCGCTCAATCGTATCCTACGCCCGCTGCTCGGTAAGCTTGCTCCTCTTCCCACTTTTCAGGCAGTTTTCATGGGGTTAGTTTAGGTGCTGACAGTTTTATAATTGCTTGCAGAGCCTGTGGGCAGCGTGGCGCCCAAAGTGGACGTTAAGGATCGCATAACGTGGCTGGATAAGCCTATGGGCGCAGCCCTTAACTTACTATGTCCCGCTCAGTCCTATCCAATGCCTGCTTACAGGTATAATTTCCACTATTCCGGCAGTTTTCAAATGACTTTTTGCTAGTTCAGTTAAGTAGTTTGTGTATAAATTACAGAACCCGTTGGCAGCGTTGGACCCAAAGTTGATATGCACGATAAGATGGATTTTACCATCAGAAGATCAAACACATCTCTCAATTTGTTCTGCAAAGCTCAGGGTTATCCTATGCCGGCTTTTAGGTACGAGTAAAGACTCCTTAAACGCATTCAGGCAGTTTTTAAATACATTCCTAAGAGAGTTTTAAAAAAATTCGGTGTTTATTGTAGAACCCATTGGCACGGTGGCTCCCAAAGTTGATTTAAAGGACAAGGTAGCGATTTCTGTAGCTACACTTGGCTGGCAGCTGAGTCTGGTTTGTCCCGCCCAGGGATATCCTATGCCAGCGTTTAGGTAAGAGTTTCCTATACCAACAACAGGCAGTCTAGGTTGAATAAGCAATAACCTACTCTCTTAACTTATTTAGAACCTGTGGGATCTGTTGGCCCCAAAGTGGACATGAATGATAAGCTCAAGTTCTCTTCGAAACATTCTAATGAATCACTGAGTATCCTATGTCCAGCTCAGGGTTATCCAATGCCCGCTTTTAGGTGAGACTAACATTCAGGCAGTTCCTTTAGTAAACCAATCAATTTGTAACTTCCAGAACCCGTTGGCTCTGTCGGTCCAAAAGTTGACATAAACGATAAGGTCAAAATAGCCATAATCAAGTCGAATCATTCCCTTAGTTTGGTCTGCCCAGCTCAGGGTTATCCTATGCCAGCATTTAGGTAACTAACAGTCGAGTATCTTTTCCTCCTTTGGTAGTTTTTTCTCTAGCTTAGAATGCTTAAATTTTTGATTGCAGAACCCGTTGGCTCAGTTCCTCCTAAGGTTGAAATTAAGGATAAAGCCGGCATATTTCTGGCCAAGTCAAAACACTCTTTGGCTCTGCTTTGTCCAGCTCAATCCTATCCAATGCCCGCTTTTAGGTAAAGTTTGTTAAGACTTATCCAATGTTTCGGCAGTTTCGCAAGTAGAATTCAGTATTTCATTGGCTTAAATCATTTTGTTTGCAGAACCTGTGGGCAGTGTGGCGCCTAAGGTGGAAATCAAAGATAAACTGGGAATATTTGTAGCCAAATCGAATCATTCCATGGCACTTTTGTGTCCAGCTCAATCGTATCCTATGCCAGCATATAGGTAAATCAAGCAGGCAGGCAATAAACAAATTTCAATAACTTTTACAGAACCGATAGGCAGTGTTGCACCTCGACTTAACCGCAAGGATGAGTTCAATCATGATCGCATTAGCAGCACTCAATCCATTGCCATACAGTGTCCAGCCCAGTCCTATCCTGTGCCATCTTATAGGTAACACAAGTCGAGTACTCCTTTCCCTGTTCAGCAGTAAACTGTTATCCTACTTAATAAATATACCCCTTCATTTTTAGAGCCAGTGGGTAGTGTGGCTCCACGTGTCAACAAACAAGACGGCTTCACACGCGATAGCATTCGAGTAGAGCAAACTGTTGCTATCTTTTGTCCAGCTCAGGCCTATCCAGTGCCCTTCTTTAGGTAATTGTCTTGAAGCTCTTCAGAATTAGAAATCGAGCATGACAAAGTCTTCAAGCATCATTGGTTACCAATTGTAATTAGCTTAAAGTTGCTGCATAATTAAACTTATACACAATAATGTCACGCAACTTGGACATAGACCAGGCATTGTTCTCTTCTTCTTCTCTTACCCAAACTTGGGCAGTTTTCAAAGTTTTCAACTTGATTTTGCTTTGTATTTGCGTGTACTTTAACAAGTTGTTTGATTTAAGAGCCCGTGGGCAGTGTACCGCCCAAAATCAGTATTGGGGAGCGTCGCAAGGATGCGGAGGTGCCGCTAGGGGGTGATTTGAGCATCTTTTGTCCAGCACAGTCCTATCCAGTGCCAGCTTATAGGTAAGATTAGTTCTATAAAAGGCAGTTTTCATTTAGTATTTAAACTAAGTGTTCCTCTAAGTAACTTAAACTATTCGTCATAGAACCCGTTGGCTCTGTTGGGCCCAAAATAAGTGTTGGGGAACGTCTGAAGGATGCAGCTTCTCAGCTCAATTCCACATTTACGCTGTTTTGCCCCGCTCAGTCGTATCCGGTGCCTGCCTTTAGGTAAAGCTTATCGAAATCTGATTAATATACCATACTTTGCTCAACATTCAGGCATGTTCTTGTGTGATTTATAGATTCTAATGGAAATTGTTTTAATTTGTGCATTTATTTAGAGCCCGTGGGCAGTGTTGCACCCAAAATAAGTGTTGAGAACCGTCTGAAAAATGCCGAAGCGCTCTTGGGTAGCAGTTTCACGCTCTTTTGTCCTGGTCAGGCATATCCTATGCCATTTTTTAGGTAATATCCTAAATTCAGGCAGTTATTTAGACTACTTGCAATACTATTTTAACACTGTTTTTATAGAGCCGGTGGGCACAGTGGGTCCGCGTCTTACTTCGGGTGATAAAACTCGTAATGTGGATGTGTCCCAAGGCGGCAGCTTTACATTGCTGTGTCCAGCTCAGTCCTATCCGGTGCCCTTCTTTAGGTAGGCTACACCAAGATATTCAGGCAGTTTTATAGCTCTATTTAAAGGCAGTATTTAAAGGTATTTTATGACTTACAGAACCCATAAGTGGCGCTGCACCGCGAGTGGCTTTAATACAAAAAACAAATATTGAATATGTTCGCATTGATCGGACAGTGGCTATAATGTGCCCCGCTCAGGGTTATCCCGTGCCTGCATTTCGGTAATTTCCCAATTACATTCAGACAGTTTTAAGGGTAGTTTTGGGCATTGTTAAATAGAATTTCTTCTTTTTAGAGCCGATTAGCAGCACAGTACCAAAAGTGGTTTCTCTAGCCAAATTTGATATGAAAACCTATGAAGGTTCGAGCACTTTGGCGCTACTTTGTCCTGCTCAGGGTTATCCCGTGCCTGTTTTTAGGTAAATTATATCAAACTCAAGTGGAAGTACTCAACATTCGGGTAGTTAATTAGTTAGTTAGTTACTTATTAACTTTATGACAAATTTTCAGAGCCCGTTTCGAGTACAGCACCTAAAGTGCCTCCATTACAGTCGCGTCCTTTAATTATGGCCGCATTCACAAGCATATCGATTCTATGTCCAGCTCAGGGCTATCCCGCGCCTAGTTTTCGGTAAGCTTAGAGTCTTTGAAGTACCCACCAACATACGGGCATTCATTTAGTTCGGCAGTGCTTTACTTCCATTGATTGTACAATTTTGTTGCACTTTTCAGAGCCTATTGGCAGCAGTCCGCCCAAAATTAATGCGTTGACCTATAAACCCAATACCGTAGAGCTGCAATCAGCTACTGCTATACTCTGTCCAGCTCAAGGCTATCCAGCTCCAAGTTTTAGGTGTGTTACTTAATAGGCTGTTATTTTGTTGTCCCTATTCCAAACCAACATCAGGCTTATACTATTTGTTGCCTCGTTACTTAAACCTCTTCTTACAGAACCCATTTCAAGCTCAGCGCCTAAAACTCCCGCGCTGGTTCAAAAACCACTAGAGTTGCTTCAGGCCCATTCCATATCTCTACTATGTCCTGCTCAGGGTTATCCAGCGCCCAGTTTTCGGTAAGCCGAAAGTAGTTAAACCCCCTAGCATTCAGTATACAGTTTGTTTAGTCTTGATTTAGCTTGTGGTAACTATTTTAATTTATTATTTAGAACCCGTTGGCGGTAAGGCGCCTACTTTGCTCTCCAATGATATTAAACGCTCTTGGATCGAACGTTTGCAGTCCACCAATCTAGCGTTATTTTGTCCCGCTCAAGCTTATCCAGTGCCAGCATTCAGGTTAGACTAGTCAAAGTACTTTAAAAGCGGTTTTCATTTAGTTTACTAGATTTAGTTTGAAACTTGTCGAATATTTTCAGAGCCGGTTTCAAGTACGGCACCACGCATACCTTCCATAATGAGTAAACCCTTTGAGCTGAGGCGTGGCGTAGATATATCCTTGCTGTGCCCCGCCCAGGGTTATCCAGCGCCCAGTTTTCGGTAAAGCTAGCTATTCCAACATTTAGTTGCAGTACTAACCAAACAATAGTAGTGCGTTACTTTACTATCACTTGATTTGTTCCGCATAGAACCAATTTCGGCTAAGGCTCCCACGCTTTCCATTGATACCAAATGGTCGGGTATTGAGCGGCATCTAGGCATAGATGTAGTCCTACTGTGTCCGGCTCAGGCATTTCCGGTGCCTGTCAGCAGGTTAGCTTGAAATCGGGTCCTTAATTATGCATGAGAAGTGCGAACTTTAACCCCAAAGTAAACGAATTGTTCATTCATAAAACGTGCACAGGCACACAAACAACAACAACAACAAGAACAGGAATCAGAACAACATCAAACGCAAACAAAACAAAATAGGCGCGCACACTCATAAAAAGTAAGCTAAGTAAACAAACCGTAAAGCGTGGACCGTAGACCGGGCGCTGTAGACGCCAGAGAGCCGCCAGACAGAAACACACAAAGGCGGCAATCAATTGCAGCTGTCTCGTTTCATCTTACTCTAACCCCCTTCCACTTCTTGCATTCGCTAGTTTTTATGTGTGTGTGCGTAATGATTTGTAAACAAACGCGTATTCACAGCTGATTGCTCTCTCGCTCTCTTGCCGTTTGCGCTCTCTCAGAGTGCGCATGCCTGAGTTCCACACAAATTTCCCAAACAATTACCCCTACATGCGCGCGCGGTTGTTTGTGTGGAATGTGTGTGGACTGCATTACTCTCTCACAAATACCGGTTTATGAATGAACGCACGTTTTTGGGTCAACTTTCGCTTGTTTTCATTTCAAGACCCCGTTTTTTTTGCTTTATGTAATTTATCTTGGCTTTTGCCCTCAACTTGTTGCCGTTAGTTGCGCTTTATGCGCATGCTCTGTCTCTTGTTGTTGTTGGTGGTGGTGCTGTGTGTGTAACCTTAAGCTTAACATTGACCTTAATAAAATATGCATTGTGCGCGTCAGTTATTGTCGTCTATTGTGCTCTCTTCTTCTTTTTTGGACCAGTTGCAAAGTTCAACGTCTTCTTTTGCACAAAGGTCACGTGCGCAGTGCACGTGATGCGAACACGTAAATAAATACCAGAATGTTGGAGTAACTCGTTAGCTTTAATTATGCTTTAATGAATAGAGTTTATTCAGGCAGTTTTTGAACTCATTTTTATTAGGCTATAGTTTTTTAATCTTGCTGATTTATTTTTACTCAAGAGCCCATTGGCTCCAAGGCACCTGCCGTGCCCACGGGCGTGCAAACCTTTCAGCAAAATGTACCGCTGGGCAGCACTTTTGCCATGCTCTGTCAGGCCCAAGCTTTTCCGGTGCCGGTTTTTAGGTAAACTTAAATTAATACCCATCCCTGAATATAGGCGAATTTTAGTTGCTTACTTGGTCTAACGCTTGTCAACTGGTTCTGCACTGAAGCCTAAATTAAGCTACATATATTTAACTTGTTTTTAGAGCCTGTTGGTGCCAAGGCGCCCACATTTTCCAGTGACTCCAAGGGCAGCATTTTTGAGCGCTCCATTCACTCGAGTTTTGCGCTCTTGTGTCAGGCACAAGCTTTTCCCGTGCCCTTTATTAGGCAAGTTACACGAGTGGTACTCAAAAAACATCAGGCAGTTTTAGGTTGTCTTAAAGAAAAGCTTTAATAGCAATGACTTTACAGAACCCATTGGCTCCAGAGCACCCACATTTTCCACCGATTACAACTCGTTTTCCTATGCTCGTGCTGTAGGCAACAGTTTTGCGTTGCTTTGCCAGGCTCAAGGTTATCCAGTGCCTGCTATGAGGTATACCCAAAATTTCCCAGCCAAATCAGACAGTTTTCTATTTACCAAATTGCAGTGTTAGTTCTAAGTTTTCTACGGCTTTTGATTTTCAGAACCCATTGGAGCGAGAGCGCCTACCTTTTCCACAGACTCCAATATCTTTTCATACACCCGCGGAATAGGTCAAAGCTTTGCGCTGCTTTGCCAGGCTCAAGCTTATCCAGTGCCTGCTATGAGGTAGTTCCTATTTTATGACCGCAATTCAGGCAGTTTTCAATTTACATATTCTCAGGCTTAAAAGTGACTCAAAATCTGTAAACTTTCAGAACCCGTTGGTGCCAAGGCGCCCACCTTCGCCAGTGTATCCAAAATCTCTAGTTTAATTGGCCATAGCTCCAGCGATATAGTCTTGCTGTGTCAGGCTCAGGCTTATCCCGTTCCCATCATTAGGTAAATTTGGGACTCACTGCCAACTGGTTTTTGTTTTAAAAGGTTTCTGTTGTTTAATTTTGATATACGGTTTTGTTTTTATAGAACCTGTTAGTGCCAAGGGTCCGACCTTTGCTTCCGATATGAAAAGCTATACCTTTGTGCGCCATTTTGGTCAGAGCTTTGCGCTGCTCTGCCAAGCTCAGGCGTATCCAGTGCCCATGATAAGGTACACTGTTAAATTCGGTATAGAACTTTGCGTTTCATTGACTTTAGAAGAGTTTAAATCAAACTACAGTGTCTCAGCTTAATTCAGGCAGTTTATGGTACGATTTATATGATTATTTATAGAACCTATTGGTGCCAAGGCGCCTACCTTCTCCGGAGAATCAAAGAGTTCGACCTTTGTCAAAGGCCTCTCTACCAGCTTTGCGCTGTTGTGTCAGGCTCAAGCGTATCCTGTGCCCATAACACGGTTAGTCCAACAATCAGGCAGTTTTGTTTTATAAATACTTGCTATATAATTACAATGGGGTTTCCATAACACTTTTCAGAGCCTGTGGGCAGTGTAGCACCCAAAATATCTGGTGGTCGCTTGCAGGAACTGACCAGGACAGCGTCCAGTGATTTGGCTGTTTTGTGCCTTGGTCAATCGTATCCTACACCAGCATTTAGATAGGAATCCTAAAGTAATTCAGGCAGTTTGTTTAAGTTAATTCCTTTAGCTGATAATTAACTTTATTACAGAGCCAATTGGTAGCGTAGCACCCACAATTGCTGGGGATCGTTTGCAGGAGTTAACTCGCAAGATGGGACACAGTTTCTCCATTTTGTGCCAGGGACAAGCTTATCCCATGCCTGCTTTTAGGTACAGTCCCTGTAGATGTATACTTCAGGCAGTTTCTTTGACTTTTTCGATAGAGAAATTCTTTAACCCATTTAAATTTTTGATACTATAGAACCCATTGGTCATGTTAAGCCTCGTATTGCCATCAAAAGCATTGAGATTAATGAGGTGCCCTGGAATGGCACATTTGTCGGACACTGTCCGGGTCAGGGTTATCCAGTGCCTGTTTATAGGTAGTTGGTGTTAGGGTCTTGGTCTTTCTGTTAGGAATTCCCATACCCCACGAAGTAACACACACAATGAGCAATTCCAACGAGGTAAGTAAGTAAAGTTCTCCCACTCGACTTGTGGTAAGTATAAAAAGCTCTGGTGTCCTAGAAATTTGCTCCTTGTGTGTGTTTACTTCCTTCCCCGTCCAACTGCACACACTTGAACATCTACTAATCTATTTCTCTCATTGCAGATGGTATAAATTCATCGAGGGCACCACCCGGAAACAGGCCGTGGTACTGAACGATCGAGTTAAACAGGTCTCTGGCACTCTGATCATTAAGGACGCCGTTGTGGAGGACTCTGGAAAGTATTTGTGTGTCGTCAACAACTCCGTCGGAGGCGAAAGTGTTGAAACTGTGTTGACTGTAACCGCACCACTCTCGGCCAAGATTGATCCCCCCACACAGACCATTGACTTTGGACGTCCCGCTGTCTTCACTTGTCAGTACACAGGCAACCCAATCAAGACTGTAAGCTGGATGAAGGACGGCAAGGCAATGGGACACAGTGAGCCAGTGCTACGCATAGAGTCGGTCAAGAAGGAGGACAAGGGCATGTACCAATGTTTTGTGCGCAATGATCAGGAATCCGCAGAGGCAAGTGCTGAGCTCAAACTGGGTGGCCGTTTCGATCCTCCGGTTATTCGTCAAGCCTTCCAAGAAGAGACCATGGAACCAGGACCAAGTGTATTCCTCAAGTGTGTCGCCGGTGGCAACCCTACGCCCGAAATCTCCTGGGAACTCGATGGCAAGAAAATAGCCAACAACGATCGCTTCCAAGTGGGACAATATGTGACTGTGAATGGCGATGTGGTTTCCTATTTGAACATAACCTCGGTGCATGCCAACGATGGTGGACTCTACAAGTGCATTGCCAAGAGCAAAGTGGGCGTGGCTGAGCACTCCGCCAAGCTTAATGTCTACGGTCTGCCCTACATTCGTCAGATGGAGAAGAAGGCAATTGTGGCGGGAGAAACTCTGATGGTCACCTGTCCCGTAGCTGGTTATCCCATCGATTCCATTGTCTGGGAGCGTGGTGAGTTAGAGGAAAAAACTATAAGTTAACCTATCGATTATTTCCTGCAGCCCTTTAGACTAATCCTTTTGCTATAAATCTTTCTAATGTGCTTATCTAAATTCCTGCCAGATAATCGCGCCCTGCCCATCAACCGCAAGCAGAAGGTCTTCCCCAATGGCACACTGATCATTGAGAACGTCGAACGGAATTCGGATCAAGCAACCTACACGTGTGTGGCCAAGAATCAGGAGGGTTACTCGGCACGTGGCTCACTCGAAGTACAAGTCATGGGTAAGTTGAACCAAACAGTTGAAGCGCCAGCTAAGACACCCTGTACAAAGCAGGGTATGCTCGGCGCATGTTTATTTTTCTGGGCGGGTCATTTTACAGGAAATTGAAAGGAAAGTCCTTGCAACGCTGGTCGTTTGTTCTGAATCTTTTGTGGGTTAAACTGATTAAACTTTGACTGTAGTGCCGCCACAGATAGTGCCCTTTGACTTTGGCGAGGAGACCATCAATATGAATGAAATGGTCTCCGCTACCTGTACGGTCAACAAGGGCGACACTCCGCTCGAGGTTTACTGGACCACGTCGCCGGAACCACAGCTGGGCGTGGCACGTCTCATGTCCAACGACGGCATACTGATCACCAAGACCACTCAGCGCATCAGCATGCTGAGCATTGAGTCGGTTCATGCCAGGCACAGGGCAAACTACACCTGTGTCGCTCGCAATACTGCTGGCAGTGTCTATCACACAACGGAGCTGCGAGTCAATGGTGATGACTGATGACGTCAGCAATCTCTCAGCTTAGTTCCTTAGCCTTTTCTCTTAGCCTTTTTCTTTGTGTTTGATCTTTTTTAACCCTCCCCCGCTCCAGTACTGCCCCAGATAGTGCCCTTTGAGTTCGGTGAGGAGAGTGTCAATGAGCTGGACATGGTCTCGGCCTCCTGCACCGTCAACAAGGGTGATCTGCCCATCGATGTGGCCTGGACCAAGAACGGTGGTCGTGTCTATACCAACGATGGCATTGTGGTCACCAAGACCAGCACACGCATGAGTGTGCTCAGCATTGAGTCCGTGAGGGCTCGTCATGCCGGAAACTACTCCTGTGTGGCCACCAACAATGCCGGCGAGAGCAGGCATTGGGCCATCTTGGCTGTCAATGGTTAAGACCTTTACTTAACTCAATTTGTTTCTTGTGTTTTTTGTTCTGTTGTCCCCCACCCACTTCCCTCCTCTACCTCTCAGTCTTGCCTCAAATTGTACCCTTTGATTTCGGGGAGGAGAGCATCAACGAACTGGACATGGTCTCAGTTTCCTGCACGGTCAACAAGGGCGATCTGCCCGTGGACATCTATTGGACCAAGAACGGTGGACGTCTCTATACCAACGACGGTTTGTTGGTCAATCGAAATAGCCAGCGATTGAGTGTGCTCAGCATCGAATCCGTGAGGGCTCGTCACGCCGGAAACTACTCCTGTGTGGCCACAAACAACGCCGGAGCCACCAGGCAATCAGCCATGTTGGCAGTCAATGGTTAATCCTTGGGGTTTTCTACTAGTTTTTTTGCCTTTTCATTTTGTTTTCACTTGATTTGTGATCCTTAAACCGCTTTACCTCCGCCCCTATGCAGTCCTACCCCAGGTCTTACCCTTTGACTTTGGGGAGGAGAGTATCAACGAACTGGACATGGTCTCGGCCTACTGTACGGTCAACAAGGGTGATTTACCGCTCGACATTGCGTGGACCAAGAATGGGGGCAGGGTCTTTACCAACGATGGGGTCGTTGTCACCCGGAATAGTCAGCGTATCAGCGTCTTGAGCATCGAGTCCGTGAGAGCTCGTCACGCCGGAAACTACTCGTGTGTGGCCACCAACAATGCCGGAGAGACCCGGCAATCCGCCATGTTGGCAGTCAACGGTTAAGACTCAGTTTCCTGCGATATTTTCCTTTAGTTCAGTTCATTTTACTGTTGAGTTTTTATACCCAATCCATACAATTACTTTCCCTGCTTTGTCTGTTAGTGCCTCCTTCCATTGCACCCTTCTCGTTTGGCGATGATCCCGTGAACACGGGCGAGAATGCCGGAGTGCAGTGCATGGTGCAGAAGGGGGATGTTCCCATCACCATCAAGTGGACACTGAACTCGCGTCCCATCATTAATGGGGAGGAGGGCATTACCATACTGAAGCTATCGCCCAAGACCAGTGTCCTGAACATAGCTGCTGTGGAGCAGTATCATCGGGGCACCTTCAAGTGTATTGCCGAGAATTTGGCAGGAGCTAGTTACACCACATCCGAGTTGAAAGTCAACGGTAAAAACACACGCGGATCAGGGTTATTAGGATTGCTCTCTTGTGTTTTCATTTTCCTTTATTCCTTTAATTTGTTGTCACTTTATAATTTTAAACACATCATTCACGTAGTGCCACCCCATGTCCTGCCCTTTAACTTTGGCAGCGAGGTCTTCAACATGGGAGATGTATTAGGAATCAATTGCGTGGTCCTTAAGGGGGACTTGCCCTTGGAAATACATTGGACTCTGAATGATGAAGTCATTGAGACGAATAAAAACGGTTTCACAGTCCTGCAACTGAACAGTCGTACCAGTTACCTCAGTGTGGATGCCCTGGAGGCAAAGCATCGTGGGGTCTATAGCTGTATAGCCCGGAATTTAGCTGGGCAAGCCAAATTTGCCGCTGAATTGCAAGTTAATGGTTCGTTATTCAGTAGCTTTAGATTCTCTTTCATCGGTGTGGCTACATTTCTACTAACTGTCTTCTGGTTTATTCGGTGTGAGCTTAATAGGATTTAAAGTAGATGCTAAATAGCAGAAAACACATGAGATTGCTTAGAAGCTAAATAAAATTAGCTGAATCGGAGAAGGAGATGTGTGTTGAGTAGACTGAGTAGCTGAATACAATGAAATCTTTCTCTACGTTAAGAACTGTTTAAAATAAGCAAATCCCCGTACGTGTAGTGTTTGCTGAATAAGAATTTTAGTAGCTGAATTGGTGTTTAATAGTTCAATGTGAATTCCATCTTAGTTGCGCCACAAATAAGTCCATTTTCCTTTGGAGACGAGCCGCTGAATCGCGGTGAGGTAGCTAGCGTAACGTGTGTTGTGCCCAAGGGTGATTTGCCCCTGGACATTTATTGGACTTTGAACTCCGCGCTGATTGTAAATGGTGAGCTGGGTTTTACTATTGTGCGACTGAACAAGCGCACCAGCTCTTTGAATGTGGACTCACTGGAGGCAGCTCATCGGGGCAGCTACAAATGCATAGCGAACAATTCAGCGGGTTATGCTGAATACGTGGCAACACTAGAAGTGAATGGTTCGTTAAGCGAACTAAAGAGTTCTTTACTTAGCTTAGCTTAGCTGTATTTAGTAATTTATATTTTCTAGTCACTTGTTTTGATTTTTACCCACTCCCTATTCCCCTTCTGCGAAGTGCCCCCTCAAATACAACCCTTTGACTTTGGAGTTGAGCCCGCCAATACTGGCGAAATGGCGGGTGGTTTCTGTATGGTACCCAAGGGTGATTTGCCCATGGAAATACGCTGGACACTCAATTCAGCGCCTATTATAACGGGAGAACATGGTTTCTCTCTGTCGCGACTAAATCCAAGAACAAGTTCGCTGAGCATAGACGCGCTGGAGGCTCGACATCGTGGAATTTACAAGTGCATAGCCTCAAATAAAGCGGGTAGTGCTGAATACAGCGCTGAATTACACGTGAATGGTTTGTGCTGAATGCAGAATCTATTAGGATCATTAATACATATTTATTCATACACATTTTGTTTATTTTACGTTGTTGCATTTGTTTTAATTATGTTTTTAAACCACTAAACCACCTCAAGTGCCACCTCAAGTACTGCCCTTCAGCTTTGGCGAAGCTGCAGCCGATGTGGGCGATATCGCCAGTGCCAATTGTGTGGTGCCCAAGGGGGATTTACCTCTGGAAATACGCTGGTCCCTTAATTCAGCACCAATCGTAAATGGTGAAAACGGCTTTAGTTTGGTGCGACTAAATAAGCGAACTAGTTCGCTGAATATCGATTCGCTGAGTGCATATCATCGCGGTGTTTACAAGTGTATAGCCACAAACAATGCTGGAAGCAGTGAATATCTTGCTGAATTGCAAGTTAATGGTTTGTTCGCGCAGATAGTAAATGTATAGCACGTTAGATATTCTGTACAATGCTTAAATATCACTAAAATAATTTGCTGTAGTTGTTGTTCAATGTTGGAGCACTTTGCACACCTTTTCACGCTGCTGAATAGCAACAAGCAATGCTGATTAACTTTGAAATACTGAATTTCTGGCAGGTTTCAAGCTGTTGAGTTATATAAATGTAGGAAAAGTGCGCTGAATTGTTATTTAAAGGCGCTGAATAGCAATCGAAAGAAGAAAAAGGTGTTTATTGTGTGTCCTATGAAATTCTGTATTTGTTCCCACTACGAATTATATTATTATCCACTGTACAGTCCCTCCACAAGTCATGCCCTTTGTTTTCGGCGATGAACCCTCCAACTACGGTGACAGTACCGCTGTCCAGTGCATGGTGTTCAAGGGAGACACACCACTGCAGCTGCACTGGACATTGAATGGACAGCCCATAACGAACGAGAATGTGGGCATAAGAATAATCAAAATGTCACCAAAGCTGAGCTCCTTAAGTATCGATTCCATCAACGGTCATCATCGCGGGCTTTTCAAATGTATCGCCAGCAACGCAGCCGGAAGCGCTGAACAAACCGCCGAGCTCGTTGTCAATGGTTAATTGGAGCATATAACACTTTTTTGTAGTTTATTTTTCAATTTATTCCTTTTGATTTACGCAAAACAATCCCTAATTACCACCCGACAGTTCCCCCACAAATAAGACCCTTTGACTTTGGTGACGAGGCCTCCAACTCCGGTGAAACTATGGGCATTCAGTGTACGGTTATCAAGGGGGATTTGCCCATCAATATAAGCTGGGCTTTGAACAATCAGACCCTTACCAGCGGCGACTGGGATGTGGTCATAGGTCGCATGTCCAGCAAATCGAGCACGTTGAATATTGACTACATATCCGCTGATCATCGCGGCATCTACACGTGTCGAGCTCGTAATCTGGCTGGGGAGAGCAGCTACAGTGCCGAGCTCAAAGTTAATGGTGATGGTTATTTGGTTGCTTACATTTTAAGTTTTTGTCTTGATTTAATCCATTCCTGACCTTTGTCCAAGTTTGTACCCAAAGCAGCGCATAAAAACGATAGTCCTGAGGTCCTTTAAACTTATCTTTGTGTTATTTTGAACCCTTAAAACACTTTCACCCTTCGACACACAGTTGCACCTCAGATAGTGCCGTTTGCCTATGATGACGTCGTCAACACAGGCGACTCCATTGATCTGTTCTGTCAAATCCAAAGGGGAGATCGTCCCATTCAGGTGCACTGGAGCTTCGAGCGTCAAGCCAGTGATGCGGATGCCAGCTCCGATGAGCTGCAACCCAAAATGAGAACCAATCGCATCAGCAGCAAGACGAGCATGTTGTCCATCTCAAGTGCTAGCCCGGCTCACACCGGCACCTACACCTGCATCGCCAGCAATGCAGCGGGCACGACGAGCTACGGCGTCAATTTGACTGTGAATGGTACAGAAATTGGAGGCTCTACTAAACTACTACCATAGGTTAACGGGGAGAGTGGTGGGGGAGGGTTATGAGCTAACTGCCTAACTGCGTTCGAGTATGATTTGATACTAATACCTTTATCTAACTAGTACTTTGACTAACTCTTCTCCTCCTTTGCTTAAGTCTCACCCAAAATTGCACCCTTTGACTTTGGCGAGGAGCCGCTGAACTATGGGGAACCTGCCTCGGTGCAGTGCACCATTCTGGGCGGGGATCTCCCTATAAACGTTACGTGGCTGCTGAATAATGCCACCATCGATAGTTATCATGATATATCCTTCTCTCGCATCGGCAAACGCATTAATGTCTTGTCCATTGAATCTGTGGCCGCCCATCATGCGGGTTTTTACTCCTGCCACGCCCAGAACAAGGCGGGCTTAACGGCCCACTCTGCGCGGCTTATCGTGAATGGTTTGACTAAGCAAATACACTTTGATTTTAGTTTATTTTCCCTTAATTTTCTTTTGATTAGTACCCCCCAAAATAACACCCTTTTCCTTTGGCACCGAACCGATGAATTTTGGTGAACCTGTGTCGGTGCATTGCACCATTTCTGGCGGTGATTTGCCTGTGTCGGTCATCTGGACATTGAATCGACATCCGCTGTTGCCGGAACTGGAAATATTTACGGAGAAACGTGGTCAACGAATTCACAACCTAATGATTGATGCCATTGAGGCGAAACATGCTGGCAATTATACGTGTATTGCCAGCAATACAGCCGGTCGTGCTGAGCATTCGGCTGAGCTCATTGTGAACGGTGCGAGCCAAGCGACCATCTATTATTAACATTTTGTAGTTTGTTTTGTATTCGTTGTCACTGCTAACAAAACACCCGATCCAAACAGAAATCTAAGTATTGTGTGCTGCTGAAATGTATGTGGAAAAGAGTAGTAGGAAGGTTAGGGATAAGAAGAACGTTTCCCCACCCTTAATAATACCCAAATTCTCTACTTAGCTTTACCTCGCATAAGTGCCTTTAGCTTTGGCGAGGAATCCATGAGTTACGGCGAATTTGTCAATGTTCAGTGCACAATTTCCGGCGGAGATTTGCCCGTAAACATAACATGGACGCTGAATAACAAACCCTTTGAGGATTATCTAGAAATTCTGACCACAAAGCGAGGCAAACGCATCAACGAGCTGACCATTGAGGCGGTCTCGGCCAAACATGCGGGAAATTATTCCTGTATTGCCGAGAATCGAGCGGGTCGTGTAAATCACACGGCCGAACTGAAAGTGAATGGTTAATAACTTATAAATTGACTTGTAGCTAAATAGTTTAAAACTTTTATTTGTTCAACTTTAATTTCTATACCCAAATCCCTTCAAAGTTGCGCCCAAAATTGCTCAATTTGATTTCGGTGAGGATCCTTCGAATTTTGGGGAATCTGCTAGTGTACAGTGTTTGGTGACCTCGGGTGATTTCCCGGTGAGTTTCGCTTGGCTCTTCAATGGACGCGAAATCAATGAGAACGTCTACGATGTGTCCATGGTAAAGTTGGGCAAGAAGATCAGTGCTCTGTCCATTGATTACGTACGCGATCATCATGCTGGCAACTACACCTGTGTGGCTGTAAATCGTGCCACATCGGTTAATTACACCGCTGAATTGGTTGTGAATGGTACACTGCATCAGTAAATTGATTTTGATTCTTTTCGGTTTTATTATGCTTCTTTTTTCACCCCCAAAACCCTCCAAAACCCCACAAGTCCCACCAAAAATTGCACATTTCGATTTTGGCGATCATGCGATCAACTTTGAGGAATCCGTTTCGGTTAATTGTCTCATCTACTTGGGTGATTTGCCCATGGACATCACCTGGCTCTTCAATGGTGAACACATACAGGCCTACACGGGAGTCTCCATTGTCAAGGGTGGCAAGAAGGCCAGCATTTTGACCATAGACTCGGTTCATGCCGGCCATGCTGGCAATTACACCTGCAAGGCACGCAACGATGCGGATTCTGCGGAATATTCCGCGGAATTGGTTGTAAATGGTACACCAAACTGGGCAACGACTGCATGAATTGTAACTCTGTCTTTTATGTTGTTTCCACCTATTGATTTACACCTACATATCCAACAAAAATTCCCTTATAGCTCCGCCCAAAATCGCTGAATTTGATTTCGGTGGAGCACCGGCAAATTTTGAAGACTCGGTCTCTGTGAATTGTTTGGTTACCTCGGGTGATTTGCCCATTGAAATTGAGTGGTTGTTCGAGGGTGCTCCTGTAAATTATGCCACGGGAATTGCGGTGCTACGGGGTGGCAAGAGAACCAGTCTGCTCACCATTGACTCGGTGCATGCCGGACACGCGGGCAACTACAGCTGCAAGGCGAGGAACAAGGCAGCAAGCAGCGAGTACTCGGCTGAATTGATTGTCAATGGTTGGCAAAAACTACAAACATTTCAAATACTTTTAGTTTCTGAATAGTTTTCTTTTATTTTATAATTATTTTTTGGATTTGTCCCCTCTTACTCCCTCGTTAGTACCACCCAAAATTACACCCTTTAGCTTTGGCGAGGAACCGGCAAATGTCGAGGACTCTGTCTCAGTGACGTGTCTGATCTCAACTGGGGACTTGCCCATCGACATTGAATGGCTGTTCAATCACTACGGCATCAGCTCCTACTCGGGTATTATGGTAATGAAAGGTGGCAAGCGAAATAGCGTGCTGAGCATTGACAATGTGCATGCCAGTCACGTGGGTAATTACACCTGTCGTGCAAGGAACCAAGCGGCTGCTGTCAACTACACGACAGAACTTATTGTCAATGGTGATCAACAGAAAGAAACTTCTTTAAACTTAGTTTATTTTTAAACAAATAGTTCTTTTTATTGATTTGTTATTGCTTTTGTTGCAAGCCCCGCCCAAAATCACACCTTTTACCTTCGGCGAGGAGCCCACAAACTTTGAGGACTCCGTTTCGGTTACCTGTCTCATCTCCAGCGGGGATTTGCCTATAGATATTGAGTGGTTTTTCAATGACTACGGCATCAGTTCCTATTCGGGCATTAATGTAGTCAAAGGTGGCAAAAGGAACAGCATGCTGAGCATTGATAATGTTCAAGCTCGTCATGCGGGCAAGTACAGTTGTAAGGCCAAGAATCATGCGGCAGCTGTTAATTATACTACGGAATTGATTGTTAATGGTACAAGGAATAACTCTGGTTTAAAACTAGCTTAATGTTTAAGTATTTTCCCTTAGTTGGTTTTAATTTTAAACTTACCCAAAGCCTTTTTTAAGTTCCTCCTAAGATAACGCCCTTTGACTTCGGCGAGGAGCCCACAAATGTTGAGGACTCTGTGTCGGTTACTTGTCTCATCTCTAGCGGGGATTTACCTATAGATATTGAGTGGCTTTTCAACGACTACGGCATCAGTTCCTACTCTGGAATCACCGTAGTCAAGGGCGGCAAACGCAGCAGCGTCTTGGGCATTGACAATGTACAGGCCCGACACGCTGGCATGTACAGTTGTCGTGCCAGGAATCACGCTGCTGCCGTTAACTATACAACCGAACTTATTGTTAATGGTATTTCTATAAGCACATCTATCTACTTTGTTAGTTTACTTGTCTTGTTTTGATTTTAACATCTTTGTTTTGACCCTACCTCAAAGTTCCACCCAAAATCATACCCTTTGACTTCGGAGATGAGCCCACAAATGTTGAGGACTCTGTATCGGTGACTTGTCTGATCTCTAGCGGTGATTTACCTATTGATATTGAATGGTTGTTCAATGACTACGGCATCAGCTCCTATTCGGGAGTTACGGTCATGAAGGGCGGCAAAAGGACGAGCATGTTGACCATAGACAATGTCAGTGCTCGACATGCGGGCAACTACAGCTGTTTGGCCAGAAATCATGCAGCTGCTGTCAATCATACAACAGAGCTGATTGTGAATGGTATAAAGTTTAATACACTATAAGGAAAGCTTGATTCAAATTTAGTTTAAATTTGTTTTTTGTTTCTGTATTTTACCTGCCTAAAATTCTTGATTTAACTGGGAGATTGGGGCGTGAATTTCATGAATTAAATGAAAAAATTAAGCTGGAATTTTGAACTACTCAAAATAATTACATTTATTATAGACGTATATACTTTTTTCTAGTATTCCAAGCTTGGTTAAGCCCCTGCTTAAGTTTAGCCCAAAATCCCTGCACAAATTCCATATCTCAAGAGGTTTTAAAATTCCCGCAGCTCCTCCCAAGTTAGCACCCTTTGATTTTGGCGAAGCTCCCGCTAACTTTGAGGACTCGGTTTCTGTCAACTGTTTGGTTTCCTCCGGTGATCTGCCCATTGAAATAGAGTGGCTCTTCAATGGCCAACCCATTAGCTTTGCCTCAGGCATTGCTGTTCTGCGTGGCGGCAAAAGAACCAGCGTTTTGACCATCGACTCCGTGCACGCCGGACACGCGGGCAATTACAGCTGCAAGGCAAAGAACAAAGCGGCTTTCAGTGAATTTTCAGCTGAATTAATTGTGAATGGTTGTTACACTCACTAGCCTAATTTAACTGTTTATACTTAGTTTCTTTTATGGTTTTGTTGTTTAAATTTATCCTCAAGTACCACCCAAAATTACACCCTTTGACTTTGGCGAAGAGCCTGCGAATGTTGAGGACTCGGTATCGATTATGTGTCTTATATCAACTGGTGATCTACCAATTGACATTGAGTGGTTGTTCAATGACTACGGCATCAGCTCCTACTCGGGTATTAATGTAGTCAAAGGTGGCAAGAGGAACAGCATGCTGAGCATCGACAGTGTGCAGGCTCGTCATGCGGGGAAGTACAGTTGTCGGGCGAGGAATCATGCAGCGGCTGTTAACTACACCACAGATTTAATTGTTAATGGTATTCAAGGGGAATTTCTTAACTTAGCTTATTGATTTGGTTAATTAAGTTTCCGTTTCATACCCCAAAAAACAACACTAAAGACAACACACTTTCCACTAGTTGCACCCAAAATAGCGCATTTCGACTTTGGCGAAACTCCAGTAAATTTTGAGGATTCAGTGTCTGTGAATTGCCTGGTTAGTTCGGGAGATTTGCCGCTCGATATCGAGTGGCTCTTCAATGATTATCCCATTAATCATTATTCGGGCATTTCCACATCCAAAATGGGCAAACGTTTGAGTGTTCTAATGATCGATGCGGTGAATGCTCGTCACGTGGGCAACTACACGTGCAAGGCCAGAAATCTCTGGGCCTTTGCCAGCTACACAGCTCAGCTTTTAGTGAATGGTATAGCAAAAAAACAATAAAATAAAACACTGATTTGTACAGCACTTGAATGTCAATTATTCCTTTGTTGTATTTAATTATTT
The DNA here is from genome assembly GCA_018152125.1 of Drosophila dunni. Taxonomy (NCBI): domain Eukaryota; kingdom Metazoa; phylum Arthropoda; class Insecta; order Diptera; family Drosophilidae; genus Drosophila; species Drosophila dunni. The sequence goes on along the minus strand of JAECXC010000339.1, from coordinate 7,721,309 downwards.
ACACCCACAGAATTGTAAGAAACACCCACAAATATACCGACAAGTATTGCATGTCTGCTTTTGCTTGATGTATTTGCTTTTATTACGCATACGCGGGGTAGGCAAATGGGGGAAGTCTTCTATAGGCTGTTAATTAAATCTTGGGCAACAACAAACTCTCTTAACCAAAGACTTAGGCAACGAACTTGGATCTAAAGACTTAGGCGACAAACTTGTTTGTGGAAAATCAATCACTAAATCACTTGTTCACACTCCACTCAAACTTCTCATCTACTCCCCAAGTACCGCCCCATATCACACCCTTTGAATTCGGCGACGAACCCGCGAACTTTGGCGACTCTGTGACCGTGCAATGCACCATTTCAAAGGGTGATCTGCCGGTGGATATTTACTGGCTATTTAATGACTATGCCATCAACGAATACCATGGTGTAACCACGTCCAAAATAGGCAAAAAGGTCAACGTGTTGACCATCGATTCCGTGAATGGCAACAATGCCGGAAATTACACCTGTCGGGCTGCCAACAGCGCGCAGACCGTGGAATACTCGGCTGCTCTGATAGTCAACGGTGGGGCAGCTGCTCTATAACTGCTTAAATTTATTGTAGACTTTGTTTAAACTTTTATTGATATTATTATGGTTTTGCTTTTGATTTGTGCCCCCCTCAAGTATTGCCCCAAATCACGCCCTTTGCCACCAGCGCACAGCCCACGCATCTGGGCCAATACATAACCTATCAGTGCACTCTGACCGAGGGTGATTTGCCCCTGAACATACGTTGGACGTTTAACAAGCAGCCGCTCTTTAATGACGACGATCAGGACATACTTATAGCCAAAATGGGCAGACGCAGCAGTGTGCTGACCATCGAGAGTGTGGCGGCAAGACACGCCGGAAATTACAGTTGTCACGGCGAAAATGAAGCGGGAAAAGTTTCCTACACGACGCAGCTGAAAGTCATAGGTTTTCCACACACTTTTCATCAACTTTTTCTCTTCTTTTTGTTTCTTTTTCTTTTCTTTCCTTTTGGTTTTGTTACAAACCTTCAGTTTTGCCGCGCATCATTCCCTTTGCCTTTGAGGAGGGCCCCGCCCAAGTGGGTCAGTATCTGACGCTACACTGCTCCGTGCCGGGCGGTGATCTGCCCTTGAAAATTGATTGGACTTTGAATGGTCAATCGATTGGCTCTGATTTGGGCATCAGCACCGAACGCGTTGGTAGTCGCGGCAGCGTTTTAACCATTGAGGCCGTTGAGGCGCCACATGCGGGCAATTTTACATGCCACGCCCACAATTTGGCTGGCCAACAGCGTTATACGACGCAGTTGAATGTTTATGGTTAGCTGATTAGACGGATATACACACCTACACACATCTAAACTCACACACATTTGCGTAGTCCTTAAGCTGTTCGCTGTAGTTTGTTGCTACTAACCAAGCGTCTCTCTCTGTCTCTGTCTCTCTCTGTGAACTCTGACTGCATGTCTCTGTTGCTGGTGCTATCTCGCTCTCTCTACACTGTTAGCTGCGACTCCTGGCATGTTTGCACATAACCAAAGCACTGCAACTCCAGAGCACCAACTAAAACCTACAATTGTGTGCGCAAAGAAGTTAAGGATATTTTTTAGAAAGAAGGGAATTTATTTAAGACAGGAAATTATTTAGGCAGGAACCATTTTTGTGAAGGTTAAACAGGTTTTACAGAATATAGGTTATTAAAATAGACGACCATTTCTTTTATTAACAAATGTTTCTTTTATTTGAAAGCAAAACAAAATTTTTTATTATTTAAAAATTTAATTTTCTGTTTAAAAATATTTTTTAAATATGAAGAATATGTTTTTAAATGAAAAGTTGCTTCTAAAGATAGAAATTAATTTTTTTTTAGTAGGAGAAAATATTTTTTAGACTCGTTTTATAAGCCTATAAAGAAACCCTTACTCTGCTGCCCTTGAACAGTTCTACTTCCCTTTTTTGATGCCCAACGCAGGCCACTCTTTTAAGTTTTCTTATTTTGTTTAATTTTTTTGCATTATTTATTTCTTTTTGTAATTAAGTACCGCCCAAGCTGGCCTCGCTGCCGAACAATTCACCGCTTTATGTGGGCGACTATTACCAACTGAGCTGCGCTGTGGTGCATGGCGATGCGCCGTTCAACATTACCTGGTACTACAATGGTCAACCGGCTGGCCAACTGTCGGGTGTTAACATTTTGATGCACAGTCGTCGCAGCAGCTCACTGAATATTGAGAGCGTGCAGGGTGAACACGCGGGCACCTACATGTGCATGGGTGCCAATGGGGCCGGGTACTCGACAGTCGAGACGACTCTGAGCGTAAAGGGTTTGTTTTCCATTTCCTGCCTGGACGCGGTAGTTGTAGCTTAACGCATTTTACATTTAGGCAGCAACTGTACATTTTGACCACTGTCTTCATCTCTTTTCCCCGTTTCTCTCCGTCGCCCTCTCTGGCGAACTGTTTGTGTGTTTGTCCTGGTGTTGGTTTAGCGTAACAAGCACAATCTGTAAAATAACACCTAAATTCATGCACGGCTTTTTGTGTATTCCCCCCACATCAACTTTTGTGCGACTAGAGTTGCCGCAAATCGAGCAGTTTCATTTCAATCCCAATGGCGTCAATGGCGGCCAAGCGGTGCGTGTCATGTGCATGGTCACCTCTGGGGATCTGCCCATTGACATCTACTGGCTGAAGAACGGGCAGCCTCTGCTGCGTTCCATTTACCACAAGATCGATGAGTACACATTGATTCTGTCGCTGAGGCAGACGACAATCGGAGACTCTGGAAACTATACATGTGTGGCCAGCAATGCGGCGGGTCTGGCCAGTCGTTGGTCCACCCTAAAAGTGAAGGGTACCACATTTGTACTATAAATACTTTTTGCTTAATGTTGCCGCTCTAACTTTATTATTTTGTACATAGTTGTTACATATTTTTTGTGCCAAAGTGAAGCCAAAACAAAAGACTTAGAGGTGTGAATCAAAAGACTTAGACAACGAACTTGGGAACTCATGGAAATGACTTAGAAGACAAACTTACTCAGAAATCTTTGAAAAATTTGTATGAAAAATTAATAGCTGTAATCAAGAGACTAAGAAACAAGAGTCATACCCACTTAGAGCAAATCAAAAGACTTAAACAACGAACTTGTTCCTATTAAAAGACTTGGACTCAGATAATACTTTTACTAAAAGATTTAAATAGCTCTTGAAAGGGCTTAAGCTAGCTACAGTCTCAGCCACATTTCACTGTACTTTCCTTACCCATTGAACCATCAAAACCCCCTCCCTAGAGCCGCCACTGCTCGCCGCTCTGTCGCTTTCCACGTCCGTCTGCGATGTCAACGATTACGTGCAGCTGACGTGCATTGCCAGCCGCGGTGCCACGCCCATTCGCTTCGAATGGCAGTTAAATGGGCGGCCAGTGCATGACGATGACGACAATGGCACCGATGCCACGCAGGCGACAGTGGGTGAGCACACGAGTTTGCTGTTGATCAACAAGGCGCAGGCTCATCACGCAGGCAACTACAGTTGTCGTGCGAGCAATCATGTGGGCGTGGCCAAGCGAGAGGCCGTGCTGATTCTTAATTCTTAATTCTCTCTTCAGCTAATCAAGAGTTTTTGCTCTCTCACTTTCTCTCTCTTTTGCTCTGTGGACCCAAAGAATGTTTAACCAGTTCCGAGTGAGGTCTATAACTAAGCAGACTTTTCTATCGATTATTCACTGTACATAAGCTGAACACCCTTTGAAATTTGTTCCCCTTTGTCTCCGTTTCTCTTCGTGTTCCCTGGAAGCAAATGTTAGTACTTTGACCTAATCCAAATGCATCCTAAGAAACTGTTTAATGCCAAAACAGCTCAGATTCATATACATTTTAACCAGCAGCACACACAGCCACATACACGCACATCTCTCTCACAGTCACACACACATTTGCAAGAATTCTATGCGCACCGAAAGAACTCAGAGCTTGAAACCTGCTTGAGTGTTCAGATAACGATTACGATATCCCTGCCGATATTGAATGTGTATTTATGATTTCGATTCAGTTTTGTACAGGCTCATGCTCCAACACCGAATAAACCACAAACAACAACAACAACCACAGCAATAACCACAACAACAACTAAAACCTAAACTACTCGCATAGTAAAAACGCTTTTAATTGTCTACTAAATCTAATCAGAGTCCGCTGGACTAACCCAAAGCGCTTTCAGTGATTAACACAAGCCTCTGCTACGTCCCCAACAAACCAACAGTCCCCTCTACCTACTCCTTAATCCTCTACTTTAATTACTTTAATTTTCATTATAAACTATCATTTACTTAGCTTTAAAAGGCACAAAACAAAGTCTGATGCAAAGTTAAAGAAATTAACACAAAAATTTAAAGAAAATAAATCAGAAATCAGTACTTTGTTTTGCACAAATTGCATGTCATTTTAACTTTAGTTAGTTACTAATTATAATTTAATTAAAAGCCCCAATTCATTTGTCCTTTAACACTTTCGTTGTTTAATTGTGCTAATAACTTTGGTTGTAGTTTGATTTATTATTTAAACTAGTTTTTAAATGAAATGTGGAAATATGCAAAGCATAAAGTTCAATTTAAAAAAAATTAAGTTTAAATTACCTTAAATTAATTAAATATTATGGGCATATTTCCATAGGGTTTGTGCAAATTGAAGAGATACAAAAACTTGACTCGGAATCCTTTCAGTTTGCACCAATCAAAAGTCCGTCCTTCCGCTTGCCAACAACTGCTAAGAACCGCATGTAAATTGTTCTATAGAAATTAAGAAACCACCACAAAAAATACTAATATATTATTCTCTACAACAACAGTGCCACCCAGATGGATCTTGGAACCCACCGACAAGGCTTTCGCGCAAGGATCTGATGCCAAGGTTGAGTGCAAAGCTGATGGTTTCCCCAAGCCCCAAGTGACCTGGAAGAAAGCAGTTGGTAAGTACAAATAACTACATAACTCTACAGTCCAAAACTAATGGGACAACTCCTCTGTAGGTGACACACCCGGCGAGTACAAGGATCTGAAGAAGAGCGACAACATCCGCGTGGAGGAGGGCACTCTGCACATCGACAACATACAGAAGACCAACGAGGGCTACTATCTGTGTGAGGCCATCAATGGCATTGGCTCGGGACTCTCGGCTGTGATCATGGTCAGTGTACAGGCACCGCCGGAGTTTACCGAGAAGCTGCGCAATCAGACCGCACGTCGTGGCGAACCTGCCGTGCTCCAGTGCGAGGCGAAGGGCGAGAAACCCATTGGCATTTTGTGGAACATGAACAACATGCGCCTGGACCCCAAGAACGACAATCGTTATACCATTCGCGAGGAAATCCTGTCAGCCGGTGTCATGTCCAGTCTTTCCATTAAACGCACCGAACGCTCCGATTCCGCGCTGTTCACCTGTGTGGCCACCAATGCCTTTGGCTCCGACGATGCTAGCATTAATATGATTGTCCAGGAAGTGCCAGAAATGCCATATGCTCTGAAGGTGCTCGACAAATCCGGTCGCTCCGTGCAGCTGAGCTGGGCCCAACCCTACGACGGTAATTCTCCCCTCAACCGCTACATCATTGAGTTCAAGCGTTCTCGCGCCTCCTGGGATGAAATTGATCGCGTTATGGTGCCCGGACACACCACCGAAGCTCAAGTGCAGAAACTAAGTCCCGCTACCACCTATAACATACGCATCGTGGCTGAGAACGAGATTGGTTCATCGCAGTCCTCTGAAGCCGTCACTATTATCACCGCCGAGGAAGCTCCATCGGGCAAGCCACAGACCATCAAGGTGGATCCTGTGAATCAGACCACGCTGCGTGTCACCTGGAAGCCACCAGCACGCTCTGATTGGAATGGAGAAATTCTGGGCTACTATGTCGGCTATAAACTATCAAACACGAACTCTTCCTACATATTCGAGACCATTAACTTCATCACCGAGGAGGGCAAGGAACACAATCTGGAACTGAACAATCTGCGTGTTTATACTCAATACTCGGTGGTCATTCAGGCCTTTAACAAGATCGGCGCTGGACCTTTGAGCGATGAAGAGAAACAATTCACTGCCGAGGGCACGCCCAGCCAGCCACCCAGTGACACCGCCTGCACTACACTCACCTCCCAGACCATTCGTGTCAGCTGGGTGAGTCCCCCTCTGGAGTCGGCCAATGGTGTGATTAAGACCTACAAGGTTGTCTATGCCCCCAGCGATGAGTGGTATGGTAAGTAGACCAAGAGTTCTCTGTAACTTGTGTTTATACTACTAAACTGTGGCCACTTTCAGATGAGACCAAGCGTCACTACAAGAAGACTGCCTCCTCCGACACTGTGCTCCATGGACTGAAGAAGTATACCAACTACACAATGCAAGTCTTGGCCACCACAGCTGGCGGCGATGGCGTGCGCAGCGTTCCCATTCACTGCCAGACCGAACCCGATGGTAAATATGCCAATTTATAAAAGAATCCAACTCTAATCCATTGAACTTTCTGCAGTTCCTGAGGCTCCCACCGATGTCAAGGCCTTGGTCATGGGCAATGCCGCCATACTGGTCTCCTGGCGTCCACCAGCACAGCCCAATGGCATCATCACCCAGTACACCGTCTACTCAAAGGCAGAGGGCGCTGAGACTGAGACCAAGACCCAGAAAGTACCACACTATCAAATGAGCTTTGAGGCCACTGAATTGGAGAAGAACAAGCCCTATGAATTCTGGGTTACTGCCAGCACAACCATCGGCGAGGGACAGCAGTCCAAGAGCATTGTGGCCATGCCCAGTGATCAGGTGCCCGCCAAGATAGCCTCCTTTGATGACACGTTCACTGCCACCTTTAAAGAGGACGCCAAGATGCCTTGTCTGGCCGTGGGTGCACCTCAGCCCGAGATAACCTGGAAGATTAAGGGAGTGGATTTCAGTGCCAATGATCGCATGCGTATGCTACCCGATGGTTCACTGTTGATTAAGTCTGTAAATCGTCAGGATGCTGGTGACTACTCCTGCCATGCTGAGAACTCCATTGCCAAGGACTCGATAACCCATAAGCTCATTGTATTGGCACCACCACAATCACCACATGTTACCCTGTCGGCCACTACAACCGATGCGCTGACCGTGCGCTTGAAGCCCCATGAGGGAGACACTGCACCACTCCATGGCTACACGCTGCACTACAAGCCAGGTAAGTTTAGCCTTTTCTAGTTTTTTTATGGGTAAATTAAATTTTACTTGCAGAATTCGGTGAGTGGGAAACCGCTGAAGTGTCCGTGGACTCGCAGAAACACAACATTGAGAGCCTGCTCTGCGGCTCACGCTACCAGGTCTATGCCACTGGCTTCAACAAGTAAGTAGCTGGGAATCTACACTATTGTACACCTGCAACTCACCTTCCACTCCCCTTTTAGCATTGGTGCCGGCGAAGCCTCCGATATTTTGAACACACGCACCAAGGGCCAGAAGCCCAAGCTGCCAGAGAAGCCACGTTTCATTGAGGTCTCTTCGAATTCGGTTTCCTTGCACTTCAAGGCCTGGAAGGATGGCGGCTGCCCCATGTCCCACTTTGTTGTCGAGAGCAAGAAACGGTATCTAGCACTTCGTGCATACCCCATAGCCTGTGTTTTCCATTGCTAACCCTTCTTTCTTGCTTTTAGCGATCAACTGGAATGGAATCAGATCTCGAACAATGTCAAGCCCGATAACAACTACGTAGTGCTCGATCTGGAACCCGCTACCTGGTATAATCTGCGCATTACGGCTCACAACTCCGCCGGTTTCACTGTGGCTGAGTACGATTTCGCTACACTCACCGTAACTGGAGGTATTTAAAATCTGTTTTCCAATTTCCAAAACTTCACATTGCTTTTGTACATAGAAAACTACGTTGATAATGTTGTTGGGGACTGTGACGCACTGCCACGCCCCCAACAGCATTATCCTCATATACAAATAACAAAGCTAGGCATAAAGTAAAAATGTTGTACACACTTTTGCCCGAGTTGAAAATGCTTTTTTATCAAAATTCACTAAAAACCAATGAGCAAATTTAGATTTTTATTTAAGTTATTCGAACAAATTGCACAGTATTTTTTATGTTTAATTTATATTAGCTAAATTTATAATTTCTTCACCACCACCACGCTTGTCTTACATAGCTAAGCAAAACTATATATATAATAGACAATATATATATATTTATAATTTTAATTTAATATTTTTTTAAGTGCCAAAACTTTGTCGTCGTGTACAAAAAATGCTGTTTTATTGCGTAAATGCAATTTGTTTTTTACGTTTTAATTTTTCTTCGAATCAAACCCCCAGAAAAGAAGAAACTTGTATAAATAGTTAAGCTCGAATCTCACCAGTTTTAACCAGTTCACCAGTCACCTTAAAATGATTTTCATTTCTGTTACCACCGCTGTGACCACTAGAACATAGTAGAACTCTAGCAGCTCACATTATTAGTACAATTATTATTTATTTAAAATAAGAAATTAATTTCTTTTTTAACACATTATGTTAACTGCATTTCTATACATGTTTTGTGGACAATTTGTACATTTAAGAAGAAAGGGGCATCGGTAGTAGTACTAGCTGATGTTCTAGATGTTGTAACCCCCTGGTACTCCCAATCCGCTAAACGTGTGCTAGATTACCTGAATGTCGCTTTGATAAAATTCTGAATTGTAAATTCCCAACTAATCAATTCTTTCTACAGCGACTTATTCTATTCGATTCCAATTGGAATTCTTAACTGTACAAAGTTATCTACTACTGATCACACATTATTCATGCATTTTAAACTTAATTTTTTGTTCATAGTTCATTTTCTTTTGGTACATATATTTTTAGTTTGATTTTGACAATAGCAAAATGCTCATTAAAACAGCTTGAATTAGAAAACCACAACTCAACTTGAGAAATACTAACGAGCAGAGCCAATGCGAACACATTTTCAAAAGCACAACAACCAAAGATCCATTTAATTGAGTCCAAGTCCAACTGAGAGCTGAGATCAAGATAAAACTGCAGAAGAATCCGATGATTTTCACTACACACAAACATTTATTTAAATTTACAGTTTGGTTATGTCATCAAGTTATAGTTGAGTTAAACCTTAGTTAGTCTTTTCGATCTTTTGTTTTTGGAGTTAATATTTTGAGAGACGAGAGAGGAGTTCTCTCTGACTCCCACACGCTCCTTCGCTCCTGTTCTCTATCTCTTGTTCTCTTGAAAGCTACAACACTTGGAATGCCATTCAATGAACTCTTTTCCAGTTGCTTTCGAATAGTATTTAAAATATTCTTAACTTAATTAGTTGTAAGATTTAACAGATAATCCATTAAACATATAAAAAAACAAATTGCATTTGAACGTATTTAAAATCATGTTATTTTTGTTATACAATTTAAAATTTTATAAAATAGCTAAAATAGTTTTCTTATTAAAATAATCGAATGTTTCGCCATTTGGCGTTTAACACACAATGTAAAATATTTAAAACTTAAATAAGTGATTTAAATAATTTTCATTCTCAACCATTTCTACATTTTCGAACTCGAACACAAAGCTACAAAAGTTAATTCGAACTCAATATGAAGTTACCTACATTCATACATATTTGTATTTGTCAATGTATTTGTATATGTGCGTGTGTGTGTGTCCTGGGTACAAAAGTCAATGTATGAGAAGAAGAGAGGCAAAAGCAAAGAGTGTAAAAGTTTCGCTCTCTTTGTGAAATTTGCCAACTGTTGAAGCTTCTTTTCTTCTCCCTCACTCTCTATTCATACATACATACATACATACGTGCAAACACGCATCTATAACTGTGTCTCTCTCTCTCCTCTCTCCCCACTCTCTCTTGCTCGCTCGCTCTACATCTTTCTTGGTCTACATGTGAAACACTTTGGTTGTTGTTGTTGTTGTTGTTGCAGGCACTATCGCACCCTCGCGTGACTTACCCGAATTAAGCGCCGAAGATACGATCCGCATTATCCTATCGAACCTAAATTTAGTAGTGCCGGTCGTGGCGGCTCTGCTCGTCATAATTATAGCGATAATTGTTATTTGTATACTGCGTAGCAAAGGCAATCACCACAAAGGTATCTATAAGTATATCCAACTAATTACGTATTTCTCTTCTTTTTTTTCGGTTCATCTACGCCTACCCCACATTCTCTCTCTCTCTCTGTCACTCTCTTTTACACACTCTGTCACACAAAACAAACACTCGCGCTTGTTATTTTTTAAATTCTCTCTCCGAAATATCATAAATATTTTGGCTTTTGAATTTTGCCTGCTCCATTTGTATGTTATTTGTGGGTTCTTGCATCCGATAAACGAATTGCATGCTCGCTTATGGTTTGTACATCGGCTGTGTATCGAATTCGAACTCGAATTTGAAACGCAGGCACAATCGCGCCCCTCGACGACGGTTCGAGTCATGGGAATGTCCATGCACGAATTCCCCTGCCCGCCTGGATGCCCGAGTGGCTGGATCTGAACTTTATGGTTCCCCTGATAGCCACCGTCGTTGTGGTTGCGGTTGGTATCTGTGTGGTTTGCGTGGCGCTTTCCCGGAGACGTGCGGACGACATGCGGGGCGGCCAGAAGGATGTCTATTGTAGGTTACTGCCAGTGCCTCACTTGGCACAGGATGACAAGTGTTTTATTCTTTTTACTTCTTTTTTGATTTTCGACAAATTTTATTTCTGTTTTGGCCAAATCTTTAAGTCTAAATGCCGTCACTCCATAACAAAACGCTGGTAATCCCATAAATTTATAACTTTTGGAATGCCTTAATAATATTTTTGATAGCATGTTTAATCAATGTTTAGATAAATCACAGACACGAGCTTACACGAACAAACATATACCAGAAGTCGATCACTTTAACAAAAATATACCAACAAAATACCAAATATATATGTAACTATATCATATCTGTGTATTATAATCATGTGTACTATAAATAACCTAATTATATACTCATAGAACTATCATCAATTTTCCACCATCATTGAAAACCATTGGAAAATTCTATTAAAATATATATTTGCGATGACTTTAGACTTGCCGTAATGATTTAAAAAACAAAACCAGAAATCAAAATTCTTAATTGTTATGGCATTTTACTTGAGAATTGTCAATCTGTTTAAATCTTAAATCCTATTTTATCAAGTGTAAAGTATACCCTATGCTCTATCCAGTGTTGTATATACGTTTTGCTTATACCCTAAGCAATAATCACTGTACAAATGAATTGAAACAACGCGTACTATTCACAACAGACAACTTTCTCCACTCACTGTACAGCCTCTACAACATTCTGTCGACACACTTTCCTTTGTTGTTGTTGCTGTTGAGTTTACACACACAAGTATTTTCCAATCCTATATTTATTTTTTCGAAAATGAAACCAAAACTAAGATGCTTTTTGAAAACGCCAAAGAAAATGCCAAGTTTAAAAATAAAATAAAAGTAAAGTACAGTAAACTAAAGTAAAGTAAAGTAAATTCAAAATTGAAATCATCGCTCATTTCATGTCATTATAATCATGAATCGTTGTATCGCTAAACAAGTTGGTATATTTTGAAATCTGAAAACCAAAACAAATCCAAACCAAAACACTCTCTAATCACGTAATTCCCTTTGGAAAACTTTGTTCGCAATCGTAAACTTGTATTTTTGAGCTATTATTTAGCACTTTAGCGTCTTGAGATGCCGCACCAAAAACTAAAAAAAGTATTTAAAATGTAAAACCAACCGAAACAAATTGCTAAAATTGTGAGTGACGGAACAAAGCTGATTGATACGAAACAAGCAAACAGAAGTAAAGTATGCGAATTGAAATTTGAGCTGCAAAAATCAATAAGGGAAAAGCATCTTCAGTGTTTCAATATTGAGTTGGCGATATCATATATTAATTCTAGACGATGTAGTTTACAATCAGACAATGGGACCCGGCGCCACACTGGACAAACGTCGCCCGGATCTGCGGGATGAGCTTGGATACATTGCACCACCCAACCGGAAGTTGCCCCCAGTGCCTGGATCGAACTACAACACCTGTGATCGGATTAAGCGAGGTACAGTCATAAGTAAGCATCTAAATTTCCAATGCAACATTTATTAATGCCAGGACTATGCCAGCGAAGTCGGAGGGTCCTGAAAAAGGACTTCAACTCTGGTTATCACTGTGCATTGGCTGCGGCTTAGTTTTTTTCTTCTTCCATTTACTTTGCAAACAAAATAAGTGAAAAGAGAATGATAAAAAAGAAGAGTATTTCAAATTTTGTGTTGCTTGTGCATAAACACTGACAAAAGGTCTCATGATCACGCTCATCTCGTATCAACTATAAACTGTCCATGCCATAAAGACACTCACACACACTCCCACACACACACTCAGACACACTCACAGCAATGCTTCTGGAATACGAAATTCTTAATGTTGCTTCTTCGAGTGGCTTACTTATAATTTAAACCAAGAAAAGTTTCCCCTCCGAGTATTACTAAATGTTGTGCTGAATTTAGATTGTTAATTTTAAGTATTGTATATTTTTCTTTATTTCCATTTATTTATTAATTTAATTTCTTCCCGAACTCCCTCAATTCCCCACCACATTTCGGTTGCTGTAACTTCAATTGCTTAAATTTTGCGTTGACTCTACGTTGATGTTGTATAAATATTGGAAATTTAAAAATGAAAATCATACACACCCTACACCCACACAAACACACACCGTACTATACCAGGTCGTGGTGGTTTGCGTTCCAATCACTCGACTTGGGATCCACGTCGTAATCCCAATCTGTATGAGGAACTCAAGGCCCCGCCAGTGCCCATGCACGGCATGGCTAATATTTATGCTGGCCACGCCCATGGCAATGTCGAGTGTCACTACAGACATCCAGGTAGGAGTAGCTCCTCTTTATACTCCTTTTATTTCACTACATATGAGTTTATACTTTACCTTCAACAACCCCATTAACCACAAATCCCAATAAAATTTAATACTTTCTTTAAAAACCTATTTAACCCCACCCTAATGATTAGTCTAACACTTTGTAGTCTAACCCTGGTCACAGGCTGCTCAATCGTAAGTAAACACCTGGGTACAGGTGCGCAGAAGTCATACTAAACACACTAAAACCACTACCAAGAGACACCCACATAGAGTCATTCCACTAGAGTCCTTAGTTTGTGCTAATCGATATGTTTTTCTTGGAAGGCATGGAAGATGAGATCTGTCCCTATGCTACGTTCCATCTGCTTGGTTTCCGTGAGGAAATGGATCCCACCAAGGCCATGAATTTCCAGACCTTCCCGCATCAGAATGGACACACCCCCGTACCCGGACACGCTGGCACTATGCTGCCTCCTGGTCATCCTGGACACGTTCATTCGCGCTCGGGTTCGCAGTCGATGCCACGTGCCAATCGCTATCAACGCAAGAACAGCCAAGGCGGACAGTCCTCGATCTATACACCAGCTCCCGAATACGATGATCCCGCCAACTGCGCCGAGGAGGATCAATACGTAGGATTATCCCATCTAATTACTCAATTTACAGAGTATAAATTCTTTTCTTCTTCCGACAGCGTCGCTACACTCGTGTCAACTCGCAGGGCGGCAGTCTTTACTCTGGACCTGGACCCGAATACGATGACCCTGCCAACTGTGCACCCGAGGAGGATCAGTACGGCTCTCAGTACGGCGGACCCTATGGACAACCCTACGATCACTATGGCTCCCGTGGCTCCATGGGACGTCGCAGCATTGGTAAGTAAATAGCATACTCCTATAAGCAAAAATATACCCTGTATTTCTTTAGGTTCGGCTCGCAACCCTGGCACTGGCTCACCTGAGCCACCACCACCGCCACCACGTAACCACGACATGAGCAACTCCTCGTTCAACGACTCCAAGGAGAGCAACGAGATCTCAGAGGCCGAGTGCGATCGCGATCATGGACCACGTGGCAACTATGGCGGTAAGTCTTTAGGAACCACTTAAAATCAAACCTCCCTTCGTTTGTATATAAAATATTGTGGATTGAAATGGAAATGAATCAAATTTCTAACATGATTCCAAACGCATTCTTCTTGATTTCCTTCCTTTTTCAAAATTTGCTTGTATTTAATCATGTTTAACTCGATCAGAAGACTCCAATGAGGGTGAGTGATGTGATCCCGATCCCCAGAATCGAAATTCAAATTGTTTCCTTCTGAATCAAATGCATAAAACTCATCAGCTCTCACCTCATTACTTCGATTGCATAAATCTCATTGAGGATCGTCTATTTACTCCATGAATTGTCTACATTCCTCCATCATTCAATCATTCAATCACGAGTCATTTTGAGTACACTTCAGTCCCGTCCTCACAATGCAAATATTCATGCTGTGTTTTGCTCAAGTTTCACAACAATAATTGTTTCTTTAATTATGTGTATTTTTTTTTTAAGTGTGTTAAAAATAGTTAAGTTTGGTTTTGGTTACACGTGTGTTTTTTTTTTAAGTTCTCTGCACAAATACATTTCATTTCACAGTGCACAAGTTCACAATTTAAAGGGTTTGCCCACCGCACATTTAAATGTTTTATGTTCCATGTTTTGTGTTAAGTAACGGATTTAAGTTTAAGTTTTGTTTATTTAAAAACACATTTTTCACTACATTACAACTCATGTGTCGCTAGCAAATCGCATGGTTTTTAGATGCCAATAAGTTTAAATTTTAAATAAATTTTAAACCGCACGCGAATTCGTTTTTTAACTAGAAATAAGTATAGTTTTTTATTTAAAATTTCGTTTTCTTTCTGTTTTTCTTTTATATTCTATGATGTTTTAAAACAATCTAACAACTACTTTCGGTTGCTCATTTTTATGTGGGGTTTTTTAAATTACAAATTAAAATATAAACAAATAAAATACAACAGCTGTGAAAAGATCTCCACAACCGAAAGATCAACGCACCACTGAAGAGATGCGTAAATTGATTGAGAGGTAAGAAACGAGCACAACTCGAACTATTGAAATCTAAACAAATCAATTAAAATTGCACAGAATGCTTAAATAAATTAATAACTAAAGTAAACAACTAAAGTATGAACCCATTAATTCGTTTCCCTAGCCAAATTTTGTGCAATTTTTGTAACTAGCCGAGTAAACGTTACTAACTAACCCCGTTTATTGTTGTATATTCACTTTATTTATGATAAATATGTAATACAATGACACGTCGACTCTTTAGTCGCAGACAGTTGTAAGTTCTAAACTAAACTAAGCTATGTGACTAACTATTTAAAAGGCTTTTGCATGCACTGTACTTACACTAACTTTTTGCATGTTTAATCTTGTCTAATTATTTGTTTCTTTATACACTTTTGTACATGTTTTGTTGGTTTCTTTTGGTTTCGGTTTATTGCAAAGCAAATCACAGTTGAGTGTTTCGAAAGTACCCAAAATAAGAAAACCAAAAACATTTATCATTTGATAAACTTTTTTATAAACGTAAACGTATATAATAATTAATCAACAGGCTTTAAGTGGCTGCCACTGATACACTGATACAGACTGTATGATTGTCAATCACATGCAACACAGTTAACAGTTAACCATTTTGTGCAGCTTGCCGCTTGGTCTTGCCACACAAAAAGTGCCAAAAAAAAAAGAGCCCAATGCTTTGGTTGCAGAAATGTGCCTAAGATAATCATACTTATAACTTCTATTTCTCAACCGATTAATTTAATGACTTTTCAACTAATTTTAAACAGAAACGAAGCCGGCCCAAAACAACTCCAACTCCAACAAACAAATGGCGCAGGATTCACAGCCTACGATACTATGGCAGTGTAATTTGTAAGCGGATACTTGCAGTGGGCGTGGCAGTTTAGCTTAGTGTTTCAAGTCAGTGAAGTGCGTGGAAGTTGAATGACACACACACAAGTAAACACTACCACACACACACACACACAGGACACACATTTTGGGCAGTCAGTCATCATATTTGAACGTAAATTATCGCAAAAGATAAAGTAAAGATATAAAAAAACAAAATATCACTGAAGTAAGCAACGCATTAAGCGCATATATAAATATACAATTATTAACTATTTCAAGTATTTATAAACAACAAGTATAAAACAGCACACGAGTATTCAAATGTGTGCAATTCAAATACCAAAACGAAAACTCGAATGCAAATCATCTTTGCATTTATTAATATTTAAAACAAAAGGAAATTAATTAAAACCATTTATATGTGGACATAAATGGCCGAAACTTGCATGTGGAACAGTTTTGCATAATTAAATATAAATTTTTATTGTACTTTAGTTTGTAAGCCAAGCAGAACAACCAAAATATCAAGCGAACTTCGAATTTCGACTTTCGAACTGCGTTTTCGACTTCGAAGCGAGTCTGCTGCTATTCGAAGAATCAGCTCTATACGTAAACCTATAAGTAGCGAGTTTTTTTAAGATTCTTTCGATTTCGATTCAAGACAAGAACCTTTTTTGCCATCTATGCCAAAAGCATTAAACTCTTTGCGTAGCCTAAGTCAAAGTCATAATATTAATTAATTAATTGTTTTTTAAATAATTTTTTGTATGGTCTCTGCAACTCCTATAACTACTACTTATGTATTTTTGTAACAACAACAACAAATGGCGCTTAATTCATTAGTAATTTTCGCCGTTAATTTGTTGTGAACTTGCGTTGACTTGTGATCATAATTTTTAGCATTGTGTGTGTCGATTATTTATAATTTATAATTATTTAATATTTTTATGCTATTATTTAAATGTATTTTACGTTTTTTGTCATATTGCGCTTCCAAACAGTTGTTCGATGCACAAATCGCATTTGTTTAGCAATTAATCACACTCTAAATTGTATTATACAAAATCCTTTGAAGAGTGCACCTCTTGATTTTACCGAATGATTTTTTATATAAACAAAAACAAATATTTAATTTTAGACATATTGGTTATACGCATTTGAAGCTTTAAGAACCACTGAAATTATTCATGTGCACGCCTCAATTTCAATTATTTTTATTCATATTTATTTAAGGTTCTTATTCAGTAAGTTCTGTTAAATATAAATTTGATTTTTCTTCAAAACTTGATTTTTAATTTATTTTTAAAGCAAATAATGCGACTACATTCAAAACTCAAAGACTGAACTATGCAAATTTATAAAGAAAAGTAATGAAAAGTAATTAAAATGCTTCACAAAATATGTAATTACAAGAGAGTTTTACAGAAAGAACACAACATTTGCCCAACAAGTAGAAATAGCAAAGCATTGATGGTAGTCCCGTTATTTGACAGCATTTACAATTTTATTTTATTTATTACAATTTTTATTTAGTGGAATTAATTTCTGTTTCAGCCTAAACACTTTACATATACTACACTATTATCCTACCTAGGTATACCGATTTTATATATGAATGTAGTGTTGTGACAAAAATATTTGCTTAAATATATATATATATATATAAATATTATGGGAAAACTTATATAAATGTACTACAAATTTTAATGGTAAAACGAACTACAAATATTAAATAGCGTATAGACAAAAGGCATTTAATTAATATACAATATACAAAAAAAAACTGAAAAAAAAAAACAAGAAAAAATCGAGAAAAACTCACAAATTTTCAAGTAATTCAAATAGCAAGCAATGTATTCGAAAAACTAAAACTAAATATTGCATTTCAGAGAAACACTAAAATTAACAATTAATAAACATAACTTTTTCGTCAAATCAAAATCAAAAGAAACAATTAATCGAAAATTTAAACGAGACACAAAAAAATTAACGAGATTTTGAAATAAAACCCAAAGAGGTTTAAACTAAGCTAAGTAAAAACTTTAAATAATATACAATTACATCAAGCATTTTTCATAATTATCATGCATAATCGATCGCTTGCTTTTTGTGTTGCTTCAAAAAAATTAAAATGAAAATGAAAGCAAAAAAGACAGAAAAAAAGAAGCCTAAAAAACTATCATATGGTAACCTATTTTGTAATTATTTAGCATCTAACATGCATATACATATATACACACTCAAGTAATCATACATACATATACATATATTGATAATTTTCTACTTAAATTTAATTGAAACGCATAAATCAAAATTAAATTTCCATCGCATTATGAAACGAAAGGCAGAAAAAGAAGAAAGGAAAATCGCCCACATACGACGAGGACATTCAACTTCAACGCACATCAGATCCAACAAGAACTAAGCAAATAAAAATATTCAACAAGAAATGAATTAATATACTAACATTTAAGAGAAACAGTTTAAAACGCATACTAATCACTCGCTCCTTCTTAGCCGAACAAAATATTACGCATACTCATATTATTCATATAAAACGATACGATATACATATATATATGAGAAGAAGACGGGCAGATAAATAAATATCCAAAGATTCAAATTCGTAATCCTTAAGCGCGGCATTATAAACCTAAACGAATACTTCAAATATGTGTATTACTAATTACAAATTACAAAACATATATGTATTAACTAAATATATTAATATTGAATGTATTGAATTGACAAACGACATTACACTAACACACACCCACACACACATTAACACACAGCCCCTCACCCACACTAATACAGTAATTATGCTCCACACCTAATAAGTCTTGACTCCCCTCGCACACAATGCCCAACAACATCTATAAAAACACATCAAAAACACAAATTTGTCAGTTTCAGTGTCATAAAATTCAAGAAAAACAGCAACAAAATTTAAATAAATGCCAATCTATGTTGGATAAAACAAAAAAACACCGTGAATTTTGAAATTAACAATTTATTCTATAATTATATAGTTTACATAGCCAAGCATGTGAAACTATTGCATTTTTCGAATTTAAAAAAGCGCCATCTATGTGTCAGCTGTGATTTGTGTACCAGCTAAGGGCGGTGCTGTGCTTGGCTAGCCTTCGGCAATTATACTTAAGGTGGTCTTCTGGTGTAGAGCGCCGAATTAGGAGTGTTTTTTGACGGCGTGCGAAAAAGAAACAAGTAAGAAAGGCTACAGTCGAGCGAGCCGACTGTCAAAGACTCTTTACTCCTTCTAGTGTCAAATTTTTCATGAAAAAGAGCAATATTCAACCAATTTATCCATGTGAACTATAGACAATAGTTGTTCGATCCGGACTACACTTGGTGAGAATAGTTATAATGGTAACATACACCTACTTAATTCATTATGTGTTGGCTTTTCTAAGCCATATTTCTTTCTCTGATATCAGATTGTTTAGTTTGAATTTGGTTGGATTTGACATCTACTGAAAGTTCTGTTCGCCTGGTATTACAACTGGAATATACAAATTCCCAGTTGAATTCTCAGGCGAAAAGAAATCCACAGTAAGATACAACAGAATTTACAAGAGGCCAGTTAAAACAAAATAATTTTGTGCATGTTAATTCAATGTTAAGTTACTGTTAAGTCAATGTTAAGTCACTGTTAAGTCAATGTTAAATTTATGTTATGTTAATGTTAAGTCACTGTTAAGTCACTGTTAAGTCACTGTTAAGTCAATGTTATGTTAATGTTAAGTCACTGTTAAGTTAATGTTAAGTCACTATTAAGTTAATGTTATGTCACTGTTAAGTCAATGTTATGTTAATGTTAAGTCACTGTTAAGTCACTGTTAAGTTAATGTTATGTTAATGTTAAGTCACTGTTAAGTCAATGTTAATGTAAAGTCACTGTTAGTTTTTGCATGGCGACCTGCTGCTCTTTCTGTTGGCCTGGTATTTCAGCAAGAATTTCTAACGATTTTTGGCGCTGCAGATCGCCGCCATCACGAAAAAAAAAATCCGCGAATGGCCAAAATCGCAAATTTTTCTAGCTGATTCACCAGGCGAACAGAATCAGCAGCAAGCGACAGACTGTAATTTAAACTTAATTACAGAGAGTAGAGTGCGGGAGCACAAACAATAAACAGAGAGTGCTCCATGTTCGCGCCATAAAGCGAACAAACACAGAAACCGTTTGTGCGCTCTGCTGGCTCACGCGTATAATCACACACACAGCGGCAGAGATCTCTGAGCGCAACTAGCGCAGAGAGTGGGAGTCTGCTGTTAATGTTATTGACAGCGAACAAACACACAAACCGTTTGTGCCCTCTGTTAGCGTCGCGAACAATCACACAAACAGTTTGTGCCCTCTGTTAGCGTCGCGAACAATCACACTAACAGCGGCAGAGATCTCTGAGCGCAACTAGCGCAGAGAGTGGGAGCCTGCCTAAGCTGTTAATGTTATTGACAGCGAACAATCACACAAACAGTTTGTGCCCTCTGTTAGCGTCGCGAACAATCACACAAACCGTTCGAGCTCTCTGTTAGCGTCGCGAACAATCACACTAACAGCGGCAGAGTTCTCTGAGCGCAACTAGCGCAGAGAGTGGGAGTCTGCTGTTAATGTTATTGACAGCGAACAATCACACAAACAGTTTGTGCCCTCTGTTGGCGTCGCGAACAATCACACAAACCGTTTGAGCTCTCTGTTAGCGTCGCGAACAATCACACAAACCGTTCGAGCTCTCTTTTTGCGTCGCGAACAATCACACAAACAGCGGCAGATATGGTAATTAGAGAGAGTAGGGCGGAGAGGCTTGCGTAGAGAGCAATTGAGGTAGTTGGTGGGAAACCGATCTGTGTACGTGTATTGCAACCTGCTGACTATTTCTGTTGGCCTGGTATTTCAGCTCAGATTTTAAAGATCCAGGTGTTCATACGGACAGACGGATGGACGGACGGACGGACAGATAGACGGATAGACAGACAGACAGATAGATAGATAGAGAGACAGACGAACGGACAGACAGATAAACTCCCAAACAGCGAAGAGATCCTAAACAGAGAGTGGGTGGTAGAGCGAGGCTGTGCACGTGTATAAACAACCCATTTTGGTTTGGCGGGAAGCCAAGCTGTGCACGTGTATAAACAAACCTTTTCGTTTATTTACTATATATATTGCAACCTGCTGACTGTTTCTGTTGGCCTGGTACCAATTGGAGCAAGAAACTAAATATATGTATGTATGCTCCACGTATCTTTTAATAAGTTTTAACAATTATATACCCTATACATATTTAAATCGATTATCCCACCAACTGATTGTTTAATAACATTGCACTAAAATTTAATTAGAATTATAGGAAGTTTAGTCACACAATCAATATTTGAAGCTATAAAAACAGTGAAATTCTAAACTTATTTCATACCTTATCCAAAAAGTATCCATTTGACAAAGTAATTGGTATTTTGTGTTCAAATTTTCAATAAATTGGATATTTTTTGTAAACTAATATTTGGGTTATTACCATACTGAGTGGAAAATGTAGCGTAAGTGCAAAGTATTTTAATGTACACCAATTTGGTAAGACAAACAGACGATGGGCACTGTAAACAAGCAGGGAATGCAAACAGAACTCCAATAGTCCGATCAGGGGGGATTAGGAGGGCGGTAGGAAAGGGGAGGCATTTGGGTGTGTCCCTATGTCCTTATGCGGCACTGAAGCGAAAAGTTCAACAGGCTGCTCCACTAAATCAACAGAGAGAAAACCGCAAAATGCCGATAAGGGCCATAACACCAAACCAAATACCAATGGCCCAAAGAGCCAACACTGGTAGCAGTTACCAGTTGGCACTTGGCATGGACAGGAAGCCAACTGACCCGCATAGCGGAAAAGCCTTAGGGACAAAACGGGACAGGAATAGAGAAGGAGATAGCGATAGAGACAAGACACACCAGCTAAATAAACAAATGGCTCACATTAAAATAAACGACAAACGAAAACGCTGAAATTTTGTGTACCAAAACTAGGAGTAGACAGTGAAAGAGGAGCAGGACTAGGAGTAGGAAAAGCTGCAGTAGCTGGAGAGAGTAGTTAGGAAGAGGACAGCGAGGGGAAGAGGCGGTAGAGGGAGCTGCCACTTTAGAGGCTTCAGGAGACGTTTGTTGCTATTTAGCTGGCCCAAACAAGCGGGAAGAGAGGTGCAGGGAAGGAACGGGAGCAGGGCAGGAAGGGAGGGAGTTAGGTAGAATTGCTGTCGCTAAATGCAGCCCCAAATATATGTATACACAAGTATACCTATATTGCGTTGACAACAACTCGTGTTGTTATCGTTGTTGTTGTTGTTATCGTACTATCGAATGCACACTAAACATGCAAGAAGCAAACAAACAAAGGAATGGAAAGGGTAGGGGAAGTAGGGTGGGGTGGGGTAGAGAAGGGAATGGAAGGGTGGGTAAGCGAGAGGGAAGTCAAATAATAGGGCGGGAAAAGGTTTTAAAAACTATGTCAACATCGTGCTTTATACCTGGACAATTTAACTCAATAAGAGTCTCTGGTCTGGTCTTGTCTGGCCTGACCTGAAACCGTCTGAACTGCCCTTCTGTAGTTGGCTAAAACGATTGCCGTTGTTCGCTGTCATGCAATTTCGTAAAGCTGACAATGCATGCAATATTGAAATCAACCGAATTTTAGCGCCATATATTTATAGCTCTCCAGAATTTATTATTAAAAGGAGATAAAATGGGCTATGAAATCAGTTTTGGTAGAAGGATAAATTTAAAATTGAATTTTGAATTATTAACATAGAAAGTTCGTTAATAAAAAGTCACTAGATTAGTTGTTCTGCCTCTGATTAAATCTAGACTTAGAACTCTTATAGCAAACATTAGTTTATAAGCAGTCTGCTTAAACTGTTAGCTAAAGCTAGAGCTATGTTTAGACTAGTTTATTTGCTAATCATTTAAACTAAAGTAGATCAAAACAGCTACAGAAACTGATGTTAGCCATAATTCTTTGGCTTTAATAGTTTGGCATTTGCTTAGCTTGAATCAATCATACAACATGTTGATAAAGTAGCCGATTTAACCAAAGAATTATGGAGTTTAAAACCAATTTGATTTCCCTTTGTGCTCTAAAAGCAAATGACTAAAATATTTTCATGTATTAAATGGAATTTTGAATGATTTGAAAAGCTTTTGGCTAATTCACAACTGATGTTTTAATGACTTGGGCAAATACTCGTAAATTAACGCGCTTTTCGAACAAAAGTCATTGTCATTTTATGGGACTTGGAGCCCCCAACGGAGCCCCCAACTGAGCTTTGCAAATGTTTAAAAGGCCAACTCCATTTGAAGCTTTTGTTTGGCTTTATTTTTTGTTATTTTTTTCATTTACTGTTTTTGTTTTTTGTTTGGTTTTTGTCTTATTTATTTCGTTTTTCGTTTTTTGTTTTTTGGTTTACTTTATTTGCTCGTGCTGCATTTGGGTCTAGGGTAGTTAAAGTTTATCTACACTCATTTGGCGTGTTTGTGTTTTTCTACCCATAAACCTACTTTACGAACTCAAACACACACACAGGCAGACTGGTACACAGGTACACACACTGTTTGCAGTCACTGTGCCTGCCCTTTGTTAGTCGTATCGATTTTCGACTACATTTTTATTGTTTCGTAATCTTTGCTATACTGCCGCATATAATTAATTCATAATAAATTAATTACGACATTAAATTATGGTATGCAGGAAATGTATTAACCCTTTAGCAGCCTACAGGGTATGAGGAAAAGTGCTAAAAACTTTTGACAATACAAATTATGGCCTTCAAGCAGTTGTTGCTCTTGTTGTTGTTGCTGTTGTTTGTCTGGCTGGGTTTTGTCTATTTTTGAAACGACAAACAAATAATGAGAATGGAAACAAGCATCGCACACACGCATACACCCACACCCAAAACATTCCTCAAACACACACTCAGAGCTCACTCGTATTTTATACTATCTATAGATTGCTTAAGTATTTTGTGATTTTTCTTAATCATCATAAATTTGAGTTAGTTTTAACCGAGACATTTGGCAGTTGGCCCACACCAACAGACACGGACACAAGCACAAGACGAGGACAAGAACTTTCCCAACCGACGGAAACATCAATAAATTAGAAATGTTTAACTCAACTCAGCTTTTCTGCTCTTCTCTTTTTTTATTGTAGTTTAGGTGGGCGGCCATCAGGGGTGGGGCCAACCAGGGACAAGCAGGGCCAACCAGGGCCCCAAATGCACTGTCAAACTAACAAAACTTATTGTCTACGTGTTGCGGCACACAGCAATTTCTGTATTCTGATTTTTGTGCGTCGTGACGCGTCGTCTCATTTGGATTGTCTCTTGCCATAATTCTAGGCATTTAATGGCCGACTTCTACTCGACTGACATTGAAGATACCTCACACTGCTAACTTATTGCCTTCAACCAAAATAAAAGCAAAGAAATTCCAATCCAATTCCATTGGGGGGAAGTGCCATTAACGAGGGTTGACTGTAGCGGATGCTGCGCATGTCGCAAATCCCGCAAATCAAAGTCAACCAAATCTTTTGGCAAGGGATGCGAAACCATTTTGTAAAAAGGTGGCACGTACTCCAGCAGAGACGCCATTTTGTTGTGTATATATTCGCTTATAGGGCGATTAAATTTATGTATATTTTTATTTAATAGAATTTTTTAGAATAGAATATTTGGAAAGCAAAGACAATTATAATCTGAACTGGGGACTAAAATTAAGCTTATGAATAACTATTACTCTACTTATATTCTGCATTTACTATTTAAAGAGCATTAAGTTTAAAACATATAAAATATTATACTTTAATTTAAGACATTTATTTATTAAATTGCATTAAATTTAATTAAATTTGATTTATGAAGATTCATTTGTAATAAATATTTAAAGGGAATAAAATTTAAAACATGTCAAGTATGTGATTAAAGTATTTGATTTTTAAAAAGGTAAACAGCAAATAGTTTAAAACAAATTTAATGTTTAACTGTTATGTAGCAACACTTAAATATTTTATAAATATATTTCTAAACCTGCTTGAAATTCAAACAAATCGATTTTTATTTGAACTCTTTGTTTAAATAAACCCTAATTAAATGTTGCATAAAAGGGGACTCTCTGTTAAGAGTGTTGCAGGCAAACGTCATCACTACTAACCCCACTGCCCCGCCCCCTAGCCACAACACACCCACACACACGCACACACACTCAACACTAGGAAGCAATGCCAATTAACGTAATTAAATGATGCGTACACAGACAGCAAATACTTGACAAGGAGTTCGCTAGCCCACACCCTGCACACACACACACTCACACACATACCACTATATTTATATACTATATGCTTTGCTTAATTAATTTGGGACATGACATGCTCTTCAGTTTGTTATTTGTACTTGCAGTGCTCCATACTGTTCCATTTAATGTTTCAATTGGGAGTTGGTAGCTGGGAGGCAGGAGGAAGGCGAAAACTATGCAGTCTCGTCATGGCAACACCAGGAAACCAATCAACAATGGCTCTAGGAAAGCAACAAAGCAACAAACAAAACTACAACAATGAAACTATCACTCGATTATGTCACAGGATATGCGGAAGCCGCCAAACTGTCGAAACAGGAAACCAACAAAGAGTCCTTTGGGGGCCAAAGCAATGCCAACTGCCGAAACGGCAAATGCAAATAAGTGTGTCATTAAGCAGCCATAACTGTCATCGACTAAACAAAATGGATTCTTGGCCATCACAATTTTTTTGTTGCCAAAAAGTAAGACTACGTTGCGTATACGCAATGCCATATGAGCCGCACTCTGTGAAATTTCCCAACGGAGCTTTTCACGTGCCCACTAAATTCCTCATCTGCCCACCGACGCCACCCTACTGGTATGCGCATGTAGGGAATATGCTTATTTGTTCAACTTTAATACACGTTTTACACGCGCCGAAATTATGCTAATCCCGTCCATTTTGTTTGGTCACTCGCCGGATTCGTAGCCTGCAGTTATAGTCGTACACCCAAAAAAAGAAACACACAAAAATTATATGCCATATCCTGGGCCACATTTAATTACAGTTATTTGGCGGGTGATGTTGCCACTTTCGGCGGTCATTAAGGTCGCTATATCTTGAATTTGCAGCAGCAAGGGGCACATTTCACAATATATTTTATGTGCCACGCACTAATTAAACTAATTACAACAATTTAGGCAGCCATTTAAAAGGCACAGTCAAGTCAAGTCCAGCTGTGCACTGCCTGGAGTTTAGTTCCTTAGATACACAATTCTTCTGCTAGCTGTATCTCAAACCGATTGAAATTCTGCGTAAATCGGCGGTTACTTCTTTGGCCTAGTTTTGGGTTGGTTTTGGCAATCTATCATTTAATTCTGTAGCTGTCGCAAGTGGCTAGAACTTGGCACAGGGTCAACAACTTGAACAAGGCTAAACTTGGCGCTAACAACTCAGTCTGCGTACCAGGAAGTGTGTGGACATGTTAGCCGATTTATAGCTGTAAAAAGGGTAGATCGTTGTTGAGTCGATTATACAAAGCAGTAGAGCTATTTGGCTATTTGACTACTTAATCTAAAAAGAGTTTAAGCTTAAAAAATTTAATTTTCATCAAATTTATAGTACTCCCTCTATTAAATAATTTTTTAAAATGTTTTTCTTAAAATAAATTCCTTTCTAAATAGCTTTAAATAAGCATGCTCCATCTTAAGTCACTAAAAATTGCGAAATTGTAGTTTTAAAAACTGTTTTTAGCCTCTTCTTTAGCCTTTTTAACAATAACTAGCCTTTTTAGCCCTTGAAATGCTAGCCGCACTAGCAACAGCGACGCTTAAGTGCCGCAAAATATGCAAAACAAACGAAATAAATTCAAATGCGTTTTGGCAGCGCTACTCGTAAATGTATGCCAGCTAAAATTAATTACAGGTAATAACGTCATTCCTGTCCGGCTGTGCTTTTTTGCGAGAGAGACAAGGAAAGGGGAAGGGAAGGAGGTAAGGGGCAGGAAACAGTAGTAAGGGGCAAGTAGGCTGTTGCCAAAAACAATCGGCGCTGACTTTGAGGACAGAAATCCAGCTGAAATACGAGGTACGGCAAATAGAAATAAATGCGACATACTTTTAGGCGCCGCGGGTTCAACTGAAGCCAGCAAAACAATTGCGTGTATTTGGGCGATTAACATGATATGCGGAAATTTCTCTACTGCAATAATACACACACAAACAAAGGCACACTCACACACACACACAGGGCAGATAGCCAGCAGTTGAAGCAAAACAGAGCAACAAATGCAAATACTTAAACGTGGTACTGTTAATGCGCAGGCGTCGTAACAGCACTCAAGCCTACATACACACACATATACATATATGTATGTATGTATGTACACACTGTGTACGAGCAGTGAAGTAATTATGCTGGTGTGAGTTCATTTCATTTCTATTTGCTCGCTTTTCGCGAATAAAAATTATATTGCACGAGTCGATCTCGTTCATGTACATGTGTGTGAGTGTGTGTGTCTTGGTCGAGAGACTTCGTGCCTGGACATGCGAGGACATGTCATTCAGTTGCTGCTGCTCTCAGGGTCTGCCAAGTTGGCACAGGAACTGAGTGCTTAGTACCCATAGTGAGTGTGAAAATCTAATTGAATAAAACTAACTCAAAATAAACCAATAAATGCTACAAAACAAGTTAAAGAAACTACTCAAACAAGTCAAAGA
This sequence comes from Drosophila dunni, assembly GCA_018152125.1. NCBI lineage: Eukaryota > Metazoa > Arthropoda > Insecta > Diptera > Drosophilidae > Drosophila > Drosophila dunni. The sequence continues at coordinate 7,693,641 of JAECXC010000339.1, read as the reverse complement.
TATGGCCACTATATAGCACACTCATTCAGTACAAATCCACTAAATTCCATAGCATACTTTTCAGAGTACTTAAAATTAATATGTGAATATAAACTGTATATTTATGTATTTTATTTAATTACTGGCTTATTCAAATCGCTCTGTTTCATATGCAAATATTATGACAAATTTTGAGCAAATTGCTGCCAAATTATGCCACGAAAATCTCTCAAGATTTTCTGAAACTGTGAAAATCCAAGGCGAAAACTAAAACTGAGGCAGCTCTAAAGAAAAACTACAATAATAACATAAATGATACGAAAATAACAACACGGCAAATTTTGTGCTCTTAAGAAATACCAAAACTAATCTACGCTAATAAATTTTAAAAAGAATTAAAAAAAAAAGAAAAACAAAAACAAAAAACAAAAAGATTTTACCGCGCGAACGAAAAACTTCAGACTAAAATAAGTTTATTTTGTATGGAATGAAAATGAAATGAATTAAAAAATCAAAAACAATTTGAATCAACGTTGTGAAGCAGATTTTATTATGAAATGATTTGAGTATATATATATACTATATATCTAAGATTATTATGGGATGATAGCGCTTCCTGGTGTCCCACGTAGAAAATTCCAGTTTACGACCAAAAAGTATTTATACATTTCATGTTTGTGGTGAGTAAAGCTTTTATAAATAAATTAAGCACTTTGTAAAGCACAGCGACAGTTTCTAGTTTTCATATCACTTTTTCTTTTCCCAGTCGTTGTTGTTATTTATTTTTTATTTTAGTTTTCTACTTTTTATGTTAATGTGAGAGCGTGGGCGTCGCGTCTTTTCACGCTCTTCTTATTGCATTTTGTGTGAAATTGGTTGTATGTTTTGAGTATTTTTTTTGCCATACCCTGTAGTAGAATGAAGCTGCCAAAGGGGTGTTTAAAACAGTGGGAAAAGGGAGCAGATTTCCAAAATAAGCAGTTAAGTTAAGGGCGTGTCTACTTAAACATTATTTTAAGTAACACTCGAAGAAGACATTTAAAAACTCTTTTTAAAATATTTAAAAAAATGTATAAAAATTATTTAATAATTTTTAAATAAGCTTTATAATCCACACTAGTATTTTATTTACTTAACTACAAACTAGCTTTATTTTCTTTAATATAAATATTATTTTAAGTAACACCCGCAGAACACAGTTAAAAAATTCATTTTAAAATATTTAAAAAATATATAAAAATTAATTAACATTTTTTAAATAAGCTTTATAATCCACCCTACAAAACAGCTTAATTTTCTTTGGTATCAACAGTTCTCTTTACAAGGTATCTACTGCTTCAAACCACCCCCTTCTGTCCATTCCCTACATACACAATTTAATTTTGTTTAAGTGTTTAGAGATTTATTATCATGTCTATAAAATCTTGTCTTTGGACAAAGAGCATCAGCAATTAAAATGTTTTAGAAAAAAAGTAGCCAAACTACATAACTACTTGTGGTTAGTCCAACACTTAAAATGCCAGGTGAGGCGAGGGGCGATAGGGCACAGGTGTGAGGAGGGAATAGCTGAATAAAATGTCTCAAGTCAGCCATCAAAGCATTGTGCAATTTTATGAACCATATAAATTTAATTGGCCTGTCCAGGCATACTTCCAAGTCTCTAAATATTATGTGTGTGTTTTATGAATTTTAACGGCAATTTTCTAAAAAAATAAACAACCAAAAATTATAGTATAGCTTAGTATTAATTTACTGGTATAGCAGCAATCGTTGAGCTGAGCATCTACTTAATCTTATTAGCTGAGCTATCTGAGCCGCATCTTTGGGGCCAATCAAGAGTCAAGAGTGTGGTCAACAGCTGTTGTAACTCATCCAACTGGTTCATCGGGGCACCAGAGTCAGGTGTCTTTCAAGGAATGCATGAAAAAAAAAATATATTTTTACATAAAAACCAAATCAACTGCTTAAATAAAAGCCAAAAAAATGGATAGAAAGAGAGCTAGAAACAAAACAACAGTCCAGTCGAAAAAGTCACAAAATACTGGCAACAACAAATGCTAATGTCAATAAATTAAGTCAACAAAAGTGACCACGAGAGTTGCCCGCAATAAAGACAACTACTACCGCTTCTAAGAGGGAGCGGGAGAGAGGGAGGGAAGAGAGGGAGGTACGATCGGGCGATCGGTTGATCGCTGCGGACTCTACAAGAAATCAGAACAGGTTTGTCTAGCAGACAATGAAAATTAAACCTCAATTTAGATTCAACGTTTCGAATTCGTATTCGTTTTCGTATTCGAATTCAGATTTAGATTCCAATTCCAATTCATCTACGATCTTTGAGTTCCATTTGTAGCCAAGAAATTTACATTCCGGCCAGTTGAACCGTTTGAACAGTTTCGACTGTTGACTGTTGGACGGACAACACCTTTGATTTCACCTGCATTAGTTTCCCTCCCGATAGGTAACGCCGTTTTACTTAATTTATTCTAATTGCTTGTCTCTCCATCGCCCCATCGTCCCATCGCTCCATCGATACTAATTTCCAAACGTGCAGCTGCAGTCGTTTCAGCCACTCCTCATTGGTGTAACCAAAATTACTTAACTCCACCTGAAAGCCCAAACGGCTTAAAGCCAGCAACAAGTTTGACACACAAATTAAACACAAAAAAAAAGAAGTATTAATAAATGTTATAAAAATAGACAGAGTTACGATATAGTTATTAAACGTTTAACTTGTCAGTTTTAATTACTATCTAGGAGATTTATTTTAAAGATAACTTTTAGATAGGAGCTTTTAAGCTGCGCTCGGTGGGAAATAAATCGAGTTAATTGTGTCCAATTTGCACTGAATTTAAAGGAGTTGCGATGCAAATTTTATATGTTAAACTTGATAAAATAAATTTAAAAAGTATAAATGAAATGCATATTAAATTATATAATTTAGTTTTTAATTAAGCTTGTGGCTTTTTGAGCCTTTTACTACTAGTTCCTTTCCAAGTTAAATAATTTTAAAAAACTATTTAGTTTATTTATTACAATTTCAAGTACTTAATTTTAAGTTACGTAGTATCTTCTAGTCGTTCATTCTTTTGTAGAGCAACTGCTGTGGAATTTACTAGTCAGTCACTTCCAGTTGACGCAAATTTGGAATTCCCAAATAAAAGTTTACAAACTTTGTGCTCAATTAGTCTCAATATGCAAATGAAATCAATGGAATTCCGTTGCGTTCGATCTTTCGCTGATCACAACAGGCCATTAGCTATAACTCTGCGTGTGTGTATGTTTGCACAGTGTTGTAAAACGTACGACATGTAGCAGAATGAATTGAAACACGCTTGTCGACAACTAATCAACTCGATTATTCTATTTGCTGTTGGCCACATTTTGTTGTGGCTGGAATTGATGTAAACTTTAATTTATGTTCATATACAAACATATTTCTAGAATTTATTGCCTTGGCAAGAATGCGACTTGAGAGTGGCGAGTTGCGAGTTGGCCAGGCCAAAACTCGGTTCATAATCCACAATCCAAGGCAAATCCCAAGTCTTTTGGTAGGTGCAGGCTTTATCGCACGTGCTGTGGCATTTGGCGAGGCCAATATTAATTGTTATGACGAAAGAGGTCTTAGGGGTGGTGCGGTGAGGTGAGGTGGTTCGGCGGTGCGGTGGTTTTCTGCTGTAACGCTTAAAAATAGTTTGGTCTATGTAAGTAAATTATTATGACTTTCACGCCCCGGGCAATGTTTACAACACGTCACAAACTCACACACATACACACACACGCGGCACATGATTAATAGTCAGCATGTGAAACATATTCTTTCATAAGTATCTTTGAGATACGCTCTTGAAAATATGTAGAAGAAAAAAACTGTTAACCGTATGCCAGATATTATGGCTATGATGATTATTATTATTATTGAATGGAGCTGGGACCAGTTAGCCTAAAGCAGAAGCCAATGAACCGCAGACGGCAACGTTTGCTTGACAGCTGCAGATACAGATACTTTTGTCTATATCTTTAACTGTCAATTGTTGTGTTGTTCTTGTTGCTGCTGTTGTTGTTGTGTGCGTCTGTTGCTTATGCTTATTATGACAACACTCAATTGCTCATGTGACGCCTGAAAGTCGAGCATTTGTATCTCAGTAACTGAGTATCTACATGTGTAGCTAAGCATATGAGCTTCCGCATATGAGTGTGCGCGTGTGCGTGTGTGTGCGTGTGTATCTATGCCAGCTAGCTGGCCATTGTGAAAGTGAAAACCCACAAGTGTTCACATTTGCTGCCCTCAGCCAAAGTTAATATGAGTTACACATAATTGAGTTAGCTAAGTGTCATGAACAAGATACATATTTACACATCTTTAAATGTAGCTCTTTTATATACGTATCTGAATGAAATTTTGGAAAGTTTGCCAAGCCATAAATCACATATGAAATCAAATATTTATACGCATATGAGAGCAAGGGCAATTAAAGACACAAACACACACATTCCAATTGACACGTCATCATTGTCATCAAGCGACAATTGATGATAATGGGCTTAATCAATTTAACAATTATCACAACATTTCTATTGCCCATAAAATGCAACTTTCTTTCATTAAATAAAGACCTTACTCCAGACAGAGAGAGAGAGAGGGGGGAGACCTCAATCGCGGGCCATAACAAATTCCAAATAACCGAAACAAATTCTGGCAAACCTTTCTACCTACGAGATACATAGATACTTTGTACTTTAAAGTGTTTGCACCAGTTACGCATACGCAATTTGGGAGCTCAACTAATGTGCATTTTATGGCCACTGCAATTGCATTGAATTGAATTTTAATTGTGCACAAAAATAGACAGTCCAAGTCCCTGTAATAAAATAAAACAAAACTCAAGCATTCGACACGCATATAGAACACTTTGGACTGGACTGGAGTGGAGTGGACTGAACAGGGCACAAATAGAATTGCGATTACAAATTCCACTCATTTACCATAAATACAATGAATAAAAATAGGGAAAGGTATTGTCCAGTCTATGTCTTTCCAGTCAGTCTATGACTCTTTTCTCCCCTTTCCCCCATTCCCCCCTTCCCCACTCTCCCACTTTATTCTTTATGTTAAACCCATAGATTTGTATTCAGAAACTGACCAAGTGGGTCTGCATACGCAATTTATATCACGAGGTGAGGCACATGGAAATTATTTGTCACTTCTTTGTTTGTGCTCCCAAAGGCCTTTGTCTATCAAACAATTGAATTCCCTTTAATCATTAATAAACCTCTCTTTTATAACTAAATAGTTTCTTTATCTTAAGATCTATAACGGTTTTACGTAGCACAGTTTGTTCCACTTTGGGCATAATATTTGCAGCTAAGGAATTCTTGTGTGCTGAATTTTAACTAAGTAATAAATATTTATAAATTTCTCCTTAATAAGTTATTTAATTGGTGTTTGTTAAATATTATAAAATATTAAATAATCATAATATTTGTTGCCAAAGATTAATAAAAAGAGCCAGTAATGTAAAGCTACTTAATAATACAATTTTTACTCTTATTATTGGTAGTCGTAAAGTATTTTTAATTAATTAGTTAAAGTTTTTTCATGTCAAATAAATGGTTAATAATTAAAGAATATTTCTAGGTTCTAAAATATTTTTTTTTGTGGTCAATATAGTAATGTTTTAGTAATATAGTAATGTTTTTATAGTCCAGTTTAGTTTATTTATCAATATTTAACATTTATTTTTATTAACAAAGGGCAGGCACCCTTTTAATATTAAATAATAAAGAATTTTGTCTACACTATTGAATATTTCTTCATTACTATCTAATATAAATTAATATATAGGTTAAATTTGATCTCAATAATTCACTTCAAAAATATGTAATTTTAAATTACTAAAATTAAAAGCTTTGTTTTGGCATATCAATTCCTGTGCAGCTACTTCTTATAGTGCTTCTTATGTGCTTATATGCCTGTCTTTTACAGGGTATGCCTGCCTATGTATACATATGTAGCAGGAGCTATAACAATGAATTCTGTTTTCAGTTTTGAAATGAATTTTAAAATAGTGGGTCGTGGCATACACGCTAAATAATTTATATGCCAAATACAAACACAACAAAACACACACAGAGCAGTCCACAAACTCGTACTCGTACTCGACTCTTACTCGTACTCGTAGTTAAAGAAATAGTTCAATGAATTGTTAAATAGAATTGTTCAATGCATTAACCCAAATTGCATGCTGTAATGGTATAAAGAAATAAATAATTTAATTTTATAAGCATCAAATATTAATTGTTTAGCTAAACAATGATTAATTCTATTGTCGAATTTAATAAAGTAGTCACAGAATTCTGTTATTGTTGTTGGTTGTGATTTTGAATCACATTCTGCGGTTTGTTCGTTGGCTGCTTTCGTTTTGTGCCCTAAAATACTAAAGAAAAGCATTTTTGTGCTTTTGCCAACGATAGAGAGAGTGCCAGAGAGAGAGATGGAGAAATTACGTTGAAAACGAGTCACATTTCAAAATTGACACTTCAAACGCAACGCTGCCAAGTATCTTAAAGATACGCGCAGTACCCACTTACTACACACATTTAAAAGACAGGAGACGGGAGACAGGAGACAGAAGGAGAGCAGCAAGGGAAGGGAAAGGGGGGCAGGGCCAGAGGAAGACTACAAAATGCTAACTATGCACAACACCCAAAACGAACTGAACTGAACCAAACCGAACCAATCCGAAACTCGTAAGCATTTAATTTTGGCCTTTTTTTCCTGTGCTCCGCTGTGTTGAGTAAACGGAATCAAGAAAGACCCAAACAATTAACAGCAGATAAGCGGAAAAGTCATTTGACGATGTCTCATTGTTGTTGTTGTTGTTGTTGTTGTTGCTGTTGTCGAACTACTTAAATATTTTAGTTTTGAGAAAAATCAAAGCAGAGACAGACAGACAGACGGACGGACAGAGGGACTGACTGACTGACAGTCGGATAGTTCAATGACCAAAGAGCTCGGGTCGCTTTCAGCTTTCATCAATGGTCGCGCTACATTGGCCACAAGGCGACAACCACGACGGTGACGACGACGACGACGACGACGACGACGATGATGATGACGATGACGACGCTCTAGTAGATATCAGCTCAAAGCATAGATACAGATTGAGATACATATGTAGCTGTGCATAAGTAGTTGTAGGGGACACTCATCAGCTGCACCGCTTGACGTTTTTTCTATGGCTTTGCCACAGTGTGCCGAGCAGAGGGGCAGCAGAGGGAGCCATCGGGAGCAGGGAATCGGGAATCGGCAGCCAGAGTACAAAAATGTCACACGCAGCCGCCGCATTTAGTTCAATTGCATTACAAAAGGCAGTCGGAGCGAGCAAAAATACAGATACAGATACAGATACAGATACAGATACAACTTATAGATACATTTATAAAGCCTAAAGAAAAGCAAACAAACAGTGGAAAAGATCATTGGCAAAGCAAAGCAAAGCAAACGCTTCAAATCACTGAAAAAATTGTATCTTCTTGTTGTTGTTGTAGTTCTCTGTTGTTGTTGTTGTTGTTGTCGCTATTCAACAATTTTTACCGTTGACATTCTATTGAAAAGTATTCGGAAATTGTAACGACGCGTCGAGAACGTCGCCTTGTATTTGAATCTGCATCTAAATCTGTGTATCTGCATCTCTATGCGCAATTGTATCTATACAATTGATCAGCGTCATCGACTCGCTTGAAATACCAATCGACTTGAGTCATTTCACTTCACTTCCCTCCAATTCTTAGTTTTATATCTTTCACTTTTAGCCATCACTTTAGCTGGTTAGTTGAGCACTCACTTACAATTCTGTTGGCAGATGACTAATTTCCACACTTCCAACGAACTATGAGCCATCGATGTGTTAATTGTGGAAAATCTCTGTGTCATTTTATAGCTACATATTTCATCTTTTTATTAAGATTAACAAATTTGCAGTTGATTTGGCAATTTTGCAAACCTAAGGTAGTTTCGTAAGATAATCATTTAGTACTAAAAAGGGTATACTAGTTAAAATAATTTTAAAACGCATCCTTTGAGTTTTAAGACCGCTTACTCAAAAGGAGTACAGAGGTCTATTAGGCTTGTCAGAAGTCAAATGTTCCTAGCCCGTAGAAAGCGCGTTTCCGACCACATAAAGTATTTATTCTTGTCTGTCCGTTCGTATGAACACTTGAATCTCAGAGACTTTAAGACTTAGAACCCTAATATGGGCATGAAAACATTATAATTATCCGGTATATCCAGTAGTTCCCATAGGAAAAATCTTTTAAAAGTGGGATATTTGTATGAAGACATGTTTAATTGGTTGTTCAATTGCATTGCACGCATTTGTGTGTATATCATTGATGATTATAACTATCCTACCCAAGTTTGGTCCCGATAGGACAACTATATCCCATAGCTCCCACAGGACAAATCGATTCAAATTTGTTTGTATGGAAAAATACGCAATGGAATAGTCGGCTCATTCGTCTATAGCCATTTTGTTTGATCATGACCATATCGTTAACATCATCAACTTATTACATACATTACATGAAATAAGTTGATGATTAATATAGGAAATTAATAATTGTGCAAATTTTAAAATTTTTTATAAATAATTATGATTGTTCATTCATTCTACTTGCCTATTTTATTAAACTTTTTACTTTTCTTTCTATTACTTATCCGAGAGCTTCACTATGAAATTAATTTCTTATATCAATCCGGAATAACTATTATATATTTAATCAAAGAGTTAGTGTTTACGCCACAGAAAGCCTTAGTCAATGTTTAAAGCTTATGTAATTATTGCAGCTAAACAGTTATGATTTAAAATAAATAACTTGAAACTTGTGTTGCTTCCGAGATGCACAATAAAGACAAATCGTATGCATGTTTGTGTATACATATACATAGGTATGTATGTGTGTGCGATATGTATGTTAAATGTAAGTATGTATGTATTTAACATATGCAACATTTAATTTGAATTTGTCAGTACGGCACATTTTTTTCGTACGTTTTTTGTTTTTGTTTTCATTTTGTTTTTGTTTTTTTTTGTCGCAACGGAAGTTGTGGCAAAAGTTCAGAAAATGCATATAAAATACGAATGTGATTACAAATACGATTGCGTCTGTATGTGTGTGTGTGTGTGACTGGGTGTGTGTGAGTGCGAATTCGAGTGCAGAGAGACTCGTAATGCTGACTGCAAAACTTTAATGAATAGCAACATGAATTGGCACAATCGAAATGCTTCATTAGTTGCGAGCCGGGCCAAAAGCTGCAGTTGCTGCCAATCCAATCAGCTGTTTGTGGCAGCGCCAAATCCTGGTCGTCTGGCACCTTCCGGTTCTCTAGGCCGAGCCAAAAAAACACCTGCAACCCCGTCTGGCGGGTCTGTCAGGCGTGTATTAATTTCTTTACACACACACACGCACACTCGCACACACAGAGACCACTGTAAGCAACAAGTTGCAATTGCTGTTGTTTGGCATACACTAACTGAAGGGTTGCACACGAATTGTTGGCCAGTTTGACACCTAAACATATTTACTAATACTTAAAACGCTTCTACTTAAAAGCTAGGGTATTTCCTCGTCGAGTTGGCTTTTCTGCCTGCTGTTTCTTGTTTAATATGCAGATTGTGTCGCTGACTTTAATACTTTGTAACGTCGTCGATCATTTCGCTTGCTGTCCGTCCGTCTGCCACTCTGTACGTTCGTCTTTCCGTCCGTCTGTCTCGCTGCCCGCCCGGCTGGTGGCATGCAACGTTGGAGCGTTGCAGAAAAGCATGTCGTACAAGCGTTGTCGTCTTGTAAACTTGCAACACAAGCAACATGCGACCATGCAACAACTACACCAACAACTACAACAACAACTACAACTCCAGTCCCAGTCCCAGGCAGGCACAAGGTGGCACTCAGAACGCAGTCGTTTCCTTCCACAGATTTCCTTGGCCACAATTTTAATTAAAAAGAAGCAAAAAGAAATAAAATACGGTGCAGCAAATAAATTGCAAAAAATAAAAATAAAACACTGGAATAAAATTAATAAAAAGGCAACCAAAATAAAAAGAACAGCTAGCTAAATTGTGAGAGGCCGAATATGAGATACACTTTAGACAGTTACATTTAAGTTTCAATAATTTATAGTTAAATTAACACAACTATTAACCATTGAACCCATGAAATAGTTTATTAATGTTATTAGTTGATTAATTTGGCTACTATTTATCTGTTTCCAAACCTAAATTAGATAAAAATTCTGTAGTTAATAGAATTTTAAAACTAGTTTGAAAGGCATTTCATTGCTCTTTGTTTTTGTAGACTTATTTAGTTAGCAAAACATTTATTAATTTCCATAATTTGTCAGCAGGGCAACAATCAAATTGCTTACAACTAAGTGTAGTCCCGTTCACTTCTGGTCTACCCTTCTTAGGATAGTGTATATTACTTTCTGTCAAGTTTGAATTACGTTTTACAAGAATTTACAGATTGCCAACATCAATTTTAAGCAAAAGAAAGCCTTATGTATATAGAATTATACTGCGGAATCATGAGTCCTCTACATTAACTGAGTAAATCCGTAATTGTTTGTTATGAATAACATAAATAATTCATTAACTTAGTAAAGAAATAAAACTAGTTAAATGATAATAATGTATGACTTAATAGTAGATAAAATAATATAAATAATAATTATGACAATTAAATTCTTTGTATTAATAGAATATAAAATAGAATTTTTACTAAATATAAAGAAACTTATACTGAAGATATAAATAATACTTATATATACGGTATTATATATATTAATAAAATAATAAACTAATTTAAAGTATCAACAATAATATAAAGCAGTAATTAAAATATTTATTACAAACGTTTCTAGTAACTTTGCTTTACAAGGCTTCGATCTAAGCTTTCCCAATAGCCCAATAGCTCTGACTGCCCCTCTACACCCCATCTTCTTGTCTGTCTTCTTTACAGTTCTCTATTCCAGCTCCCCACTCCGCCCCTGCCTGTGGTATGCTGCAGTTATGTATGGGGCGTGGTCCAACATCATGTGCAGTTAGTTATGCTCACACACCACATACAGTTGAGTTTTGTAGTATGTAAGTAGCCAAGGGGTTGTGTGAGTAGCTGTGTGTGTAGCTGTGTGTGTAACTGTGTGTGTGTGTGTAATGCGGTTTCCTCTTATCGTGAAGTGCGGGTTCAAATGTTGATAACCCATGACAACTGTGAGTTGTCAGCAAAGCATTTACATACATAATTTCAACAACAAGCCCAAAAACCAAATGGGAAACCAAATGGGAAAATCGTTTAAAAATGCAAATGCCGCCACATCGACCAAATAGTATTCAAATCAGTCCATGGGTCGTCGTCAACCTCGAAGTCATCGTCGTCATCGTCATCGTCACAGTTGTTGTAGCTGTAGTTGTTGTTGTTGTTGTTCTTATTGTTGTTTTACTGTAGTTGCTGTTGTCGTTTCCTGGCGCTGCATTTGTCAAACGCCGCGGAATTAATGAACCGCAACGGCAACGCCGATTTGTATCTCATGGATACTGCAGCAATAACAATAACAACAGTAACCGATACAGATACACACACAAATACAACACTAAAACTCTAACTACGAGTACAAAGCATATTTAGTGCGGACTTTAGCACGCGTGAAATATTTTCACATGGCACTTAATTTATTTGCAGGGCTCGACCCCAGCCCCTAACCGCACCCCCTTCCCCTCAACTCTGCCCAGCCCCTGAGCACTACCCCCTCGCCAACCACTCCAAATTCTAGCCGTTTCCAGCTGCTAGCGACCCACGTGCTCGCTACACAAACCGAAACTGGGCAACTGGCAACTGGCACCTGGTCACCTTGTGTTCTGCTGGTGCCACGCTGCCCTCCCTCTCCCCCCATAATCCCATAAATATCACCTTTTGTGCAACGTTCGTTAGTGATTTTTTTTTTCTATGCCCCGTTTCTTATTTTGTTGCAACTTGCCGTCAATTTGTTTGCCAATATTTGACAGCCAGTGTCGCGTATCTCAATAACCCCGCTGAGGTTTACCAACCATTTATCTATATATGCACATAGAGATACAAAAAGATATATAAGTTTATAGTTGGACGTCGTGTAGGCATGCCAGGAATTTCTCCAATAACTTTGGAGTTCAATTAAAATTCTGTGTGTACGGCAAATTGAAAATGGGTTAGGTCTGTTTACATTTTAAAGCGTTTATACGTACGGACTTTTAATGGAAAACCGAAGTAAAGCAGCCCATAATTGGTAGAGAAAAGCTTAGAACTGGCTAAATCTTCAATGAGAGATGGAGAACTGGTTCAAGTTTAAGCATATAAACTAAGGAGATCATAAGGAGACATGTATTAAGTGTTATCCACAAAGTCCTCCATCTTAAGCAACTTTTTCTTACACACCGTAAATGATATTTTACTTAACACTTAATGCTCAGCGAGTTAATGATACTCTAATGGATCGCATTTGAGTACTCCATGGCCAAAGAGACACGTATGAACGCAGTTAGCACGTGTGGACTGTCAATCATCGGGGAATGTAGTCGTATGTCTATAGTATATATCCGTCTCGAGTGTGTCATTGTTGGAGACAGTCGGTAGTATTAGAATTGGTAAGTGTGTGCACATTGTATAGTTTTAGTATGTAATTTTAAAGCCAGCGCTGTCATACTATTTGCCCATTTGCCTATTTGCCCAGAGGCCAGAGACCAGAGACCAGAGCCCACAGCCCAGAAGAACACACAATTGTCACTGTAATCAATTTCCAAACTGTCACTTTGACATTCGAACATCTATTCTTTTTTCCACACTTATTCTAGGGTATGCTAGTCTAATGCCCAAGAACTCAAGATGTGCCAAATGTTGTAGACAAGACGTCTGTGTTCCATTTAAAAAAGACTTGTAGTCAAAATAGGTGTAGGTGTGTGTGTGTGTACCTTTGGTATTATGTATTTATCATAAAAAGCATTTTATCGCTTCCAGTTCAGTTTGCTCCACCCGTAAGAGCAAATATTTGTTCATTTGTTTGTTTGTTTGCTTGTTTGCCTGTTTGCCCCATTGTTTGTTTGTCGCCTGTTCAAGTATTTGTATGCATTTTGTAGGTGGCACTCAATTGTCGTCGTCACCATACCTGGTAGCTAGAACAAAAGACACTGCTCACTTTATCAGCATGAAAGTAATACCCGTACTTTAGACTGACAGTTAGTCGGAACTGGACAGGAAACAATAGACTAGGCCAAGTTTATAAATAACTTCAAAGTAATCTCAAATATCAGCTGCCTAAAAAGACAGCTCTATTAGACTGGTCATAAATAGACTTTAAATGATTTATTTGTGTACTTCAAGTTTTAATTATATTCCACATTTATTTAACTTCTACCTCTTACTAACTAAATCTCTACTCAACGGGTCGTATCATCATGTGCACCTGCTTATAGCCATAGGTGTCGCCACGCCAGTGTGCCCAGGTAATGCCACGACCGTACTGGTCCTTGTTGTACTCACCACCGAAGTACAGTCCATTCAGATTGCTATAAGTGGTGGACTTGTACCACCAGGCACCCGTGTAGTGCACAGCACAGTTGGTAGTGCTGTTGTCGTTATCCCGATCGTAGGTTGAGAACTTGGCATTCTGATGGTATCTCAGTCCGTCGCCAGCCGAGCCCACATATGTGCCCAGCACATTTAGGCCATACGAATTAGCCTCATTACCAATGGCAAATCGATCGTACCGGGCAAAACGATGTTGCCCCTCAAAGTCCACTAAATGTACATACAGTTCCTGTTCCTTGGCTATGGTGAGAGCATTTAGTGTATCCAATCCTATCCAGAAATCCTGATCCAACTCTCCGAAGCCCTGCTTATAGGATGTCCAGTCCCTGTAGAAGTTCACACTGACATCTGAACGTCTTTGTATGACCAACCAGGGAGACCCGGCTAGATTTATGTCACAATACACGGAGATCACTTGACCATCCACATCGATCTTGTTGATGCCATTCTTTTTGGGCTTGGCAGCGGTACACGAATCGGGATACTTCTTCTTCAGCTGATCAATGACTGATCCTACAGCGGCAGAGGCCACGCCCAGCCAGAAGACGGCCAAAAGTATGTAGAGCAAAGTTTTCATTATGAAATTGAATTGAACAGTAACTGATCATGTCGTGTCTCTTTTATACTAGTACCACAAACTATCATTCTTTTTTTAGTTACTTGATAAGATTTGTTATAAAATTTACAACGGGATTAATCGGTTTTGTTGTTTGTTTGGCTTTTTTATCGCTGGATTAATCCATCAGCTATAAAGTGCTAGTTACATTTAGTTTTCCCATGATATAATTTATATTTTTCAGTGCACTTTGCGCACTGTGGTCAAGAGTGGCGCTATCGTGGGCATAAAAATATCTGCTGACTGGAGGTAAATGCATTTTTGTAGAGTTCAAGTTCATGATTCGAGTATCATTTGATTTTATTATGAGAAATGTTTTCCTCACTCGCTTTATGTGGTATATCCGTTTGAGTTTCATCCGATGCGATCCAATAACCGTGAATCGTAGCGCCTTTTGTTCACTAAAGTCTGCTCTATAGCTATATCTACATGCCCGATGACTCAATTGGCGCACAATGGACAACTTTCAAGTGAAGGAATTAAACACAAAATATGAGATCAAGTTGCCTTCACACAAAGCTACAATGCAAACAGAAATCCACTCTCTCTCTCTCGCTCTTCTCTCGCTTTCATTCAGTAATTCTACGCAGAATCAGCTGATCACAGCACTTTTAACTACAACTTCTATATATATATACAGTATATTGTTTGCTTGTATGGCAAATGTATCGCATAACCGACCGTCGTCACTTGCTGGTCATTGTATGTGCGCCGATACTTTTATTTTATTTGATTACACTTTTCTTTTTTTTTTTTTTGGGTATTTTTTGCTTGTCTGAGAATGTGGTGGGAAAATTTTGATTGCGGTCTTAGGAATTTTTGGCGTTTTCTGCCAGCTCAAGTGAAATCTACATTTTATGATTTACTGGGGCTTTTCGCTTTACTTTACTTTGCGGAAGTTGCAGCTCGTTTTGCGCAGAGTGTTTTTCGCCATTTCCCACTCGCTTTGATTTGCATTTTAATTTATATAATAATTTTCCAAAATTTTTACAAAACTTTTCAACAGACTCGGCGACTAATTGGCCACACTATAAAGACTATTTGAAGATCAAACAGGAAGTTTAGCTGAAGGTAAGTACGCAGATGTATCTAGCTGATGAGTTGACAATATTGCTATCTTAATGCCATCTTCAACACTAGGTAGAGAGGGGGAAAAGGGGCTGCTGTAAGTACTTGTACTCGCACGCTGAAATTATAATTAACTAAATAAAATTATGATAGATGGATGTGCGAGCGACAGCGTTAATTGCACACTCACGCAAAACAAGTTCCAAGATTTGCCAGCAAAGTCATTTAACAAATTGAATTTGCATTTCAAATACACTGCAAGAGCGTGCTGCAAATATTTGCATGGGGGTGGCTCAGTGGGGAAAAAATAACAAAAGAATTTGTATAATAAAATTTTAAAAAGTTTAAATAAACTCGGGAATTCATTAAATAATTTTTAATAATTTATTTTTATTTTTCAATATTTATTTATATTTTCATTACCCTGAACCACCCCACGCTCACTGCCAGCACTGCTGCTGTTGCGCACAGTGGGGGAAAAAGCTGCTGCTGCTGCCCTGGCACGCAGTGGCAAATGTGCGAGTGCTGCGATTGTGGCTGTGCGATTGAAATGCTTTTTAGCCAACTGGCAAACGGGTAAAAGCAAATCGAACTGCACTCAAATGTTTTTATAATGAGTTAATAAGCGCGCACCTGTTGCTGCCGACGTCGCAGTCGCCGTCGCCGTCGCTGTCGCCGTCGCAGTCAAGAGTAATTAAGAGATTTAGCTGGGTCCGAGCAGGAGCCGAGTTGCATTAACTTGATTTGATTTGAGTCGAGTGTGGCTCAAACAAATTAAAGCCAATCTTTTTATTTATTCTTGCTTCATTTTGTTTCGTTTTGCAATTTGAATTGCCAATTGCAAAACTATTTGTAATGCTGTGCCAAGTAATTTATTTGCCATTACAATTAGACACACTTCGCCTTTGATTGATCCAGTTGGCAGTGGCATAAAGATGGCCCGAAGGGTGTAGGCATGTGGTCAACACACGGCGCCAGCTTGGCCGAGTCAATTTCTCGTTTGCAACAATATCACAAACTGAACAATCCTGAATAGCGAATGAATAATGCAGCTCATTGCCCCTGACAAGCTGTAATAGTTTGATTAATTTCATTTGAATGCATACATTTAATTAACTGAAACTAAAAGTAACTAAATAATTCAACGAGCACAAACTTTGTATACAAAACTTTGCTGCGAAACGTGTTGAAAATGATCCAACAAACGATTCTGAGACAACTCAAATTTGTTTGCTGTCGAAAATATTACAAATTTTCATTTGTAAGTATTTTCTGCTGGCGCTCAGCGAAATCTGAAGTAGTATAATAAAAATGACGAAAATAAATACGCACATCTAACAGATACAGCTACACTTGCAAGCACAGACACGCAGATAGACAACGTCTGCCAGATACTTCTTTAGGCACTTTTATCAGGCAACAAGCGACTAACAAAATTTTAACAAAAACTAAAAAAATATTTAGCGCCTGGCTAGCGCAAGTTTTGAACTACCGAATTTTATTTTTGGCTACACTCGTCAAAAAAAGGGACAAGTTTTCAAAAATAAATAAAGTAGAGTTGGCTAAAAGAGGAATTTGCTATGGGTATACCCTGTGAGAAAGAGTTATTTAGGTGGTGGGTATTTTGTCTTACATTTGGAGAATTTTAAGGTAATAGTTATTTGTTAAATTTCTTCCTAGAAACTTCTACAAACCCGTTGAAATGAGTTTGTAAATTAAACTTTTAAAAGCTAGAAAAATTATTAAACCCTGTAAATTATATGATTAACCAGGTGAATGCAGTTTTTGCTTAGTAACAGCTCGAAAAAGTGCAAAATTCGTATAAATTTTAATTTCTACCCATTAACAGCTGCCAAAACTATACTAATTCTATCAAAAACAGTCTCAAAGAGATCATAAACATTGTCCTTCCGCCTGCTCTGCTCTTCTCTACAGGGTATTTCCAAGTCGTGCACTGCTGTCTGCTGCATTTTGTTGTGCCTAAAGTACGCAGCCTATAATTTTGAACTTGGCAGAAGAGATGAGCTGAGAGGACAAGTTAAAATGAATTGTTTATACATATACCAACAGACAAACAATTGCACTTGCAGTTGTAGCTGTAGCTGCATATGTATCTGTATCTTTAGTTGTCGCTGTGGCTGTAGCTGTGACTTTACTTAGTAAATGCGGTACGGTCAATGCACAGCCGTCTTTTAGCCAGACGAAATACGTTTTTTTAGGGGCTGACCAGCCACGTCACCGTCAGACAGCAGCTAAACAGCAACAACCAAACAGACAAACATCCAAACAGCCCCATCATATGCACAGTGGGGCCAAGTCGTTGTCGTCATCCATATGGCAAAACTATTTTTAAATATGTTTTAATTATTTGCTGCCATATTCCTTAAAGCATCGACTAGTCGCCGTTGCCGTTGCCGTCTGCTGCGTCTCTGCCGCTCCTCTGCCCCACCTCCGCTGCTCCTCTGCTCCACCTCTGCAGCTAGTAATTTTGGGCCGTCTCAAGCAACATGTGCAACTACTTTGGAGGTTTTTTTTTTGACTTTCTGTTTGTTTTGTTAGCGCTTTTGGCATATTTTCTGCATCTCCTTCCAAAATACATTAAGTGTGAAGTTTCTGCCAAAGAAATATTATTGTCGCGTCGCAGATTGCATGTAATTTTCGCAGTGCACACAGTGCAACAAGTTTGGGCTTATATACAGCTAAAAGTTGGCTAAGAAGTGCCCTCTAAATAAATTTTTATAGCAGTTCTTAACACTACCTATGATGAGTGCCTCAAACATGTTGTCGAGTGTTGTTTTTGGACATTTGTAATGCACACACTTGAAATGCATTTCGTTCTAAAGACTTTTCATATTTTCTACTTACACAATTTCTATCATTTGCTTGTCTATTTTGGGGTGCGGCTGAGCGGGGAGTGGGGAGAGTGGAGTATTCTCTAGAGCAAGTCAAACAACGGTAGTAGCTGATGATGTGTCTCAGTCGCAGTCTCAGTCTGAGTTCCAGTCTTAGACTCAGTCCCAATCTGTCTATGGCTTTTCTATTGACTTAACTGGCAGCAGCCAAGTCTCTCCGGCTGTTGGCCTGGCCCGCTTCCAAGTTGGCCAAACAAGCCAAGTCGATATGCTTATGCTCGCTTTACAGGCTTCTCTGCCTACAGACGACGATGCCAATGAAGCGAGAAAAATTACTATTTGTTGTGCTTCAGGTGTGACTGTGTGTGTGTGTGCAAGTGCGAGTGCTCATAAAAGTAGTTGTGCATTTGTAAAGTGAGTTTGTCAACATGCGGCGCGCGCATCGCAACACAGATACAAAAACAAACAAAGATACAAATGGAAATACAACGAAACAACAAAAACATGAACACAAATTCTGATGGAGTCCATGTCCAAGCTGAAACTGCAGCTGGAACTGCAGATGGATAGCTGAGGATGGAGCTAGAAATGGAAATGGAGATGGGGATGAAGTAGGGATAGAGTTGGAGATAGAGATACAAACAGGTAACTTGGCGAACCGTTAGAGAGACGTTACCTGGAAGCAACTCCAAAAAGCCAAGCCCAAGTCTGGGAGTAGGCTGCGTGCCTGTGTTGCCAGTTTAGCTTTAAAAAATTTAAATAAACTTCAAAGTAGATTTTATGGATAGAATTTTCTATATATTTTGTAAAAATAATCCCCTTCCAGTCAATCTTCTCTCTTCATTTGTATTATAGACTTTTGTAGGTATCTCTAAGCCTTTAAAGCTATTTCTAGCCCTTTCTTTTTTACACAACTTAGCTTTTTAATAGCCTTAAAATGTGTGGCAACTCTGCTGCGTATCCCAGAGCTACAAAACAACTGCAAGTATTTTTCTGGCGAACTCAAAGCGTCGTACCCGTTCTCGGCATGGGTTCTGCAATGGTAATCGAATGCCAGGCAGAGCCCAGCATGGTCAATAGGCAATACTCAGTGCTCACTGCTCACTGCTCAGTGGTGAGTGCTCAGTGGCTAGTGCTCATCTGCTTGTGTCTGGACATGTCGCGACTTGAGTCGACTTGTCTTTGCTGCTCATTTGTAGTTGTTTGTTTTAGGCCTTTTGTCTCCGCTAAAAACGGAACCAGACTTTCGACCTCAAGCTCCCTACCCCGGCTCCTCTCCCACCCCTCTCCACACCGCTTGGAGCTACACAAGGTCCGACACTGTCGACAATTACTCACATTTATGGCTAGTTCGAGTACATTTTTCGCTTTGGCTTCTGTGTTTAGTGTTGGTCTAAGCCCCCTCCCTCCCCCTATGCTCCTTTCACAACTCCTTTGGGTTCTCTGGCCCCTCCCCTCTGCCCACTCCCAAATCGATCGTTAGTGCACCGCATTCATGCATATAAATCGCACTCTCTTATGGCCATCGGCAAATTCTTCCTCTTCGGTGTTTTTGGCCTTCATCTTTAGCTGTTTTTCTCGGTTTGTTGCCAATTTATAAAGATTACGTGCAATTAAAAGCAGAACTCGCCACAACATCATCATCATCATCATAATTATCATCGATTCATTCAGCGAATCAAATTAGTTCCTCCATATAGATTAATTTAGAGTGTCTTGGCAACAATTAATTATGCTTTTTAAAGTCATAAACGAAACTATGTTAAGCAGCAAATACCCTGTAGTATAGTGTCTGATTAATACTACATCAAATACCCCGTAGTTCCCCCAGAGATCACAAATGCCACACAAGACAAGTGTAGTCCCCAAGGCAACATGACAACATGACAACACTTCAGCTGCTAACGTAATTAAAATAGATTTTTAATAAATTTTTAATAAACCAAATTAAATTCCGACTAAATTTGTGTAGAATTTAGTTGAGTTGTTATCAAATTTTGGCGCTTAGCCTCGGCTACAGTCGAATGAGCTCAATTCCCAGCTGACCTCTTGATAAGCAAGCGAGAGTGGGACAGCTGCATAGAAAGGGACGGAGATATGCAGCTAAACTCTGACACGCTGTCATAACAGTTTTACAGTTTAAGCTGTCTTATCAGTAGAGTGGCTGATAAGCGATATGGATTTGGTGAGTTCTATTTTAATAGGGCATTAAAAATAAATATTTCTGTTTGATTTCCATCAGCACACACACAAACACACACACACACACACACACACCAAATAGATTACCATTATCAGCTGAAACCACAGCTTTAATTTAAATTTTAGTTGATTTCGTTGCAACTGCCACATGAAACTGAGACCACTGTACAGTAGACACTGCCTTTGGGGTTATCACAGTGTTTACTTAATGCACTGCCGTTCATAACAACATTTTTGATTTTTCCACATTTTATGTGGCATTTGACACACTTTGACACACATGCAACCGCTTACGATGCCCATTTAGTTATTTAGTTTAGTTTAGTTGGTTACGACTTGAATGTAGCTGTAATTAGCCCCCGTCTTATCAGGCCCTGCCAAACGTACGGGGTTATAGGCCAATCCCCGACCAGTCGCTGTCCATGTTGCCAACGCATGAATCCCATTTCAAATCTCATTCGATTTTGAACTTTGGCTTCCTTTCGAGGGCGAGACTATTGAATTGATTCCAAAAGGAGCAGCAAAAGACATTCAAAACTAAAGTATTTTTTTATGTACCATAATTTGAAACTTGTCTTCAATCTCTAGCCTGTCTAAACTCTTATCTAATCAGCTCAGACGCGCACTGTTAATTAAAAAATACTTTGAATTTATTTCATAAATTATGTGTGTGTTATTGAAGCACCGTAAAATCCATTAGAAAAGCTATTAAGACATATTTTATTATTTTAAAGCATAGAGACAAGACTTTGAAAAGAAATGCATGAAGAAATCAGTCCTAAAATGTGATTGAAAGTATTTAATATTTAATTATAGCTTGGCATGAGAGTGATTACTTCATATAAAACTAATGGTATTAACTTTATATAGGATATCCTATACTATTGTTGGCATTTTTGGTATGACAGTGAAAGCTTCCTTTGCCGAACAGCCATGGTTCCAGTATTTTTGTACGCCCAAGGGAGATGTCCGCTTAAGAGAACGGATTTTGTATGAAAATCATGCAAAAGCACGATAAAATTCATCAGGCTAAAGGAGCTGTCCCCTTGAGTTAGCTGTCCGCGAGTAGAGCTTTTTTCGATGTGTTAATTAATGAATCCTGTAAATATTGTATTTGACATATACTGTATATTTTAAGTTTCCAAACTACTTTTATAAACTACTCTATATATTGAAAGTAACTCTATCTTGATATACCCTTTATTTTTAAAAAATACTCTATATACTGACATACGCTTTATTTCTGACAACACAAACTACTTTTATAAATTGCTCCGTTTATTGAAAACCAACTCCATTTCCACATTCCCATTTTCTAGATACATATAGACCAAGTAGTTCCAGTTTTAGTCTGCTCTTTGGGCCTCTTTGTCTAGCATTCTTTTATTAGTTTTTCTTTGCTATTTATTTTTTGCCACACAATTTTATTTTTTGCCGCTTTTAATTTTATTTGGATTTGTCTGTGGCGTCTTTTATTTTTATTTTGGTGCTTACTTTGTCGCCGTCGAGTCGTCGCAAAGTGAAACTGAAAATTGCAACTAAATGCCGTGCTCATCACTTGTAGACACTTTAGAATGCGCTGTGTATCTATGAGATACAAAGACTCGCAGACAGCTAGACGGACAACGACGAGACAGCAAATGAGACGCAAATGGAATGTAGAGGTGCTACACACACACACACACACTCACACACACCACCAACACCACTCACTAGAGACAAAGACTATTTTAGAGGACCGTTTCACGCTGAGTTCTATTCTAACTGCCTTAGCAGTTTAAAGTATCTACGAGTTGCAAACGGAAGCGATTTTATAACTAGTCAACACACGAATTAATTATTTTTGTATAGGAAAATGTTAATTTCTAATGACTTAATAAAGTAGTTGGTTTATAAAATCCTTTTCCGGGATTGGATTATTTTTAAGCGCCTTTGTTTTGTGGATAAAATCGCCAGTAAAAGTTAATCGTTATCAGAGTTAGGTTTAGACTTAACTGCTCATCCTATTAATAGCGTAGAGATCAGATTCCAGAGTTCAGTTAGTTAATAAACTCCGTCATCTTTCGGTAGTAGATCTTAAGGCCTTCGATTAATGGTTATCGGTATCGAACCAACTATACTTCCTATAAACATCTTAGAATGTTTATAAAGTCCCTTGTAGAGCTCAGATAGTTATGGAAATCTTTGTAGTAGTCTTATAGCTCTTCGATTATTGGTTATCTTAACTAGATGCAGCCCTAAAAGCTCTTTCCTAATACCCTCTACATAACGTAGAGTATTTATAGAACTCCCTAGAACTCCCTTCCTAGATCCGATAGTTTTAAAACCCTTTAATTGCTTGGCAGTTGTTGGTAAAGCTTCCTTCGCTCAGTAGCTATCGAAAGCCCTCCCTTCCTTCAACACTCCACGGCCCTGGTGCACTGCCAGCAGCAGTCGGGGTACTCGGCGGTCAGGGATACGGTGTCATTGCCGCAGAGCTGGAAGGCAGCCGGTTGCTGGCAGCTGTAAGAAGCTTCGCAGTGTTAGAAAGCAGTACTTTCTGGGGACAGTACTTACAAATAGATGAGTGCCCTACCGTCCAGACTCATGCAGATTATGATGCCACACACGGTGGGATCCTTTTCGACCTCGCCAACTAGCATTTCCTTAGTAGGGCCAATGCAACCATGCTCTACACAAATACACCTGCTTTAAAACTGATTACAGGGCAACTGTGTGCTTACCCCAAGTGGGCAGTGTGAGTTCGTGCACCAGTGTGGAGCCGTAGAAGATCAATCCATTGAGGATTAGATATAACTTCCATGCATTTGGCATGATTAGCACAGTGCGTCTAACTGTAAGCGTCCAGTGGCGTAGACTTTTATAGCAGACTGTGACACATATTAATAAACAATTGAATAGGCATACTTTTAAGTGCCACTGTGTGACTGTCTCCAGTTAAAAATCGAGTTGTTTCGTAGCTAGAAACAAAGCAACTCGGAGCAGTCGCTCAGCTTGAACTTTGGAATAGAGTTGGACTCGAGACGAGAAGTGTCATAGCAAGCAGCCTTTATGCGTATGCGAATATCACTGTTACTAGTCTTTGCTGTCTGCCTGCTGTGTCCCAACATGAAGATCGCGGGCTACCGACTCGTGGGGGTAAGTCTTGGCCTAGTTAACACTAAGATGGCTATAATCAGTTGGTTCTTCTTAAGAGACCGCTTTCGAAGCGCATGAGTTGGCCACAGAATCTGTATGCGGACTTTGCCACCATCGACAGTCCAGTGGACAAAGCTGTAGAGGTTCAAAGCCGTTTGGTGAAGTGCGCAGAACCGGGTGGCTCGGGCGGTGACTCCTCAGGAGGTGGAGGTAGTGGTTCTGGTGGTCACTGTGAAAACGACACCACTGCCAAGAAGTGCGACGTTAAGCAAATCTTCTCGCCTGGCGATCCCAAACAAAAGTCCTCCAACATTGCCTTGAAAGCAGCCCAGGACGCCAAGGCGGCCAATGAGGCCCAACACGCCGCTGGCCAACTGGCTGCCCAGCACATCAAGCAGGAGCTGGCCGAGAAGGCCTTCCAGTCAGCCAAGGCAGCCGAGGCTGCTCTGACTGGCAAACAAATGGTCGTCCAACAGCTTGAACTGGAAATGCAGGAAGCCCATGCCGTTGTCGAGGAGGAGTCCGCCTCCCTGCAGAACACAGAGAGCAACATGAATGCCGCTGTCGAAGCGGCTCGTGCGGCCACGAGTCAATTTGAGACCTTAACTGAACTCCAGAAGACGGCAAAGGACAATTTGGCCAACATTCAGACTGTGGCCTTGGGTTCACAGCAGGAAATGACCGCCAAGGTGCAGTTACTCGAGGCAGCCAAGAATCGTCTGGGCACCTTGCAGAAGCAGCTGCAGAGTGCTCGGGAGGATTACGAGAAGACTAAACAGGCGGCCTACAAAGCAGCCTGTGCCGCTGTCGAGGCCAAACAGAAGGCTTCATCCTCCAGTTAACTGTACTGTGTATACCCCACTATATATCTGCCTCTTTGTATATTTCCTTATATTTCTCTATATTATATTTTTTTGTTGGAATTTATGGCACATTTTGTGTTTGCCTCGAAGCGCAAGTCAATCCCGTTTTGAAGGTGTTGAAGCTTCTAGGGAAAGTAAAGACGATAGTGAAGTTACACTCTTACTTAAAACACCCTGTGCTGAAAAAAAGCACAACTGATATGAGCAGCTAAAGTGAGCTATAAATATTTCGCTTTTGGTATCTTAAATATCGCATACAGGGTATATTCCACCAGTACCATTGAGCTATAAAAAATATTTTTTTTTTACTTAGCTTAAGAATTACATGGTTGAAAAAAGAGGCTGTTGTTATAAAGTATTTCATTGAGAATTCTCCTGAGTACATTGCCTTTGAGAAACCCAGCAAATAACCTACTTCTGATACCGCTAAAGTCATACCCTATTACATTTTTCTATAGGGTATTTTCTAGCTGTGTCTGCTGACCGCACTCAGTTGCATTCTTCCGCCTAACGACTGCCTTTAAGTTTTCCGCGTAACTCAAATTAGTTAGGCAACTGCAATTACAGCTGACCAAAAGGCCGAGTTACCTTTAAGTTTCAATCAATTCGATGGGTATAAAAGCAAACTCTGCTCTACACTGAGCACTAAAAATTAACTTGAGTTAGTGCAGAGCAGTACAAAAGCCATGAAATCAATGCTGTTTAAATCTGTTATCCTTTTTGGCCTAATCTCTTGGTGCACTTGCTTGGTGCACTATAAAAAACTGGAAAAGGGAGGTAAACAAATTTGCTATAGTCTATATAGATTTCTAAAAGCACAGCTGAAGTTTCTCGTAGCAAATGGATGCAAGTTCGAAGGTACGGAATTGGAAGTGGGACAAACTGTCAAAGATCCAAATACCTGTGGTGTGTACGTGTGTCAGAACACGGAGGGGGACGCCCTCATACACTAGTGAGTGAAGTGAATAGAGTAGTGTATCTAGTAGTGCAAAATGCCCTATCAGTTGTCAGATACCTGCACCATTTGAGTTCTGCAAAGATGACGGAGTTTCCACAGTCACCGAGTTTCCCCAGTGCTGTTGGATGTGTGTCACCTACGAGAGTTGCGCCGAGACGAAACCACCGGCCGACAAAAAGGAATAAGTATGATAAAACTAATTATAATAATTATTTTAAATAAATTTCATGTTAATTTGTATATATTAATTAGACTTTTATTTAAAATTCTGAGACACAGCTTGAGTCCTAATTAAGATAAATATTTAAGCACTACTTGTTTGGGTTGCCAACCGTCTTTTTATGAAAAGTAACTCATTTTTCTGGTTTCTGGTTTCTGGGGTTCGAAATATGGAACACCTCTGAAAACGAGGCACAATAAATGCGAAGGCAATACGCACTCCATTTATCTTAGGGAACACTGCCAGCACAAAGACACTCACAAAAGCAAATTGAAGTTCGCAAGGATCAGGCAATGATATGATTTTACTTCGTGTACACAGATCGGCGGTACTCATCCATCCCTCGGCTCATCAAGTTTTTAATTAGCCGCCGCAGGGTGAATGCACACAATCTCTCAGG
Source organism: Drosophila dunni (assembly GCA_018152125.1). Lineage (NCBI taxonomy): Eukaryota > Metazoa > Arthropoda > Insecta > Diptera > Drosophilidae > Drosophila > Drosophila dunni. The sequence goes on along the minus strand of JAECXC010000339.1, from coordinate 7,667,725 downwards.
CAGGTCCACCACAGGCGGGTAGGGGGGAAAGGGTCGCGGCGAAGTAGGGCGAAGCTGTGGTCCTTCAACCCAAAAATGAGGCAAGCGAAAAATTGAAATTTACAAAACAGAAACCCAAAAAAAAGAAAGAAAACATGTGAAGAAACTACCAGCGATGCGTATGATTTAAATATGTGTGTATGTGTGTGTGTGTGTGTGTGTGTTGCTATAAGAAAAATTGGGAACCGGACTCGACAATGATCTGGGCATGAAAAGAAGGCAGCGACAACAACGGGCACAAGAAAAAACATTTTTTAAGCCCTACAATTCAAATGTCTCGGTTTGTAGTAACAAATTGAGTCCCTAACTTAAGTATACCACTAACTTTAACCTAACTGTATCTTAAATCAAAGAAAGTTCTATAAAATTATCTACCAAATTAGTTTAGTCATTCAATCTAGTGGCTCGAAAAGACTGTTGAGGTCGTGAGTCCCCGACTGTAGGGTGCATGGGCAATACGCAGAAATCTCGCTGCTCTCCTCTTATTAATTGAGTGAACATGTCAAGAAATGGACAAGCGAGAAACGGGAAATGAGAAACGCGAAAAGCGACGCAGCAAATTATTAAAGAAGCTACAAAAAATAACACAAGAAATAAATTCACAGCTTGGTTTTGGCAGCAAAATGTTTAAAAACTTTAAACAACTCAAATTGTTGGAAATTCGGCATTTAAATCACTTAATCATGCAATTATGTTATGTTAGAATATGGCATACATATTTAGACATGTGTATACCACAGTGTGTGCGTGTGTGTGTTAATATGTTAACGTAAGCAATTTGCTACGTAAGCCGTTTGAACTACAAGCGATCGAACGTGAAGCATTAACCATGCGGTCGCAACATGTGTGCTGCGAGCAAGACGACAACAGCCAAGTCATTGCTAGCAGCGCTCGAAGGTGTAACAAAACGAGATGACGATAGTTGCGGGCAACAACAACAACACAACACAAATGTCAAGCTAATAGAAATGCGACAACAAATAAAACGCACAGCTGGCAAAAGGCAGGCAGACAGACGGCAGAAAGAAGAGAGAGCGAGAGTGAGAGGGAGACGGGTAAGAGCAGAACTTCTCGCTCGCTCGCAACGGGCACAAGACATAACGAAGACGAGCCAAAGCAACGGCCTGAGAGCGAGAGTCAATGCTGTTAACGAAACACACACACAAACGCTAACAGCAGAGAGAACATTTCCCGCGCGTAGTAGGGAATGCAACATGTTAATGTTAATGCTAACAGCGTCTGGTTGTATGCTGTTGTATTTATTTAAAACTTTATTTTTATACCTTTATATCAAACTTGTTTCACTATTTACCGTTACAGTTGATCGTGTGCCGCGTGCGCTGTTGGACGTCAGTCGCCAGCTCGCTGGCCGTCTCTCGCGGCACTCTCACCACTGCCGCCGACCGGGAAACAAACACGCTGCGAACGTCAACTACTTCACACACCAAAAAAATCAAAGAAAAATATTAAAATACAGAAATAAATAATAGAAACACGAACTAGTCTAGAAGGAAAACTTTGAGAGGCCGCACAGCAAAATAAAATATAAAATCACTTGAAACTTGAAAGAGTGGCAGAGTGGGCTTCAAAAACTAACTTCCGGCAAGTGTGCAGTGCTCTAAAAAACTCAACAAACGATTAAAAGTGTCTTAAATAAATAACTGAGAATTAAAAAACTCTTAAAACAAATCGAACCAACTTTTAATGGATTCCTCAGTGTGTGTATTAATTAATTGTGGTGAGTGTGAGACAAGTCTAAACGTGTTTCACACATTTCAGACAAATTTACGTAAAATACAAAAATAATAAAAAATAAAACAATTTTTTGCCACGGACTTTGACACTTTACACGTGTTCAAACTAAGCTTTAGCGCTTTATATGTATCAGCCATTAATACCCGAGGGTCAGATCGATGTGTGACCAAAAATTAAATGCAATTAAGCACATTTATCAAATTATAATTAACATGAATACCCTTCACACTCTTCAGTTGCTCTGCCAAAGGCGAAAACCGCGTCATGGTTTGATAATTAATATAAAAAAAATTATGATAATAATAATTGTGTAATGATGTGTGGCATGCGATAAGGTGAGTAAGCAGGTAATATTTGTTTATGTAAATTAAACACTTTTAAAGTCATCAAATTGATGCATAACTCGAGCTTATTCTGTATCCCGCCAAATCTAAACATGCACGCACATGCACAGTCTTGCCTGCAGATCAAATTTCCAGTTTACAGCTGTATTTCAATGTAACACTACAAGCGTAACTTCATTATAATAATTTATAATTGTCTATTATTACATTTATTTCAAACCAATTGAAATCAAAAAAAACTCTAATCAACGCATGTAAAAACGTAAACTAATTTTGTTGTTGTTGCTCTAAAACACATGTCCCATCAGCTCGAACTTGGTTTGACATCTGTTCGAACTTGGTTCAATGAACGTGTTTGATGTTCGTCTGCAACCGGTTTGCTTGCTTAACAGCGCCATTTTGAGTTTAACATGGACATGACGCGACAAACGCTGCGCGGCTGTTGTTGTTCGACGTTTTCGAAAAACAATTTTGAATTTCCGCCCGCCTGTTTCCCAACTTGTTTTCTCGTTTCTCAATTCTTATTTGGTGCTCGATCGCGACGGTTACCGGTACCGGTGCCTCCAGTCTCAATCTCTCCTCATACACACTCCCATTCACAGTGCTGCCCTCGACGCGTGTGCATATTTCCGGTGTCCAAAAAGTAAAGTAAAAAAAAAAAATAAACTACGAGCTAAAAAACGACTATGAATAAAGTGTCAAGGCAAAGATTCAATTAACGTTTATCCATTACACAAATATCGAACTTCGCACACTAGTATGTGCGTGTGTGGTTAGCTGTATGTGTGTGTGTGTGTTTGTGTGTAGTACAAATCGGGTTACTTTTGCGATCGGTACAGAACGAAGAGCGACTGGCGCCAGCGACGATTTAATTATAAATACATCAACAATTATTATTGTACTTACTAGTACTGTCTACAGATATATGTAGGTACATATATAGTATACATGTGCCCACTGTGCACTATTTCAAATGGTTACACACGCTGGTAGGCGTTGCTTTTTGCCTTGATTTCGATTATATATCTATCTATTTCTCTCATTCTTCCGATACGGCAGGCATCACGCGCCCGGTACAAACTTTCATTTGCCGCCGTCAAAAGTTTTCTTTTAACAAACTTATTTAAATGGCTAACAAAATACAAACCTAATAATAAAATAATAATCAACTCATTTATATTCCATGTGGTAGATTAAAGAATTTCGAGAAATTCTTATCGACAGGCCAAAGTTCCGGTTCCAAGGTTTAAAACAGTAAAGAAAGAAAATAACGCTTGGAACCTTCGGTTAACCGATAATAAACGCTATAAATATATATGTGTGTGTATGCATTACACACACATACATATAAGCTATAAGCACAATAAATAAAAAGTGAATAAAAACAGTTAAGAAATGAAAATGTTCAAAACGCTTGCAATCCAAGAATTTGCAAGGACATCTGTTCACATCTTACCGGGCAGCATTAGATTCTTGATTTAAATAATTCTAATACTGTCAGGTAAAGATGTCGTCCGTGTCCTTATACATCATAAATACCAAAAAACAGCAAACGAAAAAATTGCCCAAAAAAAGATAAGAAAAAACGAGTTTTTGTGAATCCTGCGGGAAAAGCTGACAGCTCAACGTCAAGAGGGAAGACTGTGGGAATCAGGGCAGGAATCAACTCCTTTTACTGCCCTGCGTTGATCTGCCTGAAAAATTGGTCGAAAATTTGCCAGAAAATTTGTCGAAAATTCTTATAACTTTTTTTTTTGCAGCCAAGAAATGACGCGTTGTTTTTTGTATATTTTTTTTTGGGATGACATCAGTAGAGAGATCATCGATATCTACGTGTGTGTGTGTGTGTGTTTGTTGTGCGTAGCTGTGTGCAGGTAAAGGGAAAAGCAAAGAGACGACAAGCGAGCTAAATAAAAAAGTAGAAGAATCCATAAAAATATACATTTTATGATGCCACTTCATATTATTTTGTTCAGTATTTATATTCCCAATATACTATATGTATATATATATATATTTATTTTTGGTGGCCTGTGTGTCCATTTTATTGTTTTGCCATTTTTCGCAGACTTGCCGACGGATTTTCAACATTTCTTAGCCAAATGTAGTGACAAAAATGTGAGTTTTATGAACAATTTATGATCGTAGTTGGCATAAACAGCGTGTTGAGGTTTCGTTTATAATTTACGATATTTAACTTATGTTTATACAAAAGAGACACGGGCCAAGAGAGAGAGGGAGAGAGAGCACGACACTTGGCCAAGTGTCACAAGAATTTCACAATTATGAGATAACAATTAAATTCTTAAAGCTGCTGATTTATGGTCGGAATGTGAAATGTGAAAAGCAGTCACTAGCTCAAGGTTAAGAAACAGGGGAAAAACTAAGCTGCACAAAGATTTCAACTAAATTCCATAGATATGTGTGTATATGTGTGTGCTGTGTCTGATAGTTGGGCTAACAAACGGTTAACTGTAAGTTGGCCAGCTCATCCAGAGATAAGAACACTCACAGCGCATTGAGGGCGTCAGAATGGGAGTCGGCGTTTGTCAAACATTTCACACCAAGGTAAAAGTGTCTATAAAAGCAACAAGTGGCACAGCAATAACCACAACCACATCTACAACAATAAACAACTAAAGCAATTGTCAAAAGTCATGTACAAAGAAGAAGCTGTATTTACTGTAGATACAGACAGACACAGATAGTAAGATACATAGATAGATACATAGCTACAGCTAGATAGAGACTCAGGCAGATGACGTTAAAGCTGGAGTTGTAAAAGGTTTTACATAGATACAGATACACAGACAGATAGATAGCTACACAGAAAAAAGTCTGGTCGACAGTAGGAAAATCCATTAATTCTGATTCTAAATCAAATACATATTTAATTTATAAACTTAAGAAATATATTTTTAACTCAAAATATACTTTAAGAGCTTTAGAGATAAATATTAGTATGAGTATTTACCAGTGTAGCTAGATGAATAGAATAAATGGTCATGGATTATTTGGTTCAAGTTCAGATGTTATTCAACAAATAGCTTTATAAATCAGTTTAAAAACTTGGTAGTTAAACTTGAAAACTTTTTATTTAACATACAGAGTTTTAGAGAGTTATAATAGCACGATTTTTCTCAGTGTAGATATATTTTACACGATAGACAGACGCCAAAGTTGGATTGTAAACGGTTTACAACGCTTTTAATTTTTACAGTTTAGCATTTTCTTAAAATTTTCTTTGTGTGCCTGATAAAGCGAAGAAGAAAACTGCGTCTAATCAAGCTAACCGAGAAATACTCGTACTAACTTAATACATCACATTAAAATAAGTATTAGCTACGGTCGCGACGACGTAACCGCGACGAATTCAAACACCTGTTAATGAACCAAACCGATCGAAGCGATACCGATGCCAACAGTATCTAGCAGATACAATAACTCAGGCACAATGTCCAGAGTGAAGCCATTTTGGAGTCTAAATCTATTAAAAATCGACATTGAAATGCGTTAAACTTTGCACTTCATTTGCAAATCTCGTTAATGCCCCCGATCCGTAGTTAATTGTGGGTCTAAGAGTACGACTAATAGCATTAGATTGGAAGGTGAACAAGCACAAACATGCATAAAATACTCCGCCAAGTAATAATCAGTTTTTTTTAGGTATATAAACATATTTTTGTATGAGTATATAGTGCGAGTTATGTAAGGGAACAGAAAAAATGTATATATTCGGTGGGTATTTCACAATCAGAGCATGAGTTGCCCACCGATCGCAATCTAGAACTTTAACTATGGGCAATAGAAAGCACTTCAGGCTATAAATGATGGTAGTGCCCATTGAGTGCACGGTATAATCGAACGGGGCGTAAGGTGATTGTATCGATTAAGTGCTGTTAATCAAAATGCGACCAGAACACTTGATATCCACACGTCAATGATAATGCCAACTGCCGACCGCTGACTGCCAACTGCCGACTGCCCTGGCAACGTCAACAGTAACCCAAAATCAGAGCGGACCTTTTTTGTTGAGAACTCCCAGCTAAACAAAATTAATTTTCATATCTCAGGCAGCTGTCACTTGACCAGAATAGTGGTAGAAAAAATCGTTTGATTTAATTGGAAATTGGATTGTGAGTGGAGACCTTCGAAAAATTGTAAATGTTTCAAGATGAGATCGAAGTTTCGTTGACAAGTCTGTGTTCATTTCCTTAAGGTTATTAATTTGAAGGCCTCTCAAACGCATGTGTTTTGGGCCAACAAATGTGCTGGTCATCAACGCAACACAACGTAGGGTATCTAATCATGGGCCAAGTGGACTCCAAGTTGAGTTCGAGATAGTATGCTTACCTACCTACTCGGAGGCAAGTATCTAATCGCTACATTATCTATGCCTACTTCTATTGATAAAGCCATATTTGCCAAGTCAACGGGCATTATCTTTATATTTTTGGCACCTCTTGGCGCCAGAGTAAATACCCTGTAGCACAATTAGTCTCTGCTGCTTCTAGATTCCTTTGTCTGCAGTAAATTATAAAATATATTTCAGTCGGCAACTAATCGAGATGTATAATTCAAAGCTGTCTAAGATAAGGAATTTGTGATCTGGTTATACGGCCAACTGATTTTCTAGATTATCAGCAAATTAGATCAAAGTTCGGCCTTCGGTCTTCGATCTTCCAACTGATTTAAGCGCTACTAATCCCAATTATAAATGCAGTCCGTGTTTTTGTCAACGTCTAATGAACCCGATTTGTTAATGTTTCTAGACAGTTGGATTGGACTCAAAGGTAGAGCCAGTTCTGTTATTTTTTGGCTTGGAAAGACTAGGAGTTTCTCGTTTTTAGCTGTTTGTTGTTTGAGGCGAGTGTGCATAAATTAGTGAAACACTAATTTCCAATTCCGATTTCTCAGTCATGCAAATGTTAATTGACCACTTAAGTTAAAACTTCATAATGATCGTTAATAATACCGAGCACGACCGTGGCGACCATTCATGCCAGCGACAACTGTAGCCAAAAGAACAGGTTCAAATTGAACTTAACTAGCCAGAGAGAGAGAAACCCGTCGAAACCCATCCACCAGCTACCAGTAATCGTCTTGTTTGCGACCAGATACTCTTCAGACTCGTAAAAGATATGCAACCTATAACAGACTTACTTAGCACAAATTACACACACACACACTCAGGCACACACACACTCTAGCACACACACCTGGATGACAGTCATGCGAAACTAGAGAGACCTGTAGCCAGCGGCTCTTAACTGTACATTAATGATCTTTTCAGCTAGCTTTTCTTTCAAGTTGGTTCTGTTTTTATTAATAGCAATACCCTGTAAACATTAAATTGCCACAGCAGGCATCTTTGACCCTATAAAGAACTCTTTTTTTATACCAATCAAATGGGGGTACAGTTCAAGCCAAAGCACTGACTGCCTTAAGTATTCCCACACTCGCTGTGCCAAATGAAGTTAGCCATTTTATGTGGTGTATAGAATGGATTGAAAATAAATGGCAGTAGCTATAAAAGAAGTGAATAAATATTGACTACAGTGTGTCCTAAAAGAAGTATTACTTTGATAACAAAAGAAAAGTATTAAAAACTATGCGTAAAAAAGAAATTTCCTTTGGCGACTTGGACAGAATTCAAAAATCCTAAGTTAAACTATTTATTTAATAGCAGTAACAAGTTTAATAAGTTATACCTACTATATCTATACTGCAAATAGGTTCAAATATCTATAGCTTCCCTTAGACATTTAGCTATTCATTTCACTTTCCTGCCTACCGTTTATCGATCATACAAAGTTACTCAAACTAGTCTCTAAGTAATTAATTTATATTTTAATCTATGTATCTAAGTTTGGGCGTCGAGCATTCGAATCAATTGTAGCTATAGATTGGAATGTTAATTGAGTGCATAAATTGAAATAGTTAAAGATCAGATAAAACGCGCCTAGAAGGTCTTATCTTAATTGATCAACAAATTAACGCACACCAGAGCGCTGACAAGATCACAGGTGTAAACTACATGCCTACCTGTGTGTATACACCATATGCTCATACATATACACTCACATGTATGTATTTACATCGAGCGCATTTAGTGGCATTGATATTTGACAGATCATGGTTCATAATCAGTGGCAATAAAGCGATTTCCTGCCTCAAACGGGGGGCGAAATGGGTCAAGCTGCAAGTGGCCTGACTCGTGCCACATTTTGTAGCAAGAACAACTTGAACAGTGGTTGAAAAAATGCTGCGCCATGGCAGACAATTGGCTTGGCTCAAACCAGAGTCTAGCGCAACTAACTCTGCTTTTAGCCACACATAATTGAACGTCCAATTTGAAGGCAGGCATTCTGGTTAACCACGCCCCCCGCTCCCTAGTGCTACTGTGCAGTAACTGGGCCCATTCCTCAAAAGCCCATTCCTACCTGCCACGCCGGCTCTTTAGCTTTGCCACTTGGCATTGCAGCGCCTCGCTGACCACGACGGTGCACCAAATTGGCCACATTGGGGAGCCACTGTAAGTGTTTACCCTCGAGTGAACTTTTGCAGGGTTTGTAATTTAAAAAAAAAATACTACAAAATTCTACACATATTCAGAAATCAGTTCATAGCAAAGTTTGAAGAATTTTAATTAGAGTTTTATTTTTTAAACGACTTTCAGGCTGAAACAATTAACTGATTGGCTTGGCTTTTACTTTCCTAACTAATTACAGGTGTAAGGGGTGTTGTACTGATTGCCTTCGGGGTTCAGCTAGCAATTTAGTTGTAGGAAATTGCCATTTTTTCAATGATCAATCAGCGATCAGCTGGAAATTTATTTATAGCGTCTGAATCCAATTTTAGTCTAGGCTGTGAAAGTTAATTGATAAAATCGGTATGTATATATATAAAAGTAGTACGCTTACATGTGTTTGTTTGCTGTATTTTAGGCCACGATGGCAGTTGGCTAGAAGCACCTGTGTGTGGCTAATAAGCAGGGCCATTTTCCATAATTAAAAACTTAACGTTACGTTTTTAGTTGACTAACTCGCATTTTGTTTTGGTTCAGACTAAACTAAAACTAATGAAGTAACTATAACTAGCGTAAATGATGCCTAACGAATCCAGCACATTCGTGACAAAAGCTGTCTGCTACAATTCTGCCAGCTGGTCTCGCAACAACCTCCAAACATCCAGCGATAATTAGCGAAGTATGAAGAGGAAAAGGAGTGAAAAGAAGTGCACTACTAAAATATGAATATTCATGGCTATACCCCCAATATCGTAATGCATATATGCATGAAGTATAGTATAATAGTACTATGGAGTACTATGGAGTAAACTGCCGCTTTATGTATTTAAATTTAACACGTTTAAAATTAGATAAAATTTGCATAGAAATTGCATTGAACCTTAGCTTATGAGTGCTAGCAAGCGGTGGGGTCTGTAGGGGGCGTGGCCACAGGGGTAATAGCTACAACAGGTAGCAACAGGTTAGTGCAAACACTGCACAACAAACAAATTAAGTCGCAAGTTTACGATATTCCAGTGAATTTCAATAAATATTTAATTAATAATTGTTTAGGTATAACTGATAAATAATAATAAAAAATATTACTTAATGCATAACCAACTATTAATTATTAATTGATTAAAAGGTTTTGTAATACTACCAGCAGCTACCCTGTAAATAAGCATAAATATAGGCCCTCATACGCAAAGTTGTTGGCTATCTGCCCCTCTTCCTCCCTCTCTCTCTCGCACTCTCTCTCCATCTCTACCCCTTTCACCCCCCCTCCCACCCCTCTTTACCCCAACTCGTGTGCATGCTGCACTTAACTTGGCTGTAATTATTAGCCAGTTTTTGTAACCCGCAGCTGACAAAGTGCAAATGAATTAAAAAATATCAAACAGGAAGAAGTCAACAGCCCAAAAAAATGAGTTAAGATTAGTTTTTTCTTTTAGCCAAGTTGGCTACTGTTGGCCACTTTATGCATTTGACTTTTGCGATACGATTTTTGAATTTCTTGTTGTCTTTTCTGTCTTTTTTTTTAATTTTTGTGCTGCTTTATTTATAGCATAAAATGTTGTAGCAAGTTTGCCGCTGTCGCAGCCTCTGCCTCAGTCGCTGTCGCTGCTGAGCAGCAATGGAGCAACAGAGTTATTAATGCTTGGAATTTTCATAATCGAAACGAGTTTTCTACAGTCAGTTAGCCAGTTAGCTAGCCAGCCAGCCAGCCAGTCAGCCAGGCAAGGAAGCACGCGCAGTTCCAGTCAAAGTCTCAGACTTGAGACCTCGAGTCTTCATGTATTTGTTGTAGTTGTTGTTGTTTTAATAACTAACGCCTCTCGCTGGCAAGCTGCGTTAAGCAAACCAAGCCAAGTCAAGCCCGGCTCAAGTCGTTTTGACCAGGCCAACACTGCGAACGGGAGACTGCAGGGGCAGCAGGTGAGTGGCAGAGAGTTATGGTAAGACAAGCACACGCCTTGCGCGAACAGGTGAAGCGTTTAACTGTACGTCGGCGAAGTCCGAGTCAACTGATCAGTGGAGAGCAGAGTGGAGAAGCACGAGGAGTAGCACGAGGAGGAGGAGGAACACCAAGGGGAAAAGTCAGTGGAATACCTGTAGAGGTAACTGCCAGCCAGGCCAATTGACTTGGGGCCTGGCCAACCTGTTGGACTTTGTCGATTCAAGTCGATGCTGTTGTTGCAGTGCCATTTGGCTATAAACATATATAGTTTATATATTTATTTAAAACGTGTGTTTAATTATAAAAATGCTTAAAGCAAATCAATTTGGTTATTCAATTACCAAACTTGAACATTTTATTCTGCTATTATTAGGCTATTAATTTTAAAAGAATTTTAATGAAATATAAATATTTTAAATAATGATAATATATTAAATTTGAGTAAACATTAGTTAAATATATTTTTATTATTAATATATTAGATCTCAATAATGCTTACTAATCTGCTTAGGGTGCTAAAGAGTATTTAAGGAATTTAAATAAAAAATTCAATTAATTTAGGAATAATTACTGTTTAAATAAATATTTGTACATTATAAATATAAATGATCAACTATATATGAAATGCCGTATTACTTTTACTAATTTATTCATGTTACTTAGCGGCAAATTAAAGCAAAGAATATTTATGAAATTTTACATTATAAAATAAATATATTAAATAGCTTTTAATTTACAAGTTGTTACTTACTAAATTTTGTACTAATTGCCGTTTAAAAAATAATTAAATTAAATGAAAACTTTAATTGAGTTCTTAATTAAATGATTTTTAGATTGGCAGTGAATACAAATTTTAAATTAAATTACAAAGAAAGTTTAAATAATTTACACACGCATTAACTTAAAACAGTTCAATTCTTTCCTCTATTAAATACTTTAAACATTTAATGAATACAATAATTGTAAATTTATTTGCCTTAAGAGTCCCTTATGTTAATAACTTCTTTAATGCCCGCCTTTTAAAGCTTTTACTACCAAAGTGATTTAAATAAATTGTCTAGCGATTCAGTGTATGTTTTGTATTAAAATTCTGGTTGCACATTTGTAATGCCGTCGGCGTTTGTGCAGCTTGTTGCATGCCACAAAGACGACGATGGGACGGTAACAAAGTTGCAGGTAGCCATGGCCAGAGAGTCGGCAAGCAGGCAATAGTAATGCCAACTGGGGCTTGTAGTCGGACTCGGACTTGGACTCGGTCAAATTAAGCAGCTCGACATCAAGAGGCCAAAAGGTGTAATTTGCTTAAAAGCAGCAAACAAATAAAGGGTTTCAATGGCCAGCAGACAGAGGGACAGCCAGTGGGACAGACAGACAGATAACGAATCGAGAATGAGGGCTATGACTCGAATTGGGAATAAAACTGGAACTGAAATTGAAACTCTCTGCTCCCCTGTTCCCTCCCTGCGTTCTCTCCACTGGTGATCAGTGACAAGTGCATGTTCCTGGCCGACAGCTGCCGCATTTTAGCCCAGGTCCACAGACTCATCTTCATCTCGAATATTCATATGTATTCACATTCGTTTTACTTCTTTTTTGAAGTGGCCTCCGCAGCCTGATCATAGTTTTTAATTAAGTACTTGTTGCTTTCTGGACGCACTTAATATGATGCAAGGTGACGTTCGCCCCTCTCGAAGGCTTCAAACTACACTGCTTAACAAGAGTTTTCGCCCAAAAGGCCTAAGAGATAGTTCAACTATAGTTGCAGAATGTAAGTTAAAAGCAAGAGATAGAGTATAGTTGTCGTACCCAAATGAAATAGACGGAATTTCATTTAAAATTTGGTGGCTTAAGCTTTATTATCTGAGATATAGGGGTTAAGACGAACGGACAGACCTTCGACTCAGCTGTTGATGCTGATCAGGAATATATATACTAACTTCATGGAAACAGAATCGCCTACTTCTGCTTGTTGCGCACATTTAGTTTCTTAGAAACCTAATAGACCACTGAACTCTTTTTAACTACGGGGTGTAAATTGTGTTTAAATTCTTCACAATGTACATTAATACATTAAAAATTGATTTATATTTTCATATTCATACACCTTCCAAACTAGTGATTCCTATATACAATATATGACTGAATAAATCCCCAATTTTTGAGTAATTGCTTTCACTGTGCCCCAAAATTTCCCCATTACAATTTATCCATTACCATCTGGGGAGAAATGGAGTTTACTGTTAAGAAGAAATTGAAGAAATCCAAGAAGAAATCCAAGAATTCCCAATTGAATTTATGTTGCAGTTTATCGGTAACAATTGGAGCCCCTATATTTCTATGCTTTTCTTAAGAATTTTAATGGTTTGCTCTTATCAATTAATTCGCTATATTTTTAAATATTACTTAGTTTTCGGCGAATATTGAAGCTGTGGCTGTGCTCAATGGAAATTCGAGAAACTATTGATTAATGTTGAAAACGATTATGGTACATATGGATATGGCCAACTTGGAGCTTGGATTGCGGATTTGCTGTCAAATTCGAAATGGGCACATTATTCAAAATCAATTCAAGTCCCACTGGGACCCACAACAGCGTCCAAACATTAAACATAAATCCATTAAAAAAAAAAGAAAAAAATTAAATTGAAAATGGAATTGGCTGAGCTGAGCTGAGCTGGGACTGTATTAAGTCAGGGGTAAAGTGCTAGTGATAAATGCCCAAAGGCCTCCAAGCGCAACATCGATAAAGACGGCCCTGCAGTACGCCATTGTCATCAAAACTGACTAGGGAGGGCACTCGAACTGAACATGGAATGCGCTCAAACCTCGGAGCTGTAAGCTTATCAAATGAGCGCGGAATTTTATTCATGAAATATATTTTTTTATGCTGCACGAAGTTTGGACTTCGGAACAGGTTCAAGAGCCAAAGACCCAAACCGCATTTTTTTTAAATTATTTTTTTAAAAGAGTCGAGAGTGGAGTACGAGTATGAGTACGAGTCGGAGCTCATAAGTGTATTGAGCGTGATAAAAATTAAGTATTTATTAAATGCTCAATGCTGAGCGGGCTATAACAATGTAGCAAGTACTTACCTGCCCCATGTGCAACTAGTTGCCTCCTGTGCCTCCTTCGCCTACTTCGCCTACTTCGCCTTCTCCCATTTAAGTGCTCACGATAATCATAAGGTGTGAACAATTTATGAACGTTGCCTGCCACAATGTCTGCAGCAAGTAGTTTCTGGATTGCATATCTATAAGTATAGAAGAGGAATATATTTAAGAAGTTTATAATTATTTAAAATTAAAATATACAAAAATACACCAGTTATACACAAGTTAAACCCACAGAGTAAAGCACAAACTGCACTCAGTTCTGATTTGTTTATTTGACTGTTTAAGACATCAAAATTGTTTAAGTGCCTTCAACTGTCAGTTTTGTCAGTTGCAGCTCGAAAAATGCTACTAAATCAAGCCAGAAATTGGGCTAGGCGCTACGGTCCACACGAGACTGGAGACAGGAGACACCAGAGCAGTTCAGATTTATGGCCTGTTAAAAAGTCAGGTCTGAAAGTGCCGGGCAATTGGTTAAAAGCTACACGGCAGATACAACACGCCCGATAACGGAACGGGCCGAAAGATTCCGAGATTCAAGTTGCCAATCGGGTCGGGAGGGGGGACAGAGAAGCAGCAAGAAGTAGAGTAGAGTAAAGAACGCGCCACATGACCAAAAAAGGGATGCTGGCCAAGTCCCCCGTTCAACTTCAAGTTCATAAATAAAAGATGCCAAATTGCAAAAAACCGCCAAACAAAAAAGGCAGAACAATGAACAGCCGCTCTGAAGAAGAAGAAGAAGTAGGAGCAGAGGCTCACCGGCAAAAGAAACCGATTCCAGCACCGAAATCGAAATCGAAAACAAAGTCCTGAATCGAAATCGGTACTCAAACATGCAGACGTGACTTATTTAGGACAAATTGTTTGATTTACGCTCTATAATAAATGCGATAACACTTGAGTTTAAGGATACCTTTCTCTCTCCGTCTTAACGACTATATATACAATCAGCTTGATATTTTTGGATAATCATATCTTTAGTTTCATGTCAACTGTGAAGAACTGTGCGAGGGACCATTAAAGCCAGACATCAAATCTTACACTTGATAGTTCCCATATCTGAGATAACTGCGAGGGTTTATTTTTTTAGTTTTTACTGGAAAATGCATAAATGCAGTTGCCTTTGCGGACGGGTACACTGGGAAAAAGCAGGTGTTAAGAGTTTGTAAAGTAAATTAATTAGGTTTCATAAGTAATGACAGTTGTTAGTTTGTTTTTGTTAAAATTCAAGCCATAGTGCACCTAGAATAACTTAAAGTTTAACTAATTATACTACTAGCTCTAGATTTCTCTCAGTGCATGTTTGTAAACATGTGAAGCGTCATGGACTTAGCTTGTTATTTGACACCTTCTACTTATGTGCATACAAACCAACCATACCAACTCTGTTGTGTTAACCATACCCCGTCCCTGTTCCCCTTCTCGTCCCCTACTACTACCCCTGCTCTCCCCCACCCCTTTTCAATACTCATTTGCCATACATATCCCATTCCAAGCTATTCAAATCGCGACCTGACCAATGAAGCGTTGCCGTTTGAATAAGTTCCGAAGAGAGAGCATAAAGCATAAGTAGAAACCAATACACACGCAAGGATGCCAGGTTGTCAGGTTGCAAGGTTGCCAGCTTGGTTTGTAGTTTGCGGTATTGGTGGTTGTTAGCCCGGTAGTCGAAGTCTAAGAGGGAGTTATGTTTGCGTAATGGGTTTGGAAAGCATTTAGGTAAAACTAAATAATAAAGGCAATTTAGAAGTGACTATACAAACTATGCTTTACTTTAGCACAATTTTAAAATAAATGACTGAGGTGCAGAAATTCTTAAATAATACTAAAAATGTATTAAATTTTATTAGTATACTTTAAAAGTAAGTATAAGTCTTTCAATAAAGACATGCATTGCCTCAAACTGGGCACTTAAACGTCGATCAGCTCTACTGCAGCAGTCCTACTGGTTTTATCTAGCTAGTAAGGTCATTGGCATGTCCTGGCAACGATCGAATCGAACCGTAGAGAACCCAACAGAACGACAAGACATTATCGATCCCATCGTTGCCCTGAGCTGCCCCGAGAAGAGCGAACAAAATTTCTTGGGTTATTTAATTTATGTTTTTATGGGTTTTCTTTGTTTCTACGCTAATCGCAACTTAAAGAAAAATAATAATAATAAAAATGCCAGCAAAGCCGTTTGACTTTGTCTGTGTTTCGTTTAATTTTTTGAATATTTAATTAGGACGCTTACTGTGTCTGTGACACAGTTCGGGATAGGAATCGAAATGGGTAGTGGAATCGGAGACGGACGGTCGGTGCCAGAGACGATACCCATACCCATACCAGACCAGGGGCATTGGGTTCTCTTGGGCATAATTAAAATTTATGGCCAATGCGCTTTAGTTCGATTCATTAGTCGCCCTCTAGCGGCTTAATTAAAAAATTTCGTAAATTCTAAACTTACGTATCGTATTCACCTGTTGTTCTATAAATTATATATTTATGGAGTCCCGCAACGAAATTCCTCAAATAGACGTTGTAAAGTCGGACTTTGTGAGGAATACCATGACTATAAATCAAAAGTGTATATCCTGTTTAGTCATCTGAACAATCACATTTAGTTTGTATTGGATTTTAATGAGCAGCAACCCACACACTCACACTCAAACACATTTACATGTAAGTACCGCAGTCAAGTGTCAGATATTCCCGACATTCCCATTCCCATTCCCGAATTCGATCCCAATGCGGGCACTCCTGATCGTCGAGGGTCCACATGTGATTAGCATGCAAGAAGCAACATCAACGTCGACAGCAAACAGTTGACAGTTGTCAAATCCACTTACGCTCTTCATGGTAAACAGTTTGTGACGAGCCTGCTGAAGGATTTATTTAAGTGCAGACAGACTGGAGGACAGAAGGACAGCGCGACAGCGGGAGACTCTGAGAGACAGAAGGACTGACGGTTAGACGGACTAACTGACTGACTTACAGACTAATAAGTCCGGTTGGTCATATACACAAAAACTAAATTGCCTTAAGAATAATATAAAATCTGATTAAAACTACTGCACTTAAACTATTTTGTTATCTTTTGTAGTTTAGAAGAAATTTTAATTTTAATTTGCACCATACCCTTGCACGATATAAGCTGTGAGCTACTATATGTGAAATATTAATTATTCTATTATTGGCTCAAACTAAGGACTGTTAGGACTGTTTCTATTCCGAAATGGATTTATTTTTTGTCTGTACACAGAGACTCTTGAGACTAGTCTCTCGAACTTCTTAACATATCTGTAGCTGTCTGCTTCTTTTTAGTCGGTGCTGACGGGTTCATTAGCTCGCTAAACGCGGAAGACCCTGAGACATTTATAGTTATCGAGCCGGCTAAGTACATACGAGTACTCGAAGAGTATGCGCTTCAAAACAGCTGTTTAACCTTACTAAATTCCAATCCCAGTTATACTGAGTGACACTGAGTGTATACACTACCAGAGTGATAAGAAAATGTGCACACAGTTATTGTCCAACAATCCTTTTTCAAGACGAAGAGGGTCAAAGGGGTTTGTGGCTTAGTTCGAGAGGCCATCGCTTCATTTAAATCAATCTAAAACTTTTGAGTATTTTAAAAAACTTTTTTCTACTTTTTCTAGTACATGGATCTTACGACAGGGCAACTAGCCATAAAAATAAGGCATTGCTGCTGAGGAAATATACTACAACCAGATGCCAACTGTTTCAATAAACAAAACAAATGACAGGTTTTTCTTACTTATTTTTTCCTTTATTTCTTTTTTGACAGCACTAAATATTCAGCTGTTTTCTGAACCTGGCTTCAGCACGGTCCCAGAGACGAGGAGTGGATAGAGGGGGACACTGAAGTGGTAATACTTATTTGCTCTGCATCTTATTGACACACGGGGCAACAAGTTTTCGTTTTCTTTTTCGTTTACGGTTTGTTTCGATTTCAATTTTTAATTGTCGAAAATTTTAATGTTTGCGCGACAAACAATGAAATATTGAAAGTTAAACAATTAAACACTTGTTAAATAAAAGCAACTATTAACAAAGTAGTGAATCGACGAAGGTGACGACTAATAGATTAAACAGCAATTTGTTGAGTAGGAAAATAAAGAGAGAATTGAAAGAGGAAAAGATTTAAAGGGCACTTATTGGTTAAAAATTTAGGTGCTAGAATTGTGGATTAAAAAGTTTAAATATTTTAGAATCTAGATTTAAGTAAGCTATTAATGTCTGTAAATGAAAAGTGGATTTTCAGCCCAAACCTTTTAAATTGCACCCCGTATTTCACATACCCCACGTGTCTCATTGGCACAGGTATTTAAAAGCAAGAAGTAAAAGAAAAAAGAAAACATCTGTGAAATTATTTCACACTATGAGTGGAAATCCGTCAGCCTCGTTGGCATTTGACTTTGACAATTGATGTCTCGCACATTTGTCTTTCGCTTGTTGCGCTTTTTTCCTCTTTCCTCTCATTTTTTCCACTTTTTTCTCCTTTATTTCTTTTTTTTTTATTTGAGCCAACTTCTCTCTATGGCCAACTTCCCGTTTGTTTTCCAAGTATTCGTCTTTGCTTTTGTCATTGCATTTGATTTTGATTTTGCTTCTGCTTTTGGCCACATTGTCTCTGCGTGTCTAAATCTATATGTATGTACCTATCTCTGTCTCAGTCTGGCCAGCACGCTTTGTCTCTGTCGCTTTGAAGTGAGCTCGTTTTGACAAATGTGTGTCACTGTTGGTTCCATCAAAGAGCTCCGATCGTTTATGTATTGATGGGCGATAGAAGTGAATGGGAATGAGATGAGTACTCACAATAATGGTACACTGCAAGAAATGGGTGCTAATGAAGTGGGTAGGAGAATTGTCTAGTATTGGGGAATACTTGAATAGAATTTTCTAATAAAGGCTGTGTTTTACTAAAGAAGCTAATACTATGACAACCTAACAATAAATTCCCAAGCTAAAATCAATAAATTTAAGCTAAATTCATACTACATTTTTCAGTTTACTCCTGTTTAGATCTATAAAAGTTTCCAAGTTTTAAATATACCCAAAAGTATACCACAAAAGTTTCCCTTTCTATATTCAATCTTATCAGAACCAATGCTATCCAAGAATCCCCGAGATTATCTTAAAACTTTGCCACGATGGCCTATCAATTACTGTCACCAGCGTTGTGGAGATCGGTCATTACTTCGAGTGCCAAATTAGTTTTCAGAGAATTGCAATCTAATCTTATCGAATAAACTAGTGACTCACCAGTGAGTTTCTTTAATAAAACCCTCTGAGTGCTATAAAAACACAATTAGTTTTCTTAGCCACGTTAAAACGATTCGACATGAGAGCCACACACCTGATCCTCACCGCGCTGTGCCTGGCCGTGGCCAGCTGTGAAGCCTTTGTGGACATCGAGCCATACAAGAAGTATCCTGCTTCGTGTCAGGAGGCAAAGCCCAAGAAGAACGGCATTGTGAAGATACAACTGAGTGGCGGAGATCCCTTCAATGTGTACTGCGATGTGACCACAGCCGGAACTGGTTGGTTGGTGGTTCAGCGTCGTGTGGATGCCAGCGTTAACTTTTTCCGCAACTGGTCGACTTATCAGAAGGGCTTTGGTGATCTCGAAGGAAGTTTCTTCATTGGCCTCGATGCGCTGTACAATCTGACCGTCTCGCAGCCCCATCAGCTCTATGTGTACCTGGAGGACTTCTGGGGTCAGTCCCATTTTGCCCAGTACAGCGCTTTTGCCATTGGCAGCGAGTCCAACTTGTATGCCCTAAATACGCTGGGCGCCTTCTCAGGCAGTGCCGGCGATGCACTCCGGTATCAGCAGTACATGAAGTTCTCCACCTACGATCGGGATAACGACAACAGCACTGGTAACTGTGCTGCACAGTTCTCAGGTGCTTGGTGGTATAACAGCTGCATGTACAGGTAAGTCGAGTAGTCTAAGCAGAACTCAGTTCAAGTGCCTAATGGAATGCTATTCTCTTCTAGCAATCTGAATGGACAGTACTTGGGTGGCGAGTATGGAGCGGAGCTGTCGGGACGTGGCGTTTGCTGGGCTCAGTGGCTGGGCATTAACTACTCCTACAAAAAGGTGCAAATGATGATCAAACCCCTGAAGAAATAAACCCATCGAATAAAACTAGGATCCCCACTCCAAAGAAATAAGATAGATTTCTAGCTATCACATTCAGATACATTTTACATTTACAATTGTTGCTGTTGGTGGCGCATCGTGGGTTCCGTTTACGAATGCTCCAAATTCCAGCAGTCGAGCATTCCACAATTCCGGCTAAGTTTGACAAACAGGCCGACAGATTGTCGACGGTATCCAAAATAGAAACGCTTAATTGCAAGTATTACGCTGAAAATGATACCAATAAACGACAGGCCAGCAAAGAAACGAGCGACAAAGTTTTGGAGGCAAAATTAGAACAAAAAAAAGATATTTATATATGTATGTGTGTGTTGTGAGTGGTGTGTGTGACTATATGTGTGATTATGTGTGCCATGATCTGATGTTTAACAACTTTCAGTGTGGCGACAGCCAGGAAATTCGTATGGAAAATACCGAGAGCCGTTTTCCGTTTTCAAGCGAACATTTTTCCAAAAAAAAAAAGTGAATACACACGGCCGCAGACCATGGCGGCGACAAACGACATTTTCATTATACTTATATACCCTTCAGCTGCAGGGTATAACAGCTAAAGTAAGCTGTTTGATAAGTAACAGGTTTGTGCTTAGAAAAATTGACTAGTGGGGTTAGGAAGACTATTTAACATGGAGCAAGGAAGACCAAAACAATTAGATTTTATAACTGAAAGTAATTGAAAGTGAACTGCGTCAGAAAAAATCAATTCCACCCAACTACAGGGTCTTTAATAGTCGTCTCCGTGTTCTCTAGCTTTTTCCACTACTTTTTTGTTGTTGCTTGAGGAAGAAAAGCTTTAGCTTTCAGTTGTCGCTGATATTTTCGAAGAAAGTGTGGAAATAATTTGAGCATTCGCTTAACGGCAGAACGCGCCTCATTTCAGAACCCATCAGTGGCATCAGTGGCAACAGAGGCGACAGTGGCGACACGGCGGCAGAGAAAACCTCGGCACAATTTTCATTTCAGTAATTTTCAAGTCAGAAATGAAGAGATGTGTTTTACAATTTTAATGCCTCCCCGAGCAGTAGCCGTGGAGTAGCTAAAGAATCTCAAGATTGGGGCATCAGAAGATTGCGCTGCTTCTTGTTGCTTTCTTCATCGGGTTGGGGTTATTTTGTCTGCGACTAGTGGGTGTGTGGGTGTCACTAGGTGTGTGTGTGTAAGTGTGTGTGAGTGTGTGTGGCGCTGTCAACTGCTGTTGAAAGATTTTCATGTCGCTGTTTCCATGCCGCCTGCCATCATCGAGCGACAGACACGAAATTCTTGAAAAACATTTTTAAAACTTTTTCCTTTTTCTTTTTTTTTCTCTTTTTTTTTTGAAATGAAAAAATGTGTAGGAAAAAAAAGAGAAGAAATTGTTCTTGGCTGTTGCCTTCGTACGTAAAAAGATTTAGCAATAGCAATGAATTTAGTTAATTTATGGCATTATTAATGACATTTTGAAATATTAACAGAGTATAAAAAAAAATAGATGTAGAAATAACACGGCGATGTTTGAGCTGACAGCATAACCGGGGACATTTTTTTTCTTTTACAATTTTTAGTCGTTCGTTTTTTTCTTCCTCTAGTTTTTTTGTTAATTCTATTTTTTATGCCTCTCTCCTGCAATAAATATAAAAATAAAACCCATTTTCACTTGCGCAGTTCGTTTGGTCATGTGAGCTCTGTGTTTCAAAATTGTTTGATTTCCGTTTCTCCAAATTCGATATTTCTAGTTCTAGTTGTTATTGTCACTGGGTCAGTCAGATCAAACTACTTTTGGGAAATATATGCAGAATGTTTTTCAACATCTTGTGAATGGCACGAGCTGATCAACCTGCAGAATATGCAAATCTTTGAATACATTTCAACAAACTAATCAAAATCGTGGTCTTTGAATCGAAAATCAATAAAATGAAACTGACAACAAATTTACGATTCAATCAATAGAATCTTTCAGGGTTTCTTTTCAGCTCATTTCAGACATCAAAGTTTTAGAGCGTCTTTTAGTTTTGGTTTAAAGAAAAAAATGTAGCATATTATGCAAATATTTGTTCGACTCGAGTCTGTCTGTCACTTCCCCTGGCAACACATTAAATTTTGATTTAGCTATACTTTCATATACTTATATATACAATTTATATAGCAGACAAAACTGCGCTTAAGCGATGCTTAAAGCTAATCTGTGGAATTCGACAAGTGTTTGCCTGATAACTTATAACCTGAACCCGCGTTTCGATTACTGCGCTTAATTAATGCCACTAAGAATTTAAACTCTGTTCATTTTACTTGAAAGCAAATCAAATCTTCTGCGTGTGCACATTTTTTATTTTTTTATTTGCTAGCAAACTTTGATCTCATTATTATGAAATTTCATAGATTATTTGTTGGGCAACAACTATGTAAATCCATGTGGAAATTAACTTTGAAGAAAACATGAATGAATTGTCATGTTTTAATAAATTTCATAAACACATTTCTCTAAATTTGATGAAAAGTCATAAATTTTAAAAGCTTTAAACGCATTTTGACATTTTTATGTGGCTGAAAAACGCACACGAATTTCAATGTGAATTTCTACCAATTTCTCTATTAGAAAATGAAAGCAAGCGGAATTTAATTAAATATATATTTCATTTGGGTTTAAATTTATTGCATAATTATGGACAAAGTATGGCTAACATTACTTAGAATTTTTTAAACAATGAGCAAAATGAATTGACATCATTCGGCGACCCGAGTAAAATAATAAAATAAGTCTTAAGCGAACATTATGTCAAATGGTTCCTCAAAAATATATAAAGAAAAGAAAAATTGCATAAAGACCATGATAGGTCTGCTGGCCAAGATTGTTGCCAAGACAGATCCCCAATCGCGATCATAAACGTATGAGAAATGTCATAAAAAACACAACAAAAACACAATAACAACAACAAAGGCGAGCTTTAACTTTGGATGATGTTAACCATATAAATAATTTGCATAAAATCACCTGAAATAACGTTAAATATTTCCAGCTTATGCCATGAAATGCTCATAAAGTTCAAGATAAAAAGCGGCAACACGGACAGCGTTTTATGTAAAACCAGACTAAGATCGGTGAGCCAGCTGGAAGTGCTCATACACTGAACGAAATTTACGTTAATTAATCGACAACAAAAATTAATATGCTCCAGAAAAATATACAAAATTTAACAAATTTAATACCCACTAAAATAGTTTCACAAGTATCACCTTTTTCTCCCAGTGTAGATGCTATCAACATTTAGAAAACTATGAGTCTGACTTATGGGCGCCTCAAATAAAATTCAACAAACATATTAGCATAAATCAGCCAAATATCATTCAAACTATTTTACATTTTTAATGAACCGAAAAATAAAATCAACCTGACCGATGGCAAGAAGAAGAACAAATATCATGTACTTCTTTATTGTCTATGCTTTTATTGGTTTATGCTTAATGGGCGACATAAATAAGAATTTTATGACGTGAAATTAAAAATGTTGCCGACAAACATTGAATGAACTTACAATCTCTGCCCAAAATTATAATTAATTTTTAATTTGCATTAATTTACTTGGCAAGATTATACACTGTTTCCTAACATAACAATGCTTATTAATTGCAACCAACAGTCATTTTGTTATAAAGATTTCTTAAACAGTTGTTAATATTAAATTGAATTGCGATTAAAAAGTTGTTGAGCGATTTGAATTGTTACCCATAAATAGTTAGTTCATTTAAATTTGTTTTGCTTAAATCGATCCAGTGAACAGAAATCGCAGTCAAAGCAACTCTGGGTTAAAATCCCAGTATTATTGTATATTTTTTGGCGCCACCGGCACTTACGAATACAGGGACAAAATCTTTGTAGTGTGTCATGCTTACAAATTTAGGAATTGCGAGTAAGAACCGTTATATGCTATAACTTATAGCATACAGAAGGCTGTTAGCTATAGTTAGATAAACATTTTTCACAAATTATTGGCGTTCGCGTTGTTATATAATCGATTTATACACGAGTCATTTAAACTTGCAACAAGAAGAAACAATTTTAAAACACTTTAAACATTTACCGCGTACAAGTCTCGACCAAGCTCACAGCTGACTGAGAGAAACTGACTGAAGAATGAGTTGGCAGCGCCTCGGTTCGTTCGCTCTGAGCGAGTCGCTCTTTTGTTCACCGAAGTGAATCGCTCAATCGAACTTATTCCTAACTATACAATACAAGAATCAACTCAAGTCTTAATATTTTAAAATAAAGAATGGAAGACCCTTTAAAACCCAAGCCAGTGCCGCTGGCAGCAGAGACAGTGTTGTGGTTTGAATTCCTGCTCGATCCGCACAAAATAACACAGCACCTGCAATGCAAAAACCCCGGTACGCAGACACGTTCGCCTTCCTCTTGACTCTTCCCCCAATTGTTGCATCGAATAACAATTTCGCATTACTTCTTACAGAACCCAGCGCCGTGGAACTCATTATGCAGTTCATCAGCATGACTCCAG
The DNA here is from genome assembly GCA_018152125.1 of Drosophila dunni. Lineage (NCBI taxonomy): Eukaryota > Metazoa > Arthropoda > Insecta > Diptera > Drosophilidae > Drosophila > Drosophila dunni. The sequence continues at coordinate 7,643,353 of JAECXC010000339.1, read as the reverse complement.
ACACCGCCATAGCATCCACAGTGGTCACTCCAGGCAGCGACCTGCAGAGCATCACAGGCGCTAGTGTTGGTGCCAATGCCACCACTCCCGCAGCTTCAGCGGCTCTCAATGTGCCGCCCCTGACGCGGCAGGCAGAGATTGGGCTGCAGTTGTCACGCAAACAGTTGGCTTTGAAGATTCTCGAGCTCAAAGTAGCCACTTGGCTTCGATGGGACCTCGACGTGTTGGACAAGAGTCTACCTGTGGTCATGCAATTGAGTCTATTGCGCGATCTCTGCACCATAAGCTATGGGCGCGCCGTTTCCATACCATTCGCCAGCGACTTTGACTATAAGATCTGTAAGATAGTAGTGGTAGAATGTGCTCTGGCTCTCTCTCTATAACTGCATCTATTTTAGCTCCCACTGGAAATGAGCGCGCCGCTCGATTCGCTCTTACCATTTACCATCGAACGTTGCTGCGGCTGCAACTGATCAAGGAGAGCGCTCTGAAGGCTGTGCGACCGCTCATGTATGTGCTCAACGTTATGTTATATAGAAATAGTTCTCATTTTTATGCTCTTACAGGTTTCAGACTGTGGATCAGCTGCAACAGTTTCTGGAGATGCCAACACAACCTTCTATCGAGTATTTGGAGCAACTGTGTGTATCTGTTGTCGCGAAGCCCTTCCACGTTTTCCACTACGATAGCTTCGTGACGCTGCAATGTGACAACTTAAGCACTGCGCAAAACTACGATATGATGCATCTGATAACGCCCCACGAGCTGCGTGCCCAACTCCAGTATGAGCTAGCTCATTACTATCTCCACACAAAGCAGTATCTGCTGGCTCGGGAATCAGCAGCCGCCTGCAATAGTAATCTTCAGGCGTTGCCCGCCGGCGCAACGCTTTACTTCTGTCACATTCGACCTGAAGAACTGGAAGGTCTGTTGCAGGCGTGTGGGATTAGTGCACATCAGCAGACGCTGTTGGAACGCTTTCATCAATCCCTGCTCAACAGCTATACGGACATTGTGCCCATACTGCAATTGGACAATAGGGAACGGGAGATTCCACTGGTGAGCAGGCGAAACGTGGAGCTGGACATTGAGGCTGCCATCTCTACGGGATTGCTCAAGGAGACGCGACAATTGTTGCTCCAGGTATCCGCTCTCAATGTGGTGCGCACTGTCTTCGAGTGTGGCAACATCTTTGGCAGCGTGGAATACTTTGAGAAGTATCGCGACATGGACTTTATGCCGCCCATTGTAGAGGCCATGCAGGACGCTGTGACGTACTGCAGCCAACGAGAACTGTCAGCACTCAAGCACTTTATCATTGACTGTGTGCTGTACCAGCAGCAACAGCAACAACAACACCAGCAGCAAGATCAGAGTCGACAGTTGCTACTCATGGCCAAAGAGTTGGGTATTTTCACCAGCGAAGAACTGTCGGATTTGGACGAGCAGTTGGTCCAAGCGGCACTGCCCGTGCTGAGCAATTCTCTGGCCACAATCAACGATTGGGTATGCCACTCAAAGAGTAAGTTCATTCATCTCTAAACACCAATCACCAAAAGACTACATAGATTGCTTCTTGTTACAGTGACGCGTGTGGATGTGGCCGCTCTGGAGCGGCAATTGGTGACCTGCACCAATGCAAACAGTGTACGCATATTACTAGTGAAACTGTGCGGCACTGCACCTGGCAAACCACTGTGGGCCACCAATCCTAGCTGGGATGTGCCCCAGCCTCTGAAAGCCGTCATCATGGCAATGCCTGTGAGTTTTCTCCAGGATTTTAGCTATGTATTGCTAGGCAAGGCACGGGAGTTGGCCACGCGAGGCAATTATATCGATGCTGTGTCCATGCTGAGTGTGCTCAAGTCCGAGACGCAGCGCCAGGAACTGGGAGGCAGTGCACAGATCATGTGTAAGCTAATCACGTGGGAAATTCTTCACATACAAATCACACAGAGTCTTGAGGAATGGCATCAGAAACCATTAGATCTGCAAACTCTCGGAGGTCGGTGTAAGCAGTGTTTGGGTGCCCTGCAGGCGGGTGATTCAATGATACCTCGACTGGACATTCTAGAGAGCTGTGCCATCATGCTTCTCAATCTGGCGGACTTTCCGCCACTTCTTTACCTGGAGAAACGGTCACAGCAGATGGAATTGCCACTGGCCTTTGCCGCCACCTTCACGGAAATGGAGAAGATGAAGGCTCCAAAGAAGGCGCGCGACGCCTGGGATCTCATGCTGAGCATGTTCCTTAACATACCCAAGCGGGGAAATGCAGCTGGAGTTGGTGGTGGTGGTGCTAGCAGCTCCCTACAGACTTTCCTGCAGCGGGTGCGACACCAGCGTGTCTTTGGACTGGCGATATCTATGCTGGGCAAGATGCACAACATACTGAAGGACGATCCCAATCATGATTTGAGCTGCGAGTACATGCAGCTCTGGCCCACCAGCATTAACAAGTAGGAATACTATCTATCCCATGTACTATTCGTAATACTAATACTTTTCCCTCTGATCTTGTCCAGCCCAAATAGCTATAGTTTACGCAGCGCGAGTGAGACACTGCAGTGGCTGCTCTCGGAGGCACTGAGTCATTATCCCCAGACCATTTCCTGGCTGAAGATGAAGGGTGACTTGGAGTTGGCCATTGGCAACAATGAATCCGCCATGCGCTGCTATGTAAATGCTCTGGTCACCGCTACAGATTACTGCACCATGCCGCTGCAGCGAAACGTGGCCGATGACTATATGATTAGGAAGATGATTCGGTGTGCCGCCAATCTGGGCTGCCACATGCAGGCCACTGTGCTGTGTCAGTTTATGGAGGAGATCGACTATGGCATAGTCTTAAAGAATCTCAGTGAGAAGTCATCCAACTTCACCGATGCCATGGATGCCTACTATAGCTGTATATGGGACACAACGCTGCTCGAATTCATTGTGAATCTTCACGCGAAGCGCGGGGAGCATAGTCGCAGACTGGAGGCGGTATGTCAAGTAAAGGTTCTCCAGTTCATCTAAATACAATGTCTAATCTTTACAGATCTCGATGATGGGAACCTTGGAGCTGAATGCCAACAACAACGACGAGATCAAACGTGAGAGCGCCATGATTCGAAAATCCCGCTTTCTACGCGCTCTGGCCAAGCAGTATTTGCTGTAGTCCTTGAAGGGGTCACGCCCACCTCGTCCACTAGTACTACACCCACGACCATGCCCACAAAGAAGACCAATTAGTTTTAGGCCCAATATGATTTTTAATAACTAAATGAAGGTAGCATGTAAGATAAAAGATGATTAGCATTAAGTCTTCCTGGTTTCCATTAAAGATACATGTAATTTTTGTTATCTCGAGTTGTCCAACTTATTTGGGCCTTCTGCCGCGTCCAGCGCCACCACTTGTCTTGGCCTTTTTATTGTTGGCACTCTTCTTGGCCTCCTCGGCCTTGCGTTTGGCCGCCAAGGTGGCATTTGGTGTGCTTGGAAGGGTTTTGAAGAAGCTATCGAGGCGTACCTGGGTCTGGGCTTGCTTGGATTTCAGCAGCTTCTTTGCCCCGTTCCGTACGCGCTCCTCGTTGAACTGCCTGTCGCCGCAGAGGAACTGCACCAGGCCGTCCTCATCAGGGTCTGTCCACTTCAGCTCAATGGTGGACGCATCGGCTACCACGGGTTCTACGAACAGCTCCCGCGCACGCTTGTAGTTCCAATTTTCTGGCACTGTGTATTTGCTGGTGTCGATATTGTCTAGAATAGTTTCAATATCCCGATAGATCTTGATGAGCTCAATGGCACGCTTGGGTCCCACTCCCTTGATGCTCTCGCAGTAATCGCAGCCCATTAAAATGCAGAGATCAATAAACTCCTTGCTTGTAAGTTCTAGACCCTGCAGTACCTTCTCGTAGCTGAACTCCTTGACCGGCATTTTGCGTGCTTCACTGTACGTGAGATAACGCAGCAGTTTGGTGGATCCAAAAGTTAAGGCATCCATATCCTCAGTGGCTGTGGCATACACCTTGCCGGCCTTGACCAGCGCAGCACACTGTGCCTCCGCCTCACATGGTGCATCCACATAGGGGACTCCCATTAGCTTCAGCAGCTCTTTGGCCTCACGCGAGTGCTCTTTGGTCACTCGGACAAGTCGACGATTGAATTTGTCGATTTCTGCTTCATTACCAGCTTCGGTAGCTGCTTTCAGTGCCTTCTCTGCTTCCTCACGACGCTCGGCACGCTTTGCCAGCTCGCCGGACTTCATGTCAGGCGGCGCTCCGTCAAAAACATAGACCGGCTTTATTCCATTGTCCAGCAGACGAATGGTGCGATAGAACATGCCCATCAAATGAGAGGTGGGATCACCATTGACAGTAGCCAGTTGGGCGCCCTCAGAACGCACAGCGATGAGGAATTGATAGAGACACATGCTGGCATCAATGGCAACTTTGCGCCCTGCAATCAAATAAAACAATTTTATACACTTTACAGAGACGGTCTAGCAGATTAACATACCGAAGAAGTTTTTGATTTCACTCTCTCTAATGGCGAGTGGCGCCAAGTCAGCAATTAGTTTTGAGAGTCCTAAAATTCCCATGATACGTTTTTATTAATGTATGCCTGCGTATTTCACTCTAGTTTTTAATCTGACTGATTTTGTTTGGCTTACAGATTGCGCGCGTTTTTGCAGTAAATGTTGTGCACGCGTTTCGTTGTGAATGTCAAAAAATCGCTCTGCGAAATTATTTTCACGGATGCCCAATGCAAGTCTAATGTGGAATTAATATTAGATGACATTATTTATACATATATATTACACAAATATTAAATGCTGTTACACAAACAGCACTAAATTCATTATAATAAAATATTAGCTAAGTTTATTAAAATTTTTCAAGTTTTCACCGCCATTTATCGGTTCTGTTGGCGCATTGTTATCGATGAAAGTACTCATCCCTAACGCCACACACATAAGCATAAGCAAGCATGTCGGCTGACGAAAAAAAAGATAAAACCATTGAAAATATGGTACGTAAATTTTAGAAAAGTATTTTAAATAAAAGTATAAAATGTGTATCATGAACGCGCATAGAAAAAACCAGGAGTGCAAATGTGTTTCATGTGCAAATTGAGCGCAACAAATATTGCTCTCGAGAAATCGGTCTTCTTCTCCCCTGCGACCATTCGTTTATGTGTATAAACATGGCGTCGTTGCGTTTTGTATGTTGCTTGTGTCTAGTTTTTGATGCGTGCGAGTGAGACAACGTGAGCATGCCCAATGCCCCCATAGACACGCATACACAAACGCAAAACCCAAAAGAAAACTTGTGTGCTCTAAAACATACGAAAAAAAATAGCCGAAACGCATAAACCATCGGTCGTGAAACGCACAAAGTTTAATGGTACTTGTAGTGCATAAGTGTAAACGCCGCCAAAATAATTGCAAGTGTAATTAAATTGTGTTTTGCTTTTATTTCGATTTTCGGTAGGATGCCAACACATCGCCAGAGGCGGAGACGGCGGCCAAAGAAAATGCCGCCGATAAGGTAAGCGAGTCGAAGGCGCTAGAAAATGCAACGGAATCAAGTGCAGCCGATGGTGAAGTATCGAAAGCTGTGGAAAAGGAGGGGGATGCATCAACGCCACCCGCGACTGATGACGTCGCTGATAAAAAGGCTGTTGGAGACGCATCGGCTGCGACCGCGCCAACATCGGATGCAGGTAAATAAAAGCAACACAGCGACGCATACATTCAAAACAAGTGTGCTTGTGTATGTGTGTGAAGAAAGAGCGAGAAAAACAAAAATCATGAAATGAATTTTGCGCGCGTTTCACGAAGTGCGGCGAGCAAAGTTGCTCTCAGTTCAATTGGCTCTTTAGTCGTTGTTGTTGGTGGGCCAACGTTGGCGTAGCTAGTTAAAATGCCGCGCATTGTGCGGCGTGAGTTTGAGTAGAGCGGTTCGAACTCTAGCTCAGATAGAATTTTGTGTTGTGTTTTATGAAATCTTATTGGGTTAGAATTTGGAAATTTCTCTTTCCAATTTTCTTCTCCCTCTATTTATGTCATATTGGTAAAATAGAAAATACCCTTGGCTATTGTTCATACTAAACCCTGAACAATATGGTTTCGTGTAGTAAGAGCCGAGGTAAATTAAAACTTCAATTTTCATAGTTCCTTGCGCTCCCAAACAAAGTAGCATTGGACTTCCCAAGCATGAAGACAATTTAATATTTTTTTAAATTATTAATTAAACTATAATTGAGTAATATTAAATAAATGAAATATTTTCTACTCAGATGAAAAGGATTCCGGCACAAAGGAAGGATCACCAGCGGCAAAGAAAGTGAACAACAATAGCGCCAAGAAACCAGCCAAGTCAGAGAAAGATGACGACGCTGATGACGCCGATGATCTTGAGGAAGACGAAGAAGATGATGCGGACGATGGTAAAGACTCCGCAAGTGAAGATGAGAAGAAGTCAAAGAAAGATACAGCAGACAAGAAAAAAACCGATTCTACAGATGGTGCTAAGTCCAAGTCGGGAGCAGATAAGCCAGCGGCTGCCAAGAACTCACCATCAAAAGCCAAAAATGGTAAGGTGGAAGCATCTGACAATGATGAGAAAGCGGACGACGATGGAGACGAAGACGATGGCCTCGACGAGAACAACGAGGTCGCCGAGGATGACGAGAACGTGGTAGCTTTGGCCGAAATCGACCGCATCAATGAGAACATCAACAAAACACGTGTTGATGGACTTCAGACGCTTCACGCTGTAAGTTACACATTCTCTTTCCGGCGGATCTATAGTAATACATTAATTATTACATTCTTATTTCAGCTCTGCTTTGGTGCCCAGGGCAAGAATAATGTGGTTAAAAAGAACCTGCGTTCCTTTGCTGGCTTCGAGTTTGCCAAGGATTCGTCGGAATACAAAAAGAAATATGAGGCCATCAAGAAAGTGGACAACAAAGGGCTGCGCAGTATCTGTGAAATTCTTACACTGGATCGCAAGGGCAGCAAGGACGAGATTACGTCACGTGTGCTCAAATTTCTCATGGAGCCGGACGAATCACTCTGTATTGAACAGGGCGATGAGGAAGAGGAAATGGATGACGAGGATCTAGACGAAGATGAGGAGGATGCCGCAAGCGAAGATGATAAGAAACGCAAGAGCAGCAAGTCAAGTGCTCCAACTGGACGTGGTTCCGCTCGCAACTCAACGGGACGTCCTAAACGTTCAACCGCTGGCAAAAGTAAGTATAGCCCTATGATGAGCTTGGGAATCAGCCAATTCATGTTTATTTTATTGCCTTTCAGAGATGTCCGCATATGTAGATTTATCAAGCTCCGAGGAGAGCGAGCAAAAGGTGCAAGTGGCTAAGCGAAGACGTAACGATGACTCGGAATCCGGCTCAGATGTAAGTACTAGCCAAAACTAAGGTTTACTCTTATGACTAACATTACTTGCTCTCTTTTTGCAGTACAATCCATCGGCCAACTCAGATTCTGACGCCGGACGTGGTGGTGCTAGCGGTGGCGGTGCTGGCGGAGCAGGAAGAAAGCTATCGGCTCGTGGCAGCCGTGGACGTCCTGCGCGCAAAAGTCGCCGAAGAAATTCGGATTCAGAGGACGAAGAAGAATCCGAGATATCAGACGCCGATAGTGATGTAAGCTTAATAAATTATTCAGCACATGGGTGGCTATATTAATCTGTTTTTAATTAACAGGTTCCCAAGCGCAAACGAGGTGCTCCAGCCAAACGTGGCCGATCTGCTGCTAGTGCTCCAGCTGGCCGACGAGGTCGTGGCCGAGCGTCATCAGCGCGAAAGCGCAAGGATTCCGAGAGCGAAGAGGAGGAGGTATCAGAAGATGAGGAGGAGGAAGAATTGTCCGACTTTGGTAGCGAGCCAAGTGAGGTAAGTCTTTGATCCACAACATAAAAGTTCCAACTTAATTTCGCTACTTGAACTTGCAGGAGGAACGTCCCAAAAAGAGTGCGAAACCCACAACGCCCGCGAAAAATAGCAAAGCTAACAACAAGTCCAAACCAGCTGGAAAGTGTAAGTCCTACAAGATGATTATATATCCAAGGCAATAACTGATTTTGATTCAATATTATAGCCGCTGGTCGACCGAAAAAATCAAAGAAGGAAACGTCCGATGAGGAAGATGCTGATGACAAAGATGAATCCGATGAGGATGAGCCCTTAACCAAAAAAGGCAAAGCTGCATTCCCAACGGTAGATAATACTAACAAAATTCATATAGTATATTTATTGATCCTTTATATCTTTACAGGACGAACAAATACGCGGCTATGTCAAAGAAATTTTGGACCAGGCCAATCTCGAAGAGATTACAATGAAAACAGTGTGCAAACAAGTTTATGCTAAATACCCAGATTTTGATTTAACAGACAAAAAGGACTTTATTAAGGCCACAGTTAAAGCGGTAGGTTTAAATTAAGAAAAACTCTAAAGAAAGATATTTAATATATTTGCTTTCATTTCGCAGTTAATTGCCACATAAAATACACAAAAGGGGAGGCACTGGAGCCAGGGGGATGGGCCGGCAAGCAGCAGATCTTGTACCAAACACTAAAAATGATAAAAAGCAAAAACAAGCAAACTAAATTTGCCACTTTTTTGGAAGAGCTGTTAACACAACAACAACAACAAGAAAAACAGAAACAAAAACAACACCAGCAACAACAAGAATGAAATAAAACCCCTTTAGTTTCCTATAAGTGTTTAATTTGTACTCTTCTCTAAACTTACTAAACCTTTACCTTAAACGAATCAACTGCTAAGAGAGACGATTAACCATATATGCATGTGAATATGTATATATATTACTATATATACATATATGTTTGTATGTAAATGTTAGCTGTAAACAATTTGATTCATTTTCCTTATATATACACAAACTGCGCTCTCAAAATGGCTCTACAAAAAGTGTGTAAAATATAAGCAAAACTTAAATGAATAACCGAAATATAAAAACAAAAACTGAAAGTGAAAGAGAAAAGTGTAAAGAAAAGAGAATAAGATAATGATGAAACATAGTAACTAAAACGGAACCCACAATTTATACATTAAAATGTAGTGCTGATTGATTTGACGTTCAAAATTATGTATTTTTAAATTAAGTAAAGAGTAAAGAAATAAAAACAAAAAATTTATTAAAATTCATAAACACACACACACACACACACACTGGCAGCAGTACAAAAAACGAAGCATGGAAATCTTATAAGAACAAATCCAAAGTTTATAATGAAACAAAAAGTAATTGAATATTGCACGTGTTTTCGGCTATAATGTATTTATAAAAGTGAAAAACCTTTAAAGGGTTTAAATATTTAGAACGAACAGACTTTGGACGAGAAATCAAGTGAAAGCAGCAGCATAAGGAATAATTTTTGAAAAGTTATTTTTTTTAATTTCCAAATTTTTGATGAAATTCAAAATTACTGTAAAATATTTACAAGTTATAAGTTTGAAGTTTTGGTTTATATTTCTTTATAAAAATAAGATTGATTGGAAGAAAAGAAACGCCAGTTAGTAAAGTGTTATGATATTTACTTTTCGTCACACGTTCCAATATTTTTCTCAAATCGGTTATAGAATTATCAAAAATGCTTGGCCTTGGTAACAATTTGAAGACAGATAAACTATAGCAGGTTTCTCCTCTTGTTGTAGAGCGGCAGTTTACACAATTAGGACTCACAGAGATAGGATCTAATCTAAAATGTAATACCCATATGAATAAAATAATGAAGTGAAAAAACAGTGCAAGGAAATGTGTCGTTTGGATAAACTTCATACGAAACTAGATGTATGTACATTTTAAATAAACAATATATTAAACTTAAATACAATACCAGACTCAAATAAATGTTTTGAACACACTCCCACTCAAACACACACACCCAGTAACACACACACAGATTATTACAAGCATCTCAATGTACGTTTTCTTGTAGTAACTCAAAAGCAAAATGGAAATATCAATTTAATGAATAGGAATCCGAAAATCGTACAAGAACAAAGTCAAATAGAATTTATTGAAAGCTCTCTTAATAGAACAGAAAATGAAAGAAAAGTAAAGAACATAACTCAATTTAACTTAATCGTAAATAAAACCGCGAGTGTCCCAATTGGATGCCTAGATATAAAAGCGATATTTTGTTTTAACTTTAAATGTTTCACTAAGGAAATAAAGACGGATGATGTATGTATATCAATAATATATATCGCGATAAAATTATAAATCATTTTTTCAATGGGTGGATATATTACCAGGATAACTATTTATATATGTGTGTGCATAGTATTTGTGTCTCTGTGTTGTATCCTATAGAAAAATAGCCGTTGCTGATTTGGTTTTCAGATTCAAGTTTATTGAGAAATTAAAAATTTTCAATATTTGGCAATATTTAAAAATAATTGTAATATATGTGTGTATGTGTAGTACTATATGAAGAGATTACAACTAAGTCGGTAAGTTTTAATCACGTTGACAAGGCTGTAACATACAGATATTATATAGATCAATTTGCTAATTTTGTAGGACGACAATATATGATGTTAGAAGTAAAGTAAACAGAATGCAAGTTTGCAGTATGCAGTATATAAATAAAGCAAGTAAGTTACATTCAAAATTTTATGGTAAAATTATATGTTAAATATTAAAGAATGGAGTATTAAAGGATGGTATTTTTTTGGTATACTCAATTGGCCCTGGAAATAGATCAAAGCACATAATTTAAATCAAATACAAAGAAATATATATCAATTTCAAAAATATCATTTGATTGCGAAATAAACGGCTTGATATTGACCCAAAAATGTAACGCAAATGGAATTTAAATGGGTTCTACAATAACTCACAATATATGGTTCAAATTACTTACCTATAGTGTAACTTTGAGGACCCTCTGATGGTTCAAGGCTGCTGTAACTGAAAGATAGAGAAATGAACGACTTCCCGACTCTAGAAAACCGAGCTGAACTAATCCAAACTTCAGACGGGAATTTGGGAGTTATAGAACTGAGTGTTAACTGTCATAAGTTTAAAAAATTGATTTAAAAAGTTGCCTTTCTTAAAGATTTGTAGAAACTTTGTATATTACAATATATAAATATATAATACTCGTATTTTAAAAAGGTAATATAAACCGCAAATATCGCAAACAAATGATACCTTGAAATAATATAGTATTTCACTGATTTATCAGTTATAATACAATTAATCGTTGAGATTTAAGTTTATATCAAATATATGTATGAATATAGAAAAAATTATGTAAGTTTGGTGAGACTTTTGGGGGCTGTACAGCGTGGAAATCGTTGAGGTTGAGGCTATTTGGAATATATAGAGAAATTTATATATATATGCATTTATATTTGTATGTAGGAATACAAAATACAATAATATAATCATCAATAATATATAAGCAGCATAACGAGTACATAAGTATATTTATGTATGATATAGCAAGTATATAGTGTATAGACAGATAGTACAAGTAGGAGGTATATATATATATATATTCAAATTATTTCAAGGCATAAGTTATGATAGACCTGCTACATACCCAGCAATTTAAACGACTGCCACACAGAACAAAAGTAAAATTTCAGCCCTAGATCCCGTCCCCGATCCCAGTTCCCAGTTCCAACTCAGCGCCTCTGAAAATACGCTCAGAAACGATTTTCATATATGGCAAATAAGTTTTCAAATAATAAGATATAATAAATAGAAACGCAGAGGTTTTCGCGTACAACGAATCGTACGCATTATAGATTTTCATATTTTTTTTATAAATATCAATATATATTAATTATATAATTATATAGATATATTATGTGAGTTTTTATTCAAATGTATATCGTCTGGTAGGCTGCTGCGAAAGAGATTAGTAAATCTTGCGGCGGACCAAGTTTCTTATACAAGTATTCAATTAAAGAGGGTGCATTTCATTATTTTCAGCTGTTGCAACATTGAATTTCATCGTTATAGGAGACATAAAACTTAGGCTATTTATTATTGCATATAAATGTAAATGTAAATATAAATATATAGATTTATAATTGTGTTTTGCATTTTTTTTATACTTTTTTTTCATAGATTTGTTTTTCTCATAATTGCAGACCTACGGTTATTATATGGGTTATGCATTAAAATGTTTATGGTTTTTGTATTGCAATATTTGTAAGACATACACAATAATAACAAAAGATCTTACCAAGGTTCACACGATCTTAATATACTATCAAAATTTGTTATATTCATCATCATATAAATATATATTTGTATTACGATTTTAAATTATTCATATTCAATTTACTGTTACTCTTATGAACTGGTTTGAAGAAGTCTGGATTTACTGAACGGCCTCTGAAAGTACATATACATATACATATATCTATATATATATAGAGGTTCAATGTGTAGAGATATAGATGGTTAATGAAACTATTTCACACACAAATTCATAATATTCACCACAACAACTTATTATTTAATACATCTTACCAAAAAGAAAGAATAAGAACATGTAGATACAAGTTTTGTGAACAAAATAAAGAGTACGATTAATATTTGGAAAGTTTCAACAAATGCGCCAACAGATTGTCATGGTTACAGACCGGACAAGCAATGGATTGAGAGAGATATAGAGAGCATGCATTCTTGGATTGGGAGACAGACCCTTGTAGTAGTTCCCTGGGCTGAATCAGATCAGCGGTTTTAACCAATCGAACTGAAATCAAAATGATATCTTATTGCTAAATATAATGGAACCATTTTAGGTGTGTCCTTAACTGAAATATTAAAACAAAACGTGTTAAACATATTGTTATATGAGCATACATTTCAATCTCAAACATAATTCATTATTTATCATATAATCAGATCAACAAACCAGTTTCATCATCCAAGATAATATAGACAAAAAAAAAATGAATTAAATAAATCATACTTTGTTCAATATTGTGGTAATTTCACAGGTTGGAAGCAAATCAATCTTACCAGATCAGTTGCAAACGTTGATCGTAGTATTTGTAATATAAATGTTGTATTTAAATAAGATGGTTTTATGCATAAATAGGAGTAGTACGAAGTATTAAAACTAAGCTATGTTGGTTAAATTTTATGAGCGAAACCTCTAACGGTATTCAAAAGGTTACTGCATTGAAAACATGATAAGTACATAATTTTATCTGATGTTGTCTTTAAAAAACCACACACACAAACACCCTTAATGTGTGTGTTCTATATGTGTGTGTGTGTGAATAAATTTCTTCTAATTTTCTAGTTGGCAGCTGTCGGAACTTGCTCTCAAAGTTGCCTATAAATTGACGACGAAAGAAATCGTATGGATATATATATGTATATATGGTATAGATATATAATATATGTAATTAATATTTGTATATAAGGTTCTTGTTGAATGTAGATCTCTAAATTATATATATATTTGTAAATTGCCCCAGAAATTGTGTCTCTGAACCTGGACAGTAACAGCAATTCTTTTGTTTTGCATTTGTTGTTGTTTCTTTTGTTTTTATGTTATTATTTAGTATTAGAATTAATATTTTCAGGCAAAATCTCTTAAAGGCTAGAGAAAATTATAATTTAATAAGACCAATATAATTGGCATATATAATTAATATATATAAGTATATAATAAATTTACATTAATGCAAAAGCGCGACGCTTCAAGCTGCAAGTGTGCAAAATTGATTGATTGATTGACTGTATTTGTTTTGTATGCATTTCTTTGATTGATTTGATTCGATCGATTGATTGATGGCTCTCTGTTGACCTCTGGCGCTCCTTGCTATTTCTCCATCTATCTCCCTCTGCTTTTGCGATTGAATTATATTTGCTAATTTGAGTTTTTCTTTTTTATAGTTTAAGGGAAGGAAGGAGGAAGGGGATAAAAGACATAGGATAGTAGAACAATTCAAATGATTCACTGCAAAGAGTTTTTACGCATGGTAAACAAGATATCGTTAGGATTACGTACATAATAAATATAGATATAGATATTTATATAGGCAGGTAATTACATAATGCATATATCATTAAAATATAATACATATAGAATATGATCAAAATTGTAAAGTAAAAAGTAGGTATTTTAAGTATTTTAAGCAAAGCAAAAAGCAAAAAGAAATATAAGGAAATCGAGTACAACAATTGCAATTGGCAATTTGTTGGCATTGTGATTACAGTGACTACTACAACGGATCAGATCAATCCGATTGATTATCATCTACTCACCATAGCAAAAGGCACCTCCAAATTCCATCCAGTCCACCTCAATGCTTATCATTTTTATGGGGCTTCTGCTGCTGTTGTTGCTGCTGACCTGGTCCACCTGGATAGCCGCCATAGCCACCGCCTGGATACCCACCGGGATAACCAGCTGGTGGACCACCACCCTGGCCACCACCACCACCGCCGCCGCCTTGGGGCTGAGGAGCCCCTTGAGGATGACCCGCAGCAGCCGCTGCAGCATAATACTGTGAATATTGTGCATATTGGCTAGGAGTCATACCTTGAGCATAGCCACCAGCCGCTGCAGCAGCGGCTGCTGCGGCCGCCGCAGCTGCTGCATTGGGCTGCTGCTGGTTCGGATTAGGTCCGCCTTGGCTGGGATTAGGCGCACTGCCAGCGCCGGCTCCATTTTGCTGCAATTACCAAAAGATAAAGTTTTTAACCAATTTGGCACCCAGGTAAGCGTTTGATTTTTCACCTTGAGCGATTTTTCAATGGCTTCGGCCTCTTCTATTTTTCCCACACTGCGGTAGTATTCAGCCCACTGTGCACTGTAGTCAGAGCCAGCGGCTCCGCTCTGTTGCTGCTGCTGTTGAGGTTGCTGCTGTTGCTGTGGTGCTTGTTGACCTTGACCCGCAGCATTTCCCGCGAGCTTTGCCTTCATCTGCTGCTCAATCATCTCAGCTTCACGATGACAACCAATTTGTCTGCAAGTATATGATTTCTAACCTCTGTATCCATTTTAGTTTAACTACTACTTACTTGTAGTACTCGATCCACTGGGCTGAGTAATCTTGCCCACCAGCACCAGCTGCTGCGCCTGCTTGACCTTGACTCGCCATGGCCATTTGCTGCTGCTGTTGAGCTGCAGCTGGATCCCATCCTCCCTGTTGCCCATAGGCACCCCAGGGTTGCTGCTGTTGTTGTTGCTGTTGGTATGCGGCTGCTGCAGCGGCTGCATTGGGATCGCCACCCTGCATTTGATTGCCACCATAGCCGCCGCCTTGTTGCTGATTGTGGTGAGAATTATTGGACCCTCCACCACCACCTCCGCCGCCACTGATCGGTTTCCTCGAGATCACCGTCAGTTCCATGTTGATCTTTTCGGAGATCATTTGACGTGCAGCTTCCACTTGATCCGTGGTACCTTTAGACTTGAAGAGCTTCTCATTGGGCGGATTGCTGGCATTGCGATCCATTTCAGTGTGTGCTCCAGACTGCTGATTAATCAGCTTTATGGTCTCTCCTCCACGTCCAATAACAATCTGTTGATTATTTAGTTGAAATTACTGTAGCCGAAGGTAAATTAAGGTAAACTCACGCCACATTTGGAGGCAGGCACCAAAAATGTGATCTCTTCGCGTCCTCCTTGAGCATGATTCACTCCATAGCCGTAACCATAGTTCGAGTTGTTGGAATCGCCACCACCTTGGCTGCCGCCGCCTGCACCGCCTCCTCCGTTGCTCCCATTGCGGTTCATTCCATTGCGTTGCTGTGAAATAATGTTGGGATAAAAGACGATTCTAGACGTGTTTCTCGTTGCTTCATACCATCACATTCTCAATAAGTCCCTCGATTGTGCGCTTGGCATCCTCCACCTGCTGCCGTGTGCCTTGGATGACACAGCGACGATCGCCCATCTCATCGTTTTTGCCCTGAATGAACTGGAGCTTGCAACCGCATTCGGTTTGAATTTTCCTAATCATATCGCCACCTTTGCCGATAACGACTCCGACTGCGATTTTGGGCACAAAGACTTCGACGCTTTCGCCACCGTTGCCGTTGTTAAAGTTGTTGAAACCTTGATCGGAGCCCCCACCACCGCCGCCGCCACCTCCAGAGCCGCCACCGCTACGTCCGCCCTGCTGTTGCTGAGCCAGTGCATCCTTTTGAGCAATCAGATCTAAAACCATTTGCTTGGCATGCTCCACCTTCTGAGGCACACCGGAAATACGCAACGGCTTGATGACCTCCTGATTGGGACCTTCTTGAATGATGATCATGCGAGCTCCAGTCTTTTCCTGCAGCTGCTTGATAGTATCACCACCCTTTCCAATGACCAGGCCCACTTTGGCTCCCGGTATCATAATCTCTTGGTACGGCGGATAGCCACCGGGACCCGGCGGCGGCATATTAATCGTGAGCAGCACTTCACAGCTGCCATTGCCGCCATTGCGGTTGACCATTTGCTGCAGCATCTCACGTCCCTTGGTACAGCTCTCGCGTGTGCCCCGCAACGTTATGACTCGCTCTTGGTCCTGCATCAGTTCCAGCTTCGCACCGGACTCGGCTTCCAGGTGGCTAAGAGTATCGCTGCCACTGCGTCCCACAAATGCATTGACAATGCTCTCGGGTATCCGAACCTGTTCTTCGCAAGTGGACGCTGGCCAGGCTGCCAAACGAGCTGCCACCGCGGCTGCTTGGGCAATGGCCTGGGTCATATTTGCACCACTCCCGCCGCCACCGCCTCCGCCACCACTGCCGCTACTCATGTTCGAGTTGTTTTGACCGTAGTCTGGGCTACCAAAGGAGCGTTTACAGTCTGGCCCGCTATCGTTGTCGTCGTTATGACGCTTAAAATTATTATTGCCCCCTCCTCCACCGGATGGACCACCGTTATCGCCTCCGCCACCGCCTTGTGACTGTTGTTGATTTGGTTGAATCTTTGCGGCAATCTACATAAAACACGATCAAAAGTAGCTTTTCTTATTAAATGCTCCCTTTTTATTGTCGGGGCTCATACAGCAGCTCCGGTTCAATGCTTTGCTTCTTCTTACCTGCTTGGCACGTTGTATGGCAGCTGCTAATGCCTGCGATTGACTTAAACTGGCCTGCTGCGTCTGAAAATCACTCATATTTTCTTCTGTAAGTATTTCAAGTATTATTGACCAAAGTTTTGTTTTCTCTCCTTTTATTTAAACGTTAAGCCGACGCCCGCACTTTTTTTTTTGCAATAACGCCAATGAAAATTGGCGACGTGCAAATTGGAAAATCCAATAACCAAGTTCACTGCCAAAAAGGGCAAACTTTAAAGCAGGTTTTTTGCGCGTTTGGTTTGTATTATTTAAAGCTTGTGCAAAGTAATTGCAAATATAAAAAGCACTCGCTATAAATGTATTTAATCCAGTTTTCTAGATTTCTTTTCGGTGAAAATTATGCGCCCCAAAATGCGTACATAGGGATGCTATGTTTCCAACACTCTTTTAATCGCTTTCCAACACGTTTGCTATGTGGCTGTATTCGATATTCACGCTATTTATCGAATATATTTAAAATCGTGGCTCTCTCCACTTAAAGTAGTTAATTTTTGATAGTTAATTGTAAATTTAATAGACATTTATTTAATCATCTTAATTAACGAATACTGTTTCAGTTCTTAGAAGTCAACACAAATTGATTCAGTTGAGCTTAAGCTGAAATATTCTAGAGGTGAAATAATTTGTTGAATTTTTGTGCATGGGAAATGAAATAAAGCTAAATCAAAGCTGATCTGATTATTTCCCCAGTACGATTCGCCTCCAGCGATATCATGAAACGAGCCAATTTTGTGCCTCTGTGAAATTTAAACGGCTATTTCGGTTTCAACCGATGAATAAACTTTAATTCAACGTATCACGATAAAATATCGATGATTCTGAATGCAAGCATCAATTTTGTTCCCATTGTTATGCTTGTTGGTGTTACAGTTTTGTGTGGATCAAAACAGCTGAGCTAGAAGAAAATACTTTGCAATTCCACCTTTGGAGCCCTGCTCGCCTATGGCGCTCACATGAACTCGCAGGAACCACCACGTCCGCTGCTCCAATTGGGCACGCTGGAATCGCTCAGGAAAACTTATACCAGCTGGAGTTGTCTGCATGCGTTCCGTGGCTGCTTAGGCATCCCAGGGTTGCTGCTGTTGTTGTTGCTGTTGGTATGCGGCTGCTGCAGCGGCTGCATTGGGATCGCCACCCTGCATTTGATTGCCACCATAGCCGCCGCCTTATTGCTGATTGTGGTGAGAATTATTGGATCCTCCACCACCACCTCCGCCGCCACTGCACTATGGGGAAAATGACCACAATATCTGGCATTTATTATTGTGAGTTAACCAGAAGACATTTTTCACTGCGGTTTTTTTTATTATGTTGGTATAGACCATTTAAAGCTATTTTGGAAAAATGGGCGTGTCAACGCCCCTTTTGACCAAATAATCTAAAAATGTATATTTTACGTGCATTTGTAGATATAAGCTTTCCAAATTCAGTCACCTATACATGCTTACAGTGCAGATATGATTTTTGCCACGCCCCCTTGCGCCCTCAAAATTTGAATAAAAGACAATTTTTTAGTTAATTTTCCTTATTTTCATCATTTTGCAGCTCAAAGTAATGAAAATATATATATATATATATATTTATATATATACATATATATATATATTCTCTTCATAATTTGCCTTGAGTGCACAATAATCTTATGATGAAACTGGAAAGTTCCGCTTTTTGCAGTTTTTGAGCCCTTTCGCCTATTACTTTATTGTAAAGCAAAGTTGTTATTCTGTTTATCCATTTAATCCAAATATAATGCAAATTGTTGCAAAATTGGTGGCTCTTTACTTTTAAAATCCTCATTATTGTACGCATGCAGCTCAAAGTATCTATGAATTGCCGTTTCTCGTCCGTGCCGTCCCCTCTCGCTATTTCACACAGCAAAGAAATTGACGTTGGAAAAATTGAGGTTACCTAATTAAAATGCGAATTGCGCCAAAAGAGGGAAAAAGAGGAAATTAAGACAAATACCAGTTAACTCAGAATTGAACACACTATAACAAGCACTTGAACAAACACCTAAACAATTCTAAACTCTTATACATAATCCTTCCCAAAGTTGAAATTTGTTGCTAAAAATCCAGATTTAGATGCTCTTATAAAACAACAAAATATTAATATACACACGCACAATTTGAAAATTTTTTGATAATAAACAAACAGTGCAAACCTGCCAAATCAGTGTTCATAACTTGATTTTCTTCTAATTGTGTTCCAATCACAAAATATTGACCACGAAACTCAATGCAATAATTTACAAAACTTAGTAGCGCGCTTTCAATTGCAACAGCTGACTTTACAGCTGTTATTCTCACATGGGACTGTTAATTTTAACATTTTAAGTTTGAGGCATAACACTCTGATGTTTTCTTAATGCGTTAACACCAATTTTATGCAAATTTGATAACTTTTAAAAAACGTCTAAATGCCAGATAAAGTGGTCATTTTCCCCATAGTGCACTGATCGGTTTCCTCGAAATCACCGTCAGTTCCATGTTGATCTTTTCGGAGATCATTTGACGTGCAGCTTCCACTTGATCCGTGGTACCTTTAGACTTGAAGAGCTTCTCATTGGGCGGATTGCTGGCATTGCGATCCATTTCAGTGTGTGCTCCAGACTGCTGGTTAATCAGCTTTATGGTCTCTCCTCCACGTCCAATAACAATCTGTGGATTATTCAGTTGAAATTACTGTAGCCGAAGGTTAATTAAGGTAAACTCACGCCACATTTGGAGGCAGGCACCAAAAATGTTATCTCTTCGCGTCCGCCTTGAGCATGATTCACCCCACAGCCGTAACCATAGTTGGAGTTGTTGGAATCGCCACCACCCTGGCTACCGCCTTGTGACTGTAGTTGATATTGTTGAATCTTTGCGGCAACCTACATAAAACACAATCAAAAGTAGCTTTTCTCAATAAATGCTCCCTTTTTATTGTCGGTGCTCATACAGCAGCTCCGGTTCAATGCTTTGCTTCTTCTTACCTGCTTGGCACGTTGTATGGCATCTGCAAATGCCGGCGATTGACTCATATTTTCTTCTGTAATTATTTCAAGTATTATTGACCAAAGTTTTGTTTTCTCTCCTTTTATTTATACGTTAAGCCGACGCCCGCAGTTTTTTTTTGCAATAACGCCAATGAAAATTGGCGACGTACAAATTGGAAAATCAAATAACCAAGTTCACTGCCATTCGATATACACACTATTTATCGAATACATTTAAAATCGTGTCTCTCTCCACTTAAAGTACTTAATTTGTGATAAAGTTAATTGTAAATTTAATGGGCATTAATGAATAAGGTCAATTACGAATACAGTTTCAGTTCTCACGCATAGAAGTCGACAACACAAATTGATTCAGTTGAACTTAAGCTGAAATAGTTTAGAGGTGAAATAATTTGTTGAACTTTTGTGCATAGGAAATGAAATAAAGCAAAATCAAAGCTGATCTGATTATTTGTGCCTCTTGTGAAACTTAAACGGCTATTTCGTTTTCAACCGATGAATATACTTTAATTCAACGTATCGCGATAAAATATCGATGATTCTGAATGTAAGTTCCATCTCTAGCTAAAACCAATTTTGTTCCCATTGTTATGCTTGTTGGTGTTACAGTTTTGTGTGGATCAAAACAGCTGAGCTAGAAGAAAATACTCTGCAATTCCCCAAAACGTAAGCAATTTAAACAAATTTAAGTAATTTGCATTACTTATGTTTCTTATTTTCTTTAAGCATTAAATAAAAAGAGTGCAATATGGCCGTCGACTGGTTTGGTTATGTATACGCAGCCACAGTTGCCGCTGGCGGTATTATGGGCTATGCAAAAGCAGGTAGAGTGTTGTTAACACAAATCATGCCAACTTGCACTTTGGCTGAGTGAATAATCTGATTAAACACTTCTTGTGTTTCAGGCTCAATACCATCACTTGGCGCCGGCTTAGCCTTTGGAGCCCTGCTCGGCTATGGCGCTCACATGAACTCGCAGGAACCACCACGTCCGCTGCTCCAACTGGGCACATCGCTATTCTTGGCCGGACTGATGGGAGCACGCTGGAATCGCTCAGGAAAACTTATGCCAGCTGGAGTTGTCTGCATGCTTTCCGTTGCTGCTTTGGTCCGGAACTTGGTCACATACAATCGCTACTTGCCAGTGCCCACAAAGGGTACATAGATTGGAAACTTTGAGAAGTCTGGGCTGCTATAATATCTTGCCGATATTTACTTGTGAATTTTGAAAACGTTCCCTCAATTATTCTGATAGTAGAATTAAAAAATAAATGGTGTGTGGACTTATTATTTTATAAACAAAATGCGTAATTTCTGCTGGAACGATAAGATAGTGCGGAATGCTAATTTAACTGTTAGACTGGAGCTGTTATACCAGGCAATCAAAACATTTTGTCATATATGTTTGATAGTGATTATAATTATTTACTAATTATGAGCAATTTTGTACTGAAAGTTCTGTTCGCTTGGTATTACAGCTGGAATATACAAATTCCCAGTTGAATTCTCAAGCGAAAAGAAATCCACAGTAAGATACAACAGAATTTACAAGAGCCCAGTTTAAGCCAAATAATTTTGTGCTATGTTAATGTTAAGTTAATGTTATGTTAATGTTAAGTCACTGTTAAGTCACTGTTAAGTTAATGTTATGTTAATGTTAAGTTAATGTTATGTTAATGTTAAGTCACTGTTAAGTCACTGTTAAGTTAATGTTAAGTTAATGTTATGTTAATGTTAAGTCACTGTTAAGTCACTGTTAAGTTAATGTTATGTTAATGTTAAGTCACTGTTAAGTCACTGTTAAGTGACTGTTAAGTTAATGTTATGTTAATGTTATGTTAATGTTAAGTCACTGTTAAGTCAATGTTAATGTAAAGTCACTGTTATGTCACTGTTAGTTTTTGCATTGCGACCTGCTGCTTTTTCTGTTGGCCTGGTATTTCAGCAAGAATTTCAAACGATTTTTGGCGCTGCAGATCACCGCCATCACGTAAAAAAAAATCCGCGAATGGCCCAAATCCCAAATTTTTCTAGCTGATTCACCAGGCGAACAGAATCAGCAGCAAGCGACAGACTGTAATTTAAATTTAATTACAGAGAGTAGAGTGCGGGAGCACAAACAGTAAACAGAGAGTGCTCCTTGCTCGCGCCATAAAGCGAACAAACACAGAAACCGTTTGTGAGCTCTGCTGGCTCCCGCGTATAATCACACACACAGCGCCAGAGATCTCTGAGCGCAACTAGCGCAGAGAGTGGGAGTTTGCGTAAGCTGGCTGACAGCGAACAATCAGACAAACAGTTCGAGCTCTATGTTAGCGTCGCGAACAATCACACTAACAGCGGCAGAGATCTCCGAGCGCTATTAGCGCAGAGGGTGGGAGCCTGCCTGGTATTTCAGCTCAGATTTAAAAGATCCAGGTGTTCATACGGACGGACGGACAGACAGGCAGAAAGACAGACGAACAAACACCCAAAAAGGGAAGAGATCGTAAACAGAGAGTGTGGGTGGAAGAGCGAGGCGCAGTTAGCCGCAGAGGGTGGGAGCCTGCTTAAGCTCGTCTAATAAAACGCAAAACTTTTTTGTTCATCATATGTATGATTTTATTATTATGTATTTTCTTAAATTATTTTTGTTGGTTGTGTGTGTGTGTGTGATAAATGTACAGTTTCAATTTATTTGATTTCCAGTAGTCTAAAACTAAGTCTTAGTGGCTATTATTAAACTAATCGATACTTACAAATTTAAAGGCAATGCAATTTTTAAGAATTTTCTCTGTTCGCACTAACAATGCACAACTTTACTACATTTAATACAACAATTTGTGGAATTGTGAGTGTTTTTCTAGTAGGCAAAGTGCGGCTAGGTAAATACATACAAATAATAGAAATTTGACACCTTTTCAAGCAATTTTCTAAAAAAAGATAAATAGATTTTAGTTAAGTATACAAATTATCTTTTATCACAATGGAAAATTGGAAATCTTTTAGGAATAATTTATAAAAATTGTTTTTGTTTAATGCCAAAATGAAATGTGTATGAACTTTTTACAGCAACGGATTAATATATACAAAATATTATTTCATGTTTTTTTTTTTTTTACTTTTTTCTTTAAATTATGCACTACATAATATATGTATGTGCAAAATAAATTTTCCATTTTCTTGGGGTGCGTATGATTTTCATTTCATTCCATTCTTTTTTTGTTCAGAAAGTAAATTAAATTAGTTGTGTCTAAGAACTAAAAACAAATCAATAATATTTATAATAAAAATAAAAATTCTATCTAAAAACACGATTTGTTTAACTGCAAATATGAATTTTTGTTCAAATTTCAAAATGGCAAAATAACCAAAAAGCGACGTGTGCCAATTCCAAAACGTTCCTCGCCAAAACTCCACTAGAACGGAAACAGCTTCCAGTTAACCACTACAGGGACGACACGAGAAACAAGAGAAATGAAACAAATACAAATTAAATTAGTTAATAATAAATAAGAATGAAATGAGAGCAAATCAAATTATTAGGCGTGCAGTAGATGAAAAATGTTTGCTTAAAAAGTTTATCAAAATTTTGTAATACGACGCCAAGACGCCATTTTGAGTGTATGTGTGTGGTTGTGTGTGTGGGTGTAGTACGAGTTGGTGCCATTTGCAATTTATCAATTTATTCGCTAATTTGTGTTCCACATTCCATGCGTTCCAATAGCCAAATTTGTTGTTTGATGTTTATTTTTAGGTTTCTTTTTTATTGTTTTATATTTATTGTTTGCTATAGTATGCTTGCTAATTATTGTTTAGTTGATTTAACGCCATGCCGTTTGCTTGTAATCTTATTAAAAATACGATTTTGATCAAAGATGTACCTTATGCTATATAAATCTATATAATGTTCGATGTTTATACGTGTTTAGAGGCGTATGTGTGGGTGTGTATGTGTGGCAGAATGTGTGTAATGTAGGTATGTGTGTGTTGTGCTGTTTCAATGCCAATTTGTTTCATCATTGGTTTCATAATGTGTGGAATGGAATAACGAGAGAGTTTTGAGCGAGAAAGAATTAGAATTTTACTGTTCAGAAACTTAAGTACTGCGGGTTTGATGAATTTTCGAATTGATAGCGCTTAAATGTCAGAAAATGAAGTAAATCCGATCAATGAATTATTGTAAAATGAATATTGTTTGGAGATTATAAAAGTTTGTACTGTAACTACGTGGCAAGCACTACTTTTGAACAGCTACAATGCCATCCATACTACTTTTTCTAAAAATATAAATTATTTTTATTATTTTAAAATGCTCTGAGTCGAGTATTGTTTATGCAGTCATGCGCCAAGATGCTTAAATTAATTTAAATTCAATATTATAACTAAATGGCCAATTACGAATGCGAATTGGTAACTCTATTACCGGTTACTCAATTACCGATGCCAACTATATATGTATTTATATTTAGATATGTGTGTGGTAGTAGAGCAGGCAGTAAATACCACTAAATTAACGTTTCCCTTTTTCAAATGCTATTTTTTATTTTTAAGGCGAAGCTTTAAGAATATTGAATTAAAAAACTGTTGCTTGTGGTTGCTGCTTACCGCACAAAGGAGAGAAACAAACGAATTGAAATCGAAATCGAAACAAAATCGAAATCAAAATCAAATCAGACCGGTTGATAGTTGAGGGGGGCGGGGGTTGGTACAGTTATCATGTGCGTGTGTCGGTGTGTCGTGTGTGTTTGAGTATAACAGTTATGTCTGTGGCTCTGTGTGTTGGAGTATAACAGTTACGCCTGTTTCGTTGGCAGTGTATAAAAGTAGTACAAGCTGTTGTCCTGTGTGCGTGTGTGTTTGTGTCTGCTGGTGACAGCGTTGCCACCTATTCTGCTTCCGTCTGTTCAGCTGTTTCACATGACTCGTGTGCGGCGTATCAGTTTTTGTGTTTTTATTTTGGGTTTTTTTGGCGTCGCATTGCCATTTGTTGACTGTTTTATTGCTGTTGTTGTTGTTATGGTGGTTGTTGTACTTGGTTGATTGTCCAACACCGTTGGCAAATTGTTGGTATTATCGCCAATGTAATTTGTCACATATGAAGGCGATGTCAATTGCTGTTGTTGTTGTTGCAACGCTTGTTGTTGTTGTAGTTGTTGTTGACTATAGTTATGACTATTGCTACTAATTTTAACACTATTTTGCTTGTTTGCTATAATACTACTGCGATTTAGCGTACGTTTCAGAAATGGGCTGACATCGACACTTTGTTGTTGTTGCTGCTGTTGCTGTTGTTGTTGCTGTTGCTGCTGTGTGCTGCCCGCATTTGCTGTTGATGAGCTGACGGAGGTGGTCACCGACGTTGTGGTGGCTGTTACAGCACCGTCCAGTGTTGGTAAATGCAATGCATGTAACTTTTTTAAATACACATCGAATATTGTTGTTTTTGAGTTAGCGGTGTTTGTTGTTGCTGTTGTTGTTGTGGTTGTTGGCATCGGCGTTGCTTTGGCTGCTGTGGCGCTGGCTGTGCTTGTTGTTGGTATTGCCAATTGTTGTTGTTGCAGTGTGGTCAAGTGTCTTGGTTGTTGTTGTTGATGTGGCTGTTGTTGTTGTATGAGAAACTTACGTTTTTGCCGCTCAATTGCTTCATTGATCTCAATGCCGGCATTGGCCTCGTTCTCCTCATCAATTTGTTGCTGTTGTCGCTTGTTGTTCGCTTCCTCAACGCTGTGGTTGCTGCTGCTGCTGCTGTGTTCTTTTGCCCCATTGTTGTTGCTGTTGCTGTTGGTGGCACTATAATTTGTAATTTGTTTTTGTACCAAGGGAATTGAATAATGTACATTGGACGCTATTTGGGACTGTTGTTGTTGTAGTTGTTGCTGTGGTTGCACTAATTGCTGTTGTTTGTGTGTCGCTTGTTCTTGTGGTTGTTGTGTTTGTAGCAAATGAAAATAGTATTCAAGTTGTTTGCGTAATTCGTGTGTATAATATTGAAAGAGATTCGGTGTTTGTGTTGTTGCTGTTGTTCTGATATATGGTGGTGTTGTTGCTGTTGTTGTGTAGTGTAAGCCGCTGTTGCTGTTGCTGCTGCTGCTACTGCTACTGCTGCTGCTGCTGCTCACACTGCTGCTGGTGTGCATTTTGACCACAACTTGACCATGTGTTGGCCACTGTTCGCTAGTCTTGCTTTCGGCCGAATTATCAAAGTTGTCAGTGTTGTAAAGTCGCCGCAGATACTCAAATGTCTTGGCTCTGTTAATTTCAGGTGTCTGCGTTGTCGTTGTCGTTGTTGGTTTGGCCTCAACAGCAGCAGCCGCAGCAGCAGCATCTGAGCTTAGCTGTATGTTGTTATCCTCCTGCTCCTCACTGCTATTAAAGCCATCGGACTGCTCATCATCGTCTTCATTATCATTATCATTGTCATCGTCGGTGTCATTGTCTTCTTGGGACTCAATTTCCTCACTGCTATTTTCAACATCATCGTCATTTTCATCATTTTTCTGGCTGATTTTACTGTGCATTTGAATTGTGTGGTTTTTGTTGTTGTTTTTTGTGTAAATTTACAAATTTTTGGAATTTTTTTGAGTGTATTGTGGTAGCGATTGTTGTTGTTGTTGTTGATATTTGTAAAGGTGTAAAAGTTTGGCATATTAAAATTGGTTTTCTGTGTGTTTTTTGTTTGCTTTTCTTACTCAATTTAAATAGTTGAACTAACTTACTCAACCAACTACAAATAACAGTCACTAACTAAGCGAATTGCTACTTACTTGTAGGACAAACGATAGTTGTTGCCGTAATCCGGTATGATGTTCGAGGGCAACGGAGTGCAGCGTCCGTCCAGGCAGTGCTGTTTGATTGATCAATTGATTGATATGAGGGATAAGCTTGATTGGTGGCTCTGCTGTACTTACATAACCATTTCCACAGGCAGATCCCTCCGCTGCGGGTCTGTAGGCCACACAGTAACCCGTCTGGGCGTCAAAGCAGAAGAGCTGAGCACAGACTCGCTCGTCCTTGAAGCAGGCATAGGTGCCTCGATCCCGACGACACTGGGCATCCAGGGAGAGCAGTGTGCCTGGCAGTGAACGACCCAGAGCGCTGTCCTCATGCGGTGCATTGTGCAGACAGGTGGCGGTGTCTCCACTGCAAAGAAAAACAGTTCAGTCTAGGGGCTCACCTGCCAAAAGGGGGCGTGTTACTTACTTGAGGAAATGATGGAAACTCTGGACGGTACAGGCGGACCAACGGAAGCCGCGTTCCGTGTGACGCAAATCGGACATGATGTAGCCATCCTCCCAGCGACAGCGCTGAGCACCTGGTCCGCCCAGGTAGCTGGGTGGTGGGGAGCCATCGTGCACGGCGCCCAGTCTGTAAGGCAGAGATAGAGGCAGAGGTGTAGTGGGGTTTAGGGGGCGGGGCTTAGGAGCGTACAGCGAGTAAGTGACTCTTGATTGAGTTGCAAGAAATATGTGAGCAAAATGTTAATTGATTAATTGCACGCCGAATGATGTCAAACGGAAATGCAAACGAGTTTTCTGTTTTTCATATTTTTGCTCTTTTTATTTTTAATTTTCAACTCCAGCTTGCACTCGAACGGCGGAAATCAATAACGTTTTTTTCAGTGTGTTTAGTTTTTTACAAGTTTGTGATTAAATGTAGTGGAAGCGACTGAAAAACTGCACAATTAAACGATACCTATGAGTGTGTACGGCATTCCGAGCTAGTAACGAAAGCAAGGTGTGTGAATTGAACTAATGTTTAATAAATATAAAAGGAAGTGTATTTAAATATTGAAAATATATATATATTTTTTATATAAATATATATTTTTAGAGCTTGGTTTAGTTTGTAGCATTTTTAGTTTTTGTTTCAAGATTTAACTCGCTAAAAGTTAAAACTAAAATATATTTTTAATTATGTATTTGCTCTATAAAGTATTTAGTGCTTTAAATACTAAAATAAATATTTTTTTTAACTAAAAAAATGTCAATACAATTTTCTGAACTTAAATATGTTAACTTTTGTCACTAGCAGTTTATTTTCTGAAGGGAATTTTAAGAAAAATTAAATCCTTAAATACTTTTTAAACAGATTGGAAGCTAAAGCCATGTTTTTAATATTTTAAATAGTATTAATACACGTTTTTTTTAAATTTTAGAGTATAAAAAGCTACACACAACCGCTTTCGTCACTAGCTGAACACCATTTAAAGGCTCTTTTCCTTTACATTTTCTATAATTTTATTGTTCGTTTGGTTACTTACAAATGTCCCACTTCGTGGGCGGCCACAATGATGCCGCTGAAGCCGCCAGTGTCCTCGATGATGGCCACACTGTTCACCTTCTCGAGTCGCTTGTTCACGACGCAGGCGCCTCCGACGTAGGCAAAGCCTGTGGGCCACGCAAAAAAAAGTGAAGTGGCGAAAACAGACGGAAAATTAGGCAATTAGTTTGGTTTGGCCAACAGGAAGTGAACAATTTGCAACTATATGATAGTTAGTATATATACTAGTAGTAGTTGTAGTAGTAGTAGTTGTTGTCGCTACTTGTCGCAGTTATTAAATACAAAAAATAAAAGTCACAGCTCGGAGCTTGGAGCTCGCTAAGTTTTGCGGCTTTTGCAATTTGTTTTTACTTTCGAAATTTCGATATGGCCTAAACGGCGTTTATCTTTTATATAATAACTGTCTTTGCCAAGTATCCGTGAGGTACTAGGCAGCGTGTGTCGTTTAAGGTGTGTGTGCGGTAGTATGTGTGTTGGTGTGTGTAATCCCATGTTGTGTTAATTTGATTATAGATGAAATTTAGTTACAATTCTTAGTCTAAGTTAAGCCAATAAAACCAGTTAAAACAAACCACTTAAGTGTAGCAATAGTAACCGAAAAAAACTTTAGTTATATTAAAATTTAAAATATTAAAATACGTTTTTAAGAACTTAAGAACTGAAAAGATTTATATATTGTTTTAAGTAAGTTTAAGTTCTTAATTTCAAAAATATTACTTTCAGTACTTGAGTAATTTAAAGTCTTAATTTAAAATATTAAAAAAATATTCCTTTATATAAACAATTCCTAGAAATTAAAGATTTGTTTTATAAACATTATACATGCACAGTGGTGCAAAACGCATGGATGTTTAACACACAAGAGAATAAGGAGAGCACACATATCATATCATACAAGAGTATAACAGTTAATAGTTAAGAGCTGAAGAGATGCAGAGCAAGAGAGCACACATATCATATCATACAAGAAAAAAGTTTTAAAAGGAGAGCACACATATCATATCATACAAGATTATAACAGTTTAGAGAAACGAGCATAAGAGATGCAGAGCAGGAGAGCACACATATCATATCATACAAATGTAGAACAGTTTAAGAAGAGTAGAGGATATGCAGCAATGTACAGCTGTTTAGAAACTGTTATAATTTTAAGAAAGAGACGGAGAGGGAAAGGCGCACAGTGTCCTTTGGTTTGCTGTACAAAACGCGTGCGACAGAGAACACATAAATTAAGAGAGAGAGAGAGAGACAACAAAAAATAGAGTCAGCTAAAATTAGACAGGAGACAAAAAGAGACACAAAGAAACGTGCATGAAATTCAATTAAAGTGGCGAACTTTTTATAAGATTCGTTTTTTTAGATGATGGAGCGACACTTTGGGTTCGGTTCAGTACGTTTCAGTTACTGGCGGTTGCCGCCTTTAATGTTATGACGGTTTTTTTTTCAAACTTCGCATTTATTTGTACATTGTCAGCGAACAAATTGTTGTTGTTGTTTGTTGTTGTGATTGTTATTGGGATTTTTACCTGCGGTACCGCGATTACATTCGCCAAATGCGGTGGTGCGACGGCACATATCAAGTCTGCGGGCGAAAATGGTTTCAAAAATGCGTAGAATTGAGTTTGGATTCGATATCGTACAATACAAGCATATGTATTACACATGTAGACAGCGTGTAGGTACATAAAAATTTGAATTGATTATAGAATTGGTAGAGAATTGGGAGCAGCAACAGTTGAGGGGACAAAATAAAGGAGGAAATTAAATCAAGTCAACTATAAAGAGGCGGAAATAAATCTAAAAATAAATATTCAACTATAGCTTTGATACCAGACTTAAGTAGCACTGTCACACAATTAATTAAGTAAAAAATTAACTTATGCATTAAGTTTAAGCAACCCATAGGCATAGCTACTAACTAACTAAAGTATAAATTACTCAACCGGTTTATGGTTTATGACCCACCCGACCAACGCTCATTAAATTAGATGAAAATAACGTTTCAAAATTAACTAAAATTGGTATCAATGTGTGTGGAGTGTGTGTGTGTGTATGTGTGTGCTTGGACCCACACGCAGTTTAAAGGCAACTTTGGTTAAATGTGTTTCTAGTGCCAAATAACTAACCAAATGACTGTGTCTGTGTGTGTTTCTATGTGTGTGTTTTTTAAATACTTTTTTTAGCTAGTAATATTAATAAATGATTCGTAATTATTCTGGTATTTAATTTTTTACTGTGTGATTTTTGTTTAATTGCTTTTACCCGCTGTGCCTTTGGTGCAACGACCGCCTTTTCGCCTGCGACACATATCATACCTGCGCATCGGAATAGACATTATATATATCAATTTCAATTTCGGGAATATTGTATAAGAAAGAGATAGATAGAGTTATAGACAGAGACAGAATGCTTATGGGGAAGACAGGGAGCTGCTTAAAAAAATTCATTTGCTGCTGCTGAATCTGCAAGAACACAAGAAATACACCATAACAGGGTATCCACAGGCTCATACTACTCACTTCGTGATGGCCACGGCTATGTCGTAGACGGGCAGACGGCGCTCCCGGAACAGATACTTGCCCATGTCGGTCAGGGCAGCGGCGGAGTCAATGGCATCGCGACCCACACGATTGCGTTCCAAATAGGGCGTGGCATCGCGACCCTGAATGTGTACAGAAAAGTAGTAGAAGTCGTGGATTTAATACAAATTTAATGGAAGGAAATTAAAGTTAGCTTTAATTAACTTTAACTCAAATACAAAAATATAATGAATTTAAGAACTAACACATAAAATTCTATGAGTAATAGTTGTATGTTGTGTAGTTAAAATTATTGACAGTGCCAGAAACTGTTTTATTGAATACTTTTAAGTCTAATTTAAGTATAAATATGTTTTTAAGTTTTTTAAAAGCCTTATTTCACTTTAGCGTAGATTTTGATGCTTTTGAAGTCATTTAATATATTTTCTTCATTTTATTTTCCTATTAAATATTTAATTTTGATTTTACTAATTATATGCTATTACACACACTTGCCAGTAAAAATGTGGAGTCCACATATGCGAAAGGTTTTTAACCTTTAATGAAAACTATCGCCCATTAAACAGACACACATGCATCTGAAATTGTTATGCAATCGTCATAGCATTTGACAACAAACAAGAAACAACAAACAAACAACAAATAAACAAAACGACAAACAAAACAAATGAAAAAATTTGTATATGTTTTAGGTAAGTTAAAGTTCTTAAGTTAAGTTAAGTTAAGTTAATACTTTGAGTAATTTAAAGACTTAATTTAAATTATTTAAAAAATATTCCTGTAGACAACTTCTATAAACAGTTCCTAGAAATGTACGATTTTTTTAAAACATTATACATGCACAGTGGTGCAAAACATATGGACGTTTAACACACAGTACTTTCAAGAAAACAAAAGGAGAGCACACATATCATATCATACAAGAGTAGAACAGTTAAGAGTTAAGAGCAGAAGAGATGCAGAGCAGGAGAGCACACATATCATATCGTACAAGAGTATAACAGTTTAGAGTAAACAGTAGAAGAGATGTAGCAATTTACAGCTGTTTGGAAACTGTTATAATCACAAAAGAGGCAGAGAGAGAAGGAAAGGCGCACAGTGTCCTTTGGTTTGCTGTACAAAACGCGTGCGACAGAGAACACATAAATTAAGAGAGAGAGAGAGAGAGACAACAAAAAATAGAGTCAGCTAAAATTAGACAGGAGACAAAAAGAGACACAAAGAAACGTGCATGAAATTCAATTAAAGTGGCGAACTTTTTATAAGATTCGAAAACAAATGAAAAATCACCAAATTTATGGCCCACTCAGCGGCTGAAAATGTCCAACACTTTTTGGCGTAGGCAGCAACAGCAACAGCAACAGCAACAACAACAACAATAGCAGCAACAACAACAGCAAATGCAGCAGAGTTGCAAGTTGCAAGTTTGCCAGTTGCCATGCAGCTAGCGAGGGGAGTGAGGGAGTGGGCGTGAGGGGGAATTGGGGGTTATTTGAGTAAATGGAGTATGGCGGAATCTGTACAAGAAACGGAAACAAGTGAACGTGAAAAACGTGCTGTGAAGCAGATCCGATAAAACCAGACGAGACGAGATGAGACAAGACGATGCGATGCAGTGCGACGCCACTGTAGTTGCAAATGCAAATTCAAAAGGCTGCGAGTAAAAGCGGCACTAAGAGACCCTGTAGCTATGCCAAAGCAACAAAAAGGTACATTTTTTAAGTACAAAATTGTATTTTGAGTTATTTAGAAACTATATCATCTTTTTATCTAAAAAAGCTATATGATATAGTCGTCTGACTGTAACCAAAATTGGTAAGAACATAGCAGTTACTGCCAACTACATAATAAGCGTTTGGAGCTGAGTTAATTCAAAAATTTCTGGAGTTATGCAGCTTTGAAATGTAGGTTCTTATACTTATTACAATATCTAGGAATCTAAGTCTTAAAGTCTCTACTTTTTATAGTCCCTTAGATCGACTGAAGCTACTGTTATGATTCATTTAGTTACTTTTGCCTAATAAACACATCAAAAACTTTAGCCACCCTTTGCGCCCATCAACTACAGGGTCTCTAAATGGAAATGAAATGAAAATGAAAATGGTGTGGCAAGTGGGGCAAGTGCCTGACGCTGCAAAGTCAAAGTCGTGTAGTGTATCTTGTGCGTTGCATAATTGAAATTGCTGCCGCTGCATCCCAGAGCAACTTTCATGCCACAATTGTCGTGACTTAGAGGCGTTAGCTCCTCCACATTCCCCTGCCCCGCATTTCTGCATCTCTCTGCATTTGTGTTTAGAGAGTGACAACTACATAAATTATTATAACACAATTGTCAATCATGTCAGGCCCTAGGCTAATCAATATGTTAATGGCTCACATAGAACTCGTTCGACAGCCGTACCAAAGTGCAGGTGATAAAAGCCAACTAAGGTGTCACTTTGTCCACAGAAACTCTGTGCACAATTGTCGTTAGAAATGTATCTCTGAGATACAATTCTACATTGCGCTTGTTGATCGATTTTATATGGCGACATTTATGAACTGCAGTCAAAATAGTTGTAAATATTCAAATCATTTAAATATATACTGCAGGCAGTATTGCGAATACTTTTTAAATATATCTACTACTATTTGCAGCATTTTTGCATATACACTACTATTTTTTGCAGCTTTAACTACTATTTCTCTGCGGTTAAGAAATATTTCCAACTTGCTAATCGATTTAAAATAACGACATTTATGAGCTAATTAATTGCCAGTTAACAAATAATTTAAATAATTTCTAATGGCTGCAGTGCTACTACTTTTTCTAAAAAATCTACTACTATTTTGATTTTTGCTACTACTATTTTACTATTTTGTACCTTTTCTAGGTATATTAAGTATTTTGTTCTGCTACACTGTGCACCGGCAATTGTTCTACCTCTGACTGCTTATCAATCACACGAGACACACATTTCATTTAAATGCCGCCAAGTGGCTCTTGAGCCACTTGTTACTACAACGACTTTGTCTGCGTCTTCGTTTTCATTTGATTTTGTATTTTGGCTGAGGCATACACTAAATTAATGGACAGTTTGACATATTGATCAATTGTGAGTGCGGGCACGTCTCCAACTGAAACTCAAACACACAAACTTAAGCTCCAAACTATTTGATTCAATAAAAGAGAAACAGAAAAACTATAAAGAATAAAGAATTTTTTAAATGCTACGCTGGCGACCTTGGCGCACAGCGTTTGAGAAAGGCAAATCACAAACGGCTGTTGGGAATTACCAAAATTATGCTCACAACATAAACTTCAGATCGAATTAATTGCAGATTAATAGTGCAGTCTGTAGACTAAAGACAGCGAAGGCCTCTTCATAAACTGCAGCCTCAGTTGTTGACTTTAAAGTTGTTATATAATTTCTAAAATATTCCCAGCGTTAGGCAGACCACACACAGAGGCAAAGACGAGGAGAGGGAGTGTGAGAGAGAGAGGTACAAGCAGAGAAAAGGTAGTGGAGGAAGACAAAAGAGTGGGAGAATTTGTGCAGTGCGCTTTAAGGAGCAGACAGGACTTGACCTGGCGATTACATAACCTAAGTGCTGACTGGCTGCTTTGTGGACCCTGTAGTTACAAGTGGCACAAAGGGAGTAGGGCATACCCTAGTGCACATAACTGCTCCATATTTCTACCTAATATGTATGCCATTACAGGTACAGGGTCCACTGCTGTCTACTTAAACTCTTCACACTGCTTTGTTTTCCTTTAACAAGACACTGGAGTATCTTTTTGCATAAGTACGACTCTTTGCTCTAGTTGAAATGCAAGTAATTTGTCAAGTAATCTAATTTCTTTGGCATCGTCCATTAGAAATAGTACACATACGACGCGTCGCCTCGCCATGCCCCATTA
Organism: Drosophila dunni; assembly: GCA_018152125.1. Classification (NCBI taxonomy): domain Eukaryota; kingdom Metazoa; phylum Arthropoda; class Insecta; order Diptera; family Drosophilidae; genus Drosophila; species Drosophila dunni. The sequence goes on along the minus strand of JAECXC010000339.1, from coordinate 7,608,549 downwards.
CCAGCCTGACTCGGAGGCTGTGACTGCGTCTTTGGCTGTCTATGAGGTAGACTACAGTACCTAAAATGTAACCAGGCTGGCAACTGGGAGACCGGTTTGCCTTTCCCAAAAAAAGTAAAAAAAATATAGAAAAAATGGTAAAAAATTGTGTATGTAGCGCGAGTGTTGTTTGGTTTTGTTTCATATGTGTTTACTTTTATTCAAGTTGCCTCAATTTTGCAATGTGCAGCTCGGTGCGTAATTAAATGCACACACTGCCAAGTTGGACTTAATAATTTAATTTAATTTTTACAGGGCGCATAAATCTTGGCCAACTGTCAGTCGTTGGTTGCTTAAATTTCTAACGTTTCGAAACCTGCGACAGTCTGCCACCCACCCAAATTTAAAGCCCGATTCCAGCTTTAATTTCCAACTTGCAGTGACAAACGCTTTGAGTTATATAGTATTGGGCGTGGGCTTTAGTTTTGCTGGCCACAGCACGAGGCGACTCGAGTTGGGCATGAACAAAAGCACGAGCAAACAGTCCGTGCACATCTCTAGCGGCAAAACTGCGCCCACACCACAGTTGGGAATTGCAATTGGGATTGAGTTTCGGTTTCGTTTCAGTTTTGAATAGTTGGAATTGGGCGACAGGCACCACCCACGGCGAGGTATGGCTAGCAGGCTTTGGGTCAAGTCTTTGGGCCATAAACTTTTCCTTTTTTTTCCAGCGCACGTAGCTACCGTCTTTGTGACATATTTGCCACACTCTACGAACTATATAGAAACTATATGTATTTCTTATAGACAATTTAGCACGGGCTCAACAGCTGGCCCACGCCTGGCAGCTACTTGAATTCGCATTCCAACACAGCCAGGAATTCGTTATGACATTTGCAAATATGATAGAGACCAAAAAGTAAAGTAATTCTTTGGCACATGTTTTGGCTGTCTATTAGTTCGTTTTGGGTCTGGAGCTGGTCTGGGTGTGGCCATTTGCATTACTTGGCATTTCCGTGGCAATTGATAAACCCAAACAGATAAGACTTTGACTTGAGTGGAGATTGTTGATTGGCAGCTTCAAAAATACATATGTATAACGAAGTCAAATTCTAAAACAAATTGATTTCAACACTTTCTTCTTGGCTCAATGAAAATCACGTACGCTTGCTTTGGCTCAAGGATTTGCCAATCGATTTTGCACACAATAAATTAATCAGTTGCTGACAAATAACTCGCAGAATTACTTAAGTTTGCTACTCTCTGTTATTTTAGTAGTTTTTGTAGTTTTTTCGCGATTGAGGCAATTAATCGATTCTTGTTGTAACAAAACGCTCGTAAAGTAGCTGCCAAAGTGCGTAATTCTAAATTGTAGCAAGGCTGGCGAATGCCACGCCCCCTGTGCCCCTACTCCCCCTCTCTAAACAACAATAAGTCAACCTAGTTTCGAGTTGCCGTTGTTTAATAATGCATCAAACTTCAATTTATGGCTAAACTGAAATTCTAATCGACTGTGAGCGCAGTTAGTACACTCCGCTCAAATTACAATTTGCTGGCATATTAACTACACACACCAACACACACACACACACGGACTGCTTTTATATGACACGCTTATAATAAATTGCGTATACGCAACGTTGTGGCGCAAGCGCAGCGTTCGACACGTTGTACAACTGCCTGTCGGTCTGTCCGCCTGTCTGTCCCTCTGTCTATCGGTCTACTTGTTTGCTAGTGGCAGTGGAGGACGCTGGTGGCAGGTGTAACTCAATTCTAACGGAAAGTTGCCCGCAATTAATTAAAATGTTAATTAAATGTCACAGATAAAAGTTCATTCGGTAGCCCAGAACACAACGTCAACTGCCCACGCGTACGAGTATTCATTACCGCTGCTGTAGCTAACTTATTTAAGGCAGTGTGCGATTGCCAACGATTATGATTGCCCACAGTTGAAAGCTTAGAGCAATCAGGGATTGAATGATTGATGAAGCTGCGTATTGTGTGCACAACTTGTTAGCAGAAAAATTACTAGGAATCAACAGGTCTGACATTTGAGAAACAAAGGTTTGAGTCGAGTTTATTGATAAAGTGTTTTGGGTTATTTAAAGAAAGCTTAGATGAGCTTTTACACGAACTGAAATATTTAACATACACAAAATAAGCTATAAATTCAGTGCCTTAAAAATGGTTTAAATTTAAGTTATTAATCAAAATATTTAAGCCATTAAAAGCCAGTTTGTTTCCTAAGTCTTTTGTTTGCGTGCTACAAAATTTGCTAATTCCTTAAGCAATTCTAAGTTTTAAATAAAGTATTGTAGCATGTAAAGAATTAAAGTTTTTAGAATATTTATTATACAGAAAATGTTTAGAAAATTAAATATATTTTTAATTTTTTTTTCGCTACCTTTTGAGCTGCTTTAAATAAATGTTAATCACTGAAAAGGTCTAGCAAATGACATTATATTTCTTTGACATTTCTTAAGAGAAATAATTTTTTAAATTAAATTTTATGCCAATTTAGCCTTAGAAGCTCTGCGTCTAAGAAACTTGTTAGCTTTTAAGTTCCTATTCGGCACATCTTAGCTTAACATAAATGTCAGTTTTAATCGCCTTTGCACGAGACACTTAATATGTCAAACATAATATTTATGATTAATAGAACGCCAATGCCCCTCCAAAACCGTCTACCTACTCCCCTCCCCCTTCTCCGCCCCTCTGACAAATGCGTGACTTTGTTTTCAGTTCCATTAAGCGATTGCATATTTGCAAACAGACTTCATCGGCTTATCGGATATGCAATATCGTATAATTTGTAGACCCCTTAGCAAATTCTGAGTAATTACTTGGCCAAGTCGAGCATGTTAGCAGTTCTGCACGAGTGTGTGTGTGTGTGTGTGCTTGTGTGTGTCATAAATTCGCATTCGGATTTGTAGTTTATGGCCAGCGAAATATATTTCAACATTAATTAGTATGAGTAGCTGTAGTCCAAAAGAGAAAAAAAACGTTTAGCAGCGGATGCAGTTGCTGTAAATGGCCGAGTATCTCAAGCTGTAGCTGTATCTGTCTCTATGTGTTCGTGTCAAATGTATCTCATGCATGTGGGCATAGAAGAGGAAGTCGCTGTGTGAAATTGCCCGAAAAAGTAGCAGTCACAGTCGCAGTTTGTGTCTGAATCAGTGACTGCGTTTATCGAGTCGCGCGCAGCATCGTCAAGCCATTAAATTATATAACAGCAGCCAACGCACAGCAGCAACAACAGCAACAACAACTGCAACTGTTGCTACATTATTTATGCTGTCTTGGACTATTTTTTGTTGTGCAAATACATGTGTGTACAGGTGTGTGTGTGTTTTTATCTGGCGTCAGTGAAAACCAATTGACGTACTTAGGGTAAGCCGTCTTTTTGTCGTGTGGGCTGCGCTTGTTGCACGTTGTGACTGCAGCCGTTGCAGCGCTGTTGCCACCAACAGGTGCCACTCACAAAAAAAAAATGAGACACTGACGCTAGACAGTAAGCAAAATCAAAGAAAATCTGCGCCAATTTACTACTTTCCAGACCAGACGCTTCTCCCAGTCTCTCCCTCTGCCTCTGTCTCTCCCCCTCCCTCTCTCTGTCTCTGCCTCTTGTGGCAACGACAAATGGCTTCCTGAACTGTGCGACCGCCGCTGACTTGTGTGAGAAAGTCAAGTCGAGCTATATATAATAATAATAATGTTGTCAAAGTGTTTTATGGTCTCGTTATGCAACGCATCAATTTCAGCGGTACGACTGGTGGTAGCGGGGGCAAAGGGGTGTCAAGGGGTAGCTACAACAACTATAATGCTCAATTAGAAGTCATCAAGTCAATGCATATTTCTATTTTCTTTAGCACTAACAATGGATAGTTTGTTTCCTAAGTCTTTTGTTTGCGTGCTACAAAATTTGCTAATTCCTTAAGCAATGTTTTTGGCTCACTGCTGGCACGAGCAAGTTAGAAAAAAAAAACTTGTTAAAATTTGTAGCTGAGCTTTGAGCCAAATTGATTGTTCACATTTTTTGCTTCTAACCAATCGAATTCGAAGCGCATGCGTTGTTGCATGTTTCAACTCCACATTCCCCCTAACTCTACCTATTTCTGATTTTGTTTTGCTTGCTTTATGGCCTGCTAAATCGTGATATCAGCTCAGTTTCGTTCCACTCCTGCCCACGGCAGACCGCTGCTCCAATTTGCAGTTGTCCCCTTTGGCGAGCGGGTCAAAGTTGAGCGGATTACTCAATTACTCAAACAAAACTTGGGTTTAGTTTTTACTTACCCGTGAGATTATAATGCCAGCTATGCTAATGCGTATTCTGGGTCCCTTGAGCAGACGATAGCGCAGATCCACGCCGTTCCAGAACGAGATGAAATATCTTTTGACCTGCGCAAAGACAACAAAAAGATTTTGGTTTTATTTGTGGACTCAACTTTCATCTAAGCCGATCGCACCCATAATAAATCTCCCGTGAGTGATGTGCATATTAAAGAGGTGTGTTCAAAGCCAGGCACAAATGATTCTTTGAGTTATTTAGCTCAATTAATATGTGTACCATGACGTTGTTCCATTCTCTAACTCACACCAAAACAACTTTCAGTCTGTTGCTCAGGGGAGTGTAGCCAACATTTGGCACAATCTTGAGTTCTTTTGGCACGCACCTGTAGATTGTCGCCGCCATGCAGACGATAGCCATCATAGTCGACTATGACCAAGACTTCGGGATAAATAACGTATGGGGCTTGGCGTCTGGGACGCACACGCGACTCGGAGGTTTGTGGTTCCGCCGCCTCTGCTTCTGTGTCGAGTGCACCCTCGTCCTCATCGTTGAGATCCTCAAAGTCGGGACTAGTGCCGCTGCTGCGGCGACGTCGACGCTGCTGTCGTCGCTGCAGACGCTCAAGTTTTTCGCTGGCCAGCAAATCATCGGGCTCCATGAAGGCTAAGGGCAAGAGCGGAAGGGGAAGAGGGCTTATTATAAACAATGGCTTTATTATAAACAAACAAGTCAGGTAGCAGCTCATTTAACTGTATTTAATATAATTTTTAGCGCGTTAAAAGTCTGTGCCCAAAAAAAATAAGGAAAATATTTAAAGCTGTTGCGAAATTAAAGTTTTTTGTCATTTGTCTGACGCCAGAAATGCCGAAATACCAATCATAAAATCACCGTTTTTATAGCTCAACTAAATTTTTACGGGTGTTGGTATTTTGGCGCCACCACAAAAGGTAAATGCATTCAACGAAGGACAGCAAAAAAACAACTGCAACGACATCGAAAGTTCACAATTTACGGTGAACTCTAGAGCGGAGTACTCGAACAGGAAATGCTAATCATATGCACGTCCATCTCTGTCTCCACAGTCCACTCCTCCACACTCGGCTGCCGTGTCTAAAGCAGATTTATGCTAGAGAACTTAGAGACCCCGTTTCTAGTTCAAAGTGCCCATAACTCAAGCTGGGCACCTGACGTTGATGCAGCTCCAGATTGGAGCCGCAACAAATGAAGAATAATTCGTGGCTCAATGTCAAAAGCAGAACATTGTGACTTGTTAGATTTCTTTGGGACTTCTTGGGACAACTTACCGAAATCACTCAGTTGATCATCTGTGGCAGTTGCCTCGCGTTTGTAGATTATGTGCTGGGCCTGCTCCTTATTGTGGCTTAGCTCATGTGGCAGCGGTTTAATGACCAGATCGTGACCAATGCTGCCCTCCTGGAAAAGCAGTTCAAATGGGAAAAAGTTGTGGTTAGTTAATGTGGGAAGAGTTTAGAGCTAATGGCAGGTAACTAATCAGAGAGTAGACCTACTCTTGGAGTCTCTAAATTATTAATGCTTCTCTTTCAAGCTATTTAAAGTTCTTTTGCCTACGTTAAATTTATATTTATTTAAGTAACAGCTCGCACAAGTGGCAAAGCTATTTATTAATAATAATTTACAACATTTGTTTATTAGACGCGCATTTGTAGCTGGCGAAGCCGTCATAAAAATTAGTTGGCAATTTGCATAGCTGTACAATTTATGCAAATCTCTTGATCTAGATAAGTGTTGGCTAGTTGGGCGATCGATTTTGTACTCACTGTAGTTCAGAGTTCTTGTTTTTATCGCCTCTGTAATTGCAATAATTAGCTGAACAAAAAAGATATATGAAATATTTAATACAAAGCCAACTAGAGACCTTGAGAAAGGTTAGCTGATTGAAAGCAAAGCATTTAACAAGTCTTTAACTGCTGGCAGTTAAAGAAATCAATTTCAAATTTATCTAAACTCAACTGTGAGTCAAAAGTTATGAGCACCCACTCCAAAAATAGTGGCCCCCTGCGGTGAGTTGGTCTAATTAAATGTTGGACACGCTAGAGACTGTAATTAAAATATTATATATAAATTATTGTAGATCGTTTGAAGTGAGTTCTTATTAATGTGCCCGAAACACGAAAGGAAAACTGACTCAGTGGCTGCAATAATTATGTGTGATTTATTGTGATTTGTTTATAAACAGTTGAAAGTCAGAAGAGTTGGGTACACACCTCACAAAACCTATGTTACCCTCTATAAAGCGCTTTTCAGCTACATTTCAATTATGATTTGTTTGTAAGATGACAAGCTTTGGTTTAAAGCAGTCGAAAGTCAAAAGAGTTGTGTACACCTCTCACAAACTTTAGCCCACTTTTAACAAACCTATGCCACCCTCTATAAAGGGTTTCTCAGCTGCAGTTCAATTATGATTTGTTTGTCAGTTGACGAGCAGTCGAAAGTCAAAAGAGTTGTGCTCACTCCTCACAAAGTTTAGTCCACTTTTAACAAACCTATGCTACCCTCTATAAAGCGCATTTCAACTACAGTTCAATTACGATTTGTTTGTCAGCTGAAGAGCTTTGGTTTAAAGCAATCCAAAGTCAAAAGAGTTGTGCTCACTCCTCACAAACTATAGTCCGCTTTTAACAAACCTATGCTACCCTCTATAAAGCGCATTTCAACTACAGTTCAATTACGATTTGTTTGTCATCTGATGAGCTTTGGTTTAAAGCAGTCAAAGTCAAAAGAGTTGTGCACACTACTCACAATTTTTAGCCCACTTTTAACAAACCTATACTACCCTCCACATAACTAATTGAAGCTACAGTTCAATGTCCGCGTGTTAAATGCCAAACGCACAAATTATTTTAGGCCATAAACAAATTGCCAGCGAGAAATGTGCGCAGCAAATTGCCATTGATGAGATGCCAGTTAAAGCTGCAAGTTGGCCAGCAACTTATGGCCAACTTCAATGGCGTCTATTGAAAACTGCAAAGTGCGTTTCGCCAAATTCAATTGGCAACCAGCTGCAGAGCTGCAGCGATGGGTAATTGACTTATGTGCAAGTGTTTGCGACATTTCAATGCAGGTACGAGATGATAACGGCACACGGTGCGTATGATTAATGTGTCAGCTAAACTCGTTGAAATTGGCATTCAACTTGAAAGCTTGTTTGGCCAGTAAGCAGCCCAAGTGGTGTGTGGAGAGTTATGAAAGGGCTTTTCTCACTGATTTCTTTAATATGCATATTTACCACTTTATTGGCAGCTGTTTGTAGCCAAGTTAGTGGCCTTGTGGCCGACAAACGACGCCAGCGAGTCGCTGAGATTTCTCCTATCATTTATAAGCATTAAATTTGATTTTTCTTTTATTTTTATATATTTTTGCTGTGCAGTGACACGCGTTTGCCAGTGTGTTCCGCCTTGCCACATGCAACAACTGTCTGGCAACATTTTGATTTCGACTAGAAAAGCAGTAAAAAAAATGGTAAAAAAATAAACTACAACTTTTGGGCGTGTGCTGTGTTTATTTTTTGTATATTTATTTATTTCTTTTGCTTTGCTTTTGTGTTGTGATTTAGTTAATTTATTTATTCGCATCGAGTTCTTTGCAGACCAACAGTTGTGCAACAAGTTGTAAGTTTTTTGAAATTGTCTCGCGCCGTAAAATTGCAATTAATAAATTACCAAAAAGACCGGAGAAAAAAAAATGTAGATTTATTGAATACGTGTTAAATTAAGTGGCTTGTTTTATGCAATAAATAATTGAATTAAAAATAAGTTTATTTTGTGCGTTTTACCTGCTGAGGATTTGGCAACGAGGAAAACAGCAAATTGCTTTCAAATCGCACTCGTACTCGAAATGAAGTTGTCTACTTGTCTAGTTTATGTAATCACCCACAACATGATTGTTGTATCTTGTTGCCCCGTTGCCAGTTAAGACTGTTAACTGTTAACTCTTAACTGTTACCCGCTCAGACTGTTCGGTAGACAGGCGATGTTATTTATTACATGCTTTCAGTTCAGGCCTTTCACACAGTCAAACTGTCAGACGGTCTGTGAGTTGGCCAAGCCACCAGAGTGGCACCTGCAACCCAGCTGTGCCACGCCCCCGTTTGATAAAAATCAATTGTCGTTGCTTTGATGGATTTGCGCTGCGATGATAATGTTATTTTGGCTTTTGTCTATTGGCTTATTGGCCTCTTATTAATTTGCTTTAATTGCTTTTCATTTTATTTCACATCTCACAGCTTAAAGCGTGCATCATCAATATTTGGCAAGCTCAATTTTTAGCCTTTTAAATATTTATCTGGCGATTATTGTTTGACGCTGCATTGCATAATTTATGACAGTCTGCCCACGCGGCAGAGTTCGCTGAACCTAAACACACACACTCGCACACACACACTCTGAGCTAGAGCATCTACATTAACTTACAATCAAAATTAACACCTTCTGTTATTTGTTTTTAGCCACTTTTTCTAACAAAGGCCCAAAAGCAGCCACGTTCAATGTGCAAATATCGAAAATTGGCAGTCACCGCACACCAAAAAAATTAAGAAAAAAGCAACAACAAACAATTTTGTGGTTTGTAATTTTGGAAATTAGCATAATTTGTGCAAATTCATGACACGAACACATGAAACACATGAAACACATGAAACCATGAACAAAGACGCGAGAAGGAGACAAAGTTAAAGTTGGAGGAACTATGATTGTCATTAAAGCGTTTGAAATTGTTGTTGTGGCTGCTCTTGGCCATAATTAGTTTGGCCACAAAGGCAATGACGTCATAAATGATTTGTCATTTTTTTTTGGCAGTTTTGAAGGCACAAAGGAAATGTTTGGTGGCAGTTGAGGGCGTGGCAGCTGTTCTAAACTGAATTTTAAAATCAAAATATTTTTAAAATTTTTTTTAAAAATAGTTCATTAATTAAAATATACTTTAATTTACTTTGAGTTCACTTAAAACAATTTAAATTTAATGTTAAGCCGTTAGTTACTTGATTTAAAATTTTAGTACTGAATGACAGCTGCTCTAAATCAATCGCCTTTTTTTCAGACTAAAGTATTTATAAAAATTAAAAAAAAATAGTTTATTATTTAAATTCTACTATAATTTACTTTCAGTTCATCTGAAACAATTTAAGCTTAATATTTTTATAATTTAATATAATTTTAGTACTGAATTTATTTATATAAAAATCAACTAAAAATTAAATTAGAGCGTGACAGCTGCTCTAAACTGAATTTTAAAATCAAACAGCTGTTTTATAGACTAAAGTACTTTAAATAAACTTTAAAAAATTATTTTATTTATTAAAATATATTTTATGCATACTAATTTACTTTCAGTTCACTTATAACAGTTTAAAGTATTGAATAAAAATCCACTAAAATTTCTAAAACTAAAATATTTAAGAATATTTCAACTCCAGATCAGAGATCAATATTTTTTATGTTCCCCACTAAGATGAACACCATGAGATACTTAAAGACAAGCGCTACAAATGGCAGGTGAGCACAGGTTATCTGCCTGGTCGAGTGCACTCAATTAGAGCATTTTTTCTGAGCTGTTGTTAAATATTTGTTAGCCAAGTCTTGTTGGTTTATTTAATTTTTTGTGTTGTTATCATGTTGGTCAAGGTTAAATCTAATCGGAGCTTAAGATCGCTGCTGTGCAAGACAACTGCAAGTAGTCATAAACTAAGTCAATACCAGCAACAATAAAAAGAACAACAACAACTACTACTACATAGAGTACTGCCCCAACTGTGTTAACAGTTTGTTTACATAAAGCAGCTCGTTGTGAAAAAAAGCAACAGAATTCAGAGTTTTTGTAGCTACAAGTAGCCGTGTGTGTGTGTGTGTGTGTGTGTGTGTGTGTGTGTGTGTGTGTGATCTATGAATATTTATTAGAGTCAGCAGGCAACAGGCAACGCCCATGGTCAGCACAAGAACATGGCCCACACCAGAACAGTTGGCTAAAATGTTCTAAGCCAAAATGGCAATCAAAAGCAATCAAAATTAATTTGCTCATTCGCATGTTATTTTTTATGATTTTGGCAAAATGCATGAACGCACTTGCCGCACATTTTGGCAGCTATGTGGAGTAATATTAAGCTGTATATATCTGTCTATATATATATATATGGATTTATGACTTTGTCAGTGCTCTTTTGGCTGCTGACGGTGGCAACAAGTTCAATGCGAACGAGGGGCGAGTCAAAGTGCGCTTTAAAGTTGCCGCTCCAATAACTTGGCTTTGACAAACAAGCGGAGTCAGCCAGACAGACAGACACGCACACACACACCAACACACACACACACACCAACACACAGTCACTCGCTTAATGAAGTTACATGTCAATGTCAACTGAAGTCAAAATCAAATCAACTCAACTCAATTTGCTGCAGTTATCCTTGCACTTAGCCACATTTACACAAGTGAAGGTCTGTCAAGGCTGCCTGCAGTTGGCCAGTTAGTCAGTTAGCCATTTAAAGCTACTTTTAGCCATTTGCAGCTGACTCTAATGGCAGTTATCTTAAGTTAATTAAACATTTCTCAATGGTAATTAGCTGCAGTTAAGCCTTTAATGACTTTTCCCCAGCGAAAAGTGTGAAAATTGAAAATTAAAGTGTCTGGAGTCTAAGCGTCTTAGGGGATCTATGTGTATATATCTATATATATGTTGACGTAACTCGTTGCAGTGTTATTAAACTGCCATAAGCTGTTGTTATCAAATAGCTGCAGTCTTCCACTCCCCTCTCTCTCTTTCTGGAGGCAATTAAAATTCATTTTTCATGAGGAAATTGCTACAGCACAGTGCCCCAAATTGATTAAATAATGCAGAGAGGGGGCGTGCAGGGGTTCGGAGGGGCTGGGGGAGTCGCTGCATGTGCTCTGCATAATTGAAAATGTATGTGGCTTGAAATGCGGCTAAATCCTTTGTGCCTGCGTTAAGATTGCCAGCTGATGATAGCTGATCTTGCTACCAAAAAGTGGTTTAGGTGTAAGTTTCCACAGCGCGTGCTAAACGCTCACTGACTGCAGGTAATCCACAGTGGTTGTTGTTGTTGCTGTTGTTGTTACAGCTGGCAGTGCGCTTGTCGTTATGTCGAATCAATTTTGCTTCAGTTTTGTTACAGCAACTGACCAAACTCGATACCCAAATGACTTGAGCAACTAAATTTGCATTCGCAAAACTATAGCCAACTAAATACGTATATTTATATATATAGTTTTTAGTTGTGTGGTGAAATTTGTATGGATTTCAGCAGAAAAACTAGTAGAAAAGGCAAGAGTTGGGAGTGGTGGACTGTAAAAGACTCTGTACTGCTATAGGAACTATATAATGTGAGGGTGTGGTACAAATTGGAATAAGTTATAAAGGCTTATAAGGTACACTAAGGTCCCTATCTCTTAAAGATTCTAAAATACAAGTAGTTAAACAAACGGTTGGCTGCCTGTCACACACATTTCCCTTACAACAAACCCTACAACCCATTTACTACATTGAACTACAGGGTCTAATAAATACAAATGCCATGTTGTAGCAAATATGACGTCTGGTTCGAATTACTTGACTATAAAAACTAAAAATGATACACAAAATTTTCCACAACTCTGAAAACTACAAGAAACACATCCACTTTTGCATTGAAACGTAATGTTGTCGATTAAATGCAATTAAGCGATTGTTAATAAATTAAAAAATCGATATAAAGTTGTAGCCATAAAGTCGAATAAGTTATAAATGTCGTTGGGTTTCGTTGAAATGCGAGATGGCTTCTTAATGTCAAATCGAAAGACTGAGGCAACGAACGCGCTGCTACGACCGAAAAGAGCAAATAACATAAATTTTAAACAGATTCAGTTTTCAGTTTTCAGCTGGACGGCATTGCCAATGCAAATCAAAGCAGTGGACAGTCGGGCAGTTGGACCAACTGACAGTCGGTCTTAAAAGCAGACGCGATGCTTAAATACACTTAGAAATTGTCAGACAACAAGACAAACACGAACAACACACGTTCAACTCTGTGTAAATATCAAGGCTAAGACGACAAGCAGCAACAAGTAAACAATTTGTTAGTAAGGTGACGATGAAGAAGCTCACTTGGCCAGTTGCCAACAGCAGACAGCAAACAGCTGAAGATGAAACTAGTTTGCTGCCAAAAAGATTTCCATCTAATGTTTCTGATGCTGCTTCTAATAGAGTTGCCCAAAAGCCGTGTCCAAAATGGCAAAAAGCTGTCGCTTCAGCTACCTAATAATTGGCAGTATTAACTGTTTGTTCTTTGGCTGCTCAAATGGCATAAATGTGATTTAGCCAAATGTCAGAGTGAATGCAAAAGGGCAAGTGATTGAGCAAAGGTGGAGCTAACATTTGGTAGGCTCTAAGGCGCCTAATATGTCTAAAACTGTGGGTAACTATAGGTCAGAAATGAAACAGGCTTAAAGTAAAAATATTAACAAAAATGTCTCTGCATCTCTGAGTGAATCAAACTCAACATTCTGTGGGTTTCTTCTGTTAAGATCAAAGCCATTTGGGGCTGGAGAGCTGTTGGCATCTGCCGTTCGACCTTTTGGCTAATTTGTTTAAACAGAAATACTGAAATACAGAAACAAACAGCGTGTTGGCCTGACATTTGGCGTAGTTAGCATTAATCAAGCTCAGACTTGGCTTTGGCCCAAAAATGCTTTATTTATCAGCTTGCGCTTGGTCAGTAAGTATTTTATTTATGTCTGGTCCACACGAAATAAAAACAAAAATTATGATTACACTTTTGCTTGATGGATGAATGAATGAATGAGTGAATGATTGAATGTCGTCTCGTTGTTGTTGCTGTGCGGTCTCCCCTTGAGCTCGTTTCTTCATTGATAAATTTCAACGCACTTTGCGTTCAGTGCAATGCACTTTAATTTCATTTACCAGTTGGCAAAAAATCGAAAATTAATTATTATTGTCATCACAGTGCAGACTTTTGGCTTTAATTAGCCATGAAAAGTACCACAAGATCATGGATTATTATCTTAATTACACTCGCAGCCATTCAAGCAAATAGTTATTCAATGTCAAAGTGTTTAATAGATGCAAATATTTGAGCTTTGCTTTGATCTGACTGCGAGTTGGATTTATTAATTATTTTTGGTTACCTCTTCCCGCTCACTTTCGGCGGTTCCGCCCAAAAGTTTACTCGTAACGTGCCCGGGGCTTTTTGGGGCAGGGCAGTGAGTGTGTGTGTGGCTCTTTATGTAATCGTGCCACAACGGTAAAAAATGGTGCGTGCCTCAGACAGAGCCATAATTAAATAAGCTCAGAGCACAATAACAACAACAAGCGACATACAGACGCAGAGTGTACAAATTTCAGTGCAAACTTGGGCAACTCTGCTGTCAGCAAGTTTGTTTCTTAAGTCATTTGTTTGCACAGTGGGCGGAATAGTTAAAAATGTGGGTTTGAACATATTTCTGAAATAGGCACGTAAGCACAGTGCTTAAAGGGCCTTTGTTCCTACAGCCCGAGTTTGTGTCTTAAGTCATTTGTTTGCACAGTGGGCATTTTAGTTAAATAAGTAAATTTTAAATGATTTTCTAAAATGAATTAGAGACTTAAACACAGTGGGGAGAGTGCTTTAGTTCTTGTAGACCAAAACTTTATGAAAATTCTTATATAACAAAGATTTACCACTCATTACCACTGTGCTTAGAATGCGGCTGTTGGTCAACTGCACAGAAATATGTATTTCAAACAGTTAATTACGCTGTGACTCAAGCTGCACGCACATTTTATGGCACCAGCTATGCGGTGGGTCTAATTAAATGGCTAAAAAGTCAACGCAGTGCCATCATCACAGTCAGTTCATTTGGCTAGCTGAAACATTGCGCAATTGTCCACATCTGCCAAAGAATTGACTGTGTATTTTAATTACAAGTCGGCATTTAGCTATTTTCAAGCTATTTAAGGTCAAAGCTAAGCCGGAAGACGGGCAGGCAGGCAATCGGGCAATCGGGCGATCGGGAAACCGGCTAAAAGGCAACAAAAAACTGGCCAAGCAGCTGCAGTTGCGACTTGCGAAATTTTCGCCACTTTGCACTTCAAAATGTCAGCGAGCTAAAAATTTTCGACACACAATATTATTTATGAATTGTTGAATTTTTCAATTTAACAATATTTTTTTTTTGTTTGTTGCTTTTTTGAGAGTTTTCCATGCTGTGCGGCGCACTTGGCCATAACAAGTCGGTCAAGACGGCCACGTTGGCCGACAATGGCAGGTAAGACATTGCTGTTTGACCTTTTATTGACCGGCTGCTTGGCCAACTTGTCTGTGTAATTATTATCTCAAATACATCTTTTCGTCCAACAAATTTTAAAAGAGCCAATCATCAAATAATTGCCAAAAATAAAATAAAATAGAAATAAAGTTTAAGTTAAAGAAGCAGCGACTGTGGGCCAAAATGGAAACCTTGTTTATTGGCCAAATCGCAGCTCGTTTTGTTATTGATTGACCCTATTGCTATGCATATTCCGCTTATTGATTATTAATTTTTGGCATTGTGACATTTCGCTTTGATCTACGAACCGTCAAAACAACAAATAACCAATTTGATTTCAGCTCAAGTTTGACTGGTGAGTGATCATTGAGTTCATTTGATTTTCCCAAGCCAATTATGCAGCCACTTCCTTCTACAGAGTTAACAGAGTTTAGCACTTAGAAAATATTACGTTTATGTAGTTTTGTGTGTCTGTTTCCGCCACAGGTTAAATGTTAATTGCCAATTGTTTTATAATTAAAAGAAGTGGCGATAAGTGAACGCCTTTGACCTTTGTCTCAATTCAATTTCGATTTGAGGAAATGACTAGAACATTTTTTGGCAGTTTATTGCATTTATTTAAAAGTTAATTAAATGCAGTATTTTTAGACTATTTTGTAATTAAAGTGGCAGAAGTTTTGCAGGCGTTAAGAAGTAGTTTATCAGCAGAAAATACAGTGAAAGCAAACTTGGTCGGACAGCCATGGTTCTAGTATTTTTGTCCGCCCAAGGGAGCTGTTCGCCTAAAAGAACGTGTTTTGTATGAAAATCTTGCTAAAGAACTATAAAATTCGTCCGGCTAAGGGAACTGTCCGCCTGAGGCAGCTGTCCGCGAGTAGAGCTCTCACTGTATATATAAATTTAAATGGTAATGAAGTTAATGTTCTACCCTGTGAAGCGAGTGCTATAAGTTTGCTAATTTCTCAACAGTTTTTAACTTAAATTAAATAAAATTTATGACCCTTGAAACTAACAGCTTATTACTTACTACAAGAAATCCAATAAAATCTAATTTATACCCTCTACCGAGGGCAGAATAAGTTTGTCATGCAATTATGTAATGTAGGCTACTGGAATCTACTCATATCACTCATACGCCAGCGCAGTTTTCACCTAAGCAAATTGGTCAAGGTGCTCGTTTTGGTTGTGACGACAACTCGTGAGTTTCTTTTGTTGTATTTGTTCTTTGTTGTTTTTGCTGTTTTTCTGCAGCTGGCCATTTGACAATGTCCAATATCTCAAGTCTATCGACATGCAATTCACATTACGGCTGCCGTTTTAAGCCGCGATATTGCGATATAAATTAATGCTTAATCAGCAGAAATTGTCCGCAAGTCCGCAAATTGCAGGCGTTTAATTGTAACTGCCTCAAGTTAAGCCCACAGCAAGTGTTGGCCACAATTTGGCCACAACAATAGACGACGGTCACAACAGACCCGGCCACGTCAATAGAATCAATAGAGATCATTGTTCAAAAGGCCGCTGGGGGCGGGGCTAATTGAAATTCTTGCTGCACATTTATTGTACCAATTGACCTTGTCAAAATTGAGCACAAAATGGAAATACTTATGAGTTTTTATACCACTTACCATTATCAAATCGCCTGTTTCCATGTGACGACGCATCAGAATCGCAGCCATGTTCTGCTCATCCTGAAAGACTTCACCAATCTCGTGCTTGTGATGCTGCAAAGAATCGAAACAGATTTGTGGTTTAAAATGGAGTATAGGCCAAGTTAGCTTACAGTTAATAAACAATTGAGTTTCAATTTTTATGGTCGCATTCCAAGCATGCCTGGGGTAGAGACCAAACTAAATGTAAAGCAATTTTTTAATAAAAAGTGTAAACTATAGAAAATGCTGGTCTGCAACAGTGCTGACTGTTTAGCTTATTTAAAGCTAGTGTTGGGAGGACAAAAACTGAAGTAGTTTTGGCTTGGTAGTGTTAGAAATTATATCTGCTGCATAGACTAAACTTTAACTAGAATTTTTTAAGGAATAAAACATATTTGAATATTATTTAATTTATAATATTTGAAGAAGAGTTTAAGGTAACTAAAAGCTGGGGCTGTACATAGAAGTGTATAATTTAATAACTTTAATAATTAATTTATTAAATAGTAACCATTTTCCTATATAGAAACCTTTTCCAGCTAATGTTTCTAACCCATTTAGCTTTTTAAAGCCATTAAATGCTGGCAACACTGGCGTCTGTTGTGCTGTTTTGTTGGCCAAGACAAAAGGCAAAGCGCGTGGTCAGCTGGCAAGCTGCATATTAATTAAACAACGCCGCTGGTCAGAGTCAGAGTCAGAGCCAGAGCCAGAAGACAAAGTTTTTAAGACAGACACGTACAAGATTAAGAGCTGCGCTTAAGCTGGGATGAAGTCAGAGCAGAGTGGAGCTGAGAATGGAGAGCGTGGGTTATGCGGCAGCGGAGCTTTGATTTATGTACTTGGTCAGCAAATGTGACGCCTCAGCATGCACGTCACTCATACGCCGTGTATGCTGTTGCTGTTGCCATTGCCTGCGACTGCGACTGAGTCTGAGCCTGACCATGAAAAAACCAACAAAGTTTTAGACTAAAAGCTTAAGCATTTGACATTTGGCCAACTGCTCGTTGATCTGGTTTTATTTACTTGTATTTATATTTTTTTTCGGGGCTTAAAACGCTTGCAATCCTTTGACATCGACATTCGTGTGTTTTTCATGCTTTTCACACTGCCAAAATTGTTTGGTTTCAAGGCAACTTGGTTTTTTCTTTGGCTTCAAGCCTCGGGGGATTTATGAATTAGCATAGTCTTCGTTGTAGATTTATTTTTGCACTGAGAAATATCAAATTTGTGCAACTAATTAAATTAATTGCCGCTGCGCCTGCCCATTAATTCTGTAATAAATATCAAAATAAATGTAATCTGACACTTGACATCAGGCATTTGGCATTGACTGCGTATTGGACCAGGTCGGCCAAAATCCGAATCAAAATACAAATCCAAATCTGAATCGCCATCTAAATCGGAGCCACAAAACTTGTCCGCGGCGCTCTATCAAATTACAAGCATAAATCATTTTCATAACTGGCCGCAGCAGAGTGCAAAAAATAAAAAGCTGAAAATAAGCGATCATAACATAAGAAAACTAAACCAAGTGCCAAAATCAAAGTCACTGCAAAGTGGCCAAATGGCCAGTGGCCAATAACGAGCCTGTCCGACTGTCCAACTGTCCGCCTGCGTGCATGCGATGAAAGCAGGCTAAAAACCACACATATAAGCCATAAATCAAACATGGTTTAGTCAAACAATGGAGCAGTTTTTGAAGATGTGGTTTGTAAATTGAAATTGAAACAGCTCCAAATACATAATTGAATACGAGTTGAGTTGGGAGTTCAATTGATGTGTGAAAACGATTTAAGTTTTAGGAGGAGAAGCAAAAGTGTTGAGAGGGAAAGGAAGAGGGTAGTTAAAGTAAGTAAATTCGAGGGGGAATTTTAAAAATGTAATCAAAAATAACACAGAATTTTTCAGTAAAAAATACCTAACTATCAGATTAAAAATCTTGCTAAACACAACAGTTGAGAGGCAAAGGAAGAGGGTAGTTAAGGTAAAGAAATTTGAGGGGTTGACATAGGGCAGGTTTAACTATTGGAGTGAAAAGTTCAAGTTATAAAAGGACTTGATATTTTTTTTAAAAATGTATTTCTTAGAATAGAATTTAATCAAAAATAATATTTATTTATTAATTCAATTAACACACAATTTTTTTAATAAAAAATACTAAAATTATCTGATTAAAAATCTAGCAAAACACAAGCATGCCCCCTCGGGATGAGTGCTACTTTGCCGAGCATTGATCAGTGACCATTGATCAAACGTTAATCAAACTCAATGGCTTGTCGCCCCTTGCATGTCACCCTAGGGGGCGTGGCTGTGACCGCGAAACGTGTTGACACGCAAACACAAACGCACCGACCAATAAATAGTAATTTGATTTTATGTGCAACAAGCATTTAAAGCTAAAAATTGGTTGTTGCTGTTATTGTTAACGGACTTGGCTGACATGTCTTGGGTAACGACCTTGTGTGAAATAAGTTCAAAGCAACAAGAACGACCCCCACACCAAATGGCTCACGTATTTCTCTGAATTTTTCAGTATGCATTTATATTTCTATTTCTAACTAATTCAGCTGCCAACTGACAACTTGGCCAACTGGCAACTCGCAACTGGCAACAAGGCACTTGTTGGCCATACACTTAGATATTTTTGAATTTTTGTTGTAGTGTCCGGTGGCCACTTAACGTACCAAAAAGACTTGTTTTTTTCTAGTAATTGTTGCGGCTTTTATTCCTTTTTTTTTTGGAGTGCTCTTGAACTGACTTTGCATGCCGCTTGACCAATTTCCTTTGTTAACTGGTTGACAATTGTGCTCGTTTTGGCCACAAATGCAATTTTAATTAGCCCAACTTGTAGAATTCTATGGTCGCGGTGTCAGTTTTTTACTTTTTTCTTTTTTTTTTAACGGCGTCGTAAATTTTTAATTACAAAATGGCAACAAGACAAGACAAGATCTCGAATGGAAATCGTTTTGCAATTTCAATTGCATTTCAAGCCATAAATAACACTTATGTAAATCGCACTACTCAGTCGTACAAACTGTTTTTCTTAGTGCTACTTTTTTTGGGCCCAAGGGCTGCGTATTTCGCAAATTATTTTTATTATAAATTGCGACTCATTAGCAAATTTTATTATTTGGGCCAGGCCAGGCCAGGCGAGTGAAAAACGCTTAGAGCCATTAGATGAAAGATTGTTGGGTCATCAAGTAAATGGACACTTGGCCAGAGAGTCAGCTTTCTAGCCCACTGAACGAGTTCGTGTGGGTGGCAACAATGGAGAATTGAAAGAGAAACACTCTTTTTTTTATTGAGAAAGTGATCTCTTTCTCTTGGCCGTTTTGAGGCTAATCTAATTGCTTGGTAACTGCTTCCAGACATCTTGAAATGGCCCAGCAGTTAAGCCGCAGTTAACAACTTCCTGGCAACTTCGTTATGCAAATTGGCACAAAAAAAAACCGAAAAGAGAAAGAGCCCAAACAAATGACTTAGGCAACGAACTTGACGAAGTGAAAATTAGCCTTTGAACTTTTTGCTGTGCGTAGCCTCAAGTCCAATTATGTTGCTTTTCAAGCCATTGTTTGGCATGAAAGCTCAATCTGCTGGGCTGTCTGACTGTCTCACTCTCTGTCCATATATTTGTGACGCCCACTGTAAGCCATTACGCACATAAATCCAAACACCGTTTAACCACGCTAACTGACAATTAACGCATTAGCAGGCGACATCGACTTGTATATGGCTATGAAGTGTAGGCGTTATTTTGCTGGTTACGCATACGCAGTGGTGTCCACCAAAACTCGACTGGCGTATAATGATTTCCATTTATCGAAGTTGATTTGCCGTGTGCGTTTATTACGCACCATTATGCACTCAGAGCACAGTGTTCACTGTACTGGGTACAGTGTGTACACACAATGCCAAGCATTGGCAGTTGACTTGTTCACTTCATTTCAATACACAATTCAGTCTGTTTAGTTTTTGTTTGTTTTGGCCACGCTCTTCTGTCTTCTGGCCGTCACAATGCCAAGGCTTTTTCCATATCGTTGTGGCGACTTATTGTTTGTCTATTATTTGGCTAATTACACATTTCATTTGCGTTCGTTTCAGCGCACGACCAGCGATGATCAATGTTATGATTATGTCGGATTAAAGCCATTGTTTACACAGACTCAAGAGATCAGCATAAAGAGTCGGATATAAGCACAGCTCAGCGTGGGTGTTAAATCGCCTATTTACCTACATTTTATACGAAATGAGTTGGCTTTTAAATACGTTATGTATTAAACAATTTTTTAAAAGGAGTTTAACTAGAAGACTACCTCAAACTGCCAACTTCCGTGCTTTCATTAAAAAATAACTCCTTTTTTTGGGCCGTCAGATAAGCGAAAATCTCTCAAGGCAAAAACATCAAAAAATACTGTACTAACGAGTGACTGACCACTCTAGTTACGGTTACTCAAACTTGTACTCGAAACGTATTCGTATTCGTACTTTAGTTTGGGCTGCGGTGGTTAAAAAAAGGGAATGAACAACCTCGACTGTTACTGAGATTAACTTTGTTGGTTTGCCGATTGCTCAGCTACAAAGCAACAAGCCGCGCAGCGTTAACAATAACTGCAACATGAGCATGGCTAGCAATAACAACAGCAACAACAACAACAATTACAAGTACTATAACATAGGCTGTCAGGCAACAAGTCGGGAGCATTATGCAATCGATTGCAGCGTCTGACATCGGAGAGAAAAAAAAGCCAGCGAAATGCAACTAACTAACGATGAGGACAGCAACAACAACAACACGAGCTACAACAACAACACTAACAACTTCAACTTGAGCTGCTTTCTATGCAGTGCTCCGTCGATTTGTAGCTGGAGAGTCAGTGAGACTGTGAGAGCGACAGAAAGTGAGACAGTGAGCTAATTTCGAATTCATTCAGCTGCCAAACGTTGGCCATAATCGCCAGCTCATTAATCAAGCCGCTTTTCGGCGCCGTTGCAACGTTTTGCTTGCAACTCAACACATGAACAAGTCATTTAATGTCTTATTCCCACAAATACTACTATTTCTACTGCTATTTTTTTCAACTATTTGTTCAAATTTTGGCTGACAGATTTCTTGCTCTAATTAACTGCATCATTTATCTAGCAGCTTTGCAGACACTTTTTACTTTTAACTTATGCTTTTTAGATTTTGCGTTTCTGCTGCTTTGTAAGCAACACTTTTACTACTATTTTAATACTTTTACTACTACTTTTTAGCTGTTGGTGCTAATAAGCTCATGACTTTGTTTATGCATGTATTTTTTAATTATATTTATTTTAAATTAAATTTAAAATTTTTATTCACTACCTTTCTGCTACTTTTTAGAAAATCAAATCTACTCCTTTTTCTACTACTATTTTAAAAACCTTTTTTTCATATTAAGTATATTCCTTTTATTACTTTTCGATTACTGTGATTACTTAACTTCTCACTACCTACTTATACTACTATTTTTGAATTGCTTCGCTTGTGAAATGTGCTCCAAATGCTTTCAAAGTGCATTTTAATTATGCACTCGCCATCGTTTCGTGGCTGTTTGAATTTTGAAAAGTTAATTAAGTTGCTTTCAATTTGATGAGGTTTTTTGGCCAAAAAGCTCTTCATGGAGAGCACACAAATACTGCACATTCATTGGCCAAGTTGTTTTGTTATAGTTATTTTGTTATGGTAATGGTTTTGTTGGCCATATTGGCCGCAGTTAGCCAAGCCCCGGGAACTGGGGATTGTTCTGTGCATGTTGCCGTTTAAAAGGCTATTACCAAATGACGGCAAACAACTCTTGGCTTATTTACATACAAACACATGGCTCAAATGGTTGCCGTGGGTTTGCCAAGGCTAAGTTCTTATCCCTTTCGTAAATGTTTATACTCTAAACTCCCTACGACTAAAGCCTAACAATTTTCAATATTTTCATAGTTTTCCTGTTTGCTGTAAAATTTGTTATGCCCGCTTTGGACGGCTTCCAAAGTGGCAGTAAAAAAGCTCAAAACCTGCACCTTTATTTACGAATTTGTTGTAGTATTTTATTTAATTTTTAACGCCTGACCTTTGCTGTGGGCCTATCGATACAATGCGGTGGTGCTGGAGCTGTAGCTGTAGCTAGCGGTGGGTGTGCCATGCAACGCCTTGTGTTTGCCTTTATTTCTGCGGTGGCTGCCAGCAGGAAAACTTTAAATTACAAAGAAAATTTTCAGGGCGTTGCCAGCGCTGCAGTGCCGCCTTCATTGTTTGTCCAGATATTGAACAAAAATTTCACTGCACGAATCTCAATTTCATCGCATGAAAAAATCTATAAACAAACTACTTTTATACGTATATTTCTAGGGGAGAGTGCAATTAAAGTTCAACTTTGAAAATTTGAAAGTTAACTTTTGACACCTTGTGAAACGGAAATCTAATTCAATTTTCTGGCCAAGTTTGCGGCTCAAGTCTTTTGTTTTTGGTGGCTAAGCACTTGGCATCAAAATAAACGGGGTCAAACTTTGTGCGCGAGAATACGAGCATTTTTCCCGCGTGCGGTTTGAGATTTTTTCGGCATTCAAGTTAATTCCCAACAAGCCGCAAATGTTGCCAAAAAATTCCAAAACAAAAAACCAAATTAACCCATTCATGCCACAAATTAGAATAAATGTTTGCTTGTTGGAAGGTCTCGCCGACATTAGCCAGCGAAAATCGCCGAAAATAATTCAATTGTTGTTGCTGATGTGTTATGTGTTATGGTCTAAAGCTTGCGGCGATTTGGCCATTTTTTTTTTGGCTTTGGCATGAGTCAAAGTATCAAAGTTTTGCTAGCGGGCGAAAAATAATTGCCAAATCACAGACACACTCGGAAAATGTCGTATTGCTGTGTGTGTGTGGGGGGGTTTTGCGTTGATGTTGCAACTCAAAATCACAGCGCATTTCATTTTAATTAAAAATAAGCCAAAAATCATCAAATAAATAAAAAAATTTGACTTGCATAAATCTTTCCGCATTTTGCAGCGGCTTCAACTCACATAAATCACGCAGCAAATGACCAAGAGAATTTGAGAAATAAAGAGGGAGAGAAAGAGTGGGAGAGCGATTGAGTAACTGAGCAATCTCTGTCGCTCGACATGACATTTCACTTTCATTTCCGAAGTCTGTGCCTGACTTGCATTCAAATTTTCTGTTCAGTTTAACCGCACACCCAAATGCACAACTGACTCCTCTAAGAGCCCCACGTTGACACCCAAAAGTCGCTCGATTTAGCTTAAAATTACTTAAAGCAAAAATGCTCAAAATAAAGCATAAATTCACTTGCACTTTCAGCAAAGACAGCGCCCCCAAATTACCCAATGAATTTAAATGTTTATAAATAAACAAAATTACTGAGGCAAAAGAAAGTGAGCACTTTATAAGTGAATAAAAGTCACGTTCACGTTCATGTTCATGGCAAAATTAAAGTGACACAAAAAGTGCTTCATGTGTGGGTTTTATGAGTAATTAAATTGATTTCAAACAAGTGAAAGATGAACTGGAGAAAGAACAGCTGAGAAAAGAAGTGCAAAAGTGGATGGAAAAGAAAATAATAATTTTTTAGTATAGAGAATTTACTACAGTTTATATTTGTATTTAAACTATTTAAATCACAACCGGCTTTATGATTTAAAACCGCTCAACATATAATTAAGCACTTAAGTGTCGTTGACTATTAGAAACCGTCAATTGTCGCCTTAGTGTCAGTCGCCAACTGTCATCAACTTATCTACTCGCTCGCTATATATACTTTAAGCCGATTTCCGCACGTCCTTGACTTTATAGCTATGATTTGATTTTATACACACATTTTTTGGCAGTTACTAATTACACAACAAGCGCTGTAATTAAACAGTTCCCGAGTTCACAGAGTCGAACTCTGTCTAATCTCTTTATCACACGGCCAATTAATTTTGATTAGATACAGACAATGCATCGAAAAAACTTCAAACAAAATGTGCACAATAAAAGCAGACAGAAAACATCAAAAAATTGTTATTAATAATATTAGAAATAAACAACAAGAGGGCAGCAAACGAAGCGCAACTAAAACGAATGTTGATAAGAAGCAAAATGCGAGTAAGCGGAAGACGAATCGCTATAAAAAAGCTAAACAAATACAGCGAGTTAACGAAAAAGGCTAAGCAAATAGCCAGCAAAATGTTACAGTTTATGATGTAACAATGAAAGCTAAGAAATCAAATGATCGATATAAAAACGAGTTCAATACGGCTAATAAATAAAGGCAATTGTTTGAGAGTTTATCTGGAGTTGGCTGGAAATCTAATCTAATTCAGTAATTGTAATTACTTTAAGTCTTAAAGAAAATATTACAAAAATGAGGAATTGTATAATAAAACTATAAAACTATAGTAAATGATTTGGAGGCTCTGGAAGTAGTAACTTTTTGTTGGCTAAGCAGAACTATTGTGAGTATTTCTGATTGTTTTCTATAGTTTTTTTTTAATGAATTTGTACAAGAGAAGTTTTTAAAAAATATTTCTTGTATTTGAAAATTAAAAAGTTTGTAAAAAAATATATTTTAAAATTATGTAATGATGTAAAAATCATTGTAAGAAACTTCTGCTTTGATTTATGTTAAGAATTCGCCTATTTAAGAAACTGATTCACTTTGTTATCACTCGAATAATTATTTAAATTATAAAAGGTGAAACTAAGCTTCTTTCTAACTAACCATTTCAAACAAACAAGTCCCTACCAAATTCTTTCCCACAAATTAATTTTCAAATAAAAACTCACCTCCTCATTGAGAATCTCCTGCATGTCCAGGCCGTGCGTAGCATTTGGTTCACTGCCCACTGACCACATGCGCAGCTCATGGGGCGCGCCCTTGAAGAGTCCCTCCGTGGCACGTAGCGTGAGATTCATGTTGCGTCCAAAGGCGCTGAAGGAAACATTATGCGCTTTAATAGCGCTCACATCGGAGCCAAACAAATGATTGCCAGCACCCACACCGACTGAGGCGGCTGCTTGGTGCTTGAGCTCACTGTAGTAGGAGTTTTTGCTTAGATCCTTTTTCACATGATGCGGTGGCAATGTGGGTCCCGGAGCATCCCCAATGCTGCGACGCTTGCGCTGCAGCGACGCTTGGGGCGTGTGATGCAGCAGCTCGACGAGCTCATAGTCGGGAACTGCGTCGTGTGTGTCCACATGAAAGACTGAATGCAATTGCTCTGGCGACATTTGTTTGTGCAGCTGAAAGAAAACGAGGTGGAAATGTTTAGAGCTGTGTGTAAATAAGTTGAGATTGCCGCTGGCAGCAACAAATTGTAGCAATTTTTAAACAATTAATTGAAATTGAAATTGAAAAAAAATTATCAATAATTCAATGCAATAAAGGCACGCCATGAGCACAAGTGTTTATATGCTTATACGCGTTTTTTTCTGTTTGCATGATCAGACTCAAGTGGTCTAGAGATTAACGACTCAGAGCTCAACTGAACTGAGCTGAACTGATCCGAGGTTTGTCGGTATCTTCAGCAAGTGGGTCAGGGTCAGATCGTCGCAAGCCGCTTGGGTTTCTATGGGGGCCTGAAGTTACCCAAAAAAAAAAAACCTAATACGGTTCAAACTGTTTGCGTGTATCTTAAAATTGGTAAACACTCTTATCGGCAATGCGTGTTTGCCATATAACTTGTATCGAGGGTCCCCCAAAAAATAAACAAGCGTGTTTTAATTAATATTTTATTTATTTGCTGATGCGAATTTAATTTACACGCTAGGGCAGCGTATTTAATTTACTTTATTTGCAAATAATGCTTTATTTATTTGTAAACACTTTAGAGTAGTTTAATTTATTAAGACCAACAAAAAAAGTGTAGCTGTCATAATTTTATTTAATTTTTGTTTATTTTTTATTAATTATTTAGCAAGTTTAGAGCATGCTAAATGTTTGGAAAAGACATCCGTATTTTTTGCAAGAATTCTATACCATTTTTTACCTGTTCTAAAGGAAATCTACTGGTTAATTTATTGTTTTAAATAGTCCAAAAATATTCAGATTTTTTAATTCTTTTACATTTTACGCTTTTCAAGTCACTGACTTCGATTTCAATTTAACAGTTTATTTTATCCAATATTTAGATTTTTAATCAAAGATTATTTTACTGCCTTCCATACCAATTTAACAATTTATTTAATCCAGCATAGTTTTCATAAGCATTATTTAATTTATTACTGATTTTTCAAACTAAATTGATTAAAAATTTAAAAGTGCTTTAATTTCTTATAAATTAAACTTTTTGCTGCACTGCGTTTATTTTTAAAACACTTCTTTATGATAATTTTATTATAGGTGCCCATACTATAAGATTTAATTATACAATAGCGCCATTAAAATAGTTCATATGCTATAAAGTTTATTTGCTTCTCTAATTTGATTTTAATCTCAAATCGCATTTCCGTTCCGTATTTGTATCGACTTCAAAGTTATTTATCGCATGCATTCCAAACAACAACGGCAAACAAATCGACAATTCAGCAAAGAAAAAATTGTTACAGGGTCAAAACAAACTAGAATTTCCTTTAACAAACCGGCGGGTAAATACAAAAGACTCAAGCAACGAACTTGCTTGAAGTACCACAAGATAACCAAAAAATGTATATGTATATGTAGTTTGTCTGGCAATTTAGGCAAATTTCTTGAATTTCAAGCACCATAAATGGCTCACCGCATTGGAATGAGTCAAAATTGTCCAGCAAATGACGACAGCAGAGGCAAAAACAAAGAAATAAACACAAGACAACAAAAGCAACAACGAAAGTCAGAAGACGACAAGGTAAACAACATGAAGTCTGTCAGAGCATGGATGCGGTTGTTGTAGCGGCTGTTGTAGCTCTTGTTGTTGTGTATTTTTGTGTATGTTGTATAACAGTTAGCGTGATAATTCTTTTTTAATTGAAATGCAAGCAACGGCCGGCGAAATGAGCAGCTCAAATGAGTCGAGTTGGTGCGACAGGTGAACAAACGCTCAAAGAGCTGCAGAAAAAAACCTGAAGCAGACAATGCCAAAGAGTTTTTACTTTCATTTGAAACGTGTTTCGACCACAGCCAAGGAGTTGTAACAACAGCAGCACGTACAACAGCCACATCTCTTGGGGGTCGACTGCGGATTGAGCAACTTTTGGCCGTTGAAAGTGAAACTGATCGAAATGATGAGGCGCCAAAGTTTCCTCACAAAGCTCCGAGTGCACAGCGTTAAGTGAGTGCACTTGGTGCTTAGGGCTTTACCTGGCTCAACTGACAAATCGAACATTTGGAAAGCTGATTGCACCTGCAGCAAATTACAAATATGCAAATCTCAAATGAGGCCACACCCAAACACCCAGCGCTAAACACCAATCAACACTTGCGGTCAGACACTGAGAGATGTAGATAAATTAGTGTATGGTGTAGGTAGGTAAAGGGGCGGGGCAAGGGTTGGTAGTGGTGCAGAGCTAACAGCCCTTGCTGCCAATTAATTGCAGTTAATGGGAATCAACAGTAAATTATGCAAAAACCGTCGCCAGTTGATGTACAAGATCAGCTGGCGGCGATTAATCCAGGCATTACTGTACCAGAGGGATGGCAAACAAAGTTTGGCTGGGTAAATAGAGCTCAGATGAAGCAGTTGAACTAACTTTGTAGAAAATATATTTAAAATTAAATATGTGTATAATAATTTACTATGTCTTACAGTTTTCTGCTAATTTATTTTTATAATAAATAATGAAAATAATAAATAATAATATAAAAATAATATTATTTAAAAAAATTGATTTATAGAGCTGTTTAGGAAATAATAAATAATAAAATAAAAAAAAATTATTTTAAAAAATTGATTTTTAAAGCAGTTTAAGAAATATTTTTAATTTAACTAGCGTTTAAAGATTTTCATTCAATATTTTTTAATTAAATAAATGTTTTAAAAGTGTTTTCGTTATTCTTATTAAAAAGGCGTCTAATAATTATTTTCAGCAGTCAATTCAATAAATTAAAACTCATTAAATTTTATTTCTATTCTCTGGTCAATTAAATGAGAGTCATTAAATTTAATTGAAGTCTAAATCGTTCAATGGAAGTCTTTAATTAAATAAAATTCTTAATAATGTTATCTGAAATGCATTTAATTTAATGAGAATCGATCAAGAGCTAAAGTCTATATAAAGTCTATATAAATAATTAGTATTTGGACACTAAAGATGCAACTTTATTGAGCTTTATTTCAAAGTCGTGTGGATCAAAAAGTTCACGCAAAGAACTAGTTCCATTTGGTGTGCGAATGTCAGTGCTTGAAAGTTCCCTGAACCAGTGAACTAAATCGCAGTTAATCATTCATCGATGGCTCACAACAACAACAACAACGCTGAGCTATTGGCCATTGGCGATTTGTCCATTTAATTTCGACGAGGTGCAATGACGGATATTGTGAAATTTCTGTTTGTAATTTGTATGGCAAAGTTTAATGTTGTTGTAGTTGTTGTTGTTGTACGTTTGCTGGTTGTCCGGTTGCTGTTTGCTGCTGTTTTGTGCGCGCAATTACTGAAATTGTGTGATTACTCATACGCCCGATATAACCGGCATGGTGAGTACGTCTGTGACTCTGACTGCGACTACTTGAGTGCAGCAACAACAACAACAACTACAACTACTACTACCAACCAGCACGTTAAAGTAAAAGGTGTAGCCGCCATATTAGCGCAAAAAGTGTGCTTCAAATTGGCTGCGGGGAGGCCAATACACTGTTTATGGCATATACACACACTTATCTCGCTCACTGTGCCTTGTCGTTGTGCAATTTTCTAGCCCGGTCAAAGTCAAACATCAACAAAATCAACGCCTCTCGATACGAATGCTCGGAAGAGTGTCACTCGACCTTTTGCTTACCAAACCATACAAAGAAATTAAATTCACTTGAAATCTGAACAGACAGACAGACGGACCGACTAATTTTAATAATATAACTACTGCCTAGGTCTGTTTGTAGTTTTTGTAATTTTTTTGGGGGCTTTCGTTTGGGTGTGTTGACCTTGACAAGCGCCGGAAATTAGCAAATGTTTCTGCTGGCGCCAAAATTGTGTAGTTGTGTTTTTTGTGTGTTTTGTTTATGCACAAAATTAACAAAGTGTGAAAAGTTCAGTTGCTAGACGACAAGACGATTTAAAGCTTTAATTTTAAACACTTTTCGATTAAAAATCTGCTTAAAGTTGGGTTACAGGGATTACATGAAAGTAATGAGCTCACAAAGCTCAAAATGTTAAGAAACTTCAAGTTTGAAACCGTTTTTAAAATTTGTTGTGCTTAAAAACATTAATAAACTTTAGGCTAAGCATGTCTAGCTAGATTAAAATAGTTAACTTTAGGCTCTTACTCACCACCCTACAAACACACACACACTCACACACACCCAAGCACACACAGAACACGAAGGGGAACGTGACTGAGGCCTGAGTGAAACGCAGAGATAAAATTCAAGCGTGACAGACAGTCACAGCAGCAGCAGCCAACAACTATTGGTAACTACTGTAACAACAAAAGCAATAAAAAGTCAACAACAACTACAACAACAAGCACAACAAATCGTGCCACACAAATTTCAAACGCCAAATGTTCTTGATTTCACAATTAAAAGGCTTAATTCAGTTGGCCAACAACTGCAACTGATATTCCCGGCCAAGAGCTGAGGAATTGGCATAGGAAGAGGAAGAGCAAAACGCAAATAAAATTCATATTTTTTTAAGCTATTTTTTTAAGCTCTTTGACAGCACATGATATATACAACTAGATCAGCAACAAGCACTGCAATTGGCTGAGTCATGCAGTTATAACGAATCGATTCTTAACATTTTCTGTTGCTGCCAATTTCGTGCTGATGTTGTTACCACTACTTTTGTTGTTGTTGTCTTAACTTTGCCTTGTTGGTTTCTGCTTGGTTGCAATTTGAAGGGCCTCGTCATAATTTGTTTTTTACGCAGCTAGATAGACAGCAAAAAAAAACTCTACTCTAATTGCAGTTAAAGTTAAAGTCGCAATCGGATCTCAAGTATAAATTTAAGCTCTTGTGTTGCAAGAATAGCCAAAAACGTAGTATTTGTGTGTTTTGGCCTAATGTGGAAGTGTCAAGGAAGCAACTGAGCTGTGCGCCAAAACAGGGGCAAAGTTTAAAGACGCAACGCAAACAGCTTGAAACAAGCTATGACTTAAGAGTCGCTAACTTGTGTTTAATTTATTGGTATTATATAAAGTTTAATGTACGTGTTAATCAGATGCATCAATTGTTTGATATTCAATGCTTCATTAACCTCTTTGAGTGGCTGCTACAAATTTATGTCAATAAATGCAGCGACTAATTTTAGACAACCTGATTACCGTTCTAAAAACATGTTTTTTGAGAGTAAACAAAGCAAATTAGACTTGGACTAAAACTTGTTTTAATTAAGGCTCGGATTACTGTAATTTTAGCACCCGAATAAGCCATTAAACTTTATGACTAAAAATCTAGGGAAAAGCATTGCACTAAAGGGGAATAAATAAAGAAGAGAAGAGAGAAGAAGCGGAATGAAAGGTAATCAAAAGGCAAGTGCAGAAATATTTACAAGAACTTTTTACGCTTGACCTTGACCATAATTTGTGGGCAAAGCTTTTTTTGTTTACCGTTTTTTTTTTTAGCTTTTTTTTAGACAAAAGCTGAGCGTGCGTTTGGTTTTTAATGAGTGTTGAATACGATTACACTCAACTGTATTTATGAGTACTTGTTTTAATAACAATGCCATTTGTCGCTAGCAAGTGTGGGTGAGAGCGAGACAGCGGAACTGAGAGCGAGAGAGAGAGCACCGTCTTTTGCTCGCTTTAAATAGTTTTGTAATTTAATTAATATACAAAGAAAAAATTGGTATTTAAATGCCAATTACGCACAATACAAATGACAATGAAATTGACTTCTTGACGGCCATTCAGTTATTCATTCAAGTGTCAAATCGAAACCGTTAACTGTCATTGTCTTAATCCAAGTTTGCCCCCCAAAAACAAAGCATTGAATTGATTGATAAGCCAGTTTATGCTTGGCTTTAACCCAAAAAAAAAACGTGATTAATAAACGTGTCTAACATTACAAGGTACTTACATCTGGCAGTGCCTGGCATATTGTGCTGGCCAATAAGAGCGTTGTGATTAGGCCCAGTATTGAGAACATTGTTTGCTGTCTATGAGTATTTGGGTGTGCTTAACAAAACTAAAACTGCAATGAAATGAATAGGGAAATAAACGAAATTAGTGAAACGGAAATAAATAAAAATATATAAAATAAAATATATAATAAATATAAATATAATAAAATTAAATATTATAAATTAATAAATATAAATATTAATTTAAATAAGAGAAATTGTATGTGACTTAAAATGATAAAAAATATATGGGAAATAAATATTTAAATTAAATAACATTAATAAATTAATTATTAATATATATAATATTGCTTATATGCATAAAATTAAATTAATATATATAAATTATATTAATATAAATTAAATAAATATTAAAATAAACTGTTAGTTAACAAATAAATATAAATAAATGTTTAAATAGCATGAAATATATATAAAAATCATATTTAATGCTTAATGAATATAAAAATAATTTTTTTTATTATTATTATTAATATTAACTTTTAACACAGTGACATTTAAAACTATCGCATTGCAAGTATCACTACAAAAATGAATTAAAATAAATAAATTTAGCAAGTTAAACATAATAACTGCATTGAATAATAATAATGCATTTAATTTTACTAAATTAGCGCTTAAATAAATTTGTTTTTATTGCAAATTTCGTGCAGAAGGCATAAAACTCAGTCTTGGAGGCACAACTAAAAGTTTTTAGATCTTTCCCCCCTTTTGGTCACGCTCAAATGGCATTTATGGCTGTGAGCCAAGTTAGCAGTGGCATCCTCTGGCCGTTAAGAAACTGTTGCAACTTTAGAGCTGTGCTGTGCTGTGCTTGTACAAATTAATAATTAGTATTTATTGTAGAAAACCTACTTTTCAGGCCCGCTGGCTGTAATTAATTGTTGCGTAAGGCCAAGAAGTTACAGGCAGCTGCCAACAACAACAACAAAAACAGTTAAGAGCAGCCCTGCTGCCGCTGTTGTTGTTGTTGTTGTTGCTGTACATCCGTCCGGGCGTAAATGCCATCGAATGCGGCTAATTGTCAATAATGATGCAGCGATGCGTGGCAAGAGACGGCAGCATCCAACATTCAACATCGACATGGCCAGAGACCTTTGACAAACCAACTGAAAACAAACAAAACTGCCCAACAACAAAACCAACAGCAGCAACAACAACACCAGCTGCTGCTGCTGCTTTTGCAATTCAGAGTCTTACAACAATTTGCATGACATTTGTCTTTCTGAGAGCCAACGGGGAGTGTTGTACGGCATAGGGTACAAAAACGACGTGCATTTTTTGGGCAAATCAATTTTTTTAGGCCAATTCGCATGCAAATGTTGCTGCAACTTTCTATGCCTTATTTACTGTTTTTTACTTAATCTACTGCAGTGACAACTAAGAATGCAATTTGGCAATCAGCAGTGAATTATCAATAAAGCTACCAAGGGAGAAATCTAGAGTGAGTCTTTCAGTCGATTAGACAGCAAGTAATATGAATTTTCATTTCAATTTATATACAAAAATATTATTTATATATTTATATTTATATATATTAACATTTATATATTTATATAAAGCTAAATAAAATATATACATATTTTTATAAAATTTGCTTCATAATAAAATTTTTCATAATTAAATTTTAGTGTACATCAAATGAAATTCAAACTCCTTTCATATGAATACTTTCCGCAGACACATTAAAAATTTTTTAGTACAATAAATAAACTAAAAACTATAACTAAACGCCCCTTCATTGGGCGTGTCAGCCACCGCAGCTGGGCACTGTCAAAACACAGCAAAATTTACAGTTTTTCTTTGAAATTTCCCCATGTAACACCAAAATTATTGACAGCTTTAAACGGAAAGAGAAAAGTAAAGCAAAAACCAGAGACAGAGACACGTTCATTTTGGAGGCGTGTTTCCGCTAAATGTGTTGAGATTGAATTAGTTTTAAGCCGACAACGAGTGTTTAAACGGACCTTTTTTCTGGCCTTTTTTTAGTGCAAGCAAAGGCAAAGCCCAGTTAGAGAGATAAAGACATTAATGGGTCACTTGAGGGTTAATAGCAGCCATGCAGATGTAATTAATCAAGTTGGACACGAAATTACAACTTAAAAGACTTGAAAGTAAACTAAAAACTAAAGACTTAGGCAGCGAACTTGCTGGCAGGAGCAATTAATTTTGTATAGTAAATTTGTTGAAAAAATTTATAATATTTTGCGGGCCAAGTAGAGATGGTGTAATCGCAATAAAATACTGATAGATCGATAAATTAAAGTATACAAGTTGGTTGAGTACTTAAAGATAAATAAATCCACAAGGAAGTTAATTAGCCAAATCTTTAAAATATTTAATGTTCCAGTAGTTAAAGTAATACAAAGTTACGATATAAAATGGCTTACAAAATTGAACTTATAAATTTCTAAGAATTTTTGCAGCAGCTTTAGAAACTTGTTAAGTGTTTTCAACGACACAAAGTCGTCGTCTAAGTTGTCTAAGTCGTCGTCAAGTTCAGTAAGCTTGGCCCTAAGGGCAAATGGCTTGTGCGGCTTTAATTGGCCCTCAAAACACACACAAAATGTAAGTTCAAAGCCAGCAAGTCAGCTAAATGGGCAACACAGCACTCACGTAAACTTTTTTGGTAGATAACCTTGGGCAAGACTTTCACCTGAACGTAGCCGAAAACAATAGAAGACGAAAACTATATATAAATTTATACATATACTCGTAAAAAACATCATCAAAACGGAATTAATTCATCAAGGTGTCAAATTATGATGAATTTGGATTTCAAGCGACTGCAAACGAATGTCAACGAGCAGCCAAAGAGATAAGGAAATCGAGATGCTACCGAATGGAGCAAAAAAAGTTGAAGAAATGAACGGCAAAGAGACGGCACGACTAGCAGTTACCCAGCGAGTCTAGCATACCCCGTAGCAGGGTAAACTGCAAATCAAAATATTTATTTAATACTTGCAAACGTGACGCGTTCATTTTGTTTGTCGCTTAACACGTATTTTACATAAATATTTAGTAAATACAGTTATGCGGCAAACGAAACCGAAATCGAAACAGCAACAGAAATCAGAAATCAAAATTTGAAAAAAATCACCAAAAAAAAGCTAAAAGAAACTTGTTGCTGGCCATTTTGTCAATTTAATGTTTGCCGTTTGCATAATTAAGGTCGATTAGGGTTATTTCATATAAGTATATATATATATATATGTAGGTACCTATACTTGTCTGCAGATGATCATGATCGTGTTGCTGATGATCAAATGAATCTTGAGCTCAAGGTTATGGTTATAACAGTGCCTGACAGTTGCAGTAAATCAGAGCTTTCTGAACTTGCTCAACGCACAATCAGACCAGACTACACTACTACTATATATACTATATAGCTTGATATATATTTTCATGGCAAGTGTGTTTTTTTTAAGTTTTGTTTTTGTTTTAGAGTTTTTTCTTGTTTTAATCCGTCGCATCGCGTGTCTGACCAGCTGTACAATTATGTAATAGACTTCAAACAGACAACAGCTTTCCCAGTTGGAGTTAGCCATTTGTTTGTTGCAGCAATTAAGCTTTGAGGAGTCCCCAAAAAGTTTAAGAGCCGTCACCAAAACAGAAACACATTTCGGCGGGCCAAAAGTGTGGAATTATGCCAAAAAGCATTGAAAGAGCGCCGACACGCAACAGCAGCGGACAGTTGGCACCAGGAGGGGAGTGGGGGGCTTTCAGCCAATAACACAAAAATAAAGCAAGTTGCATTGTCAGCTTCCGCATAATTATGGCAACATACAAGCACACACACATATATTTTGTACAGTGTACGAGATTGTCTTTTTTTTTGGCTTTATCTGTTGCATTTTGTTTATTGTCTGCTTATGGGAATTTTTGATGGCTTTTTGCTTTTAGCTCTACGCTTGCGGCTTTTGCCACTTAACTGTCTTTTGGTCATTGTCTCTTTTATTTTCTTCTTTTTTTTTTGGCTTTCTTCACTTCACCAATTCGCTGACACAAGAGCGCGTCTTAAACTGAGGGCGTCAGCGTTTTGCTTGAATTGACATTGACAGCTGAGCGGAGCTATAACCATAACCATAGCCAACTGTCTGTTGGCCATCTGCCGTCAGCTGTACTCCACTCTCCCTCCCTCTCTCTCTCTCCCTCTCTCTCTCTCCCTCTCTCAGCTGTCGTCGGCTTTATGCTGATATCATCGCACCTGTGCACTGGCGGCTACTTAGTTGCCTATTTCTGCATTTTACTTGATAATGAACTTATTTTATTTACCTATTTTATTACTTCTTTACTTTTTGCTTAGCTGTGCGAAATGCCTTTGGGCCATTTGCCTTAGCCGACAAACGGGGCGCATGAGTAATGGACTTTGCTGCAGCTTTTGATCGGTTAAGTAATGATTACGACTGAAGTTTTTAGTTCAACACATCAGTTGATGGTGTTTACCTCTACTTTTTTTTGTATAGAAAGTTATATAATGGTTTAAGGCAATTGAATACTGTAATCACCAGCTTTAAAAATAAAAAAAAAAACATTGAAAGGCGCACTTGGCAAGTATTTGAAATATTTACAAATAAACATTTAATTTAATTAGCTTGTCTGCGGTTTGAACTTAAGTTTTTGGAGTGTTATAAATATTAATTAAATGTGTAGTATTTTATTTTAAATATATAAATATTAGAGAGACCTTCAGCGTGTGTTTTTCATACAATACACGCATTCTTTTAAACATATTTATATTGCCAAATATATTTCCAGCCATAAATATAGTTAACCAACGATTTCCCATCCTGCTTGTGCAAGACACCTGAATATAAATGCAGAGACCTTCGGTAACAGCTACTCCGAACCGTTTTTCACATCCTTATCCAGTTTGAGAGACATGTAAAAGCAGCTGCTCTGCTGTTATCTCGCCCCGAATGCCATAACTCCCACACAAATCACAAGCTAATCTAGTTTGGAGCATAACAAACTGACATAACAGAGTTCAACTGTGAACGTTTTGCAAGCGAAAAGTGAATCAAAAGCAAAGCAAACGAAATTAACAAAAAGATAATAAATCTGATTTCTTAGTTTACAAGTTGCAGATTTTAGCAGGTTGCAGCTGATGACGGAAAGGATTACGTAAAATGTCTGTGACCTGAACTCTTTGCATTTGCTTAACATTTCAAATCAGCAGCGGTGTGTGGGTGTGCAGTTGTGTGTGTGTGCGTGTGTGTGTAAGGGCGCACATTTTCCATTGTTTTGCAGCCGAAACAATAGATCATTGGGAACTTGCACCTTGAATGTGTGTTGAAGACCCGTTGAAAGCTAACGTGGCTAACAAAAAAACAGCTGTGCAAATGTTTCTTACCAAAAAAAAAAGCCACTCAAATATTTCGTTTTGAAATGACTGAAGCGGAGAATAATTTCAATAAAAAAAATCGAAATTTATCTAAAAAACGTGGAATTTTAAAAACCATATTTGCAAATAATTCATCAAGCTACAAATCCATCAATTATTTAGCATTTAAATGCAAGTTGCGTGAGAATCGTGCACGACACACGGCGTATACGTAACGCGTAGCAGTTAGAAAACCACAAACATCAAAATTCAATAAAATTTAATAAATATTTGTTTGTTAAATAGCCACATTATTTTTGGGTTTCTGCACTGCCATTAAAATCAGCAAATAGACGCCAAAAAGAAATAGCAAACAATAATAACAAGAAATAAATAAATATTATTGCGTATACGTAATGTGTTCAGTTAATTAAATAAAAGATGCGCAGCAAAACAGACAGCGCAAGTAATTAAAGGCAAAAAAGTTTAAAGAAATGCCAGCAAATATAGCGAATTAAACACACATACATAAATTATTTATTTATTTATTTATTATTGCGGTGGCCATAGAATGAGCAGCAACAACAACAGCAAAAAAACGGAGCAGAAAACAAAACACAGCAAGAAAAAAAACTGCAAATGCTTCAAAATGATTTCGGAATTAAAATTATTCGCTGCAGCTGCAATTGTTGTTGCTGTTGTTGTTGCTTTTGTTATAATTTTCCAGCTGTTGTTACAACATGCAACAGGCAATACAACAACAACTACATAACTTGTAGATTGCGTGCAGCATTGCGGTCGCCGTTGCCGTCGCCGTCGCCTGTCGGAAAAACTGCAGACCGCAAAATGAAAGTGAAATTGAAATTGAAATTGAAGAAGTCGTCAAAAAAGCGCAGTGCGAACGTCTCAAACTATTATGCAGCATTCGTTTATGATTTTCATAATGTTTGAAAACTAACACACTCATGACATTTGTTTATTGCCAATTTCAACCGATTTAGCACAACGGGAAGTTCGGCCACAGCCACAATTATAAACATAATAATTATAAGCAGTTAAAATTACTTTAATTTTCTACTAAATTACGTTAATTACTTGGCCAAAAAGGGAATGTTCGATTCGCCTTAAAAATTTGCATGAAAATGTTGTGTAAAGTCTCAAACGTTACAATGATACGCACATTAACTGAAAAACTATTTATTAAATGTTGGAAAAAATGCAATTAAATACATTTACATTAAAAAAACCACACACACACACAGACACACATACAGTGAGACAGAGTTAAACACAGACAGCGAGACAAACAAACAGGTTAATCGAGTTTCTTCTTCGGTGTCAATGAAAAGGCAGCGAGTGAATAACAGAAACTAAATAAATAAAATAAATAAATAACAAAATAAAAGATGAATTAAAAAAGTGGACACTGGCGTCGAACTAATGAACGATTCATTGAATTCACAGCTGACAAGGTTTCGATAATGTCAGAGAGAGAGAGAGGGGCAGCGGAAAGAGCGCAGATCATTTGCCTTATAAACAGTGTCTCTGAGGCGTATTGTCCCATAGAATTCGAATGCATAGAAAGTTGCAAATCTACTGTTACAGTCTGATTGAAGCTCAGATCATTATGCATATATATATCTAGGTGTATATAGCTTAAAAGCTAGCTGAATGTGCAGCGCAAAGCTCTCTCTTGATTACTGGTGCACTCTCGCTCTTTGTCTCTCTCTCTTTGTCTGTCTTTCACTGGGCTTTGTTGCAATACACTAGCTGCAATAATTGCAACAATAACAGCGAGGAGAGCAGAGCAAAGCGTATCGGGCAATAATAACTGTAGCAATATTACAAAATCGCAGCGATCGAAGCCTGAAAGCGGCCCAAAAGACCAGCAACAACAAGTTAATAATATGTACAGCCAAAAAGCCAACTTTTTATATGCACTTAAAGCCAAGTACACACACTAAAGGAAACTAAACTAAAATTAAATAAATTCAAATGTCGAAACCCAGAAACAAGCCCATGATTTTTGCTTTAAATTTATGTTTATTTCTGCGACGATTTGATAATTTACGAATTAACAACTTTTGCATATTAATTGTACAAATTTAGTTTGAAACGTGTGAAGGCTTTAATTAATGAAACTTGTCTGCAAATTAGTAAAAGACCACGAACTATTGTTAAATCATATTTTTTATGGCGAAAAGGCAGACAGGCTGTCTAAAAGAACCGACAGAGAGCAGTAAGCACCAAAATCATCATGTGATTTAAAGCTGACCATCACCAAAACTTAATTTTAAAACTAATTTTTATTACAAAAATAATAAATTTTCCGTAACTTACCTAAGTCTGTAATAATTTCTAATTTCGCTGCGTCCCCTGCAAAAGGGTGGGCAAAAATCCGTTAACAGAACTGGCTCAAATTATTGCAGCACTTGAAAATTCTCCTCGTTTGATAAACCGTACAGTGGAGTAGACCGTTATGCTCGGTTGGCAATCTGCGGCCTGTGAACCGTTCTAAACTCTGTTTGAAAACTTCTGGGCGACGATAGCAGTACCGATAACGATAGGCCAAAGCGATAGCCAACGACGCGGCGATTACTGGAGAGCAGAACAGAACAGAACACAGAACACGGCACACACAAGAACCCACAACGCGAACGGAAAGAAAGACGAACAGCGATTAAACTGCAGGCGGGCAGTACGCTAAGATTAAATACGGCGTGAAATTTGCTTAACAGGCGAATTCTGCTGTTGTTGTTGTTGTCAACGAAATTTATATTTCACTCATTTCATTTCATTTCATTTCATTGTGATTGTAATTGTATTGCTTTTATTATTTCTTAACCTTCTGTGGGCTCAGAACACGAAAAAACATAAACAATAAAAAGCGCGGCGGCGACGCAGCAGCAGCAGCAGCAGCGACGGTGACGGCGACAGCAGCAGCGACAGCAACGGCAAAAAATGGCAGACTGTCAGACTGTTGGGTGCGAGCGGGATGGCAATTAAAATGGAGATTACTAAAAGGCAGATTCACTTTTAACTTTTTTTTTCTCTTCTCTTCTCTTTACTTTATTTTGCTTTGTTTTGCTTTTTACTCATTTTTTTTTTTGCTTGCTGCGATTACGAAAACGGTGAGTTGAGAGATTGCGAATTGAGCTTAAATCAATTGGAGCTGAAGCTGCTGCCTTTTTTTTATTTCTTTTTCCCTTTTTTTTGTTGTTTCACTTTTATGTCGTCGCTTTGCCACTGCACTGAATAGAACTTAAAGGCAGCCTTACATAAGCAGTGGCTCTTATGCTAACTACCTGTTTAGTTAGTCGTTTGCTTGATTAATTTTTGTTAACTGCTGTGTGATTTAATGACTTTGATTTGTTTGCTAGTTGGCAGCTGGTAGTTTGGGCTGTATCGCGTCTGCGTGCCGTTTTTGTGGCCGTCTACGGAAACTGGTCGGCGCACACTAAAGTTAACGTTCGCTTGGGCAGCGCGGCGCAGTCCAAAAAATATAGCGCACAAGCGATCGCAAGCGAGACAGACAAACAAGCTTTGGCCCAAACTGCTTAGGCCAAAAAAAAAGCTAGTCTCGACAAACTTAAAGCCAAAGCCATTGCTTTAAAGTTGCCTTGAAAGCTTCCAATGAAAGCGAAAACGCCAGCGAAACAGCAACAAAAGCGACAGACGCGAACAACAACAACAAAGCGAGTAAAACACTTGCATTTTTCATAGTAGTTTCCACTCAAGTGGCGCAGCTTTCGAGTGAAACTTTGAGTGAGTTTTTTCAGTCTGAGCGCTCGCTCTCCCGCTCTCCCACTCTCGCTCTCTCCTCGCTGCGTTGAATGACTTTTCGAGCGCTTTTGTTGTTGCTGAAAAGCATTTGATTAATGTTGTATAGATTTGCTTAAATTAATCACACACTCTGTAATCTTCACTAAATGCTAATTTCTTAGCACGAAAAACACAAAACAGACTTTAGTTAATTACTCAGTTTATGAAAAATCAAATGAATTTAGAATGTGTCATTGACAGCAGTGCACATTCAGGAAGCTGTTAGATTATCAACAAGTGTTTCTGCCACTTCCCCCGCCTTACCCTTTACCCCTTTCCCGCCCACTCAACGCTTAACTTATCAGCGTCACTTAAATTTTGACAGCAAAAAAATACGCGCCACAAAAGTGCAGTCAAGTTCATTGATTTGTATTTGCATTGTTAAATTTCACGAGTTTAGGTTACTGAGGTGCATTACAATTTTGACTCCCCCATATTCATAATATACACATAAATTAAACAGAACAATCGAAGTCGTTCCAATTAAAAGGTAATTGTCACACATTGAGATAGCTTTTTCGGCAGCTGAATCAGATTTTCAAGTGTTTTCACTGTGTGGAAGCTGCAGGGCGTGCGAGTACAGTGAACCCCCCGAAAAAAAAACAAAAAACATAAGACCTGCAGTCGGTCAATTGGTTGAAATGGCAATGAACCAAACATTTAAAAGGATATAAATATTAATATGACTCAACGTTGACTAACTGAGTAACTGATTAACTGACTGACGTAGCTTTTTCATACCCTGCAGACTCCGAACTGCCGAGTGTAGACCGTTAACACCAGCTAACCTCAATAGCCAATTCCAAGTCTTATATAAGTTTGGCTATAGATTGAAATCTTCAGTGGATCGGTGTCATTACACGTGTTTGCTTCGCTGCCTCAGCTTTTTTCAAGCGACATTTAGCTCCAACTGCGATTGAAATCTATTAATGAGCTGTGATATTTTCTTTAAGTCCCCTTCCCCCCTCTCCACCCTTCTCTTGGAGGGGAAAAGTATTTCGATACGACAACAGGTTTCATTTCATGGGTCGTTGGATACTACAAAAATCTCTCGGAGTCTCGGAATCTCAGTTTGAACTCATTACTTTTATGTGGATTTCGTGTTAATTGCCTTTGCATTTGTTTACATTGTCTTAAATTTGTTGTTTTTATGAGTATTGGCACTTTTTTGTCTGCTTTCTCACAGTCTCATCTCGTCGTCTTTGCCATTATTAAAACTTATTGGTTTTAGCTTAATTTCAATTGGTACCGATTTGCCAAAAATTATTGAACTTTTAGCCCCAGAAAAGAATTGCTCAACAGCTTAAGCATAAATTATGCAGCTACCAAAGTGTTTTAAAAAATTAATTATTTTTTAATAATTTCTCAAAGCAACTGCAGGAAATGTGTTTAGTTTATAAGTAGGCACAATTGTCAATTAATATTAAATAAATGTATATGAATTTTATTAAGTCAACTGCTGTAATTATATCCCACTTTTCTTTAACCAATATATGGCATTCAATATTAAACAAATTTTAATTTAATTTATAAACAAAATTACTTTTTAATACTCACAAAAATCATTTATTATTTAATAAAATTTGTATATAATTATTCAACTAACTGCTGCAATTATATATTATTTTATTTTCATTTTAAACTGCCAAGTGGTATTTAATATTTTAAAAATTGTTATACAAATTATATATATATATTTTTTTTAATATTTTAAAACACCAGCGATTGTCACTCAATATTAAATAAATTAATTTTAAGTTTTTTAAACTAACTGCTGCATTTATATATTATTTTATTTTCATTTTAAACTTCCAAATGGCATTTAATATTTAATAAATTGTTATACAAATTACATAAATAATTTATTTAATATTTTAAAATACTCGCAATCGTCACTCAATATTAAATAAAGTAATATTAAATTTATTGAACTAACAGCTGGCATTCAAACATATTTTTAAATGCCCACAAAACCAATTTAATATTTAAAAAATGTATCTAAAATGTATTTAGCTAACTGCGGGACTTGTCTGTTACCTTTAAAGAAGTACAAAAATATTATTCAATAAAATTAAATAAATATTTAAAAAACTGCACAGCTGGGTCTATATTTTTTTTTAAGTAAACAACTGTCATTCAATACTTTAGAGTACACCCTCGCTTCTTATGTAACTCTCTTCTGTCTGCAGATTCCCTTAACTTATGAACTCTTCTTCTGACTCACAATTTATCCATGTCAGCGAAAAGGTCAATGTCAGTTGACCCGCATCGTCAATTGCCCAATAACTGAGACAAACTGTGGAGCTATGGAACATATTTTATCCACCAACTCATAAGCTGCATGTCGTTAATGGTAAATTGTCGTTTTATGAGGCGTCAAAATGTAGTTAAGCCAGGTAAAAAAAAAATATGTATGCATAAATGTAAACATAAAATATTTATGGCAAACTATGTACCATAAAGGCAGGAAAAAATAAACAAAGAAAATCAATAAAGATTTGCATAATATTGGAATTGGAATCGAGATTGGGATTGGGAATGGAAATTGGAAGCGATCAAAGAAGCAAAAGAAAGATACAAATAAAAAACCGCCAACGAAATTTACGAAATTGTCAACGGTCGCAATCTTGGGTCATTTTTAAATGATGTAATAAATATACAAAAATAAATATATAGGTAAGCAGCGACTAATCAGGTTTTCAACTGTAACATAAATATGAATTTGAAATAAAACCAAAGCATTAAAGTCAAACTGAAGAAATGTGCATAAAATTAAAGTTTGAAGTGTAAGCCGAAAATCTATTGGCTCGAAACTGAATTTAAATTCAAACTCGACAAAATAAACGACAAGTTGAAAATTGCAGCACTTTAGGCAGAAAGAAATATATTGGAGCAAAATCGATTATTTTATAAGCATTATTGGCGTTATTATTATTATGTCAGAGCAACTGGCTACCCGTTAAAAAATTCCCAAATGCTTCAAGACCCACAGCGACCACCGAGACCGTTGTGGTTTACTGAACGGCTCCAGCGACCCATAAACTGACTAAACCCCTCTCTTTCCCACCCTCTCACACTGTCTCACTCGCTCTTGGCTTGCTGCTCGGCTATTACGGTTATTGTGGCTTATTGAGTCTGTGTTTTGGCTTTTGTTTTGTTTGATTCAAACACAAGAAATCTATAAAT
Organism: Drosophila dunni; assembly: GCA_018152125.1. Taxonomy (NCBI): domain Eukaryota; kingdom Metazoa; phylum Arthropoda; class Insecta; order Diptera; family Drosophilidae; genus Drosophila; species Drosophila dunni. Next base: position 7,564,786 of record JAECXC010000339.1, on the reverse strand, counting down.
ATTTATAAGTTATCACACATGACTTTTTAACTGGCTCCCGAATTGCGCAAGGAAAATAGACACAATCTAGTTAGTTAGTAGGTCTGGCCTACTAAAAATAAACAAAGCTTTAACCGTTATAAGCAATAAGGTTTGAATTTAAAATTACACCCACATTTTTAGGCTGAATTCAATCGAAGATTAGGAAATTTTGCATGATTTCAGCTTATGAGATAAAATATTTATCATATCGGCGATATATTATTATACATGAGGAATTCCGGAAGGAATACTTACAAATTTTCACCTCAAGAGCAGATTTCGCACCTTGCAATCAGTGTTTTGATCCAAAAGTTCATTGCCATTAGGAGTTTTAAGATAATTCAATTGATGAGCCATCAATTAAAAACAATATCGATATGATTAAAACAATTGACGCTGATGATTCGGTAGCAACTTCCTGCAGCTTGGCAAAACAAAATTCCGCTGCTGCCAATGGCCTATAAATTAATTAAGCAAAGCAATTACAAAGTGTGAATCATTTGGGGTAGGCAGTGTTGGAGGAGGACGGGGAAGGAGAGGTGTGGAGGCGTGTGGGTACATCTGTCAATTTAGCGAGAAACCAATTTGTTAATGAGAAAAACAGAACATTTATTGTGAGCCAAACTAAGCAAATAATTTGTCATGCTGAAAGGCTGATTAATTGCTCGAAGGAAACAAAAGACTGAAGCAACGAACTTGCAACGCGCTGCGTCTGCGACTGCAATTTGAATGAATAAGCTTAGCAGAGTGTTAAGCAAAATAAGCTACAAAAAAGAGTGTTTAAAACATTTAAGTAAAAAACTGTTGCAATTAACACTCTATTAATCTTGATCAGCGAGCAAACAGTTTTATTTATTTATAAAATTAATTTTTAATACAAGTTGCAGTATGTAGGTAGGAGAACTCTTAGTAAGTAGCAAATAAAAAATATTTTAACTATACAATATAGTTTTAATGTATTTATTATTAAATAAAATAGACGAACAAAAGCTGAAATTAAAACAAAGTCAAGGAAAGGAAAGAAAATCAAAATTAGATATTAAGAGTTAAATTTCAAGACTTTAAAGCAATTTAAAAAATACTCCATTCATGAACATAATATAAAGATTTTATTTTAAAATTTTTTAAGCCCAAACTTAAGGGAATATAAAAGTTGACTGCTTCACTAAGTAGTGGAAAATCTTTAGGTGTAAACATTTAATTTAAATATTCAGTAACTTTTATTTAAAAAAGATACATCCCTTAGAACACGGTTATAAGCTTAACAAAGGTACCCCAATAAGTCAATAACTTGAAATATCAGTTCCTTAGCCTTTAAGTGAATTTTTGTTGTGCTTCTCAGAAAACTTTGGGACGCTTTGTCGCTCTGATTCCCTTCGATTTGGGTTAATCAGCGATAAAGCGCTCATCGACGCCTTTACAAAACATTGCGCGAAAATTACTTATTAACAATAAATATATTTAAATACACAATATGTTGTGTTAAAAAATGAAAACAAAATTGTTAATGGGCTTTTTGTCTTTAGCTGTTAATTGCAGCTCATTAATTTTGCATGTGAAATTAATTGGCAACGTTTATGCATTGTTATTGGCATTTGTTGCTATTGTTGTTGTTGAAGTTATTACTTCCTAGGCAATCGGTATGAAACATATCGGCTGTAAGGCGTCGTCTCAATAACATCAAATGAAAATAATATAACATTTTGTGGGACTCGGCGAAAAATCACAAGCACTCGACTCGTTTTGGAGTTCAAGTTTTTGCAATTGACCCACAAATTCATTATGCATGCAAAGATTTATAATTGAATTTGTATATCGCCTTTTACATTTGACGTATACGTAATTTTGTATTGTCTAACTGTCCCAAACTGTCCAATAGTCCGACAGTCCGACACTCCGCCCGTCCAACAGTCTGACGTTTTTTTTATTATTTATTTCCGTCAACATTTCAGCTATATTAGATACAATTACAATTAATATTCGTTTCAATTTTGAATAGGCAATGTTGAAAGGTCTTCGATTTGAATGGGATTTATTGTGTCTTGGAGTTGATGGGTTTTTAATGCCTACGCAAATGTCATGAGCGATCATTTGCAGGGTCGCTCTCAAGCCATTTCAAAGATTAGATTAACAATTATATAACCTCAAGGGATTACTCTGAACTTGTACTGCACAAATCAATACGTAAACTTATTAAATTCAACTCATTTATAAAGTTCTTTTGAAAGTTATACAATGACCTGATTCAGTGACCCACACACACGCAATAAATGCACTCAATCAAGTTTTGAAATAAGTTTATTGGTCCCAAAGTTACATGTGCTCGATTAATTGAAATGTATTTACCCGTTTAAACATAAAGAAAAGATAATAAAATGGAATTAATTGTATTTATTATCCTACTAACGGAACTCTGTGATGCTAAAGAAGACCTTTAGCAGCACTTGCTCCACGTGATTGTAGCTGAATGTGGCGTATATAGCGTATTCCCCACTGGGAAGAGGTATCCGCTCCAAGGCCTTGACGGGAAATCTAAAGTGCTCTACGCTCAGCTCGTCCTGAAAGTTGGAAATAAGTTTTTGACTGATTGAGTGACCATTTGATTGAGTAAATGATGGCATGATTCAAAGCTACTGTTTGATAAGCAGTGATTGATTGATTGAACTTGGGATTAAGTCCATAAATGACTGTGAGCTACTGATTGATAGAATGAGGTGTTGATTGAACAATAAATGATGGCATGGCTTAATAATATACTGTTGATGGATAAGATGATTGTTTGACTGAAACTTTGATTGAGCAATTAATGTAGTAAAGTCGCTTTTAGCATGAATATTTCATATTATTGACTGATTAATTAAGTTCATTGTAAAATTGATTGATTGACCAGTACTGAGATTGATTGTTGTAAGGCGGATTGATTACATGATTGATTGGAAGTATTCAACTGATCGAATTAAGAATTGAATGATCAAGTATTGAGTAAAGTGTTAAAGTAATTGTTTAAATGTCTGATTTATCGTGTGGTTGTTGATTGATAGCACTGATTGAAAGGATTGCTCAACTGAATGATTGGGGGATATGCAAAGCTGTTTAACTTACCGGCAAAGGACACTTGTTGACATTCGTGTGATTGGCAAAACTGTTAAAAACGATGTTCACAAACGGATTATTGCGTCTGTGCAGATATTCGCACAAATCGGTGTGCCTGACGTCATACAGAAAGGGTTTGTAGCCACTGGCCCGTTTAAGCAGCTGTATTCGCATCTGAAAAGAGTAAACAAAATTATATATATTTTTACATCATAGTAGGCTCAACATTATATTCAAAAGCCCTTAAATATTAAACTTGAAATTGTAGAACTTAAAACTCATAGAAAAAAATTGAAATCTCTAAGAAACTTAAGAATTAATATCGAAATTATTAAACATGTGTTTCTTTAGCATTGTTACGCGATTTCTGATCATCGTGTTTGGGATATTGAGACCAGCGCGATACACACAATTGGCACTGGACGATATGGAGTTGACCTCTTGGGGCAAATACTGGATTGTCTACGCTTTTTTGGTGTGTCTAGAGCTGGTTGGTGATACATTCTTTGCCTGGATGCCGCTGTATGTGGAGGTCAAGCTACTGATTGTGCTGTGGTTGATTATATCAGCGCCCCAGGCCAGCGTCTGGGTCTTTGATACGATCATCAATCCGCTGCTGAATCAGCATATGCCAAAGGTCGATAATTTTCTGATGCACGGCAAACGCAATTTTCTGTTCGATACCCTAAGCTATACAACCCTGTTCTGCAAACAGACTGTCAATGCCTTCGTGCCGCTCGTTTCGAAGCTTTGGCAGAAGAAATCCAACAATATGCATGCCGAAGATTCCATTACGGAGCTTAAAACAAATGAGGAGTCTGTTCTAATGCACCCACAAATGCAACCAATTGTAGAAACCTTGTCCAGTTCGTATTCCAGTCACTACTACGATACCCATGCAGAAGAAGATGCCTATGAAGTGGCCTACCCATCAAGCAGTAGTCAGTCACACAGCGAACTACAGGGATTGCAGCGTAAGAAGCAGGCCTCGAAGCAGTCACTGCCAGAGCTGGCCAAGAAGGTAGCGAATCAAATGAGCAATTCACCAGCAGCCCTTCGTACCAAGCGAAAACATTACGTATACGACCAGCAGTTCAAAGACACAACTCTGAAGAGCGATCCCCTGGATATTGAGGAATCACTACAAGCGCCGCACATTTCCGTCGAACGCTCAAATCGTTCTGCTCGCAGGGAACTGTCACGTTTCCAGTAAACTTTTTCACTCATCTTAAACACTTATAAATTCCCTGTAATGCTATTCTTTGCACATTTCTCAAGGAGAAACTATTCGCAATTTAATAAATGTCAATCGTGTTTAAATCTGTATAAAAAAAAATATTTTAAAAGCAATTGTTTTGAACTCGAGTATTTCAAGCATCCAATCAAATCATTAATCGTAATATCAGTGATTGTTATTACTCTTTAAACATAAATAAAAATACACAATTTATATAAACAAAACATAAATTTACTTGACTATTGAACCTTTGAGTTTAAATCAGAGTTCATTACGTTTTAAATTCTGTTTCCAAATATTGCACAATTCAGCGATTTGAATTGGATATATGTAAAATTGGCTTTAAAAGTGATCAATTTAAAATTTGAGGTTTTAGGTAACTAATTGAGGTAATTATATATGCAGAAATGGAAATCGATCGAACAAAAAAATATAAATTAGTTTCCGATTTAAAGATTACTGTCTGAAATTGTTGTGGATACGAATTTGGAGCGAAATCAAAATGCGGAACAATCTAAACACATAATTTATACGAATTTAAGTGCAGATCGAACGTATGTAGATATATAATTTCTGGTAAATCGAAACACACTGAGAACTCACCGAAATTGGTTTCTTGAGGATCTGTAAGATCTTAATCCGTAAACTCATTTCGGCCACATCGCGCTTGACTGCATACAGACGACAGGCGGTAAAAGTGGTAATATTGCTGTCCTGGCTAACACACTGGACATTGGTAAACTTGGCCAATCCGTTGATCTAAGAAGTAAGATGCCATTAATGATCACATCTTTGAATAATTAGTTAAACCCAACTTGCCTGCACAATTCCTCCAAGCAAGAGTTGCACCATGAACCAGATCAGCGGCATTATCCTCATGCTCCTGGTATATATATTTCTTCCGTGGCGAGTACAAAATAGAACACGTACGGCTGTTTACTGATTTTTTGGAAAATATTTCATACTAAACTGGCAGTTAATACAGACAAACACTTAACTAAATGGAACTGCAATTTTGTATATTATCATAATTACTCAGCAATTATATTGAAATTTGAAAAACATTAAATCGGCGCACATGTTCAATGAAAAGACAAGTTTTCAGATCAATCGATCTGTTTTGTTTGTTGGCCGCTTTGTAACACTTAGCTTAGAACTAAAATTTGTTAGGTGTAACATAGGTGAGTGTGGTTGTGTTTTTTGTATCTATGGAAATGTTGATATCTAATCGCTGGCTTCATCCTCATCATCATCATCTTCATTACTATCATCGGTATCTTCCTCGGTGGCTTCAGCCTCGCTTTCACTCTCCTTGGCCTTCTTTTTGTTAGCTCCCTCGCTGGACTTTGATTTCTTTTTAGCTGGCTCACTGGCTGACTTTTTGACCTCCTCGGTGCTGGTGGAATCATCGTCGGATATGTATTCCTTGCTCTTGAAACTACCCGATGAATTTGCCTTCTTCGCTGGTGACGGCTCTGATTTGCGTTTCTTAACCTTTGCCTTTGTGTTGTTATTATTGTGACCCTCATCGTCGCTGCCATCGCCATCTGCGCCTGGTTTGTAGTTACGCATCTCATCGTGATAGCGTTGCTTATCCTTGTTAGCTGCTTCCTCCCACTTTGACTTATCCTTCAGCTCTCGCCACATCTCGCCACCCTTTTTCGCTATTTCCGTGACCTTAATGCCCGGGTTATCACGTTTGATCTGCTCACGGGTATCGTTTAACCACAACATGAAAGCTGATGTCGCTCGCTTCGGTTTGTTGCTGTCTTTCTTCTTGGTGGGCTTTTTCTAAAGTCGAAGCAAACATAGATTAATACAGATTTTAGAGAGTTTGTTTGTCTTAATTTACCGTGCGCTCCTTCTCCTTGTGCTTCTTCTCCTTTTTCTCCTTCTTTTCGCGTTTCTTTTCCTTGTGTTTCTTTTTGGATGAACCAGAATCATCACCTCCTCCACCACCACCGCCGCTAGCATCGCTGTCATCATCTGAATCGCTCTGCACGTTGCTGTCGTACTCCTCGGCTACATCGGATTCATTCTCGTTGGGCTTGAAGTCCTCATCGGTGGACTCCTCATCTGAATCATCACCGTCATCGTCATCCTCCTCCTTCTCTCGTGCCTCGGCCTTAAGTCTGGCCAGATAGGCATCCGGCTCGTTCTCATTGTCTGAGTCACCAAAGTCGACATCCTTGTAGCCACTCTTATCCTTGCCCATGTTGCTCACATGCAGCTTCTTCTGTGTAATGAAGTCAAACAATTTGGCGTACTCTTCCTTCTCAATGGAGGAGAATATGTGAACAGTGCCATTCTTCAGAGTCACCTCAAAGTCAAAGGAACGCGTTGAGCCTCCACTACGGGCAAAATTCACCGAGCTAATCTCCTCGAAGCGTATATGCAGCGGTGGCTTGTGAATGTAGATGAAACCACGCTCCAGTGGATACAGATAGCCAGCGGCAGCTTTGAATGAGCAGCCAACGGCAGCAGTACCGGAATGACCTATGAAATTACCTGGTCCAGTAATTTTACGTCCAATGAGCACCTTCATTACCTTGCCCATTACCTCGTAGACTGGGCCGGAAAGTTCCTTCTCTAGTTTGCCTTCGTACTTGTCCCGCAGCTCTGTCTCGCTGAACGGCAGCTCAATGGTGGTCTCCTCATCAGGAGCAAACAACAGCACCAGGTAGTGATAGCGCGTCTGGCCCTGCTTAATGGGTGGATCCAGTGAGAGTACAAAGAACATTTGACGACTGTCCTTATGTGGCAACATGAACAATCGCAGCACCGAGTCCATGGGAATCTTGTAATCAAAAGTCTTGCCGTGTAATTGGAAGAAGGTCGAGAAGATTTTGATATCGTAACGACCGCGAGGTGTTAAAATATGAATTTCACGGAATATGGCAATAGATTCTCCTGATGCCGATATAACAGATGCTTTGTTCATCACATTCTGATGGAACTTATCCACTGGATCTTCTTCGGCAGATTCTACAGCCGGAATGTGAAAGCGCATCTCCAATAAACCCACGGGTGCGTCATCATTCTGATGGAATTCCAGTGTTACTTCGTTCTTTCCAGTGACGCACTGTGATACATGCGACAGGGGCACCTCAAAGATGGTCTTGGTATCCTTATCAAAGCTCAGCACAGATCCCATGAAGCGTGCAGTGCCCCAATTCCAGCCCTTCACGCACATCTCTTTCTCTACCATATCCTGGGAGTAGGCCTCCTTGATGTACTTTCCGAGTTTCTCGTGCTCGCTGTCGCGGAAACCACTGAATCGATGAAGTGCTCCACTTTTCGTGAAAATTCGCAGGCCCCATGTTCCCACAAACTTTTGAGCATTTATCAGATCAATGTCATCGGCGGCAATCTGCTCTACTTTGCCCGTCTTGTTGTTCTTAAAGATTATATTCTGCTCTGTCAGCTTTAGGCGTCCAGAAGACTAGGCGAGGACGGCAAAAAAAGATAAATCAAAGTTAGACAAAAGCAAATGACTAATTAAAAATTGCGACTTGTAGACTTACCAAAACACCGCGAACTTCGGCGTTGATGTCATTGTACTCCAAAGCATCAACCATATTTAATGTGCGCAGCACTAAATTACTAATTAAATAAACTTATAATTACACCACTGTGCGCAATTTTCCACAATTTGCAAATGTTTTTTGCACGAGAAAAATGCCGACAGTCCGACACTGCGCGCCTAATTTTAGGTTAGACGCTAGAGATGAGAGTTGTATATTTTTGTCTTGCTCGAGACGAGTATTTTAAAGTATCACCTCACAGCTGAAGGCAATTTGAATTGACCGTCGTTAGCACTGCTTAATTGGAATTTGAAGACAATATTATCGATATTAAATTAGTTTAAAAACTAATATATCTTGGCCTCGTTTGATTCGGATTATATACAGTCATTTAAAAATGTTAAGTACACATTACATCAGTAAAAGTTACATATGGCTTTCATGTCATTCAATAATCGTATCGTTGCACAATTGCGCTAACGATATATCGATATACTGTAAGCGACCGATAAATTGAACGCACAGCTGCAAACAAAACGTAAACAGAATATAAAGCTTGACTGGAAAACAAAAGAAATAAATATAAACCCGTGCAATGCAGCGCGGTAAAATTTCATTTGGTAAAATCCAATTGAATGTGAGTAAAAAGCCCGATGAGACGAATGAAAAGAAAGACGAAGATGCCGGCGGTTTCAAGAAAATGGACAAGCACCAAATGATACGACAAATTGAAGATGTCGCCGAGGATCTGGAAAGTCAACATCTTAAGGAAGTAATGGGCATAAGTGGCTTTGGTCGCAAAGCAGCCAAAGTGTTTGACATCAATGAACAGATTGCCAAGGCGCGCACAGCAGCGCCACCCGTGCAAGAGCAAGAGCCCCAAGAGGACTCCGAAGATATAATTGGACCACTGCCACCTGCCCTCGGCTCAGAAGAACAAGAACAGCCTGCGACTGCAACAGAAACACAGGCAAAGACAAAAACAAAGACTACCGAAGACGATGAAGAGGACAACCAGGAGGACAGTGATGCTGATTCTGATGATGAAGAGAGTTTACCGCGTCGCATTCCCTACACACACGAGGTGCAAATGCAGCACGGCTCTCGCGCTGTGCTTGCCCTGGCTGGTGATCCATCTGGCGCACGAATTGTATCTGGCTCCATAGACTACGATATGTGCTTCTGGGACTTCGCTGGCATGGACTCATCAATGCGCAGCTTTCGACAGCTGCAACCATGTGAAAATCATCCCATTCGGTCCCTCCAGTACTCTGTAACTGGCGACATGATTCTGGTTATTTCGGGTAATGCACAGGCCAAAGTACTAGATCGCGATGGTTTTGAAAAGCTAGAGTGCTGTAAGGGCGATCAGTACATAAGCGACATGACGCGCACCAAGGGACATGTGGCACAGCTAACCTCGGGCTGCTGGCATCCATTTAACAGGGAACAATTCCTAACGGCTGCTCTGGATGGCACCCTACGTATTTGGCAGGGATTGCGCGCCAAGGAACAAATGCAGGTGATCAAGACAAGAGCAGTTGGTGGACTAAGAACCAATGCATCCGCTTGTAATTTTAATCGCGATGCGACGTTAATAGCTGCCGGCTGCGTGGATGGCTCCATACAGACCTGGGATACCCGCAAGATGTTTGTGAACACAACACATTGCGTGCGAGGAGCACATCAGAAGGGCTCCGAGATTACCTCCATTGTGTTCTCCTACATGGGACAACAGCTGGCCACACGCTGCAACGACGAGACCATGAAGCTGTGGGATTTGCGTAACTTCAAGCAACCAATGCACACATGGACGAATCTATACTCGCGTTATGATACCACAGACTGTTGCTTCAGTCCGGATGATCGTATGCTGGTGACCGGAGAGTCATTGCCTAAGGATCAGAAGGAAGCTCATTTGTATTTCTATAGCACACAGAGTTTCGAGCAAGTGCAGCGCATACCCGTGGCGAACTCGCATGTGATCAAAACCCTGTGGCATCCCAAACTGAATCAACTCTTTGTGAGCTGTGGCAATGGCATCATCAAGTGCTACTACGATGAACAGCGAAGTATTCGCGGTGCCAAACTGTGTGTGGTCAAGGTACATCGCAAGCGACAGCAAATGGAAATGGTGGGCGTGTCACAGATCATAACGCCCCATGCGCTGCCGCTGTTCCGACAGGAGAAAACACGCTCATCCCGCAAAAAAATGGAAAAGGCACGCATGGACCCCGTTAAATCCAAGCGCCCGGATCTGCCCATTACCAGCGGTCAAGGCGGTCGTGTGGCTAGCTCAGGTGGTACACTCTCCTCCTATGTCATACGTAATCTGGGTCTAAGCAAGCGCGTTGACGATGATCAAGATCCCCGCGAGGCTATACTTAAGTTCGCCAAGGACGCTGCGGAGAATCCCTACTGGATTGCACCCGCATACAAGCAAACCCAACCCAAGGCCATTTTCTCTGAGAAGTTACCCGCAGATGAATCCGCCCCTGTGGCCAAGAAACCCAAAACGGAAACGGACTCCACATAGTTTAGTATTTAAGCTGAAATTTGTGTGTAATGCTGCTAAATACAAATTTGTTAATAGATCAAATTTGATGGATTTATTCCTTATCTGAAGTACTATAGCCCTTTGAGGTTACCAATTTTGAACATATTCCCCTCGATTTCACTCGGTTTGAACTTTATTAAACAAACATATTACATGAGTTTCTCGATTGATTTGTTTGAGTTTTGTTTTAGTTATGGATTTTATTTGTTTAGATGTTATGTGCTTTTGTGTATAATACTTGTACATTAATGTTTTTGTATATGTTTATTTATAGATATCTTTGTTGGAGCCAATGGTTAGATTGTAGCCCATTTAACATAACTTTAGTGCCTTGTACTAACATAATTATTGCTAATTACGTTCACTTTCTCATTTACTCAAAGATTCATAAAGTGCTGTACATAAGAACTACATAGTTATAATAATATTAATTCGAAAAATCGGAAACATACCCATAGAATATGATTATCAACAATATACCTAATACAGTTTGTTTATTTTTTTTGTTTTTAATATCTTTTTTGTTGTCAACAATATGCAATAGTTTTGTTTGTAAGTATACGTTTAGATTAAGAGTTTTGCTAGAATAGTTTACATAATAATATCAATCTGAACGAAACAAAGTACAAGTAACTCTTAGGTACAATGCTGCACACATAACTAGACACCATTTGAATTAAATTATGTCATTTGGGTTCGACAATTATTTCAAAATAGCCATTCATATAATATAATAGAATAGAGTACATTCAAATCTGTATAGTATGCTTAAATTATATATATATAAAGTATATATATATATATGTCTACATACAGTTTGTGTTTTGAGTATGTTTAAAAAATTAATATATTTAACATTTGATTGCAATGAGGCGGATTTTCATAATATCATTCGTTACGGCATTTGTTTCCACTTGAAATTCTTTTCTTTTATATTTTCACTTAACTTCGATTTGTATTTTATGCAACTACAATTTTATTTAATTCCTTTAACTTAAAAATTAATTTAGCTTAACATAATTTAAATTAATTATAACTCAGTGAACATATTAAATTTATTTTGAGATCTTTAAAGGAATTTAAAAATTATTATATTAAGTTTTTTTTTAGATTTATTATTTTAATTACGTTAGTTAATTAAAATAAACTTTTTTTAAATTTCCTTTGAGAAATTACCCATATGTTAAGATATTCAACACTGTAAATATTTAAATTAGTTTTTTTTAAAGCAAAAAAAAAATTATTAATTAATTATTTTGGTACCAAATTTTAGAAAAGAAATTTAATATTTAAAATAATATTTCTTTGGTATTTTTATATATCTTTAGTCATTATTTTATATATATATTTATAGGTACTTTATGTGTATATTGTGTTGTGTGTGTGAGTGTATCTGTGTGCTTTTTTGTTGGTTCTTCTAGGTTTTCTAGGTCTTTTTTGGTGTTTGCTCCAATGGATCTTCTCGCATAGTTTATGATATGATTGCGATGCAAATAATAGTTAAAAAACGCTTGTAAATATCAGATAAACCCTTGGCATGGCAAATATATACTATAGTATAAAGTCTGCTAAGCAACTATGTGAAAATTCGTTTCAATCGTTTAAAAATCAATCAAATTTGTTTTGGTATATGGTAAACTTGTTCTGGTTGTCCCTTAATATATTCGGTCGTTCTGTAAGCGCTTTGATAGCAAAAAGTATTGCTTTTCCCTATGTATATGAGTCTTCAATATAAAATATATTCCTATGCGTATGTGTGAGTGTGAGCATGCATGTATCTATGTATACTACATACGTATGCAAATGTATCTATGAGTGTATATAAGCACCAAAAAACATAAACCATAATACAAAAAATAAAGCAATCTATGTTGGCAATCAATATTGCAGGCCAATGTCCAAGATATGTTTACGGTAATACCAATACCAATACCAATACGAGTACCAGTACAAGTACGAGTATCTATGCAATGTATCTATGTAACTTGCTATGCTATGTTATGTATCTGTAACTGTATTTCGTATGCGAGGACTCTTGCTGTAAACTCGGGGAAGCCATCGATTTACTGTGCAAACGGATTATGAGCACCAGCACCGCCGGGTATATCCAAATTACCACCAGTTGTCTGATAGGTGCCATAGGGTCCACCATTCGGATTCATCTCGTTCAATCGCGTGTTGGACAGGGCCCGAGGTATGGGATTGCTGGGCACGCCGTGTGGAGCCAAGTGCGAGGTTTCCTCAGCCACCTAGCGAAATGGAAAGGGTACATTTTAATACACTGTGTTTAGTACACTTTGGTACATTTTCTAGTGGTACAAAAATGTAAATATAAATCAATCTCTAATAAAATAATAATCTTTTCATTTTTTGTTCTACTTGCTGTACATAAACCTAATAATTTATAAAAAATAGGAATTATCTATAATAAAATAATAATTCTACTTACTTTTGGTACTTTTTTAGAAAGTAAAATAGATAAAAATTAATTATAAGAAACAATAAGGTACACTTGTTTTTATGGTACATAACTAAACCGAAATAATCTACTCGTATTAAATAATAATATTTTTAACACGTATAATAATAATTTAATTTATTGAAATATTTTTAACCTTAAAGATAAAAGCAAGTGCAGATTTTGTACCTGTGCGTGCTGAGCTCGTCTAGCGGCTAGCGACTAGGGACTAGCTATTGGAAATTCTTGGGCTTACCTGATGGGGATCTTCGGTGACTGGAATGTCGGAAATGAAGCCCTGTTCCTTGCGATAAAAGTTGATGAAGATGAAGAGACCGAGGACGAGCAGACAGGCGATACCATACCAACGGAAGGTAGCAGTAGTACCGTAGTAGGTGACAAACATGCCACCAATGATGGCACCGCAACCACGCCCCAAACCATGATGGATACCCTGAAGCACGCCCTGACCCGACGAGCGCAAATGCTTGGGCGTATTGTGGGCAATGTAGGAACAGGAAGCGGCCCAGACGGCAGCATGCGTGATGCCCTGCATCAGTTCGAAGGGTAATACCATCCACGGATTGGTCAGATACGAGATGTACAGAAAACGCAGAACATTGCCAATTAATCCCAGACACAGAACCTTCACATGACCGATCTGGGTGATCAAACGGAAGCTAAAGAAATAAGCAAAGATTTCGGATACATGATTGATCACGGAGGCGACACCGAACAATGTGGGCGTGCCGCCATAATCTTGCAAATGCCAGAATAGAAAGGTGAAGATCAGACCAATGCCAAAGCCCATAAACCAGGCGACAAATAGAAATGATGCGGTCTTGACATCCTTGAAATGCGTCAATACCGTCATCCATTCGGGTAATTCCTTGGCCGTCTGGGCAAACACTTTGGACTCGGCGCCAATATGCGGCTGCGGCTGGTGGCCAGCACCGAGGAAGGTACTGACACCACCAGCGCAGGCACCCGAAGCGGCGCTGCCACTACCCACTGCCAGTGATGGTAGATTCAGCTGGGCAGCCAGTTGATTCATGGACTCCTCCTCGGCCTTCTTGTTGGGATCAACAAATTGTGCTGCCGCCTGCTGTTGGCTCTCATCGATGGGCTCATATTTGAAGGTGATCTTCGAGGCCGAGATGATCGCACAGGTCATCAGCACCGAGAAGATGGAGAAGCAAATGTTATAGTTCTTCTCCTTGTTGCCAGCACCACACGGATGATTCGAGAACGATGTGGAATGATCCAGCGCAATGCCCACCAAAAACATCGAGATGCCCCAACCCAATGAGCCAAACATACGCTGGTGACCATACTTATCCGCATCCTCCCCGAGTAGCGTTATAACTGCCGAATCCGCCAAAGTTATAGCCGGAGCACTGAAGAATTCTCCGATGAGTATCACCAGCAGCAGCAAGAAGAAGGCCTTCTGAATGTCCTGCAAAGATACGGCGAAAGTTGTAGCTATAGTACGGGGTCTATCGAGAGGTGCTGTCTAAATCAAAGATACTTACTGGAGTGCGATAGACCATAGAGCTGAAAATGGGCGTGACATAATCCTTGTGGTTCTTGTTGTCATAGTTGCTCACAAAATTGATGTGAACTGGGGAAATGCCCGCATCGATGCGAGGCAACAGCAAGGAACGCTTGCGTCTAATGTGCTCCGAATCGGAGGGCAATTCCTCGAACGGTTCATCGTCCAGCAAATCCTCATACAACTGATCCGGCTCTTGATCCAACAGCGGCTCGTACGCGGATGAAGTGTCCCGTTTGGTGCGAGTGTAGGTGAGCACAAAGGCGGTGTCATTTTTACGTTCGATGCAATTGATGGCCTCCGGACGGATGAAGCTCAGGGGAATGGTAAAGAGCACCCAGCAGGCCAGCGAGGCAAGGAGCAGCTTCTTGCCCTGACGACAGCGATCCGCATAGGAGCCCCAAAAGGGTGCGGAGAGAAACTCGACAAAGGGACGCATGCCAACAAGAATGCCACACTGGCCGGGATTCATGCCCATCTGCTTGAAGTAGACACCCATCAGCGGGAATAGTGAACCAAAGGCGGCATAGAAGAAAAAGTAGAAACTCTTCACGGGAATGAGCTCCTGCTCCGTGGCCCCAAAGAACATCTGCAGTATCTCCGAGTGACCGCGTACCTTGTGCGTTGAATCCTTCGCCTCCGGGTAGCTACAATGAACGTTGATTAAGGATATATGAAGAGTGGTGACTATGTAGTTACTTACAGATTGGGATCCACCTCGCCAGTGGCCTCAACATCTACACGTGGCCTGGCTCCAGGTGGCCCATAGCCTGCAGCCTGTTGCTGTGCATAACCTCCGCCCTGATCATAGCCAGCATTTGACTGCTCCTCGTAGCCATAGCCCATGCCCTGTTGCTGCTGACCGTAGCCCACATTAGCAGCGGGTGCTCCAAAGGGATTGGCAGCACCGCCACCACCTCCTCCAGTGTTATAGGGATTCATTATAGCTGTGCGCTGTCTGTTACAATTAGATTACACGGCGTTTAAACTTCCACTTCCACGTCTGCTTCCTGTTCCAGTTCCTGTTCCTGTTGCTGCTCCTCTTCCTTCTGCTCTGCCTCCGTTTCGGCTTTTGTTTCAACTGTGCTTTATGCTTTGCGTCTTCCTCGCTCTTCCTCTCGCTACAGCATCATGTTTCTGATTATCCTTTGGCTGCTGTTTGGTTAGACAATAGACCAATTAGTCCTTGACTCTTTGTGTGTGTGTGTGTGTGTGTGTGTACAGGGTGTTTGCAAAATAAAAGGCCGTAATAAGAGTCAGACAGCTTCCAATTGCCTGCAATTAAAAAAGTTCTTTGAGCTGTCCATCAAAAGCCACTAAGTTCCTGGCCAGCAGTGTCACAATGACGCAAGCAGAACACACAGAAAAAAAACTGCAGTTAATTTCTTGGCTCTATAAATAACTGATAAATAAGAAACACTTTCCCTATAAATAAATATATTTTTAATATTTAACTGAACTATTTATTTAAATATATGAAGCTTAAGTGGATTATCCCACTGCTGACTCTACTTGGAATTAATTTAAAGCATAAAAGTCAAACTATTTTTCTCAGTGTACACATACAACATACCTACACCTGTTGAGCAAAGTAACTTCCTTGCAAGTTTCCGATATTCTTCCACTTAAATCTCTAAACAAACAATACTCCCTTGAGTGCACTTTAACTGGCCTTGGTTCATTAAAGCGTGGCACTACTGTACAGCTTATTTATGGCATCATTTCGCTGCTTTAACTGTCGCTTTTCATAATAAACGTCGAAACAAGAAATAAGTGACACAATCGAAAAGCACTCGAAATGTGCTCGACAGAGTAGGGGTAGGAAAGGGTAGTGGTGAGGGTAAGGGCTAAGGGGGGAGTGGTTAGGGGCTGGGGTGCTGCATTAGCTTGAGTGAGTATTGCATTAGCTTTGAGCTTGAGAGTGGCTTTCACGTAGCTTTTTTTATCACACATACGCAACGTTGGCACGTTCTAAATGTAGGTAAGTGGGTTCAACTGTATTTATACATGTGTGCGTGCGCGAGTGTGTATGTGTGTGTGTATACATACATAGACTTGTTGTTGTTTTCGTAAGAATGAAAAGCAAAGATTTAAGTACATAAAATAGTTTATATGAAATGTCATGAACATTCAAAGACTTTAAGTTACAAATCAGAGGAAAATGCTCCACAACTATGGGAAAATTGCAAGTTTCTACAAATTATACAACAATTTGGCAGCACAAACACTTGAAGTATGTAGCTAGCCCAGTTGGCAAAGTACTTATGTGCACCACTGTCTGACTGTCTTTCCGTTTGTCTGTGCACATGGACAACTTGTGCACACTTTGAAGGCCAACACACACAAGCACTCACACATACACACTTGCAAATGTATTTAAAGCAAAATGTATAACTTTCATTTGATAGCTTTAAGTTTTATGTAATTATTTTACACACCAATTGAAACTGTTAGCACATTTATTTGCCACTTTTTGCTGTTGGTCGCAGTATTGAGAATTTCGGGCGAATATGTTACGTGCGTAATCGATAAGCAAAGTTTTTTCGCGTCTTGCCTCTATACGCGTATTTCACACACAGTTCTCCACAGCAGTCGAAGCAGCCAACAGGAAAAAGAAAATGACACTCAAGCACACGAGGAAAAGCGTAGGAAAGCGTAGGAAAGCGGAAAAGCTCGCTCAAGCGCGTTTCGTATTTGGAAACTTAATGAGATTTGGCGCCGTCGCTGACAAACGATACCGGCAAAGAGAGGTTTGGTCGCCAAAAGAGAGTGACAGCTTAAGAGGGATGGAGATAGTGTGCAAAAGGGATGGAAATACTTAAAGGTTTTCAAAAACTAACAGATTTGGCGCAAAAAAACACTTTTGTTTGAATTCTAAAATTAAACCAATTTATTGTATTAAAAATAAATTAATAAATAATTACGGGTAACTAAGAAAAACACTAATTCCTTGTAGATTTTAATCAATAGACAATTCTTAGGCATAAGAACAAGCTGGAAAGTCATTACTTTATATAAACTTTAGAATTTATTACAAATTTATTTTAAGACATAATATTTAATTAACTTAGTGAAGTCTTCAATATTTTCTGTCAAAACAAATTTAAGAATTAAGTTTGATATTAAAAACGATATTTTTCTAGACTTAAGAATAAGCTAATAAATTTTTTGCTTCTGTTTGATAATTTATATAAAGGTAACAATAAAATACAAATTTATTCAAAGGCAAACAGCTTACTTTGAAAAAGTCTTAACTATTTTATATAAAGTTTCAATTAATCGCCATACCATGACTAACTTTAAAACACATTAAGCTGTCTTCTTGGTTTTTTTAAACCATTTCTTAAAGAAAAGAACTACAGAATGGGAATCTCTCAATTCTTCGAAAAACGTTCGCCCATTAAAAATTCATTTGTGAATCACACAACTTAAGTCAAGAACGTAAGCGATAAGAGCGAAAGGGAAAGCAAACAGTGATAAGCGCCAAACAAAATTATAAATAAATTAATAATAATAATAAGGCTGCAGCAAATCGTACTGAGTACCCCGTACTCAAAAAGTATGGAATCTCAAGGCCATAAAGTAAATAAATTCTTGATCAGCATCAACAGACTTGTCGATGTGGTGAATGAGTACGGCGTATTAATATTACTTGTTTTTTTTTTTTGCTAATCATTAAAAACCTGAACTTCCCAGCGGCAAAAAATTTTTGTGCGGAAATTTGACTATAAATCTTATGACAA
The DNA here is from genome assembly GCA_018152125.1 of Drosophila dunni. NCBI lineage: Eukaryota > Metazoa > Arthropoda > Insecta > Diptera > Drosophilidae > Drosophila > Drosophila dunni. Next base: position 7,546,601 of record JAECXC010000339.1, on the reverse strand, counting down.
CACATAGGGAATTCTTTGAGGTTTGCTGAAAACCTGATTAGCCATGTACTTTACAATAATACAATCGAATAAAAAACACTATAAAATATATGAAGGTTGAAGCTCGCCTTAAGCTTTGGGTTGGGAGTTAAAAACTTTCTGTTTGCTCTCTTTGCCACCCTCTATCTGTCTGTCTCCGCCTCTCTCTCTCTCTCTCTCTCTCTCGCCTTTGACTGCTCCTGCGCATAAAATTCAATTAAGATTTCTACTGTATCTCAAATTGAGCGAATATTTCCAAACACTTTGAGAGTTTTTTGAGTTCTCTTAAGCTTTTCCCCACACTTCTGCTCAGTTTGAGAGTAACTCCAACAAGAACTTTTAGTAGCAACATTTGAAAACAAAAATTGGTCTAAAATTTCAAGCTATTTAAAATAAATTTTATTTATTATTTATTAGACTTTAGCCGGGAATTTCCTAAACGCAGCTGTTAAAGACACAAACAAGACACAAAACTGCCACATTTGACCTAGAAATAATTCATTTAATGTCTCGTTGATTTTAAATTTGGATAATTATCTGTGAATTTTATACAATGTACCTATTATATAGGTTCTATATTTCTGCTGACACTCACACACACACACACCCATAGTTCATCACCTCAAATATTTCTACAACATACAATGAAAATTAAATTCCCCGTAAGCGTCACTGATAACCCAGATGACCTATCAGCTCGTGTGAATCACAATCACAGCCCAGAACAATATCAATTCAAGCTGTGTGCTTCCCTCTGATCAATGGGAATGTATATAATACCCAGCTGTGTCAAAAGCCTGTCATCAGTTTAATACCAATCATCTTGGAATCCATTTCAACCAATATGCAAAGCATCAAGATTATCATTCTGGCCATTGTTGCCATCAGTGCCTGTGTGGAGGCAATGCCTCAACAGTACCAGACCCTGCTCTACTATCCACCTCCGAGCCAGCCACCTCGTACTTATCGTGTGCGGCGTCAGGTGTTGGGTGGCTCATTGGCATCCAATCCTGCTGGTGGCTCTGATGCCAAGCTGGCTCTGAGCAAGGGAATTGGAACTCCCGATCATAATGTGATTGGACAAGTCTTTGCCGCAGGAAACACACAGAAAGGACCAGTTACCACTGGAGGATCCTTGGCCTACAACAAGTAAGTCAATTAATAACACTTATGACTGACAGGTTTAACTAATGACTTATATTATACTCTACTTAGTCATGGACATGGCTTCGATCTGACCAAGACACACACACCAGGGGTACAGGACAGCTTCCAGCAGTCCGCTCATGCCAATCTCTTCAACAACGGTGTCCACAACCTGGATGCCAAAGTGTTTGCCTCACAGAATAAACTGGCCAATGGCTTTGAGTTCCAGCGTAATGGTGCTGGACTGGATTACTCGCACATCAATGGTCATGGGGCTAGTCTGACGCACTCCAACATTCCCGGCATTGGCAAGCAGTTGGGTCTGGATGCTCGCGCCAATCTCTGGTCCTCCCAGGATCGCAACACCCGCCTCGACTTGACCGGACAGGCATCCAAGTGGACCAGTGGCCCCTTGAATGGTCAGTCTAACTTTGGTGGTGGACTAGGACTTACCCACTACTTCGGTTAAAATCTAAATTAATTATATACGAATTTTTCAATTATTTATTTAACTTTTATTGTTTTTGAATAAAAATATACAAGAATCAAATATAAAAAAGTTTTTAGACCACGTACTCTAAAAAAGAGTAAAGGGGTCTATTAAGTTTGTCGGAAGCGAAATGTGCGTAGCATGCAGAAGAAGGCGTGGCCGACCCCATAAAGTATATATATTCTTGATCAGCAGCAACAGCCGAGTCGATATAGCCATGTCCGTCTGTAAAAGATTATTTACGGCATAAGAGCACACGAACGGTTTGTGTGATTCTGTCTGTCCGTCTGTCTGTCTGTCTGGATCTTTTAAATCTGAGCTGAAATACCAGGCTAACAGAAATAGTCAGCAGGTTGCAATACAGAAAGTAATTAAACGAAAAAATTTGTTCATACACGTGCACAGCTTGGATTCCCGCCAAACCAAAAAGGTTTGTTTATACACGTGCACAGCCTCGCTCTTCCACCCACTCTCTGTTGACGATCTCTTTGCTGTTTTGGTGTTTGTTCGCTGCCGCCGTTAGAGAGCTCGAACGGTTTCTGTGTTTGCTCGCTGTTTGGCGCGAACAAGGAGCACTCTCTGTTTACTGTTTGCGTATGCTCTCTCTCTCTACTCTTTGTAATTGAATTTAAATTACAGTCTTTCACTTGCTACTGATTCTGTTCGCCTGGTGAATCAGCTGGAAAAATTTGCGATTTTGGCCATTCGAGGATTTTTTTTTGGGTGATAGCGGCGATCTGCAGCGCCAAAAATCGTTAGAAATTCTTGCTGAAATACCAGGCCAACAGAAAGAGCAGCAGGTCGCAATGCAAAAACTAACAGTGACTTAACAGTGACTTTAAATTAACAGTGACTTAACATTAACTTAACAGGGACTTAACAGTGACTTAACATTAACTTAACAGGGACTTAACAGTGACTTAACATTAACTTAACAGGGACTTAACAGTGACTTAACATTAACTTAACAGGGACTTAACAGGGACTTAACATTAACATAACATTAACTTAACAGGGACTTAGCAGTGACTTAACATTAGCATAACATTAACTTAACATTAACATAACATTGACTTAACAGTGACTTAACATAACATTAACTTAACATTAACATAACAGTGACTTAACATTAACATAACGTTAACTTAACATTAACTTAACAGTGACTTAACATTAACATAACATACACTTAACATTAACTTAACAGTGACTTAACATTAACATAACATTAACTTAAGATTAACTTAACATTAACTTAACAGTGACTTAACATTAACTTAACATTAACTTAACATTAACACTGAATTAACATTGCACAAAATTATTTTTCTTAAACTGGGCTCTTGTAAATTCTGTTGTATCTTACTGTGGATTTCTTTTCGCTTGAGAATTCAACTGGGAATTTGCATATTCCAGTTGTAATACCAAGTGAACAGAACATTCAGTAGATGTCAAATCCATAATTCAAACTAAACACATTGATTACGGAGAAAGAGTTATGGCTTAGAATAGCCAACCAGTGTTGCCAAATCAGCTTTTCCCGTTAAATCTGACTGAGAGAAAACGTTTGATCACGCTTGTATGTTTCTGTCTCGCTTGCACTCATACCTTGATAAGGCGTTCAATTATCAATATTATAACTCTTCTAGTTTTCTTGTTTGTAGTCCGATTTCAATGCGTCTTTTTATAATAGTTTGATATAGTTAGCCTCCACTCGAATTATACAATTACAATGATGTACTATATGAACAAATGACTAAAAACAGAACGAAAGTTGAGAATTATTGTTTTGTATTGTGGAAAAAAAGGGGCGTGGCAGTCCAAAATTTTAAATGGCAATGCATTAACACTGTCACTAAGAACCTCCATACCAGAATTGGTGATCCTAGGTGCCATGGTTACTGAGATGTTCGCCGAAAACAGCGATTTTTTCCGAGGTGTGTCTAGTTTTTTGCTCATTGTGGGCGAATGGGGCGTGGCATCGAGAAAAAAAAAGATTCTTGTATTGACTGACTAAATATGTGATCGATTGACACCAAGCTCGAACTTGTAGCTCTTACCATCTCTGAAATCTGTTTGTTCATACGGACAGACAGACGGACAGACGGTCAGACGGACAGACGGACATGGCTATATCGACTCGGCTTGTGATGCTGATCAAGAATATATATACTTTATGGGGTCTGCCACGCCTCCTTCTGCCTGTTACATACTTTGCACAAACCCAGTATACTTTTGCAGAGAGTATAAAAATGTTATTCTAATTCAAAGTCGATTTAAATTTCAAAGAGATAATCCAGGTCAAAGCTTAAAATGTTGTGCTTCCAAAATGATTACAATGAGCAGTACTTCCATGACTCTTTATTTAATATAAGTTGATAAATAACATAGGTGTACCCTACGGTTTAAACTGGAATATATAAAACATTTTATAAAGACGATACAATTCAAGGTAGTGACCAAGGCTGCAAATGTGACCAATTTTTTACAGGTTGAAGCTAGGCACCTGGACGTACGGTGAGTAGTCATAGGTCATGATTTTGGGTGCCACAAAGCCCCCATAGCCTTCACGGGACTTGTAGTAGAGACCAATGCCAGCTAGAGGCACAGGAGTAGAGAGCACCACATCTTGTATATCAATGAATGGAACAGTTGTTTGTGCGGCATCCTCATAAATTCCACTATTCACAAACTGCAGATATTGATTGTGCTTTGAGAGTGGCGTTGATTTTCCATTTAGACGAGTGGGTAAATCCGAATTTTCGACATTCAACTGTCGTCTATAAACGTCATAAGAATGCCACACGCTGCTGTTCTGCAGAAGTTTTCCAGTCTTAAAATCGAATTTGGTAAAGTGCGCATTAAGATTCAGATGCGACCCCACGACTCGGAATCGTAAACCAGTTACAACGAAGTTCGTTGCATTGGCTATCTTCACATCATCCAGGTCTATAGATCGGCTCCAATAGTCCATTGTATGATAGTCCACACCATTGGTCACATTGGAATCATAAACGCCATAGGAACCCACGGGCTTCCACTTTACAGTTGTTTCATTAATCATGCCAAGGGGTAACAGTTCTCCCTGTTGTATCTGCAAATGGAAGACACGATTCTTCTTAACGAACTTGAGACCTGTAACCACTTTGTTCTCCTTGATGTCTGACAGTGTTTCTCGAAGATTGAAGAAACGATCCGATTTCAAACTCTTTTCGTCACAGAGGCAGAAGCAGTAGTGGCACTTCCAGAAGATCCATCTCCTCCAGCTTTCCGCTCTTGAACTTCCGCCCCCACAATAAGAATATCGTCCCAGTTGTACACCATTATCGTACTCAATATATTCATAGCGACGATTGCTACTGCTTGACGCTTGGCACACCGTCATGTCATAACCAAAATACCTGCAATTGCGCACGTCACCGGAACAACGGGTCTGTCTGTGACAAAATCCGTGGTAGCAACCTCTGCTTTCGGTTACATCGAAATTATCACAGGAACTAAAACAGGATCCTCTGCTATGCATGTCAACTTCGTTCTCCACATAGCCCTGAAGCAGTCGTGTGAGCTCATCGTAGGTTACTTCAGGTATATGCTCCTCCGGATCACAGCGATAGACAGTACGATCCGCTGCTTGCATCACGTACCTAAGCATGTTGATGGATTCCCTGGTACGTCTTGTATAGTCCGTCCGCATTAATTCCTCCTCCTGGGTAAAGTTTCCCTTACCATGCATCCGCAGAATCATCAAGGAGAACTCCATCAGGGTGAATCCCTTCAGCTCCGTTATTGCGATTTCCGAGTACAATGAGTTCACGAATTGTTGTGCCGACTGGCGTTTTTCGCATAGTTCGTTAGATTCCTCAAACTGCTTCGTCAGCAGGCCAAGGATATTTTCCGGGGACGTCGAATTCATCGTAGTCTTACCATTGTTAAAGAGGGTCATGTGTAGGCGTTCCATCAGATGGGAGATGGTGTGATCATTTGGCTGGATATTCCATTCGGCAAATTATATCAGGGTGTTCGGCTCCAGAGTGTCCTTGACGCGCTCAAAGCGTTTCATTTCCTGGTATCGCGTTGCAATCCTATTCAGCGTATCCTTGATATCGTTGACTATTAGTATTAAAGGCAGGTCCTTGCGAATCAAAGCATTTACTGAGTCGGTTACCGTCATTATGTTCTGGGTAACCCTCATCTCCGTCTTCTCAATTTCAGTGCTGACGTACTTGAAACTACTCCACATATCGTTACCTTCCTCTGTCTGATTAATATGTTCAGTAATTTCTTCGGCATGTTCTAAAATAGTTACTACTTTGTCTATATTATTTACAGTACTGCCTAAATTTGTTGATAAGTCCAAAACAGCTTTAGAAATGTCCTTAACAGCCGTTATGACTGCTAAAAACTCACTGCTTTCGGTTTCCTGACAAAATACCAACAATCCCACTAATAGGTGAAGCCATAAAAAGGGAACTTTCATTTTATATTCGAAACTTGATGTCCACTTGATGAAAGAAATTATTCAACTGAATTGCCTCACAGCGAGAGGCCTTCTTAAATAGACAAAATTTGACTATGTACTAAGTATGGTATATATTTGGAAAAGCCCGCTTTCTTAATAATTATTTAAAGTCATCATAAATCAAACGTCAAGTTATCAACAACATAATTTTTGACAACACTTGCAGTGCCGCTTATCGCTGGCGTTGCCGTTCTTTCTTGGGTTTGTGCAAAGACGGAGATGAGGGTTAACCAGAACATAATGACGATAACCGACTCAGTAAATGCTTTGATTCGCAAGGACCTGCCTTTAATACTAATAGTCAACGATATCAAGGATACGCTGAATAGGATTGCAACGCGATACCAGGAAATGAAACGCTTTGAGCGCGTCAAGGACACTCTGGAGCCGAACACCCTGATATCATTTGCCGAATGGAATATCCAGCCAAATGATCACACCATCTCCCATCTGATGGAACGCCTACACATGACCCTCTTTAACAATGGTAAGACTACGATGAATTCGACGTCCCCGGAAAATATCCTTGGCCTGCTGACGAAGCAGTTTGAGGAATCTAACGAACTATGCGAAAAACGCCAGTCGGCACAACAATTCGTGAACTCATTGTACTCGGAAATCGCAATAACGGAGCTGAAGGGATTCACCCTGATGGAGTTCTCCTTGATGATTCTGCGGATGCATGGTAAGGGAAACTTTACCCAGGAGGAGGAATTAATGCGGACGGACTATACAAGACGTACCAGGGAATCCATCAACATGCTTAGGTACGTGATGCAAGCAGCGGATCGTACTGTCTATCGCTGTGATCCGGAGGAGCATATACCTGAAGTAACCTACGATGAGCTCACACGACTGCTTCAGGGCTATGTGGAGAACGAAGTTGACATGCATAGCAGAGGATCCTGTTTTAGTTCCTGTGATAATTTCGATGTAACCGAAAGCAGAGGTTGCTACCACGGATTTTGTCACAGACAGACCCGTTGTTCCGGTGACGTGCGCAATTGCAGGTATTTTGGTTATGACATGACGGTGTGCCAAGCGTCAAGCAGTAGCAATCGTCGCTATGAATATATTGAGTACGATAATGGTGTACAACTGGGACGATATTCTTATTGTGGGGGCGGAAGTTCAAGAGCGGAAAGCTGGAGGAGATGGATCTTCTGGAAGTGCCACTATTGCTTCTGCCTCTGTGACGAAAAGAGTTTGAAATCGGATCGTTTCTTCAATCTTCGAGAAACACTGTCAGACATCAAGGAGAACAAAGTGGTTACAGGTCTCAAGTTCGTTAAGAAGAATCGTGTCTTCCATTTGCAGATACAACAGGGAGAACTGTTACCCCTTGGCATGATTAATGAAACAACTGTAAAGTGGAAGCCCGTGGGTTCCTATGGCGTTTATGATTCCAATGTGACCAATGGTGTGGACTATCATACAATGGACTATTGGAGCCGATCTATAGACCTGGATGATGTGAAGATAGCCAATGCAACGAACTTCGTTGTAACTGGTTTACGATTCCGAGTCGTGGGGTCGCATCTGAATCTTAATGCGCACTTTACCAAATTCGATTTTAAGACTGGAAAACTTCTGCAGAACAGCAGCGTGTGGCATTCTTATGACGTTTATAGACGACAGTTGAATGTCGAAAATTCGGATTTACCCACTCGTCTAAATGGAAAATCAACGCCACTCTCAAAGCACAATCAATATCTGCAGTTTGTGAATAGTGGAATTTATGAGGATGCCGCACAAACAACTGTTCCATTCATTGATATACAAGATGTGGTGCTCTCTACTCCTGTGCCTCTAGCTGGCATTGGTCTCTACTACAAGTCCCGTGAAGGCTATGGGGGCTTTGTGGCACCCAAAATCATGACCTATGACTACTCACCGTACGTCCAGGTGCCGAAATAGGTGCCTAGCTTCAACCTGTAAAAAATTGGTCACATTTGCAGCCTTGGTCACTACCTTCAATTGTATCGTCTTTATAAAATGTTTTATATATTCCAGTTTAAACCGTAGGGTACACCTATGTTATTTATCAACTTATATTAAATAAAGAGTCATGGAAGTACTGCTCATTGTAATCATTTTGGAAGCACAACATTTTAAGCTTTGACCTGGATTATCTCTTTGAAATTTAAATCGACTTTGAATTAGAATAACATTTTTATACTCTCTGCAAAAGTATATTGGGTTTGTGCAAAGTATGTAACAGGAAGAAGGAGGCGTGGCAGACCCCATAAAGTATATATATTCTTGATCAGCATCACAAGCCGAGTCGATATAGCCATGTCCGTCTGTCCGTCTGACCGTCTGTCCGTCTGTCCGTATGAACAAACAGATTTCAGAGATGGTAAGAGCTACAAGTTCGAGCTTGATGTCAATCGATCAGATATTTAGTCAGTCAATACAAGAATCTTTTTTTTTTCGATGCCACGCCACATTTGCCCACAATGAGCAAAAAACTAGACACACCTCGGAAAAAATCGCTGTTTTCGGCGAATATCTCAGTAACCATGGCACCTAGGATCACCAATTCTGGTATGGAGGTTCTTAGTGACAGTGTTAATGCATTGCCATTTAAAATTTTGGACAGCCACGCCCCTTTTTTTTCCACAATACAAAACAATAATTCTCAACTTTCGTTCTGTTTTTAGTCATTTGTTCATATAGTACATCATTGTAATTGTATAATTCGAGTGGAGGCTAACTATATCAAACTATTCTAAATAGACACAATGAAATCGGACTACAAACAAGAAAACTAGAAGAGTTATAATATTGATAATTTAACGCCATATCAAGGTATGAGTGCAAGCGAGACAGAAACATACAAGCTTGATCGAACGTTTTCTCTGCTTGTGTGGCGTCGAATACACACATACATACATATAATGTCAAACATATGTGTATTCGCATACAAACAGTTTGATTTTGCTTAGATTGTTTTTGTTTCACGGTGTTTTGATGGAAGTACTGCACATTGTAATATCTCGATACCGATTTTAATAATTTAATCGGGATTAAAATGCAGAGAGTATTATACGGTCGGGCGTGCTCGACTGTACTTTTCTTTCTTGTTTCTTATGCATAGTTATGCTGGATTACAACTGTCTATGCCGGAGCAATTGAGAAGCGCCACAAGTGGAAAGTATCCATCTAACACCCAACTGAAAAGCAACTCTTCTATGTAGTCGGGCGACACACGAATGTATGCTTCACTTTAAACTCCGCGCACAAAAGTATGCTGCACTTAAAGTCACTGCTGCTTTCTTAAACGTTTTTGTTTGTAACTAAAATAAAACAAGAAAGAATGCTATAGTCGCCTCGCGACTTTAGGATACCCGTTACTCAGTTTCAATTTGTTATTAACAATGGTGATGGATATAATAGCTTGGCAAACACAGAACATTTCCATAGAAATTCATGTTTAGAGCATATTTTCGACCGATCGGCCCTATGGGAGCTATACGATATAGTTGTCCGATTTGGATCAAACTTGGTCAGTACATGTACTTCCTAGATATGTACATTCCGTGTAAATTTGGTTCAGATAGCATAGCTAACAAAAAAGTTTTCTGTACTAAAACATTCTACGTTTACCTGTACATTTACCTTTATATGCAAATAAAACGCCCTAAAGTGGGCGTGTCAAAAAACAAATACAAACTTGTACTGCTTGGGTATTGTACCTTTCATTTGCGACCACTATCATTTTTCTAGCTCTTATAGTCTCTGAGATCCTTTTGTTCATACAGACGGACGGACGGACGGACGGACGGACGGACGGACGGACGGACGGACGGACGGACAGACGGACATGGCTATATCGACTCGGCTATTGATGCTGATCAAGAATATATATACTTTATGGGGTCTGCCACGCCTCCTTCTGCCTGTTACATATATTCCAACGATTACAATATACCCTTTTACTCTACGAGTAACGGGTATAATGACCAAGAGAATCTGAATTTCTGATAAGCACACTTATTATTATAAGTACAAGACTGTATTGACGATCAGACACTTAGCAAAGAGAACTGTTTCTTTAGTAGTTTTTTTTATTTTTTGTTTTTTGTGAATTTTTTCAGTTAAGAACTACAAGAACAATTCAGAATTTTCTGTTTGTAGAAAACACCTTGCCGCATAAGCCAGAGGTAAATTGATCTATGAATAATACTTTTATTTTTTACCTTACTAAGTTTATTCCACATATAGAGGCAGTGATAAAGACCCGTCAAGTTACGTAAACGATTCTCTTATAAACAAGAGAGAAAAATCCCCTATAGACGCTTCTGATAACACAGACAATAAGCTGGGATGTCAGCTCGTGGGAATAACAATCACATCACATCCAAGACAAAATAAGCGCTGCTAGGTGTTTCCCCCAGTTCAAATGGGTATATAATACACAGCTGTGTCTCTAAGCAACCATCAGTTCAAAACTTACCGTCTTGGAATCCACTTCAACCAATATGCAAAGCATCAAGATTATCATTCTGGCCATTGTTGCCATCAGTGCCTGTGTGGAGGCAATGCCTCAACAGTACCAGACCCTGCTCTACTATCCACCTCCGAGCCAGCCACCTCGTACTTATCGTGTGCGGCGTCAGGTGTTGGGTGGCTCATTGGCATCCAATCCTGCTGGTGGCTCTGATGCCAAGCTGGCTCTGAGCAAGGGAATTGGAACTCCCGATCATAATGTGATTGGACAAGTCTTTGCCGCAGGAAACACACAGAAAGGACCAGTTACCACTGGAGGATCCTTGGCCTACAACAAGTAAGTCAATTAATAACACTTATGACTGACAGGTTAAACTAATGACTTATATTGTACTCTACTTAGTCATGGACATGGCTTCGATCTGACCAAGACACACACACCAGGGGTACAGGACAGCTTCCAGCAGTCCGCTCATGCCAATCTCTTCAACAACGGTGTCCACAACCTGGATGCCAAAGTGTTTGCCTCACAGAATAAACTGGCCAATGGCTTTGAGTTCCAGCGTAATGGTGCTGGACTGGATTACTCGCACATCAATGGTCATGGGGCTAGTCTGACGCACTCCAACATTCCCGGCATTGGCAAGCAGTTGGGTCTGGATGCTCGGGCCAATCTCTGGTCCTCCCAGGATCGCAACACCCGCCTCGACTTGACCGGACAGGCATCCAAGTGGACCAGTGGCCCCTTGAATGGTCAGTCTAACTTTGGCGGTGGACTGGGACTTACACACTACTTCGGCTAGAATCTACAAACATTAATTAATCTTCCAATTATTTATTAAATTTTGAACGTTATTAAATAAAAGTTTAATTGAAAATTTAAGAATATTGAGTAGTTGAGTATTTTTTTTTGCCCAGCTTTTTCAGAACACAAATGACTTGCATTTTCTTTCTAGTGTTTTTCTTTGTTTTATTATCAATTGAATAATTTTGCTTATCATATCGCATATCGCTCGCAATTTCTTTGAATAATTATGCTTAGAAATATTACATTATGGTTAACATATCATTGTAGTTGCTAATTCCACCAATAAATGATTATATATAGCAGCTGATAATTGTTCGGCCTATTTTATTTATGTTGTTTTCTTTTGCAGATCCATACAAATATGATCTCTTTTTTGATTTGGGAATATTTCTAAATACAGGAAGGAAAAACCAAAATTGTTTTTAATTTCGCAGATAATCAATTAAAATGATGCTGGGATTTGGTTTGAGTGTTTATGTGTGTGCTTGGGTTTGGTTGTGCTGGGCACTTGGATTGTGGACTTATGACAGCTTCTTGGCCTTTTGATACAATGTATCCACGACCTTGCCCATGCTCTGGATGGTCTCTAGCACACGCTCATAGGTCTTATCCACCGGCGTCTCCTCAAACACAATGAGCACACCTTCGCCCTGATCCAAAATGCCGCTAAACTTTTTATCCAATATCATTTGTGACAGCTTCTTTTCTACCTGAGGCATGGGCAAATGAATACTCTCCGCCACATGTGAAACCTGCAAGGTAAATTCACGAATTAAAAGGAAACAATTTTATACAAAGGGAAAGCAAACCTGCACACGCGAGTATGGCTCGATAATACGGCAAAGATTCTGCTCCAGCATGGTGTCGTAAAGGGTACCAAGATGTGCCTGCACAATGACATCCTCAGCGAGCTCCTTTTTGTAGTCCTTTAGAGCCTGCTGAAAATCGGCAAGCGAGCGTTTGTGTGAGGCCTCGGCAACGGCCTTCATGGCATCCACATCGCGGCCGGAGTAGGTAATGGCCTAAATCCACAACGAATTAAATCAATGAACTTTATCGATGACAGAATATAATATTACCAGTTTGCCACTGACTATTTGATTGACATCGTCAGACTGTCCCAGCATAATCTTGCAGAGCAACATGTATTTGAGAGCTGTCAGTGCCTTGCCGTTATCAACGCTATCGAAACCTTCGAATGCCTCATAGAAGTAGGAAAAGGCGGTCTTGAAATCCCGTTCATCGGCCGCATGCAGAATTCCCGACTGTAGATCGAGTGCACCCTGTACTTTGGGTGGACAGTAAATGGCATTTGCCGTGGTGCGGGCTGAAGTCAAGGCAGCGCGAGCCTTGGGTAAATTGCTCAGCGCATGGTATGTTTTGCTCTCCAATAGCTGCACTTCAACTAGCAGGTTTTTATCATCCAGTTTCTTAAGCTCGCGCAGCAGTTGCGAGCCCAGTGCTAGGGCCTCCGTGTACAGGGACGTGTCGAAGTAAAGCGCAATCAGACGCGCCTCAAGGGATTGGCGTAAAAACGTTCGTTTTTCCTGCTTGGCCCACTCAATACAGTCTTTGCAAAGTTGTACCTGTAAAATGGGAATATTAGAGAAATTCTCAAGAAAATCAAGATTCCAGGACTTACCTCAATGCCTGTGCCAGCATCCATATCGAGGAACATGTCCACCAGCGAGCGCACAAGTTTAGCGGCCTTCGCCTTGCTGATCAGGCTCAGAAAAGGTCGCGTCACCTTGATCAAGTCAGCAAGTTCTTTGGCCTTGCCTTCCTGTTTGTAGAGTTCACCCAACTGCATGATGCCTTGTTCCTTGATGCGAATAAGCTCCTCATCATTCTCGGCCACTTCCTGTTCGCGAACTATTTTATTTAACAGAGAAATTCCCTCCTCACGATTCACACTGGACAATGCCTGTGCACGTTCAAAGAGTGTTGCTCCGGCCATTTTGCTACTGCTGCGGCGTTGATTGCGAATTGAAAATTGTTAACGAGTTGGCAAATGGTATAGCGATGTAACTACTGCACTAATCAGATTCAAGTTATAGTTGTATGTTTGAAATTGCGTTATAAATTGTATATGGCGTATTTGCGTTATTTTTTCTCAATTTTATATTATGATGATTTTAGCGTTGTCATTCTACGATGAACAACTGTAACACACACACAAACAGAAAAGTCCGAATGTTTTACAACACTAATATCAGCCGTTGTTCAGCACGAACTGAGATATCGAACGGGGGTGTTCCCAATGCTGTTGTTCACTTTTCAAAAATCTAAAACATTTGCACTGTTTTGGAATGAAATAGTTGTTACTGTTGTTTTAAAATAGTTTATAAATAATGATTCTCTCTATTTTATCAACATTTCATTTTATTAAGGAAATACAATTAAATAAGTTTTATCATGAATCGCATGAACTATCGCAACGTTAATCATCGTCAGTATTAACGATGATTGCCTGCCGATTACGTTGTTAAGATGCCTATCGATATATATGTTGAATTAAATCAGTTTTTAACAAAAACAAATAACAAAACGCACTGTTTAACAATAAATAGTTGAAAATAAGTCAGTTTAAATTACAAAATCTGCCGCAAACCAATCAATTCGTTCCATAAATGACAGTGCCAAGAGATCGAAGTGAAAAATAAACCTAATTTAAAGAGGATTCACTAAGCTACCTAAATTGATAAAGAAGAATCCAGAAACTATTGGTAAATGGGTGAAGAAACAAACAGTTCGACGCAAAACAAAGCGCGAGCGAAAACAACGCGACCCAAGGCAGTTTACCAATGGACAGTGAGCGATGTGCAGAAATGGTATCGACGACATTGTGGCGAATACATTAAGTACGAGCACCTCTTTGCCAAGGTAAGGCCAAGGGCTACCGACTCACCAATGCGGCTCCTCGCCGTCGCTATATTCCTGCAACATTGTATAAACTGTTGTTGTGCACTTTAAGTCCGTCAAAGTTCAACTACAATTTGACCTGATTTTTTGTTAGTTTTTAGAAAAACTATACTTGCCTACTAACGACTTTTCCATATCATTTTCCAGCACGACATAACGGGACGAGCCCTACTGCGCATCACAGACTCCTCACTGCAACGCATGGGCGTAACGGATAATCGTGATCGTGAGGCCATTTGGCGGGAGATTGTCAAGCAACGGCTGAAAACGGATATTATGGAAATCCGCGACATGGAACGTCTCAATATACACTAAGAAAACCGATTATTTTAGCCAAAACTAAATTTAAATGCTTATTAGGCACATTAATTAGGAATAAACATTTGAATGAGTAGTTTATTCGAGTATTAACTGTTTTAAGGGAGATCACTGAAAAAAATACTAGTTTAAAGCCCCATCTTAGCCCTCCTTCTCCAGCTTCGGCGTAACCAGCTGAATATCATTGTTTTGGGTACAAATCTCGGTTGGCTTTGGTGCGCCGCCTCCTGTGACGCTTGTATTTCCCGACGAAGCGGTGGAGGATGCCGCGGCTGCAATGACCTTAGGCAGCGATGCTCCAATCGCGCTGCTTGGAGTAAGTATATGCGGCATGGACACCGTGCCGTTTGTCATGGGCAGAGCTGTGGTAAAGAGCAATTTCGGTGGCTGCAAGCGTTGTGCTGCTACTCCAGGTGCTGCACCCGAGACAATAAACTGCGGGGATGGATGCGATGCTGCCGAATGCACTGGCGTTGCAGTTGCTGCTGACGTTGGCTGCAGCCATGTGGGCAACAGGGTCAGCAAACGTTCTCCCATTGATTTTTCCCAATCCAGACGTTCACGTTCCAGGGACAGACGATTATGCTGAATCTCATTGGCTTCGTTTTGAGCATTGAGCAGTTGTCGCAGCATAATTCGCATCGCTGTATGGTAAAGGAATTTAATTTGAGAAATTGCTCAACATGGCTAAGTGTAAAGTGTTACTCACTTGTCATGTGCCGCTTGGATAGTGTTTCCTCTCTGGCTTTTTCCAGTGCCCGACGCTTTTCCTCCTTTTTCTCTTGCTGATTACACAACTGAGGTTGTTGCTGCTGAGGTGATGGCTGCATTTGCTGTTGTTGTTGCTGCTGCTGCTGTTGATTGAACTCAGTTTGCTGCAACAGTTTCTGTTGCTGCTGCTGTTGTTGCTGGACCTGTTGTGGTTGCTGTTGCTGCTGCTGCTGCAGTGTTGCACTGCCAACTGTACTGATATTGGATTTACCCACAACTGCTGCTGCTTTAGCTGCTGCCGCCTGCTCCGCATTGACCAGCACAAACTTTACGCCCCCTGGGCCGGTGACCAAGCCACTACTGGCTGCTGTCTGCACGGGATTGGGTGTACCTCCGCTTATCATTAAGCGTGCACCTTGATTAATGGCACTCTGCAACAGTTGCAGCTGTGCTCCGGCTGCAGTGCCCACTGTAACTCCTTTGCCGGCTGTCTGGTTATTTGCCTGCTTCGGCTGCATCAAAAAATTCGTGGGCACCAAAGAGATTTTGCCGGGGGTTAGCTTATTGCTTGCAGCAGTGCTGCTCGTGACGACGGTGCTGCTGGCCTGGGCTATGCTAGTGCTCAGACTATTGGCGGGAATGATGACATTGGCTCCGCTGTAGGGCAGCAGATTGGTGGCCTTCGGCAGCTGCAACATGTCCGCCAGTGTGGGCATCACAGAACGCGTTGCGGCTGGAACAGCTGGATTTACTGTGCTCGGCGACAGGGTGGCTGCCTCCTCCACAGCATCCACATCGATGGGCTCTTCTTTGGGCAGCGGCAATAACATGCAGTCATCATCCTCCTCAACATCGGTCACAACTGTGGCAGCAGCAACAGTTGCTGATACTGCTGCTGGAGCTGCAGGTGGGATTGCCTCTGCCTGATTGCTGGATTCCTGTTGGTTGGCTGGCTCAGTTTTAATGTGTGACACTGACTCGTCCACATCCGGTTCTGGTTCCGAGGACACCTTGCGTCGTTTGGCCGCTGTGCGTTTATCTGCAAAGTTCTCGTCATTGGCATCCATGTCCACTTGGACGTCACCGCTGACCTCAGCAGTTGCCTCCGATTTGGACTTACCATTAGCAGCATTTGGTATGAGCGAAGAGAGCAACATGTCATCCTCATCGTTCTCACTTTCGGAAATCTCTTCACCGTTCTCACGACGCCGTTTCCGACGCTCGGCATGCTCCTCTAAAGCCTGTTCCAATTGATATTTGAGCGATGGCGCTGGCACCTCATTGGGACGCACACTGAAGATTGGACGCGTCATGATGGCGTCCATTTCAGCGAAGTGCTTCCAGCTGGGCTCCGTTTCACCGGCCAGGCCGCACTCCTTGTCCTTCTTGAGGCGATTGTAGAAGCACTTGAGATTCTTGATACGCGTCGTGATCTCCTCCGGCGAGCGCTGATAGCCATATTCCTGCATCTTGGCCGCCAGCTGACAAATAACCGCATGCTTCTTATGGGTCGTTATCAGAGTGCGTTGCAGTTTTGGATCACCCCACAGCTGGATGAGCAGCTTGGTCTCGTCCGTATCAAAGTTGGGATTACGACCCACAAAACTATGCTTCTTGCTCAGGTTCTGATTGCCACTCGAACTGAGATTATTGCTGTTGGCTGCGCTGTTATTTCCCGCAGCTCCACCACCGCCTGCTCCTCCTCCACCGTTGCTGTTATTGTTTTGGTTGTTGTTGCTGCCCATGAGCCCGAGACGCTGACTGCTGACAGCAGCAAAGGAACCGGACGATGTTGTTGCCGTTGCGGCGGCCTCTGCTGAGCGTCGTTTCTTAATCCTCGCACTGGATTTGACGCTCATTGTATAGACTGCAAAATGAAAAGAAAACAATTTTATGAAATTGTATAAAATATCGTGTAATACATTTACCAAGTAAATATTGTATGCAATGGTCGAGTCAAAAATCAATAAACGAGCACGTTGCGTTTTACAGTTAAACCATTTGCGGGCACAATCCTGTTTTCCTTCTGACAGCAAACAACAACAATGGAGAACTTTACGCTACGTCCGACGGTCGGCAAGTGAAATGAAACGAAAGCGCAACTCCGAGGCAACAACAACCCTTAAAGAAGGTAAGCGTGCCGCACTGGCACAACTAAAGTCACCCCACCCCCCCAGTACGACTACTTTACTCCGCATCACCCCAGCCCAAAACGAACACAGCTAACGGTGCTAAGCCAAGTGCACTAACAACAACACTATGCGAGAAAAAAAACCACCCAACTACGCAGAACATGCGCACTCGCTTAGTTCGCATGCTCTCTCTCTCTCTCTCTCTCTCGCGCTCTGTCTCTCTATCGCTTCTGCGCTGTCTGGCTCATTTACCATCTCTCTCGCTCCCACGCAGTAACAAGTGCCGAAACGACGAGAATGAAGTTTGTCTTGCGCAGTATGCGATTTTATGGCATTGATTATTTACTAGTTAATTAGAAGCAACGAATAGTTGTTACCCAAGTTCAGTTAAAAACCATTTAGTAATAATTTGAATGCATGTAAACATAGCTGTACTCCTGAGTTGGTTAAATTCATTTTGAAGCAAAAGCTTTAAGACAGGACATTGACACGAGATCTGCGCATTACGCTTTGCAAGACATGCGCAGTGAGCACTAACTATTCCCGGGGGAGTGAGCGAGCGAGAGCGAGAGAGAATACATTCGTAAGAGCAGTGGATTTTGAGCGTGCGTATAACGGTGTTATCAGGGTGCAGTAACGAAGCAGCAGACTTTACTGCTAAAACGAGAGCCCTCCTTTATATTTATGCACATTCAAATCACTTAAGATAACTTTGCTTCGTTTTGCACTTAATTTTACATGTTTTACTTACCCACAATCGCAATTTGTAGAAAACTTAACCGATGACTTCTTTGTATTGCATTTAGCTCTGTTGACAGCTTCAATTTTAAACGCTGAATGAGCACAGCATTGCCAGCTGCTATTCTACAAAGCGCTTTTTGAGTTCAGGGTTGCCAAGCGACATAGTTGTGAGTACGTTTCGTTGTGACTAACAAAATACTCTGCTTCACGCTGTTTGCTGTCAGCTGTTTGAGTTTTGCTTTTGTTTCTCAAGCGTAAATTGATTTCCGCAGACACAAAACATGGTTTTAACAAAAGATGAGGAGGCGTTCATTAAGCGCAAACATGAGCACACACTTAAGCTACGCAGCGAATACCTAAAACAAAGCTCAAATCCCTTTCGCCATGCCACCGGCGAAGGCGGCACGGTGGTATGTATAACTGTTGCTGGTTATGTCATCACTATCTATTTATTAATAATACAAATTATTTGCTTTCTGCTTTAACCAGTTCGATTCCGGTCTAGCTCGCTTCCAGGCCATGCGTGTGTCCAACTTTGAGCATTTCCGGCCAACCGGACACTCCTTTCGCATGGGTCTGTTCGCCGTCGTTCTGCCGATTGCCCTGTATGCCTGGGCGCTGAAAGCGGAGCGCGATGGACGCGAGGAGAAATACCGTACAGGTCAGGTTGCCTACAAGGATCGCCAGTTCAAGTTTATTTAAATCATTCTTTTACCGTGTGCAGCATATAGTGAAATTAAATGCAAAAATCTTAACGTAAATATTTTATATTCGTATATAATTGTATTATGTTTGGTTGGTTAGGTTAAGTGTATTTCTATTTTTCTTCCATCTGCTTATCGCGCGCAATCACAAAGTCCTCAAACTTGACCATGTAGGTGGTGCCCTTATGCCAGTGCGCCGTCACCTTGCATGGCTGCAATGAAAAAAATATAAAGCTATAGTTTCTGTAGCTGAGAAGTCGCAAGTATTTACTCACAAATCCACAGTGAGTCAGGACAGCTTCCACAATGCCGGCCGTGAAGTTGGCACAGTTCAAGGAGCTTTTGTCCTTGGGTACGCTTATGAATGTGTTGACCAGTGGCTCCTTTTCAATGATGTAGTATGTTCGTTCGTCGTCGTTGGCATGCTCTAGCTTCTCCGCCTCCTTGCCAAAGAGATTCTTCCATACAGTCGTTTTTACAAAGAGCAACATTTGCGTTAGTTTTGTTTCTCGCTTGGAGCTACGCTCTCGCACAAAATACAAATCAATGATGCGCGTGCCTACATCCTGTCCCAAGTCGTGTAATCTAAAACAAAGCAAATTGTGTTTATTGTTCTGCAAACAATCTGAATTGATGCAAACCATACCTTGTCTGCAATTCGGGCACTGTGAATACTCGACTCTGTGAGTATTGTACAATCTCGCTAAAGAGCAGTGCCACAATGCTCTGGGATACCTCGGATTTTCCCTTCGACAGCGGCCGATCGAGTATGTTGCTGCGCGGACGCATTGAGGATATTTTAAGCGCTTCAAGCTTTTCCATTTTATTTTTCACAATCACAACAAACTATAGTCCAAAATGCCAACAACAAAAGTTACAACCCAAAACAGCTGTTAGCGCTACCAGATCGTCCACAGATGCAACGTAACAATGTGAATGACAAAAATTTGTAACGTATATACGATTTAATCAATGAGATTCCTTATGTAGCATCATGCAACATTTCTTTGGATTTTTCCCATCCAAAAGCTCAACCTTGGCCCAGCTATCTTTAGGTTGCTGCTGCAAATTGGCTAAATACGCCTCAAAATGACTGTAGTTAATGTCACGCGTATTGGGACAATCATTGACATGGAAATAGGGACACGCCTCATCCTGTATCCAACGACGCTGCTGAGATTTCTTTGTGATATGTGGATGATCCACAATTTTTCCGTCAATTTTTCCCTCGAACATGCTGGAAGTTATCTGTGCAATTGCCTCATTTAAATTGGCAACTACCTTGGGCCGACTAATCAGTTCCTTGAGCAACTTGTGGGTTTCCAATCTACGCACGCACAACAAATACCACAGAGGCATTAAATGGAAACGAATGCAACCAATCAATCTGCTGACATACGTCTGACGCCTTATCCAGTCGTTTCCCACCCAACGCACGATGATAAAGAGTACCTAAGGGAGAAATTGTGTTAAATTTTGGAAAGATTTCTGACTCTATTACCTCGATTTCCGTGTTAAGACAAATATCATCGGAGCTGAGCAGATAAACCAAATGCTTGGGAGGTATATCCAGAAAATCTAGTGTTGCGACAAATGTAAGCAGGAACTTTTGAATTCTGGTTAACATTAAGTTTCGTACAATGTCCAAGGCTGGATTGTTTTTGGCCTCAATGTACATAATGCAGGCGGTGACCTCATTAAAACAATTGAAATCCTCAAAATACTCCCAGCAGTGCTGCAACAAGGCCTCAATTCTCAAATAAGTAGCTGCCACAAACACCGCAACAATATTCTTTCTCTCCAATTTGGGCTCATCGCTGAGCATCCACTTGTAGATTAGCATGAATGCCTTTTGGGACACTTTCTTCTCGTGCAGCGTCACCACGAGCGGAATTTCGTTCAAGTCCATAAAGAACTTTGAGTACGATTGCAGCACAATTACGTGACAATTGAAGTACATTTTATTGATTTCAATCTGAACGGTTGTCTTTAAGTGATTTTCTATCATGTACCGCAAAACTGTTTTTAATGGCACCTTGGAAGGTTGCTCGATGTTCACCCAATCTCGGACCTCTTCGAAATTGTGACCGAACTCGAATAATGAACGATTTGTGGCCAATTTGAGGGATTCGGGCTTCAAAACACAATCGATTTGTAGATCCTCCTCTTTAGATACCAATCGGGTCAAAGTGTTCTGTTCATCTTCTGATGAGGAACCGGGACTAAAACAGCTTAATTAATTTATTCACGGTTTTTTATTTGGGTATTGCTGCTTACCCAACAAAGTGTATACAGCAGGTGAGATCACATCCTGGAGTATCGGCGGTTTCCTTCTCACCCAAAATATAATTTTTTTTCATAACCTCATCCATTTTGATGTGTAATTTAAAATATATTTTTGATTAAAATCCGACATAAAAATATACGCTGCTTACATGTGGGAAAATGATTTCAGAAAGTTAAAAAAAAAAAGAAATTTGCATCGGCCGGGAATCGAACCCGGGCCGCCCGCGTGGCAGGCGAGCATTCTACCACTGAACCACCGATGCTTGTGTAAACTGCCTCGTCATTCCGCTATACAAACAAAAGCACTGCATTCTCAACTTTTGGAACGTAGTGGACGAAGTAACAGAGTTGCCAGACTGTGGAATATTTGAATTTCAACGGTTATTGTGATTGTTTATTAAATTGTGTTTTATTTGTTTGTATTTCTTTTGTTCACATTTTCAAATACATTTATATGAATAAATATATTATTTATTTTATTTACTTTTAATGCCATCTTTTATATGCGGCTACTTATGCATATATTTATGTGAATTTCATTTTATGTTTACAACAAAAAGTTGATTGAAAATGTTGAAAATTTAATGTATCTTTAATTTTTGTTTCTTTATTCTTTTTTTTTCGTTCTTGGTGTTCAACAAATTGCTGTCATTAACTATTAATCTCAATATATTCTTTGATAAATAATGTATCGAATTAGATTTACGATTTACTATTGTTATTGATTCCTAGTTGGATTACAGTTAACTTTTTGAGTTTTTCCCTTTTTTAAATTAAAATTTGAAGAACATACAATTAAAATATTTTGTATGTTTGTTTGTTTGTATGTATGTTGGCATGCTTGTGGATCGATTAATATGTTAAAATTATTGTAGCTTTAATTAAACAATAAAATGTTATTTTAAATTATATATGTAGTATATTTAACATTTTGTACTTTTTGTTGAGTGTTTGTTCTTTGTTTAAAGTTTTTTGTTGTTTGTTTCGTATTTTGTATCATTATAGTTTATTTGTGATAGGTTCCTTGATCTAAACAACTTTCGTTCAATTATTTTATTTTTTTTTTTGAAATACTGAATTTGCATTTTTTACAAACAATTGTCCACATTCTTAAAGGTTTCAATTTCAATTTTAATTTATAATTTTTTGTTGCTTTTTTAATGTGTTTTTTGCACAACCTTTGCTTATTTTTGAATAAATATGCATTTATAGTAAGAAATAAATTAATGCTTTTTTATTATAATTATTATTATTAATTTCATTTTGAATACACAAATATTACTTAGGTTCTTTGCACATAAGTATTTTTTACTTTTTTTCAATTCTTTATTATTCTTTATTTTCGCATTCTTTAATACATTTTATTCACATCTATATATATAGCTGCATGTAAATCTGCTGTTTTTGAATACACTTAAGTATTTTAATGTATCCCCATTTTTTGAATGAGCAAAATTTCGATTGGACTTTTAAAATTTCCAACAAAATTACTCATTAAATTCCGCACAAATTACAAATCGTTTTTAATTCATTATTTAAATTTAAATTGTTATATATTTTCGTTTTTTTTTTAAATCGTTTTAAGCGACACGAATGCGCGGTTTCAAAGGTTGCGTTTTTCAATGCAACATTTTTTATTTATATTTTATTCAATTAACTGTTTTAACCATAGGTGTAAAATAAAGAGGTTTGCTTATCATTGGCAAAAGAAATATTTTGAATCTTCATGAGCCCTAAGAAGAGTCAAAAACATCCTTTTTTAATTGAAATAAAAATGTTTAATGTTTCAAAATCAAATATGTTTGAAGAGAATGTGTGTTTGCTGTTGAAAACGTGGTGGTTGCAAACCGACATTGCTCGCTTATTAGATTTAGATATATATACAGATACATACATATACATATTTTGTTAAAAACAATTTGTAATTGTATCGCGGGATTTTATAGTTATTTTCTCATTTGTTTCTCGTTTCTCTTTTCTCTTGTATTTATAGTATTTGATCAACAATTTCATTTGTTGCATTTTGCGCTTTGAGTTGTCTTTGTTTTCAAAAATTTGCGCGCTTTACTTTTTTTTAGAGGGATTGGTGGGGAAGAGGAGGGGAGGGAAGAACGCTTTGCTCTGGTAAAAACAAATAAATTGGAACTAAGCACAGAATTATACATAAAAGAATTAGTTGCATTTAAGTAGTAAGTAGTATAACTTTCGTGCCTTGCCTCGGCTTTAAT
Source organism: Drosophila dunni (assembly GCA_018152125.1). Lineage (NCBI taxonomy): Eukaryota > Metazoa > Arthropoda > Insecta > Diptera > Drosophilidae > Drosophila > Drosophila dunni. Next base: position 7,523,126 of record JAECXC010000339.1, on the reverse strand, counting down.
ACTGTTCTCCAATTTCAAATTGTAAACAAAACGTAAGTAGCAAAAAATACTTAACTTAATTAAACAAGAATATCCTCATTAAGCATACACATAAACATATACAAAAGTATTTTTAATATATCTATATAAAATTCAAAAATATAGAGAGAGAATCAAATAAAAATGAAAACAAATAGCCTGTTTTGTTTTGTTTTACAAAATTATAATTAAGTGAGATGTCTAAAAGTAAACGGTATACAATTATATGTATACATATATGATAATTAATGCTTGTAGTTTGTAGTATTTGTGTACTTGGAAGTGCGTTATCTGCTCTACTGATGTATATACAATAAATTATGGCAAATCAAATGGAGTTACAAAACGATAATGATTACGATAACACAAAATCACAAGCAACAACAAGCAGAACATTGCAACATAAAACTTAAGACAACTGGGAGCAACAACAACAACTACGATGACAACAGGAAGCAACAACCTATGCGGTTGTTTTGGTGTTTAGTTTTAGTTGTCATTGTATTTCATTCTGTATTCTTTCTTTTTGTCCCTTTATGGTATTAAAACATGAGATGTCCGTAGTCGTTCTGGGTTGCCTTGCTGCTGCGCGGCTGCATCAGGTACAGCGGCTGCGTTGGCTCCTGTTGTGGTGCTCCAAGGCTGTGAGACAATTCCCAATTGTAGAAATGTCTTTGTGGCTGCATTTGTGTTTGCGACTGTCGCTGTTTCAGTCGCAGCAACTGGCGTTTGTAGTTCTGCTCATCGGTTTGGTTGTAGTTGTGTTGTTGATGTTGCGGTTGCGATAGCGGTAGCGGTTTCGGTAGATGGTGATGCTCCTTTCTGGGCCTGGTGCTGGGGTCGTCATCGTACTGTCCTTGCAATCTAGCCTCCAAATGTCAGACATGCGGTTTATGCCGGCCACCGCAAAGACCGCAATGTATGCCCATCCAATGGCATGCACGCAGCGGTGGATAGCACCACAGGCAGGGCACGAACAGTGACAGCAGCGCCAGGCCCAACCAGCGCTTGGTGCAGCCCGCCTCACTAATGCTACAATCGCACGGATGCTGTGCCGTCTCACCCTCAGCATCGCTCATACAATGATAGATCATGCAACGGGCACAGCCCATGCCCGATATACACTCATATCCGCTGCGAAACGGATCGGGTGCATATTCGCAGGCCCCGCGTCGATTGAAGTCCTCATTGTACACCTCATGACAATAGCGACAACGCAAGCGTGTCTCTCTCTTGAGTATATCCGAGACATTGGGCTTATGCAGCGGCTTGGTAGCCCCCGAACCCGCTGATGTCTGTGCGGCAGCCATTGCCTGGGCCGCTTCGAGGGCGTTGCGTTTTTTTAGCGCTGTGATCGATTCACGGCGCGCATTCAACACCTGTGCACCCACTGGCTGCTCCACCACCGGATAGTTATAGTCATGATGCACTGCGGTCAGCGTCACATATGAATAATTCTCGCTAGCAGCTATTTGGCCAGTTGGCGGCGGCTGTACCGCCGGAAGAACATCCGTTGAGCCGCCCGGAGTCGTTGATGTTTTGTCCGTCGATATGTAGTGTATGGTCGCCGCTGGTAGTTTCTCTGAATCGGAATTGTTGCTATGGCTATCCTTGTGGCGATCGCTAACGCTTTCTGCAATAAGTAAAGTGTGTTTAGTTTCAATTAAATAAGAAATGGAATATTTTTAAATTTACTGTGACTTTTTTCGCTGCCTTCGGGGCTTGAATGTATCTTTTGTAAACTTTCGCTTTCCACAGGTAAGTCCAGGGTCTACAAAGATAATAAATTAGTGATACATTTTACTTCAAACATATAGGATATAGGATTACTTACCATGAATACATCATCTTCACCAACCGAATCATATTTGGTCAATGGTGGGCATATTATAGTGGGATTTGATTTGGCCAGTCCTGTATTTGTGAATAGTATAAATTAAATTATAGTTGAGATACAGCAGAGGGATTGAAATGTATTAACATTAAAACGTTAACAAGCACCAAGAAGCTTATAAAAGAGCAGTTAAAATTCAGTCTAAAGCGAACAGCGTAGAGTTTAACAGTTGAAAGTGTGTATAAGCAATTTGGTCGAAAGATTTGTATAATTTTTCATTGATCTAAGTGAACAAAAATAAACTATACTATAATTCTAAAGGCGCGGGGTGTGTTGCTTAAAATAAATAACTTTTGAATAGATCGATTAATAAACTTTAATTTTAGCTAACACACACGACACCACAGAATGAAACTAACTTAAAAAGAAACCTCATAAAACACTTACCAATTTTGTTAGAAATTATATGATTTGAATATTATATTGAGTTGATTATTTTTAATATTGTTTTTTTTTTTTTTTTTTTTTTTTCATTTAATTTTGAAATTCCAATAAAATGGTATATGATTTGTTATAATTTTTGTAGCAAGTTTTTGTAATTATTTGTTGTAAAAAAAGTAGAGCATAAAACATTAGTTTTGCATTAGTTGAATGAAGGCAAAAATGCTAAACGCAAAATCTAAAAAATAGACATGATACAAAGTAATGAATAAAAAGGACTTTTCAAGCTAATTTGGAGTAAATGCCAGAAGAAGGATTGTGGACAGATCTCGGGTGTGCGTTAGTGTGTGTGCGTGTGTGTGGATATGTTAAAAGCGGCATGCACAGCTAAGTAAATGGGATGAGGAACACTACGTATATTAAAAAAGGGGCGTACCATCAATTAGTTCATTATAGGCACGCAGCACGCCCTTGTCAAAGGCACGTGCATCGGCTGCTGTTTGAAATGTTAGACCGTTACGTTGTTTTCCAGCACGCCAATGATGAAATGTTGGCATTACTTTGTAATACTTAAGATCACGATTGATGACACAGCTCAAAATCACCTGCAAAGTGTTGGTATAGTTAGCATTTGACTGGATAAAAAGGATTAGGTGATAAACTTACACTTTGATCGGAGATTCTTTGCCCATAGATGATGTAGTCATGACCCGATGCCAGTGGGGATAGTCTAGCGCGTTTCCGTATGGAAACATTGGCTAGACCACCCCCGGCCAGCGGTAGCCAGCCCTCGGTGCTCTCGTCCCTGGTCATTACCTGTGCGCGTACTGTAACTAAGAAGTCGCTGCAATAATAAGAGAATAAAACATTGTTGGAGTTTAGTATATAATTCGTAATTGTAATTTCCTTAAAGTCACCTGCTGGATTTGCGTTTTAAGCTAAGCTTGTGATAAGAAACGCTGGCCATTGCTGCTAATTGATAACTGTGAACGCATTGTCTATTAACTGTTGTCTATATCCCTGGCAAGAAGACTTAAAAGTGCTTGCTAATTTGACTAATTCAATTTTTGGTCAACCAGAAGCCATATATGTATATATTTGTATACCAGGTGTGGTTGGAGTCATCGACTCCATATGCAGCACCTGTCGCACTTGCTCATGACAAAAGCTAACGCTCACCAAAAATAACTACAAGTCCTTCGTTTTAAAAATACCCACACTCACACTAGCACACATATACACATGAGTTTACTCATTGATGTATTGTTTCCGTTCGCACATGTACAACACATGCATGTGCTTGTGTGCGTGTGTGTGTGTGTGTTTTAAGGGTAGCAAAAATATTCGAAATAAGAATCTGTGAGACTTTAATTTTTTTTCTGTTTTTGGATTTCATTCTTGAAAATCTGCTGTACAGCAGAATGATATGAGGTGTGTATTTTTGTTACTCCAGGCATTTAAAAGAAGACCAGGGCAGAGCCAACCAACTCCGGGGAAAGTCATCATGAAGCGAACAAAGCAAGTCACGACCTGCGCAGAAGTTTGAACTGGAGTTTTAAGCATAAAGTAGCTTCTCAATGAAAAAAGCTTTCTGCTGCGATATACATAAGCAGCATTCGTCAGTGACTCCATTTTGGCTTTGCCTTTCAATCCCATTCATTTCAATGGGCATGGGCATGTACATGTGTATGTGTGTAGTGCTATTGGCATTGTGGAGTGGTATGGGTTGGTTATACACGCTGTATACACACATTTGTCCTAGATTTAGAACATTTTACAGAATGAACATGCACAGAGTCTCCCAAAGTAGACGACAACGACGTCATAGCTGGGTGCTGCTGCTGCTGCTACCAAGGACTGCGCCAGTGTCAGCGGCAGCAGGTTGCACTGCGGCAAAGCGCATTCATACGCGACCAAGTATACATATTCATATATATAAGTACGTACATATGTATATGTATGTGTACATAGTTTATGTTTATAGTTCATACTCAAGGTAAGGTGCAAACGTCAGCATGTCTGGCCAAGGATAACTATGCGGTCGTCGTCATGGCATGAATGAATTGTGTTTTATTTGCAGTTGCCACCAGACAAATTAAACGGACGAACACAAAAGCTTTGCAGGCAACAGACCAAGTGGCAACTTTAATAAATATGTAATGCTGGAGTTGCCACTCATTTGAACTCACACATTCATGCATACAACTACAGGTGTTGTCAGCAAGAACTCCGCCAAAGACACACACACATACACACGCACATTGTGGAGCCTGCCTCAAGCAAAAATTAAAAGTCCCGAATCTGAAACAAATCCCTAAATTGACAAACTCTCAACCAGGCGCATGCGTGAAAATGAGATGAACTCAGTGGGAGAAACACACACACACACATACACTTATACATATAAGCACAGAGTGCGAGAAATTGAGAGTCGCGACTCCAATTATTGTTTGTGTATGTGTGCGCAAGGCAAAGCACAAGGCAACAATAATGAAAGCTGATTGCTGCTTTCAAGTGTCAGAGAATTTGTCTATGATCTGCTAAGAACACATATATGTAAATATATGTTTTTGCAAGTTAACTTATATTATTCGAGACAACTGCAATTAAATACTGCACTCTACTTTTAGTATTTCAGTATGAACGCGTTTTGCCAGCCTGTCTAACTGTCCCACCCACACACAAACACAGTATGATTATGCATATGTATGAGTGTTGATGTAAGTGTGTAAATGTACACAAAGTGCACTCGCTCAGTGTTGGAAATTTCAGGAAGAACAAGCAGAAAAGATGAATGAAAAGCTAACTGAAGTGTGTGCATTAATCCGAAAAACACACATGCTAACACTGAAGTGTTTGTTGGCAAAGAGGATAATGAAATTATAATAGTTAAATTTTAAGTATCGACGTGGTCTTGGATTTGCCAACATTTTCTTTAGTGTTCATTTATTCAGCATATCAACCATTTAAACTCTTTCTGCAACAATTATTCATTATTAATGAAGAAACTATAATGTAATAATTAAGTTATGAATCCATATTAATGTTATACAGTGAAGTTTGGAAATAGTGAACAAATGAAGGCATTTATTCATTAATTGCTTCAAAAGAAAACTTTAGTTGTTTAATTATTATTTAGAAGAGTGTCTGCCCAAATTAGCCACCATATCCAGACCCTACTGTATATCCATTACCAGTATAACAGCCAAAGCAAAGCAAGACATGAATGAAACTAAAAGAACCTTGAATGTTTGATTGTGTGTAGCATTTTTAGCGATAGCTACTGTATCTATCTATAACAGCTTTGGCTTTAGCTCTGAACAGTGTGTTCGACTGTTGTAAATGGCACAATGCGTGGCAGGCGTTCGAGCAGGGCGAGTGACATCATTTTCAATGGGGCGCTACGTTTTAAAGAGCAAGAAAAGCAATTAGGAAAACAAGCTAGTTGCTGGCATTCCATTTCATTCATTAAAAGTGGCGACAGACAGACAGACAGACAGACTGTTTGGAGACGACCCGACGCTGCCAAGTACAGATGTATGTGTATACACATACATATATACCTTTGATTGACCAGACCAAATGAGTCACATTTCATTCATGCCTAAGTTGCTACTCTTTCTCGATTAATACTACGGTCAGTCGTTAATTCAGCAAATATTTGTTAGCATTTTAGTTCGATATAAATTTGTCAGTTAAATTGGCAACAATTGTGTGAATTAAATTGAGTGCAAGAGCAATTAAGGCAAGCTCGAAAAGAGAGCACAACTTCCACTGATCTGGCAGCTCTGGAGTCTTGAATGAAAGCTCTCCGACCAACAATAAAAAGCAAAACATAAACTTAGCCTATATTTAAATAGATTAGTTAATTGAACTTACCTTTCATGTCCTTCTGTCATGATTTGTAATCAGAAAGATTCTAATATAGCAGCGTATAGTGTCGGTGTTGTTCTTGATGGTGGCAAAATACACCATGATTAAAGCATAAAGACATTCAGAGCCTGCTGCTGCACAAACTTTCGAAAACGAATGACAACAACAACAACAACCACGAAAACAACAACAGAGCGTAGAAATGTAACTGTAGCTTTAAATGTAACTGACTTAAAGATTACTAGCTGAGAATTATAAGATGTCTGCAAATAGTATCTCGTATTGTTGTCCGTTCCAGCTGACCTATTGTTGTTGTTGTTGTTGCTGCTGCTGGTCTTGGTGGTGTTGCTGTTGCTGTGTGTTGTTCCTGGTGGTGGTTGTGCGTTGTTGTTTTTATTTCCTTTGCTTTTCCTTTCTTTTTGGCACAATATGAAAGACGACGCCACGGTTTTGTTACTGTTTGCGAAACAAGTTCATTGCTGCACACAATTTAAACTGCGAGTATATAGAGTGTGAAAACTGTTAGAGCTGCATTAATAAATGCTTATTAATTTTGAAGTTTAAACTTAAGTTTTATAACAAGAGCAGCAGACTTGCGACGAAAGGGCGAGTTTTACTTTTTCAATACTCTCGCAAATACACACGAACACACTCATTGGGACACACTATGTGGGCGTGTAGACAAACACTGTGAAAAAAACTTCATGGAGCAAATATATGTCCGAATTTTTCCAAGCAACAAAGATGTAACAGGCATCTCAAAAAAGAGAGAGAGCGCGCGCAATGCAGAGCTTCTATTGAAAACTGAGAGCATTTTGGTCCCTGTAAAAACAACAACAATATAGATATATAGAAATTCTTGATATTTTTGATTTTAACCAGATTATCTTGAAACTAAATAAACAATTGGAACTTTGTCCAACTTTCGTTTGACTATTTGTATTTGATTGTGAGTTGAGACATAAAATTTGCAAAAAACCACTTTGCACTATGAACGAAAATTCATTCATACATTCCATCAAGGCTACAGGCGCTATAATCTCTTTCTCTCGCTCGCTCTCTCTCAGTATCAGTGGAGCAATCGGTGGCTCTCACTTGCGCGATGCGAGAGCATGTCACAACCAACGCACTTCGCTTGCGCATATACAAAAAAAAAGGTAACACATACACACACATACACAGATGCACAGCCACGGAAAGTGAGGTAGAACGTTTTTTGGGCGATTTCTCCATGTATACACATATATACTTATATATATTTATATACACTTTCTTATATATACATAAATATATAAGATTTTGACGGCGCTTCTTTTTTCCACATATTTCATATTTACATACACAATTATATGCCGTAACTACATATTTTAATTGTTGTTATCTTCGCCTTCTTAAATTGTTTACAATGGCATGTGCGTTGCCTATTGTTTTATTTTTTGCACTATGATTTTGGGTTAGTATATGTTGGATTTTCGACTTGGCGCAGACGACCGTGAAGGAGGTGTCAGGTGCGGGTGCGTGCGGAGTAGAGAGGGAGACGTGGTGTATCGGAATTTTTCTCTATTGGATAACAGCTTTTCGCATTTTATGCCTTTTAGCACGTTTCTTTAGTAGCACACACATTATTTTAATTATTTGTGGCAATTTATTCAATTATTTGCACTTATTACAACTTGTCTCTTTGAAGACATAAGCAACTCTGATCTCAAGTAGGAATTGCGATTGACTAAACGATTTTCGACTTGCGCTGGATTTCTCGAATGTTAACCTTCGTTATTTGTATTTATATAAATTTTTCACTCACAATATCATTTAAATTACAATTCTTTTCATTTTATATTATTTGCAGTTTTTACAATTATGTCTTCTTCTTAGTGAAAAAAGAATGAAATTCCAAACAGAAACTGTAGTCTAACATAACAGAGAAAGCAACATTAACATTATACCATCTGTTATTAACAGCGAGTTACAATTATATTTGGATACCATATTTACAGAATGAAAGTCACTCGACATCATCTACCCATCAAGGATCCATAAATTAATATAAATATTATATTTAATGCATTGCTTTAAGCATTTGTAGCTAAGATTAATTTATTTTTATGTATTATTTTTATTTATTGCTAAGCTATCGATAGATACTATTAAACATTTGGTATCGGTAACAGTTAACAGCATATATTTTATTAATTACTTATCCGTAAATATTAAATAAACAAGTAAGTTGTTTATATTATTACCTGAAAGTTAAGTTACTAATGATAAGAAAACGACCGTAAAAACTTAATAAAAGCTTTGGTTTGTAAAATCAGAGTGTGTGGATTGAAAATTTATTGTCGATGCTATCGATAGCCTAATACATCGTTTGAAACTGATTTGGTACTTTAAAATACCCATTACAAGTAGCAGTTAGACAAGTATCGTACATTAACATTTCCTTTTTTATGTGCTTGTGTGTTTGATGACTGCTGGAAATTGGCTGCCGTGTGTAATTTGCAAATAAATCGCTGAATATGGCTAAAAAGAAAAGTGAAGAGCACTCGGGAGCTGACGCGAACGATAGTGATTACAACGAAGAGCCGAATTTCGAAGATCCACCCAATTTTGTGGACAATATCAGCGATGAAGGTAAGCTTAACTCTTGCCAGCGCAGCACACGCGCCGACTGTTGCAAAAACCAAACATAACCTCAATGTGTATGCGCTTCTCTTATGGGCTAACAATAAAATGTTTTTATTATTGCAGACTTGCTTGGGGATATGCTGGCCCAACGGCCATCGGAAGCCGATGGGGTTGAAAGTGTTGTTGTCGTCGACAATATGCCCGTAGTGGAGCCAAATCGTATTGAAAAGCTGAAGTCGGTCATCAGCAAACTGTTTGCGAATTGCGGCGAAATTGTAAACGTTGTGTACCCCGTCGATGATGAAGGTAAGACCAAGGGATACGCCTTCATGGAGTACAAACACGCCAGTCAGGCTGAGGACGCTGTGCAGAAGCTCAACAACTATCGTCTGGACAAGAATTACACGTTCGCTGTAAACTTGTTTACAGATTTTCAAAAGTAAGTTTAAAGACTACCCAACTGGACACTTAATTAGTCAACAATATATAACATTAACAATAACATTCCATTGTTACAGATATGAAAATATACCGGAGAAATGGGAGCCACCAACTGTACAGCCTTTCAAGGTACAGAGCGATCTGTACAATTTCATCAATGATCCCGATGCATACGATCAGTACTGTGTGGCAGCTGAAACTGCCCCCAATTGTGTCCAGGTTGGCTTTTGGCAGAATGTTCTGCCTGAGCCCAATGAGTTGGAGACGCGTGAACGTTTCACAGACACGTTTGTGAAGTGGTCACCACTGGGTACCTATGTGGTTACGTTCCATAAGCCAGGTGTGGCTATTTGGGGCGGCAGCAGCTTCCAGAAGATTCAAAAGTTTCCCCATCCCGGCACCCAATTCGTAGAATTTTCCCCCTGCGAGAGTTACTTGGTTACCTATGGACCCACACCAACGGGCCAGAAGATCATTATTTGGGATATACGTACCGGTGCCGAGAAGCGTTCTTTTGTTGCGGATGCCATGTCGCTGTCCATGTTCCGCTGGTCGCACGATGATAAATTTGTGGCACGAATGGGCGATAACTCGATACATATTTATGAGACACCATCGTTCTATTTGCTTGATCTGAAGACCATCAAGATACAAGGCATTCGGGGCTTCTCCTGGTCACCCACGGACAACGTGATTGCCTACTGGGTGGAAGAACAAAATCAGATACCTGCTCGCGTAACGCTCATGGAGATACCCAAGAAGCGTGAGATTCGAAACAAGAATCTATTCAATGTGGCCGATTGTAAACTGCATTGGCAAAAATCTGGCGACTACTTGTGTGTCAAGGTTGATCGCTACACTAAACTGAAGAAGGACAAGAAGGAATTGGACGTCAAGTTCCTGGGCATGTTCTACAACTTTGAAATCTTTCATATGCGTGAAAAGGAAATACCCGTCGACTCGGTGGAAATACGTGAACTAATTCTTGCCTTCGCCTGGGAGCCCATTGGCAACAAGTTTTCCATAATTCACGGTGAACCGAATTCGGCTAACGTTAGTTTCTACGAGGTCAACAAGGGTGTCAAGCCCAGTCTGGTGAAGCGCTTGGAGAAGAAGTCCTGCACTCATTTGTTCTGGTCACCGCGTGGTCAATTTATTGTCATGGCCAACCTGACCATGGGAACCTTTGAGTTTGTTGATACAACTAATGATTACATAATTAGCGCATCGCCGGATCACTTCCGTGCATCTGAAGTCGAATGGGATCCCACTGGTCGCTATGTTGTCACTGGCGTTTCTTCGTGGAAAGTCAAGGAGGATACAGGCTTCAATATGTATACCTTCCAAGGACGCATCATTAAGCGAACCATTCTGAAGAACTTTGTGCAGTTCCTTTGGCGTCCCCGCCCACCAACGCTGCTCGGAGAGGACAAGCAGAAGGAGATTAAGAAGAATCTTAAGAAATACTCTCCCATCTTTGAGCAGAAGGATCGTCTGCGTTTGACTCGCGCCTCAAAGGAGCTGCTCGAGAAGCGATCGCAGCTACGTGAAACCTTCATGGAGTACCGCAACAAGCGTATTGCCGAATGGAAGGATCAAAAGAGTCGTCGTGTCATGCTCCGTGGGCGTAAGTTTCATCTCATTTGGGGTATAATTCAAATGGATTCTTATTTATTTTTGATTTTCAACTTACAGACGTGGATACAGATAACTTGGAGACCGATGAAGTCGATGAGGAAGTGGTTGAATTTTTAGTCAAAGAAGAAGTTACCTTGCTGGAGTAGACGACTCCCTCCTCTACGAGCAACACAACTTCGCGTCAACGTCCACGTCGCCGCTCTCTCCGTGAAGCTGGTGTCTCAGACTTGTGCAAAGGCGTGACTACGTCCCGGCATCCTTTATTCGTCGGGATTAATTTTCTGCAATCCCGTAGCGCGTCTTCACTAATACAATTAAGCGAATTCACATTTACAAGCTTGCGTTAAATACATATATGCACACATAAATAGCCATAACCATAGAAATTTTGATACCTTAAGCACAGTGGAAATAACGTTAGAAAAACAACTTATATTCATACTACTATTAACTAAAGTCAAAGTTTGCGAACAATTTAAATCTTGCATAGAATTGAAAAACACTAAGAAATCATGTCCGTGGTCGCGTTGTCTACCATTAAAAGTAAATTTGCACTGTATTTGTATGTGAACAGCAAAAAGAAAAGGAAAACGAAATGGCGTTACGTATTTACTGGAAAATGGGGAAAAACTACCAACCAGAAAACAAACATACAAATTAGCTTTTCAATCAAATTTATTTAGTTTTTAGTTTTTCTTTACATTTATTATGCTTTTAATAACTGTAAATAATGATTGTTAGCAATCTCTAGAATTTACCATAAGCACTGGCACCGACCAAGTTATGGGAACTGCTTCCAAAACAGTCTTCGATGCTGGCCAATTGACCATCGCAGAATCGACTGTAGACCGACCAGGCATTCCATTTCAAATGGCATTCACTTAGAACTCTTTGGGCACACTTCACGGCCTTATTAATGTGGTCCGGCTTTTCATGCCCATTAGCCATAACCCAAATGATCTATTGATAGTTCTTACGTCAAAGCAATCATCGATGCTCATCTCGCTTTTTTCAAAGGAATCGAAGTCCTTAAGTATCGGTGTACGGTTTGGGTTAATTTATAAATTTGAAATTAACAGAAGCTGTTAACGGCCGCCAATTTAACAGTCCCAATCGAGCGACCTATTTCCCAATATTATCCCTGACCAGGGACATTCAATTTAAATTGTCATAGCAATTGAAATCAAAACAAACGGTAAAACAGTTTTACTGTCGAATGCAAAGAAAATCGAAAGTCTACTGAAAAATAAAATAAAATGGAACAGGATAAAAGTTCAACGAAAAGAAAGCGCAACAAAAGAAAACGCAAGACACAGACCAGCCACAGTTACCGCAGAAGAGAAAAGGAGGTGCAAACGTTGCTTTCCAACTGTCGACGCCGCAGTCGCTGTCGACTGCAAGCAGTTCAGGACATGGAGGAGCGGAGCTTGAAATTTTTCCATCCCAACGAAGCGGAGTCTAATGTAGTGGATAACGGCAGGAGTGGCGAGGACGACGATTCGGTAGCTGGAGCGACAACCGCCAGCGGTTTATTGTCCACGTTCATAGAAATCGATCTATCCGATACCGTTATTGTCAATAGCCCCTCGTGCAGACGACTTCACTACCACTACGATGACTCCAATTTTTATGTGCCCAGCAGCAGATTACACTCGACGCTCCAACTGAACCATGACTGCGAGCCTCAGCTAGAGACTGGACACATTCGCATGCTGAATCGTTATCAGGAGGAAGCCAAAAATAAATGCGGCAATGGCAAATTAAGTTTCGCACTCATAACCCAACTGACATCTTCATCGGAATCGGGTCGATTTATCATTGATGGCACGCTCTTTCGCAGCAATTGTGCGCGCAGATTCAAAAGCATTTTCCTGCTCCCCGTGCCCGTCTGCCAGTTTCAGGGATTGCCCACAAGACGCTGCTTAAGGCTGGGATTGAAACAACTGCGCTTCACTGCCCATCCACAGTTGTTGGAGGAGCATCGTCTATCGCAGCAACTACAGGATATCTACGACGTCTACATACAGCAGGTAAACAATCAAATCTGCCACAAGCTGCTTAAGGAATTGCAAATAGCTCGCCATGTGGCTACTAGACTCCTAGAGGCCGTTGACGAGGAGCCGCCCACATCGCAGCTGGCCGTGCATATACAGCGCCAGCTGAGACTTGTGCAGCAGCTGCGACGACGCTACTATGCCGAGTCCACGGCACAGCGCACTCTCCTTCAACGTCTGCTCTCCCAGTGGGCCCGACTGAAGGAGCTGCGGAAACAGCAGCAGTTCCAGAGCACACAATTCCAGCTCAGTCTGCGTCTCTTGCAGCCAAACGATCTGGATGCCTCCTGCTCGGCGTGGAAGCAACGCTTCGAGACGGATATAGCTGAGGTGTACCGCGAGCACCTGGAGGCTTACTATTGTCGTCGACGACTGTGGGACAGCGAGCAGACTGCGCCGCAGAAGAAGCCACCGCGAAAGCCCAGATTTGCGGAGATTATGGCACGCCAGAAAGCTCAATACGAAAAGGCCTTTCAGGATCCCGAGGAACCGGAGGTGCATGTGCACCAGCTACCCATGGATATGTCCACGTTTCAACTTCAGTCAAGCACCGAGCAGCCGCACAAAGCTCGAAATTATTATCTGAAATTCTATCTGGACAATCAATTTGTGGCCCAGACAAGAAGCTATCGCCTGGAGCCAGATCTGCATGTCCAGATGGTTGAATCTATTGGAGTTCTGCTGGATCGCACGCTGCCGGAAGTGCTCAACATTTGGGTAAAGTTTCCAATAAATAAGTTTTTTAATGGACCTAACACTTGATATACTAAAGTACTAAACCCTGTAGTTTGTAAAGGACTGTATTTGCTTTGTAAAGTACAGAAGAAGCAGCAGTCTTTATGACGAGCGGTCTCGTGAGACATGTTCATTTCTAGGGCTGTCTCTCGCAAACTATAATGACGATTTTCGAGAACCATTTCCTTTATTTTGTCGACGTTTTCTTCAGTTGAAGAGGTCGAAGGTCGTCCTGAATGTGGTAAATCGTTCACTTCTTCTCGCCACTCTTTGAACGATTTATACCATTCGTAAACTAATGTTTTCGACATGGTTGAATCACCAAATTTTTTTTTCAACAGTTTCAGTCAAACTTTGGAGCAGGAATTAAACAAATTAAAAAAAATCCTAAAAAATTATTAAATATCCGTATTCTATTAATACATTCTCAAGTTCACATTAATTCCAATTATGTATAGTCATTTTCCTATTTTTTGATGTAAATCTTAGCAGAATATTCAATAACCTGTGCGGTTAAAGTTTAAAAATAAATCGGTTTAAACGATTTAGCGGGAAAAAGGCTGATTTGATAGCACTGCATCCTCTTACCATGCATTTAGCTTTGCCAACTTGTTTATGTTATATTAAAAGCTCTAATTAGGACCTCAATTACAGGGTATCTTGGAGTCTAGCACTCTCGACTAACACGTTTTTTTTGTATTATTTCAGCTGTATGAAAAATCTACAGTCACTTCTCAGAATCGTCGCTTGGCGCTGATAAGTGCACCATTAACTGGAAGCTGCGGCGCCTCAGAGCAGCGTAAATTGAGCTTCCAGGCTGCGTTAGCGTCTGGTGCATTGCGTTCAAGGGTGGCCGGAGATCTGTACCTGCATATCGACTATCGTGGCACCGACGGCGGCGGTGGCAGTGGCTTGGGTGACATACAACCACTGCCGGATGCACTGCGGAAAGCGCTCCTGCCACCCAAAGTGCCAGCAATGCGAATGGAGTCGGTGAAAAAGGTCACGCCCCGGGCACCCAATAAACCCGGACTTACGCCATCGCGAGGACAGCCCCTAACTTTTTCCGAGCACGAACTGCAGCTGTGCAAAGTGGAGGAATTGATGGAGAACAAACGCTTCAAGCTTCTCCAATCGCGTCACCAGCAGCGGAATCTGCACACGAAGCAGATGCGATTTATTCCCACTCTGGAACACGAAGTGGCCGATTTGGAGGAATCTATCGATTCGACAAGCCAGCTACTTGATCCAGGCACAAATTGGGATCCCATCGATCTCCACAAGCATCGTGGGCGTAAGTACCTGCAGCTGCTCTACGAGACCATCACCAGTCAGAGTGCCCAGCGGGCTAAGACGATGGATTCAACGCGGCCACAGCTGCTGCTCTTTGGAGGAGCCGACGATGTGGATCATCCCACGGGCTGGACGGCACTCTGGCGTGCCCTGTGCTCCTTACTTCTGGGACAACGTCCTGCTCCGCTGCGTGAGCCTACGTGGCAGCCACAGCCGCAGCCGTTGGATGGCGAGCAACAGTTCAATGTCTCGCTTCATGTGGTGCGTGCAACAGGTGTTCCAGTGCGCAGTCGTCACATCCTCAACGTGGAGCGCCAGAACAGACGACGCAGCAGTGCAGGCACTGGCACTGGCAGCGATCTTAGCACCAGTTTATTTGTCACACAAAGTGAGTCGATCAGACCCAATTGGGAACTAGTACTAAATGATTACTTCTTGCAGCTTTAATGTACTCCAATGTGCGTCCGTTTGTTACGCTGAGTCATGGCCAGCGGCTGAGTCGCAGCAGCACTGCGGAGGGCTCGAATCCCACTTGGAACGAACAGTTACAGCTGCAGATCACGGGCAACCCATATGATCTACGCGACGACATCAAGATCAGTCTCTTCGACGAGCTTATTGAGCAGCAGTACACCGACGAGGCAGCTGATGTCTACCAGCGGGTGCAGTGCAATTGGCTGGGGGAGTATCGCATACCCCTTAACCGCCTCCTGACCAACCGTAAGGTGAGTAATTCCATTCACAGCGCATCGTTATCTTAGTACTACTATCACTACTTAAACTCGTCATTAATACTGTAATAACTAAATAACTTGTTTCGCTAAGTGCTCACTGATAACTAGTAGTAAAGGCTATATCTGTGTATAGGTCTCTGTACTCATTCTGTGGCTATATAAAACAATACCATTCTTGACAGACTAATAATTTTCAAACGAGCGGTCTAGTAGCAAATCTACTTTTAGTGCTGCATATCACTAACAGATGGCGCTTTATCATATGATGTGCGAAATGTTTCCAAGAGATGGCGCTCTGATTTTTAACAGCTTTATCTGCTGCGCTAGTAATTGTTATTATCTGAAAAAGTATTTAATGCATGTTTTTGCTACCTTTGCAGTTCGAGGGCTGTATTGAAATGAGCATGCCCAAAGTGTTAGTGGGCTACAAACGACCGCTGATTGATTCGGTGACCAACATATCCATCGATCAGTATCCCGAGTTCAAGGAGAGTGTACATCTGTGGTTCTACCTGAACATCGAGCCCAGCCACGATCAGACGCCCATTCAGGTGGCCGGACTTGCCTGCGCGGAGCTGCCAGAGCTGCAGCAATTCCTTGCAAATCGCCGCTTGGAGTTGCAACAGCTGCTACCACAGCCACAACGGTATGTGGATCCCTTGGTCTGCACGTCGCATGGCAAGCGCGTCTGCCTGACTCGTCTGCTCGAGCCGGTGCCCGTGCCACATCCGTTTCCAATGCCCAACAGTGCCCAGGTGGAGAATCTCTGTCGCTTTGTCTCGTTACTCAGTCCATTGCGCTCCAATTTGTATGCCTGCCAGAGCTTTCAAGGCGTTTGGCTGGACAATCAGACGATGCTCGACTGTACCTGGTGCTCCGCCAAGGACTTAGGTGTGCTGCTCTGTAACTATATGCTATCGCTGGGCCTGGAGTGCTGGCTGCTGCTTGGTCTGGCCTGTCCCTATGGCGAATGCACCTTTGTCCTCTTTCGACAGCCGGAAAACGCTGAATTGCTGCTTGTGGCACCAGCTACTGGCAAACAGTATCAGCTTCAGGATATTTTCTGTCCTCTAACGCGTGTCTACTGCATGGTGTCTCCAGGGAATGTAGGTGTAACGCCTATTAATCTCTACAAATATTAATAATAATCATATTTGAACCCATTCCAGATCTATTACAATATTCAGTCGGAGCTGCGCGTGAGCATGACTAATTTCAACGTGCTCGATGGAACCTGCTGGTTGCCGCTATTCAACAAGCGTCAGGTGGCACCGCAGGGCGGTATACACAAACTGGACTATGAATACAAGCAGAGCTATGATCTCATGCAGCTGCAGAAGAACATCGAGCGCAAGATAATGAAGAAGATCAGCGCCTGGCGCGCTACACGCAAGACCATTTGGAATCGGTGTGTTCTAAAATCAAGAATTAATACCTTAAGCTCTTGGTAAACAGTTAACTGATAAGAATCCATCCATTTTAGTGGCTTCCAAACGCGTTTGCTTCGCATACTGAGCGAAATGGAAAAGTTAAGCACTTTTCCGGGCAATCGCTACGATGAGCCCGCGTTCAGTGAGGAACTGGAACGGGAGTATCCCAACTACAGGGTAACTATAAGCAGTAGCTGACTATCCGTCTACCTGTTATCATAATACATGTGCTTCTTATCACAGCTCTACGGGTTCACTATCAACTTTAGCTACACGAATCTGGCAGCCATATCGGAGCGCATTCGCACCACTTGCATACACTACAACCACAACACATCGGTCGAATTCTGTGTGGCTGTGCACATAAATGCCTATGCGAACGATGTGCTGTCCGTCTGGGTGTTTCTGCTGTCGATAGTGCCACTGGTCGCCTGATTTCCAACTGCCTGACTTGACTGAACGCTATGACTCAGTATACACCCTTAATGAAAAAAATCACTAATTCCACAGTCGACTGACGTTTGCTTTTATTGATAAGGCCCGGTGTCTTAATAGATAATGCTAATCAATAAAAATAAAAGTTAAACATAACTACTTTATCAGTATACCGAAAAAGAAGAAATAACAAAAACGGAAAAGTATTTAACTCGATTTACAAAAAAATTTCATGATGATAACGCGTATATTTTTTGTGGCGTGTTTGGTGTGAGGTTTGTTTCTTTTGGGCCCGATTGGCCGATTGGTTGATTTGACACCGAGTTTAGTTCACCGCGCACCCTCAGACCGTGTAGACCGTGCACCAAACTTGTACCTGCAACTGGTGTGGCGATGTATGTGCAATTGGCCAATAAATATGCCCAACTAAAACGCTATGTCAAGTGGCTATTTAGTTTGTATGAACTGAACACACAGATTGCCATTTGTGAGCCTTGGGAGAAAGTGTTTTGTCGTAAGTAGTCAAGAGACAAGAGCCAACGCCAACAGAAAATGGCCAATAACCTGTTGGCCATTAACTGACGATTACCAACTTCTCCTCTGTCCGTGTTTGTGTTCTTTTTTTTGCTTGGTATCTTATCTATTTCGGTCAGGAGAGAGACAGGCAATGACTAAGTGCGAGTGTGTGCTTGTAATACTCATATTTCATACGAAAGCTAATAAATATATTCATTTTTTAAAAACCAATCTACCTCTTACAGATGTACTACTTGGCGTTTGCATGTCCCTAATACTGTTCGCCACATACGCCTATGCGCCCGGCTATTGTCTGCTGCTCCTGAGTTTTCTAATGCCGATCTCAAGCAATACGAATAATACCAATAATGTGGTATGTGCGCCGGAATCGGAGGACGGAATATGCAGTAGCAGTCATTCTTATCTTACGTAACAATATTAGGTAGTTATAGGTAACATTAAAGCATTATAAATTAATTAAAACCCTAAACACTATCTGCCTTATTACCGATTATTTCTGATTATTGTGGCCTTGACTGAAATCTTAATAGTCCGTTCATCATTCTTTGTCGACTTAGTTTTTAAGAAATGTTTAAAAAATAGTAATTATTATGAATAAACGAATGTACACAAATAAAAATTTATTGTATAAAACAATTATTTAGCACTGCTTTTGGTAGGTAATTTTGATTTAAAATTCCCCGCGCTAAAATATTTGGAGCTGCCACCTTTGAAAATTTCGCTCTGAAAGCCGAGTTGGCAGCGCTATGCTTACTGTTGCTGGCAACTCGAGTACAAGAAAAATCAACGCTGCGTGCAGCTGCAGGATTTTGTTTATAAAATAATTGTAAGGTAAACGTTTTATTAAATATGTCGAATGATAAACGCACTGTATATGTGGGTGGCTTAACTGATGAAGTGACGGAAAGACTGTTGAACAATGCGTTCATACCGTTCGGTGACATAGCGGACATACAAATGCCGGTTGACTACGAGTCGCAAAGACACCGTGGATTTGCCTTCGTTGAGTACGAGAATTATGAAGATGCCGCCTCTGCCATTGATAACATGGTGTGTACACGCTATGCATGTAACATGTAACAGTATAAAAAATGTGAGTTTTATTCAAAGAACGATTCGGAGCTTTGTGGGCGCACGATAAGAGTCAATTTGGCTAAGCCAGTGCGCGTGAAAGAGGACAGCTTCAAGCCGGTTTGGGCAGATGATGACTGGTTGCAGAAGCACGCAGGTGCCACATTACCTGCCGACGCGGAGGCAGAAGCGGCTAAGGATCAGGTGGAAACCCCCTCAACGGGTCCGGCAGTAATTGAGAAGTCCGAAAAGCGCAATCCACAGGTGTTCTTCGACATACGAATTGGCGGCAACGACGCTGGTCGCGTCGTCATGCTCCTACGTGCGGACGTGGTGCCCAAGACAGCAGAAAACTTCCGACAGCTGTGCACGCACGAGCAAGGCTACGGCTACAAAGGCTGCACTTTCCATCGCATCATTCCAGAGTTTGTAAGTAGAAAGTGTAAGTGGAATATCAGAAATACTAATCTGAACCCAATTCAGATGTGCCAGGGTGGAGATTTCACAAATAACAACGGAACTGGTGGCAAGTCCATCTACGGCAAGAAGTTCGACGACGAGAACTTCAGTCTTAAGCACAACAGCTTTGGAACTCTGTCCATGGCGAACTCAGGCAGCAACACAAATGGCTCGCAGTTCTTTATATGCACCACAAAGTAAGTTTACTGAAGGCAATTAAGAGTATTCAACCTCTGACATTCGCAATCCTTTATAGAACCGACTGGCTGGACAACAAGCACGTGGTCTTTGGACATGTAATCAGCGGTGCAGACGTTGTGCGTAAAATGGAGCGTTGTGGCAATAAATCCGGAACTCCATCTCAAAAAATCACAATCTACGCTTGCGGCGAATTAAAATAAACACGTAAAACCCAAATGAAAAAACTGATTTTTATCATAGAATATTATATTTTTTATTTATTTAATCAGAAACGAGTTTAGAATGGTAGTCATCCAAAGTTTTTGAAACTGAAACAAAGAAAGAAACAATTTATTAGTCGTATTGTGGTGTACAAAAGTAAATGCAATTATTTTAATATTTATAGATCAGTTGGGGAAAGAAGACAAGACAGCACGGCTTGGCTCAGTTGTTTAAAGCCCTTAAAGGGTGATTTCATCATTAAACAAGCTAACTTAAGAGTTTTCGTTAAATTTACCTTGAAGTCTTCAACGTCTATCCTTAGTTTGTAAACAGTACGGCAGTGGGCTGAAAATAAGTAAATTATGTATTAGTTTTGCTATAGTAAGAAAAAAAAATTAGTATAAAATATAAATTTGATCAGACAGGGAAAGTTTGACCGCATGGTTGTTTATGGGTTCTACTCAGTAGAGGGATCCTGATAAAGGATAGTTCATCAGCTAATTAGCAGTTTCTATTAAAATTTAAGCCAACTCACCTTTTTGGATTTATTTAGCTGAACACATGGTATTCGCAGCAACCAGTTTAAGAATCTGCAAATAAAAATATTTACTTAGTATTCTGTTCAACTTGTAAGCGACCTAAATAAATGTGTTGTGTTCAGACAGGGAAAGTTTGACCGCATGGTTTTTTATGGGTTCTACTCAGTAGAGGGATCCTGATTAAGGATAGTTCATCAGAGCAAAACTGTCGAGCAACAACTAAAGTCACAAAATATTACCTTTACGTTTCTTCAGGCAGTTTCCTGTTGGATAAAAGCAGTACTAAAATCTGTAAATAGAAGAAAGTCAAGTTAGTAAAGTTAATTGTCAAAATTCTGTTCCATAAACAGCAGAAATATCAGCTTCGAAAATTTGTAACATGTTCGTTTCTAATGAACTATACTGAAGTAACATCATGTTATTTTCTGTTGAGCTGTTTTCTTTATAAAGTCAAAAGATCTTACCTTATAGATCGTTCATGCACTGCATCCCCGAGCGTAATAGAGTTCCCCGGAGTATTTACTGTAATAGAAGTAGAACTTAATTAGCAATTTCAATAGCAATTGTTATGTAAACTAAAGTAAGTTTAATTTATCAGTATCCTTTTGGTTAAATTTCTGTGGTTGGTCAGCATAGCTTTCAGATTAAGTTTATCATCAAGATAGGAGACTAAAGTATGTTAAGAAAAAAGAATTTTAAACTTACATTTCTGTGCATCCACTTTTTAAACATATGCTATGATCTTGTGCCTTCATCGAACATTGAACTGCAATAAGAATTTATCAAGTTAGTTAATTGTCAAAGAGTTGAAATGATTTTACAGTATGCTACAGTTTGGTAGATTTATCAGTTACTTTTCTCCGCATTTTCTGCTCAGTAGAACGAAAGTTATGATAGATAAAGGTATTCATCATCTAATCAAGTCTGTAGCAATCATAATTAAAAATTTTCTTTACGTGCTTACCTTTAAAGCCAAGAGCTGATTCCATTTGACTAGCTTAGACAGAGCTGTAAGTAAAATATTTTGATTAGTCTTTATTTTCCAATAACAATTTACAATTTATGTTGATTAAAATTCAGTTGCAATAATTGCAGCCATGGGTTTTTTAATCACAGAAATCGTACGGTAATTACCTATCATCATATAAAAATTATACATTTGTATGCGCCAAATAAACTTACCTTAGCTTGACATAAAATAAGCGCATTAAAGCATTGGAATCTGCTGAGCTAGGTGCTCACGCCGGGATGCTGAAAACCAAAAGAAAAATCTTTGGTTAATAAGTGTCTGGCTAGTAACACAATTATATATTAATTAAAGATTGTCAGTTGCAATAATTGCAGCCATGGGGTTTTTAATCACGGACATCGTACGGTAATTACCTATCATCATATTAAAATTCAGTGTTTAGGCTATAAGCACAAATTAAACTCACCTTAGCTAGGCATAAAGTTTCCCCTTTGCCATTTTCTGGACGTCTTTCTGCAATTAGAGTAGTTTTGAGGTTAGTTTTGTCACGTGACTCATTTAAACGCATTTTATGATTAATTTTAGTTATCAGAATCCTTTTGGTTAATTTTAAGTTGTGAATCAACAGCACTTTGTTCAGATTGAACTTATCATCAGTAACAAATTAAACTGTACAATTTCAAGTTGAAAATCTTACCTTAGACTTGCAACACATTGAAGCCGGTTCTTCGCCACGTGCGCACTAGAGGGTCAGACAGCTGCAACAAAAAGAATGTCATATTTAGTACGCACGATTAACTTTTTAAAAAATTTCTTTACATTGAATTCAATCAGTTGGCCGTTCTTATTCTTTCCACAAGAAAAGAGTGATGGCAGCTCCCTTGCGAGAACACCATCACTCGACTCTTCAGAAAAAAGAACATTCATCAATTCAGTGTGGTTGCCATTATTGATTTTTCAACTATACTTACTTTTTCATTGCAATATGTTGTCGCGACTTAACGCTTTATGCCATGTTTGATCATTTAAAATCACAAAACTTTGACAATGTTTTTTGATGCTGGCAGTATAAACTGATTAGAAAATGTTTATTCATCTTTATAAATTACTGGAGCAACCCGCTCGCGGCCAATCTGACACAGGAAATGAAAGAATCTATTGAGCAGTGTGACGTACTAAGCCAACTGATAGAATACATTACCTAAATAATACCAAAAAAAAATGGCATAGTGGTTTTCCCGCCATCCCGCCCTTTTATTTTTAAGCAATGGTCCCACTTTTTTAAAAATACATTACCTAAATAATACCAAAAAAATGGCATAGTGGTTTTTACCTTTTATTTCTGGGCGCGGGTCCCACTTTTTAAAATTACCAACTTTTCAAAAAATAATTTAAATTTTGTAAAAATGGTATTGTCATGCACACTTGAAGTAAGGCATGTAATAAATTTAATTTTATTAACCCTTACTTAATGGCTTACGAAACTTTGAATAATTTGTCTTCCAATTGTATGGCCATGTCAATCAAAAATCCACATACCTCATTTAAATCCCTTGCAGTTCCCTTACCGAACAAATTAATTTTATAAAATGTTTATTAAAAAATGACGACTTTATTAAATTTAGCATAGCTCTTAGAAGGCCTTTACAACAATATGTTCAGTAAAATAGATACATATAAATATTTATATATATTAAAAGTGTACATATTACTCCGTTATTTCAATTTATTCCACGAAATTCGAAATTTTTGTTTATTCAAAAGGCATTCAAGTTTTTATCATAAAAATTTCAATATAAACTATCACAATATGAGAATTTCAGGACTCGTATTACTTATTGCTTCTGATCTAGATGATTGGTTTGAGTCAAACGAGCTTAAGCAATTCCTGATCCTAAAAATTTTGATATACATGTGTTTCTTAAATTTTTGTTAATTTTTTAAACTTTTTTTGTTGAAGACTTTTTTATCAATTTTTAATTTTTTTTTTTGTTTGTTTTGCTTTTTGTATATTGTTTAAAGTTGTACTTAATCATTTAAAAAATTAGATACATGCACATATAAAAATATATATATATATTTTATGGTAATTATTTATAAAAAGTTGCATGTTTCGGACGGACAGCTTAAAAATGTGTACAAACATATACATATTAAAATGCTGATTCTGTTTTAAAATACATGCAAGTATTTATTATAGTTCTTAGTCTAATTGTTTAACATTACATTTAAGGCCTAAATATAGGCGTATATAGCATATTTATGTGAGTTGTAAGGCGCATGCAATTGTTATTGTTGATTTGTTTGTGCGTGTTGATTGCTGTTGTCAAGGGATCTCAGTTCTTATGAATCAGCCTCAAATACACTTAGATAATTCCAGTGATATACATTTACTCGCATCTTAGTCTAGGTGAATGTAAGGGTATGAGGGTGGTACTATTATTAAATTACAAAAATACATTCTCTTATTCAATTCCTCGTTGAGCTTAATGTTAGATACAAATGGTATTGCTTTTGTTTAGCCACAAAACTGACACAATTTATAATATAGTTAAAATTAATTCGAATTTTATGTACGAGTACGAAGAAAACTTGTAAGAAATTACATAAACATTCAGTCTAACAAAATACTTGTACAGAATAATATATGTATATATATAATCGTTTGAATTTCGAGAAATATATTCGATTCGTGGGTGGGTTCGACAATCTCCAGGGCACAATCAAAAACTTTTGTTCAATATAAAACATAGCCAATTCTTGTGTGACCTGATTTATATATATAGTGTGATATGTAAATGTTTGTAAGCTCTAATAACTAATTACAAAATAGTTTATGTATATATAATTTCTATAAAATAAACATATAGAACTAATTGCACGCAGTGTCGTTACTGCGTTTAATTAATAAATTTAACTAAATCTTGACACTCACAAAAAATAAACTAAAGATAAGCACAACAGTTTCGGATACGCCGGACACGTTTCAAACGTGTCGTAAAACTGTTGCTGTGTCCAAATGTGGGTCGTGGGGAAGGGGGCGTGGCGATGTGGTATGGTGGGTTTACTACAACTAACTGCAACATAAACAAAGAAAATTCGACTAATTTTATGGTAATCTGGCCACCAAACAAAACGAGAACGTTGTGATGTGTGTGTGTGTGTGTTTCCCTACTCAAATGTAGGTGCGTTTCACTTTCGTCAGCGTTGACGTTTTACAGGGTAGCTCCTTTTCCAAATGTTCTGTGGAGTTCTTGCACTCGTGACTGCGATCCTTTTCAAGATCAAGATTTGCAGCCTTCTGTGTCGTACTGTATGTATTTGACTTGATTAACAAATTAATGTCCTTGCTGCTGTTCTGATGCTTAAATTGCCTATAAAGAAAGTTTTGTCAATTAATAAACTAAAATATAACTATTTAAATAACTTATAAGCTTACGTTGGTTTGCCAAAATGATTATGATGGCTGGCATCCAAACGATTCTGATTGCAAGTCTGCTTCATTTTGATGCCCACAAAACCGCCCAAAGCGAAGGTGAACAAGAAAGCGAACACAATGATCGTTGTGATGTAGTCTGGTAGCGTGGAGGCCGTCTGTAGTTCATTGACAACAGCTATTGACTTTTGTGGATCTGGAGAGAGCAGAGATTAATGATAACTTAGCTTTAACATTTGGAAACTCTAGTACTTACCATGCAGACTGGTCATAACCTGTTCGGGGTCAACGGATGCCTGTGGAATTTTGTTCTCATCTATGTAATCGTTTAGCGTAAAATCGACGCCAGCTCCTGTGGGCTGCTGATCCATGCTCAGGATTTTCTCCTCAGGAACGCCACTCACACTCGCATAGTGAAGCTTCTGTGCCTCATCCACCTGTGATGGCGCCATGGTCACAATAACTGGATCTGCAGCGGTTTTCGGGCATAGATAAGCTGCTGCCTTCTTGGTCGTGTTGAGACTTTGTAGATATGTCTTGGTGCCAAACTTGTGCTGGCTGGAGGCCAGATTCTTGCATTCATGCGTCTGCAAATCCCAGGCACAGTTTGGATCCTGCAGGCTAAGACAGCCAAGGCAGTCGACAATGAGGGAACAGTGATGCAGTGGCACTGTCACCAGCCGTCCATCGCTAACCACGACAAGGGTGTTCTTCTTCGAAGAGATGACCAATTCACGCACGGGTGTGCCCAAGGGCAGTACCTGCATCTCAGATATAACCACTGTGCGCAGGCGATCAGTGTTATTTGGATGCAGTGTCATTGTGTTGATGAACTTTGTGACTTTGCCATCATCGGTGCCACTGTAGACAACGTCATAGTGATTGCCATTCAAAGCACGCACTTGAGGATCAATCGCAATGGCTGTAAGTCGATGATGAAGATTCACTTTTGTTAGCAATGGACGACTGTGCACTGCAGGCACAGCGCTTTCCATTAACGGATGGTTCTTGATAAAGTTCACAGCAATGCTGGTTAGAGTACGGGAGTCATCTACACATTGGCCGGGACGTGGCTTAGGCACCTGGGCTTGCTCTACGGGTAACCAATGGGATTGCGAATCCTTTTGGGACTTGAAGTCACCATCAAAAGCAGCCAAAATGTCATCTACTTTGAAAGCACACACCGCCGAGCCGGGAATGGCATTCACCGAGGTGGTGAACACAGCATAAACCAAAGCATTGGGACCGCTCTCCACAATGGGACTTATGGCCTCTGTGGGGAAAAGATCAAGGATTAGTTTAAGTCAGACAGCAAAAAGAACCAGCAACACTTACGTATTTCATCAAAGTAGAAGGGGAACTCCCCAGGCACCGAGCAGTTAAGCCGCGCCTTGAGGAAAGACGTCCAGCTCTTGCCATGATTATAGGGTCCACCGCGATCGTTCTTGCAGACACGACCGACACGCGAGTAGATCGCTTTGCCAAAGTTCATGTGCTCCATGGAGAGCTCCCGGAAGAAGAACAGCACAAAATCATTGCGCTCGATGGCGCCAACAAAATCCGGTTGATTCAGTTGCTTGAGATCATATTGCTCCGTGCGAAGATTCTCGCGATAGATCAATGGATCGCCACCGGAGAAATCTGCCACGGTAGCGCTGTACAGCTGCCCATCGGCAAAGGCATAAGTGCTGTTGTGGGCGGGGCTATAGGGGCAGAGACCCTGTGCCTCAACATCCCGCGTTATCTCATATCGCATGCTATTACCGGTAGCTGCATCTAATGGTGCATCTGATGCCTGTTCGCTGGGCGCATAGTGGCGACAACGTGGCTTGTACGAGTTGGTGCCACAGAGCAGGAATTGACCATCGCTGAGGCGGGCAAAGACACGCAAAAAGTTGTGGCAATCCCATTCGTGTTTGCCCTTTAACACGCAGAGTTCACGATCTGCTCCCGAACTGGTCCACACCAAACGACTGTTCTCCTTCAGACCTTTCATGCTGATGTTGTAGATGACATCCCTGAGAGAGAGAGATAGAGAGGGGGAAGGGAAGAGAAAGAAAGACAATCGAATTAATCGTTTAATTGCCAAAGCTGTTGACGTGTGCTGCTAAAAAGTGCTGCCTTTTAAGCCCTTTTATAGCTAGATGTAGCAATAGACAAATCTAGCACTTGTTAGACTTGCCTTTGAGTAGACTGAGTGCTACAAAAATAATATAAAATTGTTATAGTCCAAAGACAATAACAATCATGGCAAAAACTGTTAGTAAAAAATTATAGTATTTCATTAACTAGTCATAATCTTCATTAAAATATAAGCTTCAGCCCTAAAGTATTTAAAAACAAGGTACTTTAACTTTTTATCTAAAAACTAATTTTAAATAGCTTCTTTTTTATAAGCAATATATTTTATAATCACACTCGCTATTTAAGCTCATCAAAATTCTGACAGCACTGCTGCTTTCCGCTAATAAAGTAAATTGCTAGACAAGTCAAAAGGAGGGAGAGAGAGAGGGTGAGTGTTAGAGCGAAAGGGGGGAACACAAAAGCTGCTCAACAGTTTGCCAAGGTTATTTTTGTGCTTGTTTTTTTTATTTTGCGCTTTTCGCAAATAATTAGAACTGGTATATAGTACTAAGTAATTACATATGCAATTTCATTAGCTTTTTTTTATTATTTCTAATTATCTATTTATGCTCATGTTCTTTTAAGAGATACTTAGTTGCTCAGACTAAACAAAAAACCTAATAACACGACTAAGATTCTTATTCAATTATGTTCCTTTGTTCCAGCTGGACAAGATCTATCATTAGAACACGTCAATTGTATTTTCTCAGAGTATTCATAGAATATATCTATGCTAGATAGTCAAGTTTTTTTGTTAAACTTTTTTACTCGCATCTTATAAAATAAAAAGTGTAATTAAAGTTTTTTGTTTAAAGATTTTGATTAATTTGAATACGTGAATTTGAAAATGTGTTATCTAACTATACAAATGGTAGGCAAATGAGCCATAGATGGCGCCACATAGAGCTGCTAGCACTGTACACAAAATGTTTGGCTAATATTAATGGATTTTTAAGATATTGTTTAAGAGTTACCGCAAAACGTTTTCTACATACAAGTTATATCTTAAAAAACCTAATTGTGGTTAGCTCTGTAAATTTTGTTTATTGCCTTGTAAAAAGTATTACTAATAGTGCTGATTATTTCGCTATGTACATGGAAAAATTCATTTTTCGCCTAGCTGACTACTTCAAGCGAATGACAGGGAAAATTATAAAAATAAATAAACAAGTTGTTGATTAGAGTTCTGGAAGTAAAAATGCTTCCAGGAAAGCGAATAGAGAAATGCGAGATTTGCACTTGCAGCTTTTATATAATATTGTATTTGCTCAAAAACTTAAAAGCAACAATAACAACAACAAAATACCAGAAACTCGTAATTTCAATGGCGCGTTAATTGTTCCACGAATTGTTCACTTTGCCATTCCTGTTGTGTTGTTGCGATTTATTTACTTTGTATAAACATTTTAGCCAACTCGTGCCAATAATGTGGTAGAAAACAACAATACGAAACAAAACAATGTTTATGCATGCAACTCAGGTAGATAGAAAGGAATTCATTGTGCTCTATAGTATATATGTTCATGTATATGGCAATCGATTCATTCAAATATGGATCTCAATCACGATACTCACTTTGCACCCACGAGAACACTCTCATCATTGTGATCCAATATCTTATAATAGTCCGTTGTATTGCCAAAGAAACTGGCCGTCACTTTGTCTGCAACTGAAATGGAAAATGCGAATTTAATTAGCAAATAATTATAAACAATTTGAGTGCTTAAATAATACTTAAGCTAAGAGTCTTGAATTGTCTGTGGCTTTGTTAGCTTTCAAAACGGTACACAAAATTTGGCTAAATTTTGGTATTACTCAGGCGGATGTTAGATTGAATAATAAATCCTTATCAAGACAACCACAAAGCAAATCAAAATATTTAAAAACGACATTGAATATCTTATAGTAGATATAAATAATCGTAAAAAGCTGAGCTTGAAAACTACGACATTACGATGTACTACGGCGTAGTACTGTTTCGGGGGCAACAATTAGTGTAGGGCCTTATGACATGCCCCACTTTGATGGGTTTCGGTTGCTTCAGAGGAAACGCTAATTTGTTGCAAGCATAGCGAAAAATTGGGCGCGATAAGCAGTTGTGGTTGTGTTTGTGGTTGCGGCTGATCTGCGGACCAACAACTTGTTCACGATGATAACAAAACAAATGACACAAATAAACAATAACAATAAGCAGCTATAAATGCATGTTACATATAAAATATATAGAAACTTACTCGTTTGCAAATCGGGTCGCACATCGGGCATCCAAGCATCGACAGAGACGCGGCAGATGAAAAGGCAGCAAAATACTGTATATATGAACATTGCTCTCTTTTTGCTGGGTTTATGTAGATATCTTCTACTACTACTGCTTCTTAGGTCAGTAATTAGCATTGTTGTTGTTGTTGTTACTGCTGCTGTTGTTGACAATGATCGCTGAAGGTCTCTTGACGTGTTTTACTCAACTGTGTAGAATCAAGTATTTTCAATTAACTTTGCACACTTGAAAACTGTTGAGCCAGGCTTCTTTTTTCTGCTTCTGCTTCTTTTTTGTATTTTTCAAATTTTCTTGATGATTCAGCAGCGTTTGCCAATCGCTTGGTCAGTGCAGCTGCTCACAGACTGAGTGGTGCTACTGCTAGTACTGCTGGTGGTTGGTGGTGGTGTTGTTGGTGCCAATGGGGCTGGTCTGACTGGTTTTAATCACTGCAGTTTGTCATACTGATTGCTGCCATTCTCGTGCCAGTTGCTGCAGTCACTGCCGCTGCAGTCACTAGCATTATTTTTCGTTCTTTCTCTGCTCCTTTCTTTTTTATCATCAATTGTTATTGTATTTATAACAACATTCGCAATGTTCTTTAAATTAATGCTATTAGTTGATGTACTCAAATCAAAACGTCAAAACCTGCAATAAGATGGATTAAAAAAATGTTTAGTTGCTTGAAATAGTTAACAATTAACTGTGGGATGCCAGTGATTTGATTTGTTAACTTAAGCATTTCACTGACTTCATTTAGTAACATTTAATTGCTATATTCAT
Source organism: Drosophila dunni (assembly GCA_018152125.1). NCBI lineage: Eukaryota > Metazoa > Arthropoda > Insecta > Diptera > Drosophilidae > Drosophila > Drosophila dunni. The sequence goes on along the minus strand of JAECXC010000339.1, from coordinate 7,492,997 downwards.
TAAATTGAGCAATTTTATTTAGAGTTTAGCTCATCGTAAGAACTACATATTAGTTTTAGAAGGTCAATGACAAAGTTTAACGCAATTTGATGCTCAAATTGCTGACATTAACTGCTTAGTTGTGTATTTTGTATGATTTATCTTTTTCTAAAGCAATTATTAAATCAGAATTATGATGGCATTTAAGAAAACAATTATAGTTAGGGAAAAGTGGTGTCCAAAACATTTCTGCTAATTTCAAGACTTGTTTTGTTATTAAGTATAATTTCGCTGGACTTTTGTTGTTTCCACTTTCTTCTTGTTACATATTATTACCGAATTTGAAAGACTAATTTCACTTGTGTAACAATGAAACTTGTTTTTGGGTCTTCTTGGTTTTTTTTATTTTTTATGATTATTGCTACTGCGATTGTTTTGCGAATTCTCCACACACTTTTCACACTTTCTTTGGTATTAGCTGCTGCTGTAAGCGTTCAACAAACCGAACCACACGTTTGGCGAACTCGTCGTGCACTGAAAGCGGCGAACACAACAAAAGTGCAAATTGAGCCGACGGCGAACGATCAAAAGACGACAAGCATGAAAAAGAAACGACAACAAACTAAGCGACACCCACACCCGCACACAGACACGCACACGCTCACTCAAAAAGGTTTGTGAGCACAGTTTAAGAAGCACTGCAGATATGTTGTCACGCTCACTCTTCGTCTCTTTCCTTTTGACAGTTAAAGGCACCTACTCGCATGCGAGTTTAAATACACTGCACGACGCTATCACTCTCAAATGTTTGCCAGTCGCATGCGGTTTTCCTACTCATTTTGAAGGCTTCCAATCACGAAGGTTTGTGAGTCGCATGCGAGCAGTTAATTTCCTTTTGTCCCTCATTTTAAAGACTCTCACTCAAACAGGTTTAAGAGCCGCTTTAGTGGAACACAGTTTAAGGGACACTGCAATGACACTCTCTCTTTTCTTTTGTCACTACTCATGCACCACCCCCTGCATGTGTCACGCACCGTTTCCCGCGTCCTGTGGCTCAGCGGTTTTTCTCGCATGATTCATAGTTGTGAATTTTCCTGCTTTTGTTGGAAATCACGTGCGGTATTTTCCGTCAATTTTCGTCGTTCCCATTCTCTATTGGTTATCTAATCGGCTATGCCGTTAACATATCAGGACGTGCTCTCCTGCAAAAGGTGCTCATCACACGTTCACACACACACAAATACAACCACACCCATACACTAACTACCACACGTTATTTCCATGTGTGCTGTTCAGGTTTTTTATATTACTCGCAGGAAATTTATGCTGCAGTTTCTCACGCCTCGTCGTAGGTCACGCTTGGACAACTTTTACCTACGCGAAGCGACTGATCTTCAATAAATTACTTTATTGGCCAACTGAAGGTCACAACTTGTCTCGTCTTGGTCTTGGTCAATGAATTTGTGTCTGTCTACAACCATCGCTTGGTATCATTTTTCCAGTTCATAGTTTAACAGCAACAACGTGAAGTTAGCGGTGGCAGGTCAAGTGACCCGACAAAACTCTCTGTCTGTCTCTTACCTCTGCCTCTCTCTTCGTCTCTTGCTCGAACCATTCGATGGGTCGGTTTTGTAATGTGTCAAATTATAGGGGCTGGCAATTGGCCTTAAGAATAGTGTATGATATGCGAGGGTCTTTCCAGAGTTACTACCTACAAGAAACATAGTGAAACAAACTAACCAATTAAAACAGCTCAGTGTAAAAAATAAACACCTGAGAGACGTGTCTTTAAGTAGCCAAGAATTAAATGGTTTTTGTACTAGCACAAACTACAGTAGCCCCCAACGAGTTTAATATATTTTACGTAATTAAAGTAAAAACTATTAAAGTTTTTCTTATGCTTCAAGTGTTTCTAAACGTCGTAATTCTATAAAAATAAATAATTTTTATTACTTTACCACTTTAGTTATTTGCTGAGCTGCCCTCGTTCAAACGCTGGATGTCTGACGTCTGAATAAATATTATCAATTTCATATTTTTGTTTAGCTCTCAAGTTTCAGAAGCCCCATTTAGTTCAATGCCAGCAAGTGCGTTCCGCTTTCGGCTGCTTTTGGCGGACCAGTTAATTATGCTGGTTCTAATTAATGATTGGCTTATGGTTACCTAGAATAATAACCGTCTAATTACGGGAGTACAGCCAATACGTTTTTTGTACGCTTTTCCCACAATTTCCAAATTTTCTTAACCGATAAGCACCCAGAGATGTGCCTGTCCGTCCGTCTGTCTGTCTGCCTGTCTCTGAGATAAGCAACTTCATCAAGATAACAGTAAAATGTATGTCACGTTTAAGCCGTTTGTTTATAATCATACCGCATTTGCTGCTCACAGCGTGGAGTGGGAAATACGAGCGTCTTTCCGTCTTAGTAGATAGATAACTGGCTCAATGCTGGTCGGGGGAAGTACGTGCTCTATAAGAAATTGATTTCTGCGTATGGTTATTAGACACACACATGCTATATTGGCATCTACAGCTATGGTCACATAATTGGCACAAAAAAAATGTGTATTTTTAAATGTAAATTTTTTATTAAATAATAGTTATAAGGAAAATATATTCGGTGGCATTTTCAAGCCCACTTAGTTAACTAATGAAAAAAAAAAAAAAATTTTAATTTTAATAACAACAACTTAAAAAAACTTAAAAATTAAAAAAACAAATCAAAAATTTCCTGGTCACATAATTGGCACACTTTTAAACTAATTATTGTTTTTCTAAAACTAACTATAATTAATCAAACTAACTAACTAAAAACGGCTCTTAAATATATTATTTAGTACTGTAACTATATTTTTCGATGACAGCTTGACATCTTCTGCTCCTAATCTCCACTAGCTTCTGGCACTTGACCTTGGATATTGAATACCACGTTTCCTTGAGTCCAGACCACAATTCATCCAATTTTTTTGAATTCTTTATCGTTATATAAATTATAACTTCATTCCACAGAGTTTCGATGGGGTTAAGGTCTGGACTTTAAGGTGGCCATGCCATAACCTGCTGCTTTTCCTTCTCAAACCACTCTTTAACGATCTTTGAAGAGTGTTTGTGGTCATTGCCCTGTATGATCGTCCACTTCACAGGCATGTTCTCAAAGGCATATGGTTTCATATTGTTTTTAAAAATGTCCACATACTGAAACTTGTTCATTTCGCCATTAATTCGAACGAGCGGGACCACACCGTGCCAAGAAAAAGCACCTCAACATATGCTTCGACCTACTCCATGTGTAATGGTCTTCGTAGTGTACCTAGGATTGGGCACCCGACTTTTTGGATGACGAACATATATTTTCCCATCAGGACCCATTCTTTTAATCTTCGTTTCGCCACTCCAGAGCACATTTTTCCAGAATTGGACATCTTTCGCATTGTGGGCCTTTGCGAGGCTCATTCTTTTTTTTTAAATTCCCTTTTGACAAGAGCGGGGTCTTTCTGCTCATGCTTCCAAATAGTAAATTTTCATTCAGGTGTCTCGATACAAGTTTTTGGGATACGTTTAAGTGATATTCGTCATTTATTTCCACCATAATCTCACGGGCAGACCTAAAAGGATCACCCATGCTCTTGCGTGCTATGGCCTTATCAATGAAGGGGTCAGTCTTCCTAGGCTTTGGATTCCTGGTTTAGGTTCCATTTAGGTATATTGGACTTGTTTTTACTAATTAAAGTGCAATATAGACCATCATCCTCAAAGAATCCATAAGCCGAGCTATTTCTCCTGGCTTTTTGTCTGATTGACTCAACCGGTAAATCAATCGCCTTTCCTCTGTGGTGCAAGTCTTTCCGCTACCCATATTTTAATTATTTACATAAAATTAGTATTATATAATCGAAATATACAAAAATATTCGACAAAACCAGATTTTTTTTCAAGAAAAATGTCATTTTACAAATTTTGTGCCAATTCTATGTCCAGCTAAAAATCTAAACTATGCTACAAAAATACAGATTAAAAGAAAACCATGAGAACTAACGGAACAATTAACAGTTATTTTTGAAGAGAATGACTCAAAGAAAAATAGTGCATACACAAATTTGAAAAAAATTTGACTAGCCGTTGGAAAAAAAATAATTTAAAAATTAACATTTTTTTGTGCCAATTATGTGACCATAGCTGTATACACGAGTATTAGGTATTCTACTAGTGAGTGTGCTGGAAACCTGATATTTGATACTCTACACTATGCCAACCTGTTTGGCCAGTGGGCGTTCAGTTGGCCAATACGTAGTGGCAGGTACAACAGGTGGTGCTGATGCTGGTGCTCGTGCTGGAGCTGCTGCTGACACCTGTGCTTTTGCCTTATAAATTGCTTCGTTATCCGCAGACTTATTGGCTACACTAAGTCTGTTTCTGTTTCTGGTTCTAAGTATATATTATTGCATATTTCTGCACCGTTTTGCAATCAGCTTTAAGCTGATTTTCAAAATGTATAGATGCGCAGACTTTGTTTACATTTAGCTTAACTTTAATCAGAATCTGTATTTAAAAGGAGGTAGAGGGTTTTGTCAATATCATAAGCTATTCCAAACCAAATCACAGTATACCATTGAGCTTATGATACAATTTGGTAAGAAAACTATTGATTATGATGGTAATTTTAGCTTAAATAATTGCTTACAAACGAGTACAGGGTCTTTTACATCTGGCACGCTCCACTGTAGCTATTTTTATAGTTTAAGTTTTTAAATAAATCAAAGAAGTTGAAACCCAAGTTAAGTTGTCACTTTTAAATGGATAAGTTTTGGGCTTTTACTGATTTATAGCACGACTTGAGTTTGTTGATTCTCTTGTCTCGTTGTTGACTACTTAAAGTGGTTTGTTTTTTATTGCTCTTTTAATTTTTTTCATTTCTGTTTTTTTGCCTCTTATCATTAGTTTAGTTCAATGCACTTTGAGACTTCACTTGCTTTTTCAGTTCTTATCCCACGGAACAATCGCGTGTACTGCGGCAACTATCACTTTACTTCCGATTTGTTCCCAACGCCTACATGATTCACACACACGCAAACACACACACACACACACACATACAAGCATTAATTTTGTTTGTATGTTTTTTGTTAAACCTGTTTAATCAACAGGCGATTCTCATTTTATTTTCAACGGAAGCGTAGATGATTCAGAAGCGTCTGATCTTTAAAGTGTAACAACAAATTGAATATTTAACAAGTTGTTGAACAACAGTCACAGCAACAAATACTATAGATCTTTAATAATCACATCATATATGGTGCGACTAGTTTTTCATTCATTCACAAAAAGCTAATAAATTGAACGTGGGAGTTTTCATTTGAAGTTTTCGAACGCGTTTAAATCAAACAATAAACAAAACTATTTAAACAGTTTTATTTAATACAAAACGCACACACACTCACACATAGGCATGTCAATGTATGCATTTGGGGTATAGACCCCAGGGGGAGGGGTGCGAAGACTCGGGTTTGAGGTTAAGTGGGACACGCTGCGCGTTCTACTTTGAGCTGCTGTCGCCGCTTTTTTGACACTTTGACTCTTGACGCGTTAGAAGCTTTCAATCGAGTTTGTTGTTCGTACTTTTTATATTGTTTTTTTTTTATATATATATTATTTTATGGGCGTTGTTGCTGCGACTGCTATTCGCACTTATTTGAATTTGAGTTTTCGTTACCGTTAGTTGTCTACTTTTCGTTCAGTTGGCAATATGCGTTTGAGCTCCCGAGTCCAAACCGAGTTTGTGGAACGACGCGAATTGATTATGCTGCTAATTTATTAGATTTTCTACTCTCGCAGCAAGCAGTAGCAAAGCTAACTCGTTTTCTGCTGTGCTGCCTTTTACAGTTCTTGGCCAGACACTCACACTTTGGTCACCGCCTCGACGATGGTGTGCTAGTGTGTGTGCGATGGTGGGGGGAAAACAAGTCCACCAATTCACCTGTAGAGCTGTGTAGCGCGTCGTATAGTTTATTTTTTTTTATTTGTATTTTATCTCTTACTCTCTCACTCTCTGTTGTATGTTTCGATTCGGTTGCTTAGCCTCCACTTTAGCACTTTGCTGCTGCTTCGCCTCCAACTACTTGCTGCTGTTTACAGCGCGTTACAAACACACTCACGCACACACACACACACACGAGCGCGAACGTAAAATTTATGTATTTTCTTGTATTACTCGTTTTCAAGCTTATGCTTCATGTTTGGTTTGTTTATACATGTGTATGTATATGTATGCATGCATGTGTGTAGTTGTTGCTGCCGTTGTACGTTGTATGTGCATAAATTAAAAGAGAGAAAAACACACGTCTGTACACAATAAAAACCTGTTTGTTGCTTGACTCTGAGTGTGGGTAAACGCAACGCGGCACGGAACGCGGGGGTTGTACGCTTGAGTTGGCTTTGTGGCCGTAGTTTTTTGTGTAGTAAATGCAACAGAAGTCACAATAGAATATATTTTAAACACTTTTCATCCATTTAAAAATCACATTTCGTTAGAGCTTTTATGCCACTTGTATAAGGTGCATCTTTGTGCATCCCTTAAACTCACCAAAATTCATAAATAATGCACAAATAATTATCAAATTAAGCAAAAAACACGAACTCCAAAAAAAGTATACTCTTTACACTACGGCGGCCATTTTGCTTTGGGTTGTTTGGTATACGATAGTGGTGGTCAATGGTTCGATATCATATTTATCGAAATCAGTATGCAGCGAGTTGGCAGCACAATGCTTAATAACAAAAAATGTGGTCACACTTATTTTACGACGATATATCGATGACTTTAAACCAACCACCCCCGCAGAAAATACACCGAACATGGAAAGTGTAAAGTTATTTACGTTAAAATGAAAGTATTTAATCAATAAAGTGCAATCAACCGCAAGACCAGAACGCAAGTACATCGCAACGAAGATGGCTACAAAGTAAGCAATTTATATTTTGCATATTCTCCAATTGAAAAACTGCATTGAATTTTCCGTCCGCGAGTGTGTATGTGTATGTAGCAGTATTTTCGTGTTTGTGTATGCCGTGGGTGCATGTGAGGGTATTTTGCTGTGTTTGTTTTAAGCCGCAGCCTCTGCGTTCGTCCAACACACACACACACACCAAAACATTGATTAAAAAAAGAAGCCCAACAATCTGCCGATAAGTACAATAACAAATATATATTTATGTATAAGAAAATAAATCTCTGTGCTCACTGACGGATCACGCTATAGACAAAACTATAAGTCGTAGAAAGTTACAGTTTCGCACAGCATACAGTTATAATACGATTATTGGAACATTTTGGCATGCAAATATTTAATTGTTTTTGAAAATATTTTAGCAAAGAATATGAATATGTAATTTGACCATCTTTAGTTAGGATATTATACGAGCTATTCATTGGAACAACAGGTGGAATATTTACTTTCAGTATGATAAATTGTTAAAATTATAGTTTGTTTGTTTGTGGACAAATAATTACTATATTTTACCGAATAGAGGTGTCAAAAAAAGTTATATAAGACTTTGTGACGTAGTGTATAAACCGTTTATAAAAAGATTTATGTTAAACTACTGATATTGAATTAGCGAAAACTGGTTCAACATGCAGTACCGTTTAGATGGTACTAAATATATATAGCAGCTCCCAGTATATCGGAAGTTAGTTGTTTTTGGGCCATTCGCTGATTCGAACTGGAATAATGTTTAGCGCAGTAAGTTTTCCGCCTTAAGTTCTTTGTCAGTATTCTAAAACTCTTTTAGACGGTTTTACTTTTATTGGCCAACTTGTCGTTTGTCTTAGCTCGATCTCTTGTACCTTCTGTATCTGTTCACATTGACAATGATAACGTATTCGAATTAACACCCTCGAAAAATGGGTACTCATTAAAGTAAGTTATAATTTTAGAATCGCAATTTAGAGTCTTTATTTAGCATATCTTCTGTTGCTTAGTTCCCTACATGAGACCGGATATCTTGAGCAGAATGTGATAGAGACCGAACCCGGTGAACTTAAGGTGTATGGCACGTACTTTCAAGGATTCCACGGTCCCAGCGTTTATCACCTGATAGTCACCTATGTAGCGGATCGCAATGGATATAGGGCTAAGTATAAGTTTTTCAGGCGAGGTGGTCTTGCAGAAACGCTCTCAATGGGTTGCCTTAGGGCTTGTACAGGCTAAAATACTGGACTGTTTACTTTAATCAAAACGGTATTACATATGACTAAAACCTGAATATCAGTACATCCGTTTCGATATGCGCTTTTAGAGGTGATAAATGCTGTCACATTAAGACATTTCTAATCTTGTTGCGTAGTGAATAAAATGATTTCAAGAAGATTTCAATGGCTAAATATTAACATTATATGTGCAAAAACTGGTTCAACACGTTATATGCAGTACCGTTGATTATTAAAGCATGCCTGCATCTTGAAGTCATCTTTCTACTAAATATATAAAAGAGTTGCTAATATATTGAAATCTAGTTGTTTTTGCGAATCGAACGGAAACAATGTTTAGCGCAGTGAGTTTATCGTCGAAAGTTGTTGGCCAGGATTCTAATATTCCTTTAGACGTTTTTACTGCTGTTGGCCAACATCGTGTTTGTTGCAGCGCGATTTCTGGTACCACCTCTGTCTGTTCACATTGATGATTACAATGATTATGAATTAAAACCATCGGATGGTAGTTATACATTTAGGTACATTTCGTGTACCCCACAACTGCTTTGGATTATTGATCTTCTAATTGTGCGCCGCTTAGGTCCAATCATGACTCCGGTTTTCGTGCGGATAAAGTGGAGGAGATTGAACCCGGTGAACTTAAGGTGAATGGTGTGTATTCCCAGGTTTTTCGTGACTCCCAAACTGTTAGCGTAACTGTTACCTACGAAGCTGGTCGCAATGGATATGTGGCTAAATACAAAATATTGGTTGTACAGCCTCCTACACCAAGGCTTCCAGCGAGTTGCCTTAAAGCGTGTACTGGTTAAGCCTTTGCCGAATAAAGCACAAATCATAAATGATTAACCGCTGTACTTACTTGATGAAACAGCTTTTTAAAGACCGAAATCTTTATTATTAAATCAGAGTTTTTAAAAATTCATGGTTCTGACAAACATTCTGAATTTGATGTAAAAATTCAGATTTCATTAGCAAAAAACTTAAGTCAGTTAAATAAAATTTAATTCTGTGATTATGTTTGCTTAATTATTTATGAAATGCTGTCACAGATCCGAGAGTTGGTGCTAAAATGCAAAACGATTAAATGAAATTAATTTTAGCTTTTTATAGATTTTTTTTCTTTAAACTAATCACCTCTTGAGATCGGCTTCCAATTGACAAGATGAGTAAGCTAGCAATTTCCCTTCGTGCTATTCGGTGGGAGGATTTTTTGCTGTCATTAGTTATAATTTGACTTAGCTGAGGTTTTTGTAAACTCACTTCACTCCCAGAGTGAGAACTGGTTTTCTCACCACATGTTCTTTTAAATGTGAGAGCGACTGTGACTGAGAAAGTCAGTTGCGATTGGGATTCGTGTAGGTTAAAATGTCGATAATTCTAAGATCGGTGAGTTATTGAAATAAATCAATAAATTTTGCTGTACATAATGGAATTCCGTGTATTATAATCTTTAGCCGATTTTAGTACTTTTTGCCAATTTTGCTCTTGTGGCGTGTGCATCTCTAGTTCCGCGTATAAATAATCAAAATGGTTTCCAACTGGACCCACTTGAGAATGGATATCATTTGAGGTACGCTTCTGTCTGAAAGTCATTTTATATTAATTAAAGACTTTAATTAATTGAATAACTGTCATAGTGTTCAACAAGCGGATAGAGCAAGCTTCAGAGATGAAACTGTGCAGGAGGTTTCTCCCGGTGAACTGGAGGTAAACGGAGCCATTAATCAAGTATTTAAAGATCCGAATGGCTCCCTAGTGGTAACCTATACGGCGGGTCGCAATGGATATGTCGCAAAGTACAGTTATAGCAATGGCCCACCCACACCGCCGCCAGTATTCCCCCTTTTTCTAAGTGCCAAATCTTTAATGGCCGTAACTGGTTAAAATCTGTATAACCTTGTAACTTTTTTCAAATTGTATGCATTTCTAAAACATGGGGTTTTATTTAATTGACCAGCCTAAAAGTATGCTTCAATTATTTACAACTACAATTGGCGCCATTAATAAAGCCAAACTAATATAAAAGCTATCATAAACAGCTAAACTTACCATAAACTTGCTCTAATAAAAGAAAATGTTTGTAAAATTAAAAGTTCTAGTGGTTTTTAGTAAATTAAGTAATTTTTTAGTAAATTAAGTAATTAAAGCTCTGTCTAAAAGTAGTTTGCAGCTTTTAAACAGCTAAAAAGGCAACAATGTTGCTAATCCGATCCTACCTCAATCTTGTGCCGCTCTCTGTCTCTCACAGCCGCCGTACTGAACGATAATACATATTTGATACGTGAATTGACCTTGTTATCGATATCGATTACAGCTATTGTTGTTAATTGTGGAGAATGACATTCAAATTGCCAGCACTTGCTATGACTTAAAAATTCATGTTAGTTGAACCAGAGGGGCAGTAAATGAACAGCGTAATAAATGCCGATTTCACCCACCTTACACCGACCCCTCCACCTGCTCAGCTCAATCAACGCGAAGCGTGAGCGAAATTTCAAGCAATGCTGCGACACTGTTTGTGCTTTGCACCTCATATCATAAAATATTTATCAGCCAGCTAGCCAGCCAGAAGCAAGCCCTCCAGCCAGCTGGCAATTCAGTTGAGTTTCTGTGCCATTGGCGTGTTGACTGCTATTATCAACGCAGCGAGGGATGTGATAAGCTTAACACGCCACGATGCAGCTTTTGGCTTGACTTATCCAACACTTTCGGAATTCCTCTCACTCTCTGCATCAGCCTCTGTCTCTGCCAATCACTCTACTTCTCTCTCTTCATTTATTGCTCTTGCAAAATGTTTAAAGAGTGGCGCAAGCCAAGGCACAAGCGCTGGCAGCAGCAGCAAGAACAACAACAAAAGCTGCAGCAGCTGCGACGTCGCATGCTCGACAGGTGCTCTCTCTCTCTCTCTCTCACTCTCTTTCTTAAACTGTGTGTGTGTGTGTGTGTGTCAGTGAAGCCAAGTGCGCGGCGCTAAAGCCGAACAAGCCAACCAAAACAAATTACAATTGTTACGATTCGGAGGTAGAGTTGTGGCTAAACCTGAAAAAAGCTAAATTGCCAGCACTGTTATGTGTGTGTGAAAGAGAAAGAAATTCAAAGTGCTCCCAATTTAATTTGTGTTTTTTTTTTGTTTCTGTTTCTTTTCCGCAGAGAGACAATGATTGTGTTTGTCTACGACACGGAGTGCTTGAAGGACGAGGCAGATGATCCCATTGCTGCAGTGCTCTACTTTCATCCCAGTTGGGTATCCGACACACAGAAGGTGGCATTGTGTGGTCAGTTGATGGGCACTTCGTACTTCCTCAAGGATTGTTTCTTCAAGCCACGTATTCTGGCGCTGCAGAATGGCAAGTTCGTGCTTAAGGAATTTGGACGCTTCACACTGGTGAGTGAGAAAATAGTGATCTTCTACCGCTTCCGTCTTAAATTATCTCTTTTATAGGCTGTGGGCACAGATCGTAATATTGCGGATCAGCTGCTGGAGCATCGTGCAAGTCTGTTGAGTTCTCTACTTAAGTTCTTTCACCGCGATCTGCAGTCGCTGCATGAGCAGTACGCCCAGACTGGCCAGCAGCATAGTCGTAATCTCAGCGAGAAACTCTATCACATCTTTGAGACATATCTGCCGATGCTGCAGCGCAATGGCAACACGTTCCAGAATGTGCCCAAGCTGCGCATGCCCAAGGTACGTAAAGAAGTGTATGACTTGATTTATTAGTTGTAATATTAATCTTGGTTTACTCCTCAGACCGCCAGTCATATATACCTGGAGGCCATACAGACACTACAGAGCTGTCAGCAGACTAAGGGTATACTCGGTGGCGCCATTCTCTATCACAACAAGTAAGCTATACTTCTGCCCACAGTGCTTAACTTGAACTAATCGTTTTAATTCACCCTTACAGAGTAGTGGCCTCGCAGTTGGGCGATGTGGTGACCAAGCAATTGGTGCTGACAGACCCACGACACGTACGCACCACGGCGGAGCAGTTGAACATGCAACAGTTTCACATACCACACGGTGTCCAGATGCTAGTGGTCTATGTGGACCAGCAACAGTACTCTAAGCTGGATGCGGAAGCACAGCGTGCACAGAATCTGCTTACGACGACCACGTCGCAGTTGGGACAAACATCGTTACCATTCCAGTATGCCAAGCGAAAGCTTAAGCGTGACAAGTCGTTGATTTTTACACATATTCCCGAGGAGGAGCACACAATGGATACGTCCGAAGCAGTGCCCACTGAAATGCCCATGGCCAGACCGAAATCAATGCGGCCAACGCATCTGCCGTTGCGTCTGAAGAGTCTGCATAGCAAGGATTTGCCCGAGTCGGGAATTGCATCAATTAATTTCGATGAGACGGATTCGTATCCGGAGTTTATAGGGCGTACGAGTGTCTGCAATACACCCATGACAGAGAATAAGGTGCTACCGGTGGCCAATGTCATGTCCATCTGTGCAAATCCCGATGAGCAGGAAGCTGATGCACACAACTCCAATGGGAAGACGGCATCGTCAACGGCATCATCTTCGCGTCGTAACTCGTTGAAGGTGGACGTGGAAAAGTTCTTTCAGAATTTCATTACCAATCCACATAAGCAGTTGACGCGTCGTAAGTCCTCGGCTGATCTGCAGGATGCTCTGCGTGCCATTTCCAAGAAGCTGGGACACTTTACGACCAATTTCAAGACGGATGTAAATCGAAATGGACACGATGCTGATGATGTGAGTAGCGATGCCTCTCCCGATTACATTGAGAACGACGAGCGGAGCAGCTCACGAACCATTGGAGATCCCACCTATCCGGTTTTCAATGCCGCCAATGGTCAGCAGATATCCCGCAGTCTGTTCCAACAGTTTCTGGACCAGTATCGCAGGCTCTGGGGTGCGGCCAGTGAGCAGGCCGCCCAAGATGCCGAGTTGGCGGCACTTGTTGCTGAATTTCAAGAGTTTAACATGGAAATCCAAAAGCTGGACGAGCACATGCGCCAACAGGCTGAATCCGCTGAAGCTGCTGATCGTAATTTAAATATAGCAGCCAAGACGCCGCTGGACAAGCGTTCCATGTGTCTGCCTCTTAAATCTGCCGGCGAGTCCAGCAATTTGGAGTCTACATTTAACCAACGTCGTGTAGGCGGAGCAGGTGCCGGAGGAGGAGGACCGGGTGGCGTGCCCTTAACACCATTAATGGCTAAGCTGTCGGTGCTAGCGTTGAACGAGACCACACCCATTGAGATACAGACCCCGTTGACTAGCAGCAAAGTATTCCCGCGACGAAGCTCCCTCAAATGTGAGGATGCGGTCGATGCACTAGCCGCCTTCCCAAATGCCCCAGCTGCTCATCTGACCGGACCAGCGGATGGACTGCAGCGCACCGAGCTGTACATATGCGGGCAACAGAACATGACGCTGCTTCTGCTGATGGAAGAGGGTTCCTGTCGCCAGCAGCCAATTGTGCAAAAGATGGTGAGTATCCAGCATGAAATCATACCCAGATTTATTTCTAATCAAATGTAAATTTTGCTTCAAGTTTGACATTTGTGTGGCGAAATTTCCGCATATGGAATCTCTGTTGAATCAAACGTTGAATGTGAATTTGGAGGGCGACAAGCGGGATGGCAGCAACTATAGCTTCATGTGCATCGATGCCAAGTGGGATGCTCTGCAGCGCAATGGCCCATGGAATCCACTCGAGCTGAATACGCTGGAATGCATGCATCGGGATTTACAGCCCAACGGACAACTCACCGATTTGATACTGCGGTTGGTCAAGAGAAACATTCATCATTTAACATTTAATTAAATTTAATAATTATTTTATTTTCCACAGCTCACACGACTCTGTTTTTTATGGCTACAAGTGCGGACGCACGGAGTTCTTTTACAAGGAGGCAACACATCAGATAAATGGCATTCCTCCGCCCTCGGATCCAATTGGAAACATACAGTTACGCGCTAAGTCGCGCCTGGAACGGGATCATTCCTATTTGTTGCTGTAGAGCACAGGATTATAGATAACAGCTAAAAGTTTACGGTTTACTGATAACAGTTTAACAATACAAACATAAAATACTCGCAAGCTTAGCCAAAACAAATACATAAACTAACAGTTAATGTCCAGTTGTTATAAGTGGGTGTGGGCGTGTCTGTACGCCCACCCAAATGCCAATTTAATGCCATCCGTTGCTGTAACTTACTTTGCCATCTCATTCAACGTTTACACGAGTTTTCCCTTAACAGTCTTGCTATTTCTAGTTCTCTTAGAGACCAAATTGTTGAAATCTGTGTAAACTTGAAAATTATTTTATTAATAGCCAAGTTAAGTTAATTTGCTTTGGCTGTAAATGTACACTATATTTAAGTTCAAGTGTTCTTTGGCTTTTATGGGCTGATTGCTTACGATTTTTATTGTTTTTCTTTTTGTTTCCGTGATGTAAAGTACAAATTATTTAACTATTATTTCTATAAACAAAAATGTTGTTTAGTTTTTAAGCGATGACTTTAATTATTTTTATGTTGTGATGAATTCGAAGCCAAAAGAAGTGTAAATTAATTTATTACTGGGATATTAAATGCAATTAATTAATTATTGATTTTAAACGCTCCATCGGTGTAAACATAGTATAAATACTAAGTGCGTAGTGCCAATATAAATGCAAATGCCGTCGATGTGTATAGTAAGGAAGAGAAGAATGTTTATAGTGTACACTGTGTATGTTAACTATTTAACAGCACTGTAAAAAAGACAAGATGTGCAATGTACAAGTAGTACTCTGTGTATGTTAACTATTTAACAGCACTGTAAAAAAGACAAGATGTGCAATGTACGAGTAGGAATAAATATTGAATATTTTAAGAGTTAAAAAAATGAAAAAAAACATAAATGAAAAAACATTTATATATATATATATATAAATACACAAATATCAAACATACAGTGCATGTCTTTAAATGTATGTATTTTTAGAGTTTTTGAATGTAACAAAATAAAGAAAAAATATGATTTGAAGAGTAGACTGTGATTTAAACGTCAAACAGAAAATCATATATTGTGGCTCATGCTACTCCTCGCTTCAATCGTCGCCAACCGTTCAGCTGAAAAGGATCAAACTTTAAATTAAACAACTTTAAACATCTTGAATTTTATTCGAAATGGTGAGTTAATTTGAGAATTGCCTTAAATACGAAAATTAATTTTTGATTTTTCTTGCAGGAAATCCGCACGCGTGTAAAGCCCGTGGTAAAGCCACCAGTAGGCTTGGAGGGTCCGTACACCAACAAGATCCGTTATATTAAGAATCACTTTCTTCGAAATTTACGGAAAGAGAGTTTTGCCATTCCTTTTTTGGATTCTATTAAAGTCGTTGATCCCAATGATTCGGCTACCTATACCATTGTCGATGACCCCATGGATTTGGAAACGATATCTCAACGGGTGAATAATCGCTACTATCATAGTGTTGATTACCTCATCTATGATCTGAAGCTGATACTCAGCAATTGTTATACCTATAACCATCGCCACTCGACGTTGTACCGTATGGGACGACAGATGGAGAAGCTATTGTATAGGGCTATTAAAAAGTTACCAAAGGGTACAGAAAAACCTTACATCAAGAAGAGGTCCTCGGTTGTGGAGGAAGTGGCAGAGAAAGAGGCGCACGAAGTCGAGGAGGTAAAACCGGATAAGGAAGCGGTTAATGATAAAGTCAAGCAAAAACAGTTAAAGCTGAGATTAAAGATTGAGAAGTTAAAGGCTAAGCTGTTGGCTAAGCAGTTCGAAGAGCAGTTGGAGGAAGAGCAGTTGGAGGAAGAGCAGTTGGAGGAAGAGCAGTCGGAGGAAGAGCAGTTGGAGGAAGAGCAGTCGGAGGAAGAGCAGTCGGAGGAAGAGCAGACGGAAGAAGAGCAGTTGGATGAAGAGCAGTCGGAGGAAGAGCAGTTGGAGGAAGAGCAGTCGGAGGAAGAGCAGTTGGAGGAAGAGCAGTTGGAGGAAGAGCAGTCGGAGGAAGAGCAGACGGAGGAAGAGCAGACGGAGGAAGAGCAGTCGGAGGAAGAGCAGTCGGAGGAAGAAGTGTTTCGAAATGATGAAAACGCAAGATTTGACGTACAAGAGTGGTTTACCGCAGAAGAATTGCGTTATGTACAATATTGGAGTAGTCGAATAGAGTTGCCTATGAACGAAGAAGGAATTGAAGAAGAAGAGGAAATTAATGTAGAAGGCAATAAGCAGGTGGATCAAATACAGAAAATTAAAGAACAGCAGGAGCTCGAGGGCCAACAGGATGTTGCTCAAATGGTGAGAGGTGCAAATGAGGATGTTGAAGAATGGGAAGAGGTGGAGGAGGAAGAAAGCGAGGACGGCGAGGGCTTAGCTGACGGAGAGGAGCCGGAAGAAGCGGTGGCCGCGGAGGCAAACGGCGAAGCAGCGGTGCAAGAGGATGACACTGAGAGGGAGGACGGAGTCGAAGCCGAGATGGGAATTGATATGCAGGCGGAAGTTGATGGGGAGGAGGAGGAAGAAGTTGATGAGGAGCAAGAAATGGGTGTGGAGGAGTATTATGTTGGTGTGATGGAAGGGGCTGAACCGCAACCGGAACCCCAACTTCAGGAAGCCGAAGGAGCAGTACTGAAAAACGAAGTTCAAGTCGAGGAGGGAGGTGAACTCCAACAGATCGCTGCAGTCGAGGATCAATACGAGAAAAAGGTGGTGGCCATGGGAGATGCTGTGGCGAACGTCAAAGAGGTAAACGTGGATGACTCGATAACTGCGCAAACTTTGGCATCACAGAATGAGGAAACCGATGTGACAGACGAAGAGGATCTCGCGGAATACGAACAGTATAAATTGTGGATGGCAAAATGCCAGGAGGATGCAGAGAAAAGTGTCGAGAACACCGCTGAGCAGGTGATAACCGATGAACACGAGCAAATGGGAGATCAGCAAGACATTCCCCAAGATCAACTTCAGCAGGAAGAGACCGAGGCGCAAGCTTACAGCCCAGAACTGCTGGAAGAGGGGGAACAAATGAACTCACTGCCAAATGTCAGTTTACAGGAGCGTTACGCACTTCAAAAGCAGTTTAATGAGCTGCCTACAGACGCCAAGGTCGAGATTATGCAATTAATTGAGCGCTGCGAATATGGTTCCAGGAGCAACGCCAATCACAAATACAACGTAATGTTCTTCAGTCCCACGACAATAAGTCTCATGAAGACGGCCATGGATCGGGCCAATTGGTTGAACAGCCGGCTGAAGGAATACTCCGAGAGGCGACGACACAAGCGCAAACTTGAGCTGGAAGAGGAGAGTGATCTCCAATGCAATGATCCCAAGAAGTTCAAGCAGGATCAAGATGAGGACGGTGGCGACCGAAGCAATGGCGAACCCGAGGTTTAATCAGTTCATTATAATTAACAATTTATTGCGAGTGACATTTAACAGAAAACAGATTATGTTGAAAAATGATTGATTTATTTATTTCCCTTTCACTTTCACATTCACATTCACTTCCTCTTTGTTATTGTATTTCATCTAATTGTTATCAAAATACTATACTGTAGCTACATGAATGAATGATAGCATTGTGTGTGTATGTGTGGGTGTGGGTGTAACGTTATGCTTAAATATAGTTATTAAAATGTATTCTTATGATGATACCACAATCAAATAATTCTCAAGCGTTTCTCGTTTTGTTTTTGTTTTAGTCAATCTATGCATAAGTTTAGTAATATAATATATAGTCTATGTTTTATGCTTATCTCGTGAACAGAACTAATTATAAATTCAAGCATAAGTATTTAATAAATCACACAACAATGTTTGCTGCACTTTGCACTCTCGCTGACTTCGTTGTAGGCGTCTAAAAACTATATACACATCGTTAATATATGTATGTCTATATGTGGAATATAACTATTAAATATATGTATGTATGTAAATATAATAGTGTTAAATATGTTGTGTGTGAGTGTGTGTGTGTGTGTGTGTGTTGGTTTATGATTAACATTCTTGCGTTTCTTCATTTAGCACATTTGACTACTAAGCTTAGTAATTAACCCGTTGTTGCCGTCGATTATTGATCACCTATCATTAATCGTCGATCAACTATGCCACAATATGACTATTCTTATTCAAGTCAGTGAGTAATTCGACAGATAAATCCTCTGCATCGAGCAGATCACCGTTAAGTGAATATGGTATGCTGGTGGATAGGATCATGCCACGCCCTGCACTGCCATCCCCACTGCTCGTACCAATGGATATATCATCCGATGGCGAGTTTCGTCTTCGCTCGCGTTCCCGCACAATATGTGGCGCCTCATTGAACTCATCCAGCTCATCCATCCCTGCGTTGGTAAGTAATTAATTGATTAGGGCAAAATCTATTTAGAGGGGTTACTAGACTTACCTGCATATCTCGTGCCAGCCAGCAGCAGATATTGGCCAACACGATTGGGCCACAGCAGTCCGGTCATAATACAATAGGCCATGCAGTCGGCTGAATTGGTTATGCCCTGTAGCAGCTTATACCGCCACATGGGACTCACTTGCAGCGCCACAATAGCCACAATGGGTAGATAGATGAACCACACCAAGCTGGAGGCACCCAAATGCAAAAGAAAGTCCAGCTTCTTGCTGGAATGCTCATATTTCATGGTGTTCCGCAGCTCGTACAAAAACCACATCATGAACATGGTGCTGCGTATGAATTAAAAGAGTTTAGATCGATGATATTTGAAGTTTATGGCATATCTACCGTAATATAAGCACAATCCAGCCGGGCCAGGTCTGGTATTCGTCAATGTCTGATATGATATCCACTTCCGTCTGAAAAGACACACATTTAATTTGTATTTCTTAATCAATTACAGTAGAATACTGTACTCACCCGATCCCAGATATATAGAAATATGTGGAACGCACAGTATGGTACCCAAATTGACATTAGGACAATCCAGTTGGATCGACTGATTTGCTGTCGCGTCACAGCCCAACCCTTGGCCAGCAGTAGCAGGATCAGCATGAATGTGGTGCGACTTAGTATGTCCAGAACATCGCCAGCTGCCTGCATCTTAGGCTCACCGACTCCATTCGCCGCATAACGTATCAAATGCACCGTGATCAGCGCCAGACTGACAAATTCACTGAGCAGACTGAGTGTAAACAGTTTGGTCACTGGATGCTTCTGTCGACGCACAGCATAGATCTGCATGGGCAACAGCACAATGTAAACGAGCAGAAATATTAGGTACATCTCCAAGAGATTCTGCTGATCATATGAATACTGAAATGTCAGCAGGTGTGTAGCTGAATTATTGGGATGCACGTTCACCAAATTGATGTCGTACTGTAGTGTGCTGAGTATTCCAGTGCTACGATTGCTCAGCTTCGCCAGATGCTCATGGGAGTGCCACTGACACGTTGTCCGATTGCGATAACACGCCACCAGTGCCACATACCAGAAGCTACAAAAAACAACAAGTTAATTTGGTGAGTGTATTTTTCCAGATAACATGAGTTTTTCCCTAAACAAACGTGGTTTTCTCCAACCAATATTTATACTATGATAATAGATAGTTTTTCTGTTGAGCGATAAGATTTGATATTTTTAAACAAATTTTTAGTATTGAATGACAAAATCGGTTGAAATCAGAGACCACTCACTCGGCATCTTATCGAATCACTGATAACTAATCCCTGTATACCATTTGGACAGCTTACTTACCGTGGTTCCGCCTCCAAGTTGATGGCATAAGTAAACTGATGTTCGGACACAACTTTCGCAGGTGTAGTCTCGTCGACGCACAGTTTGCCCCGGGGACAGGGTACGCGGCGCAGAAAGTCGCGTTTACCCTTTGGGTTGCAGTCGGCATCGAAAACGATCTTTGAGAGGTGAGCGAACATCCGAGAACAGGCATATTCTCTATCGATATAGCTGCGAGTGCTGTAAAGCTCTATGAACGTGGATTTGTCCAGCACGGCAAGCGTAACGGGCGCACTGTATTTGTCCTGTGACGTCACGTTGCCATATATGTAGCCATGGGATTCCATGTTCCGCGGCGTAGGCGGATCGGCCTTCTGGAAACCGAACTTGATGAGGAACTGAAAGAAGTCTGCGGTATGGAAATCCCCGCTAATGTGGGTGCATTTTGCCGGCGCTGTGTAGAGTGTGAGCATCAGCAATAGCAGCAGCCATTGTATACTATGGGAGGCGGGAGGGGGTGGCGATGGTTGTGATGGTGGTGATAAAGATGCTGCGTACATTGCAGAGCTTATCACCGATTTCGATGTTGCATTGACATGTTCGCTGCTTTGTTGACGTTTTACTGTTGCTGTTGTTGCAGTAGCAGGTGCTGTCGTGGCAGCAGTGGTGCAAACACAATGCCAAGGTGGCGCACTTTTGTGCATTCTGTGCGAATTTGTTAGCTATTTTTGTTTGTGGAAACTTCCACCTTTCTACAATACTGTCGAGTCGCGCAGTGTGACCGTAAGCGGCGAGCACAAAAATTCCACGCACTTCGAAATCGATAGCTTTCATATCGACAACAAGTCTCACGAGCGCGCTGCGCATTAAGAGCGTATTCAGCGGTCTGTTTTCAAATAAAACCGCTGGATGGCGCTTCAAGACTTTTCAATATTATGTTTTCAAGTGGAATTGTTTGAACTTAACACAGAAGTGTGTAGTCTGCAAACCAAATGCCGGCTTTACAGCACAATAACCAATATCGGTAATATTATGGGATTAACAAACAATAAAGGTCACCAACAGAATGATCTATTGCACACTCTTCTATGGGCGCATTAACCACAGGCACACCTCCCCCTCCTTTCACTGCTGCCCACTTCCCCCACCTTGCAGGCAATTCAAACATAAATTTCAATAATTCCCAAATTTATGCGGAAAAGAATAATGCTACCCTTTTTGGCATACTCGCAGGGCGAACTTCAAAGTCTGCAGTGCCTGGAATTATGTATGCTCACAGCCGCCGCCATTGGCCAATGAACTTGCATCCCTGCCATTCATAACTACCACATGCGAGTCCCTGTAATGCAGAAGTTGGTGGTGATAACCCTCATGTGAGTTGCGGTTACCATTGATGCTGCTCCGGAAGCTTAGGAAAGGTGCAAAAGAGCTTTGCGCGCTGACAATTCCTTTGAGATTTGATTGTGTCAAGGGGAACTGCAAAATAAAAAAAAAACGGGAGAGGAATGTACAATCGAGCTAACTCGACTGCTCTGTACCCTGGGAGAAGGATGTCTACCATACTTGTCTTTCTAGCACACAATTTGCATGATGACATTTAATAAACTTATGATACCCTCTCCACAGGGTATAAGGAAGGCAAGTAAGTATTACTTATATTTTTTGCATGAAAATATTAACATCTCTTGTGTTTGGCATTACATTCAAATGTAGATTTTCTATTGTGCGCTGATTCCGCTTGCTACTGGGGTGGCTAATGTCGAACTCGCATTCGGATTCGGATTGGATTTGGCTTGGCTTTGGCTTCAAGGAAAATCGTTAAGCAGTATTTGTCTTTGCTGTTGCCACAATGTTGACCCAAATCTGTAAGTTCTTTGCGCTTTTGCACAAACTCATTACTGATGACAGGGCACAAATTCATAGGAAAAGTTAAATAGTCTTCGATTTGTTGTCAGTTGTACTCGTAGTTCGGGTTCACTCATATGTGACAACAAAAGTCAAGCCGAGGGTTGCCTGTAAAGTAACGTGGCTACATTCACTGAGCTTCTAAAACACAAGGAACAACCCAACACAAGTTACTAGCAAATAAACAATAAACAATTCAATGAGCTAAACAACTTGTGACTACAAATAATAAATTCGAGTTGTTGTGCTCGGTCGGGCGGGTCCCTAATAAAAATCGACAAGGTTTGCAGAAATACAAA
This sequence comes from Drosophila dunni, assembly GCA_018152125.1. Lineage (NCBI taxonomy): Eukaryota > Metazoa > Arthropoda > Insecta > Diptera > Drosophilidae > Drosophila > Drosophila dunni. The sequence goes on along the minus strand of JAECXC010000339.1, from coordinate 7,470,899 downwards.
GATGCGCCTAATTTGTCGAGGAATCTGTTCTCTGAGTGAATGGGCAGTCGTCTGGGACAGACTGAGGACCCGCGTCCCGCAACCCCCGACCCAATGACAGACGCTGAGACAAACAGTTCATTGAAATGCCGGGCGACGAGTGCCAGAACATAGACCAAATTTAAGCTGGGAAGGGAAGGGACCCCAAATTTTTGCCAACTGAGCAGAAATCTATTTTATTATTGATTCAACGTATCTTTTATTAGCACAAGAATTTTGATGTGTGTTTAATTGTAGAACATACGCCGTACTAGGCGTGCCGTAAAAAAGTATATGATTTCCGTAAAGCTGAGTGCACTGCAGCCAAGAAAGAAGCCAACCAGACCGCCAATATAAACTGCAAATATTAGCATTATTAAATGGTTTATGGCCATGGAGGAGAAGCAGCCAAGTTAACTTACCCAAGACATCCGCAAAGGAGAAGAGCACATCTCGACGCAGCTGCATTTTGGGATAATCAATAATGCCCCATTGTAGATTAGCGCCCAGGAACCAGACACGAGACCTCTGAAAAGTGCGCAAAAAGGCAGCGTTCAATTTGCACAGAACGCCAGAAAAACAACAACAACAACAACGGAGGGAACACAAACAAACAACAACAACACGCACAGTGTAACAAGTCAAGTAAGCTGAAATTATTATTAAATGTTAAAACTTTCGCCGCGGAAAAAGAAAAGTTAAACAAAACTTTCAGCTCTTACAGTTTACAGTTTACAGTTTACCGTCTACAGTTGCCGAAGCAGACCGAAGCTGCAAAAATAATTGCATATTTCAAGGCGTCCGAACAACTTTTACGCTTATTATTATTTTTTACGGCCCCGGTCAACGATTTTCATGTTTGTTGCCAGCAAAATGCTAGAAAAAAGTGCCAGACACGACAGACGCAGCTTTAACGAGCAATAGATGGCGCTTTTGTTGCCAAAAACATTCTCAAACGCACATTTCGAAAACTCTTAAAAACTTTACGCTGCACACGATATCAAAAATTGATTTTAGCGAGGGTATATTAGCAAGCAGGGAAACTTAAAGAAAAGTCAAAAAATTATTGTCATAAGACCCGTTTACAATACTATTTAGTAACTTTTAGCCTAGTGCTTGTAGTCAACGTTATCAGATCAGTAACTTTACAGGGTATTAGCTGATATATTTAAGGCATTTCCTACACTTGTTCCTCTGTGCTTATTGTTATTGTTATTGTAATGATTGTGCTACTTACATGCGATTGCACAAAAAAGTTGGAATCATCGCAGTTGCCCAAACAATTGCAATTGATTTTATATTTGTCCGACTTTAGGGATATAATTTCGCCTGCATAACGAGCGCAGCAATTCCAATTCAAATTCCAATTTAAAATATGCATAAATTAATTCAAAACGAGTCTGGGCTGGAATTTTTTAATATGATAAATAAATAGGTAATTACATTCCATCAGAGGTTTATCTAAACGTTACTGACCAACTTCAACACTAGATCCAATTTGGTCACGTTCAAATATTTCTCTAATGGTCAGCTTTTGACAGGTAAATTCAGACAACATTTTTGCAGGTGCGATAGATTATCAAAAAATGCTCACGTTTAATTTTGACCAAGCAGCCAATGCCCTCCAAACCGCACACGGGCAGAATTCGACCATTTCGCACTGAAAGAGATGGGGAACAGGGGAGAGGGGGAAGTGATGAGTGAGACAGTGTTTATGTAAAAACTTCAAGTCGCACAATTTAAGCATTTTACGAGCAATTTTGATGCACACTTAAAACTTAAACGTAATGCGAACAATTAAGTGCAACTATGTGAACGAAGGACACGCACAAGACGAGCCAAAATATGATTAAAATTGGTATCTGATTTATAAAAGCCAACTCACAGTGATTGCGATAAAAGTGCGGAACACACCCGCAGATGCGAAGGGCAAAGAACATTCGGCACTCGGAGAGGCACAGACCGAAGCTGTAGATGGGAACCGTTTGCATCACCTCCGCCTCGTACTGGAAGCGACACTTGCGCTGCTTGGTCGTGAAGCTACAGGGAACATAATAATCGGTGTTAGAATTTATCCCCAGAGATGATATAGGTGTGGCAATAATATTTTCAATTAATTTTATTTATTTAAATTTACATTAATTAATATTGCTACTTTCCAGTTGTTGTTACTTATTAACATATGTCACAGCTTTTTCAGATCTTCAGCTGCATAAAAGCTTAAAGCTCAGCTTCGCCAAGCGCCGTTGGATATCGAAAGCTTTCAGCGCAAACAATTTCAACATCACTAATCGTTTAGTTCATTTTGTGCATCGGTTTTGTCTGTGCTCCGCGTTACGATCGTGAAAAAATAGTTAATTTCGGTCCAATCGGCTTAAATTATGTCTCAAACGAAAGAGCGTTGTCGTGTGCATAAGATGCATACAAAAAGTGTTTATGTTATAATGCTTTATCTACTTTAATTAGCTTTAGAAAATTTTTCTTTTAGTGTAGCACCAGGTGGCTGCCAACACATTTTTCGCGCATTCCGCCATGTTTTTTCACACTCTCACACTCCCACTTCAATGCCTTACTCTTTTGTCAGCCACCGTCTTTGCTCTCTTTGTTGACCTCGGTGATCGTTGTTGTTGTAATCTCTCACGCATACTCTCTTACGAATGCATCTGTATGCATGCGCACTGCGCTGTTTCGTGTCCGTTTTGCTTCTAATTTCGTTCGCTAAAGTGAATATGTGTAGCGAACTGAAAAACGGAAGTATTGAGTGCAGTGTAAAAAGTGTAGATGTGTTCTAATTTCAAAGGCAGTGTAATAATCACTCAATGTGTATATTTTCTGCCCTGTAGCTGCATTCGGGCTTATGATCCTGTCTTGTGCAATAAAATTGGAAAAATCGCTGAAAATAATGTGAGTATTTTATGAGCAAAAATTCTATATTTTATTCTTATTATATTTTAGTTTATTTGCTTTAATTTTGTAATTAAATTTATTTTTTATTATTTTTCAGTTTCCTCTTCCCAATCATCGCTGTAAAAACTGGAGAATATTGAGCGGTAAGTGACTTTGAACTTTAATTATAATTGAATAATTTATCACTTAATTATTCGAAGCTCCTGTCTTCGTCTAATATTATTAGTGCTCACTTTATTGCTTATAGAATAGTAGAAATTTTTATTTGATACTGTATATTGAATTGGTTTGAAAAGTTTTGGTACTCACGCTCGGGCCTCTTCGTTAGTATAGATCTCCAGAGCAATCAGTTCCACAGTTGTGTAGTCACTCTCGGGAAACGTGTAGCGCTGCTTGGATATGCTAGGCACATCGCCAGCGCCATGGAAATACACATCATAGGCAGTGGATAAGTTAATAATCTGTGCATAGATCTCGCCATCCAAGGGATGGACAGTCACCCGATCTCCGTGATCCTTTAGACTCCAGTCGCCAGCACGCCAGTAGCTACAAGTATTCAAAATGAGACTTTGTTTAACCAATTGATTTGACCTACTAATAGGAATTGTATCTGGCCACCAGCGAGTTGACCGAGTGACAAATGCCAAATTCTGTTTGTGTCTCGTAGATTAGCATTTTAACGGCGGCACCGCTGCTGATTTCTGGCTCAAAAGGCCACTTCAGTTCGTAGAGTATGTCCAAGAAGTTGCTGCTATCGATGCCATACGATTTGTTCAGTGGCAGAGTTTCCAAATTGTCATAGGTAAGACTCGCTAGTTTCACTATAAAATCACGGAAATTTTCCTTGTCATCCTCGTCCTCGAACTCTTCGCTGTGTGCGCTGAAAATATCAAATGAATGCACTTCTATATTTGAGTTTGTCTAACAAGATAAAGCTTATGTAGATCCCACAAAACTAGTAGGTGGTCTTTTACAGTCCTGCACACTCTACTATTGCTTTGCCTACGATTTAAAATTCAGCAACTTACAGTATGTATTCATCAACTTTGAGATCATCGATGCGCTTGTGTGGACAGACTGTCAGGGATGGGAAACTGGTGTTCCAAACGAGTTTGTTGCGGTCCATGGAGATGACCATGGGCGAGGTTTGAAAGCGCTGCCAAGTGCGTTGGCTTAGCGAGATGATGCTGAAGAGCGCAACGCAGATGAATGCAAACCAAAGCATCCTTAAAAAATGTAGAAAAATAGAAAAAAATAATTCAGAAATGATGTATGGCTAACAATCAGTTTTTACGCGTGTATATCTGTGTGTGTGTGCATTCTGGCAATGCACATAAAAATCTATTGCGTGTAAACTTTTGGTAAGCATCGAGCGAAAAATGCGCAACAAAAAGAATTATGGCCAAAAGGAGTCAATGAACGACAGGCTTTTAGACGCGACCAAAAACCCTTTCACAGGCGCCCCATTTTTATTATTTGGTGCAAAAGCGACGACAGCTACTAAGACACAACACTTGGCAACAAACACGCAGACAGAGACGGATTGAAACAGCGACAGAAAGAGAGAAAGAAAGAGAGAAAGCGAGCGAGACTAGTAGCCATAACAAGTCCAACAAAAGCCGGCAAATCCTGCTCTTTGAGTGTGCATCACCGCACAATGATGACATTCCGACGCCAGCAATGGCTCATAAAGCCTTCAGTGCTGTCAACACTCTCACACCCAAACACACACATCCACTCCCGCACAGCACAGGCAGACATGTGGACATTTCATTGCTGTAACAGCTACTTGGCTTTTAATTTTCCAACATTTCCCTCCAAGAATGCTCAACACTTTCCGCTACTGCCTCAAATTATTTCAAATTTCAAATTTTCACAGCTCTGTGAACTTCAGAATTTTGTGCTGCATTTTTTTGTTTTTCATTTTGTTACCCTGTAAATGTGCTAAGAACAGAGCATATAAAATCTATTGAAGTTGAAAAGAATTTCTAACAGAATTAAGATTTGATATTTACATCTACCTAATATACTTCAATTTATATATGTTTTCTTAAGCATTTATCACAGCATAACATGTAGTCGGTCATATTCTTCCTCATTCGGTATATGGTTATGACAAGAATTGGAATGTACATATATCTAGCTCCTTCTACAAACTGATTTTAAAAATGTTAGACAACGAGAACTCGTTGGTCCACACGCCAAAATACACACAGACAAATCTATAGTACGTTTGTCAGGCTTGACTTGTCTCTCTGTCCCTCTGTCTGCCAGTCTGTCTACGTGTCTATCTGTCAGTCTGACATTCGCTTTGTTTCATCATCTTTAAGCATTCATATGCATAAAATTTGTGCGTGAATGGAGTCCAGTGATGCATGTGTTTGCGAATGGTTAGCTCTATAGAGAGTTCTACCAAAAGATATTTGTATATTCAAGGGTTTATTTTGAAGACATTTCGTGTTTGGCATTTTGGTATGCGTTTAATGATGTTTCTTTGATCATTTTAATAACAAATTGAGCAATGCATTTTTTTATAAACTATTTAGTCAGCATTTAGCAATTTTTCCTCTCCAAAAACTGTAGCTGATTTTAATAGTCGCTGCTGGATTGTGCAGTCATGTACCTGTATTTTTTCTGTCACTCTCGCCCCTTTTTCACACAGCTTATCCTTCAGTTACACAGTTCTATAGTTGCCATATCAACGCATTTTGGGATTAAGGTTATCACATGTCAGCGACACAGACTCCAGTGATTTTTTTTTCGTATTTTGCATTTTGCACCACAAATATTTTTGATGGCAAGTTAAGCTGCTCTCGAGCTACTTTAGTCAGAAATTTTGCAGATTTTTGAACCAGCATGAGGGCAATTACAATAAATATTTTTGACTTAATGAACTAGAGAAATCGTGGGTATAATTTTTTTAGTAATGAAGAAGTTTTTAAGCAGTAGAAAAAATATAATTGATGTACAACTTTAGCAATCTTTTTGCCATATAGATTGTTTAAATAAAAACGTATATAAAATAAAATAATTCAAATTTAAATTAATTTGTTGCCACGATAAAGTAAATAAATAATTCATTAGCATTTTACAGCTTACAAAAAATGTATTTGCATAAATGTGACAAAATTAGTAAATTCCAACTTATTTTTGTACCATAAAATGAACATAAATGTCAAATAAAATTATATTAATTCGCTCAAATGATTAGTTTGTAATTTTCAATTATTTATTTAAATGTTTAATTGAGTATTATTTAGCCATTAAAGTATTAGTTGCTACCCGTTTATTTGGGCAGCCAAAAAGATTCAATTAAACCAAATTAATTTGTGAGAGCGTAGTTTTCAATCATTGAGTATTATTTGTTCATAAATTAAATTAAATGCCTTAAAAAGAATTACTTTTGCTGCTCGTCGAGCTTTATTAATTGGAATTCTTAACGTAAGTGAATAAATCAAAGTGAAGTGGAGAAATAAATAAATAAAATTGGCTGGCAGCACAAATCATTGTTGTGCCACCGAGACAGGAGTGCCGTATTAATTAGAGTCTTGCTTTGCGTGCTGCACACCTCCACTTCTTCTTCGCCTGTGCCAAACACTTTCCCTGCTCCATTGAACACCTGTCCCATTCGACTACTAACAAAAATTGTAATGGAGCTGGCGATGAGGCACTGGATCGCAGCTAAGTCTGGCGTGTTCGGCTCTGTTATCCACTAATTAACCCTCAGCTGTGGATTGGATGTGGTCCATTTTTGTTATGCTGACATGTTTCCACAAGCTTCAGCCTGAAACAGCCTCCCCTTTTGTAGAGTGGTGTATGTGTGTGTGTGTGTGCTACCAATTTAAGCCTTGCCAGAAATTCCGTGTAATCCTGTTTGTCATGTCATGTCAGTTTTTAGGATTTATTGCTTTGCCGCTTCACTCGCACCAAATACAAATTCCAGCAGCAAAAATAATTCTACTTTCAGAGATGTAGAAAAATTTGTTGCTCATGTCTAATTTTATGCATGCGAGGGGGGAGTGGTGGGGGCGGGCACGCACAGCGCTTTGGAGTTCTGCCATATGCCACAGAGAGATCGGGACACAGAGTTGGAGGTGGAACTGGCATCTCAATGTCTTGGTCGTGCACGTGCGAGTGCTTTAGAACATTTTAAGTCCTCGACTTATAGTTTTGTGTCATTTAGTTTATACTTTTTGGCTTTGAAACTTTACCAAACCTTACCGAAAGTAAGCCAAAATGAAAGTTTCGGCTGTTGTTTTGGGCCGTAATGAGGTTTTATGGTTTAAAATTAATTTCCAATTTAATTGGGTGAAAAAGGTTGAGTGCGGCGAGAAAGCAAAAGTTTGATGCTTAGCTCTACTGTGTAGTCATTTTTTACATTTCGATTTAATAATCAAACTATTTAATCCATTTGCGATGTGTGGGTAACAAATAGGCGTATAAATAATTAGCTTAAATAAAAACTATTTTAAGACCACTTGGCAAAACTTACCGTTCCATAAAGTTCAGTCCAAATTTGGCCAAATAGATGAAGCCGTGTATGGACGAGCCCTGCAGAAACTCAATTATGAATGCCTGACCTTTTGCCACGTAAGCAGAGTGCTTATTCTCCTTCGTGTGTTCTGCAATCTCTTGTGGCTTCGTCTGCGCATTAGTGTCCTTTTCTGGCGGCGGTTGCCAAAGCGGCGGTCGTCTAAAGCTACGAATACTATTCGGTCGGCGCTGATTAACAACAACTTGCTCCACATTTGCATTTGCATTTTGAGTTGTTGGTCTCTTGGCTGCCAAATGGTTTTGGGCAGTGCCGGGGAATAGCAATAGGCCTGGACCGATTCGTGACCTCGAACGGATTGACAGTTTTTGTTCCAATGAAGCTGTTGATGCCGTCAGCGACTCTAAGCTTTCATTCCAACTTGTGCTGCTGGTAGCTGTTGAACTACGAGAATCCTCGCGTTGCATACTTTTAGGCTGGAAATTGATTTAGCTGCAAAAGGAGCGAAACGGAAACTTTTATTGAAGCTTGTATCGAATAAGCATTTATTTATAATTATAATTATATATTGCATAACCAGCTATTAGTAACCTATCAAGGCTATATTCAGTTAATGGCTCACAGCACCTAAATTACCACGCGATAATTAAGGCGCAGGGTCATAAAATTATTGCCAATTCATAATTTTATATGGATTATTTCAATAAGATATTAAGTTTATATTATTTTAGCCACTCTCTTTCAGATTGCATGCATTTCATTTTCAGTTTACTGTTCATTAAACATAAATATGTCGTTTTAAATATGCTTTTTGTGGCTTGTCTGCTGTGCCAGCAACAACAATAAATCATTATTGCCGTTTTAATATTTTTTAATGCCATGTAAATATGAGCTATATATGAGCAGGAGTGTGTTTGTGTGTATCTGTGTGTGATTGCATTTTATGTACGAGCAATCAATACGAGCATGTACAGATAAAGGCGCTCAGATTGAAGGACATACGGAATAAGTAAATCTCAGCCGAAAGCGTCCAACACAAATGAGGCATTAAACTTGTGTTTAATTTGGTTAAAATCGCACTCAGAAAATATTTTTATTTTTAATATTATATGCAGTACTAAGAATCGTTTTTAGGAGCTTTATCCAAGTAGGCTTGAGTATTTTTGTAAATTAAATTAACGAGCTTGAAAAGTATGCCAAAGTCGCATCTCTTTGTCATAAGCAATACGAGTATTTATTTGTTTCATAAATTACAATAATGGAAGGAATCGACTACAGGCCGTACTTGTGCAGCAACTGTTACCGTCGGTGCCTGTGGACAGATCTGTCCCCGCAGGAGCATCGTTGCTTTTACTGCCGCCTTCCGCTCAAGAACTGTGCCATCTGTAGCCGAATATTCGAGCCAATATATAGAACAGATTTGTACTGCAAATATTGTGACTTTCATATCGCCTGTCGTACTCCATCAACACCTTCGGATATGGAACTAGACGAAATTGAGTTGGAAAGTTGGGAAGGCGGCTATGTAATGAACTGATTGAACGTTCATTAAGCGCAATTATCCATAAATATATAAATATATGAAAGCATAAAGAGTATTGTTGGGTTTCATTACGAGGCCACGAGTTTGTGCTTCATTGGGCCACTTACGTGTAGCCAAACAGGAGCATTAAGTTTTACAACAAACAGATTCATTACGATACTCGACGATACACTGGTTACACTGTCCAGCCTGGGATGAACATTACACTGGAAGTGTGGAGGGAGAGTGAGGGCTTGGGGTGCTGGGGGATGGTGGCAATTGGGCGCAACTTCAAAAGGTTTTGCGTTGCGAGCTGGGTCCTTAAACTGGATTAAAATTTCATTTAAATTTGCATTTAAATGAGCGCAATGCACTCAAAGTAAACCCCATCCCCCGCGCATACCCTGGACACAAAGAGCCGCCCAGACCCAGACTCCGGTCGAGACGCAGACGCATTCCCCAGAGCTCCCGAATCCTCAATATCCAGTAACATTTACCAACCAGACGTGGACTTCGCGCACATGGACAACATTAAAATGATTTTATTTTATTTTTTTCGTATTTTCCTTTTCGATTTCGCAGTTGCAACTCAGTTGATTACCTTTGCCAGATGATATGGGCGTTGTGGGGTTGTGGGCGTGGCCATGTTGGGGTAGACTTAAATGGGAGATCTGCTACTGCATTTTAATGGGTATTATTTAAATATGTATATTTTACAATTAAATAAACGATTTTTATGCCCTTATAGCTGGTCGAGTTTCCTCTTCCTTTGAGGTAAAGTTCGAGCTGTTGTTGCTGCTTTGCGTGTTAATTAAATTGCAAAAATGCCTAAAGGACATTTTAATTGGCCTTCACTTTGTAGGGCAATCGGTCGGTTACCAACAGTTGCAGTTTTTCCCCCTTTTACCCTTAGGTTCAGTCGATTTTATGGCTTGCCAACTGGCATTCATGTCTTTGTTAATCTTTAAGTTGTGTTTAAATAAATTTAATTAAATTTTATTTATTCGCCTTGCCATACAAACTCAATCATTCGATAAGCGTTGGTGTAGTGCTGGGGGAGGGCGAGATTTACCTCTTTTCGACGACACAAAACTAAAATGGAAACCATTCCAGTTGTGTTGTCTCTTTCTTGTCTGTTTGCTGGCAAAGTAACAAATTTTCCAATTTGTTTCTTGATTTATTTTCACGCCAATTTCTTGGCGTTCTCCACCAACGCTGCTGACATTTGTTTATTTATTTGGTTTCATGTTTTGTCTGCCGTCTCGTCGTTTTCTCTGTTTTGCCGCTTGCGTGAAATCACGAATGAATGAATGACTGCCCCGGCAACCGCTATGAATATTCATGGGCTATGCCACTAGAAACAACAGTTGCAGCAACAACATTTACTACAACAAAAGCCATGGTAGCATCAGAAGGAACAGCAACAACAGAGGGAACAGCAACAACGTCTACGGTACGCAGCCAACTTAGCTTGCATTTCCGCTCTGTGCGCAAACAATTCGCAGCGCCATTTTGTTGTCCACAGCAGCAGCTGCAACAGCAGCAGCAGTAGCTCCTTATGGAGGCTAGTATACGCTACAAGCGGGTATCTTGGTTTGGAACAATCACACCAGAATATAAACACTCTTCTGCCCATATATGCTGGCATTACAGGGTATCTTCACATCGGCTACTCGCATTTCTGTGCTCGTTCCTTGCTACTGTACAATGCGGATGCGGTGTGAGCAGCTGTTTCTTGGCGAGATGCTGCAAATTGCTGTTGTTGCAGCCATTGTTTCAGTCAAGATTTTGCGGTTCACGGCTGCTGTGTGTATGTGTGTGTCCATGTGATTCTGTTCTGTGTGTGTGTGAATGCAACAGTTTCTTTAGTAGCGCACAAAAGTAGGCAATGCTTTGGTTTAGCTTCGAACAGGAAATTTAATTAAAAGCGCTTTGTTGGCGATTTCATTTGCGGCAAATATAGTACAGACCACAACTTACAACTAGCCACAACTATCACTTGCCACAATTTACCGTTAGCTCACTTAACTGTTTGCTGCACTGTAACGAACTGTGACTCAAATCACCAGAGTTTCTGCATTTGACTTTTGACTTTCATTATTTGGTCAGGACACATGTCCGAATGAGATTTTAGGCCAGCATTTTTGTCAGGCTCATGAGAATCTTGTCAGCTGTTGCAGGCCACTTTGGCTTGAATTCCAGCTCGGTATCGTGTTGATTGTGACGAAACAATGCCATGGCACGTAACCAAATGATTCTGATTGCGATGCTTGCAGTCAGTGCGAGTGGAGATTGTATCGATTTCAGAACGCTAATTACAGACTTGCTTGGTCAAAGGGGATCAAGAAGGGGCTGACTGTATCGACTTTGGTAGCAGGTCTCTCTGTCTGACTGTTGCGTCATTATGTAGCACCAGATAGCATCAGGAACGACAAACGATTGAGTAAACTCTGCAGTAATTGGGGATTTTTTCGAACTACACTGACAAAAAAATGGATAAAAACTCTTATTAAATTCCTGTGAAATTAACGCTTTTCTCAGCTGAGTGGCCTTTGTTTACACATAATATAAACACATTGATTTTTTGTTGTCAAAACTTGTTAATAGTTCCAAGCGAAATGTTCTGGCTTCATGGCATTCTGGAGACATTTAGCCTAAGTAGTGTTTTTGTGGAGTTCCAACTGATTGAGGAGCCGGTAGCTAATGGCGATGGCAATGTGGAATCGGTACAGAACATTTGCGTGGAGTTGTGCTTTAAAGTGCTGAGCTTTCTGTTGATTTTGAGCGGCTTTAGAATGGTTTTCGAGGACAACACTATATACATGGAGATAACAAATTAGTTTGTGTGTGGCCTTAATTAATCTCAAGCTGAATATCGATTTAATAGATCAACAAATTATAAAAGCAAAGAAAGTGAAACAGTTTTGAATCTTTACTCTCACTAATGCAAAGAAAACTCAATAAAAAGAATGATGAAAATGAATGAAAAACTGTTTTCGCCTGCTGGCAAATTGAGCAAACTTTGCAGACCATTAGAGACGCCTGCCAGTTCCTGATTCATCTTTAGCTACTGCTATATCCATTCCGCCCAACGCTAAGTAATCTTTGATTTTGAATGGGGCAGGTCCAAGAGTTCCCGCTGCGGCCAAGCAATGGGGCACTGCAGCTGTATAAATTTTACATTTGTTTCCTTTCAATTTAACAATGTGTACTTTTGGCATTGTATTGCTTAACAGGGAAAATCGAAAAAATGGTTGAAAGGGAGAAAGGGGGGATGGGGGGAGGGAAACTGACAGACATTTTTCACTGCTGCTCATTTCATTGCACGATTTCGCAATATTTATGATTAGCAATTTATTATTCATCATTTTCGAGTGGGCAAACAAAGCGTCAAGCGACTGAAGTAAAACCCGAATGATGTTCTGCAATAATTCTTGAGCTTGTTTGCAGATGGAAATGCGGTTCACGGGGTACGACTAGCGGGCTGCTCTGTGCCATTAACTTGCACTTAATTTGATTAACAAAAGCCGATGTTTACATGCGCTGCATACCATCCCGCCGAATCTATCAAAAATGTGTAGCAAGGCCATAGATGGAGATTGGTATAGAAAGTGGATTGGCAGGGAGGAGGGGATAGGAAGTGGGTTGCAGATATTGATGGTTGCAGCGCGTTGCCTTGAACTGTAGCAGCGAGCTTAGTGCGTGATTTGTGTAAATTATTTATGGCATTTATCGGCAGCACAATCTTTATTTACCAGCTGGCATTAAATCTGGAAATACTTCGTATGCTTTTTGAAGTAGACGGAAATAGGTATGAACTAGAGAAAGCTAATGTGGCTGAGTTTAAGCAAGTATATAGATTTTTAATATTTTTAAGCTGTAGAAGGTTCATCTATCTGATAAGACATAAAAACCAATGAATCGAATCCATATAAAAGTATTTAGTAGAAGATAGTAGAAGCTAGTAGTAGAAAGAACATAGTATATTTTGTACATATAATTAAAATTTAGCACAGAATTCAATAGCTGTCATTAGTAATACGAAATTTAATCATCCAATAGAAACGTCAGATATATATATCTTTAGCTGCTTTTATCGCTTATTTTATTTCATCAATTGGGCCAAATAATTAGCGCCTCTACGCACATTCACATTACACATTAATGGATAGCCCCACATTTTCGAGGGATGCTCCAAAAACGGATTTCTCCAAATGGGCAATAAATTTCGTCGTTCAATATTACACATACGACGAGTACATTCCGTAAAAAGGCATTGAATTTAAATATTTGCAATTATATTGAAATGCGGGATGTGATAAGTGGAAAGCAGCTTTCACAATGCCAATAAATTTTGGCACAAGCGTATACAATTGAAACGAATATTCGTATGCGAGTATGAGTATGTATATTCGTATTTACATGTTGGCCACTTTGTGTGTGTGTGTGTTGGGTGAGTTTCCTGGAAGAACTTGGCACTTGAAAATAGAGCAATATCCACTTGCATATGTCGCGCGGACAATTTAAGAATGAGCCGACGCCATAAATATTATTGATGGGCGGGGCAGTGCCCAACGCTGCTCCATGACTCCATACTCGCCCGATTCGGCATTTATTCGCCCATTTGCCGCCCATTGAGGAACACAGACGATGATTGCGGCAAGCGGATGTAAAACCTTGGCAATGACAGTTTCGGGTTCCCGTCTGTTATGCAAATGTTCGCGTAGTTTGTCTGACTCTCTCTCCGTCCCTCCCTCTCTCTCTCACTTCTCGCCCTCTATATTTATATATATAGATATATATGTGTTTCGACGCCTGTTTATATGCAAATCTTTTATTTCGGTCTCGCCTGGCTTGGCTTCGTCTTGTGTTCTTTTTATTTCCGCTGCAGCGCTGCCTGTTTTATTTTTTTGCATTAAATTAACATCAATAAAATGTGTCGTTTGTATTTTCGAGTGTGTCTTCATGTCCTGCATCGATGTGCCCCTGCCCACACAAGTCTGCACTTGTCTGCCCATAATTCGTAGCTAATGCCAACATGTGCTGTGATTTGTCCATGGGCAACATTTGCGCCAGGGGTGCACTTTCCATATCGTTCACTCCATTCACCACACTCTAGAACACACAATCATTTATTATTTTTACTTTCAAGACATTTGGCCGAGACAAGAGTTTGCAATTCGAAGTTTTAGGCAACAGAAGCAGGCAAAAGGCTTGAATCTTGTACATTGATTACAATAAATTCGTCAAAGTATTGGCAAAACCGATTTAGGTTGCAGTTGGGATGAAGTATCTTATGTAGATTAATCAAAATATATAGTATAAGATCAGAGATGATTAGTTTTTGTATACATAAACATTAAATATAATCTTTATAAACAATAAGTTAACATATGTAGTTTCAACATGAGCGTAGTGTGCTTTGTGTATTTTGCTATCCACAAAAGTTAGATTAAATTTAAGAAAATTCAGAGTTATGGCAGATGAGCCCGAAGAGGAGACAGCGGTTTCCTTGACCACCCTTATTTTGACGCCAGTTTCGACATGTTGAATGTGAACTATTGAGTTTGTATATAGCGCTTGGTGTCATTAGCTTTGTGGCGGTCTTCTGTGTGTGCTTCTGTGTATGTGTGATGCTGGGAAATGGTTGGTGGTGCTGTGCCGCTCCAGAAGATTGGAATTTTCAGGTGTAAATGTTAAATAGATTGTAAACAAATGGAAAATAATATAGTCAAGTTCGCTACAAAACTGAAGCATTTGATTGTCTTAGGAAAGTTGGTGTCTTTGCTGGGCGTGGCATAGACGCAGGTCAAATAAATAAACATGGTCATGCAATATTAATATTTATGCACAAATATTGAAAGAAAAGCACGTGAGGAAAAGGGGCAGCAGAAGAAGCAGAGCGAGGTGAAAGTTCCTAAGGGCGATGCGCAAATACATATACCACTATATATCTTCTAAGTGAAATACTAAAAGATTGATGACTCGGCGTCTTTTGTATGTATGTTAGCCGGACGTTGCTTTGTCTCTCCTTTCCCCTCTTTCTCTGGCGTTTATCAGAATTTATGGCAATGATTGTTAAGGCAACGCTGCGTATACGCAATATTTATATTTATGTATTATGAATCAATGCGTGCAGAGGACTCTGGGTAGTCGGAGGCGTGTCAGGGTGGCATAAAAAAGTAAATACATATAGCATATACACTAAAACAAAAGGATAACAATAACTTTTCGGCATTGCAGGCGGGGAGGGGAGATAAAGAAGGGTGGGCGGAGGGGTAGCAAAAAGGAAGCAATCTTTGCGAAAGGTCTTTGGGGGCGGATTATGCGTTGGCTTCGCTTGGACTCTGCTTATAAATAAGCTCGCATAACGGTAACGAATAGAGTACACATAAAAATTGCATGAAAATGAAAGACACCCACTCGAAAGCGGACACAACAATCATAGCCAGATGGACCAGCTCCTGGCCACCCAAAAACTGGGCCAAGTAGGCCACATCTGTATGTGTGTGTGTAGACGAGTGTGTGTGCGTGTGTTTACGTATAAAATTATACTATTACAATCAAGTTTACGACTGCAATTCAGCCGCATTGCTTGAGTGCCAATGAATATGATGATGGAAGGCGATGATCAGCCTTTGAGATGATAATGATGATGATTGCGTTGGCTTTTTTTTTTCCTAACAAATAAAAAAGCTAAATAGCCAAAGCGTCCATTCGGCAGCAATGTCAGAATTGATGACTTGTGTGTGTGTTTTGCTGTGAAACAAAAATGTCTTAAAGTTGGGAACAAAGTGGGGAGTGATTTGGAGCTAGAAAGCGAATTTAAAAGACTTTACAAACAAATATCTAAAAAATATGAAATAATACTAGAAAACTGTATATTAAAATAAATTGCTTATATATAAGAAACTAAAAATGTTTAATAGTTATATAAACGGCTGTAGATATTTAGTTTTTAATTCATATGAAAGCTTTTGTCAAGATTTATGACTTTCTATTTGCTCAGTGTTTATTCAGCTGCACATTCGTTAGCGGTTTGGAACTATTATACCAAAAGCAACACCAACACCCTACCCAACAAACCACCACCACTACTACCAACAAAAAAGCAGTAAAACAACCGCAACAACAACAAATAACTAACATTTTGTGTGCTACCCTCGCAGTTTTTATTTTATCCATTCGCTGCTAGGGGGCAGCTGGCGGCAGGCAGGTAAAAATAGCAATACCTGAAAGGGTTGCCAATAGCTACAGCAGCAGCAGCAACAACAGGGGCAACTTTTAGCATCGACAAGCGGCGCTTTTGACAGCCGCTCAGCGTTTTAACCCCGCTTTACAATGCCCCTACCTCCCCCTCTTCTCCCCACCACATACCAGTGCTTTTTTTGTGAGCTTTGAGCCACTTTTTTGCGGCACAAAACTTTGCACTTTGACATGCAGCCAGGTGCATGATGACGTGTGTGTGTTAGAGTATGTGTGTGAGTGCGATTTGAATGCGCATTTGTTGTCGCTTTGACTGACATTTGAGTTGCCAGCTAAGAGTAAGAGTTATGCAGTATTAACACTAGTTAACAAAATAGCTAAAGCCCAATTGTAAGCTTAGTGCAGTTTAGCAAAAAATGTACTCAAATTAGTGAGAGGTAATGTGGTTTAAATAAAAATTATGCGTCAATGTAATGCACATTGTAGATGATCCTTAAACTGACGCTTAGTCAAACAGTGTATGACCAACATTTAGGGTTGTGGTAGGGTGGGGTGACTCTCCTTAGAACCCTTTGAATAAAGCGACAAATAGTTATAATGCCTCTAATAGTTGCAGCCATTATAACGAAGCCACATAGTTTAATATTTTTTACATTTTATATTTAGTTAGAAAATTATTAAATAACTTAGTTGTATTTAAATAATTTTTTCTGCAATAACATATATTTAAAATATATCAGTAAGAGCTTTGTTAATATAATACTTCAGAATTCTACAAGATCTTTGGTCATAGCAATCAACATAATCCCAATAAATAATTCTATTAATGTCTTAATATGATTTATAACTTTTATTTACACTCAATAAAAGCTTTTTGCCATTATGCTAGTCATTATAGCGAGTGATTTTACGATATCTGTTAATACAGATATATAAGTGTTATTCAAAATTAACAAATGCTTTCGATCCCTGTGTAAGCTTCAGCAGAAATTGAGTATTTCAGTGAATTTTGTATTGTTTTCAGATTTAACCATTAGACAGCTGTGTAAGTGTGTACACTTATGCTCACACAAATATAGCCATTATAATCAGGGTCTCTCTTATGCGCTTTCTCTCTTTCCACGCAAGGTAAACACATCTCTGGTGCTTATATACCCGCTATAATGCACACACACTCTCACACACACGTGCACACACTTGAATATCTTTCAACTCGCATGAATATTTTAAAACTCGCTCGGAACGTATTCAAATTATGATAATGATGGAAGCGGCGAGTGTTTTGCAAATGTGTTTGAGAGAGGGTTGGGTTTCTTACCCCTCATGTGTGTGTGTGTGTGCGCTAACGAGCATCGGCACTCTGCGACCCAGTCACAGGTCCCAGATCACAGTTCACAGTTCACAGTTCAGCGTTCACCGTTCACAATTCCCATCCAGTTCCCTTAATGCATTTCATTAATTTGTATACAATTTTTTTCGCCAACAATTACGTGAGAAATGTGTTTGTGTGTGTGTGTGCGTGTGTTTAATGAGCACTTGTGTGTGTAGGTGTGTGGATAGCCGGGCATCATTAGAAGTCACTTCGTGAGAAACTCTCCCCTAGGAAGGAGTAAAGTGTGCACTTGACTTTGAGCTTCTTAATTTCAGTATTCAATGGACTCTTGAGAATTGCACATTGCACAAGTTGAGTATGAAATCGAGGTGAGAAACACAGTTAAACCAACTCAACTGCAGTTCTCAACGAATTTAAATACACAACCCTTTTGAAGCCATAAGTAAGCCATGATTTAAGCATTACATGTATTTAAAATGAAAAAAGATACGTTTAAATTATGAGTAGTGACAATTACGCTTCTGGCTGGGCAAGTTTTGACAAAACAACTTGGCCACCAGAGAGACAACCATCTATTTCGACCACAACCTGGATCATAATCCTATTTGTCAGTATTTTCTGGTGCTTGTGCTGCATTCCCTTACTCATTTGGCTCTTCTGGCGCATGGGATTCTGTTCCAGCAACCAGCATTATGGCTAACTAAGCCACACTTCAAATTGTTCCCTCATGATATAGTGTATTTTATGGGTAAGCTAGTGGGAACTTTAAATAAAATACTATTTAATCAAAGTTAATCGCTTCCCCATTAGGTGTGAAATGCCTGGAATTATGTGGATAATGTCTTAAAAATACTTATATCTTTGTATGTTATCAAGGAAATGCACAAACATTGTTGCACCATGATTGTGAATTCAGTGATACGTACAAATATATAATATAGTTTCTCAGAATAAAACTGATTTTGTTTTTGATACGAAAAGCTATGAAATAGTATGCCATGAACTGAAATTATTTTATATTTTATAGTTTTTTAAAAGCACGTTTTAAAAATGCTTCATCCATACCATATAACAGACAACAGGACTTGGTATCCTGATGATGACAAGGTACACATTATGTCGCCCACAAATTTTGTTATCATCCTTTTGGTGTGTGTTGTTTGGTGCTTGTGCTGTATTCCTCTCCTGATCTGGGGTTTATGGCGAGTTGGCTTCTGTACAAGCGATTAGCAAATGCATTTACGTGAGTTAAAAAGTTAAAATAAATTATTTAGTTTTTATGTTATGCCCTCCTACAGTTCTGTGTCATATTTGTGGCTGAATAACGAGAGCATTCCAACAAAATCGACATGTTATGAGACTTCTAGATCAGCTCCTTGATACAGTTTTTTATTGTTTGTCACAAATTGTTTGTAAACGTAACCGTCACGTTGTTTTTGAAATACATAATGGAAGTAAGACTTTTGAAATGGTAGTCTGGTTATTATATAAAGCTTTAACTAATGAAATACTTTCTGTTGAGCACTTGTTTGGTTTGTGCTGTTTAAACGCCTAAGTGGTTTAATTTTTCTATTGTGTAACATAGTCATCTACTCTTTAGTCTGTTCTACATTTCTGCAGATACTTCAATTTGTCGGTAGACACAAAAACGATGGACAGTTGGACAGATGCACGAACTGTGTGTGTGTGTGTGTGTGCGAGTGAAGAAAAGTCGTAAATGCACTCAGCACTTTGTCAGCTTTCAGACAGGAACTGCAGTTGCTATTTTTCTTTACCGTTTCGTTTCTCTGTTTCCCTCTGCCTCCTTACCCCCCTCTTTCCTACCAGTTGTAATGCATCAAGTTAGTACATACAACTTGGCTGGAATTCTACATATTTTTTCGGGGCTGCCTGCATTTCTGGATGTTATAAAAAGTATCACTTAACTGCAGAGTATGCCACATACATATAGTATGTTGTTGCATTGTTGTTTTCTTTCATTTGGTTGTTTCTGTCTAAATTTCGATGCTTCCATATTCAGTTTTATAATTTTTTGCAAGTTTCCTTATTTTTGTGGTGCATGCAAAAAGTTCTCAAAAAAAGTTTCTTTTTTATATCTTTTCTCTGGCTTGCAGTTTGGCAGAGTGCACTTAGAGTAGTGAAGCTGAGTAGTGTAAACTAAAAGTTACGGGTAGAACTTTGTTTTATGTGATTATCAAAGTATTTCTAGTAATTCGACACCAGAGACTCTATAGATTCTTTGCGTGTTTACAAAATCGTTTTACGATTTCGCTTTTGTTGCACAAAAAGCCAAGAAAATAAACAATTTTTACATAGCCAAAGTGTGCCATGTTTTTATAGTAATTTTTAAATATTTAAAATTTTAAAATCTACATACAATTCTATTGAAATGAGCGCCTTTAAAGATAGGAATTCTGGGACAACTTGGGGCGCTGAAGTCGATGTAGTAGCCTCCATAGCGTCTGGGACTTCAATATTGATGATATTAGCAATCGTTCTTGGTCTTTGCTGTCTGTGTTGTATTCCATTTCTAATCGGGCTCTTTTGTGGACTGGGAATGTGCTCAACCGAGGAGCTCTATGAATGAACTCGATTAGAAATAGATGATATCCATGCCAAGTAAAATTTAATGAATAGTTTTAAAAATTGTCAACTAATGTACACACAAATAATATTTGAAAGTTAATCATGAATACAATGGAGCAGGAAATGTTTTATTTACTTAAATGATAAATGAATTTTTGTGCTCTGCCTAAAGAATCTTTATACGAAAGATTTATGACCGTGTTTGATAGGCAAAAAACAAATCTGAGCGCACACGCGAGTCAATAAAAGTCGACTCTCCCCACACACACATGGGGCCCTCAGATCGGAGTGGAGTGAAACAAGACGACAGTAATTTGCTTATCTGAGAGAAATAATTTAATGTAGTATAATAAATATGCTGGGTTTGTTTGGCTTAGATATCACGACAGCTTGACGACACGAAAAGTTACCCATTAAATTATGGTATTGCTTATAAATACTAAGGGAATTAATACACAATAACAGAGTTATTACAAATGGAATTCACTACAATATAAAAATAAATTATGAATGAAAATAAATTATGAGTTAAGTAGTTTTTAGTGTTCTTTTATCGTGCCAACCAGTTGATGAAACTGCGAAATTTTTCCAGTTTTCGCTGCCCATTTCGCACTGAGACCTGTTTCCAGCGTTGCTCCAGCACCTGGCGCTCCTCCTGATCCAATGTCTCTGCGTGTTTCTTGAGTTTCAAGCCAAAAGTTTTGAGTAACTGCGTCGTACGCAACTGAATTGTGCGCTTCCAGCGATCAAAGCCATTGCGTTGCAGGCAAAACGCAATCAATTGGGTTTCAATGTTCCTAGTTTTCTCAGCGGCGTCCGTGTCCAAGTAAACGCCCACAATGTCATAGAAGGATTGTAGCACTTCCTTTGTTTGATTGCCACTTATGGCCAGATACCGCTCAAAGCTGGTCAAATATCTGTTCAGAACGGTGTTCTGGGAGTCTAGAATGAGCAGATCATCTACGACACTGTCCACCAATTCTGTGGCTTTTAAAACCGCGTGTGTGGTAATGGAGTCCAAGTTGTGCTCGGCCTGGGCAGTCAAACGACTGCGACTGTGATCGCCATAACACTGGACAGGTGTGAAGTGCAGCTAAATTAGGAATTCTTAGGTAAAAGACGTTTTAATTGTGAAAGGAAGTAAAACTCACCAGTGATAGAAGTAGCAGCAAGGAGGCGCCTTGGAGGATTTGACGCTTGGAATTCATTGTGACAGCTTGACAGTCGTTTGTCTACTGAACATCGAAGCGGAGAGTCTTCTTAGCTGGTAGACAAACAGAATGTCAGATATGTAAGATAGTGTTATCAGTGGCACTTTCGTTTTGGGGATTGCCTACAGTTTGACATGGCGATGAATTACGATTGCGATTATTATACTCGAATGACACATGCTACACGATGAATGTACGCGGGTGAAGAACCCACGGATTAAAGTCACGATGGTGCTAGAAAACGTTTGTTTCTCACATCAACCACAATGGGGTGGATGGGTGCATTTACAGTTAGTCACGCTGGCGAGTCCAATCTGTGATGTATGCTGAAAGTGGGTCAGAGACAGCAATAATAGACAGAGAGAATGGCAATTATATGCTCTCTGAAGTTTTGAGTGGCAGCTAAACTTACTAAGCGGCTCAAATTGCAAACTTTGAGTTGCAATTTAAAGTTTGAAAAGCCAAATAGTGTTGGATAACACATTACTTGAATTTAGCAGTAAAGTTAGATCTTTTCTTAAATTTGTGCATAAAATAAACGAAACATAATCAGGCAGATAGAGTACTACAAAACAATTACGCCCACCGAGACACGGACATCTATATAATCGCATGCAAAAACTCTCGGTAAAATGCTCAAACATCAGATTTATATGGCAAAACAATAAGCAACTCTGGGGGTAAGAAACGTAGCACAAGTGTTGTAAATTGGTTTGCCTTACAAGCCCACCCCGAAGAACTCAGCCCAGAACACTTGCATGCAAATTTCAATAACTTATATTCGTAACCCTTCCGCCAACTGACACTGAATATCAAATATGAGCAAGGCAAAGGCGCAGACGATGTACAAAAATTATTTGCATACTTTTTAGGGATGCTTTGGGGAAAAGCACAAGAAGCAAAGGCAGCAAAGGCAACAAAGCCAACGAAAACACAAAACAACAAAAAAAATACAAGTATGTGGAGCCACATGTGGCGCACTTCTGGTTTAGTGCGAAAAAAGCTAACAGAAAAAAAATATAACAAGCCGTTACATGGTTTCAGAATGAGGTGGAAAGAGTGTCTGTAAAAAGCAGACACCTCCCCAATTCTCCAGTTCCTCCATTCTCCATTCTCCGCCTTCCATTCCTCCATTCAACCCAACCACAGCACGCAAACAAAACGAGTTTATTTATTGCATTTGCAAATTTTACACAACATTTTGTACTCGATGCATCTCCTTCCTACTTTTATTCAGGAAAGGTGTAACTTGAGTTTATCGCTGAAAAATATTTTCCCCACCTCGTTCAGAAATTGATTCGGTTTACGTATGTGGAAAGTAAACTTTGCCTGGCATTTGTAACACGAAGCGGCAAGTTCAATGAAGCCAAAGGTGTTTGCCTGTTACACTCCCCCCGACTCCTGAATTTTTCCATTCCTTTCTTTTTTGTTTGGTGTTGGTGATTGGCAGTCGGTTGTGGAGTGTGTGGGTAAAATCGTTTGCCGTTTGCCAAGCAACCAAATTGATGTGCAAATATTTCCATAAATTTATTATCTATACCGTCAAGTTTCTGGTGTCATGTTTGAAAACACACAAAAAATTTGGCAAACTTATTGGAGCATCGCTAAAAAAAGACCATGAGACTGTTTGAATTTTAAATGTTATGTTTTCAAGGTAATGCTGTTGGAAAAAAATAGCAACAATTCTGATAGTGTTTCATACATATATAATCAAAAGAGCATGTGTTTATTTTTACGCATTTCAAAAGCAAAAATAAATAACAAACTCATAGTTTTACTAAGAAATCTAAATAATGTATAATATATGATAACCCAGTGGCAGTACCGCACTGTTAAACTTGTTCTGCGTTTTATACTATGCACAGATACTTGGTGTTGTCGCCGCTGGTAAAGCTTTGAACGCTAGTGTTGAGATACGCGCGTTCGAGTTGGTGCTCTGCCTATAAACTCAATTTTCATTTTTTATGAAGTTTGCTTTTTCATAGGCATTTTTAAATTATTTAAAAACCAAATTGTATATGGAATATCGTGTTGTGACGTCGCTTTCACTTTCATTGATAATTAAAATGTATAAAGATTACGTTTGAAAAAGCTGACAGTAAATGACTTGTCTATATTGTTACAGTTTAAACTAATTGGCTGTGAGTTCATTGTTTAACAGCCACTTACATTTTTTTATTATTTCATAATACTGTTGTTATTTAAAACGGCATAAATTAAACTATTTATAAATTTTACAGCACAACTTGTTACTACAAGTTATAAGGTCGTTAAAACCAACACTTTAAAAGCTAAATATAAATGTTTACGTGCTTATATTTTCATAGTTTCGTTGAACTTTAATATTTAAATATTTAAAAAAGTAAATTATTAATGTAAATAATTAAAAAAGTAATTTTAAACTTTTTACCTCAGATGGGACTCGAACCCACAATCCTCGGCTTAGGAGGCCGATGCCTTATCCATTAGGCCACTGAGGCGGTGAACGCCGTATGGGCAAACAGCAAACATGAATCTTGCGTGCTCGACTGTGCGATGTAAAGCACTCTAGGTATGTATAAATTTAGATTAATCGAAATTCATTTTAGCCACAATAACAGCTGTTTTAAGACAAACAGATTATGTTATTTGTCTCCCCTTTTGTTCAATAATTGCTTGTCTAGTATGCGGGCCAACAGCTGCGCACACAACATGGCATTCACTGATATGAACGTCGTCGAAAGGTCTTTGGGCAATGTTTGCACTGCGCCAAAGCAAAATGGTTCAAATAATGTGGTCATATATATGTGCATATCTCTTATGATAAATCAACGTCACTTAGCACTCATTGGAAATTCACTTAGAGAACTTACTGAAACCAAATTGTCAACGTTAACAATTGGCTGAGGCTGAATCAGTCAGCCAAGTTAAGAATTGTGCACCGTAAACGAAGACACATCATTTATATCAATTTAAATAACGACCTTTCAATGTTTCGAAGAGCAAAGCGCAAAGAAGCCCTTAATCAAATGCTTAAAAAGCTTAACAAAGCACCTTTTTTGTGACAGCGAGCGTGAGAAGAGGAGGGTAAATTGTTGTCCTCTGAGTGACCAAAAGGCTGGAAAAGACCCTCACACACACGCTGGCACACAAAGTCAACGGTTAGATGGATAGTCCGACGAGGCATTGACAGTTGTAAGCCATAAACCACAGAAAATTGGGCATTATATTAGTTAAGATGCTGTCAAGCCGAAAGATATCGAAGCCATGGAGTACAGGGAACAGTGTTAACTTGTTAGAGGAGTTGGCCTTAACTCCAAAGTAAACCCAAATACAGCCACAGCAAAGACATATCACTTTCAAAAAGCGATACACACACGTATCCGCTTCCCGTATCTGTTTCTGTGCGCCAACACACCGTTTGACAGGCAATGAAAGGCGGAAACCGAAACCAGAAGGAGCAACAGAAACAGAACCAGAACCAGAAACAAAAATAGAAATAGAAATGGAAACTGAACCTGAGACCAAAGCCAAAGCCAAAGCCAAACCAAAACCCACATCCACATTCAAGACCAAATCCAAATCCAAAATAAACAGAAAATAGAGTAGCCAGCGGGCAAAGAGATAAGCAAAGGCATTCATCTTACTGAAAAGGGGAGCCAAGTGGCTAAAATCGGTAAAAATAAGTCCAAACAAAAGTTGCCTAGGCGTGGTCAAGAGCGATGTGAGCCTTAAAAGCTTTAAGATATTTCATCTAACTGCAAATATACGAGTATCTGCAACTTATAGCGATAGCAGCTGCTGCACTTGCAGCAAATGTTCAAAAGTATCTTTGTATCTTTTTGCTCTGGCATTGCACAAATCATGGCAAAGCTTTCCTCTTGCTCCCTATTTGTTATTGTTATTCCTATTGTTTCAGTTCCTTCTTTGTTTAACAAAGAGAAAAAAAGAGATAATCATGGGTGCTTTTTTTTTGTTGTTGCTTTCTGTGTTGTGCCTTTTAGCCACTTTGCTTATCTTGGCCACACTTTTATTGGTCTCTCTTTATTTGGCATGCCACCGCTATAATTCACAACCGCAAACCCCAAAAGATAAGAGCAAAATGTTTGCGGTTTCCCTACGAATGCATGTGAATTAGTTTGACGCTATTTTTAGACCGCGTACCCTAAAAAAGAGTGGAGGGGTCTGTTAAGTTATAAAGTATATATATTCTTGATGCGATGTCCGACCTCTGCACCAGCTCAATCTCTGCTGGCCCTGCTGGAATTTACCAACACTACCAATTAGCATTTACCCATCTCCAGCAGCTATTATCGACAATTTACGTGCACAAAACAAGTAAGAAAGGTGAGCGAGCCGACTGTCAAAGACCCCGTACTCCAATTATGAGCAATTTTCAACCAATATGTCCTACGAGAGCTATTGGCTATAGTTGTCCGATCCTGATCAAACTTGGTGAGGATAATTAAAATGGTACAATATAACTACAGAGTGAATTTAAATTTATAAATCAATTATTTATAAATAATTATATTTATTTGTAAGTACGAAGTAAATTTTTGTCAGGCTGACTAAACCACTTATTCGAACTTATTAAATTAAAAATATTACCAATCAATAAATTTTACTCTATAAACAAAATTAATTAATTCATTGTGTTGGCTATTCTAAGCCATAACTCTTTCTGTAATCAATGTGTTTAGTTTGAATTAATAATTTGACATCTACTGAAAGTTCTATTTGCTTGGTATTACAGCTGGAATATTCAAATTCCCAGTTGAATTCTCAAACGAAAAGAAATCCACAGTAAGATACAACAGAATTTACAAGAGCTCAGTTTAAAAAAAATAATTATGTGCAATGCTAATTCAGTGTTAATGTTAAATCAATGTTACTGTTAAGCCAATGTTAAGTTAATGTTAAGTTAATGTTAAGTTTATGTTAAGTTAATGTTATGTTAATGTTATGTTAATGTTATGTTAATGTTATGTTAATGTTATGTTAATGTTATGTTAATGTTATGTTAATGTTAAGCCACTGTTAAGACAATGTTAATGTTAAACCACTGTTAAGACAATGTTAATGTTAAACCACTGTTAAGACAATGTTAATGTTAAACCACTGTTAAGTCACTGTTAATGTTAAGCCACTGTTAAGCCGCTGTTAATGTTAAGTAACTGTTAAGCCGCTGTTAATGTTAAGTCACTGTTAAGTCAATGTTAATGTAAAGTCACTGTTAAGTCACTGTTAATTTGTACATTACGACCTGCTGCTCTTTCTGTTGGCCTGGTATTTCAGCAAGAATTTCTAACGATTTTTGGCGCTGCAGATCGCCCACGTCACGCAAAAAAAATTTCGCGAATGGCCAAAATCAAAGAATTCTTTGGGTGAAACACCAAGCGAACAGAATCAGCAGCAAGCGACAGACTGGAATTTAAATACAAGTCCTAAAAGTATGCGACACTTTAAATATGCAATAGGCAACACTTGAAGATAAACTCACAGTTGTGTAATTTAAATTCAAATATTTTATAACATTATTTCAAGCGGCGTATGAAAATTATATGCGTGGGCCAACAACGCTTTTTTGTGGCTAGTTTAACTATGCAACTTTGATATTGAATATTTTGGGACTCATACGTCAGATTTTCGATTGGTATGACTTGTTGGACTCGGGAGGACTAGGACTATCGATTGGCATCAAAAAATCGCAAACTTAAATTTTGACGATTTTTGGCAAAAATGCAAAGGGGTAACACTGCAAAATTTGTCAAAATGGGGTCGAATTTAAAAATTTGAGTTTTGGCATGGAATCGATGCTACTAGTTGTGGAGAGTCTAAAAAGGCAACGCGTTTCAAAATATCACTTCATTTGGCTGAGAAATAATCATTCAAAGTTTAAAATTTTGATTTATTGGTATTCGAATTTTCATTACTTTTTAGCTACTTTAAGTTAATTTTAAACCATTTTTGATCAAACTTATTTTGGTAATGTGATTCGTTTTGTCCATTTGGCACACAAACTTATTGGCCAAATGAATTTTTCCGTTTGCGCATCTTTCAGCAAATTTCGGCCATTAAATGCTTTATGAGCCAGCATCTCTTAAATTTACAAGCATGCACTGAAAGTATCTGTATCTGTATCTATGTGTGGTACTACTGTATACATAAACGAAAGCAAACAGCTTTTATATAACAAATATCGTTCTGGGGCATAATTTCCTAAATGGCAGTGCTTGCAATTAAAATGCTGCCAAAGTCGTAACTCAAACGGTTCCGTATCTGACAGATACATTTACGGCTGTGTGGCAGTGGCTCTGTCCAGGCATCCATGCATCTTGGCCTGCATTTAATAGGCTCTTATGCGTAGATTTCGTCAACGTTTCCTGCACTTTATGACTTATTGGGCGTTTATGTTAAGAAATTTGGCTCAATCCATTTCCTTAAAGCGTTTTCACTTAATTAAAGAAACAATCGCTGCCGCGAGCACACCTCAAATGCTTTTTCCAGACTCTTAACAAAATATTAATTACTAGCCATTATGAGCAGGTGCAACTCATTTCGCGCTTACCTGCCTGGACCACAGGTGATGTTTAAAAACCCGAACCAACAAATGACTTGTAATCAATTCAGAGCTAAACAAAAGTATCTCGTTCCCCAGTGCCGAATGTGAATAATTCAGACAGATCTAACCGTACTTTAAAACGAAAGTGAATGAATGCAGTACGAAGGAAGCTGAGTATCGGCCTCAGGCAGCTTAATTATTTAGAAAGCATGTAGATTTATTTACTAAATTGTTCAGATTCTTTTGTTTGCGCTTTTGTTGAGGTGTGCTAGTTGCGCCAAGAATTTCAAATACCCTCTATTATTTTTCTTTATATTTTCTGTAGCTGCAAACTAGGTTTTCGCCAGTGCTATATGTGTGCATATTTTCGAGCTTAACTCTAGTTAGTTTTTGGGTTAAATATTTTTACTGGGGTGTTTTGACTAGAGATGGCACGACACGACTACTATTTAATTATATTTTAATACATTTTGCTTACTACAAAATCTAGTAGTTGCTTGGATTGTAAAATATTATAACTTTAAGGTCGTGTCACGACCCTTGCTCATCTCTAGTCTCAACATTGTTGCTCCCCGATGTTTCTACATTTTGTGGCACTTTGTTTGCCTAAGCACCACTCACTTTATTTGCTTTCAAGTCCGTGGCAGCCTTGGGCAATGCGTCATATGAGCTTCAAGAATCTGCATTTATTTTAGAGTCACAAAACGAAATGTGTGTGGAAAAAGAAATGTCTGTTTAGAAATGAATCAAACTTCAAATAAAAGCTTTCCATGGAAATTAATTTTTCTTTCATTTTCTGATAATCCTCTCAGAGTTTTGCTGCTTTCTGTGTGAAAAATTCGCTGCGGAGTTTGTTTTGGCGCTGAAAACACATGTTGACCAAGTTGCCGCTTTGTTGCAATATATTAGATACTTTTATTTACTGTACTACATATCTGTTATCCTTGTATCTTTCGTTGTACTTACTTATTGTTCTGAGCTTGTTTCTGGTAGGCGTTTCGAGTTACTTTCTGTGTAACACTTGTTTCTCTACTAGATTTATGTTATTTCTTCTTTTGTTTATTTCTGTCTGTGGGCAAAACAAACACTTTATTTGTTATACACGGCTTTATTTACTTTTTCCATGTCTCTTTTATTTTCTACCCTCCAGTTCTGCTGCGCAGAAGGCAAGAAATGAGGAAAATTCGCCGATTTATTAGTTAAACATGTTCATTTTGTGAGTCAGAAACCTGTTGGAAATAAAGGAAAGACTTTTGGGATTTATTTTTTATTTATATTTTATTTTGCATCATCGTTTTCTTCAGTCTTCGTATAAGAAATAACATTTTGTTTTTGTTTTTGTTTTGTTTTGTATTTATGTTAATTTTGTTGCCGCAATTTCCTGTGTCTATCAATTATAGTTTATTAATTAATAATGTTTTGTTTCGTTTGTGTTATGCATAATTTATTATTTAAACTTAGGCATATCTGTTATTTTATACACTCATTTTATGGGCTCTTATTTTGTTGCTGTTTTCCTTTCCTTCAACTCTCAATTCTCCTCGCACTCGAGACTAAGCAAATGCATTTTGTCCTGCATTTGCTTAGCTCTTTGCTTTTGATTTTTCATATTTTGTGTTTTAAATATATATATATACTTTATATATAATTCGTTTTTCTTTCATTTCCATTTTCATTTCCTCATGTATTTGTTGAATTTATTTTCTTTTATGCAAATTTGTCAGTTGGGCTTCCATTTGCTTTGCTGTCGACCCATTTAATTGCTATTAAATTAGACAACTGAAAATAACAACAAATGGCAAATGTATTTTCAATTTATATTGATTCAAAAAACAAAAAAAAAAAAGAATTTGCTTTGAAATAGTTTTTCTGATTTAATTGCGTTTGCTTCTCTGTTTATTTTGTATATAGATTTTTATTTGCTTGCGATTGACTAAATTTAAATGTTATAATAAATTATGTACAATAATTATGCAAACTATGCTAGGTTTGTGCTTGAGTAGACTAAAGTGTGTTTTTGTTTCTTTTTAACCCTTGTTAGTATTAGTATGTACAAATCAATTGTTGAGCCATTGGCTCGAAAAATACAAAATTTGCAATTAAATGTCGCTTAAATTTACACTTTATATATTGTCATATTTTTTTGTTTTGTTTATTCAAAATGTTTGGAAATTGTTAAAAGAATTAAAGTTCAGTTAAAATATAACAAAATGAGGCATTAGCTGTGGACCCTGCTCTAAGATTGGAGTTATTAAAATGGACTGATTTTGGTCCCTCTTTTGTCACTAGATCCACAAACTATTGGCCACAGCTAGTGCCATAAGCATTCTGGGAACTGTTTTTAAAGATAGCTAAATAAATTATATATATAATATATATATTTATTTAGTTAACTAAGTTATTGTTGCACTCTTTACAATCGTGTTTTCTTACTCTCCATAAGTTTATGCATATTAAATTCAGATTTTAATGCGCTTATCGACTAAATGCTAACATTAGTTTACTAAATGCTTTTAACTATGAGTGGGCTTTGTATTTGTTTAAACTTTAAAGAGATTGCTGTATAGAGAATGTGAGAGAAAGAGAGATTTTGTGTCAGAGAGAGTTAGAGAAAGTATCTCAACTGTAAGTAAGTTTTAATCTTATTTCCTTGAATTTATATATAGTTTTTGTATATTTGTATATTCTGTGTGTTCGCTTAATTAGTTTATTCAGTTAATTTATATATATATATATATATATATATGCTTATGTATATATAGTATGCTGCTTTACACGTAGACATATCCCTTGTTTCATTTGACGCTTGTTAAACTTTGTTGCGAGTTATCAAATCAAAAGAAAATCGTAATCTTAACAACTCAAAAGGAAATCAGGGCAGTTTGAAACATAACCTCAATTAAACATAATACCTAACCTCACCTATGAGTGGTGCAACTGTACTTGCCGCACTCTTCCCTGTGTTTATGCTCCTTGTCTATTTTCAAAAGTGGCCACTGGCCTTGGTCTGGCACTGCACATAGCTGCGATAATTGTTATTGGTCAGACCGAGGCCCACCAGCTCCATGCCCATATCCAACTGTTGCTGCTGCTTCTGCTTGTTTCCACTGCCACTTCCACGTCCACGTCATACGTAAACCACATGTGGTTTGCCACCACCACCGGCACCACCGCCTCCACTCACAGCACTGCCTTGTAGTGCTGCCGCCTGCTTGATCTTTGTCATGGTATGCGTGTCCGGATACTCGTAGTGATCGAAGCGCTCGTAGAGATGCTCCGGTTCATCGTCCGCCTCCTTGACGGGCAGTTCCCAGGGCTTGAGTGCCCTGTACTCGTTGGCAATTGTCTGCGCCGCCAGATACCGCTCCAGCTCCAGCTTATCCAGCTGCGGCAGCGTCGTCTGCTGATACTCGTGACCACCGCCTACTCCGCCACCACCACCGCCATGTGCCTGCAGTGGCATGGC
This sequence comes from Drosophila dunni, assembly GCA_018152125.1. NCBI lineage: Eukaryota > Metazoa > Arthropoda > Insecta > Diptera > Drosophilidae > Drosophila > Drosophila dunni. Next base: position 7,439,614 of record JAECXC010000339.1, on the reverse strand, counting down.
CTGATGGTAATGATGATGTGCCTGCAGTGTTTGTGCATGATGATGTGGATAATTCAGTGGCATGCCCAAGCCACCGCTGCCAGTGCCGCCCAGTGTCATGCTCATGCCAGCACCACCGCCCAGCGGCTGATGATGACCCTGCAGGATTCTGTCGTGGACATTAATGATGCTCTTGCTGGTCCGCATGGGTCCACGCTCGTGCAGCAGCTTGCGGCGACGCTTCACAAAGCGTAGGTAGTACAGCACACTGAGGCCAATCATGAGCACCAGCAAACTGGTGATGACCGCACACACCACGGTCACAATGTGCGCCGGACACGTGATTTCACCCTCGGTCATTGTCAGCAGCTGGCGGCGTGTACGCACCGCATCTCGCCAGATGTCACAGCCAATCTGTTGTTTATCCATTCTCAGGAAACTGGAACTGCTACCGCTACTCGCACTGATGCTGGCAGCTGCCTCTAGACGTTGCTCATAGGTGCTCGGCTCGGTAGTTTGCAGGGCATTCGCAATATGCTGCTCGGCTATGTAGGCAGCGAGTGCAGCCACACCGTCGTCTGCCTTTGCTGTGGTATCGTCATCATCCCGCAGAGCGGATGCATCATTGGCCAAGGCAGCGACAGCACCACCAGCTGCGTGTTCCAGCGTAGGCTCCGAACCCTCGAAGTTTCCCGTCACCAGACGCCAGAGCCAAAGCAGCGAACAGTTGCACTGCAGCGGGTTGTCGCCCAGGTAGAGCTTCTGCAGCTGATCCACTGGGAACTGAGCGGAGTACAGTGTCTGCAAACTGTTGCTCTGCATGTACACCTCAAGTATGTTGGGATTGCCTTGGAACAGTCGCATCGGTATGTCGCTCAGCTGTGGATTGTAGTTCAGGTGCAGCGTCTGTAGGTGTGTGTTGTCCACAAAGGCTCTGAAAAGACCGGAAGTGAGAAATATTTAAGATGTGGCAGTTAAAAGAAGGAGATAAGGCATATAAAATTTATCTTTTTCTTTAAAATTTGTACCGTTTCTGCTTTTTTGTAGTCCCTAAATGGTGAAAATTAATATTTATTTGTAACTTAAATGGCTTTAACTTGTTATAAAATATTGAAACTCTTATATTTTATCATAAATAAAAGCATTAGTTCGTTCTTCCTCTCTCTACTTAAACTATTGCTTTAAAAATCGTCACTGTAAAGTTTTGTGTTTGTTAGCAAATTGCTTAAATCTGATTATTTAACAACAGTTACACAGTCAGAAAACTGTCAAGAACAAAACACAAAAACACACATGTATGCAAGTAAATAGAACACATGAAAAATGAAAAAGAGACAGAGGGAGGAGAGTGAGGGAGATAGATGCTAGTGTATATTTGAAACACTACTCGTTGCTTGTTCATTTTAATTATGCAGAATGCTATGCATCAACGTTAAACTTAAATGCCAGGCAATGAAATACATGAATAAACAGCAGAGTAACCGACAGAGAAGGAAGAGAGTGAAGAAAGAGACAGACGTAGACCGAGATAGAGCGAGAGTGAGTGGATGTTTCTTTATCCACATGACGTCGACTAAAGCGACATGGATTTATTTATGCAGCATCTATTCCAACTTACTTAATAATAAAGAAAAAAAGAGAGGGAGAAGGCAGCACATACTGCCGTGCTGTGCTTGCTGCACAATGCACGTTGCATGCTCCGTGGAGCGTTGCCGTAAATCCCTGCCAAGTTAAGTCAACGTCGCAAAGTCGCTGACTTGAGCAGTTGCAGCAGTGCAGCAGCTGCAGCTGCACTAGCAGTAGCAATAAAAGCAGTGTATTACCTATAATATTCCCCCAGTTTTCCTCCACAGCTTGCAGTCAGTCTCAGCATGAAGTGAGTGTAACGTGGCGTATGAGCAACTTACCAAAGAACTGGCGACAACTCGGTGGCTGCTCTGCTGACACACAGAGAATTTGTCGCTTTTAAGTGATGCTTTCCTCCCACTACCCCCACTACCCCCCCAATTTATTCTTTTCTTGTTGCATTTCATTTGATTTGATTTGATTCGAGCTCTTAAGTTGCATTTCGTGTTAAATGAACGCATTTATTTGTGTTCCAGTTGCTGCTGCAGCTCCCCGTTTCCCCCTTTTGCCCCTTTCTGCCCCTCTGCCCCTCTTTCATTGCCTTGATAAGTGACGCAGTTTTGTTGGCGCCTCCTAAACACATTTGTTTGCCACAGTTTGCAACGACTGATTGCTAACATTCTGCGACACTCCAGAGAGGGGAAAGTGTGATAATAAATTGCAGCTTGTGATAAATTCGCTACACAAATCGCTTTAAAGTGTTTTGTGGTTCAGGGGATTGACAGGAAGAAATACCTGAAGTAGCTGCATAAATTTCAATGGTATACTAAGCTTTAGATTTGTTTGGTTATTAACTCAATTGAACTTTCTTCAATATAGCCAACTGTACCAAATTGAAACTCAGCTTCTAAAACGCATAAGCTCAGCCAAAGTGCGCTCATCTTTAGCTTACTCTTCAGTTGATAATTCTTTAAAAACAAGCCTTGAAATATATATTTTATATCCGTTTACCCACACTTGTTTGGGCAACTTTCTAGACAAAACAAATGAAGCACTCTCATGTTGAACGTTCAATTTCATGGCAAGTTAAACATTCAGAAACTTCAATTGCAGGCGCTTAAAAAGTTTCGCCATTATCTGCACAGTGGGAACGCGAAGCAAACTTCAACCCCTGGTAACTGCAAAAAGTGTGTCCCTCCCTTCAAAAGAGTCAGCGGGGAAAAGCCAGCAAAAACAAATTCAATTATTTGTGCAAATATTATGCAAATAGTGCTAAGATCCAAACACTTGCCCAAAAAACGAAAGAAGTGAAGAAAAAAACGTGACATTGGCTGGGATTTTCTCTACCTGCGGTGGCAGCAACTTCAGACGATGCCACAGGTCGCTAGCTGCTGTTGAACGCTCTTTAATGCAACTTTGGCGACGCCTAAATGTATGCTACGAAAGAACACAAAAAGATGGCTGCCTGGGAGCAACGGTGAGGGGTGGGAAGTGGGCGCGGCACACGGCTTTTGGACTGCCAACAACAGCACCAGCCTTTTTGCTGTCCTGCGAACTGAATCAAACTTCATTTTGTGTAACGTGTTTGCTTTCTTTTTGTCAATGCGGGCAACGCTGTTGTCGCTTACCCTACACAAAACAGTAGAGGGTATTTTAGTTTGTTAAGTTATGTCTTTAACAGCGCACACATCCAGCGTATAGGGTATTTCTTAGTCTTTCATAGGCAGCATTTTCTAGCATTTTTTGGCCGATTTTACCAGCGTCAAACGTGCGGAAACGGAAATGGTTGCCATGTGTGTGCGAGTGTCTGTGTGTGCATGAGTGTGTCTGCCGAAAGGCGAAAATGTTTGTGTTGTTTTCATCTTCATTTATATTTTTTTTGGCCCACTCATATGCAAATTGTGTGCGTGTGAGTGTGTTTGTGAGTGAATTGGAATTGCTTAAAATCGGATTGAAATGTTTGGTGTCCATGTTCGTCGGGTTCAGTCACGTTTCCCGATTCCGGTCTTTAGAGCAGTCAGAGTTCAGTTACACAAGCGACTGTCGAGAACTGAACCGACAACTGGCCAGTCAATCCGTCAGTCACTCTGTCAAACAGTTTGTCAGTCTGTCAATCATTTGATATGTTTTTCCGTTCTCATATAGTTTTTGAATCCTGTCTGCACCTCACTAAAGCGCTCTGTCTGTGTATTGAGGTAAATCCGCTCTCTATTCACTTGATTGACATTTTTACTACAATAAATAAAGAGTGGGAGGGAGGCAGCCAGAGAGAGAGAGATAGAGAGGGAGTTAGTGATATGACAGTTGATTGCCTCGAGGGGAAATTGTTATTGCCTGCTAAATTGAGCCTCGATTTGGTTTGCTTCTGATTTATTAAGTTGTACTGCATTGACAGTTGAATAGAGAGCGTTATTAAAGTGCTTTAAATTTAATACGAAATAAACACATACACTCCCAAGCAATTATTAACTAATTACGGTGGTACACACACACACAGAGAGACACACACAAATTGTTGTGCTAAGCCCACGACAAATTATCATATGATATGCCCAAAGCATTTGTTAATGGCATTTTAAACGTTTTTGAATTGCGTATACGCCACGTTAAACCTCTAATTTTCATAAGCGCAAAATGCGACGACAATGACAAAATGTGATAAAAATATACCTTAAATAAAGAGAGTTCTCTTTAATCATTGACAGATTTAAAGTGAAATTAAATAAATATATAAAATAATTACAAATATTTAAATAATTTTTAAACTAGTGAAACAAGTCTTTCTCTGTCACATACTAAATTGATATAATTGCTGAGAGCTTAGTCTTAATTGAAGAGCTTAGTTTAGTAAGGAATTTACAGAGTTGGTTGGAATAACTCGGCTCATTAAATGGTTCTGTATAATTTAAAATTGTCTTGAAATTCAAGTGCAGTGCAGGATGATGTCTCCCTTTCTACGTAGAAACCCATGCATATGCATAAATAGAAGCGCTTAGAGTTCGACTCTCCGTCTCTTTCCAACTCTCTGCCCTTCTGTCTCTTTCTTTCCGCATATATCTTGTCGTACACATAATAGCTACTCACGAGTCTGCCTTGAAATATTTCACTGCTCATAATTTATGTAAAAATTGCCAAGTTTTAGGGCTGTGGGGGAGCGTAGCGGTGCTTTGAGGCTGTTGGACTGTTAGACTGTTAGGCTGTTAGGCAGTTAGGCAGGCAACATCATGTTTATGTTTTCCTGTTTCCGTAATTTCTTCCTGCTTTCATTTTGCAACTCTGCAGATGTTGTTGTTACCGTTTTTTTCCTAGCACTCGCAAAATGTTTGTATGTATTTGTATGTGTGTAGGCGTGTGTGTGTTTTCAACATGAAATTATGCATTGCATACTTTTGTGCGCTGCAGCAGAAGCAGCAGCTGCTGCCTTAACGCCCCCATTATGATGTGGGCCAAGAACAGAGGCGTTGTCCGTTTGTTAGAGGCATAGCAATGGGGAGAGTACTGACTTCTTTGACTTTTCTTTGTTTGTTTATTTGATGTCATTTATTAACATTTTGTCGCTGCTGCACCCTCTTGAAATCACTGCTTTGTGAAATGTTTAAGCTCTTTTACTTATAACTATGCATCATTCGTATCATAAAAATTCATTTAAATAAACAATTCTTAAAATAACTGAGAGTTACTTTTCTTTAATACACAAATCATTCAATTTATAAATCATATCAGGTATATCTTATCTAACTTTGGTCTGAACTATTATTGACACAACTTGCAATCGTTGAATGATCTCAGGTTATAAACGGTTAAATTCTTAGAACTGTTCTTACATTTACTTTATTATAAAAAGCTCACGAATTGAATTGAACCAATTCAGTCGCATTTATAACATCGAACATGAAGTTCATAGTCGCATTATTGGCATTATTCGCCTACGTTCGTGCCATTTCGTATTCAGATGTTTTGGAGTCCGAGTGGAATACCTTTAGGCAGGAGTTTAACAAAAGCTATGAAAGCCAGGAGGAGGAGCAGCTACGCAGACAGATCTTTTATGATAACAAGGAGATGATTGATAAGCACAATGCACGGTACTTGGCGGGCGAGGAGACTTTCGAAATGGGTGTGAACCAGTTTACGGATTTACTGAACGAGGAATTCGAAAGTTTAATGCTGACAAACCTTAACACTATGGAGATGAAGGATCAGGTGGATTTTATATATACACATCCGGATGATATCGAAATATCACTAGCGTGAAGAATCAAGGACGTTGCGGTTCCTGTTGGGCGTTTGCAGCTGTTGGCAGCCTCGAGGGTCAATATTTTGCGAAGAACCGAAAACTGATTGAACTTTCCGCGCAGAATTTGCTGGATTGTTCAAGTCGACCACCTTTCAAGAATTTCGGATGCTATGGAGGTTGGCCATTCGAAGCTTTACGCTATGTTATGGTTAACCGAGGCGTTGACACGGGTAGATCGTATCCCTATGAAGCTGTTCAGAGATCGTGTCGATTTAATAGTACCAATGTTGGAGCCACAGTGAAAGCTATATTTAAGGTGAGAGAGGGCAGCGAAGTTGCTTTGGCAGCTGCAGTGGCCTTAAAGGGACCAGTAGCTGTTGCCATCGATGGCACAAGTATTAGAAATTATCACAGCGGTGTTTTCAACAACCCCAACTGCAGGAAGCCAATGAATCACGCCGTTGTTGTGGTTGGTTATGGTCGTGATAAGCTACGTGGTGACTATTGGATAGTGAAGAACTCATGGAGCACATTGTGGGGTGAGGCGGGCTATATTCGAATAGCTCGCAACTTGGGCAATCAGTGCTGGATTGCAAGCAATGCCGTCTTTCCCTTGGTATAGTTTCATATATTCATTAAAGTTTGTCTAAATTGAAGCCATATTCAATTAATGCATGCTTGTGACAGTTGATTTTGAATTTGAAGTACTTAATAAGCACTTGGATTAACAGTAAGTGCTTGTTATTAATGTATACCTGCTTTTATTAACCAGATAAAGGTCATTATGTACATAAAGCGATTGAAAACAACTCAACAAGAACAAATATAAATACAAATACAAGAGCTATCGAAACCTTATTTACTGGGAGTGCCAACAATACTTTAAAACAGATTAATAAAGCGTTTGTTTTGATTGGGATACAGAGGTAGTAGTAATAGAATTCAATAAAAAATGCAGTTGGGAATAAATATGTAAATCATGGTACTAAAAGGCAAGTAAATAATACTAAAAATTGTAGAAAAAGTAGTAGAACTCGTACACATCGTAGTATAAACTATTATACAATAAGTATTGTACATTTCATCAACTGTAATACAAATATCGTCCTTAAAGTGATAGAACTGTAAGCTTATTCAGTTCAGGCAGCCCTTGGGTGAATATGTAATCCCCCTAAGACTCGTATCATTCCCCCACTTAAACGGAAATTCATTTGATTCCAGTCCATTACACTCGAAATATATCTCTTCTGAAAATTCCCGCAAACCTGTCCATAATTCAACTCATTACCAAAGTAGCCAACCAAAAGCTGCTACTGTGAGTTAGGAGATAAGCTGCCAAGGACCCATGAATGGTATCCCGAGTAGATTACAACCCCAAAGCTGCCACAAAGTACAACTCACACATCAGTTGAAATCGTATTAGGTTTCATGTATAAATCGAGTGGAAGGCAGTGGAAGAAGACACATAAAGTGCATAAATTCTAAAACAATTAGTTTCAATTTGGAAATCCGCAAGGACAACACCTTTAGGGTTATCCCTTTTTAGGTAAGGGTGGGTGTCCTTGGGTTGGGAATGTAGAGAGCAACTGTTAATGTAGCGAATGACTTTTTGCTATTAAGTCATACTCCGGTTTCTGGCGAGGGATGCACAGCTTCCATTTTCTATTCGGTGTAAAAATGTTCACTTAATATTCCCTTTGATATGCTCAAGTGTTATGGTGGCATGATTTAGAGGAGGTGGTGTGTACAGGTGTGTAGGTGTGTGGTTGTAAGTATTCTACCGGGGTTGTTCACATTTTGGGGGACGTGCTGCTGCCTAATGAATTTTGTGAGCTCGCGTTGATTGTTTAGGTGTAAGGTTTTTATAATGAGCCAACCTCGGAGCAACACATGTGTATCTCTTCGTTTGCGAAATGTATCTGCCATAAACTTTGCTATCAACGTGTCGCCATCGTCGCACGTCGCCAGCCGCTTCCTGCCAGTGTTGCAGGGACTTTCCATTAACGCATTTGCATAAATATTTACATACATATTTGTCTCTCTAGAGTTCCGGGTTTGTAACTGGTTTGTTTGGGCCTTTAATGCAATGTCTGACATATCTTTAAAGTAAATGTAGCGCTATTTCCGCTCATTTTTCACTGGAGCGCATGTTTATCAATTTGTCTGCAACCCTTTGACACTGTCCACCAACTTAAACAGACGAACAACGAATTCAAATCTGAAGTTTACGAAATATAGTGTCCGTTGGAAAGTGTTCAGTTCGGAAAAACATAAAAATACAAAACTTATCTACCTGATAAGCAATTCCTCAGACATGATAAACACCTATTTCAATTCTCTATAAAATTATTAGTATGCATTTATTTCTTACAATCTTTAAGAATTAAACACAGCACCAATAAGTATGCAACACATTTTGCTACACAATTTCCACCCCCTTGAGAAAATCACCCCAAATCTATTCAAATTTATTTAAGCTACGAAAAGTATAAAGCAGCAGAAAATTAAAATACTCCTGGATTAGCATAAAGATTTTGTGACAGAAGAAGAGACAGCAAAGATTTGCCAATGACGTCGAAGACAAATGCAAAATTTAGTTTGCAAATAACTCGAAAAGAACACACACACACACATAAGCATAAGTGTATGTACGGTGTGTGTGTGTGTGTGAGTGGCATGTAAATTTGATTTAAGCTACAATCTGACAGACAGCGAACAATGGCGAGACAAAAGTTTGCAACAAGACTGTAACAGAAATCAAACAAAACCAAACAAAAGCAATTACAATTGCCAACAGAGAGTAAAAGTACTAAATACGAGAAGGGTAAGAGAGTGTGGAGGGGCAGGGGGTTTTTGGGGGTAAACAGAACAAGAATATCAAACGAAATTACAAAATTAAATTGATTTAATGACAGCTCTGTTCTCATCTGTGGATCGATCCATTTGCATGATTCGGGATTCCATCATGTAAGTCATGTTCACATTGTTGAAAATGCTCAGAGGGAAAAACCATCCAATGGAGGGGGGGCAGAAGAAAACGTAGTTGGGAGGGGATGGGGAAAACTGGTGGTTGAATGACAACCAAGACGAGACTATGGCACAGACACAGAGGCTCGTTCAATGATGATTTGATATGAAAATTGCCTGGAATTATTGAATTAATTAATTGAGAGCAAGCATTCCACTCTCTCTCTCTCTCCCACTCTCTGTGAGAGAGTTGGGGAAAAGGGGCGGCAATTTGGCTTTTTGATTGTGTGTGTGTGTGTGTGCGAGTGTGTGTGTGTATGCGGTGGCATCTTATTACCAAAGCGTATTAGACATGATTGATTGCATTGAGTAATAATGATTTGCAGCCTGGGCATGTTTAAGTGTCTGTCTTTCGCTCTGAGTGTTTCTAGCGCTGTCTGTGTGGTGTGTCTAAGTGTGTGTGTGGGGGTGTGCTTTTAGGGGTAGAGGTCACGTGCAATTGTGCTAAAGTGAATTGCATAAATAGCTAGCTACTATTCGGGTTGTTTATTGAGATTCGCATGAGCATAAAGCGATTACAGATGCGCCTATTGAACCAGATGATTAGTTACGCTACAGGGTCTTGCCAATCAAAGTATGGCTTAAATGTTTGGTGTAGTAATGCAAATATTAGCACGGCTAAAAAGTACTTAGTAGTAAGATAAATTACTAAATGCGATTTATAAATATTTCTAACTATTTTAACTATTTTCCCAGAAATGTAACTACTCTTGTTAACAATGTGCTGAAATATTGTTGCCTTTTTTAAACTATGCTACAAAGTAAGACTCTCACTTTAAGTAAACTATTTGCTGTTTCCCAGCTTGTTGATTTTCCCTAGTTTCTGTTTAACTATTTGCCGAGTCTTCATTGCCTGGCACTGACCCAGTTTGTCTACCAGTTATACACACACACACACACATGTTTTAAATTTAAAGTACAAGTTGAGAGATGGTAACTTACCTTGAATCGATACGCTGCAGAAAGTCCAAGCGGCTCAAATGCAATTCGCGCAAATGAAACAAGTTTAAAAATGCCACGGCTGGCAAGTGGGCAAATCGATTGCCGCCCAAGTTCAAATAAGTGAGATTCGAAAGTTTTGCCAGCTGCTGGGTGGGCACCATCTGAAATGAAATGTATGAGAATAGAATGTAGAAAAAGAGCAATTTTATTTGAAGCATTTGAAGCAAAGTGATAGCCCAGTTCAGTTTAGTCGGGGTTATAAAATGTTAATGCAAACCACTCAACTTTAAAAGCGTTTTGCGGCTGCACTTGATAGTTGCCACTATCAAGGGTAGTGACTACAGAGGGTAGTGAATTTCAACCCTTCCCTTGCCCACCCCTTTGTTTGTTCCTTGTAACCCACTCACAGTTTTTATTTGTTTCTAAAAGCGCTGGCATTTAAAAGTTTCAAAAGGAATGGAGATGGCAACTCGTCTGTTATTTAACAGTAAAATGTGAAACATTTGAGAAGCGCAGCTTTTGGTGGCAGCAGCAGCAACAGCGGAAACGGAAACGTCATGTACGTCATGTACATCCGTGCGCCATTTTCTAATGTCTGACCGAATGTTTGGGTGTATTGGTCTGTGTGTGTGTGTGTGTGTGTGTTGGCAATACAATCAATCTAGCAACAAATTTGTTAGAGCCAAACAACAACACGAAGTTTGGCAGCGTGTGTGGCAAAAGGTTTTCCTGTCGCTTTTTGGCAACCTCAAAAGCTTTTGCCTGTTTTCGGTGGGCTCATAAAAAAGGAGAACGCTGCTTGTATTATGCGCCTGGGAGCCCCTCCCACTCCTTGCCAAGCCCCTGGCTACGCCTTAGAGCTGCTCGCGTGTCGGAAGCTACGTGCCAAGCGTCGGACACGAAAAGCGGCAGCGATAACGTAATGAACTGCGTGAGTAAAGCACGAAAGGAGAAGAGACAGAGAGAGAAGGGTGTGAGTAACAGAGGGGGAAAGCGAACAGGGAATAGAAATTGGTACTGCCAAACTCATAAGGCAAACCCGGAATGAAAAACAGAATTAAAAGCATTACGCATACGCAATGTAGGCCATGAGCTGCAATTGTTTAACCTAATGGCAATTTTCAGCTCACATTTAACCCTTTGCACTGTTTGTGCTGCACTCAAAAGGTTGAGTATGAAACGTGGGTGGCTGACTAATTAAAAGGCCCCAACTTGTACATAGGCGTGGCAAACGGGCGGAGGCTGATTCTTTGGCCAGTTCGTTTGCCCAAGCAGCGTGAAAAACCCGGCGAAAGCGTAAAAAAAGGGTATAGAGCGAGAAAATCACTATGGAATTGAAAAAAGCAAAAGGTTGTAGGAGTAAAGGGACTACGAGGGCGCAGAAATGGAGAAAGAAGAAAGGTTTACACGAACGGCACGAGTGCCACAAAAGAAAGCGAAATTATATTGACTTTGATTTTTCAACTTAATTTTTCCTTTTCGCTTTTGCCTTTGACTTAATGATTGCCACTTTACCCCAATTTTTATCGGTTATTTTATTTGACTTTGCATTAAACCCAAAATGAACTGGCCTTGCCAGTGCCAAAAGTGTTGAGTGAAGATGGTTTCTTGGTAAATTTAATGGTCTTGAAGAACTTTTTAATTAAATATGAAATCGACAGTGTGCTAGTAATGAACGAAATAAATATTCTCTATTCTCCTGGATGTTTAAAGGCATTTTCCAACACTGTGCTGCTCCCACTGATCCTAGTTTCGCATGCTCAATTGAACAGCCAACAAGTTTTCAGCAATAAAGGATTGTTTTTTTTCCTGATTTTACACAGATACAAGTATGCAATAAACAAATTGTGCTATAGGAAAACAAAAACTTCTTGCAAATATGAATTTTTGAATGAATAGCTGTGTAATCGTGTTTGTATATGCAAATGGGAATATTTTGCAGCAACGAATAAATTGATTATAAATTCAGAAATTCCCCTTTCATATGTTGTAAAAATTTTCCAATTATTTGGCGGCAATGTTGAGTGCAATAATATTTATGCGTAAAATGCAAAATCATAATTCTCAGCTAAAAGCACAATAAATCGAAAACAACAGTAAACCACAACAACAGCAGCTACAACAACAACAACAACATTACCAAACAACACACACATGCACACAGATCAGAATATTTTCGTTAAATTATGGAAAATGGAAAATTGCGCATAAGCAATTTGCATTGAAAATGAAATGTTTGCTTTCATTCATTTGATGTCCCAACACAATGCAAATAAAAGTGCATTCAATAAAGTATTACAAAACCCTATATTGTTATATCCTATTTAAAACAGAATTTGGAGAGCTCGAATATGTGGGAGTGATCTGTAAAATGGCTTAAAAAATTTTATTGTTGTTGATTTCAAATGGGAGATAATGGGAGTGCACTCAGATTATATATCTGCTCCTGGAATATCTAATAAAATGTGGAATATTGTTTAATTTTTGGGCTTATGATCAAACAGGCTCTTTAGGGATTCGAATATAAGTTCATTGAGCGCATTTTGTTGTGATGAAAGGCGTATCAGAAGTATGCATAAATTTTAATTGCATACTTTTGGGGCGGGTTAAAAATGTAAACTTCATTCCTTGTGGACTACTGAAAACATGTGTGAAATTTTAAATAAATGCTGTGTAAACAAGATGCTTTAGTTGATAAAAGCACTAAACTATTTATGGGCTTGTAGGTTTATCATCAAATGAAATTCCTAAATACTTTACAGGTTTTCGACGGCTTTTTTAGCACAATACCTGCCCTTAAATCAAGTTCAGATAATCTTTCAACAACAGCAAAGTTCACACTCTCATGAGTGTTGTTCAGGTGCGTGTGTGCATAACCATAAACACATTGGCATAATATTGGCTAAGCGGCAGTTTAGAACAACTTGAGGGTACAGTAGAAACGGTTCACAAGAGAGGTAAGTTCGAGTACCCGGTACTGTTTGAATGCATTTTTATGTACCATGTAATCATAGATCGACCAGAAGTTGTTGTTTTGGTCTATACAAAGGGGCCACACTGGTTTTGAAATAAAACAAGAGGCCACAGCCTGACGAATGCATTGTGTATCTGCATACTGTTTAGGTCCATGTCTGGACGCATATACACACTCTCCTCATATATTTATGGTCGTTAAAAAGGGATAAAGGACTTCGGAGTACTAAGCACATGCCAAGCATGAAGGAGTCGTAAAACAGGTGGAGCTACTACGCGTAGTCAACGGCAACGGCAACGGTAACCGACAGAGGAATTTATGGCGCTTGGAATCAGTTCGAAACTACTTAAAATACCTTTTGGCATTTTGCAGTTGAAATATATGGTCTGCCTTACTCCATGGGCATGGGCATGGTCATGGCCATGTGCAGCTAACGGTATGCAGCGGCATGCAACTTAGTGTCCTGCCACTGCTGCTGCAGTTCCTTTTCCTTGTATTACAAATACTTCTACTCAGCAGGGAATGAACAAAAACAAAATGGGCAAATAAAACAGCTGACTACCTTTTGTAGCTGCTTATCTTGAGCTGCATGGCGACTTTGTTTTAACCTTTGTAACATGTTTTGGTATTTTCTAAACTGCATTCCAGTAGCTGCAGCTGCAGCCGGTGCAGCTTCTATCGAGATTGTTGTTTTATTATGGTCAGACATGATGGCAGTGCTTATAATGCATAGTTTGTATCCTGTCTGCCCGGATATTATGTAAGTAAATGGTTTCTTACATAAATTGTGGCACAGGTTGCGATCCTTTCAAAATATGGACGTTTAAATAAAGACAAAGTATAAAACAGCAAGTTTAAGAAGTTGAGGAAACATACTAATAACAGTTAAGATCAATATTAAGCTCTTAAGTGTTTGATTTCTTAAGCACAAGTGTCTTCCAAGTCTTCGGTTGTCAATTTGTAGCAGCTTTAAGGCTGTGTAGTGACAGAATACACCCAACTTTAAGCCTTTTCCATGGAAAATGGCAAAAATTGAGTGTTGGCCAAAGCTGGCGATGCGGAAAACAGGAGTTGGGACTATTTAACAAACGGAAAATGTCGACAAATGGTTGTGGAGCCTAAGCAAAGTGTGTACGCAACAGAAATCAGCACGGCACGGACATGTTTGCATGCATAAATAGTGAAGGACGTGGCCAAAAGGACGCTCATGTGTGTGAGCTTCAGACACACACACACAACAAGTTATGGTTATTAATTTTGCGTATGCAAAAGGCATCACAGGAAGAACGAACTTAAGCTGCCGCCCAGCACAGTACGCAGGACACAGTACCCAGGGCTGAGGACTCTGAACACAGGATACAGTGTGCAGGATACAGAGCGCCTGCAATCCGCTTTGCAAAGTGTTGGTCACAGGATTTACTACGAAAGCAACAGAGCAAAGTGTCTGATTTATGTACATGTGTGTGTAAGGGAGTGTGCGTGTGTTTGTGTGTGTGTCTGTCTGAGTATGTAAGTGAGTAAAAGGTTGCCACAGTATTTAAGCCACTGCGTGTGTTTGTGTGTGGCATCCGCCTGTTTCATGCTAAATTATTTCATCTAACAAGTATACGACTAGTTGTACCATGTTGTTTATGACTCAAACCGAAACTCGGACTCAAACTCAAACTCACCGTCAAATTGTTATCCGATAGATCCAAATGTTTCAGCGATATGAGTCCCTCAAAGGCGCCCACATCCAGTTCGCTCATCACATTCCCCCGCACACTCAGCGCCAGCAGCTCCTTCAGGCCCTCAAAGCTGTCGTTGCGCACAAACTCGACGAGATTATCGGACATGTCGAGACTTTTGAGTGCATGCAGATGCCACAGATTGCTGGCCGGTATGTCCAGCAATCGATTGTTGCGAAACACTAGCACCTCCAGGGAGAGCATACCCTTGAAACAGTTATCCTCCAGACTAACAATATTGTTGTTGGTCAAATCGAGTTCCACCAACGCAGCCAGATCACCCAGCGCTGTGGGATGCACTGTCTCAATGCGATTGTAGCTGAGATCCAGTAACAGTAGATTTGTTAATCCCTTAAAGGCGTGTTTGTGCAAGGCACTCACAAGATTTCTGCTCAAATTCAGCGTACGCAGTTCAGTCTGATATTCAAAGTTTTTGGAACCCAACGTTTCGATGATATTCTGCGAGAGATCGAGCACCTCCAGTTTCATGTAGAAGGGCAGCGTAAACTCCAGATTACGTATACGATTCAGTGTCAAGTTGATGTACTTTGTCTCCGGATTCAGTTGGATGGGCACATCCTCGAGTGCTGCGTCCACACACAGCGCTCTACTGTTGGCATCGCCACCCAGACATTGGCACTTTGAAGGGCAGAAGGCGTTCGTGCAACTAGGCAACAGCAGCACCAACAACATCAACAGCAACAGCAGCGGCGGTGAGTGCAACAGCAGCGATGACATCGTTGGGGGACTGGGCGCTCTCGATTTGCTGTCCTGTTGCCACTTTGTGTGTAAGTTGTTTGTGTTGTGTGTGCTGATGTTGATGTTGTTGTTACTGGTGTGGTTGCTGTTGTTGTTGCTTTTGTGGGTTGCCATTTTGGTGGTTGATTGTGTAAGCCTTTTTGGATTTTTGCTGCCTTTGAGTTGTTTTTGTGTCTATAATTGAGTTATTTGTTTCCAATTTAAATTGTTTGTGGTCCAATATCACCAATTATTCGACGTCATCGCTGACAGTCTGCTGCAAGTAGAAAAATGAAAATATATTTTAATGTATAAGCAATTTAAATATCTTTAAATTTATGCAACTAGCCTATGACAGTTTATAACTCAGAGTATAACTATTATGGTGAATTATGCAAAAGTTTTGGGACTGCGCACATTAGGAGATTTTGCCGACAGGCCTTGGGAGGCCCGTTCTGCATCTAAGCCATAAAATGCAGCAGAGCTAACTCAATACCATTTTAATTTTCCTACTCAGAACTCACCGCTCGCCGTCTGGAAAGTCAGCAACTTTCTATGCAAGTTGTCAGCACTTTTCATTGGCCAACGAGTTCTGACTTTGCTGCGACTCTTACTCCGACTAGGACTCCTTACTCTGCGCGTTGCGGTGTGCCGAGTTCTCAGCGTTTTGGTTATGACTGTGACTCGACTTTTATGAATTATTAGCGAACAACTTATGCGCATAAATCTTGTGGCGTCTCTCGAAAAAGCGAGCGTGTTAAATAAACTGGCAGCAGCAGTAAAAGGTTTTTTTTATGAATTACGCACCCAAGAAAAAAAGAAGGAGAAAAAAGCAAGACACCTACGACTGCATGAGAAGGTGTTGCAACAGTAGACACAGCCTAATTTGCTATTTAAATGGTGAAAAACGTTATTTAAGTATCTTGATCACTTCAAATGTCTCTAATTTGAGCTTTCATATTTCCATTGCATACTTTTAGGAGGCATTTTTAATTTTCATGGGCTTAGACAAAGCAAAATTCCTTAAACGATTTCCCTTCTACCTTAATGGGAAAATCAAATAAAATAAAATAATAAAAAAAGTCTGGAATAAACCAACGATTTAAATTGATTAAAAAATAACAAATTTACATAAATTCGAGCTTCTTATCTGCCTACTTTTGAACTTGTCCATATAAAGCCCATTGCAATTCAAGTCTTTAATATTTGCACACAATTCTCCTTGAACAAACACACATTTCCGCTTAGATATCTTTAGAACTGCTCTATTCAAGTCAAATATTTGCCCTTGGGGCAACACTCAATTAAGTAATTAATAAATTACAAGTAAATCTTATGCAGTTTATGCCCCTTTCAGTGGTGTGTTAGTTTAATTGTCTGTTCCTCTTCGATTTGCATATGGCAAGAGCAAACAATAGAAATTACCTTCAACAATCATTTCACCCCACCAACATCTGGCCCTTTTCCCCTTTCGGTTCTGAACACGCCAGCAATTTGAACAATGCCCTTAACTAGCTGTAAAACAAATAATGAAAGCATAGTGCAAACTTTTGAGGTTTCATTTTGTCAACAAAAGTTGAAAGCTCACAGACAAACATACACACATACACACTCGGGCACACATATACACACAGTTAAACTGCAAACTACATGCTCGTTTTCTTCCTTTCTCAGTTTTGTAGGCCGACAACGCAGTTTGGTCGTCGGTTCTTGGATCATATTTTACGCTTCAATAAAATTGGTAACACAAGCAGAGTCAACTAACCATCCAAACGGTGCTTCTCTCCCTCTCTCTTTTTCCCTCTGCCTCTTCTTTTCCCTCTTGTTTGTTTCGCCATCCCCAAACCAAGAGGCTTTTCCTATGGCAGCGGCAAAAAGCGAAAATTGTGAAAAATTCACTCCCGTGTGAATTATTAAGTTTCACATAGCCATTGTTGTTGTTGCTTTTGTTCCTGTTGCTTTCGTAACTCTGTCTGTGTGTGCTTGTGTGTGTGTTTGTTTGTGTTTGTTTGTTTGCAAAAAAATACAGCAAAAAGCACACAAAGTTTTTAATAAACTTTCGCACGCCAGCCTCACTTGACTATGCCTTTCCCTGTCCCCAACTGCCACCGCTTCCTTCTCTGCTTGCCTCCTAGAGTTTGCCTCTAAAATGTGAGCAGGTGCTCCTCTAAGTGGGGGCGTGGCAAGGCACACAAATATGATTTCATTGTGGCAAATATTTTGATAGCGCAACGTCGCTTGCGGTTGCTCTTAAGGAGCAGCGAGGACGAAGGCACTGAAGGGCTGTAGGGCTGCAAACAGGGTAGTTGAGAAGTGCTTGGGTCATCTGAATAAGTCTACGTCAAAGGCCAACAAGTTGGGAGTTTGCCATTGTTGTTGTTTCAGTTGTTGTTGCGCTTTTGGCGCCCACTTTTCACTCTTTGGCAGTTTTAACGGGGCCAACGTCATCGAAGTTGGTCCATAATAGGCTTAAACATACATATATGACTGAGTAGCTCACAAAATTAAAGACTACTTAAGTCTTAAGACTCAAGTCTATCGTTTAAGATAGAGTGCTTTGCTTTGACAGGTAGGAAACTGTAATGAAAGTTTAAATTTAAAGAGACTACTTCACACATCTTTTTCTTGTCTTTTTTTGGTTTATTACTAGGAATCCAATCAAGAATCTTGTTACGTCACTGCAGATACGTTTCCTGCATTATTTTTTTATAAGCTCCATTTAATTAAATTGACAGTGTTTACCTATTTTTCCGCCAATTTATTTTTATGTCAGCGTTTGACGCGTGTCTTCGAGAATACCTGGAAACGTCAGTTTACGTGGAGGTTATAGGTTACAGGTTACGGTTTACAGGTTACGGTCTGTAGGCTACAGTCTGTAGGCTCCCAAGTTGAATGTCATAAAAATGGAAAATAATAGCAGAATGGGCATCAAATGCTGATAATGGAAATACGCCAGCAGTTGGAAAATCCACAGAGGCAGCTTCCTTTTCATTCTGTCGCCACGCACAAAACTTTTGCACATAAATTTAAAGGCAAGCATCGAACAAAAAAGTCATGGGAATGAGTGCAGAAAATGGCAAAATGCGAAGAAGAAGCAGTCGAGGGCATGAGAAGACCGCATTCGCATTGACTTTAAGGCCACAAATGGTAAATGGTAAGCGGGTGAGGTCAGAGTTGAGGCTCAGTCTCCGTCTCCTTCTCCCCCTCCCACTCCGCTTCGAATTCAGGTTCAGGTTCAGGAAGCGAAGCAATCAAAGGTGAAAAACTTTGCAAACTATGCGAAAGCAAACAGGCAAAAAGTCAATATTAATATTCACTTAGCAAGGATCTAACAAGCGAGAGCAGTGGAGGCAGAGGAGGTGAAAGGGGGAGGAACAGGGCAGACGGAGACAGCAGTTGATACTGACAATGGCCAGGCAAATGCCAAGCAAATTGAAAATGCGACGAAAAACGTGAGACGCGCCAACTTTTCCACCTCAACGTGACCGAGTGCGTTTATTTTTATCAAGATTAGCATTTCACTCTCCCCACTCTCCTCTTTCTACCCCTCTCTCTCTCTACCTCTACCTCCTCTAAGTGGTCTGTTATTGGATGGGCAAATAGAAAAGGCAACAACGCGTCGTGAAGCAGCAGACAATGCTGCAGATTCCATGCCCGATTCTGGTACTGATTCAGATTCAGTTTCTGATTCCTCGAGCATCGCTTTGAAGTGTGGCACGCACATTTTTCCCTCCTCGTCCGAAGATGAATTGTAGACGTCGTCGCAGTCACCGTCACCGTCACCATTGCCGTCTCTTCGGCACAGGCAGTTCCTCATCTTATCCATTAGTTGGACCACATAATTGAGTGTCTGCAAAAGTTTCAAGTGCCTCGCTGCTGTGGCAAAATTTGGCAAAAGCCTTTGCCACAAAATGCTGCCACACGCATAATTAATGCAATTGTTGGCAGACCCAGAACCAAAACTGAGAAACAGTCTGAATTTGGCTGTTGCTGTTTTTAGCCAAGTTGTATTTGGTGCTGTTTAGATCTGTTCAGTTGGCCAGCCAAAGGGGCGTAAATTGTTCAAGTTGACTTTAGTTGACAGCCCTAAATGCAAAATTGTGTTTGAAAGATTTTTGTATTGCATTCCACAGAGTATAAAATGCTTTTAATAATTTATTATTTTAATTCAAATTGTCAGCAGCTCAAACAAGGAACAAATCTAATCAGTTCTTTAATATTTTAGTATAGTAACTAGATATATATTTAATAGTGAAGTGCATTTGTCGTTTCTAAGTTGAAACTGTAAACTCTTAAACTTTATTCGAGCGTAACCATCTGCAATAAAAACCAGTTGAGCATTTCGCCCAAAAACTGCAAGCTGCATATAAAGATAAAATATTTCATTTGCCAGAAGTTCCCCTCTCTGTCTTCTCCCTCTTCCCCCTCCTTTCTGCTGTCCTCCATTGTGCACTTAATGCAATTGTCGCATTATTTCGGGCTCCGGTTTTTCTACTCCGCAGACTTTTGTACGGCGACTGGCGATATATATTTTTAAATACCTAGTTCGCGTTTTTTCTTTATTTATATATGTTTTTTGTTGTATCTATTTTATTGCGTTTTCGGTTTTTATTTTGCCGCATGGCGTCTGCTCCACTCGTTGCATGCTGCATGTTGTCGGTCTCTCTGTCTCTCTGTCTGTCTGCGTGTCTGCATCTGCCACGTCTGCCACGGCGTCTGCAACTCCGAGATAGCTTTAGATATATCCCCTCTAATGTGGTTGTTGTTTTGGCTCGTGGCTGCTTATTAAGCCATTTGAAGAGGCGCTGCAGCATTATGTGCTCTGCTTGCAACGTATACCCTGTAGCCCAGCTGGGTGTAACAGGTTGATACAAGCGGTGTGACTGTAGAGTTTATATGAGCGCTGCAAGCCATATATAGGGTATTTGCTAGCCAATAACTCTCTCAAAATGATGCTCGTGATCTTACTATTTTTGTGGCGCAATGCAAACAAAGTGGCATACAGTAAAAGACCACAAAAAACCAGGAGGGAAAACATGGGACAACACTGCTAGACTACATTATACCCTATGCACTGACGTGTATATAGTCAGGCATTAAGAAAAACACGGCTTAGACTACCCCTCAGCCGGGGTATGCATATAAAATTAAATAAAATATTTTGTTGGCAGTCTTAGACGTTGACACATGTGTGCAAAGTTGCTTTTTTTCCCAGGCAGCTTTTCCTGCACTTTCCTTTTGTTTTATTTGGTTAACAATATTGAAACAAATAAAAGTGTAGTTTTAAAATGTATAACTGACAATGCCAATAAATATTTACAGCAATTAAAATCAAAAATTCAACCATAAAGGTAAAGTGAGTTAATGATAAGTTGCTGTAATTTCTTATATTTCTTTCCTCCTTTAATTGCCACAATTTCCCACTCATGGCTCTATTAAAGCTGCAACCTTTCTAACAACCATGTGATGCCTTTAAGAACTTTGCCCTCAGTGCCATTTGTTTCATACCTCGTCACATTGCTCATACGCCATGTTGCACGACAGTAAATCGTATCGATTTTTGCTGGCAGCCCCGAAAAAAGAAGAAAACAAAGAAAGAGTCGAGTACAACGCACTTTGCTTGCTGGCTGCTGCCAAGAATAACAAAAAAAAAATACTTCTACTAGAAGTCATCCAAAAAGTGTAAAAAACTTTAGGCCACTGGCACAATAATTTGGCACGCAAACCTTTTTTTCCGTTGGACGCCACAGCAATACATTTTTAGGCAGGCAAGGGTTAAGTGGGCAGAGGGGGGACTGGGGGGAAGGTGAGCTGTGCTTTTTGGACAGCCGTGGGGAGAGCACATAAAAAATGGAGTGAAATACATTTTGGTGCCAGTGGCGCACATTAAAAATTCGCCAAAGCCAACAATGTTCCACAGCCAGGGACTGGGACACAATGGCGCCATGCGAGGCGTGGCTTAGGGAGGCTAGGGGCCAGGAGTAGGGAGCAAATTTTGACTGGGAGTTGGGGCAGGTCACGCAGCTTGGTTATAGTTCTATGTTTGCCATGTTTGCTGTACGGATAAACATATAACAATTAGAGTGCTTTTCATACATTTTGAAGAAGTCTTTTGTAGAGTTTGTTGCATCCCTGGGCAGCAGGGACTCAGTTGTTCCTCGGTGGCTTCACATCTGTGTATGTGCGTGTGTGTGTGTGCTACTTAAATATTTAGCTAGATTTTCGTTTTTAATTTATTTCGAAAGGGTTTTTATCGCACTGACTGCGACTGTGACTGCGACTTCAAGTCTGACTCGCTATGCAAATGGGCTTTGGGAAATGGGTCAAAGTGTAATGCGTGGGCGTGTCTGACTGGGCGGAGTGCAAAGTTCTAGCACTTATTTATGACCAGCCCGTGGAAATTCAGGGAATTGAAATTCTGGACATGCATACGAGTGTACTAAATCGTTAAATTTTCACCCCAACGGTCTCTGGTCTAATTTACTTAATCTTTAAATTAGTTTTTTTAAATTCTTGGGCAATTTTTGAGTGTTGTTGCAACATTAAAAGTTGAGGTCTGAAAATTATGAGTATTTAAACTTTTTGACATTTCTATTAACTCTTTTGTTGTTGAAGAATGCGAGCAAAGATGTTGCAAGAGTTTTCCAGACAGGAACATAAATTAATTTCACAAATGAACAAACACACTAAAGCGTCACGGAAATCCCAAGAATTTAACCTGAACGCATAAATTCTCAACGGAAAATGTAACAAATGCTCATTAATATGCCAGACACACACACGTTTAACAACAGACGGGGAAAATTGGAGGGGGAAAACTGCCCCGCCGAACAAAAGAAACGGGAAAATGCGGGGAAAACAAACGACTGGCCAAATGAATATAAAATTTATTAATTGGCAGCTAAATAAGTCGCAAGAATTTACACGTTAATAATTTTATTAGCAAGCTGCCAGCCTGACAGGTGGGAGTTGGGGGGGGGAGGGGCGTGGCTGCGACAGCTGCTTGCAAACAACACGAAGAACAAAGCAAAGACATTTTCAAATTTCACTTTATCACAAAATGTGGAAATAATGAAAAATGTGAAATGTGTTGCCAAAAGGGCGACTCTGTTGCTTTTGGCTAATGGAGGGAGGGCGGTAGGTGGGGCTCTTTATACAAAAATTTAAACAAAATGTATAAAATGCACATTAAACATGCACCAACTATTTTTAGGCAGTCAAGAGACAGATGTTGCCACCGAAATCAATAAATTATAATCACTTTGAGTCGGAGACACCAAATATTTAAATGGCAGTGGAGTGGGGCAAGGGGGTCGAGTGGGGAATATTGTACAGAAAATTAAAGCACTGCGCGTTTAATTTTTTTCCCGTTCTTATCTGCCGTTTATTTCCAGCTGTTGAACACAATTTAAGTTAAGTGTTTTACTTTTAAGGCGAGCAACGGGCCACGCCCTCTATTTCATACCCCCCACAAGCAGCGAAACGCCCACACAGTGGCAGAAACAGAGTTAAAGAGAGAGAGAGAGAGAGAGGAGAAGACAAAAGGAAGAGAAACGGAGAAAAAGAGCAAAATTCATTGCCTTTTAATTGCAGTTGGCAGTTGATTCGAACAATTTTCGACTGAATGTGTGTGTGTGCGAGTGTGTGGAGTGGGGGTGGTTTTTGGTATACGCTTTCCGACTTTTCCCCATACATAAATTCAACTGTTAATTGAATGCAGGCACTTGAAAAATGGGCAGACTATTGGGACTGACTGGGCCAATGGCAACCTGTTGATTCCACTGAGTGATTTATGGAACTCTTGCTCCAAAGACTTGACAAAAGAGATGGTGCAGTCTATAGATATTTAGGGAATTTTGGGGAATTTTGTGGAGCTGAGTGTTTGGAATATATGTGCATAAGTATAAACTAAATATTTGAGAAACTACTCAGTTGACTGGCATAAATTCTGTAAATTGAATTATGGCTATCAAATATTATTTAACTGCTGAGAAAGCCTTAATTTTTCACCCAATTTACGGCAAAAAATAATATAAAGTTTTGATTATTATAATTATTTTATTTCATTCTACATTTTGAAGGAAAAGACACGTTTTTCGGGCAACAGCTTTTCCGTTAGCCATAAATATTGAAGGACAAACGAATCAATAAATTATTTGCACATCGACATAAAGGAGATGCCCAACCCCATAATAAATAAATACCTTTATAAAAATAACTCTGAACAAAATCAATGAAAATCAATGAAGTGCTTAAAAAGTGTCCTCCACTTTGGATACAACTGGCTGAATCTTTTTTTTTGGCAGCTTTTTATTTATTTATTTTTGTGGCCGAAAGCAGCTGCCTGACAACGACCCTAAAAGAAAATGGTGCCTACTTTTATATGTGTATGGCAGGATCATATACATATACATTTTTCCGATGCTGGTAATTGAATTATATTTACGCATAAAATTTATTTATTCATGATTTGCGAAGCATTCGGAGTAAATGCGAAGCCAAAGCACGTAGATGTAATTTAAATTCATTTAATAGCCAGTCAGAGTCTGCCAGGGTTGTCAGGCAACGCAAATACAGTTAAATCTTTTTCGTTCACTTTTCTTTCTGTTTTCCCTGTGCGCTGGTAAACAAATGTGAAAAGCAACCGAAAGTCTGTAAATAATAATAAAACATGCAAATGAGCAGCAGAACCGAGTTGTCGGTTGAGTCAAATCGACAGGATTATTTGATGGGAACACTGTCAATATTTGAAAAATGCTTAATAAACTTGGCTAATGTATAAATGTCACAGTTAAGTAGGTTTCTTTACTCATCAGACTTCTAAACACTTTAGTTAACCTTAAAGTAAACCCACACAAAATAGGATTCTCTTGAAAAGACCACAAAATGTACAATTTTCAATGCATTTTCCTAGTTTCCCACCCTAGTTTCCACCCCCACATTACTACCTGTCGCCTCTGCACTAAGATTTATCTTTGAGCTCTCATTTTTGTACATTTACGGAAATGAAAGAACTTTTACCAAATGGATTACATCTGGTTGCTTCGCATTGGTTCGTTGAGCGCATTTCCGTGTTGCATTAAATTCGAGTCCGAGTTTCTGGGCCACAGGAAATTTAATGTCAAATGCTGTAAAATATCAAGTCTACCTCTGACTTATAGCTACAAATTGGTTTAATGTGTGATTTCCTCACAAATATTAATCATCCTAAGCTACTTGTGATTCAGACAAGTTGTGAACAGATTTACTCACCTTTTGGCTTGATTAACTGTGGGCTGCTTGAGTTCTCTGCTGGAAATTATGTCATTGTTCTGCAAAGGAGAAGGAAAACTGGGTTAGTAGTGCTAATTGATTGTTTTAGGCCAAGACGTGTTTATTGGGGCACATTATGGTAGTTTATGTTAATGCAATAATGGTTTAAGTCAAGTATTTTCTAGTTTAATTGGATTTCTATTAATTAAGACGATGACAGTGGGTCTCCAAGGGTTAGTCGATATTCATGCGTAGTTAATTTAACAAACCATAAGTCTGGCATGCTGTTAACTAACTTGGTTAGTTTGTACTTTTAGTTCGAGCTGTCAGCAAAGTTTTCATCGCTGTCAACGGTGGCAACAACTCAACTAAGCAGCCAACAAAGCGGCAGCTTACAAGTTGCATGTGCAACGTGCAACACGATGGCTGATAACCAGTGTAACATAAGAAGTGCCAGACGACAGCTCGACAGCACACGCATATGGACACAGGGCTGCACAGTAGTTCAAGAAGGGCAAGAATAATTTAAAAAAAATGTAATATGTAAGAAAATACTTGAGAAATGTCAATTCAATCTTTTTAAAGAATAAACTCACTTGAGTTTGAACTAGTTCTTGGGCATCTTTAGTGCAGCCCTCGTTGTGGCTTAACATCAGTTCAATCTCAACAACTTTTTTATTGCAAACTTTTCTACAAAAACTAAATTTGCAATTTCAATTCAAGTCTCACACATACACACACACACACACGTATATACTCTGATTTTCCACGCACTAATCGGCGAATCAGTTGTCAAGTCGCTGTCGGTAGTTTCTTCTAAGCAGAACATGACGCACGTTAACCTCAATGCAAGTGAAAGAACCAAAAAAAGGAGCAAAATAAATGTGAAACTAGTTCCCGTTCCAATAACGGTTACCACTTCTTGCTCTTGAGTTCTGTTGGCAGTTCGGTTTCCGTTTTAATTTGTTTGCGTGTGTCGAGGTCAGATCGCGTATACGCAATATAAATTACTCATACGCCGTGCTGCGATTAGAATCGCATGCAATTTTAATTTCTGAGTCTCTGCACATGCATCATTAGGGCAACAGTATCAACGAGTAGTCTGTAGTCAGTGTGTATTCCACGAAATCAAAGCTCAGCTGAGCTCAGCTCAGTTCAGTCAGAAAAGCGAGAGAGGGCAAAGTTGCGTATGCTTGATCTTGTTACACACAGATAAATGTCAATTTATTTGCCACACTCCAAAACACTAAGCCGACGTTGGCCTTCAACAAGAGCTAAACTCTCGGCTCTTCCCCCTCCATCCCTATTCCCTCCCTTTCTCTGTCATATTCTCTTTCCTCGTAGCCGTCTGTGTTTGTCTGTCTGTCTGTCTGTGTGGGCGTCAGACGCATGACGAGATGTAATCGATAAGCAGCGAGGCTTGACACAGCTTGACTGGTTGACTGACTGTCTCTTGGCAATTTCATTAAATTGGTATTCTCCCTCCATCTCTTTCTGTCCCTCTCTCTCTCTTTACCTCTAGCTGTCTCTATCTCTACTTCGGTATCTACAATCAAATTATGTTGAATTTATTCGCTCTACAAGTTTTTAATGAGCATTATTTTAATTAGTAATTTCCGCTTATAACTAAAGACTTTTCTTCATAACTGGAAGAAGTGTTTCTAAACAAATCTAAATTATTAAAATTTCCGTGAATTTGTTAAACATTTTATGACAAACACAAGCTCTGCTTAATCTCTAAAATGGCACATTAAATGGCATAATAAAAACATATTGAAAACCATTCAAAACCAGAGATTTTTAGCAATTTTCCTTTTCAGATTTCCCATTCTTTACTGTCTGGACCATGTCTGGTGTTTCTAAAACGCAGCTCAGGTGCATTTTACACGCTTTCACTTATTTTATGGTTACAGAGAATCGTTTAGAGTTTGGATTTAACGAACAGCCCGAGTAAATCCAAAATGCTACATAATTTTCAGCTGGCCACAAATAATAATAAAAAGGGAGCACTGAACAGGAAAAAAAGGGGCAATGAAAATTGAAAATGAAAGTTAAAATGCAAACACAAAGGCGGGAAAATCGGAAGAATTGAAACGAAGGAGGGAAAAGCCCAAAGCAAAAAGAGAAAAGGACGAAAATGAAAGCGTTGGCGAATATTATTTTGATGTTCGTTTTTTCTAGCTGTTGTTCTGCTCCTGTCCCTGCTCCTGCTCCTGCTCCTACTCGTGTCACTGCTGGTGGTCACAGCTGGTTCTTGGCTCCGGTGGCAATCGGTATACGCCCGCAGCCTTGAATGCCGTATAGCCAGTCAATAACGTCAATAGACGGCAAATAAAAATTTCTTTTATGGGTGTGGACATTTAAGGTGGCTTTTTCGATTTACGCTTTGTTTGTTGCTCATGTCTGCGGTGTGGACAAAAGGACTGTGACTGTGACTGAGACTGAGACTGGCTCTGGCTTTGGCCCTGAAACCAAATCGAAATGAAATGAAAGCCAAAAGCAGCCACGCAGCAAAAATGCTGAGCATCAGCCGCAGGCTTAAAGGGGGGAATAAACTGAGGAACTGTGGTAAAAGGGCAACCAACTATTAATATTGAAACTGTGATTGCTGCTAAATCCTTCCACGCTTTGTTTTTCTTTCAATTGCAAATGCCAGTCACAGTTCGCTGTTCTACCGGAAACGGAAATCGCTGCCCTAACGAGTTACCCCCAGTCAAAATGGCAAAGTCCGAGTCAAAGCTAAAACCAAAGTCAAAACCAGCAGACAGTTTTTGATTGTTTGACGTCTGGCTTGCAGTTTTCTGTTTCTGTTTCGGCTTCTATTTGCCTCTTTATTTTATTTTACTTTTTTAATATTTTCTTTTTCAATTTCGCAGCATGGCCAATTATTTTAGACAAGTAATTGCCAGAAAAGCGCCACAGACAAATTGTTTGGGGAGCAAATCCCACAGCCAGTTAAGACTTGTATAACTTTCGTCTCGAGCATTTCCCCAACGGTTATAGCCAACTAATTTAAGAGCCATAACCCTGGACGCACTAAATAACTGCACTCAGATCACTTGGGTAATATGAGACCTAAGCTCTGTAGACTCTATATTTGGTTACTCCCTAGCTGGGCATACAGAAGCCGCTTAAGCGCCAACCCGGTATTGGATTACATTTCTATAGGAGTCAACACCAACACGAGTGACAACACAACCAAAGTTCCAGCTTATTGTCACATAAGACACTTGAGAAACTCACACTGCGGGGGCGAAACTTTAGAAGTTCCCAGCCAGTCAAGAGGAGGGAGCTGGGAGGGGCGTGGCGCGGAAGTAGAAACGGCTCATTTACAGTGATTTACTTAAATGTTGCGACGGCTAAGAGGCTTTCACAATTGCCCTTGTTGAAGGGTGTGTTGACAGCGTTAAGAGTTTAAATGTTAACTGCTAGAAAATTGCATAATTGTCGAGCGCTAATGCTCTGGGAATTATGAGAAAGCAGAGACATTTCAATTATTTCTATTAATTAGAAAAGAAAGAGTCGAGAAGCTTAAAAGTCACTAGTGATTTTTAGTTTCTAATTGAAAGTAGTAAAAATAAAGTAATATTTAATAGTCTATAAGTTTATTTTAACTACTATATAGTAATGTTTGAATATTGTCAATTAAAAATAAATTAAATAAATATTCCTCTAACTTATTCTCTGCTACTTTTCTCATAAACATAAACTACCTTAAATTTCGTTTCACTTCTCCTAGCTACTGTCGCCTAATTTGTTTACCAAATCAGACTAATTGGCAGTTATTACCTTGAGTTTTGCCATCAAACGCTTTCAATCAGTAGCCCACACAATTTTACCCAGGTCGAATGAGAGGCGTTTATGGCTCTTATTTGCCAGGCAATTGTAAACAAACTAATGAAACTATTTATAGTCGTCACAAAACAACAAAAAATGGTAAACATAAAAACCCAAAGAAGACTCAAAAGAAGAAGAAAAACTGGATGGAAAACAAGTTAACAGTTGGGAGAATTTCTTGGCTCTATACAATGTTGCTGCAGTTTTTAATTTGGAGATGCATTCACGACGAACGCTGAGTTTTAACAGCTCATTAACATTCGCTACACGGCAGGAGACATGACAGCAGCACAGGGAAGGGCAGGGCAAAGTGCGGGAGGGGGGACTGAGGGGAGTACAGATGGACGATGACACTTTTGACGTGGCCCGGGCGCTGCGCATCTTTCAGAAGCTGCTTAAAAGCCACTCCAAGTGATGTACCCAAATGTATATTTAAATATACACTGCAAGTTGGGGCTAAAAGCCCAAAGTGTCCGACTGCCTGCCTCTCTGTCTGTCTGTCCCACTGTCTTTCTGTCTGTCTGTAAGTCATTCTGTCAGTCAGCGCGCCACTTGCGCTCAATCAGCGCGGCTACCACGTCAAAATGTTGTGGCAGACAACAAGGGGAAACGAGGGGCAACAAGGGGGCGGCCAGAAGAGGAGTAGCTGCTGATGCGACAAGGTGGAGTCTAGTGGGCGGTTAGCTTATCACATAACTCAAATCGACAGAGCAGCAGCGGCAGCAGCAGCACCTAATGAAGTGTCTCAAAGTAGCTGTTAATAAGTTCTAATACACTGCTACAAAAACATGTCAAATTAAATTTTTTATATTTTATAGTTAAATTTAAATTTATGAGTAACATTTTACAGACACTGCTACTAAAATTCCAATAGCTAGTTAGATTTTTTAGCAGTGTTGGAAAAACGGTTTCGGATTTTATAGCCAACATTAAAGCTTTTATGCCTTTAAGGCAAAATATAAAAACGTCAGAGAGTAGCGACGACAAAATGCCAAAAGCTTGTTAGCGGGAAAAACGCTGCAGAAAAGCCATTTACATTTTGGCTGCCAACTGCAATCGAGTTGGGCTGCACAGTGGTGCAGAGCGGTGCACAGTGGTACCGAGTGCTGCAGCGAACATCAATCAGCGCCACTCGCCAGCATTAAAATGGTAACTTAAAACCACAAGATAGATAGAGAAAGAATGAGAGGGAGACAAGGTAGAATTTCTACTCCAACTCTTAGCCAACTCCAACTTCAATTACAGCTACAGTGCAACCTTTGGAAGGGTACTCATCATGCAGACGTTTTAATGATTGGCCGGCGGGTTTTCCACTGCGCGATGCAAATGCAAAAAGTCAGCTACCATTTCTCAGTCTATAATCTCAGCTCTCTGCCCTTGGCTCACGGCTTTTGGGTACTGGGTCCTGATTTCTGATTCCTGGGCTCAGGCCGCGGGCAGTGCCGTAAATCAAGGTTGCAACACCTAAACAAGGCAGCAAGAAGAGGCAGAAAGATAGGGGCAGGGACAGCGGTAGTAGGGGCGCATTTGAACTGACAACGTAAAGTGTTTTGAGAAATGTCACCCGTGGGGCGTTTTTGTCATTTCAAAAGTGTTCAATCAACTGTCAGCATCGTCAGTCAGCTTGTAGCATTGGGGGCAAAAAGGCTCTACTAACTGCCACAGATTGAATATCTGCCAAAGTGGCCATCAGCTCAAAGGCTAAAAGTAATTTAAAACTCTGTGTGCAAATGACCAGACAAATGTGCCGGCCAAGAGTAATTACTCAACATCAAATTGTGGCTGTAAATCAATATCTTGAATAGTAAAACTCTCATGAGATTTTAAGAAATCTAAGCAATTTAATTTGCTTACACTACTTTTAATATTTCACTTTTACTTTTCTTCGACTGGCAATTCTCCTTTAAGTCTCCTGTGAGAAACTTAACAATGTCACGACACATGTCGCCCTTAGGGAGAGTTTACAGTTTGACGCTTCACTCAGCGTCAGTCGAGCAGAAAGTTGTCTTCCTTGCAGAAGGCGCCCCCCAAAAAAAAGCATGCAGAAGTTGAAGGACAGACAGACAGACTGACAGACCTCCCAACTGTAAGCTGTTACAGTAGCAACACCCACTAAACGACATCAGACAGTCAGAATGCATTTCCTGTATGTTTTACACTCACTTCCGTTTCTATTTCATGTCGTAGGTGTGAAGTGAAATTTCTTGAGGCGCTTGGCAAAATGCTTCCCTCTCTCTCTCTCTTTGCTTGCTCCCAACTCGTCCCCCTTATGGTGTGCTGCCTGTACCCTAGTGCCACTTGACTTGTGGCGTCAGTCTGACAAGCGACAACTACAACATTCGTATTATTCATATTTCTTTTGGGCGTTGACATGATTGCTTATAAATGCAATTTTCTATATCATATCAACGTCATGATCATCATTGTCATCATCGCCATCATGAACTTAATCATCGCTATTGTTGCAGCAAGTTGAGGTTGCGACTCTGATGCTCTTGCAGTGTTTTTATTGCTTTTGATTATTATTATTACAAACAGATTTGATTTCAAAGTGAATGCACTTTTGAATGTCATACAGACTTGGCTTCAAAACTTTGTTTCCCAATTGCCTGCGCTTGGGGCTAGAATGTCTATCGGTTATCGAGTAAATATTCAATTTCAAAGAGAATAAATTGCTAAAATTCAATTTATAACTTTGACAAAAACGGTAGACAAAGAAATCAATTTGGACTCAAATTATATTATATTTAACCCCTTCAAAACGACAATTTGTTTTATATATTCATTTGTATCCATAGGCCTTATATATAACAAATTATATTTAAATAGTTTACATTTGTTTTCAGAAACTTTAATAATTCCTATAAATTTTTAAGCATAAATTCTTTTTCCGCTTTAAAATAGTTCCCTTATTAACTTTTAAGCATTCCTTAGTTTAACCTTTATGTCCAGAGATTGCTTCACTTAAATTCTCTTTTTAAATTTGCATTTTTTTCTCGCTGATTTGGGAGACTCCCTCCAAAGTACAGTATTTTACTTTCGCTTGGGCTTTTGCGGCACACGCTTGAAATGCTAATGACCCACATAGTCATTAACTTTGCTGCGATAAGCGTTGCCAAAGAAGAAGAGGAACAACAAGAAAAAGAAGCAAAAAAAAAATGCTAAAGAAATTTTCCGTGTGTGCGCGCACGGTATTTGCCCCGGGAAATCGCATGCGAAAAAAGGAGAGTGAGCGGGAATCATAATTTTGACGGAAAGTAGAAAGGCAGGACAACATCATCAAGCAGACAGACAGAGGGACAGAGGGGCAGAAGCAGCGAGGAGTGGAGGGCAGTTGAACCCGGCGTATGGTTGGCAGACCTGGACACGGACAGCCCTGACAGTCGCTCATCAAATTGCGAGCAGGCGTTGCAGGAAATTAAATAATTTCGTGTAATGAAAAAAAACAAGAGGAGAACAAATTTTCTTGGAGTGAGTTGCGTTAATGTTAATGCATTTTGTTAACGGTGTGAGGGTTTCCCACTGCGAAAAGCACGAAAAACAAGACAGAGTCATGCACACACACACACTTAAACACACACACACACTCGCTCACGAAATGGGTGCGTTGAAAATGAGGCAAACACTCAAAATGATTGTTATCATCTCATACACCAAATGGGTGTGTGTTCTCTCGCTCCTGCCACAAATATACTTAAATATATCTACACAAAATATATATTTTTTGTTGCTCACTGGCTTTGCCAATTTTTTGTTTTTTTTTTTGCCACGCCCCAGAAAGCACATAAAGCAAGAAAATTATAGCATAAATTGAAGTGTGTGTGTGTGTGTGTTGTATTTATATATTTTCTTTCTTTGCTTTTTTTAATGTCTCGCCCCGTGAAAATGTGCGCACATTTCAATTGAAATGCGGCACACAATTCTCATTGTTGCTGGGGTTGTTGCAACAGACAGTCCACTGTAGTGTAGGTGTAGGTGGCATGTAGGTGAACTGCTGCGTCTGCCGCATATTTGATTTATATTGCCATTTACACTTGCTCGTTATTGTTATTGCCGGCACAACAGAAAAAAAACAAACCACATAAAAAGCATTTTGTGTTGGCGAATTTAAGTTCATTTGTACCACAACAAATTTGGCAAATGGCTGGTAGTCTTTAGCCAAAAACGATTCTCGAATACAGGAAACGGAAGTGATTGGAAACAAAGTTCGAGTGTTAATTAATTCAAGGCTTAAAAACTGTCGGATTTGTGGCATATAATTGAATTGGCAGTTGGTTATTTATTCGGGCTTACAGTAAGAGTCATTAATACTTTATTGACATATTTTAATTATGGAAGTATTATTAAACTGCGATCAGTATCAACACATAACCAAAATATGTTTAAAATTATATTAATACAAATTTTGTTCCATTTTTCATTTCCTTAACATTTTCTTTCATTTATTTTGTAATTAACATGAGCTAATCCCTTTGTTGAAATCATGTGTAAAGCAACACTCTATTTATTTGTATTATTTGTAATTACATAATGCAATATGTTTTTCTGTTCATTTGGATTTCAGACACCCAACAAATGTTGACCATTTAAGGGGCTCGGCACGTTGTGGCCCCAAATGATTTGAAAATGACAGTCGTAATTTGTTTGCGAACATAAGCCAGAACCAGGGATATAACTAGGGATGGGGACTGTGGAGGACATGACTGAGGCCACATCTGGCAGGTTGGAGTAGTCTGGCTGCGTGACAGCCTGAACCCTGTACCCGCACACCGACCACTGCACACTCCTGAAAAGGCACAACATATGCGAGCATTTTACATGGCCAGCAGTCGTTGGGGAACCGTTTGGCGCAGGGACTGCATTATGTTTGTGTCGTACTCCATGTGCCGTACTCCTGACCCGTACTCCTTTCCAGGCCAAAGCCGGGCGACAATTAGACAAAAGCCCGAACGATGCCAACACTGCACGGGTCGCCTCAATTGCATGTCATTGTCAGCTCGGTTTGGGGGTATTGCAGGTTTGTCGGGTTTTATTATTTTGAAATTAAAATGCTTGTCCCATACCCTGCACAACAAACTGCTGCCACCATGTGCTGCTCCATTTCCTGCAGCTGCGTAGAGTTGACTCTCTTACCAATCCAATTCTTTGTGCCGCCTTATGGAAGCTTTGCCTCCTACTTTAGTGGCTTGGGACGCACCGTTTTCATTTGGGGTCGCCTGGCGACAAATGTGCACGTACGTACACATTTTTAATTGATTAAATATGACAAAAAAAAGAAGGACTGAATGGAAGAAAAATAACAAGAACAAAGGTAAGCTGCAAGGACATGTGTAGGCAGGGCAATAGGTGCCTAGAGAATGTCCGCAGATGTCAACGGGCCTGGCTTACAGCAGGGCTGTACAGGAGGTCAGTTGGAGTACAAGGGTTAATGGAGACCGTGTGTGCAGTAAAAGCGAGAGCTGCTACAAAGATGAAGGTCATAAATTTTAATTTATTTTGAATTTCCCACTGCTTTTTAAGCTGAGTATTAAAAATTCAAGTAGCCAGAATTGGAGTTAGAGACTGAAATTATGGTGGGTTGTACCAAGATACATTTTTGAGTGTTCATAGAATATTAAAGCGGCTTTAAAGGCAGAAAAAACTCCTAGTCAACTCTAGAGTTAACATTAAAGGCTTAGCTGTGTTAATAAATGACGCCTACTAATTTTAACCAACATAAACGCATTTATGTAGCATCATAAACGCCCTGAAGCAGTTGAAATTTTAAATATTTAATATTAAATTTTGTTTGGCCCATCAAGCCAGTCTCCTTCAATATAAAATATACACATTTTCTATACACAACTTTAATTTTATTTAAACATTTTTTTTTACCAAATTTCTAATAGCCAAATGGAAACTATCAGAGGCTTCCCAATTTGTCCGACAACAAATGTGGCATATCAAATGTCAATTTGAAATGAAACACAATTTGAAAATAAACTGAGAGCAAAAACAGATGAACAAAATTTTGATGTAATCGCTCTGTAAATATTGAGGCAAAAATATGAGGCAATATTTGCGAAATAAGTTAACGAGAAATTCAGCCAACAAATTTACTGCGCACATATCAATGCCAAAATTGTAATTTGAGCCGCAGGCATGCAAGACCCCAAAAAAATTGACATTTAAAAAAGCGACGAGTGGAAAATAAGAAAAAAATAAATAAATATTATATTTTCAGCAGCAAAAACTCGGACGAAATAAATAAATATTTCAGGTTTGTTTTTTTTCATCATTTTTGGTTTACAGTTTTTGGTTAATAGTTTGCTGTGATTGACTGTCTGACTGACTTTGACTTCCTGCCTCATGTATTTTTTATTGGAATTTATTTCGATATTTTTTTGCAGTGACAAATTTGCACTTAGCTGCGGCACTTGTTGAGAATCGTGCACTGCATTTTTCTGGTATTGAATTTCAACGGCAGGAAGAGAAAACTAAATTTATAGCCAGCCCTTTGGGCCATAAATTGCTGATGTCTGAGGCAAAAGGCTGCCGCCTATTTGGAAGCTATATTTATTTTCGTATCAAAATACCCTGTATAATAAAGTGTTGCTAGATAGATATAACTAAAATAAAATAAAATTTATGCTAACTTCTAGTGTATTTCTACAGACAGCTCTTTAGACCCCGTACTCTAAAAAAGAGTAGAGGGGTCTATTAGGTTTGTCAGAAGCGAAATGTGCGTAACAGGCAGAAGGAGGCGTGGCCGACCCCATAAAGTATATATATTCTTGATCAGCATCAACAGCCGAGTCGATATAGCCATGTCCGTCTGTCCGTCTGTCCGTCTGTCCGTCCGTCCGTCCGTATGAACACCTGGATCTTTTAAACTACAAAAGCTAGAGCCACCAAATTTATAATGAAAGTCCGTTATTATCTTACGCAGGTTAAGTTTATTTCAAATTTTTGCCACGCCCCTCACCGCCCCCGCAATAAGCAAAAAACCAGACACACCTCGAAAAAAAATGTAGTTTTAGGCAAATAACTCAGTAACTGTGGCACTTAGGAACACCATTTCTGCTTGCTAGAGTTGCTAGAGACAGCCTTAATGCAATGCCATTCAAAATTTTGGCCTGCCACGCCCCCTTTTCTCATAAAAGCTAAAAAACTTTCAAAATTTCATGCTCAAAATTTGCTGGATTTAGGGCATTTAGTCAAATAGTACAGTGTTTATAATTAATTATTCGAAGAGAGGAATATCATATCAATCTATATTCCGAGCGGCGTTAAAATCCGTCAATTAACAAAAAAGTTATTAGGTTAGAAAGTTTATGTAATTTAGCTGCAATTTCGCCGCCTGTGTGACGTCAGCGTTGCTCGCAGACGCTGCGCCGCTGCTCACAGACGCTGCGTCGCTGCGACGCCGCCGTGCCGACCAGTGCTAGGCACGCATACATACATATGTGCATACACATAATTTCAAACGAGTGTGTACTTGTATGTATAACATGTAAATGCGAATAAGCGGAACATGCTTGAAAATAGCGCGTGGTGCGAATGGTAGAGTTACAGCGCGAAGTGAAATCGTTGTCTGAGGGTCGTAGGTTCGAATGATGGCAATGAGAATTGCTAATTTAATTTTTTTTTTAAATATCAATTCAAAATATACAAATAAATTTTAATTTTTAAATTTCGTTATTATATTTTAATTCAAATTAAATACAAATGCGCATTATTATGGGAGTACGGGGTCTTTTGCAGTCGGCTCGATCGACTGTAGCCTTTCTTACTTGTTACTTTTTGTGTGTGTTACAAACATAGGATATTTCTTAGTCGAGTCACTGCCTCAAATGCTGTAAAAACTTTTGCGTTTCGCTAGTTTACACGAAAATGAATCGCATTAGTTCTGGCTGAGTGATTTGGAAATTGTTTGGGGATCGCGGGCAGGAGGTAAAGGAAAATACAGACAGTCAATAAGCGAGCATGTCTGGCAAATGTTGAGGTTTCTTTTAGCCAGTTTAACAGTTTAAAGTGTCGCTAATTTCTGTGCAAATTACACCTGAGTGTGGGTGGCTGTGTGTGAGTGTGTGTGGGACTGAGTGTGTCTGCGGCTTTAGATTTGCTTTGATTGAACTTAATTAAGTTGCGAGTTAAGTTCGGTTTACAAAGAACAAAAACAAACAAGTAGAAATGCAAATAACAGAAAGTCGCTTTATTACAAAACGAGTGAATAACTTTCAGATTACAATTTAAATTATTTTGGAATGGAAAATCTAACAGAATGCTGTCTAAAATCAATTTAAACAACATGTTAGTTAAAGTATTTAAGTGAGCAACCGCAGCAACCTCTAAAAAGCTGTAGGTCCACAGGGACAATACAGGAAAACACAGGCGAACAAATTTAAAACCATTAACTGACCGACTTTATGCAAAATTTATGAGCAACATTGACGTGTCCATATACAAGAACTGTCCGAATGTCTGGGAGTCCTTTGTTTGTGTCCTTTAGTGCTGTCATTGGGCTCGACTCGTACAATGTTGGAAATATTGAGGCATTTTAAGGATTTAACGGCAGACCGCAGCTCGGCCGAGCTTTGGGCTTGTTTGAATAAACAAAACAAAACTAAACCAACGAAACCAAACGAAATACACAAAAACAGGATACAAACTAACCGATAAACCAGGATACTAGTGCTGTCCCTGTCCCTATCTCTATTCCTCTCTATGTCCCTCTGGCATGGGACACTCTAAATATTTCCAATGGGGCAATACCACGCTGGATGCTCAATGTAAACAGCTTTTGGGATTGGACCATCACAGACCACGAGTAGACTGACATTTTTGGTTTAGTCTATGAGTTTGTTGGGCTGCTGACCCATTGCTGGACTTTGGGTCATAGCAATAAACTGTTTAATTTACACATGCACGAACATGTCTGATACACCGGACTACATGTTTGCTGCTTACGGTTTTGACTGCTGTCGAATGCCTTAAATTTTTAACAATGGGAACCATAACAGTCATTGCAAGGACATTCGCCTGAACTGGACTCTACCATTCGATTGGCCCTCCCCACACCCCCACATAAAATAGAGTTGTTACTGGGGGCGGTACACAGACAACAATTTAGCTATTTTGACAGCGAATTATGTACATTTTAGAGTAGAAACTTTTCGTTGTTTGACAACTTGTCAACCAGACTTTCAGTGGACTCTGGAAACATGCTAATTTGACTTTCGAGTGCCAGTTTTAAAAATGGAACAATAAACTTGAAGGAAAAACTATTGGAATTTTTAACAAGTTGAGCAATAGATAAAATTAATCATAGGCTATTAAAAAATATACTTTACTTTAGCAGACTTTGAGTTGTGTTTCTTAGAACTAATTTCTTATCACGTTTTAACTGTTTTTTCCTCGTTTGGCAATCAAATTAACAGCTAAATGCTAACTAAGGGTCATCATGCAAAATGCAAACCAATCAAAAATTAATCAATACACCCGCATAAATGTCTGGTCATACATATATAAACTACAGTAGTGTAATGGGAACGGAAAACTGGAAACTGGAAAC
The DNA here is from genome assembly GCA_018152125.1 of Drosophila dunni. Lineage (NCBI taxonomy): Eukaryota > Metazoa > Arthropoda > Insecta > Diptera > Drosophilidae > Drosophila > Drosophila dunni. Next base: position 7,401,785 of record JAECXC010000339.1, on the reverse strand, counting down.
TGATAACTGGGCATGGAAACGATTTGAATAAAAGCGCCGCAAATAAATCGAACGCAGGTAAACCAAATGGGTAAACCCATAGTTCAAAACATTTTGTTGTAAATGCAAATTTATTGCAACAAAAAAATTTGCGTACGAATCGAACTGTGAATTGAATGCAGAGTCAAATTCAGTTGAAGTCGTTGCCACAACCACAATTCGCATGCATGTAAAATATGCTAAAAGTAAATCCAACTTGAATTAATGGACAGCAATCTTTGGCCAAATCTTATGCATTTTCAAATGCAAACACACACACTGTACACACTCGTTGAGGGAGGGGGGAGAAAGCAGTAAGAGAGGGGATTGAAAAAAGTAAAAACCATTTGCATAACGGCAACAAGGGATGGGGAAGACCACAAGAGACCAAAAGACCGAATCCAACCGGACTGAAACTGAAGCGATCCATGGCACAATTTATGCAAATTCAATCGCAAAGTTTAGCCGCACTTTTGGTTGCGTTTTATGATGGCTTACATACGTGAGCTGCAAGTGTTGGCCATGTGAATGGGTTCGGTATCGGATTGGGTCTGGGAAAGGGTAACGAAGTGGTAGAAGGACAAAATCAGGGACTGGGACTGGTACTGGGACTGGGAATGTCAATGGAAATCACAATAGAAATGGATGGGAGCACATTACTCCGTATTGAGTATAACTTATGTAATGGCCATGGAATTGTGGTCGAAATGATGTTCCCAAAGGTCCAACGAGGGTGTCTGCTAGTTTGTCACGGATAACGGAATTTATAGAGCAGCAAAGAAGAAATATTCAAAGGAAGCTAACTGAAAAATTGTTTGAAATTGCATTTTTCTTTGACTTTCGCTTTTTAGTGGAAAGAATATTCATATCTTTAAGAACTTCTTTGAATTAATAACAAATATATCTTTGTTTGGGCACTGGTAACTCATTTGGCTTACACTGATTACACTTCAATGCCACTCGAATATAATCCAATTTCAGAGTTCTACTTATGACACATTCTGAGGGCGATATGTCTTCGGGCTACAAAACTCGGTAGACCGCACAAAGTCATTCACATGTTGCTTAACATTCAATTGCCTTCAATTCACAGAACACTCACATTTACATTCACATTCGCATTCACATACGCAGACTAAGAATCAGACGGAGCCACAGACGACAAAAGTTCACAAATCAGAAGACACTCCCACACAAAAGTTTCGCATCACAACAACATAACAGCTCCACATTCATTCAAACGCAGCTATAAAGCTTCATATATGTGTGTATACTTTATATATGTGTGTATACACACATGTGTGGAGTATTATGTTGATATCTTGACATACTTATGCAGAGTCACTGGCTGATAATCACAACTAATGCGACTGCTTTTCCGACTGCCTTAGTTACGCTTTTCTTTCAGCCAAGTACTGCAAAAATCAGGTAAAGTGTGCACTTCAAAGCGCAAAGAAAACTCACATAAAAAAAGCAAAGAAAAATCATACTTAATACAAGTTTAGAAGTTTCTACTTTAAGTCTGGAACTGAAATTATTGAATTGCGTAAAAGTTCAAAGGGAAGAAATGGAAAATTGTAAGTTGCTGTATAAATAGAGGATTAAGGTATTAAGACAAACTGTTAATTAAGAAAAGATTACTTTTTATGGGGAAAAAACTTGTGTTTTTAGCTAAGAATATATCACTATCGTTAGGCCATTTATTTGGGTAGTTTACCTTTACTTTACTTTACTCTATATCTGCAGTCACTACTCCTTTAATTCTACTTAAAGACCGATCAGAAAGTGCAACCTTTTAGCTTGATGCTGATGCTTTCAAACGATTTTCTTTTCGCTTTTTTGTTACTTCACAGTTTGTTCTTCATTCTAATGCCACTTTCGCTGACACTGACATTTGAAAGCATTGCATTGACTGCCTCAGCAGCTAACGACTGCCAATAAGGCTCTGTAGACTTACTCCTACAATGGCTTGAATGGCATTGAAATAGTTGGCAACAAGACCAAAACAACAACAGCCAACAGGGCAAGAGCAACAGGAAGAGGAACAGGAACAAGGGCTATAACAAGCAACTGGCAGCAATCTTACACATGATTGGCTTTTCGCCTTTTTGCCTTCATGGCTCTCTTTGCGAGGGAAGTTGCACAAGTCGTTGAATGTGTGCAACTTTGAACAACATGATTATTTCTTGTTTATTGTTATTTTACGCTCCCAAAAGCGCAGAAAAAAACTGAGGGAATTTGAAAGGAAGCAGTAAAACTAAAGGCAGACAGCGAATCGTCAGCGTAGTTTAAAAACTTGAAATGGGCCCTTAAGATTTGACTGTTGTCTTATCAGGCAACGAGCCACGTTCAAATGTCTGCCAACTTGTGTGGCATTTTAAAGGTTTTTCAATGTTTTGTTCAATGGGAATTTGAATTTTGAGTTGGAGTTTGACTTTGGGTTTCGGAGGAAACATTTGTGGCTACTGTTTCGCCTTATCGCGTTGCCAGACACATTTAATTTTGGAAACATCATAAATCGATTAACATTTAGAAATTTCAGACTGCAGCAGCATCATTAACAGCCGCAAAACTTTCAGACAGCCATTAGACCCTTCTCAAATTTGATTTTTTCTCGATTTGGTCTTTTTGTATTTTGCCTGTTTTCCCGTTCTTTGGCTTTCCAACTGAAAGCCTGAGGCGCTAATTTGACTTTTTGCTGTAAGTGTACCTACCGTCTGACAGTGAACGGGTTTCATAGCCTGCATACGACAGCTTTTCACAGCTATGGGTTCTTGACTCTCGAATCGGCAAACATTTCAATGTCTGTCTGTCATATTTGACATTTTGCGCTAATGCATTTGAATATCCGTTCTTAAACTGGGTTAACACTGATACTGTATTCCATAGCTCAACTCAGCTCAGCTCAGCTCAGTCAGTCCGTTTGTCAGTCAGTTTGTCAGTCTGCCAGTTAGTCATTTCTTGTCTTTGGTTTCGGAGCCTCAAGTGATTTGCGCTTGTAATAAATAGTTAAAGTTTCTTGGCACAAAAGGCGTTGCGTTTGCGGCTGATTTGGTTTCAGGCGCTTTTCCGACTCGACTTTTCCCCCACCCCTTCTCCATCATTTGGCTGTCAGTGGCAACAGTTAAAAAGTCTCTCACTCGTTTGCTTGCAATACAATTTGCCTGAAGCTGAGACAACATTAATCTGCGCATCATTAAGTCGACTTGAAGTGCTACGAGAAGATTGTCTATTTCTCTACAGTTTTCTTTTCTTTTTTTTGTTGAATTGTTTACCCATTTGATGGCTGCGTGTGAGGATCGAAGTGTGGGCTTCAACTTAGTGGGAAATGTGATAGCTGGCAGTTGAGAAATGTGCATAAGTAGGTTGAGAAATATTGCAAAATTCAAGCCATTGATTCTTTCTAAAACTATCTACAAGCCCAGCTAACTCTTAGCCAATACACCACATATTTGTTATAATATTTCCCACACTTTTATCACTGATTGAGCATGTCAAAACATATCACACCCGGCGACGCCCACACGACTTTGATTCCATTTGAAATTTATGTAGATTTCATTTCAAAATATAAACATAATTTATGCAAATCACTTGAAAACTATTCAAACTCACTTTTCTCTATCGCAGCGACAAATCGAATTGTGCGATTTATGCAGCACCTGTCGATAAACAGCCACAACAACAACAAAGAGCACAACATATAGTGGACATACCTGAAACGATAAGAAAACAAATTAAATTGGAATTATGCAAGGCAATTAATTTTTATGTGTTTTTATTTTGAGTTAGGACTACTTTTAATAATTTTTCGAATAAATTGCTTTATGGCTTTAATCAGCTAGCCTAAATGTGGCCAGGAAGCAGGAGGCGTATGAGTGATGTCGCTTGCATTGTAGAGCATTGAAACAGCGTGAATTTGTTGAACATTTGAACCGAATGGGATGCATGTGAGGACCACCAGCTGTGAGACACCACGTTGGACGGCACATATGGCACATAAATTTGCTGGCCCAAATGTTCAGCTCATTTGCATGACAAAGTTGGCCAAAAACACACCGCATGCTTACAGCTGAAAGCGTCGTGCCCCAAAATGCCCATTGTGGGCGTGTTAATTATCTACTAATGTTGCCTGTTTAAAGCACAGCACAGCACAGCAATGCCTCTGAACTTTGACATACATGTTATGTATGTACAAGTCTCTGTAATGCACTCAAACATTAGACATGGACGCGCCCATATGGCCTCCATTTGTGGCTTTGCTCGGAGACTTCGTCTCCAACTCCGACTCTGACTTGGAGTCCAACTTCGAGTCCAACTGTCACTGTTCCCGTAGCTTTGCGGACCAATATTAATGATCTGACATTGGGGGCGCAGCTTAAGGCGTCGAAGAGTAAGACAGCAAGATGGAGACAGGGAGAGGAGAGTGAGTGGGAGTGGGAGCAGAGAATTAGAGGGGAGCACAAAGTCTGCCTAATTGATTTTCTGTGGTCCTTTTCAACCGGCTGCCAAACAGTTGCGGGAGGTCGTCAGATAATGAGCCACGATGAGTGCTTCAAGTGTGAGAGAGAGTAACACATTTGAAGTTGCACAAGACATTGTGTCATTAGCGCCAACATATTGGCCACGTTTTGTAATTACACATGTTATTTGACCCATAATTACGAGGCCAAATCTTACTTTGATTTGCTCTGCCCATAAATGAAAGCAAAAGCCACTAAATGACAGCTAAAAGCAGGCAGATGATGAAAGGGAATAAATAAAAGATGCCAAAATTTGGCAAATTAGTTCAATTTTAAACTTGGCTTAAGAGCTTGGACTAAAATCAGTTCAAGGCATTTCTAAACCTGATTCAGTTTGATTATTTTATTTAGTGCACTTCAAACTTAAGTCTCCTAACTAAACCTGCGACAATCTTGAATCTCAACTGACTGCACTTCAAACCCTTTTGTCTTATTTATTTTCATTCATTTCCATTAAGTCACAGCTTGAGAAACTACTTTAAAAAATCTGTAAGGTTTATTTCTGTTTCACTTCATATGTGCTTAACCCAAGGGCGCCCAAAAAGACATTCGAGTGCTACCATAAAAGAAAACTCAGCCATAATTTTGATGGTATCAAAAGAGGGAAAATGTTTAAAATAGCTTCATTGGCGCTGCTTAAAATGGCAGAGAAATGTGTCAGGGCCAAGTTTATGAGTTGCTTTTAAGTTTAACAACTTGAATAAGTATTTAGCCAAGACAACTTGACCAGCCAAAAGTAGTAACACCATCAGCATGTGGTGCTCAGTTGGCTGTTTCTTTTTTCCTGATAATGAATAATGAGCAAGGCCATTCACATCTCCGGCACTGATAAGCAGAAACTCTAGTACACTTTTTCTCATTACACGTTGATGGGTTTCTTTCTCCTCCTCTTCCTCATCTTCCTCTTCTTCTTTCTCTTTTCCATTTTGTCGCATTTTCTTTGGCTTGGCTACGCTTATTTCCATTGTCCCTTGGGCGAAAATCGCACATTTTCAGCTCGCATCGCGCTTTGATGACACCAAATTTTCAGAATTTTCCGAGCAGCATACCTTGCTTGAGTCTCTTTTATCCCCGTTAATCTTCATCTCTGTGAAATACTTAGTTGGAGGGTAGAAATAAATGGGGTGACTGCTAACTAGTTAAACTAATCTAGTATTAATCTAGTTGTTAGTTAAGCTTATTAGCAATTTTCCAGTTGATAAATTTTATTCAACTCTGCAAGAAAGTATCTCTAAAAAGAAAGCGATGAGAAGATAGTTTGGTAGTTATTTAAACTACAATTTAACAGTTGAAAAATCTAGAAATTTATCGAGACAGCAGCTCTTTGACCCCAACAACATTGGCCATTGGTCATTGGTCATTGGCCACGGCTGGCTGGCATACCAAATGTGGCACTTCAAATGGCCAACTACGAAATGTGGCAACAACATACAACAAATGATAACAACAACTAAGACAATTGCATTGCTAGCTTGATACTTGGCCAAAAAAGGTTCAACGCACAGCTGCAACCAACAAAACAAAGGAAACACATTAGAAGAAGTCCACAGAGTAGCACAGATATATGTATTTAGGAAGCAAAGAGCGCGAGAGAGAGTAAGAGGGAGGGAGAGTCCCCTACAGTAGCCGTTGGGCAACTGGGCAAGCGAGCTTTTGTTGGCCCAGGCAGAAAAGCCGTCAGCGGGTTCATGGCCAACTTGGAGAAAACAATTTTGCACGCGGCTTGCAGACGAAAATTGCAGACACGCAGGAAACCAACTCGAAAAATCTATTATTGAAATCTATAAAAGAACTAAGAACATCGTTTTTCTGCCCTCTCCCTCTCTCCCGATCTCTCTATGTCTCTCGCTCTTTTCGGACAGGTCTGCTTAAGAGCTTTAGATACATTTTTAATGTAGCAACAGAGGGAGCAAGGTAGATAGATAGAGATAGAGTGTGGCAACTGCAACTGGCTAACTAACTGGCCAAAAAGGGTCGAGTCAGGTCGGACCAGATTGTACGATAACAGCAAAAGTAACAACAACCATCGATTGGGAACTATTAAAGTAGCAAATGATGTTTTTTTAGGTGTTCAGGGAAGTACTACGTAGGGAGTTCCTACTGCTAACAAGAGGAAGCACGCGCGTTGAAAATAGATTAAAATGGTAGTTGCGAGTTCAGAGTTGAAAGCAGCAAACCCAAAGCAAATCTTTTAACTTGAAAATAATTTTAAATCTGATAAGGCGGCGAAATGCATTGAAGCAAGGAAAAAGCAAATGTAGAAAAAACACAGCAACGACTGAAAGCAGAGCTTCAAAACTAAAACCAAATCCAAGTCCACATTGCATAGACAGGAATCCATCGAATTGAGCAGCTCCCGCTGCTACAATTTGGCCAACAGACGGCGCTGCACTAATGCAGTCGTCGCAAAGGAAATTGATGATGTGGATGAATGAACATTGCGCAAAGTGATTAAGATTACGTTAGAATGATAACGGAACACAAGTAAAGGCAGCAACAGCAGCATAGACAGAGTACACAATAAATCGAAGCAAGCCAAATCCAATGAAATTGCATTAAAATAAATATTGAGTGGGTCGTAGACAAGCAGAAGAAGAGACGAGGGTGCTCCATGACGCAGACTGGACCCAAGACATGCTCCAATGAGCTTCAAGTACGCAAATGTTTAGTACACATATTAATACTATATATATTTGCTCAGTTTCTTTTTAGCTGCAAAACGATTTTATTTAAATAGTTAAATTTACTTTGATTAAAAACTAGTCAGCAGAGCCAAAGAATTTAATCATAAATTTTGAGTAGTCCATAAACTTTCAGTAAATAAATCTTTTTGGTAGTTTAATGTATCAATAGCTGCTGATTGGCTCATTTAAGTTATAATAAATCCACAAAACTTCTTTATAAATTTTATTAAAGACTCAACCTTGATTTAAAATGACTGATAAATCAGAGAATTACCATATGAATGCCGAGTGCTGAATGTAACTCTGACTGTGAATGAAAAACTCGTTGAGCTAATCCTAAGAGTATTGATTATGGCAACCAAATTGTATTGTTCATGGATTACTATCAAGTCATATCATTTTACGCTCGTCAAGGCCCTTTTTATCCCACTCAAGTAACCTACACATTTGTGTATCTTATGGATAGCAAGACTTAAACAATACCCGCAGCATAAAATATCTTTGCAGCATCTTTGCGGCTTTTAGCTTAAGCGATTTCCCGTGAAAATCTTTTGGCGCATAAATGCATACGAAAAATGAAAGCACTACACCAAATGCGACTCATCCCTGGGCAAAAGACAACATTAAATTTCCAACACTTGAAGTGTCGATTTCAAGAAAGCCAATCAAAGAGGCAACAGAATCCTCTATACTCCATTACATATGCAGAAGTCGAACAAAAGATGCCCAAGGAGATGCTCCAAGCGAGACCCACATCAATAGTTGCTATCATTTCTGCATAAAACGAGTGAGTGAATGACTGAATGACTGACTGACTGACAGGCAGGACTTTGTGCTCTTTTCGTATGTGTATTTGTGCACATTTTATGCACTTTAAGTTAACGTAAATTCAGTCTCTTTCTTGGCTAGTACGTAGATATATTTAACACTTGACTGCATCGACTTGACACCTAACAAGTTGTAGCTGCTCCTCTGATCTTCTCTGTGTGCCCAGCAGCCATTGTATGGTCAACCAACTGACAGGCAATCAACACAAATCGATCAACTCTGACGTTGTCTCCACCGACGAGGGACGAGGTGTGAAACGGGGCCAATTTAGGTACAGTGTTGACTCCCAAAGCTGTCGCCAGGGAGTGACAAACACACAGCGCTGCCAGGCAGTGCACACTGTACGGTGCACATTGAACATTGGACGTGGAACAAAGGACAAACGACAACCGACAACCGACAACCGACATCAGACATGGAACATTGAGCTTGCAAATCAAATAAATCAGCGTAAATTGCATGTGAAATTAATGCAAAGCACACGATGCTTTCAAGAAAGGGTTCGTTATACCAGAGTGTTCTCTGTTCTTCATTTTCAGCATTTAACGAACGTCATTCGAGTTGATTTTTTCAGTAATAATAAGTCCTTCCAATGACCGCAGCTTTAGTTTTTAAGTGCCTACAAAATGAGTCTAAATTGTTTGTCTGTGGGGTATGCCGAGTCTTAGACGCTCTTTGAATTTATTGGCATTTTTTTCAACTTTTGTGTAAAAGCAGAGCATTCAATGTTCGTTTAAACTTTCATCTTTTCACCATCAAAATTTTAATTATTTTCGCTGCATCAGTGAGTGAAAAAAAAGGAAGAAAAATGTAAAACAATTTATTGCATGCTGCATTTTTTGGAGCTGATTGTTGCGTGCAACATGTTGCAAGCTGTCTGGCGTTGCTTAATTTATTGTTTGCTCTCGCAAAAATGCTAATAAACATGTTTATTATGCGGCATTTGTGGACAGACAGCAACGGCTAACAACAAGTGGAAAAGGCGACTGCGTACGGAAAAAGGGAAAATTCCTTTTGCAGCACAACAGAAAAATCCATAATTTAATATGAACTTTATTTTTTTGCTCACAATATTTTTTTCGCTGCTGCCTTTTGTGTCCTTTGGATGGAAAAAAACGAAGTAAATTCCCGTATTGTCGTATTTAAACGGCCTGCGTATATTTCATTGGAATTTTGATGAAATTTATATGCGTACGTGCTCAAAATTATCCAACCGATCAATCCTTTTGGGCGTCTGTTGCCACTCCCCCTACCACTTGCCCCCTTTGCCCACTCCTACGGCTCCTTACGTGCGTTACAAATGCGCTGCTTAAATTAGACTTTAAATTGGCTAAAAATGCGGCGTAGCGAAAACGCGACGTGAACCGCGAAGACACTGACCATCTTTGGTATAGCATCTCTTGGCCAGCTCAACAGCCAGGCAGCCAAGCAGCCAAACGGCCCAAAGAGCCAACAGAGCCAACTTGCCGCCTATGTGGATCGATCGTTGAATGGCTCATTGACTTTTGGTATGCGCCAACTTTTTGCTTTTTTTCTTTAGCTTTTTTGCTCACGTACATCTAGTTTTGTGGCCAGTCTTCGACTCTACGACTCTTTGATTTCTTGGTCTGTCCTTAGCATTTAGCTACTAACTGATTAATGTGCTTGCCATAGTGTTTTGGCCAATCATAAAAAGACTTTTGGTTGGAGCAAGAGACAGCCTTTCAAATTTGTAAATAGTTTTGGGCATGTACTGGAAATTGTTATTCACTCGCTAGATTTTCTCGCAGTTTCCCCCCAATTAAAGCTAAATACAAGTATTCTCTAGCTATACGGAAAACTTGAGTGAAATTCAAGCATTTTCCACACACTTTTGTTGTGGGTCTGCCAACAGAACTGTTTTCTTAGTTGCTTTTTGTGTCCCGCATATTTTAATTTATGACTAGAAATTTATTTAAATTAGGAACTCATTAGTTGGCAACGCCGCCGTCTGTGCTCTGACTGTGCCACCCCCAGCCCCCTTTAGGGGCGCAGTCTACCTTTGTCACTGCCTCGGAGCCTTTTCTCTCCCTCTGCTTCTCCCTCTCCCCCTTCGAGTTTATTTCTGAACGTCTTTTTGGCGTTGCTAGCGAAAGTTTATTACACGGCCAAAGTAGCCAAATTGAGTAAGTGGCTGCAATTGAGTCATGTGGCGGCATAAATAAAATAAGCCAGCAACTCTAGTGGCACACAATTTACAAGCTTGTGCCACACGTGGCACAGGCAAGAGAGCATGTATTTGCAGTGCACTACAAACGGAATTTACCCCAAGAAAACCCAATCAAACATGTCATAAATAAAATTACAGAAGCTCAATTTGAACAGGGAAAAATTGTGAAACTGCAGCCTAAACAAACACTTTTCCCGAGCAAAAGCCAAAAAGGGAAACGAAAAGGAAAGTGAAATGGAAATGGGAAATGCTTGGAAAAAGTTGCATGATAAATTAGCAGACGGCCAATGTTAAAGTGCCCAAATACTAATTTTCAATTCAAATGCAAACAAAATAATGGAAAACAACTGAGAACGAAACGAGGCCTAAACCAAAAAAAAGCGACCTTAACAAACAAAACCACAAAAAAAAGGAGAAAGAAAAAAAGGAAAATGTTAGTGGACGGAGGAAAGTACAAGAAAACAACACGCAGCCACAGGAAAAGTTTTACAAACCACAAAATTGTAGCGGTTAGTGGGAAATTTGAGCACAACACCCAAAGCAAAGAGCGAAGGAAAAGCCTGTATGAAGTGGGGAAGGGGGAGGAAAACTGCTCGGCTTCTGTCAAGGATACTCTTGTGGGCTGTTTGCCTGTTTGACTTGAGTGTTTGCGATGGCCATAAAAAATTAAGCGCCATTTCAATTGTCATCCAACTTTTAGTTGTTCTAACATCAAGAGGGGCGGTACGGGGGAGGGGCGGACTTAAAGTGAACCCATTTACAGGGCCTAAAAAACCAAGTCGGACAAATGAAGCAATTTGTAGGCCAGTTGGCATTAACTTTTTGCCGCAAAGCAGTCAGTGCTAGCGGTTTTCAAGTGGAAAATCGTACAAGATTTTCCCTGATCGATTGAACGTGTATTTGAAAATCTATAAAACTTTAATTCATTGGGAAATTGACAGCATTTCATTTTAGCATTCATGCCTTAGCTGTATTGTGGCAATGGGGGGCGTGGCGTGTGCCGCATGCCGCCTCTTTAGCATTTCAAATGCGCCGACGACGAGGACAATTTAAATTTTCGCGACATCTTTTCAAATTGTTTAGCTATTTTCGGTGCGACGCTGGCGACATTTGTGCGGCTTTTCTCGCCAGACAGGGAAGGAGACAGGGAAGGAGAGAGGGAGAGTGCAGAGAGAGGGAACAGAGAGATATGCCTTTCCCCCAGTCACGTGCCGCGCGCAATTTGTGGCGGCATGTATTGCAGCTACTGAAAGAAACAAGGCAAAAGAAGGGAGCTGTGGGGGCGTGGCAAGGCAACCGAAAGTATTGCCAGGCAAAAATCTTGTGGCGTACTTATTAAGCCTCATTTATTGTAATATATGGTAATAATAATTTTATTAGATAAATTACCTGCAGGCTGTCGCGTTGAATCCACCAAATGTTGTGGCGGCAACAGCTGCTGTGGCACGACATGCGTGTGGTAGGGGCGTGGCAGGGGCTGTAGCAGAGACAGACAGACTGGCAAAAGCAGCATAAATTGTAGACGAGTATGCTCAAGTGATAAGTGTGCCATTAAGGACAGAATCTTCGATACAAGACACACATACATAACATTAAAGTAGCTATAACTAAACTATAGTTGATATATGGCGATTTTAAGAGCTGTTCCAAGACTTCATTGACTTGGCTAATCTCTAATGGCCAAGTTGAAGCCAGCTACATATGCCAAATTTGGCTAAAACCTAAGCCTTTGCCCTCTGGGCCTCTGTGCCTATGTGCCTAGCCTATTTGGGCAAATGGATTACAAAAATTAATAAGAAAATGCATTTTCCAGGCGCTTTTGGCAGCCAGCCTGCCAAAGTCGACGGCTTAAGCAGCAGAAAATTAGGCAGACAATGGGAGACTATAACATCCAGATGGGCAATACGAACAGGAGGAGAAAGAGGGAAGCCTGAAGTGGAGCGCTTCAAGCCAAAATAGGCAAACAGAGACGACAGAGCCAGAAAGGAGCCAAAGTTAAATGCTAAAACACAATTATATGTTAACGATTGGAGCGTGTAACAGCAGCAGGAGTTGTGTGTGTGTATTGGCTGTGTGTGTGTAATTTTTCTAGCACAACATACGATTAACTTCAAAGGATGCCTTTGACGGCTGAAACGCGCTCAAGCAAGAAACTAAGCCAAACACGAGCAGCGAGTATAACACAAGTCAGACCAACACAAGTCAAGCAACGGGATTAGTGCGACACACAGATACCCTGTACAAGTAATATAGGTAGAGTAAAATAATGTAAAAGTAGAAGACTTCTTGTAGCTGAAACTAATTTAGGGACTGATGAAGTCAAGTTTTAAAAGTTTAATTTTTGGATTATAAGTTAATAATAAAATAATTACTTAGTTTATCTAACAAATTTGGAAAGAAATGTTAAATTTACTCTCTTTCCTCTTATTTGCAGGGCATCTGAAGTGCAGCTTGAAGCCAAAACAAACTTAATAAGGCACAAAAAGTGAGCGAATTAATGTAGCCAAGCTGAAGCTCAGTATATATTGTATAATGAGAGCAGCCCCAGCCCCAGCCCCAGTTCCAAGCCCAATCCCAATCCCTATTCCCATTTTGTATGGCATTGCCCACAGCTTTCTCTGTCTCCGTCTCTATCTTTCTCCATGGGCATGTCAATAGGTGACGGAGTCTTCCACAAAAGGTTGCCACGGCCAAAGGCCAAAAGCAGACCACGAGTCTTTGGACCAAACAATAGTTTGTTAAGCATTCATGGACTTCACCTCCAACATCAACTCCATCTCTAACTCTAGTTCCTGCTGCTCTGACTTGACTTTGACATTCTCGCCGAGTAGCGCTTCCTATGCCATTTCCAGTTCCAGTTCCAACTCAACTTGCAGTTCAATTTAAAGCCGCTTGACTCTTGTTGGCCACGATAATTCAGCTTAGATTAGTTGGGTCAATAGCGACATTAAAAGGAAATCAATAAATTATTATGGTTTATTAATAGATAGCCCGACTTGGCTCTGACTCAAGATATGCAACTCGTAAATTGAAAACGGGGCGTTACACGCACTGAAAAAAATCTGGACGTGGTTTTGTGTGGGTGTGCTTGGAAGAGTTTATTATTGTTTATAGAGATTAGCTCTATTCAACTAGGATTTATACTTTTTCGGTAACACTATTCACTTTTTTTGGTATAGAAACATTCTGTCTTCTTTTTACAAGTTTATTATGTTAATTTTAACATCGATTTAAGACTTAAAGTCGCTTTATTGCGGATTAATAATTTATGGTGAGAACTTGGTTTTTCCCAAGGTAAAAGAAATAGTAAAAAATTTAGTAATAAAAGTTAATTTATTAAATAGAATTTGAGTCACTTAAAAGAATCAAATACTATAAATTATTTATCATGAAGCTAAGCTTTGAATTGATTACGGAATATTTATTTTTAATTTATTTTAAATAGTTTACTAAATTATGTAAATTGTATGCAAATAAAAATTAATTGATAAAAGGGTATGACTGAAAACTAATTCAAAATTGTTCTCATTTATTTATTTTGTGCCTTTCTCTCAGTGTATTCACTTTGTTGGCCCCACAACAATAGTGCGATATTCAACAACAATTGAAGCTCAACGGGAGCAAAACAATGCCAACAAAAGGCACAACGGAAACCGAATTGAAGTCAGACCAGCGAAAGGGGGCGTTAGGGGGCGTTACTCAAGCCACAGATCTACAAAAGCCGGAAAGTCAAACACACACACACACACACACACACACACACACACACACACACACACACACACACACACTGTGAAGGAAGGCAGTCGATGATTTGCCAGCGCTGATTAGAGGATTTGTTAATGCGCTTTTAATACACACAACTTTGCTGTTGTTGTTATCGAAGTGGTGGTTGTTGTTGTTGCTGTAGCTACCATAATTTGACTCGCCTACTGTCGCCATATCTTAGGCAGTGCATCAACTTCATTATGATGTTCATTATGAGGTACGCAGCGAAAAAGGCAGCGCACAAATAAACGACCCAAACGACAATACAATTAATTATAAAAATTCGCTACAATTTATTTGCGTTGCTTTTGTTATTTATGTACAAAATGTATGAAGAGTTGCCGCCTCCAGTTGCACATTCCCTCTACCACTCACTCCCTACCTCCATCCCTGCCTCCACACTGCTGCCCCCTCTGCACTTAAGCCTAATTATGTTCGATTGTTGCCATTGTTTACGCACCTTCCTCTCGTTTGTCCCGAGACCGACGAACGATGGGCGACGACTTCGAGGCACGATCGAAATCAGCAGATCAGAAGATCCAAAAAGGCGGCTGCGTTGGAGTCGAATGGGGAACCCAAATCCCAATTCCCCATCCCCCATATCCCAACCCAAAAGCAAACCAGAATTCATACCTGAACTCGGCTTGAATTTGGCATTGTTTGTTGTGCCGTGTGTGTGTGTTGTTGGGTGTGTTGTTTTCGGTTTCCTTTAACGCTGTCGTTGTCGTCGACGGTGTTTAAATTATATGCTTTTAAAAAACGTTTAAGGATTAATTGGATTATATCGTTTTTTTATTATTTTTTATTCTTAATGGCTTTCCATGATTTTATTTAAATTGATCTTCAGGTAGTTAAACACACAACTAGAGGAACCAAACCAAACCATAATCTAACTGTAGACAATACTTTTTTTTACTACCATATAAGTAGTAACTTTTTCCTACTTTTTACAGTTTTCTAAACAATAAAAGCAAGAGAACATTAAACAACATACGATTGTTATTTATGGTGCGATATTTAAAGATATAACGAAGGTTTATAACTCAAACAGAAAAAACCGCAGCAAACTGTAAAAATCAATTACAAGTTTCGGGGGAGAAATGGGGCCCAAAACAGACACTTACCATAAACAATAAAGAGCAGGCCCAAAGCCAAGAGAAAGAGGGAGAAAGAGAGGAAAGAGAGAGGAGAATGCAGATAGAAATCTTTACGAGCACAACTATTGTGGCCAAAATCAAACTGAATAAGCAGCTGGACAAAGGAATGGACCAAAGTAGAAGTCAGAGTTGAGTTGGGAGTCTGAGACAGAGATAAATATAAAGAAAGAGAACGAGTTAGAGACAGACTCGAGGCCCGCACAGTTTTGATTGCATTTTGATCGACAGGCTAAACAAAAAGTAGAGAAATAACAACAACAACAACAATAAGAAAGAAAACGTTAACGATACCCGTTCGTTGCGTTTTTGGGGCCGACTGCTTATGAAATCATAAAAATCATAAAAAGCAACGCTAACAAACCGAAAAAGCCTGGCCAAAATCATAAGCCTCAGCCGCTTAAAGCGCAACGAAACCAAAGCGCAGAAAGATGAGACCACAACCAAAACCCAGACATGGCCAAGTAGTGGAGGGCGGCATAATCAGATAAAGTTGATGGTCCGTCCAGCCACAGTAGACACTCGCTAGACGAGCCGAGTGTGGCATTAGTCGACCACAAAGTGGTAAGAGTTTAACAGGCAGTGTTCACTGTAACACAACGATTTATGTAGAGACTGTGGCCAGAGACTCTTGGCCAATTTTACCTGCTGGCCAAAACTATCTGAGCCCAATCCAAACCAATCCATCCAATCCAATGCAATCCAATCCATTCAATCCCAACTCAAATCCAATCCCAAATGCCAGCCAAATGATTTGTGCGCATATTTTTTAACGTTTCTTTTTTTTTTATTCCCAAAGTTTATTCATTTCTGTGGAAAGCAAACGATTCGTTTCATTTCATTTTGAATTTGGTACGCATCGATTTTGAAGATTTTCCGATTTGAATTGAAATTTGCATTTATATTAAGTTTCTCTGGTTAAATTTTTGAAAGAGTGAAGGCGTCACGAATTGTAATTGCTGTGATTGATATGATTTTAGTTGTGGCTAGTTGAGCTGACGGACAGTTTAAGCCTTTCACCTGCTCAGCAGTCCTGTCAAGAGACTTAAGAATCGACAGACAGACAGACTGATATGACATGTTGACCGGTATATAAATCAAGCAAGTGTTAGATCTTCAAACGAAGTAGGGACAGATGGAAAGCAAGGCAGGGAGTTGGAGGAAGTAGGGTGCATATAAGTATATATATTTGACTTTTATCATTTCGGGAAATCAACTTTAGCTACGTGCGGTAATTTTTTATGGGCCCGTGTGCGTTGATCCTCATCAGCGTCAGACGGCTTCAAATTGGCATTGTAATCGACATCTTCTGAGCTGCGAGCTATAACGAAATCTGAGCTGAGCTACAGACAGCGAGACAGTCAAGACACTGGCAGAAACTGAAACCAACTGCTCCTCCACCTCCTCCTTCTCCTCCTCCTTCGGCTTAAACTTCCCATGCTCATCTTCATGCGGCCTCTGCCCACGGCTCTCTCACTCTTATCAAAGTTTAATAATCTGACATTTTGAGTTTAAATGAGTCGTCGTGGATGATTCTCTTGGCTTTGGTTGTAGTCCCTGCTCAATGGGTTTGCATTTAATAAAGCACTTTATGCCGTTGATCTGACTTCAGTTTGACACTTTTGTGTGGTTGCATTTTGCTCGACTGAGTGACAGACAGATCGGATTGCTCCGCTTTTTGCTGTACACAAGTGTCAATCAATGGACCTCTAAATGTCGCCCACTAAGGAAATGGCTCTCATCTGGCTGTCGAGGGCGTTGTATAAAGTCAATTATGGGTCATATGCTCAGATAATGCACTTAATGGCTTACTGGCTCGACGAGTGACAAATAAAATGTGGAAAATGGAAACGGAAACAAGTCGGAGACAGTCTAGAGTTTTAGATAATTGTACAAAGTTTATAAGGAACTGCAGTTGAATGGGTATACTATTTAGTAATATTGGAAGAGTCTTCTACTTTCGCTGACACAAGAAACTCACGTCATGTGAGACCTGAAGCTAAATGCCATGTAATGAAATATGTAAATGAATTTATATTATAATACACAAGGGTACACCTACCACGCCGGCAGTCAACCTATCAGCTGGCTGAAATAATCAAAACAAGCCTATAATTTGTTTTAACAAGTAAAACGCCCCAAGTTTCATAATTTAACCTTCCCTTTCCAGCTCCCCCTTCTCCACGTGTATTGAAATGAAGCGCCAGGAGAAAACTGAGTCAAGTATAGAAAAAATTCAAAATTTCTTGTTTTGGGGAGACTTGCTCTTCGAGGAGTTCACCCTCAAATGAAGCGAAGGCGTCGACGGTGCAGAAATTGGTGCAGACAATTTGCATTATGGCTCCAATGGCTTTGAAGTGCTTCCCAGAATTGACGGCTTTTCCCGGAACGAGACAGACACAAATGTGAAGGCATCGCATCGTTTTTTTGCCTCTTTTGCTTTTCATTTACCAGCAGGCGGCAAATTCTTGGCATTCTTTTATTACTTCATTTACCTGCGAGCCAGCCTTAACTGGCTTGTAATTGTGGCCATGTAGTAAACTTGGCTTTAACTGCAGAGCTGTCTAATGAAGGACTCTAGAGTCTGGAGTCTGGAGTCTAGACTGCTTGGATTAATCTAAAACCTGTGCCAATAAAAGGTCATTACACAAGATCTCAGTTGCTAATTGCAATTAGCGTTATTACAATAACTGCTTTTCATGCCAACTTATGCAACAATACGACTGCAAAGGCAATCAAAATTGTTTCAATTAAAATGTTGCAGAAAATATCTTTATTTATTTACGCAACTCAATTAAATCGCCATAGAAACTATACAAGTGGACTATGTGAAAAAACTCAAATTAAATACCAGACTGTATAAAAAATATACTCTACTGGCTCAAAAGCGTATCAAAAAGAAGAGAAAACATAACACAAAAAAAAATAAAATAATAACGTAACGGAAACCCTGAACAGCTTCATTTAAATGGCACGCAAGGGAGTCCTGTGAACTGCTCTCCATTTTGCATTTCCCATTTTCCATTTTCCAGTTTCCATTTCCCCCCAGTTCAAGTCCTGTTGGCAGACAAAACACATAATGAAAAAACTTTACACACACATACTCAGAAAATACCAACAAATGTCGAGCGCGTATTAAATAGTTGCCATTTTTTTGCTGCTCTCTTTTTGTCTCTGTGGTGAGAGAGAGACGTGGGGCGGCTGCTTCACACTTTCAATCTCTCTCTCACTCTCTCTCTCTCTCTCTCTGTCTCCCCTTCTCTTCCTATCCCCCTGCCTGTCAGAGCCTTGGGGGCCTTTGTTCCGCTGCTCTACGTGTTCGGCTCATAGAAGTAAATAATTTTCAGGTTCAAGTGGCATATAATTTTTTTTCCTACCCCGCGTTTCGACAAATTGCACCCAAGACCATCCAATGGCATTTCTGGACAGGGGTTGGGGTTGTGGTGCCCATATAAATAACGCCATTAAACATGTTCGACATTGGGCTACAACTGCTCTCTTCCTGCTTTCCTGCCCTTCCCGCTCTTACTTCCAATTCCTGTTCCATTTTTATCAGCCGCCCATTTCAAGTTTCTAAACAACATTGTGTGAGCGTTTTTTTTGCTGCTTCTATTTCGGCCCTGTACTCGAGATAGCACGAGGTCCTGGCGTTGTTCTGGCTATGTCCTGGCTCTATTCTTGGTCCAGGAGCTGCTTCTGGCTGCATTCATGTCTGCCATATATCAAACGGCCCCGGCTCATGTGTCTGAGCCCTGTCGTGTGGTTTGCCTGACTGCCTGGCTACCGGCCTGTTTAGTGTCGGTGTCCTTTCTTCATAGCCCAAATCCCTTGCCCTGTTCCCTGGTTTCCTGCTCCCCAACTGGGCTTAATTGCCAAATGTGTTTAGGTGTGGTTTTCAGCCATGTGCCACAGCACTCAGAGTACTGAACAACAGCAGAGTGTCCCTCACACCTCTCCCATTTCTTTTTTGTAGGAGAATTAAAAGTGCGCAATTCGGTACTGCGTATAATTGGAGTGGGGAAACATACCGATTCTGACTTTACTATTGCTTTCGGATGGCTGCCAAACTGAATTCTCATTCGACATATCAGGCAGACAAATTTGCATGAGAAGCTCGAAGCGTTTGAAGTTTTAGGGCTGCCTTTTGATGATTTTCTTTTAGGAGACGCATAAAAGATACAGGAATAAGAAGATACTACTTTTTTAATAAGACAAAATAGTAGACATTGATTAGGAGCTCTACTGAAGGCTATTGATGATCATTTAAATAGGAGAAATTAAATTTAAATAAATATCTTTACTATTTAAGAGTCTGGATCTTATATAACTTTAATTAAAAATTATATATTAAACTAGAGTAAATAGAAAACAAATTATTTATTTTTCCATTTAAATATTTAAAATTCTCTAAGCTATCCCAGACCAATTTAAAATTCATGCCTTAAAAACCCCAAAATACATTAACAGCAAGGAATTGCTTTATTTATGAACTAGAGTTTGACACCTGAACAGTTTAGTTTTAGTAACTTGTAGTAGAAAATGGAAAACGCTTTGCCAATAAGTGCACAACTAATTGATTTATCATGTACAACGGGTCAGCTGGTGACCACTAAGTGGCAGAAAACGGAAAACAAGCTAAAAACCACACGAATTGGCAAGTGGTAAATGTCAAAAGGAAAATAAAAAACTGAATTAATAAACAACTGAAATATTTGTAAAGCAAAGTCAACAAAAAAAGGGACGAAGAACAAAGCAAATAAAATGTGCAAAAGCAAGTTACGTGATAAACGCGACAATTTCGTGTTATAAACAAATTAATCGAGAGAATTGCATAAAATTTAAGGGGAAGCGGGTTAGAAAGGGAGGGCTATAAAAAACTATATAAAATAGAGTGAGAGAGCACAACAAGTAGCCGTTAGCCGTAATAAATGATTAAATAAGCGTAATTATCACCTTTATGCTGCGACTGCGACTGCGACTGAGACGCAGACGTCAACGTCGACGTCGACGCTGACGTTGACGTGACTACAATGGCGGCCGGGCGGAAGAGGCGAAAGCAAGATGGCGACACGCAATTGTAGTACACTTCCTCTACTACCTGTCTCACTCTCACACTCTGCTCGCATCTCAGTTTTATCTCTATCTCATTTTTCGTGTGCGCGACATTAAAACAAATTTTATTACTTTAATTACTTTATTTACATTTCGCCAAATGGCGACATTAACGTCATATATTAAACAGGAAGCGAGTGCCAGCAAAAAGGACACGCCATCCAAAGCGGAAGTCAACAACGGCACACAAAAATTAAGTAATCACAGCTAACTGATGGACGAAAGCATACCCTCTAGGCAGATTTAGTAGAGAATTTCTATAAATTGTAAACCGCTGTGTATACTCAGTGCTTGGCAATCACAGGGTATAAAAGGGATCCGACACTAAATTCACTTTGCTTTAGGGAATAAAAGTGTAGAAAATTCTGCTGTGTGTATGTGTGTGTGTGTGGGCGTGGCTCTTGGGCAATTGTCGTCGTGATGAGCGGAGTCATGCAATGTGTTAAAGTTGCCAGAAAATAAAGATATGAGCGGGGATTTCGGAGTAGCAAGTTGGCAGTTAGTAGTAGGAGAGCCTAATGTGCCCTTGTAACGGTACATTAACATAGTCATAATTTAATTAAAGCGTTGAGCTTTCTTCTTGTTGTCGAAACCAATGCTAATGACAGACTGGATATCAGTTTGATAAGGTAGCTACAAAAAATTACATATAATTAGAGGCTTAATTAAATGTTTGTTTACCTGAGAAGAAACACAACTAGAAGTACTTTTTGAGTTACTTGGAAGTGTTTCCAACACATTATTTGCTCACTCGACTTCCCTTCAGTTTTAAGCTACTTAATTGACTTGGGTTTATGTTTTAAAATTCAATTTCCTTAATTCGCAAGCTCTGCTGGTCCTACATTTTTGATAAACTCAAAATGGTTGGCTGTGCTTTAATAAAGCTAATCATTAAGTTGCTGATGAATAAATATTTAAACATGTATTCGACCTTTCTGCACTTCAATGCCTCAATTAGTCCAAAATACAAGTCATTAAGAATAAGTTTTGGGTAAATCCAAATTGATGGAAATGAAAGCAATATCGAATAAATTGGAGCAGGAGGAAGAAAGGAAGCGAGGGATAACACAGGATAACAGAGAACCAACTATTAGAATCGTGTTGGAAAATGGCAACGCATGAAAATTAATCGATTGCATGTATAAGCAAACGATGACGAGGTGCGATTATGCCAAATAAATAAGAGAAGAAGTAGAGGAGGAGGAAGAAAGGCAGAAAGAGAGAGAGAGGAGGAGTGGAAAGCATAAGCGAAACTACCAATTAGACACACGCACGATGCAAACGCGTTTTAAATGCGCTTTTAAAGACCATTACCAGACTTCCACTAGCCTTAACTTGGCTCAGATGCGAATAAACATGATAATGTTGATGATGATGACCCAAAAACAGGTGGCTAAGCTTTTTGTTTGCAACAGCAAATTAGTTGCCACTTTTCCTCTCAGTCTTCATTCTCCACTCTCCATTAGCTTGAGACAACATCGTCTCTTTGATGTTTTATTGATGATTTTGATGATTAGACAGAGCTGGCAACCTGGCAAAACTCTTTAGCTGATTTTTCTGCCATTTTTCTGACTGCAAGGCATTGCCCCCTTCCCACAGTCTCTGTTTAACCAGCTTTCAGCAGCATCATCAACTTGCTTTAATTAGTATTTAATATTTGCATGGTCAGAGAAAGAGAATAAACAGGAAGAGCGTAAGAGAAAGACACTAATCAAAGCGTAATGAGTGTGAGAGTGTTTAAAGAAGGAAAGCCAGCAATAATAGAGTTTGAAAAACCATTTAAACTGATTTTAATTCAATTCCCATTTAAACTCTGCACTCTTCAATGATAATTTTAGTGAGCGACTAGACCAAAGAACGCCAATTAATTGACCACCAAAGAGCCGTTCTCTCTTAATCGAGTCAATTTTGCGGCAATTAATAAACATTTTGAGTAGAGTTGGTAAAAACTGCAGTGCTACCAACTCTCACACCAAAAAGCCGCTCAAATGCAAACAAGACACGTTAATTGGGCACAAACATTTGTGTAAAATCGTTGTCATCATGATGTGTTTTCATCAGCGGCTTTTCGGGCGTCAAAATGGATGGAAATTCAACACTTGACAGGCTTATGAATTTTTCATGGGTAAATTTTTGGTTTTTCAATGGATCTGCCGAGGACTAAATGGAAATATGTTCGAAATCGAATTGAATCATTTGAGACTGAATTGGGATTGGTAGCGATTGTCATTACCATATGTTGTCATCTGGCGATTTCAGATTTTGCATGTTTCTGGCATTTAATTGCGCGTATTTCAGTTGTTGTTGTTGTTGCTCTTGTTGTTGTCATAGCACTGCCGCAATTTTCAATTAAAATTTATGAATTGATTGCCAACTGGAAGGCAGCAAAACATCTCCCATCTGTGAGATTTTCCTACCCGTTATCCGTATTTCCCTCAGCGCGCATAAATTATGGAAATTCATAAACGCCAAAAAATGCCCAAGCGAAAGCTCTGACGTCAGCGGAAAGTGGAGGGGGTGGGGCTTCGAGGGGGTGGAAAAGAGAATTTTCCAATGCATTCAACAAATATTTTCGCATAAATATTTGTTGCTGTTATTTGGCATTGTTAAATGCATAAATATTTAGCAACATTTCAGGGCTCTACATGCCCTGCTTTTCCCACATTTTCGGTTGCAATTTTCAATTAACAATTATCTTGCATTCATTGCACTGCAGAGAGAGAGAGGGAGAGCGAGAGGGAGAGTGTAAGGGTGTGAGTGGGTAGCTGGCCCAGACCATTTATTGACTGTTTTGGGGCTGCTTCTGACATCGGGCTAAATTGAAATGTAATTGTTTTGCTGGCCAAAATCGTAGCCAGATTCGTATTCGTATTGGAATGAAATGGCATGCCAACTCTTTCATTTTGCCAGTTTATTTAACTGGCATTTGCCAGACCTACTCCAACCCCCTTGAATCGCCACACCACTGTGTTAATGATGCAGCCACAAAATGCCGTTAGCATATGCTGCCACTCCCACGGGATTGTCTGACTTCCATTACGCCCAGTTACGGTAACACATCAAAGCGCGCTTTCAAACTCAAAAACACATCCAAAAATGCCAAGATTTACATATATGAATTTCCATTGATTGCATGTCGCATGTGGTCTATTAAAGGTTTGCTAGGGGACTCTATAAAAACTATAAAGCTCGAAGGGTAAGTTCTGAATACTTATACAACACTTAATATGAAATATTTAACTTACACTGCTATTTTGTAGTTAAGTGTATCTTGGAGGTTAAGCTGCTTACCTGAAAAGATAAGAAATTGGCAGAAATTTTGTTTAAAATATATAGTAAATGATTTAAAAAGGAATTACTAGACCACGTCATTCTGGTAGCACCCAAATAGCAGCTGTTACTCTATGTAGAGCCCCTAACAGTGCCCTTTATTCTTCAAACAACACTCCCTTTTCCACAATTTATTCAGCTGCATGGAATGCCAGAAATGCATTTAAGTATCGCACCTAATTTCAATTAAAGTGCCAGAAAACAGAGCGGAAAACTAAACTAAAAAAAAACTAAATGAATTGAAAATGGAAAATGAATGAGGGAAAAGCGAAATAAATACAAATATGGGTAATTTGTAATTTTTAGGTATTTCGTTAGCTGCCGACAAAGTGAAAATGTAGCAATATTTCAAGTCACCCACACGAGTAGGGACTCGAGTTGAGTCGAGTCGAGTCGACTCGACTGTAATGCTTCCAGGTGAGTGCACATTATTCATTACTAAGCAACCCCTGCACTACCTTTCCACCCCCTCTCTCCACGCCTCTGGTACCCCCTTGACACCCTTTAGCCACCCTGAAGCCAACAGGACTCGTTTTGTGCTTAGGCGCGCCGTGTTGATGTGCATGTTATTATCCATTATATGCCACAAAAAAGGAACCCTCTACACACACACACCAACACACACTCGCACACACCCACACACATGTGACTTTGCCCGTGGCTGAGCATTTTTTCTAGCCATTTGTTGTTGCCGTTGCTCAGAGTTGCCTTTTTAAGTATTATTAATTGTGTGCCATGTTTGTTCTTGCCACAGGATATGTGTGCATAAATATGGTAGGAGCAAAAGGGACACAGACACAGGAATAGAGCAAAGCTGAAACTGTTACTGTTTGCAGTCACTGTAGCTGTAACTGTAACTGTAGCTGTAACTGAGCTGCTTTTGCTGTGTGACTCGAGCTTATTTGTCTACTGTCGTGAAGCATTATGATAAAAATCTAATTTAGAAATTCATATTTTGTTTACCTTTGAGGCACACAATATGCCACAGTGACTCCAAGCAGTGCTCGTACGCCCACACATACATATACGTATATATATTTAAGTAACTGTTATGCTATTTTCTGCCTCACTGCGCTAATTTCGACTGCCTAATTTGCCAGAAAATGATCCAACAGAGGCGTGTGTGGAAATGGGGGAAAACTTTCAGTTAACCTTAACATTGGCGCTTATTAAACGGTACAACTGTGCGCCCTTTGGGCCATAATCGCTGCACACTTCTGTTTCTTAAGCTCCTCTGATTGTTCAGTGAGTAGTTTGAGCTCACCTTTGGCTCACCTGCAATCGGAATTGCAATGTCATGTTCAGTTGGCTGCCACGCCCACAACGCCACCAAAATTGAACTTTTTAGCCGCGAAAGCCGAGCAACGAATGCCAGTAAAGTGCATTCCTCTAGGCCAAAAACCAAAGAGAGAGATCCCCGCTCTCGATCCGGCTAACACACGATTCGAGTGCGATTTACTGGTTCAATTAGCTGGGCACGATGACTGGCCCATAGCTATGGGGTCTATGGCGATATTTGTCGATTTTCACAGCAGATTCGAGGCTTACAACGATCGCAAGGCAATTGCACATAATTCGCCTAGTTTATGCATAAGGCGGCTAAGATAACTGAGATCGGAGCTAAGACTTGGTCCATAAGTTAACGTGTTTATTTCGACTGTGATTCGACTTGGACCCACTCCACTTCGTATGGCTCATAACTTGACTTTCCCAATGGCCACAATTAACTAACTCCATGCAGTTACCGACTGACTCGAAACTATCGTCGTGAACTAATCGAAACCAGTCCTGTTCATGCTTGTTTTGACATGCTAAGTGAGACACTTTGTGTTCCCAAATTTACGAGGTTCCGATAGCACCCGACAAGCCATACTCGGCATGTGGTGGTGCATCGTGCACCTCTTAAGATTTCTCCAGATCGTCTTTTACTGGGGTTTATTTATGCGAAGAGCTTTCGAACAGTTGTTGACGCATCAATGCGATTGTTCAAACTACTCGGAACTTAATGTCTTCATCATGGGATGGGTTTCAAAATTGGTTTTAGGTGGAGTAGTTTCTCTACATCTGTAATCTGAGCTTATGGGAGTGCTACAGAGGAAGATTTTAGAAGGGATTTCGAATGAAGGAGGGGTTAATTTGTATTCTATTCAAAAATTTATAGAATACTTTATATAAGATCTTTTTTGAAAATTATTTCAAGCATTAAGTAAAAAGTATTGAAAAATATCATATCAGATCAGAAATCCTATGTTCCTACTGCAGTCTGATTTTTTTCAGTGCACGTATTTATGTGACGCACAAAGACAATGTGTTAATGGATTCGCAGTAGGTTAAACAATTACTGAAATTAACACCTCGACTGAGATTTGTGGTTCAGTTTGCTAGTCATGCTGAGATACATCTATTCAGTGAGATAGGTCAACGGGGTGCAGATCTGTTTAGAAAACAATTAACTTGGATTTATTACTGTTTATTTTCAGCTTTTATGATTGTAGAGCGCCTCCTATCATAACTAACTGTAAGTCTCCCATCTGCGCACGCCTCTGCTTTAGTTATGCAAACTTTGGAATCAACGGCAAATCTCGTAAACAAATTACAACAGCTGTGATACAAACTTTGTATTATAAAGTGATAAGTTAATTGAAGCGTAAAGCTTGACAGTGAATCAGAGGCACAGAGAGAGAGAGAGAGAGTGGGGGAGTGAGAGCGGCAGAGAGAGTGTGTGCACGAGTCGGTGAATGCGAGCGAGAGAGAGAAAGAGCATGCGAAATTATGAGAGAATGGAAAATGCAAAGTACAAAGTGAAAAATGGGACATAAAACATAACAACTATACGGTAATATCAATTATGAAGCACACTGAGAGAAAAGAGGGCATGTAGAAAGGGATAGAAGGAAAGAAATATAGTTCGATAATAAATAACTTTTAAATAAAGAGATATAAAAAGGATTTAAGTAAGGCTATTTAAAGAGAAAACTCTTTTATATTAGACAACATAAAATGTAAGCAAAAAGCTATAATGGAAAAAGGGAGCTAATTCTTTCTATATATAACTAAATAGATCATTCATAATTTCTATAGAAAACTTAGTTAAAAGGTAAACATTTCTAAATGTTTAACAAATTGATTATAACCTTTATATTAAGTTATTCTTATTATAGATATTTAAAATATTTCCTGAGCCCATTAATTAATAATTAAATTTTCATATAAATAAATAATCTCAAGTCTTAGCATATCTTCAGACCAGCTCTACTATTTCTCGCAGTGCAGAGAGTGCACAGTGCGTTTCGCACAGTGGGTCTAACAAAGTCTGACAAAGTCGTTTGACGATCAGTTGATCACAGTCGCTTAGACATGACGCTCTTCTTGTGGCTGATTCTCGCTTTGTTCGTCGCTCTGTTGTTGCTGTTCT
The DNA here is from genome assembly GCA_018152125.1 of Drosophila dunni. Taxonomy (NCBI): domain Eukaryota; kingdom Metazoa; phylum Arthropoda; class Insecta; order Diptera; family Drosophilidae; genus Drosophila; species Drosophila dunni. The sequence continues at coordinate 7,374,765 of JAECXC010000339.1, read as the reverse complement.
GTGTTTATCTGAGGCACACGTACAGCTACTGGGCGAGAAGGGGCGTGGTGCACGACAAACCAGTCTGGCTCTATGGCAATTTACACAGTGTGGGCAGGACGACAACGCCGCTGGAACCTTTTCGCAAGTTCTACGAGAAGTACAAGGGTCAGGCGCCTTTTGGAGGCTTCTATTTCGCCGTACGCGGAGCTGCAGTTCTGCTGGATCTGGAACTGGTGAAGCAGGTGATGGTGAAGGAGTTCAACAACTTTTCGCATCGTGGCAACTACTACAATGAACTGGATGATCCCCTTTCAGCGCATCTCTTCAATTTGGATGGTCGTGATTGGCGTGAGATGCGTAATAAATTGACATCCACATTCACCTCACTGAAGATGCATCAAATGCTGCCCACGGTGGTGCAGATAGCGGAACGCTTTGTGCATGTGGTGCAGCAGCAGGTGGAGGCCAGCAAGGACCTGGAGGAGTCACCGGTAGAGGTAAAAAACTTACTCGCTCGTTTCACCATCGATGTCATTGGCAGTTGTGCTTTTGGCATCGATTGCAATAGCCTCAACGATCGGAATGTGGAGTTTTATCATCTGGGTCTAAAGACCTTCACGTCTCGCCGACACGGTCGATTGGCCTTTGGCCTCATTCAGGCATTTCCCAACTTGGCCAAGCGACTACGCATCAAAATGGTTAGCGATGACGTCAGCGAGTTCTATATGCGTGTCGTTCGCGAGACTTTGGAGTACCGCGAACAACATCAAGTGCAGCGCAATGATTTCCTCAATCTGCTCATGGAGCTAAGGAATGAACCCAGCGGTGGTTTGACCTTCAATCAGATTGCTGCCCAGGCATTTGTCTTCTTTCTCGGTGGCTTCGAGACCAGTTCGAGTACGATGGGATTTGCTCTGCATCTGTTGGCTCTGCATCCGGAGATACAGCAGCGTGGCAGGGAGGAGGCCCAACAGGTGCTCGCCAGGCACAAGGAATTCAATTATGAGGCTCTCAGGGAACTCAAGTACATAAAGCAGATCGTTTATGGTAAGCAGAACTTTCATTAAAGAAGATTTCATATGATTGTATCCTTAACTCTACTCCCACAGAAACCCTTCGCAAATATTCGATTGCATCGATTCTCATACGCAAAACCCTGGAGGACTTTCAGGTGCCGGGCACTTCTTATGTGCTGGAGGCAGGTATACCTGTGGTCATACCCGTCGATGCTATACACCACGATCCGGACATTTATCCGGAACCAGAAAAATTCGATCCAGATCGTTTCACCCCCGAAGCCATGGAGCAGCGACATTCAGCTGCTTACCTGGCCTTTGGGGCTGGTCCCCGTAATTGCATCGGACTGCGCTTTGGTGAAATGCAATCTCTGGTGGGTCTGGCCATGCTGCTCAAGAACTTTAAGTTCTCGCCGGCCAAGGAGACCGAAATACCTTTGCAAATTAACAAAACCAGTTTCTTTCTACAATCACGCGGTGGAATTGTGCTTAATGTGCAGAAGATTTAAGAAAAGTTCTGACTTAAATTATATAAAAATACTATAACGAATAAAACAGTATATTATTTAAAGTATAAGCTAATCACTGGCCCTTTTGTAACTGATTGTGTAGTGTTTTGTGTGGAAATTTGTGCTCAAAATGTCAGTCTATATAAGAATTTGGGTTATTCGAACTGAAGGCGTTACTAAATTAATGTTCAGAGTGAAACGACAACTTTTTCTGACTTCTTTCCATTAATAATCAAGCAGCTATTTCCACACCGCGTCGTAGCTGTCGATGTGATAAATAAATTATCACACATACTTCAACAGGCTGCCACAATAAAGATGATCAGGCATGCAACTTAATTAGGCAAAGGTAGGAGTAGAAAGCACCTAACCAATGGAACCTACTCAGTCGACTACTCGCAGCTACAGCTGCTCATGATTTGTCACACAATAAATTATGCAATTTCACATGCCAAAAATGAAGACACTCGAAGGCAATGACTTGTGCCGTTGTCTCTATTCTTGCGTGTCTTTGTTCAATCATCATCAACTACATTCAAACATTCAGACAAATAATACAGCCATCCAGTCATACAGACATCCATCCATCCATGTGTCCACCCATCCATTCATCCATTTACAACAACAAGTAGAAGAAGAATGAGAGGCAGAATCATGGGCTTTTGCATGCAAAATGAACGACATCTCACTCGAGTTTTGTTCGCTCTCTTTTCCTCTCTCTCTTCGTCTCCCTGTTCCTCTGCATATAAATAAGTAAATAGTTGGTACACAACATTGACTTTTACGAGTGTGTGTGTGCCTGTGTGTTTTGTTGTGCTTATGTTGATTGTAATGCTGATGAACCTGAATTATCACATGCCGTTTGATGGACTGCAAACACGCACAAAACTTCGAACCTGTCGCGAGTCACTTGGAACTTTTTTTCAAGTTCCTCAAATATTCGCAATATGCACTGAGAAAAAAATAAAGAGTTAATTTGTTTAATAATATGGATAGAATTGAAACTAAACTATTAAATAAACATTGCCTGTAGACTTAAGCTGCCAATTTTTTACCTTACCACAAATTTTCCCTCAGTGTAGCACTGCAGCTTTGTTAGTTTTGTGGGTAAGGAGTCTGTTGGCGACTGTGGGCAACTGTCAAGTTGATAATCTCTCGACACTTTGATGAAATGCTCTAGTGCTTTCACTCCCTCTCTCTCCCTATCTTTCTGCCTCCGTCTCTCTCTTTGCTGGCATTGATAAATCGTCACAAGTGGCAAACAACAAAGGCGACCCGCACAGCCGCCGACACCGCCACCAACACCGCCACCGATAGAGGTCGCCACTGTCTTATCAATGTAGGCTGTAAATGTTGATGTTTTTTGTCAATTCTTGTTGTTGTATTTTGTTCATCATGTCTTTGTTTATTTGTCGCTGTTCTACATGTAAACGACTCGGACATTGATTAATTTCGCAGTTAATTTGTCAGCATTAATCAGTATTAACTTAAATGGGCGTCAACACGCCCCCCATTTGAGCTCTTTTGAGTTCTTTTGACTGCATTAGCCAAAAGGTATTAACTGACGCTCACTTTAAGTTACTCATTTCTCTTTTTCTCTTCTACTGCTTTTTCTGCCTTCGTTTTTTCTATTGTGCTTTCATTTAATTAATTTTTGCATAAATCGTAGCTTAGTTCTTAGTTAGTAGTGCAAGTTGTTTTAATTAATTGCCTGGGATTTTTTCAGAGCTTTGGATAAAAGAGCAATTAGCTGAATGAGTTCGACACTCAGGTGAGTTGTGGAATGAGGCATGAATTTGCTGTGGGTAATTCAGTAGGTTCATTACATCAGATTATTGTAGCTGATTTTTCTTGGCTTAATTAGTTTTTTTCTAGGAAAATAAACTATACTCAGCTTAGAGACAACAATTGCCAAAGCTGACAACCCTAAAAAAGAGTTGCCACTGTGTGTTTTCTTTGTGTACACACACACACACTCACTGGGAAAAACCCTTGAAGCACGTTTGTGGGTTAAACAGAGCAAACAAACGAGGAGGACGAATTTCCTTTTTGGCTTTTCCAACTTCTATGCGAGTTTTCTTACACACAAAATGGCGGACTGGCGCACCTGTCTGCACTTAAGCGTGAGTAATGGGGACACCGGACGGCGAACTAATGCAACACGGCGAATTCAAGTGCCGAACATAACGGTAAACATGCTAAGCGGTTTCCCAGGCAAGCAAAGTGAGTGAGAGGGAGATGAGGTGGAAAAGAGGAAGAGAGACACTGAAATGGGAGAGCAAAAGTCAACGGGAAGTGTTTGCTTAAGCCAAAGCCGACAATAAAGGCAGCAATAGAAAAAGTCACGAGTGGGGAGGGAAATCTAGGAAGTAATAGGGACAGAGGTGGGGAAGGGGGGTTGGGGGCCATAGAACAGTAAGAGCAACGAACGTTGAACGAGAAGCGTTGATAAAAATGCAAACACTTTTAGCGCAGACTGCAGGGAAAGTGTTGGAGAGAGAGTAAGGGGTGGTGGTGGGGCGTTGTCTCTTTGTCTGCTCAATTGCGGTTTACGTAGAGTCCTGTCCTTTTTTATATCCTGCGCTCTGCTGTCCTGCACGCCTGCCAATTGACGGCTACTTGACATTTGCGCTGCTGTTTACCCACTGTGCGCTCGCAGTCAAACACTCCACTGTGCGACACAGACACGGCCCAGTACATGGCCAAAAGCGCTCAGCCTTCTCCCTCTTCGCTTTTGGACTGCAAAAATATTATTTTAGCGTGTGAAAAGTGTAAAGTGCTATAATGTTTGAAAAATATACTGTATAACAGTTTTTCATACAAACACACACACACACACAGTCGTATACAAACGACAACACTCTGGGGGAAAACGGGAAGTTGTGTGGGCCAAGTTAAGTGAAGTTGGCAGCGACAACCTATCCAACTTCAACGACAGCTCTACAAATGTTATTCCTCATTTTGTTTGATTTAAGCTGATCAAGTGTTGCAGTCTTGCAACGAGGTTATGTTTAAGGAACGCTTCCATTGTTTACACTCGAGTTGGCTAAGTGCAGGGCACAGTGTTTGAAAACAGTTAAGCACTTGTGCACATCACACGTCCTTACGTTTCCCACTTGGGGCATTACATTCAGAAAGACTTTTTGACATTCTGGCTACAAATTAATGGCAGCAGAAGAGCTTTGGGTACTAGAGATAGGAGTATGAAAAAGTTCAGACTTGTAATTCTAGCTTGAAACTATTTAAATTTATTTAACTTGTATTTTTAGCTTTTAACTAGCTATAAACTATCTATATTTCTTTAAGGCATACTTCTAGCTATGGAAATTTCTTCATTATACCTTCTCAGCCTGAAAACCTTAATTTTTCTAGCTTGAAACTATCTAAATTTCTATAATTTGACATTAGAAGACTTTATTCGAAATTCGTCTGATATTTTTAATGCATTTTGTTTTTTATTTTAATGGTTTTCCTAATTTCTCTATCGACATTGTGGACACGAACTCCTACATTTTCGAATTGCCGCTCCGTGTGAACTTGTCAACGCGGCTGGTAAAATAGTGGTGTAAATTTAACGATCAATTTCCGTTGGGACAAGCAGAAACAAGACCAAACATGTTATGAGGCTAGCCATAAAAAAGAGAGTCTTCAGTCTGTAGTCTAGAAAATACTAAACCCATGTAGGCAGCCAGTCAAACGCACTAAATATGAACATTAAAAACCATAAATATTAAAACATAAAAATAACCAACAAAAAAAAAATGAAAACAGAGAGAAAAAGAAAATAAAAGAGCCCGGGAAGCGACCGCAAGAAAACTACAATGTAAATAGTCGTAGTGAGCAGGGAAATTAATTTCCAAACAATGAAAACAGCTGGAGTTCTTCGGAAGGGAATGCCACCCAAAGTCTATGGAGGAGTCACACAATTAGTCACAATGGTATTGAATCTATATGGTATAGAGTTTGGATTTCGATTTTGACTGCGAGTTGGAGTTGGGTCTGTAGTCGGGGTAGGGAAATCAATTTCATAGGGTCCATGTCTGGTTGTCTTTATCGGAAGGCATTTCCATTTACAAGAAAACACGGCGATCCGAACGATACGAGCTCTGGGTAGTGTATTAAAAATCAATGAATAAATAAACAGAACAACAAAATCCGTTGCTAGTGTTTTTGTTCCGTATGTGCAGCGTTTTCCATTCATTTTCCATTTTCCAACCCAAGTTATTGTTGTTGCTTGCGGTGATTTATATTTATTTTGGGACTAGCTGTGTGAATTCCGTCGGCATCGGCGACAGCTAAAAGCTTTGGCGGCACACGTCTGCGCAGGTGTCTAGGTTTTAGTAGGGGAATCAAAATCCAGACGATTTCAATCACTAGCTGCTTAATGAGTCTGCCTGATCTGCTATTAAAGTTGTTCTCCGATTCGTAATGCATTTTCTTTGTCAATTCCCGAACAGCAGGGAGGATTACGAGTATATAAAAATTAATTAGAAACGCGTGGGTGGAGCTCACCTGCATGTATATTAACTAATTAATGGCTAACATAATAGTTGTACCTAATCTAAACTACAACAAATGCTAATTTATTGCAAGCATTCAGCATTCTCTTTTATACCAGATAAGCTGTGGCTGACATATTCTATGCTTGTATAAGTACAGCTACGTGTATTAGTGTGTGTAGTTTAGCTGTACATAGTAGATCTATTTATAGCATATTAAACTTTGTTTTTGTTTAAGCACTCATAAACGATAAGACACAACCACAGCGCGCAATTCTAGTCGACAGTTGGCGTCGGATCATTTCATGTGACTCCGTGGCGCAACGGTAGCGCGTCTGACTCCAGATCAGAAGGTTGCGTGTTCAAATCACGTCGGGGTCAGTTGTGAAAATTTACTTTTTTCACTTTTTTTAAATTAATTATTAATATTTGCATTTATAATAACATTTTAAAGCGTCTTCTTTGTGTTGCACATTTCAACTCATTTAATTCAGACAACTTTATATTAAGCTGATTGCTTAATTAGCGACATTTTTGTTTCATAACTGAAAACAATTGTAAATGTCAACAGTTGTCATTTATCGCATTTGTTTGTCGTATTCACTACACATAATTACAACAATAAAAACAATGGTTGTTGTTGGCTCAGGGTTGGGTTACCGCTGGGCCAGTGCCATGGTCACGGCTTGTGGCCTTTTATGTGGGCTTTCAATCAGATGCCTCCCTCGCTGTGTAATGTTTTCTACCACTTCATAAAAGTGTTAATTAGTGGGCCAACAAATACTGTCGATGGCATGCGGTACAGTTTTTATAAAGAATTCTGTCAAAATAAAATTTTGAAATACTAAAAGCTGTTTAATTAAAAAATGTAGGCACGCTAGGAATATATGTACATATATATAAAATGTACTGAAATTCCTATTTATATAGTGAAGAGCGGTAAATAGCTTTGGTTTCTGTAAATAAAATCGAATGGGGTATTTGCTAGTTGAGTCTCATATTTTCTTTAGGGGTTGAAGTGACGGATAATCAATATTTGTGCCCTCTGACATCCTAGATTGTTGTCAATAAATGTTTAATTGATTTCTGATTGTGACATATTGCAACGAATTTTGTACAGATTATTGAAAAAGTATCAGTTATCAGAGTACAACAGAAAAGCTAAACCAAAAACAATAATTGTAATGAAAAGCAATGCTGAATTATAAATATTTATCGAGTCGCATTTATTTCAATACCTACTTAATGAAAGGGATATAAAACCACTCATACATTAATTATTAACGTGTGGATTTAAAACTCTTACCAATCTATAAACAAATACACATTGAAACTATAATTAATAATAGACATGATATAAAAAGCAGCTAAGAGCTTTCTCGGTCAAGCGAAAGGCAGAGAACACGCCCACTTAAACACACATCGACTTAGTGTCTATAATCACATGGATCAGAACCAAAGTCGTATGGGCGTCCCCAACCCTGTATTGGCCCCTTCCACACGCCCAAAACCGTCAAGTCAAATTCAAAGTGCACTTGTCATGGAAAACAGTTGTAAAAATTCCCATGAGGAGTGCTAAACAGAAAACGCAAATGGTCAATATTGTTGGATGGTGTGGTGGGGGTTAATATCCCTCATACTTACAAAGGCGCATCATATTTTCTAGACGCTCATATAAACAAATAAAAACCCATTAACGAAAACCAACAACAACTACTCTGCATTGATGTATGCGCCTGCAGCTTTCTCGCTCTGTCTCACACTCCGTCTCCCACTCTCTCTCCCACTCTGCAGTGATTAACGGCGCAATGTGAAGGGTGCAAGAAAGTAGCGACGAGCAATTAACAACTACAAGAGCAAACAAAAGAAAGACAGAGACAGAGAGAGATGCAGAGAGCGAGAGTAAGTGAGAATGGGAGTAAGACATATGTGCGGGCGCAGCAGCAAACAACAATGCATATACCGATAAGAGCAGCGCAGTCTCAGTCTCAGCCACCGTCGCTGCAACTGCAGTCCATTAGATAAGCAATGCGACGCTGTCGGAGGCCAGCTCCCCGCACTTTAGACTGCGCCCAGCTGTGTTTGTTCTGCCGAGCGAAGAAGAGATCTAAAAATAGCGCAAAACTGCAGCTACACACACACACACAAACACATGCAGAGGCAAATACACACACACGCACACACACGAGGACCCACAAGCGAGATAATTTTTCGTGTGAAATATTTTAATATTTGCTTACAAAACAAAATGCAGAGAGAAAGAGGAAGTTACAACAACAGTAATGCACACTTACAACTACAACAACTATGCAAATCCAAAGTCTTTCATGTTGCGGGTGAGCAAGAGGGTGCAGAAGAGGAATATAGAAAGGGATTGTGGGGTTTTCAAGGGTCTGAAATGTATTTCTTGGACAAATATTCAATCAGAGCAGCAACCGCGCTAAATTTGTATGTATGTGGGCAACATGTTGTCAACTTGACGAACGCACAGAGGCGTCGTGAAAGAAAAGGGGAAAGGGATTGTGTAGATGATTACAATATAAGAAATAAGTAATCCCCCTTGGACACACGTCCATGGTAAAAAGTGAGACAGAGAGAGAGAGAGTCTAATCAGAGACTACTTACATGCATTGGTTTTATTTCAGGGCCGCATTCGCAGAATCCCAATCGTTTTGGCTGCTTGTCACATGCTCTCTCGTTAAATCAACAATATGCAGGCGACTGTTGTGACACTTGGCATGACAGGGACAACAATGAAAAACCAACGGGACTTTGTTGCATGTTGCAAGTTGGCAAAATGTTTAATGAGTGACAGGCCAAAGCAGAAAATTCTACAACTGCGGTAGGTTAAAACCAGGCTAGGATTTGTGACGTTGCCATGGCAGGAACTGGAGAGGACAAGCACATAAACTGAGTGGGGTAATAAGAAGCTGAAGCTGGAGCAGGGTGGGCTGAAGAGCTGGGATGGGGGGACTGCACTCTGTGGAGAAACCCACCCTGTGCCACCCACTCAAAATGCGTCGCTTTTGCATTTTTTGTCAGCTGTCAAAGCCCAACTGTAAATCTGCCTTTGTATTTTTATATGTGGTCTGCCAATGTCTGGAGTGGGGGGTGGGGAGGAGAGCCAGCAAGAGGGTTTAAGTGGTGTGGGGTGGGTGGACGGGTGCGGATTGCCGCTGCCGTCGGGCAAAGTGTCCATTATGTTGATTTGAAAAATAAAAGCAACGGATGTGATGCCACAAAAAACCAAGCCGGAGAAAGAGGGTGAGAAAGGGAGAGAAAAAGAGGCAGAGAAGGAGAGCAGAAATTTAGTTGATTGAAAGACAGTTATATGCGACAGAGTCGCACTTTGAGCCGTACATTTGTCATAGAGCTAAGATTATTGGGCTGCCTTTAAACAGCAGTGGGGGTGTTAGTTTGGGGTGGGGAGGGTAAATGAGAACTGATTTCGAAACTGTCAATCAGATAACAAAGCCACTTCAGCAGTCCACAGTGTGAAAAGTGAAAAGTGGAAGGAGAAGCTACTTAAAAATGCACAAAAGCGAATAGAAATGATAAAACTTCCATGGACATTCAAGTTGGATAGGCGCAGACATAGATATAGATAGATATAGAAGCAAACTATATTTGTGCCTGTAAAGACCCCATATACTGCTCAGAAACAAGCGATAACTTATATGTAAAGGTCCACTAACCCAAAAACCGACTGCTGTCAGCCCCATGTGCTCCTCTGCTCCAATACCAAACCCATATTTCAAACTACTACAAATGGAGCAGATTACTTTGCGATAATATTCAGTTTTCTATGAAATTGCTACTCATTTCATCTATTAATCGAACAAAAATTCTAATAGAAATCGAAATCAACAAGCAGAACCAGACGCATCCATCGAAATTCAAAATTGTTTTACTCCTGGGATCTTGACTTGACCATTCATCAATATGTCATCGTTTCAGAAGCCATCGCCGTTTCATTTTCTAAGCAAAGACACGGCCGTGGGCTACTGTATGAACTATATGATCCGCAGGAATCGGGCCTTGACAACGCCAGAAGAAAAGTCAAGTAGTGAAGCCATCTACGATCTGTCAACCAATCTGGATGAGATTATAGCCCGACTTACTGAACAGAGTGCCACAAATTTGCTTGGAAATGTGTCGCTCGAAGACCATGAGATCGCTGCGATTTGCAATAAGGCGCGAGAGGTATTGCTCAGTGAACCGGCTTTCCTGGAACTATCGGCTCCCATTAACATATTGGGCGATATTCACGGACAGTTCACCAATTTGCTCAAGTATTTCAAAATGGCGGGATTCCCACCCCATGCCAATTATCTGTTTCTGGGCGACTACGTGGATCGAGGCAAGCAGTCGGTGGAAACCCTGACGCTCCTCTTGGCCTACAAAATTCGTTATCCGGAGAATATTTATCTGCTGCGAGGCAATCACGAATCCGCCAGTTTGAATCGCATCTACGGGTTCTACGATGAGTGCAAACGTCGCTATACGATCAAACTCTGGCGATCCTTTGTGGACTGCTATAATTGTATGCCCGTGGCGGCGGTGGTGGAGAACAGCATTTTTTGTTGTCACGGCGGACTGAGTCCCAGTTTGTTTAACATGGATCAGATACGTATGTTGCAGCGACCCTGCGAAATACCCGAGCAGGGACTGCTCTGTGATCTGCTGTGGTCCGATCCGGATGCAAATACGGTTGGTTGGGGACTGAATGATCGGGGAGTGAGCTATACTTTTGGCGCGGAAACCGTTAGCAATTTTGTTAGTCGTCATGGATTTAGTCTCATCTGTCGTGCCCATCAAGTGGTCGAGGATGGATACGAGTTCTTTGCCAAACGTCAACTGATCACCATCTTTTCCGCTCCCAATTACTGTGGGGAATTCGATAATGCCGGTGCCATGATGTGTGTGGATGAGAATTTGTTGTGCACATTACGAATCCAGCGACCAGTGTCCACCAAACGTAGTTCCAATCTGATCATGTTGTATAAATCAAGTCGAGATAGTCTTACTAGTTAAAAGTGAGTTCAAAATTGAATGATCCCAATCGTGTAAAGTTCGACAAAATGTATAGAAAGAAGAAGAAAAGGACGTGCTGAATTTGAAATGTGCTTTGTTGGCCCAATAAATTGTAATTGTTTTAACAAGTGTAGAAACTGTAATGAAGTAAATCACTTAAATTTAAATTTAAGTTTTAGCAAAATAATTCATTTGATTGCATTTCATTTGATATCGATTCTGTTGTCAATTAAAACGCTTAGCTCGTAATTAATTAATTGATTTTGTAAATATTTGATTGGAAAATGATTTCACTCCACGGAAAACTTGTACAAGTAATCAGTTTTCATTTTTTTCTTCTTCCTCTCTATGGTCCAATAAATTAATGTAATCAATCACAAAGTGTTTTTGCTTTGAATCGCAGCTGGTTGATAAAATCCAATGAATTTTAATTTGCTAAATTATTTACATGGACTCGCTCACAAAAGAAATCAACTTATTAAACTCTGTCATACACAACTGGGCGTTTCCGGGTTAACTGCACTCGTATTCGGGTCAGGAAAAATGCTAATGACGACAACAATTACAACAAGAGCGAACAGGCAAAAAAAAGAGACTGAATGCAACTAAAATTAATTACTAAAATGCATTACAACACGCACATCTTTATTGTATGACAGTTACAGCAAAAAAACATGTAACAACACAAAAAAATATAAACAAAAGTAAATTAAATGACATGGCAAATTGCAAAGGGAATAAATTAATGACAGTCCATTTGGCAAAGTGGACGACAAGCTAATGCTAATTTTAGTTAGTTCAGGGAGTTGGGGACTTTAAATTGTCCAAACCTTGAACTAAATCGAAAACTGGCTTAAATGTTGTTGGCATAATTACAAGCAGCACTGTATTGATTGGCTGTGTGTGTGAGGGGGACATGAGGAAACTGTTGTAACGCACTAATCATGGCTAAGAAAAACTTACAAGTTGGTAACAAGCTGAAGGCCAGTTAAAGTCAAAGTAAGCTAGACTAGGCAGGGGTGAAACAGAGGGGCAGAAAGAGGGATAAAAGCCAGGACAAGGAGTTGTCATGTTCTGCTGCTGGCTAAGGACAATAAAAGCATATCAGTAACCGGGCAGCCAAGCAAAATATACCCCCTTAACCCTCCCGCTGCCCAGGGAAAACCGCCCTATACAAAAGTCAAGGCGCATAAATTTTGCTGCATGTCCAAATAAAGAAAGTCAGTGAAAGGCGGGCAGCAGGAAGGACACAGGATAGGGCAATAGATGCATAAGATAGATGCCGACAAGTAGATGGAGACAGGGACACACATAAGCTGAAATATCCACAGAACTAATCTGCAAGGGGAGCAGGAGGAGAAGAAGGAGGAAACGAAGGAGAAAACTGAGGAGCAGTTGGAGGTAAGGACGTAGACGAAGAAAGTGCAGGCAAGGATTTACATATTAAGCCATTTTTAATTTACGACTTGCCAGAAAAGCTGCCAGTCGAAGCAGCCAAAAGATGCTTGCCACACACCCACTTCCACACACACACACACAGCCTGACACACACACGCACACACACATCGGCTGACTAAACAGGAGATAACGAACGTAGGAAGAACCAAACACAGATGGATGATAAAGGCGCCAGTCGAGCAAAAGGATAACGACGACAGCATCAGCATACGCCCCCTCTCCTCCTGGTCCACCCCCTTGGAATGCCCGAAAAACTTACAACTCGAAGCTGGCCACCCTGCGAAAGGTTGAAACGGAAGCAAGCCGCCAACAATGACAGTAATAAAATAAAAGTAAATCCATGCTTTGCCACTGTCGTCTCTCTTCTCTCCTCTCCCCTCTCTCCCCCACAGTCTAGCTATCCCTTTCCCACTCTGTCTATCACTGTTGGCTTCTGTCAAAGCTGACATTGACGTACAAGTCTCGGAAGTGAAAACTGTGACGTTGTTTAGCCAAGCTGTTTAGCTGTTTTTCATGTTTCCACTGCCTTTTTGGGGGAAAACTCGACAAGAAAGTGAAAACTTTTGGAAACTTTAGAATTTGTTGTAGTCTCCACACACATACACTCAAACACACACCTTTAAGGCAAAGGATTCAACTCCCAATTTTATGAGCAGTCGAGTCTTTAATCTGTTGAAAATTCTACTCAAGTCTGTATAAAATTAGAACTCCAGGAATCTGGTAGCTGTAACTGTATCTCGAGTCCCTGAGCTCATATTAAAGTAATGCCCATTGGAAAAGCATGTTGCCACAACAGGTGCGAAGGAGTTTTGTGGCAAGAAGACTATGAAATAGCAAACAGCATAGAAGAGCCATCAATCATGTGGCTTTACAACATGGATGAGCTTTGCCACAGCATATGCTAACGGTAGTTAAGGCGCAGGCAAGCCACCCCTTTTTTATGGCCCAAACGAACGACGAGTTGGCCAAGTTTCTGCCAATACTCTGTAGACATTCAAGGGGAAGAGAGTTGGAATTTTTACTTTACTTTACTCAAACTTTAAAGACGAGAGAAAAAGAGTATAGAAACTTTAAGTACTTCAACAGAGGATTACAGGGTATATACCAGTGTGGGGCTTGAGCTAGTTACTTAATTTTGGATGTACTTCTACTCCTTCAAAGTCTAAAAAATATTTCAATGTTTATCATTTTGAAATATAAATTTTGATACAACTTGCTACATATGTTTACAGGGTATCTGTCAGTTGATTGGTATCTTTTACAGCACGCTTACTTGTTATTCTTTTGTGGTTTTGTGGCATCAATTGTGATGCTTTGTGGTGGTGCCACAAACTTCCCCCTCAACACCAGGCGGAAGGAAATGTTGGCTTCCCGATGATGATGATGATGAGGAGGAGGAGGAAGGGGCTGTGGAAGGGGACGGGGATGACAATGATGTCGTTGTTCTTGTGCTGCTTTTTGTTGTGGAAATTGTAAGGAATTCTTTTTCTTTTTTTTTAAGTTTTCAATTTTTTGGCACTGCTGAAAAACTTCCATTGACATTTGCGGTTTTGTCACTCGTTGAAATTCAACAAAAGAGTTCAGAGGTTTTAAAATTGCCCGCAATTGTAATAGGGGCATTCCAAGTGTAAAAAGGGGCTAATTGAATGATTTACCTTATTATTAGGCCAACGTTTTGGGAGCACTCACCTGCGAAAGATAAACAAATACAGAATTATGATATTAATTAAAAGATTACTCAATCGAATAAAAAACAGAAAAAAAAACGCTTAACTTAACTTATTTTTTGTGCCACATTTTGCGGTTGAAACCCCTTTTCAAAAACTCCAGCTTGACTGGCAGTTAATTCGGAAACCCCGACCCAACCCTGACCACGAAATTCGCAGTAAGCGTGCCAAAAGGTTACCAAAAAAAAAAAAAAATGAAGAAGAGAAACACAAGTAACAACTCTATTAAAAATATGCCCAGCAAATGATTTATAACCTTTTCTGCCGTTCAGGGGCAAGGACAAAAGTGAAACTCATGCTGAAAAAAGGCAAATACAAAGGCGGAAAAAGCAAAAAAAAAAGTAGCATATAAAATTATAATGGTTGGGCATTATCGTGGGCACCTTTTTGACTTGTTTTTGTATTTTATTTTTTTTTCGCTTTTGTAGCAAATGATAAAAAAGTGTTTAAAATTTTTGACAGGATAAGCGGGCTCAGCGCCTCTTCCTCTCTATGCTGCTATTTCTATATCCCTCTCTGTCTCCCTGTGACAGTGAAAAATGATGAACTCCGTGTTATGAGTTGCCCGTAAAGGAGAGTTAATCAGCAGGAAATTCTGATAGCTTGTCGATGGCTAAGGCAGCCCAAAAAAACACAACTAATTAAAGTATCTACGGAAAATCAGGTAAATAATTCAACGAAAACTGCTTCAAACTTTGCTTTTCTTTTCTCCATTTTTTCTTGTTGTAGGTCAAGTGGTTGAACAATTGAAACCTTATCAAAATATGAACTACTTTCTCCGGCAGCTGCATGAAAAAACGCCTGATTAATCAGTAGAGTAAGCAGAAAATGAAAATGGATGAAGTCGAAGCCACAACAATAACAAACAAAGTTGCAGTTATGGCTCAATAAGCCAACAAAGGCGTGTCTGCGCCTCAGTTCGATGACGTAGCATATTTTCCAAAAAAAAAAAAAAAAGAAAATAAAAAATGAAAAACCACAAACAACAATAGACAAGCATGATGAGCTGGAAAAACAACAACAACGGGGGGAAAAACCACAATGAAAATTGAAAAACATTTATTAGAGTGGGACCGAAAAGACGGGCTAATGAAAATGAGCAACAAGGATTACATAAGTCAGGCTCAGGCTCAGACTGAGGCTCATGCACCCGGGAGACACACACACACACACACACACACACACCCTTTTGGCTACTGTGTCTCAGACTGAGTCTCAATTTATGAGGGTTCATAATCGAAGCCCGATTAACCATACAAGATAAGCCAAGTCAACGTTCTACCTACTCTCCCTCTATCTCTCCCTCTCACTCTCCCTATCTGCTACTCTTTCCTCCTATCGCTATCTCCTTTTTCTGCACACTAAGTCTGTGTCGTCTTGACTCAGCAAAAAGTCGATTTTTTTCTGTGTTTCTTCTGTTTTTTCTCCATATGCGGGTGCATCGTAAAAAAGACTGGGCTGCTCCATAGTTACATTAATATTATTTATTGATTATTTAAATGTGCACATTTTCGCTGAATGTGTCTGGAAATTAATGAATTATTAAACATAATCAATCATGAATTGAATGAATTTTTAAAGATATTTACACACCCGCCAGCTAGATACAAAAAATGGGAATAAAAGACATAAATTTTGTGCTGACACTTTGAATATTTGTGTGTAGACTAGAAATTCAATATGCAGTGAGCTGGTAGTAATATAATTTTTAGAAGCACTGTAATTAATTCCAGATGTTTCATAGTTTAAATATATAATTTATAGATGTAAAATAATATTTATATATAATTTAAGCTTCAAATATATCTTAAAATATAATTGTATCTTTTTATATATTTTAAAAACTTTGCTAACTTTTCGCCTACAAATATTCCAATCTCTGCGACTCTCGACCCTTTGCGACAACATGACTCATGGGGCAGTCATTGGGCATAATGAATGACATTGATTGATGTTGTTGTTATGGTGATTGTTGCTGTTTTCCAAACAGTCAAAGATGAGTAATGAAAATGCCATATATTTTTCCATTTTCCCCGCTCTTCTCAACACAAGGAAACATTTCTGGCACCACAAAAGATCTTGCCTCGAATTTAACAGCATTTTCATAGCTTAACCAATGACAATAGACACGATTATATTTTTTTATCTAAATATTTATGCATGCAACTCACGTGGCGAGATGGGCGTGGCTGGGGAGGGGAGTGGCGCTGCTTGGAGCGCCAGTCAAATGACAGTCAACAAATCAAATCAAGGAAAATGCAAATGCAAATAAGTTAGAGTTGAATTGGACTCTGGATTGAATTACGTGTATGATAAAAGACAGACTCGAAATAATCAACATAAACGCTCTTTGAAAACCGCAAACTGACCGAATGGCTAACTGACTAGTTGGCTAACTGACTGTATGGCTAACTGACCAACTGACTAACTGTCTGACAGAGGCTAAATGCAGTTTGGTTGGAGATTAGCGCGAGTTGATTATTTGCATTGGCTTTAAATTGTGCAACTGTTGGATGGAGAGGAAGAGGCAAGGGGCAGGGGCTGCGGTGGTGCAGCCACCGCATTATTATGTTAATGGCAACAAAATGCTGTTGCAGTAGCAGCTTCGAGACTCTCGCAATTTGAACGTTAAACGTGTTGTCGTAAATCTGCAGACAGCAGAGGAGAAGGAAAATGAGACGCAGAAACCAAATGGAAACTGCAAGAAAAATAAATAAAGCCTCTCGCTGAGTTTGACCCCCGTTGCACAAGCCACCCCCTTCCCTTGCCGCCTAAACACATTGGAGGCCGTGGCATGTTGCATGTTGATTATTTTATTGCAATTGACAAAATGCAGGCAAAAAAGAAACCAAAAAGAAACCAAATAAAAAAACCGCAATGCAAATCTACAACGCAAAAGTGCAGTGTAATTGACCGCAACGCACAGCTGCGCTCTCTAAAACGTAGACAAGGCATAGTTAACCCTCTGCCCTCCTCCTAAGCCACCTCTACACGCCCCACGCCCCATTCCCCACCCTCCAAATTAATGCCGCAAATTAAATTGGCGAATTACGTGTCATTAATATAAACTGAAATATCGCAGATGGAAACAAACACAACATCAGCATAACTTTGAATAGTTTGTGAATAGACGATGAATACTATGTGAATAGTTTGTGAATGTTATCTGAGTAACCCGTGAAAGACTCTGAATAAATGCTGGGACTTTTTAACTTGAAACTACGGTCTAGGTAAATTTATGAACATATTTAAATATAAAACAGAAATGTGGTCCATAAAAACATAATTTTAAATTTAAATAGAAATTATAACTATAAATAAATTTTATATTAAACTCGCAGAGAATTAAAAACATTACCCAAAACACTATTTTAAATTTTAAATAAAAATTAATTTACTGTAGAAAATTAAAAACATTATTCAAATATATTTAAAAAAGAATCAACAAAAATTTAGAGATAAGATTTAAATAGTTTCTGAAATACTACATTATTTAATGTTAAGATTTAAATGAAATTATAAATACAATTCTATAAATAAAATTCAAATAACAACAGTTTTATTATTTTTATAATAAATAAAATATAACCCATCAACTGAAAACTTGTTCGTTAAATTTTTATAATCAGCGATTTAAATTTAATTGGAGCTACATACATATATAGCGTGGGTTAACCGATAAATTGTTTGATTTTTAATGTCAAAATTTAAACCCACTGAAAACACAAAGTGCTATTAACAGGACAGTAACATTTAACTGGCAAAATAAACAAATTTATTATAACACTGAGAAATAAATGTATTTTTAGATTATTTTTAGTTAAAGCAATTTATTTTGTGAAAAAAATATTTATTTCATTAATGTAGTATATTAAATTTCTATAGACGTCATAACAATTATTTATTTTTAACGACTTAAGAAATATTATTGATTTGTCGGAAACTACTGCACTTCCAAATTCTGTTTTTATAGCCAGTTCTAAAATAAAAACTTGCTAAGTTATCCAATTCCTATATGAATTCCTTGGAGCCACTAAAAAATGCATATTAGTGCCAGAGTTCACATTAATAGCCATAAATCTAGCTTATTTACAGCGTAATTGCTTCTCCACTTTCTACACAGATCAGAGATTTTATTCGACAACCTTTCCGAGTTTTCTCAGTTTAACAAATTTCCCAGCTAATCAGCAGATCTCTTAAGAGAAACAAATAGCGCTGTCCACGAGGGAAATAAATTCTTAGAGTTGAAGATGGAAAAAAACGAAAGAAATTTGAATCTTAATCTTAATTATGCAAATCAAAAGTCGCTCTAATTTGTTAGTTGTCGTCAACGCTGATGATTTTACATGATCATAAATATATATCTATGTATATGGTAACTACAGATTGTGCTTTCCATATGCATGTGTCATATGTCATTGAGAGCTTTATCTGCGGAAAAGTCGGGGCATAAATTAGGCAAGAAGACAGGTGTAGGCAGCTGTGAGAAGATTGAGTTGAAGTCGGTGGAATAGATACATATATATCTACAAATAGTTGATGCCATGAAACTCAATAGGTTTTGGGAGAGAGGTGGGAGGACAAGTTGACAGCAGAGACAGAGAAAGAGACAGAGAAAGAGACAGCGTAAGAGATGCAGATAGTGAAGAATGTGACACACTTTGTTCAGCTTTAATGCCCAATGACATTGACGACATCTCCACTGATAAATCTATGTGAATATTCATCTAGTATGCTGTGTATTTACTGGTGTTCATCACCAGGTGTTTAGCTGCTAGTTTGTCAGCTGATAAGTCACGTTTCATTTGTACACTGTCAAAAAAGATGAGAGAGTAATTTTGGCTTGTTTCAAAAGAGTTTTTCTAATTTGAGTCTTGTCTGTTTTCTTCCAGTGCACATTGAACCCGCTTCCCACTCCTACCCCGCATCTTGACTAATTGTGGGCAATGCCTGGCTTACACATGACATTAGTTTGGCCAATTAAACTGGACTTTAAGTTATTTAAAACTATTATCTGCGCAGAGCCAAACCGCAGCAAACAAAATCGACACACAGCAAAGCTCCATAATCAGTTCGAACAAATCAACTTTCAAATGCAGTCCATGAATCTATGGAAACTGCAGAAACTGCAGAAACCACCGAAACCACGAAGCCATTGAAACCACCAAAGCGACCACTGGTACCACAGTGGATGGGAATGCGAATGCGAATACGAATGGCACTGTGAATGCGAAATACTCAATGAATAGTTGCAACTTTGGGCACTAAACAGCTGAAAAACTACATGAACTTCTGGCTAATGTGGCGGCATTCTCTCGAAATACTCGTAATGCTATTTTACACTAGTAATGTGGGTGTGTAGGAGGAAGAAGAGGGCAACAAATTTAATAGTTCACCTTAATTTAATTTAATAAATTAAAGTACACACTCTTTAGACTCTTTAGACTGTCAACATTTTGTAAGGAGCAGTAAAAATATGAATAATAAAGGAACGCTATTTTAAATAAATTATAAAAATTAAATTAATTTAGTACACCATTCCACTGCCGTCTAAATATATAATTTTAGCTTTAATTAAAATAAATATTAAAAACATTTTGTCATTTATGAATGCCCATTAAATACAGATGGGAACAAATAAATTATTTCTTTGTTGATTATGGAATTATTTGAAATTAATTTGATTGCAAAATTATGTTTTAAAAACTTCTAAAGCAGTGAATATATTACTTTTAATTTGATCAAATAATTACCAACACTTCCCCACTAGTAATTGAATAGTTGTTTAAAATTATACGCCACTCAAGTCAAAAAAAAAATTTTTATTTGAAATAAAGTTTAAAATATTTTTGATTACACATTCCCGAACGCTTTAAGTCACCGTAAATTCATAAATAAATGTTAAAAATTCAAAAAATGTAAGCAAGTTTTTATATTATTAAAGAAATACTTGAATTAAGTTGTGCACCGTTTAAGCTGTGACATAAATTAATATCTTAGTTCAACAGAAAATGAAACTAAAATATTTAAAACGTTTAGTGCAACCAAATATGAACTTCCTACTGATGCTAATTTATCAAATTAAACACAATCCCTCTAGGATATTCCAATATTTTCGTAGAAAGTAAGTACCAGTTTAGTATGCACAATTTGTACTCTGTCAACTCTATCTCGTCGATCAGTTGATCGGCCTGAAATAACAGCAGATACTCCCACCAACGATAAAGACAAGTAGCAGCTGTTAAATCAACTGATGAATTTTGTAGAATTTCCAACACCTCTGACACTTTAGGGTCTCACTTTGTGTTTCCCCATTTCACTCATTACCAACGGAAGTGGCAGGAAAAACAATGGAAAAACTGAACCGAACTGAGCTGCTCACTTAGAGCACGAATTTGTTGTTGTTTATTTATTTGTTAATGCAACTCACACGCAGGGAGATCAGGGAGAGATCAGTTGGGTTGACAGTTTAGTTGTCAGCTGTACTTAAGTTTTGGACAAATATAACCCAAATACTTCCTGCTCCAACAGATATATCAAATCGGTGAACTCAAGAGTGTTGAACTAAATTTGAGAGTGGATGAAAATGAAACTGTTTTCTTTGGGCTGAGTTCAAACATTTGGCCTCGACCTTATGAAGTGTTTTCGTACAGGAATCTCCAACTGACACTTGCCTGTCATTTCACTCTCCCTACCTCCCTCCCTCCCTTTCACTGCTTTGCGTAGGTAGGACTCTGCTGAGAGACAGGCGGACAGAGACACACACGGCGGGTAATCTCTAAGTGGAAATCTGTTTTTCCATTTGAAGTGCTCGCTGTTGAAAATATTAAAAAGCAATTTTAGAAATCTTTGAGTCGTTTTCCTTGCTGGAATTTCCTTTTAATTAACCTCCACTTGAGAGAACTTAAGGTAAACTTCACGTTATTTGTAAATATTTGTACTAAATTTCCCCACAGTTTGACACACACATAGACGCACCTACAACTAATTACTTGGCACGCACTTGAACTAGTTTTAGTTGCCTCAGCCTCAAGTGGCCGCCCACTGAAAATTTGTATCTTACAGATGCAAAGATACAAAGCTTTGAGTGTGCTGCGAGTGAGCCCTTTTCCGCTTGAGTTTCCTTTGCAGTTAAACGAAATCAAGTGCGTCTTTTTGTGGCTAACAAAATTTGTCAAAGCAAAAACTGAAATGTTTTTGGAAAACTCTTTGAATTTTGAGGAGATAAACACGAGTTTTCCAACTTTGTTGGTGGCATGCAACACTCGAGCTGGTGTTGAACGAAGAATGTCAAACAAAACGGCTGCTTTAATCAACAAACATGCATTTGTTTAAACAATTGCAACTGTTTTTTTGTTGTTTCGAGTTCGGTTTTCCATTTTCAATTTGAATAGACACACGTTCAGTTCAGCTGCGTTCAACAAAACGTGGCACGTCACATAGTTGTACAAATGTTTGTACATGAATTGCATTTTCACGCCACATAATTAGAAAACAACAACAATTCCCATTGAAATGCACAACAACAAAAAGTTGTTCAGTTAAAAAAGTATAAAATTAATTAAATGCCAAACGCAACGAAAACTGTTAACTGGTCGGGAAAATGCTAATAATATAGGGGAATACTGATAGGGGAGGGAGTAGGCGGAGTGGTAGGGGTAGAGTTTGGGTTATATGCACATACGTTCGGGATTAAACAGGAAAAAACATGTCTAGCATATTCAAACCGCTAATCAGACACATAAAAGCGTGACCCATTTGAAATTGCCGATTAAATGTAGGTGGAGGGGGAAATG
This sequence comes from Drosophila dunni, assembly GCA_018152125.1. Lineage (NCBI taxonomy): Eukaryota > Metazoa > Arthropoda > Insecta > Diptera > Drosophilidae > Drosophila > Drosophila dunni. Next base: position 7,352,744 of record JAECXC010000339.1, on the reverse strand, counting down.
AAGGGAAAAGGAGGTGTGAGATGTAAGAAATAACTGTTGACAAACTAGAGAAAAGACTTTTAGGGAAAACTTAATTTAAAATACATCAGATATAAATAAAATAGAAACATTTTCAAAAAAAAAACTATTAAAGAAATCTAAATTAATTTAATTTTGTATATTTTCATTTCTTTTTTAGCAGCTTTTCTTCTCACTCACCTTATCAAAACTGCATGCAAATTGCTTATCAGCAAATTGAAGCCTTGTTTAAAACTATTTATTTGCCTTGTGTTTCAATTAATCCTCTTTAATCTATACACGCACACACACACATAGTATTGAAGGGCTGTGCGTGTGTGTGTGCTGGAATTTTGTTATTTTTCCACACCACTACAAGCAACACTCACAGTTAACTTTGAGTAAACTTCACTTATCGGTTGAAATGAAATCAACGCACTTTTGTCACACTGTGCAATTTAGAATTATACTTTGCATACCGCTATACGCGCAACGTCGACGTCAGCGGCAACGCCAGCGACGCTGCTATTCAATCAATGCAATTTCCACTGCGATTCCAATTAGATGAGAACGCCAGATAAGCAAGAGTTTCGCACAGATTTTGTTTCGTATTGTGTACTTTATACTTGAATTTCTTATTGCTCACTCGACGTCGTCTGCTGTTTTATGACATTTGCAGATTTGGATTTGGATTTAAACGCCTTTGGCTTTTAATGGCTTTAGAACGCGCTTTTCACATTTGCATAAAACACACGAAACGCACAAAATCCAAAAATTTACGTAAAATGCCTGTTAAATGACGAGGACGACAGTCCGACGCTCTGAACACAACCGCTCGCGACGAGTTTCGCTTTACAACTGGCGCCTTCCAATAGGAAATAGCAGCAGCACAGCCGGAGTCGGAGTCACACACACACAATAAACATACTCTTTTGGACGCTTGCATGCAAGTTAGTGGCGGTATGCGTGTGCACGTGTGTGTGCGTGCGTTGGTGGGTGGCGGCTGCTTGGATGCTTCGGCTAAACGAATTGTTATGCTTCGTGTTCGCCTTCAGTTCGTGCAGCAGAGCGGTTCGTTTATGGCGAGAGAGAGCTCTAGTCAAATATCGCATGCGAGAAGTAAGTGCGTGTTGATTTAATTCGTGCATTTTACTTTCATTATTTAATTTATTTAAACAAATTGATTTATTAAAAAAAAGAGTTTTGTAAGTTTTAATAAACTGTTTAAATTGAAATATTTTTATTAATATTAACAATTCCCTTGTTAGAACATATTCGCCTGACACAACAAACAGACTTGCTATAAACTCTGCTTGCGCTCATTTTATGGCAACGCTCTTCGGATGCCGGCAGACAACGGAACTTGTTTCTCAGCTGCTACGCTCTCATTGGAATTGGAAGTGAGACAGAGAACAGCTGTTTTTTGTTTATTTCAAACAAATTCTCTGTTGTTGTCTGTTTCGTCTGCGTATATGTGTGTGTGCCTGTGTGCGAGGGACTGATAAGCACGTGTTTTTATTGTCGGCGTGTGTCAGTGTGCGCGGGTGAGAATTGACGTTTTCGTCGCTGCTGTCGCGACACTGCTGCTTCCTCTGTCGCTGTCGCTGCCTTTGCTACTGTTACTGCTACAGGTAGCTTGCGCTGTTAACAGTTGTCTTTACAGTGATTGAGCGCTAACAGCGGAAAATCACTGTTATTTGCTTATCTCGGCTGTTATGCCTCGCATGACAACATTTCTGCAGTTTTTAATAAGCTCGCTCTTTATCTCATTTATTTTGCTACTCGATCTGTTCCAAAATTAGCTGGCAATCCAATTAGTTGCATATACTCAAGCATAACACTGCCCGCCCTACGGCCACGCCCCGTTGACCAAGTCAAATGATACGCGCAATTGTTGAAATCGGGCGCACAATCAATTAAAATTGAATTTAGTTGGTCAAAAAGAAATCATAGAAAGTTTAGAAGCACTTTAAGATAATAATTAACAGTGCATTTTTAACAGGAGTTGATCGACTTTAAAGTACCCTTTACTTAGCTAAGCATTAGTAAAGCTTAGATAAAAATATTAAATTAGTTTAACGAATAAGTGGCTGTCTGAAAACATGAAATATTTGTAAATTACAGGGTATGGTTTATGCTGTCAGACTCTGGTTTGCTCATATAACTTTCGCTTAATCATCAAATAAGTATTTAAATGTTTTATATAGTTTACTTGAGCTCTTCTTCGTTTGCTTCTAAATTACAGGGTATCTTGGGCCTAGCTAAGCTTCAGAAATTACCTCCCTGTTTGCGGCGTCTGTTGCAAAATCAGCAAATGTGTCACAAACTGCACGGGAATTCTGCTTCATGTAGAAAGAAACGCATTAATTTGGCTCGTTATGATTATTGCCACGCCCTCCCATCCGCGCCAAGGCCCCCGCTGTCTAGCCAAGACAAGCAGCGACATGTCGCTTGGGTGTCGACCATATGGAAATGCTGTGCATGTGTGTGTGTGTGTGTGTAAGTAAATGTGTTGTGCCTTGAGTAATATGCCACAAATGTCTGAGAGGCAACAACAGTTGCCCCCGCACTGAATCCCTAGACTCCGTACCCCTTGCCACGCCCCTCTCGCTCGCTGACTTCTCCAGAGAAACCACCGCCAGCGGCGCACGTTAAGCGAATCGTGCACACGCCCCATGACGATGATTAATTACCTTTTGGGTGCTGCTCGTTGTTGCCGTTTGCCTGGCTTCGATGTATCTGTATCTGTAGCTGTGTATCTTTGTATCTCAGTGTCTGTGTGTGCTTGTATCTTGTGCACATTTCACTTATGCACGCTTGAAGCCAAAGCAGCCCAAGTCACTGATGAAGTTGTTTGGTTCAACTCAAATCACAAATGATTTTCGCACACTTTTTTTATTCTTTTTTAATTTTTTTTTTGGGAGTAAGTCAGAGCTAAAGTTTAAAAAGTATCTAATGCTAAGCTGCAGTATTAAGCCTTTAGTTGAGTGCTTCATTTGCTCACTAGGGGGCGCTACTGCCACTATCAAGTTTCCTTAGTGCAACACATTTTGTTTTATTTTGCTGCAGGACAACAAATCGATAAACTTGAAATAGAGATGCATTTTATGCTTGAAGTTGACTTGACGAAGGCAGCGGAGAGTAGAAGAAAGGGAAAGAGTTGGTGAGGGGGAAAGGAAGATGAGGAGAAAGGGAGAAAAGGCGAAAATATATTTAGAGAAATTTGAAACCACAACGGCAATGAACCAAAACAAAAGAAAACAAAAGATAGATAGGGAACACGCACACACACACACACACACACACACACTTGGATGTACACAAGTAAAGAACGAACAAAATGTTCAACAATTTGACATCTGTTTCAACAATTCCTTTGCTCAAAAGTCGATGAGGCATGCAACAAAAAGGACGCCACATCACGTAGATTGACTTGTACCCAACAACAACAACAAGAACAATACGAGTGGTTCCCCCCACTTGTAGATAGGGAACTCGAATTGGAACTGGAACTGCCAACTCTTTTTTTCCACCCTGACTTTTTTCAAGTCCTGCTTTGTGTGTGTGTGTGTGTGTGTGTGAATGTGACAAATGCCAAGGGTTAATGAGATCCTTGTCCACTGAAATGGAGTTGTGTGTTAATTATACCAAAACATCGAACCAAAGAATAGGAGTTTTAACGCTTCATTAGAGCCACAAAAGCGGAGTAGAAAGAACTACTTTTTAGAGGGGGAAAAAGAGCGAAAAAGTATCAAATTACACAACGTTTCCAAAAACTATTTTAAAGTGAACTCTGTTTGGTTTTGAGTAAATCAATGGGACTGACTTGACTTATTTTAAAGTAACCATACTGAGTTATTAAATAGAGAGTTTAAAATACAATACTAAAATAAATTTAAACTAATGTTCTGCCTTGATTCTTGGTAAAGATTTCCAATTTCTGCTTAAATTTCTTACTTTTCGAAACAAAACATTTGTTTGACTTTAAGAAATATAAAAATTTCATACTTCTTTTAATACTTTACATTATTTCTCCTTCTTGTTTCATTGTCTATACCGATTCCCAGAAACTCCTGCTATAATTAAAGCTGATCAGTTGAGAGGCAAAGGCTTTAGAAGATTGCCGCATCATTAACACCAATTCGTATTTAGTTCTGTTCTGTTCAGTTTTGAAAAATGATTCCTTGGCACGTTGGCCATATAATCAACGATATTTGGGCCTAATTGTCCAACCCACCAGAAGATGTGCCCCCTTTACTGGCTGTAATAATCTACAAACTAATCATTTATATTAATTAGCTGAAGGTTTTGCAAGTGAACTCAAAAACGCTTCACGAATTCCGAAGAATGTCAAATGATTGATGGATTTTCACTTGACATTCTGATCGCATTGGCTTTCTGACTCATACACAATAAAAAATAACTTGGTTACTTTTTGTAGACACTCCGAGTGAGTCATACTTGGGCAGTGTAAGAAATCTGGCATCGAGAAAGGCTCATAAAATTGGAATTTATCTGCTCCAAAACTGGACTCTAAGCGGAAGTTTATAGTCAAACAATTTGACAGCTGTCAAACGGAGATGGATCGAAGTTGGGGTAAAAACGCAACGGGATTAAAAGGTCGAGTTTATTTTGTTTTTTATTATTATTGCATTTGAAACACAAGAAATGTATGTGAAATTATACAAGCAGCAAAACATTTGAGAGACCTTATAAGTAGCGCCGATAAACCATAAAAACCCATAATGTATGAGCACTTGACACGCATTAAAATACTTTTTGGATTTCTTTCTTTGTCGGGGCTTTTTCTTTTCTATATGGTATAGCTTTCCAAAGGGTCTGATAACTGATTGATGGGGTTTGTCATGCCGAACGTTGGGCATGCGAAGTGGCGACTAATCAGTTACTAAATAAGTGCAGATAAAGCTATCAGAAATATTATACATTTAATATCTGCCTTTAAGTTGTTTTTATTGCTGATTAGATTGAAGCAATAACTGACGAAATACCAGCAATATATTTTAATAATTATTTTAAGTAGTAAGAAACTTGATTTAAATATATTTCACCTTTTAAAAATACTTTTGTAAAGGAATATACAACTTTTTATATTTGAATTTAATAATAAACGTTTTAACATTTTAAATACTTTTTTCCTTAAATTTTTTTTGTAGGAAAAATAATTATTTCTATTAATAAAGTAATTAAGTAACCTTTTTAAATAAATTTTTATTAATATATTTCCTTTATTTAACTTTAAAAAATTCACTGACTTTTCTTCATAAATTTATAAGATTTTTAATATTTTATTTTATTATCGTCTCTAAATTTATAGGGTAACTCCTAGTCACTATACTTTCGTTTCCCATACTTAGCTTTTCATTTTTTATATTTTACGGTAGAACGAGTTTTATGAAACATTATTTAAATGCTCAACTGCCGATAGACAGAACACTATATTTGAGTTGGCAATTTATCAAACGACAAACTGAGACGAATTGCGATAGAGATCGAAGAACCGATGGAACCGGGACGGTAAAAAAGAACCCCGCTGCCATAAATAAATAGTTGAACTCATACACTCATACACACTCATACACTCGCAGCTGTCAGGCCACAAATGTCAAGCGAAATTAAGTTGATCATCAGTTTAGAGTCTTGAGTTTCAGTTTCGGTTTCGTTTCGTTTCGGTTTTTGGGTTCAGTTTTTGCTGATAAGAGACACATGTTTCTGTTCTATTTCCTACTAAAGTACAGGACAAAAAGGTTCAGTAAAAACTGGCTACAAGTGAAACTGAAAGCGAGTCCAGAACTCAGCATGGAGTCCAAATTGCGTCACATGGCCGTCACATCATAAAAACTTTACTCGTTTCCGAAGAACACAAAAAAACAGAATGAAATGAAAAAAATATGTGGAAAATGTAAATGAAAATCAAGGGGGAAACAGAAGCAAAAAGAAACGTTGTGAAAATCACGTGCGTGTCGTGGTTTTTTGTGAACTTGTAACTTGTAAATTTATTCGTCACATTTGTCCTGTTCGCGGCTTCCATTGTGCCCCATAGTGCAAATAAAAGAAAAAAAGGGGGGACACCATAACTTGGCCATAAAGTTGGTCCAAAAACATCAAGAGGAAGTTGTCAGCACTGGCCATAAAGTGCATCAAATCATGACGAATATCAAACAAGCCAAAAGTAAACCAATAAAATCAAGTTAAAACTCATTTTTAATTCTGGGGGAAACTGGGAAAAAGTCTGTGGATTTTAAGAAAATATACAGAATTTCTTTTTATTAAAGAATTGTATTTTTCAAATATTTAGTAAATTAAATTTGGAGTTTACTAGCATTAAATTTAATAAAAATTGAATAAAATTGGAAGTGATATTGAAGTGATAAAGCCTATCAAAAGAATGGTATACAAATTTGGGAAAGTAATGTTGTTTAATATATTTAATTGAATTTTATATTATTATTTAAAATATTATATATTTTGGGATAATGAGGAAAGTCTATGTTAATTTTAAAGTTACTAGCATTAAGTTAGATATTTTAAGCTAAATTTAAAGTGATAAATTTCCAGGCAATTTTAAAAATACTGAAAAAAATATTTAAAATTACTGGAAGTATATCTTTTGTTATAAATTTAATTAAATTTTAAACACTGCTCCATAAAGTGGCCAGTAAGGGCATTCAAAAACAGTTTACAGTAAAAACTTTGGTATATTTTTTGAAAGCAAAGATAAATAATTGTATGACGAAAAACCAAATCGAAAAGTCGTGTTCGTAACCATGTCCAGGTCGATGTGGCTGTCGATGGGGATATGCCGAACGTTGTTCATGTTCATGTTCATGACCATCCGTTCGTACAGGCCAGGAACCAGCATGGAACTTGCTTATTTGCCGGGCAAACACTGTGAAAGGCCTCATGATTAAAGGATGTGTATTAAATATTCATGTAAATGTCAATTTAAAGCTTCTGTTGCCTGCGACCAACTCTGTTATTGGTTACGTGCCCTAAGCCAACCCCACAACAACAGCAACAACAACAACACTAATAAACAATAACAATAGCAAGAATAACAAATAACGAAACGAGTGTCAAATGTTGGCGACTTTTTTGTTACTCCTCTGTTGCTGTTATTATTGATATTGCGGGTGTATCCTGTCTGGGGGGAAGTGCCCCTTTACCACCCCCATTTCTGTGTGTTTCCCTTTTGATTTTTGCCGCCATTGTGGGTGGGAGGGCGGTGGGCAGGGCTCTGCATGAATAACAATAGATTTATTGCAAACAATACATAAAATGCATTCAAATGGAATGAAATGTCTTTGGCTCTTTGTACGTACGATTTTTATACATTTTGCCATACCCGTTGAAGAGTGTGTTATAGACAAATAGAACACAAAATATATATTTATTTAGATGTAACTGAAACGTCTTTTTAATATTCCTTCAAGGCTTAACTGCAGGGCCTACACAAGTCGAGCAGTATTACCCAGAACTTCGTGACTTTATTCATGGTTAGCTAGTTTTTTATTTGCTTTTATTTGCCTGCAGGCGACTAGGCACTTAAAGGATCATTCTATCAAGTTATTTCAATACAATAGCAAAATTGTTTAGCTGTAAGAATAAAAATAGAAAACTAAACAAAATTCATAAATTTTTAAACTCGATTAATTCCCAGAAATCAGTGTTTCTTTGGAGCCAATGAAAATCATCGCTTAAAATTGTTTGTCGCTTTCTGTGAACGTTAGCCAACACTGAAAAAAGGTTGACAGGTGAAAACTGGGTGGGGCCTAAATATATAATATGTTTATGCCAGCTTAGCTTGCTTTTAGTTCGTACTATACAAAAAAAAAAAAATATTAAAAAATAGGCCAAAATAATTTTTATTTACCCGCGAGCAAAAAGTATATAGCGTTACTGGGTTTCCACTGTACCAAATGGATGACCAGCCGGAGACTAGCGAGAGTACCGACACATCAAACAATACCGAGCAGTTGGAATTTCTGCAGTTTCTCAAGTCACTCGACGATGTGCCCCAGGACATTGGCTGCGTGAGCAACGATGATGACGAACCGGAGCCACAGCCGCCTGCTGGTCAACTACAGCTACAGCCCAGTGGATTGGCTATGGATGCAGATCTGCCCATACCAAACATTACCATCACCATACCACAAGGTCAATTTCTGGGCAATGAACTGGGCTCAGATCAGGTCATACCAGAGATCAGAATTAGTTTTAGCAATCTACCACCGGCAACTTCCGCTGAAATACACCAACAATTGCTCCCTCCTACGGATCGGACCAAGTCGGAGCTGCAGCAAGAGCACTTGGCTCTGCAGCAGCATCATTTCGTCCACAAATTGTATCTGGCCACGAGCAGTCAGCAGTTGACATTCCTCAACTGGACTGGGCAGGGTCAACAGCTGCGACTGGACTACATTGGGCTGCAGGATCATCTGAGTGGGTGTTCGAGCATGTTCAGCAGCCACAACGTAAAGCAGTTCATAGCTCACCTTCGGGACATCGGATTTAAGCGTGAGGCGACCGTTCAGTTGGAGCAACACGAGCAGCATCCTCAGTTGTGTTTTGAGCATAAGAATTTCAAAGCCGGACAACCGGAACTGCTGCTCCAGCTGGCCACATCCAAGTCGAGGCTCTCACAGACGCATCCCCCGCAGCAGCGAAAACCACTGGCTGTGGACTCAGTGCCCAGAACTATGGACCCTCAGTCGCCGCTGCAGATGGCTCGTTATCGGTTCCAGATGCTGCTGCAGTACCACAATGATGTGCGGCTGCTGATGCAGCAGGAGCCGAGTGTGGAGCAGATACTGCCACGACGCGGACGTATCAGCAGCGTTCGACAGCCCACGCAGCTGCTGCAGCCAGCGCTGGCCGCGAAGCATGTGAATCCCAGGGATTCAGTGCTGACGTTTGAGGTGGGACAGATGCCCGAATACGCCGGATTCTATGGACGTGCAGAGCCCGCGTTGATCAGTGAATTCTTTGCCGAGTATTTGCCACGTTATGGATCCCGGGTCAACGGCTACAAGGACATTGTGGTGGATGCCAGCAAAGCGAATTCATTCCAGCAGAATCTGCCCATTGGCGTTGTCTACTCCGATGATGAGGAGGAACTCGAGGAACTGGACGTTCCAATAGAAGAAACAAAAATCGAATCACCTGAATTGACTATGAATTCAGTACCCGAAGACGATGAACTCGAACAGGTCATGCAGGAGCTGTGTGGCATTGTGCCCGAGGCGGAGCAGCAGTTGGACAAGAAGAATGCGAGGCCCAAACTCAAGCGAAAGAAGTCAACCAGAAAAGGTGTAAATGTGGAGGATGAAACGGAACTCGAATCGTCACAGGAAGAAAGCACTCAGGAGCTGATTCAAACTCTCTCTGCTCCGATAACGTCACCTGTCGAGGACGAGCCACAGCCGAAGACGGCGAAGAACAACAGCAAAGGGCAGGAGATTAGCAAAGCAGAGGTTGGAAAGCAGTCAAAGTCAGTGGCTGAAAAGGAGTCAAAGTCAGTGGCTGAAAAGGAATCAAAGTCTCCCAAGAGGGAGGTCAAGAGGCGTCGCTACGACCTGCGCAACTCCAAATCGAAGCGTTCCAACTGATAGAATGTAGGATTAGCTTAAAAATATTTATTAAGCAACAGATTGTACAAAAAATATTAGCAAAACTAATTTAATGTTTAGTCTTGACCACATTTAATTGTTGTGATACAATTGTGATACCTGAGTGCACTCCAAATGCATTAAAAACCAAATAAAATAACGACTTGAATATTGAATTACTCTGGGGAATATATCCATCGATATCTAAGCTTAGTATAACAGACCTGACAAAGACTGGCCTCAAGTATTACATTCGTATTGTGTGTAGATTTATTTACCATAGTTTTAGTAGTTTCAACGTTTTAATGTTATCCCTTTTGGGCGGTAGGGGAGCCCTAGATGAACAGTAAGACGGATGAATGGGTATTGTTACATCGACTCTTCTATTCAATATTTTTACACTTTATTGTGTCAGAAAATCCACCTTATACCTGTTACGCACACTTCCTTTCTGACAAACCTAATGGACCCATTTACTTTTTGACACCGCGGTCTAAACACTCCAACTAATTTCAAGAATTGCAGGCCATTACTTGTACTACGATTATTTCTTCCTCTGCTGTATAACATTTATGAAAATGAAGCTAATAACAATGTGAAAACATGCAGGGAAATCCATGTGGGCATAATGGACACATCAATGGCAATAACTTGGAAAAACATATGAAACTGGGCACTAAAACGCTTATCAACTAATCAGATCTGGGACGCCTTCGTCTCATTACGACATAAGGCTAAGAGCTGCCATCAAACTGAATCGGTGACGGTAATATAATCTGACCGAAAATATCTTTACATTTAACGCCCACAAAAAGCAGATCGAAAGTGTGAGAGGGTCGGGGCGGTACTGGTGTCTGACGGGGGCACAATCAGTGCGATGTTTACAAGTTTTATGAGCCACCAAATAACAAGACGAACAACAGCAATGAGAACTACCGACTGGTCCAACCAGATACAATCCCATCTTAAAAGCACCAAAGACTTCGATTTTGCAAAGACGAAAAAAACAAGCTGAGAGAGAAATGTAAAAAAAAGAATACAATTTTTTATAAGACACAGCGTGAGGCGAGACACGATTTTTATCGTCTTTAATTTGCTTTTTATTTGATATCATATTTCACGGCATGTTCTGCCGGCTCCCAATGAAAACAAAAGCAAGTGGCAGATTTTTGTTGTTTCTTTTTTTTTGGGACATCGTGGGTCTCTGGGCTTTGAGTCAAGACGTCATAATGTCATAAAAATGTCACATACTTTTAATAACTTTATGACAGCTACAAAATCATAAACAAAATGCTCTGACAGCGACATACACACAACAAATACAACAACACACAGGCCAAGGATTGGGGTCGTCACATGCTAATGTTTTTGTGGCCAAGATTGGAGCCTCCATCAATTGGAACTCGCCCCATAATGAGATGTGTCATGTCTGCCTTCCCAGAAAAACAACGCCAAGTTTCAGTTTGTAGAATCATTGGGCATCATTGGAGGCTCCAATTATGAGCATGACACATGATTATTAAATTTGATATCAAGGAATCGCTGTGATTTCAAATGAGAACTTATGTTTGTTAAAAGGAATATAAAGTTTTTTTTAGTGTTGGTGGTTCCCAATTAGTTTTCTCTTAGCCTTTTAAAACTAGACTTTAGCTTTCTTCTAAAACCTGTAGACATCTGCGATCCTCTCTGACTGTCCGATCAGAAGCAAAGTTCTGTCTACAAGCTTTAAAAATAGTTTTTATCTTTTAGAAACTTGATTACAAGCTCTGACTTTGGAAAACTCTCTCTAGGCACTCATTTCTTTCAATTGGTACACAAACTTTACTATATCTTATAGATAAATATTAAATCCTTTAATTCAATGTATCTTAAGACCATTTATGATCCATCAAACTGGGTTTCTTCCAAATCGAAAATGTTTTTGACCCCAAGTATCACTTTTTCTAGCGGGTACACTAGTTCTAACTGGTTTTTAATCCTGTTCCAATTTGTTAGCTACCAAATCTTAGCAAGTTCCTTCAACTCGGCAACACTTCACGCCAGTTCTTACTCTACACATTCATGTATTCATTTCGATGCTGAACCTGAGGTTTAATTTCAACACATAAATTCGCCTTGCGACAAAGAGCAGTTTTAAATTATGAAGCCCCTTCAACTCGCAATGAAGTCGACTCGTCGCATAATAATGAAGCCACTGGAGAACAGCGAATTGGGAGTGATAAAGAGAGAGAGCGAGAGAGGGATTGAGAGAGTGAGTGAGGGAGAGCACAAGTCATGCCCGTAGAGTTATTAAATGCCAAGTTATTTGTCGTTTAGCTGGAAATCCATGCAGGCCGGCCGTACTTTAAGTTTAAGACAAGACTGCGAGACTGCTTTATGGCTTTGAGTAGGAAATCTTTATGAGCCATGTGTATAAGGTTGTGTGTATGTGCCCTGGCCCGAAAACGTTGTGAGACACAAAACAAAAAAGTGAGACAAATTTATTGGCAAAGTATAAATGCTTTTCTTTACGGTCTTAAGTTTGTGTAGTTTTAATATGAAGTCGTAAAGACTTTTAATGATGCATGGAAATTGTAAGTATATTTGCATATTCCGATATGTGAAACATGGGCGGGATTTTAGTTCAGTAATTCGTCTTCGGCAGATTGAGAAAGAGCTTTGGTTTCTATAAGATTTGTAAAATACTACTTTTTACAAAATTTCTACTACTTTCTGTGAAATTATGCAAATAGTAGTAGAAATGATTACTACTTTTTATATAATTTCTACTACTTTTAGGGAAATTATGCAAATAGTAGTAAAATTATATTAAAAGTAGTAAAACTATTTGTATAATTTCTGTGCAAAATAGCAGCTTATACAAATCATTTCAAAGAAATTATACTATAGTAGAAAAAGTTTAATAAAAGGTAGAAGAATTGTAAAGTAAAAAAAAAAGTAGTATTTTATCAACTTTTGCTAAACTTTTGCATTAAAAACGCTGAGAAAATATATATAGTAAAATATTTTATCCCATTTGTGAACAAAGAGAAGCAAAATTTATTTATTTAAATATCCAACAAAATTTATAACGCTATGAGCCAATCAAAAGTCGATTGCGAGAGAAACTTAAACAACTTGGGATTAAATCTTTATAGAAAGTAAATAAATAGTTTGCTGGCAGTAACGGAAAGTTATGCTTATCGTTTGGCTGTGTTGCAACTTTAAAAACTCACTTTGCCACAAATATTTCGTGAAATGTATCTAGAGTAGAAAAGTTGCTCCTGCGAGTGGCCGCACTCGCATGCGGGAAGCGTGTCCTTGCCGGAGGTTTTGTGTTTTATGATTGCGCAAATGCAAAATGCATAACAATCTCAATTGCACAAAATATTTCGCATGCGACGGCAGTTGGAATGCAGCAAATTGGGATTTATTTATATGAGTAAAAGGAGAAGAGATGAGGATGAAGAATGAGACGATGCTGGCCTCGTCCTAGAATCCAAGCTGGCCTCCTCCCTGACCCACCTTTCTGCCCACAATTTGGCATGAAAAGTTGCATCGCACAATAAGCGAAATATGGATGAAGATGAGAATGGAACTGAAACTGGAAGTGGAAATGGAGATGGAGTACCAGAGGTAGCTGTAACCCACTTTCAAATTGCTTTTTTATTTCCAAATGGATATCTTATGTGAATGTACATAAATATGAGTTTGAGTGGTCTCTTGCGAAATGAATGGCACGTAAATTGAGTCAAAATTGTTTATGCTAATACTCGTAGTTTCACATGCAGCACCAAAACTTTTCACTTTGCCCTCCAGCCACTCTCCATTGTTGCAGTCAAAGTTTGGCACACGCTGCAGCCGTGGTCCGAGCGTGCAATTAGCCACGTTTGGTAGTAGGCCTCCTCTTAGAAGTCCTCCTCACAGAAGGGTGTGCACATGCAGGCATGAGGAGTATTTACTCCAATCCAGCGTAGATACTGATTGACCCTGGTGTACACCCCGGGACTGTTGGGCCAGCCCTCTCCCCAGGAGACAATACCCGCCACCAGAAACTGTCCCGGCTGCTCATCGTAGAGCACATGGAGTGGTCCTCCACTGTCGCCACTGCAGGCGTCCTTGGGATCATTGGGATCCATATACCCAGCACAGAGCATATTGTCGGTGATCAGGGCCGGAATATAACTGGAGTTGCGGCAATCCGTTTGGCTGAGAATATACACATCGACTTCCTGTTTGAATGCGTAAGAAGTCGTGGCAAGGGATTAACTTCGAAATGGATTAAATATGGAAATGAGTACATTAAAGTTCGGATGAAGCCTCACAGAAAGAGCAACAGAGACACTAAAAGAGCAGCAGAAAGGAATTGAGAAATTTAGAGAGAATGCACTTCTCCAATTGAATCTCCTCAATCGCTGCACAGACAGAAAAGAAATTATTGAAGATCGTTAGGAGAGAGGCGAAGAAGTTGTTCAAATCACCTGCAAAATATCAGTCACGAGTCCTCCCTCCTGTCGGGCTCCCCAACCGGTGACTAAACCGGTCTCTCCCTCAAAACTGGTACCAGAATCCGGCAAACAAACCGGTCGGAGGCCTCCCTCAAAGCTCACCGGCTTATCGAGTGTTATCAGCGCAATGTCGTTGTTGAAACTTCGTGGGTTAAACAGCTCGTGAACTTTAACCTTGACCGCGTGACGGACCAGCACTTGATCATCACTCTGACTGCGATTGTGCTCAAGGAGTCTGAGGGTGATCATCTCCGTTGGCACGTCCTCCACACAATGGGCGGCTGTGAGCACATGCCGATCACTGATCAGGGTTCCAGCACAGTAGAAGCGGTCGTAGGCAAGTATGGCCGCCAACCAGGGATGGCGTTGAGTTTCCTGACCTCCGACGATCTTACGCAACATATTCACGAATCCACAGCGACAACTCACGCATTCTCTGTCCATGGAACTCTCCGTAGCCTTTTCCGTTGTGGAAGTGGTTGAAATCGGTGGACTTTGAGTGGATGTTGGCCGCAGTATTGTCTGTAGCCACTGGAAGAAGCTGCTCTGGTCCACAGAAGCGGCTTCGTTGACACTGCCGTACACGATTAAACTTGCCAGTGCGCAGCAGCTGATGAGCTGTAATCTCATCTTGTTCACCACAAAAGCGTTACTGCCAAATGTCTCTCGAGTTGTGCACACACATCAAGATAACTGAGAAGATTCGCTCCAGTTCGAAATCCTGTTTGCTTAGAGCTATCACGTCGTTCAGCTGTTCAACTGACCAGTTTCTTTACAAATATTTAATTCCATACAATTGCCGTCGTCTGTGCATTTTTCCAACTAACTATCAGGTTTTCACTTTTGCAATTCGCAAAATGCTTTCCAGCTAATTTGTAAACATTATGACCAGCATTTCCACAAAATATTTACAAGTTTTCACAAGTTATGAGTGCTCTTAAATGCAGCTTAAAGTTGGCTTTAACTGGTAGCCAAAGACATTTCCTTATATTTCCCAGAAGTGAATAAAATCTGTCTTTTGAAATTCTATCAATATGCGTATTTCATTGAACATGTTCTCTGTCAAATATTATGCAAATGAGAGCGATTTATACACCACTCACTCCACACCAGTTTCATTTCCCCTCTCTCCCCTCTGCGGAGACTTTCCCACTTGTCATTTAGGCCTTTGTAAGCTGGCACAATAATCTCTAATAGGCTTAGCATGAAATATTGACGCTTAGTGGACGCTTACTGTTGCCAAATAGAGTTCCGAAAGTGTTGTTGTTTCTGCCCTTCTTCTTCTTATTTTATCTGACTGTCTGTCTGTCTGTTTGTCGTAATGAAAGAGTCGCCAGAAAATTAGTGAAAGCAGTTTAATAATAATTTTCCTAGTAAGCCTCTTATAGTATAGTAGAGTTGACGGAATTTCAGACTGATAAAGTTTTGTCGCATTCAAGTAAATGTGGGAGGGTGGAGACTAATTGAATTTCAAGGGAGTGGAGGAGGGGCAGCAAGCGGAAGGGCAGACTGAATGATCCATAAATCCAGTGAACTATTGCTGCAATCCATTGAACCTTGACGGGGCATCAATTGTGCTGACACGCCCACAGCTAGCCCCTCGGTTACGCTTCAACACCAAAACTAGAGCTACCAAAATGAGTGCTGGCATTTCAAGTTCAGTCTTGAAATAAGATTTGCTGGTTCATTTTCGAGTCGTGAACCGTAGAAAATGTATCTTAATTTTAAATAAATGATAGATAATTAAAGCTTCCACAAGCCCAGAAAAACTGACAAGCTAAGAGTACGTGCTTCACCTATTAACATACGACATTTTCCTTCCAAATGACTCGCTCATTTGAACTGATTCCGATCGCAAGCAAGCAGCACTACAAAAATAAACCAGAGCGAAGGTTTTTTCATGGGATTGTAGCTTCTACATTTTTATTTCAATTTAATTAGCGACAACTAGTAGCCCGTAAATTGTCCAATTATATAAAAAGTCGAGTCAATGCGTAGGCTGAACCCTCGCACCCATCCCCAACAGGTAGAACCGAACTGGAGCTGGAGATGGAGCTGCAGCAGAGTCAGTGGCTTAGTGGCTGCATGTTTTTCTGTCGCCGACGCTGTCACTTTTGATATTTCGTGCTCCTAATTGATATTTATGGAAATGAATGTTGTTCGAAAGTGGAGCAAGCATCAGTGAGATTTACATGCAACTTCCTAGGCGGGGGATGTGTTGCTTAAAGGCGGGGGAATCTCATTAAGCTGCCAGCTCTTACAACTTACACAGTCCACTCACAAATCCTAAGAGTGTTTTCTGTGGTCAAGCCACAAATCTTTTGAGAACTTGGCTAACAACTAAACACAATGCAAAAAGCAGCTCAAAGTAATTTCAATCCCTTGTTGTCCCTTCTACCCTCTCCTTCTTGCCCCCCATTGAGTGACCAACGCAATGAGTTTTCCACTTGACTAAGAAATATTGCTTAATTGCAGAAATGTAATAAACTTGCCAAGGAGCACAAAAAAAAAGCATAAAGTTAAGGAATCAAGTTTTGTGGTCTCATTTAGAGTTGCCGCATGTAAGTTCATAAACTTGAAACTTACTTTGAAAGAAGAAGATAACAACTTGCAAACAATAAGACTGCCAAAGTTCTCATACAACTAAGTTCGATATCAATTAAAGCTATCTGAGCGCACTTTTACTTGGATTTGGCTGTAAAAAAGGAAGAGTAACTAATTGTAACTACTTTTTTTTGTAGGAATGACGCTCTTTAAACGAATTAGGTTAAGTTTTTAAACGGAATAATGTGCTTTATCTTTCAGTTGAATTATAGTAAACTTTTCCATGCTTTATTCTACACATTTATACATTTAATTAAATGGAAAAAACTGAATACAATGCAAAAAGTAATGCGCTCAAACTTGTTACTATAATTCAGTTAAACTATGGTAAATATTTCTATATATATATTTTTAACCCGTTCTCAGAAATTATGAAAACGAACATTAAACAAACTTATATTTTTAAATAAATACTAAAATTTGCATCTTAATGCAATTCATTTATAGTTCAAACTATCTTTATATATATATATTTTTAAGCCATTAGCCCATCCCTAAAGTAATCTTTTTAAATAGTTTAAATTGCGTAGGATTGCATTTACCACAAGTCTCCTAAGGAACACACTACTTAGTGATTGTATTGAGGTTTCTTAAGCCTCTTCCAGCCAAATTGCATACTTGGCCTGTTGTTAAACATGCGTTCGGTGCTGCCAGTTGGCTTCTTTATCTTGACAGCATCGGGCTTTAAAATACAAGTATAAATACTACGCTCTACAAATGTACAAACATACCGACAGGTCCTACTGGGGTGCTGGGTGCTGAGTGGGGGGAATCACTTGCAATTGCCAAAGCGGCAACAACTTTTAATTAAAAGCAACATTTTCACAGGCCACAAGCAACAAGCTTATTAACAGTTACTTATTTGCGGCGTAAATCTCCAACTGTTCTGTGTGTGCGTGCGTGTGTGTGTGTGTGTGATTGGGTGTGTGTGTCTGGCATTTAGCCGCAGCAAAAGCTGTCAATTGATAAACAAGTCAACTGTCACTTAGGCCCGCATTGATAGCTGCTTATCGAGCCCGAATGCAGCGAATCGAGCGACCAACGCTAATCAGGCAGAGTGTCCCCAGTTCCCAGTACCCTGTACCGCTCCTCTCCTTCTCCTTTCCCACCCCCTGTCTGAGGTGTCCTGTCTGTGCTTGCAGAGATGGCGATAAAGCCACGACACATGTCACAAGTTGTATTTATTCTCTGGCTTTTTCTTTAGTCAGTTTCTTGCCTCTTGTTGCTTGTTTTCGTTCAGTTTTTATTATTTTTAATCAAAAGTGGAAATTAAACGCGGCTAATGAAGATTTTAATTGCGTGCCACAAAATGCTATTGCATGTGGGCTGTAATTCAGCAGTACGTAAACGAATACGCATACTCATACGACTACAACTACTCGTATTCATGAATACTTGTTCGACTTAGAGGAACAAACATGCACTGCGAATGTTTGACACGCAAACGCAAACTCAAATCAACTTTTACAATTTTCATTTACATTTGCCTACCCAATTCAATCCGAGTCCCCATTCGGTACTCCTCATGCCCACTACTGAGCTAGTTAATCTTACTAGTTGCTGATAATGTAAGCAGCTTAGGTTTTCTGGTATTTGGTCGTCTGATTGCCATTTATGACAGTTTTTCATAGGCTTAAATCAAAAATAAAACGATGTGGGCTTTGGCCAAATCTTTTTAAATTCGAAAGTTAACTTCAAGTCGTAAAATGGAGTTAATCAAACAAAGTTGGCTTAATTAATAAAACGATTGAATGGCAGGATCAAATCTTTAATGAACTTTGAGTTATTTAACTACGGAAACTACTGAATTGTAGTCACTTTAGCTCATCAAGCTCTTTGATTTGCTGCTGGGACAGCTTTTTAAGCTCCACAAAAAATGGGTCTAAAAATGTTTCTCTTGCCTGTCGCCCATTTAGCATAAAAACACAATCGACAAACAAAGAGGAAATGTGGAAAATGTCACGCTTCATTTGTGTAACCCGTTCAAACGGACACCTGGTGTAAGCCAAGTGAAAAGAACTGTCAACAGAATGAATTACACAGAGCAAAGGAAACGAAACAAGCAAAATGGAAATGGGAAAATGGAAAAACAAAAAGAAAATATCAACACGGCACACAAATTTCATGATAGATGCTGAAATAAATAGAATTCGACAGATCGATTAGGCATACAAATGTGCAATTAGAAGTGGAATTGGTATGTGGAATGTGTGTGGAAGTAGGAAGGTGGAAGTTCACTTGACAAACTGCTGATATGAGCTGCTACTGCCTTTTGCCCAATAAACCGTAACAAATAACACCAAAGAGGAACTTAGGTGGAAAAGGAGACGGTAATGCAGAGAGGGAGAGCTGAGAGATAGAAAGAGAGCGTTGAGGATAACAAAGGAAACAATACAGAGAACTAACGAGCCATACAAACGGCACTTACCTCGCTCTATACCCCACTCTCTCTCTCACTCCTTCACTCTCCATCTCCCTCAGTAGCTTTAAGCTCAGCGAGGGCTGTCACTAAAGTTGCGCTTTTACTGCCGCTAATTGAATTACATTTAACACAAGCTTCCCAAATTAATCCGCCATTTGAGCGACCAATGTCCACCACAAATTTAAATTTTCTAATAATTATGAGCAGTTTTTAATTATATTGGAAGGGAAAGCGGAAGGGGTGGGGGTGGAGAATGCACATATATTTTACAGTTGATATTTAATTATTATTTATGATTGTTTAGCATTCTGCTGAAATTGATTTATGTGGTTTTCTCGTGCAACCAGTTTATTAATTTGTTAAGTCTGCGGCCGTTTTGTGGGTTACGCCCCACCGCCCCCTATGTTGGGGCACCGTTTATGTGGGCCTATCATGTCGTGAGCTCATTACAATTACATATTAATTAATAGCAATTTTTTTTCTGTATTTTGCTTTGGGGGTGTTAATGCGTGTTTAATAAAAATTGTAATTAAAATTTTGATTGCCAAGCCAAAGGAAATATGTGCTGTTAATTCGTGTAATATAAATCGATTAAATATTGAACAACATAAATGTTATAAATGATCTGGCAGAGATTGAAGTGCAGCCTAAGAGGGGAAAGGGGAGAAAGAGGAGGGGAGGGAGATGGCTAGTTACAGCCGCTAGAAATATCCGGGTTACATCAACTTACTTTGAGCGAAACATAAATTCTCAGCTTCAATCAAAGCATTTCCTGCTTTCGCCAAGTTCCCTGTCCCCCTCCCCCCCTTGCCCCTCCCCCTCCTTTACGCGCCACTGACAGTGGGAAGACAATGCAAACAACGCCTGCGTGAAAAATGCAAATCAATTCAATTAAAACAACAAGAGCAACATGCAGCAGCCGCAGCAGCAACAGCAACAACTACAATGCCAAGACGCATGCCTCAATGCCAATAGCCGCAAGCCACAAGAGGCTGTGGCAAACAACATGATGCATGTTGCAAGCGTCTGAGCAACAAAAGCAAGCGCACCATAAAGATCCCGCGTAGAGCTGTTGTTGCTGACAACAGCAACGGCAACGGCATCAGCCACAACAGCAACAATGCCACAACACACATGCCACAAAAGTGTTGCAGTTACAAGAATTTTAATCAAGCGTTTAACACTAAACGCGCCACAGCCTCGAAACGCCGCAGACGCATAAACAATTTTCCAATTGTAGTTGTTCTTGTTGTTGCTGTTGCTGTTGCTGAGCCTTTATTGGGGCTTTGTGTTGTTGCTGTTGCATAAATTAACTTGCCGCTTGTCTAGCCAGCAACTGCGTCTGCGTGGCACGATCACACAAGCCTGGACCCCAATTCCCATCCTCCTCCCTCGCACCCTCCTTTCTTTGGTTTGTTTTTTGCCGGTTTTGGCTTTTGGCTTGGACAAATTTAAATTTGCATGACAGTCGCACATTGATCATGGCCAGAGTATGCTATGTTGGCCTGGCCAACAGCCTGTCTGTTTCCCCAGCTATCGGTCTGTCTCTCCGTCGCGCAACTTGTAGTCTCTCAGGATATATCCAACTGTGCCAACTTGCAACGCATTTTCAATTAACCAAAACATGCCAGCTAGTCGAATGACATTTTGAATGCCTATTTCTTGTACTTTTTTCGTTTTGTTTGGTGAGAGTTTATTCGTACTCACTGTGAATTTGGACCAGCTGACAGTCCACTTAAGGCGCCGCCATAAAATCCGCCCAAAAGCCCAATAATAAAACCCATTCAATAAATCACAACAAATTAACATAAATCTTGCCAGTCTGTCGTCATGGAAACAAACTGATCTCGTTGCTGCTGTTTTTTCCCCTCTCTCCTCTTCTTCTACATCTGCTTTACTTCATGTCCTCTTGTGCATCTGCTTTGAGATGATGATGATGTCGATCGTAAATCGTAAAAATTTTGACAAATGTACAAAATGCTTCCTCAAAATGGGCAATAAAAAATTAAAAAACAAAAATGCATCATAAAAATTGTTTCGAATATGTGCTTAAAAACACGAACACACACACTAAACACACACACGCACGCACACACACATGGGGCCAATGAGAGGCCACAAAAATTTTTACTTTACTGCATACTCAAAAGCCGCAGAAAAGAGCAACAAAGTAGAACCAGAAATTCTACAACCCGAAGCTTTAATGCTCTAGAAATTTTTAAATACAGGAACACCAAATAAACTATATGTCTAAGGTAAGGCACGACTTGAAATTAAATTAAATTTAATTTTAATTGTAGCAAGAACTTATAGAAATATTGATATGGTTGTGATAATATGTTTATATTTGTATATTAAATCGTTTAGATTCTTTTAGAAGCTTCTATTAAATTATTAATAAATAAAATTAATTTTAAATCAATTTTTAAATATCAAATTTACAAGAATACATAGAGAATAAAAATGTATTATAATTATTAACGATATATCTTGCATATTTATATTTAAAAGTCTGTGGAAAGTGCCACATAACTTTATTAACGATTTTTTTACTTTCGATGTAAAGTAATTGATCAAATAAAGTCCAACTAAATCCTGAGATATGTTAACTAGAAATTGTTATTTTACTTAATGCCAAAATGGTTATAGAATTACAAGTTTTAATTAAACGACGACATCATATATAATACTTCTGTAGTGCTAGCTAAAATACCTCTTAAGAGTATCTCGAGACAAACAAGAGAAATCTAACAAAACAGATGCAGTTTTACACATGACACAAATGGCGCACAGAATGTATCTTTTAGAAGCCAAA
The DNA here is from genome assembly GCA_018152125.1 of Drosophila dunni. Classification (NCBI taxonomy): domain Eukaryota; kingdom Metazoa; phylum Arthropoda; class Insecta; order Diptera; family Drosophilidae; genus Drosophila; species Drosophila dunni. The sequence continues at coordinate 7,330,793 of JAECXC010000339.1, read as the reverse complement.
ATGAGTGCCATAAATGTGAACAGAGACACTCAGAAAAACCAGGGGTGGGCAGCAGGCAGACGACAGTGGGAGTGGTGTGTGTGCGTGAGTGTGTGTTAGCGTGTGTGTGAGTGTATGCCCCAAAGGGCCCCGCATAACGCACATGTCTGCAAAGTGTTAATGTGAATTTATGATGCATTACGCGACGTTGGCATTGGATATGAAGTAGGATTGCTCTAGGACAGCGGGGAAAGGGGTGCGGTAACAGGAGGAGAAGTAGGGACAACTAGAAGAAAAACCTCTGCTCGGCTCGCTGTTGTCGTGGCTTTGAGATTTTCTAGTCGCGTAATGAAAAACAGATTCGAAAACTTTTTATGATATCAAATAAAATTCTGGCTAATTTCGAGTTGGGAAATCTTCTCTGGGGAATTGAGTGCAAAACAAGTAGCAAATCTTGGAAAGAAATTAGATATGATAGATAGTCTGGGTACATATAAAGATCAAAGCATCGAATCTAATGCAGTTGCTCCAATAGAGGCCAACAAAATGTTTAATAAGTTAATACGTCCTGTTAAATTATAATTTTTAATACAATTTAAAGATGATTTTTGCTTGTCTGACTAAAGTGCTGGCATTAATTTAATTACTATTAAATATTTCAAGTAGATTCTTTAATTATGTAGAGCTTACTAACAGCAAAGATTATTTATATATTTGCTAAAACCAGCTAATTTATAAATCTATCTAAATAAATACCAAATTTTAAAAACAAATATTTTATATAGTATTTTTAATTATTCAGCGCACACTAATTACAAATCCCCTCTAATACCACCCACAAAAACCCTCACACCACTCACACACCCGCAGTCACAACAGACACAAAGCTGCCACACCCCCTTTCTCGTAGTTGACACCCCTTCGATTGACTTGTCACGCCCATGGCTTAATTGAAACCGCGTGCGGAACTTGGATTTCCCAATATGGTTCAAGTCGAAGTATTTATGGATGCTATTAGGAGTAACAAAAGGTGCAGCTCTCCCTCTCTCCTCTTTCCTCGCCTTCCTCTTTGCAGCGACAGCTTGAAATTTGCTGCCATTTGTGGCAGACAGCTTCAGTGTTGCACTGTTTGGGGCATGCCACATTACAAGTAAATTAAATTATGGCCACGCCGACGCCTCAATCAATGCGACTAATAAACTTTCAATTAATACAGCCTAAAAATACATCGGGGCGTACCATAAGTGTTGTGGCAAGGTGTGCCATGAGGCATGAGGCATGCGGCGTGTGGCATGTGAGATCAGTTTGGGAGATGCGCACAAATGAAAAACAATTTGCTCCAGTTCACAAAACTACAAGATCAGTCGAAAGTGTTACTCCTGCGATGGGGAGAGGCAGCTCTTCCCGCTGTTGACAGCTTCGCTTGGTGGGCGCATAATTTATGCAGTTCCAGTTCCCGTTCCAGTTTCAATTCTAGTTCCAATTTCAATTCGAGTTGCTTCAAACTTTTTGTTTCCCCTTTTATTTGTTTGTTGCACACGCAATGAGCATGACGAATTTCGAAGGCGCTGCTTTGAAGTCGACAAAGTTTTTGTTTTCCTTATTTTACTTTGGCATAACTCCACTCTCTTCCTACTTGCGTTCCTCCCAACACGCCCCTTTCAGCCTCTTCTGGACTCTCTTCTTATAAGACTCTGCTCTGTTTGTAGCTCGTAAATAAACTCGTAAATTGCTATTTTGTTTTATTGTTAAACCGACAGTTTTTATTGAGCTCGTTTTGTCGACATTCGGTTTTAGTGCCCGTTGTCTTAGCTCCTTACCCGCTCAACCAACCTCCTTCCCACCCCACTCCAGCCTTTAACTCCTGCTCTTAACTCATTTGATGGCGGCAAAAGTTGTCGCTTCGAGGGCCGCAACATGTCCGTAAATGAGCCATAAAGGTGTGCACAACACCTTCGGAGTGCACCCCTAGAAAAGTAGCTGTGAAATGGAAGTTTCTTCGGGAATTATGGGATTTAGAGTTCTCTTGAATTTTATATCTTGCCAGCAGAAAGTTTCTACTTCTATCTTGATTCAAATCTATGGTATTTTTTTAACCCGACGAAATTTGAGTTCTAGAGTTGTAAGTTTGTTTGAGTTACACAGTTTTGTGAGTGTTTTAGAAGTCTGCTTTCGTCACTAGTACAGCAAGTGATTTATTATCGTGTAAATTTAAAAAATATACATTCAAAACAATAAGAATCCTATCGTTTGTGTATAACCAATGCCTTTAACTCTGCTTGACCTTGAATACTCCTACTCAACTCAACAGAATTCCCTTTCCTCCTCCCTTTCCTTCTTATTGACATTTCCTAGCTGTCACTTGAAGGTAGATAACTCAGGAACTACTCACCGGTATGTTCGGTATATGATATATCAACGAGGGCTAATGCGACCGGTACAAATTGTGTTGGCTGCTCCTTTAAAAGGCCATAAAAGAGAACCACGCGAACTAATCACGCAATAAATGAACGCTCATCAATTCATGGACAGTTTGGTTGGGTCTGGTTTGGTCTGGTCTGGTTGGTCAACGGTTTTGGCCATTGAGTTGACTAAACCAAAGCAGCCCCCAAATGAGCAACAGCAACAGCAAAAGCAATAAAATTTATGTTAAGTAGCGCGGCCATAAATAGCCATGGGCCCATCCAAATAGGATGGGATGCTATCGAATGGAATGGAATGAAATAGGCTGTGATATGGCCGGAATGGGATGGGAATGAAGCTGGCCTTGACAAAGGCAGAAACGAAACGAAAAAAAATACGTGAATTGTCGAATGATAAATGTCAAAGCAAATGACATAAATAATCGAATCGAGCGCAAAGCAGTCGAGCATGAAAGCGATGTTCACAGTGAGGGGAAAGGAGGCGCGGAGGAGAGCGGAAGGTTCCTTCTCCTATGCGGCTATCATCGTCGTCATCATCATCATCATCTTTGGCTGACTAGACCGGTGACGGGACCATAAAAAGAATCCTTTAACCAGCGCCAAGTGTGGTCCATGGGCACGAGAACGCGCACGAGCCGAGCACTGAGCAGACAGACGACTTCAATTATTGATAGATTATTTACTGTCAGTCAGGCAATGACATTGCCCAACGTCCAATGCCTAGCGTCCCATCGTCCGCTGTCCATTGTCCATTGTGCCTGGCGATTCCAGGAAATGCAGTCATCGTCTTCTTTGACTCTGCTCTGTACGCGACTTACATTAATCATCAACTGAAGCTGTTCTCTGCCTTCCCACCTCACCTCTTACTCTCTCTCTCTCCCTCTGCCCACCTCTCTTTAGCTCTTCCCCCTATCTCTCTCCTCTCAACACTCATTGTCGTGTGTAATTTGTAATTCTTATTGCGCAAATTTACTTCTTTCCTTTAAACATTTTCATCTCACCTTTTGTATGCATCGACATCGGATTTGAATTGTTAACTTAGTCATGCGATAAATATACAAAGCTTGTAAATATTATACTAAGAAATTTAAGTAGTAAAGTTAATTTTCAGACCATTCACTGTAAAAAAGAGTAGAGGAGTCTATTAAGTTTGTCAGAAGCGAAATATGAGTAACAGATAGAAGGAATCTTTCATAGGACAAATCGTCGAAAAATAGGACATTTGTATGAAGACATGTGATGTTAGTTGAGCTACCGAAATCATTATAACTATCCTCACCAAGTTTGATAAGGATCGTACAACTATAGCCTAAAGCTCCCATAGGACAAATCGATAAATTTGTATAGAAAAAGGCGCCCTATAACAGGTACAGGGTCTTTTTTAGTCGGCTATAGCAGTTCTCAATTGTTAATGCGAAATTTAGTCTATGCTAGTTCATCGAATTTCCTGTTTCATTTGGCATTACAGGCTGTTGTTAGAGCGCTAATCATAATCATAGACACAGAGGGAATGTCAGTTTGGACATCTGCCTATCGAGTGGACCACCTAGGCAGAATGTAGTACACGTATTGGCCATGTTCTCGATGTTAATTGAAAATTATTTACCAGCAATTTGGCCATGGGCCATCATCACCAACCATTAATGGCAAAGGCAAGTGTGTAGTTGAGTGTAGTTCTGACAACTCGTAGGCAGAAGTCAGTAGACAGGTGAGTGGACTCTGAACCAGTTAGCAGCCATGAATCAGGAGTATGCAAAATGTTGAAGAATCATCACCGTTAGCATAGCAAAGAGGGAAAGGTGCCCGAGGGGGTGTTAAAGGTAGGTAGAGGTGTAATGGAATGTGGACAAAAAAGCATGCCAAAATCAGGTCAGAGCACGCATGTCAATCACTCACATGCAGTTTGCCATCAAGTCCTGATTTCCTGGAAATTATTGATGAATGAGCATTGTGCTCCAAAACTGAGTATTCAAAACTGACTGGAACAATGGCAGATGCCACAAAAAAAGTAAAGGGGAATACGTAACTAAGAGCAACACGAATATCAGCAATCCATGATGATGACTTCATGTGTTGAGCTGCCTCAAACAGAACTAATGATTCGGGCATGGCCAGCAGGCAATTTGGCCCAAAAGCCGAAAAAGTTGCCAAGTCAGCGCAAGGAATTAAGATGGAATTTGAAGCTGGACTTTCGTTGCTGATTTTCTCATTAATTCGAACGTGGCCCCCCTGCCGTCAAATGCAAATGATGCACATGCTCCGCTCCAGACTCGAGACTCGACACTCTAGACTTTGAGAGTCCCCCCACTCCAGACGCACAAATCAATGAGTAATTAATTGAACTGGCCAACATTCGCATGCCGCATGCAATTAAAAATTCATATGCCATCATTCCAACAAGTTCAATGTGTGTGCTCGGAACTGCTTCAGACTTAGACGGACTTAGGTTGCCTGTTTCAGCGGCAAAACCTGGTCCAGACTTCAATTTTAGCCATACTCAGGTTTGCAGTCAGTTTAAGGCAACTCCGCATGTGGCATTCTGGCCAAATGTTTGACTTGCCTCTTGACTTGCCCAACATCTTTCGCATGGAACTTGGGACTTGGCTGTGGGACTTGTTTTGATCGCTGCCTGTTCACCAGGGTGTGTGGGCCCATTCCAGGGCTGGACAGATACTTGCAGGGGGGACAGATACTGCAGACGAAGGCAACAGCTCAAAATATATGGTCCGTTGATTACCGCTTGCTGTGATTTTTGATTATGCAGTTTCCGTTCCTTTCGTTACGTTTAGTTTCGTTTCGTTTTCTTTTTTTTTTAATTTTTGCATATGTAATTTTTTCCATTGGCTTCATACGCATCCCAAGGACTTTGTTGCACACCTGAAGCGTCTGCAATTTAATATGTGAAGCGACCCGTTGATAAGCTCTTAAACATTTTAAAGTATAGAATATCAGGCAATTTAATAAGTAGTCTTGCCGGCTTCTAGGCAACCAAGGAATTTAATAGAAAAATTATACATGATATATTATTTACTTTCAATTGAAATAGGTACACTCAGTATGAGTTGACCTTCTACTTATCGCAAAGCATTCAGTTCTGATCAGTGTTCTTTTTATGAAAAGCTCCACAAAACCTTCAATAAAAACAGAGACCGAAGGCAGTAGACTAAAACGGCTTTGTTAAACGATTAAGTTCAAATAATAGACTCAATTAAGCAAAGTAGACAACTCAATAGGCTTGAAAGTCATGCTCGCCAGACGGTCAAAGTTAACAAAAAACCGATGCTCTGAAGAAAAATGAGCGGAGATAAATTACATGAAACGCTTATTCATGCAACAAGTTTCAAACGCCTCGAATTTCAATAATAATGGGAAAACAAAACAACAAGAAACGAGAAAGAAACAAAGAATTGAACAGGAGAAATACAAAATCCGACCGCAAAATGCGCAATGACATCATTTGGCATCACTGTCAACTTTTTTTCTCTCCTCCAAAGTTGACCCAAAAAAGGTCACAGGCCAAAAAGGTTAGAGAGAGAAGGAGATTGTAGAGGCTAAAAGCTTTACAGAGCCAATCAATTATGAGACACAACGAAATGGCTAAAAGGTAGCCACAACATGCCTCAAAAAAGCTAAACAGTTTTAAAGTCGAAGAAAAAGTCAATTCAGAAAATTGTGTTTGTTTCTTTTTGGTTGTTTTTGTTGTTCCTTTTGTAGATGCTTCTATTTTGATGTATTGCCGCAATTTGTTAGACCAACGAACGCTTTCGATACGGGAAATTACCTACATGCTGTGAGCGGATCGTACAAATTAATTAAATGCCTACATGAACCATGTAATTCATAAAAGCCAAGAATGGACCGGACCCACTCACAAAAGGCTAAAAGACTAAAAACTAAAGAAGATCGAGTGCGGAACGAAACTAAACACGATTTGATTGCTAAAGGTTATTCTACTGCTGTTTTTACGGTTCATTTACCACGGGAGGGAGCAGCAACTTCTGCTGCTGTGATGCTATAATAAATAGTTCTGAGACCTCATGTGGCTAAGAGGGCTTCTTGTGGTCAGAAAGCTTGTAACAAGATACATTTGAATCAGTCGAGTAAGTGAGAAAAGTTGGCATCAGCTAACAATGAAAGGGCATGTGGTGGTTATTCTAACAGCGATTTTGGAAAATAAATGTAAATTTTGGGTAACTAAAGGAATTTAAATAAAGTCTACAATATAAGTCAATGAATTACATTTTAAAATGTTTACGAAGGAATAGAAAAAGTACTGAAATATATACTGTTACTATTACTTTGATTATTTTACGAATACCCTACAAAACGAGAGCACGACTAATTCCACCAACAACTTTTTCCACTTGATTTGCACAAGTTTCTGAGCGTGGAATAAAAAAATTTTACAGTGGCAGCTGTTTACAGTTAGTTGACCTACATAGATAACACGAATTAGTTCTGTTCCGCTCTGTTCTTAAGCGCTGCTGATAAACATTCTATTTTTAGACAGCCTCTCTCTCAAAGAGTTATCACACGCTTTAGTACATTTATGTTGAGTAATATTCGCATTCTAAACAACGGGCGTCGGTGGTGTAATGGTCAGCATAGTTGCCTTCCAAGCAGTTGATCCGGGTTCGATTCCCGGCCGACGCACAAATAAACTTTTTGCATTTCAAAATAATATTAACATTTTTAAATCCCATTTCATTTAAATAAAATTGGCAAATGTTTTTGGCATAATCATTTGTAGATTTTCACAATTCTGACAGTGGTTTGTATTAAATATCACTGGAATTCATTGTGAATGCAGCAAATTACCAATTTTAGCATCTGTTGCCAACTGATTCATGTCATTAAATTAAATTTCAATTACTAAACATTTGACCACATCAAGTCTGCGATGTGTAAACTTCATACATATCTAATTATTGGGCTGTTTTGGTATTTCAGCTGACGAGAGAGAGAGAGAGACATTTTTGCATGTCATCAAATATTTGCATTCAAAATTAAATTATGCTGCCCAAGCGAACTGACCAAGAAAATATTTAAGCCAATAATATTGTTGGGCATTTGAGATGAAGTTGAGTTTCACTTACTAGCATACCAAGGTCGATGACTTAGCCAGTGGAGACATGTTCGAGACTCACTGTCTGGATGACTGACTAATTAGTATGCCGTTTGCATATGCCAAACGCTTTGTTTGCACTAATTTCCTTTGGGCGGAACTCTGAGACAGACAGCCAAACTAAGATTTGGTCAACTAAACACAGCCAACACAAAATGTTGGTGCAAGTTGAATATTTAATTAAAATGTAAAGTTAAGAAAAATTTTCAAAAGTTGTACTGAAATCAACAAATTCTATTTTAAAATTTATTGTATGATTTTATTTATGAGTTTTTTTCTTTGAAAACTGCAAAATTATTAAAAAAATATATTTAGCTACAAAAATATATTAGTGTAGTCTACTGTGTACTGACATTTTGGGTACACCCTGTACCGATTGCTCCTTGGCAGTCTTTTGATTTTGGTCTCCTGCTCTCCTGCTGTGCTCATTTGCTATTCATTTCGATGCTGGCATGTCTTGACTTATGCGTATTACTGCAAATATCAATTAATGCATAAAACGTGCGTGAAATACTTAAGATTTTTTCACGCACCGACAACTGAGAGAGTAACCGAGATCTCCTTGTTTAGTATGGACTCGTACTGACCTTGGATTATCGAAGCCATATGGAGTATATGGCATATAAATATGGGTATTCCTGTGCACAGATAAGAACTTTCAGACAGTCGAAATAATTGATTTGCTGGCGATTTATGTGTCTGCTTTGGTAGAGATCCTTGAGGTCAAAGTCACGCACACTCAGTCGGAAGCTTAAGTTGCTATCAAGTTGTTATTATTATTGGTGTTGGTCTTGTGGTTGTTGTGGTGCTTGCTGTTGTTGTTGTTGAGGGGACTAGTGTGAGTGTGACATGAACATGACCAAGTGCAATATGTAAAGCATGCTTGGATGCATTTGTAATCACTTTGAGCATCATTAAGTAAATTACAAGCTGCCAACATCAACAGCACATTACTTGTAGATACATTTGTATCTTCAACAACAACCAATGGGCGTGGTGGGTGGTTGAATTTGGCTGGTTGTGTGTTAAAGCCACAGCTTGTGCGGTGGACCTACGCAAAGTGCTTAGAGTTTGGGTCGAGTTAAGTTATTTATGCGCCTGCCTCGACTATTTAATTTAATTCAAGTCTTTGACCACGAAACCGACCGTCCTCCTACTAAAAAAAAAATAAACAAAATGCTAAAATTAAGTGCCCGTCGAAGTGAAGTCATTCCGTTTCATTCCATGTCATTCCGTTCCATTCCGTCCCCTGTGGCACTTTAAACCAATATTTGTTCTGGTTGCCACGCCTCAAAAGAGCAAAAATGAAACACTGCGTTTTACGTTTTTGGCATTTCAATGCGTCCCTGCCACGCCTCTTCTTTGTGTCCCACTGCCCATCCCTCTCTCTTCCCCTCCTTTTCTCTTTGGCTGTCTGTGTTACTCATTTTACAGCTGGTAACGGTCACGTTTGTTTATTTGTTTGCTGGTAGCAAGTGGTTAGTTCCTTTTTCAGGGGTTCCAGGGCTGGATTCTGGGTTGGGGCTGCATATTTATAGCGCATAAGGTATATCATATGCTGCCCTTTCCCTTTCACTCTGTCTTTTGCTCTCTTTGTTTGAGTATTTATTATGCTGCTGTTGCTTTTGTCAGAAAATTCCTGTAGTTTTCACCTAAAAAATCTTGATTTATACAGTTACTTCTCACGACCTGTCTTTCAGACCACACGCATATCAATCCTCCCATCAATTTGAATCTTACAGATACAATTTCGTCTACCTTGCTGCGCAGCTGTATCTTGTTTAATAATGTCTCTGTTAAATTGCCAGCTAACATTTCACGAGCAGTTGGCTTTAATTAAAAAGGAAAGGTTTCTCAGCTGGCCAGAACCGAACGTTGCTAGTTCCACATACGCATATCAATTACGCAGACGATTAAGCCAAACAAACTGCCAACTGATTGCCAATGCATGCCATTGCCAATGCGAATAGCCAGCCAAGTCAAAGAAAAAGACGAACCCAAAGTCAAAAGCAAACTTGAATGCACTCAAGAAAATTCGTATACTTAAAGTAAGCAGTAAATTCGCCTCACGACTATAAGATACCCATTTTGTTCAAGTTTACCTCTAAATTGTTAGCCAAAACTCTAAAACTATTGCATACTTTGAGGTGGTCCCTTTGCATATGATCTAAAATCAGCTATAACTGCCAATATATACAACTAACTCACGTTTTCTTCCACTGTTACAAACATAACCAATATAGCCTTGCTACTTCATTACTGGGTATTAATAGAACGAAGCTGCTTCTAGTCTTCGTTGTGAACGTTGTCATCATTAGAAAAATTGCCGGCAATGGGTGAGAGAAGGAGTGTAAAGAGAAAGGAGGGTGAGAGGAAAAGGGGCAGCTGATGCCGCGTTACGCACACGAACTGTCAACTGGCTAATAGGCGCAAAAGGAAACTGGTTAAGAAAATTGCAGCCTTGATTGCATGTGACCACAGCGCGACACGCACGAGCTCCTGGCCTGCTCGATCGTTGGCCAAGTCGAACGCTTCCAAACGGGGCCTTAATTTGGCTTAAAAGGCTGACCAAATTGCTAGTCGAACAACAACACTATGCAAATGCGTCTCTGAGTGTGTTTGTGTGTATGCTGGCGTGCGTGATAATAATTTTCCAATTTCATGCAATTTAATTTCCGTTGTCATGCGCAAAAACTTTTCATGTTATTTTCATTTTCCTTTTACACTTGAGTTTTCACAACGTCGTTTAATTGTCATCATTTTTGAGGGGATATTGAACAAAGCGGTGAAGATTTAATTGCATTTTGTTGTTTAACAGTTAACTAACATCTTTCTAATCAACTGCTTATAAAGTTAGCATAAAATCCAAGATATTTGTTAGCCAATTGTAAAATGTTCCCAGACGACTCTTGTATATTGAACTAGATAGCTTTTGAGCCACGTGACTGCCGCTAACAATGTTTCTTTTTAGCCAATATTTCAACAATGTACACGTTAATCGCATTGCAACAACAGTCAGCAAAGAAGGCGCAGAAGCAGCACAGTCTGGCCAAGAGTCAAGTAACGAGCTGGAGGGAAAAACCAGTCACCCACTCGGACAGACCATAAAGTGGACAATTCATGGCTAGTTGGCATTGGCGGCAGTGAACACACAACACACACGAACAACAAACAAGAGACAACTTTGTTCCCACCTTGATCCCAATCAACCTTTGGTGACACTACCGACGACATCCTAAGTGTCCTCATCCACATCCTCATTGGGAACCGTTGCCGTTAACATGACTGCCGCATAGTTGGCCATATATTTTTTTGTGTTTCTTCTTTTTTTTTTTACTCTCAACTCAACTGAATTCGCCAATTAATTAAGCGGCACGAGAGAGAGAAGCAGTCGTGGTCCAAGGCATGTGCAGCTGCAACCACAACAACAACAATAGCTACAGAAACAACAGCAACACTGACAGCATCAAACTGCACAACAAATTTGCTGGAAATTGGCCATGGAGCGCATTCTAATTGTATTAGCCAAAAAGCACCGCAAGGCAATTATGACTGGTTGAGGACATTGTCGCCTGGTCATTTGGCTTCATGCCTTTAATTTCCGCACGCTTAGCTGGCGCCAGCACTAGCAAGAGATAGCAGGAAGTGGGCAGTGTGGGAAGAGCGCAGAGCAAGTGGGTCAGTATTAAAATTTCAGCAGAAAAACGCTAGAAGCCACTTTGGTTTACACATAAATAAATTACTAATAAAACGACTCTTAAAATTACTAGCACATACCCAGTAAAAACTATTTACATTTGCTTGTTTTAATAAACTCCTACTCCATAAATTTACAGGGTATGTGCTACAAATATTTTCATATTTTTGCTCAACGCCTGCGGCTGTCACTTACGTATGTGTGTGTGTAAGTCTGTTGACCAAATAATTTGCGGGAAAATTTTTAATTAAAATTGTTAATAAAAACACATTAAAAGACAATGAAAAAAGAGCAGAAAAAAAAATATGAAAACAAATAAAACGTTGGAGAAATTCAGCATTTTGCGAGTGGTGAAGAAAAACGCCAACTATTTGCATATAGAAAACAGCCACGTTCATTTGCATAGTGGCACATAGTAGTGTAGAAGTGGTAGCATTAGTAGTAGTAGTGGTAGTAGTGTACGTATTACTTTATAATTAAAGAAAAACTGGAAAACTTTCAAAGCAAATGTCTGGCAATGACGAGCACATCAGAAATAGCGAAGCTGTTAATGATGATATTTTGCAGTCGGCAAAACTTTTTTAATAAGTTTGTCAAAAAGTCTGGCAAATGTGCCACACACACACACATAGACGGGTAGAGGAGTAAGAGCATGATAGAGGGAGAGGCACAATAAGTTGGGCTGTCAAGCAGCACATAATAAAGATCCAAGCATTGCAGGTTGGCATTTGGCATTAGGCAATTTCAACCATTTTCATAGTTGCAGCTGCACTAACAGCACCGCAACAACCGCAGCAAAGAGTACATTAAATCCATGTAGTTGACCTTTAACACCTACACGAAACACCTACCAGAGTTTTATGAGGTGGGCAACGAATTTAACAAATTGCTCTCAAAGCAAATAAGCAATCAACATAAATTGCATTTCATTTTGTATTTCGCTTCTGGCCAGACATAAATTTTAAGCGAATTTTTGTGTTTATCTAAACAAGATGTATGGATGAGTTAACAAAGCTAGAGTGCAAAATGCGCAAACTGCTGGCAAATATAATTAACGTCTTGTGTAAATATTTAAAATGTGCAACATAAATTGCTTGTTTTGATTACGTTACGTGAAAGCGAAAGAATTAAGCAAGTAAATTTAAGTAATTAAATAAGATTTCGGTTCAAAGTTCAACCCCAACTCAAACCAAGATAAGAAGTCTCAGCTGTAAGAGCATAAAGGATTGTTTTTATATGCAGTACAAAGTTGATGTTTATCAAGTGGCGTCGGTGGTGTAATGGTCAGCATAGTTGCCTTCCAAGCAGTTGATCCGGGTTCGATTCCCGGCCGACGCACAAATAAATTTTTTTTCTCATTTCTTTTGCTTTTTAAAATTGATAGTCATTTAACGCTGTTCATTGATCATATTTTAATTCGTATATTAAATGATTGATGCGTAAATTACCTTATTTCCTTTATCTAACGGCGTTTCTGATTTGCTGCTTTGCATTTTAAATTGTTAATTGTTGTCGGTCAAATCAAAAAGTTTGCCCAATACACAAATTATCCATTAGAGGGGGTATTATCATTCAGGGCGATTAAACGTTTATCGATTGACATTGTTGGTGGTCCCCCCGCTTCAGTCCCTCCCTTCCTCTCTCTCTCCCCCTCTTCCTCTATCTAGCTGTCTTCCTCGCTGCTTGTCAACGCTGTCAACATAATTAACGGCAAATGTCTGCGTCTGGCGGCAAAAGTCTCACGGCATGACAAGAAGCTATGCCATATCTGACGATGAGCTTCCCAAAACTGATGCCACCGCCACACGGAGGTCGACCCCTGTCTGCTCCCCACCCCTTCCCTCCCTACTCTTTCCCTTCCCTCCCTCTTTGTGGTCCTGCAACTAGTCGTATTGTAATTTCTACGCATAATTACACAAGTATGCGATGCCTATGCAAATGAGGCGTGGCAACGACTCGGCGCTTCCTGGACTTGGGGCGTCGTGTGTCCCATTATTTGTTGGTTATTTATATGTCGGGTGATTACGCGCAATTAATGCATCAATGCTAGTTATTGAATATTGAATACTAATGACTTGTGCCACACGGTGTGGCATCCACAACATATAATTGCACTCGTAAATTGCAAAGTCAGCGAAATGCTTAAGAAATTGCAATGACTGCGCTCTCCAGGGGAATTGGAGTAGGAGAATCAGAGTAGGAGCATCGCTGTAGGAGAATAGTCAACAGAGTAGGCGCTTCATCTCCTTGTCTAGCCATTTGCCATTGCCATTGCGGTCGTCATTCCGTGCAGACGTTTTCCAGACAGCAGTTTGGTCGCCCTGTGGCCATATCTCAGTGTCATAACGGACAGTGCTGACAGTAAATAATCCATCAATAATTGCATCTTCTCACTGGCTGACATCAAGTTTTTCCGGTTGCCGCATTCCGTGGAGGCTGGCTAGACACTAACCATGGCCCAAAGACCATGGTCATAGCCATGTTCATGCTTTATGTCAATTGTGTTGACATTAATCATGGCAGTTTTGATTGTGCTACGTCGAGTACTGCTCAAAACTGGCCACCCAAGGGTTAAGGCACCAGAACTAGAACTATCAAGTTTGCGACAGGTTGTCGATAACCAGTAGCAGACTGGAAGAGCTACTCCACTCAGTAGTCTCATTTGATACTGGACAAATAGTTAATTATGATCTCAAGACATCGGGCAAGTTGTCATTATTTGAAATATCAGCGATTTGTTAAGTTACGATGGGATTATTATATCATAGATAGCAACTAATAAATAGTATAGTATATTAATTTTAGTTTTATTCAAAGTCGCATTAACAAGGTGCAGTCAAATGAACCGATTTATATTGCCCTTAAGTTATTTGCGTTAAAGAAATAAAGCATTTAAAATCTAGTCCCAAATCCAGAGTTTAACATGCCCTTCACTTAACCTAAGCAATTTAAACACTTCGTAGTTACTCGCACTTCTTAATTCCCATGCAAACAGAAGCTGACAGTTTCCTTAGTCTGACTGTAATCTTGGCGGTAAAGAACTGTAAACACTCAGTTATTTACACACATGTCAGTAAAACACACACACGCACACACTCACATTCCCACACACACACACACACGCGAAACAAATTGTTATACACTTGATGTAGTTTGTTTATATTTATTTATGTTAAATATTGAAGTGCATATGAAGCCACTAAAAGAGAACGGCTCTTGAGAGCTGGGCCAAGCCTTTTCAGGTCAGCTAATGGCTGCATTTCGATGTAACAACAACAAAACAGCAGCAGCATAAAGAGGTGCAACAACAACAACAACAACGATTCCACAGAGAACTTTTACCGTAAAAGTGGATTTTCTTTTGCGCCATTTTGCGGCATTTTACGTTTCTTTCGTGGTCGTTTGCCTGCATGGCTTTTATTTACGTTTTGCTTCACACAAAACTCAACTCGTAGTCCCCTTTAAACCCTCCCCCAACCCCACCACTCCACCGCTCTTAAGTCGTCCTGCACAAAGTGGTGCTCGTGGCGTCTTCCATCCGAAAAAATGTTTGTAACCAACCGACAGGTAGCGCCAGGAGGCTGCTTTCCCAGCCAAGCGGGCTATGCATTTGGGTCAGGGTTCAGCGGCAGACGCAAAAGAAACTCGAAGCTGACATACAAATGTCGAAGAAATAAACTACTTGAGTGTGTGTAGGTGTGTGTGTGTGTTAGTGTGTGTTTCTGTTTGCGTTTGCAAGTGGCTAATTTTTCAATTTCTTTTTAAATCGCGAGCTTTGTGTGGCTTGAGCTCTTTTGATTAAGTCTCCAATACTTTGAGCTTACTAACACTAGAAACAAGTGCTCAAAAGATCCTAAAGAGACCTAGTTAATGGCTGTTTTTACTACAAAATAATTTAAATTCATGAATTTTCAGTACACGACTCTTGTAACTGATAAGACAGCTTCCAATACAAACATTCCTTCATTTCTAGAATATGTAGATTAAATTTAGTTAGAGTATTACGAACCCCTTTATCAAGTGGCGTCGGTGGTGTAATGGTCAGCATAGTTGCCTTCCAAGCAGTTGATCCGGGTTCGATTCCCGGCCGACGCACAGTTCAATTTTTTATCAATTTCGTTTATAAATTTTATATTTTCTTTAATAAATAACAAGATGTTAAGTAGATAAGTAGATCTTAGAAGGCTTAAGTACCTTAAGTTTGCCATATCAGTCTACAGCTTATAGCACAACATTAAATTAATTGATCTCTCATGGTCAATTCTAACAATCTCGCCCACATTAAAGTAAAGCCGTAACAAGATTTACAGTTCTATGAGTATACTCAAGTTAAGCCCATCGTAAATAGCCCAGGGGCGTAGTTGCAAAACTAATCCGCGCTATTGAACAGGAATAACAACAACTGCAACCCCAACAATCAAATCAGCCAATCAACTGTCGATTACTTAAGCCATTTTCAATCAACACGGCGGCGCCAGCGCTTACACCCACACACATGCAGCCACACACATTCAAAGCTAACCACAAGCGATTTACAAATCTCAAACGCACAATAAACGCAATTACAAGAGAGCACGAGCGAGAGCAAGAGAGAGATTGGGAAAGTGGCAATTGAAGAGTGTTTGGAAGTCATAGAAATTGCCAGACCGTTATGTGTGTGACCGCAGGCAGCAGTACAACGATTCAAAAGGAAGTGAATGCCATGCAAAATATAGGGAAACAACGAGGCGTATACGCAACGCAAATTGCCAGCACATTCCGTCAATCAATCAATCATAGTTTATGCATGCCGACTACACCAAAGCGATTCAAGAAAACAGAACTCCCGATAAGTGGAACATTTGCAATGCCAAAACATGCGATAGACACATAATTATTTCCACCGAAAAACTAATCTAAGCCATAGTTACACAGATACAGATACAGATTCGGCTACAGATACATATTCGCAATTGTGGGTCTCTGACAAGTTGGCAAAAACTTGGTTTCAATGCATAATTTATGTCATATTACCCACAACTGCAACTGTTTGATTGGCAACTAAATTTGTGCTGCATGAATCACATAAATACTTGCAAATTGATTGCCACAGATAGAATAACCAGACAATAAACCAAATATTCCAACTCGTATCTCGAAGATGCAAATCTCTCGAATTGCAAGCAACTGACAACCGAGTGACACCGCAGAAGCTGGCATTTGAAATCGGAATATCAATTCGATATTTGTATCTCATGACAAAATATGAGATGCATTCTGAGATACACTCTGCTTGGATAAAACTGGTGCACAGCTGTCCAGTTGTACAATTCAGTGATGGCTTACAACTTTAAGCAACTTCAAGATGCTACGCTTTCTTCTGTAACTCGTAAAGTCCACTTCCGGTTTTGTTTTGATACGTTTATAAGTGGATTTACTGGGTTGTTGTAGGCGTGTTGCTGTTGTTTTTACAACTCCCTTACAACTTTCAGTTTCATTATGTCATTGTCTTTAACATTTACCGCCCTCTATTTTCCAGGGCACATCCCAAACTTGTCCCGGTGGTAAAATAAAGTTACAATTTTTATAACGATTTCAGTTTTTTGTATTTTGTTTTTTCTTCATTTCTTTTCAGTTTTTTTTTTGTTGCTGGCTATTTTCTCATTGTTTCTGTGTGCGCTCCTTTATCCCCAATTCATCTGTTTTGCATATTTCTTTGTTATGTTTGTTGTATTATTTTCATTTTTCTCTCGCTGCTTTTCTCTCTCATTGTGATTGTGTTACATAATCTCCGTCTGTTTGGGTTGTAAAGAAAATCTGCTGAAAATTTATGCAAATAACTAGAGTTTGTGCTTTAATTTGAAAGGAACTGAACTGTTGAGTGTGACCTTCGCATTAAAGTTGGCCAAAAGTTGGAAAAAGTTAACAAAAAGCGATGGCTGGACGGTGGAAGTGGCAAATAACAAATGTAAATGTGCAACTGAAATTCTTATAAGTGAAAATTCTCAACGTGGAGAAAAAGTAGAAAGAAATCGACTATTACATACCCTAAATAAAAGCATAATAAAACCATCTACTACTTCTCAACTCGAGCAGTTTCTCTGGAAATTGATTAGACTGGCTAGTTTTATATACCCTTTCATTGTAGTCACTCAAATACAACACTCAGTTGCAGATAAGCTAAGCACCTTGTCACTTATGAAAATTGTAGCACACTTTTGACAAGATTTCATATCTGTGTATCTGTTTGACTTATTTAAACACATGTCTACACATACGATTTTGGCCAAGATATGTTGAGTATTTAAGCCAACTTGTTTGTTTTAAATTATGAGAAAAGACTTCTGCTCCGAGTTTATTTTCAGACGTCATAAACTTACGCATTGTATATAAATTGTTCGAAATTGCCGATAAGCGACCTGATGGATTTGATAACTACACAGTAGATAACTAAAGCAATATAAAACAGTTATTGGCCAGCTATGGCCAATGCTTTGTGATTCACTGGAAACAATTGGAAAGTTGGTGGCAATAAAAACTATTTCATTTCCAATTCATTTGGCAAAAACAACAATTTAATTCTAGGAAATTGGCTTTTAGAATGCAGTTTAAGAATGTTATGACTTTTTGTAACTTTTAATCGTAACACAAGTAATTCACTCAATTTGTGAGTCATTAAAATCACAGTGACTTTGAACTTACATTTGATCAACGTAGTCTATTGGGTAGATAAGACTTAACACTGATACTGATGTTGTTGGGCAGCTCAAGAGCCATGTAAACAGAATATTTGACAAACGAGCTCTAGGTAAGCTATCAGGAAGAATAAAAAAAATAGAATAAGAATTTCAGTTCAGTTAGCGTGACATTGTAGATACGCTACAATAACTAATAAGTATTAATAAAAAATATTGCTGAAAGTAATACCAATTTTGAGTTTATTTAACTTCCTTGCACTGATAACGTTTAAAGTGACCCTTGAGTAAATTCTACTATACATCCCAACATTATCTACGACTTTTAGAGTACAAATTTTGAAAGGAATACTTTCAAGTGCCGACAATAACACTGAATTGTAGCTGACTGTAAGTAACAAGTTTTAGTCTTAATTTGTTAGCCAAACTTACAAGTATGAGGAATATGCTTACACCGACTGGAATAGTCCTTTTGCTGTGTCTATGCCTAACAGCAGCTGAGTTGAGGGATTCGGTGGTTAGTCGCAATAGTCCACGTCAATGCTACAGCTGCGAAGGAATCAGTTGTCAGCGTACAACGCGTCAAAATGCGACTGTGACCTGCACTGATCTGCTGGACATATGTGTGACTGTCTATGAGGACTGTAAGTTTAGAAGTAACAAGCACCTGTGTGATAAATATTAATGCCTTGAGGTTTACAGTCAAGGTCAGTGAGAGAGGCTGCCTCTCGAAGATTTCCCTGGAGGGCAAATCCAAGTGCGAGGGGAGGGACAAACAGTGCCAGAAGTGCAACGGACAATTGTGCAATAATTTGGGACGCATTGACTTTCGTTGCATTCAATGCAGTGGCTCAGAGGTGAGGCTAACAATAGTGGTAATAAAAGTACAGAAGTAACAGAATTTCACACAGGATTCTAAATGCAATTCCGACGGCGACGTGATAAAACCCTCCCAGTGCCTAGCGCCCACTTCAAGTAATTCCTACTGCTACGTGAAGTCTGAGGGAGCAAATCTACAACGCGGCTGTGCCTTGAGTGTAAGGGAGCAACAAGCCTGTCTGACCGACGAGGATTGCAGTCTATGTCTGCCGGAAAATGCACATGAATCGGGTGCCTGCAACAACTACTTCAAGTCTGGAGCGGCACAGGGCAAGCAACTATTTGCTCCATTACTGGGAATCCTCTCGTTGATGGCTCTACGAGTGCTGCAATAATTTAAATGTTTACCTTAAATTAGTCACAAAATAAATGCTATCACAAACGAAGTAAATCACAAATTTCACTTCTGGGGTTTTCTGCTTATCGCCGGGGGGAAGATAATTGGTCAACACGTGATTGGCTGGACAAAGGCAAAAATACCGAAAGCGAAATTTCAATAATTTACACAGCAATACTTTGGCAAATTAATTCGTATCTGATTATTTTATATTTTAAATGAAATAAACTGAATCATTTTATACATATTTGTTGCATTTTTAAACTGAAATAAAATTAATCATCATTTAATTTGGGAAGGCAAAAGTGAAATCAGAAAGAATTTATGCATTATCGATTTTTTAATTGAAATATTTATTGTTTGCTAGTTGGGGATGATTGGTTTAAAAGTATATTGTATATTGGAACCTCATAATAGTTCTTTAGTTAAATACGAGACAAAGAAACTTAAATAAATAAATGGGAGTGGATAAATTCGAGAATACGGAGTTCACCAAGGTTAAGAGACACATCAATTATTTAGCGTCACTTCATAAGATTTATTAACTATCTTTTGAACTATACATTGTGGATTTATTATAATCTAATAATGATTACTAGTACAGAAGTAAGTTTTTTAATATCCTTAGTTGAACAGCTTTAGATTCGCGTATGTCAGTATCAATATATACCAATGAATATACTAAACATTCAAAAGTTGAACAAAAGAATTACCAATACTTATAACATTATCTGTTAGCTATCAGTTATGCAGCTATATCTAAGCCAGGTGCTACAATATTTCCATCCCTCAAGTGTTTTTCCGCATATAACTGTCTTCGAGTGCACTTCAGATGCCGAACAGCGTATAAAAGCTGAAAGTATTGACAGTTCGTCTTACAGTAAAAGCCCTAATATGAAGGTTAAAGTAATTCTCAGTGCGTTGCTGTTGATCGGCTGCTCGACAGGATTTTCCAATGCGAATTCTATTAAAAGCTGCTACAGCTGCTATGGCATAAATTGTCAGCGAACTTCGGTGAACGAGGAGCAAAAATGCTCGGATTCTCTAGACTACTGTGTGACCATCTACGATCAAGGTATTTTCAACAATATATTATGTAATTAATTGTATAATTTTCTTGATTATTCCCTGAGCAGGTAAAGTGCTTTACATGGGCTGTTCCCTGGAGATTCCTGTTAAGCTGCGTACGCGTTGTGAGTCCCATTCTCATGAATCCTGCTACAAGTGCAACTCCGATCGTTGCAATAAAGTGGGCTCTCAGCATACTGCCTGCATTCAGTGCGATTCCAGCAAGGTATGATCTATCTATCTATTTATCTATCTATCTATCTCAATCTATTACGCTCTACAGGACTCAAAGTGTGCTGAAAGTGCTGACACCATACAACCGACTGTTTGCACTGCTTCTACTGCCTCCAACTCATACTGCTATGTGAAATCCTCGGGTTCACGCAGCAGTGTTGTTAGGGGCTGTTCTACTACTGTTAAGGATCAGAAACTCTGCCTAGAGGATGCCAACTGCCAGTTGTGCTCACCTGGAGACATTCATGGCTGCAACCGAGTAAACATTTCCACCGATTCAAATGCTGGCAATCGTTTTATTCGCTTTTTGTAATAGGTTGTCAGATGGCTCCAATAAATAATGTATTTTAGGAACAATAAAACAATTATCTTTTTATCAAACTATGTGGGTTTTTCTCTGTTTATTTCGAAAATGTGAAGTAGAAAATATATCAAGAATCTAATTTTGTATTCATAGGTTTTTATTACTATAGAAAACTATTGCATAGAAATGCACATTGCATACAATTATTAAAGCCTTTTCGCTATTTGTTTAACTGATAATCGTCAAACTTTATGCTAATCTAATGCATTTATTAGATTACAATCTTTCTTAACCTTTAGTAAAGTGTTTAAAAAATTATAGAAATTTTGCTACATCCTGACTCATCAGAAACTTTATGTAAAATGCA
Organism: Drosophila dunni; assembly: GCA_018152125.1. Lineage (NCBI taxonomy): Eukaryota > Metazoa > Arthropoda > Insecta > Diptera > Drosophilidae > Drosophila > Drosophila dunni. The sequence continues at coordinate 7,309,706 of JAECXC010000339.1, read as the reverse complement.
GAACTTAACCGTGTGATATTTGCCACTAATCACACACTGCTGATTAGCAATGACTAGCACAGGAAAACTTTTTAAAATCATTGTTCAGCAATTAATCCTAGTATTCCTATTTTATTATACCAAATTAGCACTGGCAAAGAAACTATTGGCAAATGTACCTATAATACATATTCAATACATCGGTTTAACCATTTCAGAGTCACGTTCCCATCGCTAGCCGATCATTGTTAAGCACCGTGAAACATTCCATAATCAATATTAGCCTATTTATTTACTTGTGACTAGAGGCGACTTAGTAAAACAATTATTAAAGTGCATAAACAAAATAAACCAAATTGTCAATTGATTACACAATTGGAAAGAGTAAACAAACAAATGCGACAAATGACACGACTAATGTGCACTGTGCGGTTATCAAAGAGCTTGACTTTGTTGTATCTACAGATACAGGTACCACTTGATCAAATGGCTTTGGGGGACCGCACCGACTAATCAGGAGCTACAAGTTGTTTGTACACTTGACTTCATATTAACTGATGACTTTATCAAGCCAACTCTCAAGTACAGCTGAGTTTATATAAAGTGTTGTGAGTTGTGCTCATCAATGTCTTTCCAAATGCCAAAAGAATCAGTACCAATGTCGTTGAGCAGGAAATGCACAGTGCTCTGCGTGTTGTGGCCATTGTTACAGGCAACTTTGGTCCTTTCATCGGAGTCCTGTCTGTACTGTCGTGGCATTAACTGCCAGAGGAGTAGCTACCAGGCCACAGAGCAGTGTGTGGATCAGTTGGACTCATGTATTAGTGTCTTCCAAGGAGGCATGATTCAGGCACAGGGCTGTCTAGAGAAGTTAGAAAGCAGCTGGAAGCAACAGTGTAGAAGCCAACACAATAATCAAGTTCAATGTGAGATTTGTGTGACCAACAAATGCAACAATGTGACATCCAATCAGCTCTCTTGTTTACAGTGTGTGGACACTGAGGTTAGTAAGAAGCTATAATTCTAAAAAATCTATCTAAAGTTATTCCTTTCATAGGATGAACGCTGTCGCACTGCACCGGAGGAAATCACTCCACAGCTCTGTGGAATAGCTCACAGTGGACGAAATCTTTGTTATACCAGCATCAAGGATCAGATTGTGGAACGAGGTTGTTCGCTGACGTTGAGAGAACAGCAATCTTGCCTATCCGATGTCAATTGCCAGCTGTGTGATCCCTTGGAAGTATCCAAATGCAATAATCATTTGATTGAGGAGACTGTAACCACAGTAACACCAGCTACTAGTACAACTTCGACAACAAGTTCAACTTCTAGCTCTACTTCTAGTAGTACTAGCAGCAGTACTAGCAGCAGTACTAGCAGCAGCAGTACTAGCAGCAGCAGTACTAGTAGCAGTACTAGCAGCAGTACTAGCAGTAGTACGAGCACTACTTCGACGACCGAGGCACCAACTTATCCGCCTACCAATCCAACTACACCGAAACCCAACAGTGCCACAAGTCTTTGTGTTAAATACGCTATTGGTCTGCTGGCTATTTGTCAGCTTGTTTTTAGTTTTATATAATAGTAATAAATAATTCGGGGAAATACGTTGGGTTAAGTTTTATGGCTTTGGGTTCCCACGACCTTCCCTCTATCACAATAGCAACGCTAATCTAATAATTACTAAACGATTGTTCATGTTCATAAATAACATTAAAGCCTATAGCAGAACACTTAAGAGCTGTTCAAGCTGATCAAAATAGGTTCCTGATTTCGTTTAGCAACTTCAAAAAATAAATGTAAGTAGAAAAAAACACATGGTGCTGCAAAGCTCAAAAAACCCGTAAGCTAAATTTAATTTTAATGGAATAGTAGTAGCAAAATTAGCTTAGGTCACAGCGTTCCATAGTCCACACATTTCCCCGAAAAAAAAACACAGAGTTAATGCAATCTTTAACAAGATTAAATTAGATTAGAGAGTATTATGAAATTGTATGGGAATTCGACCACATTTGGGCACCTAGTAACACCAATAAACTTAATAATGGTTAAAAAACTGTGTAGCAAATTTAAGCAAATTTTATTGACCGATATCACATGCCAAACTTATCAAAAGATAAGCCGCAGTGCAATGGAATGTCCGATGAACTGTGTCACATCCCAATGCATTTCCTAAAAGGTTTAGTATGCAGTATAACAATAAAATTGGCCCTAAAATTTTTTTGGATAGCTTCTATATAACACATTTGTGCACTTAGATCAGACCTGCAATCGTTATATTACAGGGTTATCGTAACCTTATCTCATCTATTTGCCAAAATGACGAAAATCGAACTACACGAGTATAAACGTGTTTTGGGACAAATTCTGTGATTATACACATACGACGCCTTTCGGCTTATCAATCGGAATTGTTATTGCTTTTTATGTTAATTCCCAAAGTTCAGGGTAGTCGATATAGTCGGGTATACTATGTGGTATATTCGGTGTACTAGCTGTTATAAATAACGGCGAATCGAAATTCGCTTTATCGGACGTTCGACAACAGTGTCATATAATCATAGTCGTTATTATAAGGCAATAACGTTGCTTCGACCAGCAGAATGATACGACTATCAAAAAAGTCTATAAAAGTCGCTGCCAGCCTAGCCACAAAATTAGTTACCCGATTCCAATTAAGTTGGTAATACGCGTCGGGTAAAAAGCCCCATCGATCATGAGACTGACTACAGCAGGAGTAGCTCTGCTACTTCTGGTATTATATACCAATAATCCAATTGGTAGGTTTAACCCAAAAGTGATTCATAAGGATAATGGATGGTTAAAGTGAAGTGTGGATAAAAACTGGAACTAAAAATAAACTGCCAATGAATGAAACGATATCAAAATATGTTGAAAAGTTAATGAAAAGAAAAATACTGAAACTTGAAATATGGTCTAAAATAAAGTGACTTTTAAAATATGTACAACAAACATGATTATGCAGTAATGCTAAATTTTCATTAAGTGATTAAAAGAGTTCCCAAAAGTGTTTGAAAATTATTCATTTGCGTGTTGGTTTTCAATTTGGTATTTTAATAAAAACAAATATTATAATCAAGCGGATGTTATATAAGATAACGCTTATGATTCATTATGGTTTTTTTTATTTAATTATTTATTGCTTATCTGTGTGCTGGACTGTCATTTAAACTCAAAGTGAACTCCTGAATTTTACCATTAAATTGATCCAAAATGTGTTCGATTTATCGGCTATCAAAATGAAAAATATGAATATGCAGTGTTTAATTTGATCTTAGCAAAACTACCTCACAATTATATTAATTTGTGTTTAAATCGGAAAACATTCTTTAATTCAAGTGGATTTATTTTAGGATTAGATTTTGCACTTTGACTTTCTAGTAGATTTTTTGGATTGCAGGTGGTCGCTTATCTGCCGAACATAGATTTATTGAAACTGATATAAGCAGTTTATTACTGACTTTGGAAAGCATCCAATGAACATTTTTAAAAATAAAATTGTGCTTATATAATCGCTAATATACACATGTGAACTTAAGGCTAGTTCCAGCAATTAAGTTCATGCTGATTATGTGGGTATATTAGATGTTGTAAAACGATAGTGCGATTAAATAGCCGACCATAAATAACAAGGCAATTGCTCTAGCGATAAAACTTGCCGCAAGATTAGCACCTAATAACTTTAAATTCTTTAGGTGCTAGGCTAAAAGATACTCTGTACTACAGTGAATTATGTCCTCGACTAACACACATTTCTATAAAATTCGAGTTGATCTGAATTTAGTGCGCATACTACGAACAATTTGACTATCTTGGGCACTATCTACAAGACTTACGGTGAATCAATTTTCTCGGTTCGTCATCGTTTACAGGGTACAAAAAATTTAGATTGTGAAAGTACTTTACTTTAGATTCGATTGGCAATCGTACAATAATCACAAGCATGAGCTAATTTAGCACTGATTCTAACTCATTCAAAGTTTCATACAATTATTACCTATCAACTTTACTTCATAAAGGTAGAAAAACGAATTTCAATGCTTAAATTTGTATTTAAATTCAAATAGTATTTAATTTGAAGTAGAAAGTTCGAGTTGTGTATAATTTGCTTAGGAAAAAAGCTATTTTCGTTCTTTTCTATTTAAGTTCCTTAAGGACTAGGAGAAATTAAGTTCTTTACTGACTCATCATAAATATTTCTACAGATGCGTGGACGCACAGTTTTCACAACGGCCCCATAAATTGCTATAACTGCTCCAGCACCGAGCAGTGTGCGGCAAGTGCAGGATTGCTAAAGAAATGTGAGAATAATGATGCCCAAAGCTGCATAGCCATCGTAGAAAATGACATTGTCATTCGACGTGGATGCAGTGATAATCTGCAGGATTCTTGCTCCTTCCAACCATGTTACGAATGCAGATCGAATGGTTGCAACAACTTGAAGGATACCACGAAATTAGTCGAGTGTCTTGTATGCGATGCAGAGCTTGATGAAAACTGTGTCCATGACACGGAACTGATCAAAGACACTCGGCAGTGCAATGGACACTGCATAACAGCGCTCTATCCACGCACTGATGATGTGGGATCTCCCTTGGAACTAGTGCGTACTTGCCTCGATGATCTTGAATACGATGATCGCGAAGCCTGCATCGATGGCACCTTGGAGAATTGTGCTGCCTGCACCACGGCCAAGTGCAACAATGTGGAGATGGGTGTGCGTGGCAGTTGCAACTTCTGCACCGACAGCAAATGCGAGACTCTTAAGTCGGCTACGTGTCGTGCTGTGCCCGCAAAGGGTGAGAAGGAACAGTGTTTTATCCAGCTGGATGAGGCAGGTCAAATTTCCGATTACGGTTGCCTCAGTCAATTCAATGTTACCGATGTCGAAGTACTGCACAGCAGCAAACGCTTGTGGCTCTGCACCGGCGAGAATTGTAATGTTAAATCTGCTCTACCCACGATACAAGACTGTAAACTCTGCAATTCCCGAACTGACACCAAGTGCGCCATTGAACCAGCTGCAGTCAGATCTAATGACGAATGCTCTCATATTGTCAACACCGATTGTTATACACTACTCCGCGACGATGGACACACGGAACGTGGTTGCCTATCTAACCTAGAGGCTGAGGATTACTCGTTGTGTCTTAGCGGTAGCAATACCACCAAGTGCACCACCTGCCAAGGTGATAAATGCAACGTTGAGGTAAGTTGCTCTAAGATTAAATTAATTCCAATGGTAAAAATATTAATTTCTACTTATTAATTATTCGCAGATTCAACCCGAAGACCGTCTCACCTGTCATGTCTGCAGTTCCGCTGACGATGAGGGCTGTGAATTATCCCCTGATGCCGAATCTCTTTGCGTGGTGCATCGCCCTGGTCAATTGTGTGTATCCGCCTTGGATCTAGACGGCAATACAATTCGTGGCTGTGGTGATACGCTGAGCTGTTCGAGCAGCGATCACACCGATTGTCAGACTTGTTTGGGCAAAAACTGCAATACGGTCAACCTGCAGCGACGCGCTGATGGTCAACCTGGTGTGTGGGGACAGCAGCTGCCTCTGACCTGTCGCAGCTGCAATGACACTGCTGCCTGTGAGTCTGGTGCCGCAACAGATCTTGTCTGTTCTGGCAAGGATGAGTACTGCATGACTGTGTTTGATGCATCCGGAAAGGTACAGACTCGCGGCTGCAGTCGATATGTGGAGAGTACTTTCAGCGCATACTGTGATGCTAACGATGGTAAATGCCACAACTGCAACTCGAATAGTTGCAACACCGCCACATCACTCGAGAGCTACACGAGCTGCATCTACTGCCGGTCGAGTGTCAATGGAAACTGCATTGCCGATGCCACAGAAGTCGCCACTAGGCGTAAGTGCAATGGCAAGTGTATGACTGCCATGAGGCCCTTCAATGGAACCGATGTTTCCGAATTGGTCAGAGGTTGCCTGGATGACAAGGAACCAGCGGATCAGTCGATCTGTTCCGCAGGCACCGACAAAAACTGTGTGTCCTGCGAGGGAGATGCATGCAATGTGCACAAGATTGAGATTGAATTGCTCAGCTGTTATGTCTGTAAGGAAGACTGCGAGGACCCAGGAATGGCTGTGTGCCTCAATTATAGTCCCACAGATCGTTGTTACTCCCAGTATGATGACACCGCATCAATTGTAGCAATGGGCTGTCGTTCCTCCCTTGACAACAGTTTCATCGATAATAACATTGAAAATTTGCATTTCTGCGAAGGCAACAACTGCAATTCGTTCGACAAGCAGCCCAAGATCAATAAATGCTCTGTCTGCTCTTCCTTGGATGACGAAAACTGTGCTGTCGATCCTAGCAAGATCGTCGATTATCATACCTGCAATGTGCTGCCCAACACTGGCTGCATGACTCGTGTGCATTCCGGTGAGTTAACCCCTTTTATACTCCCTCAGAGTGTCCCAGAAAAACGTCTATCCTAACTTAAATAGTTCCTGAGAAGCCTTTTACTTCTATTTTACCAACACTGTTTTCTTCCAACCTTTCAGACGGCTCCACGCAGCGTGGTTGTGTCAGCAGCTTGGCCACCAGTTTGCTTAGGGCTTGCCTGAAGGGCGAGGGCAACTGCGAGGTGTGCGAGGGGGATATGTGCAACAATAACATATATCCAGCTGATCGCAGACAATGTCAACGCTGTAACTCCAAGGATGATCCCACCTGCGAGTCTGCGCCCAACGCTGCAAGCGTGTGTCTTCGTTATGATGAGTCCCAGGGCTGCAGTGCCAAGTTAGTGAATGGCGCCACCTATCGGGGTTGTCAGACGGAGTTCATTTGCGATGATTCGGACAAACAGTACTGTCGTAACTGTGAAGGAGACAACTGCAATGTGGTTGATCTGCAGATGCTGAACATTGGATACCCTGGAAAGTGGGTGACTCCACCAATTAATTGCTATACCTGTGAGGGAGCTGACTGCCAGGGCTCCAGTCTGGGACCCCTGCAGAAGTGCGTCAACAACAACGATCAGAACTGTGCCACAGTCTTTGCCACCAACGGAGACGTTATACTCAGGGACTGTTCCGACAAATTGTACAACCACACGGACTTAACCCAGTACTGCGATGAGTCGCCTGAAAGTTGCAAGTTCTGCAAGTCATCGGCTTGTAATAATGCTAGAACCATGGACACTTTCGTGGACTGTCTGTTTTGCGATGGTACTGACCAAGCCTCCTGTGTTCGCAGCGTGGGCGACATTACACGAAAAGTCTCCTGTCATGGCAGCTGCTTCACTGGACTCTATCCGCGTTCCAAGGTGGAGGTAGACTCTCCCCTGGAGCTCGCTCGCGGTTGTCTCGATGACCTAGAGTTGGATGATCGCGAGGCTTGCTCTGCTGGCATGCTGGACAATTGTTTGGCTTGCACCGGGTCAGCCTGCAATAAGGAGGATGTGGTAAAGGATCGTCTCAGCTGCAACTACTGCGCCGATGCGGATTGCAAGGAAGTCAATGCCTTGACCTGCGTCTCCTACCGCAACAACGATCAGTGTTATATTCATGTGGGTGACCGTAAGATCGAGAGTATGGGATGTGCCAGTGATTTGGAGAGCAGCTTCTTCCAAGCGAACCGACGCGACCTTCATCTCTGCAGCGGCAACAACTGCAACACCAAGGACGTTATCAATGAGGCTGGCTTTTCGTGCAGAACCTGCAACTCCACCACTGAACCAAACTGTATTGCTGGGAATTCTGCCGCTGCTCCTGCGTGTCAGCACTACCTTTATCCCGATTGTTACACGCACATCACAACAGGTAAGATCGCAATCATTAACGTCCTTACAAAGGAAATCTTTTAGACTTGTCTTAGAGTTATTGTAATACTTTTCTGCTTGCTACCAACAGATGGCGTGGTGGTGCGTGGCTGCCTAATGGACACAAGCGACGAACTCTTCGATGACTGCACGAGCGGAACAAGTTCCACCTGTAAGGTTTGCAGTGCAAACAACTGTAACAATAAAGTTTACCCCTCGGGTTGGCAGAGCTGCCTGCGCTGTGACTCCAACAACGACGCGGACTGCGAACAGAAGCCCGCGACCTACGCCAGCTATTGTCCCTACTACGAGGCAAGCGATGCCTGTGTCACCAGCCTGGATAAGGGACGTACTCGTCGTGGCTGCCGTTCGGAAATGCAGTGCGATGAGAGCCAAGTTGGCAATTGTCGCGTCTGCGAGGGCAAGGACTGCAATACGATCAACTTGGCAGCCGGGTATGTGGGAGAGCCGGGCAAGTGGCAGGATTTGCCACTTAGCTGTCACGTGTGCACCGATGCGGCTAGCTGTGCCACTCTTGGCACCCCCACAACTTGTACTGGCAACAACAAACAGCTCTGCAGTACCGTCTTTGATGCGACAGGTAAGGTGACAGCGCGTGGCTGCAGTGATACCATCCTAAATGACCATGGCAGCTACTGCGAGGATAACGATGGCAAATGTCAGCAGTGCAAATCGAATGGCTGCAACAATGCCCAGAGCGTGGAATCTTACGTCGATTGTTACTACTGTGATGCCGAAGTGGACCCTACCTGTGCCTATGGAACTCCCAAACAGACTCGCAAGTGTCAGGGAGGCTGCATGACAGGCATGTATCCACGTAGCTCCTCAGCGGACTCGGCGCTGCTGCCGACCCGTGGCTGCCTGGACGATCTGGAGTCGGCTGATCAGCAACTTTGCTCAGCTGGAGATCACAAGAGCTGCAAGGCCTGCTCGGGAAGCTTATGCAATGGAGGGGACATCTTGGAGACGGCGCAGGAGTGCTACCATTGTACGACGGCGGATTGTGTTGATATGGAAACCGCCAAGTGTGTGGCCTATAAGGAGAAGCTTCAGTGCTTTACGGCCTGGGAGGATAACAACATAGTGCACATGGGCTGTGCTAGTGAATTTGAGACACATGTCATCGATGAGCTGATTGCCCAGAAGCGTGTTATTGTTTGCGATGGCAAGAACTGCAATGATCCCAACAAACCTAATCAACCCAACACCTGTCAACAGTGCAGCTCCCTGAACGACACCAAATGCGCCACAAATCCCAATCAACTGATGTCTACCGATATCTGCAGCCAGCAGCCCTACACTCAATGTGTTACCCACATTGATGCCGCCGGCGTTACAACCCGTGGTTGTCTTTACGATCTAGAGAGCACGGACTTTACTGGTTGTCTGTCCGGTAGCTCAAATCTCTGCGAGGTCTGCACCGGCACCAACTGTAATGGTCTGACAGTCTTTCCCGCCGATCGCCGTAAATGTCATCAATGTGACTCGAAGAGCGATCCCCTTTGTGCCACTGCTCCCAACAGCGGCAGCGTTTGCCCTATTTACAAGGAAGACGAAAGCTGTGTGACAACACATCTCGATGGTGTCACCTATCGCGGTTGCAGCACCAGCTTGACCTGCGAGGATCCCAGCGACACAAGCACCTGTCGAGTGTGCGAAAAGGATAATTGTAACACAGTTGACCTGGAACGTCTGAATGTGCATGGTCACCCTGGAATCTGGCAAGAGACACCCATTAAATGCTTGGCCTGTGCCAATGCAGAGGATTGTAAGAACGGTGGTGGCAGCCTCAAAGAGTGTACGGGTAACGACAACTGTGTTACGGTCTTCGATGCCTCCGACGCTGTGACTTCACGCAGCTGTTATTCGGCATTGGACAACACTGGCGCCAGTTATTGTGATGAGCACCCCGAAAGTTGTCCTCGCTGCAATTCGAATGGCTGCAACTTGGCCGATACACTGAAATCCTATATGGAATGTCTTGTCTGCGATTCAGAGTCGAATTTGGATTGTGTCGATGACGTCACCAAGGTCACAAAGACACGTCAGTGCTACAAAGGTTGTATGACCGCATTCCGTGCTCTGTTTGATGAAACCACCAATCCCAGCTATGCGCTAGTCCGTAATTGCCAGGACGATATGGAAGCAAAGGACAGCGAAACCTGTGAGTCAGATAAGCTGTGCAAACAGTGCAACAGTGACAAGTGCAACAAGGACGATATTGTGACTGATCGGCTAAGCTGTCTCACCTGCGAGGGTGACTGCCAATCTCCCAAGCCTGCGAGTTGCGCCACCTATCGGTCGGATGATCAGTGCTACATTAAGTTCAACGAGTACCGAAGCGTAGAAAGCCAGGGATGTCTTAGTAAGTTCAGTAACGACGACATCTACCTGCTGAAGCGTTCACAGCGTCTGAACACCTGCGAGGGCAAGGACTGCAATACAATGGATTCTCTGCCAGAATCTCAGACCTGTGTACTCTGCAGTTCCCGCACCGATCGCAATTGTGCCGTCAATCCCGACAGTGTCACAAGCTCCACAAGCTGTCAGCTCTTGGGATTGCCAGAATGTTATTCTCGTGTCTTGGACGATGGCTCCACGGAGCGTGGTTGCCTCTCCAGTCTAGAGGATGATCAATTCCTGGGTTGCTACAATGGCACAGCCACTGGATGCTCATCCTGCCTGGGCGAATCCTGCAACAAGCAAGTCTACCCCACAGATCGCACCTCATGCCACATTTGCAACTCGGACAGCGATGTCAACTGCGAGTCTTCCCCCAACAGTCTCTCTGTTTGCCCCATCTATGCACCTGGAGACAGCTGTGTGACCAACCTACGTGGTGGCATCACCTACAGAAGCTGCGCCAGCTCCCTGAGCTGCGAGCCCAACAGCAAGAACTGCGTTTACTGCGAAGGCGAAGGATGCAATAAGGTTGATTTGTCCGTATATGACGATGACAATCATGGCAAGTGGCAGGATCTGCCACTGACCTGTCTGAGCTGCAAGGATGCCGAATGTCAGGGAACCAACATCGCCAGCGAACGCTGTGTGGACAACAACGAGCAGGACTGTGTGACCGTATTCAACGACGCTGGAGTTGTGATTCGTCGTGGCTGTGAGGATGCCATTGAGCAGGAGCAGGAGATAGCTACCTACTGCGGTAGCAATGTTGCGAAATGCCCAGCTTGCAAGTCAAACGACTGTAACAATGCCACAGCAGTAAGCGAGTATACGAGCTGCATCTACTGCGACTCCCAGAAGGATCTGACCTGTCTCTGGGATCCCACAAACGTCAAACACAAGCGTCGTCAGTGCAATGGCCACTGCATGTCTGCCCTTCATGGTGCCGAGGAGTCTGGCTTTGATATAATTCGTACCTGCTTGAATGACAAGGAGTCGGCGGATCAACAGAAATGTATCGACAACAAAGACGCCAACTGCGTGGCCTGCAAGGGCGAAGCCTGCAATACGGAAACGCTTCCTGCTGAGCGCACTAGCTGCTACCACTGCGAGAACGGAGATTGCGAGGACCCAACACCAAGAGTTTGCGATATCTACAAACCCAATGATAGCTGCTTCATTTGGATCGATAGTGAAACCAACAATCCAATCGAACAGGGCTGCCTGAGCTACTTCCGCAATCAGCAGCTGGAAACCATCATTGCCACTAAGCGCATTTCCGTCTGCCAAGGCAACAACTGCAACACGCCACAACTAATGTCTCCTGTCAAGTGTGCCGTATGTGACTCCCGCACGAATCCCGAGTGTGCCACAAATCCTCAGGCGATTGTTGAGTTTGCCGACTGCAATGAATTGCCGCAAACACATTGCGCCACACGTCTTGATCATGGTAAGCACATAACACACAAAGTAATCCTACAATATCTACAAGTCTCACTTTTTTGCAGAGGGTGCCACTATTCGCGGCTGCCTCTTCGATGTGCCTCAATCGAACTACGCTGCCTGCCTGCTCGGCACTGATCCTAACTGCTCGATCTGCAAGGAGGCTGTTTGCAACCGTGAGGTGAGTTTCAGGAAAAGAATAACAGTCGACTAAAAATTATCCTACTTCTAAAATCTAATCAAATTGGCATAATTTTTCCCCTTAGATATTCCCTGCTGACCGCCAGCTGTGCTATCATTGTAGCTCCGAGGACGATAGCAAATGTGAGTCTGATCCCAGTCTAACTAAGCCCTGTCCCTGGATAAGTGACACGGAGAAATGTCAGACCCGCCTGCAGAACAATGTGACCGTTCGTGGCTGCAGCAGCGATCTTAAGGGTGACACCAACGATTACCGCAACTGTCGCAACTGCGATGGAACCGAATGTAATTCAATTGATTTGGCCAATTACAAGGACGATGGACAACACGGTCTTTTCCAGCCACTTCCACTAAAATGCCACACCTGTGTGGGAGAACATTGTGAAAGCTCTCTGGGTCCAGCACAGCAGTGTACACTGCATGCTGACCAGGATTGTAAGACCGTGTTTGAAGAGGACGGCAAGACAGTGCGACGACGTGGCTGTGCCGATGAGGTTGATAGCTATGAGGATCGCTACTGTCGTCAGCATCCCGAACTGTGCTTCATTTGCAAGTCCAACGAGTGCAACGATGCCTGGAAGCTAGAGGATTACACCAGTTGTCTCTACTGCAACTCTGAGAAGGAGGGCCAGTGTGTCACCTATCCGGAGAGCTCTGATGTTGCCACTCGCCAGTGCAAGGGCAAGTGTCTGGTAGCACTGCTGGAAAACAAACAGTTGGTGCGCAGTTGTGTGGATGACAAGGAGGCATTAGATCGTGCTGCCTGCACCAGCGATGCAAGTGGCAAGAACTGTGCTACCTGCGAGGGCGGCGCGTGCAACAAATTCTCTTTCCCCTCGGATCGCTTGAGCTGCCATGTGTGCTCTGGTTCCGATTGCAAAGCCAGCTATGCCCAAGCCTGTCTGGCCTACGATGATAATGACTTCTGCTTTGCCAAGTACAACCAGGGCAATGTCGAGCTGATGGGATGCGCCTCTAGCCAAAAGGATGCCGATCTGGAGCAGTGGCGTGTATCGAATGTCCTCTACGAATGCCGCGATAAAGACTGCAACTCGTATGAGCGTCTGCCCGACAGTGGTGTCTGTATCTCCTGTGATTCGAGCAAGACACCCAACTGTGCTCAGTCCCCTACCGATGTAACCACTACTGAAAACTGTCACGCTCCTTTGGCGGACTGTGTGACGAGGCTGGAGAATGGCAATACCATTCGTGGTTGCCTGAGTAGCTTGAGCGCTGCCGATGGCACCGCATGTGTTACCAACGGCACCTGTGCAGCTTGTGCTGGCGAAAAGTGCAACATTGAGATCTTCCCTGCCAACCGACGCAAGTGTCACATCTGTAACTCAGTGGACACAGAGGACTGTAACACAGAGGATCCCAAGTCCCTAGCTATCTGCCCGGTCTATGCTGCCGATGACACTTGCGTCTCCAGCTTCAACAACGAAGAATTCTTGCAACGCGGTTGTGGCAGCCAGCTTCAGTGTGAAATTGACGATAAGGAACATTGCGAGGTATGCAACACAGATGGTTGCAATACACAGAAGTTCAACGGATCTGCCACACAGACTGGCTTTGGTCTGCTTCTAACCCTCATTGTGTCCATTGCCATTAGCAGCTTCCGCTTTTAAGCTGGCAACTGATCCACTGGGCTCAACACTTCTCCCAGACACGCCATAGCTCGTAGTAAAACACATAGATGTACTTACAAACAGACTAATTTTAAATTCTAAACGACAAAACCTAAATTAAACGAAAATAATATTAACAAACCTCTTTTTCTTTAACAACTGAACTCTCAGTTATCTTTTAGACAGCTTAAATATTTTTGAAAAATTAATAAAAGCGCATTGTTAGTTAGTTCAAATAGCCAAAATATTTCAGATAACCCATTGAAATCTTATTCCATTTCTACGTCCCCAAAACTATTCACTTTCTTACAAATTTATTTTATTTGCTAACTTAATCGGTACAATTTGTATGGAAAATTAAACTTTCAACGTAGGACGAAAAGCACTTGCATACAAAACACACGCAACGTATACGTAATAAGATCAAGATTAAACCACAAAAACAAAATTCAATGCCCAAAAAAACGTTTATCGCCAGCATCTGATTTATTGCATTGCTATCAAGTTGGGTTTTAATTTTGTAATTTGGCCCCTTAAATGACCCAACATAAATGCGAGCTGAATTGCTTTTGGCACAATCTGGCAATTAAAAGCAAATCAAATGACAAGGCGACAATTTTCTTTCATGCTAGATTTTTCTATGGACTTGCGATTAATTGAAGAAAGTGCTGTCAGTTGACCAACCACACAAAATTGTCAGTTCAAACTTATCTTGATGGCAATAGTCAGTGACAAATTGAGCTTAAATTGTGCTCGCATTTGCCGCTCTTAAAGTTGGGTATTATATAAAGCTTGGTACTCACCTGAATTACATTTTATTTAATTTTCGATGAACAATTTTGATGATTTCCTCAAGTTTCCTGAAAAAAAAATTTGGTTGATTAATAAGTTTATTTCTAACTGGTAGCTAAGACTAAAACTAATTTTATTAATAGACATCTTAAATATTGTAAGGAAAACTTGAATACAAGAGAATATACCATTATATGATTGATTAATTAATTTAATAAACACTTGTTCGACATGTTTCTCGTGTTGTACTCGTTTACACAGTTGATATCTCCATGCAGAGTGTCACAACAAACCGTCCGTTAACCCAGCTGTTGTCGGCCAATTTATTTGGTCATGTTTCTTTCCATAGCCCCCCAGTCATTGCACATTTTGCTGACAGCGGCAGGCACATTTAAAATCTATTAGTCCACCAACAGCAACTGCAATTTTCAAAAGCCAAATGACCAAATGGCCAAATGGAAAACTGGCAACTGAAGACTCGAATTGCAGTCCCGAATTGCCTGTTTCTGCTTTCGCTTATGCACCAAAAACTCAACCTCATTCCCAGCAGCCAAAAACTGCGACAAAGACTGAGTTTTGTTTGCAGTAAATTATGCGCAACAAATAAATTATTTTCAGTTTGTTCATTTGATTAAATTATTCAAGTGTCGACGATGCCAAATGAATTGCAATGATTTGACCAGTTGACAAGTGTGTTGCATGCAACATGTTGAAACGAGTTGTGTTAACTGATTGACAACATGAACTTGGTAACTAATGCTGATTAAACCAAATTATTGAATATACATTATTTATTTGCACAGTTGGCAATATTTATAAAAAATTCAGTATATAAGCTATTTTTTACAATTTAGATAATTTTTCTAATATCATTTACATAGTCATTTTTAGGCTTTTTGCGCCAAGTGTTGTGTGGTTTTTGTGTAAAATTACATTAATGTTTCCTATTATGGCCAGTCCTCACATAAGATATGTAGTGTAACTGATTTCCGTTCGGTATAAAATATTGGTTCTTGATGTTATTGCAAATTGTTTTGTTTGTCGCGTCCCTCGAAAGGTTATTCCAAATTCGCACAATCATTAAATGTGTACAAAAGAATTTTTACGGATTGCAGCTCACACTAAAACACTTCAGCACATCCCAGTTAGCTAAATGTCTTAACTCAGTGTATGGTCAGGCTCGAGTCTGTACTTTGCGAAGTCCCGCCTTTTTTGAGGGCTTCAGCACAAAGAACGAGCACATTAGCGTGTCATCAACGGACATCATGGCACCAGCGTTATCAAATTCACCACAATAGTTGGGTGCCGAGAAGAGTGTGATCAGTTGACGCTTCGCAAAGAACTCGTAGCCATCCTCAACGACCTGATGGGCCCGACACACCAAATCGAATTTGAAGCGATGTATAAACTTGCCCACTGTATCAGCGCCAAAGGTAACACTCACGCCACGATCATTATCACTCCAGCCCATAATCTTTGGATCCGGATCGGACCAGAGTAGATCGCATAGAAGCCCCTTGTCGGGCACCTCGCAGGGTCGCGGCAATTTGTGTATTTGTCCCATGTTATTCAAATCAGGACTGAGTCCTCCATGACAACAGAATATCTTCTCGTCGACAATCGCCGCTACGGGCATACAGTTGTAGCAATCGACAAAGGTCCGCCAGAGCTTGATCGTGTAGCGCCGCTTGCACTCATCGTAGAAGCCGTAGATACGATTGATACCTGAACTTTCGTGATTGCCGCGCAGCACAAAGAAGTTCTGGGGAAATTTAATCTTGTAGGCCAACAGGAGGCACAGTGTTTCGATTGATTGTTTGCCGCGATCCACGTAATCGCCCAGGAATAGATAATTCGATGCTGGCGGATAGCCGCCGTAGTCAAACATTCGCAACAAATCTCCGAATTGACCATGCAAATCGCCGAGAATCTTAACCGGTGCCGATATCTCCAGTAGCATCGGTTGGGTCAGCAGGACCTCCCTACAGCGAACACAAAGGGATCTGATGTCCGTCTCGGTGAGATGAAGTTGCTTGATCTTCCGCACATCGATGATACTTAGAATGATTTGATCGATATTTACCGCTTCATTCAAACTCGATAGCCGTGGTTGTGATGCTCTGGACATGTCGAATTCGATGCGGCTCGTGCGGCATACAAAGTGAATTTCAGCAGACACCACTAAATTTATCATATAAAATCAACAGATAAAATTGAGTGTTGTTCATGTGATATATGTTGACAATAGTTGCCAAGGTTAGCTGTCAATTCGGATTCTGATTCGCGTTTGAATTCGACGACGATTTTGCATGACTTCCACGCGTTCGAACTTTACGACTATCCGAGGGTCGCAACACATCGAATGTGATAACCAGATCCTTGTCAATACCCATCGAGGCACCGGCATTATCATATATCCCACAATAGTTTGGAGCCGAAAAGAGTGTGACCAGCTGTCGTTTGGCAAAAAACTCATAGCCATCCTCGACCACCTGATGGGCTCGACATAGTAAATCAAAGTCGTACTTACGCAGAAATCTCTCGAGCACATCGCGACCATACAAAAAGCTAACACCACGATCACTTGGCGAGAATCCAAAACCAAATCTATCAGGATCACTCCACAGTAGATCACACAACAGCCCCTCGTCGGGTACCTCAGTGGGGCGTGACAAAGCCTTGATATCATTGAGATCCTTTAGCCTCTGACTTAAACCTCCATGGCAGCAAAATATCCTTTTGGACACTATGGCTGCTACTGGCATACAGTTATAACAGTCGACAAATGTCTTCCACAGCTTGATCGTGTAACGACGCTTGCATTCATCGAAGAAGCCGTAGACGCGATTAATCGACTGTGACTCATGGTTGCCACGTAGCAGAAACACATGCTGCGGATACTTAACCTTAAGCGCCAGCAAAAGGGTTATCGTCTCCACAGAGTTCTTGCCTCGATCGACATAGTCGCCAAGAAATAAATAGTTAACTGTAGGCGGATATCCAGCGTGCTCCATTATTCGCAGCAGATCGTTGAACTGCCCATGAATATCGCCGACAACTCGCAGTGGAGCCGACAACTCTAGCAGCATAGGCTCCATCATGAAGGCCTCTCTAGCCTGGAAACATAAATTCATCACGTCTGGCTCATAGAGTTGAATGCGTTGCAGTTTGCTTCCACGAAATGATTTCAGTTTGCCAATTAACTCCGTCAAATTGAGCACAGATTCGCCCAGAAGAGAGCTCCGTTTTGAGGGCACCATTTCTGCGCCATCAGTCGCATTATTCGGGGATGCTGAGGGCGTTTGCTTATTTCGATTGGAACCGGAGCTTCCTGGTTTCTGTTCAAGGTCTACTCCAAGCACGGCCATGATTGTGTTGCATGTGTAGGTTGTGTGCAAAAACATCAAATTTTTCGTTGTTGTAAACTATTTTAATATAACATCACAATAACAGATTTTACTATGATGACAATTTTCTAACGAGATAAGTGAACTCAAACTAAACTAAACCACGCTTAAGGAGATTACCCCAAATATCTTAATCAAAGAAAATAAGCAATATATTAACAGAAAATACACTTGATTATATTGAATTGGTTTTTAGATAATTTATTCACAATAATACAAGGAATAGTGACACATATCCAAAGAAAATCTCACATTTTCTTCCACCTTTTTGGCTTCACTAAATGCTGTTCCGAGCAAAGGTGCTATTCTGATATGTCTCATTAAAGAATGCAGTCGCATTGTTGCCAACTATTGATTTGGCCTTGAAGATGTCAAACCTAATCATCAGATTGCTATCAATGCACATAGTAGCACCGGCATTATCAAAAACTCCACAATAGTTGGGAGCGGAAAAGAGTGTGACCAGCTGTCGTTTGGCAAATAACTCGTATCCATCCTCAACCACCTGATGAGCACGACAGATCAAATCAAAGTCATTGCGGTAGAGGAACCGCTCAACGATATCGCTGCCAAAAACCCAGGAGACCCCTCGACTGCTTTTGTTCCAGCCAAAGCTACGATCCGGATCCGCCCAAAGCAGATCACAAAGCAATCCATCTCCGGGTACATCAGTGGGTCGAGCGATTTCATTTATGTCCTGGATGCTGGTTAGACTCGGACTCAATCCACCGTGACAGCAAAAGACTCGATTCGAGACAACAGCTGCCACTGGCATGCAATTATAGCAGTCCACAAAGGATTTCCAAAGCTTGGTCGAGTAACGACGCTTGCACTCATCGTAGAAGCCATAGATTGTGTTGAGCGTTTGACTCTCGTGATTGCCACGCAGCAGAAACACATAGTCTGGATACCTGATCTTATAACAGAGCAACAGAGTTATAGTTTCCACCGAGTTCTTGCCACGATCCACATAGTCGCCCAAAAATAAGTAACGTTGTTTCGGTGGAAATCCCTTAATTCGTAGGATGCGCAACAGATCCTCGAACTGTCCATGTACATCACCCACTACGCACACGGGCGCATTTATCTTGAGGCACATTGACTCATTGAGGAACACTTCACGAACCTCCCGACAAACCATCTGAATGTCCCGCTTGTCAAGGAGAACTCCATTGCCGCGTGTACCTGCCTCAAGTAAACGTATGAGCTCGTCAAACTTTTCCATGTACAGTTGCGAAGTGTATCTTTCTTTGTTGTGTAGTGTAATTGTGTTTAAATGTAGCTATGTAGTTATGTAGTGTTAGTTAGATTTGTGAAGTGTTTTTATAATCAGACAAATGCACAATGTGCTGCTAGATTATAGCTACTAAAAATTGATAAAATTCGTTGAAATATACGGAATGCACTTTTTAAATGCGTTTGTTCCACAAACTATAAACAAATAAATTATTTATCTTTTAATAATTTCTTGCAACTTCACTTATATTTACATACATCTAACGAAATACATAAATGATACAACAAATTGTAGACTAACACGAGCTTTAAGCTATTGATTAGGGTTATTATATGGACTCCGGCGCTGTCTCAATTATGGCAGTAAATCTGAGGTCAAATCGCTTCTTCTTTGGCTTCAAGACAACCATTGTGATATTGAGAAATTCATCAACGCACATCATACCCCCGGCATTATCGAATTCGTCACAATAGTTGACCGCCGAGAAGATTGTGATTAGCTGACGTTTGGCAAAAAATTCGTAGCCATCCTCGACTACCTGGTGAGCCCGACAAATCAGATCAAAATTGAAGCGGGACAGAAACTGTAACACTATGTCAGCACCAAATGTAAAGCTGACACCACGAGAATTCTTGGCCCATCCATTAATTTCAGGATCGGGATCAGCCCAGAGCAGGTCACAGAGCAAACCATTTGCCTTGATCTCGCAGGGTCTTGGTAGATTGAGTATGTCTTCCAGCTCGTGCAACAAAGGACTCAGACCACCGTGACAGCAAAATATCCGATCGGAAATGATTGCTGCCACGGGCATACAGTTGTATGTGTCCACAAAGCCTCTCCACAGCCGTACAGTGAAGCGTCTCTTGCACTCATCATAGAAGCCATACACCTGATTAATACTGGCAGATTCATGATTGCCGCGTAGCAGGAAAATCGAATAGGGAAATTTAACTTTGAACGCTAGCAAAAGTGTTAGCGTTTCAACCGAATTTTTCCCACGATCCACGTAATCCCCCAGAAAGAGATAGGTCGCCTTTGGGGGGTAGCCCGTGGACTCGAAATATCGCAACATATCCGAATACTGTCCATGAATGTCGCCAACAACATTCACTGGTGCCGTCACCCTCAGGAGCATCGGCTCGTCAATGAGAACACTTCGAGCCGTTTGCTGGAGCTTAAAGATATCAATTTCGGATAGATTAATACGCTTATCTGTTTTCCATTTAAGTAAAGACTCGATAAGTTCATCCAAATGTTTCGGCAGCATTTAGTATCCAAAAGAAATTACAAAATAAAATAGAATTGTCTAATATTCAACATGCTAGTAGATGATAATGAAATGACAACTAAATAACAACGTCTATGAATGCCAAAATAATCTCTAATAAACTACCAATTTCTCCGACCATCCATACAAATAGTTAACAATATGGTTTGGTATAAAAAATTCAACTGAATTTTCTAAAAACTTATTCCAGCTCACGAACACTTCATAAATAGAATTAGAGCCTCAGGAATTCAAAGTTTACGAGCTGGTTTACAATATCTGGGAGTCAGTGTAATGTGCCAAGCACAAATGTCACTTCAATTTGTGCGAAAATCCCAACACATGTGTCGGCAACATGGCTACACGCCCCCAACGGGGTAGACGTGGTCGGGGCCGTGTCAGTTTATCGTCAGAGGTGCGTACGTGCTTTTGTCGTTTATTAGTTTACGCTGGACACGGTTGGTCTCCAAAGGAAATTAAAATAATTCAAGCATTAAATTCAATTTCTTTTTTGCAGCTGCAAAATATATACTGCAAGGAAAACTCGCAAAAGTTATTTATAAAAAGACAACTTTAAATTATTATAGAAAAGTCAGAATTTCTTCTAAAAATACGAATATTTCTACAGTAAATAAAACTGTAATATTCAGTCTTTTATATTTATGCGATAATTAATGTATATACGTCTGTTAATTATCTCCAAATTCCACTTTTAATAAAGACTTTGAGCATATGAAATGATGCTTGAAACCACAATGAATTAATCAATATTCTCCGACTATTACAAACCCAAACTTTTCCTTTATTTACATTGTTACCTATACCTTTCTAAAAGTATATCATAGCAAATTGAACACAAATCCAATCCCATCAATTTTGGCCAGTTAAACAAATTTAATCCTTCGTGCGAGCATATAAAAAAAAGCAGCTGGCACCAAACTAAATCCAGACAATTGAATTTGCTGCGGTGATGGTTGCCATAGAGAAGACCAACTGCAGATTTGCGATACAAAACAATAAAATATAGTCACATATAAAAAAATGTTTATATAAAGCAAAAGTATTATTTTTTTTTAGCATTGCTCAGTGTGTGGTATTATTTAAATTGAATTTGCAAATTAAGTTTATTGTGTTACTGCACACAGAAATTTATATTCTATGTGCGATTATTGTTTCGCGTTTCCCAATTTTTTCTTTGCTCTGCTTTTCACTGCAAAACTTCACTGGGCTTATGCGATATTTATTTATGGCCCACAACTTGTTTGTTGTGCCTGTCGCGTCCTGAATGGAGACCATTCCGCGGTTATATGGGATTGGATGGGTATAAGTGTATATTTTATTGTATTCACTGCGATTCAATAGAAACAATTGAGCAATTGATTTGCATGCATACAATTTGTAACTGGGATTTGTGTTGAATGATTTATGGCAATGAACATCGCATGTTTTGCGGCATTCCAAAATTCATTTTACATTTCTCGAGCTTAAGCTTTAAAGGGAAATCTATGGGGATAATAGTGAAGTGAAATATTAGACAAGCACAGTATGCCAAAGAATCTAGCATGTAAAAGTCTAAATTCTGTGCATCAGGCTGCGTTTAAAGACTCACAATTTTCAGAAAAATATACGCTCTAATAACTGCTACATTTATTTCAGTCTGCAGTCATTGGAAGTTGTTCAGTCAAATCTTTTGATTTAGCATTTATATGTTTTTGCATTTATCTGCATATCCGGCAGATATCACGCATTCGCACTGTCGTACGCAATTTACATTTACTTGGCAAACCGTTAACAAATTTGGCGCAGCCCGTTGGCACCATTTGGTCAGCAAAACAACTAACAAAAAAGAAATAAAACCAACGAAAAAAAATATATATACAAATAAATTAAAAATCATATAAAAACGGTCAACGCAATGCGGATTGAGTTTTGTTGGCGCCAGGGTTGCAGTCTGTGTGACGCCTATGGGCCAACAACCCTGGCGCATCATATTTAACATTTAATTCACTCGTGACTTTGGGGTGTTGCACAAATAAATAGAAATAGAGTACGACAAATAAATGTAAATAGGATATGGAGAACATAACTAAAGCTGAAAAGAGGAAAATTGTGCAACGCTGGCGAAAATTGTTCATGTAACCCGGAAAACTGTTTCACCATGGTCAGCAAAAAAATGTAACACAGTCAAGAAATATAAATAATGGCCAAGTGTTAGAAGGGCAAAAAATATGTGTTAGCAATAGCTTTTAAAGAGCTACCCTGTGTTAAATCAGTGGAGCATTTATATTGAACTGTTGCAGTAAAATGCAAAGCTGCTTTCAAATTGTATTAATGGACACTTCAAAGAACACCCCTGAACGAGTTCATCTTGTAATGAGCTGCTCTGCAATGGAGTCACGTAAAGTGTGTATTCAACTTCAGGTAAGTGCCACCTGCTGACTTCTCCATGTAAACTGAACATAACTATTTAAATGTGAATATTAAGCTGCTGCCTTTTGCCTGGAATGAATTCAGATGGTCACTTAATTATCTCGCACGTAGTACCCAACCAGCTGGTGATGCAAATATTTGCCATGTGACGCCTGTAAGCCTGGCCAACGGCTCCAACTGAAACTGGTAATGGAGCACTGAGGTAATTAGCATTAGAGTGCAGTACATATAAATTAATTAAATGCAAAACACGAACGTGTTGGTCAGTAAAATGCATTTGCTGTCTCTAAAGCCTTCAAGCGCCTAATTTATGAGCCAAAATGATAAAGTAAATATAACTGCGATTACGAGAGACTATTTGAAGAAGTGTTCCACAACATTTTTGGGTGATAATGGCCAACGGGAAATTAGTGTGAATGCCTATAAGCTTGGCAGCAACTAAACGACTAAGACGACGATTTATTGGGTTAAGTACACGAGTAAATAACGCCCCGTTTCAAAGTACAAACAACCCTTAACTAAGTCAGTTGGTCAGTTGGTTAACTGGTCATCCCCATTGGTCAAGTTAAGAGTAAACGATGCTGACACAGACAGCACTTGGACATCGACTGGTGCCAATTTTCTCTTGATTGTACGACAACGGCAACGTTGTCGTTGTCTGCACTTGCCACCCTTTGTTGCCACTCGGTGTTGTTGATGGGTGGTTTCTGGGTCTGGGTCTGGTGGGTGAAGGACTCTGACAAGGGTCAAACGAAAGTTTTACGACCTCTTGGCTGCATTTAAACTAAAGTTATTTAATGTATTGTTTTGTTGTTTCTGGTCTTGTTGCTGTTGTTTATTTTAAGTTTAATTCGTTTGCTTGCAAAAAGGAAATTGGTTCAGGTAAATGGAATGGGCGAGAGACGAGAAATTTATCTACTGAAAGTTTCACACCTGATGAAAGTTGTGGCTTTTCATACTGCCACTGACAGCATCGATTTGGGATTTAGATAAATGTTTATATAAATGTTTTGCTTTTACATAATAGTTCAAGCACATTGCCAGTAAAGTGCCTAAAGTATTTTTATATAAATTTAGGTTTACAAAAATTTAAAGAGAAATTCAGTTGAATCTGTGCACTGCTAAATTATAAATCTTCAACTATCTGACAGATTTAGCATGTTGTGTCCATCAGCTGCCATGAAAGGGCAACTTAGCTACTGCCAAAAAATCATACATCAATTTTGCTACATTCGTCAGCGACACCACAGAAATGCATGCAGATAGGGGAGTGTCATGTCTCTTTTCCCCCCAAAAAGTGTGTCCAATAACAAATGCCACAACTGATGTGAACATGAGAGCGGCACGGCAGTTGCACAGTTGCAAAGTTTTTGGCATTGCTGTTTTCAGTTTGCATTTTGCATTCTGTCGCGAAAATTTCAACGCACTCGTTTTGGGAACTGTCAGACATGGCTAGGAATTTGAAAGTGATGTCTGCCAGACCGAAATTGTCAAAACAATTAATCATTGATGAAGAAAATATACATGCAACAGCCAGCATGTAGCCACAACACCAACAACAACAACAGCAGGAACTACTGCAACTGTCTGCCTATTTGCTTCAAATGTCATTAGTCTCGACTCGAATTGATTTGCAGACTGTTGTTTATTTGCCTCGAACTAGTCATACGAGCAGCTCTAATGTATTTTGCTTCAATAAAATATTCCTTCTACTCGTATTTTAACTAGGTTGATTGAAATCCTCTAAGATCAATTGAATTTAATCCCCGAGAGAAACAACATGATTATACTCGTATCGTATGGCATGTTTTTGGCCAAAATAACTGAGTAATCTCAGTTTATTTGTCGTTGGCATATGCATAATTGATAAGTAGCATTTAATTTATTTAATTGACTTCATTAAGCAGGCATATTTGTGTATTTTATTCAACGACGAAGGTTATAATTTTATCAAATAGGTCAGGTTTAATTTTGTATTTGATAAGATATGAATGTAAATTGAAAAGTTATCAACACATAAATAACAAAGTATAGGTTTTAATTGGATTGCTTGACAGAACGAGCATTAAATTACACACATATTTACCTCATGGGCTGAGAATTTCTGTTTTAATAGAAAGAGAGAGAAAAACATTGAAAAAATGGTGTGTTTGTAAGCTAGTGCCGTTGAATCAAAAGCTGTTCCAATTAGCCATGCGATTTAGAGCCGGTTGACAGACGGCTTGAAGACCAGGGAACTTGAGATACCGTTACACGCTTAGCCACTTTAAGCGCTTGTTGACAGCCATAAAAATCGAAATCCACCGCGTTAAAGAACAGCAAACAATTTCAACACAAAGCAAAGCTCTTGAGATGCGTGTTAAATATGGAAAGAGAGAGTGAGAGATTGGACAAGAGAGCGACAAAGTGAAAGAGGAAGGTAAAGGTGAAGCAGAAAAGTAAGCAGAAAGAAAAAAAACACCAGAAACACTTTGGACCACATAAAGTTGAATTTTTCTTCGTTTTATGTGCTTTTTTTGCTATTCTTTTTCACTTTGGCTCTTCGATTGTAACGAATGGAAGGCGAAAACAGAGCATAATAATAAAAATCGAAACGAATTCAATGTTGTCGACAGGTTATTGGAATTTCTTTGCGATTTGTTTATCTAGTCATGCCCCTGCTCCCATCAATGTGGCATTTTATGTCCCATAAAGACCCATTAAATCTATGGACATGATATCGTTAACACCAATAAAATAACAAATTGACCCGCCGCTGGACAGCAAAAATGGCCATAAAATTATGTTTGCCGATAATTGATTCATAATTGCTTAATAAACATGTTAGAATTTTTATACATTTGAGTTGTAAGTAAAAAGTGGAGCAGAGTTTATTGTTTAAATGCAAATTGTTTTATTTTATACGCCTTTCGTTGAATTGATAAGTTTATTAAATAATTTATTTTGTGCTTTTCATTCTGGCTCATGAAAATTTCATTAAAATCTGATTTCCTATGAAAATACAATCAGCAAAAGTCAAAAGGCAAAAAAAAATAAATAAAAGAATTAATTTATGCAAGAGTGAAGCACATGCTAATACCCTATACTTATGTGGAATTAAATAATATTATGGTTTGCTGAAGTTTCTGGGATAATTGAAAATTTATACCCAATTGTATTTCTTTCTATGGTTTTAATAGACATAATGTTCATTTCACTTTTTAAAGAAAACAGTGTATATTAACTCAGGGTATGACAAAATCAAACCATAGAGCAATATAATATTACTGACTTGCAAACTGGTTAAAAGGCGAAAAGTGCAAACCGCAATTAATTAAATCCGCAGTTAATTTTATTGCAGGCGGAAGTGGCAACAACAAAAATGGCGCAAATGAAATTATTGCCGATGGCCACAATGAGCACAAATTTGTCAGCCCTACAGAAAAATATTCACAAGCTTTTCACAGTCCACTTTAAATCGTTTCTGACATTACTAAAGATTTTTATTGCAGTTTGAGATTTAAATTGCATTTCTGTGTGAACTCAAACTGAAATTTAATGACACAGTTTTCCGAGTGAAATACTGAATACAGTTGACAATTATTGAAGCTTGAAGTACACTTGAACTAAAGGCTAACAACTCTGTAAAATCATTAAGTTTTTAACACTATTAGAAATAAGAATAATATTAAGGAATTAAATAAAATAATCATTAAGGCTGATGATAAGGCTGATGATTGACAGTTTTCTACTAATCACATACAAATTGGCTATACATTCAACTGCTTTGTAGTGAGATTTTCAGTCAATAAACTTTTCGATTGTTTCGAATTCCGTCTAACACTTTTATGCATATCTCTCTTTATGCTCGCCGACATCAGCTGGAAATTCTACACTGTAATTAATCTATTATATGAATTGCGTGAGGCACTTTCATTGCATGCCACTTCAAGTACATAATGCACAGAATGGTTGCATGCAAATTATTGCAAGCTGAGCATGTCCCAAAATTGTATCCTCCAGCTGAACGCTGAATACTGTACTGTAACCAATCATAATCGACAAAAATCGCGTGCTTCAGTTCAACTTACAACTTACAAGCTCCACAAGTTTTTGCTGCAACTTGAAACTTATTTTGGCTGCCTTCTGGACTCGGTGGCAAGTTAGTGGCATGTAGCCAGCTTTGGTTGCATGCCAAGCCAACTTGCAGTCTGTGTTTTGACCTTCACCGCTGGCCCCTCTGCTCCCCGCGCTTAGCAAAAAGGCGGCACCTCCATCATTAGGAAGCTTGTTGAAGTGGCTACATAAGCTTTGAGCGCCTCGCGTGCCCTTTGATGTACTGCAATTTTGGCATTGAGGTGTGGAAATTTCTTTTAAAGCTTTCGTGTCTTTTGGTTCTTTCAATTTCTGTTGGTAACTATCACCTTTAATATCAGTGGCTGCTCTATTCAGATCTCCCACTGCAGCTTGCACATTTTTAATTCGAAGCTCAAACGAAGCGACCACGCCTAGAATTCTTTTGGGAAACCGCACACCTTTCACTGAATAACCAAAAAGCGCATTGGTTTAATTTGTATGAATGCGGATTAAAGGTGAAACAGGAAAAGGGGAAAAAATATTATGTATATTTGTATTTATGTGTTAAGACTGAAAGCGCAAATGGAATAACTAATTAAATTTTCGACTGCAAATGAACAAAGTTGCTGCTTACACCACAAAGTGCGAACTGCAAACTGCAAATTGCGAGCTGCTCTCTTTGGCCCGCAGGCAGACGCAGTGTTCTGGCTCTTAACTGTTAACTGCCGACGGTAGTCGACTACCAGTTTAATTAACTTGGCTTATAAAACTTAATGCTAACTCGCAGTGTGCATAGTAAAACATTATCTGCCAGTTGTAATAGCTGTCCATAAAGGTTGTCTATGCAAATATGTTGCAAATGGTATCTTTGTTGCCACTCAATTGATGGTGGCTTTAATGAAGCCACCCTCACTTACTCTATTCTAGCCTATATCCTTTGCATACCCCTCTGTCTCCTCCCCTAGCGACTGCCGTCCGCTCATACCGCGTGCATAAATCAAAAGTGAAATTTTTACACGCGCAAAACTGTCTGTGAAAATTTCATTTACATGTGCGCCGCGGCATTTTCAGCTTGCAACTCCAGTTTTTCAAACTTTTCAGCTTCCCAGTTTCCCCAAAAGAACACGAAAAAAAGGAGACCAATCCGCAGGTTCAACGCAACACGTTTTTAATTGTTTTTTGAGGTTTTTTCGGACAATATTCAGAGGGAGTAATTTAAATTCCAGTCTGCAACGTGTGACGACCCTTTTTTTGGCAGCTGTGCATAACTCTGGGGCATGCAACGAGGTGTGGTATCCATAGGAATTGCAAACATTCGATATAAGCCCACAATAAGTATTCAAACTGTTTTTAGTTTTTCAATTTAGTTGAATTAAAATTAATCAAAAAATCATTGTATTTCATACAGTAGCATGCCTTTAATTTAACAGAATTTACTTCTGACAATATATTAAATTTATGTATGGATTATAGGCACAATGTCTCTTCATTAAAAACAATTTTACTCCAGTGGAACTTTGTCATTTTACTTTAATGTACAGTGGAGTCAGTTACTTTGTCTAATTGCTGGCCCGCAGCAAATTTAATGGGTGTAGTTGTAGTTAAAGTTATAGTTGTTGTGGTAGCATCTAATGTGCATATTACAAAACCTATTAACATATTTGCCAACGTGTTTAACAACAAAACCCTGACAATGCTCTGGCCACCAATCAGCCAGTGTCCAACTTTGTTGGTGGTCACGTTTTTAGGTCCGCAACGAGACAGCCTTGCATAATTGCGCCGCCAAGTGCAGGTCTGTAGTTCTGCTAGTACAACCTCATCACATAAATAACCCACCCAACATAGATCCCAACAAACCCACACACACACACTAGTCGTATATATGTATATGTGTTTTTGTGTTGTTTGGCTTTTTGTCTAGCATGGCTATTATGCAAATGGCACTTTGTTTTAACAACGCAATGCGGTTGGACTGATGACGGAGGCTGCGTCTAAAGCTGAAGCTGAGTCCGACATTAGTTCGTCATCAACCTCTGATTTCCCCCCTCACCCTTCTGTCACCCTTTGGGCCACATTACGCGCACAATTAATATGCCAAGTGTTATGTGTGCGCATACTAATGACTTTTCCCAGTGGCCTCCACATCTGCAGCTACAACTGCATCTGCGTTTGACTTGTGACGGACTCATCTGTCAACTGTGGTCATCTATCAATAATTGTTCAACTGCCCGACAAAACGGCGCAGGCGCAGCAGTTCTCAGCCCCACCACTTCCCCTCTAGCTGCCACACCCACTCACTACATGACCAACTAAATACACAAACCTACATTTATGTACATATATGACACATAGCTTAGAGAGTCACCATTAATCCTGTCTGACAATTGTCGTCTGCAGCACATGAGCGAGGTCTTAACAGGTTCACGTCATTTGGGCGTTACACTCGACCCAACGTAGTTTTAACTTCTAAAGTGCACTTACAATTTAACGAGTTTTCCTCAAGAGGATCTCCAGATACTTAAAGTAATGAGTTACATATGACTCTCCGCCCACGTTTCTGAACTTGACCATGTTATATTTAAACAATAGACAGCAATTAAGCTAAGCAGTCCGCTTTAATGGAGTATGAAATTAGTTATGAGCATGTAAGCTGCTAAACAGCATCATTAGAGGCTCCAATTTTATCCACCAAATTTTAAGTTTTTCTATCTCTACCTCTCTGCGGCATAAATAAGCCCGACAAATAGACAAACGAAACACAATCAAGAGTCAGAGACACACAAAAAAGCGCCATCCAATAAAATAAATCAAAAGAAAGTAAAATTACGACGCGTTGAACGATCAGACTGCGAATACACATTCAAATAAAAAACAAAAAAATTGATTTCAATAAAATCACAAGCGAGAAAAAACTTTCGCTACTTCAGTGGCAAAAACAAAAATAATGTAAAAGCAAAAATTATTGCCATAGACATAACGAAGTGTTAATACTCTAGAAAGGGCGAGGCTATGGAAATAAAATACCCTTTTAAAAAATTAAATATAGCTGAAGAAAATTAATATATTTTTCATGTTGTTTATATAAACATTTTTAAATATTATAGTTATTATTGTTAAAAAATATTTTTATTAATATTTTGGCAGTTAATAACGATATAAACTTTATAAATTATAATATTCTCATTTTTATGGACTTATAAAATATTCATATTAATATTAAATTAGAAAAAATATAATCTAATCAATTAAAATAAGAAATTACAGGGTATCAAAACGTGCATATGTAACATTACAGTTTTAGGTGAAGCATCATTATCATGGTCAAGCCGGCGTTGCCCACGCATGCGCAGAATACAAAATAAAAAGACAAGAGGAAGAGCGAGAGAGAGAGAGAGACACACACACAAGTAGATTGGCAAGTGGACGTGCCACAGGCAAGAACAGCTTTTATTTCTGCCCGGTTGCTCGATCGGCTGCTTGTCATGTGAATTTGGGTGAAATGTTTGTCGCTGGCTTTCAAATTCACGGCTGGCTTTTCAGTTTGCAACGAGCCACACAACCCGTGTGTGGTGTCGCCTAAGCCTAAGAGAAAGCCAATATCAAATAAAATACACTCAATCTGGCAATGTCTTGGAGTTGCAAACAGATCTGTCTGCTGCTTTTGCTGCTCGGATTAGCCGCATCGCAGCAGCAGCCTGCGGCACCAGAAGTTCCCTTGGTGGGCACCACACCAACATCACCGCTACTAAAGCAATCCCAGAATATTTTCGTACAATGGGTGCTCTCATTGTTACCACAGCGACCAGCTGGTGGCCAAGAAACCGCCACGTTGGCCACACTCAGTAGCTCTCATACAGCCGTCACTGATTCGTCAGCGGAATCACCTTCAAGCACCAGCACAACCACAACCACTGCTGCACCTGTGAGTAGCACCACCACCACACGTAGGGCTACAACAGCAGCTACACCCACATTGGATCCACCGCGTAACTGCAGCGATTGCGTATGTGGGGTTGCCAACATACAGAAACGCATTGTTGGTGGTCAAGAGACTGAAGTACATCAGTATCCCTGGGTTGCCATGCTGCTCTACGGTGGACGCTTCTATTGTGCCGGCTCCCTGCTCAATGACCAGTATCTGCTGACGGCTTCCCATTGTGTTTACGGCTTCCGAAAGGAGAAAATCTCCGTGCGACTACTCGAGCACGATCGCAAGATGTCACACCTGCAGAAGATTGATCGCAAGGTTGCAGAGATTATTACGCACCCAAAGTACAATGCACGCAACTATGACAATGATATTGCCATCATTAAGCTGGATGAACCAGTGGAATTCAATGAGATACTGCATCCCGTATGCATGCCCACACCTGGACGAAGCTTCAAGGGCGAGACTGCTATTGTCACCGGCTGGGGTGCACTTAAAGTCGGTGGACCCACCTCAGATACCCTACAGGTAAGTGAGAACCAAGCAAGCTTGGAACACAAGCCTGTTTCACAAGCTACATTTCTCTCTTAGGAGGTTCAAGTACCCGTCCTATCGCAAGAGGACTGTCGTAAGAGTCGCTATGGCAACAAGATCACAGACAACATGCTCTGCGGTGGCTATGACGATGGTGGCAAGGATTCTTGCCAGGGTGACAGCGGTGGTCCCCTACACATTGTGCCAAATGGCACTCGGGAATATCAGATTGCTGGTGTTGTCTCTTGGGGCGAGGGCTGTGCCAAGGCCGGGTATCCAGGCGTCTATGCCCGTGTGAATCGCTATGGCACCTGGATCAAGAACCTCACCAAGAATGCTTGTCTGTGCCATCAGGAGACCAAGAAGATCAAGTAACTCACTATTGTAATCATAAGAACACATACACACGCACAGAGTTATACTCTATGATCAGTACTTAATTTATTATTTAAATAAATCTCATAGCAACGATTGACCGAAATTTCAGTTTTTGCTAGCGAAAACTTTTCCGTTTCGTGGAACATCGTCCGAAATACCCAATTTAAAGAACATTCCCCAAATCTCTGGAAAATTCTGTTTTTAATTGATATAAAAACATGAAATTTTCCATATATTGATTTACTTTATCAGCTAATTAAGTATTTATCGACTTTCAACTCTGCTAGTGTATTAAGACTTCGACTTTGGCGAAGATAATTGTCTCGATTCGTTTATTTATTGATTAAAAATAAAAACTACTGCCAAGTACGATAGTGTAGTTTATTAAAGGTTCTTTGGTATTCCACTCGCTGCCATTCAAAGGCAACAACCTTTTGTGGGTCCGGTTTACTGGTCTGGTCTATCCAGTTCTCAGTTCAAGTTCAGTTCTATTTAAAGGTTCTTGATTTGGCTTCTTGCTGGCCTAGGCACATCCTAGCCAATTCAGTTGCCAATTGCCAGTTGGCCGGAAAAGTTCATTTCAGAAATGAGATACATTTGCCTGCTATCCCTGCTGGGCCTCTGTGTGGCCACGCCCAGTCTGCGCAGTGCCTCTGAGCCAGCCAAGATTCTGGAGTCGCTGAGTAATTTGCGACAGAATAGCTTTCTCGACTGGATCGTATCCATCTTGGGACCAGACTACACCGACTTGAGCACTCCAGCCAAACGGGAGTGCCCGGCATGTGGCTGTGGCAACATAAACACCCGACACCGCATTGTGGGTGGCCAGGAGACGGAGGTACACGAGTATCCATGGATGGCCATGCTCATGTGGTTTGGTAGTTTCTATTGCGGTGCTTCTCTGGTCAACGATCAGTATGCGCTCACTGCAGCTCACTGCGTCAATGGTTTCTACCACCGACTGATCACAGTGCGCCTACTCGAGCACAATCGTCAGGACTCAAATGTGAAAATCGTGGACAGACGTGTGGTTCGTGTTCTGGTGCATCCCAACTACAGCACACGTAACTTCGATAGTGACATTGCTCTCATTCGCTTCAATGAGCCAGTGCGTCTTGGCATCGACATGCATCCCGTTTGCCTGCCCACACCGACAGAGACCTTTGCTGGCCAGACCGCTGTGGTCACAGGTTGGGGTGCTCTGAGCGAGGGTGGACCGGTCTCCGACACCCTACAGGAGGTGGAGGTACCCGTACTGTCACAGCAGGAGTGTCGTGACAGCAGCTACGGAATCGACAAGATAACTGACAATATGATATGTGCCGGCTATGTGAAGGAAGGGGGCAAGGACTCCTGCCAGGGTGACAGCGGTGGACCCATGCATGTAATTAGCGCAGGACAAACCTACCAACTGGCTGGCATTGTCTCTTGGGGTGAAGGCTGTGCCAAGCCAGGATCACCTGGAGTCTACACACGGGTCAGCAACTTTAACGAATGGATCATGGCTAACACTCGTGACTCCTGTGCCTGCACTCAGCCTGAGGAGTCGGCTGGAGCTGCAGAAGCCATCAATACAACAACGGAGCAGTCAGAATTGGTGACAGCTGAGACAAACCAGCCCAGCGAATCGACGGAACAAGATCCGATTACCGATCTTTAAGTACACATATTATAAATGATTAAATACTCTTAATAAAGGCAATGCCCTCAAATCTACACACTGCATTTCTTTCTATTTTAAGGTTTTTCTAATTGGTTCCCATTAATTCAAGTCAATTTTTTATAAAAGTTTTCAAAGCAATCTGTAAACTGGTTTAAAATTGCAATACCTTAACACCCATAGAACTTTTTTATCATGTATGTATCTGACCCTCAGTTGACTGAATTGCTCATGTTCACTGGCTTGTTAACTTGGCTTCTCCAGTCGCTTCAATTTCCGCCTTTAATCTGCTTGTTTACAAGTCTTTCCCCCCAAGGCAATGCTGATTTTTTTGTGCTCGAAATTGGCACTAAATCAAAGCAGGAATTACAACAACAGCAACTCCTACACACTTCCAAGGGGATACAGTTTTGCACAACGATCCAGACAGCATTGATCAATAACTAAATAATAGAATAAACTGCACCAAAGGTGTTTAAATTGTTCAAGGCGGTTTAAAGTGAGAAATATATGTACATAATAACTGACAGAGTGGGGCAGAATAAGCGAGAGTGAGACAGAGGTGCTAAAATTATGTCCATCCTCAAGCCAAGTTTATATTTTGCGGCCAAAAATATATTTATTTTTATTTCTGTCTCGTTATTTCATTTTTATTTTTCCTCTTTGCTCGAAAGGCGCAAATTTGCTGCAATTGAGCGCATTTTGGTGTTTGGAAGCCTGCGGGTTAGAAATATTTATTGGGGCGGAAAATTGTTTGATTGAATATTAGTGTGGTGCTTTTATAAATTCGATTTTGGCTTTCTCTTTCACCGGTTTGTTAAAAGGCCAAAGCCGACTTTTAAACTGAAGCTGCAAATAAAACGCTTTAAATTGAAGAATGCTTGAGGAAGTATATGCAAAAACCGTTTAAAATACTGAAAGGAATACAGAAATATATGGTATTCCTTAACTCAAAACAAATTCAACACGTTAATTGCATATCAAATGGAACCATTTGATAAACAGACTTTTTTATTAAAGTTCCCAACAAAGTAAAACATTTTTACTTTCCTCAGGATAAGCCGATTATACGCAAGGCACTGCTAACCGTGTTGATTAAGGTGACCGTACACACAAGTGCACCTACAAGCAGTTTTTCAGTCATAATTAGCACCACATCGAGTATGTTCGCTGCCGGCTAAAAGAATTAATCAATTTAAATATATTTCCAGTTAATAGAGAGGAATTGTTTAATGTCCACCTCGATGAATGTTATGGTGAGACTTAACGTTCGCTGTGCAATGACAACGCCTAGAGAGACGCAAGTTATTAGTGCCATTAGCGTTACTATGGCCAGAGCTTCCACCAAGCGGACGGCGACCGGCATCCTGAATGGATTAACTATGTGCTGGGTGTTTTACAAAATTTTACTGTAAGTTTTGAATAAAAAGTTCTAAACTGAAATGAGCTGACAAGCTAGACATAGTTATAGCTACATTTTTAGTTTTTAAACAGAGTTCTGACCACGAAATTTGCTAAATTACAGGGTATCTCTTTCTTTGGGTAATCATCGTTTATGAAATACATTAAAAAAAAGTGGATAAATAAGCCAAAACTGTTTACCAACTGATTGCAACATTAAGGCCACAAAACCGCCAACAAATTATAGTTTTCAATCGGTTCTTTGTTGTTGTTGTTGGCATTCCATTGCAAGGCTATAACTTTTTTTCAATATGCAATTCCAATTATCCTATGCAAATGCAATTTGTCTCGCTGCCGAGCAATTTAGGCCCCGTTTGATGTGTCTGCCTGGCATAGATTGTTCTGAATTATGGCACTAAATGGCTAGACATGTTACATAATTCATTTATATAGTCCGCACCAGGGACATTTTCCCTGATAGGCAGTTTGTCTGCTCACTCAATTCAAGCGCCACAACAATAGAGTTGTGTGTGAATATTTTCTCTCTTTTTTTTTCTGTAGGGAAAAAGCTTTAACAGCAGCTTATTTATGGTATGAAAAATTCAATTAGCTGCATGCAGAAATTACGAGGAGGGAAAAATAAACAAAACGTTTAATTGATTTTTACGTAGAGTTTGCGAGTATCTTTTTTTAATTCTCAACTAAAATATTAGTGCATTTAAAAGCCAGTTAAGAGTTATTAATTCTAGAAGAAGATTGTCTGTCTGCTGCTCTGCCTAAGTTGAGTTTTATTAAACAAGACGCAACACGGCGATTTTCCGGTTTTTGCTTTTGATTTCTTTTTCGCCAACTTCATAAAAATCCTAAAATAAATATTTGCACACATAAGTTCAGGCAACGTTGTCGTCTTTATTTTTTTGCGTCTGGAGACAGACAGCAAAATAAGCGGAAAGTTTTTGTCGCAAATCCCTAGCAAGTCCCAGCCGAAGGCACTCGATAGACTGAAAAGGGCAAAAGGGAATTTAAATCAGAAGAAATGCCTCTACTGGAAGTGTTCGCACAGAAGATACCCTGCAATATTAGACTAGTTTTCATTCACATAAATTATTTAAACATGTTTGTAATATTATTTAAAATGTGTACGATTAAATGTCTAACACCATTTGATTTGTTTTATTCAGTTGGAAAAAACAATTTTTCTTTAAATATTAAAATGAAATGGCTGTGTAGTCGGTCCCATTTCCTACTTCAATTTTTAATCAATTGATGTAAGCATTTAAAGGGAATCAAAAATATGCATATTGAAATATTGAATGTTTATTTGCAATGCTCTGAAGCTACTGGTTCGTTCTGCTTTTATAGAATTTTATTACGAACAATATTTACCTCTTATTGTACGAGTATTTTGTATTTATTGTGATAAAAACAACATCTGCACTGCAACATTGAAATCCCGGAAATGCCACCTGTTATTTGTATACAATACCTGAATATTGGCATGAATATGTATGTAAAAAAGGGGGGTATTGCGGAGGGGTAAACTATAGCATTGGCATGTCACAAATTGACAGCTTGTTGGCAAGTTCAAGCGTATTGAAATGCTTCAATAAATAATTTGTACAAATTAAAATTTTATTGAAGCACAACAGTACGAAAATATGCAAACAATACAAATTTCCATACCAAATAGTGCACAGCTTTGCTACTTTGTCAATTAAAAAAAAAAAAAAAAAATTCATTTATGTTAACAAACTGAAAATTATTTGTGCACATAATTTTAAGTAAGAAATAAACTACGGAAATTAAAGCAGATGGAAGAAGTACAATTCGAAAATAAAGCTCATTATAATTCCGAACGAGAAAAGATCCATTTCTGTGCCCGTCCCTTTAGTTTTATTCTGTGCTTGTCTCTTTCTTTCTCTCTTGCTTACTTTATCTCTTATTCTTTCATTCTTTTGATTTCATTATTGTTTTTATTGCTTTGTACTTTCGTGTGTCCGAGTGACTGACTTTGGCAAAGCAAAAGGCGCATTTTAATTTCATTATTTTATTTGGTAACTCAGCACGTTCCAATACCCGCCCAGTTTTCCATTGAAATTCGCATAAAAAGGGTATTAAAGCAGAAGCTCTCACTGATTGTGAAACCATTTTTTATTTTTTTTTGGCATTTTTTCAACTCCGAACACGCCTTGCCACATTATCTTTGCCTATTCTTTTTCTGCTATTTTTTTCGAATTAATAAACAATTTTTTTCTTTTATATTTAAGCTAGCTACAAATTTGCGAGTTATTGCCACATTTTGTATTTTTGTAATTCTCTGTATTCGTTTTTTTTATGATTTCTGTTCAGCGTCTTCTCGTTTTGTCCTAATGAATCATGGTTATGTCGGCTATAATTTAGTTTTAATAGCATTTTGGTGACATTTATGCTGTCAGCGTCATGCAATTTTATTAATGTTCAAATGAGCGCCCATATATGATATCATTATAAAGAGATATCACAGCTTTTAATGTCGTTACTGTGGGCTTTGTATAAAATGAACTTATGGCCTCCTTCTGTGTCTGCTTCTGAATTTTCGAGTTCTGTGGCAATTGAGAGTTATATAGTCGCACTTAAAGCTGCTCGTTGAAGATTTTTACAGAGATTATTAAATTGGCTTGTTGACAGCGCACAATTGAGGTTCATTTTCAAATTATTGGGTTTTGTACGCCTAATATTTAAATAGATGAGTATGTTATGAGGATAAGATTGGGTGTGTGTATGTAAATTACTTACTCATGTTTTATCTTAAACTGCAAGAACTTTAAGGTACACCCCTAACTAGAATTTTATGTCTTCTTTTATTCCCACCTTCGACAAATTGCTATCCACAAATCTCCCAGCTTGGCATTAGTATCGTTAATTTTTCCAATTTTTCAGTTCACTTTTTGTCGGATAAAGAAGTGTTATATAATTGGGTTTCTTTGTATTACTTTCAGTGCTTGTTTCAGTTAACAGCCTTTTAAATGAGCCACGGGGCGAGTACAAAGCCAAAACCTAATCATCTGGCTCACTTAAGTAATAAAGTAATTTATCGCTTTTCAATATCCTTTAAGCAGTTTGTGCCCTTTTAGCTCCTATTATTGCACTTCCTACGCCAAGGGCCTCGAGCCCTCTGCGAGCAAATGTTTAAGGGAAACCCACACAAATTATTTTCGCGCTGGTTTCATCTGATTTTTTACGGCTCCTCTTTCGCTTCAGAGAAGGACTAAGACGACTCCGGCTGTGGTTGCTGCTCTTTTAACTTGTCGCTTCTCTTAGCCGGCGGCACACGTTGCCATTTTTATGTATTAAGCTGAGCACAGGGATTGGGATTGAGATCGGTATGGGATTGAGATTGGGAATGGGCT
Organism: Drosophila dunni; assembly: GCA_018152125.1. Classification (NCBI taxonomy): domain Eukaryota; kingdom Metazoa; phylum Arthropoda; class Insecta; order Diptera; family Drosophilidae; genus Drosophila; species Drosophila dunni. Next base: position 7,271,733 of record JAECXC010000339.1, on the reverse strand, counting down.
TGGAGAAGCTATTGAGACTGGGTCATATTCTGCAGAGCCGCCTGCACGTTTTTCTGCACTGCCGCTGGCGTTGCCAGACCAGTTTGATTTTAGTACCCTGGTACTCGCACAGGCACTGGCATTGGCAGAGGCACAGACCAAGGTCCAGTAATGATTTTATTACACGATTTTATAACCAATTTTATTACCTTTGTGCATGACGCTCCTCCACCTTCGATTCCAAATCGATGGCCAAGGAGCAAAGCACTAGGATTGTGTTGTCGTTGTCGTTCTCGGTCTCGTTGTCCTTACGCCTTTGGCAGCTGCCATTGGAATTTACGCACTCATAAAATTGCCCAGTTTGAATTGTGTGGGAATTTCGAAGCAAAGTTTCGTGAAATGACTCCAACCTCGGCCATCATAATTCAATATCATAAAACGTTTATCCAATTAATTTTGACCAGTTATATTTATAGCCAGTTCGTGTAAGGATGCGAATAGTAGATCGTTTTTCTACTAACCCATGTGCTCCACATTTCCATGATGTAAGTCATAAAACAGACCCGGAGTCCAGAGAGATTAATTAATAATTACTGGATAAAATTTCAAATTGAATTTCCGTGTCCATAATGAAAACAAGCTAGTTGATTATTTAGAGAAATCAACACATCAGAGATTACTTTACATTCGGCGCATTTACACGTTCGATGAGTCGCATTGATCTTGAAAATGTATCCAACGGCTGTTTTGGGACACGCTTGAATGCATTCAGAAATTGTTCAAAAACCCATTTGGTATTTGAATACTCTACACTAAACTGCTTAAACTGAACAAATGCTTAGCGTTTATAAATGTTTAAACAATGGAGCAATAAAGAATAAAGTTATTGAGGAAATCATTTTCCATGCCGTTAAGCAAGAGGTAAAGGAAGGTGCACAACTGTTGCACAAAGTGTGCTTTAAAAGAGGGTATCTATTAGTCGACTGCGGTTAGTAGCGATTGTGTCTCTCTCATGTTCTGTCCTACTATTCATTTACTCTCTATAGCGCTGACCTAATCTGGTTAGATTTCCAATTTGGATTATGCTGGCACTTTTGCTAATGAGCACATCCCAACCTACAGACGGACACACACACAAACACACACACACACCCAGCTCAGTAACCCACACATGTAACGAGACAATTCCAAACGTCATTACAGCGTGTTTTTGTTTTCCGTATGTTGTTTTAGCCGTTGTTGTTGTTGTTGTCGCTGTTGTTGTTAGTCGTATTTGTTTCAGTGTCAAGTTCAGCACTCAATGTTGCATGTTTCGTTTGCTTTTTGCGGCGTTTCAAATGGCTGCATGCCAAATATATAATGGGTTTCCCTTGATGACTTTGCAAGCTATGCAGATAGAGATAAACGTGGCGACAACAACAACAACGACTAAAACAACAAAAACTCTGAAAACTACAACTCATAAACATGAGTATTGTGTACAGTGAATGAATTATGACTTAGTTTTCATATTTTAGTGTCGTTGGAAATTCATTATAGTGTCGGCCAGAGAAGGGGCACGGGGTGACCATGCACCAAGGGGCATGCAGCAAGGCTCATTAAATATTTGTTTGTGTGAGAAATAGTTTATAATTGTTGTTATGCGAAAATAATAATAATTATTATTATGCCATGCACGATATAAGTCAGTATTATAAACAAGTTTCTAGTTTCCTTCAAAATTGTTTGTAGAGCAACATTTGTTTGTTTAGACTTGGCATACACTGAGAGAAACTTTTTAGTTGACTTTTGAATTATTAGTTGCTTTACTTTATACCCCTTAAAAGTGCCTGAAGCTTTCGCTCAGTGCATCATCAACATATTTTAATTATGACCTAGGCAATTCGCAAGTTGGCAACTTGAGAGACACATCCGCCTCAGGTTGAACTAGATTTAACAATTGGCTCAAAGACAACATTTGTGTTTGTCGAAATCTCATCAGACTCGTTGCTGGAATTGTCATTAAGATGCATGCATTGCCATAGAGCCAAGTACAGCTGGGCTGTCAATGCATTAACATGACCAAATCAGTCTCAGAATCATGCGATTCATATGGTTATAGTAGCTCTCAACCTCCACCCTTGTCTGCCAGTCACTGCTGACGTCAGCTGAGCACCGATCAGCAAACGCTGAGAGATTTGAGCGAGCTTCTGAACCGCAACAGAGATCTATGTGTGTGTGTGAGGTGTACACAACATCTAAGTAGATGCTACCAGAGCGGACACAGTGCTTACCTGAAGTTCATAGTTAAATGAATTCATTTGCTATTTAATTTTCGTTTGAACTTTGCTGAGTATTCGACTCAGTTTCAGTTCTCGAGCGCACGTCGAGGCGAATAAATGCGAACAGCGAACACGCGAATTAAAATAAAGCTCAAAATTCGTTAGTTAATTTAAGCCAATAAAATGTACTATTATCGCCTACTTTGGTTAGTTTGTTTGGGTCAGCACTATGCTGCTGCTGTGGTGCATCAATCGCTGCAGGATGCACGACAGGAGCAGCAACAGCTCGTGCATCGGTACATTAAGACACTGCAGAAGGAGGAGGGCGCCATACGCCTGATCGGCGGAGATGCCGAATATGAAGGTACAAAACTAGCAGAAGAGTAATGGTTTCTTTTGCCCACACAAGATTTTACTCCCTTTCTAGGCAATATTGAGGTACTGCATCACGACAAATGGGGCGCGGTTTGTGATGACGAATGGGATGCGACGGAGGGCGAAATTGTGTGTCGTCAGTTGGGCTTTCCAGGGCTGCGCCGCTACACGCACAGTGGCTACTTTGGACCCGCCCGACGACGCTACTGGATGGACAATCTGTTTTGCGAGGGGCACGAGGAGGAATTGACGCAGTGTCATTTCGAGGGCTGGGGCAACAGCGACTGTGATCCCAGCGAGGCAGCTGGTGTTATCTGCTATCCACCTAGAGATGCTGTCATCTCCCTACCCATTGAACTGCCCGATGATCGTGTGCTACCCAAATATCCCATACATCCAAGCAAACGACTCTACGTGAGACTTCGGGGCGGTCGATACCGTAACGAGGGGCGTGTTGAGGTGCGTCTCGATGGCCAGCGTTGGGGCAGCATCTGTGCGGATGGTTGGGGCATGTTGGAGGCGAATGTAGTGTGTCGTCAGCTGGACTTGGGCTATGCCAGAGAGGCTTTTCAGACGGACTACTTCGGCGGAGCCAATATCTCGCGTCCCATGCTCAGTGGCAGTGAGTGTTATGGCAATGAAACGAGTCTAGCGGATTGTCTGCATCATGATCATCTCAAGGGCATTGTAAGTTGCCATGGGAACAGACAGCATGTGGCTGCTGTGATTTGTGATTATCTATCGCCTGATTTGGTTGTGGACTATTATGAAATCGAGCAGACTGCTCATTTGGAGGATCGGCCCATGGTGTTGATGCAGTGCGCCATGGAGGAGAATTGTGTCTCCAACGAGGCCTATCGAATCCAACGGGATGATTCCAACTGGCGTTATCAGACAAGACGTCTACTCAAGTTCACCGCAGCAGCGATCAATGCAGGAAATACTGACTTCAGACCCTTTAAGGAGAAATCTCAGTGGGAGTGGCACATGTGCCACATGTAAGTGCTCTTTAAGCTTATTAAAACTCAACTTGAATTTAGATTTTTCTAGGCATTACCACAGCATGGAAGTGTTTGCTACCTTTGACATTTACGACTTACAGGGTCGTAAGGTCGCTCAGGGTCACAAAGCATCCTTCTGCCTGGAGGACAGCAGCTGCTTGCCCGGCGTGCCCAAGAAATACAACTGCGCAAACTTTGGAGATCAAGGCAAGTCAAAGAGAATACCTTAATTGTAGACTTTATTTCATCAGAGGATTTTTTTTATAGGAATCTCCGTGAATTGTTCCGACGTTTATCTGTACAATCTGGACTGCCAGTGGGTGGACATCAGCGAGCTGCCGCCAGGCTCATATATTCTCAAAATTGCTATCAATCCAGAGTTCAAGGTAGCCGAAATGAGCTACGACAATAATGCTGCCATCTGCGACCTTTTCTATGCAGAAAATTATGCGCGTGTTGACAACTGTCGTCTGACCAGACCCTAAAGCAGTACTCACCAGAAAACAGTGTTTAAAAGTGCCAAATATTAGAAAACACCAAAGCTTTTAACGTTAAGATGTTTGTATTATTCTGTACAAATTATATTTATTTTACCAAATTAAAACTGCACAAGCCGAGGTCGTCTGCCAAATAGCTGAGTATACTGAAACATGAACTTGAAAATCAGTCGAGTGTAAACCTGTCAGAGACATCAACAACATTGTCGTCGTCAGCGAAGCATTCATCAAGTGTCAATAGATACAATAGTCATTGCTCAAAGATGGGTGTTGAACCAGAACGGGTACAGGAACTGAAACTGGGGGGAGGCTAAGATACTTTAACGCATTGCGATGCTAAGACTTGAAACGACCGTTGAAATTGTTAAAGATTTATTAGAGAGACGACAATTTCACTAAAAAAGTGGTCAAATACTAAACAAAAGATATATTTGATTAGAAAATGAAATATTCGCTTCTATCAATTGGCAGAATTGGCAGAAATAAATTGGCGTAAAAATTTATTATAATCTGATTATTTGTACAATTACTATAAGATTGGATACTTTTGCTGCACTTCCAGATATAATTCTACTACAATCAATGATGTATTTCTGCTCTGATTTCAAAGCATCCATCTTCCAGCAGCTCGCATTGCAAACAGTCTGACAATTCTGCATTCATGTAGATAAGAGTAAAAGCATTAAAACTACTCACTTAATCAACTAAGAACACTGCACATCAATTGGGTCAGAAACTTCAACTTTGACCCATGCAATTAATGGTCCAATAAAGATTCGTACGAATAGTATATATCCAAAAAGGAAATCAACAGCATTTTTTATACAAAACAAGGGGAAGGAAGAAGAACCAACGACTTGATGGATGCACGTGGCAAAAAAATGAAGCAATCAAATGGTCGTAATGTCATCAACACCATCCGTAAGTGGACAGGCGGCAGAGAATGGAAGGAGAGGAGGAACTGTGACAGGATTGAGGGCAACGATGATGAGTCACTTTGGTCACGAAGCTATTTTTACGCTTGATTACACGATAAATGAAAATCAAATGTTTGATTGCTTAATGCCTGGACAGCAGCACCGAAGAATAGCCACCCACCCACTGGACGCATGGAACCACTTCAAAAGTGCTGCAATTTTGCCAAAGTGCCAAAGTCCTGTGGGGATGGTTTGGATGGATTAGGGGAGTTGGGTGATTTGGGTGGTTCGCTGAACATTTCAATTATTTATATGCTTGTTTGTCTCCTCTCAGCTCGTGTGTCTGTGCTGTGCCAGTGCGAAGGCAGGGGCGTGGCACTCCAGCTCATGTGTGCACGTGCGATATGAGAAATAGAAAGTTGGGAGAGTTTGCAAGAGTGTGGGAGGCGGGTGATAACACTTGACTGCTCCCAGTTATCATTTTTTAGCTCCCGGACACGCAGCAAGCTGCAAATTGCAAAGCTGAAAGCAGACTTTGACTGATTTTGCAGTTAGTTGAGTGCGTTCAGCTGAATGAGGGTAGAGAGAGTAGAGAGGGATGAGTGCAGAATTGCCTGGAGTCAGAGCTTTGTCAATCTATTGCCCAACTGACTGAAGTTTGTATTCCAACACCTTCGGACTAATTTATTAATTGCCCGAGACGACTACAAATGAAAAGCATTTTACTTTAGCCACACTTTCAAGTTGCCTTAAACCGCTTATGTTAATTAAATTTTAGAAAATGGGTTTTCTTCTTCTGACGCAATCAATCAATCCTTTCACTGGTGTGTTTATGTTTTGTTTTGTGTTAAGTAGAAACCCATTTAAATTTGTATCTCAGCATTAATTTTGGGGCTAGCTTGAAAGGGTTAAGCTGCCTTCTTTCACTCAGCAGATTTTCCTGCATATTGATGAGGTCAGCTGCTTGAAAAACTTTGAAACGACAAAACGCTGAACAAGTTAAATGTGTAAATACAAAAAGATTAAGCCAAAAATAGATGTGAAAGCAACTGCAGGGCAAGTAATTTAGAATACACCAAAGAAAGAGAAACTTACTTATCAAATTTGTACATAGCAGAGCAATTGTTTAACATTTCATTAAATCTCGGATGGTTTGGATGTCAAGCATGTCAAGTATTGATTCAAGCCAAGTTCCAGTTGCAACTCCAGTTACAAAATATTTACAAAACGTTTGGCAACATGGCCAAAACCAATTTGAATGGGTGACTCGAAGGCAAAACAAAAGTGCTCAGAGGCAGGCGGAAGGCACAAAATTGTTATTTCAATTGTCAGTTGCACTGCAGGGCGTGGCACTGCCCACATTCCGTATACAGTTAATTTTGTGCTTTGCCTGCAATAAATTTTAAATGCACATTTCCAATGAAGAAGCAACAACTTCAACGACGACGACAACCAAATGAAACGAAACGGAAAACAATTTTCTGCAATTTTACTAAAACGACACAAAAAACACACACACACATTGGCACACATATGGACAAAGGGGATTTGGATATGCTGCTGACATTCGAAATGGAAATGAAATAGAAATGGAATGGGCATGAAAATAGGTATCGGAATGGGATTGTGTCTTCGAGTCCTGGCCACCATTGCAATCGAAGTGTCCTTGCAGCGGCTACAAATGAAATTGTTGACCAAAGTGCAGCGTTTAAGAAAGACACACACACACACACAGCACTACATAGAGCATTAGATCTGAAAGTTTTCCATATGGACAATGCACTTTCCCTGCGAATCAATGCGCAGATTTCTGGTGCAGTGACTTGAAAAGCCTGTACAAAAGTTTATTCAAAAGGTATGATCTGCTTATTTAAAGATTTAATATTAAAACACAATAAAAACAATTTTTCCTATGTCAAGTGGTAAGCAATTTGTATATTCTTTTAATACCTATTTAATATGGACCTGGCTAATATTGAAGTTATTCCCATATAACTCAGTAATTTTTATTTAATGCCATAAAGTACATAAACAAATTTGATACTATTTCAACGGGTATTTCATAGTTGGAAATCTAGCAAAACTTTCTTATGGCTTTCTTTATTACTTTAGTTGCCATTTTATGAGAATTTTTTAAGACATTTTTGTACATTTAAATTTGGTTTAAATTTTATGTGCTGGATATTGCCTGGCAGCTATAGCAACAGAGCAAATTGCAATTGTTATGCAAGTTGCAATTGCAAGTTGAACTCGAAAATGAAAATAGTTTATGGAAATAATAGTAGTATTAGCAGTTGTTAAAGCTGTTGAAGTTGCTGTTATAGTAGAGATTATACTGTCATCGCCTGGAGGATAATTGAATTGGGAAATGGTTTACTGCACATTTTTCAGACACCCAATTATTTTTAATTTGTTGGTACTTTAAATGTTAAATATATTTTATGTATTTCTTAGTAGACTTATATTTATGTTACAAATGTTTGCTTTACTTAAATTTCAATGCTGCTCATATGATAAGATTTTCATGGAAATTTCATTGTTTCTGTTGAATTTTTGCTTGTCTTGTTGTCAGACACATTCAAAGCATTTGCATTTTAAACGCAGCTAATTGCGAATAAACTCATTAGATGACAGCGACACAGCACCAATTGGCAACCTCTCTCCCTCCCTTGCCCCCTTTCTCCCTCAACACACTGGATACCCGCACAAATTGGGCAACATTTGGTGGCATCTTTCGCCAAATTGAAAGCGGCAGACAATCAAGACCCCTTAAAGCCCCCCTCCTGCCTTAACAACAGCAGTTTGGGCGCACATTTGGCTTGTTATCATTTTCATGGTTGATGCGACATGCGAAAATTCTAAAAGTGTTTGAGCGAGACAGCGAATGGGTGAGTGAGACAGCGAAGGACACCAAATATTGTGTCGAGCTTTGTTGTTTGTCAGGCATTCAGCCAAACATTTGTTTTAATTATTATGAATGCAAAGAGCATAATTAAAAATGTGAAATTCATTTTCATTTTTAACTACACTTAATTTCGTTTTGCAATTAAAAGATTTTTGTCTGCTAACTTACAACGGAAGTGGTTTAATTTTATGTGTAAGTGTATGTGTAGGTGTGTGTGTACTAATGTGCTAATTACCCAATTGGGTATTATGAGCGATTATTTTAAGTTCGTTTAACTGTATTTATTTTAAAATGTCAGTTCAATTATACAAATTTGCTGTCAAATTATGCAAAAATAAATTAAAAACTTTATTTATATATGTTCAAATAAATTTATGCAATTGATTTCATAATATTACCCTCAGCGGGAGTCATTTATTTTAAAATTCTTTGTATTAAAATTAATATTCAACAGAAATAAATTAATTGATAATTATTAGCAACTTATTTCTTTGTTAAATGATTTTTTTGCTATTTTTGCATGTTATTCAAAGTTTAATTTTTAAATGGAAACTGAAAATTCTGAAAAATGTGAACATATTGTCTTCTTTGCTTTGACAAATCAGCTGCAATCATTACTTTATCATATCATTTACTACAAGCATTCCAGTGACACTTTTCAAATGTCAGCACTTCGCCGCGTGCAAAACAATTTGTTTTGTTATTTGACTCGCCTGTGGCAACAAAACTCGCAGATCTACGCACATTTCCTGCCCACTGCTGATTGCAGAACAAACTCTATACTTCTCCACGACCCCATCGCTCCACGCTTTGACAACGTATCCCAAGCCCGCCCCTTTGCTGCCACTTTATTCCCCCACTTGACACACTTAAGCGCACTTATCAAACCGCGCAAAAAAGTCAAAAGCATTGAAACGCGACAACCAGCAATGACTAACGGACAGACAAAGAGACAAACAGACAGACGAACAGACACCCAGCAACGACACCATTGGGATCCATATATCAAAAATCAGCAACTGAAAAGGAAAAATGAAACTGAAGTTGTTTCGGTTGGAGAGCCGGTCCAAAAGATACCCAGCAGTTAAGTCTATAAGCACGGACTATCTTCTCCTTTTTTGTCTGCAACACTACATACCCGTTAGGCTCTTTAGTTACGGGGTACACAAAAGCATACCCTAACCAACTGATGCTGTCTCGCACATGTGACAAAAGATAAACACAAGAAGAGAAATTCTAAAAATTGTAGCACTCCAAAAAATACACAAAAACACAACATGTGAGAAAAACTTTCATGTTGGCAACATGCAGCATTTAAGGTGGCAGGAGGCGCCACGATAAGCATGCAAATGAAATGGCAACCACATTGTGCCGTGCCGCCAGCAGCGCTGCCTGCGGCTAGAGCTACAAATTCAACTCGCATATCGCGTGACAGAGATTTCCGAGTATGACTGAGCAATCTTAATTGCGGGTCAAAAGGCCAAGCGCAAAAGCCAGAAAAATGTTTCCAACCCAGAGACGCTGACAAAATGAAAATTGAGATAAAAATGGTGGTAAAACGTAGAAAATAAAACGATTGCTGAAAAATTCTTATAAATGTTTCACATATGTCATACAGCTAAGCTGGGTATTTTTAGTAACATAGGTAGGGTATCACACTCCGCACTCCACTCTTCTAATTGATCTAATCTTAGCAAATTTTAAGCGTAAACCTTTTTCACACAACAGATTAAAGAGTGTTAGATAAACCTTTAAGCCAGCAACTAGCAATGGGTCGTATAACAACCGCAAAACTGATACAAAAACATCAGATACAAGATACTTTGCCACACCCCTCACAAAAATGCTGGTAAAATGTGAGAAAAATATTCAGATTTTGAGGTAGGTAAAAAGCGGACCAAACCTTTGAAAATGACAAACTTTCTGGGGATCAAAATGGGCTGCAGGATGTGTGGATGAGGCTAGAGTTGGGTGAGAGGAAAGTGCGGTCTATCAGAAAACATTGTACCATTCCATTCCAACCCAAGCTCGGTAACTTTTGAGCTGACAAAAAAGTTTTTCAGCACGCATACGCCGCGTTGGCATTGTCGCACTTTGCTGCATACTTTTCGGCGGTTGCCAAATCGGTCGAGACGGGGGAGGGGAAGTGAAAAAGGGGGTATGGAAAACGCTGCGGGTATTGCGGGCTGCTCGTTATGTTTCGCTCTCGGCACTTGCCTTATGAATTATTTGAATTTTATGCGACAAATCACCTACAAAATATAAATTCCTAGCAAAGAGCGACATCTGTTCAGCTCAGAAGGGGAGTGGAGTGAGTGGAGTGGGGGATACTATGGTACGTGATCACGTACTGAGACAGCACCACGTTACACCGTTAATCGTTCGTTAATCTCTCGTAAAATTTCCGTTAGAAATCCCGCCGTCAAGTTAAGTGGATGTCTGACAATTGCTGCTTCTCACATTTCGCTTTTCGCTCTTCGTATTCGCGCAATTCGCATTTGAAGTTTTCATTTCTTACAACGCGTACAAAGTTTTTAATCGAAAAAAGATGTGACCCCCCATCAAGTCAGGTATTATTCCTTATGCCCCTCCCAACCAGCTCACCCCACTTCCCATTGGCTTCGTAATTAAGTAAGCAGCGTGCTGTGCCCTAAGGAACAGTTCAGGTACCAGCAGGAGGTGCTGGCTGAGCAACGAGTTTTTGAAATGTACTATATTCAAACCCAAATCCGCTTCAGGTCATAATATGAAATGAGCAATGGACCTAAGGGAAACACACTTCAAATTAATACAAAGATTTTGTCATAACAATGGGTAATAGTTCTCAGAGAAAGCGAAGGATATTTGATATCTTGATTTAAAGACAATTGCTGTAAGCAAACTTTAATAAAGTTTAACACGTGATGTAACTGAAACTGTAATTTCTAACAGGATTTGTTATGTAGGTTAATCACGGTTCTGAGGTACTTATCTATGCTGAAAAGCAAATATGCCATAGGTAAAATAACTTTTCCTATTACCGCGACTACCTAAGTCTCACATCATTTAAGAAATGAAAACAACAACTGGTTGTAAAGCCTTTTCAAATTAATTGCAGACAACAAATGTCTTGTAACTCAAAGATAAACGTTTCTCGAAACTCGCGCTGTCTGTTACCTTTACCCCCTCTGAAACACGCTCCCCTGTCTTATGCAATACCTTCAAAATCTTATCCCTCATGTGACTCTGAAACTTTAACTAAATGCTGCTCCGAGACAATTGTACAAGTTCAACATTTGTCACACGTACTAAACATTTACGCAAGATAGAAAAACAAGAAAAGAAAGGAAAAACGGGAAAAACAAAATGACATAGCATGGAAATTAACAAAGAAACATCAACATCAAGTCAAATTGTTGCTCTTGTAGCCCGCATATGAGACTATGAAACTGACTGAAAGGGCAAGAGACCCAGGGATCTTCTCAGACAAAAGCGAAATCGCTCTGGATATAGTTGTCGTCATTTTTAACAGACTCAAAGACTAAGTGTCGGCTGAGAGGAGAAGGCAGGTTGACATGCTAAAGGCACAGACAGCATCCAAAGTGAATGCAGCTTCAACGCTAGAAATATTTGGACTCGTTCCTATTTCGTGCTATTTGATTCAGTGTGTGCTCAAGTCTTCCAAATTCTGTGTGTGTGCGTGTGTGTACGATGTGTCTAGCTACCAAAGTCTATAGCTATGACTTCTTTTTCGAGCTGTCACATTTGATACGCCCGTGAAGAAGACAAACACGAAGACAAAGACCAAGACGTTGATGACGTCGACATGAGCTGCAGAGGTAAGAAGCAACATGAGAAACAATTTAGTGTTGATGAAGGCAAAAAGAGCGTCTAAGACTCGGGGATTTACTGTAGCATGGGGCATGACGTTGACTTTGTTGCAACTTACCGAGAAGTCCATGAGTAACGCCAGCGAAGAGCACTGAGAAAAATGCACAAAACTTTATTAACTTTAAAGGAAGACCTCTGTATACTACTTAGTCACAATAAAAAGAAGATTTAAAGAATTCACTTATAATTTACATGTATTCTTAAAGGTTAAACATTTTAACAGTAGTAAAATTATGTTTGTATATTCAATTTGTAGTCCAATTTGAGCAAAATTTGTATGCAGTGTACGCTCCTTGCCCCCGGCCACTTGGCCAAAACACGGAAAAGAATTAATGTGCAGTTGAATACAAAACGCAAACATAATTAAACTTGCCACACCCATTTTGCAAGACGATACGAGCAAAATTGCGAGTGTTTTCACATCTGAGACTCAGACAGAGACCGTGCCTCATTTGTGTGTTTTATTGTATCTGTCTGCCGCACAGAAATAAAACCAAATTTGTCACAAACACACAAAGGCGAGAGGTACGAGGAGAACCAACTAGAAGAACTCTTGGGGAATTTGACGAGCCACTCATAATTCGCAACTAATGAAACACGCAACTTGGCCAACGACTTTGTCGCCTGCCGACGACATTTATTGCATGCAACTGAATTTTTATAGCTACAAAATTAGTGCAGAATTGTAGTAGGCCACTCAACAATTGCTCCTTGTTTCCTGTTCCCACTGCCGATCCTACGAATGTCTGGAGTTCATAAAGACGCACTCGTATTGAGCCATAAAACGGCGCTTGATTGGAACTCTACGTGGGCGTGTGTACAGAAACTGCAACTAATTTGAGATACAGACTACTTTAGTTTATTTCTGAGCCGATTTAATAGCCCCTTGGCTTTATGCATAGCCAACTAATTGCAGTAATCTGTGGGTGGTCAGCAAAAACTGAGAATGCGATACAGTTTTATACTCATACATATATATTTTGGCTGCTGCTCAGCGTCCAAAGCAACCGCAGGCCACGAGCCCAATTTTCGCGCTTAATTATGAAAAGGCAAACAAACTTTTGTGGTTGTCCAAACAGATGGGGGAGCACTGTACAGTACTCTCACGTATGCACGTATGTGTGCAATATCCTGTCCACTTCCGTGGGTTCACCATGTGCCAAAGTCTGGGGCAGAGAGAATCCCAACACAATGCGATCTGTGTACGAGTATATATAAAATAATTTCTAGCCCGCGGCATTTTCTGCGCCGACAGCTGCTTTAAAATGCATTTTCAATTTGTGGGCTCAAAATACAACCCAAAATGGGTGAGAGAACTGCTGGTATGGGCATGTTAATATGTATGTACCAAGGAAACAGCGACAGTCCTTTGTAAACTAATTTGCTTGAACAGAGAGCACATATCGAAAACAACGCTTTGAGGCCTTTTTGCATAACAAATACACAGTGGCAGCAAAATGTATGCAAACAATGTGAAAAATGCTCTCCAAAATAACGAAAACAGCAACAACAACAGACACCCAAACAAACACCGCGCACAAAATGAAGAAAAAACGGTAAATATAAATTGGAAAAAAATGAAAATGTGAAAAACAATTGCTCATTGTCTGAGCAATTATACACGCATTGCTGCCTGCCGCCTCCTCACCAACCGGAGCATCAGTTCAGCGCCAAGCAGACAGACTACAGGGAGTGCCACGCCCACAGACATTTTAACCAAAAAATTTGAACCATGCCAGTTTACAGGAACGAACGATTTCAGTGTGCTCTTATTGTTTCATTAAATGTTACCGATAAATTAATTAACAATAGCAACAGTCTTAAAGGGTGTTGATATTGAATCCTAGTTTGCTTCCGAAAAGTTAAATTTTTACCTTGATAACAAAATAAATTCTTGAATTTTCAAATTTTCAGTTCAAGTTCAAGCTGCCATTAATATAAATATCAACCTTTCTGTTTCACAAGCTTTAAGTTTTAAAATAAATATTTATGTAGCTTTACTGTTGGAACAATACACAGCTTAAAATATTAATTATTACAATGGAAAAATATTTGTATAACAAAAATGGTTAACAAAAAACTGAAAAGGATAAATGTAGTGAAAATATATTTAAACATTTGTATAAATATACATTTAGCATCTAAGCAAAAACCATATGATTTAATCTATCGTAAACATTTTGTCCATCAAATAATAAAAACTGACAACTCATTTTGTATTTGTTTACAGCATAATTAAACAATCTCTTTTTATTTGCATTCTTTGAACTCCGAACAAATGTAGGTAAAACCATACACATAATTCTTATGAAGTTTTTAATGCATTGCTCCTCTTTGAATGCCTCAAAAAACAGAAACGGAAATATCAAATATTATTTCTATGTCAAATAATGACCTGCTGCAGCTACTTTCCCAGTGAACTGACTACTCTTTTCACGACTGCCCCAAATTTTTACTGCTCATTAAAATATGGCAGTCAATTTGACAAAAGCCCTATAATAAACTTCCTAAAGGGATCTCCCTCTTGCCGCATTTGACAATAACATAAAGTATAAAAAAATTGGAATGAAATGTATTATGGGCGCTCAACTCATTTATAATTATAATGGATTTTTTTACGAATACTTAGTATAGACTTTTTTCTGCACTCTGCTTTCACAGAAATCTCTTCTGTGTGCCTTTTTGGCCAACATTTTTGTTTTTTTTTTGTTCTAATAACAGAAACAGAAAAGAGCCAACATCATAAAAGACAAATGAGCCGCAACCAAAAGCGGCCGACAAAAAATACCAAAATAAGATGGGAAAAAAGCGAAAAAGATGAAAAAAAAAGAGACTGTAACCGAGTTCGTCTCATTGTCTACATGACTTTGGTCAACTTGGCTGATTGCGCTGTGGGAGTGGCAAGAGTGGACGAAACGAGGTGGAGAAAGGGGGGATTATAGAGTGAAATCAGTTTGTATTGTATTCCTTTTGAAGGCATCTAATATTTTATGTATTTTGTGCGCCTGCAATGATAAAAAAAAGCAAGTGAGAAGAGAGGCAAGAGGATGCTGTGGACATCGTTGACTTCCAAGGAAATGGCTACTTTTCTAAGCTTTTAATAATATCCTTTTTATGTCCACTAAATGAAGGATATAAAGTCAACACTTTGTACAATAAGGCGCCAGAGGATGGAAGCTTTGCACATTTTCAACGCCTTTTTTTCTGACTGCCTGACTGCCTGCCTGCCTGTCTTGCCCTGCAGCTGGCATAGAAAACTTGGACATCGTCTTGGGATCTTTCCTCTAAGTTGGCCATTTTCTATGGCCAACTTTTCTGCCGCTATCTACCGGCTTGGTTTGCATAAGTTTGCTTCCAGGCACTTCCGGTTAATGTGGTCAGCAGCAACAACAAGAACAACAAATAAAGGGAGTAGCAAAGTCTAGTAGACATTTATATGGGCAAATCTTTGTGTGATTTCCGCTTGAATGGTGAAGCTTTTTGGCATCCTCGTTTGGCGCCAACAACTGAGCATTAAGTGGCGACAGTGCAGCCATCAATCTTTTTTTGCCCCACTCACCAGAGTTTTATGAAGCAGTCTTAGCAGGGCTTTCATCTTTAAACTCAACGCTCACTTTAAGCCCGCCAAATCAATAAAGACGATCAATTGGGTTGCTCGGGTAGCTCATCAATAACTTTAAGAGTGCACAGCTCAATGGAGCAGCTTCCAATGTCGTTTGCTGTCCTTTACCCTTTAGCCCTTTTTTAATAAAATTAAAAGGCCAACATTTGTCAAGCTTTGAGCGTGGAAAAATTATGGCTTCAGGGTAAAATGAGTTGATAAATTTATTTAAATTCAAAGCGAATTTAAATTTAAAGACTGATTTGAATACGTCTACGTATTTCTATTACATTCACTGAGCTAAACAACCCTAAGCTCTAACCATTAATTAGTTAAATCTGTTTCCATATTGATGTCAAAGCTTTCCCTATCGAAATCTTTTCCAACTCTAAATGCTTTTCATGTTTCCCTGCGATTGCACTTGGAGTTACCACAGGCGAAGAAGCTTCGATTGCCAGTCAAACAGAAAAAAAAGGGAATAATTTCAATAAGCAATTAGACGGCAATTACTTACAACAACTAACAGGACTTGCAGGACATTGCCAACGACTTTGTGTTGACTTTTGTCGAAGGGGAGCAACCAGAAAATGGAAGGACTTTGACTTGCTAAGCAATTACTTGAAATTTATATGTGACTCGAACCGAACCCTGAAGTAATGCCAAGTGAAACCACTCACAAGAAACGTTGCCATAATTGAAATGCTTAAGAGAAATGGCCAAGAACGTGGACGTGAATCGGACTGACGCCCAAAATACCAAAAGCTACAACTGTGTATTACATATTAACTTTTTGGTGGGGAGGCCAAAAACTAATTGAGTTACATACTCAGTTATAGCCGAATACTTGAATGCTATCCGTCCATCCCGTACATTTTGTCCACCCACATAAGTTTGCAGTTCTCTTCTATTCTTCATAGAGAAAAGTGGGGACAAAGTTTGCTTCTCTCTGGCTTGGCTGGCTTGTTGAGCAAACCAAAAGTTTACATTGTTTAATTTCGACAAATGTAAGACACTCGAAAGCGATTGCAACCCTCACTAATCTTTTGTTTGCTTTGTCGTGTCTTGTCGTTTCGTGTCGCATCGTGTCCTCTCGCTTTTTCTCACTCCCCCTCCCCCCATTGAATAACTTCACATGTTTCCATGTTTCTTAACATGGCATAATCCCTTTTGCCTTGCTTTTCTTCTCGGGTTCAGAAAAACTTACTTTGCACTACATAGACTTATGCATGAACGTATATTATGTGTGTGTTGCTGTGTGTGTGTGCGTGTGTTAGGGGATAAGTTTGCTCTGTTATTTCCGGCGGCGCCATCTATAAGTTTCATTAGTATGTGTAAATCTGTTTCACTGTGTGCAAGTTCTCAGTTTTATTTCTTTCTGCCTGCGAGTCAAAAGTTCTTGTAATTGAGCTACTACTGCGGCAGCCACTCTGGCGTATGCGTAATATTTAATGACATTACTTTATCATTTGTGACAACAATTTATGCTGGCGTTACTTAAATGCTACAGCTTAAACTACAAATGAGCAGCTTAATTGGAAATGACTTGAAAACTAAGCTGATTCCATAAATTACATTGCACTGTCATTAATATAAATACACATATATAGATATAGTCTAAAAATATCTGAATCTGTGCTTTAAACGTGCGATTTTCGTAGTTGTCTTTAAGAGCAAAACAATTGCATTATAATAAACCAGAGTGTGCCTCAAGTGGCTCGTAGAGGCTGCTCTCCTTATGCGAAGCTACAATAACTTCCAGTGCTGACAATACAAATGTTACCAGGGTTGCCACCCACAAGGACAGTGGGCAAATTTGCTTTGCGTGTGTGCTCCTAAGAGCTTTACTAAATTAATCAGCATAATTATGCTGGCAAGGCAACCAGAGGGAGCAAACTCAGAGCCTTATTTTAGTATAACTTAGCTTACCTTACCTTACATTACCCTACCTTTCCTTACCTTATTTATTAATTAGTGATTCGTTAGTGCAGGCAGTTTGTTTGTTCCTATTGTTGTTATTGTTGCTCTTGGGCATAACTTTCGCTGCTCCGTTAAAAAACAAAAGCAAAAAAGGAAAGGTAAGGTAAGGTAAAAGAAAAGGAAAACAAAGTGTCGCATTTTAATTATGCTGGCAAACAATGCACGCCCCAAGTGCAAACAGGCAGTCAGGTTTTACGTTTACCTGTGCTTAATTAAAATAAATAGACACATACATACGTTGCCAGTTAGTAGCTGCCAGTTTGACTGGTCACATGTCCTTGAGAGGACCACAAATTATGCTCGGCAAGACAGTTCTCGTTATTATGCGAGCGGCGTGTTTCGGTATTAACCGATATAGACGGCTATTTCCATAAGTCAACAGCCATCCGACCAACGAACTGAGCAATTAAAGCCACTGTCCGTCATGGACATAGTTTGAATACGGACGGACTGCATTCGATGCCATCTAAATGCCACTTTCGTTTAGTAGCTTCTGCAAATATTCCAGATTTTTTGTTGTTTTTGGTTACTGGTTACTGGTTACTGGCTGCTGTTTGCTGGTATTCTGCCTCTTGCCTCGTATTCAAATCAGTTGCAACGCCCAATTAATGTAAGCTGCCGCAATGTTGCATACTAATGAGAGAGAACTTGTTGGTATGAATTGGAATTGCCACTGGATTGTGAGGCAAAAGATGCCAATGAACATGAACATAAAGATGTGCCGAGTCGAGTTGGATACATTTTAGGAGCAGTTTGGGCAGAGGCAATCATTCAGTTTGCTTTTCTAACTGTTTGCCAGGGCATTCCAACTCAACTAGGCTTGGCTTAATTAAGTCTTTTGATTAGGAGTTAACAAAAGATATTTAAGTTAAATAAATTTAAACAGATAAAGCATAAAAAGTCAGTAAATCATTTAAGCGATGTAACAATGTGCTACTTTTGTGTGAGGTTTAAAGGCGTGTGCTCTTAAATGCGCTTCTCTTTATTTGAAATTTCGCATTTGCATTTTAATTTTTGTTTGCAAAAAAAATACAATAATAAAACAATAAAAACATCAACTTTGGCACTTTGCAGCCATTTTCAAGGCGGAAAGTCGCCCAAAATGATGTCATTAAAGGCACATGCTGATGGCGTTTTGAAGGCATATTACGCATACGCCGCGTACAACAGGCGCAACAGCTGTGACATGCCATGCCAATGTGTGACCGTATGTGTATGCGACTCTAACTCTGTATTTCCGTTGAGA
Source organism: Drosophila dunni (assembly GCA_018152125.1). Taxonomy (NCBI): domain Eukaryota; kingdom Metazoa; phylum Arthropoda; class Insecta; order Diptera; family Drosophilidae; genus Drosophila; species Drosophila dunni. Next base: position 7,253,104 of record JAECXC010000339.1, on the reverse strand, counting down.
TTTCCCTCTTGAACATTTTACGTGCAAATATTTTAAGCCTTTATGGCAACACAGAAGGCGCAACGCAAAGGGGAAGGGAAGCTAAAGCATTATTAGGCGCATATTTGTAGAGCAAGTGTAAGAACACTTTCCATATATATGTCTTATATACTTATGTATGTTTTGTATATATATGTGTATATATTTTGGAGGAATGTGGTTATCTGCGTAAGCACGCAGCGCTCGTGAGTGGCACGTGACTGCGTCGTGGAAGTGCGTTTTTCTCCTCCCCCCTCTCCTCTGCGGGGATTTATTAAATTTTTTTCGTCGGCAGCATAATTCATGAAATTTGTTTTAGATGTGGTTGGTAGAGTATAACTCCTCTCCGTTTCAACCCCTCGGTTCACAAGTCGTTCGGTTTCTTTTTCGCATTTCCGACTTTAACTTTTATTTAATTGTCGCAACTTTTTAGTAAGACTTTTCTTAATTAATTAAAAAACTTTTCAAAGCCGCAATGAAAATGCCAGCTCACCTTTAAAACTTTAATGAAAAAGAACCGCAGAATGGAGCCGAGACAGAACCGCCTGCCTAATATCAAAATTGCTGAACATTTTTAGTCATTTCATTTTTTTTTCCGGTAGGTGTACTCCAAAGTAAAAGTCATCCCAAAGTCAAATAGAAGTAAAAAGATTTTTGGCAATGAGACGGCAAAATATATTTATCTATCTCATTTTGGTTTCTTTTTCACGTAAGACAAGTTCAAACCTATTTTATAATTGGCTTTATCTATCAGACTAAGCAGTAATGGATGTATTCGAATTAAATTAGAGACTGTTTCTAAGTACCTAATGGTTCACAAATTACATAATATTAATAAAACTTTCCCTTTAAAACTGTCACATTACTTTAATACGTTTTATTTTATCACATTCCTATCTTTAATAGCAGTTTTGTTATTTTTATCCATGAAATAATATATATCTGTTTCACTACTAAACCAACTTAGTTGTATTATGTTATTTTATTTTCTTTTAATTCCAGAAACTTAGTTCCGAAATGTAAAAACTCACACGTTACCTTGGCAGATTATTCGCTTTGCATGTATTTGCGGAAAAATAAGTATCCTTGACAAAAGTGTAGCAGAACAAAGGAAATAACAGGATTTCGCAATTGCAAAATAATACAGTAAAATACAGGTCTCTTTTAGAAATATGAAGCTTAAATTCTTTAATGTGTTTTACTTCTGACTAACCACTTTTCATACCCTGTAAGCAAAGCAGCGTAAAAATTAAAATTTAATACACAAAATTTAGGTTCACTCCGCTTCTTGTTTCGCATGTGTACAAATTTACATTCTAACTACAGGGTATTGTCTATTCGATTACTTTAAATCATAGCCTATTTCCATTTTGTTTTGTGTTTGTCATTGTCTCAAATATAAAACGAAGAGAAAACGACGAAAATAAAGATTTTTGCGGGTTGTCATTTATTTATTTTTTACTTCGTCTGGCAAATATTACTTAACAGCAGTTTTTTCACAGAGAGATAAACAGTGAGAGAGAGAAAGTGGAGGTGACAGAGAAAGAGAAGTATATCAAAAGCTTATGCCAGGATTTTGTCCTTTTTGATGTAAAGTTGCTAAGCGCCAAGCAAATTTATAATGCCGACAGCATATGTGTATTGTTTTCGTCTGTTGTCTCTTCTTGTTGTTATTTGGATGTTTTGTTTTAGCGTTCACTGTGATTGTTGTCGATGCTGTTGTATGGTTCGGTTAGGTGTGTGTGTTGTACATGTGTGTGTCTTTATCCTAGAGCCATCTGCTTCGCTTTTGCTTTATTCTGTTTAATTTTGTACTTGCTGCTGTATCCTGCAGCTGTTTGCCCCTTCCTACCTCCCTCCGACTGTCCTTTCGTCTCTCTGTTTCACTCTCTTGTCATCAACTTGTTTTCATTAATGTTATTATTCCACATTTCTATGTTCACGTCATCCCCAACACACAATGCCGTTCTCTAATTTGTATGCATAATTTACGGACACACTGTGACGCTTTCACGGCATTGGATGCCTGCAGAGAGTTTCCATTTCCAATTGTCACAAGGCTCTTCAAACATATACATAACAACGTGTGTAAGTGTGTGTGTGTGTACTCTGATTTTTTGTTTCGCTCTGTTGTGCTTGACAGCTGATATTGTTTATGCTGTTGTGCTGACTCTCTGAAAGATTGTTTAACTATTGATGACTTTATTTCAGTCTGGTAGTGTGCAATCTGTTAACTTGAATGTTTACAGCTCAAGTTAATTAATTGAAAGTCGTTAAAAACATGTATAAATAAATCTACTTTTTTCCCCTCCAACAATAGATGATTTTCTAACGTATTTAATTCGTCAGCATTTCCAATCTCTGATCAATCATATGATTCGAACTGTAAAACTCTAGAACTTTCTTTATATATTAAATGCCAAGACTCAACGCTGTCCAAATTGAAATAGTTTCACAATGTTAAGAAAAATTGCAACATGTTTTTTCGGTCTTTGCTATTCTTTGCCCAAAGTTGGTAAAACTTTTAATTGAGAATCTATACAGAAGCAAAAAAAATCGGGTAAAATAAACGTATTGTTACAGAATGAAACAAAAGAAACAGAAAACTGTTTTGCCAACTGCAATCAATCTAAATGTCTGGCTGTCAATAAAATTGTCAAGCAAGTTGCAGTTGCAGGCCAATTGCATGTCAGGTGAACAAGGAGGAGGGCGTTGACTAAGGGCCTATATAGAATCAGCAAACACGTTTGCATACCTATTTCTAACTCACTGACTTTGACGTTTGTCTCTGACCCACAATCCATGTGAATCCACTGGGTAACTTTGCTGGCCATTGAACGCAAGTCGTGTGACACAAATGCGGCGAATTGACAATTGCAACGCCAACTGACGAAGGACTGGATGGCATTTATTTACCATAGAATAAAAGAGTTGAGAACTTCAATAACGAGACTCTCTTCAAGGTTTAATGCTCTGTAACTAGCATTGCTAGTTTGGCAGTTAAAATTGTTGAAAACCCACTCTATTGGCCTATTATTATGGTTTTTAAAAAATCTTTTCATTTAAACCTTGAGAAGGGAGGGACTTACATAACCAGTGCTATTAAAAATGTATTTAGGTTATTGTTTAATCCACAGCTTAAGTGAAAATATATGTAGCACATATAAAATCCTTCGATCAGCTCCATTGTCAAATATTTGGCCTTCGCCGTTATGGTAAAAGAAAATATTCACTTTTCGTTGTATGCTCTTCTGAGGATTTTTCACTTCAATGCAGTTGACATTTTTATTAAAAGCTTTAAGTTGTAACAGCAGAGCAAATTTACACACACACACACACACACAGAAATATCCTGCTGCTGAATTTTGCTGCAATGGCAACGGCTGCTGTCAACTTATTGGCTGTAAAGCGTATATATACTTTATAGATGAATGTATGCGCATATGTGTATGAGTGTGTCTGTCTGTGTGTGAGTGTATGTGTCTCAACTTTCGTTTTACGCTACAAAGTAATATTGTCAAATATGAGTTAGTAGACGAAATCAGCTTTAAGTTGTCGACATTGCCTGCAGAATCCTTTTGTTTGATGCTCGTAGTCATTGCTAACAATTTTTTGTTTTTTTTTTCTGCACTAGGATTGTGTCATGACACATACACACACATCCACACACTACTCTAGACTTTTTTTAAGGATGAAACTTACAGAGTTGCAATATTTTTTTCGTTGTCGTGCTGACTTATGAGCTGAACAGAAGCTGAACAGCAAGTGGAACCCAGGAGCATCATTTTTATTAGCTGCCAACGGGGAACATTTTTGTGCAGTGCGTGACATTTTATGAAAACTCACTTGATAAATGATTGAGAAAATGCACAGAAGGGAAATGCATACAAATGAAATCCTGAATGATATTTTAATGCTGCTCCCAAATTGGGTTAGAACGCGTTAGAAATAAACAAGTATACAAAGCATTAACGTTGAGAAATGAATCGAAATGAATGAATGACACAAATACTTCAAGTGTGCAATTATTCATTTGAGTAAACGCACAAACATATAACATTCAAAGCAATCCAGTGGCTAAATAAATTGCGGTTGCCTATTATCAATTATGTGTGGGTGTGTGTGTGTATTCCAAACAGGCGACACAGTGCGTATACGTTATATTTATGAACGCTTGGCCAGCATTTTGACCAACTGTTTATCCGCTCGCGTGTGTGTTGAGTGTGTTTATGTCATTCGCCATTTGCGATTGCTGCAATTTTCGCTTTCACACACATACACACACATAATTCTCGTGCATAATTCCGTCGAATTTCTGATTGCAATTGCATTTGCCCGCGTTGGAACCCAAAGCCTGAGCCGTATTCTGTGCCTGGCAGCAAACAGATTTCATCGCATGTACGGCCAAATGTTTAAGCGGCGCGGGCTGAGCTGTGGCAGGGGATTGGCAATCCTTTCATTTCCTTGGCTCCGCTCCCCCGAATTCCCTGCTCCATACAATTCTTCGCACATGGCGCTTGTTCATTATGCGCATAAACATTTTGGCATCCGTTGCCAGCTGCGTTGATTTGGCGGTTGCCTTCGCATTGTCTTCCAGCTGCAATGTGTTAGATATTTTCGGGTTGCTCCCCGCTCCACGATCCCCTACTCCCAATCCTCATATCCCTAGCTCTTTGGCTGTGACTGTTGTTGCCCGCATTTGTTTTCGGCCTGCTTGCCTGCCTGCCTGCCTGACTGCCTGACTGCCAGTTGCCACTGCCTGATAATGACGGCTATGTTGAGATTTTAATTTAACTCTCAAATTGAATTTGAATTGTGACCCATTTAAGACTTGTCGAACTTTAATTTCTGCTTAAACAAACTGAAATATAATATCAAATCAAGATATATTATTATAGTTATTCGATTGCATTTACATATTGTGTTATTATTCACCCACTTGTGTTCTGCACGAGCAATTGAGTAAACAATTCATTTGCATGCACTCGATATTGAAAAGATTAAACATAATAACAACATAAATTGAATGACATTGTTATAAAATGTTATTACAATTCTCCAGCTGCACATGACAGCATAATCACAAAATAATTAACATATAATTACGAATTTGCATTCACAAAGTCCACCAACTGATGGAAATTGGGAGGACAGTAAGGGAAAAGGAGTGAAAATGGTATGTGCTAAGCTGTCAGCCAATTACTTAATTTTGATTTGAAATAAGATATTTTATGACAAAACTTTGAATATGCTCTTAAATTTGAACTGAACTACTTTCGTCTAAAATTTTAGTATTATTTGTTAAACTGTGTCATAGATTTTCAGTTTTTCTCCAATGAGAATGGAAGTGTTTTCGTGTGTAAAAATTGTCGACCATTTGGCACGCATCAAACGTGTCAAAGTGACAATTCTTTATTTACATATAGCTGACATTCTGCGCTCCCTGGAATTCATGACCGTGATGAATGACAGCAGTAACAACAATAACAACAACAGCAACATTTGCTCCTGGTCACATTTGCGTGCCTCGACGTGAGTCGCATGCGGAACAGGGAAAAGCACACTGGGAAAAGTAAGAGAAATATTTGGAGCGAGAGACTGAGTGGAAAATGTTGAAAAAGTGTCGCCATTGCCACAGGTAAAAATGTTTGGCATTTATCAACGACGCTTACACACAGTTTTTCCCCAGTTTTCTTTTTTTTTTCGAATGAAGCTATCAAGTTGTGCATTTTGTTTATTTATCAACAGATTAGCAGGCTGTTTCAGACATGATGCCTTAACATACAAGACTTTCAAGACTCTCTACCGCTCTCCCGCTCTCTCCCATTCTGTCTTTCTTCTCTTGGCATGCAGCCTTCTCTCTCAGTTGGTTGACTTGGTTTAATGGCACATGAAATCGCAATAAACATGGCCCAGAGCGTCAACTTTTGTGGCCTGTAGTAAAGTATAACTTACGCCCTGAGCGCACATAAGTCAAAATTTCACAGTGACAGTGAAAGTGGAAGGGGAGTGCAGTTGTTGTAGTAGTGTTTATGTTGTTGGTGTTGCCACGCATTAAGTGTAGGCGTTGAAGTTGCACAGTTGTTCGGTTGTTCAGCTGCTCAGCAACTCTGTCCCTTGGGTCTGTTTTGTCCTTCTTTCTGGCCCAGGGCCCAGGCTCGAACTGTGAAATATGTTGCATACATTTCGGGCCAGACAAGCGACACATTTGCGGTTTATAGTAGGCGTGGCGCGTGCCAAACTTAACACCCACACACACATACAATCATTTTTATGCCATTTGCTTGCCCCTCACGTACAGCTCAAGGAAGTTACTTCCTTTTCAGTTCCAAGTTCGTAGCTCATACTTCATAATTCATTATTTTCTTTCTTTTTCTCTTTTCATTATTATTTTCATTTTCACATTTTCCTCTTCTACTACTCTTCTTATTATATATGTATTCATGTTTGTGGGTGTGTGTGAGAGTGTGTGTCCGGTTATAGTGTTGCTGACAAATTGTTTTAAATTGCGTTTTCATATCGTCTTGTGTGGGAGTGTCAAAGTTGGAATATTTATAACAAAAGCTAAAGTCACAGATAGACCATGATCTTAGAAGTACGAGATACGCTAATGGCCACACATATTTGAAAATAATAGAATAATTTAAATTTATGAATTTTAAATGGAATATTAATAAACAATTATTTAATTTCTTAGGTAAACTGTTAGACACACTCAAGATATTGTAATTGAAATACTTTATTAACAACAAACAATTACTTTCCAATGCACAATTAATCACTTATTCAAACATTTTCTTACAAGCCATTAAATAAGTTAATAAGAAGTTCAGTTTAATTTTCTAGAATATTTAAATAATTGGTTTAAATATCACATGTAAATAAAATATGTAAGGATTTCATTTAAAATGTAATTGAATTAGGATTTGAATTCAGTGCACAGGTGACTATAGGGATTAAAATGTTTTGCAAAACGTGTTCACAAAGATTGCAAAAGTCACTGTCCATTGGCAATAAATATTAAATTGACTTTACTACTGTCACATGGACATGGACTTGATGAAGGACCAAAGCGAATACAAAAATATTCAACACTTCCACTTCACACTAAGTGTTTTGCGAACAGGCTTTGCATGTTAAAATCAACAGCAAAATAACAGCCACAAAAACATAGAGAATTTTTGGACAAGAGCAATCAAACAACAACAGGGCCAAATGATGTTGATAGCCATGATGTCCATTGCTCAAACATCAATGGAATTCCAATAGGGCAATCGTTATTTGATGGCTGAGGCAACCGTTACAATTCATCAAACAACAAATGGATATTACTTCATCGAAAACAATATTAAATACTTGAACGTAAAACACGGACATCCCACAAATGGCCGACAGCGTCAGGAGCTGAATTGGGCTCAGAAACAGAAACAGAGGCAGACGGAGAGAGGATGGTTGGGTAGTCACTGCTAGGAAGCATACCCGAACAATGAAACGACCTCAAAGTGTGTCCACATGGAAGCGAATGACTGCTGCGAGCCTGAAACAAAAGTAAATTGCAATAAAAGTTTGTAATTGACAAACGGACAACAAACAAAACTCCACTTCAGTTGCCAGTCGCCAGTTGCCAGTTGCCCGTCGTCAGTATGCGAGTTGGTGGACATTCGGTGTGTTTTGGTTGTTTGAATGTTGGATATGGATGTCGTTTGCTCTGACTCTCCTGCGACACTCCATGTTCTCCATGTTTTGGGCAACTAAACAACTGGTGCGCTCAAATCAACAAAAACCGATTTGCAGAAACAGGAAGCAGCAGTAGCGACAGCAGCATTGCCGCTGACAGACATGCAACCCAACATCCAACACCCTCATTCTAACACCCAGCCTCCAATAAACCCTCAACCCTCGTGGTATGTGCCCGCATATTGACTTTGTGCGAGGAGCACAAACGATTTTGGATTTAAGAAATAAAAGTTTAGTGCCTCAGCGAGCAAATCTGCAGCCACAATGGCAAACAGCTAACCAGACTCTCTACACACACACAGCAGAACAAAATACAGGAGCTCTACACTCGAGATACCCATTAATACAGTATTTATTTATATACTTTAACTAAATGTCTAAAAGACTTCAATTTACAATTCAGCTGTTGTACTTGGTAGTGTTAACATAAAAGTTTTCATGGAGTGCACCTTAGCGATTGATATCAAATGACTACCATATCTATCACTGCATTTTACCTACCTAACAGTACACCCTTTCTGCTGTAATACAGGGCATAACAACTACAAATACAGCAACAACGACAATGAGCTAGAGCAAACAAAAGACGCGTCTGTGGTTAGATACCCGACTGGGTGGATGTGGCAAAACTCAGGAGTATGCCCTGTTGTTGTTGTTGTTGTTGGCCTGTCGAATGGCAAAATGTCGGTGGTTACGACTTTGACTTGTTTACCCCGCCAGTAACAGAACAGAAGCTAGGCTGGGCAGTAATTCAGAAACGGGAATGTGTGTATGGTTTGGGGCCAGCCATTGCAGGGCTCATTGGTTTTTGGGGGCAACGTCTGTAAATGGACAGAGTTGACTACTCCACTCGATTTGCCGATAGACCAGAAACGCAATGACAAACGACAAGTGCAATCGTTTGGCACTGTTGGCGACGATCCGTTTCCGGCTTCCGGTTTCCGGGCGTGAAAATTATGGATACACCCAACAGAAGCCAAAATACGTGCACAAATGATAGAAGCTTCTTAATTAATCACTCAATAATCTGATTTTCCGAATTGCAAACATGCCCGAACATGATTATACCCAGTCCACAGACAAAATTTGTAATCGTAGGTATGTTAGTTTATAATTTCCCTTCAGGCGCTCAACTAATGCCTTGCAGAGATGGTAATTATATAATTTGCATGTCTCTATCACGGTTTGAGGAATTAATGAATTCGAGATTAGCAGAGAAAACTCATTTCAATTTGTGGCCGAAGGGCAGACACTGGAAATGTGAGACACTTTAAGCCTTTCAACACGAAATGGTCAGCGAAAACTTGATACAAAATTAAACAAATTCACAAAGATGCCTTGGGCTCTTTGGACAACAATGACAACAACAACAAACGATGCGCTAATTTGACAAAACCCACATGAGGTCCTTGGTGGTAACAAAACACGAATACGAATACCTATACGAATGTGAGTCCAAATGCGAATACCACTTGATGAAACGGCCCTTGGAACAGACGCGCACTTAACTTGCTCCACAGGAGGCTGTCGTAATTGCGAGTCCAACCCAGACGATAAAGGTCCCAGACGAGAACCTCACATTCAATCAAATCGAAATTAAATTGACCATTAATGGGTGTGTTTGTCCATGTGTGAGTGTGTGTATGTTTGTAAATGAGTTTAGCAGTGAATAGTATCGAGTGTATTGAATTACTGCGCGAATAGCATGATTTTCTATGGCTCAAACGTTTCTGAGCGTTGTTGGCATTTGATTACGTTGGAACAGGTGCTTGCTTTACCAAAAGAACATGCTAATTGCGCTGCCTACAAGGAAGAATGTGCTTCCAGAAGTAATGGAATATACGAAAGTCATTTAATTTCATGTAACTGACATTAGACTTTAAAATTCAGAAATAAATCAATGTCCGGAGCAGCTCTTTTTCTGAATTTTTTGCTAAAAGTATTATTTTCTCATAAACCAAAACATGTGTAGCTAATGCTTGAAACACCTTAAATTTTTTACTCTTGCAGCCACAATTATGCTCTACTTTATATTAAATAAACATTTCGGCAAAAAACTTTATTTGAATTTCTAGTCTACAAAATTTAGCTACCTCCTTTTTTGGCCATGAATATCGCATTCTCGAAGCATATTATTGACATAACTCGAAAGTAAAGAGTCTAAAGCAATTGCAAACAAGTTGGCTGCACATTTTGCAGCATTTAACAAACTCATTAAAAACTTTTCCATCCTCAAAAATACAACAAATATGGAAAGAAAAGCAGAAAAGAAATGCCATATACAGTCTCTGTCAGTTCACACACCTGCATATTTGACCAACACTTTGTCAGCGATGTTGGCAAACATTTTGAACCTGTTTTGCACATAACTCAAACGTTTTGTCGTTCTTTGCTGCGTTCATTTTCATCGCTTTTTAACCATCCCCCCTTTTTAGCAAAGCTTTGTTTTAATAATTATTTTTCTGGGTGGCAAAGAATTTTATCTTGGTTCGAAAATGCATAAACTTTGCCATGTGGTGGGGGCAGCAAACGGCAAACATTTTTATAGCGCATTTAATTAATTAGTCATAAAGTTTTGTTCTTCTTCAGAAAGTTGGTAGCTCGCCTGCGACCGTCGCTTTCATCAACTAAGAAAAAGAAGTGGAAAACGGTTACGAAGGTGGAGGCGAAAGAACTTGGGAGTTTTAGCCAAGTCATTATCCCTTTCTGTGCTCAGCTTCTGCTTATTATCCAGCGTCAACGGCAGCTCGTCATCATGCGCTCGATTATGTCAGTCCATCCACCCACCCTCCCTCAACTCTAACGTAGTTCAGATCCCAAGACGCCTCGGATCATGGGCCATAGACCAACCCAACCCCAGAAGCCCATAACTTTTGGATATTCGCCATTTGCGCTAAAATATTCATGTGCATTGCTAAGTGGCCCGCGAAAGGTAAATCCTCGTGGACCAGGAACTTTAACCTGGTACACAATTTGGCCCACTCTACTGCGATTATAATGCCAATTTCCCGTTTTGTGGCTGAAATATTCATAAAATGCTTAATTAATTGATTAATGGCCTCAAAGTCAAAAGTTTTCCCAAAAAGCTATCGCTAGGTATCAAATTAGTTTCCTTGGTTGGGGAATAAAATTACTTTTTGGAAGGAGGGTCAATAATATGATACTTATCCTGTGCTATGTCTAAGAAGGGGCAAACACAATGCTGGCTAGTTTTTAGCCAAATCGGCAATTGTGCCTCACAATTTATAGCTTTTGTTATGCAAGTAGAAATTTATGTAAAATTCATATCGTTAATGCGTATTGCGCTTAAAGTAATCAACTTTTAATGCACTTTTATGCTACATGCCATTAAAGATATATGTTTTAACCATAAGTTGCCTTATCAGAAGCATTTATTTTATTTAGTTAAATAGTTCTAGCTATCGCTCAATAAATGTTATAGTTCTTGGAGTGAAAACTTTAAAGACTTACTAAAAATAGCCAACGCGGCTCTTCAATAACAGTTTCCTGTGATTCCAGAGGTTTCTGGCTTGCCAAAGGCATTTGACCGACAGCAAAACCAAAATGTGTTAAAATTTTTCACAGCGACTTTCGCACGTAACATGTCATGCCAGCATATAATTATATTATTTCTGTATTTCTTTTGTTTAACACTCGACTCTCCATTTCCAAGCAATGAGCGTCGATGGGTAATTCTAGCTGCTCCATGCCTTCCCTTGGTCATACAAGTAAGATCGTTGACTTGATAAACTTGAATGCCCCAAGGCACATAGTCACATGGACACACAGTGCAATATACAGCAACAACAATGGTAATAACAACAACTCTACAACAACAATAGGGTAACGCACGTGTTAACAAGGATGCGATAAAAAATAAAAAAAATAAAGCGTAGTGAGGAAATAAACGCTAGAATGACAGGAAATATGTGTGCGTGACATTGTAACTTGCCTGAGTTGTTGCTGTTGTTGATGTTGCACCTTCCCCTCCTGGTGTTGCTAGTGTTGCCAACACGAAAGCAACAGGACACACTATACCTGTACAGCACAAACACATAGCTTCAAATGTAGCCAAGCATTTTAGCTTCGCGTGCGGATATTATTCTTGTAGGATAGGCGGGATTTTAACAAGGGGATGACCGTCCCCTGAGTGTCTAGCATTCCGCATGACGTGTAATGGTCAGCGAAAAATACATAAAACATACAGAACTATAGGAAATGCGTTGTACCATTAATCAAAGGCTTAACTATAAGCCAAAAGGTATAAATTACAAGTCCAAATAGGCTTCTTAAGTAGAAATTGGTCATTTTAGCTCACTAGATCTTATCGTTGAGATTGTACAGTAAGCAGTTAGTGAGATATGCCCAAGCTTCTAACTAAACTTTTAAGGATACACAACAATCTATGGACTATCGATACAGCTGCCAAATATGCTCGATTTACGACTCTTACTCTTAACTGCCAATCACTTTGTATGCAAATGCGTACAGAGCTAAGCTTTAATTTCAAACTCGGCTAACACAATGTTGCCCTGCGACTATATGGTTACATAGTTCCCCTGTTTTCTGTATTTTGTCTGTCTTATCAAGCGTAAAAACTCGTTATAGCTATGCATATTTCTGTACTTGCTACCAACACGCAGCATTTACAACTGCAATGGAATTTTTTACGATCCAACGTTTGGTCATAATTTAATTTCTTCTTCACTTTTTTTTATTATCTCTCTGTTTTGTTTTTTCCCATTTGTTTGTTGGAAATTTTGTTGTAGGGCTTAAACATTTTGCTGGTACAAGAATTTTTTCAGCTGCCGGCGGTAACTTTGTTTTAATTTGATTTGGCTCTGACGACCACTACAACTGTTTGGCTAACTCAATAAAAATGCATTTTACATTTTGATTGGGACATTATCTCCAGCCATCTAACAGACTGTTAGTCTGACTATCTGCCGCACTACAATTAGCAGGACTATTAAAATTTCCTGCAACTTTGTCGCCTCACATAATGTGCACGCAAATGGCCAATCCTTTTTAGTCCGCTCAACATCATTTTAATGGGCCATATCATTAGGCGTGTGAGTGGATAACATACCCTGGATTTTCAGGTAAATTGGGTATTATTGGAGCTAAAGTTAAATTTATGAATAAATCTATCTATATATAGAGTCAAAAGTCAATTGTTTACAGCATATCTAACAGTTCATACCAACAAATATTAGTTCAGCGTGTTTGTCAAACAATGTAATTACAAATTATGATTTATGTCAGCTCTAAAATTAGACACACTCATTGTCCAGCCATGCCCACATTTAACAATTTGTAAAGTTCACTTTAGTTCGCTTTAAATTATCCAACAAATTTATTATCCGATTTTTCTTTCATTCGTTTGAATTGCGGTTTTAATAAAACGGCGCTTAGTTCGCATTGTCCGCACGAATTTTTTTCGGTATAAGTTTGTCGGAGAATGGCTAATAGGAGTTGGTGTTGGAGTTGGAGTTATGGTTGAAAGCCAGCACAGGCCAGACATTGGCTAGACCATATATCATATATATGTAGCCATCTTTGTGCGCAATGCAGCGGCAACTCTGGCAGACGCCTTTTGATAGACGATTTATTAAGCGTTTATTATTAGTTTTTGCCATCGCGTCGGTGGCTTTGAAGCATTTTTGATTACAAATTCCTACATCCAAGTGCAGCAATTACAAAGAGATATTTTTTTGGCTTTATAGCTAGCATCGAGATAAAAGAAAAAAATGCAATTTCAGTTTGTTAGCAAAAAAATGTTCCCCAAATATTAATGAAGAGTTTGCATTACTTTTAATAATTGACTTTGTGATTGATTGCACATTTCTGTTAAATTATTCCACTTGAGCGCAATGCCCTTTATGCATAAAGACATGTTGAAGTTAAATGTAAAACAATTCAAAAAACAATCTCCCACTGGATTGGTAAAACACACGCTTCTCTTGGTCTTTATGACCGAAACATTAAAAGAAACCAACTCATTTTTACAGAAGTCAACGCTCGAAATATGTTAAAAGCCTGAATTGAGTTGGACTGAAAATGGCGAGCGGCTTTATTGTGCTGCATAAAGACGTGCAACAACAATGCAACAGGATCAACAACAGATGCCTTTATCTGCTCAATATGACGCTTAAGTTGTCGCTTCCTGAAAGGGATTTCGATTGTAAGGATGTGCAAAACAATTAAACCCCCTTGGGCTAACGAAGTGAGGGAAGGGAGGAAGCCGGAGACATTAACGTTAATGTTCACCTGCCTGCAGGAAGCGTTGTCTTTCTGTGCATGTTAAATGTCTCCCAGTCTTTTTGTTGCTCTTGCATTATTTGTTGAAAGGACTCGCGCATATGTCAGTTGACAAACAACGAAGCCAGTCATCTTTGTATCACAGTTCTGCGCTTTAACAAACAAGAAACCAACTCGAAGCTCGAAATCGTCAGCTCAGGGTCAACGTAAGGCGGTCAGGGCCTGGCCTGGCCCTCAGCTCTGTCTCAGTTCAGACTGGCATTAAACTTGCATGAGGCCATCAAAAAAAATAAAAATCATTTAGGGGCATAACATCATATCACGCATACGTCGCGTTGTCTCGGCTGCACCCAAGGATTTTCACCAGCTGTCTAGACTTTGGACTGTCATTGAAGTTAAATTCCATTTGACTTAGTCAACTTTAAAAGGCAGTGCCAAGCAAATAATTGATTAAATTTACAATAGAAAATTGCTGTAATTTGTTGACATTTTGTAAATTGTTTTCAAATTGCTCAAATTGCTTGCACAATGTCGAATTTAGTTTACTGTCACATTAAATTGCTCCATTTTGGGTATGTGGAAGTGCAGGTGTAGCATAATAAAAATGAGAAAACAATATTTCAACGTACACACGTGTCGTATGCGTAATTTGGCTTATCGATTACCTTCGCCATAACAACGACGTACTTTTTAAAGTAGACAAATTCACGACTTTCCTTTCGTACACTTAATTTTGTAACAAACTGAAATAAGGGTCTTGCATATTAATAGCAATAAATATTATAAAGTTTTAGTATAATTAAAGAGAATTTCAAATATTTCTTTTATTGCCAAACTCAATTCGAACATAACTTTTAACTGTTTGTGGTATTGAGATTCATTTATTGGAAGTATCTTTGAAGTATGCCTTGTTCGTAGAGGCGCTTGACATCAGTGCCACCACCAATGAACTTGCCATTAATAAAGCAACGGGGCACTGTCCGAGCTCCTGTCATTTCACCGAGCACTGCCAGAATCTCCTCACAATCTTGGCGTAAATCCAGCTCCACAACTGTCATGGCAACATCAAGTTTGCGAAACTGTTCCTTGGCCATACTACAGTAGGGACAATAGG
This sequence comes from Drosophila dunni, assembly GCA_018152125.1. Lineage (NCBI taxonomy): Eukaryota > Metazoa > Arthropoda > Insecta > Diptera > Drosophilidae > Drosophila > Drosophila dunni. The sequence goes on along the minus strand of JAECXC010000339.1, from coordinate 7,237,974 downwards.
TCTTGCTAAAGATAACAACTTTATGATTATTGATTGTCTCCCGAACAAATTGCGCCTGTGCACTCTCCATATTAACAAACATCATGGGCTTTTGCATAGAACTAATAACGGTTCCCATTTGTAGTATTTATCAAGTTAAAACGAGCCAGTGGACGGGATCTAAAATTAATCGGAATTGTTTCGAATTGAGCTATGTTAAATTTTGATTGAAAAAATTCAGAATTTCAAAATTAGATACCAGAAAAAATCATTGCAAAGCCGGTTTGCTTAGATCACAAAATTCGTGTTCTAAAAACTGTTAAAATAACTTTTAAATTCAACAGACAACTATCCCCTGACAGTAGCTGCACTTTTACCCCATAACTTTGTGGTTCATTGTGACAATTTGTCACTTTCACTTTACGCTAGGCCCAGACACAGGTTTATCCCATTGACACCACCCCAAACACCAGTCATAAACCTAAAGCAACCCAACTATTATGATGAATGAGTTGGTGTAGTGGCGACACTCTCTAATGAAGCTGGCGTTTACTTATTTATGCAAAGTCTAAACCTCAACTAATGGCTAAAACATCAAAGTACATTTAGTAATGTGAGAGTAAAGCAAAATCTTCAATGGACGGCACTTTAAATATTAAATAACCCCGAGCCAAAGTCATTTCAAGTGCATACGAAAGTATTGCATTGTGTGGAAAGGTCAAAAAGATGTTGAAAGCTTGAAAACTAACTGCAGACATATGAGGGAAAATCCATTTCATTAACGTGACGGCTCTTGCTGACTTCCTGTCCTTCCCGTTACCCCACGTCCCGACCATTTTGTATTGCCTGTTGCAGACACTGCCAAGTTGCTTGTAACAATGTAATTTATTGTGCGCACCTTTTGTTTTCAGTCAACACACTCCCAGCGTTGGGTAATAAAACAATTTCTCAGCTCGTATGCAACCTTGTTGTTGTCTTCAGAAGTTGATGCACCCCCGCGTGAGTCCTTAAAGTGCAACAATTTGGCATGGTAAATGGATTATCCTCTGGCAGCTAACAAGCTGTACTTCTTGTTCTAACCAATCCGACAGCAACTCATTATGGCTTCTTGTATAGTTTTTTGACCATCTTCAAAGCGACTCAACTTAAAATGCTATCACATATGCAAACAACTTGTCCAAGTAATTAAAACCCAGTAACGCATGCGACAAGCTCATTTATCGCATGCTACACTTCACTTTTCTAAGCACTTAGCTTGGCATACAAATGCGCATGCTCTGGCTCACTTCCGCACTCTCTTTCGTTCTCTCTACATCCCACTGAAGTTCTCTTGGAGAGAAACAGCTGTTTTATAGTCGGAAATTCAGAGTTTTGGCATTTAATTGTTTTGGGAAATTTACTTACAATCATTTTAAATTGTTCGCGGTTTTTCCCAAGGATTAGTACTTAATTTGATTAGGCCCATTCAACTGGAGGACGTCGGGCGGCATTTATTGTCGCTTTGTTGATTTTTCAGTTCGTTTGAGGCAGCCGTTAAAATTTCAATGCGCTATTTTTGGCTCCAATTCGCCATAACTATTATTTGGCCAATTAAACATTGAATTACGATGATGACCGAAATTCGGTGTTTTTTGAAACGACGCTATTGCCATTAAAATAATAGGTTGTGAAAGGGCTTATTTAGGTACATAAACTACAATTTATTGATGATAGATAAGATAGATAGTTTAATTCACCACAGTGTGAATTACATTACATTTCCCTACACTTACAACTTGATCCTTAAATTCTTCTTAACACACTCTTAATGTATGCAGACAAATGGGCAATCAGATTAATAGTTTAGCAATCGAACTGAATTGCAAATCGTATCAATATTTTGTCGACTCTACAAAACTACAGAGAGTCAGTCAATTGCTCTATTGAACTAATGGCCAGTAGTTAGGTAAGCTTTTAACGAGCTGGGCTTTAGTTAAACTACCTTGGAGTTATACTGTTTATATTCTATTGTTTGTTAAACAATAGCTTTGTGCTCGACTCGTCGTCTAATCGACAGCAATTTGTATGAAGCAAGTACACTTAAGGCGAGCACAGCCTGCCAAATTAATATCCAATCATTAAGTCAACTATACAAACTTCAAAGGGACGGAGTGAGAAGTACGATGAGAAGGAGAAGAAAACTAACGCAATTTCTGGGTCAACACTGACCTATAATAAGTTGTTCGAGTCGCACAAATTCCAGAGGAACACGCACCGGGCTGCTCCAGCTACAGCAAAAGGGTTGGGATTGCATGCCAGTAAACGCACCTCCGCCCCTTTTGCCCTAAATCATTAATGTCGGTCATTTGCAGGGGTTGCTGGATATGGCAGTTGAGGGTGGCAACTCCAGAGACGGTCTGTAGACTATGGACTATGGACTGTGGACTGTCGACCGTTGACTATCGACTTCAGCGACTCATTTCTTGGCTAATTGCACAACGTCAAATGGCCCAGAAATGTGATGCGTACTTTGAACTCCAGAATTGCCTACTTGGAAGCAATCTTTAGCCGTATCTCGTTTCATTTCGTTTCGGCTTAATTGATTAGCTTAATTTGCATTTAATGTTCATAATTTTTAAAATGCTCACACTGACTGCTGCCAGTTACAGTGGCACAGCTTCTGCCATTTGCCAAAGTTTGTTATACATTTCTTCATTAAATATTTTCATTCATGTGCCGGCAGTAAAGGGTTAAGCTTAAGGACTCTACTTCTCATCCTTTCTCTTTCCGTCTTAGTCTGAAAGTGAAATTAAATGAACTGCCTGTGCTGTAATTATTCATGTGGGGATTTCCCAAAGGCAGCTGCCAGATAAACGCCAAGACATCACTTTTCGCTTGTAAGACTGAAAGTAACCCTCAAGTTATTTACATAGTTTATGCAAGTGGTTTTCCTTGTGCTGCAACTCCTAAGTAGGCAGTTTTGGCACAGGTGTCTCATTTAGTCAATGTTATCTCAAATCCCTATGCAAACGTTCATGTTAACTCAAACGAAGCCAAAGCAGTCGAGCAAGAAAACCTCGTTGAAATGCTTATAAATGACTCTTGTATTTAATCACTTTCCACAAACAGAACTTACTCCTTTGCCAGCAGACATATCAGTCTGTGAATAAGCTTGCTGCTCTTAACTCCTCAAAGTAACGTTGTTTCTTCACCCTTACCAAAGTCTTTGCCACATTTTTTCTGCCTACAGATTAGTCTTAAATCAATTAGGTATGTAGGATTTATTTTAAAAATTACTTACTTAAAAATTACAATTTTAGAGCTTCGAATAAGTTACTGAAAGGTAGATGTTTTGTAATTTTCAAATATTTATAATGTTTATTTGTAAGACTTCTTATGGACGTTACGTTCGATCTTTACCCTTTACTATCATAACCATTCATCAAAACCCACAACAAAAGCCAAGAACTCCATTTTGCCCGCCCAATAATCGACAACTGCATCCAAATAATCATTATAAACTTAGTCAACATCACACTCTATATCTTTCAGCGCAAAGTCTGTTAATGTAGCCATGAAAAGTTTGTGCAAAAAGCATTCATAATTATCAACTTATTCAGCATTGTTCAGTCACCTACCAATTAGAATGAATATCTGAAACAGTTGCAGCGAATCATTTGCCAAAAACCAGTTTACCAGTTTACCACTTTAGCACTTTTATCAACCGCGTTTCGGACAAAACTCCCGGACTCCCCAACTTCCCAGCTCGAAGCAAACAATGCGTTTAAGGAACCCACGCCAAGTCACAATAAACGTCTAGACGTTGGTAAACAAAGAACAAAAGACTCTATAGAACAGTTCCATAGTTTCACAGAACCAAAAAAAATATAAAAAGAAAACCAAAAGTGCGAGCAGAAAAACTTTTAAGTATTTTCAATGCTAACTGCATAAAATCTACATAATTGACATTTGATTGTGCGCCTTAAAAGGCGTGGCAAAAGGCAGCGCACAATCTCATAACTATTCGACTATCGATATTTGCATTTTTTCTTCAATGGATCCCGAATTGGTCAGTATCTTATTTAAAATGCTAACGAAGCTCCAGTACACTAAGGAAGAGTCCTACATGGAGCATTGAAAAGCATTAAATATAATCTATTTGCATATTACTAAAAATAAAGCAAAGCTTTCTTTTGAGTCCCAAATTCATGATCGTAACATAATGTTAGGTTAACAGGGTTTTTTTGTTTAAAATAATAAATTTTTAAACCTCCTTATTACTTGACATACTTCAATTCCAGCTTTCAATTCCCACATGCAACGCGATACAATTTCTGCAGCTTAAAATACAGTGGATCACACACACACACACGTACCTTCACACAATCACACACACTGCAATACAAATTAGTTAAATTACAGGCGCTTTTCGCTCAGGTTTTGGTTGATTAAAAAAAAGTAGAAGCCAAGTTGACTTTGGCTCTTGCTTTTAGAACCGTTTGGCATCCTCCTTGGCATTTGCAGTGCCATGGCATCGAATCAAACTGGCAGACAGGTCGTTTTCTTTTGCCAGCTGCCGCTAACGAAGCTCAATTCGAGCGCCAAATTGAAATTGATTGTGACATTTGATCATGCGTTTGCCTTGCCTGGGAAACCGAAGAGTCAGGCAGCTTACCAGCCAACTGACTAAAGAAAAGCGACTCCAATGGTATTTGCGCGGAAAATTGCTAAAATGGTAGGCGCAGATTGTTGTGAATTCTGTTTCTACTTTCCAGTCTTTAGGCATCGGATAAATTAAACGAAAATACTTGGCCAGATAAGGCAACCGATAGTTTGTACTATGTAATCTTATAACGTAGTAAGTAAAGAAATATATAAAACTCTTTTATGTTCTAAAAAAGCTCAACAGTAAAGTTTGTTCAAGTTTCCTATAACAATTAAAATTTTAACTCAATTGGTACACTTTCGATATCCAGAAAGTTCATCTAGTGTACATCAGAGTTTTGAGCAACACATTAAACTACATAGTGGGTTACAGAAAGTTTCCAGCACCGTATGTCTTAAAGACTTTCGAACACATGTCACGCACTCAGACAACTCGGTGAAAGCCCACGCAACAAGAGCAAAGTACATCTAGGCCTAATCCCACGCACAGCTGTTTAAATTATTCTACTTGAGGCTGGTCGTAAGAAATGTTTAAGTAGAGCACCATTCCAGGCAGTCCACAGCGTTGCGAAGCGATGAAATTGCAAAAATAATCAAATGCGAATAAAATCAAAACATTGTGGCCAAAAGCAATTTGCATGCGGAGAACCAGCAGCCACTTGCAACATGCCCCATCGGCTTGCCTGTGCCGGTCACACTTGAAGACAACGCCGGAGGCGCCTCTGAAGCTGGAACTGCAGCTGGCAGCGGAAAAAGTAGTAGGTAGAAGTAGTAGAAGTGTTTTGAAGACACTTGTTGGCCTGTTGCCAGTGGCAGTATGAGAGTAGCGACAGACACATACACAACAATACGAATACAAGACAACATGGGCAAAGTCGCGTTGCAAGCAACTTGAGATGCAGAAGCACTTTCAGATCATCATGATGATCATCATCTTCTTGCACCGACGACAGCATAACAAATGAACATTTAAATGGAGACGCAGTCAAAGCAAACGCAAGAGCCGGGCCACTTTTTAAACAACCACTCAAGTTATAGCTGCTACACTGATAAAAACAAAGGATGTACTTCACTTTACCAACAAAATCATTAGTTTCCACTAGAAATATTGAGAGTAAATCTGTATGGTAAAGCTATTTATAATCTATTGAAAACCCTACAAATCTTAGAACTGAAATAAAAATAAATTAACTCTTCAATCACAAAACCTATTTTGTCTGTGTAGGAGGAAAACATTTCGAAGCTTTAATCAAGCATCAAGTGTGCCGTGAAAAAGCTTCGCGTTGCGTCTAGGCTGGTCACTCAACTGGCCAGCCAACATTCAACACACTACATACAACATGCAACATCCAACGTCATCGTCATCGTCATGTTCATCATGTCTTCGACTCAAGAAGCTACTCCCATCCATTTGGTAGACTTCTTTGCCGTTTTAATAAACGTTCAGTTGTCAGGCTCAGATTGCTTTTGCCTTTACCAGCTGCTGTTAGTCCTCAGCCCCTTACCACCCTGCTGCATCTATGTGTTGGCCATGAGTTGTTGAAAAGTTTAAATGGGTTTTACGAAAAACTTTTTGATATGCTACCGCTGTCCGTTGAATTATTTTCACTCTTTGTAATTATTATCTCAAAGTTTATCTTTTTTTCCGCTGCCCTCCTAAAAGCCACTTAAAACCGATGACAAAATTAGCCAAAATTAAGATGAAACTTTAAAAACTTGGCTTAATTTTTATTGGTAAGACAAAAGGTTAATATGTTGATACAAAGTTTTTCCAGATGATATATTCTTTCAATTGACTTTGATTATTTTTAAAATTTTTAGGTTATACAATTCGTTTGTCTAATTTCCTGCCGCTTTCATCGCCAGCAAATTTATTAGTTTGTATGATAAGTTGAATTGTCAGACATTAGCACACAATTCAATAGGAAGTAATAGACCAAATGGCAAACAGTTATAGATACTACTGACAGAAATTGCAACAAGTACATTTCGCCCCATAAACGGATCAAGATTTATGCATGCAATCATTTTATTAGCCTGGCCAGCAAAACGGACTCTACCCGCAGGGTCCAACTGCAATATTTATTGATACAATTGACCAGAAATGTTTGCCAAGTGGCCAGCAGACAGTTTTAGATTCAAAATGTGTGCCAAGTATGCGAACGATACTCCAAATTGGCGGCTCCAATTGGTAGTTTGGTCAAGTCTATCCATTTATCGGTTAAGTCTCTTCTCGTACAAGGCAAGCGGCGGGAGAACTCTCGCATTTTGGCCAACCGCCAAACAGTTGGCGGTTTCACTGCTGTTTAGTTTGAAACTCGTATTCGCAGTTAATTAATTAAATCTATTCTACTTTTTCTTTGGGTTTTCTGCTACACTGGGATATAATGGAAACTATGAAAAGTTTCCCTTAAGTGATCTAAACGTGTACACAGTTCATATAATAATACTGCATTAATACTGATCTCATGTGTGTGATTTTATGTGAGTTTTTTTTATATAGCTACATTTATATATGGCTATTAGGCATCAATTAAATGAACACATTGAAGCGAATAATAACATAGATCAATTATCTCAAAAACAGCGTTATAGTAAAATGAAGAGATTCGCAAATATACTAGTTTACTCAAAGTGTGTCAGTCGTAAAATGTCATGATGCGGAAAACAATTGTACTTTGTGGAGTTTTGTTCGTGTGGTTAACTCCCCAATTTTATTACAATGTAAGTGAACTTAACGTTAATTAACCGTTAACCTATCATAAATTTCTTTAACAGGAAGCTGTCGTGATGAAATTTTCAAATGCCGTCTGTGAATCACTAAATAAATCGTGGTACCGTATTAACCAGTGTCGTCTGTATGCAGTTAGCCGCACCAAAACTACTTTTAATTTCAATGGAACACTTCTTCATCCTGTTTACAATATGAATATTCATTTACAAGTGTTTAAAAAAGCCAATGGCTACAAGCCTTGGCTCTTTAACATAACTGTTGACTATTGCCGATTTTTGAGTAAGCCTAACCACCCTGCAGTGTATATTTTTCATAAGCTTTTTGAAGATTTTTCAAATTTTAATCATACATGTCCGTACAATGTAAGTTCAAAATTATTCCATTGGTATTATATTTATATTTTTAATTTTATAATTTATTTTTTCAATTTTAATTTAAATTTATTTATTTTTTTTTAAACAGGGCACGCAATTAACTCAAGGACTTTATCTTCGACCTGAGATTTTACGACTTCCTTTTCCAAGTGGAGAATATTTGTTGACAGTGAAGTGGTTTTTCGATCACAAGCCACAAGTCTTGGCAAAATTTTATTTTGGGTACACTGAGGACTTTTGAAAATTTGTTAAATTTCAAATACAGCTTTTGTAACTAAGCATTCATCATTTTTGAATGTGTCTATTATACTAAATATAATAAATATCCCAACTACAAATACAAATAATATATACAAATTAATATATATAAATTTTATATAACATCCGATTTTCGAACGACATATAGACTATACCGATCGACACATATATTATATCATCATCTAACTAAATGTACCCTTTATGAATCGAAAGAAATGTTCTCTATTCATATTTATAATGCATGGAAGCTTTGTACGAACTCTTAACTACTATGAGCAAAAACTGTTATATAAATTATAAATCAACTTATTTGTTGGATAACCTAAACGGTATTATAATATTGATCTCTTAATTATAGAGTCTACTCAGGCGAATAAATTTTACGTTCATTAAATGTTCATACATGCATTAACTTTCAGTCGAAAATAGTGGTCATGGAAATAACACTAATTTTAATTGCCGTCTTTTTAGTCTGGACAAATCCTAATCTAAGCTACAATGTAACATCGTGAAATATTTCTTAAATCCAAATTAATTAATATTCTTCTTCAAAGGAAGCTGCTTCGTTCAAATTTTCTAATGCTGTTTGTGAATCTTATAACGAATCGTGGTACATAATACACCAATGTCGAATACACGCAGTTAACCGCCATAGAAATACTTTTAATTACAATGCAACCATCCTACATCCAGTCAACAACATCGATATACATATGGAAGTATTTAAAAAAGCTAATGGATACAAGCCATGGCTATTTAATTTAACCATTGATGCTTGCCGATTTTTGAAGAAGTCTTATAATCCAATAGCAAAAAGGGTATACGAACTTTTTGGTGAATTTTCAAACGCTAATCACTCATGCCCTTATAACGTAAGTAGTTTTTCATTTTTAATTAATTATTACAATAATTATATTTTTATCTAGGGCTCACAAATCATTCGGGGATTTTATCTTCGACCTGAGATTCTACGGCTTCCTTTTCCAAGTGGCGATTACTTATTGACATTGGATTTTTTCTTTGACAAAAAGCGAACTGAATCAATTAAGTTTTATGCAGTATATGTGGAGGATTGATAACAAGTTTAATTTACATTTTCACTAATTTTAATGTTTGAAAGAAATTTAAATAGTTTGATAAATATGTAACTTTTGTAATATCTTATAAAATCCAAATAATCCACCCTATGAATTTGTTCAACATAGAAAGAAATACTTAAATAAAAAAGAACAGTTTATGGTCACATCAATAATGTTTCAAAATTGTGTTTTAATTACATTCAGTCATTACGTATTAAATAGTTTTTATATGTGACCGTTAATCCACTACTTTATTAAAAATCTATTATCTATCATTAAGCAAATTACCATCTACGAATTGTCTTTTGGTAATCTAAGTTAATTAAACTTTATTGAGCTCAAAATTACATTCAGTTTTGTCAAATTCATATTTTCAACTGCACTTTGTGAATCCTTTTAAAAATCGTTTATTATTATACACCAATGTTTAACTGCTACTAAACTAATTAATTTAAATGCTATTAATAAGAAGTATTCAGTAATTCATTGAAAATGTACACAACTATATAAAATTGTTTAGCAATAAATGCGATCACGACCGCGGTAATTTTCTAGTCTTTGTACTACAATCAGTCATTCACTTATTTATCTAAAATGTAAATCTTACTAATTACTATAATACTTCCAGAGCAATTACTGGTCACAATTTGCATTCGAATTATAACGAACAAGTCAATCAAGTCAATCCATGCGAATAATTCTTAGCTCAAAAAGAAACAGATGGTTAAAGTCAATATTCGAAATTTTTAATTCAGTCGAAAGCTTTCGTCATGCAGGGAACATTAAATTTCATTGTAGTCTTTTTTATATGGTTAGCTCCTAAGCTGGATTACAATGTGAGTTCATTTAAAGTCCTTGTTTCATAAAATAAATTTAACTATTTTCAAGGAAGCTGCCAAAGTTAAATTTTCAAATGTTGTTTGTGAATCCTTCAATGTATCGTGGGTCGTTATACACCAATGTCGAATATACGCAATTAACCGTAATAAAAATACGTTTAATTATAATGCAACTGTCCTTCATCCTATTTACAAAGCGGATGCTAATATCCAAATGTTTAAAAAGGCTAATATATACAAGCCTTTTCTTTTCAATGTAACAATTGATGTCTGTCGATTTATGAAGAAGTCTTATAACGCATTAGCTCGACTTGGTTACGATCTGTTTCGTGAGTTTACAAACGTAAATCATTCATGCCCCTATAATGTGAGTATAATGTTGCTTTAATGAATTTTTAAGTATGTTTCTCACATCAACACAAAAAAAACAAAATCAATTAATTAATATTTCTATTTACATTTTGAAAATAGGGTACACAATTTGTTCAAGGATTTTATATCCGGCCTGAGATGTTACGGCTTCCATTCGCAAGTGGTGATTATTTAATGATACTGAATCTATTTTTTGATAAAAAGCGAACTGTGGAATTAAAGTTTTACGTTGCATATGTTGAAGGTTGATTTAATGTTTAATTAAACCAATTTTCGTTTTATTAATAATTTATATTAATAACCAATCTTAGTTTTTTTTTTTTTTTTTTGTAATTAATCATAAGCAATTGAAAAAGACAATATTTGATGGAAGGGCCTGGAATATACTAGGTATTAATGGAACCAGTTTGTATACACATTTCACAGGAAAAAATTGCATTTATGTAGTGTTTATTAGTGAAAACAATAACATTTTAATCACTTTAATTTACTTATCACCCAAAACTATTTCTGTAATCATTTAACGATCCGTACATAAGTTACAGTCAGAAGAGTTTTTATTTCCTCACAATTAACATGCGAAATTACCCATAATTTCGGTTCAAAGTTATTAAGTATATTCAAGCGAATAGTTTTTATCTGAATTAAGACTGGCAGCTAAAACCACAACTGGTTTCATATTCAGTCAAAAGTTACAGTCATGCAGAAAGCATGTATATTTTTATCAGTTCTTCTTTTATGGATTACGCCGAAACTGAATTACAATGTGAGTTCAAAAAAAGATTTTCTGCACCAAAAATTATTATAACTTTTCTCAAAAGGAAGCTGTCCAATTTAAATTTACAAATGCTGTTTGCGAGTCCTTTGATAAATCGTGGCTTCTTATACACCAATGTCGAATATAAGCAGTTAATCGCAATAGAAATACGTTTAATTACAATGCAACTGTCTTTCATCCTGTGTACAACTTAAATCTACATTTCCAAGTTTTTAAAAGAGCGAATGGATACAAGCCTTGGCTCATTAACGTAACAATTGATGCCTGCCGATTTTTAAGAAAGAGGTATAACCCAGTAGCGCAACTTGGTTACGATCTTTTTGGTGAATTTTCAAATTTCAATCATACGTGTCCATACAATGTAAGTATAAGATTGTTTCAATAACTTTGAACTATTTGGTATAGTATGCACCTTATTAAGTCCCATACAGATATATTATTTTATTTATAAAACTAACATTTATATCGACCCAGGAAATGTAACAAATCTAATAAATTTTTTTTCGTTTATTTTTACACTTTTACTAAAGGGTACGCAACTAGTAAAAGGATTTTATCTACGACCTGAAATTTTGCGGCTTCCAGTACCAACTGGGGAGTATTTAGTGGCAATAACCCTTACGACAGACAAAAAACCATTTTTAGCAGTAAAGATTTACACTATATATACCGAAGACTTATCATAAGTGTTATTATAAGCATTTCGAACTTGAAATTCAGCTTTTTGGCATATGTTAATTTTATAACAACAAATGGAGGTCTAAATATATTTTATGTGTATAAACGTCGTAAAATTATCAGAAATCTATATCAAATTTGGTGGCTCAAGCTCTTGTAGTTTAAAAGATCATATATATCGACTCGGCTTTTGAAGCTGATCAAGAATATATATACTTTATAGGGTTGGGAAAGCTTCCATCTACCTATTACGCACAGATCGGATCTGACAATCTTATTTCTGATCAACAAATATTTTACTATGGTTCCATATTATTACACTAAAAGCCTTCATTATGCAAAATAACCTTTAATTGTGGCTTCAGAGTTAGTTAGTAAGAATACTCAAGCGAATAATTTTGATCTGAATTAAAAATTGTTGATTCAAATCATTGCATGTTTAAATTTGCAGTCGAATGCTATCGTTATGCAGACAAAACATATTTTTATTGGAGTTTTTCTTGTATGGATTACGCCAGGACTGCATTACAATGTGAGTTTATAATCGATCTTTTGCACGTAAAATTACCTTAATTTTTTTTAAAGGAAGCTGTCCAATTCAAATTTACAAATGCTGTGTGTGAATCTTTTAATAAATCGTTGTTTATTATACACCAATGTCGAATCCGCGCAGTAAACCGAAATAGAAATACTTTTAATTTTAATGCAACTATTCTTCATCCTATTTACAACATGGATATGCATTTGCAAGTATTTAAAAAGGCAAATGGATACAAGCCGTGGCTATTAAATGTAACAATTGATGCCTGTCGATTTTTAAAGAAGTCGTATAATCCAGCTGTGCGAATTATGTTCGATCTTTTTCAAGAGTTTTCAAATTTTAATCATTCGTGTCCATATAATGTAAGTATTAAAAAACTAAACACTTTAAAGACATTTTAAACTGTTAAATTAAGTACGCAACTTATAAGTATACAAAAAGAGTTTGTATATAATTTATAAAACTTAAATCTAAGTCGACCCAGAAAACGCTACTAAGTAAATCAATTTACATTCGCATTTACTATAGGGTACTCAATTAATCAAAGGATTCTATCTTCGACCTGAAGTTCTACGTCTTCCAATTCCAACTGGTGAATACTTAGCTGTAATAACCCTCTTTACGAAAAAAAAGCAATATCAGCAGTACAAGTTGTATGCTCTTTATATTGAAGATTGATTAGATGTACAAATGCACGGTTTGTTAAACTTTAAATGCAATGTCAGTCTTCATTTATATTAAATTAAAAGTTAACCTTGTTAAAATATAAATAATCTTTTAGATTATTGCCGGAATTTTAATGTTCTAGGTAGCGTAAGACTAAGCTTTTTTTTTGTATAAACTGTGTAATACAAATTTCTTTGCGTCTTCTATTGAAAAATAATATTTCATTGTCATATTCCTATATATTATTCAAAATTACAAAATCTTTTATAATTGGTTGTCTAACTAATTTAGTAAAGAAAGTTACTTAAAATCTTTCAATATGTGAACCTTCTTGATCAACATCAATAACGGATTGGAAAACAAAATTAAATCAATAGGTCCAAAGGTATTTTTTATTTAAAAGAATAATCAACCAAATTCTAATTATCTTAATGACCTTTAATATTGATCGCAAAGTTATTAAGTTAAATCAAGCGAATAGTTTCTATCAGAAAAAAGAAATTGATGGCTAAAATCATTGCATATTTAAATTCTCAGTTGAATGCACACAACATTTAATTTTGTTGTAGTCTTTTTTGTATTCTTTTTTACAAAATTAAATTATAATGTAAGTTCATATAAGAACTTTTATTCTCATTTCTATTTGTACTTTGAGGTCTTTAAATAGGTAAGCAGATGGTTAAGATGCTTTCTTTCTTAACTTATTGAAATTAAATGCAAATTAAAGTCTCATGTCCAGTATAAAACTGCAATTGAAATAAACTTTGCTCAGTGAAGCTTCGTGTAGCTGGACAGTTCCAGTTTTTAAGACAGTGCAACAGTTCCCACTGCTGTTAGTTTGTCGCCCAAAGTAAGTTGCCAGACAGAGGATGCAAAGGAGAAGCAAGAAGGATGCTGAAAGCCAGCCATACAGCTAGAGACTAACGTTATAATGGAAATTTAGAGTCAGTTGCAATTGCAGATATATTTCAAGTATAACCAAAGTGTTGCAAATATTTATAACATGCCATATCGGAGACTTGAATAAAAACCAAAATTAAATAGCAGACACTGAGATCTGCTTCAGCTCAATACAACACTGATGCAACAGAATGTTGCTCGCTTTTGCAGTTGCCCTCACAACAATGCAGCCAGTAAACACTTTGAAGTATGTCAATGCATTGCTTGCCACATGTGCAACATTTCGCTCCTGTCTGTGCCTGCTTAGCCAGCGATAATTTATGTGTCGGCGCTCCACTTTGATCACACGCGACAACAGCAACATTCCCAGCAGCAACAACAACTACAACCACAACAAAAACTTGCCACTTGCGACTGCCACTTGAAAGCGAAAGTGACATTTTACTAATTTAGCATTTTGAATGCGTCTCGTGTCAAGGCGCGAGAAGATTTATTCGCCAATCGCAATGCATAATGCGGTCGCTTTAATTAAAGAATCTTTTAGCAAATTTATGCACTTGACTGCAGATCGATTGATTGATGTCCCCACAGGCGTGCTTGAATCTCATATCACCGACAAACTCTGTTTGTGCCTCAGGTTCAAGGCGATAAACAGGTGTCTAGAATGGCAACAGCCTGTTAGCGGTCCATAAAGATTGCCGTCGGAATCAAAATAAGTTTATCAGTTAATGGAAATAAAAGAGATAAACTCAGAAGTTTATTATTCAAGAGGCATTAATTTTCTGGTGATTTTCCCCTTAACGCCTAAATACACATAAATGATAAATTTTAAAACCCAAACTAACGAAATACTTAATGCAAGTAATATTTATTCAGCTTTCGTTCAAAAGATAATTTTAAATATTTTCTGTACGCTGGAACACTTTAAATTCATTTAACTGTTGTTTAAGCCAGCATTTCCTGCGTTGACCCAAAAATGGCATGCTGAGAAAGATGAATGGCTTGAACATCATTCATTTGCCAGAATTCGGCATCCATTCGAGTTGTATGGCCATTGAAATACAATACGACAAATTGGTTTTTGTGTTTTTGGGCCATATTCGGTTAGCAATTTTCGCAAATTGTTTTTACACAAAATATTTGCACTGGGCAGCTAAAAGAGAGTGTGCCTCCCATTTATATCGGCCATTAATATTGCACTTTTGTTGCACTTAAATATCGTATATATATTTATATGCTCGCGCTCTGACTCTTTTGGGGCATCAGCACTTTTGTGCAAATATTTGAAAATACTGTTAAGTGTACTCCTATATGGTTATATTCTTTTCTGTTTCACTGTGATTTGCTGCTGTTTGCATTCTGCAACGAAATTAATTGCGTAAATTGTATTAAATGTTTTGCCATTGCCATTTTAATTGAATGCCTTTTGTTTGGCCAGCTCGACAGTGTTTTTGTTGGTTCGATGCAGCAAAATGCAAATCGAGCGAGAACAAAAACACAAAAATTCAAAACGTTGCCTGCTGGGTTGTGTTTGACCCGATAAACGGATAAAGCCTTGGCCAAAACGCTCTTGTTATGGCCAAAGTATGCTCGTACGCTAATGGGTTTTTGGATATACAATTTTTAAAATTCATTGTTTAAAAAAATGTATTTTGCTGTGTAATCAAAAACCATTGGTTTTTATTTTATTTTTCTCTTATGCTCTCCCTTAGAAGGTTTTACACAGCTAATCCTTCCAAACAAAAATGACCTGTAACTCTTAGTTATGTTTTAATTCATAGTTTTAAACAACCCTCATCAAATTATATATTAATAAAGCTAAAACCACTAACAACATACCAGGGCAGCAATGGAAATAAAAAAAGAAATTAATTTTCCTAATTACAGGTAATCATTCTATCTGAAAATCTTATCAATACACATGTATATTCATTAGGTAAATGGTGGATACATTTTCATTGGACGATTTAGTGTCTCAACATGCTTGACCCGGTCAGGTTTATACTGCTTTTAAATTATTACTATGGTAAATTTACGGGTTTGATCAACTTTGAGATCGACATTTCCACGGGAAGAGCACGGATGAGCGCAATTGCAACTTTCTACACGGCTCTGATCAACATTTTAACATTTGGTATGCTTCCGGTAATATGTCGATATAAAGCCTGGAGAGTGTTTTCAACGGAAATTAAAGGATTCTACGAATACGTATTTGTGATATCATTGTCTCTGCGAACTTTTTGTGTATTGCTGACCATTTGTAACCGTTGGTGTCAACGACAGCAAATTATCACTTTAGTGGAGCAGTTTCGACAACTAATAATCAAGCAACCGCAAGTGATGAAACTATGGCGAAAAGGAGTGATTTTAAAGTGCACAACAGGAACCCTGACTGAGGGAGCACACTTGGTAGTGGCATTCAATGGTCTGCGACAAAATCCTACAGTGGTTTTAATATTTTGCGTAATAACAATGAATACGCTGTTAGCTCTACTCAACAATATTCTTTGCCAATGCTACTTCGTCATGCTCAATTTTCATGGACACTATGTGGTGTTCAATGAGAAGCTTCGTTCGATTTTAAGAGAAACGCAATCGCTTGATTTAAGCCATCGCCGAGGAGTGAAAACGATAAAAAGCTGTGACTTGGCCGATAGAATTGATAGCTTAGCTTACTTACAATCCGATCTGCAGTCGCTCCTACAACGGATGACAAAGATATTCGGCTTGCAGACACTGTGCATGCATATCATTTTTTACATAACCATGGTTGCCAGCTTCTTTGGCACTTTTCTGTTCATAAGATCAAATTGGAACACCTTAAACTTGCAAAACTTTAATGTTACCCTGCTCATTGTCGGCATCTTCGTCTTCTATGCGGATAGCTACATCAGCTTATCAATTACTTATCATTTACAGGATGAGCATGAAAAATTACTATACTTAATCGATCAATACACATCATTTAATACTGACTTGGATGCGCGTCTCTTGAAAGCTGTAAGAATAAATTATTTTAGTATAATTTCGAAACTAACTTTAGTTAATTAATTTCAGTTTGAGAATTTTCACCTGCAATTGGCACGTAATCCTCTGAAAATATCAGCAATGGGCCTTTTCACTCTACACCGTTTTGTTATTGTGGCAATGCTCAACTCAATATTAAGACACTCAATCATCTTGATACAATACGATATAGAAAACGTGTAGCCGAGAAACCATAAATAACAAATCCTATCACTGCAGTGCACTGGAGTTTATAACGTAACTTTTTCAAACTCTACATATTTTTTTACGTTTTTGTAAAATCAAATAAAATAATTGTATTATTTACTTAATGTGTGCATCAGCGTCATTGCTGGAAGTTCTCTGAGCTCCGCTGGGGAAAACAAATTAAAAAACTTTGCCCATAAAAAAATAACCAATTACACTCTATGAATTAATCTGGGAATCTAATCTATTGTGTGTGTTCTCGTGTCCGGCCTTCATTGGGAAACCTGTTAGTCAGTAAAAAGCGCGTTAAGTATTTAGTCGTTAGCTATGTGTGATCCGGTCAGGTTAATATTGCTTTTTAATTATTATCATGGTCGTCTTATGGGTTTGACCAACTTTGAGATCGACACGGACACGGGAATAGCACGTATAAGCAGGAGTGCAACGTTCTACTCTGCTCTGATGAACATATTATTCTTCAGTATGCTGCCGATATTGATCAGATTCAGAGCCTGGAGTATTTTTTGGAAGGATATAAACGGGCTTCCCGAATACGTGTTAATGACTTCAATGTCACTGCGATTCATTTGCGTGTTTTTCACCATTTTTAGCCGCTGGTATCGACGCCAACAAATTATTACTTTGATGGACGAATTTCGACGACTGTTAAACGAGCAACCTCAAGTTATGAAACTATGGCGAACAGGAGTTATTTTAAAGTTTTCAACAACTGCATTTACTGAAAGTCTACATATCTCAGGAGCAATACACTGGTTGCAAAATTGTCACTCGCTTGGACTATCTTTGTGCATACTAACAATGATTATTCTGCTAGGTCTTCTCAACAATATTCTAAACCAATACTACTTCGCACTGCTTAATCTTAATGGACACTATCAAGTATTTAACGAGAAGCTTCGATTAATTTTAAAAGAAACACAATCCCTTGAATTCGACCGTCGGAAAGGAGTGAAAAGCCTGAGGAGCTGCGACTTGGCCGATCGAATAGACAAATTGGCTTATTCACAATCCGATCTGCAGTCGCTCATAGAACGAATGACAAGAATTTTTGGATTGCAAACACTATGCATGGGCATAATATTTTATATATCCATAGTTTTCGGCTTCTATGGCACCTTTCTGTTCTTGAAGTCAAACTCGAACAGCATAAACTTGCTTAGCCTGGATGTTGTAATGATTATTATAGCCGTCTCAATCTTCTTTACCGACATTTATATCACTTTCTCAGTTACATACAATTTACAGGATAAACATCATGAATTACACTACTTAATGGATCAGTATACATCATTTTCTACAGACTTGGATGTGCGTCTGTTAAAAGCTGTAAGTGTAATTTAATGTTATTATAATTTGGAAACTAACTTTAGTTAATCTGATTTCAGTTTGAGAATTTTCAACTGCAATTGGCTCGTAATCCGCTGAAACTATCAGTTTTGGGCCTCTTTTCTATGGGCCGTTTGATTATTGTGGCAATGTTGGACTCAATAGTGAGGCATTCAATTATCCTAATTCAATATGATATTGAAAATGTATAATCAAAGTCAATCTGAGAAACTTCTCGAAGGGGATTAAAACACTTCTTAAACCAAATATAATAATTTTGTAAAATTATCAAACTCTGTAAATTTAAAAAAAAAATGTTATAACTAAATAAATGTGTGCTGTTTACTTAATTTATTTATCGCCTACTCCCTTGGAAATACACAGAGCTCCGCTGGGGAATAGCAATGAAAATACTTAGCCCATTGAAATATTTTCCAATTACTGTTTATTGATTAATCATGAAATCTAATCGGTCTTCGAGTAAATATATGTTCATATTGGGTATCTTCATGGGCAACCTGTTAGTCAGTAACAAGCACGTTTAGAGTTTAGTCCTCGATTATGACTGACCCGGTCAGGTTAATATTGCTTTTGAATTATTATCATGGTCGTCTTATGGGTTTGACCAACTTTGAGATCGACACGGACACGGGAAGAGCACGTATAAGCAGGAGTGCTACGTTTTACTCTGCTCTGATAAACATATTATTCTTCAGTATGCTGCCGATATTGGTTATTTTCAGAGCCTGGAGTGTCTTTTGGAAGGAAATTAATGGACTTCCCGAATACGTGTTAGTGGCATCAATATCGTTTCGAATCATTTGCATATTTTTAACAATTTTAAATCGCTGGCATCAACGAGATCAAATTATCTCTTTACTGGGAGAGTTTCGACGACTGATAAT
The DNA here is from genome assembly GCA_018152125.1 of Drosophila dunni. Lineage (NCBI taxonomy): Eukaryota > Metazoa > Arthropoda > Insecta > Diptera > Drosophilidae > Drosophila > Drosophila dunni. Next base: position 7,218,667 of record JAECXC010000339.1, on the reverse strand, counting down.
CGAGCAACCGCAAGTTATGAAACTATGGCGAAATGGAGTCATTTTAAAGTTCACTACAACTGTGTTGACTGAGAGCATACATATGATATTCGCAATCAGCGGGTTGCGAAATAATCACACGCTTGGTCTATGTTTGAGCATACTAACAATGAGTACACTGCTAGCTCTACTCAACAATATTCTAAGCCAATACTACTTCGCACTGCTCAATCTTAATGGACACTATATCGTATTTAACGAGAAGCTTCGTATGATTTTAACAGAAGTACAATCCCTTGAGTTGGATCGTCGGAAGGGAGTGAAAAGCCTGAGGAGTTGCGACTTGGCCGATAGAATTGATTGTCTAGCTTATTTGCAATCTGATCTTCAGTCCCTAATACAACGAATGACAAGAATATTTGGTTTGCAAACACTATGCATGGGCACAGTACTTTATATATCACTGGTTTCCAGCTTCTATGGAACGTTTGTGTTCATGAAGTTAAGCTTAGACAGCCACAACTCGTTTACATGGGATATTTTTTTGCTTATTCTCATCGTCTTTATCTTCTTAGCCGACATTTATGTCACTTTCTCAGTTATATACCATTTACAGGATAAACACTATGAACTACAGGAGTTAATCGATCAGTACACATCATTTACTCCAAACTTAGATATACGTCTCTTGAATGCTGTAAGTATAAATTAATTTTACAATCATAAGGAAACAAAGTTATGGTTTATTTATTCCAGTTTGAGAATTTTCAACTGCAACTGGCTCGTAATCCGCTGAAACTATCAGTTATGGGTCTTTTTGCTTTGAGTCGTTTTGCTATTGTGCCCATGTTCGATTCAATAATAAGGCATTCGATCATCCTGATGCAATATGACATAAAAGGCTTGTAACCGAACTTAATTTGACAATCTTAGCAAAGAGAATTCTCTCCTCACATTATTACAGCTGAATAATTAGGTAAAAACTTCTAGTTCTGTAATAACTTTTGTACCTTAATAAAATGAATGGTTCACTTAATTTGTTTATTGCAAATGCCCTTGAAAATATACAGAGCTTCGCTGGGGAATACACGTTGAACAACTTTTCCTATGACGTCATTTCACAATTACTCTCGTCTGATTAATCTAATCGAATCAAATTGATGGGTATGTTTCTCATTAGTTAAGCTGTCACCGAGTTAGTAAAAAACATGTTCAGTATTATATCCCCAGTTATGTGGAACCCGGTCAAGCAAATGTTACTTAGTAATTATTACTACGGTCGAGTCGTTGGCGTGATCAACTTTAAGGTTGACACTTCTACGGGAAGAGTAAAATTGACCAGAAGTTCGACTATTTCTGCAGTTCTAATCAACATTGCTATATTTTCAATGATGCTGGCTATGGCTCGTGTAAATCTCACCAATGTTTTTATGAAGGAAATGAGGGGAATTCACGAATACATATTCGCGACGGTGATGTTCCTACAAATCGCTTGCGTATTGCTCACAGTTCTAAATCGTTGGTGGTATCGCACTCAAATTGTTAATTTGCTATGACACTTTCGCCAATTAACGCTGGAACATCCGCAAGTCATGGAACTATGTCGACATCGAATGATTTCAAAGTTCATTACAGGTTTATTAATTGAAGTTTTTCGATTTTCAATATCAATAATAGGATTAGGAAATAATCCAAGTCTACGTATGGCATTTGGCGTATTTATCCTGTGTCTGGTAATGGGCATACTCAACAATGTTACAAGTCAAAACTACTTTGCTATGCTCAATCTACATGGACACTATGTGGTGTTGAATGAAAAGCTTCGTTCGATTTTTAAGGAAACTGAATCCATTGAAATGGATCGTAGGAAGGGAGTGAAAAGCCTAAGAAGCTGTGACTTGGCTGATCAAATAGACAGACTAGCCAATCTACAATTTGATCTGCAGTCCGTTTTGCATCAAATAATGAGAGTTTTCGGCTTACAGAACTTATTGTTGAACCTTATTGTGTACTTTTCTTTAATTGCCAGTTTTTATGGCGCCTTCCTGATCATAACGTTTGACTTGAAGAACCTTAATTTATTGAGTTGGCATAGTTGCATGCTAGTTTTTTGCAAGGGCATCTTCTTTGCTGACACTTTCATCACCTTCTCGATAACATATCTTCTACAGGATCAACATGATGAATTTAAATACCAAATCGTGCAATATTCAACATTTTCACCAGACTTGGATTCACGCCTTCAAAATACATAATTATTTTATTTTGAGACTAAAATTCATTTAATTTCAGTTTGAGAGTTTGAAACTGCAGTTGGTTCGCAATCCTCTGAAACTATCAGTTATGGGTCTGTACACGAATAACCGTGGTTTTATCGTGCCAATGGTGGACTCTTTAATAACTCATGCAATCCTTACAATACAATATGATATGCAAAACTTTAAACGGGGAACGTAGTGTGCTAACTAATAATTAAATTAATCTATTCCAATTGAAATTATAATACCCAGATGATCAAAGTATCAGACAAGACTTAAACAAGCATTAACAATCCAGTTTACTTACTTTCCCCTGCCCTAACATCAACATTTAAAACACCAATATTACAAAAACAAAAATCATACGGCGCGTGAAACAGAAGCAGTGAAATAAATCCAAAGTCACGACTGCCAAACAAAAATTCGATACCAAATTGTAAATATTTTTCCATTGAGTTTTATTTGAAAAGTTGCTGAGCGTGCGAGCCGTCGGAAGAGGAAAATGGTGTAAAAATGCCACCACCAAATGAAAAGCAACCAAACTTCCCCTTCCACACCAAAAACAACTTTGGGGAGGTTTCTATAGTCTTACCTGTTTGTTGGGTTACACGCTCGTTACGTTTGATTTATAAAAGTTTATTTTTAACAAGCTTGAAGGCAGTGCACAAATTAATTGCCGTTGTTATGTTTGATAAATTGCGCATACGCAGCGTTGTATGCGGAAAACGCTCTTTCTTGAGCAACAAAGCAGCCACAAAATGTTTGCAAACCCTATAAATATAACGTAAGCGAAGTGAATTTGTGTGCCAGTGTTTGTGTTGTGTGAGAAATATAATTTTCTGCATATCAACATTGATTAACGTTTCGGGAAGCTCTTCAGTTCCAAGGGTTGCAGCTGATACAAAGCGTACTCGAAGTTAGCAAGCAATTTAGCAGTTGAAAAGATATTTTAATGAGAAATTTTTGCTGTTTTATTTATTGCATTTCTCTTCTAACAAGTCCTTAAAACTGTTAAGAACAGCAGTAAGCAATAGAAGGAAGCTAGTCTTAGACATAATCTCAATGCTTAACATTCGAATGACCATTGAACTCGATAGCAACACAATGTTCATTTCCTTAGCACTGTGAACGTGTTTTTCTTTTACCTGTTTTCACAAAATATTTGTAAATTATTTTCTAAATGCAGAACCTCTTGCTACAAAATCCGCTTGAACTTCAACTTGGCTCCATGTGTTTTGTTTTAACATTTCTCTTAATTTGTTTTGTAATAATGTGGCGCTTTGTTCGCCCGTGCACGGACCCAGAAAAGCCGGAAAAAATGCTACAAAAATGCTACAAGAAAAAAAAAACAGTATAACAAAAACAATATTTCTTTTCAGTTTCATTTTTGTGCAGATATTTCACTTTGGTCCTGTTTCTGCAACTGCTGCCGGTCCTTTCGCTACGGCGCCAACGGAAATGAAAACTTAACGCTTATTTGAACCTTCAACAGTGCACATAAATCACCAGACTGACGCTACCTACCCAAACCTCCGCCCTCAACCTCCAACCTATCCCCCTTTACCTCACATCGCAATCCCAAAAGCAGCTTAAATGCCATTTTGTAGCCGTTTTTTGTCGTAGACTTATTTGTATCGCTCACTTCAAGTTTTCGCCAGTGTCTTTGCTATTCATAATTTTGTCTCTAAAATATTTGTTTTGGGGCATTATGCTGTGCATATGTGCGTGAAAAGTATTTTCTTGAACTTCCTATCTGTCTCATTTCTCGAAGATATCTAGGCTGCCCCATTCATCCGTTTCCGATTCGCGCCGGAAGTGGCAGGCGCCTGTGTTGAGCACTTTCACTGATTACACTTGCCACACTTGTAGCTCATTTGTAATTTCAATTATTAACACAAATACAACCCTTAAAGCTGCAAGCCCCGTTACAGCTCCAACTTCGCATTGCAATAAAACATCCAGTGTTCAGTGAAGCTTTAGGCTATCAAATACCCGTGCCACATCCGACATAGACCAATGTTAAAGTAGCTCAGTATTTTTTATTTCCTTTCTCAAAAATATCATACAGAAAGCCATTCCCCTAGGCAACTACCACACTTAACATCCGATTGCATTTAAACGCCTCCAGTTCCAACAGCTCCTCCCTCCATTCGTCATTAAGGGAAGACTCCCGCCGTCTGCCCTTGATTGCCCCCTGCGAAATGAGTTCGTCTCGAGCGCTCAACATTTTCAAGTAATCTGAAATTTTTGCTCATTTGATTCAATTACACCTTTGGGTGTTGTAATATTGGACTCCTGGCGAAAAAAAAAATAACTAAAAGGAAATGAGAAGCTTGAAGTATGATCAGCCAAGGAAAACAAATGTTCGTTTGTCTGCAACAAAAATAAATTAAAGACAAAACAAGTAAGTTTAGCTGGAAAACTTTAAGAGATTTGTAGCATCTGTTTGACTCAACTGAGGGATGGGTTTGAATAATATTTCTATAAGTCACAGTGCTAAAAAACTATCAATATAAATATTTTGGAATAGTGAAACAAAATGTATGTTTAATTTTATAAAACTCTGAGGTATCCTTTGTGTACCGTGATAACAACCAATTATAATTTTTGATTCAGCTTTATTTAAACTTCGACTCTCTACTCAGTTCTTAAGACGTTTCTAACAACTGTTAAATACGAGTTATTAATTCTTTTAGTGTGCAAACTGAAACTCTTTGAAGCCCTTTCTTTGGTTTCATTAAAGCGGAATTGAAAAGAATAGGAAACAACAGATGAAAATGAAATTCACGCTTCTTTTTATTCAACATGGCTGCTAATTTGATGCAACAACATTGCAGAAACTCTAGAAAGGGCTGCAGTTTATTTGCAACTTGCCTTTGGGGTTAGCTTTAATTTCTTGCTTACTTTAATGCGAACAAGGAACAATTCCATGTCCTCCTACACCATCCCCAGCGCAGTCGACGTCCTCGTTGACTTTGTGCTGTAGTTAACGGCTTTGGCTTTGGGTCTGGCTTTTAGGGTGGCTTTGGCCGCAACCCGCGTGAGGTTAACTACTTTTCATGAGCTTAATTTTAAATTGAGGCTGCGGCAGCTTCATTTACTTTGTGCCTTCAACTTTGTTGCGCTCAACTTTTATGCGGACTATTTAGCAAAGTTGCTCTCTCTCTCTCTTTCTCTCTGAGCGCCAGCCTCGCCCAAGTGGAAAAACGGCTGGCGGACTGGGAAATAGATGAAAATTCTATTAAGCAGACACCAATCAACAGTGTTGCATCAAGGCAATGGGACCGGTTACAAACCCATTGACTTATTAAGCCAAATAATTGCTTATTTGCACAGCAAGCCAAAGTCGGAGTCGGAAACGGAGACTGAGACTGAGACTGAGACTGAGACGAAGTCGCAGCATTTGCGATAGCAATTTGCACTCGGCGCGAAAAATGACCACACACGCCCACTTTTGGATGGGCGTAACAGCTGATAAACCATCCATGGCCAGTTGCCGACTCGAAACCAAAACCATTTGCAGAGAAACGCCTATCATCAAATCAAATGCATCTGTAATTAAAAAGTTTCCCCTTCGCCAGTTTAATTAAAGTTTTCTGCTCGCTCGTTTCGCTATTGCCATTGGAAAAGCCTTTGAAAAGCCTTCCACGCAACCAGTTGATGACTCTATTAAAGTGAACGGCTTGGCAGCGATATCTATTCATCGATTTTAATGTTTGCTTAGCTCCTTTAATAACTTACTTGACGATGCTGCAGCGAGGTGATCTAATTACCCGTTTGCGTATCTTAGCAGTTAAGTTTCGGAATTCAACGGTAGTTTAAACAAACCTCAAATGAATAATTAATTTATTAACTAACTCTTCATTCATTTATGCAAAGGTAAAATAGTATTTACTTCCTGTAGATTCTTTATTTAAACAAACCACAAACAATTTTGCAGCAAAAGCTGTAGGTAATTCAAGCCACGTTATCATCAATATCAACCTCATGCATTTTTTATTGCCTTATCATAATTACACATTTTTAGCTTTCAGCACACCGACAACTCAGAATAATCTAATTTCACAGCATGTTAAAACCATAGGCTATCTATGGATGCCAAAAATTCCTGGTCCAATAAAAGTTTCCATGCACCCTCAAAGGAAAATATCAAAAAACACAAAATAGGAAAAAGAAGAGGAAGACAAAGCGGCAGAAGAGGAAGAGTAAGCGTTTAAAACCTCAATAAAATGTTGGACCTGAGCTCACTTCGTGTTGCAACTCATGGTAGTTCCAAAAGAGTTCAGTTTGGGTTTTAGAGCCTGATGCAATTTACTGTGTTTTGTTAAACGCTTCAACACGAAACTCTATGCTCAAAAGCATCCCGTACACACACACACACAGACACACAGGGAGAGTTTGGGCCAACGGATATACAACTTAAAGGCACATCCGTTTCAGTCCAACGAGCTGGCCATAAACAAACTCAACGCTCTTTAAATGTTATTTTTTGGGTATATTGGTTGAGGGCCTATAGATAAGAAAGTTTATTCAAAAAAAGCCTATTTAGATTCATGTTTTTCTCTATTAAACAAAAATTAAGCATAAACTTTACACCTCTACTTTAACACCGTTGAGCTTTCTACTTAGCTACAAATTGATTGAGAAGTCATTAAAGAATTTTTTCCATTTTCCTATATACAGGGTATGCTCGTTTTGTTACATTTCTATTGCCTCTTTTCAGTTGTTTTTGCTGTTGCTTCGTCACACTGACTGACCGTTCCTGGGCAACTATAAAACAATTTCGCATGTAGGGCGGGACGGGAAACTCATTCAACTCCAACTCGTTGGAAATAAAATGCTACTTTTGCATCGAGCTGGTCAAGCTTGCGGTTTGTCTGTCTCCCAAAGTCTCTCTCTCTCTCTCTTTCTCTCCCTCAGTCCATTTCTCCACCTCTTTGGCTACTTGTCCATCTTCAGTCTTCACCTGTTCAACACCTGTGAACATGTGTGCATGTAATGGCTTGTATGTGCTGCATACTTTTGGGAAACTCTTGTGTTTCTTTTTTCCGTCTTGTTTCGCATGCTTTGCTCGCAACAATACAAATTTTTGTGGCTCGTTTCACAACAGTTTTTCACATTCTTTGAGGTGAAAATAAGCACACTCACACACACGAACAGCAATATATATGCTTATACATCTTTATAACATGTTTGATAGTCAACATTAGCCAGGTCTTAAATCAATTATGGTCTACGCTTTAAGTTAACTCTACCAACAACTGACATTAAGTTTTTCAATTAAAATAACAATAAAGCTTTTGCTTCGGCTATGGCAGCTGCATTATCTTTACTGGTTGCTTAGCACTCGCTAAACCGCTAGTAACGCACAACCTTTGGCCATATTCGTCCTTCAAGCCAGTTCAGCGAGCCAGCCAGAGTTTGTCCCACACAATGGCAAATAATGGCCTCGTTATGTGGCTTCAACTCTTTGCCTCATTAAAAGGTGAACTTTGTCGCCAACCTTCGCACCTCTACAACTCTCTCCCGGGGCGTGTCTGTCATTGTGGTTGCGGTATGGCCGCATCAGTGTTGCCATCTTTGAGTTGTGGTAAGTTAAGTTCTGTTTTGTTAAAGTCTGATGAAGCGTCAACTTTTGTGGCTTTAATTAAACAACAGACCGCAATGCCACAACTTTAAGCTGTTGACCACAAAACGTGTTGAATATCTTTGACTATATATAAATATGGCCACCAAAAAGGGTCTTACGAAGACTATATAACACGGGCAGAAAAAAGTTTGTGTTCTATTTGGAATTAATGAAGATTTTAATACATTACTCTACATTATTTGTTACCTCTGCTAATCATCTAAAAACCAGAAATTTTAGAATCACATACTCAAAACTAAACAAGCAAAAGAACATCAATGAGTCCCAAGCATTTCTCATGCTCTGTTCCTTCCAATCAGTGTCAGCTAACATGTTTGACATTTGGCCCCGCTGCTAAGATCTTGTTAGACAAGCCAAACTACAAATTTTCCAAGTGTTTGCACTAAAAAGCAATTAAAATTTTACACGAACATTTTGCCCAAGACAATTATGAGGCCCCAACCCAAGAGAGTGAATTCCCAAACAGTAGAACTGGCCAGATGCCACACACTGACTGGCTGAAGCCAGAGACCGCCCGTCGAATACACACATATATATATGTATGTGTATGCAGGTATTATATGTAACATATCTGGAAGGCATAACACCCCACAATTTCCACACATTTACGACTCACAGTTTCAGCCAGGTGCAGTTTGGTCTAAACGAACAGGGCACAAATTTTAAAGCCGCAGACCACTAAAAAAAGGCCAAAGAAAAGCCTTCGCTGCAAATTGAATTGTAACCAAAGTCGTGTCCGCATAAAAAAAACAGCAGGCAGAAGGAGCAAAGAATAGAGGCTTAAAGCGAGCTGGAGGGGGCGTGGCGTGGATGGGGCGTAGATGGCAGCGGCGAAACGAAGGCTTTATGTTATTGCTAAGCAAAGTCTGGCCGGCATGTCCGAGCCCATTAGTTGTAGCCAAGTTATGACTCTATTAAAAAAGCTACGCCTCGCTGCACTTGCCAATCCGAGTGTCGCCTGCAATGTGCTGCCAATTCGGTCAGTTGTGGGCCAAAACACTGTCTCTAATAAACACTGTCACATATACTACATGAAATGGCAATGCCTCGAGGTGGTTTCAATAACCAAATCCCGTGTAACTAGAGAATATCTAATACAGGCTACCGAACATCATAATCTTGGATTAATAGTTAATTCATTGTTACTACGCCGCCGGGAGAATTGAATTTCTGAATTGGTAGCATTAATTTGAGTTTATTACAGCTCCCACTGGGATGTTCATGATTTGACACGGGTTTGTGGTCAACAAATTCTCAGCATACGTCAAGTATGACATCAAATTTGTAGCAGGCATTGTTATTTATGGTTACAGTTGTTAATCTATTGTCATTTTGGGTAGTTTCACATGGATTCTTATCACAGCAATACATCAGGTCTTGGAACATTTAGAAGCCACCCTTCTCAACACTTTATCCAACAGTCAAGGACCAAGTTTGCAAAGACAGCCGAAAAATCGCTGGCAACTCATTAAAATACAAAGTAATTTTCCACACCATATCACCATGCATGACACATATATCAAAAATTTATGTGCGAACCGCCAAAAGTTTAAACAGAACACAACTGAGCAGAGCAAATTAAATACATTTTTGATTATGATTATGGCAGCGGGGATGGCGATGGAACCGAAGTTGGAGCTGGGAGGCCAGGGTGCAGGGAGCTTGGTCCATTGGGGAGCTGGGTAACCCTAGTCAAAAAGCAAGTCAAGCTGAAAACAGCTTCCCAACAACACTTGACACGCAAATTTCTCTGTGTGTGTGTATGTGTTTCTTTTGCCTCTTGACATCTTTTCACAGCAGGGCGCTTAGGTTCTACAAGGGGGAGGTTCTACTATATATAGAGGAAGTCATATGCAAAATATGAGTTGGGGTCACATTATGTAAGTCAAGTGATATAGGATAGAATGGCTATGCGACATGTGCCCAAATATTTGCACATCCCATTTCAAAGCTGTACCGAAGCGAAGCATTCATAACTTTCTCCCAATTCGGACTCCAAAACCGACTCCGATTCACTTTCTGATTACAATTTCAATTTGATTTCTTTTTCTGGCTTTTTTTTGCTCTCCATTTTCATTATTAGTTAGATATCTTTTGGGTCTACTCTCTCTCTCTCTCTAGTTCTCCCCAACTATCTATATCTTTCGCCTCAAATTTATTGTTCTCCTCTGCCTGCGACACTTTCTCGACAGCAGTTATGTCAGTTATGGTCACATTTTTTGACATTCATTGGCCTTTTTTTTATAATTTTTCTATACTTTTTTATTTTTCTTTCCAAGCGACAGGCGCCACTCAAATTTTAAATAGAAATGAGCGCATGAAGCGTGAAATTAAATTTGATAAATTCTATTTACGTTAAGCGAACGAAGATTTGTGTGCAATTTTGGACTATCTTTTTTTCTCATTTTTTGCTATGTCATATTTGCTGCTCTTCTTCCTGGGTCACATTTTAAGTGTATCGAATGACTTTTTCACGCTCCGCTGTGCAGTATTTTCAGTAAACCCAACTCGCAGGTCAAAAACGGGCTTTAGCTTAATGTGTGGGTCAGCTATAAAAAATACTTATATGGGGAAGGCTATGAAGGTTCCGGCTTAAGATATAATATCCAGCTGCTTAGCTTTCATACCTTTGGCTAAAATGGTATTAGCCTTATACAAGGAAATTGTCAATAATCTAAGAACGGGTGTAAGATCCCTGATAAAAACCTAATCAATAAATATTACCCATTAAAAGAGTCATAAGGGTAACAGATATTTTAATCTGATACGTTTGTGTCCCTTATTATAAAAAGTTTTACTGTTATTTACATTTAAATTTTTCTTCTAAGTATATTTGACAACTATATTTCCTTTAAACCATTTGAAGCCCTTATTCATCATAACTATATGCATATCTGCACTTCTTTAAACCCATAATAACTTTGGTCATTAAAAATCACGTCTGCGCTTTAATCTGCCTAGCAACAATAACAGCAAAAACATCAACAACAACAACAACAATAACAAATAGAAGAAACAGCACAATAACATCCACAATGACAACACTTCCAACACACAAAATCAACGCCAAGCTGCACATTGAAAGTTCCCATTGAGCTGGTTGGTCCCTTCTCCCGGTACCCGTTTACCGCTAACCTCTTGCCAACACAAGCTAGTCCCAGTGTCCAGATGTAGCCAAAAACAACAGCTGCCTTTTGCTATTGTTGCAAAACTCGACTCTTGACGGACGAACAACAATAATAACAACAGCTGCCAAACAATTTGCCAGTGCAGTGCGACAAGCAATCGACGAACCCACACAAGAATCTCCTGCTTCCACCTACAGCCTCTCCAACTTCTCCTACCGCTCCATTCTCTCATCTCCCCATTGGCTCTTAAGCCATCAAGTCCCCCAACTCCCCTGAGGTCAGCTCACAGAAGCGCTACATTTTGCGCTTTATGCACATTGTTTATGAATTTTCGCGCACAAAAGTTGCCTCGAATGTGGCTGTGACTGTTGCCTTGGCTAGCGATGGGCACTGCTTTGCGGTGCAGCTTGGTGGTGGTGAATTCACTGCTGTGACTGCTGTGGCTGTGACGGTGGCTGCCGCTGCCGCTGCTGTTGAATGGTTTTACGATTATTAACCCATAAAGTATTCATTGAAGTGAGCTGAGTGCTGCCTGGGCACACTTTGAGCGCTGCCACGCAAAAGTGCAATAACAAACAGCAACAAACGTGAGGTGTAGGAGGTAGGGGGTAAAGGGGAGATGGTAAAGGGTAGAAGGCGGTACTTTAACCAAGCAGGTCTGCTACAAAAGCGCCACAAGTTGCAGTCAATCTTTCCATTTCCCGTGCATCCTTTTTTGCATTTTGGCTTGCTGTGAGTAATTTTTTGGCCTGACGGCTTCTTCAGTTGAGTGCCTTTCATTGGTTTTGCTGTTACGCAGGCCCTTTTATCTGCTGTCCCCTCTCGTTGCCTCTCTCTCTTCCCCTTCTTGTCAGCATCTCTGCTGGTCTGCAACTTTTGTTCTTTCCCCCTTTTACTGGCGACCCTTCAAGTGCCTTAATTTATGCAACTACAAGAGTGAATATTAAAAGTTTTCAATGTTTGTACCTTTTTGAGACGCCTCCTTTTGACTTGGTCTTGAGGTCGCCTCTGCGGTCCACTGTCTCCTTCGCCCACTCATCTGCCTGATTATGATTACTTTTTGGCAAGCGCATTCTTAATGAACAGCAGCCCAAGTGCCAGCCAAGTTAATATGAAGCAGCCAAAACAGAATTCAAGATGAACTGCAGCTCGTTCTCTACAATCTTGCATATTTCACATAGTCTATAAGTGCTGCTGGTTTGGAATAGTGAAGCCTACATTGGCTTATCATAAATCAAAGATTATACAAGGGCTAAACTGAAAAGTAGGTTAATGGTAAAGTTTGATTAACGGTTTCAGCTTGTCCAAAGCTGCATCGGCATGGAATGGTAAGTCTATTTACGTTATACAGTCAAAAATAAACTTTAATTTAAATTAAAAGTGTACTTAAATGATGTCTCTATTATTCTTGATTATATAAACCACTTAAAAAATAGCTTGAAACCTTGATTTAATGAAAAATGCATATCACTTTTCATTTTTTATTGTTAAATCCCTTCTTGCGCCACTTTAATACTTTCTCTGCACAGATCCAAGCTGCTAAAAGGTCTGTGTGTATCAAATTAATATTATACCAAAATGAGTTTTAAATATTTACAACGCGACCTCAAATTTGCCCTCTCACTTATACACAGGGACAACAGCAAAGCACACACTAGTACACACAAATACCCAGTCAGACATACAGGTAGAGAGCATTCGCATAAACTGCTGCTATATTGCAAAAGGCTTAACAAATATTTTCATATGCAGCCTTTGCACTGAGCACACACACCCACTACACCCTCACACCCACACCAAGTGCGATACCCTTTGGGACGCACTAGACGCCAAAAAAAAAAGGAAATAAGAAAATACTTAGTACGAGAAAAATGGGGGAAAGCCCCAAAGAAAGCGGCAAACAAAAATGTATGAAATTATTTTACGGCAAGTGTATGCATGTGCGAATATTATGAGTTAGATCAAGGGGCCGTGGGAGGGGCAGAAGGGCGACTGTCTGCTCATATATGTAGCTCACATACCTTTAGTTGGAATAGGAGAAGAAAATTGGGGAAAGCTGAGGGAAACAGAGTTTACATCTCGCTTGAATTAAAATGAATTTAAGTGGTTTGCTTTTGGCCAAACTTTTTTATAGTTAAGGAAATGTGCATAATAGTTAACAGTTATAGGGCGAACGATGAGTGGGCGGTTCAGCGGAGGGGGGCGGTTTATGAGCTTAAATTAATATTAAGTGTGGCAAGTATGAAAATGTCTGTGAAGTTGGAACTGCATTTTTAATTAGGCGTACTAAATGAGAATGGAAAATGCGTGTCGACAGCCAAGAACGGGAATACACCAAAGTGCTCTAATAAAATATAGAGTCTAGGATATGCTGCATTAAAATCTTTAAGACACACTTTACTAACAATACTCCAGACTCTGTTCTTTAACACTTATGCTTTCTAATTGAATTTCTCTTCATAGACTCTTAAATTGTGTGTATATTAAAAATCAATATATATTCAACTTATTCCGACTTTAAATTCAATTTTACACATAACATAAACAAGCCAATGAATGTCAGAGAAAACCTTTTATGGACAATTACTGAGCCAACCTTAACAAAACCCCACTCCAATCCTGACATGAAGTCGGACTGTAACTGAAGTTTATACTCACCCTAGGTGTATGGAGGTAACGTCAAATTACTCGGATTTGGATGGTAAAGAAAATATGCCTGGCAAAACAAACTCAATTGTCTGTTGAGCTTTATTTACTTGAATTCTGAGGATGTCGTTGAATGTTGTTGCATCTGCTGGTAATTACTGAGCAACGAGTCGTGTTCAAATGCACTGTCCGAGATATTCCTGCTCTCTACTCTCTACTCTCTGCTCCCTGTTGCACAGGAGTTCCACTCGACGAACATGGCCAAGTCTGGGCAAACAATAGGCCCTGGCTAGAACATGCATGGCTCGTTGCTTGGGCAAGGACAACGAGGAGCTGCTCTTGTTTAGTGCCAACACAATAAACTGCATCATGCTTGGCCAGGCACCGCGTACAAGTCTATGGCATGTTGTAGGTGTTCTTATCACATTTGAGTGTACCCAATCCCCACCCACACATCCCTCGTAGCAACCCCTTCTGCTTCCTGCTAATAACTCAATCAGTGGCGCATTGCAGCTGCAACGAAGGACACCATTCATCATGTCCGAAAATATGAATCGCACTTGCCGTTTGGTAACTCAGTTAAAGCAGAATCATCGCGATTATGTCACAGCAGCAGAAGCAAAAGCAGCAAAGCCCCAGCTTACAATTTATAATTGTCAAACGGAAACTTGCCAGACAAATGGATAGATATTCTACCAGCACTCTTCTTCTTTTCTGTTCTTCTTCTTCTTCTGCTCCCATGTAGGGAAATATGGTAAGGACGCTTCAGTTTGCATCTGCTTCCTGCTTGCTTCACACAAATTGAACTACCAACTGGCCTCATTGATTTATGGACATGGGAAATTGACTTGTGATATATTGTTGGGACCTTGAAACGCATGCACTGCGAGAAATTTTAAGTCATAATTTAAATAACTAAAGTAAAATAGCTCAAGAACTGTGGGTCAGGAGCATTCTGTTATTTGCATGTTTATTAATTCGTCAATTAACTTTATGTTTACGTTTGATGGAAATTTCTCGCAGTGTCGCCGCGAAATTGAAAGCAGCCGCATCTCATTTAAAATTCCATTTCGAAGGTGGCATAAATTAAATGAATTTACAATCGCAATAATGCTATTAAATGAATGCTCTTTGCCCCTTTGCTCTTTACCCTTTGGTCGCTGTTAGTCAACAAACTGACCTTCTCGCTTGCTGGCCAGAAAGCACTTAATGCCAACAGGGCTAAGAGCTGACTGAACTCTGCTCTGTGGGCAAATGAGAATAGCTTAATACGGCTTGACTACTTAGCCGTGGCTTTGACATTTTAATACGTGACTAGGATATGCCGAGTACTTAGTGAGTTAGTGGCTAAGTAAATGCAAGGCTTAAAACTCGTTCTAAATTTTAGAAAAGTGGTTTCAACAGGGCGTGAATTTTATTACTGTAACAACAAGTAAGTAATTTAATATTTAAAATCATACAATTTCCTTTCTATATTTTAGTTTTAAAAAGCCTTTTTATTGATATTCTTGAAGACTACATCAACTTTTGAAAAGTTCTGAAAGGACACGCAGACACTTGGACATTTGTAATCAATGGCCTTGATAGACATTTGACCAAGTGTCAAGCCAATTTGGGACCTTCAGAAACACAGGCACGCACACATTTGAGCACAGTAGTCAAAGACTTTCGTAATTCAAAGGACTTGACAACTTTGTCAAGTGATAGGACAAAGGACTTGTCGCCAAACGCTGCACATTCATCTTCGTCACGAAACTGGGGCCAAGTTTGCATTTAAATTGGTAATTAACGCAAAACGAAAACGAAAGTCGGGGACAAAAAGACAATGTGCACAAAGCACAGAGATAGATTGAAAAGAGATAGCCCATGTGTCTATACAAACGAAAGAGACAGCACGAAGCGGAAACAACTTATTACGCAAAACGGAAACAATCAACTACACAAAAGATAACAAACGTGCTGGGCAGAGCATGAAGGATGTGAGTAAGCAATGATAAAGCAAACACCGCAACCAAGGGAAGTGGAGATAGATGAGGGAAAGAGAGATAGTGAAGTGGGTGGATGAGGAAGAAGTGTACACATACACGAAGCAAAGGCCGCGAGCCAAAAAAAAAACGAAGCTCCTGCATTGAGCGCGAAATTGATTGCAAAGCCACACTACGAAAGAGAAAGAGAGGGAGGGGCAGAGATAGAGAGAGGAAGAGAGAGTGAAATGATGTCCTAGCGATGGAAGCACGAACAGGAGCTAAGCAATCGTTGAAGGAGTTTGCTAGCACTGTACATTAATGATGGAATTGGAAAGAACACCTAGGAGGAATCGGAAATTTTATTTAGAAAGTAAACAATAAACTTCCCTGAACTCCAAACAACTACGCTTTTGTTTTAAGCTAAACCTTTACTTACACTCTTTTAAACTTTAGACCAAATTAATTCAGGCACGACACGCTCTCAGCTCTGACCAAAAATTCGTTGTAGATGGCAAGTGTCAGAAAAGTGTCACACAAACGTAATGACAATAAAATTTATACCATTTCCCCTGAATGTTGCTGCTTCTGCTAACTTTGCGTTATCATTTCATTAAATCAGAAAAGAACAAAAAAAGAATAATGACCAAAAGACAACGCTTCAAAGGTCATTGTGTTGAATGTTTTAGTTTTGTTTTTCTCCCATTTTGTCCTTCATTGAATGCTGCCAATTGAATGTGCATAAAAAGTGGTTGGGTTGGCAAATGAATACGAATATGAATGAACGAACGAGTGAACCGCAAGGTGAGTCAGTCAAAGGGAACAAACTAATCAAGCAGAGCAAGAAAAAGGGATATGTTGAGTACGGGAACAGAACTCCAGTTCTTCACTAACAAAGATGCAATTTAACTGATATCAATATCAAGACTTAAATAGAAAAAATTATAATATAAAAATTCTTAAATTTTTCAGAGAACTATTAAAACATTTAAGTAAATTAAACCAAGCCAATATAAAAGTTTCATTCTTAATTAATTCTCTATTAAAAGTGCCCTTAATAGTTTAAACAATTAAATAAAAGATTTATGCGCGAAACTCAGAATTGTAGTCAATATCAATTACAGAAGGAAACAACTTTCAATTCAGCTTTAAATTAAGTCTCCACATAGTGTCCATCAATCAATCAAAACGTGGGGTTGCCTAAAATGCATTTACACTGCACTACATAAACCACTTTAAATGGGGTCGACCACGTACATAAATAACTCACTTACAAACCTAATTACACTTAATACACTTTTATTGGTCCAACAAAAAGGCAACTAAACTGCTTTTCGCTATCGATATTGATATCTGTGTTGGTTGTTGTTGCTGTGGTTGTTGTTGTGGATGTTGGTGTATTGCCGTTGACATGCAGCAATTACAAGAGCAACAACGATGGCAACAAAATGCATCGACAACTGCCAACGGCAGCAGTAAAATTTATAGAAAAGTTGACAATTAGCGACGAGAAAAGAAATCCAAAGAACCCACAGCAAATACAATACTACAGAGACATTGTGGCACCCACGCAAGTGTTGGAGGGGACTTGTGGGGGCTGTACTCCAGAGTCCACGCATTTGACCCTCTCAGCTAACCAAAACGGCTTCCAGTTGGAACCCGGACGATAAACGACTTAAAGCCAAGCGTAGACTAGCTTAGAAGTGGAACTGTTGTGACACGATGTCGATTTTAAGTACTCATTACAATAGAATTTATTAAAGTATTTAAATTGTTTTGGTGCTTTTAAAATGGTATATATTGGAGAAATTGGCAAAACATCAAATTCAAGAATATCTCAGAGAATACATTTTATCCCAACACATAGTTAGAAGTATTTATAAATTAATTTAATCATCTGTCCTTAATGGGTTTTAAAATTTGTCTCAGCAGATTTCATTACAAAAACATAATATATCAAAATTCAGTTTGAACCACATAATATAAACCATAAAGTGAAATATAAATAATAATTAAATATTAAATTTAATAAAATGAATATAATTTAATATAGTTTCATGACTCAAGCTATTAAAGTAAAGTATTTTCAAGATATTCAAGATAATTTAAGTTTAACGTCACTTACCGCGTAACATTTTTTAATTTCAACATCGATGCGTGGGATCACAAGAGGTGTCTGAAAGATATTGAAAAAATTTAATTAAAAAATGATAGATAAAAGTAAAAAAATAATAATCGAATATTTTATAATGTATTCTATCAAATACCTAACATTAATACCATATTATATTTAAAATTATTTTAAGTTTAGGTTTTTATCTATGTTAGATCTTAAAAACACTTACTTCTTAGTAATTTACAATAAGAAATTCCACGTCGCTGGGCATTTACACAGCACCTTTCGCTGGACATTTTCACTGCACTTTTGGCTGGACTTTTTGACTTAGCTTTTTCACTACACTTTTCGCTGGACTTTCTCTGCATCATTTCGCTGGACATTTTCACTGCACTTTTGGCTGGACTTTTTGACTTAGCTTTTTCACTACACTTTTCGCTGGACTTTCTCTGTATCATTTAGCTGGACATTTACACATCACTTTTCACTGCACTTTACACATCACCTTTTCACTGCACTTTTTCGCTGGACTTTTCACTTTCACACTTCACTTTTTCACTGCACTTTTTCGCTGGACTTTTGACTTTGAAGCTTTCCATATTATCTACGCAGTAGATTATTATTGGTGGTTAAAAAAAAAAAAAAAATTACTGAGATTAGCTTCTTTATATTTCACTTTCACTTTACATTTTCGCTGGACATTTTCACTGCACTTTTGGCTGGACTTTTTGACTTAGCTTTTTCACTACACTTTTCGCTGGACTTTCTCTTTATCATTTAGCTGCACATTTACACATCACTTTTACACTGCACTTTACACATCACCTTTTCACTGCACTTTTTCGCAGGACTTTTCACTTTCACACTTCACTTTTTCACTGCACTTTTTCGCTGGACTTTTGACTTTGAAGCTTTCCATATTATCTACGCAGTAGATTATTATTGGTGGTTAAAAAAAAAAAAAAAATTACTGAGATTAGCTTCTTTATATTTCACTTTCACTTTACATTTTCGCTGGACATTTTCACTGCACTTTTGGCTTAGCTTTTCACTACACTTTTCGCTGGACTTTCTCTGCATCATTTCGCTGAACATTTTCACTGCACTTTTGGCTGGACTTTTCGGCTTAGCGTTTTCACTACACTTTTCGCTGGACTTTCTCTGCATAATTTCGCTGGACTTTTCACTTTCACACTTCACTTTTTCACTGCACTTTTTCGCTGGACTTTTGACTTTGAAGTTTGCCATATTATCTACTGCTAGCTCTGTCGCAGTGGATTATTATTGGTGGTTAAAAAAAATTACTAAGATTAGCTTCTTTTTATTTCACTTTTCACTTTACATTTTCGCTGGACATTTTCACTGCACTTTTGGCTTAGCTTTTCACTACACTTTTCGCTGGACTTTCTCTGCATCATTTCGCTGAACATTTTCACTGCACTTTTGGCTGGACTTTTCGGCTTAGCTTTTTCACTACACTTTTTGCTGGACTTTTGCTTTGAAGCTTGCCATATTATCTACTGCTAGATCTGTCGCAGTGGATTATTACTGGTGGTAAAAAAAAATAAAAAAATTACTGAGATTAGCTTTTTTTTATTTCACTTTTTACTTTACTTTTCCCTGGACATTTTCACTGCACTTTTGGCTGGACTTTTTGACTCAGCTTTTTCACTACACTTTTTGCTGGACTTTCTCAGCATCTTTTCGCTGGACTTTTCACTTTTTCACTGCACTTTACTCTTCACTTTTTCGCTTGAAGCTTTCCATATTATTTACTGCTAGATCTGACGCAGTGGATTATTATTGGTGATTAAAAAAAAAAAAAAATTATTGAGATTAGCTTCTCTTTATTTTACTTTTACACATCACTTTTCCCCTGGACATTTTCACTGCACTTTTCGCTGGACTTTTACACTTTTGCTGAAATGCACACAGGCTGATGATTATTTGAGAAAATAATAAATAATAACTTTTTACACTGCTTGCCACTTTTTACTTGTCGACGGCATTCATTATTGTTTAGCATACTTTCAGGCTGTAGGCTTAAATAAAAAATATGCTCGCCACCTTTTACTTGCGACGGCATTATCTGATTATTATTCACAAACCACAATTGTCTAGCATACTTTAAGGCGGCAGGCTTAAATTAAATATATGCAGTTTCACTTTTCACAATTTCCATTGACTTGTTGCTTTACACAAAAACAACAACTCAGCCTGTCAAAAAAGGCACACGCATTACATATTCTAAGCGCACAAGAGCGGGCGGGCGACCGAAAAAATAAGAGAAACGAACACGCAGCTGCGCAAGCCTTCTAACGCAAACGTAAGAGAGTATGCGTGAGAGTTTACGACAATATCGTTCACCGACTAGGCGTGCAGAAAAAACCGACGCGCAAAAGGAATAAGCGATTACCGACGAAGAGAGCGACCGCACGATATTAAGAGAAATACGGACACGAAGCTACGCATGCATATTGGTGCTTAGGTAAGAGCAAGTGCATTAGAATTAATTACAACAATGCTTACCGCTGACGAAAAAAAAAAACAAAGACGGTGGCAATGCGCTGAATTGGGGATGTGAGCGAGTGAAAAAAAAATGGCGAACTGCAAAAAGTGAAACACTAAATTTTAATTGATCGTTAATTAAAGGAAATAATACGTTTTAGCATAAATACTATATCGCATCTTATGCACCCGACACCGCTCTTTCATTTAACACATAATTTAAACCGATTGGACCGATATTAACTATTTTTTCAAGCTCATAAACCGGAGCACTCAACCAAGCGTGCTAATTAAACCGATGCGCAAATAGAACTAAACGATTTGCAATTACCGATGGTGAAATTCCTAGTTCGAAAGCTTTCGATTTCGAACTGATCTATGAGGAGTGAGCAAGAAATGCCAATTCGAAAATATAAACGGATATGCAGCTGCGCATGCATTCGGATGCAAATGTTAGAGCGAGATCGTAATAATTTAAACAAATAGAAAAACTGACGCGCAAAAGGAACTAAACAATTAGCGATTACCGATGGTGAAATTGTTTTTCCTGTAAGCGTTCAATATTCAATTGAGCTATGAGGATTAAGTTTGCAGACCAAATTCGAAGCTGCATGTGTTCTAATGCAAAAACGAAATCGTAATAATTTACAGCAACAACGTTCACCGACTAAACAAAAAGGAAAACCGATGCGCAAAAGGAACTAAGCAATTAGCGACTGTCGATGGTGAAATAGTTTGCACTGAAAGCTTTCGCAGTGAAAGCTTTTGAGGCGAGCTCAGCGTAGCGGAGCTTTTTCGCAACTGAGGATCGTAAATAGCTGTTCACAAAGTTTAACAACTAATTCCCAAGCAACTAACTTATAATTATGTTAGTTAATATAAAACATAGTAATTAAATGTAAAGTCAAAGGTTTATTTGATTTCAAGCCATTTTGTATAAAACTATTTAAAATTATATTATATGCATGTCCTAGCCCACCCAGTCAGGAAACTTGGTCAAGAGTTGCCATGTTGGCAGCTTGATTTGTGGCTACTTGCGCTAAAATGCACACAGTGACAGCGAGTTAAGGAGACAGAAGGAGTGAGAGAGACAGAGCGAGCGCGCATGAACAAGTTATTAAACTCGCGTAAATCAATTTGAGTGCGAAACCGCGACACCGTCAGTTGTTCAGTCTGTCAGTTTGTCAAGTCGTTTTTGTCCACATTTTGTGTGGTAATTAATTATTTGATAAAAGTACAAGCATTAAGTCAATTAAAACTAAATTTATGCCAAACGTTATCTGATGGTGACAAAAGGCGTGATTTAAAGCAGTTTTAAAGCGTGTGTTGGTTTCCTTTATAAGAGTCATTAAAAAAAACTCAAAATGTTTTAGGTGGGCTTTACATACTCTAGGCAAGAGTGTATTGGGTTTGTGTAAAGTTTGTTACAGGCAGAAGGAGGCGTGGCAACCCCCCAGACATATACATTCCTGGTTAGCATCACCAGACGAGTCGGAATAGCCATTATTATTAATTATTAAATAATTTAATGAATTAAACCTTTATTAATCTTTTCTAATTTTTCAGCTGTTCAATCATTAACATAGTTTTAAACTCTTTTAAGAAATTCTTTTTAAATGCCATTGATTATTTAATGCTTTCAGTGAAAATAAATTATTTTCACTAACTTAGTTGCAATTAAGTTTTCTCTGTGACTGAAATTCATTGTGCGTAAATTACCAAAGGGCCAAGAATTAAATTTTAGCTTGAATCTCTCGTAGCGCAAGTTTTCTAAATGTTGCTGCAAATTTGTTAACTGACATTTTGTGGTCAAGAAACAAACGCAGAAGACCGACAACACTTTGTGTACTTCTTCCAATTGGTTACAAAGCAAACGGAAACCGTTTACAATGCACTGCAAGGAATTATCATGTCTTAAAGGAGTTAACTTAATAGAATTTTAGAGGATTTGGAAGAGTGCATCGAGTGCATTTGGCTTTTCAAAAGCGGTTGCTAGTGACAAAAGCTGACTTGTAAAAGTCAAAGAACATTTAAAGATAATGTATTTTCAATTTGTTTGTCACCCTTTTTCGCTCAGTGTACCTTTGCTTTGTCTGTTGTGCGTAATTAAAATAGCAGCAGGAAGGGCGTCGGTTGGGGTCTGGAAACTTGTGGCACTTTCTGTGCTGGCAGCTTTAAAGGTGAGTACTTCTGTAGCTTGCTTCTGACAGTGTTGCCATTTTAGCTATTTTAATCCAGCAAGTTTTAAAATGAAAATTATATACAAAATTATATTTTTAATTAAAGCAGGAAAATAACCTTTGCTAGCCCTATTAAAGACATTCGAAAATTTATTTTTAATATTTATTTTATTATAATAAATTTTAAAACATAATTTTATTTTGAAGTTATGTAACCTCAACATTAAATTTAAATTTAAATTTAGCCTTTTCAAGTTACGAAAACTCTGCCAACTCTGTTGGGTCACCCAAAATTGAATCAGAAAGTAAAATATTATATAGCATATTTCATGGCGTTTACACCGCAACCAAGCGACGCCGAATCTTGATGATGATGAATGTCAACGCCGCACAAAAGAAGTAATTTCGTGTAAAAAACCGGCAAACACACACACACACACAGTAACAAACTCCCCTGCCAGTCGCACCCCTCCCCTTGCCGTGGCATGAAGTGGGCGTGTCGCAGAGCCGTTACAACTGTTAATGACATTTACGAATGTTTGCGAGAGTCTAGAACTTCCACATAATGCCAAAATAATGACGATGGCTGGACCCAGTCAACACCCCCACCAGCCAGCTCTCCCCTCAATCCACCCCTCAGCTCGGAAACTGTCAAAAATACAACAACAATAACAACGGAAAAACGAAAAAAATAAAAACCGCAGCCAAAGCCGCCGCCGTTTTGTGGTTCACTTTACAAATGACCCACGGCGTTGATAATGAAACTCTACAAGCCCCTGCTCCTTCACCACCCACTCCCACACAGTTCCACCCCCTATTTACTGCCCCGACAGCCACGCCCACTTGACGAAAATTATACAATAACGGCGTCAACATTAGCAAATTGTTGCCTTCTGCAGTCACCTCGGAGCGAAGTTTTTTACTTTTGGCTGTTCACTTGATTCTTTAATGACCTTGATGTAGATCTAATGATAGCGCAACTCCCGATTTCTGTTATTTAAAGACACTTATAAGCACTTTAATTTATTATTAAGCATTTTATACTCTCTGCAAGAGTATAGTTTGTGTAAAAGTATGTAACAGGCAGAAGGAGGCGTGTGATCAGGATCACAAGCCGAGTCGTTATAGCCATGTTCGTCTGTCTGTCTGTCCGTCTGAATATCCGTCCGTCCGCATGAACAACTGGATCTTTTAAATATGAGCCGAAATACCAGGCCAACAGAAATAGTCAGCAGGTTGCAATACATGAAGTAAATAAACGAAAAGGTTTGTTTATACACGTGCACAGTTTGGATTTCCGCCAAACCAAAAAGGTTTGTTTATACACGTGCACAGCCTCCTTCTTCCACCCACTCTCTGTTTACGATCTCTTCGCTGTCTGTCCGTCCGTTGGTCCATCCATCTGTCTGTCCGTCCGTTAGTCCATCTGTCTGTCTGTCCGTCCGTTTGTCCATCCATCTGTCTGTCCGTCCATCAGTCTGTCCATCTGTCTGTCCGTCCGTTTGTCCGTCTGTCCCTCCATCTGTCCGTATGACCACCTGAATCTTTTAAATATGAGCTGAAATCCCAGGCCAACAGAAATAGTCAGCAGGTTCCCACCAAACATTTGCGATCATATTCGAGTCTTTTTCGAGTCCTATTTCTGATTAAAATAGTCATAAATGAGCTAATTTTCTGATCATAAATGACCCATTCGTCGGGAGAAAAAAATACCCTAGCCGCGACTCTGCTTGATGAGTCGCTTATGACCCTTTTTAATTGAAAGCGCCATCTAACGGCTTCGAGCGACAAACAACACACACGACAAGCAACACATTGCGTTTGCAAATAGTCTAGCAGTAAACTGCTTGTTACTGCTTGCTTCAAGCTGTTCACTGTTTACTTTAATAAAGCACTTTCGAACATGTTTCGAGCAAGCAGTGCATTTAACTCACACTTCGAATAAAATCGAAAATAACGGCTACTCACTTTTAAATTTTGTGACTGCTTGCTGCTGCCTCAAGGATTACCACATTTACCAACGTAGACAATGATTCAAATAAAATGTCTTCACTGTTTCATAGTAAAGACTGTAGTTAGCTCATTATCAATGTCTATAGGTGTAACGGACTAACGAATACACTTATTAGCAGTCTGCTCATCGAACTGCCTAACTGGATATCAATTCTGAGGACCAGTCAGCAAGTTAAAAGGGGTTAAGAGCGTGGAGATAAACGGTTAAATCCTTTGGAACACGATATTGCTACCTTTCCTCCATTACAAGTTTTAAAATAGAATTTAATCCCATTGTTTGTTCAAAGTACTGTAAATCATGTCGTCAAATAAAAAATATTGTTTATTTATTTACAAAAGTAATATTTTACTATTTTATTTTGTTGCTTTCATTTTGTCTGTTTTTTAAAGGAAAATCTACAAATGTTTTTTGTTTGTTTTGATCAACTTTCGATAATGTTGACACACAAATGTTTGTTGCACATGCTGTAGGACAACATAACTGCAAACCGAAGACTTTAACACCAATCAATTTGGCTAAAATAAGTTAACAAACGGGAAGCTGCATTGCACAATTTCTTATCAACATGCAAATTAAAAAATGAGTAATAAAAAAACTGAATTTTGTGCTGCGATTTAAATTTGTTTGAATGGATTTTTGTTTGTAAATTTTCAAGTGTTTTTTGCTTTAGTTTATAATTGATATAGAATTGCAGTTGTTTGCATGTTTGCCCGGTTTGATTGGTGGCAAGTATCTTGGGTTGCTGCTGCTGCAGCACTTGTTCCACTTGGGCCCAAGTTACTGCGAGTAGCCTGCTAATTTTCCTTCTCATTTATAATATATTTATATATATATATATGTAATAATAATATGCCATATTGTATATAGTAATAATAATAATGTATATATATATACTATATAATATATAATTTGCGGTTTTCTTTTTATAAACAAATTTGTTTCGTATCATTAATTACAAACTACAATTAGCGTATGTATATTTTGTTGTTGTTGTTGTAATAGTTAATTATAATATTTGTTTTGTATTTTGTTGGATTTTTGTTTGTTTTTGCGGCTTAAATACTTTGGGCTACGCATTCTCTTTAGGCGTGTTGTGTTTGTGTGTGTGCTATGAATTGTCTGATCGTCTGATCTATATGCTATTGTATATACTAGTTATGTACTGGCTGTATGTGTGTGTGTGTATATTCTAGTTTCTGGAAGTGGCTGTCGAAATGTCTATGGCCTCTGAACTGAACTATTTACTTATGGACTTATGGAATTGCGCTAATTAAATGTCGTACAATAATTTCATAGCTGGAATCTCTTCTTTATAGTTATTGCTGTTGGTTGTTGTTGTGGTTGGGCTGCTGTGGGCGTGGCCAGGCATCACTTGGTAACACCAAAGACCAAACGCATTTAGCTAAATTTCTCTCGCTGCTTAAATCTAATTCAATAATTGTTTAGCGCTGTCCTTATCATAATCAAACGATCCTAACGAATCGCCTAAAGTAGTTGTATATGTATGTGTGTCTGTGTGTGTGTTTATATATAAATTTATTTAACAAACTACTAATTTTTAGGGCTTTATGCACGCTTTTTTCACTACCAAAAAACTACGCGTAGTATTTAATTTTAATTTTAGGTATAATGTAATTGTTTTATATATGTATATGTATATATATTTTGTTTATTTTATAGTTTTTGTTTTTGTTTTGTTAAATATGTTTTTGTTGTTTGCGCTTTAGTCGCATTGTTGCTCCTCGCTTTTTGTTTAAAATTCCATTTTAACTTAATTGTTACACAAAAAATAATGTACAATAATAATAATAACTGATTTTCCGATTTATCATATTGCATATCGCATGCAATTTGCATTTTTAAGTTGAAATTTTAATTTTTCCAAATTTGTATATGCGTGTAGGTGTGTGTGTGTGTGTGTGTGTGTGAGTGTGTGTGTTAAGCAATTAAAATATCACCAATATTTTTGCTTTTTTCCTCATTTTTCTCTTGATGTTTTACTCTTTTTTTGTTCTTTTCTTTTTCGTTTTTTTTTTCTTCTTTCAATTGCGTTTATGTAAAAAATTAAATAAAATTAAATACAATATAAAATGTACAACTATGTTTTGTTTGTGTTTTTGTTTTTGTTTTGCTTTTCTCTCTTTTGTTAAAAAATTTGTTGTTGGTTCCGTTCTTTTGTATATGCTTCTTGTTAAATTTAATTATTTTTATATTTTGTTTATCTCTTTTGCTTAAGTAAAATGAAATCTTGGGCGGGCAGACACGGCGCTGGGCGTGGCCAATTGCATTAAGTACAAGTGCTTAAGTTCTGTGTGTGTATAAGTGTGTGTGCGAGTATATATTGTGGTTGTATTTGTTTCTTCTTCTCTTTGTTGTAGGCTGCTTTCTATAGTTATTTGATCTGCAATGTACATATACGTATATGTACATACACAAATACATCGTTACATTTGATAGTTTATAGTATGGAATGTCTGCCGCCTGCCACGCCCAGCATCTGCCCACCTTGGACCGTTGCTGCGCCGACAACATCAACGAAGCGCGCAGCTCTAGCGGCTAATAATACAGTGGAGTCCGAAATTATAGTACAACGAAACGAACTTAGCTTATAAATTCACACAAGTAACAAACACGTGTATAAGGAAGGGGCGCGAGTGTCTTGGAGGAGGGAGAGGGGGGGTACATAACAACAACAGGCAACAAAAAGTGTTTTAAAACGAACAGGCAACAATTGGTGGTGCTGGTGGCTTGGTATTGGTGTTGGTGTTGGCTTGACGTCCTCCGATCTTACTGCAAGATATCCTGTATATTGAAATTATCATTGTCCAGCGAATTGATCAGATCCTGCGTTGAGAAATTGCTATCGACTGGCAGATTGTCGAGGAATTCGAGACACAAATCATTCGAGTTGGCCACCACCGAGTTGATCGTTTGACTGATCGAATTGGCGCTGGCAATGGTCGCCGAGCTGCCAACACCGCCACCACCCGGACCAGCACCGCCTGGCTGTGGTCCACCATTGTTGTTGCTGGGACCGGCACCGCCCGTTACACTCTGGCTCATCTGCAGCATCTGTTGCTGCTGGTGTGTTGTTGTGGTGCTGGTGCTTTGCACAAACTGTTGCTGTTGCATGGTCAGTTGTTGCTGCGTTTGCGTCATGTGCATGCTGGTCATTTGCATTTGTGTGGCCATCATGCCACCACCGCCAGCTGTTGCCTGTTGCTGCTGCAACAATTGTTGCATCTGCATGTTGTTGCCAGCGCCGGGTCCCATGTGCTGCTGCTGCTGTTGTTGCTGCTGTTGCTGCTGCTGCTGGCGCATCAACTGTTGCTGCATTTGCGCCGGCGTCAGCTGCATCTGCGGTCCATTTGGTCCGCTCATCATGCCGCCACCGCCATTAGGGCCGTTGCCCGGTCCATTCGGCGCGCCATTGGGCATGAAGTTACCTACAAGGACAAGCATGAGTAAAGTAACTTCTAAGAGTGCCATAACAACCACTTACCGCCATTGAAGCCACCGGGTCCCTGTCGCATGGGCGCACCAGGTCCTGGTCCACCGAAGCCCATCTGTTGCTGCTGCTGTGTCATCATCATGTGTCGCCACTCCTGCTGCGAGCCCATAGGCATGCCGTCGGGCGTCACCTGGACATTGGGTGGACGCTGCTGTGGTCCGCCCATAGGTCCGCCTGCACCACCGCCACCGTAGGGTCCGCCAGGTACACCGCCCATGCCGCCGCGTGGACCCACGCCAGCCGCATGTTGCTGCTGCATGTACATAGCCGCATGCTGTGGACGCATCATTGGACCGGATGGTGGTATGGGCTGTTGTGTCATGCGACGCATGGCCGCCGCCTGCGCTGGGCTGTTGGGGAAGCGGCCAACGCCACCGCCAACACCCACACCACCGCCAACACCGACACCGCCCACACCAACGCCACCGCCGCCCACCGTTTGCTGCATCATCTGTGCCTGCATCAGCTGCGCCTTGGTGGCATTGTATTCTGGCGGTGGCGGGCGTGCACCGGACATGTGTTGCTGCTGCTGTTGTTGCTGTTGCTGCTGTTGTTGCTGCTGCTGCTGCTGTTGCATGGCCTGGGCACGCATCATTTGCTGCTGCTGCAGGAACTTGGCCTGATTAGCAGCTGCTGGTCCAGCAGGTCCACCATTGCCGCCCATCATCATCTGGGCATTGGGAGCACCGCCATTGGGATTCATTTGCATGGGATTCATGGGTCCAACAGGTCCGCCCATCTGCATGCCCGGCATGCCACCCATGGGTCCGCCCAGCTGATTCATTGCACCGTTGTTGGGTCCACCGCCAGCGTTGCCCACACCCGCACCACCGCCACCGCCCACAGGCACACCAACGCTCACGCCCACACCAACTGGCGGCTGTTGCTGTTGCTGCATCAGCGGCACATTGCCACCGGGTCCATTGGCATTGGCTGCGGCTTGCGCTTGAGCTGCTGCCGCCGCTGCTGCTGCTGCCGCTGCCTGCGCCTGCGTTTGACGCTGACGCATGTTGGGCGGTACTTGCTGTTGCTGCTGTGCGGCTGCCTGTTGCTGTTGTGCTGCAGCCGCTGCTGCTGCCGCTGCGGCCGCCTGTTGCTGCTGCTGCTGTTGTTGCTGTTGTTGCTGTGTGAAGTTCATACTTTGGCTTTGTGAGAGCGAGAAGCCGTCGGAGGGTACTGCAAGAGGGTAAACCATTTAGTTTAATTTACTTAAGGGTTACAAGGGTTACTTACCATTGGAATTGTTCATGTTTTGATTTGGTTGCTGTTGTTGCTGCGCTGCATTGGGTCCGCCTGCATTGCCGCCATTGGCTGCTGAGTTGCCGCCGTGCGGCTGTTGCTGCTGCTGTGGATTTGGCACGCCATTGCCACCGGGCTGCTGTTGTTGCTGCTGCTGCTGTGCCGCCTGCTGTTGACTGAAGAAGACACCTTGTTGTGCGGCCACCGAAACGTTGCTCTTCATATCACTGCTCAAGTGCAAATGCTGACCAGCAGACACCTGGAAAACAGAGGGGAGGAAAATGAAATTTAATTACAGTTCAATATGGAATAGGTTAATATGCAAAGCTGTGAAAGAGGGTGAACTAGCTGGCTTTCTGGTTATTCTATTTTATTAGCTTATGTCCTTTACAGTCACCAGTTATGTCTAGTTTTCTTCTATGCTGATTCTTCCAACTTTTCTCTAAAGTTCCTATATTAAACCTGCCGCTTTTAGTCGCCTGTACCTGATAACATTCACACCTAGCCACTTGTCTGCTTATCAACTCAGCTAATTGCCGAGTAAGCCGACAGATTTCACACTATACCGATCTGCCGCTTATAACCCCCCTTGGTTACCGTAAAGTCAAAGATTTGCAGGCTAATTCCTGGACAGCGAGAGAAAGAGACAGCAAGAGCCTCTGGCAAATGGCAGACTCTCAACTCCATTTACAGCTGTCTTATTTGCTGTCAGCCTCGATGCGACTGTCTGCAGCAGACACAGGGTGGGGTAGGAAGGTTATGAAGGGTGTGTGTGTGTGTAGGTGTGTTTGTTAGGTAGACATTGAGTCGGCATTTGGTGTCTGTCGTTGCTTTTGAAGCTTATTATCGCCGCAACTGCAATCGCATCCGCATTCGCCTCCGTGTCGCATTTATGTCTGCCAAAGACACACGGGGAGGCAGAGAGCGAAAGGAAGAGATAGAGAGAGAGTTGGAGACAGGAAAGAGACGGAGAGAGCGAGTGAGCAACACAATATTGAGGCATAAATCTTTTGGCACTTTTTCATAGTCTACTTTGGGGGGACAGAGAGCATAACTTCACATCTTCTGCGTCTACTCCAACTCCTTTCTCCTCACCAATTCATATTTGCAATTTATTTGTTATTGTAACGAATGCTCGCATGCTACTAGGGGTGGGGTGGGAGGTAGGACCTGGAGTTGCCACCTCGTTTGCATTTCAATGTCATGTCCGTGCTCGCCGCTGATGTGTGAGCCTGAAACTAAAAGGAAATCGTTTGTCCCTGGCCAGCACAGCGGCACCTTGTTGCGATCCATGTCCTCGTCTACCACGGGACAACCTCGTTACCGTCCTTGTCCGCTGGCGAGTCCTCGTCATTGTCGACTCTAGACTCAACTTGGCGCGTTGCAAAAGCCAATAAATCTTGGCGACACGACTTCAGTGTCAAGACGTCGACGTCGACGTCGCTGTCAGCGCCGGCGTCAACGTCACTGTTGCGGCATCCCGAATAGCAAACTAAGCAACTTTGTGGTGCCTTTTGATACCCATTGTGTGTGTGGCTAATGGGGAGTATTGGCTTTGTGGTAGAGCTGTGATCTTAGCAAGTAAAGTAATTGATTTGGAGAACTAAATATTTTAAAATCTCAGAGTTATGTAAGACTCGTTTTGAACTATTGATTAGGTACTCAATAAAATCAAGCGAAACTTTGGCTTTATATTGATCAAAGCCCTGTGAAAGTTGTGTCTGATTGGATTAGTTTTCAAAGTGTCGGTCTGAGCACACTGACTTCTAAGTCTATATATGTAGGTGTAAATAGGTATATATAGCTCTCAGTCTAAGTCAATATATGTAGGTGTAAATAGGTCTATATAGGTCTAAGTCTAAGTCTAAGTCTATATAGGTGTAACTAAAGTAGAGTATCTCCTAGTCCGACTACTCTCTCTCTCTCTCTTATGCTATTTCTCTATCTCTCTTTCTCCTTTCTTCTCCGCCCAACAGCTTTCTTGCTTGTTTGCTGCTGCTGCTGCTGTTGTTGTAATTGCTTGTTGGTTTAATTTATTGCGTTTTTGTGGCGCACACACGCGCACCAACACGCACACACGCACACGTGTGTGTGGCATAAAGTACACTGATTAAAAGTCATGGACTCGCTGGGCTAATTGAAGTTTAGTGCCACCGCGGACACAACGCGGATGCAAAGTGTTGCCATTGACCTGCCATAAACCTGGTTGCCCCCAGTACCCCCAAATTTACAAGCCACGCCCATTGTACACCACCCACAGCCTACTACCCTTTCATAAATCATTTGCATGTCGCTGGCGTTGTTGTGAAACGCATTCTGGATGCAGCCAGTTGCAAGTTCTATTGTCGTGCAACACCTGCAATTTGTGAGATACGCGGAGTGGCAGCCAAATGGCAGCAAATGGAAAAAACTTGCACTGACAAGAAGCAACTTTGATAACGATGGCAGCTGAAATATGTGGTTGAGCCACTGAGCTATAAGGCTGACAAATCGAATGGAAATCAAGCCCAGTTTAACCTAC
Organism: Drosophila dunni; assembly: GCA_018152125.1. Taxonomy (NCBI): domain Eukaryota; kingdom Metazoa; phylum Arthropoda; class Insecta; order Diptera; family Drosophilidae; genus Drosophila; species Drosophila dunni. The sequence goes on along the minus strand of JAECXC010000339.1, from coordinate 7,186,953 downwards.
TTTAACCTACTGATCAAAGGCTAAAAAGGAAGTTAGAAGCGTTTAGGTCTTGGAGGAAAGCCGAAAGCACTTCTATAACTAATCTACTATTCAATCAAAAGCTTTTAAAAAAATCAAGTTAATTGTCGAACTGAAATTTGAATAGCGCCAGCAGTTAACTAAATTCCCCCAGGGCAAAGAAAAGCCAAGGAAAATGAAAGTGAATGTGAATGTGGAAAAAGCCTTAGACATATGTGGGCTGACAGCATGAATAAATTGTAATATGGAGAGATGAAAGCGGCATCGATTTAATCAGTAATTCATTAAGTGACTGCAAAGACATTTTCAAGTAAATTCCTTTTGATATGCAAGCCATTTTGGTGGAGCTGTGGAAATCCTTTTGTAAGGACTCTATAACTAAGTCATTGGGCAAACACAGGCGGAGTGGGACAAAAGGTAGGCAGTCAGGTAGGTGGGTAGGTTTGCCTCATCGACAACCAACGACTTCATAAAACAAATCATTACAGCAGCTTTCAGAAAAGGGCAAACACGGTACCAACTTGCCAGCGAGTGGGCAACGAATACATACATAAAATATCAATAAAAAAAGTTTAAAGGTAACTGCGACGGCGATGTAACCACGACAGGAGACCGGAAGGGTGGTGGGGGTGGTAGTGGGAACAGAACGAGTCTTGCGCTCTCTGTTCACTGTAAGCCGTGCGCGTAAATCCTTCGCTATTACCCCAGCGTTGCCATATTGATTGCGCTGGAAACAAGCCGGGCAACCCATATACACACACACACACTAGGCACACACACACACAGGCACTCGTAAGCAGGAAATGCGCATTTGACAAGCCAAAAAGATTGTCGCATGCCCCACGCGTTGCGCCGACGTCGCTGTCGCTGTCGCCGTCGCCGTCAAGGGAATGATATTTGAACAGAGGGCAACTTGAATGCTGGTCAAAGAGAGAGCGAGCGAGAGAGGGGGGTGGGGGAGAGTGGGGCAAGTAAAAAAGGGACTGGGGCGAGGCTGGGAATCTGCCGCCTTGCATATAGACTTGACAATGATATATGTGACTATGCCACAATGTGTGTACGCTCGTGTGTGTGTGTGTGAGTGTGTGACATGTGTGTGCGTAGAGCAGGAGGTAGCTGTGCTCTACAGCAAAAGAAAATAAAACTTCAACTGAGCCTCGGGGGCTGTTTCTTCTTCTTATCCATCTACTGCTTATTGGCCTCCACTCCAGAGTTGAAAACTGAGCGCACAACTGTACCACAAATCAGCACAAATAACCAAAATGAGACAAACTTGTTGCCATCCACTTAAAATAATTGAAAGACTAGATAAAAACAATAAGCAGCGAACGAAAAGCAAATGAATGTTAAGGTACAAAAGCTGTTAAGTCGCTGTTAACAGCAAGCGCAACAGTAACAGTGCTTTAGCATGCCATAAGAGATCAACAGAAGCGGGCTGTAGCAGTTACAAAGCTAACAACTATTGTACAAAAGCTGTTAAGTCGCTGTTAACAGCAAGCGCAACAGTAACAGTGCTTTAGCATGCCATAAGAGATCAACTGAAGCAGGCAGTAGCAGTTACAAAGCTAACAACTACTGTACAAAAGCTGTTAAGTCGCTGTTAACAGCGAGAGCAACATTAACAGTGCTTTAGCATGCCATAAGAGATTAACATAAGCAGGCAGTAGCAGTTACAAAGCTAACAGACTACTGTAACATGAACATGTAATGCTAGTAACAGCTTAACAGCTGCTATAAACTAAATTTAAAGTGGATTTAAAGTAACAAAATAGTTGTAAGTACTAAATAATTTAAAATAAGTTTAGTTTTAGAAACTTGTGCTTAGAAAGTTTGTGATCAATTGCATTTCAGCCGGAACTCTGAGCGATGGGGCAACCTAAAAAGCAGACTACGTTATGCAGAGTGGCACGCAGGGAAAGCAAATGAAAAGAGAACGAAGAAAGGGAGAATGGCAACGATAATTGAAGTTTCTTGAAGAGCAACAACTGAAGCAACAGCCACCCACACATCGAACTGCACTTGGCAGCGGCGCAGCAGCAAAAAAAGAGTCAATGAAATTAGCAAAAGAACACGCCCCTTCAAACGCCCCTACTCCGCCTAACTGCCGCCCTAGCACAGCTCCCTTCACGCCCTTGTGGAAGGACGCGACCACCCCGCCACCCAAATTGTCTGTGCTCTGTTTGCTGCCTCGAGTTTGAGTTTTCTTCTTTTTTTTGGGTTGGCACGGAAGCCAAAAAATCCAAATGAAGCCAAGAGAATGTGTCGTCCTGGGCAGGAAAAGCTAGTGTGGGAGTGAGAGCGGGTGGGAAATGGGGCAACTGTCATTGGATATTTGTGTGACATAAACTAGCTCCGCTGCTTCAGTCTCCACATACTATTGCTCTCGAGGTGCTCGCGTTATTAAACGAATTTATAAAAGAGCAGGAAAGGGAGAGAGAGAGAGAGAGAGAGAGCGAGAGAGAGAGAGAGAGAGAGCGATAGAGAGAGAGAGAGAGAGAGGGAGAGCGTTGCGCTGAAAAATCTCATTTGGCGGGGCGTTAAAACACAGCAAATTTGATTTTTAATTGATGAAACTGAAATATTGGGAGTCTGGAACTTAATAAAACTCAAAATCTAATGCGATTATTAAAATTTACTTGAAAATGTATTTATAGATGCTTTAAAAGCAACCAAATAATGAGGAATTAAATTGAATTAGCCACTTCATTATGAAGTTCTCTTACACTTTTAATATTTTACACTGTTTTACTGTTAAAAATCTACAGATTTCTTGGCCAAAATGTAGTCTATAAGCTCTAAAATCCAATCAAATTCAACGAGCTTTGTGCTAGCAACAGCACGTGGATTTGGATTAACAAGTTAACTATGATTATGTCGAAACAGCAGCTCATTTCAAATCTCACGGGCAACGACAACTTTCACCGCCTCTCGACAACATCATCAACGGCAGTAGCAACAACAACAGCAACAGCAACAACAGTATTAGCTTTGTTGCAAGCATATCATCAGGCAACTTTTCACGTAGCGGTGAGTGCCCCAAAGGATTCGAGTTGCAGGCTCGTGGGTAAACGTCAATATGTGTGCAACACGCACGCGAAAGAGATGCAGCTACAGTCAGCACAGCGTGTAGAGCGAAAGAGAGAGCTGATGTGAGTGAGTGTGTTGAAACTTTTGAAACAGTTGCAGTTAGCACACAATGCGAAAAGGGGAAGGTTCCCCTACAGCACAGAGAGACACAAAGAGGTTCCAATCTCAGTTGCCAAGCCCAGCCGCCCACTGTGTGTGTGTGTGTGTGTGTGGGTATGGGTGTGTGTGTGCTGCAGTATGTCAATGATCATAAATTAAACTTGCAATAATTATAAATTAAATTTTGGCATAAATGGGCATGAGAGCGTCATATGTAAGCTGTGGGGAAGGGGATGAGGGGAGCAGAGAAGGAGCAAAAAAGGGAGCAAAGAGCAGCAGAAGAGGCAAAGCAACACAAAACATGCAACTACCCAAATGAACTGCACTAAATCACAGAGTATAGCCTCGATATATATGCACACATGTGTATAAATATATAAGGAGGAGTGTGTGTGTCTGGGTGTGTGTGTTGGTAGTGCTTGTAGTGTTGTGGAATTGTCCAGTTAAATCATTTGGGCCGCTTTGTGGGGCGTGCACTGTATTCGATTTGTAACTTTGTTGGTTTAATTTAAGTTCCTGATACGCAGCACTGGACAGCAGCAGCATACACTCTTACACACACACAGACAACACCCACTCACACACACTCGCACACACACTTACTGTCTACGCACACCTGCTCAATTTATGAATGCATTTTAATGGATCGCTTGTCAAAGTTAATGGGCTTGGCAAGTTGCAAATGACATTGCCAAAAGCTCTCGCCAACAGCCAGAAAGCTTAACATAAAAGCTCAACAAAAGCTCGCACTAAAGCTTAGAGCAAACCGCATTCAATGTAGACTATAAAATAAGTTAAACCCCTTTAATTGTAGGTTTAAAACCTAAGCAAACCTTTAGCGACTTTTCTGCTGGCTTTTTCTGTGTAAAACTCACAAGCTGCGACTTTTCCTTAATCACTTCCTAGTTACCCGCTTAATGAGCTTAGAATTAACTTTAATTGGTCAGTGCAATTTATGCCTAATTGAAGAATTCTCATTATATTTATTGCGTGAGATACAATATCAACACAATATTATTTTTTTCAATAAGTTTTCGCAACGATTGCGGATTGATAATGAGCATCGACAGCAACAATTTGAGCAATTTGGCTTGGCTAATTGGTTTATGGCATCAACGGAATTATTATTATTATGTTGATGATATGACGACTTCCTCAAAAACGTTCAATCTCCAAGAATCTCTCTCGTGTTAAAAGCATTCGCTCATGTCTATAACGAGGCACTTATCGTTGGCTATCTCGCAGTCGCACTCTCTCTCTCTGTCTCTCTCTGTGTCTTTGCTTTGATAAGGCAGCAATGGCAACAGATGAATAAGTAGAATCTGTGAGTCAGAGCATAAGTATCTGATAGATAAAACAGCTGCATAGCAACATCGCAAAAGGAAAACAAAAACGAAACGAAACAAAACAAAACAAAACAAAGCAAAGCAGCAGAGAAGAACAGCAAAAAAAGACGACGCAATGGCGACGAATTCAAATCAAAATAGCAATGAGAAGAATTCTACTTTGGCGACTCACTCACAGCTGTGAAAGACTCATAGTTGCAGTGGCTACACAACAGCAGAAACATCTGCCAGCTACAATTTATGCCGAAAAACGCTAGAAAAACGCGCGCGACTCGCGCTCGCTGTGAGTCACAACGCGGTTTTTGATTCGGCAAGCAAACAGCAAACAGCTTCGCGATATTAAAATGCCAGCGAGTACGTGCCAACTGCCGAGCAAACTGAGCAGGGAGGTGAAGGGGGTGAAAGGGGTAGGTGGAGGGGAGCATTGATAGACTGCATGGAAATTGTAGAGTTTGCTCTCGGGGGGAAAGCAGGAGTGCAGTAAGGTGGAAATGGGCAAAATACCCAAACTATTTGTCACTCAAGTTGCATTCTAATGTGCAAAGAACTCCAAGAAAATTGCGCTCAAGCAGAAGAGAGTAGAGTAGAAGAAGTAGAATTATTTACGCATTTGGTGGAGTGTGAAACAATGTAGAAAGTGCAGTAAAATATAGGAGAGAGTAATAAAGAAAGAGGGAGAAGTAAATGCAAACTTTAATTAAGTATAAATTCAGTTTCAGACTTGGAAAAACTATATCATATAATTCCTATAAATCTGCGCTAAATAACACTCAGCTAATGTAGTACTAACTGTTTATAAACAACAATAATTATTATATCGCATGATTCTCTAACAAACTATTTCAGCTGGAATTTTGTTGGAATTTTTTGTTGCATTTCAATTTGGACTCGTCTGAAATGTTCAACAATCATTAGCGTTATTTGCACACACTTTTCCGTGCAAATGATATACACACAGTGAAATTTATTGCAAATTGTGCAAAATGAGATACCTTCCACTACCAACCTAACAACCCCCCATTCCACCTGCTCTACCCCACCACAGTGACCTGGAAAAGTCCCTTCCCTGCCATTTCAGCACTCAACTCGCACTGAAACTCATCAGAAATTCAACTGACCAACAAAATGAATTGAATTTTGCCTTTGGATTCAACAAATTTGGCGAAAATTTCCCATTGATTTGCACTAAATGCAAATGACTTGACTAGTTTCGATGATGGCACATAAAAAGGGGGCGTGACCAGTGCAACAAAGCTGCGTATCGAGTATCTGCCAAATGCTAAGCATAAAAATTCATGGAGCTACACAAAAAATATAAAAACCGGAAAAAATTAAAATAAACCAACCAAACAAATGGCAAATCGTTAAAGTTAATTACTTAATTTATTTGCCCAAACCGCAGCAGCAGCAGCAGCTGACAAAGGGACTGTTGTTGTTGTTGCTGCTGCTGCTGCTGATGCATTAAAATAATAAGCAATTAATAATAATAAAAGCAGACAAAACATTTGGCAAGCCACAAAATGCGGCAACTAAACAAAAACAGGGCAATAAAAAGGGAGAGGAAATAAAGAAGGTTAATACGAGTTAAGCTCCAAAACGGAGTAGTAATTTTAAACTAAACCCATGACTCCTACTATTTTGAAGCCTAGGAAGATCAGTTTAAAGCTACTATCATTTTATTTATATATATTGATACCCTTTCTTGCCACGCAGCTACCCTTGGCTTAGGGTATTTACTAGTTGTTGCCACTCGCACTCTCACTCGTGTCGTCCATTTACATTTTCAATTACTTTGCGCAAGGACTTTGAAGTGACGAGCCTCAGACACGCAAACTGCTGTCTCTCTGTCGCTGCTCCTCTTTCTCTCTATCTCTCTCTTAGCCTACTTGCCCCCCTTCTAAGCGGCCACGCCTTGTTTGTGGTGGGCCATCTTGTTAGCTAGTTTAATGTTTTGGCAACAGTCTTGTCTATTGTACGCAATGTGGCTGCCTTTTGCAAAGATCAAAAGTGCGACAGACACTATAAAATTACACATACGCCAGGTTGGTCAGGTGCCTTTTTGTTGTGGTTACTGAGTCTCTCTGTCTCTCTGCGTGTGTGTGTTACTTTATGTTGTTGTGCTTTTTGTACGTCCTTTTACATATTTTTAATTACAGGCTTTTGCACGTTGTCCTTGTCACATGTGTATGTGTGTGCAAAAGGCTTTTTTCGCGCCCTCGTTTGCTGTTTTCTAATTTCCGTTTTACACTTTTTTCTCGCTTGCCATTGAAATTGAGTGGCTTAGTTTTAAATATTTTGCCATATGTCTAAATAACTTGATTAACAGTTGAGTGAGGGCGGGGTGTGGGGCACTTTTCACCCGTAAGTGAATTCTCGTCTCGTTTTTATTGATTTTTCTTAGTGACATTATTGCAGTCAACGCTCAACTCCTTGAACTATTTTTAAACTGGCACTTGATTGTGTTTCTAATGACGTCACAACTTCACATGACTTCAACAAAGCTAGTGACGAAAGTACATTTAACTCTTAGCACTACAGGCACACAATTATAATGCTTGGCATTAATATTTATGATCGAGTAAAAGGCTTTCGATATGAACACATGCTGCAGCATAGAACGGCTTAAGTTTCGCAACGAATTTCTAATACTCTAACACTATTAAAAACATAAGAAAGAGTTGCTTATAAATAAAGTATCTCTATGTGCTATCAGACTAAAGAGATATGAGTTTAGTCTCTCACTTTGTAACTCTTTTATTTCCTGCTTTGTCGGGTTATTTCTCTCCGTGCGTGATTATATTTCTAGGGCAATAAAACAAGGCAAATGTAAGTAAACACAATATAAAAATCTATACAGTTTGTTTTTTTTTGTTTTGCCACACTTGGACACAGTTTGGCACAGCCCCTCGGCTCCTGCTCCTCCTGCCCGCCTTTCCAATTGTTGTTGAAAAAGTAATTAATTTGATAAAGTGACTAAGGGCCAAAATGTTTGGGGCCAAAGTGGGTGGCCCAAGGTGTCGTTAGGCGGTAGATTCAAGTAAATGAGTAGAGTGGGTGTAGGGGTGTAGGGGCGTAGGACTGTAGGGGTATTGGGCCCTGCAGGTCAGACATATTTATGGCCAAATATACAGCAACAGATTGTGCGTCCTGCGGTAGCAGTTAATGAAATGAGCTTTGCTGTTTTGTCACGGCTGGCAAATGTTGCGTATACGCAACATGCGGTGTTTAAAGTGTTCTTTAATGTTGCATATGTTTGTGCCTGTCGTTGTTGTTGTTGTTGTTCCTGTTCGCTGGGTTGTTTGCTCACTTGTTTGTTGTGCTGTGTGTTGGTAAGTGTACAATTCTGTGAGAACACACAGTAACAAATTTTAATGGAATATCAAATGTTGTAGCTTTGCCATGTTTATATGAGAATGCTGGTTACCCTTTGCTACACCTTTGCTCCTTTCCCCCTCCGTCTGTCTCTCTCTATCTCTCTGTTTCTATGGCTCTGTGTAACAATTTGCACTTGACCAAATGTTTAACTCGTTCGTCTGCCTTTGACAGTTGCATAGAATGAAATGATTTTTATTATTTGCATGTTTCACACACACACACACTCGCACACTCACACATTTTATATGAATTTCTGTCTGGAGTGGCATGAAATTTAAACAAATTGTGCAAACACTCTTTGATATAGTAGTAGTGGCTCATCTTAGTCTCTCTACACTCGTATCTAGTATTTTGCAACTCTTTTGCCTTTGGTCTCTTGCTCTTTTGGCCTTTTATTTGGCCAAAATAAATAAAAACTAATTTGAATATTCAACTGCAGTCGGTGATAACAAACTTTGAGTTGGCCTAAACAAATGCGGCTGCAAGTTAAGCCAAACTGACTTGAGACAAGCACAAAAAATATAAAAACAAAAAAAAAATATGAGTGGAGCGGAAGTGTTAGTAATCGACTTACAGATACCCTGGCGACTCTTAAATATAATTAAATTAATAATAAAAATATAATTCGATTTATAGAGAAGCTGGTCAGTGTTTTAGTTCAGTTTAACTACCAACTATGCGCTTTTAAGTTAGCTACTCAACCCATTTGAGCTTATTTTTGAGGTTAACTTGCTTTACAGGGTATACAGTAAAAAAAGCAGCACACACATACATACACATGCTTATATAATCATATGAAACTCTGGAAAAACTGGCAAAACATTTTGTAAATCTTTTGGCAAACGACTCGAGCTCAAGTTGAAATCGCTTTTTATGCCTGGCAGCCTATAAATATGCGACGTGAGCTGTTTGCACAACACACACACAGAGAAACCACTACACACACACAGACAGCAAGAAGACTTGGAGAGATGCGCGTAGCAAAAAGTGTTGCATACTTTGCCGCGTCCGCAAAGTGTCCGTCGCGACGATTTGTCTGTTTGTGTTCGACTCTGGCCAGATTAGAAAAATTAAACTCTGCTCAGATAAGAGAAGAAGAAGGGGGGAGAAGACAGTGCAAAAAGCCAAACAAATGGTGGCAAGAAATTATAGAAAGTAAAATGTAAAAACCAGAACATTTTACACTTGCCAGCAAAAGTTTCGTTCATTTCAAATAATATCCATTAAAATAGATTAAAAACTGAAATATTTATATATGGATATGTATGTACAAGTAGGTAGAGCGGGGAGAACGCGATGAATATGTATGGATAATTCCCAAGGGGCCCTGAGGGCGTTGGGGGGGATGGAGGCTGCCACCTCGAGAAGGTGAAAGTATTAAAAGTACTTGCCACTTGCCACGCTTCATGTTCAACGACGTCTACGTCGCTGCGTTGTTATATGAAGCAGATTACATGGTATAATAATCACTACGACGATGAGAACTTAACACACACACACACAACGAGTCAGGCGATAGATAAATGCGGCAACTTGGGGTTAAGCTCACGCGCAAATATTAAATTTTATGCCACAGCGAATGAAGTAAACGTAGTAGAATGTAGCAAACAGTTTCTAATACACACACACAAACACACAGCAGTTTCCAGTACATTATATAGCTAAACGTTGTCCAGGTGTTGGTCTAAACTCCTGAGGGAAAAGCCAAGCATTTGGAAAATAGCAAAAGGCAAGTTAAAGTCAAATATCTGACTACGCTGGCAGTTAACTAATGCAAAGCTATTAATAATATAAAAACAATTACGTATAAGATTTAAGCTGGACTTGAGCTTAACAGCTAGTTGGTAACAGCTATAGCTAAAAATATATTTAACGCCCTTGCACACACAACTTTCAACACGCCGCTGGCAGCGCTTGCCACAGCATCAACGGTATCAACGGCATCAACGCGGTGGCAACACCTGCCGAAAATTGATTGAAACGCAGCGAAACTGATGAAAATATTACGAAACTTCTTGGCAGCGACGGGGCGCAAAAACTGGAAACGCGAGCAAATTTTAGCAAATATTGCGATGCGCCAAAAAAAAAAGAAATGAGAAGAAAAGAAAGAAAAGCAAAAAAGTAAAACCCATCATCAAACTCAATTCCCACAACAGCCCCAGCCACTAGCCAAACACACACACACACACACACACACACACACACACACACACACACCGCTACAGTTACATTTACAGTTACAGTTACCGTAACGGGGCAAAGGCAACGAATGGGAATATAAAAGGTAAATAATGTGACCTTTGAGAGCATCAAATGCGTTGTGTATGTGCCTTAAATTGGGGCCACTACAAAAAGTAGGGGAGCCTTTGAATTATGAATGCAACATGAGAGTGAGAGAGGGACTGGGTGTGTGTGGCAACCCTGGCATAGATTTTTATAGCATTCTGGGCCAACTGTTGTACGTAATTTGTTGCTCAAGTTTCGGCATCGTAAATACTTCCAGGTGAACAACAAGTTACTGCCAAACTTTGCGATAATCCCCGCAATGCAATTGAATCTTAGAAACAAAAACCAAAAAAAAACAGCCAAAAGAAAGTAATACAAGCTAAAAGTGTCTTCATTATTTGCTAAAGGCCAAGAAGAAGAAAGGAAAAGCAGTCTAACCCTCTAAACACTTTTGCATAACTTTATAATAATCCCCAACTCAATTCGCCTTACTGGACAGACAGCCAGTGGAGTGTGTGTGTGTGTGTGGAAAAGGGGCTGGCAGAGCACGGTGGGGGGTGGGGCGAGAAAAGCTGTGGCACACTCAACGACATAACAAACGAATTATGTCACGAGTTTGTTAAACAATTCGAATGTTTTCCTGTGAAACTGTTCTCCACTGCCATTGCTATATACACTTTTCCGGCACTGACAGCACGCCCAGTCAACAAGCCACCCAAAGACAGTCAAGGCATTGTCATACCCAGCACTTGTGGGACTTTGAAAGGGGTGTATGGATTTGAAGACAAGTGATGTTGTAAAAAATGTAATTTAAAAATAAATTAGCTAGCTAGAAGTGCTATCAAAACATTATGAAACTTAAAACTTAATGAATAAATCGCCCTTTTCAACAGTCTCTGTTTTCAGGACATTTTCAGCTTCTCAAACAAAGTCCTCTTACTTTAGTTGTGCATTTTTACAGGGTATACCACAACTGGTACTAGCTTCTGTCTCGACTATCTTCGTTTCCACTTCGTTTTATTGCATCGACGCCGGCGCAAACATTTGAGTGAAAACGAATCGAAATTCGGCTAGTAAAACCACTCAAACTTGAGTAGTTTTTTGTCTGGTTTCCACTCAGTTGGCAGTGGATTGGAGTGGCGTGCTGTGGGTTGTGTGAGAGCTCTAGATCTGTTACGTTATGGTTATAAATTATTTATTGCCCTCTGATACTCTGATATAGCACTGAGAGCCATTACAATGGGCCATTTACACAATTTTGTGTGTTTTTTTCATCTCACTCTATCTCGCAGTGGCAAAGCAGCTTCTCTTCTACTTCTTGTGAGTCAAGTCGCATGTGTAGCTTACATCTCGCAACTTCATTAACTTGGCGCGGCAATGTCGTAAAACCAACTGCGCCGGAGCCCAGCCCCGCACCCTTTCGTCCTACAGTGTACAGGGCCCTTAAAACTGGTGCTACTCAAATCTGCACCCTTGAAAATATAATTTCCGCACATTTTCACGTTTCGCACATTTCCGTTGCATACTTTTGTGCGCGCTGGCATTTTCATGTTGTTTTCTTTCAATAACGGCAGTTGTAGTCTTTGTTGTTCCTGTTGTTGTTGTTGCTGTGTTCGAAGCGTCTATATGTGTTCTCGTTCATATACGATATACTACTTATTCGTGCATTATTTTATTTTATACAAATTCTTTGGCAGTTGCCAACTACAGTGGTTAGCATTATGCTGTTGTTTCGGCTGCTGCTGTTGTTGTTGTTGCTGGCATTTTAACGAGTTAATGCAGGACATGCAAATGTGAACATTTTGAATTCATTGAACTTTTACACGACGCCCCAACGACGCCAACATCCATGTCGTTGCCATCGCTGCCGCTGTCATGTGGCTTCGTTAACGCCGACGACGGCGCTGACGCTGACTGCGCTGCCGCAGCTAGCGTCATGTCATGCATAGACAGCGAGACAGACAGCGAGAGAGAGAGCAAAAGTTTCGATAGAGTCTTCTATGCTCTTTTGCAAGCGCTTTATTTAAGCTGTGAGTTTGTTGCTTAAGTACTTGTAATTTACTTAGCTATTTCAACTTATTTAAAGCATTAATTTATTAAATAAGCAACTGTTTACTAAACAAGTCTAATTCCAAAATTCAGTTGTATTTTGTACCTTAACTGAAATTCTGTGAAACTTGTAATCATTAGCGCAAAGTAATAGGAAACCTTTATTGAAAACTGCTCTAGAGAAAATTCCGCTGAATTGACTGTAGCATACTTTCTAGCGCACAGTTTTTAAATTCCTATCATTTTTAAAATTACTCAACTTCTTTGAATGCCTAAAATATATAGCTGAAGCCAAGTTCTTTGATCACTTCACATTTAAAATAGCTTTGAGCTGATTTTAAGCAAAATCTGTTAGACTGGCATTTATCTGTGCTGAAACATACGCAATTCTGTTGCCTGGCGACTAGAACATTTTGGCTCAAATCCCTTTTTTAAGGCGCATAAAAAAGCTCGTTAGCCAAATATTTACCAAGAAGATTTATTTTCATTTCATTTGTGCGGTTTTTCCGACACTTTTCTTTCTCTAAACTGTAATATTTATTGTACAGTTAACATTTGTTTGGCTGTGTGTTTATTTCTTGCACTCAGTGATGAAATAATATTTGGTGTTGGCCATGCCGCTACCCTGTAGTGCTATTGTTTTTGTTTCTGTCTTTTTTGGGGGTTGACTTGGACCATTTTCTTAATGAGTCCTATGCAAATATATCGTTAGAGCCAAGTGTGTAAACGTGTTGACTTGAGACTTTTTGTTCGACCAAAAGATAAGAAGTCGCCAGTTAAACACTTTTAAGGTTTGCCTCAAAAGTCAATGTCTTAGATAACTCTAGTAAAGGGGTGTGTCTGTGTGTGTGAGTGCTTTGTGCGTGTTCGAAACTGGACGCTAATGTCCGCAGGGTGGCACAAATATTTAAGGGGTGAAATTTCCAAATTTCAATCTCAATCGTCAACAAGTTTTTTTTTATATATTTTTTTATTTGCTTTTTGCCAATCTGCTCGTTGCGGCCTGAACTTGGAACTCTCGGTATTGCACAACTATTGCTATGTGTGTGTGTGTGAGCGCAAAGCGGGTTAGAGGGATGCTAGTGCAAGGGGGTGAGTTGTGGGCGGTTGTGCTGTGCTGAGGTTAAGGCTCTGCCACTTGGTAATGCATGAACGAAATTCATGGGAAAACTTGAGCTTTGTCGGTGCTTTTGCTCGGACCGTGGACAAACTCAAGCGCAAAACGGAAATTTCACCCGTGTCCTTTCGCAAAGGCAAAGCCAAAAGCAGCAACAACTACAACTACAACAACTCGTTGTTGGATTCTCGTTTTTTGGGTGCTCTTCTGATGAAAACTACTCAGCGACATGAAACTTAACTTAAAAAGTTTTGCACTTTCATTTCGCAAATGAAATGTTGTTGTCGTCCTCATCGTTCTTGTTGTTGTTGTTGCTACTGCTATGAAATAACAGGAAAACAATTTGGAGCGGATAATGAATATGGTACGGTTAGGTAGGGCAGGCATGTGCTCCCGCTCCTGCACCGACTGCCATATCATTTGAGCAAGAAGCTTTCTCAATTCTCAGTCAAAGCGCAGCCACTGCAACTTGTAATGAGACCCTCGAGAAAGAGGGGCGAAAGCAGAAGTAGGAGCATCAAACAAAATAAGAACTTGCATAAGTACGGCACAAAAGAAGTTCTGCAACGAAGTAGGAAATATGCATTAAGATATGAATAAAGAAATTTGTACAACGCACACTTGTATACACATGTATATATAGTGTGTGTATGTGTGTGTTGTTGTGTGCAAAACAAAAGTTGATTTGATTGATTGACATGCCCAAAGTGCATTCAATTTGTCAATTTGCCCAATGACAGCCAGTGTTTGGGGAATAACTCAATGTAAAGCTTTATTTGCTATGCATTTATTTTAATAAACTCAAGAATGCATTCCAATAAAGCGTAAATATTTTAAAAATTCAACTGCTCAACATTCCCAAACTTAATTGTGTAAGGTTTGGAGTGAATTCCCAAATAAATATTTCATAAATAATTTAGTTAAATTGCCAAAAAGGTATTAAAAATGTATGACTTCAAGCACAACTAATGGCAATTAGAAATGTAATCAATTTCGGTATGCAGAGCATATTTTATGCATTTGTATGAAGAAGCTGGCAGGTAGCGCTGACAGCCACGTTAGTCAAAGCGATTAACTGCGGGTTTGGGGGGGAGTTGAAGTAAATTGTGACCGGAAATGAGAATCTGTGTCTGTTAAACCCGCCCCCCTGCCCATGTGTTGTTGGTCATGCCAAAAGTCAACGAAAGGACAAAACTGACAAAGTACTTAATCATCTTTTTTGAGCTATGAGCGAATTCAGTTCAAGCCGAGAACAACAACAGCAAAAGTAACAGTAACAGCAACAGCAACAACTACAGTTACAGCTACGGCTACGGCTACGAGTATTAATGCTTTTTGGTCAATTTTATGCTGCCTCCACTTCTTCTTCTTCATCTGCACGTAATGAAAATGGCGCACATGGCCGCAAACGTCTGCTGCTGCCGCCGACGCAGCTGCTGCCGCTGCTCGCTGCTCTCCGACGAGACACGAGCGGCAAACTGAAGCGAAAGCCAGGTCGACTGACAATTTTATGAACAGATGTGTGGTAAAATTAATGGACAGAGATAAACTCGCTTCGGCTGCTGCTTAAGGAGGGTTAAACGCCCAATGAGTGAACTAAGCGAGCGAGCGATTGAGCCGAAGAGCGAGCAGAAGGAGAGACAAAGAGAGAGAGAGAGAGCGCGCGGCTTTGAGTGCTTTTGCGAGTGATTTCTGAGAGCAACCCTCGAAAATTCTGCTCGCTTCACTTTTCTATGTCAATTGTGGAAACTTTGTACTTTGTTAGGCAGCGACGCTGGCGTCGACTGCGCTGCTACTGCCGCTGCTTCGGCTGTTGCTTGGCAATGTCGGATTTTTGCCAAAGCTGTTGACTTCGTTACGCTGATAACTTAAATATGCATAGGAAATTTACATACGTGTCAATGGTATTAAGTAGCGTTATATTATTGGATAAGCAGCGTTATAAAAAAAAAGGGCGCTCGAGCGCTTTAACTTTGCTACAGGCCTATGTTGCTGGCGTGCGGCAGCAGCAACATGTGCCAACTTAAAGCTTTAACCAAGTGCTTTATAAGGTAATTTTTATGCCATGTGTTAAATGAACTCACCTGTATGCCGTGTGCACCGCCACCTTGTTGACTGATGTGCAATTGTTGCGTTTGTTTCATTTGCAAAGTTGTTGTTGTTGCCTGCTGCTGTTGTTGTTGTTGCTGCTGCTGCTGCTGCTGTTGCGTTGCATTTGCCGCATTGCCACCTGGCCCAGCATTGGGATTGGCTTGAGGACCGCCGGGGCCGCGGGACGGTTGCTGTTGTTGTTGTTGCTGTGGCGGCTGTTGTTGCTGTTGTGGCATGTTGCCGGGCGCCTGATTGCCTTGGGGTCCACCGCGGGGCGGACAATTCAGGAAGTTGGCGTTGGCGTTTTGATTGCTGAATGGCGAGTATTGTTGTTGTTGTTGTTGCTGCTGCTGCTGCAATTGCTGCTGTTGCGTCGGCACCTGTTGCTGCTGCTGCTGCTTGGCAAAGTTACCTGCTCCGCCCATAGGCACGCCCATCTTGGGCCCATTGGGATGCTGCTGCTGTTGTTGTTGCTGTGCATGATGTTGCTGCTGCTGCTGTTGCATGGCCTGCTGTTGCTGCAGACGCTTGAGATCGAAATCGTTTTGTGAGGAATAGAAGAGCTCCTGTTTGATATCCAAGAAGTTTTGCTGCACATTCATGCCTGGCCCCGCACCTGGTCCCTTCTGATGGAACTGCGGCGGCAAGTGTTGCTGCTGCTGCTGTTGTTGTTGCTGCTGCTGCTGCTGTTGCGCCGGATTGGGTCCCATGCCAAAGTCATTGGGAAAACCACCGCCATAGTCGTTGTAGCGTCCCTGTTGCTGTCCCTGCCCTGGACCGCCCATCATTTGGCCATGTGGCTGCTGCTGTTGTTGCTGCTGCGGCGCCTGCTGCTGCTGCATGCCGTGCGGCGGACGTGGAAAACCTCCCATGCCACCCATGGCACTCTTGTGCTGATGCTGCTCGGCCATTTGCTTGAGTGTCTGCGCCGCCAGCGAATGCTCCGACATGAGTCCACCACCGCCATTGCCACCGCCCGCACCAGCACCGCCGTTTCCGGCATTTCCGTTGCCATTGGGCCCATTCTGGAAGCCAACGCCTTGGCGCATCTTCATGGACTGCGGATCGAGACCCATGCCCACACCAAAGCCACCGAAACCATGTCCCAGTCCACCCTCCGACTTGACATTCAGGCTGTTGATCAGATCCTGGGCATTTGGTGGCTCGACCTTGATGCCGTCCTCGGTTTTGATGTCCAGCAGCGGCTTCTCATCGAAGCCATCGAGGAAACTGGGATTAAAGTCCTGCAGATTATTGATGAGATCCTTGAAGGTATCATTGTTCTCGGAATTGTCATCGCCCAGCAGATCGGGAAAGCCCGGAAACTGCCCATTCGCACCGTCCTTGTCCAGTGAACCCAAATCGGGAAAATCATGATCCGGTTCCCGTTTGCATTCCACCAAATTGGCTAAATTACCCAATGCGGTTTTCTGCTGTGCGGACATCATGTTGGGTCCCATACCGCCGGGTCCGGTTGGCATGCCACCGCCGCCGCCCACGCCAACGCCAGGACCCCCGCCGCCGCCACGCCCATTATTGCCAAGGCCACCCAGACCGCCGCCTTGTTGTTGTTGCTGCTGTTGATGGTGTTGCTGATGTGGCTGTTGTTGGTGTTGCTGATGTGGCTGTTGTTGGTGTTGCTGCTGCTGGTGCTGCTGTTGTTGGTGTTGCTGTTGCTGCTGTGGATCAGGACCGCCACCACCCCCACCGCCCCCTACGCCCGGTTCGCTCTTGACGGAGGTGTTGGTCAGCGCCTTCACAGTGACATTGGTGCTTATCTGCTGTGGTTGCGAATTCGCCGCGGATGTTGTAAACTCCAATTGTTGCACAATCTCAACGGAGAATTTGGTTAGATTCTCTGAACCGCCGCCGACGCCACTAGAGCTATTGTTGTTGTTGTTATTATTATTGTTGTTGTTATTGTTGTTGTTATTAGGAAATTTATGCGGCGGCTCAAAGTTCTCGGCGCCATTGTCAACATCCTCCGCTGGTCGTTTATGGATATTTTGTTTCTAAAATTGGAAGGAAAGAAGTGCAAAATAATGCATAAAATTAGTAAGTGAATAAAAGTTTACACTTGAGTTTATTTTAAATAAAATGTATTAAATTCACGCTACTTAAGCTTACCCAAATATTCATAGATATTTCTTTTTATAGGCAATTATTATTCAATTTAATTATGCAGAAAGTTGTAGCATTAACGATTTAAGAGTCGAATCGAAATAACTTTTAACATAGAAGTCTGAGAGTTGCGGATGTGAAAAAAGAGTTTTATCACTTGAGATTCGATTTTGGTGATTATTTTTAAAGATTTGGCTTAGACTTGGTAGTAGTTGCGCTGCCGTCCAGTGTTGTAGAATGTCGACAGTGTTGCCAGGCGTCGACAGTGTTGCATTTTGTTGCGTTTGCTGCGAGCGCGCATTTGGCTTTTGATTTGCTTTGTTTTTTGATATTTATCTAAGTGTTTTTAATGTTGAATTGTTTTTTGTGTTGTTTTTTATTCAGTTTTGTATAATACACTCTCGATATTCTTTTATGCTTGCGTTTTTACTTAGTTCTTTTGATTGCAATTTGATTTGGCAGCTGCATAATAAAAAGCGACAATTCGATTAACACTTCACAAAAGTTCAACGAGAACAGCAACAAAAGGCAAGTCAAATTCGCTGAGTTGACAAATAATCAAATAAAGACGTGCACAAAATTTATTGAAAACATACAAAAGACAAAAGTGAAAAGAAATAAAGCAAAAAAAGCACAGAGAAACAACAACAACCGAGTGCGGCGAGAAGAAATGCAAAGTGCAAAAGCACACAATAACAACAAGCATAAGAAGAAGAACAACAACAACAGAGTACTTAAGGCACTTCTAATCAGCGGCCGAACACAAAAACAAAAACAAAAACAAAGCAAATCTGAACTGAACTGAGTGAGCTGAACACAAAGCGAGAGAGGGAGAGAGAAGCCAGACCAACGCTGAGCGTAATTATGTGTGAGAGCGCCAGAGTGGGAGCTGGGAGCTGGCGGGTGGCAGCAGCGACTGAGACGCTGACTGCGGCGTCGGTATGCTGCTTTTGTTTTGTTTTGCTGTTATTGTCTGCGCTTTTTTACGCAAGTGTAACATAAATAAAAAGAAGACAACAACAAAAGAAAAGTAAAGAAATGAAAATGTAAAACAAAATACGAAATGCGAAAAGCAAAAGAAAAACAATCACATTTAAAATCAGAATGTGTTTGCTTTTCAGTTTTATTTTCTTGCTCGACTCCGCATCGGATCTGATCGGCTTGACTCGTTTCTCGCCGCACCACGTCTCCCCTTTCGCCCCATTTCGCCGCGCTTCTTACCGCCTCGCCTCCAGTTCACTGCTTCGCATTGCGCGCGCGACTTTTGCTATTTATTTTGCTTTTTTTTTCGCTCTTCTTTTAATTAATGCAAAATGTATACAAAATAGCAGCGAATAGGCGCAAGCAGCGGGAATCTAGGGGTCGTGAAGGTGCACGACACGCGAGTGACAAAGAGAAGCAACAGCAACTGTTGGCGAGGACGGGTATATGCACTTATGTGTGTACACAACACGTAATGGGGAATTGCGAAATGGATTGAGCGGTAAACTGACACGGGATTATGTATACAAGTGGCGCAGGGGGTGTGCAGTAGGCGGGGCAACTGTGACGTTTACCTAAGGGTTAAGGTAGTCATCAATTTAGTACAGTTGAGCTGTTTATTATTGAGCGTAATCGAGGGTATTTCCATATAGAAATTGTTAAGTAATTCGATAAAAATTAACAAACTATTTGTATCAGTTGAATTAAGCGATTCATTTAAACACTAAAGCCACAAATTATCCGATCGTATTGAACTAACCTTCATACTCAAACAAAATTAAACATTAAAATTTACATAAATAATATCAGCTCTACTCTCTTTCCTTCTCTGTCTCACTGCTTCTGGTCTCTTATCCGCTAACTCCGCATAGGCAAACACTTTCCCTAATGCACACACTAGTTAATAACTTTATGGCACTAATACACTCAAACATTCAAATGCTCACACTCAATGCAATATACCCAATTGCTGCTGCCTGGGTAATCTGCTGCCCACCCGCTCCTCTCCTACTCTCTCTCTCTCTCTCCGCTCACGCTGTGGTCATAAAACGGAGTGAACCGATACAGGCGCCAAACACTTTTCCCTCATTCACTTGACTCATTATGAATAAATGCCGTTTCATAAATTTGCTGTACTCCCCACAAGCTCACACCCCCCTCTCCCCTCTCTCCCGCACTCCACTAGCTGGCATTCATCTGCTTTTCTTTTTGGCAGAGCTTTTCTCATCCTGTGCATCTCTCGATGGAAACGTGACACAAAGAATGCAAAACTTGCGTAGCGAAGTATGTGGCATGAATGGGGAGTAGGAGGGGGGAATGGGTGGGGAGTTGCCACAATATTAAACTTATGTTGCACACACACACACACACACATAGAGCAGAGGCCCGTTTAGAGCGTTAAAGCAACTCGCACAATTTACAAACTTAAAAGTAATTTAGTTTTTTACGACTCTGCTGCGGTAATAAAAATGTTTTGCTTACTCGCTCGCTCAGCCCTGT
This sequence comes from Drosophila dunni, assembly GCA_018152125.1. Classification (NCBI taxonomy): domain Eukaryota; kingdom Metazoa; phylum Arthropoda; class Insecta; order Diptera; family Drosophilidae; genus Drosophila; species Drosophila dunni. Next base: position 7,166,943 of record JAECXC010000339.1, on the reverse strand, counting down.
CTCTTTCCCTCCTCTCTCTCTCTCTCTCTCTCTCTCTTTTACACTTTGGCTTTTTTATGTATTCTTGTACACTTTCGCAACTCACCTACAACTAAATACATGTATATGTATATACACTCGGATATTCCCCCCTTTTAAACCCTTTTCGCCCCCTCAGAACTCTGCATTTACATTTATCGATACGTCTACTTCTTCCCTCTCCTACTCCTCCTCTTCTTGTTCTTCGTTTACAACTTCTTCCCGCCTACAAATGTGCGGGAATCCACATGAATTTTCAACTAGTTTGTCTGCAGCAAAAATGTTTAGTTTTATTCCGGAAATTCAGCAAAAATGCAGTTCTGATTTTCATTTGGAAGAGTTTGAAGTTAAGAGCTTAAATGTTATTAACTAAAGTGCAGCTTGTTTGAGCTTATTTTTCAGTTAATAAATTTTATATATTTAATTGGATTTTTATTTAAATAATGAGCTTAAAGTTGAGCTTTTCAGTTCACTTGATCTACCATCTATGATCTGCAAATTTGTATCCCATTTCTTTCTTTATCTTAGCTTTAGTCTGTTTTATATCAGCAGGTGCTACCATTGCAGCTGGGGTCATGTTAGCCAAGTTTAACTGTACAGCAAATGCGCTTAGCTTTAATTACTTGGCCAAAAGAAAGTCAGTTATTTTATTGAGAGTGCTGCTCTCTTACATTTCTCCCACTCGAACTCTCTCTACCACCCTCCCTACCACCCTTTCACTCTTCCATAATCTGTGGTTCCCTATCAGTCGTAGGCTAAAATCATTTTGTACGCTCGAAGCGAAATAAAGCGCAAAATATGATGCCGCGAACCTTGACACATTAAAATAAGCAACAGCAACGTTGACAGCGACGTTTACGTTAACGCTAGCGCTGACAGCGACGTCAGCGGCGGCGTCGACAGCGCGCTGTGAGTAAGAAACAAGAAGACGTCAAGAGACGAACGAAGACAGTCAGTAAATTTGCGTGTAAAAATAAAAATGTGAAAAATTTGTTGCTGTTGTTGTCGGCATTTCATTTTCATGCTGCATACAAATAAATGAAAATAAAATAAAAATAATAAAAAAAAAGAGCATAAAATAAATAAATGCTGTGCACAACGCGGCGTATGATTAATGCGAATTAGCAGCGAGCAGACGAGCAGCCGAGCAACGAAAGCGACGAGTGAGAAGCAGTAAACCGAACTGTAAAACAACTGACCAACGGACAGTCGGACAGTCAGTCAGTAAGCGAACGGAAGTGGTCGAAAAATTCGTGGAAAACCTTCACTACTTCCACAGCAACTCCCCCGCCACCCACACTACCTCCCAAGTATGCGTGTGTGTGTATCGTGAGCTGCGTTGAGTTGAGTTTAGTGCGCTCTGCTCTGCTGAGCTGTTCCGAAGGTGTTGATAGGCGTTAAGCGCGCTCTTCCTCTTCACGTTCTTGTTGTTTTTGAGAGCTCGATGAAGTGTCGAGTGCGAGAAGCTTGCTAATAATCCACTGCCCACCCACAAAAGAAAAGCAGACGACTAAAGTGTTTTCATTTTCAGCTCAACTAATTACAATTGATCAATCTCAATCTTTTTATATTTCTGACAATGAGGAATTAACACTGAATTAATGAAGCGCAAATTAAATGAACAAAATGGCAAAAAGAACGCCTAGAACTGTCTGCATACATATAAATGACAGATGATTATTAATGGAAATTTGCCTATTAATATAGCTAATATGAAACATATAGAAAACTGAATTTCTAAAAAAGTTTCTGCTGAAAAATGAGCGCTTTCCATCAAATCTTAAAGCTGCTTTTTATAGCTGTCAACGAGTCTATTTAACATCATTTTTTAATATATATATTTCTTTTTAAATTCGCACTTTTTTATTTATTATTTAATGGTTTTAATTTGAAAAGTGCGCGTTTTTCAATCAATTTCTTTGGGCTGTAATTTAAAGCATTACTTTATCACAGCACTGTGTTACCTCATTAATAATGCCACTGTCTCTGTCTTTTATCTTTCCCACTCTCGCTGCCTGCCTCCCTGCTACTCTATTACAATTAATTTATGTGTAATAACGGCATAAATATATACGTGTGTTTATATACATATATAAATTCACTTTGAACTTCCTTCTCACGCGCTTGGCTTTTATTTCGCTACCCAATTAATTTGTAGCAAATTTTAACCTGCAACACTCGACGTATGCGTAATATTTTAGCCTTGTAGTGTGTGTGGAATTGGTGTAGAAGTGGGGGCGTCGTGCCACGCCCACGCTGTGCATGCTCTCGTTACATTTTCCATACTATTAATTTCTTTGCACATTATAAGAAATTTTGCGCTTGGCCAGCAACAAAAAAATACAAAAGACTAAGTCGAGATACCCTATAAAAAGAGGTTATAAAATCAAACACTTAACCTACTAAAGCTTTGACTTTGTAGTTAAAGTAACAAACTTAGCTGCCATACAAATAAGCATACCCTACCTGCACTATCTTTGCATTACAGGGTATAACAAAGAAAGCAAACAAAAACGCATACAAATTATAAATCATTTTTCAACTCATTTAACTTTTTGCAAAGAAACTAATGAGAAATTATGTTGGCTAAATTAATTTCTGGCTAAAATCTCAGCTGCAGCAGCAACAACAGTGAGTACAAAAAGTATTTGTAATTGCAAATTTAAAGAGTATACGAAAAAAAAGAGTAAATCATATTAATGTTTGCAGTTTTCTTATTCACTTGGCTCTTTCTGTCTTTTATCTGCTGGCCATTTGCATGCAGTGTGTTGCCAGCATTTTTTACAGCTGTGATTGTTGTTGTTCTCGTTGCTGTTGTTGTTGTAATTGTTGTTGTAATTGTTGTTGTAATTGTTGTTGTAATTGTTGTTGTAATTGTTGCATGTACATTTTGCGCATTTGTTTGTTTCCCTGTCAATTTATGCAGTGTTTATTGAGTTAGAATAATTCCAAATGCTCTGCAAATGGTATAAAGTGATAGAGGAATGATTATAAAAGACGACTATAATATACCCTATATATTTATATTTTTCTTTTACAATTTTTCGCTAATGTTTTCACTTATTAATTCCAAACATGCCTCTAATTAATTGGCTTATTTATATGCCACTCCTTTGCTTTTTATTAACAACACTTGATCAAAAGAGCGAGACAGAGCGAGAGAGTGGGAGAGAGCAACACAGTTTGAGACACACAATTTTCGTTGATTTATTTTGCATACTTTGATTTATGTTTTTTAATTTCGCTTGTGTTGGAAAAACTCGGAGATTTTGGGCGAGGGGAAAAGTGTCGCGGGGTTGGCATCTAATAGCTGTGCACCTAATAAATTTGCATTTGCTATGCATAATTTTTCAAAAGAAATACAAATGTCAAATAAATAAACAGACACAACACTCGCACACACACTTAAACACACTCGGAGAGAGGGAAAAGTCGAGAGGCCCAAAAGTTTTGCTCGAAGAAAACAAAACAAAACAAAATAAAAATAAAAACAAATATTGCTACAAGAATATTCTGCATTAATTTGTGTACAATATTTTATGACAGTCAAAAGAAAATAAACAAATAAAAGTTTCTAATTGTTTGCTCAGAAATATGAATTTGATTTAATTATTTTTTTAAATATTTAAGAATTTTTATATTGGTAACTGCACAATTGTTTTGGTAATCAATTAATATTTATAAACAATTAATATTTTAGCAAGAAATAAATTTTAAAATATTTTGTTTTTATCACTGTTTTATTTTTATTTGTTTTCTTATCAATCACTATTATTTTATTTTTAAACTCTTTTTAATATTTTAAAAGTATTTTATGCCTAAATACTTTGTCTTTCATATTCTGTAATTTAAACTGTTTATTTATTTAAGCCATTAGCATTAATCACTTTTGCACACATTTATTTAAATACATTTTATCCACAAATATTTCTTAATTTATATTTTGTTGTTAATATTTAATATTCATCGATCAAATTCATTGCAAACATTGGAAAATCATAAATAAATTAGCACAGAAACAAAGAATCATAAATATATGGAGAATTTTACACATTTTTTACATTTTTTAATTTATTTGTTTTAATTTATTTGCCTTTTATTGCTGTTGTTGTGTAAACACTGATTTTCACAATATTTTTTTTTTGTTTTTATTATTTTATTTTTTAATGTTTTTGGTAGATTTTTTTTATTACTAGGGGAAACAACAACAAAGTGCACAACGAACGTCGCTTTTCTTTTGCTTTTCGACTTGTGATTTGCTGCTGTCAGTTGCTGTTGTTGTTTTTGTTTTTGCTGCTGTTGCTTTTGGTTGCTGCTTCTGCTGCGGCTGCTGTTGCTGCTGCTGCTGCTGCTGTTGTCGTGAATCGTTTGGCAGTCGGTTTATAACTGGCACGAGCCACTGCCAGCGAAGCAGCACGAACCGAATGCGGACAGTCAGTTCAGACGTCGACAGCGACGCTGGCAGCGAGAAAGTTTGCGTTTGCATTGTTGCAGCTGCTGCGACGGTGGCGGCAGCAGCAGCAGCAGCAGGCAGCCAAGCGAATTTTTTCAGCGCTGTAAAGTGCGCGCAAGTGTACGTGTGAGTGTGTGTGTGAGTGCTTGTAACTGTGTGGGTGGCTGTCTAGTTATGTTATGTGTTATGTTCAGTTATGCTCGCAGCTCTGTTAACTTTAACAGTGCGTCGCTTGGCTTATCAGTTGAGCGTCGCGAACCTGCTCTGTTAGCTTTTTGCCAAACGCGCATTGTTGCATGTCAGCGTCGACGTCGCGTCGCTGCCAACTCTGCCTGCTGCTGCTGCTTTTCAGCTTTCATGTTCAAACCAATTCGTTTGTCATTTGTTTAATGACACAAATATTTGTGCAAAGTGTTTGCATTTATGTATGTGTGTGTGAGTGTCGCTACTCGCGACCGACTTGCCACTCAGCTCAACTCATTTTCAATTTCCATTTCCATTTTCTTTTGGCATCATCGTAATAATTTGGTTGATGTTGTTGTTGTTTCTTTTTTGGCGTCATAAAAGTTTTCCCGACTTGTTTTCTTCGTTGCCAAGGCAGGTCGCAATATGTAAATGTCTGTGTGTGTGGTGTGTGTGTGCAAAGTGTGCTATAAATTTGATTACTACATAATAGCCTCAATAATAACGCGACTAATGACAATACTTTGGCAGATGATCAAAGTGGTGGGCGGCGGGGGGAGAGCCGAGACAGGCAGGGGGCTTTGAGTTAAGCTTTTGTTATTATTTTGTTGTTATTGTTGCTCTTGTTGCTGTTGTAGTTGCTGCTCATATTACCGCGCGGCTTTCTGGCAAATTGAATTCCATTTGATGACTGTTAAATTAAGTTGAAGTATAACAGCCCCTTCGACCGCCCCTGCCCCACCCACTCCCCAATTGGCCACTAGTTTTAACCCCTTGCGTGTTACTGTCGCAAGGACACTCGAGTGGAGTTCAAACTTGGATTTCACTCGCATTGAAACACTCAAATTTCACATCCCTCGCAGGCAACAACAATGTAAACAACTAAATAAGGAAGTGACACCGGAAGCAGCGGCAGCACGGACAGCACAGGGGCAGAGGCAATGAGAGAGGCAGGCAGCGTGTGCTGCGACGCCAACAGCGACGCGTGGAATGCGCAAAGGAATGTCAAAAAGCTGGCACAAACTCCTTGCTTACTTCTCCCTTCCCAAACACTCCAACCCACCACTCTGCCTGGCATTGAGTGGCAACTGACGCTGCGGGCGCTTTTAAAGCGGCGTTAACAGCAGCCCAAGGCAAGAATCACTCAAAAGCAGAGAGACACTGAGAGAGCGAGCAAGAGCGAGGTTACATTGAGTGCAAACTTTAAAGTGTCCACGTTAGGCTGACACTCTGCTCGCTGTCTTGCTTACGCTGCCTCTGCTCTCTCTCTCTTTCTGTTGTCCTCTCTTTACAGCAAAGTGGCAACGACACCGGCCGGCTGAAACTAGTAAAAGCCACACAACCAAGCCACACCACCACTACACCCGCTCTCTTCACCCACATCTCTTCCACCACTCACACACTGCTACGCACTTTGCAGTTTAACCTATAAAAATACCGCAGCGGCAGCAGCAGAGGCAACAACAGCGACTGCGACAGCTACAGCGACAAACAGCAGGTTTCCGTCTGCAACATAGCAAATGTTGTTGCGTTTGTTATGTTATTACTTACTGATTGTCTCTGTGCGCCTGTTACGCACTCAACGAAGTTACCAACACACACACGCACTCGCACAGTGACACCAACACTCTCACGCACACATGCAAAAGCACAAGTGTGCTGAGACTGTGACCGAGACGCGACGCCTCATTGCAGAGCTCTGTTATAGTACAACTGCTGCCACTGTTAATGTTGTTGCTCTGCTGCCGCTGCTGCTGCGTCTACTGCGCTGCTGTTATTGTTGTTCTTGTTGCTGTTTGTTATTTATTTGATTTTGTTGTGAATATGCGCAGTGCTCAGTCATCGGCGTCAGCGTCGACAACGGCGTCAAAGCCAACGCTAGCGTCGCGTTGTAGCCAGCGACCCATGGAGGGCATTGAGTACTCAAAAGCAATAACAACATGAGCAACATATAAAATATGCAATTATTGCAAGTGCACAACGCGCAGATACCCTGGCATTATTTATTGAGGGAAGTTTAATATAAATAGTATCATAAATGAGGAATTAAATCACGTTTAATTGCTGCTCTTTTTAAAACAGCATAAATTAAAGTTTCCCTAACGGAAGACATAATTCAAAACTGAAATTCACTTCGAAGTAGAGCAAGGTGTTGCATAAGATACCCTGTAATCAGCGGGTTATTATATCAAATTATCGAATTTCTAACACAATCTTTGCTAACTTTGAGCCATATATTATATGTTCGCCACTCTCCGCACTCTTTTGATGATTTGGCAACTCTGGTGTGGTGGCAATAACAATGGCGGCCATTTCTATGACTCTTTCTGTAGCTGTTGCGTCGTTGTTGCTTAGTCTCGTTAAAAGAAACAACTAGGAATTCTTTAAGGCAGTAGCCGACTGGAAAATACCCGTTAAGTAAGCTATTTTAGATGAACATATTATTAAAATTAAAACTAGCAGAAGTAAAATGATCGACAAATTAGAAAAATAATGGAAATTTCGTCTAAAAAATAGAATACAGGGAAGATTTTCGTGATTTATAGAGGCTGATATCAGATTTTAGGCGAAGCATTAGATATTTGAATAGTTCAAATATTTATTTATTAGAATTAGAAGGTAAAATGAGGTGGGTTCATAAGATTTAAAAATATGTATATATTTTCAATATAATCTATTAAAATTTCAATACAGAATTAACCGAAAGTTTACTTTCCAATTAAATAAACATTCCTTTATTAAGTTTCTACTAATTTAAGATTTCAACACCCGCTCAACTTAGTGTAATTCTGCTTTTATCTATTAACACACAGCATACCCTAACTGACCCCATACCGGGTATCAAAATACTCATTGCCAGTTTGGGGCGGCGTCGCTCAACTGGAAATGCGGCCCAGCCAGAGGCTGCAGGTGTCTGTCTATCTCGACGTCTGTCGCTTAGTCCGACTAAGTGTGTGAGTGCGTGTATGTGTGTGTGTAGCTTGGCAATGCTTAATTAGTAGCTGGCAGTGAGCTTGAGGTTTATAAATGATGCCACAACGTATAGAGACGGGAACATAGTTAAGATCTGCACTAAGTTTATTTCAAGTTAAAGCTCAAAGAATACAACGTTACCAATACATCAGTCGTCATCAGTCATCAATCAATCAATTTTGTCAACGCCAAAAGAATCGTAGTTTCTCTCTTGCTCTTCCTCACTCCTCCCCTCTCCTCCTCCCTTCTCCGTTCTTATTTCTTGCTGCTCTACGGATCGGTGATAAGGCGGTTGAGAGCGTATTTTGAAATCATCGAAATTGTGTACAGGTATCTCCTTGGTGGGCGTGAACTCTGCTCGCTCTACGAACGCTTTTTCGCTGCCAAAGCAGAGTAGCCAGAACTTGAGTTCATTGACCTTGGGCAGACTACCTTCTAGCTCGCCCTGGACAGTGCCGCGATCAGTATTCATCACCCAGCCACGAACACCGTTTGAAAGCGCCAGCGAGCGGGTTGCTCGACGCATCTTGACGCCCTGCACCTCCCCGAAAACTTCGAAGCCACAGGTGAAAATGGAGTTATCAATTCGGTGCATTTTTCCAAAAATGATGAAGTTTTTTAAGCCTGTTTTTATCCTGTAGATTTTGTATATTTGTGTGCCAGTTGTTGGGGTTAGTGTGAAACGCCTGCTCTGATTTGCTAGACAAGCTAATGCCCTGTAGTTTGTTTTAAGAAGGCAAATCGACTTTTCTCTATCAGTGACTAAATTTTACACTTCCATGTTAAATTATATCTACAATAGAGTGTACTTAACTTAAAAAGTCCCCGCCTATAACCACTTTTATGGAAATTTTTATAACTGATCTGCATTCCTTTAGCCCAACTTAACAATTTACCAAATTGAGTTGGAAAATCTATCCAATAACAGATTATTTATGACATAACACTTGCTTTAGCCTGATAGACCCCCAAAAGACAGTTATATTTTGTCTACTTGTGTGGGAAAGTGATTTCTTATTGTGGGAAAATAGATGAAAATGCGAAAATGTGCAAAATTGTGGATGGGGCAGAGAAGTTGTGCTGCTTCTATTGGCAGCACCCTCCTGGGCTAATCACATTGTATCATTGTACTATTGCCATATCCTATATCCCATATCAGCACTGGGGACTCATAAATCACAAGCCAAACACACACACACACCAATACACACACACACATGCCGCCAAGTTCATCTCATGGCAATCCAATCAACTGACAATGCCACAAAAGTTAGCAACCACCGTCTTTGGCCGCTGTACCGCCCACCTCTCTTCTCCTCCTCCTCCACCCCTGTTTCTTCCTGCTCTTCCTGTATTTTTTTCACCATTTGTCCCCTTGTGACAACCACCTATGCATATGTGTGTGAGTGTGTGTTGCTGCAAAACAATAACTAGCGAGATAAACAGACAACATTTGGCGGTAATGCAAACGTCGCGTTGCTTTGCGTCGCCTTGCGTCGCGTCGCTGCTGACGACGATTCTATAGCAAATATTTAATATGATATTTATGGCGAATGCGGGCGACGCGACGCGTTGGCAGGGGCAGCGCGGCAGACCAAGACGGCGACAGAGACTGGGCAAAGCAACAAAAAAAAAAGAAAGAAAAAGGCCGGTGATAAATGACTATGGCGTTAGCGTTAGCGTCAACGTCAGCGTCAGCGACACTGTTGCCCACCACCTCCAACGGAGCTGGCTGGCCAAAGCAGCGCAGTAGCAGAGACAGCAGCGACAGCAGCGACGTGCTCATTCAAATGTAACAGCACGAGCCGCTGTTGCCATTCGTTGAGCCGAAGGTGAGCAAGCCAAATCAAACAAGCCGAAGCGCAAAAACAAACTAGCGGCAGCAAGGCGGCTGCAAAAGACCCTGCACTCATGCCTAAGCAAACATTAGGACTAATAATACTTAGTTACAATTATTAAAAGTTTAACATACTAAGTGAATGTCTTAAGCATCAGTATAACTACTCAGCTGTTTAAGAAAATGTATAACTCATTTAATCGACTTTATACACCTCTCAACTCTTTCTATGTACAGAGTCTGCACAGCTCAACGCTTCAAGGGATTTTGCTGTTTACTGGAAAGCAGCGCAACTTTAGCAAACTGCGCTTCAATTGCGACGCATAAAACTTGACTTGAAATGAACGAATAGCGGCAGCAGCGCAGCGCAGCGCAGAGCGAGGTCAGCGTCGCGAGAGCAACAAACACAGAGAGGGAGACAGAGCACGATTAGGAACATATGCAAAGCTGAGCTTAAGCTGTTAAGTGCAGTGTGCCTGCAGCTACTGTTATTAACAGCACGATCTTCAGCACAACACTCGTCTGTTAATTAACACTTCAATATTATAATGTAATTGGTACTTAATATCGACAAAGATTTTAAATATGGGCGCCACACGTACAGTGAGCAGAGAACACAAATAACAAACAAAATTCAAATGTACAGTCTACAGTTCAAAGTATTACAGATATTTACACATCTATTATGTATGTACTTGTGTATTTTTGTGTGTTTATATACATATAGTATATATAGTATTTTCTAATTGAAATGCAAATGGAAAGCTAAATACTAAAATTAGCTTACCACCAACAACCACAAAAAAGAACACAATTTCAAATGAGGGGAAAAAACCAGCAAATGAAAATTTTTCAACGATAATTCAAACGCAATATGTAAACACTTCAAATCTGGGCGATGATGATGATAATGACGTTGAGTAAGAAGATGAGGAAAACGACGAAGAAGAATAAAAACAGAACTATAAATGCAAATGAATGTAGGAGGGGAGCGGGTGTGGGGGACAACAAAAAAAAATGTGTAAGCAAAGAAAAATAAAGAAACAAGCAAAAGCAAATGCAGTCGACGCTACAGAGTGCAGTCAATGTAGTTAGCAGAGCAGCGCTGCGCTGCCAATGCGCTGCTGCAGTGGGTGGAGACCAAGGCGACGCTGCTGCGTCTCAATTCGCCGCCTCTCGGCTGGCGTCGGCTCATTTCTCTGCGCCATGGCTCTGGCTCTGGCTCTGGCTTTTAATATCGTCACAGACAAGTGAAAACTGACTTTGTTTGTTTAAGCGATGACACAATTCTAAATCTCAGTTGGTCTCTCTCGCTCTCTCTTTCGCTCGCTCAGTGTTATGTGCTTAAACTGAGCTTTGTTTGCCAAGGTTTGAGGTTTACGATTTGAGTTTATGTCACTCTCAGCTTCATGATTTGATAAAGCGCCAGGATAAGACCGACTAAAACTTGATATTTAACCTTTCAAGGCAAACTTCTGGTGCTTAAACTCTCTACATTAATTAATTTAATTTTTGTATGTGGAAAAAAGTATCTTTATATCATTGTATCTGTGTATCTTAACGATTGCAATCCATACGCTGCGAGTTCTTACGCCATTTCGTTGATTATAATTATCAATCCGATAAAAATAATAATAAAAAAACTATATAAACAGTTGAACTAATGTACTGGGAGTTCCTTCCAGTCGTAAAAGTTTGTATACAAACGTAGTGAGAATATGCATGGAATGCTTAAGATACTTTATTTGATTTTAAGAAATGCTTTGCTGATTTCTGTAGAGAATCCACTATTATTTTATGATCGATTCCTTATCTATATTTTTATTGATTTGATTACGGTTACTGTAAGGTATTCGGGAATCTCTGCGTCAATCTCAGATCTAACAGTTTATATTCAGTTATAATTTTATTACCATTTTCCACTCCCATTCCCATTTCCGTTAACATTAACGCTACTTACGTACTTTTCAGCTTAGCACTAAAATGAGACTCACCTGTAATGAAAGAGAAAGAGATGGAAGACTGATTAACAACAAATTCAGCGTAAACGCAATTCGAATGATAAATCAACTGGCTAAATATGCAAAAAACAACAACAATAACAGCAATTACAACAGCAGCAGCGTCAGCATCGACGCCGGCGCTGACGTCGACGCTGACGCCAGCGGCCAAATAAGGCAAACAATTGCAAAAATCTGCATGTGGCTGCCGTGCCGTGCCGTGCTGCCGACGCCAAAAACGTAGCTAAAAATATTTCTGTGCTCGCTTAGAAATCCAAAATTAGCTGACATGGCGCACACGATGCGACGCAAAGCGACGCGACTGAAGCAGAGAACGACGTCAGCAGAGAGCAACCGACTGTTGGCGTTGGTTTTGGCGACGCCGCTGTCGACGTCACTGTTGTTGAGTCGAACGTCAGCGACGGCACGGCAGCTGGCAGCAGGTTGGCAGAAAGTCTGCCACTGATAACGGGAAATGGCATGCCAGCAGCAGCAGCAACCACTCACCCACTCTCACTCACACAAACACACACACTCACTCTCTCTCTCTACTCTCTTTTGTAATGCTCTCTCATCTAGTAGTAGAAGCAGTTGCCGGCAGTTGCCGCTGCTCACGCCAAAATAAACAAAACAAATGTAAAGTGCGCCCCCTTTACGACGTTTGTCGTAATGCTCTAGGCCCCCATCGAACCCACCCTCGTTATACCCTTCCCCCAACCCCTAGGCGAACGACGAGCCATGAAAATAAATATGTGGGCATAACAAAAAATGAAAATTGTACGCGAAATGTGCCGCAAATGGCAGCAGATTTGCCATTAAAATGTACACAGAGGCTTTATGTTATTCACTGACTAAACGAACAGAAAGAGAAAGAGAGAGGGAGAGAGTGTGTATGATGGTGAGTGAGAGCAAAGAAGAAAAAATATAGACAACAGTCGCAACATAACAAAAGAAATTGACAAAACACACAACACTAGGAACTGTGGGGAAGATTGCTAACAGAGCACTGTTAGTGCGTGCTGTTAGCTAACAGTGCGTTAGCTTAAACAGCTGTTAAGCTTGAGATTTAAATGATAAGCTAATTAGCAGTAACAACAACTAAAACTGATTTATAAATTAGCATTCAGACACTTTACAGGGTATTTCTACGTCTCCTACTTTTGCTTGACACTAAAACAGTTGTGTTTTCCTCTTCTTCGTTCACAGTCTCTACTAAAACTTTTCATTGTTTGCTTTGTTTGGCTGGAAGCCAACTAATGAAAATTATACAAAATAATTGAGAGAAGGAAAAAAAAATAGAGAAAAGACAAGTTTGATTAACTTTTAGTGCACTTTAATTTGCGCACAAATTAAATGTGACTTGTTTGTAAGTCAGCAGCGAATGATTACGCATACGCGCTGTGGTACTGTGGCTGAATACAATTTAAACAACTTCACAAATGTTGCGTCTGTTTTGAAAATTAATTAATACTATATTTTACACGTAAGTGGAAAAATAAATCATCAACAATGGCGCACAAAGTCTGAATTAAATATGCCAAAAAAAATAAACTTTTGGAATTTCTACAATGCTGTGCAGTTGCATAGAAACATAGTTTAAATAAAAGACACTCCCATTTTCATTTAAATGAAAATCATAGAAACCACTTAAATAACTAAAAATTTCTGAGGTTTACCAACACTAAGCAGACTAAACTGAGTGGAAATTATAACTGTGCTCTAATCGCATGGAATTTACTGTACACACATGTAAATAATTGACTTTGACAGTGTGAAAAATAGTCAAATTACAAGAGTGACAACAAAAAAAATGTATAAAATATTTAAAAGGCAATTGTTGTATGCATAAAAATGCAAGTGATAGCCAACAACGATGTGTTGACAAATTCAATTAGCCCGGCCATAAGAGTTGGCCAATAGTTGACAGCAGCGAGCGAGACGCTGATAAATGCACATTAAATTATGGCAAAAACTGTTTAAGTAATTAATAAAATCATTTAACAGGATTTCACATATAAATATTTATAAAAACAGGGCAGCCACTGCGTATACGTAATAGGAAAATGTGCGTAGTCGAAATTAGGCCCAACTTTGTTACATATTGTAATCATAAGCTAAGCTAAGATTTAACCAAGTTGCACTTTAAGTGCGTCTATTTAAGCCTGCTGCTTGCCACGCCCCTTTTGCTGCAAAGCCCTGATTATAAGCTATTTCTATCAGCGACACGATTCGCAATCATCTTAATTGAATTTTGTTTTGATGCAATGCCTCGACTTTAAGAAGCGAAGCAGAGCAACAAGAGAGAGGCAGATAGCTGGAGTGAAAGAGAGATGTAATAGAAGAAGAGAGGTTTGAGACAGTGTTGGAAACTGCGCTCTTAAAGCTGTTGTAGCGGAAGAAATAAAACTAAATTTCGATATTTTTTGATAAATGTCTTTAGACTAAACTAAAACTTGAATGATTGTTTAAAAAAGTATAACTAGAGTTAATTTTCTTCAGTTCCTAAGGTTCCTATAAAGCCTACAATAGTTTTAGAGAGATAGTTTTGCACAGAAATAAATTAAAGGGTATTAGTATAAGACTGTATGTAACAGGGCATACGCTAGTCGCGTTTACACCGCCAAGTTTGCCACTGCAATTGTCTTGCTTGCCTGCCTTTCAAGTGGATTTAATAGCCACGACGAAGGGAAGGAAGGAAGGGACGTAGAGAAAGACGACGAAGACTGTGACGAAGAAGACAACAACAAGAACAACGACAATGTCGATGGCCATGCCGATGACATCGTGTGTACGATATTCAATTAGTGCTCGTCGTTTAATGAAATTAAATTTAACTCTATTTGTTTATTTATTTTAGTGTGCGCTTTCATTTGTTTATATGGCAAAAATCAGTTAACTCGATAAAGGCGGCAGTGCAGAGGTGGAGGGTGGCAGGGAGGGGCAGCTGGAGGGAGTAGCAGACACAGCTCTGACCCGAAAACAAGTTGTGAGAACTGTGTTCATTCTTGTCATAAATTCCAGCTTATTAGGGTCAAGTGAAAATCATGAAATATACAAGCCACACCCCCTTTTTCCATTAGAGCAGGGGGAGGTAGGGGTTTGAAGCTGTGTGTACAACCAATTAACAAAAACTTTAAACATTTTCAATAAGTAAGTTGAGTGCCCCAAAGACAAGTGTCGCAAGGGAAACGATTTCAGTTGTTGCTGTTGTTTTTATGGCAGGACATGCGCAGATCACAGGACTTTAAGCCAGGCCACAAATTGCACACACACAAGCACACACACTCAGGCATTGGAAGGGGGCTTGTAATGTGGCATGTTTTGTAGCTGAGGCACTAGCGCTAGACACTGTTAGAAATTTGGTTTGTATACCGAAGGGTTCTTTAAGTTTTCAGTTACAGCTGAATTTAAATAGCTAAAAATTTATTAAGCTATTTTTTATTAAATTTTAATTATTGGATTTTGGTCGGTTTTACATAAATAAAAATACAAATTTATTTTGTTTGAAGGTTTATGCCCAAATAATTTTTATAATTCAGCAAAAATTATTTAAAAATTTTACATTTAATTATTTTATGTTCGTTTGCTTTATACATTCCCTAACCTTAAAGCTACTCCTCATTTTTCTCAGTGTAGTGTTGTATTAAAGCCTGCACGAATAGTAAACACGGCGTTACCTCAAAAACTTGGAAGATTGTCGTATCAGTAGACAAGATAGTTAGGGGTTGCTAACGCCTGCCAAAGGGTGGAGCAACGGCTGAGGGGACTACGAGGTTAAGAGGGAAAACGGGTAAGCTACGGCTATGGATACAGCATATGCCCCTAAAAACCTGTGACGACTGCTCCCTCTTCTACGCTATCTTCTTCTCTGTGCTTCCCTGTTTCTTGGGGTAATGTAGACAAATTTTTATCGCTTGCTAAAGTTTTTGTAGCAAAAGGAACTGGAGGAAGGAGGGAGGAGTGCGGACTTGTAGGTTAGGTTGAATTAAGAGTGTTGGTTAAGGCTTCAAAAGTGTGACTTTGGCTTGTGTGACGCTAAATAGGCTGTTTGTGCCGTTAATAATAATAGTTATGATTATGATTATGTTGATGGTGATGAGTGCCGATGAGGCAAGTTGATAGCACAGCGGGAAGACAGTTAGCAGAGCAGTGGGAGGGTTGGAGTGTGTGTGAGCAAGTGAAAATATGCTGACAACCCAAAGAAAACCCAAAAAGCGCAAAATTTTCAAAGCCAAAAACAAGTTCAATGAAACTTATTAATTTACTGGCAATGCGGCATAATGAAAATCTAAACAGCATCTAAGTAGATGCTGATAGATGGATTAAAAGATAAGTACGAGAAAATATGGGTTCAATAAAGAAGTATATTAAATGTTATATAGATGAGACTTGGGGCGGTTTGTAGCTGGAGGCGTTGTGGCCAAGATCTTAGCGGGTTTAAGTCAATTTAAAAAGCAACAAATTCAGCCAAAATCCAATCAATAACACTACTCCAAGTCTATATTCTTTCTTAGCTTAACATACACCTCACTACTCCATGCAATTTTTGAACGCTCAAGTTCTTAACTGGGTTAAGAGTAAAACTGTGCTCTGCTCTCTTTCCCTCCCCCCCTCTTGCTCTGCCTCGCTCCCTTTTGTTGTCTTGACATCCGCACCTTGTATGCAAAACAACAGCAAATCAATTAAAAATCTTCAACAACAAATAAATAAATGAAAACGAAGAAAACTCGGCCCAAATTTCATAGTGCAAAAGCGGGAAAAGTATGGAAAAGAAAAGCTAACACACGCTGTGTAGGATGTCACAGCTGGCGGACTCAGCTGGCAGCGTTAGCCTCTGCTCCTGCCACAGCCAAGCTGTAATCCGCACCGCCCCCTACACCCCCTAACTAACCCCAGCTAGCTGGCCCTAATCACCAGCAAACAAAAGTCAAATCAAAAGAGAAGCCAGGCAAAGATTTTAACCACAACGCTGTGTAGGGTAGGCAAAAGGGGCGCCAGAGGGGGTGTAGGGGAAGAGGGCACAACACGGAGGAGCAATGCAGCAGCTAACAAGCAAAACGTCAACGACGGCGACGACGACGACGACGACATCGTTGCAAGCGACTTCCAATTATTTTTTATATTTTTGCAGCAACAAAAGCAGCTGCAGGGGCGTAGGGGGAGGGGCTGCAGGGGGGTTTAGGGGTACAGTGGGTAGGGTGGCACAAATGTGGATTATGTGGCTGCGCTGTCGTATTTTTCTTGTGCTCTGTTAGAGGCGTGCGTGAAAAGTGGGCGCGGCAGCTCGTGAGGCGTGCTCTCAATAGCCAGGCTAACATTTCCCTCCCCAGTTTTCTTTTGCTTTTCTTTTGGCTTGGAGGGAGCAACGCTGCACTTTTGATTGTTGGTTGCCACAGCAACAACAACAACTACAGCAACTTTCATATCATCGTGCTCTAATTGAGCAATATCTTTCGCTCTGCTTCAAATTAAACTTGCAGCAAATAAATACACGAATTTATGTATATTTATTTAAGCAAATCTTTAGCTTAATTAAAAACTGCACATTTATTGCTTGGCCAAATGCTAATTAGTCAATAATTAAATAGAACGTGCAACGCCCCCAGTGTGCACAGTGGGCAAATGTCATTCAGTTTAAATGAAGAACAGAAGCTGAGCGCAAATATTGAGCTGTTCATGATGTAAACAAAGCTTTTAAGCTACGCTGAGTTTATCACAAATACCTACACACACACACACGGGCACAACCAACAAGCACACACACACACACGACACACACACACAACAGCCGATAGTCGCTCCCCAAACGAAACGACACGAAACGAGCCGCTGTAAACGAGTGTGGCTAGCAATGTGGGCATGTCAGAGGGGTGGGCGTGTTGCTGTAAGGGGCTGGTAGTAGTTCATATGAGACACAGGGTGTCATTTGACAGGGTGTCAGCGCTGCAGAGGCGGTGGGGGCAGGGCACGGACAGCGCACACGTTGCTCGCCATATGCGATTCAGTTTTGGGGACAAGGGAACGCAGTGGAAAATCTTGGTCTTGTGGGCAGGAACAAAACACACACACACACACTCATGTCAAAGCTGAGAGCGTGCCATAGCCTATAGATACAGTGGGTCGCACAGCAAGTTAAGCACTTAAATTGACAACGTGATCGCTAAAACAATTTAGAATTGAACTGATCCGAAGATAACACTGATAAACATATAAATACTGCGTTTTGCAACACTAATAACTAGTGCTTATACATCACTACTAACTAAAATAATCATATGCTTAATATTTTAGCGTTTTACAACACTGAGCAGTGTTTAAATTTCTTTCTTACTCACTTTTCCTACATTTCTCTATATTTAGCCGACTTTACAACACTATAACAACCAAGTTTACTTAGAAATCGATAGTATTAGCAGCAAAACTAATTGATTTCACTTTAGTTACGAATTTGTTGCCACTGTGCATGTAGCACGTGGCGTATACTTGACATTACATGCGCTCCAAGCATGCCAACTCGCTCGCACACACTACTTCTCGCTTTCTCTCGTGCACTGTAACGCGCGAGTTAGTGCTCAGTCTCCCTCTCTCTCTCTCTCTCTCTCTACTGCTGGACTGCGTTTTGCAGACAAATTTCTATAAATTATGCATTGTGTGTGTAAACACGACAAGTTGAATTGAAATTACGGATTTAAATGCGAAGCAAAGAAATTTTATAGCCACTCACCAAGTCCACACAACAACGTGTGTGTGTGTGTGTGCTGATTAAGCTATACAACTGTGTGTGTGTGTGTGTGTGTGTGTGTTTGGCTTTTTCTGCGGCTTATTGTTTTAGTTTGTGAGAATGCACCCCCAGCAGCAGTAACAACAGCAGCCGTCTAGCTCTAACCTCTGACCTGCCTTCCTGAGCGACTGTATTTCCTATACACTGTACTGCCCTCTCCCCTCCCCTCAGTAGCCGCACAATCTCATAAATTTAATTGTTTAAAGTGAATTTTGCCGCCGTTCATTTGCAAATATTGCCCAGTTGTCAATTGTTAGCTGTCTCTTTTGGGTTCGTCTTCACTACTTGCCCCGTCTCGCTGCTCCCAGCCCCCTGTCAACTTGCCCGCTTTGCCGTTGTCGCTGTCGTTGTCACCTTTTGAACTTCCGTTTTTTGCTTTTTTCTCCAACGTCGTCGACGTCGTCGTTTTCGCTGTCGTCGGCGGCGTTTGTTGATATGTTTTAATGTTACGACCGTTCCTCCATACGGCTGTCTACCCGTCCAACTGTCCACCCCGTCCTGCTGTCCACCCGTAGGTCTCGCTGTCCGTCTTGTTGTCTGTTTGTCCAGCCGACAAAAGTTCACTCAGACGTAAATTTTTCTACATATCATTGGATGTTGGCTCATTGTTGAAGCTGTTCTCTCTCCCTTTCTCTCTCTCGCTCTCCCTCTCGCTCTCCCCTCTCGCTCTCCCCTCTCTCCCTCTTTCTCTACACCTTACCAACGTCTGGCTTTAAGCTCGATTCATTAAACATTTCTATTTGTTGTTGCTGTGACATTTGTTTATTCGTAAACGTTTCGTCATCGTTGACATTGATGACGACGTCGCCAGTTTTTCAGCCGTTGTCTCAGTGCCTCCACCTTTCCGCTCTCTTTTCCTCTCCCCCTTCCGCCCCTTCCAACCGATTACCCTGTTCATTCTGACTTTTGCTTTGTTTTAAAGCCGAATGTTTATTTATAACATTTCAACGTTGACGACAAGACAACAAAAGACGACTGCAGAATACGTCAGTGAAAAGTATGCGAAAAGTTCAGGAAGTGCGAGTAGGTACGTAGACGTTTGGAGTTTGCTTTAGTGTTGGAAAACGGTACTAGTTATGGCTTTATTTATAGATAGGTAAAGAAATATAGCACATGATTTTAAAGTTAGTTATAGCTTTACTTATTTCTAAACCTATCTAATGAGATCTATAACTTTTACAGTCTTTTTGGCTGATTTTAGTGCTGTTAAGTGTTGCATAACGTCAAAAACAATCAGCGTGTACTTTAAATACCATTATCATACTGTTCTACTCGTTAAATGTATTCCAAATCAATCGCTTAATGAGCAAAATGTTGCCAAACAAAGTAATACACTTCCAAATTACTTAATTAATTATTTGTGCAGCTTTATTTAATTACAACGCAATGACAAACGACTGAATTATACATCTTATGAGTATTTCCGAATACCAAATGAGTGTATCACAAAGGCAATTGAATCGAATCAAATCGAAACGACACGATACGATACGAATCCAGCCGAAAGCTCAAAATCAACTTGTGTTTCTGAGTCAATGAGGTGCAATGAGTTGAGTCTGGGAGCATCGTATTGAATAAATGAGCATACAATCAAATATACACACAGTCACACACACACACATGACACTCATGTATGCGTGTATTTGTGCAGTTAATTTGCCATTTCCGCTTCAGTAAAGTAATGAAAAATGTTTTGCTGCAACTACGAAAATGAAAAACGCCACGAAACCCTGTAAAGCAATCTACCCCTTTCGGTCTCCTCCCCTCCGCACCCCTTCGCCCTGCCTTGCCTTTCCGTGGTCAGCAGCAGTGTCCATTGTTCCATGTAAGCCAACGCTAATCACCAGCTAAAATGGTAGCACTCCAGCATATAAGCATTGAGCATTGCGCATACGCCGCATAAGCCAAAGCCACCTTTGAATGGCTGGGGGAATACCTACAACTCGCATTCATGCGACGACAATCAGTTGACGTTCAATGATCAAAACGTCGAAATGACGAACGTGGAATAAATGCAACCCTCTTGGGCTACTGTATACCTGTTAGAGGCAGTACGAGAGGGTATGCAGAGCACAGAGAGAGCTAAAGCGTTAAAATTTTTCTCTACTACTTTCCTAGGTTTCAGTTTAAAATCACACATTTAGCAGGAGTTATGACCCTACAAAATGTAGACAGCACGCCCTAAAGTATGCAGCACTTATTCTAAATCCAATAACGGGTATCTACGAGTCATCAGCTTACTTTTTGTGTATCTATCTACAAATGTAAATTGTTGGCATCAAAATTGTGGCATCACATCACAAATAAGACAGCAGGCAGTCCACAAAGCTGGCTAATTTCATTGGAGGTGAGTCAAACAACAATGGGTACAACAAACAAGGGTACAGTGAGAAAAGCTAATGAAGAACGTGCAACAACAAGTTTACTATCACAGCGGTCAGTCGTTGGGCAGTGGGTGTCGTAGAAGGAGACGGAGAAGGCGAAGCAGAAACTGAGATTGAAATGACACCTTCAGGGCATTTCAGGACATTTGGTTATTATGTTGTTGATGTTGTCACATGTTGCATAAACATAACCATTACGCCTTGTTATGATAGCAATCAAGTGTTGCCAGCTGCTTGGAATGTGCGTTAATGCCGAGCAATAGCATAAAGTAGACGTTAACCTACTGACAATCGATCGGGAATCACACTCAAGTGTAGAAGGTTATGGCGAGAAACTAACGGATTGAGTTGGGTAAACCAATTAAGGCACTATGGGCGGCAAAAGCGTATGTAGTGTTTATGTTAAGCCTTAACAGAATTATGTTAAGTAAAATTATATAAAAATGTTAAACTACAGTGTGTTATCTTAAGGAAAACATAAGTCTGCTAAAACTTTACAGTAGCTTCAGAAAGACGCTCTTTTACCAGCAGCACCAGAACTTACTACTGTTAATTAACAGCGCTGTTATGCCTTATTAACTGTTACCGATACTTAGTTCTCACAAAACTGCCAGGCATCAAACAAATCCCAGCTAAATACCAGTCAAAAATCACAATTCATATAATCAGATATGAGCGATAACTCTAACCAAAATGCGATGAAAGTATGGAAAATGTCCACGCACTTTGGCAACTGACGTCTGTCGTCCTTGTTAACATTCTGCTCCGCATTCCGCTTGCAGTGGACAAATACGACGTGCATAAAATTGGCAAACGACAGACGACAAAATCGAATACAGAGCCAAAATTGAGGCGTTAGGATAAAGGATTGAATAAAGGTATAGATGGTGCTGCAGGTGAGTGTGATTGGAAATATGAATACGATTGGATTTTCGATTTGTCTCTGGTGGTAGGAGCATAGCTAGAAGGTAACAAGAATATCCTTTCCAAACCTATAACTATTTTTAATTAGCTGTTAGTTGTGAGCAGAGCAACTAATTCATACCCTTTGAAGCAACTGTATCTGATTTGGTGGAAGGAAGTAAACCGAAGATTTCTTAAAAGGATCGTGACCATAAAGAAGAAAATCCAGTGGCATAAACCCCATTTATTAACCAAATTGTAAAGCCTCTAGTTTTTACAGTGTAGCTTTTAGACACTTTATTGACTGTTAGAAACGGGGCTTGGCAAAAATCAGTGTGACAGACAGTTGGACAGACATGTAGACTAGGCTAGCAACGGGTATAACAACTCTAATCTAGATAAATCCATCAGGTTCTATGATAGCAAATAAAACAAAGAACACCATAAAAAAAAAGGTGACAATCCCAAATTTAAATTGTCAGTTACACACTGAGCACATTACGCAAAAAAGCACAAAAAATAAAACATAAAAATAAAAAAACAAAAGAGCGGGGAATTTAAATAAGAAGAAGAAGTGGAAATAGAAAACAGACCTTTGCTTTGGAGCATACAAATTTAATTAAATTAATTAGCTAAAATGTTAAGCGTAAGGCAAATTTATTGCTGGACTGCGACGCCGACTGCGACGTCGACAGCGCTGGCGACTGCAAAAGCAACAGCCGCAGATTCCGATGAGCAGAGAAGCTTTAAAGCGATTTGTGGGTCGTCAGGCAGGAGGCGTGGAGAGGGGTAAATAGGCGCTTAGAAAATAAAAGTAAGTAGACAAGCACACATAAATACACACACACAGAGACCCCCCCACACACACACACACAAGAGAGTGAAGCAGAGCGAGAGGCAACTTCAAAATGAGTTTATCGATTTTAAGGCAAGCCACAGGCAAGGGTACAGTGCTGTATTTAGGGACGGAGAGAGGAGCGGAGAGTGGGAGAGCAGAGCGGAGTTAAGTGAGGAGTGTAAAGGTGGCCTGCTGTGAGCTGCCTTGGCGTGCGTATGTGTGTGTGAGTGTGTGATGAATGTAAAGGCGGCAGAAGACAAGCGGCAGGTGCAGAGAGCGAGAGCGCCAAAGAAGCAGCCTCACACAACAGGGGCGTAGGTGTGCGTGTGTGTGTGTGTGTGTGTGTGTAAGCCATCCACTTGATTTCCATGCAAATTTCAATAAATTCACACATTGTGCATAAAATAAAAGTGAAAAATCTGCATTATTATTTAGGGGTTAAAATTTATGAACAAGCATGGAAATAAGAGAACCCTTGTTAACCCCCTCCCTACCTCCAACCCTACCCCACTCCTTTCCTTCTGCCTTCGTTGTTACGCCTTTATCTTGTTTATCAGTACTGTTATTATTATTATTTTGTGGCCTGGCAACAATTAAAATGTGCAAAGACAATTTGCCAAATAAACTAAGTAACCGGATTTGCTATGTTGTATAACCAAAGAGCTTTAGCTGTCAATTAAAACTAAGCTTTTCTGGGGGTGTAGTGGTGGTGAGGGAGGGTTGCTCTGTGCAAAGCTCTGTTGGGTTGCATTGGCTCAAAGTGCAACAGAAAATTGCATTATTAATATGCAATGAAATTTGCCAAACACAATAAATAAAAGATGTAAATTTTCAAATATGAATTTTAGCTTACTTCCCCTTCTGCGCTGCTGCTTCTTCAACTTCTCCATCTTCTTCCTCCTCTAGTCTACTCTGCCCATCAGTTTCCCGCTTAGCTTGGTTCAGTTGCTACCCTAAAAAAATAGCTCGTCTTCTGACTTCACCCTTTTGGGCCATGGCAACTAACGCATGAAAGCCTTTGAAGTGCGCCAAAACACATACACTCACACACACACACTCACAGAGTGTGCTTGTGTGTGTACTTGTGTTATACGAACCAATTGCGAGCACAATCTAGGGAAGTATTCATTGCAAACTTGGCTCAGGAGCTGAAGAAATGCATAGCTGAAACCACGGTGCACAGTGGTGCATTTTATAAGATTATATGAATTTATTTTTATTTTAGGAAAATGAAGTTATTGTACTCTGAAAAGTCACTGCTTCTTGTGGTAATATTATATTTATTTATTTCTTATCCTTCCAAAGAAGTTTTCAAGAAGTTAAGAATATTTTAAAAAGTCCGATGTACCCCCTAGCTGTTTAATCACCTTTTTCAGTGATGTATCAATATTTCGTAAGCTTTAATAGTCACACGGCTAATAAAATACATTCGATTAGTTATAAACCCCTAAAAAGATATATGTAACTGCAATCGCTGACTCTGCCTTTTAGGGTTGTAGCTTTTCTTTCCTTTTCCTTTTTTTGGAGGGTTTCCTGCACTGGCAATGCCTTCGAAATGGGAATCGATTTTGTTGAACAGTTCCAACGTCAGAGCTACTCAACTTTTGCTCAGCTAGCATTTCCCCATTTTCCGAATAACATAAAAAAGAAGCGAAGAAGCAAACGAAAAGACACAACACGCAAAGGGGTGCGCTGCCAAAAGGTGCGCTGGGTAGGGGTAGGTAGGGTACGAACGGACTCAAGTGGAGGGTGCCAGCCGTACACTTGTTGGGGCTGCTCTGTAGTCGGAAACGAAATCGGAGTCAGAGTTGGAGCCGATGTCGGCTTGAAGATAAATGATGCATTTTACAAATTTGTATAACGCAAAAACATAAATTATGCACATTGTTAGGTACATTATTTAAAGGCCAGCCACGCCCACGCCCACAAGTACAAAGGACACGGCACGATTCTCATAAGGTAAGCCAAATGACAAACAACCCATAAAGCTGCTACTTGAAACGAAATTAAGCTGGTTTCGCATCTTTAGAGCAATGTGATTCAAGTTATTTTGCATGCACACAACTGCGACAAGATAATTTTACTTTATCCGGATTTATCCGCTTTGATTTGCACTCATTTCAAGTTATCCGAAACAAAGCCAACCTGCCAGTGTCACAATATATCGTTATCTTAAGTTCTTCGGCCGTATGTTGCGTTATCCAACACTATAAATTACTCAGTGGCAATTCAGACAAAGGTAAAACTCTCAACAACGACACAAATTCTCATTATCCAACGTTATCCGCAGCTATAACTAATTATCCCACATTGATCGGTTTTAATTGCATCATTATCCGGTTTTATCTTGAGCAATTTGTAGCTATCAGAACTTATGATTGTTAGCAATAATTAAAATAAATGCAAAGTACTTTGGTTTTATCCGATTTGTAATTAAGTCAGAGGTGTCTGTGACACAAATTTTCATTATCCAACTTTATCCGTAGCTATTTGCACAAACATTTAACAACAAGTAAAGCAATTGGCTAAGATTTGATCGTGTGCTTAAAGCTAATATAACTCAAGTTGCATTTGGTAAACAATACCGCAGCAATAACAACTCCGATGAGCTTGATACGATATGCCAATAATATGTTGTCACTTGTCAATCATGACAACACCAACAACAACAGCAACAACAAGATTTGTTAGGCAATCGCACTTGAAACAATGGCACAGAAACTGCCAACAACAAGCTTTGCTTGAGCTACGGATAACTGGGGGGATAAGGGTAAATGGAGTTGAGATTGTCAGGGAGTTGTTCAGAGGGCGTGGCGCCTATAAGGGGAGTAGCTGGCAACATGCAAGCTTTGTATAGAAACGCTTTGACTTCTTGACTGACGTGTGTCAGAAAATGCCACCACGTGAAGTGAAAATTGGCAACAACAACAACAACAACTGCAACAACTGCAACAAAATGCAAACAATGAAAACGAAGACGATGCCAGCAAAATGAAAGAAATGAAGAAAAAAAATTGCAACACGCGACTTTCCCAAATAAAAAACGCATTATAAACAATATGTTTTAGTTTATGTTGCTGTTGTTTTTTGTGTTATGTTTTTTTTTGTGTTTTGTTTTTTGCTGCTTTCTTGTTTTGCATGTTACACCGACTGCGTCGACGTTGGCCGCCAATTGTTGGCCGTAATTTGCAGTGATTTTCACTGCCAACCGCAGCAGAGGCGACAACAACAACAGCAACAGCAAAGACAACAGCAGTAAAAGTTTTCCAATTCCAAAAATAGTAAAAGAAAAGAAAAGTGAAAAGCCTAGAGAGTTTAGATTTATACCCCTCTCTCCCTCCCACACTCTCTTGCGCTCCCTACCCCGTTGGACAGTCAGTCATTAATTCATTTGTGCATTTTTAATGCTACCTGTCGAGAGACATGAAAAGAGATAAACGGATGTAAGAATGGATGGAGAAAGAAGCAGAAGAGAGCGCGGGAAAAGAGAAACTTGCAAGAGAAATAGTGCGAAAAATGTGGAAATGATTGAATTCTGGACAATAGAAATAATAAACAAATTAAACTAAAGTTTTAAATTTTAATTAAAGTGTTTTAAGTGCCCACAATGTAAAGCAACTTTGTTTAATCAATAAAAGTCAACCCTCTGAGAACTCCAAAGATTCTCGATAAACAAAAAACGATTCTCTAATACTACAAATACTTCAACTATACTATATATTTTATGGTTTACTGATAAGTCAGTAGCCTTTCAAAACTGATGACTTATAAATCGAAAGCTAAATGCGATATAATCTCAGCATTAATCGCGCACACGGGCTGTGCTTTATTATAGGGTATTTGTAGCTCAAGTGATTCAGCTACAACAATTTGCAATGCAAAAAAATAATCAAATAAAAAGCGAAAAACAAAGCAGAATATTTAAAAATAACAAAAGCCTTTAAAGCCAATTAAAATGAAGCAAAACTCTGAAGCGCTTTGAGCGCATGACAAAGAAGGGACAGCAACGAGTGTAGAGACATGGCGAGGGGCGACTGAAGAGTACACGAGCAGAGTGTATGTGTATGTGGATATAAAAGTGACTGATTACCGGTCAGGCACATGACACAAATGACATTGCAAACGGATGCGGAAAAAAAGTGTACAGAGAGCAGCTCAAAACTTAAAACTCGCCAGAAACTCAACTTGGCTCAGTTCCGCTCAAGTCCAGAGAGTTGAGACTGTAGGACTGGGCAAAGGGACAGGCGAGCAGTTCAAAGTTGGCTTAGAAACGGGAAAGTGGATAAATCGAACTAGGGATACGCTATCAAGAACTCCAATTTAATCATCTAAGCTTTCTTTAAAATGTATATTATATTCATAATAATTTATTGAATATATTAATTCATATAAAACTGATATTGGATATAGAAAATAACTCTGTTTAGTTAAAGAACTTTTATACTAAACTTTAAACATCTTTTGTACAAAGCAAAAAGTTTTGAATTAGCTACAAAGCCTTAAGTATTTCATCAGCTAGAGTATAATAAACTGATGCTGTTAGAAGATATATAAACTCCATAGAGCTTTAAAGTCTTGTAATTACAAATGACAATGGAAACGACTGCGACTACGACGATGACGATGAAGTTGAAGTTGACTGTGTAAATTTGTGGCAATTACACGGGGTCGAGAGAGTTGGTCTCTAGAATTGCAACAGACTGAACCGACGAACCGACGACTGAGGTGTACTGCCGAACAACCGAATGATGAATAACCGAACAAAACGAGCGAATGGCAGAACCAACAATTATATAAACTAGAGTTGCAATCAGTCAGTCAGTTCGTCAGTCAGTCCGTCTGTCATTCCGTCAGTTATTTAGGCCCGATGGCCAGTTGTCAGCCATGATGCAAGTCTAACCAACTGAAACTGAGCCAGAGTTGAAGCTAGAAAGATGAAGTATAGCAGAGGAATAGAAAAAGAGACAAGGACAGAGAGACAGAGAGAGAGAGAGAGTGAGAGGGAGAGGAAAGCAACGTCTTTGGGCATTTTGAAGTATTCGATACGACGAGAAAAATCTTTGGCTTACAAAATAATTTCAAGGTATTTAAAATGCACACAAGCCAAATCAGTTCGCAAGACTCTCGAGTAAAACAACAATAACAATAACAATAGCAGCAACAGCAACTACGAAATGTATCTTGTAGCTACAAGTTGGCAAACGAATGCGAATGCGAGTGAAACTGAACTGAACTGAAACTCAAAAAAAAATCTGAAGAAAAAAAAATAAATAAATAATGAAAAATAAAAAAATGCTGACCTCATTATTATTTTGTGTATACTACTTATGTGCAGTTTGTGTGTGCTCTCGCGGTCTTCGCTTCGTGCACCAGCTCTAATATTGCGCCCAAAACATAAAGCAAGACAAGCAGCGAGTGAGAGGGACAGTGATAGCACTACAGATGCTAGTGTATCTGACAGATACACGGAGACACTCACTCATGTATCTTTCCACACATGCAGGGCATTCGAAATGTAGCGACGAAAGCATTTGAAAGCTTCAAGCAGAACCCGGAATTGCACACAAGAGATTTATTAGATCATCCAATGATCTTTTTTTTTATCCGTCTACACATTCTTCGTTAATTAAAATTTATTTGCATTGCCGCAATCTATAAATATTCATAGCTTTTCCAACTACAAATCAATCCTAGCTGTCACAATGTATTCAATAAGTCTTATCCAGCCATCTAAGATACACAAAATACCTTGTTATCCGTTTAAGCTTTTAAATTTTTAACTGTCTAATGGGATTAAGCAATATTATTGCAAAAAACTCATCAGTTTGTAATTAAACTGTTATCCGACTGTCTTAGAGTTGTCAGAACTTATCCGAAACTGCGTATACCCCCAAAAGCTCTATAAACAAACTTATCCGCCTTTATCCTGTAGCTATAACTTTATCCTAAATCATCATAGAATGCTTGGCTGTGCCAAATCTAACACATTTCTGCATAAAGTGACTTATCCGGAGTTATCCGTCGACTGTAGGCTACACAATTTAATTGCAAATCCACAAAACAGTTGAATTTTTAATTATTTTTATCCAATTTTATCACAAAATGCCAGAAATAAATGTTCTGATGAGGTAATACCCAGTAATTTGGAGTTTAACGGTACTTACCACATGCACGCTGCTCTGCAGCTGTCCGGCTAACATCTGTGTCTGTGTCTGCTGCTGCGAATCCGGCAATTTCTTTTCAGTCTTTTTGGCCGCACGCTTGTTCTTGCTCTCGAGAAAGCGTTTCTGCAGCGCCGTTGTCTCCTGATTCTGCTGGTCGCAGACAGTGCTGAAGGTCTGCTCATACCGTGGCACACAGTCCGTCTGTCTGCGACGATAACTGTCCATACGTCGTCGCAGGCGTTCAACAATTGGTCCACGTTTCGTTGGCATTGCGTCGAGAGGTGTGTTATTGCTGTTGTTGTTGCCATTGCCGTTGGCATTGTTGTTGCCGTTGTTGTTGTTGTGGTTGCTGTTGTTGTTGCCAGCGTTTCCTGCAGACGCAACGCCGCCAGCTCCGTTGCCGCCAGCGACAAGGCCGCCGACAATTCCGCCTGTTGCTGCCAGGTTAGCATTGTAGGGCGAGTGTTGTTGTTGTTGCTGCTGCTGCTGTTGTTGTCGTTGTTGTTGCTGCTGCTGCTGCACTTGCATCTGCTGCTGCTGTTGCGCCTGTGCATTGTGTTGCAGTTGCAATTGTTGCTGCTGCTGCAAATGTATGCCCAAACTCTGCTGTTGCAAGTGTTGCTGATGCAATTGGAGATTCAATTGTTGATGTTGTTGTTGTTGCTGCTGCTGTTGTTGTTGTTGTTGCTGTTGCTGCTGGGCGACGGCGGCTGCTGCTGCTTGGCTGGCGCTCTGGAACACTGGCAGGCCGCCCGCATCCATAAATGCGTCCGTGGTGAGGCTTTTGGCTTGTTCTCGTTGCTTCGCGGCTCTCGTCCTCCGTCTGCGGCAAACGCTGACAGGCGACGAAAATGCACGAAGTAACAAGACGACAAACGGTCACCAAAATTCGTTTCTCTCAGTGTACAATTCACTTGTGTCCCCACTACTTCGATTCAATTACTAAACGTAAGTTCCTATATATATTTCTAAAGATGCAAAACAGATGAGACTCTACGTTGCTCTATGTGGCGGGATATGAGGCAAGAGGCAGCGTTGGAGCATTTTTTTGGTAGACATGTTGTAGAGTGCCTGTAAAGAAGTATAAGAAAATAAATTAAAATTCAACTTATCGAGTGTGCACTGTAGGCGCAAAAGCGTGCAAAAATCTGTCACAAATATTTTTTTTGCTTTGTTTATCAATTTCTTGATAACATATCAACAGCATTTCTCAGTAAGCCAAACTACAGTCAGAAACTATTAGCCATACTTTTACTGATCTCGCTAAATAACTAAAAAGTTTAAGTTTAATTATTTAACTGCTTTAAATATTATTAGCAACCGATTCGTGCAGCAAATCAGATTTTTTTATTCTTGGAATTTTAAGCCAACTTTGTGTGCTCTTAAAAGTTTTCTCATTTTGGATTCTGATGGATTTCCCCGTCGACAGAATTGCTGATAAGACACGGGCTTCCACATGAATCAAAAAACTATAAATAAAGGTGATACGTGCTTGGGAGCAAATAACACACACACTGCACCAAAGAAAATAAAGAAAAACTTGTGCACAAAATGCAAAATAGAGCACAAAGCTTTAAAGATAAATTATAGACGGAAAAGAGACTGATAAATTAAAAATACAAAAAAACGCATCCGAAACAAGAAATCGAGCAACAATAATAATGACGCACAACAACAACAACAACAGCAGCGGCGATAACAGCAATTACAACAAAAAACAAGAGCAAACTGATTAAAAGGAAAAGCATTTATCGCTAGCAAATCGCGAGCGTTTCGCGTGCGACTGTCGCGCGACTTAAGCAAAAGCTAAAGGTACAATAATAACAACAAGTAAGTAATACAAGATAAAAGCAAAATATTTAACTGAAAGACTGACAAAAGTTGAACTCAACTGCACGCGGTCTGTTGACTGAATGACTGAATGAATGACAAACTGACTGACGGTGGAGCTACAGCAAGTTTTTGTTGGGTCGACACGACAGCGAATATGTTGGAGTTGTGAGAGGCGGATGTGAGTGAGTGTGTGTGTGTGTGCAAGTGAGTGAGTGTGTGGCGCAAATGAGCAAACCTTTTGCAACTTATGCCTAATGTGGCACGTGAACACACAACACAACTGAGCAAGGGACAAGGCATCAAGGCAGGTATACAAGGCATGTTGTATGTAGGCAGCTAGGCAGCTTGGAGCTTGGCAGTAGGGGCAGGGCTCAGTCAAATTAAGCTGTAAACAAAACTGGTTTGCAGCAAGCGCTCTGCTGTTATTGGACCCGCCCGCCACAACAACAAGCAGCAAATGGAACTGTGGAAACGTCGCGATGCGACGCGACGTAGCGCGACTTCAATTTTACTCGCGAGTCGCTGCGACGTCAACGTCGGTTCGAGATCGAACGAGCTACTCGCGACTCTGCAATACAAACGAACGGCAGTTTGGCCGAACAATTGAATAGGCGCACAGCAACAGAACGCAGTCGACGCAGACTGACAACGACAGCGTCAAGTGTTGCGACTACAGCGAGATATGCAGCAAAGCAAGTGAGCGAGCGAGAGAGAAGAATGTACGGAGAGAGCGCACAACTGACAACAAAGCGAGCAAGCGAGCGAACGAGCGGCGAGTGCGTATAAACGAGACAGTTGTGTGTGTGTGTGTGTATCGGAGAGCGAGTATGTTGGGCAAAGAGAGAGAGAGAGTTAACGTGAGTATTGTTTACATTTGACATTGTTGTTGTTACAACCTTTGCTTGCTGCTATCGTCGCCACCCACAGGTTGGCATGGTAAAGGCAGAGAGAGCCAATCTGTGAGAGAGGAAGAGCACAGAGCACTGCAAAAAGGTCAAATTTTGAAGGCAAGCGATTTGCTTGCTGTTTTAGTCGCGCTCGCGTTTAATTAGGAAACAAAGCCAAAACGTATCTCTTTTAATTGCACATATCTGTTTATCTGTTATACGTATTGTTTATATTTATTATTGCTGATAACTGATAAATGCAATTTACAAATTAACTACAAAGTATACGTCATTTTGTAGTGGTTTATTGGTTATCAGCGATATGCCAGCACTTTGTGACGTCACGTGACGTCAATTGTTGCACAGCGAAATGTTAATCGAACTTTAAACACTTTATGTATTCGACAGAACTGCTACTGTACACTAGAGTCTAAAAATAAATCAAGAAAGGGGGCAAGACGAGCGTCAAATCATCCGATAAGAGTTTTATGAGCTCCTCTCGGATTTTAATTAAAAAGAACGACTGGCTTTTTCTTTCATTAATTTCCCAAAAAGCACTTTGCTACATAAAGCTAAGTAATCCCATTCTGGAATTTGCATTATTCTTCTTTGGCGTTGGGTAACAAAAACATAAACAACAACAACAACAACGCTAGAAGAAATCGATAACAGTCACAAAATTTCGTGCAGTAAAAATTCTGACAGTAACAACATTCGCCATGGATTTCGGTTAGGGAAGAGATTTTTACAGTAACTGTAAAAACGAAAATGAAGATAAGATTGACTTCAAACACACAGACAAACATTCACTCACACACACATACGAACGCAAAAGGCCCAATAACATCATAATGAACAGCATTGAAATCATCATTATGGCATCTTCATCATCAGCTGGCGGCATTTTCCTCATAATTATTTGTTGAACACATACAAAATAACAACAAACAAACAAGCAACAGACGTCGTGACGTCGAGAGAGAGGGAAGTGAGAGCGACAGAGAGCAAAGCATGGAGAGGGTTGCGACATCAGAATTCAGCACTGAGTGCATGCAAATGATGAATTCTTTAAGATTATTAAGATACACAATGAAATGTGCACATTAGTTAATAAAAAGATTGGAAATAAAAACCATTGATTAATTATAATTGAAATAAATAAACAAAAAAACGCATACAAAACAACGTCTATTCCACAATATATTAATTACTAAGAAACTGTATGAACCACTCTCGCATCGAGTGCCAGAAAGACGAGAGTGAGACACAGTGCGAGAGAGTAAGAGAGCGAGCAAGCAGTGTTCAGTTCTGTTAACTGAGCCGCACACTGTTAAGTAACAGTCGCCGCCGGCACAGAAATTGCAAAATCGGCGCAAATCAAAAATCGCCGGCGACGACAAAAACGCGTTCAAGCAACGACAATTCACAGTGGATAAATTTAAAGAATGCTGGTAGTAACCAAAAATCAGCCACATTATCAAGATCAAATATGCTTTCTTCACACTAATTTCATTAAATATGCGGAATTTAAACATAATTTCAATCAGCTTATGCAACGATATCGGAAGAATTTGAGATTATCGAAAATAATGCGACACTTTGCCGCATGTCATTTCGTCCACTGTGCGACGACGACTTTTTCAGGAAAACGACGGCGACTTACGTCGCGCGTCTATCGCAAAAACGAACAGGCGACCAGCGTTAGCAGTAGACATACAGTTTCGTTCTCTGCAGAACGAGAAAGAGAAATACAGCGCATGTTAATTTACTTGTGTGCGTGTGTGTGTGTGTACGTGTGTTTCTGAGTTTGAGAGTAGTGTGGCGCTCGCTCATTGTTGTTGCTGCTGCTGGCTGAACTTTTTGCCTATCTTCGCTGCCAGTCTCGGCTGCTTAAGCATGTGTGCGTGCGTGTGTGTTTGTTTGTGTGCGAGTGTGTGCTTGATTGCCAGTATGTGTTTCGCTCTGTCTGCATTTGTTTTTGCCTTATGTTTTGAGCAGCAGCAATAGCAACAACAACAACACCAATACAAATTTGAATTGTTTTTGTGTTTTTAGTGCCCTTGCAGAGGCAGTGGCTGTATGGCTGTAGCTGAGAGAGAGACTGAGACGGTGGCAGAGGTAACGACAGTGCTGCTGCCATATAACATTTGTACTGTTTGTAAGCATTACTCTTAACGCCTTGAAGGAGTGTTGTGGACTCACATAAATATGTTATGTACAAAATAAATTACAGATAATAAATAATTCAATTACAATTTACACTCGAACCTGAACGACGCAAAACAAAAATTAAATAAACAGCGAGTACATAAAAATGTATTTACGTATTGGCTGTTTTGAACTTCCTCATAACAAATTGTATTTTAAAATAATGACAGACTCCACTTAATCGACGCTTGACTGTATTTTAGTAAAATCCAAAGTGTAATCTTGAGAATACAAACACTACATCGACATCGACATCGTCATTATTTTCGTATCAGATTTTCATGCGATTCCCGTTGCTTAAAGCATTGTGTTTGTGGCACAATCGCAATGGGTTAACAGCGTCGCGTAATGGCGTCGGAAAACGCGCGCGATTTTACTCGCGCCCCAACTGTGAGTCTGGGTTCTCTGGCTCCATGTGTGTTGTTTGCAGCAACGCAAAGTAGTGGTACTTTGAGGGGGCTTTCCTAGCTGAAAGTCAAGCAGAATCCATGCGCTGCAATGCTGTTGGCCCATTAGAAAACGACGCCAAACAAAATGGTGCCGTCGACGCGACCGATGCCGGCGCATTGTGGCAACGGTAATAGTGAGCGACGATGGCGACGGCGACAACGACAACGACAACGACGACCGACAAAAAGTCAATTTTATCGGAATATAACAGGCAAGAAGCAAATGGCATAAAGCGGCAAAAAAAACAGTGCGCAGGAAAAGCGTGTGGCAAAAGTATGGAAAATGGCTGGAAAATGCATGCCACATGAGTTACAGCACAACATCTGTGCGCCTAATCCAAATTGCGAGAAAGATCCGCTTTTAGAGCTAGTTCGGCGGTACTCACAGCTCACATAGCTCACCAGCTCCATACAGTTCGCAAAGAAATGAACCGACCAATCAGACACTCAACACGCAAACACACACAGACACAAACGCACGCACGCTGAGAGAGCGTGAGAGAGAGAGAGAGCGAATGGGTGAGAGCAGAGAAAGAGTCGTGAGAGTAAAGCTCCACACGACATGCAATTGCAATGGGCGCGTGGTGGGTGGTGAACATAGCAGCGAGTGGGGAGATGAGCACTGTACGCTTGATTGCCAGAGTGTGAGTGAAGAAGGAAGAGATTGAGTAAGGTGTAAAGAGTCTTACCGCAGCCTCTCCTGTTATCTAGCACAGCAATTAGCTTAATTGTCTCTGATGCTATTGCTGTACTCCTGCG
The DNA here is from genome assembly GCA_018152125.1 of Drosophila dunni. NCBI lineage: Eukaryota > Metazoa > Arthropoda > Insecta > Diptera > Drosophilidae > Drosophila > Drosophila dunni. The sequence continues at coordinate 7,132,273 of JAECXC010000339.1, read as the reverse complement.
AGGGCTGTTTGTACACTTACTTTTAAGCAAAGCAAATGAATCGAAATAGATTTAAATAATAATAGCGAGTAAATTGTTCTAACAATATATAAAAATTAACGAAAAATAAAATTTAAGTAAGAAAATTAACACATAATGCTAGATACCAGCAATCAATAATGCAAACAACCCTCGCAAATTGTTCTCAAGAGCTCATTTTGGCCCGGGTGTTGCAGCATTTTCCACATGCCGCATGGTGTTGCAACTTACCCCTTGTTAGTGGCTGGACTGCAGGGCTGAGGACTTTGTGGGTGGTGTAGGGGATGCCACAGAGTGTTGGCTTCTTCTTATCAGCAAACACAGTTTTCTGTGCAATCACAATTAAATTGTTAGCCAGAGGCAGTTGTTGCCATTCCAATTGGACTGCAAAATGGCCATAAGTGTGGCAGTGTTGGCTATAAAAAATAAGTAAAAGACGAAAACAAAATAGGCGATTAGGTGAAAATGTCAACTGTATATAGAGAGTATGCAGTGTTGGATAACATCACAATGTATACGATAATTTGGCAATGGAATAAGTTGAATCACTTCAAAGCGTGTAAAACTGTTATGGGATTCTTAAGATGCCCGATAAATACTTGGGAACTTTGCAGTTTTGGCTCTTGGAAAAACCAACCAAAATTGTTAGAAATAAAATGATTATTTTCTTTGTTTAAAGTTCAAGGCTTTGATTTAAACTGAAGGGCAAAGAATTTTAATAATTTAATCTTACAATGATTCATATATTTTTCTGCTAATCATTTTTATAAATTCCATGAAGTGGAAGACATAAGTAGCTACAGAAAAGTCTTGAATTAAAAATTTAAGCAAAAATACTTAAGTAAACCATTAAAAACTAAAACTAGGTAAGTCATTTGCTTGTGCTATTTATAGCAACGAAAGCATCTGCTGCACTACCTTGAGAATCGCCTAGAGCGGCGCTAATGCTTTGGTTCACACGCGAGTTTTGTGATCAGTAACCGCAAAATGGAAAAAGCCCCACAAGTATGTGAAAAGAGTGTTGTATATTCGAAAATGCAAATTGTTAGCGACATGATGGCTCCAACTCTCTGGGCCAGCTGCAACATCCAGTGGCAGCAGCAGCAGCAGCCGCAGCAACAACAACAGGTTCATGCAACAAATGTGAGGCAGCAGCGACAACTTGCAAAACAGATGTCAGTCTGGAGCGCTTTTGTGGCGTTCACATGTGTGGCGCAAAAAGAAAAAGACAAAAACAAAATAAGTAAAAGAAAAAGAGAGAAGAAAAAACAGCTGCAACATGCAGCAGCAACATTTTGTTGGGCTTGCTGCGGCTGCCTTTGCCTTGTGCAACAACCTCTTGTGCTGCTGCAACATTGCAGAGGGCGCCACTGTTGTTGTTTCGTGCCACCAGCGATGCGGCGCACAGCAAACGGCAACACGGGTAACGCTCCGAGTCCGGGATATAAAACAAAATACAGCCTGGAAAATTCGCCAACAAACAAGAAACAGCAAAACAGAGAAAAACCGGTTCAAAAGCAGCAACAGCAACAGCAACAACAAAAGGCATAAAGAAACTAGCGCAAAAAGTAGACAAAAGTGGCCAACACTCTTGGACCACTTGTGAAGCCAACTTGGACTTATTTCAGCCGACGTTATCGATGTGTTGTTGTTGCTTCTGTTGTTGCTGTTGTAATTGTGGATGTCGTCTCCATTAGCGTTTTCTCCCGTTTGCTGTGCTCCCTTCTTCGCTCAGGCGCCCAGCAACAGCAGCAACAACAGCAAACAGAAAAAGCCGCAAATGTTCGCAACGGAATTATCCCCAGTGTGTGATTGCCAGTTTAAGTTTTCGCTTTATTGTTTACAATAAATACAACTACAGTCAAACTTCGCTAGCTTGAACAGCAACAAGAAATTCACTTACAGCGACAGCAACAAAAGCTTTTTAGCTAAATGTTAACTTCATTTTCTTGGGTGTTGATTAAAGAAGTTTACTGCAATTAAGTTTGAGAAACGGTTTTATTGGAACTTAGTAGATTTGGCTTGGAAAAAGTTTTACTGCTATTTTAAGACTTGGAATTTAGGGAGTTAAGGGAACTTATGTAAAAAATGCTATTGGTGGGAGTTATGGGTAGAATAACATAGAAATCTAGAATATTTATGTATATATTATGCTATATAGAATTTTCCAATAAATGATAAATAGAACAAAACTTTCTTTTGCCCATTTAAGATACTAAAGTATTAATGTAATTTAGAATTCTATCTTAAGCTCGGTTAAATCATCCAAAATCACTTTCTGCACATCGTTTGCTGTGATTTAATCACGTGCCATTCTATTTCTATATATTTCTATTGAATAAACCCTATTGCATATATTTTTATTGAATAAACCTCAGAGGTTATCAGTACGGAGTAATATTGCCTTGAGATTATAAAAATTTCGTAATGAAATTGTATGTAAGTCACAACAGTGAATTCATAAACTATTTTTTAACAGTTATTTGAAACTGAATAGACCTTTGACTACAAAGCAGTGTAGTCAATAAAGTGTTAGTAAATATTAAAAAAACTGAGCGGTAAATTTAAAATAAATCAAAACCTTTCCATTGAACTAAAAATGAAGTGCCCTACAAACTCCCACTCATAAAAAATACCACATATAGTGTTACAAAAGTGCTCCAACTTGATCCTACTTTTCAATGAATAACAAGTGTTTATTAACACAATAAATAAGTGTTGAGCAAACGCTAAATTCAAAAGAAATACATTTCCAACTCCACTTTCAATGGAAGTACTTTAATAATTGTCATTTAGCAGCTGAAATCGAACCAAATGAATAACGTCATCCCCAGCGCTGAAACTAGGGGTAAAACTTAGTATCTAAAAATAGCGTCAGTTTCGGAGTGGATGCAATGACATTAATGTGCAGAAATAGAAAATTAATTAAAGTTAACCGAGTCCTTACAACGCCTGAACGAGGCGCACTCTCAACCGAGCATTTACTTATTATTATCCCTTTTATTTTTCGGGGAAAAGTCACCCCTGAACGCATGTGTGTGTGTGCAAGAGTGGTGTGTATCTGTAGCTGTAGTAGGTATGTATCTGTGTATCTGTGGCCGCTTGTGCGCGCCTTTTGGGTAGATACAAACACTGCATCGAGTGGTTGGCCATATAATAAAATGTTGTAGAACATGCGTTAAACGGCACGCAGCTGCGCCTACCCGCTTCGCATCATAGTAATGGGAATGGGTATGGTAACGGGTATGTCCATTGGGTGGTAATAACAAAGAAGAAGCCCAAGAAGTCGCTGCCACAAAATATTTTACAACACTTCACAGACATTTCCATGCTTCGCTCTGCTGGGCCCACTGTGCTGCTATTGCGAGGGCAGTTTCAAGTTTGTCACTTGTGTCCAGTTTGCAAATCCATCACATTAATGACCGTGACTTTTATTTTAAGGGGTATGCTGGGAGGTAAGACACCTTAAGACCGTTTAATGGCTAAACATCTGCTCAACTGTGACTATTTTGCTGCCGTTAAATATTAAGTAGTAGACTTTAAGTTACCCTACATATTTAGACAAAAATATAATATATTCCTTTTACTTATATTAGTATTAGTATTTTTTTTAGTATTTTTTAAGGATTTTTAGTATTTTTTAGTATTTTTTAATATTTTTAGTATTTTTTAGTATTTATTAAGTATTTGTTGTGTGAATTAAGTTAATATTTATCTTAAGTTGCGTCTTAGTTTGTAGAGATATTTGTATTTGTTGTGTGAATTATGTGCTGCGAGTGTTTTTAGTATGTTTATAGTGTTTTGTTAGTATTTTTTTAGTATTTTTTAAGGATTTTTCAGTATTTTTAGTATTTTTTAGTATTTATTAGTATTTTTTAGTACTTATTAAGTATTTGTTGTGTGAATTATGTGCTCCGAGTGTTTTTAGTATGTTTATAGTATTTTGTTAGTATTTATTTAGTATTTTTTTTTAAGGATTTTTCAGTATTTTTTAGTATTTATAAAGCATCTGTTGTGTGAATTATGTGCTACGAGTGTTTTTTATTTTGTTAGTATTTATTTAGTATTTTTTAAGGATTTTTCAGTATTTTTAGTATTTTTTAGTATTTATTAGTATTTTTTTTTATTTTTTAGAATTTATTAAGTATTTGTTGTGTGAATTAAGTTAATATTTATTTTAAGTTGCGTCTAGTTTGATACAGTTAAGTTTTAAGACACACAAAAATAATTTTTTTAACCTTTCCATACTTTATTATCTGATGTATACCCTGTAATTATCAGTATTGCATAAATTCTAAGGTAAGCTCTAAGTACAACTCTGTAATGCTTAAAGAAAATTGTATAAAATTAAATACCAGATTTAATACCACCATAAAATGACTGAAAATAATTTTACGCATCTTTAGACCACAATAAATGTGACATAATCTTAGTTTTTGTGTAATTCTTTTTGCAGAAAAAAGCTGATACCATATTTAAAGCTCAGCTGAGCTTAACTCTTAATTTGCGGTTAAAACTTTACAGTTTTCAGAATAAAATCTAAGCCAATGAATTAATTAAAAAGTCAACTTAATTTTATTGTAATTCTATAATGCGAAAAGCGAGTCTTAAGTGAAAGTTTATGTAACTTTGAATAAAAGAATTTTTATCGTATTTTTTTCTATTTTTCTTTAATTCCAAGAGCTCCACACACGCTTCAAGCTAAGCTGTATTCTAGCTAGTTTAGCTATGGCTTTTTGTGTATTTGTTTCTTATTTTTTTTTTAATTTTAATGTGTTGTGGTTTGAACAATTAAAAGCAACAATAACAACAAAGAGAGTGTCATAAGTTAGCAAGTTGTTGAGGCGACATTTGGTGCTTTGTTGTTGCCATGCTACGAATTTGTTGTTGTTGTTGTTGTTCAAGTTGTTTGAGTTGTTGTTGCTATTTGTCGTTTTCATGGCTCCGTCGACGTCACGTGTAGCTCATAAATATTTAAACGAACAGAGACAGAGACGCTTGAGTGATAAAAGGGGGGCACTGAGAGGGGCGAAGCGAAACGTTTTTGGACTGAACGCCGTCTGACGTTGGGTTTTATAGTTTTTCGCGTTCTCTCTTTCTGTGTGTTAATTTAGCAAAAAGCATTGCGAAATGACTCGCAATTTTAGACTTCATTACAAGCGCTTTGGGGTGGAACTGAAACTGGAATTGGAATTGGAACTGCTAAAATTCATTTCTAGATAATATGCAGAGAACGAGAAAGTTTTCCATATGACAGTAACAAGCGAAAAGCAAGACAAAAGCAGCTGAGATACACACACCTGCCTGCCTACCTTAACGTAGGCATATTTACATAAACACACACACACAGTCAGGCACACAGACTGTCTAAGGACTGTCTGCAAGTATCGCACTTTTGTACAGGTTTTCAGGTCCTTTATCCACACCACAAAAATATACAAAATAAACCGGATTTTCTTTAGAATTTTATGGAAATTTCTGTGCCCAAAACTGACAGCAATTATTTGCGATTAAACAAAAATTCAAAATACTTTTTTTCAAAGGCAAATCATGTCTGAAAAGTTTGCTAAATTATTGAAAAATCATGTTAATTATAAATTGTATAAGTCTTGTTTGTACAACAATTTTAAGCTGCTAAAAAAACTGTCTGCTCTAGGTAGAATAGCTTTAAAAAGTCTACGACACAGACACCTGTGTGCCAAGGTACTTAACGCCCGCTGAAATACAGCTAGTAAACAAATTTTCCTTTAGTTCAAACTAACTTTCAATATATAAATTTTAATAAAGTATTGGCCCAGTTCTAGCTAGTTATAGCTATTTTGTTATTGATTGGTTAAGGCAAATCGTAGTTCCAGTTCAAGCGCATCATAATTGTGGTGCTAATCAGCACTAATTATATAAATATGTAGTTATCTATCTGCGAAGTATATATATGTATATACTGTGGTGTGTGTGTGTGTGTGCTCTATCAAATGTCTCGTGCCATACGATTCCACACTTGGCTCCAGTTAATTTGACGTTTTGTTGTTGTTTATATAGATGCTTGCAAGTTGTTGTTGTTGTTGTTTTTATGGATCCAAAACTTGATTAACATTAATTAATCCATGCTACGAGTTGCGTTTATTTGTACAAATGACTAAACGAGACGATTGAATGACAGGCCCCAAATGTCCGTCCGTTTTGTCTATCTGCCAGCCGGAAATGCGCACACACACACACATACACTTGGGCAATTGTAATACACACACACACACACACACACACACGCTAAGATAGTGTATGTGTGTGTGCAGCTACACCCATGGCAATGTTTGACCCAGTAATTTACGCATGTTTAGCAGCAGTGCAGTTAATAAAGCTAATTAATGGACTGCACTGCAGCTCATCATCATTGGGGCTTTGCCTACAAATGTATCTCTCAGATACATTTGAAGTAAAGACTTTAGTTGTCTGCAGACAACGGAGGCAAGTCATATCTGCCGCTGAAAACGGGCCTAGGTGCCCAGGGCCAACCTGTTTGTTGTTTGTGTACACAACAAAGCAATTTCATGGAAAATATTTTTAGTAGTTGCTGCAACAACAATAATAACAACAACAAAAACAACAACAGCAACAACAACCACCGAGAGAAAATTAAACGCAGTCCAAGACGGCCACAAATGAAGCGAGTAAACGACCAAATGACCGAACCCGCCCTTCGCCTTCCCCTTCCCCATACCCTTCCGCTCTAAACAGAGCCGCATAATGCACGAAAAATACAACAACAGCGAGCAGAAGCCGCACAAAACGCGTTGAGCGACAGCAACAACTACATAAAAGAAAAAAAAACGCATTCTGAGCACAGCGTGGGAGTCTGTTAACAGCTGTACAACACAACGCAACAACACGACGCTCTATCTCTGCTATGCTCTCTTTTCGCTCTCCCACACACACACACACACACACACACATGCCCTCTCAAATGCTCTCTCAGCGACTGTTGCGCTGGGCACGTAACAACATCCCTGCAGATGCGTCACACGTTGTCAGCAACGACGTCGGCGACAGCGACTTCGGCTGCTGCTGCTGCCTTTTTGTCACAGGTCGTTGCACTGCCGATATACTCAAACACACACACACACATGCACGTAGACTTTAGTGTGTGCTGCCCGTGTGCAGTGACACATGCAGGCCACGGCACGACGTCGACGTCGACTGCAAATGGACGATGAACGTTGGACATTGAAGCGCTCATCGGCCATCAGGAACATTGTTGCTGGCTTCGCTCTCTTTGGTTCTTCCTCTCTCCCACCTCTTACTCTCTGCACTTGCATACACATGCATGTATTTGTGTAGCTGCCGGCTCACCGGCTCCGGCTTCCCTATGCAGATATTTATTTTGTTGTTTTGCCCTCTCTCACACTATGCTCTCCCTTAACCCCCCGTCCCACTCCTGGCAGTCTAAGGAAGTGTATGCTCTCTAAGTAACCGTAACATGTTTATGCTATGCTAAAGTTGTAGATACACGGATAAAGTAATGCCCATTAGCAAATGCTTCTGTCTTCATCATGTCTATCAACAACATCTACAGTTACTCGTATAAGAACTATAAAACTCGTTACTTTACAGCACGACTTACTAGGCTTTCATAAATTATGGCAATACTCTGTAAATATAATGTTAATTTTAGCATTTGTAATAATGTTATATTCTTAAATAACAGAGTGGGTTCCTTAACGTAGTTCTTAAAATGGGATTAACATAGAATAAACATTAGCAGATCTGTCAAAATCAGTACAGAAAACTGTAAAAGTTATAAGAGCTACAGGGCTTTGAAAATACGTTTATATAGAGTGGAATAAACTAAAATTGAAATCAAGTTAATTTTTAAAAATGTAGAGTGTAATAATTAATTTTATTTACATTATCTGTTATTCTATTTCGAGGTCTTTTCAATTAATTTTGTAATCAGAAAATTTGTTTTTTCTTTGACTCTGAACTTTAACCCGTCGACCAAATTAACATACAAAAAATGTTGTGCAAATTTCGAAATTTTCAAGCGTAGAATAGTTCCCCATCAAGTATACAAATACATTATGTATGTATTGGTGTATTTCGAGTAAATATGTAAAACATCTTATCGCTTATTATGTATTTGAGTTTATTTTTCATGTTTTACAGATTAAAGTTCCACTTTGATTGCTTGGCTAATATAAACAAAAGGGAATGGCATAAAGAATGAAAAGAAAACATTCCATCTAAATATGGTAATGCCCCAAGTGGACATCCTGGGGTATGTACACACACCCATACATACATATATACTCCTCCACTTGTATATATCCTTTATCCACTGTTGCTTGATTTAATAAATATATATACATAAAAATGCCCAATTAAAACAAACGATGAGTGGAATCAGTTGGTTGAGTTACGGTTCTGGTATTTTGGAGCGCGCCAAACCAAATTCAAGTGCTGCAATCCAAGCAGCAATAACAACAACAACAACAATAACAACTTCAATAACATTGGGAAGGAGAACACGAAAATATGCTCAAGTGGCACGGCGAGCATAAAAATTTGTGTATCTGTATATCGTAGCATAAAAGAAAAGCGTTCAAATGAACTTTTGGTATACCCTGTAGCATTTAGTTGGCCCTATGGGGTATGCGGGCGTTTAGGCAATGGTTTTAGGTAAAAAGAAAGGAAGCTCAGTTCGTTTTGTCTAGAAATGTTTCTCTAGTTGGAAGGTAGATAAAATTAAATATTTGCCTTTGTATTATAATGTATAATGTAAGTCTGTTAGAAAACATTGTGGTTTTAAACGTTGTCTTCATTTAATATTTTCTGTTTAAATTGTAATATTAATTTAAATATTCATATAATTTTCAATATATGTACGTATCTCTTTGTAGAAATATTACCAATAAGCTATTTATTTATTTTCTTGAAGTATTTAGTATTATCTTTATTTATAGTATGTTTAATATTGGTATCTTTATCCCCTCCTTTTCAGTAATTACATTCAGTTTATCATCTACCGCCGTTAGTTCCTTTCTTTAGATACACTTCTATACCATTTTTTTGTATCGATCTCAATTATCGCTTTTAAATATTAATTAAAATTTTCTAATTGGTTATCTATTTTAAAATGTAATATTTAGTTTTCCCTATAATTACTTTTTAAACGTTTCCTATATTTATTTACTGTACTTTCCTTTTATATAGCTATTACAGGGTATGCCCAACTCTGGCCAACTGAGCTTTTTTAGCGTTCTTACTTGTTTTGTTTTATATTTTTTACGTTGTACGTGGCACAAGTGCGGTCGCATGCTTAAGCACACACTAACACACACACACATACACTGGCACACCAATACACATACAGTACACTAGCCGTACACCGTCAGAAACGTGTTGAGTGGCTCCACCAAACAAGTCGCTTTGTCTTCGCCTCCCTCTCGCTCAATTTCCCTAACTCCATCTCTCTCCCACACTCCCCTTTCTATCGCTTACTCTCTCTCTCTCTCTCTCTGCCTCTTCTCTATCTTTCTCGAATCTTTGGTGGGCTCTGGCAAACTCTGCTCTATCTTTGCAAAAAATATTTGCGACTACGCTTGGGTCAGCGCACGTCCGATGCTGAGAGTGACCTCTACAGTCTCCTACACCCCCTACCCACCGCTTTTCAACCCTGTCCACCACCTAGGTCACTTTGTTTTCCATACAATTTGATTTACAAATTCCCAACACAAGTGAATTTTTAAAGCCATGAATAAAAGGACAACAGATCAGAGTTCTATAGCATAATCCCATCATCGGCTGGGATTGAACAATGATTGAATGATGATACTTAATTCAGTTTCATTTTCCAGTTACGAGTTACGAGTTGAAAATTGAAATTTTAAGTTTTGCGGCAAAACTCGGTAAAAAATGATTAATGCAGCGTCAACGTGCGAACAATGATTGATTAATTAACGTTGACAACCAAAAAGGAGTAAAAAGCGCCGACAAACACACACACACAGAGGTACACACACACACCGTTTATTATAGTCGTTGTTTATTTGCTGTCCAGTTTCGGGGCGACTTTTATAAATTGACTCCCATTTTCGTTGCATTCGATTTTCCCACATCTTTCAACCTGAAGCCGCTGTTGTTGTTGTTGTTTTCTGTTATACCCTACAATCATTTTCCAATGAAATGTGTCATGAGGTGTGCTTGTGTGTGTGTGCATGTGTCTATGTGTGTGGCCTTGATTGATTTCGACAGATTTTTGAGGCATAAAAAAAGATTGTTTGCTTTGTTTTGTTGCTTCTCTTTGCTCTTTGCTAAACTGGAAACTGTGTAACAAAGGTGTGTGCCCAATTAATATACTCGACAGTTATCGAATAGTTATCGAATAATGTCTTGCAGCTGAAGGATAAGCTAGAACATTGGTGGAGCAGGAATATCAGAAAGGTTTGCTGATAGAGCAAGAAAGTTGAAAACCTTTAAGAAAAGGATTTCGAAAGGAGCACGGCAGCATATGAAGAAGGAAGCGAACTGGGAAGGAAGAAAGGGTAAGAATCGAAGTGGAGGAAGACAAGAGGGTTTGAATTGAAACCTTTGTGACAGACTGTAAAACGTTTACGAAGATGAGAGCCAGAGAAAAATAGAAAATTAAATCGATTTAGGCAGCTAAAAACAATAAGGAAAAGGGCGGCACTAAGGAGTGTTTCTTAGTAGCTGGATAAATCAGAAGTAAAGCTCATAAATAGTATGAATTAAAGAAGAACTACAATTTATATAGACAAATGTCTCTACTAAGAAATTATTTCATTAAAATTTTAGTTAATTCTAAATACCAAAATTTTCCCGTTTAATTACGGCTGCATTTCCGTAGAGTTTTTCAAATTTTTCCAATTGCAACACAGTCGAATTCAACGAGCAACGACCGGCGACTCCCCCGCTCCAAATTCCATAGCGCCCCACCACCCGCTCTGCGCCCTACCCCTCTTACCATGTCTCAAACAATGGGCGGCCATTCATCTTTACGTAATTTCAATAAAGAGAAAAACAACAACAATAAACACAGAAAACAATGTTTGAAACAAAGCAGAAAAAAGTGAAAGTCTAACTGGCGCAGGTCGAGAAAGAGAGAAAGACAGAGCGAGTGGAAGAGAGATGGAGATATAGAAATACTTATGGAGCACACGAAAAGTCCCTAGCAAAAATGAAAAATAAAAAACAAACTAATAATAAAATCAAAGATAATTACTATGCATCTGCAAAGGCAAGCAAACAACAACAGCAGCAGCAACAACAATAACAACAACAACCACACGAGTCGAGTCCATAAAATTAATGAATGAATATAAAAATCTTGAGCGTATCTCCCTCTACCTCCACCTCCCACCACCCCCGCACTCTTACCCCTTTGGCAGCTACCAACAAAATGTATCTGAACTTTTGCTACAATTGTTGGCAGTTGCCTTAAACCAGTTTCAAGTCTGACTTTGTCGAGCAAATTTCAAATCAATAAAAATGTGCAGGAAATTCGATTTAACAGAACGTTTTTATTTTGATTTTTAATTTTATTTGCTTTTATTTTATTTTGTGGTTTTTTTTTGTCATTTAGCAAAAGATTTGAATAATTCTTACATAAAGTCAAACAATGAACGCACATTTCTGTCAACTTAAAAGTTGTAGAAATACACTTACTTTTCACTTTTATTTTAGTTTGTTTAGAAGCTAAAATTTCAATATTATTTTAGGCTAAACTGGTAGTCAAAATAAATCATTATATTTATATAAATTGATTTATATACCACTATATAGTTATTAATCCATAAATAAATAAAATACTTCTATTAAATTAAATTTATTATGAAATTTAAATAATATTCCCATTGAATTAAATTTATAAACATAAAATATGAATGAGTAGATGAGACTAATTTAAATTTATGCTTATGAAATATATCAGTAAATCCATCAAACTTAATTTTCAATGCATAAGCTGAATTAATAGATATGCTCTAATATTATTATTATTTATTTTAATAAAATTTTATTCTCTTCTATACTAATAGAAGTTACAAAAACTATTCATTTCCCTTTTTAAAAACGGAAATGCTTTTCAAAAAGCTCAACTTATTCACACATAACTAAAAAAGTCCCAATTTTTATACTGCATATAAATCTTTGCCGTTGTCTAAAAAAACCGCAGAACTCTTACAAAGTTAGTGTATCTTTTTGTATCATAATAAATAAGCTTTGTAAAATTCCCACGCTAAAAAAAAGCTTAAAAAACTCACTGCCTGACGACTTAAAAAGCGCAGTTAACTTTGCTATCAGCTAACTATAAATTATTATATATAAATTAGTATAGATTAGATGGTTGTGGAGCATGTATCTTGAGAGGGAATGTGTCTCATAAGCCCCACGCTAACATGCCTCATTTGGGGGCACCTTTGGTAGGACTTGGACCATTGCACATTTAACGGGCCGTGCAAAAAACTAATATATACTATATATATGTGCGACATATCTTTATTTTGTTGTTGTTGTATGTAGGTTTGCTGCAGACATATCTCGTCAGCTACAAATGTATCTGACAGATACGCGTGCCGTTGCCACAGTTTGCCAGCGTCTGCGATGTGTGTTTCTAAATCGTTTCTCAAATCTTCTAAGATACACACTCGCACACACACACGCGTACACTCTAATACACTCTCACATAGCGCAAGCGAGTTTCTTTATGCTGTTCGTCCGTCTGTCTATCTATATATCGCACTGTAGGTACGTAGATACATATGTATATTTATACACAAACACACACACACACGTATGACTGTGTGTGTAGCTCTGTGCGCCCAACTGATTTATATTAACCGAAAAAATGTACAGAGCAAATGCTGCTGTTGCTGCTGCTTCTGTCGCTGCCGCTGCCAACGCTGGCGTCGGCGCAACGCACGTTTGATGTTGTAGATACTTTGGTTGTTGTTGTTGTTGCTGCTGCTACTGGCCAACCAAGTGCGAGTGTATCTCGGGTCTCGACAACGGCAACGGCAACGACAACGACAACGACGTCGGCGACGACGCCACTCAGCACGTTCATTATGGCATTTTGTCAGATACAAAATTCAGATTCTCGGGCGCTCGTCTTTGCATATGTGTCTGTGTGTGTGTGTGTGTGTGTGTGTGTGTGCTTGCGTGCGCGTATCTGTGTGCTGCTTGGTGCGGCTGCTGCTGCTGTGGTTTGTTGCGCGATAAGCATACGGATATGTCAGTTAATTATTTGTTTATATTTTTCCTTTTTATACTTTTTTTAGCTGCCATTTTTTATTTTATTTTATACAGCTGTCTGTAGGTGTGTGAGTGTGCGTGTGTGTTGGTTTGTTATACATTGTGCATGTAAATGTAAGTATATGAATTTCTTGTCGCATAGGGTATGCACTTCTATTGGATACTCTGTACTCCTATTTAATAGTAGCCCAACTCTGTTCATTTTATTGTCTTGTTCACATTTCTTTAAAGTATCTGAAGAATTTAAGAATAAATTTAGGGTCTGCTAAGCTTACAGGGTATCTATAAAACCTGATAAATTGCTTAAAAGCGTTTGGCATATTATAAGGGCTGATTGTACCCTCAGAATCTTATAGTTTTATACCAAGTATAAGTAGTTTAAATATTTAATTGACTTCTTTTTAATTGTAAATAAATAAATGACTAATTTATAACAGAATTTATCAATTTACTTAAGGAGTTTCATATTATTAAATGATTAATTAATAAGAATTAAAGAAATTTTCATTTATAAATTATTTTCAGTACACAAAATAGTAGCAATTAAGATTCAGTTTATAAGCCATTCGATTTTTTTTTTTATTTAAAACCCATTTAACCCCTTAAATATGTAAGTGCAGTTTTGAAGAAGTTATAAAGGTTTAAAACTAAATCTGGCGACAGCTAAAAGCCACATTTCAACTAATTACTTAGTCTGTGTTATGTAAAATATTTTAAATATTTTATTATTTATTTATAAATACTTTTTTTTGCTGTATTACGGTAAAGGAAGTTTCTAACGAATGCGCACTGTACCGCACAATATTGTTGTCCAAAAAGCTTTTAACCCTTTTGACTTAATTGGCTTAGAGAAAATATGAAATATTTGGAAGCAATTTAATTTGATGTTGCACATGTTGTAGCTGGCAAGTAGCAAGTGGCAAGTGCAGCTGCAACTGTTGCCGCTGTTGCCGTGGCAGCAACGAAACAGGCGACTAGAAAGAAAGCGCAAGCAAAAGCTCCACACACACACACACACAGCTTGGGGGAAAATTGACGATGACGATGATGAGGAAAGCCACAAACCGGTGTCGGTTGGGGGTAAATGAAAGGGGGGCAACAACAATTGTTGTTTGTCTCTTTTTGCATTCAGTTTCGTGCAAAATTTGTGTGAGTGCAACATGCAGCACGTCAGTCAGTTGGTTGCAAGCAGAGCTGAGCGCCTGCTACATTGCCCAGGCCAAACACCTGGAATGGGGCATACGAATTCGGGATAAGCAAAACGGAACCCGAAACGAAGCGATCGAAGAGGACGTAGAGCAAGAAGGGGCCGAGGGAGTAGAGGCAGCAGACGGAGTAGAGTACAAGATTAAGCAGACGTGTGTTTTAAGGGCTGTCTTCATCATGATGTTGTTTGTTGTTATGACTGTTGTTGAGGGGATGTTTCGTTGCGCGAGGGTTCACTGTCCCAAAACTGTGGGAGCAGCTACAGCAGCGTCGGTGGCAGCAGCAGCAGCGGAGGCGGACAGCGACTGCGACCGTAAAGCTTTGCGAAACCTGTTTGCTCACTCGGCAGCGGCAGCGGCAGAGGGCAGCGAGCAGCAGCAGAGCGACAAACAGCAAGCAGCAGCATTGACCTCAACTGAGTCAACGACAAAATATGCCAGTTTCAGTCCAGGCCTCAGGGATCAGGCAATCGAAATAATGCAGAACATGGTGCGAAATATTTAATACAGAAATGCCTTTTGGCCCAAAAGGCTGCTGCCAGTTGTTGTTGTTGTTGTTGTTGTTGTCCGTTGTTGTTGCAACTGCAACTGAAACCTGTTTGAAGCAAACACGGCATTCAACTATTTCGCTGTCTTGCATCTCTTTGTAGCCCACCTACATTTTTTTGGTATTGTTTCTTCTTTTTTGTATATTTTTTGGGCTTAGACATCTTTAAGCCACTAAGCTGGCGGACTATCTGTTGGCTTAATTGGGTCATTCACTTGCTCGACTAAGCACACACACACACACACCATAGACACATGAAACTTTTGAGCTACAGCAACTTCCGGTACAAGAGGCAAAGAGAGAGAGAGAGAGAGCGAGAGAGTTAAAGAGAGTACACTAGGTAGTAAGACACACAGTAAGATAGAGCGAACCAGAGCGCGTTAGAAAGAAAGGGAGAGAGAGTAGAGACCTGAGTTGAATTCAAAATCAAATCTTTGATCTGTAAATATTTGTATGAAAAGGCTTAGTTCCAGTTAACTTGTAAAATTAATGCTAAACAGCAAGATAAATAATATTTAAATAAGTTACTTGTAAAATAAGCAAGTTAAGCTGATTTGCCTAATACTTAAACAAACAATTGTTGCTAATTTGTTAGAAATACTATTTAAATTTATTTCATTTATTATTTTATATATCATTGAACCCTAAATTCAATCAGAATTCCCTACAATTATCTGCTCAATAACCTCTGAATACTTGTATAAAGCAATTTTATTAATTATTTAATTTCTCAATACATAACATTCTTGTAATTAATCAAATATATTTAAACAGCTTAGCTTGATTGATTTGCAATTAATCAGTTGCTGCTAAACGCACTTTCTAACACTCTTCCAGCCTCACACACACTCTCTCTCAAACTCTCCCTGCTAGCAAAAAGGATCGAACAAGGACTGTGCACACAACAGCAGCAGCTTCAGACAAACTGAGAGACCGCGTCAGAGAGCGAGAGAGAGAGAGGAACGGGGAGAGCAGCAAGGCAAATAAAATGTTAGCCTAACCGAAGCCACAGTAAAAACTCAACCGACAACTTTTCGACTCAGCAAATGCTGCCAGCCAGCGGCGACGCCGACATCGACAGCGGCAGCGACGGCGACTGCGACAGCAGCACATCCATCATTCGCAGCCAGTGTGCAATGCCAGCTAAAAACTCTAAAGAAAATCCAGGCAATTGTTTCTAGAGAGCAACAACAACAACAACAAAGTGCAATTGCTGTTTCGCAAGCTGCGATTTGCTCTGTTACGAGGGTTGTCACAAAGGTTTATCAAGTTAATACTCAAAATCGATAATGTAAAGACTTAATAAACTAGGCACAGGGGTGGTCTCAAAGGTTTACAATTAGTCATTTATAAAATAAATAAACATTAGATAAATTTAAAATTAATTTGATTCGATAAGCATTTGAATAACCCTCGTAATGTTTTGATAATCGCATTGTTGTTGTTAGAGTTAGAGCTTGCCACTTAAACTGGTCCGTGGCTTGATCTATTTATAGGTTGGCCGAAGCTTAAAGCTTATGCAAAAGCTTCCACAAATGAATGTCTGCCAAGGTCTAAAATCGGGTTATCATCCCCACCCACACACGAAATAAAAGGAGCAGCAAACAAACAGAAAAAAAACTGATCGACTGAGGTAAAGAAAGAATGAAACAAAAAAAAACAAAGAATTTGTCACTTACCCAGCATTAATGCGCCTTGGAAGACGCTGGAAGAAGTTTTGCTTGAGTCTTGCGATAATCCAATTTGATATTTTCTTCAGTTAGCCATATTCCAATGAAAGCGACGCGCACAGAAACAACTACAACTACAAATTTATTAGATTGCAAACACGACAATAATAATAAGAATAACAAAAACAACAACAACAACCACAAGAGCAGCACGGAAATCAGTTCAAAATTGCGACCGCTGTTGCTTAGTATGTTGCATGTGTGTGTGTAAAAATCAAAACAAAACACGAAAAAAACACACAAACTCACACACACCCATACAGCACGGCGACTCAATACGAGAGAACGCGAGCATAACACAGAGAGCGAGAGGCGAAGAGCGCAAGCAAAGCATAAGAAGAACAACAAAAAAATGAAGTCTGTGGATCGCTGTACAGTGTTGTTGTTGTTGTAGTTGTAGCTACTAATATTATTATTGCTGTTGTTGTTTTTATGGCTGCCTTTTGTTTTGACTGCTTCGCTGCAACATGTTGAATGTTGCACTCAAACTAATGCACGCACACATCGACACACTGGCCCTAACGGTAAATGCAAATAAAACTCAAGCAGCGCGTAACTAAAACTTGCAATATGTACATTTTTTTGTAGTTTTCATTTGATATCCATTTTAATTATAATTAATTGATATAACAGCAAATGCACATTGCATTTCCAATGAGTTGTATTGTATGAACCATCGGCGGTTTTTATTTAAATTCACGAAAGGACGCGAGCAAGGAATTTTTGGTATTTGTTGGGTAGAAAGGATGTGGATGTGTTATAATTAATTGCTCACTTTTAATTGTTTATAATAAGAAACCACTAAGCCGCGCACTATTATATTGGCTTTATGTTCAGTCGATTAACGTAAATATGCCCGAAAAAACGCACGATACACCAATTATGTATAAAAACACCGCGTACATGCACCTCATACAACAGAAAAAAAAGCGGTACTGACGTAGTGTGGCCGTTTCTGTTAAGTCAAAAATCTCCCCCGTTAGAGTACCATATTCGTACACTGCGAACAAGCTAGCAGTGTTGTAAAATCACATAGTGTATGTAAAGGCATATAAACAAACAGCTGTTTGTCAGCAAACAATTGAATACACTTATTAGCATTTCTAAAAATTAATAGACATTAATATTTCTAAGAATTAATTAGAATCCGTATTAAATAACGAATAGCATTAAATGCTTTATAATTCAATAAACGCAACTTGTTTGCTATACATATTTTTAATTTGCTTCACCGCCAACTAATACCCAATGCTTATTTAATTTATTTTCCATGCATACTTAAGTCGATAAATAATTGACAGTCAAATGCTGACATTCAAACAATTCGAAAAGCAATAAATTAATAATATGGCCACTCAATTCAAATTCTACGTTAAGCAGCTGTTGAAGGAGCACTGGTAAAACACACATAAGTGACACAGTCTGGCAACCCAACACTAATCAGCTGCTTTAATTGCAAATCTTCGTTTTGTTGTTTGGTTTATATATTTTTATGTTTATTGTTTGTGTTTTAATAATTTCAATTTAATTGCCATGGATAATGATTGGCCAGGCGACGATGAGGATCTCGACTTGGCCCTTAATGACGCTGCGCTGGAAAAACTGCTACATGCAGCGTCCAGCCAGCAGCAGGCACATCAGCAACAAAATAACAACGAACTTGACTTCAATGGATTTGATGAGAGTGCTGGGAATACCTGGATTTATCCAAGCAACATGCCGCTTCGCTCTTACCAGCACAGCATTGTGCAGGCGGCGCTCTACCGCAACACACTGGTTGTGTTACCTACGGGTCTGGGCAAGACCTTTATTGCCTCTGTTGTCATGTACAACCTGCATCGCTGGTATCCCAATGGCAAGCTGATATTCATGGCACCAACACGCCCTCTAGTCTCCCAACAGATTGCCGCGTGCCAGAAGATAATGCCCTTTCCTCCTGACGATACTGTGGAACTAACTGGACGCCTGCCGCGCGCCAAACGCGCCGAGCTGTGGGCGAGCAAGCGTGTCTTCTTTGCCACGCCCCAAGTGGTACAGTCAGACATGATGGACCAAGGAGATGGATTTCAGTTTCCCTACGATGCCATAAAACTGCTGGTGGTAGACGAAGCGCATCGTGCCAAGGGACGCTATGCATACACGCAGGTCACCGAGTCAATCATGGCTAGAAATCGGAATTTCCGTATGCTCGCACTGTCCGCTACGCCTGGACGCACCATGGACGATGTGGCCAATGTGTGTCGCAATTTGTACATCTCGCATCTAGAGGTGCGCTGGGATCAATCGATCGATGTGCAGCCATACATTCATCAGCGCAGCATACGCACAGTTGTAGTGCAGCTCAAGGATGAGATCAAGCAGCCGCGTGCTCGCCTGCTGCAGATCATTGATCCCTACCTACGCCAACTGATTTCAGCTGATGTGCTGAGAAGTGCACACGGCAATATATCGAAGAACACATTGTTATACGACCAGGCACGCTTTCAGGAGCATGCCAGCAACGGAAATCGCCATCCGGAGCACAGTCTTGTTGCCAGCAATTTCTCCATGTGCATTAGCCTGTATCATGCGCTGGAACTGATGGAGCGGCATGGGCTGCGTGTGTTTGTAAACAACTTTGATGCTGATGAGCAGGGGCGTGACAAGTTTGTGCTACGCGATGGAGCACTTAGAGAGCTGGTGGAGCAGACACGTCAGCAGCTGGGCGCCAATCCTTTGAACATCTCCACGCATACCATGACCAACGGCCAGGTGCCACCAATGCCAGCTCAACTGGACTTTGGACATCCCAAGTACGAGCAGGCGCGCATAGTGATGCTGCAGCACTTTGAAGTTGGTTTGATAATAAGAGTTTCTTGAGCACTCCATAGCTAACTTCTTAATTTCAGGTGCAACCCAATTCGAGGGCCATTGTGTTCTGCGAGTACCGTGAGTCCGTGATGCTGATTCAACGTTTACTGCTGCAGCACAGGCCTTTGGTGCGTCCGCGCTGCTTTGTGGGTCAGAGCAGCACGGGCAACGGCATCTGTGCGCTTACCCAGAAGGAGCAGCTGCAGATCATGAAGGACTTTCGCAGCGGCGTTTCCAATGTGCTTGTGGCCACGTCCATTGGCGAGGAGGGCTTGGATGTGGGTGAAGTGGATCTGATTGTCTGCTTTGACATCTGCAGCTCGAATCCCACGCGTTTTGTGCAGCGCATTGGACGCACGGGACGACAAAGGCGTGGCCATGTAGTCATGCTGGTCACCGAGGGCCGAGAGCAGCAGCTGCTAAAGGAAGTGCTCGCCAACAAGGATCAAATGAATCGCAAACTCTTGCAATCCCCAGTGGTCAAGAGATCACTCTACGAGTATGCACCGCGCCTGGTGCCACCGCAATTCAGTCCCAAATGCGAGCAACGTTTCATGGAGCCACCACCACCAGCTGCAGTTGTAGTCAAAACACCATCGCCCAAGTCAAAGGCACGCAAGCCGCCCAAGGAATCCACGCTCAAATGCCACGATCTGCGCAAGTTCTTCAAGCAAACTCAGGACAGATTCCTGCAGTGTGAACCGACGTATGAAATAAGCGAAAAGTCACAGCAGTTGCTGCAGAAGGAGCTGCAGGGTCGTGTAAGGGTAAAGAACTTTCTGCTGGACACGCAGACAGGCACGCCCACAAGCAGCACCACTTGCGACACGCCTACAAGCAGCACCACTACTCTCCAAACAACCAGCAGCACCACAGCCACCATTACCTGCAGTCAGGAGGAGACACAGCGTCTGCGCAAGCTCACGCGACTGCTGCAGTCAACGAAGCCGCTGCTCACGGATGCGCAGCGTGGTCAGGATCTGGTGGCACAGCTGCAGGACAAGCAGTTGCCCCAAGGTCTCAAACTTTACCTGCTCCAATCGAATGCTGCGTTTGTGCGTGAGCTGCACGAGAAGATGCAGCAACAACTGGCGCTGCAGCTGCCGGAATCGCGTTTGAATACACGGCAACAGCGCACGCGACGCATCTACGAGCTGGTGGAGCAGCTGTGTCAGGGGCAGCTGGAACAGTTGCTGCAGCAGCCAGTGGATTGTGGAGCAGAGTTAACGCTGCAGGATCTGCAACAACCTTTGGATAAACAGCGGCAGCTACAGTTTGAGGCAGCCTGTGGGGACATCTTTATGGGCCTACATGAGCAGGGATTGTGTGCGGACAATTATGAGCTGGTGCAGCAGCAGTTGGAGCAACTGGAGCTGCGACGCTTGGAGCAGACAATGAAGGAGCAGCTGGGGAATGATACGGCCAGCATTTACGAGAAGTGGCTGGAGGATCAAGACGAAACGGAGGTGGAGCTGCCAGCGGAGGCTAGTCAATGGCATAGCTCAACGCCGCTGCGTGTCGGTAAGCAGCAACAGCAGCAGGAGGAGAAGGACTGCTCTGTGGTGGACTCCAGTCAGCTCAGCGTGAATTTAAGTCGTCTAAATTGCGTCATGAGCGCGGCGAGTACTCCACTCAATCAGAAGCTACCCAAGGAGCGCAGGAACTCGCTGCTGGATGCACTCGATGAGAATTTATCTGACTTTGAGCTGCTTGACTTGCCGCCTAAGCCTGACATAACTGTAAGGGACACGGAGGTAGTGAGCACACCCGAAGCACTGGACTTGGATCTGAATGACTTCTTGGAGCCGCTTCCGGAGGAGGAGCTGCTGCTGCAATCCGGCACCAAGGAGAACCAAGTAGCCGCTGTGCAGGCGCCGCAACGAAATCTTTCCCCAGATCTGTTTGCCGAGGACTCCATGTCGCCCTGGCTGCCTCCAGAAGTGCCCGCCAAGAGTCTGGCCTCCAAGCTGGCAGCGAAAACAGCCAAAGTAGAACCCGCTTTGCAGTCACCGGAGCACCGAAAACGTTGCACTTCAATGGGTCAGGAGAAGTCACCAAGCATCTTCGAGAACTACTTGCAACGCATGCGTGGACGTGGACAGCTTTCTCGAGCGGCACAGCGTTTGCATTCTATGACGAGTTCAGTCTCAACAGCAGCAGCAGCACAGCCGGAGGAGGAGGATTCACCCATTATGCGTCGAAGACCCACGAAGCGGAGGATTCATGTGGTTTCAGAAGACGAGCAGGAGGATGAGGAAGAGCAGGAAAAGTGTACAGTGCCCAACACGCAGTTGCTCGACGACAGCTTTGAGCAGGTGCCCGCCACACAAATGGTAAGTTTACCTCACTTTCCTAGGCTAAATCCAAACTAATTGCAATCCTCAGCAGGTCTTCACGCCACCAACAAGAAATTCGCGACGGAAGCGTGCAAAATTCAACTCCTTTATAATCCAGGAGGCAGATCAAAGTGGCTCCGATCATGGGGAAGACGAGGATGCGGAGCATACAATTGGTGGCTACCTCAAGGATTCTGTGATAGTATCCAGCGAGGATGAGGGGCACAACGACACCAATATGCATGCCATGTACCTGCAGGCCGTCAGGTAAGCAATGAAGTACAGCATAGTCCAAAGGAAACTAAAGTCAGTTATGTTGCAGGAGTCCTGTACAGCGTCCAGGTGCATTTAAGATACCTGCTCCACGTGCTTACAACGATGAATTCATCTACTCGCAGGACGTTGAGCCAGAGACATCACAGTACTATCCCTGCTCCTTCATTGCCAACGACGATAGCGCCGCTGTGGAGACAACTCACGACATTTCCGAGTGTCCCTTGGAGCGTGCGGAGCGCATACTCAAGCAGCAAAGACGCGAGCGTAGAATGCTCAAGCGAGCAGCTCCTGCCTTGGCCACAATTGCGCCAAAGCGACGACGTGCCATACACCCCATTGACGATTCCAGTGACGAGGATGATGTGATAATGATTAGTTGAAAGTTAACTCCAGTCAAAGTGTGCCATGCTGGTGACAATCCGTTAGTTTATTCGTTTCTTAAATTATTCCAAAACTGTGTACAGTCTTACTTAATTTATTAACTATAAGTTGAAGTACTTTAATTATTGTTTTAATACTTTGGTTTCCAATTGCGGTGCCAGTTCGCCAAAAGCAGAGCTGTAAAAAAATCATGTTAAATTTGTTAGCCAAAGGTTGTGCTTTAAATGCAGTAACTACTGTAACAGAACTGTAATTGTAACTATAACTATATGTACCGCTTTGACCCTTTGATACTCATTGCAATTTTATAAAGTTTTCTACAAAAAAAAAAGACTTATTTGTTTTTCACTAAACAAACAATTTTGTAGATAATATTTGTAACAGACAGAAGTAGGCGTGGCAGACACCACAAAGTTTATATATTCTTGATCAGCATCACAAGCCGAGTCGATATAGCCATGCCCGTCTGTATGTCTGCTCATCTGTCCATATGAACAAACAGATTTCCGAGATAGTAAGAGCTACAAGTTCGAGCTTGGTGTCAATTGATCACATATTTAGTCAGTCAATACAAGAACCTATTTTGGAGTGGGCGTGGCCATGTTGTTGATACAGTCTAAAGGATATATATCTGGTAAATGTATCTGGTAGATGTATCTGGTAGCTGTATCTGCATTTCTGACGGAATCGCTAGTTTTAGACACCGTACTCTAAAAATGAGTTGGCGGGTCTATTAGGTAAGGAGGCGTTTCCGACCCCATAGAGTATAAATATTCTTGATCAGCACAGGAACATGAATGACAGCGTACAAGGAGCACTCTCTGTTTACTATTTGCGTATAGTATGCTCTCGCTCTCTACTCCCTGCAATTGAATTTAAATTACAGTCTGTCGCTTGCTGCTGATTCTGTACGCGTGGTACATAAGCTAGTAAAATCTTAATTTTTGCCCCTTTGCTGATGTAATTCGCACGTTTTTTGTATACGCTGCGATCTGCAAAGCTCTCAAACGGCATAAATTTGAGCATAAGTACCAGGCACACAGAAACAGTCAGCAGGTTGCAATACATAAAGTAAATAGGTTTGTTTATACACGTGCACAGCTTGGTTACCCGCCAAACCAAAAAGGTTTGTTCCACCCACTCTCTGTTTACGATCTCTTCGCTGTTTGTCCTTCTGTCTGTCCGTCTTTCCGTTCATCTGTCTGTCTGTCCATCCGTTTGTCCATCCATCTGTCTGTCCGTCCGTTTGTCCGTCCGTCTGTCTGTCCGTCCGTCTGTCTGTCCGTCCATCTGTCCGTATGACCACCTAAATCTTTGAAATATGAGCTGAAATACCAGGCCAACAGAAATAGTCAGCAGGTTCCCACCAAACATGTGCGATCATATTCGAGTCTTCTTTGAGTCCTATTTATGATTAAAATCGTCATAAATGAGCTCATTTTCTGATCATAAATGACCCATTCGTCGGGAGAAAAAAATACTCTACCCGCGACTCTTCTTGATGAGTCTCTTATGACCCTTTATTATAATCAGTTTTGAGACATATTCGAGACATATTTTTTTTGTCATAAAAGTAAAAAGAATCCCATTTCAAACCCCTAAATGATCTATCTGTCCGTCCGTCTGTGCGTCGATGCCACGCCCCATTCGCCCACTAGACACACCTCGGTAAAAATCAATGCTTTTCGCGAATATCTCAGTAATTATAGCACTTAGGAATACCAATTTTTGAACGAAGGTTCCTAGTTGTATTCAGAATTAATTGAGCTTACCAGAATTTCAGGATATCGAAACCCTGATCCGCAGGCAACTAAACCAAATAACTGCGCGTGGGAGTTTGGTAATCACTGGCAACTGGCTTGAAGGTGGTGTTGTGACGCTGCTTGTAGAGATCCCTGGGTTGCACGTAGAGCTCTTTGAAGTCCTCGCTGCTCACGTGTCTGCTGGCGGGTGCGAGGCACATGCCACCACCTTGGTTATGATTGCCACGTAGTTGCACCTCCGATTCGTAGATGTTGTCGACCAGCGCTTGGCGTGACTTGGCCGTGCCACGCCTTCTGGGCTTCTGGCCAAAACCCACAGGCGGACAGGAGCTATCCAAGCGTGCACGCCGCGAGGCAATGCCCGTGCAGGTGAGTATGATACCCAGGAGCACACTGAACTCGACCAGAGCCAGCACAAGACTGGCGGCTAAAAAGACGCCATATTGCTCACGATACCAGGCATCCAGATGCTCCAGACAGGACTCCGTATAGCGTTCCCGCTCGTAGACAGGCCGTTCCAGCGACTGGCACTGGGTTTCGTTGGCCGGCTTGGGATCCAGAAAGGCCAGTGGCTGCGGAGCATTGGCTAGGACGCAGCAGCTCAAGGGAACTGGCCAATTGCGCTGACCATAGCTCTGGAGGCGCCACAGCGAGGTGTCATAGTCCAGGGAGCTGCGCATGCCACAGCAACCAAAACGGGTTTGAGCCAAGTCCATGGCATTGGTGAACTGTTCCTGGCCCGGCACACCATAGTTGCGTTGCAGCGCCTTGATCATCTGCCCCTCGTCCAGACTAATGCCCAGGCAGTGAGGCCACAGTGTGATGGCCAAGCAGATGACCGACTCTGCCAGCAGCAGCACCACCACACACAGAAAGTAGACACTCAGAAAGCAATAGGTGTGCAGGCAGCTGGCCCAGAAGCCTAGCATGGAGGCCAGCACCGCCACAAATCCCGCTATAGCCAATCCCAGCGAGATGTAGTAGAGCAAGGGTTGTGGCAAGGAGCTTAGCTGTTCGCTCGGAGCGGCTAGCAGGCGGGAGAGCAGTATGCGCTTGTTGTCCGTGAAGAGGTAGCAGCCGGCCACAATGAGCAGCATGCCGCAGAGCTGCAAAGAGAGAGAGAGAGAGAGTGAGAGAGATAGAGAGATTTAATGAGAGCGCAGCTAAACAAAAGCAAACTCTTTATGCGCTCCACACGCAACGGAAGTTGTACCATCCCCCTCCTCCCCCCTTGGCAGTTCCGCCCCTTTTTACCTACGCTTGTTACCTGTTTTTTATTAGTTTTTGGTACCAAGCTGCGCTTGCGCTTAGACCATCTCGCCTCGCAGTCAAACAAAGTGTTGGCAAAAAAAAAACTTTTGGCCTCCTACAAACGCCCCGCCAACGCCCCTGTCTACCCCTTTAAGCCCTCTTCGCTCTTCGCTCTTAGCTGCTTTCGGCCAGCCAAGCAGAACCAAAAAAATAAAACAAAACAAACTCGAGCAAAGTTTAGGCCATTTTGGGCATGAATCTCAAATGCTCTTACTTAAAATGCTTAAAGCTCTAAATTATTAATATAAATATTTAAATAAATTCCTTTGATTTAATTTAAATTCCTTCATAGAAATTTCTTCTAGTAAAATCGGTGTGCAATTTTCATTGTTTTATTTAAATTTAAATTAAAAAATTTTTTTTTTTAAACATATCAACTTCAGACCCCTAAAACTTGGCCATACTTCCAAAATACTCTTCAATTTACACACAACTCGCAAGCCGAGCTGTAATAAGTGGAGTTTACAAAGCCAATTTGGGCAGCTAGTTGCCAGCACATAGGGCCTAGATTTCACCAGATTTGAATATATATAGACTATATAGGTATATAGACTATATAAGTCTTATAAACTCCACATAAACTAATTAAAGTGAGCTTACCAAAAATAGCAGATTACAAAAATTGAGCACGAACTTGTGATTAAAACAGCGACCCATCTCGGAGGCTATGTGTGTGTGTTTGGGTGTGTATGGGGGTGTGTGTGGGTGTGTGTTGATAATTAATTAATGAATCAGTAGCCAATTGAGCGGTCAATGTGGCGTATGTCAAGCACTGAGTTTTAATCGTCGTCTATTACATATTAAAGGCGTTTATCTGGGAGAGTGGGAAATTCTTCAGAGCGCTTAGCGTTTTGAATTTTCCAACGGAGTTTTCCGCGCACGCGTTGCTGGACGGCAAAACAATAACTGAAAATTGAAAAGCTAGTGCAACAAGCTGTGGCAAGTCTGGGAGGCAGTGTAGAGACTCTCTCTCTCTCTCTCCCTCTCTCTTTTGAGCTCTCTCTTACTCCCTGTCTTTGCCTATGCGCTCTCTCAGCTTTGCTGTGAGCGGCCAACAAGCGCTGAGCTCACGTTTCTGTCTTATGATTGTGCTCTCTCTCGCTCTCTTTCTTCTATCTTACTCTCCTTCTCTCTCGCTCTCTCTCTTTCTCTTTAGCTGCAGCTGCAGCCAAATGGAACCACGGCAAACAATAGTCAACAATTGGAGCTGGACAGAACGTTGCGTGGAAAACTTGTTGAACAGGCTTATCATAGCGAGAGTTATTCTATAGCGAGGGTTACTCACAGCGTTCTTAGGTTCCTGCACTGTCTAGCAAAACTCTTGGGGTGACCCTCGCCAGTGCTTAGCAGTAAAAGATTGCGTTTTGTCATTTTAATAGAAGCTTCTTGTTGACCTGCGTAACACAATCAGCTACTTTCTCCCACTACATTCGCCCTTCCCTCTCTCTCCCTTTCTGCCACCCCTTCTGTCTCCCACTTTGCCGTTGTGATCCACATGGCGCTCGCCACTTCCGTTTGCCACTGCGCAATAGTTGAACTTATTTTCATTGAATCATTCATTCATTACTTCATGCATTTACTTTGTTTTCATTTTTTGTGGGTCAAAGCTGTGGGGGCAAGTGACTCGTGTGGGGGTGGGTGGCTAATTGAAGCTGCAGCGGCATAGATGAGTCAGCATAAGTGGTCACGTCTTATCCAAAATTGAGTGAATTAGGGGCAGGGGTTAAGAGGTGCTCGGCGTTCAATGAACTTTAAAGATGTGCGTGTGGAAAATGTCAATAAAAGCCGCTGGCAAGTGGTAATGAAAAATGTAATGACATACACAATGAACAATGTAATGCAAATCGTAATGAATGGCATTTAAAAATGGACCAAAAATATTTAAAATAATTATTAGTAAAAATATTTAAATCCAAATTAATAAAATAAACAATAAAAAATGTATTCTAATGAGAAATTTGATGAGCAATATAATAATCTAATAAAATAACATAAAACGAGATTTAAGCAAGTGCATATAAATGATTAATATAATGAAAAATTTATTAAAAAACTTATATAATAAGCTTGCCTTTTGTTTTGAGTCAAAAACATAAATATTGTTGCCATAATTAATAAAAAACTGAGCATAAACATTAACATTTGTATTAGTGTATATATTTTGTATAGGATCGTGATACACTAAATAAGCTGGATAGGTCTTCAGCATAGCTGATCAGTGTTCATTTTGGCTTCAAATACTAACATAGTTTTTCATTAATTTTACAGTGATGGAAAATCAATTGGATAATGGTGAGAATGTGGAAATGGGGAACATGCTCTGCGACCTCATTGATATCCACAAGGTGCGTGGCAATGAGGAGGCTCTGAAGCGTGTACTCCAGAGTATCTACAGTCTGTTGGACATCAACCATGATATCAAGTTCGGCACAAAGCTCTTCGATAAGCTCATTTCGGTGGTGATTGCGGATCGTGGAGATGCCAATGTGAGTCGCGAACAGATCGCCAAAGTGCTCGATGCCGTGCAGATACATGCTCGACAATCTCCCAGCTCGGGAACGTACTTGTTGCGTAAACTCTCCTCGATATCCCTCTGTGACTTGACCGTCAAGGAGGCAGGCGATCAGCAGTCTCAGCTGCACCCACATGCAGGACAGATACTGGAGCATCTACTGGAGGATTTTGTACGTGAACTGGGATTGAACTGTGCCTGCTCCACGCAGCTGTTTGCCGTGCTGCAGCGACTGCTGCAATCTTCGCTAGGCGACAATCGGAAGTTCTCCTATTCGATAATGCGAAAACTTTTGACAATCATAAAGGGTCATAAGGAGCAGCTGGACATTGAGTTGACGCTGTTGGAAACACTGCCCCATTGGCCAGCCTATATTGTGGCCATGGAGCAATTGGAGGAGGTGGACTCACACTTGGTACTGCCCATGCTGAGTGGCCACTTGCCGAGATTTGCGGCAAGTAGCCACGATGATAACTGGCTTCGCTTATTGCGGATTCTCTATGTGCGTCTGCTGGAGAATCACAATGTGATTGTGGTGCGTTGGACTCTCGAGTACTTTCTCATGTACTTCACCATCAATGAGCTACGTCGCGTGAATTTATTGACCCAATTTTTGGATGCCATCAACAAGACTGAGCTCTATGATGCCGAGGATTACTTTTTGCCCGAACTGAACATTAAAACTTTTGTACAGAACAGTGGCACACTGCAGTTTCTCGAGGCCCTGGTGATCATGCCTTGGAACAGTCTGCCCCTGCTACACTGGCTCCGCAGCATGCAGCCGCGTCAGCCGCACATTGCCAAGAGTTTGCTGCTGAAAATCTGTGCGCGCATCAAGTCCTTGCAGCATGAGAACTTGCGCTTTGAGGCACAGAACCGTATGTTTGATATATTCGAAGTGAGTTGCAATTTTTATCAAGTTTTGCAAATAGTAGTAGAACTTGGGGGAACAGTAGTACATTTAGGCAGAAATCTAAAAATAGTAGTAGAAATAGTAGTAAAATTTTAGGAAAACTTTGTAAAAAGTATAGAAATAATAATATTTAATATTGCTTGAGGATAGAAATTATGTACCCTAGTTTGCATAATTTGAGAGCTGTGAAAACTTACTTAATATTCTTAATACTTTCTGGAATATACTCAAAAACTTGTTTAAAATATAGTAGTAGAAATTTTAGAAATAGTAGAAATGGGATAGTAAGGATTGGTGTGATCAGGCAAACCCAACTCTAAAATATTCAAGACTCATTCCGCTAACCCTTTCTCACCTTTTAGCCCACTATCGAGAGTTTGTCCCTGGGCGACTATATACAGTTTATAAAGGCACTCAGCGATAGTTTTTGCAGAGATCACAAGCGATTTACCGCAAAAATAGCAAGTTGCACAAATTTTACAGATGAATTGGTTTATTTCGACAAATCTTTGTTTATGATGATCTTCCGTACAGGTTAGTGACCCAGATAACACTTCAAACAGAAGTCTAATAAAATGATTATAGATGTCAGTATTGGAATTGAGCTGCATAAACAGTTTAGCCAATTGCCAAGGACTCAACATGGCTGGTGGCGTCTATTCTCCTTCTTTTTTAGCCTGAAACTCGAGTGCACATCTGAACGTATGCAGATCCTTGATTTTTATCGCACGGAGTATGATTTGGATATAGGACTGGTTGAAAAAATGACACATCTCCATGAACTGCAACAATATTTGATTGATAAACTAAATTGCGAAACCGAAGAGGAAATTTCCTTTGTATTGCATCGAAGTGTCGATTGGTTTTCATACGAAAAGCTCATTAAGTGGTCTCAAATCGAGGAGCTTAACTTAAAACCCCTCGAATTACTCAGTCAGGGTACAATTCTGACTGCTCAGCGTGTGGCAACACTACTGAATGATGTGGAAACCAAACTGAAGGACGAAAGTTTACTCAAAGTATTGATGAACTTTCTAAGGCAATACCCTGATAGTGTCCTAGTGTGAGTTTTGTATTAAAAAGTATTTAAAGAGAAAGTAGTAGTAGTAGTAATTTAAAATTTTTTGACCAATAGTAGTGGAAATTATAAAAATAGTAGCAAAAATTGGAGAAAAAGTAGTGGAAAGTAGTGAAATAGCGATAGCTAATGTTTTCCAAGCTTCAGATCATGAAACTTCATCTGCTGTGTTCAGAATCCGTAGGATTCACTAGAGATTTTCCAATACTTTTTTGAGTATTCTTAAAACTTTGTTAAAAAAATAGTAGTAGAAATTTGAGAAATTACGGAATTGGTGGAAATTTAAAACGATTTTGTAATACTTTATTTTTAAGTCTTCTTTTTCTTTTTATTTAAACTAAATTTAACTTCTCGTAGCGCAACGGGACTCGTAAAATATTCAGAAGCATTTTTGCCTAGGGAGGAAAGTGATCAGATTCTAAGTGAAGTGCTTGAAGTAAGCCACTTTTTAAATATCAACATTTTGTGCGGTACGAAGAGTGTGCCGCTATCATTGATAGTACGGGGAATACTTTCCGGTAGCCCGCTGTCCGGAGAAATGTGGTATGAAGTCAGTAGAATTATATTATAACCCTCGATTCCAGAGAAACCCCTTTTATGTACAGCATCGAGTATGGGTATCTGATCAATCAGTATAATTATTTCTTTACAAGCTGCCGCAAACGGGATAGTTACATAAATTTTGTGATTGATCGGAAAGCCGATATCAGCGCCGTACTCGATGAACTCTTGCGGACAAACAACGATTTGATTGAGGCACAACAGAAATATGTTGAAAATATGGGAGATCACCGTATCAAAATGCGTATTGGCAGAGCCATGCTAAGGATAACATTCAAGAACCCAGGCTATTGGTCAGATGAACTGTGGAAGGCGTTGCTGGCACCCAACGAGCACGAGAATATCAGATATATGTTTGAGTGCCTAGTCGCCCGATGTCTGCCCAGTGTGGATCACTTGTTGAATCGACTGAATCAATTGAATGAGCTTGAATCCTGCCAAAAGGTATCCCTCATCTCGGTAGTGCACATCTACTGCCTCAGCAAATACAATCACATCAAACCGGAGCAGCTGCAGCGTATCATTGATCTGTTGTTGCCACAAACGCTGAGCAAAGATTTCGAAATTCGCCTCTTCACGCTGTTGGTGCTACACAGGTTGCTGCAACAGTTTGAGGATAGCAAGTATACGCCTATTGAACCCCAGTTAGATTTGACTTTAAGGTATTGTCTCCCTTATAGCATCAAGATACCCGGTGCGAGCAACATGAAGAATGCCATTGAGGGCAATTTGGCTGACAAACTGCAGGAGTATCAGTACGAAGGACGTCTACTGCTGCCCAAGATATGCTATCAAACTCCAGATGGTCTACAGGCAGCCGATTTCATATTATACATGACCTATGCTCCTTGTGATGAGTACTTTGCCGATGCACTGCGGCCCAATATCAAGCTCAAGTCCGAATTGGCCAAGTACAGAAGTATACTCAAGGATAAGGGTCTGCCCACGTAGTCCAAAACTGGAGCTTGGTATCATGTACACTTCATTGAATAGCCATTAAAACTTTTGGTAACACAAATTGGTTGTTTTCATTAAGTATTTCAGCTTCGTAGCATTGGTGAGGCGTCTTTTTTACGCCGGGAACTTGAAAATAATTTATTAACTGAACAGAATTTGTTTAAAAATTGTCTTCCAAAAATAAAAAAAATTTAAGAACAATTAGAGAACTGATGAGCAACACAAATCGAGGGAAAATACTCACAAAAGATTAGTTTGGACCGACATAAAGTAAAACAAATGAGAGTTGTACTTAAAAAAATATTTGTATAATTGTAAATTAAAGACCAATTTTATAAACACTATTTTTAAATCAAATTTGCAATGGCTTTTTGTGTTTGTTGTTTTAGTACATACATAACTACATACAAAATCTTAAATTTTCTTTAATTTCTTTGTGTTTTTTGAAAAATAAATCATTATTGATTGATACACACACACACATACAATATGGGAATTTCTCACTTTGCGCACTTAGTTTATACATTACATAAGTATTATCTATTTTAAATAAGAAAAAAACTTGTAAAATCGGTTGTACTAACTGCGTTTGGGCTAAAAGCCATCAAATCGCGCTCTCTATATATATAGTTATATGTATAATATAGTGTATATATATATATATGTATAAGTGGTAATTGTTATAACTCTGCTTTTAGCACTTCACTTAATCTGTGGGTGTTGTGTTCCTTGTATTCCTGCTTCTGCTTAATGTTGGGCACAAAAAAGATTTGATTAATGGTGTTACGCAATTGGACAACTTTGGAGACAGAGTAAAAAGGTTGAGGGGAGGGAAAACGGAGTAGGGGGATCGTGGGATTGTGAAACAACCAACAAATGTTTTTTGTGGCAATGGCCAATATTAATATCGGGCCAAAACAGGCACTAGAAATCCATTGAAACATTGGAATTGATCGACACACCAGCACCGCAGCTTGGCATGGACATAATATTAGCCGCTGGCGATGCATCAGCGCCCGCTTCTTGCAGATCTGCCAATACATTCAGTTAGCTTCAATATTTTGTTATTAAATGGACTCCTTACCTGGCGGCAGATGCAACTTCTCAATGACAAACTTCTTTCGGCGCAGTTTAAAGGCCAGATCCGTGGTCTCTGGCATGTGCACGGCCAGCGTATTGACGGCACTCATCTTGTGCAGATGCAACAAGCCGCTGTACTCCTTGAAAGCTGGATGCGTCTCACGATCAGAGCCGGCAAATGATTCCAGCTCAATGGAATAGTCCACCAATTGGCGTATCTTGGGCACCAAGCTGGTATCCTGAAATAAACAACTCATTCAGCATAGTTCTCCTGTTTAAGTTTATAGAAATGCTTACGTATTTGGCAATCAGATGCATTGGCATCGTAATGAAACAGACGGCGGTGCAGCTGCGCACGCTGGCACGCAGGACGGTAAGAAACTTGAGCAAGTCAGAGGCAAAGTTATCATCGTACCACAAAGGTGAGCCCAGCGAGGTGAGGCAGACGCGACATAGATTCTTCTTCCTGTTGGTGCCGGGCAGAAATTTATCGCACTGCAGCAATTGATGCAGGCCATTCAGCAGGCGCCCGTAGCGAGGATTGTAAAAGAATTGTGATTCCGGTTGAGTGGGCTGTGTTTCCGGCGATGTTGTGGTCGTAGTTGTTGTTGTTGTTGGCGTTATCGTGGTTGTGCTAATTGAAGTGTTGGCAGTGTTGCTTTCCGTAGTCGCATTGTTGATGTTGTTGTTGTTCATGATGCTGTTATCACTGGCAGTGATTTCGCCGTCGGCCTGAGCAGCTTCTGCTGCTGCTAGCACAGGTGGTGGCGGTGGAGGAGGGGGATTCAATTCATCTCCGACGCCAGCATTGGCCAAAGGTTGTTCAGGGTCCAACGAGTTGCACGAGTTGCTAATATTGTCGTCCTGTATAATGAGGTCCTTATCTTTGTAGGTATCATCCCAGACCGTAGTTTGCGTGAAGTAGAGCATCATTGAGTCCATGTGCTCCATCAGATTGAATTGATGTCCTATTTTGGCCGTGGTCTGCTCCGAATTGACCAGCGGCAAATCATTATACCTGAAAGCAATGCGCATCCCATTCTGATCCGCCGGCTGCTCGTTGGCCTTCTGCTCCTGGCTCTGCTCCAGTTCCACTTCCTCTTTGGTTAATGGTTTTGGCAAGCGTCGCAGCATTTCATCGGGCAAATCATCCAGACTGCCAAGGAAAATCTCTTGCTTTGACGACACGCCCTCGGCCAAAAAGTATTTGGCCAGCACCTTGGCGTGCGTCATAAAACGATCCTCCTCTGTGCAATAAGCAAATCATTAGTGACTGCTACTAACTGCGTTTTCGATGTCACACACAAGTACACGCGCACTCACACGCACGCACACTCACACACACATTCACTACTCACCAATCAGACATATCGAACCGATCGGAAGTCCACCGCCTAAAATCTCGTCGAGCGATGGATTACCACTAGATGTTATCACCTGGGCAGTATGGGGGCTAGTCCGGGTACCCCGGATTGGTTTTTGCACGGTCCGTTTGCGAAAACTCATCATGTCTCTGCCGTTTTCCACTCTTGCCTTTCGTTTATCAGTTCTCTTCTTTTTGTTTGCCGGGAAAAAGAAGACAGAATGTCAGCAAGGAAAAATGTACTAAAATTGGCAGCAAAACAGCATCAGTAACCGCACTAAATACTGTTTCTAACAGCTGGCCACGCTGTAAATAACAGCGCATTAACTGTAACGCCTAAAGGCAGTAGCAGCGTTGCCAGACCGTCAAAATTCGATGGAATTTTATTTGCGAGTCTAATAAAAACATTATAGTTTAATACAATTTTAAATATTATTTTACTCTAAGAAATAGACAATTTAATTTCGCTTTTTTTGTATTTAAAGAAATTATATAAAAGTTATAGATAATTTTTAGCAACAGTTCTTACAGCATTGTTCATACTGCTATGTTAGCCTGTTTCACAACCAATCATTTCTGTTATGCCAAACTGTTATTTGTAGCTATGTACAGTGCACACTAAACTGTAATTAACACAGTTTTCTAGATAAATTAATGTCAATCTTAAACGTCAGTGGAAATTTATTGCAGGCAGCCGGTGTTCGTGCCTCCAATTAAATAAAATCAACCCGGAAACCATTTAGTAAGCCAAACATGCTTAAGATGATCCTGCCACGCCCAGCGTTCGTTCAGCACTCAAGTGAAAGGATAATTATGCCTGCGATGCAGCGGCTGTCGATTTAATTGCAACCTTTCGCCGTCAGTCGGCAAAAGGATCAAAACGGCTAACAAGGCATTAGGCCGCAAAGGATACAGCTAGACATGGTCAAAAGGATTGCGCGCATTTCTTGTTTAAAGTGCTCCAAAGGCTAACAGTAAACTGCAGCCACAATCACAGTGGACACTTCCTAGAAGAAACAGCAGAACACACGCAACATTGGCCAAAAAAGAATACAGAGAAAAAGGATAAGAAGAAATCGAAAAGGACATAGAAAATGGGCACAGAAAAGGACACAGGCAGACGACAGTCGTCATCGAATGGCGTCGCTGTCTGCGTGGGAAAGGCAAACAGCAAAAAAAGGCAATAAATTATGGGCAGCAAGGGGCAAAACAGGACAATGCAGGACAATAATTATTAACTGCACACACAGACAGTCAAAGAGTCAAACACCCTCACACACACACAGGCACACACTCGCACACACAGGCACACACACGCTTACCCGCACAGTTACCTCGAAATCAAAGCAGAATTGCAGAAACGTTGCCAAAGGATTGCGTGAAGCGAGTCCTGCCAGCAATTGTGTAATTTATGGCCAGTTGTGCTGACCAACTGACCAGCTGCCCCGCACCGCAGTTAACCGCCCGCTGTCCAGCTCGAATCCTTCTGGAATCCTTTCGCCTTCGCCCTGGCAGTCCTTTAAATTACAAATTTATGCGGCATGGAAAATTGATTTGCTTATGGCTTTGGCGCAGGCGCAGCGAATGTTGTATTTGGCTGGTTAATAATCACGCAGGACGAAAGGATATGCAGAGTGAAAGTGTGAGTGCGTGTGCGGCATGCCACAACAACAGCTGGCGCAACAGCGGTGCAAAGGAATCGCTTGCCACATGATGAATGCTAACAAGTGCGTGGACAGTGGCTCTCAAACTGCCAAGGATACGCGGCGAGAAAGTGAGCGTGAAAGGACACGCTGGTTTAAGCATGTGCCACAAGGACTCTTTAGATCTCAAGCTAAAGAATTATGCCAACTACGAAACTGTTATCAATTGCCTTTGTACTATAAATCTAACTATAATTCTGTGGCTCCAAAAGTGCGCCAGGACTCGCGTGGAGCGTGTGTTTGTGTGATAAATGGTTTATCCTGCTGGCAGCTGACAGGAAGTCAAACGACAAATTAACTCCACGTCGCACATTTCGATTTTATTTTTATAGTCGCTGACATTTTTTAATGAATTTTTTTCGCTGCTCCCAAAAAAAGGACCTCAATGCACTCGCCTGCAGTGTGATACATAAAAATTTGTTGAAAGCCAGTTGGGAGTGAGGGGATGGGTTGGTCGGGAAAAGGTACTTCAGGTCGGGGAAAAGGGAGCATTTCAAGTGCGTTCATTTAGACAGTTTGAAGTACACGTGGATGTCCTTTTGCACATACCCTGCAAAGTTGTAGCTTATTAGAGCAAAACGCTGGTAAGTACACCTTTTAGACAATGGGGATTTGGGAGCACAAATATATGTGATTAAGTATAAACTGAGCGTAGATATACCCTGAAAAAATTTTTTTCTAATTCTAATAAATTTAGAAATGGGTTTTGATAGAAATATAGGAGCTGTCTTAAGGGTTAAGGTTAATGGGTTTTGCTATGAGGACTTTTGGTCCTTTTTAGCTGAAAACTGATTTATAAAGAGGTTTTTGATAGAAATAGAAGAGCTGTCGTAATTGTTATGGGATTTTGTTAAGAGGACCTTAAAAACTTGGTCCTTTTTAAGCTGAAAACTCAATTATAAAATTTTTAAAATTTCTTTTAATATTTTTTAAGGAAATATTTAAGTACTCTTTAGTTTACTAAGACTTCAGATCAACAAAATGCATTTTAATTTATAATAAAATATATTAATTATTTTTTTTTTCCTATTCCTTTCCTTCCCACTATTTACAGAGTATCTACAGTTCGTTCAGGTTTCGATTAACTGCCGTTTTTCATTATTTTTTTAAGGTTGTTAAGTTTTCAATTGAGACGAACTTGTCTTGTTTTGCTCGCTTGACATTGCTTCAAGAGGAGGCTGCAGGCGCAACAAGCCGCACAGGACATGTGACATGTGTGTAAGTGTGTGTGTGTAGTACATATATGCTTACAGGTAACTTCCAAAGCATAAGCTGGCCACGCCTCCGCCCACGCCAGCAACGCCCCCGCCAAACTCGCTCCATTTCATTTTAAGCTACTTTTTATATTTTTTTTGGGGACTTTGTGTGTGTGTGTTGAGTGTGCGTGTGTGTGTTTTTGCTGTTGGACATTCGTTGTGTTGTATCCTGATGCTGGGGTCCTTGGGTCGTCGCTAGGATACCCTTTTGCTTTTAAGGCAGCCGCCTGTTATTTGATGCCTTGTTAACTTTCATCTGCTTCGTGGAGGCAACCAGCGAGGGCGGGTTGGTGTGGCGCCTGGAATTCGGCTTGTTTTAGCTTGAAACAGCTAGAGTGGGGAGGGGGGAGTATGGCCTGCTGGACGAGCAGGTTTTTGTGCTTTCAATGAATGTCCTTTCGGGCTAGGACAATGCGTGTTGCTTGCCGCTGCTCGTTTTTCTTCTAATGAAAAGAAAAGTGGGCTTTCATTTTTCATTTTTCCGCTTTTCCTTCAACATTTCTTTTTATATATACACGTATTTTTTTCTGCCTTCTTTCAGTTGTATACTATTTTTATTTTATTTTATTTTTTTTTTTTTTTTTTAGCCAGTTTTTGTTTTTGAGCTGGGATGAGTCCAGTGCGTGGTATTCGCTTTCATGTACCTTGGAGTTTATTAGCTTTAAGCTGGGGGCAATCATACTAGCTACGAGTGGGCGTGTGGGTAACCCTGACAACCCTGCCAGCCCACCTGGACAGCCTTTTGAAAAATTAAAGCAATTATCGCTCAGATAACTCTAAAATATAGTAAGGATTTTAGTCCATTAGAAAAAGTTTAAAGTGATTGATCTGGGCTTAAGTTTTAACCAACACTTGAGTTTAAAGAGTTTTCTATTTAAAATTTATAAATGTTTTTAATGATTAATTAAAGATTTGCAGTCACTGTTGCTGTACCCCTTGAACCCCAGTGTGAGCTCGTTTTCCATATTTCACACGCTACTCACATAGCTCCTTGGGTCATTAATAACCCAAGATATCCTGTAGCATTCGAGTGGAGTGTGTAAGGTGTCCAAGTGCCTGAGTATCCATTGCAGCTGCAGTCATCCTTTGACAGGATGTAGCTGTCCCAAACGACACTCTGGCTCAATCAGTGCTCGTAAATATTTAGAGTAGTCCATCAAAACGCTTTCCAGTTTTTAAGTAAACAGTGAGTTCATTTATCACGCTGAGTTGTGATTGGCTGTTGGGCGAAAGGCGACTAGAAGGGTTAATGTGGCAAGGCAGCACAACCCTTGTGGCACAACCCTTAACTGAAGCTTGACTGCAGCTTTCAATGGCCGCTCACCAGCTGTGAGTTTTGTTTGGAAGTCGCTACAGGCAACCCAAGCTTTTCAGTAGGACTAAAGGACTCTGTTGGCTTTTTTCAGCTGACTGCACTTCGTCCTTCAATTTTTGCACAAATATTTTGGCTTGTTGTGGTTATATCGGTTAGCCAAGTGCTGCTCAATAGCATAACCCCCTCTGTCTCTCCGCTCTCTTCGCTTTCTTTTACTCCCTCTAAGCTGCTCGCTTAGGCACCTTGCTACAATGCACCCCTGCACCTCTGCACCCTTTCGGCTTTTTTATTTTTTCATCTTTCTTTGTCGGCGGATTTTGAACTAATCGCTTTGTTTTGTAGGTGCTGGCTTAGGGGCTTTACGTCCTTTGATGTTGCAAAGGATTACGACAGAGTTCCTTTCAGGTCGCCAATGAATTTAGTTGAGTGCGGCAATCTTTGTGATTTTTTAGCAACAATGGAGTTTGAGTTTTTATTTAATTGGAAAAAGGTGAAAGCAATAAATTTATTAAGCTAACTCCTTTTAACTGAATTCTACATACAATGGGTAGTCT
Source organism: Drosophila dunni (assembly GCA_018152125.1). Lineage (NCBI taxonomy): Eukaryota > Metazoa > Arthropoda > Insecta > Diptera > Drosophilidae > Drosophila > Drosophila dunni. The sequence continues at coordinate 7,093,298 of JAECXC010000339.1, read as the reverse complement.
ATCCTTGATAGAGTTTTAACTACATTAAACTTTTTGTATACAAAACTATACTTGAATTAAATAGATTGGTATTAAAACTTATGTCAGAAATGCTCTATGCTTTGAGATACATATTTCTTAGATACTTTTTTAAAAACTTATTAGTAACTGTCTATTTTGTATAAAGAAAACTTTCAGTAAACTCTCAGAGCAGCATAAATTCCTGAACTCTAACTCAGTAGTTGAAAGATATGGCGGAGTTGGGCCGATTTGAAAGCGATATATATTCGCTGTTTAATCCTGGCAGAGTTTAAATATTTGTTATAAAGATACACATATGTATATCTATGTTATAGACATTTAAATAAGTTTTACATACTTTAAAATATAATTAAATGAGCTGCTCTACTTGATAAATGGCCCTGTAACTAACTCCATGTCTCCGAGCTCCAAATAGCGCTGTCGAACATATTCTAATTTGATTTGCCTTTTGGAAGTGCCTGCTACTCGAAAGTAATTAAAAACACTCTCACACGACGGCAGGACACTTGCACGTGTTGCAAAGGAGTCACAGGAAATCCCAGCGAGGCACAGAGGGGAAAAGTATTCCGGGAAATAGACGGGCAAAGGATGCTAACTCATAATAGTGACATGATATTTGTGTATTGTTGCTGTCAAGGCGTCGCCCTGTCGCTATAGGACCTCTCACTGTCTCCCCCAACCCCTCTCTCTCTCTCAGACTTTCTCTCATTTTGTCTATATGTGGGCGTGCAATTGTCGCAGCTCATAAAAAACAATAACTAGGTAGCTGCGTGTTTGGATAAAAAATTTATGAGCAGTAGTGGAGTGGGAGCAGGAGACGCCGAGGGTTGGGGGAGACAGTGGAACGACATCGACATGTGTCTCAATGTGTCCTTAACTCCGACTGACAGCAGCAAATATGACTGTTTGTTCTACTCTGGCACTAAGGCAGTAGGTTGGGGTTGGTGGGGGTTAAGGGTAGGGGAGAAATTTGTTGCATTTTATGCCGCAGCTTAAGTTGCCAAACAAATTCACCGCAGGTTAAGCTCCAACAGGAGCAACAACCACAGCATTTCACATAATTTGCAAGTGAATTTTTTCGGAGTAGGAAATTTTAATACAAATTAAGCAGTTTTTATGTGGAGCAGTCAGGTAAGCTCACAGCAAAGCCGTCTAATGGCCACTTAACAGAATTTATTTTTATCGCTACAACGCTAGAGACTAGTCCTTGTAGTCCTAGTAGTCCTGGTAGTGCTGTCTTTGTCTGCACACAGGATCAACTTGATATGTGTGACAGCTCAGTTTACAGCAATGTACCAAAAATCCGTGCCAATTTCATTTGTTAGCAAAACTTGTGCACTTGGCTTAGACAATCCGCTTAACCCTTAGTTGCCTGTCGTTCCCGCTGCTCAGTATCAGTGCTCTAATGTCTGCAAATCCATTCCTGGAACTCGTTTTGCATTTCAAACAACAATGTGCCGCAATATTTCTCAGATCGGTTTCTGCTTTCTTTCTTTTCTTCTTTTTTGGGTGTAGGTGTAACGTGGGCTGCAAATTAGCCCAACTGTTTGCAAACTCTACGACCGCTTCGTTGGCTTAGGCCACGTTAGCCGGTCTTGCCTGTGATCTTAGCTCTGATCTGCTGCATTTCTCCTACGGTTCAGCGAGGCGTGTTCTATTAGCCGCCTAATGCCACTGTTTACCTTGCTAATCAATGCCCATGCGACGGGTTTTTCACTCTCCGCAGACTCATTAGCCGTTACCCTGTTTAAGCTCCTGGTTATATTTGCAGTAATTAGCCAGTCGGTAGAACAAAGGATTACAGACAAGAGAACTATAGTTTTCCAGTTCCAGTTGATCCTAGCATGTTTCATTTGTCGCTTGTATTTTAACACCTACGATTTATACGCGCTTTAATGTTATCCTTGGGCATTATCCTTTTTCTTTCCCCTTTTCGTTGTCGCTCGGCTGACTTTTATTGCGCACATAGGTTGGGAAACCCTTTTTGGATGCTTGCGGTGAACTTAGGGTCGCTTTGTAGCTCTTAAAGAAGTAAACAACAAAACCCTTCCTGCTCTACGCTCCCCTAAGGTTCCCCTCGATCCTTTGTGCCTTACTTAACCCCTAGCGTCTTCGCACCTAAGGTAACCCTATAAATTCGTGTCGAGTTCTCAGTTTTTTTTCCTTTAACCATTTTTTAATGGTGCTTCATGTCCTTTTGTGTGCGTCTCAGTTTGTTTGCCAGGATTTATCGCTATACGATTTTTTATGCTCAATTTTTGACTGCTTACCCCTATTTGTGAGCTCCTTTAACCTTTTAACCATTGCCAAGAATTCATTCCCATTCTTGTAGGTGTTTTGATTTATTGGCATTTTCAGTTATTGTTGGCGATTTGATAAGTTGCCAAAGGGCAAAAAGGATGTGTGCCCAGACTGGGTGTGGCAGTTACAGCTATAGATTTCTGCTCCGATTTGTATGAAGAGAAACCATTCAATATTCTTTGCAGACTTCCAGTTTCATTTCTCTCCCATTTTCCATGGTCAGCTCAGTGTTCTCAGAAAACGGGGAACACAATTCAAAGCAATAATTAAGATAGAAATGTATCTAGCTCCATATAGTGAGGTATTAAAGTTTACATTATGTTGTAGAAGAACAAATGAGGCAGAAATACTTGTAATACTCGAATCTAAACGAAATCAGAGGTGTGGTTACACGGGAGTATCTTAAAACTTAACTGATTTGAGTGCGAACTTTCTGCTTTAATCATTACTTTCTTAAACTAAATTCGATTTTAGTTACATTTATTATATTCTTCTTTAAAGTAAAACATTGCGTGTATTTGTACTTTCAATTACTTTCACTCTGCAGTGCAAATACCCAAAGGTAAATAAACATATCGCATGTTACCTGATACCCTGTACTCATTTATATTGTCTAGCATCCGTTCTGCATACACCACACACAATGACTGGCAGCTGTTGTTATTCCTGGAGAAAGAGCTCGTTGTGCTGCTTGAAATTCTATTGCAATTTCGATGCAATCATTTCGATCCTTGGCATGCTTAGAAACCTTGGCAATCCTTAATCAAATATTGTCCCTTTTTCTCTGCAGCGCTCGGGCCTCAAGGTGTGCCCAACAGATTATGCATGTTGGCGCGCGACGAGTTCTCTCGCCCTTACCTCTCGCTAGCTTTCTCTTTCGTTGCTACTGTAGATCCGTAAGATATACACGCAGATGACAGAATGCATAAACAATGATTATGCAAGATGTTCCCGGCCATATGCTGCTCAAAAAGAGCCAGACAATAGTCTGGTCAAGTGCTGACCACAACAATTGTGGCAAATCCATCTACGATATCGATGCCACAACAGCTCAAGCGACGCCATTTTGTACGCAGTGTCTTAGTATCTCACTCATATGCTAATCAGTCTGTGTGAGTGTGTGTGTGTCTTTTTTCCCCTATTGGCAGCGCCACAAATAAAAGGGGTGGCAACGCACGCAGACGACGCCATCTTTGACTTTTTGTCTACGCACTCACAATCAACCCAGCACAACCCATCCACCCAGCCCTTCCCGCACTCCTCAGCCACATGTAGCTTCAGCTCTGTGTATCTGTATCTTTGAGATGTGTGTGTGCTTTGTATCTCGTTTTGTGTCTTTGCCTTTCTTTTTTTTAACCAAGTGCGGAATTTTTTGACATTTTCATTTTTTATGTGCGTGGAGTCTGTGTACGTGTGTGTGTGTGTGGCAGGCACGTATGTGGAAAAGAGACTTTCGTACTGTCAGACAGTCGAACTGCTGGGACTTTCCCCCACAGCAAAAACATTTGCTTCTTTTTTTGGGGTTGCATGTCTGTCGTTTGGCTGCTGTGTGTTGTTTTTTAATATCTAGATGACTTGACTGAGTTATTTTTGGCCCACAGCCAACGTGGGGGTGTCTTATGCGCAGCGTGTAGCCAGTTGGAATCAAAAGTTTTCCAACTTCCAGACAATTTGTTATCTTTTTGTGAAGCCAGCGAAATATGCTATGATTTGGAAGCCTTTTAGGACTTATTTACTAATTATAAGTAGTTAATTTGTTGATCAATAAATAAATATATAAAATTGAATGAAATATAAATAACAAAATATTTTAAAATACTTGTTTGCTACATAAATTTCTCTCAGTGTTCTATGCTCCACATCACTGCCAGTTAACCGAAATTATGACAGCCATTTTGTTTGTATGCACGCCCACATGAGCGACGCACTTCCCTAATACTTTTTATAGGCCTCCCATTACGATAAGAAACTCTTTCGCCATCGAGCAGCAATACGTAATACAAAATGGGGTAAAGTGGGCGACCAGTAGAATTATAGAAGACGCAACGGAAGCTGCTTCAAGCTTCAAGTGAGAGCAAGATTGAGGAGGAGCAGCAGTAGGTTGAGGAGGAGGAGCTGGGGAGGCGGAGGCAGCTGTCGGACGTATTTCTGGGTTAAAATTTATGCGCAACGCATGCAGATGAGGGTCGTCGCTGGGATGCGTGATGTTGCGAGTTGTTTCTACTTACGAGTAGTGCTCATGTGGCACGTGTGCCTAGAAGAAGCTGTTTCCGCTTTAACTTTAAGTTCCCATTCGTTTTGAGGGCTTTTCCAATGAAAACAACATCCAGAGCGTTGAAATGTATTGAAGTCAATTCTATATCTAATCTATTTTCCAGCTGTTACATTGAAACCCTTCCCCTCAAATTATAGCGCGTCAACAAAGCCATTAGAATTATACCTATATTTCTTGATAGCTCAAAAATTTCACCCGCACACGATTAGACAAATTTCTACACCTTAATTGCTTAGGAAACAATCAAAAATATGGCGCATTGTAGGCGTCATATGCTGGTCTCTCACGCCAGGCTTACAAGGGTTAAGGGTTAACAGTTCAAGTGGTCAGTTGTAACCCTTAAGCGCATGTGTGGGCAGTGGGTAGGAGTGGCAGAAGGGGCGCCAACTGTTCAGGCTTGTAATTTGAATTTAATAGGAATAGGCATATTGTTTGTTTGTCTAACGCAAAACCAACGGAAGTCCACAATTTGCCCATTAACCCATTAAACATTTAACCCTGGCTCAATTGTTAAATTTCCCAACAAAAATTAGAACTGTTAACGGACATGTATCTTCTTGCTTATTGTTGGTTGTCATGTGATCTCTGGTATCAAATGAGCAGTGAAGAGTCGTATCTATTTTAAAGGGGTTTCCAAAGGGTTTCAAGTTACAAGAGTAGGCCAATTATAGCGTAAACCTCAGAGTTAGGCCCTTTAAAGGTTCCCAGTTACTTAAACTTTTCAGTAGGCACATTTAGTCCTGTTAAAATTGATTGCTATTTGGGCTGTTAGTTGTAGTTATACTGTAATAAACCATAACCGATCCAGGAAACTATCCAGACAGCCATAAAAGCTCATCAGTTTGCATGTCGTGACACCATATTTTCTGTTTTCCGTCTTGGCTAAAATCAAAAAGTCATGAGTCAATAGCGAACCCTTTCCGCCTGTCAAATGGCAATAAGACGGTGGGACAGCGGGACGGCGGGACAGACGGACTGGCAATCAAAGAACATGGCGTTGCGAACAATTTAAATAAAACGAGGCATCAAAACACGCCACCTGGCGACGACTGATGTGCATTTTTGATTAATAAAACGATGCCGACGACAATGACGACCCGTTAAATGCCTTCGCGTGACAAACGCAAACTGTCAGCTACACCATCAGCCCGCACTACCCGTCCAACGCCCACCCTGCTCCTACCCCGTGCCCCTACTCCACGACCTTTGACTGAGTAGATTTGAACGGAACCAATACATTTGTTAGCGCTGCCGCTTTGGAACATGCCCATAAATCAAGCGTTACGTTAAGTTGATGATTTCGCGTTATAAACAGGCCCAAGTTTTCCTTTTTTTCACAGTTTTTTATGCCCAGCCCACTTGGCCTAGAGGAAAGTTTCTTTTTGTTTATATAATGGGGGAGTAAGCTTAATAGTGTCCACACAACTCACACTACAACGACTACTACTCATGTGTGTGTATTAACGCTTTTTCCAACTGCTCTTTGGTTTGCTTAAAAAAATACAAACTACACGACTGTAGTACCAAAAAATGTTGGGATACTTTTTGGCCATTAATCAAACTATCTCACGGGAGCGACATCATCAACGAGCGGGTGTGCGGGTGTGTGAGTGTGTGCCAATCTGTATCTGTATCTCTTAGTTGCAGATATTTACTTGACTTTTGATAAGCAAGCAGCAAAAAGCAAAATAAAGAAGTCATGGCCATTCGTTTTTTAGCATATGCTCCCTGAAGTAAATTAAGTTGGCCAACACAGACAGCAAAAACACAGTCAAAAGGCAGCTATTTCAAAGAAACCAAATTTTAAATACACTATAAAATTGGTTAACAAAAATTGAGCTTTCTTTTATGTAAAAGCTACACGGCTTTGTATAACAAGCATACCCGCTGTTAGGGTATTAAAAAGCAGCACAAACAAATTGAGATACTCACCGCACTCACATGTCGTGGCTAACGAGAGGCGTGTATTTTGGGTATTGAAGACACCATCGGCAACTTTGGGTTAGGACTTTTGCTCTGCTCTCTTTTTTTTATTTTCCATGTTGACAGTTTGATTAGAATTTGGGTCCAGAGCGTAGGAGGTTTTGAGCAGCATAGTTGTGATTGTGGCAGACTTCTGTGTGATACTCCAGGGAAAGCTGATTAGAAATAGAACTGGAAATATAAAATAATATTTAAAGTGTGGCTTTAAATAAAGCATCGTACTAAATTTCCTCTAAAATATACTTACTAAATTAAAATTATTTGGAAAGCCTTTAAAGACATTAAAGTTAATTTATTAATATATTACATATTTTTTAATTAAATTAAAAATATATTTTATTCTTCAGTTGGGTATAATTAAAAGATTTACTTACATACAAACTAAATTCATTTACAATGTAGACATTCATAATACATTTTATAAATTTAGCATGACAATTGAAACATTAAAACTATAGTAATGCTAACTTATATATATTTGGAACCACAAGTATCGCTATAAAGCTACAGATATTAACTGCTCAGCAGCTCGCACAATTGCCAAATGTCTAGAAAATTGAGCAATTGTGGAATGGCCAAAACAAACGCAGGGGCCAGAACGCGATGAAACCGTATTGATAAGACGATTGACGAAGACTAAAAAACGCTGAGGGTAAAAGGACATATTAGAGGGTATACTGGTGCGGGGCGTGTGGGCAAATAAAAAATCACATTAGAAACACACGTTGCCGTCAACACACACACACACACCGAACAAAGTCTATTGCTTCGGTCGTGTAATAAATGATCTATGTAATAGACTTATGTGGAGATGTGTGTGCCAGAGAAGATGTTGGCGTTAAAGTTGGTCCATAATGCTTTTATCTGCGACAGGACGACCAAAGTGACCCAAGCTCTGAGAGTCCAGCCTCCCGCGAGGTGTGGCCTTTTTTTCTTTCCTTTCTTTTTTTAGGCAAATTTCGATTGTGTGCATTAGATTAGGGACGTGTGAGTGTGTGTGAGTGGGTGCGTGTGTGGACAACATTATAAGGGTGTAAATAAAAATATTAACACTAAACCCACAGAAGCACACACCCCAATCAAAGAAAAGCCAAAGAACGACACACTCAACCACAGCCATTTGCCGCCTCATGTCATTTGGGAGCACATGCATTAGCATCTTATTCGTATTGTTCTGGCTTCGATTCGATTTGTTGTTTTTTTGTTTTTTCCTTTTTTGGGGGGTTTCTCTCTTCTTGTTTTAGCATACAACAAGAGTAGCAAAGACTTAACTTGGCGTCGAAGCTGTTGCCATTTAAATTGAGTAATCACTTGGGGCAAAAGTTTTGCTCTTTCTGCTGACTTGGCCGTGCGATGCAAATGAATGATTGGATTGGGCAGCAACACTCAATGGAGTTCAGTCTGGCTATGTGGAGACAGTTTCAGTGTGAATGATATGCCATATAGACAAGGAATTGTACAGTTACATAGGACACATGTAGGCAGTAGGTGCGTTTCATGATGAAGTAGTTTTTAAAACAGATAGCTGAATCTGAAAGATGTTTTAGTTAAAAAAATATAACAGAGTGTAGTAAATTAAATACTTACGTTTTTTACATAGAGCTGAAGCTCACAGGCGTCCGAACTGCCCCGATATGAATCCCATTAGGGCTAAGTCGCGCAACTCCAGCGTGACGCGTCCCCGATGAAGGGTCAGCAGATAGGCGTCCTCGAAGCGTTGTGTCATGTACAGTTCAGTTGCAGTTTGTACAGCTTCCAGAGCTTCCAAAGTTATGCGCAGATTATGTCCATGCTTATTCATTAGTTCGCGGACAACGCGTCCAAACGATAGACGTGGTATCATGAAGTTGGTACTCATTTGCAGTCTTCGTATTTCATTCGCTAGTTTTGCGAGACGACTTAGTGGAGCCCGTTGTTTGCGGGTTCTTGGTCGTGTGTTAGCGGATGGTCTGCTGGTCCCTGGTGCAGGATCAGGTTCCTGATCTGATTGATTCGTTGCACTTGTCGACAGCAGCGCTGGATCACGTGTTGTAGAGGTGCGTCGTCGTGTGTCGTTGATAGCTGCCGCGTTGAAGTCCTCGGCCAGTTCGGTGCTTTCGGCATCATCTGAATCCGATCGTTGTGGTGTACTCATCACAATATTTATTTGAGTTTAAAGTAAAAAACAATTAAATGATTTTACAATTGTGCACGATCAGCTTCTTAAGAACAGTGCTGTAAAATGTCCCAGAGATGGCCAATGTGAAGTTCACATTGTGAACTAAAGCGTTCACTTGAACACGAATCAGTTGTTTGCACGCTGCAAGCGATTGACCGACCACCGCGTGTGAAAGTTTTTTTTTAGTGATTAATATAATATAAAAGTGATTAATTAACATAATAATAGCATAATATGTGAAATTCATTGTCATCGGGTGTATTGGAGTAGTAGGAATCGCCATATGTAGGTACATAAGTCTTATTGAAAGAAAACAAAACATCGCCAAAATTTTAAGCACAGCCATGTTTAGCACATACTTACATACATATGTACATGTACATATGTATCACGTGTTGTTGGCTCATTGGAATCAGTTGTTTTGAACGCTGCAAGCGATTGACCGACCACCGCGTGTGAAAGTTTTTTTTAGTGATTAACATAATACAAAAGTGATTAATTAATATAATAATAGCTTAATATGTGAAACTCATTGTCATGGGATGTATTGGAGCTGCAGGAATCACTACATGTAAGTCTTACTGAAAGAAAATAAAACATCGCAAAAATTTTCAGCACACCAAATGCTTACATACATGTATGCATGTTCCCACACATACATACATATATATATACACTCTCGCGGCTGTTTTGACGCACGCATAGAGAGCTGCAGTTTGAATAAGAAACAAAAGATCACACACTGGCTGCGCTCTTTGCGTAAACCGCATCTCTTGTTGTTTACCTCTTTCTCACCAACACAACCAGTAAAGTGCAATTGTATGCGTGTGTCAAACACATATGCGTGTCACTGCTCTGTTTAACGAATGCATGTGAGAGTGAGACTGCTGCTTGGGCTTACTTTGTTTTTGTTACTGCTTTCACCTAGGGAAGAGCAAAGCTTGTGAATGTGTTTGTGCAAGTACACTTTTGCATATTCCGTTTCTTATCTCCGTTCTTTGTCAAAGTGCACGAGTTTGGCCTCACCAATAGTAAAGGGTTTTATTCTTCTGTTGTCTCCGAGATTACACTTGAATTACTTCGATTAATTTAACCATGAAAATCTTTAAATGAAATCACATTTTTGGCTAAAAATAATAAACATTAAATATATAAAAGTAATTACCAATACAAAAAAACAATTTGGGTGTTCCTCAGTACCTGTTTTGTTAATTCACCTGAAAGTAGAGGGCAACTGGAATTGCTGTCTAATCCCCCAGTGTAAGTAGATCGACAGGACTCAAAATCAAGTGCATTACTTGTCGAAATTGAATCCTTCTGTTTTGAGAACCCATTTCATGTTGTTTCTAGACAGTCCATCTACCCATCCAATTCCCAATTTCATATCCGTCTATTACAAGGCATGAGCTGGTGAAAATTTTCAACGCACGAATGACTTTACTAAAAAGGATTAAAGCCAGCAAATTAACTGGGCCGAACACTCATAATTGCACCTGAGTCCTGCCTTTGAGTGCTGTTTTTTTAAGCCACCCACACAGACGGGACCTTCTGCATTCCTTTGGGTTAAGTAAACAGTTTAACGGTGCAGGATTTCTGAGCAGTTTGCTTACTTGCAAAATTTGTAAAATTAGAGAAGGACGGAGGGACCAAGAGACTCTGCGTCTTGGGACCAACATTGTTTGTTCTAATTAAAAGGAGCAGGCGTGGAAAATGCAACGTCATGCGAAATGGACGACGTCTACAGCTCAACATGCCTATATAGAGTTATTGTTCCAACTAGGTAGTCGATTTCATATCTATACAATTTTATATACATTTTTTTTTTGCATAATGCATAGCGGCGTCTTTATGCAAAAATTTTTGCCCATTGTGCGCTTGTCAGCAAGGATAAGGGGAGTGCAAGCTGGGAGGAAGAATTCGCAACGTCTTTGAACCAAAAAATAAAAACAGAGGCTCAAACCCGTGACCACCAAGAATAGTCTTTGGTCCATTGCTTTGCATATGATTTGGCAATGTCCGATCTCCTGTGGCGTGTGAATATCTCCCTCTTCCATCCCATCCTCTACCCGGGGAGTCGTTTCTTTCTTTCTTTTTTCACGCACTACTTTAAATGAGACTTTTTAATTTTTTGCCATATACAAGAATGTTTTTTAAATGTCCAGCGTTGACGGCAAGGTCAAGTGGGTGAAATGTGAGAAAAACTTGGGATCTTTTTTACTATTTTGCATAGGTAGGCAAAATATTTTGAAGTTTTCCGAGTGATTATTGGGAGTATGTTGCGCAGGACCTTTGGGGTCAACAGCTTAAGTGGCACAAAGTTAAAGAAAAAACAATTTACCGTATGATGTGATTCTTGGACAATGTGGATTGTGAATTGAAGTCTTATCTAGTTTGCAAATCAATTATAATCGAAAATAAATCTTGGGGAGGTTTGAAAATCATTTGAAGTTCGTATGCTTTAAAACTAAGATATATCTCTGCTCTTAATATAGCTACTTTATTTAGATACTTTTCATAAAAGATCTGTCCTATTATTTTACAAACTATATTTATTTTGCGTTTTTTTTTTTAAATTTAAAAGATTATAGGAATTGAAGTACAGTTGATCATCTAGCCTAAAAGTTATTCATATAGAAGATGCTGCTGTTATTAAGTTAGTTTATTTTATGTTTGCTTAGGATTTAATATAAAATTATTTTGTTTAAATCTAAATAAACATTATCTTTGCAGAGTTTTCTGTACCAAATTTCATATTATTTTGCTTAAAATATTTCTGCAAAAGATTCTTCATATGCATTTTGCATAATTTTGCGTTTGATGACCAACGTTTTGTGCACTCCTCTGTGTCCTGCCCTTTCGGGGAATTTGCTTTTCTGCAACCCTCTTTTGTTGCCTTTCGGTGCTTGGCTGCTTGCCAGATTGCCATAAATAACAGACAGCGGCGTGGAGTGGGGGGATCGCCCCTTTTATTTTTCATTTTGCACATTTTTGGCATGGAAATGGGAAATGTATGTGGAAATGTAAATGGAAGTGGAAGGAAAAAAAACATGCAAATGGCGCGCGAAAACTGCACACAAAGGCGAAACGGTAGTCAGAAAGCATTGTTTGGCTAAAGCGCCAGGCACCACACACATACACACATGCATGCTGATACAAAAAGGATATGCAAGGATATGCATGCTGCATGCATGCAATCAGTCACAAAAATGCCGGCTTTTGTTTGCGGCCTGAATGAAGTCCAAGGGAGAAAATCATCATCATCATCACCGTCAACGGGAAAGCGAACGGGAATGGGAAAAGGAACAGGGGCAGCTTGGGCTTGGGGTCATCGTGAGGTCAGCAACGGGATTTTCATGCCATTGTTGACAAGGGATGCAACGCAGACACACATGAGCATTTACAATTTTTGCCTGTTTTCCACAATTTTTTGTAGCTTATTTTTTCACAATTTTTTGCTGTTGAAATTTTTGTATTGGATTCAGTTCCATTTTTTGTATTTTAAATTTTTTATCTGTTTTCATGCAAAGAAGATTTTTGAGAGATGAAGTTAAGGATGCTGCCTGCCAGGCACGCGACGCAACGCGTTGCATAAGAAACAGGGAGCAAGGGGCAAGATGCTAGCCTTGCCACGCGTTGCAACCATTTTTTTGTGGGCCCACATGACACGCCCTTAAATGCTGTGTGTGTGTTTGTGTTTTTTGTGTGTTTTTAGGTATTTTGTTTTAATCGGATCTGCATATGTTCGGTAAATTGATATGGCACGTCCTAGCCTGAACTATCACATAATTTTCTTATGGCGAACACACGCCATTTTCAGCATTTAACCCCACAGTGCGAGGGCTGCAACATAACATTAACGGGGTGGGTGTATGGCAAAGGGGTGGCATATTATGCATATACGCAAGGGTTGCTTTCCACATACATCCTATCTCACACTATGTACTTCCTATATACTATATATACGGTTTGTCATGCATATCAAACTGTTGGGTACGTTGAGGGGTTTCCCTTTTTGGCAGCCATTGTCAGCGTGCTCATCCTGGCCATCGTCATCAGGTCATGGCACATTAATTGCACTTTTATGCTGTAATTTTTTATTGATTTCTACTGTGTAGATTGCAACTAATGACTCCCTTTTGAATAATTTAAGCATAAACATATAGCTAAAGATTGGGAAACGGGGGAAACTCCATTTGTCACTTGAATTGGACTGTTAGCTTTACGTTTGAACAATTATGCTATACTTTTCACATATATACTGTTATTTAATATATAATTTCTTTGGAACTTAATCATATTTTTACCCCATACGTATTTCATGTTCAAAATCTGTCATATCAAATCAACCCAATGCTATTCTCTTGACATTTTCCCACAGAATGTTGCGTGATGCGACGCATTTCTTATAACAATCAGCTGTACTCCTGTAATTGTTATCCTTATTTCCCTATTTCCTTATTTCCCCCCGTATGTACTGCTGCAACAACTTTGTCAATGTCCTTGCTATACAAAGGACTTGGAGTTTCGGGGATTTCTTTTATGACATTTCGTAAGATTTCTAACGGTCATTTGACCAGACAATTCCTTGGCCCGAGTTCTATGCAAAGTAAATTTAACTGTCACTCACAAGGGGTTGCTTCTTTTCCTGTTTCCAGTTTGACAATCAACACCATTATCATCATCATCGTCATCGCCATCATCATGTAGAACGGCGCGTTCATTATCCATTCAAAAAGTTTCGCTTTTGTTGGGTAATTTCAATAAAATTCTATGGGAGGTTTGTTATTTCGAATGTGAGTTTGAATCAAATACAGAAAGTATATTTAAACTTTTAAGACCTCTAACTGTTCGTCTCAATAGCCAAACAATTAGTCTTAATACAACTGATCGCACATAAAAGGTGACCATAAAAATCCATCAATATTTCATACATCATAAAATAAAGAAAGATAAAAAAAGGTAGACAAGATAATAAAATTGCTAAAAATATCAAAACAAAATTAAAAACGAACAATCTGCAGAAGAGCAAAGATAGAGAGACAGAAAGAGAGAGAGAGAGAGAGACTCAAAGCACGCGACTGAAGTGAGCGAAGCGGACGAAGCTGCTGGTGATAATGCGAATGAAAGAGATGAGAGAAACCCTCAAAAAAGATGCTGCAATCGAGACACGCTAGGAAAGCCTATAAAAAATCCTATTAAAAAGACGCACACACAAAAATACAAAATACAAACAAGCAAACAACCAACAGGCGGATCGATGGCGCGGCACAAGCGCATTAAAAGGAGATTTACCTATAAAAAAAAGGTAGACAACGGGCAGATGAGATGAGAGACGGGGAGCTGGCCAAATTGATAGGGAAAGCAACAAGGAGACAAGGACAACGATGACATGAATCGTCGTAAACGTCTGCCAGGCACGAGAGTTGCATCTTTTTAGAGAGGGGAGCATAAAAAATCAACTCCGAGGGTAGACACAGCATCAGCACGCGACTCGGAGCCTAAGTCCTGACTGTCTCCGTCTCTAGCTCCTTGAGACTCATTTGCTTGCATACCTGGGCAAACGATGCTCGCTGCACTTTGAGCGCGCGTCAGTTTTTTTTTTATTCCTTCTTTCTTTTCATCGGATTTTTTAGGAAGCAGCTGCCAAGCAAACTCCCAGTGGCAGCATCTTGAGGAGAAAGAGGGACAGAGGCGACATTTTGAAGTGTTCATTAGTCGCACATTTACATATCCAAATTGTTAGGGAACGACGCGTGTCTTGTGGCTTTTAATTGCTGTCAGTTGGGTATCGAGGGGCAGGATGCGGCAGAGGGCGGCAGTTTGACTGGGGGGAATTAATGTGTTGCACACTTCGTTTGACATTCGAGTGCAACCGCCACCACCACAACAACAACAATAACCACAACCCCAAATACAAACTGCCAGCTCCAATTTTTCCCTCTTTCTCCCCTCCAAGTGCCACCTATTTTATTTTTTGCTTTCTTGTTTGATTTGTCATTTGATCGCGTAGACAGTTGTTGGCTACGCGATTAAAAAATTAAGTTTTTTTTCCCCTCTCGGCACACACTTTCTTCCACTTTCCCCCCACAAAGTGTTGTCATTGTTTTTCATAGAGTTCGCTGACTTCTTGCCACAATCCACAGCCTGTGGCTTGATGACTGTGGCCACGTGCCACACTTGGAGTCTTGGGGGTGTAGTGTACTGCAGAGTAGTGTAGTATAGTGTTGATGTTGACTAATGTTGGCATTTTAGTTTAGCTGGGCTAACTTAGCTGACAGTCGGTTGTTTTGAACTTTTTGAAGCGACAGGGCTAAAAGTCAATTATTCAAATGATGATTAAGCAAGCGTGTTATAATTTAAACTTAGTAATTATTTAGGAATGGAATTTTAATATAAATAAGATGAGTAAATGTGCAAGTCTGAACTATTTTATAAATTTGCTCATGTTAATTATCAACGATTAAGCTGTCATTCTATTTTAAGTCGCTTTTATTTTGCTATATATCTAACCCATAGCTACCGCTCCTAAACCAATTCTAACGCCTGCTGAGCGCTCAAATATTTGCCTATTCTTCAGCCAAACTCTCACTTTTTCGTTCTCATTCTAAATAGTAACTCTTAACAACTTTTCACTCGACTTCGGTGACGAATTGTGCCAACACACGCTAGGACAGCCCTCATCTGAAATTCGTGTACAGGAATCGAAAACGAACTCAAAATAGAAATTGGAATTGGTATTGGAATCGGAATCGTAGTGGCATTGCCATGGTTTTCTGCTGTGTAGGGTCAGTAGCTCTCTGCTCCTGGGGTGTACTCTCAACGTTTTTCTATAGTTTCTACAAAAAATAAAAATAAAGGCGAAAATGTTTGAATGCAGCGCACACACAAAAACATTTTTAAAAATTTTTGTTGCCATTGTTGCGTCAGCAAGAGGTCCTTTGTATGTTATCCTTTGTACAGCCAGTTGGTATCCCTCTCTACCGCTCTCTCTGTGTGTGTGTGTGTGAGCACGAGGCCAAAGGTTATCTAGGCGACACATAACGGCAAGAAGCTGCCACAAAGCCGCACAGCTGCCGCCCTTTTTTCTGCTGCTTGTTTGAATTCTGACTGGCGCGCATTTGCCAGCACTCCAAAATTGGCTGCTCCGCACACTCAGAGGCTCCCCCAGAAACTGGCTGAAACTGCCGCGTAATCAGTTGGCCAAAAAGTAGAAAAAAAGCGAAAATCATGCAATTGTTTGTGAAGTTACGCAATGAAATTTGCCTGCTACGTTGTTGGCCTTGCTCATTAAAACTGTCAGTCCATCAAATGGGAAACCGATTTGGCTGTACCCGGCCGTGTCCGAGTGCGTGCTCGTATTCGTGTTTCATCCTTTTTTGGCACAGAACATTGGCTGTCCATTTTTGGCGGCATTTTTGTAGGTCACTCGCTGACCTACACACTGACCAGCTGTTGTTGTGTGCCATTTCCTTTCGGGGGTTGCTCAAAGGATACGCTGGTCATGCGAAAAGGTACAACTATCGTCCTATTTGTCTGTCTGACAGTCTGCCTGATTGTCCGTCTGTCTGTCTGTGGGCGAACGCATTTTCAAGTCATCTAATTGCGTCTGCTGGTCAAGGGGTTGCTCAAGGCGCCCCTTTCACATACATATATATCTACACTGTATATAGTACTCAACTGTATACATTATGTAAACGGGGTGTTATATAACAACCACCCGCTCAATAAACCCTCCCTAGCAGCAACAGCACCCGCAAGTTTCGTTTGCCATCAAAAATTAACGCATTTTCTCGGTGAAAATCAATGAAAAATCCTTTCGCTGCGCGCGTGCCCAGTTATCCTTGGCACAAAGACAACTCAACCCTACAATCATCATCCACGAGCACGAGCTGACAGGCCAAAATAAAATCCCTGATCCTTTTGTGCGCCTGTCGTTGCCTAGGTTTTTTACTATTTTTTGTATCAATTTGCAATTTTTTTCACCCATTTTCAAGTTGATTTCCGTGGGCTGCTGTTGTTGTTGTTGTCGTTGCTTCACTGTACTCTGATTAAGCCCCTCGCTATAATGAAGGGGCGCGGTCGGGCGGCTCAGCTGTGATTTGAACTACTTTACCAAGCGTGACATGAAATGCGATTTTTTTTTACAATTTTGTTTTTTTCTTTATTTTTGGCAAATTTTCGGATTTTGTACAAATTTTTTTAACGATTTTGTTCGCAACTGTTGTGCAGTGAAAAGGGTGCGCGCGCGTGTCGTTTATGTGTCACACTTGATTATTGGAACACCCCTAACAATCACGAAAGGTGTTTGCCAACGGGTTTAAAATTTCAATAGGGTGGTTTTTATTTTTTAGTCAGCACTGTTTGGATCTCTTAACACTTTCAAAACTGAGCGGAATTTAAGGGAAAAATTACAGAAATTGATGCTGTTTTAGGAGCATGGGTTTTTATAGTTCAATGTGATATTTTATAGACTTGAGTTGTTCCATTTGATTTCTATTTTCTTCTAATAATTCTTTCAAACGTGTATTAACCGAAAAAAGCTGTAAATAATATAGATCGATCAATATGATACACGTTTGAAAGACTTGTTTCTGTATCAAACGTATCTAAAGCATTTTTAGGCATTTTTAACAGTCATAAGATACTTTATTCTACAAACAAGTAGTCTATGGGCAGTTTGTTTTGGTGGGAGTAGCTGCAAAAACTTGTCAACGTCTTCGAAGGATAACAATGCTTTGCTCAAGTCCAAGCTGAAGCCGAAGGATGCGCAGTGGAGCGAAATAAAATTAATTTACAAGCGAAGAAAAGTGAAGAAAAAATTAACAAAAATAAGCAGCAGAAAGCAAAACACTTTTTCATTTACCCGAGCCCCACTTGAGCACTTTACCCGGCCGTCGGCTGTACGAGTCGCCCCTCCCCCCTATCCTGCCCCGCCTCCTTTTAGCCACAAATCTGCTGGACAGCCCGTTGGCTGCCCCCTTTGTAAAAAATTAGATTCATTTGTGCGCGCTTGCTTTATTATTTAAATTCTTGCGTTATTTTTCTAAATTTTCGTCTTGCCGCTCGTTTGCCTGTCTCCTTCTTCCTGCTGCTGTTGTTGTTGCTGTTGTTCTACGAGCAAAGTAAGAAAAAAAAGTGGCGGAATTTTAATGGAAAATGCCGCCAAAGTAGACAAGAAATGTTTAAGCAAACAAAGACTTGGAACTGCGAGGCTGTTTAAGCTGCTTTCAACTCGAAGGACACACGCTGAAAGGATGTGCCGGACGCAGCCGCGTAAATTGAAAGCCAAGCGGCAATGTTGCTATCTGCCACGCGCTTCTGTCCGACTGCGAGTCCCGGCCGGTGTCGTTGCCGTTCCCGGATTCCCCACTCCCCTCCGTCGGCTGGAGCTGGGGCACATGACATGAATGCCCGGCGGCTCATTTCAAGTGAAAAATGAGCAAAAAATGAAATGAAACAATGGACAAACGTTGGTGGGACTGAGATAGCGTTGGAGTTGCAGATAGAGATGCAAATAGAGATAGAGGGACGCCAACACGTTAAGATCCAGCGAGAAAGAAAATCGTGGCCAATTTTAATTTTTCTTTCTCGCTGCTTACATTTCTAATGGGCATTTTTCGGTGGGTTAATGTGCTGTTAGGGTAAAAGTAAAAAATACCCAGAAGAAGAGGAAGAAGCACTACAGTGGGGTTGGTCGCACATTTCTAGCATTTGCACGGCAACCCCACTATACCCCTCTGTACCCTACTGTACCCCACTGTACCCCGCTTTTCGCTTGCTCCACTGATGAATAATGACAACGCGCAAAAAGTGAACTTTCATGCTGGCCCTAGTGTTTGGGTCCTGCTGGGTGTTTCAATGGTTTGCTGTGCGGTGCGGTACGGTGGTGCGAACGTTCATCTTTGTCGGTCCGGGCGTACTTAAAAATGCGCAAATACGACGCCTTTGCTTACACTCTGTGCTCTAGATTTACATAGCAGATTAATGCTTGCCAGGGTTGCCAAGGTGCTCTCATATTAGATGGACGATGGCGAAGCAAAAAGCGAGGTGATTAAGGTGCGTGCTAGCTTTAAAAAATAAGCATAAAATGAACTAATTTAATTTATCGATAAATGTCGATAAATACCGATAACTTTCGATATTAAAAGGCCTAGACTACATATAAAAGTAGTACATAATATTTTTCTGAAAGCTTAAGTGTTATTTAGATTTATTTTTAATTTTGTATACTTCGGTTCTAAAATAAAACTTCCCACACTGTGAGAAATTTGTCAGGCTTTTTTGGCAACCTCTGTCTTCCTCTTACCGCAGCCTTCTCCACCATCGTGTCCTTGGGCAAAGTGCTAATGAAAAAGCTTTGAGAGCGCGGAGAAACGCACTCAAAAATTAAATTAAATAAAGGCTTTTGTGCGCAGGCAGCGAGGCGCACTTGAGGCAAAATGCCACGCCCACGTAGCGTGAATTGCCCACGCCTAAATCTAAGCACGAGCTGTGCACGAGTTTTTGCAAAAGTTTGTTTTGCATCGCCCCAAACCCCTCCTCACTCCACCCCAACTCCCAAAGAAAACAAAAGAAATGCGAAGGACACGGGACAGAAGACAACCTTATCAGAGCAGCAGCTCTAACAAAGCCAGTTGCCAAGGACAATGGCAAACGCGAGACACAGGACAACTGGACAACGACTAACATATAATTTTAAGTTTTTTTCCTATTTTTGTGCCTCTCGTTCTTTGCATATTTTGCTTTTAATTCCCAAAGCGCAAATTACGCTCGTGTGCCTTAAATATTAAAAGAAAAGTGGAGAATGCTGAAAATGAGAGAAGAGCGAAAAGCGAAGGGAAAAGCATTCGAAAAGTTGTCATCTTGTGCTGGGCTGCTTGCTTTTCATTTTATTTATTTATTTCTTTCTTTTCTCTTTGGTTTTCCTGGTTATCCTTTTGGCCATTTTTGCATGGCCAATGACGTGCCAGAACATTATCTGTGCGCCGTGTCCTTTCATTCGTTGCGGCCATTATCGCGCTGCCATCGCCTTGTTTATTCAGCGGCATTCGCTTGGCTACGTTTTTAATTAGCCGCCAAGCATTTTGGCCATGCACTTTAGTCGAAGGGTACTACGAAATTGGCAGAGGTTTTGGGACACTTTACATTGATCAATGAAGGGATCAGTAAGGCAGTAATTCAGTAAGACTAAACTGTTAAAAACATGTAGAAAGCCCAATCAGGGTCCGCTGCTAGGCAGGTTTTAGAGTAGACCTTCTATAATAGTAAGGCAGTAAAGTCAGTTTAGTTTTAAAGCAGATACTATTCCTTAGAGTCTAGGGTTCATATCAGATTAAAGCTAGAGCAGTTGTAGAGCTTAATATTAGTACTAAAAACTTCTCTTCATATAGTTCATATTAAATTTAGGTACATTTTCATAGAGCATTTACTGCTCTACAACTGCCAGTTAGCTGTTATTTCCAACCTATATCTATTTGGGTATTTCAGTCTTCTTTTGTGAGTAAGATAATAATAACGGTCTTGAGTATGGGCATTTAACGCAAGTGTCCTTTGTCCTGTCATTTGCATGGCAAACACTGTTGTCCTGCCGCTTCTGCTGATGTTCATCGTTTTGCTGTCATCGTTTGTCTTAGTTTTTAATTATCACACAGCAGAGGAAAATAAGAGGCGCAGGAAAAGTCAGCGATGGGAAAATTTTCACATGAGTTCACTTGAGCGAAGCGAGTTGAAATTTTATAAATATTTGACAGGTGTCAGTTGCTATAGGCTTTCCACTCCGACTGTTAGCCAACACTGGCCTAACCAACACTGTAGTATCGTTTTTTGTATTTTTGTTATGTGTGGCAAAACGCATTAAACCCATTAAGAGTGTGTTCATCAAATTAGCCAGCAATTAGCGGTGTCATCAGGCGGCAAAACAGCAAATAATCAAACAAGCAACCCTTTTATACCCTGCAACCCTTTTCCATGCAACCCCCCACTCCACTCTTGACGCGTTTAATAAGCCATTAAGTGCTGCGCTTGCGTAGATCGAAAGGGTTGCCTTGAAGTACCCGTGCACGTTACACAAAAAGGGGTTGTCGCTGACAACTTTATTTCCACAACAACACGAAGTTAAGTGGCATATCCACAAAAAAACATGAAAACGGGAAAAAGTTTTAGTTTCAGTTTGATGGAATTTTCGCATTGCTTATTGTGACATTTTCCAGATGGAATTTGTTGTTTGCATCGGTAGGAGTACCCATAATGGCAATGCCACGCCTACGACCAAGCCCTCAACTCATAATTCCAGCAAATTGCGCAACGTTTTACCTTTAAGGAGTACAAAAAAACATATAATAATGGAAGAGATAAAGAAAAGACGCATATAAAGAAAAGCAATTTCCCAGAATCCTTTTTGGGCCTGAAAGCAAACAATGCGAAGAAGTTGAACAATGCAGCAAATCCTTTAATTTGTTGTTATCCTTTTTAGTTTTTTTTGAAGAAATGTGAGTCGTTAATGTTGAACATTTTGTGCATTTATCATTTGTACAGTGCTCCCTCAATTTATGTGACTCTCACACCAAACTGACACTATCTCGCGCCAGTTGTGCTACTTTTTTTCTTGGGGGGCGCTATCGTTATCGTAAATTTCAATTTTGTACAGGGTCAGGGTCAGTTTAAGGGGTTTCCAAAGAGGTGAGCGGAAGTTCGCAGGTGCTATTGGCCTTATCGAGTTAACCAGATCGGCTACAAAACGAGAGTAGCTCCCTTGTTTAGACCAACTTTTCACATTTTAATTGGTTAATTGACTGCCGCGAACGCGGTCACATATTTGGGTTAACGAGAAATGTAAATGAAGGGCTGGAAAAGGGTCAGCTAGTTGGTTAATAAATGGTTTTAGTAGGCTCATTTTGTTTGTTAGATTATTAGATACTTTAGTATCTAGATACTTTTTGGAAAACCTTTTTTTTTTTGTTTCAGCTGTGGCTATAACAAACCTTATCTTTTGCTGGGTTTAATATAAAATCCATTTGAGTTGAAGTATTTCGCCAGCTGATTGCAGTTTTGTGGCAGCAAAATTGAAAAAGAAAAGCTGGACACAATCGGGGGGAAGCCCTCTTCCCTTTCCCCCTCTCTCTTTATAATTTTTGAACAGACAACAACAGAAAGCAAATGAAATGGGAAAAAAGGAATCGCAAAAGGCGAAAAGTTTTTCTCTTTTTTTTTTTCGTTCTCTCGTTGAGAAATCTATTTGGCTGATGGGCGGGTTTATCCAACAGACAGGAGTACAAAATGGGCCTACGTCCAGGACTTTAGGACTTCCTGTGGGCGCTCTTGTGTCCCTTAACTGTAAACAAACACAGCAAAGCTGCAAATATTAACAAAAAAAAAAAGAAAAAGGAAGAAAATGCTACGCAAAAGGTTCATCAATGTGCTCAAAGATTGGCGGGGGCAGCGTCTGTGGAGTAAGGGGCTGCGAGGGGGTTGGGCTTGCGGGGGTAGTGTTTTGTGTCGGGTTCTGCAGAAGAAAAAGCGGCCTAAAAATGAAAAATAAATAAACCAACTTGAAAGTTGACAGGCAACCAGGATTCGAAACCGAGCTCTGCATCCCTCCTTCCCTCCCTACCCCCTCAGACTACTCCTGCTCCACCCATCTCCTCTCCCATCCTATTTTTTGTAAAAAGAGTCCATTTGCTGCTGTTGTTGTCGTTGTCTGCTTTTGACAAACAAATCCTTGGGCTGTGAATCCTTCGTTGTGCGTGGTTACGCTCGCCAGGACAACGGCCCCATGAGCCATGCGCCCCACTCTTCTCTCTGCCCCTTTAGCCTCGTAGTTTCGCCTAGTTTGGAGCCTGTCCACTGGCCTAGAAAATTGAAATGTTTTCCTACCACGGCCGTTGGCCAAAAAAATAAAATAAAAATGCAGAAGTAGATTTCATCAACGCGTGGCCAACACTACACATACACACACGCACACTCGCACACACAAACACACGCTGGGACACACGTGCGTCCTGTAGGTGTTGCCCTCGCTTTGTAAGATTACAGGAAGAGGCAGCTGCCATTGATTTTCCTCAGTGTAAACCAATTTTCGTATCAATAAAAGCGAACGTTTTTGAATTGAATTCGGTTCGATTTTCCGTTGAGTTTTCCCTTTTTCCAAGGACGCGCCAAGACGAGCGGGGGCGTGACAAAGGCCACTAATTGTGCTCCTGCAGGACGAGAGGAAAACGAAAGTCGCTCTCCAGTTTTCTTCTACGTTTTAAGCCGGAAGAATGTAATTAGAGCACAGCAGAGCACGGGCCTCCACTCTTAAGAAGGGGGCTGTGCCAGCCAGTTTGAGATATGGGGCGTGGCACGTGTGCAGCAGAGGCGGCAGTCTCTAAAGGAACAAATGCATCATGAATGAGTCTCAAAAATGCAGTTTAAATAAACGAATGTGATCTGAATAAGATTAAAGTAGTTAAAAGTGAGAGTGGGAAGAAGGGGGAGACAGAGAAAGAGAGAAAGGAATAGGGATATAGTGACTTGGAGTAAGAAATTGAGATAGAGAGACATGGTGAGGGATAACAGTGTTTGTTTAGCTATAAAAGTTATGCATAATGTAAATGAAAGTTATGTATTGATTTACTGACAGATATATACACATTTCTGTCTACATTTTCTCCAATTTAAGTGTCTTTAAACCTTAAAGATCCTACTATTATCTTAACTTTTCTAAATTAATGTATATATCGCTAAAGTTTTCTTGCTAAAATTTTTACAAAAATAGTTTTAAGACTTTATGTACAAAATCCCACCTATTGCTGTTACATAGACTTTAACGACAGTGTTGGTAAACGTAAAATGTTGATTGATCTGTGGCTATACATTAAATAATTCCGCATAACTCCTTTGACTCGACCTCGCACGGTTGCAGCTCCTTCTGCTTGACCGCTCGGCATTAATCATTTTGCTTTGTATTTCAATTAGAACGAGCTCAAAACAATGACCATTGGGTCTGATACAATGCTGAGAACCCTGTGGCGTTCGCATGCGGGGGCAGTTGCAGTTACAACTTCAAAATAAAAGAAGTAAAGTATAAAAGATCGAAACTCTTTCGTACACAATTAATCAAACTCGCATCAAAAGAGTGCAAAGTATTAGAATTGTAACAAATTGTTTGCTTGCTTTTTGTTTCACTTATCAGACTCGGGTTGAGATCAGGTTTTGGTTCACTCTAAAGGCTGCACTCTACACAGCGGGTGCTTGGCCGGGCACTGAGCCGTAACTCTGGACATAACAGTTGAGCCAAAGATGGACATCGATAGACGGGCAGTAACGGCATGTGTATGAACCGTTTTGCTATTTATCTTATCAGCGACTTGGCCAAGTTGGCAAAAGTCGAGTTCCTGGAAATAGTTTTCAGTTTGCGCGCGCGCCGCAAAATGTTTTGGGTAATTGTAACAAATGAAGTCAAACATTTGCCTCAACTTCTACTACTTCTTGTAGTTGGTTGTGTTTGTTGGGCCTACACCTGCCGATGATCAATATAGACTCGTCTGCAGGTCGGCATGTTGTAAAGAGCTCCACTGACAGCACCGACGACGACGATGACTGACGAGTGCGCCTTTTTTTGATAAGATTAGTTCGGCTTTATGTAGAAGCAGCTGCCCAAGGGGCATGCCCCTTGCCACGCGCAGGTAGCAGGCAGCAAGGTGCGACTGCTAAGTCCATAATCGATCATAAGTTCTTAATTGCCACTAATATGACTAGCTCCCAGGGTATTACGAAAGTACGAAAAGCAAGCTGATTTTCTTGATGCGCAATTTATGTAGTTACAAAGACAGAGTTTACTTCAAAATATTTGAAGTAATGGAGTTGAGTTATCTACTAAATTATTCCTTATTTTATTTAGAAGTTAGTTATGCTATCTAACAATCAGCCATTTTATTTCAGAACTCATTTCTACATTCCCTCAATCATAACTCATTCATCAGTTATAACGTTTTCTTTTTTATCCCGTGTAACGATCTGTCAACAAGAAGTTGTAACTTGTCTAAACCCCTTGACTCCGCCTACGACTTGTGTGATAGCATCACAAATGTCCGAGGATGAAAACGATTGAGCTGGCCTTATCGGAGCTATCAAATTTGGTGAAAGGGAAGCCAAGTTGGGCAAGCAAGACAGGGGAAACTAAAGGGTACACAAGAAATGTCAACAATGGCGCCTAAAATGTTTGACAGCGGTAGAAACGGTAGAAACCGTTAGCTGACTACTACTACTTGTTTTTTTATCTACCATACTTTTTTTTATCCTGCTCGGGCAATTTTACGTTTCAATGGAATTTCGATTATGGGCCCAAGCCAATTTACAAAAGCCACGATTGAGACATTTCTGACAGGACGCAGGACAAAACGGTTATTACCAATCCCAAACGCAATCCTTCGCATCCCATTTATCCCCACACACGCGCACACACACTCTGTGTGTGTAGATGCAACGTCAGCGATAAGCAGCTAAGGAAGAAAGAGTGAGCGGAATGAGTGGCAAGTGGAGCAACTCAGATATAACAAGACGTTCTAACGAGTTGAGCTAACCACAAATAGTGCCACACACACGCACACTCTCTTACATAGATACATATACATGTATAAAAATCATTGTTAACAAAGCGCTTTGGTGGTCATAAAAATAACTCGACCAAACTGAACCCAAGGTAAAAATGAATTTCCCATTCCCTACCACTTTTTGGCTCGAGTATCCTTTTCATTATTGTGGCAGGCACTTTCACCTGTTCGCACACCGAGACACATGAACGCTGGAATGCCGGAATGCGGTGCTCGATTTTTATCTTTGAACCTGCTGCTCCCGATTATGGCACATAAATTTGATAGGAAATTGTTCCAATTATTTCGACTTCAAGCCTCGTCCAATGACTTTCTTTCACTCGCTCTATTGCTCTCCATTTTTATGGGTTTTGTGTGGTCGTGTTCCGCGTGTCGTTTAAATGGAGATTAAAGGACCCAAGCCGATCTTTAGCCGCACCGACCTTGTTATTAAAAAACCAAATTATTGCTTCAAGAAGGTTTTAAGTCTTTAAGGTTCTTTCTTCCCTGCCCCATTGTTGTCTTATTTATTAAACCGTTTGCAGGTGGAATTGTGATGTCTATGCAGAGCAATTTAAAATGTTGAGTTTGAGTTGGTCAAAATTGCAAGAGTTTTTGATAATTATGGCACTGTAAATTTAAATTTAGTATATTTTTATATATTTTGAACTTCAAATCGTTGCTGCATTTAAATATTGCCCAGGAAAATGGCGCTGTCCATAAAAGTTGCCATTTTAAAGCCATTAAAGGCTTAACAGTCGTTGGCAATGTGGCGCCACTTGAAGGCGTATTCCAAACACCGATTTTAACAGCCGTATGTATATATACTTCTAACGCGTACTGTATGTATTATATAAGTGTGTGGGTGTCTTTTATTTTGCACACATATGTCGCCAGCAGCTGAAATGCCAAAAATATTGAGGGAAAATTAAAATTTTTACAACTTTTGTTGTTCGTGTGGGTCGCAAAAGTATTACGTGAAAATGACGTGTGTGGACCTAAGCAAGCAGTGGGTGTGTGAGTGTGTGTGTACTACGAATGCAGACAAAAGTATTAATTTTTGATAGTCGCTGCAGCCGTTTCGGCAATACCAAACCACCCAAGCAAATATACAGAAACCCCACACACACCAACGCACCACACATACACCCACATAAAAATGAAATGCGCATAAAGCGTGAGGTTTGTTGTGGATTGCGGACCGTGGACTGTGGGAGGCAGGAGTCAGCAAGGGTTGGCAAAAGCATAAGAAAATAACTATAAAGTCATTTATTAAATTCGCTTTGCTCTGTGGCACGTCATGTGGCACGCACGAGGCCACAAGCTAAGCAGCAGCAGCATCAGCAGTGAATACTGTACAGTGAACACTGAGAATTGGAGCCTGGTCAAAGTAAACAATCGAGAGCAAAACTTTCGGCTGCCAAGCAGCCATCATGTGAAAACTCAATTTTACCCCCTTATATGGCTGTCAAACACATACATCACGCGTAGCTTCACAGACCCCTGACCCCCATCTCTGCTCCCCTAAACCTCCTACCGAAATCCCTTTAACGCTGCTTTGCTTCAGGGGCTGTGGCGCTGCCATCAAACATCAACATCAATGGCAAAAAGGACCAAAAACGTGGCTCGTCCTCTGCGCCATTTATAAAAGCCTTGATGTCTCATATTTCCGGTTATCCAACAACGCATACAAGCATACAAATACATACATTTGTAAATATATTTATGTACATATACACATGTGTATGTGTGTGTATTGACTATGCGCCTATGGGCAGTACATAAGACACATAAAACTTCAAGACGCAATAAAAAGGGTGAAAAGCATCGCTGTGTGTGTGTGTGTGGTAGCTTTTTATATGTGTGTAACACACACACACACACACACACACTCATGCACAGCACATGTGACAACAGTCCCAGGCAGAACCCTTCGCAAACTCGTTTATGTACACAGTCTAAGGTCTGAGTTGCTTGGTCTGAGACCGCTTTACCCTCCGTATGTCTTATAAAAACTTTTTATTTTTATATACATATATGTGTGTACATGTGTGCGTATGTGTGTTTGTGTGTGTGCTCTGAAACCCACCCCAGCACTAAGCACAGAACGCGTGTCCTTGCTGTTTGCTTGAACTTGAACGGACACGAACCAAACCGGTCCTCGAGTCTCCTGGCCGCACTCCCAGGACCACAGCCACGACCAGGACCACATGTCGTCTTCGGCGAAGGAAACGTAGGAAACAAGCGCAAAAAAAAAGGGAAAAAGCAACGAAAAAAAAATATATAAAAATAAAATCAAATGGGTTGGCAGCATAGGGTTGATTCGGGTTTGCTGGGCTGTTTGCAAGCCCATCATAAGGGTTACTCGCGGTCGAGGGGGAGGTAGGGCAAGACAGGAAGAGGGCGCTGGAGGAGGAAGGGATGGGGGAAGCAGAAAGGGGCAGGCACACAAGGCGGCCAGTTGCGAAAGGCGAATGTCATCAAGCAAATTCAGTCGCCATCGGTTTCGTGGTGCGTGGCCAAAAACAAAACGACCTATCGATTTCTATCGACAACCAAGACATTGAGTGTGTGTGAGTGTGTGCCTGTGTGTGTGTGTATATATAGCCGTTGCGATTTGATAAATTGGTGTCATGGATTTTTTGGCAAAGCGTTTACCTAATGCGACCAAAGCAACCGATTAGATTTGGCGCTTAAAGACGCTTTGCCGCACTTTAAAAGCGGGTTACTAACTTCATTTACTTATTAAGACATTTTAAACTAAACAGTTAAGAATCGTATGATATTTAGTAAAAATTGTAGGATCTAAAATGTTGTGCTTTTAAATTTTGTAGCGACTGCCATTTGCCGTGTGGCGAGGCAATAAAATTAATTAAAATTCTCTTTGTGTAAATCAGCTGAAGCAAACATCCTTTAAAAAACGAAGGAATAAAAATAAAGAGACACCCACACAATGAAGAGTGTGAGTGGTGTGTGCGGGGAAAAGGAGAAGTCCTTGGGCCAAGTTGTAGCCGTAATCTTAATGCTAAAGCAATGAAAATGAAACGTCATAAGGTTCAGGACTCAAAGCTCAAGGCATTCGCTGGGTTAGGAGCGTGTATGGGGGCGGACAGAGCGGAGTGGAGGTGTCTGTGGGCAGGAGGGGAAAGTGTAGGATGGTTACGCATTTCGCGGATGGTCGTTGTCCGTCTTTAATTGCAAATTACGTTTTGAAAAATTACGCGGCAAAGGCAGTCAAAGATTAGCCTGGCAAAGCCAAAAGGGGGAGTGGCATTGCGGAGGCGACGAGTGCGGGTCAACCTCAGGAATGGGCCCCCAATGGATCTACGCCTAAGTAGAAAACAATTAGTGCGCTTTTGATCCTTTGTTTACCCCAACAACAGCAACAAGGACATTCTGCTGCTGCCCACCCAACGCCCAGGACATACAGGCAGCCGCGTAGTTAGCACCCAGCGAACCGCGTCCTGTGCTGCTTTTTGAAGAATTTTTTAATTTTCACAAACGCAAAATTGTGAGTCATGAACGAGCCTGTCTCTTACTCCACTCCCATCGTCCTGTCGCTCTGTTATCCTGTCGTTCTGTCGTCCTTTCGGACAAGCGCCTTGCATTTGCTTGTTTCTCATATCCGTTTCACAAAATGCCCGCAAGAGCTTTACGGACTGCTCCAAACTTCTCTCCGGCTGTCACTTACCCCGACTCATCGTCCTCATTGTTGTTGTTGTTGTTGTCGCGTAAATATTTCACGGGCGTTGTTGGGGCGGTGCGCGGTGGGCGGTAGCAGGCATAAGGGCATGGCCAGCGACGCTCAATGGCGAATTTCCAGGAAAACCATGTCAAAGTTCGCATTTGAAATAAAATTTCAATTAATTTTGTGCTCATTGCTATCTCCTTTTATTGCCAACTCTCCTGCTTGCTCTTACGTTATCTCATTAGCTTATCTCCCTTTCTCTCACTCACTCACTCAGTCTCTCTTCTTTGCCTGGTAGTCGTTAATATTAAAAGTTTTAACAATTAATGCACAAAATTTAATGCATGCGCAAGTTGAAGTGCTTGAATTCGGCATAAAAATATATAAAAAATTGTTTAAACTTTAAATAGTTGTAGAACTTTAAAGATTTAACTTTTAAAAACTTTAAATAGCTTTACATTTATTTGCTGAGTTTTTATTGTCGCCACAAATCGATAGATGGATATATAATTTGCTCAAAAGCCAAGCACGTGCCACTGCCTCAAAATCGGGGTTGTTTTTAGGGTTGTTCGTCTGCAATAATTGTAAACAAAAGATAAACCAGCGACACAATACATAAAAAACGTTATCAACAAATCAGCAACATCATCAATGAGGATGAGCTAAGAGGAGGTACGGCAAAGAGGGCTGGCCACAGACAATGGATCCCTGGCAACACCAGAGTACTCAATCAATAATCCTTTGAAAAGGACGAAAGAAAAAATATATACTCTCGGTATGTTTGACAACAAGGAGTTAAAGTTATGGCATTTTCTAGGGTATATAGGGGTTGGGTGTGGTAAAATTTGGGGTTTGAGTACATCTAATAATTATTACCTTGTGGCCAGCACTAAAAATATCAACAGGATATCGTTCGAAAAGGATAAAAGGCGGCAAAAATAATAAAAACAAATTAATTTGCGACTTCTCGTTGAATGTTTGAGAGATTTTTTTATTGCAAATTTAGCAGCGGGCGACAAATTGTTTATGCTTCTTGATTTACTTGAACACGAGGAGGAGAGAGTGGCTTGGGAAGCTCTCTCACACTCAAGTGAGAGAGGACACGCTGTGACATGTCCTTAATGACTTTTTGATTAAAAACTATAGAGTTTCCTGTGTGTTTGCGTAGCTTTTTAGTGGCCATAATTGCGGCTCATTAATTAAGTTAATGGAAATTTTTATTTAGTGACCGTCGCCAAGTGGCCGTTTAGTTGCGGAAATAGAGCTTTACTGGATACTCGGCTATATATATGACCCATTTCGTGTACTTTTAGTGCCTACTGTTCATATGCGATATGTACAATAATTTTTGAGCAAATGGTTATGAAATTTAATAGTCGCAAAAGCAACGGGAAATCGAGGGCAGTTATGCAATTAGAGAGATCTGAGAAGGTAGCTTACAGAATGGACACAAGTGCTTAGTTGGTACAGTCAAAAAGAGCTCAAATATTGGTAGAAATAAGTGAAATGAAACATAGCAAACTCAAGTAATTTAATAATATGACGTTAAAGTATTTATATATAAACCTTATATTTTTCTGCTATCGAAATTAGAAGTATGTCAAGCTATATACTCTTATATACCTTACTTCCTTCCAACTGCATTTTCATTGGCTACTGAACAAACCCTTTAACCCCTTGTAACCCTTTTTTAACCCAAGCGCTAAGCTAAACGGCACTCACCCCTTTCCGAACAGGGTTGCTATGCTGCCCCTAGCTACAAAATGGCAGCCAAAGCGAAGGCACAAGCACACACACACACACATACACAACTTGAAGAATATAATAACGTTAATTATATGCATGGCAAGGGGCTAACTGGAGCAGAAGCGTTTAACCCGGCATGTCAAGCTTTTTGGCTTTTAATTAAACGCTGCTGTCAGTTGAGTGGGTTGCCACCACCACACAACGCCGTCGCACAACCCTATAAACTTGGCGAGCAGGCCGTGGTTCCCATGAATCCACCTCAAAGCGCTTCACTTGCCTGCTTTGGGCTATGAATAATGATTGTCGCGTTTAATGGGGCTGGCATGACAAGCATAGGGTTGCCAGGTGTTGGGCAATGCTTCCACGTGTCTACCTTACAACCAAAAGCTTGTTGGGACGACAACTCTGGCGGGGTTTAACATTAAAAAGGGGTTAATTGCCGCACAACAGCGACAAACAATGCGAACGACAATAAAACTAAACAAATGCCAAAGACTCGGAAACTTGTCGTGTTTTCTCCACAAAACGACTTGGACTTTTGGACACGCCTTTCAATTTAAATGCCACGATAAGCACACAGTCACACACAGAGTGGTGTGCGTGTGTGTGTGTGTCCTGGCAGTGTAATTAACACAAAACGCGAAAGGACATTTAAGTAAATATAACGGCGCACGCGAGGTCGTCAGAGGGCAACAAATTTAGCCCAAAAGAACGGGTAAAATAATGGTCGAATCGTTTGGTCAGTGGTTGAAAGTGTTTTTGAGGGAGTTACGAGCTGAGAATGGCAGTAGTAAACTGTACACTGTACTCTGTACTCTGATCTGCTCGGCTGACAAATGAAAGAGCTAAACAGTTGCGACATCGTCGTACAAACATAACAACCAACCCTCGCTAACTGAAACTCAAATTCGAAATTGCTTGAAACTATAGAGAAATACAAAAACAAAATTCTAATAGAAATAGACGAATTTTGTATCCAATTTCGAAATGCGCAGACACGCTCGACTAAATTTACGCACACACAAAATGAGGAATGAAGAAAACCATTAAAACGAATTTTAAATACACTAGCAAGTGAGGGAAGACTGTTGTAGTGGATAAATTTAAAATAAAACTTTTAGTATAATGTTCAGTAATAAATTAAAATATTTAATAACTGTACATAGGAGAAAATATATACAATTTGTAATGTTACTGCCAAATTAGTATATGTAGAATATTTTGGGACTTATTGGTAATGATTTTGATCAATTTTTAATTGGATTTTTAGTTTATAAATCTAAGTATTACTTGATATTTTTAAATTTGAGATAATATAAAAAACATCGAAGAAATTCTTTAAAATTTTTTTTTATTGGACTGCAATAATTTATATATTATAAAATAAATAAATTATAGATTTTCTTGAGATTTTATTGACCTAATTTAATGTTATTGTATTAGTTTAGTATTCAAAAATCTGCAACATTTTTATTTAAAGAATATTTTTATAATATTGCTTAAACATTTTTCACAAAAAACATTTTAGTTTGTTATTTTATATTTAAGTACTCCCCTAGGAAAAAATATATACAGTTCTTTCTGAGCTTGAAGGAGCTGTCTACATTTTAAATGTACTCCAAAGTTATAGAGTATTCGTTAAGAAATGGAAGCCATTGGCTTGAGCCCTTCGTAGCTGGTAAATGTTGAACAACAAGCTTAAATTACACAAGACCCTGTGGTATTCAAGAAGGGGGCAGCACTGCTGCATTTAGGGTTAAGGTCCAGGGTCCGGCTACGTTGACGACGCTGAATTAGTGCTTGGGAAATGGCGCAACCCTCGTTTAAACTAAATTCCTAATGTCATTTTGCTTGTTATTGTTGTTGTTTCTTTCCGTCTTCCTTCTCTTCTTCTTCTTCTACTGGTTGTTACCTCCATTACTGATAACTGTTTTAGGTTAAGGTTTAGGGTGTACAGTGTACAAAGTCTGGACATTGGCCAGTGCCCAGTTCCAAGACATATGCGTGCTCCCTTGGGATTTCAACTGAAATTATTTTATAAATTTTTAAAACAAATTCTGTGGCCATATAATTTATTTAGTAAGCAAAATGTAACAGAAACGACAAAAAAAATACGAAATGTGTAAGGAAAAACTGTTGAGGAAAATTCGGCAAACAGCTGTAAATCATTTGCATGCAGATGAGCAGCTGGCCGCATTTCAATTATCCTTTTTGGCTTGAAACTCGGTCGAGAGTTGAGACTCTTTAATGGCAACATTTTTGAGCTGTAAAGGTTTAAGCCATAAGGAAATTGGGCTTAGAAAGAAGCGCACGAGTAATGCATATGAATGGCCAAGGACCCACACACACACACGCACACTGTTACAGGGACATGTGCGTAGATCCTGCCGAATATTTGCACAACAGGAGTCAGAGTGCTGGCTCTGGCAAAAGGTCATTTTGTGCATAAAATAAAAAGCAGAGCACAAAAACATTTCTTATAGATACGCATGTATGTCTGTACATAAAAATCCTTTACGCAGCCTTTTTTCAAAAGGGGGATTTAAGCCAAGGACATGGACAAGGATACGGCTGAGAATAGGATTGGATAGGATAAGGGTACATGGAACGTGTTCCGACCATTCGTCCGCACATTCTTGCATAAAATAACAATTTGCATTAAAATTTTAATACTTCTAATATTTCCTTACAATCTTTACATATATATTTTTTATTTTTCTTCTTTTGCTTTTTTATTTTCTTGTTTTTTTTTTCTGGTGCTTCTGCACGCTTAAACATGAAAAGAATTTTAAATGGCCACAAAAAAATGGAAAAGGACCAGGGACTAAAAGGAGTTTGCTATTCCCACAATTCCCTCAACCAACTGGAAGCGTTTCGAACATTTGCCGTGTACTTTCCCTGCTCTTGGCTTTGTTTTGTCAGAAGTTTGTTGGGGTTCTGTTTTCAAGGCTGCTCCAAAACTTTTTTGTGCATTTGAAATGAGCCTTGTGTCCTGCTGCTGCTGCTGAGTTCAGCCTACCCTTAAAATCCTTTGGCGGCCATTTCGCATCAGGTGTTTTGAGCCTAAGTGCGTTCACTCATTATGCTCTCTGTATGCTCCTAACTGTTTTGGTAATGGGGGCTCTCGTTAGCCTGGACAACTTCAACTATTTGATATATTTGGGGAAAGTTTTGAAAAAAGTGTCTTCGATTTAAATATATTTTCCGTAATGATAAATATATTTTAAATATTTGTATGCTTTTAGCTTCAATCTTAAACTACTTTTATCTACACAGAAAGAGTATAGACTCTTCTTAAATCCAAACTCTTGACCAGTTTTTAAACTGAAACATTTTGTTTACATTGTGCGTAATTTAAATTAGCATTTTGAGTGCCTAAAAGTACATTTCGACTTTAATTGAAACTTGTACTGGAGGCAACCCCAACAATTTGCCTACTCCCCGCTTGGGGGCGCTGCGCAAAGCCCTCTCCTATTGGGAGCAAGTAATAAAAAACATTTAGAATTGTGTCGCTGGCACAAAACTTTTGGGTTGTGCCCAACAGCAAAGAAAGGAGAACAAAAGTTATTTCTGTGTGCTATGTGGTAACTAAGTAACCTGCTGTACACTGGCAGGACACTGGCCATTATCCTTTCGCCTTAACCAAGCAATAAACATGAAAGCAAGCAGAGACAAGGAGTCAAAGTAGGTTCGTCGCGGGGGTAAGTAGGAGAGTGCTGGGACTGGGGACTGTGGCTAGTAGGGGAAGCGATAATCATCAAAAGGATATTGTTATGGCCTTCCGATATTGTCTTGAGGATTATTAACGAAATTGCGTACACTTTGATTTAAGGGTTGGACAATGGCCGCTCGGCACGCCAACAAAGCGCTCCTCTCGCTCTCCTTCCTGCTGCTGTTTGGGGACATGCACACACCGCATACCGAAATGAAATCATCTCATAAACACACACCCAACCGCAAGTAAACACACACACACACACTGGCACACACACTCAAGCTTTTACTACTTGTTGTAGTTGCTTCGTGAGATTTTTGCTGTGTGATTTGATGACGTGGCTCGTCCCATTGACGACTTGAATTGTGTGTTACGAGTACACTCTGCTTCACTACTGCTTCCACTTCTGCTTCTGCTCCCATTCCTGCTCCTTGTGCTCTCTTTCCCATTGATGATGTGTTGCCATTTGGTTTTGGTATCCCTAAGCCCACTCGCAAATCCTTTGCAGCGCATATGCTGCTACTACATGAGGCTTTTGTCTTTTCTCTTTGTCTTTGGCAATTGCTTGAGCTTCCTATTATCGAAACGTAGCCAATTGATTGCTTTTTTGCGCTCTTTCTATTCTTGATGTTTTCCCTCATTTCAACTCCTCAGCCAACTGTCGTTTTTAGTTTTCTCTCTCAATTCTTTTCCAGCTTGTTTATGACGCATTTAGAGGAAGAGGGAGAAAGTGTGTGTGTGTGTGGCGAAACCCCTTAAGATCAGTAACCCGAAAGTAAAACTGCTTGCTTGAAAAATGAAAGTAATGCCACGGGCTATATACACAACGTATCGCATCATAATCGTTTAATGCTGGCAACCGTTTTGTGTCGATCATCGATCGTCATAACCGTGTGTTTCATCCTTTCACCTTCACTCAAACACATGTTCCACTATTTCACCTCATTCGCCTTACCTCTGTGTGTCTGCCTGTGGTCCTTCTTTGGCCGTGTGCCGAGCACCGTGTGTACGTCCCGGCACTTGCTGCACCCCGACCTTGGCCACTTTCTTTGGCAACAGCTGTGGCGGTGCACGCCCCCTTTTCACTCTTACTTTTAATTAGTCGATTTCGTTGGAAATTAATCGACTATATGTTTATGAACTCTTAGGAATTATTTGAAAGAAAGTATTAGATAATCTTTCAAATGTTTTAATTTGTTGAGAGAGCTGTAATGTGCCCATAAAATATTGCACAATTATTTATGGGTGGGTATAGTTTAAAGATATATTATACATAGGCTATGAGATCGTTTAAAAAAAGATTTCATTAACAAAGAGTATGATTTAGTTATCATAATACCAATTTGATTAAAGTAGATTAATGTAGATTTAAAGTGTCCTTAATCCAAATACCCCACAACTACTTTGAGTATAGTGAATTCCCAAGAATATATTTGCATTATAGCCACTTACCAGCGGATATAATTGACTAGATAAGATATTTATGCTGACTTGACGATCGTTTTTGACCAAGTTTTTCCCAGAAACAATGGGCTGCAAACATGAACTTAACACCATTTCCCGGAAAAGGCCTCAAAACAATTTATGCGCCCAATTTGCTTATCAGAACGTCACCTGTGGAAGGTATACACTGACATCCTGTAAGATCCTAGCAAAGAGAACAAAAGATCGGCTCCACTGACTGAAGCTTATCTCTGATTGAACTGCAACGCTTATCACAGGAGGAGTAGGAAAAGGGGAGGGGAAGGTAGAGGAGGAGGGGTCAGCGTTGCATCCTAAACAAATCACAATTTCTAGTATGTGGTTTTTGTTATTCTTTTGGTTTTTATCAACCGCAGTGCCTGGTCTATTGGGCAATTAGCGCAAACATCCTTTTCGTTACATCGCGTGCGACTCGTTATCCTTGTGCAAATATTGACACCTGCGCGTGTGCGCACTTGAGCCGCTAAAGGGTATCCTTTCGTCGTCCTCTTTTCGCCGTCGTCGCCGACGTCTTTCATCTTGTGTTTACTTGCGATTTGGGTTAGTCAACAGCCAAGAATGAATGCTCCGTTTCTCTGTCGATCGCCACAACGCAAATATTGACGCACTCCTAATTAGCGTTCGCTCTTTTTCCCTCACTCTCTTCCTCTCTCACTTTCGCTCTCTTCCCGTCGGACGCCGACCATTTGATGACCGCCTTTGGTCAGTTCGTGTGCCGTCTCGGCTAACCGCAGCCCGCATGTGAAAACTGCGGTGCTACTTTCTGTGAGACGTGTGAGTTCTGGGTTCAGTTCGCTTTTCCAAAAAGTTTTCGCACGCAAACGCGGTGAGAAATGCAGCTCATTGATCATTGATAGTACATAATTGTGTAGTTTGTATTAGCAGCGATACTTAAGATCTCATAAATAAGATATGAGATAAGATTCTGCCAATAATTTTGTTTCTAGAGCTCCCTTTTACCATAAACCTCTTTCACTTCAGCAATTTTTAATCAAAATTTGAATTTACTTTACTTTTTTTCGACTTGTGATTATTTTTGTAGTCTTTCTTATTAAATCTCTTAAAAAAAATATTTTTAAAAAGTATTTTCACTTAATCAAGTATAAAAACAAAGTATTAGACGCCAGATTTATGATTTATTTAATGAAAAAGGTATAAAGGATATTGATCTGCGTCAAAATTTCATAAAATCGAATGTTAAAGTTTTATTTTTAGTCTTAAGATAGTTAAAAGCACGTGAACTTAATTTAACAAATATTATTTTAATTTTAGAACCTAAGGATCTTTTTGAACATACTTACTTTATATGCTGCACTGATCACTTTGGAGTGCCTTTGAACATAAATCAATTTTAAATGTACAATTCTTTGAGCGACCTACCTCAATGCCCACTTTGATCACATTCGGCATAATGTTTAAATATATAAGTAGCTAAATCAATTCCATCTGTGAGCGCATTCCCCTTGACAATCGTTCAGTCGGATCTTACTCAGAAAATAGCTAACCAAACCAATTGCTCATGATCGCATTGCACGATCATTGATCTTAACTAAGACACTAAATCAGCTGCCTGTCACAACGGGCGCTCGCTGGCACTCCGTTTAAATGAATAATTTTACATGTGAGGGAGGAGAAGAACAGGAGAGAAAGAAGTTGGAGAAATCCACTTGAGTGTTGAGAAAGGACCCAACTATGGGCGGTCCCCCACATCAACTCTTTTTTCTCTCTTTCAAGTGCGGAGGGGCGACACATTAGACACATTATAAATGCCACAAGGCAGCCACAAGATAATTCAATTCGATTGTGAACTCCATTTGGAGAGGAAGTCACGTGTGCCAGCAGAGGAAAGGGAAAGGAGAGTTGAGAAAGGGGAACTGGGAAATGTGAGCTCATTAGCAGGCGGCATAGAGATCGCGACCCTTGAGGCTTATCAGGATCAAGATCGAGATCAAAAGGGTACAACTGGCACCCTTTGCTCTCCCTGACTGACTCCCTTATGCCCTACCCTGTTTTTTATGCCTTTCCTTTCTTTGCTTGTTTTTTAAGACGTTCAACGCCTCTTTGATAGTCGGTCTTGTTAATGCGGCTGCTGAGCTAACCCTTAATTTAGTGATCATCATCATCGATGTCGGGACTTTAGGGTCGATCTGGTTACGCTCTGTTTTTCTTTATGACTCTTGCGTCACATCTTCATTGTGTGTGCCCCCCTCTTCCCCTTCCAAACTGAAAGGGGTGTAGTTTGTGGAGGGGAACCAATCCCAATCCCGCACGCGTTGAGCACTGAACTCGCATAAAATCTGAGCATATGAAAGATCGCGTTCTGTTTATTTGTTTTTGTTGTTGTTTCTCTTGTTTTTTTTATGTTTTTCTTGTCGTTCCACTTAGACTTATTGCCATATGGCGTTCATCGCATTTTGGACCTGACGTGTGTCAGTCTCGGGTCCGAGAACTTTTCGTGTTGATTTCTTCTGGGGTTAATTTGTTTTGCGACTCTATTAATTGGCTTGACTCGCTCTTGATCGCTTCGCTGACTCGTGGGCGTTCAATTCTATTTAAAAGGCCCCGGCATTTCAATGGAAAACAGAAAACAAACTTGAAAACTAATTTGCTTGGCTACCTCTTGATTCCATCTACCTCTTCACTGACCACTCCTCCTGTTCCTCTGCTGCTGTGCCTCATAAATACGTCTGTGTATTTCCTGTGTTTCCAATCAACACGTCTCCCGATCGCACATTAATATCAATACCTCTTAAATAATGTTAACTAGTTGCATGTGTCGCTCGTTAGTCTCAATGGCTCGTTTCATGTCTGGTTTAACGGCCTTTTAACTATATAACTATAGTACCCATATAACACGACATGGGAATGGTTAGCATTTAATAAATTGTTTATTACTTTAACTCTGATCGGCACAGTTTATGTTTGGTTCGTTTAAGAGTGTTCTTTGGAAAGTTGTAGCTGTGAGTAAAAGTGCAGAGATCTTTGGAAGGAGTTACTAGACGGTAGTCTCTTTGACTTATTTGTTGGCAACGGGAGGAAACCAGTGCTTTAAAGCTAAATATTCGATAGAGCATCCATTACTGCGTCAAATTTTATACAATTTTAAAAATGAATGACATTTTAATCATGTCTTGAACTCTTAATGAATTCTACATTCAAATTTATGTTTATTTTTTAACTTTTCCAGGGAAACCAGGGATAAAGTCCGTCTAAAAATGTTTCAATATTTGAATTTTGCGGTATTTAAATATGTAAGTAGATACACCCAAAAACAGGGGCACATCAAGTCATATTGCATGCTATATTTAACATATTTAAATGACACTAACAATTCATTAACTGGCACACTAGATTGTAAAGAAGATCCCATTTTCAAGCAGTTAAAGTTTAAGTGTT
Organism: Drosophila dunni; assembly: GCA_018152125.1. Lineage (NCBI taxonomy): Eukaryota > Metazoa > Arthropoda > Insecta > Diptera > Drosophilidae > Drosophila > Drosophila dunni. The sequence continues at coordinate 7,053,962 of JAECXC010000339.1, read as the reverse complement.
TCCCACTTTGCTGATGACAAAAATAAGCTACAACAATAGCACTGAAGTTCTTCATGCTCAAGATAATCACAGCCCACATATAGCATGCATATAGTACACATATTCTTTGATAATCTGGCATATCGAATACCTTCATGTGAGTGCGACAAAAGGCGCCAAATTTCAGATGGATACCCGAAAACTGTCCAAGAAATAAATGCGTCTTTTGTGTGTGAATTGAAAAGTTTTCATCTCATGAATGTGCCACGATAAAAGGCGACTGATTGAGACGATTAAAGAGCTGCGACAGAAACGGATTATCATTGAGATTTCTCATTTAATTTTATTTGATTTCATTTTTTTTTGTACTTTTGTTGTTTGCGCTTCCTGTGCGCTGCTCCAATTTGATAAAAACCACGAAAATTGGTTGAATTCAATGTTATATCCATTGTCATATATGCTTGGCGTGTGAGGCTATTTAAGAGAAAGAATTAGAGGGAGGGAGTGAAAGAGATGTCAGGGAAAGAAATTTTGGACACGCAAACGGGCCCCTTTTTTGATCATTGCTCATTGAGATACAAGATACAAGATACAATGTGCGTACTTCAGTTTCAATTAACGCCTACGATTTGTTAGGGTTGCCAAGTTGTTGTTTAATTAGAGTATTCGTATGCTTTAAAATTATTTAAATAAATCGAATATATATTGAATTATGTGTGGGAAAGCGTTCAACTTTACAACTTCATTTAGCTTAATTGGAATTTATTCTGGGAACTAAATAGATATAGCTAAGAGTGTGTGTGTGTGTGAGAGTGTGTAGCGGTGTGTGTGTTGTGGCTAAAATCATTTGCTTGTAAGGCTGCCAAATGCCAGGACACGGCATGGCAGCTTGAGCGATTGTCCAAGAAAGTTGGCCAGTCATAGGCAAAGTTTGTTCCGGATATTTGTGGACTCATTAATTACGTAGGACGTTGAACGGTCTCAACATTATTTGGGTGTTAATTTCAAACTTTCATCGATTGCCACACACACAACACACAACTCATACACCCCCCACAACACACACACACACACTCGTATATCATTTATGCCAAGATTCTGCTTCGTCTCAGCCACAACTCCTTGTGTAATTGAAAACCAAAGGCAAAACAACAATGGCCGACTATATAGCCGCTATATATACTTACATACATATGTATTTGCTGCCAGCTAATGCTATTTGCAGCCTCCGGATATTAGTTATTAATGAACACGTTATAGGTTTGGGTTTAGGATTCAGATTCGGATTGGAATTGGCATCGGCATTGACGGTAGATTCATCCTTCCCCGGAGAGGGAGGTAGATGAGGGTCAGATACATACATACATACATGGAAAGCGTCTCCAGTTGCCTCGCATCATTTTTGCGCTATTAAGGGTTGTCAGCTCTTTCATCATCTATGTGCACTTGACAACCCAGTTGCTCTTTAAATTCCCTTTGGCTTCTTTTGTGGTCATCTATGTCTTGCTGTCTGTCTCCTATGTCCCATTAGAAGATGATGTATCTGTTTTCTTCTCTGTTGTTCTGCAAATGCATTTTCTTTACATATGTTTGGTTGTTATATAATTTGGCAAAGATATTTGCTAAGATTTGAATAGCGGTCATTCATCAAAATGTTGTCCAAATTGAGCTGCAAAATAAGTAGCCGGGAGGGTTGGAAATAGCTAGAGGAAGTACGGCATTGTGCACATAAATAGTTTTCTATTTAGGAATTATTTAGTATTTATTTATAGCTTTTTTTTATCAATAGAAAAATAATTCAATTTTAATGTAGTTTTTAATTTTATAAAACTTTTAAATATTTAATTAATTAGAATATATTATCTAATATTTACTTACATTTAATATCTTGTTAAACTTGTTCTACAAAACATTCCTAATCAAAGTTGTCCAATTCCCTTGGGCCTTAAAGAGTTGCGACGCCATTTCCATAAATATTATCGATCAAACTCCGCCTTCTACACACACATACGTTGGCTGAACAAAGCGCGCGCACACACACACACCCTATACAAACACGACGATAACGAAGGCAGAGCAAACGACAGGCGCTGTCAAAATAAAATTAATGCGCGGCGACTGTGAAAGAGTTGAAGCGAAAGCAACGAATCGAAATTAAAGAGTTGCTCTCATTGTTATTCGCCGCAACGCACGCTCTCTCTCTCGCAAGCAAACAAACCAACACACACACTCACACTAAATAACTCACACTGTGAATTGTGCTCTCACCCCTTTAGATGTGCTCAGACTCCTTTCACTTTCAAGTGTGTGCATAAAAAATGAGTGAGTGTTTGTAAAAAAAAACTCACTCAATTTGTGCACATACAAACATATGTGCTCTGAAGGGGTAAAGCATAGAGTGAAAGCAAAGGAGTGAGTGGCTTGCGCTTCATTTCCCCTTTACAGCACAGAGCAAGACGGCGAAGAGCGACAAAGCGAATTGAGTAATAAGATAAGAGAGTGGCCCCATTTGCTTGGGAGTCCGCTCGTGTGTGCGAGCGGGTGAGAGAGCGTCTGCGAGTGTGAGGTGGCAAGTCAATGGCCGGCATGTGAGTGCAGACAGTAACGCAGACGGAGACGGCATTAAAAGGGTTAAAATTGCTGCCATGTGCGTTCGAAAGAGAGCGAAAGTGTTAAAGTGGAGCACATGCGTTCTCATTTTTACGACAGTGTGTGTGAAGCTCTCTGCTTGCTTATGTTTATATGTATATGTGTGTAAGTGTTTTTGTTTTGTGAGTGGGCGGCCATTTTTGTTGGCGCACGTGTGTTTGTTGTTACTGGGAAGACGAAGTGTGAAAGCTTTCAGCTGACTGTTGTGTGTCTGAAAGGAGTAATGAATGGAGAGCGGCAAAGAGAGCGAGGGAAAGGAACTATACTAGATGATAAGCTTAAGCTTTGTTTATACCGCACATGCTACCCCACCCTTTTCACCCATTTCCCCCTTTTGTATGGTTTACGTGCTCGGTTTGTTAGTGGCCATTTGGCCAGACTGTGTCTTTGCTTGTGTCTCATTAAATTGATGAGCATACATTTGGGGATTCCCTTTTTATGGACAGTTGAACTACGCAAAGACAGATAAATAGAGTGTGAGAGGGAGACAGGGAGTTAGTGTGTGAGGGAGAAAGGGTACAATGACACAGAGCATACAAAGGATTCCATTTGGGACAGGACTTGCGCAAAGGATTAAATTGCAATCAGTTCTCACGGCATGTAACCTTACATTCTCCTACATTGTCACCTACACAATTCCAGTGAATAAACGAATGACGAACATAACGATAAGCCGAATTGTTGACAATAGGAGAAAAGGAAGTAAAAGGTTAAAAACCAGCAACAACGAAGGTGTTGCCTGGCTCAGTCACAAGAAGGCAAAAAGAAAATAATAAGAAAGAGAAGAGAAAGAAACAGTTGAAAAGGGTAGAAAGTCGTTGCACTTGCTGCACTGCCAGAAAAGGGTAGCCAAAGGGTAAGTGGAAGGGGCAATGATTGAAATCGTAAGCGGAACAAATTGAGCCATGAGCAGTGAGTAGGGAATAGGGAGCAGAGAGCAGGGAAGAAAAGGGCAACGAAGCGATGAGATCGATGCCAACACAGCGATAAGTAATGATTTGAGGGCGTCTTAGGGTTAAGAGGGAGTAGAAGCAGTTCGACCACTTGTTTTTTGAAATAATAAATGACTCTACTTTACTTTATTTTATTTACTTACCAGAAATAAAAGTATTTCTGCAAGCAATAATATTTTGCAAGACATTTCCGCAGATATTGATTTCTATATGTTTTTTGTGAACTCCATCTGTGTGAAGGTTGTGTGGCAATTCGATCGCAGTGTCCGGTTATTTGTTTGCCACTGAGAAACTAGGACACTAGGACACGTTTCTGATGATGTTGATTACACAGGCGTATCCTGCATGTGTGCACCGCATCGCATCGCGTTGTGGTTTCCATTTTCGTTGTTCCATTTTCCATTTTCATTGTGAAAGTGAAAATGCAAACGGATGCACTTCACTCTTCATTCTGCTCGATTTCTGCTCCTTATTATTATTGAAAGCAAAACCTCAGGAACGTCCTCAATATTTGCGGTCTCTGAGTTTCTTTGTTTTGGTCTTCAAGTGGTTTCAAATTCGTATTTACTCTCGGAATTTTGGTTCATGCAATTTTTGCGCATCTTTTGCGCTTTGTTGAACATTCTCACAGGTGTTTAAATGATTGTTATATCTCCAAACAGGTTGTGTTTGCTGTCCAGTCCAAGAAGATTTCCTTTCAATCCAAATTGAGCTAATGGGCAGTCAGCTCAACGAAATCTTTGGGAAATTTTCATACTCCACACAAATTTTCTCAGTTTTTTTTTTGTTTTTCGTTATAAATGAACTAAGTGAAAAGTTGTAGACCTAATGCAAGCTGGCGTGACTGCATTTTCCTGTACTTTCATGCATTTCCCCCATTTCCAGCTGCAACGGCACGCACTCAAGGTCAAGCAAAGGTGAAAAATGTGCAGCGCAGATGAGAGAAGATGTCTCTGTGGAGTAGAGTAAAAAAATATCATTTATTTAAATTCTTACGAGTGCTGCACATATGCAATCACCCTCTCCCACTCTTTCTCCTTCTCCCTCTCTGTCTTATCTCTCTTTCCATCTCTCAGTTTTAGTGCCACTTGCCACTTGGATTTGACAATTGCTGCAGGAAATGAGACATTTGCTGTGGAGTTTTCTTAAAACAAAATATTTGAACTTTTTAACATTTGAAATGCAGCAGACTGTGCTGCGAGTGTGAGGCACGCTTCCCGTATCCAAAAGATACGATACGATAGGGGGAAAATGATCTGGGGAGATCAAGTCAACCAATTGCAACGCCTAAGCGAACAAAATGAATGAATTGCTGACAAAAATAGCGCCCTTTGTGGAGCTCAACGCATTTATTATTTGAGTTGGAAACCCAAAGAAAATGAGGGGAACGACAACTGCCAGGTGAAGGATGAGAAGGCTGCTCAGTGCTAGAAATAACTCCAATGATTAAAAAAGACCAAATTTCGAGACTCGAATTTGTTGAAAAGATAAAAAAGTATGAGTTTATCTGCCTTGAAGTCAGCTATTAAACCCCCAAACAGTCACTAGGCTTAAATTATCCTTTTTGTAGTGCGGAAATTAAGTGAGGCAGCAACTAAAACCAACAGCGAAACCAAAACTGAAACCAAATCCAAACGTAACTGAAACTGGGCGTCAGCAATGCATAAACCTAAAATAACAAAGTCAAATGACAACGGAACTAGGACTATTTGTGTGCATGTGGACCACTTAATGTCGCGTTTAATGCCAGCAAGGATGCGTAAAGCGTTCAGCATAAAAAACTTGTACGGCCGAAGGACCACTCGAGGAATCGAGACAAAGAGGATACAGGACACAGGACTAATTTGCGGCAAAGGCGCGCCAAAATGTCAATGTGTGGCCATAAAAACGCCAAGCCAAGAGCAGAATTGCCAGGACACAGCAAGGACTAAGCAATACACTTACGAGTATTGCGCGTGTAAGCGAAAAAAAAGTCAAGAAAAGAAGTTTGGTTGGAATTCTTTTCGATGCTGGAAATGTCTGCAGTTGATTGCATTCGCCAGTTTTACGATTCGATGACACTTACCGCCTAATATCCTTTTTAGCACCACACACACAGAAGTGCTGCTCCTTTCTCTCTGCTTTCTGCTTGCTGTTCTCTGATTTTATTTCCGCAACTATTTTTGCCCCGTCAACTTGTGCATAATTTCGACATCTATCGAAATGCTTACTCCCTAAAAATATCTTTGTTTTGCCAGCGAGCTGGTCGGAAAACGATTTATCAAAATTGGTATGGAGTCTGAGACTCAGTTTGAATCAAAGTCTCAGTTGCTGACACTTGTCAGCTGCTTGTCAATCCTTTGCAGGTTGCGCACAGGATGCTGCTGTCCTTGTCCTTCCCCTTGTAATATGAGAGACTGTGACGCAGACAGCGATACACAAGTGAAAGTGTTTACTTTCCCACACATGTAAAAGGATGCAACAGCAGCGACACTTGCAACACTGTTGCACAGTACTGTCGTCATGGGAAAGTGACTGTGCATCCTTTGGTGCTTGTTGTTTGGCCTTTACCCAGGCAATTGCATATGTTGGCAGCCTGTTTTCCAAAGGATTTTCACACATTACGCTGCAAATTGCGACACAAGTAAATTACCGATTATTGTGCATAGTTTTGAAAGTAGAGGAGGATTTTGTGCAGTGTATTAATGCAATCAATCATAGCACTGTATGCTTGACCAACTAAACTAATAGGAGAAATATAGAATTTATTTTATTTGATGTGAGAAAGTACGAAATCTACACAACTTTTAAGAATTTTCATTTAAAAATAGTTGAATTTTAAAGTATAGTTGATATACCGAACTTCTTTACAGTGCATCAAAGACAACCGAACTCCTTGAACTGAATTGAGCGCAGATTATGCAAGTTGCCTTCGTCCGCTCGCTGAACATGTGGGAGAAAAAGTCGCTTATAGATCGCCCGCTGGGAGATACTGAGAGCTATACGTTCCATAGAAAACTCATGAGACGCTCATTAGAAAGGACAATGGTCAGCCAACAGGCCAAAAGAAGGGACGAGCTAATGCTGATCATTAATAATGTGAAACATGTTGCGAAATTTTAGAGCACTTCTTAAACCTTTTCTTATCCCGCTCTGCAGACAATGTGGCCAACAGACAAAAGCAATTGAAGGCTGGCCAAAGTCCCAGACAAAGGAAAGGAAATATCTCTAGTATTTTTCTCCTTTTTCTCCTCTTTTCCTCTGTGTTTTTTTGGCAAGCATGTCCAGTTTTTCGGCATAGACAAAATGGCTTCGTATTACTTGTTTGCGGTTGCGTCTCAAGTCGAGTCCTTTTCGATGTGGCAACATTGCCGTACGTAGTTGCACTGCAGCTGCAACTGCCTCTGATTGAGCTGCCACACTGCAAATGTCAACTGGCTGCACAATGGAGCCCAGTGTCAACCACAAAGAACATGCAGGTTGACGTCGGCTTATCTGCATCTCAGCAGTCCAGAGCTCAGTTCCAGTTCCCTATTCTGTGTGGGAACATCCTTGAGCTGTGCCATCTGATACTTTTCAGTGATATATTCGGTAGATTGAACAGGTCCTTTATAACGATCGCTGTTCACTTCTTGTTTTCGTTTTTTTCAGCTTCTTTGGGGCGCTAGAAATGTCAAATAATTCATGTCTTGATTGAGCTGAAACTGACTGAATTCCCACTTATCGCTATCAGCATCTACATCTCCAATCCGAAGTCGGAGACTGATTCAGGTGCCGTCTATTTACTCCACGGTAGCCAACTGCATTGTTGTCTTCTAGTGTTACAATTCGCCAATTATCTGCATCTAAACAGTCTTAATTGCTGGCCAAATTCCGAGTAATTTATTTCAGTGCGTTTCTTTCTCACGTTGCTCAGGTGATTTGCACTTAATCAAGGATCATTCGATCTGAAATTGAGAAGTTAAACTGGTCAATGGAAAGGTCTTAGGGAAACTGTAGGAGAAATGGTGGAGTTATGAACTGTATAGGAAGTTAAAAAGTTTCAGAAATTGAGAAGAAAATTATATAGAAATATATTTACTGGTAATTAATATTATTTTTTACTGGATAAGAAAAATGTGCATAATGATATGGTAAATAATTATTAATTGTTATAAAATTAAAACTGACAGCGTAAAGATTCATGAGAAGCAAATTATACCAGAAAATTCTTTCCCAAAATAAAGTATTACGAATTTTAATACTATAAAACCGGCAGAAATTCATAATGATAAGGAAAATATAATAGAAAATCGAAACCTCTTGAATGTCAACAAATAGACGCATTACAAAATCATTTACAAAACGTGCCAATAAATTTGGATGAGTCAAGGGATCGTAGCAAAGACATACAACCGATTGATAACCGCCGTAAGACTGGCTGTCCGTACGTCCGTCAGTCCATGTGTCCGGTGAAAGCAAATGCATTTCCGGCTGTGTTTATACAATTGCAATTTCAACTGTCGCTGATAAGTGCAAAGAAATGTTTGGGGAAATGCATTACGAGATAGAAGCACGACGCTGACTTAGGTGATATATAGTCTAGTATACATATAGACAAATTAATATGTTGCTGAACTTGGCCTCTTTGTGTGGGTGCTCATAATGAAGTCAATAATGACGATGATGCGCTTGTAGTTGTGGGGGATTATCTTATCTGAACAAAGTGACTTTGGTCATTTGTTTGGGTCAAACATTTCTCTATATAAATGTATATTAAATTTAAATATGTGCACTGTGGCGCCAAAGGGCCGAAGGTTGTCCCATAGAAGGGGGAGGAGGGCTTTGAACCCAGGCTTAAGTTTGAGTTACTTTCTCACAGTGTATGTACACTGTAGATAAGTGGAAGTAGTTTTTAAGCGTATGCTGTCAAGTGTTGGGTCTTAGCTCATTAGTACGGCTGGAAGCCCTTTCAGAGAGGGCCGTAGCGTAACAAATCTCCGTATGGCCGACCCAAATCATGAAGCGTATGAAACCCACGCAATGAATGTGCGCAATCTTGCGCAAAAGGATAACAACAAATAATAAGGAGAAGGAGGAGTAGGAGAAGAGACCCAGACTGACCTGCTGACCAACTATTGAATTTGGAATTGAGCCATGGGAAATGGGCAAAGTGAGAATTGAGAGCTGAGAAATGTGTAAGAAGAACAGATTCTGGACGCAGGCAAGCATGCAAAATTCGTGTCCTGCCCCCTTGGACGCATCCTTGCGGCATAACAACAAGTTCAAGCGCCAGAAAACACATATGCTCTGCTGAATTTCAGTTTACAATTCACAATTAACTAATGTTGTTGTGCTCAGGGTGTGTGTGTGTGAGTGTGTAGTCTGGGTGTGCTGGCATCCTTAATGCGTAACCTGACACTTGGGTAACTAGGCACACATAAATCAGGATCCGTGCGGACAAGGACATCAAAATGCGTTCGGTTGTTCGCTCCTTTGGTTTGTTGATAAAAGTGAAACCATTTCCGGCATCAGCGTGGAGTCCTATCCCCTTCCAATTTCGACTTTCGCTTTTCCTGACTATTAAACGCGTAGATTTTCTATAAAATCCACATCAAAAATTGTGAACAATGGAAATCAAGAACACGCCCCGCAGGACATTCAAATTTCACTTCCTCGCAGGTTTCGCGATCTCGTTTTCAGAGGGTTCCAGGTAACGATCGGTTATCGGATTCCCGATCGATAGGTGAAAGTGGGTATCCCACAAAGAGGGCGTGGCAATCGCCGATTTGTGGCTTCATTTTGTGGTGAAAGTATTTGTGTTTGTAGTGAAAGTATTTTAAAGACCCGCATAGTATGACCACCTCAATGGTTACTGGTTTTTGTGCTCGGACTAACTGGCACATCCGGCGTGACATTTTTTTTTGTGTCAGCCCCGCCTCCTGCTCGTCTGGAGCCACTTAAACTGTAGATGATGCCGCAGTTTCTCTCTCACTCTTTTTGTGCTGCACTCTAATCAAACGTAACTAAATATTTCCTCATATTGTTAATCAATTTCGAGAGGGGGTTTTGTGTAGGGTAAGGGAAGGGGGAGTGACTGCCCCTAGTTGTGGTCTAAGTGGCATCTAATTTATGCCACATGGAGGCGTAACAATTGCGAACCCAAACAAATGTCCAGTCGAATTCTTGTATTCAAATGAAATATTTTCCTTGTTTGTTCGCTCATTGTTTAGGCAAATTTTCTATTTGGCATTTGTTTGCTAATTGTTATATTTTTTCCCACTTTTTGTTGTTGTGGGTTGTCATAGCCGTTGGGAAAGGCGGGTAGAGCGGGGAGTTCACTGTCGTTGGTGACAGTAAAATGCGGGCGCAAAAATCGGACAAACCTTCGCTGCGACTTTAATGTGGAATGCTGTAAACAATAAAGTGATAGGCTCTTTGTAAGAGATACTTAACAAAGCTTACTACATGTAGATATTATAGATCGATTGGCTATAGCAAATATACACTCTGAGCTCTACTCTGAGCAGTCAACTTTTCTGAAAACACAGTCCTTCCAGTACAGCTATTGTTATGCTAACATGCTCCTATCTCTAGTTGCTATTAAACGGTTAAAATTACCCTTAAAACATCTCAAGTGGCTACTCAATTGCTTGGCGTACAAATGAGCGCGGGAGTAGGACCAAAAGGACCTCCAAGGACATTGCACAATGTTTAAAACAAAGCAGGGCTTGTCTGTCCCCAGAGTCTAGTGGGACTAGAGCGCAGTGCTTGGCCAACTGTGTAAACAAAAGTGTAGACATTGCAAGGACTGTGAAAAGGACGCGATGCGGCGACAAGTGGCGCGACACCGAGTCGCAGGAAGAGGAAGAGGAAGCTGTCGCCAGGAAGCGATGCAAGTACTCGACACTTTGCACTACTTTCGGTAACTGAAAACCCAATCTGCGTGTGTGTGTGTGGAGGGTCTACTACTGATTTTTCTATATCCTTTGAAACTGGCGTCAAGACAACAAGCTAAGATTTCAGTTCAGTTTTTGCTCCATACTTCCTGCTCGTGTGCCAAAAGGATGACAATGTCTTTGCACTGAAACAGGTCACGTCACGACTGCTCCGATAGTTGACCCGGTTGCTAAGCTCCTCGGAGTGCTGTGGTGACACGTTCGCGGCTCGATGATGTTGTCGCCGAGCAACAAATTGAGTTGTCACCTTGCGGCATTAACATAAAAAATCGATTCGTCGCTGATTCTTACGTGATATTATAACAAATTAACAGATACGCATGTGAGCATGATTATCCTTTTTTTCTGCCTTTCTTTTGAAAAGTTGCGTCCTTTGATATCAGTGTTTGATCCTGCACCGCCGTCGGCTTCGTTTTGACTTTGGTTTGCATAATTTGAGTGACAAGTTGCCAGTTCCGGGCATCAATGATGTCCACTGCTTGTGTCTTAGATGTGCCGTAATCCTACTGGGTGTTTAAACTGCACGCAAGTAGGGAACAGTGCGGTGTAATCGCTGCAAGGGCTGATGAAAAGAGTTCAAATGGGGCAGAATTTGCAAGGAAATTGTGTAAATTACTTTACTTTATAAATAATATATGCTTTTAACTTGATTTATTTTGTTTTTATAGTGACCTTTTATCAAAACTTTTAATGTAAATAGTTAAAGTTTTAGGAAAGGGGTGAAAATATTGTATTAAAATATTCGGTTGGTGCGAAACTTTAATTCTGGGTTTAAATGAATGTTAAATTTTTGTTTTAAGCTATATTTGTTTTAGTATAATGTTTAAAGTTTAAACTTACATTAAAAACACTAAATAAACTCTGGAAAATTCCAGTAATTTTATGAATATTCTTGGCAATGTACCCATATTTATCCGCCTTTATTTAAATAGTGTACTTTAATTACAATGGCTGACTGTTTAGATCAGGGAATATATTACAACAATATTACAGTTGGATTAAGAAACCGAATGATCAGTTTAGTTGGCTAATAATGAAACCAGTCACATTAAAAAGCCGTATTATATCACATTAAGCACCAAACATTTTTTGAGTAATATTTCTGATTAAAATAGTCATAAATGAGCTAATTTTCTGCTCATAAATGACCCATTCGTGGGGAGAAAAAAATACTCTACTCGCAACTCTTCTTGATGAGTCGTTTATGACTCGAGTCGTATTCGAGTCATATTTTTTTTGTCATACGCGACAGCAGAAGTAAAAACAATCACATTCCAAACCCCTGAATGATCTATTGGCGATTGCTTTGCATTTTGTTGCTGTGCTTTAAGTAAATCATATGAGAAATTATTTTTTAATCGCAACAGGGATTAAGTCTTCCAAATGCTAGGTGGGTATAAGTAAATATATAGTTTACATAATACAAATAAACCCAGTAAAGTACCTACGTAAATTCTACACACTTCCCTTGTAAACTTCTTCCTCAAAGTTGGCCCAAAGAATCAGTCGAAAGTAGTGTTGGCCATCTGCTACACTGCGATGATTTGTAAAAAAATGAGTGAAGAGCTAACTGCGACTGTTGCTCCTTTGAATTGGCCTTTCATTAGGCCACGTTGAATAACTAGAACGCCGCCCGCCGCATGACGAGAATATTTGACAAAGTGTCAGCCAACAAAAAATAAAAAAGAAGTTAAATAAAATAAGAAATAAGGAAAAGAAAAACTCCAGCAAAGTTTTTGAGGCATTGAAAATTCTTGAACTGCAGTTTTTCTCTCTGTGTGTGAGAACAAACAGGGAAATCTGCAGCGAGTACTGAAGTGGAGGAGGCAACGGCAGCACCAAGAAGAATTATGATTAATGAATCAGTTTGGCAGCATGAAAGTTGGCCAACTGGTATGTGCTGGCCAAGTGGCAGGCCGAATTTTTAATGGTCTTCGCCGATCCAAACAAAGCCAAAGGCCATTGACAAAAATGAAAATAAAAAGAAATGAAAACTCGCTAAAGAAATCTGCGACTTTTCTACAATCTTTATGCTTGTATTTGTTTTTGTTCTTCTTTCTGAAGAGAGCTGCGCAATCCATAAATCATGTCGTTTGATTAAAGGACACACAGGATATATATATAGACATATAAAAGGACATTGAGTGGAGGCTGCTGTAGGTGGTACAGTTGATTAATTGATCGACTGGTAGCTGCCCAAAAGGATTGCCCGTTAAAAATTACGATTCGGCGCGCTTGTTGACAAGTTATCCTTGCGAATGTTATCCTGGCCGGCAGACTGACTGCCTGTGTGGCCCACTGAACTGTATAGCCAACCCCGCCCTACTTTTGCCTCGTTATCGTGCTGTCAATTGTCGTACAGCTGTCAACGAGCAATCAATGCAATTTACAGCTTCATTTTTGCAAATTTACACGAACAAATTGACACTTCGGCCTTGTTGACAGCCCAGCAGTAACACACAAAGGACATGCCTTCGTGTCCTTCAAGTTTGACTTTAAAAGCTACTCATGCGTATGCAATGCGATACTTTAGTTTCCCACCCATTCTAGCCACGTTTTTAAATACCTTGATTTTTTAGCTGTTTTTTGTAGGACTTCGCTTTGTCGTTGTTGTCCTTGTTCTCGACCACTTCTAATTGCCAAACAATTGCGCCTGATTATCCTGTCAGGCGTCAACTTTTGTGCGGTTTCCTTTCGCTTTGTTTAATTGGATTGCCGAGCTTGGCGTGGACATGTGAGTGACATCACGTCAGCAGCAACAGCGACCCATCATCATTGTCATCATTATTATCGGGAACATCATTATCATTATGCTTCTCGCACCTTTGCACAATCGTCGACTGCTTTTTGGCGCCTTGGAAATCGCGTCTGGCCATGAACGGCCATGACTGCGACTGTTATCAGTTTCAACGCTCAAAATTGTATTCAATTATGTTTGAAAATTATCAAAAAAAAATAATGTGCAAATAAACAAGTAATATATTCATCACTTGTGTGTGTGCTGCACATTCTGTCAAAATCAGCGGACAATCAAAATTTGTTGACTCTGATTAACCCATTTAATGTACAGCGAATGCAAACGAATCGAATAAATGTTTTAATCTCTTGGGAATGTTAAAAGTTAATGATCATTTCGCATTCATTTAATTGGCTTGTTGTGCAGCATTTGCCAATTCGCGATAATGAGTCTATTTTAAGTAATGTTGAGCGTATTTTCGGTTATGTTTTAATCGCCTGATTTATTTGATCTAAGATTGAAATATATTTTTGAAATGAATTTAGAAGTGCATAAATTGTAGTGGAGAAATGTTAAGTTGTGTTGTTATTTATTTAGGTGTTTTAATTACTTACGTTACTACGAGTAATTTATGAGTAATCTATGAGTAATTTATTACAATTTTATAAATAATTTATATTTATTATTATTATTTTAAAGTTTTATTTTTATTGGAAAATTTTTTACATTTTATTATATGTCTTTAATTATCTAATTTATCCGAACAATGGATTTACATTACTTAAATAAATTAATATGTGAAATATTTGACTTATGCCAATGGGAATTGAAGTCTTTAAAATCATCAATTGTTTTTAATTTATTTATTTAATATTAGCAGCTAAAAACAAATTTTTAAAAATTTTTTTATTTAATTTTATAAGGGAATAGTTTCAAGGTAAAATGGGCTTTGAATTGTTTTAAAATTGTTCTCATATATTCTAATCATTTCATTAATATAGAGTTACAAATTTTTATTTATTCTGTAGTAACTCTTAATTTAAAATATTGCTTTAGAATTAATTAACGGCGACTTCTATTAGTCTGCGGTAGTAAATAAATTATAAATTTGTTTCTGTATTTCATTATCTTAGTTAAAAAGTACAAGTCTCTCATTCGCTACTACAGAGAAAGTTCTACTCGTGGACAGCTCCCTCAATCGGACAGCTCCCTCAGGCGGACAGCTCCCTCAGGCGCACAGCTCGCTTAGCCGGACGAATTTTTTAGTTTCTTAGCATGAGTTTCATACAAAATTCATTCTCTTAGGCGGACATCCCCCTTGGGCGGACAAAAATACTGTAACCCTGGCTGTTCTATCATAAACATGCTCATATTTCGCTGCATCCCACAGCTTTAAATAAACAATTAATCCATTTTTAATACCTTGAACTGCTCTAAATTCCCCAAAATTTCATGCTTAGATGACACTAAGCACGTTTGCAAACTTGAAAGTCTGAAGAGAATGAATAGCATTCGACTAAGTTGGTGATAAGAAACTCGTTGACTAAATGCGGCCCGGGTGCATTGCTCGACCCAGTGATAAGTACCCAAAAATCCTTGATCTTGAGCTGCGTTTCAACTGGCTGTGCCGCTTAAATAAGAAACTGACTTCGATTGCGACCTTTTTGCCTGTTGAAGGTGCTCCAGGGTAGGGGGCGGTAGGAGGGGCAGGGGCAGGAGGTACGCATGTGAGATGCAAGAAATAGCAACGACGCGACTGATAACGAATTCCCCCCCAAAAAAAACCAAAACAAAATTCACCGCATACAAAAACAAAGTTAGCACTGCCGCTGGGCTAGAAATGGTTGTCTGATAAGCGAAGCAAGTGGCAACTGAGTTGAGTTTGGACCGCATCACCTAATTACACAACGGGGACTCATTTGCATCTGCTGCTTCGATAATGCCACGTGATGGGGAGTAGGGGGAGTGACAGCTGAGGGGGCGTATGCCACGCCGGATGCTGCTGCCAAAGTTCAGGATCAGGTTAAGGTCCAGGCACGCGTGTATTTTGGCCTAAAAGCAGCTTAAGAAACAGCTGCTTGAGTCTTAGACGAGGCAGCCACCAAGTGGCACACAAATCTCACTCAATTATGACGTAGTCCGCTTAGGAAAGACACCAACAATCAGCGACTTGACTGCCTCATCCCCTCCCCCACTCCACACTCACCTGGTTTCCTTTTGGTAACATTGTTAACAACAGAGTTGGCAACAAATTGTATGGCAGCTAAGCACAGGAAGTTGCCAAAGGAATCTTGGACAAATTGCATAAATCCCTAGAAGAATTCTACAAAAGACGACGAGCCCAATTCACTGGCCGTTGATCAGAGCTAGTTTTGGTAAGAGGGTCCAGGGGCTAAGGGGCGTCCATTGTTTGCTAAAGAATTTGGCTGAATAGCAGACAAAAAATGAAAAGAAAAAAACATAAAAACAGTTAAGGAAGCAGATGATTGAGCCAAGCGGAAATGAACGTAACAGTCAGTGTAGATAAAGTGAATTTTGGATAGAAGGAATGATCAGACTTCTAACTGAATCTTACACAAAAATAATTAATTAATAATTATATAATTCAGACTGGTTTGTTTACCCCAACTTAAAGTCCTTCGACCTCTTTACTGCCGTTCGTAACAGTCAGAAGACAAAGTTAATTTTGGTTGGAAGGAATGATCAGACTTCTTACTGAATGTTACACATAAATAATTAATTAATAATTATATAATTAAGGCTGGTTTGTTTACCAAAATCTAAAGTGCTTCGACCTCTTTACTTCCCTGTTTTCCCAAATACCCATTTCATTCTGTACGCACTTCCTGACGGATCAAAGCTTAATCCACCAGATCAAGTCTAAATCCACGCGGAACTTGGACTTGTGGCTGATTATTGCGCCACAAATCTGTAGATCCTGGCGCTAATCGCAGCTCAGATCGGTCTTAATCGCACGCCTTAAGTTAACTATAATCCAACTATGATCCACTCGCTAAGCAACATTTTCCGGACTGGATTTTCGCAATTTACCTGCGTGCTCTACCTTATGGCCAACTGTTTTTGCTTAATCCCTGGATTAAATTTTTTCTTCACTCGGATTAAGCGTTACAATAAAAATGTTTGGAAATTGCTACAATTTGCATATATTTTTTTGCACTTGGCTCTTACCTCTTTGACTGTTTTACACCTCGGAGCAGCTGACCCCCGGATTAGCAGGAGACATAAACAAGAACCGAAAAAAAAAAACATAATTTTTGTGCCTACCCGCGCATTGGGCGAGGGCGGATTAAATTTTTTCAGCAAAATAAGTCAGTTTTAAGCACCGCGATTAGAGCTTGATCCGCCTGGGACATGGGCGTAATATTGATGGATTTTCCTCTAAATCCGTCAGCTAATCTCCGGCTTAACGCGCGACGCGATTTTTTTTCGCGTCCGTCCCTCCGTTGTTTTTGTAATCACTTTTTTTCGCTAGAAGGCAAAAGTGACCAGTCGAGGATCATAATTATGGAATTCCTAAACAAGAGAGTCCGCGATCGCGATCGCGGCACTCGAATGCAGTTGAGTGGTGATGGCAGCTACCTGTAAGCGTGGGTTACCTCTTTGCCAGGTCGCAGGACGAGCGAGGAGCGCTGCTCCGTTCAGGTAGCTAGTCAATGTCCAGCCTTGAGCCTTGACCAAGTCTCACGACGTTTGGCAATTAAGAAGTCAATTTTCATGGCAAAAAAGACAAAAAGATTGCGACGGCGACTGCAGATCGTTTGTTGGCTAAAACAATGCAAAAAATGTGCAGAGCTGAACTAAATCCGGATTAAGAATGACTGCCAGGACTTGCGTCATAAAAACTGCAAGGACTTTTCTCTCTTAATTTTTTTCATACACGGCATTTGCATGTGCCCGCGAGTGATCATAAAATGCAGAACCTCGAATTCGCCGCAACGAGAGAGAGAGTGGTCTCGCGGTCGCTCTCTCTCTTAGTGCCCTCTTGCTCTCCCTCTCTCTTTGTTGCGTCATGTCCTTGACGGCTGCTTAATGTGCGCGGTTTGACTTTTTTGCTCGTTTTTTACGAGTGCGCTGCTTGCACTTCCGTTTTTTAGACTCGTTTTTTATGATCTCTTTGGGTGCTACCTGTGCGCATGTTTTTTTATGATAAGTTCTAGCTATTTTTTAGCCAATGTTTGTTTTTTAATGGCTGAGGTTAGTGAACTATTAACTGAATGGAACTATAACATGGCAAATAACCAGAGCATAAAGTGTGTTGTGTGTGTAAGTGGGTGTGTAGGTGTGTGTTGTTGTGCTTGGTGTGCTTGGTGTGAGTACAGCTGCTTAGTGGGAAAACATTTCACTAGAAATGCCTAGAATTGATGTGTGTTTGTAATTAAAATTAGCCCTAGACCAACCCACTAAAATGAACAACGAAGGACAAGAGCAAACAGAGGAACACCTAAGACAGACAGTGAGGGAAGTATACGGTTAGAAAGAGAAGGTAGAGGCGGATTAGCTGCTTAATCCAGGCTGGCAATGTTTTGGTTGTTCCATTTAGGCCCTTTTCACAGCGCATTGTGAACTCGGCCAACAATTAGCGCAAAATCTGGCCAAAACAATTCTAATGAGTTAGAGCCAAAAATGCAGTTTACGCGGAACGCGAAACGATCATAAAAAGTAGCAAACATAGCGAATTTCATTCCAGGAATATTGAGAGCAGAGCAGTGGAGCTGGGTCTCTACATTTTCCCCTCTACATCCCCTAGTGTAGCTCTGTGTCTTACTGCTGCTCTCTGATCAATCAAAACATGTTAATTCAAGAAACTGTTTGACCACCGTCTCCTCCTTGAGTTTCGCTCAATCGCTAATCCGCCTGCTTAGCGGTTGCCTAATCTTAATCCCAATAGGAACTGGATTTAGCTAATCCCGATTTCCATTCCGATCTGCGGTCGTTCGCTGCTTCCGCGTTTCCATCGCTGGCTTAATTAAATCACTCGGATTAGCTTGATCCACACCTTGGTGCTGAGTGTGTGTGCGTGTGTGCGTAGAACTCGAAATTCATTCAAGTTCAACCCGTTGAAGAAGTGCGACTGGCATGCGCCTAGGCAGAGCCGTCACAGCTGCACCCAAGACACAAGACACTACTTTCAACACTCAACAATCGCCCCTCGTTCCCCTTGTTGTGGCAATCAAATTGATATCAAATGTGTGCCTCCTGTTGAGTCGCCCTAAAAAACTGACGTAGAGTTCAGAGTTTTTTAGGGATGCTGTGGGCTGTCAGCGCACAGTAAGGCTCAACTGCCACGCCTCTAGACTCGACTCAGGGAGTAGATTAAATTTCAAGTCTTTTTTGGGAGCAGGGAAAAATTGTCTCTACATTTTCCAGGAAACCAACAGCTTATATAATCTGAAGTATTTGCCGAGTTTTCCTGGCCAACTCTTTGAGCATATGTTGGCCAATCTATCAGCTTTCAACTAGCAAGCCCCTGGTCTCTGGCTAGTCCTAGTCCCGTCATAGTCTCGCCTAAGCCCGACGCTCATTAGCTCAATATTCAAAGGGTGACGGGAGTTAGTAGTAATACTCAGATTCCTCGGGGGGTTTTTCGGAGCATTAAAAACGCGGATTTGTTTAATGCAAAGTTCGTAGTACTGTACTCAAGTATGGTACAAGATTGCGTGGCTTATACCGCTGCTTCAGTCTGTCTTTATCCTTATCCTTTCATTCACTACGTGCGCTACTCGTATCGTCGCGTGCTCCGGATTAGTCTCGAGGATTAGTCCTTAAATCACCTGATTTGCATGGCACTTCATTAAGCGCCGCAAGGAGTACATCACGGAGTACATTCCATATAGTAACCATAATGTACCACATCAATAACAATACGATTTGTCATTATGATCATTATTATCACATCGTCATTGCTCGATTGATCGTAAATCAAGTTAACCCTCTTTGCCAACCGATCGATCGAGTGTTACAAATGGCTAAAAAATTTGTGGGCAAACACAAATATCGCATAACAGCCAGCATTTGAGTGTGTGGAAGGCTGCACCCTAAACCTAACCCTACTATTAACCCTACCTCGTGCTCTACACACGCTCAAAGTGTGCGTTCGCTTTCACTTTCTCTCTCCACTCGAGTTTGAGGGCTGTTTTTTTGCCAAAATAAAGGAAAAATTTGTAAAAAAATATGTTTTTTTCTATTTGTTGGTAGGGTTATGTAATCTGAAACTAGTGCAGCTGCAGCTGAAAAGAGTTGCGCTCAGTTATGCTGGTTTAAGCAAGTCTAGGAGACTAGCTGTAACTGTTTGACTTCGTTTCGATTTTTTATTAAGTAAGTTTAAAAAAAAATAAATTCTCCTGACCGGACAGCCACAGTTCCAGTATTTTTATCCGCCCAAGAGAGTTGTTCGCCTAAGAGAACGGATTTCGTATGAAATTCATGCTAAAGTACTATAAAATTCGTTTGGCTAAGAGAGCTGTCCGCCTGAGTGAGCTGTCCGCGATTAGAACTTTCGCTGTATATCAAAATTGGGTGTAAAATAAGCATTTATGGTCTTAAGAGAGTGAACTAAATTTTTGTTTTAAAACGTAATACATAGTAGTGTCAGTTTCTAATCTTTAAAAACTCCAGTAGTAAAAAAATAAATTCCACTAAATTGTTATGGAAAATAAATTTTTTCTTAAGTTAAAAGTTCAATAATTAGTTGTTTCCTCATTTAAACTTATTTAGTTTTTCTAACGAATTCATTTCATAAGATTCTTTATCATTTATTTTGAATTTTATATATTTGTTTACTCTGCCTCTTCAACTACAATCACTTGCTATAATTAAAAAAACCCATTGACTTAGCACACACTAACTAAAACGCTGCCAAAGCTAGCATAAAGTATAAAATTTATGCTATAAATAAAACAAGCAGAGTTCATATGTTCCTAACATTTATTAGTTTTATTTTAGAAATAGTTTTTTTTAATTCAATGTCAAGTGCTACGCACTAATTACAACAATTAGTCAAACATTCTATATTGTCTTAGGTTAGTTTTAGTTAGAGTTATAGTATAGATAAGGCCTACGCATTATTTCTGGACTACTACGCACTACTGCCCCAATTATGAACTGGACTTTGCTGAGACACCTCTCCGCCGCCCCTCTCTCCCACTCCCTATCTCTTTCGCCTGCGTTGTCTCTTCAGTTTCGACTTTCTCTTGACAACTGCGAGCGCTGATAATGGGTTGGTTCTGCTGACATTTTATGTTATCAGCTAAACGACCGGATCTTTAAGTCGCTTATCAAATTTTTGCTTTTCTTTCTTTCTGACTAATCCGTTGCTGAAACCGATCTACTTTGCATATCAACTGAAGGGTTCTAAGTATCTTATCATTTATCAATTTATCTGAGTCGATAGCTCAGAGACCGACATAACTTTTCTCGACGTTTTTCTTTTTGTTTTTTTCTGATTTTAATGTTTTCTGCGAATCGGTGGAAATTCGTGAAAAATGTTGCTTAATCCGTCGGGAATTGTTCCATGACTTTTACGTAACATTATGCAGAGCAAGGATGTGACAGAAAGGCAGAAAGGACGAACGCAAATGTCCATTGTAGTTTTCACTTTCGAAATTTCCACGGTAGTTTCTTGTCTGAGCTGAAAATTAACATCCCGTTGCGTTTGCAGCGCGACGCGTTGCGTCTCGTCGCAGGACGCAATGTCCTTGAACTATCTACCTAACTATCGATTTTCAGCATAACTGCTGCTCTTGGCCATAAAAATCTACATAAAACCATTTAAAAGTCAATCCGCAAAAGTCAACAACGCACCAAAAAAAAAAAAAAAAAAGAAAAATAAAAGAAACTAGAGACGGGAAAATTCTGCTGTCTGGCTTTCTGTACATGTTTTTGATTTTTTTAGCGACTGTTTTTTAGAAAGGGTTTCTTGGCCATGTTTTGCTTACCTTTTTTTATGGTTTGGTTTTCTTTTTAGAAGTCGTGTGCCAGCAATTAGTTGGCCATTAAACGCTGCTCAATGGGGAGTTTGAAAACTTTCTGCAGCCTCAACTCAACAGGCAGACAAGAAAATAAAAACTCACTCAAAGCTATGCTCAGCTGCTGCCCCTTCGTATCACTTTCACTTTGGCTTCGCCCCTTTTGCCGTGAAAGAGGCGGCAGTGCTGAAGAGAAGAGTACTTCCACTGTTTTGTTTACTTCCTGTTTTCTCTTACAGCGCACGCTCCCAACCAAGCGGGTAGTCCCCCACCTCCGTTCCTGCCAACACTCGCTCTCTCCTGTGCAGTGACTTTTGGCGTTCGCTCTCTCGCTTCCTCTTTCGCTTAAAGTATGTGCGTGTGTGTGTGTGTTGAGTGCTTCACTCTGCGTTTCTCGCCTTTATCATCCCCCTTCATTGAGTTTGAGTTCTTTTTTTGCTCAAAGGGGAAATACTGTGCTCCTCAAAATGAGTTAATTGTTGAGTTACTTTTAGAGCAAGTTATTACACTTTAATTTAATAATTTTAGCCCTGTTAAATAATAGTCAAAAGGTAAACCACTTTAAATATGTAGTGCTCTACTTATTTTAGCAAAACCTTTTTTTATGAAGGGTCTAAAAACGGAAGTGCACACTAGTTTTTTAGAGCTCATAGGTAGCTGCTAGTTTGGTGTTTTATATTTTTTACGAGGGACGAACAGCAAATAAAAAACGCCTCTGTCATAAAACCATAAAAGTTTTTACACCCGTCGCATTAACTTTTTAGGATATTTGGCTAAAAGTCAACTTTGTGTTTCATCTTTTCCTTTGCAGTTGTTTTTTCTTGTTATTTCCCGCATAAAAACAACAAGAAATTTATAGTTTAGTTGCCGTTTTTAAGAGTGTTTCTAGAGTTTCTGCGAGTGCATGCGCTGTCTCTTTCACGCCAATTTGCATAAACGAGAATCAAAAATGATTTAGGTAGAAAACACAACAACAACAAAAAAGAGCTAAGGCGTTTTTGAGCTGCGCTCAACTGAGCGCTTAGTTTTTTACAACCTCTCACACACAAACACACACACACACACGCATAGATATATGCGTTGTCTAACTCATAAAGGAGAGCACGTTACCTGCTTTGCTCCGATCGGCTCACAGTCGTCGGGTTTGAAATCGTTTCGCTTCGTCGTTGTCGTCGTCTGTTATGGTTCCTCCCTTTGGTTCACTGCTTGCTTCTTTCATGCGTGTGTGAGAGCGAGCGAGTAAGTGAGTGAGTGAGCGCTTGAGTGCGTATGCTATGCGTATGCTGGTGTGTGTTTGTGTGCGTGTGTGCTCTGAAGAGAGGGTGAGTGCTGCGAGCGTACTTATAGTTAGCGCACGCGGCGAATTCGTATCATTCGTGATTTGGCTCTGACAGTGAGAGGAGCACAGTTTTTTTGGTGCCAAATAAACAAACAGACACACACACACACAACTCACAAACACTTACACTCACGCAAAATTTGTTGCTTCAAAAGGATTTCTACAGCGCAAAGGATACAACTACTCAGTTTAGCTCTCAGCTCAATATAAAAACGTGTTGCAGTCACTCGCTTCATATCATTTCTCAGCGACAACTCGTCACAGTCACAACTCAACAACACAAACTGAAGGAAATACACAAAATTATTCAGTTAACTAAAGGAACAACAAATTGTTGTACGTGTGACAAAAAACAAATTAAAAAAAAAACCAAATACCTCAATTAAACTGAAACTAAACTAAATTAAATGAATTTAAATTAATTGCAACTACCTCATTTTGTATATCGTGAACTTTTGTAAACTGTGCAAAAACTACCTCAAAGTACAAACAAAAAAAGTTAAACAAATCAAATCAAAAAGTGCGCGAATTTGTTAAAACATAAAAAACTGGAAGAAACAAATACGCAGCTCAAATGAAAATTTGTGTTCAGAACTGAAAGAAAACAAAAACTAAAACATAAAAAATTCAAAAGTTAAGTGAATATTTGAAATTGCTGCAGTGAAGCAAGGACAACACACAGTTATGGCTATATCAATGCTGCAGGACGCGCAAACACGAAGTAAGTAAAAGAAATTGCTAAAAAGCAAATAAAATTAAGTAGAGCAGAAGATAGCTTAAAAATCAGTTGAGTAAAATATTAAATTACTTGTGGATATTTCGCAGTCTTCGCTGCTTTCATTTCATTAAAAATTTCTTGCAATTTGCCGATTGTCGCACATTAAAGCGCTCATTAAAGCCCACTGTCACAAACACTCGAAAAAAAAAACAGAACGCACAGAGCAATAACGACGTCTCAATGTGCCAAAGTTAGCATTAAGCGCCATTTTGGCAACTGCTCACACGCATACTCCCAAGCACACACAGACGCACACACATGTGCAGCGCACAATTAAGTTTTGTTTACAAGTTTTTTTGGGCAGCAAAAAAAAACCGGCATTTAACTCGTTTAACGCAACGCCCACCAAAACAAACGATAGAGAGCGAAAGAAGCAGAAAGAAAGAGCGCGAGTTTGGGAGAGCGCTTAGTCAAGAGCGCACACACAAACACACGCACGTACACTTATGTGTGTCACACATGTGGCGCTCTTAAGCTTTACAGCTTTGCCGCTCTCTTCGCTTAAAGTCTGTTACACGTGTGTGCGTCTTTTTTGCTGTAACTTTAAGTTGAAAGTTAATTTGCTTTGGCCGCCGGGCAACTAACTGACCCAACTGTTTCCGACAGCTCAGCGGGAGGAAAATGGCTAGGGAAATAGGAAAAACTCATGTATGAAACTTGCTAACACTTTTTTCTTTTTTGTTCTTCTTTTTTTAGGCCTTGCAGCCGCTTTAGCTGGCATCAAACGCGAGGAACTCGTTGTGGATCGCTCCATGTCCCTGTCACCGCCCATGTCTGCCAATACCTCAGCGAGCAGCCCAGTGGCCTCCTCCAATTCCCACTCCCACTCCCTATACCCCGCAATGGGACTGCAACAGGCAGCGGCAGCTTCAGCCTTTGGCATGTTGTCGCCCACACAGCTTTTGGCCGCCAACCGACAGGCAGCCGCCTTTATGGCCCAGTTACCCATGAGCACATTGGCCAACACACTGTTCCCACACAATCCCGCCGCGCTCTTTGGCGCCTGGGCGGCACAGCATCAACAGCAGCAACAGAATCAACAACAGACACCTTTGCCCGTGCCTGGAACACACCTGCATTCCCCGCCAGCTAGCCCACACTCACCTGTGCTCAACAGTGGTAAGCATCCATTGAGCTCGCCAAACAGCACGCCACAGCACCATCATCATCATCATCTTGGCCTGAGTCTGGGTGAGCCCGCCAAGAAGTCGCGTAAGTTGTCGGTCAAAAAGGAGTTCCAAACAGAGATTAGCATGAGCGTAAGTGATTTGTATCACACACCTGGTGGTCCCATTTCCCCACCCTCCAGCGGCAGTTCACCCAATTCGTCCGCCCATGAAGCCAGCTCGGGTAACAACGGTACAACAGCACCAGCAGCAAAGGATCCCTCCCGTGACAAGAGCTTCACCTGCAAGATCTGCTCTCGCAGCTTTGGCTACAAGCATGTCCTGCAGAACCACGAGCGCACCCACACCGGTGAGAAGCCCTTCGAGTGCCCCGAGTGCCACAAGCGTT
This sequence comes from Drosophila dunni, assembly GCA_018152125.1. NCBI lineage: Eukaryota > Metazoa > Arthropoda > Insecta > Diptera > Drosophilidae > Drosophila > Drosophila dunni. The sequence goes on along the minus strand of JAECXC010000339.1, from coordinate 7,029,110 downwards.
TTACCCGTGACCATCACCTGAAGACCCACATGCGTCTGCATACGGGAGAGAAGCCCTATCACTGCTCCCACTGTGATCGCCAGTTCGTGCAGGTGGCCAATCTGCGTCGTCACCTGCGTGTCCACACCGGTGAGCGTCCCTACACCTGTGAGATATGCGATGGCAAATTCAGTGACTCCAATCAGCTCAAGTCCCACATGTTGGTGCACAATGGCGAGAAGCCCTTCGAATGCGATCGCTGCCACATGAAATTCCGGCGACGTCATCACCTCATGAATCACAAATGTGGCATTCAATCTCCACCCACGCCAGCCCTCTCACCAGCCATGAGCGGTGATTACCCCATGGCTGCTGCTGCGGTAGCTGCTGCTGCCTCGGCGCTGGAATCCTCCACCAACAAATTTGCTGCCATGTGCGCGAGTTATGGCGGCTCCGAGGAGTCTGTGGATCTGGCCAAGAGCAGCATGGATGAGGATGCACCACTCGATTTGTCCGAGGATGGTGCCAGCTCCGTGGATGGACACTGCACCAGCAATCCACGTCGCAAGGCGCAGGATATTCGTCGGGTCTTCCGTCTGCCACCGCCACAGATAATGCACGTGCCCAGCGATATGCCTGAGCAGACGGAGCCCGAGGATCTGAGCATGCACTCGCCACGCTCTGCAGAGTCACAGGATCAGCAGGATGACATCGATCTCGATGAACTGGACGATGCTGCGGCTCTCTATCTACGCCAGCAGCAGCAGCAGCTCCACTAGATATCTACGGAGATTCCCAGATTGTATATAGAAACGTTATAGGTATATATTGGAAAGGAAGCCAGCGATCATCAGATGAAGCTGGCTAAAACGTTTTCGGAACAGGAATTTATGCTAAGTACAAGCAAAAATCAACAAACAAAACACAAAACTTATAAAAAACTAAGAACAAAAACTAAAAATTAATAATAATTAGTCATTTAGCTAAAAGAATTGCACATAAATCAAAAGTCCCCAAAAAAAAATTGTACAAAACACGCAACTAAATTAAGACAATTATTAAACTAAGTACACAGATTAATGCTAATTCACACACACCCAACACACACACACACACAAACCTAACCCAGCAAATATTGTGCCATTTTTAATGTTTTAGTTGTTAGCTTAGTTTAATTAGTTTATAAACTTTAGTTGTTGTTCAGAGATTGTAAATAGCCAGCGAAGCGATTGTAAATTTCACAGCCAAAAATCTCCCAAAAAATCTAAAAACAAAACACAAAACACACAAAATCCAATCAAAAAGAAATTAAACTTAATTCTAGTTATTAATTATTATTTAGTCTAATTTAAAAATCATTTGATTATTCTCAAAGAAAACGCAAGCAAATCGAATCGAAAATCAAAAATCAAAATTAACTTTAAGTTATGCAAGAAAAACGACAAAAAAAAAAAACAAATTAATAAATTTTTAATTATTAGTATGTGAATTGTTTTGTTTGCCACCAAAATTATTATGAATTATATATTTAGTAATATTATTTAATTGCATGAATCTCAAGCATTTATATTCCTTATAATTATTATTAATTAGTAGTTTGCATTTTTTAAATTGTATTTAATCAACGCCTGCCAAATGCCAAATCCTAAAAAAACCTACAAATAAAATAAAAAATTTAAATCACAAAATTATTTTATGTTCTTTTTATTTCCGAATTCTTTTGTTTAAAAATTCGTTATCTTTTTAGCTATTTTTCTTTGCACAATGCGACACTTGAATACATTTATATAGCTCAATATCGTAAATCGTATATAGCATAGCATCGTATATAGTTAAGTCGTGAACCAAGTAAACAGGAAGAACTACTATAACCGAATACCTCCAATACCTCTTTAAAAACACATTTGTTGTGATTGTCATTAAGCAAATCACAACCAAATAACAGTTCGTAAAATATATAGAAATAAATCTATATATAAATATATATAGCAACAATAACAAATTGGGCAATCGTACAATTCAAACAGAATTTATATACAAAACGAAACGAAACTAAATTAAAATCAATATCAGTATCGAAAGTTATATATACATATATAGCAATTTTTATGCATATTTTTTAATGAACTAAGCCTAACGAACGATTTTCCAAAAAAGCATTTAGAAAAAACTCTCACGCATATACTATATAATTAAATCTTAACTAAGTGTATATAAATTTATATAAATTAATCAGTTATATGTGTATATAGTCTAAGCTGTACATACTCAACAAACTTACACTACAGAATAATTTTAGTGCAATCTTTAGTTAATCAATTAATCGAGGTGCGGAATACCCTCGATGCATTTTTCGTTTGATTTTATAGAAATAACAAAAGGAAGCAAAGCAAAAGCTAAAAACAAATGCAACAAAATATTGTGTAATTTTCTTTGTTCATTCAAGTGTATGGTATACAAGTTCCTCAAGATTAAATAATTACAAAAAATTACAAATATTAATAATAATAATAATAATAAAAACCCAACAATAGTCAACGCATTTCAAGGCCCTCGCCTCGGATCTGAAATCTGCGCATTGTACACACACCTCACATGTTTCATATGAATTATGTATGTACTATATATATTATATATAATCTTAATCGTACTTAACTTAAGTGTACAAATATCTTACTTATATATATAACCATTTGCTTAATCGTAATGTCAATTTAACTGTAAATAACTTATAAACATTGAACACTTTAAAGCGGCTCAAATATGTGCAATACAAAAAACTAATCGAAAACAAATTTAAAAAAATCTAGAAAAATTAATTAACATAAAATTAAACTATATAAAATTATAAACAACCAAATGTATAACTAAGGCATGCTCTGCTTTGATTTTCTAGTTTATTGTTGTCCTTGCAAGCATTTTAAATATATTATTAAAGAAAACTTATACGAATATTAATATTAACATAATTATTACATTTAAAAAAAAAAAATTATTCATTAATTTTGAAAACAAAACGAAACCTCAATGTACGAGAAATATTTATTATGTGTATGGCGAATTGTGTGAATACAAAACAAAAAACAAAAGAAAAACAAAAAGAAATATATATATATTACAATATTGTGTTAAAAAGTAACGCTTCGTTTTTAATCAATAAATGTAAGTGAGTACCCCTACCCAGCGCCTACGAAATTAGCCACCCCAACCCCACCCAAACTGTAGCTGAGGCGACATCGGGCGACATTATATAAATTTTTAATTTATGCAAACGAAGCCCTTTCGCATTATTTTACATTTGCCACGCAGACGCCCCACTAATGCTGTCGCCGCAGTGCCACCACCCACGACCGCCCCCAGCCTCCTTTTCCACCCCATCCCTAACCCCAAGCCAACCCCAAATATCGCGTTTTGAAAATTTTTGCGTCGAGGCGGCAGCTGAGCACAAGACGTGAAAATATATATACATTTCCATACATATATATACTTGTATATTTGTATGTGTATAAAAAACGCGCAGCCAGAAAATGTCACAGTGTTTTTCCCATTTAATCTCCAGCGAGCAAACAACAACAAGAACAAGCAGCAGAGGAAGAAAGGCCCCCTCCCCCACCGCTGAGGAAAAACCTTTCAGCCACCCATCAGCAACGCCTCCTTTTCTTTGTGCCCCTTTCAACAGTCGCCCAAAAAGGGAGCAGAAGAAGAAGAAGGAAAAAAGGCTTCGCTTTTCTCTGGAGCTCTGAGCTGCGAGTTCTATGTACAAAATGGCAGCATGTATTACATAAAAGCCGTCTTATGTCCCTTACATAGAACGCGGTAGCGTCGCCCTCATCAACGGGGGCGGCAGTGAGGGGTGGGGCAAGTGGGGGAAGGGCAGGAATCCTGCGCTGCTTATTAGCATTTCAGCCTTTCTTCGCTGAATGTTGGCAGCGTTGCCTTTCGAGTAAATGATTTAGACTTGGGTAGCCAGAATTCTTTTCCAAATGAGTTTACGAGTGTTTGCCTGCAAGGATTTTTGTGAAAATACCCTGCAGTTAAAAGAGGGGCATAGCCAACTAGGGATACCGTACAAGAAAATCTATGTCATTTAAAATAAAATAAAATAAATAAATTAAAATAATCATATATAATTAATTATATTTTTTTTAACAATAATAAATATTATGCAGTTTATAAAAAATTATTTGATCCTTTACTAACTGAGGTAATTAAAAGTTTAAATCTCTTTTCTTATACTTCACTTTTATACTCTATTTTTTTTCAAGAATTTCCTTCAACTTCCTAGGGTATCTACTTGTCGTTCAGTCCCAAGCCAGCTTCTTTGCTGTTTCTGTGCACAAAAAGGCCTTCGAAATAAATTTTAAAGGCTTCTACGCCTTCAACCGCCAAGCGCTGCTCATTATTCAAATTGAAAAATTATGATTTGCGCCAAAGACTTGAAGTCCGAAGTTCGCGTCCAGCGAAGCAAGCGATTCTAATAAGCTGCCTCAAGTGCAATAGTCTATGCCACAGCGGTTGGCCCCACAAGGGGGAGGGGTGGAGTGGGCTTGTGTGGGAGTGGCAGTGGAGGCAGCTGATGCCGCATTGGCTGCCGCTTTCATTATCCTGCGGCCATTCGCCTCAATTAAATGGGTAAAATTATGAGCCTTATTAATATTGGTAGCGTCGCTTTTTGGCATCGTGGAGCTAGGCATATATTTCTGATTCCGTGGAGTATCGGGTGGATTTACTGGACTTAGTTGATGTTGAATAATTGCAGTTTTCAAGCAGTTTCAAGTCGCGGTAAGACAAAAAACGCGCGCACGAATGGAGCGTTTTAAAACGCGCGATTCCAGTGCTTAGATTTACAGGCGGTTTTCATCTCCTTAAAAATTTGTTTAAACAGAAATGAAAGTAATATAATTGTGTTAAAATTATTTATTATGTTACAATAATTATATATTTAAATATAATAAGTTTCAGGCAGTTTAAACAGCAAACGGTATCAAGTGTTGAAGCGTTTTTAAACGCGCGGAATAGTTTCTCGATATGGCAGTGTTTTGTTTGAGCTCAAAGTAGCTTAAAATAATTGTATCTATAAAAAAAATATATTATTTATTTATATTAAATGTTTCTCCTTTGCTTTTATTAGTTATTAACAATTTAAACATTTTTATTTTATGTTTAACTCGACTAAACCTATATACACTACATACAAACCTATATTTTTCAGTCATTCTTAAGCCTTTTGAAAGAGTTCAATCAGTGTTATGATAAAGTGAAATATATATAGCAATATAGGGCAATAATGGTTAAGCGTCGAGGGTTATGCACAGCATCAATCAACCGAACGCACAACAAAAGTTACAACAGGATCAGCACAACAAAAGGGTTATCGATAAACAGCAGAAAGCCGGAGGAGAAGAAAGGCAAAGCAAAAGCAAAAATGCAAACACCGCATGAATGAACACAAACTAAAGCCACTTTTTGTGCTCTACACTGCCCCGATCAATCTGCACTACCCCCTGGCACTACGTAAAGGCATGCAAATTTTTAGCACACTCACACACACACACACATACACAGGGAGAAAAGATTGCCACAATTAGCAGACAGCGGGTAGGAAAATGAGGAAAATAGCTGTTTGAGTTTGGTAAACGATGCCAGCTCTCAATTTCCACGCTGGCTGGCATTGCGAATCTTTTGGCCACACAGCAGGCACGAGGAACGGAGAAAGTGCCAGGATTTCAAGGACATGCTGTACACAGCATGCACGCAACTGCAAATATTTCGGGCCAAAGTGCTCGAAGGCAAAACAAATTACAAGGAAAAACTCTCATTACAATTTCAACATTTCGCAATTCGCAAATCGCAAAGAAAAATTAACGTTTTACTCCTTTACGCTTGTGCTCATAATTTAGCGAACTTTGCGCTTATCAGCTCACAACCCCATAAGCCCGAACGAGAGAGGGAGAGCTGAAGACAGAGATAGAGAGGAAAAAACAACCCTCTCTGCCAGCACAAGCAGCGCTGGCAGCAGCGCAGGCAGCGATAACAGCAAACTCATTTGCATACGAAGTGCTTTCGCTTTCTCTGCTCAGAGCGCAGCCACAATCCACTACCCTTCCCTTCCCCTTCCGCTTCCCCTTCCCTCGCTTCCCCAACCCCTTCTTGTTGTTCTTGCGAATGGCGTCGCAGCACCTGCTGCCTTTGTGAGCGAGCGAGTGCGACAGCTTCAATGGCATTACACTCTCTCGCTCTCCCTCTCTGTCTTTTGCTCGCTCACACTCTTGGCTTTAGTCAAAGAGTTTAATGCTGGGTGAGCACGAAGCTGCGCTGCTCGCTGTGCTGCTGGCGTCGCTGCCGCCACTGCTGCTCATTATCAAGCATGGAGCGTAAAACTCATTGAGACGTTTGCAGCCCCCACAGGCTGCTCTCCCCTCCCCGTATCCCCTGCCGTCCCTTCACTGTCAACTTTGCCTTTGACTCATTTTGCCGTTTTTATTTGTTTTTCTCAAGTTGCACGAAAATCAACGTAAAAGCGAAATGAAGAAAATTTTGTTTAAAAAAATTACAAACAACCCCTTTGGCTTTTGTAAGCGACAGCAGCGGAAGACAGCAGCAGCGGCAGTAGAAGCGGCAGCAGAGGGAAATGGAAATGGAAAAGAAGGAAAAGCGAGGAAACGCCAAGGCGAAAGCAAAAGAAATGAGCGTATATTATTCATGGTATTAATGTCGCAAGCTTGCTCAAAAAACACTGACTGCTTCAAGCTAGGGAGGGGGTTGAAAGGGCTTGGAGTGGGGGTAGGGATGGGGGTTGGTGTAGGGTAAGTCAAGGGGAGCCCAGTGAAGGTAGCACTTTTTGCTGTTGTCGCTGCGAGCACTCAGTGCCTCAGACTTAAAGTTTTTCCAACGAGTTTTCCGAGTGCAAGTGTTCAGGTTGATGAACCAGTTGAGGTTACAGTTAAATGTAGGAGTCAAGGGGGTAGTAAAGGCTTTGTGGGGTGCAGTGCGTAGGAGTCTCCAGGCTTTTTGTGTAGCAGAAATTCTATTTAAATTGTGACATCAACTCAAAGGTTTCTTCTGTGAAATTGTATTTAGCTGCAGTGAAATCTATAAAAAATAAATACAATGCAAAATATAATATATATGTATTCTTAGAACTGATTTATTCATACAATAGCTACAAGTTTGATACACCTATTTATATAGCTTACATAAAATTCTTTATAAGTAAGCGTGGGATTCATTTATCATAAAGCAATAAAGGTTCAGTTTAAGCGTAGTTTAAAATATTTACAAACACTTTATTAAATACCATATAATGAGCATAATTTAATAAAAATTAAATTTCAGTTGAAACTACATCTGAGATGGTGGAAATAAATATACATAAATATTTAAAGAAACGTGATGCATTTTTGTTTAAATTCTACAGTTCGAGCTTCATAATTATTAATAAAATATTATAAATATTTATTTAAATACTTTATGAAGTATTCTTTAAATGGGTTGTACTGAAAATGTCTTCATCTTAAATTGAACAATTTTTTATAATCTTTTAGAATTCCAATTATATTTTGTACATAGTATTTCTCTTCTTAAATTTATGTTTTTATTTTCAATTGTTAGAATCGTCTTTACTTTTTATGGTTTAAAATAACTGACCTGTGTCACGTTAATTCAATATTTGCATATTCCCACGGCAACCTCCACTCCCAATACCACTTGAACTCCATTCACTACGCATATCACATATCAATTTCCATAATAGCCAAGGGCACAACTCTATCCACCCAGCGAACCACCTACAAAACAGCAACAATAATGCCAATTCTATGATAAAAATGCTGACGATTACGCGTACATTAGACAAGTGCCACCCACACACACACTCTTACACACACATAGGGCACAAACACCCTTGCTGTACACCCTCCTCATATGTTCCCTTTTATTTGCCACAAAATTTCGACAATTTTGGACAAATTTACATGCATAAACCGCGACATGGGCGGCGGAAATGGCAATTGCCCGACAATAAAGGACATGTCGGCTCTAAAATATAAACGGGAGTCGACTAAAAGATGCCCTAAGCAAAGCAAAATTTGATTTTAGTATAGAAAAAGATAGAAATTATAGATAATATTATGCCACAGTATAGTTTAATTTAGCAATATAGTAAACTGAAAAATATCCTACTTTGTACAGTCAGAATTCATATTAATTAAAAGCAATGCGCCTATTTAAAATGCCCTTTACTTCTATCAAATCCTCGTCTTTCCACACAATTCCAGGGTATGCAAAGCCAGAACTACACACTCGATTTCCGTGCGTTTTGCGGGTAGTCCCGTGGGTCGTTTAAGGCACTACATGTGAGAGACCCTTTTTCCCCCTTTTTTTTTGTATTTCAGTGAGTTTGCCAAGAAATTTGTTTAGAGAAAAATCAAGTGAAAAGCTAGCGAATAAAAAAAAAAGAAAAACATTCGCAAATCATATGCATAAGGAGCAGACTAAAGGCTAAAAGGGGTGTGTTGTGCGGGGTGTACATGTGTGTGTGTGTGTATGTGTGTGTGTGTGTGTGTGCGTGATTGTTGACATTTCGTGATTATGTTTGTGTGTGTGTGTGAATTTGTGTGGAAAGTGAGCTATCAACAAGCTATCATTCACTACACATATGCAAAGGCCACGCTTTGTGCGTGTGTGTGTTCGGAGTGGTTGTGTGAGTGTGCGTGTTTGGCAAACTGTTGATGCGATTTAAGCGATTTGTTGTGGGTTTTCCTTCGTTTTCTTTGCTGTTTTTTTCTTGTGGCTTGTTTATATTTGGCTTGGCGGGTTTTTATGCAAAAGCAAAAAGCGTAGCATACTTTTCAGCATATGTTGCCATGTGTGCGTGAGTGTGTGTGCGACTGTGTGCTGACAGTTGCTGGAGGTCAGTATTGGGTTGCTTAGGTGGGCGTGTCAAACCCACCGTCCTCTTATTGCCCATCACTTTGGACGCTTGATTCAATTATAACCGATGTATGAGTGTTTAAAAGGATTTGCCAGGATATCAGAGGGATAGCAGGAGTATATTATTAAATAATGCATGGTATACTTACATTTTGAGCCATTACACTCTTTGAGCTCTAGCTAATGGGTTCTTCTAATTCGTTTAGACTGCTGGACGTAGGAGCAAATGATGAGCAGGACACGAGTCCTTGCTGAGCCTTTTACTCGCCAGCCTTTGAACTAATTTGCGGCTGAGAGCATGAGTGTGTGTGTATGTGTGGGTTTCTGTGTGTCAAAAAGCCTAATGCAATTTGCCAGGCACATCAAAGGACACGCGGGGTAAGTGAAAGCAGTCAAAGGACTCAAGGATACTGAGCAGAGTGGCCACAAAATATGCAAAGCGCAATTTAACAAGGCAATAAAAATTTTTTAATTACCTCTTATATCCGGCAAAGTGGAGACGCGACCAGGACGAAAGTCATATCCTTTTAATAAGCAGCTCCTTTGCATAACAACAAGGAAAACATTAATTAAAATTCAGACAAAACGCAAAGGCAGCAGGACCAAGACGTCGACCAAGCAGCGAATAAGCGAATTAACAGCGCCAAGGACTTTGCATAAATGAAAGGATAATCAGCACATCAGCCCAGCAGGGATAACAGCAACAAAATGGCGTGCAATTAACATGGAAATGATTCTGTTTGACACCAACTTTTGGGACAAAAGGCAACGGCAAACGGCGTTCAAGTCGAAGGGGGTTAAATTAGCAAGGATAAAAGTTTTTGTTACTGGAGCAGCGAAAGGAGAATGCAAAGGACACGCCGCAGCCAAAGGACAAGGGACAAGCGACAAAGGACAAAAAAGACGCTGCAGCGAATAATTTAATATTGCCCATTAAGCAGCGCGGCCATTAATGAACGAACGGTCGCCATTCACCGACTGCGCCTGCGCCCAACTTCCATGTCCTTTTACCTCTCCTGCCTCCCCACCCGCATTTGCCCTTCAGCGCTGCCATGGCGAGTAATTAAGTTTATGCGAAGTACAAAATTTAATTTCGTTTGCCACCCTTTTGCAGTACGCAGCCCCTTGTGTCTTTCACTGGGCAGCTAAACAGGGTGGGGGTGTTTGTTGTGTGTGAGGGGGGAATGGGGGGGTCAGTTGGCTTTCATTTTGTGAACGCTTTTTGTTTTTAATGCCTTTTGAAGTATTCGCCGTACTGTAGAGCTCTGCTGTAAGCATCTTAACGGCATCATTTGGCGCCGGTTTGCGCAGGTGGCAACGCACTTTTCTTCCTCCTGCCACCCACACACCCTCCACATCCCCATCTTCGCCTCTTCTTCTTGCTTTACTTAATGTACAATTTACTTTTTTCTTTACTTTCCTTCTTTTTTTTTGATAAAGATGGTATTATATGCATGTGGGCACCGAGGGGCACTGAGTTTACTTTGCGACTGTGGAGCCTGTTTATAATTTTTAATTGGTGTTTGAAGTGTGCTTTTTTCTCTCTTCTTCCCTCTGGGTTGGAGAAACTGGAAACTGTTGCCGGAGTGGCGCCTCAAGTGGGTGTGGAGTTGTTTTGGTTGAAAGGCGTTTTCAAGTGGGCGTGTCTATTATGGAAATCTACGCAGTCCTTAGAAAAAATCAAATGCGAAGAGAAACATTTTTAAACTAGTCAGAGATATAATATCAACAGCAGTGTAGCTATCTTAGCATAGTTAGCTCTACAGTTAGTTAAGCTTTTATATTTTAAGAAACTATTTAATAGCTTTGTGTAGTGCAATTAATATAATTCTAGCGCTTTCCAAAACTATTTTAAATGATAGATGATAACTTTTGTAGCATATTTGACATACATATTTGCGTTAAAAAGGGTACAGCAAAAATCGAAAATCTACCAGCTGTAAAGCCAGGCAAAAACTGCGGAATTTCTATTAAGCTCCAATATAACAGAACGTGTGATATCACTTTGTCTAAAGCTCTGCAGTTACAGTGCTCACACTTACACACTTGCTTACATACGACTAGCGAAAGACAGCAGCGAAGCAAAAAAAAAACAATTGAAACTCTACAGCAGCGAGCCGCAGAATTTGAATACAGAGCGAATTTGAATAGTGTGCGTGAGAGCACATGAGCTGTCTGCTGTCTGTAAGCTGTGCAGATCGCTGCGCTCACACAAGAAACTAGCGAAAAGCGCAGAGAGAACAAAAGAGTTCACAGCTGTGAGTGGCTGAATTACGTGCTAAGAGGCAGAGAGAGGAGGACAGAGAGATTTAAGTTAACCTTTAGTTATTGCTGTGCGTGTGGTTGTGAATATTTTCGCTTGCATGGCGATTGAATAAAATTTCACTCTGTCTGTTATTTCCAACTAGAATTTCTGCTGCTCAGCTTGAGTTAGACTTGTGCTTCCGATGATTAAGTTTCAGTTCATATTTACCTTATCAAATCTTTTAAGTTCCTTGAGTGTTTATTGTAAATTTTAATTGAATATGTATGTATTTAATTCTTTATTGTTTGTGCATTTAAAATAATATATTTATTTGATATACATACTTACACGTTTAAATTTAATTGTTAGTTATTTTTGCAATTATAGAAAACTCTTTTTCTATTCCAGACAAAAACAAGCCGGAGTGAGCGAGCAAGCGTGTGTTATTCTTGCTCCCACCCTCGCCTGAGCACGGCATATTGCAAATCATAAATCAATAATTTCCAATAAAGCTAAAGGATTCCCATCCACATCGCCAGCAGCAACAGCAACAACAATCAAGCATCACATATTTTTCAAATTAAAAAAAAAAAACCAAACGGCGCAAAACATTTTCCTCAGCGACTGCGGCTGCTGCCGCTGCATAATCAGCTTCAGTTGACGTCGCTGCCTCAGCCGGCGTCGCTGGCAGTGCCACGCTTCTAGCGCTTCGCAAAGCGCATAAATTAAGTTAACCCCTCGCAAAAGCAAAGGCAGGAAAAAAAAACTGAATAGAAATAAAAAACTCGCGTCTGCCTCATTTTTTTCCTGTGCTCATCTATTTTCTGTTGTCGTTATGTATTTTGTGATTAACTTTCGTTTTGCATGCAACGCTTCGTGCTTTTCCAGTTGTTGTTGTTACTCCGGTTGTTGTTGCAGCAACCCATTCATCTCAACCCTTTGGCTGCTGTGGGTCGTCCTGCTGCCCTGCCGGTTGTCGGTTGTTGGTCTGGGTAAGCATTTTTTTACCTTGTCCAGACTTAAGTATTTCTGCCAGTTTTTTTTTTAAACTTTTTTTTCGTTGCCAAGTTTTATGAATTTTGAGTTTTTTAAGCGGATATTACGGGTAGTTTTTTTTTTTTGCTATCAGTTGGACTTTTATACAGGGTGTGGCAGGAAAGAGTATTAAGCCAAAGGCAAAGAACGAAATACAGGGGCTCGCACCTTTTTTCGTGCAATGCTAAATTGAAATTCGAAACTCTAATATTAGCTAAACTATGAAAGATACAAAAATAATTTAAATGCAGTTTTTTTTTATCAGTCTTGTTATTAATAACATAGGCACATAGATCAATATTATAATACTCTTCATGTTACTTAATTAAAAATGATCTTAAGAACTTAATAAAATATCTGTTTACAGCAAGTTTCTAAAAAGCCATCAAAAAGTAGAGTTAGCCCAATCTACCACACCCTGTAGAGCGCCAGCATCAACTCTTTTTTTCTCAACTCTTTACTGTTTTTTGCCTCAACCAAATCAACCCAAATTATTCTGCCCGAGCACATGCTGGAGTACCCACGTTTTTTTCTTTGTATGCCCTGATATATTTTTGATTCTCCGACTGAAAAGTTTTTTAACCCTTGCTAAGTAAAAAAAGTAAAATTACATGAATATTCACTTGTCAAATACAAAAAAAAAAACTGTACCGTGCATAGAACATAAAAAACGTGGCATTTGTGTTTTTTTATGGCTACAGGATCGTCTGGGGTAAGTTTAGAACTTGATTTTCGAAATCCCAAAAAAAAAAAATGCAAATTAAAAGTGCGTCGACTGTAGTTGTGGAAAACCCTTTCATAGAGTGCCAAAAAGGGTTGTCCGCAGCCGCAGGACTCTTTGGTCGTTGTCTGGGTAACAAACTGAGAACACAGAACTCTAAAAAAAAGTGCTGAGGGGTGCGTGTGTGTCGTGTGTCCTGCCAGGCACAGTCTCACTTTTTTTTGAATATTTAATTTTTTTACAGTATGCAAATGCCGGCTGCTAAGAGAGTACGAAAAAAAAAATAGAACGTAAATTACACCCCAAATAGAAAGAGGATTTTTGAAAAGGGTTTTCAGGTTTTTGTGCCATTGACTTGCCTGCACTTTTGTCGTTTTGTAGTTTGTAGTTTTTCCAATTTTCATTTTGCATACCAACATAATCCGAGTTTAGGGGCCGCACACGGCGTTAGATCAGGCATGCAATTTGTGCGCAAAAAGGATGCGTCTGGCACACGTCCTGGCTGAGCCTAAGTCTTGGCCTCAAAGAGAGTCTGAGACTCAGACTGTTACTCATATTGTGGCTGCAGGATTTAGCCAAAGACATTGACATTTGCTTTGTTTGCCTGGCGGCGGCGGAAATTAGTTTTCCTTCATTGAGCTCGTTTCATTGGGCGTCTCATTTACGCCTATTAACATTTTTGACAGCTGCTCTAAAGGTGAGATGCTGCCTCAAAGGCTTGTCCTCGACTGTTGCCTGTTGATGCTGTGGATGCTGTTGAAGCTGCTCCTGACAGCTGCCCAATGGCGCCGGTCTTTGCTGTGTCCTGCGGCGTTTATACTTTTCCATTCTGTTTTCTTTTTTTCCTCCTATTTTTTTGTTGTTGGGCAGAAAGCTCGCCTGCTGACCCTCAACAGAGACTGCAAATGCCTTGGGCAAACAGCACAGTTGGCCATGGTCAAGTTGTCGGGGCAGACACATGTCCAAACAGAGCAGCAGGACACACAGGACATTGCAGTTTACACAACTCCACGGGCTGCCCCCAGTTTGGATTTGTTTTTGCTCAAGAAATCAGGTTACTTCCGTGTGGAACACACACAAACACACATGTGAGACAAATATTGACAGAAGTACACACGTGCACAGCAGGTAGACAAAGCAAAAATGAAGACCAGTTCATTGCAGATACCCTGTAAATTGAGTAAGAAGAGGTAATTCGAATAATTATTTATTAAAAGTCAAAGAAGAATTCCATTTTATTGCTTTTTCGTAGTGCTTATAGTTTAGACCGCACCTTGATCAGTCAACATCTCTTTTTTATCGTTATATTTATCCAACAGTTTGTACATTTAAAGTAGTCTAACAAATAATATTCACACATGCAGGTCCAGCCTAAGGAGTATCTTAAAAGCTTAGCATACTTTTGTGCGCTCAACTCAGACAAAGACTCAAACATGTTTTATCTGCAGTTATGAGCTGAGATCTCAGCGGAGTAAAAGAGTTGTATATTGGAAAAAGATTCTTTTATCAGGATTCAGTTTATCAGACATCATACGAAACAATGCATTTGAATGGCAGGCACTTGAAGTGGAGATAGTGACTGGAATGTCCTGCGAACCATTTGGGGAAGTAAAAGAAATGCAGAGACACGTCTCGTGTCCATTTTCTATATCCTGTCTTGTCTGTCTCTCAAGCACTCTCAAGTGACTATTTTTCAATATAATTTGCGTCTTTTTTTTTACTTTCAACTCATTTGCGTGGAAAATTTGCTTACACAGGATTCTGATTAAGGGTCCATCGTGTTTGCTGACTTTTGGTGACATTTTTTGAATTCTTTTTATTTCGTTGCTTTCGGCAACTTTTTGCTTTTTCTCTCATTTCTTTTCACTTTTTTTTCAGGACGCGTGGCGACCCTGTAATTGACGATGACTTTTCATTAGGCAACCTGGCAAGGATGCGAAAGGATGCGCAGCCAAAGAAGAAAAAAATCTTGAGAGCTACCCTTAAATTAAAAAATCGTTGTAGAAAGAAAAAAAAAGCTGCGTGTGCCTCAAGTTTTTTTCTATCTTTTGTGGGTCTCGGCCAGGGTTGTCGACGGAAGTGCGCGTCAGTCCCATTTTTTTCTTTATCCTAAGGCCTATTTGAGACATGTTCCGGAATGAAAGGAGCAAAAAAAAAAATCGATGAAGTAATTTGTATTTAAGCAGCTGCAGAAAAGGGATGAGTAGCTGCTAACGGCTTCAAATTAGCCCAAGAAGAGATTTGAGCAGGCAAACTAAGGTCGGTATAAACTTGGCTCAGATCATAGGCTGTTTAAAAAATTGATTCAAAACTATTAATTAAAACAATCCATTAGTTAGGTCGGTTTTTAGTTATTGAGCCTACATAAACAAAGTTTTTTCTTACCGTCCTATGATTAGATTATGGTCAAAAGCAGGCGTGACCCTCCCCTCCACAAACAAACTTGACTTCAATTAAAACCCGTTGAGCTGCGTTTTGGCAGTCGCACGAGTCAGACAAAAAAAAGGAGCATAAAAAACGTACCCGTCCTTTTTCAAAAAAAAAAAGGGGAAAAACAAAAAAAACGTGGCTCAGATGTTGTGACACAGACACCGCGCAACCCTAACGCTTGCTCTTCTCTTAAATATAAAATTACACTATCAACATTAAGTTTAATACCCGCAAGTGCGGAAGGGTGTGGGTGGGCGTTGGAATTAAAGGCGGGGCAGGGACGGGGAGAAGGCAACTTTTTTGTTAAAGAAAAACGTTTTAAGTGCCGAACTCACACACACAATGAAAATGGCCAGGGTTGTCGTGCTGCCATCGGGAGCGAACAAAAAAAAACTGCCACCCTTCGTCGCTGGCAGCCGCGAAAATTTCTCTAGCTATTAAAAAATGTAAAAGCGAAAACAAGGAAAATCGCGCGTGCAAAGCAAAAGTAAAAAAAATTTGAATAGCGTCGACAGCGACTGCGGCAGAGGCAGTGAGGGCGGCAGAGACGCTGCGGCAGCAGTAGACAGAGTTTGAAATAATGTGGAAAATTTTGTTGTGCCATCCTGTGTGGGTTGCCAGTGCCCCAAACCACCCACAGCTCATTTGCAAAGGGTGAATGAAATTAAGAGAAATGAGCAGAGAGGAAAAAGATATCGCCGTAGCAGCGGCGAGGCAGCGACGGCAGCAAAGGATAACAGGCAGCGTAGCGAGTCCTGATGAATTAAGCGTGGGGGTAACTTTTTTCTTTTGCTTTTTTCTCAGCTTCTTCTTCTAGCTGGCACCCAAACAGACACACACACACACAAACACTCCCACACACACACAACACACACACTTTTACATGCCAGTTCAATTTCCTCATCAAACATGCTTTTAATTTTAAGAGCGCACGTCGAGGACATGCCACCCCCATCCCACTCCCCCCACCTAGCTCCCTACCCCTTCCACTGACTGCCTAAGACAGCCAGGCGGCAACAACAACAACAACGACGACGACGACACCAAAAGCTCATATCGGAGAAGCCCTTTCGTCTGCATATCTCATTTGAAGGCGCTCCCTGAGGAAGGGTTTGGAGTTCGTTAGCTGAAGCTGAAACTGCTGCTGATGCTGCCGACTGTTGATCGATATTTTAATTTTATTTTCTTCTTTTTTTTGCTTTGCAATTTTGCTGTTTTCCCCCACTGTACTCCTACCCGTTTTACTGCGATGCGTTTCCTTAGCTTTGGCTTTTGGCTTTTTCTCATTTGGCGCTTTGATTTTCCTGCCAACGTTGCTGACGATGATGTGGTTCAAACACTCGCTCTCATTCCCTGACTTTTAGCCTGACTATATATGGCATGTTGCCTTTTGTTCATTTGCATTTGCCTCGTTTTCATTATGAGTTCCCATCGTCGCCCCCAATAGTCCTTATACAGTCCTTATACATCACTCTTACACCTCACTCTTGCCCCCTTTGTCAGCCTTTGTTATTAAGTTTGCAATTTGGCGCTTCGAGCGTTGTTGGTCCCCAGTTTCAATCCCTGTCTGGATCGGTGCTTCCTGTCTGAGCTCATATCCTTGGCAACTCTTTTGATGTGTGGCTTCAAATGCGGTGCTAATGAGTGAAACGAGGTGAGTTTTATGGTGCATTATAACTAAGTATAACTATAGCTATAAACAAGTTTACTAATTAAAATATATAAATTATTATTTAAACAATATTACTAGTAAAAAGTACTATATAATATTCCTAGCTATATAATTGTATATACTAAAACTTCGCTCTCTGATTAAATAATAAATAAATGAACTTTAACTATGCCCAAATGTTTTGATTTGTTTTTTATTTCCTTTAGCAAAACATGCTTTTAGTTTACAGTAAAGCCTAAGTGCTGTTAAACCTCAAAGGACAGCAAAAAGCTTTCAATGCTGGTCGGAATAGCGGAAAAACTACCAAAACAATTACGTCAATTATGACGGATAATAAAAACTTAAAAGCAGTCGCATAAAAAAACAGCAGCAAAAAACAAACGTAGAAAGTGAAATCAACATTTTGGTTTACAACTCGCGGACATTTGGCCGAAATCAGCGTAAAAGCCAGCACCTTAGGCCCGTGACAGGCGGAGAAGGGGAGGGCAGTGGGAGGGGTAAGAGAACTGCGCTCCATAGGTGCGTTGACATACATGGCATGCCCCCATTCTGCACCACAAGGCAGCGAATAAAAATGTCATAAAATTTGAAAAGCTCAAGACAGACATGCGGAGACGCAGAGATGGGGAGACGGGGAAGGACACAGGACATGACAACATGTGCCTAGGCATTGCAATTCCAGGACATACAACGCGAGGGTGGCATGTCCTTCCCCCCAACCCAATCCCTTACATGTCCTTAACATGCGCCCAATCCTGATGCTACCTTCTAATGCAATTAGATGAGTGAGAGACTGTGAGCGACAGATTCCACGTAATTCGTCAGGACAAACACAAATTAGTTAATGTATTTTCTTGGTTGGCCCAGGAAAATGCATATGAATATTTTATAGTTAATAATATGAAGTTGTTGTCGTTATTTGTATGTTTGTTTATCTGTCATCCTGTTTGATTAGCAAGCGAAATATTGTAATATACGAGTATTAACAAATTGCATTTCAAATGAGTTTTGTTTAAGAAATGTGGAAGTTACGCGACTCTAGATATATTTAATATATTTTATTATATATTTTACTCAACAAATTCAATATAGTTGGCTGTAAATTTATTAATATTGCGATAGGTTTCATATTTCCTCAAATTAAATCGCTGCTAGTGACAAAGTTCTCCCATTGCTGATGGACTGATAAAATCCGACTTTATATCGCCACACACTCATCAATCAATCAAAAATCTATAAACTAAAAACTTAAATCAAAAAATCAGCGTAAAGTGCCCTGACAGTCAGCAAATAAACAGCTCACTGCCAACAAATTGATAGCCGAAGGTCCTTTTCTCTTTGTGCACTGTAAATCGTATCGAAGGGTTCATTCTGGCCACATATGGTCCTTGAAAAATGCGATCAAAGTGCCAGATAAAACAGACACACAAAGGAATATTTGGCAAAAGGAGTAGTTCGGCATTATCCTGGCAAAACATGACATTTATTACGCTCTATTAGCAGCGAAAGGCACAGAAAAATAGGAGGAAAAAGGAGTAGAATGGAGTGGGGAGGAGTAGGCAGGAAGGATATGCTGAGGGGTAATGGTGAGTCAATTCGACGCGTGGTTTTTATGCGTTTTTTACACACATGAGTAGCAGTGCGAGTGTGTGTGGAGTGCGTGCTGTGGGTGTGTGGTGTGTGTGTTGTGCAGGCGTGCGAATCCTTTCGCTGAGGGGGAAGTGAAACATTGAGCTATGGTTTGTAATGCGGCGGGTGCGAGTTTTTATGTATGCTAATACAACACACATGACACAAATGAAAGTGTGTGTGGTGTGTAGTGTGTGTGTAGTGTGTGTGTGTGGTAAACCAGCACTAAATGTTGACGCGTGCTGTTGCGGTCGACTTAGGCATACACTCATATGTAAAGCGCAATTTGGCAGCTGTGCTGGGGTCAGAGGGGTTTCAGGGGTACTCCCAGGGTTAAGGGGCTGCATGTGAGTTCAGGGGGCAGGGCTGGAGTAGCTGGAGCCTCTGCCTCTGGGCTGTTGTTTGTTTTGCAATGCGCTGAAAGGTTAAACGCCGCCGCCAGGCACATAATTTTGTCAAGTGCTGTCAGGACACGTCTCCAGACAGACACACATGTGTGTGTAACACTCCCTCCCACTACCCCCCTCTCTCTCACTCTTTGTTGTTGTGTCTAAGTGTGAGCTTTACGTGCTGGTCACCATGCTTAATGGGAAATTAACAACTTAATTAATTCTATTGCCATTTATCTTCGCTTGCAAAACACAAAAACTTCAACGCGTCGAGCCACGAAAAATCAACAAATTTCATTGGCAAAACTTTTGGACATACTCCGACACCCACTAGACCCACTCCCCACCCACACCCCCAACTACCTCACAGCTACCCCTAGTGGAGCCCACTCCACAGAGGTCTGCACAAATGAGTTTTATTTATGCGCGTGTAGCGAAGACAAACAAGCGATCCATGTGCCAAGTCTTTGAACGTGAAAAGGGGGGCTAGAGATGGCCAACATAAGCTGGCTTAAAGCGTCAGCACAGACAATTGGTCTAATATCTCAGCATTTTAAATCCAAAATGCAGGGCATAAGTTTTTGGGTATTATAAATGTGATCAACCCTTAAGTAATCCCACTATTTATAGAAAACATAAAAGTATTTATAATTAATTAATTAAATTATATTTAATTCTCACTTTATTTAACACACTTTTAAACTAGGTTTCTTGGACCCAGTCAGCGAAGTGTGATTTATGTAGTAAAATATTCTGTCTTAGCTATTGGGTATATTGTAAATATATATCCATATTTTTTTAAATATTTTATTATACAGTTAAATAATTAAATTAAACTTATATATATTTTAAATACGCTTTGATATTTTACTTTTATTTCATTTAATTTTTAACTTTAAGTTAATTTAGCTTAACCCACTTTTCAGTTGTTTTCCTTCTAGGCTTGGGAAAATGCTGCCCAGCGGACCAGCCGTCAGTTTTGCCCAAACCACAGATCTTTTCGTGATTTCTGGTACGGCTACTCCCACTCCCCCCCCAACCCCAACCACTCTGTCTTCCGCAATCTCTCAGAAAACGCCATTAAAATCTTACAAATTGTAACTTATACCCAACGCACCAAAAGATGAGTGGCTAGAAGTTAAGGGGGGGAAAACTGAGTGGAAGGTGGGTAGAAGATTATTTTCAAGGGGAGGTTGGACAGTGCGGTGGGGAGTTTGGAGTTGGGGGTGAAGAAGAAAAGAAACAAAAAGGAAAACCTTTTGTTTTTATCATTTTCCAATGCGCGTGCTGCGAACTGGCAAACTGGCCTTTCTCGCAGCTTCCTGCACAACGCTCACCTCCTTCGCAATGGCCGCTGCCAGTGCCTAAAGTTGTTGTTGTTGTTGTTGTTGTTGCTGTGGCACTGCTACTTTCGGCCTACGTGCTCTTTGCTTAATTTTAAACACCCCTCATTTGCATAAATGAATTATTTTTCAACCCCAAAAAACAACGAGAGCGAAAAAATTAAGATTGGAAAAGCACAGACGAGGAAATGGAAAAGCAAGAGGAAGCCAAGAAAATGAGAAACGAAATGAAAGGCAAGAACAGGACACAGGACAGGAGAAGACGAGAAGAAATGAGACGCGCTGAGACTTGAGTCAAGAAATTGCTGTGCAAGCGCAAAACGAAAAAAAATTTCAAGTGCACGAGGAAATTGTGAAAGGCAAGAATGAGAAAAGAGTGGAAAAGCAGCGGGGAAAAGCGGCGGAAAAGGAGAAACGCGAACAGTACAAGGACAGAATGGCACTTAAAAGTGAGCTTAATGGGCTGCTAGACAGCTGGAAAAAGCGAGGGATGGGAGTGGACGTGGTGGGTGTGGAGGGTGTAAGGCGTTGTACTGGCCACGTCAAGAGTTCAGGCCATAAAATGCCAACAAATGTTCGATAAATTATTTTTTTGTGCTTCCAACATTTGGACAAACAATTAAGAATTTACAGTGGCCAGGGGAAGTGGCATAAACAAAGCCAAAACTGCTTGAAATGGCTAGAATCAGAGACAGGGCCAAAACCAGGGACAGCACCAGAACCAGGTGTGTCCTTGTCTATGCATGCGCCCACGACCACGCCTCCGTGCTTGTCCTGTGTTCACCTTGGCAATGGCATGAAATGACACAATTTCAGTTTCAATTTTATGGCGAATTCCATTTTCCATTTTCCTTCTTCGTTTTCCTCTACTTTTTTGGCTGAAAGGCAACACCAGAAAGCAGAGCTGCAGTTGCAGTTGCAGTTGTTGACCTGCCAGGCACCCTCACTCTCTCTCTCCCTCTCTGCTCCTGTCTTTGTTTTTGTTTGTTTAGCAGCCAAATGTCAAGCGGGCGTGGGTTTTCCTTTTCCTATCCGTTGCATTGTGTTCGTCCCCGCCCCCTCACACTGCTCAAGAGTTAACACCAGAGACAGTTACAAAATAAGCAAAAAATAAGAAAAAATACTACAAAAATAAAGAAATCCGCTAGGTTTTTTAATGCCCTAAATGAGCGTAAAATATTAGGCAAGATTGTGTGCATGTGTCTGAGAATTGTTACCTGCTTGTATCCTGCAAAGGACCTCCAATCAATCATTTTGACAATCGAATGGGATTTGCGAATGAAACTGTATTTCTAGCAGTAGAGTATTGCAATTGCAATTGTTCAACTCATTAGTTGGGCCCACAATGAAGGCAAATCCTGTGAGTCCTTCAGAGAGCAGATTTTCAGAAATCTTTGGTTTGGAGGCACAAATGTTGCACGGTAGTCAGAAGTTTTAATCGATTACATTAATTTAATTAAAGGTTAAAAAAGTGATTGAATTGGAGTAAAGTTTAGCATTGCTAAAAGTTTAAATCAATTAATTAATTTAATTTATTGAGTTATTAATAGCCATTTTAGTAGAAAATTGTGCTATAAAGGCTAGTAAATTTGTATATACAATAAGGATACTCGTGTCACCTGCCACACAACTACATACACAATCTTTGATCTCAAATGATTACTGCAATTGCATGCAACTATTTCCCATCTCTATCCTAGATCTACCTCTCTGTCTGCCTCCTCTCACCCCATCTTCCATTAAACTGCTTTCATAAATTCCTCATTTAGCATAGTGCCAGAAATCTTAAGGTAGTGTATCCTTTGTTATCCTAGCACTTCATTTGCAGGACACTTAGCAGCAGTCGAGCGTAAGCAGCGGCACCGTATGACAAGAGGGCAGGTGTGTGTATACAGTAGGGAGACAGCAGCTTGATGTTGTCATCTAAGAACTCGCAATTTGAGCCACGTTTAGATTTACAGTTGGATACGAGATGAGGCACGGGGCATTGTGAGCAGGGCTTTGTTTGGCTAACGGTGCAACAGCCGGCGGCAGAGACGCATGCGCAGCAAACTCCATAGACTGATGCAATTAGAGGCCAAAAGCAGCGATTGAGTGGAAGTGATTGGAAGTGATTAATGCCAACGGCACAGCAGGTAGAGGCTTGAATAATCAGCAAATATATAGCAAAATATATATGTATGTATGTATAGTTGTATATTATAAGTTGAAATTTTGAGCCGAAAGTTCTGTGGGCCCAAGTCGTGCGTCCATCAAAGGCGGCTGGCGAAATAAGTCAAAAGCCAGGACAAGTGGCACACAGCAAAAGTTGTAAGTCCTTTCGACAGCTGCTGCTGCTTACATGAGTGCCACGCGAAGCGGTGCGCTGCGGTGCGGTGCGGTGTGCAGTGGCACGCCAGTGGGGCAAGTTCTAAGAAAAAAGTTCATTAAAATTATGCCCTTTTCTAATTTTGAATCGCGCTCAAAGTTGGAATTGTTGATAGGCACTTGTTTTTTTTTCAGCTTCCTCGTTTGCTTTTGACAATAATCAGTGGACTGTTAATTTGTTTGCCGCATACTTTTTTGCCTTCACATAATTTATTTCTTTTTCTCAACTTGTGCTGCTTCTGCTTCTCCTACTTCCTCTCCGTGTTGTTGTTGTTGTGCCTTCCGGTTGAAGAAACTTTGGCGCATGTTAAGCAAATCAAATGAAATCAAAGTTTCGGTCAAACACAAATACCTCAAAAAAATAAATTCAAAAAAACAAAAATTCTTGCAAATTGTTGAGCCTGAAACAGTGGGCGGCATAATGCGGCCAATGGGTGTGGCACGTGCCTCCAGTCCACCCTCAAACTCATGTTAAAAGGGTTAAAAGTCCGCTCATTGGTCGAAAAACGGAGCCTATCATAACGGTGTCCACTCCTGGGCAAGGGTTGAGCGTGGGTCGTCAAAGGGTTAAGCGCTCTTGCCGCAGAAACAAAGCGAAAGCAACTGATAAAAAAAGAACAGTGAAATGAAAAACAACCCTTTTTAGCCCATTAACCCCACTCCCTCTATAAAATGGACAGCCTGCAAATGCAATTAATTTTATGCTTTGAATTCTCAACGGTTGCTCTTCTCACCCTCCACCACACAGCTCGCCTGCACGTTCTCTCTCTCTCTCTCTCTCTCCTACTCTCTATTTCTCTTTTTCTTTCTGCTTGCACTGTTTCGTTTTATTTATGTGCAAAAGCTCTGAGTATCAACAACAGCAGCAACCCCATCTCTCTGTAACAGCAACCGTCGCAACGCCGTAAAATATGCAAATTTTTTCATTACACTTTTCGATACACAAATTCGCTTAGAGTCCATGCACTTTGCGATACACTTCGTAATATTAATAAAATATCTTTTATGTTTTAAAGCATTGAGCTCATTCTAAATGTTGCATATGTATTGCATTACAATAACATTAACAGCAGACTCCCACTCTCTGCGCTAATTGCGCACAGAGATGTTTGCCGCTGTTTGTGTGATTTTTAAATCTTTAAATCTGAGCTGGAATACCAGGCTAACTGAAATAGTCAGCAGGTTGCAAGTAAACAAACTAAAAGCTATATACACGTGCACAGCTTGGTTTGCACCAAACCCACGTGCACTGCCTCCCTCTTCCACCCACTCTCTGTTTACGATCTGTTTTCTGTTTGTCCTTCTGTCCGTCTGTCAGTCCGTCTGTCTGTCCGTCCGTCCATCCGTCTGTCTGTCCGTCCGTTTGAACACCTGGATCTTTTAAATCTGAGCTGAAATACCAGGCCACCAGAAATAGTCAGTAGGTTGCAATACATCCCACCAAACATTTTAATTCAAATTCGAGTCTTTTTTGAGTCCTCTATATGATTAAAATGATCATAAATGAGCTTATTTTCTGATCTAAATTGACTCATTTGTCGGGAGAAACGGTACCCTAGCCGCGACTCTTCTTGGTCGCTTATGACTCTTGGTTTTTAATCAGTTTCGAGTCATATTCGAGTGATATATCACGCATACGCGACTCTTATTTGTTCCTTAATTTCAATCATAAGCGAGTCTTTTTGGACTCACATTTTGTAAATTTTTTGATCGTCAAAACGACCCAAAAAAGACTCATCGATGTCATGTTCTCTCCAAAAAATCGTCCAAATGCCTTCCAAATGTCCTTCTGTCCGTCTGTCTTTCCGTCTGTCAGTCCATTCGTCTGTCTGTTCGTCCGTCCATCCGTCTGTCTGTCCGTCCGTCCGTTCGAACACCTGGATCTTTATAAACTGAACTGAAATACCAGGCCAACAGAAATAGTCAGCAGGTTGAAATAAATAAAGTAAACAAACAAAAAGGGGTATACACGTGCACAGCTCGGTTTCCCGCCAAACCAAAGAGGTTTGTTTATACACGTGCACAGCCTCGCTCTTCCACCCACTCTCTGTTTACGATCTCTTCACTGTTTGTCCTTCTGTCTGGCCGTCCATCTGTCTGGCTGTCTGTCCGTCCGTCTGTCTGTCCATCCATCTGTGTGTCCATCCGTCTGTCTGTCCGTCCGTCTGTCCGTATGACCACCTGGATCTTTTAAATATGAGCTGAAATACCAGGCCAACAGAAATAGTCAGCAGGTTGCAATACATAAAGTAAACAAACAAAAAGGGGTATACACGTGCACAGCTTGGATTCCCGCCAAACCAAAATGGTTTGTTTATACACGTGCACAGCCTCGCTCTACCACCCACTCTCTGTTTACTGTTTGCGTATGCTCCCGCTCTCTACTCTCTGTAACTTAATTTAAATTACAGTCTGTCGCTTGCTGCTGATTCTGTTCGCCTGGTGATTCGCGGATTTTTTTTGCGTGACCGCTGCGATCTGCAGCGCCAAAAAAATTAACATGGCAATAACAGTGACATAACATCAGCATTGACTTAACAGTGACTTAACATTAACATTGAATTTACAGTGACTTAACATTAACAGTGACTTAACAGTGGCTTAACATTAACAGTGGCTTAACATTAACAGCGACTTAACAGTGGCTTAACATTAACAGTGGCTTAACATTAACAGCGACTTAACAGTGGCTTAACATTAACATTGACTTTACAGTGACTTAACATTAACAGCGACTTAACAGTGGCTTAACATTAACAGCGACTTAACAGTGGCTTAACATTAACAGTGACTTATCAGTGGCTTAACATTATCAGTAACTTAACAGTAACTTAACATGAATTAACATGCACAACATTATTTTGTTTTAAATGGCTCTTGTAAGTTCTGTTGTATCTTACTGTGGATTTCTTTTCGCCTGAGAATTCAACTGGGAATTTGTATATTCCAGTTGTAATACCAGGCGAACAGAACTTTCAGTAGATGTCAAATCCAACCAAATTCAAACTAAACAAACTGATATCAGAAATATATCATATATAACCACATGTATGGAAAATTTCACACTAGAAGGAGTAAGGGGTCTTTAACAGCCAGCTCGCTGGACTGAAGCCTTTCTTATCTGTTCATTTTAAAATTATTTAAAATACACTTAAAATAAAAAAAATAAATTGTTAACCAAAAACTGTTTTTCTAGCTCCTTTATTCCCGCGAAAGAGCATACAACTATCGACGTGGTGTCCCACGTATTTTTATTTTTCGATTTTATTTCAGTTTTGTTGCGCTGTGCAACGGTAAAAGTCACAGGGTTGCCAGCGCGCTGGCGGTGGTAATGAGCCCACCTCCAGAACTGTTGCCACATTGAGCACCCCCATCACTTAATTTATAACAAATGCCGCGACTTTTTCTGCTCCTTCTGCTTTCTCTGCTTGCTGTTGGGTGCTGTTAAAAAAAAAGTTACTCGATGCTTTCCAAGGGTTGCCACAAATAATTTATGGCACCCGTGTGTGCCTCAGCCTCCATTTTTGGTGCACGGCTTTAGCTTGGGCTCGAGCTCTCATTTGACATCGGCTTAATGAGAAAAGGGCCATGAAATTTGCGTCTTAGCAGCGACTTTGACATCGACTCGGGTCCTTTCATGTTGCTACACGTTCGTTCCCGTTCGCTCACGATGCCTGTACTCATTTGCGCTTGTGTGCGCTTTGCAATAATTTAAATAACGTGGGAGTGGAGGCAACTCTGGCTGGATTTTGGTACCCACAACAACCCCTTTTACGATGCCTAATGATAACGAAGCACCCATTTCCCCGTACTCCCCTTTTGTACCACAATTTTCGTAAGCTTCCTCGACTTAGGCATGACAAACACTTTGCTAATTTATCAAGCTTGAAAAGTGTGCAAAATAAACTCGTGGATACATAAAAATAAAATTTAAATTTTAAACAAAATCTTGAAAATTCTGGCGATTTGAGCTTACCGGGAATTTGGCTGTTAAGGATTCCTATGATGAAATACTGGGAAGACAATTTTGAGGCATGTATAATGAAATGAAAATTTCCATACACACTCACACACACAAGCACAGCAATTAAAATTTTCCATTTCATTCAACTGTAAACGGAAAAGCAATCGAACAAAGTTTCAGCCGTTTCTTCATTTCTTTTGCTGATTTTCTTGTTGTTTTCGTTTTCTTTCGTTGTTTTTGCTTTTCTTTCACAGATTTGTTTATTTGAAGTTTCGTCGAATGCCAGAGCACAAGTTTGCTGCCTCCTGCCGGCTGTGGTGACCCCTCGGCTGCCACTTCCTCACATGCCCCTAGATATCCTCCTATGTCCCCGCCTCTGGCTGTCAACCCTCATTGGGGCGGCTCATTTACACTGAATTAAGTTTATCATAAACATGGCAACCGGGCCTAAGTTCGGCACCCCCACACCCAGTACTCACCCCCACCCTAACCACTCGCGAGCCACGTCTAAAAATAAGCTGCCGAAGAGGAAGAAAAATTAAAGCGCCTGTCATTTGCAATTATTTGGCCGGCAGGCAGCCTCGCTTCACTTCCTGCCACTCTCCCCGCCAGCCCACTTCAGCTCTCACGCTCCAATCACTTCCATTACTCCCGGCTCTCCCACCTTCTCCTTGGTAAACCACATTAACCAAATCCAACCGAGCCGCTGAGTTGTCTAAGCAAATCTCGTCCCACTCTTCGCCATCAATTATTAATCGTGTGCAATTGTTGGCCAAAATCAACGATTAATTAATGACACCAGCCGCCAATCATCAACACACAGAACACACTCACCCAGACGTATGTAGTGAGTTTCTGCAGATGGAAGATGAACCAACTATCAGCTATTTTACTGCTAAGAGTGGCTGTAAACTGAAAACTACCGTTCGCTCTTAATTGAAGGCAATGCACCGGAAATTACCATATGAAAGAGTTTTCCAGGCACGCGTCCTCTGCACATCCTTTCAATATGGAAATTTATAGGTAGTAAAAAAAACGTCACCACACATTTTTTTCCTGCAGCTGCACTTTATGCTAATCACAAAAAAAAAAAAAGGAAATCAAAGGGTTGCTGGCAAAAAAGTAGTAAAATCTACCACTGTCACAATTGCAGATCGAATATCCAAAAAATAAAATTGATTTACAGCTTGCGTCGTTTACTTTTCCAGATTTGATTAAATTGTATAGAAACCTCGAACTTTTGCTAGCCACATTCAATCAGAGAGCACTTCAAAATATAATAATCATCACTATCTACGTTATCCTTTATTAAATTGAATAATCTGCCGAAGAAGTTTACAATTTAATGGTGTCCCATAGGCAACAAATCGGTCAGAATTTGCATATGAAGCGGATGCTGGAGCTGACAAAAGCCGTTTAAATTGAGGCCCAAAATGGAAGGCTGACCAAACCAGGTGTCCACACTTCACACATCCCTCATCTCCCGTTCTCCATCCCTCATCCTTTTCAAATTTCGATTATTATTCTACTGGGCGTAGTAACCCCAAAAGCTTTTGAAGAACCCTCGTGCTGCCACTGACAGAATCGCTTCAAAAAAAAAAACACCTGAAGTTCAAGTTTTTTTTGTAGTTTTCACACAACATATCATTTAAAACCGTTTCAGACTATGGGTGCAGTACTAGACCCGATGGAGTAGCCATACGCTCCTCGAAGGACGCAAATTGTCGCTGGTGACGCACGAACTCCAGACTTACCATGTCGTTGAAACGACGATGGGGTTTCTCTCCCAGTGGCTGGAACTCTCTGAAGAGATCGTGGATTATTTCGTTGGGATACTTGAGACGATTGGGTGGCATGGGATAGGGCGTGGCACTGTCGTTACGCCTAATTTTGGAATTGTCCTGCATAAGCGACGTCCTGGCATTATCGTTCTCCCACATTCCTTTTTGCACCTGTCCCGTGTGCATATGGTAAAAGACGCCTTCCCCATTTTTGAATCCCCGTGAAAAGTGCCCCTCATATTGATTGCCGTTAGCTGAATTAATCGGTTAATTATTTAAAGTAATTATAAGTTTGCTTTGTTTAAACTCACCGTAGAACAGCACACCCAGTCCGTGCTTGAAGCCCGTTTCCCACTGCCCCAGGTAGATGCTCCCGTCGGTATACCACTGTATGCCCAGACCATGTCGTCGATTTCGCACCCATTGTCCAAAGTACACACTTCCGTCCGAGTAGAAGTGCTTGCCCTCCCCACACTTCATGTCATCGTCCCACTCACCAGAGTAGATCGTCTGCTGATCCGTGGCCCGCTTGCGTATCATGGAGCCACAGCCACTACGCTTTCCCTCCACCCAATTGCCCTTATAGATGAGCTGCCCCTGCGGTTCCTTCTTCCCTGCAAAGTAGCTGGCACTACGTTCCGCTGTGGTCTTAATTCCCCAGCCGTGATTCTTGTTATTCAGCCAGTAGCCGGAGTAGGAGCCGCCTTTTGGATAGTGGAAGGTACCGCGGCATCCTGAGCTCTGAACCGGTTTATTGGCACAGTAGTAGCGCTTGACACAACCGCTCATTTCGTATATTCCAATAGAAGTAAGTATGCAAAATATGTCTGGAACTAAAAGTTATTTAAGTAATTAGTATATATGTTAAGTAAGCAAACCAAATTTAGTTTATAGACGTGTTTTTTTTTAGAGAGAGTACTCGATTCGGAGAGTAGAATATGTCATCAGTTAGTTTAAGAATTATACTTACTACAAGAAAACTAGGCCATCTCTGTAACATAATTCCTTCCTCTTCCTTTACAGTATGGTTCACCTGATTTCCAAAATTACAGTGGTGTCTTGTCACATGGGGTCATGTGTTATCTATGATTTTTATGTAATCGATAGCAGCTTTCCCTTTTTGATACTCAGCTTTTTGTGCTGTATTTTTATGGGAAACCCATGCATTTTTAATTTTAATTGCTTTGCCTGCATTTATTAATTATTAAAAAACAATTTAAACAAGGGAATTTCAGGAATTTATAAAAGTACATCATACTTAGAGTTGTTATTTTTTATTTATATGTATATATATTTGTGTGTACTTGCCTTTTTAACATTATCTACTTTGTTCCATGGGCGCAACCTTAGAACTTTAAGCCGACAGCGCGTCCTTTTTCGCTAATGGCCGCAAATACCTGGACAGGAGCTGGGACGGAAGCGGCTGCTTTGGCTCCAACCCCGGGACAATGGCTGTATTGCCACGCCTCGAACCAGCAACAGCACCAGCTCAAGGGGCAGCAACAGCAACCCCAAGTCTCCGATGCTGTCTACTTAATGATAAAAGAAAGGACATTAACGGACCACGGCGCATCTTCACGTTTCGAGCGCCTTTCAAGTGAAAAGCAAAGAATTAAAAAAAATTAACAACAGCAGCAACAACAACAAAAACAACAACAACAAAGAGAAGCAAAAAAATGCTGTCCAAGGAATGAAAAAAAAAAACGAACGAAAAAGGAAGCGCCCGCGAAAAATGCTGTAGGGGTGTGGCAGAAGTAGGGGGCGGGGAAATGGCACAAAAGAAAACAAAATGTGCCACGCGAAAGATTTCGGGTCTCCCATTTATCAAGTTGCTTTTATTTTCGTGCGCGGGCGTAGTTAAAAATTAATAAATGAAATTAATGTCGGCGACACTTTGCCAGTGCGAGTGCGTCCTTGCCAACGGGATTGGTCCAGGATGGTTGCCAAGGGTTTCCTTTTTTGGCATGCCACTACGCTGATGGTCTCCACTCAGCTGCCGAGGCTCTCTCCCAGTGTTTACATCAAAAACATTTTCGTTTCAGGAATTTGTTTCAACGCCTAAAAGTCGATAATGCTTCTTTTTTCTCGCCGGGCCTCGCATGAATTTAATTAGCGACATCCAACACTTTTTTTGTTGTTGTTGTTGCTGCCGACTTGGACTTGGTCTTGGAAACAGAAGTCCATCCACATCTAACACAATTAACTGCCCAGGCCGAAAGTAAAAACTTTTCAGCAAAATCTTTGTAAATTCATCTTTGTCGTTGCCGGTGATTAATCACAGTCGGCGGGAGAAGAGTCGGACAACGTGGGGCACGTGTCCGTTGCCCCATTGAACAGGTGTAAAACGACGAGGTGTTGCTGTGTGTGTCTGCCCCTTAAGTGTCCCTCTGGTGCTGTTGTACAGTCCCAAAACTTTGCGCTTAATATGCAAAACTGTCCCGCGCTTGTGGTGGATTAAAAAGTTTGCCAAGCTCCTCAGCTCAACTCAGCTCAGATCTGCTCTACTCGGGAGCAAGCAAATGGAGTAAGACATTAAGCGCTCTTAGGCAAATTAGCGCTCCGAAAAAGTTGAGGCAACTGTACCCAAAGTCAGACACTTTCACTCACTGTTCTCTACAGGTAATTAATGAACCATATTCCTACTTAGTCTTAAGGCTTAAATGGCAAACTGTGTAACAATCATTTTATTGCAAATATTTGCGAAACTCAACGATAAAACTCAAAACAATCTAATATATGTGCTTGTCCTAACTACCCGTATTTAGCCTAGGATCTATAATGCCTCCTCCTGGCAACGATTCGGCAAAAATTCCGCCTGCAGGATTGTAAGTTGGCTGATTGTGATTATGAGTGTGGCTCGGACTTCTTGGTGGCAGCTGATCCAAAATACCACCAACAGGATTACGTGAGACAGAAGTAGGCTCAAAGATAGATGGACCCGGGGCTGGATTTGGTTGGGGATGTGGAAAAGCAATGGGGTTAACGATAGTACGACTCGGTGGAAACATTTCATCAAAAGTAGCCGAGGCCAATATCTCGTTGGCAACTGCGAGAAACTTCTTGGAAAGACCACGCTCCAGGCCAGGCACAATTTCATTCAGGTAAAGATCCTGATTGTTATTGATTAGAGCGTTGCCAGCTTCGCCGAGAACGCCATTTCCATTGAAGAGATTGTCCAGCTGCAGCTTAAAGTCCTTGAACTGTATGCGCATTGTCATTTTGTTGAATTTGACATACTCCAAACCATTTCGCAGATACCGACTTCCTCGCATCTTAACCGATGCCTTGGCACTATCTGTGGGTGTATCAAGTATGAGTCTTAGTTCATAGCTTTAGTTAGAATCAAGTACAAACCTATGAATCCACGCATGGTGCCCTTGCCCTGTATGTCCAGCAGCAGCAGATTGAGACGCATAAAGTATCTGCCGCTAAACAGGATACGCGGTAGCGTCACCCACAGATCGTAGGATATTTCCTCTGGCTTTGCGCTGGGGAAGATTTAAATTAAAATTTATTCTTTATTTGATTAGTTTACGAATTTACTTACATTATGCGATCTATGGTGAAATTACTGCCACCTCTGGCCACCAATTCCATGAACACGGCATGAAATTGACCGCTGTTCCCTAGCTCAATGTTGTCCAGCTGCAGTGGCTCCAGTGGAGGCGTCCTATAGCCATCACCCAGGTCACCGTGCACCAGCAGAGGCCTCAGCTGATAGACGGCATTGATAATACAACGCTCCAGCTGCGGATCGTCACGTGCACAGGGCGTTATGCTACTCGCTGTAAATGGGTGTGGAGTGTAAAAATCGGGGAAGTAAGTAAGACCCACAAATGGGTCTTGACCTTAACCAAGCATGATTGGCCTTCAAAAGCAACGTTTGCTGCGTTTGCAATTAGTCACTAGCTCCGAAGTAAATACTTTATAGGTAGTCTACATTTTTATATCTACAAGTATTTGTTGATTTTTGATACAACCTTCGATGTGTATGATTAATATGCACAATAAGTTGCTTCGATTTGGCGCGGGTCAGTGGCCCTCTTGTGAATTAAATAATAAACTATAGACAGAAGTATTTAGACGTATTATTGCTCCCCGATTTGTTCACATTTGAGTCAGAATTTGGACACTATTCTGGCAACGTAGTTTAGGCCGTGATTGATTGATTGCCACAAACGACCTTCAGCTGCCTGGATTTCCCTCACCTGTTTCCCTGTTCCACATGAAAACTTACGCAATTTGGCATCGCTCCAGTGGCAAATTGCCAGCAGCAGCAGCGATTGCAACACTTTGTTGCAACTATTAGCAAAATTCATCTTTACTTCACCCGATTGGCACTCGACTGAATTGAGTTTAAGGAGTGTGATTAACTTAGCTACGATCAGCTAAATATAGACAGACCGAACCGGAACGGAAGTCTCGAATGTGAACCGTTGTCGTTGCGCTCGAGTGATCGACTAAAGATTCGTCAAGTTGTTCGTTGCTCTTTTGATTGAATTAAGTGTCGCATCGTCAGCTAAACTGTTGGATCGCGGCTCGCAGTTGTCGCCCGGCCGTAGATACATTTGTATCTTTGTATCTATTTGAAACTGTCGTCCGTCCCTGAGGCACGTGAGTCGTGCGGTTTGCATGTAAAGTTAAATTTATGTAGTTTTAAGTGAATTAAAACAAATGCTTGAATCGGGCGTGATGCCCTGTAATGTTTTATAATAACAAATGCAGGCAAATCAACTGAGCAAATTTGAATAATAAATTTAGACACCTTACTTCAACCACCCCTCTCATCATACACTGGCAAATCAAACACTTGCCCTGGCGCTAAACTTGTTAAAAATGCACAAAAATACACACAAATAAAATCACCACAAAATATTTATGTTTCTTGATGCAAATTCGGACTTTAGCTAACGAAGCAAATAGTACTACAGCCATCAAAATTGAGGGGAAAACTCAGACTGTGTATTACGTACATACAACAACAAAATAAATAAACACAATGTCAGCGACAATTTGTAGCTTAAAATAATGTTAATTATAGAGAACTAGAAGTATTTCGGGCTTAACAAAAAGTTAATTATTAAAGGAACTCTTAATTTAGATATGATTTTAGATAGACTAAACTGTAAAATAAATTAAAATAGTATATATTTAAGAGAGGCTATGATATGACCCTAAATATTCTGTAGTTAAGTCATAAAATATATTAATTTGGGTAGTAGTTGAGCATTCTGTTCCACTATTTCTAAAAATTCCTGTAATAGGATACTAATAACTCCTCAAATACTTTTGGGAACTATTGAAACAACTATGATTTTCCCAACCAACAATTAAAAGTGAAATGATTCTGCTTCACTGACTGCAACTGCAATGCCTATTCATTCATTAAATAGTTTTTTATTTTAACTTTCTCTGCATTTAAACAAAGCAAATCAATTGATTTCAATAAATTGCATTGACAAAAGCCAACATTTCTGCACAAATCAACCACAACTATAACAAAATCTAACAAATGACAAAGACTCAACGCGCCTCTTTTCGCTGCACTGAAGCGCGTTGACCCTTGACACCCAACGGTCGCTAGGGGAGGGATGGGGATCACTCGTCAGACTGGGGGTTGAAAGCAGGAAACTAATCCAACAAGTAGTTTAGATGGAACGCTCTTTAATACACTACGCTAGATTTGAGTTGGATACAAAACTCAAAAGTTACCTGGCCATAAAACCTGCCACGCATTTAAATGATGGCTCACTGGTGGAAAAAAAGAGGATGAGATAAACAGTTGGCAGACCATCAGGAGCAGCAGTTGCAACCCTCCGCCCAGCTCCCGCTTAACGGCTACTTCCCCATCCCGGAGTGGAAGTTTTCTTTTATTTATGCCGTTTTGAAGAAGATAGAAACACATCAAATTTGGTAACAAATTACATTTGATGCATGTAATAAAAATCTCGCACAGCATGATACAGAGCACAAAAAAGCAAAAGTAAAAGTACAAAAAAATAGGCGTTCACACCGCATTTCGGCCTAATTAAGTTTTCAAGTGCAATAAAATGATGGGTCGGCCACTCGTCATGTGAGCTGCGGATGATGGCCAAACGGAGAATAGGCGAGGTGGTGGGGAGGAGTTGCGCTATTGCGTGCGGGCATCAAATTTGCGCAAAAGTACATAAAAACACAAGTTAAAAACTTAAATGGACTTGCCAGCGAATGGCGACGACGACGGCGAAGGCGAGGACAATGATGAGGAGGCTGTTGATGATGCAGGCACACGCGTTGCCCACTTTTAGTCATCATCCACTAGACTCAACGTGGGATAGGAATAGCAACCGCTCTTATTTCTTGCTTTGTCGTCCACGCCTACGTTTGGGCACAGACTCCTCCGCTTCGTTGCTGGGTACACGTCGTCGTCGCTGGGTTTTGCGAGTGGTTTCCTGTTGCTTCTTGGCCGGCACCTGCTTCTGCTCTTCTTGCTCCATCTCATCATCATCAACAACAGTGTCGGCAACACTGCTAGGACGCTCATCCTCGCTGTCGGGCTTTTGCTGCTCCTGCTCCTCATCCTCCTCTTCCTGCTCATCCCCCGCTGCTTCCAAATTGCTATCAGATACCTCAATCTGACTGCTGTGCGAATAGGTGCGCTCAATGACGGCTTTAAGATCACCCGACTTGATGTTAAAGTCCCGCACGGCACCAAAGTGCAGATAGTTAGCCAGACGATCATTTGTTTTGGCCTTCTTGGACAGCAGTATAATATGCTTGTTGAAGTTCTCGATGGCCAGTATCACCTTGGGAATGAGACGCGTCTCACGCAGTACCTTAGCACGCTCCGCTTGTGGCTTTCGCTTGGCTGCCGGTTCCTTTGACTGATCGTCCAGAATGTTAAATTCGACATATGAAATCAACTGATAAATGTTTGCTGGCAGCGGCTTGCCCACGTTCTTCAGCAGTTGCTCAAACCTGGTAGAGGAAATAAAGGGAATTAGTAAGGTTTGATTGATTCACATAGTTGCCAGTTAAACTTACTTGATACTCTTGCCAAGACTAACATCTGGCATGTAGCCAACTAGGTAGTGCCGAGCCAGGTTCTTAAGGCACGTATACAGCTGAATCAGTAGCTTCATAAGCCCATCCATATGGCTGCCCAAGGGAATGCATACGTTTGTTAGTTCCAACAGAGTACGTGTTATAAGTATCAGCTGAGTGCAAATGGAACCTTCCAATGTCTCCAAGTTACCACGATTGTAGACACGATCCGACTCTGGCACAATGTTACACTTGTATTTCATATTGTTGGCTTTGATGATAAAGTATTCCACATCTTCCAGCTGCTTCTGCACCACAGCGTACATATACTGCAGGCAACTTCCAGTTGTATTCATATCTAAAGTCTTGAGACCCAAATCCGACTGTTGATTCTCTTGTTCATCATCCTGTGTGCCCAGCACTTTACCCAACTGCCTGGCGACTGAATCAAAGAACGGTCCCGAGTGTGTCTTTTGCCGCTGTGTGAACAGAATACGATGGATTACTCCCATTTCTGGATTACGCAGCTCCCAGCTTTGACAGAATTCTAGCAGCCAAGTGTAGGAATCAATGGCAGCACGCTCTCCAAACCCAATATGGTCATATAGAATCTCTAGAGCTTCTAGCAGATATACAGGCAGCTTGGCGCCATTTCTGTCCTCGCTGAGTGCCTCGGCAGCGTCAGCATTGCTGGCATCCTCCTGCATGTACTTGTCCAGCACACCTTGTAATACATAAGTCACTTCCTTGCTCCTGTTTATAGTGGCCATATCTGTTTGTGGAAGGGAAGCGATGGGAATTAAAAGTGTGGTCTCATATATATGTTTTTATGTAACTTCTTACCGAATCCTTTGACAAACTCTTTGAACCGCTTTGCATACGTCTCATGAGCCGTTCGCACGCATTCCATAAAGCATTTGGCTGCCAGAGAAGCGCTCTCCAGATCAAAGTTTCTCCATAGATCGGGCAGTCTTCGAATACATTGCTCATATACTACTTTAGTTATGTCGGTAAGTAGTTTCAAGGTTCTCTTGCTGTAGGAGAGTTGCTTATAATCTGGCTCTTCACGTATGCCTTTCACTTTCTGGGCAGTAATCTCCAGCACATAACGGACCAACGGCTCATAGCTTCGCAGTTGAGTTGTGTTCTCAGCGGAGGCAAAAGGTACATGATTGCTAAAATAATAGAAAAGGTACTAAATCAGTGGTGATCTCATTTGTCTGTGCGAGAGGTTTGTCGGCGCAAGCAGAATAATATGCATAAAACATAGCACCGATCTCAGAGAGCACAGGGTACATTTATCTAAGCGCTGGTCGTACAGCAGTGACGCTCCAAGAACCATTTAGTACTCACTCATGTAGGACATGTAGCAGCTTCTCCAGAATGGCGAGATCCCAAATGTTTTCCGGCTGTGTACACATTTGCTTGAGTTTAGCAGTATTCATGCTGACATTTGAATTGACAGTACTATCATTGGTCGATGTTTGCTTGGAATGTTTTTGAGTCTTCTTCGAGGAGTCTGCCAAACTGTGCAGACCCTTTAATAGTTTCTGATGCTGTTTGAACAGAGGCAGAACCTGTCGTATTACATCGTTGTTAGGCTTAGAGCATAATATAGAGTGCGAGATTAGCCCCTCAATTAGATTCAATTCCTGCTGAATTCGTGCGCACTTGCTATGTGTAGCTGGAGGTGCCTAAAAGAGTTTTTAGATATTGAATCAGGTCAGAATCCAAGTCGTAGCATTATTGATACATACGGTATCCTCTAGTGGTAGTCTGTTGGCCACCAATCTTTGTGTGCAGAGCGTCAGCAGTCGCTGCATCTCACGCACGTCGCAACCTGAAGGAGCACGTTCAAAAATGCTTAGGCAATAAGAGACAAACTGCACCAGGCAGCCCAAGTTATCCTTCAACTCTACTTGCTCATCCTTAGAGCCAACCAACTGCTCATAATTGATGGCGAAACGTGTGTCCAGATCATCGCCCACCTCGCCAGCTGGAGGCGTATCAAAAAAGCTTCGTAGATGGAAGTCCACAAACTGTAGCACATGTGGTACAAGCTTGGCATTCAGTTCAACTGCCCGTTGAAGATCTAAGACAAAACAAAAGGAAATTATTCGCTGGTCTCTTTAAAAATAGGTCTGCTACTTACTCTCATAAAGAGTTCGTCGTATATCCAGCTGTTGATCGAAGCAGCTGCGCAGAATTCCAATGATTTCTAAGGTGAGCATATCGAAATTACGCTGCGGATTACTGCGACTACCCAAGGAGCTCTGTGTCATCATGGAGTAGCCAGAGATGTTCTGTTGTGTGCAGAAGCTGCTTGCGTTTTGTGATTGGCGTACTGAATTGCTGTTATTTAGCTGCTTAAGGATCATACAAAAGCCAAAGATGGCCATGCGTCGTGTGCGAAGATCTCTAAATAAATAAAAAGATTATATAGTAAAGAGAGCTAAAAAGAACAAAGCATAATAGACTGCTTTACTCTTTTTTAGACAACCGGGTCTAAATTAGAGCTAACTTACTTGGACATAGCTTTGCGGAGCACGTCGATCAGAGCATCGCGTACACGATTTGAAAGTTTAAGCAGTGGCAATATAAAGTTCATCATGCGCATAGACTGCTCGCCCGGTAACTGAAAAATAGGAAACCTTTTTAAAGTAGACAAAAGGAAATAAAGAAATAGGTGACTTACCCACAAGAAATCTTCCATAACAGTTGTGATAGTGTCCAGGCACTCGGAAACTGTGTAAGTATCTGCCACGCTCAGCATTGTTAAACATTCTGTAAGAAATTCAATTATTTACTAAAGATTTTATAAATATTTTACCTATGAACTAACCGGAGAACTGATTCTGCTCCTGATCCACAACCATCCATTCGGCAATGCGCTTTATAATGCCTTGGCCAAACACAAATCTTCTACGTATAAACTTGGTAAGAAATGTAATCGCAAGTGTATTTAGTTTTTGTGAGTTGTGGGTCTTGAGCAGCGTAAAAGCCAAGTTAACCAATCCCGGAGTAATTACATCGTTGCTATCCTTGTTCTGATCAATGAGCACCGAGAAAACCTGCAGCAGATCAACCTGTCGACGTTGTAGTGTATCGCGACACCAAACCGAGTAGTCAGCCAAGGTCCGCTCGTCCTCGTTGTGTTTAATAACGTTGCGCAGAAAGGGCAACAGAATACAGCTCGAGGAGCGAGCTGACTCTGGATCTCGATTCACAGCGGTCATTGAGATGATTGCGCTGATCATAAAAGGTGTTAGTATAACATCAGGCATGTGGAGAAAGTTCTGAAATCAACCAGAGTTAGTTAAAGTTTTAAATCAATAACTAATGCTTACCCTAAGCATTATGGACACATGCTGTTCGCTAAGCAGGTACATGGTGCAGTAGTTAAGATGGTGCAAGATAGTCTCCTCAGCTTCGCGCAGCTCTTTGTCAGAGTAGGCATCTAAAGGGACCGAAAAGAGATTACAATAAGGAGAACCAAGCTTGGACCACGTGGCTTACCAATACTATCCAAATCTGTTGAATTGCTGCTCATATCAGAGAATAAGCATTTATAGTAGTTTCTGTGAAAGTATTTCTCCAATGCCAGCAGTGGAATAATGAGTTGTGCTGCGCTGTTGCACATTGAGAAGAGCTGGTAACACAAAGCGGGTAGCTCCATGGGTGACAGTTCCTGTAGAGCACCAGCAAACTTATTCAGCACCGTCACTCGCTCAATATTACTTAGCTTAAGCATGCTGCAAAGCAAGAAATTAGTCGTTACTTCTGGAGAGTCCATCAATTACTTACATGAACATGTCGGCAATGGGCGTGAGAATTGTGGAAGGCCACCGCATAGTGCATAGATTCCTTACAGTGCTATCCCTGAGTTCGTTGCCGGCCATAGCAATGCCGTTGATGACAGGACGTGGTTTGGTTATTAATACTAGGAGTGTCTCTGGCAGCAAATCCTTCCAAGCCACACACTTTGCATCCCCTGCACGCAAATCATCCAAGCAGTGTTCCAATATCCAGTTTAACTCGTCTGCGGTGTAGGTGGACAGATCCTGGTGCAGACGTGTAACCAAATCCACACTCAACTTGTAGCTCATTTCGATGGAGCGCAGTCCGTCCAGGAAGCACCGCACACAGGCAAATCGCTTCTCACGCATCTCCACAGTGTTCGCATCGCACGCCAGCAACAGATAGTTCCAGAAGTTGATACAATCCTTCTTCGAAAGCTTAGCATTCAGTGTTGTCGTCAGCTGTATGTATTAAAGTGTTTTATTAAATATTAATGGAACAAAAAAAATGACGCCACTTACCTCCTTGATGGTGGTTTTTCTAATGAGCTCACGCAGTTCATCAATTTTGTTTTTTTCGCCAAGTTTGCAGACTTTAACTTCCAATGTGCCGGACATTTTGTCAAATGATCACTTATTGCTATTAAAAAACACAAAAACTTAATTTTAATTTAAAATTTACTTCGCCACACTTTGGCGCTGTTTCACTGTTGGCGGTGGAATACTGCAGCTGTTTTACAGAACTCAACTATCGCTATAAACGATATTTCGACTATCGTTATAAACGATATTTCGACTATCGTTATAAACGATACTTCGAATATCGTTATAAACGATACTTCGACTATCGTTATAAACGATAGCGCCTTGCGCTGTTATCCAACACTAGTTGAAGGTTGATTTTGATAGTATATCGATAGTGTACGTATCGTTACTGCGACTAGCGGCTTGGAGCTTTTTGAAAATAATTTTATAGGCCACAGAAAAATAGCTATTATAGTTCAAAAAATTGTTGATAGTCTTATATGAAACTATGACGACCCCTTTAACACACCACGTAGTTTGGGTATTCTTCAGCGAACACTTTGTTTACAATAGTTGATGATTTTAATGAATTGCACAAAGTTTTCGTATACTCCTCCCATATACTCTTTTCACATGAAATAATTCGTTGAGCGTACATTAAATTAGTTCCTAACTTAGTTGTCTACAATGAATTCATACTACATTAATCGGTAGTTTCCATCTTCAGCACAAATTTCTCCATTATTGCATTAAGACGTTTGCGCTCCTTTAGTTGCTGCTGCATTAGATCGGAAATCTGAGTTCCCATTGCCAGTAAGGCCTCCGTGTTGGCCTCTGTGCGCTGGGCATTGAGTCTAGTCTGTCTGTTCAGGTCGCGTAGCTCTTTGGCTATATCCATGAGGACTGTGCTCTCGCCCAGACAAGAACCATTGAGATTATCGTATTCCAATCTTCGTTTTTTGGCCGTGGAATGTTGATGCAGTTGTTGTTCCACCTTAACACCGACATCTCGCACGCTTATTGACTCGGCAGACTCGTCGTCCTCATCTTCCTCTTCCTGGTCAGCATCTTCATCTAGAAGTAATAATTTACAGTCAGTACATGCGATAAAGAAATGGCATTTAATACCATTTTCTGATGCATCATCGTCCTGGTCAGTTTTAATTTCCTGCAATCGCATATTTGTGTTAGCCTCGCTGCGTGTCTTGGCCTTGGGCTGTGACTCTACCATGACGTCGGCCATTTCGTACAGATCTGTGATAGTGGCCACCGCATCCTCCAGAGGAGTCAGTGTATCCTGATACAAAGAGCTCTTGCCAGTGGCATTTGGTTCCAGTCTGTTGTTTGCTATTTTCTTCCGAATGCAGTTCTTCCAGTCCTTCCATACCTTTTAACAGAAATGAAAATTAATATTCATCAATGTTAAATGGAGAATTTTTAACTTACTCGCTTCCATTCACCGGCTTCTTTCACTGGCGGCCCAACGCTGTTTAATTCCTTGCTTAATCTTTTCCAAGCAGCTTCACTGGCCAATTTGTCGCCTTTGTAGTAGTTCTTGGCTATTATCGGATGCCGTTCCATAAATGCCACGAAAATAGCATCCTGTTGTGCTGTTCTGTGCTTGCCCCTGCAATTTATTAATACTTAATTAGCCAGTTTAATAAATTTATGTATTTTTTATTTACATTCTGAGCGAATATTGATTTTGTTTTTTGAGGTGATAGTTACCCGATAACGCGTGAATATCGATAGTCGATCGATGTGTTTTAGGCGATACTTGATGCAGAATGCAGCCCTGGTATCTTGCGCGCTAATACATTCCAATTCAAATGTTTGAGTTATTTGGCGGGAAAGTGCCTAAGTTTAAAATTAAGTTTAATTTAGTATGTTATAAACTTTTCACCGATTTATTTTTAGAAACATTTTAAAGTCTCCTGCATATGTAGACCCCAATACAGGTAAAGGTATTGATACGATTTTTATTTGCACAATATTGGTAGTGTAGAGTATTATTCACTCAGATCCAACTGGGCCATATCTTATCAGCGATATTAGTATTGGGGACTGATAAGCAGGTTAGCTAGATTACAATTCTTGGCGCAACTCGACATATACTTAGGTGAGGCACCTGTTTGCCCAAATACCCAACCGTCAGTACGAATAGTTTAGCAAGTGGAACAAGGTAAAACGGAAAAACCTCTTCGGTTATGAGTTTTTGAAGTTATAAGTTGATAACAAAGAGAGTGTGAATACATTTGTCAGAGTTCATTTGGGCGATTTATTGTGAGAAACGATCAACGGCCCGAATCCATAATTTATACAGTGCTGGTGTTTTAAAAAATAATTAGTCTATACAAAAAGCATAAAGAATTGTCTCCAAAAAACTCTAC
Source organism: Drosophila dunni (assembly GCA_018152125.1). Lineage (NCBI taxonomy): Eukaryota > Metazoa > Arthropoda > Insecta > Diptera > Drosophilidae > Drosophila > Drosophila dunni. Next base: position 6,986,889 of record JAECXC010000339.1, on the reverse strand, counting down.
AAAATACTGTGAACGCCCCAATTCCAAATTGTGTTAAGTAAAAAATATAAAAGTTATCTTATCGCATCGCCTAAAATCGCAGTAAAGTGTCGTGTACATATATAGGATTGAACATAATGAATGTACTATGTACTGTATATGTCTCGAAAAGGGACTATATGCTGCTCTATTTTTTACATTCCATAGCAGATTTTAAGTCTTATCATTAATGGCATTTAATGATATTTATGGTTGTGCAATAGTTTTTTTGTGCAAAGCACACTAACTAACTTACTAAAGGTATTGCCTAGTGTCCGCGCAAATCTATTTACGAAGTGATAACAATTGATAACCGATACTGAAAATACCAGTATACTTTTATGACATATCAAGGCAGTTTGACTCATGCGCTTACAGCTCTTTTATTATACAAACTTTATTATCATTTGATAAGTCAATGAGTGTTCCATTCATGACATCAGCTTCCGTCTAGCTAAGGAGCGGTTTAATGAGCTTTACGAAAGCTACTTACAAAAAAAGCTTCATTCAAGTTTGTAAACTCGATCTCAAAACGGAAGTGACGCACCTTTGGTAGATATCATGGTGCTATTATTAACTTAGTGGTAACTTTCGAAAAACAATGTTAACAGAAAAAATAAAGTACTAGAAAATAAAAACAAAAAAACAATATTTCCGCTTCCTCTTCTGACATACAATTTTTCGAGCTTGTAACGCTTTTCAGCTCTGCTTAACATTTAAAGCTGCCACCTTTTAAACATCATCAGCTGTCTTTTTCAAATTATTGCCACCCTTTGCAAATTTTTGCCATTCACAAACTTAAGAGACGCTCGAAATATTTAAACCGCATGGCGCCATAATGGAAGCTAGTTTCATTATTTAAACAGTAAAAAACAGCCATAACTTTACAATTCGGTAGTATTGTGTTTTTTGTGTGGATATTTCTTGGTATTTCAAAATAATTAGCTTGATAAGAAATATGTAAGTCTGACCCAACAAAAAAAATCGGCGCGTCAAAACGACATTAATGAATTCACTCATTTATAAGTAATCAGATCTCTTTGGGGTGTAAAGAGTTACCAAAGAGACCAACTAACAGTGTACATGTACTAACGTTTGTTTAGTGATAAGTGATAACAGAGTTTACACATGCGCGTAAATCAAACACGAATACCTGTTGCTGCGCTGATAAGGGACCCAAAACTGTACGCATTCGATACAATGGATAAGGTCTTATCTGTGGGGTGTGGACAGTTGTAAGCCCCATCGATGGTGACTCAACGGCTTGGGTATTTCTTTCTTTTTGGGCCAGGGCCAGACTGATAAGTCCAAAGAGTGTTGTAACTACAACTGGTCAAGGGGGAAAGGGGAAAAGGGAAAGCGGATGACAATACTAACCTGCCCGAACAAATATTAAATAGAAATCGCTTTGTTAATTTCAGATTCCATTTAACGAAGACATTAACAAACGACACCAAGGAGCAAAGGCATGAGATTTGCAGAACTTAAGGCAGCCGCTGTCTGCGTTTGCCTGGGACTGATCCTGGTCCTGGAGATCGGGTCAGTGCAGGCACAGGAGAACGCACAGCTGAATATACCCCCCTCGCTGATAGAATGTTACAATACGTCGTACTTCATGAACCGGGATAACCGCTTGCCTGCCAACATGGACACACTGATCTCCCTGATCGAGAAGGTGGAGATGAGCTATGCGGCCAACAGCTACCAGATGGACATAAGACAGATCTCGGTGGCGTTGCTGCATCGGTTCCGTCAGGACGGTATCAAACGGGCTGCCGGAGTGACGGCCGTCGACGGTGTCATACCGTACAGTCCGACGGGATTCCAGTTCCCCAAAATGCGTATTCTCCTCTCCCGCCTGCTGCAGGGCAATGCTAACAACTTCCCAAACAGTTCGCTGACCAGCACGGAACGCTGCTCCCTTCACTTTATGTTGTCCAGCACCTTCGATACCAGGCAGCGTGGTGACGAGAACACCGTGTGCAGCCAGCTCTCTCAGTACCGGGCCCAGCGTCTGCCGCGCGCACTCCAAAATAAAAAGCTCACCCCAAACTTCATTGGAGACGCAGAGTGGCTGGACGAGAGACCGAAGCGTCGTAGCTCGGGCTCCAACTATGTGCAACTCGGAGAACTGGACTACGATAACGACTGGGCCTATGCGGTGCCCGAGGGCAATAGCCAGTGTCCCGTGGAAGATGGTGTAGTGCGCACTCCTTGGGGCACTGTCTCGGCTGGAGCTCTGATTGCGGGAGTAGCCACGGGTCTGCAGCAGCAGACAGTGCTGGTGAACACGCTTCTTTCTCTCGCCACTCAGCGTAATCGTGGTGGTCGTCCCCAGTCCCAGACCACAGCGTCCATTGACAATCGTTGGGCGGCTACGCTGGGCGGAGACTTGGCTGAGGTGACACTGGTCCAAGTGCCAGTGTCCCCCAACAATGTGGCTTCTGTGGGTGCTACCGGTGGCTGGAACGACACGGTCCTGCCCCACTGGTACTTCCTCTCGCAGCGCCAAAATCTAGAGGCAACCGATGCTGAGATCCGTGGCGGTCTCGACGGTCTGATTATAGCCAAGAACATTGCAGCATGGAAGACACAGGCTTCCGGATTGAAGCTATCGCAACTGCTCCGCATGTACTACTCAACCACTGGTGTACTTGGCTCAGGAATCCAGGCCTGCAGTCGCCAGCAGCAATTCCCCAATGTAGCGCCTATAACGGAAATGCAGAATCAAGTCAGCGCCTTTGCCCAGGTCCTCGACCGCGAGATGCAGCTGCGTGTTACCCTGGAACCAGTGAGCATAGTCAATTTTGCCAACACCGCCTCCGCCTCCCTGCTGACCTATGTGCGTAAGTAGACCCCATCAATACTCTCGCTGGGAACCACTTTCGGGGCAGTTAGTCTGTGAAAACCTCACACATATTCTACTCTCTGTGCTTCTTGTCTTTTTTCCTCCTGCCCTCTCTTCCTCTCTGTATCCTCTGCATTTTATTCCGCACAGCACAATCCTTGAACGACGTCGCCTGCTCGGCTACCACAAATCAGGACTTGTCCGACATTATTACCCCCATGACCAACCTGTACATCTTCCTGGACACTTCCTGGCAGTACAGCTCCATTGTGGACTACGTGGCGTAAGTCTAACAAAAGTTTATCCATGTTTATAATATACATAAATCATAATAATCCCTCCTTTCACAGCTATATCCTCCAACAGCTCAATGTGCATCCTTATGGCAGCACTGTCACAATGCTCTCGGCCATGGATGGCTCGGTAATTGCAAACACTACGAACTTGGTCACCGACATCTATCAGCAGTGGAATGTGACTACCCAATCGCAATGTAAGTGTTTCAACTAATCCATATCATAAAACAAATTCAAATGCTTTTGTTTACCACAGTTAATCAGGGTTTCAACCTGCCCACGGTGCTACGCACGATACAGAACCTAACGCAGACTCTGCTGAACGGCGAACAGACAAACTCCAGCGTGGGAGGCAAATCTTTGGTGGCTCTAATCATGCCCAACCAGGCCACTGTCAACGATGGCGACAGCAACTATGCGACAACTGAACTACAGTACATTTATGAACAGATTCCTGATCTGCGTTTCATTTACTACGGCGGTGGTAGCATTCAGCGCTTCTCCAACTTTGTGCGTGACTCCTCCAGAGACCTCTTCTCGCTGACTCTAGGCAGCACCGTGCCGGCATCGGCTGGACCTGTGGCCAAGCGCATTGCCAAGAGTGAGTTCAACAATCCGGTCACGAATTTATTCAGTATTCATTAATCCACCTCCATCTCTTTGCAGTTCCTCGTCGTATTATAAATCCACGCTGTGGATCTACTTGGTACACGAACACTTGGGGCACCGATCAGATGTATCAGTATGTGCGTCCGGGTCAAGTTAACTTCTATCGCATGGCGCCCAACTACTTCTTTGGCGCAGGAGCTAATCGCGTAGTGACCATCCAATCCCAAAATGGCGGCAGCTTTACCATCTGTTCGTCGCGCACCTATGAGTGGCCACAACAGAATTCGACTACTTCGACGCAGACTGGAAGCACGGATCAGAGCTGTGTGCAGATCAGTGGCAATAGCTACTCGTATGATCTGTCGAATGCCTGCAACGGCTACTACACCATCACACAGTGTCCTCCTCTGTATTTGTCCGTGCAGCCTGGTGCCATCAACACCACGTCCTGTACTCAGGATGCCTGCCAGACTCCTGATCAATGGCGCTACATTGTGTCCTCGACCAACATGGGCTGCTACAGTGGAGTCGCGGGTCTGGCGGCCAGCATTTTGACCATTTTATTGGCCCTGTTGCTGCAGCAGTCCGTCCAGTAAGCCACACACACACCCACAAACACATACACTAACACACCCACACACACACACACTTGTAGTATTAGTTGCAGTCCAATAACAGTGCAGAGTTCAAATAATTATCCACATCCTGTATGTATGCGCCCGTCATTAATTATTATTATACACATTTTTTTATTTAAGTTGTAAGTTCGAGTGCTCAAAGCCGCTAATAAAGTCCTCACTAGAACTACAAAATACTGGGTTTTTAATTTGATCTATGTCCCTAAGTGGTTCCCGATAGACTGTTTTCTACTCTGATTCCTTATATATAATATTCCTCACTTTAATTCATTCACAGCCATCATGGACTCATTCAAGCGAGAAGAGTCGTCGGATATATCAAACATGACGACAATAAAGACTCATGTTTATGTTTTTGTGGACACTTACTGGCCATATAATTGGGTCGTCGACTACGTCTGGTAAGTTTAGACTGTTCTTGTGTGTCCCAAACTTCCATTTGATTTCCTTCCGAAGTTATGTGTTGCAGAACTTGAACATACATCCGTATGCCAGCACCGTGACTCTATTTGCTGCCTCCGATGCTTCAGTTATAGTCAACACAACCGACTATATAGTCAATGTATATGAGCAATGGAACTTTACCTCCCATTATTGGCGTAAGTACCTAAATGCATTTGAGACTTTCCCTTATTTATTCAATGCTTAGATCCTCCTGGCTTCAATTTGCCCGCAATTTTAAATGCGCTGAGCACTCGAGTGGAGCAACTGCTGGCGCTGGAAGGAGCAGAGGATAATCTGGGAGGACACTCACTGGTAGCACTAATGGTACCCAGTCCCACGTCCTATGTAGATGAGAACGACTACGACTACAGTCTGGACTATTTGAAGCGCTTGCAGTACAGTTTACCCAATTTGCATTTTATTTACTACGGCGGTGGAGCTTTGGTTAGATTTCATGACTTTGTAAAGGAGTCTAAGCGGGATTTGTTCCTCTTGAACCTAGAGAAACCGGCGAAGGAGTGTGGAGCTCCTGTCATTAGGCGCATCAGGCAGGGTAAGCGCTTCTGCAAACTTATTGTAGGGTATTTTCATAGGTTCCTTTCTGTGCAGTGCCACGTCATATCTGGAATCCACGTTGTTATACCAATGGCGAAGTCAGCCAGGGCGACAGCAACTCCCTGGAGCAGTATGGTCGTCTGGGCAGCATCAATTTCTATCGTTTGGATGCGCTCTATATGCCAGGAAGACGCAGTATGCGTTACTTGAAGATCTCACCTATAAGCTCGGTTACTTTTACGGTCTGTACTTCACGCAGCATTGAGCTACCCTACCGAAACTACGGTTCTTCGCTGCGACAGGGTGAGAGCTGCGAGACCACGGCTCTGGGAGCATTTAGCTATGATTTAACCGACGCCTGTACCGGTTACGACTTTGAGCCCTGTCCTCCGCTCTTCTTCTCGGTGCAGTCCCAAGGCTTTGGGGAGATTTCGTGCACTCAACCCGCCTGCCAGACCCCAGATGAGGCACAATATGTTATAAGTCTAAATAATCTCGGTTGCAATGCGGCTTCGTCTTACCAATTGACAGCAGAACTGATTCTTTTAACAACTTTGTATTTTATTTTAAGTCACTGCACCTGAAAGAGTACAATTAATAATTTCAATCATACATGAAATGATCATGAACATTCCTTTATATAAAACGAACATCTTCTTTGAACAATAAAATGACAAGATACATTTTTAACAGACAAAACATCATCTGATGAGCTAAACACGCTCAACACGTACAAAAATTCCCCCAATGGTGCCCAGAACAAATGATTTGGGATTATAGATAAGAGGAATGTCGGTCTTATCACAAACGGAGAACTTAAAGTTCTTTATCAACTGCGCTATTCCGATGCGCGTTTGCATTTGGCCAAAACGCAACCCAATGCAATTCCTTGGGCCATCTCCGAATGGCAACCACTTGATAGAATCACGAGCAGCAACTTCCTCAGCTGAAAATCGTTCCGGATCGAATCTTTCGGGGTCGGGATAGAAATCTTCATCTCGATGGTAAGCAGCGGCAGGTATTATTATCTGGGTTCCCTTCTCTATCACTAAATGTGGATGACCCGGAACTGTGTAATCACTGAGTGCCCTCCGTTCCAGCAGTGGCGCAATCGAATACAGTCGTAGGGTTTCTAGGAAAAAGATTCAAGGTTATAAATGGATTGCCTTTTAAATGATATTTTTCATACCTGATATAACCTGGTCCAAGTAGTGCATAGCCTTAACACTTTCATAAGTGAACTTTCCATCGTGTTTCTCCAGCACATTTGCTATATCTTCCCTTAGCTTAGCCTGTATATCGGTGTGCTGGGCCAGCTCATAAAGGCAGAAGCTCATGGTGGAAGAGGAAGTCTCGAAGCCGGCCAAGAAGAAGACAAAAACTTGAGCCGCCAGTTCGCCTAAGTTCAAGCCCTTCACTACTTCACCATTCTCCAAGGTATAGTCGCCCTTCTGCTTCATTTCTATGAGCATTTCCATAAAGTCGTTTCGCTTGATCTTCTCCTTTTCTCTAAATGCAATTGTTTCCTCTACCAAATTCATAAAGAACTCGTTTACATCGTCCGGTATAATCCTCATTCGAAGCTTTTCCGCTAGATCGGGAAAACTAAACATGAGGGCTGTGATTAAAGTTCCATGCCGCACCTCTACGAAAATCTTGCTTCCCATTTTCCGAAATTGGCTTTCGGGAGTGCGGAGGGTATTGCATTCAATGCCAAAGGCACAGGTTCCAATGACATCGGTGGTGTAGCGAGCCATTAACTCCTTGATCTCAACTATAGTACCATCCGGTTTAGCTGGAACCTCTTCAAGCATTACCTTAACGAGCTCCTCGGAAACCTTGATCACAGTGGGAAACATAAACTTCATCCTACCAGACGTGAACGTAGGTGTAAGTTTCTGTCTCATGTCCTTCCAGCTTTTACCGTTCAAGTTGAACAAATGCCCAGTCAAGGGATCATCGCGTATGTTGTGAAACTGTCCGCGATCGGTAAAGTTGGCAAAGTCCTTAATCAGAATATTCTTGGCCAAATCTATATCCATTATAAAAGCGCTGTGTTTGTGCAAGAAACTGAATCCCACGAATGGAAAGTTGTTTTTCCGGAATTTGTTGTAATACTCCTGGAAAATCGTGTGCGGAGTACGTGTACTTCGGAATCCGGTCATATTTCCATAAAATGGATGAGGTGTCTCTTGAGGGACACCTCGATTCGTCCAATAGTTTGCATTCCGATGAATAATATATACTATAAGCGCAGACACCGCTATGACCAAATAAACGAGAAACAACATTTTTGAAAACAGCTTCAATTGAACTCTAAGCACAGACTGAATATTGCCGACACACAACGACTTGCTTTATTTCTAGCTAGACATTCCAGTCATCGTTATTGCGCTGTTCGCTTTTATAAGAGAGCGTAATTTTAATTGAGCCAGTTTAATTGAGCGAAAACACTGATAAAAAAAAACTGGAATTTTGAAACAATTAATAGTTGAAAGTTTCAAGAGTGATATGTATTCACACTATGCTTTTTTTACAGTGTAGAGTTTGTTTACATTTACGCTCATAAAATGCTTTTTTGGTTTTATTGTGTAGCGAGAAGATTGAAGCTTTTGAGAGCTTATGGAGCTTTGAATACAAAGCTTTGAATATATGTTTCCATATTTTTATACTCTCTGCAAGAGTATATTGGGTTTGTGCAAAAGTATGTAACAGGCAGAAGGAGGCTTGACAGACCCCATAAAGTATATATATTCTTGATCAGGATCACAAGCCGAGTCGATATAGCCATGTCCGTCTGTCTGTCTCTCCGTCTGAATATCCGCCCGTCCGCATGAACAGCTGGATCTTTTAAATATGAGATGAAATACCAGGCTAACAGAAATAGTCAGCAGGTTCCCACCTAACATTTGCGATCATATTCGAGTCTTCTTTGAGTCCTATTTCTGATTAAAATAGTCATAAATGAGCTAATTTTCTGATCATAAATGTCCCATTCGTCGGGAGAAAAAAATACCCTAGCCGCGACTCTTCTTCATGAGTCGCTTATGACCCTTTTTATACTCTCTGCAAGAGTACATTGGGTTTGTGCAAAAGTATGTAACAGGCAGAAGGAGGCGTGCCAGAAACCATAAAGAATATATATTTTTGATCAGCTTCACAAGCCGAGTCGATATAGCCATGTCCGTCTGTCTGTCCGTGCAAGCGAGACAGAAGCATACAAGCACGTATTCGCTGCCTGTGTGGTGACAGCGCTGCCCGCAGTCGCTGGCCGCGCCCAATACACACATACATACATATGGTGCAAGTACAATACATTGTAATATCTCAATACCGATTTTAATAATTTAAACGGGATTAAAATGCAGAGAGTATTATTCGGTCGGGCGTGCTCAACTGTACTTTTCTTTCTTGTTGATTGTTAAAATAACAGCTATTTTAATTGCTAGAGGAAATTCAAAGGACGAAAATAGAAAATTTCCTTGGTATATTTTTCCCAACAAAGTCCACTTTGGGTTATTTAGCAAGCATAGTTATTTAATATCCCAAGCACAGCCAAAGCACCATCTAGTGTTCATATACGCAAACGACTCTCCCGCAGCGGTCGGTGTAGTGTCACCATAGCGACGCTAGCAAACACGAGGTGACGCTAATCTAATCTAGGGGCGCCAGCTATATGTCTTGTGTAATAAAAACAATCATGAGTGCTGCAAGAAACTAAGCTGCCAAGATTAATTAAAAAATTATAAAAATCTAAATTATTAAAATGAACAATTTAATTAATTAGGCAATCATTTGGTGTGCAAATGTAGTTTCTGAATGCAGCACGTTCTGAAATACCATGTTTCTTAATTTAATTTACAGAACGGCAAAGACAATTAAATAATTCGCTGGTTGTCAGGCCAACGCCAGAGGAGCGGGTAGATACAAGCTGATGCTGCCAGATGCACGGGGAGGATATGTAACCAAAATGCTAGCCGCGAATCGGAGGGACTCCAAATGATGCCACACCGCATGTTGACTTAACGTCCTGTCAACAGCGGTGTGGTGTTCTGTCTGCACTGATTTGGCATTTCATATTTTCGCACTTTTCGCTTCTTTATTTCTTCTTCACACTTTATGCATGAATTAATATTTAATGCAAAAGGTGCCGGGATAATAATAATAACAACAGACGTGAAGCACAAAAAAGGGAAAGATAGAAAAAGTCGCAACTCACTTTAATTTGGCAAATGTCAGAAAAATGCCAGACTCCTTTGTGGCCAGGGACGACGCGACATCCTATAGGAGTCGGCGGTCTCTCACTTGTAACATTTTTTAATAATCTAAAAATCTTTTGAATTACACTACCTCCTATAAAACACCCAAATGCCCAAAAATTTAATGGCAAAACAAAAATTCATCAATTCACATTTGCCTAGGAACAAGAGAACGTTGACAACCCTCGACTTTTGGCAACGCTTTTTATGTGGATTCTTTTTGGTTGCTTCGGCTTCAAACCACATTTAAGCACAAAAGCTTCTTTGTAAGTTCAGGGGAAAGGGGTTTGGGGAAAAGAGGGAGGCAGTTATTTGTAATCCAAAGGAATATAAATATGTATGAATTAAATTAAAGTCAATGATGCTAAATTCTTCTAAACAAACTCATGTAAAATTATCTTATAGATAGTTATGACTAGGCCCACACATTGCGGGGATCGTTGGGAGGACGAATGTTGTGTGCCTCGCCAAAAGGATGAATCACTTGGTGGTAAACCAGTATCTGAAAAATTATGTAAGACATGTACAGCAAGAGGAGGTAGTAGAAAAGCGACATGCGAAACTCATTTCCACTCATGGAGACATGAAGAAGTGTGCCAAAAAAGACAGCCACAAAGAAAACAGTTGTGGTAAATGTTTTCGAAGTGCAAAGAATCTGTGGGGAGTTAAGAGCTTATAAGTATTTAAATAATTAACTATTAAAACATACTCACGTATATGTCCGAGTTGTAGCATTCCTGCAACACCATCTGAGGCAGTGACAAGTACGTGTTATGAGCAAGTACACTCATAACTGCACCAAAGGCCGCATCCAGTTGTTTCAGGCTTATGAGACTACTCAGTAGGACGGACATGCAGACTATTTTTCCCGTGCTGATAAAGTGTATGGCCATCATGTCGGGCATGGGATGGAACCGCATGCTCACGAATTGCCATATCAAATTGTCTATTTCGCCGACAACCGTGTGTATGGAAATTGAGTACATGACCATGCCAATCAAGGCGTACCCTCTCAGCCACAAGTAGCCCGGTTGTCGCAGTGACTTGGTTGTAATACAGGTCACAAAAGCCAAGAACCAAGAACAGGCTAACAGCGTGTACAAGACATGAATTCTAGGTTTTAGACCCAGCGATACAAATGGTAGCACCAGTAAGCTAATGATTGCCACTGGCTTACACCAACCATACAAAGGGCGATTGATGTCAATCACAGGAATCACATTTGCGAATATGAAGTAGAACGGAGACTGTAATCAAATTATTGAACTGTCTTTAGAGAAGAGATCAGGTAAACTTACTAGTATTGCTGCTATGATTCTGTTCTTCTCCTTTAAGTTCTTCATTCCATTAACTGTCATCCACCAAATGCGTGTCCTTGACAGGTCGGTGACCTTTACAGATTTGCCTGATATATCCGCCTCACTGGCAATAGATTCATCAACTGCGTATGTACTAGTCTTCCGTTTCAGCCTCTTCGTCTGCCTCAATGTATAATAGGATACAATGATTACCAGCACTAAGGCACAAACGAATACGAATACAAAAGTCCAGGCATTCAGGGAGTGCATGTGTGTGCTATCGGTGACCAAATCATGGCGTCCAAATAACTCGTACTTGGTTCTCACAACCCACAACAAATAGATATAGCCCAAGAAAACGAAGCACATACTGCACCACAATACAGTGACATTGGCATGATATCCGTTGATGCAGAGTGCCATGATGCCAACTAGAAAGTAGTGCAGACCGTCTCCCACGATCTTTGCAAACTGCAGCGAAGCCTTATAACTGTCTGTGTAGGTGCAGTTAAAGAAGAGGGACACATAGTCCGGCATAAAGATACAAAATCCAAAGTAGAAGAAACTGTACGCAAATGATGATACAGGAAACATTTCCATCAAGGTCAGATAGCTCGGCAAGCAACTAAGTATATAGAAGAATGAGCAAATATATCCTAGGAATAAATAGTTGTTATACTTACAAGTATTTGAAGATCATGTAGAGCAGGCCGTATAAAAATAAAAGCATTATGCAAACCGGAAAGACGTACGCACTGTTCCAGGGCAGATTCAGGGAACAAAATATGATCTTCAAGTAGTCAATATAGTAAACATAGAAGGAGCAGCAGGCACTATCGGTGACAAATCGGCACATGACACTACTATTGGGCTGCAGGGCCTCTGGATAGTAGCAGAGGCTCTGGAATACACATAAGTTAATACTGATCAGTTAAATCTAAAGGTGGACTCTTCTCACCCCATTCCATAGATTAACAAAGGACACATGACGTCGAGAGCGATGCAAAGAGTTGTCGCCGCCAGGCAAGAGTTCTAAATCGCTCATACTCATGTGTGTAGTTATTGAATATATATAAATTCTTTAAGAGTATTTTGAAAGTTAATAATTTATAGTTTGAAAGGAAACTGTGGAGCTTGGGGTCATAGCAGACTTTGTTTAAACTATAAGATGAAGAAATATTGGAAAATATAGGAATAATCGCTAAAATTATATAAATAGTAGTAAAAAAAAAAAAATTGTATTAAAAATATAAAAATAGTAGTAACAAATTAAAAAATAGTAGTAGAAACTTGAAAAAATATGAAAATAGTAGTAAAAATTTATGAAATAGTAGTAGAATTATTATTTTGAATAAAGGCTTGAAATAAATAAGACGCTCTTTAAAATGCTCAAGGCTTTCCAAATCACATTGCATAAAAATGTCCTCATATTGATAATCCTATAATTCAAAACACACAATTTAATCAATAGAGCATATGAATTGCAATTAAAACCAATGAAGGCATCGCCTCGTTCTCTTCGTCTTCCCGAGTCCTTGTTGCCGAGTGCATTCAGCACCCTAATGCATATGACAAGCGCTGCAGTTGCCCCTATTGAGCTAACAAAGGACCACAGGACCTCATGCAACAGACACAAATTCAGATGCAAATACAGATACACGAACAGTAAATGAAAATGTCATGCAAGCAATTGGCAACTCCACTGACCCCTGTCCAGGGGCAGGACAAATGGGAATCCTTGAGTGCAGGCTCGTGTCTGCGCTTCGCTACGTTTGGTGGTTGCATTCTCTCAAGGGAATGCCACAATGTGAAGCCGACTTCAGACCCTAGCAAAACAAACCGGTTGGCTACCGGAACAAAGGGGCGGAGGGGCAGGGTCCTTTTTGATCCTTTGTGGGCACGCGCGTAGAACGTAGAGTGTCGAGCGTAGAGCCGGTTCCCAAATGACCTAAGGTCAGTTTTAATGTTGCGGAAAATTGAACAAGGCGAAAGGCGCATTTACAAATTGATCAACTTGCATAATGAGCTTTGAAGCAATCACAAACACGTGAAGGATAATGGCCACAGGATGTTGGCATTGAAGTGGTCAACCCAATACGCGGTTGGTGGTCACTAAACTGAAGCCAATTGCTTGTGTGTTATGTCACAACAAATGCTAAGCAACTGGATAAGTGGACAATGGGCCAGTGGACAAAGGAAACTGGTTCGCTGGACCAATCCGTTGAGGGGTTTCCCTCCCCTACCTGGAAAGTCAACTAAATACGCTACAAACAAGTAGGAAAGGCTACAGTCGATCGAGCCGACTGTAAAAGACCCCGTACTCTCATAATAATGCGCATTTGTATTTAATTTGAATTAAAATTTTATAACGAAATTTAAAAATTAAAATTTATATGTATATTTTAAATTGATATCTAAAAAAAATTAAATTAGCAATTCTCATTGCCAGCATTCGAACCCACGACCCTCAGGCAACGATTTCACATCGCGCCGTAACTCTACCATTCGCACCACGCGCTACTTTCAAGCATGTTCCGCTTATTCGCATTTACATGTTATACATACAAGTACACACTCATTTGAAATTATGTGTATGCACATATGTATGTATGCGTGCCTAGCACTGGTCGGCACGGCGGCGTCGCAACGTCGCAGCGACGCAGCGTCTGCGAGCAGACGCTGACGTCACACAGGCGGCGAAATTGCAGCTAAATTACATAAACTTTCTAAGCTAATAACTTTTTTGTTAATTGACGGATTTTAACGGCGCTTGGAATATAGTTTGATATGATATTCCTCTCTTCGAATAATTAATTATAAACACTGTACTATTTGACTAAATGCCCTAAATCATGCAAATTTTGAGCTTGAAATTTTGAAAGTTTTTTAGCTTTTATGAGAAAAGGGGGCGTGGCAGGCCAAAATTTTGAATGGCATTGCATTAAGGTTGTCTCTAGCAACTCTAGCAACCAGAAATGGTCTTCCTAAGTGCCATATTTACTGAGTTATTTGCCTAAAACTACATTTTTTTTCGAGGTGTGTCTGGTTTTTTGCTCATTGCGGGGGCGGTAAGGGGCGTGGCAAAAATTTGAAATAAACTTAACCTGCGTAAGATAATAACGGACTTTCATTATAAATTTGGTGGCTCTAGCTTTTGTAGTTTAAAAGATCCAGGTGTTCATACGGACGGACGGACAGACGGACAGACGGACAGACGGACATTGCTATATCGACTCGGCTGTTGATGCTGATCAAGAATATATATACTTTATGGGGTCGGCCACGCCTCCTTCTGCCTGTTACGCACATTTCGCTTCTGACAAACCTAATAGACCCCTCTACTCTTTTTTAGAGTACGGGGTCTAAAAAGTTGAAGTATCAGTTGCGAAACTCGTAAAGGAATCAACGAGTCGCAAGCATTGCAGAATCTGCTCAAAAATAGAATAAAAAGCGGCTGCTAAAAAAGTGCGAATAAAAATTTGCAAAAGAGAAATGGGAGAAAGGAGAAAGGGAATCTGATACCAAGCTGAAATCTCGGAACAAAATTAAATGTAACAAAAATGAAAATAAAATTAAAAACTTTTTATACTCTGCTTTGTTTTTGGTCTCATTATAATACTGTACTACCTTTTTCCACGTTTTGTTTTTGGCTTTTTTGTTTGGATTTTTTTCGTATTCTGTATTTTACTTAGTTCTCAGCGCTTTCTATTTCAGCGCACATTTTATTTGACGGGCTTTAGTATAAGTTTGTACTTATTTATTTGCATTTTATTCGTTTTCCACGCTTGTTGCTAATTAAGCACGTCGAAAACTTTAAATTTTTGTTATTCAGAGTTTGGAGTTTAGCAGTTCAGCAAGCATCCCTCACTACACTTAACATTTAGACATTTACTAGAGTTAGTTCTGTATTATAGAAAGATTTAGTTAAGCCTAAAAATATAAGAATTCTTAAAATCTGTAAGTATGTTATAGAAAGTCAAGCAAATTTATACGTAATCATATTATCAGTCGGCTTAATATCTTGCCTGATTTGCATGTCTTTACAAGGCTTACTTTTCCAGTCAGTTTTCCGTCTTCAGTTAATCGTCAGTTGCAAAGTCCCATGGCAAAATTACAAGCACTTACTTAAGTAACTCACTAGCACCCCCCCACCCCCACCCCCCAACAGCCGCATCTCAAAAGGGAGGCGTGTACTCGCATTGTATCTGCAAGATGTGTCTTGTAACTGACGCGTTAACAACACTCGCACACTCCACAACACACACGCACAAACACAGTGTGTTCCCGTCTGGAGTTTACAGAACATCTTTTTTATTTTGTTGGCCCAACAGATTTCAGACAAGTCCCAACCGCGCCAAAAAGTATGCAATGGTTTTTTAATCGAGCGCAACATTTATTGCCACATTACGTATACGTAACCGTAATACAAACTTTACTGGCATGCGAAAAAGTTTATCGTTACCGAGCCGTGTGTTTGCTTTGCGTTTCCCTTAGCTTTTTTTTGCAATTTTCCTTCGCTTCTTTTTTTATATGCTGCTCGAAGTTATTTTACTTGCGATTAACTTATTTCCGTGTGGAAATTTTAAGCATCTTGGCTGAAAAGAAATCAAATACGTTTAAAGGCTTAAAGAGGATTATGTATAGGCATTGAGAATCCATCAGAAATAGTAAGTTTTTCTCAATTATAAAGAGCTTCATTTAAAGTAGTTTTTCTTTGGTATTTATTGAGGCATCTATTCAAGAAATGTGGCATGTATCGCATTACCCAGTTGCCTGTCAGCTTAGGACAAACAAACTTAATCAAATCTTTTGGGGCAACCGCAGCCCAACTCAACTCGACTTGACTCCCAAGAAGACGACATCTGACAAATGTTGCCTTGAGATACAGATACTCGAGTCCTTATATGCAGTTGGACAAGTTCTTGCAGGCGTTGCAAGAACAGAAAGGGTGACCACAAGACAGTGCCATGCCTCAACCTGTGGCGAGTTATGCGTGGCATGCACTCAAAAATTGTAGCTAAGAAAATATTATTGCTGACTGTGCGTCGGCAGTTGATGAAAGACTAAAACTGAAACTAAAACTCAAACTGAGACGGAGACGGAAAATGAAAGCTTGAGCCGCATATCAGTGGCCTGACAGCCTGGCAGGACGCAAAAGGATATGTGCCGGGACATGGGCTGAACCGCAAATCAAACTCGTTGTAAAAGTTTTTGGACCCAAGCGTTGGCAACATGTGATAAGTTTATTGTCTTGCCGCATGACGCACACACTCACACTCCCACACACCCACACACACAGGAAGGACACTGGGTCTGGAAAACGACTTGGCAAGTATCGCATTTCATAACAGAAAGCATATTTCTGTTCTTGTTCTATAAATTAAGTTGTCTCGCCCACAAATATTAATTGCCTAATTAGCATATGCTACTGACATGACCAGCACACAGTTCGCAGGACACAGGACATGGGATACGAGACCCTTTAACCAAAAACGAGGACAAAAAACACAATACAAAGTTGACATTGTGTTTGGGATATAATTCAAGTTTTTCTTAAGGTCTGCCAGTTCTGGATCCTGCTCACATGTTGTCCCAAGACACGTGACTTTATTTGACTTGTCGAAACACCTAGAAAGTAAACCTCGAACTCAAATCATTCACAGTTGAAGCCAAGAAATGTTTGAGCTTTAGCAGTTCCTTAGACTGACACAGGCTTAGATTTTATGCATGATTTGAACATTGTAAGCTCGCCCAGACCGATTCACATTCACATCTCGTCATTATCAAACTGGCTGGCATAGCGTCCTGTTTTCCCGTTTTGCTCTAATTAAAAAATACACACACTGCAATACGGTGAAATCCGCTGTTGTAATTGAGGGTTGTTATTCATGTTCTGCCTCTAATTGTTTGTCCTTCTTCTTGTTGTTGTTGTTGCCTTTGTTCCTTGTACGTGGAGTTTTTTTTTTCGGGCATTATCCTTACGAGTAGATGTGTTTTTTCGTCTTCTTCACAATGCTGCAAATGTAGGTTATCGATTTTTGTTGCCTGTCTTAAATTTATGTTTAATAAGCGTACAATTTGAACTGATACTTTAATTGGAGACACTCGGACTTATCTGATTTAGTCCCTGTAGCTCCCAAGTTAATAATAATCACTTCATTATTAAACAGTTACCATAATGTTAATATATTTTTTTGAGTCAAAACTCATGTGGCAAAAAGTTTTTGGCACTCGTCCCAAGGCAGAAAAAGTTTTTGCAAATATGTTGCTTGGTTTCTTTGGAGCGTATACATTTTTTCATGGCTTGGAGTGCACTTACAACAATTTCATTAACTGCAAACGAAGCACAAGTGCCCCAAGATGAGGCACGCGTTTTAATTGCAGACAAAGTCCATTGGAGTAGGAGTAGGAGCAGTTGGAGTAGTGGTAGGAGTTGGTTTCATGCACCCAAGGAAACCGCAAGATAACAATCCATTAACTTTTTGCCACTCAACTTGAACGAAACTACGAGGCATGCCCCACGGACTCCTGCCCCAACTCGAGGCACCTAAGGCAGTTGCTTTGCATATTAAATGGGTATTCTTTTTTCAGCTCCTTTCATTTTTTTGCTGCAGCTGCTGCGGTGGCTCTTCATCAACCGTCAACAGCAGCGGCAGCAACAAAAAATCGAGAACAACAACACAGTTAGCCGTGCAAATTATGAAGGATAAGGATAAGGATACGAGCATACTTCCTCACAGAGTTCACATTCAAATTTTGTTTTGGTTTGCTTATTTTTTACCACTTGAAGCACAGGCAAGTTTTTCCACTTTTTGAGTTTTTAAATGCAATTTTTTTTTTGCTGCTAGCTTCTTTTTTTGGTATCTTCAAAGTCTCGACTGCGACTGCGACTGATTTGCTTTAAGAGCCAAGTGTAGAATCAAGCAAACAAGCAGTTAAAGACGGCAGTTAAAGACTACGAAATTACAGGGTGTTGTTAAATTTACCACAACTACATCTTGTTAATTTCCATGGCGCATCAAATGCTTGCATCTTTTGTTACTTCTAGACAGTTTATCTATCGAATTTCACGCTCTTATCGCACGTTTCATCCGACAGACATGCACGCCACTAATTTTTGGCTCAACTTTAACCCCGTTTTATCATTCAGCTGCAGTACTTAGCATCTTTTAGAATATGCAGTTCGATAGCGGGATTACAACCCCAATAACCCTTTCGGGCATATTCAAAATATTAGTTATAGGCAAACAGCTGTTCGCTGTGTTTGCACCTAGGATAATGTTCGAAGAGGAGAATTCAAAAGGATCGTTGAATAATTTTATTAAGCAATGCGATCCTCTACGAGGATAATAGAATGCCAGGCATATGCAAATGTCCCCCATTCACTCTGATCTCCCGAACCCGACAGGATGCTGTGTGCGTGCCTCGAAATATAAATTGAATTGAAGGAGAACGAGAACGAGTTTAAATTTGAGGCTTGAAAAGGGTTTGCCATTCAAATGTTCGATAAAGCGATAAGGTTGTAATAAAACTTTCCAAACACACACACACATGTGCTTGACCACAGGAGATTAGTACGTGTGTGAGATGTGAGGGTCCAAGAACACGAGACCAAAACACTTTCCATTTGGGCGTGATTAATGAAGTGTTGACCAAATCAAAATTAATGCCAAACTTTTGCTCCGACGATAAGAAAACTGACCAAAGTCATGACTTGGGCAGCATGTGTAGAATGGGTTGAAAGAGAGTGGGGGCGAGGGGGTAGGTGGGGCAGGGCATTGCACAACATGTGCTAAGTGGCATGTGGTCAAAATGGGATTCGGACTTCTTCCTGGTCAAGAATAGTTTCAATTTACGCCTTATGAGCAAACATTCATCAAATGTGTTGTTTTGGGATGGCAGCAAAAATTCGAAAATGTCAAAAATACACACATAAACACACACACACACACTCTAAAGCTGTTGTGCAGCTGTTAGTGCAACCCTTTTCCAGGACGAAATGGGTTAACTGTCCGGTTGCCAGATCTAGAGTTGAGTGTCCGGTTTTGGAATAATTAATCACAGATTCACATGCGATTTGTAAAGTTAATTGCCGTGGCGAAAGCGCACGTCGAGAAGGGTTTTCCCTCTGAATTTTCCTCACTCCTGTGTGTCCAATTGAGGGCTGTGTGTGGGGGTGTGTGAGTGGTGTGTGTGGGGTGTGAGCTTAAGTGCTCTGCATGTCTTCAATTACTGACAGTTTAGCACATATTCCAATCGTCTGACCAGCACGACTGCTGTGCTTACACATTTAATATTTATGTCCCTAAAAATCGCTTTACTTCAACTCCTGCCCCAACTTTAAACCCTTATAACTATCCTTAACATCCGGGAATTGACTGCAATGTTTGCTGACACTTTCTTTGCTCAGTCTGTGCTAGTCAGTGACTCCTGGTGCTTTGAAGTGTTACTAACTGCAAAAATGTCATGAAAAATTCATGCCAGGCACCGCATCAAGGTGCTTAGCAGTCAGCACAAACAAGGACAGCACACAGGATGCACAATTATTGGCGTGGGATCCTTAAGCTAGCACATACAAAATGCAACAGTTTGTGGAAAAAGTGTTTTAAGAAAATGTGTTATAGTCATGTAAATAAATTTAAATATTCTTGAATTAAAATTTCTTGAAATATTTGATAGTTGGACTAAAAATATTTTATATAACAAAAGGCTAATGCTTTTGCTCTAGAGCTGAATATATTTCTTAATTTTTAAAGGGTATCTGAAAACACATAAACTCTTTTAGTCGCCAAATGACTTTTTAATGCATATTCTTTGCACATAAATCGAAGCATTTGAGCCCATTTAAATATTTTAAAATCTAATACCGAAAATACAAATACAACACATAAATCAAATTTCAATTTCGTAAACCTTTCCCAACAATTCTTGAAGCAAAAATTTAAAGTGGCCCCACAAAACAAACGGATAAAGTTGAGAAGTCATTTATTGATTTTATTACTTGGCAAAACTTTGCCAACTATTCAAAGGGAGTGAGACAGGATTGTGGAGAGAAGGGGGTAATGGGGGGTGTGAATGGCAAACCGGAAATAACACCAGAGACAAGAGACAAAGGAACATGCCGAAAGGCATGACACTCCAAACATGTGTGGGAATTAGTTTTCACTTTTAATTTGATTTGGAAAATAGTTTTGCCCTGTAGTTTAGTTCAAGTGTGAGTTACGTTTGGATTTTGATAGCAGTGTCACAAAAGCCCCAAGGACTTGACTGTATTATCAATGTATCTCTGTTCTTATTTAAAGCGTAGCTTAATTTTTACAAAATTTACTTTAAATTTGTATAGCAAAAACAATAATTTATGGAGGAAAGAACATAACACCTCCAACTGCTCGTAAATGCTGCTCATATATTACTTTGATCGTAAAGCCACTGAGTATATTGTTATTTAATTTAGAACACTTACTCACGATAATAGTATAATTAGAATAATTACCAAATTTTCGCTCATTAAAGTTGAACTTTTATGGGAATACTCGTCGGAGCACGCGAACTGGACTCATGCAGGCATAAATAAAATAAAAAGTGAATAGAAACACAAAAAAGTTCACACGAATGTTCATAAATTAATCAAAAATATTGTTTACCAACTGTCCAGCTGGGCGTAGGGCGTCGAGCGCAAGGGAGGTCAGAGGTCAGGCGTTAACAGTGGCTACAAGAATACGCCGCCCACACGCGACAATTGACCCTTTTGTTAATTAAATTTCAAACAATGAAAGGACATTACGTGTATATGTGTGTGCCTAGTGTGTGTGTGTGTGTGTGTGTGTATCATGATATGCAAACAAGAATGAAACTGTTTGCTTAGCTAATAGGGAATTGGGAAAGTATCGCTCGACCATGTAGATACATCAGTTCAGATAGTGTCAAGGTAAATTTTGGACATTTTGGAACAGCCCAAAATTGCCCATAAATTTTGTCTACTATTTTGGGTTAAAAACGAAAAAAGAAAGGGTTGATGTTGACAGGCGAGCTGTTAGACCTTGTACGCCCATACATAGAGCAGGAGAGCCTGCATATGATGTTTACCTAGTGGGGTCGATTAGTCCACATAAATTATTAACGCGCATTCTCGATGTGCATGTAGTTTATTAGCACTTGAGACTGGAGACTCGAGACTTGAGAAATGTGACTGTTTGTGTGCGTGCTGTGTGCTGTGTGTTGTGTGTCCTTTCTGTGTCCTTTGCATGTTGTGCCCTTGGGCTATTGGAAAATTACTCACTCTCTGTCCGCTCTATATGTATATTAGCTGTGTTTGTCTTTCGTATTCTATTAATTTACATACGACACGCATTCTCGCACCAAAAGGATTCACCATTCCCTCACTCTCTCCCTCTCTCTCTCCTTCCTTTTCTCTGAACTTTATGCAATATGCGTGTGTCCAAATGATCAATTAGTAAGCTCTACTAACGCTTGGTCTAATACAACTAATGGCTTGTTAGTTCAAACTCATTACAGAATATTCCCCAGACTAAATTTGCATAGATAAAAAATATTGTACATATAAACCAAGCACCAGAGTCAATAAAAATGAAATAATATTATCAGATAATTTCTTTTGGCCAGAAATGATATCAACGCCTTGTGACTGCTCGCTTTAATGTGGATTGTGGGCGTAGAGAGACCACACCAAGGACCCAAATCAAATCAGCGGCCAAAGGAACGGAAAATAAAATGCAAACGACGAAGGACATTTCCCAAGTAACGGGAATGAAACTCGAGTTTTTCCAGCAGGAAACTGGACACTGTGAAAACTGGGAAACTGTGTGGACTGTCATTGCTGCTGCTTGTCAATAATTCAAGTTATCACCGGCGGATATTAGAATGGAAAACCCAAAGGACAACACATCCGGTGCCGTAAGCGGGCATCAATAAAAACACATTTGAAAGACGCTTTCCCCGCAAATCCCCCGCTGGTGTCTATACCACTGCCAATCTATTGAGAAGGTGTTCCTGTTTATCAGCAAGAGGTTGGTGGAGGATGTGTCCACTTTGGCAGCATCTCGAGCAACACTTTTGAAGTGAAAACCTCGCGCGCTTCAAGTGAAAAACTTTTACAGTTGTCCTGTACGGGTATTCTTGATTTGTTTGTGGATTTTTTGAGGGTTGTCTAACGCTTTGAACTTTCCATTTGACTCTAGCATCTTGCAGTTTGTCAACCCTCCAACGCCTTAGACTTGGCTCTTTATTCAAATTTGTAAAAAACCATAAAAAAGCAAAACAAATTCACCCAAACCAACAACCCTCCAAGTGGCTGACTTTCAACCAAGCACGATAACAAAAAAAAGTTGGAAGAGTGCTAACCTAGCAAGTATTGATATTTACTTTCGTTCAGTTCGATCTGTGTTTGAGTTTTGTTTTTGTAGCTGCTGCGTTGTTCGGTGTGAAGCATCCTTTAAAGTGACAGGCAGCTTGTCAATATTATTTTTCCCTAACCTCTTTTTCAAGCAGACGATTTTGCTTAAATTTAAAAATTATAAATGCATATAACAGCCATTGCCATCTATTGTCTCGGGTAAGTAGAAAGTTTATAAACAAATCATTGTTTAATTTAAAATCATGAGTCAGCACTCTCGACTCAAAGTATTTAAATTTAATATACCTTCTGTGGCTAAGAATCTTTTAGGAGCACACATTAAACAGAAATTGCAACGAGACGACATGATGTGCCAATAAAAAATATGCTAAATGTACTTCTTTAATGGTTTCTGGCCATACAACTGTCAATTGCTGGCAATATTACGAGAACATATAAACAAGGTACTGGCGAATTACTGTCTGAGTATCAGGGCGAATCAGTCAAAGGTCGTTAATTTTTAAAATGAGCGTATAAATTTCTGAACAATCAAATAAAGCGAAATAGCCAGGGACACGGCATAAAATTCTATATAAAATATGAATGGTAAACTGATCGAAATTGCCCCTTCATAAAAGTATGCGGAGTAATTGTGGATCGAAGTGTATATGTTTGAAAATGTTGGACTATGGCGACAGTTGGTTAAGGGGTAACTCCACCGCCAACCCTTCTGGCGGCAAACACCCTCAGACTCATATGCGTAATACACTTCCCCAATTTGTTGGAAAAAATTCTGTGCCATTTTCCATTTTCATCTGATTGCGGGGGTTGCCCAACTGGAAGTCTGCATCCGCTGATGCAGGCAGTTCATATGAAGAATCAGAAGGCTAAGTCTACGCCATTTTTAATTCACGTTCCATAAATTTGATGTCAAGTATATATAAATTATCTCCCCTTTCCGAGACAAACCACTATATATTTTGTTTGCTTCGCTGGAGTTTTGTTTATTTGCTTTTCCGTTTCACAAGTATTCTCCATTAAGATTGCAATTTCTCCTGTTTACGCAGAACTTGCCAAAAATATATTGAAAATTAAGAATTATTACCGACTCTAGGCAATAACTCAATATTTGAGCGAACAACCAGAGAAGTTAAGTACGAGAAAACAAAACGGAACTAGATCAAATAGTCCAAAACAGTCCAAAGCTATCCGACAGTTTGTCACCTCTATTAAGGCCATTAGTTTCGAGTGAAATATGAAATATTTCGAGATCGAAATGTTAACAACATGATGAACCCTTAAGGCAAACTCTAAACTTTAAAATTTTTAAAAGTTTTAAATATGCAAAACGTGTGTGGGGAAAATTTGCTATAAAAATTGCAGAAACTCGTATGAACTGCCAGTTGTCTAAATTACGGAGTGGCATAATCACTGATCTTGAAATGGCGAGATTGGGTGTAAGTTCTTGGCCAGATAGTTGATTTTTGGCTAGTTAATTTGATCTTTTTGGAATCTTTACAGTTGATAATCTTCTCGCTGGTGTTACGCTTTGGAAGCAGTGTGGCTGTAATTAGTGAGGCCGTTGTAGCCTCCTTACTTCTACTGAATACACTGCTTGGTACCAGCAATGTTGAAGTAGCCGTTGCCGCCACTATAGGAGAGGCATCCACGTTGGCTCACAAAGCAGGGTATATATCGACCGATTTGCCAACTGCTTGGCACCCAGCGTTTTACCCACCTCCGCCCACGCCCCCGCCCCTGCCACCGATCCCCCTTACAGATTTTGTACCATGTGGTGTTCCATGCCAAAACAATCTAGATACACCTGGTTTGGGCAATGATCCTATTGCTGAACCTAATTTTGATACACCTGATGTTAACGCACCAGTGGTTAATACACCCGGTTTGGGCAATGATCCTATTCCTGTACCTAATTTGGATATACCTGATAAAGCATTTCTTCGGGGAAGTCGCAGGAGGAGAAGAAGGAGAGATTTGGAAAATGATCCGGAAAGCAATCGATGGACGATACCAAATAAATTCATTAATTTGCCTCTGCTGAATCCCGAAGCCGCCAAAATTGTTCCGGTAAATGATAAGACATTGCAAGACTTGCAAGATGAAATTTTTGATAATTTGCATGTAATAGCCCATGACATGGCTAGTGAACTAAGTATTCTCCTGGGCCTACCCCCACATGCGGTTGAAGCAGTCGTAACCCATGAAGAAGATGCACCCAGTTTTCCAAAGGTTCTGGAAACTGTCGCCAAACGTTTTCATGCTCCAAAACTTTTGATAGCTGGATTGCATTCACTTATTGAGCGGACAGATTATTTCGAAGACAATTATGAATTAGACGATGAGGAGGTTAAAATTGAACCTCCAAAAAATTCGCCCGAACGTTACTAATTTGAAGAAAATAGGTTCATAGGTTAAGCCTTAAATTTAGTCAATTTAAACTAAAAGGCAACTTTTAAAAATTTAAACGTAATCAAATGTAAATTTGTTCAATTATTATTTGGGTCACTTTTGTAATAAACTTTAAAAACATACAAATCTCCGCTGCTCTTGAAATTTATTGATGTTTTGTAGTGCTACAGTATTAGTTAAGAACCAGTTGGGAGTTCCTAAAATAATGGTGTAAGAGAAAAAAACGCTTAGACTGTCTGTAAAGAATAATGACAAGTTTTTACATTGAGCAGTAATGAAAGTGGAACTTTAATATTTTCTAAAGTAAATACTTTCAAAGTAAAATATAAATAGTTTCTAAAGATTTTGAAGCTGTCCACTTGTGTGTGAAATGGAGTCTAAATAAGTTCTCTCATTATTCAAATATATTTAATATTTTCCAGGAAGATGAACTGCTCTCACCTCAAGTTTATTACTGATCTTAAAGCACATATTTGCATTAAATTTATTGCAATTATTTGTAGACTGCGAAATTGGCTTTAAAAAGTGCAATTCTTTTAAATATAACAGCAGTTCTCAGAGCTGTTTGAGCAAATCGAGTCGAGTTTTGGAATGTCACGATGTACAGTAAGATTTATTTGCTTTTTTGTTTTCAAACTGAAAATATAATGTTATATCCAAAAGATATTTTTCCTGGCACTGGCACTGATCTGTGGCACATCTCAGGCTGGAATCAGAGATTGGCTTGATCGGGCCGATGACCTAGTGAGAGCATTTGAGAATTTTACCCTTTTTCCATCTCGAATATTGTATTCAATACTGGGTACGCGGCGAAAATACGAGGCGCCATTAAAACGCATAACTGCTGAATCGTCAGATAGAAGTGATCTGATAACAATTATTAGAAGTCCACATTCGCCAATGGAAATGTCTAATCTACGATATAATGATGAAACCACCGGTGCGAATGGTTTGCAAATTTTCCCAGCTAGGGGAATATTAGGAAGTATTGGCAACAGATTGTCCAATAGGCTGGACAAGGTGGGTGACGGAATCTCACTCAGAACAGGAAATTTGGCCGACAAACTGACCGAAAGAGCATCCAAGAGGCTGGACGAAGTGGGAGACAAAGTGTCTGAAAAATTAGCTGATGGTCTATCGAATGGCATAGATGGTATAACTCAGAAAATGGTTAGTGGTGGACTAACAAGCATTGGCGACAGATTTGGCGGAATTTTTGGCGGTAAGAAAGATGATAAAAATGTTAATGATGATTATAATTCGGAACCAGAAACAGAATCTCGAACCGTGGGTGAAAATCCAAGTACAACAAAACAGCCAACTAGCAATACAAAGGGTCAGAATAACAAAGAAAAAGATAATGGTATATATTCTAGCATTAAGAGTATTATTGGCTAATAAAATTTACCTGAAAACTACATGGGGAACTGACTAGATAAGCTAGACAAACTGAACACGTCTACCAGAATGAGTGCAAAGTTTGTAAGATTCATTGAGCTTGGATTGTAAACTAATTTTTAAATAAAATGAAAACTTAAAACAGAGTATTGAGTATTTATTAAATGGAATTAATTTTAGAAATAATTCTAACAAAAATATGGTCAATTTATTAAGTTATACCTTAAATCAAATAATAAATTTATAAATTTGTCAAAGCCAAAGGAGCTGAAACTCTTAATTCAAATCGAACTGGAAGAAATTCCAGCTTAATAGCCTAATTTTATGCTTGAGAAGTGCAAATTAAGAACAATTTAAATACAAATTAAACCATTTTTGAGAATTTAAACGCACTCACTGTATATAATGCAGTCAGTTCATTTAGTGATATCGTTGTTCGAATATTATCTAAAATGTTACGACTCTGTGTAGGTCTTGAATTTTACCTGAAGGATTCGAAATTAGTTTTCATTTGTTTATTTAACAGATTTTTGTCCTTTCGCTGGCTCTGCTCACTGGCAGCACCTATGGTAGTCTTGCATTCTGGCTTGGACTACCTCGTTTGATTTTTCCACCTGTGATTCCTCCGGCGGCTGCACCAATTGTAATTACTAATCCTCCTAGTGGCGGTGCTGGAGGTGTTAACTGTGGTGGAAATGGATTAGGCAATGGTCCTTTAATGCCTGCATTTGGCGCTGGAGGAATTCCTGCAGGAGGAAGTGGAATGCCTGGTGGATTTTTTGGATTGTTCGGTGATGGACCTGCTGTTGGACCTGCTGCTACAGCTTCCCCGTGTGGTTATACTATTTAGGAAAGCTTTATATTATACATTAAAATATAAGAATTTGTTATATGAAATATTAATACTTTAATTCCTTTCAATGATTTCCCAATAAACACTATTAGTAACTGATTACTCAAAGATCTCTTACTGCCGAAAACAGTATATATATTCAATTTTCTTTATTATAGAAAGTATTATTGTTCTAGTGCAACACTTAATAGACTGCTTGTTTTATGTACTACCATGACATAATGGTATAATTAGCTAATTTGCACAATTTTCTTTAGAATTGTAATTTTGCTGAGCTCGTAAAATCAGTCGCCTTAAATATTGCCGTCATTCGATATTGTGCATCTGTAGTTCAAATGATTTCAACCATGTTACGACTCTGGGTAAGTTATCGCCACCATTTCTAGGATCCCAAAAAAATATAAAATTTGTATATTTTGTTTAAACAGATTCTTGTCCTAACGCTGGCTCTGCTCACTAGTAATGCCTTTGGTAGTCTTGCATTTTGGCTTGGGATGTTTGGTCCACCGGTGATTCCTCCCCAGCCTGCACCAATTGTTATTACTGGTTCTGGTGCTGGAGGCTGTGCTCCTCAGTGTGGTTAAGATAAATGAAAAGCTCTTGATACTTTATAAAATGGCATATGTTGGGATTTTGTGTGAATTTCAAATAAAAGCCTATCACATTTATTTTTATTTTATAGCTGTTATCGAAACTCAAATGCTAATTTTTTACTTTAAGAAAAATGACTTTTATTCTATAGTTATTAACTTAATAAAGAATTATGCAATATTCCAGTTCCAGTTCTACTTTACTGATAATATATATATATCCGCTTTATATACTGAAATATGAATTTCTTTGCCTTTAGTAGTCAAACGTATTTCAGCCATGATACGTCTCTCTGTAAGTAATTCAAACGATCCCAAGGATCTGCATTTATTTATTTACTACTTAACAGATTTTGGTTCTAGTACTGTCTCTGCTAAATGGCAGCGCCTATGGTAGTATGGCATTTTGGATGGGTCTATTGGGCTACCCTACAGCTCCACTTCCAGCACCTGCACCTCCTGTACCTGTATCTCCTCCACCTCCAAGTGCTCCAATTGTAATAGGTGATACTGATTTTGTAGGCGGTGTTGGAGGTATTACTTTTGGAGGCTTCGATAGCTATGATTATGTTTATAATGGTTTTGAAGATACATATGCCCCTTACGATACACTCTACGAAATTACTAAATAAACTTTTATTAATACATCGGTAATGTTTGCATATATTTAAATAAACATTTATCGGATATGTTTAGTTGTTAGTCCTATTTTTCGACTTCTTGGGGTGTTTATTTCAGATATATTTAAAGTGCTTCTCTCTGTATGATTGGACTTTAAAATGTTTTTAGTATAAATAACAAATAAAAACCTAATATCTTAGACTATGTTAATTTCGTAGAACAAAAGGTTTACTGAGGTCGTTAGTTCATCCACTTACAAAACTAAACTATTTTTCTCTACAGTTTCAGTTGTCAAAAGCATTTCAGCAATGAAACGACTCTGGGTAAGTAGCAACAGTGATCATAAGAACAAGTATTAGTGATATTCTCGATGTTTTTTGGTTAAATAGATTCTTGTCCTATCGCTGGCTCTGTTCAGTGGCTGTACTTATGGCAGTCTTTCATTTTGGTTACCTGCACTTCCACCTGTGATGGCTCCCCCGCCTGCGCCAATTGTTATTAAAACTCCTGCTGTATCTGGCGGTGGATATGGTCCAGGTCCACATGGTCCAGGTTCACATGGTCCAGTTGGGTACGTTCAAGGTGGGTATGCTCAAGGTGGCGGCTGTGCTCCCCCATGTAACGGGCATTTTGATGAATACGGCGTCTAAGACAGTTTTTGTCGCATATAAAATACCAAGTAATCATTAATTAATGCCTTGATAACGTGTGTGTAAATAAAAATCACTGTTGTTCATTTTTCTTAATCCTGATAGCGTTATGTTTAAACTTTTTAAGCTTCAAATGTTTTGTAATATTAAATTCTATTATATCTATCGTTATATATTATATATTATTATATATTGTTGTTGTACTCTTTCCCAAACATTTCAAAATACTAGTACCAAAATTTACATGTGAAAAACATTTTAAAATTTAATCCTATGGCAGGATAAGAAAGGAACACAGTAGAATACAAAATAAAATATGCTAAATTATGCATAAAATTATATGAAACGCAATAGAAATTGGCCAGATTATGGCGTCAGTTGTGGCAAATGCGTAAAGGGTTTAACTATAAGTTTCAGATATTCATATTTCAGATGCGTTTGCCAACAAAAACAACAACAATTGCTCCCCATTGACCCGCAGCCTGCTGATAAAACCCATCATATTCATTATGAGCACTTTGAATGGCCTACAACAATGAGGCTTCACTGTTGGATGGAAGGAAAAGGCTTTAGTTGCCAGCTTGAATGCGTAATGATGGCTTGACGGTATCCTCTTTCTCTTTCCCCTTTTCCCTCTACGCAACAATGTCCCCTCTCCGCTGTTGGCGTTGCTTTGGCTGATAAGATGACACAAAATGTAAAAATTGACACATAAAATGTAAGTTGCCTGCCGTTCGCCATTTTACTCTGCCACAAACCGCCAACACGCGCCATCATCGCCCCACTGTACCTCCCCTTCGCTCCACTCACACACCCCCAGATCGTTCTCTCTTCTCCCCACTCGTTCATTGCTTTCTCTCGCTGTGTGTGTGTGTTTTCGCACAGCTTTGTTCACCCACTTCGTTAGCTATGTAAATGACTTTGTTTGTCTTTCGCTGTTGTCCTTTTTCGCTACTGCTCTGCCCAGATAATTCTGTCGACAAGCTGGCAACGCTGTTATCGCACACACACACACACATACGACTCACGCATGTTGACGCAGCTCGCGTAGGCACAGATTTTTAACCCTTTGGCCAAAACGCCACCCCAAAAATCGAAAGGATTCGCTGTCCCTTATTTACTTTCTATATACACTCGCACACACACACACACATACGCAAAGAGGGGAAATTTTCACGCACATCACGCATGAAAGTCGCGTTTTCGTTCTGTACATAATTCCACAGCTTTCTGCTTGTGTGTGTGTGTATGTGTTTTCCCTTGTATGTATCCTTTCGATTTTCATCGGGTATCCTTCAGTTGTGTCGCCTTTTTTTTGGGTACGAAGCGATGTCGCGTCACAGATATTTTTATGAAAAATTGTTCAAATTTTTTGGGCTAACAAATTACGCGTCATCTGGCAGAAAAACGCCTTGCCGCGTACCGTTAGCTCATCCATATGCAGGACTAGGAATACTTGGGGCTGCACGATAAGTTTAATAAATGGGTAGCTTATAGATTATGCTCCTAATTCACCAACGCTTACAATAAATTTTACTGCAAGCTTTTATAAATATTTCTGTACAGCTTTAAGGGTTACCGAGTGGAGTAGAATAAATATAGAGTATATTGAAACTATGCTTTCAGATACCACAAATTCTATGCTCTATAATTTTCATTTTTATTTTTCTTAAATACGCGCAGATCCCCAAGTAATTAATGAGAAACTGTTCGCCTTTGTCAAAGATGTATGTACAGCATTCGGACTGTTGTGATCCCAGTCCATAAGATGCTCAAAGCGAAATGTACAAATTTAAAAGAAATTATACCCCAAGGACAATGTCTCTGTTGCTCTGTACTCTCTCTCCTGTCCTCTGTCCTCTACGCTTAGATATTTTCTTGTATTTTTCTTAATTCTGCTTTGATTAACATTCGTCGCTCGGTCCGCTTCGTTTGCTTCTCTTCAGTCTCCAGCGACGACCATGTTTTTAATTACTTTTGGGGGTAGTTTTGAAA
Organism: Drosophila dunni; assembly: GCA_018152125.1. Classification (NCBI taxonomy): domain Eukaryota; kingdom Metazoa; phylum Arthropoda; class Insecta; order Diptera; family Drosophilidae; genus Drosophila; species Drosophila dunni. The sequence continues at coordinate 6,956,034 of JAECXC010000339.1, read as the reverse complement.
ATTCTGTGCATTTTCCTTTCACTTGCCAGACACATTTTTCTGTTGCTCATCAAAAAGAAAAAAATACATGGAGAAAGCTCCCAACAGTTTGAAAGCAAATTGAACTTTAAGCTGGCAAATCCCTTGAAATTTATTTAGACTTTGTCTACTTCTTTTCCATATGCTTAGCCAATAATCCGGTGTGGTAATCAATTTATTAGTTAGAGTAGAGTCTTAGGCAAGAGTCCGAGCAAAGAGAAGTAAAGTATCTTTATATTCCTGCCTAAGGTGGTAAATGTTATTCAATTACAATTTTCCATCAATTTCCGTGCAACAAAAAAAAAAGCACGTAACATAATCCTGTGCTGGGAATATGTGCCGCATTGCCCAGGGGTTCGTTTTGCCACGGATCTAACCACTTGACCATGACACTTCAAAAATCTTTTTTTTTTCATGTTTATTTTTTTCTGCTGACCATATGAAACCGGAAATAACATAATTGACCTCAGGGAACAACGCTTAGCACACGGCAAACAAGCAAACAAAAAAAAGGTATCATTGCAAATCGCATCAACTGACCGTTGTGGACCTTAAGTGATTTGTATCTGCATCTGTTGCGCCGGACAACAGAACAGCCACAATAAGGGTCGGCAACGGCATCGGAATCAGAATCGGAGTCGGGGTCAGAGTCGGGGTCGCCGTTGGTCAGTTGCGTGCCTCGTCCCACTGCACTGCGCCCTGTTGAGTTCCCCTTGTTTGTGTTTGCTTTGCTCTCCGTCTGTCCAACTGACCAGTCTGGTCCGACTGTCCAGTTGGGTCAGTCGGTCATTGTTATTGTTGTTGTTATTGTCGTTGTCATGTCTTCGTGTCGCGTGTGTGTGTTTTTTTTGTTGTGTGTTGTGTGTAAACAAATCAATTACTGACACTAAATGCATTTTATTTATGCACACTCAAATTAGAATTTTAAATTAGCCGCCTGTCGGCTTTTTATGGTCAGCTTTGTTCACACCTCTTTCAGCTGGAGTCTTCCCCGCCCCTTACCAAGGGGTCAATGTGTTTAACGGCAATTTAAGTGGACTTTAAATAGCATTAACAACAAAATTGGAAAATCAAAGGGCAGTTTTATCTGAAACGTTTTTTTCTTTTGTTCATCCTACTGATAATAGGCCACTATTGTTGGGAATAGTTTTGAAATGGCTTAAAATAGAAAATAGTTTTTGATTAGCCATTTAAAATACCTTTGGTTAACCATAAATGCAGCCAATTTAAAGCCTATTCTATTTTTTATTATCTCTCAAATCATCCCATTCAACTGCTGTGGGGCACAAGTGGTTAACATGCAATGCACATACATATCCTTGCATATCCTTTATTCATTTGTCTGACACCTGGTGCTGACACCTGCACTCCCCGCTCCAAAAGCCACTTGAATGCAGCCTCGGCTTGTGGCCTCAAGTGCGAAATAATACTCTGCTCAGCAGCTCTTGGGCTCTCGTCCTGCTCCCGTTGTTCCTGTTGCTCCTGTGGATGTTGATTGCATTCTCGTGAGGCGCCTGGCAAATGCCCTAAATAGTCCTTTATTACAGTCAACTGCGAGTCAAACGAAGTGCAGCAGTCAACGTGTTTTTGCATATGCCAAGACCCTTATCCTTGTCCTCTCCACGCCCCCTCCGCCCCTGCTCCCGTCCTGCATACGGCCCTTCGCTGTGCAGCACAGACTGCAGTTGCACATGCAGTGCAGTCGGTTGCATTATCCTTTAGAATTTGAATGCGCTTTGTGTTTTATTGTGCACTTGAATGCGCCAAAGGACGAGACAGAACGAAAGGCGCAACAGGATGCGGATGCGCTGAATGCACATGTTCATTCGAGGGATGCAGGGAACTTGTAGTGAGTGGGAATGGAAATTGGCACGTTTAGCTTTGAGCATCACACGTCGTCATTTGCAGTTTTCACACTTGGAAAAAGCGCATCAGGTGGCCACTTGCACTCAAGTGATTAGGCTTACAAGTGCCGCAGGATAAAAGGACATGCCGCATGGATTAAATTTTAAAAAATGTTTTAATAAATTAACAACGATGAGGCATGCAAATAAATAGGGAAAAAGGCAAGCGAATTTTGTACTTTGCGAATCAATCGGAGATCATCTTCTCAGCCAAGCTGCGCACAACGTTCTCATCGTAATCCTCGATCTCATCATCGGCATCATCGATGTCCACAGCATTGGGCCTGGAAGGATATCCCTGCTCTGGTGGCACGATCTTAACGCCATGATCACCAAACAAAAGGCAATCAAAGTTACTGAAAAAACACAAAAATTAAGTAATTATAAATTAAATAATGGCAATGAAAACTCACCGTTCAAACAGCTCGAATCCCTGAAACTCGCCGGACATGAACATACAGACATGCATATTGCGACCCACAAACCAAATGTCATGGAACTGAATACAGGCCTGGGCAAAGCTAAAACGTGGCGGACGGAAGCAGAAGGGCGGAGGATTCTGCCCAGAGATCTTGCGGCGGAACCAAATGTTGTTGTTGAATCTCATACGCAGCTCAAAGGAGAATTCCTCGGGGCGGTAGGCGACTTCGGTGCAACTATTCATGCCAATTACCGAGAGTAATCCTACAAAATATTAAATAGTTTTTGAAACTCATTTAAATAGAACAACTTCTACTTACCTGCACAGCATTTGCAGATACCCGTGTCACAGTTACAGGGTATGCGACTGACCAGACTGTTAATTGAAAAGTTTGTTAGATTAAGTTGCCGCGATTCCTCCTCATGTGCCAGCTGATTGAGCCGATAATTCAATATGCCCAACTGTACGGCTGCGTCATAGGCCAAGTCCTCAACTGGAGGCTGCAAAGGCACTGCGAGTGAATCATGAAAGGATTTAAGAGATGCGTGAAGTAGTAGTGAGTGATGATATGAGAGAACAGGTGACTACATAACTATATACAACAAGTTAAACTTCTTTGCGAAATTGAGATTAGTAGCTCAAGTTCTTTTGAAAAAACATTCGTAACGCACAAAAAACACCACAAACAAATAAAAAATCTATAGTCTTTAATTTTTGCCGAATCATCTGCCGTGAACTTCCGCATTTTAAAACAGTTCCGCTTCAAAGCCACTGACGCAGCCGGCAATCGAGGAAATCACCAACAAAAAAGTTGAGAAAAAAATCAAAATAAAACTGAAAACAAGACCCAACGTCTAACAGTTTCAACTATTAACCTTGACAGTGCCTCCAAATGAAGCAAACGAGACTTGGGAGCATTTTTGATGTCAATGAGACCTGAGCGCCGACCACATGCGAAGCTGATCGGTTCGTTGTGTTGACGTCGTGGTCAAGATCATGGACAAGAGCGTCAAGCAGCGTGAGAGACAGTGTGAAGAGAGGGAGAGAGAGATAGAGAGAGATGTACAGCGTGACAGAGACGCAGAGGAGGCAGAGGAAAAACTGGTAACTCATCTGGGCTCGTTCTCCGCATACATATACATACATAGTTATTATTAGTCTCTGCCTCTCTCTGTTGATTGATAACAAATTTGCGTTTGAAACTCTCAGGCAAATTTTTTGGAGGCACAGCTGTTGAATAGATCATTCAGAATGCTTGAAGACCTTATGGAAATTGTACCTTTAATACGAATAATGTGCTAATTAGCTGGAGCCACAAAAGCCAAGTCAAAAGACAATGCCAAAAGCTAAGCTTCAAGTACAAGCTGAGAACGTGGATGGGTGATTAATGTTGGGCTGTGAATATGCGTCATTTGTGGCTTGACTTTTGTGGTTTATAGCCAATATTCGGTGTTCCAAACATACCTATGCTATATAGTAGTTTTAGTTTGAGTTGGGGATTGACATTGGGCAGATGTCACGTCCCGTCACGTCTTATGTTGTAACTTGTTATGGCCCTTATATTAGCCGTACTGTGTCTGTACTTTTGGCAATTGTACAATGTTTAATTGGCGCACTGATCTTTTATGAGGTGTTTGGCATTCCGTTCGCCTGATCGCAGATTGTAGACCATAATTATGATCAGCACAGGTAATAGAATTGCTGCCTTGATTATTTTTAGCCAGCTTAGTACGAATATATACAAGGTTAGGTAAATTGATCGAACTATTATAAAGTATAAAACTCAGCAAATCTAATTTCTGTATCTTAACACTACCGGGTTGGGTTAATTTAAAAATTATAAGTATATATACAAATAAAACACCTTTATATACATATTATAAAATTGTATACATTTTATTGTAGCATTAAATTTAACAAGTTGCCTCATGGAAGTTATCACAAAGTTGCAGGAACAAGTATTTAAATACTTGACAGAGGAATTCCATTATAACTAAACCCATTTAGCCAATCACATTTGAACTCAATTAGCAGTCTTAGTGTAGGAGATATTTACAGTTTTAGTGTGGACATTAAACATACATAATAGATATATACATATTCTTAAAGTTTAAATTCGTATTCGTATTTTGGTAGAGTCAATGCCCGATTTTGAACTTGGATTCTTTGTTATGTTAGGCAAACATTAACAAAGCGATAGAAAATTGGCATTGCAAATGGATTGATAAAATTAACAACCAGATAGTAGAAATACGACATAAAGTAGGAGTTCTTTGTACTACCGGTATCCGATTTCGAGACGGCCAAAAGCGATGCGACGCACAACAGGTAGAAGAACAGACGTGAATGGGAGCTGGCTGATGGCATTTTGAATCAGATCTCTTTCTTTTGTTGTATCCACGAAGGTTGCTTTGTTGTTGTTTTTTTTTCACTTGTTTTATATTGCTGGTATTGCACGCTTTTGTTTGTATATCGAATTTTATATGAGAGTTTTAAGTTGAAGTTCATTAAGGCTCACTTTGCACGTAACTTTCGCTTTTGCGGGTAGATAACTTGACAATAACAATCACACAAGCCAAGATTTAAAATCACTTTTAGTTTCGACTGCTATCAGTTGATCGTTGATCAAATATATTGGTTATTCGTTGGACTCTCTATGACTTCACACTTGAGGCGACTCGAGGCGAGAGACTCCAGCTCCGAACGTGCTAATGGCTAAAATACAACTGGCCAAGAAAACGGTAGCGCATACGAATGCTAAGTGCCAACGGACCAGCGGACGGGCCAAGAAACCAGACGGACCGCAGCCAGCGGCTACAGACGGCTCTACAGCTGTAGAAGCGAGACAGATTGAGAGAGAGATAGGTGGAGAGAGGGGGTCTCTTCGAATTGACAGTTTTATGTTTTTGTCTGAATGAGCGAGCGCCAAAAAAACCAGTATTTTTCAACGCCTTCTTTTTGTTGTTGTTGCTGCATTCATTTAAGTAGAGCTTCGTTTTGGGTCTGGGCCTCTGTTATAATTTCTCTCCGAGTCGTCGCCCCGTTGGACTCTCACTTTTCACTGCTAAATTCTTCTATCGCTCAGATACGAGTTTATTAAAAATTGTAATTAAGCTGTCACCTTAAATGGTGTTGCATGCACCTTTGGGGCATCTTCTGTGTAGTACCGCATATCTCGAGCACTCTTGATCTTCAACGTTTTCACAGTTAATCAATTTATGCGATTCTTTTTTATACATTTTTTATGTGCGTCTTTTACAGCAAATAGTTTGCAATTTATGCAAACTGGTTCTGCGGCTTTGCTGGATTACTGAACTCTGTGCACCGAAAGTTGTGTTCAGCAGGTGAAATCCAGGTGAGATTTGGATAGTTTTCTTTTCAATTGAATATAGTTTAAGTATGCGTAGTTGCTATTTCAACAAATATAAGTGTGTCTAAATGGGAGCAACTGCCTGAGGATATTTAAAGAGTGTGGCTTCGTATTATGATCTTGTTCTACTTACGTTCATTAAAACTGTCGAGTCACTAAATGGGTGTGTGTGTGTGTGTTTGGGTGTGTAATTGGGTACTGAGTGTATTCGGAACTGGTTTCGGCGGCGTGGAATGATTCGCAAAATGCTAAGCAAATCTTAATTAAGATTTTTTTTGGTCTTCAAAGATCGTACCGTCTGTTTTATATGTCAACAAGCCTGTCCATAAATGAGTTAAACAGCTAAGAATGCGGGCATGCCAGACGTTGCAGTACCCTGTAATGAAAATGTGATGAATTGAGTATATGTATACATATTTTATAATCAATAGGTATTGTCTTGACTGAATAAAATCTTAAGTATCTCGCAATACATCACGTTTGATTGTAGATTCTCTTCTGTCTGTGGCACTGTGACCTTTAATCCGATTTGATGGCAAATAAGCCATTAACGTTTAAAGTAACAGTATACAACAGTTATGCATATATTATATTTAAGTATACAATACATCCACATGCTCATTTATTATGCAATATTTACGAGTTGCCTTTATGAGTGGCAAACAGTTTTACGTTTTAAGTCTTAAGTTTAAGTTTTTGCTGTTATATTTTGCATTCATATATCGATTTGTTGACATTGACTTTGCTCGAAACTTGTCAGCTGAATTTTAATGAGTATGCGAATTGTGTGTTTGACATTTGTTTAGAGGCGGAAATGCATATGATATATAGATTGCTATAGATACTGTATCTAACGGATGTGCAATGAGATCAATTGCCGATCAACAGGTCAAAATACAGTGTATGCTAATAAATTCCAGTTAATGTCGAACTGGCCAACTGACCAACTACCAGTTAACTGTTTTAGCCTCAACAGCTCCTGCTGGTTGCTGCCGCACGAATCACTAGCGCCATCTATTGGCCGCTTAACGAGCTCAGCGCTGTTGTTGTTGTTGTGGCATGTGATTATCGATTTGTTGTTGGCTGCGATCGGTATTGATTTGTGTTACCAAACGGCTGACCATGCCCCTCTCCCCTCCCACTCCCCCTTTCTCAGTGGCAGCTCCAACATGACATTAGAAATTATTTTTGGCTGCTGCTGTTTGTTGTTTTTGTTGTTGTTGTTGCGAAAACTTGCACGTAAATCATGTGAAATCAATTTCTCTTGCACAATTTTCCACTTTTGGCAAATATGACGAAAAATCCAAAGCCCAGAGACGATGCGAAAAATCGTGAGCAAACATTTGGTTAGACCGATCCTCGAACTACCTTTTCCAAAATGCGATCTCCACTGTTGTTACTGTTGTTGTTGTTGTTGTTACTGCTGTTGTTGGTAGCATCTTGCGGTCTAATAATAGCATGTTAACTCATAACATGCTATCAATCACTCCAAAAAATTCGTATCTAGCATGGAAACTGCGGTGGGTTATGCTCCGAAAATCGTTATGGGAGGCTGCCCATAATTCGCATGTGAAAATTGGAAAATTGTTCAAACAATTTGTTGCTGTTGTTGCTATTGTGGATCAACTTGGATGGAGTTATTGTTGCATGCATGCTCCAAAAATTATTTGTAGTATGTGCTGTCGAATGTGAGTATGATTTATGGACTTTTCATGGCGCCAGTTGTCTGACCAAACTCGGTTTTCCAGCGATCTGTCGATCATTGTTATGCATGTGTTTGATCAATTGGCATGGATTAAATAGCTGAAGATTTTCACGGATTGTTTCCCAGAAACCGTTTGAGAAGAAGTAACTGTTAGAAAATATTTTTAAAATTTTACACTTTTCTAGTTAAGAAAATATTATAATATTAAAATATTATGTTAAAATAATATTTATTTGTGCTACCTATGTATTTTTCTATACCTTCTATTCTTCCATACCAATCGAAAATCTGTCGTCTGAGTCCCAAAATATTCAATATAAAAGTTGCATAGTTTTGACTGTTGGACTCTACACTGAACAAGAAAGCTTTCTTTGAAGCTTTATGTTAAGGAACATTATAATATTTGTATAGCGATATATCGATGTCCTTCTGTACGTCTGTATGTCCGTCTGTCTGTCTGTCTGTCCGTCCGTCTGTCTGTCCGTCCTTCTGTCCGTATGAACACCTGGATCTTTTAAAACTAAGCTGAAATACCAGGCCAACAGAAATAGTCAGCAGGCATTAACATTAACATTAACAGCACATTAACATTGACTTAACATTAACTCCAAAATTCAAACTAAACATTCTTCTATGGTTCTATCATTAACTATTAGCCGGCTTAAATTGCTTTAAAAACTGAAAGTTTTCCGCCAAACAAAAATTAAGTCCCTCTCTTTGTTTATTCTAGGTGCTGGTGTATTTGCTGCTGCTTCCACCCACTCTCGGGGCACTCAGCTTTCTGGCAGACTGAAACAAAGCAAATCGAAAAAGTATTAATTCAAAGCACCCTTTTATACTTTGGGAAATGCATTTTATGCTTTATTTTCGTGCACTTGGAAACGCGTTGTCTTTTCCTTTTTCCGTGCTTGAACATTTTCTTGCTTTTCATGTGCCTTTAAGTATGCAACGAGTTGACTATAGAAATTTTTATACAATTTTGTTGTTCATTTGTTTTTGTTTCGTCGGAATAAAATGCTAAATGTAAAATGTGAAATGCAAAATGTAAAAAGTAAAACGAAGAATGCAAAATAAAAAGAAACATAAATCTTTTTGTCTGGCAACGGCTGCCACTGTATTGTGAGTGCCGTGGCTTCTTCTTTGTTTTTCCTCCTTCTATTTTCGCTATGATATTCTACCACACACCTAAGCACGAGCCCCTTCTCAATGGCAGGTGGTAATGCAAGATTTCCACTGGCCCCCCTCGCCCCTTCTCTTTAACATTGTGTTTGGAGTATGTTTCCCTCTGCATAGAGGATACTTATACTTTTTGTTCCTTTTACAGCGTTGCCATATTTTTTGGGCATTGCTTTGTTGTGTTAATTAAGCAAAAATGTTGTTATTACGAGCATAAGAACCATCCAACGGGCTTTTCACAAATGAGTAGACTCTCTCGGCCCTTTGTGTATTAACCAAACCAATAGGAGGCTTTCCCTTGCCTCACATATAGAATAGGAGGTTTAACTAAATATTTTTAATTTATAGTAATTTGCGTAGCTTTAAAAGTTTGATTTGCTCGATTTTCCACGACTTTTCATACCTAGAAATCTGCATTTCCAGCCCATACTTATTCATGAAAGCCCTCACAATCAAAGGTTTGTTGTGTGCTATAATTAACCCTTCATGCATCAGCAACATGCCTCAAGAGTGCTCCTCTTCTTTGCAACAAACCGCACTCAGTCGCAAAATAAGTCCCAAAAAAAAAAGGAAACTTTTTTATGTAGCCTCAAGAACAATTAGTTTCTTGTGTTTATTTTTGGCATTGCCGAAATGGCGAAATGAAAGAATTGCAACATGCAGCATGCGGCATGCCACATGCCACTTGCCACACATATTCTCAGGGGACACTTGACTTCCAGCTTGCATTTTTGGGGGCTTCGAAGCGGTCACAAGGGTAAGCTGTCCTTCTTTTTGGCTGTGTTGACAGCTTTCTTGTTGCACTTTTGGGGCTGTTCTGGGTTGGAGACTGTCATTGCCTTTTTTTGTTACTTGTTTCGCGTTTCCTATGTCGGCGCTGCTCTGCCAATTAATTAAGCGAAATAAAAGCCAACGGGACCTTAGGGGGACACCAGAGGGTTGGAGTCGGTAGACTCCCGTACAAGTAATTCAATTTGGCTGCATGCAATTTGTTGCCTTGAAAACGCTGAGCTTTAATACGCAATTAGTGCAATTCAATCAGCGCAACGCAGCTCTGGAGGCAGATGAGCCAATGTTGCCTGCTTTCTCTATTTGTCTCCCTCTCTCGCTCTCCCTGTGGCGCTCCTTTTACCACCTGCGGCTCGCGGTGATTACGTGCAACATGAGCATAAAAATTGCTTACGCTTAGGCAAATGCGAGACATAAGACCCAGACGAGAATCAGAACCAGAACCCGAATCAGAATCAGAATCGAAATCAGACAACGTTTTCCACCTTCGACCAGGAAACGCACTTGCCAATGGCTCTGGTGTCGTTTATGGAAATGTGTAGGGAATCAGCGGGATTGGGTGAATTGTCGGCGCCTTTGCAACTTGTTTATGACACATGATGCAACTGATGGAAATTGCCGTTCAATCGGTGCCTGGCGAGAGAGATATCCTCTGGGACTCCAGAGACTCTGTTACCCTGGAACTCCCTCTCTCCACGGCTGGCGCTTAATTTAGATTAAACGACTTACTGTTTACAATTTATTGGCATAGAGTTTAATTGAACAGCCCAGAACAACAACAGCAACGGCCACAACGAATTCTGGATAGCCCCCAAAACAAATAGTTGGTTGTAGGTGGTCAGAGCCGCACTTTGTTGCATGTACGTTGCAGGTTGCATCGTGGCCGTTGATCACGACTCTATTAACAGCGATCAGCTACGATTCTTGCTCCTTTTCCTTGCTCCTACTGCTGCTCCCACTCCTCCAATGGTCAATTATTGACCCTCAGCGCGACATTGACGAGTGTCCGGCGAATCGTTGAATCATTTGCCATACTTTTGATCTTTGTGGCGCCGCAGTCACAGTCGCCAGTTCCAAAATCATCAGCTGACATGTTCTGGGAATTGCAACATGTGAACCGAGAGAAACTGCCCACACCCAATGAGAGAGAAGGTTCCTTTTGGGATCTGTGTAGGAGCCGAACAACTTGTACCACCTGTTGTGCACCATGTCGGGGTCATGTCCACACTGGGCGCCTCCGCCTCCAGAACTAGTTGTTGCCAAGATTTCTACATAATGTGTATGCATTTATTTCCAACTTTGTTGCCTTTGCTATGAATACTTAGAATTAACTTCTTTTTACATGCATTTATGGGCACAGCTTCTTCTTCTGGTTCAATTTCAAGGTTGGTTGTTGTTGTCTTTTTGCTTCAGTGAAATATTCTAACCCTAAATTGATTTATAAAATTTTCAAAAAATGAAAAGTTAAGATCCACGTATTTCGACAGGCCCTTTGACATCTGTTGAAGCATTAAAAGAATGAGAGATGCAGTCCACCAGGCGGGTTTCAGATACTTAAACTTATCCATTTTAGAATTTTGAAATTAATGAAAATTTAAATCGAAACTTTTGAAGAAAACCAAATAAAAATTGTGTAGTGAAATAATACACAAGTGTTACTAGATTAATTTTGAATTCCTTATAAGTTTTCCTTTCACTATTTCCGCTTCTTTATGTGCCCAATAAATTCCATTTAAATTTCAACCACTTTGCATGCATAATATGCATATTGCTGCATATTCTTGGCCATATAGCAAATATATATTATGTATTCCATTGCCAACAAAAACTGAGCCACAGTCACGTCGCATATGAAGCGATGGCAATCACAGAAGCTGAAAAACCAATCAAGCAGCTGCTCACTTCAGCACAGCTCAGATGTTGTTGGATAAAACAATCTATCACGTATGTAATTCCCATGAAAAATTCAAATAAATAGTTGGAGGAGGTGGGTGGGAGAGTGGAGGGGTTTGAGTAGCTCATGGAAACGGGAGCCAAATTGTTGTAGGTGAAATTATAAATTCGTGCAAAAGTCAGAGAGTGCAATCGAATGAAGTTCGAATTGTTTTTGCTGCTCGAATTTGGAGTCACATATTGAACTGGGACGTGAAGTTTGCCCTCAGGCGTTGCCAATCGATTCGCCAAACGCACTTCCCAGTGTGCACTACTTTAGAGCTCGTATTATTTGTAGTGTAACGTATTTTATTGGCCAAGTTCAGGCATGGGTTCAGGCCACAATTTGTGGCGCAGCTAATGAAAAGCTATCGCACGATCTTAAGCAACCCATCGATGACTCCGATCGAACGGTGCGTTTGGGGCCAACACGTAGAGCCCAATTTTAAAGGCAGCTACTTGTTGCAGCCCAGACAGTAAGTAGAGCTAGTGAGAGAGAGAGGGAGAGCGAGGGAGAGCTGCAAGGCGGCGAGTGGCATCAATTTGCCCACTGAAAACCTCTTGCAACCTCTCATAATCCCATGTTTGTTTGCATTAGGCACCGCAGACAGCCTGCAATTATGTCGTTGAATCTGCAACTCTAGTCTATTGCTGACAGCACAACTGATCCAACCTTAGCTCCATCTCAACTCCATTCCATCTCCAGGTTGGAACGTGAAGTCGTCCAAAAGTGGCTGCGGTTTTTGGCATTTTGATTGCCACAGACTTTGTGGCGCATATGAATTATGGTCTCAGTTTTGAGCTTAGTTCGCCGAATCCGAGTCACATTCTTTAGGTCTGCACTTTGGCTTTAACTTCGATTGTGATTGGGATTATGATTGCGACTTCAACTGCGTTTGCCATTGTCGGTTAGTGGACCATGGGAAACGCAGCATTAAGTCCAACCGACGCGTTTTAAAACGCGCACGAAACGCGTCAATGAATTGGTACGCTTTACTGCGTTTATTTAATGAAATTTTCATTTTTTACATTTCTGTTTTTAATGCTTCATATTTCTCGAAATTAACACTTGGCTAAGCCCACACCTCCCACACTCACACATGCATAAATTATGCCAAAAACAGAGGCAACCCTCTTTAGATTTTCGCGGTTTTCGTTTCGTTTCTGTTTTTCTGTTTTAATGGAGTTAATGAGTGAAAAGTCGTGTTAAACATTTAGTACACATGTTGATGAAGATTTTTTCCAAAGTCTGCAAAAAAAAAATTGTTGTGTTTTTTCATAATTTATGTGTTTTGAGTGCGTTGTGCGATTTTTTATTTGCCATTCGTGGTCGCGTGCCGCTCATTCCCTCTCTGATCTTGTAATTGTATTAAAATATATTTTTTCCCAGTGTTTTTAAAGCATTTGCTGTTGTACTTAGCATTTTATTAGCCTTTTCTTGGTACCAGTTTATATTCAGTATTTATTTTAAATTTAAAGAAAAGTTTGAGGAATAATATAATAATATTTTCAGTTTCCAAAGCTTAATGAAATAAAGTTCAGACGGTTATCTGGCTAGACAATAAACTGTAACTTAATAAACTGCAAACGTTCTTTAATGTTCTATTGATTACTATCGATTTCGATGGAGCACAGCCAACTCACTGCTAGGCAAAACAACTCAAAATAAACACAAGCCAAAAGGTTGACAAACTTAAAGATACTCTGTTAAAAGATATACTGTTTTTGTTATTTTACAAGTATGATTAATCCAAGTTTATGCTGATATACCCTACTCATAGCCTACAGGGTATGAAAATAAAACTCATGACATGCCAAGTACCAAACTCAATCGAAAAATCATCGAAGGCTGCACAAATCTCCAAGGAGACAATCCAAATTAAGGACAGGACTAACCACAGACGCTGTCTAGGATCGTCTAAGAGGGAATGAAACAAAAAAGCAACAGCACAAAAAAAATGGTTAAAACAAACTTTGCTTTCAAAATGTTTTTGGCTGACTGAATTTTGCATTTGGTAACGAATTTAAATTAACTTCTCTACAGTTCTTTCATCGCAAAAGTTTGTGATTTTCACGCGATAAATGAGTTTGCAATTTATTTACATACTTATGTATCGCATTTTTTTTCTGTTTCGCAAATAAATTGTAATGAATTTACACAATCATTGGCAACAACAAATCGATAGATAAATGCAGACATTTTCCCTCCATATAATACACTTTTAATGAGTGTCCCAGGCAGGTGTGGGGGAGATTTTCCACTCGCTGTGGGTTGGTGTAGGAGGACCAAATTTGTCTGTGTCAGAGTCCGCGTGCTGTCAATTAAATTAAATGCGAGACTTTTCTTAATTTCGATTGCGTGTCCTCCTGCTACCTCTTGGGCCCATCACGGCGTATCTGTGGAGTCATGCAATGACAATACTTGATTGCCATGGACACGACAGGAGCGACTCATCCGGCGACTTCCCAAATGAAATTGCATTTGTGCTCAGAATTAAATTTAATTATTTTCTTACATGCAGCGAGATTTTGTGCGTTTCAATAATTTGTTTAAATCAATTTGTGGCATGCTTTAAGGCGTCGAATCGAAACTTGTTTTGAAATATTTAGAGATAAAAGTTCGACAAGAAAACAACAGCTAAAGATTATCATTAAAAAGCTTAGACAGTTTAAGACTAAACCTTGTAGTTTTTTTTTAAGATATCAAAATACCCATTCTAGATATACAAGTCATATAACAAAATCACACTACCCATTCGCCAAGTCTACAGAATTAAAATGCATTATGATTTTTGTGAAATTATTTCGTGTGCTTCACTGCGTCCTTTCAAAGGCAGCTTCAGTTAAGTTTCTTCTTATTTATTTTGGCTTTTTTTCCAAATGTGAGGAATGCCCAAATTTCAGTATACATATCCAGGAAAACTGTGGTAAGGGCTAAGTGTTTTCAGCCAGACGGAGATGCTTTTTCTTGATTTTACTGCAGGCCCATAGGAATTTGAAGTCGGTAGCAGTCAGAAGTATAAAGTGGAAATTATCGCCACATGTAGAGGAAACCAAAGGGGTGGGAAGAGGGGGACCAGGGCCGTTGGCTTTTGAGTGTTTGCATTGCCTGCTCAACTTTGCCCAGGTCCAAGTAGAACTCGGAGTTTCTATGGTTAGGTGGTGTTTTTGGGCGTAGGCGAAGTCGAGCTCCTTTAGGCGTCTGCAAATCTCAAAAATGCACACAGACGCGGTCCATCCGCTTCCGCCCCGTAGCTGTATCAGTAAGCCGTCAACGTGTACGTATTTGTATCTGTGAGATGCAGCTATGTACGATACCTTCGCTGTGGCTCCGGCAAGGACGACGTTGTCTGGAAAGGCGATTTAGCAAATTAAAAGGTTTTTAATGCATGGAGTGCGCTTTTACTTATTTCATAATTTTGATGCCAACTGCTAGCGAGGTCTACAGACCGTGGTGTTGGGAGGCAGGGATACTGTCTTTTATTTTTACTCTAGACTTTTGTAATTTTTTGCACTTGGCTGTGATTTTGGCAACTGCACCCTCCTAGGCGCTTTGTAATTTCCGCCAGCTTAGCTTAAAGTGCAAAATAGAAGGGAAGTAGTAGGGAATGCCACATAGGTGCAGGATTTATGGCCTGCACTTACAGGATATGAGAAATACATTTTAATTGTGCAATAAATTGAAGCGTCACACCACAAATAATTATTTAGTTGCTTGGAAATGGCTTTTTAATATCAAAAGGAAGTGCAGTAGTCTCTTGATTTATATGTTTTCTATAGAAAACTCTAAGAAATAATTGGTTTTATATACAATTTTAAAATTTATACCAACCACATTAGCTAACTCCAAGTTGACTGCATAAATTAATCCATTGAAGATGCGTTATCTGAGACCTACTCCACAACCCACGGCGAATTACGCACTTGACTGCGGCAAAGCGTTCGTCAAATCGAGCATTAGGAAAATGGGAAATTGCAGACTTTTCGCAAAACAGCACGGGGATGGGGAAAAGTGAAAAACAGAACAATTGTCACGTGTCTTCATCGCCCTTTTCCATGTTGTACTTGTTGTTATTTCTGGTTTTGGGTGTGTGCATATCAAAGATTTTCACTTGAGCATCGGAAAATTGGCAAGTGGGTTGTCGAGGGTAGTCACAACACGGCTTTCCCGTCTCCCTGTCTCCCACATCCCTTGCGCTTTTGCCAATTTTGCGAATTTTGGGTTATTAGGTTTTTCTTTTGTGTACTCTTGCGGGTTCTTCGTGTAAGGAAAACCGAGGCTTATGAATGTTCAATTGGAAAATTTAAACTGGCAACGTGTTAGGCAATAAATGACAGTTGAAATTTTTGATAAATGTTAACGCGTGTCAGCGGAGAATGGGACTGGGAGCAGGAGTAGAACTGGATTTGAGATGGGTGTGTGACAGTCGTAATAAGTTGATTGTTTGGAAAATGAAGTTGGCAGTGAAAGTCCTTGCCACTTGTGAGTCCTTTGTGATATGCCGTGGGCTATTTTCATGTGATTTAAGGGCGTCACTTCATTGCAAATGAAGCCAATTTGCGGTGAAATTTGCATGCGGGAAATTCGCAATGTGTGGGTGAGTGGTTTGAGTGGTTGGGTAGGTAAAACTCGGTTAACCACTTAACTAACTGAATCGGAAATATTTATAATTGCATTAAGCGCATTATTAGTTGAGAATTTTTCAAGCATTTTCTAAACGAAATATCAAATAATTTCCTTTATTTGATTTACAGTTCCTGCGGTTGGTGGACTAACGAACTAGTCGCAATCTCTTCCCTAAACACTTGGCAAAGTCTTAAAATTTCTGAATCAACAATAATAGAAATAATAATGGCATTGTGCACAATAGTTCCCCTCCAACTACTATTCACCCCTTCTTCAGTTATTCTCCTTCTGCCGCTGAGCAAAGACTGCAAGTCGCACTCAGTTTTTGTTTATTACGCAGTAATATTGAAATCTGGATAATTGTGCAAAAGGATGTGAAAAACCGCAAATACTTTTGGTCCAAGCAGCCCATTCATTCCCAAAGGAAACCAAACGAAACGAAGATATCTTGAGTACAATTTTAGTGCGACAATAAGAAAAGCGAGTACCAAGGACTAAAGAGAAGGACATCTCGGAGTCTACAGAAAGCCAGGATGCCTGGCAAAATGGTCAACAGCTGGAGTGGACTGGAGTGGAGTAAAAGTGCTGCCAAGCAGAAAGTGGTCAACACTTTTGCCAGTGCTACGGGCAAGAATAAAGGACGCCGTCTCCCAAAGAGGAAAAAAAACTCGGAGAAAATACCCAGAGAATGCAGTATATTATATACAGAATACGGAATGCAGCAAAGGTAGCCATAATAGTTCCAGTCGAAAGTAATAATAATAACCTCCTTCTAAATTTGGTTGCTGTTGTTGTTTTTGCAGTCGGTTTCTACTGCCTTTTGCGGTAATAAACCAAAGACATTTCATTTGAGCTCGTAAAGTCGTAAATGTGTTTTTTGCCTCTGAAAGCCAAATTAAAAGTGAACCCGACACAAATTAAATTCAATTGCTCAAATACAAAGCGAAATGTTTGTGGAAAAAGCTGCATTTTTATGCACTAGCAGGGGAACTTTATGGATTTAAATAACTGTGAACTATTCTGTAAATATTATTATTAGTCATGGCATTAAAGAGTAGAAATACTCATAATAGTGGTTTAATATAGCATTGCTTTTTAAATTTGATGGTTTATCTCTGCAAACCGCTGTTTCCTCCTCGACCTCAAGCATTTTTAGAATACCTCCAACCCCTTTGGAACTCATTCAAAAAATTCTATCCTAAATTCAAGTGTACAAAAATTGAACAACAAAAATTGCAATTGCTTTCATATGCAGTGGGCGCATAATTCAAAGCACCTTTGACCCCCGACCCTTGGACAACCCCAAAAATTAGCTACAGCTAAACAGGAATCAACATCTCAGGCCCTCATCAACAGTCGCGTATCTCAAAGGATTTTCATGCTGTTCGCTCATAATTAATGCTCAGCACAGAGCGTAATGTTCAAAGATATTTTTGCAGTCCCTCCCTCCCCTTTCACCATACCCACTCGTCTGTTTGCCTGCCCCTGAAGTCAGGCGTCTTTTGTGCGAATGTCAAAAGCAACGACAGCCAAAAACAATTCTAACAAGAAAGAATGCTATAGTCGCCTCGCGACTTTAGGATACCCGTTACTCAGTTTCAATTTGTTATTAACAATGGTGATGGATATAATAGCTTGGCAAACACAGAACATTTCCATAGAAATTCATGTTTAGAGCATATTTTCGACCGATCGGCCCTATGGGAGCTATTCGATATAGTTGTCCGATTTGGATCAAACTTGGTCAGTACATGTACTTCCTAGATATGTACATTCCGTGTAAATTTGGTTCAGATAGCATAACAAAAAAGTTTTCTGTACTAAAACATTCTACGTTTACTTGTACATTTACCTTTATATGCAAATAAAACGCCCTAAAGTGGGCGTGTCAAAAAACAAAAACAAACTTGTACTGCTTGGGTATTGTACCTTTCATTTGCGACCACTATCATTTTTCTAGCTCTTATAGTCTCTGAGATCCTTTTGTTCATACAGACGGACGGACGGACGGACGGACGGACGGACGGACAGACGGACAGACGGACAGACGGACATGGCTATATCGACTCGGCTATTGATGCTGATCAAGAATATATATACTTTATGGGGTCTGCCACGCCTCCTTCTGCCTGTTACATACATTCCAACGATTACAATATACCCTTTTACTCTACGAGTAACGGGTATAAAAAATAAAAACCAAAAGCGCGCAAAAGTGCAAAAAAATGTTTACCTTCAAGTATTTTTCGACTGCTACTTTTTTTCTACTCATATTCTTCCTTTTGGCATATGCAAATGTGTTTTCCTTTTTACAGGAGTTTGGGGAGCTTACAAGTGGAACTGGATTTGTAACTGGAACTGGAATTGGGACTCCTAGGTTGGAACTGTTGTCTGGTTTGCTGTCATGATTTATTTACTCACGGCGTGCGCGTATTTATCAAACTCTAATTAATCGGTGATAAACCGATCAAGACGCTAAATGCTGAGCTACACGAATCCAAGCAGACAAACCAACAGAAAACAAGTTTCTGTTTTAACCAACTCAAAAGTCCCTCCCCTCCCCTCCACCCACCTTACCTCTCCTCTTGTTTCTTGCGGTTTTTGTTTCATAGTGCATCCATTACCATGTGATTTGCTCGACTCCAACTCGCGTCCAAGTGCCGCTTTTGTCCATTTTGCGAGTACTTTGTTGTATTTGCTAAAGCAATTTGCTTTTCTCCCCAACAGAGCCTACTTCCAGCTGCAGTCAGCAGTCTACAGTCTACAGTCTTCAGCTTCTAGCATTCTCCTTTCCTCTGCGATTGGCGATCCAATCAATATATGCTCGTGTCCAGCAAATAATAGACCTCAAACTGGCATTTTAAGCGTTTCGACTCTACTTATTTCTTCCCCAGTGCCTCTTTTCTCCTATATGTCTTGGTTATGACCATCTTATGTTTCCGTGTGCTAAAATTTTCTTTGAAATGCACACATAGTTAAGCCAAAAATAGTTGCGTTTTAGTTGTGGCAAGCAATGCAATAATACAGGGTGTTCAATATGGGAGTATTTGAGGAATTAAAGTGAACTAACTTAAAATATGGTGATAAGTTGATTGAATTGTACACAAGATTGTAAAGTTTGAATAACTGATAAGATACAGGGTATGTAATTAACTAAACAACACCCTGTATATTATTTAAAAATTATGTTATTCTAAAGAAACCATTTAATCAATTGTGCAATCCAACCAATATTGTAATTTAAATAGTTTGGTTGTTCTCTGTTAACGGGTCACCCTGTATCTGCTAGCAATGACCTCTAATCCACTTTGGCAAATCAATTTATTAGCCATGTATGACTTATGCTTTTTTAAATGTGCGCTTGCATGTGTTGCCTAGTTTAAAGTTGAACGCTTATGGGTTGCACTGACCAATCTATACCCATCCCCACCCCTACACACCGCCCACCCCCTCTGCAGTTGGAGGCAGTCCGCACCAAGAAGGCGCAACAAATTTATGTTAACATGGACTGCGTAGCGCCCTCTGGTGTGTAATTTGGCGTTGTTTAGGCATCACGATTAAAGTTTCTCTTGGCCATGGCCAACTGGCCATATCTTAGCCAGGTCCAATACCCGCAGCAAGGGTTGGGGGAAGCAATAAAATATATGTGTATCTAAAAGCGGATGCATGGGTGTAAGCCATGATTATCGCAGCTATAAATGATATGTGTGAGCTGGAATCGAGGTAAGAACAATTCCATGTGGTTTGTGGCCCGTTTAGTGTCCAAGATGAGCGTGTGAAATACGCAGTGGGCGTGGCCGGTGTTCAAGCATACTATTTATTTATGGTTTTGTAATTACAAGTAGCCAGCATCAGCTGCAGAGCTCAAAACTTGCCACAACGACAGAGTCAACAAACTAAAAAGCTAAAAACCAAAAAAAAAAAGTATCAATTCAGCCAAAAGGCGCCACTTGTTGCCAAAAAAGAAAAAAGAAATAAAATTGTTAGTTTTTATGGGCAAAGTTGTGGGCTGACGGGACGACAGGGCGTCACTTTGAATATAAACGTTAAGTATAAAATTGAAAAAGCCATTTTGCTGCCAATTTAGCAAACACTTAAACCAATTTCGCACTTCAATCCACCGACGCACACAAAAAATACTGGCACTACCAGTACCCTGTCTAAGTCCCACACATTTACACATACCAGTCTCAGTCTCAAAAGATAGAGACCAGATCGGGAAAGAGATAGAGAGAGAGGGAGGGAGATTGTGCATTGGCATTGATGCCGGCTCTAAAGGCAGCAACAAGGACAATCCAGAGGTCGCTTGACTTGGCCCAAAGTCTCGCCAGGCGACAGTCTGAGCGTTTGCCAACAAAGTGTGAAAATGTCAAGTCGTAAAGTGTTCACTCTGGTCTCCCAGGAAAAGTGCTTTGAGTTTGAGTACAGAACGAAGCTACTACTCACATCTCAGTGAGCCTTGAGTGTAGTATCACAAAAGTATATCAGCTGTAGTTTCTACACTTTTCCCATTTCAACTTAAAACTAAGGAACGACGGCATATAATAAATTAATAATAAAATGTCTTGCATTTGTCAATTTGTGCGTGTTAGCTCTTTGACAAATCACATAAATGTGCGTGTGTCCGTGGCCACATCCACAGCCACAACTGCCGTGGCCGAAACAGCAACTTCGGGCTCTGCTGCTGCTGCGGCACCTCGTCCACACATGGTTGAGGCGTGAGTATTAACTCTATAACCCATTTAAGTTAAAACTACTTTTCTACCAACTTTTCAGTTCACAAGAGGCAGTCTCAGATGATGCCAAAATCGCAGTCTGTGTCTCGGAGTTGTCCAATTATCGAGCTGAGAATTGGTTGCTCAAGAAGAAACTGCATGATTGTGAGGTCACCATTGAAAATCTAGAGCAGTTAATGTCCACCATTGTGAGCAAACAACATCAAGTTCTACGCGAATTGAATAATTTGCGCAAACGAAACTCTGAACTGGAGACCCAGTGCAATCTCCAAAGGGAACATCATGCCACAGAGCGTAATGCGCTGATCAAAGAAGTGCACGAGCTGAAAAATCTATCCAAGGAACCACAGGAGGAGGTAAGCCAACATGCTATGTATTAGAAGCTTACTTAATCAACTGTACAGAATAGTGAAGGCGATCTCGATCGGTCATGTGATCAGTTGTCAGGGACTGAGAGCGACAATGACTGTAGCTATAATCCCGATAGTGATGAAGAGAATCAATCAATAATTTCATCGATTGCCTCACACACTTCCTACTCCAGCGACGAACAGTTGGAGCATACAGAGAGTGAAGATGAGACCAGGGAGTCTATTGATGTGGAGTTCAGCACAGCAACTGACACCGAATCGGACTAAATGTTCAGTCACCGGTCACTTCATACATCATCTATATATAAGACACTCTCACACTAGTTTCATCATATTCCTGTTAAAAGCAAAACAATTTAACACTCCGCTATTAAGTTGTAAGTTTTGTATTGATTTAATTTGAAGCTTCACTCTCATTACTCCTAAACCCTTTTCCCCAGTTTAAATCTAACGCATTAAATAATCAACAGAAAAACGTGACAATCGGGCAAAACAAACGAAATAAATTCTGAAATAACGTGACAGCGACTCAAATAGAATGTCAGAAATGCAAAGGACATCGCATTAAAAACTCTCTGTCGCAAGTATTTGCATATCAAAATGTGATGGTAAAGTCTCCTCAACCTCAGGTCGTTGGCACAACGGGCAAAGTGATTGAATGGCTGGCAAATAGATGGATGGAGTCAAAGGACAAGGACAAAGGACTCGGGGACTTGGGAGGGAAATAAATAACTGGCAAAAACGTGTTAAGTGTTTACCTATCGCAAAAAGTTGAAATACAATAAAAAATAAAATCAAGCCCAAAGCCATTCGCAATCTTCTCATATGTCTGTGTCTGTAGATACTTTTTTTTGTTGTGCCTGCAGCAAGTGGAGCTGAGGGAGTGTGGGTGTGTGTGAGTGTGCGGTGTGTGCGTGTGTTGTTGTGGCAATTTATCAAGCCACAAAGTTTTTAGCACAAATGAGTCGTGGCAAGACAACTAAAGGTCCTGCCTCCGTTTGCCACCCAGGATTAATGAGTCTCGTGTGTTTTAGCTCCTTCTCTCCCCTCTGCCTTTACCGTACATCCTCCAACCTGTGCTGGCAACACGTACTAATAATCCATCATCACTTGCAAGTGGCAACTTGTGGGTTTTTCTCTATATATCTTTGTGTGCTGTGCCGAGATCGCTTATCGCAGCGGTTAACAATGCCATATAGAGATATGGGTGTGCGAGAGTGTGTGTTTGGTATGCTTGTAAGTTGTGTATGTGGTGTGTCAAGTGACAGTCTTTAGATGTGAAGAGAAACCAATAGAATCATGAAACCTTTGAGTAATCAAACTGAAGAAATTTATAATACCAAATTAAACTTAAAATATGAAGTAAATTTAGCAATAATTTTAAGTTTAAGTTTATTATCTTAAGATAAAAGACTTTAAGATAGCCACAAATCGTTTAAGGACAAGGTTAACCCAGCTGCTGCCACTTGGTTCGCAGGTCGAAAGCCAACAAGACTGAACCACCTTTGTGCAACATTTATTAATGACCAGAGACAAGGACTCTATGCATATCGAGTCGGGAATTGTGTGCGATATCATTTATCAACACGAGCATTTGTTCAAAAGTAAACTTGTTGCGCACAAAAAAGGTTTTCGTGTCACGTGAGAAAACAGAATCTTGAATTTGACTGGTGTGCGGCTACCGGGGAGCTACTACAACCAGAGACTCGAGTCTTAGAGATGTGAAATCAAACATGGCATGAAAGAACGGCGACTACAATATTAATACGCGACGTGGATGCGATGCGGCAACTTAAACGCTTTGCAAATCGCATCATAAAAGGTAAATAGATACCGAGTTGTGGTGAGGTGAGCTGAGCTGATGGTGGTCAACAAAGGTGTTGCTTTGTGGCTCCTTTGAGAAAGGCAGCAACAAGTAGCACACACAAATTGCATGTGACCAAACCGCACAGAGGCAACAACTGCCAGGGTGAAAGGCACTGCGTTGGGAGATTAATGGATTTGGTTACTGAACGACATTGAATTATATTGAAAGGCTTGTTAAACGCAGACATATGAACACCCAGACTACTTGATGGACACTAAACTTGACTTTCAGTTAGCTTTACTGACGTTGAGAGGCGAAAAGTGGGTTATGGCCCTTAGGGAAGCCAAATGAAGCGCAGCTGGTAAACTTTTAAGCAAACTATATAGTTTATGGTCTTAGTAGGATAGTTGACTTATTTTAACAGTATTTTCTATATTATTTATGGATTTCTGCGTGATTTAATCAGTGCATTAGAATTGCAGACCGATTGAACGGATCAACGCCTACTTATTTAGTGAACCGAATAAAGGGAAAACACGTAAATAAAATAGAACAGTGGTAGCGAAAAAAATTCGCGTGTTCTAAGCAATTTGAAACCAATAATCGTTGGGTGTCTTTTAAATTAAGTAACCGGAACCATGCAAGCCAAATATTAAACCGAATTCAAAGTCAAACCCAAAGCTCCTGAGTATGTTGACATGCCAGTCACAATACGATGATGATGATGATATGTGATGGCAAATGCCAAAATACTTGTATATAAATGTGTGGGGGGGACCTTGCATTTATTTCCATTTGAATTTTATTCGATTATTTTTTTATTTTTAGAACTAATCTAAAATTAAAATCATTTTGCGGGTGGCAAGCTAAACAAGTCTACTGCAACGATAAATGAATGATATATGACGATTGATAAAAGTTTCCCCTAGACAGGGATATGGATACGGATACGATATTTATGCACTAATGAGAATGACAAACCAACAATGCAAATATTACCCAAAAAAAAACATAACGAAACGATGTGAAACGAAAAGAAACCGAAAAACTCAATTAAACAAACACACGCAGACATCAGTTAACTAGAAGTTCGATTGTGGTTGGTGGTTTGGCAGTGCACTCGGGCAGGGGCAGGGGAGTTATTCCAACCCTTGCAGGGGTGGCGCTAATAAACAGTTTGATTTTAATCAATGAACCGCAAAGCCAAATACATGAAAATGCCATCCAAAGCCAAATGAAATGAGAGCCAGACAGACAAGACGTTTGCGTTTAATTGTAAACCTTTTCCGGTTCTCTATATATACATATATGCAGGCAGGAGTTTAGGTCCGATTAAATAGGTTTCGTATTTGCCGACTACACGGCAACTAAGCAAACAACTTTCTTTTCCCTCTGCGGGGGTAGATTCACCACTTTTTCTTTATTCTTTTTTTTGGGATTTTTATTTTGAGGGTTTCCTCATGCATATTTATGCCACTTAATTTTTCTTTTTTTTTGGTAAACGAGCTAACGAATGCCTAGGTCGGTGTATGTATCATGTTTTTATATTTTATGTGGTAGTCCCAAAACCCCTTTACGTAATTAGAAGAGGCCCCCATTGACTTGTGCAATTCTCGATGGTCCTATGCATATTTATGAGTATGGATTTAATAAATATTTCTTTTATTTATTTGTCTCTTTACTGAAAAGGGGGAAATGAGCAGCCTTCATTTTGTTTTGTTTCGTTTTCCACTGCACTTTGAAGGTCCCACTCCCAGTCCAATAACTTTCTTAGGATCGCAGCCATGCGGATGTGCTGGCTATAACCATATAGGAGCCAAAACACATGTTGGCCAAGCGTCTGTAATTTGGTATCTGGCAGATACAGATACAAAATGCAGCTAAGCTCCACAAGCCAAGCCATCGAATCATACTAATTTGAGTAGAGAAAACTATTTTCTAAATTAGACAAAATAATATAGTAGCGTACTGAGAAGGGGGAGGAGAGCAGGACTGGTAAGTGCAACATGTGTTGCACCTAGAGTACCGCTACGATTACGATCGTTATCACCAAATCAGCGGCAGGGGTTAATAGAGCTGTACTGAGAAAAAAGAGAGAGGGAGCTACGTACAAAGTGCGATTTCGATTAACGATCTCTGAGCTCAACCAAGCGGCACACATGGCCCCAGCTGTTGCCCTCGGGCAGCCAGATCCGCGCTGAAGCCCGGACTGTGTTCGCTTTGCCACATTATTTACAGATCTCGCACCTTGGCTACCAAACGGTTTGTTGTGGCATCCACAAGTTGATCGATCTGCTGCGCTTGCACTTGCACCACAACACGACACACCACACTAATCCATCTTCATGTTGTGATAAAGCCTGGCGATCGTTACACCAACTGGCTGATCGTCCGATCGACTGTTCGCTGTGCAATACTTAGATTACGCTTAAGTAGACAGCAGGCTGCTTAACCTGCAGCTAAAAGCGGTTGACTTTGACCAGATACCAACGATCCCAATGATCACAACGATCACAACGATCGACGATCACCAATCTTCGTTCGTTCATCGACAGCAGCCGTTCGTTCTGAGGATCATCTTGTTTTAGCTGGGCGTCATTTTTAGTAAATTACTTTAATAGTATAAACATAATCATTTGTATTGTGGCTGCTGCTCAGCGAAAGAGGATCACCAGCATATGGCACTTTGTGTGGAAACCACAGCCTCCAAAGCTGCAACCAGAGTCCAAAGAGGCAACAGCTCGTGCCATGGCCTGGTAGTAATTTATATCTAGTTATGACGCTACAAATACCCCTCCTTGGAATCACAGTTATCTGTCTAACAGTGAAAAATTGAAAATTGTACATGTGGCCACTTTTACAGCTCTTTTTTGCTTTTCTAGGTACACTGTTGAAATGAAATTGAAACCTTTACTTTAAGAATTTGAATTTAAATGGCTAGAAATCGTAGAGCTAACTCAACTTATATCTGGGATTCTGTTGCTTTTATTCCTTTTTCAACATTTTCTTTTGTTACCAATAAAGAAATTTATGTTTCAGTGTACTTTAAGATCAGTTGAGATCATTAGATTTGATGGCTGTGTACGCAACGCAAAAATTACCAAATCTAATTGGGAAGAGCTTGCAAACAGACTGATCGTTAAAATGAATACTTCGGAAGCTGAACGGAATCTATATAAAATACGCAAAACTTTCCTTTCCTTTCCTTCCTTAAATATATACGACTTTATTTCAGAGTTCCTTCCGTCGAATCGATGAAGTAATTTGCTTCTACACTCGTCGAGTTCAAAAGGTGAACTGAGTTGAGCCTGCGACAGGATCTACAAATGCGTTAACTGTGATCGCAGCTGTCGTTATTCGGCACACCCTTTGAGGCACCGAAGGCGACCCTTTGGCCCTGAAATTAGGGGCACCTCATTTGAATATTTAATCAAACTAATTTGCATATGAGTATATCGTTTACCTGAGCACTTTCGATCGATAGACAAAGATATGTGATCTAATCCTGAAAGGGGTTGAGGATCCTTTTTTTACCTTTCTGAAGGATCTGATTTGGATGCTGGCTGTGAAAGGGTTGATAGTCGTAATATTTACCCGGTGAGCAGCACAAATACGAGTACATCTCGGTATTGTGCGCTGTGTTGAATTTTTGTTTATTTAGCAAATAAAAAATGCACGCAAATTTGAATAAAACAGCAAGTAAAATGTTGCCAAAAGACTGAAAGGACTGATGGTAAAAAGGAAAAGCGCGAAAACCACGAACATTTTTGCATAATTTATTGAAATTTCGTGGTGCAGACAAAAGGAGCCGGGCGAGAACTGCAGGCAGGACTAAGGCAAGGACCCAGCGGAAACTGCATGAAATGTGTTTCTATTTTGGCCGTACACCGTACTCCTTGTGGCACGGTATTATCCTTTGGCTTGTGTGCATTTATTTTTCATTTGCATGAATTTTTCATTGTTTTCACAGACGCCAAAGCGAACGGAGCGAACTGCACTTTACGCTCGGCAGGATCAGCAGCAAACACGCGATATTTGTCAGCGGGAAATCAGCTTGAAAATTCAACAATTTTCACCCAAGGACAGCACATAACCACTACCACAACCACAATGTCATATAGACATCCATAACTGGCGGTAAAAGCGTTTGCATTTGACTAAACTCGGAATCCAAACAAATATTTTACTTCTATAATGCAGCAGAATCTATAAACGCTTCTTATCTTCACTCCCCACTCCCCACTTGCCTACTTGCCCTTTGGAGTATTGCGATAAAATGTCAACAAATTTTTGTGCAATTTGTTGTCACTTGTTGGCTGAACAGGCACAGACTGTAGGGGCAGAAACCTGAAGCTGTCTATACAAGTACATTTTGGCTTAAAGTTTTCTTTCTTCTATTTTTTAAGTAAACAGATCTCCAAGTTTCTTAACTTTAACCAATTAAAGTCTCTTTCGTTAGAGAAATGCATTAAATATTGAATTTTGAGCTGCAAGAATATGAGTTGTATATAAAATAAGAAATCCAACTAACGTATTTACAAGAAAAAGCATTTTCCCCAATCTAATGAAATATATTAGCAGATATATAATAGAAAATCTTTTCAGAAAATCAGTATCTATGTATGTGTAATCTAATAGTTATTGCAGCCATTTTGGATGCAATTTTCGAGGGTGAAGACCAACTACAGAATCAAACCAAATGTCGAATCCTTTCTCATAGCGTACGCAGCTCAAATGGAACAAAAACAACAACCAAAGAGGCAACGAATGTGCGTACATACACACACATAGACACACACACGCACCCCCAACCCTAACCAACTCATAGAGAGGGTGGCAGTGGGCTGGGGTAGTGCTGGGGTGGTGGCGGGCAACGGCGTCGGTGGTTGCTAAATGCAATTTATCATAAAAGGCAGAGATAGACGCTTGAAATTGAAGCGGGAAGTGAGAAGCGCGAAGCGTTGTCGAGTGGGTGGGGCGAGTCAAAGTTCAGCACACACACACACACACACACACATGTGCACAACAAGAGGGTAAACATGCCACACACATACTCTCACAAAAGACAGCTCATCTAATAAGACGCGTTTAGCGTCTGTCTGACTTGAGAGTAGAGTGAAGAGAGAGAAAGGGAGAAAGCTGCGTGCGAGGGGAGGCGAACTTCTAAGCAAATAGGAAAAGTTATGGAGCTGTAATAAATTGGATTAGTTCGAGTTACGAGTCCGCCATTTTGTACCACTGTGGCAACATGCGGCGTGTGTTGCACGATGAAATTTATGCGCACATAAAAAAAATCCCAAAAAAAGAAAACAGTAAAGAAATCCAACTAAATATTTTGGTCTGACACACGCAGCGTTTCATTAAGATGGGATTACCAAGGACTCCAGGGGAATGAGAGCTGAGTATTGCCAGCTGGAGGTTGGGGGAGCTCTCAAGAGCCCCACTTCTGCTGTGAAGTACAGTGAAGCCTTCGCTTGTAGGCTACCTGTCGAAAGATATGCTACGTGCCAAATCAAAATCAGCTTTTCATTAAATTTCAATTGTACAACTCAAATTTGCATATGAAAGCGTTTCATTTTCGATTTTTCCATAGTCCCCGAATAATATTTGCCACCTTTCGGCTTTGTTCGTTAAATGATTTCCCATTTTTCTCTGCTTTCCTGCCTGTCATGTGAAGTGTGCAGCATCCTTTTTATTTATATCCTCTATCCTGACACACCAATTGGTTTCATATATGCAAATTTTCTTATTATTTCCAATTGTTCCCTTTCCCTTTCTCCCGTTGCTTTTTTGTTGCATTCTGTGATCGCAGCTGCCCGAGATTTTGTTGAGCTACATCTATTTTTTATTGGGATGCTGTTATGGGCTGTTTGTGTTCTAGTCCTGCATCCTTTGTGCCATGTGAATGCGCCGCAGATGGTAATTGAAACTTTCCGTTATGCCGTCGGCGAAGTTTGGTGGAAAATAGTGTTGGTAGTACTACGTGTAGGTTATCAATACTGAAAATAGTATAGAACATTAAAATAACACACATATTTAATAGTTCTGTGGATGCCTGTATTTTAATAATTGATTTGAAAGCTTTGTGATTTATTTAAAATTAGGTTAGCGCCCCCTTTAACACTCACCGCCAATGCTAAATAAAATCTAAACCATCAGAGCTCCAGTATTAATTTTTATATTGTACTATATTGTGAAATCACTTGATTATCGCCGCCTTTGTAGTTTTTTCCATAGATTCAATAGATAAGCAAGATTGCTAAAATTGCATTTGGCGGCGCTAATCTGATAACGCAAAATAAGTGAACGAATTCTTTGTAAAAATAAAGCAGAATAGATAAGACATAACGGTTCTTCTTCCGTGCTTTATTTCATTGTTAAAGAGATCTCATATGATGAAGACAAAATCAAAACAAAAACTAAGAAGTTGCGTGCAATAGGCAAAGAGAAAAAAGCTAAAGAAAATGAGTGTAAAGAGGGGCGCTAACCTGATAACGCGCAGTTTATATGTAAACGCAGTTAAGGGCCTACAGTGGTTCACAGCTTATTTCAACCAGCACCTTAAAAAAAGTTTATTGGGATATATAATCTAAACTATTGGGTATATCAAAAAAATTTAAACGCAGGTTCTTAGTGTAATGCTTAAACTAATACAAAATTAATTCATTTATTTTTTAAATATTTTTTTAATATTTAATAATGCTTAAAAACTAAAAAATGAGACAAAAAATTTTCCACATCTTATTTCAACCGCTTATAAAAATAAATGTTTAAAACTAAGTGTTTAAAAAAAAAAAAAATTAGTACTTGGTGTGACCACCCTTTTGGTTGACTACCATTTTAAGCCGTTTTGGGATGGATTCCACCAACTTTTTGGTGACTTCTGGACCAATCTTTTGCCATTCCTCAGCCAATGCAGCTTTTAGCTCAGATTTGTTCGATATCTTGTGTTTGCGAATGTTGGTTTCCTATATCGACCACAAATTTTCAATCACATTCAAATCAGGAGACTGGGCTGGTGGTTTCATCACGTGTGGACAGTTCCAGATCAGCCAAGTCTGCACAATTCCCGCAGTGTGTTTCGGGTCATTATCTTGGTAGAATCGGAAGTCCTCCTTTATGCCAAGTTTCTGAGCACTTTGGATCAAATTGTATGTTATTAATAAAAAGACTGATAAAAAACTGCATTTAAATTTTTTTTTTTACCTTTCCTAGTTTAGGTTATATTAGAGTTTCAAATTTCAGTTTAGCGTTGCACGAAATAAGGTGCGAGCCACTGTATACATCTTTTACTTAGGTATATAAATATCGAAAAATATGCTTTAGTGTGCTCTGCATGCTAATATACAAGTTATTAACTAGCTTAAGCAGGCTCCCACTCTCTGCCGCTGTTTGTGTGACTGTTCGCTACTATTAATGAATTTGCCTTCGGTTTTATTTGGAGTGCTTTTCTTTAATTAGAATCCATTGCACTGCGATATTTAATTCATGTAAATGGGCATCATTTTACCACACTACTGTCTAAACTCAGTTCCCTAGTGACAGCTTTCGCACTAAGGAATTCTTATGCCCCACTCCTTAGACTCCCTTGGAGCACCAAGTTCCATTCTCTACTCCATTCTATAAGGACACTGGTAGCCCTTTCTATTATCCAGAGCCGGAGGCTGTTAATTTATTTAACTACCGCACGCCTAAACCACGTGTATCGCATATATCAAAGCTTCGTTTGCCATCAAATGGATTTCATTTTGAAATCCAATAACTGCCGAAATGAAAATGAAACATTTTGTTCTATGTAGGGCTACAGAGACAACCCTTTCGTATCGCCTGGGACTACGAGTAGAACAACAACAACAACGACAACAACTGAGACAACTACCCAAACTTGAGGCTGTGTATGTATCGTAAAATGTAACAGTTTTTGGTATATAATGTATAACATTTCGTGTACTTACACGTGTGTGTGTGTGTGAGGTACATAACACACACAGAGATTTTCGCACTTTACGCAATTTTTCCCCGCCAGCGCGAAAAGGGTTGAAAAGTGCGTATGAAACGATGAACACCCCAACGCACACACACAGACACACGCACGCACACACGCGTACACACCGAACCACAGCAGAGCGTTGCCAGACTGTTGTCGATGGCTTTGTATGGCATCATCGATGCTGGGCCTAAGCTTCCACAGTTTTCACTCGAACCCTTTGACAGCATCACCACCCTTCACCCCCCAACCAGCCCCTTACCACCCGCTACGCCCAGTTGTCAGTACAATCGCCTTGGCGGCCATTATTATTTTGCTTTTGAGCTCTTCTTTACTTCTTTTGGCCACGTCAACTACAGCACAGCACTCCCACCACAGCCTCCTTTATCCCCAGTACAGCCGCACCACCGCAGCATTTTCTTTGACGTTTTTTGGTAATTTTCTTAAAAATATTTTGGTAGTAAACTTTTCAGATTTAAGCCCTTCGCCTCCATTGAGAGCTTTCTGCGGTTTGCATTGCTTTTGCGGCAACTGACCGAGAGACAGAAAGAGTAAGAGAGAGAGTGAGAGAGACAATGAGTGGGAGAGGGAGCGTGGGAGACTGTAGCAATCCCCTTCCTATACAAGTCGCGTTTTTAATCTCATTTTATGAAATGAAAATTTTCAATTTTTCGACAAGAGATAAACTTTTTCTACTTGAATGCGTAATTACTTGCCGCGAATGAAATACTGCGAATTTTAGCCGCTTTTCGCTTGACTTTCGGTGGTCGACGCCAGCGTAGACGTCAACGTCGACATCGACGTCGTGGCCACTTTAACCGTTAACTTTGATTTTCAAGATGGCGTCGTTGGCGTCACTGGCGCATAACTGTTATTAGGATTATGAAAATTATTAAAATGTACTGAAATAAAAGCAGACTTATGATGTGGTTTAATTCGCTGAGGTAAACCGGGGATTCATTGAGAGCTTTAGGGGTAAATCACCAGAGAACTGGTTAAATTTTTGGGTTCATTTCATTCAAAACAATTTAACTTGGTTGTTATAGGAGTTCGTGAATTGGCAAAGGACTCCAGTTAGCATTAGCACCAAAGAAAGAGTAAAATAAATGCTAATTGGAACTCAAATTGTCCAACACCAAATTTTTTTATAAAACTTATTATTACTCAAACAATTGCAGCCCTTACAAAGTCTGCGGCATTCTACAACTATGCCAAATGCCATTACGGAGTAACTGAGTTCAGGACAACACACTCTTCTATAGATACACATGGAACTACAAGTGAGCACGTAGATAAACAAGTGCCAGAATATAAAAATTGTATAAAGTCAAGATAAGTAAAAATTAATGAGGGACCTGGGCTACAATGTGCAAGGTTCAGTTCACTGGGCAGTGGGTAGTTAAACAGGGTGTTTCATGTTGTTAAAATTGGTAGTAGAAACTAGTTATATTTATAATAATTTTATTAGAATAAGTTAGTTCTTATTAAGTTCTTAAACTGTTTTCCTTTACTTCTCCAGTCAACTCGAAACACCCTGTATTCCAATTAGAAAACAATGGCCGCACACGTAGAAAAAAATGGGAGACCATGGAAAAGTCCTCAACAGGACACAGAAAAAAAAAACTGAAAACGAAAGGAAGAAGCAAAACAAACGTAAAAACGGAAACCCAAAAAATGTCTGAAGATGTTAAAAAACTTTTGCTTAACTTTGTTTTTGCTTAATGAGCAAATACACATGCACACACACACACACACACACACAACTGTATACACGTTAGAGCTGCTGAATGAGCGCATTAAAAAAATGCGTTAAGGGCGCGTTGCCAAGGACCAAAGAGAACAAATATTAATGTCTGGGCCATATACTCGTACGATCCACACACACACCCACACACACGTATGCAAACAGTGCGTAGTACACTTAAAAAATTCCTGGCTGGGGTTGGGGTTTCTATACGAAAATTACACTTGCCGCTGGGGTTGGTGTGTGTTTTTTGGGTGGAAAATGCCCAGATATTGTCTGGCCAACAACAAGAACAAAAATAATATAAAAAAAATGTTAAAAAATTAGAAACGAGCAGATTTGACGCACGCACATGTCGCCGTAACCTCTCCGCTCCCCTCTATCGACCACTCCCCTCCGCTCCCCCTTCCCGTTCCCCTTCTATAACTACTCCCATCTCACACTTTGCACTTGGCATAAATTATTTAGACTCATTTAATGTTTTGGCTGCTGCTGCGTTTTCTTCCTCTTCTTCTTGTTCCTTCTCTTTTCCATTTTTACGATTTTCAATTTTTATTTCGTCCACCCTTCGTGAAAATTTCACAGCTTTTATTTTTGGGGGATTTTTACAGTAAAAGCAGCGAAATTTTTCATGGTAAAATTTAAATAATGTGTCCCCTGTCGCCACCAGATGTAGCATACTCACATCCACAGCTTCATACGATAACTGTATGCTGGGCTTCATTGGGTGTATCCATTCAGAGATAAGGGTGCAGTTCGTGGTATAATTTTTCCCATTAAATACGCGACAGTGTCACTGGAATCGGTTAATCCACGAGCAGCTCTTCGATAATGGAGTAAAAGCCACAAATTATCATGGCTCATTCAGCCTAAGCTGGACGTAATTCGCCAACCGGTTTATCCAACTGACCAGTGGTCATTTAACAAGCAAATAAACAAATCACCTTTGTGTTGTGTGCCCTTCACACTACGACCCTCGGTCTATTGCTCATATTATAACAATTTGAGATGATAATGCGATTTTTATGGCACCTATGTCCAGTCTTGTTTGCACCCCTGTTTGACCAGGGTTAAGTGAGTGGTCAGTACATTGAATACGCTGCTATTTGCTTTGACTTTTCGCCTTTGGGCAGTGCATAAATTAGCATTGTTTGGTCACCCTAAGAGGAGTGGTCAGTGAGGTAGGGGAAGGGGCACTTTACAAGCGCTTGTTGGGCAATTAACAATGCGCGTAATTGATAGTTTAGGCGTGTTATTTAATGGGATTTGTCACAAGGGATATTGGGATAATAAAAAGTTACGATATTCAGTTAAGGAACTGCATATCGTAAACTATACAAGTTAGAAAGCTGTGCTAAAAAGCAGAATACGATGTTTGACTGTCATCTCAAATGAAGTAGCAATGTCGTATACGATATTCAATTTATTTCTTACAAGCCTATGAGGGTTCGAAGAATCTTCTTTCTATCAATCATTTACCCCTTGCATACCTTCAGTCATGCAAATGTAACGGAATTTCTGCCAACTGAAAAATTCCCACATATCCTTCAGGGACAAGCAAAAAAAATTGCGAAACTGCAACCCTTTTCAAGCTAAGAACAATAAGTCATTAATGAAATCCTTATGCATTATACTTGCGCAATTGCTGTCTCGTTGAGGCCTCGTTGCGCCCTTGCACTTTTCAACAAGGGTGCAATTTTCGCACATTTCGCACACACACACAGAATCCTCGACATCCACAACATGCTTAATATCCTCAACACGACATGACACAAGGACACAAGGGATGCCAACCAACAAGTGCAGCCAATGCAAACACAAAAACCCAAAACAGATTTCGAGTCTGAGTTAGAAAAGAAAATTCGCATTGTTTGCCATTCAGCTCATTGTTGTTTGGGTGTTGTCGTTGTCCTGATTTGTGCAGCAAGGATAACCACATCAGGAGTTGGTTGCCTGTCTCGGAATGAATATGTTAAATGAATGACTGCACTAGCAAATGCAAATTTTAGCGCATTCAAATTTTGAATGTTGTTTTAGCTGCACATTTTTATGTTAATGAGTTGGAATTTGACAGCAGAGCGAAGGGAATCATATTTTACCTTACCATATATAAATACTGAATCAGCCTATATATTTCTCTACAGCATTATCCGATTTTAACACTAATTGCTCACTACTTTTGCCGCCAAAGTTTCCCACAAACTTTGCTAATTTCATTAAAGAAAAACTTTCCTTTAGGGGAAATGGAATATAACATTTTAGGCTACGCATATGAGGCTTTATATTACAACATTTGTAGCCCAGTTTCCGTTAGCCATCAGAAAGCCATTTGGTAACAAGCTGAATGTGGCTTACGTGTTAACCAGGCCAACTACACGGCCAACTACTACCTTGCATGTTCAGGCAGATTTTCATTAATTTTCTCAGCCCCCAGCAATGTGTAATTTATGCAAATCAACTAGAAATGTTTAGTGGATATATATTAAGGAGTAGAGAGAAAAAACCATGTTGAATTTTGGGTAATTAGCAGAGGCTGCATGTCCTGCAGGGATATGTGGACTGGAACGCGTGCCACATGGAGACCATTGTGCAACGTGTGCTGGGAAAGGGAATGGTGAAGTGAAGGCGTGTGGAGGTTGCAAGGTGGCGGTCAGCACATGTAATGCCCAGCCTAATGACCGCTACGCACTTCCGTTTCAGAGTCAAGGACTCAAGGACTCTCATGCGTATTTTCGGCTCTGATAAATATTCAAATTAGAAAAGTGCGCAGAGTCAGCGAAAAAGTGTGTCGCATATTAAAAAGTCATTTTCTAAGCAAATGATTCAACATTTTCCTCAATTTCCACATAATATAAGCAAGTAGGAGGTAGAGTGAGAGAGAGAGAGAGGGAGAGTGAGGCAGAAACACATGCTGTTCGACATGAGTTTGAGCGGAAATGCCATACGTGACGGAAATGCGTGATTTTGGTTATGAACTCCATTATATACCTACATATAAACCCGCACACAAACTAATGTAAAACTATAAGGAAAATTGCCTGCCCAAAAGTGCAAACAAGAAAAATTGTTTCATTTGTTTTCTGCCGCTTAATTACAGTTATTTAATATAAATGTTAATTAGGTGTAATGCTTTTAATGGCATGTACTAAGCTTGTATATAAACTACGATAATTCATTTCAGATAATTGTTTTAAAGCGCCAACTCTACTGATTTCCATTACTTCTTGACGAGCAAACCAAATCCGAACCTCAATATTTGTGGATTAGTGTAGAATTTATTTGGATTTCTGACATTTCCCCTACACTCACACACACACACACTTTTTTGCATATGCACTGAAGTTTTTTCTGCATTTACTTTTGGTGCTCACTGTTTGCCTTTGTTCTAACTTCAGAATGCGATGAATATTAATGATTTTTACTATTACGCAATCTTTTGAAAGCGGCTTTTGTCTTTTTTCCTCTTTTGCATTATTCCTCTTTTTCCTCTTTGGCTTTGCTGTTTGTCTTGCCGTTTGTTTCATTCCAAATTTAGTTTTTTTTTTTGCCTTTCGTTAAACGTCAACTAGAAAATCCTTGAATATCATAAATATTCCCAACACTCGCAGCACTGTCTTCCATTTGCCGCATTTGATGTTTGATGTGGATGTGGCTGAGGATGTTGACAGGCAAGTGGGTAGTGAGAGAGATAGAGAGAGAGACAGGGAGACCGAGTGAGAGAGGGAGAGCGGGGAGTGCGGTGAGCGGCTTAAGGAGTTGTTTTGTGTCCTGCCCACAGGACACAGTTGCTTTTACCCAAAGCAGCGCTTTACCCCGACTGTAAATTTTAATGATTTTTGTGTAGTTGTTGTCTTGACACACACGCCTCGTCCTGTCAGTGCTCCTGCTCCTGCTACTTCTCCTTCTCCTGCTACTGTTTGTTGTCGTTGCGCTGCGCTCTGCTGCTTTTTTATTGGATTTGTCAGTGAAGCGTCAAGCGGGCAGTCAGCCTCGAGGTGCCCGGACTCGTACTCGTCCTCGTTTTCGTCCTCGTCCTTAAATTCGTACTCCTTCTCGTCCTGGGTGTATGTGTATGTTTGTGTGTGTGTGGTTGGCTTGTCATCTGGCTAAGCTCTAAAAATTAATGATGCGCAGCCCATTCGAAAGATCCAAACGCTGTCATTGGCCCGCTGGAAGGATACGTATCCTCGTATATGCAAAATTTCACATTCGCTCCTTTAAGCCGCGGCTCAGTTCCGTTCGGCTCATTGATGAAAATTAATGAGTGTGCGTGTTCTACGCCTTGTATGCTAAAAACTGTATATACAGTATATACATAAATACAAATATATATCTACACATTTTTTTGGTAGATTTTTCGCTTCGATATAGGATTTTTTTAAATAACGAAAACTTGTTTGTGCACGCTCAGAGTCTCTGACTCTGTCACAAAACTCGAGAAACTAATTTGCATAATTACAGCCCGTAATTTTTTTGTTCTCTTTTGCTTTATTTACAGAATGTGCGTTTGTGTGTGGCATAAGGGACGCAGTGTCCTTTGTGAGAGTGTGTGTGTGTGCTTGTGTGAGTATATAGAACTCAGTGTGCCCTCATGACGCACATACACACATTTTGAGACTCAAATACAGAGACACATATGAACACGCACTTTTGATTTCAAATGCGAGCACACAATGCGCATACGAATACGAATACAAATCTGAATTCCGAATAGGTAGACGAGTAGACGAGTAGTACTCGTACAAGCTATTGAGCATATTGGATTGCCCATTCCGCTACCCATTTGCATACTCACAATTAACAACGAACAAAGATTCCCTTCAGTTTTTTTTACTCTGTCGAGGAGAAACGTCAGAGCAGAGATTTTTATACTGGCATCTGAAAAGAACGTAACTTTGCAAATTAGGGAATAGAAATAAATAAATTTAAAAGAATTCTTGGAGTAAATTTGACAAACAGCTAAGATGATGAGCGAGAAATTGGAGATGTTGATAAAGAGTAGATAAGAATAAGAAACCACAAATTATTCGAACTGGATTTTTTTTTAGTGGCCAATGTTGAGCACACTATATTATCAATACTACTAAACAGAACGCATACCAATGTATTTTGTCTGAAAGAGAATTTTATTCACTTAACGATAAAAAAACAAGAAAGAAAAGAACAGTCGAGCACGCCCGACCGTAGAATACTCTCTGCATTCTTTTCCCGATTTAATTATTAAAATCGGTCCAGAGATTTTGCAATAAGTAGTACTTGCATTAAAACACTTTGAAACAAAAACAATCAAAGCAGAATCACACATACATCTGTTTGTCTGTATGCGAATACACATACGAATGACAATATTTGATGCATATATGTATGTGTGTGTGTATTCGGCGCGGCAAGCGACTGCAACAACAACAATATGAGTAATTTTGTAAAACGGTAAACTTAAGAGATAAGAACAAAATTATCACTATTAAGAAGAGCAAAACAAAAGCAACCCATGTAACAGAATCACTATCTAGTTATGATCTGCAAATAATATCACAATACAACAAACTCTACCTTTTGGGTACACTGTTAAATATTATTCAATTTATAACAATTTGTAGTTAGTTTAAGGCAGTTTGAAAGCCACACTTGGAACATTTTAAGAGTTTATTGCCACCCCTGAAACTTTTGTATTTTTAATTTCAAGATGCGCTCCGAGTTCTCCATTTGGGGAAGTTTACTTCACGTCCATTACAAGGACAGCAGCCAACTTGGGGATATTTCTAGAGTTCATTCCACTCATTAGCATGTGCTCGCTCTCCGAGAGAGAGAACAAAACAAAGGAAAAAAATGGTTTTTCTTTCTTTTCAGCTGCTCTTTCGTGAGTTTTTCTTTAATTTTATTGATTTTTTTGTAGTAGGATAGCCGGCACTTTCCTTTACCGTTGGCAAGCTAATGAGCTGCAGTTGTGTTCCGTTTGGTATCCCTCCCAGAATCATTCAACTTTGCTGACTGCTGATTATAATCAGCATTATAATGTGTACTCTCTTACACTTGAATAGTTCACGCCACGGTTCAATGGAGCTGGAGCTGGAGCCAGTGCTGGAACTGAAACCGAAGCTGGAGTCATCAGTTGACTGCGTAGTGGAACGTGCTAGGCATAGCCTGAGTTGGCTTTTGGTGCACTTTCTTATAGGCTCTAATACCCATAATCAGGTTAACGTTAACGTTCAGTTTACCTACTGATTTGCTGGCACTTCTACTACCAAACTCCAAACTCTAGTGAATGTGTGAACATTCTGGCAGCTTCCTAGTCAGCGAAGGTAATTGCAGTTTGCCCCCAAGTAGCCAAAGTAGTTCAGGTTTGGCGATTTGGATTTGGTTTTTGGGCAGATGGTAGTGGAAACAGATTTTAATCAAAAGTTAGATCGCTGTTAACCGTTTCGAAAGACCTTTCTCCCGCACGTTAGCTGTTTATATAATTATGATATTTGATTTAATGACGACTTGCTTCCGAAACAATCCAATCAAAAAATTTGATTGAAGTGGGCGTCCCAATAGTCCCCAATAGGCGTGAAACAATTCGAAAGGTCAAACACCCAGTCCCAGTTCCTGTATCCCCCACCCCAACAGGATCGTTTCAACTGATTTAGTGTAATGGGAAACTAGTGCAATTTTCCAATGAATTTATAACCACATGCTGTAGGAGGTATGAAATTCATGCTCACATGCCTTCGGTACACCGCTGTCGATATTAAATTCTTAATTTGCAATCATTAGCAACCCGTGAGCCAAGGCGCAAATTTAATACCCATATATTGTCGATATGGGTTTCTACACACGACTGGCTGCTCCTTCTGCTGCTCCTCCTGGGTAGCTGCTTTTGATTTTTAAATTGAAAATAATAATTTTGCGCACTCAATTTTCAGCGATTTGTCAAAACATTGTTTATTGTCCGACGCCAGAGCCGCCAAGTCGCCAGCCTCCAGTCTCCAGTTTTCAGATTTCAGTCTCTGTCTCAGTCTCCCTCTCTGTGTGCCTCCCTCTCAGTGTGCTACCCATTCTCATACTCGCAACCATCTCTAGATCATCCAAGTCGTTCTACTCGGCGGCGCACTTTAAGTTAATTGAAATATTTCAACGATTTTCGCCCCTACCGATGCTGCCTGTGGCTTCTACCTGCCTCATCCAGGTACTCCTTAGTCTGCATGCGGCTTGGATCAAAGACTCGGTTGTTTTTTTCTATATTTTTTAGATTTTGCATATTCGTTTTAATAGAATTCAATGCTCATTTCTATCGCATGCGATTTATTTGCTACGTATTTAAGTTCACGAATCTGCGATCAGACTGGCATCTATCTGTGCCTCCTTCTCACTCCTGATCCTCTGCTGGGTTCGAGTTCAATATTGATTTTTTATTGCCATTTGACCGCTAGGCGCCATATTGCCTGTAAATTGAGTGATTGCATTTTCTGCTGATGGCTCGCTAAATTGGCTGGAATATTGATATGGGAAAAGCAGTTTTAGTAGAAACTAAACAATTGATTATACTCGTACTCTCTTCAAGAGTATATTGGATTTGTGCAAAGTACAGGTAGAAGGAGGTAATTCGAGTGGCGGCTAACTATATCAAACTATCCTAAAAAGGCGCATTGAAATCGGAATATAAACAAGAAAACTAGAAGCGTTACAATATTGATAATTAAACGCAATATCACTAATGAGTGCAAGCGAGACAGAAACATACAAGCACATTTTCTCTGCTTGTGTGGCGACAGCGCTGCCCGCAGTCGCTGACTGCGCCGAATACACACATACATCCATATATGCATCAAATATTGTCATTCGTATGTGTATTCGCATACAGACAAACAGATGTATGTGTGATTCTGCTTAGATTGTTATTGTTTCAAAGTGATTTAATGCGAGTACTACTACTTGTTGCAAAATCTCTAGACCGATTTTAATAATTACATCGGGAAAAAATGCACAGAGTATTATACGGTCGGGCGTGCTCGACTGTACATTTATTTCTTGTTTTTGGTTTCCCAAAAGATTTCAACTATATTTATATCTTTGTTATCTCTTCATCAGTTAATTACGCTGTCCAAAAGCTGTTTTAAAAATATTTCACCTACCTTTAAGTTATAGTAAAGTCTTAAAATGCTTCTTAAACTGCTGTACTTGTTTTTGATCTTTCGCTTAAATCAAATAATCTTCACTCTCACTCAATGTCTCGCTGGAAAAATGATTAACTACCTTCGCTTATGCGAATGAATTCGCAGAAATGTCCTGCCACTTGGCCAAAGGCCTGCTGAGCACATTTCTGTGTAATCCTGTGAGCTTTGTTGGCTTATGTAACAAATTTTGGCTGTTTTGTTTCTGACAACCGCCCAGCGACGGCAGGACGGCAGGGACAGCAATCTTAGGCCAACTGTCGCACAGTGGGCCCCAAGTAATATTCTCCCCATCGTGTATCTGACCGAATCGGAGTGTATGACTGTCACATGCGTTTTGGCGTCCGGCTCCAAAGTTTATACAATGTGACGGCAAGAGGCAAAGGAAAGGGCCGCTCGGTGGCCAAACGCCCACAGGAAAGCAGAGCAGAGTGGAGCTCAACCGACTTAAATACACCCTGTGTCATGCAGAGCTTTCATCTCCTCGATTTGGCTTGCTACATACTTTAACTAAGCACATTGCACCCTCTTCCCAGCGTTCAAAAAACTTTCTGAGCTTCTCGCAGGCAGCGCGTAAATCTTTTGCATAATTCAGTGACTGCCGCTTCTACTGTACGTGGCCTAGCCATGCAGTACACACTTTAAGGCGGTTTCAAGTGGCGCACTTACGGAGAAAGTGGCACGCCTTGCCCCGTCCTTGCCTGCTTGTCACACCAATAGCCTGTCCAAGTCTGCTCAGCCTCCTTCTTGTCCATTCAGTCGTACGGCTTGAGACCCCGTGTCTGTGCTCATTCCACTGCGGAATCTGGAGATCAGAGTCCCCATGGCACGGCATCTAGAGCGTACATGCAAATCCAGCGCTGTCCTTCATTGGCACCCACCCTTGTACTCCTGCTCCTCTTCCTCCTTCGCTTCCTTCGCCCGTCTCCGTGTCTCGTTTTATAGTTAAACATGCCACCCATTTAATAATCATCCCTCCACGCATTCTACCCCAACCACATGTAAATGGTTTTTTCTGCTCTTCAGTGCTTCGTCTTCTTCTTCGCTTTCATTGTGGACTTTGCTACTTTCTCAGCTTCCGCTGGAACATATCCGGGACGTTTCTTATCCATTTCTGTTGTTGTTGTTGTGGCTGTTGTGCGTGTGCAGACTGTTGTTTTGTTGTGCCTCTTCCCTGTCCCAGGTCTGCTCTGGTCTCTTGTATTAACGAAGGTGAAGGATTTTTCAATTTCTTTTTTCTTTTACACCCCAGCCACCTCTACGCACTTTTATATTTCTTTGTTTTCCCTTTTTGGACACCGTGGATTGTAGTACACAAAGCTGCGACATAAATCTATTTCAACTGGCAGCACAAAAAGCAACAACTTGTCCCACTGTGCAAGCCTGCAATTCATCTTCATCTGCGTCACGCATTTTTATTTTATTTATAGCTCCAACTAATGTTAATTTTTATGGCATGTAAATATTAGGAAGAGTAAGGATAAGTATATAGAGACGAATTTACTTTGGATTAAATTATTTGCCAAGTTTTTAATTTAAGCAGACAGCATTTCCCACTTATTCTTACTCCAAAAAAACACAAGTCAATTTTAAAATATAATGAATATTGTGTCGAATTTACTAGACAGCCGTCAGCATTAGATCACATGGAGTCGAGGCTATTTATCCAACGATCTCACGTGCAATTTAACGAATTTGGTAAAACACTTACAAGCCAAACAGCAGAGATGCCAAAAAAATGAAATAGACAAAAAGGAAAAAAAATACACGACATTAAGTAGACAATAGACAAACATGGCCATAACTACGAAGCTGTAGCTCATGGAATTCAAAGCATGTAATTTCAACCAAGCACCAAGTGATTCCAACTACAACTACATCCCATTCTGTAACCACAACCACAACCACATCCACATCCCAGAGAAGTTGCGCGTGCGAGTTTGCAGTTCGCTGTTGCCGTTGATGGTATCGGACAGCAGGAATCGATGCCAGGCACGAAATGAGTCCCAGTCTAGGCTTAAATATAATAATATTTGTATGCGTTATAGCCACATACAAAGTTGTTGGAAAAGACACCGCAAGGAGAGGAAGTAGCACTCTTGGCAGCAGTTGCAGAAAGCCTTGTTAGCCAAGCGTTGCTGGCCAACTGGACCCTGGCTAAGCTTGTCTTGGCCAACAAGGCATTGAGTTGTGAATAAGTGAGTAAGTGACTAAGTGAGCGCTTGTTCCCCTTTTCCCCTTTCACCCCGCTGAGCTCGAAGGGTGCCGTAGGTCATTTGGCTTCTTAAATGCAATTGAACGGTGTTCGTGCGGC
This sequence comes from Drosophila dunni, assembly GCA_018152125.1. Taxonomy (NCBI): domain Eukaryota; kingdom Metazoa; phylum Arthropoda; class Insecta; order Diptera; family Drosophilidae; genus Drosophila; species Drosophila dunni. Next base: position 6,912,977 of record JAECXC010000339.1, on the reverse strand, counting down.
ATTTTGGGGCAACACTTTGCAAGTGATTCTTGTGGCTCCACTCGCGGTGAGTGCGCTGCTTCCTGAAATGTGTGGCACAGAGTTGCCAGATCAACAGAAAAACTGCCATTTAGCTTAAGATTTCAAACAGTTCTTAAAGAATTTAGTCAGAAGTAAATAATTTTTATTTAGTTATAAATCTATACAAGTGTTAAGCAAGTATTTACCTTTCAGCTTAGTCTGGCAGCCCCGTCTTTCAATTCCAGATTGATAATACGACAGCGCCGCAAAGAATTCTCAACAAATATCCACTAAATGGTTGAGCAGATGAGCGCCCAAAGCTTAAGCGCTGTCAATTTCATTGTTTTCCGGTGTCTAAATTGTAATCCTAACTCTGTTCCCCGCACTTCCTCCACTACTCCGATCTTCCTCCAGTTACTCAGGGATTGGCTTTCACTTTGGCAATCGCAGTGGCCATTGCGCTGTGTGAGAAACGATCGTTCTCCCCGCTCTGCTCCCTGATCCATGCCACATACGAGCTGGGAAGTTGGAGATTCGCGTTGGGTCCGCAGACTGTAGACTAAAGACTGGTCTACAGTTTGCCGTCTGCAGTGTCTGTTTCTGTTTCTGTCTTGTGTGTTCGCTGGTCGTTTGCGATTTGGTCGCGATTTGACGGCGAATTTGTTACACCCACAATTGTTGTGGCAGTCACCTTTTCGGCCTGGTAGTTTCTTGCCACTTGCGGCACTTTTGCACTTGAAATGAGATCGCCATGGATTGCCCAACGAGTCAGTGTCCGACTCCCTTCTGGCCACGTCTTAGAAATGATTTATTTGAGCACGCGCGTTCGCCAGTTCGCCAGTTCACCAGTTTACCAAAAAGGCCACACTCCCGAGCTGCTGGTTGTCTGAGTGTTTGGATGTTTAAATGTTTGGATGTCTGGCAAAGCGTTCCTTATCGCCAAGCAATTAATCCGTGTGATTGGTCATTTGACGCCCACATCCAGGGGAACTCCAAGCTTACAGCAACCACTGAAGTTGTGGTTCAAGAAATTTGGGGAATTTAGTAAGCTGCGAACGGTTTTGGCTGTGAGCTCTAGAACACTTTAAGATTAGTTTGGTATAAATGTATATATAATATAATTAAAAGCCACTAAATCGCAATACAAAGTCTATTGCACTTTTGTCAAATCACAGTCCGAAACAATCACCCATAACACAAACACAAATTAGAACAGTTAAACAAATTTGTTAATGCACTGCGAAAAAGCATTGACTTACAAGACCTGTCAAATTATTATTTTACTTATTAGACTTTGCGCTGCAAAATCAAAACCAAAACAGAATTTGACAAGTGTAAGCTCGCAGACGACACAACAACAAATTTGCATTGGGATGAGCTGCGCTGCAAAAAAAAAATGCACGCAGTTGTTGTTGCTGATCTCGAGCGAATGCAGATAAGAAAGAAAATAGAAAAAATTGTTTGTGTCATTTGCACTGGTATCTGCTGTAAGCAATGCTCGAGTGAGAGCGAGTGAGAGAGAGTGAGTGCATGCTGGAGTGAGAGCGCAAGCAACAACAACGGAGGGAGAAGAGAGTAGTGGAGTGAGTAACGCTGCTTTAAAGCGTGTTACACACATGATTATGATTATGTATTGGTGTTGGAGCTTACACACACTTGCAGAATAGAAACAATAAAACAACAATAAATTGAATAGAGGCTGAGACGGTGGCAGAGCAGCAGTAGCGACAGAGGGGAAGGGGGACGATGACAAACAGTTTGGACATTTATGAGCAGCATTTACTTGACCTTTGACTACCGGAATTTACGAAACGAATAAATTTTCTGAGTTTGGTGATGTAAATATGTAAGACTTTGCTAAGAAAGAAACTTTTTTAAAATTAGAACCACTTTGATTTCAAATCGTTAAGATTTATTTTCGTTTGTCATTCAGCAGTTTATAATTTTGGAAAAGAAAAAGGGAATTCTAGCAGACTGGTGTCCATCTTACTTCTTCTTCAAGAAGGAGCTGACGACAGCGGGTGCAGCATAGGTGGTGATGGGAGCAGTATAAGCAGGAGCTGTGTAGGTGGTCACAGGTGCAGCATAAGCGGGAGCAGCGTACACGGAGCGGGTGTAGGCGGGATAGGCAGCGGCAGAGTAAGTGGTCACTGGGGCAGCGGCAGCATAGGTGGTAACTGGAGCAGCTGCAGCATAAGTCGCCACACGGGCCACAGGAGCAGCCGCGGTGTAGGTGGTCACAGGGGCAGCGGCAGCATAAGTCGCCACACGGGCCACAGGAGCAGCCGCGGTGTAGGTGGTCACGGGAGCAGCAAAGGCAGGTGCTGCAGCGTAGGTGGTGACAGGTGAAGCCAGGAAACCAGCCTGGGCAACAGCCACACAGAGAGCCAAGCAGATGAGGAACTGAAATTGAAGCACAAAGATCAGTAACTGGTGTCCAAGGAAACTGTCAAGTCTCACACTTACTTGCATGTTGTTTATTGGGTTTGTTTTGTTGGTTTGTCAACGACTGATGCTGTTAGCCAATTAACGCAATGCTTTTATAGCCAAGTCAGCAGGCGGCTCAATTGCGTAGGCGATCAACGGACAGCGGACAGCAAGGGAACCTAAACAAGTTTTGCAGATTAAATTCCGAACTAGAACACAATGAGTTCATTTCAATTGAATAAATGCGGATGCTGTCACGGTACTTGACATTATCTCTGGCTTGGCTAATGATTGTCGAGTGTTTGGCAACGCAGGCGTATCAAATGGATTAGTTATTTTTATCACCATCGTCTTGTCAGACACAAATACTACTTAAGAGACGTAAAGTACGTCAAAAAAAGTGTAATTTCTATAATTTCTACTTTTTTTTACTTCTACTACTTTTTTAAAAATTTCTACTACTATTTTAATATTTTGAACTACTACTTTTTTAACTTTAACTACTTTTTGTTTAATACCTACTACTATTTGGAAAAATTTTGCTATTTCTACTACTATTTCATTAAACTTCCAGTTTCAGCTGTTTATGGAACTCGCCTTTTGCCACGCCTTCTATAACCTCTTACATTATTCACACAAACTCACTTTACCCGCACTGGGTACATATAGATTAGCCAAGCACTATATCAAGATCGTTTACAGTTCAGTTGATTGCACCAATCAAAAGTCGAGTTCTCTAGCTACAACTCCTCCTACTCCAACCCGTCCAACTCCTCCATTTTTCTCTGGTTTTCCCCCCCTTCAACAAGTGACATGTTGACATTTCACGCATTTGACAGTTTAGCAGAATCGCCGCAACAGAAACCGCTAACAAGGGCAAAAGGCAAACAGAAATCAACGGAGAAAGTCAGCATCAGCAGCAGGACAAAGAAAAACAGTTTTTCCAGTGGGTTTTCCACGACATTGCGAAAAATTCGCAAATCCCACGCACACGTCTGCCAAAAAAAAGGACAGTCAAGTGTGCACAGCTTTGGTTGGCTGCACACACACACACACACTTTTGCACACTTTCACCGCATGTCAACACGGAGTAGGAATAGCAGTGACATCCCCTTAGCATCCCTGGCACCCCTCTCGGTACTTCTCTGGGTAGCTACCCAACGACTACCCTCGCCCGCATTTCGCATTTTGCCAAAATGTTTTTATTGGAATTTTATTTTATTTCATTGGATTTTGATGGTTTCATTGTGTGTCCCAGACCCGTAATGGAGTCACTGGCTTCATCCCCTCCTCCACACCACTCCCACTCCCTTTCCTCCCCTGCTTCCCAATATCCCAAGCCAAACGATGCAAGCAAAATGCGTATGCAAATTTTGTCTTTCCTTTTGTGCCCCACCAGAAAAACCGCTAAGAAACTGCGCTAAACGGATTTTTGGCAATACTCAAGCGGGGTTGGTGTATAAACTGAGCTGTTGGGGGGGCGGGGTCATGTGGGTTGTTTAGGCAGTTTTTACGGTGTTGTTTGTTGTTCTGATAAACATAACATGAGCTACAGCTGCTGTGCCACACTTGCAACATTTGACAGTTACTGCTAATGAAGTCAATTGCTGTCATTTATCTTGTTGTTGTCGTTGATGTAAATGTTGTTGTTGTTGTGGGGCAGACCTCGGGGTGTTGGTTGTGGTGGGTGCGACACTACGATCCCCAACCACTAATAATTCGAACACGATTTTGTCTGAAACAGAATTTTATTCGCTTAACGATGAAAAAGAAGTTTTGTTCTATTTCCAACAACAACAACAATATGAGTAATTTTTTCAAACGGTAAACTTAAGAGATAAGAACTCTGCGTAAGCTTACCTTTATCTCAAAAAAAGAGCAAAACAAAAGCAACCAATGTAACAGAATCACTATCTAGTTATAATGAGTATGAGTATAAGTGCAAGCGTATGAGTGCAAGCGAGACAGAAACATACAACGAACGTTTTCGATGCTTGTGCAGTCGCAGGCCTCGCCGAATACACACATACATACAAGTATGCATCATATATTGTCATTCGTATGTGTATTCGCATACAGACAAACAGATTTATGTGTGATTCTGCTTAGATTGCTTTTGTTTCAAAGTGATTTAATGCGAGTGCTACGACTTATTGCAAAATCTCTAGACCGATTTTAATAATTAAATCGGGAAAAAATTGCACAGAGTATTATACGATCGGGCGTGCTCTACTGTACTTATCTTTCTTGTTTTCAAAAGATTTCTTAGTCGCTTCTTGCAAAAATGTATGATTTTACTATTTTCTGAAACATTTTTCTTCTACACACTTCCATTTATATATCTACATACCCGACTAATTGCTTTGGCATCAGAACTTTTGGTCTCCCATACAAGTTATTCGACCAATTTGCCATTTTGCAAGGTCAATTTTTTTGGAGCATTGCGAATAAAATGTGGCGCAAAGCGTGGCCACAGCATGCATGAAAGAATGCCTCATTTAAGTGCAACACGTTGCGGCTAGTTCGCAGGGGTAGTCAAGGGGTACAGTGGAGTGTGGAGCTTGGAGTTGGCCCAGTCGCATGTCTGGCATGCAGCAACAATTTGCAGGAAACGTGCAGCGGCCGTCTGTAAAGCGATTACTCTGCATAATGTTACCTGATCTAAATACTCCGACCTCAGCCGGGAATCGGACTCCAACTGGTAACTGGCAACACATGCCAGGCAACTCTACTCGTAACTGCCCCTACAGATATGTGTGGCATATGTCTCTGTCTCCGTAAATGTATCTGCATCTTTTATTTGGCTTTATATCTGTAGCTTTAGTTGTGGCACTCGCTGGCTTTCGTTGCGGCTAAAACAACGCAATTGCTCTTGATTATGCTTATATAGGCATCGAATTAATGTATCTGCTCGGTAATTTTTAATAGCTCGTGAAAATGCTGAGAACGTGACAAAAGAATTTAGACCAAGCTAACAAAATGGCTTGCGTAATAAGTGTATGAGGTGTTCTATGTACTCAAAAAGGAACTTAGAGGAACTACAACACTTATATATCTAAATAAATTTTATTTTTTATTCCACTAATAATTAAAGATTTAATTTTCTATGATTCTTACTGCTCCTTATTCTTCTACTGCTCCTTTCCCTTGACTTTAAGCAACTCCGCTTCAACCCTTCTTAAACACTTTGCAGCAATTCAGAGGTTATGAAATAATTACCGCTACAAATTACAACTTAATCAGGAATTGACCCACAACACGAAGGCGATTAAAGTAAAACTGAAAAACGTAGGGTGAGAAGGGGTAACGGTTGACAACTAAAGGTCACTCAATGTCCATGACGACTGCGAGTAGCACAAGGGTGGAACCGGGAGGGGTAAGACTAGTAGTAGGAGTAGGGGGTAGCAAACAAACGAACGAGCGACCGACTGACCGCACAAGCAAATGAAGGGGCAGCGGGTCGAAGGCAAAGGTCAGTTTCGGTTTCAGCCACAACAATCGTAATGGGTATAAAAAAGTCTGTACAAGGGTGTCGAATGACTCGCCTACAAAAAATACAAGAGCAGAAAGGGGTGAGTGCCGAGTGCCGAGCGCATAAAAAGTGGAAACGACGCCAGACCAAAGGCTACTCAAAGTTATTGTTGTTGTTGTTGTTGCTGTTAATCAATTAAAGGTTACCGATGCCGAGTCCAGTTCGAGTTGCAGACCGGTTTCGGTTGTTGGCTTATTAACAAGTTGACCCAGGTCGGAAGCACTCTCAGTTTGTGGCTAAGAAATCAGCAGGGCCATTAAATTAAGCATCCGGAAAGGCGGCAGCTCAGACAGCCAATTGTTTACTAAAAAAGAATAAGAGAAGAGAGAGAGAGAGAGAGAGAGAGAGAGAGAAAATAAACGGAAACACTCACTTTAAATATGAAATAGGAAAATAGCTGGAGAAAATAAGGGCAACAAAATGGCAGCAATAAAAATTGCGTTGTCCTGTGCAAAATATTTGCTAGAAATTTTTATTGCATTATTTTTGGCATTTGATTTTGAAGACTTGAGTTGCCGCTTCGCCTGGCAAAGACCCAGCTAATAATATGGCCCCAAGGACGCACTGGCAAGTGCCATGCCACGAATTGTTGAACATGCGCTGACTGCATCAAATGAAGGCACTTATAACTGGGTAATATTAAAACTGGAATAAGGGAATTTCTTCATATACAAAAGTTGCTTTAAATGGCATTTTTACTCTTCTATTATTACATATAAACTTAGTTGCACTGATCTCCTTTTTGATCCTTTCCTTATGCAATATTGGAGCGTGTCTAATTTTTGATTATTGTGTAATTTACATATTGAATTACTTGCATAAGAAAAACGAAGCAAACTCAGCACACCACATGATCATGATCATCAGCGAGAGCAATAAAAAACGAATCAAATTTCAGCTGACTTCTTCTCCCCTCCCATTGGAACACGGCAGGAGTGCAATTGGAGGTGATTGTGGTGCCAAGTGGAAGATGATGTTAGGACGCTTCCCACACCAATGAAAGCCAACACGATCCAGTCGAGGTACAAGCAGCAACAACAAGGTGATCATGTGGCGCTACAAGGGATGCTCCTCAAGCTCCGACTCGGACTCAGGCAGAACAGCGTAGCTTATGGTATTGGCCAAAAAAGCTGGCGAAATAAACGATTATCATCCATTATGAGCAGTTTCAGTTTTGTGGCTCCTCCACTGCTCATATATGCCTACTCTCGTATTCCTTTATAAAAATGTTTGTTTTAATACGTGACCGATAATACTGAGACCAAGTTCTAGACGGAGTGGAGCGGAGGAGCCAAAGGAGAACTGAACTCGGCTGAGCGCCGGCTGCTGATCCATAGAATGTGATACACACGCGATGCACAGCTCAAACTGAAACTGAACTGGCATTGTCTGCACTTATTATTGTTGTTCCTTATGTTGTTATACCCGGCAGAAGGAGGAGTTGGGGTATTTACCTTCTATATATGTATATCTTTATACCTTTATAACTAAAAACTTCTTATAATAGTTGAAATGACTCCACTCTTTTCCTGTAAAAACTTAACTAACGGGTATCTCTTAGTCGTTATTCCCTTACCGCCTCCTTTCTTGTCTTTTGCTGTTATTGCCATGGTTATTGTGGCTCTTGGCCAGATGATCTACATGAGGCAGCGGCTATTGCAAGTGCCCCATGAGGCAGGCGCTTGCAGAAGCAACACGTTGGGTTACAAAGTTCAATTGAGTTGACTCCTTCCCCATTCCCATTCCAAACGACTCCATACCACACCATTTCCTTGCCTGCATTTCAGTTCAGTTCAGTTCTGTTCACTTTAGCTCAGTTCATATGCATTTGCATTGGTCACGTTCTGGAGCGTGTAATATTTTTGCTTATCTTTCAACAAATATGTACAAATATGAATTTGAGTGCAGAGCCATTACAATTTGGTAGAAGAGGGGTTCAAAGAGGTTCAAAGGGGGCCAAGAAGCTGCGGCAAGAAGACCGTGTGTGAGCTATCAAATTGTTATGAGAAAGTTATAACAATTTAAATGTCCACAATTCGTGGGTATACAATTTAAGTACGAACTAAAAAACAATCCTTTCTCCCTATTCAAATAAGTCGCCAGAGTTATCCTCTTCAGCACCCATTCAATCCCTATACAAATTAATTGCCTTCGTAGGTTCATTGCAGTCCTAAAACTTAATTCTTACTCCAAGTTAAATCATTATTTTAATAACACCTGCATTCTCTGACTTTATTAGCCTTTAATGCTGAACTATTTACTAGATTCCACCCATCAAAACTCGAATTACACTGTCTTGCCTATATTCTAGGTTCTGCCTTTTCAGCTGTCGTAGGCTCATCAGAAGTCTCATTGTTGAAATGACACTCATAATAGTCCCCAGTCAGGGCCAGGGCCAGATTGTATGACAATCAGATAATAATACCTCTGAGATACACGCACAATTCCCTTTATAACCTGCGTTGACAGCAAGCGCATGCTGCCTATGTCCTCCCCGCTCCTCCTCCTTCCACCCCCTCTACCTTTGTGCCAAACTAAAGCCACGGATTCAACGAGTGCAAATTTATGCTGGGAAAATTTATGACACGCAACTTGTACACCCGCTAAACAGAACAGCAAACAAACAAGAACTTCACCCCATATCGCCTGGCAGCCAATAAACTAAACGCCAAACCCCCGACCCCTGACCCCCGGACATCTAACCCCTGATGCCCGACCCTCTGGACGGCCATTGTCGTGTGCCAAAATCGAAGAAAGCTTTTGCGAAAAATCGGCTTTACCCTAATTTAGTTTGGCTTTCACTTTCATAATTTTTTGGCAACGACTTTCACCCCAAGTGAGCAGTGCCAGTGTTGTGTAGCAACCCTTAGAGGAGTGAGTGAGGTTTTCATACTGGGTGTTCTATTTCACGTCATCGCTTTGATTGCAATTCAATTGCAAAATTGGCAAAAACATCAATTTCATGCCGCCGCAGAACAATCATCAAGTGCCGGCCCATTACGTAATCAGAGGCAGTGGGGTGTGTGTGTGTGTGTTTGGCACAACAAGTATTAGGTAAACATGTTGCCCATATCCTGCTCTCGGGCTCAACGAACCCCATAAAGGATACTTAACTCGACTTTACACAATCTGATTTTCGGCTTGCAATTTTCCAAATATACATTTCTCCAAAGGTTTGCCAATTTTCCGAGAACTGCCTCTCCCCCTGCCTCACTGTCTCACTGTCCCACTGTCTCCCTGTCGAGAGGGTGGTTTGTTGTGGTTGTAGCTGTTGATTTAGTGACGCGATTTGTGGGCTGCAATCCACCCATTGTTGTTTCGCAACCAGGAAATATTGATAAACGTTCCAATCCCGTCCAATCGCAAAAAATTTGCATTAGAATACTTCTGTTCGCTTTTTGGGATCAACAACAGCAACAACACTTCGGTAGGTGAAAGTAGCAGCAGAGGAAATGGAGGAAGCAGGGGTTTTAGTGAAAGGGATGCTCACTTAGTGCGAAGTTTAGACAATTAGTTGCTTGGCCCTGTTAACTACCACACAAATTGCTAAACAGGAGAAAGGTAATTGTTATTAGGTGACGTTTCATATTGTATCGATTTAACTATCGATAAGCGTTTAAGATACAGATTGAAATTGGATTTCGAATGATGATAGTTGGGGGGTACAATGAGGTCAGCAAATTAAAGGTAATTTTGGCATTTTATGGCTAAGTGATTAGGTTAAATACTGTAATTGGTAGTAGCAGAAAGTTGGATTAGGAATAAAACATAGCTCGCAAATAACAATTGAGTGTTTTTTTCTTAACGCTCAATCTCTGAGCAGAAGCGAAACAAATGAAAAAATTTGCTCCCACTCTGAGCAAGAGAGTTTTTTCTATTTTGCTTCGGTCTTCGCTTGAGTTCTTGCTGTTGAGTTCTTCGTGTTGAACTCTTTTAACGATTCTCTTTTCGGGAGTAATATAATTGTCGCTCGCGAGTTGAGACTCAGTGAGTGAGTGAATGACTGAATAAGTCAATTCAAAAAGTCTTGCAAACACTCTTTAGGATTTTTCGTAATAAATAATATTTACTTTATTTTTATTTTGCGTTTTTTTTGTTTATTTTTCTTAATGTAAGTAATAAGTCAAATCTATTTAATTTTTCTCCGATTATTCTTTTTTTTTCTAGCTTCAATCGAATACTTGATTAACAATAGAAAAAATATTTGTTTGTTGGTTTATTTAGTTTAGGATATAATTGTAAACTATCAACCTTACAATTTTTACAAGCACTAGCTTCTACGGCCATCGGCTTATACGATAACCACATACACAGCCTGGGATTCGAACCCGGATCCCCGTTGTTCAGTTGCCTTTATGACAGGGCCACTTAGACAAAATAGAAAAAATAAAAACAAAACTATATAAATGAATTCAATGAATATTTCTTCTTTATTTAGACTAATTGTTTAGCTTAATTAATAACAGTGAGTTTAAATTGTCTGCTCCTATTGATCTCCGGCGTTCACTCAGTATGAAATGCAGGGCTGAAAATGCCCGTTCTACTGACACGTCGCAATTTAATAAGCATCACTCGCCTAAAGACGTTTTGCTTCATTTCACTCATGCAAATACTCGCGGTCTAAGTGAGACGAAAAAGAAACGAAAAAAAACGATTGTTGTCCGAGCGCGTGTGAGACAAACGAAGAGATTACCGATACTCTGCTCGCGAGTATTCTTTTCATATACTCAGTAGAGAGACTTATTTGAAGACGTCGCAAAACACTCAATTGTTATTTGCGAGCTATGGAATAAAATATTATATTGGGGGAAAATTCAATTAAAAGTCTGTAGGATAAGTTAACAATACTTTGAAGGAGGCTATGAAACAGAGTTAAGTTTAACCTACACTCGGTTTTAATTAAGATTTAGTAAACAAGCCATAGACCACACATTCCCTATCAATCGTTTGACAACCTATAGCAATAACAACTCTGGCATTGGCTATTTTCCAACACTGCTGCGAATCCAATCAAGAAATACACATCTACAGGCTTTATTGGGTTGAAGAGCGCGGAGAAACTGTCAAAGCGACAGCCATTCAAATCGAGCGCACATTTGGTGGCACTCAACCACACACACCCACACACACACACACACACACACACTCACACAACAAAATCTGCCTGGGAGCCCAACAGCAGTTGGCTGCCATTAAATATTCAATTCAATTCCCCAGAATGGCAAAATTTTCCCACCTTCTCTCCTCTCCTTTCTCGCTTCTCTCTCGTTCTTCTGCTCTTCTTTCCGTTTCCATCGTGGGACTATTCGATTTGTATCCGAATGTCATTTTTTATTTCGCATCTTTGCATTTTATTTGTTACATTTGCGCTTATTGTTGCTGAGAATCCTTCGTTCGATACGTATTACGTACATACAAATATAAAAACTTGCTCTGCTCTTCAGATTTCGTCCTCTATATCCTTGGCAAAGTGTGAGCTAGTGTGTGTGTAAGAAAGAGAGACAGCGAGAATGCTGCCATTTGGATACGCAACTCCATTGACAATCCATGTCCATGTGTTCGAGGATGTACATTTGGGCCAGGATTGGGTTCTGGCCAATGGGAAACGTGCAAGCTGCCAGCGGATTTAGCCCACAATTTCTATTTTTTCTTGTTTCCTTCTGCATTTCTTTTCATTTCGTTTCGTTTGGTTTTTCTTTTGTCACTCATGCGATATCTCGAGTGTGTATATAAAGGAGCATGGGAAATTGGGGTAATGGGCGATGGGCGTTAGGTGGTGGGCGTGAGTTATCCTGTGGCTGCGGAGGCATCGGGCAAAACTTTTTCAATTGATTTTATGCTATTTTTCGTCTTCTCTTTATATCCGACTGGGCACGTAGTCTGCTGCTGCTTCTTATTCCTTTACTTCTGCTGGAAGGAGTTTGAGAAATTGGTTGAAATCAATTGGATTTGTGCGCGACTAAAGTTTGAGTGACAGCCACTGTGCAAGTGTTTGTGTGTTTGTGTGTGTTGCTCCCTCCCCTTATTCGTCAACATTTTCAATATACTTTCTGGAGGCAGTGTACAGTGGGTGTGGCAGATAGGCGCTATAGCTTATTGTTTTGCACTTCGAATGGCAGCAGCTTTGGGATTTGCATAATTTTATGTGAGTTCTGAGTCGGAAGAATAAAAAACTACTATGAAAATATGCTAGGCAACTAATTGACAGAATTGGCTATTTATGTAGAGATATGTTTTTTATAAAACAAATATATATTTATTTATTTGCTTGTTCAGTTCTAGTATTTTTTACTTTTACCATTATGTGGCTTCGATTTGATTACGAGTGCCACGCCTGCACTTACTTAGCTGTAAATCTTACACACGTGCCAATCAAATCAAAATCGAAAGACGCTCTTCGAGTGCTGCTTCTCCAACCCCATGGGCAGTCTACCCCACCCCAGTGCCCCTCTCCATGCTTCTCACGTGGCACAGCCTCACTTCAAACACAATAACAACAACGCGGAAAGTGGAGAGTTTAAGTAAAGAAAATATGCAAATCTGCCCCCCCCCCTTTCTCTCTCTTTCTCTCCTCCACTTTTTTAAAAACACTTGACACGTGACGATGGACTTAATGTATTTTACAATTTAAGTAAAAAAGATGGACATTTTCTTAATATTGGAAAATAATCAGCTGCGGAACAAAATGGTTTCGTAGCCAAAAGTTGACATTTTTCCCCACAGACTGCGGCTTAAAGTTTTGGTCAAAACTCTGTAACTGGCCCCAAGGAAATTGGTCATTATGTGCAACGTTGGCTGCCACCTACTCAAGTCTGGGACCGACTTTACGTGGCTTTTGGCCATTACAGCAACGTAACAAGCAAAAAAAAAAACGAACGCTGGAAAAACTTACGTTTTTTGCGCTGCTTAACACTGAAAATTCATTGTGCGAGGCAAAAAAAAAAGTATATAACAAAAAAAATAAGAAAAAAATGAAGGGAAAGCAAAAGGAAAAGCCATTGCCGTCCCGGCAAACTGTTGTTCAAAGTCAAGGCGAAATCTTAAAGTAATAAAGTAGCCGCCACGAGGTCAACGCTGCTCTGGGCGCGTGTGAATGACCTTAAAGTGACCTGCTTCTGCTTTGGTCACTTCCTTTTGGCTCCTTCCGCCTGCCGCCTGCCGCCTTTCGCCTCCTACTTGGCATGTCCAGCTGCTTGGCCTTGGCCAACAAAATTAAATTAGCCAACTTGCTTGACCATCTGCAAAGTTATCACTTTAAATTTAAACATTTCGGCAAGTTCTTTTGCCGTTTGTGCCGATGACAAAAAACCTTTATTTCATAGTCAAACAATCATTAAATTTGGAGTGTACTCTGTTCTCAGTTCCACTGTTTGTGCCTCCTTTGAGTGTTATATTCACTCTGCGTCCTCTCAACTGCACAAAATGCAGTTTCAAGTCTTTTTGTAGTAATTTAATACCTTTGCGGATGCTCTGGGACGCTGCAGAGTGCCTTTCTCACAAGGGTTTTACAACTCTTTGTGAATACTTGGCAAAAACTGTGGGACAAAGGAGTAGACTACTTCTCGGATCCTTTGAAAACTCGAAAGTTTGGTCAAATACAAAATAATTACTTGCCTGCTGTGTTTGACTGCTTCATAAATTTATGGGAGTATTTAATTATTATTACTGTTGACTCACTTTTAATTAAACATTTTAAAATGACGAAATAAAGAAATCAATCTCATGCAACGCTTACACATGGCGTATGCGTAATGTGCGACAACTCGTACGTCATATGCCCGTTTTCCCTATATGTAAAACATTGGGCCACTCCCTAATCCATTGGGGCAAACGCTTAATACATACCCTGTACATATACGTACATATGTGCTTGTGTGTGTATGCATTCTAACATACTGAGGCTCCGAATGCGAATATACGAATATGAACCCATTTCACTCATACGCATTTAAAATGAGTATATATAGTATATGAGAGTATATAGACTTTATGTGTACTGTGTGTGAGCGTGAGTGTGTGTGTGTGTGTGCTAAAATAAACCTAAACATGATGCAAAACATAGCAACAAACTCATTCGTTTTCTCATTCGTCGTTTCGTGGGTCTCGGCAACACATTAAGTCCAAAAACGAATGAATGAGAGTTAAAATGAGCCACACACATACACACACCGATACATACAACACACACACACACACATTGCAGCAAGTAAGCATAAGTACGCAACGAGTACAGCACACAGTGCATGAATAAATCACACGAAATGCGAACGAACCGAGCGAGGCACATTCACATTCACACTCCCACTTACACTCCTACTGCTATTCCCATTCCCATTTCCATTCCCATTCCTACTCCCTCTCACACTCATGCACGCTGCCTGCCATCCGCTCTCTTCATACACACATTCACTCTTTCACCAGCAACAGCACTCGCTGTCCCCTTCCAAGCCTAGGCACCCAATGCCTCCACAATATCGCACTCCCACAGCAGCGGCGATGACGATGCTTAAAAATCCCACAACAGGCAGCAGCAGCAAACAGTAAAAATACGAAGAAACGATGGAAAGGGAAGTGAAAGAGAGGAGTGTGAATGTGAGAGGGGACGGGCGGGTAGCGGGCTGTGACGGAGACAGCGCAAGACACGCAGACGACAAAAAAGGCGGAGTCTAAAAACTGGGGAGCACGAAATAACAACAACAACAGCAGCAGCAGCAGCAGACACGCAAAAGAAAATAATAAAAAGAAACAACAAAAAACATGTAAGACTCACACACACACATACAGAGCCATACATACATACATGCACACATTAAAAGCGCCAACGCCAACTCGTGTGCAGCAAAATAACAACAACAACAGCAGCAGCAACGACAGCGACACACACATACACATGAACTCTCATGCGCTACTCTTGTGTGTGTGTGTGTGAGTGGGGCTTACTCGCATCTCTCTCAGTTGGCGCTGGAACGAGAACGAGTGAGCACCAAAAAAAAGAGCGCTGTCTGAGTAAACGCCAGCGTCGCTGCCAGCGTCTCTGACGACGCTGACGTCGCGTGTATGATGGGTACTCGCAATCTCATTGCACACTCATACGTGGATGGAGCCGGTGCCTGATTCGCATTCGGATTCGTTTTACGCCCTCGCCCGGGTACACATATGTATATTGTTATATGCTGTACATATGCATGCACATACATACATGCGTACATGCATGTACATTTACTGAATTATTTCTGTATTTTTTTGTGTAGCTTGGGATTCGTCCCGACAAATGTTGGGTTTTAAGGCGGGTGTGGGTTTCCCGGGACCCAAAAAAGCCTGAGTAATTGCTTTAGATATTTGGAAAACAATTATATTTGTATATGATCACTGAATTAAGTCAATTAATAAAATAATCTGACGATATAGAAAATTTTAGAGAACTGTTAAAGGGTTTTAAATCCAATTAATATAGCGTATATTTATTCAGTAGATATGTGGTATTATATTGAATAAATAAAAATTTAAAAAGCAAAGAATATTATTAACACATAAGCAATTTTTAAATATGATATTTAGTATTGATTATCAAGTAATTTTATTTTACTTATAATAATCCATTTTTTATAGTGTCTAATAAAATATTAATACAATTATATAGTGGATTTGACAGCCTATAGTTACAAATAAAAAATTTTAAATTTTATTCCAAACGCAAAGCAGTTTTTGGGTTTCCATTTAGCTTTAGCTGCGAAAATTCCGAGTGAAAATCTGCATAGCAAATGCCTCTTAGCCTGCGAACAAATTTCGTAAATATAAAACGGAAATGTTTGCCTTTTCCCAACGTGGAGAGGAGAATTGAAACAAAAGAGGAACGAAAAGAAATGAAAATGAAAATAAAATAAATTAAAAATGCGACTTAATGCGCAAAAAGGAATACGCAAATCTCTGCATTTGTAAAAGGAAGCAAAATCCTAAACAAAATATGCCAACGGACGGAAGCGGAATGGGGATTTAAGACTACCAAATAGCAACTACCAAAACCGAATCCATTCCCGAATCCGCTGCTTTCCCTAGAGCCTAAGCTTCCAATGGACAAATGACTGGAAAGCTCGTCCAACTGACGACGCTCTGTCTGTGCAAGAAAGCGCTCAGTGCGCTAGTATTGGTGCAGCCAGAGAGACAGCGCAGTCGTGGGCTTGAGTGAGAGAGCGTGAGAGTGAGAGAGTAGAAACAGTTGGCGAGTGAACTTTGAGTGCTTTTTAGTGTCGCTCTCTCGACAAAGTTTGTTTTGTTTTTATTTGTGTGTAGCTCTTATGTATTCATATCTGACCAGCGCTACTGCGAGACATGGGAATAGGATGCATATATAGTGAAAGGGTTAAAAACCTGTGATCTTTTTTCACTCCCCCTCCACAACCATCCCACTGTCCTAACGTCTCTAATAGTGGAACTTTTCTCGTATAAATTATTGATTAATGCTGACTGGAGTGTCGCTTTCTTTGTCTCGACTTGGACATAGAAAATAGTTTATTTAATGCGCGTAGACAGACTTTAAGGCAGCACTTTCTTGACAATATTTGACTTTAAGTTACTTAAATATTCTTATTTAGGAATATTTGTTTATGTTTTTGAACAGCCAAGTTTGTTTCATCTTTCGCTGTTGGCACAAAAAACAAGCAAATATTTGTAGGTAAGAAGTCTAAGATACTTATCGTTAGAGTATGAAATCTGCTTAACGGTGCTCTTCATAAGTTGTAATGAAAAGCCCTCAGGCATTAAGATGGGTCCTGGAAAAAAA
This sequence comes from Drosophila dunni, assembly GCA_018152125.1. Taxonomy (NCBI): domain Eukaryota; kingdom Metazoa; phylum Arthropoda; class Insecta; order Diptera; family Drosophilidae; genus Drosophila; species Drosophila dunni. The sequence goes on along the minus strand of JAECXC010000339.1, from coordinate 6,896,238 downwards.
AGCTCATTATACCGGGTATTGGCAACCCTTTTCCAAGGGAAAATTTATTTAAAGACATTTTGATGGAACTCATTACACCTGCGCCGACCGAGCACTTAACCCCCAACTTCTTTGGAGCCCTTCGCTGATTATCTTCAGCCCTGGTAACTGCTCATTTTGGCCTCTGATTGATTCGCAGTGATTTTTCATACGAATCAATGGCTACTCAGTTTCCTGCCTGAATCTGAAATTCACTGAAACCTAATTGATAATTTTAGTACTACTGTAAGGAGTACGGAGTACGGCTCTTATCGGCATCATCATCATCATCTTGACATTCCTGTCGCTACACCTTTTCCCCCACTCCACTCAAACTTTAAATGTGCGACGCGAATCAATCAGTTTGGCATTTGGGCAAATTAATTTCTCACATTTTTCTCTGCCTCCATCAAAACAACGAGCGGAAAACAGAAAGTGAAAACCCACTCAGCCCTCAGCCCCTTAACCCCTCAACCCTTTCCCTCCCACTCACTGCCCAGGTAGGTGTTAGGTACACTGCAGAATTCAATAGATTAGTTTCGGTAACTGCCCTTTATTGTAGTCAAAATTCAATTAAATGATTAAAGTGTCCCAAAAAGTTTTCACAGTTTTCAGAGTTTTCTCAGTTTTAGTCTTGTTATGGATGACTCGTTATTAGCTGGCTAATTATGTATAATTTCGATACTTAATTAATCTAATGAATCAACTGTCAGTCGATTATGCAATATGCAGTGAAGTAGGCAAATCAATCAAAATACATATCAACTATTTATACACTTGTTTTGTCCCTTTTTGGTATGAAGTAATAAGTTTTCATTCAGTTACAAATTGCTGTCTTTACCAGCTCACTTACATAATAGTCCATATCATACCAGAATGAGTAATATCTCAACAGCGACGGCTACAATAAACGTGCCGACGATTGATCATTTAGCCAAAAAGGCCACATCGAGTTAGCCATGTCCAAAAAGATTTCCAACACTACATTGCAGCCACAATAGTTTTTCTTTAGTTTTGTGAATTTCTCGCCTTTTTTCTTGGCTTCTAGGCATTGGCAACGAGGTGTCTGTAGGTGCTAGAGGTGTCTCGGGTGTTTGAGGTGTTTTCGTAGCCTCCACAGCAATTTGTTGCCTTCACCCTATTTTTATTTGCTTCTTTGCTTGGATTTGCTGGCTGGCCAAATATTTAATTTATGACTTTGTCGATATTTTCGACTCGCTATTAGCTCAAATGTTCGTGTGCCATTCATTGGGGCGCTACAAAAACTGGACATAGGCGAATTTATAGAAAAAGCTAGAAAAGGAGGTTACTGAAAATTTAAAATAAATATGAAAAATAATGTACTATAAGTTAGAAGTTTAATAAAAATAAAAAATAACTATGAGATAATTTTTATTAATTAGTTTATGCACTAAGTTCAAGTTCTAAAATAGTAATTTCATCCAAAATTTATAAATTAAATTATAGTAATATATAAAGTCTTTATATTTAAAAAATTCCAACTCATTCTTCTATAAAATATTTCCAGGCTTACCTACAGGGTCTTTCCGGCCGTCTAGGTTCGACCGCTGCTTTCAGACTGCTCCATTTTGGTAGTGCTAATTTACTAATGAGACTCTGATTTGTGTTGGCATATTGGAACTGCTTGTATATATCTTGTTGGCAGTAAACCAAAATACCATCAATGTCTGTCACTGGAGAAACAGCGAAACGAAAGGGAATACTTTCGATGACTATGATTTATTTGGTAAGACATTTGATTTGGCCAGTTAGTCAGAGAGTTTTGAACCAGCTCAAACATTTACTTAGGGCCCAAACGCCAGACTCAAACTTTGGCTTAAACTGGAACTGCAGAGAGTACAAATGAGTGCAGACAGAAGCGGGACTCAATATTGGAATGGAGGATTGGGGACTAAATTGGGAATGGGGGAGCAGGCTGTGAGGAGTTTGCGAAATCGATGTACCAGTTGGACATCTTCGACGTCGTTAGCCCAGCTCTCGATTCGTTTTTCTTGCCGTTGTTGTTGTTGTCTTGGGAAATCTTGTCCAGACCTGGCAAATTTAGCTGTAAAATGTCATTTCGTGCAGACAAGTTAACAAGCCAAATAATAATGTTGACGGTTTGCATGGACCTGGCTACAAATTCCAGTTGGTTTTTTGGCCAACTAACTAGTTTAGTGGGTCAATCTGATTAGTACAGGGCATTCGATGTTGGTTCGCCACAATAAATTATCGCCAAAGATTATGAGCTTGCAATTCCATCTTCCATCTGGCATCAGATCTGAACTGAATTGATCCAATGAACTTTCTGTTGACATTTGCATTTGGCGTCTAATTACCTTTTGGTGGCTAAAGTTCAGACTGATCCGCAATTGATAGATCAATGGCTAACACGCCATGTAACCAATATCTTGGCCAACAAACAAATTCAACAATAATAATAACAAGTTGATCAACAAGCGATTCATTTTCACGCTCCGTTCACACACTGAGCAAACAAAATTTCTCACAAACTACAAGAAGAAGAAGGGAAGGAGGAGAAAGAAGGAGAAGAAGGAGGGAAAGAAGATACAACAAAGTATTGCCCCCAATTGCAATAAGTACAAAAGGCGCATATTATAATAGAAACATTATAAGATCAGACAAACTGAACTGAACTGAACTACAATTCGTCAATTGTATTCAAATTCATGCAAATGGGCAACAATCTTCAACTCTGATTCCGACTTTGTATCTACCAAACTCTGGCAAGTCTTAGCCATGTCTTAGGTGGGGACAGGGGGCGTTGTAGGGGGCTGGGGCGTGGCGTGGCGGTAATGCGCCATGAAATTGATCTTCACACTTGAAACAATTTGAAAGCGCTCACAGCTCACATGCTGTGCCCCAAAACTCAACCTTTCGCGGCCCTAGCAAAAGATGCACAGATACAGCTACAGATACATTTATGTGTAGCTGCAGATACAAATAGGTTTAAGGTTCATTTAAGGCTCTAGGGGAGCTTCGTGCTCAGTTTGTTTTTCACTAGATGCCTGATGGTTGATCCGATGCTTGATCTTGATCTTGATCTCTTACCATCTCGCTCTCTTGGCCAAACTGTTTGCTGTGATCTATTAAACTCTGCTCCGATCTGATCGCATATGTTTGATGTAAGTGTTGTTGTTGTTGCTGTGGCCGCTGAGTCGCTAATCACGCGTGCAACATGCCGCTAAAACAAAGATACAAAAGACCGCAATTACTTTGAACCATTTGCTCTTTGAATTGCCATTTGTTGGTCTGAAGTGCTCCAGAAATGTGTGTCAGCCCCGTTGTTATATAAGTGCAAAACTCTCTCTTTAGTGGGGGACTGAGACTATCTTTTGTTTAAACTATTTCTTTTATAATAAATTTGTTTAAGATCCTATATAAGAAAACTATCTTAGAAGAGATAAAGCGTAGTAATAATTAATTTATTATGTAGAATGCTATTGGAAGTAAAATAATTGAAAATCTATTAATTATTATAAATTTTATTTATATACACAAGTTTTTAGGAAACTTTAAGATTTTTTTAAATAAAATTAAATTTAGATTTACATATAATTTGATAGAGTTAAGCCCATAAGCCGCATACTTTCCGAGGATGTTTTGATGTAGATTAAATCAAACTCTTCATATATTTTTGATGTAAAATTCAAGTATCTTAAACTTACCTAGTTTAATTCAAACAAGTGACAAATTAAAGCAGCTAAAATTGTTAACAAATTGTTAAGCTCTTAAGCTGATAGCACAGTAGAGGCATATCAGATAGACTGGATACTTGGTAGGTATGCACTCCATGACCGCTTTCAATGTGCGTCACGAAGCGGCGATCACATGGGAGATGCTAGCTGCGCGTTGCAAGTTGCAAGTTGCGCGTTGCACCTTCCACATTTGTTACGTGCAGCGTGGCTGATGACGATGCTGATTTGGATCTGGTTGGTGGAGTTCTGTACTGATCTTGATTTCGATTTCGACGACATGCATTGTAGCTGTTGTTGCTGTTGTTGCTGCTGCCGACGACGCCCCGTTGCTGCAGCTGCAGCTTCAACTCTGAACTTGCAACCAATTCAAGCGCCAAATTTGAATGCCCCACCACGATGCTGGAGATGAGACTGGGAATAAGGATGATCTAGTCGAGCCAAAGGAAACGTGTTGTTGTTGCTGTTGTTTCAGTTGTTGTTGTTGCTGTTGTTGCTGTTGCTGTTGTTGCTGTTGTGTATGCGATCGGTTCACTTCTAGTTGCAGTCAGTTTAAGTCCAAGGCGAGGCAGCCTCTTTGTACCATTTTTCTTTTTGTATGACACGACAAACACAAACATGATCTCGTTGCAGTTGTTGTTGCAGTTGTTGTTGTTGTTGCTGTTGCTGTTGCTGGCGTGCCTGTTAGTAGATCACTCGCTTTGTGTGGCTTTATCAGCTCGACAAGCGCAACATTTATTGCTGCAGGAGTTAAAAAGGAGTTGAGCAGCGTTTAGTCGTAGCTGCAACTCCACCTACACCCTGGACACGCTCCCCTTCTCCCACCTCCCTCTTGTACACCCCTCTCCTAGGTGCCTCTAACTAAACTGTGGCCCTCTTGACCATGTGATCACGATTTATTTGGCTGACTTGTTGTTGCTGCTTGTATCTAAATATACCGCGTGTTGCTGCTGCTGCTGCCGCGGAAGCAACTGCAATTGCAACTGCAACAGTTGCTGTTGTTATTGCCGCAGTTGCTGCTGTGTCGCTTTGAGACTTTTCTCTCTTTCTCTCGTGATGCCCTTTTTTAAACAGCTTTGATCGCATTTCTGACTGCTGATATCATTTGGTAGCAGTATGTTTAAATATTGTCGATAAGTAAAGAAACCGAATTTTATTAAAAAGGTTTAAAGATACTTTAAAATTAAATTTAAACCTAAATTTCTTATAGTAACAATTTAGTTATTCAAATAAAACTGCCTTAAATGTTGCTGTAAATTTGTTAGTTTTTAATCTGCTTAATTTTCAGCTAGGTATGTAAATTATATCATCCCCAAAAATGGCCCTGAGTTTCCCGAGGAATAATAAGATCACACATTATCGAATTACCAATTCAATTGTTTGTTTATGCAGTGAACTAAAGTCGGTTAATATATAGTTTCAAGTGTCTAAACTTAATACTAACCTTGCTAATGAGAAACAAATATTGTGCAACCTTTGCGCTTCATTGCTCCCCCAACTCAGTGCCAATTAGCATAGAGAACCTTCGGCAGAATCTTTGTTTTTTAGTCGAATCATAGTCAATAATTAAGTCAGTATATCAACTGACTGAAATCCGTTAATAACTGTTGCACTGCTGAGCAATGATCCAATCAGAAAGAAAGAGAGAATTAACCGCTAGCCGAAAAACCAGTTTCACTTTGTTGTTGTTGTTGTTACTGCTGATCGTTGTTGGCAGCAAATGTCGGTTATAATAATTTCTGACCAATTAGAATGTAAACTAATTGCTCAAGCCGCCAACTGGAAGAACGCCATCCAATTAGTCAGACCGGCACAAGAGAGAGAGAACCGAAACGAACCAAAACGAAACGAAACTCACATGTGCCAACTGGCCAAACCAGCTTGAAATCTAGCTTGAGTCCCGCTAACCAACCAGCGAGCGCGAAAAGCACTCAAAAGACTCGAAAGCTCGGCTTGAGCAACGAACTGCAGAGCACTCAACTCAGACAAAAATTCAGTTGCTGGACAAACGCGAAGCGAAGCAGACGCGCAGGCGCAACAGTCGAATGAGAATCCAATTGGAGTTCCAACAGGAATATCGTGTAGCGTAGCGTGTAACGTAACGTAGCGTAACGTTTAGCGTATCGTGCATGCGTCGGTAAATGTCTGAGTGAAACAAACACTATTCAAGCGGTTAATAAATAAATAAATTAAATATAATAATTAAATATATAATAAATTTATCAAGCGGAATTCAAGTTCAACTGGAAGCGATTAGCAGCTCGTAAAGTGCACTAAAAAAATTACAAAAAAAAATGTAAAAAACTCACGCGAAATATATGCAAATTTGCCAATTTGATTATTACATTAAATTTGAATTCAATCAAAATCCGAATGCAAATGAATCACATTGTTTTGATGCATTAATTAGTAAATAACTTTTTAATGTAATTAAACAGATTCCTAGAAATTACAAAAAAATCAAACAAAAATTAAAACTTGTGTGTCTTTGTGAGGGTCGCGCATGCAAAGTTCCAAAAAATTAACATAAATTCTCACATAAGCTAATCGAGTCATATTTAATTAAGTTTTAAATATTTCTTAATTGAATTTTAATTGGCAAGCAGCAAATAAACAAATAAACAAATTTAAACAAAAGCCTCCCGCATCGATTTTCCCTTCGCTGTCTGCAGTTTTCCCCCCTCCAATTGTTCATGCAACTTTAAGTTGAAGGTAAGTTCAATTAGTTTAGGCCCACTGTTTAAGAAGTCGCCGGGTGGCCTATGACTTGTGGCATGTGGCATGTCGCAGGTGGCAGTTGGCATTGCACTTGGAGGAACAGCTCTTAAAATATGCACAGCACGCAATCCGGCGCACAGTTGTCTCTACGTAGCATAATCATCACATTGGCTGATTTCACTTTTCAAGAACTATAGTTTTGATTATTGTCAAGGTTGATACCAAGCACACAGGCAGCTTTAAGCAAGCAGACTAGACGGTATAGTAAATTTACTAAGTATTAGTAGCATAAAATCGAAGTGAAATAGATTAAATTAGCTAAGTAACTGTCTAGCAAGTCTCAGTGTATTAATTTTATTTTATAGGTTTTTTTGATGCACTTCTACAATTTTCAGCTATAAAATTCCATAAACATTTCAACAAGTTTTTTTTGGTGTAAATCAGAAATGTTTTCCAAAAACCAAACCGGTTGAAGGAAGCTTTTTTTAGTGGTAGTTGTAAATGCCGTACTGCCAGTGGAGAGCGTAAGAGCCAAGTTTAGTTAGTTAGAGCGGATTGTAGCGACAGATATGTGTTTGAAAACACAACTGAACAACTGAACAATACAAGAGCATAAAAAACCAAAGCGTGGCTGCTGTGTCCGCAGGGAATTGCCAACAATTACTAATAACAAAAAACAAAAACAAAAACAAAAGCAACAAAGGCTAAAAGCAACAACTAAGAGTGCCAGCCACAAATGAAACCGATACAAAAGTCTGTAGTCAGAAAAAAAGGTTATCAAACTGAACAAATCAAAACAAATGAAGCAATAAAAGCGACGTTCTCTCTCTCACTGTGTTTTGATATTTTTTGCCCCAAGGATATGCAAAAGGATATGACAGCATGTTGATAGTTTGGGTTTGGCATTCGAGTATTATTTGAATATTCAACTGCGGCCACTTGAACACAATTTGTAGTCATGGCAGAGCACTCTTTAGAGGCAGAAACACAAGCACAGTAGCCAACTTACCCTGAAGATGGACCTGGAGAAGCAAGCAGATACAGATACAGATACGTATAGAGATACAAGTAGGAGGCGGCAGCTTGTCCAAGGGGTGTGCATAAATTGAACTGCAAAAGAAATCGAAAATTGTGATTGACTTTCGCTGGGAAACTTATTTATGCACTTAAAGTCGAATTAAAAATATTTTAAATTAAATTTAGTTTAGTTTAAGTGCTGATAACAGTCAGTAAATTAAATTTAAATCATTTCCAAGTCAAACAAACATTTACAGCTCCCATTTAATCGATTTGTCGATTTTGTTGGTATATCTAATCATTCCACTCTTGACCAGCTTCTGTTCTACGGCCTCATTAAAAGCCGCACGCCAGCAGTCGATGCCAATCGAGATTTGGTAATCTTAAACCAAAGTCCGACAAACCCAAAACAACATTTGCCAACAATCAGTCAATCACGAGTTTCAGACACGAACCGTATACTTAATCGCAGATCTCGCCTAATTTTGATGATTATCCGGCGCTTCCGAAACGGTAGGAGCAGGAGTAGGAGTGGGAGTAGGAGTAGCACTTTCTAGCCACACCCACTCAAAGGCCAAGGGACTGACCTAATTTGTATCATGTAGAGGATTAGGCGATCCCTCGCTTGTGGTAGCTAATAACAACAAACTGCGCTCTCCTCTCCCGCTCTATCGCTCTCCCTCCCTCCCTCTCTATTCCTCCCTAGCTGAGACGCGACGCGACGAGACGATTTTAATCTTAACTTTTTGCTGGCAAAGGATTTCTGCTAATGTTTATTTGATTTCGCTTTTGTCTGAGCTGAGAGTCTGAGTCTGCAACGGCGTCTGTATGTGTCCAGTGTATGGTTAATCCTGGCGCTAGGATAATCCGCCATTTAGACAAGGCTCAGTCACAAGTCTAGACAATGCCGTAGCGTCAGGCATCGCGATAAGACTTCTGGCCAAATGAACTATTTATGATCTTCATTCAGCACTTGATCGTTGTAATTATGATGTAATAAAGGCTCGATTTGTTAAGTTATGAGCATAAAAAATGGTACTACACTTAAAAAAAGAGTTCTGATTTTAAATTTGAACTTAAGACTATACAACTAAGAATAAGTTATCGGGAAATTAGTATTCTCATTGAGGGCCCACTTGAGCCCACTTACTTTTGCCAGTGTACATATGGTAAACATATCCCTGGGGCTACTAATTCTGGGTCAGCAAAGCCCTCCCACAACGAACAATGGAGCACCATCCCAGGCCGCGACTCAATTGCGCCGGCGCCACTTTTGGCAAGTCTGTGGCGCCGCAGTCTCAGCTCAAGTCTCAATCGCAGTAGCCACATGGTGTGGATGTGGATGCAACCTCGACTGCGTCTCTAATAGAATCCGTTGCCTGTGGCAGGCAGCTGAACAGCTGCATAGAAAGAAAATCAATAATATTGCGATGATGGCAAACAATAAAGCCATTTGTTGGCTATAAATAAATACTATTATACATATTTATTTATTTATTTAATATTTTAATTCATTTTGCATACATCAGTGATTTGCATAGATCTTCTTTGTTTGCCATCGATTGTCTGGCTCGACAACAACTCAATGAAGTGTCCATTGTCTTGGACGCAGGCGGGGACGCAGATGGGGACACGTGTTGGGACTGGCTCTTTGTGGCAGGCCTCACATGTGTGAGCTCTTTGGGCTGTGGCCACAATAGCGACTGGGTGTGGCGCCCCTCGCTTTAGCCTTGGCATCAATATGGCAATCGCCTTGGCCATAAGCTAAAAATTGGCAGCATTTGGCATTTGAGTTTAGCATAAATATAGTTATTAGTTATTAGCTTAAAGTGTAGTTTCATTTAAGTCCTCAACTTATATTTTACTTTCAAACAGTTTGAGCTACAATTTATATATTTTCTCAAGTTTCTGGGTATAAACGAAAACTTGTCAAAGTTCTGCTCAAATTTTAATTACATTTTCCAACTGCCAACAAATCTCAATTAAAAGTTTGACACAAATTTCCAATTAGCTGAATAGGATTTTCTGCACTTCAATTTGCTTAAGATTAATTATATAGAAATATATATATTTTATCAGTAATAAATCTGTACATCGTTTAAAAATACTATCAGTAAAATCATATTTACTGGCACAATACGAAGAGTTGAACCTGAGAAGCGCTGGAAACTGTTTAAAAACAATTACTGACCATTGTCCGAAAAACTAACTGTGCAGGTGAAAAATACACACACCCACACACGTACACATATTTTATCTCACTATGATAATAAAAGAAACAGAAATCGTCAACGGAGACATTGCAATAATCGTATAACAGTAGCTGGGCCTTAATGGGAATAGAAAAGATGGCTAAGAAAGGGAGAAAGAGAGAAAAGCAGAAAGGAAATGGCCAAGCTGATATGGGCCTATTCAGCCCTCACTCTCCATCGAGTAACTCGAGTCTTGGTCACCCGAGGCGCCACCGATAATATCAGAGTTAAGGTGATTCCCAGTGCATATTATGACAAAAGATAAACATCGCTTAAAGCAGCAGACGAAGCAGAGGCGCAACAAAGTAGACAAAAAGAAAACGTGTATAAAAGTAAGAGAAACACAAGAATAACTCAAAGTCGAGTGACCAGCAACGCTTAAATTTTACTAAAAAAAAAAAGGAAATACAAAAAAAGAAAATACAAAAAAAGAAAATTGTTTTTGCGTCAGCCGCCAAGAAAGAAGAAGAAAAGTGCTAGAGAGTAATAAGAACAACTTTCGGACAATAAAGGTTAAGTTAGGAAAGTTGTTGGCCAGGGTCCGACGCGTCGGACACTCGGACAGTTGGCCAACGACCGCGCGAATCGATTTTTATCTTTGGAGAACCTAGTGGGAGCACACCTTTAATCGGGGAGAGGCAACGAGCGGGCAACGAGCGGCACAATGCTCAGCTACGTGCGAAACTTAATGAGGCAATGAAACAAGTCACGGCCTGGTCAACTTTCTTAAAGCAGCCGAGGTGGTAGCAGTGGTAGCAACGCCTTGAGATACCCCAAAAAGAAACAAAAAATATTTAAATTAGCTCCGACAGCAGTTTTGTCCAAATTGTATGCTCATGTGCCTCTATATAACTAGACATGTCCACATGCCAGCGTAGATTTACCAAAAAAATCAAGACAACAAAAAAGCTGAAAAAAATAACTGAAATTATAATTTAAGCGTGTGAAAAACGCATTGAATTGTGTGAAAAAAATAAAAAGATTTTTCTTTTGTATGTAATTGTTGAATGTGTTCACATTTGAGCAGCGGGCGGGAAGACTTGTGGGAGTTTTTTGGATGAGCATGTAGTTAGGGATTCATGTGGTCTAACTGTATAAGTAATGATCGGTTGTACTATCTAGCTACTCTCTTTTTTACTACTTACACCGCGTGCATAAATGTGTGTGAATGTCCAATGGGAACCTACATCATTTGTATCTGAAGCTTCTCAGATATAGTGCACAATAGACTGGAGCATGTCAAAAAGTGCCGTTTGCCGGTTAACTAGAAATCTGGGTTTCTTTGGGAGTTCTTTTTGGGGATTTTGGATTAAGAAATGAATAGAAAATATCAAGAAGAAGTCTCCATAAGTATAACTCACCCACAATATTGCAGGTTATCTTCTCAATCCTTTCGGGATTCACTTAATAAGTGCTATGCACACCAATAAACCAAGGTGACACCTTAATGTGTATCAAACACACACACACACACACACACACACACTCACACTGCCGTGTCTGCCTTGGTAACACCTTCATAAACTCTCATGCAACTCAAGCATATTGCGTATACGCCCAGTTGCCGCGTTGACAACATCCTAAGCGACGTTTCGTGCATGTTAGCTGTATATACATACATATATATAAAAGTATATATCTTTCGAGATATATATACATAGAGAGAAACAATGACATGGCAAACAACGTAGGCACTGGGAGTGCTCGAGTGTCTCAGGGAAGGGCTTAAAAGGTGCTCCCCCAATGGGGGAGCGGCGAGTTGGCAACGTATGAATGCGCGCATAACTCTTATATGAGCTCGTTGGGTATATAACGGCACACACACCCGCACACACACACATACCCGCACACACACACAGATACTTACGTAAGCATATAAAGCTCGGAAAACTCAGCAACAGCAGCGCTGGCAGCAACGACAAACTTTTCGCGTGGGTGGAAAACAAGAAGCAAAAACAAGAAAAAAGGAAAATCAACATCAACTCGTGGAAAAACTTTGGCACACACGCGCGAACGAGATAGATGACGACAGCAGAGACGACGAACCACGACAGCACAGGCATGGAAGGAGGTAAACGGGTGTGTGTGTGTGTGTGTGTGTGTGTGTGTGTGCTGCGCAGTAACTGAAAATGTTTGGAAAAATGTGTAGGAAAATGCGTAGGGTGTGAGTAGAGAGAGACACAGACCAAAGACACCCAAAACCCTCCCACTACTTGGGGTCCAAAGAAAAACACTTGTGGTGCCGGGCAACAACTGTGGGCAAAGGGGGAAATCGAGGGGGTTATCCCAGAGCAGCACACAAAGTTTTCAAGCAGCGTGCGCGCATTTTTAGGGACTGTGTGTAGGCACTTTTCAGGACTTTCACTTTTTGCCTTGTGGGGGAGAGGACAGCGTTGACTGCCGAATTCTAATGAGTTCCCAAAGGGAGGAGCACTGGTCCAGGGAGGGATGTGCCAGTGAAACGTACATTATTTGGTCGGCACAGGAAGTTTGTTTTCCGGACAGTCCATTAGGCGACTGATTATGGAGGGTGGAGAGAGAGGCAGGAGTCCAGCAGCCGCATTAAAGTTAAATTTAGAATTGAAAATAAAGGCAGATAATATTTTTATTATTTTTCAATAACCCTTGGAGGTATGTACTAAAGGTAGGGCCCTCCTTACTCCCTTAGTACTTCCCTCATTTCTGCTGCCTCTATTCCTACTAGTCAGCTTTGAACCATTCGTTTTGGCCTGTCTTTATTCAAGGAATTGCAATTACTCTCTGTCTGCTTTCCATGGCGAAATATATATCTCGTATATGTTAGGACCTGATGGCTGGAGTTTTAGCTTAGGGAATGTCAAGTTAAGCAGCAAATGCTAGACAGTTGGCATCCCCAGGAATTCTATTGCTTTTTGCTTACACTTTTCATTCATTAATATTGTTGCCAAAGCATTTTTCGTTCATTTTTCTATGCCACTTGGCCGCAGGAGTCCTGCTCCACTCCCAGCCAGAATGGGTAGCAATGCTGTGGCTCAAAAGCCCCAAGCTTCGTAGCAGCTGCTGTCCCGTATTATCCTGGACAAAACGTCAACTGGCCGTTGCCATGGCCAACTCGAGTGCCTGTCATGTCCTTATTCCTTGTTGTCTTAAGTTGAAATTTGAGCTCAAAAGACAATAGCTGCGTTTTTTCCTCCTCCTCCTCCTCCTCCTGTTTTTAAATAACATCGCCGAAAAGCAAATAACTTTTAGTTGTGGGCTGGGATTCGACAATTTCCCTCACAGATATGTGGACATTTTGGCTTCAGAGTGCCCCTGTCCCCCCACACTCCCCGCTGGAGTTGGTGGTAGCAACTTTGCTTTTTCCATTTCATTCTATTTCTTTCTTTCGTTTCTTTCAATTAATTTCTTTTGCTCAAGACATTCTACTTGCTGTTGCTTCTTATTAGCTTCTGCTTTACTTTTTAGACATTTTTTGTGTCTCGCTGTGTTTTTTTCAGTCTCTTTTTATTGTCTCATTGTCTGTCTACACGTCTGTCCATCTTCATTAATGAGTTTGCCTGCTCCAAAACATTCGTTTGTCAATCTTTTCCAGACACTGCCACAATTCCTTTGATCTGAGAGTTTAAGTGCAACCTATTGGGGGTCGATTATGAGTTGAGACTTAATGAGCAGACAGTTGACAGTATTGCAAGTGCCTGCAAACAGATTCAGTCTATAACTTGGCTAGCAAACTGTTCATCAATTGGTTTGCTAACTTAGTTATGTCCAGTTTTCCCATTGAACGTTTAGTTTTGTCGGTTGGCATTAATGTACTCCTGTTGCCAGCAGAAGTACAGTAAAGCTTCCTTTAGCAAGTCTCTGGACTCAGCCTCTTGCACTTTTACAATTAGCGTGTCCTGACGGCCGACAGGACACTCACCGTTAGCTGGTTTTGTCATTTTCCATTTCAAGCTTCGGTCTGTTGGGTTGTGTCCAATGTGTCGCAGGCAGGCAGGCCGGCGCAGGACTCGGGAGGCGACTCCTGTCAACAGTTACAAAATGAAAATGGCGTTGATGGCTGTCACCGTTACGTTTTGCACTGCCCCAGCTCCTCTTCCTGCACTTGGTACTTCTACTACCCCTACTCCTTCCGCTACTCCTACTCCTTCCGCTACTCCTACTCCTTTTGCTGGCCCCTTGCTGATGTTGTTATTTGTTATGCATGTGCCTGTTAACGCTACCTTCCTCCAATCAGTCAGGAGTGGGCGCATACGTAGGCGTGGCAGGTTGGCGGGTAAAACAAAGGACATAAAAATGGTCGTATGTCCAACTTGCCTCCGCCCACCTGCTCTGCCTCGGACCCAACGTAGGCCAGCACTTCAGTTTCCCTTTTCTCGTTGCTTTGCTCTGCTCCGAATGGAGGCGCAACTTGGCCTCTACGTGGCCCTGCGTTGCAACAGCTACGCGCCAGGCTACCGACCCACCCTCCTCCTCCTTTCCCTCTCTCTCTCCTTTCCTGTACTTATGGGCTGCTCATCCTGCCACCCCTTGGCGCTTGTTGCTTTCAACTTCCCCTCGCTCCCCGGCGTATTCCTTGGGCAACAAACTTTTTTGCTTTATTTAAATTTTCTTCGCTGTGCTTTCTCACTCTCACTCACACTCTGCCACTTTCTCGCTCTCTTTCCCTCTTTTTTTCTTTTTTATTTTCTTTTAATCATATTTAATTTTTTCAGCGTTTTTCGCTCTCGCGCTTTTTCTCCCATTTCTCGCGTTGTTGGCGCTTTTCTTTTTGCCTTTTCCGTTCTCGCGAGTTTTTCTTGGCCGCCGTGTAGTCTGTGCTGGCAACCTGCTGCTGATTTCTGGGCGCCTGTTCCTCGGCTGGACGTGGCCGGCCATTGTGGCAGCCACTTGGAGGCGCCTCCGTTGCTCCGTTGCTGGTCAAGCTAAATTTACACTTGTAGCACATTGATTTTCTTTTTTTCTTCTTTTTTCTTTCTTTTCTTTGTATTTTTTTTTTTGTGTGCTGGCCAGCGCGATTTTCTTTTTACGTGTTTTGTTTTTTTGCTCCGATTTTTTGTAGAACTTTTTGTTCTTTTGCGTTGTCTACGCCGTGTCAACTTTTTGGCCAGACTTTACAGCTGGCCAGCAGGGGCTTGTCTGCAGTCAGGGCGAGATGGCCTAAAACGTCTGGGAAAATGTGTGATTTTCTTCTATTTGGCGATTGTTTTAAAATGCTGTGGTTTTGTTGTGGGTTGTTTAAATTTAAGAAAACTAGAAAATGTGAAGTACCAATAATTGGATTAGTAAAATAATTTATCAAATTTAACTAAACTATTTTTATTTATAGATAAAAGTGTTTTTTAGTAGAAATACCATATAATTTTCTCGTCAAAATGTTTGCTAAGCTTGGCAAATACAATTATTTCTGTTACTTTGTATAATTTCATTCAAGTTTTGCATGTTTTTAATGAGGAAACTTCATTGAAAGGGGTTAATCAACATAGAAAGGTCGAAATTTAAAGCCACGTTCTTAGCACAGCCACCTGATATCTCGTTAACATGCATTACTTACGAAACGGCAAACCTCGAATGCCAACCCGCTCCTCTCTATCCCTCTGATAACCCCTTTCATGCTCTTTCCTTCTGTTTTCCTGCCTCCGGCGCTGCAACAAGATGCCGCTGCCTCCTTCATACGGGCCAAAGACAAGATAGTAGCTCTTCAGCACGCTTTGCCGGGCAACTTGTGAGCTCTTAATTAGTAAATGCTGGCCATTATGGCGGCGTCTGTGCACCCCCCAGTCCCACAGTACCCCAACTACCGAGCACCACCCCCACATCTTAAATTCTGTATACCCCATTCGTGTATATAACTCATACATAGAGCATTTCATGCATTTCATAATTATCTCTAGCGAGTCAAGAACCCGAAACCCTTCATCATGGACAGGCGCACCTACAAAACTTTTTACCCCTACCCAATTCTATCGTAACCCCCCCCGACAAACATACATTCAAGTGAAGACCCATAACCATTTCAAATGCTAACCGAAGAGTTAATGCGATGTGAGTATGAGAGCGAGGGAGAGAAAGAGAGAGAAGAAGATAGAGAGAGTGGGGGAGAGATTGAGGAGCTGCTCAACCCAATCCCTCGGTGCGCGCTCATTTTCGCGAGCGTGGAAAATCGTAGTGAAAAAAATGGAGCAGCAATGGTTGCTTTGGTCGTCTCTGGTCCAGGGCACGGGACATGCGCACGTGTGCTAACAGGGGAAAAACTGTGAAAATTCCATTCGAAATTTTTCCAGCCGCACAACGTACACCGTCCACATCGCAGAGACGCAGCAGCCGCTGTCGCGAGCAGACATTCGCGGCGATTGCTGCCACGCGCTGCAACGAGTACAACAGCAACTGAGATACTCGAAACGGAAAACAGTTGCATTGGTTAAACTTATTTGCATAATTTGCTCATAAAAACTACACACACACACACACAGAGACACTCGCACACACTCTCGGCAGGAAGTGCAGCCACCCTGTCATTGTGGAAGGTGTAAAAAATGCGTAAACCTATCCTCGCAGAACCTTTGTTTTTTTTTGTTTTCCAACTGATTTGCATATGAAACACAAAACTCTATCGCCTGCGTAGGGGATGGGGTTAAGGCAGGGAGGGGGTGCGGCTGCGTTCCTAAGATTTGCATAATCGACGCGCGCATGCGTGCAGTTTGTTCCCCTATAAAAACAGCGATTGATCCTTGGCCGATCCCTGAGCCTGAGCCTGAGCCCAGTTAACGTGCTTATGCTCCAGGTTGCATGCAGCAGCTGATTTGGCAGCTTAGTGCGACCGTCTGAAATGTGCACACACTTCGCACAGATTTCCCAGTTTGATGGCTCATTGGGTTTCCTGATAATTGCAATGCAATCTCCAAATATGCAAATTCCATATTTGAGGATCTGATTGCTCTGTTCCAGGTGTTGAAAATGTTACCGATCAGCAGATGGAATAATAAATATATGAACCGTGGGTACTTTTAATGTCAACTTAAGCTTGTAACAAACAATCGAGTGATCAGAAAGAAAGAAAGTTTACACTACAGTACTCTTTGAAAAAAACTCTTTGTATTTTTTATAAAAAACTCTTTTTAAAAAGAATTTTAACACTTTTTCTGCAATAATCAAATCGTAGTTGCCATATTTGCCTACCAAAACTTACCTGCCATCCCAATTGTTATCAACAATTTTTAGCATTCCCTGAAATTGAATTTATTTCAATTTGGAACACAGCGAAAATCAACTTAAATATAAATTCAAGTTATTAAATCCAAGAAAAGTTTGTCAGAAAGCACAAGAAACAAAAGAAAAGGTAAGAATAACGGCTGAAAACAAAACAAAACCTACTTTATTTGGCTTGTAGAGCAAGTTCAGTTTCGGTTGGGTTTCTGTCGAGCCCCCGAAAACAAAGAGAGCAGGCGAGACACCAACAATGAAAGGTGCGACCTGACAGCGCCTAGACGGCAGAGGGAACACCAAGCTGGAGACAGAGAGACAGCAAGTGGGGAAGTGGAAGAGAGCAGCACCGAGAAGTAATAGGTATAACAGGCTGTTGGCTCCCTGCTGGCGGTGCTGGCATCGAAAGAAAATGGTGCAAAATAAAAATCGAAGAAAAACAATTAAAATTTATGGCGAAAAACGTGAAAAAAATAACAAAAGCGGAGGCAAACAAATCATAAAATGCAAATGAACCAAAAGAAACGAAAATGAGAAAAACGCTGGCAAACAAAACTCAGCTAAATGTGCACAACTGATAAGGAAAGAGGCAGAGAGAGAGAGAGAGAGGAAGAGCAGAAAAACAATGCAAACGAATAATAGACATCGAAGCAAAATTGATAACTTCGAATAAAAGGATTATATAGAACGGAGAAGTTAGCTTTCTACTTAAATAATAAAAGCCGCTAAGTTTGCTTTTAAAAGTCATGGTCGTTATGTAATTTGTTAAATAAATTAACTTTAAAACTTAAAGAAAATTCATTAACCTATTTATTTGATTATAAAATAATTTTTATCAAGAATCTTTGGAATCTAGGTTCAACTCATCAACTTACAATGTTATCAAGTTTTGAGTCATATCTTTCTACAAGTTTAGAGGGAAGGTACAACTTCACTTGCAATTTCAACAATAAATCGGTCTTAAATCTTTAAAATTAATTAATTATAAAAACATTCTTCAACCCAGAAATCTTAGCTTAGCTCATAAACGAACTGTTAAATAAATCTTAAGCAATATTTCTCTGTATGTTTACTCTACTCAGTTAATCTAGAAATTAGAACATCGCTTCTTCCACACACTGAGCTCTCTTCTTAAAGGACATGCCCTCTTTTAACTGCGAGGTGCTCATTCGTAGCTTCAGCCAATGTGGTGACCTCAGCTAATCCAGCCATACACACATGTGGGCGTTTGTAACAGTCTCATGTGTATATAAGTATGTGTGGTATGTATGTGCACCCTATATACCCTCTTATGTGAGAGAGAATCCGCCAACAAATCGAAATGTTGCAAAAAGTGCTCATATGTCCCACACACACACACATACACTCACAGACAGCCACACTCACATGCCAACCCTCCCCCTATATGCAGTATATACTCGTATGTTTGTCATTTTCCATCGAGTTTTCTTTTTTCTCTTTTCCTTTTTTCATTTTTTTTCTTTTTGTCCAGAAATCAGTGAGGTTAGGGGTTGGTTTTTCCGACCATTGGAGTCGTTATATTTTTTTCGCATTTCTCTTTCGCACACATGCCAGAGCGAGACACACATATGCATATGCAGTGCTAGTGTATGTGTGTATGTCTGTGTAATATGTTGTGTATATGATTTTATGTTTTGTTGTTTTCCCTTCCTTTCTGGAGCTGCGCCAACGTTAACGTAAGCGTAAGCGTTGCGCTTATGTAAAAGTAAAACGCAGCTCGCATGCAGGGAACACAAGGAATACAAGAAATAGATAACATACTAAAAGGCAAGCACATGCGACAGAGACAGCAATATCAACAGCAAAAGCAACTGGAATAGCTTTAGCAATAACAACAACGACAACAGCAGCAACAACAACAGTAATAATATCAACAACAACTAAGTGCAAGGCAGTGCTGCCAGCGTCGCAGTCACTGGCAGATGAGCAGAAGAGTTGTGTGTGCGGCAGCAAAAGAGCTTTGCATGTGAGCGCCACACATACACACACACACACACACACAAACACGCTGAGACAGACAGAGCGCCACGTACGTTACATACACACATACATCCTTCAATATGCGCACTTTCTCTCACTCACACGCGTGCTCTCTCTCGCTTGTTAGCTTGCTCGCTCTTTACTCCCTCTCGCTCGCTCATTCACTCTCACCGTTGTTGTTATTGCTACAAACACAACTGGAAAGCAAAAACTCAACTCGCTGCTTTGAGTTTTCGTATTTTCCATAAGCTGACGCTGGCCAAAAAGGATATGTCGACGCTGGCAGAGCTGCTGGCGCCCCTTTTATGAAAAATGTTACACTCACGCGCAGTTGGCGCCGACGTCGCTGCCAACGTGTGACAACTGCGCTATGTATGTGCCTCTGAATGTGTATGTGTGTGAGTGTAAACTCCATGTGAGCCAACGAGGCTAAGTTAACGGGGGTGGGTGACGACGACTCAGTTGTTGTTGGTGCTTGCGATGGTGCTGGTGGTGGCTATTACTCTTTACGAGCAGCCAAAGCTCCACATGCCACGTATGTATGTATGTATGTAGCGTGCGAGTGTGTGGGTGCGTCGCTCTTTCGTTTCGCTCTTCTTTGTATTTTTTTGTGCTTCGTGTCGAAGGCAGCCACTCGGCTGCTGCTGCTTACTGCTTCGGCTTTGCTACGCATGTGTATGCAAATGTATTTCGTATACTCGCACTCACACACACACACACACATACATATAATAAATTTTTTTTCGGTGTACGTGACGTGCGAGGACTTCGACTGGTTGTTGTTGTGATAAGGCAAAAAATATATTTTATATGACGAAGGAGTAAAAACGTCGCTGCTTCGCTGCTGGCGTCGCTGTTAACGCAAGCGTTGGCGTCGACGTTGGCGTTAGCTTTAACGTTACCGTTACTCGTGCGTCGTATCGTTCTATCGTCCAGCCCGAGCATCGAGCATCCTCATGTGTTTCGCATGCTGTTTGTTGTTTGTGCCTTGCCTGCTCATACGTGTGCGCGCACGTGGGCGGCAAGGGTGGACCGTTGGTTGCGGGGGTGCTGGTGGGGTCCGCGTGTGTGTGACGCTTCTGCCGGCGTCGCTGTCGTCGTTGGCGTTGCCGTTGCCGCCTTTGGTTCGCATATCTGTTTTTTCGGGTCGACATCATTTGAATTAGTCGCTTCGTGACGTTTGAACGGTTCGAAACATACACGCGACCGCAGGACAAACTCGCACGCACACACACACACATGTACGCACACTCGTGAGGCGTTACCGTTACTGTTGCCATTACGACCTCGAGCCGACGCCAAATATACCGTTAACTCTTTTTTGGAAAGTATGTGATAAAATTTAGTACGTTCACATGTGAATGGCAAAAAACTGTACGAAATATTTGTGAAGACAGTTATCTGTGTGAGTTGCCCGGAGATAGACGTGTTTAGGAGAATTAAATCGGATAAAAGCTAACGGAGCTTAAAAACATTATCAACAATAAAGTTTTCAAAAAATATTGTTAACAATCAAAACGTGAAATGGTAATAACAAATTAAATAAATAATTTAGTTATTAAATTAAAGCAGTTAAATTTGAAAACAAATACAAGAAAATAATACCAGAATTTTACTGAAAATATAATCGGTTAAAATCGAATTTTTAAAATATTTAAATAAAAATTTAATCATGTAAAAAAATAATAAGTGCATAAAGTTTTGAACCTTAAAGAACAAATATTCCTCTGACTTTAAAATAAACTGTTAACATTTTAATTTTAAATTTATTTTCTTTGCTAAGAAAAATAAATAATATGTTTATAAAATATTTTAATAAAATTCCTATATGAAAATATTGAAACTACTTAAATTAATCCTTTGAATTAAAAACAGATTTGCGAAATCATAAACAGTTTGAGAGCGCAACCTTTATTCTGTGTTTAGGTTATCGCGCCTATCATAAAACGCGGATTTTTCAAATGAAACCCAAACAGTTCCGTGAATTCTGTTAACCAAATTTAGGTTCGATCGCTCAACAAACACACACGTACACCCACACACACACACGCCGCAGTGTTGGCCCACAAATTGATCTGTCAGCGGCCATTTAGGAGCAGCAGCAGGACGAAATACCTGTATCTTTGTTCAGTCTATCGAGTACCTGCTGTATTATTTACAAGCCGTGTTTATTTACTCGAGTGTTTATTGTTCTTCCTCTTGTACATGTGTCAACACACACCTGATTATCACCTGCAGAACAGGGAAAAACTATGGAGTGACGAGTGCGAGAGCAAGTTGAGAGCAAGTTGTGATCCTGCCCACACAAAAACACACTCTCACACACACAGGCACACAGACACACAGTATGTCAAGGGTGTGTGTGTGTCAGAGGGTGAGGTCTGATTTTCGCAGGGTGAGGGCTGTTCTACCTCTCTCCCTTTATCTGTAGCCCTCAAACCATATACATATCGTATATATAACCATATCCCACATATGAAACGTACTTTCAACTTGCCACACACTTATTTGCATTGCTTTCAGTCAGTTTGTGGCAAGCCCTCGAGGTGAACGCGCAGTTTCTGTTTGCAACCAGAACACAGAAATCTGAAATCAGAAACTAGAACTCATAACGTGTGTGATCTTTACATATTTGGAGCAGTTTATTGTTTTGTTTTGTATAGAAGCGATAATAAAAACACATGTGAAACAAAATAATCATAGCAAGAAAATAATAAAAAATATTTCAATACTCATATCTTGTTTCAAACACGCAATTTGTGATTTCAGTTAATCGAATCGAGTTCAAAGTGTGCCATTAATAATTATGCTAATCTGAGCAATGTGCATGAAATGCTAAATGAATAAACTGTTTAAGACTTAAAAAAAAAACAACAGAATCTACAACGGATATTACTCAAATAAAAAATTTAAAACTTCAATAGATTTGAATGGTATGTATTTTTAGACAATATTTTATATATTTGTCAAAAGTAGTGAGAGAAATTTTGGGAGAAACTGGGAAACCTTAGACACTCGGGGTTTTTTAATGGGGAATTTTATTCTGTAAGGGTTCAAACAACTTTAATGGGTAACCGATTAATAGCAGCTTCAATAATCTATCATTAAAAAATCTTTATAGATTTTACACAGATTAAATTATTTTAAAGTCTATCGACCAATTAAATACTTTAAATAATTCTTTATAAAAGAAATTTAACTTAAACTTATCGCCATTAATTTTAAATATAATAAAATAATAAAAGTATTATAAAATAACATATTTAGTTACATCTTTGATGCTTTAATTTTGAATCATTGAAAAACTTTAAGTTTTTTTAAAAACAAACCAAATTTAAATACTTCAGGTTAAATTTAAATTAATGTTTTGTATCATTCGAAAACTTTAAGTATCTTAAAAAACAGCCCAAATTTAAATTCTTCTTCAGCTTAAATTGACAACTTTAGAGACTGTTTTGATTCTAGTGACCGCCTTAAACCTCAATAAAAACACTTCAAACGCTGCGTTGACTGACTTACTTCGACATTAATTAAAAAACTCGAGTAACTCTCCCCTCTCTCTCACTCTTTCCCTCTGTCTATCTATCTGTCTCGCACACTGTGCCGCATCTCAGGTAGCAAGTGGCAAGTGGCAACTTAAGTGTGTCGCTTTTAGCGACGCTTGAAAAGTAAAATACGAGTAAATAAATAAAAATGTTGCCTCAGCTTCAGTTGACAACCGCAAATGAGTTGCAAGCGTTGAAAAAAGCGAGTTGTTGCATGCCACATGCCGCATGCCGCATGCCTGCTAATTGCACATTGTTGCATTCGAGCGTGGGCAGGTGTACTCCTGTCCTCCGCCAGCAGCATCCTGTCGTCTACTCCCAGCAGCATGTGTTAATATGCGGTTGGGATCTCGCTGGCGCCAAGTTGCAACCGCTTAACCGCAGCAAGTTGAAGACGCTGCAAATAAAAATGTTTGCTTTGCTTTCGCCGGGGCAAAAGTAAACTTTTTTAATTTTGCATCCAGTCTGGCGACGTCTCCAGTCGGACCCGGGTTAAGCTCTGGGTTAGGGATTGAAATTGGTTTTGCAATTGGCATTTGTCTAACTGAGCCTGTCTCGGGATGCGTTAGACGTTGACATTGTCAGGCAGCTGATGACTCTGCTCAAAATTCACACACGCATGCAATGTGGACTTTAGCAGGGGTGAGGAATGGAAGGGGCAAGCCCCATCAGCCCACCTCACCCCACATCACAGCATATCACACCGCGCTAGACAGTAGCTGAAATAATTAGATGCCACGCACTGAGATGCGAAAAAAATCTTAGCAAGCGCACAGTGGTATCAATTGGTTAAACTGAAAGGTTATATAAATTAAAAAAATTGTTAACTACTTAGTAATTAACTTAATTACACCATTTTTAAAATGATTATAAGCTAAATAAACCTATCTTTTTAAAGTATTTTCTGTTAACTCAGTGGAATCAGCTTAAAAGAACTGATTTATAACATTTTGTGTAGGAAAAATAATTTAAACAATTTCTAAAATAATGAAATAATTTAAAAACTGAGCCTGCTGTGCCAATGTTTGTAAAATAAAGCACAGGACAGGCTGACAGACAGATGATTATATAGAGCAGCAGTCAGGGCCAAGGACAGGGAGACAAACTGGGAGTGGGACTGGCACGGGGTAGGGAGCAGGAGATGAGTCTGAAACGAGTGAGCCATTATCACACATCACACATCTGCATGTGATATCCTCAAGGATACGCGACAGGACACGTAGCCAACTGTGATTGCTTCATGTGCGTTGTTCTTAGACCTGTCTCCTGTCCCTGCCCCTACCGCTCTTAGCTTTTGCCGTGCATTGTTTTGTTTGGGATTTGCCCGAAAAAGAGGCACAGCAGTGGGGGAAACAAAGCAGCGTAGAGCGTAGGAAAAAAAGATGATATATGCCAGGACTCATTAACATATTATCACAACACATACACACGAGATGGCATATGTCAGAGAGCACATAGCAGAGCTTGAATACATTAAGCAACGCATTATCCTTAAGCTTTTGTTCACTTCTCACTCACTCACACTCTGTCTCTTTCTCACCCTAGCAGGCAGCGGAAGGTGTGCAGCTACTTTGAGGCACGACACGTGACTTTGCAGCGGAGAGAGAGAGACGTAGAGTCCACGGTTTAGCCGGGGCATGTTAAAGGACGCCGAGGAGCTGATAAAACGCTGCAAACTGACGACGCTGCCGCTGGCACTGCATATGAACGAGTACGGCCGCCAGGTGGCGTCAGCGCCGCTAGCGTTGCCGCTGCCGCTACCATTGCCACTACCGTTGCTAGCGAAGCCGCCAACGACGACGTCGACCACGACGACGACAACACCGAGCATGGATCATCATCATCATCAGCTGGGACATCACCAGCTGGGACACCACCATCATCATCATCACCATCATCAATTGCCGCCACCTTCGCACAGCCACGCCCATGCGACTATGCATGCCACACCGCCCACAACACCGCCCACGCCTCCGCCGTTGCCGCTGAACATGAGTCAAACGGCGACAACGGCAGCAACCACAACGGAGGCAACGGCCGCCACAGCAACAGCGGCAGCACTAACCACAACAACAGCAACGACTACAATCACCGCTGCCCACAGTCCACCTGCCACGCCCACTGGCATTGGCAGTGCACCCGTGGTGGCACAAGATCACTACAGTCTGCGCTGGAACAACCATCAGAACCACATCCTGCGCGCCTTTGATGCTCTGCTGCAGACCAAGACGTTGGTGGATGTGACCCTGGTCTGTGCCGAGACCTCGATACGTGCACACAAAATGGTGCTCTCCGCCTGCTCGCCCTTCTTCCAGCGCGTCTTTGCGGATACGCCCTGCAAGCATCCGGTCATTGTCCTCAAGGACTTCCGCGGCTGGGTGGTCCAAGCGATTGTAGACTTCATGTACCGCGGCGAGATCAGTGTGCCCCAGCACCGACTGCAGACCCTCATCCAGGCCGGAGAGTCGCTGCAGGTGCGTGGGCTGGTGGAGAGCTCGGTGCCGGAGCACACTCCCACACCCACGCCCACACCAGCCGCCTCCCCTGATGACTTTCATCTGCAGGATTCCTCACTGCTCTCCTCCAGCTTCGAGGATGAGTCACCCTCCATGGTGAGACCAGCGGCGGGCAAACTGATCATGCCGTCCCGTCTCTTTGGCAATCCACTAAGTCTGCGACGGAAGCGGGAGCAGGAGTGTGAGCGGGAGCAGGAGAGTGATCAGGAGCTGGGAGGCAGCTCACCCATGCCACGACGCAAACAGGCACGTCCCAGACGCCGATCCGGGGATGTGCCTCATGACTTTGCTCTCAACAAACCAGAACCGACAGCGGCTCCTCCAATGGAAACGCTGCAAACTGTGATCAAGCACGAGCTACGCGAGGACCAGGAACCTAGCGAGAAGCGTCCGCATGAAGAGGACAGTCCCATGGAAGAGGAGAATCAACAGCAGACGCAGAAATCCCCAAATTCCGATGCAGAGATCGGGGAAACCGATACGCAGGAGAGGAAGGGTTCAAACCGAGGTGAGAGCAGCAATCAACAAGAGCTCGACGAGGATGATGACGAGGATCAGGATCACGAACAAGATCCAGAGCCCGATCAGGAAGAAAACGATCACGAGGCCGATAACGAGCACGATCACGATCCTGATCCGGAGCAGGATGAGGATGAGGACGAGCAGGACATCGAGGAGCTTATACACACGACCAACGAGTTGCGTCGTCAGGCGGCTGTGGCCGCTGCCAATGCGGCCGCCATGTCGCCCTGTCCCAGCGACGGACCCGAGGACCTCTGCACCACCAAGAAGGACAAGGAGACGAGCAACAACTCGCACTCCTCCGACGGCGAGAGCAACAACAACAACAACAGTAGTAAACTGCAGGACAACAATCAGCGCATCATGTTGTCCCTGAAGGACATCCGACAGCTCAATGCCAAGCCGAATGCCACCTCCACCCCCAATCACACGCCCACCTCCTGTGCCCCCGGCAACAACGGCCTGCTCTCCTTTCCCCCGCCCGGCATGCGTCCCCCCGGCCTGCCCGACAGTCCGCCCTGCCACATGGAGGCACTGGAGGCCCAGATGCATGCCGCTGCCGTGGCCGCCGTAGCCGCTGCTGGCGCCGGTGAGCATCCCTTCCACCACATGGAGCATCAGATGGAAATGTCCCTCGCCGCTGCAGCCGCAGCAGCTGCCATGCATCAGCGGGATCCGCGTGATCCTCGCGAGACGCGTGAGCAGGCAATGCAGCGGGAGCACAATGCATTTGCCAGCAATCTGCTGGGTCCCATGGGGCTGCCACCCTTTGGAGGACACAACGGAGTGCCGGGTTCGGGTTGTCCGCCAGGGCAGGCACCGCACGAGCGTCTGGAGGAGAGCATGAATCGGCTGAGCAAGGAGTTTGGCAAGGAATTCGGCAAGGAGTTCGGCAAGGACTTTGGCAAGGATTTCTGCAAAGACTTCGCACCCACATCACCCATGAGCTTGCCTGGACACTTCAATGCGCCGGACGGACAGCCACATCCGCCATCGCCGCTGAACTTTCCCGGCATGTCCTCGGCGTTGACGCTAACGCCGCCACACAGTGAGTACCAATCCGTTTTTTTTCTTTTGGGGTCATTGGGTTAGCCGGAAACACACATCCTACCAAGCAAACTGCCCTACGTCCTGTCTAGAAGTGCGAAAAATGAATAAGGCGCGCAGCTAAATAAACGGAAGACCCAATAAAGTTGTCGTCCTTTGACTGCTTGACTCTGAGACCTCTTAGCTCCTCCACTTCTTGACTCCTTGAATGCTCACGTATGCGCACCGCTTTCACAGCCACTTCCCATTTAATAAGCTGCATGCAACATGTGGCCGTCTCTTCCGGTCCCATTTCCTCTTCCTACTCCTGGCCATGTCTGTTTTCATGTTTCTGACAACATCAAAGTGGCACCAATTGCATAAGCATCCTTTGCTTTGCTCGTTGTCATGGCCAAAGCTCCTGCAAAGCCTTTAAACGCATTAGGGTCCTTCTCCAGAACCGTGTCCTTTTTCACACTGCACATTTCACTCTACAACCTCTTGCGGTATTTTTTTATACGTCGCTTCTTAACTCCTATATTGGCTTTTTAAAGGATAGGTTATAACAGGGATTTTATTTGAATATTATAATATTAGGTTAAAATTTGCTACTTTTGCTTCTTAATTTACTCCCTTTTCTAAAACACTCCCTTTATTTACTCCAAATCAAATTTCCACCATCGATTAATTTTTCTGAACCTTCAAACTGTCTAAATACCTAAACGGTCCCTTTTTTCCTACTCCCCGACCTTTAAACCCCTTCCTTTCAGTGTTGACTTCATTTCTAATTAAGTCATAAACAATTCTCGGCTGTTGACAGCTCATAGGTAGGAAATATGGTAATGCAACATTGCAGTTTGGCGAGTTTGCAAGTGCACCTAATAATTTGACAGTTTGGTTATTGCCACAGCCCTCTAAAGGAGTTTTTCCTACTCACTGCCCCCCTGTCCGTCTCCATTCCCATCCCCATCCCCGTCTGGGAATCGAAGTTGCATTTGCGGTTGTTGCAAACTTGCCAGTTGGAGTTGCAGTCGAAATAAATTCAATTGCGGTTTATATATGATTTTTTTTATATTTATGTCACCCGAGGCGGGTGAAAGGAGAGTGAGGAAAGGGGCCAAGAGGCAACGTTGCGTGCCACAAATTTATGTTGTGTCTTGGCAACATGTGAACCACGTGTGTGTGTGTGTGTGTGTGTGAGTTCGTACTGTCAGCAGACGTTTAGCCAAATGACTTTTAAGTTTGCACACAGACAACTTCCTATTGCCACGCCCACACAGTCAGCACAGAGTGTGTGTTGCACGTGTTGTGTTTAAAGTATGCCACACACACACACACACACACACACATTGCTGCAACTTAAACCTTTTGGCAAACAACTTTGGTAGCGTCGGCGGCATAAATAAAAATACAGAGTCCCAGCTCGCGAGTCCTGACTGCTGACTCCTGTTTACTGACTCCTGACTCCTGACTCCTTTCCCTGCCCTTCGACGTTGTCGTTTCCCTTTTCGTACAAAAGTTTGCATATAAGTCGCGCGATATTCATATTAATAATATCCGTTTGGGGAGTCCAGCTCCACAACCCCATCCAGTGCCAGTTGACGACCTCAAACCTAGTCGCTGTCTTCGTCTTCACAGGATATAAAATAAATTAAGGCACAAAAATATGAAAAATTGTACGAAAATGTCGAGTCGCCGACTCAAAAGGAGTCACAGGGAAGGAGTCAGGCAGGCAGCGAGCACAGGAAGCGCAATACCTTTTAATGCGACAAAAATTTCAGCCAACATATCAGGGCAATCCAACGGTTGGCATGGGAAAGTACATTCCCAGATATGGGTGGAGGAAGTTAGGGGGAAAGGAGAGGAGAAGACAGTACAAGCAACTCGCTAACTACTGCATAAACAGGCTGCAGGCAATGAATGCCAGCCAAGAATACACAGAACTCAAGTCAAGCTAAGAAATGCAGAAAATATTAGACATTCAACAAGGCGAACTATGAACACACTCTGAAGGACAATAGAACTAATGTGGGAGAGTTAAGTAGTACTGAAAAAAGATAAATATTTAAGAGTTAAGAGAAGAGAGCTCTAGATTTTCCTTTACCCAATTGTAGTTGTTACAAAACACATGACTCGTCTAGCATACCCTGTCTACTCTACACTCTAAACTCCAACTCAACTCGCTCTGTTTGCAGACAAACGTAGAAAAAAGATTTGCCAACATTTTGGTCGTATGAAGAATGTGATTTATTTTTTGGTAGTCACATTTCGGCGTGAAAATCATTGAACTAATAGCATGTGACGTGTGGGTTTGAGTGTGTGTGGGTGGTGTGTGTTTGGGTATTTGTACAACGGCTGTCTTGTTCTAGACCCCTTGAGGATAAACGTGAAAAGAAATCCGCACTAATTTCGGTCGCCATCAAAGCGAGTTTTGAAGAGCATTCAAAAATAAAGAAGAAAGAACGCACATTACGTATACGCAGCGTGTTGTAATGTGGTGCTTGAATGTGCGCTCGTTATTTGTGTCATTATGCTGCAAATAAGCATAACATGGCCGACAGACACACAAATAGATATTCGGGAGTGTATCCCCACTTATTCATATGCCACCACATTGTCTCGAGCGCGTAGTTATGAAATCACAGACACACACACACACACACTCCCGCCCACACCCACCTAGACACCTGAAGTAGCTGCGGATTCGCTTTATCCTCGAGTATCCTTTATGCTGTCGCCGCGTCATCAGCGCTCCAATTGTTTCACTCATGTGAAGGATGTGCTCTCCAAGCTGAAAATATTAATAGAATAATGACGTTCCATTGTTTACTATTCACATCCCACAACTCGGAGCAGTCAATTGGCATAGTCTTTGGAAATAGACGAGCACACTCCAGACCCGATAGTGAACGTATTCGTCTCTGTCGCAATCAGTGAGCTGGAAAATGAGTCACTTATGGAACACGGGCACAATTGCAATATGTTTTATATAAATGAAAATTGCATTCAGCTGGGCAAACAAAGACTTTCCTTGGGTTTATTTTAATGCCAATTTTAGTTGCCTCCACAAATATTTAATCACTTTTCTTTATCTGTTTTACAGTGTTTGGCTTGGATTCGCCACTGGGTTTATTTCCGCCCGGCATCGATCCTGGCAAACTCTACAATCCGCTGATGGAAATGAGCGATCCACGTGACATGCCCGGCGGTCCGCCTCCGTTTCTCAAAAAGAAAAGTAAGTAAACTTAAAGTTTATAAACAAACAGCTAATTAACCTTTTGGGGAGTTAACTTTGCACTCACAAAACGAGAAAGGTTCGAAAAGTGCATTGAACATTCAACATGATCAGTTTGCCCTCGATTCACCCGGCTTAGATCACTTCGTGCCGCATTTCACACCTGACTGATTGAACTCACTGCAAGTTCAGTCACTTTTGATCACGTATTTGAGCCGTTGAGTAGACGTTTGTCTACTGTTGATGTTTGATCAATCAGTGGAAGATCTTCCTAGAGGAATGATGATCTTTACTATCCTGATCAAAACTCAACTGATCAGCTTGGGCTAAAGGAAAGAAGAAATACTTGATGTGTACTCATTACCTTTCATTTCCCTTCTGCGATCACTAAGAGACGCGATCACTCGTGCGATCATGTGAGGCGGCAAATTTGTTTTTGTGGTTTTCCTGTGCTGGGGATCGTATAACAATTGTTGCTTGTTTGTTTATGTTTTTTTGTAGTCTTGTCTTCAATGAACAGCAACAACAACAACAACAACAACATGTGCACCTATGCATATCGTAAACGTCGTTTTTCCAACCTGTACAACTCTCTTGATTGACAAATAGGCAGCCCTGTAAATGCATTCGTTTTTCAACGTTTCTTTTTTAGGTTTTTTTTGTAGTTTACCTCAGAAAGTTAATAGAGTTTTTATGTGCTGCGAGTGTGGGGAAATAATATTTTCATAATATGTACAAAATGTGGTTCAGAAAATCAATTAACTGTTTCGCTTGATTGTCATGTGATTGACAAATGAGAGAGAGAGAGAGAGAGGTGGGTAGTGGAGGGAGTGGATTGTTACCTTTCGGACTGATCCATGTGAGCTTTTGTGCTTATATGCTTTGACAGATCATTTGACAGTTAGCTGGCGTTGATGGGTTAAGTGCTCAATTGGTTAAGACCTCATACCCAAAGTTTGCTTTATGAATGAACTATCACTTAGTGGAGAGCTGTAGGTTCAGTTGGCGCCATTTGAACTTAACTACCATGTGATCTCTCGATCGAGACATGCACACACTTTCCACATTGGATCACATTTAATTGCTTAATTTTCTCATCAATACAAGAAGAGCAGGGCAGGAATCGTGATCAGATGTTCGGCATGCCAAAGTAAAATACCAGAAACTACCACAAAGCAAATGCTCCACAGATCTTCAGGCTGAGATCAGACTTGAGACTTCAGACTCATCCCGACCATGACAATCGCTGCCTAAACTACAACAAAAGGAACAACAACAATGTGAAACAGTAAATAAAACTGTGCTAAAAAGCGCAAATCTGGCGTATAGCACGATATTCTTTATTGCGAATCTGACAAACTGGTTTCGGCCACATTGATAAGAATCTACACTTGGCTTAAACAGTCACTGCCTCGGGACTGAGCAGCAAGGGAGTGGAGGGGAGCTATGGGGGCACAGGGAATTTCTAGGGCCTGTATTCATAGGATTCGTGTGGGTGTGATTAACTGATTTGTTCACATTCATTTGTTCATTTCGCGATTGTTTTTTGTGCCGCTCTTTTCGGCTGTCTCCCTGTCTCCCTCTCTTTCTCCAACCCCTTGCTCCCTCCCACTCTCTCTCTCTCCCTCCCCGTCTGTCTGCCTTTTTCACTCTCCGTTGTCGTTGTTGTTTCTGTCTTGAAACGTGATTTGCGATTTGTAACAAATTCAAATTTCGCTTTATATGTGGAGTTGGTGGAGGGGTGCATAGCGGAGACTTTTGCTAACCTGAATGAGGTGCCTTATTAGAACCCAACAACAACAACAACAACAAGAGCAGCGGTAATAGCAACAACTTGAACTACAAAGTATCTTTAACAATTGCATCATGTTCGAGGGTTTCTCCCCTGTTCTTGTTGCAGTTCATTGGAAAAAAAGGTCAGACCTACGTTGTGACCCTTTGGCGAATGCAAATTGTGGCAACAACAACAACTAAAAGAGCAAACTTACAACAAATACCAGTTGTGTTATGTGAAGTATTTTATTTAAATGTGATTAAAACAATGTAAACTGCAAACATTTCTTTGAAATGCAAATAGTTTATTGGCATTCGGGAGGGAAAATATTAATTGAAGAAGTGGAGATAGAGGAAATGGAAATTATTCCAGGACACTAGATTATATTACTAGATTATTATATAGAGATAAAGGAAATAGAAATTATGCCTAGCACACTAGATTATTATATTAGTTTGAGCTTTCAAAGGCTTTCATTTGAAGACTTTGATGGCATAATAAAAACAATTTCAATGGAATTGGTAAAAAGTTAATATAATTAGAGCAAAAAGAAATACTTTGGTCCTTGAATAGTAAACTTCTGTCGAATAGGTTTGTTCTATTTTTAAAAGTCCTAAGTTGTTAACTCGTTTTAGCTAAACAAAGCTGTCAAATAGTGTTTTTAGAGGTATGGGAGGATACGAATAACATCAATAACCTATTCAAGTTCCCATACGAATAACATCAATAACCTATTCAAGCACCCATACCTCTAAAAACACTCATTACTTTGTACTTTAAAAAGGTAGAGTTCAGTGTGCCTATCAGAATCAATTCTAATTTATATTTAAGTTAACAACAATCTACTAATATAATAGTTTTTTAAGACGTATTTTCAACTATCAAAAAATATAGGAAAATTGTTTAACATGAGGCTAAAAGAAAAGCGGCTGCAATTTGGCCACTTACTCATACCTAAATTCACATTCATATTCGAAGTGAATTCGATATGGTTACCCCAACACTCATACCCACCAGCTCCCTACACACTCCCGCTTTCCCTCTCACCTTACCCCTACCTTTGGTGTCACACAGAGCGCCAGCAAGTGGAAGTTAAAGTTGTTGTTGTTGCTGTTGCTGTGGCTGATCGGTTGAAAGCAATCTGAACCTGTGGCAGAGTCAGTCTCTGGGCCAAGACTGTGTGGCAGCGGCTTTGTGGCGCTCTCTCATTGTGGGGCAGGTCGATATCAGTGGATCTAAATTGAGTTTTAGCGGCGCATGTGACGACGACTCGTAATTTGCATATGGAAGAAGGCCGAGGCGAGGCATTGGCCCCGTACCCGTTCCCGTTCCCGTCTCGGGCATGGAAATGGGAATGGGATGGGAACCACCGCAGCGTTTTGCAGTGATCTAGGTGCCACAACAACAACAGCAACAACTATGCAACTCTGAGTGCGCCCAGCTGGGTGTGTATGAGCTGTAGGCGACTGCCAGACAATGGGCGACTCTTTCAGCGAAATTGTCTGGGACAGCATATGGGCCACAAGATTGAAACATTAGCAGATGCTCGCTAGCAGATAACCTTACCTGACTCAGGTGCCATTGACTAATCCTCATCCCTCTCCCTCTGTTTCTTCTAGTGCCACGCCCCAAAGGACAACACTCGGCGCCACGCGGTGGTCCACCACGTTCGTGGACCAACACTGAGCTAACGGAGGCACTGCAGCATGTGTGGAACAAGAAGATGACCACGTCACAGGCATCCCGCATCTTTGGCATACCCTACAACTCGCTGCTCATGTATGTGCGTGGCAAGTACGGCAAGAGCCTGAAACTGGAGCAGCTGCGCAAGGACTGCATCAGTGGACCGCCGATTGAGATGCTCCAGATGGGCATCAGTGGCAGTGGTGGCGGCAGTTCCAAGAGCGAGAAGAAGGAGCGCAAGGAGAAGGACAAGGACAAGAACGGATCGGGTTCGAATGCAAATTCCAGTGGTAACAACAGTTCATCCTGTAATCCAAGTGCCAGCGGTGGTGGTCCACCATCCATGCCGCATCCCAACGATCTGGGACCGCTGGGTCCACTCGATCTAGAGTTGGGTCTGCCTCTGGGCCCTCCAGCGGGACCACGCAGCGGCAGCTCCGAGCCAGATCTGCTGGGCGGACCCAATGCGCTCTTCAATCCCTTCAATCCTCAAGGCTTCTATCCCGATTTCGCCGGCGGCTTTCCGGGTCTGCCGCTCAGCATGCTGAACCTGCTGCCGCCCGCGGAGCGCCATCATGCGGCGGTTGCTATGCACCACTTGGGCGTTAGCATGGACGAGGACTGCAAGTCTGTGGGTTCCAAGCAATCCTCCTCGCTGGACGATGACTTCGCTGCCGCGGGACTGCCACTGGCCCTGGAGCAGCGACGGCACAGCGAGATGTCCAGCAATGGCACGCCACTGGCCCAGGCGAATGGAGGTGCGCAGGATTGAAATATGTGGCGGGATTGGGCTGCCAACCCAATGTTCTTCCCGCCTTACGAGCTGGACGAGGCTGCTCACTCACCGCCCCCGCATCCTCCTCCACCCCCACCACCGCACGGCTGTCGTGACTTCAACTTCAATCCGAGCCTGTTCATGGCACGACGCAAGCTGAAGCGATACAGGGCCAAGCGCGTCCAGATGCAGCTGCAGGCGCCAGCTGGAGGAGCAGCAACGGGAGGGGGAGCGGGAGTGGGAGGAGAAGGCGCTCCAGCTCCGCCGCCCTCGGCGGTGCCACGCCCTGTGCTGCCGCCGCCGCTGCGAACCTAAGTTAAGCGTTGACCTAACTGTGAACATCGATGTGAAAATTGAATGCAATATGCTTTTTGTTTTAAATGAATTAATTAATTAATTACTCACTAATTAAACCTACTATTTAGTTATTATGCTAAAGACAATATTTAATTTACAATTGATTAGTTTTGTTTGACTCTGCTACCGTTTTATGTGCGTGTGTTTAAATATTATATAAATATATAATTAATTTTTTTCTGGTGCTTTTAGTTCCTATTCCCAATTATAATTTGAAGTATTAATCCTAATTTTAGTTCAGTGTAATTTAATTTTAATTTAAACTAAGTAACTGAATATGACAAAGCTTACAAAGCATTTGAGGCAATACATTGAAACTTAAAAATGATTATAATTTAATTTTAATTACAATTAATTGTATGTATGTACGTATGTGTAATCAAAATTGAATTAATTGCAAGCTAATTAAATAATTTAAGAGAATTCTGTAAATATGACACAACGACAACCAAACCAGGCAGCATTAGGGGTATTCCGATAAAGTTTGCAGCTCGCAGCGATTTCAAAATAAGTATTCGAATATATAGACATATAGACACACGACTATACGTTCGGTGTATTGATCAACTATTGACGATGACTGTACCAAAATTCATAATGTTATTCATTAAACCAACGGCAATTCTTTAGTTGTAGTTTAAGCGTACTCTTCTCTAGGCAATTTCTAACTGTATAAATCAAAACTCTGCACTCAAACGAAATTCATGAATAGATTTCGAGTAGTTGTTGATTGATTCACATTCAACACTCGCAATTAATGCATAAATACAACACGTAGATATATATTTATAGGAATCAATGTGTAAGTGTAGAACAAATGTAATAGTAATCATAAAGATTTGGGATCGATTATCGAACCAATTAAACAATTTTGTAATTGAATTTGTAAATGAACCAACCGATTCTGGTGTTGGCATGTGACTCATTCTCCCGCGCATAGTTTTAATAATTTATAAGCTCAACATATTTTAATTATAATTAATGTAAACACAAGAAAACAAAAACGAATATACTATTTAAGATATACATATAATTAGTAAAGGTTATTAAATAAAAAGTTAAATGAGAATATTCAATGGTATTTTTGTATTTCTTTTCATTTACTTAAAATCCTCGACATCGAAAACAGGAGCGAATTCTATAAAGATTGACTAATTTGGCGGTATTGATTTAAATTGTTGAGATTATCGATAACTGTTTGAAGTCGACAGTTGAGCTGAGCCAATCATCGACAACACTAAGGTTTGTGACTGAGCTGACATGCGATAGCCAGGTATGTATATTTACTCAATTTCGTTAAGCAATGCCACAAACCACTCGGTGGGCGTGTCTTTCGTTAAGTGTGGAGTACTGTGAATCAAATAAGTTGGCTTGCCATCTCTTTTACACAAATAGTAATTGTAAGAGCGAGATAAATATATGCACAACTACTGTTTTATAGCAATCAGTTTCTGATCGTGTTGCTTTAGTGCGCAGTTGTCTTTGCTAAGTTTCGTTTAGCAATGCACAATCCATTTGAAGCGCCTGTCTTTCGTTAAGTGAGTCCTTCGTTAAGTGTGGAGCACTGTGTGTCAACTAAGTTATCTTGCCATCTCTTTTACACAAATAGTAATTGTAAGAGCGAGATAAATATATGCACAACCACTGTTTTATAGCAATCAGTTTATGATCGTGTTGCTTTAGCGCGCAGTTGTCTTTGCTAAGTTTCGTTTAGCAATGCCACAAACAATGTGAAGCGGCCGTATTTCGTTAAGTGTGGAGCACAGTGTATCAAATAAGTTATCTTGTCATCTCTTTTACACAAATAGCATTTGTAAGAGCGAGATAAATATATGTACTACTACTGTTTTATAGCAATCAGTTTCTGATCGTGTAGCATTGGCGCGCAATTCAAAACAGCAAAATGGACAGACGTATCAATTATTGTTTTTAAATCAACTATAAGTAATTAATAAAATTAAGTTTGGGTTATAAAAAAAAATGTCTTAAAACAACAGATGTTTGTCCGATGAGCATTTGTATTGGACATTCTCTGAGCATTCCAAAAGGTGCCCTTTAAAAGTGCACTCATAACTCATGATGTATCGCCAAACAGCCGCAGGTCAAAACTGTCAAAAGGGCTGTCAGAAAAGTGGCAATGGTCCGTCAATAATCCAACTTTGACCTCGATTACAATTGCGAAAAATGTACATCAGCATACCCTTTTAATAACTGTAGTTGTAGTTGTTGCTTAATGTCTGTTTGAGTGTGTGTGTCTACCAGTCAGTATCTGTGTTTGTTTTCAACTCTGCAAATGTGTATCTGCGTTTGCCAAGCGACAGCAATTTTCATGCTGGCGGCAACAGATGAGACATGGCTATCACAATCAGTCCAGTTCAGTTCAGTTGAGTTGAGTTGAGTTTCCCTGGTTTGGTTTGTGGCTTTTGTGGGTTGTGCACCGTTTGCAGCCCAGTTGCAATCAAAAACCAAGTTGATATGTAGTACATACCTACCTGCCTCGCCTTTTACAGGTGCATGTTGTCTTCATGTTGAACAACAATTTCAGCTCCTAGAAATGCAAGTCAAATATCATCGAACATTTGCTTAATTTGTACTGCAAAGGATTGTGCACTCCGTCTACCGACAGACAGTTAGACAGAGCGTCAGTCTGGCTGTCTCTCTGACCTCATCAACAGCCACAACAAGAGCAGTATCATCATCATCTCGTCGGGGTGTCAGTCATGGCCAGTTACTTGGCCTTTTGCCTTTGTTCTCGACGTCTGCTCAGTCGCTGCCCAGTCCTCTGAGCATTATCGTAACATTTCTATGCAAATGTTTGGCTACCTATACAGGCGGCTATCCCCAATGCCGTTGAACTCTTGACGTACTCAGTCGTCGGCTCATTAACTGAAGTCTCAAGCCCCCTACGCCCATCCCCTTTCCACACCCACAAATATTCATATCAGCTGCATTTTTTGCATTTGTTTTGGCATTTCGAGTATCTCTTTCAGCGGATTACTAACCTTCGGTTTGCTTTTTAAATTGCGTCATGCCTTGCCGTCTATCTACAGATACTTGTAGGCTCCATCATCTTCGTCATCATCATCGCTTTGTAGTCATCGTCTTCATACAATTGCTTCAGGCAAACAATCGCTATAAATACTAAGCACGTGTCTTGCTTTCTTGTGTTTTGAGTGTGGCTCAACGCCAATAAAGCTATAAAAACTGGCTGACTTTATGATACCGTACATACCACACTAAAAAATAAACTTAAGAAAAATATTGGTAAATCAATTGGTTAAGGAATTAAATAATACATAAAAATGTTATATAAAAAAAAAGTAAAGCGAGCCGACTGTCAAAGACCCCTTACTCCTTCTAGTGTGAAATTTTCCATACTATGAAAGCTATGGGCTATAGTCGTTCGATCCGGACCAAACTTGGTGAGGATAGACTATATAGATAATGTATGAGTCCTATGTGAGCTATAGGCTATAGTTGTGTTGGCTTTGTCTAATATCAGTTTGTTTAGATTGAATTTTGGATTTGAGATCTACTAAAAGTTCTCTTCGCTTGGTATTACATCTGGAATATGCAAATTCCCAGTTGAATTATCAAGCGGAAAGAAATCCACAGTAAGATACAACAGAATTTACAATCCAAATAATTTTGACTTAATGTTAAGTCAATGTTAATGTTAAGTCAATGTTATTGTCATGCACTGCAGATCGCAGCGGCCAAGCAAAAAAAAGTCCGCGAAAGGCCAAAATGCTGTAATATTCTGCTGTCGCGTATGACAAAAAAATATATGACTCGAATATGACTCGAAACTGATTATAAAAAAAGGGTCATAAGCGACTCATTAAGAAGAGTCGCGGCTAGGGTATTTTTTCTCCCGACGAGCGGATCATTTATGATTAGAAAATGGGCTCATTTATGACTACTTTAATCAGAAATAGGACTCATAAAAGACTCGAATATGATCGCAAATTTTTGGTGGGAACCTGCTGACTGTTTCTGTTAGCCTGGTATTTCAGCTCAGATTTAAAGCATCTAGGTGGTCATACGGACAGATGGACGGACAGACTGACAGACAGATGGATGGACAGACAGACGGATGGACAGACAGACGGACGGACAAACGGACGGACAGACAGACGGACAGACAGAAGGACAAACAGCGAAGAGGTCGTAAACAGAGAATGGATGGACAGACAGACTGACGGACAAACAGCGAAGATATCGTAAACAGAGAGTGGGTGGAAGAAGGAGGCTGTGCACGTGTATAAACAAACCTTTTTGTTCGAGCGCTCTCCTGGCGTCCACGAACAATCACACAAACAGCGGCAGAGATCTCTGAGCGCAATTAGCGCAGAGAGTGGGAACCTGCTTTAAATGTTAAATAATTTTTGCATTGCGACCAGCTGATCTTTCTGTTTGTCTGGTATTTCAGCAAGAATAAATAACGATTTTGGGCACTGCAGATCGCAGCGGCCAAGCGCAAAAAAATCTGCGAAAGGCAAAAATCGAAGATTTCTTTGGGTGAAACACCAAGCGATCAGAATCAGCAGCAAGCGACAGACTGGAATTTAAATACAAGCCCTAAAAGAATGCTACACTTTAAATATGTAGCAGGCAACACTTAAATTTAAACTCACAGTTGTGTAATTTAAATTCAAATATTTTATAGCATACTTTCGGGCGGCGCATGAAAATTATATGCGTGGGCCAACAACGCTTTTTTGTGGCTAGTTTAACTATGCAACTTTGAAATTGAATATTTTGGGACTCATACGTCAGATTTTCGATTGGTATGACTTTTTGGACTCGGGAGGACTAGGACTATCGATTGACATCAAAAAATCGCAATCTTAAATTTTGACGATTTTTGCCAAAAATGCAAAGGGGTAACACTGCAAAATTTGTCAAAATGGGGCCGAATTTAAAAATTTGAATTTTGGCACGGAATCGATGCTACTAGTTGTGGAGAGTCTAAAAAGGCAACACGTTTCAAAATATCACTTCATTTGGCTGAGAAATAATCATTCAAAGTGGAAAAATTGTAATTATTGAAATTCGAATTTTTAATACTTTTTAGCTACTTGAAGTTAATTTTAAACCATTTTTGATCAAACTAGCTATTTGATTTTGGTAATGTAATTCGTTCTGCCCATTTGGCACACACACTTATTGGCCAATTTTAAGAAAACTTTCTGGTTCAGTGTCTGACATATAGACGGACTTTCATTCCAAATTTGTAGTTTAAAAGAGCCAGGTGTTCATACGGGCAGACGGACGGTCAGACAGACAGATGGACATCGCTATATTGACTCAGCTGTTGATGCTGATCAAGAATATATATACTTTATGGGGTCGGCCACGCCCCCTTCTGCCTGTTAATAGACCTTTTACTGTTTTTTAGACAACGTGATCTAAAAAGTGAGAAATACATTATTATATAATTAAAAATTTAATTTCAAAGTGCGCTATCTCATATTTTGTAGTTTTAATTAAATAGTTTACTCAGACAAACCTTTTCTAATCAACTCTAAAGATGTAGAACCAATAAAAACTAAACTCAGTTAAGACTGAGTTCACACCTTCACACCTTCCTCTTATCCAGTCCAAAATGTAACATTACAAACCCACTAAAGGTGTCTCCTTCAGGCAGCCTTCACTGTATTGACATGCAGTAATCATAGCAAACACTACAAAGGCCTCAAGGTAATCGATAGTGGGGCCAATCTTGGCTACCAACTACTTAGTATGCTCGATTATTAATTAGTTGCACTAATTGCAGCACGCAAGTTCACCTGTCTCTTGTATTGTGCCACCTGTAATTAGCAGTCGAGCAAAAATAGCTCATGCTATCTCTGTCTGTCTGTATATCGGTGTGTGAGTTGGTCACATTGCAAGACTTTGACGACAGTAGAAGCCACCGCAGAAGACATCACCATCGCCACCGTGTTCCGTGTTGCAGCAACAAAATGCGAACGTTGCGCCCCGGCATGTGACATGCGGCAACCACACGCATTGACCCGCAGAGCCCCTAGCCGCCTGCATCGCCCAACACCCACCAAACGAATCGAGTGGCGCTAAAAATAACAAAGCCTAAGACCCAAGTGCAGGCACAGCCACAGCTGGTGGCAAGTTGGACAACAACAGCAGCAGCAGCAGCAGCAGCAGAGGCAACAGAAATGGAAACCGAAATTGAAACAAGTCAGCCTATTTGGGCAACACGCTCTAACTCTCTCTCGCTCTCTCTTTCTCCTTTGCTCTCCCTCTCTTTTTATGTTTTCCACTTCTCACTTACTCAGTTGCGCTCTTTAAAGTCACTTACAGTTGTACCTCGTTCATATAACACGGCTTGGCAAGCAATCAAAGTAAGTTATCATTAGATTTTGTTTATAAATTTAACTAAAATTTTGAAAACTTCTTAAGTTTAGCACAAACTATCAAAACCATACCATAGTTTTTATTATTTATTATATTTTTAGTGCTTTTTATCGATGTGCTTATCTCTCTTTCTATGCTAATATTAAATACTATCTAATCTTATCAAACTAATAATACCTTAAGTCTTTTTTTGAAAGGTATTTCTTTTACTTACGCTCTGCAAGAGTATATTGTTATTTATGACATACTCAGCAGTAGAAATACTACCACAAAAATTCAGTAAATTGCGTTGTTTGTTTAGTATAAAAGTTTGGAATTTAAGTAATGCATCTGAAGTTTTCTATTTAACCTTTTTAGCTGTCAAATAATTAA
This sequence comes from Drosophila dunni, assembly GCA_018152125.1. Taxonomy (NCBI): domain Eukaryota; kingdom Metazoa; phylum Arthropoda; class Insecta; order Diptera; family Drosophilidae; genus Drosophila; species Drosophila dunni. The sequence continues at coordinate 6,855,157 of JAECXC010000339.1, read as the reverse complement.
ATATAAAAAGTTTATTTATAGCATTATTATTTTAAAACTGTAGCTAAGTCTTTGATGGCAGATACAACATACAGATACCATTTCAAACCCTTTACCCTTATGTGTTCCCTTTTTCCTGCCACTTGCGGTGGACATACGTTAGTATCGTTGTACCTATCGATGAAAGAAGGAGCGAAATGCACAGAAATAACAGTTTAGTGGGCCACTAAGTACTCACAGCTAGTTTTAATCAAGTGCTTTGTTGCGAGCAGCGCCTTTAGTCAGTAGCCACTGTGCTGCTCTCAGCGCCTGCGTGCGCAGTTGTCGCTCTCTCGCCATTCGCGTGCTCAACGCGTTCGGCGTCTGCTCTCACTGCCAGTCGCAGTAGCAGTCACTGTCTCGGTCTCTGCCTCAGTTTGACTTTTCTGTTGTGGAATCAGTTGCTTTTCGTATCTGCAACGAGTTGGATAACAATTCGGTTGGCGCTGCTGCCGCTTTGTACGCTGCGTATCTGTATCTGGCCGTGTCTGTCTGGTGTATCTATTGGGTAGTTAGTTTATTAAAGATTCGCGAAATATTTGAATGAATATTGAATATTGAATAAATTCATATTCATGTGTATTCACACTGATGACTGGTTGAGTTTTTCGTTAGCGAACAACTAGAACCGCATTGTCAACAAAGTATCTCAGAGATACAACTCGTTCTCGTTCTCGTAGTCGCAGTCGTAGTCAAAGTCGTGCTCCGTAGCGCACTTTCAAATACAAATAAATATTCGAAGCGCGTGTGCAAAACAACAAAATATCTAAAAGAGAAAGAATAACAACAATTGCTAGAGTGCAGCAAGTAATTTACAAAACAGCTTTGAAAATATACAAAAATTATTCAAATAATACAAAAACAACAAAATACTTGAAGAAAATACGAAACGCTCTTTTTATCATATCAAAAAATATTTGTTGTTTATTTATGTTTTGTGCTCGGCCAGGCGTTTGTATCTGTATCTGAGTGTCTCTCGGTCGGTGTGTGGCAGTGTGTGTGAGTGTGTGTTTTTGGCAGAAAACAGCTGTTTTTGCGATAACAACAGCAGCAGTAACAACAACAACAGCAACAGCAACAACATCTTAAGTGCTTTAACGAAAACAACTATCAAAATTCAATATTCAAATTTGAATCTTTAATTACATTTCCTGCTGTTGAGTGACCGCTTTTAAGGTGAGTTTAACTAACCTTGCCATTTACCGTTTTGCACTGAATCCCAAAGATTGCCGGTTTAATTTGTGCACACACACACATATATAAGTGCATGTGTGTGTTTGTTTTTGTTTGTTGTTATTCTGATAATTCTCGCCGGTTGAATTTTAATTGCGGGCAGAGTGATAAGACTGCAGAGATTGTTGTTGTAGTGGGCAAATCAGTGGCAGTCAGTGGAATCTCAGGGGTTCATTGGCTACTACACTGAGGCAAACGGACTTGAAATATTTGGAATATTTGATTTGAAATTTGAAAATTTGAAATATTAGACTTGGAATATTTTACTCACTCTATAAAAATAATCCCTAATAAGTGATAGTTAAAGTCTCCCTTAGTTTGCTCGATAAAGTTCTCTCTCTTCTCAGAGCTTTTAAAATATTTCATTAATTAAGTGTGCTTAGTTAATGCACTTTACAGTGCAGTCTTAAGTGCCACTTGAACCAAACATTATTGCACTTTCTGAATTTGTTGCCAATTAAATTTTAATTAAATTACTTTCTATTTTTGTTTTTGTGTATTCTAAAGAGCAAACTTATACCGGTTTTATACTAGACTGTTCAATGTTTGAGGGATAAAATAAACCACAACGAATAGCTACAGTGACTAACACACATCACTAACTAACTAACAAAGTTAGTCAGTCAAAGTGAACAGGAAGAGGAAAAGGGAGTTGAAACAAGAATAGGAACTGAAACAGGAACTTGATGAATACGCAACATGCACACTAACACACATATTTACTTTCCTGCAATAACAACATCAACAAGAACTACAACAACAACAATAAAAAAGAGCATTTCCATCGCACTGTGGGAAAAATCAATAAAAACGCACGCGACCAGCCGCAAACGAGGCAAACATCACGCATACCCCCTTCGCACCCCCTGTCCCTAGTCTCCTCAGTCATCTCCAAAAAAAGGAAGGAAAGTAAAAAATACTACAATAAGTCCTTGTGCCAAGGATGCAGTCGGTTTCACACTGACGTCGGAATTAAGGCTTTTAATTAAGCGCATCAGAAAAGGCAAAGACAAATTAACGAACGACTCACAAATCGCGTTTATCAAGTGCAGTTAACACAAGCCGGCACAATGAAGCCCTTTAGTCACTCCCACTCCCACTCCCACTTTCCTCCCAACTACAGTGAGGAGTCATTGCCATCAACCAAAAGGAAAATCCAACTGGCAACAAACTGTTTGACGATATTCTCTGGGTCGGGAGACTTAACTCAAACGAGAAGAGATTGAAAAACGAGTCCAGAGTCCCGAATTGAGTGTCTCTGGCGCAGGCGCTCAGTGTTTTCCGCTCAGCCACATTTGCTTACTCTCCAAAATATCAAGTTTTCCTCCCCCTCCTCCACGGCGCTTTCCCCCATTTCCCCCCAAGCCAGCTGCTATTCCTGTTCCATTGTTATTGTTGTCCTGATTTCATCTGCTTTTTTTTTTGGGCAAAGTAAATTGTGTCGCTCGTATGTATCTTTAGGATTGCATTGCGCCCCTGGACACAACCTGCATCCCCTTGCCACACTTCTGGTTCTACCAACAGCAAATTGCAATAGCTGTAATTGTTGGTATTTTAGTTTAGTTTTGGATAGAGCCAAATGAAAATTGACAAGACAAAACGAGTTTTTCCTGGTTGATGGCAACAGCTTTCAGGCAATGCCATTAATCTGCATGCAGTGGGCTGTGGGCTGTGGGCGGTGGGCGTGGCATAGTTTCAATTGACAATTCAACTTTAGCATTGAACCATTTCAACTGGCGAAAAAGTGAAAGTTTTAGCTACGGAAAAAGTATCTTTTTTCGCTAACAACAATTGTGCATTAAGGGAACAAACATCAGTTATGCTAATGAGAGATAACATCGTAAATATAGAGATACAAGTGGCTTTTAACACATCTATTTTCCAGTCATTTTAGTGTATATTTTACATTAGCATAGTTGCTCTAAATATTTATTAAATACATTAGCTAATCAATTTATAATGGACTTTTTAGTAGCTCAATTAGAGTGAGTAAATTATTCGGTTGACTGATACGTGCTGTTGAGAGTAAATTAATATGTTATTCGATTCAACGGTTTAACATTACCTTGTTTAAATATTTTCTATATTTCATGAAACTCTGATTTATTTTACTTTAATATAATTTGGTTTTTTCCTTAGTCAATTCTTGTTTCCTACAATTTCCTTTTGAATTTTGTCAATTTATGCACATTCACAAATGAAATTTGTTTACAGTCAGTCACAAACATCTGCATTCTATACAAGTAAAATTACTTTTAGCTGCTGCTGTCACCTAAGAGCCTGATAATTTGGTACTTTCCCCAACTAAATAACTAATTTATGTCGTTTTATTTATATGAAGTTCCTGATTTCATTACCAGACTAAACGAAACCAAATTAAACTGTAGCCAGATACAAGTTTATTGGGTCATTCGTAGCTAAATGGAAACAGTCAAGTCGGAACGGTAGGACGAGTGTTACAAGTATCTATTGAGAGCTTCCTCACACACTCTCATCTCCTCTCTCTCTACCGCTCTCTATCTCTGTCAGTCGCTCTCTCACTCTCTGTCGCTCTGTGGACTAACAAGTGGCTGTTATAGAGTGGAGTTCATATCTGAAGTGGCAGCTCTTACATTTTTCACTATTCAATGGTTACAAGTGGGTCACATTGAAATAATATTCTTGGCTAATATCTAGAGCGGATGTGTTTATCATAGAATATGGCGTTTGTTCATGCACTTGGCAAACTTCGGCTTAAAAACTATGCTCACAAAAGACCGAGAGTGAAAATCAACAAATGGTCGGGTCAGTGGGCCATTGAAAACTGAAGGGGAAGTGGGGAAGGGAAGGGAAGGAGGACCATCAAAGAGGGGGGAGAGCTGAAAATTGTAGTGAGACATACCATATGCGTTTCCATGGTAGAGGGAAAATAAAAAGAAAAACCTGGTTGGCCATTAACAGAAGGAAAGTGAAAATGCAACACAATTGCATGAAGCTCTAAAGAAAAGCTTCCGCATTGTTATTTTCATTGTTTCCCACAGCAATTCCCGGAATCTCCTCTCCACCCTCTCTGCTTCTTTCTCTGTCTGTCGCATTGTTCCGCCTGCTCTAAGCTGCAGTGACTTTGGAGTCGCTTTTGTTGCCATTCTTTAGTCAGCCAGACTTTCAGCATGTACCACAACATCGCAATAACAATTAATCTGTAATTTTACACGATATTGTCTCCATAATCCCTTGTCAATACAACGTGCTGTTTACAATCTGCACTTCGTATATATTCTGTTCTTTCATATCAATATTTATCCAGTGAAAAGGTCAGTGAACTCAGCAGATGCAGCTGGCAGTGCAATCAGTTGAGTATTTAAACGCTTTCAAGTTTCGCAACAAAACTTTTTAAAACAGACCCAAAACCCACACAAACTAATAGAGATATATGTCAGCGAGAGACAGAAAGAGATGGGAGGAGGTGGAGAAAGAGAGAGTGAGAGAGTGGGTAAGAGGAAGCGTGTTAATTGTACCAACGGGCACAACTAGTACAAATGAAAATGCAGTAGCCTGTGTAGCCAGTTTTCCACTTTTATTTTCTCACATTTAGCAACATTTAACAGTTTTTCACAGCATGCGCTAAATGAGTGAGACAGCAGAGGGAGAGAGGGATAGGTAGAGAGAGGTGTGTGTCTGTTTGTTATGGGGTGTAGCTGCATGCATATTATACCTGATGTTTAGTCTCTACAAAATAATTTACCCAGCATGGTAGCAAGTAATCTACGAGTTTAGTCAGCTGACAGTGGGGCAAATTGCTTACACTACCAACAAATATTTATGCCAAAATATTATAAAGTAATAATTAAATGCAATTTGTAGTTGAAATCAAATTTGAAGTTTGCTGAGCTCAAGGCAAGCAAAAACTACAAACTAATTGTATTTGCATAATTTTCGTATGCATCCCATGGTATTTACGCTCTCAAAAGTCAATTAGTCCCTGGCTCTGTAGGTCTGACTGAGCCCTGACATTATCATCTCTGAGCATGCAATGTATGGCAAAGTTGCAAGGCTCGAGAAGCGCCAGAGTTTCAGATAACTCGGGAGAACTCACCGTCTCTCTCTCCTTACCCTTTTCCACACACTTCCCTCCTCTCTCCCACCTCTATGACGCTGCACATCTTCGTCCATGTGCATGTCTGTCAGGCAAATCTGCTTTAAATTTTTAATCGCCTGAAATGTTTGTGTTATCGCAAGAGTTCCAGGCAAGAAACTGCCTGACTTATTTTTATGCCAGGTTACGTATACGTAACGTGTGTTTAGGTGTGCGAGTGTGTGTGTTGCGTGTGTGTGTGGAGTGTGTTTGGGGCGTAAATCTATTGTGCATGAAACTTGATTTACAATTTCGTGCCTGGGGCCTTTTTGCATTACATAACTCGCACACAGGAGTAAGAGCGTTAATTTAATTATTTTATTCGCTCTATCGCAGATGTTTGCACTTGCGTGTGTGTGTGTGCGTGTGTTGTTTTTTGCATTGGGAGTAAATGCATTTTCATGTTAAGCTCAAAATGAACAAACATTTAAAATGGAAATTATATTTTATAGGCTGAAGCAAAAAGCAATTTATTGAGTTAGGTCAGTAATAGGCCACATGACATGGTCAAAGGTAACGCAACCGACCAAGTTTAGACCACTTAAATAATATATTAACTTACGAGAGTAGAAAGGCCAAAGAGAGCGACTGGGAGAGAGAGGAAACTAGTGGTTCTCCAAGGCCCTTGAGTAGTTCGTGTTTGGCAAATATTTAAGTACAAATTTATTACAAAGTTTTGCCTTAGGCTCATGAATATGCAACGAATCAAATCAATTGTTTGTTTGCTTGAGTTTTCTTTCAAGTCAGTCAAGCAATCATAAATAAAATTGGTAACATTATGTGATCGGTCTTAAGAGCAGTTGCCATGAAGGGCAGCGCGACGCAACGCATCGCAGTGACCAGGGTCAGAAGAGCAGCAGTGGAAACCAGTTTTCAGTTGTCAGTTTCCAGAACTAAGTTCCGAGTTCAGCAAGGGCAACAATTAAAAGCAAATTAGTGATTAAAGCACACACAAACACACACACAGAAGCGGAAAGCTGATTACACATCATACAGAAAAGCTGTCAAGTCACTCAGTGTGTGTGTGTTTAAGTTTCTGTGTGTCTGTGTGTTTGTGCGTAAGCTTAGACAGTTGAACAAACCCATTGTGATAAGCTTATCAGTTCAAGCCGAGTGACTGAATATTAAATTAAAGTTCAGCTATCGTGCAACAAGTCGTGAACGGCAATCAACCACTAAAAAATCAACTCCCTTGTAATGATTTAATGCAATAAACAATTAATATTCGTTAACAAATTTTGATTAGAACAAACCAGTCGCAGCTTGATTTTCGTAATTGGTTTTTGCTTTTTTATGAATTTGTTTTTTGATGTGGTCGGCGACTTCTCTTGGGAGTCGAGAGCCGAGCAAACGACGTTGCCACACGATTCCCATTTCATATGCATGTGTACTCGCCCAAGTATGTGCCATACCAAACCGTATTGTTCAATACTTAATAAACCAGAACGTGACGATGACGTCGTCGTGGCACCCAAACAACAACAACACCAACAACTACAACGAGTACAGAAAAACATGTGTACTTGTCGGTCTATTCAGGTTTTCGCCTGTCAGAGTCATAAGGAAGTGTCTCTACCCGCCGCTGTCTGCCCAATTCCTCCATTTACCATATTTCTATGCTTTAAGCCGGCACTTGTCAGCTGGTGAGCTGAGGGGCACCCCCGGCGCCATACACCTGGCCTGATCATGTGCCTCTCGACTTACGCCTTTCACCGACATTCTGACGTCACACCACCGTCCAGACACAACCATACAAACCAATCCAATCCAAACTGGTCAATGGCAATTGAAAAGTGTCGCCCATTGACTATAATTAATAGGAATACATAATGGACACACGTCTGTGAAGGAAGGAAGTGGAAATCTGATATGTTTGTTAACAAAACTGATTGCTGTGCTGTTAAATATTATTTACCATTTTGTATCTATTGTTCTATGAAAAGTTACAAGAATATTTGGTAAAAAATGTGTTCTTCAATTTGTTATTCATGGAAAAATAGATATATACCTGGAATTACAATACATCGTGTACCGTTAGTGACAAATTGCTGATCTACAGCAAAGTTTGTTTTTATTCACTTGGTTTTCTAGTACTGCCATAAAGATCTACAAGATTGAAAGCTGCTGAGGTTGCTGTTAAAGCCAAGTTTATATAGAGCTATTACCAGCCACGTACTTAACTATCGGGCGAAATCCAATTGCAAATCGTCAACGAGATTTCACTTCCCCATTTCCCCGTTTCCAGCACTTGATCTCTCTCCCTGGCGACTTTCGAACTGTTCCAACTTTTACTGCTGAATGCCATGAGATTGGTCAGTAACTGAGAGAGTAGGTTATTCATAATGTTAATGATGATGATGATGGTGATAATGGCTCATTAACAGGCAGGTGGGCGTCTAGTTGGATCAACAGAAATGTGTGCCACTCAAATGCCTGTTAACTGCTTACATTTAAACAAATCATTTGGCATTCCAACAACAGTTACAATTACAACAACAGTTATATTTAATATGGGCTTAAAGGTGGAGGAATTGGGTTATATGCAAATTCCACATTTATTTTTAGTTGAAAAACAATCGAATCTGAACTTAACACTGTCAAATATTTTAAATGACTCACATGCCATGGAGACACCCACCAGTTCACACTGAGTGTGTACGTGTGTGTCTGGTGTGTGTGTTTCTGAAGCGTAAAGTGTAAATTATGTTAATTTGAAAGCATTTTATGGCATAATTACGCCACAGCGACGACTCATTAAATAACAGTTAAGTCAACATCAAATGAAAGTAAAAATTTTGTTAAGTGGAGAAAAGAATCGAAGTGAATCAAACGGAATATCGAATACCGAACACTTTAAGGGGAGAAAGTGTGGAAACAATTGGCAAATCAATTACATTTTCCACACAGACACCGACACAGTCACAGTGCTTAAAGAAAGTCACCACCCACCTAAAGTGCAGAATGCAAATCAATTTCAATTCAAAAGGCTTCTCCTTCTCCAAGGGGACAAGAAACTGCTCAAAGTGGTCATGTCCGAATGTCATCAAATTGATTTCAAGTCATTGTCTGCGCTTTTCAATATTCAATTTGATTGTTCAGAGTCCAAAATCAAAGAAATCATGTAGTAAACAAATGATACTCCTCTTAAATATTGTTTATTACCAATTTTGCACATGTTTGCAACTCAGTTTATGTGACTTTTCCTTATATTCGATATTAGAACGTACTTGGCAGTTTCTCCAGCAAAACACGTAAAGTCGGGTACACATAAAACAGTTAATGCTGATTGAGTAAGGTCAAAGTTTTCAATTTAACGATAAGTTCTCAGTTTGCTATCTTTTGCAAAGAGTTTAACAAACCTCGATAGAAAGAGCTTAAAAATAATTTACGCTTTGGTTTACTCAAGTTCAAAACTCAAAGTTTTGTCTACAAAACAGTTCAGAGACCCTTTAATTAACCAACTGCTAAGTGACTTTCAAAGCTGTTATTAAAAACAATGAATAGAAGCAGATTATCAGTTAGTATATGTCAGCCATATGTAGTCTGTTGAGCCCAAGTACCCGAAGGCAGGGCAAATCGCATGACAAATCGAATTTCATGCTGCTTTGTTCACCTCCCCGAACTGAGGAGTGTGAAGAACCATAAAAACTAACAAAACTGAGCTGAAATCAAATTGAACACAATCCGCACCCAGCAAAGAAAAACAAGTCAAATGAAAGAATAAAAAATACTCATACACAGAGTCGTCTCCGCGGGGGCAACTGGAAAAGTCATTTCACAATGAACTTTAGACGAGAACAACAAATGAAAATGTGAAAACGTTAAAAGTTCAAACGCCTTCAGCGAGTCGAGTTAACAACCCGCCACGAGGCGACGTCTATAAAGCGATTCCCACAATGAGCATCCCCCACACACGCCACACCCCCTTCCGCCCCCCTTAATCAGCCCCTCCAACACTCTGAAGATATACATTAATGCGTATACAAACGATATGGGACAGACACTCGCGCCAGACAGAGAAATTAGCAACGCATGTCGAGTAATTCGTCAACACGGCGAAAATACATAAAACAGCAACAGAAGCAGCAACTGAAATGTATCTAAAGCGAAGTGTATCTACAAGTGCGTGTGCCCATGACCATGACAATAACAGGGCAAAAACAAACTCAACCCATTAGTTACTCAGTTGTGTGTTTAATTTTTGGGAGCTTTGTCTATTTTTGCGCTTCTTTTGCCCTTACCAGATCCTATCAGTTATTCAGTAGGAATCGCGTACACTCAACTTGGCCCAAACCAGTTGGCAGTTGCGCTCGCACAGCAATTGTGAAGTTTTCTCTGGTTTCAATCAGTTAATTTCATGTGCACACACACACACACACACTAGTGTGTACAAGTATCTGAATATCTGATGAAGCGCTATCACTTGCCACTTGAGGTTTTAATTAATGCGAAACAATCTCAAAAGTTTTCAACTTAAAAGATATCGCTGTACACACTGTGAAATAACTTCATTTCCAATTAACAAAAGTATAAAAACAGTTACCACTTCCAACGGTTTACAGGCTCTTGGGTATTTTCTTGGTAAGGGTATACGTACGTTGGGCAGATGCAATCGTTAATTCTGTGATGTTTGTTGCTCTCAGTCTGGGATTTTGTGGCCAATTTAATTGTTTGACATTTATGTTTGATGTCAGCGCAGAGATATGATTTTTATTGGATTTTTGCAGACAGCACAAAAATAAAATTTATTGAATATGTAATCCATACTGTTATGTATATAGACAGATATTAATTTCTTCTTTAATATACTATACGCACAATTTTGATTTTGTATCATAATACATGATTCGATATGTCAACAGATCAATGCAAATAAATTTGAATAATATATTTTCATATTTATGATTAATGGTTGCTTCAATTTATTTATCTTTTTTGCTGTCGTTGGGCTTATCAGTTGCCAATACCAGCTGCGATAAGAATCACACACATAAACTCCCACCTGCAGTCAGGTAAACATTGTCTAGGCAATGGGTTGGCATTGAGAACTGGACACTGACACCAGAATCACCCTCAACCCAGCTCAGCTCTGACAAAGACTTTGCAAATGAACTCAATCAATGATAGGGGCTAGTTTAGTCATACCAATATAAAGTCAAACAAACATATCAAACAAATACTAAATATTTAAACAGCTTTCTTAGCAACCATTGAAGTTATTTAAATTTCAAATATTTGTGCGACTTTTAAGTTGCAAAATCTGTTATTAAACTTAGAATTCGCTCTGTGTGCGATTTTCAGAAAGTTTTCTTTAGAAATGAAAAACTTGTGGAAATAGAGAAAGTAGAATGTTTGGTTTGCTAACAAAGTCCATATGGTAGTGAAGGAAATATATAAATAAACAGAGGAAAACACGAGTTCCCCATGAATTTTAAATGAATTTTTGGCGTGTAAACGGAAGTATTACCTGGAATATCATATTCTCATTACTATGTTTAGTCTAGGCGCCTTACCAAATGAGTCACGTTTCTGGCAAACCAATGAGAAGGTGGCAGGCGATGCTTGGCTAAAAGATACCCGTTACTTTAAAACCTAAGAGGGTTTGCTTAAGCGGGTTTAGGAATCTATTAATTTTTTGCAAGTTAGATCCACTACTCTAGAATTTTACTGCACATTTATGCTTTATGTAGTCTGCCAGTCATATCTACATTCTATATACCCTATTTGTGCGGCTTACGGGTATTTACATAAAAAGAATCGCCCACGGAGTGCGTCACAGGCGCCGATTTTGCAAAAGCAAACGAGGCAGCAACCACCAAAGACTTGGACTTGTACTTGGAATCAGGCTTGGACAGGAGTCCAGGAGGCGCTGCAGGAGACGCATTTGCATGTAAAGAAACTACAACAACAAGAGGAACAATAGGCTGTGACTCATCGGTGTTGGCAGCAACCGAACTCCGCGACATTGCGTTAATTAAAGCGACAAACACCGCAACGAGAAGGAGAAAGAAAAAGGGAATGGGAGAGGAAGACAGCAGAGAGAACAAGAGCAAGAGAAGTGTAGGGAATAGGGAAATGGGTGTGAGCAGCGTCTGTGCTGTGTACAGCGAGCAGTTGGAGCAGGGACCTCCCCAAACTTAAGTAGTCTCTTGCAGTGTTCCCCTCTCCTTCGCCACTCCTTCTCCTCCCGCTTTCCCACACGTATTCAAATTCCCGAGAAACTTTGTTGTTTTCTTAATATTTTTCTTGTTGTTTTTCCAAAAGCAGCTGCGTGTTGAAGTGGAAAACGATCGACGTTTGCGTATGGCGTAAATGGAAAGTGAAATGAGGGGAAACAAATGGAACATTTTTGTAGCTCCATCAGTTGGATTTTTATGCCGTCTTGGATCCCGTCTCGATGCGCTTAAGAAAATATTTATTTTATTTGCTCTTTGCCGCGTTATAATTATGTGCGCGCCAAGGAGGTTAATTGGTATTGATTGTGTGAACGAATTTATCGTGGACACTGTAGGCACTATCCCCCCAGTGACTGGCAATGCAGCAAAAAGCTTTAAGTGACTGCATCCTACCATTAGAAGATTCCCACGAGTGCAGCACTTGAATCACAAGTTGTTATGAGTTCAGATCGTAACAATTTACGGTAATTTCTAAAAAAAATACACTCAATGTAAATGGATTGTATTTAAATAACTCAGATTTGGGAGATTTTCAAAGGGAACTAAGTGCTGGTGTCAATGGAAGTGAAGAAAAAAACTAGTAAGAGTGTCTACTGTTGAGCAAGTCGACTGTAAAAGACCGCGTAATCATACTAGTCCCTTTTTGGCATTCAAAAACTACTATAGGATAGAGTTGTCCTTTTTGGGTCAAACCGGGGCGATAATTTTAATGCTCCTTCACACATAATAAGTTTATTAGACACCAATAACTCTAGTTGTTCATAGTTCAGTGCTTCTACTCGACTTGGCTGTTGATGCTGATCAGGAATATATATACTTTATGGGGTCTGAAACGCCTCCTTTTGCTAGTTACGCACACTTCGCTCCTGACAAACCCAATAGACCTCCCTACACCCCTTGAGTACGCGGTCTAAAAGCTTAGCTGAATTGCTCCTCTCTAAAAGGGCTAGATATATTGATTTTAATTGTCTCGTCTTTGATTAAATATTAATGTGATTATATTCTCGTCACGCACCCGCATTGTGTTCGAGCATGTAATATTTGAAATTATCATGGAGACCTTAATCAATGCAACTGAACGAAAGCAATTTACTTGCAATTTAATAGCACGCGAAATGCTATATGGTATGTGTATATAGATAGATTTGTTCTACATATGGTGCATGTACATGTGTGTGTGGCCTCTTCTAACCGATAAACAATACCAGATACTAATCGCGATATATAATGCTTGGTTCCATTGCATCAGTTGATAATGCGAACACGTATCGTAATTTGCGACAATTGCCCTCCATTTGACAGGTAGTTGTTTTGCTACCTCTTTATCGATTATTGACTGTGGCCGTATTTTCAGATAATTATACTACCCCAAATTGCTTTTACCAGTGTGGGCTATGACAGCTGAAGACTGAAGATAATACTCGTAGTCATGTCTGGAATATTTTGACAGCTAATTTAAGTAAATATTTGATTAGAATTTAATAAAAGCTTAAGCAAATAAATGAAATTTAAACATTTATATGATTTCTACCAAAAAAACAACAGAGAAATTCCTAGAATTGTCATAAATACGACAAGTTGTTTCAATAAATGATCACATGAGGGATTGACAAACAAAGATAGCTACTAAAACAGCTACAAGATACAAAGTGCGAGACAAGGAAACAACTGTGTCTGTGCTTGTGTCTGTAAATGTATCTGTGAACCAGTTCTCAACGTCACAGCATTAATGCAGTCTGATAATTCAGAACAATATATAGACTGACTAACCTTGCACATTACAAGCACATACAGCTATATGCTATATAGAATACCCGACTGAACAAAAGAGAGCGTTGATTTGCATAGACGATTAGCAAACAGATTGACAGACTGACATTTTCCGCACTGGCGAAAAGTGCGCAAATTGAACTGACAAATACTTGTACAGTTTTCATAAATTTAATTATGCTGCTAATTACTCAATCACGAAATTGACAGCAAATAAACGCAGATGCGTTGAATTTAAATTTTACCTGGAATTCAATATCAATAAATTTAAAATTCTAAATAAATATTGAACGGCTATAAAAGAAGACAAAGAGAGCCACTAATTGGATACCGAATGCGAATTACGAGTATGTAATGAAGGGCGTGGGGGGAAGGAGGGTTGATTAAATACCTCGACATTCTATGAAAATCAATATTGTTTAACAATCTCAGCACGCAATACAACAACAGCAGCAGCGGCAGCAAAATTGGTTTGTTGCCATGGCTAAATGATGGTGGTTAGGGGCAAGGTGGCAAATGGCTGGCGGAGTCGGTTTAGATGTCAATAGGGGGCGAATTGGAGCGAATTAGTTGGAATCGAGGGCGACTTGGGGCGACTGGGGATACTATAGGTGGTGTTGGTGGTCTGACAGTGAGGACTGCTCACTAATTACCAAGTGCTAAACATTTTGACGCGCATTTCCCCCCTCCACGGTATTAATATCTATCTACTTATATTAGTGACTGCCTCACGTCTCCTCCTGTTGTTGGTAGCACGTTTTTGCAGCATATGACCACAAATCAAGAGGGAAACGTGCCAAAGAAGAGCAGCACAACTAGCGGATGTATACAAGATTCAGGCTATTAATCAGTCAAGTGTTAATTGATATGCTTAAATATTGCATAAATAACGTAGTCAGGCAATTTATTCAAATGAGTACTCAAGTATTCACATGTGAATTCGCAGTGTTTTGTCAATTTGTTGTTTCGAGAACAATATTAAGATTTCTTCATTATCTACCAATTTGTGGGTCATTTTGCTTTTATCTTCGCAATGCCAGCCTAATGTGAGAAGAGTCTTAATGAATACCTTGGTTTTGTTTTAAGGCAGAACGGAAGTAACATTTGGCTAATTGAAGGGGGCTGTTAAAGCGGCTCTCAAGACAATTTACAACTTGATTTCTACAACATTTTTTGGGCTATAAAACCTTCTGTAATGTTTGATTTGAGACACTATTTTTATATCATATTAATTTATTAATATATGTATGTACATTCACTGTGGAGCATAACTATAATGCACGCTAGTCAAGCCCAACGAGACAACTAAAGCAAAGCAGGTGCTCTAGCTATAAGTTAGAGAAGCAGCGAAGAACTCAGATTACTGCAGATAAGAAAAGCACCGTTAACATTGTTGGTTTTGTTTTGGTCTCAAATAATTCAATTTTCGATTCCCTTTCATATCTCATTTACACTTTATCGTTTAAAACGGGTGCTACACTGGAAAAAAGTGGGTGCACTTAGAGTTATGCTCCATAGTGTATTGCAATTTCGAAATAAGATTTTAGACTTACATATATTATAAACCTCTCAAACAGCTTTTAATCAAATTCGAGCTTAGCACAAGCTTTAGTACTCCTCTGACTATTAAGTCATTTTAATTGCTGCTAACAAAACTATTAATTTGGCAATTACCATTCAAATTCGCATACAATATGCCGCAATGAAATTGTTTGGCCAATTAAGTCAACCAAAAAGGCCCAAAAGTCAAGGTTGATTGGGCATTATACTGAGCACTGTAAATACAACTGTAATTGCATAAGCTGGTCATTTGAATACAACAAACCAACAAACAAACAAACAGTTTTGTGCTATTTATTGATTTATCATTAATTTTTAATTTATGTTATTGAAATTGGCATTTAATTATTGACGTTATTCATTGGAATTACACTTTTGCAGGTTTGCGCAAGCAGAAGGAAATTACAAATTGTGGTAAGTGTCAAAGCCGACTTTTATGGCTATTAGCTGGAAATGCGTTAGATCGTATATCATATTAATAATGTCAGAACTTCTGACAAGCAGCTAATTAAAAATGCTACATCAATGGGAAGACTAATGAAAAATTAAGGTCAAAACAGATGATAAATGATGAACATAAAGCATGATTTAATTAAGTTAAAGCAATTATTAAAAACTTAATGATTTCTCTTTTCGCCAATGATTTCAGTCACGTGTTAGCCAATTTGTTAGCTAAATTTAGTGCAATAAACCTGTTGTACAGTTAGCGAAAAGCTGCAAAGTTGGATTTAAATACTCAGAGCCAAAAGTCAATCTATCAAACGGTGTTGTTAGTCAGAAACAAGCAATTTATATGGTCTTGGCTACCTTATATGTGCTGGAGGGGGAGGCTTCACTGTACCGGGCGTGGGGTATGGGGATTGGGAAGTGGCATGTGGGGTCTGGGGAAAACATAGAAAAGCGCGTGGCAGTCCACGTGTGTTGTCTTTTGTGTCACTTTTGGGTGGTTGAGTGGTAGAGTGGTTGGGTGGGGCTTCGATATTCATGAAGATACCAGGAAATACCCTCAGCAAATAAATAATAAATGAAAAGCAAATACAAAATGTACATGACATGGCTACAAATGATTGTTAAGCTGGAAATAGAAATAGAAATGTAATTGCCATAAAATCATCTTGAATCGAATTTAACTTTTACTAAATCGACTTCAGCTAAAACTATTTAGTAATTTGTGAGTCAATCAATCAACAATATGACCGAGATATGACATCTCTAATCGTGTGTTCTCATTTTCCTGCCAGTCAACGCATTGTTTAATGTTTTACAATTGCAATTATGGCCAAATTACAATCATATTTCGGTGCCAGGCTGGGATTACTCAACTTGGCAACAACAAACAGCAAACAGCAACAGCAACGCAACACAATGATGTCGACACAACAAAGCATAACATCAGCAGCAGAGATGGAGAGAGAGAAAGACAAAGAGAGGGGTAGCGAGAGGAGGATGCAGAGACTTCATTGTTTGCCCCGTTAGTGTGGCAACTAGCCTGGCCAAAAGCTGCAGCTCGCCAACGAGAGTCTGAGTGGCAAAGCTCATGGGTCGATAACCTTAACCCAAACTGCAATCGAAACCGAAACTCAAACTCAATTAGAGTACGAGCTCTTCATCTCTGGCTCATACGCAGATTGAGGTCAGTTCTGTGCTGGAGTATGCCAAATCATTAACAGTTTTCACTGTCGTCCCCGTCAACAGAATTCTGGCAATCTTTTGCCTTTGACAACAACTACAATAGACGACTATGAGTTTTGCTTGTGGAAAATTGGAAAATGTTGTCACTGTTGCTGTGGAAAATCAATAGATAAATAGCAACACGCCCCCTCGACCCGTACACAGCCCCCTTGCCCAAAGCAGAAGAAACCTTATGGCTTGTGGAAGTCTCCCAAATGTCAGGACACACACGTTGCCAAAATTCCATCCACAGTCCCACTCCCAGTCGCAGACTCAGCCTCAGCCTCTGTCTCAGCCCAAAGTTTCAGTTCGAGTCTCAGTCCAAGTTGTTGCCACGGTTCGTTAGGCACAGTGGCACAAAACGAAATTGACATTGGCAAGTAGGGACAAAAAGGTAATATGGCTGTAATAGACAGCATGCGCTATAAACTGCCTCAAATAATGTATGAAAGGATGTCGGCAATTTACTTTGACTCTTCAAAACTTAGATCGCAACTTGTCGTTTAATACCAATAGTTTAAATGGTGCATTAAAGTAAGTTGTAAATTTACAAGCAAGTTTAGTATTTTAGACTTAAAAGAAAACAGCACTAAAATTGCTAATAAAGACATTATATTGACTGTTAACTGATTGGCTTTAAGATTTAATAGCAAAACGCAACTAACTTGTGCTAAAAAATGTATCCAAAGCTTCTTTAAAGGAATCTTTCTGACTGCTTCTGACATGACAAATCTTCCGGTTTGATGTTTTGAAAGTTTTTCACCTGCAGTTGCAGTTCTGTGAGCAGCTTTCAAAACCAGTTGAGTGCAGCGCTGGAGAATGTCTAGTCAGTGCTACTTATCAACATTTCATGCTGCTCTAAATGGAAACACATTTTTATTTCGTTTGAATGACATTTTGACGTCAGACTTGTCTTTGAAGTGCTGGCACATGGCGGTTTTTAAGCCAGAAGCCAAATCGAAACATACAGAAAAAGGCTAAAGAACCAACGCCAATTCCCCCCGTCTGTTAAACGGCAACAATTACAAGAAGCAAATAGCGAAAATCACGTTTTTAACAATGCCAACGTTGAGTCGGTGAATGGCTGGGAAGATTGGGGTGTGGTTCGGTGGGAGAATGGGTGTGCTGAGGGGTTATGTCCAACGAACCGAGCCAAAGCGAGCCAAGCAGCTGGTCTGCTTCCGACTGCCAAACGGGTTGTGGCGTGTGGGTGGACAACACACACTTGCACACACACACTCAGAAGGTGTTTGAAGATTTATGACGTCGTTGCCGCGCTGACTTACACATGTTGTACCATTTAAGGGGATACAGACCCAACCCCACCCAGTACCCCCCACGCCCCCTTTCACACTGTCACTGCAAGCAGTCGCGCAGTGGAACAAATGAGCAGCAAGCAGTTCACTGCTCAACTACAGCATACCCTGTTTACATAAGTTATACTAAGCAGCAGCTTAGTGTACTTTCCCCCGAGACAGTGACCACCCATGCCACCTCGCCTTTTTTTACAGGGTATACCGTATGCAGTTAGGCACTAACATAAGTCAAAAGTGTGTTGCAGATATTTTTATTGTTTTGTTTTGTTGTCGCCGGTGACTGAACGTGACTATTGTGAACGTGATTTTCATTCAGTTAGTTTGTCGTCACATGGTCAGAGTGTTAATATTTTCCTTTTTATACATTTTATGGATTTGTCTGCTACCGAAAATAAACTTGGCCATAACATATTTATTATTATAATCAATTTTTAGTTTTTATTGTTTCTGATTTCTTTGATTTCCTAAGAAGTATAATTCCCCCACCTCCCAATCCCCTTAAAAGTCTGTTGGTTTTTCATGACAATGCTTGCGACGCTTTTATTAGCTTAATGCCAGCAAAGACAACAAAGACAGGTCCAGTTTTGGGACTCAACTCAGCTCAACTCAACTCGAGGTCAAACACGTACTATAAATATTTATGAACCGCATTACGAGAGTTTTCTTTATTGCTTGCAGTCCAATATTGAAACGCATTCGAATTGTACAAGAAATCCAACAAATTTATTGGCCAAACTGTCACTGCAATTGCTTTTTATACGACAGACTACAAAGTTGGCTAAACAAAGTGGCTAAGATGTTAAGTCCACGACGAGGGAAGCACTTAAGTTGGAGGATTTGTTCCCCTCCTCTCAGTAACTAAGTTTGTCTTAATACTTATCTTATTTATAGCTTAAGTGTCTCTTAAGTTTTTCATTACCAATTTGGCTTACATTAATAATAAATTCAGCTAATAGTAGGTACAAATGTTATTAACCTAACTAAGTTTAAATACTTAAAAGGAAAAGTAATGTGTATTTACACATCTCTCTTTAGTTGGCACTCCACTCTGTGTGGACTTGGCCTATAAATAATTCTATATGAGCCCTTGTCCTTGAGTTGTATGCTGTGACCAAAATTTGATGCCCTTGTCTTTGATGGTAAGAGTGCTGCTTGGCAACAACTGCAATTGAAATCTGCCCATTTGACAAAAGCATTTTGTGTGCCATTTACGGCAGCTACTTAAACAATGACAATGATGACATGGAAAATCGGCAGACGGTAGGGAGAAGGGCAAGATGAATGATGGCTGCAATGAAAATTTGCAGTAAACTGACATTAAAATGCATTTGCCAAATAAAAAGCAGCAGTCGTTGCATTGGCAAAGAGCCAAGTACCAAGTACCCTGTACAAAACAGCCCTCAATCTGGAGTCTCGCAATCCCCACTCTCTCAAGTTGGCAATTGAACAATTGGAGCACTGACTGAAAGCAAAAGTGCAGAGGGAGAAACATTTTTATAATGGCCATCACGCAATTTGAATCTTTTTGCAGCAGTTGTCAGTAATTAGAAACTCACTTTGCATCTCCTCAGATGCTCAATCCCCTTACTCAATGGAGGGCCAGCTGCTTAATTTTGATTTCACTTCGAATCATTTGGTAGTTGTTTAATGGAGAATCATTTGGCGAATTCATTCGAGTTCGAATTTGAGTTTTTGCTTTGAACTCTTGAGTTTCGCCATAAGTCAAAGATTGTCTATAATTTATGAAATGATTTATGAACAGCGTGTGTGTGTGTGTGTGTGTGGGGTGTTGGTTTTCCAAAGTTGCGGAAAACCCAAGAGTTTGTACAAGTTTTGTACAACTTCATTTAAACTTTTCATTTGGCCTTTTGCTCAAGCGAAGCGTTTTTCAATAACTGTCAAAATAAAACAAACAACTTGAGATTTTGCCTTCGAAGCATATTTCCTGTGTGCATTATTTAAAAGAACTTTACTGTTAGCTGCATTTTATTTCTAGTTTTTCTCGATTCTATGTAGGTCACGGAAATTGTTATGTACAGACACAATCAGCACTGGGAGCAGAGAGTAGGGCAAGGGGATCGGAGACGGGAAGACGACTAGATTGTGTGATGTACTCAAATGAATAAAACTAAAGATAATTCCGAATAAAGCAATTGGAAGCAATTGAAAGCACACTCAAATAAATGATACCCAAACTGGAAACATTTTTAAAGCTTTTAATAATTAAAGTCTAAATAAATTAGATATAAACACAATTGGAACATTAATTAAGCATCTATCAGTGGACAAATTCTTGGAAATCTCATACTAATTAGCAGCATATTTTCAGTTCCTGCTGTGCCCCCGTTGTCCCCCGACAAAGTCAAACAAAGTCAAAGAATATGCGAAATATGCGAGTAATTAAGTATAACAAGTTGCTCGGATATTTGTTTAAAAAATATGCTGAAAACTGGAGTTTAAACTAAATGCAATATCAAAGAGTGCTTAAGGAGAAAAAGGAACGAAGAATGAGAAATGAGACAAGACGAAGTGGGAGAAAGGAGGGGCAGTAGAGAGAAAAATGTTGCGGTTGATATTTTTAGTAGCATGTGTTGTGCGAGAATGTGTGTGTATCTTTATGAGTGTGTGTGTGTGTGTGTATCTGTGTGAGCATGTGGTGGCGTATGTTTTAAATTGGTTTCGCTTGCACAGATGTTGCAATATGCAAACAAGCGGAACAACAGTCACCGAACAAGGTGCCACTCAAAACACGAAGACAATCAGAGTGAAAGAGAAGAAAAGAGCGAGTGTGAGGGGCGGTGGGAGCGACAGAGTGAATCATAAGTTAGCAGACAACACAGTTTGTACTTTATACTGTGTACTCACTGTCGCACAGTTTTCCTTTTGCCTATCAGAAAAGCAGAAAAAACAAAGAAACAACTGATAACACATGACGCGCTGCGTAAATTCTAAAAAAAAATATAACAAAGTGTGTGATAAATGCATTTAAAAATAATAACTAAATAAGAATTTATTGTGGTTTATATGTTTACTCAGAAAGCAAAAGAAAGGCGTACAAGTTATTTAAGTGTTTATAGTTAAGAGCTCCCTTCAATAGCTGTGCTCTTATTAATACATAATTGCCCATTTAATCACTGTTGGCTTTTGTAATCGTCATCAAAGCCTTGAAAGCCAAATTGCTTTGTCAATATGTGTCACTGAAATAATTCGACTTTCGATGACTTTCTGCCGGATCCGCTGCATCTGCAGCTGACACGCGTAGCAGCAAAGGGAGTAGTCTCTGATATGTGCTAATAGAGCCAGGAAGGGCAGGGTAGGAGGCGATACTCAGAAACTGACACTGACAGTCATTGTGAACAACTGGCAGCAAAGTTTGGCGACACTTACAAGAGCTCACACACACTGGCACACACCCACCCACACACACACAGTCGACACAGCAAAGTTTCGCTGTGTGCACTTGCCAACACATTTTGAGACTGAGTTCCGTTTAGCAAATTGAAATGCGTGTGTTGCAATGCCAAGGGCGGAAGGGGAGTGGCAAGCAGCAAGTGGCAAGTGGCAGCTGAAACTTGCGTTGGCTTCATTGGCAACCAAATGGCGCAACTCTAATTGAATCGCAACATAATTCAGTTGAAGATTCTTTGGCCCTTGCAACACGCTGCTAATTGCTTACAGTCTTTACATTAATTTTATGATTTTTTATTCGATTAAACATTCGTAATCACAGCACAACGAATAACAACATTCGTAATCGCATTTGGCATTCATTTGGCTGCTGTAACAGGTGCACGCTGCATAAATTAAAGCCGTAATCAGTGCATATTTCCGTACTACCTGTTACACCTGTAATTTTTCCATCACTTTGTGCTTATACTCGTATTGTGATTTTCCACGGAGTTCAACGAAATGCATTAAACCCAACGAAGCGCATACGAACGCATCAAATGCACTCGAATGGCAAATGAAAACCTTTCCAAACCTCAACATTGCTGCTCGTTGGTTTTGTTAGTTTTTGCTACTTTTTTTCATAACAATAAAAATAATAATAAAAGTTCCGTTGTGGTAAACACTGTAATGTTAACAGTAATTACAATAGTCGCTCAAGTACCAAAAAAACTAAGAGCAGCTTGAAAACTCTGCGAATTGCAATTCCAACTAAAAGCAAAATTTCATTTCAATTAAATTAAAATTAAATTAGTTTAAACCGGTTTGCTTTGAGCTTAATATGCTAGTTTTCTAAATATATTTCGCAATTAATTCTGAATTATATTTTAATGAATAAACACATGAAACTTCCTCTTCAAGTCTTCCTCATTCGCTTATTGATTGAGTACTCGGCACACATTTTGCATTTTAATGCAGACAGAATATTTGCTAATCGCTTTTTAATTGCCAACAGGCAAATTTGACTTCCTTGCCACTTTGGCTGAGTATCCTGAGCCTTCAGATACAACGGGCCTTTCAGATATATGTACATATTGCAATGGTTTTTCAAGTATTTCTCTTTTCCACGTTTCACGTTTTCTGTATGCAAAACTGAACATAAATTAAATATTTATTTATTCAAGTGTGCAAAAACAAGAAGGAGAAGAAGGAGAAGAGGAGAAGAGAGGGGGAGAGGTGAGAAGAGAGGAGCATAGCCACAAGCACTTGACGCTAGATTCAAATAAATAAAATAAACACACACATGAGGTACTCACACTACTCGCACTTGTATTGCCAAAATGTTTAACATTCGAATCACGTTTTTGCAAATCACGTTTCAATAAATACAAACAAACAAACTAGTGTGAGTGTGTATATACATATATTCACTTTCGGCATTATCTTTTTTGCCAATGCTCGTTTTTTAGTTGGCAACTCATAAATGATTTATAGAAAAATTTTATTTTATTTATGTACAAGTTTATCAATACAAAGTTTTTGTAATTTATCGCATGGAAAAACCAGCAAATAATTGAAATCGTATAAACGAGAACAATATAACACAATATATTGTAAAAAACAGTAAACAATTGAGGCAATAACTAGAATCACTAGGAAATTACCTATAAATAGAAACACCTGTAGAGCGAAATAAATGAAACTCTTTAAAACTAAAACAATAAACAAAGAGCTTATCAAAAATGCATAAAACCGCGAATAAATAAAGCAAGAAAATGCTCGAAAATCGTATTTATTTGCATACACCTAAATTAATATAGTGAGGAGCATAGTAAGCCATTCAAACTAGGGAATACCCTGTACTCAGCTACCTCATCTCACCAGGCACATAAACAATACGGCCCACTCTACCCACTTTCGAGTGGGTATAAAACAAAAACAATTAAGACATTTTATTTATTTAGATGGGGAAAACACCTCGCAACGCTGGCAATATGCCAAAAATGTATCGAGCAATAACAAAAGCATTCTACATAAATAAATAAATAAAACAATAAGAAGTGCAATAACCACAATGCGACAGGAATAGCAACAAATAAATATTTTTCAAAAAGAGAATTTAATTCGAAATTTAAGGAAATAAATTCAGCGGGGAAACTAGAAAATATTCAGGGAGTTTTTTAACACAAATCCCTGTATTTGTTTAGCTAATTAATCGTTGTTCACATACGTAATAAAAATAACTTAAAATTTGAAATCGCAATATAAATTGGCACCGAGGCACACCCAGCAGAAGTCACACACTTGCACACACACCCACACACACATACGGGACTTGAAGCAATAAATAAATGAAATAAAAATTGAATACCAAAATCATTTTTCACTCTTATTTTCTGCGCTCTTTCTACCTCTCCCACTCTCTTCCCTACTCTCTCTCCCACTCTCACTCTGCTTCGCTTTGTCTTTTTCAGACACTCAGACTCACACACTTGCACACAATCAAATATAGATATGCATAAATATTTACTGCATGCACACTTATAACACTTTTGGCAACAACGACAACAACAGTCAGGGTCATTATCCTAAACAGGCAACACGCGGACGTCTTGTTGTTGCTTTTATTCTGCCTTTTGTTGTTGTTGCTGTTTTTGTTTTTGGCCTTTTTGGCACTGCTCTCTTGGCAAAACGTCGGCCAAGTTTGCAGCTCGCACTGCTGTCCCCATTTAGACTTAATCCCCTGGCAATGCCACTCCATCGATCGCTGCCCTTGTCCTGCCGGTTTGCCACATGCCAAGAGCAACAACAACAGCAACAACAACAGCAACAACAACACTACAGAATCGCATACTGAAATAAAATGCAACGATGCATGCAAAATGTGCAATGGGCCAATCGAAAAGACATTTTGGCGGGGCTTGGTCGCACTTTTAAATGCGCTACAAAAAGGCCAGAGACTCACAAAAAATCCCAAGGGAATAGTTAAAAAAAACTTAAATAAAAATTCGATAAATCTATAAAAAAATATTCTTTAAATTTAATTTAAATAAATATGATTTTCTTACATTTAAGTTGGCCTTAAGTCATACCCTCCCACAAAACCAGTAAGCCCCAACTAAGGTAGCGCCGCTTAGCCCTAGTGATGCGCCTGCTAAGCAAGCCGCACTCATACAATCTGGCTCAAAGTTATGCTGCCATAAATAGGCGTCAAAATAGAGTTTTGTAGTTTTGTATTCAATTGGTAAGGCACTCTCTTAGCCACATTGAATGCATAGAAAATTTAATAAAGTTTTGCCAGACAACAAGTTGGAGTGTATGAAGACGAAGTATTACAAGTAGGTGTCCACTCGGAGAACTGGTTGCTCCTCTTAACCAATGCTGGTGGTGCTTGGTGTTAGTACTACTGCTGTTGCTGCTGCTGACGGTGTTGCCAGACCACTTTTCAGTGTCAGCTGCACACACCCACGAGTGCCCACGAGTTTTTGGCCACCCATTTGCCATTTGGTTTAGCCCTGGGTACACGCTCGTGTAATGAAATATTTAAATGCATTGCATTTCGCCTCACACTGTACAGTTGCCGCAAGTTGCAAATGGAACGGGGACAGTCACTGGGGCATAGTACAAGCAACGGGCAGGGGCAAGGACATGAGGCATGCGGGTTGGACACGGGGCACACGGTGGAACAGCGACGCTGCATTGTTGTGCATATTATTAATGGCTGTGCTCTTGCCAATGGCATTGGCCTTCAGCGGGCGCTTAAATCCAGCGAAATGGTCAGAATGAAGGCTACGTAGCAAATCCCCAAAGAACTCATAAATATAAACATTATTAGTGTCTCATTTAGTAACTTTTAGCGGCCGTATTGTAATCACATAGTAAGACATAAAACTGCCTAAAAATGGAGTTATAAACCATAGGTAAATTCATTGAATTAATCACTCAATCCTATCTAAAATTACGACTTACCATTTAGCACTGCCAGTCTATAAATACCTGTGGATAAGCGACAATCTAAGCAGACAGCCTGATAATATTTATAATCTCCAATTAATTAGTTAGACTATAATATACAAGTTGATAAAATTGTTTTAGATAAGAAATGTTGTACTATCCATTCTACCAATTTCACCATTCAATAAACTTACCTAAATCACTGCAGGTTTTCCAGACTCTAGTTAGAAATGGAAATACGTGTTAAGTTTGCTTAAAAGTCCACGCACACGATAAGCTAATCAGTTGTGTTTTATAGTGAGTCTATTCATAAAAATAAGTCTGGATTCATGAGTGTTACCAATATGGCCGCTTATCACCCTACGGCCATTTATTTCCATAGCTTTTAAATGGATTTCAAATATATTCAAAACAAACACACCTCTTATCATTTCAGTTGGTTAACGACTTTGCTGGACGTCGGTCAGTAAGCAGTAAATGTTGCACCGTTATTAGAAGGAAAGAGGGAGATAGTTAGAGAGAGAGATACGAGACAAACGGAAGTGTTGTGTTTTTATTCTGAGTCACTGTTAAGAAATCTTCAGTCAGATTATGTACTGCCAGAAGATGCTGCTGCTGGCCAGTTTGTTGCTGCTGCTGGGAGGTCTACCCCATTTGACTTCCACAACCACAACGACAACCCTGGTCGCAGCCATGACCATAGCCAATCAGGATCTGGAGCGATACTTTCGGCCAGCTAATGCCACGCATTCGTATAGCAGCCTCGGAGAGGAGCGTTTGCCCGTCATGGACATCTATAACTTTGCCTTCCTTAGCTGGTCCTACGTGGACAGTGAGAATATCATCTGCGAGAGCGCGTTCTCCGAGGAGAAGGCCCGTTACGGTGAGGGAAAGGTGCTCAATGTAACGGGTCGTCTTATACACATTAGCACCGCTGATGATGAAAGCGATGATTTTGCCTGTACGCCCTACATTCGGGGCACTCGAGGAGCGCCTCTGCCGGAAAAGGGACAACCGTGGATTGCTTTGGTGCGTCGTGGACGTTGCACGTTTGAGGATAAAGTGAAGCATGTGCATTATTACAATGCCGCCGGTGTGATCATCTACAATGACAAGCAGGTCATGCAGCTGGAGAAGATGCAGATTAAGGGCAAGACTCGTAAGATTATAATGATTATTATTATTTATTGAATCGACACTCAACACTACTTCTATACAGGTAATATTGCCGCTGTGATAACCTATCAATCAATTGGACTTGAGCTGGCAAGTACTGTCGACAAGGGCTACAATGTTACCATTTCCATCATAGAGGGACGTCGGGGTGTTCGAACGGTTAGCAGTTTAAACCGGTAAGTGCCAAAAAATTAACTTTTGTCCAAAGTGGAGACGCCGGGGATTGAACCCGGGACTTCTCACATGCGAAGCGAGCGCTCTACCACTGAGCTACGTCCCCTTTGTGCTAACCGTGTTTGTACTACCATTGTTGCCCCAAACCCTTGTTTGGCAAACTCTTATTCAAACTCTAGAACAAAAAAAACCGTTCTTTTTAAAAAAAACCTTTTTGCATTGCACTTTCTGCAGTGTCGAACTCTTTAATCTATTAATAATAACAGCCAAAAAATTACTTAAAACTGGCGTTTGCTTGCCGGCTCGAAGTTCAATATTGTTAATCAATATTTTATTTACAAACACATATATACCACAGTATATGACGTGGGCCTTTAATTTAATTTAAAAATGAGCAAAAGAATTTCACCATGGAGACGCCGGGGTTTGAACCCGGGACTTCTCACATGCGAAGCGAGCGCTCTACCACTGAGCTACGTCCCCATACAATTGTTCTTTCTCAAATGCGACAATTGATTGCAATGTTCAATTGTCCATAAGAATTGCAAACTTTAAATCAGAGCAATTAAAAGATTCAGGCGTTACGAAATTTATGAAATGTCCATATATAAAAAAAACTGGACTAAGCAACATATTCTCATAGAAATTTTATAAATTATGATTTAGTTAAAAATAAAAATTTTTTTCATCGGTCATGGAGACGCCGGGGTTTGAACCCGGGACTTCTCACATGCGAAGCGAGCGCTCTACCACTGAGCTACGTCCCCATAAAATCGCCTTGTGAAAAATATCTTACTTGAATACAGCATTCAAATATTTCTGCAAAATAGGCTATCAGTTAAATTCTTGCTTAAGCAGTGGCTGTGTTCTAATTCTTTATGCATTACTTAACATTTTATGTTAAAAATCCTTTAACAGTGTTACTTAACAGTTATTTATTTTAAATTAACAAAGTATTATTTAAAAAGTACATTAATTCAACTGGAGACGCCGGGGTTTGAACCCGGGACTTCTCACATGCGAAGCGAGCGCTCTACCACTGAGCTACGTCCCCATTTTCGCCGAGGTAGCCAAAGTGTATACTTCACACTGGCTCTGAATTACGAATAACAACTGCTTTACCGTCGCCACTATTCTGCTTGCTAACAATTTACTTTTTTTTTTGCAGAACTTCGGTGCTGTTTGTCTCGATATCGTTTATCGTGCTGATGATAATTTCGTTGGTTTGGCTTATATTCTACTATATACAAAGGTTCCGTTACATGCAAGCAAAGGATCAGCAATCTGTAAATATTTTTTTGGTTTACGAAAAGTCGACATTTATTTAATTACATTTTTAAATGCAGCGCAATCTTTGCTCCGTTACTAAGAAGGCCATTATGAAAATACCCACGAAAACGGGTAAGATGACAGATGAGAAAGACATGGATAGTGACTGCTGTGCCATATGCATTGAGTCCTACAAACCTGCAGATATTATACGTATTCTGCCATGCAAGTAAGTTGGACACCTGAAATATTATTTGTTAATTTAATTATATTAACTTCAATTACTTTTCAGACACGAGTTCCACAAAAACTGCATCGATCCTTGGCTAATTGAACACCGCACCTGTCCCATGTGCAAGCTTGACGTGCTTAAGTTCTACGGATATGTGGTGGGTGATCAAATCTATCAAACGCCCAGCCCACAGCACAATGCCCCCGCCGCCATGCCCCCCGCAGGAGCAGCAGCAGCAGCCACAGCAGCAGCGACAGCGGCAACAACTGCTGCTACTGTTCCCACTGCCTCTGAGGAGGTGCCCGTAATTGTTGTGGCACTGCCGCAGCACAACATCAGTAGTTTTAACGCTAGTGCTATAAATTATCATCAACGTAGTCCTAGCAGTAGTCAACAGCAGCACCTTCCATCTGGACTTGCTGAACGCGGTAGACGCAATTCAGCTCCGGCGACAATGCCACAAATCATATGCACTGCCAGTCGTCAGGTCACTGATGTCTAAGTTATTCTATATACTATATTATATATACTATATATATGAACTTAAATTTATAATCAACATTCTCCGTTTGCTGCGTACTTACCATGTAAATATGCGTGCAGAGGTTCGGCTCTGCTTGCGACAAGCAGTGCCAAGTAGTGCAAAGCAGTGCACGTGGTGTACTTAAAACGCTGACCATAAATTGGACTAGCCAAATAATCGTGTTGTATCTTTGAATCAATGCAGAAAGTATCTCAAGTCACTAAAGATACATTCTTCAATGGAAAATGGGTAGTACTATCGTTAGATTGGCAGCTCCGACACAGAAGTCTGTTGACAGAGGAAAGAAGACTCCGCAAGGAAAATCCACGCACATTTTAAGATAAACGCAGTGTTCTAAGTTTAAAAATACATTTAACTTAAGTTCTAAATTTAAGCGTACCAATTGTCGATAACATAGAGAGAACAGCAAACAGAAATACTTACGAGTACTACAATAACTACTATTACTATAAATATAAATGTATAACTTAAACTTAAAACTTTAACTATAATTATAATTATATCAATAATGATAATTATGACGACAACTATAACTTTAATATGATTAATCATATAAAACAAAAACGAGTAGATGTAGTAGCTGTAATATTTAATGCAAGCCACATAATTCGTAGCAAAATCAGCGCCTGTTTTGCTAGTCATTGGCAATGGCAACGTTCAAATGCCTCCAACACATACGAAACCATAAAATACCATACGATACCACGCTATATACAATATATAGTACACATATATATATATATAAATCTAAACCCAAAACACTCATGAAAAATCTTTAAATGTAATGTCGAAGGTGCCAAAGTATTTGCTTTTAGCTTTAGTTGTTTAAATTGAATAAAATCAACTATAAGTTTATTATTTATATTAATTTCACTTAATTTTCTTCATTTTATTTATACTTTTTCGACGACAAAAATTGGCTAATTGGATGTGCTTACAGAAAAGCTTCGTAAATGTGTAGAAATAGTAGATGTGTTAATGCTTGATCTCCGTGAAATTGGAAAAAGATAAAGAGTATTCTATGAATGTAAAATATGATATGTAGAATGAGTTTCAGGGTTTCTTGAAATTGCTTTAAGTGTTAAGTAAAACATATCTGCGATCCAATGCCCAAAACAGTTTCCTTTTTATTTGACTTGATTTAATTTCACAGCTGCAGATATGCACACCCAAAAAAACCAATCAACTGCCCGATTGAGAATGATTATATAATTAATGAAACCAAACAAACGTAGGGCCTTAATTAGTTGTCGATTATGATTACCAGATATGTATATGGATATAGTTTTTGCTAAACCTTAAAGAAAACACAATAAAAGTATATATTTTGTGGACTCCAGAAACTACAACCAAAAATAAATTGATTGAATTTGAAAATGCTTCGCTTGTTTTGCTAGAAACCGCTCTCAAAGTCCCCACAGCTTGTAGATTTGGCCAAATTGTGGGAATTTCACAGTGGCATCACATCCATTCTCCATTTTCTATTGTAGTTCCTTGGCAGTGAGGAGAGCATACTGGAATATGAACCAGAACGAGCTGCAAATGGCGCAAGTGCTGCTGCTGCAGTCAGTTTGGCCCAGGAATCGGTGCCGGCACCAGCAACAGCACCAGCACCGACTAGTGCTTTAACTGATCTCATACGCAGTCGAGACTTTGTGATCGACTTTCCACGCATCTACGTGCTCAACAGCGGCAGTGTAGTGGGTGCCCGTGAGACGCTCTTTCCGGTGCGTCTGCCGGAGCGTTCCCAGAGCTCTTTATCGCTGAGATCCCAGGCACGGGACTGGATGAGCCAGATGAGCAACAAACTGGAGGAGCAGCAAGGATTGCGACGTCTGCGCAAGGATGAAATGCAGCAGGTTAGCTACTATACTAAAGTATATTAATTCCTAACTAAAATCTTCTTTATTCCAGCAACTTTTGAGTGCCCGCGACTCGCAGCGACAACGACGCTCTCGTTCCGCTGATGGACGCTATGCCAACGTTTGCTTTAATCGCCAGCGAACGCCATCGCTGCAGCAGAGCCAAGAAGCAGGCCAAATGCGACGCACTACTTCGACCCACACGTTGCAGCAACTCACTGATGCCACATATGCCCAGTCGAGTCAGAGGCAGCGGGAAACCTTTGACTTTGCGCGCACTCGACGTCGTTTCATGAGGCGGGAAAGCGATGAGATTTCCTTGCAATCAATGAACCGAAGGGTTACCACTGGTATAGTGCATCCAATGCCACCGGCTGATCCGCCCAGCGGTGCTCAAAGGGAGCACGGTGAAGCCGAGGGAGGCGAGTACATCACCATACAGGTGAATGGAGAGGGTGTGAATCTCAATGAATAAAGTGATATGAATAGCATTATATACTATGGTAATCTGTATAGTTTCGAGCATATATATATTTGTAAAGTAAATTAAATAAACTGTAAATAAAGTGACTATGGAGATTAAACAAAGCCCGTTGTTGTCACAGTTGTATTAATTCAGATTATTCAACTCCAAGCTGTTGTCTATCATTGGCCAAGTTATTGTTTTAATGATTCACTCAGCTAACCGCTTATGAGATATGAGTTTGGTAAACCCTTGTAAGCTCAATTCTCCTTTCTACTCCACACATTTACCTGTGTATAGCGAAAACTTGGGACTGAATTCCATTAGGGATTTGCGCGTGCCTCGCTGACAAGCTGCAACTGGACCCAAGTCGCAGTTGGCAGAGTTAAGGCATCGCAGACAGCGAGGCAGCAAGCAGCTTTATCCGACAAATCCAGACACTTCGACA
Organism: Drosophila dunni; assembly: GCA_018152125.1. NCBI lineage: Eukaryota > Metazoa > Arthropoda > Insecta > Diptera > Drosophilidae > Drosophila > Drosophila dunni. The sequence goes on along the minus strand of JAECXC010000339.1, from coordinate 6,823,790 downwards.
GTTCAAGGGAGATCCTGAGTTTCCCCATGGCAAAGCGAGAACCGAAAAAGAAAACAAAAAGCAAAAACAAGAAAAAAAGGCAAGCAAGAAATGAAAAAATAGAGCAAAAGTTATGAGGAAGCCACGGTTGAAGTTTGCCGCTCATAACTGCGCAGCCGTTGTGCTTGGACCGAGGGCAGCTAATAAGAATTCATCATGCAGAAGAACAGGGCAGAGCTACAGCTACAGATTGGTACACTGTGCAAAATAAAAGGAGTTAGGAAATCAAGACATAAATTAGATTTTATGAGTAATATTTTTAAGAATTTAAGAAACCCTTTCTTAAAATGAACAGCTTATAAGAAGCACCTGCCATTTTGCTCAGTGTATGCACACCAAGCTGAAGGAGAGCACTGAAAGCAGGGACTCTGGGTTCGACTGGGTCGCCTGCACGCGCCGTAATTGCAACGCAACAGGAGGGCTGCCGCAATACCCTCCGTTTGAATCGGAATCTGGATCTGTGGCTCTGTAGGCAGCAGCGGTCAGCGTCCATGTTTATAAACTTAAAGTCTGTAATCACATTAGCCATGTAGCCAGAGAGCACAACTCCAGTGCACTACACTCCCCTCGCATCCACTCCCAAGTTGCAGCTTTATCACCTGACGAACCTCAGTGTTCGTTCCTCGATCTTCAATCCTCGTTCCCTCTCCTCTCCTCTCTCTCTCTCTCTCTCTCTCTCTCTCTCCTGTTGTCCGCTATATCCCACGATCGCGATCGATGACAGCACGTACAATTTTTTTTCGATTGCAAGCCTCGTCCTCGCCTGGCTGCTGGTGGGCGTGTCAGCAGTGGGCGTTCCAGGGCACATTCAAGATAAAATGATTACATTGTAGGAAATGCAGTTGCCGCTTCGAGCTTTTCGACTCTACAGACTCGTGGGTAAAAAAACAAAAAGTGAAACAAGAGAACAAGAGAAATAACAATAACAAATCTTCATATAACTCAACACTGCTACGTGTTGATGTCTATTGAAGCGCAAAAATGCATCGTTGCTCCAATTTGGCAAAAGGCGGAGTTTAATATAAATGTAAATCAGATTGCGGCAACAACTGCTCAGCTGTCAATGTAATGACATCTTCATTTTCAAAATTACATGCAGCGCAGTGCTGCCCATTACTGGAGAGTGCTGCCTATATGTTTGGCAAATGAAGCGACATCTGTTGTTTGCCTATTTCGGCCGACAGTGGCGTGCTAGAGTTTGTGGGGTTGTTTACAGGAACATTTTACGAAATAGAAATAAATGTGAAGCAGCTCATAAAACCTCTAGCCTCTATCGGGATTATGGAATTTTGTATAAAGCTCATACTTATATACCTATTATAGGTATATGGCTAATAGGCCGTATGGCTCAGATTTGCCTTTAGTCTTTAATGAATTACTCAGGCAAAATATTTCTTAGAATTATATTATGCATATATTTTATCTATATCTATATTTGTAAGCGCTTAATTTCTGATTTCTATATTAATTTATTAATTATGATGAATCTTTAATGTAACTTTACTATTAATCTAAAATATGTAATTATATATTTTTTAAATTGGCTATTAATTATTAAATAATTACTAGGACAAACATAGTTTAAACAATTTATTTTCCGAAGTTTAAAAAATGTTTGATACACTTGAGGAAAATGAAGCTAATCAAAGATGTGTGTAAAGTCAGTAGCAGACGAATAAAGACTAAATAATGAGAATGTCAAAATACTTTTGTCCACCTATTAACAGCTAGTGAAAGACACTAAAGAGGAAACTAAGAAAATGCAATGAGAAATAAAGAAAAAAAAATTTGCATTCTGCTTTATGCTTTTGTAATCTATGCTTTGATAATAAACTAAGAACCATTAGGTCTGCGAGTTCACCAAAACAAAACGAACAAGAAAGAAAAGTACAGTCGAGCACGCCTGACCGTATAATACTCTCTGCATTTTAATCCCGATTAAATTATTAAAATCGGTATCGAAATATTACAATGAGCAGTACTTCCATCAAAACACCGTGAAACAAAAACAATCTAAGCAAAATCAAACTGTTTGTATGCGAATACACATACGTTTGACATTATATGTATGTATGTGTGTATTCGGCGCGGCCAGCGTCTGCGGTCTGCGCTGACGCCACACAAGCAGAGAAATCGTTTGATCACGCTTGTATGTTTCTGTCTCGCTTGCACTCATATCTTGATATGGCGTTCAATTATCAATATTATAACTCTTCTAGTTTTCTTGTTTGTAGTCCGAATTCAATGCGTCTTTTTATAATAGTTTGATATAGTTAGTCTCCACTCGAATTATACAATTACAATGATGTACTATATGAACAAATGACTTAAAACAGAACGAAATTTGAGAATTTTTGTTTTGTATTTTGGGAAAAAAGGGGCGTGGCAGTCCAAAATTTTAAATGGCAATGCATTTACACTGTCGCTAAGAACTTCCATACCAGAATTGGTGATCCTAGGTACCATTGTTACTGAGATATTCGCCGAAAACAACGATTTTTTCCGAGGTGTGTCTAGTTTTTTGCTCATTGTGGGCGAATGGGACGTGGCATCGAAAAAAAAAAAGATTCTTGTATTGACTGACTAAATATGTGATCGATTGACACCAAGCTCGAACTTGTAGCTCTTACCATCTCTGAAATCTGTTTGTTCATACGGACAGACAGACAGACATACAGACAGACAGACAGACGGACAGACAGACGGACAGACGGACATGGCTATATCGACTCGGCTTGTGATGCTGATCAAGAATATATATACTTTATGGGGTCTGCCACGCCTCCTTCTGCCTGTTACATACTTTGCACAAACCCAATATACTCTTGCAGAGAGTATAAAAACAGAACAACGAGGTTTGTCAAAATACTATAGATTTGATATGTATAAGGTAAAGGGTCGACTGTATATGTTATTCTCGCTATTGTAATAAAATATCATAGCAAGGTAGGTTACTCTAAAAATTGAGCAGACTTCGTACCTATGTATGTATAAGCTTTATTGAGATTAAATGGTTTATCTGGCAATGTCAACCCTTTAACTTGCACATATTGATTGGCCGCACTTTCCTATAACGAGACAGCACAAAAATCATGTCTGGTTAACACTGTGAGCCATAAATAATTAGGCGCACGACAAAAACAATGCGGCGTGTAGGAACGCGGTAACGTGGCAATGTGGCAAGTAGGAGGAATTGCCTTTTGAGGCGCAACAAATCGCAGGACCGGCAGCTGTGCGACTCCAACGGCAAACTCCAAATGGGATACAACAATGGGATTGCGGACGCCGTCGCTAATCTGCAGCAATCATTTGCGAGCTATTGAGGATCGGTATTGGATCGGTAGTGGTAGTGGTATTGGTATCGGGTCGGGCATATGCTCCGATCCTGCTCATGCCAATCGGAACTAATTGTGCAAACAATAAAACGTACCACCAGACCATGGTGTGAAGTTAAATCCAATCAATGGGCTAATAAGTTAAAACAAGTCAGAGAGCTGGTTGAAAAGAGACAGAGAAAAAGAGAGAGAGGGAGAGAGTCAGCCAAAGAGGGCGAGCTCAAAAAATGCATTTTAGTGTCATTTTCGAGAGATTTTCGTCTTTTATTTTATTTATTGTAATTTATTTCAACACAAATAGCAAACAGCAGAGTAGGAAATGCAGTGAACGCGTGACAGGATGATCGCCAAAGGACGAAAGTCCTAAAAGGACCAACCAAAGAACAGAGCGCAAAATGGCGATTCGTTGCGGCGGCTTGTCATGTTTGCCGATCACTGACTGCGACCTGGGTGTGTTCCTGTCACCATTGTCAACTGCTCACAGTCGCTTCGTCTCTTTTTGACACAGTTACTGCTATCCCGCTCGCGTCAGAGAGGAATTGACTTTACCAAGTGGCTATGGCGCGTACTATTTGTACATAAAATGTTAAAAGAAAGGGAGTGTTTCTTAAGGTTACGTATTTGCTTGAGTGACAGATGCTTCTGGAAGAATGTCTAGAAAATCAATCAAAAAACTTATAGCTTTAAATGGTAATAATTAAGAAATATTTTGTCCACATTTTAAATACGAAATCTGGGCTAAATCCGATTGATTTCATAGGACAAATCGGTCGCAAAATTAATATTGAGGGGTCTTCTACAGTCGACTCGACTGCAGCCTTTCTTACTTGGTTTACACATATTTACATATTTTGTTAATTAAATAAAATCTTGGTTGTATGCTAACTTTAGATAATATATATATGATATACTGTTAAATAAGGCCTTAAATTCTATGACATAATTCTTATAAATCTTAAAAGCGAGTCTTACAAATGCACAATACAATTCTTTGTTATACAACTCCATGAGTGAAAATTCAGTGCACATTCAGTCATTACTTAGTGTCAAACACATTTTTTCTTTCAGTTGGTTGGAAACTAATGTTGTCAACAATTTTACTTGTTACTTATTTTACTTATTAACTTTTGTTGAACTACTGAACTTGGCCGTGCGCAGTACAAGTTCATCCAACTAATTAAAAGCTCAAATCGTAAAATCAGCCCTTTTACAGTCGTATTTCAAATACATATGCATATATACATATATCTGTTCCTACGTATAGTTGGCCTACATCCTTTATGGCCCTTGTTGCTTTCATTAAAGCAGACAGAGCTGCAGTAAGGGAAAGTTCAAAAAGCAACTAAAACCGATGACGTCTACAATTCCGTGTTCACCCACGCACCACCCACCACCCCCCAAACTACCCACTTTTCCTTTTTGGCCAACTCGCCTGTGTGCAATTGCCATTTCGAGTTGAATGCATTTTCAATTTTGGCTTTTCCACTATTTGTTTCATTTTTCGACTGTGAAATCGATAAGCTTCTGACTGAAATTCATTTAAAGCCTGTGATTGAGTTCTTAGAATACTGCAGTTGTTGCCTTTTGTGGTTTGTGGTATCAATGTACTCATCCTAATGGATATCAACACTGCTAATCCGACATCGACATAGCTGCCCCATGTTGCAGCCACTCCGCTGCCTGTGTTTGCCTTTGGGGGCCAAGTTCTGCATCAGATTGCAGTGCAACGAAGTAACCAAAGTGAGCGAAAGACTCTCGTGATATATCTCAACTCTTTAGCTCGTTGTTGTAAGTGATTCATAGGCCAGTTGCTCACCTAGGGCCATGTATCGCTGATCATGTCGATTGCGCGCCGATATGACTATAAAAATGGGCGAGTATTGAGCTCATTTGTCGGCTCAACTACAAAGCAAAAGTCTAACGGCAATTTACAGAAAAAAAACAAAAAAATAAAAGACTTTCAGGGGCAGCTTTGATCACTGATCCACGATCATCGCAACTGCAAACTTCCACATCAATTCGCGATCTTGATCTTTGCAGAATGGCTTTCTTGAGCTAGACGAGGGTCGGTCTAATATTCTATATTAAATTTGCTTAAAAAAGTGGCTTAAAAACAATGATCTTTACTGTTTTCTACTCTTCTGTCAGTTTATTTTTAAGTAATGTTAGATTTTTAGCTAGAATTAAAGATAGAAATCATCGCTACATAACTCAGAAGTTGTACTTTACTTATATCTCATTTATGATCTCTCTGCTCTCCCCAAACCTTCTTCGATTTGTTACACTCCTAACTACACAGCTTAACACTTGGTCCTGCCGGAAATTGTGATTTGCAGTCGATTATATAGTCGATAATATGCGTTGGTTAGATAAACTTGTTAATAGATCGAGAGAGAAACTAATGCGCCATGACCAACAGAAATTAGTTGCACCCAAGGAGGCCACAGGATGCCAAAATCTGCAATTCTTTCAATCCTCCGTCAGATTCGTATCTAAGATTGCGTCTGGCATCTTGGGTAAGCTGTAAATCCAATAAAGCTAATAAATATTGCCAAAACTGTAGCGTGCTCAGCGCATTGTGAGTGGCAGGATAAGAAGGATCACAGCAGAACAGGTTGCTGCCTGTCTGCCACAGAAAGGTGCTGGAAATTGTGTCAGTGTCCTTTCGTTGAGGTCCTGGCACAACATGACATGACTTTTGAGCTACGTAGGCGTTTACTCGACTTAACAGCGACTTTGCCGTGTAACCCAAATTGAAATCGGCTCATGTGGGTCGAGATCGAGTTGAAGTCGTTGTCGAAATCGGATCAGTGTCCTGCAGTAGGACCTGTCTTGATGAGTTCATCTTAGGGACCTCTTGAACTTGAACGTTTTTAAATTTTGTTACTTTTGTCGCCTGCTCAGGACTACCGACTACCTAATGCCTGCTGAGTGCCGGGTCGTGTGTGTAGCGGTGTGTGTGTGTGTAGGAACAGAAACAAGTGCGCAAGGATAATCCGCTGCACGCGCAACTCACGAGGGCGTCCTTGCTGCTCACACGCTTGGCCAAATAAATAAATAAATTGTAATCTGCTTTCGTGTTTGATACGAATCAATATGCAGACACGCCCACAGTACGCTCTCGTTCGCTCTTTGCCTCCTGCTCTTGGCTAAAACAATTGAAACTCTTGGCCAATTCGCTAAAACGAAACCCAGAAACCCGCTTAAGCTTGGCCTGCGGCTCAGCCAACTCAACGTTTGACAACATGCCGTTTTCTGCTCTGCTTGATCTATATAATCGGATATTGATTTCAACAGAATTCACACACACACTCCCACACACACACACACGCTGTTGAAAAGACTTAAGAATTTGTGCGAAATAATATTTTGGTTGATTTTTGATTTTGTGACAATTTATGGATTAACTTTTTCTGATCTTTTTAGCTATTGTAAATGAGACAGCTAGAAATTTGTGAATGAACTTGCTGCACAAAGGATTACTGAATTCTATTTCTATATAAAAAATAATAAATAAGTAAACTAAACACAGAAATAAATATATAAAGTTATATACGATAGGCTTGCTAAACACTCACTGATCTGCTGCAATTTTATCATTGTGATATTATTTGCAGATCATAACTAGATAGTGATTCTGTTACATTGGTTGCTTTTGTTTTGCTCTTCTTTTGAGATAAAGGTAAGCTTACGCAGAGTTCTTATCTCTTAAGTTTACCGTTTGAAAAAATTACTCATATTGTTGTTGTTGTTGGAAGTAGAACAAAACTTTGTTTTCAACGTTAAGAGAATAAAATTCTCTTTCCATTATTCATAATATAGTGTGCTTAACATTGGGCACTAAAAAAAAATCCAGTTCGAATTATTAGTGGTTGGTGCTCCTATAAACACAATATTTTTTCGTAGTTTACCGACCCCATTTGGTTGCCTATAATTCTATATAAAATCTACAAACTTTTAATCAATTTTCTCTTTACATTAAAGCAAATCTCATTAATAATCTCTACTCCAGTCGGAAATGACCTACACATCAGTTTTACTAGACATAGCTTAAAAGTTATGGATTTTAAAAATTCAATATGGCTGACACAACTGCCACCCCTTGTGGAATGATGAGTAAACTACAGTTCATAGTGGAAACCTTGGTCACACCAAGCGTTTATAAGTGTCCAAAGCAAACATCCACCGAGCAGATCAAAATAAGCGTAAAACTAATCCATCTTCGCGCTAAGCAAGCTGCAAAAAGGGCGAACTACACAGGGTCGGGAGTGAAATCAGGAACAAGGACTACCCTAAGCTATGGCAGCTTCCAGTCTGCGAGAGCAGCTGCAGCAGCAGTAGGAACATAAAGAGAAAAGTGTCAAAAATGTTTCATTTTGGATATGTTGAAAAATAATGGCATCGTACAAAATGAAACTGAATGAAACAGAAGTGCAGCCCCGTCAGAAATGCTGTCGAAATCGCAGTCTCTGTACCTTTTTGCAGCCACGATTTCTGCACGCTTCACGCCAATTTTCTCGCCTATCAACGTCGACATCGACATCGGCATTGACTATATCCCAGCCCATATCTCAGCCAGGCTAATGGTGGTGCTGCCAGTGGTGGTGGTGGTGGTGTTCCTTGCTATATCCTTGTTCCCTTTGCTTCCGATTTACTCTCCCTCTCGCCGCTTTCTCTGTGCCACCATGAGAATCGCTTTCAATGGCGCGCAATATAATTCATTTAAATGATTGGATTGTTTGTATAGACCGGCCTGCGAGTCGTGGAAACTCGTTTTTCCAAACGTTCACAGCGCTATGTTTTGCACTCACAACAACTGATTTTACTCATTTCCCAAGTCTTTTGTTTGCCAAAAATCCAAACGTTGCGGGAGTGTCAACTGATGGCAGCCATTTTAAATGGGTTTGAAACAACATAAACTACTTGAAATATTTATATGAATTTTATATTTATTTATTTTGCTTTAAATATCCATAAATTCCTCTTTCAATGGTCTCAGAAAAATGATAATAAGTTTCATTAGTTATTTTTATAAATTCTATTATTAGTTTTAATCAAGTTTTGACAATAAGCAAAACTTTCTGCCAAGCGCAGCCAATGAAAGATCAGCTTTAAAATAAAAAACTCTTTTGATGGAAATTACAAACAATTGACATAATAACAAATGACGAACGCGTCGTGTGTTCCAATCAAAATAAATAAAAGAAAAGTTTAAATGAAGCTGCGCGCAAAGACAGAGCACACTGTACAGCGTGTACTCGCTTACAATACTCACAATTACAATGTCTCAGCTGGCGGCAAAAGATCAAAGGCAAAGGCAGAAAAGCTGTGCGAGAGAAAAGAAAAAATCACACAAACTTAACTGGCGAGCAAACAATAACAATAATAATAAAACAAAAAAAGAGTCAAGAAAAATATAATAATAGTAGAAGTAGTAGTAGTAGTAGTAGAAATAGTAGTAGTAAAGGTAGTAGTACTTGTAGTAGTACTTGTGGCAGACTTTCCCAAGCTATATGCAAATATATCACTGCGGCTAGTTACCCTGATGGATGGTACAGCCAAATGGGCGATGACTCATAGTTTGGAGCTTGGGGTTTGAAGCAGGTACGGCACCAAAGTTACGGTTTGATCACAACTTGAGCGTAAAATATGCTAAAGATCAGCGAGTGTCAGCAGCTGTGTGTGTGTGTCTCAGTGTGTAAGTGTGTGTGTGTGCAAATAAGCGTAAAATGATCAAAGAATCTTCGCGCGCTATGCCAAGACACAGCAGAGACATACAGTCTACATTCAGTGCCCCATACCTTCCTCAGCTCCAGTCCAACTCCTGCTCCAACCCTGCTCCAACTCCAGCTCCGTCAGTTCATGTTGATCGCATATTGCACGGCTTGCTACGTGTGCGCATTTTGCAAAATAACATTCAATTTGTGCAACCTGATCAAGCAATTTCATCAACTGATCGATCGCGTATTGTAGCAATAAAAGAACCCAACGTAATCACATTATTCCCCAAAAAAATCAGTATTTCCCTTCGCTCCCTCTCTCTCTGTCTCGCTACATCTCTCTCATACTCTTCCTGCAGATTTAACGCTCGCTTAAACTCCCGATCAGCGATCACAGTACGATCGCAGCTCAAAGCCGTTCGCCGACGGTTGTGCCACCATCAGTGCTGAAATTACATGTTGCCACTTTGATCATTTCTACAATTGGCCACAACAACAACCACTCAAGTATTGCTGTTGCAGACAAGTTGGCTGCCGCTTTCTAGCCAGGTGCCAGTCGTCGATTGGGCCACAGCTGCAACATTATAGACCTGTTCCCTCTTCCTCTACCTCTTCTTACGCGCTGTGACTTCTTATTGAATTATAATGTTATTTGACTGCAACTACGTCATCAACGCTGCAGCCCCAGACTCGCTGGTACCTCAGATGGCCTCGGGTTCTTACCACAAACCGATCGTTAAAGTCTCGCTGGGAGTATGAAGACATTGCAAGGCCTAAAATTATGATAAGCCAAACTGAACGGGTTTATAAAGAGTCAACTGGCGAGTGGCTGCTTGAATATGCCGTTAAATTGTAATCAGTATACAGAATTTAGTAAAGTTTGGGTGGCTAAATCTAAATTTTTAAAAATTTTCCATTTCATTAAATTTTATTAAGTCTCCCCAACCAATTTACTACTAGTCACACGAGTTGGCCAACTTAGTTGACTGCCACAATTGTGTGGCAAATTGCTTGTGGCCAATCAGAAATGCAAGCGTTAATTGCCACCGATCTGGTAGCCGATCTTAACTAAATAAACATGTATGGCCAATATGACAGGCACAGACAATTTACAAGTCTTGATGATGCTGATGAAATTTTCCGCCAATTTTTCACGTACTCATTCGCTCATTTGAACCACACGACAAAAAAAAAACAACTAAATGGGAAGAAGCCAACCACAAAAACAACAGCAGAGTAAATTTATCATATATTCATTAAAAATTATTTACGTATATTAAATAGCGAAACCAAAAGAGAGAAACAAAAACAACTGAAATGAAACACACACAGCAATACAGCAATGAGTTTTATTACGAGGAAGTAAAGGTGCAAGTGAGATAGATGCACGGTGAGAGATAAAATAATTTTTGGGTGCAGCGAGCGTTGATAAAATATCAAGACCAATCTGATAAGGAACGCTTTAAATTCCGTTACGTAACGCAAATTTAGAGCGTTACAATTTACGCTGCGTGCTGAGTGTGTGAAAGAGATGCCGCGAGAGAGATATTCAATTCACACCATGTTCTCTTTCTCCCTCTTTCCTTAGCTGCGCAAAACACACACACACGCAAAAACACCCAAAGGCAAATAACGCATGAATTTGGAATTGATTCGCGCTGAAAATTTGATAAGCCAGTTGTCTGAAGGGGAAGTGTTAGCCATGTGAGCTTTGTTGTAACGCCGGCAGCTATACACAGGTACTTCCTATATAGCAGGTGTCGAAAATTAAGAGCAGACTTTTGTAAAGTCACATAATTTAAGTTTTAAAAGAAACTTAACTTTAAAAAATTTAACTTAAATAACAAAAAAAAGTTGTATTTAATTTTTATGATTTTATTTTTTTTTCAAAAACGTATCCATAACTGATCAAAGCTTAGTTTAATTGAAAAGTACATAATTACTATCTATGATTTCATTTTGTTTCTTCTTAAACTGTTCCATAAATGGTCAAATATTTCTTTAACTATAAAATAAAAGTTTTATTATTTTATAATTTTATGTACTTTAAGACATTTCCATAACTTGATTTATTCTTAGACATTTCCATAACTTTAGCGGCTGATCAAAGTTAAGAATTATTCTAAGTTGGCCAAAATGGTTCCCACATTTCTGTAACACTGCTCGCATTTCAACCCGACCGCAATGCCACAATTCCACAATTATGAACGCCTCCAAACACACAAAACACATAAAAGCCGCTCATTGGCTCGTTCATCACAGCCAAAAAGTGTATAAGCAAAAATATATAAAGTTGATCATCAATCAAATGTTGGCAATAGGAGACAAAGCGTCTACATATTGCCGGCAGCTACCGTGTTTGGTGTTTGCTGTTTTTTCGGCCACACAGGAAGTTGGCCAAAAAGAGATTCGCATGCTACCGGTCTGAGTCTGATCCCAGTGCAACTATCAAAAACACATAAATCACGATCGGGTCGAGCGATCGATCGCTCAAAACGATCGAAAGAGCCTTTCAACAGTTCTGTTCAAAGGTCCGACTCTCGACTGTGCCATAAAACTGAAATTTGTATAAAAATGAACCCAAAAAATCAAAGTTGGTGGGCCCAAAGACGCTACTGTATGGTCAGAGTGGTACTCGTATGATGTCGGTACTGTGTATATGCCTGAAAAACCCAAGGAAGCCCAGCCGATCCATTATGATTGTCACAGTTGACACACATTATCACCCTTGTAGCGAACCTGTCGTCCTGTCAGGACTCTTCCAGACCCTCCGACCTAGCGATATGAACTAATTGATGTTTTCATTTAGCTGCTACGACTGAAGGAAGTTTCCTCAACTGCAGCACTAAGGAACATGTATTCATTCTAGGTGGTAAGTGCGACGCCCGCTGTGCACACATAATTGAGGATGCTGAGGATGCACTACCTAAAACCACCCAAGAAACTCGTAACTAGTGCAGGTCCTACCCTGTACCGTGGTATCTCCCACACATTGTCAATGGCATTGTCCACTCCTGTTTCGGCTTCGGGGCTCTCATCTTACGGCAGGCCCACAAAAGTCGGCATTTTGAAAGCAGAAATATCGGGAGATAACGTTGGTGGTCGCCTGTGAGTCCTCTTCGTCTGCTTCTCCTCCCTGGGTTAGCTCATATTTTGCGCATGTCCTTTTGTCAATTGCTCTATTTTGTTGCTAAATGTCGGCATCATTTTTGTGAACAATCAACAAAAATTTTGTAAATTATTTTTGTATTATCGAGTCTCAGTTTTGTCTCTAATTGTTTAATTGTCAGCTCATGAGCTCGGGGCTTGTTGTGATCCAGTCGAGCAATGGGAACGCACACACATTCAGCACTCACTGCCTCGAATGGCGGATCGTTCATTGTTGTCCTGTCTTTTTAGGGGACACTTTGAGGGATTAGTCGGTTGGGCTTGAACCTGTTTGTGGCTCCTTGGACATGTCCACATTCCTTCGTGTGTCTGTGTGGTCCACTTTTGTCACTTTTTAAAAACTATCCCGAGTTTAATTGAGTATGAACGTATTGTTCTATAAGACACTGTGTTCTTATTATATATCGTATATTGTATGTTCGACAGGGATTTTGTACTTTTGTAGCTGCTAATGAGATAAAAGTGAGTGGATAGACTTTTGAAATGGATTAAGGAAACTCTAAGCACTGGACTTATTTTATATGCAGAACATTCTACACTTTGTTTAGAATATATATGAGGATGTTGTGGGTTACTAGAGCTGAAAGTTTTTTCAGTTTTAATATAATAAAATACTATACAAAAAAAATTTTTTAAAAATACTTTATTATCTAACATACATATATATAAAATCATTTTGTATTTGAATAACAAATTTAAATATACACAAATTGGTTTAGGATATATGGAATATCGGGGTTCTACAGATAAAAAAGTTCTTACATTTACCTCTTTTGAAAATCCTTCATCACTATTAAATTTATGTGGAACCTTCTCAACTTTTCTCTTCTAAAACACAACAATATCCTTTAAATTTCCACAGCTATTTCATATTTCAAATTGCTATTGAAATAAATACAAGTTTCAACCCCCAAAAAAATATAGATCGGTTAAATCTGATTTTAAATTCCTTCCCTTAAGTTGTCATATAAAACACCATTTTGAATTTATGTTGTATTTTTCATATATTTATTTTGATTTAAGCCGTTAAGTATATATTGTAAGTTCTAAAAAAAACTTAGATTAATATAAAAACTTAGAATAAACAGTCTTAGGATCTTAACTAAATACTGAGCGAAACAATAAACAAAAGCAGGCACAAGTCTGTTGCAAAGCTTAAATAGAACCAGCTATAAAATGATCTGGGATTCGAAACTAACTTAAAACTGGGAAGTGGAGAAGGCCTCAACGATACTGGCCTAGAAGCCAAAGTAAGGATAGGCCGGAGCAGCTGGCACCACCGAGCTCTTCTGTTCGTTGGCCACGGATTGATGGTAACCACCCATGTGATTGCCACTGGCACTGGGGAAGAAGGAGCCAGCAAAGTTATAGCTGTCCCAGGATGAAGGATGATGCGAACCCGAAGCTGCTGCAGAGGCGAATTGCGATCGCAGTTGCTCGGCGGAGCTGGCGGCAGTTGTGGGCATGGAGTAGCTGGCACCCGCAGACGTGGCATAACTGGCGCTGGTGGTGCCCATGCCATAAGCGGAGTTCATGAAGTTGCCACTGGAAATGGGCTGAGTCTGGGACTGCACGGGACTGTGGGCGGCGGAGCTGCTGCCGCTGCTGGTGCTGGCCGGAGACATGGAGGCAACGGAGCCGCCATAACCGGCGTGTGTCTCGTAGCCGGTGGCAGCACTGGTCGTTGGCCAGGACTGGGAGCTGTAGAGACCCATGCCCATATTGGGAGCAGCCGAGACGGCGGCACTGGAGCCATAAGAAGTAGCTGCGGTGTTGCTGCCAAAGCTGGGCACCTGCTGTGTGTTGAGCTGCTTGCGGAGACGAGCACGACGATTGGAGAACCAAACCTGTACACGTGCCTCGGTCAGACCGGTGCTCTGGGCCAACTCCTCCCTGGTGTACACATCGGGGTACTGTGTGCGTGCAAAGATGCGTTCCAGCGCATCGATCTGATCATTGGAGAAGGTAGTGCGGGAACGACGCTGCTTACGCTTCAGCTGCACACTGGGCTCTGTGTCGTCCTCGCTTTCATACTCACTACCCGCGGAGACGGCACCACTGCCACCACCACCCAGAATGCCATCGATGCTGTGGCCATGTCCCGAGCCGGAACCGGAAGTAGCACGCAGCAGTCGGGAAATGGAGCTAACAGAAGGCGCGTTCTGTTTGTCACAGACTCCCGCCTCGATGAGCTTGGCGCGAATCTCCCAGCTGAAGATGCCAGGCTGCGACTGCTTCAACTCCTCGATTCTGGCCTCAATGTCAGGTGTGGCCACACGTGGCTTGCTGCCACCAATCACGCCAGGGCGAATGGAGCCGGTTTCCTGGAAGCGATTGAGAATCTTGGACACGCAGCCATGTGAGACACGCAATTGCCTAGAGATGACACAGGGACGCACGCCAGCTGCGGCCATTTCCACGATCTGACGGCGTATGTGATTGGGCAGCGGACGGCCGTTGATGAAGACACCGCCGAGTTGATTGACGCGTCCTTGTCCTAGAAAATAACAAGAAAAGAATGGAAACATAAGTAAATTGTTGTAGAAATTTAAATTCCAACTGATCTACATAAGCTTAGCAAATATACTGTGTGTGGGCAGCGATCTCTTGAGCTGATCCTCAAGTGATCTACAATTAACTTTTCTTCCCCTGCTCGATTGAGCGGCAGTAAGTAATCCAATTGTGTATTGTGCTCTACTGAGGATCAGTGCAAGGATCACTTCACACGATCTATTGTCCGGTTTTTAGGCCATTTGTTGGCCATTTGTTTTGTGGCAATAGCCAAATTTTTGCTCTGATAAAAGACAAACATAATAAGGCAAGTAACTTAAGTTGGCTTGGAAAATGCCGATCACTGTGCAGCTGTGTGCCCATGTGGCCCATGCAATCAAATCAAACTAATAATCCATAAGCCAGACGAGAAGAGAGAGAGATAGAGAGAGGGAAAGACAGGGAGACTTAGAGACGGACAGACTTCCAGCTGTGCCAGCTAATATCAGTATGAAGTGAGCATAAAAGGCCGGCCCCAAAAACCCCAAAGACTGTAACTCAGTTATTGTTATTGTTGGTGTTTTGGGGCGCTGACGTTGCTGCTACGTGATACACAAGACCCCGAACACCAGACGCTGAGCCAAGATCAAAGCAGCAGAGCCGCAGAGCCGCAACGCGTGGACTGAAGACTCTAAACTGAAGACTCCAAAACTGAAGACTGACTGTAGACTGTAAACTGAAAAGGGACCTCAAGACACAAAACAACAAGCGCGCCAAAAAGTCTGCAAAGTCTGGAATGTTGTGTCTGTTGTTGTGCTGCAAGTTGTGATCACAATCAATAAGTCAAAAAGCTGATCATGATTGCCGGACAAGCCAGAAAGTCGGTAAAGTCTGTAAACTTGGCTAGCAAAACGAGTAATGATCTCTCTCTCTCTCTCACTCACTCTTCGGTTTTCCAAACCGGCGAAAGCGTTGCCCCTCGTCATCAACATCATCATCACGATGATCAAGCACTTTTGGTGCACTAGCCAGGTCTTGGCCTGATCGTTTTGTAGTCGTAATTGTGGTAATTGGTAATAGAGCATTGATGATCGTTGTATGTACGTAGTGTGCTTACCTTGAAAGGGATATCCAGCGAAATAGGGTGTCATATTGAGTGCTGATACAGCCATGATTTGTGATTGTTGTTAAAATGTTATAGTTTATTTTATTGGGTAATATAATCCGTTGGTTAGCTTGTGAAGCTTTTTGAGTAACACACACACTGATAAAATGCACCAGTTTCTTTTCTTCTATCTTATTTTTAGTTTATTTATCAAGAGTTCTTTGCTTTCTTTAAGTATTTGTTTACTGCGCATGCGTAACACTTCGTCTACTGCTGCTGCTGGTTGATGCTGCTCGTTTGCTTGACAGCTCGAAACTGATTTTGAAACGGTCAGCAGCGAGACTAAAACGAATTTGTGAGATTCTCAGTCGACGACGTCGACGGCAGAGCGCTGCATGCAGAACACCAACAAACAAAACAGAAAAACAAGTTTTTTTTTTTGTTTTTCTTGTTTTTGTGTAAAGAACACAAACAACGGACAGCAACGAACCCACGCAACAAGGGTGGCTAGTGTGAGCGAGATAGCAGCATGCCTGCACAGCGAGAGCCGATCATGCTTACGCCAACTGTGAGAGAGCAGTGCAGCACTCACGCTTGCTGTTGCTCTCTGCTCTGCGCTCTGTGCTCTCGGCTGTCTACTCTCTGTGTCAGGCACACAGTTAGTGCGGCTGTGTGAGTGCGTGTGTGTGTGAGTTGCCGGCGCAGCTGCGCCAAAGAGAACCAATGAGTACTCTTAGCATGGCTGCAATTTCTGTAAGCGCCGCCCCATTTGATCCCACAGCTCTAGACTCTCTGCTAAACTCGAGACTAGAGACTTAGCTGCTAAGTGAATCTAGCTGGAGATCTCATATTTGACTCCATTAACTTTATTTATGCTAGTATTTAGGCTTGATTTGAAGTTATGCGAAACCAACGGCACGACTAACTTTTTGATATCTTTCCCAGGCAGTTAACTGTTCTTCTTGTTATCATTAGTGAGTCTTATATTTCCGGTTTGAAATGCGAATAAATTCGACTAAATGAATTTTACAAGGTTGGTTGACTTTTACTGCTGATTAAGTATTAAATGTGTGTTAAATAACTCATTTTACTCACCTTTTATGTATTTAATGCCATTGAATTTTCACAGCTATTTGGCTCAAAACTTCAGCGCAGATTGGCAAATATTTGCAAAGCAAAAATGGCAACAGTTTGGCATTTAAGGATACCCAACAAGCGCGAAGCTGTGCAAGATTTTATTTTAGCATGTTTTCTAAACGGAATGCAAAAATATTATGCAGTGGCAGGCGACAATAAAGGTATCCAGGATGAAATGCGTGGAACGAGTACAACAACAAGGACAACAAATTCCATGTCAACAAGAAACTTTTAGAAAAAAATGCTATCACGGCCATGATGTTGAACGGAAACGCCACTGCAGCTGCCTTTGGTTGGCATAAAGCAGGGATTTGATAGCACTCAATCAACAAGAGTAACGATTTTTAATAGCCATCAAAGGAAAAGGGAAAACGATTGCGGTTTAATGGTTGGAAACGCACAGATTGTGGTTGGAAAATGCTCCCAACTTTTCGTGTAACCAGAGTCGAGTTCAATTTTATTCCCCAAATTATTAATAACTGTGTTAACTACGCAACAATTGCTCAAGTTGTTGGTCTGTTAATTAAGTAAAAACCCACACGACAAAAAGACAACGAAAAAATGGTCAAAATGAATGTTCATGAGAAAAAGATGGCCTCAAATGAGTCGAAAAGTTTGGGAATGTGGCAAAAAGATTTTCGCACGAGCAGAAAACTAAAAGTAAAACTTAATTTCCTAGTGCATGACTTTTGGTTAATTTGTGGCCAGTCGGTCGAAATCAAAGAACTTTGTCCATGTTGCGCATACGCCGCGTGTGCGCGCATGGAAATTATGCGACGACTGGCGTTGTTGTTGTTGTTGCTGGCCAAAAGCGCAGTTACCAAGGGTAACATGACAACAACAACAACAACAACAGCAACAATGACAGCGAAAAGTTGAACAACAAGAGCCAAGTTGTTATTGCCACTGTTGCCAGAGCGAGGCAATTGTCAAGTTGGTCGTATTTCTTTTGCGTACGTGTTCGTCAGCACCATGTATCCATGAGATACACTCGCTCATGGGTGTGGGTGTGCACATGTGTGTGTGTGTGTGCCATTTGGCAATAATTGTGCTGCTATTGTTTGGCCAGCCGCCACGCTGTGTGTGTGGCTTCGCTGCGGGGCAATCGTTCAAAACTTATGACAACCTAAACTGCTACTGTATCTGTATTTCAAGCTCTAGCTGTTGGTCTATCTGTAGCTGTATCTGCTATAGCCATTGAACTTTCGAATGGCAAGTGTACTATATCTGTACATTCGCTCTTTTGTCTGAAAACTTCAAGTCTGCGGCCTTTGTCGGCATGCGCTTATTAATATTTACACTTTCATTGCTCCGCATTCCACTTTACCTTTGCCCAACATTTTTCTTCTACCCCCTCCTTCTGGGAGCACCCTGAAATGTTTGCCCCATGTGGGCACTTTTCAATTTCCATTATTTGCCTATATAAACAAATATCGGCTCAAAGTTGTTACATATTTTTGCAAATGTTCCACTTTTTCTGCTTCCTTCTTTTTTTCTGGGCCAAGAATTTTGCTGTAGCTCTCAGAAGGGGCAGAAATTATTTGTCTAGCTGTCAAGACCGAGTTGGAAAAGTATCTAGTTCAAGTTGAAATTCATTTGCAAGCGAAGCATGTGACTAGCTAGGAATTGACTTGACTGATGGTTCGAGCATTTCATTTTTTTATTGGTTTTCTAGCTGAGTCTTTAAAGGGGACAAATTGGCTAGGACTTTTGAAAAAGTTGTGTTTTAGCTAAAAAACTTAAAGATAAATTGACTGAATTTCAAAAGTATAGCTCAATAAAGTGTGTTCTGTTTGGTTATAAATTGCCAAAGATTGATTATTTTATCCAAGGAATTTACTGAATGTTTTACCAAAATGTATTTAATCAAGAGTTATTTGAATGCGGTTTATACTGCTCATTTTAAAGCATTTCCCGCAAATGCTCGACTAATGATGCTCAAAATGTTCCCAATAAACTTCACTGAAAAATTACCACTAACGCCCATATGTCAGCTTAAACAAAAGCCCCTTTTGGCCCGCAACTCGAACCCGAACAGCTGTTGGGGCCTAAGGCAGAGGCAAGAAAACTAAATTAAAACTGAGCCACAACTGTTTACACAGCAAATGTTGCCACAAATATGCGGCCGAACTTCGAGCAAGAGGGAGAAGGAGAAAGAGTGTAAGAGAGAGGTAAATATGATTAATTAGATCGGCTACCAGAGGATCCATAACCAGAGCGCTGGAGTCAGCTGCCAGTGCCGAAGGTGAGAAGAGTAATATGTACAAATATATCACTCCTTCGTAGCGCTTAAAAATGTATTAATAACGTGTGATCCGATAACGCCTACAAAACCCAATGAAGAAAAAATTAAGGAATTTCTGGAGAGATCGCAGATCAGGTAAGTGCACTGCTCGCTGGCCAATCAGACTCGAGGGCGAGCACGCGCATGAGCTGGCAAAAAGGATCCTGTGAAAAGGATAACTTGGGAACGATCGTTTGACTTCGATGCTTGTGGGCGAAACAAAGGATGCCATTATGTGCATGATCTGTGGTTTTTTCCCCTCCATCTTCCCCTTTTATTTTCAACGCTGCGGCGCTTTGTCGGCAACTCTACAAAGTCCAGGGCCGGTAGGACACACACGCCGTTTTGCCACCGCCAACGGCGTCGAAGGCGGCTTCGGAGTCGATGTTGGTGTCGGTGTCGGCGTTGAAGTGTGAATTCTAACAGTCCGCAACGGCTTTGCCTGAAGATCATCGTAAATAAAAACATTTGAACTGAATCCTCGCTGAAATGTGGCGGATTCTTTTGAAACGAGAAAAGAGCACACTAATAATAATAATGATGATCATGATGGAGTTGATGATGATGAGTGGAAACACTCCTAATTGCCTTTGGCATTGAACGTAGCGCCTTCGTTTAACGCTTTCCTGCTAATTCTGACCCAGATAAACATCGCTGATCCTTTGATTAACACTCTCAACACTGAGGCCTCTAATGTTTGGGGGCGTGCCAAACTCCTTTTGAGCCTGCGGCCAGTAAAGCGCACCGTTATGCGCCAATTCCTTTCAGCCCTTTTCCTTACCCGTTGTTGTTGTTTTTGACGTGGCCATCGTGGCGTTAAGCCATAAAATTCGTTTAGCACCTGCAACTGCAATGTGTGCAAGGTGTGATGTCAATGATTATAATTATAACGCCTGCACTTTAGTATTTACCTAATGAAAGGCTTGCCGACACCAAAAATAATCAATCTGCTCCAGATTGACTGTCGAAATCCCTCTAATTGAGCTACTGACAGTCTGCCAGGCGAGTTGTTAATGAAGGCAGCAAATGAGTTTTGTTATAGCCTGTGTTTAAGTTTCTACAGATAATTATTTTACTCCTTAATATTGTTATTAGAGTTCATTGTTTTTCTAGTAACTACAAACTACAGTCATTTGTATATATTAGTTTGATTTTATTACTTAATTTTAACTAATTCGACTTGTATAGTAATTTATTTCTATATTTGTAATAATTTCTTGTAATTGCATAATTGTTTTTTACTTTACCTAAAATTAATTATTAGCATTCACTTATATATTTATATGCTTTTATTTTAAGCTTATATATTTTTAAATTTTCTAATAAATAAAACAAGAAAGAATGCTATAGTCGCCTCGCGACTTTAGGATACCCGTTACTCAGTTTCAATTTGTTATTAACAATGGTGATGGATATAATAGCTTGGCAAACACAGAACATTTCCATAGAAATTCATGTTTAGAGCATATTTTCGACCGATCGGCCCTATGGGAGCTATACGATATAGTTGTCCGATTTGGATCAAACTTGGTCAGTACATGAACTTCCTAGATATGTGTATTTGTAAATTTGGTTCAGATAGCATAGCTAACAAAAAAGTTTTCTGTACTAAAACATTCTACGTTTACCTGTACATTTACCTTTATATGCAAATAAAACGCCCTAAAGTGGGCGTGTCAAAAAACAAAAACAAACTTGTACTGCTTGGGTATTGTACCTTTCATTTGCGACCACTATCATTTTTCTAGCTCTTATAGTCTCTGAGATCCTTTTGTTCATACAGACGGACGGACGGACGGACGGACGGACAGACGGACAGACGGACATGGCTATATCGACTCGGCTATTGATGCTGATCAAGAATATATATACTTTATGGGGTCTGCCACGCCTCCTTCTGCCTGTTACATACATTCCAACGATTACAATATACCCTTTTACTCTACGAGTAACGGGTATAATGAATACTAGATTATTTTCCTCTAAACTACTTGTCATTTTATTCATCATTTTTTTATTATTTAATTTTTTGTTTTATTAATAGACATTTTATTTATTTATTTTAATCTTATTTTAGCCAGTCTTCTTTTCAAAATTTACTTTATTACTCTTAATACAAATGTAACTTTGAGATATTCCAATTTTTACCGAACATCCCATTTATTAATTACCATTTTATTTACTGTAATCTATCTATAGTGTATGATGCCTGAAAACATATTGATTTAGTTGACTTCGGTATCACTGTGCTGATAATGTGCTCAATTATGCATGCCAACATAAATTCCACATATTTCACATAATTTTCATATTTATCACGTTTTGATTACAACTAATTTGACATTGAAATATTAGCATGTGCGGTGAAGTCTCCCTGTCTCTTTCTGTCTCTAGAGACACTATCGACGTGGTAATAAACCAAGTAATCACGAAACGCAATCAATCCTTTGATGCCAAGTCGCTCCTTCACTCCCTCCCTCTCTCTCTCTCTCTCTCTCTCTCTCTCTGCTTAGAAGTACCAAGCTTAGCTACAGCGGAAAATACATAAATAAAACAAATAAATAGACGCATTCGAGTCAGTTTTTCACTTTTGGTTAACACCAAAATCGCTTTTCTCTTCCAACTCTCAGTATCTCAGTCGCTTTCTCATTTGATTTATTTTCCATAGTAAATGGATTTTTGTAATGCATTTTAGTTCTGCATTGAGTGGAGGCAGCCACCGTTGCCGTACCCGAAATTATCGCCAGAAAATGCCATGTGAAAATGGGAAAATAAATAATTATCAAAAGGTTACATGGCTGCCATTTGGTTTTTTATTTTTGGAACTTTTTGTGAATTGATTCTTATACTAATTAAAGACGCATTTCCCGAAATGTCTTTCAGTTTTGCCCACCAAAATCGATTGGCTACAATTTCCATTTTTGTTGATTTTTCCAATGTCCCCTCGCCTGTAGTTGGGCCCCTCCTCTGTCTGCCATTGAAGTGGCAATTGGACAGCGTGATTTTCAATTATTCCCGGCCAGCGGCAGGTGGAGATTGATCGCAGCGGCACATGTCAAAGTCAAAGTTAAACTTAAAGTTAAAGCTAAAAACAAATTTAAACTGCGACTTTAGTCATTAATTTATCAATATGTGTGTTGCAGTTATAATTCTGGCATCAAGCCACAATTTGCCGTTAAGTCTTGGCCTCGTGCCGACGACTTTTCCCAAAACAAAACAC
This sequence comes from Drosophila dunni, assembly GCA_018152125.1. Lineage (NCBI taxonomy): Eukaryota > Metazoa > Arthropoda > Insecta > Diptera > Drosophilidae > Drosophila > Drosophila dunni. The sequence goes on along the minus strand of JAECXC010000339.1, from coordinate 6,801,292 downwards.
AGCTTTTCTCTCTCTTCATTTTCTTTGGACACTTCTTGAATCAGAGAGCGACGACTGTGAAGAATTGAGCTGCATGTTATCTCTAGTCGTATTTTTATACGATTTTCATTTGATGCGCCATTTTTGCATTTAATTGATGTTATTTTTCTGAGAATCATTGATTACTTTTTAAGCAATTTCCCGTCAATTGCTTTAAAGTTTGCCGCTATAAGAAAAGAAATTAAGCCACTATAAAAATAATTCAAGCTACAAATTGTTAGTTAATTTATTTAAATAATATTTCGTTTTAAGTGGGCGTCCAAAATCAATTTGGCAATCAACCAAACTAATGGCCAAAAATTATAATTAACATATCAACGTCGAGTTAAGTATGCGAAGCAAATAAATACACAACTTTAATACGTGTGATTATGGCATGTAAATGTGTATCTTAAAGATACACAAGCTGAACAAATGTTGACCAAAAAGGTGACTAATTTAATTAGCATAATTCGGCAACACCTTTGTGGGTATTTTGGCAACGCCCACAAGAATTTAGCGCTAACAGCTGGGCTGTGTATCTGTAACTGTATCTGTAACTAAATTTGTATCTCTATTTTGTAAATTTTGTGTATGTTTAGAGTAAAAAGCGCTGCGAACGCGATTGGCAACGCCAGCAAAGGACTCACAGATACAGATACAGAAGTTGACTAAGTTGGCGTAACAAATCGATCATTGGCACAGTTTGACAACTCCATTTAGCAGGACGATGGGATGGACCACCTGCCAGACATTGAGTCGAGTCAAGTCGGGTCTATAGCGTAACACTTACGATTTGTAATGGGCTCTAATCATGCGACAAAAGACAGGACCTACCGCGCAGTGGCCCAACAGGTAGCTCACTCTCTCCCTTTCTCTCTGTCCCATTCCCATTCTATGTCTATCTTTTTATTTGTATCTGTATCTTTTAGTTTGTATTCTGCGGTTCGGGTGTTAATGGTTTGTTAGTGCGCGTTGTGTCCTTGACTGCTTGACTGCCAGACAGTCTGTCACCTGTTGCGTGGCAAAATAACGCGCTGCCACGCCTACTTTCTTACGCCCAAGTCAGTGTGAGATACACAGCAATTATGACGCCTTCTCCTCTCTCCGGTTTTCTCTCTCTCCGCCTTTCTCTGTGCTCTGCTAATTTAGTTATCTGCTGCAAAAAGCCTCACGCAATTTTCTCCGGAAATTGACAGCCGGCCGATGGGCAAAAGAACTTGGTGTCGGTTTCTACAGATCTTTGATTTAAGATGCGCTGTTTAAAAACGCATTCGACTGCATTTAAAAATGTTTACGACCAATGCCAGTGATAAACACAAAAACCGCCGACCGTCATCATAAATCTGCCTGAACTTGCCATCGACGGGGGCTGCACCCCCAAAATGGCACTCCCCCTGTCCCTCCTTTGTCCCCCTGTCCAAAGTATTCCCCAGTATGTGGCCTGCATGTTTAGCAAATTACTCAACACTTCGACATTGATGACGCACTGCCTCCCAGTGCAGGACCCGCTGCTTGCCAGCCATTAAATAAATTATAACGAAGCTATCGAACTGAGCAATTCCGTTTCTATATTGTGGCTAACAAATTGCTTAGTCCGCCACTCGCACTTTTGTGGGAGACGACACGCAGTCTGCTGCAGTTGCTCCAAGCACGCAGGGGCTAAGCGGGTGTTCCATGTGTCAGCAGCCTGCACAAAGCAATGCCGCATGGGGAGTGATATTCGCTGGGTTCCTAATTTATGTTATTGATGGCAAGATATCTGGTAGACACTGTGCGAAAACTTTAACGGAGGAAAGCTGGTAGAAATTTGTAAGTAAGAAAAGGTTTGTTCTAGATAGGGCTGTAAATGAAGATGACTTAAATCTGGGTGTATTTAAGAGCATTTAAATTATAGAAAAATGGTTTTCCAGGACCCAAAATATGCTATGAATTAAGTATTTTATAAGTTTTTATATAGCAAAAATTGTTTCAGAAACTTTTCCTATCGTTAATTAATAAACTGTAAGTGTCCAGTCTGCCCCTCCTTACCTAAATGTGTAATACCTTTAAAATTCTTTACGATTTCGCCTAGTGTAGTGTATTTGGCAACAGCTGAACAGCTCAGTTAACGCCTAAACACCATTCCAGGGGCCGAAAAACGAGTTGATCGATGCGTGAGCGTGTGTGGGAAAATGCGGTGCATCCAATGGAGCAGCAAAATGCGGACAATGCAATTCGGCAATTTCAGTGAAGGTTGGACGAACACAAGAGTCCAACTCGAAACTAAAAAAGCTCGAAATAAATATACAAATTTGTTTGCGAGTATTTAAAAAGAAGGCGAATGAGTTACGGATTTGCAATCGCTTAAGTTGAGTGCCAATCTGCAAACGGGGCTGCCCTCTGCCCTCGGGGGCCGTTGTCGCTGCTGCTGCCGACGTTGACGGCGCTGTCGACGTTCGAGTCATATAAACAAATGAACATATGCAAAATCCATGCGAATGACGTGAGCACTGCAGTTTTTTAACGACTTGACACCAAGACTTCAGGAAGGGCTGCTTTTTGGAAAAGAGACGGAAAGAGACAGTAGAAGAGTGGGAGGGAGAGAGAGAGGGGTAGAGTGACTGGACAAAGTGGCCGACAAAAGTCACTGGGAAAAGAAGAAGAAGAGATCTGCAGTCACAGACGAGTCGAAGAAGCTGAAGATCACAGCTGGATGTTGACTGAAATGGCTTTGAAGCGCACATTTGCCAAAGTGATCGTAAAAATGCCAAGCCAAATACCTTGAGCACGTCAAGCGCGGCAATTAAAATTGAACTTTTATGTTACAATGACATATAGCCAGTCAGCCAAACGGACAAACGGACAGGCGGACAGAGGGCCGGACAGTCTGTTGGGGCGGTCAGCCAGTTGGCCAGGTCGAGCGAACCGACATTCAAATGAGATGCGAGGAGATGAGATGGATTTGAGCAGAGACAGTGAGTGAGAGGGAGAGCGAGAGAGAGCTGAAGAGAGTCAGCACATACAGCGTGCGTGAGAGATCAAAAGCCAAAGCCGCTAACGCACTTGCCGTTAAGTGGGCTAAGACACAACTGGTAACAAACTGGGCAGCTGTGAACTTGGCAACTTGGCACCAAGTATAATGCCCCCTCCTCCTACCTCCTCTTCCAACTGGACAATGCTTAACAAAACCGACTTTTTTGTTAAGTTTCACAATTTAATTGCAAATAAATTGAGTTTTTGGTACTTCATTTAAGCGAAACGCTCAACACACACACACACACACAGACGGACGGTGCTTTCCTGCCGGCGGATCCATCAAAGTCAGTTAAAAGTTTTTAGTTTTATGTTGCCACACTCCACTCCTTCCTCCCCCTCCCACTCCCCCCTCTTGGCCACGTTTACCCCCTCTGAAGCTCGTCGAAGCAAACGTAACGAAATGACAAATGAAATTGAAATTATTTTTATACTTTTTATTTTCCTACAGGCAAACTGCAGTTCATAGACGTAGGATGACTAAATTTGCATATATATAGGTATATATATATATATTTGTAGACCCTCTGAGTGTGTTTGACTGACTGCTGCCTTCATTTATGATATTTTAAAAGAGCTCGTAAATGTTTTAGTAATATGTGTTTTTATTATTTTGTGCAAGTATTTTTATGTATTTGTTGAGAAGTATTCACTTAGTAAGCGACTAAAGTCTGGTATCGGAGGCGTCAAAGGGGCTTAAATTATTTTAGTTTAAATCTAGGGATTATTTGGAGTAGAAAAGCAAAGAAAAATAACTTGTAATTGTAGTAAAAATACTACTTCTTAAATAAAATTATATAATATATATTTAATATAATATTAATAAAAAATATTCAAGCGTTTAAAGGATTTTTAAACAAGTGACACTATACAAATTAACACCCTAAAAATGTCTAGCACTCTTTATAAATATTCAGACATGACTTCAAAGGATTTTTCCAACCATTCAAGTGTCTAACACCCTTCAAAAATTTCTTTAAAATCTTTATAAATTTACTGAATACTTTTTACCAATTTTCTGTAGCACAAAACTTGCCAAAATCGTCAAGAAGCTGCAATAAAAATCCTTAGAAATCAAGGGTAATGCAGTTTTCACGATTTATACCGAACAAAGTGCTTCAGTTGAATTGCTAAAGACGGGCGAAAATGTGTGAAAACGAATTGGAAATGCTTTCTGGGACATTTTCCCGATAATATTGAGCATACAAAGCCCCCAATTAGAGTTCCATAAACGATAAACGATAAAAAGACGGAAAATTATAAGAATCCCCCAATTTATGTGAATGGAAGTGCTAAAATGCAGTGCCAAGTGCCTTTCAACCGAACTGGAGCACATGCTCGACAAACCAGAGGAAGGATGATTTACTAGTGGCTGTAAATTTTGTCGCCATTTGAGAATTTTGTGTGAAGATCATCATAGAAGGCTGTAAAAGTTTAAGTACATGCGAGTCAAAGTCAAATTCATTCAAACAGAAAGGATCATAAAAAAGTAGTGAGAGGGAACTGCGAAACTGAAACTGGAGTGTCTCGAGACGTGCCCAAAAGTGTCTGAGTCAAAACGGGCTTCCCAGAAGAGTAGGTGGACCCTCTACCTCTCCCTCTCCCATTCCAATTCCAAACCGTTTGGGACTTGATTATTGTGTTTGAGTTTGAGTTTGTTTATGACTACCGAATTGGTAAAGAGTGGACGAATGTCCTTGTTGCAGGAACGAATACATCAATTGCCACTTGCTGTGCTACCGTCTCACCGTCGTATCCCGTCGTCCCCGTCGCTGCACATCTGTCCGTGTTGTAGCCTCATGCCAAGAGTCCTGCGGGACTGGATTTCTCAACTTCTGTACGTTTGTTTGCCACGCAAATTTAGCATGAAGGAGTGAAAACTGTTTGACAATTGTCCAGTCAACTTCTGTGTTTGTCTATGTGTGTGTAGTTGTGTCTGTTTAATTTTCACTTGTCTAGTTCCACATGGACAGCAATCCGTCATTCCAGGATTGTTCAATATTTGCTGTTATTGACCAGGGTTTCCAGGCTGATCCCACGAATTTGTTTATTTTGGCCAGCAAATTGGCAGCTACTGGCGGCGTTTGAGTTTTGAATACTTGTGAATACACTCACATGAGTGTTTTCTCTTTTTCCCGAGTTTTGTTGACAGTTTGTCTAACGGCTGTTGATGGATCATTTAGGGGAACTTCATTATTATGTGTGGTCGCCACAAAAACAGTTGATTAGGGCAACTAACGGTAGGAATTTTATATAGAAAGGATTGTTAGAGGAACGTAGGAAAGAATAGAGGGAAATTCAAGTGAACTTGAGTAGAATTCATAGGAACTACTCAAAGAAACTCCACAACTACTTAGTTTAATGGGAAAGAAATTTGAAAATAAATTTAAGCAGAAAGTTTTTAAAGATTAAAAAATCGACTTTGATTTACTAAATAATTACTATATTTAGCTAGTTTCAATTACTCAATCCCCAATCAATTTAACTAACCTTTCCAGAAGGCTTAGTTTTCCTTTTGTCCCTCTAGAACCTTCCAAAGGTATTTGCTTAACTATTTAATTGTGTTAACTATTAACTAACTATTTGAGAGTGTTACAAAGTAGTAAGTAAATTTTTACTACTTTGTAACACCCTCCTCTTCTCAACTTAGCTAATTTACTTACTGAATGGTAGTTCCTGTTCAAAATTCAATTATTGTCCATCCAAATCAATTTCCAGACACGTGTATATGCCCCACATCGAGAAGGAAGCCATTAAATGGCATCCACAACAAGAGCAAGGAACTTCCGTTTGCACGGACATCGAAGAGAACATCAAGAGACGCTGCCAAACGCTGCTTATCGGCCTGGGAAGAGGTCAGAGTTTTGGGTGTTAAGCCACGCTTGAAGAATTCCAATAATTGAAAACTGTCAATAGGCAAATTAGAAAATTTGTCATGTTTATCGTGACCAAGTTTTGTGGTTTCGCTGTCAGAGGCAGACTACACACTACCGACTACAGGCAACAGGATATGGACTACAGAGGCTGAGAATTAATAGCGGGTTCTTGCATGTCCTTTGGCTCATTTGCATTGGCATTCGAATAATGCAGATGAGCCATAGAGACCGAGAGACTGAGTGCACTCAAGTACTTTGTCCCAGGATTGCACAACGCTTCATTAGCAACCGAATTTTATGCTGATTAGCACTCGGCTTATATAGAAGGACAGCAGCAGACAGGACACAGACTCGGGCAGCAGCTTCAATTGGTATTTTTACAGGCGGACTGGCTCATTCCGCTCAATTCAATTTACCCAAAATGTTCATTTCAATTTTAATTCTTCTATATGTTTTATGGAGCACATTTGCATTTGGTCTGCTGCCACACACACATGTACACACGCACACATACACTCTCCAACACACACAGCTACAAACTCAACGGCCATTTTTCAGTGCTTGTTCTATTGGTTTTCCTTTGGCCAGATGCAGGCGGCGTGTGTTCGCATGTGCGTATCCTTAATATGCGTAAACTTCACGCTTAATTCGTTATATTATGATGATGTCCTTTCGCTGCTTTTGGCTTTTGTTCATCAATGTTTGAGTTTTACAATTTTCGGTTTCGGTTTCAGTTTTTGGTTTAACAATTTTTCAAAAACTCCATCTACTGGCACCAGGTGTGACTTACGTTACCAAAACCTTCTACACCATATATCGAAATGGACTGCAATTAATGGCTGTTGATAGATTTTTATGTTTGTATAACGGGTAAGTCACATTTACAGATAAGGGTTGCAAGTAACGAAATTAATTGAAAACTCTGGGTAGAGTAGAGGAAATTTTAAAATTTGTTGTACAGCAGACTACGTTTTTGTCTTATTTAAGTTTAAACTTGAATCTCTCTCTATAATTTAAAATTTGTATTTAAATTAATTAAAGTACTCATTAAATTATTAGCAAAAGTTTGTTGTAGAGCCAAAAAATTAATTTAATTTTAGTTTTTCTAAAAATAAAGAGAAATTTTTATTAAATACATAGTTTAGTCAGAAAGCTTTAAAGAGCTTCTTGGGATACTGAAACCTTGCCAAAAGTTTTAAATTTTCAATAAATTTTATTAAGATGGCTTTTATATATTCATTTGTAATTGTAATTACATTTTTCTTTAGCTAGTTAAAAAATCTATTACTCTTTTATGCAAGTAATTTAGTACTTTATTCTACTATAGACTTTTAATTGGCTAAATACATGATTTATGGCTACCGTACACCAGATTAACAAGCAATAAAAATTGTCAGTTTGTAAATCTGCCAGTTTTAGACTTCTTTGCTAAAGCCAACTACATAATTATCACCATATCTAACCCCATCATAACCCAATCATAACTCATACAGTGTCTTATCTGCTAACGAAACAGCTACAAAGCGACAACAACAAGAAGAAGAAGAAGTACACTCTGCTGCAGGGTTAGATAAATAGAAAGAGAACTCTCACTCTCTCTATGTTGCCCTCTCTGGGCTAAATGACGTCTGGGCAAACAGGACGTTGCACGTAAATAGGCATGAACTTCTATTGTGTTGTAGCAACGTGGCTGGCAGTGTGGAAGGATAAGCCAAACAAGCCAAAGAAACTGGAACTCGCATAAAACTTGATGATGACAAACAACAATGCGGGAACTACGCAATGTCTATGTCGACTTGGACCTAACCCAACTAACAACCCAGAAAAATTGCAAATGCAGAGAACAACAATGAGAAAACGAAAAAAAAAATGTGAAGAAAAAAATGGCATAAACATACACACGAACACACGCACGCACACACGACCGTGGGTGTTAAAATGCCAAGCGGAAAGATTGATAATATAATGCGCAAAAGGTAAAAACGGTGGCCATGTGTCCTGCTCTATCCTGTGCCACTCCGTTCCGTTCCGTTCCTCCCTGGCAGCCGCCAGCCGCCGGCAGCCTTCACGCTTTAATTGGCTGCCAGCGACAAAAGTCATCCATTTATACAAAAGTGTCACATACAAGGACAACAACAACAGAGTGGAAGAGAGAGCGAGAGAGAGAGGAAGAGTCAGAGAGCGTGAGCTAGCAGCCGCGGCGCAGCCATGACAGGACTAGTGACAGCTGCAGAAAGATCGCTGAGTAACACAATCAAAGAGAGGGGAAGGTGAGGGTAAAGGGAAGCGAGGTGTTATTGTTATAGCCGTTGATATCAAAGCGCTGAAGCGCGAACCGCCCCAAACGCACAGCCAATCAGCGTGCGCAGTCAGCTCAGAGGCGTGCCAATGGTTGGCATCGATTAAAGCGCAGAGAGCGCGCCACATTGAGCACGTTCTCTCGCTCTCGCTCTCACTTGCGCTCGCTCTGACGCTCTTGTTCTGGCTCTCGCTCGTGTGCTCGCTCTGCCTGGCAACTTTTTTGATCGTTGCCATATTGTGGCGCCAGGCAGGCAGCACCAAAGGGCGTACGCGAAAGCTGCTGCTGCTCGCTCTTTCCCTCTCTGCAAGCATTGCTTGCCTGTGTATGTGCATGTGTATGTGTGTGCGTGAGTTTTTGATGCTTGCTTTGTTGGTGGGGGAAACCAGTTTATAGCCGCGATCTCATTGTCGGCCGCAATCGACGCCCGGCCGGCCTTCGTTAATTTATGCCTTTAGTTGCTTTGCAAGTCTCGTGCTGTTTGATCGTTGCAAGCGCGCGCAATTCCGAGAAACGAAGTAAACAACAACAACACACTGAAAACACGTCGCGTTTCTTTCAGCATCCACTCGCATCGTCGTCGTGCATCGCTTCCTTCCGTCGGAAATCGCGTGCGCGCTTTTACAGTTTACAGTTACGCTGGAAAGTTACTGTTATCAGCAGCCTTAGCCACACTTAGTGATTAGCTATCGTGTCCAGTATGTGAATTCTGCATAGTGGCTGTTATTCGTGAGTGTGTGTGTGCGTGTGTGTACGTTCAAAGCCCATGCATTGACCCAATTAAGCCTTTGACTTCTGGTTCACTCTAATCGTACTGCCAACTTAAAGCATAGTTTATAAGCCAACATTACAAAATGGATATGTCCAGCGCCAATTCACTGCGTCCGCTTTTTGCCGGTTATCCTTTTCAAGGTGAGTTGAGTACATTAAGTCATTAACCCTCTGATTTAAACTTCAATTAAAACTAAACTATTAGTCTGACCGACTTTCAAACGAATCAAGAAAAAATTTCCTTAGATGAGAAGTGGAGGTTGTGAGATACTTTCCTTTGAAATTCATGGACCTCGAAGATTTATTTTAATTTCTACACAATCAAATTCTTAATTATGTTCAATTTATTTTCAAAGCGATCCACTTTACTGTTTTTCCCTAAAATAACTACGATTTTCAGACATAAAAGTCTTTAAATTCGTTAGCCTCATTGTTTAAGGTCACCTTAAAGCTCCCTTCTTGCTCTTCATTTATCCTATAAATTCTTTTCGCCCATTTAACTCCTCTGGATATTTTTCCTAATTTTATAAACTTATTACTTCCATGATTCCCAGGTCAAGGACGTGTCAATCAGCTGGGCGGTGTCTTTATCAATGGACGACCGCTGCCCAATCACATACGCCTGAAAATCGTGGAAATGGCCGCCAGCGGAGTACGGCCGTGTGTGATATCACGGCAGTTGAGGGTTTCTCACGGCTGTGTATCCAAAATATTGAATCGCTATCAGGAGACAGGATCAATAAGACCAGGTGTCATAGGTGGTTCAAAGCCCAAGGTGACTTCGCCAGAGATTGAAGGTCGCATCGATGAGATGCGTAAGGAGAATCCCGGCATATTCAGCTGGGAGATACGCGAGAAACTGATCAAGGTGAGTGAACAGTGGGTGGCACTACTATAACTACCGGTCTACCTCCCTCTCCCTTTTGTTGCGCCGTGCACCTGCGCAGGAAGCAATAAAATGTGTTGGCATAAATAGCGTAGAGATTTGCCGATCCGCCCAGTAGCGCTAACCACACAGCATTATGTCCATTCTGAGCGGCAATACAAACACAATCAAAAGTCGTCGGCTTACTTCCGTTTTCCGAAAAGTCACGTGGCAACACTCGGGTCCGAAGAGTCCAGGTCGATATCTGTTTGGGCCACCCGCTGGCTTTGTTTATGGCACGTTGCCGGCGACATCTTTACGCCCTTTTTGCATATATGTATAGCTCTGCCATTTGGACCAGAGACAACGCTGCCAAGTTGACAACAAATTGTTGTACAATGTTGACGACAAATTTTCGCAATGCCACCCAAACCGTTAACAAATCGATTTAACCATGGGCCAACAACGCCAACGGTCTTTTTGATGGCCAACTTTCCTTACCTTTTCTGGTTGTCGGTTACCTTTTTATCCTTGCGGCTCACAAGGTGCAACGTACTGCAATAGGTGCGACAGCGGGTGACTGCTAAACTTCCGGTTTGGCATGCCTCCAACATGAGGCAACAAGCCAAGGAACAGCCATAACGGTACAGCATACACTGGCCAAAATGTTGACAAAACTTTGTTTTAAATTAAACAAGTTTGTACAGTTTTTCTTAAATCATTTCCAAACTTTACACAAAATATATATTGATTTTATGCTAATAAGATTTAGCTAGTTTTTCGCTCAGTGTATACTATCTAGGGGCCACAAACTATTGCAAATTCAAGTCACGTTTCAATGGCTTGTATAAAAAAGGGGCCCTCAATATGTCAAAACCTGAAAAACCTCACAGCCTCAAGTCGAGACAGAAAAGCAAATGAACAACATCATTATTGAGGCATAAATTAGCGTAAAAACTTTATGGAAAACAAAATAAAATAATAAAATCCGACAAAAAAAAACATTTTGGGGGCGCAACAAAAAACAAGAAAAACACCTCGAAGCGATTTTGAGAAAAGGAGATTTGAGCAACGATTTCAGAACCTACGCCAATGTTGTTTCAATGGTTTTTTTTTGGCATGCTGCCTACTGATCGGGGGCAAATCCCCCCCAAGCCCCCTACAGAGGATCTGTTCTTCTCTCTCCGCAGCAAACACACGCCTTTGGCGGCTCATGTCTTCTGTCTTCCGTCTCCTGTCTTCCGTCTTCTGTCTTCTGCCTTTTGCTCTTTATTTGAAGCCGCAATTAGTTACAGTTTATGTGGCGATACCAATTCGAGCGGCCATCGATGCGATCGCAGCCAGAAATTGCATCACATCTTCAGTGTAGCTGTACTGCACAGCTGCCCTCTCTCTCTGCATCTCCTTCACTCCCATTCCCCCTCTCTTTCTCCCTCGTTTTGTAGTTGTTCTGTCAGTAGGCGTAAAAAGTGCCTCCAGGTGCGCTTCACGCTTAATTAGAATACGCCATTGGCCAGATTCACATCGTTTTGTGTTTGATCCTCGTGATCGTTGTATCTGATACTGATCTCAAGTCCGCATCTGTTGCCGCTCTGTTGACTGCTTGTGATTGATTCAGCTGCTATTTATTACAACAATTAATGCCTGCAGTCAATTGATTGATGGCCAGTTGCATCGAATTCTCATTCATTGCAATTAAAGTTCAATTGCAAATAAAAACTATCCAAGTTTAATCAACTTTTTTACTCCTAACCCAAATTGATTAGAAGGTTAAGGCAACCCTTCTGCTTAAATTTGCATATACGTTAAAAGTTGACACCACTCTGAGATGACTAACCTTTGATTTCCAAGAATAACCCACACCTGTCACTCAAACCAGATGTTAGAGCCCTACAGAACCTAAACCAGAAAAAAAAGGAACTCAAATCAAAATATATAGAGAAATACTTTCGTATAAAGCGCGCTCAAGTGTCAATCCAACTGTCAACTAATTAATTAAATTTCAATTGAATTTGTGTAGCCAGAAATCAAGAGAAGACAAAAAGCCAAGAAAAAATATAAGAACAGAGGTAAAAAAAAAAGGTGTCGCTCAGTCGGGGGGCAACAATTTGGCGTCTGGACGGGTTTGAGGTGGGTTTTGGGACGGCTTTGGGACGTGTACGGGTTGGGTACGGCTTGGTTACGGGTTCCAGTTGTCAGTTCCTACAAGATAAGCTGTCACACATTCCAACTGGTAACCGGTAGGCAGCACAGACCACAAACTGACCATTTTCAGTGCCCAACAGTTGCCACAACTCATAAATAACGCAACCGAGTCTAGTTGAAAATCAAAACATATTTCAGTTTGTTGCTGTTGCAACTACTCGAGTTGTTGTTACTGCTGCTGTTGTTGTTGTTGTCATTTTCATGACACATTCAATAGAAATAAGAGTCAGTAGCTGGAGCAGCTAACCAGACAGCGAACGTGAAGCGTGATTCCCCAGTCCATTTCAGTTTTGGCTAAGAAACTTGGCTCGAAGCGGCGTCTGGAACTTGTCTATGAGGTGCCAGTTGTGGCACCATTGTTCGTTCAGGTCTTATAAAACATTACCTGCCTCGGGTTTTCACTGTAAATGAAATGTATATATATGATTATTATGATTATTATTATTATAACTTATTAATCATGAAACTGTTTGCGGCACATGCCACTCTATTTGAGTTGCTGGACTCCGACTCCAACTCCAGAGATCAGACATCTTGTCTGCCTCCACTGTGATTAGCTGCAACTTCAGTTAACGTGTTGCAGTTGCAGCTGGAACTGAAGCTAAAGTTGAAACTGATGTTTTGAGCTAGAAGTCGACATGTTGCTCTAATGAAAACTGACAGTTTTCGTTTGGGACTTCATGGGAAATGAGAGGTTTTGATTTAATTTCGATTTCAGATGCTCAATGACCCTTAAATTAAAATTAGAAAATCAATCAAAGAGTCAAAGAAGCAAAGCTTAGATTTAAAATAGAAGACGTTGTAGATACAAATTAAGTTTAAGCTTAGTTAGTTTCTTAGTCTTTAACAAGTACTTTAAAGTTAAAGCAAAAAAGCTTAAGTTGTTTTTCTTGCAACATAATTAAGTTAATTAAAGTGCTGCCAAAAGTGTGTGGCAACGGATTATAAAGTGTCCCCTAATCAGTCTCCGCTGAATTGCCTTTTATTTCTACAGCAGTAAAAATGCATTAAGATTCACACCTGTGATCTGTCGCGGTATTTAATACAACACGTGACACTCGGACAAATTCTCAGGGCTTGCCGCAAACGCTTGACATTTCACCTAATTGGATTACACCAAAGAGCAAGTGAGTGAGAGACAGAGATGGAGAAAGAGACAGTGGGGAAAGGGGAGACTTTTCCAGATGAATATTGTCCAAACACCAAGTGGGCAGCTGCCGAGCAACTGTAGAATTAATGTCACTACTCCAGGTACAACATAAATCCGAAAAGAAAATAAAGATTTGAATTCCAAATCCCCAAACTCAAAACCCGATCTATCGAATAATTTATGGAGCCAACCGGTAGCTTCGAAATGTTTATGCGGCCCGAGCTTATCTTAATTGGATTTGCTACAATATCGAGTGCTCATTTAGATAAGATACAAATGCAGATACAGCTACATAGCCTAAGTAAATACAAGATGCAGATATGATAAATTGTTTATTGATTACATTTCTTAACAGGAGGGCTTTGCGGATCCGCCATCCACCTCGTCGATAAGTCGATTGCTCAGAGGAAACGACCGGAGCAGTGAGGATGGACGCAAGGACTACACGATACACGGGATACTTGGCGGTAAGTTTTGAGTATCTTGGCAAAAGTTACTCAGTTGTTTAGACAATAATTTGAGCAGTTAAAGAAAAACTGAAAAACGTGCTACAAAAATTACAGATCATTTATTTGATATGTGCAAGTAATTTCGAAAAATCATTCCCAAATCATTTGTTGTGCGTGTGTTTGTGTGTGTGTGTGTGTGTCGGCAACTCCACTTTGATCGTCTTAGAACGAGCGACTTAAACTTAAATCAAAGCCGCTCAAAATATTACAATAGATGTGCCTGCCCTCGTATAGACGATCGCTCGATAACGATCGTTTGCCTCGTTGTTGCCCAAACACACAGATCAAACACACACCACAAATAGGTGTAGATGATGACACCTGAGAATCAAAGAAAATGAAAAGAAATACACAAGAAATAAAAAGATACAGTACACAACAAGATTCGAATTTGAAGTTGGCAGAGATTCTCTAACAACGTACAGCTAATAAACCGATTTCCACAGACTTTTGCGTGAGACCTCGACTCGACTCTGACTTGGACTCTCTTTATAACTCCCTTTCTGGGTTCTGGACGGGGCCAATAATCAGGCTAAATATGCAAAGTCATTCGATAAACGATCGGCGGGGGTCAAAGCGATATTGGCCTGCTCAGTTCAGTTCAGTTATTGTAGTTTCTGTTTACGAGAGAGCCACAAAATTGACTAGAAAATTGTGTTGCATCATTAGAAGCATCATTTGAATTATTTTGCCCTTTCCTTTTTTGAGTTTTCCCCGCTGCCCTTTGCCCTTTGCTCTCTGCCGTCTATTGGCTTTTTGCCAATTGTTCATTTTGCCGACGGCCTGTGATATTTGCCGTTACAATTGCTGTCACAACACGGCCAAGCAGTTGACAATGGCCCAGTAGGTGACTACGTTTTAGCCAGCTTGTCACCTTGAGGCTAACTGGGTCTTTCAATCAGCCCAATAGTCAATAGTCTTTCAGTTGTGGCTCGCTCAATGAATATTGATTATGTTTTGGGTGTCCTTTGACCTTGAGCTGCTGACATTAGGCAAACCATTTTCATCCCGCTGCGTGGCAAATTTTCTTTACGGCACCAGGTGAAACAGAGCTAAAAAAGAAAGTCAGGTGAACAGGGGAACTTTTTTTAAAATAATAAATAAAATAAATATTTAAATGAGCTAATATTTTATTGAAATTTCGCTTAATTGATTTTAGTTCCCATCGCATCCCCAGTGCTCTCTCGCTTTCAGCACCTGTTTGCCTCAGCTCATTTAACTATTTGAAATCGTACAAATACCAATTACTAAATATAATCTATATAACTCCAAGACAAGAGCTATCATTATGTTGTCGAAGCGTATAATAAGCACACGCCTTCCCATCATCATTGACATGCCCTCGACCATACCTTCGACTGTACCTAACCCTTTCCACCGTTTCTCATAATGATGCTCCGCAGTACCGTCATTATGCCTTTGCTGGTCAGTCGTTCCAGGTTCCATTCGCAATCGTAACAGCATTCACAGAGACACAATTCACAGTGAGCATCCCAACCAGAGTTGGAGCGCTGCAGCACTGGAGTCGGTGTCGTTGCCTGTAATCAACGCCTACTTTTGCCGGCGTGCGGTAGGGTTGAGGCCTTAGTTTGGATGGACCCGGATGGGTCTCAACTGTGGCACCCGAAAAAAATTATGCATTATTAAATCTATATATATATTCTGCTTCTTCTTCGTCTCGTGTTTCACTTATAATTTCGTTTGATTTTGTTTTTCCACTTTTTGTACAATTTATACAACTGGATCCCAGGGCCAAGAGATCTGAAACTTTTTGGTTTTGGCTCTCAACTGGGCTCATTGTCGCTGACTGTGTTTAGCGGCGGTTCGCTTTGATCTTTGGCTACGAAAAGATGTGGAATATCAAATAATAACTGAGATAAATACAAAAAGAAATTTTGTGTGGGGGCTGCAACTGTCATTGGGCATGTCGATGGAGAGCTACTGGTGACAAAAGCAACTGAAAAAAATACCTTAAGTCTCAGACTCCAAATTCATCAAAAGCGATTGATATAAAGATGTTATTAGGAGCATTGATAGTTTTATTTATAGTTGCCGACACGAGTTTGAACTAAAAACCAATTAAAAAATTCAATATTATATTCGAAAATAAATATTATTCAATATTTAACGTTTAGAGCTATTGGGAATTATGTAAAACTGTGTGCTATTTATTGAATACTTGCCATAATGGATTTAAAATAATATTAAATTCTTATTTATAAATCAGAAACTGATTATACTATAATTGGCAATATCTTTAAGATCTAAGAAAGTTTATAGAAATATAATTTATATTAAAATATTGTAGACTTCATTATGGAAAGGATGGATATAGAGATTAAAAAGTCAGCTTTATACACCTTATGTTTTTTAGAAGAACTGAGAGTATCTTTTACTTTTAGTTTAAGGTTTCAGCTGCAGCTCTTTAAAGCTGATCCAATGATATCAAATATTTTATGCCTCGTACTCGTTTTTGATGTCGAAAGTAAGCCGCAAGATATATATCAATGATAGCGTCGATATTTCGGCGAATTTTCGAAAGCAATTCTTTGAATTGTGATCCATTTGATGGCTGAAATTAACACGCCCCGAATTTGTAGATGCAACACGGTTCGCCGCTAAGTGTTGCAACGCCTTCGCTAAACGCGTGCAACAATGGATTACTTGATGCCGACCTTGTGTCTGATAAATACGCGTGCGATTTGTATTATTTGGCGTGGTAATAGCCCAACCCATGTCAGGTCAAGGCCCACTCCAAAAAAAACAGCTAACAAAAGGAAAGGCGATATAAACAATAAAGGAGAAAATCAAATGCCAAAACACAGGCAGAGAAAAGTCAGGGAAAACACTTGTGGCAATTAGTGTAAATGAAAAGCCGCGCTAAGGACAATGGCTGAATGCATCAAGCGAAACCGCCAGGACGACTCATGGGAATTTGGCCAAAAGGCTATTTACCAAATATTTTCCCTAGCCAGACAATGCGGCAACAAAGCAAACAGAGACCAACTAAAGATACAGCTACAGATCCAGATTCATAGCTAACGTAAATACAAACAGGTTCAATTATTTGCAAAAAAAACAGAAGAAGGGAGCGAAAGAATGGAAAGAGAAGAAAGAGGGGAGAGAAAGAAGCAGCAGCAATGGCCGCAGAAGACAAACGGTCGCCGCTCGCTGAAACTTCAGCTCAAAAGCAGTTCACACCTTCTCTAATGCCAAGAGAAAGAGAGTAAGAACGAGAGTAAGAAAGGGAGATGGAAAGAGAGGCTAAGAGATTGCATTCTTGCAGTGTCACATGACAAATGACTTGTGAACTAGAGGGTGAAGTGAGACGAAGACTCTTCAGTGATTGCGCAAAAATGTTCAGGTCCTTTTCTACAATGCATTTGTGTGCGGTCTCGTAGCACACACACACACAGAGAGTGAGAGAGAGAGCGCGAGAGCGACTGGGAGACAGTCGTGATGTGCCCTCGATCATGCATATGGTCTGGGATCTCTCGCTTCTTTGGTTCTTGTGGTGTGGCTCATTTGTTCGACCCGAAAACCCATTAAAATCGTTCATGCCCGAAAAAAGTGTCAACGTTAACAAAAGCAGCGCTTCGACTTCAAATGCACCGATCGAATGCGGCATCTTTAATGCCCACCAGGGTGTCCTTCGGTTGCCGTTTGATCTCATTGTGGCCCAGGGGCCAATGGGCTCGTATGTTTTGCCGCCGTTGCACCGCATGCGGGGCTTGTTCGTGTTGATGAGTTACAAAATATTTTATTAACGTATTATCACACTTTAGCCAACATCGTGGCCATCTCGCTCTCACTTACTCTCTGTCTCCTCCAACTGTATCTTTGTATCTTTTTATCTTTCACTGTCGCAGTTGCAGTCGCTGTTGCTGTCTTGCATGTCTGCTCATCTTGCTGGGGATTTGTTTTGATCAAGTGTTTGTTCGCATTGTTATTTAAATTAGTTTCATTTCATTCTGATCTGCATTTTCTTCAGATCTTTCGTCTCTGGTCTTTTGCCGCCGGATTATGATTATAACTAATTTTTGGTCTTTTCTCAATCTTCTGATTCGTCGTTTAACAATTTTGTAAATTAGTTTAAATGTTCCTGGCTGGGGAAACTGTGTCCCTCATTTGTATCTTGTATCTTGTAATTTTGAGTTTGCGAGGGCGTTGATAGCATACATTTTTGTATACTTTATGCTTAATTTATTCGGTAGAAGTTTTTTTTAAATAAATGTTTGTTATATAATTATACGCTGCTTAATATCCGTTTGTAAGCTGGGCGGGCTTAGAAGGAAGAATATTCAATTCAAATTTGTAGTGGGGAATATCAAAGGAAAATTGGGGTACAAATAGGGTAGAGGACGTCTTAGTTTCTAATGAGTTTAGGTAGGGAGGGAGTAGCTGAATATTTAGTGGAAACTTAGGGAAAGACAAGGTCTCAAATTAAAATTATTAAAAATAAAAGCATAAATTAAATAAAAGTAAAAGAGTAAGAAAAATCCACTAAGTTCCAACTCAACGCTTGTTAAGTTTCCAAATAAAAGTGGCATATTTTTTAATGCTCCTGTAATCCTTTTGCTGACAACAATCTTAAGCCTTAAAACACAACCGAAGCTGCGACGGAGTTTGAGACTGTATCTGAGACTCAGTCTGTGTTTGAGTCTGCAGCTGAGCCATGTTATATGTCATGAGGCTGAAGGCCCCGAAATGAAATGAAATGAAACTCTAAAGTTGCCCAAATCTGTCCGGTGACAGAGCCCAGAACCGTGAATCGCGCGTGTCTGCATGTCTCCATGTCTCCATATCTCCCTGTCTCCGTGTCTCTATGTCTTCAGCTGACAGCTGACAGAGAACTCTCCGCTACACATTCCCCACAATCTACAGAAATTCATTTATTTAGGGTTTATGCCGAGTACGAGTACGAGTATTGTCGAGTTATTTGTTGGATTTCAATTGCAGAGTGTGTGAGTTCAAAAACTCGTATAGTTTATTAAATGCAGGCAATTTAAATTGTGTCAGATTCTTGTTGATTGATGACTGTAGAATTTCAGTTATTTCGGGGGTCTCCAATAATGTGCACTGATACGCACAGATAATAGCCACACTCGATTGATCTTTGCCCTCGACTCGGTCTCCCCGTCCATAGCTGGACAGTCTATCAAAAGTGATTGCTTTAAGGGCATTTGCACTGTGCACAGTGACCACACAGTGGAGCTCAGTGGAGCCCCATCTCCCTCTCCCTCTCTCTCTCTCTCTCTCTATCTGTCTCTAGAGCATTTACTACCTGCTGTTTGAAAATGCAGCTCAAAACGTCGTTGAAAATGATCGATACCTTGCGTTGGATTATGAAACCGCAGCAATTTATCACAGGGCCAGTCAGAAAAGAAAGCCCCACTGTAAGCACCGCCACCAGTAGCCACTGTGGTGCCAAAAAAAAAAATAACAAAAAATGGTCTTTTGTTTTGTTTGTTGAATTGTTTTTGGACCACCACTAGCAGCACAGTGGTTCGCTCTCTCCTCTCTCTCTCTCTCTCTCTCTCTCTTCCGTCTCTTTGTGGTAACAACAAATTAATAAATTGTTTAACATTTAAAAACTAATTGATTTTTCTTTTTTCTCATATTTTAAGCTCCCTCCCCGTTCTCCTCCTTTTGTTTTTCTCACATATCGTTCCGTTTTGTTGATCGGCTTCTGCAGTTTTTGGGAACCCGTTTCGTATAATTAAGTTTTATTGTTGCGTGTGTTGAAAGATTAATAGTCCGACTTCTGTATTTTATTTTCATCTTTTATCTTTTTGGTTTTTTGTTTTATAAGCATGTGAATTTTCGTATTCGCTTCGATTTTAAATCACTAAACAGTGGGCGTTTCAGGCTTTTGAGATTTCTTTAACCACTCTGCTTAGCACTCCCTAAAAATTTGATATTTTAGTATTTTAAGTTGCTTTAAGGCTTGTCTATATTTTATTTTAAATCCTATAACGAAATCAGCAAACTTAATTATATATTTTCTAATAGATGCTTTTAGTATTGTCAAACATTGTTTAAAAAGAATCTTAAGAAATATTTTAATATATTTTGTTGATGGTATAACCTTTTTTCAGTCAATCAATACAAGCTCTTAATTTAAAAAATGAACTTAGTTATAGACAAAGTATTAAGACATGATCAACTCCTATAAGTTTCTAGCATCCATTCTTCTCCCCAGACAACTGTTGTCAACTGTACCAGTTTACAGTTTACTCCTAAATGATATCCTACCTATTACTACTTCCGGTATTTTGGGTAGCCACACAACTATTTATCACACAGTTGATATCAAAGTGTTCTAATCCACTAAATCAATTAATAATTTCGGGACCTGTACAGGCCGGAAAAGATTACAACGCGGCATAAACTGACCGCAAACACGAGGAACCGCAGGAGTAACAAAAACCACAGCGCATCACAGGAACCGAGGAAACCACACACAAACATGCGCTATCGTTCGAAAGGACAATCAATTTAATCGAAGGCGTTGCGGATATCAGAGAAAGTATTTCCGCTATCAGGACAAAGGCAGGATAAATGCTGAATGTCTTTCTCTAGGCTCTGAGAGCTGGCAACTCTTTTGAGAAATGATCTTGTGATCTTGTTGAATAATTCCAAGTGGGAAAACAACCCTGTTTCACACCGTTTCAGACTCTGTCTGTCAGTTTATTGTGTAATGAGCTCTCCAAATAATTTGGCATGCTCTCAACACCACACATCCATAGAGACCGCTCTGAATAACCCTAGCCATAACCATAACCATAACCATATATATAACCATTACTTTTTGTGGGATCTGCCACACGCCGCGCTTCATGGCCGATTTGAGACAATGTCGGCATTTGCTTTCGTAAACAGATGCCGAAGTTAATTGGCATACTCCTCCATATGACTATGTGTTACTTATGTATGTACTGGATAGTAATACATACGTTCCACAATACTTTCCATGGTGAACAGACAGCAGTCTCGTTGACAACTTGCCGATCATCTTCTTGTGTAATTTGATATATTGTGTCACTTGTCAACTCTGCGGTGGTTTTTACGAGCTGCCTATATGGTAACGCCCCCTGCTTAAAGGCAAACACTTGAAGACTTCAAGTAAACTGCCGATCGCGTCATCTGTTTGGTGGTCGCCTCTTGTCGGTGGCTTTTGACTGATTTGTTGCGCTCCCTGACGACTCAATTAATATGCAATGGCGCGCATTGAACGTCGACACTCCCATTGCCCTCTCTATATGCTCTATATTCCCCTCTCGATTCCGTGTGTGATCAGTTGAGGGGGTCACACGATCTCCGATGGGAACCTACGTCGGTGGCCCCCATCGAATATGATTTAGTCACTTTTCTCTGTTGTCTTTTGCGGCCGCGCGGAGCGTGAACAATTTTATGTCTTCTTACGAGGCGTTAATAATTTTAGTAGCCTTTTAATAAACTTCGAATTGTCACCCTTTATACAGAGAAGGAAAAAGGGACTCAGAACTTAAATCAGTTCTAAGCAATGTTGGGAATAGGGAGATGGAAGAGTAGGTAATTCTTAACTCAAGACTTTTTGATCAAGAAATTTAGACCTAATCCTTATTTTAAATACTATTTTTCCTCTGTGTACTAAAATTGATTTTAAACTCTTTCCTGCTTTCTTCCAGGCCGCGACTCGGACATCAGTGACACCGAATCGGAGCCGGGAATTCCATTGAAACGCAAGCAGCGCCGTTCCCGCACCACATTCACCGCCGAGCAGCTGGAGGCACTGGAGCGCGCCTTTGCCCGTACTCAGTATCCGGATGTCTATACCCGTGAGGAGCTGGCCCAAACCACTAGTTTGACGGAGGCGCGTATACAAGTCTGGTTCTCCAATCGACGTGCGCGTCTGCGCAAACATTCGGGTGGCTCTGGTTCCGGTTTATCGCCCATGAATGGTAGTGGTGCAAGTGTTGGCGTTGGTGTTGCTGCCAGCAGTGCAGCTGCACCACTGGGCTTTGGTCCACTCGGTGTAGGCTCCATGGCGGGCTATAGTCCTGCTGCTGGCACCACAGCCAGTGGTGCTACCGGCATGACCGACAGTTCACATCATCATCACACCACCACTGCTCATGCGCCCAGCTCCCACAGTGCAGCAGCCGCAGCGGCAGCAGCTCATCATCATACCCAGATGGGTGGCTACGATCTGGTGCAGAGTGCGGCGCAGCACGGCTTCCCGGGCGGCTTTGCGCAGCACGGACACTTTGGCGGACAGAACTACTATCATCAAGGTAAGTTGGTTTCTAATCCCTTTATTTATATGCCTTTACCTATGTGCTTCTTTGAATCCTTCTACTTTCTGTCCTTTATCTGCTTTTACCTCTAACTCCTAACCCTTTACTTTACTTTACTCATTGTTTCCATTCCTCTCCTCTTTTCAGACTACTCAAAGCTGAGCATTGATGACTTCTCCAAACTGACCGCCGATAGCGTCTCGAAGATCTCGCCCTCGTTGCACCTTAGCGATAACTACTCCAAGCTGGAGTCTCCCTCCAATTGGTCCCAGGCTGCCTACCATCTCAACCAATCCGCTGTGGCTGCAGCCAATTACAATGCAGCAGCGGCTCATCATGCGGTGGCCCAACATCAGCTGAATGATTATGCGGCTGCTGCTGCGCACGGCAATGTCGCCGCTGCCTACAATCATCCGCTGCCCGCTCAAGGTCAGGGAGCCAAATACTGGTCATGAGTTAATCACACAATCAGCAAGAAGATGAAGTAGGAGAAGCAGCAGTTTGAACTTTTAATTTAGCTGTTTTAATGCATTTCAATTCAATCAGCAAGAGGCATAAACTTAGGCATCTATTTATTCGCCCCAAGTGGAAATCAATCGGCTTAGCTAAATGTATGTATAGATTTATGTTAATATAATAATAATTTAAAATTACACGGCTTTCAGAGGCGCAATGAGTTAGCCTTTTTGTCAGGCGACGTGCTTAAGTTCTAAGTATATTTATTTCAATTCTAGATACAACGCGATATTATTCATAAAAATATACAGAACTATCTTTAAAATACAAACTGGAATGTAGTTTTATTTTTACTCACCCGATTTTCTGAAAATATCCCCTACCACCTCCCAACTACACAAATGAAACCAACGGAAGTTCAGTAGTTTATGAGCAAACCGATAATAAGTATGTATATATATATTCTTGTTTGTAAGTATTATTTTTAGGTATTTCATATAATTTTTTTGTATATAGATATAACATCTTGATAGGTGTGTACTATTTTTTACAGCGCCATTTCGCGTTTAACATCTTCTCATTTCATGCAAAGATAAATATAGATAAACGAAGTAAATATGTATATCGTATATATTTATCTGTATAATATAGATGTAAATACAATATTTATTAAATTGTTTATTTATATTTGGTTTTGCATTTGGAATACGTTTAATCGGAAATAAATATGTAAGTTAATTATTGACAACATCAGACTTATAATTACGCACATTGAATATGTTTTTAGTTAGGATTTTTATATATTCGGTTTCGTTTTTTTTCTTCATTTTTCTTTTATCATATAATAAATTAATATTTGGAAATGATTGAATACATTTTTCTGAACGATCTCTTATTGTCAATTCATTTATTGTCTGAGTTGCTGAATTCTTACCAAAGTTTCTTAATTATTGTCTTTGACGCAGTTTTTATATATTTTTTAATACTCAAATTTCGCTTCGATCTCCAGTTACTCTGTTTTAACTTAGGCTAACATTTTGAACTATTATAATTATTGTCATAGGAAACTACACACATAGATCAATAATAATCAAAACTGTAGGGAGCTAAAAAGGATAACAAAATGAAAAATAATCCTGTGAGCATTCCAAAAAGGATATTAGGTACGGATTTGGCACTAATTTGCTGTTGGATTTCTCTATATTCTTGGGGATTGTAGTGTAAACGAAAGAATCTACGATATGGTAAAGTTTTCAATTGATATTTTCGAAAGTTCATCATCTTTTTGCACTGACATCAGTTACCTCAGGTGTACATAGATATTTTTTTTTTAGTTTTTAAGATATATACATATAATTTTGTTTATATGTATTGGTAAAGATACGTATTGGATGGCACCGAAACTACCGCAAATCAGATACAATTTGCTCTGCGTAGCTGCGAGTGCTGCAGGTGTGTGTGTGACGGTGACAAGAACTACTCGTACATTGAAAATCGTTAATCGTTAATCGAAAATCGTAAATACACTATAATTAACCGTTATTAACATTATCTTTGTATACGATATAATATCGTTATCGTTATTGTATATTATTGGATTATATTGTCTCGATATATTTGTTTAGTTTTTGGGGATTTAATATTCGTATTTGTCCAGAGACTCACCGTTGCGTCGGTAAACGCCCCGTTGCAGTGCTGTAATACGCGGCGGAGTGCCCCACGAGTGAAAGGGCGGATAGGATGGGGTACGGGAACTAGCCGGACCACTTGGCAGAGTGTTGGTTGCAATACTGCGCTGACGGGCAGCCGATGCTGCCGCCGTTGATCTGGCGATCTCAATGGGATCCGCATGGTTTTTGGACAGACGACCGCGTATGCCAGCACCGCTCCAGTTCATCATCGGTCGATTGGGTAGGAAACATCGTTTACAAACGGCTGCGATTGGTTGACGCAGTCGCTCGTGTTGGGGGTAGTACTCGACCTGCAGTTGCCAAAATACACATACATTAGTTCCACACATTCGCAGCAATAAACAGCTAAACAAATTGTACAATAATTATGAGAAAATCGCTTGTCTGACGTTTAAGAGCAACGGGAAACACCTATTTGTTGTACCAGAACACATGCAACTATGCTCCGTTTAGACCTACACGTAGAGTTATTTTCAAGACAGCTCAAATTTTAAAACATAAATATCAATTCAAAATCATGCCAATGAGTTTTCTAGTATTTAAACATGCCAATGCGCAAAACAAACATCAAACACCGTGAAATACAGCCATGTTTGAGTAACAACTCAAGAATTACATATATTATTTTTAAAACTTAAAACAATACATACAAAAATACCAAATATTTTTAATTTACACTCGTTACAACACAATTTAACATTTAAATTCCCACATTCCTCGCAGTACTTTATTTATGGCAGCTCAAAAGTATGCAGCAAGATTTTAACAAGGCTGCTGATAAACTTTTTAAGCACCGCCTGCAGGTATGCTACATATTTCGCATTTCGAGCTGTAAACTGTTCTTGGGAACAGTTTAGCTACTTTAAACAGTCGCATGTCAAGTGCTTGGCCAAAAAAAAACTGTTAACGGCAAACAAAAAGCGTCAACGAAATTGCAATAAACTTTTTTAAAATTAAATCATTTAAGTGCTAAATTCATTCGGATTAGCAATAAAAATACATTTGAAAAAGTTCCACAAAAACTTTTTAATTTTGCCACACAATAAACTGCAGCCAAATAAAAGTAGGAAGTCGCCGGCAAAACAAAATGCCGGAAATTAGACGATTATCCCCATTGGAATTCTGGGTTTGGAGTCGAGAGTCAAGCACACGTTTGGTCCCAAAACAGACGGAAAATTGAATTTCCGCCGGGCGAATGCGACAGAAGCGTTTGAGTATATGTGCACAAATTTCAGATTGAATGTGTTAACGGAAATGTGCACAGCAATTCGATTGTTATTATATTATTTACAAAACAAGCTCCAAATTCAATTACTTAGAGCTTTAGTGTATATATTTGGAATTTGATTGAAGTATGATTTAAAATTTTGGTGTTATATACCAAGAGACATTTAAGATTTTTCTAAGGCTGGCAAACAACTTTAAGCTTTTACAAGTGTAAGAAAAGAGTAAGAGAGAGAGTACAGAGCGTGGAGAAAGAAATACTTTAAGACGCAGCAGCTCACATGCTCCAAACTAACAAGTGATTAACTAAAATAGAGTAATTTAGAGACACGCTGATTAATTACATTTAGACGAGCTGTAGTTAACGATAGGCAACAGATGACAGACGGCAGTTACTGTGTGTGTTTATCAGGCATGGCTAAGTAACTTCAACACACACACATTCTCACGCACACACGCGCAAACGAAATGAAACAACGAAATGAGTGAGGGAAAATTATAAAATTATAGATCACACATCGAATCATCGCCATTTACTCATACAAATTGCCTGGCACGTCCCGATCGACTAAAGCGACCCCCGGCGCCGCCAAAGCCGCCACCATTGCCACTTCCGGTGGGGCTGCGCAGATAACGGTAACTGGGTAGAAAGCCGGAACGATAAACAGCGCCAATATGACGCTTCTGTGGGGACGTGACTTGTTGCTGCTGCTGCTCCAGTGGTTCTTGTTGCTGCTCCTCCAGCTCCAGGGCAATGGCATCGATGAAGCTGGTATCTGCATCGTTGCCATGCTCAATGCCAAACAATTCGGGATCCTTTGAGGTGTCTACGTGTCGTTTTGTGTCGGGTTTACACATGTGTATATACAAATTGTGCTTGAGAAAAGTTTGCTAACTAGGTGCAGGGTGCTGGATCACAAGCGGATTGAGCAAACTTCTCTGGCAGGCCAGAGACTCAAAAGCCAAGCAGCAGTAACTGAATACTCTGTCAGGCTTCTCCCCTGTCCCTACCCTTTCCCATCCCATTGACTACTCACCCAGAAAACGCTTCTCAGCACGTCGGTAATCATTCCAGTCGAGATCAGCATAGCCGGCATAGCTGGGATACCACCAGTAGCTCTGCATAGGATCAGCGTAGTCGGGAATGGCAGCGGGTAGTAGCATCTCCTCCTCATCACGCTTCTGCTGTGCTCCATGGACCGGCGATGACTTCAGTGCACCCAAATTACGTTTCTCGGCACTGCCACGCTGATTCTGATGCTGCTGCGAGTTGTAGCGTGCAACGGCAGCGACATTACGCTTCGGCTGCTCCCGATGGGTGCTCGGAGCGCTCTGTAGCCGTGCCATGGTGGCCAGATTACGTTTGCCATTGGGCAGCTGGAAGTCACGTGCCAAAGTGCCCACATTTCGCTTGCCGAAACTCATGAGGCCACCAGCCCTGGCCAGGGAGCCAATGTAACGCTTCTGCTCGCTGGGCTCACCAGACTCGGCATCGGCGTAGTCATCACCTGGCTCAGCTGTGGGCAGTTGACCGTTCTTGGCCAGTGTGGCCAGACTGCGTTTGGGTGCATTAAGCAATCCCTGGGCGGCTAGAGCTGCCACAGAGCGCTTGTCCTCGTCAATGTAGTCAGAGTAATCACCCAGCGGTTGCTCCTCGCCCACAGCAAGTTGACGGTCTCGTAGCAGACTCTTCAGTTGATTGCGCAGAGCAGAAGCCTTTAAGCAAACACGGAGACAGGGAGACAGTATGACAGAGAGAAAGGAAACAAGTAAAAGGTAGCTAAAGGTGAGACTGGCATGCAATTTAAATTTCAAGTCCAAGCAGCTGCTGTCTTGGCATATAAATAAATCCCTAAGCTCGTTATAAAGTCGAGCAGGTGACTTACGTGTAGCTGATACTCCGGGCTGGGATTCATCAGTTGATTTATTATCGACTCCATTTCACAGGGCGATACATTTCCAATATCCTCACTGGCATTTGCGGCAAAGGCGCGTGGCTGCACTGCCTAAAATAATGCGAAAGAAAACAGTGGAAAAGTGGTGAAAAGTCTGCGTGAAATATAAGCACTCGAAACCAGTTGAAAACATTTCAATTAGCTGTGTGCGATTTTCTGGCGTCTTCTCAGAAGCTTTTGGTAATTCCTTGGATCCACTTAATTGCCGCCATTACTTACGGTAACTTGCGTTTGAAATGTGCTGAAAATTGCCCAATTTTCGCCATACTTTTCCCCTTTTCCTTTCCCACTCTCTAAACTGTTCCCAGCCAAATTTATTGCTATATTTGTTGCATACTTTCGAGCGCCATTAATCAGTATCATTTCACATTTAGATAACTGTAAAGTGTTTGTTAACTTTAGCTGACTTTAAAGTGTTGCACAAAATTTAAGCCCATTTGTGCTTGAAGCTAATCCTGCATAGCAACAGGCTAACAAAACACTTGAAGGACTCTCAACGCCTGTCACATTGACTTTAGTAAGTAGAAGTGCTCGAAGTGCCAGCAGTAGCTGCCGTGGGCCATTCTACACTACAAGGACATGTGAAAAAGTCCAGGCTGTAGTCATAATATTTAGGTTTTTCATGGGGAGCCAAGTGAGGGACTAGAGCAAACAGTTTTGCAGAGAAAAACCTACTTCAAACGAAAGGATAATACCGTGAACATGACGCATGAGAATGTCCTTTATCAGTGTGTGTAAAGTGTGTGCCTATGTGTGTGTGTTTACGTGTGTGCCTGTGTTTCCTTGCTCGCAGGCTGAGACAATGCTTCCGCTTTTAATAACTCAACGGTTGAGGATGCGTAGCAGGATGTGCTCGCCGAGGGCGCAAGCAGCGTAAATCTCAAACTGAAATTGACAACTACTTATGTGCACTCATGTGTGTGTGTGAGTGTGAGTGTGAATGTGTGTGTATGTGCATGTGTAAGTGCGTGCTGTGCTTTTAGCTCCGCCAGAGTTGTTCTTGTTATTAAGCTGACTTGTCTTATCGCATATTAGCACTCCAAACACTGCCCTCGAGGTGTTTGCTAAGTCAACTGAACGATATATATTAACATTTGATTGATAAGACTTTAAGGCTTTAAGCTCAGCTGCCGAAAGTTAAAGCAAATCAGGTCATTGTGCAGGTAAATAGCTAATAAATCAAATTATGGTTAAGGTCAGTACTTATTTGTATCTATTTAAGTTAACAAGCAAAAACCGCGTGCATTTCAAATTTTATTAAAAATTCAAATACAAATTTCACTATAATTTATTAAAGCTACCCACAGAAAGCAGTTTAAAGAGGTATAATATTTCAAAGCATTTCCAGCATCATTTTATTTACATCCCGATTTAATTTCAGTCCACAATAATAAACAATGCAAATAGAAGCAGTATTAAAGCTCATTATTCTCGGAAAAGCGTAAACAGCAAATATAATAACAAAGGACAATATTTATTGTTGTTGAATGCCACAGTTTATAGAAAATTAATTTCCTACTGTCGACAAAAAACATTGAAAACGCATTATTTACATGCAAATATTTTACATTTTTATATGCGTTTTTATTTACTTGATAAATGGCGACATAAACTATTTGCCTACGAAATATTTGCACAATTATAATTGATTGACAAAAGGATTCGAAATATCATAAATCGTTAAATGACAATGCTAAAAATTTGCCAAAATATTGCGGCATTACTTGCAGAACGCGTGCTTTTTGTGTCCTTTGTGTTTATTTGTTCATGTGAACTGCGTAGATTGCAAAAACAAATAGCAGATAGACAAGTGAAGCAGGAGGACAGACAGTAACGGTCCAACAACAAAAACCACAATGTTTTGGCATCTCTGCACACACATAAAACTGTCAATTCATGTAAATGCGCTCAAAAGCATGCAGCAAAAATTTAATTTCAGAATTTACGTCCCGAATTTCAGTGTTGACAGAATTTCTTCGCCAAGAAATACCAAGATTGAAAAATGTAGTTGCCAGCAATAGCTAGAAGTTGGCTAAAAAATGCTTTCTTCAGTTTAGTAAATAAAAGAAAACATTTTAAAACACTTGCTAGCTGTTGCAACTTTCAAAATGTTTCCACTGCTATAAAATAGCTAAAGTGGCAGCTCTGCAGCTCAGTCTCTTAGGTGACAGCCCCCCACATTCCACACTGTCTCAAAAATAAACAAAGCCGCTAGGAGGCGTACAATGTAAGCATGTGTACAGGGCGTGCCAAAACATCGCGTTTTACTTTATTTTTTTTTTTACTTTAAGCCAAATTTCTTGTGGCAACAAATGAAGCGAAAGCCTTGACAACATTCCTGGGTATTCTCAGTGCTGCGTCTAATTTCTGTCACGATAAAAGAGCGCGTTGAAGGAAAAATGCTGTGCATATTTTAAATTTATGTGCAGCTAACCAAAAACTAAGAAACTTTGTCGTTTAAGCACGCTTGAACAAACTTAGAAGAACTTTATCTAGAATAATATATTTATAAAATTGCATGAATGTCTACATTTTCTGCTACGTTCAATCTTATTATTTGCAGTTGCTTTTGTTAAGTTTTAATTGATTTTGTTAATTGAATGTCCTTAAAGTTCCTACAATTGAAATACTTTCGCCCACTTTATGTCCGCGTTTTTTATGTCACAAATTCTTGCTGATATTGAATTATTTAATTTTCAGAATCGTAATTAAAAGGACAGCGAGAAAGTGTCAACGGCAGACCACGTTCCTGGACAACGTAAAGCAATAAAAACTCAATTAAATTACACTGCAAAATATTCGATGAGAGTTACCAGAAAAACTCAATTAAATTAAATGTGAAGGGCAGTGAAATGAAAAGCTGCTCGTAATGCTGTACGGCTATTGAACTGGACATAACAATTGCAATCAACTTGTTCGATTCCATTCGATTCAATTGAATTCGAGTCAAAGAATGGAGCTGCCTAATTGGCCGTGTTAATATTCACTGGGCCACTGTTCAGGCCAAACAACAGCTCGAACAGTTTAATCATGCCACAGCCAAGATTTGTTGGCCAACATGGGCGCACCAATAGGCTTAAGTGCCGTCTGTTGGCATCTTCCCCAGCCACCAAATACCTTCCACTTCCCCCGCCCCATTTGGCGGCCTGTTGAGCTGCTTATGTCCTGCCACAAGGAACAAATTTTATTATTGCCGAGACTTTTTCATTTGCGACGCGTTGTTGTTGCTGCTTTCCGTTTACTTGGGATAATTTAATGACGCAGTTTGTTGCTATTTTCGCCTGGCTTTTCTTTTACTTAAATAAATATTTTTTGAGGCGGCATTAAAACGTAAGTGCTTTTGGCCAGCCACGGACTGTACTGTACAAGGGACTTAAGAAAAAAGGTCCTAAAATTATGAGTGTAATTAATTTAAGACCGTTTCTTTTGTATACTATTTTTAGCTACATTTTGTACTCATTAAAATTCAAGCAAAGGGCTTCCTAATTTTCTCTTTTAAACAAAAATATAGTCTAATAGACTTAGTAGAAAGTAGAAACCTATCTAACACTCTTTGCTTATTCAAATCGGAACTTCCAGCTGACATTTAAAAGCAAGTGCGACCATTAAGCAATTGCGCTTGTCGGAGCATTATCTTTATGCATTACCCACACAATTGTAATTGCAATTAGCCGGCGGGAATGTGTACGAACTCCACATAATGCCCCATTCTGTGGAAATGTATGTTCATAAAAGGAAACGACCTTCAATGCGACACACATTGAAATGAATGCAAATGGCAAAGAGTGGAGGAAATGACGGGAAGGTCCGGCAATTATACACATTAGGGGAATACCATAAGTGAAAAGACAACAAATGGAACCATTCACACACCCACACAAATGCACACAAACATTTATTACCAAGTGGAATTCAATCTGTGAGCCTACGCAGTAGAGTAAGTAGTGATTGATTGGGGAAATGATCCACAGCTGTTTTCTGTAGCTGGTATCATCATTTGCCTGGCGGCAAATCAAAGGTCATCAATCAATAAAAGCGACCAGAAACAGCTCATCGAAATTTATTTCCTTTTACTTTTTCTTTCTTCTCATTTTATTTCGTAATAAAGTTGTTGATGGTATAACAACATTGTATACCGAACTAACTGAAAAGGTCATACACAGGTGATAAATTCTGAGCTTTAAGTTTAAACAAGTATGAAAGGCTGCAGTCGAGCGAGCCGACTGTCTAATACACCGTACTCCTTCTGGACTGAAATTTTCTATACATTTGAGCAATTTTCAACCAATTTGTTCTATGAGAGCTACGACTATGGCCTGTACAAAACCACTAACTAGAGTTTATTAAATTATAAATATTATTAAGCGATAAGTTTAACTCTATAACAAATTTAGTTAATTCATTATGTGTTGACTATTCTAAGCCATAGCTATTTCTCTGATATCAGTTTGTTTAGTTTAAATTTTGGATTCGAGATCTACTGAAAGTTCTGTTCGCTTGGTATTACAGCTGGAATATGCAAATTCCCAGTTGAATTCTCAGGCGATAAGAAATCCACAGTAAGATACAACCGAATTTACAATCCAAATAATTTTTGCTTTGCGACCTGCTGATCTTTCTGTTTTCTGCAGCAAGCAGATTATGGTATCTGGCGAGTCGTTTTGGAGTCCCCGTGGCTATGAAAAAATTATATCTCATATGATTTACTTAAAGCACAGCAACAAAACGCAAAGCAATCGCCAGTAGATCGTTCAGGGGATTGAAGTGCTTCTGCTTTGCAGTAATATTCTGCTGTCGCGTATGACAAAAAATATATGACTCGAATATGACTCGAAACTGATTATAAAAAAAGGGTCATAAGCGACTCATAAAGAAGAGTCGCGGCTAGGGTATCTAGGGTATCTAGCTAGGGCTCATTTATGACTATTTTAATCAGAAATAGGACTCATAAAAGACTCAAATATGATCGCAAATTTTTGGTGGGAACCTGCTGACTATTTCTGTTAGCCTGGTATTTCAGCTCAGATTTAAAAGATCCAGGTGGTCATACGGGCAGATGGACGGACTGACTGACAGACAGATGGATGGACAGACAGACGGACGGACAGATGGACAGACTGACAGACAGATGGACAGACAGACAGACGGACGGACAGACAGATGGACGGACAGACAGACGGACAGACAGACAAACAGCGAAGAGATCGTAAACAGAGAGTGGGTGGAAGAGGGAGGCTGTGCACGTGTATAAACAAACCTTTTTGATCGAGCGCTCTCCTGGCGTCAGCGAACAATCCCACAAACAGCGGCAGAGATCTCTGAGCGCTATTAGCGCAGAGAGTGTTAGCCTGCCGTTCATGCTGATCAAGAATATATATATTTTATTTAGCTTCTGACAAAGTTATTAGACCCCTCTACTCTTTTTCTTGAGTGGGTCTAATAATGCTCTGTAGACTGCGTACCCAGCAAACCACGCAAAGAAGTTTATTTAATGTACATAGAGAGCATAATTTTTGTAAAATTTTACTTTGAAAACATCAATAAACTTTGCGAAAAATACTTGAAAATAAACTTTCGTTTATGGATTGCACAAATTTAAAGAATTAAAAGTCAGTGCCCAAAAGTATGCAACAGAAAATTTACACAATTTGCCGCATAACAAAAGGCCGTAACAGCAAAATACCCGGAGCATAAAAGCAACAAATGTGTTCCGTGCTTTGTGTGCTGCATATAGATGATAAGAGCTTCCTCCTCCAGCTCTTGCTCCAGCTCCTCCATGCCTCCCCTACACACTCGACTTGTACTGTATAAATTGCCAAAGCTGGCGTTTTAATAAAAATGTTAAGTCAGAAATGTTACGACAGCTGAAACATGATGCCATTCTGCTATTTATCTGAGTTATCCTTTCACAACACGATTTCCTGCGTTTTTAATTTACTTTGACGTCAGCTGAATAGCGATTTGTATAAAATGTACTTCAGCTTATTGCATTTCTTCCATAAATAGAAGGGTTGGAAGGGTTCAAACTTTTCAAAGAATTTCTGTGTAAAATCTTTCCAAAATGGCAAAAGAATTTATTATTAATTAGAGAACTCAATGCATTCAATCAACAGTTGTTACCAAGATTTAATATTTCATTTTAAGCTTTTGAACGGAGAATTTCTTTTCAACTGGAAACTCAATTTAAAGAAGGTCGAGCAAAAACATAAAATTAATTATGTCGGGCATATGAGAAGAATATTAAAAACTTCCAGGAATTAAAGTTGATTAAATCTAACACAATTTTCATGGCAACTCTTGTGAATAGATTCATGGAAATGGTAAACATGATAGCCTTCTTAAAAGGACACGTTTGAATAAGCAGTTGATTAAGCTGTAAACTTAAAGACCTTGAATTCAATATAGTTGATAAACGAATTTACACTGCGTCTTTCATACTTCTCATACTTTATTATAAGTTCTTTCCATAATAAAGTCGCTCTTATATTAAACAAATTAATTGACTTTACTTTTAGAGTAAGTTTATGCACATAAATTTGCTTATACCTTTCAAATTATACTAAAACTTCTGCAATACATCAGATAAACTTATCAATTTATAATGTTTACGAACTTTCTTTTACTAAACAAAACCTTTTCAAGGTTTCCATTGATTACCTCTAGCAATCAACTAATATGCTTTGAGCTGCTTGCTAACATTGGCCCAATCGAAAGTTAATATTTATCAATCATTTAATTTATACACAAACTTTGTACTCCCCTTAAGCTTTCATAAAGTTTCCAGACAGTGCCAACTTGAGGACACAATTGTTTGGCTAATGTCTGGCCGAGTTGATCAATAAGTAACAAAGCTGCAAAATCATCTTTAATCTGGGCAAAGAATAACAATTGTCAAGGAGGAAACACAGCAAGGAGTAGCAGGAGATGAATTTCTCATTGAGGTGTGAATTCTCAATTACGCGAAGCTTACAGTTGTCTTGCCAGTTAGCGCTTCAATTCCGGTTTGTTATTTATGGCCCAAGACAATGACAAGGGCATAAAATGGTGCACACATGAGTGCGTGGGTGGGTGTGTGTGTGTGTGGGTGTTTACCTGACTGCCTGTTTGCACAAGATAATGAATATTTGTTAGCAGTCAGCGTACGTTATGTTCCATGAATGTTGATTATTTAGGCAACATTTATTCGGCAAACGTTGCGTATGCGCAATTTGCGAATTTAATGAGCTGCACTCATTTGATACACAGTTTAGGCATCTCCATACATATATCTTTGAATATATGCATACCAATATCGATCTACTGTTCAATTGGTATCACATTCTGCATTTCCATGAGCAGCTGTCATTCTTGCTGGTATAAATACATGCCACTCGAGCAATGACGCAGAATCCTGGTTAAAGTGAAAGCGACTGTACCATTTACAATTCCACACCCACCAGCGCCCACAAGCGAGTACACACTGACATAAAGCCACGTCAATATGCATCTATATTTCAGTGGCTTTGTTTGCACATCTCTGCGCGTATTTCATGCCCTGAAAGGATGGTAATATCCTTTATTAAGCAGCAGTTCTGGCACATGTTGATGCTGCATGTCAGTTAACGTCGCTGCAGCTGTCAATAGCAGTCTGCTAATCAGATTTTTCTGCATGCTTGCAAACTGATGGAAAATCTATGCGAATTGACAACTGAATTTTAGTTGGTATAAATACTTATAAATACTTCGTACTTATTTAAGTTGGAATTCTCAACCCACATTAAGCAGGTATTAATTATAAGCAGATCAACAAGCCGAGACAATTCCAGCTAAGACAGTTTGCTAAGCACTTTACTCCATTACCAAACAACTTTAATTACTCGCCAGCAAACCGCAATTAAGCTGCTTTCCCTAAGACTTATCTTACTCGCAGCGCTTTCCTTTGAATTCTGCGACTGTCACTTGAGCTCTTTCTAAGTACTTTTCCGCTGGGAACTGTAGCTTCAGCAACAGCTGCGTGAATTAATGATATTTAAGCAACAACCTGGCGTATGAGTGATAGGCTGTAATTAAGCTGCGTTTAAAAAAGTGATGAAAATATGTGTGATCTATGTGATTCAACAATTGAACGACTTACTCTGTCATGCATACATGATGTACGCGTAGAAAGGATTGAGACAGCAGCACGGACAGGATCAGGGACAGGTCAGCTGACGACAACTGTCAGGACACTGACAAATGAAAACACGGAATAATGAAAAAAACATGGCGCATGCCACATAAATTGTTCAATGTTCAACAGCAGCGAAAAGTCCAAAGTGAAACTAAGAAAAAATGCAAAAACATGGGAAAAACAAATTGCTTTTTGGACTAGTTGCACGTGCTGTCAGCACTCGACTGGGGGAAATGGTCGCTGGTCGCAGTCCGTGGTCACCGCAGTCACAATGGCAACTGTTGCAGCACTTCCTGTGCCCCAGGAGAGGCGTGGTAGTGGCATAAATTATACTCTATATAGAAGGCGTTTACTGAGTGCAGCTAAATTATAGCCAACAATTTAGTTCTGCTTTTGCTAGAACAGCTGTTAGACTTGTGACTATAAGTTAACCACAAGAGTTCACTCTTTGCGAGTACTTACTGTACTTACGGGCACTCAAGTGCCAGCAGTTGTTTTCATTTTCTAATTGCTTGGAGCATACTTGAGCCAGTTAAGGGTGTGGCAAATAAATCTAAGCAATATTTATAACTTAATTACTTGCAGACTGCAAAAGTCTTTAATATCTTTTAAGACTAATTAAATAAGTAATATAATTAAACAAAAAACAATTGAGGTGTTTTGTTTTCCTGCCTAAATATTTCCACTTAATTCAAACCCAACTAAAGTATTAGTTAACCGCTCTTCACTGCTCGTATACCATAAATTCCTGGAATTATTATTTTAAGCAGCTGAGAAATAAGACAATAAACTTCCATCAATCTATTTCTGTTATTCACAGATCTTCTAAGCAGATAAATTTTAAATCTCCATTGTTTGACACAAATCCAACGGAACACATTGAAAATAAATACTAAACAGGCAGTGTAAAAATAAAAACTGAATTGCAATTTCCCAGGATTTAATGCCTCGACGCACACACGTTCATCATTCCCACACACACAATGGAAAAAGCAGAAGGAAATTAAAAAGGCAGCACGGACCACAAGAAAAAACGCGCCTCAGGCTTTTTTGATAAACGGGCACGTAATGAGCGCGGCAAATTTGAAATTGAAAAAATAATCCCCGTGCGTGGCTACGCCCTCCCACCTAGCACCTTCCACGCACACTTTTCCGGTTGGACTTACGGCATTGATTAGCATCGAGATCAGCAGCAGCAGCCACTTGCTCCTCAGTGCAGTTTTGTGCACGCTCTGCATTGTCCTGGTTGTGATGGAGAGCTCTACTCGTCTGCAGATAAAACGCTATTAATTGTTTTTTTTTAAATGTCACCGACGCGACGGGCAGAGGAAAATGAACACACACTTACAAATCAAATCGAAAGCCTAAAAGTATGCAACGGCTAAGTTAACACTGCACAGTGACTTTCAAACTGATTTCAAACGTTTCAAACTGTGTTTTTTTGAAGTGCTTCACGAACAGCGTTTCCGCTGCTTTGCTTAGTTCCGGACACGTACGCAAGCAAGTCTTTCGTTCGACTGTATCCTGCAGACAGTATACGCTGCTATTTATACCGACACGCAGAATAGGACGAATCTAACTCCCGGATAAATGTTCGTGCAGCTCGGATTACTCTCTCGGGTCCTGAACGCGAGAGTCAGGTCGTAACGAGAGTCGAGCAGTGCGGATAAATGCTGCTTCGTCTTCAACTGTTGCTAGTTGGCTCCGCTTACAGGCTGCGTGGGCATGTGTGTGTGTGTGCAGCCTATGTAGGTAATGACGTCAGAGCAGCATTTTACTTGTTGGCGTATTGAGGCCAAGTGTGCAGCACAGTGAACCCGAAACAACAAAAGCGTTACACGGTTTTCAAAGGAGAATTGTTGTATAGCATAGGCTTGTTGTATCTTACACATAAATTGAACAAGTCACTAAAGTTACAAATTTTAAGAAGGTTTTTGACTATTGTAGATACTTCTGTGTGCTTCGCTTGAGATACACATCTGTCCCACTGTGCCAGGCTCTCTTTGCACACGAATAAAGAGAGTTGAATGTCAATTCTCTGGTGTGCAAATTTATCCATATGCCCAGCGCTCTCCAAGGAGCTGTTATTTATCCAACCAGTCAGAGCACTTGCGCAACGCTCGGCGCTCAATTAAATGCGAAACATAAGATGCTCATACGCACTGTGGACAAGCACTGCCACAGCTAGAAGGGTGTCAAGACATCGTTGCTTTTATTTTCTGCCTGCCATAAAGTTGCAAAAGTTTTTTCCAAATTATATATGACCCTTTTCAATTACATTTCGTATACTTTCGCCTTGTTAGACTCTTTCTTTGGTTTTGGTTTTGTATTTCCCATTAGTGGGAACATGAACTTGCAAGATGAAATTAAAGAAGTCAGCAAAGTGATTGCATTTGAAATTTATTTGTGAATCTTTAATTAAATTAGTACACTCAGATTAAAATTTTATACA
Organism: Drosophila dunni; assembly: GCA_018152125.1. Lineage (NCBI taxonomy): Eukaryota > Metazoa > Arthropoda > Insecta > Diptera > Drosophilidae > Drosophila > Drosophila dunni. Next base: position 6,763,378 of record JAECXC010000339.1, on the reverse strand, counting down.
TTTAAATATTTATATATATCGTCAGACGACTCGCAATGGATTAATCATCACATTCAACTATCATTAATAGATTATATTTTTAATGCGTAAATTTTATTTTAAGAAATCTCAAAGCAAATAAACTTTTTGGGGAATTTATTAATAAATAAGTAATTTCATAATCCAATTGGTGTCTGTCTGTGCGTTTACCTTTCTCAGCGACACGTTGATTTGTTTAAACTACGAATATGTTTTAAAGTTCTTACCCTAATCATATGTCGTCATGTGTGGCGTATTTTAAATCCAATTCTTAATTAAACATTACCAGACAATGAACAGGCAGCTGAACCTCGAGTTATTTTTACTGCAGACATTATTTGTCTAGTTTAAATAAAGTTATTGACGTTAGCAGCTCACAGCTGTTGGAAACTTTCTCGAAATGTGTTAGAAAAATATCTATATAAAGGATTTTGAAGTCAAAGAGTTATGTTCAGTTCAGACAAGTTCTTAGCAAACGAAACAACACAAACACTTAAAATGCGTTCCTTCACTTTGATTGTATTGGTTGCTCTGATCGCAGTTGTTGCTGCTCAGGGATCCAAAGGACAGCAGCAGGAAGATCAGGACTTTGACGTCGATGCCCAGCTGGGAGGTGAACAGGATGGCGGCAGTGAGGAAGAGAACGAAGGCGCAGGAGGACCACCAAAGGGTGGACCCAGAGGTGGCCCAAGGGGTGGACCCAGAGGTGGCCCTAGAGGTGGCCCAAGTGGTGGCCAACAGGAGGACAACAACTCTGAGGACAACACATCAGATGACACCGACTCTGAGTCCGAGTCTGACTCCGATGCCGAGTAAACTGTTTAATGACTTTTCCATAAAAACTTTCCCTTAATAAATTATAACGTTCACATTGCAATTAACTGTGTATTGGTTCTGAAAGGGGCTTACAGTGCCTGTCACTGTCACTGCAAATTCTTTAGGTAATAAATAACTGGAATAAGTATTACACACACCAACTGTTGGCTGAAGGACACAAAATGCTAATGAGAATACCTTAAAAAAAATTATGAAGCGTAAACAGTGTCAACGGAGCTGCGCGTAAATTGCACAAAGTGCACACTGAGTTAATACACACATGCACACACACACACACTCTGAGAGAGGTCAGAACCCGACTGGGGACTATAGACGTTACGGCTGAATGCAGATTACAGATTGCACGCCGATATGCGAGAAGCCGCCAAGCTGAAAACCGGCCGGGAAACAACAAAAACAAAATAAAAAACTGAAAATAAAACGAATTCAGTTAACGCACGTCATATAGAAAACCGTGAAAAGGGGTAGCAGGTGCTTGTTGCCAATGGCAAGTGGTTTGGCCATGTAGGGAAAGGGGTGTAGGGTAGGGGAAACGGCTTTTGTTTCAGCGTAGCCAAGCATAAAATTTGGTTAGTCCAACGCCAGTAGAGCACAGCGATACACAGTCTGCCCCCCGGTCGAACAGGATGAGTCTAACTCATCCTCAAGAGCAACGCCAACTGGGCGCATAAAGTACTTTATTTAAATTGTATTATGTGCTGATTATTTGCAGCGATAAATTGTGCAGACCAATCTCTTTTGCAGTCTATGCAAATTAATCTTAAAACCACAACGCATAATGTACAAAGCAAACAAGTGCAAATAATTCAACAACAATAAAGTTTGTAGCTAAAATTAAGCTTACTACAATTTTAATATCTAATAATATAAAAAGATCAACCTTCTTCAGACAGCTATTTAACTGTTTAGTGAAAATAATAAGCTAAATCTATGAGAAACCTATTAATAAACACCGAGCTCCACTTATTGCTCCGATTGTGGTTAATAATAAACAGCACGAACCAATTGCCGGCAGCCAATTAGGGTTCATAGGTTAATCAACTCTAAGCCAAAATTGTTGCTACCTTAAGAAATGGCTAAGACAAGCACCTCGTAGTGTAAACGTGCTCAGCTCGTAGTCATAACACTCCCGAGTAGACCAGCCTCAGTGTGCACGCCCTAAACAACAACAATCATAATGGCAATTCAATTGGCATCAGCTGGGAACTTGTTTGAAGTATCTACTTCATGTGGTCACGCTTTAAAAATATAACGAACAGCACACACACACAGTTACACCCATTAACACACCGATTCGGCTACATTGAAAACAACTCTAATGCGAATTTTGAAAAATATAAATAAAAACCGCTTTTTTTGGTGTCTTTATGTTTCGGGGGCAGCAGCACAACTGATGTGTAATAAAAAATACAAAACAAAAAAAAGAATAAAAGTCGTGGCAGTGGCTACGATAAGTACGTGTACACCTATAACACACAGTCTGGCATATAGTATATCATTATCACAGCAACGTGTTTTGCATTATAATCGAGGCGAACCGACAGACTGCATGGCAGTTCCCTTCGCTAATTTGTTATTTAAATTTCCAGCCACAATAGCCAAAGATCAGGTAAAAAAATTTCAAACTGCGTGTTGCTAATTAGTTGGCTTGAAAAGCCGGTCCACGTTCTCGGGTGCTACTAGCTGCTCAACACGCCCAGAACTGTGGGCTCTAAGCTGCGTATGAGTAATATACGACAATTATACGACAGACTTCAAAACAGCTATTGTTTTCGCTGTCTAACTGTCAACTATACGCTGTAATTGGCTGCCACCTGACAAAAGACAAAATCAAATGAAAATATAATGGAAAAAATACAGAATGAAAGATCAAAACAATTGCAGGTGCTGCTGGTGTTGTAATTGGGCAATAAATGTGAGGCTAATGACGCGTTGTGTCGCGCATATATCATAAGGTTAATTAAAAGGGGCTTCTACCATATCGGGGGACACCGTTTCGAGGTGTCAGTCGATAAAATAATAGATCTAATCACAATCGAATCGTGTTAGATTGTGCTTCATAAAATATTAACAGTTTGGATTTTAATGATGATGCATTGCTATGTTTGCTACCTCTTGAGTCTGACTACCCTTTTCGTGTTTGAGTACAATTTATGTTACTCCAAAAAGACAAATCAAAACACCCATCCATCAAGCACGTTTGGCTAATGAATGTTGGTAGAATAAACAAAAATTAATGTATACATATCATCTGAAGTCAAGCAATTTGATGAACTTTAAGGAACTTGTTTGCTACACACTCAAATCAATGCTAATTTATCTAACGAGTTTGAGAAAGATACAAGTTTGTTTGTGGCAGAGTAAATAAAATGTACAGTTCCAGTTTGCCAATTATAAATAATAAAATGAATCAATATTTAAATTTCATCAATTCCAATTTACAAGCTTTATTCGATTTCAGTTGTTTTTACGAAATTTACTTTAAAGATTCGACTTCATTCATCTCAAATAGTATGAGAAATAATAAGATACAGAGATAGTTTGGTAGTTTGACAGAGAAAGAGGGCAAAGCATATTTAAAGTTATGGTTAGAAACAAAAAATAGTAACTAATTTACATATATTTGGAGTGTTTCACTTATATAATACATAGATACTTATGTTTTACATAGACTTTACATTTTTAGACATACATATACATCATATATAGGTATATCATAGAGCGTACATATATCAGCCCGACTACATATACTTATCATCATCGCCAGATCATTTCATTTATTATTTTTCCTACAGCTTATTGTGAATTCTGCGCTCTCTTAACCAAACTAAAAAACGAAGCAAATTAAAATGCTGAATGAAAGCAGCTTACAAATTGTAAATGTTGTTAAAATATAATACATACACATATGTAGAAGTATGTGTGTATGTATATATGTTTTTTGATTCTTTTTTTTTATTAATTTGTGAGGGGCTAGTTTAGGAATGTTTTGAGTTGCTTAAAATTCAATTTGTTGTTTGCTACGGCGCATATATAGTTATGTATATACTTTAATGTAGAAGAAAAAGCAGCCATGGGACAAGTATAAAAAATATCAACTTTTGTTCGCTTCCTACATCCAATTAATCATCAGCCACCCACACAGATAGCTCTCCTGTCATTCTATATATCTATTCTATGTCTGTCTGTCTGTCTATCTGTCTATCATTCTGGTTCGGTGTGTGTGTATGCTCTCAAAGACGGGTACAACAGGTACAACAACAACAATTAAACGCTATGCTAATTGGGAGACCCTTTTGCCTCAGACCTCCATAGGCCCGATCAATCCCATCTACAGGTTTAATACATTTAAGATTAGCGTCATCATAAGAGCTGCAACTCCTGCCGTTGTTGTTGTTGCTCCTCCGTGCACCGCGAAGCCAGCGCGCGTTATATCCTTAGAAGACATGTTCTCTGGCGGTTCGTGTGAGTTAACCTCGTTCTGTGCGGTCGAATCATTTAATGTTTTCTCCAGCGAATCCGGTCCAGAGTGCTTAACACCCACATGCTCCATACGCACCAGCGGTGGTTCATGTATGGGTGTGGGTTCATTAGTGCTGGTGGTTGTGGCATGTGTCGTTGTTGATGTTGTCGATGTTGTGGTTGTTGTTGGTACCATCGTTCCATTTTCAATCCAGTAAACGGGACTGAACTCCATCTTCACATCGTTCAAGTAGCCCTTGCGAACCTGCAAACGGAATTTAATATTTATTTTGGCAACTTAAACAGAAACTTCATATAGTTTACCTCGGATGTAATGTTCCTTGAGACGCTTTCGCTGTCGTAGTAGAAAGCAGACAATTTGGCGGTGTAGGGAGCATCCAGGATGACATAGTTGCCACGCAGTGTCACATTGATGGCAGTGCCTGGCCAGAGTTTCGAGTAGACAGCTTTGTTTTCGCGCCGTTTCTCTACGTGCTTCATGGCCCAGTTGATTTCCGCCGGTTGGAGCACATTCTTCTCAAAGATCTTGGTTGGCAAACCCTTGGCTACGCCCTCGTGGGCGCCCCAATACTGCTGATAATCGAAGCTGTAGCTCATCACCATCTCCATAGTATCGTAGGTATCTCCGGTGTTTTCCAGTCTACCAGTAGCTGCAAAGAAATCATATTTGTCAGTGAAAGCTTGAGGATTAAGTAGGTGAGATCTTACCTAGTTCGGTTGAGTTTGTTTGCTTATTGGTGCGAATGCGATCCAGCTTAATGTCCCGCAGTTCATAGCGGAAGGGCTCTGTCTCGATCAGCAGCTCACCGTCATCGTAGTACTTCTCCTGCAAGCCCTCAAACACCTTGAGTTTGTACAGACCCTCACCCTCAAGACGTCCCAGATTATAGTCCGCTCCTCTGTGAGTTTCAATGCCTTCAGCGTTCTTTTCATGACGCGCCCGATGGCGTCCAATGTAGGAATCGTCAGCGATGCGTATGGCGCCTACTGGTACGCCTACATTGAATTTCCTCCAGGGTTTCCAAGCAATCTTGCCCAGATGTCCCTTATTCATCAGCACATCAAAGTTTTCATTGGTGTTGCGCTCTGACAAAGCTGCCACACACACGTGCTTCTGTTGCACCTTCTCAGTGTGCCCCGAGGTGGGCATACCATCGATGGTGACACGACAGACATAGATCGGATAATGCTCCTCCTCCGATATGTACTTGCCACCCTCCACGGCGTACTGCATCTGGCTGGGATCCTTTGGGTCGTAGGTCTCCCATACCAAAGTGCTGGAGGTGACAGGCTGTCCAAGCTGCGTTGAGGCATTTTTATACGTTAGCACAGGGTGTACATGTCCTGCAATGGGTGTGATCAACTGCAGCACTGCCAGTAGACAGCCAAAGACTGTGAGCTGCAAGCTGCGACTCATTCTGTTGATTGTACTTCGTGTGGTTTGATATTCAGCTCTGCTCATTATATGTTGTGCCCACTGTTAGTTGAGAAAAGTTCTGCAAAAAATAAAAAAAAAAAAAATTAGTAAAAACAAAGTAATAAAAGCGATAACAGTTTTGCTAGTTTTGTTTACAAACTTTCCCCTTTCAACGCCAGAAACTTTCTTTTACACTTCTACTGCCCATCACACAAACAGTATTGATTTATGTGACAGACTATCCTAACTTAACATCCTTAATAGACTGTCCACAACGGCTGACAAGGCTTTTGGCTAACAACGATACAAGCGGCAAACAGTAAAACCACACACATGACAAAAGTGCTAGCTCCACCCATTTCTGCCACCAAAATCAGACCTCAACCGAGTTAAGACCAAGGCGGAAGTTCGCTTGGAATCACAAGCATTTGTGGGAAGGGAGCGTTAAAAGCTTAAATGGGATAAACAATGCCTGGCAAAGATGTAACGTGGGCGTGGAAACATTTTACAGCAACTTATTTGCTTGCCCAGCGGGTTGACCACGTCCGGCAGACATCTCGCCGATCATTAGACGCGTCAATGTCAGCAGCAGCAATGGAGACGAAAGCGGAGTCAACAGACAGGAGACAAAGTCACAGACACGTCCACTTCAGACCTGAGACTAGGGAATACATGAGTCGAAACATTGTTGGGCTCGCCATGGGAGTTCGAGCTATTCGACCAATAAATTTGTCGCTTGTTTGCGCAACTTCATCGCTGCTGACACATGGCGTATACGTAACTTGGCAACAATGCTGGGCAAGTGTGCTAGAAAAGCAAATACCCTGTTCGAAGGGGACTGAAAATGTGAAATCTTTTCAAATAATTAAACAGAGACGCAGAATTCAGAGCGACGACAAGCCATAAATAAAATTGTATTCTGCTGGAAAAGACTTAACTAAATAATTAAACTCTAGTATCTCAAAAAACTCATCAACTCAATTACAACAGTCTCAAAAAGTCTAAAAGAAAAACAATTTCGTATCGACATTATACCCTCTAGAGTCTACCCTAACACACAATAACAAATCCCCAGACACAAACCTGCTGCCGTTGTAAAATCACAATGCTTCCCTTTATCGAATTTTACATTGATACAGGGTATAGAAAAATGCGGTACCGGAAGTTGACACGACGCCATGTTTATTCATTAGCAGCCATTGTGAATGGAACACTAGCTTGTATCCTGCCAGTGTCCACTAGAGTTCCGTCTATGCTCTGTCTTCGTCCGCCTTGTTCCTGACACTCTGCATTGTGCTTTCGAGTTGGCTTTCTCTTCCAGGCCATGTCTAACCTTAGCGCTTGACCTTAGGTGTGTTGTTTGTATCACTCCTTTGTATAATCTCCCCCCTCTACGCCACTAACACAACGCACACAAGCATAGTGTCCGTTAGCCGCTGTCTGCAACGGATATGAGATGATAAGGTTACATGCAACATCATTTGTTTGCCTGACAAATGATGTGTTATTGTGATAGTGTGTGTTCCAGTCGGGGCATGCAACTTTCAAGTGGCTCCGAAAAGGGGAGTCCAAGTGACGTGAGTCAAAATTTAAATAATTCACAGCTTGAATTCTTGAGTATGTAGTTGAGATGTGACTGCAATGACTGCTGCAGCGAGTGATGGATGAGCAAGCTGCTACTGAAGACCAGTAAGGATTACAAGCGATCAGAAGACGGATTTGGGAAGCATAACATTAATCTGCATTGGGTGCAATTTGTAAGGGTATCTTGTAAAATCTGGGAAATTTATTTAAAATTACTTTAAGATGATTGTCCCGATGACAGCGCTTTTAAAGCACATTAGGCACTTAATGTAGATAAACAGCTTTAATTTGAATGTGATTCCACATTTGTTTCGGATGTCTAAATAAACGATAACTTAAATATATTTTATTTAACAAAATTAAAGCACTTAAGGAGTCCCAACTAAGTGCAGTCAAAACTTAAAGACACTTGCTTGATGAGCTTAAAGATAAATGTTAGTCATACTCATACTCGAGACAGTGTGCAACCATAAGATACACTCGAACACACACTGCAACTCGTTACTTAATGCGCTCAACTATGACGCATGAAAAGCGACCGAATAAGAAGTATTCTTAAGCGGAAGTAACTGTCATAAAAGGCATAACTACACTGGGTAAATAGGGAGGTCGCAGTTGCAACTGTAAGGAAAATAACAAGACCATAAATTGACCTCTGCTAACCGCATAGTTGGCCCCCTTTTTGCGCAGGGCAATAAATGAAGGCTAAAAATAGCTATAAGTAAATTAAGTAAGTAATGCAAGCCTTGAAATTTACTCGCATACTTGCAACATTGTTGCAGCATTCAAGTCTCAGCACGTTGCATATAATGACCCAAAGTGTAGAGACTGAATTCAATTGAGCTGGCTGTGCGGCTGGGAAAAACTCCGGTGAAAGTTCATGTAGCCTTCTATTAAATGGAATAAAATAAAATGGTTGCAACTTTGCAACTTTATTTAGTGGAAGGAGCAGTGAAGGGAAGGGAAACAAGCAGCAGGTTGCAGACATTTGGTTTTGGGTTCATTTAGATTTACGAGTCTTGTTGAAAGGTCTGCGGGTGCATACCTAGAGAGCAAGGAGGGTGTCGAAGAGGCAGAAGAGAGGCAAAGGCACTGCGCCACTTTAATTGGATTTTATTGAACTTTGACTCTGACCCTCATTGCTGCAGCAACCGCAACAAGTTGCTGTGCCTGCTGCTGCTGCTGATCGGACTGTGGCGATAGGCGAGCATGTTGCATGTGCAACATATTGAATTATGATCCGTTAGTTTCCTCTCGCTTTCCATTATGAGGGTGACCCGCGCTTCAATCAACGCAATTTGCCACTGTACAAAGCTTTACGGCATTGACACCACACTTGATTTCACACTTCAGAGCTGAGAATTATTTGAATTTAGTCTTTTTTTATGCACTTCACTCTCTGCTAGAGTGCCAGAGTTCAGTGCACTTACAGAATCACTTGATTACATCGTAAACAAAAATTAATTAGAAAGTCATTAAGAGCCATTTGCCCCAAACCCAAACGAACTGAGTTCTCGTCGTCTGTACGTGCTGACGTCCGTCTTTGGGCGTGGGAATATGCCAAAAGATAAAACAAAAAAATATATATATGTATGTATATGTACATTTATGTCTATGTAATGGAAAGAGAGAAACACAAAACAGTTTGTAACTCGCTCTCAGATTTACGGCAGATAATTGATGTAAAGTGAAAAGTTGTCTGTTAAATTCAATTACTATTCAGAGTTTTCTATGGAAATCTTCGAGTGTGCAGTAGTTGAAGCTTTTTGGGTTGTTGGGTTTCACGATTGCTGATTTGATTAAGCAATAAATCAGAGTATTCCATAGACAATAAATGCTGAAGGGTCACCAGGTTGATTTTCTAAATTCGAATGGAAATTCAATTTCCATTTGCATCGACAGTTTAATTAGATTTATTCGAAATTAATGCAAATCTCTGTTTAGATTTAATTAAAATTGTGCGATAGAAAATGTGAAAATCAATAAGTATTTCAACTCTTTTATCCCGTTGTGTATATTGCTCAAGTCTAATTAAATATGTTCAACAGTTGCATGTGTACAGGTTGAGCAATAACAAATGAAATTTAACTGAATAAAATGAATATTTACACAACTGTTCGAGCTGCGCTTTCAAGTCAAACCGATTGAGTAATTGTTGAATTGATCCAGTTGCAAAACTCGCTGTCTGTTGGCCAGATCTATTCCATATTACACACGATATTTGTAATTATAGCTGAATGTAATTTGTATCCGCAGTCCATGCCTGATAAATGGTCTTTTTTCAATTTTCTATCGAGTACTTAATTGATAGTCCAGCGCGGAATTTCCCCTTTTTTTGTGCATTTTCACAGCTGGTTTTCCCTCCTGTTTCCTCAATTATGGCAAAGCTACGACACGATCGTGTCATAATTAAGCTTGTTCGTAAATTAAGTTGTTTTTTCGCCATGACAACTAAGTTTGCTGCTGTGCTGATCATCTTTGCGATTATCGAACTGTGGGTGGCAACTGCAGCTCAAAGTTCGCCTTGGGTTGGGCTCAGATGCATCAGCAACAATTACATACAATGTAATTACCACTTTTTGTCATAAGGAGACCCGAGGCAAACCAGTTCAATCTTTAGACTTGTAATTATACTTTAAAACTAATAAATGTTGGCAGCATTAGTTTGTGTAAATGTTTGCGTGCTTCTAACGTTTGTTAATAGTTCAATCCATGGGCTTGGTCTAGACCGGGTATTCCATAGTCTACATCTCTCATCTAGACCGTAATTATTTATTTATAATTAGTCATTCGATTTACAGCGGTTGATAACAGGTGATGATGTTTTCGCCCACACTTAATGCTCACTGCAACTACAGTGCACTCCTGTTTCCCCGATCTCCTACGCCTTTAGTCCAAATATAGTTATCGATTGTTTATGCAATAGTTGCTAAAATCATTCCCCTTACATCAGCCAGAGGCAACGAACCGCTTTGCGGCATGTGCCGCACTTTTTCTCTGATGTTGTCTGTGGCAGGCGAAATCAAAGAGAAGAAACAAAATTACAGCGTTGCTTTTGCTTGTTGCTCTTTTGGCTCAAACAGTTGTTAACTTAATTAAAGTGCACGACGCAATGGTAACAAGAGATAAGCAGCAAAGCAGCGCTTGGTCCACGCCAAGTGGACTACCCAATATACCCTACAACTTCAGGTAGAATATCTCAGTAATAAAACTTTTAATTTATTTTTTAATTAGATTTGAATGATGTTTTATGCGTTAAGATATTGAGTCTTTATTGTTCCTCTTTCTTTTGTTATTCTTGTAACTATTGACCCAAAACTGTCCCTATTTCTACGTCGTCTACAATTATGCTTATTTCATATGCTTTTCATAATAATAAATTCAAATAATTTATTTACTTTTCATTATTCTACTGTCTACCACTTTTTCCTTTCTTTTTTTAACAAAATATTTCTGTACATATGTCACGATTTCTTAGCTTTTTTTGGGTTTCTTGTTTGTTTTTTGGTTTTTGAGAAACTTTTTAGCTTGTTCAACTTTGATTTACTCTCGTCTTTTGTTGGTCACAGCAGAGCAACGCCAGTATTTGCGTAGCTGAGCTGCTGCCTTAACTGGCAAACAATTTAACGCTCTACACCCCCTTCTTCCCGCCACTGTTTTACAGTAGCGTCCATTTGCATGTGCATCTATTGGTGTTGCATCAATTAAGGCGTCTGGAGCACACTCTGTGGCGTACTCGTTAGCAACAGATTGGACCAGTAGCAGCCCCATTAAAACGATTGCAGTTTGCACGTGACAATGGACCCTTGTTCCCCTCCACTCTCCTCCCAAAGGTACATACTGCTCCACTGTGCACTGTTGGTCATCTGTCTGGGTTTGTTGGCAAAACGTTTTCGCTACACTCAATTAATTTAATGGATCAATCGATCGCTTTGTTTGATGACAAGCGGTAGGAGGAGGATTGCTCTTTGTGGACAGAGGGGAGGGAAGAGAAGGAGGCGACTTGGCCATTAAATTAACGAGTTGGGGGCTAATTTGGAATGCCATTGTGGGCTTTTGTATTACCGATGGCATTCCATTAATTACCACCTGAGGTGTTGCTGCCAAAGTTAAATTCAATTGAAATTGAAGCAATCTTAAATTAGTTTCAACTCAAACTAAATATTTGTTTGAAATTGATTTTTTCTGCATATTTATAAGCCAATTAGTTTTTTCAGCCATCCAGTTTTCCATTTTCTATGCAAATTTTCAAGTTTTTAAATTGATTTTAAAGCCATATACGAACTGGCTTCCTGTGGCTGTCGACTCACACAAAAAGCTGCTTAATAATTTATACAGATTTGAAGATTTAAAGAGACAAGCGAGGAGAAGCATTGGGCAACATTTAATTAAAATTAAATTAGACAAACAAATGAGCAGCTAATTAATTAATTCGTAATGCCCAATAAATTTGTCATCAATTTCAATACGAAACTAAATAAACAAATATGTATAAAAAATGCATTTTGAACCCAGCACCAAAAAATTAATATATATAAGTAGTTAAAAGACCCGCAAGCGTTTCTTAATTTATTTGTAATTCAATTTTCTGCGCTTTATAAAATAAAACTCACACAAAATGTGCGCAATTAAATATTTAAATTGTTTTTTCTGTAGACGGCATCTTTTTGAAGCTTTTGCCCGTGCATGTTTCACATTAGCCGCACAACTGGAATTCACTTGAAGGTTAACAAATGTTTCAATTAAATTTTAAATGAACAAAATATTACGCACAGCGGAAATAGATGGAAATTTATGAAAAAATTGAATAGAATTTAGTAAAATAGTATCGTCATATGCTGTGCTTAAAGCAAATTGTATTAAATTCAAATATTCCACCTTTTTTTACGTGCAAATCAACCAAACTTTTTGCTGTCAGCAGCAGCAGACGTGACTTGAAATGTCCTGTTAAAATTTCAAAAAACAAAGGGACAAGCAAATGACAGTTCTATTAATATTTTAGTTTAACTAAAAATATATCCAAATACTCTAAAATATAAATTTCATGCTTGAGACTTTGCTATGTGTGTCAATAAAATTAATTGATTAAATGTTTATAAAATATTCACTTAAATTTCAAGTCTAATGGGAGATAACGTAGAACCGAAAGCTGAAGAAATTGACAGCAAAGCAAAAACGGCTCCAGACGAACTAAAGCGCTTGGAACCAATAAAGTCTAGGAGATTTTCCGAAGAAGATGATTCCTTAAGTTCCGATTCAAATCGTGAGACTAACGTGCATCGTAATGTTAAAACAAGTGAGTTGAAACAAGTTAAGTCGATCAAATAGAAGTTAATACTAGTTTAATATTGTCCACAGCTGAGAATCAACCTGCTGGCATTTGGGAACATGTTTTTATATTCTTGTCGTATTTATTAGTGGTGATCTTTTTCCCCATATCGCTATTCTTGTGCTTTGTGGTGCTCCAAGAGTATCAACGAGCTGTGGTTTTGCGCTTGGGACGCCTGAGACCAGGTGGACCAAAGGGTCCGGGTCTTATATTTATCGTACCCTGCGTTGATCAATACCAAAAGGTGGACTTAAGAACGACTTCGTTGGACGTGCCACCACAGGATATACTGACAAAGGACTCGGTAACCGTTAGCGTTGATGCTGTGGTCTACTATAGAATCAATAATCCCATGGATGTTGTGCTGCAAGTGATAGATCCCGCAATATGCTGCAAACTGCTGGCCATGACGACGTTACGCAATGTCACGGGGTTGTATATGCTCATTGAACTGGTTTCAGCAAAGAAAGCGCTGTCCAAGAAAATCAAGAATATGCTCGACTCTACAGGAGCTACAGACACTTGGGGCATTCGCGTCGAACGAGTGGAAATGTAAGTTTGGGTTTGTAATTGGTATGACTTGGTTATTAATCAGTTTTGGTTGTAGCACCGATATTCTTCTGCCGGAATCCCTGCAGCGAGCCATGGCTGTAGAGCAGGAGGCGAGACGTGAGGCAATGGCGAAAGTGGCAGCAGCAAACGGCGAAAGAGATGCGGTCAAAGCACTAAAAGAAGCCGCCGATATTATGGAATCAAATCCCATAGCACTACAGGTGAGCTAACATTTATTCTCATCAACAATTCCCTTAAATTTTATATATTTTTTTTTTATTACTTTACAGCTGCGTTATTTGCAGACTCTGAACACAATCTGCAATGATCAGACTGAAGCTATAGTCTTTCCACTGCCAATTGACATACTATCGAAGCTAGTGAAATAATCCAATTAAATCTAATGTGTAGTGCTGTAAATCTCAACGTTTTTAAATCAAATAAAAATTCAAACGATTTTTATGGTAGATTAAATTGAAATGCTCTTGAAATTGATTAGAAATTCAAACCTTAAAACCAAATAACATGTGTTTCTCTTACTTGCATCATTTAAATCAATTAAATCTGTTGTAATACGTACAACAATTAATCTTGAATATTCAAATGAGCACTCGTAGCGATGTCGAAATGAATTTCAGTTGATTGACACAAAAGATAATTGCCACAAGGGGCAGGAGGCAAAGGGAACACAATGCAACAGCTAAAGGGGAACTCATGTGGCAACATTCTGCAAACGACCAAGACTTAAATATGATAGGGAACTCTTGAACTCTTATGCACTTATAGCACACTTGTATGTATCGCACATTTCATTATAATGGCATTTAAATTATTCACAAAAAAGAAATGGCAAAGGCACTTGGTAACCATTCAGTAAATTAATTAAGTTCAATAATTCATTAGAGTATTTTCTATTAAAAGCAATTTAAGATAACACTCTGTTGCTTTTAATTTCCTTTTCTTCTTTTTCTACTTGTTACTATATCAAGTCTCTTTTCTTTTTTGTTTTTATTATATTTTTATATCGAATACATTGACCCCACTTTGAGGCAAAACTGCGGCGACTGCGCAGTTAACCAACAGAATTGGTCATGGACCGTTTGAGTTTCAGATCTCCAGTTTGCCACATGTTTCAGCAAAGAGCTACGTCATCGTGGCACCAATAAATACAAAATAAAGCAACAAAAACAGACTCACAACCGAAACCGGTATACTAAAACAGACTACAATAACGAACCACGTGCTCTTCCGAGTTTGCCGCCAAAACTAAAAGTTAAACTGGTTATTTGACGAGTATAGTAGTATCTGGAAACCCTAGAATTTTCAAATAATCTAAGCGTTACGAACTGCACTTGCTAGTGCATACTACCCCTTTAGGGCGGTAGTGTATTGCTTCGAAATTGTAGCTTTAGCATTCATTGCCATGTTTCAATTTGACTGCCTCATATAATTAATAGACAGCAGCGTTCTAAGCTCTGTTACAAACGTATCTCTAGCTATGTATCTGTATCTATTTCTGTGTAGCTGAATATTTAATTTATGAGCACAGTATTCAAGGTGATTGTGACGTAATGCCAAAAAGGCCTCCATTGTATTGCGTTTCTCTCCGTACTTATTCGAAGTTAATCAATTTTCAGATTTATCTCATTGCTGTCAGCTTGTCGTAGATACTTTTTGTAATATATTTTGCTATTTTTGTGTGTATTGCTTACGTTTTGTGTGTACATATGAGTATATAAATTAAAGAATCACAATCAAAATCGCATATGTCAGCATTATAAAACATAATACATAACACAAATCACTTTGGCAGCCTGCAAAGCGAAGCTGAATATGAGACGTGTAGATCTGGACAGATTAAATGGCTACACTTAGAGAAAACAAAGCACTTGACTACTTTTATAAACAAAACTGTTTAGTACCTCAAGCCTAAGTTATTCTGAAGTATTGATAAAGTTATCTGCTTTAAAGAAAACCAAATTTCTTATTATTTAAACATAAACTTTCTCATCTCTTTGCTTAAGTGTATCATTTTTTAGCGTGAGCGTTTGCCATTACTTCCAAAAGCAGGCAACACGTCACACAGCTCAGTCGGACTTCAAACGATTAAGTTTCTTTAATGGTATCAGCTGGCGTTTATTTTGCAGTTAGCAAATTGAATGCTATTAAACGTTTGTGATAAAAATAATGTGGGTCTTGCAGAGATTTATTTATTTTAAATACATATTATATAAACTTGTGACTGTAATCCCCTATATTTTCAAGACAACACTCTATTCAAGTCTCTGAACTCTTTCTTAGACTTCGTTTAGAGTCCACATAAGCAGAAAACCACATAAAACTTTCAAGTTCTCTTCAACATTTTTAATGCAAAGATGTTGGTTTAAATTACACACCACACGAGGAACACAACGAGTGTTGCTGATTGCAACTTTAAACTAAGTGCGAGTACTTAGAAAGATGCAGCTTGTGTGTTTTATATGTTGAATGCATGATAAATCATTGCTGTGGTTGCTTGTTGTTGTTGTTGGCCAGGTTAAGCTAACTGTACATCAAAGTTATGGTTAAAACTGCAGTCGAGGGTTGTCTGCCGACTGCCGGTCATGCGATGATGACAGCCGACTCCATTAGCACCTCATTGACAGGCGAGGCATCTAGTTACGCACCGCTGCCAAGAGTTGATTGGGGGGTAGAGTTGAGAGGAGGGGAAAGTGGTTTCTATACTCGTAGCCTGGCTTTAAATATCGCTTTGAAACTAGATTACACATTGATGATGTGCTCCAGTAAATGCTGTAGCTGTTCACATATCGCGTGCCATACTTATTATGTATCTTTAAGATACAATTATGCATGCTGCCTTCATGGATTGTAAGCAGAACCTTGTTGTAGTTGTTGTTGTTGTTGCTCCAGCACAAACAAACATCCGTCTCATAAGATTCAAGTGTTTGCTTTATCTTTCAATGACGACATTTGACAGGCCATCAATAGACAGCATCCACATCACGCATACGCCATGTTAGCGTCTACATCAAATGATTTTGGTAAACATTATAGCCGCAAAGTGGATAATACATCATCAGCTCGATATGGAAGTGCTTCAAAATTCATTTCTAAATTTCCACCAGCAAACAACGATCATCATCGTCAATAATTATGAGTACTCGTGTTTTTCCGTTTGACACCCAGTTAAGATATGTTGACAAAGCTCTCCGAGGCCCCACACTCGTTGCTGGCTCTGAAGTATTAACTCAACTCTTTTGACAGTCCAAGCCGCCTCGACAAATTGCTAAAAAATGAACCGCCTTAAGCAAAACTTGACACATTTGTTATTTGATCCTTGGGTCGAGCAAGGACTCTCCCCAAAAAGGTCTTTAAACTGCGACGTAATTAACTGGCAATTTGCATTTTAACAAAGCCGTTAAAGCCGGCACATACCCTGTAATAGCAGTGTTCTGTAGAGTGAAGAGTTGTCTATTACAGCAGTTACTTGAACTTTTATATTGGGCAACGCTTTACAGGGTATTTCTGTGTCTATCACTTGTGTTTGTCTTATGCGCTTGCGACATTTTTTGCCTTTTGAAATGCCGCTTTGTTTACACATTTTGCAGCGACTTTGTATAACTTTTCGAATGGCAATTGTTAGCTGTTTACATTGTCTAATTTGTTATTGTTCCCCTTTTGGTCTTTGCATATTGTTTTTCCACCCTGTACGCAACGATTTCTTAAGCGCTTTTCGCCCAAGAAATTGTCTGTTTTCCGGGTATTTAATATCCTAGCAGTTTGGATACATGAACTGTGGCAGAGTATCTGTAGTTGGGGACTTAACAGTCGTGCAATTTGTTATAATAAAAGCATATTTCTATTTTTGAGTTCATGTGTGTATTGTCTACAAACTCGGCTGCAATTTGTTTTATGCGTTCAGTGTCACTTTCAATTTCTAGCAATTTAAATCGCGTTTTCAGTTGTATATTATTTTTTATTTTGTGCCGCTGCGTATCTGCCGAATGAGGTCAGCATCGGACGAGGGAACTTGACTCTATATCTATATCTAGCCTGAAGACATACGAGCAGCTATGCGTTTTATCACCACAAAATGCCAAAAGGAATGAATTAGGTATGTCGAAATGACCATCAGAGACACTGGACAACGCCCGATTGACCAGTTTCTTGGCGCCACGCACACAATCAGCATAAATTTCCACAAAAAAAGAATGCAAATTACTGGGAGTCTGTTGACAGAAATCGTATAAATAAGGCAACTTGCAGCACATGACTATGCCCCTTTGCTCAGTGGCAATTTATATTTAAATAGGAAAACGTATCTTTAGAGAAATGTCTGAAATTTGCAACATGCGTAAGCAATTTAAAGCTTTAACTTGTTTTGAAATTATCATAGAACTTTAGTTAATCACTTGAAATGTTTTTAAAAATGTATTCCCCTTAATTTCCTATTACACAACACCATAATTTATGGTTCTGCAAGACTGATTATTACAAAACTAAACTAAAAGGGTATTACATTTCACACAGTTGTAGTTCACTTTATAGAATAGGCATTTATAATAACTATAATAAGCAAATACATGACTTCAAACTGAAAACTAGCACATCACATGCAATACAGCACACAATGGAACGGAATGTTAATGATGCCAATGACGCAAAATGAAAAACTGGAAAATCATTTTATGCAATTGAAAAACTGGAATTAGCATGCAACAATTTAAAGATAATTAACTAAGCAGTAGGTAGACAGAACAGGGGTTAAGAATGCGTTAAAATAGTTTAAGAAATGTTGCACATAATGGACGGCAGGTGGTGCTGCAGTTGCTGACACGCCCCGATTAATTGGCGATGACATGCAAGCTGATTCCATTAGGAAAAATATGCCAGCCAAGGCAATTATGTAATTGAGTTTAATAAACAGGGAAACAGAGGGGAGAAAGAGGAATTTACAGTCACTGCATTTTCTAATTGAGGTTGAAAGCCAACAGGCCAGGAGCATATCCATGATCATCTCGTGATAACTTGCTCAGTATCTACATCTATGTGTGTCCACTCACACTTGACATTAAATGGAATTAAATGTTGCTCCAGATCTAAAGCCGATGACACCGTTTGACAACATTGACACGCATCTTGACAGCGTGCATCCCATAGATACGTAAATACATTATGTATCTCTGTGCTCTCAGCGAGCACCTAATGGCCCAGAACTGCACCCAGTGGAGTGTGTGTGTGTGGGTTGTGTGTGTTATTGTACATGGCTTCAAGCCATTGTCTTAATGATGAGCTCGAGTGTGGGTGAACTTCAAAGCGCATGATATGTCGCATTAAACGCGATAAGCGACGTCGTAAGATTAAAGTGCGCCCTTCAAACTCTTGTTCCCTTATTATCAAATGCCACGCACTGTGGTTTCTGCTGTGGCTGCTACTGTGCCCCATTCAACAGTGGGTAAGTGGGTTAAGTAAGTGAAGTTAGTTGAGTGCATATCCAATTACAGCTAAGAGAAAGGGGCATATGCGTTATAGGTTTGATAAGAGAAACTAGTTTCTATCACTTAAGTTTGTAAGAACAATTTACTATTTATTTATGTTAATTCCTAGTGGACTTTATTGTTTGTGATAAACAAGTGTTGTGTTAAAACAACAACAACAAATCATTCAATTGTGTGTATTAACCTTGTCGCCCAAATTCTTTCCATCCTCTTCCGAGACTGTCCCGAATTCATAAGCTCAACTCATTGGGATCGTAAATTTTATGTGTCCATCAAATTGCACAAAAATTGCGATATATGTATGCCCGAAATTTTGTATTTGTATGTGTGCAATACATATATTTGTATAAAAACAGATTCCCGTAAATTTATATAAATAAATGCAAAGCGTCGTCACATGAAAATTAATCACAGGCAGCAGCTGTCGACAATTTGGTGGTTCGTTTGGTTTCCCTCACGTCCCGCAGTCTCTTGTCCCCTGTCCTTGTACTCGACGGCTGTCTGTCCACAAAGCCTGACTTTGGGCTATTTATTCAAGCAATTGGATTTATGTTCACGCGAGAAACAATAACAAATACAAATTGCTATAAATAAGAGCAATAAAAAGAGTAAACGCACAAAACATACACAATTCTGCTGATGGGAAAAACGAAAAACGAAAAAGAAAAGATAAAACAGAAAACAAAATGCAAAAACTGCAACTAAAAGTGCAAAAAGTGTTGGGCGACAAATAAACAAGCAAACAAACCAAATAAACTGAACAAGACAGACAACCGTTGGAGTGTGAACGAGACAGGTACACTCATAAAATCGCAGACAAGGTAAATAAAAGCGCTGCCTCTCACTCCCCCTCTCTCCATTCACGCCAACAAACGACCCCAACATCATCTACAACAACAACAACCACAACCACAACGATAAGAGTCTCGTCTGATCTCAGCGCTTGGATAAGAAACGCTTGGGCTTTTGGCCCCAAAGCTACCGCTGTCTCCGTTAGCAACGCCAGTTTGACATGCACATGAAGTCGAAGCTGTAGTTCAAGGTGCGCCTACGAACTGTTAAGAGGCAGTTATGCGGGTACAGTGCAGCCCGGCTAACAGTACTAGCGTTTGCTGCAAGCATTTCAAGTGCAAAGTGTGCACATTCCAGCGATATGCTTATCAAGGCAGCACAAACCAATCATAGTAATTGTTTAGAAATTTTTAAAGGCAAACTTTTCTAAAGGAACTGTAGACACTGCGAAATCTTTCGACGCTGAAATTGTTTGACCAAAAAGCTATATAATTACAACATTTATAAAGAGTAAGAGACTTTAAAACGGACTAAATACAAATTTAGACCTTTTTATTGCTTCTAAAGAGTATAATTAAAGTTCTTTTTATTTAAGTAACTAAAAGTACAGACTACAACGATTTTAAACTATTATAAATTTTAAATATTTGTCTGCATATTATTCTAACGCCTCTTCAGATACTACTTAGTTAGGCCACACTGTACCAGCTTACTTTCTTCCAGCCCCAAGCAATGACAATCACAAGTAGAAGGCATTTTGTATATGTGCATTGTAAATTGACAATGATTGCCCACAATTTGCTCAACACAAAACGCGACAGAAATGCAGATGCAGATACAGATATGTATACGTATATATAGAAATAACCGTTGTAGATACTGACAGTCGGGTCTGACTTGTCTGTCTCATAATTCATGCTACTTAAGTTGTCGCACGGTCACAACTTTACACGCAAATAATCGCGAGAAATGGCAAAATAAAAAGAGAAAAACTGGATGAGAGGGGGGGCAGCAAGACGGATACAAAGACAGACAGTTCTTGACGATTCCCTGGCAACTACTCACTGAATTTACAAACAGCCTCAATGATTATTCAATTAAGATTGATGGTAATGAAGTCGTTTCAAACGCGTCGCTAATTGGCAAACCAAAATGATGTAAGTTCCAGCAAATAGTATAACTCTAAAGATGAAATATCTTTCGATACGCAGAGAAAACCACAATTATTTGTATCTAAATGTCTAAATATGGCACCGCAACTCAGGTGAGTAGTAGCATAAAAGGTGCGTTTGAAATTGATGGCATCAATTTGTGGCAGTTGATTGAGTCGTTTGTTGAGCTTACGTTTTAGGAATGCTTATCGAATCGACCTTATATAGGATTGGATTCCAGTATTCATAAATCGTCGCTATGAAAGTTGTAGACTTTATGGAGTTATATACGTTTACATACCAGTCGATTGTACACGCTGCAAATCCAATTAATCTGTAAATAGAAAAGAGAAAAAATAGCCATTAATAATTTGTTAAATCAAAAACTTGCAATCAAAGAAAACACAAAAACGCCATTAGAGACTAGAAGTCTACACAGAATTGGCTAAGAAAATATTTTTTTTGGGGCCTTTGTAAGCCCAAAGTTGAGCCGACATTATCGATGTTAATCTCACGAGCTTGATGCGATTATGAGTTACAAAATGGCGGAGGTGGACTGGACTTATAGTTGGTAGATGGTACTTTATAGTTATACCGTTAGGCCACGACTTTAGCCAGACTAATTGCATTGCTGTAGCTGTAGCTGTTGCAACAAGTCGCTACCTCTGTGTGGCATATGTGGCAGCAATGAATAAAATGAAACTCGTTTCAGTTTGCAGCGCGCGGTGGCAACTCGACCGCACAAAAGCAGCGACTGCACGTGGCTTTTGTGCCGGGCCAAGAGCCAAGAGCCAAGAACCACGAACCATTAAAGGCCGCTAGAACAAAAGAAGCCGCCAGCAGGAAATTGGAGCTAACTGACGAAAAGCAGCAAAAGACGGATGGCTTGGACTGGAGAAAGGTTCGCTACTCGTTTCGTTGAGAGTTCCGAGTTCTGAGATGTGAGACAACAATAAGTATCTCTAATCGGATCAAGTCAGTAAACACAGAGACTCGACCAGACCAGAAGCCAATCATAATTGAAACCTAGAAATCAATTGGAAGTAACAATTACATTAGACATGGCTTTGATATTGGCATTGGAGCATTATAAGGTAGTATTCAATAAAGTCAATTTGAGTTCAAGTAAAAAACCCTATAATAAGTTTGTGGTAGCAATAATTACTAGTAAACAGTAACAATTCTATCGCAAAACTATCGTTAAAAGTTAGTATTGTGTGTAATACCCTTAATATAATAGGGGGTCATTTCGGTCTTACTTTATGCTTATTATTACTGTGATCACTTTTTGTAATAAAACATGTAAATTTACCTAACAAGCATTACTAATAGAATTCCGCTTTGTATACAGATACTTTGTATACCTTCAATAGAACAATGAAGCTGTATTGTTTGATGCCTTTGTCAATATTCATAAAAAGTTAAACACGCCTTAATTTTTTGTATACTTATTTTCATTTGTTACTAATTAACGACTTGGGTCATAAAATGGCATAAAACATATTTGCTAATTAATTATGGAAGCGGCGAATGTCTCTTTTATGGCCAGTGTCCATAAAATTTTATAGGAGCAAAACCGCAAGGCCGTTAACCGTTGCCGTTATGTGTTGCCACAAAGGTGGCTTAAAGACCAACGCCTTGGGAGCCCGTGTCAGCCATTAAGGTGTGAACTGTTCATAATTTGAGCGTTGAGTTGTTGCTCAGCTAAATTGATTGACAAACAGGTGGATAAGCGAGTCCTTTGAGGAATTTTGCGCAGAGTATCGACGAGCCTAACACTACAGTAAGGCTTAGATATAAAGGTATTCTCAAGAAGCCAGCTCAAGTGTTGTTTAATTACTTTGTTGTTTGCGTAATTTGCTGTACTATACTATACTATGAAACTGTGTCTGACTATTTGATTGCTTGGCGTCATACTTTTTGCTTGCACTGTGCTAAACGGAAGTTCATTATTAGGTTGCCCCCACAGTCAGCACACAACAAAACAAACGGCATTTTAATTGAGCCAACACTTGTCTGTGTATGTGAGTCTTTGAGTGTATGTGTGTTCTTGCTATTTTGTGGTATTTATGCCAAACTGACCAAGGAGCTCTTGCCTCACTTGCCCTATTTAGAGTTATCTAGAAATGCCCGAAACATGAGCTCATATTGTACTACATAAATGCCAATTGCACTTGCACACTTAATTGTGGGCGTGGCACAGTCTAAGCTATGCAAAACGACAAGATTTCAAGTGTGGATTAAGATTTGTTTGTGGTTGAGCTTGAGGTTTGTGCATTGATGATGATCCAGTCTAATTGTTGTGGTTATATCATGAAAGCTCAAATCTGTGAATAGAATTATGACATTGAGTGTGGGTTGCTTATAGCTTTAACGGGTGTGCACTGTTGTTGACAGGAACACTTAGCTAAAATTGAGAAGCTCCAGAATTTCAATCACTTGGGTTTAAAGTGCTGTAATCTCTTTACTGCTCAGGTGTTTAGAGTACCAACTGTGGAAAGATTGAATTCACTTACTAAAATGTTGAGCTGAAGTATGTTCTGTTGCTTCTAACAATTCAATTCACTCAAAAGAATATTCAAATCAAAGTTCACAATTTTCCTTCGCATATTATGATTGACTTGTGGCTGCTACTTGTTACCAACCACAAATTTAATCAACTGCTTGACAGTCTGCCTTCAACCACATACATAAATCAATAACCCAGTGTGACCCAGTACATTAGCCGTAGCTTAATAATAGGATTTGTGTCCTGGGCCATGTACAATTACGTCTAGTTCTAAAGAAAAATAATGCCATAGAGCGCAACAATTGCTGGGCAACCACATGGAAAATTGCAGCAAGAAACTGTCTAGGCCCAAAGACTGTAGACTTGTGGCACTGTAGACCACATTCAAGCAATTTTTGTTGTGGACTTTGGTATGTTTAAATTGCAAAGACTAGAAGTCTGCGTTCCAACAGGATTCAGTTTACAAGCTGCCCACATGTCAAGTGCCAGGTCAGCATAAAAAATAAATAGAAAGACAACAACATGACATGACAGGGACATGAACAGGAACAGCGACAAGTACAGGGATAGGGACACGCAAAGCGAGGAGGAGAGGGAGCCAAACGGGACATGTACATGGCGCCAACATTGGTGTGTCTATTTTAGAAGTCGATTGCCATTCACATTGCGAACGTTGCAACAATTCAAATTTCCAAGTGTCCGACTATTGATTTTGCTTCCACATTGTGTTGTTTGCTGTTTTTGGCGTACGTAAAGTTGATTTAGCTGAACATAAGTGAGCCAATCAAGGGCCAGAGTGTTGCATGTTATTAGAGTTGTACGCAAATGCTATACACGCTTATCAGCAGCAGCAGCAGCTGCAAACATTTCGCATTCTTACATCCGCTTGGCCTCCACACCCAGACGAGTTCACCTTGGCCGTGGCCATAACTGGAACTCCTCTTTGCTAGGGTCGATGTGGCATTCATAAATCCCATTTGGTGGCAGCAATTGCAGTCGTCTGCGGTCTGGGCAAAAATGCAATTCAGCATAAGAGAAAAACATAAGAGACGGGGAGTGGGGTTGGAGCAGTATTCATGTTGGGGAGGCATATCGAATTCAGTGCCTCCGGGCTGAATTTGTGGGTGAGTCGCTCTGTACAAGTTGGCAACAGCTGTGCATACACACACCTTGATGTTGGATTTGCAATGGTCTCTGGGTCTGGGTCTGGGTCTGCGCCTGACTCTGGTTATGGATTGTGAGTTCTGGTTCTTCGTTCCTTTTGTACACTTTAAATTTAGCGTGAACTTTGCAAAGCTTCTGCTGCCTCTTCTTCTTCTACATCATCATCTTGCGACGCTTGCCTGGGCAGGACTTGTCGAAGGAAAGTGAAAAATCTGCTCAAGTTCGTACATACATCTTTTGTATTATACTCGTAGCTTTTCGGATTTGCTGCTGCTGGAAATAATCGCAGTGCAGCAAGTTGAATGTGCCACAAAGTGGTGGAGTTACAATCAAAGTGGGAAATCGGGTGGACCACAGAATGGGTTGCTGTGTGGGGTTTCTACATAAGATAAAAACTCTTTATGGAAGTTTAAAGTGGTAGCAGATGCATAATAATTGTAACTGCAAACGAAATTTGTGTAAGATTTGCGGTTTGGTAAACTAAATTTAAGTTTACAGTAAATATAGAAAGTTGAACAAAGAAAGAGTTCACATAATGTAAGCAAATTGTTTCTACAACAGCATTTTATAGATTTTAAAAAATATAAATTATTAAGCGCTCAAAAAACGATTCCCCGTTAAAATTTGAGCGTGTGATAAGCACAAAATACGTTTCAAAATTTATTTATAGGCTATTTGATTAGAATTATGGTGAATAACAGCTTGGGGATTTCTGTGAAGTCAAGAAGAACATCATCATCCACTTTATACAATATACACATAACAGGCAATTATTTCCATTTGAGTTACGCTTCTACTTACTCGTAAAGCTAAACTGTTTACGCTTCTTCAGAGCCAAGTTGATACACCAAAGAGGGCAGAGGGGGATGAGGAAGAAGAGCAAAAACAAAGGGTAGGAAGAACAACAGCAATAAGAATTTCAAAGGCACGTCAAACAACACTCAAGCACTCGAGAGTTAGAGAGTGTCGAGTATGTTAATTGCAGGAATGCAAACGATGTGACCTCCAATGTACCACAAAGGTCCAAAAAGGTTCCACAAAAAAAAATTGAAAGCAGTGGGTAGCACACGCAAAGCCGCCCCCGAAAACGCAGCCAATAACCCAACGAGCATAATAATAATAATAAAAATAAAGTAAAAACAAAAGGCGGTGTGGGTAATTTTCACAATTTATTACAAAGAATGAATTGAAAACGGAATAGAAGACAAAGGGCAAATGCGGGGTGGTTTTTATTAGCATGGCGCAGGACACTACGCCACAGGACACGGGACACAGGACACCCGAGAGCACACGAGCCTCGGAACGGTGTCGAGCGATTTCACGCAAAATAACAATTTCTGTCGCCGACTTTTGAGTGTAGAAATTAATTTTATGTGCCTGTTGTTTGTTTGTTTGTTTACAGTACGTGAAGTAATTGCTGACGGGCGCCGCTTGGGTTATCGCAACAGGATCAGAGCACTGCGTCCTGCGTGTGGTGACGCGTGTGCGGTTTTCCCATTGCTCTACGGATTCTCGTTGCAAATGGCGCCTGCGGTGCACAAATGTGTATCCTGGGAAATCGCTGCCAAAAAGTCAACAAACCAGCTGCTACCTCTGATGATACTACTGGATGACGACCACTCAGCTCAAATATTCAAACAACCTCTGGCATCCAAAATATCCAACTGTTTACTTCATACATTTTTTTGGCACTTATTCGAAGCGGAAATTTCATAATTCCACCAGCAGCGGAAATGCAGCAAAGAAATGAAGAAATTAAATGGGATTCAGTGAAAAAGAAACGGAAGCTCCTCAATTGACTCTTTTAAAGAGTGTGCTTGAGTTCAATGGCTGAGGAAAATGGAAAATAAGCTAAGCAGATAAACGAAATTTTAAGTACTTTTAAAGACAAAAATTTTACGAGTTAAGGCTGTTTAAAACATACAATATATTTTTTAAAGGGCACTCATTGTAAATTAAATCAAGCATCTGTCTTTATTTTATTATTATATAAAATTAATAAAAATATAAAGCTATCCCTTTAATGAAAATTACAGCATTTGCCACAGAACAAAAATACTATGCACATTGTATTGGACACCACTGTTGAGCTCTAAGCGACTTTCACTCAACGCAACTGAGAACGTGTGAAAGCACTCGGCGTAGAGAGGACTCTACCCCCACTCCCAAAAAAAAGCGAATTACTGTGCGAATGGGCGAACAAAACAGAAACGTCGAAAGCAGCGAAATGCGCACAAAGCATAATAGAGAATGAAATAGAAAATAAATAATAAAATATAAGCGAATGCCGCATGCCACAAGCCGCGTTGCCAACCCCCGTATCTCTATGCCACGATGAGCGGCTGAGAGGAGAGCACGTTGACGTTGCCTCAGTTGCTCTAGCCGTTGTTGTTGCTGTTGTCTGTCCAAAAAATAGAAGCAACGATTTCTGCGAGTGGCAACAAGCAAAACTGGAATGAGCCGGCAAAGTGAAGGGCGGATGGGCGGAGAGGGGGATGCGGCAGCGAGCTGAGAGCAGCTAAAGGTATGGGAAGGAATGTGTAAATGCTGTAAGCGAGAGGCCAGACACCAAGCCGAAAAGCAGTGTAAACCACCCCTCGCAGGGCCAGGATGGCACAGCAAGGACAATGCCACCAAAAGTAGAAGCAGAAGCAGACGCAGAGCAGGATAATAGGAGCAGGGGAAGTGGAAAGCAGTCAGAGCAGCTGCTTCAACTTCTGCTGTCGCCAGTTGTTAGTTTGCTTGCAGGCATTTTTTGCGTACTTGTCTCGACGCGTCATCCTCGCTCGTCTGAATCCTGAATCTCCGTCAGAGGGCCAAGCTCACGCGCGCCCATTCCAATGCAGGTCCTGGAAACGAGCTCAAATAGAGTCAGCAAGAGAGAACGAGAGGGAAAATAGAAAGAGAGGGACAGAGAGACAAAAGTGACTGTAAGACGATGCGTGATTCATTCTAAGGGATTTCGCTCCAGTTTGTGCGGCATCTAGATGAAACAACCAGACAACAAAACAACAACAATAACCCAACCTAGCCAATCCAGTCCCAACCAAACTGAGGGCCAACTAATGAGGTTAGCAATGCGAGAAGCCAAAAAATATGCTTAGTCAACTGTCCTAATCTCAAGATTATTATTACCATCTCAAACTTTTTGCTTATTTCATCATTAATCATTTACAAAACACAGAAACCCAAGGCGCAATTAAATATATATAAAACATAAATCAAATTTGTTATCATTCGTAGGTTTAAGCAGAAAAATATTGTATTAAGCTTTTAGTGGAGAATGATTAGGTATTCTTAAAGTTTAAGCAGGAATCTACAGGCCAATTTAAATCCTAATCCTTAAACGAGACTGTCATCTATGCTGTATTCAAGTAGCCCTACTTATAGGCTTTGAAATCTAATATCATTTTTGAATTTCCTACTATTTTATGACTATCGCAAGTGCCTCATCGTGTGACTTGTAGAGCCATGACTAAATTGCTTTTTCCTCTAGTTTAGTTGCTGTTTCTACGATGACGTCGGCCTTTTTCATTTCCATCTAATTGAATAAATGCAAACCAATTTTGCACTGCTGCTGATAGAGGAATCAGCATAGTTATGAGTAGTTCCACTTCGACAACGTGATGTCATCAATTTTTAAGATGTTTTATTATGGTAATATGGTCAAGACCTTGTGAACGGCCTCTTTCGTCATCATCAAATGAGTCACAAAATTGATTTTTTGCACTTGTGTGATAAATTGCCATATTCTGATGGCAGTTGAGGAAACTGTTGATATTTTCCAAGTTTTTATAGGGCAAAATATAACTAACTTCTCTTCATTTAATACCTTAGTCATAGGCAAATGGAAGACTTTACTATGAACATAGTTTACAAAAACAAAATTCCAATTTTATTCTGCTGCCAACTAGAAAACTATTTGGCTTGGTTTTATGCTACTACTTTTGCCTACTTCTACCATTTGTCTTGACAAATTTCTGCAGCTAGTCATTAGGACTTTTGTACACAGACAACCCTTGTTATTCTACGCCCTTGGTGCGGCTGAAAGCCATCAACGCCCTCGAGTTTGACCTTTGACAACTGAATGCGTGTCCTGACGTGTCTGACGTACATCAAATTAAACCATCGATTTGATTTTGAGCGACACACGTTGGCAGGACATGCTGCTGTCGTCTACGAAGGTCCATCAACCCATTAAACGAACTTAAATGCACATTTCCTTTGCGTGGGGGTGTTTGGCGAAAGCTGCGCAACTTGGCGCCACATTTAAAAGGCCATTAAACAAAAATAATGTCCGAAAAAGAAACGAAAACAAGAGCTTTAACTTCAACCTACCACAAGTCGAACACTCGGCGACAGCGAAAGATACATAAACTAAAGATACACACATACACACATGTAAATACATAGTCAGTGTGTATGTGGGGCAGCAGAATCGCGTGCGCGAGGCAAGTTAATTGAGCCCCAAATGAAATTTCATAATCAACGAGCGCAAAACTCAAAAAAAAAAACCAACGACAACAATCGCAACGCGAAATTTACGACTTTTTGGGCTCCTTCTTGGAGCCGACGTAGCCATAAAGTGAATGAAGCAGAAGGGAAAGAGCTGAGAAGAGTTGGAAGAATCCGACAATATTATAAAAGTTATGCGTGCAACAAGAGGAACGCGCTAGGCTTTGCGGCTAGTATGACTCACGGCCTGCCGGTGTCCTTCAGAAGGATTCAATCCGCCAGCAGTGGTACGAATTTATGTATGTATGCTATTGTCTACAAACTTTGTTGCTGTGCCAACAATAAAACGAATTAACTCTGAACTTATTCATATGTTTTGTCAGTTCGTCTCCTTCAACAACAATTGTCCTTTATATATAATTCTTTTTTGTTTCCGTCCTCACTTGTTTGTTTTCGTGCGGCTGTCCTTTAGCTCAGCTGTTTGCGTTTCACAAATAAGTTTCATATCCTGGCCGCCCACCATTTCCCAACTTTCCACCCACAAACAGCGCATTGGCGCCAATGTAATGCTATCCAAAACCAACTGCCACTCACACATGACGTGCAAATAAATAGAAACTACACCGAAGGACTAAAGGACTACGCTAAAGCTTTGAAGGCGTTTATCTATGGAAAGTTACTTTTCTGACATGCCAAAAATATTATAGATACTTAGGTACATAAACCTTGAAAGCATATAAAGTTAATACCAGACAGCGCTGCTTAATCGAAACGATAAACGACTACTCCTAATATTTAAAGACTTTTATCCTCTATTAATAATAAATCCACCTGTTTCTCCTTAAATTAAAGAAGAGGTGAGCCAAACTCTTTTCCTTTCTGTTTAGTTAACCTTTGTTTTTTGCCAATCAATTTCTCATTGCTGATTGATTATTGAACGCCCACGAATCATCTCGCCAAGCACACTCCGGTCCAGACCCGCAGAACCCATCAACTTAAACCCGAAATAGGCTTATCGCTCGACCCAAGCACTTAACTTTCGACCAAGGGCTCAAAGCACAGCAAAAACAACAACAACAACTACAGAAATCATTTGCACTCTTCAAGCTGCTGGCGCCATTAAGTGTCCATTGTTTCGCCTTACAAAAAGAGAGAGGAACAGGGGAAGAGAGCGCTACAAGTCAAAGAGCAAGAAAGAAAAATGAATGTCAAAAAGTGTTGGACGCTAAAGAAAGAAAAAACTAATAAAAAATAGAGCACAATTGGTAAGTAAATAAAGGTCGGTGGAAAAAAAAAGCAAAATGAAAACAAGTTTCCCAACAAAGCTCCAAAAAAGAACGACTGCCAAAAAAGAACCGAGTTCGTTGAACAACAGGGTGTTCGAATTCTTGGAGACCTTATCAAATAACAAGACCAAAATGTGCGTGGCAAATGCCAAAAACCAACTTTTATTGCTTTTTCTCAGTTTCAGGTTTGGCTCAAAAGTTGCTATGACTTTGAAACGCTTTTTGCTGCTAGTGATAGCTAGGAAAGTGTGGCTAGAGGGTCTGAGTGAGGTCCTTTCTCTTTTTGGGGGTAAGCAACCCCTAAAATTTAGCTGGCTAACTGGTAGCTCCAAAAACTAAATCGAATTCACACAGTGCATTCAACTTGAATATCAATAAAAATCGATTTGGCCTCCAACACGGAAGCACTTTGCTCACTAACTGCCGGGGATACCTCACCATAAGTACTACTACTCTACCCCTCCACCACACCCTCTTAACTACCGGATCCCTTCCCGGCATGCTTATTAGGTCGAACGTGCCTTGTCACGAGCCGCACTAGGCAAATTGTCTGTGCCCGGTTTCCGGCCTTTTTCCTTAGCCTGGCCTAATATCAAGTGTTCCACACTGCGAGGAAAAGGGCAACCAATTTTCCCTCCCATTCCCTCGACAATCTGTAGTCCTAGCCTATCCCCCCTGTGCGCTTGAGCTAACAGTTTTCTGGTTATTTGATGGCGCAATAAAAGCCTTTGATTATGATGTCCTCGTATTCCTTTGAGAGTCGCTACTTTCCGTGTACTCCATGCGGGGGAGTTTCCTGTTTTTTGCCTCCAACTTCAAACCTTTCATTTTTTTTATCTTTTTGGAGTTTCTGCACGTGTTGTTTTTGTTGTTGTTGTACAGTCTGGCGCTTGTCTGGTGTTTCATTATTTACAGCCTCCCAGCGGTGTGGCGTTTTGGTGGTTTGCTGTTTTTGGAAATTACAGAATATCGTATGGTTGTATCTCTGTAGCTGCCCGCATTTTTGCAGTATAATTTATGTGAGTTTTATTTCTTCCTGCTTTGTTTCTTGGTTTGCTCCTTGGAGGAGCCAAGCACTTAGGAGTCACTGCTGTGACCAGAGATTTTAAGGGCGCATTAAAATTTCATTAGCTTGAAACTTTGAAGTTTTAATGCAATTTTCTTAATAAAAAACCGGCCACTTAAATATTCTGCCTTTGCAATAAATTCCACATTTTATACGCATCACACACAATAAAATTAAATAAAAATGTACTCACCAGCAAAGATTTCTCGAATATTGTTGTTGTAAATGCAAGATTTATTTTTATTGTTTCTTTCTTTTGTAGAATTAGAATTACCGTGCTAAAAAAGAATAACAATTAGATTAAAATAACACAAAACTTTATTAAATTCACGCGTCATTTCGAATTATATTTGCAAATCAAAACGCGTTAGCAATACAATAAAATGCGAATCGAAGAGGGGAAAAAACGAGCACAATGAGAACAACAGCGCATTTGGCCTTGGTTTCTGGATTAAATGGGAGGGGGGAGGCGGTGGGAAGTGGTCTGGGTCTGGGGCGATGGCAACATCTCTCCCAGTGCTCAAGGACTTGTCCCGGCTACAAGTGCAGTGCGTAATAAATGAATAAACAGTCCCCGTTCTAATTTCACTCACACATATACACACACACAAAGCTCAGCCTCTCTCACATACACACACACTGAACATAAAGTAGCGCGCGAATGACGTCATGAGCCCCAAGGATGCTGCACGCTTTCATATCGAAATTGGCCAATCTTTTATATAGTTGCTTTCCAAGTATTTGGATTGCACTTTTAACACAAGGCGCAGGAAAATATAGAATGGCAAATCATAGAATTCACTTTAAATGTATTCTTCTCCGAACTCAATTATAATTTTTGAATTGCTTGTATTAGCGCCTAATAGTGACCAAGCCGAAACAACGTTTAACAGTTTGTGAATTTGATTATGCCGTAAAACTACCGATTTAAATCATAGTCGTTAATTGCAAATTACGATTTAATACGCAAATTCACCCGCGAAGACAACCTTACCGAAGCTCGTTTGTTATTGGACTGAATTATCGAATTGCATAGTAAATCGATTTTCGTGGAACATACGGCCACACAGTGCTCTTTATTGCGTTAACAGTCGCTTAACAGCGGCTCATTTTGCGTCATATTATTCTTGACGCGCGCTCTACTTAACACTGTTAAGTTAACAGTGAAGACGATTTCAATCCAATTGGAGTTTTTATTGAATGATACAAATTCCAGAATTTTAAACAAAATGAGTATACTCCCTATATATTTGACTAATTGACAAAATTGTCGATCTATGGCAATAAGTTGGAAAAGGAAGTGTATTTTTCATAAGCCTTTCTTTGGCCGCAGCTCGTAGGCGACCTCAATGCGCCTCCGGGGACGCCAACGCTCGAGCAACTGCAGCATAAAGTGGCCAACGACCAGGACGGCTAGAAACCAGGCACCGCACTGGTAGACATTATAAATCATCTCACTTATGGTAAATGCACGCTCCTTGAGCACCCGTTCATAGACCTTCACCGTTCGCTGGGCCACATCCTCCCAGTTGTAGAGCGTCTCCACGAGCTCATTGCATCTGTGTGGGCATAGAACCGGTTCCAGCTTGCAGCTGTTATCAACAGCCACAGCCGAAGACGATGGGGATGGAACAGGAGCAGTCATGGCAGAAGGCACATCTGTGGTTTGTTTCTTGCGCCGTTTGCGCTTGGAGCGAGAAGTGTTCTCAGTCTTATCGGGAATGTGTCCATTGGAAGCTCTTTTACCCAGCGCTAGACTACGATGTCTATCGATGGCCACCAGTATGGCAGAGTAAATGGCCTCGATGTCGGGCTCTGTGAGCAGTATAAGGCTACTGGGCAGCACCTCGGGAATGCCGCCCACGCTGGTGGAGACCACCTGGAGGCCACAGGAAGCCGCCTCCACAATGGCCATGCAGTACGCCTCAGTCAGCGAGGTGTTTACAAAGATGTGGCCACGCACAAGCACCTCACGCACCTGCGCATGCTCCACAGCACCCAGAATCTCCACTCGATCCTGCATATTCGTCTTCTCTCTAATCTCTTCAAGCAGATCTCGCTTGGGTCCATCTCCGACAATTATAAAGTTTATATTGGGTGTTTTCTTAAATCTTGGAATGACTCCCGCCAGCAGATCAATGCCTTTGCGATACACAAGCCTGGAGGCGACTACGATGTTGATGACTCCGTTGTCCGGACGCTGGGTTGGATCGGGAGTAAATAGTGCCGTGTCCACGGCATTTGGAATGACAGAGACACGGTGTTTGGCCACACGTGCACGCAGCACAGTATTTTCCTTGCCGATGTGGGAAACACAAATGGCATGGTTTACCATGCATAGATTAATCTCCAGGAGCTTGTTGGTCAACGCCGCAGACAAATCTGCAAAGCCGAAGAGGCTGTGATCCGTAAACACCGTCTGTAGTGGAAATCGAAGGAGAATGTTAGCAAGCAGCTTAGACTCGGTCTGTTATACCCTTTTCCAAGGGGTATAAGAAATCCCACCTTTAATCCCAGCAAGGAACCAACCATTAGAGCCTCATGGGCCAAGGCACTAAACGCTGAGTGGCCATGTACAACGTCAACCTGCTCCCGCAGGAGCACCGCCCGCAGCATAGGCACATTGCAGATGGCAGTAGGCAGGATGCACTGGTTGTAGCAGACCTTGATGGGCAGATAGTAAACCTTGAGTCCGTGGGTCACATATCGGATGCCACTGCAGTCTCCGTAGGCGTGGGTCAGCACAACAACCTGTCATAAACCACAGACAGACAATTAAACCGATTAGATATAATTATTTTATTGTTTTTGTTGCTTTTATTGCACCTTGTGTCCCAGCGCCAGCAACATTTGGGACAAATTGTAGACGTGCTCCTCGACGCCTCCGATACTGGGATAGAAAAAGTCCGAGACCATGCAGATACGCATATTTCACATAGATTATTGCTCTTTCCACGCTCGCAAGCACTTGACATCACATAAACAAATTAAATCGTTAATTAAAAGCGAGCAAACTTATTCCGCTAAATAATAAAACCGAATAACATATGTTTTAGTTTAACAGCGTGCTGCACTGTTAATAACAGTCACGAACGAGGCGGGTAAACAGTGGTGGGACCTTCACTGGCGATAATATAGAGTAAACATGTAATTCCCAATATTATTAGGAAATTTATATGGATAGATGCAAAAATAGCGGGAAATTCAATATTTTTGTGGCGGCATTTTGTGTACACACTGGTCGTGTTTGTGTTTTGATCGAACACAATATACTTATGAAATTCATTTCAATGTAATGTAAATATATCAGCACGATGCCAAACAGCTCCAAAAAGGCGGATACGTCTGATTTGAAGACCCCCACGCGAGCGACACCAAACAGCAGCAGTAGCAGCGTCAATTCAACGCCAACAAACAGTCGCCGTCCAGCGCGCAAGCGGCGCCGCTTGTCTAAGGATGCGGGCTCGCAGAGGAAAGAGAACTTGGACTCGCAGCTGAAAGAATGTAACATGGATGATGTGAAGGAGATTGATCGACGGCTGCGTAAGGTGGCGCGTGTTAACGCTATCACCAGCGAGGATATGCACAAGGTAGTCCGCAGTGTCGTTCGCAATGAGCACGTGCTGGCACTGGTCACGCTCAAAGCTGAGGACGAACTGGCTCGGGAGAAGCGCGAGGCGGAGGCTAAAGAGGAGCAGCAGCGCGGAGCAATCATCATCACAGAGACACCCTCAGTGGGCAAACTGACGCGCGCCAAAGCCCGCGAACTAAATCGAACTCCGGGCATAACTTTGCCGTCTCTGAACGATGCTCCCGTAAACAACGAAATTGAGGCTTTAATTCGGGAGGATCTACATTCTGACGAAGAGGACGAGGAGTATACATTTAAGGAGGATGACTTTCACGTGGGTACATTCTGCTCAAGCTTGTGTTTATCTAATTCTGTTCGTTGTTATAGTCCGATGATGATCCCAACACAACTGCATCCGATTTCGATTCCAATCCTTGCACGCCACAAACTCCCATGACTGCCAATGAGGAGTCGCCTACGAAATTTACATCCGACGGTTGTTTTAAACTGCCTCTGGACAAGAATAGCGAGGATCTGCGCATTGCAACGCGCACACGCTCCAAGCTCTGTCTACAGCAGACAACCATAGAGGATTTGCAGTCGGAGTTTGTGCCTCCAGACGTGGAGGAACCCCTCGATATGCTGGAAAGCGATATGACGGCCACTGATGCCGACTGGATGCAGTTCCTCAACGACTTCTCCAAGCCGCTAAGTGAGTAGATCATTTTCCTTTTGTTTCAAGTGTTATTCATCATTTTTTTTTTATCCAGACACCAACATTCTCGGAGATGACGATGATCCAATCAATGATCCGGAGTATGTGGCCGCTGAGATGGTGCCCGTTGACGCCGAGGAATTACGCGACGTTAATATATCAAAGAAGGAGCTCACTGATTTGGTATCGGAGCTGTTTGCTGGCTTGTTACAGGAAGGCGTGTCCCTGGACTCCATCGAACTGGAGACGCCTCAAAAGTTTCTTACCAATCAGGACTTTGAGACAATGATACAGCTGCCACCCGATCCCATAGACCAAGTAACGCGCCAAATTGACTTCGATGCACAGTCGACTAATGTAGCTGGCAACATGTCAATGGTTTCTCAAGCGGGACACGAATTATTTCATCCAAATGTGATGTCCACGCCCCACACATTGTCAAACGTTGTTGCTGTGCCCGTTGCTGACACATCTCTGAATGGCACACATATCGATCCGAGCTGCATAATTGTAAACATATCAGCAGATGCAATCGCTCTACAGCCGCCGGAACTGATTGCGGTCCCAGTGCCAGGACAACCCAATTGTTATCAGCTGGCCAAGGTGATAGCCACTGCTCCGCAGCCGACGACAGCTCAAGAAGACTTACTGCAGACACAAGAGCAGAACGTAGAAATGTCCTCGGCTGTTGAGGTCACTCCATCGGTGCCAACAGAGCCGTATGATATCAATTTCTCCAGCAAATACCTCTCTATTAAGAAACACATTCACTCCGAGTATGAGGAGCAGTTTGAAAGCCTTCGCCACTTGAAGCCAGCTCCACAACAGCCGAACACAAACGCTGTGGGATTCTCGAGGGAACAACACGACCTGTTGCAACAGCAACTACGCATTCACACCCAGATGCTGACACAGAGCTTTGTGCAAACCTACTCGCATCCATCGCTATACCCACTGGCTCACAAGCCCAAGGAGATGCTGCTGGAATTGCACCAGAAATCCACCAAAGATGCTAGATTTAATTGCTGGAATTTAAAGGGAGCTGTTGAGCTGATTCAGAAATGGGAGGAAGATCTGAACAGCGATGAGTACGAGGAGGAAAACCGAACAATGATGAGGTTCATCAACAAGGAGACCGAACTGACGTGAGTATGGGTCTCAACATTGACTTCTTAAACTAATTAATCCGATTCCCTTAGCGATGGCAACACTAGACAGGTGCCACGTCTGCCACCTCGTATTATGGATCTTATGCTGGACAGCTCCGTGTTTATGTATCCTCAGTATTTGCCACGCATGGCATTTCAGCCAAGGAATGTGCAGTTCACGGCATACGCGCCCTCGGAGTACCAACTGATTGCCATGGGTCTGGAGAAGCATTTGAATGTGATCAGAAATGCAAAGAAACCGCTGCAAAAGAATGCGGATCCTGTGCGTGTCGCCTGCAAGCGTATGGCCAAAGATTTAATCCATGGCAAAGAATACCGACGCATATTCTTTAAAGTGCAAGAACTCTGCAAGATGCAACAGTATAATCCAGTCAAGTATTACTTTGAGCACCATCGAGCACCGCCCGTCAATAATATCCTCTTGGGCTTCGAGGGCGGTGTAGTGCGCACTCCACGTGAACAGTATGATTTGCTGGCCAATGGCTGGAAGTATTACATAGAGGTGAGTTCTCATACAGCATTTTTAACATATTTAATTGGGGAGGCGGAAATCTCAATTCAGTTTTACAAATGGGTGTAAATTAGTGTAGAACGTTAGCTAGTGACCGACGCGGTCTCTGGGAATGAGGCGCAGCTCGGAACCATGCTTTAGGAACACATTGCCCGCTGTCTGCTGTGGACTGATGCCAATGCCGTCGTCTGTGATAATGGCACTTGTCTCTGCGGGCACCTTGAACTCCTCTGATGCGAATTTCAGTACTGCCGTGAATGGTGTCGCCTCTGGCACACTGAGCACCTTGAAGGGCAGTTTGGGATCCGAAGTAAGCGTAATCTTAAATGTCACTTTGCTCATTTTGTTGCTGTTTTCTGGTGCGGAATGCAAATACTTTGTGACGTGGTCAGATTTGTTGGAAACTTCCAGCAGCTGTTCGCGTGCAGTGGCTTGGGTTGGTTAGGAATTGCCTATTTATAGCAGTACCTGTTGGGAAAAAAAGAAAATGTATTATCTTTATAGAAAACTCCAATAATATTTAAAAACTTGTTGGGAAAACAAAAATTTCTATTTTGCTCTTACTCGCAGTGATGGGCAACAGAGCGATACCTAAAGAAACGACTATCGTTCAAAACGTTACAGCAATCGATAGGTTAAAATTGTAACTTTTCACTGATATCGATAGAAAGTTCATTCATCGATTAAATATCAACAATCCTGTTTACAAATCGCGACTATGGAAAATTAATAGATGCTTTTTAGCGCAAAAATTAACGTTGTATTTGCGTAATCGTTCTAGAAAAAGTGGAGCAACGACAAACGAGTTCGCCGCAGCAGTAAACCAATCCCGGTTCAGGCTTCGGCGTCAGCGAGTGCATCATTTCTGGAATTTGTGCGCGAAGCGGTGGGCGAGGATTTGTTGCTGCCAGACAGCTTGGGCAAGGCAGCAGAGCCTAATGGCAGTGCTGCAGGTCTCTTCCAGTCACACAAGAAAACCAAATCACCAAAAGTCTGTCAAAAGAAATCAAAATCAAAGCATCAATGTTGTATGGTCACAAATCAAGACAAATCATCATCGCTGACCATCAATGTTAATTACGTCTTTGGTGGTGAAACAAGTCCAAAAATCAACGGAGCTGGTATCTCTGTGCCCCTTCTTCCTGCTGCACTTGCAGAAAATGTGACCAACCTAAATCACTCACTTATCAAAAGCAGCGAGTGCAGTTTATTGGCTCTGCCGCCACCAGTGCCACCGTTGGCCGACGATGCACCTCCGCCAGTTGAATTTAGTTTTGATCCTGTAACGCAAACTGTGAAGAAGTTGAAATCGGATAAATCTGCAGAGCAGACAAAGGATTTAAATCACATAAGTCTCAGTGCGCGCTCTGCCAGGGGCAAACGGGCGCGTTACAGAATCTTTAAGCGGTCGATTGTGGACAGCCATAAACGACAAAGCAAATTACTATCGACATCAACGTCGTCATTGCCGGCAGGCATTCGCTATCACGAATTACGCCGGCGATTGCGCGATAAGCTTAGGAAACGTTGCAAGTCACTAATTACTTCGTACGGCAGCTACCTGAAGCAACAACGCGACCTCTACTCCCACTCAAAGTCGGTGCAACACTATCACAGACGCTTCTTTGCACTCGAGCTGTACACACAACTGCTAGTCGAACTGAGTATGTTTTGTCAGAGCAAGAATCCAGTAGAAGCCACAGTGACGTCGCCGCAGCAACAAAAACGTCAACGCAATGAGGATGCGGCACGCAATCGCAGGGCCAATCGGCAGGAGGAGATGCTGCGTCACATGCTAACACCAGACAATAAAGAGGAACGTAATCGCAAGGATGCCAGTAAGTTTAACCTACAAAATATCACATAATTAAAGCTAATGAACTTTATTTTACTTCACAGCCTTCGCATTTAACTTTTATGATAAGGTGGAGGAGGCTCTACTGTCAGCAAATCGACTGGAGGACTGCCAAAAGTTTACTCAGTTACTGCAAACATTCGATCCGAATAAAGACAAAGTATCTGAATTGTATTTGGTAAGTGCTGTACCTTGTTCTCAATGAGTTCAATATATTAACTCCTTCATTTTCCTTAGAATGTAGAAAAAATACTGCTGCCTGATCATCCAGAGCTGGCTGAGGTGTTCCTCAACTTTCTGCTACCTGAGGAAGCCGCTGAGCTGGGCAAATTCTTTGAATACTTCATGATCACCAACTCCAGCAATTTTATCAACAAACTAAATATTTATTTCTGCAAGCAACCGGCTCAAATCCGTAAAATCTATGCCTGCCTCAGCGAACTGGCAGAACTGCCTAGTGTGAGCATGAAAAAGGTTGAGGCCAAAATTTTTCCACTGCTCAAGGGAAATCAGTTTCTCTGCGATTGGTTCCAGCAGCAGTTTCCGCAGGCAAAGCCACCCAAACGGTAAGAAAATAAATACTGTAATTATATATAAAATTTGTAATTGCATTCCTTTTATTCTTTAGAATACTGCCACCGGCAGAACCCATTCGTCTACACGAAGTCATGAATAACACCAATGGCGAGTTTGTAGAGACTGTACATGATCTCGTGGACGATCCACCCACGCGCGGCCAACCCACTGGCTGCCAAATCAAATATCTCAACGGACGCATATTTTATGGCTCCAAGATTATGCTTCCAGCCAAATTATCCTTCCGAGCATCCAGCATATACAATGAACAGTGTGACGAAGCACTGAGTGGTGAGAACTTAACTTGTGCACATGGAGTACGTGCCATGGGTGAAAAACTGATTAACGCTGCAGTTACTGTGGATAGTGATGATGCAGCTGAGCGTAGCGAGGAAGATGATCCAAGTCGGGCCTTGATTATTGACACAACAACGGGAGACGAGGAGAACAGCAGTTCCTCCTTAGATATGTGTGATGATGTAGCACTGCGTGCTCATGCCATACGCCTCAATGCGAGCTATCACAACAGCAGCTTTAATAATGCAACCACGAGCACACCAAATATGAGCGGACATCATCATGCCCCGCATCATCCGCACGCCAAGAAGACTGCCATTAACTTTGGCGAAATGTCGCCACGCCGCCAGTCAGCGGCTAATATGTCACCCATGTCGGGCGTAAGTCCATTATCTGCAGTGGGATCAGCGTGCAACGCCTCGCCGCAGACGGATAAACGCAAGTCTCCAACGAAAAAGGTGCGTTCACCTTTAACTCAGACTCAGGCTCGGGCTCGTCTTAATGTGCCCCCCATGGTGGTCATCCATGAACCACATGTGCGTGCTCCCCGTTATAATGTGCAACCCATGGTGGTTATTCATGAGCCACAAGTGCGTGCATCTGCACCAGCCTCACCAGTCATTGAGAGTGCAAAGCGACTGCGAACGCTGATGGATCAGAGTGGGCCTTTGGAGGAGCAGGACAGCAAGGCGGGAATACGCATAATAGCACAGGCGAAACAGAGTTCACCGCCAACTGCGAAAGTAGAACCTGTAGAGCCTGCTGACAAATTGGAAGCAACCCTTCCCGCTACTACTATCAAAATGGACGTAGACAACTCCGAAGATGATGTAGAAGTGATTCAATCGAGCACCGAACATACACCACAGCATGTGATTACCACACAGTTTGACAGTGATGAAGACAACAAACTGGATGTAGTTGCATCACTAGCCAACTGTAATGAAAAGGATGCAATCCCTACCACTGCAGCTGCTTGTCCCGCCGTAACAGGTACCGCACCATTAAATTCACCAGGTGCCTGGACTCGAGAAGAGGATAAAGTAATACTTATTGAGATGAAGAGAGGTGCTCGCGATCGCCAGCATCTCATCAAGCGAATGGGTGCAAAACTTTTGCATCGCAACGAGACCGAACTGCGAACTCGTCATCAATTTCTCATGGATTTTCTATCGAAGCTGCAGGGCAAGTAGAAACATCCAAATAACTAGTTATAGCTACTAACATGTATAAGTTAGCGTTAAGCGTTTGAATTTGAAGTAATCTTAATGAAGTGAACCTGATTAGTTGTTAACATTCGATATTAAAATATTCCTTATTTTAAAATTTTTTCTGAACAAATATAAGTTATTTGAGGTTTTTGAAGTGTCGTTATCGAAACATCGCGACATTAATATAAATTACGTACTACGTATAACAGTTATTTTTATTTTGGATGTTTAAAGCTTATGGACTTCTCGATTTGAATTAAATTTATGCAGTGCAGTGCTGTGAAAACTTCTTAGTCCAGAAACAATAAATTTCGACAAACAGAAGCCCCATAATTTTTGAAAACATTGTCAAGACTAAGTGTGCTTTAATTGCAAACAATTTATACAGTTTAATATTTATATTGAATAAATATTTAAATAAAACTTAAGTTAAAAACGAATACACGCTGATATTTTTTAAATATAAAGATGCAAGTATGGAAGAAATTAAAATATTAAGCCTTAAATAATACACACACAATTTTCAGTCAAATTTATAAAATACTTAGCTTCCAACCACCAAACAGAATCACAACAAATTTACACAAAATAGCTAAAATGTCAGCACTGCTGCAATGCAAATGTGTTTCTCCTTCTTTCTTCATTCTCTTTCAAAACACAATATTAGAAAAGTTTTATTAGAACACAACTAGGTTAATATAATAAAGGAACTAAAGTGAGACTCGTCATCTAGCGCTGGTGCAGTCTCTTTGGGATGCATACAGGCGCTGGATTTAGTGAGGAATACTTCCG
Organism: Drosophila dunni; assembly: GCA_018152125.1. Classification (NCBI taxonomy): domain Eukaryota; kingdom Metazoa; phylum Arthropoda; class Insecta; order Diptera; family Drosophilidae; genus Drosophila; species Drosophila dunni. Next base: position 6,721,540 of record JAECXC010000339.1, on the reverse strand, counting down.
GTTCATGGATATCCGGTTTGCAATCAAAGTCGTCCACTAACATAAACGTTCCCGTTGCCGTTTTGCAATGAGCATCATTCTCACAACCCGAGTCGCTGCTCCAGCTCTCACAGCCACAGTTTGGAGCCTCATCAGCTGGCAGCTGCTGTGGCGCTACACTGGTAACCACACGCTCCTCGGCTGTTGGCTGGTGCCTTTTCTGCGTCCAGTCCCAGCACCGACGACAGCCTCGTGACATGGCTGGCAGACAGCAACAACTGAAGCAGACATCGGAGACGCCACGCAGACACTGAAAGAACTCCGGCATGAAACTGGGATTAATCACACCATAGACCACGATGTTGAGGCTCAGCTGGAGAGCGTTTAATGAAATAAAAATGAGCTCCAGTTGCTCCATCAGTTCGCCATCCACTTTGTTGGTATCGCCGCCAAAGAGCAGGTTCAGTGAACTTTTCCTTGAGGTCATGTGAGCCGGCAGCTCACCCACCATATACAATGTGATGACTATAACAATGCTGATCGTCAGCTTCATTTGATGCTGCAGAAACAGTTTGAAGTTAAATTGGATTTATTTCCGTAAAGCTCACTTAGTTCTACCTGGTAGCGTTTTTGGTTTGTGCGCACGTTATCATTGGAAGGTGAACTGTGGCACAGCTTGCCCTGCTTGGCCCATTTGCGAAAGACAATAATGGTTACCGTGTTGCCGATGAGCAGAAAAATAGCTGGAAGCAGTGCCAACAGGGCAAAGGAGAACCAATTGTGCCACTCATATAACCTGCGTAGGAATCAAAGGATTAACTGGATAGCACAAATAACTGCCACTCACCTGGAGTAATAAAATTTGGTTACATAACAGGTGGAAGTTTCCAGATCGACGACAAAGATAAAGAAGTATGGCATATTGACCAACACTGAGATCAGTATAACACTGCAAATCATAATACGAGCGACCTTTCGACGACAGAATCTAGGAGCACCATTAGTTTTCGTGCAGCGGTATAAATAAATGAAACGATCCATGCTGAGACAGGCTAGAATCATATTGGCTGCCCCAGTGCTTATTCCAAACAGTGGAGTCTGCCACTGATAGTCATAGGCTGTCCACATCGGACTGTGGTAGAAATAGCTTCTCGAGAGCGCCGTGAATGTGATGAGCAGACAGGAAACACAGTCCAGACAGGAGAGCGCAGCGAGGTAGGTAAATGCCGATGGCGTCATCTTGGGACGCATAAAGACCACAGCATTGATAAAGTTTGTGCAGAGACCAAAGGATGCCAATGTAGGTACTGCCAGTCCATATACCAGCAATATGGTTGTGGTCGGTGTGGTGCGCTGGAAAATGCACACATCATTGGTGACGTTCGAGTATCGGGAGCTGGAGCTGCTGCTGCTGGTAGAATTCAGGACAACGAACATGACTGATAGCCTGACTGATTGCTGACTTACTGGATGAGCTGTGTGGGACATGTTTATCTAATTGTTTGCAAATTCAGACGATAAGATTATCTAACGCATAAATGTTAATTTGTACGCAATCAATGATAACGAGTCATACTAAATTTCGAGTACCTCAACACGTAGCACTTACTTTTCCGATGGTTGCGTAGGTTTCCATATTTTCACCCAATTTGTATTAGACTTTTCTATGCACTCTCTATAGAACTAAAAAATATATTTACTAAGCTTTGATAATATAGACAGAGCTTTCCAAAGCAAGTGTAGTATTAAGTCGGTTTGGCCAAGCCCGTTAACAAAATATTTAGAAAATAAAACTTAAGTGCACAATCGATTAAAAGTTTATTTGCCCAACTATAATAATTTAAATACCCATCTGCAAAGGAAGTGTAGTGTTCAGTCGACTTTAACAAACCCCCACAATTATATTATTATATTCCATGTTTAATTTATTTCTGTTATTGTCAGTTATTTTTTATAAAGTCAGTCATCGCTTTAGGGGCTGCATAAATAATAGATGAGCGCATACCATTTCCATATATCAATATAAATTTATCTATTTGTGCAGATAATTCATTTCAGCTTAGTTTTGGTTAGTGGCAGACCACAAAAATAGTTTGTCTGATGCCCTGTATACACCAAAGTAAATGAGGTATATCAATCTTGTACTCCCCTACCCATCAGTTAATTTAATGTTCGTTTTTGATACTTTAAAGTCATTTATTGAGTTGAATTTATGTTTTGTTTTTTGTTTTTTTAATGCTTACGGCAAACATCGAGATTTGAATTTGATTGGATATATTTTTTTGTATTTGTATTTGTAGTTGAATTTGTACTAAATTAATGCTTGTTTTTTAATTAATATGCGATAAAAAACACATACATGAGATGTTTGAAAATACTTAGGAAATCAATTAAGTAAATATATGTTGTAAAAATGTTTGCATTAATTAATAAATTAATATGCAATAAAGACTAACAATAAATATATGTAAATGTATACATATACATATATGTATATTAAGAATTATATATTTTTATTTAATGTGTATAAGTCAATAATTAATATGCATTTTGTATAGTTCAATAGTAAAATTAATTTTATCTAAAATTTAATGTTAATTTTAGTTGTAATTTTAGTGTTAATGCATAAATATTTTCAATATTTTAACAGACTTGGAAATTTTGTTTTGTTACCATCAAATTCATTAAAGTAAATCAATCATCTTAAGTTCATTCTACGCACACACATATACATTATATCTTTATTCATCTGATGTATGTATATATAGTTATTTAAATATAAGTATAGTTCATTTAATATACGAGCAAATACAATCTGTTGAACTTGAACTTTAAGTGGTACTCGTCATAGTCATAAGTAGTCACAAAATTAGTATATATCCGATTACAATAATGTTATATAATTTTATGCTTAAAATACGTATTTTCTTCTTTATTTTCTTTTGTATATATTTGATTTAGTTTGTTTTTATATTTCGACTGGTATTTTTTATGAAAGAAATGATTTAAATGCTTCGAGTTCGGAGTTATACATTTTATATATTTTTATATATATAAATATGTTAAATTATTTTAGATATTTATCGAATTCAAACTACGTTTTAATTATAATATTAAGTTTATTTCATTCGGTATTTGTGCCCTACTTTTTAGCACTTAGCTTGGCTACAGAGATATCATTTGATAATTTTTCCATACAACTTTCTCTCATATATATTTATTAATTATATTTATATTATGTTAGATTTTTGTTGATTCTCGTAAATGTTAGATTTCAGAGTTCAGAATTTTTTACGCTCCCAGAAAGAAAGAGAACTACAAGAGGCACAAAGCTTAGCTTAGGTTGCGCTACACAAAATGTTCAATTTTAATTATATTTAAATTGTTTAGCTCTGATTTCCTTTCTTTTCTTTGTATTAACTCAAGTATTTCATATGCTTATAGTAGATTGTCTTTTTAGTCATAGTTAAACAGTAGTTTTAGGTACTAAAGTTTTAACGCAAAGACAATAAATTTATATCATCTCTCACCTATAGTTATAAGTACTTTAGAAAGCTACACTTCTGGCGCAGTTAAGAGCAATAATTTTAACTTCTTGTCCTTCATCATCTACTGTATTTTAGTTGTATACTAAGAGACTAAACTTATTCATTTTAGTTTTAGCTTAATTGCTATGCAATATGTTTGCTAAGTATTTTATTTATTTTCATTATGGTACATTGAGACTCTATGCCGTTTATATATATTTTAATACATATTCGGATTAAAAAATTAAATATTTTTATCTGATTTAAAATTATTTACGAATAATTTTCATATGTTTATATATATTTATTTTTGAAAAATTAGGAGTACACTCAAATATTTTAATTTAAATTATAGTGAAAAGAGAAGTTTAGGGATTGTGTCTGTATTTCAAAATTTCCTTGTCAACACGGTTAAACGCATATTTCGATTTGATCATAATGCAGGGGCCAACATTATAATCGAACGACGTTTAAAACTCTGACCCGATTCGTAGTATCCTTTCCTATTATTTTCGTGTTCATCTATTTGTTTTAGTTACAGTTTGAGTTTGAGTTTTATTTGGGCTTGTGCTAAAAAAGGGAACGTGTTCCAAGGTCTATAGATTATCTAATTCATGGTTAATATATCCTTATGTTTGTGTGAAATTACATTCAGATGTTTGCTAAAAATCTTTGACTAACATTCATTTAATTTACGTAATAATGTATTTATTTAATTTAGCACAAATTTAATACTTGCTGAATTCAAGAGTTGAAATTTCGTAGAAAGTTTTCAAATGGGTTGAGAAATTTGAAATTGGATATATGAAAAATGAAAAGCGCAGTGCAAGGAAAGATTTTACAGCTTCAGGTGAAATGTAGACAGCAGAGAAAAGCATTGGGTAATGGTATATATAAAATAAAAGTTTTTATTGTAAATTTTAATCATAGTTTTTGTATGTTTTCTTTTTTTTGGCTTCGAGTTGCGGTTCCAAAGTAGAGAATTGTTTAACAATGATTTGCATGTCGTACAACTAAATGATTATGTTGCGAATGTTAGCTTACTGTACTCATAAATGCCTAAAAATTAGTTAAAGGTAGTTTAAATAAGCAATAAATAAAACTTAGGACAAGATTATTGCTTTCTTTTAGCATAACAATAACACGATATGAACTAAATCAACATGAGCTAACAAATGTCTTTTAATTAACAATTAATATCAACTGATGACACAACTCGCTGGGTAATTAAAATGCCCATTTAAAAACTAGTTTATGGGCTCACAATATATTCAGGATTCACATAGGAGAAGCCAACGAATTCCGATTGATCCAGATTCATCATAAATACTTTATCCGTGGGCGTCAAGTCTGTTTTCTCTGATGTGAATTGCTTGTCGAAATTGGACACATCCTTGCGATGTTTCTGTGGGGAATTCAAATAAATTAAATTAGTGGGAAGATTTCTTTAGAAGATTTTCCTTACAATCTTTGGCTTAAACGGCGGCTGTACTTCGCGATTCTCAATCTTCTCCCAATCTATGCGACGGAAAAATGGATGCAGACGCACATCCTCCTCACCGGAATTGCCGCAACCCAAACGCTTATTGGGCTGCTTGGTCAAAAACTGCAGAAAGCAACCAAATCAAAAGGGAAATCTTTGCAGGGTCTAAACTTGAACTTACGCCCTTGCAGGCTTCCTTGGCCTCCTTGCTAAGACTCTTCGGATAAGATACATTGTGATCAGTAATGGCTGCAAACAGTTCCTCCTCATCTTCGCCATCGAAAGGTGGTTGACCCACTAGCATTTCATAGAGAAGCACACCATAGGCCCACCAGTCCACAGATTTGCCATATGGCTGATATAGAATGATCTGGAAGCAAGGAAAATTAAGTAGGAAGTTAAAAAACGAACAACTAAACTCACCTCTGGTGCTATGTAGTCGGGTGTGCCACAGAATGTTTTGGTCGTCTTGTCGCCCATGATGTTCTCCTTGCACATGCCAAAGTCAGCAATTTTCACATGCCCATCGGCATCAAGTAAAACATTATCCAGCTTCAGATCCCTGTAGAGTATACCCTTAGTGTGCAGATAGAACAAACCCGCAGCTATTTCGGCAGCATAAAAACTGTAGTAAAGTAAAACATAAAGTTAAGTATTCATGAAATAACTTTTAGAGTGCTGAACTTACACGGCGACTGGCTCCTTAAATTTGCCAAACTGTTGTATTTGAAACATCAAATCGCCGCCGTTTACATACTCCATGACAAAGAATAGTCGATCCTGTTTAGAGTATAAAGAAAACTTTAGTATTAAAAGAGTCCACTAGTTACGCATACGCACCATTGTCTGGAAGCAGGAGTGCAGCTGGACAAGGAACGGCGGCTTCTCGCCCAGCGCCAGCACACGCTTCTCAATCATAGTGCATTCCACATCATCGTCCTGTATAATCACATCCTTCTTGAGTATCTTAATCGCATACAGCTCCTCGCTGCCTTTATGCTCCGCCAGCAGCACCTGTAATCGTTTAATCTTCAATAAAACTCTATTTTATCAGGTTTTACTATTTAAGTTACCTTGCCAAAGGAACCCTTGCCCAGCACTTTGATGAAGTTAAAGTCTGTGGCGCGTATCATGTCCTTTTTGGACTGTGACTGTGCATGTGTGTCACAGCGCATAACCGGCTGCTTCCTCTGCGATGGCTTCTGCTTGAGCTTGAGCAAATCCTGCTGATCATCCGCACATGGCACATTATAGTATTCACCCTCCTCCTGCGTGAGCAACTTGAACCAACCATCGGTGGGATTCTTAATAATCTCCGATATGCCAAATGATAATGCGCCCATGAAATCATTACGCGAGGTGCGATCCCAATCCCACACTTCGATCAGTATGCGTCGATCCTTATCCTCTGCTTTGAGATCACTGGAATAAGGATTATATTTAGCTGTTTTATTTAATACACTTTGAGTCATGTGTCTCACTAGGTAATGGTCTCATTCCAAACCGGATTCAGGCAAGCCTTGATCGTGCGCGTCTTCTTCTTGTTCTGATCCTTGTCATCTGGTATTAGCTTGACCTTCACATACGGATCGCTGAGCCCATTGGGATCCATGGGTATGAGATTGCGTCCCTCCTTGACTGCAAGTTGTGAGTTTTATGTCTCAGACTCTTCACACAAATTGTATAAATTATGCCAAGACATTTAACTTGGCCTTTGTAAGCCTTGTCCTAACTTAACATATTTTCTTGGAATTTTCTTGTACAACTGCAGTTTGGCATTCATTATGTGGCATTTTGAAGTCTACTTCGTTACGAATTAATGCAAATCATAAGCAATTTGTCAGCGATTCTGTAAATGCCACAGACAATGGCTACTTGAACTCTTGAAAACTTCTCAACAGAGGCAAATTTAAAGTTTTGAGATGAAACTCTACAAATGCTTAAAAGGACTTTAAAGAAATAAAATTATGAGTGCTGAGTTTCAGCAATTGTTCTTCTGCTCCACGATGATTAGTTAGTCATTGCTTAATATGAATAAAATCTAGTAAATCCCTTAAGCCATACTTTCAATTTATAAGCACTGCAAAGCTTAAACTAAGACTTTAAGTCACTCAACCAGGTCAATGCCGGAACATTTCGCCGACTGAAGTGAAATTTCCGAGCACAATGAGAAACAACTTGAACTCATTTAAGCGCCTTGTTCAAAATAAAAAAGAAGAAAAACTTTTTGCATACAATTTGTTGTTATAAGTATGTGTATAAACATTTTTTTCTTTTGTTAACTTCGGACCGAGTTGAGGAAGACTTATGGCAAACTTCTTAGCTGCCGTAATTGGTTAAATTTTAAGCGCTTTACAGCTGTACCAAGCATACACTGTAGTAAAAGAGTGAAAGACTTTCTCTAAGCTGAGATGAATGGGCAAGTTTGGTAACAAGTTGAGAGCTGTGTTGTGCATAGAAATGTGGGCAGTATAATATCGTACTTACTCTGAACGGTTAGTAGATTCTCTTTGACATTTATCACCAGATTGATGCGACCCCGACGCTCTGTGTGATCGCAGCCGCAGAGACTGGGCACGTTCTCCTTGCAGCGGGCATGAACATTCATATCGCATGCTAAATGGCCAAATAGGTTCACAGTCGGGTCAAATGTCACGTAGTGGAATAAATATAAGATGCTTGTTAGTGGCCACTTGGCAATCATTGAAATAGATGACCAGCTCAGCAGGCTGTTTGGATTTTAGCCAGAGAAAGTTTTATCTGTTCTCCTTATTTTTTTGGCATAGATTGAAAGTGTTTTTCCTTTGTGGATGGGTGGAGTGGGTGGAGTAGGAAGGAATACAAGTATAGTGACAGGAAGCAGAGACAAACACTCACGCACACACACACACACACACACAGGACACGCAACAAGGCACGCATACAAAGTGAGTTTTGATGTGCCTCAAGTAGTACTTACCCGCCAGATAAGGTAGAGCAGAGGGTACGGGACAGAGTCAAGCGAGACGATGAGTAAAAATTGCTGCTTACTTGCCAGACTGGGGTTATCAATCAGCACGACAATCCAATAAACTCACCCGACTCTCAATTGGCCCAAAGGCAACGGCGCATCTATTCCATTTTTCTCATTTCGTTCACTTCTACGTACTTTTTTCTGTTTGCCTCTTGCCTCACACCCACGCCCACTGGTTCAACAACGCTGATACAAATCAACGCCCAATTTGCGTTGTCAACTGCAATTCCAATCAATTTGGCAGCAGGCACAGGAAATGAATCGCAACGCGGCGCAAAACTGTTGCACATGTGCTGCAAACATGTGAGCACTCGAAACGAGTGTTGAAATCCGCTAATGAATTCAGTGTAGTAGGGGGAAGAGTGGGAAGAGGGGAGTTGTAATACTCAAAAGAATTCATTTGCAAATGGAATTGTAATTCATTTAAATCGCAGCACAGATACTTCAGCTTATCGGCCTGTCAGCTGCTGTATACCCTTTAAAATACAAGAATTTTGAATACAATCCAGCAGCCAAACCTTGGCCTAATCAAGTCTAAAATTGGATTTAATTCTGCGAATGATAATCCATCAGTTCATTTGCTACAATTCATGCTGGTTAGCTACAATCCACAGTGATTTTCCAATTATAATTATAATCAGTTTTGGTCCTGGGGCGCTGCATCATTAGCCAATTTTCCTGCCGACCTTTGTTTTCTTTGCTTATTTGCTTTCTGCTTTCTGTTGTTACTTTGTTCGTGTGTAAAATTGCTTTGACCAATCCGATAACCCTCCAAACTTCACCCAGCCCCCCCTTATGGCATGCGTTGCGCAACAGTGTGGGGTTCCTGCAACAACGTCATTTGACGCGTGGCGCATATGGCGTATACGTAACATTCGAAGCTCTGCTTGTTGCTCGCAACGCAAACGGAATACAGCACAACAACCACATGGCAGTGTAATCATTTTTTGATGTCCACAAGCACATTGGACTGTGCTCAGTCGACTGTGGGCAATAGGCTGTGGTCTGTGGGCTGTGGGCTGTGGTCTGTAGTTTGTGGGCCTGGCAGGCTGGTCAGTATTTGTATTTAATGAAAATATGAAAGAGGTTTTTTCTGTGCAGCCAACAAACAAAAACAAGCAAATAACAAAGAAGAAAAGAAAAAGGTTTTCCCATTGCGTGCCACATTATGAGGCACAAAAACAACAGCAACCACAACGGCCATAAGAACAGCCACTAGCTATGTGTGTGTGTTATGCGTGTGTGTTTGTTTGTGTGTGCGAGTCTTCATATTGTGGCCCAGTTTAATGTGTGTTGCCTTTTTTGCGTAAAATTACTTATTTATATATCTACATATGCAAGTTTATGTAACGGACTCGCAATGCCCATATTTTAATACCCTGGGCTTTATGGGCATGCAGTCCGTTGGGCTGGCATGCTTACAAAATTTATATTTAAATGAAACACCCCAGGCAAACATATAAATAGAGTACTAATTAATGTGTTTAAAATACTGTTTTTTACAGGGTATTGCCAGCTGTCTTTCAGCATACCTCAGCAGTCATTTCTTATTTCCCTCGTTATATATTATAGGCCCGCTTTGCTGCATGCCACATGGCACATGAAATATGCTACTGTCGTTATGCCTTGTCAAGATAAATTCTTAGAATTGTTCATGCAAATTAAGCAACAACTGAAACTATAAAAATAGTTATTTAAATTTGTTTTTAAACTGCAGTTTGAATGGCAATCAAGTTAAGGTTGTCTGATACAAAAACTCAAAGCAAAAACCATTGCAAACATTATTGAACCGAGCGGCACAGCTAAAATACACACTACACTACACTCCCACACACACACAGGGGGACACACACACACGCACACACATAGCGACCACACGTACAGCCATGAAATTGTCGCTCGATAATGACAGCTACACACACATCGGTTGTTGCGTCTTTTTGTTGGAGGATTTTGTGTTGCCACATTTACATTTCCATTCGCAATCTGTTTGCTCCTCGACCATTTCATATTTGTTCGCAACTGTCTGCGTGGGACTGTGTGTGCGGGTGTGTGGGTGTGTGAGTGTTTTGTGTGAAATGGTCTGTTTATCTATTGTTTGTTTGAATTGTTGTTGTTCTTGTTGTTGTTTTTGTTACTGTTGTTACTCTTGTGGTTATGCTGCCTTGTTTGCTTGGCCGAAGCAATGAGGCGTAAGTAAATTATTTGTTTGCCAAGGGCCAAAGCCGGATATTAAAGGCGGCAATTTGCGACTTCTAACAAATGACTTGGAAAATTGCGCAGTTTTTCTCAAAGCAACAAACCCAAAAAGCACAAAACCCCAAAAATCAAACATCAAACGAACCAAACGTCGGTCAGACAACAAAAGACAAAAGTAAGCCATTTTAATAATAAACATTCAAATGAAATTCATCGTACCCCAGTTTTAATATTATTCTAATTTGCAGCATTTCGAGCTGAACTGAAAAACATTCTTAAAATGATGAACAACCAGAGAAATGCTAATTTTCATCTTCTTACTACAAAAATTCAACAGAACGAGTAACAACAACAGTGCTTAATTAATATATGCATAGAACTTGTGAATGTGAAGGTGAAAAATGGGCAGATTTTTGTTAAGGTGACGGCAACTTGTCAACAACAGCGACAACAACAATAAAAACTCAAACTCAAGTGCATTAAACAAACACCAACACCCACACACACACAGACACTCACACAACGCACTGGGCGAGACAAGTGTGCACTTGAGTCGCAACAAAGCGTTGCTAATTGTAAATGCAACAATTCAACAAGAGAACTCAACCAACAGGCGAAAGGAGGCGATGGCTTAGTTGCTCAAGCGACGTGGCTAGAGATGTGCGCGTGACACTCGGAGATTAAGGACGGCACTGTACTCTTAAGGTAAGCAGCTTAACTTCAACAATTTTACCATAATTTAAAACAATTAACAAACTAACAGCTATAAAGTAAACACATATATTTAAATTTTGCCAATTAAAGGCTAAGCAGATTAGCTAAAATTAAACAACACAAACTAAAAATATGTAGGTAATTTGCATAACTGAATACTTAGCCAGTTTAAAATAAAAATAGCGTATACGCAGTGTACACCGCACACAACTCTTAACAAAACGCACACAGACACACACATACACACGTAACGTAACGAAAGAGAGCAAGAGAGACAAAGAGACCGTGACTGAGTTCCTTAAATCGTAGACATTCTGTTGGACATTACCTCGACACTTGAGACCCTTATGAGTGATGCCGTGCAAGAGCGAGCCGCAATGATCGCAAAACATCGGCGATAGGAAGGCAACGTTGTGCCATTTATGTGGCATCTGGTGTGCCTGAGAATTGGAACAGTTGGAGAGAGCTGATGGAAAATTAACGCAGGTTTTTCGCTATATATACGCGTACATTTAAAACTAAAGCATTGCGTAAACAATAACCAAAAACCAACGACAATACAGCCAACAAATAAACAAAAACCAAATGTGAATGATTAAACAATGGCATAAAATCGCTACATTTATTGATTGTTTAGTTTTTGGTTCAACGGGTAAAATCAAATGAAAATTGGATACTTTGAGAGCGCGTATATGGAGATGGAAATGGATATGGATATGGATTTGGGTATTGTGGGTCTGTGCTTGAGGGCTTGGGATACAAGTGCTGCAAATTGGGACAAAAGAAACGCTTAAAAGTAAAGCTGTAGAAAACAGATTGAATTTGCTTCTTACATTGCGATATGTGCAAAACGATTCCCAAAGAAAGTACATATTTGTGTGGATAATTTGAATGCTTATATGTTTAAACTACAACACGTTTCAAACAAATGGACAGCTCTGCCATGGTGTACTTATGCCTTATGCTTTGCCGCTCTGCTGCTCACATACAATAGCATTCATTCTGTCACTGTCGAAGACCCAACAGCTACAGACAATTGTAGCCTAATCCGTTCCAAGAAAAAAGAAGCAGCGACAAAAAAAAAAGGCTCTGCTGTACAAGGACTCGAGCAGCGAGAAGGACTATTAATACCCAGCAGCAGTTGACTACAAATGGGTGGGCTTAGTTTGAAATGCTAGCAGTATTTACAGGGTATTCCTTTAGTTGAGTGGCTTTGGGCTTAAGCCTGCCACGCTTATTTTGAACTCACAATGTCAGAGCCTTGAACTCATCAGTGCCATACACACAGACACCCACGCAAAAGGGGGACAAGTGCTTGTGCTTTGTTGTGTGCTAGTTCTTCAAGGCGGCCTTCTTAAAGTGGGCAAGGACTCACATATGAGTATTATATTATTATGCGCATGCATGAGCATCTTCTCCCTCTTGTTGTTATTGTTGTCGCCGAGTTGTACAAGGCTCAACAGCTTGCAGTGATGCTCAGGCCATTAATATAGACGAGTATCTCGCATGGCCAAGACAAACAAAATGGAGCTGATCCGAAAGCAGAATTCAAAGTACACACACAAAGAGGAATACAGGGTGGCTTTTGTTTGACCTTGCGGGGAGGAACAACTGCAAAAAAAACAAACACACGAGAGCACACCGAAAAGTGTTGCATACTTTGGCGGGCACCCAAGGCTGCTTGTGTTTGTGTGTGTGTGTGTGTGTGTTTGGGTGCGTCTGTGTTTGCGCTTGTGCTTGCGTATTTGTGTTTGAGTTTGCATTGAATGCGGTTGTGTGCAAGTTGTTTGAAGGTGAAATTGAATTGCCAATTGTGCAGCCTTGGCTATAAAGTTGCCCAAATAGCGACAGGTGGTGTTAACTGCCTGCCATGGGACTCTGCATGCGGCATGCGGCACTCGGAAGTTGCAAGTTGCAAAGTTACGATAGCACTTGTCATAACTAACAGCTAGCCTTCAACAAACAATAGCTTAAAGCAAAGTGCATAATATTACCATATAATTCCCACATGTGGAAGTTTCGATTAATTTGGTAATACTGCTCTTAAATAAAAGCCCAAAATTATTAACATGACACAGTTTAGATCCTTTTGCTATCGTTTATTGCCCGCTGCAGAGCTCAATTTAATACTGCGTCACGTTTATAGCCACACGCCTCTTTTCGGCCAGTTGTTCAGTTATTTGGCGCAATTTTGTTATTTGATTATATTTTGGTATAGAGACCGCAAAGGGGCACTGCGGGGGAGTAAAGTAAGTGACTGTAATGCGGCACGAAATGCCACGAAAATTCAAAAATATTTGCAACAATTTATCACGTGTTCTTTGCTGAACATTTTGGCATTTTCTGTTGTCACTTAACAAATTTGCCGCCTCTTTATGGCCACGATGTTAAGCGACCACCCTCCTTCCTCCCTCTCCACACGCACACACAGAGCTCTCCCTTCAGTCCATTCAGTCCTTCGTTGCGTTGTTTTGTTTTTTGGGGGAACTCTCTGTGCTCTATCAGCATATCGCAGGCATTATATCTTTGCCAGCTAGCAATTTCCCAACTCCATTCAGAGTTCTCATTTTTAGTAATTCTGCCAAGGTGTCACACACACACACAGAGAGACAAACACGCAGACATATAAAACGTATGCGACATAGTCGTATAATATAAGTGGAATCATATTAACAACTGATGTCCTGATAACGTGGCCAGGAGGAGTTGGCAGATGCCACAGCGCAGAATGTTGGATGCTGCATTTATAAATTGCCATGTCATTTATTATGACAGCATGCTTGATAAGGGGCGTGTCGCGTAACGAACTCACACACACATACACTGACTCACACATATAATCATAGAATTTATTTGAATTAGATGCACAGCTGAGACGAACCAATCAAGCAAATCAAACAGCAGACTGCAAACTAATTTCGTTTTCAATTTCCGTTTCTGCAAGCGGGCACAAATTAGCACACACACCCGCACACCCACACACACACACACACCTAATACCCAAGCACTTGTACAAATGTAGGCAATAAAATGCAGAAATTGACTTGACAATGGAACTGAGATTTGATAAATTCAAGAAAAATTCAAACTTTGCCACCTGCATGTAATTTGTGTTGAAATTGAAAACGTTTGGGAAATTCGATAGAAAACTGTAAGTGTGTGGATAAATCGACTGCCCCACTGGGGTATATACATAAAACTGATCCGATTGCTATAACAATATTACCACAAATCGTAAAAGTAACAGGATGTCTACTATTTTGTCGTCAAAGCCGTTGTTCAAGTTGTCTGCAATCACAAACGATTCAGAGATTTCTAAAGGCAACACTTAGGCACTTGGATTGTATTACAGCACAAAACAGAAAACACTCATACGCCATGTGTGCTCAATATACGGTAGGCAGAGGAGCTGAAGGGGTAACATAATTGATAACTTTGTGCTCAATGTGGGCGGGAAGCCGCACAGTTGTCTGCTTTGTATTTACTTATCAGGCACGTGTTTGCAGGTGTAGTTAAATTTATGATGAAATGCCACACAATTTGCATCCCACACACGCACGCACACCTACACACACACCTCCATTAGTAGAACTTTAGCTTTGTGTAGCTGTTGCTTGGCTAGAAAACTTATATTTTGAGATACAATTCTCACGCGCTGATTTTAGAATACAACAAAACGTGCCGCACTGTATGCATTTGCCATGAAAAGCCTCGCCGTTTTGCTCATTTTCCTATCGATTTTCCTTGGGTCTCGGGCAGACAGTGTGTTGCCAGTTGGCCCCGACAAGCAAACAGCACTTAAGAGCTCTGCTAAATTGCAACCTCAACCTCAACTTGAAGTCGGCTGAAAATCGCACACCCACTCACACACACACACCCACATGTAAATGAACGAGGGCGATAATAAACTTTTTAGCCATATCTCTCAACACACAGCATTTAAGCTCATAGTTGGAAAGTTCATGAAGCGCGGAAAAATTAAATTATTTATGTACTTGCTCATTAAAATAATCTATATAAAAGCAAGGAAATTAAATTGTTAAATCTGCTCTCCGGTCAAATATTTATGAGTAGTGGAAATAGTGAACTTTTGAGCTGCCCCACTGGATGTAAACTTTGTTTTATCCCCTCGTACAAGCACTTACCACAGATACATTATTATTGCGGAGCTCTGTGCAACTCGGAGATAAAACATTGCTAAAACCGAAACCGAAAGTGCATTAAATATTTGAGCGGACACAAAAGACGAGACCTTTCCCCACCGGACTCAATTCTAGTATATTTTAATGTTATTTGGACAGTATTTTAGTATATTTTGGTTTCTCCTGCTTTTTATTTGGGGCATGTGTGGCCTGAACAAACATTAAAATTTTAATTATATCATGGCTCGAAAAACTCTACACAAATTAGTTATAAGTACGTATCACATGGCATCTTCAATATGTAAATGGGTACATTGTTTACTCCAGGTCTACATCCTGTGCTGTCGTGTGCATAATTATGCAAATGAATTGCCTGTCCATTGGGCTGTTGTGGGGGTGTAAGTGGGGCCGAATTCTGGACTTGGTAATACACACAAAAAATATATGTATATGTATCTAAAAACGAAAACTTTTAAAATGCTAACAATTACGAGCACACGCAGAGCAATACATAGGTATGTGTATCAACATAAAAGTTAGGCTCGAGCTACAGACACGTTTAAGGGATATATACATAGGTAATTAGGTACTTAAAGATAAAAAATTGATATATACATAAATATGTACAATATTCTTATAAAAATATGTTGGGGTCTGCCACATATCAGTTGCTTTAGTTTCACTTAAATGTAATGTTTATTTTCTCACACACAAACACACGCACACACACTGATAGTCACGCGGGATAAGGTTTAAATGAGAAAAGTTGAAAAGGGTTGCAAGCAAGTAGTAGCGATAGTTAAAGACCTAACAGCAACAAGCTAACATAGCATTAACAGCGAGTTAGCAGCGCGTTAACACCGGCTTAGAAATGTAAGTTAGAAATAGAGCAAAGACAGCAGATAGAGACAGAATAAGAGGTATAGAGAAAGAGAGAGCGGGGTGTTTTTGGAGTTATGGACTTAAGGGGTAGTTAACAGTTGTACAACTTTACCTGAACATTTGAGACCCTGATGGTATATACCATACAGCAGGGAACCACAATGATCGCAGAACGTGGGTCCTGCGTATGTGAATGGTTCGAAATGGTGCTGAGTTTTTGGTGAATCCTGCGTTACCAATTTGATTTATTTATTTTTTGAATGCGTGCCACATTTAAGTTTATTTTTGTTTGCGGTGAACGATGTGAAATTGATATTGTTTGTTTATTTGTTTGTTTGGTACATGAAAATACAAAATACAATAAATGGTAAATAAACAGAGCACAATGAAGACGATTAAACATTGCTGGATGACAATAAGCAAAACTTTAACACTAAATTATATGTTGAATTGCAATTTGTATATTCAATTTGATAATCTATGTCACTTGATTGCATTCTATGTATTGTTTAATTTAACTAAACTCTAAGCTAGTTGTAGTAAAAGCCTTCAGCTTTTTCATGTACGAAAATTAAGGTAAATAAATATTTATTTTAGTTGATATTTTTGTCAGTTATGTGACTGCAAATCAGAGCTGAAAACTCGCAATTCGGACAGGTTGTAGCCAGGTCAACATTGGGAATTTAGAGAAAAATAAAACTTGTCGTATGCTAAAAAGCCAAGAATGTCATATTTATAAGCCAGCAGCAAAGCTGACAGTACGTAGAGTAAGGAAAAATGTGGCATCGGGTAGAAGCACACGGAGCAGCGAGAAAAGCACAACCAAAAAGGAAAAAAAAAATGAAACCTTGAAGTGACAGTTTAATTTGACAGTGTAACACAACAAGATATTTGGCATTTTGGGCTACAAATAAATACAAAATTCTTTTCGCACATGAAAACGCTGTTGTGAATTCTTAAAGCTGCAGTCAAATATAGTTTACTGTTCGCTAAGCTTAAAGACTAGAATGCATATTAAAAGAGTAGTGTGATTGTGTTAACTTACGGAATCGATGCCCTTATCCTTGCCCGGGCATATGAAGGTGACGTACTCATGGCATCGCTTGTGTACCACATAGGAGCAAACTGCAATGAGTTGAGCGTATTAATTATCTGAGTCCTGCTGGGTAATTGGTTTAGCTTTGCATACCTTGACACTGGAATCCTTGTTTGCCAAAGCCCCTGCAAATTTTCAAATCCAAATGCAATTAGTTTAATTACACTTAATATACTTAACGATTAATGTTTGGTAATTGAATTGCATTGTTATGAGAAGTTAAGAGTGTCTGTTTGTGGGTTGTTTGTGTGTGTAGACCACTTAGCATAAATATTTAATTTGCGCAAACAGCAAATATTAATCAATATGCTCATTTTCGCCGCAGCTCTTTGCCAGTCACTTGCTATTAGACTCAATCAATATAATTAATTTGAAATAGCTAACGCGGTTCAAAGGTCAACCCCTCGGGCTAATTGTTAACACAACTTTTCTTGTCTGCATGAAATTCTAAGTAATTTAACGATAAACGAAGTGGCTTCAATCTAAAGCCAATTTACATATTGCTATATAATTTGAAATAAATTAATTAAAACGCAATACGAGTATCGATTTTTGACACATCAAAGAATTTAAAGCCACAATTTTATTTTGTTTAATAAAAACAAGTGAAATTAAACTTGGACGCACGAATTTGCAATGCAAATTGTTGTTGTTGTCGTAGCTTTTGTGTTGTCATTGACTTTTCCGACCTGTTAGCTTTGGTGTGAGTGTGGTTCATGTGTGTGTGTGTGTGTGTTAGTGTGCGCTTAAATTATTTATATTGCCTACTTTTCGGCTTAAGCGTTACGTCTCATGGTCCAGTTGCTTGCTTGTGGCTTACGTGGCGTATGAGTACGTCGAGTGAACTCGTGTTAGGCATATTCTATAAGGCATAAATGCCTGACCACAAGCCGCTTATCGACGCTGTGTCATGCCCTCCACCAGACTGCAACAGGAATGGACACGCAAAGCGTGTAGAAATGCCCATAAATACATATATTTGCTGCTCTGCCATATTTTTGTGCTGCATAACAATAAACGCTCACTGCTGAATTTTAAATCATTTGCTCTACAGTTAATTAATTACATAAATTCAGTATTTTTACAGTCCACTGCTGTTATTCAACTATCAGAAAGTGCAAATTTCATGGGCTTTTCATTGCTAGTTCGGTATTTGCAAATTTCACTTCAATTACATTACAAAACACTATTTTATGCAGTGTTTGTTGCTTTTTCAGCTTGTCGTTTATCTATTTTGCCAGTCTTTGTTTTTTGTTTCTTTTTGTTGGCGCTTCAAATGAACTGGAAATGCAATTTTCCTGCGCTGCGCTGCGCCTGCAGTTATGCTACACTTGCCTCGCCTTGCTATTTTTTTTCTACCGTATTTTCCGCCACTCTTCTTTTTGTGTTTTTTTTTTTGTTTTATTTTCAATTTTTAATTAAGCACATTTTTGCAGCTCGTACTCGAAGCGCAAAAAAAGGTTGAACAAAAAAACTGTGCAGCAAATTATAATGAATGAAATGAAAAATATCCGTAAGGAAAATAAAAAATGTTTGCTAGGCGAATTAAATTAAACACGCAAGCTACAAAGTTTAAATACACGCTAGAGATTTCCGATAAAGTACAAGAGTTGCGCAGATAAAAACTTAACAAGTCCGTGACTTGCGATCAAAACTTAGTTAGAAATTTTAAAAGTTCTCTTGAACTAATCCCAAGTTGCAGCTTAGCCGAGAAAATATCAATATTGTCTTATTATTTAATACATTAGTCAACTTTCTTTAGAAAGCGGCGCACAAGAGTGGCAGCCACTTGAAAAGTGATTTTCTTTAGATTATAATACTTTTGGAGGGGATGGAAGTGCTTGATAAATGATTCTTAAGTTTTCAACTACTGCTTTTTTATTTTTTAATCAGTGAGTTTTGAGAGGCATTCCTAAAGGCCGTTAAATTTGAGAAACACAATAACGTTGTGTGCCTTTTTCTACTACTACTTTCTACTACTATTTCCATAATTTTTCTAGTTGAATACTACTAAACCTACAATATACAAATTCCCCTCTTGGTTTCCCAAGTTTGTAGTATAATTTAATTCGCTAATTGCCAACAATTAGTCGAGTTATTTATTAGAGATATCATTTACACGAGACACTGCTAATGCTTTGTGTAATCTGATTCCGTTAAAACGTAGTCAATATCCAGCCCCCCCTTTCGATCGTAAAAATGACGTATAAGATTCAGTGCATTTACAAAAAGATACTTAAGTATCTGAAAGCTGTTGTCTGCTAGCTTAAAATTTGTCGGAGGCGCCACATTTTGTTGGGCGTTGTTATGCAAATGATGTGCCATAAAAACGCCTGGAGCTGCCACTTGCCATCCCCACCTGGGTGGCGCACACAAGCGTATACGAGTAGTAGCCAGCAGATACAGCAAACCACCGCACAGCACAGTACACCTCACCGCATCTCTGCTTTACCGCAACTGCCATTGTGTTTGTACTCCTTTGGCGCCTCATTTGGTTGCGTTGACTACGTGCCTGCAACGCCTTTTGCGACGTGTGCACCCAAAGAGCCAACACTATTAATTAAAAGCCAAGCCAAGCTGAGAGTCGAGGCAAAGTTGTTAATTAGCAGCTGGCCAAAAGAGGCGTTCACAATGTGGCCAATATCCAATAGCAACAAACATTGTGTAACATTGCAGTCGCCTCACTGCGCACAGCAACGTTGCTGTAGCTACATAGTTCTGTATCTGTATCTATACCTCAATCTCAATCTATCTCATAAATTGTATCGGTTAACAGCTCGTTCAACTCGCGCTTGTATCTTGTATCATTTTCACATGGTTCAGTTAAGTTTGGGTTCTCATTATTTGGCCAAACTCGTTGATCGATTGCCAGTGTCGCATTTTAAGCAGTAATTAATATAATTATTGCCTAAATGCCGCTTGAATCTTTTATGGCAATTAACTGAGAGCCGAGTGCTGACTGTTGACTACTGAGTGTTGAGTGCCAAGAGCCAAATACGAAGAACTGAATCGAAAATAACAATAAGAACACCAATAGTGATTAGCGTCACACCCAAAACGACGACAGGCATTCTTGTATTGGACAATAGACTTGTTGACATGTGTCGAGCTATTTACTGAACAATTTTCCAATTAATTTTCATGTCATTTTCATGACAAAGCTTTAAACTGTCGTCTCTATGATTAGGAATGACATTTGGGAGGGCGCTTCGCCGCTTATTGTGCATATTAAATGTAAATTAATTAAGCCAAAGCTAGAGGCATTAGCATAGCATCGGGTTTGGATCAAGAATAAATATTTTATATACTCCATAAAAAACAAATTATCTTTCTAGGAATTTTTAGAAGTGGGGTTTCCTTGTAAACCAGAAATAAAACGTTTTTTTCCATTAGGAAATAAATAAATGGTTGGAAACTAGCACTACGTATTTTATGATTTATGGAACTAGTAAAACTTGTAGTACTTGGAGAATACCTACAACCATGCATATCCCGATCGATAACCGCTGTAAGAACAAAGAAATTATATTGCCGTATAGTGTGTTGAGTACTAAGAACAATTTGTTTTTATTATTTTTATTTTTTGAAGCAAACATTTGCTTAGGTTACGCAGTGTCAACGCAATCTAAATGGAGTCGAGAAGCGAATGCTGACCCAAAAATTCTACGGTGTATCTAAAGCGCATGAGATTGGTTTATAATCCCCACAAGTTGTGGGAAGGAAGGAGGAGACACCGGGTGACAGGAGCACAAGCCAAAATATAAAATGGACTTGGGGAAAATTGAGTTTTGAGGGAGCTGGCAAAATTTTATATTTGTCGTGTTTTTCTAAGCATAACAATGGATTAAGCAAGATTTCAGTAGCTGGTTTTACCCAAATTAAATATTTTACACAAGCAGGGGAACTGCTGTTGTTGTTGCTCTTCTTCTTTGTACTTTGTGGTTGTTTTTGTTGCTGTCTTTGGCATGTCAACTTTGGTTCCATTGCAATGTCATTTAACCTGCCGAAGCCCTTTTTCAGTCGGTGCTGAGGGTATTTCCAGTTTGTCAAAAGCGTGTGCTGGCGTGGGAGAACCCATTAAGCATATATATATAACTGACCAGCATTAACAGTCGAGTCGATTTGGGTTTGGCTAGGAATTTTAAAGATGGTGGGCAGCAAAAAACCCTTGGGGAAATCGGACAATGGGAAGAATTTGAAGGCTACTTAGACAGAACACTTTCCGCTAAAAATAATAAAGAGCTAGAGTATCTTGTAGTTGGCCACGCTTGACTTAATCTGTCTTACTTAATTTTTTGTTGTTGCCGATAGACCAAATATCGATTGCTGCTTGACTGCTTTGCAGGTGGCCAAGTTATATGGTCAATACCGTTGTTGTTCAGCACGTAAGACCCACAAGTGCCCCGTGTCGCACATGAAACATAATTTCTCTAGTATAAAACGGAATTTCTAAGCCAAGTTCAGATATCACAGTACAATGTGCAACTGTCAGCAGTTTATATAAATAAAATGGTTGATGCATGATTTATGTTAGCAGATTTAGCAGTTAAGATGTCCTACAACAACTAAAGCGGTGGCTAACACTGCTAGCCAAGTTATGTGAGCATTGACTTACCAGATAAAGTCCTTGCAGTGCGAACAGAATGTGGGCTGCTTGAAGAAACGTGCGATGAAGCAATGATCCTTGACATTGAAGACGTTCTTCTTCTTCAAAGCTCCTTTGCGCAGCCGTGACTTCATTTTATTCTCGCCAACGGCCTCGCCCTCCGCCCCTTGGCCTTGACACTGCTGCTCCCCATTGTTATCGCTGTTCTCCGACATTTTTATTGCTATTGTTACTAAAGTTGTTGTTGATGTTGTTGTTGGTTATTAATGTTTTTATTGTTGCTCTTATTTAGTTGTTGCTTTTGGGGTTGTTAAAATTCTAGTTGTTTGCTTCTGTCGTTCCAGTAGTAGTTGTTGTTGTTGTACTTGTTGTTGCTGTAGCTTCATTTGATTCTCTGCTGCGTTGTCCACTTTCTGTTGTTGTTATGTGTTTCTTTGGCTTTTGTTTTGTATTGATTTTAAAATGACTGGCTAAATGCCATTTGTTATTGCAACGGAACCGAACCAGAAACTGGAGATATGAAAAAGCACATATTATATATAATATTCTCTTTTTATTTGCGTTTAATAAAATGCAAATTAAAAATTTGCTCGCGATTGTGCGGAACAAAAGTAACGGCACAGGGCACTTAAGAATTTATATGGTATATATCCAATAAATATATCCATTAATTAATATTCATTTATGTTTATTGTTTCTTTTTGAGCATTTGACATTTAACAACAACACACAAATTATAATTAATTCTTTAACAGCAATTTCATGAAAACATAACAAGCTGACAAATGAAATATGCAACAATTTTATTTAATTGGCTTTATATTTATATTTCAATTATTGTCAGCTTATGTGCTGCTTTATATTGCATACGATTGTTTTATAATATTTTTTTTATCGCTTTTAATAACAAAAAAAACAATTATTTTTATTATTTCCATTAGCTTGCGCGTGTTTCTTTTCATTTAATTTATTTTTTATATTTCGCTTTTGTTTTTTGTTCTTCACTTTTTTTGCTTGTGAAATTGTTTGTTTAAACAGACACGTTTTGTAGCTTACCCTGACTCTTACAATAAAATGTCCCCCCTTGCTGCCCTGGGTAAAAAATCTATAAAGTTAACATTGAATTTACAGGCGGTCAGATAAATATGCTAACATATGCACGCCTGTGTGTATACATGTGTGTGTTGTGTTTGTGGCAAGCAACAGTTACAAGAAAAATAAAACTGAAAATAATAAATGGAGCTGTTAGCTTTGCTGTGTTTATTCGTCTTCCTGTTGTTGTTGTTGTTGTCTCTTAATTGCTTTTCTGTTTAATCCTATTTTTTGACAGTTGACAATTTTTTGTTTGCGGTTTTTATTTTATTCTTTTTTTTTTGGTTTGTTTGCACGCGACTTGTCGCAGTTTGTTTACTTTTGCTCGCACTCTTTTACAGTAGCTCTCGCTCGCACTCGCTAAAGCACTCTCGCTCTCACTCTCTCACTCTGGCACTTCGCGTTGTAATTGCAAGGAGCAACCGCCTTTGCGTATTGACCAAGACGTTGTGAGTGTGCAAATATTTTTACACACTGTAAAAAGCACAAAATGTTAGGCACAACACAACAGCTTGTCCCCTAGTTTCTTGTCGTGGTGAGTTTCGCACGAACACACAAACACACACACTAGCACCGAAGAAGGAGGGGGCGTGAGAACGTACACGAGATTGTTACACACACTTGTTGTTGGCCCCGAATGTTTGTAGTTGTAGGGGCGCCTCTTTTTCGCTCTTCTCGCTGCTTACCGCTGCTCTGTGCACAGCACGTGCGCTTCGCTCGAGTTACAAACGCGTTCTGATGCCACAGGCGGCCATTTTGTGCTCAACTTGTCTATTTCAATAGCAAGCTTTTGAGCGCGTCGCTGTCGCTGCCGCTGTTAACTTAACAGCGGTCTGTTATCTACGGTCTGTTATTGTACTACACCAGGGAAACTGTTATACTATAGGCGTGTTGTTATTTACACGGGCTTTGCTCGCACTGTTATACTTTTGTCATTCATTTGGCAGTCTGCTAATTGCGTATGACCATTGATAACTGACGATGATCGCGTTAGCATCATTTAGCTGGTAATAGTTAATGCTTGTGGCAATTGGCCGAAACGTGTTAATTTGGCGTTTCGTTTCGTTTTATTTTTCTCGTTTTCTGTTCGCGCTGTCGCAACGATCATTTAAGCTCATAAATGCATATGAGAGCTGTTTGGGCAGTGACAAAGTCACTTTTGAAAGCCGTCACCGAAATAAAAATCAATTCTATTGCTTAAATGCAGGCAAACCGGAATGCATAGACCTTTAAATACCCTGTAGTGACCACAATTTACGTGCTAAAATCAATGCAAATCACTCTCAACTATAATTTGAGTTCATTTTCCACAGCTTCACAAGTTTAAATGTACTCCAGTTAATATATAGTGCGGAAACTATTCATTATAATGACTAAATGGCAATTAAATGTGCTGCTCGTTACTGGCCAACTGATTGATTTTGTGGGTTTGTGCTACTGTTTTTGTCTGATTACCGAATTGCTAACTGAAACTGAACTTACTCGCATTTACGACGATGTTAACTAAGTGTATTTACGTGCCACAACCGCAACCTTCGAGTGTTGCTCGTTTTTTATTAGCGCCCAAGTGCAAAATCTGATAGCCAAGTGTCACGTTTCGACTCTGTGGTGCTCTGAATAACGGCAAAACTTTTGCGGCTAATGCAATAATTATTTATGCATGTACTTTTGTGCATAGATTGAAATGGAAATATACATAAAGATACCAAAATGGAGAGACCATTGACCATAAACTATCAAAATATTTGCATGAATTTCATTTTTTCCATTGCTTTCAAGTTTTTCGGTTTTTGTTTTCAAGTGCCAAATATTTGTGTAAAACTCATAAAATAAAATAAAATACTACACAAGATACAGCCACAATGCTGTAAGTTTGTAACTAAAATGTTGTGGCACTTATTTGCTTGGCAAATGGAATTTAGTTTCATTTGCACTTACAAATGCCACAGATGGAGAGCATGTTTATGCAGTAATAAATTTCAATGAAAGCCGCAAGCCAATTAAAATCCATTTAGAATTGCGATGAGTGCTTGAATCGAGCAACTAAATTGTAATCACATGTTTCATCTCATCACACGTGGATTAATTGCATTAATCACTGAAGGACTTGCTGCAGTAATTGAAGTGCTCGCCAGAGGCCAAAGTGAAAGTTATACAGAAGTTCACATACTTGTTGATCTCGATTTGGGCTAAAACCTTTCACTTCTTCAAACTGAACACTTTAACACAATATTTAAATAGCATTTTGCCTCAACAGCATCTTGCTTGACCCACTTTAAGGTGTGCTCTGCGCTGTGGAGATAAAGATTTCAATCGAGGGCCGGTCAAAAGTTCGGCAATTGTAACACAAAAACAAGAAAGAATGCTATAGTCGCCCCGCGACTTTAGGATACCCGTTACTCAGTTTTAATATGTTATTAGCAATGGTGGTAGGTAAGATAGCTTGGCAAACAGAAAATTTTCATACAAATTCATGTTTAGAGCGTATTTCTGACCGATCGTTCCTATGGGGGCTATACGATATAGTAGTCCGATTTGGATCAAACTTGGTCAGTATTTATATATAGTTGCCAGATGTATTCTGTGTGAGTTTAATTAATATAGCTTAGTTAACGCAAAAGTTTTTCATACTATTTCATATTTGGAGTGTTCTTTTGACCGATCGGCCCTACGGGAGCTATACGATATAGTTGTCTGATTTGGATCACACTTGGTCAGTATATATATATTATTGGCACATGTATTCTGTGTGAGTTTGGTTAATCTAGCTTAGATAACAAAAAAGTTTTTCATACTAACTCATATTTGGAGCGTATTTTTGACCGATCGGCCCTATGGGAGCTATACGATATAGTTGTCCGATTTGAATCAAACTTGGTCAATTCATGTACTTCCTAGATATGTACATTCCGTGTAAATTTGGTTCAGATAGCATAGCTAACAAAAAAGTTTTCTATACTAAAACATTCTACGTTTACCTGTACATTTACCTTTATATGCAAATAAAACGCCCTAAAGTGGGCGTGTCAAAAAAACAAAAACAAACTTGTACTGCTTGGGTATTGTACCTTTCATTTGCGACCACTATCATTTTTCTAGCTCTTATAGTCTCTGAGATCCTTTTGTTCATACAGACGGACGGACGGACGGACGGACGGACGGACGGACGGACGGACGGACGGACGGACAGACGGACAGACGGACAGACGGACATGGCTATATCGACTCGGCTATTGATACTGATCAAGAATATATATACTTTATGGGGTCTGCCACGCCTCCTTCTGCCTGTTACATACATTCCAACGATTACAATATACCCTTTTACTCTACGAGTAACGGGTATAATTACAAACACTTCTGTTTACATATGTGTACGGCTTGTTTAATACTTTTGGAACACCTCTCGCTGGGCAGGAGAATGCCAGCATGCTGCGTATTTGAATACTGCGAAACAAAAATGAATACAATTATATATTTGTTTGCACTTGTGACGTCATTTGTGCAGCAGCAGATGAAAACAATTTGCTAATTACTGCTGGTCGGTGGCAATAAAAATAATTAAGCATGTAAATGTAGCAAACAATAAAATAACACAAAAAAAAGCACCAAAAATAAAAAATATGGGAAAAAAAACAAACTTGTTAACGTGCAAATCGCAGACTAATAAAATGCGGCGAATAGTAATTAATATAAATTTCACACGCAAAACAAATTTTTGTATGAATAATCATCGCAGAAATCGTAGGCGTGGCAAGCACGCACACACCTGCACACACGCATAGTAAACAAATTGATACAATTAAGGTAATCAGGGCTGTAACAATAGTTTTATTATTATTATGATATTTTTGTGGTTTATGGTTTATCATTTAATCATTTATTTCTGCGTCTGATTGTAAGCAATAAAGAATTGTGCGAAATACTTTATAATTAATTCACTCTTGATTTCACATATTTATTTATTTAATCACTGTTGTTTGCCGACTGTGGGATTAATTGAATTTACGCGCACAAATAAACGTAGCAACTAAATTGAATTCTTTTGTAAGTTATTCCGCCGCTCTGTCAATTGATGCTAAGCACATTACACGCGGTAAGAGAGACTGAGAGAGAGAGAGGCAAAAGGAGACCGCAATTCTCTTTGATTAAATAATTCTCGTGGTGTCGAAGCATGTAACATTTGTTTCAGCAATTTGCCTCGGAATTGAATCAATCATCGATCGCAGATGGATCGTTGTCTGCCGTTATAAAGAGCACTTAACAAGACGCCGCGACCGCACACCTTGCACCACCCGTTGCCCCACTGTACCGCTGTACCACTGTACCACTGCCCCACACTTTCGTCCGACGTACGTACGACTGCCGTTGCTGTTCCCGTTGCCACTGACAACGTCGCTTCGTATCGTTCAGATACAGATACAATTCAAGTCTGTCTGCCTCATAAAAACGTACGCTGGTCACTCGCTGATCTTCACAGCCGCCAGCTGCGCCGTTAGCGTCACGTTCGCAGTCGCAGTCGCCGTTGCAGTCAGCGTCGCTGCTTGTCGATTTGTTATGACAGGCCACACCGGTTCGACGCAACGATTGGCCCACTGTGCACTGTGCTACCGACAACCGGCAGCGATCGAATGTGATCTGACTTCCAGCTCGCTAAGCGAATAATGTTTGCTTTTAAAGGGTGTGCTGAGGGGTAGATGAGTTCTGCTGGTTGATTTGTCATATTTTAAGTTTCTAATTTTTAATTGTGGTTTTACTAGTAATAAGTCAATTTATATAGTTGCGTGATGCGGGAGTTGAGTAATAAATCTTTTAGGTTTAGCACAGGTTTTGGGTTTAGCATAGAGTATAAATGACTCGTTGGAAACACGTAATTTATTTTTCTTTAATTTGCTGCATTTTTTGCAGCTACTTTTGTTATGCGTTGGCGTTTTCCGCTTTCAGAATGATTGCAGCTAATCGCAGACTCGCTGCATCTCTCTTCCTCTCTGTCTCTGTCTCTCTTCTACTCTGTTGTTCTCTCTTTTGACAGACTGTTTTGGCCATTGCTCAATGTGCAACCGTCTGCATCTATTGGCAAATGGATGCAGTTACAGCAGCTACAACAGCTACAGACACAGATACATTCCGCAAAGCGTAGCTGTGCTGGCTGGCTGTGTGCCAGTCAAACTGTTGTGTCTGCTTATTTGGTCGCATTATTAAATTTTGATTAATTTTTGATATTCTCTGCACACGCTGACCGAACCAAATGAAACCTATCCCAATTTTTTGTGCGTAAGACGTCATGATATGATTGCCAAGGCCCCAGTTCAATAAATTGAAATGAAATCGTTTTGTTTTATTTTCTATTTTTTATCTCTTTTGTTTGCGGCTTTCTGATTGTGTTTTCATTTGATGTTGTTGTTGTTGTTCTTGTTGTTTTTGTAAGCATTTAAGGCGTGCTTTATTTCATAAGGCTGATTGCCAATCGTAAAGTTGATGTTCGTTTTGTTGTTTTCTTTTCATTTATAGAGTACACTCGAGTATGGGTTTGTCCAGTTCTTGTTGTTGTTGTTGTTTTCCCCTCTTCTTGTTGTGCTTTCCGTGTTTTTTATGCTACGCAAAGTTATCAGCTACAACACCAACAAGTGCATAAATCAAATGTTCTATAAATAATTGAGTGAAAATTATTAAACATCTGTTGAATTCAGTGCCCGAATGTAAGTGATTGTGTTTTGGGGATTCCCTTGAGATAACTGGGCTTAACTAAGCAGTTTTAGATTTAAAAGATTAAAGAGCTTTTATATATAGTATGGAAATTGAAGCAGTCTTTTAGTTTTATAGCACATAACATCTCCGCAGAACTTGAGTGGCAATCAAGGCGACTTTTTAGCATATCTGGAGATCATGACGTCGACCGGTTGCCTATTTAAAATTCTGAGGCCAGACTTTAAGAGTAGCTACCATATAGCTGTTGCTGGGAGATATTAATTTTATTGTCGCTTTCGTTTGCGGTGAATTTAAGTCTTGTTTGGTTTTGTTTTTGTTGTGGCCAAGGTTTTTAAAATTGGTTTCTCTACCCCAGCTCCTAACGTCACAGAAACAACATTTGTAGCTGTTGTTTTCTTTGGTTTTCGTGCCGCATGATTTGTTATACTTATTGTTATGCCCCACTGGCTGCTCATTTATTATTTATTTATGCACATAAATTAAAATTATTTTTATTTTTATTGTTTGTGAAATTTTCCAGGCAAGAATGGCTAAATGGAAAGCGCATATCGATGCGACTTACAGCGAAATAAATCTTACATTTTTAACCATCTTAATGGCTTAAAAATTAATGCATACTTTTGGGCGGCTGTCGAAAATCATGCAAGCTAACACGCGAGAGCAACTTAAT
Source organism: Drosophila dunni (assembly GCA_018152125.1). Classification (NCBI taxonomy): domain Eukaryota; kingdom Metazoa; phylum Arthropoda; class Insecta; order Diptera; family Drosophilidae; genus Drosophila; species Drosophila dunni. The sequence goes on along the minus strand of JAECXC010000339.1, from coordinate 6,692,428 downwards.
TTAAAGAAAACTATGAAATACAAAAATCAATAATAAATTGTGCTTAAGCATAAAAAATTGCCGTCTGAGCGGTAGAACTTGACAGCTGCCCCAATTATAACAGCAAGGAAAAGCGCTTGAAGCGTCGGAAAACTTGAAACTTTTTACAACTGCACAAAATGATAAACGTTAAATATTAATAAATAAAAGAAAATTTAAAGTTGAGGCATACTTTTCAAAAAAAGAAGGTAAAAGCAAAGAAAATACATTGGGCTGACTGCAGCACGCGGTTCACTTGCTGAAAAGTTTCTAATGAAACCTGGCAGCCGAGTTTGCCCTGTAACTGTTGTACATAGGTTAGTACTCGTACTCGTACCTACCGCAGCCTATCAGAACTTCTCCTTTCTTCTGTCAGAATTGTGTTGGCGAAAAAAGTTTCACAGAACTTTGACAACGTTTCAGGGCACGCGTCGTATTCCTTATTAAATTAAGCGATTTCCAAGCAATAAGTACTGTAGGAAGAAACTGGAGCAAAGGGGAGAAAGGAAAGGGGATAAGTTGTCAGAGTTGGCCAACTGTTGCTCAATTGTAGAGGCCATGGAGTAGGCTCATTTCTTTGAATTCGGAGAATTGTAATTAGGCACTGCGCGTGAAAATGGAGCGGAAAATGTGACATGAATGCGCTGCTTCAAAAGTGCTATGGAAATCGATAGAGGCAGATTTGCTCCATGCGTAGCGCGTATAAATCAACACAACCAGAGTTAGTCAGAGGGGGAGAGAGTGGGGAAAGATATAGCGCCTAGATGGGCTGTCATTAGTAACACGTCTGCCCACTCGAGGCACGCCCAGTTTAGCTTAAACAATAGAAAAGCAAGCAAACAATGCTCGCAAGTGTCTGCGCTAGTGTTGCGTGCCAGGACTCCAAACAGCTGATGAGGATGAGCATCCTGATGACTGGTCACTGCACATGACAGGCAAAAGAACAGATGTGAAAGGGGAAACTGAACCAAATAGAACGCGGTCACGGGGCATTGGGCAGGCAATGAGCAAGATCAAGAGTTGAATGCTGCCAGAGAACAATAGCCCGACCAGGATTGGAATTGTTAGAGTTGTGGTTAAGGGGGGGGTGGGTAGCTCTGGAAAGAGCTCTACAATAATTGAACTATGGCCAGCTGCTTTGTCAGCGACACTTTTGACTTATGTGACAGTTGTTGGCCTCTGTTGATGGGGGCTGTTTTCAAAAGCTGAAGGATTTGTTGCTAGAACTGGAACAACTGTAGGATAACAAAGTTGTATATGGCGTTCCACTGAACAGAGCTGTGTTATCTATCGAATAGTAAGTACTATTATGAGTGTGTGTCATTACAACTCAAGTAAGTACAAGTGTTTGCTAGTTAAAGTATAGTTAATAAAGGAATAAGGTAAGTAGTCTCTTTGACTTCCTAGTTTACTATGAATGCTTTACTTCTATCCATCATACTTTTTACCTATTAACAATCAGATCTATATCTGTAAGTATCTGCCTGTATTATTCAAATACCAAATTAATTCCAATATTCTACAGTTAAATACCAGCTGCTTTGACAAATCGCTTCACGCTCCTCTGAACTTTGCGAACTGTGAACTGCGAACCCTTTGGTTAAATGGAGCGCATTAATTACACGCTGAATCGGATAAATTTATTTAAATTCATATGACAGCGTGACAGATTGGATTAGCCATTGGGAAGCCCTCGGAGTGCCAAAACAAATTGATATCCTCAACATATTTGGACAGCATAAAAGTCAATTTATATGCAAAATTTGCACAATACTTGAAATACCTGCAGCTCACATAAAGGTAAAAGTCAAAGGTCCCCAAAAATTAAGCCTCGCAAATGTGAAAGTGAAAATATTTGCACATTTCCCAATTTTCCCTTATCCAAATTTCAAATTTCACGTTTTGCATTTGTAACGTCCAGCCAAATGTTAAAAGTCACAGCTCAGTTGACTGATTGCTCGGTATTTGTTGTTGGGTTGTTTGTGTAGTGCCCAAAGGGCACTTAATGCGTATTTTGGGCGGGCTTTAAGCTCCAGTTTGGAGTCTCGCTCTCTTGTTAGTCATAAATGATTCAACACGTGGCAGCTAACGGGACCGTCCTCCATTTTGGCGTCTTCTAATTTACACGCAAAACAGTTGGTGACTTTGTGGCGTGTAATTAAAAGGAAATTGTAGCGCGTGCCGAAACGCTATAAGGATGTGGCAACTGACAGACGCCATTGGAAAGTGTGGAAAGTGTAGAAAGCGTGGAAAGTGTGGAATAGCGAAATGGTGGTGCTAGCGATGCTAAGTGCGCCCAAAATGCAGGAAGGGCCGCACAGCCGAGCACAAGACTCTTCACATGGCATCACGTACACGCCGCGTATGACTTTAGTTGAAAAGTGCTTGGCGTTTTTTCATCAACCCACTCACTTTCTCATCTACTTTAATTTCTCTCTTCTTTTTTTTGCTCCCATTTTGTTTGTTTAATTAAAACTTTTGCTCGGACTAAATCAATTGCACATAAATTCAACTGCAGTCCTTGACGTGGCGTGTGTTTTGTGTGTGAAGTGGCAACAAAGGGAGCGTGGGAGGTGGAAAATTCCCCCATGCTGGGGTAAAACTTTCAATGGATTTTAATTACGAGCCAAACAAAAAGCTACAACAGCATCGCTTAAGCTGCCAACGTTGTTGAAAGCATTGAGGCGATTCGCCAGCCACTGAATTGGGAGCTTTTAGCAAAAGTATTCAGTGGATTAAATGTGCCATGCCCACACATATTTACAAAACTGCAATGCTGTCGAATCACGAAGTTCTCAAGAATCGATTTACTTTCAGTTTCAGTTCATCTAATTGTCTAAATGTCTAGAGAAATTTCTTCTCAATCCCCGCTAAAATACCTAAATCCCCATTTAATTACTTATTTCTATCTCTACAGGCTACATCTTTAAGTAGTAACACAACTTTGCTGTCTGCACATCATTATTAAACTCAAACACATGCCACAGAGCTCAGCAATCAACCCACTGCAGCAGTTATCGGACTTAAATTGTCACTTTACGTCATAGAGAACTAGCAGTGCGGTGACAGGAGCTACCAGGAATGAGCTGAGCGAAAGCTGTTATGTCATTTTGTGGAATACTTCCGAAATGGACACAGCAGCACAGAAGCAGTGGGATGCCAAGTAAACCGCAACCGACACAACTTCTCTGTTTCTCTGCTTAAATTCCAAATAATTTAGTTGCTAAAATGGAAATTTGGTTTTGAGAAGCATGTTACAGGTTTGCAAATAGAATCATTACATTGTTGTTGAGTGCAAATTAATTAAAGCTTCGTTTTGTGAGTCTGCTACGCTGGCCACTAATCCAATCATTTCCAGCCCAACGCCCAGCTACAACATTTTTCGTCTAGTCATGTGCGTTAATTATGCTCTCCGCTGGCGTGGAGTTGTAATTGTTGTGCGTGTGTGTGTGTGTTTGCTTATTGGGTGGGTATTATGTGTGTGCTGCTGCCATTTAATTGCAAATGTTTTGCGTGTGGCCAACAAATATCAGGTAACATCAACACCATCCGAAAAGATGAAAAAATGTGAAAGTTTTTTCAGCTGCTGGCGGCGATATCAAAATAAATATAAATACAGTGAATTTGAATGAGAAAACAAAACACAAAAACCAAATCAACAAGGCAGCGAAAGAATAAAATAAATAAAAGAAGTAAAAGTAAAACAAACAACAGCCCAGAAGTATGCAATACAAAATAAGTTCTTTGTTTGATGCTAGACGGTTTAACTTGATTGCTTGAGAAAACAGTGTTTATGCGTGAGAAGTTTCAGGGAAAGCCATTAAATAAAGTAAGTGTTTATTTTATTAGAATTACTCATTTTATTCCATACATATCTATTTATATATATGTTGTGAACTCTCTACTTTCTTAAACTTGTCAAAACTTAGACGGTTTTTAAAATGATCGCACATTGTGAACCAGTTTGTTTAAATATATATTTTAATATTTAAGTTTTAATGAATATACATACATTTTAAAAATCTTTTACTTTTTGCTTACAGATTTCATCTAGAAATCCCGTTCGACAGCTTGAGTTTAAATGTTTAAAGACGAGCTCGCACTCGGTTGTATTTGCCTCTTATCATAACTTTTTCTGCGGCAGTTTAACGGCATTTTAAGAGTTTTCAGTAGGACTAAAACAATAACAACGCCAGCACAAAGATGAAGATAAAGGTAAAGACAAAGAAAAGTCGTGATGTTCTCGCGCAAAAGAGCGTGAAAGAAATGCCGAGCACCCAAATAACAAAAGCAGGCAACAGCTGCTCGACTTGAGTCGAGTCGAGTCGAGCCGACTCTTGGATTGTTGGCCGTGTGGTAAGTGGCATGTGCTGAGTCTTATTTGTTCTGTATATCATGCACCCACTACCTCTCTCTCTCTCTGCCTCTCTTTGTCTTATTCACTCTCTATATTGCTTTGTCTTTGCTTTTGCTCTTGCTTCTTTCAGCTGTCATTTCCGGTTTCATTCGCTTTGTTTTGTTCATCGTTTCTTTTTCTTTTCAGGGTTCGAAGCTTAAGCGCCGCAAATTAAGCGCAAAAAGTGAAAATGCAAAATGCCCAAAAGCGCCAGCATTCAAGATAAACAAGAAAGCCACAAGGAAAATGGCCAAACCAAGTAATTAAGTGCCATCCACTGCCATCCCTCTTTTGGCAGATATAAAACAAATATAGAAATTAAAATTTTCTTATAATTTGGAGTGCTTAGAGAAGGGTGTTATGGGTTTGTAAAGAAAGCTTGTACAATATAATAATATTTATACACTTCACTAGGAGTCATGCTGCCTACAAGGCGAGTGCAGGGTATAGCTTAGTCGTGCAATTCCAACTCGCACGTTATTGCTTGTTTTGTATAATTTTAAGTAGCAGACAAAAATGAGAAGCAGCTTGGCCAAAAGTAATTACGCTTATGCCCTCTCCCACTAGTCATTGCCGCCTGTTGCTACTTCTCTTCCTTTATCTATTTCTACTCCTATTCCTTCTGCTATTTTTACTGCTGCGACTTTTCTTCGGGCAGAGTAAAACGTGCACGGCTTTCGACCATTTCCATTAACAATAACTGTCTTGGTCGCGTGTCATGACTGAGACGCGTTTAGCACTTCGTTACCTGTGTTACCCGTGCTACCTGTAGCTACTTAGCTTCTTAGCCAGGCTAAGAGTAATGCCTGACACGACACGCATACATGTTAATTATTAAAAACTGTCGAAAGCGTGGACTTTCAGAACTTTTGGGAAACCAAACAATAATTTAGAAGCGTTTTTAATAGCGCCCTTCAGCGCAGTTTAGTCAAGTGTCCTTAACGTAACTAGTTGAAATTGTTTTCCTTATTTATGTAGCTACAAATATGCCCATTCGTCTGTTTTTGTTGGAAATATTTGTCTACTTTCTTTTATAAATAAAAATTCGATTCCCAGCAGACTCCTACACTCTGCTCCCCCGATGAATTATTAACTTGTAGATTAAAATAACCATCCATCAAGGTCGCAGCTCATTTATCTAGATGCTTTGTGTGGTACTCAGCTATTCAAACTCCCTAAGTCTTGCTCATTAGCTCCTATAATCTGTACAGAAGGAGGCTTGTATCGCATTACGCTTTTGTCTAAATTGTGCATATGTGTGCGATAAATATTTATAATCGCTCCATGTCATATAATACGCCTGTCAGCCCCCCCTAGCCACGCCCCAACGCCCCTCGCCACGGACTGACACAGTTGACTTCTGTAACGGGAATGCTAACACAAAATCAATAAAGTCGTTTTAGAGCTCATTGAATCGTTAAAGGACAAACAGTGAACCAATGACTTATAAATATACAAACTCACACACACACACACACACTGGAATTATTACGGAAGTAAATTTAGAAGCATTGGAAATTTCTGCAACTTTATTTGTTTTATTACTTATTATTATTTTTTATGGCTCATTTTATGAAAAGTCAATTAAGATTTTAATAGACTCGAAATGAGTTTTACCAAGTAATGAGCTATGAAGCTGGATTCTGATGGATTCGATTCAATTTCATGGCCTCTAATTACGTTTAATTAAAGCTATTAATTTATGTGCTAAATCTGATTAATCAATCATGCAACTGGGCCTTAAACATAGCCAGCGCCTTAAGGTTGTGTGTTTGGTAGTGTGTGTGTGGATTATATACTGGATAACTAAGTAGTTCTAAGAAATTCTACTAGCAAGTTCTTAAGTCAACCTAATGCTCGATAGAGTTAACAGCCAGCTCTGTAGCTTACAATGAAGTGCTGATAGATGGGAGGTCTAGAGCGGGGCAGGGGGGACTGGGAGCCGCAAGGACATTAGATGACAATGGAAATTGCCAGTTTGTCTGGCTGATAAACGAAATGCCTTGATGTCGCTGTCTACCACAGTTTCTTCGTGCACTGAGCGAAATGAAGTGACATAAATAAATAAATAAATAATTTTAATTAAATCAATTTTTGAATTAAACCAAATAAAATTTTTTTTATAGCAACGAAAACATTTTTAAAGTGAAATTTACAACTGATTTATTTAAAATTAAAATAAAAATATGTTCAGCTATTTTTATTAAAATATATAAATAATAAAACTTTTTACTCTTTTTCAGTGTAATTGCTAACTAAGTTGGCTTTCAGCCTTTCGTGGTCAAACTTGTAACAACTTTGTCAATTTCAGAGTCTGATAATTACCCCCTGATAGCCGTTAACTGTACTTATATCAACATACAGTGACTCTTTTATAATGAATGGGCCGAGAGAGGAGAGGGAGTAAGGAAGAGGCAGAGAGCATGTGAGAGTTACTTTTACTCAATTTGTGGATCGCAGACACGTGCACAATGTATTAACTTTACGAGTACTCGTAAACTCAGAGCCTTCAAAGTATTCCCCATATGCCAGCATGTGTCTGAGTGCGCTCTCTCTCTCTCTCTCTCTCTCTCTCTCTCTTACTTTTCATCTCTTTCTCTCTGCACTTTCTTCATATTTTCTCACTCGTCACTTACTATGCTAACTCACTTTTCGAGCAGGCAGTTTCGCATGTTGTTGCCTCGTCCTGTCGTCCTGCCTGCCGTCCTGTCTGTCAGCATCCCTGACAACATTTGCACGCACATTGTCATTGTTTATTATGCCAATTTGCCAGCCAGTAGGGGGGAGAAGGGGCTAGGGGCCTACAACAACTGGGTAACACTCGAATTGAAACATTGACAAAATTTAGCGGAAAATACCAAATCGCTTTCTTCCCTTTTGGCCGCTTTGGGCCAAATATTGGAATATTACAAAAAGTTGTTCAGTGGGCGTGGCATTTCTGATAACTGAATGTTGCAAGAAAATGCCCTCGAGCAGTTACCAAGAAAATACACACACGCACGCACACGCCCACACTCACACTCACATGTCAACACACAGATACTGGGGCACATTCACATTTCAAAATGCAAATTCGAACTGTTGTCGTATCTGAGTTGCTACTTGAATACATTTTCCGATATATATATACAATATATGTATATATACTTTTTTATGGCTGAAGCTCAGTGGGAAATGCTTTTTCAGTGATTTGGGCAAAGATTTATAGCTAGAAATCAATGCAGTGGCAGCTGGCACATTCTCTGTCTCATTGATTGTGGCTTACTACTTGGCCAAGTTGCAATCAGCAAACTGGCAGCGCAACAGTATTAAGTGGGTGTGGCAGGGAGGGCATACAAATAGAAACTGAGGCAAAAACCTCAGACAGTACAATTCAATGAAACCAAACAAAGAATCAATGTGGTTTCAGATTCAGTTGAGTTTGAGTTTCATTTTCATTTTCATTGGCGCTGCCTTCGGTAGGAGGAATCTGGACAAAGTTGTACGCTGCATAAATCAAATTTATTTTTCCATTTTGCTCAGCAGCCAAACGATAACAATGGAAAGTTGCGCGTGAGTGTATGTAAAGTAAAAGTAAAAGCTGGCAAAAGTTCACGATTGAATAAATATTGAAAGAGCAGCAGCCACAACTTTAACAACAATTCAAAAGTACCAGCAATGACAACAACTACAAGCAAATAAATAAAACTTTGCTTAAACGTATTTCATTCAAATGTAAACAGCAACAACAACAAAAACAACAGGTGCAACCAGAGTGGGACGCGCTGGAAAGTATGCTACATTCAAAGCGTTTGACAGGATATCTTAAGTGGCAGGTAAGGAAAACACGGGGCAAGTAAACCCATTGCAGATGTGTAAGTAGGTTTCGCTTTTCATACAACCATTTGCTAATTACAAACAGCTTAACTCAGTTAACCACGAATTCTGCATACTCTAAGTCATCAATTGAGAGATAAGCTCGCCGGAAAGCCTTCATTTATCTTTGAAGTATATAGACTTCTCCCTTGGTAAAAAAGACAATTTACTCTTACATCAATAAGCTAGCTGATCCGGCATATAAACTAGGTGAGAGTATTTGACATGCTGTGAGGGCGGTAGAAGAATGATGTCAGTACGTTCGATAAGATAAATGAAAGTGTTGCACAAGTGTCTGTGAGGGTCACTTCTGTCAGAGCAGCATGAGTGTGTGTGCGTGTATCCGTCGTGTGTGTGTGTTTGTACGTGTGCTAGTTGAGTGTCATTTATAATGACCCGACAAGCGGCAGCTGCAAAACTTTTCAAACTTACTATCTGTGCAGCAAATCAATGAAATATTTGGCCGAGTTAAAGGCGACCTTAGGTCGAAAGAGCTGAGAAAGAGCTGTTTAACTAATTGGCCAGCAAAGGTGAGACAGTTGAGTAGTGAGAGAGAAAAGTAATTGATGAATCGGTCCATGTTCCTTGCCAAGACCAAAACATGCAATTGCAATTAGGTAATTGTGGATGTACTCCATGGCGTATGCGCAATATGTGTGCACTTGTCATGTCCATGATGATGTAACACTAGAGAGTGCTCAGTAAATGATTGCTCATTTCGTACCCGACATCTGTAGTCTTTGAAATTGCATTTCAAATTGCTTGAAAAAAGAAATTCTTCTTCCATTTGCCAGTATTTAACTCAACTTAACGTTTACGCATCATTTTGCTTTTCTCGTTGCAGGAAATACGTCATCTGCAGTTAACTCCGAGCTGGCGACACTTGAGGATTTGTTTACGTTGCTTGATTGCAATTGAAAACGTCTGTAAACGATGTCACGCCATATCATATCCCCTCTCCTTCTCTTTATTTTTCCCTGTGTCTCTCTGGAGATTTTTAATCAGATTTACGCTCAGCCCCAGACGATTGACAAACGTTGTCTGATAGCATTTATTGAAATTGAATTGAAGTTTGCTCTGTATTGATAATATTTGCATCAAGCTCAATAAATATTTTAAATAAATTATAGACTGCATCGATATTTATTCTTTAAATGGATTTCCTGATTTTTCAATCCATTTTTTAAGGCCTTTTAACTCCATACTGTATGCCATTTCCACTCTCAACTATATCGACGTTTAAGTGAACTATTCGCCGATGGCACAAGTTCAATGAGCCGTACAAGAGTCTTGGCCATTTCAATGGCAAAACTTTTTAGACCCCGTACTCTAAAAAAGAGTAGAGGGTCACTTAGTCGCAGCGCGTTGAATTGACAATTTAAAATGGCTAAACTAGCCACAAATTATCGTTGTCGGCCCACGCATATAATTTTCATACGCCGCCCGAAATTATGCTATAAAAGTGCTCCCGCACTCTACTTCCAGTAATTGAATTTAAATTAAGTATTGCCTGCTGCATATTTAAAGTGTAGCATACTTTTAGGGCTTGTATTTAAATTACAGGCTGTTGCTTGCTGCTGATTCTGATCGCCTGGTGTTTCACCCAAAGAAATCTTCGATTTTTGCCTTTCGCAGATCCATCCGTCTGTCTGTCCATCCATCTGTCTGTCAGTCTGTCCGTCCATCTGTCCATATGACCACCTGGATCTTTTAAATCTGAGCTGAAATACCAGGCTAACAGAAATAGTCAGCAGGTTCCCACCAAACATTTGCGATCATATTCAAGTCTTTTATGAGTCCTATTTCTGATTAAAGTAGTCATAAATGAGCCCATTTTCTGATCATAAATGATCCATCCGTCGGGAGAAAAAAATACCCTAGCCGCGACTCTTCTTTGTGAGTCGCTTATGACCCTTTTTTTATAATCAGTTTCGAGTCATATTCGAGTCATATATTTATTGTCATATGCTACAGAAGAATATTACTGCAAAGCAGAAGCACTTCAATCCCCTGAACGATCTACTGGCGATTGCTTTGCGTTTTGTTGCTGTGCTTTAAGTAAATCATATGAGATATAATTTTTTCATAGCCACGGGGACTCCAAAACGACACGCCAGATATCAGAATCTGCTTGCTGCAGAAAACAGAAAGATCAGCAGGTCGCAAAGCAACAATTATTTGGATTGTAAATTCTGTTGTATCTTACTGTGGATTTCTAATCGCTTGAGAATTCAACTGGGAATTTGCATATTCCAGCTGTAATACCAAGCGAACAGAACTTTAAGTAGATCTCGAATTTAAAATTTAAACTAAACAAACTGATTGATCCGGATCGGACGACTATAGCCTATAGCTCTCATAGGACAAATTGGTTGAAAAGTGCTCATATGTGTGGAAAATTTCACACTAGAAGGAGTACGGGGTCTTTGACAGTCTGTAGCCTTTCTCACTTGTTCTGTAATGTTCAACTTTAAGCCAACTTCTGTTAAGGTCAATCATCTAGTGTAACGATATTTTTCTTTTTTTCTTCTTTTTACCATTTTATGACTTGGCTTAGCTCCAATCACAATATCGATTGTCGCTTGTGTCAAGTCCATTCAACCAGCTGGCAATTCAGTCGCGCCCTTTTACACTTTGCTGACTTTAAGTGCCCCTCCCTCCGCCCCTATTTCGACCAGCTCTAGAAGAAACTGGTGTCTCGGCAAAGACTCAGCGTAATTGTATGGGCCACGGCTATAATTATGTGTTAAAATTATTGCTGGACAGCTAAATTGGCAGGCAATCAAGACTACCAAGAAGGGAGCAGTCTTTTGCATATAAATTGTACGCTCTGCTGTCAACTTAACTGCCAAGGCATATAAATACACATTTGTTTTTAACGCACGCACGCTCGCACACACGCACACACTCACATAAGACACAGCAGTCTGTCGGCATATGACAGACTTAGCCTTTATCTGGCAATTTCAGGCAGTTGATTTGAATTTACGATTGTCGCGCATCAGCGCAAAGAACTGTAGTCGACTTCTAGGCGCAACAGCTGTAAAAGCAGTCAAGTACGTGTGGGCTTGAGTGTGTCAGTGTGTGAGTGTGTGCTTTTGCTTGCTGTGTATATTGATTACAGCACATAATTACGCATGCTGCGCAGGCGAGAAATAAAATATTACATAGAAGAACGCCAACTCCAACACATTCAGGCATTAAAAGGAGCTGATTAATCGTCAACGATTTCCCCGCTAATGGCAAAAAGCGAAGGCGGCAAAGGAATAACAAAAAGCAGCAAAAGCACCAGTAATGATTGCCGCATTCTCATCACATAACATTTTTATGCATATACTCAGTGCCTCGATTCAATTTTAATAATTCAAAGCAGTAAATATTGCATTGCCAACGAGTTTTCTTGACTGCTTTGTTGTACGCTGTAGATTGTGCAGAGCTTAAAAGGGTATATAGGGTTGAATGAGAAATACTTCTCTAACACTTACATATTTTTGTATACCCAAATAATACTTAGAGCAATTAATATAGTTACTAGGGTATTTAAAGATCGGCTTTAGTTCACCTTCATGTTGACTGTTTTTTTCCGCCAGTTTTATGCTAATTTCCTTGCACAGTTTGTTTCTATCCTGGCTGGGCGCCTTTCGACTGCCTGGCAAATCCTTAATGGTTAATTTATATGCGCTTGCTTATTGAAAACATTGCTCCAGGCCTCCTCTATCTCTGCCGTTTTAAAGAAAATAGGTGCTAGGAGTTGTGGGGGGACATAAGAAATCTGTAATTTTCATTTAGCAGTGCGCATTTTTAATTACCATCCACAGTGTGACGGCCTCTGTGGCCTTTTACAGGTGGTAATGCCACCCACACGGAAACCCACGTCAACAGACACTCTGATGACTGTCTGTCTGTCTGACTCTCAGTTCGACTGTCAGCTGTACCTTAAGTTGTCAAAGTTCAGCCGAATCTGAGCCGCATTTGCTGTAGAGTGGAAAATGGCAAACTTTCACTGAGGTCAGCACAAAACATGAGCACACAACACCCAAACTGTCTATGGCTAAAAGTAATTAACAAATGTGGCACACAAAAAGTGGCAGCTTCTCTTATTCGGCACAAACTTGCTACCCGCTCACACCCAGTACCCCTTTCCACAGCGTTGCCTTGACTACACCAGAGTTTTTAGGCCCACGGTGCGTATAATTAATGTGGGCATTTAAATGTCAGCGTCTCTCGTTAAAAGATTTGATGCTTTTGGCACTACGCCTACGTATACACACATGTATGGCTTTACGTCTAGGTGCTAAGCTTGTGCACCTTGGTCTCTACCAAATTACAAATCGCATTTCCACCAATTTAACAGAATTTCAAGTCGAAATTTCGACATGAAAACATTTCAATTAAATTTGCTAGATTTTCCCCTTGACAAATGTTTATATGTCTATACGTTTATTGTATTTATTGTGAATATATATAAATGTTGACAGCCGTGATTCATCATTATGCCAGACATCACTTGTGGACTTTTGGACAGCTGCCAAAGGCAATCAGCAGCATCTGTTTAACGTATAAAGGTTTCTGTACCGTCATGCATCTGGTAATATTTTACAATTTTTACCGTTTTTCTTGCGTGTTTCCTTTGTACAAACACAAACATACCTTACATACTTTATATTGATTTTGCTGCTTTCTCTTGAAGCGAAAGTAACTCACTAAAAATTCGCTTTATGCTGGTAAATTCCCTGAACCTGCCACTTGCTCAGTTCGTTTCCTTTATTAATGTCGAAATTATGTGAGGCATTTACCGAAACTGCTCCTGCTGCTGCTGTGGTGATGGCAGGGAAGTGAGCGAAACGGAACAGTTGCCCCACAATCACATGATCCATATCGACAACGACATGGACCTGGACATGCTGCCAGCGGCTTTTAGTTGTGGGTTCTTTTCTTGACCTGTCACACACACAAGCACATACACCCGCACACTCCAATCAAGTGCGGCCTCCTTAAATGCTGACTATCCCCCTGTTGCTGGTTATGATTTTCGTTTATTGATTTCATCTTGAACACACCGTGCCACGCCTTGTATGAGCTCGAGCTCGAGCTCTCGATGCTCTACTTTTACCACTACTCAAAGCGGAAGCACTTAAATTCCTGTGGTGCTGCCGTTCCCCACATTTGTTGTTGTTCTTGAAGGCATCGATGGTGGCAAAGCGACATCCTGTCCTGCAGTTTGCTCCCAAGGCATCAAAAAATCACAACAGCAAAATGCGCTCATTGTCAGCACCATCACAGAAGTGGCCGCAAAAACAACAACAACAAAAACAGCCAAAAGAATAACAACAACAAGCAGTAACAGAAACAAAAACAAAAACAACTGCAGATCCTTTTAACCACACGCGGCGCTTCAAAAAAACCGAGTAAGAGCACGTGCTGCGATAAAGTGTCCACTGCCAATCGCATTTGGTGGCATTTCTTTGACGTTGTTGTTGCAGTTGGCTCTCACCAAAAAAGGGGAAATTTAACGTCACGTTGAGTTGCCCGTTTGCCGTGTTGGCAGCTGTGGTTTGCTGTTCATAATTCGTGGCACACCCTGTAATAATAATTGTAACTTTGTGGGGTATTTCGACTTAAGCAAAAATGCTTCTAGAATATTGAGCTTCAGTCTTTTTAGTATAATCAAAAAAATATTAAAACTTGCAGAAAACTTAAACATAAGTCTACATTTAATAAAAGCTCATTTTATACAGAAGTATTCCCACGATTATTTTATAGTTGTAGGTAAACAAATTAAGGAGCACTCAAAGTTTTATTTTAAAAACTACTTAAGTTGTAGAAAAATCTAAGATATTAGTTGATACATAGATTAGATATATAATTTACCACTTAAAATTATGTACTATAAATAATTGAATTGAATAACAGTATGTATTTAATTGAATTAAATATTTAAATTATAGAGATTATTCAGTACAGTATATAAATTGATCTAAATTACATTTTATTAAAATTAAGGAGACTTACTTACAATTAAATTAAAATTTGCCTATGAACAGTCTATGCTAAGGACAAAAGCATACCCTTTTAAAGACCCTATTTCTTTCGCCGCCATAACCCATATTTTACAGGATATACTCCCATCGCCTACTCCCTGTTTGTGCCAGTTTCTCGCATGTTTTTCCTTTGCGATCTCGCATGTTTTCTGCTTCCTTTCGCTTGTCGTTTAGCCTTGAAGCGTTTCAATGTTTCTTTGGTTTCTGCGCCTCACATGCACATGCACAGAAGAAGTTAACGTTCACGTTCACGTTAACGTTAACATGTTTTGCTTACTAACATGCCATTGCCTTGTTCGCTTAGTTTGCCCCACAGCCACAGTACACACACACACACACACACACACACCCTAACATACTTAGAGTAAAAGAGACATACAGCACTGTGTAGGGAACTGACTAAACTTGGCTGATTTGTTTGCTTTTGTGCCTTGTTGTCGCCCCTGGAACGTCTGCTGCTTTTAGTCATGTTGGTGGTACGATCCTTCAGGAGCATGAAATAGTCATTGCCATTGCCTGCCCCATTTTCATTTAATATTTTAGAGCTGAACTGTTGCTTTTGTGTCTGTGTCTGTTGCTGTTTCCGTTTTCTGTCTCCTTTCTTTGCGTTTTTCCTCGCTAAACGCTGTACACACACAGTTTCTCTTTCTTTACTCATTTCCGTTTCCGTTTCTGCATCTGCTGTTTCATCTTCCTACTGTTGTTGTTGTTGTTGTTCCGCTTGTTTATGGCTGACAAACATCGTCTTGTGCCTTTTGCAGAATTGCCCGCTGACTTTTTGGCTACAACTCATTAAATATTTACCCGCCCTCGCGGTTGAGTGGGAGTGCCATTTCGCTCGCTATAATTTATTGAAAATTATGAGCAGACAGAAAACTGTTTCTCGCCCAAAGCCGATTAAAATAGTTGTGCAATTAACGTTGACTACTTTTGCGGTGTCTCCCGGACAAACTTTTCGACCAACAACTGCTGACAGAATCAATATTTAAGTTGATTAAAGTCTTTCTGTAAGCCGTGTTAATTTCCAACTTAAGTTTTCCTTACTTATCAATCTGTGGAATGCATTCATCATAAATGCGTGAGCATGTTATAAAGCCAGCTCAGTTAAGAGATAAGTATTATCATTTTCGGTTTATTCTTGCGTAACCATAAACATTTGCAGGTCCAAAAGTTTTCAGCTTTTTTTTTGGTATACACTTTTTGAGTCCAAGTTTGCTTCGCTGCACGTTTTCTATACTTCAATTGTTGCTCTTTTACTGTCAGGGACACCCACACACACACACACACACACACACACACATATAAGCCTCAAAAAACTTTTCTATTGCCGAAAAATGAAAAGTTTTTTGCTGTGAAAAGCCTTGCTGCCGGCATTGACGTGGCTGCTGCTGTTGCTGCCGTTTTTCCTTTTCAATTGAGCGATTTTTGCTTATAATGAAGAACGAAAGCAACAGAAAAGTTGAGAGCGTTTGTCTTTTATATACAATATTTCTAGGCCGCGTACTCTAAAAGAGTGTGGAGGGGTCTGTTAAGTTTGTCAGAAGCGAAGTGTGCGTTAAAGGCAAAAAGAGGCGTATACTTGATCAGAAGCAACAGCCCAGACGATAAAGCAATGTACGGATCCTGGATACCTGGATCTTCTAAGCTACAAGCGCTAGAGTCTCAAAATTTGGATTGAAAGTCCGTTCAGGCACTAGAAGGAGTACGCGGCCTTTTACAGTCGCCTCTCCCGACTGTAGCCTTTCTTGTTTTTTATTTTTTAATATTATTTTGATCGCCTGCAGCTGATGCAGTTGCTTCAGAGAAAGTCTGACCATGACGCCGACAACGGCGACAAGGATGCTGATGATGATGATAGCTCTGGGAGTGTTGATGGATATATCTGCTGGCTGGCTGCATATTCAATTTCCAGTCTCTATCTTGGTTTTATTTTCATTCAGCACTCAACACTCAGCCGTCTTCATAGCTCCGAGTTTAGTTTGCATTTGAGAATTTGCTTGTTGGCACCGATTGTTGTTGATCAACTTGCAAATTGAGTAAATGCCGATTAGGTTTCACTCAACTCAACAGTTCGTTAACTTTTCAAATGCAAAACAATCAACTCTGCCTGGGAGCAAGTTTATGAAAGCTGCAGCTTAACTTATCGACTTTAATTGTTCAACAGCAACTGATTCAATTAAGCAGTTGTTTGTAGAAAACAAAAGATTTAATTGTGGTATTCTTTCGGTTGAAGATGAAAATAAAATAAAATTGTGAAAAGGATTTGTCTGTTAGTCCGTTTGTGTTATCGCTTTTGAACCCATTTAATTTAATTCTTTTTCAATCGTGATTTTCGTGATAAACGAAAAGAAAAGAGGAATACCTATAAATGTTCGATTTTAACGAGTATTGCTCTTCAATAATAGTAGCATAAGCATATTGCATTATACCTTAATTCGTTTCTCATTCTTCTTCACTTTCCTTTTGCATTTACACATTACGTTTAGTATACGCACCGTTGGTCAGGGGACTGTTTATTCGTTTATCGCCTGATTCGTTTTGTATTTGCTTTAGCGCTCTTTTCATCTTGCTCACCTTTGAGCGACGTTTTCCTTTACAATTAAGGAGCACAAATTAAGCGATTTTCCGTTTTTGCTTTACTTGTAGGAAGACGCCTCCACTGCCATCAATCCGATTATTTTCTCTCTTCCTTTTCTGTTCTTTTCTTTTCTTTGGTTTCCCTTCTTTTTCATCTTTGTTTGTATTTGTTGTTTTGTTTTGCTGTTGTTGTTGTTTGCTTTTCACTTGACCTTTTTGCCACTTTTACTTTTACTTTGCCTTTGATTATGCTCTACATTATTTACACGCAACATTAACAACAGCAACAAAGCGCGTAGCAGCGCCATCTGTTTGTCAGTCTGAAATTCCAAATATGCCATATAAGTATTGTCGTATAAATATGCCTGCCACTCGCTGAATTTCGTATACGACATGAATTTTTAATCAAAGTGACGAAATGATGAACACAAATACACCACACTACACCTACAACACACCTGACAGAATCGTGACTGAAGGCAACTGATGTGGAAAGTCTGTTGGATTTCTGCAGCGAGCAGCACGAGTAAAAGATTGCTTAAATATTTAAAGAAATTCAAGTTTTATTTAAGCAGAAAAGAGAGTAGTTTCTTTCTAGAGATAAATTCCTGTTTCCACACTTTTTCCTTTTCAAAACTCCTATAGCTACCCTCGCTTATTAATATAGTTGTCTATTTCTTTGCTCAATCTGTCAATTCTTCACTCTTTCGAGCTCATTCTCGTTGCTATGCACGTAACAATGAATTGCTCTTTGCTTGCTCCTGCTCCACTCCTAACCCTTCAGCCTTCCGACATGTCTTACCTCCATGCTTTATTCCCTGCTTAAGAATTCTTTTTCTCTAGGATTCTTTATGCCAGCTGTTCTCTACTGGGAATTTCTGTTGTCGCGAAGCTGAAAAAAAATACATAAGTACATGAAAAAAATGTCTTTCGAGTCGGCATTTTATCAAACGCAAATTGGCAGCTTGGTTTCTTTAAATTAAGTGCTGGGGGACGTTATTGAGCCACGGTCTCTAGTGCACTTTGGGGACTAATTAAAGGACGACCGCAGTGGAGCTCTTAATATTGCAATAATGCGAATATGTAAAATTCATTTTCAATACACAATTTATGCATGGAAAATTTTGTTAAATTTATTAGGAGCTGGCGTTATGTGGCCACATAAACGCCTGCCAGCTACAAACAGCAGCCATAAGCTAATGTGGCAATAAACGCCAACAATTTGGCACTTACGTTAACGCCAAAAGGTGGGCCAACACGAGCAGCTGGCCGAAAAACGCTCATGGCCAAACAAATTTATGTGCATTTTTATTAAATGCTCATTGGGCTAAAACTCACTTGCCTGCCAGCTAACAAACTGTTCGACATTCTTTCAGCTGCGCTACCAATTTTATTTTCTTCTTGATTTCTTTACTTTTCTCTCTGATCCTTAAACGCACACGTAGTGCCATAAACATGGCCACAGCGAGAACCCTATCGCCTTGCTGTGTTTTGTGCTGAAGGTCGATGGCTACAAGCTACCAACCGGGCTACGCTTTTGGCTCAAACCTTGCTCCAAAATAGCCCTTTCAATCGCCTGATTAAGCACCCATATATATGCACACACTCACACACACACACGCACGGTCAACCAGTTGCACAAATTGAAAATAAATGAAAATTTTATGCACGACTATAAAATATCCTCACTTATATTTTATAGTGCACCAACACCATATTTTTAATGCTTTAGATGCATATACAAGTCCATTTGGACCAATCTCAAGTATTTTCTGCGCATTTATTATTTTTAGCCATTATTATTTTTATTTAACATGCTAGACTGCATTAATGACGTCACCTTCTCTCCCTCTACTTGTCCTTTCAACAGCAGTCATATAAAGTACATATTTTAGTCATCAAACCCAGTGCTTGCATAATATACCGCTAAAATCTGTCTGGGCTACAAAATAAATAAAAAACACGCATACGCCGCGTGCGACGCTCAAGCAATCAATTGAAATAAAAGTGAGCCAAATAGCTCAGGACATTGCTTTGATGCAAGCGTCGCACACTGCGTCGTTAGATAACACACACACACTCCAACACACACACACACACACTCCTACAGTGCGCTTTAAAAGTGCGCTGAAGCGTAACGAGCGCAACGACCGAGCAACTTAGTCGAGTTACTTTGTCTATTCTATTGACGCTTTTCATACAACGCGAATTCTGCTTTTATTTCCCTTTCCATTTTCTTGCTGTTGCCTGTGATTTTGTTATTTTTATTGCAGTTTATAACTTTATGACTGAGCGAGCCATAAATTCGTTTATAGCCACGAATGAGTTTCTTTTCTTCAGTACAGTTTCTCTCCTATATATATTAATTAAACACACGATGTCGCTGACCAATTTTGCAGTATATACTGTACAGATAACAATAAAACTGTTGCCATGCATTAACTTGGCCAACAAAGCGCAGTACAAAATCGTGCGGAAATTTTTAACAGAGCAGAGCACATGTCTAGTTACCTCTATGCCAAATGTATATCACAGTTTGTCTGTGTGTGTGTAGTTTGCTATGGGACTGGCACTGAGTGTGGTCTGGGACTACCTGTAGCATAACACACATAACACATACATATAAAGTAAAGTCTGCATAATTATTTCATGCGCACTGTTTGACTTGGGATTGGGAATAAGGCAAGCGCACAGTGGGCAGAAAAAGCGAGTGAAAAGGTGGGCAAGGAGGGTTATCACTCAGCCCCCCACTCACGGTATAGTGTACTAACGGTTTGTGCAGGTGTGCGTAAAGAGTTGCCAGTGACGTGCCACTAGTAAAGGTAGCAGATTTTATCACCCTCTTGCAGTCATTTAACTACGCCACTGTGCACACGCACTACCCAAATATTGTGTGTGAGCAGGTGTGTGTGCAGCTGTGTGTGCACCTGTGTTTTTACGAGTCGCCCGAGTGTCTGAATTGATGACTCGTGCGTTCTTTAAAAAGTTCATCTACATACATCAAAACTTTAGCAATGCTTTAACAGCAACTATTATTTCTTCTACTTTATTTACGTTGCTACTTTCCTGTACACTCGGAAGTCCCCGCTCCTGCCCTACACGGGGACTACCTGCAGCCTCCATTTCGAGTCCACAAATCCGTAATCAAATGAAATATCCAAGAATAACAAGCGAAGCAGAACGAAGCACGAAAATAAAAACAAATATGATACAAATAATTCCACTGAAATCTGAAATCTTCTCAGTATTTGCATAATTTTTGTCGACATGCGTCCACGTGTCAAACTTCCGCCAAGTTCCCCAATAAAATACATATAAAAGACATGTATACAACACAACAACAAGCACACAAAATGAAATTTCAAATATTCTTTTCAACAATACGTCAGAAAATAGTATGTTATAGTATATGTTTTAAATTTTTAGACCCCGTACTCTAAAAAAGAGTAGAGGGGTCTATTAGGTTTGTCAGAAGCGAAATGTGCGTAACAGGCAGAAGGAGGCGTGGCCGACCCCATAAAGTATATATATTCTTGATCAGCATCAACAGCCGAGTCGATATAGCAATGTCCGTCTGTCCGTCTGTCTGTCTGTCCGTCTGTCCGTCCGTCCGTATGAACACCTGGATCTTTTAAACTACAAAAGCTAGAGCCACCAAATTTATAATGAAAGTCCGTTATTATCTTACGCAGGTTAAGTTTATTTCAAATTTTTGCCACGCCCCTCACCGCCCCCGCAATGAGCAAAAAACCAGACACACCTCGAAAAGAAATGTAGTTTTAGGCCAATGACTCAGTAACTATGGCACTTAGGAACACCATTTCTGGTTGCTAGAGTTGCTAGAGACAGCCTTAATGCAATGCCATTCAAAATTTTGGCCTGCCACGCCCCCTTTTCTCATAAAAGCTAAAAAACTTTCAAAATTTCAAGCTCAAAATTTGCAGGATTTAGGGCATTTAGTCAAATAGTACAGTGTTTATAATTAATTATTCGAAGAGAGGAATATCATATCAAACTATATTCCAAGCCGCGTTAAAATCCGTCAATTAACAAAAAAGTTATTAGGTTAGAAAGTTTATGTAATTTAGCTGCAATTTCGCCACCTGTGTGACGTCAGCGCTGCTCGCAGACGCTGCGCCGCTGCTCGCAGACGCTGCGTCGCTGCGACGCCGCCGTGCCGACCAGTGCTAGGCACGCATACATACATATGTGCATACACATAATTTCAAACGAGTGTGTACTTGTATGTATAATATGTAAATGCGAATAAGCGGAACATGCTTGAAAATAGCGCGTGGTGCGAATGGTAGAGTTACGGCGCGATGTGAAATCGTAGCCTGAGGGTCGTGGGTTCGAATGCTGGCAATGAGAATTGCTAATTTAATTTTTTTTTAAATATCAATTTAAAATATACATATAAATTTTAATTTTTAAATTTCGTTATAAAATTTTAATTCAAATTAAATACAAATGCGCATTATCATGGGAGTACGGGGTCTTTTACAGTCGGCTCGATCGACTGTAGCCTTTCCTACTTGTTTTATCAATAATTTGAGCTAAGGAGGGGATAATGAATAAAATTTTTTGTTATTCGTTTTATATGTTGTTAGTAGATTTTTGTTACAAATTTGGAATCGATTAATGCATTTTTGTGGGATTTATAGCCACTCAAAGTCACATGTGCTCGCCACTGTATATACTGATATTTTATGACCAAGCCATGATTGCTCATAAATTTATGCTCGCCTTCAAATTTGAAAGTCTCTGTTGAAAAATCTATTCCCAAAGCAATCTATAAGTCTGACAAAAAAGGGGAGTAAGTATTTTTTGTAGCTCTTGTTGTTGTTGTTGGTGTAATAAATAAAACTGCGCAAATTTGCATATTTGTTTGACGTTACTGTGAAATGCAAATCACTTAGGAGCATTGATGGCCGCTAAAGTCTTTTAGAGTTTCGGCGCTGCTTTTGGCATAAAACTTATTGTCGAGCACTCACCGAATTTCACACGGCAACTGTCAGTGAGTGTGCTGTGTGGCAGTGAAATGGCAGCAGCTGCAGCTGCAACTGGGCCAACAACAGAAAGTGGCAACAAACGCAAACAAGGGCAAACACGGCAACAGTTTGTTTTGTGAAAGTGTTGAAAGCGCTCAGTGCATGCCCGAGGGAGCATTGAGAGGCATACATACAGTACTAGTAATGGGCGTGGCAGCTTAAATATTTAGTCAGCACTTAAATGGGCTGATTACAAAGGCCCAGAAGAACTAAGTAAGTAACTCGATGGAAATTAACTCCGTAGGATCAAGAAATCATTGTCGAACTGAGTTTGGCTAATTTTGGGCAAATATTTTGTGGCTTTTATGGGTCTAAATAGCCCAGTAAAAAGACAGTTGGGGCATTGAGGGGTGAAAGAGAGGGAGAGATACGCTTGTCACTGTCCAATCCATAAAGAGGAAGAGGCACATTGTGCCACAAAAAGACAAGCAGTCTGCCACCGGCAGAGAGAACTCCAGCCGGGTCCGGGTGCTCATGCGGAAACGGAAGTGACAGTGTATGAAAAAGATGGACGGACAGCAGCAAGCAGCAGACGGGGAGACAAATGGCAGGCATGGGGCGGTAGGGGGGAGTGGGGACAGCTGAAAATGACATTGCGATGCGGGGACATGAATATAAAACGCACTTGGTAAAACCGTAACAATTTTTATCGCTATCGTTATCGCTGTCCCTGACAAACGAACTGTCAAAACCATATGCATAAATATCTAAATAACGATATGTTTATATATGGGTGTGTGTATATGGGTGTGTGTGTGCAAGTGTAAGTGTGTGTGCGGAAAGTTAAGCAGAGCTGTTTTATGGAAATTAGTAGCAGTTTTTGGGGGAGGAAACTTTTAGCCAGAGAAGAAGGTTAAAGCAAAGGTTTTGAGGCTTTTTATACATTTTAAAATAGAAATTTTAATGTGAGCTAAAATAAAAGTAAGCTGGGAGCTTTACACTTAGTCTAGTCTTAGTTAAATAAAGCATAAATAAATAAAAGCGATACTCGAGCTAAAAGTTGTGCAAATTTGAGATACTAGAATTAAGTGTTTTCTATGAAATTTAACAGTAAATTACGAATTAATTTTTAAATAATAAATTCTGAATTCTGCTCAAATTAAACACTTTAAAGCTTCACTATGGACAACAGGGTATTCCAGCTGCTTTAAAAAATAATAAAATAAAGTTTATAAACAATTTTTTCACTTCCAATACATGACTTTCAATAACTCTGGACTTCCTACCCCAGCTTGTGGTTTGTTTCTCACTCGGTTAGATGCTGAGCATCTTTGGGTGCTGATTTATGCCTGCTGTACAGTTTAGACTAATTACCCAACTCGATTGAAGCATTTATCTGGCAAGGTCAAGGACACATGTAACTGACTAGTAGCGAAAAGCTTAAGGATTTGAGATTTGTCTAGATTTGCACATACCGAGGTTGTGTTCCATGTATTTTATTACGCAAAAAGCTTCCAATTGCCACAGCTTTGGGTTTTATTTCGCCAGCAAAATCTACAACTCGACAGCCATCTATTGCCATCTGCGATGCTATTATTTATATTGTGTTAAGCACTTTAGTACATCCTAATGTCTCCTGCCGTCTCTACTACTACCGCTGCTAGTTTTGCCACTGCTCTTTATGCGCGTAAGTCAAAGGCATGCCGGAGGTAGTGGTGGAGATAGAGATGGCGATGGTGAAAGAGATGGCAAGCGAAATAGACAAAGACACCCTTGGCTTTGCTGCAGTCACATGTTGGGGTACAGTTGGCTCTTTCTCTCTCCCACTCGCTCTCTTTTGTGTGCATGTGGCTGTAGCAAATGTGGCAACGAGGACAATACTCAGCCAAAGACATTGAACACGCTGGCAACGTTTCTAAGAGCCACGAAAAGTGCACATAAAACTGCAAATTGCCGCTAATAGAGTGCAAATAGCTTTAAAATCGGGTGGTATAGAAAGGAATAATATAAAAAGTTATGCGAAACTTTAATACACTAACCGACAGCTCCTAAAAATTGATTGGTTGTTAAATATTCTTACACTAGTCTTATGAAATTTGGAACTATCATATTTAAGAGCACAAAACTCACCTGCAAGCCAATATGCCTTGACTCCTACCTCTACCAGCTAAATGGCTGTCAAATGCTTTCCCAGAAATATGTAATGTCCACCTTTATAGCTTTGTGCAATCTTCAACAGCTTCAGCTGTGTGTTTTTCCATTTCTTTGCTGCTGTAGCCTGACCTTCAGCAAAGGAATCGCTAATATATTGACCGAGGAATTTTGTATTAAAATGTCTATAAGAGACGAGCCAAGAAATATTTGGTCTGCCAAAAACTATTTGCGAGCCCCAGAAACTGCCAGGGTCCACGGAACCACGCAGCTGCCATAGTTTTCATGTGAACCCACAATAAAGCAAAGGAATTTTCCCTCAACGTGTGTGTGAGTGTTTTGTATGTGTGTGTAAGGGCCGAGAAAACAATTTTCGAAGAATTTTACAGCTGAGCGCGCAACGAGTTTGTTGCAGGGAGGGAGGGAATGGTCGGCTTGATTGTTTGAGTGGCTAAAATAACAACTAAAGTGCGAAATAAATTTAATTTATTCGTTAGAGTCTTAACTAATTTAACTGGCATATGATGTATGAAGACAGCAACAAGTTAAATCCACAGCCGCCTGCTGTGCTTATAGTTGTGATAGGATTTGACAAGTGCTGTCAAACTGTGGACAGCTAGTTCATCATTCAACAGCTAGGTCAGTCAATTAGCCAGGTGACAACGCGTCGTATGCGTAACGTAAGTCATGGTAACAGTTTGGCTTAAGTACTCAAGGCATGTGGTGAGTTCAATTCCCCTGATAAATCTCTGGCATGCAAACTTCCCCTTTGAAGGTTAAAGTTCAGCGCCTGCTGCAGGGGCAGAAGAACCAGCTTTCACCTGACCAAGAACCAGGGTGGCGATACGACTGGGTGACTCTATCCAGAGACTGAGAGTCGGTCGAGAGTGCGGGTTTGTTTTCATTTACTATCTGGGACTTGAAAGGTTGGCAGGCCCAGAGAGATGCGAGAAGAGAGAGTAAAAGCTTGGAGTTGCGCTCTTTCCTAAGGCTCTGTTAACAGAAAGCTCTAAGCGAAGCATTCTTACTGTGCTACGCAACTTTAAAGCATAGCGCAGCAGCCCTGACTAAAAGCTTTTCCTACAAGCTCTCAAGTGCAATTTATTTCAAAGCTTTGCGTAGTTCACAATAGTTTGTTCCACTTAAATAAGGGTTATAAACTCGGGATTCATAAAAGAGAAGCCAATGAAATCATTTTGATCCAAGTTCATCATGAAAAGCTTATCCGTTGGTGTTAAATCCGTTTTCTCTTTCGTAAAAGCATCGTCGAAGTTGCTAATGTCCTTGCGATGTTTCTGAAAACGAAACCAAAATTAAAAATTTCTAAATTTCGCTGTTAAGACTTACAATCTTGGGCACAATTGGCGGCTCCATTTCGCCAGCTTCGGCCTTATCCCAATCAATGAGACGGAAGAAAGGATGTGTAGTGATTTCCTGCTTGGCATAGCGGCCAGCCCCCAAACGATTGTTGGGCTTCTTAGCCAGAAACTAAAAGAAAAACTTAAATATATATTTAATTTATTTTTAAATAAATACTTACGCTGGTAATAATATCCATGGCTTCCTGCGTAAAGTGCTTGGGAAAGATGGCTTTCTTCTCCTTGATATTGCGGAAAATAGTGCTCTCATCATCGCCCTCAAAAGGCGCCTGTCCCGCCATCAGCTCGTAGAGCAGCACGCCATAGGACCACCAATCCGCCGAGGTGGAATAAGGATCAAAACTAACCACCTGAATAAAAATCGGTTCAAGTTTACATAGGAACTTATTTAAACAGGTTAGAAACTCACCTCTGGTGCCATGTAATTAGGCGTGCCGCAGAAGGTGCGTGTGGTGTGTCGCTCATCCACGCCCTCTTTGCTCAGCCCAAAGTCCACCAGCTTCACATGGCCCTCGCCATCCAGCAAAACATTGTCCAGCTTCAGATCACGATAGATTATATCCCGCTCATGCAAAAAGAACAAAGCAATGGCAATTTCCACCGCATAGAAACTAAATTTAAAATAGTTAAACTCGTCAGAGGATTCAGTCAGAGGAGGACAAAGGACTCACGTGGCCACCGACTCCTTGAAGCGTCCATATTGCTGCATGTGATACATGAGGTCACCACCCTTGCAGTATTCCATAACAAAGAACAGACGGTCCATGGTCTGGAAACAGGAGTGCATGGCCACCAGGAAAGGAGGACGTCCAGAAAGAGCCAGTATACTCTTCTCATTCATGGGCAGCTCCATGTCATCGGTTTGTATGATGACATCCTTGCGCAGCACTTTAACCGCATAGAGCTCGTCGGTGCCACGACGCTCGGCCAGCAGCACTTTACCAAAGGATCCCTTGCCAATGACCTTAACAAAGTTGAAATCCGCAGCGCGAATCATGTCGCGTTTGCTCATGTTGTGTGGCATGTTCTTGTTGTCCATGCGACGCTTCTCGTTGGGTCGGCGCTCGTGCTAAGAAACAAATAAAAAACAATAAATATTTAATATTAAAGTTATACGTAACTCTAACCTACCTGCACCTCATCGCGCAGTCGCGCCATGTCATTTATGACATCCACACAGGGTATGTTGTAGTGCTCGCCCTCCACTTGGGACAAAAACTTGTACCAACCATCGATGGGTTCCTTCTGCAGCTCCTCGAGACTGAAAGAGAACGAGCCCATGAAATCATTGCGGGAGGTACGATCCCAGTCCCAGATCTCAATCAGCAGACGTTTGTCCCGATCCTGTGGCTGCAAGTCACTGAAAGGATAATGGGTTCAATCGGATTCATATGGGGAAAAATACATTAAACACCTACAAAGTAAAGGTCTCATTGAAAACCGGATTGAGGTTCTTCTGTATGGTCTTGGTCTTCTTCTTGGTGCGACCAGAGCGATCGGGATGCATTTGCACGGCCACATAGGGATCACTGAAGCCATTGGTGTCCATGGGTATGAGATTAGCAGCCTCTTTAACTAAAGTGAAGTAATGAAATCAGTTCATGTAAATTTTCAGGAATCTTCCGCACTCACTGTCCACTTTGAGGTTGTTTCCCTTGAGCTCCACGTAGAGCAGCAGCTTGCCACGCACTTCACTGATATCCGCTCCACACATTGGTGGCACCTTCTCCTGGCACTGATGGTGCACATTCAGATTGCAGTCTGTTTGTGGCATTTAAAAGCAAAAATATTTTTCCATCACTCTTGCAACAGTTTTTACTCTTTTTTTTCCAACTTACTTTCACACTTGACACCTTGATGTGCAACACCGTGAAGCAGCATGCCACACTCGTCACAGAAAGTGGGCGTGGTGTAGGTGGTCGAGTTCCAGCCGTGCTTCACCTTGGCACAATCGGCATCAAAGTCCGTGTCCTTGCCAGGACACTTGAACACCACAAACTTACAGCATTTCTGATGAATGTTAAAGCGACATTCTGTTTGACAAATGCCAAATGGAATTAATGCACAAAATGATGGCAAACTTTAAGACCTACCCTCGCACTGAAAACCTTGTTTGCCAAATCCCCTGGCCGCACAAAAAAACAAAAACAAAATGTGTCAAGTTACAGCACGCTAATTAAATTAGGGAACGTAATGTTGCAGCAAAAAGTTGTTGCATCATTCGAGGGTCGCTCCAGGGGTCGACTCACCAAATGAAGTCCTTGCAATGGCCACAGTACGTTGGCTGCTTAAAGAAACGCACCGCAAACCGATGTCCATTCACAACCTGCAGCCCCTTCTTCTTCATGGCCCCCTTACGCAATCGATTCTTCATAAAGTTCACAATATTCGCCTCACCGGCAATTTCCACTAGATTAACTGGTGCCTTGCCACCAGCAGCTGCAACACCTGCTCCTGCAGCAGCAGGTCCTGTTGGCAGCACGGTGGCACCAGGTGTTGCTACAGCAGCCGCAGCCATTGCTCAAAAGGATGTGGTCAAAGTGGTGGCAATTGTTGTCTCTAAACCACACAGTTTCACACAACAACTTGGACTGACCCACAGCAAGCACTAGTCAAACGTTGTGAGGCTCAAGAAGCCACACAAGTGGCAAACAGCTACAGGGCAGCTTAGCAGTTACAGGGCTTCAGTTCAGGTCTAAAGGTCTATCAGAAAGTTGTGTCCAGATTTAGTTCATTACTAGTTGGGCTTTAATTTACTTAATTTAATAGATATATTAAATTCTTAGTAATTTATTTCTCACTCTTGAAAAGTATTCCTAAAGTAGCATTTTCAATGTCTGCACTTAAAGCCATCTTTTAAAACTCGGTATGTTTCTTTCCTTATTAAATAAGGAAAGCAGTTAACTATAACTACGAATTGTTTTTGTTCCCTAATCATTAAATATATTTTCTTTAAGTCTTAAAATTTGGCTAAGTTTATGAAATTTGGCAAAGTTCTTGGAAGTCATTGCTCATAATAAGTGTAAACAGTTTTGGGTAAGGTCAGGCAAGTGCAGCTGGTGCTGCTGGGGGTGCTGCTGCCTGTTCTTAGTGCTAGTACTCGTGCTGGTGGTGCTGCTGTCTGTACGAACATTGCAATGCGACAATCGTAGGCAGCAATCACAGAACTAAGCAGCTGGCATACGTTGCGTATGTGTGTTGTGCATGTGCAGCGTGTGACGTCAATGGCTGTCTGTGAACGGGGACGTCAACAAACTTGGACAATGCCAGAGACAATGGCAGCGGAAGTGTGTCTATAAGGGGTTGTCAAAGGGGTGTGTGTGTGTGTGTGCATGACAGTGTGTGTGTGTGTGTTCTACTGAGTGAGCGGATATTCGCCAACATTGTCCATTATTTCTATGCCATTGTTGATTAATTTATACGTTTTGGCAAGCGAAATAGCTGCTAGGGTAACACACATGGGGAGCTAGAGAGCAAAAGAGAGAGAGAGAGACAGAGACAGAGAGTGAGCGCGTGCGGCACATGGCGTATGATTGATATGGCTAAAATGCTCTGTGTGCCAGTGTTGGCTAAGAAAAACCATTAACCTTAGTGCGGTATAAATGTGTGCAGCGAGCTGTGCGGCCTAAAAATAGAAATAGAAACGCAAACGCAACAAAACAAAGCAAAAAAGCGAGCCAAATTGAGCACAAAGTGCAAAAGTTTTTAAGGACGCACACAGCGAAATATGAGACACTGAATATGCCAGTGTGTGACTGTATGAGTGGTGTGTGTGTGTGTGTGAGTGAGTAAGTGTATATGCTACGAAGGACACACACAGCAAACAAGCAGCAGTCAGGCAAACAAACTAACTGCAGGTCGCAAGCTGCAACACAACTTATGACGTAGACCAAAGCACACCGTCAAATCGTAGTGATGTGCCAGTGATTATAGATCCTACGACAAGTGATCTAAGCGATTAATTTTATACAAATATTAGGAGACTTTTGTCAGTAATGTGTAATTGTAGTTGAACCCAAGATTTCGGGTATTCTGACAGGCTTTGAAAGGTTTCTTAGAACTCAAACAAACTTTTATAATAATTCACACCACGTAAGAAATATTTTAACATATATTAAATTATACCAGCTATAAAATTTCTTATTGAAAACAAAGCAGCTTTAAGTATCTACATGTTCCTGTTGCTGCTCTTGACACTCGGCTTCCCTTTGTTCAGCATAATTTTCTTCAAATCATTGAAACGGAAGTGAAAGCATTGTCAGCGAGTTGTGTAAATGCTGCGAATGAAAACAATGACAAATGTCATTAGAGGCAGCAAAGGCCTCACCGTGTCACAACTAGTTTTTGTATTTTTCAAAGTGTATGCGTGTATCTGTGAAGTGCACTTGCTCGACAGAATCGACAAATGCTCGACAAACAAACGACAGCGCACCTGAGCACCACATTGCGTGGCAGACAGACAAATGTAAGACAGGCAGACATACAATGTAAATAGATTTTGTTACTGTTTCTGCTGGCGCTGCTACTTCTGTTACTTTTGTTGTTGTAGGTCGCATTTGGCTTGCTTTCAATTTACGTCATCATTTCCATGGCGTCGTACAGTTGTTGTTGTTGTTGCTCGCAAATTGTTTTTGCCTATACCTGCATATGCCAAAGCAGGCCATGCGAGAGTAACGCCCGCTCTCTCTCGTTCACTCTCGCGTATAACTGTTTTCTCTCAGTTTCGATTCGTTTGCGCTCCGCTTGTATAACAGTTATCGCTTAGTTTTGTGTTTGCCGCTATTCCAGTGATTTGATTCTTTGTTGCTATTGCTTTTGGATTTGCTTTCATTTGTTTGGTCATTTGGCAATTTATTTTACTGTTTGTTGTCGCTGTTGTTGTTGTTGCTGGCGCTTAGTTGACCTGCGCTCTTAACACCTATTGATCTGCAGCGTAGAAATACAAGTGTGTGAGTTGCATTTACTGTTAATTCTTGCGCTGCCAGCAATGCAACAGGAGGAAGATGTGACACAGTTAAAGATTCGGCGATCAAGCAACATTTTGATTTACTTTCCTTTGACCAGCAACATGTTGTTGTGTTGCTGTAACATTTTCCTTTATTTCCCGTTTAGTTACACAAATTCTTAACGCTTAATTATGGCCGTCTGGCCACTTTGCCTTGGCTAAATACGAAAATAAATCAAGTGGCAAGACCACAAAGTATTATAATAAAGGCCACAACAATTAGCAGAACAAGCAATGCCAGCGATAATTAACAAGCGCTCGTAAAATTGAATTGTACCAATTGTCCGAAACTACAAGACCGCAAAACAGCAATTGGCCAAGTCCAAAAGTGTCGCAATGTAAATGAGCCCCCAGTTTGTGATTTGTTTATATTTGTTGGTGTCAACCAGAGAAGCACACAGCCAAACACACACAATCGTGCACACAGCCCCACACACACACACACTCAGACACACAGCTGTCCAAATGTGATGACGTTTTGTTTACGAGACTGAGACTCACTCACTCAGTGCGAGCCCCCTAAAAAAAAACCCCATTGGTATTTGTAGTATAAACAACAAAATTGGCAAGAGACAAAACTGTTATACCAAATTGCCGGCTTGCTGTCTGTATTTAAATTTAGCGTTTGCGCAGTTTCTCCGCATTTGGATTTTTTCGTAGTAGTTTTTGGCCAGCTGGAAGCGCAAAATCCTTGCAGCAGCAGCAGCAGGCAGTCGCTAGCAGACAGCAGTCGAATGCGAAGGCGCCAACGCGAATGTTGCAAGCATAGCGGACACGCGACGTATACGTAACGCTCGAAACGTGAGTTAAGACGCCCGCGCGAATAAAGGTCAATTAATGAAATCATTTGTCAGCGCGGCACAGCGTGACAATGGACAAAAATGGCGTGTTCGCACAGTCATTTAATTAGATAGCGACGATAATGAAAACAATATTAAAGAAATAGATGTAAAAGCAACAAAACAAATGAAAGAAAAGGAAAAAGTAAAAGGCAAAAGGAAAATACAAATAAAAGTCAAACCGCGTGCTGTGAAAATAAACAACCTGCACTGGAAGTGAGCAGAGAGACTCCACCTCCAAATTGTGTTTGCAAGCAAGACTGGAAGTGCGTACACACACACACACACAAACGCGGGAGAAAGCACACATACAGATAGGCAGACAGACACGCAGCTTCCAGGATGGTTGCGTGGGAAACTGCGAAGCTTCTGTGCGACATTCAACGTTCTGCGTTGGACACCGACGCACGTGCGCCACGTTAAGTAACGGCAACTCACTCTCTCTCTCTCTCTCTCTATCACGCTGTCCGCCTCTCTCCTATGTAAACTGTAGTGCTTGTGTGTGTGCGTAAGTGAAGCTTAAAAAAATAAAAATTGTCGTGAATTCAATGCAAACGCAGCGTATAATCAGCGACAGTTTCATATCCAAACAAATTACAGTTTCCCCTCGCGCTTTTCTTTGGCTTTTCCTCCTTCTCCTCCTCCTCTTGTAGTTGCCAAGCAGTGATTTCCCTTTCGGTGCCTGTGTGTTTGTGTCTAATTGAAATTAATGCGCGTCTTCGCCTTGTAATTTGATGCTGATTAAAGTCCAAGCATAAATTTATCAGCGATTTTAATGCCAGACTTTGACAGATAATGATGGCATTATTTGCCAGTCAAATTAGCTGTAATAATTCGCAGAGAGCCAGCAGTTTTTTTAGTTTAGTTAGCCCATTTATAGTGGGCAGTAGCAACTAAAAGCAGCGGAAGTTAGTAAGAGTAGTGCAGGAGTTAAGGATTAATTATTTGGTTAGAAATATAAGGTTAGAGGTCTAAGTAATGGTTAGAGGTCTAAGTAATGTAATTAAACAGTCCTTTTAATTAATAAAATTATCTAAAATATATTATAAAATTTCTCAAACGTTTTAGAACCCTAAAATATATTTTAGAATATTCTAACTAATTTCATGTATTTCATGTACTTTTCGAGAAACTTTGCTTTACTCTGACCTACCACAACTTACTAAACTTCCTCCTTGTTCTCATTATTTACCAATAAATTTGAAACAGTTTACAAACATTTGTTCTGGCGAATGCAAATCGAAATCAGTGCTGGGAACACAATTTATCTGCTCAAGTGTCTGTTGGAAAAACAAACACATGTTCTTGGCGCTGACTGAACTGAGTGCCGCCCCTCTTGGCCCCGCCCCCTGAGGAATCAACAGCACTCGAAATCAAGAGGATTGCAATCACACAGAGATGAGTCTCATGATAAATGATTACAGTTTTTTTTCTTTACATCGTTTGCAGTCGAATTGAAATTGAAATCGAAAGCTAAGTGATTGCAGTGTTTATCAGCATGCGCAGAAAAAGGAAAAACAAATGAATTGAAATGAAAATTGTGCGAGTCAAGAAGCAAATGAACTGAATACTGCCCAAGTCAACAGCAAATTCCCTGCTCATTTACCGCCCCACTCCTCCCCCAAAAAAAACCCGTTTGAAGGCCACAAAATGTTTGGGTCGTGTTGTGCTTATATAATCACTAAAATAATGAGACATTATAAAGACTAAAGCAAAGGGAACTGCAGCTAACTCAATTGTGTATAACCAACCAGCAAGCAATAATACTACAACACTCGCCACACACTGACACACACACCAAAGACTCACGTTCGCTGAACACCCTTTACCGTTATGCCCTTTGGACGCAAGTCGCCGCTGGAGGCTCTGGCCCTGCCCGGCGTTATGCTCGCCTACAAGTACAGCCAGTTCCGGCAACGCCGACGGGAGGCGGCCAGTCGACGTGTCACCGAGCGGGAACTCTCGGCGCTGCATCATAAAATTGTAAGTAATATGCAGTGTAAAAAAATATTTAACTTATAGGAATTGAATTGAAAAGGAATTAAATTATTTTAATGGGCAGTAAAATTACTAATTTATTAAAATTTACTTTTAGTTTTCATGCCTTTAAGATCTTACTGTCTTTCAAACTGACGTTTCTATGTCAAAGGCTTAATAAAAAGACATAAGCTTAAACAGCTTAAGTAAAATTATAAAAATAAAATAATTCAATTTTTAAGCAGTTGAAATTAGTAATTATTATAAGAAGTTTTTGATTATGTCATCATTATAAATAAATTCTATCAAGAACTTGAAATTGGTAAATAAAAATAATACAGAATGTAGCTGAGCCTACTTCTCATCTTATAATTATACTTAAGTAAAAACTAAATATGAAAAGTGTAAATTTGTAAACCTCTTAGTAGCAGTACTTATTTAGAAATACTTTATAAGTTATGTATATTAACACTTTAACATTCTTTAATGCTGTTGCCGTTGTTTCAACATTTGTTAACTAATACATATATAAATAAATTTCCCGTCAAATTCAGAATTTCTATAAGTTTTCTTTAGAAACTCTTTAAATCTGCTTCTTTAAGCTGCCCGCTTAGTTCCCTTGACTCCATTTCGACTTTTTTTGAAACTGCCAAAAACTTTTGAAGAAAGTTTATAGTGTTTTTGGCAGTGTAGTCGGCTTTTATGTTGAGCACATAAAACATGCAATAAAACCGTAGACCCGATGTCCCGGGTCGACTGCCTTTATCAAAGCTGCAGGCATCATTAGCTTCAGCTACAGCATCAGCATCGACGACAGCTTCAACCACAACAACAACAGCAACAACTACGAGGCAGCTAAAAGCAGTGAAGCATTTAAGTGCCTACAAAAACGTCGGAGCAAAACGTTGACTGCGCTGCGACTGCGCTGCTGCTGAGCTGTAGCTTCTGATGCTAATACTTTTTGTTGTTGTTCCTTTGACATTTT
Source organism: Drosophila dunni (assembly GCA_018152125.1). NCBI lineage: Eukaryota > Metazoa > Arthropoda > Insecta > Diptera > Drosophilidae > Drosophila > Drosophila dunni. The sequence continues at coordinate 6,658,214 of JAECXC010000339.1, read as the reverse complement.
GAAGTGCTTCCTGTTGTTGTTGCTGCGACTTTACTATTTTCGTTTTTATGTGTTGTGTGTGTGTGTGTTTGCTTTGGTCTCGCATTAAACTTTTGCAAATAGTTCGTAAAAATACACACACACACAGAAGAATTGCCAAAAGGTGAATTTTACTTTCGTTGCTGTCATGCCCCCAAAAAAGTCAACTATAAAAAGTGCCATAAATTGTCTGACATTTCATATGTAACACCGGAAGTGTGTGTGTACATGTGTGTGTGTATGTGAAGGTGTGAAGTTATTTGCATTTTATCGGGCCGGATATTTGCTGTAGAGGTCAATCGCTTGAGGAAATGAAAGCAATTGAAGAAACTGCAAAATGTTAGCGAGTTTGAAGCTTTAAAAAGGAATTTTTAAAGATAAACCTAACTAAAAGTTATATAAAAATAGTTTAGTTTACCCAAGAAGGTCTATCTTACTCCTTACCCTATCACCACTTATTTAACACCTCACTGAACTGCTGATGTGTGTGGAATCTGAGCGGAAGTTGTTGAAATTCCCAACTGCTTTAAGTTCGCTAGTGCAGCTCTCAAGCTCTTGTAACTGCTACTCGGACTTGTTATCAACAGCGCTTTTCACACGCGGAAAACATATGCATATCTTAGCACAAACTGCTTGAAAGCAAAAACAAACATTTCACATTGCTCATTTGCATGTCAAAAGCAGCAACAACAACGTGAACAAGAACAACAACAACTTGAGTAAAATGAACAACGCGACACTGGAAAATGCTAAGCTCACTTGAGATTTTACGAGACTTGTTTGAAATTTATGACTTTCTTATACTCATAGGCAGTAGGTGCACAACCACACACACCCACACACTCACACACACTCTCTCAGCTACACTTGTATGCTTATATAAGCACAACAACAACAACAACAACGAGCTGGGCAATTGTAAATGCACAAAATACTTAAAAACTGAGCTCGTTTGCTGTTTTGCATAAAATCTGACGCGTGACTGTAATTTCTTGAAACGACCTTGATGCCAACACCAGCAAAAACACACACACACAGCACACACACACGCACTGGGCACACGAAAAGTGCTTTTATGCAATATTATAAAAAATTAGAGAATAAAATAGGCGAGCTGCGTATTAAAATGCTTTTACAATTAAATGCGAAACTAAAACTGCCTTTTACCTGTCCTGCCCAACAATTAGGCTAATGCCAAGGGCCATGTGCCAGTTTTGGGCCCAGCAAATGGATTTGCCCAAATTTATGCGCAACGCCTCAAAGTGTACACAAATGAGGCGGCAAATGAAATGCCAAAAAAAGAAACAAATTCAGTACAAAAAGGTAGTGAAATGTTTGCGAACTGCTCGTTTTAATTAGCCAACGAAGTTTACAAATGGGGCAGAGAAACAGTGTCCAGCAGTGAGCTCATTATGACATAGCCGGATATATGATAATGCCAACAAGTATCCAGACAAATAAGCTAAGAAGAACTAAGAGTGTAGTTAAAAGTTTGCAGAGCTTTTTAGTAAACATTTTATGAGCTGTTAAGAAAAATGAAATTTTAACTCTATATTAAACTAAACTTCAAGTTAAGAGCGTTAAATTTAAAGCGGAAAAACTTTTATTTTCAATTAAATTCGCAGCTTGCTTGAATGCTATTCAAATTATGCTCGAAATCGTAGCGCACATAACTCAACAGAGTTAATCTGCAAATTTCTGAAGCGACTGAAATTTGTCGCGTTGCGTTGCGCATACGACATGTTGAGCCAGGCAGACTGACGCATGTCGCCTTGGTGTCTTGGGGCAACTGAGCGACGGAGAATTAGCCACAGCTGATTGCCTGCGTTGATGTCGTCTAATTAGGAGATGCTCGTATGAGATATGCATAAATATTTTGTGACACTGTTGTATGCGGCGTATGCGCGATATGTTATTAATGCTAACACGCATAAAATATGACGCATACGTCTGGTGTGTGTGTCCCCAGCTAAAGCCCAAGCCATTAAATACTGATTAACTAAGGGGCGTGGGGCGTTGGGTAGTGAGCAGAGGGCGTCGGTCGGTGGGCATGACCTATCTGCCTATTTAAAAGCAAAACGCTGTCAAATGTTAACAAGCAACGGAATTTTATGTTTACAAGTCGCGTGACATTTCAACATAAACAAACAGAGACAGCACTAAAGTAAAATAAAAACACAACGAACACGCTTCACCAAATATTTCCACAAAAAAACATTTCTTTCGTCCAGCTATAAAAGTCTGAAATTTATAATTTAGTTGAACGGAAGTCGCAAAACGAATTCAACGCCCCGACAAGGACTCGGCATTGAAAATAGCCCGAAAATTAATGAAGAAAAATAGTAGGAAATCATAGAGCTGCTGATTATTAGCCTAAGAAAGCAGAGTATATAAAAAAAATTGGTTCGTCCTATGCAATTTGCAGGTTGGCCGAACAATTGCAGATGCCTTTTATGTGCGAGTCTTGCCAATAAGTGACCACACAATTTGACTTGGCACCAGAGCTAACAGTCACCAGGCATTGGGGCAAAAACGAGCTTAGTCATCCAAAATGCCAAAAGCATTTCCCAGGGCTTGGCCAATGCCAGCTACGAGTACGACCACAACTGTGAGTACGTGGACGTGGATGTGAACGTGTATGTTGTATGTCCTAGGCCTTGCCTTGCCTTGGCTTTCTTCTATTTTCTCTCTGCTCCTTTTTGTGGTCAAAAAACGCTGCACAGACAGCCAAATAAATCACACAAAGCGTTTGAAAATAATTTCATTTTTAGTACCTTCCTGCTGCCCATTCCCTGCCACTCTAGTATGTCGTACAACGTTCTAAATGTGCTTTTGATATGTCGCTTGGGGTCTCATAGTTTTTACCTGCTTTACGTAAGTCACTTTTTAGCCAGTTTTTTTCAGTGGCCAACAGGCGAGTGTGGGCTGCTGTTGGCCAACAGCATACGCGACCAAATAAATCATTAAAATCAAACATTAATCAACTTGATGACCGTTAAACACGGTCTCTTTGGCCGTACGCTGAGCTGCTAACACGCAACAAAACCGGATATCCGCATGGCGGCCATTGCTTTTGTGTCCAAGTGGTTGAACCTTAATGTCGTCTCAACGACATCAGCAGAGCAGCACGGAAAACTCACGCAAGCTAAACGCAGACCCAGACGCACAAAGAAGCGTTTAACTTTATTTAAATGTTTAGACACTGGGAGAAATTGGGGAACTGTGGGATACATAGTAAAGAAAACTTAGGGATGTAAATGAAATTTAGTTTTTAAAGGACAGTCCATGACTAATTTAAAATTTTAAGATATTTAAAAAAATTCTCACCTCTTCTTTCTCTCAGTGCACCGTTTAGAGTCTGCTTTGATGACGCAGCTGTTCGCTTTGTCGTCTGCACGCTTCCGCCTCAATGTGCCCCTCAGAGCCCCCCCTCGCTGGCCGCCCCTGCAATTAGAGTGCATTAAACTTTAGTGTTTACGCATTGAGCTCAAGTCGCAGACATTTTTGTGTTTATTGTTGTTGCTGTTGGCTGTTGGCTGTTGTTGTTGCCATGGTTTTATAGTTGAATTATTTTTACAATGAGCTTCAGCATTGCTCACGTGCTGCACTCGACGCGCCAGTATTAAACTAAATAAAAGGATTGCCTCAAACAACCAACCACCAGACGCCCCCCCACCCAGCAGTCAGGGCGTGGCAATGCATTAGCACAACTCACGCGATGTCTGTGCCATTATACAGTATATAAGTATATCAAGTACGAGTATATATGTAGCTGTCTTGTGTACAGTTGTTGTTGTGCATTTACTTTAATTGCATTGATTGAAGCGTTTAGAGTGAGTCCTGGTTGACTGCTCGGAGCTGGACAGCAGCGAGTGGCGCATGGAGAGTACTTGGAAAAGCACTTCCGATAACTTGGGTATGCGACTTGATTTGTTAAGTGTGAATAAACAGTTGGGAAATGCTCCAAATGGCATACCTAATTGGGAATTAGTTACGTACTGTGCAGTAAACTTCAATGCAAATCTTTTCTTAAATGAAAACCACTTTTCCTTTTTCTCTCATGTTTAATCTGCTCTATTTGCCTTTTGTGCAAAGTTTTATCATTTCAAAGTTCGTCTTTTTTTATGCAAAGTACAATCTGTTGTGGTCGAATTTCCCCGTTGTCCTGTCATTTCATTATGTGCTTCAAGTTAAAGCCACAAAAGTTGCCATTGCAGCTTTCAGTTAAGGCAACATTGACAATATCGCAGCATAACTCAGAAGTTGCAACAAAAAACTTTGCTCAAGTAGAGCAGCTCTGCGGTCAGCTACCCTATTTTACTTTACTACTCTTAAACAGGACTTTCTATACATTTGTAACCACACTTTGACAATACTTTTGCAGGGTATTAAAAAAGCAACGCGAAAAGTTGCGTAAAACTAAAAAAAAAGATGAAAAAGTCATAAATTTGCAATGTACGCCGCCGCATGCCCGGAAATAGTAGACGCGGAATTGGAAAAGCGCCCGCAAAATATACAAACACACACACACACACACACAGTTTGTTCACTTGCAGAACAATGGCAGCAGAGCTGGAATAACAAATAAAAATGCGTTTTCTACAGCTCCACTCAGCCGCCCACATCCCCGCCCCTTTGCTCAAGGCCGCATTTCAATTAAATGTATTATTTTCTCTGCCAAATGCAATGAATTGAGCTGTCATTGTGCAAGCGACAATTGTTTTAAATGGGTTGCATCCAACGCGTACTTTCAGCTGCGCTTAAAAGTAGGCAACACTTTTTGGTTTTTGTCTCGGGCTCTTTTAAAAGCCATTAATGTTAACTGTTAGTGTTGCTGTTTGGCGGCTGAACACTTGTCATAGCCAAGTGCACTTTACACTTGTTGAAATTGACTCGATGTGGCGAAATAGACGATTGTGCTCGCTACTACACAGCTGCTGCCATTTAGCGATTGTTGCACGCCAGAACGTGTCGCAACATGTGTGTGTGCCCCTCAATGCACGGCAAATGCACATACACAAAACAAAAATAACACAACCAACGGCATTTTCCCACACCCACGCACACACACTCATGCTTTCAGCAAAACCTTTTTTATACCCGCCCTTGGTGCAACTTTGCGTTGCTTTAACTTTAAAATGTGCAATTTGCTGACTCATACAGCAACTAGCTGCTAACTAAGTTAACTAGTATATCATTTACATACTCCCCTCTTAGCCCTTCACTCGCCCTGTCAACGGCTTTTCAATGAATGAACCAAAATGGCATCGCAGCGGCAATTTCCACTTTTCACTTGCTCTCGTTGTAGTGTGTTAAAAGCCATAATTACGCCTGATGAGGCTGCTCCATTTACGCCTGTGTGTGTGTGTGAGTGTGTGTGTCTGGGTGCAGCGTGTGTTGTGTACATGTTGTGTGTGCTGTCTGGTTGGCAAATGTGACACTTTTGTCACAAATTTCTATGGTTGCACTTTGGTTTTGTGTGAGTGTAAGCGTGTGTATGTCTGCTTATAACTGTGACTGTCTGTGTATGTGAAGCAAATTGTTATTCTTGATTGTGTTGTTATTGCTATTATTGTGTGTTGTGCAATTAGCCAGCGCCTCTGTTGATAAATACCAGCTACAGTGAGCGATAATAAATGTTGCTCTGGCAAATTTACAATGTGGAATAAAATATAAATAGCTATAAAGCTAAAACTTAAATGGAAGACTGTTAAATTACAATTTGTGCGCTAACTTATTAAATTCGAAGCAGAATTAAACACATTTGACTCGATTCAGAGGAAGAGCTGGAACTAAAGCAAGCCAGGAATATAATCGAATGGGATAGAATAGCATTTAGTCTTTATTAACAAGTTGAAGTTGCTGTCATGCGGACTTCAATCAAAGTGTTCCACCTCTTGTTGATATATGCTGCTGGTAATACGTGGGAGTCAGGACAATATGATGACAAAACTGTGTATGTAACTCCTGATCCAGTCAGGGATACGTGGACTAACGTGGGATTAAATCAACAATGGTTTCCAGCTCCTCGTTTTAAAACAGACCACTCAAAATATTAAATAAAATATGAAATAAAACAGACAACAAATATAATAAATAAAACAGACTCATTTAAGCACCTAAAGCCAACGAAATAACCTCGCCAAGAACCAGTTTTGACTTCGCTTAAATTAAATAACTGTAAGTGTATCCTGAATAATGTATGATTTGACTGTCTAGCATTTTAAACGGTGTTAATGACACGGCCTGCTAAAATATTTCTCCAATAAATGGATACTGAGTGCTTGCTTAGCTTAAGCGAGTCTATGACTGACTCCATGACATTTAATTTGATTTTAATGCCTCCCGCAATTAAAATGTAACCCCCTCTCACTCCCCCTCTCTCTCTCTTCCTCTCTTTATCACTGTGTGCATCTATTTTTTGTCTATATGTCTATAATAAGCTTATTTTGATCATGGCCGCCATAAGAACGTATCAAATATTTAACCATGTGAAACATGTCGAGCTACATTCTGTGTGACATGAAAAGCATATTAAATGCAATAAATTTACTTAACGACAACCTGAGCTACACTAACACACAGTCACTACACACACTCACAGGCACGTGGACATATTGAAAGGCTGACACGTAAACGTCGCTGTTATAAATGCAATTTTCATGACAATGTTGCGCCCGCAAGTATGCAACAAAAAGACACACGGACAAGATAGACGAATCACGTGGGGGAAGAAGACAAAGTGACAGAGTTGAGAGTGAAAGAGAGAACGACAGATGCCTTACTGTTGTATAGCTTAATGGAATTGTTTATTTTCTCGCTCTCACGCTGCTATACTCGCTTTTCATCCTCACGCGGACTCTTTTGAGGCAAACTGCATTAGAAGGCTAAAAAACTACAGCAGAAAAAGATACCACAAGGTAAAAAAAAAAGCGGGCAAAAGGAGTGCACTGCTCACAGCTACCCAGTAAAAAAAAATTGTATTATAAATTAAATAAATAAATAGTATTTAGGGAAAACAATTTAATTACTTTAAAAGCTGATTTCTTTTATAACATAAAGTAACCTTCTTAAACCAAACTAAACTACTCCAGTGTATAGCTTAAAAACAGGGTATTTGAAGCTTAGAAGCTGCTTTCACAACGATAATATTTTGCTAGCATGCAGAGAGAACATAAAAAGTGACGATGAAAACACAAAGCGGAATACCTTATCGATTTAATTAATTTTGTGGCCCTTAGTCAAGTCAAGTCGTGTCGAGTCGAGTGGAATCGAGTTGAATCGAGTGTTCACCTTTTGAGTTTAAAACTTCAGAATGTGCGCCAAAAACAAGCACTCGATGTCAAGCTAATAGATTGACAGACTGACTGACTGAAGTACATGCAAACTCGTGTTTATGGAGTACCCTACTTTGAGGTGTCAAAACGTCTGACACACTTATCAGCGCCGAAAAAATGTATTAAATTTCCAAAAGACTTGAGTTACCTATACGCGAGGTGAATAAAGAGAGAGCAACGTCACTGACAACAATCAATTTAAGCAACAATCAATCTCGAGCTGCTTGCAAAGTGGCAGCTCGATCCCATTCCCCTAAATGGAGCCCACAGGAGCTCATTAGACAACGCCCATGAGTCAGCGTCTGCCATACATCCAGTGTGTTGTGTGCCACATGTGTCCCATTATTGTGTTAGTCCTTAAGTCCATTTCTATTCAGCACGTGTCTGCGCACCTTGTTTATAAGCCATTGTCATGCCACAATCGAAAGCGATAATAATAACCACAACTCCCACTCGATTGGCCTACTTAACAGTCGTTTCCTTAACTGGACACAGCCCGCTAAAGTTCGACTACTTCCACGTATAATTAATACGGTAGTGAAATAAGGCAACAGGACTTAAGGACTGTAATTGAAGGAGTTAGGTAAATGAATTTGATTTCTCAATAAACAAACAAGTATGAAAGGCTGCAGTCGAGCGAGCCGACTGTCAAATACCCCGTACTCCTTCAAGTGTGATATTTTCTATACATTTGAGCAATTTTCAACCAATTTGTCCTATAAGAGCTACAGGCTATAGTCGTCCGATCCGGACCAATCAGTTTGTTTAATTTCAATTTTTGATTCGAGAGCTACTGAAAGTTCAGTTCGCTTGGTATTACAGCTGGAATATGCAAATTCCCAGTTGAATTCTTAAGCGATAAGAAATCCACAGTAAGATACAACAGAATTTACAATCCAAATAATCCATAGATGACAGCGAACAAACACATAAACCGTTCTAGCGCTCTATAGGCGACTTCTGTTTTGCAGTAATATTCTGCTGTCGCGTATGACAAAAAAATATATGACTCGAATATGACTCGAAACTGATTATAGAAAAGGGTCATAAGCGACTCATAAAGAAGAGTCGCGGCTACGGTATTTTTTTCTCCCGACGAATGGATCATTTATGATCAGAAAATGGGCTCATTTATGACTATTTTAATCACAAATAGGACTCATAAAAGACTCGAATATGATGGCAAATGTTTGGTGGGAACCTGCTGACTATTTCTGTTAGCCTGGTATTTCAGCTCAGATTTAAAAGATCTAGGTGGTCATACGGACGGACGGACGGACAGACAGACGGACAGACAGACAGATGGACAGACAGATGGACAGACAGATGGACAGACAGACGGACAGACAGACAGACAGATGGACAGAAGGATAGACAGACGGACAGACAGAAGGACAAGCAGCGAAGAGATCGTAAACAGAGAGTGGGTGGAAGAAGGAGGCTGTGCACGTGTATAAACCTTTTCGTTTATTTACTTTATGTATTGCAACCTGCTGACTGTTTCTGTTGGCCTGGTATTTCAGCTCAGATTTAAAGCATCCAGGTGGTCATACGAATGGACAGATAGACAGACAGACAGACGGACGGACAGACAGATGGACGGACAGACAGACGGACAGACAGATGGACAGACATGCAGATGGACAAACAGCGAAGAGATCGTAAACAGAGAGTGGGTGGAAGAGGGGGGCTGTACACGTGTATAAACAAACCTTTTTGTTCGAGCGCTCTTTAGGCGACCGCGAACAATCACACAAACAGCGGCAGAGATCTCTGAGCGCTATTAGCGCAGAGAGTGGGAGCCTGCTGTTCATGCTGTTCATGAATATATATACTTTACTTCGCTTCTGACAAAGTTAATAGACCCCTCTACTCTTTTTTGAGTACCGTTTCTAATTATGCTTATATGCCACGCTGCTTAATTGCTTAATTGGCAGTTAATTGAGTTTCAATGCATTTACGTAGCCTACTTTTAGGCACAACTTTAATTCGGAACAGTTGTTGCTGTCTTGGAGTATTTGTGGTTTATTAGAATTGACTGCTTTAAAAAATGTTTTTCTTTTTATTAACCTCTTGTAAAGATTTTTGATGTTTCAAATCTTTGTTTAGATTCAATACCATTTTAATTCCGGCATTAAATCCGAATTAATTCTGAATATAAATTTATATGAAGTTCTAGCTCTGAAATTAATTTAAAACATAGAAATTATTTAAACTTTTCATAAATAATGATAAAGCTTAAATTACTTTTAAGCCTTTTCTCTGATCTTTTGATATCCACACTTTGAAATTCTAGCCACATCAAGCTACGTTAGGTATTTTTTTGCATGACCCTCGTCAAAGACATGTTTTAGTTTTAGCTATGACTCATGACAAAAGCCAAGTAATTTAATTTAGTTGCCTGAAAACCCACAGAAACCCAAAGGCAACAAAAAAAAAAAATAAAAATTCATTTCATTCGCTTATACTAACGCTGATAATACACTTTTCCAAAGTTTAGCTGCTTTAGGTAAAGTGTAATCAATCAAATAGTTAAACTGGTACTTTTAAGAGATGATAATGAATTAAAATAGGATATGTTTCACATAAGTTTTCACATAGTGCTCCTGAAAACTACGATAGCCTTTTTTATAGGGTATAAACTAACAAAATGAGACATGCAAAGTGCTTTGAGCTGAGCGACAATGACGCAACGGGAAACCTTAGAAAACAGCAGGCGGATAAAGTAAAAGTAAAAGTTAAAGTGAGAAAGAAAAAGAAGAGAAATAACAAAATACAAAATTAAGTATACGCCCCAAGGGCAACCAGCAAAAATATTTGTCCAGGCCGCAACAACATTTGGCTTAGCCCAAAGAAAATAACACACACTCAAAACAGTCACACACACACACGCACACAAATCGACAGAGTTGGGTGCCGTCACGCCCCCAAATGGCGGGCGTAATTAAAAAAGAAGTGATTAATAAATAATGCGAACGCTGCGAGGTTGCAATATAACAACTTTAAATTGCTTATAAGCCAGTCGATCGCTGCAGACGCCCATAATTATGGCAGGAAAACAATATTAAAAAAATATATATGAAAAACAGCAACAGCAACAAGGATTACGACCGGCAGGATGTGCGCCATAATGTGCAATGAGCTGCGGCGGCAGTCGATTTTCAACTCATTTCATAGGCGAACGCTTAACGAGCGGAAGTCGCGGCCGGGCAGTGGGGGCGGTTAGGGGGCGGGGCAGGCTGAAAGTTGAAGGTAGTAGCCAGCCGGAAGGTAAGCGAAGCCAGGTGTGTGTGTGTTTGTGTGTGTGTTTGTGTGTGTGTTACTGTTTGCCTTTGATGTGTGCTGCATTTTTAATGAGAACTTTGCCTCATTCGCTGCAGATTTGCAAACATCGACGAACGACGCAAGTTGCACGTGACAGCTTTACTGCAGTGCCACTTAGCACTGGCAGCAGCTAGAACCAACAGTTGCAACAACTCGCTTCCTTTACCAACTTTCACAGCATCGGCATTCGGGGCTAACAGTTTTTGGGTAAATATAATCCGTTCCATTTGAATGATTTGTGAACTTTCTTTGGCAACTCTGCGTTGAATTTTACTAGGTCAACGCAGATTGCGGGGTATGTTGGCAACTGAAACCCTCATCGAATTTATATTTTATGGTTCAGGTGCAGCGTTTGCGAAGGACTCTAAAATGGCCGCTGAAGGATGTAAATAATTGTGAAAATCAATAAAATCCAGCGAAGTTGGAAATAAAATCGTCTTGTTTATTTTATTTCATTGGTAATTTTTAACCCAAGTGTGTACTTAAATGCCATTTCTAAAGAACACAGCGGAGGGTTAAGAGGTGCAAGGCAATAAATACAAAAAAGTGGCGAATTGCATAGAAATTACTTTATTTACTTTACGCATGATAAGGTAGAGACTTGAAAATTCTGGAAATTTTAAAGTTTTCTTAAAGAAAAGTCTCTGAAAAATACACTACGATTTAAATGAGAGTACCACATTAAATTTTCCAAGATATTTGCCAATATAAAACCTTAGAAAATAAAATTGGCCTTCTAGAATAGGTTTTCAGTAATTCTAAACAGATTTAAAGATAGAGAATATTAACCAAAATGATCAAACACAATTATAGCCTCTTCCAAAAACAATTCAACATATTCATCCATACCAAATCCCTCATTTACCATACTCGTTACACAAAAGAGACCCCCGAGAACCGACGAGAGAGAGGTCACAATAAAACAGCTTATGCTTAATACAATTTATTTCTCAAGTAGTAGCTAGGGAGATGGACATAGAGTAACGCAAGCTTACGTGCTAACAATACTTATAAGACAGATCACAAGAGAACTTACAACAACTTACATAACTTAAGGCTACAACTACACCTAGCAGTAAGAATGGGTCGTAGATAACGGCGGAAACCTTCAGTTTAGCGTGAATGTGCGTCCAAAATCACGGAGCTCACATTAATCTCATGTTAAAGGCCAGCCCGATGAAGAGATACTTGAAGTGGAAATGAGGGGGGAGTAGTAAGAGACAAGTGGCAGGGGAAGAGAGGCAGAGTGAGGAGAGGTCATGCCAGAGACAGTTGGAGCTACTTCCGTCTATCGATTGTTTGGACATTTTGTCACGTCAATGCGATGTTTTCGATGTTGTTGCTCAACGTGTTGTTGTCATCCTCCAACGGCTCCGTGGTGGCATTCAATGGCATTTTATAGGATATGGGCAGCAAGCGGGGTATGAACGAGGAGTCGTCTGCTTGTGGGTTGCGCCTGCCAAATGGCTTGGCATCGCTTGTCTCCAGATAAAACTTGCCGCGCAGTCTGTCAAGTGGTTGAAATAAATACATATAGTTCCGGGTAAACTACACACATATGTGCATATCTCCACACATCTGTATATATATTGATTTATTCTTACCTCGGATCAGCACCGAATCCCATGTAGGCACGTCCAAAGCCAATGCGGCAGTTGGCAAAGTTTTGTGACGGTTCGCAGCGGTTGCTGGGAAAGGCCAAAGGTTTGCGTATGCTCTCCTCAAAGTACTCCCAGGCTCGCTGATGACTGCAGCCGACTAGAACAACGGAGGAGTAGCATTAGTTATTATTGTTATTTTTAAAGTTGAACAACATTTTTGATGGTATTAACTCACTTATGATGTTCAGCCAACGATTGTTGGCGATTTCCTGCCGTGCACAGCCCGGTTGCAGCGGACGACCGCCATTGGGGTAGAAGTCCGCATGACCCATGGCCGTGGGATTACCGAGTATGCCACCGTCCGTGTGTATGACATCCACGAAACGAGCATCACTCGGTCCCAGACGACGATTGGAACTGTTGCCCTCAAAGAGCGGCAATGCCGGATCCAATGCCGTTATCCTTCTCAACTTGATGCCCCATTCCTGCAGTTGTTTGCCCGCAAAGCCAGCCACCTCAGCGCCCAGGCTGAAGCCTATCAAATGTATATGCTTGACGGCATAACCTGTCATCACCAGGTAGCGCAGAAAGCGAGCCAAATAACGGGCAGTCACGGGTAGATTCTCCACAGCATTGGAGTACCAGGGCACTGTCACCATGGCACTCCAATCAACCAGTATCACATTGTAGTTACCACGGCGCAGAAAGGCTGTAAAGGTGAACAGATGATGAGCAAACTGAGTGGCGACAGGCAGCTGCTGACTGGTGACTGTGAAAGTGACTGTGACGGTGACTGTGACTTACCATCCTTGAGCTGCTGACTGCTTTGGTTATCCCCCGTGGCCGACTCCGAGAAGCCGTGCAGATAGATGGCCAGCGGGTAATTGAAATTGAAATTGCTTCGTGCCAGTCGCGAGTCGTCGTTCAGCTGTAGCTTTTGGGCTACTCTGCGGTTTTTTCTACACAGAGAGAAATAAGGAATTAGGGGGTGAAGTTGGAGCTAAGCTTTGTGGGAAGTATAATAATATGCTATATAATTAAGGCGATAAAAAAACAGACTTTTCAAGATAGAGTTCTATAGCTCACAGTTCACAAATTAGAGGTCTATTTAAAGTCAATTATTAAATTATCTTTGAGTTATAATAAATTTACAATATATCATATTAAAAAAAATCGTTAATGAAATTAAAATCTAAGACACGGGTTTCCAAAGCGTCTTAGTTTTTAATTTCAATCTGCAATTAATTAATATAGAAATAAATAATAATAGAATAAAGAATGCTATTCAAGAAAATTTTGTAAATTTTTTTGTCTTTACAAATCCGAGTTAGTTTTTCATTTTATTTAATCAGTTATTTAATTTTATCAATATAGAAATATTTACTAAATATTTATAAGAATTGTTTGACTTGAGGAAGAATTAATTCAACATATGTATATGTATTTAATGATTTTATTGCCTTAAAATAATGTTTAATTTAAGCTTAATTTATTTTCACTTCTGAGGCGGAATTTAGAATCTAAAATCATGAAATAAATTAAGAAATATTTGGCTATTTTAAAGTAGGTGAATATTTCCATTTCCTTATCTTTTTCATGACTTTAGATTTTAAAGTAAACTTTTCTGCACAATATTTTGTTCTCAGTGTAAACATTTTTCTTTGCTGTCTCTAAATGATGCACTAAAAATTCATGGGAAACTGTCGTCACTCACCTGGTGTAGAGCAGAAACTTGATGTCCTCACGCTCTTGTATTGCACAGCAGTTCTTGCAGTTGCCACGCGGTGCTGCGCTGTAGAAGATGGGAGAACCCGCTGCAAGCAGAGGAAAAGAGGAGAAGAAAAGAGAAACAAAATTAGAAAAACACAACTCGATGCATGTGAATATGTGCGAAATGCCTGCAATTATCTAGAGCCAGTTAATTGCATTATTAGCGAGCTAATAAGCCGAACGACAACAAAAGCTTGGCAGCAGCAGCATTAACTTGGTCAAAACGAAACCAGTCAAGCGACAGCGGTGCTTAGCCATGAACTTGAAGCTTAGCCGCATATATTATGATTGTAACTACCATAAAGACCATAAACAAACAACGCACGACAGCAATAACAATAACAATAACAACAGCATTCACGGCGCAAACCTGCAGCACGTGACGTATACGCCGTGTATTACGACGCTGAAAAGGCAGTTGAAAAAGCAGTGTGTGGACAAGGAAATACTCTATAGAAAGAGTTGTAAAAATAAGCCTAAAAAGTGTATAATAAGTTCTTTATAAAGACAGTTTAGTTTAAGATAAATTAACAAAACTAAGCTAAATTAAATTAAGAAACTATAAGTCTTCTTCCTTCAACTTTTAATCTTTAAATCTACAAAAGTCTTATACACCCGCTAACTGCTAAGAAACAAGTTTCTAATATAGTCAGTGTGTATACAATGAGGCGCTGTGCCATGTGGGGGCGTGGCACTGGGTCAACACTGCAATGTCAATGACGTCGCAGTTTTGCACTCTTTGTTTGTTTTGATAGACGGATTTAGCGATGATTTTGTATTAAATCGAATCGAATCGATTTGATTAGATGCCAAATTGATAGCAGCAACAAAAACAACTTTTAAACGTGACCTTAGACAAGGTCGAATTAGTTTGCAGCTTATGATTTGTTCAACACTTTCCGTTTCGCTGCCCAGACGCAATTTTATGTATGTAGTTTAAGTTAGTAATTCATTTATGTAAATTTCCTTATTGTTGCTGCTGCTGCTGCTGCTGCAGGGCGGAAGAGATTTCAAACTCACAGACTTTTAAACGTTAAACGAGCATATATATAGCTTATGGTTATAGTTGTTGTTGTTGCTGTTGCTTTAGTTTTCTCTATTTTGTTTTGTTCACTTTTGCTTCCACATTATCACGTCACGTTGTGCATTTTATTTAATTATTACGTTGTTTTCTGCTGTTTTTATTTTATTTATTCAAGTGTTTTTTATTTTGGGTAGGCAGTTAATTAACAATATGCTTTTTGTTGACTTGTTCTTTAGCTAATTATCACACTGTTGTAGGAAAAGATTTGAATGTAAACAAAGCAAGAACAAAAAGGGCGGAAATATTGTGATTAAGACATTAAAAGTGTACTAAGAAAAATAGTTAGTAATTGTGGTAAAAGTTAGTTCTTTCCAAGCCAAAGTTTGGCTTATAAAACTAGTTAATTTTACTACTTAAAACTCTTTGTGCATTTTGCAACTTGTGCTATATTTAGTTAGCAAACTACGGTTGATCGAAGGTAATTTACTATGCCTTGAGTTATTTTACAAGTTAGTGCAGCGATCAGTTGTGCCATTGTTCGATCGGCTGTCAGCTGGCAGAGCGACCTTACTTCATGGCTCAGTAAGCCCTCAAGTTGGCCGACGAAACCGAACCAAAAGTGGATTCATGCAGCAAATGTCAACAATTGGCACTTGTGGCCATCAAACACTGGCGTCTTATCGGCACTATTTGAACTATTTACAATCCACCAACCACCTTGAACTTATGTACAGAAGTGTGTGTGTGTCTAAAAACTTGTGTAAATATTAAGATAGCTGATAAAAGAACAGCTTGGTGTTAAGTCGAGCTAACGAATGCTAATTGACTGAGAACACAAAACAAACTTACCCAGCAGAAGTGTAAAGACATTGCACAATGTGGAGGCAGTTGGCAAAATCATCGCAAATTGCAGTTAAAAATACGAAACTTTAACTTAAAATCGGTTTTATTTGTTGTTTGTTTGTTGGCTGATTATTATCAGACAGGGCCAGTTTAAATAGGCGTTCACTGAACTTTGCACATCAGCGAAAAATCGCACTTTGATAACTATTTGAATATCGTATTAAATTGATAGCTGCTTCCGCATTGACAGCCATAAAGCACACATACATGCACACACGTATTTTTTGGGTGCCGCCTTTCGTTTACTTTAAGCCAACACCGACAAGCAACGCACTGTTCTGGCCGAGTTCCGTAGACGAACTGAACGCGGCTCAAACCGCATGCTGCCTGGGAACGTTGCCTAGAAATGGTTGACTTGCCGGTCGTATTATGCGTATTGACTCTCGGTTGCCCGTTGTTGTCTGTCTGCTGTCGTATAAATCAATTCGCACAGAGCTGCGCCAAAACAAAAGACTGAGGCAACGAACTTGATCGTCGGCTATTCCGCCTCCAACCTGTGCCAAATATTTAGATTAGCTAATCGCGCATGCCGCTCCAAACCTCTCACCAAGATAAAGGGAAGCTTTGTGGCGTTGATGTGCTCGTGTGTGGGGGTATGTTGGTGTCAAATCGTAAAATTGTTTTCAAATTTCCTCATGTCGCACGCCTGTTGCCTGCAAAGCATACAAAATTAATCAAGTGTCCAAAGATCAGCGAGAATAATCACAGTTTGTGTGGTCTATGATTAATAGCAATTTGTGCAACTAAATTTAGTTGAAGTGATTTATCTGCAAGTGATTTAGAATACACCAAGAAAAACTCTGCTAAAGAAGCTACAAATATTTAACAAAATTTTCAGATTTGATTAGAAATGTTTGAAATATTTGTTCAATTATGGAAATATTTAGTATTTGCTGCAGTGTATAAATTTTCTAGCCAGCTCACCTTGACCGAATGCTGACTTTTGGGCTTCATTATGCCAATAAAATGCTCTGAGCCTCAGCAGCTGTTGTGCTTGCTTAACGGCTTTCGTTGACCGCATCAAGTCACAACAACAACAAGTTTAAAGCCGTTCTGACCATCCTCAGTTCGGTGCTCTTTTCTTGACCAGCGGGTCAATTAGTATGAGGCGATGATTTTAGCATTTTGAGCGCATTAATCATTCAATTTCTTGTAGCCAAAGTTGCGGGCGTGCAATTTAGCGGTTGTGCTTGTATTGTTGTAGTTGTTTTGATTAATGCATAAATTGATTTCGATACTAATCATAAGTAGTCGCAGTAGTATATTCCGTGTTCAGGGTCAGTCAGATGCACAGTCTATGTATAAGTGCTCATGACTGCAGTTTGGCATTCATAACTCGATAATTTTTAAAGTTTTGCAGCTGTAACTTAATACACAATTGGTAATTGCAAATGTTTAAAGTGTTTCGACACCTTGAGCCAAGTGTTACGTGTTGCTGGCCTTCAAAGCCACCAAGTGCAAGGCCTATTCTAAGTTCTAGTCCATAAGTAGTAGCTTTAAACCAGTCCAACAAGTTTGGTTTTAATTCTTGGCTTATTTTACGACTTCCTTGTGCCTTGAGCCATGATGACGAACTTAAAGGTACATTGCACGGCAATAATGTAATTGGTAATCAACGAGCTATAAATAAAGTCAACAATACAGTTATCTGTAGTAGATAAAATACAAAAATTAATGCCAACAATTCTCGCCCATAAATAATAACAATTAAATGTTGCTGAATCATGAATTTAATGGCTCACGACAACAATCACCGGCAACAATTCTTTCAAATTGAATTAAAATACCTTTTAGTATATATTAATTCATAAAAAAAACAGTCTGAGGTCGAACTCCCACCCAAATTATATATTTTTTTTCTTTATTTTGAGCATAAACAAATGCAAACAAAAAGCGGTGCGAACTACGCCGTTGGCCAATTCGCAGCTAAGTTAATTTTAAATCGAAGTGGACAAAACAAATCGCACAAAATCAGCCATCAAAAATTTTGAGTAGAGTTGAAATTCCTCAATTTGCATATTATATAAAAATACAGTTAACCAATGCGCAGATTGGTGCATTAATTATTTACCCAAATTGTCATTATGAAAATCGGAAATTTATTGACGTAAATTGATGGTGTTATATTTATGGGCATGTCAAACGGCTTCCAACCGCGCCCTTGGCCAGCAAACCAGCCTCTGTCATCATTTACGGCCAATTGCAATAGTTTTTTGTTCGTATTTAAGGGGCTGTCAATATAATTTGTGCAATAGTTTCACAGAATTATATAAATTAAATTTGGAGCCATAATTGAAATGAATGCCAAATCAATTATAGACCACAAACAGTTTCCATACTGCGCAGAGTTTTAAGTACATGAGGTCTGATAAGTTAACAAATTATTTTACTTGAAGAATTTATTGGGCGCACGACAAAAAGTGTAGCATACTTTCGGACGGCACTTAATAAAATGGAGTATTCAAATGAATTATGTATGACAAAAACTATAGCATGCTTTTAGGGTGCAATTAAAAGTCTACTTTGATTTGCACTAAACTTCTTAATTTATTCATTCGTGCAATTGCAGGACAAGTTGCTGAGCAAACTTGAGGAGGAGAGCGAACCAGACCCGCCCACCTCGCAGGAGGATGAGTGCGTGATCTGCATCAATGCACGTGCCACCATGCAGACCTCTCCTTGTGGCCACCGGGTCGTCTGCCGTCGCTGCTTTGTCAAGACCATACAGAGTGCGGTGGCCCAACGGCTGTTGCCACTGCGATGCGTAATCTGCAGGGCACGTGTGAACAGACTGACGTCATCATCGGGCAGCTGGCGCATACAGGAGTCGGCCAGCAGTTATTCCATGGGTGCCAAAAGCTGGGCCTCGGCGGGCGTACACGCCGGCGGTGTGATCGCCTCGGCCAGCTCCTATTCCATGAACGATGCGCACAGTGAACACCATGCATTCCATCAGCCAACGTTGCACACGGCCGCAGGTGGACGACATCACTATGCAGCGCCACGTAGTGCACATGGACGTGTATCCCAGTCGGACAGCCTGTACTCGATGAGTTCAACGGGATCGGCGGGCTCCTCGCTGTCGGGCTATTCGCACTACTCCAAGACGTCTTCCATATCGAGCAGTGGCCCCTGCTCGCCTGCCTCGCCAGCGGCGATTACAGGCTCCGCTGCTAGTGCCAATCATCTGGCGCCGCCATCGCCCAATACACATCATCATCAGCATCATCAGGTGATCTCACCATCGGGCTCATCTTCCTGTTCCTCGACGAGCGCGGGCTCGCTTTCGCCACGTGACAATGGCGTACATCATTCGCATCACGGCGGTTGTCCCAGTGGCTGTTCCGGCGCTGTGCCTCGCAAGCCGCTGCATACGCTCAGCAATTCCACATCCTCATCCAGCAGCAGCAGCGGCACCATGACACCAACACCCACACACACGTATCCAGGCAGGCGACACGTGAAGAGCCGTCTGCTGGATCTCCAGAATCGACTGCCACCCATCAAGGAGTTTCGCAGTCCTGCCAAAGTGCCACATCCCTCGCCGGTGCACGTCAGCAATCCTCGCTTTCGGTGAGTACTCCCTAAGCTACCGATCTACCCACATATGTTCCTTCAACTTCCACTTCCATAGCTATGCCTCGTATACGAAGTCCAGTGGACATGAGCTGGCGCCGCTGCTCCGTGAACCGGCATCTCCTCCTCTGTCACGTCGGCCCAGCCCAATGAACATACAGCAAAGCTGCACAGCTCTGGCACCGCCACCACTGAAGGCAGGTGGCGCCAAGATCTGTCCCGTCACCTCCAAGAATTCGCTACCCAAAAATGCCTATACGATGCCCAAAGATAAGAAACTCTCGAGCGCCGGCGGAGCAAGTAATAGCAAGGTTCAAGGCAGCAGGAGTGCACCAGGAGGTGGCAGCAATGGATCTGTTGCCAAGGCTGCTTCAGCAGCTGCAGCTGGTGTCAACTCTGGCCACGCTGCTGGAGCCGCAAGCAACAACTCTAAGCCACATTCGAGCGCTTCCAGTCGCAATTTTCCACTTTTCTCGAACGGCAGCAATGGCAGCAGTAAGTTGATCTTGTTAACCGATAGATGACGCCAGGGATGTAAGAAATTAATTAAGTTCCGTTTAACAATTTTGCAGAGGAGAAGGCTGACAACAAGAAGAACGAATCCATGGAGCGCAAGAAGAAGGAGGAAAAGCTCAAGATGAAAGCCGAAAAGGAAGCCAGAAAGGTGACGCTATCTGTATTCCTCTCCCTCTCTCTCCCTCTCTATCTGTGCCTCTTTCACTCTTTCTTGCTCTTGACTTCCTTCTGCGCTTTTTGTGCAGCATACGACTTTATTGTTTTGCCACCAGGGGGCGCCACACGGCGCCCATTCGCATTGTTTGTAATTGGCCTCGTTTGCATCCGTTGCCTGCAAAACTTTTCATTAAACGTGGGCCGAGCGCTCCTTTTGTTCGCTGCAGGGCATAAATTTCAGCCAGCCACGCCCACTTTAGCCCACATTGAGGGCAGTGTGGGTGTGAGTGGCAAACAAAAAGTAACTCATAATGCAAAACCTCTTTTTGCGTTTGATGCACTTTTTAAGCATTCTATTTATTGCATGTTAAACAAGTGGATGAGTTGTAGGCACTGAATGACGAGCAGATACTACGTAGTTAGTGAATGGAAAGTCAGAAGATCTTAATTTGTACATTTAGCCAAAAACAGGCAGTCTTTCCTCCTTTGCTTTCTTTATGTTTTACTAGAAAAATTAAATATATTAAAATATTTTTAATAAATTTCCTTTAACTACCTGTCCTAAAAAATGCCCTTTAATAATTATACATTTATTATTTTAACGGCAGGAGGAGAAGCGTTTGGCCAAGGAGGAGGAGCGTCTGGCCAAGCTGCACGCGAAGGAGGAGAAGAAGCGTGGCAAGAAGGAGGCCAAAGAGCTATTGTTGGCCAACGATGGCAATAACAAGAAATAAACTTAATTAACGTGCAAAGTTCATGTTAAGTTGATAAGCGAATCACAAGAATAAATTGCATATGTATTATATCAGAGAACTAAAAATCATGCCATAATCATACCATTCAAATATCGAGCTTGATTAAACTTATAGGTAATTTATTTAATTAGAGCCGTAAATTATTAACAAAAAATTGTTTTTTAGTGCAGCAATTTTAAAGAACAAGTTTTTTGTTGGTTTTGATTTCATTTCAAAAATAATTTGTAGAAACTTTGCTGACTCTGCGTTAAAAGCCGAGCACGTAAAAAAGTTGAAAATTTATTTATTTATTAAATTTATAATTTATTTATAAAACTCATCTCTCTCATCTGTCTCATAAGTTGAAAGGTTGTTCAAAACAATTGTTTATAAAGAAAATTATGAGAAATATATATAAAGCGGATTAAACCAATTTTAATGTTAAGGTTCAAGTTATACAATAATGGAAGGAATACAATTAAATTCATTCAATGTTAACTTCTATGCCTAATAGATTTTAATACCAAACCAAGCGATCTGAAGCAGTAGCTATATAGCAAATGGGAGCAGCAATAATCGGGTTAAACTTTATGTACTAAAGACCTCTCTGAATTCAATAACAGAATTAAAAATAAAATCAAGTATTTAGTGAACGTTAACAAAATTGTTGAAAGATTCTAAAGTAGTTTTCACATACCAAACCAAAACTATATACTACTAAATTATATATAAAATATATATATATATATACTATGTATTGTCTATATCTATAGATCTGTTCAGACGCAAAACAAAAGCAATGTGTAATAATAAAATTACAAATTAATAACTAATTAATTAATTGTTTTCGAAAAACATTCCCAAACAAATAAAATATAAAGTTATTTAGTTAATTCTGCTGCATTTTGGACTCCAATTGTTTCTTGCGTTTCAGACACTTGTTGAAGACCTTGGCGAACGTGTAAGGTAACTCGGCCTGACAGTTCAGGTAGCCGAGCTTGTGGAGAGCTCCATAGTCCTCGCAGTTGACCAGCTCATCCCCATTGCAATCCTGTCCATGTTTGTACATATAATTCTGGATGGTATTGGCGGCACAGATCGGATCATTGACGCAGTTCACAAAGGCTGTAAGTAGGAACATCATTTGGGATTTAAATTGGTTAGGGATTTACTAAACTTACCACCAACTGACATGGAGGTGTCTTCGGGCAGCGTCAACTGACCGCCGTCGTTCCAGAAGCCCAAGGTAATCCTAAAGATGCCACATGCACCATTCACACAAATCTTAGTGGCATTGCAGCCACTTGAGGTCTCGCATAGACATTCCAGGCAGTCTTCCGTGACGGGTTTGTTTTCAGCTAAAAGCGGAAAAGGTGGCCAAAAGGGGTTGGGTAGGGGAGGTGAGTATTGTGGGGGTAGTGGAAACAGTTGTTTAGCATATTAGCTGCTCGTCGTATTCTATGGAAATCGATATACTTAGTATATATACTAGTGACTATAACACCGCAGTCGCTTTGCATTATCATAATAGCGCTGTAAATACTATCAACCGATAATTATCTGACAACAGCCGCACAGTGGTGCGCAGTAGGTGAAAATGACAGGAAAATTAATTTTAGTTTTATTTAAATTTATTTAGAATTTTTTATTTAATTTGTTAAATGTTTTTTTTTAAATGAATTAGTCTCTTACCATCCTGCGCAACTCCCAACTGCCATATAATCGCAGCACAACAACTAAAAAACAGGAAGTGACGAAATGGAAACATTTTCCATGAACTTTTGATCACATCAAACTGGAATTCTATCCGATCAGAGATGCAGTCTCTGCTGTGATGGCAGCACAACTAAGTCATCTCACCAGTTGTTTAATACTTTAATACTACTTATTAAGCCAACTGCTTAAAATTAATACAAAAAAAGCTCGTCTAACTGTTAGTTCCTAGAATAAATAATAGCAATTACAATATAAATTAAATCCGGTTTAAATCGCTAGTGGTTTTCGTTTTGTAATCGCTTGATGCACTTTTTGAAGACGTGCTCGTAGTTGTAGGGCATGTCGGCCTGACAGTTGAAGGGCCCCATGTAGTGTATGGCATTATAGTCCAGACAATTCTCCTGCTCATCATTATTACAGTCCTGTCCGTATTTGATCATGTAGCTCTGTAGTGTATCCGCTGCACAATGTGCATCATTCGCACAGTTCGTGAAAGCTGTTGGAAAAACCAAAATTCAGAAATTTAAATTACATTTCATAGAAGTTTTCCCACACACTTACCGTCGTCGGACATGGGAGATTCCCCGGCCACTGTTAGACGACCCGAATCATCCCACTGATCCCTGGTGAGTCGAAAGATTCCACAGGCGCCATTCACACAGATCGCCGTGTCATTGCATCCACTGAGCGCCTCACACATGCAACCCAAACAGGCTTCGGTTATGGGCTTTCTATCCAATGAAAATGCACAGGCCACGCCCACCGACAAAGCCAAACAGAGGCAGTTCCATAAGCTGCGATTTTTAAGCATTTTTCACTCAACTTTTTGCTCGTTTCCGACGTGTTCAACTGTTCTCGAGCAACTGAATGATTTCCACTTTTGAGCATTCACTTTTGTAGTTTTTCAATACAACGAGCTAGATAATTATTCGACGCGAGAATCAGGAAATTAAAACACTTACAGCTCAGATAAATTAAGTAAATAAAAGTTGTGAATTTATATGATACCTATATAAAGGGTTTAGTTTATTGAGCGCTTATCAGTATTTTAGTTTTACAGTCCCCTAGTAATCACTCGAATCCCTGCTCCTCATACGCCTCTATGCACTCCTCGAATGTGCTCTGGTACTTGTAGGGCAACTCCCCCTTGCAGCCATAGCCACCCAATTTGTGTATTCTCGCATAGTCAAAACAATCCATTTCGCCATCGTCATTGCAATCCTGATTGAATTGCTTCATGTAGTTCTGCACAGAATCTGCCGCACAATGTGGATCATTGGCACAGTTGATGAAAGACTTTTCGGAATCGGGAGATTCCCCATTGATGGTCAGTTTGCCCGCATCTACCCAGTAGGCCCAGGTGATACGAAAGATGCCACAGGCACCTTTTTCCGGATTAATGCAAACCGCTGTGGCATTGCAGCCACTGGAGGCCTCACAGAGGCAGTTGAGGCACAGCTCCGTGACGGGTTTGTCCAGCACGTGGCCTGTTGGGGAATAATCGAATGTAAACCAAAATTTCATTAACAATAATAATTTTAAACTTACCCTGCCCACACACTAAAGCAGCGGAGAAAAGCCAGACCAGGCACAAGCTAAAAAATCTAGAAATTTGCATTTTAAAAAAGTGCACAATCCGTTAGAAAGCTAGAGAACACCTTCGAGCACTCGCACAACTGAAACTTAAATGAAAATCAGCAAGCAACGCTTAAAAGTAGTTAGCTCGTAGTGCTCAGTAATACCGGTTACTAGGGAATTCTCAAGCGACTTAGTAACTGGTGACTAAACTGATAAAAATTTGCGACTAACACAACTATCATAACTTTATTCCAGGGTAACTCAACGTCCATTACAGAAAACTCTGCACTTAAAGCAGCGCGTTAGCACGTACACCGCATACGCTTAGCCAAGACACACACCCAACGAAAGCTTTCGTAACGAGCGAATTTTTGAATCTCTGCCGCTGCTTTCATTAAATCCAAAAACGAAATTTACTTTTCAATATATTTTTATAAAATATCTCGATTAATGAACTTCTAAAACGATTCTGCACAATTCAAACAATTCAATTCAAATTCAACTCAAAACTGCACATAAATAATAATTATTAAAGAGATTAAAGTATGTTAGTTTAAGGTACGCACATCCAGGGGCGAGAAGGTAGTCAGGCAGGTGTCCAGAGTGTTCTTATACTGATAGCTCAGATCACCGGTGCAGCCATAGCCGCCCAGCTTGTGAATAGCCGCATAATCGTAGCAATCGACGCCGCCGTCTCCATTGCAATCCTGGCCAAACTTGACCATATAATTCTGAATGGTATTTGCCGCACAGATGGGATCATTCACGCAGTTGCCAAAAGCTAAGAAAGGGAAATATTAATTTACTGCAACTACATAAACTGGCATTGACTTACCCTCCTCCGACTGGGGATTTTCGTTACCCAGGGTCAGTTTGCCGCCATCCGCCCAGTAGGCCCAGGTAATGCGAAACAGGCCGCAAACGCCGCCGCCGCAATAACGCGTCTGATTGCAGCCACTGATGGCCTCGCAGATGCAGCCAAGGCACACATCGGTCACAGGCTTATCTGTTTTTCGCAACACAAAAGGGGAAACATCATATAGTTACAGTTATACAATTTTATAAATATTTATATATTTATTTTCTAGGCTGATAAGACAAGCGATTAGCTGACCTATTAAATGATGACGATTAAATGCAAATAACGAGACGAGCTTTCATGTTTTTTATATTTTTTTGAGAACTTCCACAAAACTGGAATTTTTTGATTAACATTTTTGCTCAGATATGTCATCAGTTTAATTCTGTATTCTTCACTTAATTGTAAACAAACAAATAAAAAAAATATGTAGGCTACACATTCATACCAGTTACTAAAGTACAACCTAAACTATAATATTTAAAGGTGTATCTTTGAATTGAATAAAAATTAAAATTTATTATTATAGCCCAATCTGAGGCTTGGACGCCCATGAACCTGAAGTTCCGTTCCGTTTTGCTGTATCTGTCATCTCTCAGTTAATGCCGAACTAGTTTTGCAACTTTCAATGGCAACATTGAGGCGTCTACATCTTAAAAAATTTGTATTTAAATACCCTGTACGCATGGCGAAAGGGTGGCATCGCTTTGTGTGGGAGTTGGCAACAAGACCGATTTTTTTAGGGTAGTAAAACTAAAAAAATTATTGCAAAATTTTGATTTTTAAGTCTTTCAGTCGATCACTTTATATACTCTGATCTTTAACGATGAGTTCAGTTTATCAGAACACACGAATCCCGTAAATTGCAATTATAAATTTAAATATTCATCGGTTTTTTTTTAATATTTTTGTGGGCTCTTCAAGGTTAAAGCCAAAAGCACGACAATGTTTTCAGTTAAGTGAGAAAATTAATTTTAAGCCACAAATTGTATATTTTTTATGCAAGTCGCGTTTCTTTTCGGTTTGTCAACTATAGCTTGATGAATGTATGACAACCAAACATATTTTGTATGACATCTTATAATAAATATTTTACTAAACAATTTATTGATTTTATACTTTGAAAGAATATTGTATTTCCACGATCTCTTTGGCTGCTCCTCACCCACGCATCAGAACTATGAACAACGATTTGAGAATTTTATGCTCGGGTTCAATGAACGAACTTTAAGATCATTAAAATAGGTCAAAATTTGAATCGACGGTGTATAATTAAATTATTAATGAATTTTTAATTAACTGATGTGACTAATAATTTTTAATTATCCTAAAAAACCACAGATATTCTAAAACTATAGAGATAGTCGGTCACGAAAGCTAAAGCTTTTGGGTAATTATCGGTACTTTACAGGGCTTAACAAAGTGTCACATAGGCCAGTCGTAATTTCCCCGGATTTAATAATAAATGTGCTAAACAATGGCAACAACAATTGATTAGTTGGAAATTTAATAATTTTCAAGTGTAAGCCAAACAATCAAAACAATTTGTTGTATGTCTTGAACTGTTTGCGTAATTTATGCCTATTTAAACTATGCATTTTCCCCACAAATTAATCAATCCGCATAGTGTTTCTTAAAATGCATTAAAAATAAAAACAACAAACAATTATTTCCGCTCCATGTAAAATCGGAAGTGTTCAGCGAATGCCGTTCAAGTAATTGGAATCCTCTGTCAATGCCCCTAATCATGATGTTCATTAACAGTTAATTAACTAAAGCATCAATAGTTTTTTTTTTTGTATAATAGTTAAAACCAAAACACTTTGAAAGAGTTGGCTTAAAAAACGGAATATATTTCTGTGCTCGTATTAAATAGCCAAACAAAATAATCTTGTCTTTAGTCGTCTGCTAATTAATGTTAATTAAATACACGAATGTGGTGGACAGGTATTTCCATTTGTATGACGGAATAACTGGCCAGAAATGTACTCAAATTCTATGATATTCACTTACGTTGAGCTTGGCTAAGCATCGCGAATCCCAGACAGAGCAAAGCACCAAGCACCAAAGTGCAGTACAATTTGTTGGAAGCCATCGTAAATCTGTTGTTTCTTTTTTCACTGAACGAAAAGATGTAAACTGATTGAATTTCTAAGCAAAGGCAAAAGCTCGAACGGAATTAGTCCACTGTTAAACCGCACGCTTTGATGATGCGCGAGAGACTGAAGCTTCTGCTGTACAAGCTGCGCTCTTATGTATTTGCCTACGAAGCTTTCGCTGAAACGAATAACTTCGAGCACGAACTCAGTTGAGGCGCTGAGCACAGAAAGCACGAGAGAGCGAGAGAGTGACGCATACATGTATTGGTTTGCTCGAGTTTTATTTAGAATGCTTGAATTGTTGTTGTTTGATACAAATGCTTAGATCTTGTTGAAGGCAGCAATGTCGACGGACTGGACAAAGTCCTCGAACTCTTCAATCTTCTCCTGCAGCAGATCAATGGAGACCTTCTCGTCTTCAATGACGCACATGATCTGCAGTTTGTTGATGCCATAGCCGACTGGGACCAATTTGGATGCACCCCACAAGAGACCGTCCATTTCGATGGTACGCACATTTTTCTCCATCTCCTTCATGTCGGTCTCATCATCCCATGGCTTCACGTCCAGCAGCACAGATGACTTGGCAATAAGGGCAGGTTTCTTGGACTTCTTGGCAGCGTAGGCAGCAACGCGCTCTGCCTTGATACGCTCGGCCTCAGCATCATCTTCCTCGTCAGAGCCGAATAGATCGACATCATCGTCATCAGCAGCAGCAGCTGGAGCGGCAACTGTGGGCTTGGCACCAGCCAACTGGGGCAGAGGAGTACCAGTCCAGGCAGAACGCTCTCCAGCCTCGAAAGAGGCAATGTGACGGTACCAGCGTGCAACATGTGCGTAGTCTCCAGCTGGTGCCTTGCCCAAAGCATCGAACACGGACAAATCGGCCTTGGAGGGTGTGTAGCTGTAAAATTAAATGGATATTTTAATATATATATGTATATATGTATGTGCACATTCATAGCAATATATTGCATGCCGACGTGGTTGCCGCACATAACCTCACATTATGTGGCTCAAGATATTTATGCTTACCCACTGATGTAGCTGTTGTCGGCCAGGAAGTTGTTCAACTCCTTGAGTCCCTGTGGGGTCTTGACATCACCGAAAGCCATTTTTAATGCGTTTATTTAGTATTAAATTAGCGTTTAAAAAATCTGAACCGTGCGCTGCGCTGCGTCTACGATGGGAAAGTCTGTGTGAAAGAGAGTGCGGAACAATCGAAATATTTCACAACACTTATTTCTGCTTTGTTCAACACAAACAAAGCTGTTAACATGGGTGGTGCTCAAAATCTGTCTGCTCACTTTTTAAAAACCTCCAAAATTTGAAATTAAAAATATTTAAAACACACAGGGAAAGCTCAAGAATCGCTAATTACGAAATTAAACCAATTGTTAACTTACAAAATTTATATAACAAGCTTAATAATATGAATTAAAAATGGAGGGCACCCATCGCTTAAACTATCGATGGAGGTATCGAAACTAATTTGCACTGGCACTAAAAACATCGAATGCACAACCGAACAGCTGTATCCGGTGGTCTCTGATACTCGTTGGACGAGTCTCGATTTGTTCAATTGGCTTAATTCTTTAAATTCCATTAAGCAAAATTATAAACAAAAACAATAAAAAATAAAAATATAATGTGAATGAAGGCAAATTTCAAAGACAACTGGATTGATTTGTTCATTAAATTGATTGAATTGGCAATAACAGCAGCTCTGTCACGGGAAGCACCCTGTGCCCTGTGCGTGACGCAGTTACACAACGCTAAGAGAGAAAACAAAATTCTCAGTCTGGACGAGTAGGCCTCGGGGGCGACGATTGGGGCACGGATACAGCAAAAAAGAATAAAAGCACTGCAAAAACCAATACATTGGAGCTACGCGGCCATCTTCAAGAAGGTTCGTTTAAAAGTCGTGCGACTTCTATTAATAGTTTTCCACATGGGAATCGGCTATTGATTGCATTCTTCTTTTTTTGTCATCAGTTCACGGACGCGGGCGCATGCGGTG
This sequence comes from Drosophila dunni, assembly GCA_018152125.1. Lineage (NCBI taxonomy): Eukaryota > Metazoa > Arthropoda > Insecta > Diptera > Drosophilidae > Drosophila > Drosophila dunni. Next base: position 6,628,983 of record JAECXC010000339.1, on the reverse strand, counting down.
ATTTTCACTTTCGTTCTGGCAACGCTGCTGAAATTCTTTAATCAGTATTGCCGTCATGGTTGTGACCGCATCAACGTGCCGGACAGAGACGGTGTTCGACTACAACTGGAAGCATGTGGTGTGTGCCTATTGGAACCGATACCCGAATCCGTCCAGGTGCGCATCTAATCCTAGACTCACACTAGTGTACCAAATTTGGCCTTGATTCAAAAACCTCTTGCCCTGTAAGACAAGGCTGCGCTGCAGTGTGAACCTAGCATTATTCTGTCAAAATCAATGCTATTATCTAATACTCCATTCTCCAAATTGTGCAGTACTCATGTCTTAACCGAAGATACCATCAAAAGAGAGGTACGGGATGGTAAATTGTATTCACGTCGCCTGCTTTCCAAAACGAATCCTGTGCCCAAATGGGGTGCTAGGTTCTACAACAATGTGCCGGTCAAGATTGTTGAGGACTCGGTGCTGGATCCGGTAAAAAAGACATTCACAACATTCACCCGCAACTTGGGTATGAAGAAAATAATGGTAAGTCAACTTTGGACTTTGCACGATGACTATACTAAACCTATAATCGCATGTCATGTCACACTACTGATTTCAGAAAGTTGATGAAATTGTGGTCTACAGCGAACAGAATGACGGCAGGACTCTGGCAGTCAGAAGAGCGTATATCAGTTCCCAGGTATTCGGCTTTTCTCGTGCGATAAGAGCCTTTGGCATTGAACGGTTCAAATTGAACGGCCATAAAGCCTCGAACGGCTTCAACTATGTGCTAAAACGCATGTTTCCACAACACCAGTTGGCAGCGACAACGACCACGGCGGTAACAACAACATCCCAACAGGCGGCATCCCAATACAGTGACATGGCCGTAGCGACGGCAAATCACAACGGCAGCAAAACGGACGCACTGAAGAGAACGGCAAAAATCGGCTACGAGTTCTGTAAATCGCATGCGAGTAAAATCGCACAGCTGTTCTCCGTTAGAAATTGAGATCGCAATGGATGATATTGGAGTGTTGTCCAGTTCGAAATGTACCGTGGGTTCGGAGATCGTGGCCCGTATATTAATCGTATTCCAAAACAGTTAATAGCTTGTTGCATTTCATTCCGTGTGTTGACAAAGGACATTTTTAAGCTCAACACAGCAAAGCATCGTGCAAGAAAATGTCATTAATCTTAAAATGTTAGAATAGTGTACGGCGGCATTATTCCGTACCTCTTTGTGGTAAAAGCATACTCGTGTAAAATTTGGTTTTTATGTAACATATTGTACATACATACATATATTTTGTAGAAAATACAGTCGTAGGATACAACATACGTAATTTGACTAATTAATGGGAAATAGTTACATCGTGCAGACTTTTGCAGAACTGCCAACTCTTGCCAAAAGTGGTATCAAAACATAGCAATTGAACATCTGTCGCTTGTTATTATTGTTTTTAGCGCCTTGGCGCTAAATATGTTGTTTACGTTTAGACCAGTGTTATAAAATACACGACTACTGCCAACGATAACTAACTCAATATGGAAAGATATCGATATATCGAGCTCAACGCAACCCCGCAAACGCCACTTTTTCCCGCTGTCGCTCACACACACCGACGCAACAACGCACAACGCTCTCGCTGTGTAAAATAATTTGGAAAACCCAATAATTTATAATTAAACGCTAAAAACTATACATCGACATTAAAAATATGTCGAAACCAGAAGGAGCCGCAGTTGAAGCCACCGAGGAGAACTCGGTAAGTTCTAATTTAACAAACTATCGATGGTGGAAAATTTTCGCCAGGAAGCTTGCAAAAAAAAGACGCCGCATGCCGCTTGAGTCAATACAGCAAAAATAAAAATTGTAATTCATGAATAATAATTGTTTTGGCAGAATGAGACTACCTCGGAGGCGGCAACCAGTTCGTCCGGCGAAAAGGAAGCAGAATTTGATAACAAAATCGAAGCCGACCGCAGCAGACGCTTCGATTTCCTGCTGAAGCAAACAGAGATTTTCACGCATTTCATGACAAACAGCACAAAGAGTCCCACCAAGCCAAAGGGCCGTCCGAAGAAGAACAAGGACAAAGACAAGGATAAAGATGTGGCCGAGTAAGTAACCCATCGACTTTCACCAGTTTGTGAATTTATTAATTCGGTATTTCATTGCACAGTCATCGGCATCGTAAAACTGAGCAAGAGGAGGACGAAGAGCTGCTCGCCGAAGATTCCACAACTAAGGAGATCATTCGCTTCGATGCTTCTCCAGCTTATATTAAAAGTGGTGAAATGCGTGATTACCAGGTACGCGGCCTCAACTGGATGATCTCCCTCTATGAGAACGGCATAAACGGCATTTTGGCTGACGAAATGGGTCTGGGTAAGACACTGCAGACCATTTCACTGCTGGGCTACTTAAAGCATTTCAAGTAAGTCCTAAGGAGACCACTTTCACGACTTGAACTACTATTTATAATGCTATATTTTCCTTAGAAACCAAGCTGGACCTCACATTGTAATTGTGCCCAAGTCGACGCTGCAGAATTGGGTCAACGAATTCAAGAAGTGGTGTCCATCATTGCATGCCGTTTGCCTCATTGGTGACGCCGATACGCGTACCACTTTCATCAGGGATGTGCTACTGCCCGGAGAGTGGGATGTGTGTGTCACCTCCTATGAGATGTGCATACGTGAGAAGTCCGTATTCAAGAAGTTTAACTGGCGCTACATGATCATCGATGAGGCGCATCGCATCAAGAACGAAAAGTCCAAATTATCCGAGATTTTGCGTGAGTTTAAGACCGCAAATCGTCTGCTCATTACGGGTACTCCATTGCAAAACAATTTGCACGAGCTTTGGGCTCTACTCAACTTTTTGTTGCCCGACGTCTTCAATTCTGCGGAGGATTTCGATGAATGGTTCAATACAAATACCTGTCTGGGTGATGATGCCCTTGTGACACGTCTACATGCTGTATTGAAGCCCTTCCTGCTGCGTCGTCTGAAGGCTGAGGTGGAGAAGCGTCTAAAGCCCAAGAAGGAGTTGAAAATCTTTGTGGGCCTGTCCAGAATGCAACGTGACTGGTATACAAAGGTGTTACTCAAGGATATTGACATTGTTAACGGCGCTGGCAAAGTGGAAAAGATGCGACTTCAGAACATTTTGATGCAGCTGCGCAAGTGCACCAACCATCCTTATTTGTTTGATGGCGCAGAGCCTGGACCACCGTACACAACAGACACCCATTTGGTGTACAACTCCGGAAAGATGGCTATTCTTGACAAGCTGCTGCCAAAGCTACAGGAGCAGGGATCACGTGTACTGATCTTCTCACAGATGACACGTATGTTGGATATTTTGGAGGATTATTGCCACTGGCGCAATTTCAACTATTGCCGCTTGGACGGTCAGACACCGCACGAGGATCGTAATCGACAGATCCAGGAGTACAACATGGAGAATAGCACCAAATTTATATTCATGTTGTCTACTCGTGCCGGTGGTCTTGGTATTAATTTAGCCACTGCCGATGTGGTTATCATATATGACTCCGATTGGAATCCACAGATGGATCTGCAGGCCATGGATCGTGCTCATCGTATTGGTCAGAAGAAACAAGTGCGTGTCTTCCGTTTGATCACCGAGAGCACCGTGGAGGAGAAGATTGTAGAGCGCGCTGAGGTAAAGCTACGACTGGACAAGATGGTCATTCAAGGCGGACGACTTGTAGACAATCGTGCACAACTTAACAAGGACGAGATGCTTAACATTATTCGCTTCGGCGCCAATCAAGTATTCAGCTCTAAGGAGACAGACATCACCGATGAGGACATTGATGTTATATTGGAGCGTGGTGAGGCAAAGACAGCGGAGCAGAAGGCTCAGCTCGACAGCATGGGTGAAAGTTCGTTGCGCACCTTCACCATGGACACCAACGGTGAGGCTGGCACCTCATCGGTCTACCAGTTCGAAGGCGAGGATTGGCGTGAGAAGCAGAAACTCAATGCTCTGGGCAACTGGATTGAGCCACCCAAGCGTGAGCGCAAGGCTAACTATGCCGTAGATGCCTATTTCCGTGAGGCACTGCGCGTATCTGAGCCAAAGGCACCCAAAGCGCCACGCCCACCTAAACAGCCCATCGTTCAAGACTTTCAATTCTTTCCTCCCCGTCTTTTCGAGCTGTTGGATCAAGAGATTTACTACTTCCGCAAGACTGTCGGCTATAAGGTGCCCAAGAACACCGAACTCGGCTCGGAGGCCAGCAAAGTTCAGCGCGAGGAGCAGCGTAAAATTGATGAAGCAGAGCCGCTCTCCGACGACGAGATACAGGAGAAGGAGACATTGCTATCCCAGGGCTTTACCGCCTGGACTAAGCGTGATTTCAATCAGTTTATTAAGGCCAACGAGAAGTATGGACGCGATGATATCGAGAACATTGCCAAGGATGTGGAGGGCAAGACCCCTGAGGAGGTCATCGAATACAATGCGGTGTTCTGGGAGCGTTGCACCGAATTGCAGGACATAGAACGCATCATGGGACAGATTGAGCGCGGAGAGGGTAAAATCCAGCGACGACTTTCCATCAAAAAGGCACTCGATCAAAAGGTGAGATATCTATGAATTTAGGTTTCCTACTCGTACTTTATTTTCTATATATTTTTTGAATGCTCTTGCAGATGTCTCGCTATCGCGCGCCTTTCCATCAGCTGCGTCTGCAGTACGGCAACAACAAGGGCAAGAATTATACAGAAATCGAGGATAGATTTTTGGTTTGCATGCTGCACAAACTGGGCTTTGACAAGGAGAATGTCTACGAAGAGCTGCGTGCTGCTATACGGTAAGTAAACTGAGCTCTAAATTATTCCATCTATATATACGACTTGTATTGGATTGCAGTGCATCGCCTCAGTTCCGTTTTGACTGGTTCATCAAGTCACGCACAGCTTTGGAGCTACAGCGACGCTGTAATACGCTGATCACCCTCATTGAGCGCGAGAATCTCGAGCTGGAGGAGAAGGAGCGAGCCGAGAAGAAGAAGAAAACACCCAAAACTGCAGGAAGCAGCAGCAGCACAAGCACTCCAGCACCACCACAACAGCCGAAAGCGAACCAGAAACGCAAAAGTGAAGTGGTTGCAACCAGTTCCAATGCCAAGAAGAAGAAGAAGTAAAGACATAGAAACCATTTCGATCATAATGATAATGATGATAATAATGATATATGCTATATAATTATACAATTTTTCACATGAGATTCAGCTCAGCACAGCATTAGTTGGTAATCAAACAACACACACATACCTTAACATAACACACACAAACCGACACACACACACAGACAAAACCACTTTATCTATGACATAAAATGATTATATATGTGTTTGTAGTTCATAGTTCATTCTATTGCAAACTTTTCTCGTGCGCAATATCGAAAGGAATCAATTAATTTTATTACTTTACTATTATGATTATTCTATATGCGCGCCGCTGTATTCTATTCCACTTAATTGTACTTTGTTAATAAGTCTCAAGTTATATGTACTGTATATGTATGAATAATAGTGCTACAAACCGAACAAACAAATATGTTTTCATTCTTTGATACCCTAGAATTTTGACCCTTCTGCAGCTAACACAGAAAACGATTGGAGTACATTAAAAACTTTTATTAATAGAAAAGAAACGTTCTTTAACTTAATGTATAGGATTATAAATTCTATGGATTGCGTTTAAGTTTTAAAATAGCACAAGCTAATACATAAAATACATACTTATGTACCGTTAGGTGTAAGCATGTGTTACAGATACAGGTACTAACTAGGCACACATAAGACAAACATATATGTGCGTGTGATATATCGGTGTTAAAGCTTAAGAATTAATATCATCAGCATTTCAGATGCTTCACCATGTTCAACATGGCATTCTGGGAAGCTTGCTTGCCTTGCTGCTCTTAGAACTCTATGCTCGCCCTCCAGATGGAGCACCTGCATCTTAGTTAATACTACTTAAGTGTCGTGGCAGAATTATTGTGATGATTTGATTTCTTTTGTTTTTTTTTTCGTCGACTTTATAAATCTTTCACTAATTCTCTGTCTTGGGGTTGATCATCTCATCAATACTGGCGGCTGAGCCGGCTATCAAAGCCAAAATGGAGAAGATGCCGAGCAGAATGTTCTTGATTAGCTTCCATTTGCAACAGCCCAGACGATCGGGCCACAGATAAACAGTCTCCACAAAACTGGGCACAAAGATGCCCAGCAGCGAGAAGAATACGGCGCCTACTAAACTGATGAAGGGTTCCAGATTGGGAATACCAGCAGCAATGCCACCACTGACCAGGATAATGCCAGTGCGCAGCAGAATTTGGGTCATGTTGTGATTCTCGGGCTTGAACTTGTGCTGAATCTTGCGCCACAACACCTCGTTGGGCCTGGTTAGAGGAAAAACCCGTTAGTACCTTAAGTGATGGCTATAAAGATAAGGTCAACTTACACATAGAACTGCAGTCCGTAGGTGAAAAGAATAGCAACAGCCATGAGCAACTTGGCGGTGTCTCCCAGCCAGTTGCCATCGGGCAGATTGAGCGTAATGCTGCCACGTACTTCTTCTCCAAATCTCACCTGGAAAATACGAAAAAATCCATTAGTACCGGATCACTACTACAAACTACTCTACTACTCACATAGCCAAAGAAACCAATAACAGCGTACAGCGTCACCACCGTAATCATAGCCGTATTCAGCACTCCGGGACAACCGAGGAACTGCTGTGGTTTCCTCATCGAGTTCTCCACGGGCATAACTACACCAATACCCTCCATAGCAAAGATCACCGTAGCAAAGAATAGTGGAATGTGGGCAGCGGTTGCAATCAGTGGCTTGTCGTGGAAGACCAGTTCCTCATCGAACATGTAGTACAGTGTAATGGCGAAGGTAACCACAATGAAGATATTGGCCATCAGCGAGAAGGGCACCAGATACTTAAGGTTTCTGATCTGACCAATCAGCAGACAGGGTATCACAGTCATGGCAATATATATCCTCACATCCCACTTCAAGCCCAAATCGTAGTTGATCACCTCGTGGAAAGAGGTGGCAATGAAGACCATGTAGACACAGGCAGCTGCAAAGTAGGTGGCCATCAGTCCGATATCCACAAATTGTCTGCAAAGAGTTAAGATTAAATTAATTCCAAGCCATGATCAATCATACATGCAGGGGTTAATCAAAATTCCTCACTAATTTGATTTGAAATAATTTTTTTCAGTTTTTTTAAGGAAAGTTTATAAAGTAAAAGTTAGGGATTTCAATAAAAAAATAGCAGGGTATTAACCATTTTTTCACATTACACATTCCATTGTTCTGAACAGGAAATGCCTTAAGCCCTTTCTTCTTGTTATCTAATCTAAGCAAATTCTTTACAATAAACAAATATTTTGAATAATAGGATATTAATGAGTTTAAAAGCTGCGATTTTCCAAAATTCCCCAAGTCATTTTCATCAAATAAATGTGCAAAAAATAAAATAAAATCCACTTGTTACTTTTAGATTAGAAACAAATTCGATTTGCACCGGAAACAGTATCTAATCTAGTAATCGATAAAGGGTAATTTGAATAATAGGATATTAATGTGAATATAAGCTTATGTTTTCTAACAATGGTTTACTGAACCTCACGCTTACTTGGCAAAATTGGAGTATGGCCTTAACGCTTTTGGGCCGTATTCAAAGACCTTCTCGGCGGTTTCCGCAAAACCCAGAGCGGGAACTTTGGCATCACGGCAAATGTTATGGGAGGTTTTTACCTAAAAAGTAAAAATATATAACAAATTAAAAATATTTATTAGAAAATATGTAGTTAGAAGTTTCAATTAATTATTTGCACATAATTTTCCCTCTAGACATTAAAGTAACTTATTTAGGCAGCGAAAGAACAGCATCATTACTCAATACACACAAATTAAAGCACATACATATGTTACATATAAACATAGTAAGTAATAATTTCTGCACTACCAAAAACAGTAGATCTACAGCAACTTTCGAATTGCTGAATATTTCGGTACATGTTCTGAATTCAACAGTTTTGTTCCAAGTGTATGCTTGAAGACAAGACAACAATAAACTACATTGGAATAGGCGGAGAACAAAATAGTACCGTTTTTGTGTCTCGATCTCATACGCTTTGGCAGCGAAAATAGATGAAAAGGTGAAATGAAAAAGTGTTAGTGTAATTTGCATTGTCCTAGGCTGAGCAAGTGCACACACAACCACAAAAACACGCCGCCCTTTCTTAAGTTGGAGCGGGAGTCATCTCTCACGCATACCATTAAACAGCCTTCTAACAGTGAGCTTCGCTTCTCAATGAAAAATGCTAGTAAGGTAAAGTGTGAGAGAGAGAGAGAGAGAGAGAGAGAGCGTATGCTGCGCTGTGTGCATCGCACAATGCAGTGAGCTGCGTCGGCAGCGACGCCAGCAGAATTCTTAGCTCAGCGAAAGTGTGCTCTTTAGAAACGCCACAGTTATAATTGTGTTTGTAAATGTATGTAAGTGTGTTTAAATATTGTTTGTAGGAACTACCCGTGGCAACGCTTATCTTATATCAATCACGAATGCTTTGTCCACTGTCTAGTTGAAACGACACTAGTAACTTTGACTAGTCAGCACTTGAGATAAGCCAATCAGGCATAAATCTTGTGCCAACCGCTTAAATAATCGTTGCTATTAGCTGATTTAATCCAAAGAAATGACTTGGCTACAATTTTTGGCCATAAATCAGCGTTTAAAGTGTTACTATATATATTGATTAGCCGAAAAATACCAGAAACAAGAGTTATTTATAATACAATTTGGGAGAAACCTCTAAAGAAGTTATTTAAAAAACAAACTGATTCTGGCATAGCAAAATCCGCTTTGTGTTTGCGGTTTGCACGCGTTTTAAAACGCGACCTTATCGCTAGTGTACACACTGGGATATGAACTGTCGGCATATGCAAAGTAAACCCAACAAATCCCCAAAAACGATCAATTGCGTCAATCGATCAGGTGCTAAAAAATAGTACAACAAACATTAAGTTACTCACCAAAATGTGAACACAGTGTGTGCAAAGAAAACCAACAAAAAGAGTCATCACGGCACCAAAGACCAGACCGGCATTGTGAAAGGCCATTGGCATGGCCAGAATGCCGGTGCCCAAGGAACTCTTCAACAAATGGGCCAAGGCACCGCCTGAACTGGCGCCATTTGGATCACGATGCTCAAAGGGACTATAAGCTGCCTCCTCCAGTTGCTCCTTCTCCGTTAAGTTGGCTCTGGAAGTGGATAGTTAGAAATTAATTCAATGAACTAAAATGTGTTTAAAGTGCACTCACTTGGAGCTAAAGTCATTGAGGGATGTCACTGAGCTGGTGTAGGATGGCGGTGGCTTGGCATCCGTTTCCGCCTTTTCCGTTGCAGCCGGTTCCGAGTCCGGCGCATAGGCCTTGTTATCAGTCATCTGTAATGTGCAAGAAAGTGAATCCAATTAGAAGTTGATTTCAATTGATTTCCAGCTAATCCAAGCGCATGCCTTGATATCTTATCAGACACTATAGACGGTCTGGACAGTTTCCCTTTAAAACAAAATTATTATACGATCGTTATCTGATTCGACGTACCGTCCGATAGTGATACCCAAACGTGTGGACTGCATTCATAAATTTTATTTAATGTTTACGGTCAATTGATTGTAAACTCGATATTGAACTAATAAAACTCATTCAAAATTCCAAAGAGGCATAAAGTACATAGTAAAATAAAAAACACTTTGAGCGCTATCCGAGTGCAGGGGCAATACACTGATCACATGACCAATGGACACCAAGACAGGCGTCCAAAGGGTCCAAAACATTGTTTGAATTCGCGTCACTTGCAAGTTGATTAGACTAATCTGCCGCAGAGTGTTATTTATGGGTCTGCTGAAGTGCTAGAAATGCTGTTAACATGGTTATTGGGTTATCCATATGCGGACATTTATTAACTGATTAGATTCGGGGCACACTTAAGTTGCACGTGGCTAGTTCCTTTGATTAAACTAAGCTATGCTCAGTCAAGGTCCCATGCTCGTAAAACTTTCAGGAAGTAGTAAAATACTTAAATTTTGTTGGGGTTCATTGAAAGTGAGTGCGAGTAATGATATAACATATGAAACGACCGTTAGTAGTTAAGAAAATTTGGTAGTTAAGAAAATTTCAATTTTTGAGTTCTTTGAGTAGTTTTGAAGATCGTTTAGTATGTGTGATATTTTTAGTATATTATTTATTTTACCTCTTTAAAGGGTTTACCTTTAAACCCTTCCCATAGCGTCACTTAACAGTAATATTAATTATATTCTAAGCTTTAATTTCTAGCTCCTCAGATATGCCCCACAAACAGGAAATTCTAAATCATTTCACTGCTTTCACTTATCAAAACTCAAGTATGAATTTCTGCCAAATTTGGACTTTTTAATGATTTAATATAAATTATTTAATTCTAGGAAACACAGGCGAATACAACTTCGCTCAATTATCATTAAAAGTGACTGTATTATTGCCCCAAAAATATATACAAAGACTTGACTTCGATTTAGAATGTTTCCAATTTTTATCAACTTAAATAAATTGCAATTAATGTCGAAAAAAGTAGTACAAAAAAAGTATTAACTAAACTAAATATGTTCATTATTTCAACAATTGCTACGCTTAGTTGTGATTTATTAGACAATTTGACTTACGTTTTAGCCAAGAGTTAGAATAGTTGGCAGAGTAGCACTTAATGGTCAAACTGAACGCGTTCTCGGGCCAAAAGCAACTGAATTGTTGATGGGGGCCAATCGTAAAGAGTTGGCCAGAAGTGTCCAAAAGCGATAAGATGGCTAAAAAGCCAATTGCTGAGCACAGTGGTAATTGATAAAGATAAAGTACAACAAAGTACAAACTGAAAAAACTCTCGTTATAAAGGCTCAAAGCTACCTTTTGAAATCAATTATAACACTCGGCTGGTAACTGATAACATAGCGATAAGCAATTACCGTTAACGACCAAACTGATTTAGAGAGTACCACATAAAAGTGATCTACAAATTTGTACTTTAAGCTAACTGTTAACTGTTAGCTCTAATGAAAGTGAAACTAATTGCTCAGTTTATAATAATTGGCATTAAATGAATTATCTAGAATTAACACGTCATACGCTTATTAGTATTATTATTTTTCAGTTCGACTGATAAGATTAGTCCCCCCCCATAAGTATATAGATATGTAATATATTAAAGTATTACGCGTGTACGACATTGACACCCTTTATAGTTATAGTTATTATTCAGGTTGCCAAAGACAATAGTGATTATTGATATCTAATGGCAGTCGTAGTGGAAGTTATCAGTTTGGGAGTTACCTGGTTATAGCCCTACGATTGCCCAATCGGCGATAAATCTTTACGGCCCAGACCGACCGTTGGTAATTTATGAAATCATAACAAATATTTTCGACTAGTTATTGTATTTTTTTTTTGTTTGTTTTTGCTTTTTATGATTTTTACTTAGTTTTCTGCTTTTGGACTACAATTGTTATTACCCCGTGGATTTATATGATGGCCACTATCTGGATCGTGAATCATAGCTGGCACTTGATTAGTTCCCTGTGACATATATAGTATATATACTATATAGTATAGTGTATATTACTGCCCACACATGAGATTTATTTGTGCTCATTAACACTTGATTGGCAACGTAATGAACTATATAAATTAATTACATTTCTTTGCGTCACTAGTTTATGATTATGCTAAAAATACGTATGTTTATGACATCTTTGCGGTGATATCCCCAATACTTGTTAACCAACCAACAGGATATACTAAAAGACATTTCTTAATGAGCGGAACGAAAAATTATTATATACTAACTAGTATTTTATGGGTGTAAAATTAGCTAAGTTAAAGGGGAATATCTTAAAGTATGTAGAAATATATAGTATTTAATTACCAGACAATCTGTTCATTTTGATATTTTAAAATTGGAACTGTATAAAATATAAAATATTTAATTATTAATAAATTCCAGATAAAGTGTTAGTTATTTTATTTTAGGATTTTAATTATATAATATTTTCTATACATTTTTATACATAAATTTCAATTAACTTGCTGTGATTAATTATATGGTATATAAAGAAATCAGCTATATTTCTGAATATATAGTGTAGCCCTCAAGTCACTGTGGTCTGGACTGTCACATAACTCTTATGGAGATGGCTAAATAATTCGATCTCCAACTCATACAGGTCCCTACATACAACGACTTAGAGATTTAATTGTTTATTAACCTAATTTTTTTTTTATATATTTTTATAATTTTTTTTGACTTCAGATTTAAGAGAAACTGGTTACCATACTCTTTACCATTCTTCTCTTCTCCTCCTTCTCTTTCTTCCTTTTCCGCTCATTGCACCGCTTCCTTTCGTTTTGTTATGTAAAGAAAAAACCTTCATTAAATCACTATCAAAACACTAATTAATTCTGCTTTCGCTACATTCGGTAATTGTGGGAAATATCTCACAACCACAGCTTCCCTTTTTTCTTTCTTCCTTTTTTCCTTCTTCCCTCCTTTTTTGGGTCATATTCCCAAGCCAAGTCCCAATTTGGGTGTGCTCGTAAATAGGTACCGTTCAACGTTAATTGTTATATGAATTTCAATTAGGTTTTCAATCTGTCGATCTGTCGATCAGTCGAACCGTCGCTTCGAATATTGGGTCAATGCATTGCATCAAAGCCAAGTTAAGTAAAAAGAGCTAAAACAACTTTTTTGGCAAAGAGTTTCTCATTTCTTGTTTTCACGTGCTGCCAACTGATCTGCGCTCACTTCAATAATGCAATTCATCAATTCTCAAGGGGCATTGCCACTCCCCTCTCCTTCCCCTGCAACTCGCAGTTGTGAACTTGTTCACTTTCAATATGCAAAATTTGATTGAAGTCTGTCTCGCATAATTAATGAAGTCTCAATTGTACTTGCTTTATATACATATATATAAATATATATCTCATTATCAATGAGCCAGCCTTGTCCTCAGATTATGTAAGTGCATTAAAATATAAAATTCACTGACTAATTGCAATTTAAAGTCGGCATTTGAAAGCTAAGTAGCTGGGAGATAAAGCTAAGTCAATATTCGTTTACAATCCCAATGATGTCTAGCTGTTGTCACCTCTTATCAGTTATCAGAGTTTTATCTACAGATTTCTAGCACTAAAGGCCACTGACTTGCTACTTTTATTAGAAGTGCTTTCTGGAATTTCAAAACATTAGTTTCCCATTAAGATTCCCATTAAGACTTCCATTCTGCTTCCCATTCCGATTCATAAAGGAATACCAATTAAAAATGGCTAAACAAACTGATTTAATTCCTCCGCGTGACTTTAATTACAAGTAATTGCAGTGCTTAATATGTAACACGAATTGTCACACCATTAACTAACCTATTCGACTGCTTAAATACCCTGTAATTCACTGTTGTTGCTTTAATTACATGACTCCCATTTGCTTAGCTTATTTTCTGCAGCACAGCCAATTCTTAGTTGTAACTAATTGTTAAAATATTTATATTTATTTACACTTAAACTTATATCATTTTAATTTTTTTTTTTGGTTCACAGCGCGCTATAATTAAAAACAAAAGCGAAATAATTTTTAGTTTTGTTACTCAAGTGTTGACACTGCACTTTACAGACACGAACAACTGTTTTTATTATTTTTTTTTTAATTATACACGTCATGTAATTACAAGAAAATAAATTTCACACGCTATTTAGTGTTTTAGAGGGTATACTATATATTATTTTATTCAACTCCAAATTGATTATCCCATAAAGTTTGTGATTTGCGATTTGTGATTTTGGTAATTACCTTTTTTCAAAAAACTGTTGCTAATTTGGTTTTAATAATATTTGATGTATTTTGCACAATGCTGTCTTTATTTGTTTATGCGTTGGCCAATTTTGTTTGGTCTTCGCATTGGCACGAATTGATTTTTGGCACCTCTGCGTTAATTATCGCCAGCAAAAAACGCCTGGACGAAACGCTCACAAATCGCGTGCTCACTTAGAGTGTGTGTGCGTGTGTGTATGTGTGTAAACAAAAAGAACTTTCGTTGAATTGGCAACAGTTTAAGTTTGTTTAACTAACTGTTAGTTTGTCAACTAAGCGGTGATGAACCAAGCACTTGTTGCGATTATAAACGCGTTCGCGACTTTTTCAGCTCTGGACTGTTTTTGGGTTTTGTTGTTAACTCGCTGGCGATCACTTAGTGACTGATATTAATCCAGTGTATGTGCTTGAATTTGTTGCTGCTGCCGGCGACAACAGCGGCTATAAAACGCATACACACACTTACACACACACACCTGTCTGATGAGATACACGGGGACAACTGACAACACACAATAAACGCCAGCGTGACGCAGGTGGGGCGAAGTCGGCCTCTCTCTTGGCCCAGGTGTGTGTGCGTGTGTGTGCGAGTGTGTGCGTGTCTGTGTGCTTTCTATATCATTCAACTTTGGGCATTTTCAGCGAGACAAGTCTGCCATTGGTTCCATTGCTCATACGCAGCGTTTGCCGCTGCCCTGCCTCGGATGCACCACAACAACAACCTCATTTAGATAAACTGCAGGCAGAGTATCTACAGCATATACTATATTTGCACGTCTATATTATTGAAATTATTGCCCATAAGTCTTATCCTAAATTTGGCTTAAATCAGGTTAAGCACTTTATCTAGGCGTAGTAACAATGTACTCTTCTAAAAATATATAACAATACCCAGGCAAATATATTATATATGACCTCAGATTTTGATAAGGCTAAAATAATGAAAATAAAATATTTAATACAATTAAAAACAAGACGAAACGATTGATTAGAGTAATTAGTTTAAATTAAACCGGTCAGGAGCAGTATATAAATTATATTCATTTTTTCAACAGATGGCAGGAAATTTTTAACATTAAAAAAATTAAATTAAACATATTTAAGACACGTGAAGTAAATAAAACTGAAAGCAGAATATAAGAGTTGTAAATTAATTATTTTTTTTTAATATTAACTGATTTATTAAATTATTTATACTTAAATAAACATAAATTAATACATCAAAAATAAGTAAATATTATGTTTATTTAATTAACAACATTTTTGTTTATTTCAATAGCAAATGAGGCGTTTTATTGAAGTAATGATTGGTTTATTATATTATTTATGATTTTAATATATATTTAAATTAACGAAATAATAAAAGAGCACCATAAAAAATAATTATTAAAATTATAAAAAATTACTTTTATTGAACTAATTATTGATTTATTTTCAAACTTAAGCAAGGTGCTTCTTATAAATAATTTAAATCTAGAAATAAATAAATATTTAATTAATAAATAACAAAAATTAAATTTAAATATTTACGTAAAGTTCGATTATTAGAATTTTATTAATATTTATGTAGTATTATATTCTCGTACATGTACATGTATATACATACATTATTATTTAGGTTAACTAAATATTTACACCTACGTTTTAAGTAGCACCCTGTATGCCGAAGAGACACTGTGTCTGCCAGCATCAAAATCATCATCATCATCATCGTCTGCGCTATCACCTTTATTATGATCACTCATGCTGCTATTTTGCAGTTACTCCAATTTACTAGAGTACGAATGAGAGAGCGAAGGAGAGAAATTGAGAGAGAGAGAAGAAGAGAGGGTGTGAGAGCGGGCAAATTGGAGTGCATTGAACATTGCATCTTAAGAATTTGTCAGGCGCCTTAAAAAGTGCTCAGTGGTTGTGATTGTGACTGTAGTTGTGGTTGTTTCTGTGATTGCGGTGGTGGCTAGGCGGTTGGGTGGTTCCCTGCCAAGACACTGGCCAACAATCAAGAGTACTTTAAACATGGCAATTACTTAGTGTGTGTACACAGTTGTCAGCACTGTAGTAGCAGTTGCTGTTGCTGTTGTTGCTCTTGTTGTTGTCGCCTTGAGGTGTCTCTTTAAGTCAGATCATGGAGTTGTGCGATTAACTTGTTTCAAGTGGCCATCGTTAGTGTTGTTGTTATTGTTGTTGTTGTTGCTGCACTCGTTTGCACGATTTTGTTGTCTGTCCATAAAATATGAAACGTTCAAATTTGTTGTTGTTGTGGCTTCGATCACTGGGACAGTGGAAAATTTTGTCCACACACATTTTCACGTGCTGCGCATTTTCAACAACTAATTCGAGTTCAGCAAAACAGAGCTTGTATTGAAATTAAGCCATTGCCATTTAAATTTCAATAAATTCCAAATTAAATGTTATTGGTTTAAAGGGTTTTAATTAAACCCCCAATAAAAACAATAAAAAACTAATTTAGCTTAATCTAAATCTAAAACATTTGTTCAAATTGATTGCTTGTTAATTTGCTAGCTGATGTATCTTTAATTAGTGCTACAAAGTAAAAGATACAGATACAAAACGACACATGACGTGTACGCAATGTGGAGCCTTGAATTGCAAGAAATAGGTTTCAATTAAATATAAGTCAGTGATAAAAGGTTTGTAAGGCATGCAATAAGATATAGATACAGATATAGATCATGGCAACAGAGCTGCTTATCAGAAAGTTCAAGTGTCGTATTGATCAAGACGTTAAGTATTATTGTAAAATATTTTTATTGTAAATGAAAAGAATTGTTTGCGATTGGCTAACAATTCCCACTTATTCCTTGATAATTTCCCTGAAAATCAGAAGTAAGAAAATGTGCAATCTAATAAGAAATCTTTATCAAATTAAATCCCATTCAAAATCGTGATTCGTTTTTATTATTGTTTCGCGGTTGGCGAATTTTGTAATCTGTCATTAATTGTAAAAACTTGACATGTCTCGAGTTAAGAGTGCTGAATTCCTGGAAAAGTGTCTCTTTTGTGTTATATATTTTACTGAGGGCATACAGGGTGCTTCCCAAATCGTACTTCATTGCAATGCAAAGCGCGAAAATGTTTTAAAATTAAACTTGTATTTCGCACAACGTTTATTTAAACTCGTTTTTTATTGTTATTTTTCTTCGCTCTTCATGCGAAATTCCACGTCGCGTAATAATCATACTGTGCTTTATTGTTTATAACATTAATGTGTTTAAACAAATCGATATACTTCCGCAATTGGATTCCGGAATTGCCTTCAGTATGTCTCAAACTAAGTAGTAGCTGCGTAGTGTCGTATTTTTTTGGGATCGGGTTTAGGTCACTGTTTCGCGATAGTAATTAATTAGTTAATTGATTAGTATGCAAAGTACGCTCAATAGATTGCCGCATCAGATTCGCATATGCTATATAGTAGTATATAAACAGTCGTATCCGATACTGACTCAGCCATGTCATGTCTGAAATATCACAAACACACTCCAAACCGATCCGAACCGTTGGAGTCAAGACCCGACTACTGACCTTGCATGATGTCAAATATGATTTGGTATGTTAATTGAATGGGCGTTTGATGTTCTCCAGTGCTCACCTACAGTAAAATAAATAATAATTTATTAAGGCGTGGCTGTGGGTTGCAATTGGGTCATCAGTCGTAGGAGACAATCGCTGGATATTCAGTAAAAACTCAGCTTCCTTCACAAAACGTAGCTAAAGCGAGCTTTTTGTTTTAACTACCAGTTAACGCCTTCCATTGAAAGCGCTTCATATTCAGTTTAATTTATTGCTGTTTTAGTTTTATTTTTTCGTTTTTTAGCATTTTTTGAGCACCCACCTCAAAACAAAAGGTCTTTGTTTACACTGACACCCAAAAAACATTTAGCGAACATGCAAATACCTTGCTTATGAGATGTGATATATTTATCAGCATAAAACTGAGGCTAAGCTGCTATATATACTATACTAGATATACTAAATATATGTATCTGTACAGATCATGACTGTAGACTTTCTAAGCCAAACAAAAGTTCTATGGAAATTGTTGTTTCCGCATTGTTGGAGGTGGATTATACATGCAAGATCTGATGTGGGAACAACAAAGCATATGGAAAGCTGAATTGTGACTTTAATTGCAGTAATTAGCATTGAGTATGACTAAGTGCAGCAACAATTTGAACCTATGTCAGCATATTTGCTTAAAACAATGTCTGACGACAGCTGTACTGGAGCTGTATTTAGTTATTTTAAATAAACAAATAGCTGTTAAGCCTTAGATTTAACTAACAAAATTATAAAAAAGAATTAAATCGCTGGAGATGCCGGGGATTGAACCCGGGGCCTTTCACATGCAAAGCGAACGCTCTACCACTGAGCTACATCCCCTACCTTAATTTCTCTTGAATTGTTAACAGCAAAAAATATGCCTGGTGAAATTTTTGACTACCTGAACTGCTGGAGATTTAAATGAGCTCTGATGTCCTCCAGGAAATGTCGCGAAAGGTAATCAACGTAAGCATGTAAGTCCTACCTCCTTTTTAAAATGAATAAGGGTACGTTATCTGTATAGTAAACTGATCGTCACAGGTCAAAATAACGCGCAAACGTTGCAGTTTCGGCTAATCGCAAAAACACAAAATCTTTTCCGCGATATTTCTCGCTGCAGGTAGTTTACTTCTTCAGCTGCAGTTCAGTTGCCTATTTTTCTCAAATATCTTATAAATAATACTGCTCACAGAAAAGAGTGTCAGTTTCGTGAGTGTCAGTTTACGTTCAGTGCTGAAACCATGAGGACTAGAATATTGTGTGAGTTCAAGAATTTGTTTAAGCCAATTTGTTATAAACATTTCCTAACCCGCGCGTGTTGATTTAAATTCTCTGAAATTATAAGCAGAAACTTAACAGAGATTCTTAACATTGTGTTAAGTCAGGGCTGCAACGACAGAGTGACGGCTACCATAACAGAGTACAGTTTTCTCATGTCTGATAGAAACCCCACGGCCACCCTTATATTTGCCCACAAACATAACCCTAAGTTTTATTCGTGGCCACCGGTATCCAGATCCAAAATACATAAAACTTATGTATATGAGTGCACATTTATTAAAATAATTGTAGTAAAAATATTTTTATAAATGTGGTACACTTATATCTTAAGCTTCTTGGTTCATATCGGTTCCTAAAATATTAATCGATATATCGTTTTGATAACACTTCGATGCATCGATTCCGGCATCGAGTTAGTTCCAGCTCTAATCCGACGCCGAGCGGTGTGTTCGCGCACACTTTTCTGCAAATATATAATTTTAAGTGTAGAAATAGGCGGAAATATTAAAAATAAATTGGATTCGCAATTACAGCACAATTTTCGCAACACACCAATACTGTTTTTACGCTCGGATGGATATTAGTGATGTGGATATTTTGTGATTAAAAATTTTCACCATCTGAGGTACGAAAAAAAATGGTTAGAAAAAATTTCCGCCCAACAAAGAACCGACGCCGACGTAGTCGCAGCAACTATAAATATAGCCATCTCGCTCTGACTTTGGTCATTCGATAAGCGTGTTTGAAAAGTGCCGCAACTAAGAAAATTTAACCAAGCTAAAGTTGAAATTAAAAGTGTAGATAATTATTAAAAATTATTAAACATGGCTGTGAATATAAATATCTTCTCGCATTGCGCGTGTGTGTATAATAAAAGAAAAAAGCGCAGCCATTTGCAATGCAGTGTTGTATGTTCCATGCGTTCCGCAGGGCTGCTAACGAGAGTTGTGATAAGCGATACGCATTGAAAAGCTGAAAATGTGTGAAATGTAATGATTACGCAGCAGAATAAAATTTGAACAAAATTTATTTACATATATAAAAAGTCATTGATTGACCCAGCCATGTGAGCTTGTGTGTATTTGCGCATATACATATATGTTCCAGGGCTGCAAAATGTCTGATGTTAAGCGAAACACGCGTGAAAAAATATTGTGGCAACTATATTTATATATGTAATTATTTTTCCCGCCATTTTCAGATGTCTCAAACATGAATGAAGGTAATTCAGCAGGAGGGGGGCATGAAGGGCTAAGCCCGGCCCCTCCTGCTGTGTCAGACCGTGTAACGTTTCAATCAACGGAAAAATCAGTTACAACGCCAAAATCAACAGCTACAGCTCACAACAACAATAAATCAACAGCCGCAACAACGCAGCAACTGAAATCAAGCAAACAACAACAACAGCAGCAGCTGCTAAGTGCGCAGCTGCCTGTGCCGCTGTCGAACCTATCGACAGAGGCAGCGGCAGCAGTAGCAGCAACGCGACCAGCATCCACATACTCCAGTTTATCAGCAACAGAGCAGGGAAGTCCCACAGCAGACAATACAGTGCCACCGCAGGCAAAGCGTCAGCGATTAGAAACAGGAGGAGACGTTGGCAACAATAACAGCAACAATATTGTGGGCGCTATTAGTAGCAACATTGTTGGCTCATTGCTGCCGGCGTCTGTTGTGGCCAGCAGCGAGTTTGGCGGCGCGAATTCATCTGCGTTGCAGGACTTGAATGCGCTCAGGAAGCGCATACTTCAACAGAAGTATCAAATTTTGCGTAATCTTAAGGAAAGGTAAGATAATTCTAAATCTATAGTTAACTGAACAACTGCTTACGTGTTTTGTATTTTTTCAGACATCTTGAAAATGTGTCCGAATACTTTTATTTACAAAACGGTGGCAGTATGATGGACTACCCCGCGTGGCGTAAGAAGACACCAACACCGCAGTTCATCAGCTACAGCAATGCGAATCGTATCGAGCAGCTGATACTCGAGGAAAAGCCAACAACATCCGCCGCCGCAGCAGCAGCCGCTGTGGCCCAAACACAAAGAAGAACGCAACAACAGCAGCCAACAGAATCTGCCGTTGGTAGCAGTAGTCCTTCTGCAACAGCAACTACTACAGGGACAACAGGCGTACAGTTGGATGCAGATAACAACACATTGAAAACGGTTAGTCCTTAGTCTTAAGAAATTAATAAAAGAGCCCTTCTAATAATCCAATTTGCTTGTCAACAGAATACGCAATCTCAATTGCCAACAAAGCTTGGCAGCAACACAACGTCAGCGGCATCAAGTCCAAGCCGAAGTGGCCCAACAACCACAACAACAACAACAGCATCATCAACATCCACAACAACAGTCAGTGGAGCAGCATCCAGCAGCAGCAGCAGCAGCTTAGTTGAAACCAGCGGTAATGCCTTGCCACCGGAGGCGGAAATAAAGATACCATCAGTTGGGGCAACCCCAGTTGCGGTGTCCACGAAATTACCCGCCGCCGTCGTTCAGTTGACGCAGCAAGGTAAGAGACAATCGTTGAGGATTAAATATGATATTGGGAATCTTTCTTTATCTCTTGTAACTACAGTGGGGAGCACATGTGCTTGTTTATGCAGCAGTTAATAACAAATACAGAAAGACGAAAATAAATGACTACCAATATTTTGTTTAGCTGCAGCATAAACAAACATTTAATTATTGACGCTTCCCAGTGTATATCTCATTGTTATACTTTTGTGTTTTTGTTGTATTATCGTTTTGTGTTGTTTTCGTTTATTTTTCAAAATTATTATTGTACATTACTCAAAAACGAGAAACATGAATTTTCAAATCTATATGAAAATACAATTTTTGCATACAATTAAGTTAATAATATTATACTATACTACCAAATGCTACCAACTCCCAAAACGCGCCCAGAACAACTGCCTAGCAACTATTTAGTACTTAATTAAAGTACATCGCACGCCCTGCACAAAAACATTAAACTGTCGACTCGCCAAAGCAAATAAAATCTTGCAATTAATCTACATATAAGTAATACAAAGAACTACACACACAAACACATATATATTCACACCCGCAGACTACTAAAATAATGTTAAATAATTAAAAATATTAACATGTATGCATATAATAACATAAAATATCAACTACACAATCAGTCTATCACTATACAGTTCATTTAATGTATTGCTGTATATAATTTGATTTAACATTCTCCCACTTGTTTTTGTTAATCATTATAATTATTTATAAATCATTATCCCACCTTTTTCTTACTGCCGCCTACAATTCCTCCTAACGCACAACTCTACTCTCAACTCACCATCAAATTGTATCGTTATAATATAGGTCACATACCCGGTAGACCTCTAGGAGGTCGTCACGGTATGGTCTTCGGTCAAATACCCGCGCCTCCTGCCGTAGGAAATTCTTCTGTACCTTTGGTGCCAGGTGCTTATCGTTCGCAAAAAATTAAAAACCATTAAAAATCTAATTCTCATTTCAATACTTATTTTCTTTTAATTATTTTGAGTGGTTTTTAAACCTTAAAGCATTTCACATTTTCTTTTGTTGTTGCTGCCTATTGAAAACGTAGTGCATTAACTTATTCATATTCTATTCATTCTATGTGCCTAAAATATTCTATTGTATTCATGATTTATAATTTTCATTCATCTAGAATTGGTGTTTACAATTCATACTTCATTTTTTATTGGTAATATGCTTTTTTTGTTACCCAATTTGCGAATTGTATGTACAAATATAAATTTAATTAAGTTAGAAAAATTATATATAGATTAGATCATTATTTTTTATAGTGGCCTTATTAAGTTCAAGCTTTTTATTATTTTTTTAATTCAAATTGTATGCCTAATTGACAACTTAATTAAATCTTCGGCACGTCGAAGTAGTCCTTGCCATCCTACTAAAGAGACCATTAACAGTTGTCCCAAATATATAATATAGCACCTAAAAGCGTTTTCTTGTACGCTAGTTCAATGCGCTTGAAAATCGTAGCTGTGTGCTAGAGCAAAGCTAAGTTGCAAGTGACTTCAATTAAACAAAAATGAAAGTCCATAACGCTGAGTACATCTTTATATAGCTTTACTATCAGAAGAAATGGCGCAAAGCTCGCGAAACAGCTCTCTGGCATTGCCCTATGCGCTGAGAATAGCCCTGTGCTTTGAGAATAGTCTAGACCGACCATTAATGCATCAACTAGTAGCACCTAAAAGCGTTTTCTTGATCGCTTTTTAAACGCGCCTGAAAATCGTAGCTGTGTGCCAGAGCAATTGCCGCGGTTGCAAGTGACTTGATGCGTTTTAATTGCACAATTCCATTTACACTGTGCTCAATCTAATCTTATAGAATACATAGATTCATTTATGCAAGCGCACTCTGTGTCACGTTGACTATAGCCACATGTGATGACAATTTGTTAACTTGCTATAATAAACTGATGCTGCGACTTATCCATGTGATCATGTCCCAAACTATATAGTGATCACATTGAATACGCGCATTACAGTCCCAAAAACTTAAGGATTAGGAGTTTTGCATGAGTTTGCCATAGATTTATCTTTAATTTATTTTAAATTTAATTTGTCATAGCAAACAAATCCAATACATATATAATACACAATCTAATTCGCAATATAATATGATTCAATGAATTTAATTGATTGATTGGAACGTTTTTACATTACTTAACTTGTTGCTTTAATTAATATGGTAGCTTGTGATTGATGATGCACTTTTCCAGCATGCGAGTTGGCTAAGAGCTTTCTGTAATTGTTGACCAAATTTTTAACTAATGCATTACTTTTCCAATCGATTCTTTTCAAAGGTGGCACTCCTTTGGTGCCCTGCAGTAGTTCCGTGGGTTCAGCGGCTTTGCGACGTCCAAATCCCCAGCCAAATGCAACGGGAGCGTCAGGAGCAACAGCAGCGACAACTGGTGGAGGAACAGGTGCAGCTTTACCATCACCCCTGTACACGGGCGCTGGTGGTTCCAATGGTACAGCAGGTGGTTCCCTGACGCCCGGTACTTCTGGCGGCGGCAGTGGAAATCTATTAAGCCCACTAGCAGGAGGAAGCACTGGCACACCAAACAGTGCTCAGGAGTTTTCGTTTAAGGCAAAACAGGAAGTTTACGTGATGCAGCGTATATCCGAACTACAACGAGAGGGATTATGGACTGAGCGGCGTTTGCCAAAGCTGCAGGAACCAAGCCGACCCAAGGCTCACTGGGACTATCTGTTGGAGGAGATGGTTTGGTTGGCAGCTGATTTTGCGCAGGAGCGTAAATGGAAAAAGAATGCGGCCAAGAAATGCGCTAAAATGGTACAGAAATATTTCCAAGACAAGGCCAATGCAGCACAGCGCGCTGAGAAGGCGCAAGAACTCCATCTAAAGCGAGTGGCGTCCTTCATAGCACGTGAGGTGAAGAGTTTCTGGTCGAATGTGGAAAAGCTGGTCGAGTACAAGCACCAAACAAAAATCGAAGAGAAGAGGAAACAGGCGCTCGATCAGCATCTCAGCTTTATTGTCGATCAGACCGAGAAGTTCTCCCAACAATTAGCCGAAGGCATGAACAAGAACGTGCCGGAGACGCCTAGTTTGACCTCCAGTCGCCTTACTTCACCAAAGCGGGAATCAGACGGTGAGTTTTAACATGGCCAACATTAAGCAAGGTTTCCTGGAAGCCTTATGCATAGCACTTGATGAGAAACTTTAACTGAAACGTTGTTTTGGTCTATTTTTGAGCACTACGATGTTATAAAGGGATGGTCGCATTTGCGAGGCATTTGTCTGATGCATTTACCTTAATCAATTAAATATAATCATGTATTTGGCGGCTTTATATTAAAGTATGTTTATAATATCTTTTGTAGACGAGTTTCGACCGGAATCTGGTTCCGAGGACGATGAGGAGACAATTGCTAAGGCTGAAGAGGAGGCAGCTGATGTCAATGAGGAAGTCAAGGCATTGGCAAAAGAATCTCAAATGGATTTCGATGATTTCCTGAATGATTTGCCTCCAGGCTACTTAGAGAATCGTGATAAGCTGATGTTGGAGGAGCAGAGTTCAACGACGGTTGTCGCATCTGCTGCTGATGGTGACGAAAGTGACGATAGTGAATTCCAGGCAAAGGAAACGAGCGATGATGATGAAAACACTATAAGTAAGCAGGAGGAAGCTGAACAGGAGATTGATCATCAAAAGGAAATCGATGAACTCGAGGCGGATAATGATTTGTCCGTTGAACAGTTGCTTGAGAAATACAAATCAGGCAATATCGATAAGCCGCCTAGCGCTAAAAGGCGAAAAATGGCTGTGGAGACTTCAGAGCAAGACTCTGATGATGATTCGACTGCGATAGAGGATTCAACAGATGGCAGTGAAGTGGAGGCCAGTGATGAAGAAGATGAGGATATGTCAACTATTAAAACCGACACAGATGTGGAAGATGGCGAACAGGATGGTCTGAAGAGTTTGCTTACTGATGCCGATGGTGAAGGCGCTGGCAATAGTTCCGCTGTTGTTGGCAGCAAGGACAACAAGGATGACATGCTCAACGATGCAGCCGCGTTGGCTGAAAGCCTTCAGCCCAAGGGCAACACTCTGTCCTCAACAAATGTGGTTACACCGGTGCCCTTCCTGTTGAAGCACACGCTACGTGAATATCAACACATTGGACTCGACTGGCTGGTCACAATGAATGAACGTAAACTCAATGGTATCCTAGCAGATGAGATGGGTCTGGGAAAGACAATACAAACGATAGCGCTACTAGCGCATTTAGCCTGTGCCAGGGGCAATTGGGGACCTCATTTAATTGTTGTGCCCTCGTCTGTGATGCTCAATTGGGAAATGGAATTTAAGAAATGGTGTCCTGGCTTCAAAATACTCACCTATTATGGTACACAAAAGGAGCGCAAGCTGAAGCGAGTTGGCTGGACAAAGCCCAATGCATTCCATGTCTGTATCACATCCTACAAACTGGTCGTACAGGACCAACAAAGTTTCCGGCGCAAAAAGTGGAAATACCTCATATTGGACGAGGCACAGAATATAAAGAACTTCAAGTCACAGCGTTGGCAGCTGTTACTCAACTTTTCCACCGAAAGGTAATTAATTGCTATTTATTGCCCTATTAAGTTGTTTTTGCTTTAACGCCAGCACCAAAATCAGTAACCATGCGACTGCTAAACTAGCCTGGCGACTACGCTTGGGTGCTAAAATTAAAATACGCTATAATGCCGCATATTTTATAAGAGCATACTAATCCTGCCTTAGAATGCTTGTGGCCTTGTTTCGTTACAGTTATTTATTTTATAACTCACTTGTTTTTGAATAAAATAGAATTAAATCGTTTTAAAGTATGATCTTAATACTATTTAATATTTTTCTCTTAACAGACGCCTCTTGCTAACTGGCACTCCGCTGCAAAATGATCTAATGGAGCTGTGGTCACTGATGCACTTCCTCATGCCGTATGTATTCTCCTCTCATCGCGAGTTTAAGGAATGGTTCTCAAACCCTATGACTGGCATGATTGAGGGCAACATGGAATACAACGAAACATTAATAACACGATTACATAAGGTAAATATTGCACTAAGCATGCATTGCATATAGTCATTTTATTTATTGTGGCACCTAAAAGCGTTTTCTTGTACGCTAGTTCAATGCGCTTGAAAATCGTAGCTGTGTGCTAGAGCAAAGCTAAGTTGCAAGTGACTTGAATTAAAATAAAATGCAAGTCCATAACGCTGAGTACATCTTTATATAGCTCTAATATTAGAAGAAAAGGCGCGAAGCTCGCGAAACGGCTCTCTGGCATAGCCCTGTGCGCTGAGAATAGTCTGGACCGACCATTGATGTAAAACTAGCAGCACCTAAAAGCGTTTTCTTGATCGCTTTTTAAACGCGCCTGAAAATCGTAGCTGTGTGCCAAAGCAATTGCCGCGGTTGCAAGTGACTTGATGCGTTTTAATTGCACAATTCCATTTACACTGTGCTCAATCTAATCTTATAGAATAAATAGATTCATTTATGCAAGCGCACTCTGTGTCACGTTGACTATAGCCACATGTGATGACAATTTGTTAACTTGCTATAATAAACTGATGCTGCGACTTATCCATGTGGTCATGTCCCAAACTATATAGTGATCACATTGAATACGCGCATTACATTAGTTTTATACACAGTATTTATCAGTAGCTATGCATGTTTATTAAACAGTACTAACCATTGAATGTTGTTTGCTTTCAGGTCATTCGTCCTTTTCTGCTGCGTCGGCTTAAAAAGGAGGTGGAGAAGCAAATGCCAAAGAAGTACGAGCATGTTGTCATGTGTCGTTTGTCTAATCGTCAGCGCTATTTGTACGAAGATTTCATGAGCCGTTCCAAGTAAGTCTCCACTTGTCTAACAAATCTAACAAGGCACTGATTAACTTTTTTTGATAGAACCCGCGAAACCCTGCAAACTGGTAACTTGTTGAGTGTGATCAATGTGCTAATGCAATTGCGGAAGGTGTGTAACCATCCGAATATGTTTGAAGTGCGTCCAACGATATCGCCTTTTCAAATGGAGGGCATTGCATTCCATACGCCACGGCTAGTCAGCGACATCTCGGAATACGATCCGTTCACGGTGAGTTTGGTGGTAGACCTGCAAATATGTTTATTCAAATCGAAGTTCAATTAAAATGATGATAAACTGTCACTGAACATTGCGACTCAATCTATTTTGGAGCGAGTTGCGATTCACAAAGGATGTTCGCTGTTGCGAGGCATTTGCCTGATTTTAACTTGAAACAGTTTAAACAGTTGCTTAAATATATGATAATTCATACTAATTTCATTTATTCAATTGCATTTGCAGCAAATCAACTTGGAGACAGTCAACTTGTTGCTGCTACATCTTGAGCAAACAATGACGGCTTACGTCTCGCACAAGTCACGTTTGCTGGCACCACCGCGTAAGCTGATTGAGGAAATCGACAGTGCACCACAGCCACCACCTCGCTGTCCGAACGGCAAATATCGATTCCACATACGGGTCAGGAGTGCCGAGTTAGCCCAACGCATAAAGCTGCAAGCGGTGCGAGTAGGCGCCAGTCCGGCAATGCGATTGGAAGGCACTAAGATTGTCCCCATGCGCAGCTTGTTGCCCAGTGGGCGAGTGCTGAAACGTGTCAGTGGCACTATCAATCCCATCAACATGGCTCTAAAGCCGGTGATAATCAATAGCCTGATGACAACAGCAACAACGACAGCAACTTCCACTGGCAGCAATAGTACAGCGTTGAATGTGCTAGGTAGCAGCTCCAAACTGTTGAGCACGCGTTCGCCGATGAGTGCTCCCACTCCCGCTAAGGTAGCAAAGACAATGCAAGATGGAAAACCATTCTTCTATCTAACGCCGGCAACAAGTGCTGGGGGTGCCGGAGCGCGTCTTACGCTTACCAGCAAAACAACACCAACTACTTCAGCATTGTCACCAGGAACAACCACAATATCGAGTGGCAATTCAGCAGCACAGATACAACAGATTGGTAAGGACCCCATTGTCAAAGATCTGGCCACGCATGTCAAATTGACAGCACAACGGCAAACCAATGGCAAATCTCAGACATCATCTCCCACACCTGAAGAGGCCGAGGATCCTTATCGAGTACAGCAGCTGATACAGATGCGAAAGGAGCAACGCTTGGCCTCTCTCAAACGTATGGCAGCAATCAATCGCAGACGCACCGATGCCACGCCCATTTACGGCTCGGATTGCCGAGAAGCCATTGAGCATTGCATGCAAGCGACGCGAACACTGAAGCATTCCACTTGGCAAACAAGAGGCTATGCGAACTGCAACATTGCTATGCGACACAATAACGACAATTGGTCACTGAATATGCTCTTAAAGAACTTCGAGCAACGATGCAATGAATTATCGCCAATATTTGCAAATTTTGTGATTTATGTGCCGTCGGTTTGTGCGCCGAGGATTCGTCGTTATGTTCAGAATTTGTCATCAACTCATTGGCAAAAAGAGCGTCAAATTGAAGAGACAGTGTCACGCTCATTGTCGCCAAAATTGGCTATGCTGCATCCGATTATCTCGGCTATGACAACTCAATTCCCCGATCCGCGTCTTATACAATATGATTGCGGTAAACTGCAGACATTGGATCGATTGCTGAGACAGTTGAAGGCTGAAGGACATCGTGTGCTGATCTTCACGCAAATGACAAAAATGTTAGATGTACTCGAGGCATTCCTGAACTATCATGGACACATTTACCTACGTCTTGATGGCTCCACTCGTGTGGAACAACGTCAGATGCACATGGAGCGCTTTAATGCTGACAAGCGAATCTTCTGCTTCATTTTGTCCACGCGTTCAGGAGGTGTTGGTATCAATTTGACTGGTGCGGATACTGTGATCTTTTATGACTCTGATTGGAACCCTACAATGGATGCACAAGCGCAAGATCGTTGTCATCGCATTGGCCAAACTCGTGATGTGCACATTTATCGATTAGTGTCGGAGAAAACCATCGAAGTGAATATCTTAAAGAAGGCCAACCAAAAGCGTATGCTCAGTGATATGGCCATCGAAGGTGGTAATTTTACAACCACATTCTTCAAGAGCTCCACCATCAAAGATCTCTTTACCATGGATCAAACACAGGAGCAGGAGGAGAGTCAAGAGAAGCCCGAAGAGAAAGATAAGATTATCGCTGCTGAGGTAGAGCCAGCCTTTGAAACAGAGAAGCAATCATTGCGTGCCTATGAACATGCTCTTGCTGCCGCTGAGGATGAACAGGATGTTCAGGCCACAAAGACGGCTAAGGCTGAGGCTGCTGCCGATTTAGCCGAGTTCGATGAGAATATTCCCATTGCGGATGAGGCAAATGCGGATGGCGGTGCGCCCGTTGAACTGAGCAAGGCTGATCTGGAAATGCAAAATCTTGTTAAGCAGGTGAGTTTCCGACTTGATTACTTAGTAAGCCATGGGCAGCAGTTGCTCTTAGTATATATTTAGGAGTTTCCCAGTGCTCCTTTGTGTTAGCAAGTGTTGCCCAGAAAAATTTCTTAACGAAACCGACGTTCAGACATAGTTGAAGCGACTTTAATCACGCTC
Source organism: Drosophila dunni (assembly GCA_018152125.1). Taxonomy (NCBI): domain Eukaryota; kingdom Metazoa; phylum Arthropoda; class Insecta; order Diptera; family Drosophilidae; genus Drosophila; species Drosophila dunni. The sequence continues at coordinate 6,599,042 of JAECXC010000339.1, read as the reverse complement.
GATTATATCACTCAACGTCGGACAATACACCCACTATGTTATTTGTTTTGTAGAAGTATCTAGATCATATACTTATTGCATTTTAAATTCATGTTTAGCTCTCGCCAATTGAACGCTATGCCATGCGCTTTGTGGAAGCCACTGGGGCTGCCTGGACGGCGGAGCAACTGCGCGCTGCTGAGGCCGAACTTGAGGCACAGAAACGTGAATGGGAAGCAAATCGTTTGGCAGCCATGGAGAAGGAGGAGCAGCTACTCAAGCAGGAAACCGAAGCCGAAGAGCTCTTGACGTACAGCCGCAAGGATGCCAGCAATCAGGTTAATACCAAACAAGATTCCAATCTAAACAAACAAACACCAGGTGTAGGCATTAGGCTAACTAAGCATAACAAGCGCGACAAACGTTTCAAGCAACATGCAACGGCTAGAGGTTCAGATTTAAGTAGGAGCATTAGTAGTAGGCAAAGATCAAATGTTCAGCAGGTTAGTCCAGTGCGTACGAGACGCAACAGCCTTAATGTGAGTGCGCCCGCTAGGAGTAGTGGGAACAGCAGCAGTAAGAGATCGAGTGCAGTGGCGATAACCTTGCCCGTTAGGCGTCAGACGCGTTTACATTCAATAGGCGTGGTTAACGCTACTGTGACAGCGACACCAACACCACCCACTAGAAAGACAACGCGCACAGCTTTAGCAGCGGCGGGAGCCACACCTACCACAGAAGAGCGTCCCAAGAGACAGTCGGCAAATATTGCCTTGAGCAAGATGCTGAAAGCCCCAATAAAAACTGTCGCTGCTGCTGCTGCAACTGCTACTGCTACTACATCAGCTGCTAAGGGCAAAGAGCAGACACAGACAAAGCCAAGACGAAGGGAGAGTGTCTCCCTAACGACTGCAGCTGCTACGCGGCGAAGATTACTTTCAAGGCGTGCAACTATATCCGTGCCTTTGGCATTAAAACAAGCAGAGACCAACAGCAGCGATGTAAGCGATGATGAGGATGAAAAGAATGACGAAGAAGATGAGGATGTTGATGAAGATAATAATGATGATGAAGATGAAAACGAAGATGCTTTTGTGTCTGTGGATAGTGATGAAGATGAAGATGATAATCAGGATGAAGAAACTGCTGTATCTGCTTCACAATCTACCTCGGAATCTCCGCGAGGGGACACTACACAAACCGATGATGATGAGGAAACGGAGATCGAAAGGCAAGACAAAGATGAGAACGTAGCGGATGATGATAACGATGGCAATGACGATGAAGAAAGTAATGATCCAGCCAATGAGGATGGCGATGTAAATGTGGAAACACAATCCCATTCGAGTTATGCCACAGCCGGTGAAGAAGACAACAGTGTGGATGGTTGGAATGCTCACAATCAGGTGCAAGATACTACCATGACCAGTTCCACATATTATAATGTATCAGAAGAGTCGGACACGGACGATCCCAATGATCCGCTGGCGTTGGCTAAAGCAGAGGCCAAAACCGAAAGCAAAGAATCCACGCCAGCACTGCAACGAAAACGTAGCAACAGCAGTCGAGTTGGTAGCGATGAAACTGTTGGACACACACCTCGGACACGTTCACGTGGCTCCGTTAAGATCAATCTGTGGACACTGGATGTGAGTCCAGTGTTGAGCACACAGAAAGCCAGCAGCAGTAGCAGTGCCAGCAGAAATGCACGGCGATCAACGCCACGCAGTGAATCAACGCCACAATCAGACACAAAACTAAAGACACGTAGATCACAACCCGCCAGTAGGCGTCTGGTTAAGAAGGCCGATGAGAGCCAAACCACAACACTTAGTCGTTGGATTACTAAAACGCCACGTGTCTGTCTACGTTCCACATCAAACACAAGTACTGCAGGTACTTCCAACAGTGCCAATACCTCAGCAGCATCAGCAACGAATCCTACTCCAGGTACCAGTTCAAATGGTGCCAGCAGCAACAGGTGATAACAAACAGACAAGAGTATCAATATCAGTATTAACTATCAGTGGTCACTGGTAGAAATAGTCTCTTGCTGATGCTACAAAAGCTGCGTGCGCTGTGTACATTTTAGAGGGTGTCAAAGTGTTGTGTTGGTACGAAGTGACGCTGCTATTTAAAGTTAATGTTCGAGTATTTTATAGACTGTAACGAGTTTCCTTTTAAGTTAGTTAGGTGGCATAATCAATGCTCTAGGAAGTGAGAGAATGTGAATTAATTCGTATAGAATAACAAATTGTGTTTAGGATTAGGTTTAAAAAGCAGGGCAGCCAGCAGCAAATTGAAGCTGTAAGAGTTTGTAATAATCCAACAATGACTTTAGCTTAAAGTGACACGATGTAGATACAAGCAAATCGGCTTTAAGCGAACTTAAGTGTAAATAATACTTGGGCTTTGTTAAAGCTTTAATGTGCTTGCTAAGCTTTATGCACACTATACTGATATTTAATTATGATTGTTTAATACAAAGTGACACTTTAAGCTGATAACGTTGGCTACTCAGTGAGTTAGTTGAGTGATGAGGGTGGGAGGATTAAGCTGCCCCCTCAAAAGCATTTTATATAGTTAAGCTAAAACGAACCCAGATTGTATATAAATACACAACAGATATCATGAGAATATAGTTCATAGAATGTATATGTAAGCAGTGAGCGGACAACTTAACAAACTAAAAGAAAAGAAGCAAAACAAAATAAGAAAAGTAAATCCATTTGTATTATTATTAATTTCGTTGTTAAAATTCTGTTCTTGATCTAAGTCTTCAGACACACACACACTCTCAACACAACTGCGCTTTAGTTTTTAAGTCTCTAGGTAACTTCTAACTTAATGGTATATGTTAATATTTTTGCATTCGATAATTTATTTTGTATTCTAAAAAAAAAACATAAAACAAGAAAACCTACCTAAACAATCCTAGCATTAAAATAACAATCTAAAGACTATAAGCATATAGATTGACTAACAAATAAAACAAAAGAATCGATTCGATATGCTTTAAAAGAGAATAAGAAACTTTAAAGACATTGTAGTTTTTATTTACGGTCTAATTTCGTGCGCGTGTATCAAAGACATTTCACATAGAAGACAATTTGACAAAGTTGGAAAAGATTAAGCGGAAATCAAACAATATTCAATCATATTATTTTCTGTATTAACGAATGTAGAATTCTGTTTTGGTGTCGACAAAAAAAAAACGTAAACAAAAGGATGCATTTAATTTATATGATAATAAGTTTTACATATCCAACTCGTTGTATGCTCGTTGGTTTATTTGTTGGCCCGCTCTTACCCTAAACTTTAATCCCTATCCGAAAATCCTTAGCTCATCAACTCGATTTCCGTGTTTAGAAGTTCCATAGACTTTGACAATTGTTCTTCAGCGCCGTACGAAATGATTCCGGAAATAATAAGAAAATGCTACAAACAGATTTAGATTGTTAGACACGTTTGATACGATCGTTACCTTTAGCCATAAGCCAATAAAACACCACCACCAAAACAGAGTTGCTTCATACGATATACGAAAATAATACAATTTGAACGTTTGTTCTTTTCTTTAACTTTGCTCGACTTGGCACGCACTCGACACAGGTCTGGATATCACGCAATTGCATGGAGGAAATGCCGGTAAGTACAAACATTTCACTTTAAAGTTATTCCAAACACGATTTATATTCTTTTCCTTTCGTTTAGATGTGGTGTCCACCCACTCCGCCGCAGGATAACAATGATATCTACATTGATCATTCGCTGTCGTTCATATACGATCTGGACCCAATACCAGAATCAGAGCTGCCGCCTGTTTATGTACGCAGGGAGCTGAAGAGATCCCGTACCGATGCCGGTTTCGATGGCAGTCGTAGACCCAACAAAATGCGACGTGAGGACAACTATGTGCCTCCACGATCGCTGTTCGATCGTCCGACCGCGCAGTTGGCGCGTCTAAGACGTGAGCTGAAGAATCAACGTTTCCGTGGCAGCTTCAAGCCAAACTCAATGATACCGGGCTTGAAGCCACAGATACCACCCAAGCCACTAACCGAACCGGAGGCGATGAGCGAATGGTGTGTGTTTGAGGACATGGCCATATTGCATGTGCTCATTAATTTACAGGGTCTGCCATGCAGTCTTATGCTACTGTCACCTGGACAAACACCCAACTGGGATTTGGTTTCGGAAATCGTGAACTTCTGCTCGAAAACCTATCGTTCGGCCAGACAATGCCGCTGGCGCTACGAGACGCACATTCAGCCAAGAGAGGAGGGCAAAGTCGTTGAGAGTCCAAAGAAACAAAAGAAATTGAAGCCCATATTGCGCACTGAATATATGAAGAGTCCATTGCGATACCTGCGAACCACACAGCTGTATGCAAGTGATAACAACACGTCGTTCTATAAGGTGATGCGTCAACGGTTTGACACCATCAAGACGGCATATTTGAAGAAGGCGCCGCCACCGAAGCGACAATTCAATGCGCCCAGCTTAATGAATCCGAAGCACATGGGGGTATTGCAGAAGTTTGGTATTACCAACTATGATCAGCCCGTGTCGCCTAGCAATATAGCCGACATGATGAAAGCTACCAAAATACGCGATAAGCAGCGTGGACAGATGCCACCAATGCAGCAACAGCAGCAGCAACAACAACATCAATCAGTGCAGCAACATCAACAACCAATTCAGCAGCACCAACAACAACAGCAACATCAGCAGCAACAACAGCAGCAACAGGTACAACAAGTACAACAGCAAGTGCAGCAGCAGCAAGTGCAACAACAGCAGCAACTGCCAACAGTTGCCACCGTTCAGCAATCCGTGGAGTTGGTGCCAAGCACAACGGCAACAACAGTTACTGTGCCCGCTGGCAACTCGGGTCAAATGCAGCAGCTACAAATACAGCATTTAACCAGCGCCAATGTGGCACCATCACAGCAAACAGCTATATTGTTGCATCAGCCACAACAGCAGCAGCAACTGCGCACTCAAACCACAACCCAACAGTTGGTGAAAACAATTGTGGGCACAACAGCCAACTTGACAGCGGGTCAACTGCAGCAGCTGGCACAACAAACGTCAGGCAATGCTGGCGGCAATGTGCAGCTGCAGGCTGTGCCACAAGGCAGTCAGTCGAGTGTTAGCGTCGTGCTGACCACACCCGTGCAATCGTTACCCATTGTCACCCACAACACTGTGAACGCCACGTCTGCAGCTCAGATTGTTTCGATATCCTCGCAGACGCTGCCAGTGAACACTGCACCGCAATTGGGTAGCATTGTGCAGACTCAGACGCTGCCACAGGTGGTTTCTGTTGGCCCACTGACCACCACAGCCACAAGTCAGCAGCAGCATCAACAACAGCAGCAACAACAAACAACTGGCACAGTCACCACTTTGAATACCACCATGCTGCGTGGCCAGCGCATAGTTTCGGCTGGTGCTGCCGGTGGCAACACGCTGCAGGATGTGGTGTTGCAGCAACGCACAACAGCTGGCGGTCAGTCGATTGTATCGATGCCTGGTCTGGGGCAGAGTGTGAGTCCGGCTCAATTCCAAGCACAGCTGCGTTTGGCTGCAGTTTCTGGCTCACCGGCCACGCAGACAACACAACTTGTGACCACTAAGGGCATTCCGGTCAGTGCCCTGCAGCAGAGTGGCAAGGCGGTTCTGCCTGGTACCCAACAACCAGCGGCGCATATACAGCTCTATCGGCAGCGTAATCTAAAAGTGTTGCAGGCCACACAGACGACACCTGGTGGCGGTGGCACAGGCAATCTCGGCTCCACAGTGGTGCAAACCACCGGTGGCGCCTTGGCCACCGGCACCATTATTCAGGCTAGCAACCTGATGCAAACGCCCACACATGTCACCAGCCAGAAAGTAGCTGTAACTGGTATGCCTGGTGCAACCACCGTGCAGACGGGCAATGTGGTCAGTTCGGTACAGATGCATGGACAGGCGCGCACGCAGTTCATCAAGCAGATGACGGCTGGCAAACAGGGTTTACAGCGACAGGTGCTGGCCACCGATGGTAGCGGTAATACTGCTGCAGGGGCTGGTGACATGCTGTTGGTCAAGCGTCACAATATTCTGGCTGCCCAGAAGGCACAGCAAGCAACGGGACCGCTCTTCACCACCACCAGCAGTGGTGGTGGTGGCGCACAACAGCAGCAGCAACAACAACAGCAACTGCCGGTGGCAGGAATCACCCAGCAGCAGCAAACGCAACAGGTGACGCAGCAACAAATTGCTTCACTCGTCAAAGCCTCCACGGCAGCGGCTGCCAGTGGCAGCAGCGTTAGTGCCGGTGGTGTAACGGTCTCGGCCACAGGCCCGCCCACAGTGCAAGCTGGTGGTGTTAACATGACTTTGCCGCAACTGAAGCCGGGCAGTCACATCAAGGTGACGATGCCCAATCAAATGCGGCATCTGCAAGTTCAACAACAGTTGGGCATACCCCGTAAAATAAGTCGCATGACGCAGTTGGTCAGTGCATCGGGTCAGCCCACAGCTACCAATATTGTTACCACAACAACTGGGCCACAACAGCAGACGGCCGGAGGTGTTACAGTTTCCCAGGCAGCACAACAGCAGCAACAACAGCAGCAACAACAACAGCAGCAGCAACAACAGCAGAAGGCAACAGCCGGCGGTGGCAGTGTGCAGGCACAGTTGCTGCACATACAGAATACCAAAGCGTTGCCCAACTCGGTGACTGTGCAACAGATCCAACAGGTGATGCGCAGCGGTCAGCAAACAGGACTAGTGCTGGGCAAGACGAGTGTCGGGCGTGTGATACCCGTTTCGGTAGCCTCGCAGGCGACACAGCGTCAGACCATACAGGTAAGCGAATCGAAATGATTATGGTCTTTATAACGATTATTAAATGAATATTTTTTGCAACACCTTGAACAGGTGGTTTCAGCTGCCTCAGCGCAGGCTTTAGCGGCTGGAAATCTACGAACAGGCCAGAATATTGCCAGTGCTTTGAAGGTGGCCGCCTCTGGAGGTGGTCAAACGACACAGCAGACATTGATTGCGACGCTACAGCATACGCAGCGGCAAAATGCCAGTCCCGTGCGCTTGCAGACAACAGCCGGTGGCAATTTGCTGGCTGTGGTGCAGCAACAGCAGCAACAACAACAGCAGCAGCAACAGCACACAAGCATTGCTGGACCTACATCTGGTCCCGCCGAGGTAATGACAATAACGCAGACAACAGCGCCACTACCAACAGTAAGCAGCCTACAGCAGCAGCAGCAACAACAACAGCAGCAACTACAACAGCAGCAGCAGCAGCAACAACAGCAGCCAACCACGCAACAGGTACGCACGCTGGTGAAGAAAAAGATCATGATCAGAAGCGAAAAAGAATAACATATAGCGAATCGTACAAAAACGAGTGCTGCTCGGCCTCGTAATCGGCGTACCATCATTACCTCCACAACCACAAATACCACCACCACTGCCACAAATACGTGCACCTTCACCAATACCACAACCACCAACACCACCACAACAACAGCAATATCTACAAGCACCACAGCAAATTCAAAAACAACAAAATGCATTGTCGCTACAATTACGGTGAACAATAATTTCGATCAAAATGTCTGACATATTCCAAAAGTCTATTGAAAGCTTTGCTCATTTCAGTTTCATGCATTTGTCCGTCAGTCAATCAAACAACCAGTCAGTCAGTCAATCATTCAATCATTTGCATAAATTGTACTTAAAAACAGTTTTGTTTCAATTGGTTTTACAGCCATAATCGGCGTTCGACTTCTTGTGCCAACAACAGGATTTTAATGATGATGTTGATGTTGTGTCAAAGGCGTGGCAGCACACACATACACATACACACACGTACACTTTCACACACAAACACTAATACACAGATACACAGATGTAATTATATAGATAGCTTTTAGTGGTATTACTTAATTATACTGGCAAGCACACTCGGAAGTCACGCATCTGTACATCGTATTCCTTAAGCTTTGCCTCGATGCAGTTTGTACATTTGGTAAACCTTTAGATCTATATAGCACTTATAATTATAGAATTTTTAACTCTTAACTTTACTTATAGCTAAGTACATATATTACTCCTAGTTTAATTACGATAAAAATAACAATAATAAATCGCAAGTATTATGATGATTACAAAACTGGAGTTTGAATTTGGATACAGTAGATAATTGTTAGCTTGGGCATTGACTGGAAACAGGAGTAAAGTAAAGCAACCCTGGGTTGTCTATGGTTCGTTGTCATGGCAACACATTGGACAACAACATGGTGGGACAGTTTATCGGCTTTTGTGAACAGTTGAGGAACATGTCCCTGTTCAACGTCTGCAGCTGGTGGACAGCACAGTGTGGCGACACCGCTGGCGACTACGATGTGGCCAGTTTGCTGTGCGCTCGCTTCGGGCTGGAGGCGCAGGAAAAGGACTACATCATTGTGGGCTCACAGGGTGGACAGCTAAGCATTTACTATCCGCATGCCAATGAGTTCGATGCCACTGACTTGCTGCTGGAGACGCAGATGTCGTCGCCCATCCTGGGACTCTACGCGGGCAAATTTAGCGGGTAAGCACTTGTTGGAGAAACAATTGTTAACGGATGTTTAACAAAGAGTTTTTTCAGTAATGTACGCAACGAAAGTGTGAACCAGTTGGCCGTGCTCCTGCCCAACTCCTTAGTCATCTACAACGTGCAGACGATCAGCGGCTTGGCTGAGTATGGAGCTCAGCTGAAGCTGCAGCAGCAGGCGGAGCACAAGTTTCAACGCGTGGCCTTCTCCATGTGCCAAGGTCACTTTGGTCAGGTCAAGGGTCGCGAGTTCTTTTGTGTGGTACATCTGGATGGCACCTTGACCTTCTATGAGCAGGATGGCATCTCGTACGAGTGCCGTTTTCCGGGTCAACGCAGTCTGCCCGCTCCCGTGGTGTACTGCGAGCGCACCGATAGCTTCTTTCGCTTTAGCGCCACCTGGCATCTTCAATCCTACAGCTATCAGGATCTATCACACTCGCTAGTGACCAGAAGCAGCTATCAACCCATTTGGTCGCAGTGCATCGGCGAGGGAATTCTCGATATGCGCGTGGTGCAGCTAAAGGAGTGAGTTTTGATTATTTATTAGTGATCCTATGGCTAATCGCTTAAACCCCTTAGGAGCTGCTCCTACATCATGATTCTGGGCGAACGAAATTTCATTTGTCTGGACGATAATGGAAAGTTTAATTTTATACTCAAGCTGGACTATGCGCCCAAGTGCTTCTATAGCTTTGTGGTGGGCTATTACTGGGGTAAGTAGGGGATTAGGAAGCGTGTTTAGGATAACCTTAATGCATTTCATTGCCCACTTAGAGCCTGGTGCACGTCTCATTACCGCCATTGTCTCCGATGCCTCCAAGCTGCACATCTACGAGGAGGCCAACATCATCTGGGCCGCTCAGTGGCAGCAGCCGGCTCCCGTTGCCATACAGCGTTCCAATGTCCAGGCACTGGCGGGTAGCATTGTTACGCTGTCTGGCACTGGTCAGCTAACAGTGGGTTATTTGGGTGCACAGCCATATCAGTTCCAGGTGCAGCCGCTGAATATGGAGGAGCTGAGCTTTGCACAGGCCCACAAGCAGTTGCAGCAACTGGAGGATGAGATCAAGGAGTCCGTGGATATACGTGACATGGATGCACTAAATCAGCAAGCAGCCGATCAGGTACGCGTCAGCCTGAGCGTACAGCCGGAAATCTTTGATGACTTGGACACACTGTTGCTGGATGTGCCCGCGGATGTGGCTGTTAAGGAGCTGCCATCGGCCAAAGGTCTGCTCAAGCTCAAGGTCAGGGTGGAGCTGGCAGAGCTGCAGCTAGTCATACAGACGCCATGTGGCGTGCGTTGCAGCCAGGAGACGATCAGCCTGGTGGACATACCGCCAGGCACAAGTCAGGAGTATCCGCTTGATTTTTACATGGCGGAGCTGCTGCACGTGCACAGCACACGCGTGGAGGTGTTTGCCTCCTTTGTCAGCCCACGGGGCATTCCTCGAGTTGTACAGCAGAGCGCCTACCTGCCGCTGTCCATGTTCTATCGCAGCTGTCAGCCCCAGAAGGCGGCGGGCATTAAGCTCACCTACACCATCACCAGCAAACATGTGCCGCCCAAGCTGCTCACCTTCTTTGGCGAGTTTCTGGAACCGGAGAGCGAGACGCAGGCGCTGGGACTGCAGCTGCTTTGCCCTGGACTGGAGAAGCTAACGGAGGTCATTACAGTGGTGGCAGCCAAGAACTCTAATCGCATAAGGTAAGGCGAGCTGAGCTTCTCTACCTTCAAGAGCGTGTATGTTAAACAAATTCTTATTTTCCTCCCACAGAATCCAATCGGATCATGTAGAAACTTTTGCCATGATACTGGAGCGCATTGTGGAGACCACTTTGCAGTTGGACAGCGCTGCCGGTTTAATCAAAATGCACAAGAAGAAGCCCAAAAAGGGCGTGCTCAATCGTTGCGTCGAGCGCATCATTGCAGCGCCCTTTATACCCGTGCAGCCCATACTCCACCGTGCCGATGTGCACCACGAGACACAGCAGAACATACGCAGGCAAACAGTGAGTGGGTGGACAGTAGAGGGATTAGTGGAAGGTGTTAACTGTTGTGGCATTTGCAGGAACAACTGGAGGCACTATGGCAACAGTTCAAAACATTACAGCGGGAGCTTCAGGAGCAGTCGGAGAGCGAACCCAAAGAGACACTGACCATGCAAATAGAGGCGAACTACGACCACCTGATACTGGAGGGTGATAAGCTGGTCGAAATACGAAAGGACGAGCGCAGGTGGGTCTCCGAAATAGCTGTAATTACGCAACACACAATGGCTGCTAAAATATATCGCACTGTAGTTAGAAAGTGTAAGCAAACAAAGCATCAATTATGTAGTTAGTGGTTAGAAAAGGGAATAGTTTATAGAGGTATTTAGCTACAGTACCTGTTAAAAGGTAACCAACAGCACTTAAATGTAAAAGCAGATTAAGTATAGAAAGAAAATAGTTTATAGAAGTATAATTGTTAAATTAATCGTAGACAGTGTCTGTTACAAAACTTATAAAGAAACTAAAAGTAAAAGCAAAACAAAATAAGCTTAATTAATATAAGTAGTTTAGGGCTTAAATGAGAATAGTTTATAAGAGTAAGTATTAATTATGCCGCCACTGCAGACAGTGACTGCTAGCAATTTCTTCCTTACTGTAAAACTTTCCTTTATGAATTTCCAATTGTGTTTATCAAATTCCCTCTAATTTTACCAAATTCCCTTTAAACGACCACATTTACCTGTCAGTCACTGTGTGGTTAGTGCACTTAGTTTATTGACCATTTTGTTGTTGATTTTACGCTAACGGTTACGTGTTTCAGGCAGCGCAGCGACCTCAACTGCGCCGTAGCCTTGGCTAAATGGATAATTCATGCATTGAACCTGGAGGAGCGTGTGGTGAACGTTGTCAGTTCGGTGCTGAGCGTGCCCGTAGAGGACTGGATTGAATTGGTGGGTATCGTGTGAAACAGAACAGAAGAATATTTAATTGTTTTGCCATTTCCATACAAATAAATCATTTTTTAAATATATATCTACATTCTTTTTAGAGTTGGGAGGAATCGATGGCGCCTGGCATTGATATGCTACATCATTTTGGGCCGCTGATGCGTTCCAAGTCGACGTCGACACACGGTCTGTTGGAACAACACGGCACAAAGGATACATTTGATTACGGCCGCTTCAGACGTCATTTTGCCACACTGTTCGACAGAATCGTACGCCTTGCCTCAGCCACAACGTCGTCGGAGGAACAAAAAGCCCAACCCACCAGCAACATGGAACAAGCAGCTGATTCAGCTGGTGATAAACCACAGGTGGATGAAATTGGCAGCATGGACCGCATGTTGAGCGATGGTAAGGCACCTGTAGCTCGTGGTGGCAAGCCCAATTTGAGCAGCTCCCTCGAGGCAGTGGAAGATGAGGAGGAAGAGGAGTACGATGAGGATGATTTACGAGACACGGGTTATCGCAAGGATTATGGTGCAGCTGCTGCAGCGGGAGGGGACGGCAAACAAACGTCCACGAAGCGTTCCGAGTGGGTCAACGAGGATTTCGAGCTGCCAACCACTGAGGAATTGTTCAGTGATTTGGGAATTTGGTGGTAGACTTTCTTATCTAAAAAACTATTATTATTGTGCACACAAATACAAAGCGAAAACTGTCAGCGCTCAGTGTTTAATTATTTGCGAGTATTTCTCTCTTTTCCTCTTTTTGATTTGCATACCTTTTTAGACCCGGTACTCTAAAAAAGAGTAAAGGGGTCTATTAACTTTGTCAGAAGCGAAATAAATTATATATATTCTTGAACAGCATGAACAGCAGGCTCCCACTCTCTGCGTTTATTGCGCTCAGAGATCTCTGGCGCTGATTGTGTGATTGTTCGCGGTCGCCTAAAGATCGCTCGAACGGTTTGTTCGCTGTCATCTATGGCGCGAACAAGGAGTACTCTCTGTTTTTTGTTTACAGAGCACTCTCTGTTTACTGTTTACGTATGCTCCCGCTCTCTACTCTCTGTACACGTGCACAGCTTGGTTACCCGCCAAACCAAAAAGGTTTGTTTATACACAGCTTCGCTCTTCCACCCACTCTCTGTTTACGATCTCTTCGCTGTTTGTCCTTCTGTCAGTCCGTCCATCTGTCTGTCCGTCCGTCTGTCTGCCCATCCGTCTGTCTGTCCATCCATCTGTCTGTCAGTCTGTCCGTCCATCTTTCCGTATGACCTCCTGGATCTTTTAAACCTGAGCTGAACAACCAGGCCAACAGAAATAGTCAGCAGGTTGCAATACATAAAGTAAACAAACGAAAAGGTTTGTTTATACACGTGCACAGCCTCGCTCTTCCACCCACTCTCTGTTTACGATCTCTTCACTGTTTGGGTATCTGTCTGTCCGTCTGTCTTTCTGTCCGTCTGTCTGACTTAACATTAACTTTGTCTTAACAGTGACTTAACATTAACAGTGGCTTAACATTAACAGTGACTTAACAGTGACTTAACATTAACATTGACTTAACAGTGGCTTAACATTAACAGTGGCTTAACATTAACAGTGACTTAACAGTGGCTTAACATTAACATTGACTTAACAGTGGCTTAACATTAACTTTGACTTAACAGTGGCTTAACATTAACAGTGGCTTAACGTTAACAGTGTCTTAACATTAACAGTGGCTTAACATTAACAGTAGCTTAACATTAACAGTAGCTTAACAGTGGCTTAACATTAACAGTGACTTAACAGTGGCTTAACATTAACATTGACTTAACAGTGGCTTAACATTAACAGTGACTTAACATTGACTTAACATTAACATTGACTTAACAGTGACAACATTAACAGTGACTTAACAGTGGCTTAACATTAATAGTGCCTTAACAGGGGCTTTACATTAACATTGACTTAACAGTGGCTTAACATTAACATTGAATTAACATTAACATACATTATGTGTATAGTACCATTATAATTATCAACACCAAGTTTGGTCCAGATCGGACGTCTATAGCCTATTGCTCTCATAGGACAAATCGGTTGAAAATTGCTCCTATATATGGAAAATTTCACACTAGATGGCGTACGGGGTCTTTCTTACTTTTTTCATCTTTTATTTTGGCTGTTTTTGCTTGTGTTTGTTGGCATCACTGTCGCGTACTCGTTTATGATGCATAGCTGCGGATAAAACCAGATAAAAGTCAGAGATAAAGTTATAGCAGACTTGGGCATCAGACAAGCAGACATTCAGTCTGCCATGTGTGCCTCGTGTGGGCTGTGATCCGTTGTCAGCTGTGTCTCAGCATCAGCTTCAGCCTGTGTGCCTCCATTCCCAAATCCACACAAATCCCACACATGAAGCGCTAAGTTATATCCAGTCTACAAATTCATGTTTTCAGTTCCCAGTTTTCAGTTTGCAGTCCAGGCTCAGCCTCAACAATGCCTCGTAAATTGGCGACAATTGAGTGAGAAATGTCTGCGTCAACGAGTCCAGCGTGTTACTCACTTCGAGGAGCGGTCTGTCCAGGTGTACACGTGTCCACATCTGTCTGTCTCTGGGTGGCCCCTTGTGAATTTATTGATGTCGAGATTAAGCCACATTAGGTGTGATCTTTTTCTGATTAAATGTGTATTTTTTTTTGTGCCTGGGTCAATCACTTGCAGAGCAAACAGTTTCCCGTACAGTGGAATGCCGGATTGGGACCGTGGCAGTAATCATCATAAATTATAAATTAATTTTAAAAATTGGATAATAAAAGTTGTGATTTTACATGGTACATAAATCAATTACAAAGTGCATTTAAGTATTGAATTATGTGAGAAGTGAAGAACGAGCCTCTTCCGAAAACCCGATATTTTTAACCACTTTATAATCGACTTGCTCCACTGTGCACGGCAGTCGCTTGTGGCCTTAAAATTATGTGTGTATCAGTATATATTTTATATTGTGCTTGTTAATTAGCATAAAGCCAAATTAACAACGTCATTTGAACGGAAATAATAACTGTCTTCGTCGATCAGAAAAGAAATGAGTAAATGTCTTAAGTGGATTACGATTATACCAGGAAGAAAATCAAACAAATTCATTTGATGTGTATATAAATATATATATAAATATCTTTGGTCCTAAATTTATTCAGTGCTTAATACTCATTGTAATTGGGATTGTATTGTTCTCGGATTGAGCACAGGGAGGAGTACTTGGGATTGGAACCCGTTTGGCATTCGGAGGCTGGCTCTCCGACCTTATAGACATGAACACCCACGGCATAGGTGCTCGCATAGTTGCAGGCCATGTTATAGATGTAGAGGAAGGGATATTGGGGATTCGTGAACCGCATCATGGCACAACCTACATGGGTATTGCGGTCCACCACAGTCTCCGCAAAGTGGCCGTACTTTTCCCTAACAAAAGAGAGTATATAATAGATAAATAAATAGAAGTAGAAAGCAGGTTTTGGCTTACAGATGTCGGGCCACTCGGAATTGGGTTATATAGCTGCTATCGATTAGCGGGTGCTCGCCAAACCAGAGACCCATGGAATTCTCCACAATATTCCGCACATTCAGCGGATAGTGACGCGGTCTGTCCACACCGCACAGATTCTGACCGACATTACGAAAGCGGTACGAGTTATTACAGTCATCGTGATCCAAATTACATGTCTTCAGATTCAATGTGGCCAGATATTCCAGTTCCTCATCCCAAACCATGGTGGCCATACGTGCAGCCGGATAATAACCGGGCAGCTGTCCAGCAGCTATGAAATTGCGGCGTTTATTGTGCTCGTCGAGTATGAAATTGCGATGTGGCTGCAGATTGATCATCACTGCATCTTCCGAACAGCTCTCCGCGAATTCCTAAAGCAGAAAAATACGCCGGAATCAGTTAAGGATCTACTGGGATTAAGGGGTTACTACTGACGCCATTGTTATTGCAGGCCACATGTTGAGTGCCAGCGGCACAGAGCTGAGGATCACACCAGGACTGATCAGTGGCCAGCACGGTGCCCACAGCGAGCAGCTGCAGGAAGATGCCAAGTAAATGTGCCTCCATTGGAATTGATCTGATTACTGCAGTTGATGTGATGGAAATGCAAATTCTGATTGCATGTAATGCAGTATTTATACCCCCAAAAAACTCAAGCGCACTCAAATTAATGTAAAATTTGTTGTTCAAATTTTATTTTTGGGTATTTGTTCGTGCTGGACATATGTTAAGTAAACTGCAGGTTAAGGCAGGTCTTGACTTGAATTAATTACATGCACTTTAACGCTCAAAACGTGCACTGTGACGTCACAGTACCCGCTGAACCTTTACGGGGCATCCTTTGGGGCAACCTCACTTGATTAGCCATTTCACGTACAGTCACTAATTATACTAACTGGTTCATTAGATTAATTGATGTGTTTGATTTAATTAAATTAAAGTAAATTAAGGCTTAAAATCCTTTTTGAAAACGGTGGCGCTTAATTGCGTGCACAACTGAAGGTAATTGAAGAGCAACTAAGGTTTGAGGCAAAAACTTTGGGTTAAGAACCTCAGTACTCACTATGTTAGTTAATTTTAGCCATAGGAGTTCAAGTTCAAGTTTACATGCTGATGTTGGTCTTAAAAAACGTGTCTTCTGGGAAAATACAGCTATTAACTTGGATCGGGTTCAATCGGTTAAGAAACCTCAATGTGGGTGATCTTTCCATTTCTCTGACTATCTTTGGTTCAGTGACATTTTAGGCCTCTTTGACGTAGTGTCTTCAAGTTGCTTAAATCGCTCAAATACTGGTTTGTTTTTTGACTTGAAGATCAGCAGCTGTTTGGGCATATAAAAAAGCATTAAAGCGACACACACAAATCAAATCAAATAAAATAAAAATAATATTTGCATTTTGTTGTCCGTAGTGTCCAAGACAAGATGTTTATGATCTTTCGGCACATTGTTTTGTGCTTGGATCGCGGATCGGATTGAATCAGCAAACGAAAGTGCTGTGCTATCAAATGTTAACCTGTCTAACCTGGATCCCAAAGCATTTATACCCGCACTGCGCAAACACTTCGAGGGTATGTCACTGAAGTGTTGAATAAATAACTTCAACATCTTTGTTACGATCATTTTTGGGTATATTTAAGTCGTATACAATTTTGGGCAACCGTTTTTTTTTTCCTCTTTGAAGCTCGTTAAAATAAACGAATATTTGAATATTCAGCGAGAGGCAGTTTTACAACAAATCATTATCTAATTATTATTCTCATAAGATTATTAGTAATATTATTATTATTAATATGAAATGACAGTAGGGTCAAAAGTTGTTTCCAACAAAACTGCGAATCTTTTTGCGTTCTATGCGAATTCGAGGGATGAGTAATAATTGCGATTTGTTATTTGTTTATTGATTAACAGAGACTACCACTAAAAATATTAACTAACAACTAATAAGTAGTAAACTTAAGTAAAATACAACACAGACTGTGTTTTCTGAGCACGTGTGGGGTACTCAACCTGAGCGTAACATAAACAACTCCACTGATTGTTCAGTAGTTGGGACTGTAGTTCTCCCGCGTCGAACACAGACCCGGATAGTGTGGATTCTTGCCCGTATGACACCGTGAGGCGGGACGACCGACCTCATAGATCGGTGTATCCAGCGCGTAGATAGAGGCATAATTACACACCACATTATAGATATACACACTGGGATAATCGGCGCGTGTGAAACGCATTATAGAACAACCGATGCGCGAATTGCGATCCACCATCATTTCCGCAAAGTGTCCGTAGTCCTCACTTTGGGTTAAAAAGGGAGTTTGAGGGCGGTTCTACTTAAAGTTATTAACAAAAGTTGTTACTTACAAGTATTTGGTGACACGGAAACTGGCGATGTAACTGCTGTCGATCAGATCATACTCGTTGAACCACAAGCCAAGGGACTCCTCAATCAAACTGGTCACATTGACATGCGGATTACGATCCCGCCAGATGGCACACAGATTCTGTCCGGAGTTGGCAAAGCTGTACGTGTTGTGGCAATCATCGTGATCCAAAATACAGGTGCGCACATTCAGCGACGACAAGTACTGCAGCTCATCGTCCCAGACCTTAAGTGGACGTGGTTTTAGGTACAGAATTCTATACGTAAATGCAGCTAAACTCACCATGGTGGTCATGCGTGCGGCGGGATAGTAGCCGGGCAGTTTGCCCAAGGCCACAAAGTTGCGTCGCTTGTTGTGGGCGTGCACGAAGGTGGCCTTGTGTCGGGAGATGTCCACTTCGTAGGAGTCCGGCTGGCAGCGTCTATGAAAATGCTGCAGATAATCCAAATTTGTATATAACCAAAGTTAGTCCACTAAATATCAAACTGCTTACGCCATTATTGCGACAGGCGACGTGTTTGATGCCAGGACCACAAAGATCCGGATCACACCAGCTGTACTCCTTGGCATTGACCAACTGTAGCAGGAAGAACTGCATTAAAGCCACGCAGGCAACGGACATAACGACTGCTGACATTTTGGCACGCAAATAAATAAACGTTTTAGCGAAATCCGATACCGTCGAATCCGTAACCGAGTTAGAAATCTCAAAACCGATATTGATTTTCGATTGATGGTAAATCAATGTGATTTGTGTGATTCGTTGAGAGACGAGACTACGCTCAGCGCTGGCACAATCACGATCACCTGGTTCCTAGCTCTTTCAATTAATGAGAACCTGGCCAATTCGCGTGGCCGTCTTTATTGAGCGTTTCTGTCCGAATGACTAGTGCTGACCAGACAGACAGACTCCAGAGTCGCAGGTGAGAATCGGCAACGGAATCGGTGAATCGGTGAATCGGAGAATGAGAGAATCGTTCAAAACTGCGGCTCTGACCAGCATGTGTGTGCAAAGTTAGTTAAATTAATTTTGTATTTTTTTTCATTTAGCTTTTTTTCTGACTGATTTTTTGCCTTAGAAGCGTATATACCGAGATGCATACATACAGATTGTATTTCTATTTCTCTTGCCATTTCGCTTCGCGAACCAAGCCTTTCTAACACGTTTGAAACAAAACGGCCAAGAACAAGTTTATACAATACAAATGTTAATAAACAAACATAAATATTAATTTTTGAGGGAACGACCGGGAAGAAGAGCGGCAAGAAGCAGAGGAGGAGGCAAAGAGGAGGCGAGGCAGCGTCTAAGCTTTCGGCATAATTCTTTCTTCCAGACTTCATTGAGAGAGCATTCTGAGTCGGCTAAATTTTGATATCGTTTAGTTAAATTGATTTTATATTAACAAATATAATGGAGATAAGTCCATTGAACGATCTCCGACTGCTTGAAACGAGCTCTGCGTTGTGCGGACCATAAAACGAACACGTTTCAATTTATGTGCTCATAAAAGATCAATATAGATCTATAGCTTCAATATAATATTGGATTATCTAAATAAATTCAAGCATATATGGGAACCTTTCTTTCACTGTCTCAGTCTCAGCCCCAATCTCTGCCTAATTTGTGGGCGTTAAGTGAATTGTATCTTAGCTGTTTCTCATTTAATGATTTCTCGTCTCTTTTGGGACAGCAGCAGCGAGTTTTTTTCGCTCTGTTTTATTTGATTTGTTTTCAATTTTATGGCTACAATATTCGACATATTAGTGTCAACTCATTAGACTAAATTTAGTGGCTCGAATATGCTAATTAAAAAGGCGATAACATTTTGATTCTGGCCACGCGGCTCCACTCAAAGCTATCGCTTGATTTAATGGCTATAGAATGGATTTGCTTGTGCAAATCATATAATGTAATCACTTAAATGTTAATCAGCGTGAGTAAGAGTTTAAACTATGTTTCAAGTATATTTACAGGTTTATAGGTTTTTCCACTTCTTGGGCCAAAACGTGTCAAATGTTTGAGCCTCGGGCCAAATCAATTAAATTTATTATTTGCATTCATCTGACGCTCGAGATCAGTTGTTGGAGGCGCCAATGAGCCAATAAGCCATTAAGCATACAAGTTACACAATTTAAATAATATTATTTAATGTAAAATTAGATAATCGATATTGATTGTAAGCTGAGAACTTCCGTCATAGTCGAACATCGGAGCGACATGTATAATTACTTATTACGAGTGCTTTATGCATAATTGCATTTAATGGCTGTTCGTTAAGTTGTTGTTGCACTGTACGTGTGAATCTTTACTTGTCTTCACTTAAGTCGCATTTTTCAATTCATTTGAATGCGTCCGCCCGTATGTCTGTCCGTCCAGCCACGCTTGTAACAACAGCAGTTAAATAAAAAACAAGTTAATTCATATAATTAATAATAAAACATATTGAAAAAAAATGAATAAAAAATATATATGCCGAAAAGTCTCTTTGTGTGGCAACTTGTTTGAGTCGACTACAAAAAAAAAGCCAAAAAATCACACGAAATATAAAAAATTACTGAGTAAAATAATAAAAACTTCTCAAGCTGTCGCCTGCGTGTCTGTTGAATCGATTTGATTGCTGTCAACATGTTTATTTCCATAGATATAATTTCTATAACTATGTACATCCTGCAGAACAGCGTTTTTGATGCCTCCCTCTTGGTTGTTCGCACTGCTAATTATGCAAATGCCTATCCTCAATACCCACAGAGGCAATTAATTTAAATAGACAAGACCCGAACCCAAACCCAAAACCAAAAGCAAAACTTTTGATGGACATACACACGCCAGGGCCATTAGAGCTGACGCTGAATACTTGATTGCAAATTAAATTGGACAGAACCAATAAGAATGAGTAAACAAATCAGCAGCAACAACAAAAACTACAACAAGAACAACAATAGCTACAACAACATGAGGACAATCATTAATTTTAACAATTCATATTCACTTGTTTGTGCTGCTCGTGGCTTAGTACACATGTATGAACAAGTGTTTACTATCACGTGTTACTCTTTTTTGTGTTCATTTGTAATTGCTTGGAATTAAGCAGCGGCAAAGCTAGTGTATGTGCATAGGACAATGCAAACTACACAAACAATTTTTCACATTTCCTTCCTTATCTTCATTCGCTGCCATTCTGTTTTCGGAGCTTTTGCATGTTTCATGCACATGTACGTGTATGTATATGTAAGCGTTGCAGTCTGCAGAACCATCAAAGAGAAAGATCAAGGCAGCGTAAACGAAATTCTGTCCCTGTCGCTTGCTCTATGCACTTGTATTTGTAAGCGCTGCACTGACAAAGAGAATAGGGCGCTAAACGAAATTCTGCCGCTCCCAGCAACGTACTCTCTCATTTCACTTGCTGCGCTTTTCTTTTTCGCTTGTTGTGTGTAAGCTTTCCTTCTGCAGACCTGATGAAGAGAAAGATCAAGGGCGCTTAAACTCCCTCTCGGCCTATGCTCTCTTTTTTTTTTTGTTTTTACCCTGCTTTGTGCTAGCGCTGCACTCATATTTTCACAGCGATCACAGTTATTTCTACAGCTAGCTTGAGAGCTTTTGTGGGTGTGAGAATTTATTTTTATTCAGTTAGTCAGTTTATAATTGTTTGTAGGAAGAACGCGCACAAACCGCTTGCTAAATTTTTGCTCATCTTCATTGCTACCCTGGAGTACTCAAAATTCACAAAAAACACTAGAAAAATGACTGTTCAACAAGGTAATTCACAATTAAATCTTAACTAAAATGGTTTTAAACTATAAAATATTTTTAGATGTTCCAACTATCGCACTGTTATTACACTATTATTATCTCATCGACGACTCTTGCGTAGCAGATCAACATAAGAACGAATAACAAGGAGAGAGCTCGTCATATCAAAAGAACTTGTGGCACCAAAGACTTCAACTTAAAGGTAAGTGTGGAGTTTACTTATTCTATCTAGTGTCAAAACAAAACAGTGTCACCCCAAAACATTTCCGATGCTTAACAAATATTTAGTGCTTAAGAAACGTATGGCACTTGCGGTGTGAACGGGTCATGCGAAGTAGCAGAAATTGCCACCCCGTTGCTCAAGCATTTAGGTCAGCGCCCAAGAGTATGCTTTAATTTATTTGAACAATTGATTGCCGCATCTGCTCGAAGGTCGCTCTCTCTCCGGCTCTCGCTCTCTTCCTCTTACTTACTCTTACTCTCAGTATTACTATCCCCCTCGCAACTGTGACGTAAAAGCCAAGTCATTGGCATAAATAAACGCTTCATTGGCCTCCGACTGTCAACTGTCAAAGGGAACGCATAGATTTTTCAGTAACTGTTAGCTTTTCCGGGATAGATTATTGCGTGGGAGCAAAGCCACCCGCAAGTGCAACCCTCAAAGTCTGATTTACGTGGGCGTCATTTGACATATGCCGACTCCTACGCACGCATCGAGAACCGCAATTGTCCTCGAAGATGTAGTGATTCATGTGTTATGTGTATGTGTGTGTGTAAACCACTCAGATTTCAAGGGTTCAGGACTTGTGCCGCCAGCAGAAAATGATGCATGGCTTGTGGCATGTCCCAGTCCCATGCTCCAAGTCCCTTTCACCATGTCCCATATGTTGGTCTGCTTATCGCTGCGCTTCTTTATCTTTATGAGCCGCTGCTTGTGCAATTTGGCAAGCCATGTCGATGGTGGTTTAGATGTGGCTGTGGATATGAATTCCACTTGTCATCGCATTGTTCATTTGTGCAGGACAAACAATGTGCGTGATAAATCGCTGATTTTAAGTGCCTGTCGACAATCTAATGCTCTTGGCCAACAGGGGAATGGAATGGTACAGCCGATGGACAACATATCACAATGCCAAATTTGGCGCACGTTCTGGCGCCACACCACAAGACACAAGACACAAGACACAGAAGACACAAAGACAGACGGACTGGAAGACAGTCCGACACACGCTCCAATTATATACATGCCATATTGGCTAAGAGCGTTTGCACCGATATGGACAGGTTAGCGCCTGATAAGGCACAAACACGAGCACGCGACGCAACGCTGGCGTCATTGTCTGCACGCGGAAGCAACAAAAGCGGGAATTGAATCGAGCACAGTCGGTGGCCGTCGTCGTCGTTGCGTTGTCGTTGTTGTTGTCGCAGATGTCAAACATTAATTCGATTCTGTTGAAGACGACGTGCATCAATCAGAGTTTTCTTCAGTTCTTGACTCGTTGCGCATGCGCTGCACGTGCCTCACAGCGGCAGCGACGCCGACAGCAGCAGCAGCAGCAGCGACTGCGTGTTGGTGGCTTTCCTCAATGGAGCGCCTGCAATTTTGAACTCACACAAGATTGTGTTTCTGTCTAAATCGACGTCGATTTACGAGCTTATTGTATACCATATATAAGTAGTGTTTGCCTTCCAAGAAATGCCCATGGCAGCCAGGGGGCGTTGCTGGCGGGGCAGGCAAATTATTGCCACGCTCAAATTACACACAAAGTTGTGCACAAAAGCAAACTCTAGACAACTTTGACAAGTATTGCTAAGCAAACATGCATAAATTGACGTGAATGTGAATGTGACTATGACTGTGAGTCTGGAAATGAGTGTGATTGTGTGTTTGAGTGTATGTGTGTGTGTGTAATTCGATGCGCTGCTCCAAGTGCCGAGAACCACTTCCTTCCGTCCGCGCAGCCCCAGAGTCACCCAGGGCCACCCTAGACGTAGTGTCGTCGTCGCCTTCGTTGTTGTTGTTCTTGTTTCTGTAGCTCCGTGCTCGTCTTTTGTCGCAATTGTTTCTTGGTTCGTGCCTGCGAATCCGATGCCACATGAACATTAAAAGCAACTGAAAAAAAAGCTGCATATAAATAATAACAACATAATCATAAACATCATGCAATCCACAACGGCAACACCAACAGCAACAGCAATAAACGCGCATTTGATTTCAACTTGGGAGTTTTTCACTCGGTGCTACGAATATATCTATTAGGAGTCTACTAGAATTACGTATGCTATAAGCGATTATAGAGCAAAGCTTACTCCAAAATATATGGTCAAAAGAGTTAGAGAAACTGTAGCAAATGCATGCAGTTTAGATGTCTACTCTAGATAACTCTTTGGGTTTAGATGTCTAGTCGCGATTACTAGCTCAGATGTCTGTTAAAGATGTCTAGAACAAACTGCTTCTTAGACACTTGGTCATAAAATGTTTGCTATAAATCTATAAATTATTATAATTAAAAAATTAAATTCTAATTAAATATGCATTGCTTTAAAAACTTTAGTTCAATCTTCTTTACTTACTACATGCTATAAAAAATAGCACCAAAGTCCAAAAAAATATTCCACGGCCTTATAATATAAATCATCATCAAAATAATATAAATCATAACCTTTTTTTACCCATTTCTATCATATTTTTCTATTTATGATATTTAAATTATGTTTTCTATGTAAGTTTGCTCAAAAGAAAATCCGCATTTAATTTCTTTAAAGTCCCCCAAAAATTAAATACACAAAATATTCTTAATTATTAACATTAAATATCTTTTATTTATAATTTATGAGCATTTATTAGCCCCTTCAACTCTTTCCGCATTTCTCTGCAAAAAATGAACACCAAATTCACCAAAAAAGGTTTCCAAACCTGCCAAATAAAAACACACAACATTTTAAAATTTTTATATAATTTTTATTTTTAAATTTCTTATATTTGAAATTTGTTTTGCATTGTTTGTTTGTTTGATTTTTTTTGTATTTGTATTTTTTAAGGAGTTTTGTTTATATGCATTTTAAAGTCATACACTTACAGATCCAGCCATATACATACATTACTTTAATTTAATTTAATTGGATTAATTTAATAATTAATAATAGTTGTTGGAAAAATGGCAAAAATTCTTTAAGTTTTTTTTGTTTTTGTTTTTGTTATTCGGAAGTAACATTATAAATATTAACACAGTTTATTTTACTTGAATTTCATATAGTTAAACTTGTATTTAAATTTTAAACTAACATTTTTTTCTATTGAGATTATGAGGAATTTTTAAAAGTTCGAGATAGTAATAAATAGAAAGAGATAGTTAGATAGAGAGAAAGGGGCATATAGTTATCTAGTTATTTTTTATATATTTGTTCCTTCAGTAGTTTTTTTATTGCAGTATTGTAGTGGATTTTAAACTAAGCAAAAATACTGTTTGTGCAATTTTCATATATTTTTAAAGCTTAAATTTTAAGCAAAAACTAATATATATATATTTAACTAACATTACAAGTAGATAGTAGTAGTTGTAACTAAATTAATCGTTATCGAGTTAAGAGTAGTACGAGTTTGTTGTTTTTCTTTTTGTTTAGCTTAAGCGATAATACACACATACAAATACATTAGAAACAGACACTTTCGAGTAGTACATAGGCCGGAAGAGCTCTATAAATTACAACATACTTATCAAACTTATTGGCTAAAATAAATAAAACTTAACAAACTAATTAAATGGCGACAATGAATGCAGATGGGGATGAGTGATGAGGGCGGGGAAACTATTAGCAAATATATACTATATAACACCAGAGGAGGCTCTCTTGTAGTAGGATTAGGGGGGATGTAATGCTTGGCTTAATACTGGTGCTGTCATGGGTGCGAATGCGCAATTAAACTACAATCGAAATTTATTTTTGTGGAACTTTGTTTGCTGACCAAACTCCAGTGACACTAGCTGAATGTGGCCAGCTGGATTAATCCACAGTTTAAGTCAGTTCTTCTTCATCACTTCATCAAAACTTTCTTTTGAATTAATCCAACTATTAAACGATCAGCTCTTCCCACTGGCGCTTAAAAGTATGCAATGATTTGTGCATTAGCCTTGCATGAGAGTGTGTGTGTGTGTATGTGTGCGTTTGTGTGGGTGTTTCAGTGTGTGTAGCAACTAAATTAACTTTTAAAATATTTAATTAAATTAATCAATGAATCGGCGGCGGCGTGCGATCCGGCGCACGCGTTCTTAAGAACTTATTGGGCACATGTTTCTTGATGTACTCGTTCTCCTGCAACTGATTCTGATGTCGTCGCTGCAGCTCGTTCTGCTGTCGTCGCTGCAGCAGCTGCTGCTGCTGTTTGCGTCGTCGCGCCTTGGCTGTATTACCACCGCGGCCATCTCCACCACCGCCAGTTTTGGCAATGCGTACCAAATGAGGATTGCCATAGTTGGAATTCTGTGCAAAGCTCTCGAGGGTAACATTGCGACGCCAGCCGGCAGTCGGGCAATTTGTGGCCGTACGCCAGTCGGGCAAGTGGACGCCAAGGCGTTGACACTCGTGGGCATAGGCGGCAAAGCTGTCGCAGTGGCACGCACCCGTGGGACACTCACAGACATCCATGCTGCAGGAGGCGATGTAATTGTTGGGATTAAGCCTATTATCACAGTTACCAAATACATCCGACACCAGCAGCGGTTGGCAATAGAAACTCGTCTTGTGCTTGTTGCACGTCGGCTGTGCCACAACATTCTCCCTTGCCCGCGAACACGACTTGGGTCCACCCACCTTCCATGAGTTGGCAAAGTGTCCCACCTCCGTGTCATCGTGTAATCGCCCATCTCTGCCCGTGAGATCATCTCGTCCACTGCCATTATAATTACCACACAATCCGCACAAATGATGCTTGTACTGTGCCTGCACGGTGACCTGCAGGAAATTGTTGCCATCCCATTCAATGCTCAATCCCAGCTCTGTGGTCAGCATGAGTCCACCCTCGGGCAACCGTTTGATGCTCACATTGTGACCGTGCTCATGACCATGTCCATCATTTATGTAGGGCAGTGTTACGCGCGTTCCATTGATTTTCACACGCAGCTTTTGACCCAGATTGATGCGCAGACCGGGTAGTTTAAGGGTGACCGTTTTGGGCCAAGACGAGCGTCGCGTGCCACGCCCATCGTTGGTCAGACGTATGGAGAAGTTGTGGCTGTGGCAATCGGAGACCAATTGGTACTTGCAGCTGCCCTGAAAGTTAGAAAAAGAAGGGAATATTTTATATGAAGAGTTGGGAAAATAGGTTTATTCTAAAAAGAGCTTAAAGCTGCTTAAAAGCTCTGCGGCAACTTAAGCGTATGGAACGTAGGATTATTCATTAATTTATAAACAAATCTGTAGCCAATTCTGTAATTTCTTACAACCTTTCGAAGAATTCTTAACAAACTTCAACAATTTACTGTCGATTCAAAGCTGCCTGCTATAATACGCGCTGTAAAAGCTTCTGAATAATGACCATTATGTGCAGTTACTTGAGCAAACTTTTAACTGCTGGTACGACTGTTTGGACATACTTGGAGCTATAAACATAAAGCACCTGATTATTAATTGAACACTTAAATTTGTTTAGCATTAAAGTTGAAATTGTTGTGCTTAGCGGGTGGTCACTGTAAGCAGAAGGCAATGCACGTAATTCAAATGGGCCGTAAATGTTTGCTGGACTATGCAAATATATAACTGCCATATAAATGTCGAATTTATGATTAAATTTAATCATTTGATTGCCATTAATGTCGACTTGTGTTACGCTAATCATCAATAAAATGGTGATATGGAAATACAGGGTTGAAACTTACCTGAAAGCTGTAGAATTTGCCATCGAATGTCTTGAAATGCGGATCACCAAAGACTGTGCAGGTGGCGGCGGGTTCCACACACTTGGGACAGCACTCGCCGGGTGGAACTTTGAGCTCCTCATTGGCTTTGCACTTGATGTCCTGGCAGCGCTTCTCGGAGCAGCGTATGTTGCCGGCGGTGCAGCGACAACTGCGACAGGGACTGATGTTCCAGGTCTCGTTGTTGAGGTAGGTGCGACCCTGCACTGAGCACTCGCTGCGCACCTCGGCGACATTGCAGCGGGGACAGCAGCCGTCGTCCTCCTGGAACTCACGGGCGCACTCCAAAATCGGGCAGGTGGCACGCTGGCAAATGGAGGTGCCATTTGAACAGGTGCAGTTGGTGCAACGATCCGGCATAAATTGTATCTTGTCATAGTGCAGATTGTTGTTAAAGATACATTTGCCTGTCGAAAACAGTTACCAAGTGTGAGTAATCATTTTGGATAGTAGGTGGGAGTGAGAGAGCGGGAAGTAGTATGTTTACTCACCTGTGAC
Organism: Drosophila dunni; assembly: GCA_018152125.1. Classification (NCBI taxonomy): domain Eukaryota; kingdom Metazoa; phylum Arthropoda; class Insecta; order Diptera; family Drosophilidae; genus Drosophila; species Drosophila dunni. Next base: position 6,571,430 of record JAECXC010000339.1, on the reverse strand, counting down.
CGTGCGAATTTCACGGGACGTTGCGCAGCGTGGACAGCATTCGGTGTCATTGTGTATCTGCTTCGATTTGGGGCACTGCAAAATGGGGCAAGTCTTTTTGGCGCAACTCAGTTTGTTGCCGCTGCATTGACAGACCAAACAGCGATCATCTATCGAGGCGACAACCTCTTGGCCTTCGGCAACAGTCTGGCCATTGATCTTGCAACCTGCAAAAAGTGTACACACAACAACATAAATTCGATCAGACAACGGTTTATACAATGTATTAATTCCTCTTCTTATTTCTTTTTTCTTGTCTTCACTTTTTGGGCGACAGCCAAGAAAATTTCCACATGTCGAAACGGGTTTCCAAGCGATCTATTTGCATTTGCATAGACAGACTGGTGCGCGGCGTACTAAATATACCCTGTAATCAAGAGCAGTGACTGACAAGAGCAGCCCAAATTTCATTGATTTTACAGGGTATATTTTAGTCGCGCATTTGCAAAGACTGACACCCTGTAAGCATTTAAAGTGACTGACAGCTAACCAAGTTTTGTGATTACTATGCCATAACAAAATGTATGCTCATTAAGTCTTCGTAGGGTATGCTTGCGTCGTGCATACCCTGCTGAAATATGCTGAAATGTTATTTCTAGGCTCTTTTGTCTTGCACGCAATGCGACATTGTCGACTTAATAGACAATTTAAAGCCCATAAATAAGCAAATCGTACAAAGTCACAAAATAGACACAAAACTTGACCATCTGTTTAAAGTTTAAACTATTGTCTGAGGAACAGACGGAGGGACAGTAGGAAGGGAGGGATGGAGGGACAGCACTGACGATTAAGGGGCATTAATTTCGGGTGCTGTTTGGCTAGCTAATTTTAGTGAGTGATGCCCAATGGACTGGTTGAACTAGTTGACAGTTTGGGAATAGATGGGACAGTGGGACAAATTGGACAGTTGGGGCGGTAGGGGCACAGTGAGAGAATGGGACAATCGACCAAATCGGACAGAGGGGTTCTTGGGACAGTGAGTCACATAGGAAACTAACAGGAAACCGAGACAATTTTGTACAATGAGGCAATGAGGACAGTTCGGACAGTTAAGACATTTGGAACAGTAGGGCAGTTGGCACAGTGGTCCGTTGATAGAACTTGGGCCTTAGGACAGTTGGGACAATGGGATATTGGGTCAAATAGGTCATTTGGAACATAAGGCACTGTGGGGAAGTTGGGATAGCGAACTAGTTGATACCATAAGACAATTGATACAATTTGATTAGCCGAACTTACCCTGACAAGTTGGACAACATTCCCCGGGGCGTGGCGGTGTCAGCTGATTGTCGTCGCACTGTGAATAACACTTCTGTGTTGACTCCGTGACAACACTGGCGATGCACTTGTACGTTTTGCAAGGATCCTGGGGATCGTTCCATTCCGCGCCACTGGCATACAGCACACCACGATACATGCAGCCTAAAGATAGAGGAAAACTATAAGCTTATGTGGCAATCAATTAAGTCTTGGTACTTACCTTTGCACTTGCGACAACAGGTGTCACTGGACTTGGAGTCCATCAGGAAGCAGTCGTCCACTGGGGGACAACTCTGGTCGCATTTGACAAAGCCATTCTGCAAAAGAGAGAAACAATTAATATGAAATAACTAAGCATTTAAATGAATTTATTTATGCGACTTTATTTAAGTTTTCCCAGCCTGTTGTCTCAACTTTCGCTCTCGTTTGAGCTGCCCCACGTGACGTATGAGCAATTTGTTTAAATGCCTTCAAACAGCTGAGAGTTGGCTGTCAAATGCTCAACGAAGCTAAGCATTTGATTTGTGTGCGACACACAGCTAGCCCACCTGGGCCCCTTGAACCCACCTGGGTGCACCTGCAGCTGATCAGCTTTTGTTTGACTGTTGCCACAAAACACACAAATTGCATTTGTTCAACCGAGTTGCACTCTGACCTTCAACAGTCTCTATAATTTATGGATGCAAACGACTCGAAATTATATGGAATTGAGTGCACATTTTAGGGCGTGGTAGAGTTCAGCTGTAGTCGACTTTGAGTGCGCTACACTGACAGAAAGAAGGCTTTAAACTCACGTATATATAAAAAATATAATTTAAAATAAATTAAAAGGGGAAACATGGAGTAGTTATGCTTTAAAATCAATCAATGATTTATAACAGCTCTAGAACGAGGCTCGTATCACTTGCAGTTAGCGGCTTCGTGTGGCCAGTTGGCCGACACTCAATTGGCAACAACAGCGGCCGTTGGGTGTGCGTGTATGAGTGTGTGTGTGTGTGCTCTGTGCTGGTTTTTGTACGACTTATTGCCATGTGTTTGTGTTGCTTACACATTTTACACAATTTAGCTCGAGAGACTATTTTGTTTTTGTATCTTTTTTTTTGTTTTTCTTTCAGTTTTGTTATTTTGTTGTTTTTGATTTTGTATTTTTTGTGTTAACGACATGTTGACAGCGGCAAGCGGCGCATTAGAATTGATGTCGATCATAAGTCAATGCTTGTGGCATGGCTTTGGCAACTTATGCAACACTCTCAGATACAGAGATACTAAGATACAGTGAACTGCGAATTGTATCTCGAATCAAATGGGCGACTTTAACCCTTGTGCACAGCTGTCGCATACATTTTGCGCTTGTGACAGGTTAAAAATGCCAGTCAAGAGCGAGACGGAGATAGAGTTTGGAGTCTAGCGTCTAGTGAGACTGAGGCTGAGACTGAGACTGAGGCTAATTGTAAATGTATCTATAAATCTAGATAGATGTCGACCAAAAACAGGCAAAATATTTCACTAATTTGTATGCAATTCTGGCTGAACAATGTCATCGGAGTGTGTGTGTGTGTGTGCTGTGTGTTGCTATGTGTGTATAATTTAGTGCAAGCAAACCAGATTGGATCTCAATTTGGTTAGAGCCGCCGTCGCAACGTGCAAAATTTGCAATTGTTATGAAAATGTGTCTAGAGTCGAGAGGTTTTTGCGGTTTAATTTTTTTTTATTTTTAATTTTTTTTATTTATTTAGTTTCTGTGTTTGTAGCGGCACTCGGAGATTTTTATCATCGTATTAGTTTAATGGCAGTTGTTAGTTGGAATTTTAATGGCACCTTTAGTGCGGCATCGTTACAACGACTGACTCTATGAGCCATAATGCAATAAAACACTGACAGATTGAAAAGCACTTGGCTTAGACGTTAGTTAAAGCTGGCAGGCCAAGACAACGAATGCGCAAAGTTGGCACTGCATAATGGTAATGGAAATGGCACAAAAAGTGCGAGGTGTGAGGAGTGGGGGAATGAAACTATAGGCAGACAAAGTTCAACTCTGAGTTGGAGACAGAATTATACAGTACTACGCTGCTCTGCTCTACACATCATAACACGTTGCTGTGGTTGTTGTTGTCCACGCACTGCCAGATGCTGTTTATGCTTTGAAATTCTTTCTTTCTAATCTGAAACCGGTATAGAAATATTTGAGCCAACATGAAAGTTGAGCATCGCCAAAGTCTTCCCCTTGGTTGCTGTTGTTTGCTGTTCATGTTCATGCTGATGTTGATGTTGATGTAGCTGCTGATGTTGTCTAGTAGCTGCTTTCAAAGCTTGATATTAAAAAAAAATGTAGAAAAAATTAAAAATATAGAAAGAAAAGGCGCCACGAAGTCAACTGAGCGTCCCGGACAAGCTGCTTAGTAGCAGCTCAGATTTTAGTGGCTGTTGTTGTTGTTGCTGTTGTTTTTTAGCCAGCGGCAATCACGAATACCAATCGTGCGTATGTGTGTGCGTGTGTCTATGTGTGCCACAGTGGCAGAACCACATTTGCAAACGGCCTCCAACGACCTTGCGTTTGACAAAACATGATCAGTTTTAACACCGTCCATTCTGCAGTACTCTCTCTCTCGCTCTCTCACTCTCTGAGCTATCAGCTTTTAACTACTCAAACCGCTTCGTCTGTCCGTCTGTCCGTTTGTCCGGCTGCTCTTGTTGGCTGTTGGCTAACTAAACGTTTGCTGGGCAAACTTGGCCAACAGACACTAGCCAAGCCAAGCACTCAGTTAGCAGACTGTAGACAGCATCTAGCCGCTGTTTTTAACTGGCCACGGCTCATAGCATATGCTAATGACAAACTTTGCTTTTGTTTCGGTCTTCTCATTTTTTGTTGCTTTTTATGGTCTCAAGTTGTGTGTATTTTGTCACTTGTGGAACTCACCTGGTAGCCGAGGAATTCCTTACTGAAAATCGCATTTGGCGAAAAGCTAAAACTGACTCATATAATTATTAAGTTACGCCTAAGAGCCCATAATTATGAGTCAACAAACTGTATACTCTGGACCATATATGTACAGTTGTATATGTAGCACTTTATGGGGTTTTGGAAGTATCCTCAAAGTGGGTCATAAAATTGCTGCTGGCTCAATCAACTGGCAGAATGCGTAGACAAGCCAAAAATGCTTAAATCATATGCCATTAGGAGAGCAATGCGTATTCAGCATAATTTTCACATAAAAACTAAATTTGTTAAGAAATTCCGTCGCGAAAACGCGAAAAATTCAAACATTCAGACGAAGGGGCAGACAATTTGTTTGATTGTCCTGGGGGGTGTGTGGTGTTGGGGTTGGTGAAGGCAACTTGGGGATGTTTGGCAGACATTCATATAATATGCGATATATATTATGATATTTAAGATAATAAACGTCGGCCATAAACTATCAACAATCACCAAAAGCGTTTGCAAATATTACACACAATAAGAATGTAAGCTTCAAAGCGTGTGTGAGTGTGTACGTGTGTGCTTGTGTATTTTTGTGTGAATAGGAGTAATCGTAAAGTGTGTGCTTTATGGGCTTAACGTATTACAGAGCTGAGTATTTGACAGTTTCATTGCGTAGCTTTGGCATACCAAGTTTAAGAGAGTTTTAAGAGCTGCTCTTTAAGAGACAGCTTAATAACTGTGTGTTCAATTGATCCCGCTTTGAACTTTTAATGACTCTCAGCGCGCGCAGTCGCAGCCAGCGAAGCAAAGAGCGTAAGAGTCGGAGAGTGTGAGGTGAGAGCGAGAGATGGAGTGTGCGAGGGCAAGTGCGAGTGGGACAGGTAGACGGTTAGAGCAGGCGCAACGCATGGCGCCATCAACTTAACGTAAGGTGGCGCCAGCATTGTTTTTGTTTTATATATATGTATATAATTTTTTTTGGTTACGCCCACTTGACGGTAACAGCAACAATAAGAGCCACAGCATCAGTTTATGACTGGAGGCTATACAACAATCAATCGAATGCTCGCTGCGCCGTCGCCGTCGCGGTTGTCGTCGTGGTCGTCATCGTCGTTGCTGTCTTTGTCGTTGTAGTTGTCGCCGCAAAAGCTTCTTGGCGCCTAAATTAGAGCGACGGCGTTTAGCAGCGCTTAGCGCCAAATTAGCAGCAGGTCCGCGAGAGCAGCAGCACCGGCAATCTGGCAACGCTAACAATCTGAGCACGCGCTGTCGCCGACGCCGCTTAATGACGACACAGCACACGATTTCGTCCCCTTCGCCCCACGGCGAATGCGGCGAATCTAGTGCCTGTGCTTTGGCACCGTCGGTAGCCGTTGACGGCGACAGAAAAAAAGCAAAAAAACACGGCGCCAACGCCAAATGTGTTTGTCAAACGATCGCTACCCTGTGGTGGCTGCTAACGATTGTCATGTCGCAAACCCGTTTGACGACCTTGCCTCCACAGCAGTCCAGCCGAGCCAAGACCGTTCAGCGTAAGAGCAAAAAATAAAGACAAACAAATGCAAACAGCAAAGCAAAGTCAAAAACAAACATTTTGTTTTAAGCACAAGCTAAGTACCTAGTACCGTTGCCAGATTAACAGCACAGCGACAACAATTTGGCGGCGAAAAAAGACTTTGGACTCAGGGGGTTCGCATCACACTGCACAGGAAATTTCAGCACGTAAGTGACATCGAAAAAAAAGGATATTTGAAAAGAATACAATCAATGTGCTTTCCATACTATAACTATTATTCTGTCTGTGCTTTTGGCACTGCCAAAATTTAGTAGCTGCCTAATGTAAATATTCGAAATATTTTTGGGTCTTGGGCGCACGAGTGCATTTCCTGGCAGGCCTTTTTGAAATGAACGACACATGGCCACATCCACAACATATCCGTTCCGTTCAGTTCTGTTCTGTTCTGTTCCTTTCCGTTCCGTTTACATCCTTGTCCTGACTGGACATTTGGACATTGGCGTCATGGCTCATGCAGCGCCCCAGACAACGACAGTTATGGTACATGCGATTTATTTAAGCCATGTTGCTGTTTATTCTACTTGCTTTTGGTCGAGTTAAGTCCTATTCGGGTCAAAGGGTGTCCACTTTTGTTGGCACCACTAGCTAAACTTTTTGGCGTCAGCCCCATGCTGAGAGCGAGTTGCATAGACTTGTATATGTATTTATATATGTACTAAGTACTCATACTTGAACTAGTACAACTAACGGTTAGTTTTGTCAGCCATTTACTCACCTGGCATGTGCACTTGTAGCATTTGGAGTTTGGTATGCTATTAATTTGAACCTCTTCACCCTCGTTGGCGCAGGATTGCATGATACCTGTAAGAAGATGAAGCAGAGGAAGACATTTGTGTTAAACTCGTTTCAAGTGTTTCGTTTGCTAGTCTAGATTCTGGTCTAGATTCAAACCCAGACCCAAACCAACCTGTCAGCCATAAATTCTTGGAAATCTCTCAACAAACGATTTCCTGTTTCACTTTTTTATTTTCTTATATTTTCGTTCTTTTTCTTGTTGCCAGAACTGACGTTTCAAATAAAACAAATAACAAATATTTAATTTACAAGCATGTCGCCGGAAATTGCCCACTGACTGAGATGCTATCCAGCACGTGACCCGCAGTGCGAACCAACCAAACAGGTCAAAGAGATTAGTCCACTTTATCAGCTACTCTACGGTGTGTGTATATGGGTGTGTGTGTGTGTGTGCAAGCAGATCATAAAGCAACAGTTTCTCGCTCTCACTCTCTGCACTCGCTGCAGTTTGGGATGTTCTTTGTTTGCTTTACCTTTTCTTCGTCTCTGTCGCCGTTCTCTTCTCCTTCCTACTTCTCTTTTACCTCTGGCAGTGGCGCTAAGTCAAAGTAGCAAGCGCCGCATGTTAAACATGTTCCCGAACACAGCACAACAGAACGTTCAAGGTAGTGCAGTTCAAAAATGAGCGACTATTAAATACCCTGGAACGAAGTAGTTACAACTTGTATGCCTACATAGAAAATACACTCAGGTATTTCGGTATAGTTTTAATCCTAAACAAAGTCAAAAGTATAGAATAGCTGTATTTTTTTAATATACCCGCTTTGTGCGCTCACTACTCCTAGGGTATTTTTGAGAAACGATTCAAAGCGACAAGAAGGCAAACGGAAACGACGGCACAGCGACCCCAGGCGGACTCTCGAACTCGCAACTGGCAGAGCCCATCCCGATCACCGATGGCTTTGTGGGACCACCTGCAATGTGCTGATAAACACACACTCAAAAGTGCCCTCTCCGTGTAGGTGTGCATGTGTGTGTGTTCGTTGATAAATAAAGACGCCGGCGCTACACACACACACACACTGCGGGACAAATACAGTTGCTGTTGCTGTTGCAGCTTCAGGGCTACAACTACCTTTTTTTGGGTAGGCCGCTCTACCCCTGTCTTGGCCAAGTTTGAATCTTTTTGGTTTGCTGTGTGCAGTTGGTAATTGTTTGGTCGCTGGTTTGTTTGATCTTGCTACTTCTGCTGCTTAGTTTGTTGTGTTTTCTGTTGCTTTCCTGTTATGCGATTGTGTCCTGCTGTGCTGTGCTGTGTCTTTTGGACCACCTTCATTCATAAACAATTCCATTTTCTTGCTAATGAAGTGGAAAAATTGTAAGAGTTTCTGGACAAGTTTCAGGTTCTTGGCTCGATTCGATTTTCGATAACTTTCTACACACGGAACTGGGTATTCCCTTCTCTTTTGGCTGCTGCCCTTCTAGTTTTTTTCATCTTTTATTTTTTTGGTTTTTGAGTTGACGGGCGACAGTTAATGAACCTTGTTCAAGTAACCCGATATTGGAATTGCAATATGTATATCTAATTTATGCCATTTTTTATATCATTTAACACACTCAAATGCCATTAAAAAACCCACTCAATATGTTTAGAGAACACGAAAAAACATCAGCAACAGCAACAGCAAAAAAATAATATAAAACATTAGAAAAAATAAAATAAAATAGAAAAATAAAACTAAAAAAAAAGGAATAGAAACTGGCAGCGATCAAATACGCTCAGTAGCCGTCCACTCGGACAGCTGGCGACGCTGGCGTCGACTGATTAATCACAATCACAGATTAAGCGCCAGTCCCAGACAACGACATCGACATCGACATCGGCATCCAAAGCAAAGTATTGGGAACGTCTAAGCGGCACGTGTGCCCATCGGAACAGCTCTCGACTCTCAACTCTCCACTCTCGACTCGACTAGGCAACAGTCAGCTGATCAGGTTGCTCAGGGAGCGGTCTACGTAATGATCGGTAGACGAATTGAATGTAAAGGTGAAGGTTAACAAGTTGCAGGGTCAACAAGTTAAATCACACGTAGCTACTTGGAACTAATCTTTCAACTAACCTAGATTAGGTTAGCTATATAGACTTTATTGGGGAATTTCTTAGTAATCAATACAAATCTTTTAAATTGTTTAGTTTTAGAAATTTTCCAAAGACATTACAGCTGTACAATCCCTGCCCACTTAAGCCATTTACAGCCTAATCATAAGCTGTTGAGAAAAACACCCAGTAGGACTGCTAATAACACTGCTGAGTGCTTAAGCCCTTTAAGCATAAATTGCTCTACATAAAGGTGATCCCACAGTGTTAGTTGATCCACTTAGCGCTGTGGCTTAGTAGCTTAATCTAGCTTAATGGCTCTTAGCCATTAATCCCCCCACTCACCTGCTAGGCCCTCTCTGAGTCCTGCTGCAGATTGCATTTGGATTACGACGATCAGTAGCAAAAAGGCCGCTGAATAAATTGTGCCCAGCGAGTGATTCCTTCTGCTGTTGTTGTTGTTGTTGCTGCTCTGCTGCTGTTGTTTATGGCCATGACTTTGTGTTGTCGTCACTGTTTCATGTTGTTCTTGTTGTTGTTGTTGCTGTTGGCCACTTGATTTCCACATGCTGCTAGATTTGCAACACATTTTCACAATTTGTTGGCGCAAGTTCACAGAAATTTGCATCAATTTTAATTACTAATCAAAACGTTTGTAGTTGTTGTTGCTGTATTCCCAGTAGTAGTATTTATTGTTGTAGTTGTTGTTGTTGTGGTAGCTGCTCTTGAAATATCGCTGAAATTATAGTGTTAAAAAAAGATCAAGCCGGTCAGTTTAAAAATACAATTTTCAACTCGTAGGCGCCAAAATAAGTTGAACCGAAAATAGAAATTCAAAATTTTGTTTAGAAATCGCAAGTGTGTGTGTGTTTGTGTGTGGCTGGTGTGTGCAGGTGTTTCTCATACTACTGGATGACTTTGTTGTTCTTTCGATTTATGAAAGATACATTTTTCGCGTTAATTTAATGCAAGCTGGCCAAGAGTGCGACGACGTTCGAACGTTTCTGATCTGGCCAAATGATTTGCACTTGCCGTCTAGGGTCTAAACAGAAACCATTTGCTGGTAACTGATTTGTTGGTGTTTTTAGGTTTTTGGCTTGTAGTTTTCTGTTTTCAGTTTTCAGTTTTATGATGCCTATCAAGATGAGGCCAAGCACACTCATCGTTCTTGCCCTCTCCCTCACTCACTTTACGCACCACCAAATTCTGCGAATCATCTTGGCCCGGTCAGCATCTATAGATTCTGCTCGTACGCCTGTTATGGCCAAAAGGTAAACTCCGTTGGCCATTTGCCGTTGGCCATTGGCCATTTCGTCAGCTCTTTTTCGATTTGTCTTTATGGCGGCTCTTAGGTGTTAGACAACTTGGACATTATTAGTTGCGATTTATGAGTGTGAGCGACTGTGCGTGTGTGTGTGTTGAGGTGTGCGTACAGGTAACAACAGCTGACAGATATGTGTGGTGTTCTTTGTTGTGCGCCGGGTCATAAAATTGTTAATGATTTTTGTCTGGCGCCAGGCAATATTTGTAATGCTTGTTTGACTTATAATTAATTTCATGTTTTGTAGCTCTCTCTCTCTCTCGCACACACTCTCACACACACATAGTTCTTTTATTTTGTTCTTTAGCAACAACAACAAATCATAATAAAAACCAATAACAACCAAAAAGCAAATCAAATTTGCCAAAGTTTATTGATTATTTAGCTTCAAAGTGGCGCCAAGCGTTTGCCGCTCTGCCACAAAGCGGATGCTAAAATAGAACTCGATCTTAAATGTCCCAGCGATGAATCAGTGCAACTCTTTCGCTCTCTCTAACACTCCCACTCACTCTCACTCTCTCTGTCTCTCTTTTGCAGGTTCCTACTGGGTGTCTTTCAGTGACGCACCCAGTGCATTGTCATGCACCGAACCGGGAGATTGGCATGCCAAAAAGCGGTGCTTGACCTAACAATGTTATAACAGACAGCCAATTAAAAAATTGTCACGCAAACTGATAACATTTCTATACTACAAAACTTAATAAAGACATTAGCGGTAAGTACTAAATACATACATACCTGCACACATATATATGTTAATTTCTGCAATTGATAAGAAAGAGAACGGAATAACTAGAAAAGTTTTTGTCGCTCGTCTCAAAAGCTCTCTTTGGCTCTTTACAGTGCTGATTAGCTGTAATTTGTCACTGCAGCGCAGTTGACAAGGACAATCCTAGTGCATAGTATCAAATATAAATATAGAACTGTATAACTTTTAAATAGACAGCTCAGTTTCACAGACTTTGCTCTGCTATCTATACTATTTGACAATCAAATATTGTTGGCATAAGAATTTAAAAAGTTAATAATTGGAACGGTAAATTCTTAATGGAATGCAAAATCTCATAGACTTTAAACTCTGTTAACTGTGGAGTTGGATGATGAGGTGTCTATTTTAGGATAAAATTTAATGGTATGGGAAATTTAAAAGGAAGGAGGGGAAGAGTTTTTTCTTCTGACCCTCTACAGTTGGTTGTATTATAATAAAGTTCAGTGTTTTGTTATTCAATACAACTATTAAAATTGCAGCTCAACTATTTAATAATAAGTCTTACAGAAGTTATCCAAATAGGGTTTGATTGGCTTCAAAATTAATTCCACTACCTTTTCCATTTATTTTATTTTTGCTGTACTGCGCGACAACTGAATTAGAACGTAGTTTGCGTAGAAAAGAATTGTAACCAGATATATATTTTTTGTAATCTCCAAAAGTCAAGTTTAAACTTCAAGCGCTCAACACTTTGAAGAACTACGCAATTTTTGATCTTTTTTTTTTTTGTATTTTTTGGAATTTTTTTGATGTGTTCTGTGGTCTGTGAACTTGAGAGCACACGAGCTGGCATTGAAGTGGCGAACCCCAATAATGGCGATAGTTTTGTTAAGTATCTTAACCAGAATTCACATGCGAGAACCTTGTACTTGGTGCTTATCGTAGCCTACAAAAAAAACACACACAAAATAAATAAACCGAAAACTGAAAATTGAAAACAATGATGGAAACTGAGGTTGATGTGCGCTTGAGAGCACTCACTATGGATTGAGCGGCATATAAAAATAGATATATAGGTACGACAATCGGGTAGAAAAAAAAAATTAGCAACGATTTTAATTTAAGACAAGTTTGCTATAAACGCTTTGATTTAATTGACCGCCCAGCGGCGAGAATCGTGCCAATTAAATGTGCGGACAGTCGGGCGGGTAGGGTGGTGGGCTGTAGGGGGCGGGGCAGTAAGAGAGGGGGACTGATTACAGGGTTTCAGTTACAGTTTGCTATGCTACTGATAGGGCGGTACAAGTTTAGGTGGGAGGGGCAGGCGGGTTGCTTCTAATGCCGCCGCCAACGCCAACAAACTGGCGTCTAGCTGGCGTCAAGCACACACACAAACACACACACACTCGCACACACGCGGGCAATTAAGGTAAGCGACTCGGTTCAGGGCCTGGCTAAAGGGACGCTACGTAACGCCTTCTAAAAAGAAGGCAAAACGGCAATGGCAAACGGCAAAAAAAGGGTTCAAGCCAAGCACGCAGACGTCTGTCTAGACTCTAGACCTGGTCTAATGATGTGCGGTAGGTACAGAGCCCTGTTGGCAATGCGGAACGAAGGTAGCCCTGCTCAAAACTTGGCCCAAAGGTGCGTGCTGGCTTATCACACTTTCCACTCCAGCTGAATTCCATGTAAAATGTGTGTGTGGACGTCTTGTGAATGTGGCAACTGGCTTTAGCCTGATTTTTACTCTTTTACACTGTGAATAAGTGTGGAATTTTTGTCGTTTCTTTTTGTGTGGACCTTAACATTGACAAACTTAGGGACTGAGTGCAGATAATAAGCAAATGGCGCCAGCAAAAGGCAGAAACAACAACAACAAATACAATAATAACATTTGCAAATCATGCAAATTGCACAACAACAACAACAGCAACAATAAAAACAATAACAACTACAGAAACTCCACGACACGATTCGAAGCTGGCTAACAACGAGTTGACTCTGCTTGGCAAATCTCTGCTGCCAACAACTAATTTCAATATATTTGCATATTGAAGTCAGTGTTCAGTTTTCAGTGTTCAGTGTTCACTGTTCAGTGTTCAGTTTTCAGTTTGCCACAACAATGAGACGGCTAAAACGCACATTTGTCAAAGTTGTTTTGGGGCTCAGGGCACGGCCAAAAAGCCCCTCGAAGCGGTCTCTCCCTGTCTTCCACTCTGCCTCTGTCGCTCGCTTTTGGCCAGAAAGAAACAGGCTGTGTTATTGGTTCAATTTAATGCGACAACTACCACAAATGAAGACAACAAAAGTTGAACAACAACAGCAACAACAATGGACAGCAACAGTTAACGAAATTTATGCTCGTGAGCCCTATAAAAAGGTTCGCCTTTTTAGCCCCACACGATTGCATCTTAAAATTGAAATTGAAATCGAATGGAAAGACAAACGACATAATAAAGACGCACAACAGACAACACACACACACATAAAACTAAGAAAGCTATTAACCAGGCCCAGAGTACTGAGTTCTGTATCTGCCTCCCTCCCTGTCTCTCCCTCCCTTGCTGCAGCCCTTGGGGTTAACTGCGTCTTCTGCTTGTCACACACATAAAAGGAAGGGCACTTAAATTAATCATTAAATTTCCAGATTTAAGCTTGTCTGTTCTCAAAATATATATTCTTAATTAACAAATTAACGATTTAATGACAATTAGTGAGCACGTGATGTTAAAATAAACTCAAATTTATGGCTTCAAAAACGTTTGTTTTAAGCTGATACCAAAAGTAACAATATTTGTTGTAGATGGACGTACTAAGTGTAACTTTTGTATAATTGGGAGGAGTAGAAAGTAGTGTCTTTTGAGCCAAAGCTTATGAGGATATAAGTCCAACTTGTAGAATGTGTGAGCTCAGATCAATTAGGCTCCCTTTCAATCAAATGCGCTGCTGCTCTCCAAGATAAAAGCACAGAGTTAGAGCAAAGCAGAGTAGACAGAGCTTTGCAAGAGCTTGCAGTGATTAATTTTACAGTTAAATTCCATTTTTCCTTTCCTCTTTTGGTTAGACAGCAAAACTTTCAGTTAGTCACAGTCACAGTCACAGCATGACAGTTGTCACAATCTGGTCCGACTTCTGATCCATATTTGTAATTGAACAGACACTGTATTCTAATTAGGAATTCTGCAAACAACCCACACACAAACACACAAACACACACACACACACACACACACACACAGACAGTCACTCAAGTGGTTAATTTGAAATACTCAACATTGTGGAAATTTGAGTATTATTAGTAATTTTACCGCAAAATCTATAAATAGCGCAGAACAATTAATTGATACACAGACAGCGTAGATGAATGACTCTATACACATATATATTTTTGGAGCACACCACGCGAGGGTGGACACAATAATAATCAATTTCTGCGAAAACCGCCAAGCAAAGAGCTATACATAGTTGTATGAAGTTATTAACCAGATCGGGCATAGAGGGGCCCAGCGTTTAGTCAGGGACAAAAGACAACATTCCACACACACACACACACACACATGATTTCAAATCGATTGAAATGAAAATACGATTTTCAAACAATTTGTTGTGTGTTTATTGTGCAATTATTTTGTTGGGCGAAAGTTAATCAAGTAACGTATAAAAATGTGTGTGTTTTTTTTTTTATCGAAACCGGATTTATTGATTGGAAGATGAGCACAGACCCGGCCGATTGTAGCTGTAAACAATTTTTAGAAACACAGCCAAAAAACAAATACAAAAAAAATCAAAAGAAAAAAAATGCGAAGACAACAACAAATTAGACGATATATGGGAATTCCAGCGTGTGACGCGACAAACCCGAATCTTTTGTTGTTGTTGTAGTTGCTATTGTTGTTGTTATTGTTTATTGTTTATACATTTTGCGAACCGCTTCTGGCACATTTGTTTAATGACAATGCACAAAAGCAGCAGCTCTTTTAAAATATGCACAAATTTATATTTCTCTGCCAACTGATCGAATAGAAAAATTGTCTAGAAACAATTTACTATCGAGCTACATATTTAAATGGCATTGCTGCTATATGTGCCATATAATAAAAACATGTTTTTTCCCAACTTATTTGTTTATAATACTTTAAAGCTAATAAACAAATTTCAGTAGCTAAAATTCTACTCAAAAGCAATTAAACTAAAAATTATGTAGTGGTCTGGGGTAGAAAGCTAAAAAGCGCTTAGAACTTTGTGCAGGGTGTCTGCAAATCGAGCACACTCTGTGGCCACGCTTCGCTAGAAATTCTATGTTTGAACCATATGACGTCGACTCATATCGTGTGTGTATATTATTCAACAATCAAAATGGTTTTCACAGTCAAATTTATTGATTAACACGCAAATGCGAATTGTTTGCATATTTTCATTTTTTGTGTGCTACAAAAGACAAACAACATGAGATTCAGATTCAGATACAGATACAGATACAGATACAAAGATACATAGATACACAGGTAGTGTAGAGACGCAGGAACGGGCGTGTTCTATGTATTGTTTGCCTCTGTTGTTGTTTTGTTTGGACTGAAATTGGATATGCTATAAAATGTTACTTATAAGTATGCTAAACGTGTTGTATAGAAATTCCAGTGACATGATTCAGTTTGGTCGCTCGCACAACTTCCGTTTATTGGCAAAACGATAAGCGTTGAACGGGTTCAAAGTGCAGCTACCTCCCCACGGCTTCAGGCCACGTTAATAGTTCGTTGCCAGAGTCTTTCGTTTCAGCGTCGTGGTCTCGTGTTTAGTGTTCTACGTTTCTACAATCAGATCGGTATCGCTTAATGTGTCTGTTAATTCACGTTGATGTGCTCATATATCTTAGCGCTAAGATTTCGACATGCGAGACGCAGACACAGACCCAGTCGGAGACCCATTTGGAGACCCAGTCTCAGAGGCAGTAAACTGACCGCTTGTGTGACAAGAGCAACAACCAGCTGTGACCACTTTGAGGTGCCATGTGAAAACGTGTTGCAGTTGTTACAAAAAACTGTTGTTGCAACTGCCACTGCCACCTGTAGACAGTTTGTACAACGTGACGTTGAACCTGCCACAAACGTTGTACACATTTTGTTCAGTTTGCTCCAGTAACAACATTGAAGTGTTAATTAAATTACAGCTGGGCACAAAATCTTTTTGGCTTTAAAAATTTAAAACTGCTTGAACTTTCAATTACTTGATAAATATGCATTATTTATGCAAACTGTATTTGAATAATGCCGTCATATAACTGACTACCTTATCATCCGATTTCGGAGCTTAAATATTGTATTGACAACTCTCTGACTGTCTTGGCACCTAATGGGCCTATATTTAAAGATAAAAATGTTGCATATCTCTGGCTTATTACACAAAGTATATATGTATTGTATAGGCCAGATATGTGTATGTTTTTGTAGGGCAGAAACACGCGCACATAGCTACATAATTCAGTTGGTTTATGGCAGATACTGCTGCTGCTGAGCGTTGATTTGAAATTAACATATGATTAACACAAAATTGTGCTTCCATTTTGATGCTTTAGTTTTATAAGTTTCATACATTTTGCATAAGAAATACATAAATGGCCATTAATACATTTACATACAAATAGCGCCACAGTTGTTGCCAGTCCCACAACTAAAAGCATCTTAAGATCCCCCCATGCCAAGTCTAGAGTTTTTTACTTCACTAGCGACAGTATCTGATCATCGTCATAATTATCAGAGGCATAATTAATAATGGCAGCTGCCAGGCGACAACAAATTGTTTGAATTTGTTTCTTTTTTTTCCTTCGAATTTTATTGACTCAAGAAAGAATTCCCAAAACAATTGACTTGATTTCTGTTGTGGACTTTGGCACTTTGAGTGCCCGATGTTATCAGCAACGAAATATGTTACTTTAATTATATAATTAAATGTTGAAACTTATGAACTGTACGCCGAATTAATCACTTATAAATAGTAATAGTAACAGCTACAAAGTAGCTGAAATTGTTGACTTTTCATTGAATGCCAAATGCAAATGAAATTGTTGCTCAAGTAAATGAACAAATACATAAATATTCTAAGCAAATGTGCTTGTTTACATTGCATACAAAATGTGCTTAGTGTTGTCGCCATTTTGTCTGCTTTGCCATGGCACAAGATGCACCACGCGGCGTATAAGTAATCTTAATCAAAGTAATTGCTCAGTTAAGTAAAAAGCAAACTTCAAATGTTGATTCGCAGAGTATTAACAAATTAAATAAGACTTTAAAGATTTGTTAAGTGCAGCAATACCCACACACACACGGTCTGTCTGTTTAAGCCACACAGTCTGGCAAAAAATAAAAGCAGAGAAAATTGTTGCTATTTATAGGCTTATCTGAGCAGCGGAATTTTCATTGGCTTTGTATCGTTTTGTAAATATTAATTAGTTTGTATTTGATGGCAATAAAGCGAGCGCAGAGCAACGCAAATTGCCTTAGTTTTGCGTGTCATGGCGAAATTATCACAAGCGATGTGTGCGAGTGTGCGTGTGTGTGCTGTTTGCTGTACATGACGCAGAGACTCTGTGTGTGTGGAGGTATGGGGGCCTGGTGAAATTGCAGTACTTTGAACGCAGACGCAGACGTCGACAACCTGCGCGATGACGCATAGCTTTTGTGTGTGTGCATGTGTGTGTGTGTGCGTGTGAGGCATAGACATATGGCGACAAAGTTGACGTCATTAGGCTGCTGTGGTCCGCATCAAAAGTGACTGGCAGAAAAGCAGCCCTCCCTCTATGGGCGTAGTGAGAGTGTGTGTGCGTGTGTGTGCGTATGTGTGAGCGAGTGTATCCCAGGTCACTGCTGTGTCTGACGCCCAACTGGCAATTGCTACTTGGCCCAGTTCATTTGTTGCCGCACTTGGCAGCTATTAACTACCAAAAAAAAAAACTACAAGCTAGCAATTATTGCCAACAGTTAAGAGCCGGCAGTAAAGCGACAACAACCAACAGGCAGCAGCCAGCAGCTACCAGCTGTGCAACCAAACACATTCACAGCCACAGCCACATCCACGTTCACATCCCACGCAGTCAATTAAGAGCGCGCTTTGGCTATTGGGTTACACTTTAACAGCTGGACAGTGGGACTGACAGCTGGACAGACAGACAGTCTACTGCATTCATTTGGTGCTCTTGTAGTCAGCATTTCAAATAATTTATTAGAAGCAACAGTCCAAGAGTACGTCAGTCCGACAGACAGTCCGACAGTCCGACTCCAAGTTAGTTCAACTAACTTTAGGCGTATGAAATGTTTTACTTTGTTTTGCACTCTTTTATTTTTCTACTTTTTGCTTTCTTAACTCTTTTTTGTTGCTGTTGTTTTGGCCGAGGAGCAGTGCTAGCTCTTTTGGCACAGACTCTGGCTCTTTTCATTGGGTTTTGCCAGTCAAACGAGCCAAGCCGGCCCAGGCGAACGCGTTTAGAGCGGCAAACGGCAAACGGCACACGGCTTGGCGTCTGGCGCTTGGCGACAACAATTTACCTTTAAGCGAATGCAAAAGTATGCGTACAAAAAGTAGTCAACAACAACAGAAAGAACAACAACAAACAACCACAAACAACAAACAGCAACAACAACAACACAATTACCCCTGAGAGTGGCAAGCAGAGAGTCTATAAATAAGCCAAAAGCCAAAAGCTGCGCCATAAATCATAGGAAGACACACGAGTGTCGAGTTATTATGCGATCATATTTTAATTGCCGGATTATTATTATGCTGAGGACTTCACGACACAGACGCAACCAAAGACTGAGACCGAGTCAGTTCCATAGCCAGTCAAAGTCACCGCATCCCCGTCTCCCCATCTCTCCCACTGCGTCTTAGTTTCCACTGCCAGACATACGCCCAGTCCGCGTCCGAGTCCGACTTCGGGTCCCAATTCCAATTCCAATCCCAGTTCGAGTTCGAGTCCCAGTTCGTGGGACCCGCAAAGGAAAAGCAAACAAAACACCTGCAGACCGCCTGTCTCTGCCAATGTCTATGCTGGGACAGGTGCGTGCACCAAAAAAAGAGAGAGAGAGAGGCAGACAGAGGGAGGAAAAGAGACAGCAGCAACAAATCGCAGCAAGATAACACGAATTTAACGAGCTTTAAATACTCTAACAACTCTATTTATTAAGGGTGTTTAATTAAGCAATTTTGGGAGTTGAACTAAGTTAAGTAGCCTATTAAACTTTATAAAATCTTAACTTATAAATATATAAAAAGTATCTAAAACTGTTTTCTATTAATAGATAAATATTTACATCACAAATCTACACATTGAATAGGTATAGAAACTATTTTTAGTTATCAGAAACCAAACTAATTTATTAATGTTGTCTAATCAGTTAAGTTATATTGTCTAAAATATATTCTTTATGCAAATAAATTATTCGGCAGTTAATTTATAATAAACTAAGTTTTAGAGCAGCTTAAAATTGTATAAAATAGTTTTCAGACATTAAAGGAAGTTTAATTAAACTACTAATAACTTATTAAATCACTTCTTTCAATAAGAAATTTATTTGAAGACACGGTTTTTAAACAGTTTTTGAAGCTAGTAATTGAAGTATATTGTCATGCCTTATAGTTTCAGATCTCGTAATGAAATCTTATTGCCTGGCAAATAGAGTATAAAATGCGCACAAAAAAAGATGTTAAATTGTGGTTGCAGTTGCAGTTGCAGTTGCAGTCGCTGAGCCTGCAACAGAGCAAACGAGTTGAGTTGTTGTTGTTTAATAAGAGTGTGCGTGTGTGTGTGTGTGTGTTTGGTGTGTGTTGGCAAAACAGGTATGGTTGCATTTTTACCATAAAGCGAAACAACAGAGCAACAACAAGAGCAAAAAGCAACACCTCAAAGCAGAGACAGTTCCACTGTACCACAGTACCACCATACCACCGTTGTCCAACTGTCTATTTGTCCCACTGTCCAATTGTCGTAGTCGCTGTCGTTGTCGTCTAAGCCCGTCTGACTGTCATCCAATGCTGCCTACTGTCCGTCTGACCGTCAGTCTGTCCGTGGCTGTAATGCGGTCTTTATACGTCGCTGCATTCATATTTACTCGTAAGCCTTGCCTTTTACTGCTCCATGTTAGCTTCCCCCAGTTGAGGCGTGGCTCAGAGTCACAGAGCCATCCCTCATTCCGGCCAGTTCGGATAACACTCGTACGCAGTTATTACCAACATATTTCTTAGTTTATTTTTTATATTTTTTTTAGTATTTTTTTACAATTAAATTGCTGACTTTAATGAATACATTGTAATTCCTGCTGTTTTAGTGCAACTTATTCATAATATAAACGACAGGAAATTGTTAACTTTTATTGGTTATCATCAATTCCATTCCAGTCAATTTAATTCGAATCGTTTTATTTTATTTTACTCCGTCTCAATTCGATTTGTTTCAAGTGACTGGATTTTTTTTTGGTCAACTCTAAGTAATTGCATTTTAAACGTGATCTTTAGTCATTTAGTTATGACTGCTATAGATATGGGGGCATGCTAAAATTGACACATCGTTACTAATGAGATAAACAATATGATTCATATCCTAAGATACTCACACTCGGCACTCAACACTCTACTACCCACAACGGTATGGGAACAATATAATCAACTGTGATTGAGCCATAATACCCTCTTGAATACCCTGTTGAATAGCTTGTAATTGTATCCATGTGATTTCATTTGGTTCTTTTGTCTAATTGTGAAATGCTAGACGCTAACTACACCGGTCAGTTGATAACCCTATGACAACAATACTGTCATATGCCAATTAAGATAAAGCAACAATCAAAATTCACTATCAAGGTGTGCGTTTTCTATTTTGAAATTACACCATTAGTGAGTAATGTGTGTAATTTGTAAGTAATTTAAAAATATTAGGAAATTCGGAATTCCTGAGGGAATTAATCACTGGAAATTCTGGCAATAAAACGGGGCTAAGAAAGGCAGTAAATTAGCTGAAAGTTTGCATGGGCTTAAGTCTAATCAAACTAATAATTGTAGTTTCTACAAAGAGCTATGCCTTTCTATATTAATTTAATAGTCCAATTCATTAATTTATAATTCTCTATTTAACTCTGCGTTGGTGTCTTTTGCTTACAAATCATGACATTTCTGCTTGAATGCCTACAATGGTGACAAAAGCCATAAAATCAACTGTGTGTCAACTGTAAACTGTAAATTGTGAATTGTAAACTGTAAATTTCCGCCTTATAAATTGTGGGTACAAAATTCTATGCAGATTTACTTAATTGCCAGCAGAAAGTTAAAGGCAAACATATGTTTGAATAATTTGAGCTGATTTGATTCCAACTCATTCATTTCACAATTGAATACACGACGTACATTCATAAATTCTTCAAACGATCCAAAGGGGGGTAGGAGACTGACAGTGGGAGGGAGAGAGGGAGGGTACTGAGATAGGCAGTTGGAGAAGTCGCCAAGCTCTGAGAACTTGTCGTCTGTCGCTCTGTCACAGTGACTCTCATAAAATGTGATAATAGTATTCAAACAATTTTCGCAACATGCTGAAACGAGAGAGCAACAAGAGGCGAAAGGGGCGTGGCGGGGCAGGCAAAGTGTGCGCGGTAGGCAGATAGCAAAACGTTTATATGTTCTCATTATAATAAAACAAAATCGCGCTCTCCACGTACTTATTGTCTGGCAATAACAACAACAATAACAAAATAAAAACAGAAAACAGCAAGAAAAAAAAGATTAATTACAAAAGAAAAGTAAAGAGGCAAAGTTTACCCGTAGAATCCGACTTCCAGTCGAGCAATTCTTTCAGCACAATTGCAGGAGCGTAGACGAGGCGGCGACGGGAATGGCGTTAATGGCGTTGAAGGCGACGGGGCAGACGGTGGAAACGTTGGACACGTTGGAGACGTAGACGGAGGCGACGGGTTGAAATTGGCGGTAGCACTGGCAGAATCGAAAATTAATTATGCTTGACATGTTGCCGGCTCGAGGAGCAGCAGCGGGAGCTGGAGAAGGATGAGGGGCGGACTGGGACGTGGACTTGCTCGTAGAGGTGGAGTCGTCTAGTAGTAGTTGTTGCTGTTGTTGCTGCTCTTTTTGTTATTGTTGTCGATATGAATCGCATTTTCAATTTACTTTGTGGCGGCTACACGGCTGCTGTCCACCGTCCACTGTTCATTTGGCTTGTATATTTTTGTATATTCAATTTCAATTTCAATTTGTTTGTTTCTCTGGCCACAATAACAACACACAATACACTCGCCTCCGACGCACGCTTTTCATTTCAATTTTCCTTCTCTCCGCTGTTTTCTTCTCTCTCTTCTCTCCTCTTCTTTTTCGGCAATTAATTAATAGCTCGTAATTATTTATGTATTTTTCAAAGGCGTGCGACTGCGACCTGCTGCTGCCACGTGCCACACACACACACACACACGCGTACAGTGGGCAAAGTTGGCGCTGTATTTCCGCAGGATGTGCAAGATTACAGATTACGCATACGCCACGTTGTGCACAACAAAACACTCGGTTGAGCTCAGCATGCTAGCCACAGCTGGCTAACGACTTATTGTTGCATTTATTGTCTACAAGTTTATTGCTTTAGTTTATTGTTTTTATTCTAATTCAAATCGAAATGGAAAACAGAATGGAAATGGAAATGTAAATGGAAATTCAAATGTGATTTATGTGAAACGCAACAAAAGGTGCAGCGTAGCACAGGCAATTGCCAATTGCGCGCCAATTTGTAATTTCTAATTCGCAAATTGTTTATTTGTTTTCCTTTAATTTTTGTTCCCTTTTTTTCAGTCTTTCGTATACGAAATCATAACAAAAACTTGTAAGACGTACTCAGCCGATTTTGATAAATATAACTTTATAGTATTTTTAATTTGTTTATATTTTTAAATATATTAATTAAAAATCACAAACACGCACACACACACGCGCGTTTCCCGTTCGCGATAACAATTCTCGGCTTAAGCTGCGCGCTCAATGAACAGCGGTAAACGACCGAAAAGTTAAATTATTTTTTAAATTTTTTGTTACTTGAAGATTTTCTTTACTTTGAAGCGCGTTGAGATGTTGACGCGCGCGCGTTTTTCCTTCAACTTGCTGTTTTCCTGGCTGCGCAGGCAGTCTTAGCTCAGCGTGTCTCCGATTTATAGCTGAATGCAGCGCTTTTCCGACGTACCGACTTTGCGTCTTTTCGACTTTTCGCTTTTCTACTTTTCGCCGCACTCAAACAAATTCTCTGACCGTTCGCCGGCGCTGTTAAACGAGAACTGAACGCAACGCGCACGAGACGTCAACGAATGTAGCGAGAGCAGCAACTGTGAAACACGAGCGGAGTGCAGAGACCCGAGCGTAAACGAGTCTCGCACGAAGTGTCGTTCGCTTGTTGTTGTTACTTTCGGCTTGTTATTGTTGTTGTTGCTGCTAGCAGACGATGCGGATTGGTTTTTCTTCATTTTGAGGGGCTCGCACCGTTAAGCGAAGTGACAGCCGCAGCCACAAACAGCAAATGGTTTGAGGTCAAGTTGAGCCAAAGATGCCCACTAAAATCACTCCCATTAAACCTAAACGTTTTAGTGTTTCTAGCCAAACTCCTTGAATGTTAACACGCTGTTGGCCATAATCATAAAATTGTTAAAAATGTTTAATTGGAGTACCGCTTTTTTGGCTCGAACTCGAATTGCTCGACAATTGCATTTGTAACATGATTTTTCACATTCCAAACTCAAAAACACACACAAGAAATGAACACGATGTTAACAGGTGAGTGGCACACAGGTGAGTGTGTTACTCAGGCTAATAATGTTATCTCAAGTCTCAATTTTCAACACTTCTGAGAACTCTTCGCTGCTAATTAGAATTTGTCAACTGGCATTTTAATATGCGTTGAACAATGTTTTCTTTCTGCTCCGATATTGCACTGGAATGTCAAGGGAAATGTGCGGCATCTCTTCAAAAAGGCACCTCCCCCTCCCCTGACACATACCCAATTCCGTAGTTTATTCAAAACAGGGTTATAAACATTAAAAGCTGTTATTGAACTCCCATTTGAAGCATTATTTCATAACTCCAACCGACACGACCCAAACAAATTGCTTAGCCATTTACAAGCTATACAACATAACATTTAAACTCATGCATTAACTAAATGCTACAGCAACAACAACGATAGTTTAGCTGGTAACAGCAACTAGCACTTAGTCGCACTTGTTCAAAAGCCACAAATCTTTTATGGCATTTGTTTCAAATGCGATAATAACACTTAAGTTGCTAAATTGTTGGCTTAAACGCAAATTAAAGACAACTTTTAGGGGGGTGGGGTAAACAGGTGTTTGCCTGATATAATTTATACTTAAAGCTAACGCCAAATCAAATTGGCAAGCATTTGACATCTATGCTGAGAGCTAAGAGCTAAAAGCCAAGAGCTCTGAGCTGTGAGCTCTGAGCTGGAAAAGCGGCGTCTTAGCGTAATCAAATGCCATGGAAAATGCAGTCACAGGGGCAGCAAGAGATGATTTATGCACTCATTGTATAGACCATAGAGCATTGGGCATAGACTCTGGTCTATAGACCAAAGACCGATAGACCAAGTCAGCAGCAAATGGAAAATTTTGCAGTTATCACGAATGTTGTCTTGACTTTCAACAGTTTTGTGATGTCGAAGTTTTGGCTTTTGGCTCTATGGATTTTGGTTTTCCCAGGCAAACCACACACACACATTTTGTCACAAGACATTGCCATTATTTATGAGAGCCACAGAGAACTCTTAACCAGGTACCACAAAATTTGCAAGCACAGTGGGTTTCTTAGCTGTTTGTCTGGTTGTCCCGTGGTCTGGTTGTCTGGTTGTCTGCCTGTCTCCCTGCCTGCTTGGCTGATCATGTGGGAAACCATGACGCAGTCTACGCTCTATGATTTACTTAGTAAAATTCAATAATTGCACTTCATTAAATACTTGTATTTATATAGAGTTATATCAGCCGCAAACAACTTGAAAAGCAATTTGGCTTAAACGTCAGAGGTGCGTTAAACTGGCAACACACACACACTGGCAAGCCACAATTTTCCACGCCACTTGAGCGTAATTAACCGTTGAGCTTCTAAGCTGCATGTAAATAAAGAAAACAATATACCCGCTCTGCACCTGTATACCCCGCTTTTCCCACTTGCCCGTAAAGTCTGTAGTTTGTAGTCCCGATTTCTGGTCTATATTTAAAACAGTTTGCGCAACGCATCGATGCTATTTTGATATCTGTAAATATTTGCAATTCCCCATTATTTGCCATACTTAACTGTTTATCTGTCTGTGTGTCTGTGTGTGTGTATCTGTGTATTTAGCAATTTGTATCTGCGTTTTTTTCCATATTGAAATCGCAGGTGAAACTGTGACCAAATCCACAAACAAATAGGCACAAAACACCCACAAAAAGACAATACGAACACTCATAATTCTTGTGAAAAGTCAACAATTGTCGTCTGTTTTTATTGTGGCTCAGAACGTATTAAATCTTTGGGCATTTTCCATTAGCTTTCCACGCGCGCAGCTCCAAAAGAATGGACACAGAAGTTGCAAACAAGCCGATCAAATTTCTAATGGCTCTTAACAAAGTTCATTTGCCTGTTGTTTGCCTGGCAGAAGAGTAAGCGATACCATCATTAGATTGGAGCGGCACTTGACTGGAGTGAACGCCATCAATACTGCGGAGTATGTGGTCACTAAGTACTACTTACTACGTCGTCTGCCTGTCATGGCCGAGATCAAAGCGCTTACTTGTTTACACAGTCGGCAAAAGTCGCATGCTGTAATTACAGTCCAGACAAGAACACAACAATAGGAATAGCTATACTTATTACTTAGTTATAACAACAGTATTGCAACTGGCTGTCAGTGCGGCTAATTGAAACTGGACACACACTGAGCATAAGTGGAGGAGGACGGAGCGAAAAGGGGAGACAGACAAAGGTTGTGTAAACAGCGGCTTACTCATGTAATAACAATAGTTGGGTCGCACAGTGCGTATACGCGTTATGCTTAATGCTCTCCAGTGACTCACAAACTGTGCTTGGTTCCGTTTTGGCATTCATTGAGCATACAGTTCAGTAAGTAATTGTTTTATACATTTCTGTAGGTCCTCCTCAATGCGAATCTGCCTTAATTGAGTGCCTAATTAAAACGCATTGAATTACACGCGACCTCAGCATTGGCCATGGCAATTAAATCGAACAAGCGACGCATTTTCAGGCTTGTTTTGTTTTTGTGGTGTTGTTGTTGTTGTTGTTGCTTTTGTTGTTTCTTCACTTCGTGCTGCAACGCTGTGCTCTGCTGTGTTGTCTGTTGTCGTTTGTCGATGCAACATTGCTGATTATTTCGGAAATGCCAATCAGATGAAAGGCCCACAAACAGAACGAACGAACAATCGAATTGAACGGTAGACTCTTGATGCCCTTCTCTTCGAGACCGCCAATCTCCTTCCACAGCGTCGATTACGCTAGCGAGTGAGTCAATACAACAATCCTGATCAAAGTACAAGTTTATCCAATTATTTTTGGCATCCGCTGGCACTGTAGAGAGCCGATGGATGTATGAATTACTCAGTGCCACGTTGGGATACTGTTTAAAATTCTTCGTTCTATTGGCAACAATTTGATTATGTGCGTATTTACATGGATTTAAGACACTAGTTAACTTAGTTTAAACTAAACGTCTAAATGTACAACAATTCTTTGAACTTATTGGCTATAGCTATGACTAAAACTAGTTACAGTAGGCCTACCATAAGTTTAACAGTCGTTGCTTTGTATAATTATAATTATAGTAATAATAATAATGTAAACTATGCATTGACCTAACGTCTCCTAGCATCACTAATTCGGATCGCTGTTCGATTGTTCACCAACGGCGCATGCACAACTAGCATGCGAGTCGTTCATTGTTGCATGCAATACAAATGATTGCAGTACCGGAACGTGGTATTATCACTACGTACAATGTTTATGCCGGCGCCATAGTAAGCTGTGGAGTCATATAAAACAATTAATCATTGATTGTAGTTCTAAAATAGATTTACTTACGTATAACGTAGGCGGATCCATCTGCTGGACCCACCACTTGCAGGGCTATCAGTATTATATCAATCAATTGGCCCAGGAACATGCCGCCCAGTGTGCAGAATTTGAGCAGACCAATACCCGGATACCCTAGGTAAAAACGATCCACACCAAACATGCCCAGAAACACCGAAAGCAGCAACGTGGTGTCCAAATGGTAGCCATTACTGCAACAAAAATTCGACGAATTACTTGCCGGCAAACCTCTGGAAGACCTTCAACTCGAAACTTACGTCCACTTGCAGGGCATTTCCCGCGTGAAGGTTGAGTTACCCGTTTCCGTACAATTGATCTCATTGGCTGCTATGCACCATACACGTGCCCGATTTTCCTTGGTGCAGCCACGCAGTTGCTGCGTCTTGGGATCTATGTGATTCTTCGAGGGATCGGGGCACATGAATTGTCCCATTAACAGTGTATTGCAATCCACAGAAACGGGCTGTGTTTGTGCCACATGAGCAAGTAGCTGCAACAGCAGCAGGACGACAAACCTGAGCATTTGTAATTATGATTACAATTATTCTTGTTGAATTTGTTGTTATTGTTCTACGCAATTTTGTTTAAACTTTGTCATCTATACGTGCTTTGTTTTGTTTTGCATGTGGGCTTCTTCTTCTTCTTACTTTGTGGCGGTGGGTCGATTACTCAAGATTCAAAGAAATCGAATAACAAAACCAGTGTTTAGCGCCACTCCTTAATTACATGCAAAGTCCAACAGATGGCGCTGGCGAGCGCAATGAAAACCAGTAATTCAAATTTCATTGAAACATGCCAGCCTGTTTATTGAAAACATATTTCTTGTATTGCAGCAACACGCGAATCTCTTTGGCGCGCTCAGACTTTAGCTGTTCCAGCGTCGCTGCGTTTAATCCATCGCGAAAAACAATGCACACCTTGGCCGACTGGCCAAACGTGCGCTCAATGCAACCAGTTTCACCAGTGGAAAGTTGCACTCCTTTGCCCACATACATGTCTCGATTGGCTTCTTTCTTGAATAGATTCTGTACAATGATCTCATTGGGATTTACCACTCGCTGGACACTGCCCTGCTTTTCCTTTCGCTTAAAGATGCGTAGCTTTGGTAAAAGTTCCTTGTCGTAGTTGATGCTCTGCGTCTGCCACGCGACGTGTCCCCAGAACGCCAGGCGGCAACTGCTGCTATGCACGTCCATGTCCAGCTTGGAGGCAATCAGCGTAGTCCCCACTGTAGTCAGCACTGGGGTCTCGAACTGCAGCAGGGCAAATACGGTGTCTTTCGTGGCTGAAGACTCCGCCGGCAGCAGCTCCTCCACATATTCGTATTCCTGGCCGAGATCGAAGTCAACTGATTCCTGCTCCTGTCGGAACAGCGTCAGGTTGGCCATGACCGTGTCGTGTCCCACACTGATGTGCAGTTTGCTCCTGGACCTAATTGAATGCTTGTAGTAGCGAATTGGCTGCAGCTTCACGCACACGGCATAAACGGATTTCAGGTAACCTGGTTGGGCAATGATTCCACGTTCCATTTGCTTGGCATTGAACTGAGTCACACAGAGTCCAATCCTATCGCCCGTTGAAGCGCTCTCCACTGGCTGCCTGAACCTCTGAATGGACTTGACTTTGCGTCGTTCCCCCAGCAGTGGTAATTCCACATTGTCGTTAACAGCAATGCTTCCCTGGATAACGGTTCCTGTGCAAATGGTGCCCTGGCCTTTGATGGCAAAGCAGTGATCCACATACATCAGCAGAGGTGCCTCAATTTTCCTGTCGGGTACATAGTAAGCACTGGAGAGGCCGGTTCGAAGCTGTTCAATGTTGTCACCTTCCAATGCGGAAACGCAGAAGATGGGAACCTGATCCCTGAATGATGTGCCCGCCAGTGTCTTCTTTAATCTGTTGCGGAGCTTCTCCAGTTTAGCTTCCCGCTGATCCAAGGGCACTGTATCGATTTTGTTAATCACCACCAATAGTTTCTTTGCTAGCAGTTCGCCAATAACCAAGCATTCCGCGGTTTGTGTCTGTATCCCCTTCTGCGCGTCTACTACGAGCAACATCAAGTCAATTATCTGCGCGCCTGTCAGTATTGAATTTAGTTGAAGGGATGACTTGCGTTTTTAACCACTATACACACCTCCTATGATGGTGCGAATTAGACTGGCATGCCCTGGACAATCCACGAAGGTAATCTGCAGTGGCTTCCCGTCGCCGGGTGACTCCAGCACAAGTGCACTGAAGCCCAAATCGAGTGTAATTCCCCGTTCAACAGACTGTGGGTTCTTGTCAAAGGCTGCTGTGCTGGAGATGGAACTGAGCGCACGGGCCAGAGTGGTTTTACCACTGTCCACATGCCCCAATATTCCCACATTAAAATTTGTAATCATTTTGTTTTGTTTACAATGAATTTGTTTGGTATCGTGCACACACTGCCATAATACTTCACAGCACTAATTTCTGCCGTTGTTCAACACGAACAGCTGTTTGTTGAATTCATATTGGTGTTCATATTTAACGCCAGGTGGCGCTTGAGGGTTAAATTGGCGCAATTTACGCGAACCAGTTGATATTATTCATCAACATGAGCTAGTGAACAAATAAAATGAGCTGCGCAAAAGTTAACATGGCGGCAAAGAAGAAGTGAGCAACATGATCAAGTGAACAATAAGCATGTGAGCAAAAAAATAACAATTTGTGAAAAACATGTTTAGTTTAGTGCCATCGCTATATCAATCGGCTGTTGACGCTGTTCAAGAATATACGTACTTCATGTGTACGGCCTTAATCTGCTTGTTACAACCCCAGTACTCTCTTTATGTACCTTTCTTTAAAGGGTTAAAAGTATCAAGCGTATAAACAACGATCAAACGGGATCACCTTAAACAAATAAACAAAATAAATGGAGATCATTTCATGGCCTACCTCAATAGTGGCGAAATGTACATGTAGAGGTATGTTGGCAGATTCATAAAGAGCGAAACAAATGAATGGAGAGCGCTTCATGAGGAGAGCCGCACAAAATAAAGTGTCGCTCACGGAAAACACTTGTATGTGTGTGTGTGAGCTTTATTACCCAAAGGTATTGGGGAAAACTATTAAGCGTTAAATTCTCTGGTACTCTTATCAATCAATTAACAATGAGAATTAATATTAAGTAAAGAGAGAGTCCAAAGTGATTACTTAAATACATGTGAACTTTGTGCGATTTCAGTCGTAAACAGCAACTGAAAACGAGCGGACGTGACTGGAGCAGCTGAAAAAAAAAACAAAGTGAAAAATATGTCGTCCAGCATTATACCAAGCACTGTGAATCCCGATCTTGAAAAGGAGCGTGATTCCGCAAGCTTTAGCAGCGAGGAATTTGCAGTTTGGTGGGCAGGAAGTGCAGATGCTCTTAAGTTCAAGAGAAATATTAGTAAGTGATTGAATTTGTGCAATTATCCGGTTATCTTGAATATATGAGCAAAGGTTAACGCAAATCTCTAGAGCCTAAAATAAAACTGATTGCAGTAATTATCATGCTGATTGCGCTGTTTTTTTATATTACCCCCCACAGAGGAGTACGTTTACAAGGACTTTGATAAAGATGACTTCATTCACCTGCACCACAAGTCGCATGAAGAAATCAGTGAATATGCAGTCATAAACAGCATTAAAGTTGCTAAAAAGCTCCGACAGCTGCAAGCGGAGCGGAATCCAGGCGGCACTGACTACTGGCCGTGAGTACAAAACCTTGAAACTTTTGCGTTTTCCGCTCTCTTAAGTTGAGCTTTCAAATTACAGTGGACTCTTTGAGGCGCCCGAGCTTTGGGGTGTGCTCCTGGCGGGCAATCCCTTTGGCGTCATGTATGTGATGGTCGTGAGAGCCCTGAAGGCACAGTGCTCTGCTGAGCAGTGGGCCGAGTTTGGCCAGCGTCTAGAGCGCTTTGAAGTGACCGCCGCGTATGCACAGACGGAGCTGGGACACGGCACATATTTGCGTGGTCTGGAAACTCGCGCGGATTACGATCGTGCCACGGACGAGTTTGTGCTCAATACGCCCAAAATATCCTCCTACAAGTGGTGGCCCGGCGGCTGTAAGTACTCCACAGCAAAACTTAATGTGGTTTCTATAATCTCCGACTTACTTTGCAGTGGGTCAGGCCTCCAACTACTGCCTGCTGATGGCACAGCTGTATATCGACAATGAGTCCAAGGGACCGCATCTGTTTTACGTGCAGGTGCGCGAGGAGGACACCCACGAGCCCCGTCCAGGTGTACACATTGGGGATATTGGCAAAAAAATGGGTTTCATTGGTGTCAACAACGGTTTCCTGGGCCTGAAGAATGTTCGCATTCCTCGCACACGTATGCTCATGCGCCACGCCCAAGTGCACAGCGATGGCACCTACGTGAAGAGTCCAGCGGATGTGCTCACCTACTTCGCCATGGTCAGCACCCGCTGCATCATTGCCAGCAACTGTGCCACAGTTCTGGCCATGGCTTCCACCATCGCCACGCGTTACTCTGCAGTGCGACGCCAGAGTCCCATCAATCCCAAGTAAGTTATCTAATCGGTGATTATTTCAGAAACAAGACTATTCATTTTAATTACCCGCAGATTACCCGAGCCACAAATCATTGACCATGTTACCCAGCAGCTGAAACTGTTCCCAGAGATTGCCGCCAGCGTGGGCTATCGACTGGCTAGCGACTACCTTAGAGAGTTGTTCGATGTGACTAGCAGTGGCATTGACCAGGGAAAATACGATAGTCTGCCGGAGCTGCACTCGCTCTCGTGTGCTCTGAAGGTGATTTGCTCCGTCGATGGCGCCGCTGGTGCCGAGAGACTTCGCTTGGCCTGCGGTGGTCATGGTTATCTTACCTCTACTAACCTAGGCAATATGTATGTCAACCTGACCGCTGCCTGCACCTACGAGGGAGAGAACACGGTTCTGTTGCTGCAGATTGGACGCTTTTTGATAAAATCATGGCGTGCTGCTCTAAGTGGTGCTCCCTTGGCTCCCACCGTTCGCTACCTGGCTGATGTACAGCAGAATTCCGACTTCGGGCAGTGGACTGGCAGCTGGGAGGACTTAGTTCGGGCCATGCAGTTCGCCGCTGCCAAGAAGACCGAAGTGGCCTTCAAAAATCTGTCCCAGCGCATTGCCAACGGCGAAACGGAGGAGGAGGCGGCCAATCACACCGGCATCGAGCTCACCCAAGCAGCAGAGGTAGTCCAAGCTATTTAAATGAGTAGGAGAATAGCTAAAATCATTTGTTTGTCTTGGTTTAACAGCTCCATGGTCGTGCCTTTGTGTTCCACTGTTTCCACCAAGAGATCGTCGGACCAAAGTCCAAGAAGCGTTCCTCTTCGTTGAACCGTGTGCTGGAGCAACTCTTGGAGCTCTACCTGGTTAATTCCACGCTGAAGAACATGAGCGACATTCTGCGGGTGGGTGCACTTGTACTTAATTTCTTATCCCCTTTGTTTTAATTCTTTCCTCTTTTCTATAGTTCATTAACTTGACCGACTCTGATCTGAGCAAACTCCAAACACGACTGGAGACGGCGCTGACCAAGCTGCGACCTGACGCAGTGGCCATCGTCGATGGATTCGACTTCACCGACCGCCAGCTGAACTCCACCGTCGGCTCCTATGACGGCAATGCCTACGAGCGCATTTTCGATGCTGCTCTCAAGTCTCCCATGAACCAGAAGGCAGTGCCAAAGAGTTTCCACGAGCACTTGGGACCATTTATGAAGTCCAACATGTAATGTAAATATTTAACACCGTTTTGTTTATATTTATTTTTTACTGTTGTGGCCTTTTTAATTATGTAGTCTTATCATTTTGCATGTTATCTTGATTTGTATTGCTCTTAAATGAATTTGTAAACAAGTCGAATTATTGTTGGTTTTATTTCGCTCTTTGCTGTCGACTCTTTTGTGCGCGCGCTCTCTCACTCTTGCGCTCTTAAGTTGGCTCTCTGAGAGCGCTCACAGTGTGATAAGAGCGCTGGTGCTGAACGCACTTTGCCCCCAAAAGCTTTTATTTATTGTGTGCTCCATGCGCAATTCGCTCAGTTGGTGTGTGCAGCTCTGAGCGACAACGTCAATCGGCTTTCACTTTCTGTTCGTTTCTTTATTTTCTTTTTGTGTATACATATATTTTTAAAATGTCGCAAGTGAAGAATATTATTCCCAAAACGGTGAATCCTGATCTAATAAAGGAGCGTTCGGCTGCAACCTTTGATGTGGATGAGTTTGCTGCTTGGTGGCAGGGCAGTGTTGAGAAACTCAAAACCAAAAGAACAATAGGCAAGTCGAGTGTTTACCCCGTTCATCTCTCTCCCGCTCTCCACTCATCGCAGCAGTGCGATAAGGAATGCAAGTTGTTTGCTGGTTTTACCTACGTGATCTGCTGCAATCCCGAAAAGACCGGCAAAGTCCAGCAGATAATAATATTCTGTCTGCTGATTACTCGATAAAGATAAAGTGTGTGATAAAAACCAATAATGTGCAAGTTTACTATTTAATTTGAGTGAAGTTCAATTGATTTCGCTTATCAACAGCGATACTTGTGTTTACCAAAGCGATCCAAAGTGTAAAAGGCCATGTCAAAACAGACTTTGCTTTCCCTACTACAAAAAGATAATAACAAAGTTGTTTGAATTTTATTATAGAGGCTGCTATCTTTAGTGATCTAGAGGATGGGTTTGGCATAAACCATGAGTACCTCTCCCATGAAGATCTCTATAACTACACCGTGCAGAAGGTGGCGGAAGCGGCGCCCAAGCTAAAAGCTCTGCAAAAGAAACTGAATCCCGGTGGCAAGGACATTTGGCCGTAAGTAGAAATCTATACAATTAAATAGATATCTTTTTAATGTATGCTCACTTCTTTCGCAGTGGCTGTCTGATGAACACCCATGCCAATGGCTTGTTTCCGGCCAATCACCCGCTGGCCACGCACATCACTATGTTTGTGGATGTGATCAAGGGTCAGGGCACTCCCGAGCAGGTGGAAAAGTGGGGCAAGGCAGCCGAGAACTGCAACATAATTGGCACCTATGCACAAACAGAACTCGCCCATGGCACCAACGTGCGTGGCATTGAGACCAGGGCCGATTACGATATCAGGGCTGGAGAGTTTGTGCTCAACACACCCAATCTGGAGGCCTACAAGTGGTGGCCCGGCGGCAGTAAGTGCTTGCTTGAAAAACCTGTACCGTACACCGCATTAATCCTCTAAATCTCTTTACAGTGGGTCACACGGCCAATCATGCCATGGTGGTGGCCCAGCTCTACATCTCCGGCAAGCACAAGGGCGTGCAGATGTTCATTGTGCCACTGCGAGATCCTGACACGCACATGCCACTGAAGGGTGTGGACATTGGAGAGGTAGGCAAGAAGCTGGGCATGGCCTCGGTCAACCAAGGTTTTCTGGGCCTGAAGAACGTGCGCATTCCACGCACTAACATGCTCATGAAGTTCGCCCAGGTCGATAGGGATGGCACCTTTACAGCCAGTCCAGCCTCCAGGGTTAATTATCTGACCATGGTCTACACGCGTTGCCTGATTGTCAATCTAAACTCAACGCTGCAGCTGGAGGCGGCGACCATTGCCACCCGCTACTCGGCTGTGCGTCGCCAGAGTCCCATTGAGCCAGAGTAAGTCACTCCCACGATGCACTTACTTCCACTACATACAGATATTTATATTTCTGCCTGCCTTTGCAGTGGTCCAGAGCCGCAGATCATAGATCATGTTACCCAGCGCCTGAAGCTGTTCCCGGAGATCGCCACAGGCATGGCCTATCACCTGGTGGCAACGCACATGTGGGAGATGTACGATGAAACGGTGCTGGACGCCAACAGAGGCAAATTCGAGCGATTGCCTGACATGCACATTCTGTCATGCGCCTTGAAGGTGCTCTGCACCACCGATGCTTGTGCGGGCATTGAGCGACTGCGTCTGTCAACCGGCGGACATGGCTACCACATTGTGGCCAACCTGAGCAATATATATGGCAACGCTGTGGCCGCTTATACCTACGAAGGCGAGAACACGGTGCTGCTACTGCAGATTGGACGTGCGCTTGTCAAGGCATGGGGCAGCTTCAAACAGGGACAGAAGCCATCATCGTCCTATGCCTACTTCGAGTCCTCGATGCGTCAAGCCGAGTTCCCTAAGTGGGATAACTCCTGGGAGTGCATTGTCAAGGCTCTGCAGTTTACGGCTGCACAGTAAGTGATTCCTTAGATGTAAAATTTGTAGACGAATCTAATCCTCTTATTTACAGCAAAACTCGCATTGCCTTTGAGAACTTGTCTGAGCGCATCGCTTCTGGCCAGACCCAGGGAATGGCCGCCAACAACTCGGGCATTGAGCTGACCCAAGCTGCAGAGGTGAGTACTACTCAGAGCTCACTTTACTTGGACTTTAACTGATCAGGTTCTAACTCATCCCTCTTTCTATTCTCAGCTCCATGGCCGTCAGTTTGTCTGCCAAGCATTTATTGACCAGATCACTGGACCCAAGGCCCAAACACGCTCCAAGGCTCTTAACGACGTGCTAGAGAACGTCGTGGAACTGTTCCTGGTGCAGACCGTGTTCAACAATCTTAGCCACATACTGCGGGTAAGCTACAGTCAGCATGACTCAGCATTTATTACGCTAACGTCAACTTTTCTGTACCCAAAATAGTTTATCAACTTGACCGACGCGGATTTGCGTACGCTGCAAAAACGTTTGGAGCTCTCGCTGGAGAAATTCCGTCCAAATGCCGTGGCCATCTGTGATGGCTTCGATTTCCACGATCGTGTACTCAACTCAGTGCTGGGCTGCTACGATGGCAATGTCTATCCAAGACTCTTTGATGCGGCCAAGCGCAGCACAATGAACCAGAAGCCCGTTCAGAAGTCGTTTGAAAAATATCTGAAGCCACTGATGAAGGCCAATTTGTAAATTATAGCCATATAGAACTTCGTTTTGTAAGATCCTTTACTCTTAAAGGGTACAGGGATCTCTTAAATTTGTTAAATATTAAATAAAACCAGTTTTAAATTTCTCTGTTATCGGTTTGTTTAGTTTGAATTTTGGATTTGAGATCTACTGAAAGTTCTGTCCGCTTGGTATTACAGCTGGAATATGCAAACTCCCAGTTGAATTCTCAAGCGAAAAGAAATCCACAGTAAGATACAACAGAATTTACAATCCAAATAAGTTTGTGCATAGCGAAAGCTGTTAAATAAGTTTGCCTGGTGTTTCTGTTAAAATATGTGCAACTCGAGAGTCAATGTTAATGTTAAGCCACTGTTAATTCACTGTTAATGTTAAGCCACTGTTAATTCACTGTTAATGTTAAGCCTCTGTTAAGTCACTGTAATGTTAAGTCACTGTTAAGTCAATGTTAATGTTAAGCCACTGTTAATTCACTGTTAATGTTAAGCCACTGTTAAGTCACTGTAATGTTAAGTCAATGTTAATGTTAAACCACTGTTAAGACACTGTAATGTTAAGTCACAGTTAAGTCAATGTTAATGTTAAGTCACTGTTAAGACAATGTTAATGTAAAGTCACTGTTAAGTCAATGTTAATGTTAAGTCACTGTTAAGACAATGTTAATGTTAAGCCACTGTTAAGTTACTGTTAATGTTAAGCCACTGTTAAGTCACTGTAATGTTAAGTCACTGTTAAGTCAATGTTAATGTTAAGCCACTGTTAAGTCACTGTTAAGTCACTGTTAAGTCAATGTTAATGTTAAGTCACTGTTAAGCCAATGTTAATGTAAAGTCACTGTTAATTTTCGCATTGCGACCTGCTGATCTTTCTGTTTGCCTGGTGTTCCAGGAAGAATTTTTAACGATTTTTGGCACTGCTGATCGCAGCGGTCAAGAAAAAAAAAATCCGCGAAAGGCCAAAATCGAAGATTTATTTTGTGTGAAACACCAAGCGAACAGAATCAGCAGCAAGCGACAGGCTGTAATTTAAATTCAAGCCCTAAAAGTATGCTACACTTTAAATATGCAACAGGCAATACTTCTCCTTCCTCTAACCATTCCCAGTAAATACAGACGTTATAAATTTTGTTTAAATTAGTTTTATACCGTTTTTATTTAGCAAATCAAAACCAATTTCTCAGTACATTCAGCATATTTAAAAATCTAACAAACTAAACGCTTACATAATAGCAATAAAAAAACGCATTATGTAAACTGTTGAAAAAAATATTCAATAAAATCAAATAAAACAGAATGTACTCGATTGAGAGAGAAACAGAAACGGAGTACATTTATCATATAAAAAGTTGCATTTGCATTTTTTTTTACAGTGTAGAAAATGTTATATGTATTCAGAATGCATTCAGTTTTTTCGTTATTGTTGTTTAGGTGTGTGTTGGATTGAAATTGTTTATGACGATCGAGAATTTGTTTAAACATTTCTATGCTGTTCGTTTTTCTAGTTGTTCTCATTTTTTGTTGTTGTAGTAGTATGTACGTTATGTTCATGTATATATTTGTAATTATTATTAATTTAATATGCATTAAACATTATAATTACACACACAATTGTTTTAGTTTTGCTTAATTTTATGCTATTTTTTATTATTATTATTATTATTCTTACATTTTTTATTCGTAGTATTATTATTAAACTTTCTTTTCATAATGAAAATATGGCATATGAGCGTTAAAATGGAAAGTATCTTTTTGTTGTTGGTTGTTTTTGTTGTGGTTTATTGTTGGCTTGGTTTGACTAACAATTAAACAATTATTGCGGCTAGTAAATTGTTGTGAATGTGTGTGTGTGTGGGGAATTGGTTTAAACGGTATTCGTGTGTGTTTTGTTTCAGCAGGGGAATTACTTGTAAACTTAACAATATTAAACTTTTACTATTGTGTGTAAATATTTGTTTGTTGGCTTTTAAAAAAATTAAACAAAATGTCTGAGAGAGACAAAGGTAGAGACACCAAAAAAAAAAATCAGTTGAACGTAAAGCTAAATAAATGCACAATTATTCATGCGTTATTTTGATTCTTAGCCATGGAAGAGAAAGCAGTTAATAAGATAAGCGCAGTTATTGATAATTACTATAAATAATTGCTTTGCTTATGTATTTAGCTGACAAAACTTAATTAAATTATACAAATTGCTTTTCTCTAAATCATTTCGTACCACTTTTAATAAATATTTTTCTTTTGTTTTTCGTTTTTTAGAAAATAGTAGAAATTTCTTGTGATTTTCTTCAGTTGGTTTCAGTTTTCAGTTGGTTTTTCTTATCGTTTTTCTTGTTTTTCTTTAATAAACTCTTTGCCAGAAAATTGTTTTTACGCTCCCTTACGATTCTGTTTTTTAGTTTTGGTTTTATGTTCTTATATTTTTATTCTTTTTTTGTTGTTGTATTTTTTGTTTCGTTTTTTAGGAATTACACTAATAATTACATAGTTATGCTTAAGTATAATATAAACTTAAAAACATTTATGCATCAATTTCAATTGTTAAATGTGCCACACAGAGTTTCAGTTAAATTGGGCATTTGTTTGTTGTGGTAATTCGAATTTCAATTTGTTTAAATTAACATTTATGTGGTTTACAAATTGGCGGTTTTATTTCAAGTGATTTCCAATTACATAATTGTGTTGTGTAGTGTTCTCCTGTGTTCTGTGTTGTGTTGTGTATTCAGCTAACATATATTATTAATAATAATATTCATTCAATATTCACGAAAAGTTTCCATTGTTTCAAATTACTTTACGTTCACATCTATGTAGTTGTTTGTGTGTGTGTGTTTGTGTGTATATATAATTTGTTGTTGTTAATTTTTTCTCTACTCATAATTAATTTGCTTAATTTGCCCGCCCTTATATTGTTTTTTTTTTTTTTATTTTTCTTTACTATTCATATATATAATTTTATTTTATATATTAAATTTTGCATGATTTACTTTTGCTTTTATATTTGATATTTTGTTTGTTTTCTTTTTTTCATTTTTCCTTTTTGTTTTTTGTTGTATTACACAATTTGCTTAAAACTTACTTAATTAGAAAAGTTTACACACACACACACACTGACAAACACACACATACACCCGCGTGCGTGTGTGTGTGTGGGTGTGTGCCGCATTTGACTTACAGGTAAGTTTGAAATTTACTTCTTACATTTTTTCTTTTTACCCCTCGCGAAAAAATTATGTGATCTCAAGAGTTCTTGTTTCTTGTTGTTGTTAGTTATGCTTTTGTTGTTTTATATGTTGCTGGTTGTGGTATTATTATTGTTGTTGTGGTTGTTGTTGTTGTGTTGCCCCAACTGGGCAACATCGCGCAGTGTATTGAGCTGAGCTTGTTAACCAAATCCCCATACACATCGTAACCCAAATTGTTGTCAATTGTTGTTGTCATGACTTCGCTCCAGTGACTGCCACGCCTACTCGTACAGCTACAGCTACTCCAGCTTCGATTAAGCTTAATACCTGCGCGCTGTGCCATTATCTCAGGCGTAGAACTCACGATTATTCGCATTTTTCGCATAGGAATTATTTGCAGGCGAACGCTTTGGCTCGTCCAGCGCATAGGATCCTTCATCCTTTTTCCGCATGCGGTACACAATGAACATGACCACAAGTATGGCACACAGTAGGCCTACAACGGCGCCACCAATGACAGCTGCAAGAAACCATACAAATATCCCGATTAGTAAGTATATATTGATAGTCAGACCTCCACTTACCAGCCAAAATGCCGGGCTGCGCAAAGAAACTTGTCGTGCGATCCTCCTCGCTCATGATGACAACCTCACTGTTTGAACCAGGTCTGTGATCAGCGACCTTCGTATCTGTTGGCTGGCTGTTGATGTTGTTGTTGGGATCCAATTCGTGGATGTTGGTGCTGACGCTGCCACCCGCTGTAATTAATGTTTCAAATGTTTTGCTCACTTTAGTATGATGACAATGTCGGTAGATGCGAAAGACGTGCAACAAAACACAAAGATATTACGTATACGCATAAAACCAGTGTCCACTGTTGTGTATGAATGTGTGAGAGTGTGTGTGAGTAAGTGTGTTAATGACTTGATGAGTGTGTGAGTGTGTAATATTTACATGAGTTTTGGGTGCTGCTACTAACTATGCTGTTAGTTGGTTAAACTTCTTTTAACTACTTCAATTCAACAAATTTGACAATTTCTATTATTTCAGTTGGTAACTTATTTTGCGCCTAATGAGCAAATCCCCCAAAAATTGTTCTTCTTCTTCAACTTCTTGTTCTTGCCATAATGAAAAAACTTTTGTCACAAAATTTTCGTTTGTTGTGCGGGGGAAAAAAGAGAGGACAAAACCAAGTTTGGTTTTGTTTTCTCCACACATTTGCAGCTCATTCTGTCAAGCGAAGTGAAGTGAACTTTTGTGTTGACCCACTTGGCAGATTTTGACTCAAATTTGCATATTTGACCTCAACTTTTTCACTGTACTGTGCACTGTGCGTGCCACTGTAGCATTTTCAACTTTTCGAGCTCGTAAACACATGACTAACGAAATTTAATGCCAATTAGCAAACAAACAAATGATTTTTAATTAATTTAATTGCCACACCGTTGCAAACTGGCTAAGGGACTCCCACCACCCATGGAGTTGGTCTGCTTTTCTACTCGTTTCCACTATTGTTCCTTCATTTATTTCAGGAAACTGTTGATATAAGCTCAAGACAAACATATTGCTTACTTAGTCCTTGTTCGCTCTCTTTATTGCTGCTCAACGTCAATATACAAGCAATTGTGCAAATATGGTAAGGCAAACATTTGTACGAGGGTTACTCAAAGGCTTCTCTAAACTTAATGAGCCAACTCTCAAATTAAAAACTACTACTAACAAAACTACCCTCGCACAGCGTGTGTGTGATATTGCTGTTTACTTGACTGCTTCACCGCCCCTCATTTCAGTCAAATTTGGCATATTAATTAGGATCAACAAGGCCAGTGGCATTTGTTTTGAACTGAGACTGAAATGGATTCGATAGATACGCGAAACAATCAGTTTCAAGTGCTCTGCACAAATACGCCAACAATGGAAGCACTCAAAAATGGGCGTGGCCATTTACGTTTGCTTTAAAGCAGGCAACTCAAGGTTTGCTCAGGTCAAAAGTAGAAGTTGAAAGCGTCTTTAGCTTCACTTTAGTTCCATCTGATTGCTAAAACCCACTTAAAGTGTAACTCTGACACTTGCTGGGTGTGTGTAAATGATATGCCCGCAAATATCGATAGGGGTGTGGCCAAGGGCTCTATAAAATGGTGACTCTCAAAGTCAAGTCACATATGCACAAAGGCACTAAGCGTCAACGCGTCGTATGAGCAACAAAACAATGTGACGATGGAGGCGTCGGAAGGAGCACGGGAGGAAAAGAGATGGCGGCGTAGTGAGTAAAGGAGACGGGGCTAGCAGATCGGTCGGTTGCTTTGCCAACGCCAGAACTCGGTGATTTTTCATGTGAAGTGCGCCGTGAAGTGTTTTCCACTCGATGCCAGCGTCAAATCAGTGCGAAGCTTAGTGAATTTCTCCACCAG
The DNA here is from genome assembly GCA_018152125.1 of Drosophila dunni. Lineage (NCBI taxonomy): Eukaryota > Metazoa > Arthropoda > Insecta > Diptera > Drosophilidae > Drosophila > Drosophila dunni. The sequence continues at coordinate 6,530,119 of JAECXC010000339.1, read as the reverse complement.
CTTGGAGAAACAGTTCAGATACTAAATCTGCTGTGTGTGTGTGAGTGCGTGTGCGTGGGTGTTTGTGTGTATTGTTGTGTGTTAATGGAACTTTTCTTCGTTGTGGCCCCGCAGCTAAACATCTGAGTAAATTGCAAACCTTGTTCAAAGGCTCTAAAGCCAACGAAATGGCATCACTTGATTGAGTGGGTTTTTCTCCATTTTCCAGCCAACAAACTGAAACGATTGTTCAGTCGTCTGTTTGTTTGTTTGTTTGTTTGCTGACTTATCAGCTTAAATGACAGCAATCGCCATTAATTAATCCCAATTTCAAAACTTATTAAACCAACCAAACTAAAGAGGGAGATTTGTACTTAAAGCTTGACTAAAAGTTAATGTTTACTTTGCAATGATATGCTCAAATGATGTAAATGATTTGAATGATGAAAGATTCTGGTGTGAATGATAAATGTGAAAAGTTTCGCTGAAAATTGTAACTTTTTTCATTTCTTTGTATGGTGTGGATTAATTTTTGTTGTGGGTAAAAGTTTTAATTGTGTGTTAGGAAAGTTGACCCGCGACAATTATTCAGCCATGGTTAAAACACGCAGAGACAAACAGTGAGTAAGAGAGTGATGGAGAGCGAGAGAGACAAAGTGTGTGAGACAGACAGAGACAGAGCGATCGCTGCAGCCGTGACGTATTCAACGTTGCGCCTAAATCTGAATCTAAACTGAACTAAACTTGTACATAATAATAATAATTGTCAATAAAATGAAAGCACTTAATATACGATTTTCAATATACGTAAATCTAAACCATTTTCCAATTCAATAATACGTTGTAAAACTAATTAAACTACAAAAATTATAAAAATAGCTGTATGAAACCAAAAACAATCAATTGTCCAGTCTAAATTGGCAACAATGCAAATTTTGTGGCCCAAAAGCCAAAAGTAATGCAATTAAAATGTCGACTGGAAAATTGATAAAAAGTAAGCCAGCAAAAGCAATTGGAGAAGCCCGAAAATAAAACCGTAAATACACTGTCAGAAAATGTGCAATCTTCAAATGCACAAATATTCTTGGGTATGAATTTTTGTGCCTATATTTTCTGTCAGTGTAGTTTGACAGGAAGTTACAGAAAGCATGCGAAACTTAACATAAAATAAAACCAAAAACTTTAAGCAGAAATGTGCAAAATAGTGTAAAAAAGAGACACAAAAGCAGAAAGCAAACAAGTTAACATAAAGATAGTCAAACAGATAAGAAAAGCAACGCAACGAAAACAATAATGTAGATAAACATAAGGAATATATAAGAATAAATACGAATGAAAATAAAGAAAACCACTGACATCCGCGGACTGAATGCGTCATATCCTTGTTGTCACTAATCTCAGTGTAGAGCTCATCGTCAACTTCCTCAATGTCACCACCACCAACAGTACCAAATTCATCGGTACTTTCATCATCTTTATCATGGTTGCTATTATCATCTTCATGCTTGGTCTCAACGGGTTTGCCACGACCCAGCTCAGTGTTAACAGTTTCTTTGATTTCTTCATCGACGACTGGTTCATTTTGATCGTCCTCATCTTCCGCATCATCATCCACATCCTCGTCAAAATCATCATCTTCATTGTCATCGCCGTCGCCGTCGCCATCGTCATCGCCAGTGCCATCACCGCTGCCTTGCAGCTTCTCTTCCAGATCGAGATCAGCGTCATATGTTATCTCTGGCAATGCTGGTGTGCGTTGTGTGGTTGTGGTTGCGGGATCATCATGTGACGTCATTGTACGGACATTGTATGAAGGAGTGGAGCTGCTGGTGCTACTATGTGTGGTGCTTGTTGTTGGGGGAACGGTTGGGGTGGGGGTTGGTGTTGAGGCGGTGGTGGTGTTGAAGATGGTGCTGCTGCTGATAGTGTTCGTTGTGTTTGTTGTTTGTGTTGTTGGTATATGAGCTGCTGGATATAAAGATGTGGTTGTTGCTGTGTTTGAATATTGAGTATTAATAGTATTGATGTGGTTGGTTCTGCTGTCGTAGGTATTCTCGAAGTCATTATGATTATTATTACTTATATTTAAAATTGGAGTTGTAAGGGTATTTGTTTGGTCTGAAATGGGCGCTATGGTTGTGGTGAAGTTTGTTGTGTTTTTTAATGTAATTGTTGTTGTTGTTGTTTCTGTTTCTGTTGTAGTTGTGGGTTCATTATTAGAATTAGAAGAAACGTTGGCATTGTCTAAAGTTGTAGTTAGACTAGCTTGATCATTACCGATTGTGCTGATGTCACTACCACTGCTGATGATGCCGTTGTTGTTCTGGTTGTTGTTGTTGTGGTTGTTGTTGATGTTGATATTATGATTATTGTTGGCGTTGGTGCTACTACCAATGATGGTGCCACTATTCGCTTGATGATTATTATTATTGATATTATTATTGATATTATTATTATTGTTCTTGTTGATGTCGATTTGATTATGATGGTTGACTCTACTCGAGATGAGGTCGTTGTTGTTGTCGTTCGTATTATGCTTACTGTTTGTGTGGCCAACGTTTTGCACTCGCGTATTGTGCGAGCTCTGTCGATTATCGGTTACGGCGTCCTCGTCATCGGGTCCAAAACCAGAGCCAGAATAGTCCTGATCCTTATCTAGATCATCGTGTATCTGCAAAAAGCGAGTAAAATAAAGAGTTAGAAATGTGTTAAGGTTAAAAGTTTTACTAGTACACTAAGCTTTCATCCAAAACAAAGCAAAGTTAAGAACTCTCTCGGCCTTTTGTAGCTATTCAAAAAGCACTGAAGAACTGTTGCCTACTTTTGTGCGCAACAAATGTCAACGATTTGCATTGAAAATTATGCGACTTTCATGTCCTTGACAGCAGCCAGTACAATAGCCTGCCAAAGCAAGACTCAGTGAGAGGTAGCAAGAGTGGCAGCAAAGTGGGCATGTTTGGGGCGTGGCACAAAGGCATCTCTTGTGGGACACATTTATGTGGCCATTGTCTGAGGACAAGCTACAGCGGTTGACTATTGCGAGTGTGGTTTTCATGCCTTCAATGCGGTTATTGCGGTTTATTTGGGCAACAAACACAGCACACACACACACACACACACACACACACACACACACACATACACTGCCACACACAGACAAAACACACTGTGACCAATGATAATTGTCATGGCGACAAAAGGGAATGCCAAAGGGAATGCCACAGTTGTTGTCCCGGCCGTCGCCGCTTGTTTATTTACTTTAATTTTGTCGCCGTTTGCTTTACGCTATAAAAACGGGCACAAGACAAAAGACGAGTCAACCAAGGGTTGGGGCAGAGTGGGGCAGAGTAGCTAGGAGACAGTAGCCAAAAGCAACTTAATTGAATTTGTTCACGCGTTATGAAATGTCAACATGTTTACGTTTATTTTTATACTTATGAGGTTGAGTAACACTTGTGGCACCCCTCAACCCACTCGAGCAACTAACAAGCTACACTCGCCTACTTATTAGCCATTAGTTGCAGCTGCTTGACTTCAAAATGGACTTTATCTACCTACCGTACAGTCAAACACGTCTTAAAGTAGATAAACATTGAGGAAACTTGTTCAAAGTTTTTCCAACTGACAGCAGATGAATGTGAAGTGTTGACCTTTAACCCAAAACATGACTCAACAACATCATCAGCATCATCAGCATCATAATCAAAATGAACATTATTACCTTTCCACGTGTAAACAAATTGAAAGCATTTGCTTCGTTAATGATGCCTTTGCTCGCACTTGGACTGCTGTGAACTGGAATTCATGCTTTGTACCCAATTTCTCAGAAAAAGCAAATTGTTCCCCTCAAGTTTATTCTGAAATTTTCCATTTAAATCCCTGGTATTTGACTAAGACAGACACATGTGCAGCAACAATCAAAAGTAAAGCTTTAAAGCATAAGAACTCAAGTCCTCAGTACTTCACTTCAAACCGATAAAATTGCGGATTTATTATCAGAGAATTCTGGATAAACTCAGCAGTGCATACTGTATTTGCTGTGCTATAAAATAGGTATAATTAAATTGCCAAAAATAGAATTTCGCTCTCACAATTTGCAAATTTCATAATTGAAAATGTTCAGTGAGCAGAAAATATATATTTTGAAACTAATGCAAATAAAATGTTATTTCGAGCGTTAATTGAATGCATTTCATATGCAATCTGCCTATTTACTCTCGTATTATTTTCAAAAATAGTAGAAAATAAATTGATTTTTATTGTAGAGTACGGAGTACATTAAAAAGTACTTAAATGCGCTGCATAAACCAATTTGGGGACGAAATTGTGTCCTTACCCTAGTTAAGTAGCTGCTCAGTAGTAGCTCAGCTCTCCGCGAACCTTATTAATAAAACATTGTGTTCAAGCCAATTTACCTTAGATGAAAAAGAGGGGACTGAGCGGTAGGGCGAAACATTTAATTAAATGTACTTTATTTTTGGCAAACCAGTCAAGCGCCAAAGCACATGTATTGTAATTTGTTTTGGACACACACTTGACGCACAATCCAAACACACACACACTCCCACAGCCACACAGTACCAAAACTCACACACACACACACACACTTTTCTTAAATTGAAAGCACACAAGCCGGCGGCTTTGGCAATCTAAAAACAACAACCACAAAAATACAAAAAAATATAATAACAACAAGTTGTATCGACTGGGATATATCCGTATTGAAAGCATTTCCATATTTTAATTTAAAATAAAATACATTGCATACTTTTAGGTGCGCCCAATAAATGATTCGCATATCTCCTGATTTTACTCAGCTTTTTATAAAATACACAGCAATGAGTACAGCATACACTGCCTACATGTCTAACGGGTATCAAATTTGCACGTTTCACTCGATGCTAGCGAAAATTTGTTTCCAGTTTTGAGTAATTTTAGCTGCTGCTCCTGTTGTTATTGTTGCTGTACACGTTTGTTGCTAAATTTAATTAAAATGTTTTGCATCTCAAAAAAAATACAAAAAGTAAACGAAAGAAAAAACAGAAAAAAGCAAAATGTATTATTGCGTAACACTGCGGGCCACAATTTTATGGCCCTCATAAATTGTGTGTGTGCCAACAACATACTCTGCTGCGTTTTGGACAAGACATTTGGTCAAAAGTGGCTCATAAAGCATAACTGTATGCTGGCCACAATGGTTTTCCACTGTTTTTCCAGTATGCACAGTTTATTTAAAATGTTTTTCAAATGCCATTTGTAGCACCTTCATATGCTCGCGGTTTTGCACCGCGTCCCCCCTGCCTTTTGTGTCGCTTGATTTATGCAGCAATTAACGAACAACTGGGGGCGGGTACTGGAGGTCTGCACGGGACTTGAGCTGCTTTTGATGCTCCGGACTCCGGAGTTAAGCTGTTGCGCTCACGTTGTACGTTGCAACTTAAATTGCTCTGTGTTGCCCGTTTGCCAGTTTGACACAGTTGCTGCACGTTTGGGGCACATTTGTTGCCTACTTTTCAGCGCTTGTAGTTTGGCCCCCTTGAATATAAGTTCATTGGCGTTGGCCAAGTTACCAAATTGCACTTTCATAGTTGCGGTTACGCTTACTTAGAGACGTCGGCATTTTACGGCCATGGCACTTGGCTCTTGCCTGACAGCCTGGCTGCCCGCTTGGCCTCATTAAACGTGGCCCAAAAACTTGAACGATCGATAAACGGTGTATGGGCGTGAGTGTGTGTGAGTGTGTTTGGGGCCTGCAACTGTGAGCCGGCTTTGGCGGTTGCAACTCTGAATTTTATGCAACAAAATTGCTTTGTTAATAAAACATGAGCAGCAACTGATGCTGCAATAAATGGGTCATGCATGAATTTAAATGATGTCATTTGAAAACGTTACGTTAAGTTACGTTCTCGCTGCGCGTTGTTGCCCCACGTGCAACAGGAGTGGCAATTTCGGAGTCAGCAGCTGCTACTTCTGCTACTGCTCCTTTTAGTACTTTCAATGGAGCTGACTTTAATATTTTTCGCATTAAATTTGCATTTGCAGCAGCAGTAGCAGCAGCAAAGAGCAGTGGAAGCAACTGCAACAGATGCAGCAGCAATTTTTACTGTTCCACGTGGCGTATGCTCGACACCATTTGTGATATATGGCAAAAGTAGCGCAAGAATGAAATATGTAAATTCTAACAAGCATACGAACATTTCTGAAAACTTAATACCCAAGAAGCAAAAGCGTTTAAGCACTGAAACTACTTATTTAACCATATTTGGCAAGTTTTCCTAAATTTGAAATTTAATTTTAACTTGCATCACGTTAAAGTTTTGTGAAGTCAAGCGAAGCAAACAAAAAAAAAAAAAAAAAACTAAAAAGCGAAGCAGGGAAAATTCTTTGCCTTAATGAAAATAATGAAAACTGAAAAGAAACAAGATGGCAAGAACTGAAACAAAGGCAGGCAAAAGCAGAGGAAAAACAGGCAACAACCTTCAAGCATAGTATAATGAGCGCCAAATTGTGTCAGCTGAGTGATGTACAGCATTGCAGTACTGTGCACGGCCTTGTGGCACTTGGGTGGGTTGAAAGCGGGTGCATGGTGCACCTGCCTCATGCATAAACAACAAGTTGCACTGCAGCAAATGTGCAACAATAGGGTATCACGAAGTGCTCTACTCGAAACGATAATTGTAAGCTAGAAAATGTATCTTAAAGTAGCAAACTACCAAAGAAAGCTACTTACAAGAGTCTACAGTTTTAGCTAGTTAAAAGCTAGGGTTAGCTTACTTTAAACTTGGTGGAGGTAAACTTCGTAAACTTTAATAAAGTAGTTTAAGCTTTTAATTTAAATTAAGTAGATTCCACATTAAACGATTTATAGGGTATTTAATTAGCTGGTGTTGCCTGGCTTTGCAGTTGCTCATTCCCTTTGCGATTGCTTTCTGCTTGTTTCGGTTTACTTTGGCGTTTCGTTGCTTCAGGCAAACATCACCGAGCACTTGTCGAGAACTTTGCTTCCTTTTGTGTCCCCCCCCCGTTCTGCTCTGTGTACCCTTTTGGGGCGAGTTTCGGTGCTGCATAATTAATACATGCAAAATTCAATTTCAAGTATGCTCATTTTTGTGTGTCTCATAAATTGACAAACAATCGTAACTCTGGAGACGTGTGTCTTAACTTTGGACCATAAACAGATTTACAAATGTATTAGAACCGACAACAGAATGATTCCATTTCAACTAGTACTGTTTCCAAGCACATAGGTTTGCTACGTCTCGTAGTTTTTTTTTTTTTCGATCCTTTTGTAATGAGTTTACGCATGAAAATGTTGTGTCAAAGTTTGTCGGTAAAAGTTTTTGCTGTCAGTTTTCGGTTGCAAGTTGTGTGAGCTGCGAGTTGTGAGTTGTTTTCAAACAAGTGAATTGTCGCTTTTGTTGCAACATTTCGCAGTTTGTTTGTGCAACTCGCATGTATTTGCAGCCCTCACATATTCAGTTAAACAACATTAACAACTAGAACAACACATTTCAGTTTGTTTGTTTCTCATGTCCAAGTGGTCAGTTGTTGCAGGAAATGCTTTTTGCAAAAAAGTTTTCTGCATTCTGTGCAGCTGCAGAAAATGTGGTCAGTGTACGGGATTCTAAAGTAGTTGCTAGCCGCAATCCAACTGTGTGTTGAAACCTTTCGAATTTGGCATTTACTGCATTGGGCAGTTCAATTATACCCAAGGCCAGTTGGCTATCAAATTCTAATTTATTTACATGCATTTTGCCATTTTTGCAACGCAGGAGCTTAGCTTTCACGTGTTGTTGTTGTTGTTGCTACAGCTGCATCCCATTTGTGGCAAGAATACTCAGTGAGCTTATTTGCTCAACGAAATTGCGTTTTTGCACATTTCTCTGTGCTTCGACTGCTTCACAGTTCAGTTCAGTTCAGTTGTTGGCCCAGTTTACATTTCTTTTGGTTTTGCTTTTGCTTTTGCTCTTGCTGGCCCTTTTTCTGGTCCCTTTTGTCCTTTTTTCCCTGTTCATATTGCCCATTTACATTTAGATTGAGGCGTAATGCAATCAAATGACCAGAAAGAATATCATATTGGTATGTCTGTATATCTAAATCTATATACGTATATATGTATGTGCCAATCCTAAAGGTTTTTTGGTTTGCCTCATTTGGCTTACATTAAATTTGCATTATCTGTGCCCCCCATTTCCATCCACTTCCACTTCCTATGTCCTTGCTCTGGATAAATAATTGCTTTTTAAATGTGCACAGTAAATTGAAAAAGTTTTCAGCCAAGTTAGTACACCTAAATATCAATTGCATGTTATACAAGTCCACTGGCTTTTCATTTGGTCCACAACTATGGCAAACTTTACTCTTACTTTTCCTGCTTCACTCGCGATAACAATATGCATTCAAGAAACTGTCCAAGTATGTGTGCCCCCTGTTGTGGCAAGTTCTGTTATTGCCGCGGCCTTGCCAGCTACAATAGTTTGTGGCTTAGTTCCAAGCGAACAGTTTGCAACTTGTTATACCCTGTACTTAAACGATAAGTAAGTGACATTTATTTACACTGTCAAGCAGCTGCAGCATGTGTGCTGCACTGTGATTTATTTGTGGGTAGAGTTGAAAATTTCAATTTCCAGTAAGCTACTTTTCACAGTTAGTTCTACGCAAGAGATTGTTGCAAGCTGCCTAAAATTGTGCACAGAAATCTAGCCTAACTTGATTATAAATATTTTAAATATATTGGGAGTTTTCAAAGCTGTATGAGTTTAAGTTTGTTAAAGGCAAAATTCAAGTCCCAATAAACTTAGTATTTCTTCCTTCAAGCCTCAAGCTAACAGTGTCATTCATAAGTATCTGCTGCTGTATTTGTAGTTGTAGTTGCGGCTGTGCTTCTTGTTTTCAAGCTTGTTGTTTTGCCATTTTGTAGCTGGCATAATTTGGCACTTAATTGACAGCCTTTGCCTCTGCATTTGCATTGCTGCTCTGCTTTCCTTCACGGCACCTTTCTCTCCTTCGGGTAGGAACATTTATCAAGCTCATAGCGCCTGTCAACGCACAGAATTCAACGCGCTTCTCATACTCCATTCCATTCCCAGTCCACAGTTACGCTGCCATTTTAATTTCTGTTTTTGTTTTATATTTTGTACATGAAGAATATGAAATTTCTTCTTTAAAACATTAAACACACACCATTGCATTATGTATTTACTCGTACATACATATATATATATTTTTTTGGCATGCATGTCAACCGGAAAACGGAAATACGCAAATTTGCGCATACGATGCGCCATTTTGTTGCTGGAATTTTATCACGTGCAGCAGCGTTGGCTTATTGCTGATGAGCTTCAAGACTTGATTTATTTCAACAGCTCGCTGTTCGTCTCTTTCCCTTCGCATTCCTCATTTTATCTTTTGCCCAACTGTTGGATTTGTGAGATTTTAGCAATACTGCGGCTTTAATCGCTTGCTTTAAGCTTTTAATGCGCTTTTCGTGTTGCCCCACGTAATTTCGACCAACGCGCGTATTTGACACAAAATTTGTTGTCTCCGTAGCTCCCCCCAAAAACCCCAACCGCATCCCCTACAGAAAACCCCAAGCGTCACCTAGCCTACCACACCCAAAAAAAATTGCCAACGCAGCACCATTAACTTCATCATCATTAGCATCATGATGAGCTAGCTGCTTTGCTGGTGAAACAGAAAATCAATAACCGCACCCAAGGCAGCAGTCGTAATTCCTTTTTTTCTCCATTTTTTTTGCCCATTGTGACTATTACCACCGCAGCTCTCTCTCCGTTTCTCGCTCTGTCCTCCGCACTCCTCTGCTAACAAAGTGATGGCCCGTTGCCTTATTTTTTATGCGTCGCACTGAGAATTAGGAAAACAGCAAATTATGAGCGTAAATTACGGGTAAAAGCTGCACAGCTCAGACTAAACTGGGCTGCAAACAATATCTCATACTCGTACTTTATCTCGTGCTCCACACAAACACATACAGGCTAAACTCCACGGTTTGTACGGCCAGCCTAAAAGTATGCCACATGCCTGATTGCAGCAGTCAAAGCAGAAAATGCACTTTATGCTTCGCTTCAACTTCCTTAACTCGGCGCTAATTGTGGCAACAGCTGGCAGCTTGCAACTTATGGCATAATTAATCCTCTTCAAGGGGTAAAGTGCTTTTCAGCCCGTAAACCACAAAATATAAACTACAGGATTAGGCCTTGAGGCCTTTGATGGCTCTCCATTTTGCCTTTTCGTGTCGTGCTAATCAAAAATAATTAAAGGCGTCAAAGTTTGCGGCCAAAGAGTGAATCGATAAATCTCGAGTAGAGTGAGGTTAAGTACAGCTTAGTCGGTTGCTTAGCAATTTTCAGGTTTGCAATTTACAAATTACCTTGCACTTGTGGGAGCGAGGAGCGAGCAGCGTTGCAAGTTGGGACAAGCTTTCAACACTTTGCAGCTAATAAGATAGCATTTTTTATTACACTTTTTGCTTCTCTATGTTGATGACTTAAGCTTAGCGATAAACTTGCCAAGCTTATGGGTGTGGCAAGGATGTTAGCTACTGCTGTTGTTTGCATTTTAATTGCGACACCAGAGATGCGACTTAATGTGCGCTGCAGCTACAACTGCACTAAAAGGCTGCTAAAGACAAAAATGGGGGGAGAGCTGAGCTGAGGGTAGTTTGTATATAAGCTTTAGTTACTTCTCTTTCATGGCACGTCATTAAAATTTTTATACGTTGCCCGCTTTGGTGACAATGTGCAAGGGGCGTGGCTTTTGCCCGTTGCTCAGTCAATTGCAAAAAACCCTTAGAAATGTGGCACTAAGCTGCTTTCGTTGACTGCCAGATGAGCTGTAAATAATTGCAGCGCAAAGCTGATTGCTATGAAACGCACACAACTATAACTACATGTGGAATTCCACAAAATTTGTTAGCTTGCTTGCAACTTTTACTGCAGTTTTGCCATGAACTGAAATTATTTCTATAGCAAATAGGGTTAAAACATTTCCTTTCCTGCATAGTGTGCTTTAAGAGCTTCCATTAGTGTTCCAAATCCAATCCAACCATAATGATTATTAGTCGCACCGAATATTGAAGCAGCAATTTCTGGTTTCACAATGAACCAATTCAAATATGCATAATTAATATTGAAATTCATATTGATGAATATAATTCTCGTTTATTTCACACACACACACACACACGCATATGATTTATTCAAGCAAATATTTTGACAGCGCACTGTTTGACTGATGAATGTGAACCGCATTGTTGTGGCAGCAATGCTTATGTGCATGTGTGTGTGGGCCAAAATAAATGGTGCTATATACAACTTTAGCTCTGTGGTTGCAGCATTCAAATGGAATGCCACAATGCAATTGGGATGAGTAGGAAGTAGGTGTGTATGCCCACATGCAATCAACGCTCAGTGCACGTATGCAACAAATGTAATTAACTTTCAAAGCCATTGCAACGTTTTGTGGCATGTTGCAGCTGGGCGCACTGTCCTGAATTATTCATGCCATTAAGACAAGTTGCTTGACCCAGCTACAAACTGAAACTGAAACAGAGGCAAAAGCTGAAACAGACACTCTGCCTTAAAGAAGCAAAATGGCAGCAGGTTCAACAAACTGCGTCACGTTGCGCCTAAAAGCATGCAACGTTCTCAAGTGTGCGGTCACAAGTTGAGGCAACAGACGGTGACGACGACGACGAAGACGATGACGCTGACAAACGACAAATGCCAGTTAAAAAAGGAAAGAAATAAGTACAACACGAAGCCAGAGAAATTGTCGTCATGGGAAAGGAAGTGCGTCCCAGTGGCAAGCACACACAAACACACACAGAGCCAGCTGCAGGCTCCAGGACGAGCGGCACCAACACACCCAAAGCATTGACTAACGACCGGCTGTCCAAACTGTATGCATGAAAAATGCCTAAGACTGCTTGCTGGCCAGCCAGATGCAAGACTAGAACATATCCTATAAACAAATAGCTACCAAATAAGGGAAACCAATGAAATGTTCTCATTAAAAATGTGTGTTTTTCAACATCACTTACCTGTCCGCAATTACCAACAACTTAAGGGTGTGGCTGCAGTTAAAAAACCTCTGGTATTTGAACTTTTAAATAGTTGACAGCGCCACAAGGGCAACAACAACTATAACATGGAGCGAAGTGGAAAGTCAACCAAACTGCACTCGAGTCGAAGGCAAGTCGAAGTTGTAGTTGAAGTCGAAGTCGAAGTAGGAGCTGTCTGTTCTGTTCTTGCCCAGTTTGGGGGATAACTGAAGTAACCTATCTCCTACACACTCTTACTTCCCTGGAGGAATTACCTGTTCGTCTGAGTGATTCTCTGCCTGTCGATTTGCCCAGATGGCTGCCTTTGGGTAAATTTGCAATTCAAAACGTTGTTGGGCCTTTGAAGTGCATCTGCAATTTGAGTTTTGGGGCCATTCAAGTGGCTGAGCGCACTGTGCCACAAAACGTTGCACTAATTGAAGTGCCCGTTGTGCCTCAATGCGGGCATTCAACAAGCGTAAACAGTACTACGTTTGTTTTTAATTAAGCCAGCAGCGGAACGAAGATCTAGTCTTTTTTAATAAATACCAACGGCTATCTTTATCAAATTCAACGCTAATCGACCAAAATTTAACAGCCGCATTAAAAACAGGAATACAGGAAACATGGAAACGAACGCCTGGCAAAAAAAGAGGCGAGAGGAAATCAATTTTTGTGCGGAATACCAAAATCAAATTATGGTCTGTGTCTTGAATTTTGTAACACGGAGTTGAGGAATATTTTACGGCACACTTTTGCAGCAACAAATTGTCGTAAAGTTAAGCGAATTTATTGCCATAAATTATGCAGCAGTGGAGTCCCCTTAAGGGACTCCAAACCAGGCCAAAAACAAAAACAATGCGCATAAAACACAGAAACAGCCGAGCAAAAACAGTCAACGGAAACAACAACAACAACAGAAGCCATGATAGGATACACTGAATCGCAAACAAAATGGCGGCAACGACGACAACGATAACAACAAAAACAACAACAACTTTGACAATGACTTTTCGCTTGACTTCAAAAATGATATGCCCTTTGTTGTTATCGTCCCTGTTGTGTTTGTTGTTGTTGCTGTGTCTTTAATTCAATATACATGCTTGTCGCAACATCTTTTCATTTCATTCCAAGCCCGTAAACAGGGCGTATGCGCAATAAGCCACATACAGAACAGCTGCCAGAACTCATGACAGAAAGAAAGAACAAGAAAAGGAGCAGACAAAAAAAGAGCAGCAGACAAAATATTCAGCTAATGTTATCTCGCAATGCAGCCTCATTTGAATTAGTTCGCTTAGAACGTGTATAGGAATTAGGATTGTGATATAATGCAGCAAAACCAGAGACACAGACACAGACTCTGGCAGCAAAGGAGTACAGGAAAGAGGGAGACAAATAGAGGTACGTAGACAGAAAGACTTTGAGTAATGAATGTGGAACAGTAAGCGGTAAGCTGTGGGCGGCTTTATGTCAAGTCTAGATCAACATATAACTCGTTTTGGCATTGCAAAAGCAACACACGACCTAACACACCCAACTAGCAGCTACCCTGTTAGTAAAAAACTAACTACAAAGCTTATGTTTAACTACAGGGCATGGAAAAGCCATCGATAAACAAACTTGTGGCAACATATGCTCGCTCTTTGCCATAAACTCACTTCGTTTTTGCTGAGCTGCTTTTGGTTAACATTACAATCACAATAAATTTCAATGTCTATCGAATGTAGAGTGCCCAAACCCTTACACACACACACATAGAGTCACACACAAGGGTGTCTGTGTGTGTGACATGCATTATGTATTATGTGCGCTGTCACCAATAAATTCCCATGTAAGCAAGTGATATTGACAGCCCGAGTAGAAGAGCCAGCGACACAGCGATGAAAATTATATGCACGTACTTAAAAGCAGCAATGCCAACAGCAGCACAGGATTTAGTATATACAGAATCCACAGGATTCATTCGCCTGATTCACAATGTACAGCAGCTCCGCATTCGGGAGCCCCATTCACACCGTCAATACAAAACAGATGCCCGCTGTTTACATAAACACGTTAGGTCAACACGCAAAGTGTGTGTTTGTGTGTACGCGTTTGTGTGCAAGAGTAAATGTATTGTGCAACTACATATGCTTCGTACACTGAGAGAAACTAGTTAACTTTCTAAAATGTATATAGAAGCATATTTACCTAATATTATTTTGTTATATGAAAGGTGTTGCCTAAATATATTTATTTAATGTATAAACTATAAAGTTTCTCATTTTTCTCACTGTGTACTGAACTGAGCCATAGTTCTATGCCAGGCTAATGCGTCTCCTGTGTTTGCCATGTCAATCGATGTTAATTTATTGTCAATGCGCGTTTACCAAATGTGTGGAATGTGTGACACAAATACGAACTGAGCAGCCAGCAAAGCCATTTGTATGCAACTATATAAGTGTACGTATGTATGTGTGTGTGTGTGTGTGTGTGTGTGTGTGTGTGTGTGTGTGTGTGTGTGGGTATTTGGGTATAATTGTATGTTATGCAAACAGTTGCTGGCATTGCCGAATCACGTGTGCCATGTGCACGTTATTAATCAAGAACGTAACGACAGACGAGAATTGTGCATGCCACATGCCGCATGCCACATGCAACAGCGGCCAGAGCTAGAGCCGCAGCAGTAACCGCCTTTGTGCAACATGCTGTCAATGTTGTTGCTGCGGCAACAAATGCAATGCGGCTTATTGCAGCTTTAGTAACAGCAGCAGCAGCAGCAGCTACAACAATCACAGCAGCAACATGGACAACGTAGGACGAAGGACCAAAGCTTGCACCCAACCTGCTTATGTTGCAGGTTGACTTTACAGAACTGTGGGGATATTTGCATATTTGCCTAGTTGCAGGCAACAGCAGCCACAGGAAAATCTCATTATCTTGTTGACACGGCTCACAAAAATGGCCAGCAGCCACTTCAACTCCTCCTCCTACCCCATCCCTTTCATAGATTCACTGGCCACAAGTAAAACATGTGTTGAATGTGCCACAGCATCTACAACTAGAACAATCATAAATCATGTGGCATATGCGTTGATTAACTTGGCTTCTGTTGATTAATATACACCAAACAAATACGAATCGCATGACACATTAGGCAAGGCAACCAAAAAATGTATCATAATTTAAAAGCAGACGGTGCCACCCACGGGACAGGGACAGCAAATGCCAAAAGACAAAGAGAAAGCATTTCGTTGTAAATCATTAATAATTCCAGAAAAGTTTATAATGACACTAGACGAGGCCAAATGGAAGAGCAGCAATTGAAGGGTTTTAGAAAAAGAGTGTAGTGTAATTTAAGTTGAAGTTCATGGAATTTATGAATTAAAGAATCTTTTGCTGTTGTGCAGAGTTGGACATATACTCAAATTTATTCATGATATTAAAGCTGTTTCGTGCCACAATATTTTTCATATTTTATAGCATGCTGGAAGTGAGTTCTTACTCTGGAAGATTGTTTAATCACCAGCAAGCGGACTGTTTGCTGCTGGGCAATGAAAGCAACAGAGCATATAATAAATTGCATTTGCTAGAACGTAAGTTAGCAATATTAGAGAGAGCAGAGGGGTAGAAGGGGTAGAGGGGCAAGCGAGTGAGAGCGACATGAGTAGTGACGTTGGCGTTTGTCAGTTGCATAAAAATGCCAACTCATATGAAGCAGGACATGCCAACTCAGCCAGGACATGTAGCGTCGCAACGGAAATGGCGCAGAAAGAAAACGTTAGAGCGGACAGAGGGGAAATTGGAAAATGCCATAGTGCGAGAATGTTATGTGAAGCAAATAGAGACAGGGAGGGAGGCGGAGAGGGAGTTGTAGTGAGCAAAAAACTTGACTGACAAACGCTTTGACTACAACTTTCGTCCAGCTCTAAAGTTGGCAACAATTTCAGCAGTTTGCTTGCTTGTCTCCTCTGCTTTTTGGCCCAATCTCAGACGTTGAACAAATAGCTAAATACGCCACACACTCAGCTGCTTGTCGGGACTTCGGCTTATGCAAATTCATGTTAAGGCAGGACACTTAAGGCAACAACAACAATGGCATCAACAACATTTGTGTTGATTTAGTAACAGAAGCGTTGCACAACCAAAAAAAAAAACCATCCTGCAACGTGCCCCGCATCGCTGACAGATTGAATTACCCAAAGAATTCTTCTTCTCTACACACATATATTTAATTATTTCTCTTTTCTTTTTTTTTTTGCTCTTTTACCAATTTTTGTTTGCACTTTTTGTAGCAAGTTTTATTTGTGTTGAACTTCTTTGAGCTAAGAGCAGACTGAGTAAATAAAATTTGGCAAAAAACAGGGACAGCGATAGCGACATTGGTAAAATGTTTAATTAAATTCACGCGGGCAATAGAAAGGAAATCGGAAACCGAAAGAGAATTTAATTAAACTTTTTTCCCGCGAAATCCGAGAGAAAGCGGGAAGAGAGAGAGAGAGAGAAAGAGCGGACAAGGGCGAACAACAATGTCAGCGCAACGCATTTTAATTAGTTTTTTTTTCTTCACTGAAGTGTGTGTGTGGGTGGGCGGGTGTATGCATGTGTGTGTGCTAAAAACAAATCAAAAAGTCTGCGCCAACAATTGATGCAACCGCGGTGTGAGCGTGTGTGTCTGTTTGATGTGTGTGGTGTGTGTTTGCCATGTATGTCGAGCAGGCGCTGTCAAAAAACTTTCAAACAAATGTCGCTCACATGCCAAATACATACACTCCCCAACACACACACAGTCACACGCACAACACAAGTGGCAGCCTGTACTCCAACAATAACAATAACAACAACAGCAACAACAAAAGGTGTGTTCGTTTTTTCATTCTTCCTTTTGTAGCATTAACATTTCATGCGCATAAACAAATGAGTTTTCAACGCCAACTTTTGATTATGTAAGCTGCCATTTCAGGCCAAAATGTAAAGATTCTTTTGCTCTCTTCTACCACCCAAAAACAGAAAACAACAAAAAAAATGGAAGAAGACTTGGCACGGGTATAGCGAGCTCGTTGTAAACTTTGTAAAATGTTAACACAGCAAAAGAACTTTGCATATTTAACAAGCAGCATAAGGATTTGAAAAATCTTTTTGCATATGTTACACATGCCGAATCTAAACAATAACTTGGACTTCCACTACATAGTTCAACACTTTATCTTTTGGCAAAAGTTTGCTTACAACATTTTAACTACTCACTGTTTTATTCATGGTTTTTTAA
This sequence comes from Drosophila dunni, assembly GCA_018152125.1. Lineage (NCBI taxonomy): Eukaryota > Metazoa > Arthropoda > Insecta > Diptera > Drosophilidae > Drosophila > Drosophila dunni. The sequence goes on along the minus strand of JAECXC010000339.1, from coordinate 6,512,831 downwards.
ATATTTATTGACAAAAACTTCACTCCAAAGAGCAACTCAACTTCCGTTCATCGTTTTTCATACACATCATTTAAGCTGGTTTGTTCAAATCGGGAGCAAAAACGGAGGAGTCTCAAAAGCTGACCGCATACTTATAAAACAATAAGTTTCCCTTAGTTGTTTGGTATTTTAATATGCAAATGCCATAAAAACAGGCAACTAAACTTAGAAAAGCTTAACAAAACTTCAACCAATAAACTATTAAACTAATGAACATTATGAATCTCCTTTCAAACCTAATACAGCTAATGGACTATCTGTAACTATCATTAGGCCATTGATTACATTTTATCTGTTTGCTTAGTTTTCTGTTAAGTCAGCTTAATCTATTTGCCGAGCAAACAAGTATTTTGTGATGCACGAATTTCTCAATTTAATGAATTTTTGATTGGAAATGTAAATTCAAAATTCAGCTTTGATAACGTAAACTTACCCCGCCATGTCCGCCGGATCCGTCAGTGCCATCATCATCGATATAAATTTCATCTCGGTGCGCAGATGTTGAGGAGGATGACGCAGGCGCTAGTCCGGCCGGAGCTTGCACAGATTTCTGTAAATAAGATAAGAGTATAAAAATAAGATAAAAATAATAAAAAAACGAAAATTCAACATATCAAGCATAATGGAAAACTTTTTTAATTTTCACCCAAATGCAAACTTTATTTCCGTGTGCGTCTTTCTCGTACGTCTTGTCTTTGTAATATGCAAATATTTCCATCCCATTAATTAAAGAGACGGAAATGAAGAAAAGCACTGGAATTTATTGGAATATTTGAATTTTCCGCATATTTATTGAATCTATAAACGACTTTGTCGATTTTTCAATTATTTTTATCAATGATTGCATTTCACAGCAAACAATGATTTTCCGCCGAACATAAAACAATTAATTGAGAACAATGCAAATGCAATAATTAACATAACTCAGTGAAACAAATGCATATTTAATTATGCAACTCAAATAATCAATAAGTTAATCATACTACAAATACGGAAAAAGAACCCTCAATTATACGACTAGCAGGTACCTTAGCTTATCGATGATGATCTCAGCACAATCTTAGCCTTAAATTTGTCGAAAGTGGAGTGATTCTTTATTGGGAGTCCTAGCCACATTTTATGACAGCTTTTTAAGCCATTTTTATGCTTGCAGGGTGTAAAATGCTATTAACAGCAGCTGGTTTGCATAATTAATGTACTGCACAGAAGGCAAGCACCTTTGGTCAGTGTCCTGTGCGAGCTCATTAGGGTCACGGTTGGCGAGAGAGCAGTTTATGGGGCCAAAAAGTGAATTTAACCCAAACATAAACCAATTTTTATAATCCCCTTTCTGGCAACTTGAATATTCAACGTGATGCATTGAGGATTAGCCAAAGTCAAAGTTGTGCAGTTAAAACTGAACAGGATAAAAGTCTCCCACTCCTTTGCGCTCCCTTTTTTCACCTTTTCTCTGTCTCTGTTTGGTTTCTGCACTTTGACATTGTCATTCATTCAGCTCTCTGCACATAGGTGTGAATAACCGCGCACTCGTTGCAGGGGAGGAGTAGCACAGAGCTCACCCAACAGTAATATGCGCTGTGTTCGCAGCAAATTTGCTAACAGCTTTTAGCTCCCCAGGTGTATGTTACGAGCTATCTGCAGGCAGTAAATTCTTGTTTAATCTATACATATTTAACAATCCTGTTTTACCCTTGGCACAGGGTATATTTAAAAAAAAGAAACGCCAGATAAACACTTTATCTTTAGCTTCAACTTGCAGCTTTGTGGTTGCTTGAGTTAAGTTTGAGTTGCCAAGTTTTGCATTTGTGGCAGCTTCCGTGACAGACCCCGACAGACTGACAGCATCTCTTGCATTAATATAAGGGTGTGCACCTTGTTGCGTGGCGGCTTTTATAAAGTTTAACACTACGTGTTTGTGCATGTGTGGGTGAGTGTGTGTGTTTTTGAGTGTTGGCCAAAGTTGAATGTCTTCTAAATGCAGTTATCCTGTGTCTTTGACACCATGGCAAACTGCAATCTACATTTATAGTAATATTGTGCTGCCATAATGCACCCACATATATGGTAAGTTGATTAATGCATCTGCATAAACCTTAAGTACTCCATTAGGCAAATAATTCTGATACTAAGTAAGCAGCAAACGACAGAACAAAATCAGATGGCTAAAAGTTTCAGTTTTCAGTCATTGGTCTATAAAATGTGCATCAAGACCAGCAAAAGATACAGCAGATCCAGTCTAGCACTTTCATGTATTACATTAAAGTTTAACTGATATTTACACTGAATTTCGAAGCGTTTATGCACTGGCACAACGCAGTTTTTGGTTGCAAGCAAAAAGCACTCAGCAAGCAAAGTTTATTTTGAGCGAATTGTCAAACATATTTTGCATATTTTTTTTTTGCAAACACTTTGAATTTTAACGGACAACAATTTGACACAATGGCAACCCTTTTGGGGTTGGAAGTGCACAGTTTGCAGCTACTGTAAAATAAAGCGACACCAATTTCATGCGACAAATGGTAAAAATCAAGAGTTTTTCGCTTTTTCTTTTTAACTGTGGATAAAAGCCCTTTGCGCCAAACAAACCCAAGCAATAAATCAATATAAATATTGACAGTTTTACAGTTTATGCACGTTGGGCGTGGTCGGGCGCCAATATGTACATAAAAATAATTCCTTTTACCAACTGTCGAACCAACAAATAATATTAATTTGGTTGCCAAGAGCTGTGAAAATATTTTGCATTTTTATTTGCCACTGCCAAATATTTGCGAGTGTTTCTTGTTTTGACTTTTTACATTCAAAATTTGTAGTTTGTTCAGCAGCAGTTGTAACATTTTTATTTATTGATCCTTATTTATCAACTTTTTACGGATGTTTATAACAAATTGAATGCAGTTTGTGTATTTCAATAAATATTCAATAAATTCATGATGTGCCAAAGCGCAACCAATCGAACAAACCATGCATAAAATTAAGCAGCGCTGGCAGATTACAATGATAACAAATTAAAAATTAGTTTTGTTGGTAAAAAAGGCTTAATTAACCACAATAAACGATTGTGATTTAAATTAATTAAGTAACATTTTAGCATTTCCAATTTACATTCATTTATATTTAAATGTGTATTTATGGTTCAGTGGACAATGAAATTTAATTTGCATGTTGAAAAGATAAAAATTGGTTTTAAAAACTTAATTACTGAATTTCGTGCTACAAACGCAATGCAATTTAAATGTATGGAGTAAGTATACGCAGCGTGTACCACAGTCAATGGAATTTTTGTTGTCAGCAAACAGAAGACACACAACTTATGAATGAAAGACATCACAGCATATTCAATTTGAATGCCTGTCCTGTTAGAATCAAATTCAGTCAAGCATTTGCCATATGCCAGAGATATATACATAAATAATGTATAAATACGTCGCCACTTCACAAACTCGTTATACATTTTCATTAGGCGTTCGTTCGTTCGTCGGTTTGTCGTGACTTATTTCTCTCTCCCTCTTTTCAGCCATCTCTTTTCTTCTAGGCACCTCTGTTTTCGGTTGCCTAGCCATGCGTGCGTCTTGGCCATTAAGGTGTCAAGCAGTTTGGTGCGGTATGATGTGCTCTGTGTGCTGGGAGCAACTGTTTTGGCCTTTGTGCTTCGCCAAATAAAACCAAATCAAAACTTATTATGCTAGGCACAAACTCACAAAATACACACGTGTGTGAGTCAGTGCTTGTGTGCGTGTGTATGCGTGGAGGCTGTGTGCCAAATCTGAGGCTGTACCTTATTGATGTGCGTGTGTTTGGGCGTTGGGGAGAAAACTTTTATGTTTATAGTAGCAATAAAAACAACAGGAGCAAAAGAAAAAGGTAAGAAAAAACAAAACTTGATGGCCATTTTCCGCTCGAATTTGTGCATAAAACTAATTGAACAGCAAAATTATTGCACATCTCGAGGGGCAAATAAACATGTCCTGCCATAACAAGAAAACATCAATAACTAACAGCTTGTTATGCCTTCTCACTCACTGCATATGTGTTAACAATCAGTTGCTAATGAGCGTCAAATATTTAAGCCAAACAATGCAATTAGTTCAAAATTTGGAGAATGCCATGAATGGAAAAAGCACACAGTTGGGAATGGCAGCTAAACGAGAGCGCACTCATATGTAAATACGACTAAAAGGTAGTCTCTACAGAACTAAGTGTATGTGTGTGTGTGTTTGTGTCTGTGTGCGTATGTGGCCCTGAGTGTTTGACTGCCAAGACTTGACATAAAGCCAAAGGCGGAAATTTGTTCGCACACATACACAATCTCACACACACAGAACATTGGGGTAACTGGGAGCCACAATAAAAGCTGAATTGACAGTTGGCAAGCTGCAAAACGGCTGAAGAGACAGACTGAAAGATGGGACAATGCAAAAGCCAGAATGACGACGCACAAAAGTATGCCACAAATATAAAGCACACACACACACACACACACTCACTTATGCTCAGATGTACGCTGTGTAACACTGACCTACAGAGTTGCCAGGTGACCAATTTGCATACAATTCAAATGCTTTCTTTTGCCTCTTACTTACAGATTAAGTGTATGCAGAGTGCGCGCCTAAAAGCAGGCAACGCTTTACGTTGGCTTTTTGCGCCTTTATGCGAATTTAATGTCTGGGAATTTTATCACAACAAATAACAGTACACGCACACTCACACGCACACACAGCCACTATCACCGTAATACTGTAAAAGAGACGCGCTCAAGCGCTAAACGCCTGACAACCGAACACTTTACCAGAATGTTTCAAACTGACGGAGCCGCTATCTTTTAGCCGCTTGCGAAAGCCAACCAAATGGCAGCCAAGCTGAAAGAGAGCGCCGAATGTTATGATAAAAACATGAGTGTATGGGTATGTATACACACACACGCATACATAAATACACACGCACGCAGAAGAGCAGAGATATAAGCTGGAGTCCCAAAAATGCTTTTGGTCCAGTGGAGGTGAAACAGGCGTGCAAATTGGGTCGGTGTGTCTCAAGTTCGTTGTTCCTGTTTTCTCGGAAGCTGCAAACTTTCCGCTCTCTGCGCATGTTAAGCCAATAAAGCTAAGCTTACATTTCCAGCAAGGACACCAACCAGGATTGCTAACATAACACACAAGGCTACTTTTGTCTAACAGTGAAAGCTGTTAGCCGAGACAGAAACCAAGCTGTCGTCAAGAAACAGATGTCGCTTTGCCAACTGTTATTCAACAGACATGACAACTGTTAACCTACCAGAGCAATATAACAGAGATTATATGTTGGCGCTAAACAATGTTAGTATGGCAACCGCACAACAGATGGCGCTTAGCTGCTAACAGAACTGTCAACGCAATGGACAACATTTTTAAGATAAATTATAATTCAAATGTTAAACACATTTAACAAATTGTAGTTAATGCACACAAATTGCGAGTTCAAAGAGAAGAAAAATGTTTATTTGTTGCGAAAATAACAAAAGCCAATTGGATAAAAAGTTGCCGCTCGTTGCCATCTCATTTCCGTTTATTCAGCACGGCTGTCGCACAACGCAGAATGAATTACAAGTGTCCATCTTCATAAAACAAGGCAACGGAAGGTGCCTGTCAAAAGGACGGACAGGGACAGGGATGCCAGGACAATTTCTGGACACGGGCTTGGACTCTGCGCTTGGCTTTTCCTATTAGTTTCGTTTAATTTGGCCATAAATTACATTTTTCCATCTACTTAATACTTTTAATGATTTTCCGCGGGATGTCGTTGTATTTTTTTTCTTTGCTTGCTACCTTGTTTTTTACATTTTTTAAACTTTGTCACTGCCTGAATATATGTTATGAGAAGTGTGATGTTGACAGGTGCGTGGCACTTGGCAAGAAAAAGAAAAAGAGCGTAACAGCTTAAGGTTAAGCAGCTTTAATGAGCTTTTGAAAGCTGCAAATGCCTGTGGCAAACTTAAAGTTCGCTTAATTGTAATTATTATGGTAATTCCCAGAGGACCAAAGCACACACAAATACACACACACTCACATATTTCGCGGTGCCAGCAACATTTGCCTAAAGCCAAGTAATAAAAATAAATTATTTCATCTAATTAGCAGCTAGAGAGCCGCTGACAGACGACTCTGAAATAGAGCTAAACAAAAGACGGACCGAGTCCTTGATAAATGCACAATACTCACGACGTATGCCAAGGACTTTCGCAGCAAGAGCAAGAGAGAGAAAAGGGAAGAGAAAGGGAGCGAAAGAGAGCCAAAAAAAAAGGGAAAGTTGAGCCTCTATATGACTCTTTCAAAGATATATGACCATTGGTAGAGTGCATTTAACTGTTCTGGTTCTGTCTCGACGGTATAAATCAATTTTAATTGCTGTGCAGCAATGTGCAAAGTGGCTAAAATAAAATTGCATAGAGCTGAAAATTTGCAGAGAGCACACACCAGGAAGTAGGATGCGGTCAAAGACTATGATAGAGATACGAAACTAAACTAAAACTGAACGTCGTGTGTAGTTCATAAAACTCTGTGTATCAGTATTCAAGTCTCGACTGTCTAATGTGCCCAGCCAATGCCTGTAATCAAACAAAGCAAAATTAATGAGACAAAATTGAATTGGCCAAAATGTTTGGGGTCAAAATTCAATCAACGCTTCGTATTTCCATAAATTCTGAATAAATTTCAAAGCCCAAATATGGCAACCTGCAATGGCAATTTTCATGGCGAATATTGGCTGAAAACTAATTTGCAATAAATGGAAATTGGACAAATACAGACAGAGTTTCATAAATAGATAACTAGCTCTTTACACCATGGCACAAAGCTTCTGATGGCTTCTATCCTTCTATACGCCATGTTGTCTGGCAAATTGCTCGCTTGAGTAACTATTATATATTATTTAGGGCGGGCAGCAAGTGAAGGGATCAACATATACCCTGTAATTTTATAGACTGAAAGTATTAAAGTTGTTTGATTAACAAAAACAAAATCACATTTTAATTTGCCTAAATACTCTATTAAACTACTCCAATTTACAGGGTAGCTTCTTTTAAAATCAAATACAGCCTTCACATTGGCTCTGTGCTAACGAAATGTTTTTCATATCCGGCTGTTGACTACATTCACCTGCAAACGACTTCAATTTCTCAAGTGGTTCAACACTTTAAACTCTTCTAACTTTGCAGAATTAACTTGTCTTGAATGGTGCATTTCGAAAATGGCTTTATGAATAAACAGCAAACATTAGTCAAGGCCCAAAGTGGTTGAGTTGCTTGTCAGCTTAAGACTGGCTTTTAGACAATTTATATTATTTGCACTCCATTGTTGCTTAAATGTACTCATTAAAGTAAGAACAATTGACTTGCTTTTTAATGGTTTAAACACAACAATTTGCCTAGTTGGTGAGTGCACATCAATAGCGTCAACGAGGTGTCGTGTGATTTATGCAAATATAAATATAAACAGGAAAAAAACAAATCAATTGTTCAATTTGTGTCGCATTGCAAAATTTAATGTCATAAAATCGAGTTCAGAGTTCAACAATTAATTAGTTGCGCTTAAATTTTTCCTGGCATAAAACAAACTTGAAGTCTAAAATGTTAGACTAGTAAATACTTTGGAATGGCGACTTTTGTATTTTAATTCAGTTTGTTTGCTAGTTCACCCACTGTTAATATAAAAAGTGTCTGTTGCCAAGTGTTCAAATAAACAATTAATCCTTCACCTGTTTACTACGATACACAACACTATATTTGCAGGGTATGCAAATTGCATTAACTATGTGAATTTAGCATAAACAAAAATCCAATTAAAATTTATAATAACTTATTTAATTAAATTGATATGCATAAATCGTGCTTGTTGCCATTTCAAAAAAGCCACTATAATAATAATAACACAAGTAATTAATTTCTCATTTGTGTTTGCGTTTCTTTTGTTGATTTTATATTTTTTATTTTTATAATAAATGGTGGTGCTTGTGTCTGGTAATTGATGTCGTTGCTAACGTGGCACATATACGAAATGCAGTAACGCAATGAACTTGGCCAAAATACGAGCCATAGACAAAATAGACGAGAATGCGTTTTAGCCAAGCGGAAAACCAAATGGCGCCGCATAAACAACAACAGCAGCAGCAAAGAGCCAACGAAATTTTACAACTTGCAACGAATTGCAAATATTTTCACGCTAAAATATGTGAAGAATCTAACCTCACATACTCCACCCGCACACACACACACACACCCCACATACACACATAGACTCCCATTTAGCTGAACGTTTTAGTGAGTTTGGGTGCGGGCCTTGCCACGCCTCTTGTCTGTGATCTGCTTATGTCGTGCACCGTTTACAATTACAAAATAAACGCCACGCGCATAGAATGTCATTTTTAATTAAGTTAAGGACCTATTCAGTTCGTTAGTTTGAGTTGATTATATACGTACGCACAGCCACGCCCACAAACGGCCCCTACTTTATTAGGTGTAGCATGCAGTGGCTGCGTTGTATAATCTGAATTTATAGTGAAACATAGACAGATCAGCTGGCGATGAGCCAAAAATTTGAAATTTTCGTTAGCAAATGTTTGGCTGATTTACTAATGACATTTTCTAAAAGTGACACAGCATACAGACTATGAAATAAACAACTACAATTGCGTTAAAGTATTTAAAAAGTTTAGACGCAATTAATTCTTTCTTTTAACTTGTTTCTTTAAGACCTCTTTATTTCACCAGTGATTGTTTCCGTCTGCTTTTGTTCGCGTCTCCTCTTCAATTTTTTTCCTTTCTTATGTCTCTTCTTAAAACTAGCTCTATACTTCTTTCGCTTATTAGTAAGAGCGAGATCACTATCTTATTTATGTAAACTCATAAAAGCACTGTTAGTCCTAGTGATGGCACTGTTAGTGGTCAATTTGTAGAGGTATGCCATACGCAAGCTCATTTTTGACATAACATTGTTAATGTTAAGACAGAGCATTTAAAACATAATAAAATAAATAATTAATGTTGCTAAAAGACTTTACTTAAAACTTAAGAACTTTTAAGAAGATGTGAATGTAAATTATGAGCTAAAAGCACAACGCATTACATTTTAATTAAAGTCATACAAAGCTTCTATTGAACACTGTTTTAATTTTAATCATTAATAAATAAGGGAAACGTGCATTAATTTTGTATTTAGATTTATCTGCACTTGAAGTGCTATTTGCTGACATTCTGCATGGCAGTTCACAAGTGTGTTGGGCATAAAATGTAGACGAAAAATATGTCTACCCACATTTGTTAAGGTTAAGAGAGCTTTCACTTTTAATCGTAAATAACTGCCTTTTGCTGAGCGTGTGTTGTCCTTTTACTTTTCCACTGATAATGACACACTACAGAAAGGCTAACACATGCATAGCGAACGCAAGCGAGACAAAGATGGGGGTTAAAAGAGAGAGGGAGCGAGTAAAATAACTTTTAGGCCCAATAGGGTTTACTCAACTTCAGAAGCCACAGAACATGTGCCCAGCACTTTTTGTTGTGGCGCTCGCATAAATTTATAAAACGATTATAGAAGATTTGCCAACTTAAGAGGGAGCATTTTTCCCCCTACACTTCCGCCTCCATATACTATATATACTTATATATTAAATCCAACTGGGGTGTGTGTTTGTATGTGTGTATTGTGTGTGTGTGTTTTGATAAGGCTTAGGCATAAATAATGTAACTGCTAAGCCTTTTGGGTATTTACGCTTGTGTTGTTAACAAACTTTTATGCCAGGAGCAGCGTCAGCTTACCTGAAACGAAAGAGAGAGAAAACGAGTTGATGAGATGAGAGGGAAAGAGCAGAAATTAGTCAGTGTGGTTATTTGGCAACAAGTTTTTAAGGAGTTGCTGTCATTGCAATTCTCTCTGGCAACTTTTACTCTGGTAAAATAATATTTGGCCACAACAAAGTGCATTTAATTAAGCAAGAATAAATGCAGTTCGCGCAAGAGGCACTAAAAAGAACAGACGTTTACAAATTTATGCGAGTTGCTGTCCAATTAAATACCCTGTAATGCAATCAGAGGCTAGACATTTACAAATTTTGTAGTAACTTTTTGTTGATGTTTTTTGAAATGCAACAACATTTTTTGAGTAGTTTTTTACAGAGTATTACGACAGAGCTGTGACAGCTGAGAAAGAGGAATGTTTCGCTTCCTGTTTACTCTAGGAGTTGCCATTGTCATTGTTGTAGTTATTGTTGCTGCCGTTGCTGTTGCTGTTGGCTCATTATTTAGCAGTCTGATTAAATTAGAATGCGCACACACACATACACACTTACACATACATATAAATATATATACAAGCACACAGCATTATTTGCATGTAAATGCAGTGCATACAAACGCCCACATTGAGCAAAAGGGGAGGCAATTGGAGTATAGACAGAGACAAAGCTAGTAAGAGTAAGTAAGACAGATAGAGAGAGGAAGATGGTGTCCTGTGGCAACGTTTGCTGTCAGTGCATGAAGACGAAGCTGTTTTAATGAGTTGGCAATTAGCATATCACAGCACACACTCTCACACTCACACACATGCGTGCAATCAACTTACGTACACACACAGGAAAACATTTGTCTATATATATTCGTGACTTGCTTGTATGCAGTTTCGTTTTATTTTATCGTTATTATTACTTATATTATTATTATAATATTTTAGTTTTGCTTGTTTTTGTCTGTTTACGGCATACGTTTAAAGTTGCATATTTAAAAGTTTTCTGACAGCAGCAAGAACAACAATAACGATGATAACAAATCACAGACACAATAAGCAAACTTTAAAAAATGTTTTGAGCGCTGAAATGTATGCTACAATAAAGTTCATGCTTGCAGTCAAGCGATTTACGGCTATTTGTGGGCATGTTTCTGTGTGTGTGTTTGTCTGCTTGTGTATGCGTGCAATTTTATTTTCAAGCATCTTAACCTCAAAAGTTTTGCACTCGTAGATGCATGTGAGTTGGGCTACAACTTTCGACGTCGTTTTATGCTAAATCTGTTATTGTTTACAGACTCACGTACACTCATATCAACGCACACTCGACATGCTTCTTAAAAAACTGTTTGACGCGCTGAGTAACCAACAGAAAGCTCACAAGTAGCAAACAACCGTTCTCTTTCGAAATACTATACTCCTTGAAAAGGATTAAAAACATCAGAAATGTAGCTAAACTATGCTTTGTCTATCTGTTCGTTTATGTATAGTAAATTTTACCTTTAAATTTGTATGTGGTGCTTTTCATGCATTTTTTGCCAAATTAAAATTCAGACTAAACCGTCAGATAAGTCATTTATTTAATGGATTATCCCTGCTGCTTGTTGGACATGTGCAAACATTGAAATTGATAGAAACTGCCAAACGGCATTTTAGATATTAATTTATCAATGACTCAATATGCGCAAACAAGAACACGCACCGCACAGCTTAAGGTAAATTCAGGTTGTAATTTAGCCAATTCAAATGCAAACCAAACACAATTCACCCTTGATTATCGCGAGTGTCAATTTGTCTAAAGGTCATGAATTTGCGTTTACCCAATTAATAGGCTTGCCAATCGGTGTGTGTGTGTGTGGTGTTAGTGGGTATGTAGGCATGTGTGGGAGTATTGAAATAACAACTGGGACATGCTCACACGTTTAACGCACATTTGTCTGCCTTCGAATGAGGGTGCAAACATTTTAATTAGTGAGCGCGCAAAGTATACGATGTTCGAAGCGACAGTTCAAAGTTTGGGACTCAAAAGCAAACAACGTTTACACGTTAACAAAACTTGAGTCTAGGGACGCAATCAACATAATAAAAGAACTTCACTTCAAGTCAACTTAAATCTTGAGTTGCCAATTAGTTTATCAACTTTAAGACGTTTTTAGTTGTCGTGTGAACGTAAAGAATGCCTTACTTTGAGCTCGAAGCAGATATAATAAGACTTGACGTCGAACGGGGTTGGAATTTAATTAAAAGTTTAAAGCATACGTAATAAATTTATGTAAATTATGACACATTTACTAATTAAAAGTTACAGGTTTCCGACGGAGTACACCAAATGATTCGAGATGTCTTAGTCTATATACTTCAACGGAAAATAGTATTTGATGAGTTCAAGTGTTGCTTTTGTTGTTGTTGTTCGTCTTGCTGTTTTTTCTCCATTTGCCTTTGGCGCCATTTGCTTTCTTTTGCTATTTATCGCATCATCAAACATTTTGATGTTGATTTATGGTAAATATATTTCTTGGCACCATCAAACAACAAGAACAAGTACAACAACAGCAACAACACCAAATACAACAACTAGCAAAAGTGTCTGCTGCAAAGCCATAAAATGAGCTAACACCAAGGGCAAACAAAAATCCCAAATAAACACAAGTGAATTGTTCCGTCCAAGTCGGATTCGAAGTCTGAGACGCAGACTTTACACTGATAAAAATAAAATAAACATATAAAACCACAGAACGTAAAGTTTTTAGAAAAACATTTTGATATGAAGGGGTCTAGATCTTAAAATAAAAGACCCAAGATCTGAAACTCGTTAAACTAAAGCACACAATTCATTAGTAGCATGAGTTCTGCTTTCAGGTCGTGCATTTTTTATCAGTGTAACTTTAAGATTCCGATAGCGTTTCAAGCAAAAGCAACTACAATAAAGAAAAATTGGAATAAAATTCTAAAAGCTGTGGTATGATTATTTTTGCTCCTTCCTTTCCTTTCCCTTTTCTTTTTGATTTTATTATTTATTTTTTAACTTTTCATTTTCTCTGTCATTCATTCCATTCCGTTTTGGGAGATACGGGAATTGTGCGAGCGATTTGCTTGCGAAATCAAAAGAAAACGCTCGAGTGGCCGTCATCATCTCAGTTTTGATCATCATCATCAGTATGCTCATCATCATTTCCAATACACGTAGTTTATATTACAAAAGTTTTCTTTAATTTATTTTCATTGCGTTCGCATTTTCTTTTGGGTATTTATTCATTTGAAATTTGATTTTTATTTGACATATTGACGGGCCAAGGGAATATGAATGGAAATTGATGTTCGTTCAGTTACGAATTGGAATTAGTTTCGATGCGAGTCCAAAAGTCAACTGTCAAATGCGAAAATTTTGCTCATTAAGCACAGAGAAATAAATATATATATGTAAAGGGAAAAGGCAAAAACTTTGCTGCTATATGAAAACTAATTAATATGTTGAGCAGGTAAATTGAGTACTTGACACGTGGTGAGAGAGAGCGAGAGAGAGAGAGAGGGGGAGGGAGGGAAAAAATGATTGCTGGGAATGGGAAAATGAGCATTGCGAACATTTTGCTTGCACATTTTTGCATTAATTATTCGAAAACTTTGTGGCGCTCATTTGCCCTTCGTGTGTGCTATGTTAATTTCTATACCCTGCACTCAAGCTACAAAAGAGCATGCCCAAAACTACAAATAAACAAAAATAAGTCAAGCAGGGACATTTTTAATGATTTATCCTGGCAAATAAATTAGTGTGAGCAATTTTCTTATCGGATTAAGCACTGCCAGAGTATTTTATAGTCTAAAATTCATACGACACTTTGGTTCCTTTTATTTGTATATTTAATATGCTCATTTATTGCATATAATTCACACCATAAGCCAGTGAACTGTGCATATTTGTGTGTATTTTAGCGTTTTATGAGATTTCATTAATTAAAATTTGTCTCTGTGCCTGCGTGTGTGTGAGTGTGTTTGCCCCATAAATTGCATATGTAATTAAATCCAAGTATAAATTTCCGGGTGACTGCAAAACAAGTGCTTAATATTTAATGAGTTGTGTTTAGAAATTATTTCGATGTCAGAAAGTGAATTGAATTTATGCATGCAACTGCTTCCAGTTTGGCCACATGATTTCTTTTATTTTTCTTCTACTTTTTTTGTTGTCTTTCCCTCATTCTCCATCTCTTTCACTTAATGTCTGTCTTCGTTTTACTGTTTGCGGTGGCTGGTTGAGCCACCAAAGCGTGCCGAAGGACATTTATCACAATCAATACACAACTGCAGCTTCATTCTTGCCTGTTCTCTAGCTCGACAGACTCGGTCTCTGTCACTGGCTACGGCAGCGTGTCTGGGCCATGGCAAACCACAGCCACAGCCAGGGCAAGAGCCAGTGCCAGACCGAGACCCAGAGTCAGTGCTCTGCACACTGGACAGAAAAGTGAGAGAAAATTGTGGATAGAACCGAACGTTTCGCATTTCTATATCTGTTTATCTCTGGTTTCCCGTGCAGTTTTCTGTGCTTACACGGATCATTGAGCAAACGCGGATGCGGAAAACGCGAGAGCTGCGCACTTTACACAATTTACCCTTCTCGGTTACCCACCCCTCTCTACACTCAACTCCCCCCCGTTCAATCTGCTTGCATGTAGTAGCTCTATCATAATGAAGTTATGCGTGTAGTAGCAGAGCTTAGAGAAAAATTGTTATTAGCAGCCACTGAAGTGCCATGTTATATATCCATGCTATGTTAAACCAAACTCTTAACTAGCCAAGTTAGTTCACTTATATAGCCTTGCATAGTTCCAGGCCAAATGCAATTAAGAATGCAAATGTCGAAAGCAGAAAGAAGCATAAAAGAACTGCCTTTGATTACGAATAGAGAGTTTCGAGAGAGACAGCAAAGCATTCAAGCAATTTGTGAAATATTTTTGAAATATTTCATAAGTTAACACACATTTTTGATGTATGCTCACAGATTTAGCCAGCTGTGTGGGAACTTTACTTGACCACTGATGTAACTTGACCCTGTTTCAAAGATAAGTTGTCTGGCTTTAATGTGCGTGTGTGTGTGTGTGTGTGCGTATGTAAAAGTTTTAGTCTTACTTGTAATTATGGTAAAGTTTGCCTGTCGCTTTCTATATAAGCCTGCTATGAGAAAATGCTTTTCGCCTGTCTGAGCTCAGTGCAGTAAAGCTGAAAATTTCATTAAAAATGACTTTGCTGTGGGAGGTACCGAAATACCAATGATTTAACCAACCAGCCGACGTACAGAAACACACACCCACACAAAAACATGACAGCGGCCCATAAACTTGCAACGTTTTGTGCCAAAGTCACAATGCGTAAATTCAATTTGATTTTCTTATTCTGTTATTTTTGGTTGCAGCTTTAAGTTGGTGACAGTTCGGAGAAAGCGATTGCAAATTGCAATGGTGAATGGTAAACGGTTGGAGGGTTAAAAGTGAGGGCGAAAACAGCATAAATAAACTCAGTTTGGGTATTGCTCATACGCCACATGACCCCCAAAGAGCAAAATTGCAATTGAGTTGTGTGTGCACCTGACAAGCGGCAGATTGAAGCAGCTCGCGAACAGTTTGTCAATTTCTCTCGCTCTCTCTCTCTCGCTTTTTCGAGTATATCCTACTTTTTGAGCAGCTTTAATCAACTCGGGTAATGGTAATTGTAAATGTAATTGAATATTGATCGATTGCTATGACGTTGACACTGAAGCCATGACTGATGATCATCATGCCACGTTGATGGTAGCAAATTCCATTGCAATCCGCTAGCCAAGCACTTAAACCAAACACACACGCACACATGCTTTAATTTTATCGTGAATGTTGTTAAATTTACATATGAAAATTTACCTTTTTTCTTGTGTTATTTTTTATGGAAACTTTCAGCAAGTGCTGGCAAATATTTCGTCTTACTACGTTTTCCCAGAGATACAGCACACCCACACTTCTATTTCCCTTATGCTAACACCATCTCTGTCTTTCAACACTCTGCTATAATTGCAATGGGTCTGCGTGATGTGCAAACTACAATCGATTGCAGGCAAAGCCAGCTAAAACTGTGCCATACACTGGACACGGGAGTAGAGAGAACAATAGAGAGAAAAAGAGATACAGGCAAAAACGACACAGAAGTTGGCGAGCAACAAAGACAAATGTTAGGTAATCGTACACGCTCTATAAAGTTAAACCTCGCAATAGGTCGCGCATAAAAGTATGCTACGAAATGTTATCAGATGCAACAAGAACAGCAGCTACTAGTGTGGCAAACATGATGAAAATGTGTATGAAAATGAATGGGAAAATGTGTTTCAGCCGAGCTCTAGCACACACATACATCGTGCTTAATGTTTGCCAACAAAAGGCAATGCCAAAAGTGGCACAACAACAAAAACTTCTGTAGTTGCTGCAACTGCCTCGAGTTGTTTGCATTTGGTTGGCAGTTGCACTCAATGTAATGTCAGTCGTCACATTAACACTAGTAATCCCCCCGCTCTTTAGGTCTACTTCCCTCTCATACACCACGTTACTCTGCCGTTTGCTTGTGCAAACTGTCAATTCAATTTTTATATGTCTTATCATTTTATGTCAAGAAGCATTTGGAAAATTTCAACTAATTGACATGGAAATGGCTACACACACACACATGTACACTTTTGTAAAACAAATGCAATACAAGCTTACTGGCATATGTTCAAAAGTACGGCGTACATTTCCTGCTGCATTCATCTTTCACTAATGCGTGCTCTCAACAGGCTCTACACACATACTTACACACAGCATCACACAGACAGACATTTGCAACTGTCGTGGCAGACGTTGCAATATATGCAAATAAAAATAAGCATTTCTTCTTGCTATTTGTCAAACTCTTAACGGGCACTGAAGTTGCTGCTGAGTTTCGCATGTATCCCAATACTTGCTACTCTCAGTCGACAACGGGGAATTCCAACAGCACAGCAGGACATGTAGAGGCCATGTGGAACACAACTTTTACAGGGTATATTTGAAAAACATTTGTAACACAAAAGAGTACAAAGAGCGTCTCTTGTGGGTCTAAAAGTTTCTTAGATTACAGGGTAATTTCTAGTTAAGTATGCCACAAATGCAGGCTAAGCTAAGTTTTTCTGTTCTCCACTCGCGCTGACTGTTATTTGTGTGCGTGTTGGATGTTTACATTTGATTTGCTCGATTCCCGTGTGAGTGTGTGTGTGTTGTTGTTGACTCTTCTGTCGTCTGTCTACCGTCTTCTGTCGTCTAGTGTGTGTACCGTGTCTTCTATTTTACCATATATGTGTAAGTATACACACATACCTCCTGTCTCAAACTGTCTGCTGCTTATTTGCCTGCGATTCATGTTTGTTTATTGAAATAGCACGAAAAGCTGGTTATCATATTGTATTGCCAAGTTTGAAAGCTTAGCATAACAACAACAACAACAGTCTCTTCGTCTCCCTTCCTCTCTGTCTATCCAACTCTATGCCTCTTGTGTGTAATTTTAATTTAACCTCAATTGCAATTTACAATTAGTTGTCAAAGCAAATTCTTTTGCCAATTAAATGTCAACAAAATGCTTTACCCAAAAATGCTCTGTGTTTGGTCTTTAGAAATTTACACTAATTTGCAGAAACTTGAGCGCATTTCTATGCCACTTACAAGGCAGGAGAAGGGAAGTATAAATTCTCATTAATTTCTGCCGACTTTGCAGTGCACATTGTACACATACGTGTATTTAGCATTTATTTAAATGTACCTACTTTCTGTTTCTGCTAAGCGATAAAGCCAACGTTGCATGTAGGACACAGAAAAAAGAATTCCATGAAAGACCCACTACAGTGAACTTTTGCTAACACGAACTGTTAGTTTCAGGTAATTAAATGCAAATAAAAGATAAATAACAGGTAAGTTATTCTAAAGTGGCCTGTTTTAAAAAGCCAAGCTGTTTTCAAATTGTTCTTAATGAGAATTGTACTGAATCATTCAGTCAGGCCATAATAAATTACAGTCTAAAATACACAGTAGTCTACAGAGTATAGTTATATCTTTGGCACTCTTATTTATTTATGCATTTATGAGAGTACAGGGTATAATAAACTACAATTAAGCCATGTAGTTACTTATATGCCAACTAAGCACATTTTACGAGAATTTTTCTCACACACAAAACTGAAACAAACTAAGGGCAATTGTTTAAAGATTAAATCAAAATTAATGTGTCGCTTGTGTTACCAGAAATGTACGCAACATTAAATTTTCAACACAAAGTAAGAGAGAAAGAAAAACCGAGGAGAGAGAGAGAGAAAGGGTAAAGAAAAATCTAAGCACGCACATGAAAAACACCCAGAATATGTGAAATTTTTGCTCTTTCACTTGCAACTAAAGCGATTTAGATTTTCTTCTTTATTTCTCGTTTTTTTTTTTTTTAACCGTTCCTAACAAGAACAAAAGCAAAGAAATAGAAACAAGGCAATTTTGCAGTGCAACGCACAGAGGCACACTGCCTTCACTCCACTTCTCCTCTCATTTGGCCAATAGAATTGCAGCAGCATTCCTTTCTAGCCATGCGCTAGAGTTGACCCAAATTTGTGGTATGCTACTTGGCATCGCAATGACTGAAAAATTCATAAAGCAACATAAGCCTGAGCCTGGCAAAACCTGAGAGAAAACTGTTGAAGGCTTCTTTGCATTGTTAAACCCCATGGCGAAAGCTAATGAGTTTAAGTTCTCGACTCGCTGCCACACACACAATTGACAGTTGCCACTCTTCTGAAGTAAAAGCCCCCGTTGGGGCCTCTACTGCTACAGACAAGTGTCACAGCGTTCATGCACGTTCACACCTTGCAGCTAGCCTGGCTGACAGAAGGGCAGGTGAAAGGTGGGCGACACAATTGCGCCTAAGGGAGCAGCATCTTTAAATGTTTTGCACTGTTGGTAAGTGTTGTACTGGCAAGTTGTAGTTGCAGCTCCTAAGATGCAGCAGCAGGTGGTTTGCATAGCCAACAATACTCTTCAGTTGCCCAAACCCACTCAGAATAAAGCAAATTATTTTAAAAATGACTCAATGTAAATAATATAAATTAAAATAAATTTATTCTGCTGTTACCAATACACAATTCTTAAAAGTCCACAACTGAAGGCTATTCTTTGAGGTTTGCAGTAAATTTTCACAGCAATTTTCTGCCAATAATTAAGCATACTTTAAGGCCATGTCCTGTACGTCCTGTCGCCTCGCTTAATGAAATTACATTACACAAAATGGCGCCTGGCGACATTCTGTGGGAAAACAAAGAAAACTGCAAAATGACGCAAAAATACACAGACAGCACTACGACTTGAACTGTCAGTCTGTCTCTGTCTGTATTCCTGTTCGCCCGCAGCATGTCTGCCTTAATAGACTGAGAGAAAGCGAGCGAGTGAGTGGGTGGGAGAGAGAGGAAGAGAAAGTAAGCAGAAGCGAGAAACGCCGCTGTTTCACGACACATTCAAATTGAATTAAAATTCCATTTGCTGTTGTCGTTTTGTTTAACAATTTTATTTACCAGTTGTCTGTTGCCATTCGCCATTCGCCAACTTCGATTATTTTACCAACTTACTTTGCATTCGAATTCCACTGACTGATTGCGGACTCTCCAGTCGTCTCTCCGTTTGCAATTCAATGTTGCAAAATAATTACAAAACTGCGAGACAGACAATAAAATGGGAGCAGTACAAAGTAGTAAACAGTAAACATTTTCTTAATTAAAGCCGACTGTGCAAAACTTTACAAAATACTAAAGGCAACTTACAACTGTGAAAATTTCACAAAATTTTCTTCTTGCCCAAAAAGTTTTTTAGTTTACAATGTTTATGTTCCCTCTGTTTCGGTGTATTTATTTAAAACTTCAAACTTGGTCAAGGCAAAATGCTAATGGCATTTTTGGCATAAAGTTTGTCGAACAGCTGCGTAAAATAGGCGCGTAATTCCAAAGGAAACTCATTAAAACAGTAAAGCTTGTCAATAAAAAGACGGCACAGCTAAAAGGGGTCACTCCAAAGGTATTCAATATAGATACTCTATAAATGTAATGAAATCATGCATTTATAATGGGCAGCAAAAAAGAAGACTTAAATCTAGTTGCATAGCCCTTATTATAATTCGGTTAGAGCAACTCTACAAAAGAAAACATTAACGACAAGTAATTTTCTTCCTTTTTTTGGGCAGGCCACGCGAGAAGTTGATAATTAAAACGCACAAAATGCCAACGCTTTCTTAAGAAGACAAACAGCGCGTGCGATGCCCGTGGGGCGCGTAAACGAGCAACGAAACGTGTCAAAACAGACAGCAACAAACCCAATACTTGCCGGCAAAAAAAAAAAAAAAAAACCCCACAAGTTCATGTCCGAACCTAAACCTTCAAAAAAGGAAGTATTATAATCACGCTTGGCTGTGGGAATACCCGTTAAACAATTTGGGTACCTTGTACAAAAACTATTGCATACTTTTCTGCTTAGAAACTTAAACAACTACAAGAATGGCTTAAGAAAGTAAGTATTGCTTGCTGATAAATAAAAATATATACACATACTGTACACATATATACACATATTATTGTAACAAAAACTGCAACAAACACAATATACCTTCAACCTAAGCTCGACTAACGGGTATAAAAAGTAACAACAGCATTACTTTGTTACTTGACAAATTGATGCTGATGAATTCTTAAGTTTCATTTTGAGCTTTAGCTACTGCTTCTTTTTCTCTTCTTCGTCTGCCTAATTAAGCGAAAAAATGATGCATAAAATTTTGGGGTCCATTCAAGCAAATTAAAAGCGGTTTTCTTTTTTTTTTAGTGCTTACCCTTTGAGTGCTTTAGATGGGTGTATGTATAATATTAAAAGATATTCGCTCTCTATGTATCCTTTATAAATATTCAATGCATTTTGGTTTGCCTGCAGATAGACACCACTCCCTAAGACGCGTACGCTTCATTTATTTATGGTTTTTAAAAAGTATTTAAATTGAGAAACTTTAAAGCTAAGCTCCATTAAATCGAGTGTTCTGTGCTGGAAACACACCGTCTTTAAATAATTAATATTTATTACAATGTGATTTATGCACAATCAGCGCATTTGAATAGCTCACAGAAGAAAATATTTGAAAATGTCTAATCAAAGTTAACTGCATATAATCCGCTTAAATGTTAAGATGATTTGGATGATAGCTTTAGTTGAGCGCCTTAAATGCGTTCAACTAAAATCTCATCAAAATGCCTTTCAATTAAACTAAATCGCTCAGTTTGCGCTGTGTTGCGTGTGTAGCGCTAAATAATGAAAGTAATGAAAGTCTGTATCACACTCCACAATCCAACATCCACTCTCTCCTCTCTACCACTCCCATTTTCTCTTGCTCTCCCTTACAGTTTTCCACCCTCTGAGCCGCATTCTCAATGAATGAGCTTGCGCTTGGTTTAACCATTTAGATAAAGTTTTATGGCACACCAACGGCAACAGTTTCAAGGGTGTGTGTGGGTGGGTGTGTGTGAATAGGATGTAGGTTTAGATGTGTGGGTGTGTATATATATGCTACTTAAATGTCACATCAACGCTATTATCCTTTGCCGGCTTCGATTGACAAAGTTTTGCAACAAAAAAGAAAAGCTTAGCATGTGCGCAGCATATTGAAAACTCACCGTTGAAAAGCATCGCATTTTCACCTGATGGCTAATCGATAATAATAACTTTAGAGCCCACATACATTTCCATTATAAGAAAATATCCAGCCCCAAAACCTAACCAACTGAGCCATCCACTTATACCCCCCAAGGCGATCGTCGAAGCTAAAAACTTTTTGCTTTCAAAATAATAAACGAACACTTTTTTGAAGGCAATGTTGACGACATGCCCAACAGTTTTTTTTTTTGGGGCCAGGCCAGGACAGCTGAGCTGGCCTTAAGTAGACGCAACTTTCAACTAAAGACGACACTTAACGTTTAAATGGTGGTGAGCCTCTCACCACGAGTACTTATTGTACTTACTGTCTGCGCTAATGTCTAGCCACTTAGCTGTGCTCCATCGGACTTTGAGCAAACTTTTGTGGGCCATTTATTAAAGTTTAATGTGTTTGCAAAAAGTAAAGGTAAATATAATAAATGCCATACAATTTAAATGTCAATTCAATGAAGGTAAATTCCATAAAATACCTAACACCTGGGAGTTGGCAGCAGAAAACTTCAAGAAATCTTCTCACACTTTATTGGCATGAAAAAAAATTATATTAATGCAGTTTGAATGTTGAAGAAAATCCATTTTCTCAAATAGCTGCATCAAATTGAATTCGGTAAGTGGACAAATGATGTGACAATAGACGAATGAATTTGAAATTGAATCTGATATTGCAACGTTTGCCACAACACACAAGGATGCACTTTACAGGTTGTTAAACGATTTCTTAGCTATCATAAATATTTTGTCTAAAAGTTAGACAGCTCTATAAGCACACACACACACAGAAAAACTCACACACACACATACACAGAGTTTGTTACATTGAAAAGTTTGTGCTTTTTTCGGTTGGGTGGATTTACGCATTTGTTGATAACAAACTTTTAAGCTTCACAAATAACTGTGCAAAACACACACCCACACCCACAGCCACACACAAATGTGTATGAAACTAACTGTAGTGTGGGCGTCAGTGGAAAAGTGTTGCATAGTTTTTGGCTTAAATAAATTTCGACGCTTAATACTAAAAATAACTTTTGCAACATGACTGAAAACGATGTCAAAAGTTTTGCGCGCGGCTGACCAACTAATCAAAAAGTTGTTAATTGCGTGTTGCCAACAGGAATAACCAGGTCCAAATACACAACAACACACGCACCGTAGTAGACTTTAAGTAATTCGCATATGTGTGTGTGACTGTGTGTGTGTGTGTGTGTGGCACTTGGCAACGCGTTTTTTATGCAAATGAGCAAACGCAACTCGCGACTGTAATTTAAATAGTTTCATGCTCATAAAATGTAAGCCAAGTGCAGTTTATAACGCGTCAGCTGTTGTTTATGACTTTCCCACACACATACATACTCCCTACCCCCTCTTTCCCCCTCTCTCTCACTCTCACTCTGCTTCCCTTTCTCTCTGTCCCTATTGCTTCCGTTCGCTGCCACACACTCTGTTCTATTTTGAGCACCCACTCAAATTGTAATTTATGTCCAAGCGACACCTGAAATTGACTCCACGTTCTGTCGACTCTTATCTCAACTGTGCTCTGACAACGGCCTGAAACCAGCTGCCAAACAAATGGCACTTGTCTGCATTCAATTCCCACCTATGGCATAAAATTTACAGCCAACAATTTGTAGGGATTGCATTGTTTATACTAGGCAGTGTACCTAGATTTGGCTTGCCTTGAGCTGCCAAGAAAAAATTAGGTTGCAAATTTGACTCTTTTAAGGACTCTTTTGGGAGCAAAAGGATTTTTCTCATATACTCAACAATTTGAAAACTAAGTCATAATCTTAAGCATAACAAAAAGCGTTTCAATCATTTTCCATCAGTGACAAACGCAGCCACAGCAGTAACAATAAGATGTATTGTTATATTCCACAAATATGCTGCATCCCATCTCAACAAAAGAATATTGCATTTACTTTCCATTTTTATATAACAAAAATAAAGAAAAAAAAAAAATGTTTCGCATTTATTTACTCTGAAATTTGAAGCAGCGTATCCGTATCTCTTGTGTCGCTTCATTCGACATGCAATATTCCAATATACAATATATCCGGGAGTTATTTCACTTGGTATTTTGTCTGGCAACGTTGAAAAGTCGTTCGTCAAACTGTCAAGGAAATGCGATTGCAATCGACTCGCACAAAAGTCGAAAAGGCGAAGAAATGCCTGCCGAAATGTGGTGTTGCCTCTTGTATTGGAATGACAAAATATTTGACATTTAGCAGAATCACGTAAACACCGTTCGCCTTACACATACATATACCTAAATATGTGTATATAGTGTATATATAGTTTCAGCTGTTCAGTCAACGAGATGTCGTCGCCTTTGCGATAAATAAACGAGCTAAAAATCACCACAAAATGGTTTTGAACGCTCAACTTGAAGCTTTGCACGTGTGCGAAACAAAATGTCGCACAAAATGGCGTCGTTGCTTGCACATTTCCTGTCAGCGGTGTTGCCGCCATTTTGTGTGACTTTCGCTTGTGGCCGGAAGCCGACGTAACAGCGTATAGATTTAGCTCCAACTTTTAGCTTTTAACTGACATCAATCACGTCATTTTCGAAGTAATCAGCTTTGTCCCAAAAAATAATAAAAACTGTAACTGAACCAGTTGCCTCTAATTATCGATAGTTGCGCCAAAAGCTTTGCTTTGATCGATCACACGTAGAGCCAATTATTAATAGCCAAACAATGCACAAAATCTACACTGCATATGTGGTCAATGCATGCGTGTGTGTGTGTGTGTGTAATTATTGATTGGACTACCAAAGTTTTCGCGGTTGTGTTGACTTCGGCGTACTACAAATTAACACGGCCAAAAGGCCTCATTAATGTTCTACCGTCAACCACAAATGCCAAAAATTATAACATGAAATGTCGATTCTTATTTAATGGGCAACAACCGACAACCAACAGCCATCAACCAACAGCCAACAACCAACAATCGACAACCGACAACAACCAATACAGCGACAATCGACAGTTATTGCCGCAGTGCAATTGATGTTAACTGGTTTTTTATATGCGGCTTATACAGAGAGGCTCATAATTATATTTACTTAATGCTGAATACTTTTGTGTGCTTCAAGTGGGCTTAAAAGGCATTAATTGCGGCTCAGACGATAATATATGCCACGCCGATCATATTGAGATTCATTTTAACAACCTCTACTAGAGCAAGTTGAAAGTAAAAAGGTTTTTTTTACGTTCAAACATATTGCCTACATAACGAACACCACTTTTTTTCATGTAATATGTGTCATACTCAGAGCAGACGTGTTTTTGCTTGATTTATGCACAATCAACAGGCACATGGTCCTCAATGGTCACTTAAATCCTGGCCATATTACGGTTTCATCTTGTTAGATGAGCTTCAGTTGCTCAAACTGTAATAGCTTTAGCATGAAACTTATTATATCACTTTTTCCGACCCAACTTTAGCCTTTATCTTTAATGCGTGTCGTCTTACGGAAAAAAGAAAACAGAAATTTGTACGGAAATCGGTTGCATTTTGCTCGGCTCCAATGGCTTTCAATGTTGGCCAGCATTTCATTAAAATTATGACAAGGGAGCGGGTGTGCGAACGTGTGTATGCTGTAGCCAGACGAGCTATATGAGCTGCTATTTATTTGTACAGCACACGCACACAAACACAGACACACTCACACACACACCCAAACCCCTACCCATTTGCGTAAGTCAAATAAATGAGCAACGCTCCTTTATCTTTTTGACCATCGAATGGACAGCGCTACATATTATATGTGCCATAAAAATGGTGTCAGAAACGCATATTAAATATGGTACTATATTCGTTCGCTCTCCTTCATGACTAATAACGTTTGTGTGTGATTGTATGTGATTGTGTTTGCGTACTATACGTTCTGTGTGTGTGTGTTTTTGCCAGCTGCTTGTAAGTTGCTTAATTACATTGGCCATTGGTCATGTTCTATAGCTTGTAGAACGATGTTGTAATGCATTACTCGTGGTCAAGCAAAAGCTGCCCGCAACAGAGACAAAGTGTGAGAAGCGGAATGGCGGTGGTAGAAAAAATAATGCGATGAAAGCTGAGGAAGATGGAAAGGGAAGAAGGAAGGATGTTAGGTTAGAGCAACCAATAAAAGCATCTGAAAACTTTTTGCTTTAATTCAATTTTAGTTGTGATAGTTTTGGATACACAACTTCCCTCACTAATGCACTTTGCTTGTAGTGCGTGAGGTTTATCATATACTCTAACAATGAGAGATTAAGCGACTGCGATTTAACTTTAATATAACGTTCAACATTATGTGAACAAAGTATATTAATAATAAAAGTTAGTTTGATATGAAAATATTTACGAAAGAGTATTAAATATTCGCTCGTTTTGGATAGAAAGTCGTGCCACCATTCTATGTTGCTTATTGGCCAAACTAGTGCTGACAATTGACAGCCACATTGTGTTTTGTGTGTGCCACACAATATTTATGAGTGTAAAGGAAACGATGTGGCAGATTCTTGACTTGGCCCTCAAAAGTAGGCAACGAAAATGTCATTAAAACTAAAGTGTGTATAAGCCAACAAACAAATTGTGCTTTACTTTCGCTGACAATGGTGAGTCGTCTAAAACTTTGGCTTGCTATTTTGTTTGCTGTCAGTGCACCTTATAAATTTCAAATGCAATGACATGGTCCGTATGCTAAAAGAGTTTTATGCAAAAGAGTTTTGGCAACCAGTTTTTAAAGCTTATAAAAATGACAAAACCAGCAGTACACACACACACACACACACCCATGTATTCAGCTATACATTTACACTTTCAAAAAAAAAAATGACAACAATGGCCTAAAGGGCTGCATAGTCATGAAAACTTTTGTAATAAAATGCCAGCACACACACAACACTGGACTAGGGGACTTTTCCCAACTGCAACACATACAGTTTTTTTTTGTTTTTTGACTTTTTGTGGCATGAAAGTAAAGAAATTATGCAAGTTGCTTGTTTTGCCTTTACCCAGTATACAAACTATTTTATACAAGGCTTGCTAGGTGCATACAAGCTGTTTAAAATAGATTTATATTTCTTAAAATCAATAGATAAATTTAGGTAATGAAAACAGGGTATGTGGCTGGTGCAACTAGCTCAGAGTCGTCCTTTATTACAGGCTTGTTGTTAGCAAAATTGTTATTTTATTTTATTTTATTTTCAGTGTGTTGGTGCTTTTAGAATGTATTCTATGCAAACAGTTTGACAATTTGTGGAAAACTAAACCGGTTCCTTTTTTTCTCCGCACTTTGACAGAAGGTCAACTATTTTTAAGGCTTTGAACGTGTCATTTGCAAAATAATTGCTTTGTCTTACGCTTTGTGTGTGTCGTAACTTGATAACCCAAGAGTTTTAAAATGCAAATTAGACAGAAAAATAAACAAGGAAAGCTGAGTCAGTCAACAACGTCAATTTGAATGTCTTTGACTAATGGTACAATAAGACTATTAAAATTTTACAAGTCCGTGATGAGTTTTTACCGGCTGATAAAAGTAATCAGGAATATGCGCATACATGACTGTAATTTTATCCGCAACTCATTGAACTCAATTTCGCATATAATTTAAAGCCATATATTCATGTATTATCCTTTTACATACGAACAAACGTAATCCGGAGACGCACAGCACAATGCGATTCGATGTGCAACCGCAAGCACGTTTACGTTCACAAGAAACGCATTCGATGGCCATCGAGGCGGTCATAACAAAAGGACACTGAAACCGGACAGCAGTCATTACGATCATCGTCGTCATCGTCATAGTCGTCAGTGTCAGCAACGATTGATTGGGCATGGGACTGGCAATGATGATGACGATGACGATAGAGCAGCGTGAGGGTTCCAAGTAAGATATATGAATGAAGATTGGTGCGCAGTGCTAAATGAAAATCACTTAAATGCTGTTATTGTTGGCGCTCCTTTTGTCCGACTGTCCAATTGTCCAAACTGAAAGAAGTTCCAGTAAAAGTAAATGAGAAGCGCTTTAGTTGCTGCTGTTGTTGTGCCTTGGCAGTGATTGAAATCCTTCGTAAAGCAAACGCAAACACAAACGCTCCCCACATTAAGTTGGGGCAACCGCCCTGATGACAATGCGAAAAATCATCAAAATGTTGTGTGTATATTTTTAATTAAAAAAAAACGAAAACGAAAAAATGAAAAAAAGGACGACGAAGGCAGAGAGGAGTGAAAAACCCGTCAACATAAATATTTGTTTCATTTATTCAACTTAATAGGCAAGCGTCGAGCGTTTTGAGCGTTTTCCGGCACCAAAAGTTAAACAAACCGGAAAATACTCTGAAGGTCATACCATCCCCCATCCTTTTAAAGGGGTTCCTTCTTTGTGTTTAATTAAAAACTTTAACTTTATGTATTTTTAGAATGTAAAAACGCTATGAAATCATGCAAATGATGCTATTAAAAACAACAAGCCATGGTTTAAGCCAGGTTTCTGTTATTTTTGACTTTATCAAACTGATAATTTAAGCTTCGTTGAGTTGTGGTTACTGCAATCCTTGCAGAGATATTTACTAAATATTTGGCACTGTTCCGAGTTTAGCACTAAATTGTTGTTATGGCTTCTGCAATTGTTGGATTTTCATATTGAAAATGGTTTCCATAGCAGAACAATTTGAAAAATAAATGAAACATTGCCATGACTTTGGCACTGTGTGAGTCGCTGAAGTGCAAACACGAACACAAAATACAAATGGGAATTGCAAAAGTTTATTATAATTTATTACCAGAAATCTGGCGAAATGAAATACCCAAATCATGAAGAAGGAAAATCAGCAGTGGATTGTTTTAAAACCCAAATGCGTTTCATTCTGCCGTAAATTTCTTTTTAATTGACGCAATCAATGTCAAAATCTATCAGAAATTCACCAAGGACAAGTTAAGAAAAGACATTACATAGCTTGACTAATCAAATACCCTAGAAAATACCAAAACCTATACAGGCCATGTATATTGTCTACAGGGTAGCTGCTGCTCAATCTGACATTCTCTCAACACTTTGGCTTTTGCCAATGCAAATTAAATAACTTTGGTTTTTCTTCCATTGAATTTGTGTGAGAATTTTGCAATGCAATTTGATTGAAAATCAATTTAGCGTATAATCTGATTATAAATTCTATTAAGTGTTGCTTTCGACGTATGCCAGCTGTAGTGTTTTAGTTTTTTGTCAATGGCAAATGGACCAAGCATAATGTGTTTAGCTTCACAACTTTACTTTCAGTTGTGCAGCTGCAAACTTACTTGGAGAATAAAATGAAGAGAGAGTGAGAGAGAGACGGAGTGAAAGAGATGGAGCGCAACTTGGTGGCTTCTATTTTTTACCTCGGCCCCATGACACTAGTCATTTGTCATGCAATTAATTATGCTCAAGTGTTAATTATTTTCCCATTTTGCTTTCACCCTAATTACATCTTCCGCTTGAGCATAGTCAGAGTATTGCAAGCACTTCCTTCCATTGCGGCAATGTTTGCCGCGTTGGCTCCCATGATAATTTCGTCTGCCAAGCACATTTCCGTTTCCGGTTGCTTCTTTTACGGATTTTGCCAAATGCAAAACGAAACGAAACGTTAAGCTAAAGCAAAGCCTGAATGAGTGGAATGAATGCGATGAATGCTAATTTGCAACAGCGTACAGATTGCGGCAACTTTTTGCGGTTGTCCATAATCCAAACAAAACTTGGATTGTGCAACACACACACACAAACACCCAGCTACTATACCCAACCATAATGTTGCTACCCTGTACACAAGTTTTGATTATTTGCTGCCAACTGCTGACTACTGACTGCCGTTTCTTCCTCTCCCCAATTCCCAATGGATTTGCGAAATCCCACCCAGCAAAATTTCTGTTTTATCCACTGGTTGTTGTGGGCATTCCAGCTGCATCTCAGTTTTGTTCTCGGTCTTGGTCTTGTATTTTGGCCTGGTCGACAGGCACTTGACACTTGACAGCGGCCTGAATGATGAAAACTTTTCAACGATGATGACGACCACGATGCGAACAAGTTTTGCAGTTAGTAATTAAAAATTTACGTCATTTACCTGCAAGTAGAAGAGAAGAAATAAAAGTTTTTTAATACAAAACTTGCTCACCGCACACACCCACAACAAAACTAAAAAAAATAAAAATAAAATACTGCAGCCAAAAAGACTGTATCAAAAACTGTTTGTAACTAACTTAAGCCAATACCACAACAACAGCAGCAAAATTTAATAACACCCCAACTAAGGTACAACAAAAGCTATCAAGAAGTAAACTAGTACGAAAAGTTACAGACACCTGGATCGGCTGCTAAAAGCCCGGTACTTGTGCTGAACTAAAGCAGAGATACACAGTTTAAAAAATCTCAAGAGTTTCTCACCCGTCGGTATGCAAACTTGGCTTAACCACTCCCCCTGTTCTCCACAGGTTCAAAGTATGCCAAGTGCAATCACAATTTGTTCGTCAATTGCGCGTTTTATTCGAGTTTTGCTTTAAAGAATCTCACTTTCGCTCTCTCCCCTTTTATCCTTTACTTCCCACATCTCTATTAAGTTGGTCGACTGAGTACGATTGCGACTACGTGGGCGTATAATTTCTCATTAATTTGCGCAACGTCTGCGCGCACACACTGTAAGTGCCGCAAATGTCGCCTTAATATATGCTAAACATAATTTTATTGCACTATAGGGCACAACACGAGCTCTAAATGTGGCTCAGGCAGCAGCCATTTCATTAAAACACAATTAAAATGTTTAAATACTTTGCTGCGCAGGTGTAGCAACAGGAAGCCAGCGATTCAGCGATTATTTATGGCTAAAGTTTGACAGTAACTTTGGCGAACGAACCAACGAACCAACTCTCTTTGCGAAATCTAATCAGTTAAAAGGACTTTAAGCAAATAATCCACAATAAAGGAAAAGCCAAATAATACGCCAGTTAATGTAATCCATCTTGCGTGACGGAAAATGTACAAGTGTGTAGTAAAATTGTCTGTAAATGTAGTGGTAAGGGCAAAGATTGATATCGAAAACACAGTCAATGGGTAAATAAAATGCACATAAATCAAAAACACCTGAGTT
The DNA here is from genome assembly GCA_018152125.1 of Drosophila dunni. NCBI lineage: Eukaryota > Metazoa > Arthropoda > Insecta > Diptera > Drosophilidae > Drosophila > Drosophila dunni. The sequence continues at coordinate 6,482,189 of JAECXC010000339.1, read as the reverse complement.
GCACACAAAATTACAAAGTTCAAACCAAAATTTAATTTAATTTAGGCCAAAAATATATAAATAAAAAAATCAATTCTGCCAAACTAATTTAAAGAAGTTAAAAAAGGTTAAAAAATAGCTGTGTACTGTGAAAAAATCAACATAAGCTCCGTGCCAACTGTCAAAGAAATCAAACTTGTATTCATTAACTGACTAATTAGTCTGTTTGCCCTTCTATTCTCTATTCCAAAACATTACATTGCACTGAATTTGCGCAGCACTTTAATGCGGTTTTAGCCTTTTTTTTTTAGCAGTTGCAGCTTTAGCGATGCGTTAATTTCCAAATCAATTGGACAAAATGCCAACAGGTGAGGCATGAACTACCACAGTGTTTTCGATACGTATGTGAGCGTGTGAGTGTGCAAAGTTTATTTGAAGTACATTAGTCACGCTTCTACTCTCAAAATACATACGTAAACACCTACACATCACCCACAAATACTGTCCCTACTACACTGTCCAGCTGGGCGTTCAGTTTGCAATTTGGCCCCAAAATGAAACTATGAAATTCCTTACATTCTCTGTCGTTAGCTCCACTTGAACCACACACTCGAGCCAGGCGATTCTGTGATTTATCAACTTCTTAATGAACAAAAGAATTATCGATTGGCATGGCATGAAAAATGGCATCGGACCCAAACGATTGGTACAGGGTTGTCTGCCGTATTGTACTATGCCGTGTACCTGCCGAACACTGCGGCGTATGAGCAATGTCTGCGGCAAGCACTTAATTTGATATATGCAAATCCATTAAAATTACCCAACCTTGCCACTTTTCGCTCGGTTTATGTGCCCCTTATAAGCCTTAACATTTTATGCATTGACGAATATTATATCCTTTTAATTTAGTAACATTAAACTTAGTCTGTTTGTTTTTGTATTTTACACACCATATGTCATGCGAAAAAGTTAAAGCAACCCGCGGCAAGCACTTGAAAAAGTTTTAAAAACCTCCATTAATGGCTTTTTTTATTTTTGAGTCTCAGTCTGCCATATTTCCTGCCCCAACTTGAGAGTTTTGTTGGGTTTTTTTCTCGGCGTTTCATTTCATAAACCTTTTACCACAACGACATGTTCATAATTAAATGTTAAAAAATTCACTCGACATGCGATGAGATGGAAGCGTCAAGTACAGTGCAAAACATGACAAACTTTATCAAAAATAAAAAAAAGAAAAAGAACGCAGTCATTTCTCATGTTTCTGTGGTCAGCATGCAACTTGCAACTGACACAAGTAAATGGCAAAAGTAGACTTGCTTGCAAACCACAAAACTGAACAAAACTGAAGCTCACATTAAATCTTGTGTGTTGCAAGTCGTGATTGCTAAGCCAAGTTACATAGAAAAAAAATACAAATAAAATAATACATATATCTTGTGAATTGCAACCAGCTACTTCTCAACATTTCTTTTCGCTGTCGCACACATCTATCACATTTATGTGCATTTTTGTGGCACTCGAGTTGGCAATTGACCCCCTTTTTTGGTGAGGTTAACCAACAGACTTTGCTTTCGACTTGGTTTCGGTTTCGGTTCTGGCTCAACAGCTTTACACTTTCATTATGTTTTATTGTTTGCTTAAGCGTAGCACAAAATGGCTGCATGAAAGCCACTTACACTTATAGCATTTTGCTAAAAAACACGCCAGTTGTAATAGGAACAACTAGCGTGTGTTTGCTTAAAGCGAAAGCTAGCTAGGAGATACCCTAAGCGCGTGTGAACGCATGAAAGTATGCTATACTTTTTAACTTTGATTGAACCATACAAAGGAAAGTCAGCCATTGGGAAAAGTGTCTAAATAATCTTTTCCTTAACATCAAATTATTGTTTTTATTAAGTTTAAAGATGGAATTTGCTGATAAACCACACTCATAGTCGTATAGACAGCATCCTACTCTAGTTACAGGATATTACATGAGAAACAAACACACGCGCATAGTTATATAATAAGTGTGGATATCTGCGGGCGGGTGTGCGTGTGTGTTTGAGTGTGAGTGCCTGTGTGTTTGGAAAGCAAAGCTGCTTCTTCTGCTAAAACTGTCACTCGCTGCTGCAAATGCTGGTCATTTGAAAAGGCTTAGCATAATGCGTAGAGCCATTGAATGTCCTTCAAGCTCAACATGTGCCACAGTCGACCAAGCGGACAGACACACACTTCACAACACTTTTCCGCTCCTTTAATACCCATTTCTCCCATCATTTTCACTTTGCCTGCCATTTTTATTGATTCCTTTCCCTTTCCCCCCTTTTTTTTTTGCTAAAATCAAAAGCATTTGGAACAAATGAAAGTGACATTTAGCAAAACCAAATAAAAGGCACCCACAGAATGTTGCCTTTAACGAGTGAATTTTGTTGTGGACTTTCGCTAAACGCTAGTTCTATCTAGATAGCAATTCCCAAAGTATCTTAAATTATGAATGAAGTAAAAACTAGCTGCTAATATTTTATTCCTGCTATAATTTTGCTACTTGGAACGTGGACATATAAATCATTGAAATTCTTATTTATATATGTATGTAAGGAATATCGTTTTGCTCCTTTTCTGACGGCATTAAAATGCATTTAAATTGATTTATATCGCTGGTAACACAAAAACTGAAAATTATGTGCATTTCTGGGCAGTAGTTTGAACGCACGCCACAATCCAATTTATTTCCGCTAGAAAATTAAGCGCAAGGTTGATTTGGCGACATTTAGAATGCTTTAAAAACTATTCACGGTAAACTGAAAGCATTGCTTTAGTTTTAATTTGCCAGAGTTGCCAACTTATCAATAGCAAGAAAGTACGTAGTTAAGTTGTGTACTTTGCATTAAGGTTGCCTTGACAACGGCATTCAGTGAAAAGGAAGCTTTGCTAGTGGCAAATAGTAACGACTTTACAACACCTACACACAAGTAAATTGAAAGGATTTTTGTAAGGTTGGCAACATTTTCTTGAGGATCCCAACCACTACGTAAACACTTTCTTGAATGCCCTGGAATAAGTTGTCATGTTATTGCTGTTGAAATTATTGTTGTCTGCGTTTATTGTTTGACTTCTGTCTGCCCCCTTTTTTGCAGAGTCTCGCGAAACTAGCAAACTGGTTGTCCTTCGTTGTTGCCTTAAGTAAAATGTTGTTTAAGGCTTTGCGTTTTTAATTATAAATGCCTGGCAGTGTTATTTTACCAACTACCGACAACTGACAACTGCCTTTTTGTCTGTCTGCCGGTCTGTTGTTGTTGCATAAGCATTTTCTTAAAGGTAAATTGCTTTGTCGTACCCTTTTTGTGTGCCGTTTTGGTGAGAGTATTACGAGCTACTCAGCTACGTATCTTAACACATACAAATTCTGTTTAGGACTCCAGGTGAAAGAGTTGAGTTTTAAATTTATACACAGTTTTATTCAGCAGTTTGCCAGCTTTAAATCTTTATAAATTTTTCAACGAATTTCCTGTGCAGCACAGTTCTGTTTGTTTTTGATTTACACGTAGTGCATACAAAATTCGTTGAGCGTAACTAAACTGAGTTTAATTTCCTTCCAGTTGTTGTTTTTTTTTTTATTTTATTTCAGTTTATTAGCCACGTCGTGCGCACAATTTTATAGACCTTTTTTCAGGGAATTTCCCTAACTGCAGCAGGTGAACTGAGAAATCTTCTAAGCCGCTTTATACCGACCCAAGCACTGGCTTATTTCCTTTTTATTTTTTGCGCCCTTTTATGTCGCATTTTGTTGAAAACTCTACCTTGTTTTGCATTCCAAAGTGTTTGTACTCTCCTCATGCTCATTTCACTTCTTTCCTGTTCCTCTTTATGCTTTTTTTCGTGCTGTTGTATTAGTATTTTGTTCTGGTTTCGGGATGAAAAAGTTTTAGCATAATTGACAAAGCTAAACGTGAAACCTGACAAGTGACTGACCTTTACAACAAATAACAACCAATGGGCAATTGTTTTATAATTTAAATATTAACCAATGTATATTTTTTAAGGGATTCTACGTGCAGTGAAGTCTAAATGTGCTGACAGTTCAATGCACGTACCCCATTATATGGGGTCAGGTTCTCGTTCATTGTCTTTACATTTCGATTAGGTTCATGCCACACATGCTCTGATGTGCCATCTGCGCAAACTCCAAAATAACTGTCATTTTTATATCGTGTATCACAGTTGGTCATGAAGTTGTTTTGCCTACAGGGTATTTCGTAACAGAGCATAGCTGGTCGGTCTGCATTTAGTGTTTAAAGGTGCTGACAGCGTCTGACAAACTGTCATGCTGAGCCATTGTTTGACAAATATGTCAAAAGACAGCTGCAAACATGACGTATGCGTAATATTGCTTGTCACAGCTTGTTTATTGCTTGTTTATTGAAAATATTCCATTTAATATAAGCAAGAATCACTTTTTTTCGAATTTTAGGGCATTACATTTATTGATTTTTAAAATATTGTGTCAGCGACTTTTACTTTAGTCAATTAAAATTCTGATTATTTGTCACTTTGAACTAACTTCATTGTCTAACCAAGTAAATTGTTTCATTTGATCAAAAATTGTTTCAATTATAGCAAAAGCTTTTAGGCTGATTTACATGGGATAGCAATCGACCAGCCATAAGTTCCCTGTCCTTTGTCAGCCACATTTATTGCGTTTGTTTCTCAATTTATGTGTGTGTGTGTGGGAGCACAGCTTAAAAGGAAATCAGAAACTTTTTTGAGAACAATTCAATTTGTGAAAACAAAGGACATACAACTCACAACTCATGCAACATGGGAAAAAAAGGAAATGAAATGAATTGAATTGAAAAAAGTAAGTATAAAGAAATTCTATTTACTACAACTCGCTTGCATTTAATGATTGTTTTGTTGCTTTGTGTGTGTGTGTGTGTGTGCCAAAGTGGAAAGGTAAATCTGTAGTGCAGCAGCTGCAACTTCAGGCGGAAATAGAAATGTTTTTGTTGCTACGCAATGCAGCACAAAAAAATGACACAAAAGCCATGCAAGTACTCAATGGGAACCAGGGAGAAAGCGAGAGAGGGAGAGAGAGAGTGGCAGAAGGTATTACAAGCTATAAAGAGACTTTTCACTTGACTGGGCTGTGTGAGGAGAAAAGATTGTCAGCTCTATCGCTATATTGACGCTTTTATGCCTAGTTTGTGCTTTTTTTATTGTGTGTTTTCTAATGAAAGTCCATTTTGCTTTTATGCAGCCATTAGACTTGTGCAAATGGAAGATGCTTGTATTAGACAGCTGGTATTTTAGAGCTTGATGTCAAATCTCAACTGCAGTTAAAGCCAGGGCAAAGAAATACAGTCGATCTAATTGGTTATATACAGACGCTTATATTGGAATGAATATGTTAAAATAGTTGCACATAATTTCCATGTCAAATTAGTACTGCTTTTCTCCATCTAAACATATTTAAAGCAGCTCAAAGCCGGGCTAAGGGCTAGTAAAATTATATAAAGCCTTTCATATGCATGGTTCGACCAGCAAGAGACCATAATTCTCGGTTTTCCATGCAGTCTGTAATCAACAGACCACACTAATGAATTTTCAAACGTATTCCATGCAATCCCTACAAATCCTTGTAAAGCCAAAGCTCATTAACCAATAATACTTCAAATAGTTTCGACTAATATGCAATACAAAGCTACACACACACACTGGACTAATAAAGCTGCAGATAAAAGTTTTGAAACGATTTAAAGTTGAATCATTAAGTTAAAGTTTTTAATTGCGTGAGCTGGCGGTATAGCAAAGTGAAATTCGAGTGCTGCTGTTATTGGTCAGTCAGCTAGAAAGCCGCAAAACGCGTTGAACGCCGCAAACTATGCTAATTAGCATAATTCTCACTAACACCCACACACACACACACCTTTTATATATAAAATTTATGCACTTAACATGGCAATTGGTATTCATTCACGCTCACATTACCCATACGCCAAGTGTGCTAGCCAAAATGCTGTTCAAATTTCTGTTTTATTAATATTTTTCGATTTACATATCAAAATTATGTGCTTTGTGGCTGTAATTAAAAACTAACCGCATTGCTTTTTCTGAAAGCAAAAATAAAATGTACAAAAATTTGCATAATCTGTTTTGGCACTTGTGCATTTTGTTGTTTTTGACATGCAAACAAGCCAAGGCATAACAAGAGCATTATATATTTAAACAGCATTTGCAATTAACACCAAAAATCGATTTCGAGTGACCGCCAACTTGATGTGACCCTGGTGGACCACTTCATTGTCTGTTCTGTAACTTTGCACCTTTTTAATGCATTTGCATTCAAGCGTTACGCTTTCTCTGTCGCCCCCAAAATGTGCCAAAAGCAATTTATAATTGTCAGCTGCGAGAATGCAATTAGTATTGTACTTGTACTAATGGTCAATTAGGCAACACAAAAGCCTTGGACAGCCAGTAATAGTAGAGGGAAAAAGTACATGTCAGGACTTTTGTAAATTACTCAATTCACTGCTGTCACGCTGTGTAAAGACTTGCAGAACTACGTTGATAAATTGCCAAGGATAATCAAATCTTTCATTTGTGACAGATGTACATGTTTAAGAAGTACTGTCAATTTAATTTAGCTTACAGAAAATTCCCTCACTGGAAAGAGCGCTGTAAATCCCACATTCTAATTGAAATGTACAATTTTTTTACATGTGCTTTGTCAGTCTGATTGTAATTAGTCGCTCAAAGCGGTATTGAGCAACCAAATATGGATATCCATAAATATTTGCATATTTGACTACGCATTTATGAAAAATATTTGCGCGAGTAACTGATGAAATGAACAGCGTACACAGAGTGGAAAGAAGCGACAAAGAGATGAGCAGAAATCGCATCGGATGAAAAGAGTTTTAAAGCGGGGGCAATAACATCAACAATGCTGGCCGATAAACTGCTACACATGTTAACAAAGTTAACAATTGCAGTCTTGCTCTATCGCCAAATATGAAAACAAAAGGCAACTTGAAAATAAACACATAGAAACACACACACGCACACATAGGAGGCACGTGCACACATGCACGTCAAAAATGGTTGCAAACTGCAACTAACCAAACAAAGCGGAAACTGAACGAGCCGCCATTTTTGTTATCGCACGCCATTTGCAGTGGCTGGCAAAATGTAACAAATGCGTTGCATCTGCAGTTTGACACACACACAACATACACACACACACTTACACGGAAGTGATACATTTTGATATTTACACTGAGGAAGAACGAAAAAAAAGGGAAATCAACAGAAAACAAAAAAGTTAAACAGCGAGTGGTGCGCAAAGCGGAAACGGAAACAGGCCAACCCAATGCACAAAAACATCACACATCAGTTTCGACAAGCAAATTAAAAATGGCGGCTGTTGCATGTTGCATGCTTACATGCTTTATGTGCCCCCCGCAACAACCACGCCTCCATCGTCAACGCCATATGTGACGAGCCACATTTTTGGATTTTTGGTTTTGACTTTTGACATAACACAGCTGCTCAACCCACGAATAGTTTCACTCCTTTCACCCCCCCTCTAATATATATTACACAAACACGCACACTCAGACACACACTCGCACACAGCACATAAAATGGCGCAAATGCCGCCATTTTGCAAGACATTTACGGCAGCTGACACGTACGCACGCCAGCCAGTTGAAGGCGTCCTTGCCTTTAAGTTTCGGTTTACGACAAGAAGAAAATTCAAGCAACACACACGCACACACACACACACTAAAACAGACAAACACGCGTACACTACTACAAACACAGTTACACATGTGTGCCAATATTGAAACTTACGTGCTGCGGTTTTGTGTCAAATATTCGTTGTTCATCGTTCTTCGTTGTACTCGGTTCTCGGTTCTGTGTTGCGTGATTTTCGCCAGAATGGTTGAACGAACATTTATCAATCTGTGAAGTTAAGCTCCAAAAATACAGCAGCTACAACAGCATTTCAACGAACGCTGTTCACTTTTCAGCAATTGCATTAGATCCTTACTTAGGAGCTGCTACTTCAAAAGTTTGATCAAAAAAAAACTAACACAAATCGAGTTCGTGCATTGTAAGTCAACCAACGATATTGATAAATGTTTGGAGTGTTTTATTTGTGTGTAAACTGCTAATTTAGATAACTATTTAATTTAATATTTAATTATTGTTTGTTTTGCATTCAATAAACCATTCTGATAAATCAAGTAATTTAATTTTACATGTGAAAATTGTTTGTAAATTGTTGTATCAATTAATAATTATTATTCAATTGGATAAATTTGTTAATTTGGCTGTGCATTTAAAGAACAAACATAATTGCAATAAAAGCTTTTTACACATCAAGTTGCATACAAATATATAATCAACTTTGCAGTGATTGAAGTGCAGGGAAGAAATACACACCTCACTCCAAACTTGATTGCACAAAAAAAACAAACAGTGTAGCAAATAACATTACTGAAAATTGTTTATAAAAAATGCAGTGAATTTTTTAAAATCTACAAACGCACAAAAGTATGCAACAAAAATATGCACAATGCTACTAGTAATTTGCTCGCTGCGTGTGCATGTCTGTGATTGTGTGAATGAGTGTGTGTTTATGTGTTTGACATGCCAACCGAAAGCCTCGAGTGCTTGTGGCCTGTCCAAAGTGCAAAATTATGTGACACTGACAGCTGCAGCTGCAGCAACAGAAACTGCAACAGACCGTGCAGCAAATTCAAGTGTTGTGCGTTTGCTATTTAAGCCAAGTGCCACTCGCTTTTACAGTAAACCAACAGCAACAACAACAACAACAACAATGAAATTTAATTTTAATGAGCGCTCATTGGCATTGGCTCAGGGGTTGAGACTCAGTCATTAATAGCGCACAATTAAATCCACAATAATTCACATGCCAAAGCATTTAAACATTCATTATATGGCCAACAGCCGACATGTTTGTACATGCCATGCCGCATGTTGCATGCCACATGCGGCATAGCCACGCCTCATTTGATGTGGTCATAAAGTAACCGAGAGTATGTGTAGATGTCCTGCCAATTGAGAGACGGCAGAAACATGACAACGCTCAAGGCATTAGTCCATGTCGGATTTGCATTTTTGACAAGCGACCAGAAACATTACGGCTGAGAAATTATAGAGAGGGCGAGAGAGATTCTGTGAGACAATTGTGAGGGAGCTGGGGAAGCAGAGCATTTAACACTTTCCCGCAGGAACAGCATTAGCTAGAGAAGTGTGTGCGCATTGGCAGCTCTCATCATCATCATTGGCATCCACTTCCGGATGATAATCAACTATTGATTCTCAATTACTAAAAGCCCCCGCTGTGGCTGCTGTTGATGCAAGGCTAATGAGAGCCTCAAATCAAAAGCAATTGGCCGACTATCGAGAGACATTCACGTGCTCACCACAATTGGCCAAATCACTGCTGAAATCTAATAGTTGATAAGCTTGTTTGGCCATTCATATGCACTAAATTCTAATTTCTCAACTGATATACGAAACGTTATAATTTTCATTATATTTTTGACATGTAACTTTCAGGCGTAAACTTGCTATTTAATTAAAAAGTTTAGTGCATCTAGTTGGGCAGCAAAGGCAGCACAAATGTGTTGCAATTTTCATGCAGAGAAAAACACAAAATTCACAAACAAATTTCATAAAACTTGTTGCTGTCTGTTAATTAAAAGTTATCTAATTTTGCAACATTTTGCATAAAAAACAAAATACAATTGCATAACATTTTGAGCTAATTTTGTATCTTAACAATTAAGTGAGCATTAGAAGAGCTGCATGAGAGTATTCAAATAAATATGAAAATTATATTTGTTAGGGGGAAAAATGAACTGCTTTCGACTCAAAATGATTGAAAATTTGTGTATTTAAATGCTGCTGCATTTGATTTATTACTACATCATATTGATGTCTACAACTACAAAGTCTTGCCTTCGGGCGAGACTTTCTTGGCTGAGTAAATGCAAATTATTGCAAAATAAATGCGATTTATTATTAAATTTGATTCAATTGCGCTTAGTAATTTGCAACATGCTTATTTCTTGGCTGCTCTTCCTGCAGTTGGCTTCCGCATCCGGCCATCTGCACATCGACATCGACATACACACCCAAATCCTTATTCCAATCTCACGCCCACATTAAGACACCACCAGAGCCACAATTTGCCTGGCGGTGTGACAACGCTAAGCAGCCGCAAAGTACCACAAGAGCCGCCGTTGATAGCACAGTCTCAGCAGCATATCGGCTATACTTTCCCCCTTCCAGTACCTCCTCCATTTTTATTTTTTCACTCCCATTCCCCATAAGCCTGTCGTCTCTGCCAGCAAACACGCTTTAAATATATTTTGATAAAAAATATCCGATCTGCTGCTGCTGTTGAGACTGCCACGGCGGAGAGTGAGGTAAATTTCCTTTGCACTTTCACATTTTATGCTCAAAGCGACTTTAGCTGCTGCTGTTTTCTCGCTCCTTTATTTTTTCACTCTTCATACCCAGTATTGAGGGTGTAATAAGTTTGTTTAAAGTAAGAAACAACACTACGAACCGATAAAGTAAATATTTTTGGGTTTATAGTAATCGTTTGACTGACACAGGGTACATTGCTGTCGTGCCAGCTCTGCAGCATGTTTATTTCTGTTTTTGCGTGTGTGTGTGTTGACGTCTCTGCTATATAAAAAATGCAAATAATTTGCTAGCGTTTTACGGCAAGCAGACTCTGATCCGGGTACGGGTGCTGGCTCGGGCTTGGGCCGGGTACGGCTATCCGGGGTAACCTCGAGGCGCGTGTGGCAAAGGCACAACAGAATCGCGTAAAGTCAAAACGTTTTAATATTTATGGCACATTATATGGCTTGTGGGCTTACTTCAAGACCTGAAAGACCAAGACCCGATGCCATTGCAAATGATGATATTTCGAATATACATATATGTCTTATATGTATCTATTTATATACATATGTATATAAATATACATATATGTGTATGTATTTTATGCCAAAATGTTTGCTTTATGTGTGTGTTGGGGCAATTTGGCAGCTCAGCGTATGATAAATGTACTTAGACAAATACTTTTGTTGCTCGTTTTTATATGATATGCTAAACACATGAAATCTTTAGGAAATCAAATAAAAGCGTCATAAATATAATTGCATATGGCAGACAACAATCAAAATAAAAAGAAATATGCGTTAGCGCGGTGTTTAAAAAACAAACGCCATAAAGTGCCGAGACGTGGCAGGATAAAAACACCGAGCAAAATAAGGGAAAATATGGGAATGCTGCACAACTAGTGGAAAGGGCTGGGAGAGCTACTTGTAGACAATGTTATGCGCTCCTTGCGTTTTTATGTCTTCAGTGTCTGTGTGTGCGTGTTTGTGTGTGTCTGCAGTGTCATTAGCTCAATCCTCAGCGCCTCGAAGGAGGCTGCCAGGCGCTTGTAAAATCAACTTGCTGCGCACAAACAAATTGTATACCCTAATGTTGTGAATGCAGTTAATTGCATTAACATTAAATTTTCAACAAGCTCAACTCGAGCTTAGTTTAAAGTGTTGTGTATTAAAAATGAACTTGAAGAGCTGTGGAAAGCACAACGATTTATACACAAAATACTTTAAAGCACAGGCAACTTTAAGAAACACAACATCTCAAAGAAATTAACAAAGTTTGTGTTGCAGCCCTCTTACTACAGGATATCCTCAAGTCAAGCAATTTCGCTGCACGCTCGCGCAATCGCCAGTTTGAGACACTCCAAAAACCGACTAAGGGGGACACTGTATCCGTTCTCACAGTTGCTGAGGTGGAGAAGTTACACACAAAAAAATGGAGATGTAAAAGTATATAGAAGCACAAGATGATGAGGAAGAAGTAGCAGCAGCAGCAGCTTAGTGCGCTGGCTAAGTACCGTAATCAAAGTTTAATTACATGGCCATTGAGGCGATGAGGCGTTTGGGGCGTTAGACTTAACGCTGGCTCTCTAATAGCAATTGCCTTGGAGTTCGTGCTTTATCTGCGCGCTTTTGAGTAATTATGGGTTCAGAAGTCTGTGCAGAGCGCTCAACTGCTTAATTAGGCCCCAAAGAGAAGCAACAGCTACTCGAAAGCATAACTCTCATATATGTATCACAAGTATATACAAAAATGTGTACATATGTTGCTTTATTATTATATATATAAGCATTTTCCCTTTTATGACGTATTAATTGCAAATTTTGCAAATATTTCTGTGTTATCTTTAAGGCAACGCAGGCATTTGAAATAAACAAGTCATAAAATTAAATTGCAAAACAATTCAAGTAGAAGATGACTAAAATATTCGTGTCATGCACATATGCACATAATATTAACCTGGGTGTGCGTGTGCGTGTGTGTGTGTGTGTGTGTGTGTGGGAGTGGGTCTCTGTGAGTCTCTGTGTGGCAGCCATTGTGTGCAACGTAATTTGTGGCCTGGTAGCATGTTACACATTGCAATCTGACAATTTCATTTAAATTGCTGCCAAGACATGCGGACATAAAGTAAGGAGTTAAGGCAGGCAGACAGCAGACTAGGCAATACCCTGTAAAACACCATACCCTATAAAAGCAGAGCGTTAGCTTGCCCTAGAAATCAAACAGTTCTTTAATTTGCTCTAGCAATTTATCTACCCTATAAATTATGTTCTTTGACTAACGACAATCTGTGCTGCCTTTGACCATATTACCAGCGGCTATCTCTTCAATGTCTTCTATGCTCGCCCGATCAGGAATTTGCCTGGGCAACCAACTAAACATGACAGCATTTTGAAACATTATGTGATTTATTATGCAAAATATACACACTCAAATACTTGGCAGACCACATGGAATATTGACCAGTGAATTAGAGCTACTTGCCAACACACATTCGAGTAGTTATATAATTGAACTGAAATTTAATGAACAACAAATATGATTTTCGATAATTCAACATAAATTAATCCCAAATTGAAGTTCACTCAACAAATAAACAACAAAACAATTGATTGTTATCGACCTGAGGTCAAATGAACAACAACATTCAATTCGGACCACAAAGCCAGCGAAAATCAAATATAAATTTGGGACAGAAGAGTTAATTTTGAAATAAAATTGTTGCTAAGAATGTTTGCTAATCAGTGAAAACCATTCTTAAATTTGAATACAACTTTTAATCATGTTAATTATGTAATCCAGTGTGTGGTTGCATTCTGCATAGCTCAAAACTAAAACACTCATACGCAAAGGGGTACGAGAAGTGCAGCAGAGAAAGATTTTCAGTGTTATGAAATGTCCCTGAATACTTTAAATAAATTGCAATACCTAAATGCATATTTCAAACTAGGTACAGCTTTGCGGTTGGATAAATGTGTTGCATAATACGCATACGACCGGTGGCACGTCAACTACGGGCCAGTGGCCAATAAAGTGTGGCTGCTGCTGCTGCCCTGCTTGGCATTTGACTTTTGTCCGGAATTAAAACTGTAATTGGCAACACAGTAGATCAAGCGAACCACATTGCTAGAGCAACAAGAGTGTTGGGAATGTATATACCTGTTAAATTGCTGCTACTACTACTGCTACTGGGCAAAAAGTGCATTGATAAACGCACAAAAGGAACCTAGATTGCCCCAAAAGGTGAAGGCGGCGAGGAAGTGGAGGAAAACGAAACATGATTCAATTGCCAACATCTATGTGTTTGTGTTCTGTGTGTGTGTGTGTATTGGCCTTGCCAATTGAGTGAGTGTATGAGTGCATATGAACATGAGTGTTGCTGCCAACTGTTTTGTGTGAGTGGGTGAATGAATGAATGGATGAACAGCGCTTGTAATCGAATATTGATTAAGTGGACTGGGCAAACGGCATAACCGACCAGCAACAACAGGCAGTAGGAGCAGCGGCACCCAAACAGCAGCCATTGCCCACTGATATTGCAGTTAAACGTTGATAATGCACAAGATTTTGTGCCTGGACAGCAATCGAGAAAACGCTTGGCAGCTTCCTTCTGCTTGATGCAACTTGGCAGGGCAGAAAATTGAAGCACTTGCCTTGGTTTTGTGTTTGCCAGCGAATACAAATACGAAGGCGAATGCGATTGCGATTGCGAATAAGAATCCGTATACGGGTGTGGGTTACGGATACGTTTACGGTTCGTCCTTTGTACCATTTTGTTGCATTGAAAATGTTAACGGCACAAACCTTCCAGCAACAACAACAACTGGCCAACAACTTTGTGCTGTTTAGTTTTTTTTCCTCAAACCTTTCTTTTTTTTTCATTTTCCTTTAGCTTTTTTTCTTGTTACTCGTTTTGGCAATGAGTTTTGATTGCTTTTGCCTGGCCATTTGGGTGCACTGACCCCATTTCCGCTTGTTATCGATTTGACGCCCGTTTCTACTTCACTCTATTTCCTTGTACCCGCTCCCCTCCACTCCCTAACCCCTCGAAAGCATACCCCTTCCGACGTCATGCCCACCAGGCTGCCAGGCAATTGCCGTGTCGCCTTTTTAATGCCTGAACTGGCTGCCACTTGACAGCCAGCCTGAATTTCTTTTTACTCCATTTTTTGTTGTTTTTTTTCGGTTGGAGGGGGCTCTGTATTAAGTTCACAGCATTTCATTTGTACAGCCGAAAAAAAGGAGCTCACATAAAGCCTGCTGCTAAGTACATACTTATACACGTACGATTCCCCAGCGTGCCAGCCAAAAAAAAAGAACTGCCTACAACTGCCATTAATTGATATATTTATCGAATTCCCTATGATATTTTATGCACTCAAGTTCTTTAGTTTCCCAATTAATTATCCAACATAGCGAGACCTTTTAAGTAAGAGATTTTCTGGCCTTCTTTAAAGCAGTTGTCAACCCTATTCAAGTATTTTATCGGTTGGCGAATTCACCATTAAATTACTGTCATTTCTGTCGCTTGTTCTGCACATTCCGTCCGAGGTTCATTTGCTTTGCATTGATTAGAGAACAAGGCAGCAAAGTTAGAGAATTTTTAGAGAAAGGTCGGCTTGGGAGTGTGATAAAGAGAAGCAGAGTGAGATGGAACAGCTGCTAATTCAATTGATTAGTTATTTGCTCGGAAACAATTCACAGCATGAAGTTTCTTGTTCTCTGACACTTGAGCATGATTTTCCTGCACAAATTTAATAAATTTACTTGGTAATTTACTTTGTATTTATTATTCTATGTCTGTATATATTTTAATAGATTTTTTTTAACCGTCAATTGGACAATCTGCCACTTAAGCACGCAGTCAAACCAAAACTGTAGTAGCTACAAACAAATTTCTTGCAGATTTTATGCAAAATTAATGAAATATGCAAGTGTTGTTGTCTTTTCTTCTACTGGATTTAGTTGCCGTTGTTGTCTTTGTTTTGTTGTTGTTGCGACAAGCGAACTTCGACACAGCTGCTGATGGCGTTGACATCACAAGTGGCTGTTGTTGGCTCTCAAACTGGGCCCCGAAGTTGCCACAAGTCGTGTAGAAGCTGAGATGAGCTGCAAGCACTTGAGTGCTTGTTGTTGTGGCTTTTAGAATTTCCAAGCCACTTTCGCCTAATATTCTTGTACTGTTTCTGCTTCTTCATACTCTTCGTTTTGGTACTCTCGTCTTGTTCAGTTAAATCAAAACAACAAAGAACTTTTACGGCCAAAACTATTGAGCTAAAGTTGTAGCTAGTTTTTGTTGTTGTTATTGCTGTTGCTGCTCTTGATGTTCCATGTTATCATTGCATTTTAATGCGTGCAACTGACAATGACAACAGAATAAGAGAGAGAGAGAGAACTATAGCGAAAGTTAGAGCGAGAGCGAGCGTTCATCTGGCCGACAACTTGCATAGTCGCCATATGGTGTCAAGTGGCATTTGAAAATGCTCTTATTTCCATTTTATTTATTTATGATGTGACAGAAACCCGACAAGTTGTAAAGCTCAACAACACTTCACTGCGAAAAGCGAACGGTTGACTGCAAACAATTTATTTTTTTTTTATTTTATTATGTAAATTCTCAAAATGTTCTCTAAACAATTTATTATGCTTAATTGCACTGAAGCGACTAAAATTAGTTAAGAGAAGAGACAGCAGTGCATAAGTGCGTTGAACTTAAGTAGATTTATCAATTTATCGTTCATTTTGTATGTTTATTACGTGTTGAATTACTTTTTAGCAGAAAAAAGCTAGTTATTCAAAGCAACATCCCTTGACACTGAAACGTTGTATAAGATATAAAGAAACACTGAGGCGTAATTAATTAAAATGCCGTTTTGTCAGTAACAAAAACCAACAAAGAAAGTAAAACAAGTAACAGCTGGATAAAAGTGCACCAAAAATACCCTACCAACTGTTATACAAAATAGATATATACCACGATCTGACAACGACTTAAAATTGCCTAAAATCTACTACTAATTCTATAATTTCTACTACTATTTGCATAAAATCTACTACTAATTCCCTAATTACTACTACTATTTGTATAAAATCTACTACTATTTACATATTTTTTCATATTTCTGCCACTTTTTTACAACTTTTTAAGTTGATTCATATAACTTGATAAAAATATATTAAAAACAGCGCTGACAAATTGTGTGCAATTAACATAAAGTTTGCAGCACTACCTACGCGTATATGGTAAGTCAACACTGCAATTACTAAAAGAACAACTGCGACACCAACTCGCTCAATTAAAATGAAATTTTCATAATAAAGTTTTCAGCCCGTTCAGTCTGTTTCCACAATTTCGCAGCGTTGAACCTGTGGCCTGTTTACCGCAGACATGCACAGCAATTATTCCAACTCACTTTGATAACATTTGTATGGTTTTGTAGGGTATGCAAGAATCAAAGCAAGTTATATTACAGCACTTTTAATTATTCAGTTGTCCAAAAGGCAGCAGAAATATAATCACAGCATAACTAAATAATTAATTATTTAAATAACATGGCTTTAAAGGGTATATTACAGTTAACCAGTTGTATCTTACGAGCTGCTGTGGGTATTGGACGTGTCTAGCCGGTGGTGCTTGAGGCTGTTTGAGCATGTGGCGTGTGGTATGTACCAAGTGAGGCGTGAGTGTGGCATGCCCTGTGGCAACAACTCTCGCTGCAATCACATGTACTTGCAATGACATTTTAATACAATTTTAATTTGTTTATAACTTGACACAAAGTTCAACGCAAAAATAAAAAGTTTGCAGCTGATAGTAGGTTTATGACAAACCAATTTCAAGTACAAAAATCAAAATATAGATAAAAAAAAAATACACACACAAACACACACAGACACAGCCAAGCAGAGAGGGAAACTTCAAACAAAAGTTTTAACTTTTTCCCTGTATTTTCCTAACAAAATGTAACACAAATCCTCTAAAGTAGCAAATAGAATGAAAACTTTTGAGTTTTATCTGCAGCGCCAGCTGTGCGAGTGTATGTTGGTTGCGGGTGTTTCTGTGTGCAAGTGTGTGTGTGTGTGTGTGTGTGTGTGGGGAAACTCATCATCAAACAAGATTATTTGATCAGAGCTGCCAGTAGCTAAAGAGAGAGCATACCATTTCTTGCCACCGCCCTTACGTCCATGTGGCATTCACAGCCGCAACAGCTACAGCTACAGCAAGAAGAACGCGAAACTTTTGGCCAACACACTCATTTGCTTTTAGCGGCCTTAACCGCAGCGAGTGGCGAACTTAATACAAATGAGCCAAGTTTCAAGTTAAATCAAGCGGCAATGCCCGAAGACTGAGGCTTACAAAAAATAAAAGTTTACAAACAGTTTTCGCCCGTCCCTTCGTGTCCCACCGAGCAAGCGATAAGCCCGAAAGAATTCATAGATTGGGATTTGCCTTGATTTTTATTTATTTTTATGAAGCCCCAGCGAATTTATAAATTTTTGTCTATTCCGTTTCATTAATAAAGGTTCATTTTGATGGCGGTACTTTACTTCTGCCAAACATCTTTGCAAATTCGTATAAATTAACTAGCTCAAAGCTTTAATTTCAATATCAGTTGATGAAAAGTTGTTAGAAACGGAATGAACATGTAGTTGAATAATTGATATAAAAATAACCGATATAATATTTTTCATAGACAGCTTCAAGGCTAGCAGACGCATGAAATTTGATTATATTTACCATAGCACACATTTTGGAGCATTAAAAATGCAGCACGAACACGGCTTAAAGCCAAATGCATGGCCAGGAGCAGCAGCATCCGAAGCATTTGTTAAACTTTGTTAAATATTAATTTATTGCCAGCATATAATTTATTCATCAAGAGCCATAGAGTCTGCTTCTGTCCATCGCTCTGCCCTTCTCTCTCTTACTAACTCTCTCTCTGCCTTCCTTTCTTTATGTGTATCTATATGGCCATCTCGCTCGGCTGGTGTGTATTAATGGGGATGTAGAATGTGTGCGACAAGCGTCAAGGTTGAATCACTTTACGGTTCGTTAAATTTTCGCCCGTTTTACCGACATATCGTTTGTTGCCTGCCTTCCTGCTTGTTTGGCCTGCTTGCCTCAGTCTCAGCCTCAGCCGACTTTTACTTTTGTTTTTCCTCATACTTTTCCGTTTACGGATCGTCAGCATTAATTTTCATTACGCGTCGCTGTAACGTTTCGGTTTGTTGACCATACCGTGAGGATGTGCCAAGCAAATTGCTACATAAGACCCTTTTGCCTTTATGGCTTTTACTAGCCCTCATTTTCGGCCTTAGCATTTGAAAAGTGTTGCCGTAATGGACCATTCTCTTTAAGTAAATCTAACCCTCAACAGGACCAGCTGACTCTAGTCTCTCATTAAAAGAAATATAAATGCAAATACAAAATACAAACCCATATAAAAACAAAAACCGTTTCGACTTTCAAGAGTTAATTGAACCACAAGACAATTTTCAAAAATTGCTGTCTACATTAAACAGCAAACTTCAAGATTGGACCATTTAAATTACCTGCAAAAAGAAAAGAATAAAAAAAGGGTTATAAGTAACACAATTTATTTCATGTTTTAAATGTAAACATTGTATATATTTGAAAATTCTGGTAAAATTAAGATTGATAAAGTTACGTTCGCTCTGAAATAAAATAATTTATAATCCTTGCATACAATAAATACCAGAATAAAGATCATAAATGATCATTATGGCCATTTGAAGTCAAGCACAAGACACTGGTCATAAACCATTTTTGATTTTTGCTCATTCTCACGTTCAAATACCTCTCATAACTCATGCCTATCTGCAGAGCTGTCAATGGGCCAAAATAGATTTCAGAGAAATTCGGGAAAAAAAAGTGAAAGA
Organism: Drosophila dunni; assembly: GCA_018152125.1. Classification (NCBI taxonomy): domain Eukaryota; kingdom Metazoa; phylum Arthropoda; class Insecta; order Diptera; family Drosophilidae; genus Drosophila; species Drosophila dunni. Next base: position 6,462,881 of record JAECXC010000339.1, on the reverse strand, counting down.
AATTCCAAATATTGCTGCATACAATTTGCACGTCATAAATCATATTGAAATGTGCACGGAGTCAACAGTAGAAAAACTATAGTAAAAACTATTTCGAGCGCATTTGGAACGTGCAACTCGTGCAACTCGCAACATGCAACTTGCACCTGCAGCTCAACACATATAGAGGAGCGAACACATACACACCCACACCCACTCACACACATTGAGAAGCATCCTCCGACATTCCAACTAACCCAATTTAGTTGAGTGTGAAAATTGGCTTTCACCCATTTTCAAATTCTAAGCTCTTCACACATCTACACACATACTCACACGCACACACACACAGTTTGCCGCCTTATTCATATAAAATGAAAGGAAAACAGATAGAGAGCGAGTAGAAAAAAACAAACGGCTAAGTCAACTAGACTACGAGATACTCATCACTTAAAGTTATCAAGATATTTTTAACCTCATCCTCAGCCTCATGAAAATATGCGTATTTCCACCAAGTCTCAAGTTCCTTTCGCACTTTTAGCCAGTTTATAATTAGCAGAGGGTAAAATTATTTTTAATAGCCAAGTATTTGCTTACAGTAGCTTAATAGTCTGCTAGTACAAGCTGATAATATGCTAATAAAGAAAATATATGGGGTCTGTCAAACCTTCTTCTTCCTGCTACGCATACAATATACCCACACTCTACTCGAAAGAGTACAAAAAAGCAAATACCTAATCGTTATATACTCACTCACACACTCACTGAGTTACTCACTCACTCACTCACTCAGTCAGTCTGGCAGCAGGCAGTCAATGCTCAAAGCGGTCGAGGTGGAGGTGTAGGTGCAGGGGCGAGGATTTTCCATGTAAACGCACGGATTAAATGAAAAATCAAACGAAAAAGGAAGCATGAGCATGAAAAATAAAAGAGAGAGAGAGAGGGAGAGAAAAAACAGAAAACGCTGGAGCACATGCAAATGAATTCTGAATGAAAAACTAAGCGGAGGGAAAGTGAGGAGCATGTTTGGCCTGATTTCTTTCCTCTTGCTTCTATTTACCACATTTAGCCGACATCCCTTTAACCATTTGGCTTTCGCAACTAAAACATACGCAAATCGCTTTAGCATTTTACAATTACTTAAGCCCGATAACATATCAGGGCTTTCAAGCATCGGCATTTGGATTGGGATTTGGCTTTGAATTCGGATTTGGGTTTTGGTTTTTGGGCCTCTGGTTGCTCTTAATATGCTGATGCATTAGTTGGGTGTACACATTCCAAGAAGAAATTGGTCTACTCAATGATTACATTTACATAAGAGATGGATTCATGTGGTTGTCTTCTGCGATTCTTCGACGGTTAGTTGTCGGCTCGTACAAGTTAAATGTATTTTATTGAAAAGTTTTTAAAATCACATCAATCTCAATCGAAATGGTTAGAGTAAGTGGGTCACCAACAGACCCGTTCATTGAACCACTGAATGGTTAATTGATTCACGATTTCCAATCCAATTCCAATTCCAGATTGTCGCCGAAAGTCAGAAGCAGCGTGAAAAAACTCAATTAAACTTATCATATGTCAAATACAAATGGCAGACGACTTCTTGCCAAATGAAATGAAACGCAATCAATATGAATAATAATCAAGAGCAAAAATTCAGTGCACTTAAATACAGAAAAATAAAATTATATAATTATGAGGGAACAAAAAAAAAATTTAAAACTGAAGAGAATGAAAAACAGTAGCACATTGTTTTATTTAAATTGGCAAAAAGTCAATTAAACTTCTGCCGTTGCGCACATTTAAGCACCTGTAATCCACAACGAATCGTAAAACACAGTTGTTATGCGAGTGCCACCGTGGGCGGAAGAGACAGACAATCCGAGAGAGAGAAGGAGAGAGCGAGATAGAACAGGGGCAGAGGGTGGAAAATATATACACACAACGAGGACATGCATGATGTCATTAATGACTGCCGGGCAAAAAACCAACAAAAAAGAAACTGTTAAAAAAGAGAGTAAAACTATAGTTGATTGAACTGATGTTTGACATACCCTGTGCTGCATACGTCAAAAGAATGCATATGCATGATTGCACAGCACCAAAAAAAAATTAAATCAAATTTGATTAACATGCTTCTCTTTACTCTTTAAACACACGACTTTAAATTGGCAGTAGTTACTAATTATTTTACTACTGATTTCCTGTTAAGCTCAAGTTTATTACTATCTAGATATAGTTTCCATGCTTTTAATTAGTATAAGTAAAATATTAATAATTAATATTGACGTTGAGTTCGAGTTTGGTCTGCAGTTATTGCTGCTGTTGATGCTGTTGCTAATTTGTGGGGCATTTTCTTATCAATTGTCGCAATGCATACGATTCTTGACTGTTGTTGTTACAGTTGAGTGCAGCTGCTCAGCTTGACACTCAGCCACAGGCGTGGCAATTTACCACAAGTTGTTGTTGCTGTTGCAAATTGCGTATTGAATGCAATCCTTGCACACACATATAGCAGCTAACGAGCTGCAGCAAAAGCAACATCAGTGCCAGCAATTCACAAAGGATACAGAAACGAACCCAACTGAGTCCAGACTATTGCTCTCTATCACAGTTTCTCCAGCTTTCTCTCTCCCTCTCTCTCCCTCTCTCTCTGTCATTCTCTGTCTCTTTCTTCGCTGTCTGGTGTCGGCTTTTAAGTGTCATAAATGAGAATTTATTTGGCCAGGCATTGTCATTGCAGGAGGCATTTGCCATCACTGTTGTTCTTGTTGTTATTGCTGCTGTTGCTTCTGCTGTCGTTTGCTGTTCGCACTGCTCAGGTGGCAAATTTTCCAGGTTGTCAGGCAGACAACATGGCTGCCATTTTGGCCCCCAGAGTAAGTTGAATATTACTGCAAAATCGCTGTGTGAGTTCATGAACTCTGTCCATAAATTTCATTAACAGCTGCCATCGTTGTCGTTGCCGTCGTTGTCGTGCTGTCATTGCCACTGCGACAAATTGGAGATTAGCTTAGATTATATAAATTATAATTACGCATACGCAGTGTGGTCACTGCTATTGTATTATTTTGATTTTAGATATTACTTGAAACACACATTTTGTGGCACACTTACATGAACAATGGACTAAACAAAACACGTGAACCATGTGCGCCACTTGCACTGGTTTGTCAGCCAGCACAGGTCACTCAAAGTCGCAAAACAAACCAAACCAAAACAACAACAAACGCAGCAATCTAAACTAAAGCTAACAAAAACCAGTAGCTAAAATAACAATGGCCAGCGCTTCACGCTTAACGATTTTTTAGAGCATAAACGAGAGCTACTAAAAATAAATGCAAATAACAACAAACTGATACAAAACATTTTCTATGCTATTTAGTTTGACAACAATAAAAGCCCAAAATAAATCCAATTAAATGTCGCCGTAAAAGTAAATATTATTTAAGTGCTAACATCAAATTAAAAATGAATAGCAATTATCAGATTATGATGGGAAATGGAAATGGGTCCTAAGTAACAGCAAACCAATATTAGAATATTACATTTTATCAAAATAATTGTTGGACAAAATTATACATTTTTAACTAAATGTAGTAGGCTGATGGCATACCAATACTATGTTAACCACTAACAGTGCCATTCACTAGAATTAACAGAGCCATAATGAGTTAACATTAAGAAGGGAAATTTCGCACTGTGACTGATCGAGCTGGAAGAAGAAAAGAATTGAAGAATAGACGCCAACAGGAAAATATGTGTAAAACACTGGTAATATAAAGAGAGTTTAAACAAAGAATTATTTGCGTCTACATAAATTATAATTTTTAATCTCAAGCAAGTTGCGAACTGTTATTTAAAAATCCTTTGCTGTGCTTTAAACACACGAACACGTAGACCCAAGAAACAATCAAATCAAATATTTATATGCGGGCAAGAAGCAGCAGTCAAGCAAAGTAAGAACAAGCAGAGCTAGAAAGACAGCGAGAGCAGGCAGACAGAGGACAAGAGCAAATAAATGTGGAGAAATAAGAAAACTAAAACAGATTTTAGTTGCTTACTCTATCGCATCCTTGCCATCATTGCCTTTTGGCTGCCACAGTGCAACTTGAAAAACTTTTGGGGTAAATAACAGAACATGCTGCCAGGAAACACTCTAAGGGCCATTTCCTTAGCACAGACAGACGAAAAAGAAAATTCAATACGAGGGTGGAATTAACAGTAGAATTAAACAATGAATAAAAATTAGTCAATTTAAATTAATTATACTAGCGAACGTATATTTTAAGCACGCTATTTGCTGCTACAAAAATTATGCTATAAGAATTTATCGGAAACAGTTGAAAACAAACAACTTAGTCAACTAATTATGTTAGTAGCTTGGACTTGTTTTTGTGCGTTTCATAAATGTTATGGAGATGAAAACAAGAACATTTATTTAACATAATTCATTAAGTCAGCAAGAAATACAAATAGCAAGGCATAAATGAACTTATTACTTAGTAAACGACCCTCGTGAAATTGCCTATCGTTGCTACTACTGCGGATGTATCTGCTCTGTTTTGGAACATTTGTGGAGCTTTTGCAAAATTAAAAAAGATTTTATGCCAGACGCGTTTCGGCAAATAGTAGTACAAGTGGCATACATGTATACAAAGTTTATTTACAAATATAAAACAAGGGCCAAGACAAAGGGCCAAGTGAAACAATCAAATACTGGAATCGTTCTTTTACACACACGTATCGAAATTGTAGCAGAAAATCAATTTAGACAAAAACTTGAAATGGCATAAATGCTGGTAGCTTGCCAGTAAGACACACACTCTCTCACACACACACATATCGAGTTTCGTATATGAACGTGCCTCGCATTTGTAGCGTGTATGTATTTAGCATAGCTTTGTATGTAAAAATGTTGTAACAGAATATAAACAACGCGGCAAAGCGGAAAACTTCTTCCTCAATACAATCAAATCTTCTGTTCGACTGTCGGATGCAAAACACTCGAATAAAATGAAATTTATTTGTATTTATTCCCCCTTCCTGTTAACATTTTGAGTTAAGACAAGAAAGTTCAAGTGGCTTCTGGGATGCTTACAAGCTAATACCCTGTGCCGACAGCCGAGCTTACAATTTTCTTCACAGAAGTACGAAAAGTTTAATATAATTTAACAATTTACTTGGCTGTTAAATAATTAAAGTTTTTTTGTGTCTCTTAGCTAATTGTTCTCTCAGGTATTTAGCTTTAAAATGTATGATTAACACATTTGATGACACAATCATTATACCCGCTGCTAGCTGGCACCCTTGGGTATAATAATTGCTAGGCAGGCATTTTGTTTTAGGCACACAAATAGACATATCATAAACGCTCGCATTTCCCTCTCTTTGTGTCTCTCTTGGCATTTTCCTCTCTTATTGTTTAGCATGCTACTTAAGCTATTTACGAATCTCTGCAGTGAGTCACAAAAGTTTCGACTGAATGGCATTATTATGGGCACGATACAGGAAACCAACTTGGAATGAGCTTTTTAAGTTTTATTTTCCACTTTCTCTGCATTCTTTCCATCTCTTTCTTTCTTGCCCTTAACTTTTTGCGTGTTGTTCTTCGCGTGCAAGTGAGTCTTCAAGTTTGTAAGCTGAGGATAAGCGTGCTGAGCAAAGTCAAAGCATAATGTAAGCGTTGCCAAAGCTGCACTTAAACTTTTGATATCAATAAGGGAAAATACGTTGGAAAAAAGACACAGTAAGCTCAAATGAAATGCAAGGCGAAGAAGATGCAGAAGAACGCCAACAACAACAACAGCAGCTGCATGAAAGTGAATTGAAGGATAAGTCCAACAGAAAATGCCAAAGTTAAATTCTTGGTAACTTTTGGCAACCGTTTGCCAACTTTTTTGGTAACAAAAATCTAATGCAAAACTGTCATTTAGAGATGCTCTTATTTATTTTGTTGTCAGCTGCACGTGCGCCACATTCACTGCTTAAATATGGCTGGGAAATCATCAGGAAAAAGCCAAAAAAAAAACATACACCGAAAAAGAAATGAAGAGAAGTGAAATAAAAAATGGCGACATGACAGGCGCACGTTTTCTTCACATTGAAAACGAGGACAAAACCTTGTGTGGCGACAGAAAAGTGAGGCAGGCTGGCAGACAGAAAGACGGACAGACGGACATACAGTAGTTGAGCTGAGGAAAACAAAGAGCAGGAAAGACAAACGATAACTGAGTGAATGAGTAGATGCAACAGCAGCTTAGGCAATTTATAACATACGTGTGCGGATCAGCAAAGGAATCACGTCCGGAGAAGCTGATTGGAAAAGTCATAAAGGATTTTTATTTCACTTAAGTTTCAAGTAGACTTACTTCAGTTTCTATATAGCTTTACTTCCACTAGAATAATTATTTATTGTCAGCAAAAGCAAGAGCTTAAAAGGCACTTTTAATTTAGTTATGAAACGTATATACTTCCAGCGAAATTATATTCAAAAGGTGAGCTTAGAAGCAATTTTATGACTACGTGAAAGTGACTACTGTCTGTCTCTGTGACTGTCTCATCACAGCTTCGTCAAAATGAACGCCAGCTGCTGTTGTCACTTTAATTTGAGGCAAAGTCAGGAATTGTTTTTGCTTCATAACATCAGCGCGTGACATGAAACATGCAAATATGACACATACGAGCCACGAATAGAGACGGAGATGGTGAAAATGTTTCAAATGTAGGATTATAGACAACGATAGGAGTGTGTATGTCTCTCTGTCTGTGTGTGTGACAGTGTGTGTAGTAAGCGTATCTGTTTGACAGTTGGGCTTTTGAGAAAGGCGCTCAAAGTTTCGTGGCAATAAGCAGAAAACAACGGCAAGAATCAAGTACACGCCACTGGAGACACTTTGGCAAACTGTTTTGGTTGATTGAATTGAATTGTGCCAGGCCTAAACGACAGCAGAAATAACAGCAGCAACAACAACCAGAAACGATAGCAGAGTTAGAAGACAGCCGCACAACTGTCACAAAATCAATAAAAAGAAACAAACTTTTGGCTATGAGAGCGACCTAAATACAAACAAGCAAACAAACGAACAACAACAACAACTGAGGAGACATTGCATAAACTGACCAAGCGACAGTTGCGACCTCTGTAATTTCGATACAAGTCTCAGTGGACACATTAGCAACATGTGTTGCCCTCCAGCAAAAGCAACAGCTACAAATTTGTTACAGCTAAACTTAGAATGAAGCATTGCAAGTTCTGTGTACTGAGTCCTGTGTCCAGTGTCCTGTTGCCAGGAGAAATCAGCAAGAAGCAATAAGCAGTTTGCTAGCTACATAAAATAGATATAAATAACTATATATGTAGCAGAGGATATCCTCCCTCGTCAGAGTCTAGTGCTCAATGGAGTTAAGTTGAGTGGCCGCCGCAGACGTTTGCGATAAATGTCAAGTGTGTACGAGTATATCGCGCTGGATTCAAGATTTATGTGCGAATGTTCTGCAAATAATTGGGTGTTGCCAGCAGCTTATGGTCTTGGTTCCGCTCATGCTCTGGGGTGGTAATATCATTTCATTCAGTTCGACATTCATCAAATGTGCACATAAAACTCTTTAGCTACAGAGCAAAGATAAGTTAACTCTGGACAAATTTGCATTAGACCAAAAAGCTTAACAACTATTCGTTTTCTTACTGCCCAGAAAAGCGAGGGGAAAATGGCTTAACAACATTTTCTACAGAAATGCAAATGGAAATGCAAATGGCAAACTAAAAGGATTAGATTTGCAAATTTCGTGGTTATTTTTCTCTTTTCCTCGTTTTTTTGGGCATCTAAAACCGCGAAAGCCAAACGCTAACTAAATATTTGTTAAGAAAATACGTTTTTTGGCAGCAAGTTCAAACAAAACGTGTTGACTTTTAAGTTTTGCCACAAGCACACACTGCGTATGCGCAATGCATTTGCTAAATTGCGAAGCCAAAATGCAATCAGCAACAAATTCGCACACAACAACAACAAAATCCTCCCCCAAAACGGCGACAACACAAAACTAAAAAACAAAGGAAATAAAAAATTGACTAACGCAAAGTGTCCTTGATGAGCGGTTTTCCACTCAGTTCCTCAGTTTGCACACAAAATTGAAAGCTGCAAATTTTAGTGAATCAACGCTGAAAATACTCTATAAGCTGTGCCGAAAAATAAAGATTAGCTACGAGAAATAGTACAATTTTTCATAAAATATATTACTCCAGCTGGATTTTATTTTTGGTACGAGTTTCGGTAGTTTTAAATACCCCACAGTAGGACACTCACACACATGTAAAAAGAGTATGTAAAATGGCTGCTGGTACCAAAAAAAAAGAATGCAGCAAACAATGATGAACGGTGAAGTAAAGACAGCAGCATGTGAAGGAATTGCGAACAAAAGGATTCATTAACAAAGTAAAAGATGGAAAAGTGCGCAAAGAGCATTGAAATGAAATGAACGACGGGCAGCAGCAGCAGCAGCAGCAGCAGTAACAGCTCAGTAAAGAGTCAAAAGAAAAAACGATATTGAGTTGAAGCTAGTGACTGAGGAAGAGCAAGCAGCCAAGCGGAAGTATATGACTGTAAAAAAAGAGCAGGCAAAAAAAGAAGACGTATGTAGATACGACGATTGCAGCTCGGTTGAACGAAGTTGCACTCCTTGGCACACCCACACACAGAGACACCCCCACACACACACACATGCCAAGGGGAAATAATAAAACGCGCGTCAAGTGCTGTGTGTTGTTGCTTACGTTTTTTCCAGATTTTAGTACATTAAAATGAGGTATTACTATGGCAACCTTAATGTAACAAAGGAGCGTATGTGTTTGGCAGTTAGTTTGCCAACTCAAATGAAATTTAAATTTATAAAATAAATGGCTAAAACATATTACCAACGCCGCAGGTTATGATACCTCCTACCCACTACAAAAAAAAAGCAGAAACGAGTAACACAAAAATGACGAGCATGAACACTCGTTTTGCAAATGACATTAGCTGGGTTCAAATGCATGAAACCTATGCCAAACACACATAAAGCCACAACAGGCGGGTAGGCAAAAGCAGACACAGACAGTACAGGGGGCGTGGTACAAAAGGGGTAGCCACAAAATGATTATCTAATGTTTGCACAGTAAAAACAAAATTATTTCTGTGGTCATAAAAACATCCATTCAGACATACTCATACAGGATGAGTAAATACCGAGTATATCTGGCTGGCATTCATCAAACCGCCGACTCGTGTATTTGCATTTACATTGTAGCCCATGCACAGTGGTGTGTGTTCTATTTGTTTATGAGACTTTCTCTAAGCTCTAAACAGTCATCAAAATTATGTATTTACAGAACGGTTTAAATGCTCATATTTTAAACTAGTTTAACGTTTAAATAGCTATCAATTTTGTTATTCACATAAATTACATTCACTTTCTGAGCACTGTGCCGCCCAATGGCAATAAGCCCGTTTAGATTTATTTATGAAACCACAATAAAGTTAACGTATTTTACGTATTTTCCATTCAGGAATTTTACATTCACATGCATGCCATAAAATTAGGGACCGTTGAAAACTTTTGACGAGACATTAGACCCACAAATACACAAGCAACTTACATACATACATTTTTCATTTGCCAATTTGTGTAATTTCTTTTTCGGAATTTTTCTCTTGTTTGAAAATGATTGGCCTTGAGTGCAAATTCCATGAAATATCCATAAATATTGACACGAGCACTTTTGGCATAACAGAAATTCTATTTTCTCATTGCACAACTTACTCACTTACAAGGAGACTTGACTTGGGATTTAGCATATTGACTGTGGACACAATTAACTCCGTGCACATTCCCCACATTTTATAATGGAATACATACCTAAAAATAGAAGAGAAAAAAAAAAAAATTTGTTAGATTATTCAAATAGTTAATTAAAATACATAAATTAAAAGCGCTTGTTATGGAATATCATAGGTCAGATGCAAACAGCCACACAAAATGCTAATTAATTCTTTACTTATAAATTACAAAAGTTCTTTAAATAAAATGTAATAATTGAATACTTATCTAAAGAATTTTAAAAGTTTCTGTAACGTAATGTTTGTTTTAAAGACTTTGAAATACTTTTGTATCTTTCATTCAAAACGATTCCAATGAATTTCTGTTTTATTTATACTTTTTTAATGTGTCCTCTGCCTGTGGGCGTTGCTATTTGAGGCAAATAAAGGTGGGGCAGTTGGGCATTGGCATTGTTTTAGACAAATTGATGGGTTGAAAGGGCAAACAAGGCATGCCACACACAAAAAACAACACACACATGTCACACACACTTTGTGTTCATTGTTATCACATTTACCAAAACTTGATCCTCTTTGAACCGTAAAACAAAAGCTGCTCATTTGTCATTGTCCTTAGGTATTATTTAAATGAAGTCTATGAATTTGGTCATTAAAATTGGGCTTTCAAGTTTATTATTTGTAATTGTCGAATTGTTTGCAAGCAGTAAACAAACGAGGGGAGAAGGAGAAGCGAAAAAAACCTTCCCCATGGGAAAAGTAAAACATTTTAAAGTGTGATTTTATTTGATTTCATTGTAAATATGTAAAATGTGCCCAGGGCACTCAAAATGTAACCAATATTTATGATGCGATTGGTATTTTAATTAAATTCCACTGCGTTCGGGGGCAGTTTGAAAATATTTATTATATTTCTGCGACACAGCGAAACACACATAAATACTTGCATATAATTTCAACAATTTATTGTATAATTAATGTCAATCTTTTGCCGGTAGTGGCGTGTACTTGCAACTTGTTATTGTTGCAAATGAGTTTGCAATAAAATGTTTTAAATTATTGTGTTTATTTACAAAAGAAACGCCCATCAATTATGACCAACAATTACAGATCAAAAACTGAAAGTTATTACAGCTGCATAGAATTTCCAGTTTGCGCTTTAACATTTAGATACATTTTTGATTAACTGCGAATTATATATAAATATTTGTACTGCTTTAGCCAAGTAAAAGTCAATATTGAGTCCCATAAAAGCCTTAACAAATCAAAATACAGTGAGGCAACGTGCTAGTTATGGCTTCCATGTCTGGTATGCAAAAGATATGCAATGCTTTGCCATTCCCCTTGCTTGTCTCGTGCCACAATAACAGGGCAAACAATGCTGCCCATTGTCCAAAAGTTCTCTTATTCACTTTCCCTCTCTGCCTGTCTGCCCTTCCTGCCACTCTTCACCCCCTCTGTCTGCGGCAGGGTCTGGGGCAACCCTTTCAAACTAATTGCAAGACAAAACAAACCATTTACAAAATGCTTAAGTGACACAACCGCAAACATGAGAATATGAGCAGAGTGAGAGAGTGAGTCTCCCCTCTCGTTTCGGTTAGTTCCCTCGGTGTTACTCATACGAGGCTGTGTCCAACATTATGTTACTTGCATTATCTAAGCTTATTTCCTCATTAACTTGTGAATCCCCGTTCCCCCCAAACCCCTTCAACTCAACAGACCACAGCACTCAAGAGACAAAAGTTGCACAAAATGTCTTTCGGCTTTTGTTATCTTTATGCTCAGCTTTCTTGTTTCAAGCGTCTCAGTTTGACTGCATTTTTCATGGTCAGTGCACTTGCCAGGGCGCTGCGAAGCCAGGCAGCCAAGAGGGTACACTAATGAGATACCCTAGCTGGGGTAGGGTGGGCTCTCGAGTTAAATTAATAAAGACACATATGTAGTAAGTCACACAACTGTCACTAAATTTATGATATAAAATGAATTGAAATTCAGTTATTTAACCAAATATACTTTATTTAATAAATGGCTAAAATTCTGAACTAACTTTAGAGAAACCCCAACAATTACTTACATTATTTATATCTTAAAGTAAAAACTAGCTAGAAAACCCTCTTTTTACACACCTCCTGTTTTCTTAACTACAGAGTATCGCATGTAGAAATTATGACACACGCGATACCGGTGCCGTATAGTTAAAGCAAAGCTCTGCTAACAAGCAGCTTAAAATGCACGTACAATTTTACTTTTTATTTATATTTTTTCTACGTTTTTTTGCCAGAGAGCAAACTGGGAATTATCTGCCAGACAGGACAGTGAACAGTGGAAATGAACAGACAGAGATGGAAAAAAAACGGCATAGGAGCGAGTGAAATAGACAAAGAGAAATAGAGAGCACGCGCTCGCACTGGGCTCATTAGCATATGCCACAAGTCAGTCTAGTAGTGCTCTAACTGATGCTCGGGGACGAAACAGAGCGACAACTGAACGATAGGGTGGACTCTGTTGAGTTGCAGGGGGAGGGAGAGTAAGAGCGAGGAGAGGAGTCAGGTTAGTGCTTTTTGTGCAATTTTTTAGTTGAGCTTTTCACCTTTTCTACGTTTCTTTTTCCACTTGGTTTTTCTTCTTTTTTACCTGCCGTTTTTCCGGCTTCATATTTGTGCTTAATTTAGCTGGTGCCCACGCACAATTAAAATGTTTTGCTCATTATTCGACGTGTTTAATTTGTTTACCTGCGAAATGTTAAATTGCACACTGAGACTATTATTTGCAAGGCGTAAATTATGTGCGCAAATAAAATCGATCAAAAAAAGACCAAAATAAATACGAAAAACTCAAAAATTCGTAACGAAATTCACATTCCACAGCTGCCTTGAATTATCGAACAATTAGTGTAAACGTGGCTGTGTTTGAATACAAATAGGATGAGAAAAAAGTACGGAAAATAAAGCAGAAAATCAAAATCAAATAGAACAAAAGTTGAGCAAATATTTGCTGGTTGCGAGCGCTTCGAAGTATGCAACACTTTTTGTAACATTTGCAAGCAAATTAAATTTCCAAATTATTAACAAGATTTCAATGCATTGTTGAATGGAAAACTGTAAATGTAAACAAATATTCATTAATATTTACAGAGGTTTGTTTATTTAATTTATTTAAGCTTAATTCAGCTTATTTCTTATATAAATCAAGCTACAAAATTGCAATTAAAAATAGAAAAATTTTCCCAAGAAATTTCATTTGCAAAAAGCGGAAAAAACTAGACGATATTTCAAAGCACATTCAATATCAAAGGCTTTATCGTTTTTACAGGAGAAGCAAAGCTAATCCCAAAATGTTTTTGGCAAATCAAATTCCGTCATTCAAATGAGAGAAGAGCCAGAAATAAAAAGAATTGGAAGACGTATGAAGAGAAAACTGAAACATTTTCAAAAAAGTGGGTCAGCTATCGATGAAAACGATGACGCCCTGGCCACAATCGTTAATTTTTATTATTTTGCGCAATGTATAATTGGATGGTATACGAACAATACCACAAAAACACTCGATTGGGAATATCCGAAACATTGGCCTCACTCACCCCTACTCTCTCCCTCACCCTCTCCCTCTCTGCTTTCCCCACTTTACACCTCTTTGGGTTCCCCGTTTTTTGACGACTGCCCTTAATGCGAATAACGCACGGAATCCATTGAAGGTTGTTGCTGGAAAATCCAACACAACATCGATTTTCTGCACCTTTTGAGCGGTTTTTCTTTCCTTTTGAATGGGTTTTTCCCTCCCGAAAAAAAAATAATACAAAGTGCAAAGGTAGCTGAAATTGAATCATTGGGAATTTTATATGGTAATATTGGAAAAATCAGTCAAGTAGCTTGTTAAATGACTCTTCATGCGCTTCACAATTGATGAACATTTTATGCAAATTGTAAATATATTTCCGCTTACAGTTGTAATTAAAAGCAAATGGAAAAACGTTTTCCACATACCCCTCAAATGTGACAGTTTTGTGTGGGCTGTACAAGACTAGTATAAGGGACGGCAATTCAATTACTCTTTGTTCATTTGTCAGCAAATGTAATGAGTATCTGACTATTCTATAAGACCCTCTCTGACGCTTTGAATTGATTTCAAAACGATTTCGCGCAATGCTTGCAAATTTTGTGCATTTGCTGTCAGTGCCGAAACCAAAATGCAAACAATTTGTTGTATCAATATTCATGATTTACTTTATTCTCTCACTGTTATTGCTATATGCAGTCACTGTCCTTGCCGCAGTGCCCATGAATATGTAATAAATGCGAGTCAATGTGATTTGCAGTTAAATGCAATGCATTCGACCAAGTCAGCATGCAGCTAATTTCGTCTACTTTATCGCCAACAATTTGGCAATCCAAATTAAAGCCATAAATTCCAGTGACTAATCCTATAAGCTTTTATAAAATATAGCTACTGCTCCTTGTAGTTAATCTTTCCCCAGCAGATCACTTAAAATCTGTAAGATTAAAGTTTTAGATACTCAGCAAAGAAATCAAAAGTAATTTGCAAGTTTCGACTCACTTAAAACACCGTTTAAACTGATTTTTTTAAATAAATATGAGCTTCAAACTTAGTTAAGCCAAGAAGCAGGCTAAAGATAAAGTTAAAGAGGAAAAACAAATACAAATAAATGCTATAGGTAAAGTGTGTTGGGGTAGTGGAAACAAAGTCTGTTGGCGATAGTGAAAGGTCCTGCGCTGTATCAAGTAAACCGCACGTTGCAGCAAGTCGGTTGCCTGACAGACGCTATCGCTGCTGTGGCAGATGTGGCAGCAAAAGTTCTACGAACTCTATGACTGTTCTACATCTCTCTTGACTTTCCATGCAACTGCAACAAGAACAACAGCAGCGACAACGACCACGACGACGACGTTTGCTGTCAAAAAATCTTCAATTAAAGGCACAAGCACAAAAGCTGTCGCAACAAAAAAGCAGAGAAGCACAGAAAATAGGAAAACAAGTGGAACCAAAGTCGACACTCGACTGGAAAATACCCGTTACTGCAACTTAAGCTCCAACGAACACTTTTAACTGCTCAACAATCAACAAATGGTTTTACTTTTCATACCAAACACTCGACTTTCTACCAAAACAGCTTATACCCTTACTCCACAATTTGCCGAGTATTTAAATGGCAAAAAAAAATGTGTGTTAGAATGAAGAAAATGGGAGCATTCAGCACAAGGAAAAGAGAGTGGAAAACACACACACGTATTGAGGCGTCAGGAGTGTGCTGTGAAAAGTGTGGAAAAGTGGGTGGCATGCCCCCTCATTTTTACAGTTATGCAGTTTGCCTCAAATGAGCGCAGCGCATTGCAAGACAATGATGTCAGCATCAGGCCAGACTTAACCAGACCAAAAGACCAGAGACACAAGATACGGGACAAGAGCGCAGAGAGCAGAAAGCAGGCATCAAAGAGGCATCCAAGCATCCGCCAGATATCCACAGTCAGTCCAAAGTTGTCCAGATGTTTGTGGATATATATTCATTGTACTCACATTCTCTGATTGTCATTGTGGTTGTCAGTACGTGTGTGCCACTGTGTGTGTGTGTGTGTATAAGTGTGTCAGTCAATGCAAAGTTTGCCAACTGATGATAAGCAACGAGAATTAACTGCTGAACGGACGAAGCTTTTGTTTCACTCGCAATTTCTTCCTCTTTACCCCTTTTCGCTCCTCCGCCTTTAGCCAACTTTTTTAAACAGGATGTGGGCAGTCAGAGCACACATACACACCCCCATACGCACACACACACCCACACACACACACCGTGACAACAACTCAAATTCTTCATTTTCATTTTGACTGTAAAATTTGAGCCTTGGCTTTATAAGCCGTCAAAGTTCACTGTATTTTTTCCTCTCGAGTTTTCTCCACTTTTTTTTCTCTGCACATAACGCGCTGCAGCTCAAAGCAACGGTGACGCCTTTTAGCAAAGCTTTGAAGTTCCGCTTAAAAGCACAAAGTCCAAAGTCAAAGGCTTGTGTTATCTCAAAGCTTTGAGACGAACTCAGCGGGAAGCTGGCAAAGGAATTTGCATATTCGATGCGAGTACAGGTATGCCCACCCACCTGTACTACCGTGTGTCTATTGTTGGTAGCTGACGAAAAAAGAAGCTACGTTTAATACGAAATGGAATGTCATATTACGAGGCTGCCGAAAAGAAGGGTAAGGATGGATTGACAAAAAAACCGTGATCACAGCGCAACTAATAAAAAATACATGTTCATAGAAACTAAAGTTGAATTAAAGTTTAGTTTGTAGATACATGTAATATGTAGGGAATGACATGGCAAATATTTAAGGTATACATTCTATAACTGATATATCATATCTCGCCCTAAGGTTAACCAAGGAACACACAACGCAATTTATGCAAATATATAGAAAGCGTTGGGAGGATGGAAAAAAAACGCCAACAAAACAAACAGAGAGTTATGAGATGATATTCAAACACGTACGTATTTGATATATACACAGCCAACACACACACGCACACACTTGTGACACACATATTCGTATTTGAATTTACTTTATTGTTGTTTGCTCAAAAGATGGGCGTGTTTTCGCCTGCGACCAAATAAATACCCAAAGCCAACGCCCTGCGCTTTCTCTCCCTCCCTTTCTCTCTCTCTCTTTCGCTTCGCCCTATACGCCTGAAACTATGCAGTGACATTTGTGAAATTAGAAATTTGCATACAAAACAACTGGAAAAACAGCTGCAATAATAAAAGTAAATAACTCGACCAAGCGACAAAAATGGCACAGAACGTGCTAAAAATGAAATATACTCATATGCAGTGTATACAAGCTCACACACACTCACACATTGATAAGCTGGCACACCCACAGCGCATACCAATGCCTAAAACTATGCAATGGTAATTCTCAATTACACAAACACAAATACACACATACAGTCACTTGAAATTGCTTCAAGTGCTTTTAATTGAAACACACACACTCCTCACACACATACACACCATTGATTTGCCTAGAATGGCACAGTCGTTGACATTGAATTCCAAGTGTCAAATTTGCACATTTTTACGAGCAGTTACTGTACCTGCACTTCCGCTCCACACACTTACAGCTACACACACAAACACACTCGCATATATGGCCAACGCTTATGTGCTTCGCATGCCAATGGACTCTTCAAAAGCTTCGTTTGCGGAGGCGCATTTTGCACATTAAGCATTGAAATGAAATCATAAATTTTAGCACGAATTTTGAATGCGCTAAACTGGAAAATAAATTGCTAAATTTATTAAATTTACAGCTAAATATTTAGTTAAATTTTGCGGCTTTTAAAGGACATTTTCTTTCTACTTTATTTACAACAATTTCATTTGTAAGCGTTACTTAATTCATGACAAAGCCGTTACTCTCTGAACTGCCAAGAGAATGGGCTATAAAAATGTTCGTGTTGCACATAAAGAATTAGCAACTAAGTACGTGGCACATTGCGCTATTCCCAAATGGGCCTGGCCTATAATAATGTTGGACTTCTACGTAAGTAGCTACACATGCAGAGAAAAGAGAAAGGGAGACAAAGAGACAACGGAGAAATAGAGACAGTTAGTGTATAGCACACATAGTTGCAATAGACGACTTCATTGGGCTTTGTTATGCGCCCATTTCCCCCCGCAAGAATACAAAACTTGGCGCTGGTCATTAAACTCGGACCGAACTTAACGGCGTGACAGCACCAAAAGAGAAGCCAGCGCAATGCGCGGGAGTAAGGGCAGGCAGAGGCTAAAGTAGGGTATTAAATCGCCTTCACTTACATATGTACGTACAAACACACACACCTAGAACGAAATACTCGCTGTAATCTAAAGCCGCACAGCTGACGCTTTGAGGTGCGACAAACTCAATAATCCAAAATGCAATTCATCAAGTGTCAAATTCAAGTCAATAAATGTACGTAAATCGTCAATGGAATGTTTCCAACTGTCAAGGGTTGGGTGCTCTGCATTTCATTGCTCAATTGGCAGCGATCTTTGTTTAAGCAAGGTCGCAGCTCAGCACGCAATTAAGATACATTTGCCAGAGGTTACTTTTAGAAGTAAATAAGATAAACTTTTGAAATTTTGTTTTAAATTCATAACTTCATATATTCTCCACCAAAACTCTAAGCACTTTTAGAGTTATTTATTCATCTACTTAGTTTAACTTCTTTTAATTATAAACTAAGCATCATATTACACATATATCAAGGATTACATTTTATTTTGTTTGTTTCCTCTAAGGATTCTTTCCTTCTGCTTTTTTCTTTACTTCTCTGTTTTTTTATGTTATTATAATAATTTGGCCTTCAGCGCTGTTTCAAAACATTTCATGTCGCACGCTTGGGGAGCACTGCTTAAAACTATTCCCAGCAAAAACATGCACAGGGCTCAAAATATATACGTATATAATAAAATCTACAAGAAGAAAAACAACATGAACAAACACGCAAATGCATAATGCTTATTATATATACTGTGCCAAAATGAAACTCCAACACATTTATGCTAATTTCGTTGTCGTTGTCGTCATCGTCAACGTCGGAATTCCTCTCCCCTCTGCCTCACCGCTCCACCCTTAACCCTCTACTCTCTCCTGTCAGCCACCTAATCGCCTCTATCTTCCCTCTCTCTCTCTATCTACCTCTGCTTCTCCTACCCACGCTCCTCTTCTTCATTTAGTTTACTTTTTTTTATATTCTGGCCTTTACTGTTGGCTCTCGCTCTCTTGTGTTGTTTTGGCCCTGTTTCTCGTCCAGTCTGCAGTAATTTATGTAAATTTTTCATCAGCCTCTACGGGTTTTCCGGGTGGTTATAGCCGTGGGGGCAGGGCGGTGAGGTTAGGATACTACCGGACAGGCCGCAAAGTATGCAGACATTTATACACACACACTCTGTGAGTTTTGGGTTCACATTTGTTATGCACTTTGACTGAATGAACCCACCACACACACACACTCGCACACACACTCTGTCTGCGCTTGCATGTATTTAAATATGTAATTAGTTGTGGGATCAAATGTGGATTTAAGGCTTTTATTTAGCTGAGAATAGTACTGTTTTCATATAGTATCTTTTGATCCAATTCAGAATCTGCTGCCTGACCCTGTCAACAATCAATAATCAGATACAAAGCGTTGAGTTGCATAGACAATTCCAGTGAGATAAGCACAGCATACCCTATCATTTAATTTCACAGCTGTAACAACAACAAACGCATCTGCCATTAATTTTGTAGCTGAAACTGCTTTGTAATTTCAGTTTCGTATTTCACAGCATCCAAAATACACAAGAGCTTGGCCTAAATTCATCTTCACACAGCGAGATGAATCCAACAGATACATGTATGTAGCGCACTCTAGCTTGAAATTATATATCCACCAAAAATGTGTAGATTTCAGTTCGAAATGCGTTTGATTATTTAAGGCTGATTCTGTTTAGTTTGGCAGTAGCACATCAATTTCTATTTGTGCATCATAATTAGAGCGAATTTATATCAATATTTTTAAATGGAAATAAATGTGTTTTGTAATAAAAGAAGAAATAACTAGCAATTTAAAGCAGGCGCAAAAATTACATAAAAATTAACAGAGGGAACATGCGGGCGTATTTATAATATATAGGATAAATTTTAATTTATAGTTCAGTAGGAACTTAAAAATGTTTTAGATTTTTAAACAAAAATAGCTGATAAGCAAAGTTCTTTTTAAAGTAAATATGCCCAGTTTTAAGTGGAGTATACCAGCAGAAAACCGTAGAGAATTGAATTGATTTGGTGTTTTTTAGTTTATAAATATTTTTCTGTATAAATTTATTGAAGCATTTCGAATCAACATGTGTTGCCCTTGTCAACTCGTGTGCGCCTTCGTAGGCTGGACTTGAAACTTTATCAAATCTAATTAGTTGCGGCATAAAACTGTCAACGTCTACAGAGTCTGCGTTGCCAATTGCCAATTGCCGAAACAGCATATGCAAAAAATAAAAATGAAATAAAGGAACCAACCATAACATGCTAAACCGAGCAAACGGAAATGGAGTAGCCAAGAAGCCAACTGAAAAACTGAGAGCTGAAGAAGAACTTGAACTGGAACTGGGAACTGCAAAACTGAGAAACAGCTACAAAACAACATGGGGGCAACATAGTCCATTGGCCCATGGGTAATTTAGAATGCAAACACTTGGGGTCTGCGGGGGGAGACAGCAGGAGGATTTGACAGCGGGTTGGGGGAGGCGTGTATAAAGAGGACAACTTCCTTTTGGCAGGCGCAGAGCCTGAAGAGCCAAGTGAGAATTGTTAAGAAGAACGAGAGAGAGAGAGAGCATACAGTAAAAAAAAAATTACATGTAGAAGAAAAATATCACATAAAAAAGGAAAGAAAATAATGAAAATGTAAGCAACACAAAGCCTCAATACAAGAATGTGTGTATGTAGTGTAGCGTAGCGGGTGTAGGTGGGTCTGTGAGTGTGTTCGTGTGTGTGTGTGTGTGTGTGTGGTATCATCAGCGACGACAACAAAGCAAACGTGGAAAATTGAAAAATGTGAAAAGGCAGGCACGCAGGCAGCACAAGCAAAAAAATATAAAAAAAATTGTATGCAGGGCAAAAGCAAACAACATTTGAAAAATATTACGAGTATTTGCATATGATGCGCATGGGAGCAGAGGCAGAGGAGCGCGTGTGTGGGGGGGGTGTGGGGGGAGGCTAGCAGAATATGAAGCAGCAGCAAAGCGACCCAATGAAACAGTATGTGTGTGCGAGTGTGTGTGTGTGGCGCTAACGGCGTTTGGCTCACTGTATGTGCGGTGGAGCCATGTAGTTTGTGTGTAAATAATACAACAGCAAATGCCAAAGCGTTGTTGAGGTCTCTACACACAACCCCCTCTAAGCACGCCCCCACCCCCTACTTCCCCCCTACTCCAACCCTTTACTCACACAACACTAACGGCAAATCTCGTGCTCATTTCTGGCGTAAATGAAAATGTAAATTCGCTTAAAGAGATTTCGAGGGACAGCCACGACTGGCAGGGTGGGGCTAGAGGGAGGTTACCCTCGTGTAGGGGCAGCAAAAACTATACACGTTTCAATATTTCTTATGCAAACACTTGCTTTTATTTGCTTTACATGGCAAACAAGAATTCCTTCCAAATACAAGAGCGCAAAAATACAAGAAAACAAAAGTCAATAGCGAAAGCCAATCAAACAAACAAAAATTCCAGCACAGTGTGCACAGTGTGACAAGGTCATTGCTTGTATTAAATCAAATTTTACAAGTACTTAAGCCCAAAGTGAGCTCGAATTTATGCCCCTTTACGACATTACGTAAGCTGCTGCATTTAGAATGCATTTGAGTTCATTTCTTTGTGATTCAATAGAGTCCAATTCAAGCTCAAGTGATTCATGCCACTTTTTAAAACTAATCACCCGCCTTTGTCAAAAAGCAAAGGAATTTAGTTTATCTTTAAACATTTCTCTACATCAATTTAGATAAAATTCCCTATGGCCATAAACTATTTCTGAAAATAAACCATTTATCAATTCTCCAGGAACGGAAGCTAAGTAATTTAACGTTTATTTCTTTAAGATTGCCAATTAATGATATTTTTGGCATTGTTTACGGTGGCTCAAGCGATATCCATATAAAATTTTACGATTTTGCAATTTATGCATTAAGGAATTTACATTATCGAGTCATTTCATGTTTGCAGTTCTCGCCGTCTGCTCTGGCGTCTTTAGTCACATTTCCCCCTTTGTTTTATTGATGAAACTCGAATATCTGCATGTGTAATAAACTCAAGAGCATTCAATATCAATCTCATATCGAGTCTCGCTCACTCTCACTCTCCCTCTCCCTCTCTCTCTTACGCTCCCAGTCGCTCTTTCGCTGGGCTGCTCTGAGTCAGCAGACGGAAATGTGAAACCGTTTGGAGACTGTCCCACAGCTGAATACGTGACATATTAAAAGCTCGACCAGTGACAGAGACAGCAAGTGCTGGCGTGCGACAGAGACAGCAACAGAGTTATAAAATTGTTCAAACAAAATTATTTAATATGACATATAAGCATAATTTAATGCAAATCTTTACATAAATGGCGAAAAATATTGCGTTATTTTTATTTATTTATTTTTTTATTGTTGCTAACAATTAAAGCCTCAATGTCGAGGGCAACTATAACCAAAAAAAAAACAACAAAAACATCGTCGATTTCGTCGGCAGCAGCTACAAAGTCGAAAACGAATTATGCATAAATTTCAACGGATTTGCACAAAATTTATGGTGATGGCACACAGAGGCGTGGCTAAAACGCCAACAACAACAACAAAAACAAGACAAACACAAAATTGTGACACACAAACAATAGCAAAGTGCTTATATTTATATATAAATTTATATACAAATATATATGCGACTTTATTTAGCACGTGCGTTCATCAGAAAAGAGAGAGAGAGCAAAGATAATCACACAAATCTCATAAATTCATTTAATATTTGCACATATCAATTTTCTGGGAAATTATATTAAACACTTTGTGTATTATACATTTTAATAGCCTTAAAGAGACAGGGTTCAACGCAGTCTATCATGCTCTAGCAAAGCCCAACTACTCTATTATTTAATAGACTTTTAATTAGCTAATTTTAAAGCGTTTAAAATGAGACTTTATTTGCATAGCAAGTAAATCCGCATGAAATTCGAGCACACTCCTCAGTTTGAATTTTGTGGCTCAAAGTCAATAACCTGGCCAACTTAAATTGAAGCGTCTGCAACA
Source organism: Drosophila dunni (assembly GCA_018152125.1). Taxonomy (NCBI): domain Eukaryota; kingdom Metazoa; phylum Arthropoda; class Insecta; order Diptera; family Drosophilidae; genus Drosophila; species Drosophila dunni. Next base: position 6,440,276 of record JAECXC010000339.1, on the reverse strand, counting down.
AGAGCTGTGGCAGCTGCAACAACAACTACACCTACAACAACAGCAACAGTAGCAGTTCCAACTGGCAGCTGTCACGCATGCAACACAGCGCTTCAACAGGGAATTTGGCCAAAACTTTGCTGCTGCAATCTGTTGCACACTTTTTTATGTGCCCCCTGCCGAAAAAAGTTATTAAAAAGTCGTGCATAAAGTTGTCTCTACAAAAAACTATATATTAACGTAAAAAATGCATACATAGTTCGAATTCAATCATGATGAAACTTTATAATCATGTGCCTGATTGGCAAAGGGTATTAAGTCAACGGTTTTGGCCAAAAATTTCGCTAATGTCTTTTAGTTTTTGTTTGAGCATAATGAGTATTGGGTTGCCAATGCGTTGCCTAGAAAGAGCAACTGACGTTACTCAAATAATGGGCGTGGCTCCACATCATCATCGTCATAGTCATCGTCGTAGTCATCAGGCTAAACAAAGCTCCAAAACTACAGGAATGACAAGAACATTCCACTCTGTATGCAAACATGCGAGAGTAGCAAACTCTCTCCTTTCCCTACTCTGCCCCGCTCTCATTCGCTATCTCGCTCTGTCGCTGGGAACATTTTTACCGTTGCCCATGTGCTGCCGAAAGTTTTCAGAGTCCAAATAGAGCGACCTACACGCGTTTTGTGGGCGTCTTTTGCGTCAGTTTGCGTTATTGAAACAGCGAGAATTGCAATTCCAATTCAAATGTGTGTGTGTGTGTGTGAGAGTGACTGTGTGTGTGTTAGTATGTGTGTAAGCGGAAGTTGGCTGTGAATCGGAAATGGTAAACAAGCCATTATTGCGGTTCAAATCTCAGGCGTTCGCTACTCAGTCAGTTAAAGGAACTCACTTAACGTGATTTTCGATTATTTTTGGTACAGAAGGAAATCGAATAAATTCTATATGCAGTTATAGCATTAATCAAATTGTTTTTTCTACGGTTCATTTACACACGAGATTACAATAAGTAGTATCATAAATAATATTGATTGATAACCCATGTTTAAAGATTATCAACAATTTAAATGCGAAACTTTGTATAATTTAAAATATAAAAAATATAGACTTTTTTCCACGAAACAACCGTTGATTATTTGAAACAGAAATGATCTCATTTGCCTGCACAAACAGATTATTAATCATATTTTATTCGTCTTTTAATTAGACATTTTTATATATTTTTTCTTTGCTGATTTCGCAATTACGGTGCATGTGACCTGTATGCGATTAAAATAATCATTATCAATATATATTCATATTTCTTCAACTTAATCTCCCAGCCAATATTCAAATGGATCTGGTTTCATCCATTTTGATGAATTAGCTCTTCATTAATAATAATTTTTTTTTTTCAAAGAATGTTGTCGGTAATTCCACTTTTTTAATGATTTCTGCAGCTAATTGAATGGGAACTGATTGAGTTCATAAAAAATGTGTATATTTCTAGCATCCAAAAATGAAACATCATAAATTTTTGCAGCAACAAAACAAAAATCTAGAAATATTACTTTATAAAATTAAATAAACATTGCACAGCAAATTGAAAGAAAACATACAAAAATATTTTTTAAATATTGTACACGCAAAAGTGAAATTCTTTCCAAATGCAGTGCTCGACTAGAAAATACCCTTGAAGCTGATTTTATGCATATGCAAATAAACTAAACTACAGTGAAGCTGAGTGGTCATACCCGTTCTACCCATTTTTGTGGAGCACGCAAAATGATGAACCACAGGCATTTCAGATGGAAACCTCAAGTTTGAAATTTAGAAATGGAAATTTTTAACAATAATGTATAAATTTTAACGTGTAAACAAATTGCACGAGGGCACAGTATGTTTGTCTGTGTGCGTTGAAATATTTGCGTAGGCGTCCGCGTGGGCATTAAAAATACATAGTGAAAATGCTATAAAATGTGCAGCAAACAACAAACTGTAACGAGAAAAAGCTTCAAATGAGCAGCTGCTGAATAGTATGTGTAAAGTTTATTGGGAAATCATCGAAACTTCAAACAAATGCAGTGAGAGAAAAAATCTGCTGAATAATTATGAAAGTATGCAAGTGCGTGGGCTGTCTATGTGTGAGTGTGTGTGTGAGTTTTAGTATGCGTGTGTGAGTGTTCGATTGTGTGTGAGCCGAAACTGCAGCTGTCTCAGCTGCTGCGTGGGCTGCTAACTCTTTTTTTGTCTGCTCGAGGCTTACATTTTCCATGTTAATGATATGCAAACAAAACACAAAGCCAAAAAGTCAAACTGCGAGAGAGAACACAACAACAACAACAACAACAACAACGACAAGAGCAGCAGCGATGATGGCACAGGAAATACACGCCATATACAACAACACAAAAAAGGGCAGGCAGGCAAAAGAGTGCGAGCGAGTGAGAGTGGGAGTGGGAGAGAACAAACGAAGGCAACAGAAATCAACAAAATTTTGCGCGCGATTTGCGTCAATGAAACAAAAAAAAGGCCACAGAGACAAACGGAAGGCGGATGGGATGAGCAGTGCATAAGTATTTGTGTGTATGCGTGTGTGTGCATACGTGCGATTGTGCGTATGTGCTGATATTTTTTGCAATTAAAACACAAAAATAAACTCAACGAGCAGTAAACAAATCAAGTGTAAAAACATAAAGTGGGGAAAACAAGAATATTTGTATGTGTACGTACGAATACCACATGCCCCATTCTATGAACAAAGAAAATTGCAGTTAAGGTTAATATAAAACGCACACACAAACGCACATGTCGCCCGAGCGGAATCAGCACAGAGCGCAGTATAAACAGAGTAAGCAACGACTAAAATCAACAGTGGGACAACAAAATGTAAAAACCAATAATAAATACACAAAAAATACAAGCACGCACGCATATTACATGCCCAAGAAAGAGCGAGACACGCACATAGAGAGGGAGAGACAAACAGATGGAGGAAGAGCGGAAGAGCAAAGATACAACTTGTCGCAAGCAAACCGCAAAATGAAACAAGCCCAAGACGAACATACTCTACTACGAAACAAGCAACAGCAACAACAGCAGCAAACAACGACAATGAAATGCGGCAACAACGCTGATTATTGACATTGCGTTACCCTTCTTGCAGGCAGAGTCAACGTAAGCGTCGGCGTCAGCTGCGGCGGCTGCGTCGTCGACGACGTCACTGCCAACGTCGGCAGTTCAATCTGCTTGTTTGGCCTGCCTACTGTCTCTGGGTCTTGATATTGCCGGTCTGTTCAGGCCTGTTCTGCGTGTTGTTTACCTCAGCAGAAACTGAAATTCAAGAAAAGCAAACGAGCTACAACCAACAACAACAACAACAGCGGCACCACCAACAACAGTCGGCAGCCCTCAGTGACAGCCAACTTCACTGCTTGCGTCGCTGCCTGCTGTTTGGAGCTTCACGAACTCCACGTCGCGACGTCGTTTGTCGCTGTCTTCTTTTCTTCAACTTTGTCTGTTGCCTACCAACACTGACAAACACACACGCATACACATACGATAACATTTTATGCTCGCTTGCTGTTATGGTTGTTGTTGTTGTTGTTTTGCCTTGCCGCCTGCACACACATTTTTATGCTGTGCTGTGCTCTGCTCGTTCGTTCGCTCTCTTACAACGTGCTCTCTCTCTCTTCCTCTGGTAATCGCGTCACCACATTTTGTGTTGCTGCTGTTGTTGTTGTCTGCTGCGGGTCCCGCAAATGTTTTTGTTTTTGGTTTATTTGTGGCAACCCTTTGGGTTTTGTTGCAATTGCCTTTGCTTTTATGTTGTCTTGACATGTAAAAATTTACTAATTGGATTTTGTTTTTATGCACACATGTCAGAAAACATGTGTAATTGATGCGCGTAAGCGCGCTCTCTCTCTCTATCTCTTTCGTTTTCGCTCTTTGGTGTGTCTCTTAGGTATACTCTTTTTCTCGCTTGCTCTAATTGCAACGTGATCTTGTTTTGTACTAGTTACTATAGCAAAGTGCACATGTGTGTATGTACATATGTTTGTATGTAAATGCTTACTACGCTTTTTTTTGTAATTATCTCGTGTGTATAAACAATTCCATCACTGCAATTAGCGTTGATTATCTGTGGGGATTTTCAATCGAACTCAGATAGATGGAAAGCAATGCAAACTGTACATCTGGCTATGTACGTACTGCAATGTTACAGTCGATGGCATAAGTATTGTGACAAAAATAATAAAATATTTATTTTTTAAACAATTTCATTCAAAAAGTTTAAAGTACACGTGCCCGGTTTTGTGAATGAACTAAGAGCCGTTAAATAAGTGCCAAAAGCAACAAGAAAACCTGTAAAAATACTTATGCTAACGACTGTGTAGAGAGACGTTGACATTTGTGAAAGACATTAAAAAATTGCTGTTGATAACATTTTGACATTAACAGCAGCAGCGAATATGCGACTGCAAAGTCAGCGACGACAACTGCTGCTTGCTATCTTTACGATTTCGGCGTCAATAAGCGCGTCGACTGCGAAGGTGAGAGCGAGCGCAAAGTGCAATCAAAGCGACAACAACAAAAATGCGCTCATTAAATGCAAAGCAAATAAGAAGACAAACGACCGTAGCAACAACTACACACACACAAACAAATAAACGCACGCAGACGTGACTAATAGAAAAACAAAGAAATAAACAACAGTGGGCGAGAGATAGACGCATCTGGAAAATAAGTCTGTGTAATGGAAAATAAAAGTGACTTTTAATCCTATGAGTTGTCTCTCTTAAGATTTTATTTTAAATGTAGTGTGTGTACATCGAAAGTCATATCCATGACAAATTCATTTATGACGTCATCAATAGCAACAGCTGATTATATTTTCTTCCCTCTCCGGCAGCTGCAAAGATCTTAGGTAGTCCAGAGGAAAAGGCAAAGAAAAAACCCACAATATTGACAATATCCCAACTACGTCTAGTCAAATAATTGCCTTCCCGGAAATCTATAAAAATAAACAGACAGTTGCACAGCACGTGAAGATGGCACAAAGATGAGCTAAATCCGTGTTATGTGTATGGTCACCTTTAAACGGACTCTCGCCCACTCACACTCACTCTCTCGTCAACGCACCTCATTCTTGACCTCTTCGGCCCCGCATTGCCTTTCTCCTCTCACAATGTCACGAACACGACACATGCCAATAATGCTAATGAGCGCAAATGCGTAAACGAGCCGAAAACAAAACTTGGAGAATGCGTGTAGTGGAAAGCAGCAGGAAGCGATAGCTCAGCATCTTCCCCCACCATATGCGTGTGGGTGAGTGGTGTGTGTGGGTTTGGCTGTGTATGTGTGTATGGGGGAGTAAGTATCGCTGTTTTGTCTCTTCTCTCGCAGCAATGACCAATCATTACATTATCCTGCACACTCAAAACTGTGACCACACTCTCTCTTCATATCCCTCTCTCTCTCTGTTCTTCGCTCTTGCGCTTCCCCCTGTTTCATCCACTCCTACAACACTCGAAGCTGTTCATCAGTTTGCAGTGCACGTTCTTAAAATGTTTTTGGCGAGAAGGAGCAACAACAACAACAACAACATCGATAGCCATAACCACAACTGAGCAAAGTAAAGCCAATTTTGGCAAAAACAAGTGACATACAGACAAAGAGGACGGAACGGAATGGACCGGACTGGACTGGACCGGAACGATAAACAAGACAACAACAACAATGACTGCAAATACAGCCACTATTGATGGGCGCTTAGTGGTGAAGTGGAGTCCAAGTCAAAACGGGCCAATGTACTATTTATGTATGTGATTTCAGATACATTTATGTGAGTGTGTGTGTGTGTTTTGGGCCAATAAGTCACAAAAACAGGCAAGCAAACAAAACAAACAAACAACTGAACTGGCTACTGAAATTGGCAACAACCGGATGCCGGAGTTTGCCCCATCACTTTGGCAAACGATCAACAGTCACCAAGTGTCAAAGAAGTGCAAGATAAAGGAGAAGACAAAGTGAAGACAAAGAAGAAGAGGCACAAGTTTGGTTATGGGGAATGCGTATGCGAGTGCAACATTCATCACACACACACACACTCTCCTATATACATGCATGTATATGTACATATATAAGTATTTTTATATGTACATGTTTATTCTTGTTGCCATATTTATGCGCTTCGGCAATGCAGACATTTTTAATGTCTTTTTACAGCTTCTCTCTCCACTTCATTATCGTGTCCGTCAATACCAACAACAACAAGCAGAAGAAGAAGAGCAACAATATCAATAGCAATGCTGCAAATTGGAATGCAGCGTTGCCAGACAGCAAACTTTTCATTGTAAAGCACACACACACGCATACATACACACGTTTTAATGCATGTATATTGATTAGTTTGCACTAGAGTTCAGACATCTCTCGATTATTTTGCATAATAATTGACAGATTCTGACACCGAGTAAGAGAAAACCAACTGGGAAAACCTCAAGCCGCAAACAACAAACTGATAAAAGTGGGGGAGTGAAAGGATGAGGCTGCGGATGGAGAGATTCCCAAATGCAGGTGTGAAACAGTGGGCAAAATGGTAAATAGCTTGAGGTTAAACTTGTTCGTAATCTCAATGAAATTGTATTCAATAAAGCCCAGCTTAAGTGCATAAAAGCATCAAATTGACCACAGAATACCCTGCACATTTTTACCAAGAATACAAACTGTAAACTATTTGTTAACTGTTAGTAATGCAATTTGTATGCATTCTTTAATGAAAGTTTCGCTTTAATTGTGTTGTAAATTCGATTAGTTACAACCAGCGTATCGAATCGATTTAACACGAACTCCAATACTTCAAATAATTAACAGTGACTGTTTTACAACTTTAATTTCCGTTCAGAGTTTAATTAGCAGGAAATGGCTTACAGGGTATTTTAAAGGCATTCCATTTCCAGAACACAGCAAATTGCGTTCTATCTCAAAAAGTTCTCAATTACAATTTCATATTCACAAGTTTGCCCCCTTTCATTTCGGACTTACCTCATCAGCTGCTTGTGTGGCGGCTACGAGCAGTATTAACAGCAGCATCGACGCCAGCATCGACGGCGACGTTAGCAGCGCAGTTTTCAGCTTTGATTTCATTTTGGTTGCGTGGGTGACGACGATTTTAGTGCAGCAGCAACAGAGTTGTTGAAAATTTTATTCCAAATTTGTTTATAGCAGCGCGAGGAGCGGCAGCATAAAATGCTTCTTTTTTTTCAGAAAATTGTGTACTTCTCTTCAAGAGATAGGGATAGATATGAGAACTGGATAATTTATATATTTTTAAGATACTTTTGTGTATCTATTTACTTTAACTTTTGTAAAAGCAATACAAAATCAGATTCACAATAACGCGCTAGTGAATTGAAATTGATTAAGTAAACACGATTATTGAATTTGTTGTTTAAAAAGCACTGAAACATTTTGTTAATGACACTAACATTCGCGATTTTCACATAAATTTAACAATTGAATTTCAAATAAAACGCGTACAAAAACAATTCAATTGGACGCGGTGTGTGTGTGTGTGCGTCGGTGTGCGGAAGAACCAAAATAACGAAATAGTCAGAGAGAGAGAGAGAGCGAGAGAGGAATTCATAAATTACACATTTATTCATTTAATTTTGATAATTAACAGCAATTTTTAGTGCGCGCGCGGCTAAAATCAAAGTAACTAGCGGATAGATAGATAAAGACAGAGAGAGAGATAGAGACACGACCGCAAGAGAGAATAAACAAAATGATTACTGCACGAAGCAGCAAAGCAAAGCAAAGCAAACCAGAGAGACGCAACAAAACAAAAATGATAAAATGAGACAGCAGAGCGACAAGAGCACAACTGAAACGAAAGGTGCCAGCAGCGAATGGCTGCCTGAGTATGCCTCTATCTGTGTGTGTGTGTGCTGCTTGTGTGAGTGTGTTTACGACACTGTCTGTGGGTTGGCAGTGTTGGTGAGCGAAGAATACAAAATTTATACTAGCAGCTATGAAGTAAACACAAGAATTATTACAATTTTGCATCTAATAATGAATTAAAGAATTATTTTTAGTAGCTGAAAAGCGTTTGAATGATTTTACGCCCACCATACACAATCTCACACTACTACCTACACGACAGACAACTCACTCACACATGTACGCTTGTTATGTACACACACGCACACACATACACCGAACTAGTCCGTAGCGGTGGCGGCTTCTTTATGTTTTTCTTCTTTTGCCTTTTGCTTCTTGTTTGCGTTTTTTTTTCTTTTTGCTTCACTCAGCGATATATTTTGTTGTAATTCGGCTAAATTGCACTTTGTGCGTTTAATGGCACCTTATTTATTTAAATGGCCGTTGCGTGGCGCATTTTTATTACAATTTACAACAAATTCGTTGTAATAAATTGTTAAATTTCTTTACACTTGAACTGCCAACGAGCACTAATCCCGCGTCCGACTCATTCAACGGTTTTAATTCGACTAATGTTAACGGGCTATGTTAACTAACAGAGACTGCAATGCCAGGGTGACCATGAAAATAACTTCTGGTTTTACAAGGTATACCATAAAAATACCACTCACAAAGTTCGCCGATAGAACGACTAACAGAAGTTATCGAGCCGTGCACCGAAATAGAAAATACGCGAATTTAGCAGTGGCGGGATACGGTAACACTGCATTTGTATTTCGAACATATTTTGGAAGAAATTAAACAAAAAGAATTGGGTAAATAAGGTAATACCGATAATTTACAACCGAAAATGGATGTGCAGTATAAACGCTGATAAGACAATTGATTGACAGCAAACGCAAATAGCTTCTCATAACGCAAATGAATCATAATTTGCTGCTTTGTTGTCTTATTTTGCGTCTCTTTGGAATCCGTTCGTTCCCCTCTTAGCAATCTCTGCTCCCCAACACCGTACGCTCCAAGTCTCCCCGCCCCCTACAAACCCACCAAAACAGTGTGAAAATTTTTCCCTCAAACACAAGTTGTATTTTTTTTTCTCAGCACCGTATTACGTCTTTCGCTTTGCAGGCTTAAATGCAATTGGTCTAGTTATTATGGATCTGGTGGACATCGATCAGGTCCTGGACAATCTTGAAGCTGAGCTTAAAGGTGCGTAGCAATGAGATAAAGTTTGAAAAATTAATAATTCATTTTATATTGCAATTTACAGCTGACGAGCAGCTGAGTCGAAATGCAGCAGCGGCGGCAGCAGCAGCCACAGCAGCGACTGTTAATGTGAGTGTGGGCGTTGAGTCACGCCCACTGGGCGATGGTAGCAGTGCAGGCGCCGCTGCCAAAAACTTTGTGGGCGTGTCACAGGTGTTCAACAGTCTCAACGACTATCGCAACAATGTGAAATCGCTGGAGACGCATGAGACTTACGACTGGGCGGCGGAGGCAGCGCAGCGGCAGGAGCAAGAGGAGGAGGAAGTGCTGCAACAGGAGGCACAGGGAGAGCTGCATGCAACCCCTGTCGAGATAGAGGACAACGACGCCCATGAGGACATTACCAAGTTCAGCGAGGCAGCTCAGTCCAAGCAAAGCAAACTGGGCAATGAGATCACAGTCTCATCCACTGAATCGCTGACCACCTCATCCTGCTCGACCTTCTCCTCGGGTCCCTCGCCCGGCTCAGAGGAGGAGGACGAAGGAGTGGGGGACGAGCAGGTGCAAGAAAGGCAGCCCAGTTCGCCACCAGAGAGCATTAAGCCCAAGCAGGAAGCAGAGCTGGAGCAGCAGCAAGTGGAATCTGTAGCTGTGGAGGACTTGGCTGTGGGGCTCTCCTCCATTTCAATAACAACCACAGCATCACAATCCATTATGCCCTGTGAGGTGACCGCCTCCTCGGCACTGGACAAGGTGCTGAACGAGCTGTCAGAGGAGACGAGCACGGAGCTGGACACCCAGAGCCAACCACAGCAAGCGATTGAAGCTGTGCAGCCAGTGGTGAGTAGTGTAACCAACTGCCCCTAATCTATGCTAATCCTTGTGCTTTAGGAGCCCGCGCCCACGTTGGCAGCTGCTCGGCAGGAGCATGTGGCGCCGCCACAGCTGGAGCAACAGCAGCCGCAGCAGGATTTGGCGGCAACGGTGCCAAAACAAAGTAAACCCTTGACCTTCTGCTCGACCATGGATGAAATCTCAGACACTGAGCTGGACAGCATGTTGCAAGAGGTGGAGGTGGAGGATATCGAGGAGGAAACAGCCGAGCAGCAGCTGCAGCCAGTAGCTATTAGCTACGAATATCAGACACAGCCAATGGACGATGACGACGAGGATGTGGATGACGAAGACGATGAAGGTACCACAGAATCACCCATTACTGAGGAGGAATCTGTGCGCATTTTATCCGAACAGGATACCACCTCGGCGGATCAACTGAACGTGGACAACTTCTCGCAGGCATCCACCGTTGAGTTTGCCGAGCTGCGGGCACAGGAAACGACACTGACAGCAGCAGCTGCCGCAGCCAGAGGAGCAGAGGAGACTCCCTCATCCTTCAGCAGCACCGCAAGCGATACAGACTCGCTATCGGGTCGCAAGCTGGACGAGGAGGAGGTGGGTGCGGAGGAGGCAGTGGTGGGCGGACTGGAAGAAACTCCAGACCTGAGACCGCAGCGTCCTCAAACGCTGGATCTGAACGCAGGTCTCCAAGCGAATGCGGGACAAACTCCGCTGCCGCCGCAGAATCTGGAGCAGGTGGCAGGAGATGAGGCAGCAGCTACAGGCACTGCGCCCGAGGAAGAGGACGACGACAGCCCCATTTATGAGGCCGTGGGCTACAGTGATCCGCACGCGAATCTGGGAAAAGTGCCGCCCATTTGGGTGCCCGACAACATGGCCGGACAGTGTATGCAATGCCAGCAGAAGTTTACGATGATCAAACGGCGTCATCATTGCCGTGCCTGTGGCAAGGTGCTCTGCTCCATCTGCTGCTCCCAACGATTCCACTTGCAGTTCGCCAATGAGCCCGAATCGCGCGTCTGTGTGCAATGCTTCATGATACTCAGTGAGCGGCAGGCCAACGGTGCAGATGGTGGAGCAACTGCAGCAGGTGCTGGCGGTGCGGCTGGTTCTGGCGATGGCTTTGCCGGCGGTGCAGCCAGCGGTGTACTGCCACCGACCCCAATGCGCTCGCCCAATCCCAACAATCCTATGGAATATTGCTCAACCATACCGCCGCATCGTCAGGTGGATGCAGGTGCAGCTGCAGCACCGCCGAGCGTCATTGTGCCCGTGGGTGTGCTGAAGAAGACCGACGGCAGTTCGTCCAACTCCTCCAGCTCCGATGGCAAAAAGGCACGCAAGCGCAAGAGCGTCATGTTCAGCGATGGCATTGCGCCAGGCAGCGAGCTGGCCAGCACCATGGAGCAGCAATGGGGCGAGGCGAAGCAGGCGCGTCGTGGTCTGCAGCGCAGCAACAGCGGCGCAGGCCAGAAACCGCCCACACCAGGGGCCAGCAGCAGTGGCAGCAATCAGAGTAGTAGTATTGACAACAACACTGCCATGGGCTTGGTGGCGCAGCTATTCCGTGGCTCCATACCACCTTCGGCAGCGGCGGCCACACTCTCGGCCGTCTCCAAGGGCAGTCAGGAGCAGAGCGGTAAGTAACGAAGCGCTACCAAGTTAAGAAGACTTCGCTTAACCCATTTCATCTGTTCCACAGCTGGCAGAAACACGGCTCAGACCTCACCGCGTCGCAAACCGGAAGCACAGCGTTCGAGAAAGCTGCCACCAAGCGATGCCCAAGGCTGCTTCATACCCAGCGAGGAGCACTCGCTGCCTCCCATTTGTGTGGCCGGCAGGGAAGGCAGCAACTGTGATGTGGAGTACAAGGAGGTGCGCAATGATCCCGAACTCTTGGAGCGTCTGCAGCGTGAAACACTCAAATTCATTGTGAAGAACAATTTCTATGTGCTCGTCAAGGTGGTGAACAGTGAGTAGCAGTTGGCACAAGATATGACTCCACTCCACACCTCTTACATGCCTTTTCCTGCCTCTTTTCAGTGAGTTGCTGCATGAATCGTTGGGTGCTTAATTTTACCACGTCGGGACTGCATCAAGTGGGTAACGATGAGTTGATTATACTGCTGGAGATCAAGCCACCGCCAGCGAGCAGTGGTCCACAGGTGCCGCGTGACATATTCCAGCATCTATACGAGGTGTACGTGGAGGCGGAGCAGGCCAGGTCGAGCACACAGGAGCTGGCCTTTAGCAGTCCACGGAATGTCAACTTCTTGGGCTCGCGTGAGCACGGCGGCTTCATCTTTATACGACCCACGTATCAGTGCCTGCAGGGCGTGATTGTGCCGGATAATCCGTATTTGGTGGGCGTGCTCATACATCGCCACGAAGTGCCCTGGGCCAAGGTGCTGCCACTGCGTCTGATACTGCGTTTGGGGGCACAGTATCGCTACTATCCCTGTCCACTGATCTCTGTGCGTAATCGAGAGTCGGTTTATGGCGAAATAGCGCAAACGATCATCAATTTCCTGGTGGATTTTCGCAATTACACATACTCGTTGCCGGCTATACGTGGGCTCTACATACACATGGAGGATCGGCAGACGACGGTGGTGATACCACGTTACAGGCAGAACGATGTCATTAAGGCCATCAATAATGCCACTGATCACATTCTAGCCTTTGCTGGCAACTTCTCCAAAGTGGCCGATGGTCACTTGGTCTGCATGCAGAATGTCAACGATGATCGCACTGAGATGTATGCCTACTCGACGCAGGCCATCAACATACAGGGCCAGCCCCGAAAGATTACTGGCGCCAGCTTCTTTGTGCTCAACGAGTCGCTCAAGAGCAGCAGCGGTCTCTCCGGCAAGTGTAGCATCGTGGAGGATGGTCTCATGGTCCAAATTATGCCCACCAAAATGGAGGAGGTGCGTCAGGCTCTGCGTAATCAAACGGATGTGGATATTGTCTGTGGTCCGGTGGCTGCTGCCGACGAGCAGAGCGAAATCGTTAGCATCAAGTGGGTGGACGATGATCGTGACATCAATGTGGGGTAGGCAGCAGAATACCCTGTAATTTAAACGTATTATTTAATGTTTTGCTTTACTTTGACAGCGTCAAGTCGGTCATTGATGACAAGCCCATGGATGGTGTGGCCAATATGCGTGTCCACGCCAGCTTCAACTATTCCAATACCAATTATGCAATACGCCTAACGGACATTTTCATTGTCAAGGTAAGTACTTGATAAGTATCAGTAGGAAGAAAGACTTTGAAGCGCTTTTAAGCAGCAGTTTTTAAAGGGATTTAAATGAAATGTGGCTTTAAAATTCATTAAAAGAAACTATCTAATAATTTGTAAGACACTTTTGGGTTAAAACATAAGCTCTGTACCTAATTTTACTTGTACTTAGTCATGATACAATGATACATGATATGTGTCATGGACTTAGTAAGCTGCAAAGGAAGCTTGTTGCAAACGATTTCAATTTTATTGAGCTACAGCATTTAGTAGACTCTTAATTGTCAACAAATGTAATACAGTGAAAGCTTCCTCTGGCGGACAGCTTCCTTAGGCGAACAGCTTAGCCGAATTTTATAGTTTTTTAGAATGATTTTTATACAAAATCCGTTCTCATAGGCGTAATTCTTCCTAGGGCGTACAAAAATACGAAAACGTGGCTGTCCGACAAAGGCAGCTTTCAATATATTTATTATTTAAACAGCTTGTTTTAACATATTCCAATAATCTTTGTAAAGTCAATAATTTGTCATAAAATAGTTAGAAAGGTTAGGTTAGGTTAAGCCGAACGTCCTCGCGGGTACTGTACATAGGCCGCATACGGCACTTAGTAGGTAACTTTTCAGTAAATTATAAAATAGTTAGCTAATATGAACACAAACTGGTTTCTTCTTAACTTATCTATTTTCAAAGCTACTAAGTGTATAGATTTTATAAAAATAGTCAATTATAAAGTAAAACCTGTTAAATTAGCACAAAACTAAATTAAATTAAAGTCTTACCAGTCTGTTAATAAAGCTGACTTTAAACATAAATTCATTTATAAAACTTACACTGAACAAATGATTCCTTCTAGTGCGAGGGCTGGTACGCCACCAATGGCACCAACTATGCGGACATCACACGCATTGCCGAGCAGTTGGCCCGCAGCGCTTCGATGGCATTGCTACCATTCCTCGATCTGCTAGTCGCATCCGGCATAAATAAACTAGCACTGCGTGCTACACTGGACCAGGAGAATGTAAGTAGAGGCAGAGCAAGACTTCTGTATGCTAAACCATTCCACTTTCTATGCCAGGTCTGCTATGAGGCCGGTGCACGTGGCGCCAAGTTGCCACCGCTTTACATGAATGCGCTTGATAATCATCTGATAGCAACGCTGCACGGCGAATCCTCTGGTATACAGGATTCCATCATACTGGAACTGGTGTTCTACATACTAAATGCCTAAAAGTGCGCGACAAATACAAAATACCAATAGCTGATACTCCCTGCGCCCGCTAAAACTGTCTAAACGAACCGATGCGTATATATACACACATATACTATGAGCTAAATACTTTCTACCACAACATTTCTAACCACAACTAGCTATGTAAGCCTATAAAGTGATCAAATGTCTGCAGCCAAAGGGCAGCGTGTCAACTTAACTAATCTCCACCGGCTGCAACATTTTTTGGAACAGAGAACTGTATATAACTCGACTCTAAAGGATAAAACCATTAACGGTGTTTTGTTTTATTTTCTGTAACACTTTTGCTTGGCAACTTTCTATGTTCTCTGTTTGTCAATTTTTTAATTTTCTAGTTAATTCAATCGCTACACTTTGTAATGTAAATTTGTCAAAGGTTTTTTAGAATGATTGTTTATGATTTTCAAACACTAAAACATGAAATACTTGTATGTGATGTTCTTTATTATATATCCCTGTATATTTTCAATATAAATAACGACTATATAACTGTTAAAACTGCGTGTTTTCACTTATTAAGGGTACAACAACCAATTTCCAACCAAAAAATAACACAACACGGTTTATTTAAATTATTGTGATAATTGTTTATTCATTTCACTGTTCCACTTTGTTCACAAACGTTCACAAATGTTTCAGTTTCAGGCAGACACAACACAAACAAGTTACAAAAACGTTCGATTATAACAACCTATAAATGTATATAAAAAAGATATATAACGCATATTGCTACCCTTCATTATTATCTGGTATTTTACACACACTTCAAATTACGTTCTAGAAGGGAATACGAAACGGGACTGAGCATAAAAGTGGATTAATTATATATATACTACTATATACTAGATGAATACGCGTATATGTTGCTGTATATACAGAGATGAATGATGTAGCGCCACCCTCGAGGGTCGTCAGTCCACTTGTTCTTTACGGATGTTATACTGCATGTTGATGTGTCGCTTGTTGTGGCCGTCGTTGTTGTTGTTATTTGATTTTATTGGATTTATACATAGATAGTTATAGTTAGTTATAACTTAAGCACTTGTCCTAGTCTGAGCTTTACAGCTCGTCGTGTTTGGGACCGGAGAACTCGTCGTGCGAGATGAAACCGTTCTTGTCCTTATCCTCATGCTGGAAAATCTCCTCCACCAGCTTATCGTTCTCCTGCAGCATGTTCTTGAGCTCATCCGAGTCCTGTCCCTCCACAGCCGTCATTTGCTTCTTCAGATAATCGCTGACCTAATTAAAGTTAATATATAGAACAAGTTAGTTAGTACTCTAGTGGTGTTAACAGATTTATGAAGAACTGGGGTTAGTAGCAGCAAACCGAGACCCACGGATATTTGACCATATAGAGTGTAGGAGAGAAAATAATAACAAAGTGCGATCCATACATAGACGATTACCTCTTCGCGGCTCAGCTGCTTGTCGGCATTCTCATCAATCTCCTTGAACACATTTGTGGTCGCCGGTGCATTGCCAATGTTGATCAATTCCACTTCGAAGACCAGTGTAGCCTTGGGTGGAATCACATTGCCAGCTCCCTGATCACCGTAGCCCAATTGTGGGGGAATTGTCAGCTTACGCTTCTCACCTGGAGGAGGGAAATGTAAATTAGGCTGTGAAGTGGTTTAAGTTGGGCTGAACTTACCCACGCACATGTTGAGCAGACCCTGATCCCAGCCCTTGATCACCTGTGCAGGGAGAAGAAAGAAGTATTAGTATAAAATTACTTTAAATGTAATTTAAATTTTATCTAGAAGGTAGACTATTTTTTAAGCTAAGCTTAAGTTTTGCCAGCTAGTTTTTAGCCAAATGAATTCATGTCCATTTGAAGCGTTTTATGCCCAGTTAAATTCCCCATTGTCGCCTTTCACTCACCTGTCCAGCGCCCAATTGGAATGTGAAGGGCTGGTCGCGGTCGAAGCTGTAAAAAAGTGGAAAAAAAGAGAACATTATGAGTTGAGAGTTGAGCAGTTTGATGGACAATTGCTAGACGCTTGTTAGTCGCAAAGTTTCAAGTGCAAAGGGTTGGCGTACACACACAACAACACAAATTTATCACACACACACACACCCACATACAGCTACAGAGCTTTAACTGACTGCAGTTCGCACATAATCAAGAGACAAGCCACAACAAAAACATTTTAAAACAATACATCATTTTTTTTACGTCTGGAGAGAGTGGGAGACAGCGAAGAGAAAGAGAAAGGGGGAAAGAGAGAGAGACAGAGAGAGATGAGCTTTGTGGGCTGTAAAATGCGGGCGAAATTATTTGTTTGATGGCCTCGCGCCTCGCGCTGCTTCAAGTTAAGCGAATTACTTTAATTTGTAACGCGTCAATATGGAATGACATTCCCCCCAATGGCATGAAGTGTGCCCAGTAACAATATCAAGTGCTAACAATCTTCCACTTGGCCATAAACAGCTGTTCAGGTATGCATGAAACGCTGTCGTGCTGCGGCTTTGAGCATGATGTATGATGTGGCACAGTTGCACTGGCATAGGCATATCATTTGATGATTATTATGATATGGTTTACGACTGCGTTTATCAACTGAATGAGTCTCAAAATGGAGCATTAAAAACTGACAGATGGGTGGAGGGGGGGCAGGAGGGCAGTAGGAAAACCAAGGAGGTTGCTTTTTATTAAAATAAAAGTGCATATAAAAATAGATGAATTTAAAGGAGAGTTTTAATAAAAAGAATGCTGCTTGGTATTACTTTTTATAAAAAATAAAAGTGCAGATTAAAATAGATAAATTTAAATGGGAGTTTGTAAGAAAAACCGGATAAAAATAAAACAGAAATTTGTAGATAAGTTATACAAAAATTTTAAACAAAATACAGCAAAGTGTTATAAAGGAAAGTCTGAAAAAAATAATTTATTTAAAACATATATTCCCTCAAAAAACAATATAAATCTATAGCATACTTTATCCATAGAAAATCTAGAAATTGTTGTATAAAAAATATTTTTTTTTTACTTTTAAATTAATTTTAGCAACAATTTTCTATGAATTTCCAAAGAAAACGCCAGAATTTATTCTACTTTTTAATGATTTGTTTCATGTTTGAAATCTTATCTTTAAGTTTATATATTTTAAAAACCTTTCTTAATCTCTGTCACTTGTTCAACGCAGTCTAGAAAGTTAAGCTTTGATTTTAGCAGCTTGTAGCAGTCAATAATGAATGTTATGTTGTCCGCTGTTGGCAGGGAATTCCCTGCTGAGTTCCACGGGAATTTGCAATTGGAAATGTGTCACTTGGGCATGCCTAAGAAACTTGCAACTTGTTGTTGTTGTTGTTTGGCTAAACTTTCTGACTTTGACTATATTGTTGTTTAAAACTTCTTGGCAGTCGCTGTGCTTCCACTCTACCTCTCCCCTGTCACCCACTCCCCTGATGACGATCATTTTTTAATGAGCCCATGTAGTTGCAACAGAGCTCGCGACGCCTCACAGATGATTGCAGGGCGCAAGAAAAACAAGAAAAAAATAAAACAAATGATTAAGAAGACAAACGCAGTCGGCTAAATCCACATGACACTTTTGGGCTGACAAAAGTTGAGCCGCTGTGTTGAGTTTCCGTTTCCGTTCCCCTTCCACTTCCCCTTCCAGTTGCTGTTCCGGTTCCCATTCTCACCCCCTTTTCCCTCATACTACCTTGCTTAGCGTCGTCTGTTAAATATTTTATGTACATCTCTTGGGCATTTTGCAAACATTTTTACATTTTTTACCATGTAACGTTTTGTGTTTTTCTGTTTGGGAGAGTTACAAGTTTTGCCGGCTCATGATGATGGCATGTGGATTGCGATTGCCCGCGGAATAATCCAACCAACCGAAAAAAGTGCCACCTCAAGTGCAGCAAGGAGTCGGAGCGTAACCAAAGTGTCGTCGTCCTCATCGCTGTTTTGTGGCTTTCGCTGCTCAAGTGCGGCAAATCTCTTGATGAAATAAAAAAAAAACAGACAACAAACCCTACAAAATTTGTTTGCTAGCAGCAGGAATAAGCAACAAGGTAACTTGGGTTTATAGACGACTGAATACCCTAACAGTGCATTGACTATTAATTAGTTTAGAGACTTATGAAGCAAGTGAACCTCTGAGGCAGTACTTTTGGTTGATTTTAGTAATTAATTGAAATTTTCAGAAGATTATTTTAGTCTTTTTTAATAGTAATTACTTTTATAGTAACTTTAAAGCAACTTTACCATTAGATCACCTAAAAATAATATAGAAACTGTCTAAATAAATTAAATTATAAAGTTTTCAAGCTCTAACTTTATATATTATATTTTTAACAATTTTATTAGTTTATAAAATAAAATAAATATAGTAAAATCGTATTTTTGTATGTAAAAGTTTTTTTTTTTTATATAGATAAAATATTAATCTTAAAAAGTTGTACGTTTATATACAATCTTTGAAGAATTCTTAGCTCTAAATTTTTAAAAATTTATACTATTTTAAATTAGCTTTCAAAGTTAGAACAACTTTGAGCTAATAACCCAAATGCCAATACCTTCCTAACAAACATAGCAGCATACCCCACTCGTAAGTGTATTTAAAGGAAAACAAATGTCAAACAGGGGGCGCCACTTCAGCGTATGGATTCCTGTTTGTGTTTCTTGCTGGGGATTATGGCCTTTAAGACACCGTCATAGCCCCAGTCACAGCTAGACGGTTGGCTGTGAATTTTTATTGCATTATTTTCCATGAATTTCTAGTAATATGTGAAAATTTTATAGCGTTTCACATGTGTCTGTCTGTCCACCTGTCTGTCTGCCTGACTGTGTGTTTATCTGTTTGTCTCTTGGTATCTTTGTATCTTTGGTTTTCCCTGATGCTGCGAATTTGCCACAGCACGCACAGGTGATTGCAGGGTTTTGCTGAAGCCCCAATATATCCAGGTAATTTATGCGATTTACAATGATAAGTGTGATCAATTTTCATAAAAATGGAAAAAGGGTAGGGAGCGATTTAGGAAATGTGCGGTAGTTTCCTAGAGTTGTAAAGTCTACCCAACTAAACTTATGTTAAGAAATATATTAGCTGTCCGCATACCAAATTTCATCAGCTTTAAGCCAAGTTAACACAGCGAATCGACTTGGAAACATTACACATGCAATTAAAGCGCTTTAAGGAACGTTTAAGAGCGCTCAATGCGTTGAATAAATTAATAAAATCGTTTAAATCTGTTGATTGTTGATTGTTTCATACAACACACTCCGGTGTGTGTGTGTGCAAGTGTTTGTTTGACCAGGTACAGGTTGAGTTTCATGTCCGTATCCGTTGCACAGTGTCCCCGAGCATTAAAAATTGATATGGCGACATGGCTGATGCAACAAGCGAACAAAAGGTCAGAAGTCCAACAGTTTTGGTCAGCTGGCAATCGTAGGGGACTGGTAATGGAGATCTGTTGAATGTGGCAACAGCAGATTTGCACAGGTGTTTTTTATAAGCTGGACAAACAGGCGATCAAAAGCGCTCAAAACTTGTGAAACAAACGCGATTTCCACGGCGATTTCCATGCGATTTGCGGGCGTTTTAAGCGCGAATTGCGTTTGCTTTTTACACTCCTCACATTATCATAAAGTCAAACAACAAATGTGAACTCATTTTTTGCAGCTATCTGGCTTTTCTCCCCCTACCCAGTGCTAAATATTTAATAAGTTTCGATTTCATTCGACTGCGAGTTTTTATGCAGTCAACGCATTTAAAATGCAGCTCAATGGGCGTATAAAAAAAGAGGAAAAAAAGAGGAAAACATCCGTTGTACATATATGTATGTACGCCCTTTTGCCCATTACGTGATTCCCAATCCGATTTGTTACCAAGGAGGGGAGAGCAAACGCTGGGTGGTCTGGTAAATCATACCCTGGCACTTGCCACGCTCATTCAGTCGCCTTTCAATCCAATCAAATTGAATCCTTTTGCCTTTTTGGGTGTCTGGCAGCGGTGATGACCTCGTTTTATGTGCGTCGTTGTCCGAAGTTATAAAATCAAATATGCGTCCTCTTCAAAAAAACCGCAAAAACCTCTACGGAGACCAAGCGACAAGTTGCTTACAAACAGTTGCCCCAAAGCCGCTCCTCCTCTCTACCAACCCACCCCAAACGTTTAACGTGCAGCCAGGAGACTCTTGAAGACTCTACAACTCTACTGCCTCCTCTACCGCCTCTGTTCCTGCCCCTTTTGGTCAATGTGCGAACAATTCGCAGCTGGTGAAGTTTTGTGCCACAATTTATGCGCCTGCCGTGCGGCACGTACCGCTGCCGCGCCAAGAACTGTTGCAGCCACATTTGAGTATTCACCAAAAATGAGCGCTCAAAAAAATACAGAAAATAATCCAAAGAAAGAAAACATTTGCAAGCACATTAATTATTTAAAACTAGCTACGAATGTGCAGATCAACTCGAAAGGTTTTGGCAATTTTTTTAAAACAGACATAAGAAATGGTTGGGAAATGTCAGTAGCTACCTAAGAAGCTTCACTGTGGTTAGGTTTGGAAAGCTCCTTAAAGCTTTTCACAAGCTTTTCTAAACAATTTTTGGGTAAACAGTCCTCCGTTTAGTTTTTAAAACATATTTAAACTGTATTACTTAACATAAACCAATTTTAATGACTAAGTTGGACCGCAATTTGTATTTAAAATTAATTACCAATCTCATAAAAACAAATTTTATTTGGAAAATGTAAGCTAAGCACATTAAAGTTGTCATACAAACTGGTTGTATTAACATGCTATTGCCACAATTGGTAGGGTATTAACAGTGTAATGATTTAAAGTTATTACACAACATTTTAAGCTCACTAAAAAGTCAAACTTAAAAATCTGCTCAGCTTCGATTCTTAGCTTTATAGCTGCTATATACCAAAGTTAAGCCACCGCCAAGCACTTCTGCCCCACTGTGCCTGTTTAATGGCTTTTAAAACTAGTGAAACTGATTGCTTCATATGTAAATGAGCTCAAGACGCAGTTGAAGTTATAGCTGATAACTAGACTCTCCCCCGCTTCCTCTTCCCGCTTCTTACACTTCCTCCTCCTACATAAAGTGATCTAATCAAAGCCAAAAAGCTGCTCAGCTTAGATTCTTAGCTTTATAGCTGCTATATACCAAACTTCTGACCCACTGTGCCTGTTTAATGGCTTTTCAAACTAGTGAAACTGATTGCTTCATATGTTAATGAGCTCAAGACGCAGTTGAAGTTATAGCTGATAACTAGACTCTCCCCCGCTTCCTCTTCCCGCTTCTGACACTTCCACCTCCTACATAAACTGATCTTATCATTAAGCACTCATAAATGTTTCCTCTGCTGAAATCGTGCCAAGGCGCGTATCAACTTCACTCAAGCCTGACAACGCATTGTGGCAGAATCAGCCAAGTTTTCCATGGTCATTTTGAAGCCTTTTCCCTTACCTGTTTGCTCTTTTGTTTTTTGTTTTCTGCTTTTTTTGTGCACTAATTGTGTGTGTGTGCTTCGACAAAAAACTAGTAAATGGTGACAGTCAAGGTTGTCTGCCTTGGCTAATGGCTCTCCGCCTAAAACTTTCACTTTGTACCTGCATTTCGTGTTATGTTTTTGCCTTTACTCGAGTGTCTTTTATTTTCCTCTTTGTAATTCACGCTCCGCTTTTGGACATTAAATTGCACTTGACGCAGTCAGCGTTGGTGCCACACACAAATCATGCGAAGCCAACGACGACAAGACCGTAAGATATGACTATAAAAGATTGGCCAGGGGCACGCGGTTAGGTGCAACCGGCATGGAATGCCTTATGGACTGACTCTGTCTCTGCCTCAGTCTGTGACGCTGCCTTGCTGTCTGCCGGTTGTCAAAAAAAGTACAAAAAAAGTAAACTGTTCATGCAACAACATGCTGTAAGTTTGGCAAGCTTCCGTTGTACCCTTTGCAAGTTGCAAATTGCAATTTTAATGGTCTACAAGCTGCGAGATGCACCAGCGCTAAACTTTAACTTGCGCCTCTCTTTCCACTGCGCTTGCAACACGGCGTATGCGTAATAAATTTCAAAACTCAAAAGTTAAAGAAAAACCTTGACTACACTTATAACTGGCCAGTCAAAATTGTACAGCCGCTTTTATTACTGTTTGTCTGACTGTAACTTTGGGTAATGCTCTAAAATTTCTAGTTATGTGAGTTTTGGGCTTAACTAAGCTTAAAAAGGGGTACACTGAAGAAAATTTTACTATACTACTTAAGCTCAGACTTTTAAATAAAATTGGGAATATATTTCCTAAATTAATAAATATTTTTATGTGTGAAAATAAACCATAATTATGTAGATAAAACTCATTACTTTATTCAAGTTAAATCTTTTCATTAAAATAAGTATTTTACTACCAGGGATTCCATTGCTTTTGGAATCATTGAGTACTGGTCTTTGCCAGCACATCCTACTCTTAATTTCTCTGTACCTTTTAGACTTAAATGTTGTTTTTAAACAATTAATTTATATCAAAGAATATCTATACTGCTATTTCCAACCAGTTAAAACTTACAGAACTTTAAGAAAGTATCAAATTTTTTTCGTGCAGCCGCTAACAAATTAATTTTTCGTGCACAATGACAACAGCGTCTCGAGTGTGCGGCAGGAACCGTTTGCCACTCCCACTCCGTGTGCTACGCCCACAGCCAGCAGCCCTACACATACAAAGACATATATCATAAGGCGAAAGAGGAGCTGCTCATGTTACGCGTCAGGCTGATTAGAATATAGCGAGATGACTGCATTATTTATGCCAGCCAAATGAAGGTCTACGGGTCAGAGGTTACCAGAGGAGTAGCAGCAGAAATAGGAGTAGAAAAGGGAGTAGGAGTTGGAGTAGGAACAGGAGCAGTTTCATTGACAAAGTATGAGCGCACGTGACGAGGCAGTGCCACTGACAGGTGGACGAATGTAACGTCCGGACAACTCCACAGACTGACTGACTGCCTGACTGGTTGCCTGAATGTCAAGCCACAACAATGAAAATAAAAGGAGCAAGGCACGTGACAGGACTCGCTTCGCGCTCATTATTGAATAACTTATTGAGCAGAGACAGTAGGTAACGGAGTAAGTAGGAAGTAGGAAGTAAGAGGTATTTTAATTGTGGAACTCTAGCAAGTAGCTGCACTTGAAAGTTCGTTGGCTCACTCAAATTAGTTGGACAGGACCTTCGGTTGTAATCCTTTTGGTGTCCAGTCAGGCACGTATGCAATAAGACAACAAACTGCACGCTATGATTATTTTCAATAGCGAAACAGCCACTGAAACCAATTCTAATAAGAATTTTATATCAAACTCAAGCATTTAACGCTGTGTGTGGGTGTGCTTAGCACAGTTTTCTACTCTTTTTCTTGTAGTCTCGTGTGGTAATTAAACATTTGGAATTAATTAAAATCGATTTTCAGTAAGGCAAACCTTTGCAAAAAAATTCATAATAAATCTTTAAGTTCCTTAGATTATACAGACCCATGTTTTTTAACAGATGGGTCCGTCAAATATGGGCAACCCTGTATATTGTTTATTATTACATATTATTAATATATTTTACGTTCGAAATGTATGATTCGCAGAGCCTATGAAACATATTTATGGATTTAGAAAGTTCTTTTACGAATAAATTAAAAGCAGTCAAAATCCATAATATTAATTTATATTCAGTTCAGTTAAAGAGTATCTAACAGTTGGATTATGCTATATAAATATAATTCAAAGCCCCAAAACAATAACTGATTAATTTTTCCTAACATTTCATTGTCACAAGTCCATTTTTAAAAGCCTCAAACTGCCTAACTTTACTGCGTAACTGTCAGTCGTTCATTCTACCTATTCCAATAGGTTACGCTACTCAAATACCTAAAAAAGCAGCCAATCAGTAGCTGCCTGCTAGTGGCACTTCAATAGCAATTGAGCTGCCATTTAAAGACTGTCAAATGCACAAAGAGATAACGAGTAAAGACTGAAGACTGTAACCGTTTGGTGTTGTTGCTGCTGCTTTTAAGCCTTTCAGCTTAATTATCAGCAAAGCAGCAGCACAAAAAATAAACTCTTGCCAGGTAGCTAATTTCCGGCGTTGTAGCTGGTAAAAAAATAAAGCCAAGGAAACTCAAAGTACATAATAATGCTTAAGGCGTGGAAAGAAGTGGAAGAAATTCAGAAAGATTTTGTGTTGGTAGCTGAGCTCATGTCCTGTGGTCCTGTCGTGTCTGCCGTGTCTGTTGTGTCTGCCAAAACATCCTTTTTGGCTGCACTCGGAGCTATGCAAAGTGCCCGTCACTTGGTTTAAGTGCAACCAGGCATTTAAGCCACAAAAGCAAGTGGAGAAGGCCAACATTAAGCAACAACGTTGAGTCACAATCAACAAGTGGCTGGGAAGCTGGCTTCAAGGGGTTACAGGAGGAGTGGCGAGAAGGACATCTTTGGGCTTGTGCTGACGCACTGATTGAGTTAGTGCTCAAGTCAGCAGCAGTGTGGGGACAAAGGGGGAGTTGGGGCCAATGTTGGCAGCACGCTAAATTAAACAGCAATTGCAAACTTTCAGCACAAACTTTCAGATAATTTGTAGCTCTACTCCACCCTCCCTCTCTCTCTCTCTCTCTCTCTCGCTCTCTCTGTAGTTAAGTGTGTGTGTGCTTTGGCCAGGTAAACTGTAGCTAGTCCAGCAGTTGTTGCCTCTGTGACTCTTTGTTTAGCATATGTGCCAAAATCGTATTAGAAAAACGATTTCCTGCACAAAAGACTCAATTTACTTTTGGCCTTGTTATGCAATCAAAATAAATACTATTAGGCATAAATCAAATAAAATTTATACGACCCAAAACCGTATGATAACCATGTCCAGATAGCACTATTTGCCACAGGTTGAAACGGTTAGGACCAGGCTTTATTTTTAGATAGTTTTCTACCGAAAAATGTGAGTAACGAAAAATGTATTTTAAATAAGTAAAGGTAAAGAAATTTAATAAATTTAAAGTAGTAAGTAAGGAGTTTTAATTCCAGCTGGTTTGAAACACACATAACTGCAGATTTCAAGTGAAAATCGAAGGGTAAAGTGATTTATTAAAAGGGTTTCCATTTTTTTAAGAATACTTAATTCTAAAAAGTAAAATTTCTCTTTCAAATGTTACTAAAAACCTTCTTGAATTTTAGCCCAATAAAATCAATCAGTTGGCTTGAGTAGTAGAGTAACAGTCCTAAGAGAGACTCGAATGATGTCACCACGAAATGTTGATAAATTATATTAAAAGATCTGCTCCAAATTTAAATTCAGTTTCTATATACGCTTCTATACTATATATTATTTGAACGATGTGGTCTTTTTGAACTATGCTTTTGCTTATCTTTGACTTTAGTATGTAGAATTGTGTTGATGTTTATTTTAGAGGGTAGTCGTGTGTGCTGTTGGCTTATTCGCTTTTGTATGCGATAAGAGGGAAATTGATAATGAAGCGATTGCAACACTCAACAAATTTATTACATTCTAAATAAAGATTTTGGAGAGCAGAGCAGCAGGAGGGGCAAGTGCATGTAAAAAGTAAATTAAATATGATAATAGTTTTGAACAATACAGTGGACTTTAATGAGCTTTGCCAGAGGAGTTACAGAAGATTAAGAAAAATAAGCCTGGGATTGAAGCGGCTTAAAATGTCTGCTTTTATAGGTCATCAAAAAAGTAAGCTATAAATTTTTAAAATA
Organism: Drosophila dunni; assembly: GCA_018152125.1. Lineage (NCBI taxonomy): Eukaryota > Metazoa > Arthropoda > Insecta > Diptera > Drosophilidae > Drosophila > Drosophila dunni. The sequence goes on along the minus strand of JAECXC010000339.1, from coordinate 6,414,110 downwards.
GTAATTAAAACATTTAGAAATATAGTACAGACTCTTAATTAATTTTTAAGAATTTAAGAGAGTTTGAATCTACTTCTACTACTTTTTGCCAATAATTTGCACAACTGTCTATCGATTCGCTGTGTGTCTTTATGGATATATTGGAAAACTGAAGCAGCTGTTCCAACAACTGCAGCAAGCAGTAAATGATGTGAAACAATGACGCGCTGCATTGTCAACACACTGGCCAAAAAAGAAGAAGCAGAAGCGCATGCAAAATGCTGGCCAACAACAATTGAGATCGCTTATCAGTTGGCGTCTAATTTACGACAATGAGCCAACGTCGAGGCCTATGCGACACATGTTTAATCCCCTTTGGGTGTGTGTGAGAGCGAGTGTTGCAACAACATGCAAATTTCAGCTTTAATACAGCCAAATTTAAAGCTTACCTTGAATCAAACTTCTTGCCATCGGCCTGAAGTGTGCCCGTGTAGTGCATGGTGAGTGAATCTCCATTCTTTGTTTTCTGATCACAGATCTCGGGTGTGCTAATCACATCCACTTTCAGATCGTCGCAGTAGACGCCGCTGAAGACCACCAGAAGGCAGGAGAAAACAAGAGTTGACTTCAACATGGCTGAAAAGATAAAATTAAAAAGTTGCTTAAAACAAAACTAAAATAGAAGTTAAATGGAAAGCTGAAAACTAATTAAAGATGAGGCGCAGAGTTGAAAAATGTAAAGAGTAAAAGAGTAAAATAAAAATTGGTCATTATGCAAATCTACAATTCATTTACGAGCAGCGTTCGCTTCAGGTTTTTATCCATCTGCACAGGATTATGCAATGCCAAAATTGCAAATTATTGCAGCTCAGTACGTGTTTGTGCCTGCATGAGCATGTGTGTCTGTATTTTATGGTGCGTATGCGTAATGTCCGCAAACGCAAAAGGTGACGACGCAAAAGGTGACCATCAGTGGCTCATCGGGGCGTCTCTTTCGAAAACTCTTCATGTTAATTATTTCACAAAATGTTGTGTTGTGTAGTGTAGGTGTAGGTGTAGGTGAATTGCGAATGAAAGTCGGACAGTTGTACATTTTGGGCATTTTCAATGGACCATTTGGAAGATTTATGCGTTTGAAAGAAAGCGTTCCATGAAAATGATTTGCAATAAATAAGCTCAAATATGACAACAAAAAGTATAAAAACTTTCACTAATGAAACGACTGGTAAGGGGGGGTGGCAGGGGGGATGACACCTTACAATTGGTAACGGCACAATTACGTGAAAACATCATTAACATTTTGAATCTTCGTTTTTGTTCACGCTCTTTTCAGACAAACTACTCTGCAGATACCCTATTAGTCGAGTCACACAATTTGGTCACGCATTATGCAACACACATGCTTATATGCTTAATTAAGGCACAAAATTGGAAAGATTTTTGGAAAATTTGGTAAGTCTTTGGGCCAAAACTAATGCATGTTTTGGCAAAGATTTGATTAATTCAAAATTTAGTAAGTGTGACTAAAATTAGTAACTTTTAGCGCATCAAATCTTCGGTTTCGGCTGTTTTCGTTGCTGCTCTTCTTTTTTATTTTATTTTTGGGGCGTTCACATCAGAAACCAGTTGCGTTATTGCCACCTTGTCTTGTTGTTGTTGTCGTTTTGCTCTTGTGTCTCATTTGGGTTGGTTTGTTTGATTCGAGAGCTCATTTCTGAACCTGGTTCAATGAACTGACCACGATACCGTTAGCTATGTAGGGGCACTTTGGCCACGACTTTGGTCAATTGCAATGACATCGTCGTCACTACTAATTTGCAGCTAAATGTTAATCAAAAGAAAACTTTCCAAATAGAGCGTCTGGGGCAGTTGCAGACTCTACACAGTGTCTTGGTAACACGTCATAAGTTTTTCCGCTACTTAAATAATGAAGAAATGAGCTCAGATTGTGATTAGCTTCTTCACACGACAAGGCAAAGGCCGGCCGGGTATGCAGATAAGAGAGTACAAAATTTCTTCACGTTTTTGTTTCGTTTCGTTCAGTTGAGTTAAGTTTTCTTCCTCTGGGATCTTTCCCCTCTATTGCTTTACGTTTCGCTCTCTTTGCTGCTCTGCTGTGTACCGCATTCGCTGATGTGTAAAACACGATGTGAATATGAATGAATAAGACACGCCAGCGATATACTCAAAGTACACGCTTTCATTTTGTTTCATTTCCTATTGTAGCTCAAATATTAGTGTGTACAAACACACGCACACGCTGTTGTTTATTATTTAGTCAATTTGTTTATACCTTAAATTGTATTATTTGTGTATTCCAACGAAAAACGATCACTGGGATAAAAACGCGGCGAACAACAAGCAAACGGCGCAAGCGAACGGTCTACAACTGCTTCGATCGAAGTGCGCAAAGCAACTGACGGAAACAACAGCGGCGTTGGCGTTTACTATAGGGAAGAGAGAGCAAACTGCAGAGTAGCGAACAGAGTGGGGGCAGCTAACAGCAGCACAGCAGCCACCAACACATGCATACGCTCAACGATCAACGCGAAGAGAGTAAGCAAGAGAGAAGCAAACACTTGTCCACGTAATCAAAGTAACTCGCGCAGAGCAGGAGCGGTTTAAAGAGCAGCAGTTGAATTGGGCACCGTTTAATTAAATGTTTGTAAATTAAGCTTAATAACTAAACAAATAATTTTATTTTTACTCAAATATTTTTAAATTATATTTTTTTAGTTAATTCCACTTACATTTTATGTTATTGCACATATGAGTTTTAGTTTCTGATAAACCGGAAACGAAAATAATAATATTTGAAAATTAGAAGAGAGATGTGCCGCACACAACCAGCTTGCGCGTGCTTCCAGTGTTAACTGAAGTCCGTTTAAGCCACAAGGATGCTGCAAGCCACATGTTGCTGGCAACAATTCAAATGTTGCTAAAGACTTCGGAGGTAAGCCACGCCCCGAAAACACGCATGCGCTGAGGCCACAAGGGCGGCGCTGGCCAGCAAGTGTTTATTTATTTATTAAAATCGAAAATCAATGTAAAAGCTGTAGAAATTTAAAAATGTTTAAAATAAAATTAAATTTGCTCAAACTTTTATCTAATTATATTAGGCACACAAGCTAACTAACTAGCCAGATAAACAGCAATTGACGCACCCACAAAATTACAAACAATTCGAAATGAAATAAAATAAAGAATGAAATTGGGAACGTATTACCCTAGGGGTCATTTTACGCCCCAATGAATGCTAAATCAATGGGATATGTTAGCTTAGATTAATTAATTTCAGTTTAAAACTAAATCTCTACGCGTTGGTTGTCTACATTTTAACGGATTGAAATCTTAAACTAAAATTAAATCGGGATATTATAATGCTTACCGAAATAAAAAATCCTTCACGCGGCTATGCCTTAAAGCGCATAGATGAAAAATTTATTGTCGAGCCAATTGGAGGCATTACGAATCCAGCCTATGAGCCCGATTTGGATGGGGATGTCAAGTCGACGGCACAGTTGGCCAATCAACGCAGTGGCCAATCAAAATGGCGAGTACACTAGACTAGAATAATATTTTATTTAAGTAGAACTATTTAAACTAATCAGACTAACTACTAAAACGCATAAACTGTCATAGTTGAGCTGTACACACTAAAAAGATATGTCTACAGTCTTTGTGGTTTATTGCTGTAAATGTGTAACAATTTCAGTCAGTACACATATTGGTATTGGTATTGGTGTTAAATTCGCGTTCCTTGATTTTCAGCTCCATTTCTAGAATTTTACGTCGTATCTCTAGATTTGTGAGCTTCGCCAAATGCTTTTCGCGTTCACGCATCTCTTTGTTGCGATAAAAAATCACATCAACCCGCTTTGAACGATTTTCATATAGCTAAAAATAATTAATTTATAATTACTTAAAATTACTTAATTAAATTCATAATTTTACCAATTGTACATTTTTGTTCTCGTCGTTTTCTACATCCGTATCAGGAGGACTTTGTTTCTCCTCCTTGGGCACAACTTTTGGCGACATCAAGGGTTCCTCTTCCGGCGGTATATCTATCATTAGAACCGGCGATGATACCGATTCTCTACTGAAATGTCTTAAAAGACGTGGTGGTGATAATTTGATTTTCAATTCGGGTTCGGCATGAGGTTCAGGTGGTGGATCCGATGTCTTGGGAGCCTCAGTTTGTTCAGTCACAGCTTCATCCACGCTTTCAATCACTTCCTGCTTCACACCACCCACAAAATGCAATTTCTTGGATTTCTTCATCGAATCATATTTCGATTTCAATTTAAGCGGCGTACGTTCAATCTTCGTATTGCTAAATTTGAGTGGAATTAATTTTGAAAAACCTCCAAAAAAAAAAAATGCTTTCTACCCCCAGACGTTTCGAAAGATGTATGCTTACTCGTAGAATTCTTTAGCAATTTGCTCCCAAGCCTGATTCTTGCGTTTCCGAGTCGCGACATTTAAGCCTTTCTCCTCAATCGCTTCCTTGTACTTAATTGTTAACATTTTGAGTACATTCTCTTCGGGGGTGGTAAAATTGGGCATACGACGTGGACGCGTTGACATTTCTGCTTTTTCTCTTAAATTCATAAAACTCTTAATCAAGAACCTGTAAAATTTAAACATTACGATTAGAATTTGAGTGAATTATCCACGTTTTTTTAAAACATTTGTTCGGGTTTATTGCGTAAACTAATTAAAGGCTAAACTAACTAAAATTTGTTTAAAATCCTATTGTAAATTTAGTTTTGGGTCGTTTAGCAGGCGTTGGATTTGGATCCGATTCAATGATCGTGAATTCACCCGGACGCAGCGTGGAATGCGGTCTGGCATTGAAATTAACAGTCTCATTGAATGATCTTTCGATTTTGGTAGAAAACATGGCCTCCATGTCCACAGTTTCGTTGCCCACTTCGGTGTAATCCGCATAGATTGCATCGAAGCAAGTCGGCAGTGTTGTGCCCGGCACAAGAGCGGGTTTCTCCTCAGCCTCAAAGTAGGCGGCTGATACCTCTGGCTTGGGCACGTGTTGCAGCCAGGATGCAGTGCGATCTTTCACCTCCGTTTCGCTTTTCTTCTGCTTTAGCTTCTCGTCGATCATGTCGATGTTAACATCCCGTGTCTGATCAAATTCATCAATGTCCCAAATGCTCAACATCCTCGTGCTGATGACGTCCGTATAGCGACTAAGATTATACGCCGATTTCTGCCAAGGACCGCGGTTAATGCCCGTTTTCTTGGGTACTTTGGGTGGCTGAGGTTGTGGCGTCTGAGGTTGCTCATCTGCAGGCTGAGATTCCACGGCTACTTTTTTACTGCTTGTTGGCTGCTCCTCCGTGGAGGCGTCAGTGTCGCCATTGGACTCGGATTCGCTGTCATCGAAACCATAATCTATTTCTATATCCTCGATGGGCATAGGTTTATCCTCATGACGTTCCACCTCTGTTTTCATCACCTCTCGCATTACAGCCATTGATTGCACCTCGGTGCACTTGAGCTTAGGCTTCACACGATCTTCGACTAAGTCAGCAAAGTACATGATAGCCTCGCTGGTGTGCAGACCAGTTCGCTGTTCCCTCTGCATTTCCAGCTCGTCCCTGAGCGTCACTCGCTGGCAGAAAACGTCCCCTACGCTGCTGGCCGTGAGCAGTTGGGCAAATGCACCATCGCTGGCATTCTCCAGTCTGTGGAATTTGATGCCCGTATTGGAGCACTTGACACGCTCTGCAAGATTGGCATAGATGCTCACACTACGTCCCCGCAGCTGAGCATCCACGAGAGCCTCCTCCAGCTGCGGTGCTGCATATGGCAGCGTGGGTGAACTCATGTTCGTAATACTCTCGGCCAGCACACCCTTCAGCTCGCAGATGCGCTGATCATCGGGCACGGCATTCGCCATGGCCACATACTCGCTGCCATCGTGGGCAAGGGCGTCCATAAATGTGGGAGGGTAGGACATCTGATGGGTCCAGGTGACGACGGCACGATCCGATAGCTTCTTGCCGAGACAACGCATGTCCAGGCAGTGCAGCTTATGATTGCTAGCCACATACATGAGATTGGGATTCACACTGCTGCCAAGGCAGGAGAAACTCTCGCACTGATTCGTATAGACACTGCTGGCAAAGCAGGGATTAATCACCTCGTTGGCACAGCGCATGTCAATGGTGAGCAGCGCCGACTGACAGACATAGTGAAAACAATGCTCCTGCCAAGCACGCAACTGTGCCCAGGTGCTGCCCCTATCCGCACCCTTTAGTATGGCCACCTGATGCTTGGAGATGTCCTGTTCCGACACAATGTCCAGGAAGCGTACACTGCGATCCTGGCAAGCTATGGCCAAAGTATTCGCCCTGTTGACAGCCTGAGCAACGCTTATGAAGGGTCCATCTACGCTATTGTATTTGCACTGACAGTTCAGCTCGAACTCGGGCTCGTCATTGTCCTCATCATCCTCCCCGTCGTTTGTGTCCAACTTCTTGAGCTCATAGATAGCTATGTCGTTGAGTAAACGCGCCAGAAACATGTTGCCATGATTAACACGAAAGCTGTTCACGGGCAGCAGCTCGAATAGTTCACTAGACATCTCCGACAGTGTCTCACTGTGCAGTGGTTGCCATAATTCCGCCTCCTCGCCAACTTTGGAAAAGTGCAGCTGCTGCAATCCATCGCCGGACACGTGCATTGCCAGCAGTTGGGCCTCCTGGCCAGCGGCAGAGTACGGTAACAGATTGAGATTGCCACCCGTGTAGTAGTAGTCATAACTCTCTCGGAAATAGCTGTTCTCTCGTGTGGCTATCTGTTCGGCTATCTCGAACAAGAAAGAACTGTGGATGTTGAACTTTTGTTTCTTCTCGCGTTGTTGTTGCTTCTTGGTGTGCCTCTGGTAGCGTGACTTGTTGGCCTTGATCCTGCGCATCCATTCGTCGTGTTGAGTGGGACGCTGCCGGCACGGATCCACAATTGGCGTCATGCGGTCCGCTATGTACAGCGGCAGCGGCACCGTAAACGAAGAGCTGGGAAATAAATTTAGAGATTTGTGTGCATCCTCCAAAGTGTTGGGACCAATGCCGAGGCCTTGATTTAGGTGTGGGTGTGTGTCGTGCCGCAACGCCTCCAGCTGTAAGCGCAACAATGCTCTCTGCTTTTCCGGGCTGCCATCTAGGCTGTCATCTCCTTCCTCTCCGTCCGACAAGCTGTTTATGCTATCCGAATCGTCCTTATAGCTCTCCTCAGTTCGTTTTTGTTTTCTCTTACGCTCTTCGATGGTGTCATTTAGCTTCTGTAGCTGTAACTTTGTTGTGTATCTACGAGGCATCTCTTTACATATGTATAGAAGAACTATTGGAAAATATGTTCTACAAGTATTGGTATTTTGTCTACTGCCTTCAATAAATAATTTAATTTCTGCAATAATTACGAATTAGTCCACTTTCCTGTTTGACTTTCCAACACGTGTTTTCCTTTTGCGCTGAGTAGTTGTGACTTTGTAGTTATTTCTCTGCTAGCTGTAATACGGAATTGACTTTCATAAATCTATTTCAACAAATTATTTAACTGCCAGTATATAGCCGACAAACTATTTTACAAAGTTTTAAGCAAACTACAAATCAACTTTACTGAGACCTTATGAACAAGTTAAAGTGAACAGTTCACTGTAAAGAACTGTCGAACAAGATTTAAAGGTTTTCAACAAATACTGTAAGGTTGCTTAGACTTACTGAAATATTGGCTGCTGTCCTATGAATTACTTAGACTCCTTTACAATTCTGAAATATAATGACAAGTTGTGTTGTGTGTTAAATAAAGTCTGCCGCTGGAACTAGAATTCATTTTTGAAGCGATGGCCCCGTGGTTGAGCTCATTCGCGATATATCGATAGCAATTTAATAATCGATATAAATATTATAAATAATTGTGGAAATAAATAAAATAGATTTACCAGATTGCAATTTATTGAAATCTCCTACACACTGCAACAAATGAGCCCTGATTTTTTATAGTCCGTTTTATGTTCCTTTAAATTCCTATGCTGCGAACAATATTAAGGGTGACCGTGTATTATTGGGAAAAATATAAGAGTGTTCGCCAGTGTTGCTTTCGTTCTCGCTCAGTTCATTTAACTGTGAACTACTGCACTCCATTCGATTTTAAATCGTTTTCTTGGGCAAAAAATCGACAATTACACTTTCGATGGTGAAAAAGTCTGTGAATCTTAGCTATCAGGTATTGGGCACACTGTCGCGTGTTCCATCGAGCTGAGAGAGTTGGTCGCTGCAAGCAGTTTCGTCGTTGAGCGTTAATTTAGAAAAAATAAATGCCCAACTGGTTCTTATTGTGACAAACAACATCGAATTAGTGTACAGCAATCTGCTAAAGTAAACCCAATGCTGCTTAGTGAGTGTATCTGTGTGTTGGCGTGCGCGACAGTGAATTAAATTACACAAGTGTGAATCGCAAAAAAAGAAAAAATTTTTGACGACCCAAACAAATATTGATTTTTTCATAGAAAGGCCCCGCGAGTGTTTTATTGTTGTTGCTGCTGTTGTTGTGCGCGCTAGTAAACTACTTATTAAAGTAGCTCCATAGTAAAGAACACAGAAAAAAATAGAGAAAGACTGCCGAGAAAATTTGAAACAACGACATCGACCAACAACCGTAATTTTCCACACACTTGACTCCAATAACCCGTAAACCCCGCCGAGCCACTTGATTTTTATTGTTGCTGAAGTGCGTCAAAGGAAAACATTAGCACAACGAGTGTCAGGTGAGTCTTGGTGTCCAGCAAGCACAAATACACGCACACATGCACACACAAATGCACACCCAGCTGTATGTAAAAAAAAAAAGATACTAGTCAGTGATAGGTGATAATATCATAAACAACAATACAATGCAAAAACAACGACAGGCAGAGGTAAATCAAACGCGTACACTCTCCCTCTCTTGCTCTCTTTTGCACACACATCCAGACGCGTAATGACCCCAACTGCCACTGTCTGTCTCAATTTTGCGCTGCTATTGCTTGTTGTTGTATTATTCACTTTTGCTCTGACTACAACTTCACCACAACCAAAAACAACAACAAGAACAACTACTACTATTACTATGACCCCCGTTTCTCTTTCTTCGCTCATCAAACTCAAACACGCGCTGCATCATATTTATCATTTGCATCCATTTTTAATTAGCACACTCAGCTCTCTCACAGCTGAATTTGGAGCTTTTAGCAGTAGTTAACAGTTGTCTGCCAGACACTTGCATTGCATGTTAAATATTATTGTTGTTGTTATGTTATGCCTTTGCTGCTGTTATTGTTCCCATTTTATCTACTAATGCATCTAATTTGTATATTTCTGTATTATTTCTCATATTCTTTTAATTCGCCTTGTGCTGTTAATTTTGACAAGCCCCAAATGACTCTGACGTAACGCAGACCGACTCTTATTTTATTTTTTTCCACGACCTCCACATCTAACGTCGTTTCTTTTCTTTTTTTGTTGCTTTGTTGTTTGTTTGAATTTTATTGCTCCTGCGGCTCCACTTGGTGGCCATTATCCACATTGTGGATTGTGGATTCAGTTAACAGTCCGGCGACAACGTCGGCGCTCAAGATAAATAACCATTGCTTTTATTTGACATTGCTGTTTAACTTGCCTGCATATTTTATATGCGCATAGGTCAGTTAACCTAACTTTTGGTCGAGTCCATCAGAAAGTTGCCAAATTGCCTTCCCAGGTATTTCACACTCTTGTCTTCTTCTCTCTTTCACTGCTGCACACACTTTCTTGCTCCTCGTTTGCTCTGTTTTTATGTAACTCTCAAATCGATTGCAAACACGTAACAGTAAAGCAACCTGCACGAGACCCCCCTCCCACCCGCTCTGCCTCACACACACGTTCGGTCTTACATCCGTACCGACAACAACTACATGCCAGGAACTACAACAACAACAATAGTGTTGTTGACGTTCTCTTCCTTCTCTTTAAATGTACATGTGTGTGTGTGTGAGTGTGGAGAGTGTGACGTTTGCCTCGCGGCTTCTAGCGTATAGCGTGACATTTCCTTTATAGGATTTGTTGTCGCCTCCTCTCCATCTTCTTCTACTTCCTTTTCACGTAGATTTTCCCCCCTCCAACAACCACAACTCGCACAGGGTGTAACGACACTTATTTTTTGAATAATTACACTGTGTGCGCTGCAATTTGTTTTTTGCACTGAGAGAAAGATCCTTGAATTTATTGATAAATTATGTGCAATTATTTGTTGTCCTTTTTGGCCAATTGCACATTTGACACAGGCCAACAATTTTCGTTATTTGGGCCAGGCTCATATCTCGACTTTCTGTTCTATTGCACTGCACACGCATTTGGATTTGTTATTGCTCTGTTGCCTGTGTTGACCTGCCAACGGTTGCCAAGGCGATCTGCCAAATTGTCGATATGCACAGTGGGAAAAACTGTGTAATATCTGTGCAACTTTTCAAGCTAAACTTGATATAGTTTAAAAGAGTATAACTTAAATTGAAACACATACAGTAAACACTCTGATAACAGACATATAAATGTGTATCTTTATCAAGTATTTAGCTTCGATTTCAGTTTAATTGATTGAACTTATTGATAGCTGAAATCAAATGCTAAAAAGACGTAAACTAGACATTTAGTAGATTATAAAATAAATATTTATCAGTTATTTTATACGTGATATACGCTAGCTTCCATCGATGCGCTTGACAACCAATAGCAATGAGTTTACATTACTTTCTCAGTGTAAATGATTTACCTTCTAGGTAATTGTAGCACTTTTAGCATTTCTACTGCTAATTTCTTTGTATATTTCCTTCCTTGCAATTCGTAATTATAAATAATTCGTCATAAATGGCACATAGTGTGGCAATTATCGGAATTGGATTTGGAATTGAAGTGAACCCGCAGGCTTGGCATAGTGGCCCAGTTACACAAATATATGATTACCCGTTTGCATATATAAAGTCTATATATATTATAGACTTCAATTATATGCAAATATTTGCCTTTCTCCCTACCCACGCCCAGGTAAACAGAGCATGCCGACATTATATCATCGTTTTATTGTTCTGCAAATGTTTTTTTCACTTTATCGGCGACCATAATTTACGTCACTTTAAAAGGTCAAAGTTAAACTGTGCAATTGATAAGTCAGTGCGGTATTTCATTTGGATTTGTTAAGTAGCCAACCTTGACGCAGATAATTCGAATACTATTGCTCAGTAATCTCAGAGCTTAGACAGGGTATGTGCCCGTCGTTCACTTAAATCCAGCTCTCCTTTTTCATACAATTATTATTTATCAACGCAGTAGCACGATTCGTTTCTCGAGTGCTTTAGAGATACAATCAAGTTTTGCGCTTTGTGTTTGCTTGACTTTAATCTACGTTACGCTTTCGCAGTTTATGTAAAAAGTTTCATTTTTGATTGCTAATATTATAAATTGATGCAATAGAAACTGCAAACGACGTCGTAAGTTTTGCATAATAAATGGATAAACCGAAAGTCCTGTACCAATAAAGAAGAAAGAATGAAAAACACACTGTCCATAGCAAGAATTTCCAATTTGGACGCTTGCCCAGCCCTTTTATTTTTGATGTCTCTACGGCCGTACACACCATATAACACTCATACGCCCGGTGGCATTGATTGAGCTGCCAAAAAAACAAGAAGCGTTGAAATTTTTGCCTACAAGTTTACGATTTTCGCTGATACGCAAAAGAATCAGTTCTTTTTTTTTAGCTTTTTATTGTTGGCATTATATTTCTATACTCTAACCATATCAATAAGTTTGCGTCATCGTTGTGGTTTCTAATTTGATATGAAGTCTTGACAACTTTTTGGTGTGACGCACTTAATCATCTACTAACCACGTTGAAAATTGAGGCTGTCCTGGGTAGCTGCGGTGCAACCAGGCAACCCTAACTGAAAATGAGAGACCATTAGACGAGAGCCGCATAAAACTGGAACTGGGTTAATGTAATGCACATGCTACCCCGAGTAATGAAGTGGGACGATGGGCGGGAAACCAAAGGCGAGTGCTGCTGCTGAGTGCTGTGGTCGTATGTGTGTTGTATGCTTTGCTTTTGGCCTGCATATCTTGTTTCAAGTACGAACTTTGACACCAAATACAATTTTTGTACGCTTGTAGTTGCTGTTGTTACTGCTGTTCATATACTTTGCTTTGTCCCACGCTTATTAATCAAATTTATTGTGTGCTTTTGTCATTCATAATGTACTCATTATGTGCTCTACACAAGGGGAGAAGCAAAATTTGTAATTTGATAACATTATGTTAAGCCACTGTTAACTGCAGTTCTGGTTAACAGTAGTCAAATCCATCCACTAACTAAAAATAATAAGCTTTTGAGTGGAGTATTCATTATAAACTTGGAATTCATTTTGGTTTTGGCTTATTCTTTGTTATTTGTTGTTTGTCATATGTGTTTCATTATAATTTATTTCTCTCTTTTTGTATTTATTTAATTTATGTTTTTTGTGACCGCTGCTGCTACTGACGAATGGGATAACATTTATAAATGTATAATGCATATGTATTTATATATTATACTATATATGGCAATAACTGCTCTGCCTGTGGCTGTCTGCTGATGAATCACGCGATGAATTCAACAATAAATTTGTTATTATTTTAATTGACAATTACAACACAAAAACCACTGTTCGCATTTACACACCCACACACATACACACGCGCGCGCTCTATTTGCATGCACTCACTCACTCTCTCTCACAAAAATTAAACACACACACATACACAGAAAGTGCACTGAAAGTTATATCAGCATATGAAATCCAAATACGAAACAGAGCAGGCTAAGTATTTGCGAGGTTAAGAAAGTAAGAGTGAGTGAGAGGCATAGAAAAGTCATAAGGAGAAACATAGGAACACAGAAGAAAACGTAAGCAAAAATTATGCCGCAGTCAGAGGGCGGCTATGTATCGCTACCGGCGATGAATGGCAATGGCAATGGTAGCGCCATCTATCAATCCACCACAGAACCACAGTCAGCGTCGCCCACCTCCGTATTTCAGAGCGTAAAGCGTGCTATTGGTCAGGCGATCAAATCATCGCCAGGCGACAGCGAAGAGCTGGTACGCATGGAGCAGCGACAGGCAGTCATTGTTGGTGGTGGTGCCAGGTAAGTGAAATAAAATAAGAGAACGACTGTGACGAAGTGAAGAGAACCAAAGCCACTTTCAAATACTACTTTGTCGCTTTTACTGATATTGATGTTGTCCTTGTTTGTTGCACAGCAAAAGTTTTAAAGTAAAACAAACTTTACCATTCAAATTAAAAGCACAACTTAATTGCGTTTGCATGTGCGTGAGAGCTTTCTTTTTTGCGTTTGTTAAAGCATTTGCATTCAATCTGATTTGGCCAAAGTGAACAACATTGCTGCACACAAACACAAGTATACATGCACACATACACATGTACATGTATTGATTGATATGTGTATGTGTGTAGTTTATATTGTTATTATTATAATTATTATGTAGTGTATATCTTGCTCACTTTTCGCTCTCAGTTACATCACCGATTCCAACATCCAACACGGGGCAACTTTCTTCTATAAATTTATTGCTGACTTTGCCTCAAGGCTCAAGGACAAAATCCGGCTGCAGTTTTGTCAATATAACAACAACGACAACAGCAACAACAACAGCGCAAATAAGTGCAATATGCAAACCAAAATAAGACACAGACGGACAGACAGAGACTCTGAGACAACGAAAAAGAACCGCAATTTAGTCGGGCTTTAACTGCGATCCATTTTTGTTCTATTTCTGTCCGTGAGATTTAGACTTGTAAAATTAAAATTTGTTTTTATTACCCGCTCATCCAGATCTTTAATTAGTATTTCCGTTACGGTGACATAGATACACACCCACACACACACAAACACAGATTTATTGTTTGCCTTAATTAATGCGAGAGTCATAAATGTGTGCATGTGTGTGTGTGTGTGTGTGCATGCACTGCACTTAAAGCTCATCCATCAGTTAAAGCTCTGTTTACACACTTCCAGTCATTGCACTTTACAACGCAACGCTCTGTGTCCGTTACTCAAGTTCTGATTCGTTTTCACCGGTCCCAACCGGTTATTTGCTGACCGTTTCAAGACTGTGCCGCCCTGCGCTTTAAAAGAAGAAAAATAATACGAGTGTGTATAAATAAACAGTTGTGGAAAACAATAACAAGTACAAAAGTACAGTTAACGCCAGTGTGGGTAAATAATGCTTGTTATTCTTTGCTTTAAATAGTCTTGGACTCGAGTTAATTGAGCTTTGTCACTTAGCAGTAAACTAATTAATTTATGTTAAGGGAAAAGTTTTCTTCCATTAAAAGATACAATTTAGCTTACTTTTTGGTTAATGGTAATAATTCACTGTGTATAGTATATACACATTATCTTACTGCTTAATCAGACCCAACTGAATTACTGGCACATCGGAGAATCCATCTAATTTTGTTCTGAGCCCGGACAACATTGACAGAGTTGTGAATTAATGGCCAAAATGCTGTATGGCAAATTACCTAGACACATGGTCTAGTCCTGCCAACGTTAGTTGGCCAAATTAGTTGGTTAGTTTAGTGTGTGGTGGGGCCAATAAAGGGATGAAGGGTAAAGCGTTAAGGGTTTTATGGTAGCTCATATTTCTGGCGCCAGTTGTTTGTTGTTGGTTTCCGTGTTTTCGGCGACATCGACATCGAAATTTACCCCGAATGACATTGCGTGACTCATTTATTTAAGTTTACGTAACGTGAAAACTGTTGTTTACTGTTGTACATAGCCAAGCACTCGTCTCTCTCTCTCTCTTTCTCTCTCTCTTTTTTACCTCATACTCATGCTGTCAAGAACCTCAACTTTCGCCCTCATCAATGGCATTCCTCATAGCCAAAAGTTTGTCGCAGTCATTAAACCATTATATCATTTACTCCCATCAACAGCCCAAAACTCAAATAAATTCTGTATTTCCAAAAACAAATCTTTCAGATTTTAATCAGTGTATTTTGGTTTGCATTTTTGATCGATTCAAGTTGTCGGTGAAAAATGTAAACGAGTTTTGGGTTGCGAATTTGTAACTACAACATATTTATATAAGAAAATTGCCTCTCGATTTTTGTGTTTTCGGTTTTTTGCTTGCATGCTCATAGTATTTATTTCAGAGACCGCGACAAAACTGGTAAGACACTGAACACCAAGATGCCATCAGCACCAACACACACTGCCGAGGAGGCACATCTGCTGGGGTAAGCCAATAACAACAACAACATGAACAAAAACTACAACAACAAAAGTACTACGAACTACTGCTAATTGTAAACGATCCTAAGTGTTCCGTTTCGTGCAAACCAAACCGATTCGATGTGTATCGGTAATGATCCCCTGCCTCTGTTGTAAGATATGACGACCCTGCCCCTGCCCACTACCAACACTTTATCCGACACACAAAACTCAAGTTACACGATTTTTCTTGTTAACTTATTGATTTTTGTTTGTTTGTTTGTATTTACCATTACCGTTATGTTTAAGTTTTAGTTTATAGCTCACATTAGACATGTTGCCTTTATCTTGATTTCATATCAATTGTTAACTGTAAGTATTTTTGCATAGACTGAACTTTAAGTTTGAAAAACAAATCCCAAAATATGGAATATTTGAAACAAAAATCGCATCCGCAAACCCGTCTCTCGTACGTACTACAATTAACCTGAATGTTGAACAACTAAATATAATTATAAACTCTTTGCATACAAGTATTTAATTATTATTTACAAACCTAAGTTGTTTTGTTATTTTTGACATTTTTTTTTTTTGGTTTGATGCAACTTGTAATTTAGTATTAATATTACATAGCCTACTAGACATATTATTAGCCGCGTTACGCGTAACCAACTCATTTTTGTAGCCTTAGAGCCCAATAAATAATTTTGTTAAGCATTTAACTTGGCCATTTAAGGATGCCCAGCACTAAAAACAACAACAGCTCAGCTCAGCTCACCGGATGCAAGTTTATGCGTGAAATACACTCAACAAAATAAAATACAGCTAACATTTTAGTTTAGCAATTGCCTGGAAAATTAACTCAAACTAAATTGAAATCTTTCTTTATATATTAAAATTATATAGCACTATGCCTGTCGATCCCATGGATGACATCGAATTGCGTTCGGTGCAGCTGCAGTTCCCCAATGCACGTGGCTCCATTCTGGAGTCGTGCGAACAGCGACGAGTGCCCACAGACAAGGGCGATATACATGTGGCCATACAGGGTGATACCTCAAAGCCGGCCATAGTCACCTATCATGATTTGGGACTCAATTGTAACGTAACTTCAACTTTAACTTGACTTCAGTTAATAACTTCTCTCCTCCTTTGCAGATGTAACCAGTTTTGCTGGTTTCTTTAATTTTCCAGTGATGCGTGGACTGCTGGAAAACTTCTGTGTTTACCATGTAACGGCACCGGGTCAGGAGGAGGGTGCACCCACATTACCAGAGGAGTAAGTCGCTTAACTGATTGGTTTTATATTAAGACTAACTCCAATCTCTGCTCTGCCTACAGCTATGTGTATCCCACAATGGATGATCTGGCCGCCCAATTGCTCTTTGTGCTGTCACATTTTGGTCTAAAGTCGGTGATTGGATTTGGCGTTGGTGCCGGTGCCAATATCCTGGCACGTTTCGCCCATGCCCATCCGGATAAGGTGGGCGCACTCTGTCTGATTAATTGTGTGTCAACGCAATCGGGCTGGATTGAGTGGGGCTATCAGAGTTTCAATGCACGCTTCTTGCGTACCAAGGGCATGACACAGGGCGTCATTGATTATCTGATGTGGCATCATTTTGGACGCAATCCGGAGGAGCGTAATCATGATCTGGTGCAGATGTACAAGCAGCACTTTGAGCGTGGCGTTAATCCCACAAATCTGGCCATGTTGATTAATGCGTATATTCATCGCAATGATTTGCATTTGGCACGCACACCACCCGGTACACCCGGCACTGAAACGGCAGCGACCACACTCAAAATGCCCGTTATTAACATAACCGGTTCGCTGTCGCCTCATGTCGACGATACGGTGACATTCAATGGACGCTTGGATCCAACAAACTCATCCTGGATGAAGGTTCTAAAAGCATATTAATATATTTTCGCAAAATTTTTTAAATATTTCCATTCTAATATGACAATAATTGTTTATTGCAGATATCCGATTGCGCCATGGTACTGGAGGAGCAACCGGCCAAGTTGGCTGAAGCCTTTCGGCTATTCTTGCAGGGCGAGGGCTATGGTAAGTGTTAGAAAACACCGCACACACTGAAACAACTGAAACCTCAACTTCTCTGCTACAACTCTACAATTCGAAATCAAAAAAATATATATAAAAATCTACAAAACAACTTACCACCTATTTCAACCTACCTGCTACTATTTTAGTCAAATTTCAAGTACCACCCTTAAATTGGAATCACAATCGAATAAGCAATTAAATATACAGACTCGAGCTACCCTCTCTTTCCAACTAAGTTCTAACGATTTCAATCAGTTCAGTTCAACTAAATTCAAGCAAATCAAATCAGTATTCTAGACAAGAACAAGACTGCGCCCAAAGAACCATTTTCAAAGCTGTCCTTTTGATTAAAACACCAACTACCAAAGAAAGCATCAATAAAAGTAACCATTCATCTAACTACTAACTAATACTACTAGAGCCCTAGTTAACCTAGACCTTATAGAGTTACACAGAGTCGCCTTTTCTGCCCATTAATATTATTACTTAGCCTAATGCCTAATGTTTGCATATATTGAAGATCAAATTAGCTAATGAAAGCAAAAGCTTTTCCAGCCGCTTTTCAGACAAGCAATCGAATCTTAATCTAAAAGAAAAGAAATTAAACATTAAATCACACAAATTGTGCAAAATCTTATATAAAACCATATATTTATATGAATTGGCATGGAAAATCAAAGAAAAAAACGAACAAATAAAAATAAATTATATTTATGTTGTTAGCCAAAATATTTGTACGCATTAAAAACGAAAAAAGAAAATATTTAAAAAATTATTTAAATAAATAAAAAATTGAAAACTCGAACAATGTTGTTGGACATCAAGTGTTTACTTTCTTGCTATATTTTAGTCATTTTTAGTTAAAACCAGTCGTTAGCCAGGTCGTTTATCTGCTTAGTCCAGGGCCCCACAACCAAAAAGATCTCAATTAAAATTCAAAATTTATTCCCGATTCGAACTGAATGCATTTTCGTATCGACAACTACAAAACAACATAAAAAAAAAATATTTCAAAATGTTCATTACTTTGTTTTTCATTTCTTTTTCCTTTCTCCAAACTGCTTGTTTTTTGCTAAACAACATACAACAACAACAAAAACAACAAAACAATTAAACCTTCTCCCCTCTCAAAACACCCAACACTCAATACGAAAAAATAAATCGAAATCGCCTGGCCGTCCATTATCGCCTGCCTCTCTCTATCTCTCTCTCTCTCTCTTCATGCATCCATCTGAAATTCCATATGCACATTCACATAAACCTTCCTGGGCGCCGAAACTAACCTCAAACTCAATTTGAAATTCATTTAATTTTCGTTTGATTTAAAATCAACAATGGTTCTCAAATTTACTTATCGTTTCTCAAATTGATTTTCTTTTATTAAACTCAAATTGTTATCGATCTTAACTAATGCAACAACTTATGCAATCTATGCGCAACAATAATAAACTATTTCAAAATATATATGGTATGTATATTTGTACACACATACATACACACACTACTCTTGTTAAACAATACTACTACCCGCAAAAACAGTGTCCGAGAAACCGCAGTAGAAACTGGCATAAATGGACAAAACATTGTTGAAATGCATTTAGCTAAATTAAACAAAATACAATAATTCAAGTTATTATTACATACATATATATGTATAACATGCTTAGCGCTCACACCCACACACAAATGTGCACACACACAGCCGTTTGCCAATTGCCTGCTCTTGAATTAGTGTTCTCTTTAAAGCTCGCTAGCAATTGATATAAACAGCTGTGTGTGTGTCTGTAAGAGCTTTCAGCTGAAGGTAACTGAGAGTTCTACACGTAGTTTGCTTATGAGTTTTATTTAGTACAATACCCTAACTTTAGTACATGAGCTGTTCTTTCTCTCTGTAATTTCCTCTACGTTTGAGTTAGTTGCACTTGGCGCTTTCTTATGATATTAGTATTTCATTTTGTTTCCAAACACACACGCAAGGCACTTATATTTTGATCTAACCAGAAATTTACATACAAACGTATACATGCATACATACATATAATTTATTTGATGTTCTTTTTAATTTGTTTATTTACACGCAAAAAAATATAAAATTAAAACTGTATTTGAAATTGCAATGCGTAGCTGTTGGCTCACTGCAAAAGTTGGCACGCAAAATCTCAACGGCCAGTCGGAGCAGTTCCACGCAAATTGAGCTTTGCGTGCAATGAGAGCAGTGCGCCGCCTCCCAATTGGAGTTGGAAAAGGGCGTGGGCAAACGAGTGAGAGAAATTGGAAGACACAGACACTGAGACAGAGATGAAAGCACAGCACGCTGAGACCAAAACACACACACACACATACACAGAGATACGCAGGCAAAGACACACAAACACACACACAGAGCCACTCAACAAGTTGGAGCTTTTTTTATTTTGTGTGTATTTATGTTAACTGTGATTTCCTCTATTCTTTTGCTTACATATTCGTTGCTTCTTATTGTGTATTATGTTATCAATTTTGTATCATTATTAGTTATATATTAGTTCGGATAATAAGTGAATATTATTGTATTAAACAACGATTAATGTTGTTAAAATAAAGGCATAGCTTACACATATTAATTTCCCAGGAATTTGTTTTAATTTGTGTATTTGCGTCCTTTATTCGTTAATTGTGCAGAAAAAGTTGCTTTGACTCTTACAAAAAGAACACAAACAAAGCCACTCCACACAAACAAACACACACACAGAAAAAGCGTAAATGTATTAAAGCAATAAGTTTTTATTTATACCTAACATATACAAATATACATACTTACATAACATGACAATGCTAATTAAAACAAACATGATGAAAAATACCAAACCATATGGATACATATATTATCTTATATGAAGCTATGCAAAAACTTTCACACATTGTAAGCTTTTGTTGTGTATTTGAATTCTAAATAAATGAACAGTCAACGATTTCAAATTCCAAATCATTTGAGTTGGGCAAAAACAAAAGAAGTAAAAAAAGAAAAGCAAGAAAATGCACAAATTCGCTCTCTTCGTTATTGTTTCTGGTTTCGAGTCTCTGTCTCTTCACAGCAGCTGACGACAGGTGGCGCCCTCAACTCACCACTCAATTAAGTGCATGCAGCGCTCTCTCATCATCAACATCTCTCATAAACGTCTCGCCATCATCATCAAAAGCTCATCAGCAGCTAGAACAGCAACAAGAACAACAGCAATAAATTGCAGCAACATCCAGTGATAAACAATGGCAAATCAAGCAAAATCATTATTGCACTCGCCCACATAAAAACACGAAAATACTTAAACACACACACACACCAACACACTACACATTAACACACACGCATACATGAAAACAGCAGCAAATCCTTAGAATGTGTACAAAGAACACTCATCAAAAAGAACAACAACAATAACAACAACTACTTCTACTACAACTAACATGCTCAAAAGTAACGTAACGTAAATAACAAAAGCCAAACTACTACTACCTTCCCCCCTCCACAAAAAATATATACAACAACTACAACACTGCAACTACAACAGCAACGCCGCTGTCAACGCCCGCTAGCTCTCCCTGTGGCACCAAATATCACACCTACTCATCGATTTTCTTTGCAAACTTCCGAGAGCAACAATTGCAAGCCGCTCAGGAGCGAGAACGGGATCGTCAGCGACAGTTGAGTATGCGCGTCGGCAATCGTCTAAGAGAGACGGCCATTAACTGTAGCAGCAGCAGCAGCAGCAGCGCCGGCGGCGGCGGAGGCGTCGACAACAACAACGCGAATAATTCGACATGCGAAGAGGATCTGGATGTGGAGAACGGCAATGGGAATGGCAATCGGGCATACGTGACCACTGATACATCCGGCACGCTCTACTATGGCACACAAAGCAACAAGATACGCATCACTGAGAATCCACTGCCCGAGCCGATTAGCTCTTAGATTGTTAAATTCTATACTTAAACACACATACACACACACACACTCAGAGACATCAACTTAAGAGAGAATGAAACACACAGAAACACACATACATATACAAACACTGTTATTGTTGTTATAAACTCCATACGTATAAAATACCAAAGAAGACACAGCATCACAGAAGCAGCAGCAGCGCAGCAGCAGCAGCCTCAGCCGCCAACTCAAGCAAAGCTTTAGCCGCCAGCAGCGACAGTGTGACAAGAGCAGCCAAGCGCTGCCTGAATTGTAGACTTTAGCCGAGCCGTGCTCTAAGAGACAAATTTAAATAAAATATAAAAAAATCAAAAAACGAAAAAAAAATTAGATACAAATGAATTGAAACACCGCTACCTATACGAGATATGAACTTATGTTTCTTAAACAATATACAAATGAATTAAATAATACTTAGTAACTTACTTGAAAAAGCCGTTGAATTTTGTCTAGTTTCTGTTTTAAAACGAATAAAACAAAAAAGAATAGAAGAATGCAGAGTAATATTGAAATATTTGTAATTTACACTTTGTGCCTGAGCGTAAAATATGCAAATACACATACATATTAACTAAATTAAACATGTATATCAGCAGTTAACTCGTTTCCGAAAATTTAGTTAAACAATTGAATTACCGAATTACACAAAACTCAATTTTGTTGTTTATTTTTTAGACATTACGCAATAAAATACATGTATTTTTTGGATGCAACATATTTTATGACGAGCTTGCTTAGTTGTTGTGAGAAAATAAAAAATAAAATAAAATTACATAACTACAAATACAAATCAAATTACAAATTAATGAAAAGCTTAATGTTAAAGACAAAATTAAATACATTAACTTATTCCCCAAAAAGTCGAAAAGTATAAAAAAAATAAAACACAATGTAGCATATCAAATACAAAGCTCTCAAAATTACATATACAATATAAATATTTAATTAGTTATTAAATAAAAAATAAATTAAATTCATAATGAATTGAATGGAAATCCGATAAAAATTTAAACCAAATACTTTAACGCATAAAGGCAACTTAGGTAAAATAACAAAAATGAAAAGGAAATAAAATAAAAACTAAAAAATTAAATAAAAAAAAAATATACACGAATACATTACAAACAAATCACACAGACAAATTTTTGCAAATAACTTCAAATTCAATTTAATAAAAGTTTTAGAAGCTTGAAACATTTTGCGAAATGTGTTTAAATTGTTTTTAGCCTATTCACTGGACAACTGGGTTAAAACATAACATAAAAGTATTCAATATAGTGCGATTTTCCATTGACCGATCTGACCCAGGGGAGCTATAGGCTACTGTTGTCCGACGCGGATCAAATTGGGTAAGGATATGCAAGTTTAGTTGAGATCCATTAATTAATTAGTGCCTGGATTGCATTAGCTCCCGCAGCATTTGGAATGTCGCCTCGCGTTCCTGTCTCATCAAGTCGGACATTTCCCGCAGAAACTGCGACTGCATTTCGCGCTGTTGTTGCAGAAAACTCTCGTGGGAGCTGGTCAACAAGTTGGCCAACTGCTTCTGGCCCTCACTGATGCTACTGAGCACCTCCAGCGGTGTTGGCTCTCTGGCCAACTCAAATGTATCCTCTCCGTTCTCGCTCCCCGCTGCGGCACGCAATAAATCACAGCTGGACATGGAACTGGAGGCTTCACTGTCGCTCTCCAGTGGACCATTTTTGGGTGAACTTTTGATGGCATTTGTGGGCACTTCCTTGGCTGCCTCCAACTTGGGTGTGCGCCGCTTTTGCACTAGATCATCGAGCATCTCAAAGTGCCGTGGCAGCATTCGCACATTGTCGAGACCCTCCTTCTTGACCTCATGGTAACGTCGGAGTAGTAACCTAAGCTTATTCCTTAGCTGATGTGGTGTACGTTGGCAGGATTGCTTGGCTAGAATGGTGGAGATGTAAGCCAAGATCTTGAAATTGCGCTTCTTGGAGCCATCGAGCGCACGAAACAGATTCTGTTGTTTGATTATTTGAAGAAACACATCCACCTCGTGATCCGTCCAGAAGTAACTGTCACCTTGACCTAAAAGGAGTTAAAAATTCAGTTAATAATTGGATATTCATGCCTCTCAAGCTGTGCACCTACGTTTGGAGGTGTACGCGTCACCCTCGTCCGAGTCATTGAACTCGCTGTCAGAGCCGCTGCTGAGATTCCCCTCCAAGTTGGCGTAGTTGGCGTTGCTTTTGTGGTTAAGCAACTTGTGCATAGCTTCATAGTGCTCAAAGGATTCCCCGCCATTATTGGCCTTGTTGTATTGTCGCCGCAGCTGTTGGAACTTGATGCGCAGCTTCTCAGCGGGTCTGTCTATGGATCTTTTGGCCATTTCCTTCGAAAGCAAGTTGAAGGTTTTGGCATTCCGCTTGCGCAAGAGCGCCGACTGTAGTCCCAGGCTGCTAATCATGTCTAGAAAGGTAGTCACCTCACTCTCTGTCCATTTGCAGCGTCTGCTGGAGGGCTGCGTGGAGACCAAGGCACCTGCGAGAGAACTCTTTAGTGAAAGATCATTTACTAGAGAGAGCCTACTTTACCTTCCGACTCTGTGCCTGACGCCATGTGAGCATCGCCGTCCTCGTCTCCGCTGTCCATTGTGTCCGAATCCAGTTCCCCGCCGCTGCTCTCGCCCGTGTGCAACGTGTTGTTAAGCAGCGCGTGCACCTCCTCGTAGTGATCAAAGGAATCTCCGTCCCGCTTCGCCTTGGCGTACTGCCTTCTCAGCTGATGGTACTTAATACGCAGCTGATCGGGACGCTTGGCAAATCTGCGTTTCTCCATTTCCCTGGAGATCAGCCTAAACACTTTGGCATTCCGTTTGCGTAGCAATGGAGCCTGCAGCTTCATTGAAGTGATTATGTCCAGGAACGCTTCCAGTTCTCCATCCATCCAGCGGCAGCGCTGTTGCTTCTGTGCACAGTCCGGCGAGCGTCTACCGGCATTATTATCGGTATCTGGGTGTTAAGTAGGACACAGTTTAGTCAACTAATCGTCTACCTATAATTTCTATATAACTTACGCTCCAGCTTAACAGTGTGCGCATATTTCTGTTCCACCTCCGCTTCCACCTCCTCCTCCAACTCGGATTCATTGTGTGACATTTTCAATGCACTTTCATTCCGAAACAAATCGGCTAAAATATTATAGTACTGACAGGACCGATTGCGATAGCGCGCCGTAAAGTAATCATGCTTTAATTTTCGGAATCTTTCGCGTAATTCTGACGTGCTTCGATTACTGTTTACGTCTTCGCTCATTTCGTCGGCGACATATTGCCAGTCTACTCGACCTATGGTACCGCCTCCATCGCGACTCCAATTCTTCAGTATGGAAATGAAGGCAAGTGTTTCATCTGTGTTCCAAGTGTCCGTTTCAATTGCACTCATTTTCTTAATTGATTTAATTTTCGCACAAACGTTGTTCAAACAAATAATGTCCCAGCGTACCGGTGTTTGTGCATAAAAATACTAAAAGTGGAGGTAATAGTGGGAAAATAAATACTAGTGTTGTGACATTACTGAATTGTGCAACACTGATTGGCGCAAACATTTAAGTGCATGAGCGAAGTTTTGAAGTTTCAATTAAATACGTTAAGTTGATTAACACTTTGTTGAGAATTAAATATCATTTAAGCTTAAACACAAACTTAATGTGCACATGTTCAGAATTATAATTTTTTATTATATCCAATTTAACCATTTATAATAATATAATTATTTATAAAGTACAATATCGTTCAACACTGTTTTCAATGTTTTGTCTTTTAGAAGCTGCATGGCACAGCACGCTTGCTCACTTTAGGTTTCGGCTTTCTGTTCTAGCGAGCTACGGTTACACAGTTTAAACAGATTTTTATTATTGGCGAATTGTTTGGCGCGATCACATCGTCGTTCGGCTGTGCTCGGTTGTGTTCGTGTTCGCTGTGTTTGGCGCTCCATTCACTATCGAAAATTAAAGCGATTTCAAAGTTTTGTGCAAAACGTAAATACAAATACAAAATTCACAATTACTGCGTGCGTGGTTATCACTGCAACAACGGCGATTAAAGGGGTTTTTTTGTTTAATTCACCCCACCTCCGACCGCTTGTTGACCGTTTTTTATCGTAAGCCGTAAGCCGACTCGTTGTTGGCCCCGTTAACGCGAAGTTCAACGCGATCGGCGCTTTTCAGTTTGCTGTTGTTGTTGCTGTTTATTGCCATTGTATATTGTATTACTTATTATATTATTCCGTGAATTGGCCGCAACGCTTATTTATTTTTGTTATTTCGCGGTTCTGTTTGTTGCGCAAAATAAAAAAATATAAAGAAGAAAAGGGAAGAATAAGAGGCGAAAATCAGAGCCATTTTTTTCCTGCTTAAACAAATAAATTTGCAATATAATCAATCCGAAACTCTCGGATTTCTCGGAGTACGCGCATAAACAACAGCTCCCAAGATCGAGCCAACAAAATGTTGGAGTCGGCAGCGCTTCAGTAAATCAAAACTGATCGTCGGGAGTTACACAAAAATAATAAACAAAAAAGTAGAAGCAGAGGAAGATAATCTTTTGTGGCGATAGTGAAAAAATAATAATCACGTTTCCATGTTTATGCGGTTTGTGAAACAAGCACAATAATCAAAACGCGTGTTGGATACGTTGTCTCCCCGTCAGGATTGGGATCGCGATCGGGCTCGTGATCGGAGCGGGATCAGATCAACGCAGAATCATGTGCAAGTCTCGCAACATGTTGAGCATCCAGAACGCAGCCCTAATACTGCTGATCAGCGTCTTTATCGGCTGTCAGCTGGTAAACGCTTCGGCCACGGCTAATGCCGGCTATGTGGATCACGGCGATACTAAAGGTAAGCTAGGGGGTAATATGGAGTTTAAGATACTCTGTAGTGGGAGTTATGAAGTAAGAACTTATCTAAGCAACGCTCTAAATCTTATCAACTACCGTTTTCAAAGAGATCAAGTCTTGTACTAAGGTCTCTCTCTCCCTCTCTCTTCCTCTCTCCGAGATAACTGCTGCTCTGCTTAATCACTGGGTTCACATAGGGTATCTATCAGCCAACAAAGATTACAGTCAGCACCCAAGAAGAACAGAATGGTATAGGGACACGGAGAGCAGAGGGAGATACCAATAGGGAGACAGATCTGCCGAGTTATAGTTGCTTTCATTTGATAAAAGAGATTCAATTCATTGAATTGGAGAAGGAAGTAGTCTCATGTGTCGCCGATACCCTGTACAGCATAATGTACATCTGTTCAACTCTTAGTTCAGTTCTGCCCTTTATTTCTTGTTGTTTTTGTTGTTGTGCATTGTGAACAGGTTTCCAAGAGCGACAGATTTCCCATGGCTGGCAAACAAGGAGCAAGAACGGTTTCTACCTGGGTGTACCTGTTGTTGTTTGGATTTACCTTTACCCATACCTTTACCTGTCTCTGGCCAGGTAGCTGGCCCATTAAGCATCTTGCGCTCAGTATCAGTTGTATCTCAGTGCGAGTAAAATGTGAATGAATGAAGTACAGATGCGGATACAGATTTGTTTAGCTCTCTCTCTCTCTCTCTGTCTCTCTGTCTCCTCCCTCGTTCTTCTCTGTTTGCAGGATCAACAGTCTCTGCCCACATTTAAACTATGCCACGCTAAATGAGCAATTCTTCAATGTGGCAGCGCAAAGTGTATTATTGCCCCAAAAAACCAGTTTTGGGCTCTGACTCTTTGCTTACTTCTGCTGTTTTTCGTTTGTTGTTTTTTTTTAATGTCTTTCTTGCAAAAAACAAAAAAAAAATCGAAAAGAAAAACAAAACCCACATGCATCGCCTGCTTCCATCTCACTCGCGCTCGTTAGCACGCTACCGCTCTCTCACTCTGTCTCCCACTCGCTCTCACTCTCTTGGTCTGCGCCTGCGCCACCGTTCGTATCGTTGTTGTTGCGCTCTCCCTCTCTCTGTGGCTGTCTGGTCTCTGTTTTGTTGTGACTTCCTACCACCTGCCCCCCTGCTCCCCTCCCCTTCCTCTCCGCACTTCTTGTCTCTTTGCTGTCTTTGTCTTTGCCAACTTTATACGCATCTGAACCGTGAGATTTTATTTCATGCAAAAAAGTAGAAGTACTTGGACTCTGCCTCTTGTAGTTGTTGTTGTTGCTGCTTACTTGCAGGTGTTTTGCACACACACACGCACACGCACACACAGCGAAACCAGCTTGTTTTTTGTTTTGGCCAAGACAGCCAGCGTCTCTTGCTGTGATATTGGCCAAAACGAAGGTATTGACAAGATTTCAGGGTACCATTGATTACCCAAACATTGACAGCTATTTACATGCATTTTTAAACTGTATCAACTGGTCCTCCAGGGTCACTTTACAGCACAATTTAACCTACGTTTAAGTTTTAAAAATAAAAACAGTTTTTTCTGGTAATAAACTACATAAACTTCAGTATAGTAAACTATATTATAACAGTTAATTGCAATTAAAAGTATAGTTTTTAACTTTTCCAATAGAAAACTTTGTTTTAAATATTTACACTTAGTTTCATAATTGATTTCATAGCTTAAAATACCTAAAATTCTTTAACTAAAGTGCTGCCCGATTTAAATAAAGTTTTTAAATACTTTAAAGATTTTTTTTTGGCTGATTACACCTCAGTTTACTATAAAGAAAACTTCGCCTTTGTGTTGCGCAAGTGTCACGCAATTTTGTTTTTAAATTAGTAACTAGAAGCGACCGTTAATCGCTTTGTTTATGTCGTAAGCGAGTGCTCCCTAGAACTTATAATCCCACAAAGCTCAGACTAATCAGACGTGCTGCTGTTGCTGAAATATATATAGCTATAACTGTAGCTATAGTTGCATATAGAACCTTGATCCCCAGAGTCAAATGTTCGTCGATCAGTGTAGCGTATTGGCGAACTAGGCGTGACATCAGCGCAGTGCTACACCTGGAATGATTCAACCTCAAAGATACGAGATACGAATACGAGTACAACTACTACTGTGGCATATCCATTTATAAACAGCGTCTTATCAGGCGCATTGATAAGCGAAAGTAATAAGAACTACACTCAACGAAACAATCAGCACTTTTATGATAATTACAAATGCAGCAAATCAGTTGATTAACAACGAAAAATTCACCCAAAATTTTGAAATTGTAGCTGACGCATAGCAGCAGATATACCGATATACCTATAGCTAGATACAGCAGGGACTGCCGTTAAGTGGCGGCAGTTTTTCCTATGAAAAGTGCTCGAGACAGGGCCGAAAAGGAAATGCGTCTAAGTGGCCAAAAGGGCAAAGGATCAAATCACGCGACATTCGTTGGAACGGCTGAATGACTCGACTTGAGACGGTCCGGAACGTCAGTCCCTGCGTCTCTACGTCCCTCTGTCCGTCTGTCGCTCAAGTATCAGGTAAGGATGTGGACGCCCACGTTAGACATTCTCAGAGCACTCAAGCAGCTCAGGTTTGAGTTTGAGTCCTAAAAACAATGCAAAAGTATCGAATTTCATAAGGATATGCATCGGATGCACACTCACACACACACTCTCTGCTGTTGGAAAAAAATGATTGAATAAACTTCGAGAAAAAAAACATGAAAAATATGGGAAAAACACTTGAGAAAATGCTGCATGCATGTCTCTAATTATTGAAGAGGGCGCGCGTCCACTTAAAACCTCTTGGTCCTCCCCTGACCCCCTCCCCTACACATGCCCAAACTTCCCAACATCTTCATTCTGAAGAGACAATGTCTGGTATCGGTATCTTTTCATATATGCAAGTATGTTACATTATCATCTCGAAATCTTCTGTATTGTTTCATAGTGTTTTCTTCTGTTTCTCATTTTTTGAATATGTTCCCAGATCGCAGATTCTGTTTTCTCACGTATGCAAAGCGAAGTTTTTCAGCTGTTTTTCTACTTCTTGTAGTTGTAGTTGTTGTAATCATAAATAATAATCAATTTCCTGTTTTTGGTATTCTACGGAAAATGTTTCCCATCGTTCCGCACTTATTTCAGTGCCATATGCGAGTGCAAGTTTTCATTTCCATTTTCATTTTCATTTACGATTTTTGAGTGAGAAGAAAACTGACAGCACAAAGACACGGCAGAAGTGTGTGTGTGTGTGTGTGTGTGTGGTGGGGGTAGGGGGGACACTAGGGGGTGTGGGTGCAAAAGGGGACTCACTGTTTAAAATTTGTAAAAACTTTTCTTTATTGTATCGTTTAACATTTGTGCACATTTGGCTGCCTTCATTTGCATTTCGTTTGTGTGTTTACAGTTTGAGAGCCACTGCACAGGGGCAGCCAAGCACCAATCAGAATCAATATGCGCACGCTCTCTCGCTCTGCGACGCGCTCTCTTGCTCTCCGTTTGATTGGCATGCAAGCAAGACGCTGAGCGAGGTTAAACGTTGGCCCAATCAACGTGCCCCCATTTGTTGTATGCCCCCGTGACGCATACGCATGCGTTACTCTTTCTTCCCCCTCTTCATCTTCATCTCATTTCACACATCTTGTTTAGTGTAAATACTTAGTGTGCTCTGCTTGGCGATCACTCTGCGTTCTTGAGAGTTCTTTGGCGAGCTCTTTTGTCGGGGCTGCAGTTTGTTTGCTTTATGACTTGGCCAAATAATAATAATAAAAGTAATAATAACAATAATAATGCGTTGCCAGCAGCGTGCAGCTGTCGCCTGGCAATCTCAACGAGTTCGCTTAGCCCCTACATAATTACTCCCCCGCTCTCTCTCTCCCCTACGCTTCTGCTCCCTCTTTTGTTCTACCCACGATTCGCTACAGACTTCTTTAACATTAAACCGTCTGTCGCCACATTGCGAGCAACGGATCAGGGGAAGATAAACACATTGTAATTAGTGAAAGGCTCCTTGCAACATTATCCCCCAGCATCAACTGCTGCTGCGGGGGTGTAGGCGGTGAGGGGGAACGAATCCCTCGCTCTGCCATATGTCATTCGCTCTGTAAGCTGAGCCGGCAGAACGCATCGGATTACCAACAAGCTTACTGCTCAGACTCATCAAATTTTAAGCCTTGTTCTAAATCTTTTAAGCTTGCAGTTAGTTATGGTAACTCTGTCGTTTTATAGCCACTTAAACGATTTCTTAATGTGCTATAATTATGCTATAAATGTCACAATTTAAAAGCTCTTAAGCTGTGAACACCCACACTCTCTTAAGCGCTGTTACTCTCTCACGCTCTTCTTCCGCTCTCTCCCGCTCTCTCCATCTCTCCATTGTTGTTGCTTGTGCAAATGTGTTTGTGATTTCAATTTGCATTTAATATGTTGTGAGCCTTTTATTGTTCTTGCTGCCAAGCCGGACGAACGAACTGAGAGCAGAAGAGAAGTGTCAGGAAGGAGGAAGAAAGGTTTTTGTTTCTATTCGCTTGTTCTTTTGGCCGGAAAACGTTGGGGCACATAATAAGGCTGGCCGACTGGCTAAAGGTCAACGGCGTCTGGCAATGATCTTGCATAATTACAAAGCGACGCGTACGCGTACGATGGACAACGCTGACACTGGCAAAGAAAACAGATAAAGATAAAGATCTGGTGAAAGAAAAAGGTTTTTGGTTGCCAACAATGGACAAACGTTCGCATTCAGATCTGGAAGCTCAGCTCTGTATGTGCGAGTGTGTCGCTGTGTGTGCGTGTGCTTGTTTAACCCTATGATGAGTGCGGGTCATATTCGAGCAATGGCTGAGCAACAACAATGTGAATCATTGACAGTTTTTATGAAGCGCCGCATGCATCACTCAACGCTCAAGAAGTTGCCGCTCTTATAAATACATGCACACATACACATGAATGTCTATGTATGACCGCACCCCACTAGGCCAGTGTAATGTGTGTAGCTTTCAAAATCATTTCAAATTCAATACAAAAAGTCAAACGATGACGAAAGTTGTATAAGATCTGTTGAGAGAAAATTGGAATGTGGCGAGCCAAAGGCAATGGCAAAGCGTTTGCGTTAATTAAAAACAATTAAGGCGGCATAAGGGGAGCAGCAGAAACAACAGCAACAACAGCAACAGCAGCAGGCGCAGTCAGGGCGGCAGTGCCAGCAACAGCACCAGCACCAAACAGTTAAAGTGGAGAGTTTCTCTCTCACGCACAGTCGAAAGGTTTTGACTTTGGCTCTTTCAAATGTGGGTCGCCTGAAGAGAGACAGGGAGAGGGAGAGTAGTGCAGCAGAAGTTTAGCTGTAGGGCCTACAATAAAATTGTATAATATTAATTGCGGTTAATTGGGATTAACAGCTGCGCCAAAATGCCGACGCGCTCAACTGCAAAAACTTGTGTTGGGGGAGAGAGTGAGTGAGAGAGAGCGAAAGCTCTGTTTTTGCATTTGCACTTGCACTTGCTGAGTAACGACAGTGGCGAAGGCAAAGGCAGAAGGGAGCGCAAAAGAAAATGGAGACAAAGCAGCAGAAAAAAGGAGCAGCTGTGGAGAGCAGGCCAAAGAGCATATGGGACAGTTTCAAGGGAGCGCAGCAGCGCTGCTTTAAGTAGCCGAAGCAGAGCAAGAGAGAGGGAGAGAAGAAGGAAGCTTACGGAAAGCAAGCGAAGCAGTGCGAAAGCTTGTACTAAAAAAGATTTATGGCTGCTGTTGTTGTTATTGCCTCTGTTGCTCTGCTTCTGCTCTGCTGCTGCTGCTTGATGACAGGTTCGCCTGCTTGCGCTGCTCTGCTTCACTGTCTTACCGTTGGTGTTGCTGTTGTTGTTGGTTTTGCTGTTTTCTTCCCTACGCTTTCTTCCTTTCAGCGCTTGCGCAGCCGGTTTGATTTCCTGTTATTTCTGCTGGCCTGCTCCCAAAGTGATAACAAAAATGTATTTTTTAGAACTGCCGCCTTGGCGACAAAATAGCCAAAGCTTTTGTCTAGTAATATTTATTGGCCAACCCGTCAGAGGCCGCCCCATCCGGTGGCTATCATCCGGTGTGGCTAACTGGTTCTACTGTCGCCACTGCTGCAGGATAGCTTGGCCAAGCGGTAATTAAGCTGAAAATCAAATCGTTATGGTCTCTGCTCCGTTCTCTAGAGGGCAGGGAGAGTGGGGAGCGCGGCTGACATTACAATTTTCCTGCCTGGAATTTCCGCTGCAAGTGATGATGGTCCAAGCGCGCCAGTTAATTACACCTGATGATGGCAACAGGCGCGGATCGCACTTGTTTACCTGCCGCAGAGATGGGTAGCATAGATACATATACACGCTGATAGTAATTGTTATAGTACAGTACAGTGTGTGTGTGTGTGCTGTGCTGTGCGTGAGTTGCAACACAATCGGAATCATGCAGCGGAAGTAATTTGAGGTTAGATCTGCGAGCTGCGAGCTGCGTGATGCTGCAGAGATTAATAGGCGCTGCAACACAAGGGTTAATAGCTAATAGCTAACAAGTGTTAAAAGTCGAGCGGTTCCTCTGCTTACTTGGCCTTTCCCAGAAGTCATTAGTTAAAAGATACACAGGCACACACACACGCACACACTTGTGACTTTTCCGAATGCAGTTTTACTCAAGTTAAAGTCGGACTTTTGGGATCAGCTGCACCCATAAAAACCAATGTTGAAACAACGTCGAAGCGTACGAACTGCGCATACGTAAGCCACAAAAAAACAACAAAAAACAGAAAACAGTCAATGCGCATTAGCTCCATGGCAACAACAACAGCTAGAACAACAACAACAACAACAATGCCTTGACAGCCACAATTCAAATTGTATACAAATGTGTTTTCAATTTGAAAGAGCCGCTGCTGCGATCGCCACACTGTGATAAATAGTCGAGCATATTCAACTGATATTTCATATGCATAAAACATTTTGTGGCTTTAACGTTTAACCCCAAACAAGTCTTGTGGTTAACACACTTTATCTAGCTCCATTAATCTATTTCCATTTAATTGCTGCAACGGGAAAATCATTCAAACTTTTGTATCTTTCTCTGACTCTCCACAAAAGGAAACGATTCTTGAATGAATTTGGGTTCATTCAGAAGTTTAGAGAGTGACAAATTACAAAAATTGGCAACAACAAAGGAACTGAAACAGTTTCCGAGTAGACCTTAAGCGGAAGCTCATTATTAATAATCAATTTTGTGCTGATTTTGCCTTTTTTGAATATTGAAATCAAAATAGAAATCAAAACAGACAGCAATGTAGAATTGTCGTAATGTCACAATTATTTTACATTCGACATGAACCAAATAACAAAAAACATAAAATAACGTAGCATTTCAGGGAGTGTCCGACGCGACGGCGCTGCTCCAATGAAAATTCTACACACACACACACACACTGATACACACACATTGATCAGACGCTTGAATGCCATCCAATATTTTACTCAATAAAAATACAATTGAGAAATTGCCATGGTGATCACGTAGCAGCAACAACCACAACAACTACAACAACAGCGGCAAGAAGAAGCTGAAAATGTTGTGGAAGAAGCAGAAGAAGCAGCAGAAGAAGCAGAAGACTTAAGCGCCCAATTGGCATTGAGTTGCATACAAGAGTTTTCTTGGGAAACAGACAACAGTTCTGAAATTTCTGCTGCACTTTTCCTATTGGGGTCGCCAGTTGTTGCTGTCATTGAGCTGCTGCCAACTTACAGAAGAGTTGTACCCTTCTTGTAACATGTTAACAGCAGCAACTCCCTAGTTTGCCCCTCACCCTTTTGGGGGCGACCTTTGTCTTGACTTGTGCTGATTGCAGCGTTAAAATCACCAAGCAACAGCAACAATAGCGACAACATTGTACAACGTGTACACATGTAGGCACATATTCATCCATAACTCCAAGAAAAAACCCTAAAAAGAAAAGCAAATTCGTAGCTTAAGAATCAAAATTTGTTAGGCTCAGCACGTTTGTGTGGAGCAAAAGAATACCAAGTCGACAAAAAAACCGAAAATATAAAAAAATAAAGCAGAAAATTATACTTATTTGTGCTGCGATCAGCAAAAGTATTCAAAGTGCTCGCATTGTAAAGTCGTTGTACTTGGATTCAGCTCCAAAACCCAAACCCAGACACATATTCATTTTTACATTAAAAAACCTAAAAAAAACTGAATTAAAATTAAAATCCAATATATGAAACTGATTGCCAAACTGAGCACAAAAGGGCCAAGCTGCGATTGTGGCTCATTGAATTTTGATGAACACCCGCCGGGCCAGACAACGGGCTGAGAAAAAGCTTCGAGACACTGTAGCCAACTCTACGTAGGGCTCTTTGAAGAACCGGTATCTGTGATCTCTGGTATATGGGCTGGAGCCACAGACTCTGTCCCAGCCCCAGTCTCAACTTTGGCGTTTTCTGTTTGCTCCGGAAGTAATTAATGCCTTTAGTTTTTTGGTGTGCCTGAAAGACAAAAAAAAAAAACTAAGGTAAAAAGAGGTAACAACTGCTCACACAACAGAATCTATGCATTAGATGTGAGTGCTGTAAAGTTGAAGTCGAGTCTTGGCTTTGTTAGCCAACTTTCACCAACAACAACTAGCAGCACTTCTTTGGCCATCTTTGTTGTCTTGGCCATGCGATTGACCGAATTGCGAGCACTGCAAAACGTTTGTCACCGTCCAATGCGGGCGGCCAGCCATAAACTCACCTCAAATATGGCAATTGCAACTGCAACTGCAACAGCAACGGCAACAGCAAAAATGCAACCATGCAACACGGACAACAAACCAACTGAATCGAGTTTGTGCCCGAAATGGTCAATGCGACATAATTGATCAATTGCCAGAGCGACTGCGCATCCTATCAAGCTGTTTAAAACCATAGTTGGTCATAAGCCCGGCTCTAAATTATGGTCAAAACCAGTAGCGATTGACGAGTGACGAGTAACGAGTTATGTCTTCGCTACCACAACCGCTACCCTTCGGCTTTTGTCAGCGTTTTAATTAAGCCAAGCTGATGGCTGTTGCCTGATGGCTGATAGCTGGCAGCTACCATAACTGGAGGCTGTCCAGCAATAAGGCAGCTTTATGGTCATATGCATGGTCTTATGTGTGCCACCAACTGAGAGAGTCCTGTTAACTGTGGACTTAATAGTTGGATAGGGGTAATAGGTAGCGGGTTAAGGGAGGAAGGAGTAGAGGTTTAGGCTGGGAGGCGGCAGAAGGGGTTAGATGAAGGGGTTAGAAGAAGAGGTTAGAAGAAGGTTAGAAGGGCAGGAAGTAGGGCGCTGAGAGTTAGGAGCACGGAGTATTTCGGTAGGGAGCAAAGTAGTAAGGAATAGAAAGAAGGTTATAGGTTTAATTGAGGAGTTAAGAAAAAGGAAAAGGAGATAGGACTTAGGAGAAATGAGAAAGCAACAAGAGGATAGGAATAGGAAGACAGAGTATGATTTATGGGGCTAGGTCTCAGGAGAGTCGAGAGTGGAAAGTGGGTTGGGGTTAGGACTAAAGGAGATGGGAGAAAGAGGTTTGAAGCAAGGGTTAAGAAGGTGGGAGAGTGTGTGTCTTTGATAAAGAATACTAATTACTATACAGTCTGTCAAGAAACTCTTTACACACTTGGAAATAATTGTACGTTCCTATACTCCTTCGTATACTACTCCTCCACTCTGTCCTAAACTCAATCAAGTCCAAGCTGTACCTAATTTCAGCACATAACCGGCAATACCAGGGAGCAGTCTCAACTCTCTCAACAACTGTCGAGTTCCCTTTAACTCTGTCTTGGTTTTAATTAACTCCACTCCACAATAGACTCCTCTATAAGCGTATCTAGAACTATAAACCGTGCCACGAGCGCTCGCCCTCCCAGTCGCCTGTTAACGATACGGACTGAAAGTTTTGATTAATTTCTGTAGCCTTTTTTATTTATTTTTTGTTTTTAGTTGGGTCAATGCGCGCCTCATCAGTTGGCAGTCATCCATCTCCCTCACACCACTACCCCCCTCTCCCGCTGGCTTGCTCAGTGAGCCGTGCCCTGTCCAGTGGTCAAATGGGCAGACAGACCCTCCATAGCGATCCATAGCGCGCATATTGGAGCGAACTCATCTCTTGTCCGCTTTTCATACACAGATAATAATAATAATAATCATTTTTAGTTTCTTCTTTATTATTATTTTTTCTGTGTTTTTTTTTTTTAGTTTCATTAATTGCCAACGTTTCATATTTTATTTCAGCATTATTTTGCTGCTCTTTTTTAGTTAACGTCGAGTTGTTGCTGTTGTTGTTTAGTGTTGTTTTTAATTTGTTTTTCAATTATTTTTGTGGCTGCTTTTTATTGGAATCGGGCACGCTTGTTGTCGCCATGTTTTTTAGCTGAATTACGAGTCCCCGTGTCCCCCCCGTAGCCCGTGGCTTCGCTGCCAAGTCCGTCTCCGTCGGGGCAAAGCCAAAGTTTCCACAGCCTCAGCAATTTTGAAGTGTGTTTTATTGAATGTTTGAATGTTTTCTTTATAGCAGCGATAACTTTTGACACGGCCTCCTCAGCTCCACAGCTACCAAATGAAGCGTCAACAAGACTCTTAAGTCGCCTTTTGATAAGCAGGCAAAACAGGCTATCAGTGCGTGCTTATCAAATCGGACTTTGCCTTCTAATTATTCCCCTGCGCGTGCATTATTATTGATTGATCGTTCAGTTAGCATAAAGATTGTCAATTCTTTGGAATCAACAACAAGTTAACACCAATTAATTATTCACTTATTACAAGTATTTTCGGGGAATTTCTGAAAAGCAGCTTTCGAAATTATACAGAACTGCGCTTCCGAGACTTGAAATTAATAAAATAAATTAGTTTTAAGCAGAATTTAAAAACACATTATCTGATAACGTGTTTTCAAGCGAATGAACCCAAAGGGGGCTAAAGGGTATCTTCAAGTGGAGCACGCTCACTGATGCTCTTTCAACAACTTCTGAAACGCACCTCGCTGGGACTTTTGTCTTCTTAATACCTCAGCTCATGTGGCAGCGTCTGTGCATTGTCAGTACAGCAATAATTTCTGCAAAGTCGCTGAATTCCGAATGTATCTCAGTATCTTAACAGTGCTAGTGTGTGTGAGGGAGACAGGGA
This sequence comes from Drosophila dunni, assembly GCA_018152125.1. NCBI lineage: Eukaryota > Metazoa > Arthropoda > Insecta > Diptera > Drosophilidae > Drosophila > Drosophila dunni. The sequence goes on along the minus strand of JAECXC010000339.1, from coordinate 6,376,753 downwards.
ATAACGCTCATCGCATTGATGGAAACAATATGCCAAAGCTGCAAAATGATAATGAAGCATGAAGCGCAGAAATATTTGTTAATTTTTAATGGCACATCAAATCAAATTTCATACAACACATCCGCCCACAGCGATCGTAATTTCTATAATTCCTAGACATAAATATTATATATCTGCATATATGTTTTGTATACAAATGGTGCGCACAATTGTTTATAAGCACATCAAAAAGCACTTGAGCCACGATTTGAGCAAACTTTATTATCATTAGCGGTTTCTTTGATTGCAAGTTCACGGTTGGCTTTAAATCTACCTAGATAGATTTGTATCTTAATTGAAACAAAGAGAAGTTCGAGCTTCGATTGGGACACAAAAGTGTTGTAGTGAAACCTGGCAAGATTTATAATTATTAAAAGTTGAAGAATCTGTTTCTGGGAACACATAACTGGCAGCTTTTGTCATTTGTCACTTGGCGCTTGGCTCTTGTGAGTCATGGAGATACAATTTCAAATTTCATCGCAGTGACCTTTGACTACTTGTAAGTGGCACAAAATTGTGGCACTTTGAGAGAGCTCGGCATGAAGTGCAAGACAGACATAGATCGGTGGTATGCTAACCTACAATTAGCTTAAAGGCCGACACATGTTGCAAGTTGTCAATGGCAAGTGGAGTTTGGGAGCAGCATCAGCAGTGGCAGTGACAGCTCAGCTGCTGCTTTTACATGTGTGGCAGTTCTTGCAGTTTGGGGCACGAAAAAAAGTGAGTGAGTGGGGCACGAAAGAGGCGGAGAGAGAGAGATGGGGCCAGCTTGAGAGAGCGCTAAAAAAGCATGTGGCATCATTTTGAAGCGGCTGTCTTGGTTTGATGTTAATGTTGTTGCTGTTGCTGTTGGCGCTATCGTCATTGCTGTTGTTGCTTTTTTGCTGTGGATTCACTGTCGTGAGAATTTTTCGCGATTGGTCGCACAGCGTGTGAAATTGAAAAGTCCCATATAGACACTGCGAGTGGCAGACACTCCCAACGAGCTGAGATAGTAAGCGACAGAGGGAGAGAGACCGAGTCGCCGCCTATGTGGATTAAATGAAGCGAAAGTGTTGCAAGTTGTAAATAACTGTTTAATTGCGGCACATTGACCGGCATTTAGCAATCAACGACAATCCTTAAGATACACCTCGAAGTATTGCTACATGTGCTAAAAGCTTAACTTAAGTCTGATTCCGACTCAAGAGACAAGTCATTAACATTTTTTCCTTCTCTTTCCGTTTCGTTGCAGGTGAGTTTGCCATCTCTGTCTGCCGCTGTGCAGCTGGCGTGTAATTCTTAATTCGATAATTAAAGGTAACTATGTCTATAAGTAGCAAGAGGTACCATACTATATACTAGTATATATTTATATTTAAGTGTGTGTGCAATTAGGCAGCTGTGCCCCACTTTGGGGCAAGTCTTACGGCCTGTTGTTGTGCTGTAATTGAATACAAAACTCAACACGCGCCAATTTAATTAATTAATGTCCCAAAAATGAATCACAATACATACAAAAGCCTTAACAAGCTTAAAACAACTGAAAACAATGGGAAATTTATTAAATGTACTTTTTATTTGGAACTGAAGCTGAAAGTCAACTTTAAACTGCAGCTGAGAGTTGGCAAGCGTAACGTGTGTGGTTGTTGTCGTTGTTGTTGCTGCTGCTTTCTGCTTCAAGTGTTTTATGGCTAAAGCAAATGCAAGAACTTCTATGCAACGCAGACAATGCAACTGCCGCTGTCGCTTGCAACCAATTGTTGCACTCCCCCGCTGTTGCGGCTGCTGCTTCTACAGTGCTGCTGGTGGCGACACCGACACGCATGCGTTTCATTTTCAGCTAAACTGCCCGTTGTGTTGTGTCTCTGACAAAACTTTACCCCCCCGACTGCCCCCTCGTCACTTGTTTTCCCTGCCCAAAAGCCAAAGCAAAACAAATAAAACAAAGCGTAGTCCAAATTGAAGTTGGAAAACTTCACGCCCCGTTGCACGTTGCTCGCATCGGGTGTTCTACGCGCTACCCTCCCTACACCCACCCCTTTCCCTCTCTCCCATTGGGCGATACAATTGAGTGCGCATGCGCCAACGCCAGCGCTCAATACACACACACAGACACACACACTCACACTCTTTCAAATTGGCATATGACCTATGCAACAGGCAACCTAACAATGACACTCAAGGGTTAATGGTAATACATTTGCTAATATTTCGTCAGTCTTTCTCTGTGAACAATGCTTTAGACTTGTTTTAACTGCCCGCTTACTTATCGTTTTTTTCGACAATAGAAACTCCACATGCGAACAATGATCGGGCATTATGCTATGACCGTTATAATGATTTCAGCTCTATTAGAGTTTTAACTTATTGAGATTTCAAAGTGGTTCGCATTCTGAATTAGCGAATACAAAATTCACTGTAACTTCCCTTTGTTATTGTATACAATAACGGTGTGTGTCTCTGCTATTTCCCAGTTTAGTTAGTAACTTCGTATAACAGGTGTCTTGGCTATTTTCAGTTGTGGTGTAAATCTCGAATGTTTGCTACTTTGCTACTGTAGCAGTGACAAACACCTTAACGAAAGTTACAAAAAGAAACTAAGACACAAACCCAACGCGTAGTGTACCACAATGTGGATTCTAAGTGATCGTATTTCTTCGGAAACACGCACACACTCGCACTTACGTTCCACGAGCTCAGCTTGTTTGCAGGCATCATCTTGTGTGTATCTTAACTGCTTGCTCTCGCTCTTTTAACCAACTTGGAGAAGTCGCTCTCTTAAGACTATAATTGTTGGTCCAAAGAGTTTGGGGTTTCTTTGTTTTTAAACAATTTGGAACTATATTAAATGTTATCCAGTCTCAATCTAAAAACTGCTTTGGATGTTAAGGATACAAACTGGTGAGTTTCCCCTTCATTTATGCCCCTCTTGTGACACTGTGATGCTGAGTGTTCAGTTTTCTTAGGAAATTTACACACACACACAGGCAGTTTCTCGCGAGCCTAATTTGTTTAAGTGTGCTCGCTCTTTCGCTCTCTCTCACTCGCTCTTACTCTCTATTTGGCTTGGAGCTTTAGTAACGGCCATCGTTGTATGCTTGTTGTTGGTGTTGTTTTTGATGTTTTTGAGCGCCAAACCGGTTTATGTTCGAATCTTGACTCTATGGAAACAACAAAAACAACAACAATAATCACATAAACGTAAAACAAATGAAATCCGTATAGAAAAAGACAACAGCAAAAACAACAGCAAAACCCAAATTAATACAGCTATTGGCATTTTGATAATTTTCATTTGAAAACAAATGGAATGAAGAAAACCAAAAAAATCAAAGAAATCGTTGGAATAATATTGAAAGAATGCTTAAATTAATTATAATGCTATTATGGAACTTTTTGTTTGAAACTAATAAGTATGCACACGTTCTGAAGACAAAACAAACGATTTGGAATCGGTTAGAAAACAAATGCGAATAAATAAGTGTTCGTATGACGATGATGATGATGATCATATATGACCAAGTTTGGTTCGACCAAGTTGAGTGCAGTACACGGCATCAGTATCTAATATGACCTTAGCTGGCAATGTATTGACCTTGCCAAGCAGCAACAGCGTTAAGACAGAGACTAAGACTCCAACTAAGACTGAGACTAAAGCTATCGATTGGGTGACTGCACGATGATGAAGAATCCTTACATCTTGGAATGCGGCTGTGGTTGGACTGAGGCTGCTGTTGCTGTTGCTGCCTGTTGTGTCAACAACATACACAGCAACAACAACAGCATTGTGGGGAAGAGGCAACTCACGTTCGATTCGATCTTGGTGTCTGTCGCCGCACGTACGCGGCTTTAACAACCAACTTACATAGCCGCCGATTAGCCAAGGCAGCGTACAAAATGTCCAGAGTCTGAACTGGAAACTCCAACTCCAAGTCCATTTTATATAGTAGTAGTGGTAGTATAGCTCTGCAGAACAGGCTTAAATCCAAAATGAGCTATCTCACTGCGCAAATCTTTCACTTCACTACAGTTCGGTCTTGGACTGGCTTTTAAGGGCCTCGCAGTGCGTCTCTGTCTCACTCATGTTCCTCTGTTCCCATCTCTCTCTCTGGTTGAGCACTTATCGCAAATGCATTGTGGCAGGCCGTCGTTGGAGCTCGTCTTTTGTTTCATGCCTCATGGCCTAATGGCCAGGCTCCACAGGTTGCTGTAGTTGTTGTTATTGTTGTTCTTGTTGCAACATCTTGTCGTTGGGCGCCCTGAACATGGAACCCAGAACAGAGCGCAGTCCTCAGTTCCCAGTCCGCAGTTTTTAGCTTTCGATTGCAGTTTCAGCTTGTTGGACACGTGTGCGTTGCTAAAACGTCCGTTCCAGCTTTGGCTTTATCTTTTTCATTTATTTTTTCTTTATTTTCAATTTTATTTGTATTTATTTTTATTCTTATGCTGTGCTTTATGCTTGGATTAAATTTAGCAAATCGAAGCGAGCACACAACCAAAGCGCTAATTGAACTTGTAGTTCTTTTTGTTGTTGTTGTTGTTGCTCTTCTTCTTTTCGATCTTTAGCTGCTGCCTCTTATGTACTTACTTATTTGTTGACAAAATGGCCGTTTGCCAAGTTTGTTGCCTGCTCAAAATTTGTATTGAGTTCCCTCCGCCAATATTTATAAAATATGCCCCAAAAGAGAAGCAGCAACATGAAGAGGGTGCAAAGAAAACAATAATGTGTGTGTTTTTAAACCGATAATAAATGTCCGATATTACTCCTCCCCCCACAAGCACAAGCACAACTCTCACCAGAGTGCACTTACACAAAAAAAGTCAAAAGCTCCGCAGAGTATTGCTTCACAACGCCTTGCTTGTCTTTCCTTTACGCTCCCTCTCCCTCTTTCACTCCTGCTTTGCGTCTCCCTTTTGGGCTCTCTACACAATCGGCATCCACTCGGCTCGGCTTGGCGCGAATCGTCTTCGTGTCCAATCGTCTTCTCATATTTCACACTTCACGACAAATCGATTAAACTCGCGCAAACAATCTGTTATTGGAGTTGTTGCAATTATGTTTACAAAGACATTAAAAAGCCCAAGCAACAACGACACGAAAAAGCACACACACAAACACAGACACACATACACACGCAAAGCTTTAACTCGAATCGAATACAACAACAACAACGAGACGAAGAAGAAGAATTGCTTGAGCAACATAGGCGCAGCCGCAGACGTTTTTGAATCTTGAACTGAAACGTGAGTCGTGCGACGATATACATAAGCAACAATAACAACAACAGCAACAAGTACAAATGTTCATACTGCAATCTGTGACTTGAACATGCCCTGTAACAGCCAAGCTCAAGCTTACAAACAACTGAATAATTATTAAATTAAATCCAAGCTAATAAATTTATACATTTTTTACCAAGAATTTCGCGTTAAAAATAGCTGTTGTCATTCAATCTCTTAACGATTAATGATGTGTGTGCTCAAAAACACATATAATTTTCGGATTTTAGCAAATATTTAAATTTGTTATTAGCTGCAGACACTTTGGGACAAGTTTTTGTTTAAAATTAGCATGTATTTTTGCAGTCAAGCTATTCGTTTTCTTCGAACTGTGCTTAATTAAAGTTAAATTAATTTATTTACTCGGTATCTTTATTGGTGTCTAAAAGACACAAAAGTATCTGAGCATGCCAATTTATTTGCTCAGTTGTTGTTGGCTTGTAATGCCCTGCATTACCACTGTGTTACAGGGTATACAATGCTTTCAGACGGCGACAAACTCAACAAAATTCACAAAAATATATGAAAAAGCAAAAAGAAATATAAAGAAACTTGTGCGAACTGGCAGTTAAATGCGAATTTGAGTGGAAGTCTCAGACGCTGTCGAAGCCTCGTCAGCGTCTTCAAATGAAGCGTGATATTTGCATGTTTTGGGGTTAAAGGCAAACAGCGTGATTGTAAACGGGCCAAGAGTATTGGGCTATAAGCATATTTCAGCTCTAAAGCACAAAACTGCCGCATCATGATTGAAAGCCCTGGCAATTAGCTTTAATTCTAAGCCGATTTTGTACAACCAACACACAGACACCCCGACTGATGGACAGTTATAGACATAGTGTGACAGCTGATGCTGATGAAGCAATTTGTTGATCGATCTATCCTAACTACTGCTCTCCGCGATATTTGTAGCTGAGACGCAACAAAAAGGGCCAACAATCCAATTATACGGCTTAGGGTGGTTGTCATTAAAATAGCACGTGCTAACTGAAAAACTTTAACTTAAAAGTGGCCAAGTTATTTGGCTAAAAAGTGTAACTAGCCCGGCGCCAGACTGTACGCAGTGCAGTACTTAGTTTGTATGTAATTTTGGTGTTGTTTTGGCCCCTTGCTGTTAGCCCTATTCAGCTGTCAAAAGTGCAAAACGCCTCACACATTTTCCATTTTTGTTGTTTGTTACATTTCGTTACGGACACTTGAGAAACGGCGCTTGAGAGATGAGAACAGAGAACTGAGAGAACTGTGAGCTACAGACTTAGGATCAGCTAAGCGCAACACACTTGACCGCCTCGGAGTTTTGGCCAAGTCGAAGACCTGTACTCAGAGCCTTTTGTTAGCTAGAAATCCCAGCTGAGTTTTAGCCGCAGTCAGGCGCAAAGTCATCTTCGATTTCTATGCTGATCATGATGAGCAACATCAGCAGGAGTCTGCCCGAGTCTGCTCGATCTGTCTCTTGTTCTTGTCTCAAGGGTCGTCGGGCTGGCTTTCTATTGAATAGAGGGTGCGGAACGATCCAGCTAAAGATTTTCACTGCACATGGCATTTTGTACGCTTCATGGAAAATGTGTGTTTGTAACCAATTTCTTACACCTTCGTTTACCTGTTGTTTTGCTGTCTTGTCTTCTTGTTGCGTTATAGAGTGTTTTGGAGTGCTGTGGAGTGGAGTGGAATGGATCGGATTGGATTGGATTGGAGTAGAGTTTGGAGTATTATGGAGTGGGATGCTGTGACTGTGGAGTGCCTTCAAGTGGTTTTAGGTGTGTGTGTGTGTGTGTGTATACCAGTCTCTGCGTTCTTGTCAGTTGCATGTTCTTCGATTTTTGACAGATGACTTTTCTGTACAGATTCTGATTGAGGTCTGATACTGTTGCAGCGGCAGCTATTAATATGTTTGATTACGAACATCAATTTTGTTAACCAAAAGAAAAATACCAGTTAAAAATTTACGGGGAATCGTGTGCCACAAACTTTTGACCACAAATTGAAAACGATTTTCAAATTTCAAATGTATTTTCATGCTAGAAAAGTAATAAAATCAGTTACAGACAGAGATAGTTATAGGCTGTGCAACAGAGACGGGGAGAAATGGAAAACAATGAGCTACATTTGAAGACTTTCCTTAAGACATTTCCTAAGACAATGAAACGGCTCTTGAGTTCACAGCGTGGGACTCGGCAACCTCGGGATTTGGTAGTAGCTGCAGCTGGTTGTGATTGCGCTTTTCGTGTCGCATCTATTGTGTGTTGCAACCTTCTCAAAAATATTTGTGTTTTATTGCATTGTGCGTCTGAAGTATGCGCCTGCCTGCAGTTACCTGAGTTGAGGTCCTGCGGCCTCAGGGCCTGTTGCACATGGCGCAGGCGTAAATACCCTGAGCTGCAATTCGTTGTGGCATGCAACAGGTGAGAAGAGTTTTCATGAGACACACCAGCAAGCAGTTAGCAGCAAACAGCAAGCATCTGAAGGCGGCCATAACACAATGTTGACAACGCTTCTACACAAATCTGTTGGCCAAAAGACAAAAGCCAAAGCGCCGTCGATTTTTTCTTCATTTTTTTAATGCCCACGCAGATCAATCTCAAACAGAAACACACACACACACGCACACACATTCAAGTAAATGCGAACTTGAGTGCTTATAAGGCAGCATTTGCCCAGGCGTACAACGCGCTCTCACACACACATACACATGCACAGATGAGAGCACAAGAGAGAGAGAGAGAAAGAGTGCGGGAGAGCGCTGGCTTACCTGAGCGTCACAACAACTGTTTTAATGCCTCTTTGCTTTGAATTCGCCTCGAATTCGCCGAGTTCAAGCGAAAGAAGACGTAGAAGAAGAAGCAGAACAACAGCTACGATTTTCGGTACATACACAATACCTGAACTTACCTGTATATGCGCATGTGTGTGTATGTTTTTTATATTTTTGCTTGCGCTCACAACGAATCCATAAATCCGCTGCAGTGCAGACAATGCCAGCTGTCAGCTGAAGTCAAGCGGGAATTAGGAATTAGGAATCAACAGCTATCGATATGACAGGCGCTTATCTCTGCTAAACATTAACCACTGCACTTTAGATAAGTTTTAAAAAGAACTAAATAAGTATCACAAATTGAAGACAAACCATGGTTAAATCAGAGAAGCGGCTGGAATGAACTTAAAGTATAATATGCTATAATTAAAGTAGAATATCAATAAGCTTAAAAATAATATAAGTTAAAAGACTTTACATTTTATTTAAATATACGATTACAAGCTGTTTAAGAAAGCCATTTAAAGGCACTTTGGATAAATATTATGCAAAATGAGCTATATGAGTTTATTTTCTTCAATGTTATTAGGTTACATTAAAGACATGTCCAGCTTTAAATTCCTATAAATTCCTACTCTTTTTAGTCAAACAAATGTTTTTATTGATTCAAAAAATGCATAATTTAATAATTAATATAAAAGATTAGTCCACAAATGTTTTACATTTTTAAAAACATTCATTATGTCGCTAATTTATTATTAAGCTGTGTTCCTCGCTCTTTATCAGCTCTACAGTTTCTAGTTACTTTTGCTAAATGTTTAGACGGTCTGCTTAGAACAGCAGTGCATTCGCTTGTAACTGCAACGGTAACTTAATTCTCATAGTTTCATATTACGCAGAGTTTTGGAAAAGTGCCTTACGTAGCACTTTGTTTTTACCTGTATGCGCTGCAATAACAGCTCTACAAATGCCTCCTGCCAGTCTAACTGTCTGTCTCACTATATTGCTAACACTGTGTGTGTGCGTCTGTATGGGTGTGTGTGTGCGTGTATCTACTGCCTGTTGCTGCTCCGTGGATCTATTGTGCAGCTGCACAAGCAACAGGCAGCATTTTCTTTGCTTTGCTTTAGTTTTATACGTGTATGAGTATGCATATGTGTATGTGTGTTTTTGGTTTGATCTTCGCTTAGATTGCGCGCGCTCTCCCTCTCACATTTTACCACACTTCGTTTACCTGTATTCTTTTGACAGCGCGCGCTCTTTACCTAGCGTACGTGAGTGTGACGCTCTAAGAGAGCGGAGAGTGGAAAGCTGATAGGAGAGCTGAGCGCTGAACGCTGAGCACTGCGAGACTTTTGTCTCGGCTTCAGTTTCGAATTCAACGTGACGCTGCGCAGACGCGTTTGGCAAAGTTCGAGTTCGTGTGTTGTTTGTCCAAGTCTTTGAGTGTCCAAGAGAAGAAAAAACATATTGTAGATCGTATCGCGGGCCGTCTTATAGCTCCTGTCACTTCGTTTCGCGTTAAGTTCGCTTGACTTGCTGCTAATTTAACGCTAATCGAATGTAATACTTAAGCACATAATACCAAGAAAGAGTTCAGTGTTTAGCAAGCGTCTGCTGATTGAAGCGAGTGAACAAATATAAAAGATATAATAAAATAAAATAATAATAATATTTTGTGAATTTATTGCTAATTGGAGAGCTCGAGAGACTGGCTAAAAGTGCAGCTGTGTGCGTGTGCCGCACAAAATGGCCAAGTGTTTGTGCAAAATAACAACAACAACAAAGACAACATCGGGCATTGCAGCCAGCTATTAAAAGCTGCGCCTGCGCGCGCTCCCTAACCTCAAAATAACGCAAAAAGCAACAAAAAAAACCAAGCGAGCAAAAGCAACAAAAAACAACATAAAAACCAACAAAAACAAAAAGCTGTGCGAGTCGAACTCGAAAAAAAGTAAGAAAAAAGAGAACTAAAAAGCCAAAGCCAAAGCAGCAAAGCAACAACAACAAAAAGCCTTCGTAATGTGAAACTGGTTCCTATACACAAATACAACTACACACACTCTCTCACACATACACACAAACACAAGCACACATCAATTGCAACGACAACAATAACAACAACAACAGTAACAACAACAAAACGCAGTGAAAGAGCTTGAAATTTTGTATGAAAAAAGTTGTATTTTGGCACGCAAAACGCAGCAAAAATTATATTTCTTGATTTTCGGAGCTGACAAAGCGAAAAACAACACGCGCGACCAACGAAAACCCACAAAAAAAGTGTTAAGAAGCGCGAGTTTTGCAGCCAACCAAAAATAAAACAAGATATTAAAGTTTATTAAGTTGTTGCTTAAGACATGACGTCACTGGTCTTAGCTGCTCGCTCTTGATTCAACTCGAGCCTCAGTTGCAACTCGCTCAAAGATGCGCACCTTCAAATTGTTCAGACGACGCAGCTGCGGACTCTGTCTGCCCCTGCTGCTCCTGCTCTTGGTACACTTCATTTGCGTGTGGCCCGCGTCGGCGGCTCGGGATCGTTTTGCTCGGCAAAATGGCAAACGCCATCAGGAGGCGTTTCGCAACAATGCCGGACGTGCACGGAATCGCGGTGGCAGCCATGAACGTGCGCAACCGCCAATCGCAAGCGGTCTCATCATCGGTGATAACAACAAGGACACATTTCCCAAAGGAAAAAGTAAGTGTCTTGAAAGAAGAAGAGAAGTAAACAGTAGCAGCATCAGCACAAGAGTTAACAGCTGCGTAGGCTGTTAACTGTGTGACGGTAACAGAAAACTAGGCAAACTGTTAAACAGCAGAAATAGTATAAAACCGTATTATGTTAAATGGAATAAACAAAAATGTTATGCATACAAAACAGCATTCATTAACAGTGTGACGCTGACAGAACTGTTAAAGCTGTGCAAAATAAAGACATTTAAGTAAATAATAGAAAAAGTCGTAATCTTGGGAATATACATTTTTTATGGACATGAGTTTAATATTAACATAAATTAAAAGAGTGTGAAGCTTATACAAAAGCAGCAGTTATATCAAATAATATTAATGCACGCAAAACGTTTATTATCACAGTATTTACTTAACTTTATCTTGAATATTAATAAATCAAAATCGTTTAAAAAAACTCTCTCACTCAATCGCCATTAAAATACATGACAATATGAACAAATGCTGGTTGATAAAAGCACTTGTTGTCTATAACAATTTGCGCCATTTATAGCTTTAATAATTATTTAATTGTTTTGACTGCTTTTTGTGCTGTTTTCGATCACTTTATGGCGACATTCAGCGACCTCCAGCAACACCTGTAATCGTTCTTGGTGTATTTAAATGGGCTTAAGCGAGAAGTCTCACATCAGTCATGTTCAAACATAAAGCATCCATCATGACGATGTTCTGTTGTGCTGTGTTTATGTAGATTTGCGTGGCCATATATCATAATCATGCCAAGACATTTGTCCCGAATAAAACGCAGTCTAAGTGCAACTGTCCAACAGTCCAAAACTAAACCATAAACACAACAAAACAGTACCCCAAAAATAATCATATTTACAGCGTATATGAGGTGAAGTTACTTGCTTTGCCTCAGTATCTGTATCTGTATCTGTATTTGATATGCAACCGCTTATCTTATCGTACGTGCTGCAGTGCACTATGTTTGGTTTCGGTTTTGGTTTCAGTCGTTTATTTTTTTGGGTTGTATTGTTGGCATTTACCTCAACCTCAATCTTTACCTGCCGGCTTGGCCGGTGTTTGGGTCTCAACCTCTTGACTTGGGCGTTTTTAGCCCCTGCCCCAACACCTCTTTACCGCCCCACAAAAAGTACCTTAACTTATTGTTTTATTATCAAACCGTTCAACAAATACAAAAGTCTGTAAGAATTTTCTACTGTTTCGTAATTTCGAGTGAAGCAAAAGGCAGACAAATTGAAATTAATTTTGTTGTTGTTGCGCATACGACGTGTTGGCTACGTTTGTTTGCTGTTACCCGAAAGTGGGCAAATTTTCCATTTCTCTCCGTCAGCAGCAACAACTGCAATGCCAACAACAACAGCAACAACTGCGCCTCAGCAGGCGACACAATTTCCAGCTAAAATGGCGACTTAATTTGTTGACAACGCAAGTATCGCGAGTATCGCATTTGCTTTTAGCTCAGCTCGAAAATTAATGAGAAACCATAAGGCCAGCCGTCGAGGGTAGTTCAATAGATTTGCAGCTGTTGCAAAAATTATTTATATATAATTATATTGGTTGAATAACTGGAGTATTACATATTTTCCACACACAGATACATTTTTCTTGGTTCTTACGTTTATTTTGATCAAATTTACTTTACTAATAACCCTGAAAATTAATAAGAAATACTGCGCACTTATAGCTTTATATAAACGTTTATTTTTTGTGAATTTTGTGCTCATATCTTTAAGCAAAAAACATTTGTTTGCTCAAGACTTTGGCGCAAATATTTACATTTAGCGAGCAAACAGACGCAAGACTTTCTGTTTCTCCAGCGAACGTTGTCGATATTCAGTGATCATGTAGCTGCAAATTAATAAATGTATCTACCCCATTCGCAATTGTGCAAATATTGGTATAGCAACTTGGGGGCTATAGGAGTTGCCCTATGCTAATGGCCACGATATTAAATTGATATTGCTATTGGCTATAAGGGTACTGGTACTGTTTAATGTTTGCAGTTGTTTCTGTTTAACTTTTTACCGGATATGCTGATAAGCTTTATTCTGTACAGAAATCTATGTTTATTCCCCTAGGTATCGCCATGTTTGACAGTGTTTCAGACAGACCCCATAAACCCTAGAGACCGCTAAACCCCATAGTCAACGTCTAGCATTATATTATTTTGCAAAACTTCAGAGTTGTTTAGGATTTTATGACATGTCGTGGCTGTAAATAAGCACAGCTGCAACAAATATGCAAATAAATATCAGGCTCTAAGCCACACGTGCAATAAAAGTGGAAAGAAACTGAACAAGGGGTGGGGAAATAGCGGTATTCAAACACAATTGCTATTATTGTTGGCATTACTGAGAAAATAAGCGTACAGTATTCCTGCTGCTATCAGTTCAAATTCAATTAACTTTACAACGTAGCTAGGAATTATTATATAACTAATAACGGTGGGAAAAGAATTTTTGAAGTACAAGAAATGGGTAGAAAAATTCATGTGTAAACTGCTTAAACTTTAAAACACTTTTAATTACACTAAAGTTTGGCATAAAATATGTTTCTTTTAAGTGTTAAATCTTTTACGTTGTAAATATTTAAGCAGCAAAAAGACAGCCTTTGTTTGTGGCGCAGTTTTCCGCATTTTTGGCCAGACCAAAAGCCCAAGACCAAAACGAAGATTTGATATATCTACTGTAAGGCTAGAAAAGGCCTCCTAAGCTCGCTTTGACTCTGGCTCTAACTGTCTGTGTGTGTTTGCGTTTGCCAGCGCTTGAAAAACCACATTCCATAGTGTGCTACAACGACTACAACAACAACAGCAGCAGCAGCAGCAGCGATCAGCATCCACTGAGAGTTGCCAGCACACACACACACACACACACGCACACCAACAAAGCGACACACACACGCGCAGCAAATGGTGTAAGCTCCAGCTAATTACAGTGTCAGGCACGCGCTCACTGCACTGTGTGTACACGTGTATGTGTAGTGGTGTACTAGTGTGCGTGTGTGTGTTGCTTGCTTAGTTTGCATAGCATTTCTATAATTCCTGATTAAGACATCACGTTATAAGAAAAACTTAAAGCCAGCGAATTGCAAATTGTCATTTGCCTACTTTTTTTAAGCTGTTGAACTTTAAGGCCTCCTCGAGTTGTTGTTGGTTTTAGCACGGCCAGTAAACAACTATACACGGATAGTGCTCAGTACACGGTCGTTACAAAATACTGGTTTTCTAAAACCCACACACATACGCACACACATGCACTCACAGAGCTGTTTAACGCGCAGTTGCAAACAATTGCTTCAGTGGCTGCTGCAACTGCGCACAACTCGCACTCTCTTAAAGAGAGCACTCTTTAAATGGCGCTCTCTCCAGCTCGCCCTCTGCGTCTCCCACTCTTTCTTACGCTCTTACGACTCTCTCTCTTTTTGTTTGTTTGTTCTCTTCTACAAACACTTTGAAATTGCTTTTATTGTACAACCTTTGCTGCACTTTTTTCTGGATTTTAGTTTTTCTTAGTTTTTGGCCCACTGTTTGCAGCGCACAGTGTCACCAATTTGCTGTCGTTTGACTAAGCGAATATTACGCTCTTTGGCTTCTCTGTTTTATGGCTCTTCTCTATGTGGGCGTTTCGATTCGATTTCGAAACTTGCAGCAGTCGCAACAACAGCTTCCGCAGCTTCAAAGCAGCCCACGTACTGTAGCCCCCTCTAGTTGTTGTTGTTGTGTCTGTTTGAGCGCTTAGTTCTATGCCTAAAAATAGCTGAAAATGTTGAGCTGAAAGTGCTTATAGCCAGAATTGAATACAGGCACCAAAAATGGCGCCAGGGCGTGCTCATTAAACCAGCTGGTTTGTTGGTTTGCTGGCTCAGTACTGCGGTGGTGCAGTTTCTGTAATTTTCAATTGCAGCTTGGACTTTGCACAAAGCGCAATCTCAGGCTTATCTAATGGCAGCATTGTTTGTATGTTGTTGTTGCTGCTTCTGCCTTAAGTTGTTGCTGTTGTTGTCGTGAGGCACGACCTGCGCCCAATTGTTGTACACAAACTAAATGAACGCGCATCGAACACGAAATGGGCAAACAGCGAGTAAGCCAAGCACAGCAACAGCAACAACCACAAAACAGGGCCAGCTTCAGCATCGTTGCTGTTGGCCTTAGGTCTTTAGTTATATGTTTTTTGTTGTGCTTTTTTTTTTTTTGTGCTTTGTTGTTGATCTGCACTTTGCCAGTCTCCTCAGCAAATTTGTTATGCGCAGCTCAAGAAGATTCGCTTGCAGCGTTTTCTTCGATATATCTCTTCTTTTTTTTGCAGCTCGTTGCGCTTATTTGCCTTTGTCTTCGTGACGCCACGACATAGAACAACAACAACAACAACAGCAGCAACAGGAGTAACAACAACTTATGAAAGAAAGTTGCCGCATTGTGAAGAATTGTTTTTTCTCTGTTGTTTCTGCAAATCCGCGCACGTAACCAATCGCTAGACAGCCAAGATAGGCAGTAGTTGGTCAAGACAAGCTTAACGACTGGTGGGAGGGGGAAGGCAGATAGAGTGAGGGAAGCAGGGGGGACTGTGGGTAACTGTAATGAGCTGCGTGTATTTAATGAACAATCGCAAATGAATTTATTAAGCGGCTTTTTACACAATTTCATTGTAAATTGAACGCGTGCCGCGACTGAATTGTCGCAAAACAGTTATGAATTATTTATGTGGCGTCGTAGCTGGCCAACAAGCTGGCCAAGAGTGTGTACGACTACCAGACTGTGTTGCCACCACATAAAGCTAATCTATGACACCTAATCGGTTCAGTTTGCAGTTGTTGTTGTTGTTGTGGCACGAGTAATTGCTGTTGCATCTGCATACAGAGGACTTTACCCCAGTTAATCTCGATTTAATATATATACACTGGTGTATATATAGATTTGACGAACTTTCACCGCACTTTTTGTTTAGAGACAGATAGAGAGAGAGGGAGGGACTGAGAGAGAAAGAGATCAATGTACTTGTCTGCCGTGTTGATGTCGGCGATGGTGATGTCTGTTGGTTCAAATTGTGGCAACAGCTTGGGGCAAATAACGGCCGACGCCTTATAATTTTGATCGGAATCTGCCCACTTCGATTTGTTAGAAAAAGAAAGAGAGAAAGATAGAGAGAGAGATAGGGAGAGGGAGATGCTGTTTTGGGCAGGGGAAACAAACATAGAATCTACACTTATGTAGGTAAAAAACAAAGCATGCTTAATGCCCTTTTAAATCTTTTGTTATTTTACAACAAAATCTATGCTTTCACATGTTGTTGTTGCTGTCCAGCCGCAGGCAAAGGTACGAACAACGATGGGCAGCAACAAAAAACACACGGCAATCCAGATGGTTCGGGTACAGAGTTAAAAATCTTTTCCACGAAATGAAAATACACACACACACACACACATACAACTATATATAGGCAGACTGACAGACAGCCAGAGGGAAAAAAGATGAAGATGAAGAGCGGTGAACGGAGCGTGGAGAACGGCAGAGCGCAGCGGGAACGCTGTATACAAACGTGAGCAAGCAAGCAACAACAACTGTAAGACAGAACCGGCTAAGCGAGTCTCAAGCCAACAACTGAGAATTCTGACTCTCGAGAGTTCAGAGTCTGAATCTGTGTCTAGTAATACTGGAGTCTGAGATTCGTTTGGGCTATTTGAGCCTATGAGCATAGGCAAAGAGTAGAGTTGCTGCAACCTTTGTTGTTGTTGTTGCAGCATTGTGCAGCATTCAAATCGATTATGTAGACGTTTGCCTTGCCACACGAAAAATGCGTCGTGCTTTCATCTCTCTGGCAACCTCAAGTCTTTTGGCCTTTTCACCAGCCGCAAAAAGATCGAACCACAACGGCAAGAGGTACAAAAAAAATACACAGAAACACAATATTTAGAAAGTCAGCTCCGCACAGCACAGCACAGAGCTTGGAATGCGGTTGGGTCTATTAATCAGCACGTCAGCGTCAAACGTGGAGTAGCTGTAGGGGAAAGACAGGTGGCACAGGGGGGTAAAGGGGGCACAGGTGGCAGAGTGATGCTTAGGTCTTGGGCAGAGGGCGAAGTTGAAGTTGAAGATGAGTCGTGTCGTTGATGGCTGAACAAATACAATCGATAAACAAATACAATAGCAACATGTATGTGACCCGACCGCTTACCTCCACCGACTACCCCCTTTTTAAGACCGCCCCATTCCACAGTTGATTTAGTACATTGAAGTTCGTTGCCTAAGTCTTTTGTTTTAATGAGCACATTGCTTGAATTATGACTTTGATTTGCTGTGAGACAGAGATAAAGACCTTAAGAGAGGATAGTCAGTCACTCATTAGCGTCGAGACACTTAGCCTAAGGATTACAAATTAGCCTTTTTTTGCGCCAGCGAAACACACACACATAGACGGCGACACAGACATCAACTCACAGCTTAATGCGGGCGTGTCCAGAGCCAAAAGAAAAATCGCATAAGCAAGCATTTCACAAGAATCTCATACTCCTGTCTCCTACGGCTCTTTCTTCTTCTACTTTAACTTCTCCTTTTTCAACTGCTTCTTCTTCTTCTTCGTTTTCTACTTCTTTCGCTTCGTTTTACTGCCTCGATCGTGTGTCTTAAGTTTCAGTCAAGGAGCAAACATGAAAAACGCTGCTGATAAATTGTACGCGATAAAGCCGCAACCCATTGGCTTGAAAAGGGTTTCGTGCGATGCCATGCGATGCGACGCGATGCGATGTGGCGCGTCGCTTCGCGGCATGACGTTCGGTATGAGAAATGGCAGCGCAGAGCTGCAACATTCAACTGGCCAGCGGCTGAGCGAAGCTGAACTGCGCTGCGCTTCGTGCCAGCATCATCATCTCGCACAGAGCCACGACAAACAGCAAACAGCAAACAACAAAAAAACAAAGCCCAAGAATTTGTACGAAAATTTTTGCGCTTCGATTGCCAGCAGCCGCTTTTGATCAATGTCCGACCGGGCCAAGGGGTTAACGGGGGCTAAGGGGCTAAGGTGGTAAAGCAGTACAGAGGACAGCTCGGGCCAGCGCCCAAGTCCAACTCCAAGTTTAATGTCAACTGCAGCCTCACCTTTTTAAATACACTTGCACAGGGTATTGTGCATTTGTCAAGCACTTTAAATGTTTCATTTTTATGCAAGCTGTAAAGCAAAGGATAAGTCTGTAATTTAAATACATTTTTGGGTGAAATATATTTAAAACTATAAAAGGAATATAGTTGTAAAGGTAAAATCTGTAATTTAAATACATTTATGTATAAATTATCTTTAATTTAATAGCAGAACTGAAGGGAATAGAATTAGTTTACAGAAAAGTCTTTAAAAATCTTTATATTTATAGAAACTAAACACTTCTAGCGACAACTTCTACTGACTTCTAACTTCTGATAGTGTATACAGCTGTCGGCTTTCGGCATATACATCCTCTTACGTGTTCTGTCTTCGCCGAATACGCCTTTGCTGTCTTTGAGCCTGCGGTATGCATTGCCTCGCATAACTGCAGGCATTTAACTTTTTATTTTCTCAACGTTTCCCAAGCAAACACACACTTAAGAATTTCGCATTTCTGGCGACAAACAAAACAAAATATTTTTAATGCCATATTTTAGCCAATTTCTTGGCTCATAATTATTTTCGTACGCTGTTTGTTGTTTGTCTTTCCACGAAACTGAAGTCAATAAAAAATGTTCAATATTTATGGCCAAAGATTTCATTTGGTTTTTGTTTTTCATTAGTTTGGTTTCCTCTTCTTCCCCTACTTCTCTTTTGATAATTAGCCGAGTAAGTTGGTGGGTGTTGGCCCATTGGTGCCCGTGGGCTGCTAACAAGTGGGTGTCTATGTCTTCTAAGCCAGCTCCAGCCTCGGTTGCGACTTCATCACATGACACATGGCACACTTTTGCGGCCCACACACGGGATTGCATCGAACCACGACCCACGACCCACGTGTATAGCCCTTTTTTCCATAGAATCATCTGGCAGTAGGCCATGCAAATCAATGGCAGATGTACTCATATTGGTCTCTCACTCTGCCACGCTGTTCAACACTATGTGGCTGTTGCTCTCTTGCTTTGTCTGGCAGCTAAAACAGGTCGCTGACTAATGATAACAGCGACTGGCTTTGGGCCTGACTTTGTCGCTGGCTGCGTGGGCTGCTAATTATTGAAAACGCCAACTGAACTGCGACTGGCAGGCGCCCACTAGCCTTTTATCTCTCTGTCTCTCTCTTTGTCTCTCTCTTGGCCTCTCTGTCTTTATTTTATATTGTTATTTATACATTTTGTTGCTTGAGTTGTTTTCATTGCTTCCGAGCGTTAAATACAAAAGACTTAGGCAACAAACTTGCACTCTCCCGTTTTTTGTTTGCTATTTCCGTTGATAATTCAAATGAATTCGACTGATGTACATTTGCATTCACCTGTAGCACATAATTCAACACCTACCTGTCTTTAATTAGACAGACATTGATTCAACTAAAAAATTCAAAAACAAAAATTATAAACAGCCCACACACTGTGATTTCTTTATTCCCCCTTGGAAACTTTCCCTCCGATTAAACTAATTTCCTTCCTCCTCTTTATCTTTACAGTTTGCATAGGCACAAAGAGTCGTCTGTCGGTGCCCTCGAATCGGGATCATCATTATCGCAATCTACGCGATCGCTACACCAATTGCACCTATGTCGATGGCAATTTGGAGCTCACTTGGCTACAGGATCCGAACCTGGATCTCAGTTTCTTGGCCAACATACGTGAGGTGACGGGGTACATTCTGATTAGTCATGTGGACGTTACCAAAGTGATATTTCCAAAGTAAGTTTCAGCTAGTAAGTCTAGAAAACCATAGAAACTAAACCCTCGATTCCATTCTAGACTTCAAATCATACGCGGCCGCACGCTTTTCAGCCTGACTGTAGGCGAAGAAAAGTACGCACTGTTTGCCACATACTCGAAGATGAATACCCTGGAAATGCCCGAGTTGCGTGATATCCTACAGGGTTGGGTGGGTTTCTTCAACAACTATAATCTGTGCCACACACGCTCCATTGTCTGGCGCGAGATTCTGTCCGGTGTGAACGACAGTCACAACTATGTGTACAATTTCACTGCCGAGGAGCGCACCTGCCCCAAGTGCGATGCGTCCTGTGAGCGTGGTGCCTGCTGGGGCGAGGGACCTCACAATTGCCAGAAGTTTAGCAAAATCACTTGCGCCCCTCAGTGTGCCCAGGGTCGTTGCTTTGGCCCGGGACCACGTGACTGTTGTCACTTGTTCTGTGCTGGTGGCTGCACTGGACCCACGCAGAAGGATTGCATTGCTTGTAAGAACTTCTTTGATGAGGGCGTCTGCAAGGAGGAGTGTCCGCCCATGAGGAAATACAACCCCACCAACTACGAACTGGAAGCCAATCCCGAGGGAAAGTATGCCTACGGTGCCACCTGTGTACGCGAGTGTCCCGGTCATTTATTGAAAGACAATGGCGCTTGTGTGCGCAGCTGTCCCTCTGACAAAATGGCCAAGGATGGCGAATGTGTGGCCTGCAACGGACCCTGTCCCAAGACCTGTCCTGGTGTAGGTGTACTGCACTCGGGCAACATTGATTCGTTCCGTAACTGCACTGTAATTGAGGGTAACATACGTGTATTGGATCAGACCTTCTCGGGTTATCAGGAAATCGATGCACATTATGCGATGGGTGCACGCTACATACCCATGCATCCGGATCGCCTGGAGGTATTCTCGTCGGTCAAGGAAATCACGGGTTTCCTGAACGTTGAGGGTGTTCACCCGCAGTTCAAGAATTTGTCCTACTTCCGCAATCTGGAGATCATACACGGACGTCAGCTAATGGAGAGCTATTTTGCAGCACTTTCGATTGTAAAATCCTCGCTGTCCAGTCTGATGATGCGCAGCTTGAAGCGGATTAGCTCCGGCAGCGTTGTCATTCAGCACAACAAGAATCTTTGCTATGTGGAGAATATTCGTTGGTCAACGGTACAAAAATCCAATGATCAGAAGCAGTTCATACACGAGAATCTGAATACCTCCGAGTGCCGTAAGTTTAAAGAGTCGGAAGTAAAGTCCTTACAGTTACTAATTTATGTATGATTTGCAGGTAAAGTGGGTCTGGTCTGCTCGGATCAGTGCAATGGCGATGGCTGCTGGAGTGCGGGACCGGATCAGTGTCTGAATTGCAAGAGTTTCAACTACAATGGCACCTGCATAGCCGACTGCCGCAATGTGTCCAAGTAAGTAGCGTTTACATCGGGCTAATTGGCTCTCCTTTTAGCTCCCAATACAATTTATTAAACCTCCTTTCTCTACCTACAGCACCTACCAGTTTGATGCCAAGACCTGCAAGAAGTGTCATCCGGAATGCCGCACCTGCTCTGGACCCGGTGCCGAACACTGTGACGACTGTGTTCATGTGCGTGATGAACAGTATTGTGTGACTGTCTGTCCCGAGGATAAGTACTCGGACTTTGGCTTTTGCCGCAAGTGTCACGAGACCTGCGAGGGCTGCACTGGACCCAACAACACCATCGGACATTATGGCTGTAATACCTGTAATCTGGCCATCATTAATGCCGATGCCACTGTGGAGCGTTGCCTGCGCAAGGATGACAAGTGTCCGGATGGCTATTACTGGGAGTATGTGCATCCACAGGAGCAGGGATCGCTGAAGCCCTTGGCTGGCAAGGCCATTTGTCGCAAGTGCCATCCACGCTGTGAGCAATGCACCAACTACGGCTTCCATGAACAGGTCTGCTCCAAGTGTGTTGGCTATAAGCGACGTGAGCAGTGTGAGGACGAGTGTCCAGCGGATCATTATGCGGATGAGGAGAAACGTGAGTGCTTTGAATGTCATCCAGAGTGCAAGGGATGCACGGGACCCGGATCCGATGATTGCCTCGCCTGTCGCAACTTTAAACTGTTTGCCGAGGGCGAAGTCTATGACAATTCCACGCTGTTCAATTGCACCTCCAAGTGTCCAGCTGAAGTGCCGCATGTGAACTACAATTCACTAGTCTTTGGACCGCATTGTGTCTCCACGCCTCCCAAGGGTCCCAAGCAGGCAGCCAGTCTCAATGTCAACATGATCATCATTATCTTTGGAGCGGTGTTCATTACAGTCACCTGCATACTCTGTGTCATCATCTACATTTGCCGACAGAAACAGCATGAGAAGAAGGAAACGGATGACTTTACCAAGGTGTTCTTTGGCTGTGAGGATTCGGAGCCACTGCGTCCATCCAACATCGGCGCAAATCTCAGTAAATTGCGTATTGTCAAGGATGCAGAGCTGCGTAAAGGCGGTGTGCTGGGCATGGGCGCCTTTGGACGTGTCTACAAGGGTGTCTGGGTACCAGAGGGCGAAAACGTCAAGATTCCAGTGGCAATCAAGGAACTGTTGAAGACCTCTGGAGCCGAGTCTAGTCAGGAGTTCCTTAATGAAGCCTATGCAATGGCAACTGTGGAGCATGGCAATCTACTAAAGCTGCTGGCCGTTTGCATGTCCTCACAGATGATGCTGATCACACAGCTGATGCCGTTGGGTTGTCTGCTCGACTATGTGCGCAACAATCGCGATAAGATCGGCTCCAAGGCTCTGCTCAACTGGTCCACCCAAATAGCCAAGGGCATGTCCTACCTCGAGGAACGACGACTTGTGCATCGCGATCTTGCTGCACGCAATGTGCTCGTACAGACGCCTTCGCTGGTGAAGATCACGGACTTTGGTTTGGCTAAGCTGCTGAGTCTGGACTCCAATGAGTACAAGGCGGCTGGTGGCAAGATGCCCATCAAATGGCTGGCACTGGAATGCATTAGACATCGCGTGTTCTCCAGCAAATCGGATGTGTGGGCATTTGGAGTGACCATCTGGGAGTTGTTGACCTTTGGCCAGCGGCCACATGAGAATATACTTGCCAAAGATATACCTGATCTCATTGAGATGGGCCTGAAGCTGGAACAACCCGAAATTTGCTCCTTGGACATTTACTGTACTCTGCTCTCCTGCTGGCAACTCGATGCGGATCTGAGGCCACCGTTTAAGCAGCTGACGAATGTGTTTGCTGAATTCGCACGCGATCCGGGCCGTTATCTGGCCATACCCGGTGATAAGTTTACACGCCTGCCCGCCTACACGAGCCAGGACGAAAAGGATCTCATACGAAAACTGGCACCCACAACCGAAGGCTCTGAGCCCATGGTCGAGGCAGATGATTACCTGCAGCCAAAAGCCGCACCTGGACCCAGCCATCGTACAGATGGCACCGATGAGATACCCAAACTCAACCGCTACTGCAAGGATCCCAGCAACAAGAACTCCAGCAGTGGAGGAGGAGACGATGAAACCGATTCCAATGCACGAGAAGTTGGAGTTGGTAATCTGCGACTTGATTTGCCTGTTGATGAGGATGATTACCTGATGCCCACGGGTCAGAGCAGTGTAAATGGCAACAACAACAACAATAACAGCAACAATCCCAACAACAACATGGCCTCAGCAGCCACCGGCTACATTGATGTCATTGGTGTAAGTAAACCCATTTCAAATAATTACAACTAAATGCTAATTAAAGTATTTGAAATTTACAGGTTCCAGTTAGTGTAGACAATCCGGAGTATCTGCTGAATGCTCTGAGCGCTGGAGAAGCGCCCATACCCACCCAAACCATTGGCATACCTGTTGCAGGTGTGCCCAGCACCATGGAGGTCAAAGTGCCGGGCAGTGAGTCCACCAGCTCCGACCACGAGTACTACAATGATACGCAAAGGGAACTGCAGCCGCTGCAGTTGCTGCGCAGTCGAAACACGGAGACGCGAGTGTAGCTGCGTTCCAACACTGCCAGAATATATACATATATTGGATAAATCTTGCCACGTAGTACCCAAGTGCCTTTGAAGCGTTTTCGATGGCAGCTGAATGCTGTGCCTTTGAATGCTGTTATCATAGATAAAACCCCATTCGCCTGTAGTTGTATAAATCCCTAGCATAGTTGTCTTGTAAATTACTATCGATATTACTCTTTAGCGTACTTAGCCAGACTCACCTTTCTACTTCTTTAAATCTTTATATCTATTACTTATATACATGTATACTTATACCTAGATGTCGTTGAGATACTGTCGCAAAACAGCGCTTGTAATTACGAGAACAAAACACCGATAGTGCATTTCTTAGACGCCCTCGACACTACCACTTGGACTTGGCATATCCTCATCCATTTTGGGTTTATCCAAATAGTCTGGTATTTGGGCCTAAGCTAAAGTTATTTCTAGTTCATGTCGCAGTTAAATTCAGCTAAATTTCTTATGTAGTATATATATATATTTTATGTATAGAGTTTATAGGCTTTTAGCGACTAATTTCCAACTGTGATATAGTTTGTAATGCCAATTCAGTAGAATGTCAATTTCTACTTGCTTGCGAACAAAACAAAAAAAAAAAAACAAAAAGCGAACGACAATCAGCCCACTGTAAATTATAGTTCGATTTGCCACAGATCTTCATTATAAGCAATTTTGGGCATCCATTTGATTGCAGACAATTATATATATATTTTTTTTAAATAGATCAAGAGATGAATTTTTAAAACAACAATTAATCCCGAGCGTGCCATGCATCGATTATGCAATTCTCCTAAAGATTTCGAATATTTGTTGGCACAATAAGGTTGAAACTGAAACTTAATTTAAGACTTAGTCTAATATATATTGATCAAAGATATATGTAATTAATACTTACCATACAAAAAATGCAAAAAAATATCGAAAAAAAGAAAGAGATACAAAAACATACGATTGTAATACTTATATACATCTAATGACTAATCTATACGATAACTTCTTATGCACACTGTAGATTTGCCAAGCGCTTAGTAGCGTGGTTTTATATTATATATATACATATTATATTTTTAATTAATTTAATTTAATTGCAATTAGTTTACGTGTACCTACGCAAAGATATGCATATACGAGTAAATAAAACGATTTTTACATTTAAATTTTGAGTTTTATTTACATTGCAGTGAGAAAACAGATTTCTGTTATTTAGCAGCTGTTAATTGTTAGCAGCTGTTAATTAACAGTTCATTAACAGACTCGCCCCTACTGAAAGTACTGCTCGCCTGGTGGAATATGAATGTCACCATATGAATTTTAGCCGGCAGAAAGCATACAGTAGATGCAGTAGATGTTGCATGTAATAAATGTCGCATGCGATAGATGTTGCATTCAGTATATGTTGCATGCAGTAAATGTTGCATGCGATAGATGTTGCACCTACTGTGGGCTTGCTACAGACTCAAATTTCAGCTGGTGACATTTATATTTCACCAGGCGAGCAGAACTTTCAGTAGGTGAACCAAACATATTTTATTTGCAGCCTGAAAGTATGCTACACGTAAATTAATAGTTCGCCTACTGCATACTTTTGCTGTAGATGGCGCCAAAATTCAATTCAAAATAATCCGCCCTTACGAAGAAAACGCAAAATGTTTCAGTTATTTTTGAATTTTTTTATTTTATTTTATATTCGTTTTTTTTTTCTTTATTTTGAATTACGCAATTAGACAATTTAATGGATTTTGCTAAAAGTGGGCGCAAACTGTACGTGTTTTCACTTGGATTTTGATTTTGATTTCTTTTTCATTTGTTGAGTATTTATAATTTGCACATATTGTGTATGCTATTTGTAGAGCTTGTCGGTATTATGTACTATATGTATGTAGATTGAAAAGTTAATTCATAGTTTACATTCATAAAATTTCAATTACATCAAGTTATGTACTACAAAACTATTGTTTGTGTGAGTTAATTATTATATTAGTTGCATTGACTTCTTTATCGTTATTTTTTGTTAATTTATATTATAAGTATTTTTTTGATAGCTACATATGTACGAGTATTATAAGTTATGCTTTAAGACAATTGCGCTAAACTGTCTGACTGGCTAAAATGTATGCAATTAAATAACCGAAATTACGGATCACACTTAAATAAACAAGAAACTAGTTAATCTCTCAACTTAGGCGATAAAACAAATCAGTGCTGAGGGGGTTCTTCGATCAAAATACTCAAACTTGTGACATAATTGATATAAACATTAAATAACATTTGGATTCAAAAATTTGCAGAAACATAACCCCCTTCGATTCCCCCCACAATGCAATGCAACACAACAGTTATTAACGCCTGTCCCCGCCTACGTCTACGTCTACGCCTCTGACCCGTCGAACCCACTGGAACCCTAATAAAACCCGCCCGAAAGTCCCCATCAGTCCTTAGGGCAGCAATTAGTGCGCAACTCGCACATAGATTACGATTACACAGAGCCCATGTCGCAATTGAGAACATGGATGACGTTGACCTGAACCAGAGACTGAAACTGTATCTGAATCTGAATCTGAATCTGAACCAGTACCAGAGCCGGGACATGGAGCCTATCACATTGGAACACGACGCACGAGCAAATATTCGGAAAACTGTTGCCCCTCAACGCCACCTCCAGTGCTGGCCTCGATGGTGAAGCCGGCATTCAATAGACGCGTTAGCACCTGAACCGAATTCAGTTTGCAATAGCCGTTGAGTGGAAAGCGTATGATTTGGCGCCAGTCTCCCTGATTCCAGGAGACGCCGCTCCGGCTCGATTGCGTTGCCTGATTCGCCTCCGGGAAGAGCTCGTCGAGTAGCGCTCGTTCTGCCGATAGCATTATGCGCTCACCTAGATCCGGTGAGATGTGCAGGGCGACCACCTCATAATTGCACTCTGGCGCACCGCTAGTCCTAGGGCTGGTCTTAATGTGCCGCGCTGGCGGTGTGGGTGGCGCCACCAAATAGTTGCCATTGCGTACACGCTCCTTGCGCATACTCTCCAGCTGCTTAATCATCGCTGCCGTGGGACAAGAACATACAGATACACATACCAAATTAGCAACAGGTTAGGAGGAGGAGTGCCAGGGAGATAGGGGTGAAGTGGGAACATTGGTATAAACTTACGCTCAACTTCGTAGTAGCGCGCCTCCTCGAGTAGCAGCTCCAGGTCGGGAAAATCATCGGCAATCAATAGTCTTGAGTTTCTCATAAAGTTCAGAATATGACGGAACATTCCGCCATCTCGATCGATGAAATAATGCTGCTTCAGTGAGTCCAGCACAATGGGTATCTGTCCGTTGAACAGTTTGGCCAACTTGGACTCGGGGTATTTAGTGAGTGTCTCCAAGGAGCTCGTATAAATCGTGCCACCCACATCGATGTGTACGGGTGCCGTATACCGTGATGCTGCTGCCACACAGGGTATACCCGAGATGGGCTTATGGTTGTGCAAATAGGAACTGGCTCCACCTGAGGCGCCACCAGGTCCAGCGCCAGCAGCCGCCGCCGCTGCTGCAGCGGCCACAGCTGCAGCTGCCGCTGCTCCGGGCAAACCTAGCGGCGTCACTGAGGAGCTGGCGGGCGGTGTGGGTGTGGGTGATGAGGAATTTGAGATCGTTGGCGAAACGGTGGGCGATGCACTGCAGCCATTACCAAACGGGAATAAACAGTTAGCAAAGTTTCAGCTGGAGTTTCAGTTTGGAATTTGAGCCTCGCTCTTACCTGATTTTAATATCGCTGCGGGCGTAAATGCGGCCCGTGGAGGACAAATCGCGCGGCTCGAGGCCCTTTGCATCTCTTTCGCGCTCTCGATCCATATCGCATTTTTTCCTGCAAGCAGAAATAGAGAAATAAAATGAAAGGTTGGAAGGGATTTCTTATGATATTTAAGTTGTTAAAACAATTGGAAAACGAATTTAGAGGAGAATTTAAGAAGAACTAAATTTGTTAACAACTGTATGAAAATTTTTGTAAAAAACTAGGAAATTTAAGAGAGGAATTAAGGTCTTTTACTAACAGAAGAATATATTGATTTATTTATGTATATTGCTAACAATTTCAGAAGTTTTAAATAAGTTTAAATCAAATTTGTCTATTTAAAAAGCAGACAATAGTTTAAACAAAAAGAAAACTTTACATCGGGAGTGTTATAGGTAATAATTTATATATATATTTTATAAAAACCTTTTCAAATTATTATATTAATATTTTAAGAAAGTCTAAATATTTTTACACATTTTTTATTAATATATAAATGTAATCCCATATTTAAGGCTCAAACAAATGAGCGTATATTAAACCATAGATTAAAAGAGGTTAACCCTAAGAGCACCGCAAATTAAGTGCAATGAAAAGCAGATTAGTGGCAGCAGAGCAGCAGAAAATCGCGGAGTGTGTGGTGTGTGGCAAGTCTGACAAGTTGATGAGCTAATGCCACAATGCCACAAAGCCACATTGCTACGTTATGTAAGTCACAGACGACGCTGCATGAGAACCAATTTGACCAGAGCACAAATTGGCTACAGCTCCATTACACTGAAGGCAGAGTGTAGGGGGCTGTGGAGGTGGAGCAGCTGGAGCAGCACAACAAACGTGACAAAGCAAAATGCCGAAAAAGAACGCTAGAGGGCGTTTGCCTTCTATGCCTCGGACTTCGTAGCCAAGTTTATTGTTGTTGGATATAAACGCAAGTATTTCATATGATTGTGTGGGAATATTTGGCTTTTCATTGCGTTTAACTCACTTATGTTGGAACCTGGACACACTAACACACATAAACACATGCACACAGACGGGAACACCGATGCAGACACTCACACACACATACAAAACAGAGCCTGCAGCTAGAATTGCAGCCACGACAAGACAAAATCGCCAAAAAGCACACATACAGCATGCAGTAGGGAGCAGGGAGCACAGGGCTTAAGGGAGTGGGCAGAGTAGGGAGCGAGCAGTGTGGGGGAGGGAACGGGGCCAGAAAGAGTCTACAGCCAATTGACCGCTGGGCATGCGCCTCGATTTTCACACGAAAATCACGTTGATTTGAGCATCGTTATGGCAACAAACTGCGTCGCAGCGGCAACATGGACAAGCGTGTGCAACAGCGCCAACAACAACAACAACAGGAGCAACAAGAGCAACAAGAGGCACAGCCACAACAACAGCAGCACGCACGCTAATTATGATATGTCAAGCGCTGTCCAACACGACGTATACGCAATGAATCCGCTAAGCATCCACAGCGATTTGCTTGATTATGGCATCATCTACATCACTCCCCTCCTCAGCTCTCTTGGCCTGTCATATCATTAGCCATATCGTTGCCGTGGACAACAAATTAATAAAACTCAATCAACTCAGCTGCTGCATGGGGGGTGTTCAGGCGAAAATACTTTGTAGTAGGGTGTGCTCCCTCTGCTCCCTCTGCTCCCTTTGACGCTTTCTGCCTCTTGTGCTGCGCATTAGGCCACTTGGCAGTTGTTAGCTGATGCATGTAGTTACCTTCAGTTAGCCCCCACTCACTGCCCCTGCCACCCTCCTGTCGTTGACTGTTCTCAGTCCACATGTTTGCTAAACAAGTTTACTTTTTAAAATGTTTTAAGCCCTTGGGGCATATGACTCTGGTAATTACGATTTGATTAACTTTAACTACATGAGCATTCGCATAGGTATTCGTAGTCGTAGTCGTATTCACATTCGTATTCGCATTCACATTCACTGTTTTAGCAGAGACGAAAAAATGCCAAAGAGACGAGACTCTAAATACGTTTGTGTTAAAAATAGGGTTAAAAAAAGAATTGCTAAAGAAAATGGCCGCAGGGCAAACGGCACATAGTATGAGTGTGTGTGTAGCAGAGGTGTGTGTGTGTGTGTGTGTAGTGTGTGTGATTTGTTTGCAGCTGTGATGCTGAATTTCATATTTTTTGTTTTTATTAATTTACAACAATTATGAAAGCGTAAGCAGTGCGCTCAATAAAACCTGGCCAATAAATATGGCTTAAATGCAACAACAACAACATATGGCATGAAGAGACAGAGAGAGAGAGAGCGAGAGAGAGAGCTCGAGGTCTGTGCCACAAAACAATTCAATTTCAATTGCTTTGCGGTCCACTTGAGGCAGCTTGGCACAGGTGCAGCTAGACAGGCACAACAGCAAACACAACAGCAATCACACACACAAACACACACGCACGCACACCCATACACACAGACATACCCAGTGTTAACGGTATTGTATATAAGTACAAGCACACACTGCAGTTTTGCAACCTATTCTAGTCCAATAGCACCTGAGGCGTTATCTTTTCTATGCGCCCAAGAACAGAGCAGCAAGCACAAGAAAGAGCGGGAGAGAGAGAGCGAGCGAGAGAGACAGCGAGCTGAGGTGTATGTGTGGTAGAGCGGGACAGAGACAGCTGCTTGCAATGCCTTTGGTTACACTTGAGTTTAGCATGAAATTTTGAAGAGTTGCTGTTGCCAATGTTGTTGTTTTCTCTCAGCCTCTTTCGTGCTCCCACTTCCACACCCACTCCCTCTCATTCCCTCTCTGCCTACCGCACTGTGTGCCTGTCAAGCTACCACATTTGCATTTCAAGTGGGCGCCAGTTTTATTGTTGTTATTGTGGCTACCATAATACGCAATCACTCCCCCTACGACCCCCCTTCCTCCATTACCAGCCTCTCTTCTTGACTGATATCTTTCGGTTTTGCCTTTTAATGGCAATGCCATTAACTCGACTGCTCTACTTGACTGTATTTTCGGACCATTATTGAGTTTCAATTTGGCCAGCATTTTACACATGCCACAAGAGGCAGAGCAAGATGGCTATAGCTGGTAATGGTAAAGACAAAAAGACGGCCTTATTAGTTGGTATTGTTCAGATTTTGGATGAAACTATCGAGTTGCAGCTGCTGTTGCTGCAGTGCCTCAAGGACACACAATTTTGCAGAGTCCATTGCACAGACAAGACTTGCCGTGGGCAAAGAAAGGAGTCGAAGGGGTTAGGTGCAGGGTAGAAGCAGGAGAAAGGGTTGGAAAAGGGGTTTGGGGTGGTATAGCCTTTGCTGGCAGCCCTTTGGGCCAGCTCGGCTCAATCTGAATGCGACACAGCCGTTGTAGCATTTTGGTTCTGGCCGTCTCCTCTTCACCCTCGAGTGCGGAAAACCCACACAAAAGCGATAACAAAAGCTAAGAAATGAGCTAAAGTGCACACACACACACACACACAGGGAGAGAGCGAGGGGGACAGAGAGAGGTAGAGAGAGATAGCACACTCATAGATCAACACACAGTTAGTGATACACACCTCAGCAGAGAGTTTGACGACGACGACGTTGACTATGTAACCCCAACAGAATGTCCTGGGGCGTCCCAACCTGGCGCACACACAAAGGCCAGCCCCAGACACTGTATGTGTGTGTGTGTGTGTCCTGTGAGCTGAGCTCGAACTGTTCTCAAGTTCTCATACCCAGCGCGCAGTCCGGCGAAAAAGGGCAAAACGCTCGACTTAGCCAGCGGCGATCGTTTGGAATTAGTGCGGAAATCATGGATGGATACGAAACGAAACCAAAACCGAAACCAAAACCAGCAAAACCAAAAGCAAAAGCAACCCAAGTTAACCCAAACGAAGCACAAGGAGCAGTGCGAGTATGGCAGGAGTGGCCAAAGGTGCTCGCAGATTGGATTTGAGTTGGCAGCAGGAGTCTGTAGCTCAACGGAGCGGAGCGGAGGAAGGAAAGGCAGGAGCGGGGGCAGTCGGAAGGAGCAGGGGCAGGAGGACTCCGGAGTCTTTTGGGGCGGGGATTGTTGCGCTCAGCTCCTAGGGCACCTGCTGCTGCATGAGTATCTCTGTTTGTCTGACTGTATGTGAGTGTGAGTGTGTGTTGGTGTGTGTGTGCCATCTCATTCATTTATCCTTGCAGCGCTGAAGGCAACAGCAACAACAACAAAAGAGCATGAAGCATTGGCAGTAACCACGACAAGGCGACTCCAAATAAGGCGACTGCCTGGTCTCGGCTAAAGGCTTCAGCTTCAGCTTCAGTTGCTCTGCTCTCTGCTTTCTGGTCTGAGTGTATTGCCCCAAAACAATACACACACACATACACACACACACACACGGAGCAACACATGCTCAAATATGGCAGAAAACTTTGGCTTTTGGTAAGAGGTAAGTTGGGTGTCCGTTTTGGCTTACAAACAACACTGGAGTGTAGCTGTGTGTGTGTCTCACACACATGAATCTGTGTGTGTCTGCATTTAAAGATATCATACCTAAGTTGCTGTTCCCCGAGGCCACATAAAACAACGCATAAAACAGAGATGAACACAAAAAACACAAGAAGAAATCAAATCCTTCCCCCTATCCAAGCCCCTCACCCGCCCCCTATGCCCCTAGACTCCCTCGTAACTTACCAAAACTCTGCTGCATATTCTAAGCCAGTTCCATAGCCAGAAACGAAAGTTTTTTCGAGGCAAACCTTATCTCAATTTTAAAATGCCGCCAGCGAAACGCGTTGTCTCCTCTGCCCAACGCTCCCACTCATGTGGGGCAGGGGGACAACCCCTCTTCCACCACTTCCTCCTACCACAAAGTGCCTCCAATGTAGTTGCATGCAACTTATGAGCAGATTTATTGCCATTGCTGCAACTGGTTGCATTTTGCCATGCGCTTCAATTAGTCAACTGACTTTTGGCAAAAGCCATAAAAAAGCGTATAGACGGTGGGTGGGGGTGGCGCACCGAGGGGGGGTAGAAAAGGGGGCAAAGGTAGTTAAGGGCTGCACAGCTGTCCCAGCTGGTTTGGGGCTGCCAGGGCTGCCAAGCTTTGTGTATGTTGGCAAGACAAACACAAAGTACTCGTAAATGCTTCACTGCAAACATACACACAAACACACACATACCTATAAACACACCCACACACATACACACCCGCACACACCCACACAAATCACGCAAATGCCCGCGAGGCACTTTAAGAAGAATCCATGGCCTCGAGTGACGAGTGGAAGCAGTGAACTGGCAACTAGGGAGCTGACTGATAGGGAGTGGCATGTGGCATGTGGTAAGTGGCAAGTGGCAACTCGCAGAACTGGCAACTTGCAGCTGAAGACGGCGGCCAAAATCAAAACGCTGATGAGCAGGCAAATGAAAAACTTTTCGTTACGTTTTCTTTATTTCCCTTTTGTTTGGACGCAACTCTGGCAAGGCACAAAAAAGGCCAAAAGCAGCAGTCAGCAGGCAACAGGCACAAGGCACGTGGTATGTGGCAAGCGTCGTGTGGCACGAGGCACAAAACACAAGTGAGCAGAGCGCAGTTTTGTTGCACACACAAATACACTGGAGAAAAGTTCGCATTTGCTGCTGCTGCTGCCTCTGCCGTCAGCAAGTTACAAAAGGCCACGAAAAAGTGAAGCCAGCGTCGGCAGCAGCAGCGACAGCGACGTCGACTGCGACGTCAAAGCTGGCGCTGACGCTGTCGGCGTTGCCAACGCTGATGTTGCAAGGAGTCGCCGGCGCATATGGGAAATCAGTCGCAAGTCCTATGAAAATTGGCTAGCAAAAGTTGCAGAGTGTGTGTGTGTGTGTGTGTGTGTGCCAAATTGTACAAATATATGCGCTATATATATGCACACACACACACACATGTGTGTGTGTGGCAAAAGTTGAGTTGGAGTCGAGTCGAGTCGAGTGTAGCAGATATTAAAACGCTGCAAGGCTTTCAAAAATAAACTTTGAAAAATTTATTAGAAAATATTAAATAAAAACGACGATTGCGCTGCATATGCCAAAAGCTGTATAGGATTGGGCGTAGGGAGGGGAAGGGGTAGGTGGCGCAGAGAAGCTGGAAGATGGAATATGCTGTATATATATATGTACATATGTATATTCTGGGAAATGCTCGCTGCATGGATAACTGGATTCCTTAGGCTGCCTTTCTACTCCGTTGCAGAGTAAACATTACACACAACTTATAGACTACACACACATACACCTCCCAGCACCCCCACTCGGAAAGAAATGACTGTGCTTATGTTTTAGCCTAAATGTTTTTATTGCTAAATCCTCAAAAATTGAATTGCAAGTCAAGAAAAGGTCGCAACAATAACGACTCAACTTCAAGTGGCTGTTGGGCTACAAATTGCGCATACGCCGCGCTGTACAGCTGAATTTAACTACGGAAGAATGCAATTTAGTAAACTAACCAACACTACCATTTATAGCCCATTCTAATGACCCAGCCAGCCCCATTTGGTCAATCAAAAATTACATTCATTTCTCTGCCTAATCAAGTGTACACAGCCATTGGAACGGAGCAGGCTGAGCAGCTCTGCTGTGGCAGCTGCATGTGCAGTCATTCAAGTGGCAAATGCTGCGTGCAACGCGTTTCCTGCAACTGGCAGTCAATACACAATTCCTAATTGCTGCAATTTGCGTGTGCATATGGCAATAACAGAAACAGCCACCGCCACAGCAACTGCAACAAAAGCAACAACAACACAAAGCAAATCGACAGCAAGTGCAACAAATGCAGGCGCAGGTGCTGCAACAGCAGCAATTACCTCTTAACTTACTTACTGTGCTCGAGTTCTTATGAAGGGTGTATGCACTTTATTGTAAAGTATATTTATTGCAAAATATATTGTATATTAGTTAATAGTTACATAGAAAGTAGTTATAAGTTTATGGATTTTTTAAAAATGGTTCTCAAGTCAGTTAAGTTATTGTTCATTTAGTAGGCAATGAAACTTAAGTTTTTTGAAGGTCTATGAATTTCGAAATATTTATTAATTTATGGGAATCTTCTTAGCATATTTTAGCTAATTTCAGCTTTACACTTAATCTTAATTGAACAATAAATTGTCGAAATAAGCAATTTTTGCTTCAGTGCCCTATAAAAATATAAATAAATAAGACTATAAAATTTTTGATATTGCCAATTTGGCTAAAGACTTCATTTTAGTAAATCTATTGAATCATAATATTCATTTTATTTTAAATATATTCTCTATAAAATTTATTAAATATTAATATTATTAAATATCTCAATAAATTTTATAAAGAATATATTTAAATGAATTTGCAATTTATTCTGTATAAATTATTTTTTAATATTTAAATTATGAAATTATGATTTGAACTAGTTTATATTTATATGCGTTTGCGAGATTTAGAAATTTATATATTTTTTTATTTATTTATATTTTATTTTTATTTATTCTGCGTAGTTAGATCATAATTCTATAAAGACTTGAACCCACATACAAAGAGCAACTGCTCGTCGTTCACTTTGGTAAGCAGTTCGTTAGCTGTTATGCCTCATGCTGCCTTATGAGTGGCAATTGGCAATCGGCATGTTGGCCATGTTGATGCTGGTAATGGCGCCGAATTGCAGCTTAATTAACACACAGCGCGTTAAGCGCTTTTGTCTGTAACAACAGCAGTGGCTGTGAATGGGCTTTCAAATACAGTTGGAAATTTGTTTTCCCTGTGCATTTTCACAAGCAGTTTTCCTTTTCCTTTGACTACTGAAACGTTATTGAAATCGTTTTGCAAGTGAATGCAAATGAAAATGTATTTTAAATACAGTTCATGAACAAATTGGCAAATTGCAAACGAATTAGAGGCGTGGCGCCACGGGCACGTGTGGCAGTCACACGTTTACGTCTGTGGCGGAAGCCAGTAACAAAAAAAACCAACAAAATTTGACTTTGAATGCGAGGCCGCCTGCGTCTTTGCCACGTTCAGTAAAAACCAGTTGCTTGCCACAGAGAGGAAGAGGGAGACAGAAGCAGAGACAGAGAGAGACAGTGTGGCTGTTGTGTCGCGCGCAGTGAAGGTCGCCAAACGGTTGACAAGTTGCCTCCATTCTGTCTACTGTCTGTTGTCTGTTGTCTGGCTGCCTTTTGTTTTTGGTTTATTTGAATGCGTTTTTGGTTTTGGCCAACGCTTTGAACTCTAGTCGACTTCAAGAGAAAAACAAATGTTGTTGGCCCTGTTGCTGTTGTTGTTAGTGATGTGTTGTGTGTGGGTTGCAGGCCTGCAGGCGATTTTGGCCATGCCCAACGCTTAGTTTTGGCCAACAAGCGAGTAGCAAGAGATTCACAATCACAACAAATGGTCAATCGCCTCCCTCTTTACACTACGTATTTTATAGCCTTCAAGGTAGGAATATAAAAAGTATAATACGGCAGCTCCCGCTGCACCCTCCCTACTCCTACTCAACTAAGTTTCCCCGTTCTTATTTTGTCGTCATCGTCATCGTCATCTCCCAAGTTTCCGTCTTTAGCCGCCTTCATGGCACACACACAGCACACACACAATACACATAACTCAGCTGCGGGCTTAGTTTGTCCAAAAATGCTCCAGGCGTGGTACAATTTTTATTTTATTTTTTTTTTTTCAGTTTTGTGTTTTTTCCTTTCTGTTTTGTTCTTCGTACTTTTGTTTATTTCTCCTTTGGTGCGGGCCGAGCCAAGCAGCACTTGAGGCGCATCAAATTTTAAACAGTCTGCGTTTATGGCACACAATTTTCGGACTCGGACACAGACACAGACATGAGCATGGACATGGACTACAACTTGGACTTGGACTTGGCATGTGCATGTGGCCGATGTGGGAGAGACGAAAATCAGTTGACCCCCAAGCGTTTTTGGCCCAAGCCAACACCAATACCAATACCCATCACAATGGGTAAAAAAAAGATATGAAAGAGGTCTCACTATAGCCTGCAATTGGGGTCTTTCTTTGGCCGGTTATATGCTCGAAATTCGTTTATTACAAAATCTTTTTGAAACAAATTTATTGGCTCAGAGCGAATAAGACAGCAAGTTTTGGAGATTTGGGTCTTAATCGTTTTGTTTACTCACCGTTTGGGGCAGGAGGACTCCACCGTCAATGGTGATCGTTGATCCAATGCAACAAATGGAGTTCTAGAATATATATAAAGCACACAGTCAGTTAATTTGCTCAGTAAACAAATAAATTAATCTAATTAAATAATAAAATTAATGTCTTTACAAGTCTTAAATGATCTCAATTAGACTCATTAGCCTGAAGTTGAATTTTCTCTTATTTGTAGCCCAGTTCATTAATAAATAACTGCAGGAATTTAAACCCAAGGCACCCGCATTATTTTCAGAAATTTTAATGCTTAAGTTTTGAGCT
Organism: Drosophila dunni; assembly: GCA_018152125.1. NCBI lineage: Eukaryota > Metazoa > Arthropoda > Insecta > Diptera > Drosophilidae > Drosophila > Drosophila dunni. The sequence continues at coordinate 6,339,924 of JAECXC010000339.1, read as the reverse complement.
TACGACTTTCTAAATTTGGGTAGAAATTTGAACGAGTGACTACAAATAACACATACTTCAAATCAAAATAAACTGTTGCATCTTAAGGACACAGAAGCACACACACATTTAGATATAGAATGCGAGGGAGTGGGGAAGTAGAGAATAACTGTAACTGAAAGAGGCACACACAGACACACACACATACAATGCAAATGGGAACTCACAAAAAAGTCGGTATATTTAGGAAATGCACTTTAACTATTTTATTCAATACAGCGCGTGTAGACAACAAATGTGTAACGGTTTTTTATGTTTATTTTATTTAGTCTATATATTTGTAAGATATTTGCTTGCTAGTCATTAATTTCCGTTGCCGTTGTGATTCTAAAGTAACTGGAATTTAATTTGATCGCATTGCTGCTTAAGTGTACCGAACACACACACAAAGACACACACAGTCACACACCGCAAAATCACTTGAAATGTTTACTTCCGTTTCCGGTTGTTGTCGCGCCCGCCGTTTGTTGCCTACTAATCAGAATCGCCTCTCAATTTGTTTTACCTGACTTGCATTCGCGTCGATTGTTCGCTGTGAACTGAAACTCTGAATGCCAACCAACTGCTTTTTACTCATGCTCAAACATGTTTGACAGCCAACCTAAATGTTCGCAACGCTTTCAGCGCTTCACGCAAAGGATCTCACGTCTACGAATCGAGCAGCTCAAGCTGCCAAAGGGCAACTAAATTTAGCACAGCATAGATAAGAAGGAAATCAAAATGAATGCATAAAATTAAGCTTTTTTGGTGGCAAATATATTTAGTTATCAATCCCATTAGCCAAACGGTTTAATTTGTGTTAAATTATATATATTATTTCTTAATTTCCAAATGTAAACAATAGTTTTACTCGCTTGCTTGTACAAGTTCGAAGCTCGTTCTAGATTTGTTGCTGCTCGAACGGCGCGTTGCGTTCGATGTTTGATGTTGTCTGCTCGATGCTGGAAGTTCGATGCTCGACGTTAGACGTCTTCAGCAATTGACGACCTTGGAGAGAGCAGCAGGAGAGAGCACAAGTGGCTACAACAACGATTGTTTAGTTGCTGTTGACTTTCCCACCATATGACTGGCAGTCTGTGTGTGTGTGAGTGAGTGTGTGCATGCAAGTTGTGTGTGAGTGTTTGCGTGTGAACGTTTAATAGTCTATTTCCGGTTTAAGTGCTGTTGCAGTTGTTGTTCTTGTTGTTGTATGCAACACTAAGCTGCCGCAATTAACTTTGTAACTGGACTGGCGTGTTGCGTGTGAAATGGCGAGAGTTCTGATGGGTAATCAATGCAACTCACACACACGTGCATTCTGCTAATGAGCTTACACACACATGCTCAATGCAAACAGTTGTAAGTGCCAAAGTCAGCTTCAGACTTTAGCTTTAGTTCCGTTTGTAAGTATGTTTGTATTTTTGCACTATGCATGTGCGTTCGCTCTTTCGCTCTCTCTCTCCCTCTCTGCTTCTTTTACTCCCTGCGGATTTGTGTGTGTGTGAGTGTATGTGTGTGTTTGTGTTAATGACAAAGCATAGAACGCTGCTTGCTGTAGCCGCCGCGAGGCTCAAACGAAATGAAACTTTGTGCGAATAGGCAAAAGGCAACGGCGACGGCGACGCCAACGTCGCAGAGACTTTGACGCGCTGGCAAAAGAAGCAGCAGAAACGTCGCTGGCAACAATGCCGCAGGCGAACCAGTTCCAGTTCCAGACGATGACGACAACGACGACGACGACGCTGAAATATTTCGTAGCTGCCCCAAGGCAGTGCAAAGAAAAACTTGTGATAAATACGCCGCAAGGCTTATTTCAAAAACAGCATGTGAGACAGAGAAAGAGAGAGAGAGAGGGAGAGGAAGAGCATGTAAACGAAGCAGAGCGAGGGAGTGAGAGCTTGTGACATAGAGCAGAGCCTGCAGTTAGGCAGCTGTAATTAAAATGAGTGCCAACTTTGTGCTCCCCCCCAAAAAAAAAACACACACACACCCAAGGCTCACAACCCTTTTTTTGTCAAACCAAGAACGTTGCGTATACGCCCCCGTTGAAGCCCACCCACACACTCACACCAGCAGGCGAAACACGCATTTATGTCACATCATTTTTCATTGGCAATTGTTACCGAGCTGCAATTGGGCCGCAAGCAAAATTAATTTTGTACATACTTCATATTATTGCGCTATTTGCATACAAGTGGCCATTGTTGCCAGTTGCAACTATCAGGAGGGGATATGTGTGTGTGTGTGTGTGTGGGGTACGTGGCAGGAGCACACACATGTGTGTATGTGTGCATAACGATGCCAATGATTGCTCACTGCCCAGTGACATTTCAATTTTTCATATTTTATCAGAACAACTAGCGCCAACAATGATGGCGACGACGACGACGGCGACGACGTCGCAGTTGCCAGTGGAAATTGTTGCAATTTTATCGTTCATTTCACTCAATGTGGCACTGAACAAGTGCTGGACATAGGCGGCGTGAGCAGCAGTTCCTTTGTTATAATACCCCGTAAAAACAGAGGTGCTTTAGAGTCGTTAGCTGCTTGAGTCAGCAGTGTAACGCTGAGCCGTTTGTGGCTACTTACAGAGTATTTGGCTGTCCATCAGCAGAGCGTAGCTGGAATTTATTACTTCTTTCGGAAATGGTTTCAGTTTCGGGCAAAACTTTACACACATATGTATGAGGGGTAGAAGGGAGGGGGCGAAGAGAGCGAGACCGAGAGCAAGAGAGAGCGAAACGAGCTTTCATATTTGTGCTGCGATGACGTCGCTTTGGGTTTTGCCATTTTAAATATTTTTTTAATCACAAGCTCACGCACACACTCACACACACACAAGCCGGGGAAAAGAGAGGGAGGGGGGACAGAGCTCATACATATGGCAATACCAATATTTCAAGCCAATTTGCTGCAGTTAGCCGCCAGCAACTGGCAACAAAATAATTCGACAAAATGTGCGAGGCGCGCTTTATGCTTTATTGTTTGGAACGCTGCAGGCAGGTAGGCGGGCGGTGGCAGGGGGGCAGTGCGGGGCGGGGCGGGGCGGGGCGGGGCGGCACGTTAAGGAGAGCAACCAAAAACTGGGCAGTTATGGGCGTGCCCAAAGAGCCAACTGTATGAGTTTTGCAAGTCTACAAAATCAGCGTCGACAGCCAGATGTATTTCGCTCTCACAGTAATAATTGTTGATCTCAGTGTGTGTGTTGTTTTTTAAGTATGCCACGCTTCCACACACCCACACACCCCCACACCCCCGACCCACCCTATCAACAGCAATGCATATTTATTCAAGTAGTTTTTTTCCCGCGTGGTTTGTGCATTTGCGTGTTAATCAATATATAATAACAAACAGAAAATATTGCAGCCTTTTACGCCCGAAAGCTCACATATGTTACTGAGAATTTCCGCACTTTTTTACGCATCATTATTATTATTTATGTACATTTATGGCACACACAACACACACTCGCACAGCAGTTATGAGTGCGTGTGTGTGTTTTTTGTATATTTTTGTATATATATATTTTTCTGTATTATTAACGACACAACAAAAAAAAGGCTCATAAAATTTACAATGCCTGCCTTGAGGGCTTTTACTTAATGATGCCATTTTTGCGCTGCCAACACGGCCTGAATAATTCGCGTTTAATATTTTAACGCACGAATGAATGCACCAACAAATATAAATATATATTTTTTCAAAAAAAAAAAGACCAAAAGGCAGTTCTACTCATACTGCAGTCAAATGTACTATATTAAACAATTTCTTTTTTTACTACAGTTTTGCTAAAATTAATAAGTTTTTTTTGTATATTAAAAGATTTTAGGCAAAGAAGATGGGGAGTGGGCAAGGGGAACTACTGAATTTAAAACTTTCTGAAAACTTTCAAGTGTTATAGCTGTAAAGCTTAAGAAAAACAAATATGAAATTAAAGTTCATAAATTAAATTTTTTTTAACCGTTTAATATTAAGTTAAAATCTACCTAAATAAGTGCATTAAAAACTATTTACATTTTAGTTTTCTTTAGCGTAAAAAATGAACAGAGAGTCTGATAAAGATTAGAGTGGGTTTTGGCAGATTTCTTCAACTCAGTTTTGCTCAAATTAATCAACTTTTAGAAACTATAAACGATTTTAGGCAAAGACGATCGGGGGTCGGCAAGGGAAACTATTGACTTTATTAAAAACTTGCAAGTGTTTGAACTTTAAATCTTATGAAGCAGAAATATGAAATTAAAGTTAATGAATTTATTTTTTTTAGCAATTTTATATTAAGTTAGTAGCTATATAATTAATTCCATAAGAAACTATTTATATTTTAGTTTTATTTAGCGTAAAAGATTAACAGCGAATCTGGTAAAGATTACAGTGACTTTCGCTGATTTCTTCAACTCAGATCTGAATTAAATATACATCTACAAACATCTACAATAATTGGGCACTTTGTGAATTAAACATAGCCATAAACTCTGACTTTTGAGTCCTCTTAAATCCGTTGCTTAAATGCTTAAAGAAACACAAATAACTTTGAAATTTGCTCATCTGGTTTTATCCGTGCGTGACATTTGCCATTAAGCTGCATAATTCCCAACCAGTTCTCATTGTCATTTGGTGTCTAAAACTTCCCGTAAAATTTGTACGATTCAGCAAAACGTGTGTATGGGTGTGTGTGTGTGTGCATAATTTTTAATGATTTACAAACTAGCCCGCTGGCAATTTGAAGCTCACAAAACTGACAGTTGATATGCTGGCAAAACAGTAAGAGAGAGAGAGAGACAAAGAGAGTGTGAGAGAGATAGTGAGACAGAGAGAGCGAGAGGGAGGAGAAACTGAAACTGAGACATCGAATGAGAACTGAAAACTGAAAACTGGGGGGAAATATAATGCAAAATGCAAAAATCGCCGGGAGTTATGAATGAGACCAGTTTCTTTATTTGCTGCTTGCCACAGAATGCTGCACGCTGGAACGGAAAAGGATTGCGTCGAACATGCAACTAAGAATGCCTCACGGCAACACCAACAACAACAGCAAAAATTTATATGTGGAAGTTAAAAATAAGTTAAACTTAAGTAGCTGCAGGCCGCATTTGGCATTTTTGCATATAATGAGGGTACGGCAGAAACGGCTTCGAGTCCAACTGAGGACTTGTCACCTAGCAGCTGCTGTTGCTGTTTTTGTTGCTGCCGCTGCTGCTGCTGTTGCCACATGCAACATTTTGGGGACAATTATGAGCTGTGATTGTGGCATTGCCACAGACCCGTCCATAATTATAGGCTCGGTTCCCGCATGTCGAAGGATGCCAACTTTTTTTTCTTTTTTGCACTCTGTCTTTGTGTTATTTTTAAATTATGTTTTATGTGTGTGCACTGTAATTTTGGGGGGCTGCTTTTGTCAGCAGCTGCAGCTGCTGCTCTGCAACATGTGTGATGCAGTTTTTTTGTTTGTAAACTTTGTCGTTCTCGTTGGTGTTGCTATCTCTGCTGCTCTTGTCTAATTTTCTCTTTTTTTTAGCACAGCCCGCACTTGTAAAAACAAGAAGGAGGACAACAAAAAGGATGCTGCTTTGTTTTTGTTTTTATTGCCACGCCCACGCAGCGCGCGCCAGCAGTGCAACAAGTAGCTAAAACAAACAGCTGACAACACACAACTTAGGGACATCTACTGCTGAAATGAATACTAGATTAGAAGTTAAAAGATTCAGGGTATCTTTGTCTATGATTTTAAAGGCCATGATGAGCATCAAAGGTGTTTTTTTGGATAAATATAAATTTAATTTTGCAATGCTATGTGCTTAAAGACCTGCTATGTGCCCTCCAAACGCTGGCCTAGTGTAGAAACCACACACCTAACCACACACACACAACACCTCCACACACAGACAGAGACATATCCAAGCACAATGGCAGTTTCAAGTATGCGGCTAGAGCGGAATTGTTTTGATTGTTGAAGTTGTACGCAACATGTTGGCTGCGAACCTGCTGCAACATGTTGTCAGCCTGCGGCAACAAGTTCACATTATCGACTGCAACGTAAACACAACCAAGGCAGCAATCGAACAACTAGGCAACAACAAACGACAACAAACAGTGGCCGAGACAGAAACGGAGACAGAGGCAGCAGCAGCGACGCAGGCAGAGGTAGCATCAACTCTAGCAACAGCAGCAGCAGCAACTAAGTATCCATATCCGCAGCTTTGGTATGTTTGAGCTCAGTTAGATAGAGATACAGATAGACAAGAAGACGGACGTAGTAAGAGAAGACAGACAGACAAGCGATGGCAACGCTCGCAATGCTGCCGCTCCGTCTCCGTCTCCGCTTGCGTCTCTGCCACAACACACCTCTCCTTGCCCCTGAGGCGTTCGCTTGTAATTATAATATTTCAACCCAAATGTTGCCGCTGGCCATGCGCCAATGATGGATTTCAACTCTCTGCCCGCACTCAGTCTTGCCATATAATATGCCATACTACAAGCACACCCAACCACACACACACACACACACACAAACTAACGCATAAATATATGTATACACACTTATATATGTATTCAGACATTCCCAGCTGGTTTTTGGCCTGGGATCTGGCAACGAGGTGCGCCTTCTCTCGTTCCGGGGTTGCTTGATGCCGCTGTGCAATTTGTGGCCAGAGGGCAAAACGGATTGGCCGCAAGCCATACATGTGAATAAAATTACATTCACTATTTTATATGCTAACATATATACCATTAACTCTGGGTGAGTCTGTGTGTGTGTGCTATATACAACTAATACTTTTGTCTAGAAATACTTGAATATTATAACGCGATGTTATAGAAAAAATAATTGAATTGGCCGCTTGGTGCGTCACTGGCAACACTAGCAGTAACAGTAACAAACAAGATTAGATCATAGTTAAACTCACACAACAACTAGAACCAAGTCTAAATGCCTGTTGGCCATAACCGCGGAGAAAAGGGTAAAACACGCTGCCACTGACAAGCGGCAAAGTTAAGAGTTGCTTGGCTTGAACTGCTAAAGAGTTGGAGTCTCTCACTTCAAAGTTTTCATTTCTCTGTGCTCGGCTCGACTCGACTCGTTTGCAGCTAAACATTAATCAGTCAAACAACCAAATAACTCACAGACCTGGCTAATAGAGACATAGACATGGCCAGTTGTCAGACTGGGCAAATGATACAAAACAAAAGTAAATAAAAACTTGTACTAATGTCTGGGCCAAAGAAGCAGCTGAACTTTAACTTAAGAAGTAGACATTCAATGGGAAACTTAAGCAGGTATTAGGAGGGTACTTAAGGAGCAGTACACTGAAAGAAATTAAGCAGTGCTCAGTTGGTTAAAAAAGTTAAATTATAAATAAAGATCAGAGAAGGTAGAGCCTTAGTAAAATGGCTTGGTTGATAAGTCAGTTAAAGCTTAAAATATCTTACTTAAATTTAAATCAAACTAAAGTTAATTATTTTCTTAAAATATACACAGCGTAAGCTTTAAGTAACTGCCCATCAGTGTGTCATTTAGCAGAGCTTTATTAAGTACATTTTAATGCAGACTCTTACGCTCTTTTATGCATATTACTTGCGCGGCGTGTGCGTGTGTTTGTGTGTGCGTGTGCGTGTGCTGGTGTAATTAAATTGACATCAATTAAGCTTATGCATCCTGCAGCTTCTGCGGTCCCTGCTCAAGTGCTGCTCATTAAACAATTAAAGGATAATTATCAACGGCGTTGCCTTTTTGAAATTTTCATGCGCAAAGTGTTAAAATCACTTAATAGGCAGCATCAGAATGTGCCCAGGCCCTGCCCTGCCCAGTCCCTGTCTGTCCTTGCAGCTGTCTGTCTGTAGCCGTGTCCTTCAGTCCACCAGTTCAGCTGTCCCACTGTCCAGCTGTCCAGCTGTCCGTATGGCGACAGAGTTGCTGGCATCAGTTTCACCTGTGTGAGAGTTTATGATGACGCGGCTGTTTGTTTAATTGTAGCGTTAAACGGCACACACACACACGCACACACAGGAGTGTACATATATGATATGGCCATATGGCGTTGTCTGCAATATTGTGCCAACAACAACAGCTACGACAGCAGCAAGTTCAACAACAACAACAACAGCAGTCAACACTATTCTGGACTGAGGCAGAAGCGGCGAAGCATAAGCTCACATTAATGCAGTTACACACACACAAACACAAACATACACACACACACACACACTGCTGTACACACACTCGACACTTTGGTAGACACAAACCAAACATCAGCCAAGAGCAACAACAGCAACAACAACACGAGTCGAAACTGTCGATTCAGTCAGTAGTCACAGTCAGTCAGTCAGTTAGTAAAGCAATTTACAGACATGTGTAACACACACACACACACTACCACTACCACAAACACCTTCACGCCGCGCAATTGCAAATGTAGAGCAAAAATTCGCACGATGAAAAATGGCGCAAATGCATTTTAGGCCACCTTTCCGAGGGGCTAACTCACACGTAGACGCCCACAAAAAAACCAGCTAAAAACTATAACAAACAGCGGGAAAAAGTGTGAAACTGCAAAAAAAAAGAAGCTAAAACAGCGAATTGTACAATTAAACAGTAGCCAACTAACCAAAGCGTAAAGTGTGCTGAGAAATTGGCTTAAACTGTGCGAAGTTTTAACTGCTTCTGATTAACTCGATTGAAGACAATGGTGAAAGATAAGTGCAACAACAAGTTTTAGATCAATATGAGATAAGGCGGAAATGGAGAAAGCAGACATTGTGTAGCATGTTCAGATACAGGCTTAGATGTCCATAGGAGATCAAAGTTTTAATATGAAGGTTAACAAGTTATTAAGCTTTTAATAAAATATACTGCAATAAAAGCTTACCAAATTTTTTCCAAGCCATTTATATATATTTTTAGCTTCATATTGGTAATTTAAAATATATGTTCCTTTAAAAATTTTTTTAGAATTTTTAGAAAACAAACCTAGCTTTTCAAATACACAAAAAAATTTAACGAAAGCAGTCAAAAGGTATACAAAAATGCTCAACTACTGCCTTTTGATTTGGATTAGCTACATTGCAGTTACACATCAAACCTACGACACGAAATATGTATCCATACCCGAAACCGAGAACTGCATACTGAGCTGCAATGGCACCTTCGTTTGCATTAAACATAAACACTGCGAGCAACTGAATTATCATTATGATCTGCGTGATAATCAGCACAGTGCGATCAGTGAACTTTTAGTCTTTGGTCACAATGGATTACGCAATCGATTGGCATTAATTTTGGATGGGTGTGACATGCTGCGCGTTACCTGGGATGATGATCTAGCCGAGCTGTCCAATCGCCATCATAGAAACTGTGAACGGAATATAGTTTGTGACAGCAGATATAACAAATCGGGTGTAGAAAAGAATATGGAGCGTAAGCTGCATCAGAAAATCTTTATAGGTAACGCTAGTCACTTGGTGCAGAACAGTTATTTCCACAAAAATATTTATGCGACCAACTTTATTGAAACCGCCGTGGGAAATTGGTATATGGAGCATCAGATGATAGAGTTTCCCAAGGTCACGAAATACGCTGGGGCAACCTACTATAAACTGATTGGAGACAACAACTTTACGCACATTATCAATCCACAGACCCATCGCATTGGCTGCTCCTATGCCAGGTGGGAATGCCATTAACTGTTTAGTACTTCAAAACTTTAGCTTTATTTTCTTTAGATTTTATAATGGACTGAGCTTGATCTGCTATTACTTTCCCTACATACGCGATGGCACCGTGTTTCTGCGACTGAAGCCCAAGGAATATCAATGTCCCTATCATTTTCCAATACTGGATCCTGTGTTCAAAACCCTTTGCGGTTATGCAGTTTATTCCTAACACTTACTTGCCCAACTTAACCAATTAAATGATGAATTTGTTGTGTGTTTTAGGTGACACCAAATTTTAAGCTAAAGAGAGAACTTTTTGTGGATTAAATACTTTTGTATACTTTAGTTGAAGTGCCCAACCCCGGACTGGCCATAATCACATGACCCTTATCATGCTTGCCTACATAACCGCATCCCAAAGCGCACACTTTCGCCTCGAAGCAAATACTACGGGAGGTAGGTAAGCTTTCAGTGGGTTCGACTAGGAAATACCCTGGAAATAAAGTTCCTTATTATTTCTCATGCACAGAGCCAATGAAAGGGGTAAGTTATGAGCGAGAATTCATTAAATTGCTTAGGGTATAACAAACGCTACATACCCTGTTCATTGAATTCACTGCTGGGTATTTAAAAGGCCGCATAAATTCCTGTTTTCGGCTTTGTGGCCGCATTTTGAGGTTGCCTGCTACGTTGTGGTGCTGCTGCTGGGGCTGCTGGTGGTGTAGCATCCAGTACGACTTCGACTTGGACTCACACTCGGACTGTGGCTTGGCTTTGGCTCTGCCTCATAAACGGAGTGGCAGCGCCGCAGTTGCCCGGAAGGTGTAAAACTTGTTGGTGTATTGTTATGTTGCTGTTACCGTTGTTGTTGTTGTTGCACACTTTTCAAAACTGCCTGTCAATGCGTGACATTTCATATTTAAGTTATAATCTGCATGCATTACTTTTGGGATCGCCAGGCGTCCAACACACACACACATACCACCGAGAGAAAGAGACGGAGAGAGGGAGGGAACGAGGTGAAGACTCCAACATGTATAAATTTAATGGTATACAAAATTAACTGGAGGCTAATTTTCAATAAAACTGACAGCATTGTAAAATGAGGAAAGCGCACACTCACACACACACGAGTGTATTTGTTCTTTTGTGCCTGACGTGCAGCAAATTGAAATGGAAACGAGTGAAATACAAAAACAAATACATTAATTCACATACACAAACACACGCACGCACACACACACACACACATGTCCGTAGCGTACACAGATGTCCGCTTTATAAATTAAACAAAAACTTAATAAATAGCTAGAAGCAATTAAGTTGCAATTAATAACGACATTTGTCTTTGTGGCCAAAGAACCCACTCACAGAACCAGAAGTCCTTTACTCACTCACTCTCCCTCTAACACGCTGTCTTTCTACTTTTGCCATCTGTCTCGCTCTATCAAACGGTCAAACTGCAGCACAAGTCAGTCGCTGGCATCAAACATGCTGCTGCAAACATCAAACCTGTTTCAAGGCTTATCACTGCAGACGCATCTAAATTATTACGAATGCCGGCAGCTCAACACACGCACACACATACAGCGAACGCAGCGTAAACACAACGAAGTCGTCATCCTCACTCTCCGTCTCGCTCTTGTTCGCACAACGTTGTTGCGCACGAACATGTTGCGAGCGAACGAACGAGCCTCGGGCCATACAGCGAACTCGTGCTCTCAGCTTGGGTTGGGTTGGGTCTGATTTGTCTCTCCCGATGTTGTTGTTGCCTGCCTTGTCTTGCCTGCTGCCTGCTTGCCTGCCATTCTGCCTGCCTGCTTGTCTCTCCTGCTGCTGCTCCTGCTCCTCCTTGGCCTGCAGCTATTCGCTTGTAATTATAATATTTCATCCCAAAAGTAGCTGCAGGGCATCAGTCAGTTTCGTTTGCGGCTTGTTGCAGGGTGAAGCACAGGGGTGAGCAGAGCAACGCTGGAGGAGAGGGTAGAGGACGAAAGGCAGGGGAGGGAAAGGGAAACACGACAGCAAAGCAACAATGCAGCCAACGCCAACAATGATGAATTTTTGAACTTGCCGTGTGGGTTACAGTGATGTCTGCCACATAAACGCCAAGCACTGGGAGACAACAAAAACGCCTCAAATTTTGCTTGCCCCCACCTCACCCCATTCCACACGCTGCAGACTAGAGTCTAGCTGCGGTTCTGCGGTGCATATACCACCACTTATGACCCGAAGCGGCTGCAAGTACGAGTACTGATTGTATAGCTTGAAATTCTTGTTCTATTGCTTTATCAAAAAGGATTTCATTCCATGCCTGTTTACATAGAAATGTTGCTTACATTAAATATGGCTTAGAGTGAAACCGGCTTGTTGTTTATGGACAGTAAATTAGCCATCAAAATACAGCACAGCGAATACAGCTGGAAGGCGCCTAAAAACGTTGCTGACACATGAAATGCAATTCCAATGGCAACATAAAATGGTATTAAGTGCAATCGAAAACGCTTGACATGTGCAACCTGCAACATGCCACCTGAGCAACTCTCTGCCCAGCTGAATAAAGCGGGGGTCGAGGAGAGTGTCGAGTGGTCGGGGAGTGGAGACCTGGTTCATTTTGTGATAAATTGAGCTGCTTGCCGGCAGCCAAAATCATTTTCATATTGAATGCTAAAATAATGCTTACTGCTGACTCTGTACTCTGGCTCTGATGCTGCCAGTTATTATTGTGGCTGCTTTTGTTGTTATTGTTTCTGCTGCTGGTACTGCCACTACTGCCGCTGCTGGTGCTGCTACAACTACTTGAATGACTGTGTGTCTGTAGTTTTGAGTCTCAAATTACCGCATCGTTTGCGGCGACATTTAATTAAAATTTTCTTTCGGGCAAGTGCATAAAACGTATCTAGCTTTTGGTTTTGGCCAACTTTTTGGGCCTTGATCGCGTTTATCAGCTAGCAAATTTAGTGGCTTGAAGATAACTCGCATTGCACTTAATACCAACTCAGGGAAATGGCCATAAAATGACTCTTAATGACCAAACCGGCAATTGTTATACGTTTTTGTTATTTGTTTGCCACCGACAATTGTGCACTTAAAATGGCCAACATTTGTGGCACTTGCACAGCACAATGGTTGCCACAGCGACTGTCGACTGGTGGCTGGCGACTGGTGGCTGCTGTTATCAGTGCTGGCTGCTCATAATTACGATGTGGAATAAAAAGCAGACAGCCAACAACATGTCTCATTGTCGCATTGTTCATACGCTTTGTGCCAATAATATTACACATACGCCACAGTGGCAACTTCAGTTTGCCGCTTTCAGCTTCAATTTCTACTGGGACTCCAATGGCAACCACAACATTTAATTTCCCGTTGCTGCAGCTCAACGTAGCTTTTGTTCAACCGAACGTCGCATTGAGGCGGTTTTCCTGCCCCGCCCCTTCGCGTAGCCAAAGCAAACGGCATAACGACACAACGGATAACGGAAGCTATGCCGGCATTTCCGTGCACCATTCTTTGCCAAGATGCTGCGGCACAAGTTTGCTGCTTTACCAAGAACGATCGACGGCATAATACTCTATGAACAATAATTTAATATTGTGTAGTTGAAGGCTATACAAATTATAGACATAAATCATTTAAATAATTCTATTTGATTTTATCTAGAAAATTATCATATTTAAACTGACACTAAATGGAAAATCTTGTTTGCGATCAGCATTGAGTTTAAATATAACAGCCCCTAAAATTGTTTGTCTATTTGATAACAGGCGAAAATAAACGCATAATCAATTATTTTGAAGCATTTTATTTTCTATGCAATTATGCGCTTCATTGAGCAATCGCAGAGAAAACGCAAATGTCAGGTATCAGTTCAGACGCAATTTAATTAACAGGCACACAAACAGACACACACACACACACACACACACACACACACACACTCATCTGTATAGATAACAACAAACGAATTTTGTGTGTGCACTGGATTCGAAAGTGGCATTCATGCAGAAATTATGCAACTGTCAGTTGCACAACAAAATCAAAAATGTTTGTGCCCCCCATGTGAACGAAACAAGCTAAAAGCTAACAGCTATAAGCCATAAACTATAACCAAAATAATTGCAACACTTTGATTGAGCGCAGAAAAGCAACTTTTAATACACTTAGTTACATATCAAATATAATTAAATGTTTATTTTCTTTTAGTGTGTGTGTCGGAATAACTTTAAAGTCAATTTAAGTTGACGTAAAGAAGACAACGACTCAAAGTCAGTTGACTTGACTAGAAGTCAGTCAGTTGCAGCCGCTTCTACTGCTGCTGATGCGACTGATGTTGCCGTTGGCTAGCACATTTCAGCCTCAAATAGCCGCTGGCATTGGCAAAGCAATGGCTAAGCACTAGAAGCAGCAAAAAAGGAAACAACAACAGCAGCAGCAACAACAACAGCAACAACAACAACAGCAGCAAGTGCATTTAGTTGCGCCGCACGAAATGTCCGCTGGCTATGTACTCACACACACACATACACACAGACATACCGACACATAAATATATATACATAGACAGTGGACCTATATACAAAGCCCTATGTACTGTTGCTTGCCAAAAGCCATGCCTCCCTTTTGGCCTGCCGCGCGTCCCTTTTTTGAAAAGGCTTGAAGGAGCTGCGGATGCTGGCAACGGGCGTTGACTGTACTGTAGCATGGCTGCAGCGAAAAAGCGTTGCTGCGTGAAAAACTCAACAGCCCGCGGCAGCAACGCGGCTGCGATGCCGAACGCCGAACGCCGTACGCTGTATGCCGTACGCTTCGGTTTGCTAATGTTGCCGCAGGACTTTACCGCTTTGATGAGCGAGACAGAGGATTCAGGCAGACGGCAAGGACAATGTGGCAGGAGGTTTGATCGTAAAAGGTACAGGCCACTGAAGGGAATACCCCTCTCTCTCTCTCTCCCACTCACACCCGCTTCCCTCTCACTCTCTTTCTTATGGCTGTGTGTGTGTGTCGGACTTGTTTAAGGGTATTGCAAATGGCCTGCGGTTTTGCGCCTGCGCACCCCAAAGGTAGCCCACAACAACAGCAGGGCACATGGCATCATTTCAATCTCCGCTGTGTTATTTTGCAACTGTGCCCCAACGGACGACAGTGTATGCTTAGTATGCTGAACAAACAGAATGATTAAGAAAACTAAGTACAATAAATTTTAGCTACTTCGTAGAATAAAATATTGCTTAAAACTACTAAGAGTAATTTAAGAGCTTGCATATAGCAGGCTGCGCAGTATCAAAATACTTATATTCTTAAATTTTCTACTGAGTTCCCACTTCTTATATATTTTTCTATATATTTTACTATCTTTATATCTAATAGAAATTGCCAAAATGGAAAATAAATCAGTGTAAGTATTAGTAAAATAAGTTTAACTACAAGTAAAGATTAAGTTTGGTTTTATCAGCAAAAAATTAACATCACTTGACTTATATAGAAACAATAAATTCGTCTCCCATTCGTAAGTTTATCAACCCTTTTCTATAATACTTAAGGTCCTTTATAAACTCTATTACACAGCATGTCCGATTCATGTGTCAGCGCTGTCAAGTTTACTGCCGATGGACAAATGAGCACTAAAACTATGTGCTTGGTAGCTGATCGTCATTTAAACGCAGATCTGGAATTGCCCAATCTTGAGGAGCGTTGTGGCATTCCATCAGATAAAAATCTCTACAAGTTATCACAATTGTTGGCCAGTAGCGAAGCGGAGACTAACTCCGATGAAAATGAACTAGACTTGCCAAAAACAAAGATACAAAACTATAAAAATTATTTGCAGAAATATGAAAACTTGGGAGCAACAAAATCGGCCCGTGCTCAAAATTACAATACAGGGTATAAAATGCCTAAAGATATTCCCGTTCAAAGTGCTAAGCGAAAGCGAAAGAAGTATCTACGAGTTAGATACGAGAACAAGAAGTTTTTAAATTATTCGAGTGATGAAAGTTACGATAACGCTCCTCGGTCCACAACTTCTGGAAATGAGACGCAGACACTGCAATTATTGGATGGCTCGGATCAGCTACAGCCCACTGACGAATCTCAAGAAATAACTACTAATTCATCAAGTGAAACGTCTGTGACTGGGAACAGTCTTTCCAACAAACTTATTAGAGGGATAAAAGTTGTCTCAAAAGTGCTTGGTGAGCTTGACCTTGCGTATACTTAATAATTTAAGCCAACCTCGAACTTCTAGATGTTTGGTATTTTCTAACACCTTTGCTGCTGCTGAGTGTTGTTTTCTATCTGATCTATATACTGTTCTTCGATATCAACATACACGTGAATGAGGAGCTTCGTTACTATCGCAAAATACGTTCAGCTCCATTGGTTCTCAAGTGGTTTTACTATGTAATGCGGCTGCTAAATGTCCCAATGTTTTAAAATTCATTAGCCTCCAGTTTAGTTTTTGACTGTTTATTTTTTTTTTTTAGTAATCTAAAATTTGAAATTTGATTTTAATCTATTCATAACGATTTGCTGCACATTTTATGCAATATTTGTTGTAAAATATTTATAAATTTATACATTTGTGGCGTAAGTGTTGAAATCTACACGCACTCGAACGCCTCTGTTGCACCCTCATCCCCCACAAAACACTCCCAAATGCCAAACCCCCAAATTTTGGACCATTGTCCAAATGTTCGCCGTTTGACCAAATGAAAAACAAACAATTCGCTTTTGTTGTTATCACAAATAACACTAAAACCTACAGCAAGAATAACAGCAGCCACAGCAAACAGGAAAACAACAGCAACAACAACAACAACAACAATTATAAAAACGACACCGAAAATAAACTGAAATTGTAAAGTGTTAAAAATAATAAATTATTTCTGTTATTCTAAATGGTATTAGAGAGCGTTCATGCATAAATTTAAACTCGCGAGTGTTAGAAAAATATATAAACTGCCAAATTTACTATTCCAAATTTAAATAACAAAACAATAACTAAGAAACTAGCGTTGCCAGAGTGTGTTTAGATCTATTGAAATATTTATAGTTAGTTGGTTAGTTAATAAACTATTTCTATATCGCTTGTTTTCATTGTCATAAGTTCTCCAACTTAGTTAATTGAAGTGCTGCTTTGTTGTGCACAACTGATTTACATATTATGCGTTGCTTTCAAAACTTTTCCCCTTCAACCCTATGCCTGTTCTGTGCTAAAAAGTCCCTCGTAGCCCATAGCAAAGTAATCCTTTGGCTTCGGGGAATTTTGCTGTTTATATATGGACAATTTATATAATTTGAACCTATTTGGGGTGATTGTTTGCGGGGCCATAAATCAAGTCTACTTTCACATTGAATAATACACATTAATACACAAGACAAACATAGCAAAAGAGAGCAAAAGAGACGGAAGGAAAGAGAGAAGCACTGAACGCAAACCTGGCCAAGACTGACTCCCACAAATGTGGCCAACATCGAACTTGTTCGTGCACATTTTTTTGGTATCTGACTAGGGCTCTTGTGTGTGTGTGTATGTGTGTGCGAGTATTGTTATCACAACAACAGCATCTAAATTATCATGACCGAAAGCTAAACGCAACAACGGCAACAACTCATGGCAACAGCTTACAACGTAAACACAACAAAACGAACAGACCGACGCCAAACACGAAACATTTTTTACTAATAAATCGCCTCTAGGGATTTTCCCATTGCTCTGTTCCTCTTTATAATTTATATTTCACATGATTTGAAGCCGCAGGCCAAAGAAAAACCGAAGGAAACAGAACAAAAACTGTTTGGAATTGGCAACCTCTTGATTTTAACATAATCAATCCAAGACAAATACTTTAACTCGAGTTTAATTGCCTACAAATATCTTAAGAATAAAACTCGACAAAGTCATTCACTTTTACACTAAACTGGCAGCTGCTTTCACATCAAGTTTTTTACAGGGACGATTTTGGCATTCTCATGTCTTGAAACATTTTCCTAGCCACATGTCTCTTCAGTTTTCCATTGTGATTGTAGGGCAAACTGTCTACAAATCTCACACCTGCGTGTAACTGTAAGTGCTCCAAGTCAGTGCGTTTTTCCACATGACGAATCACCTGTTGATCACTCAAAGAACTGTTTGGTTGTCTGATGATCAAAGCACCAGCTAAATCGTTAGAGAATTTGTCCGGAATTCCAACCACACACACTGAATACACTTCTGGCAACTCCATGATTATCCTTTCGATCTCATTGGGTGTATAATGAATCGATTTGTACTTCAGTAAGTCCTTCTTACGATCCACAACGTACAGTTTATTGTCACTATCGAAGTACCCAAGATCTCCCATGTGGAACCAACCCTCTGAGTCCAGAGTTTTCTTGGTTTGCTCTGCATCTCCATAGTAGCCATTCCATTTCTGATTTGTCTTTATACAAATCTCACCGATTTCGTTTTGGCCAAGGTAATCACCCTGATCGTTTAAGATCCTTACGCTTTTAAGAGGTAGTAGGTAACCCACGTAGTTATCTTCTGTTGGATTTATGGCAGCCGATAAGACGTCAGTTTCGGTTGTTCCATAAACATATAAGAATATAGTGTTTTCTAGTATCCTTTGGGCTGTCCTCACTAGTCTAGCTGATACCCAACCACCGCCATAGGTAACAAACTGAAGACTCGAAAGGTTTTCCGCAGTTGCTAAGGGACTGGAAAAGACTTCTAGGAATTGCCCTTGACTGAGATGACTTCCAGTAACCTTGTGTTTCTTAATAATTTCCACATAGTTTTGTGCACTAAATTCCCGATTTGAAACGACTCGAGGTACTCCACTGACCACAGCAATAAGCACTGCTTTAATAGCACTTATCCAGTCAACAGACGAAGCGGTATAAATAACATCGTTGGTTCCTCCGGAGCTTTAGGAATAAATTAAGTCTGTGTATCATTAAACTTCTAGACAAGTTGAAACGTCGAACTTACAATGCTAACTGCACCAATTGAGCATTAGTCAAGGTCACGGCCTTGGGTATTCCAGTTGTTCCCGAGGTGCAGATAATGCCCATTGTCTGGTCTCCTCCGAGCACTAGTTTCGTGGGTCTGTAAGTTATAGGATTCCATTAAATAGGCTAAGGATTAGGCTAAGTTACTTCTCTTCACTAACGTAAAGCTATTTTCATTCTTAATTGATGCGAAAACATGCTCAACACTCTGTCCGTGGGGTATGTGATTATTCAGCGTGAAGATTTTTGGATTCCATTTCCCAGTTAAGTTCTTGATAAGCTCATAATCCATTCCATCGCAAAATATCAGTTTCGGTTTTGTTATCGCATACAGGGCAGCAATGGCATCCGGTCCCAGTCTTGAATTCACAGCATGGAAGGGAGTTGCATTAAAGAAACAGGCAAACATCACATGAGCCTCATCCAGATTATTTCTGGTTAAAATGCCCACAACGTCCTCATGGGTGAGTCCCTCATTCCTGTAGAACTGTGCCAAACATGTCGACAATTTCAAAGCCTCCTCATTAGTCACAACTTGATCTTTCTCGTGCCATATCTAAAATGGGTATTTTTTTGTAAGTACTCTAATTGATTTTAATTATATCCCTTATTTACTTGGCATTTATTGGTTGGATTGTCCTTAAAGGCTTTGAACACAATGTCCCCTATAGTAGTAAGTGGATCAAACAAGTTCTCCACATCAGCTCCATGCCAAAGTTTCTCTTGCTCATTGTAGGTCGTTTGAAATAACATTTTTCGTTGTTATAAACTGCTAACTTATCACTTGAACAGCTAAAATTGCACTGAGCACGATTAGCTCGTAGTATCAACATATATTCGCACATTGAGTTATACCCCTTGTTTTTAATGTAATGGGGTGTATATGTTCTAATATTTATCACCATTTAGAACATTTTAATTTATTTAACGTTGGAAAAGCTGCCTCAATAAGTTTTGTTACGTTCATAAACTCGTTTATTTATAAATGCAATGTCAACTTTTTTCAGTAGGTTGAATGATGACGTGCTAGTTTAGCAGTGAACATGTACAGCAAGGTTTGTTATGTTAATAACATTTAGCTTTTGCTCTAATCAGCTCAGATTAGCAGCTTTAATCGATAGTTGCTATAATGTTATCACTCTAATAATTGGGTATTATTTAAAGCGATTTCAGAAAGGCATTCAACTGTTATCAGTTTACAGTCATAAATCTAATTTCGGCAGCTCTTTATTACAAGCGTATTTTTAGTTATTAGTGAAGAACTTAACTTAATTTTTAGGTGATTTGTCTTAGGCGATTTTTTATTAATAAAAATATATTTTATTGCCCAAAAAAGTATATATGTACATAACTCCCAACAAGTGTTTAATAAAATAAAATATTTTATAACGAAGCTTTTGGCATTCTCAAGTCTTCAAACGTCTTCTTAGCCACATGTCTCATCAGTTTTCCATTGTGATTGTAGGGCAAACTGTCTACAAATCTCACACCTGCATGTAACTGTTTGTGCTCCACGGGAATACGCTTCTCCACATAACGAATCACCTGTTGATCACTCAAGGAACTGTTTGGTTGTCTGATGATCAAAGCACCAGCTAAATCGTTAGAGAATTTGTCCCGAATTCCAACCACACACACTGAATACACTTCTGGCAACTCCATGATAATCCTTTCTATCTCTTTGGGTGTATAGTGAATTGATTTATATTTCAGTAAGTCCTTTTTACGGTCCACAACATGCAGTATGTTCTCACTATCGAAGTAGCCAAGATCTCCCATGTGAAACCAACCCTCCGAGTCCAGAGTTTTCTTGGTTTGCTCTACATCTCCATAGTATCCATTCCACTTTTGGATTTTCTTAATAACAATTTCACCGATCTCATTAGGGCCAAGATATTCGCCCTGATCATTCAATATTCTTACACTTCTTGTAGGCATTAACCATCCTACGTTGTTGTTGTCTGCTGAGTTGATGGCAGCTGATACCATATCCGTTTCGGTGGTTCCATATAGGTAAATGAATGCGGTGTTTTCCAGAATCCTCTGAGCCGTCTGCACAATACTGGCTGATACCCAGCCGCCGCCATAGGCAATTATTTGAAGACTTGACAGGTTATCCAGAGTTGCCAGGGGACTAGAAAAGACCTCGTGGAACTGCCAATGCGAGAGATGACAGGTTGTCACCTTATGTTTCCTCACAATATCCACAAAGCACTTGACCGAAAAAGGCTTATTGGAAACTACTCGCGGTGCTCCGCTTACAATGCCAATTAACGTGGTCTTGATGGCGCTTATCCAGTCTAAGGAGGTCCCTGTATATATTACATCATTGGTTCCTCCAGAGCTTGAAGTATTAAATTGGAAAATTCAAATAGTCTTCAACTTTTTATATAATAAATATATTTACAGTGCTAACAGCACCAACTGAGCGTTAGTCAAGGTCACGGCCTTGGGAACTCCACCTGTTCCAGATGTGCAGATAATACCCATTGTCTGGTCTTCTCCCAGCACTAATTTTGTGGGTCTGTAAGTTATAGGGTTCCTTTAAATCGGAGATAGGTTCAAATACATCCTGTATTTCACTTACGTGAAGGTTCTTTCATTAACCGTTGTTGATCCAAAGATTTCATCAATACTTGGCTCATTTGGAATATGATTTATGAGCGTGTATACTTTTGGTTGCCATTCCCCAGTTATGTCTTTAATAAGCTTGTAATCTACTCCATCACAAAATATCACTTTCGGTTTTGTTATCGCATACAGGGCAGCAATGGCATCCGGTTCGAGATTTGGATTCACAGCATGAAAGGGAGTTGCATTGAAAAAACAGGCAAACATCACATGAGCCTCATGAAGATTATTCCTGGACAAAATGCCCACAACATCCTCATGATTCAGTCCTTCATTCTTGAAGTATTGAGCCAAACGAGTGGACAATTTCAGAGCCTCCTCATTGGTCACAGCTTGATTATTCTCGTGCCACACCTGAGTATTAAATGTTATCAAGCAAATCCACTTGATTTGAAGAAATTCTTTTATTTACTTGGCAAATGTTTGTTGGGTTGTCCTTGAGCGCATTGTAAACTGTGTTCCCTATGTGAACGAGTGGATCAAACAAGAGTTCTTGATCCAATCCATGCCAGAGTTTTTGTTCCTCGTTGTAGGTTGTTTCAAGTAACATTTTTCTGTGCTTTTAATTCTTTACTAAACCACCGAATAGCTCTTAATGCACTAAATATGATTAGACGATAACACATTCATTTATAATACTCTTTTGCTAGTTTCACCTGTTAATCTGGTAGCCATGGGGTATATCAGTTTTAGTAGCCAAGCGCTTTATGAAAACTTTGTTGAGAATAAAGTGCCACGTCCTATTTTAATATATTTTTAATTTAATATACACTACAATTAAATCAAAAATAAAATGCAAATTCTATTCAAGTGGCGCAAAAATTCTATTGAATTGCGAATGCTAACACAAAGTGTAAACAACTTTATAACGGCTCTATTCCAAAGCTTGCAATATAACAGAAATAGCGAAGAATGATGGCAAAAAGATAATATGGAAAAAGTACCGTTAATTTACCAATGCGTTTTTGTGTTGTAAGTACTACATAAGAGCGCATACAGGGTGTCCTATTCAAGCGCCAAGCAGTGTATAATAAGAACAAACTATTATACACTTTAAATTCCTTTGTTAGTATGCTATTAAAATGCATACCGTTTTTTATAGTGGCATTTAAAGCATGTTTGATCAAAATAACTTCTTGATAACACTATATATAGTACAAAATAACTTCTTGATAAGACTATATATAGTACAAATACATGCTATTTTTGATAATTAAATTGTTTTGGACATTTTTAACCTTTGAATTAGTGGATTTATCAGCAATTTGATTAGATTATCTTTTAATTTCCTTTTCGATGTGAGCAGTATTGGCATAGGTTAGTGACTTTAACTATTTAATCCAAAACATCTACTATTTGTACACAATATATGTCAGTTAAGTATAGATATTTAAGTTACTAACTTAATAATATATTTTAAGACATAAATTAAGTTTTATTTCCAAGTTTTTGAGGATGTCGAGTATTAAAACATCGAAAGCATCGACTGTACAAAGATTTCGTTTTAATGCGCATGCGCAGAGAGTTTCCAAATGCTCGAAGGGCTCAATTGAACTTCAGGGCATTCCCATAGACACACACACACACACAGTCTCGCACACCCACATGCAACCAGCACACACACTTGTACACATACAGATATGAAATGTGGGAACTTTTTGGGCTCTTAATCAGTTTGCCTTGAAGACGTTACCACATCGCACACAGCAAACATACACACACTTGCACACACGCACACTCACACACACACACACACACTGATAAATTGAAACCTATCTTTGGTATTTTGTTTTTCTTTGAAGCAACAATGCGCCAACAATGAGCCCGAGGCAATCCTTAGTACGACTACGACGCTCATTTATTTCACAGTCGTGGACAAGATAATCGCCAATGTCCGCTTAGAGGTAGACGACGACGACGGCGACGACGACCAAGACGGACTACGAAAATGCTCAGTTCCAATAGCAAATGGCATGGCTATATGAGAATACAAGATGTACTCGTAAGTTGTATGGCATAAGTATATAAATACATATACATATATTAGTATATTTGTATATGTATATGGAGACCGGGTAAAGTCGTTATTCGGCCCATTTTGTTTGGCTTTAGGAAATGTATTTCAATAATTTTCACACGAAAATCAGTTGAATGAAGTTGTGTTGTTGCCCTGTATTTTGTTTCCCTCTCCTTTCGTTTGGTTTCTTTTTATTGCTGCTCATTTTCATTTTATTTTTCTTTGATTTGTTTCTTCTTGGTTGTAAAGTCATTTGTATGTCTCTTAAGTCTTAATTTGTGGCAGGCACTAGAAAACCACACGCCAGTTACAGCCTCTCACGCTATCGCCCTCTCTCTCTCTCTCTCTCTCTCTCTGTCTGTCTCTGTCTCGGTACTTTGCCCCTAAGCGGCAGCTGGCCAAGTAACCGAGCCATGTTTGCATGGCCATCAGTCAGAGCTCAACTAGCTACAGCAAAAGCAACAGCTCCATTTGCGGCACTAGCTGCTTTGGCTTTAGCTCCAGTTTCAACGCAGTAGCAGCTGGCAGACAAGCGTACATGCAACTGGCTTACACACGCACACCCCACAGACACACACAGTCAGTCAGCTAGTTGACAGATGGTGAGGAGTATGAGCCAGGAAAATGGTAGAGTAGAAAAACGGAACTGTCACAACGTCGTCAGTCGTTGCTGCTGCCACCTATGGGGACTCGTACAGCTACTGCTTCTTCCCTTCCCTTCTCGCACCTCACCTACAGCTCACTCTTTCTCAGCCCCTTCTGCTCCTGCTCCTTCACTTACTCCTGCTTCATTTGGGTATCACAGTCGCTGGCGTCGCTGTTGTCATGGGCAACGAACGTCGCCGCTGCTCTGGCACTGGCTCCGGCTGTGGCTCTGGCACCTCTGGGGCCTGTTTCGCTTGTAATTATAATATTCCAGCCAACCCAAAATGTTGCCATGGGCCATGCAGCGGCAGCAGCCACAGCGGACAAGGCAGGAAGATGAAGCAGCGTCGTCATTCGGTGCCACAGCGACACGGAACTTTTGTTGCCTTTGCTTTCGCTGTTGTTGTTGCTGCTGCTGCTGCTGCTACAGAACGTTGCTGTGCCGCATGCAACACGATGTCGCCCGAAGACATTGCGGATGACCTCGAGCGCCACAAATGCTGATTACGTAGCTGCTCCCTTCTCCATTTCCTCAAAAAAATGGAAGGAAAAAACAAAAATTGCAAACGGAATTAAGACGAAATTTGTATGCTCTGTCAACTATATATAAATCGGTCTCAGTTTGATCATTACTGTCGCTATCTATATAGCTTAATGGTTCATTTCAAGTACTTCATATTTAAAACAATATAGGCTTCAGTTGGAGTTACTTATCTAGGTTTGACTTTGTTATAAGCATTTATTTTATTGATTTTATATACTTAAAATTTTTAAAAGAATTTATTGTAATTTTTATGAATTTTTATAACAATTTTTAGCCGCTCCACTGAGATTTAAAGTCGTTGATACTAACTTCAGAGCTGATACTAATAAGAGTCCAATGATGTAGACCCTATGTATACCTATGGGCCTAAAATGTAGGACTTGGCAAAGGAGATGAGCAACCTTTTAGTTGTTGTTCTTGTTGTTGTAACGCCCGCTAGCTCAACTCGTTGTTGTTGTTGTTGGAGCTTTTGCCGTTGTCTCGTGCATATTTGCTCGGGCCAACTACACATACACACACATATATATAGGTACATATATATAGAATATATGTGGGTGCCCCTGTGTGTGTGTGTGGGGTCAGCGTGTGCATGTGTGTGTGGCTGGGTTGCCCATTTACATAGCTTGAGGTATTTCAATTTATTTCATTGTGCTTTTCATATTATTGTATTTGCAATTTTGATTGCAGTTGCCTTTTGACCACTGGCAACATAGACGAGCGAATCCGATTCCATTTTCAGCCATATGCAAAAATATCGATAGCACACTCTTGCCACCAACCCCCCCTTTTCCCATTTTCCACCCCTTCCCCCGTTGACCCTTTGCTGACTGACAGAGCCCGTTGAACGCAATCAGCGTAACGTTGGATTATTGAGTTTTAATTGCAATTTATGTTTCCTGCACGGACTTTTTGGCTGACTACGTCTAAAGCTAAACAAAGCTTAATAAAACTAATATTTTGCCAACATTTTTTGGATATTATAAAACTTTGGCATTAAGTAAATAAACATAAATATATGTGTATATAAACACAAACAGCACGTAAAATAAATGTCAAATATTCAATGTTTGCTCGCGGCTAAATGTGATTTTTACACTCAAATTGCAGTTATCTGACAAACAATGAACAGGGTGAGACAACAAATCAAAATTGAGTCTAAATTGTTGATATTTTTGACTGCTAACGGAAGGCATTTTGTACTAATTACATTTGTTCAGACTGTACCAAAGAAATGCATCAGTTAACAATCATTCCAAGCACTGAAAATCTAAAATCTGAAAGGCTGCCAACATTTGCAATTAAAAGGAATTTTTGACAATGACAGCAACTACTACAGTGCCAAGATTTGCTCAATTCCCAAATGTATAGCCAAAAAACAGAAGCAAACAAAAGGAAATATGAAGCTCTTCATTAGCAAAAGTCTGATCAATGTAAATGTCATGTTCAATTAGCAAAAACATTATTCAAAATGCAATGGCCATTTGTGCAGACATTTAAAGTAGCCAAACTTTCGGTAGTTAAAGTAAACTATAGCTATATTAAGTACAAATATTTAACCCAAAAACTAAAGCAACTAATACTCGTATTTGTCTGTATTAAAAACCAACTAACTTGTTTTTCCACAGTACAAAATTAAAACAAAACATGGCCAACAAAGAGAACGAAATTTGAATTTAGTTGGAGGAAAATTCCAAAGGTTTTTAAATGTTTCTATAAAAATACACACACACATAAGGAGGAGAGTATTGTGCTCATTTTGATATGGCAACACCCACACACGAACACACACACACACACTTATACACACACAAATGCGATACGATAAATCAGTTACTCAGACTTGACCAAATACACGACAGCAACAGCAACAGCAACAACAACGACCATGAACAAATACGAATACGAATATTCAAGCATAAATTGCAAACAATAAATAACCGAAAAATTGTAAATAAAGTTGCTTGCAAATATTTCATAAAGTAACAATCAGCTTAGGGCCAAGGAGCAGATGCCAAAAAGCAGCAGCAGCAGCAACAACAACTGAAAGGCTTGAAGCAACGGTAAGGCACCGACACCAAGCGAGGCCAAAAGTATTTGCGACCAACTTAACACACACACACACTCGTACACACACTGAATGCAGCACACCCGCTGCTGCTGTTGCTCCTCTTTCTCCCTCCTGCCCCACCCACTGCCTGCCCCACTCCTTACCTTATCCAGGCGGCTCTCGTATCGAAAAACCAAAAGTAAAAAGGCCCCCAGCAAATGTTGCAAGCAGCGCAGATAAGCGGCCGAGCCAGCGACTGAGGTTCAAACTGTGGCTGTAGCTCTGCCTCAGTCTCTGCCTCTGCCTCCGTCTCTGCCTCCGACTGTGGCAACGTCTGCTGGCATCGACGCTGGCAGCGTGGCAACTTAACATTTTTGGTATGCAAACAAATTTAATACTTGGCCAATGTTTAAACTCTTCAATTGGCTAAAAGCGTTTTAGCCCCTACTCCTGCTCCACCTCCTCCTCCTCCTCCTCCTCCTTCGCTGTTTTAGCGCTTTTACTGCATGCGCTATCTAAATGTGGCACGATTATTGTTATTATTGTTGCAAGCTGCATTATTTGCATATGAAAAGCGGACGCGCATACAACTACAGGAGAAATATACAAGTCTTTTTTAATATTTTCTAATTTTTCTTATTTTATTCTCATTTTTTCCCATTTTTGTTAAACAGCAGCCACTGCCGCTGGCATTCAAGTTGCAACGCGTAGAACTCATATACCTTTCTGGCCGTTTGTTAGGCTTATAAATAGCAGCCAAGTCTTTTTGTCAACGCATCACTGCGATGTGCAGAACACAAAGTAACAAGCTGGAATTTGAGTAGGTGGCCAACAGGCAGATACCCTGTAGTTGGGAAGGACTGGAGAGGCGTTTGAAAAAGAGCTAAAAATTATTTACAATTGAATTGAATGAAACAAAATGTGAGTACACTGAAAGAAGTCAAGGGAAGGAAAATTAATCAAGTTATAAATAATAAAAACAACATTTAAATGAGGCAATAGGGCTAAAATCAAGTTCATGTGGACGGACAGACAGACAGATGGACGGACAGACGGACAGACAGGCAGACAAACAGACAGATAGACGGATAGACGGATATCGCTATATCGACTCGTTTGTTATGGAGTCGGTCTCGCCTCCTTCTGACAAACTTAATAGACCCCTCTACTCTTTTTTGAGAGTACGTGGTCTTAAAACCATTTAAGATGTGGCTTCCTTATTTGCCCCGTTTAAAGTACCCTTTTATAACAAACTTCTAAGCTACAGGGTATTACAAGCAGCGGCTACAATAACTTGACGGCGGTCATATAAGAACACCCAAGAACTGGCCCACCTACACTCCACTCCCCCACTTCCCCGGGCCGTAGCCGTCCCTGTCCCCGTACCGCCGCCCAACCACTCCCCACGAACTAACAGACAAAAGCAAAAGCAACTACCGCTGGCTAAAAGGGAATAAGACGAGACCGCCAACAACAACAACAACAACAAATTGGAATATATAGCTGCTGGCCATAACGGTGTTCACAATAATGACGACGTGGTTCCTCACTGAAAAGAAGCATAACGATGGGGCATGAACCAAGGACATAGCCGCAACATAATGAAAACGAAGGGAATTTTCAGTTGCTGAGCTGCGATGCGATGTGACGCACGAGACCGCAAAATGGCCGACGGCCATTGCAAGTTCTCAAGTGCTTCCGGCTGAGAGGTTGCCTACCAAGAGACGACAGAGACGGCAATAGCAAATGGAGAGAGGCAGAGCGACAGAGAACTTAGACTCAGACTCAATTCCACGAACAGTTTTGGCCGTCAAGCAACCAATATTGTCATGTGGTTTTCTTTGCTGACGTTGCTGCCACTAACCATTGAGGAGGCTTCCACGTTGTTGTCGTTGTCGTTGCCGTCTAAGGGGCAAGGAGGCGCGCGAGGCATGTGGCATGCGGCATCGTCATGGGACGGAAATGAGTCAAGCGTGACATTTGCTCGACGCTGGCGGTTGTCACGCTACGCTGCGCCGGCTCCTTGCCCTTTATATGTGTGTATCCTTTTGCCACACACATACACAACACGAGTGTGTGTGTGTGCCGGAGGCTACTCAAAAGGAAACTCCTCGTATAACGCAAATTAAAAAATCCAACAGCCAGTGCCGAGTGCGAGCCAAAGAAAATGTCAAGTAATGGGAAACTAACGGGTAAATATGTATGTGAACACATAAATACCACCGCCAGTGACTCTATGTAGGTACGCGTATGTGGGTGTGTGTGTGATTGTGTGCAGCTAAAAGTATGCTACGCTTTTTGTTATTGTTGTACAACAAGCAAAGTCAATTTTAATTAGCCATGCCAACAGCACATATTTTATCTTTAATTTCTAAACAGAACTCTTTAAGTTATTGCAAAAAGGATAGCAAACTCCAGCTGAACTAAGAGATACCCTGGTAGAAAGTAGAAATAAAATTTGTGAATATTTGTATACATTTAATGCATTGTTTTAACTAAAAGGTTTTGAGTTCTAAGCAATAGGAGCTAGTCAACACTTAGAGCTAATCATTACTTTAGCCCAATTCGTGGTCATGTTCAAACATCTCAGGAATTCCAGCAACAGGGTATTATAATAGGAGTCCCCCCAACACTGCGAGCAATTCGTTGGCGCTTCGTGAGGGTACAAAATGGTCGCCAGGGGGCAACATTTCAACATCAAAACAAATGCATAACAAAAGGTGTAGCACATATCATGCATATTTTGTGGGCAAAATTGCCGCCAACGCTGCCCAGACCCAGACCCAGGCAATTGGTATGAAATAACCACCCGCTGTCAGCCCGCCTCAACGCCCCTGCTCCTGCCCATCCTCTGCTCAGCTGCTCTCAACGCCCACTGCCAGCAAACCGCAATCAACCTTTGGCAGCGGCTCGCGTTTTTGCTATGCTTGAGGCCAAATATCGATGTAAAGAATTAAAAACATAGGTACACGCATAGCAGAAGGCAGAGCAAGCGACGGGGGGAGTGTGGCTGAGTGCTCCTAAACTGCGAGCAGATACAATAAAACATGCAAATATGCGCCCAAGGACATTGCAACAGTAACAACAACAACAACAGCAACAGACACCGTGAAAACACAACGCACCGAAGAACGCAGGCCGAACATCAAACACACACACGCCCACTCACACATACACGTTGTCCTCTGGTGGCGGCATGACCGCAGGTGTATGTGTGTGCGAGAGAAAGCGGAAGAGCGAGCGGGAGAGAGAGAGTGAAAGATACCAAAGGGTACAAAGTTTATTTAGCTTTAGTTGAAATTAAAGGCCTTTGTATATTAAGTAACCACGCGGCGTCCCCCTCCCTCTGCCTAGCCCCAACACACACACAGACACACCACACATACATAAATGCAGTGCGATAACAACACACACGCACACGCACAGAGCGAAAGAGAGAGAGAGACGCGCACACATATGCATACTTACAGTGTTGAAGTTGTACATATAATTTGCCGTTGGGCACTCGGGAAAACCTCTAAACATACCAAAAATGAAATTTATACAACAAAAAAATAAAAATTGTTGTATTTCAATGGTGGAAACGGCAAAAAGGAGCCGCAGGACACATGCTGCGTACCTCAAAAACGAGCTGTAAAGTTTTTGGGCGTAGCTCACATGTGAGTGTGTGCTAGCGTGTGTGTCTGCCTGGGTGTGCTTGTGTGTCTGGTTGTGAAAATACTTCGGCCGTATTTTGATTTCATCAAAGCTTTTATACATGCACATATGTATGTTTATGCGCTTCGTATTACTGGACCGGACACATTTGTGCGACAATAAAATATTACATGAAAATGGAAGGCATTAAAAATTGTGGCTAGGAAACGGAAAGACATAAATGGTCGACTAAGCTCGTAAACTGCACAAATTGTCATTTGAAATAAAAAATATATCATTAATTTGTATGTTAAGCGAGTTTTAAAGCTACGAAAATAACGTACTTAAAAGCGACACTGTTTGCACTGCTTGCAAGCAGTGCATTTAAGTGCTAGGCTTTGTGGGCATTTCATTTCAATTCCAATTGAAACGCAATTTTCATTAAACTTATGAACTGTACAATTTTTAAAAAGTGCCAATTTTAAAACTCTTTTCGGCATATCAAATATTTGCCCGTTTTTTTACATGTCCTGACTTTAAACTCCTGCCCCCGCTCACAAAAAAAAAGGAGTTGGAACTGCATACAACTGTTATTAACTGCACGTGGACTCATAAATTTCATACACACATATATGTATATAAATATGCATGCATATAAATTTTGCAATTCAGCAATATCCATGCAGATTGGAAAGCAATGTTCAGTTCATGTGACTGTAAAATGTCACTGCAGGAGCATAAAAACTGATGACTTGCTCCGATGTCTGATCCGTTTCGCTGCGCCTTGTCCCAATGGTGACATTTTTATTTTTTAAAACGCAACTCGTGTATTTATAAAAATGCATGCCAATACCAGCCAATTGTATGCAGTACAGATACATATTTAAATGCCGTTACACTGATTGACAGCGCCCATATCGCAGTTTTGGACGAAATGGTTAAAACCAAAGAGTTCACATGTCGTATGAGTAATGTAACGATTACAAATAAAGCAGATACAGAGCAGTAAAATTGACCAAATGAAACTTTAGTTGTGCTTAAAAAATAATAATATTAAAAATAAATATAAATTCTTAAATTCAATGCAAATAATTTATGCATTTCATTCAAACGTTTGTAAAATTGGCTTTTTGAAAGTATTAATAAAGGAGTAACTGTGCAAAACAGGCATTAGTTTAATGAATAAGCAGGTAGTATGTAATAACACTAAGCGCAACGACTTAGAAATACTCTATGACATTACAGATTCAAGTATAAAACAAATTGTCTTTTGAAGAAGATTTTCTTAATAAAAATTTCTTGAACTTACCGAAGTATTAATTTACAGTCTTGGCATATCTTATATATTTCCACTTCCTCAGGTTTGTCTATACTTCTTGGCATATTAAGGATCCAATTCGCTGCACAGCTAATATAAATTATTTGTAATCACTGCAAATATAGGAAAAATCAGAAACTGTCAAAACAACTGATAGTAATAGATAGATATTTATAGCAGATATATATAGATAGCTATAGTATACATATTTTTATTCCGTTTCAAAGTCAAAAAACCTACTGATACTCTACACCCACTCAATATTTAACGACTGCCCTCGAAGTTAGTCATTGAGTGCAAACAAAGCTTAGAATTTGCAGCTATTTCCGCTGGAAATTTTTACACATCGCATGTCTCATGCATTTTTGATGCCGTTCTATACAAAAATGTATTTTTGATTTTATTACAACAATATTTCTAATAAATAAATAATTTGTAACGCGCCAATGTGCAACGAACACACACACTGAGTGAGAGAAATGTGTGTTCACAGCTCGTTGCATGCATTTCTAATGTTGCAGCAACTGCGATTTGCATATTTTTAGGCGCAGACACTGCCCCTACCCCCTACCCCCTTGGTATGTTGATTTTGATTCTATTAAAGTGAGGTTTTTAGTATAGCAATAGCCATATAATTTTGTAGTCGCACATTTAGTGCCAGCTAATCTGCATTTAAATGGAATTTTTAATTATTTTCCTAGCCGCCATTCACCGCTATCCTTTGACAATCACTGCGGCCCGGGTGTTTGGCTCTAGCTGGCGGCGGCTAGGAGTAACCAAAGCATCAACCACACTACAAAGTGAACGCTTTGCCCCCAATTCTCTATCCCCCCACCCCCTCCAGCTGTCCAATAAAATGCAGTTCGATTATTTATATAAAGCTTCAAAACGCCGGCTGCTAAACGAAACTCGGCACTGGCGCAATTTAAATTGCCAATCAAAATGTGGAACACAACAAGAAAGAATGCATTAAATAGGAGTAATCGACTGGAGGATACTACGTTAAATGGTTGTAAAATACTTGAAGATTCAGGAACACAAAGCTTACCAATTTAAGACACTAGACAACAGAAATCTCTGCACACTAAACCAATTGGTGGGCAAGTCTCACTAAGCAGCAGACAGACAGTCGAAAGTCTACTATTTATTACAGGGTATGCAAATATGTGGCTCTGGAGCGGGGCACGGCAGCGGGATAGCGCAGCACCTACCAATTTGCCATCAACGACTAAGCAAATAAGAATATTAATGGTTTTTTCCAGCCATTGCGCAATATTTTGCCATGTTACCTATACCTGAGCGATTTTTCGATTAGAATGAGTCCGAACACAGTCAACACCCGCACAGGCAGAGCGTGTGTGTGTGTGTATCATGCATAAAATTAATATGGCGACATTTTACAAAATTGCATTGCATTCATGTCACGAGCGTACAACTCACAAAAAAATGTGCCTGTAAAGTTGTAATTAATATGTTAATTAATAGTTGGCCTCAGGCGAGGCAACAAAAAAATCGTTGCATAATTTTAGGCTGACTTTATTTTTATTATATTTTATATCAGTTTGTCATGTATTTTTTTTTTCGCTTGATTTTTTTGCTGTATTTTAATATTAATTAGTTTTGTCTGCAGCGAACATAATGTAAACACGGCATTCATTAAATTGTTAAAATTAACAAACATGAATTTAAATCATTTTCAAGCCGCTCTCCACTCGATTTAATAATCGAATACGTAAATTGATAAAATGCCTGGTCTTAAGAATTTCCCTAAGCTCCGCTGTGGGCGGTGAGAGGTGAGTGGTGAGTGGTCTCAAAGGTCAGGTCGAAGGTATTTGTCATGCCGGCGGAAGTGGCTACTCGTACTATAAACATACTGCCAGTGCATGGCCAATGGGGAACTTATCGCTTGCCTTTTTCCATTTTCAACGAGCTCGGCATTATTTTGCTTCGCATCGACTGAGAAGCTTTCAACATTCTTGCACGGTTCAGCGGTGGCATGAGCAGCAGAGCAGGCACCAGTAGAAGCCGCAGCCCCGCAGCCGCCAATGGCGTTTCATATGAAAATTTCGTTGGCTTGTTGTTCTTGGCAACGACGTGAATGGACCTGAATGTGGTTGAGTATGAAAACGTGGCTGGGTTTGGCTTGGCCAACTCCGTACCAACTGCAAATCTCTACTCGGTCTACAGCTCACCGTGTGCTGCCAACTTTTGAGCCAGTCGTAGTCGTAGCTGCAACAAGAACAAGAACAACATCAACATACAGTTGCTGCGTTGCCAACGACGTCGCCGTTGCCATCACACGGAGTACGCACTGGCCACCCGAAGGCTACGAAAACGGAAATTAAAAAGTGGAGAAAGAAAACAGCAGAGGAACCTCTAAACCATTGCCATTTCCGCCGCTACCAAGTCTACATTACTGCCTGAATGACTAGCTGACTGACTGACTGATAGACTGGCTGATAGACCGTCTGACTGACGGACGGACAGACAGACGGACAGACTGTGCTTGCAACAAGATACCTGCACATTACAATGATTCCTGCGGCTAAAACTCAAACAAAACTTGCAGTTGTTGCATGCCCAGCCACGCACACCCCACAAATACACCCCCACACACACACACACACTCATACACTTGCAGACGCATATGAAAACATGATATCATTTGTGCAGCACAGCTTGCAACATCATCGTCAGCTGACGTTGACGTAGCCGTAAACTTCCTTGAGCTGGAGTCTGAAGTCCTTGCTTCTTCCTATAGGGTGTTAAGCCTCAATCACAGTCTCAGTTTCAGTCACAGTCTAAGTCTAAGCTTGTTATAATGATGTGCTTAGAAAGCCAAAAGAGTTGTTGTCAAGGAGGAGTTTCATTTCTTTCTCTTCACTCCACAAAGACATTGATCATCGTTCAGGAGCTAAATTAGCTATAAATGAAGAGGCTCAAAATGTCAGAAATTTTTAAAAACTGCTATAAATTAGTTGATTATTTTTAAACACTTTTAGTTAGCAGATAAAACATTAAATATGTTTTGAGCAGCATTTAAAATAAAATTAGATTATAGTCAATAGTGGTTTTCTATAAATGTTGACTCCTTTCCTTTCCTTTACTTGACTTCTGCTGTCAATTAGAACACATAATGCTAGTTATCTAAAAGCTGAGCCAACTGGCAACTGCTTCTAACCAGCATATACACACGTTGTGTGCAACACACATACACCCACACCTACACCTACACCTACACACACATAATGTGTGTTTATGGCCAAAAAGAAGTTCATTTGCTGCTACTCTTGGCACACCGCGATGCCAGCTCTCAAGGCAGCTGGAAAAGCAATTACTTTTTCGTTTAAAATTTTCGTACTTCGTAAACATTTAATTTCCAATTTTAATTTGCTTGAATGCATCGGCACATTGGGCACACACACACACACACTCATAGAGTCTCCATTCGCATCGTCATCGACATCGACACAATGTTCAATATCATTTCGCATTTTGGTAGTTGATATAGAGCTGAAGCTGAACAATCCCCTGCTCCCCTGCGCCACCTGCAGCAGGCTCATGTGGCCATAGAGTGGCAAAAGAACTGCTGCCCTGCACCCCCTTGGACCCACTTGGGTGGATTGGCTTGTTTCTCGCTTGCCGTTTCTCATTTACATTAAATAAATATTGTACAATTGTATTGAGTGGCAGTGCCAAAGGTGGAAGCTATCCAAATGAGCTCCAGCTTCAATTGCAGCCACAGCCAGAGCTCCAAAAAGTCCACTCTTCACATCATCTTACAAAGGAGGCGACTTTGCCTTGTACTCCAACCAACCCCTCCCCCACCCAGGCACAGAGTAAATATTCAAAAAAAGAGACCCGTAAAATATAAAGACGATGAAATTGCTTGAAAAATTGCAGCACAATGAATAAAAATTGAATCATTTCGTAAATTCGTTATGGAAAATGCATGTTGCATGTTGCAAGTTGTATGCAAATGTACAGAACAATATGCGTATGCTGCCTAGCTATCAAAACATGGCCCACAATCCCAAAAGGAAACAAAAGTCTGTTCAAGTTTTTCCAAATCATTTCACAATTGTCAAAACTTGTAGAAAATTGCAAGGCGCACAACTAAAAATCGAGTCTTAAAGTGCATACCAAGTTGGCCCACATGTTGTTAGCCATGTTTGCTGGCCAATAATTGCATTTAGAAGAGTTCAAAATAGTATGCTCAAGTCGAGCATGTTTTGGCTCGACTAATAGATTTTCTTTTATAAAAATTTGCATAACGTTTTGTATAGAATTAATTTTTCGCAATGTTTTTCCAGTTGAGCAGACACACAGATACACACCCACACACACATACATGTGCAAAGATTTAAATGGCTCAGTGAAATCCTGTGACTTGTGACGTGTTATCGTTATCCTGCCAGGCTTCACTGACCCTCCATAGCAGCTGTCTGTGTGTTTATAATTTACTTTACTTTCTGACAAAAGGATTTTAAAACAATTATTTTAATGTTTTTCTCCCACACACACGCACATACCGACACACACACACACACATTTGTAAAATTGAGTTTTGCATGTTTTAAATGACTTTTGCTTTTTTGACTTTTAAATGTAATTTTTCACTTCATTTCACATTTGGCAATATTATCAGAGCCAAATTCCGAACCGAATTCTATTAAATAAAATTCATTTCAAATGTAAATAAATAACTAAAGTAAATGAATGAAGCTTTTTGCCTTTCCCTTTGTT
The DNA here is from genome assembly GCA_018152125.1 of Drosophila dunni. Taxonomy (NCBI): domain Eukaryota; kingdom Metazoa; phylum Arthropoda; class Insecta; order Diptera; family Drosophilidae; genus Drosophila; species Drosophila dunni. The sequence continues at coordinate 6,303,683 of JAECXC010000339.1, read as the reverse complement.
TCTACTCCTCTTTTTGTTGTTGTTTATTTGTGTGGAAATAGACACGCATAATAGTAAATATGCAGTTTTTAAACAACAAATTTGTGAACAGTAATTGATAGCACAAATGTAGCGAATTGTATTTTTAGACCCCGTACTCTGAAAGAGAGTAGAGCGGTCTATTAGGTTTGTCAGAGGAGAGGCGTTTACGACCCCATAAAGTATATATATTCTTGATCAGCATCAACAGCCGAGTCGATATTGCAATGTCCGTCTGTCTGTCCGCTGTCCGGAGGAACACCTATTGGGTTTGTCAGAAGCGAAATGTGCGTAACAAGCAGAAGGAAGCCATTTCGACCCCATAAAGTATATATATTCTTGATCAGCATTAACAGCTGAGTCGATATAGCGATGTCCGTGTGTCCGTCTGTCTGTCTGTCTGCTGTCCGGATGAACACCTATTAGGTTTGTCAGAAGCGAAATGTGTGTAACACGCAGAATGAAGCCATTTCGACCCCATAAAGTATATATATTCTTGATCAGCATTAACAGCTGAGTCGATATAGCGATGTCCGTCTGTCCGCTGTCCGGATGAACACCTGGATCTTTTAAACTATAAGAGCTAGAGACACCAAATTTGGAGTGAAAGTCCGTCTATATGTCATGTCTGTATGTCCGCCCCCGCATACTGTGAAAAACGACATAACTTGGAAACGACTACAGCTATCAGGACAAAATTCGCACAGTATATGAGGGGTGATATGATAACAATCCTCACCAAATTTAGCCTATGGCTGCCATAGGACAAATCGGTTCAAAATTGCTCATATGTATGGAAAACCTAGCATTCCAAAGAGTACGCGGTCTTTTACGGTCGGCTCCCCGCACTGCAGCCTTTCTTACTTGTTTCATTTAATATTTGTGTATTTGTATATCAAACGTTAAATGAAACTCAAATAAATAGTTTTTCCTCTACACTGTCCTTATGCAAATTTGATTTAATGCATCTAAATAATATTTGTATAAGAATTGCAATAAATCATTTTGATTACACATTTATTGCGCTCCGACTGCGATAATTGATATAATTTTTGACAAATTCCATTTAGTTATGCACGAGTTTCAATCTGAAACCAATTGAAATTTGTGTCTTTATTATGAAAACTTTAACGAACTGAACTCAAAGCGCTGTCAAAGCGTTGATTAATGTCTTGTACTATTTAAATTGGTACTATCTTTAATATATGTATCAACGACTCGCAGTTGAAAGAGCTCTGAATGATAAATGACGTAGTTAATTATGGCATCAAAGTTTCCAGCTGAGCAAAGAGATGGAAAACAAAAAGCGAAAAAACTTACAGACGAGACAACTAAGAAGAAGGAGGAGGAGTAGAAGTAGAAGAAGAAGTAGAAGAAGTAGGAAAAGAAGAGGAGCAACATCAACATCAAGATGAGCAGCAGTTGGAAAAGTAAGCAGAGTCATTAACATATCGCACCAATGAAAATGCAAATGCAACACAAATGATCCCAGCCAGTGTCCAGTGAATGTCCAGTGTGTCCTGAGTGTCCTGCGTGTCCTGCTTGCCAGCTAGTGCTGGCCTGACCGCATGTCCGGGCGTTTGGCTCATTAAAATGCGCTGCCATCTTGCGAAAGTGAAAAATTACCCAGTCCAGAGAGCAAAAGTACGGCAGGAAAGAAGGAGAAAGAGAGAGAGAGAGAGCAAGAAAACAGCAACACTGAAGAAAACAAGCAGTGCAGGCGAGCAAAACAGACTGCAACATACCCTGTGCTTGCCTAAAGTGTGAAGTCTTATAGAATTTATCATCAAAAAACCGTTATGACAGTCAAGACAGAGTTATGACAGTCTACTACTAACTGTATCTGGCTTCAACACCGATTTTCAAGTACTCAACGCTGTTTGTTGTGGATCAAACTTAGTGATAATGAAGAAAACGTTCTCAAAAATTTGTTTTTATTTTTATAATTTGTTAAGTTCTAAAAATCCGTTAAATTTGAACACTTTAAATTCGTTTCTTTGCCTTTCCGAGCGCAATAAACTCATTACACCCATTGCTAACTGGTATCAAACAGCGCTGCGGGTAGGAATAACAGTGCGAAAGAGAAATGTAAAAAATTTCTGCGGGGCAATGGCGGCCATGAAGCCATGGAGCTGGCCAAGGAGCTGGAGCACAAACCTGAATCGGTAGCCGTTAGAATCGGCCTTGGCCATAAAAGGTGTTCGACTGCGTTTCAGTTGTTAAGTGGCTTTCCACCTGGTCTAATGTCCAACGTTAGCTGTCTCCTTCTACCTCTACAGCTCCTTGTTGTTGTAGCTTTACGCATTGTTAGCACCTCATAAAACTAAGCTCATGAATATTATGAGCTCAACGGGCAACTAGTAACTGGCTGGGAGTTTTCCGCTTGCAACTGTTTGAATTGTAGGGATTCGCATTTGGTCAAGCAATGCAACGATTGGTGGCACGACTGCTGTTGCCTCTGCCAACTGTTTCCATGCTGCAGGTTATTGCCACAGCTTAAGCAGGCTGAGTAAATTTTCCTTGCCACTCTCGCCATGTGCAGATCGTAGTAAATTCGCGATTAAGCGTAATTACAGCCCGTAAAAAAGTCAACAATGAGCCAAGGATGATAGCTGACGGTAAGTAGTGGGTAATGGGGCGTCGCTTTTGGGCCAACTTAATTGTCAGTAAATGTTGCTTAATACTCATTATCTGCGGGCACGCCCACATGTCAGCGCAGCGCCTCTCGCGCGTCAGACGCACAACCGAAACTTAATTGTTAGCTTGCCAAACTTTTTGGCAACAGCCAACAAGACTCAACTCTCAACTCAGCTCGATTCGCTTCAACCCGATGCGACTTGACGGGACTCGACTTGGCGTCGCTTTATTAACCCCTTACTTTTGTTGCTAATTAAAAAACTTTTGGCTAGAAGTAAAAGAAAAGTGGCAAAAAACTGCCAAAGACATGGAAATTCTCACTCCCCATTAGTCTGGGTTGTCTTGCCATTTCAACCCAATCCAATCCCATCCACTCCATGCCAGCCTTTCCGTCCAGTCGTTGTTTACACAAAAGCAATCATACGCCATGTTGTACGCCAAGTTCGTCGCTTCACTGTCAACAATGCGCGTTGGCTTCAAAAGCGAAGGAGATCCCACCCTACCCTACACCCGACATTGTGCTGAAGTTTTATTAATTAGATAAAAGTTCATACCACTCGCATTGTTAATGACGCACGAAACGAGCTGCAAAATTTTATTTGCGCACAACAACAAAAGTCACAAAAGTTGCGAAAACCACACAAAAAACTTTGACATGACTTCAAATGAAATGCAGAAAAAACAGCAAATAAAAATACATGTTTTAAATGCATAAATAAGTGTAATCTACAAATGATTTATTAGCCATAGTATAACACTTACACTCGCTGAAGTCCACCCCTAATTAAGTATACAATTTTGGTGAAAAGAATTCGCTGCCCGGCGGCACTTCCGACCCAAAGGAAAAGGTTAGTTGGTCCACTCATCAAACAATTACACGCCCACAAACGGGGCTTTAATTGAAATCTAAGTTTAAATTCGAAAGGCGTTTGAACAGTGGCGTCCATCAGGGGTTCAATAGCATTTTTGGGTATCCCTTTGAAAACTACGCCCGCGAAGCTCCAGACATAAGCGGGCTTGTGTCATAAACAAATATGCCAGAGAATACAATAATTAACCCATTTTTTTGGACGCAGGCTAATCAACAAGAAAAGGTAAGTAGCAATACCGGAAACACCTTCAAGAAGAAGTAGGAGCAGCAGCGGCACACCAATCAAATTAAAAAGGGACCGGAGCAGACCTGCTTACCATAGATAAAAACAACAAAAAAAATATAGAAAAAAGGGGGGAAAAAAGGAGAAAAAAAAGGAGAAAATGAAAGCGAAAGAAAACTGTTAACTGTGCATAAAAAAAACACGAGTTGCCTGTGTGTAGGTGTAGCCAAAGCGGAAGATGAATTTTTAATTTGTGATGTTGCTTCCCGTTTTAATTGTTGTTGACAGACGACTGACTGACAGCGTAATTTACAATCCTTTTTCCGTACTCCTGTTTCTGTTTCTGTTCCAGTTCCTGTTTCCCTTAACCCGCTCAGCTTGAGGGGTGCACGGGGCAGCGGGGAGGCATGAAATTTTAATTAAAGAAATTGCGGTTAATCCCGTTAACAGCAAAAAAAAAAAAGAAGGGAAGAAATTATATTTCAACGAAGATGAAGCAATTGCCTCGGGAAACTGTAATTTCTGTATGCCTCAACTCGATCTGTGTGTGTGTGGGTGTGTGTGTACTTTTTGCCAAGTGTTACACTTGCTCTGTGACTCACTGTACCCCTTCCCCACCCCCCGCCCTTTATAAAATTTATGTGTCATTTTGATGCCTGACACGTTAGAACATCAGCGTTACATCAAAAGCCCACAGATTTGTATACAGGGCCACAGCATTTGCTTTCATTTGCATGTTGTTAATGGGATTTATTGCCATGGCAAGAACTGCTTCAAATTGGCCAAAAGGCGTAAAGTGGAAGGGGGAAGGTGCTCTTCTTGTGCATATTAGTCAAAGAAAATTTAAGTAATTGCATTTGGTGGCATTTCAACCTCAATTTGCATAGCTCTTAAAGGTTTTTTGTGTACCGGAAATTCAGTTTCAACTCGTTGACATTGTGTGCGAAATGAAATATTAATTAAAAATTTTGGTTTCCAGGGAACAGGTGAGGACAACGTGGCTAAAACGAAGTGCTAAGCTAAGCTGAGCTAAAGAATATCAAAGGGAAGGAACAAGCTGACTGCTATGACACGCAGAAAGCTAGGACGTAGCAGAAAAACAGTCTACTTTAAGTAAAAAGTTTTAAGGAAATTAATTTAAATGAATTTAAATAATTTTAAAACTCCTTTAGAGTTTTCAACACACTTCGAATATTGTAGAACACAAAAAAAATAATTTAAATAAATATAAATATTATAATTAACATTTTATAAGCAATTGCTTGCTGTTAATCGCCTAGAACGAAGCGAAGTTAAAGCTTGAATGGGATGCCTGGCCAGCCAATCAAGCTTAAGGACTAGAGGGGTGGGGTGGGGAGTGCAGACAGACACGTGTGTCGGACATGTGGACATGGGAAAACATGCTCGGAAAATATATAAGAAATTAACTTAAAAAGTCATTTTTGCAGGCAGACAGCGAGCGAGCTGAAGAAGGCAATAAGAAGAGGACAAAACGACGAGAAAAAAGGATTAATTGCATAAAGAGCGAAAGAGAGACAGCTAGTAGTGGGAGTAGAAGAGAGACAGAGAGGGGAAGAACTGCTGGAATGACATCGTGAACATGGAAACGGCGATGCCAACAGAGCGTATGAAGCACTGAGCACTGAATATCCTGACTTTTCTATAAGCCATTGACTTGCACATCAGCATCCACATCCGCATCCTTTGCCAGGACAACTCGCACACACACACACACTGGCAGCGGCTGAAGGATGCGCGACTCGCATGTGTGGAGCATTTTTTAATAGTGTTTCGTGTGCCTCTTGGCGTTAATTTATGCCACAAAATCATTTTCTTTTATACTCACAGCCACATGCAAAATAAAAATTAAAACTGAAATATGAAAAAGGCAACTACGAGCACACACACACAAGAGTTGCTTCGCACACACACACACACACTCCCACACACACACACACACACACAACATACATGCAAATTGCGTTGCAGCCGCCGCTGGCGATGAGACGCAGTTTATGTCAAGTGAAAAATGAGTGCGAACTATGACATGAAATATGAGCGCATCCCAAATGCACTCCCCTCCCCTTCAAGCCCTCCGCGTGCCCCTCCACGCTCCCACTCCCCCCTAAGGTCTAAGCCACAGCCTTTTCACACACCATTTATTAGTGTGCTTACAAAATGACTTCGTAAGATGTAAATAAAATAAAGCAAAAAACAAGTAAGATCTTGGAGATACCCTTTGAAATAACAACAGACAGGCGGGCTACACTATAATATACCCCATAAATAACTTATGTTAACTAAGAGCGGAGTTTAACTTCATTTTAAGTAAAACTTTTAAGTTTCTTACAGAGACAGGCTAGAAATAAAATCCTAGTTTAACTATACTTTGTCTAGATACCCTTTTAATAACAACACGCAGGCTGGCTACACTACAATATACCCTATACATACATTTATGTTAGATGAGAGCAGAGTTTAAATTCATTTTAAGCAAAGCTTTTGGGGTTCTTACATAGACACGCTAGAAATATTAGCGTAGTTAGACTATACTTCGTATGGATACCCTTTCAAATAACTACTATCAGGCAGGCTACACTAACATACCCTACGCATACTTTTATGTTAGCTGAGAGCATAGTCTAACTTCATTTTAAGGTAAGCTTATGAATTTCTTACAAGAGACACGCGAGAAATGTTGTCATAGTTTAACTCTACTTCAGTTAGACTTTCTGCCAATTTTACAGGGTATGCAAAACAGCCTCACATGTACATTGCATATTGTAGAAAACGATTAGCTCATACTGCGGGCAAATTTCAAATCGAAACCGAAAACGTAAACAAAAACACATAAATAATTGATGATATGACTTGAACTGATAAGAGCCCTCATACATGCATATACATACATAACACTAATTACCCATACACACGTAGTTTGTTTTGTTATTTTTTAAGTATTACATACTATTGCTTAGTGTTTAGTGTTTAGTGTTTAGGTTCAGGTTCAAATCGCAATTGAAAAGTTCAGCACTGTCGTCGGAATCCCCTTGATGCTGCACAAGTTATGCAATCTAAGACGCAGTTAAATGTTTTCATTCAATTGAATTACGCCCAAGTATATCAGTGTCTGTGTGTGCTATATATATTTTTATGACAATCTTTATATACAGTTTTTTTATGCCTAAACACATGAAGGAAAACCAAACTGTTTCAATGTCCACACAAGGCCGCTGTTTCATGTGTCAAAGTCACTTGTCAAGGTTGAGTAAATTAAGGAATTGCATTGCTACGACCATGCAGTTTTTATGAGGTCTATAGATAGTGACAGTAATGCACACAGTCTCGAGTGTGCGATTCACTCTCTAAGTGGCTCATCTTTCCATCAAGGTTGTATACAGCGCGAGAAAGTACTTTTCGAATATCTTAAGCAGATTCTTTACCTTAAACTTGAGTGGGATTAACAGATTGTATACTCTATATAAAAGAAATCAGCTCAAACTGTTTGAGAAGCATGAACAGTCATTACACAGCACGTAAGAACTCTGTAAACACAGGTATTCGACTGTGGAGTACCCTGTTTCGTAGTTTAATAAAATATTTATATACCTGATCGTTTTCACAGCTTTCAAGCCATTTGTTCGCTCACTATCGGTGGCAATATTATTGATCTACTTAATGCTGCACTGCTTGCTATTTGCTACTTGCACTACCCACGCATACACTGCTTGCTATGTGAAAACTTTTAAAGCAGTGCAGCTGCCCAACTTCCACTGCGCACAGTGGTTGCTCCTGCCCAAATTCTATGGCCTTTTAAATGCTTAATGGCTGCCACCTGTTTGGCGTTTCACCTTGGCTCAATTCATTAAACTCGACAACATTATGTGCGCCCACGTCGTCGAATCCGCAGCTATAAATACCGAGAAACACGAAATAAACATTTAAAGTTGAAATATTAGCTGTGAAATCGTGCACAACTATATTGTTATTAAGCAAAGAATGAAAAAAATAAATAAATGAAAACAAACATAAAACACGCATATGTGCGTTCTATGTATCTAGAAGATATACAAAACAGCGAGTTCGTGCCGTTTGATGTACGATAAATTTCCGCAAGGACGTTTATTTATATTTTCTCAAATATAAAAAAAAAGTTTAGAAATTATAGTTATACACGAAATACTTGAATATAATGGAATCTAGCTGATGCCAAGTGGCAAAAGTCTTGTCAGCTTGAACCGATTGGCTGAACTTGACATTGAAATCCCAAGCGCAGAGATAGACTCTGCAATAAATTATAGTAGAGTTCTTATATTTATTTATAAAGTATGAAATAAGCAGAGATTAATCGGAAGATTGAATTCAGCACTTTGGCCACACACAACTGTACGTCAATGTCGACACGTGACACTCGCAAAGACAAACATCATCAACAGCATCGCTTATGATCAGCAGAAGAGAGAGAGAGAGAGGGGGGAAGAAGGGGAGAGTGTGTGTCAGCTGGTCCTATAGCAATTCCAGAGAGCGCACTGCTGATAAGCAAGCACTGTTGACCTGGAAGTCAAACTTTTGTGCTTTCCCTCTCCACTCTCCACTCTCCGCTCTCCATTTTGCACTCTCCGCTCTTCTGCTTCACCAATACTTACATAATCGTGTGAGAGACAATATAAATCACTTCAACATATTTACAGTGCATTTTATTACAGCAGTCGAAATATTACTTGTACAATATATAAGTAAAAGTATAATTAAATAAATAATAAAATGAGCGTGTGTGTGTATGTATGTGTTTGCGTGTGTGTGTGTGTGTGTATTGTCCGCAGTAGACAAATGTTCTCATTGGTTATTTGATTATTGTTATTTTCATCATACATCGATTTCACAATTTATACTTATATTTTTATATTTGGTTATATATTTTAAGAAAATCATTAGATTATGTGTGTATGTGTGTGTGTTTGGGTATGTGTATGTAGTATAATCTAAATCAAAACACAGCACACTTGTCCATTCTCGCAATCGTTACCGGGTCTAAGCAGCCTCTGGTGGCATCGATCCATGCAGGCTCCCAAGTGCTGAGAACACGGCGCTGGTCTAACCGGCACTGGATCAGCGTAACAGTTACAGTTGGAAGGCAGACAAAGTAGGGATGGAAGGAGACATAGATAGAGAGAGAGAGAGAGAGAGACAGAATGTGTGTTTGGGGTGTGCGAGACGAAGACGGAGGAGAGTCGCAGTCAACACGTTGTTAGTTTGATGGAAACGATATCAAGAACGAAAACAATAAATGAGCACATTAATTAATACCAATCAAACATTAATTAATAGGAAATAATTTGTTTGGAGAGATAGTGAAACGTTCTTAGGATTGGGATACAAATTTTTGTTTTACTGTTGAACGATTTTGTCGCATTTTAAAATCATTTAAAATCACTAATTTCGCAATAAATTTAATTAGAAATAGAATACTTACACTCGTAGCAGCATTCGACACCCAAGTGCGAACTGCTGGGACAGAGACCCTTGTTGCTGGTGGGTTCTGTGCAATCCCCGCTCTGCACGCACAGTCCTCCAACCAAAATACACTGACGATCATTTGGGTACACACGCACGCCCTGCAGCACTGTAAGGTAGGTAGGTATGTATGGTGTATGGTATCATAATATCAATATGCAAAGATCACTTACTATAGTATTCTGGATTATTATCATTCACTTCGTTTGTCTCGATATCTGCACTGACTAATTGCAGCACTAAGGCGTACACCAGGCACAGGCCAATAAAGTTCCGTTTAATTGACATAACTTTAACTTTCTGTTTTATTTACGCTTCTTCTATTGATTTCAATGTTTATATAGTACTTTAAAGTCACTAGTCACTGGGCACTGGACACTGGGTGTATAAATAGTAATCCACACGATAGCACGGTTTGTGTAGCACTGAGCAAGACTAATTACGTTCCAGATGCTTTTCAACAAAAAATTTATTCAAATAGAAAGAAAACTAACGATGACAACAGCGGCGGGCGGGCGCAACGTTTGTTTTGCACAACTCGACGAACGATCGGCAAATGAGGCAGCGGCCGACAGTTCAGAGAGTCAGACGTAAAGACAATACAGACAGTTTAGCGCAGCAGCAGCAGAGAGGAGGAGACTGCGCGAGAGCGCAGCAGCGTGAGAGAGCGTGTTGGAATAGGAGGGGGAGTGGGATGGGGAGAGCGGGCGCTCAGTTCAATTGAAGAGCGTGAGAGCCATTAATAATATTGGCGCATTTGCACACACAGGAAAAACCAACGATGGACGAACGACAGCGACAAGCAGCGCATAAAAGATCAGAGACGGCAAAATACAGCAATTGAGCCATGCTCTGAACACTTTCCACTCCTCTCCCCTACTCTCTTCTCCTTTACTTCCTCCTACCATTCGTCCACTATGATCATAATTCATTTGTTGTACTCACGCGCTCTGAAAAGCACGCCAATAACTTAATGAATAGGCCATCAAATTCTTGGATTCAAGTAGTATTTATGTGCTTTTTTATTTTGAATAGCAAGTGATAGCCAAGCTCGACTAGCAGTTACCCTGGAATGCTTGAAAAGTGCAATAAGCTTGGAATAAATCGGAGACTCAAACCAAAGTTTGTTTTGCACGACTTAAATTTGCACAGCATATTAGTGACTACTCAGATACCCTTTTCATACTCTCATGCTTGCAGGGTATACAAGAGCCATTTAAGGCGCCAGTACACAAAATAATCAAGAAGTATTAGAGTTGGTCTTTATAATTGGCCGCATTTATCGAGGCGTAACGTGATTTAACTGCATTTAAAACACATGATCTGGTTTGCTCTTCCTAACTGTACAAGTGTATGTGTGTGTGTGTGTGTGTGTGAGTAGGGGTGTCTGTGTATGTGTGCAGTCAAAACAATCTGAATTTATTATCAGTGCCGAAAGATGTGATGAGTGTATTGTTGTGTGTTTGTTTTGGCAGTGGGGCTTTTATTTTGAGAACTTTAAGTCTATTTTAGCAAATTGAGCGAATAAAAACCGAAAAGAAGTGGGAAGTAATGAGAGATCAGTCATGCTATGAGGAGGGAATTTCTAAATTTATAATATAAATCAGTAAATTATTTTACTGTCATAACTGATGATAAGCAAACAATGAGTGATCGATATGACGCTTACAAAATTCCCCGAGCTTATAATAATACAAATAGAGTATTATACTCTTAATCGATATTACAAACGAATAATGATATTAACGGAAAATATTGTCACAATTCAATTCAAACAACTGCTGCTGACAGCTGTTTAAAATCTTGAAATGTTCTACTTAATGTATTATTGTCATTATTATTAATGTCATGGTTACGAAAACAATAAATGAATAACGGACGTGTTTTATTGCTAATTAAAATTTAATTTAAAGTTACCTACAATTTCTTTTCTTAAAAAAATAGTATTTAAACTAAATTCGTATGCCTTTTAATAATATTAAAGTTTTAAATATAGAATATTGTTTCCAAAATTAGTTTATTAGACTGCTGGTGTGTGTCACGACTACTTAAGCAGAAAACCATACCAGCGAGCGGAGCACTGCTAACTCGGGCAATGTTGCCAACTGTTTGCAGTTATGAACTGCTTGCTGATGTGCGCTGCTTGCACACTGCTTTCGAGCAGTTCTGTTAAAAATTCAAATGATTCATCAGTTTCTTACGAAATATAATAATTTGCATAAGTTTTTCTTAAAACCCCCATAAAAGTGAATCAGCAGTTAAAATGTAAAATACATATTTGATTTAAATTTATTGTTTCACAAAATGCTATATAATATACACATATATTCATTCTGCAGCTAGCGCAATTGAGAAGGCAGAAAAATAAAGTATTTTTATGACAAAATTAAATTAGAAACAAAATATGTAAACATATTTAATTCATCAGTCTTTTTTAAGCATTTCAATTGCCTTTTGACACATAACAATCAAATTAATGGCATTATAAACTTAACAACTACAATTAGAATACATATTAAAAATACATTTTACACCGTACAAACAAAATTGAACGATTCGCTTTGAGTGTGGCCCAAAACGACGACATTTTGTTTGGCAACAAGTGCCACGCACAGCAAATATCACAGAGTAGAGTACGTTTTTTTTTAGTAACTTCATCACTTGTTCGTCTTCTGTCGCTCATCGATCGTATAGATGCTGGCGGGATCCCCGGAGACGGGTGATGTGGTGTTAGCATCGTCATTTGTTTTGTTTTCACTGCTAAACGGTATCACAAAGATGCTCGTCTTCGCCGCATGCTGCATTTTGATAACAGTATCGTAGCTGGGCGGCGCAAATTCACTGTACGATGGTGACGGTGTGGGCGGTGCTCGCTGTTGCTCATTGGGCGTGGCAGTCGATTGGCGACTACGCAGATTGCGACAACGGCGATCCGAGCAGGCCATGAGCATAAAGAAGGCGGCCAAGGCCAAAAACGTTGCCACATACCAAACTATGGTAATTACATCCATTGCGGTCTGGGACAACTCGTTGTTAGGCTCAACAACAGCTGAAAGTGAATGAAAAGTAGTTGTTCATTAGACTTGAATTTTATATAAATTATGGTACATCTCGGGGGAATCTACTTGAAATCAATTTCTTTCCCTTCCGTGGGAATTACGCATAAGTAAAAGAAATTAAATATAAACCCTGATAGGTAGAATGACTATAAGTAGCACAATCTAGATCTAAGTCACAGCTACTACCTGCACTTGATTGATATAGCGAACAGATCACATCAAATTTCAGTATCCAAGTGAAAACTGTGTGTCATGGCAGTTTTTTGGTTGATGACGCAAAAGTTGAATTTAGCCCACAAAACGCGTCATCACTTATCATGGAACTTGGCCACAAAAAACAGCTAAACAAATTTGATTACAACCTGTTTCAGTTAATTTGCTATTGAGCCGTAACTGATGACTGCTAATAATCAATAGAAATGCAAGCAACGCACTGAGTGTAGCCTAAGGGTGCCTTTAAATGGAATTTAACAGGAAATTTGCAGGCAGAGGGTTTTTTGTTGGAGGTTTTTAAGAAGTACTTTAAGTAGAAATTTCTATGAATTTTAGCAGGAAATTTAGCTGACTATGGAAGGGAATTTTAGGAATAGTTTTCCAGCACTTCTAGCTAAAAGTTTTCCAGACTTTAAAGGAACTTTTATTCAATAAATTTCAGCAGAAAATTCCAAGCACTTAAATGCGTTTCTTTTCCCAGTTTACTTACCGTTTTTGTAGACAAATATTCTGGTATTGTTATCCAATTGATCTCCAAACAGCTCCGGTTCCGTTGTACCGTTAACACCCGTTCGATTGTATTGCAATTGTCGTGTGAGAACGTTCTCCAGCGTTAGCAAATAGGATTGTCCGTCTGTCACAGCCGCGAACGCATTGAATACTAAAAATACAAATAAAATACAAAACATACAAGTCGTTATTATAATCAAACACTGATAAAAACATGAAAATCACAACAATGTGCTGAGTTTTTAATACCATAGATAAGGTATCAAATAGTTGGTCAATACACACACACACACATGTGTGTGTCTAATTTGGTTTAATGCCAAGGCGTGTGCAAATTGTCTGCTCTATATATACATAATTGTGGGTAAGGTCTTCAGTCAAATTAATGTCTATATATAATTAGGCAATTTGTCGTACTACAGTCATAAACATAAATAATTGCTATGCAGCACTCGAGTTGATTTTTAGTGATAAGAAATGGCGTCGTCGCGTCTGTTACCGTTATTTTTAGCAGGTGCTAAGCACCTGCTGATCGAGCACGCACTTAACAGTCGTAAAAATAATAACAAAGCTTTATAAACCAATTGAAAACATAAAAATAACTGTATTATTCCTAGGTTTTTATCGGCTGCCAACTCGAATGTTCCGAATTCATCAAATTTCGCCATTAATAGGTGTGTGTGTGTGTGTGTGTGTGTGAGTGGCGTGTGTGTGTGTAGCTACTCCTTTATCTTTTTGGAGGCGGGTATGCGGCACACGGCTGTCAATTTCCTTATTCATTCTTCATGTTTCATTTGTTTCACTTTTGTTATCAATTTCACAACGACCTGTGGCGCATGAAGTAATTGTTGTCCTAGGTTCTAGGCTCCCAAATGCAACAACTGCGCGAATTCTCATAGTCTGTCTGAGTAACTAACTAGTCATGGTAGTTTATCACAGCTTATAGCACAAAATGGCCTCTAGCTGAAGTATCTGTTAAATGTGTCAAGCAAACTCAAGTGTTAACTGCACTTGACGGACGTTTACAGAACCTCAACCCTGTCATAGTTCAAGCTTAGGTACATAGTGGGAAAAAACTGCAGTACAGGGTAGTTGGAAGTCTAGCAAAAAACAAGCAACACAGTTTGGGACACAAAAATATAGCTGAAACTTATTTAAAGGAAGTTTTGGAGGTAGGAAACTGATAAACCCAACTGATCAGGGTTGATTTCTAATTATGAAAGGGTATCTCAAAGCTCTGCCTTAGTCTTAAGCAAACTCTGCCTACCCACCCAACTTAAGCATTACTTCACTTGTACTCTGTCATATCATAAGCTCATAAAACCGACTGCATGGCTAATTATAGACAGCAACACTGATAAGACAGTGGGAGAATCCGTTGTCTTAGCGCATGAAAAAGCTCAAGAAATGAAGAAGAAAACAATAAAGTTGAGTAATTAAATCGTCATGAGCAACTAATAGCAAATATCGTATAATGTTAGCACTCCTTAAGTAATAAAATCTATTTCAATATTAACTACGTTAATTTCACACTTTAAGCTGCTAATGTTGCAACTGTGCAAATTGTGTGCCACATGTGTGTGTGTGTGTGCTATCAATGTGTGTGTGTTTTGTCTGGCAGACAACAGTTGGACACGTGTTCACAGTCATAAGGTCACTGCACGCCTATTCAAATGCACACAGTAAATTTATTTCTTTTTTAACATACAGAATTTGCCGGTCACGTGCCGTATACGCGATATAAGCAAAGTGTGTCGTTTGCTTCAAGTGCTCTGCGTAATTTCCAACAGCTCTGAACTGATTACGGCTCGAGTCCATAGCCTTTGTCGACTGAAATTAGCATAAGTACTTGGCCCATTAGCAGATTAAGACCGAGAACCGTTTTTCAAGCCGTATCCCTGCCCAACTTGAAGTTTTTGAGTTCAATTGAAACTGCTAGTTTTATTAGGTGCTAGATTTATAAAGATCACATGTCTGCCAGTCTGTTTATCTTTATAAACTTGTTTACGACTCTGATAAGCTGTTAAAACATGCTGCTAATGACAGCTGCTATTTAACTTAAGTTAATAAACCACTAAGTACTTGTATAGTTGAGTGTATTAGTCGAACTTTCTTATCGGTTCATTCAAAAATCATGTTTCGTCACAAAACACCAAATTTTGGCCAGCTCATAAATTATCACTGATATGGACTTGGCCAAAAAGTTAATGACTCCTTAATGGATTAGACACAAAATGTATATAGTCTATATGACAGGCCGACTTTGTACCTGCAAAATTACTCAAATTACTCGAATTACGCAGTTTTTATTAATACTACATGATATTTTACCCGATACGGAATACACTAACAATAATTTAAGATCATTTTGACCTTTAGGCAGTGATAAATGCCACGGAAATCTCTCAGCAATGTTTTTAATTTTCTATGTGAATTATTTAAATCAAGTACAAGCATTAATCACTTGAAGTTTAATTAATTAACAACAATGAAACTGACCGCGTAGTAAACAATAAGGTTTAACTTTGATAGAAGGTTTTATCTGTTTTAGATAAATTATTATATTTCTTACCTGCTATAAGTAACAGCATTTTATGGCCTGCTATATCTCCTCTGACTTTGGGCATTTTTCGCGTTGTAAAATGTATTTCTGTTTTTATATTTTTAGTTTTAGTTTTTTGTTTATTTATGATTTACACAAATTGTATTTGATTGTATTACCGCTGCGATATTTTCTTGAATAAACTGACGTATTTCCGCGTTTGCTTTCAAACAAATAATCCACAATTGACAGCACAATTAATATTGAAATATGCCAATATATGTACACGTATATATATTATATAAATCGTTGACTTTCAATTCAATTTATTATAAATTGATATCGTACGCGTATACAACTATTCTAATAATATGGGCAGTAGTACGACTATTCCAATAACTGTATGCACTGCTGATATCACTTCCAAGTTCACTGCCACAGAGCGCGCTGCAGAAACCGCGAATTGATCTCTCTGGTTCAAGTTTGTATCGTCGACTGAGCGCAGCTCTTAGCTTGCAGTGTGGTAGAGCCAGCAGTTGGCTCTGTCCCAGTCTCTGCTGCAGTCGCTGTCGCAGCTGTTGCCTCTCTATTCCGCCACACGCTTTGTCCTCTTTCGCTCTTTGCTCACGTTAGCATGATTCACACACGCACGCACACACGTAAGCGCGCGTGCTCTCCCGCTTAAATACAACCGGTTGACTGTCGATCGCGAGCTTTAACTTATTTCATAGTGCTAGGCAACAAAATCATATGTTTGTATGTGTGCAGAGTAATTTCAACAGTAGATGCTTTTACTTAGCGTAGCGTGGCTAATTGCAGGCGCCGTTGTTTTTTTATTGTACGCCCAAATTTAAGCACAACTACAACTGCAGCAAATGTCGCTGCCGGCAAACCAAAGGCAACTGCAGAGAGCAGGCAGAGCCAAAGAGCACACTGCTCTGCAGAAAAACACGCACACACGTACGCACTTGCACTAACCCATGCATATGTATTTACATTGTAAGGTGGAAATACAGGCATGCATAAGCGTACAGTGCAGTGTACACTTGTATACTGTGCATTTACATTGCTTTTGCTGTGCCGTTAATTTGTGTTCATTTCTTGATATCTGCTTTAAAAATAAAACGCAGCCGAAATTGTCTCGATAGCACTTTGACTTTATGTCGCGTCGGCTTTACAATTGTTATAGGGCATTTTTACGAGGCGTGGCCCTAAAACCTTATTGACTTGACTTGAGTTGACTTTACTACACGCCCCCAGACACGCTAATTATTAAACAAACAGGCATAAAAGTCATTTGTAAGCCAACGACCACTAAATACTCTTGCCCCAAATAATTGTCTACAAATAAGTTGTTCACATAAATTCAATTTAAATAAAGAGTTTGTTGAACTGTTAACAATTGTTATATACATTTGTTGTATAACAGCCAAACATATAATAAATGACAATTCTCTTAGCTTTACCTGATGTAATGTCATGGCTAGAGTATGGGCGATCACTTAACTAGCCAAGCGAATTTCATCAAATTGTAAGCGTTTTGCATCACACGGATACGCGATACGCGAACGACACTTTTTGTTTGCTATCTGATTGTCATTTATCAGTTTTGAAAAATTATAGCCTGGGAACAGGTATAATGTAGGCGAATTTTAATTAGCGTAGACAAGAAATTGCGTTCTTGTCGTCTAGATTAGGGCCCCGGTGCGTATAAGTAATCTGTGAACACACAGGTACAAGATTAGAGATGATCAGGGAAGGCAGTAAATTTATTAATTTAGCAGAAGAAAACCCTGAACTAGAGCGTACATTGACTTTCCGCGGTTTATTCAACAAATTGATTTATTTGTACTTAATTATAACAATTGATTTGTTTCATTTTGAACCTTGTCAAGGTGGCGCACAAACAAGTTAAGACATTTTTCAGCTACCGTCTGACATTGGCATTGAATACTACTTTCAAATCGTTTCTCATGGGTTCAAGTTCAATTGAAATGTTTTAAAAGAATTTTCAAGTAGTTTTTGAGTGTTGCATTCAACTAATTGGAACTACTTAAACTTTCCAAACAAATGGAAACTGGTTTTTCTTCTTTCAATTGCTGAATCATCTGGTTGCGGGACTGTGTCACCAGATGATGAAACCAGCTTAAGGCTGTTTCAGTTGGCCAACAAAAAAAGTTACCCGAAATTGAAATTACGCTTCACACACTTCTCCCTTCGGACCCCTTTTAGCCACCTACACACAGTCAATTGAGTTTTAACATTTAGTTGGTTTATTTATATATGTAAAATACGTATTAGGTGAGTATGTTTATGAGACAAATTGACCGCTAGTGTTGAATGTTGATTTGAGTGTTTGCAGTTACATAATTCGAGTATTTTCTTTAGCCGAGCTTACAAAAAACCATTTCGCATTAACAATTGACAAGCTTAATTGTTATATATTCTATACACTACATAGTTTTTTGTTTGGATTTTTTTGTCTTTTTCCATTTTCCTGTTGTACAAAAGCGTTTTATGATTTGTTTTGTTTTTTTTTTTAGATAAATATAATACAGGTACAGCTAGGTGAAATGCCGCTAATACACAATTGTGGTTAATATAATACATATTAGAATTAGTTAATCGGTTTCTCTCAGTTTAATTTGCGCTAACTAGTTTTTATACTGCTTTATAGCTTATATACCCTTATTAATTGATACAATTTCATTTCTAATTGCTTGAGATTTCATTAGTGTGTTGAGATTTTACATTGTTGAGGTTTCTGTTGAACACTACAAACATTTTGAGTACAAAAGCAATATATAATATATAAAAACATAAAGTACATATATACATCAAATTAAATTTAAAATAAAACGGGGGAATCTCGTAGTTACGACATAATACACTGATGTAGCATAGTTGTACTTGGTTTGTTCGAATTTGAACACATTTGCGATAGTCTTACATTAAAACAATAATCTTATAGGCTGCCATCTAATACTAAAATACTAAACGAATGTTGGAAAAATTGTTTCAGTCCTAATGCTACAATAAATGTGCATATTTACAATGTATTTTCTTGTCTTTCTTATGTTTAGTTCATCTTTCTGCTGTCTTCTTTTCGCTAGTTTGTTCATTGTTCTACTTACGTTGCAATTAAGCAATTATTTAATTACCTAACGCAGTAGTTAATCTCGTAGTTAGTAAATTGGAATTGCTACAACAATTTTGAGGCTAGAAATGTGCTGAGTTTTGGCGCCCACAATATTTGGTTCAATCTGGCACAAAACGGGACAAAACTACATTCGATTACTCTCGCTGGACAGCCCTTATCTGTCAGGGAAGAGTGATTCATAGCTTGGTGGCAGGTCTTTGGGTGTCGCCGGTTCCTGCTGCTGCTGAAGTTCCTGCGAATTCGGCGACATATCGTGTGTCAGCACGCCATCGAATGACGGAGCTGTAGGTAACTCAATAGTTGGCACGTCGGTCTAGAAAATCGAAACGTTTCAATCAACCAATGTCTAGCAAAGCACATAATTATTTGTACATACCCGAGCACGTCGCTGATTGAAGCGTGCGGCAGAAGCTTCATGAGCATGTTGTTGGACAGTGATACAATTCCAATATTTCCAACAGATCCAAACACAGAAACCGACACCGAGCATTGTAAATATTAGGGATGTAATTGCTGATATGGCCACATTGGTTGTATCCATTTCATCGGTTGTGATCGCATCGTGAAAGCAGGTGCCTTCATCGCGGCACGGATACAAGCAATTGGTGATATTGTCACGGACAAAATGACGCGATATACAGGAGTATTGGTCCGTGGGTTTGCACAAAAAGTCACCAGCGAATTGGCATTCCGAGTGTGCCGTTAATACCATACGCAACTCCAGAGGTTCCTCGAATATATGACGTCCTTTGTCGATAAATATATGCACATGCACGTCCCTATCGCGCTCATCGAAGATCAGGCGTCCGGCTGGCCCATCTATGGAGATGTCACTACAGATACGTTCGCTGGGTGAACGATTTCCGCTGGTAAACTGTATGTAGTCGATGCATTGCTTGGTCACCGGATCGCTGCGAAACTTCAGGCGCGTTATAACGGTATATATGCCTCGAGGTGGACGTTCATTGGTCTGCACACGAAACTGACAGTCGTATTTGATTTTGTTCAACGAGTGCGTACCAATTGGCAGCGTCACATTCCAGGTTTGGGTTATAATCGCGGCCGAGTCATGATCTTCGGTGAGCCTTAGCGTTGGATCGCCTCGAAATGGCTTGGCCAGTGTGTAAATCAGTTTATCCGAACACAAATTATCCTGTAGGCGCACAATTTTATAGGCAAGAGTTGTCGTAGGCGCATAGAACGCAATTGCAAGCGTCAATTTGAGCAGGGACCAAAAGCAGGGTTTCCTCATTTTGTAAAAGGCACGTCCTGCGTGCGCGATGTTTGTAATGCACAATGGCCTGCGTGCGTGCTATTTGTGCGCGATTTTCACTGGAGACATGTACGTTCTTCCCCCGTTAATTAGTAACTTAAAAAATATTTGAAGAACTTTTGTTGTTTTGCATTTCTGCCAGGGATGGCAAGTACCAAGGCTAGAAAAGGCTGCAACACTGCTCAATTTTAATTCTATCGAAAATAATTCATCGATATCAGAACCAGTAAGTCATCGTTTAAATTGTCGATAGTTATAAACCAAAAGTATAAACTTTTTAAGATGTTTAAAACATAGTGTACGATTAACTATTTTTTAGAACTATGTTTTTAGATTAAATTGATTTTAAATGGATTAAAATCGAAAGTAACAAAGCCCCTCTGATTGAAGAAAAAATATTGTCACGGTCACCTTTTTTTTGTACAGATCAACCGGTTGCAGAGAAATAGGAAAAATGTCTATAAAACGCATCGTTATTGTGTTCGTTCATAGATTTTACGTGGGTTCGTTTCATTTTAATGAATGGAAATTATTGTTACTGTTGTCTGGTTTGAACGCACAACTACTTCTTCGAGTCTCAAAACTAAAACCGATGTATCGCGACTATGAAAAATATCGATGCATCGATACAGGAATCGATTCTAGTTCCAGCTCTATTGTATATTACTGCCTCCCATTGCAATACTCACCGCACACCGGGAATCTCTTCCACTTTTAAATATTTTGGGACGCAAGCGAAACGCTGGAAGGTATGCAAGCCGTTATACGCAAGACAGCCGTCAATCACCTATTCCTGATGTAACGCTTTTATATCGCTCAAAAACCTGTGGCTGCTTTTTTATAATATGCCTAATATTTGGCCGCTGCCGTCTTATAAAAATCCTGCTGAGCTATTTCTAGTCAACCTCAACGTTTGCTAATTGCTGCGACCCGATCAGTTTAAAAAGTGATGGCAACATCGGACTTTGTACTTGGCGGTCTGGCCTCTGTGGGCGCCACATTTTTTACAAATCCTATAGAGGTCATTAAGACGCGCATACAGTTGCAGGGAGAACTGGCAGCAAGAGGATCTTACGTTAAACCCTACAAAGGCATACTTCATGCATTCATCACAGTCGCCAAGAACGATGGACTGCTGGGACTGCAAAAGGGTTTGGTGCCAGCCCTCTACTTTCAGTTTATTATCAACTCCTTCAGGTAAATAAATACAATACGCACTTGTATCATTTGCTGTAATCACGTGAATTGTAATCAACAGGTTGAGCATTTACACCACAGCTGTGGATAAACATTGGATGCACACAAAGAATGGTGAAATATCTTTTGGACTGGGTCTGATGTGGGGCGCCATTGGAGGAGTTGTGGGATCTTATGCTTCTAGTCCATTTTTCATGGTAAGTGCCATGGCGAGACTATTACATAAAGCAGACAATATAAACAACTTATCTATACGCGCTATTTCACAAATATGTATCTTTTGCCGTCATGTGGGGCTAATTTGAATGTCAAAGCAAATCATACAATGTTCCGGCTTAGATAAGGGCAATAATTACAATGTGTTCTTAAGTGATAACACTTCTTAAATGTGTTGCTAAAAATCATCTCTTTCTCATTTAGATTAAAACTCAATTACAATCGCAAGCTGTAAACCAGATAGCTGTCGGTTATCAACATGCCCACACCTCGTTCCGAAGTGCTATGAAAGAGATCTATAGGAAGGGCGGAATCACTGGACTCTGGCGTGGTTCCCTTGCGGCGTTGCCTCGAGCTGCTGTAGGTTCTGGAGCTCAGATTGCCACATTTGGCAAGACAAAGGCACTGTTGGTACAGTACGATCTGGTGACGAAACCCACATATAACTCCTTCTGTGCCGGTTTAATTGCCGGTTCGATAATGTCGGTGGCTATAACGCCTCCGGATGTTATTAGTACGCGTCTGTATAATCAGGGGCTGGATGCACAGGGTCGTGGACTTTATTATAATGGCTGGATAGATTGTTTCTTAAAGATATTGAGAACCGAAGGCATACACGGTATGTATAAAGGTTTTTGGGCGAACTATCTACGGATCGCGCCTCACTCGACTCTAGTTTTGATGTTTTTCGACGAACTGGTCGCAGTTCGCGAGAAGTATGATATTCACTTCTAGTTTTAGTACCAAGCTAGTCTTTGTTTAACTTCAAGTACAAACTTGTATAAAAATGTTAAGTTGTTTACCAAAGTACCTTAAGTTTTTGTTCCAAACTCCTCATAAGTAATGCAAACCAGAGGCTGTCCGAGTAGTTCAATGGCAGCTAACATAAATGTGCCTTTAGTAATAATTGTAGTATACCCTTAGTTAGATACTTTAACTGTGCAATATTTCATTAAATAAAACTCGTTATTTTTGTTAATATATTCTATTTATTTTTTTTATTATATATAAAATCCCTTAACAGTCATTTGTATTAATTTGAATTTGCGCGACGTGAAGTTGGCTGCGAACGCAGTTCGACTCGCTGTGGAGGTTATCCGATAGCAATCACCATCGCTTGGAAATCGTTAATCGAAAAGTTGAAACGCTGATGAAACTAGTCGGCGACGCATAGTTAATCAATTACTTGCCTAAATTAATAGTTAAAAATGACCGCCCAATTAGCTCAGGTGACGCATTGGTTTGATAACTACAAAGAGACCGTCAACAAATCTCTGCACGACTCTGCCAAGCCATGGACAAAAACCTTTGATCTCCTGGAGCAGCGCACCGGCGTCGATAGATCGAAGATATTCTTTGGTGAGTCTAAAGCGTTCAACCAACCTTAATGTCCTTCAAACGCGTACAGGATTCAGCCTTGGCGCACCTTTAAAATAAAACAATGTCCTATCTACATAATACGTGGATAGAAGCAGGGTGACTAAGTGGAATATTTGTCGTTTAAAAATAGCAACGCCGCAACCTGCTATATTTTTTTTTTTTGTTACTGAGGCCAACAAGTTATGCGGGCGCCAAATTAGGCGATTATTCGCCAGCTTAATAATTGTACAACTGCAATTAAACCAAGTAAAATAGGCAAGTGTTTGGTTAACTTTAAGCAGCTGAAACACAGCGATTCACACAAGCACACAATGTTCACACATTCGCACACACACATATGTGTGTCCATGCTGAGTTCACATGTGTAGTTGAATTCTCTTTTCATATTCATGTATTTTTCTTTTGTTTACTTCACATACAACAGCATTTAGAGTACTTTAAGCGCAAATTCACAGTCATCTTTCGTTTGTTGCTCGAACAAAATAACTAGTTACATCAATTATTAATTGAAAATTGTGCTAAAGTCAAGCTTAGCCTCGACTTTGGCCGGGGTCAGTGTGTTCGTGGCGTTTTTGCACACGTGTATAAACATATAGACGTGGAACCAGGTGTGCATGTCTGTCTCTGTCAGTGTGTGTGTGTGTATGTGTGTCCCAAAGTAATTTGGGATTAAAGCCTTTAATGTGGCTTTGGGATTACATTATGGAAATAAAACAACGTCAGGCGGCGCGTCGTAATGTCAGAGTGCCCGTTGTCTATATTGGCACAGGTGAGTGCTTTGTTTTCCACTGTCTGTAAAAGCCCGTGTGTGTGTGTGTGAGAACATTCCACTGCCCTGCGGCACTTGTGTTTCTTCTTTCGCCACCTTTCTACGCAGACAGTGCGTTGGAAAAGTACTGACACACATTCACGAACTTGGTTAGTTTTTCAAGTAATACCAATTTAAAGGCGTACTACGGTTTAAATAATTTCATGACTCACTGTCTGAACAACATTTATATAATAACTAATTAACTTGATAACGTGACGTCAGTAGAGATAAAAGTCGCCAATAAATAAATTATTCACGCAAACAAAATTGATTTAATACACAGTATACGCTATAAGTATCTTACCCAAGAATGTGTGCTCTCGCGAACGTGTAATACAACACTGGTGACTGTCCGTTTGGTGTCTTGTGGTCTGGGACCCAGAACCGATGATCGTACGTAGTGCATTTAATGTAATTTATAGGCGATATGCGTGTGTTCCGATATGACAAGAGCTAAAAGGTTAATAATAGCACAATAGATGCACAAGGGGCAGATGTGTGCAGACCTCTGCAATCTGTTTGCGAAAAGGGCAATCGTATTTGACTTATCCTACATACAAGACGCTAAATAGAGATCTGAGCTCATGGCGTTCGAGGCATTGGAAGCAAAACTAATTGAGATTTTTAATGATAATCCCATTGTTCGTTATGGTTAGATTGGAGTTCTTTAAAATGGTTAAAGTTAGTAATTAATCGAAATTGGTTATCTTTTTAGGTGCCGCTGGATTCTGTGCCCTGTATCTGATTTTCGGCTATGGCGCTCAGCTGTTGTGCAACATTATTGGTGTTCTGTACCCGGCGTATGTTTCGATTCATGCCATTGAGTCGAGCACCAAACAGGATGACACCAAATGGCTAACTTACTGGGTCACCTTTGGCATTTTCACCGTCATCGAGTTCTTCTCGCATGTGCTTACCCATGTCATACCCTTCTACTGGCTGCTGAAGGTAAGTCACCCATATCAAAATTAACAAGCCCTGATAATAAAGTCTTGTTGCCTCTGTTTTTCAGTGCGCTTTCCTCATTTGGTGCATGCTGCCCATGGAAAACAATGGATCCGTTATCATCTATAACAAACTACTGCGACCATATTTCCTAAAGCACCATTCATGTAAGTCTATCAGATAAAAGTTTCTGTTGACAATTTTTAATATTAATTTATAACATTTTCAGCTGTGGACAAAATCCTCGATGATGGCATGAGGAAGGCCGGAAATGTGCTGTACAAGAACGAATAAAAGATGCTTTTAAATAAATACAAAATACACACAAAGTCACTTCCTTGGGCATTTGCAGCTTCCGCATCGCGAGCAAGGAGAAATATCGTCACTCTAATCAATCTCTTTGGTCACCACCTAAGTCGATCACTTTTAAATTTGTACTTGATTGTTGTTAAGGCACACGCCGAATGGTTTTCTAAACTCTTCATTTGATTATACACATTGAAGTGTGTTTTTTTTTTCGTTTGTGAAATCTCGGCTTGTTACACATAAATTGTAAAAACAATGACTACTTTTATTATTGATTAACAACATTGGTATACTGCATACTACGCCGTTTCGGCCGCTTTCGCCGGTGCCTCAGCCTCTGCTGCTGCAGCTGCTTTGCGATTGCGCCAGGCGGTCATGTAGGTGCGCGGGTGTACGGGAAGTAATCCTGAGATGCCAAGCAATTCAGCTGCCGGTTCAGACATGTGTGCGCCCTTACCTAGCCAGTAACGAATGCGTTCGGTGTTGAGGGCCACAAGGCGTTCATTGCTCTCGTTCGGCAAGGGATCGTAGGAGCCAACCTGCTCAATCACAGGCTGATGCTGATTTTTACGACGCTGTAATATTCAGTTTTTAGAATTAATTACTTTATCAATTTGTTAGCAATGAAATTCGCACCTCCATAACAACAATGTGGTAGAATGGTCGGTTCGTACAGCCATGACGAACGAATCGTATTATTTTGGCTGAGTTCTTGTAAAAGCGGCCAATGCCACTAGCCGGCGATAAAGACATATTCAAGTTTCTTTCAGAATTTTACTTTAAAGAAAATGTGTTATGAAAACAGACTGCGGCTGTTATCGATATCAGAAAACAGCACTGTAAGGCATCGGTGTTGAAAAATGTATAATAAAAGTGCCGCCCTTTATTTTTTAAACACTGTGGTAATGCATCTCTGGGTTTTGAATAACATGTGTACACACTGGTCACACACAAAATGGCGTCAGCAGTCGAACACGAACACTAAGGAATTTTTCAGTGGTGTCTGTGTCTGTGAATTTATATTGGGGGTAAAAAAAACTGTGTGCGTTATTTTGTTTATAAATTTAATTGCAAATACGGCACATTAACACACAGCGCGTACACACACCTACACATACCAATTCAAAAGTGCGCTTATCAATGAATTGAATTTGAGGCAGCAGCAGCTAGCAGAAGCACGCCAACGCCAACGAAGTGAATTTTTCGAGGGAACGGAAAAAAATGGCGCCCGCCTTAGCCACAGAAGCAAGTTGACTTTCTTTTCGGTGTGTGTAGTTCGTCGCCGTACTCGTCGCTCGTTTTCGTCGCATATTTGTCGCGACTCGCGATCAAAAAAGTGAAAAATAAAGAATTATTGAAAAAGTACATCTTAACGCGACGTTGACGAATTGAAGGAGGCTAGTATTTTGTACGTGATTTTGTATAAATACATACATATACATATAATACAAATACAAGCAACAGAAAAGTGCAATTACATTTGCGTTTGGAAATTTTGCGCTTTTTTCTCTTTCGCCTCCCCCTTTTTCTGCTTTGCTTCATTATAATGTGCGCTGCACAGAGCAATCCGCCCTTCGGCTACGCTTGGAGTTTTGCAGACAACGGCAACCGTGCCGCAGAATCAGTTTTGGAGATATCGCCAAATATTAACTACACTGTCGGTGGGGAATCGGTAAGTGGAGTCTCAATTTGTATGTATACATAGAATTTCCTTCGTTGCATATTATCAATTCTTTTTCGTATTTCTTTTTCATAATTTTTTTATATCGAGTGCTTTTGCAAACTGCAAGCTGCTTTACTAAATAGCCAATCGACCCAACGGGCCAGCTAGCCAACCTACCCCCCTGCCACCCACGTAATAATGTTGCTGTTGCTTTCCTACAGCGAATCGTGTTGTGTCGCCTTCCCTTTTCCACCCAACGTTGTCGTTGCCCTAACAACAGCGCCACATACACACAAGCACACCAATTAGAGATGGTCGAATGACGTGGTCGTGTTTGCAGTAACCACAAATATTAAAAAGTCTTATTTATATTCACGAACATGTGTTCATTGAACTTATTCGAAATTCAAAATTTTACACTTTCATTTAAAAAAAAAGTCGATTTTTAACTGCAAAAATTACTTTAAATAATTTCAATGAAGACGATATAAAGTAAATTGTATTGGCCGATTAAATTCATGTCACGTTGCCATCTCTAATACAGATACAGCTACGTCGTATGTTCGCTCGCACACTCGTTGGTTTTCAGCGCTGTGTATGTATAAGTGCATTGGACATATATATGTGTATGTACGTACGCAGAGTTGCGCGCGTGTATGTATACACGTACGATATACATACATACGTGGAAGCGCAAATACAAGAAAAAAGCAGCTACATATACTTTTATGTAACTGCGTTGGT
Organism: Drosophila dunni; assembly: GCA_018152125.1. NCBI lineage: Eukaryota > Metazoa > Arthropoda > Insecta > Diptera > Drosophilidae > Drosophila > Drosophila dunni. The sequence continues at coordinate 6,276,401 of JAECXC010000339.1, read as the reverse complement.
CATGCGAATGCGAGCGAGTATTAGAATTCTTTTACCATACATTTATACGAAATTTTTTCGTTTCCATTTCATTCGTAAACATTCATAATTTGGTATTTGTAAAAAGTATGCGTACGTATTGTACATACATATGTTAGTATTTACCAACATATGCATGTAGAGTTGTGTGTATGCAAACAAACAATACGCACGTTGTGTTGCACATGCGGTGGCAGCTGATTGCAACAAATACCCCCCTCTCAAGATAAAAGCAGTTTAAATATAATTTAATTATTTAACGTGTGCTAGGTGGCAGTTTTAGCAGTTTGTGGTTGGCAAAAGCAATCGAATATAATCGATAAATAAATTGATAATTTCTTATTAATCTAATTTAAAGTACAATTATTAAATATTGGTTTTTTTATATTGCGTTTATGTTCATTTTGTGCGTACATTTTGTTTTTGTACAACAACTTTGTTATACAATTGGCAGTATATTTTTTTGCTTTGGCATGAGAGTGCAACCCTGTTTCGCTGCGTTTTCTGCCTGCCTCTTTGCGCACGATTGTGAATACACACACATACACATGCAGATAATGTTTCGTTGTGTTTGAATTCGCCGCATGCGCTGGCAACCATTTTGTGTGCATGTGTGCGTCAGTCGTCAATTCGCCATTCGTTGAATGTATTCAACACTAACACACTCTCATGGCACGCACACCAAAAACGAGGCTCTCTCTCACGCACGCATACACGCCCAGTTGGCACACTTGTATGCGTGGGGTGCGTGCGTGTGTTTTGATTACACTTGCTTACGTTTTGGCGCTCAACAAACTGTCAAAAGTCCAATTGCACAGACCCGAGCGCAGTGAAAAAGCGCGCGCTTTACTGCTGTCGTTAGTATGGTCTTCTTCTTGTTCGTCTACTACTGTTGCTGCTGCTGCCTCCACCGCCGCCGCTGCTGCTGTTGCTGCTTCTTGCTTCCCTTTCATTCTCATTTGGCATTGTGTGTTATTATCAACTGTTGCCGCGCCGCTGCGCAGGTGTAGTAGCGTGTTAACAAGGCAAAATGAACAACAAAAACAACAAACCGCAACATAAAATTCAATACTATGAACCAATTTTGCAGTCGTGACTGTACTTTTGTACTAATAATTAGCGATAGTATTAGATTAATAAACCTAACCAACAAAATATATATATATATCGGATTAAACAAATTTGTATGCAACGATGGATCAGTGTTTTAGCAACGCTGAAATTAATTGCATTTGCATTTCCTGTAATCTGTTCGGTTTTTGGGGACAAATCAATCAAACAATCAATCAATCAAACAATGAAACAACCAACAACTAACAACAGACATGAACAAACCAACAACAAGCAAGCAAATCAAGCATCAAATGCTATCAATATAACATCATCATCATCATTTGTGGAGTTTGTTCATTCCTTCATACATATGTGTATGTATAATCACGTACATGCCATGCGTATGTAGTGCCGCTGAGTTTTACTGATAACAAAAACAAAAAAACAAAACCAAAGAAAAAGAAAAAAACAAAAAACAATGTGTACACACCTATTTTAGATGCCCTATTTGTTATCCACGGATGGATCATTGGCCGTACAAAAGGATGTTAAAGGTGCACTCGCTGCCAGCAATAAGAACAATGTCGTCCGTCGTATGTTCGTGGTGAATGACTCCTCATTTGCGCCCGGAACACAAAGGTGCGTTTTCAAAGAACTAAATAAAATAACAAAGACAAATCAAATAAAAAAGTACAAATTAAAAACCAAATCAACAAAAAAAAAATATAAAAATATGAAATTCCTCACAAGTCAAAACGCTTTAACTAAGCCTCGTTTTTTTCTCGTCTGCTTCGATGCTCTCTTCTCTTTCTCTCTCTCTCTCTCTCTTTCTATCTCTATCCATCCACAGAGTAATAACCACAGGCGCCGCATCGACGGTGGTCAAAAAGCAGGACTCTGGTCAACAGGTGTTGAGCATAAATTCGCTCGATAAGAACTGTAAGTGGTCGCTAAAATCAGTTTATGAAAAATCAAATCAGTTTTGAGAAATCAAATTTTATCCGTGTTGCACGCGTTGTTGATGTGTTTGTAATCGATTTGATCGATTGTTCAGTGGGTTTTTTTTAATCGCTAATCGATTGTTTCACTCTACTCTTTCTCTTTCTTACTGACTCGCTACTTTCCGCTCGCTCGCTGTTATCCCCATCGAATTTACCGTAATATCCCCTTCTTTCTCCGTTATTCACTCTGTGTTCGCTGTATTTTGCTATTGTAATTGCTATCACGCATTGCCACCAAACTCACCCATCCACCCACTCAATCACTCTCACACCAACCCACCCCACCCCACCACACTCCATCCACCACTCATTCATTCACTTACTGAAATCATTTACACGGCGGCGGGCGGCGGGCTGTGGCGCATATAGATCTATTAGTCGATCCAGCGACAGCGGCAGCAGCTGCGGCTGCAGCAGCAGGTGGTGATCCAGCTTCTGCTGCACATCATCATACATTAACAAATGGCAGCATTGTCGACGCCAAAACTGGACAAACTGTGTTGACATCGAGTGCCGCAGCGGCAAAGTCGCATTTTAGCTCAATTGGTGCACTGCATCTAACGCAAGAGGAGTGCAATGAGATCTTAATAAAGCGCGCTATTGCAGCCGGCCACGGCCACCATCAGACGCACACACTCACTGCTGGCGACGGATCGCACCACCACCACCATCATTCGACGGCGCCAGGCGCGACACCAAGTAAGCATCTCAAATCTGTGTTGTGTTCGATTATCTCCTCCTCTTCCTCCTACTCTCTCTCCTACTGCTCTACACTCTTTTTGGCACTGGTTATTTCTCTATAGTTACTGGTACTTGGTACATGCTACTCGTTAGTCGGTGGTTATCGGTTAGTCGGTACACGGCTCTCGTTGCTGCTTTTCACGTTTCGTTTCGTTGCGTTACGTGACGTTGCATTGCATTGTGTTACGTTACGTTACGTGTATGCTACGTTACCATTCTGTTATCATACGATGCTCCAAGTATTTGGTTCTTTTTGATTTCCTTTAATTTGCTTATGATTTGAATTACTTTTTTGTTTGTTTACTAGTTTTGCGCTAAATTCTCTTTTCTGTTTTTGCTTTGTTTAGTTTTTTTCTGTTTCTGTTTCTGTTTGCGTTTTTTGGTTCGTACTTTTGATTTTCTTTTCTTTGTTTTCTTCTCTTTTATTTTTGATATCTTCCTTTGAATTCCATTTGGTTATTGTTCCGTTGGCGGTGCAACAACACTCTTAGGTGACATACTTCCTGGTATTTCAGTTCAAGTACAGAAAGTAATACAAGGACTCGAAGAGAACGAGGACTCACAGGGCGACGCACCCAACTTAAAGTTGGAGCCAGGCACATTAGAATTGTCCCCAAAGACCGAACTACAGGAATCAATGCATTTCAGCGAAGTAAGCCCAACAAATATTACACACTTAAAAACATACACAATTAAACTTAAAAACACAGCATAAAAGAAAAACAAAAAACAATAAATTTAACATAGAATTCACACTAGCAAAATGTGATTTTGTTTTTGGTTTTCTTTTTTTATATAGCGAGAATGAATATTAAATCTAAACGATGTTTTCTTTGCTTGTCGTTTCTCTTCCTCTCTCTCTTTCTCTCTCTCTCTGTTTCTCTTTTAGACCGACGCCACCATCAAGAAGGAGCGCCCGTACAGTTGTGACGAGTGCGGTAAATCCTTTCTGCTCAAACATCATTTGACAACACACGCACGCGTGCACACAGGTGGTTGTTCTTGTTCCTAGCACATACCATTGAACCATCGAGCAGGTCTAACCAAATTCTTCTCTTCTCTTCCCTGTTCTCTCTTGTTTTTTTCTGGCTCTTTGCATTCTTCTCTTTTTTGCCTTGTGACTCGCAGGTGAACGTCCTCATATTTGCACCCATTGCGGCAAAAGTTTCGCGCACAAACATTGTCTAAATACGCATCTATTGCTCCACTCCACGGATCGGCCATATCAGTGTCAGGAGTGTAAGAAGAGTTTTACCCTTAAGCATCATCTGTTGACGCATTCACGTGTCCATAGCCGGGAACGGCCATTCGTTTGCCAGGAGTGCGGACGATCATTTCCCCTTAAACGTCATCTGGTCACGCACAGTAAATTTCACGCCGGCGAACGTCCCTACGTCTGCGAGGAATGCGGTGAAAGTTTTGCCCAGGAGAATCATCTGATTATGCACTCGCGGTAAGCAACTCAATCAATATATATAGCGATTATATACTTGATAATAATTCCTAACTCCTTTGCAGCTTTCATGGTTCATTGAATCCATTTGTTTGTGCTGACTGCGGTGCCTCATTTCCACGTAAATTTCAATTGGTGAATCACGGACGTATACACGGCAAGATACCTCATTCCTGTACGGTTTGTGGCAAAGAGTTTCTACAAAAGCGCACACTAGTTTCCCACATGAGGTACGCTGTTCATCAACCTGTCTTCGTAGAGTTCTAAACATTTTATTTCCTTTCTTCCAGGCGCATACATACCGGCGAGCAGGCGCATCCCTGCGTGAGCTGCGGCGAGGGATTCCTCACCAAGGCGGAGTTGCATCAACATGTGCGTGCAGCGCACGGTGGTGTCAATCCCAACACGAGCAGTGCCACCATTATAGCCAATCAACAGGTATGCACCAAAGCAAATGATGCGATTGCCATCAATCATACTGACAGATTCGAGTTTAATTGATTTAAACTACAATTTAAGCAGTTACAGCAGCCACATCATCACCCTGGACATCCGCAGACAATAACCGTTGTCAGCAATCCGACTAATTCCACGCTACTCACCGTCTCCACCACCGATGCCAATGGCGTGGCACGACCACAATTCGTTTGCCGGTTTGTATCTGATTGTAAAACGCAAACTGTAAACCAATTTTAATCTTATTTTCTTTCTGACCTTGCAGTGAGTGTGGAAGCGCGTTCAACAGTCGTGAGGCACTCGCTCTGCACTTGAGATTGCATACGGGCGATAAGAGTCTGATGACAGATCTGTGCGCTTTGACAGCAGCGCTTCCTGGTCACTTTTTGAGCACGGCTAGCCTCAATCCGGGCACAGTGGTTACGGCCAATCCAAATTTGGTTGGACAGAGTCCAGTGCCCGTACAAATCATATCGTCCACCGGTCAGGTGATGTCACAGACCACGCTGGTGCAGGCCGCCAATTCGACCCATCCGCAAGCCGTTGTCACCGCAGTGCCCACAATGCCCGTGCATGGACAACAGCATCTGCAGCATGTTAGCCAACAGCAGCAGCAGCAACAGCATGTGGTCACCGTATCACCGGCCAACAAACCCAAATCGCATTTCTGTGCCAGCTGCGGCAAAGGATTCGCTGCCAAGCATGGCCTAATGCAGCACAATCGACGACATCCCAACGGTGGTTGCACGGTGCGCACCCATGTCTGTGAGTGTGGAAAGGCGTTCTTCCAAAAGAATCATCTGATGCTGCATCAGCGACAGCATTTGGAAACGAAGCCAGCCATATCGCAGCAACAGGTATGCTAAGTGCCTAATTGCCTAGTTGCCTAACAAACCCCCACCACCTAATCCCTCCTTGATCCCTGACATACATATATTCTAGAGTCTAGACTTATATAAATATACATATATATTTTCTTTATACAAATTCAATAAACTCGATTGCTTTGATTCAAAAATTGAAGATTTCATAATGAAACTTGCGTAGATTCTAATTTTAAGATTAATTTTATATTAAAGGTGGATTAATAAATGAAAGTTAGCCGTCATTACTGAGTTATGCAGTCTTATTAGTTTATAAATAACTGTGTATATTTTAAAGCGCATCAAAAACAATAACAATTAAAGTAAAGGCTTTCTGTGTCTGTCTGTCTGACAAGTATTTGTTTTGGGATTTTCCTCACTGTCGCTAAACACTAACTAAATCCACGACTAGTTTTTCTATTAGTTAAAGTACACTCAATTTGAACAACATGATTTTCAATTATTACATACACATACACATATAAATACTCTCTTTCAACCTCTTGTATTGCGTTTCTTCAATGTTCTTTTTTATCATCTATGTGAACATGAATCCAAAAAACTTAACAAAAAACCAAACAAATGTTAAATGCATTACTTTTTTCCAACTTCGAATACTTGCAGCTTGTTGTACCAACTACTTCTTACTAAATAAACAAAAAATAAATAAACTGATCGACAGATCCATATGAACAATAAATGAAAAACATTAAGTTAAAGAAAATTACTTAAATTCACACACAAACAACACACGCCAGCACACACATCAAGCACACACACTCACATCAAAAAGGAAAAAAGAAAGAAAATTATGTGAAAAGTCGATGCATGTTGTAGTTGTTGTTGTGCAGCGTGTGTGCGAGTGTGTGTATGTGTGTGCTTGTGCCGCAGATATTCAAAAAAGAAAAGAAAAACTTATGATCGATAAACCAATAAAAAACCTTATAAACAATATGAAGAAATAGATCAAATATACTACTACAGTTACAAAATTTGTAATACGTACGCGAAAAAAAGGCTTCACTGTGCGCGTTTTAGGTGTGTATGAAAAACTATTCCAAATTACCGATAATTGTTTTTAAAACAAAAATATTGTATCATTATTTTTAACTCTTGTAATTATTGTTATCATGTGTATTTATCTATATACATATACATATATATTGTAATTATTTATGTTGTTGTTTTCTTGTCTCCTACTTTCCTTGCGTGTGATTTGTGCCTGTGTCCCTTTATTCTGTATGTTCTCCAACGCTCTACAATTCTCTATTTTGTACATTCTGTTTGCCCAGTTTTCTGTTCCAAGTATTTGTTGTAGTAACTTCAATCCACACAAATAGAAACAATTACTGATTTTTTTTCTTTTTTTTTTTTGTTGCCTGAGCGTAATTTAGTTTAGTTTATGATTTGGCATAGAGCAAAGAAAGAGAGAGCGGTCCTAGACCACTTTTTTGTTTGTAAGGATTCGCCAAAAAGTTTTGCTAAAGTTTTTAACTTTCGACTACTTTTTGCAGGAGGCCGAGGTGCAGCAGCAACAACAACAGCAGCAACAGGCAGCAGCAGCGGCGGCAGCAGCACAGATTGAGGTCCAAATAGTACCCGGTGGTCCTGGGAAGGTGATCAAATATGAGATCTGTCGCAATGTCCTGCAGGATGAACAGTCAGGCCAACAGCAGCAGGGATCAATGCATGCTGAATAGATGGAAATTTCAATAATCCCATGAAAAATCATCGAGTTTCGAGCGCATTTTCTTATTGTTTCAAAATTTTTTTGTAAATACATCTTAGTACTATAGTGAATAAAGCCAATGTGCAATGGCAATTGCCTGGCGAAAGGTTGCTCCGCAGAAAGACTCACCTACACACTCACACGCACACAAACATATGTACACCCACCCATGCATACAAACATATATATATATATACTATGTAGAATGATAACAATAATTATATGAACAGAGAGCAGCTTACTGGCCACTGGGAAAAACAAAAACAACACATCGACTTTCCTCAACTCTAGCACACGCACACACACAACACACACTCAATCACACTCACACACAGACAGAGCTAAAAGAGAAGAGAGAAGACGATTGAGAGCACATATGAAATAAGCGATTCCCTTAGCTGTAATAATTTAGTTAACGTTTAGTCGATAAGTACAGAACCTAGACAACTAAATAGTTAACTAGCATACACAACATATATGTATATGGGATGTGTATATATAGATACATATGTACATCAAGCATACATTTTTACAACAACAACAAAAGAAAACAAAAACAACAAAACAACAACAAATACAAATTTATTGTAACTGTAACTCCTGTTAATTTTTTGTGATGTGTTGGTCGCATCTAAAACAACAACCTCGATAAGTTGCAAAAGTTTTTACCAATTATGAATATGTTCAATTGAAATCTTTTAAGCACACACATATAAATATAAAACAAATATAATTGTACAATGTGTAAACATATAAACAAAACAAAAAACACACGAAAACAAAAGTTAATATTGATAAGTAAATACGTTTAGTTCTAGGCATATTAAAAATACTATAATATCAAGAGTAAATACAATAATTATAAATACAAAATTCAATACGTAAATGAACAGACAGACAGCAGCACTTGCCGCCCGCCCTAAGTGGGCGTTTGTCCCACATCATTTCAAGAGTGTACATACAAATAGAATGAAAAAGTTAATAAAACTAAAATCAAGCAAAATTCAACATGTTGCATGTTGCTGCATCTGTAACTAGAAATACGCGTAAGCTAAATAAGTAAATGAAAAACGAAGAGAAAGAGTAAAACAGGTATAGAAACAGAGTGTAGAGTATTTCAAGTGTAGCCGGTTAGGAGACAGTTTGGAGGAGACGCCCACGTCACCAGTTTTGAACACTGGGATTACTTGGAGTAGGTGCCTGGCACAATAACTAAAGAAAACTATATCTGAAATAGAATAGAGCTGCTAAAAATTAAAAAAGTTATAAATAAATACGAACAGAAAATCTGAAATGGAAGAAAAAAACAGAATTGAAAATCGATGTATGCATAAAATAAATATATGTAGCTGTAAGTTACGCTAGTTGTATAACAAATAATAGACACCACCACAGCACAACAAAATACACACGTACACCTACCAACAAATTGGCAAAAATTATATAAAAATAAAGTTGGCTTATAGAAAATACCAATACACAGACAGAAACACACGTTCACAGCTGCAGATCCATCAATCAATGCACGCTTTTTATGGCGAAAAAACAAAAGCAACTAAAATTAAGAGGAAATTCAGAAAAAAACGGCAAAATTTATATTATCAAATTGTAAAATAATAAGAAAACCTTATACCTTAAAGTTAGGAGTGCGTTAAATGGATGCAAAAGTAAATTGATAACATAATCCGATAAATAGAAGAACCTAAAATTAAGCATATATTTTAATATGTAAGCCTTAAAGAAAATACGACTATGAATAATAAAAAAAAAACAAAACAAAACAATTAGAATGTGTAACTGTAATTACTTATGTTTAATGTTTTAATGAATTCTGGCACCTTTTTAGATAGTAACACCGATTTCTATTTATTATCTAACCTGTTCCACTGCCTATAGTATATAATTGTGGTCTTTAGTTATCAGTTTGTTCGAAACAATGTCATACATAATTGCAAAAAAATAAGCAAAAATAAACAAATAAACAAGTTGGCTAAAAAGATAAGAACAGCACTTTGGCAACAATGGAAATTATTGCCAAAATAAAGACTCGAACGATTTTTGCAAATGTATTAATAATTTATTTATAGATTTGCTGATTAAACAAGCCAATATTTGTGGTAGTGAGTCGAGTGGAAGTGAATCAGTAAGTGAATAATATGAATGGTTGTCTCAGTACTCGTTAACTCTAGTATAGAGTTATACTAAGTAGGAAGTATTTAGTATATATACTAACCATTATGCTTGGAATGTTTCAGCTTAACGAATTCTGGGCCAGAAAATTAGCAACACCTTTTGCTACCAAGAATGTGGAATTGGAAGCAAACTCGCTTAGATAAGATACACACAGTTGTGTGCTGTTTGTTGGGTGTGTGAGTGTGTGTGTCTGTTATGCGATAAAGCCCAAAAATGTTTCGAGTTTTTACATTCCGCCTTTTTACCCATTAAAACGGGTAGAAGGGCAGAAACTGGCATTAACCTTGATTAAATAAACAAAACACTAACAAATGCAATTATCAGGCTTTAATCTTGTTACATGTAAATTTTGTTACGTTAACAACAAGCGTGTAAACGAGTTATTTTAAGTTACTACCTAGTACAGGGTATGTGACAGTCTGTTCGGAGACGGACTGCTTGCTACCTGTTTCCTATCATTTTGGTTAAATGCAAAAACAATTAGTGCCACTTTTACATGAAGTCACGAACGAATTTACTAACCAAAAGAAACCTTTCGACCATATGGCCCAAACAACGAGCCGGGCTAAAACCAGTCACAACTAGTAGGAATGTCTGAGGGTTGGGGAAGCGACTGTAAAAGACCCAGTAAGCTTTCTGAAGCACTTTTTTTGTATAAAGTTGTAAATAATCAATGTCCGAGCTGCCAAGATGCCTATCATAAGAAACACATATAATTCTAGGTCCCTGACCGATGAATTGTATATATGTAGATATAAACCTCTGATTCCAACTGAACTTTGTAGAATCGTGTTCTATTCGAAGTGTGAAAGTCTTGTTGAAGTTTCTGGATAAACCGACACAAAATTGAGACAACTGTACTTTTTTCTTAAGTACAGGGTCTAACATCGCACGTAGCAAATGTTTAGCATTCAAAGAGTATTCACAAATGTTGGTTACAATTCACTAATATTTCATTCATTTTAAATGCTTATAATAATTAAAGTTGATTTAGATTTTGATTTATTTAAAGTACAATTACGTGAGGTGACGTCAGCGCGCAAAAGAGAAACGCAGTGGGAGAGAGAGGGAGAACGAGAGGGACAGGGAGAGCTCACCTTATAGAGCACTTGTACATTATGCATGCAATTTTACCTTAAAAGTGCATTCCCTGACAAGTGTAAGTCGAATTTTCGGCATTCTGCCAAATAAGGGCACGACATGGACTCATTTTTGGGTTATTTTCTTACCTTGACATGGGGATTGAAGTGCAGTTTTGTTATTTAATGCTTTTTTATTGTTAAATTAAAATTAATTGAGTGGCGCATAAATTTTGTTTTTCGTGCTCGCCTTCATTTGCTGAATTTCAATTTCAATTCCAAGGAAAATCTGTGACATGGCAAGAGATGTCATCATCTCTCTCTCATTTGGGAATTGTTGTGCTCTGCTGTGCACTGTACAGTGTACAGTGATCATTAATTGCACAAACACAAGCAAACTTCAGTTCTAAATTGGCATTTGCACCAAATTCCTGCAACTGGTTGCAATTGCAGACCATTTTCTGCATTTGTCTTTAAACTAATTTTGTTTTTTTTAATTCTTTTTTTTTTTTTGAATTCGGGTCGCTTTTGTGCTTTGAATTTTTAAGTTTCGTTTGCGTTTTTGTTGATTTGATTTTTGCATTTGTAGCTCGCTTTTTTATTGCTGTCTACAGTGTGTGTGTGTGTTTTGTTTTAGTTTATTTTCCACTTTTTGTGTCTTGGGGCAGGCAGACAAACAAGTTTTGATTGAACGAGCGGTTCCATACAAAAACTGAGTCTTAGCTGATGACGTCATTAAGTCACTTTGAATTAAGCAACAATTGAATTTCATTCTCTCGTTCTCTGTGTGCTCTTTCTCTCTACGTTTATAAGATTTACACTTTGGAGGTCGAATTGTTTAAACTTCAACCTGGTCTGTGTCTGCCCAGAGACCTCCTAGCTCAGTTTATTTGTAGAATGTTCTTGTGATGGATATATGTCTCGAGCTACTTGGATAACTTTTCATTGACACCCACCTAACGCCGTTATAATTCAATTAAGCTATAAAAAATCAGCTCAGCATCAATGCACATATGCCTTGTGCGCATACATACACACCTGACTGTGTGTGTGTTTGTGTGTGTTTTTAATAAATCTTCGATTTGAGCTTATTCAGCGACTTTATGGGCACGGATGATGCGCCCACGTAGCGCCGAGCTAGACGATATTCGTTTAAGTGAATGCAAAACATGATGCTGACTAATCCACAATGTCATACATACATATATGAGAATTTTAATTGTGCATCCATCCGCCAGACGTAAATCATGAAAACTGGCCAATTTTGGGCTTTGCGATAATTTGATTGGTTTTTTGTCTTTTTCTTAAGCCCTAGCCGGCGTGCGAAAGAGCACGAAGATAGCTGCTGGCAGCACATCAAGCAGCTGTTTGTTTGGCTTTTAGCCACTTTCGAATTGAGCAAATTTGTTGTCTTCTTATTGTTTTTATTGGCTTATTGAACTCGCTACTTGCGTGGCAAACAGAAAAACAAGACAACAAACTAAGGTGGTGAGCGTGTCTCAGTCGCTTGGTGTGTAACCTACGCATTTTAACTCTCCACACACACACAAACCAACTCTAACACACAGCATACATAACTCAAATGGCAACCTACGCGTCGGCGTCGCTGCTTCAGTCTCGCCTGGCTTTTTTGCCTTTTGTGAAGGCGACTCGCTCCGTCGTGCATCTCGCTCGCACGCACGCGTACAAGTGGCGCTGCCAACGCCGCAAAAACGCTGCCAACGCTGCCAGCGCTACCAACGCTTTGAAGCTAAAGCCCACAACGAACGCTTCGTGTTGTTGTTGCTGCGCTGCCGCTGCTGCTGCTTTTTGGCTGGCAGAGCGCAGCAGATACGGTCGAAAGCGGTTCCAGACACCAGCAGCGGTGATCAGTACGTTTTGAGTTGTGCTTCGCGACGGTTGTTGATCTTTCAAGTGCTCCCCACGAATACAAAATATGAAAATACAAGTTTGACCAATTGAGCATCTAAGCGAATAACGATTTTTGTTTCTATCTCTGTATTTGTCTCTATCTCTGGCTGTGTAACAGTGTGCGTGTGTGCGTGTGTCTTACTGTTGCTGGCTGTTTGTGTGTGTGCTAAGCTTTTTCGCTCCCACTCCCATTGCCGCTGCCCGCTCTCTGCGCTCCCTGCGCTCTCTGCTACGCTCACACGCTGCCCGCTGCTTCTCTGTCTTACTGTCGCTGTGTGCGTGTGACAGTGCCACCGTTTGTCATTTTCAACTTGAACTATGGTTCGCGCATACGTGTGTGTTGCCCGACTATAACAAATACATGCTATAATAATATTTAAAAATAAGTATTTCGACATTCCGACGTGAAAATTAGGAGACACTCAGATTTATACAACTTTTTTGTGCCAACCGAAGCGATAATTGTGATTAATAACAGCAGCAACAACCACAACAACAAAACGACAACGAAAACTATACGAAAACAAGAATAATAATTATAATTATAATAACAAAATAAGCCATTAAAAACTTAACTATACTACATTTTTAACGACACACACTTTGCGATTACCTCATCTGTGTGAAAATAAAGCCAGCAAAATGGTATCAAAAAACAATAAAAAGAAACAAGTGTCGTCGCAGTCGCAGTCTCAGCCGCAGTCGCAGTCGCAGCTACCGCCAGCCACATCAAGCACAACAACATCATCAACGGCCTCGGCGACCAAATTAACCAAAAAGCTGGGCCCGAATGCGACGGCAACGCTAACAACAAACAGCAGCTCGACCTCAATGGAGCATGAATCTGTCTCATATGGTGGTACACCCGGTCCGAGCACCTCTGGTGTCTCGTTGAGGGATAAGGAAAGTCTGGTGTCTGCAACGGCAGGTGGAAAAAGCTACAGCTCCAGTTCATATACAGCGAAATCTCAGTCACAATCGCAGACACAACAATCGGAGCTGTATAGCAGTAGCAGCAGTGCGAAAATCTCCAGGGATTACTCAAACGAGAAGATCATATCATCGATTGATCTGCTTGAAAGTGAAAAAAAGGAACCGGTCTTTTCGGTGCCCATTGAAGTGGTCGAAATTACAGCTCCTGGCGGCAGCAGCAGCGGTCTTTTAATGTCCGCCAGCGGTGGCAGCATATCCAAAATGTATGCCTCAACGTCAAAAACATCAAGCAGCCACCAGGAGGCGAGCAGCTCCAGCTACTTTGAGTCCACAACCAGTTCCAGTCAACGGAGTGCCAACGAAACGCTCATTGCAAGCGAGAGAGCGGCAACAACGTCTACCGGTATGACATCATCGTCGTTGTCGAGCAGTAAATATGTAGATGTAGCCGAACAGGTTGCCATCGATAGCAGCAACACCAACAACACCAACATGAGCACAATCAACAGCAACACCAACACCAACACTAATATCAATACCAGCAAAATCAACACCAATACCATCAACAGCCAGAGCAGCAACACCAACACTACCATCATTAACGGCAGCAGCGGCGAATCTCAGAGCGTGCCAAAGCTGAGACCTGTAACTGAAACAGCTGGTTCGTCTGTGGGTGTCTCTGATACGTCATCGACAACGATGACGTCGCAGCGCATTGTTCGCGAACCGGTCGCGTCTACCGACAAGACCAAAACAAACGCGACGTCACGACGTGACGATAAATTGGCCAGCACAGCTGTTAGCCTGGATGTTGACGTAGACGTTACCAATTTGTCTGCCACAAAAACCAGTAGCAAACAGTTCAGCGAAAGTACCATTAATCAGAGTACCAGCAGCACGAAGCAGTCGACGTCGTCATCGAAGAAAGAAGTCTACGATGTGAAAACGAAAACTTGGAGCGAGTACAGTGATGGGACCACACACGGTACGAACAAAAAGGCACCGACATTTGAGCGTTATGTGAGCAAGGATACGGATGGCACTACTAAGGTGACATATAAGAAGAAAATATACGACAGGCGCAACAATAGGTGGCGCGTGGTGGATGAGCGCACTGTGGATAGCACCAATGATGTGGGCTATCCCGAAATAGTCGATGATGTCATAAATACTACAACCACAACATATACGACAAAGGTGTACGACACGAAGCTCGGCAAGTGGACGGTCGTTGATGAGAAATCGTATACCGATACGAAAGCTTTTGTACCCAATGACATTGCTCGTGAAATCGAAAAAGATAATACCGATGTTGCAAACATAACGACTACAACAGAAGTAACAAAGGTGAGTACGTGCACTTCGGACCGGTTTTGGGGGTGTGTAGTGTCCAAACTGGGACTTCATGAGCTCGATACTAATTAATATATGTGTATTTGTTACTCTAGATTTTTGATGCAAGCATTAACGACTGGCGAGTTTTGGATGAAAAGGTGCACACCGATGTCATTGAAAAAATTGTGGAGGCACCCAAGAAGACAATTTATGTGGATGAGTTTGTGGAAATTGAGAAAAACACATCAATTTCGGAAAACAATGAGAATATAACATTGAATCTGAACGAAACATCGAAACACAAAAATATTACCGAGAATATTTATGATGAAATCGATTTAGTGCGCACGGACAAGAAGCGCTTAGACGATTCAATAACCGTAAGTATAATAACTATACGGATACCCTACTTAAACATGTAATAAATAAATATATATTTCTATTTTATTCAGCGTGGAGTCGATAAGACGAAGAAAACGACACACAGTGAGAGATGCATCTGTGAAATATGCACTTGCGGGTAAGAAATCTAGAACTTTTAACTTTTAACATTTAATTGTTTATTAATTTTCATATTTCAGGCGTCATCATTGCACCACTACTGGCACGAAAACTACTGAAAAGACAATTGTGGAAATAGATGGCAAGTTCTCTTAATATTTAAAAGCATAAAGCCTTCATATAACAAACATTCTTTTTTATAGATAACGTTGACGAAACTTATACAAGAATACGTACTAACACTTGGTCAAAAACCGATGAAAACATTCCGAAGAAAAATGAAGAGATATTTGTGGACTATATAGTTATTAAGAAACCAGAGGATAATCTTAAAACTGGAGGAGACTTTACAGCCCCCGAAAAAGAACCTTACAAGCCCGGTGAAAGGCGTGAGAAAATCGTTCACACTGACAATCTGCGTCTAGACGGTGAAATGACTTTTGTGGAAAAAGAGGAATATCAATTCGTAACACGACCTGGATATGTTAAGCCAGAGGATAACTTGAAAAACGAAGGAGAATTCTACGTTCCTGAAAAACCTGGATACCGGCCTGCAGAAAGACCTACTCAGAAGAAACCCAGTGATAACTTGAAAACAGAAGGTGAATTTTACACTCCAGACAAACCTGGTTATAGACCAGCTGAGAAAATCGAACGAATTATAAGAACGGATAATCTGCGTAATGAGGGTGAAATGACATTTGTGGAAAAAGAGGAGTATCAATATGTGGTACGTCCTGAGCAGGTTAGACCAACTGATAATCTCAAAATGGATGGCGAATTCTACAGCCCAGAAAAGCCGAAGTTTGTTCCTGGTGAACGGCCTTCTCAAGTCAGACCGGAGGACAACTTAAGGAATGAAGGAGAATTTTACGTTCCAGACAAGCCTGGATATAAGCCTGCTGAACGTCCAGTTCAGAAGAAACCCGAGGATAACTTAAAGAATGAAGGCGAATTCTACACTCCTGAGAAACCGAAATATAGGCCAGCGGAACGTCCATCTCAAGTCAGACCAGAGGACAATCTTAAAAACGAAGGCGAATTCTATGTTCCTGACAAACCAGGTTATAAACCAGCAGAACGTCCTGTTCAAAAGAAACCCGATGATAATCTGAAGAACGAAGGAGAATTCTATGCCCCAGAGAAGCCAACTTATCGACCAGGAGAACGTCCAACGCAAGTAAGGCCGGAAGACAATCTCAAGAGTGAGGGCGACTTCTACACTCCGGAGAAACCTCAATTCAGACCAGCTGAACGTCCTGTTCAGAAGAAACCCGAGGATAACTTAAAGAACGAAGGCGAATTCTACACTCCTGAGAAACCAAAATATAGGCCAGCCGAACGTCCATCTCAAGTCAGACCTGAAGATAACCTTAAGAACGAAGGCGAATTCTATGTTCCTGACAAACCTGGATATAAACCTGCTGAACGTCCAGTGCAAAAGAAACCTGAAGATAACTTAAAGAATGAAGGAGAATTCTATGCTCCCGAGAAGCCAACGTATCGACCAGGAGAGCGTCCATCTCAAGTCAGGCCAGAAGATAATCTTAAGAGCGAAGGTGATTTCTACACTCCGGAGAAACCTCAATTCAGACCAGCAGAACGTCCAGTTCAGAAGAAACCCGAGGATAATCTGAAGAACGAAGGAGAATTCTATGCCCCAGAAAAGCCAACGTACAGACCAGGAGAACGTCCAACGCAAGTAAGGCCGGAAGACAATCTTAAGAGTGAAGGCGACTTCTACACCCCAGAGAAACCTCAATTCAGACCAGCAGAACGTCCAGTTCAGAAGAAACCCGAGGATAATCTGAAGAATGAAGGAGAGTTTTATGTCCCAGAGAAACAAGGATACAAGCCAGCAGAAAAAATAGAAAGAATCATCAGGAAGGACAATCTGCGAAATGAAGGTGAAATGACTTTCGTTGAAAGGGAGGAGTACCAATATGTTGTGCGTCCTGAGCAGGTTCGACCAACTGATAATCTCAAAATGGATGGCAAATTCTACAGCCCTGAAAAGCCAAAGTTTGTTCCTGGTGAACGTCCGTCTCAAGTTAGGCCGGAAGATAACTTAAAGAATGAAGGCGAATTCTACACTCCTGAGAAACCAAAATATAGGCCAGCCGAACGTCCATCTCAAGTAAGACCTGAGGATAATTTAAAGAACGAAGGCGAATTCTATGTTCCTGACAAACCTGGATATAAACCTGCTGAACGTCCAGTGCAAAAGAAACCTGAAGATAACTTAAAGAATGAAGGAGAATTCTATGCTCCCGAGAAGCCAACGTATCGACCAGGAGAGCGTCCAACGCAAGTCAGACCTGAAGACAATCTTAAGAGTGAGGGTGACTTCTATACCCCGGAGAAACCTCAATTCAGGCCAGCAGAACGTCCAGTTCAGAAGAAACCCGAGGATAATCTGAAGAACGAAGGAGAGTTTTATGTCCCTGAGAAGCAAGGATACAAGCCAGCAGAAAAAATAGAAAGAATCATCAGGAAGGACAATCTGCGTAACGAAGGTGAAATGACATTTGTGGAAAGGGAAGAGTACCAATACGTTGTGCGTCCTGAGCAGGTTCGACCAACTGATAATCTCAAAATGGATGGCAAATTCTATAGCCCAGAAAAGCCGAAGTTTGTTCCTGGTGAACGTCCCACTCAAGTGAGACCTGAAGACAATCTTAAGAGTGAAGGAGATTTCTATACTCCGGAGAAACCTCAATTCCGGCCAGCAGAACGTCCTGTTCAGAAGAAACCCGAGGATAACCTGAAGAACGAAGGAGAATTCTATGCTCCCGAGAAGCCAACGTATCGACCAGGAGAGCGTCCAACGCAAGTCAGACCTGAAGACAATCTTAAGAGTGAGGGTGACTTCTATACACCGGAGAAACCAAAGTTCGTTCCTGGTGAACGCCCATCTCAAGTCAGGCCAGAAGATAACCTAAAGAGCGAAGGTGACTTCTATACACCGGAGAAACCTCAATTCAGGCCAGCAGAACGTCCAGTTCAGAAGAAACCGGAGGATAACCTGAAGAACGAAGGAGAATTCTATGCTCCCGAGAAGCCAACGTATCGACCAGGAGAGCGTCCAACGCAAGTAAGACCTGAAGACAATCTTAAGAGTGAGGGTGACTTCTATACACCGGAGAAACCTCAATTCAGGCCAGCAGAACGTCCAGTTCAGAAGAAACCGGAGGATAACCTGAAGAACGAAGGAGAATTCTATGCTCCCGAGAAGCCAACGTATCGACCAGGAGAGCGTCCAACGCAAGTCAGACCTGAAGACAATCTTAAGAGTGAGGGTGACTTCTATACACCGGAGAAACCCCAATTCAGGCCAGCAGAACGTCCAGTTCAGAAGAAACCCGAGGATAATCTGAAGAACGAAGGAGAGTTTTATGTCCCAGAGAAACAAGGATACAAGCCAGCAGAAAAAATAGAAAGAATCATCAGGCAGGACAATCTGCGTAACGAAGGTGAAATGACATTTGTGGAAAGGGAAGAGTACCAATACGTTGTGCGTCCTGAGCAGGTTCGACCAACTGATAATCTCAAAATGGATGGCAAATTCTATAGCCCTGAAAAGCCGAAGTTTGTTCCTGGTGAACGTCCCACTCAAGTGAGACCTGAAGACAATCTTAAGAGTGAAGGAGATTTCTATACTCCGGAGAAACCTCAATTCCGGCCAGCAGAACGTCCTGTTCAGAAGAAACCCGAGGATAACCTGAAGAACGAAGGAGAATTCTATGCTCCCGAGAAGCCAACGTATCGACCAGGAGAGCGTCCAACGCAAGTCAGACCTGAAGACAATCTTAAGAGTGAGGGTGACTTCTATACACCGGAGAAACCAAAGTTCGTTCCTGGTGAACGCCCATCTCAAGTCAGGCCAGAAGATAACCTAAAGAGCGAAGGTGACTTCTATACACCGGAGAAACCTCAATTCAGGCCAGCAGAACGTCCAGTTCAGAAGAAACCGGAGGATAACCTGAAGAACGAAGGAGAATTCTATGCTCCCGAGAAGCCAACGTATCGACCAGGAGAGCGTCCAACGCAAGTCAGACCTGAAGACAATCTTAGGAGTGAGGGTGACTTCTATACACCGGAGAAACCTCAATTCAGGCCAGCAGAACGTCCAGTTCAGAAGAAACCCGAGGATAATCTGAAGAACGAAGGAGAGTTTTATGTCCCAGAGAAACAAGGATACAAGCCAGCAGAAAAAATAGAAAGAATCATCAGGAAGGACAATCTGCGTAACGAAGGTGAAATGACATTTGTGGAAAGGGAAGAGTACCAATACGTTGTGCGTCCTGAGCAGGTTCGACCAACTGATAATCTCAAAATGGATGGCATATTCTATAGCCCAGAAAAGCCGAAGTTTGTTCCTGGTGAACGTCCCACTCAAGTGAGACCAGAAGACAATCTTAAGAGCGAAGGTGATTTCTACACACCGGAGAAACCTCAATTCAGGCCAGCAGAACGTCCAGTTCAGAAGAAACCCGAGGATAACCTGAAGAACGAAGGAGAATTCTATGCTCCCGAGAAGCCAACGTATCGACCAGGAGAGCGTCCAACGCAAGTCAGACCTGAAGACAATCTTAAGAGTGAGGGTGACTTCTATACACCGGAGAAACCTCAATTCAGGCCAGCAGAACGTCCAGTTCAGAAGAAACCCGAGGATAACCTGAAGAACGAAGGAGAATTCTATGCTCCCGAGAAGCCAACGTATCGACCAGGAGAGCGTCCAACGCAAGTCAGACCTGAAGACAATCTTAAGAGTGAAGGCGACTTCTACACTCCGGAGAAACCAAAGTTCGTTCCTGGTGAACGCCCATCTCAAGTCAGGCCAGAAGATAACCTAAAGAGCGAAGGTGATTTCTATACACCGGAGAAACCTCAATTCAGACCAGCAGAGCGCCCAGTTCAGAAGAAACCCGAGGATAATTTGAAGAACGAAGGAGAGTTTTATGTTTCAGAGAAGCAAGGATATAGGCCTGCGGAGAAAACTGAGATAATCATCAGGAAGGACAATTTGCGTAACGAGGGCGAAATGACATTTGTGGAAAGGGAAGAGTATCAATATGTTGTTCGTCCTGAGCAAGTTAAACCAACTGATAATCTCAAAATGGATGGCAAATTCTATAGCCCAGAAAAGCCGAAGTTTGTTCCTGGTGAACGTCCCACTCAAGTGAGACCAGAAGACAATCTTAAGAGCGAAGGAGATTTCTATACTCCGGAGAAACCTCAGTTCAGACCAGCAGAACGTCCTGTTCAGAAGAAACCCGACGATAACCTGAAGAACGAAGGAGAATTCTATGCTCCCGAGAAGCCAACGTATCGACCAGGAGAGCGTCCAACGCAAGTCAGACCTGAAGACAATCTTAAGAGTGAAGGCGACTTCTACACACCCGAAAAACCTCAGTTCAGACCAGCAGAACGTCCAGTTCAGAAGAAACCCGAGGATAACCTGAAGAATGAAGGAGAATTCTATGCTCCAGAAAAGCCCAAATATAAGCCGGGTGAACGTCCATCACAAGTTAGGCCAGAAGACAATCTGAAGAGTGAAGGAGATTTCTATACTCCGGAGAAACCTCAATTCAGACCAGCAGAACGTCCAGTTCAGAAGAAACCTGAGGACAACTTGAAGAACGAAGGAGAATTTTATGTTCCAGAGAAGCAAGGATATAGGCCTGCGGAGAAAACTGAGATAATCATCAGGAAGGACAATCTGCGTAACGAGGGCGAAATGACATTTGTGGAAAGGGAAGAGTATCAATATGTTGTTCGTCCTGAGCAAGTTAAACCAACTGATAATCTCAAAATGGATGGCAAATTCTATAGCCCAGAAAAGCCGAAGTTTGTTCCTGGTGAACGCCCAACGCAAGTAAGGCCGGAAGACAATCTTAAGAGTGAGGGCGATTTCTATACTCCGGAGAAACCTCAATTCAGACCAGCAGAACGTCCAGTTCAGAAGAAACCCGAGGATAATCTGAAGAACGAAGGAGAATTCTATGCTCCAGAGAAGCCAACGTACAGACCAGGAGAACGTCCAACGCAAGTAAGGCCGGAAGACAATCTTAAGAGTGAAGGCGACTTCTATACACCCGAAAAACCTCAGTTCAGACCAGCAGAACGTCCAGTTCAGAAGAAACCCGAGGATAATTTGAAGAACGAAGGAGAATTCTATGCTCCAGAGAAGCCCAAATATAAGCCGGGTGAACGTCCATCACAAGTCAGGCCAGAAGATAATCTCAAGACCGAAGGCGATTTCTATACTCCGGAGAAACCTCAGTTCAGACCAGCAGAACGTCCAGTTCAGAAGAAGCCCGAGGATAACTTGAAGAACGAAGGAGAATTCTATGCTCCAGAAAAGCCCAAATATAAGCCAGGTGAACGTCCATCACAAGTCAGGCCAGAAGATAATCTCAAGACAGAAGGCGATTTCTATACTCCGGAGAAACCTCAATTCAGACCAGCAGAACGTCCAGTTCAGAAGAAGCCCGAGGATAACTTGAAGAACGAAGGAGAATTCTATGCTCCAGAGAAGCCCAAATATAAGCCGGGTGAACGTCCATCACAAGTCAGACCAGAAGATAATCTCAAGACCGAAGGCGATTTCTATACTCCGGAGAAACCTAAATTCAAACCTGCCGAACGTCCAGTTCAGAAGAAACCCGAGGATAACTTGAAGAACGAGGGCGAGTTCTATGTCCCTGAAAAGCAAGGATATAAGCCTGCTGAGAAAACGGAGAGAATTATTCGAAAAGATAACTTACGTACTGAAGGTGAAATGACTTTTGTGGAGCGAAAAGAATATCAGTACGTTGTTCGCCCTGATCAAGTTAAACCAACCGATAACCTTAAAATGGATGGTAAATTCTACAGCCCAGAAAAGCCGAAGTTTGTTCCAGGTGAGCGTCCGTCTCAAGTCAGACCGGAAGATAACTTGAAAAACGAAGGTGAATTCTACGCTCCGGAAAAGCCCAAATATAAGCCAGGAGAACGTCCATCACAAGTCAGACCTGAAGATAATCTCAAGAGTGAGGGCGATTTCTATACTCCGGAAAAACCTAAATTCAAGGCTGCCGAACGTCCAGTTCAGAAGAAACCCGAAGACAACTTGAAAAACGAGGGCGAGTTCTATGTTCCTGAAAAACCTGGATACAAGCCAGCAGAGCGTCCTGTTCAAAAGATTCCAACGGATAATTTAAAGAATGAAGGAGAATTTTATGCACCAGAAAAGCCGAAATATAAGCCAGGTGAACGCCCATCTCAAGTTAGGCCAGAAGACAATCTTAAGAGCGAAGGGGAGTTCTTTACTCCAGACAAACCAAAATATAGGCCAGCAGAAAAAATCGAGAGGATAATTCGGAAGGACAACTTGCGTAACGAGGGAGAAATGACGTTTGTTGAAAAGAGAGAATATCAATATGTGGTCCGCCCCGAACAGGTTAAGCCAACTGATAATCTTAAAATGGAGGGTGACTTCTATAGTCCAGAGAAGCCCGGCTATAAGCCAGCGGAAAGACCTAAGCAAAAGAAACCGCAAGATAACTTAAAGACTCCTGAGGGTAAAATGTTTGTTCCAGAAAAGGAGACATTCAGACCAGCTGACAAGGTTAAAACAGTCATAAGAAAAGATAATTTGAAGAACGAGGGTACGATGACATTTACTAAAAAAGAGGAGTATCAATATACAACAAGACCCGAGCAGGTTAAGCCAAGCGACAACTTAAAGATGGATGGACCATTTTATGCGCCAGAAAAAACTGCATTCAAACCTGCAGAACGTCCAACCCAGAAGAAACCCAAGGATAATCTTAAACAAGAAGGCGAATTTTACAGACGAACTGATAGAACAGAAACTGATAGCACAACTGTATTGGAGAATGTCAGAAGGGAAACACCCAAGAGGCCAGTGGATAATTTGAAACTGGAAGGAACAATGACTGTGACTAGGAAGGATGATTATAAGACAACAACCAACAAAACTACCGTCGATAAAGTTCAAAGAACACAGAAATACAAACATAACAGCTCATCGATCAGTTTGGGAACCGATACATCAATTCTAAAGACAACAAACCAGATGAACTTTGTCTCTGGCAAGGATGCAGTTAAACAAGTGGATGCCAACAGTCAGAATCCAGTCGATGGTTTGATCATTGTGTCCACGAAGAAGGTTACAACTGTTGTGGGCGGTAGAGCTAAAAAGGAACCGGAAACGGAATATGTCAAGAGGCCAGCTAAAATTAATGTTATTGAAAATGTCTCCAAGAACACGACGACTACAAACATTGAGAACACTCAGAACGTACACAAGGAAAGCACCAATGTGCAGAGAAATCTCAATATTATTGAAAAATCTGCAGTAAACACGGAAAGAATTCGAGGATCAACAACTGACAGTGGCGCCATACAGACAACAACATCGACAACAAATCAAGGGAACTCAGTTACCAACAATGTAACTGGAACAGGAGGCTCTACCTCTCATATCGTTTCCAGCAATACAGTTTCCAAGAATGTTAACGGTGGTTCATCATCTCATGTGACCGGTAGCACATCAGTTAATAAAACTACTACAAGCAGCTCAACTTCTCATGTGACCGGCCGCAATACTGTAACCAACAACATAACCGGTAGCTCAACTTCTCATGTAACTGGACGCAACACTGTTACCAACAATATAACCGGTGGCTCAACATCCAACGTAGCTGGTGACAATACTGTTACCAAGCATGTAACTGGTGGTAGCAGCTCCGTAACAAACAACATTACTGGTAGTTCAACAAGCCATGTGTCCTCTTCCAAGCACTTCCACCACAGGAAGAGTGAGTTCTCCTCCGAAGCCGATGTGTCCAACTCTATTTTCCATCGAAAGAACGCCTCCACCGATTCAAATGCAGTCAACAGCAGCTTAACTTCGAATGGAAAGATGCATCGCAAGAGTATATTGAATCTACATGAACCTACATCGAGCAACAATACTTACTCGAATGATCGACAGAGCTACAGTAGCATTCATCGTCAAAATAAGGAGACCGATGTGAACACAAGTTACTCCACTGAGAGACGCAGCTGCAGCATTCACAAGGAGAACAAGGATCTGCAAATGAAAAGCGCTACGGCCTCAAACATGTCTCGCATTATATCGGGTGGTGCTGATGGCAGCAATGCCAATAGGTCAAACCTAGAAAGGTCGACGGTGACACGCACATATGTATCCGGTGGTATTGATTTCCCATCCCAATCACACTCCCACACGGAACGTCATGTGACACGTCATCGCGGAAATGGTAACCAACATTCGTCCAGTGGCATCGATTTCTCCTCCTCGTCCTCATACAACGCCCATGGCCATAATGAGCGTATGGTGACCGCACGTCGAGGCAATCAGTCATCGATTAGTTTGGGAAATGACAAGTTTACTGGATCCAGTCTCTATAAGAGTGAATATATAACTGCCCCAACAACGACAACCTGTGCTGTGCATAAGATTAAACAAGGTGCATTCCAACATACCAGGAGTACTCACGATCATAAATTCTATAAAACCTCTAACTAAATAACATACGGGTATATGAAATCGTTTGTACTACTTGTCTTGTCTTCATTACACATATCACATAGTGCCTAAGATTCCATGACAATATTTTTTATATACAATAACTAATAACTTTACCTAATAAAATTGAAATATTACAACATTAACAAATGAGTCTTGAGTGTATTCATTTAATTTGTATTTGGAAACCTACTGAAAATTCTGTTCGCCTGGCTTTTCAGCTGGAATGTACGAATTACCAGCTAAATTCTTAGACGAAAAGAAAAACACAGTAAGATACAACACAATCGTCGGGTAAATTTACAAAATGCGAGTCCCAAAAGACTCGCTTATGATTGAAATTAAGGATCAAATAAGAGTCGCGTTTGCGTGAACCATCACTCTAATATGACTCGAAACTGAATAAAAGCCAAGAGTCATAAGCGACTCTCCAAGAAGAATCGTGGCAATGGTATCGTTTCCTCCCGAAAAATGAGTCAATTAAGATCAGATAATGAGTCCATTTAAGATCATTTTAATCCGATAGAAGACTCAAAAAAGACTCGAATTTGATATAAAATTTTGGTGGGAACCTTCTGCTTTTTCTGTTGGCCTGGTATTTCAGCAAGAATTACTAGGGATTTTGGCACTAAAGAGGGACGGACAGACAGACGGACGGACAGACAGACGGGCAGACAGACAGATGGACAGGCAGACAGACGGACAGACAGACGGGCAGACGGACGAACAGAAGGACAAACAGCGAAGAGATCGTAAACAGAGAGTGGGTGGAAGAGGGAGGCTGTGCACGCGTGTAAACAAACCTTTTTGGTGCACGTGTATAAACAAACCATTTAGTTTATTTACTTTATATATTGCAACCTGCTGACTATTTCTGTTGGCTTGGTATTTCAGCAAGAATTACTAAGGATTTTTGGCACTGCAGAGGGACGGACAGACAGACGGACGGACGGACAGACAGACAGACGAACAGACAGACGGACAGACGGACAGACAGACAGACAGACAGACGGACAGACGGACAGACAGACTGACAGACGGACGAACAGAAGGACAAACAGCGAAGAGATCGTAAACAGAGAGTGAGTGGAAGAGGGAGGCTGTGCACGCGTGTAAACAAACCTTTTTGGTGCACGTGTATAAACAAACCATTTAGTTTATTTACTTTATATATTGCAACCTGCTGACTATTTCTGTTGGCTTGGTATTTCAGCAAGAATTACTAAGAATTTTTGGCACTAAAGAGGGACGGACAGACAGACGGACAGACAGACGGACAGACAGACAGACGGACAGACAGACGGACAGACAGACGGACAGACAGACGGACAGACAGACGGACAGACAGACGGACAGACAGACAGATGGACAGGCAAACAGACGGACAGACAGACGGGCAGACGGACGAACAGAAGGACAAACAGCGAAGAGATCGTAAACAGAGAGTGGGTGGAAGAGGGAGGCTGTGCACGTGTATAAACAAACCTTTTTGGTGCACGTGTATAAACAAACTTTTTATATTGCAACCTGCTGCTCTTTCTGTTGGCCTGGTATTTCAGCAAGAATTACTAAGAATTTTTAGCACTGCAGAGGGACGGACAGACAGACGGACGGACAGACAGACAGATGGACAGACAGACAGATGGACAGACAGTTGTTGGCAGGTAGTTAGCCGGGAAACCGATCTGTGCACGTGTATAAACAAACATTTTTTTCCGAGCGCTCTGCTGGCGTCCGCGAACAATCACACAAACAGCGGCAGAGATCTAACATAGTTTCTTACATGTTTGTATGTGTGTTCGCGGCCGTCTTTTGGCGTCAACGAACAACCACACAAACAATAAGAGACCAAGGTGAAGCTTGCTCAGAGCGCCATTTACATAATGTGTGCTAGAATACATGACCTTGAATTCAGCACGTGCATATGTAAACAGCTTAGCTAATTGCATTGCGACCTACCGACTTCTCTGTTCGCCTGTTACTTCAGCAGGATTTTGTACTGTTTGCAAACTCAGCGCAGCGCAAGCCAAAATCAAAGATTTTACTAGCTGATATACCAGGCGAACAGAATCAGCAGCAAGCAACATCAACAGAGTTAACATAGCGCTAACAGCGAATGTTTTTGATTCGCTGGCTAAATTTCTTGGATGGAATCATAAAAACTTGGAGTATTCAACGTGAGATGATGTTTTTATTGAGAATTTTAAAAGATGCTAGTGTCGTTTTAAAGGCTATTATTATTATCATATGTATAAGTACAGTAACTGTAAATTTAATCGTTTAAAAAAACGCATTCAACTATTTGTATATGTAGATATACTGGTATATAAATAAACAATGAGTTCTATCTATTTGGTAATAGACTTACATACATTTCGATTTGTATAATGGTTTATTGTTCTCATTTTGGAGTTTTCCCTCTATAGATGTGTGTATATATATAATATGCGTTCATACAATAAATATCAATAATCTCTTTATATATATATGTATGTATATATATATATATTTATATATATAATCGTTACTTAAATTAGCTTAGGATTTTTATTTGTTTGTGTTTGGAAGACATTTGTTCGCTTGTTTTGGAAGACTTGCGTTTCATTTCTTATTAACTAGGATTATTGTTCTTTCGTTACATTTCTTTAACTTTATCATGGGCTGCACTTTTGTCTCTTGCTATAACTTGAATAAAATCTATATAGTTTATGGAAGACATATGTTATATAGCCAAAAATGCAGACCACGCAACCAACAATATATGTTGACCAAGGTATTTGTAGTACCCAGTTCGATTATACTTTTTTTGATAACTAAGTAATCTCTATGAACAAATCGTTTTGAAATGGTGGAAACAAATACGATTTAAAATGGAAGACCTATCTCGAATGCATTAATCAGGGCATTGCCAGAGTCGTAGATGCCAATAACGCCAAAGAGCACTCCAAGCGCTATTATGAGGTAGTCTTTAGCTATTTCCTTCTGATCAAGCAAATGACCCTTGATCTTGATGTGGAAGTAACAGGGCCAGATAAAGCTTAACATGGTACCCGTAAAGCTGCCAATAAAGCCCATCAATATCGAAAAGTGTGGTATAAATATGGCCATAAGTATGGTGGATACAATAACACCCACACGGAAGCCTAGACCCCATACTTTCAGTTCACCATCCAGATTCCAGATGGTTGGGAATTTGGTTTTTGGTGGGCCACGAAAGAAGTTGCGCTCCAGGAGCTCGCAGGCAGCATAATATGGCAATGGGTAACTGAGAATGGCCTTGATAACCAGAAAGAAGTTGACCATACCCTTGAATCCCTGGGAGTGTAGGTTATTGGTTATCACCTGCTGAGTGTCGTTCTGGAAGGTGAGAAAGCAAATGTAACCGAAACCGGCCTTGAAGATCGCAGCGGCTATGTGAGACCAGTCCAGCATCCAATTGAATTTTGAACGATCTATCATATTACCCTCGAGGGTTGGTAAAAATATTTGAGATGTGTAGGAGAACACAATGACGCCCAACGAAATGGGAAAGTTCTCCATATCAATGCTCCAACGGACCTTGGACCAGCCCCAGTCGCCGATCTGCAGAAGACAATAGCCAAGGATCACTGCGTTTATCACAATATGTGACATGGTACACCAGAAGGACAGAGTTGACACCATTTTCAGGGACTTCAGGAAGCCCATGGGCAGCAAAAAGATGCCCACAAAGAGCATCCAAGAGCGTGAATCAAACGAACCCTGCGGGTAAGTTCCGGCCAGTAGATCACCACAGACCACCACATATAGTATGCAGGTCATTAGGAGTTCAATCAGCTGGGCAATGCTCACGGCACGTGCTCCGAGCTTTGGACCAAAACATACCTTGGCAATGGCCACATAACTATCTCGTACACGTACCATTTGGCCCGTACTTGGATCCGGTTCGTAGAGGCACTGCACCAACACTTTGCCCGTGTAGCAACAGATGTGGGCAATGCCCACCATCGCAATGATGGCCCAATATCCGCCATGAAGTACTGCAAACGGTAGCGAAACGATGAACATTCCTTGAATGGCATTTGTGACGTTCCATCCGGCCTGGAACTCGTCAATCTTGGAGCCGCCGCCACCTTCACCCTCGCAAACAAACGAGCTGCCCTCCGAGGCAATGCTGCCTTGCCTGTTCAAAGGAGGTTGGAGTAAGTGCAACATAATGGAAAAGGAATTTCTAGTTACTCACCTGAAGCCATCGGTTTGCTGATACCTGCCATCGTACTCATTGCCCACAAAGGATGTGCTCTGGTATTCGTTTTTGTAATCACCCTCCGGGTTATCATCATTGGCCCAGCCACCGCCATTTCGAAAAGGATTCGAACTCATCTCTGTGGTCTGATCACAGCCATCGGCCATGTCGACATCGCCTGGTGGTGGTGGAAACATGCCCGGTTGACCTTGACCCTGCTGCTGTGGATGACTTGTGCCCGGCGGCTGCTGGTAATCCTTGCGCTCTGGAATTTGCTGTCGGGCCGTTTGCATGGCCACATTCAGTATATTCTTCAATGGTGGCAATGGAGTCGCTTTCAATTTCGTTATGAATGACATTTTGGTAGCTTCTTTGTTAATCTGGTGGGGTGTTTTACAAATTTATGTGAGCTGTGGATGTGGATGCTGATGGTGGTTGGTGTTGCTGCTGTTGTGGAGGTGGTGACGGTGACGGTGGTGGCGTTGGTGGGTGGATGACGGCGGCCCCCTATCGAGTTGTGCGAATTGTACGCTTTAAATGCTGATACTGATGCTGATGCTGAAGCTTATCGATTTTGCTAAATGTTGAAATGTTGTCGCTGAATTTCGTATTCGTTTTTTAAGAACTCAAACTTAAAGAACATTAATTAACAATCGATTAGAAACAGAACACAATGATTGATTTTTGGAATTTCGTTTACTTTTTTGTTGTTTTGTGTTTTTTGGCGAAGAAATTTTCTTTAGCAGCGCACAAATGGCGCCTTATGCGTTATCCTTTTTCGCTTTTAGACACATCTTTGCTCACTTTTGGCTTAAACGGTGCTCGCCAGTTGTGCTGACCTCAGTGATTGCATTTCTTGAAACTTAATAGAATTTTATAGCACGAAATCAAGTCGAATTATTTAAAAATGATTATTGAAAATTTATGTAACGTTTTGGGTGAAATCCTTCAGCTCAGCAGAGCAGCTCAGCGCAGCAAGAAAAGAAAATTTTTTGACTTTTCTTTGCTACTCAACGCGGATGCTGAGCCAAGCACTGCGCAGTCGCTGTACGTCGGGGAAATTTATGCACTTGTGCTGTGTATTGGTTGGACAGTGTCTCAGTTGACAGGTGTAAAGTGTACCGCGTAGCGTGTAACGTGTACCGCGTAATGTGTACCACGCAGCGTGTACCGCGTAGCGTGTACCGCGTAACGTGTATCGTTTACCGTGTATCGTGTACCGTGTATCGTGTACCGTGTACCGCGTAACTTGTATCGTGTACCGCGAAACGTGTACCGCATAACGTGTACCGTTTACCGCGTCCACTGTCAGTTGGCTGTCAAAAACACGTTCCACTTGCTAGACTGATTTTTCATTTTATTTCAATGCAAGCTAACTTAAAATTAACACATATTTTTATTTAGAAAATGTATAAGTATATTTATAAGGGAAATTCTAGTTAATTATAGTACATTATTCTGGCAAAGCAGGCGCAAATCTTATGAGGTACCTAAAACCAAGTGCTTAAACTCTAGTTTCAACTTGTTTCAAAAATATATAACAAATGGTTTTCAATTGCTTATCAATTGCTATAGCAGGTCTTTCGTACACCCGCCAAAATATTGCTAATCTCGTCATCCTTGCGCTGTTGCTGCTGCTGCTGCTGTTGTTGCTGCTCGAAGAGCATTTCCATGCTGCCAGCTGGAGCTGGTGCATTGGCAGCAAAGTGATGATGATGGTGATGATGCGGATGCGGAAGCGTATGATGATGCGGATGCTGCTGCTGTATTGCCATGGCTCCTGTTGTTGACGTCGGTGGCGTTGGCTGAGACTGCGAAGCTGGAGGAGCAGCAGCCCCCTGCACTGCTGTGGTTGCTGTTGCATTGGATGTCTGCTGTGGCAGCAACTGTGCAGTTGCAGCTCCATTGGCCTCGTAATAGTTGCCGTAGTGCAGGTAACTGCTCTGCATGGGCTGTGCATAGGCAGTGGCGCCACCTGTTGTCGTTGTCTGTTGAAACGGCACAGCGAGCTGCAGCGGAAAGGCCGTGCAGGCGCCACCTGTCAGAGAGTAGGGCAACTGTGTGTAGTAACTGGTGCCCGTTGGTGGCAACAACATGGCATTGTTATACGCCTCCGACTCGTAATCATCGTAGTTTTGATTCGTATCCGGATACTTGGAGCATTTCTGATCCGCAGATGCGGAGGCAGATGCAGCCTCCTTGAGCTGATCGTAGTCCATGGGCTCGTTGCTCTGGTAGCGTAGGAAGTCTTCGTATTGCATGCCATAAGCATTGGGTAGATAGTCATTGATCAATTGGCCACTGTTGCAGCTGCTCTCGGCCATGGCGACCGTGTAGCTGCTCAGCTCACTGCCCGAAATGGAGGTGGATGTACCTGTGCCGTTGCCAGTGGCGCTGCCTGTGCCTGTGCCCAGTGACATGTTGTTGCTGTTGCAGTGCTGTTGTTGCTGCTGTTGATGTTGCTGCAGTGCGCTGCTGCTACGCATTGTACTGCTGCCGCTGGCCTCGTCATCGGCACTGGACACAGGTGGATAGAAAGTGCCCTTCACCGAATGCCCGTGATCCAAGAGTCCACGATTGTTGCACGTCACATACATGCCACGTGCAGCTACCACAGCCACCGAGCTGGCCAAGGGATAGGAGGCATAGAGACTCTGTTGCTGCTGTTGTTGCTGCTGCTGTGTCTTGGATTTGTCCTCTGCCTTTGAGTGCTTCTCGTTGCGCTGTTTGCTGCCACGTCCAGCTGCTGGTGTGGTTGGCTTTGTTAGCTTCTTGAGCAACAGCGAGCTGTCGTAGCTAGCGTTGGTGGCAGCTGGCGAGGACTCGTTGCAGTTGGCCGCAAGTGATTCGATTTGCTCCGTGCTGTCCGCATTGCTGTAGCAGTCCACGGAGCTGGGTGAATAGCTGGGCTTCAGCGGCTGCTCGTAGAGACCGCCCACATTTTGGGGCGTGGAGTTGCGGCTGTCGTCGGTGGGCGTGTTGTAGCTGCCACTTGTGGCAGTTGTGGCAGTCGCCAGCGGCGGTGTCGACAGCTTTGTGGCTGTCTTGGTCGCTCCCGTTGCCGACTGTGGTGAGGATTCACCTTGCAGCTCCTTGCCACCTGGTTGCATGGTGCGCAGCTTGGATTGCTTTCGTCGCCGGGGTCGATACTTGTAGTTCGGATGCTCGGTCATGTGTATGACACGCAGACGCTCCGCTTCCTCCACGTAGGGACGCCGATCCTGGGGCGTCAGTGAGCGCCACTTTTTACCTGTAAAGAAGAGAAGGATTGGGATTTGCTAGGGATTAGCTTAAAGACTGTTTACGGTGTGCACCTACCCAACATCTTGCTGAGATCAGCGTTGTGTAGATCGGGATTCTCGTCGGCCAGTTTCTTGCGCTCGATCTTAGCCCACACCATGAACGCATTCATGGGTCGTCGGATGCGGGACTCTTTGGCACTTTTTGACTGATTACCACCTGGTCTGTACTTCAAGTCGCTGGGCATGGCCTTGTGCCTGTCCATGTAGCCACAATGTGGTGCACATATGTCACCCTTGTAGTCATAGCTCCACATGGACGTCGGCTCACCCACACCAGCAACTCCACAATCCACATCCTGACCACTACCCACCACCATCGTGGCATGCGGATGCGATAAGAATTTATTCAGCATCGAAGTTCCTCCGCCTCCGCCTAGTAGCGGTATATTACTGCTGATCAAGGAGGCAGTGCCTCCGCCTCCCCCTCCTCCACCCACACTGTACGCACTGGACACCATGGGGGAGTGGCTGTGACTGTGCACCGACAGCGCCGCCTCATTCATCGAGTGCTCGTTGTCATAGCCCGTGCTCTGTATGGCTGGCGAGTGCAGACTGGGCGAGGAGTGCTCGCTGCCCTGCCGCACGTGGTAGATGCCATCGCTGGCACTCTCGTGCAGCAGCCGACCATCGGCTAGGTAGCTCACGTGCTCCGGGTAGTCACTGCCCACTGTTGAGTGACTAAACTCCGGTGTGCGGGAGACGAGCGGATATTTCTTTGCGCTGAAATGAGAAAAGAAGAGAGGGGATGAGTAGGAGTAGTTGGTAAAGACGCGGTTTAAATTAAATTAAATTTAATTTTGTGGAAATTAAACATAAGTATACGTGAAGCATAAAGAATTAGGAATATGACAGGTTCTTTGAACTAATCTTAACTATAGAATTGATTTATTAATTTATTCAGAAATTCATTTTATCAGAATGGGAATTTTAGAAACTTAATGTACTTTTCCTAAAGTTTGTAGTCAAACTTTTGCTTGTAAAATATAATCATTTAAGTTTTAAAACATTTTCAAATGTTTACTATATTTCTACAGTTAGATTCTTGTTAGTTCGTTTCTTAAAGGTATCCCAAAAATATAAGCAATTAGAGAGGAAAAACGATTCATCCCTGGCTTGAAATATCAAGGGTCGACATGTACTAGGTTGTTTGTATTTTGTGTTATTAATTTTAATAAAATATTCCATAGTTAGAAAGTTTTGTCATTCAGAATAGCAAATAATTTACTATGAATAAACAATTCCACAAAAAAAGCACAGCAAATATATAAAGTTTGTAAAGTAGCATTTAAAAAATATTAAATCCTTATACAAAACAGTTTTTTAATCTTTTTAAACTTTTCTAATTTAAAATTTGATATTTTACTTTATTTGATTCGAGAGCTTTAAATAAATTAAATTGTAAACAAACCTAACTAACAGCAATTAATTAATAAATTAATGAATACACAAGGACAACTGCTCAGCCGGTTTGTGCCCTTTAAGCCCAATAAAGCTGCTAATTAGAACTGGAAGCGTTTAAGCCGAAAACATGTATCGGTAGGTTTTTTATGAGCTACTGCTAAAAATTACGTAGAACGGAGCTGAAATGCCGGCGATTTCTTCGATGTTCTGGGCTTATAATGATATTTAAAGGGGCTGCTAAATACGTTGACAATTTTCGCGTTCTTGTCACGCACACAGATACACACAAAGGCAAATAAAAGGTAGAAACTTGCGTTTGTGTCAGACACCAGAGACAACAGAGAGCAGAATATGGCGAATACTGAATGAAGCTTGGAAGCGGAGGAGGGGAATGGTAGGAGCAGGGACTAAAACTGGACCAGATCCCGGCTCGAAGGCTGAGTTGCATCGTTGTGCTGCTTGCTTAATGTCAGTGGACATAAATGTAAATTGGGCGCGTGCAGCTATTGTATTATCAAAGGAGGCCGCAATGAGAGCCGAGAGGACGAGAGGAGGGGGGAGGAAAGGGGAGTAGACGAGCTAACCGCCAGCCGTTGTGCCACCGTCGCCAGGCTGCTGGGTAAGCAAAGAAGCTGCAGCCTGTGGAGCAAGAGCAGCAGTAGACATAGCAGCAGACGCTTGAGACGTAGGTTCGGGCGAAGGAGATTCAGTCGAAGCTGGAGCAGACCTTTATGCATAACTTTTAAAACTTGCGACATATCGACACATTTCAAAGTAATTCGGCTTCCAGGAATTCAAGCAGAACGTAGCAGCGGCAGCCAAACGAGACAAGTTTAAATATTACCAAAGCTCCAGCCCCAAACTCGCTCCCTAAGGGAGAGAGCGAACCCTGACTGCCAACTTGCTATGAGCCTTGCTCTGGGCCAGGCCTTGGCTGTGGCTCCAACGCTGTCCCTGTCGCTGACTGTGTATGCGTGTCTTGGCCCTCGTTCGATTTGTTACCGTTTGAATTTATTGCTGCCCACTACACTTTTGGCCTATTGTCTTTGCGAATTCGCGACGCTGTCTTGTCTGTCCGCACCGTTTTGCCTACCAACTTTTTCGGGCCACAACATGAGCTCGGCCTAATTGTTAGCCTCGAGTCGCGAGTCTTGAGTCTCCAGACTGGAGAGACCATAGATTGCCCTAAGGCACGGCCTCAGCTAGGCGCTCTAGATTTTGGGAGAGTTTTCTTAGGCCAGCAACAGCAAAGCCGACAAAATACAAGCCAAGAGTTATGGCCTAAAAGTCGAAAAGCCGAAACTGAGCACTGAGAACTAGCCGGGTCGAGGCACAAACCGCAGCTGGGATAATTTATTGAGGTTTCCTGGTGACATCGTTACGTTTTTGATATTCGGTTGCGGCTGCCGACGATGTTGCGGCTGCTGCTAAATACTTGGCCAAGAAGGTACACAAAATTATACCGTCCTGATCTGTGCGCCTGTCCAACTGCTAACCCCTGTACCCCCCTCACCGCTTTTGCTTTATCCTAAGCGCTCGCTCACGATCCACGACGGCTGCTGGCTTGGCTTTGGCTTTGGCTTAGCCCCCGAGCCCGAGTCCGAGACAGCAGCAGTCTTAGCCATGGCCCTGATTTTAAAATAGGACACATACAGTGGCCGGTAAGTTGGCATTTTTATGCGCGCAAAATGTCAACATCTTTGCAAAATGCCACATATTCCACATTGCGCTCCTCTGTCCACTGTCCTCGGTGCTCAGTCTTCGCTGCTCCTCCCTCTCCCCTCCTCAGTTGTTGTCTTTGCTTCTGCTGTGTCTCCCTGTCTCCCTGTCCACTGTCCATGCTCTGCTGTGTCCACTGTCTGCTGTCTCCCTGTCCAAGTACTGAACGTCCGCACTAGCTGTGGACTGTGGGCAACGTTTTGTTTACGACAACCGCAAACGTTCACTCTCCTGGTGGTTTCCACAGTCGGTTGATGCAACTTGGCAACTTGGCAACTTGCGGCTGCCGCAAAGTAGGCAACTTTGGGTTTTGGCCTTAACAAGCCCCAAAACTTCATTCAGAAGCCGCATTGATCTGGAGAGAGTGTCAGCCCTTTAGCATATTGTGATTCATGTGTCGCTGCGCGAAGACCGCGTCTTTTAAGTCTCTGCCTCGCCCCCTTTCCCTACCCTATCCCACCCTCTGCTCCTCTCCTTCTCCTCCAACTTCCCGTCGTCTCGCCAAACTTCGAAGACAATCGAATTTGCCAGCGAAAAAGGCGGCGGCGTTTTGTATCTGATACTTCAATATTCTCTGTGGATTATATGCCAAACTTTCTGAATCTGCATCTTTCAACTAGTTTACTCTATATATAGTCATGAATGCATATTAATTAGTTTGTTGGTTTAAGCGAAAGTGAGAAAATCTTATTCGTATGTTAAATGAGAGAATCGTGTTCACACGTTCCAATTATCTGGCCAAGTATTTGCTTTCTTCTCGCTTACCAAGGCCCAGACAATTCTAGCCAATTTCCATTGCATTAATTTCTAGAAATAATGCCTGCTATCTCATTTCAAAAGATATTTGGAACGTGTGAACTCAACTTAAGTCTACTAATGACTTTTGTAGTCAAGCGTATAATTCTTTCCATGACAATTAAAGTATTTTTATAACTGTATTTTTAGCATTTAAATGTTTTTCGAAAATAAATCTCTATTATTTTAAAATTTTCTATAAATAATATTTTTAATTTATATTATAAAATGCTTGAAAATTATTCCTCGATCTCTCTTAGTAGATAAATTGTGAAAACTTTTAAGTGTTTGACTCTATAAAGAAATGTAATGCACAGATATTATATACATATAACTATTGTTAAAAGTTACAAGCCCCTTTAATAATTATTTTATAATTTTTAAGGAAAGATATCTCTAACAGTCAATGAGTTTGGGAATTACATTTTTAGACCCCTCACGCTTTTATTTTATTTGAAACTGTGTAGGCAGATGACTTTAGTAGATTGTTAATATATATGTTTAAATAAAAATCTACTAAAATCGTCTTCCTACACAGTTTAAAATAAAATAAAAAAGTAAGGGGTCTAGAAATGTAATCCCCAAAATCATAACCTATTATTATCGTTTATAGTCAAGTGATAACTATTGAATTTTAACATTCTAAATGTTAATTTGTTAGTAGCACTTATTCCAATACAATTTTATATTCTGAAACCTTTTTTTTTTAGGTTAAAACCAATCATAGCTTATGAATTTCTTACATAATATATTTTTAATATTAATTTAAAATGCTATAAAAATGTATATAATTAAATCTTTCCTTTTTAATTTACTATTTCATAATGTAAGTTCTTAAAAAGAAAATTCGTGGCTAAGTCTTTTATCCAACTTTCTTATTGTAAGAATAGCAAATTTTTAAACACTTATCAGTCGTTTTAAAAACTACAAATATATCTTTAATTTCTCGTGATTAAAATATATTTTCCTTTATATTTTATTTAATTTTATTTTACATAGTCAGTCCATAAATTTCTACAGACACAACTTAACAGCATTTTGGAAACAACAGTCTTTAGTGTAATAAAATAAAACCTATCACCGTCTTAAGCTCGTGGGAGTTTTAAGGTGATTTCCCCGAAAGAGGAACAATAGTTAAAATTGAAAACTATAAAAAATACACAAGGGACTTTTTGAAATTCCCGTGTAAAACGTTAATAAACTATTTGATTCGCCTAAAATGTGAGTTAACTTATTCGATTTCAGTGAACGGCCATATTGAGCTGGCTTGTAAAACGTGGTAATAAAAGCCATTTTGGTTTCTGCCGTCTGCCGAGTGCCGAGTGCCGTCGGAGTGGGTGTGGCCTGTACAAGATGCAGCATCTGCTCTGCTCCATTTGCAGTCTATTGGTTGGCGGTGGTGCCAGGCGCCCCCAAAACTCGAATACATTTGTTTCCTACTCATTTCGGTTTGGCTTTTAACACGAGAAAACCAGTCTGAACACTCAGTCGGGGCAGCACAAGACAGCACAAGACAAGGCAAGACAAGCAGGCCAGGCCAAGACCCGAGCCTGTTGTTGTTGCTGTGGCTGCTGCTGTTTGTGGTTGGCTTGGCGACTTGGGCCCAGGTGTGATGTACTGGAATAACTTAACGACGCAGCATAAACGCATACATATGCATAACTAGTCTGCCTGTGTGTGTGTCTGTGCGTGTGTTGACCAATAAGCATAAACAGCTTCAGCATCCGGCCCAGAGAACCGCCATCTTAACGCGTTCGCTGCTGCTTTAATGAACCGCAGCAACAACTACACGTCTCGAAGGTTTAAGCCAAGATTTACCTGTGCCAATCTTTCATTGGATGGCAAAGAGAGACGCACAACGATTTCTACCTGCCAACACATACATAATTAAACTAATGAAGCAGATGAGAACCAAATAATCATAAAGAAACCAAGAGCCGATCGAGCGGCCGAAGACAAACCGAACGGAGGTTCGGCTAATGAGGTTTACTGCCGTCGCCGGAGACCAAAGAGTCCAAAGAGACAACGAAAGACCCAGTTCTCACACACAAAAGCCATTTTCAAAAGACTGAAGACAACAAAAAAAATGTACAGAAAAATGTACTGAAATGTAATGGATTTAATCACGCACACCCAGCAGCACTAGAAACACCCTCGCACAGCTTGAGCTCCACACAATTATGCAGAGTCAGTGCAGTAAGTATGTGTACAGAGGAGTCTAGTTATTTGAAAATGTTTTAAAATAATTTTCCACACAGTTAGTTTAAATAGTCTTTAAACTGTGAGTTGGTTTATAATCAAATGCATTTTATGATAATAATTCGAGGAATCATTTTTCAAAAGTATCTACACCCCCTTATATCGTATTTATAATAAACGTTTAAGTATTTCAACACTTTACGGCAATTAACATATTGTTAATGATAACCTATTAGCTGGAATGCCAATTACCAATTAAGCTGTCAATATGTGATTTATTTTGGCCTAAAATGAATCTATTTAAAAAACCTTTTCCAGGTATTTTATT
Source organism: Drosophila dunni (assembly GCA_018152125.1). NCBI lineage: Eukaryota > Metazoa > Arthropoda > Insecta > Diptera > Drosophilidae > Drosophila > Drosophila dunni. The sequence continues at coordinate 6,237,604 of JAECXC010000339.1, read as the reverse complement.
TTCTAGAAAATCTAAAACTTTGATAGGGATAAAAGTACTTAATTAAATTAAAGGCAACTACTTGAGTTAGATTGATTTAAAATGCAAATCGATAGAGCTTAAAGCTTTAAAGTTAGCCATGTTTAGAGTCGGCTAAATTGATGTGTCTGCCTATTAGGTGGATTGATTTATGGAGCAACATAAAAGCGAGCTAAAAACCTTGACACACACACATTTGTCATTCCATGTGAGAGATCTTCAACAGGATGTCAGATGCCCCAGAGGCAAAAAACTAAGCAAAAGATTGCCAAAAATGTGACAAACTTTACGCTTAAAGAAAGATATATATAAAGCCTTAAACATTTAAGTTATGTATTGGGTTTAATTGTGGAAAATTTGAAACTAAACTTAAGTTTATAGCGGATATAGTAAAGTCTGGGAGGGTATAATGCTAATGCTAATGTTAAATTCATGCATAACTATCAAAGTGTTTAGATCAAAACTAAATCATTTTAATGAGCAAAACCGCATGGTGACCTCTCGACCATTTACCTAACCGACTTCTGCTATATACAAGGTTTAATAGGGTTTTCTGTCTGTTTTTTTTCTCATCGTTTTGAGAAACTTTCTTGCTGACCACGTTGTGCTCTTTGGTTTACTTTCCACTTGACCAATTCCGAGCGCGAGTCGGACTTGGCTCTGAAGTCGGTTCTATTCTATCTTGGGGTTATATATATAAACATGTACAACTCGAGCGTACATTCAACATTTACATATTCACACAGAACGCACACAGTGAAACGAAAAGCGGACATACGCATACAAGTGCAAGTGCTTTATAAGATCTTGTGTAGTTAGGAGTGGGGATATATCTACAGACACACACATACATGTGTCTCAACGGAGGTCACACTCTGAACTGAAAATCTAAGCATATATACTAGATACACACACACACACACAGAGCTATTCCCGTAGCTGTCGTGTTTTGTGACTTGTATCTGTATCTCAAGCTTTGTAGCTATGTGTGTGACTAAGTCTTGAAGGCAGTCTGTGTATATAGGAGCACTATAGCGACATCTAGAGAATTTCCTCACCACTACTAGCGCATTTTTTCCATTTTTCATTATGGTTATTATCTTGGAAGATATGTATCTTCGCTACGGTTGGATATAATTAAACAGCGAGAGAAAAAAAATTGTGTGTTGTTGTTTTTTTTTAGCATGGGAAAAATGTAAATATTACTTGTAATTTGTTAGCAGATGATGTGGATGTTCGTGATCATATGAGGGTTCCATTTTAGACGTTCGCTGTAACGGTGACTGCAGGTTGTTGTGGTTCTCCTTCGTGTTGTTGTTGCTGCTGTTGCTGTTGTTGGCGGTGCTGTTGGTGTTGGTGTTGGTGGTGGTTTGGGCTTTGCTTTAGCTTTAGCAGGGCCAGCAGCATTTTGCTTAATGTTGCATTATTCCGTTAGTTTTTTCCCTAACCAACTGCTGGCCGTGGTACCATTTGGCCCAGAGTACCAACAACCAACCATAAATTTGTTGCAGTTGTCGTCGTCTCAGATGTCGTTGTTGTTGTTGTTGTCTCTTAACTGGCATGTGTGAATTTGTGTCTATTTGTTGTCTTGTCGCTGCTGTGTTGTGCGGGTGTGTGTGTTTGTGTGTGTTGTCTTTTTAATTTGTGCTAGTTTAGGCCCTAACCCACATTATTAAGCACTCGCCACTTGCAGATTTTGCAATAATGATTTGAATTTTGCTTTAATTTCACATTAATTCACAGTTACACTTTAATTTTGGGGCACTTGAAATCACTGGATTAACTTTATTGATTTGTTAGAATTTTTGCATCGATTTTTACCGTTGGCAGCTGCTATCCTGCTGCTCTGTTGGCCAAGATCAAGTGAGACGGGCGAAACGCGTTTACGATCACGAAATGTCTTGCGACGACTAATGAACGTATCTGGTGCTTAAAATCAAGGGCTTCAACATTTCACAAAAAAACACAAAAACACAAAATAACAAAAACAACAACAAACTGCTGTGGGGCTTGGTAGTGTTGTCGTTGTTGTTGCTGCCTTTGGCTCACTAGTTTACAATACTCTTGGGAAAATGCACAGCACAACGCATTGGCATATAACCGGGCCTATATACTATAATACAGATACAAACGGCCACACAGATACAGATACAGACACAAAGATACAGCGACAGCTACAGCTACACGACTATATATGTAGATATATTTATGATTATAAACGCGACTCGCAGCTGCCGGAGATGTGGCAAAAAGTCAGAGCCACATGAACCACGCCGATGACGAACCGCAAGCTAACTAACTGCCAACTAACAACTGGCAAGCTTGGCTTAAACTGTTACTGCGCTTGCGACGGCCACTCTGCTCGCTTGCTCTCTGTCTTACTGCCCGCCACCGCCTAGCGCCCTCTCTGTCTGCTGCTCTCGCTCTCCGAGAGCTTGTGATCTCCTACTCAATTCAGTCGATTCGAAGTTCCAGTCGAAGTCAATGCATAAGGCTAAAATGCGCACGAGCAAAACCTTTTGGCGTAGTCTTTGCTGAGCAGCGTCAGCAGCGTCGGCAGCGTCAGTGCCAAAAAGTCCAGAGAGCAAGACATCGAGAGAGTGAGGGAGAGCAGTGTCAGCTGCCCAACAAAGCGGAACGAACACAGTCTCATTCTGGGGCAAGTCCGCAACAGGCATGCGGCAAGTTCTTTGAATCAAATGAAACAGACTTATTTAATATTCCCACTCGCCGTCGTGTGTTTCTGAATACTCGCAGAGAGTAACAACAGCAACAACGCCGCCCGCTTACTCTCCCTGCCTCTCTCCCACTCCAGTTCGACTCTCACACACATGCAAAGCTCGGAAACCTGTTCTCTGCTTTTAATGTGTTGTGGGAGAGACGACTTTGCATTTGGTTTGTTTCAATTGGTGGAGACCCCAGTCGTGCTGCGACTGTATGTGTGTGAGCTCCAAATACATGGCACACACACAAGCACCCCAACACACATACACACACATGTACACGATCACACGCAGCGTATGCAAATACTGTAGTAATATGCGGAACTTTTGTAGCTTGGCTTTGGCTCTGTAAGCGCGGAGTTATCAGCGGATCTAACTTCATAAACATTTTGATAAAAAAACGTTTCACTTAATTACATACAACGCTTATACAAATTTTGAATTGCATTTATGTGTCTTAATTAAGTTAAGCTCATTTAAATACAAATTTATTTGAAAACTAAATTTATTTATGTTTTTTAATTAATACATGTAAATAAGTAACCCATTTTAAAGCTTTCCAGCTATTCAGCTCAGCGATAAATAAAATCAACCTGCCCCAAAGTATTAATATTCAAATAGAGCCATATTTAATTTTTATTTCGTACTCCACCCACTTTGCATGATGCCAAAATGCCGACTGATTGGTATCCAAAAAGCGATAAGCTTCTAAATTGCATACTGCAGCAAACTGAGACCTGTGCCAAGCCCTGGCCAACAACAACAAGGAAGGACCGAGGCACAGGTACTCACCTACCAGCCCATAATAACCCAACCAGGTAAAAGTGCATTTGGCCACGCGTAAAACGTTAATACACACACACACACACACACAGACACACACAGTTGGCCAAAATAAAAATAAATAAAGTGCAGGCTCAGAGTTCATAATTAAGCGCCAGAATGCCAGATACTTTGCTCCTTAGCCGCTGCGACGTGGGTTAGATGCAAAAATATTTGTTTATCACATCGCGATAATTGCCGCCGGCGCTCGCTGGGTCCATCGATTTATGCGCACCGCAATGAGGCAACAGTCGGTCGAGGGTACAGGCCAGGCCAGGACAGCGCTGGGCAGGCCAGACCGACCAGACCAAAGTCGAGGAAGAGAAGAAACCAAAGAAAAAACAACGCTACACAGCAAGCGTGTGCCGCGACCGCCTTTGAGCCAAGTTGAAGACGAAGACGCAGACGGAGAAGCAGACTGAGGATGAGAATGAAGATCAAAGCGTGCCTCGGTGGTGGGTACAAGTTTATTGGCGTGGCGCATGTGCAAATGGCTTAAACTTAATGCCTGGGACTGGCCAGGGCAACTGGTAAATGGTAACTGGCAACTGGCAACTGGTATGAAAACAACCTATGCCCTGCTTCGGCTCATCGCTGCTCCAAAAAATGTGGGCGTGTGACACTTGAGCTGCTATCGACAGCGAATCTCTGCCTAAATGCAACAAAAAGAAAAGGGTAAAACAAATTATTGATAAGCAGATCGTCCGCCCAGTGCACTGAAAGAAATCACACAAGCCACACACACACTAACTGCATCAGTCAGTTGATTTGTATCCAAGCGATTTCGCTCAGTGTATCCTGCTCGCACACAAGTTTTGCTTTAGGTGCAGTTTGACTCTTATCAGAGATGAAGCTCGGCACACGTTGGTCCAGAGACTGCTGCTGCCACAGGCTCAGCTCCGGCTCTGCTTCATTCAGCGGCTGAGGCACATGCATTGATGTTGATTGCTGTCTGTTGGTTTTGGTTTCTGCCACGGTTATGTAAGGCAATGTGATGAGGTCGTTGTGTGCAATACCCGCCTGATGAAACAACTGCTCTGCGGTAGGTATAATCAACAAGTACTACTTGAATAACTTTATATTAGATAATTGCTTCATAATCATTTATCTAGCGAAAACCTACTCACATTTTAAATTCACTTACAAATATAAATTACACTGTATAATCTAAACAATTGTTTACACTTATAAAACTATTTAGAATAACATTTCAAATACAATACTGATAACATTTAACTTTTAACTTGCGCGGCAAAGAAGTGTTGTGAAACGTTCTAAATGTCAATCAAAGCAACTCTGATTTTAAAATCCCCAGTATTATAACTTTTACCATTATTACATTTCCCAGTGGCATAGCTAATATTATTTCGATTATTAGTGGGATAATAAATATTTGTTTCAGTAAAAATATCAGGATTTTTAATCAGAGTCGCTTTGGACTCGATTTCTATGAACTATGAGGACAACTCTACTCTTCTGAACGATACAATACAACTCTAAAGAACGCTCTGACAGTCAGTCGCGCGCCGCTAGTTAATCAAAAAACAAGTTAAATAAAATTACAATACAGTTAAGAAAGTGAAATAGTTTTTATTGTGTTAAGATTTTGTGAACAAAATGGATTTCGGTGGCACGCAGTCCTTAGGCACCGTATTGCAAGCAGAGGAACTAAAGCTAGTACCAGACGACATACGCAAAAAATTGTCAGACTACATTGAACAATTTTCAATTGAATATTGTAAAGAACGTGCAGCCGCTAGTCGCTTAAGTAAGTTTCTTTATGTTTATTGTTTTAGCATTGCAAAATATATATGCAAAACTGAAACCCGGCACAGTGTGAAAAACTAAACCATTTAATTTGACTCGCAGCCAATGTGTACACACTGTCGGTATGTACACACTTGGCAGATATTAAATTTTCGCCTGTCTGTCACAAAGATTGAAGAAATTGTTTTTTTTGCAACTGCATTTTAATTAAACATTGATAGGATATTTAAGTTACTGAAGTAATCAATTGATTCCAACCATGGATCTTAGTGGTCCACAGTCGTTGGCAAACATATTTGCGCCCGACGAACTGGAGCAGTTGCCAACCGGCGTGCAAACCAAATTCAAGTCCTACATAGACAGATTTTTTGATGAGTATTGCAAAGAACGAGCGGCTGCAAATCGTCTTAGTGAGTCAAGCGTTGCGAAATTAAGCAGTCCCAATAGAATATATGTAGTTCACTTTAGTTTACATAAACTTCTTCGTGCATTGAAATAACATTGCTCTTCTTCTTCCTCTAGGTGAAACTGAACAAAAGAACGAAGAGTTAAAAAATCAAATACTCGATAATCAAGTAAAGTTCAGTAACTTTGAGCAAAATGTTAACGAACTACGCACCCAACTTGACCAAGTGTCTGCCGAACGTGATCAGCTACTTGCATCTGTGAAAAACTATGACTACGATGTCGCCGCATTGCGCAAGGAGAAGGCAGTATTTGTCGATGAGCGTGACTCTCTCTTGAAAGTCATCGAGCGACAGAATGGCGAGCTAGAGCGTCTTAAGCAAGACTTAGCAACCTATCAGCAGCAGTTGAGAGCCGCTATCACAGCTAAGTGCGAGGCCATTGCTCGACTGGATGAGGTGCAGAGCAAGGAGGTTTCATTGGACATCAAGGAACGGCGGCTGGAGAGTGAGCGTACCATGCTACAGAATGAAATTCAATTGCTGAGCAGCGATTTGAATCGAAACAACGCTGAATTGCAAAATTTGCGCCGTGATCACTCGATGAACATCATGCATCTGGAGACGCGTCTCAAGGAGAAATGTGACGAGCTGCAGATACTGCAAGGACAAAATGCACAGTATTCTAAAGCGATCGAGGACTTGAACAAGAAAATCCAAGACCAAGCGGACACATTATTTAATCAAAATAATGCTACAGAGAAGCTTGTGGATACGTTGAAGAAAGAACTGGACGCTAAGGAGAAACTGGTTGAAATATACAAGAACAGCGAATCCGATAAAATCGCAGAGCGCAATGAACTGCTCAAGGGAATTTCTGATCTGAAACTTATGGTCACCGAAGCCACAGATCACTATGGTGAACTGGAGGTCGAATTCCAGCTAACCAAGCAGAATCATGCCACAGAAATAGCAGAGTTGAACAAAACTATTGACGCACTAAAGACAGAAATCGCACATGCCAATGATCTGCTAAAGGAGGCACAAGAGCAGAGTCTGGAGAGTGCCATCTGCAAGCTGGCACCCACGGCAGCGATTTCCAGTCGATTAATACGCTCTGATATGTCTCTCACCGAACTCTACTCTCTATACGCCAAGAACTCGGAAGAGCTGGAGAGCAAGAATATGGAGAACGCTCAGCTTAAGCTTCAGCTCAAATCTATCGTTGAAGAGATCAATGAAAGTGCACCAATCTTCAAGAAACAAGACGCTGATTACAGCAAGCTATCCGAGGCACACAATTTGTTGCTACAACAACGTGATGAGCTGCTTGAAAGGAAATTGATTCTTGAGCAGGAGCTGGAGCGAACTCAATTTGATGTTAATCGCCACGTAAAGGAGAACAAGAAACTGAAGCAATCGCAAGTCGATCTAAGCCGTCAGGTTTGTTTACTTCTGGATGAACTCAACTGTTTGCGTGCTGGAGTCAACCGTCCACGTAGCCAAGCTCAACCTGGCCCTATACAAAACTCTAGCGACGCTATCAGCAGGGATCTGGTCACTTTCGATTCCATTACCGAATTGCAGGAGCAGAATGTTAGGATATTGGCACTGATACGTGAACTGAGCGCTGTTCTGGAGGCCCATGAGTTGAAGAATGAAGAGGCGCAACTAAAGATGTATGTGGAGAAATTGGAGAAGTTGACTACACGACTAAGCGAAATGGAACAGACTCTGACTCAGAAGAATAGTACAATTGATACACTGATGTCCAAGTGCGAGCGCTACAAGAAGTTCTACTTTGAGTCCCAAAAGAAATTGGGCAGTCAGATAATCGACCTGGATGACTCCACCATTCTCATAGACGAGTCTCAACTGAATCAGTCAAAGGCAGTTGAAAATACAGCACAACTTGAGGCAGAGGCCAAATTGGAGCGTCGCATCCGCAGCCTAGAGCAACAGTTGGCTGATGAAACCAGGAAATATGCTGAACTGAAGGAGAACTATGATTATTACACCAGCGAAAAGCGTAAGAATGATGCACTTGTCCAGGAGCAGTTCGATTCGATGCGCAAGGAGGTGCGCGAGTTGACGTCCATCAATTGCAAACTGATGAACGCATCCGAGTTCAACAAAGAGCAAATGGATTTGCTTCAAAATGCTATTGCCACCTACAAGCAGCAGATTTCAGCTCTGGAGGATCGTACCAAGAACTATGAGAAGACTATCATTAAGCACGAGCAAACCGTTCACATGCTAAAGGATGAGGTAATGACGGCTCATAGCAAGCAAGTCGCCGCTGATACCGAGGCCCACAGCCTGCGACATGAGAATCGTGTTCTCAAGGACACAACTGCTCGACTACAGGCCGAAAAGGAAGGCTACCATCGTGAGCATCAGAGTCAGGCATTATTGTTGAACAATCTCGAGTTCATCAAGGCTAATCTGGAGCGTTCCGAGACTGAGGGTCGCTTGCGTTTGGAGCAGCGTCTCGACGACACCGTACGAGAGTTGTCTGCCCAGCGACGACACTTCCAGGAGGAGGAGGAGAAGTTCCGTGAGACTGTCAATGAATTCAAGCGTCAAACTGAAACGGCTCAGAAGCAAAAGGAAGAGGAACGCCTACAGGCTGAGAAATATCACCAGGAATTGATTGCTGTGCGTGATGAACTCGCCGCTAAGGTCAATCAAGTGAACGAATTGAGCAAGAAGCTGCAGGAGTCTCTTACACCATCCAAAGACGAGAATCCCATCACAGCTGCCAACAAAAAGGCACGCGAGTTTGAACTTCGATATGAACAGGCTAAAATTGAGATCGAATCGCTTACCAAGGAGTTGGCCAAGGCACGTGAGCACGGCGATCAGTTCTACAAGATGTCCCAGAGTGCCGAGAGCGAAATTAAACGTCTGCACGACATGCACTCGGAAATTGTCAGCAAACTGGAGGCGGAAACAAAGAAACTACAGAACTCCGAGGCTGAGCTTAAAACGCGTGTCACCGATCTCGAAGCCGAATTGTTGCTCAGCAATGTCACCGAGCAGAGCAAGTCCACCAACCAGTCTGATCAGCTAAAGAGCGCTCAAGAGGAGCTGAAGAATGTACTCGAGAAACTCACTGAGTCAGGACGCTCTATTCGCGCACTACGCGCCGAGAACTCAACTCTTGCCGAATCCCTGCACTCTGTGGAAGTGAAGTATGCCAATGAAATGGTATTGCACTCGGCGGACATTCAGGAGCTATCCAAGTTCAAGAGCGACTTCCAAAAGGTATGTATTTGTGTGGGGTTATAGACTAGCTCACTCAGTTTAAGTATTTTAAGTCAAAACTTTTGTTTATTAACTATGAACACTTAAATGTTTTCTTAGGTGCAAGATGAGCTTAACCAGCTTAAGTGCGGACGCGAATCCTTGCAGTCTGCTCATGATGAGCTGAAGAAAGCCAACGCTGAGGCACAGAGCTTGTTGCAGAAAGAGAAGGAGGAATCGGAGAAGCGTGTTGCCGATCTTAATGCCCTCAATTCTAGTTTGCACGATCAGATCGAGGCGTTGACCAGCAAATTGGCTGCACTTGCGCAATCAGCAAACAAACAAAATGTGTCCACTACACTCAACGAATCCTTGACAGAAATGGAGCTTAACAGCTCATCGACTGTGGATGACATCAAGAACAGTGAACAATTGCTGAAGATTATCAAGTTCCTGCGCAAGGAGAAAGATCTGTTTTCGGCGAAGCTCGACATTATGAAGGCTGAGAACGCGCGTCTCGTCTCCGAGCATACTATTCTCCAGAAGAAGGTGGATGAACTGAATGGATACCTGAAGCAGGAACGCTCCAAGAGTGAAACAGATGTTGTCTCTGCCTCTAAGCACGAGGCTGTGTTGCGTAAGATCGAGACTCTTAATGCCATCACCGATAGCAACCGGATTCTACGCGAGGAACGCAATACGTTGACCAAACGCGTTGCTGCTCTAACGGAGAGAATTAGCAGCGTGGAGAAGGAATTGTTCCCACTTCAATGCAGCAACAAGGAGCTCACTTCCAAGATTGAGGAGTTGAATGTGGAGAACACCTCTTTGCGCACTGAGGCCATCAAGTGGCGTCAACGTGCTAACGCTCTCGTTGAGAAGAGCAACAGAAACCCTGAGGAATTCAAGCGTTTGCAGGCGGAGCGTGAAAATCTTGCCAAGATGTTAACTGCCGAGAAGGAAGTAAACAAGAAGCAAGCCGACGATTTGGCGGCATTGAAGACACGTCTGGACAACGAGTTGCCAGCATTGACCAAGAGCTTGCAGTTACAGGAGGAGACACGTAAGAAGCAGATGGAAGAGGGTGCAGCCCTCAAGCAGGCTAGCATTCGCCAGACGCAGGACATCATGGAGTTGAAGAATCGTCTGTTGCAGAAGGAAGAGGAGCTGCTTAAGGCTCATGAGGAGATTGAATCCAAGGACAAGGCTATTCAGGACAAGGACAGCAAAGAGTTGATGCTGCGCAAGCTGGCCAAGCGTTACAAGGACTACTACATGGGCCTCCAGGCCCAAACAGGCGGCACCGATACAGTCGCTGAGCTGGAGAAAGTGCGTTCCGAGCTGGAAGAGCTGAACAATGCATTGCGTAACAGCAAGGAGCAGCATGACCAGCTGCAGAGGGAGCACGATGAGCTGAAGTCCCGTTCCAGCATGGAACAGGATAGCAGCGAGTCAAAGCTACGAGTTGAACAACTACTGCAGGAGTTGTCAGTGACCAAGACGGAGTTGACCAATCAGGAGACTATCTTTGCTGGCACTAAGACCAGCTATGATGAAACTGTGCAACGCTTGGAAAAAGAACTGCAGGATCATATTGCCAGCAACAAGGACATCAATGCGCGTCTGATGCGTGAGAATGAATCGCTGCACATGCGCATCAATCAGCTCCAACGTCAATTGGGCTCACAACAGTCCACCAAGCCCTCCACAAGCTCCGTTGGTATGACCGAGAAGGGCAACATCTCCGATTCCTCACCACGTACGGCAAATGTGAAGCCCATGTCGGGCTCAGCCACTGTCCAGCAGTCTGCCACGGTCACACCTTGGCGCGGCAGCGAAACTCCATTGGCCAGCATTCGTCCGATCTCTGTGCAGAACAGTCGCACTGCTGCCATACTACCAACCAGCCAGCAACCAGGTGCATCCACTTCTACGTCCACCTCGACATCCACTTCATCCGCTGTAGCTGCATCTGGCAGCAGCAGCAGTAGCAGCAGCTCAGCTGTGGGCAACACGGCGCTGGTGCCACCCCAGCAGCAAGTGCACACCACTGGCAGTGCTACCTTGGAGTCCATTGCCTCGTCTTCACCCACATCCTCGCATACCGACTATATGCCATCCACAAGCTCTGCAGCTGTGGCAGTTGCCGCCATTCCTCCCATGGGTGCTACATCGGCAGCAGAAAGCTCTCAGGAAGCGGAAAGTGTACAGCATCCACAGCAGAATGATGCACAGCTGTTTGTTGGTGGTGCACAGCAGCAGGTGGTTGCCTTGGTTTCACCACGTGTCGAAGGCTCCTCGTCGTCTTCTAGCAGCACAACCACTTCAACTTCCACCCAAAGTCAGACTGTGCCCAATGTCCAGGAAGCTAGCATCCAACAGCAGCCAAGTACATCGGGCAGCAGCAGCAGCTCCTCCACAGTGGTCAGCAGCCACAGTCGCCACACCCCGTCCAGCAGCAATGTGACCACAACCCAAGCGGGCTGCTCCAAGCGCCCACGCGATGTGGAAGGTGATTCGTCCACCAATGCAGAGGAGGGTGTGCCCGAGAAAATTGTCAAACTAACGAAACGTCTGCGCGCTCCTATGCACGGCGGGGAGTTGTCTGCTGGTCACATTGGTGACTCTGGCATGGATGTGGACCAGATGCCCACTTCCTCACAACGTGACCAGGAGGATGAAATTCAGGTAGTTGACTCTGATGATGAGGAGGAGGATGTACTGGGTCCCATTGATGGTGGCGACGCCGAGCAGGAGGAGGGCTATGAGGACTCCTACGAGCAGGATAACGAAATGGAGGACAACGAGGGTGCCGAAGCACCAGATCAGCACAATGAAGTGGACATTGAGCAAGTGCAAATGCAGGTGCAGGCTGAGAGCCAATTGCTTGAGGATTCACCCGCCACCGTGTCCACTCAGGAGAACAATCAGAGCCAGGCCATTACCAGCGGCAGTGGCGAGTCCACAGCACAGCAGCCACAAGCTGAAGCCAACTGGAAGCAGGCCCCTTCTACTTCCACAGCTGCCGCTCGTCGGACCGAAAGGTGAGCTTTGTAGAGATTTGACAGGAATTATTCAAATAACATTATTTCATTCCTTGGCAGTTCTGTGGAGATTGTGAGTTCACCGCAAGTATCCAACTTTAGCGAGCAACCCACCCGTGCGGAGATCGATGTCGATGGCACTGCTGTAGCCGAAGCTGCTGCTGCAGTTGATGAGAGCAGTGCTGGCACTAGCGTCGACTGCACAGCTGCAGTCGCCAGTTCTCCACAGAAACCAAATCCTAACGAGGCAGCTGAACAGAGCAGCAGCAGCAGCCATGTGGCAGAACAGAAGGACAAGCCAGATGAAAGTGAGATAGCTGGAAAGGAGAATGCAGGCGAGGCCGACGAAGCATTTGCCGAGGAGATGGAAACAGGTCAGGGTGAAGATTCCCAGCAGATGAGCAACGAAAGTGAGTAACGTGTACAATATAAATTATCCGTATACTAAGTAGTATATATTCCAGATCCCAACGTTGGCACAAGCCAGTCGGTGGAGGCAGAAAATCAGGACAACCAAGCCGAGGGACCATCCGAGGACAACGAGGGCACTGATGGCGTCTCCTCGGAGGGAGAAAAACAAGCTGTTGAAGTGGAGGTAAATTTAAACCAGATTTTGGTAGCACCCATTAGCTAATCATTTCCTTTCGATGTTGCAGGAGGAGGGACGCGAAGCTGAGGCAACGTCTCCGTCCGAGAACACACGATTCCGTACCCTGCGCAGCGCAGTTCCCACACGACGTGGTGGTCGCACACTACTGCGGGGCAACAACAACAACAACAATGCCAACCGACCCGCTCGTATTGTTTGGCAACGCGACAACTCGACTGGTAGCATGCGTGGTCATCCTGGCAACCAAGGCGCCATAGATCCACACATGCCAAGCGGTTCCGGCAATAATAATCGCATATTTTCAAATCGTTCACGTGGTCGTCGTCCAATGCGGCGTCCGGGTCCAAACAACTTTAACGCTGGTGGCGGCGGAGGTGGATATCCGTAAAAGTCTATCCCAGGCCGACGACTATAATCCATACTTTTAGAGATTAAGGCTCTAGGCATTTAAATAAATATATAACATTATAAATAAGCCGCCAACTGAAAATACACACACATATTAAATGCTCAACATTAATCAAATGTTATTCTTTTTGTTCAATTTAGTTCACAAACGAGACATTGATGATCTTGTAGTTTTTTTTGTTTTATTTAGTTTTGTAAAACCCTAACTCTGGAAAGATTAGATGTATCTTCATCTAAGATCTTGGGCGCTCCTTCTTTTCCTTGTAAAGAGCCAACAGGGAAACGTTGGCAACTTTGACGACCTTGAAACGGACACCGGGAATATCACCGACGGCGTGACCCTTACGACCGAAACCGGCAACCAAGACCTCGTCGTTCTCCTCAATGTAGTTCAAGCTACCGTCACGGGGTACGAATGCGGTGATCTTCTTGCCGTTCTTGATGAGCTGAACACGCACGCACTTGCGGATAGCAGAGTTGGGCTGCTTGGCTTCAACACCACTGTTAACATGAAATAAACCACATTGTAATTGTTGAACTCTCTTTAAATAATGAAACAATATAAAGGAACTGAATTTTTGCAAAAAATACAGACGACAGCTCACAGTATAATCCTGTGATTTGAGTTTCGTAGTCAACAAAACACAAAAATATACTGCGGGACGTCGAAAGTGGTTATCACGTATTATACTTAGACAGTATTCTTAGACAGAGTGTTGTACTTACACCTTCTCAAGCACAATACCCTTGGCGTGGGAAGCACCACCGAAGGGATTGGCCTTCCATCTTGTGCCCAAATGAGCCTTCTTGTAGTCCTTGTCGGCCCAACGCTGGTCGCGACGGTGATTCACATGCTTTCTGGCAGTGCGCAGACCTCTAGGCTTGCCTGCAAAATATCAAAACATTTATTAGTTATGTTAACTAAACGCTTTCTTCGTGCAAATCAACAAACACAATGTAAACAAATGGCGGCGGCACCACTAGTAAGTTAGGTTAGTTTGAAAGCGTCTTTTTAAATTTCACTAAATTATTAAACTTGCACGATAACACTTGTAAATATCGTACTATAATGTTCAATTGACGAGTCATAATTCGTTGGCTTTAAATATTGCACGATTCTTTTGATATTCACAGATTTTTAGCAACCGACAAATTGCAGCCGATATTTGCAAGCATTGGAGTTTGATTTTTGGGAGTGATAAAAGTTCGCCGCGATCAATTTCACTTACTTTATCATTTGCACAACTATTGTATTTGGATTTGCACCCGGTTCAATGACACAATTTGCGTATTTCTCACAAAATTCACTCTTTTTAACAACTCACCCATGATTTTCCAACTATCTCAGGCAATGGCGGAAATAAAAGAAAGAGGAAGAGCCAATTTCTTCTTCTTCGCAGTATTTGCAGAGCTGCACAAGCGGAATCGATATATCGATATTATTACATGCATCACGAAATTTTTGGGACTGTCCACTCTTTAAATGGCCAGCTCGATAGAAAAGTGCTGCCCATCATATATTGAATACTTTTGAAACAGTTATTCGAATCGCAGCCACTCTACAATTACTTTGATAAAGCTAAAGTAAATATTAGATGATTTCTATTTAAATCGCACATACAGATTGAAAGTCACTGATGTGAAGTGCAAGTGAAAACATTGCAGAACACCATTTAATACATACGCATATGCCGTGCGGTTTACGCGGTAGCGCACCAAAATTCATAAACAAAAAAAATATATTTTTCACAAAGGCAAAAATTCATCGACCGATAGTGCACTTCCCTAGCCATTTACTATATTAGTATCAAGTGTTTATTGAGTTATAATTAAGTATTAATTGTGTCATGACCTCCATTCGCAAAAAACTAGTATTAGTGGGCGATGGGGCATGTGGCAAAACTTGTTTATTAACCGTGTTCTGCAAAGATAATTTCCCCCTGGATTATGTGCCCACAGTTTTCGAAACTTATGTGGCAGATGTTGAGGTTGAAGGATCCCAGGTAAAACACCCATTATTTACTATTTTCTAATTGTTTATGAACTACTCCTATATTGTTATATGAGACATTCAGCAAATATGTGCAGACAATTACAATCTTATTTATGTGTGTATTGCTTCACATTCGCGAACAGATATATTTACATGTGTGCGTTATCTGTGTATATATTTAGTTCACATCTTAATTTAGTGCCTCTGCCAGGGCGGGACCCCGATTTGCTTAGATCTACAACTGCTTACGCATTCGTTTGTTTTCTTTATTTTCCCAAGTAATTTTCTTTTCAATTACTGAGGAACAGCGTTTTTTAAACATATTTTATTTGCTTTCGAAAATATTTTAAATGTATTTTAATTTGAAAACCTTTTAAACAGGTGGAATTGGCGTTATGGGACACCGCTGGCCAGGAGGATTACGATCGCTTGCGTTTACTAAGCTATCCCGATACCGATGTTATAGTTATGTGCTTCTCAATCGATCTGCCCGATTCTCTTGAAAATATTCAAGACAAATGGATACCGGAAGTGAAACATTTCTGCCCCAACATTCCCATTGTTTTGGTTGGCAATAAACGGGACTTGCGGTACGATGCATATACCATAAGGGCAAGTTGGGAAATATAGACAAGATTTTACAAATTTAAAGAATATTTTCATTATTTATAGGAGCTAGAGATGGTTAATCAAAAGCCCGTTAGGACCGATCAGGGCATGATCACGGCTGAGGTGGTCGGTGCTTTTGCATATCTGGAATGCTCGGCCAAGATGCAGGAAGGAGTACGAGAAGTTTTTGAAACCGCCACCAGAGCCTCCTTGCAGGTCAATAAGAAGAGGCGGAAAAGGAAATGTAAATTGCTTTAAATATTTAAATGTTTGAATGTTTTGCTTTTAAGATAACACACAAGTTCATACTGTGTGAAATATAGTATCATTGGTTTCGTTATCAATTGTTAAGAATGAAATGCGGAACTTGATATCAATTGCAGCCATTAGAATCCAAGGTATTCACTTTATTCTTTTTAGATTGTTCAGTGGAAAAGTACCCAAACAATTTAGTTTGGCCATGGGAACTAATTAATATTGGATAACTCGTTAAAGTTTTATGAAATAGCTGTATTTATTAATATTCCTATCTCATAAATATATTAATATGAAAAATTTCATGATTTTGGCGACTGCAACTAAAACGTTTTTGATGTTTGCTCGCTTTTGGGCTTATCTACAATTGACCAGAATAGTATTTAACAAGTATTTTTGATAAAGTACGATCACGTGCTAAATTAGGTATACAAATTCTTGAAATGAATTCAGTTGCAGGTTGGTAATACAGTGAACACCAGGTAAAGTGGAGTCAATATATCTTTATTGTTTATTAATCTATTTTTAAACCAATCTTAAAGAAAACTATTTTATCTGATTTCTATTCAATGTTTGCTTGGTCTATAATTAAATAACGCATAGTCAGCGACAAAGTACTCACTGTACATGATAAAACTGTGTGGTCGAAGCTTCCAGAATTCCCCAAAACGCAATTTAAAAGTATTCCATGCGATAAGCATAATTCAAACTTCATGGTTTTATTGCTTTTCTCTTTTTTTCTGCTTCTTTGCGACTCAAAAATGTGTGCTCTGAATCATGCGAAGTTCATAGTACGCTTAATGAATTCGAATCTAAATTCGAACTCGAATGATTTGCGCTTTTTCGGATAGTATTTTTTGTCTTATCATGCTAGTTTATGATTGAATTTGTTATTAACAATTTCTAAATTAGACTATTTCGTAATTTCAGTTAACAATTTTAAATTGTTACACACATGACTGCACGTGTTTGTGTTTGTATATGCCGGTTACCTGTTTAAATCAAAATTTAAGAAGTGATAAACGACAGCACAGTGCTACTTTTATTTATTTAACTCTGTCATTACCCAAAAACTTGAATGAGTTTGGCTGCCTCTTCTGAGTGGAAAAAGCCACAACAAACACACACACACAATTAGCTTAATCTAAACACACAAAAATCTCAATAACAACCCATTTATTTGTCTGCAACATAACAGTGAAAAAGATACAAAATGAGTCCATCTCAGTTTTTTTCTTCAAAGAATCAAAGAGCGAGAAGTGTTTTTGTTGTATCGATATCCGTATCGTAATCGAATTCGAATTGCGTATACGTTAAGCATATTAAAGTGCATGTGTGTGCCTGTGGCGACTAGCCATTTTGGGTTTGCGAACGAGTGACGTCGAAGGATAAGTCGAAGGCACATGTCAAAATATGTTACCAGTTGGGAGAGAGTGAGAAAGAGAGAGCTTGCATGGTGTATTTACTCTCCCGTTAAGTTAGCGTGAGCACAAGTATCGCGCTGCCCACTGAACACATACACGCGCACACGCACACGCACGACACCGACAAGTTAATACGGCTGCAGTTACGCTCACACATGCGCAAACTCTTTGACTGGTAGCGCGCCATATTTTTTATAGGTTTGCCGGTTGTATTTGTTGTAGTTTTTCTTGTTGGCATGTTGGCTCTCGCCGTGGCTGCTGCCTTTATTTATGTTGTCTTTAGTAGCTGTTGCCGTAGTTGTTGCTGTTTTTGTCGTTATTTCATTTTCATTCACGAGAACGAACGATAACGAAGGGGTGCAAAAGTGTGGGGAAATGGGGAGCAGGCCTGTCCGGCTGTCGTTTCGAAGTCTGATAATGTGCGTTTACAAGAACAAACAACAACACTAATACGAAGTCAAATACAAACACTCATACAAGCTGCCAGCAAACACAAATACAAACACAGGCGCGCCAGCGTATCACTGTGTGTATGTGCATGCGTGTGTGTATATGTGAGCACTGAGTGCGAGGCTGCCTTCTGCGTACTGTGCTGTGTGTTCTCTGTGCTGCCCGGAATGTTGTTGTTGGTGCTGCTGCTGCTGCTAGCATTGCTGCTTGTGGTTTATACTCGTAACACGTTTATATTTCCCTTTAGTTTTCTTTAGGCAGTCGCATGTGTCGGTAAGCGCGCGATCAACAAAAAATTCAAGCAACGCCGCGAACTCGAAACAAAATACAAAAAAGAAACAGAAACAGAATATACAGAAATATACACATACTATTTACGACTACAATAACAATCAGAATCAGAACGAATTTTAAAAAACTCGTGTGTTTTTTTGTTTTTTTGCGTACGGAGGCAGGTCACATATTTCATATGCTCCACATATGAACATATGTATGTTTATAATCGCATATTCTTAGACAAACACCTACAAATACGTGCATAAAAATATATATGCTCTTGTATAGTATAAATATATATGTATGCTCATATATATATAGGTTTATACATACATATATAAATCGTACGAACAGCTGCTATAAAGCTACAGAGATAATCAGATACAGATACATATACTAGAAGTATTTATAAGCGTGTTCGTTCTTCGTCGTTGTCGCCGTCGTCGTCGTCGTTGTTGTGAACATATTCAACATTTTCAGTTCATTTCGGTTCATTTTCTAAATTTGCGCTTTTTTTACAGTTAACTTTCGATTTTGTTCGGGCTGCTTTCGCTTTCTCACATAAGAAATTCTTTACACTATCAACGGGGGCCAGAAATAGCCCCAAACGCAGTGAATGCTTAAATACCGCGGCCAGGTTCCAATTTAATTTCAAACATTTTTCAAAAAATAAAAATATAAAAAGCCCACTGATTGAAAGCTGCACTACAAACACACACACACATAGTGAGCAGAAAGCAGACACAACAAACCAACATAAAGGTAAGCACAAGAGGGCTAACACACACACACAGCTAAACACGTCAACAGACACGCAGATACCACGTATTTTTTGTAGCTATAGCTACAGATGAATGCCTCTGTCACATGACCGCGCCCCGTTGTTGTTACCGCCGTTGTCGGCGTCGTTGCGTTGCTGTCGTTGTCATTCCTCTCACTCTCTCTCTTTCTCGTATCGTCTTGACCCGGCCAAAACAAGTTTTGTGTTTTTTTTTTTTTTGGCTAAAAACAACAACATCTGCCGCCAACTCCAAGTGGGACTCCGCGTGCACCGCAAAAGGAACTTAGTCACAATGTTTAATGTTCTAACTTGCAGCTCTGCAGTCAGTTTTCATAATTTTTATGTGGCAGGAGAAACGCGAGGGTTGAATCGGGGAGACATGGGGGAAAAAAGAGGTAAAGAGGAGTTAAAAGCGATGCCAACTTTAAAAAATTGCCTGGAAGACTCATCATCATGCCAATACCAGGAAAAAGGAAACCAGAAACACGTTAACACGTAAACGGCTTTCGGGAACCTTTTATGGGCGTGTATGTTGTTGTTGCTTTTATATATACACATATGTATATATCTTTTTTCCGACTTTGTTTCGATGTTGTTTTGCCGTTTTCCGATTTCTTTCTTTCCTGAACTTGAACGGCAAACGGAAGAAAATCAGCTTAAGAATTCGTGTAGATCGATAATAAGACAGCGCTTAAAACACACAAACAGTCGAGGGGCTACAGGGGGGTGGGGTACAGCCCAGAGTTATATAAATTGGAGCAGAGAACAAAACGGTCTACACCCATTTCTTAGGCAATTTGGCTTTTATATTAATTACAGGCACAATTACCATGCAAATTCACAGAAAACGGAAACAACAAAATTGTATTCAAAATTATTGTAGTTGTTTTTTTGGATTTTTGGCAAAAATAAACAGAAAACGAAAATAGAAATAGAAAAAGCGACACACCTTTCACACACTTACGCAGGCGTGTGTATCTATGAGTGTAGACCTATCTTCCATCTGTTGTTGGTATCAATACTCACTTATCGGAAAGGTGAAAAAAAACATCAAAATTGGTAACAGATTTTGACATTTGTTCAAGGCCTTTTTTTCACATTATTTTCTTTGATCTTTGAGCGTCAGTTTTTGCATAAGCCACACGCCTTTAACCGGTTAAATCGGAGATAAACTGTTCATTTGATATCTCGCACACTTCATTTGAATACCTAATGTGATTTCAGGCTATGCTCGACTCGCAAATACGCTCAAATAAACCAACTATTAGTCGCAAACTGTCGCGTGTCAAAGTTTAATTGTACTTATCAAGAATTTGCATTTATTGCCAGAAAGGAAATTAAAATTTAAGCTATAATTAGAAAACAGGTAAAAGCTGTCAAAACTAACAGTATTTTGATATCAGGATAGTGGAATTAATTAAAAAGGTTGTAGATAAAGCAAGAAAGAATTTTGGAAATTTTATCAAATGACTTTTGAACTAATTCTTGGCTAAATTTAGCTATTTGTTGGCCTTTAATTCGTGCAACACTGGCTTTCCTAGTATGATGCTAGTTCTGTCGTCAAAGAAGCATTAGAACTGCAAGAAGTGACGCTGTTAGAGCAGTACCACAGACACTGACAGGGACAGAGATAGCGACTGAGATAGAGACTGAGCATGTGAAGCTGAATTCGAGTTGGATTCTGAAATCTGAAAATGAATTAGATGCCGATGACCCAAATGACAGGGCCTAATTACATTTTAAGTAAATACTGTGTGGCATGTTGGTAAATATTTTGATTAGCTTTGGTTTCAATTAATTAACAGCAAGTTATGAGAATAGAAATCGCAATATAAAAACCCAAAGCGGTAATTTAGTTTAAAACAAAAGCTAGCAGTATTCGACTGTTAAAAACCCTGTACGTTAACTGGTCAAACAATATAACTAAGACCCTTATATTGGTTATCCATTTAAAATAAAACGTTTCCCATACTTATTTCTGACCTCAACCTCTGATTTCCTAGTTGATATAAACACATAAAAGCGGCAAACTTTCCCACAGTTTGCAACCAACACACACACACACACATAGCGTAGGCAGAATTTCGTTAGAGCGCCAGAAAATGCAAGCAGAGCTTCCTTTGAGCGCCACTTACGCTAGTGTGGGTGAGTATACATGTGCAAGAGCTGCAGTCTGCCAATCGCAGCACTTACACATACATGCATGCAAAGGGCAATTGCAGAGCTAACGAAATTTGAGAGTTTAATGTGGGCGAGTGGGAGAGAGAGAGCGTAAGCAAAGCCCAGCTGAGCTTCCTTTATGCGCCACTTACATTAGTGTGCGTGAGAATATTAGGCCTCTCTCTGATGTGCAGATGATCAATACGCAAGCAAAGGGCAACAGTAGAGCTAATGAAAAGAGATTTTTATGTTGCTCGTAATTACAGTGGTCAAGAAGCATCAATTAACAGGCTACAGTCGAGCGAGCCTCCTTCTGCGTGTGACGCGCAAACCTAATAGACCCTGTACTTCTGTTAAGTACGCGGTCTAACCAGGTTAAGCAGTAAATATATTTATAAATAAATATACTTATATTGAATTTATTAATATGCAGTAAACATGTTTTGCGCATTTACAAAGCCTCACATAGAGAAACAAAGTAAGACAGATAATGAGGGAGAGGGAAAAACAAGAGACTGACTTTCAAACTGCTAGACAGTCAGTCATTGCCAAATAACTGAGGTTTCTTTTTTCTGTTTTATACTTTAAAATTCTTGCGGTTATTTTTTAATTTTTTATGATTCTTTTAATTTAATATTATTATTATTTTGCTGGTTTTGCCCGAGTGCATTTGCGTGCGAAATCTTTTCTGAAATTGAGCACGAAAAGACTTGCCATGAGCAGCACAGTAGCAAAAGCGTTAATCAGTTTGTAAATATTTGCGTATTTGCAGTTGATTAAGTCAAATCAGAAACGGGATTGAAATCAGCTCAACTGCATTGCAGTTGTACTTACAGATCAGTTTTCTGTTGATAAGTAGCCGTTTTTCGAATGCAATTAAAACTCGAGTATTTTTGTTTTGAAATTTTCCGTGCGCTTTTCTTATCAGATTCGAATTGAATTCGAAAGCATTTTGGCGCCAATGTCAACGTTTGGGGGTCAAACATATAGAAATATTTGTATATGTAACTCAGTTGCTATATGTTTAATTTTTCGTTTTTTTATGGACTGATAGTTTAAATTGAAACAACGCACGTGCAGATAACCCAATAAATAATCAATTTATATACAACTGTTATAAATCAGTATCATGATTCTATTGTGCCATAGACGTTTCAATAATGCACCATCAATAATTGTGCGAGTTTGGTTTTGTCAGTTTTCAATAATTTCAACATGTTAATTGATACGAAATCGCCACGCTCCACTTCCGTCAAAGACAAATATGATTCTCTGCTCGGGATTCTACTTCGTCTTGTCTTTTTGTTTGTTTGGCATTCGGGTTTGTCTTCGGAATCGGGTTGGAGATCTAGTTCGGGCTCGGTTTGGGGTTGGGGTTCGAGCTATGGCTATAGCCATGGACGGCGACCATTGATCGCTCCACTAATTGTTCATTAACACTGGCACTGCCACCACAAAGTTGACGTCTCTTTGTTCTTGCCGATAGTGTCGACAGCAACAAATACACTGAGAGCCAAAAGCAGAGCAACAACTGCTGATAAAGAGCTTCCCGCTTACCCACTGTACATATAAGCCTATATAGAGCAAATAAACAACTTACTTATTTTAAATATGCTATACTTAAGCTACAAGAAACAAAGATATCTTACAAGCAACAAAGACCAAAAGTTGACATAAATCATGAGAAAATAATATATATAAAATAAGTAAATAAAAAATAAAATGAATATCACAAAGAACCGATTAACAATTTAAGTCTTTATGGGATTTGAAATAAAAATACAATGAACTTGAGACAAATGGGCATAAAGACTGCAGTGCAAAAAACCCAGAAAGCGAATGACATTAGTCTAAAGAACTCAAGTAGCTTTAAATTTGCCAAAACATATAGTTAAAAATACATTAAAATCATCTAAAATATCTTAACTTACCAAAATCAATCAATTCAACGACAATTCTTTGATTATTCCACAAATCTAGCAAACAATCCAGTTTACTTGTGAATAATTGAGTGATTTTGAAACCCATTTAACAAACAATTGATCGATATGATTGCCCTGACAGTTATAAGATAGAGAAATCGAATTAATATATTATTATAGTTTGATTAAGACTTGTCTTGATTTCAAATTGTTTTCGACAGTCATTCCAAAGTAAAAACCGCTTGTATCGATCGTGCTGATAAGTCATTTAATCGTTGGAGAGTTTAAAAATTATTTATGATTCAATCTTGATTGCTTCGAGTTGTCTTTGATTTTCAGTTGAATTGAGAAACGAGACCACATGGCCTCGTAAACCGATGGAAATGTGTAACTCCTTCTGTTGAACTCGTGTTGCGCATGCGCAACTTATGTTATGTGCCCTGTCTCCCTCTCTGTCTCGCTGTGTCTCCCTTTCTCCCTGCCTGTTGCATGATTCAGAGTCATGACTGTGTGAGCGCGGGTCTTGGCCTGGGTGAAAGGCCGTTCATTGAACTTGAGGAGCAAAACGAATGCTACACTCACCAAGAGACAGTTTAAAGTGTTTCACAAAATTTGGGCCAACTTGTTGTGCGTGTGTGTGTGTGAGTAAGTGTGTTTAGGCCAACAGCAATTGCGAGTGGGACAATAAGCTGCCTTATTTGGTGGCGTTGAGTTCCAATGCTGAGCCCACATTAAAGCTAATTAATATTTTGAGCAGAAAATTGGTTAATGATTGTCGCTCATAAAGCAACAAATTGTGGCGCCGACACACACACACACACACCGCACACTCTTACACACATGTGTGTTTCGTATTTGCTTGTGAAAATTTGTCGGAAAAAGGGACAAAAGAGACAAACGGATACAAGCACTTATATCTATATATATATATCACGTATCTATATGTAGATACATATCTAGACAAAGCTATGCTAAAAGGAAAAACCAGCAACAGGAAAAACAACTTGAGTTTGTCTGCGAAAAAGACACGCTGGGCGTTAGAGCTGACAATACATTACTTATTCCGATATTTTGAATGGAAAAACATCGTTGAATTGAAGGATTAGATGAATTCACAGAAAATAGCCGATATTTTTAATGGGCTAAAAGAAGTTAATACAAATTAATTAATTACTTTTAATTATTCTTTAAGTTTTAGGGTAGAAGCCAATCAGTAAATGTCTTGAATTACTTACTTAACATCTTTTCAACGATTAAACCACTTATATTTTTCCCAGCTCTAGAGTTTATGAGTTTTGCTGCCCACTGTTCTTCCCACTGTTCGTACCACTGTCAAAGTCTGTCTTTTCCTCGCAACTATGACCATATGTGTTTACCTATAACATTTATTGGTTCAATAGACAGACATCAATTTAAGAGCCGTCAACAGCCGCCAATTGGCGCTGACAACTGTTCGGCGGCCGATTATAGACTTGACTCGAGCCCAGGGTCAAAAGCAGTCCGGGGGAGATGATGAATGTACGCTGCTGTTTGCACACAGCGGGAATCAACTTACAACCAGGCTAAGGATAAGAGATCCAGGCCACAAAATACCAGCACAACTTACATAAACGTACCCAGAGGCCAAGCATGGAACAAGCAGGAGACCAGACTAACAGTTGCCCCGTAGCACATGTGTTTTCTAGGCATCGTGAAGAAAATGTCAATTTCTTTAGTTAAAAGTATAAACAGTACTACAAATGAGACTCCCTCTTTCGATACTCCTACAGGGTATGTAGTGTAACAAGTTTTGGGTGTGGGAAACAGACTGTCTGCTACTTGTCACTGGGCGCGTCCTCCCAGCTCACAAAAGTTGTAAGTTGTTTGTATTTTGTGCGACAGAAAAGGGGGGTAAACGAAAGAGAAAGAAAATTACAAAATGGTTCGATTTCGTTCAACAAGTTGACAACGGTCTAGGTCTATTTATAGAGTATGTTCAGAGTGTGCTCAGGGCACTACGTACGCGCAGCAGACGCATAAGCACTTGACCGGCTTCTTGTGCAATGTGCTGAGCCATTTCCTCCAGCCGACGACTGATTTGACCAATTGGTACATATAACCAGCAATCGTGAAATACGAGAACACTTTCGAGTCCCTCTAAATATACCAACTGGCAATAATAATACAACGAGCAATATAAAAATAATAACAACACTCGTTGCATAATAAACAAAACTGTGAAATAGAAGGCTTTTTTTATGTTTTTCTTTGGAGTATGGCCATGCGGTGCTAATCTTAATGTCATAGAAGCAATAGACCCAATAGACCGTATACCCGTAGACTTATTTATGACATTTCATAAACTGTCGACGGTTCCAAAAAGTCCAATAATCAAGGAAAGGAAATCAAGTTATCTGGAAACGCAGTCACATGCTACAAGTGGGTTGCTAAGTGAGGAGTTTATTATTATCTGATAGATTGTACTAAATCCATTTAGCACAGCTCCACTTATCTACAGTGGCCCTTGGCTAAGCAAATCACCACAAATTAATTGATTTATGTCACGGTCAAAGCAGAACTCTAAAATAACACAAACTAAATAAAATTCTTTGTTTATTAGCTACTTTTCGTCAGATATAATAAAATATACAATGTACTAATCAGCTTTTAATCGCCAAGTCTATAAGGTGTTGACTGTTGCACGTTGCTAGGCACTAAAAGCCATGAGATTTCTGAAAAAACGGTTATGTAACAAGCCTAGGGAATCAAGCATAACTCCCGATTGTTAAGAATTAATCCAGCTGCGTAGATTTTTATATTCTCAAACTAAACAAAGATTTCAGAGAGACTTGTTTAAATTGAAAATCAAATAATACATTCGGTTAAGGAATTCATTTAGTTATTGCTGATACATTTCAATAGTCTTGCATTCAGTTTTTTTATTCTTAAACCATCCCGTTAAAAAATTCCCTTTTTAATCGCCGCCCCCAAAATAATTTAATACAAGGCCCATCCACTCTACGAAACTGAATTAATCTAGTTTAGTTTGTCAAGTGCTTGTTAATTTGCATATAATATATTTTGCCAGGAGATCATAAATCTTGCTGCATTTACTGGTGTTATCTACAGACAGATAACAGTTAGCTGCCAGCAGATACAAGATACACAGATTATGTGGATTTCATTCTAACATGATTAAGTTGCTTTTGGCCAGTAATTCAAGTTTATTAGGCCTATTAAAGCGTTGGTTACAAACAGAATAAGTCTCTTACAAAGCTTCAGAATTTATTTAACTCATAAAGTTAAAAAACATTGTCTGCAAAGCAAATGAACTTGAGAAAGTCAGAAACGAATAACTCTTTCGAGTACTTAAGAACTCACTCCTTAAGTTGTACTTTTAAAATAAACTATATTATTTGTAGCATCGATCTTCTATAATCAAATATCTGCATTATTTATATAATAGTTTTCGCTGTTTCAGACAAATAACTAAATAAGTCTGTTATGCAGGCAGGTTGCTCAACAGATCCAGAAAAGATTAGATTAAAGTCAAAAAATAAATGGGAAAAAAATGCGGCTCAAGGCCAAAAGTTTGTTAGCCGCAAGAAACGGGTACAAACAAACAGAAAAAGAATGAAATCTGTGAAAACACAACACAGGCACTGACAATATTATACAAGTATCTATGAGAGTTCTAATGCGTGCGTGTGTTGGTGTGTCTAGCATACGAAATTTTGCCATGGGAAATGTAAGAAATTGACGAACAACTTGGTCACGGAATCGCTAAAAAATGTCTATTTATTATTTTTGAACAAAAATCCATTAAATTGTTGCTATTTTTTTGCAATTTTTTAAGCAGCTTTTGACGTAGAACTTTGTTGTTGTTATTATTATTTTATGCTTGGCATTGGCCCTGGCACTGGCATTGGGGAGGGAGGAGGCAGGAGGGCGTTGACGTTTGACACCCACCCACTCACACACACACCCACTCACAAAAACACTACACACACACACAGATGGTACAAATAGCACAAGCCGATTGACGTCGTTGAGATAAACAAAAGTTAAGCACAGTTAAATACTTGGCTATTGATAAAGATACAAACACAGATACAAAAACAGATACAGATACAAATAGAGATAGAGATACAGATACATTTACACACGTGACAGTAATAAATATAGTATAGTAAACACTTATTATTAGTACGGAAAGTGAAAGTGTTGCGTTCTCGGGGGCGTATGCGCAATTTGTGTGAATCAAATGTAGATCGTGTGCGTATATGTGTGCACATACATGTTTAAGCACCTGATAAAATTTAATGGTAGTATAGTATTAAAGCCAACATTCTTGGGTGCTTGAATTACTAAATTCTTTAAAATTGAAAATTCTTGGTTGTTAGCTATACAAATTCGAAAGTAATTAAAGTTCTCTAATGATTTTAAAGTAAGAAAATAAGTTTAATTTGGGTCTTTTGACTCTTTAAAGAGTTTCTTTCTTACAATAATAAATAATAATAATTTACTACTCACTCTCATCCTTATGAACCACTCTTTCCTTGCAGCTCCTCAATGCCGACACAACATACGAAATCACAGGATGAGCTGGCCACGGCAAATGCTTTAATCTCCAAGCATCCGGACAACAAGCTCGAGCAGTTCAATGAAGCTGAGGAGGAGGAGGGAGAGGAGATTGACACCGCAGCTGTCGTTGTGCCACCAGACAGTGGCTGGGCTTGGGTTGTCATGATTGCCTCCTTCCTCTGCTGCACGGTGATCGATGGCATTGTTTTCTGCTCGTCCAGCATACAACCGCACCTCATGGAAACATTCGAAGTGGACAAGTTTACAGCAACTTGGGTGTCATCGCTGCTTAGTGGTTGTTATCTGATGGCCGGACCCTTTGTGAGCGCCTTGGCCAATAGATTTGGATTCCGTCCGGTTACAATTGCTGGTGCCTTTATAGGAGCCACCGCTTTTGGACTGTCCTATTATGCGACAAGTATTCAATACCTTTATATTGTCTATGGCGTACTTGGAGGCATTGGATTCTGCATGGTCTACATACCCGCTGTGGTCATCATTGGCTTCTACTTTGAGAAATGGCGTGCTTTGGCCACAGGTGTGGCTCTCTGTGGCTCCGGTGTGGGCACCTTTGTCTTTGCTCCGCTAACCGATTTACTCTTGGAGCATGGCTGGAGGGCTACCCTAGCTGTCCAGGGACTGATGGTCCTATCTTGCGCTATCTTCGGTCTCGCTTTTCGTCCAATTCAACCGATTACGCTGGGTGTTACCGGCGAGGGCACCGTTGAGGAGAAGACCAAGTTGAATGGACATGGTAATACAGTAGCTCCAACGCCGCAGTTACATCAGGCAGCATTTACCAAGCCATTGCCAGAGGGACGTTTCGCCTACTCCATGCCCAATTCGGCACACAATACCTATATGGGAGCATCTCAGCGTAATCATTATCCAACGGCTGCGGAGATCTTTAAGGGAATGAATTTGGAGCGCAGACCATCCGGACAGGCGAGCAAGGGTACGGAACTGAAGCAACTTCGTAAATCACAGCCAACCACACCGAACGGTGATCCACAGCAGATGACATTTAATCTGCACAAGGAGCTGACCACTGTGGGTGAGAACGAGGAGGAGGCCGAGAATGATAACCTGTTGGAGACGGAGGCCAAACCAGTTACAATTCAGGCTCGTCGTCACACTGTTTCCGGTCGTCGTCCACAGGATCTGGCCAAGCGTCCAGCTGGTGTTGCTCAGGAGGCAGGCCATCAAGGCCAGTCGCATTCTTCATCCCGTCCCATGTACAGAGATGATATCTTCTTTACGGGATCGCTGACACGCATACCCCAATATCAATCCCAAACATCACTGGCTTATCACATGTCCGTCACACGTCTGCCCACCAAACAGGACATGTTGGAGGATAGGCAGAAGGGTTGCCGCATCTGCCCTGAGGCAGTCCGTCGCACACTATCAACCATGTTGGACACTTCACTGCTCAAATCCCCATCCTTTATGTGTTTGGCATTCAGCGGTTTCCTAACCATGATGGGATTCTTTGTGCCCTTCGCATTCTTGGCGGATCGTGCCTCCGACAAAGGCATGACAAAGGAACAGGGTGTAAATCTCATTTCTGGCATTGGCGTAATCAATACATTGGCTAGGATTGTTTGCGGATCGATGAGCTCGTTTCCCAGCGTCAAGCCATTGTGGCTGAACAATGTTGCACTCACTGCAGGTGGATTGGCTACCATATTAAGTGGTGTACTCGTCACCGGCGCCACACAATGGACATTTGTTGTGCTCTTTGGCATTTGCATTGCTTGCTTCTCAGCCTTGCGTTCTCTGATTGCCGTCGAACTGATTGGATTGGAAAAACTGACAAATGCATTTGGTTTCCTTATGCTGTTCCAGGGTCTGGCTGCCACAATTGGCAGTCCTATTGCCGGTAAGTAATTGTTATTCCATCCCTGGCATGCAGTTCGATACCGATATGCAATCAGCGATCATCGATTAACGACTCTGCCGATAATCAAAACAAATCAAGTAGCAATTTTAACTGTAATTGTTTTTCTGCATTTCAGGTGCTCTGTATACGATGACTGACAGTTATAATGCGGCGTTTTACTTTGCTGGTGGACTGATTCTACTTTCGGCCTTCCTCTGTTATCCCCTTACCTGGATATCAAACTGGGAACAGCAACGTAACTCCAAGAATCAGCCACAACCCGCGGCCTAAGCACGAGCAAACATAAACACAGACACACACACACACACATGCACGCATAGATTGATCGAAAACATCGAAAAGAAATATTCGGCAAATGGAAACTTGCGCGTCGTAGTAATTGTCGTCTGATATTGCTCTATTAAGTGATTAATTTAACACTAATTGCCAATAATACGATTGTTGTTGAAGATTGATCAGAGCAAGGGAGAAACAACCGAAACCGAACTATGAACAGAAGAACAGAATTAAGAAAAACTATAAACTGAAGCAGTAGAAATTGCTTTTGTTACGGAGCAGCTTTTGAAGCATGTACTTGATATGTCTATTTGTCTAGATCTAGATTAGGTAGTCATAGTTTAAGTATAATGTTTGTGCCTTTTGCTTTATCGAGTGCCTCGCCTCATCCCACACACACGCATACAAAATCACACACACACACTTACAATACATGCATAGATCAAGCTTAGTTATTGATTGTAACTAAATTTTTATTTTAATGTGTTTAAATCCAAATTAATCGTTGGAAACGCATACATTTTTAATATCATATATTATTTTAAGCAGCTGAGCACATGGCTGGGCCACAATTCGACTGCCAAGTTCAAGAATTCTACGAAGAAACGAGAAGAGATGAATTGAGATAAGAAGATAAAAGATTAAAAGATGTTGCATTTGTTTAATTGATAAGTTCGACTAACTAAACTGTTAGCTTCTGCTCCAGACTTGTTACATAGTTTGTACATATGTAAGCCCTCGTTTTAAGATAAAAACAAAAACAAATAAACACACACACATTGTTGTTGTTGCAGTTAACTGAAAGGTTGTTGCACTGTAAATATTCCAAACCCAACCATAGATAAAGAGCTTTGGACTATCTGAACTGGAATATATATACATACACACACTCCCACCCACACCACACAAATACACATAAATTCATACTCAACGCGTTTATGTTTATCGGATACAACTTGTAATAATCTTAAATTAAAGAGAGACGAAAACAATACAATACTGACATTTCCAGTATATTTGTATCTAGTAGCATATTTAAAAGTTATACATTTTACAATAAACGACATTTAAGTAATTTACGAAACACACATCTGAACGTATTTTTATTCCGTTTAATTTTCCCTCCTTTCAAGCATAATTTAATCCTTCAGTTAATTAACAACTTAAAGTGTACAAACTAACAATCTTTTTTTATTACTCTTTGCTGCACAAAGTAAGCGTAATAACTACGTAAATATTAGTAAGGAAAATCGTTATAAACAATGCGTGACTGTGATTATAAACGTTTTAGTTTTTGAGCTTAAATTAAAACATTAAATAGATAACGCAGTTGTGTCTTTGGTCATGGCACACC
This sequence comes from Drosophila dunni, assembly GCA_018152125.1. NCBI lineage: Eukaryota > Metazoa > Arthropoda > Insecta > Diptera > Drosophilidae > Drosophila > Drosophila dunni. Next base: position 6,206,596 of record JAECXC010000339.1, on the reverse strand, counting down.
CTTCAATCTATTTCTCCTGATTCAATGAATTAATGAACTCCTCCAGTTTCTCCTGTATTTGTCGCACTTTGACTATTAAGAAAGAAGTTAGTATGTATTATAGTTGGATTGGTTTCAAAATTAACTTACTTAGTTCCTCGGCTAGTTGCACACGCTTGCCTGTGAGCAAATGAGCTTTCTTCTCCTCATCATCGCTAAACTCATCGAGCACGGCCTTGATCTCCTTATCCAAACGTCTGGCTTCTCGATTGATAACCTGTTGTCTCAATGCGTTGCCTGTTACCTTGATGACCTGTTGTATGCGCCAGAAGAGAACCACATCACTGCAGGATATCTAAAAAAAGTTGGAATATTTTATGTATCAAAGAATATTAAATATTTTCTGAGTCAACTCACCTCGCACTCGGTGCCTTGTTGTGTGTACAGGTAGTAGGCCTTTCGGCAGTCCTTAGCACGCTGCAAAGCCTGCTGCAAGAAGTGTCTGCAAGTATTTATAAGATTATTACTTATTTAGCACATTATAGCTTTACGTACTTTCTGTAGACTGGGAACCACGTTTGACGTATGTAATCCGTGTCTACTTCCACATTATCTCGCTGAAGATTCTTACGCACCGTCGTCAACTCATCATAACTTAAGGTGGGCAAATGTTTCTATAAATAAACAATTAAATTAATAATTTAAAAAAGCTTACTGCTTAGTTTATACTAACTGTATCGTTCTTGAGTATCTTGTCCAATTCACCCTTTACACTCCGTCTCTTCTGCTGATCTGTGGTCAAGTACTTCCAATGCGCGAATCGTGTCCATGGACCGGGTCCAAACATTTGTGCCAATGTCTCGTCGGTTTGAACAAGTTTGCTGGTTACAGAGTTCTCTAGGAACTTCACGGCCTGATCCCATTCGGTTTTGTCGTGCACGAAACGATCTTCCAATGTATTCAGCTGTATAACACGCAGCATATCGATGGCTTTATCCTCCCAGCTATGTCTGCGTATAGCCTCATCCACAACGGCTGACTTAAGCTGATCAAAGACATTGTCATGATCGTGTGCCTTCTTGGCCCTCTCCATTAGGGAAATAAACTCCTGCTGCAGTGCCTCCCAGCCAGCCTCGACGGATTTTGCCGGCAGCGCTTGCTCCGCCCACTGTCGCAGTTTAATATCTACCATCGTATTGAAGGAATCTAAAAGATCAATATTTGCACATGTTAGTTTCGATTATCATGACAGGTTTCCATATATCACACAATAGATGCGAAAATGATCAACAAATACATTTGGACATAAATTTCGGTCAAATCATTAAGGTATTGAAGCTTCAAAGTTGTCTAATTAAAAACAGTTGCCTTTTAGTGTTCATTGATTGATCAAATTAGCGCAGCTTAAATTAAGATATCGGGTTAATCGTGTTTCGTTCTAGTATGGGAACACGTAAATCTTAAAGTCACACTTTTGGCATACAAGTACACGCCTCATTTGCATATTACTGTGACAAATATAAAACTTGTTGAATCACATTTTTGTGATTTTTTCATTCCTTTTTGTGGAGAACAACACGCCTGACAAATCGGCGCTAATTAAATATAATTTGGGGAGTACAGAAATTAAATTTATACGCATGATTCAATAAGAAAGTTGAAACTGGTTTAAGAACTTTTTAAACGCATGTGATTTTGGATTGAACGACTCAAATTTCCTGCTAACACACAAACACGATACGTTTATGATGATGGTGATGAACTTGAATGTTCCTGCCTCTTCCCAGCATGGGGTAGGCGTGGCATAATAAACTTAATACTTATAACTACAGAATATTACTTTGAGAACCTGACTGAGCAGCGGGTAAGTAAACATTTTCGAAAACATAATTCGAGAGTTTCTCCCATAGCTTGGCAGTGAGTGCATCGTCCCATTTCTTGGCTGAGATCTGCGAGAGCGTGACCACCTCGTCCAATATTTCCCCCTTAGCCTTATCGAACAGCTCATCACGTCCAGACTCGCGCAGTCTGCAATTAAAACGAACAAGTAATTAGTAAGCTGTGGTAGCTTATTGCTTATTATTTATTGTTTTCTTACCTGGGAAAGTTGTTTTTCCATTCGGTTTCCAGATTAAATCTGGTTGCCTTAAATGCATCGGCCTGCTGCTCGATAGTTTCACGTACCATTTTCCAGAAACGATCCGATACAGCCATGCTAAGATTCCGACTAGTCACTTGATGTGGCATGATAACACCACGTCGACTGCAATTACACTTAAAATTAATAAATGCTCAAGAAAGCTACAGTTCTCACTTACTGAAACAGTTTAGAGTTCTTGAAGAAATCCTCCTCATACTGTCTAATAGCGTCTATGCTGTCGTCCTTGCGCCCACGACCAGTTACCACGGCATAATATCCTAATGCCTTCATGGGAAAGAGTTTACCCGACAATATCTTTCGTATTCTCTCGGGATCCGCCAACTCTTCGGCCAGATCGACCTTGGTAAGCACAAAAATGGTACGACGACCTAAGGGATCGCATTGCATGACCAAGTCAGTCACATTGCTACGTTCGGCATCTACAGAACCATCTTGAATGCACAGAATTATCGCATTTGGATTGCTCATATAGTGCTTAGTCATCTGATGTATGGAGTCCTTGGTATCCGATGCCATATCCACGGTCATGGTCTAAAATCAATGTTTGATTGATGTTTAAAGGTTTTGTATTTCATAGACAGACAATCTACTTACCGAAATGATACCGGGTAAATCGACCAGCACCATGCGCTGTAGTCCAGGTCCCTTCACCGTCATGGCAATCACCTCATTGCTGACGGTTTTGCCGCCTCGCACAGAGGCACGCATACGGAACTCCACTTCCCGTCGTAGATCAGCCAAATCCGACTCTTTGGTCAGATCATATTCACGATCATTGTCACGAAACTGGGCTACATGATACGGTCCCTCAGCTAGTGTTACTTTGACAGGTGCACGTGTCATCATCTCACCGCTGCCACGTGGAAATATACGTGCCTTTGCAATGGATTCCAGGACAGATGTTTTGCCGCTGCTCTGATCACCGACAACAACAACACGAGGCAAATGATCAGCCATAGTGTAGCCAGTATCGTAACCGGATAGTTCGTCCAGAACCTCAGAGTACATGTCGATCAGAGATTTCTTAATTCTCTTGGCAGTTGTCTTCTTATTTGTCTTCAGTATAAGATATTGCTGACGCAGTTCACGGTTTTCTTTCTCCATTTTTTCCAGCTCCTTTTGGTACTTGATTTGAACGTTCATTATTTCCGTCTGCAGTGTCTCCACTTGACTCTGTAACTTATCTGAAAAATTAATAAAGCGAAATACTATATTTATTACTATCCAATTAAACGGCTTTCAAGTCATACCATATTTCTTGCGGCTTTCATCTGCAGATATACCCAGAGCTGCGACCGTTGTCTTGGCCTTAATATCCTCCTTGGCTGCAATAACAAAAAGAAAGTTTGTGAGTTTTAATTGACATAGGACAGGTGTAACAAAAGGCGAACATAAATTCTCTCACTTTAAATGCATTATGTTCAGCAATTGAATTTGGAATATTGTGTAACCTACTTTCGACAATTTGAGTTCCTTGATAATCGGCCGCTTCAATTGCATCGTCCAGGCGATTATCGAACCAAGAGCGCCATTCCGACAATTTATCCTCACCCAGTTGCTTAAGCTTCGGATCTACAAGCAAATATCCCCAATATCATCAATAACAATCTCAAGCAGATCTAAGCGTTACGCTGCTAACAAGTGTATAATTTTTACAAAAATTATAAAGAAAATCAATCAGCTAACAAGCAGACCAATAACAAAAATAATTATAAACACAGCCAGCAAAACAATGTATGCTAATTAGAATGCATAGTTAAAGCTTCGCTCGACCCGCTCCCATTTAGTAAACTAATTGTTAGGGCAATTTAAAGTGAGAGAGATAGAATGTGAGACAAAGATAATCGGGATAAAATATTATCCCGACGCTATTGTAGAAAACTCACCGATATCAATGGCATTCTTCACTACGCTGCCTACTTCAATAAGATTCCTTGAGAACTGACTCCATCTCTCTCCCTGAGGTAGTGCATCCTCGAGCCACTTGAGGTCTGGTAAGCCATCTTTCCAATCCTCATATTTCTGCACGTGCAAACGCAAATGCAATTTTCACATTATATAACAACAATGGGGCGATGTTTATTTTACTCACTTTGCTCAATGAAACGCCACCGCCAATGGCACCACCCAGCACAATATAACGTAGTTTTAGAGCACCTTTAAGAATTCGCACTACAAACATGCCATAACCACGAGAATGGGGCGGAATTGTCCAGCCTCTTGCTTGATTGCCTCCCAGCAAAAACTCCTCGTGCCTTCGATTGTTGTGGTTGTTGTGCTGTTCCCACTGGGATCCGGCACCAGTGCGCCGTGATTGACTGGTGATGTTGCATAGTGTGGAATGATTGCAGCAAGCAACCTTTGTCGAGTAAACAACAGCTTTTTTTGCAGTTCGCCTGAAAATGCGAATATGACATGGGTCAGGCGATGACGAAATCGGCGAATGAAAATCACTACCGGCTTGACATTGCCGAGTGCCCTGCTTACCGGTATGTGTTCTGATAGATACGCAACATTATTGCAAATTAAGGCTACAGTTTCCACACAGTTTGCTTTGCCAATATTATTTTTTATATTATTTTCAATTTTTTTCCCCACAAAAATCTCATAATAGTGATGAGTGGCTATCACGTACCTGTTACTTAACACAAGTAACTATTTACAGTTGTCATCGGTTAATGTTCATCTCCAATTATTGGGGCTTTTATCGATAAGCACTATAATCGATTATGTCTCGAACACCTTTTTTCGGCAGTATGGCAACACTTGGCGCGCATTTTAAATTAATTTTACATATTTGTCAAATTCAAATTATTTGTATTAACTATTTCAATGGGTTGGCGACCAAATAAAGCAATCGAGTTAATTTTAATTTTTTGTTGGGTTTATATTTTATTGATTTGATTTGGATTGTACATGGTACTTACACATATCGCCACAGAATACAAACATTTATTGGGGAATGCACGAAATCTATTGTGCGAATGGTGTTTTGAGATTAGGCAACGTTCTTTTTCATAATTAAATATGATTTTTAGCCATTATAGTCAAAAAAATGTGCCTTTGTTTTATTGCTAATTTAAGATTGCATAATAAATTAAATTACGCTACAACTAATATTAAATTGTTGCATATGTATTTTATATAACTTGTTTTTGTTTTCTTATTTTCATCAAATGTATTACATATACATGCATATTTACTACATATTTTCTACGATTTAAGATTTAGAATGCACTTTGCAGCTATTTTTACGGTAACTATTAAGAAAAGTTCACTACTGGAAAATATTTTCCAAGCCTTCGAATTTTCTTCATAGTAACAAAGCATTTAGAGCCGGTAACATGTATTGCTTTGGTAAGGCTTTTATCTTCTAAAATCAAATCGATTTCTTGGATTGATTTCAGATTATAAATATCTTTTGGTGTTTCGTTGGATTTCTTTTTGTTGTTATTGGTATTGATGTTGTTGTTGTTGTTGCTACTGCTGTTGTTGTTCCTACTAGAATTGGTGTCATTAATATATTGCTTTTGCTGTAGCGTTGCTTTGGCTGCATTCAATGTGTTCATAATTTGGTCCGTGGTATCAGAATTCGGTATCATTTCCGACTCCTCATCATATTCCTCTTTTGTTTCGGCAACGGAGAATGTGTTTAAATTGAACAACGAATTTCTTTGCTCGATATGTTGTTGCATTGATGCAGTCGCATCATTTATATAGCTGCGATGACGCAGCTCATATTCCTGAGCCTCTGTTATACGATCCAGTGATTGGCTTTCCCGAATGCGCCTCCGACGCGTTGTTGTTGTACTTTCAAATAACACCAATTGCTCTTTACCCATCGAGAGCGAATGCCTCTCCACATGATCCTTTTGCTGCTTTCTGCTCTTTTGGGAGTGAGATTTACGTGTTTCCTCAGTTTTATTTGGCTGTACAGGAAAAATAGACAATTATTATAAGTGTAATGATATTTAATGCTTTAAATTTAGAGTATTACCTCTTTGCATTGTCCCTGCTCTTCCTTTTTGCCGCTCACACCAGAATTACTGTTCGATATGAAGTTAGCTCCGCTGCTATTCGAGCCTGGCGGTGGATACAGTTGATCCTGCGAATCACTGGAGTCGTCATGCGAGTCCCGACGATGCATACGAAATCTAATTGGTGTGTCTCCAACAAACTTATTGATTTTCTTCTTGTTTCGTGTCTTTGTATCATCATCTGAAGCCTCTGAGCTGCTGCACGATGGTGTGCGTATCTTATTTAGCTTTGTTCGCCGATGTGTCAGCACAGGATTCTTGCTGCTGCTTGGCAGTGGTTTCAGCTTGCCAATTTCGAGCTCCTTTAGGCCGCTTATAGTATCTTCGTCCACCCGGGTGCACTTCTCCATTTGTTTAAGCTTCTGGGAGAGCGATGTCACGCCCCCAGAGACAAGTAGCTTTGAGCGTGAATTACTGGATACTTCGGCAGCCGGTGCTGGTGTGGACGAACACGATTTCTCCTGCACTGACCGATTTAGGCGGCCATCGGAAATCGACTCACGACGGGATGTGGCAACTTTTAGTTCGTTTCCAATGCCACAGCTCTCATTGGCCGACTCCTCTTCTTCCTCCTCACGCACAATACTGCATTTGCGGGTACGTTTGTCCTACAATTAATGAAATTATTTATAATCATCGATTGATAAATAAATAATTAACAATGTTGGAACTTACTGGCTTTGGTATATCGTTGCCAAACTGTGCTGCTGGTGTAACATTAATACTAACGGGCACAACTAATTTGGGATTATCCGTAGGACTCGGCTTGTCTGCTGAAGACCTGCGACTTATGTCTCCCATTCTGTGGATAATAATTTAATTTAAAAGTGTGCCATAAAATGACGCAAGTACTCACTTTAAGCCAGTTAGTTTCTGCACCTCTTCGCGTCGCCTGCGCAAACGAATTTCAGCTAGCAAAAAATATGTGGCCGTTATGTGATTGTACTTATTTTTATCTAGAGCTCTGTAAGCAAGAAAATATTAGTACTGCATCTAAATAAATGCAGGATATGCTTGTTACTTACTGCGATATCTCTTCCTTGGACGCAATGTTTCCGTTTATCATTTTCTGTATAATAAAGGCATGATCCTCTTCACTCAGCTGCTGCCGACTCACCAGAGGCAGTGAGTGCTCCACCGAATCCGTTTCATCGGTTTGCTTTAACCAGGCAGACGATGCAATCTCATCGACAGTTGCACGCTTCTTGGGATCACGCACCAGCATTGTGGCAATCAAACTACGACATTCCTGTGTCACGTGCGAGGGTACTGTGTACTTGCAGTCCATAATCATAGTTAGCGTCTCGGAGTCGTTGGCCTTCTCAAAAGGCGCCTGGCCACAGACCAGCATGTACAGTATAACGCCAAGCGACCAAATATCTAACAGATAATGTCAATAATTAAATAGAGCTTATCATGTGATATATACACACAAACGCACGGAGAGACAGACACACGCACATTCACACACACTTACCCACGGCGGGCGCATCATACGAATCACCCAATAAAATTTCTGGCGCCGAATATGCGAGACTTCCACAAAATGTTTCGAGTTTTTGGCCAGGCGAGAATTTGTTGCTGAATCCAAAATCCGTAAGCTTGACGAGACCCAGCTTTTCAAAGAACACCACATTCTCCGGTTTCAAGTCCCTGTACGATTTGCCAATCACGAATCAGTTACGTAAAGTGTACAGTTCACTATTCTACTACTACAAATACGTGGAATCAATTTAAGCTTACCTGTGCACTACGTGCAGCTGATGACAGTACGTGATCGCTCGAAGTATTTGCCGGAAATACTTACGGGCCAACTCCTCACTTAGTCCGGCATCATGCTTCATTATATAATCATAGAGATCGCCACCATCGCCAAGTTCCAGCACCAGATATAGTTTTGTCTGTGTATCAATGACCTCATAGAGTCTAACCACATTCGGGTGCTGCACCAACTTCATACAACTGATGAGAGAACACACAATTTAGTTGAAAATCAATATGATTTCATGCTGTTTTCAACTCACCGAACTTCTTGAAACAAATGCGCTTTGGATACCTCATCAAGTTTGGTTTTGTCAACAACTTTCACTGCCACTTTGGCACCCGTAAACACATGTCGCGCCAATTTGACCACTGCAAAGTGTCCCGAACCGAGTGTCTCCTCCAGATCATATAATCCAGCAATTTTGCCATCGCACAACCCTCCGCCAACCGGTTGCGTTTCCAAGGTCATGATCCTGCTTATCTTTGCCACTTATATTGACACGCGCGCCTTGTGTGTGCAATTCTCCAAGTTGAACTGAAACCACTAGAAATGCATATTTTTGTATGAGAGAATTTGTTTAGTACAGTACTTTAAAACCGCTCGCGGACTACATCGATTGATATCAGTCTATTACACATATTGCGTTACTCATAGTGAGCATATTGCTGTTGATTACATTATGCAAATTAAATTGTAATCGTTCTCAATTCACATTTCTCACTGAAACGATTTCCAATCAGTGTAATATACGTTTTCACTTTTGGGTCCTGTGTCACACCAAGCAGGAGTGAGTGCAAGAGCATTTATAGAACAGGGCTGTTATACAAGGGGGAAGCAATAGGGCAGGGCTGTTGTTACCGTTTTCCAGCAGCCGACGCACGCAAAACTATAATATTGGCTCCATTTTACTGTTTGCAATAGGGAAGCATTCGTTTAAGTTGCCAATTTAATTAACTCTCTCACACACTTCGCTGTTTATCACACAAGAAAAGTACTTATTTTAAACCTTTTGTGTATACTAGAGTTGTATTGTATCGCTGAGAATAAGTTCGATTGAACTATTCACTTTGGTGAATGAACGAACTACATCATTAATTCAGTTCAGCTCAATTGTAGAGTTCGTTCATTTTGATTCCGCCACCGGTATTTAGAATTTTAGGAGAAAACAAGAGACAAAAACATGAGAGGCCAGGTTAAATGTACATTGGTACATCTACGAAGCAACAAAATGCGAGAGAGGTTACCTAAGGAGAACATATTAAAACTAATCCAGACATAACAATTTGAATATTTAACATTTCTGAAAAGAGCTGTTCAAATGTTTGCGATTAAACTATTAAACAAATTGTTATTCCTTCGAACTAAAGTGCTAGACCATTAAATAATAGCAGTAAGCTGAATACAAATAATAAACGGACAACTATTATTTGTTACAATTTCGATTTATGCAATTATTATCGAATACTGTTATCGGTATAGAAGATAATTACACTCACAAGCAGGCGTCTCAAAATTGCGTTCACAACGCACGTGAAGTGAGAATAGAGATGGTACAATATCGATTGGGACAATTTGGGAAGTAGTTTTAATTATTTACAATAATTTTATTAATATGTACATAATATTTAGATTTTAAGACAGCAGTTGAGTTAATTTATTAACAGTTTTATTTTAAATGGTCAGCGTTACTTTACAATTTTTAAAATGCGGCTGTAAAATATCGACTTGTGACCCAGTAACTGTATGTATTTATCGGCCATCTCTATAATCGGGAGAACTGTCTGATGGCATAAAAACAATTATATTTGGTTTTTAAAAGCCTAGGTTGTTTTGTTTGTCTAAAATAAGCTCTTGGATAGAACCATTGGTCAGTCTCTATGCTCTGGAAGCTACGTTCTTCCAGTACCGAATCTGGTCAATGCAGTAGTCATATACGCTCGCGTAGTGTTCAGAGCTCCAAAAAAAAGAGCTATAATCTAAATTCTCAATTAAAGTCGGTAATATAAATCATTCAAAGGAGAGTCGTATAATGAATTTAAGTTTTACAAATCCACAAAAATGCTCGCATATTGAAAGTAAGAACTGCACAGAGTTAGACTTGGGTCAAAAGGTAAGACCACCATAATCAAGCTCTATTACATGACTTTCAATTTTGCACTATTATTTTTGATAGGCGAGCAACGGTCTTTTCAAGCGCAACATGAGATACCAAGATACAGAGAAGCTTTTTAGCAGCTCCTTAACTTCACTTGCCACGCGCGACGACAGCCTTGAAGATGATGCCACAGGCTCAGGAACGGGCCTTGTTGGTCTGCAAAACATTGCGAATACATGCTACATGAACTCTGCTCTGCAGGCCCTGAGTAATTTGTCGCCAGTGACGCATTATTTTATTAACTGCAGTGAAATTGTGGAGCACATTGCGAACACACCGCGTTCAAAGACAGCTGGCTTAGCCAAAAGCTATCAGCGCCTGATGCAGGAAATCTGGCTGCATATTGACGATCCAAAGGGTAAATTACTAAATACGTGACATTTCTTTAACTAATTCAATCTGCTTACAGATTACCTAGCTCCGCGGGGTATTTTGTATGGCATACGCTCGGTTCATCCCATGTTCCGGGGCTATCAGCAGCATGATACACAGGAATTTCTTCGCTGTTTTATGGATCAGTTGCATGAGGAGCTAACGGAACAAATAGGTGCACCACAGCTGCCACAGTCGGTTCAACAGCACTCAAACGAAACAGACGACGAGAACTGTGATGAGGAGCAGATGTCGAAGAGCTGCAATACACCTACAGCGTCAGAGAGCGAGTACGATACTTGTGAGAGCAGCATCTCAGAGCGCTCATCGGAAATGCTGATGAAAACCGAGTACTACGTCTCTCCGCACCGCAACAGTAGCAGCAATCCAATATCCGAATCATCTGGTACACAACAACATCAACAGCAGCAGCAACAAAAGCAAAGCCCAAAGACGATTCAGGAAACGAAACAAGCAGAGGCGGCACGTTCAATTATTAGTGATGTGTTCGATGGCAAATTGTTGTCCTCAGTGCAGTGTCTTACATGTGATCGCGTCTCGACACGCGAAGAAACATTCCAGGATCTGTCTCTGCCCATACCCAATCGAGATTTTCTTAACGTTCTGCACCAGACACACAGCCTCAGCGTACAAAGTCTTAATGCTGCCGACTTGGCTTCGGCGCGCAGCAACGAGGGTTGGATATCCTGGATGTGGAATATGGTCAGGTCCTGGATATTTGGTCCATCTGTAACGCTCTACGACTGCATGGCCAGTTTCTTCAGTGCCGACGAACTCAAAGGCGACAACATGTACAGGTAAGCGATGATACTAAATAAAATCTTTATCTTATCAGTCAATAATCGGTGTCTTTCAGCTGCGAACGCTGCAACAAGCTGCGAACGGGCATAAAGTATTCGCGTGTGCTTAACCTACCGGAAGTGCTGTGCATACACTTGAAGCGTTTCCGTCACGATCTATCGTACAGCTCAAAGATATCGTCGCATGTGTATTTTCCTCTCGAGGGCTTCGATATGCGGCCGTACTTACACAAGGAGTGCAAATCACAAGTGCCCACCTATAATCTCTGCTCAGTGATTTGTCATCATGGCACAGTCGGAGGCGGACATTATACGTGCTATGCCCGCAACACATTAAATGGACGATGGTACGAATTTGATGATCAATTTGTGACGGAGGTATCTCCCGATATTGTCCAAAACTGTCAGGCCTATGTGCTATTTTACCAAAAACACAATCCACAAATGAAAATGTTACGCGAGGATGCCATCAATTTGTCCACAGCGAATCCGTTGTACGAGGGCGACATACAATTTTATGTGACACGCGAATGGCTCTCACGGCTGGCAACGTTTTCGGAGCCTGGTCCGATAAACAATCAGGAAATGCTTTGTCCACACGGCGGCATTCTACATTCCAAAGCAGAGCTCATAAGTCAAATTGCAGTGCCCATTCCGCAGCCGTTGTGGGACTTTTTATATAACCGATTTGGGGGTGGTCCAGCCGTCAATATAATGTTTGAATGTGACATTTGTAAGCGTGCAGCTGAAGCGCTCTCCCGTCGCCAGCTTTACGAACTGGCCGTCTTTACTAAATACAAGGGATTGCAGAACGAACTGGACTCGAGTGCGATCTATGCTATTGCTATGCCTTGGCTTCGCGCGTGGCAACAATTCTCGCGAGGCATTACCCATAAAGAGCCGGGACCCATCAACAACGAAGGCATTGCCGATACCAATGCTCATAATGGCTCAACCATAAGCTGTGTACGCGTTGGCTCTGATTATGCTCAACTCAATGCGCTTTTATGGCGATTTTTACATGGCATTTATGGAGGAGGTCCAGAAATTATGCTTAGAAGTGCGCTATCCGATGACGAAGCCGATGAAATAGAGATAATTGATCAGGACGATGAAGATGATGAGGACGAAGACTTGGCTGCCATGTATATGAACAATCAATCGGATACCGAAAGCAATTTGGGTAGACGCAACACCGATAGCCCAATTGCACTGGCCACACCATCGATATCTCCAGTGCCGGCGCTAACACCTGAGCTGCCAACATTGGAACCAGAGGTGCCAGTGATCATAAAACCCGAACCGATTACATCAGATAGTTTGTCCAATGGCAGCGTTGGCAACACCAACAGCAACAGTACGTCCTCTAGACGCGGAAAGTCCAGCACGAAGCACATTAAAGTGGCGGCATTACGCATGAATATGCGTAAACGTGGTCGAAACCGCAATGCCCAGAAGCAGCATGCCGAGATGTTTGGTGCCAAAGGTAATTACAGTGTAGAAATACGAAATTCGCCATGAATTAATATAATCTACTGTAATTACAGGTCAATACAATCCACAAACCGATGCTACTGCGCATACGGAACAAATCAATGATAGAGATCAAAGATCAGCGACGGTTGTAACAGGAGGAGGAGGAGTTGGAGCAGCATTTCAAACAGAGTACACCATACCATTCCAAAGCGATAATTTCCATGTGAGCGGACCACGCGACAAGAAGCGGGAACGAAATAAGCTGCGCAACAACAACAAGGAGAATGTTAAGCTGCAGAAATTTGTAACGCTTCGCGAGGCAAATGGAGCCAATGACGAGACTGATATATGATGATCGACAAGCAGTTCGAAACGGATAGCATTTTGTGAGAGTCAAAAGCCGCCGAGATTTAGGCCAAAATCAAAGTTTAGACATACAACAAATAATGTTTACAATTAATTAAAATACCTCAATGTTTAATGGAGGTGGAGGCTACATAAACTATGTAAAAAATAACAAACAAAAAATTGTATTTATAAATTTAAGCGTATGGATTGCTAGAACCCAATAGTCGTAGTACCCAGTACCGATGGAAAACGGAGAATGAAACTTATGAAATAAGCGAGTGTACAGCTCGGAGTGTTATGTGTGATTTAGCATTCAAATGATACACAATCAATCACCAACAAACAAAACAAAATAAACGACAAATTGTAAAAACACACAAAATAAACTACATTAAGCAACAAATTTAATTTACTGAGGAGCTTTTAAGACGTTTACTTGTATATAATATCTTTGAGTAATTGGTTAAACTATTTCGATTATTAATTTGTATAAATAACACTTGTCATTTATTGTGTGCCCTTAAATATATGTTGTACATACAGTGATTCCACAAAACACACTTTAAACTATACGAAAACTGTAAATTTATATTAGCGAAACTTAATTGAATATTAGAAAAATGTTGTCTGGATATTTAGTTTGTATTTTTGTGGAGCAGAGCAAAGAGATGGCAAGAGAACAAATAAAAGCACCACATTGGTCCACATTCAGCGTGTAGTGGTCTATTTATAGAGCCTGTAGTACCTATCCGCCGCTGCTGCTGCTGCTGGTACACTCGTACACTCGTTCTCTACATCTTTTGCCCTACATCGTCTAGTCGGTTCAGTGAAGAGGAAACGTGTGTGTGTGTTTGCGTGGGAAATACAGTTTGTTAATTGAAAATCATTAATTCATAGTTACTGCCCACTGGGATTATTGTTAAATTGCAACAACCAAAAGGGAATAGACGTTTTCGAGATGAGTCCGTGTGCGGTGTGTGAAACTCCAACGAAAAACAATTGCTCCAACTGTAATCAGGTCTCGTACTGCTCAGTGCAGCATCAGAAGCAGCACTGGAAGTCGCACAAGGGAAGCTGTTATCCATTTAAGGTACACACGCTGGATGGGTTACCCAATTTGTAACCGGTTACAAAAACTAACCTCAAATAAAATAATGCTTTGTAGATTGCACACAATGAGGTGCTGGGACGTCATTTGGTGGCCACACGTAACATTAAGCCCTTCGAGATTGTGCTCAAGGAGGCGCCGCTGGTACGTGGACCGGCACAAATCTCTGCACCAGTTTGCATGGGTTGTTTGAACAGCATTGAGGCGAGTGATCACATCGAATGCGACAAGTGTGGCTGGCCATTGTGTGGCCCAGAGTGTCAGGCACTGGAGGAGCACAAGGCGGAATGCCAGCTGACCCAGGATCGTGGTCAGAAAGTCAATGTACAAGAGTTCAATGGTCCACATCCACTGTACACCTGTGTGAGCACGGTAAGATGTCTGCTCATCAATGACACGAATCCCCAGAATGCCGAGAAGTTCAAGCAGCTGGAGTCCCTGGAACAAACACGACGTGGCTCCAATCAGTGGAAGGCCGACTTGGCCAGCATTGGACAGTTTATACCAAAGTAAGTCGTCACTATACATCAAATTCTTTAGCTGGCTACAAAACTGATTCCTTCCTTTGTCAGATTCTTCCGGACTCAGAAATTTAGCGAAGAGGAAATCATGCGCGCTGTGGGCGCTCTTCAGATTAACGGACATGAGGTGCCCACATCGGATCCTCCACACGTGGCTGTCTTCTACACGGCTTCGTTTACGGAAAACTCCTGTCTGCCAAATCTGGCCAAGAGCTTCAACAAACATGGGCACTGTGTGCTCTGGGCACCCAAGGAAATTAAAAAGAATTCACATTTGAGCATTTGCTACTCGGATGCAGTTTGGGGCACAGCGGATCGGCAGCGGCATCTAATGCAGACAAAGCTCTTCAAGTGCAGCTGTGAACGTTGCCAGGACATCACTGAGCTGGGCACTCGCTACAGCGCCATCAAGTGCGAGGATCGCAAGTGCTCCGGTCTGCTGCTGCCGGCCAAAGGTGACGACTGGAACGGCAGCTGGCGGTATATCTAGTTGATGATCCATATTATTTGATAACTCATCAATACTCCTTCCTTTTCAGCTGCTCCGATTGTCAGAAGCAAGTGCAAAGAAAGTATGTGGATGGCATTCTGGAACGCGCTGGACAGGACATACAGAGCATGGAGAAAACTGCAGAAAACGGTTTCAAGTCGGTGTTACCTATATCCCAACAATGAATCCTTCCTAACAATCCTTTAACTTGCAGATATCTGAAGCACTACGCGAAATGGTTGCCTCCGATGCATTATCACATGAGTGAGGTCAAGATTCTTCAGGTACAGCTAATTGCCAAGGATCAGAAGGAGCTAATGATACTGTCCGATGAGCAACTGCAGCTAAAATTGCAATACGCCAGAGATTTGATCGAACTCTATGAGAAAATCGCGCCCTGTAAGTTGAAAATGTTCATAAATTAAGTATGCACAGCGTTTTTAATTATTTAATTTCACAGGTGAGGTGCGTATGCTTGGAACTCTCTGTTTCGAGCTGCATTCGGCTATTTCCGAGCACACCCGCCGAGTTGCCTTGCAGACCAACCTGTCGCCCAAGGAAATGCTGGAGGAATCCTTGCTCTATGTGGAAAAGTGCGTGAATTATCTGCAGTACGAATCGGACATATTTGTCGAGGGACACATTTTGAAGCAGGCGAAAATAAATCGCGACGCCTTGCGCATGGTCATTAGAATATCCTAATTGCAGTCCATGGCACACACCTTTAACAACTAAATAATTTATGTACTGAAACACCCACGAAAGCCACAAATAAAAGTTAACATTTCGTTGAAATGTAATTAACAGCCAACAGAACCAGTATTTTTATTTTCTGTAATGTTAATTTTAACAGATTAGCAGTGCCAGAACGAGCAGCTGCCGATAAGCGTTTAGTGTTATCGATTTTCGTTGCTCTCAGCTTTCAAAAGTTCGATTCCTACTGATGGCGCCAATTCAAAAATATCAGTTACTAAACTTGTGATAGTCATAAATTTTATCTACAAACCACATACCGATTTGAAATTTACGTAAGTACATAGGTAAACAATACCACATGTGAGACGATAAAACATTTGTGTTATTGTTTTTAATGATTTATATATTTACTCAACTGCATACATGTTTTTAAATAACTCTCTTGATATACAGATATATTCTTCTCCACACATATATAAATTGTACCATTTTTGTTTTCATATATTTAGCAAGTGTTTCGTTAGACTATACGGGAACTTACACATGATTCTGTCTTTGGAAATACAATTACTTGTTTTGGTTTATAATTTAGGTATGCATTTAATATAGTTAATGTTTAAACGTGTATATACAGCTAAGGAATTTCTTGTTGTTTGTTAATTAAAATTAATATATAAAATATCGAATTTCATTTAAAATTTGCAATTATACTTATTTAAAAAATAAATCTAATAAATTTACACTACAATAATCAATTCTGATTTGTAAATACAGCACAAAAAGCGAATAAACTAAATTACAAATTACAAAATAATAAATAAAATTATCACAAACAATAACAGCACAGAAAGTATGAGAATCGCAGCCCACTGACGCTTATCTGCAAATGGAAAAAGATAGAATATGATAGAATACATTGATAAGACATGTCAGTATCATTACAGGCTTAACACAAAGTCAATTGCCACCTACCATTATTCATGTGTAAGACTTTGGCAACTTTCTTCATTGTTGTATCTAATTTGGACTCGGTTGTGTCGAACTCATTCCCAAAATCATCCAGCATTACCGCCTGCTCATCCAACTCGACGCCGATTTGGCGCGAAACAGTCTTAAGAGTGCCAATGGAATCACTTATCATATCCAGCTGCTCATCCTGCCCCTGTATCATGCGCTGCTGCACGGACACCGTCTCACCCACATACCGGTGCCCCGGACTGTCCAAACTGTTGCCATAATGACTGGGACTATCGATGTCGAGAGCATTCTCCAGTTTGGAATACTTGGTGCCGCTGTGACGCGTTGCCGCCGCTGCTGCTGCTGCTGCGGACATGGTGCCAGCGATGGTATTGGCCACAGACTGTGTTTGCGGATTGGGACAATCTACCAGATACGTGCGATCGTTGTGCGAATGATATTCGTTGGTTTGATTATGATTATGATTGTGAATATGATTATGATTGCGATTGTGATTTCGTTCGTTCTCGAGCAGTAGTGGCTGATGTGCGGTTATGTCTCTGTCCCTGTTCCGGTTCAGGCTCATCTTATCCTTCATCTGTTTGACCTCATCGCGTGTGTTGTCGATAAAGTGTCGCCGGCTGGAGAGTTCACGATTATCTATACGAAACTTGGTTGGATTCTTCTCAACAATGCGTGCCTGAGACAAATAAATAAGTTAAGGAAAAGGCAATAAACGAGAGTGGGACTTGAATTGATTTTTCGCAAAGCTGAAAGTCAGCTGATTACTGAAGTAGTTGTTGTGAAAAAGGATATTGATGGTGTCCTCGAGATCCTCCAAATCCCATTCAATGCTCCGCAGCGAGTTACGCAGCTCCGTTGTGGTCCATTCAACCTCGGCGCCGCCGTTCTCGCCCAGCTCACGCCAACGCAGATAGAGACCGCGTGTTTTATTCAGAGCTTTGAAGACTTCACTGTAATGACACACAAGAGGGACAGGGAGGGGGAGGAAGTGGGTTTGGGGTGGTTGGACAGGGTTGCATCAGAATATATTTTCGCTGCAATTGCAATAAAATGCATACTCCTTGACAACAAAAAATGGATCCTCCTGAGACATGACCCACGCTCTGTCACGTATCTACTTGCGTTGAAATGGAATAGGAATCTTTTACTGTTTTTCGTAGCGGTTAAAGTAACGGTAATGGCAACGGTAACACGGAGCGCACTTGACTTTTATATTCATAGATTTTTCTTCTCGCTCTTTGCTGCTGCCCCCCACCGAGTGCGGTCTCTTTCGCACTCACACAAACACACACAGGGCCACAACAACCCCACAACAGTTTTTTGGGGGTGCGTAAATAATGCAAGTTTCAAATAAAAATATACATTTACGAACTAATTTCTAAGCTGATTTACAGTTATTCGAAAGGAATTTTATAGTTTTTGTTTTAGCACGAAATTCAGCATTAACTTGATCTAATCTACAGTTGCGTTTTATTGGAAGTTTATTTTTCAAAAGCACACGTTTATTGATTTTGCCGTCTTATCTTAGTTTTTTTTTTATATTATTTTGATGTTTAAGGGTTTTTATAGACCGCGTTCGCAGTTCAGGCCATTGCGATAGCCAAAAGTAAACTGACGTTATTTTACGCTCAATGCGCTGCTTCAGGAGCGTTAACGGAGTCTAAAGGTGAAGGCATTTTTGTTTATGCCGCTCCAGCGCCTGCGCACTGCACAAAGCACCCCTCGTTTACCCCTTGACCCTTTAACGAACCGCTTAACCGTCACAATCGAGATAAGCAGCCCACAGCAACAATAAACCGCAAACAAAAACATTGTTATTAACTTTTAGTTTGGAAACCATAGCGACTGCTCTTCTTCTTTAAAGCTTGTGCACTTCGAAAATAACAAATGAATAAGGAATTTTTAGCAAAGCTATTTACTACTATATTCTCTTTCTCTTTCTCTCACTAGCCCACACACCTACTGTTTAACTCTCTCCCTCTCTCGTGTAAATTTGCACTCACTGAAGGCAGCCACCTGCTTGTTGTTTTTGTTTTGCAATGTGCGTATTTTTAAGCTACGACTTTACTCACTTGATACATTAATTAAATCATTAGAAACTTACCCACTACACGTTGCCACTTCATTGAGTAAGTTTCTAAACACAAACAGCCTGGCTTATACACAATTGTTCGTTTTGTTGGTCACAGCTAGGCTTTTTGTTCAGCTGTCTGCTAAATACCTAAATACTGCTGGCCAATGGGTACAAAAATACTAGTGCCTCTGTTAATACTGGGAAATACATCGATACAAAACATCGCCAAGAGGCGACACTTTTATTTAGAATACTGCGCGCCACTTTGACTACACTGACATTGAGTTATACAAATAAACTGTTTGCATTTAATGAATATCAGTATTTTCTCAGTATTCAGGCGAATTTAAATAGCACTATTGGATTTTACTTATTAGTATTTATGGTGGGAAAGTTAACACCAGTATGTTATGTTAACTTCAGCACTGTTAGCGCCAAAACTGTAAGGTAAAATGTTAAAGTGCGTCCTATTTATATGCTTACATAGTTTGGGCACACTGTTAGTGTTAACCGTTGTTCTGTTTTGAGCTGCAGACATTTTGAAACGGCGCTTTCTACAAAAATAATAACTTTTCAAAATGCTGCAAAACGATGCAGTGCGTAATTTGCAATACGATAGCGAAATCCGGGTGGCCCAAACAACTAATAACGCAGAACCCAGAGGTAACTGCATATTTCGCAAATATGTGTATTCAATTTCAAATTACATTGCTGTGAATCATGTAAAATGGCTAAAAACATTTTACTGGCTGATAAATATTCTATTGGTGTAGGTGTTCTGTAATAGCTACAATTGGATTAATTGCTTGTGTGCTATATGTACGATGTGTCACACTAACAAACTCAAAATAAAGAAAAAAGTGAAACAGGTACAAATATTGTCCCTAACCGTATCTTATCAGTCATTATTGTACACTAGTTGTTGTTGTTTGTTCGTTGTTGTTGTTGTTGTTGCTTTATGGCGATTTTCAGCGACGCCAATATCAAGTGCCTTTGTTTAGCGTCAATTTGACCAAGTGATCGATATATAGAGAGTAACACACAGCCCACTAAGCCTAAGAAGATAAGTAATCTGTCTTTTACTTGTGTTTTTTTGCAGTTTACGACTCTCAAATCAGCATAACAACACAGCCGCGTCCAACGTCAGGTAAGTGGAAACTAATAACTAAACAATGCACTACATATACTATATTTATTTTTAGAGGCCCCTAGAATTCCACTGCCCATATCCACAGTGGCCGGCAGTCGCACGTTTATTCCCTTGGCGGGCTACGATTGCCTCGCGGACTTGCCCTCAGTGCACATTGAGCAAACCTTTGAGCTCAACGATTGTAAGCTTTGAACACCACTTCTTATAGACCTATTAATAGTTTTTAAACTATTTTGGTTACAGCTCTCACAGCCGTTTCCTCGGAGAATCGTTATGTGGTGCGCTCACCGCTGGGCGAGGCTATCTTTGCCGCCTCGGAGAGTTCCACGCAAAACAATCGCATGGTTTGGGGCGCCGGTAGACCCTTTCAGATGCATCTCTTAGACAAAACACATCAGGAGGCATTGGTGTTCCGCAAGAAGCTGGCACTGGGCGCCATTTGTTGTCAGCCCAAGAATCTAGAGATTTGGATACCACCCGGCAATGTGCTGGGTCGTGTAGTCCAATCACCGACATTTACGCAGCCCGAGTTCTTCATCGAGGATGGCATGACCAATCAGCCCGTCTTCTGCATCGAGGGACCACCCAACTCCGGCTTCTGTTGCTATTGCCTGCCCAAAGAGTGCTACTTTAAGGTCAGTTGTTTGAGTAAACGAAATGTGCAGCCATTTAACTACTACAGCTTTGCTCCACTAGATACACTCTGGCGGGGATCTGCGTGCGTCCATTGACCACAAGTGGCTGGCCAGCAAATCGCAGTACACCACAAATATTTACTTTAGCGATGTGAAGCTGACGGCCAAGGAGCGTTCGCTGATTCTGGGCGCAGCTTTTCTGCTAGTAAGTTTAGCTAATCTAGTAGCCCAATCTATGACTATATCTATTAACTCCTTGTAACTCTTGCAGGAATACATGTACTTCCAAAAGCGCTTTTGAAAACCAGCCAAATTAAACAATTCAAATGTAATTTTTTCACATAGATTTTTTTTTAATTTTTGTGTCATTGTTTTTGTTGTTTTTTTTGTTGGTTTGTAAAGTTTTCATGTTCAGTTTTTTGATATATTTTACAATAATGTAATAAATCACTTCATTTTGTTGTTGTTTAACATACATATACATTCAATATATATATATTTAGCATACATGTACTATATAAATATAAATATACTTTTGCTAAACTTGTAGCCATTTTGTACAATAATTTTCATTAATTTCTATAAACTTTATGTGTGTGTGTTGTTGTTGTTGTTTAGCTAGCCTACAAAACTTAATGTATATATGACAACATAATATTTTTATTTAATTATATGTGTAATTAGTTAATATTATATATATTTTTTTGTAAGTTTTATTTGATTTTCAAATTTGCTTGCGCTAATTAAATAATTAATTAATTGAAACAAACAATTGAAAATGAGTCTCGTGGTCTCGTTGTTTTTCGCTTGAACTAAATGAATTTTTTTCTTAATTAAAAACATAAAATTAAAACATAATAAGGATTTTCATAACTCCAATTACTTTTTGATTTAACAAATTAGGGAAGAACTACGTGATTGGCTTGGAAAAGTTAAAGTGGGCGTAATGGTGGGCTAGGCCTTAATTATAAACTAATTCAAGTATACACACACAATAAACGATTTAGTTTTTTATATAGATACAGGACTCACAGCACTTCGGGAGTTTTTTTTTTGTTTTAGGATTTTTATCATTTCGAATAAAGAAATTAAAGTAGTTATACATTCATGTATATATATTACTTTGTGTGTGTTTGTATATTATATAGTAGTTTGCTTACAACTAGGGCTAGCGTACATGATACCTGCTGTACAGACGTATATATAGATATATACCATATATAGTATATAGAAGAGTTGAACAACTTTGCATGTAGTTGAGAGTTGACCATAACTAAACTAAACTAAACTAAATACTTAGTTGCTTAATGCCTATATATGTAGTTTATACATATGCTTGACTTGTCTACACACACACACACCCACACACACTCGTGTGTGACCCCTTGACCCTCTCTGCGTGTGTGTGTGTAGCGTTTTGTGTGCCCAAATGCGATATGCTTAGACATTTGATATGCGCTCGTTGAAGTTTTGGTCATTGCTGCTGTCACCTCCTTGGCGCTGCTGCTGTTCTTGCCGCTGTGTTGGTGGCCAGGCATAGCTGGGTATGGGAAAGGGATATGACCACACTCAGGTGGGTTGCAGCATGTACATGTACTGTCAGTTACTGGCTGTGGCTGTCGATGCTGCTGCTGCCACCGTTGCCACCGGCAGTGTTTGCTGCTCATTTGTGCTGCTCCGCGAACGCTTCTCGCTGATCTCGAGTGGATTGTCGCTCTCGTCACCGTTGCTGCTGAAACTACTGCCAGGCAGACGACGCTTCAAGGTGTGCGCATGACTATGACTCAGTCCGTTGGCGAGTGTTTCATCCTCGGACATGGAGCTGGCCCTTTGCGGTGTATTGCCAGCACTGTCGTTGTCCAGCGAGGCAATGGCCGAGGCAGCTGCACTGTTGGCCGCACTGAAGCCATCCTCGGAGGCGCTATCCTGACCCGCTGCAGCCGCATCTGAGCCGAGTTGTAACATGCCCGAGGGCGTTGTATAACCGCTTAGCTTGTTTGGATCCTTTTCGAGCAACTTTTGGGCCAGCAGACGCAGCGAGATGAGTGAATTTTCACAGTCGCTGGTATCGATCTCGGTGAGACTGATGCCAGCACGCTCGATCTCCGCGTAGGTGCCGAAGGGCAGCTTCTGCAGGCACTCCAGCTTCTGGACATGCGTCTTGGAGCGCAAGTGTTTGGCCAAATGGCCGTGTATGCGAAAGGCAATCTTGCAGTCGGTGCACTCGAAGGGACGCGGATTCGATGTGGTGGGCACACCAAAGGTTGACGTCATCATCACCTTGTTCTTGTGCGCCTCGGAGCGTTCGTGCTTCTGCAGATGTCCCTGGGTGCGGAATGAGATGCTACAAGGCTCACACTTGAACTTCCTCTCCATGTAGTGTATGTTCATGTGCAGCGTGAGCTGGTGTTGCCGCTGGAAGGTCTTGTTGCAGATGCTGCAGGTAGGACGCGCATCGCTGCCAATTGGTGGCGGTGGTGGTGGTCCCACACGACCAGGAAACGTGGAGGCAACTGAACCATCTGAGCTGCTGGTTGCGGGCGTCGACTTGAAGCCTTCCTCGCCCACAATAACGGTGCGTGCAGCGGCAGTCACTTGGTTGCTGCTCTTGCCAAGCACACCGCTGAAATCAGTGGCATCGGGTTGCTGCACTGCAGCCGGCAAGTTGGCGTTGTGTGGCAGCTGCTCTGGTGGCTCTTGGCTAACAGTAGTGCTAGCTGGCGCAGCTACTGGCGTTGGCACAGCGCTCGCTACACTGACTGCTGCTGGCGTGGCTTTCTCCTGCTCCAGCTGTGCTTCTTTGGGTTCCTCCAGCTCTTCGGTTGGTCGAACGCACTCCGGCTCCGGTGTCTTCACCTCGTGCACCTCAATGCTGGGCAACTCGGTGATGATCATGGGCTGCTTGGGTAGTACATGCAGGCTGCTGCTCACAATAGGTGTGCAGCTGCTGCTGCTGCTTGTGCTGGTGCTGCTCGTGGTGCTGGTGGCCAGGTAACTGCGACTAAACTGACTCTGCTTCATTTTGGCATACTGCAGTGCCTGTTCCTTGATGTAGGTCTGCAGCAGCACGTCATCACCTTCAGTTTCACGCTTGGCTAGCTCCTCCATTTCAGCTGAGATGCGCACCTTGTCCGACACCGAGATGAGTGTCTTCATAAAGCCACATTCATTGTTGCCAGCTCCAAATATGACATCACGCATCTGTTGTGCCTGGGATTTGGGCAGCAGATGCTCAACGGGTGACACAGACGCTGGGGGAGCAGTGCTGCAAACGGTGGAGACTGAGATGGCGCAGGAGGAACGTGGCTTGGTCAGATCCATGGGCGCGCTACTCTCGTCGCTGGGCACGCCACGTTTAGGCTTGGACTCCTCCGGATTGGAGTAATACTGTTCTTGCTTCTGGTAATCAAACGGTGGCTTCGGTGACGTAAACGAGCAGACCACACGCTTGGGCTGGGAGCTGCCTGCAGCGCTGTTGCTGCCGCCGGAGGATCCCACGCTGTTTGCCGGACTGGCTGCTGGCAGGGGTGTGTCCTGCAGCTGCGCGGGGTAGGGCGAAACGCTCTGCGGTATGGGCGGCGTCATGGATAGCGAGAGCAGACCACGTGCTGCCTCGTGCTCCTTCAGGCGCGACTTGGACTCATCCGTATCTGCAAGGGAAGATAAGTCTTAGTAAATTTTATTTTAATCAGAGTTTCCAGTTCAATTTACCGCTGCTCTCGGACTCGTTGTCGCTGTAGTCATCGGAATCCGATTCACCCGCCATGGAGGAAGTGCGTCCGCCTGCAGAAGTGGAGGACTGCTGATCAAATTCCACATCCACGTCGAGGAATTCACCATCAGCCGGCATGGGAGGCGGATTAATGCCCAGTTCAATGCACTTCTTGAAGTGCGTCTTGGACTGCATGTGCTTGGTGAGATTACCCTTCGTCTTGAAGCTGTAAGAGGAACACAAATTTAGCAGGAGTACTAGATAAAGCGCCTTAAGACCTACCTAAAGTTACAGTGGCTGCAGGTGAAGGGACGCACGTCGGTGTGGGTGCGTATGTGCTTCTTGAGCATCGATGGCTTCTTGCAGCGTATGCCACACTCGGAGCACACATACCGACCACGTCCACGTCCCCGTATGTAAGTGTAATCCTCGTGCGACTCGTAGCCACCGACTAGTAGCTGTCCCGACTCCAGTTTCTTGGCTGCTGCCTCCTCATTGGCCGCCTTGGCTGCCACATTCGCCTCACTCAAGGCAGCAATCGCTGGCGCTGGCTTCTGATGCTGATAGCACTTGTTCTGCCCATTGGCTGTGGTGGAGCAGCTGCTAACCGTCTGCTGTGAGCTGACCACAGTGTAGGACATTTTGCCCTGTGCCGCCTGGGCCACAACATAACCGCTGCCACCCAGCAGCTTCTGCCGTGAGTCATAGAGCGCCATCACCTGCTTGGGCTTGAAGCCCAACGGATGCGGTTGATTCTCCTCACACACCTGCCACACGCTGTACATGGACAGCTTGTGCATGCCAGCAACGTACGAGGGTTGAGGACAGTTGACGGTGCAGTAGAACATCTTGGTGCTGCACTTGAGACCCAAGTAGGTGTAGGCATGACCATTCAAATACAGCTGCACACACGACTTCGAGGGACGCGGCGTCTCCGGCGAGATCAAGGGCAGCGTATTCGCCGTGGGCGTTATACCGTGATGCCGTTTGGGTGTAAAGGTGCCCGGTTTGAGCGGTAAACTGGTGGGACGCAGGAACTTTGATTTGGCACTGGTGGGTGTCACAGCAGTGGTGCTTGTCGTGGCATTGCTGCTGTTGGATTCCTCCGGCGTTTCCACGTGCAGCGGCGCCAGCGCCTCTTGTGTTTTGTGCACATTATCGAAGTTAAAGTGACGCACTTCCGGCACACTCGACTCCGTCGTGGAGCTGCGCACATTGTCTGCCATGCGCAGGAAGTTAAATGGTTGCTTCTTGTCCGCTGTAGTCGGAGGAACTGCTGCTGCTGGTGTCTTGTTGCTGCTGCTGTTCCACTGCAGCGCATTGCGTTGCGCTGGCGTCGGCGGCTGGCGACTGAACTCACTGGGCAGATTCTGTACTCCACCAAAGGGAGACAGTGCCTTGAGTGGCGCCTCTGGCAGCAGATTGGGACTGGGCTGCTTGCGATTGGGACTACGTCCACGTGCCACAGGCAACTGCAGCTGCTGCGGTGGTGGCAACAAGGACAAGCTACCCGGTCCAGGTATACCTGGCACATAGGGTATGGCCTTGCTACCTTCCCCCACGTTGTTGTTGTTGTTGCTCATGGGCGGCAGTGTGAGCGGATTGAAGGCGGTAATCGAGTTAATGGGCGGAAACTGAAAGTGTTGCGGTGTCGTCGAACTGGAACTCAGCAGAAATCCATTGTGTGGCGCTGCTAGTTTACGCTCCTTGCTGTCGTTGGGTCGTGGCGACATCTCCTGGAAGCTGCCGCCCGATAGCAGTGGAGTACGTATCATTTTGGGACTCTTGTTGAGCTCGGGGCACTCGGAAATGGGTATCATGCTGCCGCCGGAGCTGGTAAAGCGTCGCAAACGTTCCTCCTTGGCGCTGTAGCTGCTGGACGACTGCAGTTCCTGTTGCCCACCAAAGAGCAGCTGCACCGAAGCGGGCGAGGCAAACGCAGTGCTCGTCGCTGTCTCGCTCAGCTTGGCACGCTTTGCTGGCGTCTCTATGATGATGTTCTCCACGCGATCCTCGTGCATTTTGGTTATAACCACCTGCGTGTCCTGCGCCTTGCGTGGCGCTGCATAATCCACCAGCGGCGTTTTGCCCAGCAGCGGACCTGGCGAAGGCAGCGGTGCGTCCACAAAGCGCAGCGCAACGCTGGAGGCATCAATGCTAGGAGGCACTGTGGACGGCAAAGCATTGCTGTGGCTGTTGCTACTACTGCTGCTGTGGTTGTTACTGCTGCTACTACTCGCGCTGCTGCTGCTGCTGCTCGTTGCTGTGACCGTGGAGGTGCGTGCTGGCGACTGTGCTGCACTCAGACGACTCAATACCAGACTGCTCGGTTTGGTTTTCAGCTGCGACCAGGCCAATTTGGCCAATGACAGCGGATTCTTTGAGTTGGCCATGTGTGACTTCAGTTCGGGCAAACTAAACGATATGGAATTGGAACGAAAGTATTTGCTGCTGGGCGAGGAGGCGGGACTCATGGGTGCACTGCTGTTGGCATCCTGGCAGTAGGTGCTGTTGTGCAGCTTCAGATCGTCCGCACTGCGAAATTCATTGGCGCAAATGGGACACGAGTAGACGGCATCATCGCCCTCGCCAATGGGCACGGCCAGACCGCGTGCATTCAGCAACAAATTCTTGATAATCGAATTGTTTGCCTGTGACATTTGTGGTGTGCTGCTCTTTGTGACGGCAACAGTTGCTGCTGGCACGCCTGTGGCCACTGCTGTTGTTGTTACAGCCGCTGGCACTTTTGTGGGCAACACTGGCTTTGGTTTAGCCGATAAGTTCAGTGGTTGCACGTGATTTGCTGTCGCTTGTTGCTCCAATTTGGCCACTGGTGTTGCTGGATCCTGTCGATATTGCAGCGTTTGCATGGGCAATGGAGACGGTGGCGGTGGCAGCTGTTGCAGCTTGTTGTTGCTGGCTGTGGTGAGGGCAGTGGCAGTGCCTTTGAGCGGCAGGTAGCCGGCAACTGAGCTATTGCTGCGCTTGAGCAAGCCATTGGGAGGTTCCAGTTGCTGTTGTTGCTGCTGCAAGTACATTTGGTATTGCTGTTGCTGTTGCAGCAGCTGTTGTTGCTGCTGTTGTTGTTGCAGCTGCTGTTGCTGCTGCTTTTGTACTATGGCCTGTGCCAGATTCACTTTGGTTTCGCCCAGCTGTTGAGCAGTGTTGCTGCTGTTGTTCAGATGAGTTGTGGCATTGCTGGTGTTGGTGTTAATGTTGCTGCTGCTGTTGCTGCTACTGTTGCTGTTGTTGGCATTGTTGAAGCTGCGCGAACGGTTCAACTGCTTAGGATACTTCTTCTGTAGCAATATCTCCTTATTCTCCACTATGGCCTCGTTTTGTGAGATCAGTTTTGAGATGTGCTCCTGCACCTTCTCCACATTCTGTCAAGGATTAGACCAAGTTTAGTAAAGGATTGAGTTAAATGGCCTTAAATACTTACCACTTGCATGCCACCGCTGGCGCTGGCAAAGCTGCTTAGATTCGCTGCTGGTGTGGGCGTGGCAGGGGCTGGCAAAACGGCTGCTGTTGTGGCTGTGATCGAAGTCTGCTGACTGTTTGAACGCACCAGCTGCAAATTAAGTATACGCCGTGTATTAGCTTTGGTTTATCATAGTCTTGACTTGAGTTTTGACCTACCTGCTGTGGTTGTGGCAATGGCTGTGGCTGCAGTGCTTGCGGCAATGGCTGTGCTGCTGCTTGATGTGTCGCCGCCTTCAACAGCGGCGAGTGTTGCTGCTGCTGATGATGTTGCTGCTGTTGCTGGTGGTGTTGCTGCTGCTGTTGCTGCAGCTGAAAGTGCTGCTGTATCTGCATTTGCTGAAAGGCCAGCGCTTGCTGATGAAACGCTGCTGCAGCTGGATTGAAATACTGCGGCTGCCCCAAGTAGTAAACACTCGTGTTCATTGCTGGTGGCGGTGGCAATCCTGTTAATGCTGCTGGATTGGCTGCCAACAGCAGTGACTGCTGTGCGTGTAGCTGCTGTTGTTGCTGATGCTGCAGCTGCAGTTGCATTTGATGTGAGTTGATGTGATTGTTGAGCTTCAGTTGTGTGCTCGGCGATAGTGTGGGATGTGCCAATGGTGCTGGTTGTGACGACGACAACTTCTGCTGCTGTTGCTGCTGCTGTTGTTGCTGCTGCTGCTGTTGTAATGCCTGCTGTTGCTGCTGCAGCACTTGCAGCTGCACTTGCTGCTCCTTGCTGTTGCTGCTGCCAGGCGCATAAAGCGCTGCATTGTGAAACTTGGGCTTGTATGGCTTGTAATCAATTGATTGCCGATGCTGCGCTGTTGCCGAGTGCAATGTATCCGCTGTTGGTGGCGGTAATGTGCCTGCTGCCGGCGAACCCAGCGGCAGCTGTTGCATGTGCTGCGGCAATGGTGGCTGCTGCAGGTACGCGCTCTTCGCAGCCGACAGCGTGGAAGGCGAGGGTGTTGGCGATGCCATTGGCTCGTCATAAGGCGAATCCGCACGACTGAGCTGCAAGCATAGGCAAAGAAGGAAAATGTTAATAGAGTGCTCTATTAGGCATGTTGTGGAAATAATGTTACTAACAGCGCATTAACATTAAGAGTTATTGCTGGCTAAGTCAATATTATTCCGCATGGAAATCGTTTAAATTTTGTTTAACTTCTAAGGCTATGCATTTTTTAATAGTTTTTTCAGTTCTTGAGAATAAATACATTTAAATTCCACTAGAATGCAGACTTATTTTTCATGCCAAGTAATAAATTAAATGACATTCCTACAGCAAATCAACTGATATTTTTATCAAGTTCCAGGAATGTACAGTTTATGTTCAAAATGAGTCAATATATGCATAAATCTTAATTCCTCAACAATATCTGGAACTGTAGCACTCTAAGATTTGCAAAGCTGTTAACAGAATGCACAGAATGAATGGCATGTTAAGCTCCTGCTTTTAACAGGCTGTTACAACTGTGTACTGTGAACAGAATAAACAGACTGTTAAGTATGCCATGGTAAACTCCTGCTGTTAACAGGCTGTTACTACGCGCTGTTTAGAACTGTGAACAGAATAAACAGACTGTTAAGTATGCCATGGTAAACTTCTGCTGTTAACAGGCTGTTACTACTCGCTGTTGAGGCTAAAGACATTTGAATGCATCTTATATACTTACAATTTCCACGCTTAGCAGCTCGGAGCTGCTGTTGCTCAACTCCCCATCGCCATCCTGGTCGGAGAGTCCATCCGCCTCGTGGGCGGGCACGTCAAAGCCACGCATGCGAGCGGCGTGTGAGCGGGAACGGCAGTGTTTGTACAGATTGCTCTTCGTTTTGAAGGCAATGCCGCAGGTGTCGCACGGATACGGCCGTTCGTTGGTATGAGCACGTATGTGTTTCTGCAACACGGATGGTTTGGCACAAGGTAAATTGCAATAGGGGCAGACATAACGTCCAGGCTTCTCGGCAGGTGGTGTGGTTGTTGTTGTTGTTGCAGCGGTGGCATCAACTGCTTGTTGCTGCTGTATTTGCTGTGTTGCTGTGGCAGTAACAGTTGTTGCCGCAGCGCCGACCGTTGTTGGTTGCGTTGATTGCTGGTGCTGTGCAAATGTTGCTGGCGATAATGTTGCATTGCTGGCATAGTTACTGTTGCTGTTGTTGTTGCTGAGCGGTGTGCGTGTTCTTGGCGCACCAGCAACATGCTTACTGCTGTTGTTGTTGTTGTTATTACTGTTGCTGTTGTTGTTGTTGTTGCTCTCTTCGTTTACAAAATTGGCACTGAAATCGTTTGCTGTCGTCACATGACCATTGAGCAGCGGCAACACTGTACCCGCTGCAATTGTGAGCGTTATTGGTGGCGGTGGCGATATGGAGCTATTTGAGGACAACGATGTGGTGCGCACAACATCCGCAGACTCTGCTTCGGTGGTGCTGGCCAAGCGTTTAAACTTCTTATGCAAATAACGTAAGTTTGTTGTGTTTGTCCAATCGCCTGTGGTCACCTCATCGCCAACTGTTGCTGCTGTTGTTGTGGCTGGCACATGATTGTTGCTGGCTGGTATGGTGGTTGCTATTGTTGTTGTGGCCACATTAACCGATGCACTGCTTGCCACATGCTGTAGCGTCATTTTGCTATCACTTAGGTTCGCTTTATCTCTAGCCTTAAATTCATAATTATTCTCACTAATACTATTATCACTGTGTTGGTTGTTGTTGTTGCTGTTGTTGTGGTTGCTGCTGCTGCTGTTGTTGTCGGCAACTGTTGCTGGCAACTCGTTGAGTTTATCTACTGTGCTTGTACTGTTTGTTGTTGTTGTTGCTGCTGCTGTTTTGTTGTTGACTTTGTTGTTGTTTTTCGGTGTTGCTGTTGCTGCAGTTTCGTTGCTGTTGCGATATGTTTGCTTCTTAGTTGTTGCTGCTGCTGTTGCCGCCGCTGCTGCTGCTGTTGCACGTCGCGTGCTGCTCACTTTGTTACTGTTGTTGTTGTTGTTTTTGCTGTTGTATTGTTTGCTGTTTGCTGCTGTTGCTTTGTGTTGCTTCGCTGTGTTTGTTGTTGCATTTTCCATAGTACTTTCATCAAATTTGGTCGCCTGCGTTGTTTCATCTGCAATAAAAGGGAAGTAGATCAAAATTAGTTTAGTTATAATTCTCTTACTACTAAATTATAGTTTCTTCTAAGACTTTTCACCCATTTTCCATATATTCCTGGCTTTATAAATAATACTAAACTCTTGTCAAGGCCAAAACTAGTTCACAACTTTGACTTCATTCAAAATTTATGCGCATTTCAAAGTGGAAATAGTTGAAGACACTTTACCGCCCCCAAACCCGTCCAGCCTAAATTATTCACTTGGCCAACAGCTGTTGTTAGCCCATTTCATCAGCGCCAACTAGAGCTGCTCATGTTGCGCTCAATCTTATCAGTGGCCAGAACCAAACAGCTGATAAAGCCACACCAGCCAAAAATGCTAATTGGCCAAAATTTTATATGCAAACTATGGGGATTTCCTGTTGCCTTTTGGCCATAAAAATCATTCCAACTTTCTATTTCGCCAAACTGAAATCGAAACTCATCACAAAAGAAACTAAAAAAGAAGCAGAAATAATTTATAGAAAATATTAAGTGAAGTGCGCTGATTACTGTCGCCTTATCAGCTCTAAATACCCTACGTGTAGAGTAGGGTATGTGTGCGTGTGTGTGTGTCGCTGATTAGTAAATCCCAGTGAAAAAAATAAATATAAAAAAATAGCACAAATATTCAGTCGAGAAGCTGAGAAATGAAACTCACGAGCAACTTGTCTCGCGCGTTAATTGACTTTTGCCACAGACTGTATACAGTATACAGTGGGGTACAGTATATACACACACGTAGTCAGTGGAATCAACTCGTGTTTACTTATGTCTTTATCAACAATTTATAATGCTTTAAATAACGTGCGATCGCAAAATAAATACAACAAATAATGAAAGCACAAAAAAGAAGAAGAAAACAATAAAAGGTTGTCCAAAAATTCCATTGATAATGTCGAAGCTGGTTGTTATCAGTTATATTTGTGGAACTCGTTGGGTCTGCTCGGTCTACCTGAGTTCGTATTACTCACTCACACACAATCGGACTGCATAGAGAGCTTTACCCGATAAGTGGACAATTGTAAACTAACGGGTGTACACCCCCAAACCTCCCCTCTGACCATTTACACCCCCTGCTCGTCCACTGTTTTGCCCGCAGTTTGACGTCAGTTTGTTGCCAGTCATTAAACGGTTTTCAAGTGTCATACGACGGAGATTAGAAGTGTCGTTTAATTCTAGTTTGGTTTCCTCGCTCACTAACGTTGATTAAGCATCAATTATATAACAGCAGATACAGCAAAATGGTGTAATGGATCAGGAAAGAGTTCTGGGGGAGTCAAGGGTAGGTATGCATTATAAATAGACGTTCAATTCGTGTCAATGGGTCAATTTACCAGGCGCCAAATGGAATTTCCTACAACTGAGAACCCGCTGAGACCCACGACACTCGAATTCCATGAAATTTCACTCACTCAACCTCTCTTCCTCTCTCTCTGTCTCACGTACCATGTGCAGGTTGTTTACTAATTCTACACACACACTCAAACACACACACACCTCGAACTTTGTCAAGCTGCTCTGGCGTCTGGTTCATCACGCTACAGTTATGCCATAAAGTATTTCCACACTCAAAACGTCTTTAACTTATTTATAAACACTGCATTTAAGTTTCACACAAATTGAATAAATAAACGTTGATTTTATGTTGTCACTATGCATTCGTTATCAAAATGAATTAGATTTCTTTAAATTCAAAACAATCTAATTTAGTTTTTATGACTAGCGATAATGAAACACATCACACACACAAGGTTTCCTAGCGTAGTTGAAAAATGAAATAAAAAATAAGAAAACAAATATTTAAATGGCTTTATTAACACGACTTTGACTTTGTTTAGCGATACGTTGTCGACTTTTATGATGAGGCGTTTAGTTTCAATGCTTAAAAGCTGCTCTAAGTTAGATGCACACTGTAATTTGTACTACAAACTGGCTGCCATAGTACGCACATAGCGAGTAAATATAATAATAATAAAAATTATTTACAGATTACACTCGCACATGCAATTGTCATTGTGTCTTCTCTCTCTTTACCTTTCCCCTCCCTCACTCTCTCACTCACTCGCTCTCTGTGCAAAGTGCAATTTGCAAATAAATTTAGCTGATTATTAAGCTTAAACGTATGCATAATGAATGCGTCTGGTCACACTCTGTGAAATTGAGCAGTCTACGTCACTTAATGGCATTCGCTAGCTCGCTCTCTCGCTTAGTGCACGCCTGATTGACGGCCTCTCACTCACTCACTCACACGTGCCCCACTCACAAAGCAAAACACACATACAGCTTCTGTCATGCACACACACAAACACGTATACACCACCCACATGCCAATGTGTGTAATAAGCACAAGGTAGGCAATAAACGGCGCCACCGTCTGTCAGGTCAGGCTTCTACGTCACATTTGCATCAGCAAGCAACAAAAAAAAAAACACAAAAGAAAAACAAAAACAAGTGACAAGTAAAACACATAAGCTCGGCTTTCAACCATTTTTAGCAATCGTAAATTTGTTAGCGGCAAATGAATTGTTCACTCAAGCATTCCAAGATTCCGTTGGAATGGGTAAGGCGCGATAAAAATTCGCGGAAATGATACGGAATTCGAACGAAGCCAAAAAGTCTGATAAAATATAAAAATACGACAAAATAATGGGCAAGGAAATGACAAACTAAACAAAAACGGCAGCAAAATACCATGATGAGCACACACGCACAGTCACTGACACAGTCACAGTTACAAACACAATCACATTATTCACTCACTCACTAACAGACACAAGTGATTTGCATTGAATATTGAATAGTGCAATATGCAAAGCTTGTCGTACCTGTGACTCAATCGCTCGCTGTGAATATCAATTGTAACTGGAATCGATAGTGACAGTTATCGATAAACCGCAACAATATCGCGGGACTGTGCCAAAAAGTTGAGAATTAAAACCGAAAATATGACGGGAATATAAAAACAAAGTGTCCATCGACAAGGCGCTCGCGACAACGAACGAGCGACCAGCGAGCATGAAACAGTTAAAGACAACTAGACGAGGCAAGCTGAAAAATTCATTCAAAGACCAGTGCCCAAGTGGCAAAAGCAACAGCGGCGGCGGCGGCAGCAGCAGAGAAGCAATAACAACAAAAACCAGACAAATCAGTACGTGTGTGTTTGCATGTGTGTGTGTGTGCGAGTGCGAGAGTGTGCAAAAGAAAACGAAGAAGCGACGCGACGCGACTAACTGGCGAAAGAGCAGCGCGAAAACAAAAGCACACACAATACACACAATACTCGAAAGCCCAAAGACAGGCAGCACACAATACGGCCAGAGCAGCGCAGCAGCAGCGACACGAGCAGAAATGAGCAAAAAATCGTACAATAATCAAATAATTGAATGGGCCCCGGGAAGGGCTGCGGAGGAGAAGAGACAACAAAACGTCAACGTCGCATACCGCAGTATTCGCACACTCGCACTCTCGCACACTGTTGCAATTGTCAATCAAAAGTAAGCACAGGGTCGGCTGACGCTGCTGAGAAATGATCAAATCAAGCAAAAACGTAGCCCCCAACAACAATAATAATAACAACAAAAGCAACAGCAGCAGAAATAACAACAACAACAACAACAACAGGTGACGTGAAGTGGGGGAACACAACACGAAGACTGTCGCCAGTTCTCGTAGCCGCGCTATTGTTGATTACGTACGTACAACTACACAAACGCACATACACATGCAAAAGCTCAAGCAGAAACATGTACGTGTGCGCCACGCCATAAACACGCGCACACACACATACGCAAGCCCCCCACCAATAAATACATATGCGAATTTTTGCTGACTAAGGAAGGTCTGGGGAGCACCAGCAGCAACGACGACGAAACGATAACAACAAAAGCATTTAAAACGTAGAAACACAGCACAAAACGTAGCAGTGGAAAAAAGTGATAATAAAATAATAATTGCTACACACACACCAACACACATACGCTCCTATACATGCATATGTACGTACGTACGTATGTCTGTATGCTTGTGTGTATAAACGACGCGATCGTGTGAGAGCGCCAAATCGCTAGAGTTGCCGCAGCTGTCTACACAACCGAATGAAGAGTCTCCCCTCCCCACTCTTCAACCCATCACACTCGAGTGGAGCACGAGCAGCCATGTGGTGAACTATGCATGTATGTAGCCTGTTTTCAATACTACTCTTACTCACACCACTGTATATCATACACTTATGTCCATCAAATTAAGTCACTGGGTTTTGCTAAAATATTCTTTGTTATGACTATTGTTTTTAAAAACTAAAACTGGACTGCTGATTACAGTTAATGTTAAATGTCATTGCTATTTATTATTTTTAGAAAACCGTTAAATATGTCCCAAGTCTGACTAAATTGCATATTTAAAAATAATTATTAATTGCAAACTCTATTTTAAAAATACTTTTGAATATATTTTGAGTTATAAAAATGTAATCTGCGATGTTAAATTAAAACTGTTCTTAATTGCCATTTGCTTCATATAAAATGACTTAATTGTATGAGCATGAGTGTAAGCAGTATGTACATATACAAGCAACATGACTAATCCAAACAACTTGACAACACTGTCGCCGCTGGCGTCGCTGTGACCGAGCTCTGACGCTGCCTGCGCTTTGCTTTTGTGTATTATATTGAGTCAATTCACAAGAAACGAGGAAACCCGCCATCATCGTCGTCGTCGTAGGTTTTGTTGTTGTTTGCATTTGTTTATATTTATGTGAGAGTGGGCATGTTTGCGTTTGCGTATGTGTGTGCGTTTGCGTGTATGTGTCAGTCAGTCGGCGTGTCTGTGTGTGAGCATGAATCAAGCTAAAAATTTTAATAATTTTGCTCGTTTTGTTGT
Organism: Drosophila dunni; assembly: GCA_018152125.1. Classification (NCBI taxonomy): domain Eukaryota; kingdom Metazoa; phylum Arthropoda; class Insecta; order Diptera; family Drosophilidae; genus Drosophila; species Drosophila dunni. The sequence continues at coordinate 6,170,642 of JAECXC010000339.1, read as the reverse complement.
TGCCTGCTGTTGCTGCTGCTGCCCCCGGTCTGGCTGCAAACGAGTTTAGCTTGTTGTTGCTTGAGTGCCGAGCGTATGTATGTATAAATTGCAAGTGTGTACGTGTACATGTATGCAGTACGTAGTGTGTGTGTGTGTATTTGAGTTAGTTAGTGAGCTTGCTGCTGGGTCTGGCAATTGGGGCCTGTGTTTTGGACAGTGCTACTTGTTTTCATCGACGCGGGCGATGATATGACACCAACACAAATGCAACAGCCTCTTGGAGCTTTCTAGAGCGCGCTTGATAAGCGCTTTATTTTCTGCTCTCACTCTGTATCGGTGAGTCTCGCTCTATCTCCTGGTATTCGCTGTAGCCTATGACGTATTTGCAAGCAAGCTGTTGGTGTTGTTGCTGCCGCACTCAGCAACACTTGAGTGTTTGTCGGAAATCAAATTAATGCGATTAAGCAGCGCTAACGATCGTCGACGACGACGACGCTCTTCTTTTCTACTCCTCCTCCTCCTCTTCCTTCTTCTTCTTTTTCTGTTGCGCGCTGACCACAAAAGGCAAAGCAATTACATATGTATTTGTGTAGATACATGCACAGACACACACACAGTCACTTGCATGCAACTGTTGCTGATAATTTAAAAAGTTGGAGCCAGTGTTCCCACTCCTTAGTTTTGTTATGTTTACTTTGAAAGTGGTTTACAGTGGCATGAAATCAAACAAATCGTGCTATCAAAACAATACACAAGAAATTCGCAATAATTTCGCCAACAATTGATATCATTTATGAAGTTGGAAAAGTAAAATTAGGTTTCAGATAACAATGGATTTTCCATTTAACTGATATTAATATTTCTGTGGAGGAGGTCACTTTAAGTTTACCACTCTAGCTAGATAAGATACGTACTATTTATCATGTGGTTGAAAGTGAACCCTGAACTATAAAGATAATATATTAATATGTGCTTCATAAATCTTAACATGTTTTTTCTTAAACTTTTATTATAAAGATTTAGCTTGGAGCTACAGTTTACTTAGACGGATACTCATACTGAGACTAATTTCCTCAGTTCTTAATTAGTAGACAGATAGTTCTAATCTGCGAGAAATCTCATGAGTAATGATTTGAGATTTGCGCATATATCTCAACATATATCTATTATTTAGAACGCAGAAGAATTTAGAAGATTTTTGTCGAAATTAGTTTTTCTGGCGCGGAAATTCCCAAAATGTTTGACGTCAAGAAAATATTTGTAAATATCTATTAGAAATTCGCCTTAAAATCTCTCACCAGTGCCAAGGTTCCAATTTAAACATATATATATCTCTACCTATATCCAATTATTTAGCCGAAATATTGTAAATACTATACTATATATTATATATGTTTGTGTGTATAGAAAACTGGCCGATTCCTTGGCAATGCATTTTGAAATTATAGTATAGATTTTGTACAATTATTTATATCTATAAATTAAATGTATATTATGAAATGCAATTCTAAGATTTTGTGGCGATAATCAAGAACCAAAAATATATATGTATTTGGAATCGGAAATACATATATTTCAATACTTGTTCCATTCAATTGCCCAATAAACCGAGAAATATACAATTTCGCTAGAGAAATAATTTGAAATTGCGTTGAATTTTGAAAAGCAGAACGGAAAATTAGAAAATTGCCTTAATAACAAATGTTTTGAAACAAGTTCAAAGCGACCACGAACCAATTCTACGTATAATTGTTCAAAATAAACATAAATAGCCGACTTTCGGTTCAGTTCAGTTTGGTTTAAATTTAGAATTCTGCGCCAAAAAGTGTTAAATAATTGCCAGCCAACAATTTTATTTGTTTACATACAAAAACATCAGAAATCAAGCGGAAAACACGAAAAAATCATAAGTTCGATTATATAGTGTTGTATATAAATCGGTTAAGTATAGCTATCGACGATATACATATATTATTTGGCTTTTTTTTAGTCCATTTGACTTTTGCTTTCTGCCTTTTGCTGGGGAATTTCATTCGATTTGAATTTTCTGCATTTCTATTTCCACTTTTTGCCGATTTTAAACAAATAGAAAATTTATTTTTAAACGATCAACTACGTAAGACGACATTCAAGTGGTTTTGTTTTATTTTTTTTTAGCCAGTACGCAATTTATCTCTAGGTTTTTGGCTTCTAGCTATTGTTATAATTATAGACATGTCTATTGGCATTTTGTTTAACACATTTCGCTTGGCCATTTGTGTTAATTTATTTTCCTTTGACAAACAACAACAGCAATAAAAATGTTTGTTTTTTTTTTCAAAATAAATTTTCCAACATTTCTTAATTGTGAGCGAAAGAAAAACCCTCCGGAAGTAAGGGTATTCCCAATGTTTGTCAGAAATGTCACGAAATGTTTATAAATAATTGTGCTCAAAGTCATTTCTTTTTTGGTAAAATGAAATTAGTTGATACCAAAAAAAGTTGAATACAAGCAAAAAGTGTGAAGATACACATAATAATAATAATAAAGATTCTTTTATTTATATATATTAGTGTATATAATTTTATATCTGTGGGTTTTGTGGCATTTGAAGGACGGAAATGCCATGTATTTGTATGTGGCTTTGAGTGTGTGCTGATTTTTGCATATTAGCAAAAAAAAAAAATGAAGAGAAAACCAAAATTGAAATAAAACCAAAACAAGAATGAATAGTCAGGTATACTTGAGGTATGTGGTAGCGTTAATACTCTTTCTCTCATATAAAATTTATGGATTTCCCTGAGACTTTTGTCTAGCAAGCAAGTGAATTTTAAGACTTACTGTTAAGGACTTTCCCAAATAGTCTTTCCAAAAAATTTCTTAAAGCTAATAAACCCCAAAGCAAATATAGTGTATATTTATATGTTTTAAATTAAAAACGCTTACGTAGCGTGCACAAAATGCCTTCCAAACTGGTATTTTTTGTTAATTTCCCCTCCTTGCTGCTCGCCCCCAACTAAAGAGTTAAACAAATATCTATAGTTAATGATTTTAGCTAGAAGTGTGTGTGTTTTGTGTGTTTGAATGATCACGCTTGAATGAACAGTTAAAATTGTTTTCGACGCAAAATTATCATCGTCTAACTGATGGATTTTGTGCGCCCACGCAGCGTTAGAATATCGTAGCTGTATCTGAATTTATGTATATCGCTTGCTACGTATCAAGTATCTTATATCTTGTATCTGTTGTCAAGGTCAGGGGTTGCCTAAGCCCAGACCGAGAGACCCATAAACATGTGTCGTAATTCTCGTTTCAGGGCATTCCTCAAAACCTAACACGCACACTCGCACACATACACACATGGAAGCTGATACCGAAATACTCTCGTACACAGATAGGCCATAACTGTAACTGTTGCATGCTTAATTGTTCTCACAACACTTCAAGAGGGACATTTCTCACACACACTCTTTCTCTCTCTGTCGCTGTCCAAAGTGCTTTAGCTACACACACACATGTACAAACATACCCCACAGCGCAGCGTTGTCTTTTGTGTTATGCTCTTAAGTGGATTTCCACCTTTCGTCTCATTGTTTAGATGCTTTGTTCTATGCCGTTTTGCCTGCCCTTTCGCAGTGTCAATGACGTTGCATGTCTATTGTCTCACTCGCGCTCACATCGGCAGAGTCGTTGCAGACAGCGTCGCCGTCGCTGTTGTCGACGGCAGGTATCCTGGCGCCGGCTTAATTTACGTTTGTTCATGCATTCAGGTAGTGGAACAGAGAGAGAGAAAGAGCGCGAGAGTGTGGTAGTGTGAGAGAGCAGAGTATTTAGTTCAAGTCCAATGTGTTCCTTATTGCAGCAACGTGAAATTGAGCGCACAGCATGACACATGCTTATGCATTCACACCCTCACTTCACTCTCTTTTGGTCCCAGTCGCTTGTTCCCTTTCGTTTACACGCTATGCAAGTATTGCCTGCTGCTATGCTGTTGTTGTTGCTACTCACCCAAGCACATTTGTTGTTGTTGCTTTGAACTCAGAAGAGGCAGAAGATGAGCAGACCTCAAAATCAAAATCACGACGCCACAAAAGCAACTACAACTACTACAGCGGGGGTTGCCCTGTTTATTGTTGTCGTTGCTGTGCTTCTTCTTCCCCTTCTTTACTTTGTTGTTATCGTTGCTGTTCTTTTTGTGGCGCGCTACAAAACGTCGCTGCTGTCGCCGCTGTCTCTGCTAGCGTCGTTGCTTTGGCTTTGGCTTTGACTTTGTTTATTTTGAATTTTCACAAAATTTCTTGGAATTCCTGAACTCGCACACTATACACGATTATAACGATTTGTTGCTTTTTATTTTCTAATTAAATATCGCTTCACAGCACAGCACACACACACACACAGTCACAGAACTAGAAGTCATACACGCACTCAAACGAAACGTAATGACTTTTGCACTTTGTATTTTGAATATTTGATTTATTTGCATATTATGGCATTCATTTTCATTCGTTGCGCTTGTACAACGACTCAAACTTTAACTCAATCTAGAAAAACTCACTTTGCCATTTGGTTTTTGCTTGTGCTGCCGCTGTGATCTAATTTGATTAATGCAAAACTTGTTGGGGACGCACTGTCACTCGAATTCGCATTCGAACTCTCGCACTCGCAATCGTTGTCGTAGTTTCGCCTACACGTTGCCCGTTGTTGTAGTTGAGTTGTGCCGTTGTTCTTTTGTGGTTTCTTATTATTTGCTATTTGTTTATGTTCACTACACTCTCATGCCCGTGCCTATCGCTGTGTTCGCTTTTCGCTGCGTTCCGTTCCGGGCAGGCCAACTTAACAGCACGACGTTCGATCTTCGAATGTTCGATCAACTGTTGCTACTGTTGTTGTTGCTGCCTGTCGACGTCACCGTGTATGAGAGCGGCTGCGGTTATTTTAACAGTGCGCCCAAGGGGCTCATCTTCTGTTAGATAAATTCTTTTCTCTGTTAAGCTATTGCTGTGTACCTAAAGCAATTAATACTGTCGACTGCGTATTAAGATAATGATTCGTTTTAAAGTCATATATGTAGACGTTATATAAATTTATGCTTTATTTAAATTAATTACATATTTTGTAAATTCTCATTATTTAATTGTTTGTTTACTTTAGAAAATATTCAACTAGTTGAATTTACTTATACCAACGACTGTTGTATTTGGAGCATTTAATGTGTGAACTCAGCCCAACCCGCTACATTTTTAAACCGGCCCTGACAAGCATATGTACTGGCCGCCGCCGCAGCGCCGCCAACAGCAACGAAACCAAGAACAACAACAAGCACAGCTAGTCAGCAAGTGCCAAGTCGTCGGCTGTTGCGCGTCGTGCTCGTTGGTGCTGTGTATAAGTATGCGTAAGCTGTTGCCTCTGTGTTAATGTGTGTGCGAGTGTGTGTTTGTGCTGTGTTTCTTACATATGCTTCGTCTGCTTGTTGCTCAGGGAAGCCCCAAAACACCCCGCGCGCAAATTTTTCTATTGTTGGTGTTGTTAGTGTTTGTTGTAAGCATGAGCAAAAGCGAATAAAAGAACTCACTGGGGCTGTTATGCTTAAATGAGTGAGCGCCGCCGCGTTCTTGGCTTATTAGATCAATTGACTTTGTTTTTGTTTTCTATGCTGTTTTATTTATTTTTTTTTTCTTTCATATATTTTATTTCTTTTCTTTAGTGCGCCATTTTCTGATGCGTTGCTGAGTTTGGGGTGGTGGCTGACTAAATATTTCTTGCTCTCTTTTACGCCTGTACAGTTTTTGCGTTAATTTATATCAGATTCATTTTTTTTATTTTATTTCTTGCGGCATTCGCAAATTTTTGTTGTTTGTGTAGTTTGGGTGGATGAACATGCGAGTTTGGTGTTGATTGATTTTTTTTTTATTGCCCAAGTGTGAGTGCCGAATATTTGGCTGCTGATAATAGCTGATTTGAAACGTTATTTGGTGCGACAGGAAGATGCCGTTTAATTGATTGTGTATCAAGTACAGTTACTATCGCGATTAGTTATCGGAAGCCGAAAAAGTCGCTAACTCGCCTGAATACAATAATTGTGTAATTGTGCTAATTGCACCACTGTACACAATTGTTTTGTTGATAACACTAGATAATACTATCTATATAATCTAGACTTTTTATAACAACTTAAGTGATTTAAAAAGATTTCCTAAATGTCTTTAGAGTTGATATGATCCCTCTTTAGTTATTAAAGGGTATTGCATTTTTTTACTTTGCACTTTGCTGTTTCTTATCACACTACTATCAATGGCATGAACAATAATGGGCTTGTATGTGCTATCGTCAAAAATAAAGTAACTGCAATTGACTTGACAACAACAGCAATGAATTAGCGTGGACTCTTTGTCTAGCCAAATATCAAACGCCAATCGAACGGAAGCCAATCGATAAGACGATGTTATCGACAATGCATAAACTCAAATAAACAGAAATAGTTTAAATATGCATGTGTGTGTAAGTGTGTGTGAGTGTACATATTTAGACAGTTGACGTACGATAAGGCTCGACAGCAACACCGTTGATGATATCACAAAAAAGGTAAACAATCTAATCAATAAACACAATAAAACCATGACGAACGGGCTACGCACTCAGCACTGTAATACATACACACACACACACGCACATAGAAACATACATATAAATGTAAATTAACATTTGTATGTAATGTGAAGAATCCACTCGCTGCGCTGCTCTTATGCACGCGACGATTGATTACAGGCAATAAAACGTCTTTCGAACCGTTTGACTTAAAAATAAACATAGACACTCACACACACACACAAGCACAACAATTAAGACAGCTGTGTGAGTGCGAGTGTGAGCGCAAGTGGCTTCAAAGCTACAGAGTTGACGACGTCTTATTCATTCACGCATTGGGTAATCGATATACAAGCACACACACACACACACACGAACATGCACATACAACGTCAGCCGCCAAATGAAACCATTAAGCGCAACATAAAGCAGAGCCGAGTGAGAGTGAGAGAGCAAAGCGAACATAAGAGAGAAACAAGCTGAAAGAAGAGACAAAGAGAGGGGAAACATTGCAACCAGAAGCTACGATCGAGCAGTGCCGCCAAAGTGGCGACTTCAGTGCAGACGGACAAGCAAAGCACAAACAATCAGTGGAGCCAACACAACATGAATAACAACAACAACAGCAACAACAACAAAGACGACGACGTGATCATGTCTGGACAGTTCAGCAATGCTGGCGACGTTGTCGGCTCCAACTTTGTTATTATTACCGCTCGCTTGTGCACATGCCCCTCAAAAGAGAGAGAAATATAAAACTGCCCACGATTTGAATGTTATTGTTGTTGTTGCTGCACTCATGTTGTTTTTGAAAAACAGGTTTGAACTCTTAACGTCTGGGGATCGGCCGCAGGCAACGCCAGCGTCGACGTTGCGTCGATATTAAACGTAATCAATAGAGTTAACTTCTTTAATTGAGCAGCAACGACGTGAAACGCACGAAAGCGAAGCGACAATCAAAACTAATTGAATGTACATATGGCAAAAAAACACACACAACTAAGAGAGCAGAAGAAGACGGTAGGCAGCAGACGACGCGAGGAAGAGCAAGCACCCACTTATAAGTGTAAGCACACATACTCACGCGTACGTGTGTGTGTGTACATGTGATGACCTGTTGAGCTTTGAGCATTGTTGTTTGTTTATTTATTTTATTTTTCGTTTTTGCTCAATGAGTTGGGCAAAAGTTGAGCGGGTGTCAAAAAGCTTTGACAGGCCAAAGTCTGGATTGCGTTACGCCTCATAAGCTCACACGCACTCACATATACAAGCCCACTAATACGCACAAAAATAGCGAATCATGTTGCGGCTAATTAAACATTGCATAATTTTGAGCGTCATTTTATTTAATGCGTAGCCGGGATATTCAGATAGATTCAGAAGAATCTTGTACTTTATGTTTTATTTATAATTTCTTGATTTCACTGTTAGTTTGGGAAACCCGCAGCTTGATTAATTCCATTTGTTATCGTCTGTCTAGTGGCCTTTGGTACAAATTTCGTGGGCGGTTTTTATCTGTCATGGTAAATAGGGCTGTTATTATGGCTCAGACCGTTTGGGAGGTCAGCTAAAGTATATTTTCTATGCGTCAGCTGTGTACTATAAATGTGGACCTTAGTCAACAATATTAGTCAAGTCGGTACAAACTTTGTCAGTTGAGTCAAGTGGCCAAAAGAGCTGGAAATGTATCTATGGGTGTGTATATGTGTGTCTACTGTGTACTAGATACAAATAGAGCTAAGACCGAGACCGAGTCACAGTTGACGGTCGTTTTGAGCACACACACACATAGTTACAAGCACACACAGATACACAGGCCACTAAAGTTGGCTATTATAACACGTTGATTGCTCATTTGTTGACAGCCAACGTTTGCTGTGGGTCTATTTTAAGACAAAAACAGGAAAAAACATGTAAAAATGCTAAGGCGATCGATAAAAATGTTAGACGACTGTCGAATACCCTTTAGTACATCTAAGAGGCTGAAACTTTCATTTAAAAAACGTTTTTTTGTAGTAAAATATAACTAGTTAGGTCTACCCTTATTTACAGGGTATAAACAGTGTCAATTTCGGTTAATATCTGCACAGTTTCAACCAGGCAAAGCCACAAAAACAACAAAAGTAACAGTATTGAATATGTATCTATATATATTTGTGTCTATGTCTATTTGTGGCTGTATATAGTATGTACTAGATACAAACATATCTCAGTCTATGAATGACGATGGCTGTCAGCCCATAAAACTAGTATGTAGAAGTAACAACAACAACAACATTCTCTAAGTGCGCGCACGTCATGAGCATTTGCATATTTGTATTTCGTATCTACGTATCTACACATGTATGTACGTGAAATGTATCTGCACTCATAGCGATTGGACATTGGCAGCTGGCTGCGATTGCGATTGTGATTTCGATTGGCGATTGAGTTTTGTATGGTGATTGAGACTGTGACGGCGAGGGTGACTGTGACGGTGACTTTGACTGACAATAGAATGATAGACGGATTGACTGACTGTTAACAAATTCACAGCAGGAACGGGAAAGCCTGCGAAACGCACAGAAAACCACATGAGTTTTCAAGTATCCACAAAGTCTGCGATACTAAAACATTTCAAGTGCTATTTAACTTTAAATCTGCCTGAAATATAAATTATTAATCAATTGTTTATGCCATAAATGTTTAAAATAATAACTAATCCCTTGTTTATATTTAAATCTAAATGCGCTGTGAATAATGCCTTTAGTTTATTACTAAAAATACAAATTGCTACTTTTACAGCGCTCTAAATAAAAGCGTTTATTAGCTAAACATCAGATTAAACAGTAAATTAAATAAAGAAATAGATTTTGATTGTGTATTTTTATGGTCAACTGAAATGATTGAATTTAATTTTGTAGTTTACACAATTTATTCATGTGTAATAATGCCTAATAGCGCTTTGTTGTAAACATTTATGGGGCATATTTAAATAATTTTGCGTTTAGAAAATGCGCAAAATAAAACTCAGTAGCGAGCGCAGTGTGTGCGTTCAGCAGCACCACAGCAGTCTACTAACATGTGTGTGCTGCTGAACGGCCTCCCAAATGAGTGCGAGTGGGCTGGCGAGTGAGTGAAAGAGGGTGAGCGTAGTGTGAGCGGGTGAACGGGAGAGTGGGAGAGCGAGTGTGAGTGTCAGTGAGTGAGTGTGTTTGCTCTCTGGCGTCGCACTGCGTTGTTCTATCGCTCGATTGCTTTTACTTATAGTTTCGCTGTGTTGCTCTGTGAGTTCACTGTTCACTGTGTGTTGTAGTTGTTGTAACTGTTGTTCTTGCTGGTGTGTGTGCTGGCTCTGTCTCTGCTTCGGTCGCCGTCGCTGCCTTGGCGGCTGCTGCTGATTGGGAATCGCCAGTTGGGCGACTATGCACACATGCAAGCACGCACAGACCACGCACACACACGCACATACGTGTAGAGTGAGAGATAGAGTGAGAGCGAGAGACATTCCTTGCAATGAAAACGCTTTTATAAGTATCACAAACGGACAAGTAAATAAAACGATCGCAGACTTGCGACGCCAATGAAAATATGCTGTGAATGTTCAGCTGCTGCTGTTTGTATCTGTAGTTGCAGTTGTAGTTGTATCTGTGTATCTGCATCTTTTATTATACACATTTGTTGCTTGGCATATTTGCATTTGTAGCAGCTGTTTGCAGCTCAAAGATACAAAGATACTCTGCTGCTAGCAGCAGTAGACAGCAGCGAGACAGCTTAATGACTTGCGTCAATGGATTTGCTCAGCTTTTTACCTGTTCTCTCGTCGAACAACAGCAAATCTGCAAATCCCAGACAAAATGGCATCATTAAAATTACATTTTTAGCGGGTAAAACCCATAAAATCATCAATAGAAACGAAATCTGACTTGGCTCAGTAGGAGAAATGAAAAAGGATTTTAAAGCCACTTGACTGCAGGCAGGCAGCAGGTTATTAAACGACCACTTCAGAGGCTTTACTGTAGTCCGGCGCTGTCCCTTATTTTGGGCACAGGTAGCCAGGATGCTGGCTCAATTGCTTCTGTGGAAAACCCCAGTCGATGTCACTGGCCATAGTTAGTGTGACCCTAAACGGTTTAAAGGCCAAACAAAGTGCAACTCAATATCCTAACACACACAGACAGACAGCGAGTCCTTGCTGCACTTGTCCTAATTAGATTTGAAGTGTTCTTGGAACATGTATCTTGCAGATACACATAGAAATGTGTGCTAAATATAACTAGAAATCAATTATACAAGTTTATAGGCTAAGCGCCAGTTATAGCCTAGTCTAGAAAAAGTCTGCTGAATTTCCAGCTGTAATTTATTACCAATTTCTTATCACTGCCATGGAAATACCTTTAAAAATAAATTACTATCATTATTTGCTCATTTAATTACTTAACTTTTATGGCATAAATAACTAAATATAGTAAATTTGACTTTTGTTTTGGCCCAATCTAAATTTGCTTGCCCTCAAAAGTGCAGAAAATTTCATATCAAAGCTGCGAGTACGTCACGTAGTCGCTTATCAGTTGCGATTGATAATGAAAGTGAAATGGCAAAGGCAAAGAAGAGGAAGCAGCAGCAGAGTGCTAAGTAAATAAAAGCCCATAAGTCTGCGAGTGTGTGTGAGTGTGTGTGTGTGTGTGTGTGTATTAACCATAATCTTTTGTTGATACGCATTAAATTGTTTATAAGAATACACAGACTTGTATCACTTTCCATTGGCAACGCATATTTTATTATTGTATTTATGACTGTATGGCAAGTGTGTGTGTGTGTGTGTGTTGGTGCGTGTGCGTGTGTGCTTGTACTGCTACTTCTATCATGAATCACGCCATTCGCTTTTTTATCAACTCAAATGAAGTCTATTTTATGCAGACACAGATACACACACACACACTCTAGCACTCTGTTTCTCTCTCCCTCACACACACACACTGCCCCTCCCCACACGCATTTTTATCAATATTACCGAGCATTGACATATATATACTATATATAGGGAGTATAAATGCTTGTAATTGCCTGGTGCTTGTCAGGCCCATAATAACTGTATTAAACGGTATTAGCCAAGTCCAAAAAACTGGCCAGAGAGTGGGAGCGAGTGAGAGCGAATGAGAGAGGGGACAGCAAAGAGAGCGGGTAGAGTAAGCCAACTGATAGACAAATCATTCAGCTACAATTTGAAGGTCAGCAATGCGAGTGCTTTTTGTTTTGGGGTTTACTTTAGTCACTAGCGGCGACAGGCTGATAATTTTACTTTCTTTTGGGCCAACCAATGTCTGACTGAAATTTCCCCATGAGTCAGTTGGTAGATAAATGCACAGAGAGGTCACTAGCGTGACTAGTGTTATCAATCAAAGGCATACAAAGTTTACACTTATCGATAGACGTTATCGATAGTCACCAATGGGACTTAAACACACAAAAGAACTTAAATAGAAGTTTACACTTATCGATAGACATTATCGATAGCTTTTCCACTGAGAATTTCCCCATTTTCCCCGTCACTTACCCTTAAGTTTCTCGCGCGACGTTTCCAAAGCATTTTTACGCGAATTCACTGTGGATTCTGCAATTACAAAAATAAATAAATAAAATTAATAAATTTTGAAATTTCTAGTGACTGTAAAAGTTAAGAATTTTCTGCGCTGAAAATGCAAATGTTTTCATTAGCTGCTGCCAAATAAAACAAAAGAAAAGTCTGCTTAATCTATTTAGACTATATAGTACTATATACTATGCTATGCTAAATGTCGAGGCCCCCACGCATTGACACTGACATTTCACTTTCGTGACGTCAGCAGAAAAGCCCCCCAACCCCCGCCCTCTGCCCACCGTTTGGTCGCAAAGAAAATACGCTGAGAAAAGTGTTGCTGCCATTTTCCATTTGGCAGACGGAGGCCAACAAAAGTAAAATACATAGAAAATTATGCATATAAAGTATTTTAGATATATACCCGATTTATATATACAGCTGCTGAAATGTTTTTGCGCTGTTTTGCTAATTTTAAATGTGTGTCTGCCTGGCGCAGTCAGCCACAGAAGTATCTACGTATCTACGTATCTACGCACACACCGAACTGAACTCAACTGAAAATCTTTGAGTATTTCGTTTTTGTCTAGCAAAGTTTTGCCAAAAAAACGCTTAGACAATGTTTAATGGGTTAAAAATACGATCGAATTGCTTTGCGAATTGTGGCGAAATTCCCAATGAAGGCACAAAAAAAGCACATCTTAAAAATAGCTATATGCTACATAGTTATACACCACAGATACTATATCTTCTATATAGATTGAAAAGCGTTTATTCTGCTGGCTTGATTTATGTGGAACTTTGTGTTGTTCTCTTGGGCAGACACTTTTTAGTGACGCACTTTTGCATATCCATCATTATTTCACATTCCAAGGTATTCAAGTTTTGACTCATGTCAGAAATACCCTGTAGTTTAGCCACTCTGGCGCTGTAGTTAACTCGACAGACAAGTTCCTTTATCTAATCATATTTTCTTATAAGAGTAAATGTAGGCAACTTATATTTAATACACACAGGGTGGTTTCAAGTCTATAAAGCTTTTCATCACTATTTCACATTCCAAGGTATTTAAGTTTTGACTCATGACAGGAATACCCTGTAGTGTAGCCACTCTGGCGCTGTAGTTAACTAGAATGACAAGTTTCTTTTTCTTATCATATTTTCTCATTAAAAATAAACGTAGGCAGCTTATATTTAATACACACAGGGTAGTTTCAAGTCTATAAAGCTTTAAATTTTATTTAATTTGCAGCAGTCCTTCCCCTTAGAGGGTATGTTTGAGTCGCTCAGTCGCTACCTTCCGCTGCCTTTGTGGGCTGCGTAGTTAGCTGCCTTTTGCACAATTTGTGGCCGTACTTCTGATAAGCATAGGAACATATATGTCTATATATGTATATATAACACAGACTGTAGATTCTCTATGTGGAAAGCGCGTAATTACAAAATACACTGCGATTAAAAGCGGTCTTATCGCTGCTCTGTGGACTGTTGTAAAAGCACTCATGAATGTATGCAAACACACACAAACAAACCCTCACACACACACATTCACACACACACACACTCCCACTTTAATCGCACTTTTGTGAGCTGCACTTTGAACACTTTGGATCTTTTTGATAAGACGCAATGTGAACGCCTCAGCGTATGCAACGATTTATGCCAGCTGCGGCTCTACTGCCTACCCAACTGCTAGATACCCTGTATTAGCAGCTAAACTTATAGCGCTTACGTAATGTTTATTATTTGACACACACTGTGACGTCATGAACGCATATTACTCATACAAGTTTATAATTGCCATACGGACGCTCTGACTGTCTAGCAGCGCATGCTGAGCTCATTCACACACACACACACACACACACACCCATACAGACACTCCATCACAGTCATTCATGTTAATTGTTTTTATTAACATTTGCGGCAACAATTAGCGACAGTTCGCAGAAGCAGCAGGCGAAAAAGCAGCATTAAAGAACGCAACAATAAGCGGCTTCCCCAGCACACGCATGCACGCACACAACCACACACACACACACACAGAGATGCTCGCTCACTCACTCGCATGCAAGCTGTGCAGCCAAACTGGTTGCTTGGAGCCTGACGACACAACCAGTTTTAAATTGAAGCAAAGAGAATTGAAGCTCAAAGCGCATAAGCTAATGATGATCATGTTGATAATTATGATGATGACGCTGGCATTGCAAAATTTCCGCCATATTAGAGCCGCTCTCTTGCGCTGCTGGCCTCTCTTCTGCTCAGCCTCTGCTTCAGTTCTGCCGCTGCCTCTGCTTGGCTCTCCTTGTGTGCTTGATGCGCTTGTTTCCGCCATTGTCCGTCGCTCTGTCCTCATTGCTCACTTGCTGCAGAGACGCCAACAAGTCGGCGGTCATAAACTACAGCGGCAGGTGGTACAGCCAAAGCGGAAGAGCCAGAGTGTGAGAAAGAGCGAGATAGGCATAGGCAGGGAATGTCTCCTGTTCTTCTTCGCTGAATGATGCGTGCACAAAATTGCGGCTGATTTTTTTTTCTTTCTTTTCTTTTTTTGTTTTGCTACCTGCGGTCACAACTTTTGCGCTTTTTCTCGATTCCTCGTTCTTTTTTGTAGCTTTTTCCGATTCTTTGCGCTTCTTGCGCTTCTCTCTGGGCTTTGGGCAGCAGCTGCCATAAATTGCTGAGTCCCTGGTCGCTGCTTTAATTTGCATGCAGACGTGTCTACTTGCAGTGCGCTTACCCTGAGTTAAAGATTGCTAGGGTATTTAATTAGGAATTAAGTTTATAAATATTTATAGCATTTTTTATTAAGTAGGCGAACATTTAATCTGTAAAAACTTAATCGTTTACACAGTTCCGCTATAAATTATGTTATTCATTTTTATTTATTCAACCCTTTTTCTACTACACATTTTTTATTTGCTTTTCTTGAGTCGGAATTGTTTGCGTTGCTCTGCAGTTTATGAGATAAGCTAAAGTTACCGTAAATATAAAATTTAATCTAAACAAGAAATCCTTCTATTCACATGACTCACGAGTATACCCGTTAGTTAGTGTTGTTCTGCTCACACTCAGAATCGCATTTAGCAGTGTTGTAAAGCGAATAAAACACATTGCGTGTCACACAATACGAATGAATGTAAATGAATATTTGAGTGTATTTATTCAGTTACCAATGAATGCTGACACATTATAGCCACAATCGCAGCCATGACTCACTCCCTTTAACCCTGGTTACACCCTGTAACTCCCCACTGCTGGCCCCTTGAGTCTCTTGTTAGTGCCTGCGGCAAATCGTTTCAAGTGCCATTAACCAACTGACCGAATGCGGGAGTTGACGGCAAATCCACTCGTAAGACACAGCGAAACGTCATTTTATGATTTTTAACAAGCTGGCATGACAGACAAGTAGATTCTCTACAGCGCAGTACAGGGTATGCAAATATCATAACCAAGCGCCATAACTGGTAGAGAAGGAATTAACACACATCAATCGCAATCGACGCAGCATTTCAATAGTTGATTTCCATTTCATTTGCTCTCATTCCATTAGGCGCTCTCTCTCTCTCTCTCTCTCTCTCTCTCTGTTCGCCCCATTTCCACTCCCACTCCAACTGTTACTCACACAGACACACACACATACTTATAGACTCCTGTTACGCTCGCTCTCTGCCTCTATTCCGCTTGTTGCTGGCTGCGACGTGTTGCCCGTGACGTAGCAGAGCGCAAAAAGGAAAAAATATGCAAAGCAGCACAAAAAAAAAGAAGCAAAATCAAAAACCAAATGAAATGAAATGAATCGTAAAACGGCAGCAATAAATACGAGAAACACAACAAAAACAGAAGCACAAGCAGAAGCAGAGGATGATGAAGTAGAAGAAGAAGAGGAGGTGTAGCATTTGCAATGTTTTTGCCTTTTGCGCCTGTTGATTGCATAATTAAAATGCTCGACTTTGTTGTTATATTTTTATACGCGTTGTCTGTGTTTGTGGGCGTGTGTGTGAGTGTGTGTGTGTGTGCACATGCATACAAAAGTATTTACTAAATAATAATCGCAATATTCTACGCTTTGCCACTTGGAATTCGGAATAATGCCCAACACAATCAAATTAAGCTGAGACAAGTAAGCGAAGTGGAGAACTTTTGAGTGATGGACACTTGGGATACTCAGTAGCAGTAGCGTCTGTGTGTTGTGCCAGTGTTGTGCTATTAAAAAAATGTAATTTGTATAATAGCTACGCAGAAATGGAAAAATGTTTATAAACATTTTATTAATTTTTTTTAAATCACTTGCAAGCTTTTCCTTAAGTACTTACAGGGTATGTAAACATTCAGAACTTTACGTCTACATTTTTGGATATATTTGTATATTTTTTTTTTCAACGACTGCCAATTTCTGCAGCTGCTTGCACATTTCATTAAAAGAAATAAAAAGGCATCAAAATACAAACGCGGCCCGAATCAAGTGGAATGGGGGGGAAATGTCTGCGGTTGAGGCCGGGCCCAAATCCAGTTACGTTTACAGCTGCGCCAGACAGTTGGACGGACCAACAGACAGACGGACGTACGAACTGTATTTGGAATTGCAGCCAAGACCCACGTGAGATTGGCGGTGAAGCATGTGAGGAATGTGGCTAAAAGATGCGTGGGTCTAGAAAACTTAATAGTAGAACAAAACGAGGCAATAAAAACAAAAGCCCCGTCATTAATTCTATTTAAAGTTAAAATAACTGATCTAAACACATTATCAACTGGAATATTTGACTCATAGATCATCGTAGTCACTTGATTAATCAATGAATTTCAACTGAAAATATCTTAATTTAGTTGTGCTATTTTTGAAATCGCATTTACGCTGTACTTAAGCCAAAATGTCGTGTGTCAGTGTTGTTAAGTTCTGTCAGGTGTCCGTTCTAATTGCCATTAAATTATAATTTCTTGCCAAAACATTGTTGAAACGCAAACTCTGCTCGAAATGCAATTGTGCGACACTTACGGGGAATTTTCGGCATACCTAACCTCAAATATTTGTTGCATTTCATAAAAATCATGAAAAATATGCATTAATTTTCAAAATTTGAAGCTGCATTAATTAATAATCGTTGAAATTTGCATGCATATTAAAATCCCAATTAGTTCTTCTAGAAAGTTTAATTTTCAGCATACCTAACCTCTAAATTTTACCTACAATTCGCAGCTCAAGACTCCAAACTAAAATTTGTAAATTGATTAATATGTAAATCATTTATAGATTGTTATTCCAACTATTGGACCCCACACACGATTTCTATTTAAATGCAAAATCACAGATGTTACAAATGATTAAGCCATGTGACAGATTGTTTAAAATGATGAGTAAATAGCATTAAACGAGAATGAGATAAGCGTTTTTGCTCTCATGAAGGTTAACAGTGTGTGTCTGTTTGTGTGTGTGTGTAAATGGGTGTCTAAATTTGCCCACACTAAATATGAAACGAGCGCAATGAGCTCATGTAAAAATGGCCAAAAACGACAAAGCTGCAAAACGGCAAAACGGCTGACAACAGCAAAACGCAATTATCAAAAACTTATTCATTTTCATGCTTAATTTCCTTTGAATTATTCTCTCACACAGTTAAACGCGCGCTCACTTTACTCACACTACCGTTCGCTCTCTCTAACCGACACACACACACGCACGCCTGCTCTTAATTTGACTTTCAATTTGGTCTGACGTTCAATCTGCAGAGGGAATTCCCTTGTTGTTTGTGTGTGCGTGTGCGCTCTCACTATCGCCGCTCTCGCTCGCTCGCTCTCTGTCTCTCGCTTTGTTTGCCTTTCGTTATCTCTCACTCAAGCTGTGAGTTTAGCTCGTTTGGCCCGTTTGGCTCGTTTGGCGTGTGCTTTGTGTCTGTGTGTTTGCTTTTCAGCTTTGAAGCTTTATTACACGCATATTGCTGTTGTTGTTGTTGTCGTTGTTTTACTCTGCTTTGCTTTGCTTTGCGTTTCTTTTGACGATTATCATTAGCTGTGACTTGCTCTCCATTGTTGTTGTGGATGATGTAGTCGCCTAGTTGTTGCTGTTCAGTTAATTGCTGTGAGTACGTTGTATTTGTACTGTTTGCTTCGTTTAGATAAGATTTCACGCCTAGTTAGTGAATTTAGTGGCTGTACACTTTCAACCGTCGTTCGTTGCGACTTTTAACTGTTAAACAGTTCAAGTTCGAGGTAACAACTCATTAAAGCTTCGTGTTGGATTAATTGTAATGACTAATATGTCAATTAATGACACTTGCGACTTAAAAGATCGATAAATATTACTATGTTAACGATATTTGTTAACAATTTTACAGCTAGAGTTTGAGCTAGCAGCTTTAAAGTCGATTAATTTCCATAAATATCTTACAAAAAGCTTTAAAGCTCAGCACTTTTAAGATAGCTCATAAATGTACTATTTCCAAGTCTATTTTATTAAAGAAAACTGAGTCTTAAGCGCATTAAAGCTTTAATTATGCTTAAGAGGCAGTTTTTACCTGAGAAATTCATTTCTACTTCAAAGCAAAGCTCGACAATTTAATGCTTCTCACTTTCATGTAGGGCTTATCAGTAGATTCCATCGGTATTCTCTTGTTTCTTTCTTTTTTTGGGCCATTGCTTTCCATCTTGCCCAGAGGCCACTTTACACAGATATTTATAGCATGCTATGTTATGGCCAAAAGATTTATTTTCTCGATCTGCGTTAACATAAATAACAGCACGGCCAAAAAGAGAGAAAAGTAAAGAAAATGCCGAGGAGACGAGAGAGCGGGGAGAGAGACGAGAGTCGGAATAAATCGAAGACACCAACTCCTTCTGCCTCGTTCTCGTTCTGTGCCTTTTTTATCCCCACAATGTATCTGTATCTGTATCTGTATTTGTGTCTGCGCGAGCATCCAATGGGACAGACAATTTCATTTCATTTATATTTTATGCGTTGCTTTGCTACATTCGCTTCCTTTGAGTGCGCAAAGAACAACAACACAAAAAAAAAGATACAAGGCAGCAGATACAAATATAAGTATCTGTATGTATGTTGGGACTGTTGCCGCTGAAAATGGGAGAAACGTATCTGTTGCTCCATCCTGTGGCAACAACAGCTGCTGCCAAGTTTTCTGTGTTCTCGGCCAAAAGGCGCAAAATAAAAAGTCTGTCCCAATGCTGTCCGACGACGACGTCGACGACGACAACAATCCTCAATCAACTTGGCTGTACAGCGTCTTGTATCTTGTATCTCACAGATACGCACAGCACTTGTGCTTTTGCTTTGCTTCGTTTTGTCTTTGCTTTGCTTTGCTTTAACTTTTTGCTTTTGCATTTCATTTGTATGGGCTTGTATCTTGTAGCTAGTATCTGGTAGATGCGTCGTCGTTCACAGCAAACGGTCTATAAACAGAAGTTTTTCGTAGACATTGGCGCCTCCGACACAGACGTGCTTTGCGCTACAACCAGCTACGTGCCACATTCGTAACGTGACTTACCTAAAACTATGGCCCACTGTGGTGGGGACCAAGCGGCAAGGGGTAGGGAGCTGTTGCTGTGCGCAACTGGGAATTGCAATGTAAATTGTATTGGAATTTTCATTTCTGGCTACTGTTAGTGGCCGTTACAGCGGTTAGTAATGCTAACAGTGCCGTAACAGTGCTGTTAACGGGTTAACAGTGGTACTTTATGAGGTCAGTTAAGTAATTGAACTTCCTTTAGTAATGTATTTCAGCTAAAAACAAGTCTAAATTGTTAAACTAAGTTAACAGCTGTTAATTAACAGCGCAGTAACAGAGTGCAGTCGACTTTGGCTAAGATATAGGGGGAGAAACATAAATCAGTGCACTTTGAAAAGACCGCCGACGCCAGACACCAGACGCTGCGACGACTGCGTTGCCAGTTAGCCAAGTTAGTGGCCGGGTCTTCAACCTAACGCATGAACTTGAGCTCGAATCCTTTGAAGAATTGAATAAAACTGCAGTTGGCCTTAAAACCAGTCCACGACTAGGCTCAGACAAGCGCAAACGTGAGTCTGTGACTACCTGATGTGTTAACCCTGTTTTTTGTATTGTATCTATGTATCTGTATCTGTAGCTCACTGTGTGTGTGCGTGTGCTGGCAACACTTAAGGCACATGATGATGAGAAGTGCCTGCAACATATTCATATTTATGATACACTTATGCCCCCAACTCAACACACACACACACTGAGTCTGGGATCTCCTTGGCTCGCTTGAGTTGAACCTGTTTTTGGCCCTTTTTTTCTACCTCGTTTTTGTTGCTTCTCTGTTTGTATTTGGCTTTTGGGCCACTTAACTTTTTATCAGAAATCACTTTGCTCATTCTGCGAAATTGTTATAAATATGTAGAGATATGCTCTTCAATGTGTGCACAGTATGCCATATAAGTATGTGCCTATATACCTGTTGAGCACATAATGCTCAACAGGAAGCTGCCTCAAGTGTGAATAAAGCCCACTTTGAAGATGGCTAAGAAGTGGAAGAAGCGGCAACAGACAACAAATTCATTTTGTACACTTTATGTACAAACTGTGTGTATACAAATGGCTTTTGCCTTGCTTCAATTGCTTTTGTTTTATTTGGCTTATTTGTATTACCTACTTGGCTTAAATTGGCAGCTTAAAGCCAACAGGTGCTCGACTCAGTGTTATCAGCGAAATTCCCTTAACGCTGTTTTAAATTGAGCGTGAAGGTTGAATTTATGTTAAATGCTTAAAAAGGGCACTGTAAAGCAGTTACAAACAGCTGCTGTTATGTTAAGTTAAGAGGTAACTTAACAGCTGTTAAAATGGTATTAGAAAACTTAAAGTTTCTCTGTATTAAAATAATCAAATTAATGGAATATTGGGGCACTTTTTAATGGGTTGTGAAATGTAATAGTTTTAATACATAAATTAATTAATATATTAAATTGTTAGTTTGAGTTTTTAGCAGCAAAAAGTTGACCGAAAACTTATAAAATAAATATAATAAAATATTATAAATAAATAATATTAATAAATGCATTCCGAGCTACACATTTTAATATTATTAGTTTAAATATAATATATTATAATAATTTTATAATAATATATTATATATGGTTAATACTCGCGACTGCTTATAGTTTGCATTAATAAATAAATAAAAAAAAATAATATATAATAAATATAATATTTACTTTGCTAATATATAATATTGATTTTTATTTTTCTGCTGCAATTGCTTAGTAAAATCACCAAAAAACATTGACAAATTCTGTATAAAGCTAAATAAATAAATAGCTAGTTAGTTAATTTAGTTTTAAGCTAAGACAGCAATAAATCAAACTTAATAACAGACCTCTCTACTGTATTTTAGAGTAAGGGGTTTAAAAATTAAACTAGAATTTCATTTCTAGACTTGAAGCAGAAACACTTGTTTCCACATTATTTCCAGGACAACTTACTAAACTAATCTCAGCACTAAACTAAATTCTTTTAGTTTTAAAATTAAATTTTAAAATTCAAATCCATCTAAAGTTTCGAGTACTCGTCGAATTGATTGACTGCAAACTGAATGTGAGCAGAACATGAAATTCAATTAAAAGCCAATTGAACAATTTGTCAGTATTTTGCAAAATTATATATACAAAATAATATATAGATATATAAACGGATACTATATAGGAAGCCCATTGGGTCATTTGAATGTAAAGCTTGGCAGCGGGCAGCAAATTAAATTGATATGTGCTGATAATTTATTGATTTCTTTTAATCAGAAAAAAAAAAACTGAAATGAAACAAATTCCAAGAAATTTGCGCGATAGCTACAAGTAGTGTTCCCAGTGTGTGTGTGTGTGTGTGTGTGTGTGTGAGTGTTTTGACTGTTACTCATAGCCGATATGAAGGGAACAGCAATAAGATGATATAAAACTTGTTTAGTTGAGAGAGAGAAACTCAGGCGATAGAAATAAACGGCAGGTGAATCATCGGCCACAATGGAATCACACACACAAGTCTCTCAGGCCCAAAGCAGAGACTAGATAGACCAAGACCAAGGTATGAGGGGGGAGTAGGAGGGGCTAACGGGGCATGCCTGGTTTCCGTCATTCAGAAATGATTCTGTGCTAATATTTGACTCGACTGGCGCTTGTGTGGGTGCGCCAATCTAAAGGCAATGCTGGAAATCATTTTTATAAACTTTACACGACAGAGCAGGCAACAGTGTGAGTGAAACAGTGTTGGAAAGAGATGGAGATAGTTGGGAACAGGTTAAGCTGGCAGTTAGTCCATTTGACGCAAGAATTGTGCTACGTTTTTTAGTTTTTTTGAGCAGTAACTTGGCCCAGAGCAGAGGTGTGCTCAAAAGGGGGCAGAGCAGCAGTTGAGGCTTAAATTGTTAGGCAGTTAGACCCCTCTCTGGCTTGACTTCCACCGACTACGCCCATGTGCCGCTTGGAGCCCCCCAATTCACAGACAAAGTCCGCGCGCGCGTGTTTGTCTCTCTTTGACTTTCTGAGTTTTGGGTTTGGTTTTGGTTTGGCTTTTTTTTTGGTTTTGGCTTTTATTTATTCTTTCGTGAGCTTCCCCCATATTTTTGGCTTCAGCAACAAGCCTAAACGCTGGCCAAAACCAATGCGACGATGGCCAAAACCGGTATGACGTGATGCCAACGATTTTTTTCTTCAGTTTTAGAAGTCGATTTTCGTTGTGGCTTTGCATATAATTGAATAGTTTCGTTGTTGTTGTTGCTTTTGGCTGTGATTGTTGCGACTTTTCAACACGTTTTTGATTTTTCATATATTTGCACAGTTCCACAAGCAAAATAAATAGCAGAGTGGCCCAAAGTAAATACTGAAATTGGCTTGATTTGAGCTACTTTTGGGCGTCACAAACAAGTGTTTGTTGTGCTTGTTGCCTTTGTTTTCTTTTTTTTTTGATTTGGAAACTGTTATCTGATATATTTGATATGTTTTGGGCCAGTTTCTGGGGGCTTAAAAGCCGTAGGGGGTTTTTATGGGTTCACGAGTGGCTAAATTTCGCAGCGAAGGAAGGAAACTTTAAAAATTCACTGGTTTATTTGTGTAAATCACTTGGAGGAAATTGATAAAAAATGGCTATAAAATTGTTCACTTAATAAACATTTGAAAGAACATTTTTTATTTATAATTTTAAAGCTAGAAACCCTTAGTTAATAAATTAAAAAAGTAGGTCTTAAAAACTTTAGTATTAGCATTTAATAAACAATTTAAGAATGATTTATATTCTATAATTTTGAAACTAGAGACTCTTAGTTAATAAATCAGAAAAATGTGTCTTTAAAATCCTTTAGTATTAGCATTAAATAAACAATTAAAGAAACATTTTTTTCTATAATTTTTAAGCCTGAAAACCATATTTAATAAATGTAAAAAAAGCGGCTTTAAAATCCTCTAAAATTAGCATTTAATAAACAATTTATCAAAGATTTCTATTCTCTGATTTTAAAGCTAGAAATTCTTAATTAAAAAATTTAAAAAAAGTGGCCATAAACTCCTTAAAAATTGTCATTTAATAAATTATTTTTCTTTTTAAAAAAAGTAGCTAAAATGCTTTCATTTAATAAGCAATTAAAAATAGATTTAATTTATATTATTTAAAAATTTGAAAACCATATTTATTAAAGATTTCTATTGCATAATTTTAAAGCTAAAAGTGAACAATTTAAGCAAGACTTCTATTATACAATTTTATAGCTAAAAATCTCCAATTAATAAATTTAAAAAAGTAGCTATAAACTCCTTAAGAATTACCGTTTAAAAAGGATTTTTGTTATATCATTTTGAAGCTGGAAGTTCTTAGTTAATAATTAAACAAAAAGTGGTTTTAAAATCCTTAACTATTAAGCATTTAATAAACAGTTTAAGAAAGATTTCTTTTATGATATTTTAGAGTTAGAAATCCTTAATTATTAATCAATTTTAGAAAGTTTTATTGGCTTTATTGCCAATGCTTTTAAAATGCCTTTAACTCAATCTTAAACACTTTTAAATGTCTGTAAAATCTTTAACTGATTATTACCCATAATAAATGCAGTATGGCAAAGTTATCAGCAAACTACGTAGGCATACCCTGTAAACATAAGCAACACGTATACGACTCAGATACTTTTTCCGTGAGCTATTAAAACTTTATGGTATTTCCACGTCATTTGTTAAACGTAATCTGAAAGATTATAAATGTTTTGCTACAAAGCAAGTGAATTTCTGGTAATCAAATTAATTTTCATAACTTTTTTGTGTAGCCAGTGATTAGATAACAGTGCTGGAAACGCAACACAATAAAAGTGAATCAAATATAAATATCTCTAGGGATTTTTTTCTGGCCTGCTATGCATTCTAAAAGTCTTTTATGCTTAATGCGCTGCAAAGTAGCTAATTATGATTATTTGAAATATATTTCGTTGGCGTCGGTGACCGAATTGAACTATTCGGGGAAAAGGTTATCAATGTTTCTAGACATTAGCTTGAATTGTGGGGAATTTAAATAGCTATAGATACAATTTCCAGCTAAGCTTATCTATGATTAAAATATGTGGATTGCTTGGCAATTAAACTAAGTGCTTTCCTTACCTCAAAGCCCAAACTGATGCTTGGGCTTAAAGCTGTGATAAGCGTGGGGTAAAGGCGGTTAAATGTGACGCCACAGTTATTGTGGTTAGCAAGTATTAGGGGTAGTGAAGCAGACGTTAAGATACTTGCATAAAGAAGTTGAAATATTTTTCAAATTATGCGCCTCAATTACAAACGGAATATTTTGCCAGCAGCTGGTGCAACAACAAGTACAAGAGCAGGAACGTAGTGTCAAATGGTCTAACAGTGGGAAAGAGCCGTAAACACAATTCAAAGTGCTGGAAAAACACGTACAAAATGCTATGCTCCAAATGCCACTTGCCCGGTTACACAGATACGTAGCTACGCAGATACATAGATACGTAGATACGTAGATACTCAGCTACGACCCGTTTCGCATTCAGTTACATGAGTAAATTCCGGCACGTCCTAAGGCAACAAAAAAAATTGTATTAGGTTATCCTTGCCACACACACACACACAGGCTGAGCTACCCCACATACACACACACACATTCGCACACACACCAATACACACTCCTGCAGCCCTAAAGAAGGCAAATGGCCTTTCACGGTCGTTGCCGTCGAGCAACTTTTGCCCAGCAACAACAACAATAACAAAAATAACCAAGGGATTGGCCACGTTGAAGCTTCCTAGCTACGCTACTTCCCTGCTGTTGCTCTCTTCCTTTTACCTTCCTCTTTCCTTCCTCTTCCTGCACTCTCTTACTCCCGCTCTTACTTTTACTCCCTTTGCCACCCACTGCCTCGTCACTCTGCCTGCTTTCTATGTCTTGCTCTCTCTCTCGCTTGGAGTTGCCCACTTATTTGTGTTCAACTTGATATACCCTGTGCTTCAAGGCATGTGCTGTAGTACAAGCTGACACAGAGTAAACTCAGTTTTTGATTAAGCATAGAAGTTAACTAAAATATTTTTAGAGCTCTGTACTAGTTACATTTAGTACAAGTTAAGTATTTTAATACCTAACTTCCTTTATAACTCTAATTAAATCACATTTTCTAAGCATTTTACTTTTTGCAGGGTATTTGCTAGTCGGTTTGCCTGCATCACTTGCTATTTGCGTTCAATGTTTGCTGTGGGTGGTTGAGCTGGTTTTATGCTCGTGCTTTCTGTGGTGACTGACTGTCGAACAACGTCGTCATCAGCAGCAGCAACTTCATTACGAGCTTGTTCATGATGAGCTGCTTCATTGGGGGGCGTGGCTGTGTGTGTGAGTGTGTTTCGTGCTGACGTCGCTGCTGCCACACAGAAATTCAATGTGCACCCGCAAAAGCAAATAAAACTTTATCATTTGGGGAAGCCCTGCGCTTTCATAGACTTGCTGCGTGTGTGTGTGGGTGTGAGTGTGAGTGTTGATGAATACACGCACACGCATACAAGCAAAGCAACACTTGTATTTTTACAACACTCTCTTCGTTTACCTCACGCTCTTCTTCACTGCTGCTTGCGCTGTCGCTGCCTCTGCCGCTGCCTCTGCCCCTGCTTCTCCTCTCTTTCCTCTGCTGCTTTGTTGTTGTTGCTGCTTGTTTTTCCGCTTTTGCCTGCTGCCAACTTTTTCCTTAATTTCTTTTTGGCATTTTATTTCATTTTGTTTATTTTGCTGTTGTTGTTTTGCTTTTGTTTGTTGCAGGTTGTTCTCCTGCAGACACACACAGGTATGAGGTTTTATTTTGGCTTATTGCCGTTGCTGATTTTGTTTCACGTTTCCATTTTATTTTGCCGTGTTTTATTTTTTATTTCATTTTATTTTATTTTTGCCTGCTTGACTGCCATGACCTTTTTTTTAGCTTGTAAATTTTCTGGGCGTGGCTGCTTACAAAACAGTTGCTTAAAGACTGGAATTTGCCGGCATTCCCCTAGCTACAGGGCGAGAGGGACAACAGGGGGCGGCTTGGGTCTTGTTTATGAACAGGACATGCAAGTAGAACCAGTTCTATTTTGGGTTCAAATGGCTTTCGTGTGCCTTTCTTGGCTGTGGAGCTCGGGTCTCAAGTTTGTACATTTATCGCATATCTAGTGGGTGAAGGTGTGTAAAGGGAAACGAATTAGGATTAAGTGGAAATGCTGCCTATGTTTTGCATACGATAAATCTCAGGGTTATCGAGTACTTATCGATTTGCTTGGGCCTAGGGAGGAAGTACTTTTGAGCCTAAGCTTTAGTAGGCATTTTAAAAAGTAGTTAGTCTATCGAATATTAATCTAATATGGCAAAATGTAGCTAAAGTTTAATTTGGTAAAAGAATTTTAAGATACAACAATTTAATTAGGTCAAGTTATCGTGTAAACATATCGATTAACAAACGGTAATTCGATTATTTCGATAGGTAATCGAAGAATAGCAGAGCCATCGCTAAAGGCAATCAATAAACTATCTCAAATTCATGTTACTGTGATAAGTTATCGATAAGTAGTCGAATTATCAAATGAGTTATCAAATACGAATGCGAAATTAGATTAGTTCACGATTATCTATCGATATTTCAACTATTTCGCTGTATTTATCGAATGTTTAAGCTCTAGACAACTCCAGTTCCTGATAAAGTCGGAAATGTATTTAAGCTTTTCCTTTCGTCAACACTTTATTAGATCATCATGATGTGGCAACCCTAAAAGTGAGCAATTTGCCAAGCTTTTCCATTAGCCAACTGCCCATTGAAGCATTCGCATAACCAAACCACACCTAGACCCAGTTACAGTGCTCGACAGAATTTAAAGAAGCCAAAGCAACCACCCTAGAACAACCCCTCTTAAAGGGGGCCTGGAGGGGAGTGGGGAGTGACGAGGTAAAGGGAAACTATG
Organism: Drosophila dunni; assembly: GCA_018152125.1. Taxonomy (NCBI): domain Eukaryota; kingdom Metazoa; phylum Arthropoda; class Insecta; order Diptera; family Drosophilidae; genus Drosophila; species Drosophila dunni. The sequence goes on along the minus strand of JAECXC010000339.1, from coordinate 6,143,126 downwards.
TATAAAGTGAATCACTCACAAAACCAAAGGACCTTTTACTTAGAGAAATGGAATGCGAGCCAAAGGAAGCGCAAAACAAAGAGGCTAGAAAAGGTAACAAACAAGAAGGAGAAACAAAGAACGATGCATAAGGAATTGCGAAAGGGGGGCGGGCGGACAGACGCCCAAGAGTCGGGCAAGGTCTACGCTCCCTCCTTTACCTCCCCTCCATGGCTCCCCTGCAAAGTTCTCCTTGAAGCTGCTCAAGCCAAACATAAATTATCAGCACAATGGGGCAACACAGTCAAGGCAAAGAGGGGGAGCATAAAGGAATGACAACAAAGCAGAGGCAGGGCTGCAGAGGGGGTGCTAGGTGGGCAGGGGGATTCCGTATTCCCCTGAACGGCACGTGAAAAGCAAACGCAAAAAGCAAAACGCAAAGGCAAAAAACATTCCCCGGGCCAAAGTCTATTTTAATTTTGACGTAGTTAGTGACACAGAACGCTTGTTGGCCAAAAGCGTATGGCCAAGAGGGAAGCGTGGCGCGGCTCGTCGAGCTGAAAAGATTATAACAGAGTCATAAGCAAAGGAGAGCTAAAGCCAAAGCCAGTACAAGAACCAGTAACAGAACCAGAGACAGAGTCAGAGTCGGAGCCAAAGTTAAAGCCAAAAAGCAAAGGCAGCTTAAGTGTTCCATTCGCTTTGAACGTGTTGCGCCTGCTGTTGCGTGAGTATCTGCGAGATACAAATACAGGCATACAGCTAGATAGACATTGTATCTGTGCTTTGTTACTCCTTTGCAAATGTACGCAGACTTGTATATTCACACACACACACAACTCAAGCTCTGCGCTGAGTTGTGGCGCGTGGGCAGTGAGGCATAGGAATGCTGCCTCATGCCACAGCTTCGTGCCTCCTGCCTCATGTCTCATGCCACAGCCACAGTCAACTTGGTATAGCAGAGACAGAGTTCTTTGAGGGCGCGCTACAAAGTATCTGCAAATGTTGCACAGCTGCTGTCTGTGAGGCTTAGCGGGTATATCAGCTATAAACTCAAGTTGAAGCGTTAACTAGTGATAGGGAATAATATTTTATTTATGGAATGAGACAGGGAGGAAGGCAGTGTCCATAGTAAACACATGAAATCAATTTACATGGGATTTCAGTTATGTTTTCAGCTCGATTTACTATAGGTTTCATTACTACATTTATTAAAAAATATTTTAACAACTTTTTAAAGCTTTTTTTTTAAACAACTTGTTGATAAATCTACAATAAAAGTCACATTTAGTTTAAAAATCGTTATAGTTATAAGTGTATGTAAAGTTTCCAACTTGTTACACATTTAATGCAGATATAGATACTTTAGAAACTCAGCTCTTTTAACTTTTACTACATTTAAAAATCAGTAATTACTTATTTTAACTAGCAAATAATTTTATAAAATTGGTTTGGCTTTTTTTTTTAAATTTAAAACTATAAAAAGAAGTCATTTAAAGGTTTTAGTCGACTTGCTTTAATTTTAAATCAGCTAAAACATTTCACAAAAGCTTGACCGCTTATAATAAATTTTTGCTGTTTGTTTTTCAATCAAATTAATTCTTAAATAACTTCTTCTATCTTTAAGTTACTTAAATAAATTACAAATTTTATAGTTACAGCTTTTAACTTAACTGATAACACAGTTAACCAGAGAGTATCTCAAAAGCGTAAGTTGGCAGCGCAGCAGCAAACCAAAAAGCAACAGTAAGATATCAGTTAGAGTGTTGTCTAGCTAAAAAGAGTGCTTCCCCAGTCCGCCTCTTCCCTCTCCTCCCTCTCCTACCTCTTGCTCCCCCTTTCTCACCCATAATCCCCTGCTCTCCACCTTCGAGCACCGCAACAGTTTCCATGCTGTCAAAGTATCTGCGCATTGTGAACTGCGCGTTCGTTTGAGTTGAACGCTTGTGTTTGTATCTTTGTATCTTTGTCTGCATTTTGACAACAAGTTTGTGTCTCTCTCTACGTGTGAGTGTGTCTATGTGTGTGTGTTTGTGTGTGGGTGAGCGCCAAAAGTTCATGACGCTGTGCCAAGCTTGATTTTCAGGCCATTACATTGGCTAGCAGCCTCGTGTATCTGCCTTTTGTATCTGCTTTTTATTTTATTTCTTTTGCTTGTGTATTTTATTTTTTTTTTTTTTTTTATTTTCGTGTGCATTATGTACATTTCTTTGCTTTTTTCTTGCCTTTCTTTCGTTTTTTCCTGCTTTTTCTTTTTGTTGTGTTTTTTTTATTTGTACATTTTGTTTTTGTTTGTCGTTTCTCTTTTTTGTAAATGCTTCGCAGCTGCTGCTGTGCAGCTGTGTGTGTGTGTGCGCTTGGGGATTACGTAAGGGAATCCCCAGCATTTGCAGCGCTGCCAGCGTCAGCAGCGGCAGCGGCAGCGACTGCGGCAGCTGAAAAATGATAAAACGTAGCGAAGCTGAACTGCGTCAGAGTCAGTTGCATGTTTTATGCATGAACTGTGCTCCCGCTCACTCTCCCCCTATCACCCCCCTACCTCCCCCACCTCTCTCTCGCTCTCTTTTGGCAAAATATATCTTATAGATACGCGCACAGCAAGAGGCCGCCGCCTGTGCTTGTGGGCGTGAACTACAGTGTAACAAGTGCGCGCTTGGTTGAGTTTCAAGTATAGCACTACTCATGCCGCTGCACCTACCCACCTACCCCTCTAAACCCCCTACACCCCCTACACCCCCTACTGTTTTTTCACAGTTTTCTTTTAATTTTCTCTATTTTCCGTGTTCTTTTTTAGTGCATAGTTTGCAATCTGCACAATATTTCACTTTGTTCGCGTTGTAGAACTTTCTGCTGCCTACTTGTGCATAAGTGGGCGGGGCAGGGGGCTGTAACTGTGGTTAGTGGGTGGAGTGGTTCAGTGTGTGGTTAGGGGGGGGTTAGGACTGGGGGTCTTAACTGATATTGCGCTTCTTTTTGACTTACAGAATTCGGTTGCCGTGGTTCTTAAGCGCCCGAATAAAAGTAATCTTTTAGCTTTAATTGAAAATGGCTGATTCGCTGGGGTTCTCCCGCTCTCCCCCTCTCTTTCTGTCTCTTTCACACACTCGCTCTTCTCTCCTCCCTCTGTTGTGCACTTGCGCCCATCAGTTATTGCCTGTTTTGTGCACTTTTGTTGCTGCTTTTGTCCTTGTAATACCCTGTAATTTTACACACGCAAGCGGGTATGCCCTCTACTTCAACTAAAAGGTTTTGTTTGCTTGTAAGCCATCAAAATGGCTACTTTACGTGCTTGGTAGCCTACTTTAAGCCAACTACAGGTCGTTTTTATGTCGATACCACCCTCCCTTATACACACTCTAGTTTACACACTGCTGTGGCCTTGAGCCGCTGTATCAAATTGTAAATTTAAGCATAAGGATATTGTTTAACGAGTTGCTGCAAGTCTAAACACAACTGAACGTGCAGCAACATGTCTGTGCTTGTCTTGTATTAATAATAGTAGGAGAATAGGGAAAATAGAGCGTTTACTTACTGCCACGTCCGCTGCCCTTGCGTCTCGCCATGCTGGCTAAGGTGGGTGTGTGTGTGTGGGTGTGTGTGAGTGTGTACTTTGTATCCTTTGGCGTAGCTGTCACTTGCTATCCTGCTGCTTTATCCGACTACTTATGATTATTGCAGTACGAGCTACATGTGGGAATATTTGCTAAATATTTCCTTAGCCACTTGATTGATGTATATTTTATAAGCTGCCAGCTCCTGCTGCTTTGAGCTGCTGCCCGTGTCCTTGACGCCACTTGGATGTCCTTGCTGCTCCCCCAACTCCAGCTCGACTCGATTTAATTTGCCTCGACTTGTTTGTGGCCTGATTCCGCTTGAGTGTACGTATAGAAACTATTTGCTTTTTGCCTGCTAGACAAATAGTCGTGGCCTGTCCAACACTGCGTATGAGTGTTCTGCACTGCGATGACGTGTTGCCTGCAATAACTTGCCACTCGTAACTAAATTTGCAACAATTTCATTTCGATTTCGATTTCGATTTCAATTTGAGAATATGTTTTTCATCTTTCTGTTGTGGTGGTCGTTGTAATTATGTTGATTTTTCGTTTTCCATATGTTGTAAATTAATCCAAAATATTGTTTTGGTTTGTGGTCGTTTATTTTTGATATGCTTTTTGCTTTAACTAATTAAACTCTGTGGCTGAGTAATTGCCACATACACGTGGGATTTGTTGTTGTTGTTTTTTGTTTTGTTTGTTTGTTTGTTTGTTGTCGTAGGCCGCGTTTAACCGTTAAACCGCGCGCGTGTGACTGAGACAGCATGAAGCGTTAAGCATGACGAATGGGCAACCAAAGCAAAGAAACAAAAGATGAGCACACGTATTGTTGTTGTTGTTGTTGTTGGTGTTGTTTGGCAACACGTTGCGTATGCGCTTTAATTTGTTAACAACAAACTGATAAGCCAATTCACGTATTCAATTTAACAGAACTTTACACTCATTTTGTACAACTTAAAATATATATACCATTTAATATTTATTTTATATATATTTGTTATCAATTTCAATTTACTAGCCCGTGTATTTGTGTGTGTGTGTGTTTGTCACTTTCAATATGGCTTTGTGTATGTGTATGTGTGTGTGTGTGAATTCTATTAATATAACTGAAAGATATTCGCTGCTGCTCTACGAAATGTGTGCGAAGCGCGCGAAAACGAGAGGCGTGCGTCGACTTCGGCGTTCACGAACAAACAAGAGGCAACGTTAAGTCGCAGCGGGCGCTGTTAACAGCTGAACACTTCGTCGTTTGCCACGAGTCAGCCGAACGCGTTTAACGAACACTAAACACTTACTCTCTCACACACACATACAGCATAACCTGCTGTTGGCTCTCTTGCGCTCACTCACGCTCTCGCTCACTCTCTGTTCGCCGCTTTCAATTGTCTTTGCTTTCAATTTCAATGCCTGACTTTGCATTCAATCGTTTTCAATTTTTGTTTACCTTTTTCTTTTTGAGTTACTTTACCTTGTTGTGCCCTGCGCATGTTGTTGCTCTCTTTGGTCTGTCTCTCTTGAGTTGTTTAGGTGTAACGCGCTCTTTTGAAAGAGCACGAGTTGTTTGAATCTAGTTGCGGTATGCACTATGTGGGCTGCTGTTTAAAGGTATAAATTATATTTAACTGCTGCTTTAGTAAGTGCCAAATTCGTTTGATACTCTGTAATTATTTGAAAAGAGGAGGGTTTGGCTAACGGGTGGATTTGAAAGCAGAAATAATCTCAAAAGAGTGCTCATTGTAGTAAAGATTGGCATTGAAGGGTTTTTAGCTACATCTATTAGACCTTTTAATTATCTGCTGTCTTACGCATTGCCTGCAATTAGACACAGACATGAGATGTTGGAGAAATTAGAAAACGTTGCATACTTTTCGGCATAACTAAAAATACAATTTGAGTACTAAGATTCTTTGGGAAGCTGGCTATCTATTAGCGTTATTAATAAGAGTGTGTAGAGTCCTAAATTATTTCTACTACTACTTCAAAGTGTTAAATACATTTGCATAGAGTGGTAACGCCCATATCATTCTTAATGCTAATGGTAGTCAAAGTAAGCCTAGAGCATATATCAATTTGAAGTACGTTATGCTTTAGTTGTCTGGGTTCTATGTTTAAATCAAGTGTGGCAAATACACAAGCACTTCATTGTCACCACAGATGTGGGAGTTTTCTTTGGCACGACACGTTAAAGGCGTGGCAGAGGCGCTCGTTAACTCGTTAAAATTTTTCCGGCAATCTACAGCTGCTCAACTCTTACTTGCGTACAAAAAAACTGATGCATACTTTCAGGCATGCATAGATTTGATAGATTGCGCGAGAATTTGATGGATTTGTGGCCGAATTTGTTGAGGAGTGGGGCTATAAAGGTGGGCTCCCCTTCAAAATTCATATGACACACTGGCCATCAATGAAAGTGACACACATTGAACAGCTGAGTTTTGTTTACACGCGTCTCACACGCAGGCGCCATTTTGCCGGCAACAATTTCCATTTTTCCAGTCATCGAAAATATTTCGCACTGGAAAAGTAGGGGAAATTTTCGAACTAGAAGTTTGGCGCCAAATGCTGACCAAGTTCATGAATTTCTACGCAGTCTGGCGATAACAGCGCGCGAGTTAGGATCAGATCTCAAAACGCGGATACTTGATAATTGTACAGTGTGAAAGTGATAAAATTAAAGTATAAAAATATTTATGCAATTGAAACAATAAATAGATAAACAATTGCCGATTTTAAATAAACAATTATTTATAGGTATTTTTGAAATGTATTAATTGTGAGTTTACCAAGAGTTTTAAAAACGTGGCAAAAGAAATTTATTCAGCTTGTAGGTAGTTTGGCGTACAGTTCAGCAAACATTATTCAAATTTATGGTGTTTGATTTTATTTTAAAATAAATAAATACAATAAATGCCAGTAAATCATTTTTCACACTTTTTAAACACAGTTTGGAATGCATTCTGACATTTAATTTGCATTTTTAATTGGAGCACGTTCTGATAGACTAATGGTGCCCTTCAAGTCAGGTGTGATAAATGAAAATCCAAACAGAAATTGAATTGTGCCCTGCAGCAAAATGATTGTAAATTAAACAGCAAAGTCAATACTTAATTGCTCTGTTGGTTGTAAACAATATTGTTTACGGATTCAAGTACGTTTTAGTGCAAACAACACACGCACACCCACTCAAACACACAGAGGCAGAGAATGAGAATACGAAGAACAATAGAAAATTGGGCTCTTTGAAAGAATTCTAATCGAAAGACGTAGTAAATATTAAATATAAATATATGTATATATATTGTATTCAATGGGGAGTAAGGTCTTGTCCAGTTTACATAACAATGGACGCGCACTCACACCGCTACACCCTCACCCCCCTACTTATGTGCAAATTCACATGAAACGGCAAAAATAGCACGCATACGCCGCGTTAGCCGAGTGCTGATTTCTAAGGTACTCAAGCTCTGCACTTCCAACAATGTCCATTTTGTACAGTGCCTAATGCCTGATTTGATCCTTTTATGCAATTGTTTAGTCCACTCCGCTGTCTCTGATTTATGAAAATTGCCTCGGATGAATTATGGGCTCTTAGCCGTGCCACAATAACCCGCCTGAAAAAGGTCATCTGTGATAACATTAAGCACACATGATCCAGGAGATTACCCATAAAAGCCTCAGCCTGCTTCTTTAAGGTAACAAACCGTTTTTATGGCTGCTTTTCGGACCAAATTGAATCTACATTAACAATCTCAACGGTTTTGGTCAACGTGATAGATTACAATCGGCATAAATAACTTGCCGGCTGAAATTTAGGGTAGCCAAATTGCAATTTATTTCAAATGAAGTACAAATTATGTAGGGAAATTGTTTTCCAACTTGTTTTCATTGTTTAAATAAGGAGCAAGTGTTTCCCACTGGCTTTCCAACTCCGCTAACTTTTGTAAATTTATTTATTTATTTTTGTATATTTGTTGACCAACAAGTTGATAACTTTTTCTGTTATTTGATGCCAATGAACTGTGCCCTTTCACACTCCAAATACGCCAGAGTAATTGTGGTAGCAATTGGTTATGGTCGATTTACTTGTCTGTCCATAAGTTGACCACAAAGCAAGCCAAGCGCAGTAAGCCTTAAGGAAGCGGAAGTTCGTTAAAATCTTGTGCAGATAGTTTGTGGCGTAACAGGATTTATGGGAAGGGTAACTGGCACGCAAAACATTCCTGGAATTCGTGCCGAAAATGTGTTAAACCCCACGTGAATTTGACATGAGCAGACAGACATTCTATGGGGTTAACATAGCAACATATCTGCGGATTCTGGCCAAGAACTGACGTCAACACGACGCTGCTATTTTTTACCCCCCTCTCAGTCGGAGCTTTATTTACATTCACGTAGGCGCCGTTGACAGACACTAACTACAGATCAAAGGCAACACGTGTTACGCATGAGAAAAAGAAAAGGAATTAAAGCTAAATCGAATAAATAAAAGAAAGGAAAATAAATGAAATGAGAAATGCTTAAACAACGTGGAGATTTCTATCGCGATGTGAAGTAAATAAATTTGAAATTCTGTCAATAGACAGTGGACAGTTAGGCCCTCAAGGCAAATGGCCCCTAAAAGATACGAGTCTTTACTTATATATTTATTTTTGAGACAATGCTCAGCTGGACACTTTTTAATATGGCACGATAAAGTCACTGCATGCGGCGTTTTATTAAAAAATATATAGGAAACGCGTAGGGAGTGCATGTAAACGGAGGTGGAGTGGGAGAGTTTTATTAAAAAACAAGTAAATAGGAGTGTAGTGCAATACACGACTAGAAAATACCAGTTCTAAGTGTTCTAAGTGTTAGGCTCAGAAGTTGGTCAAAATTTGATGGATTTTTTAAGTGTATGTCGATTTAATCATGGAGTGAACTGACAATTGATTCTGAGTTTAAATTTAAATTTATTTTAAATATTTAAAATACATTTAAAATATTCCAATGGTTTTCCATGAGTTTTAAAGCAACCTATTTCAAATTTTTAATTTATACTGTATATAAATTGATGCTTAAATTAATTGTTTTAAATTTGGTTCATATTATGATTCTGTTTGAAACATTTAAAGGCTATAAAACAATGCCAAATATAATATGTTTTTACAAGAGAATTTTAAATTGAGTAGGTTAAAATTTTGTATTTGTTTTTAAATCTGATCCGTGAGTTTTTTTTTTAAGTTTTCTGGATTTTTATGTTTTTTTTTTAATGGATTTTTCTGATTTTTTCTGGATTTTTCTGTGTTTTTTTCTGAATTTTTGCCCAAACTTTGCAGCAAATTTCGAATCAATTTCTTCACTTTCTTTCTTTTATTCCCAGATTAATGGATTATCTTCTTTTATAGTTTCGGATAACTTAAATTTTGTACTATAATTATTAATTTGTATTATTAATCTGCATATGCCTTAATGATTTAATTAAATACTCGCGGTTGTTTTTAGTTTGTAAAATAAATGAATAAATAAATAAATGAATAAATAAATAAACAAATAAATAAATAAATAAGTAAATAAACAAAAAAATAGATTAATAAATAAATTAAAAAATAAATTAATAAATAAATTAATACATAAATTAATAAATAAATAACTAAATAAATAGATACATAACTAAATAAATAAATATGTAAACCTCACACTGTTTGCTGATTTTAAACCCTATCTAAACTAAATTTAACTCTAGTGTTTGCTTGAAATTAATGGGGTATTCTAATTTCATTAAATTTCTTGGACTATTTATTGGACTACACCAACTACCGTATACCTTAATGGCCAGTATAACGGGTATATAAATTACTTTGGCAATCTTTATTTAATGAGCACGCTACGGTCACTTGTGAGCCACAAAGTACAAGGGGGGCACAGAGTGGACAAAGCTGCTTATTTATTTGGCCATGTCAAGGGATGCAAACAGTCAATTTATTGGCCATGCTTGTCAGCTAATTAGCTGTCTTGACCAGGTCACATGCCATACGATTTGTGATTGGAAACGCTCTCTTGACTCTTCGCTCTTCACTATCAGATTCTGGTTGATTAACAAGAAGAACACAGCCAGCAGATCCAATTAGAAATGCGATTACTCACAGGGGAGCAATTTAATAATTACAAATTACATTTTTATGACATGTTGGGGTAGTAAATAAAGTATTTAAGGGAAAAGTATTTAGGCAAAACTAGAAACAAATAAACACTTGGCTACAAATCGATTTTGGTTACCCAAAACCCTTTCAATCCGCTGCCACAATTTGCCCAATTTAATTGTGTAATTGATATTAAACAGCGTAAATCACCTGCATATACATTCCACTTGATTACAGGTTATCATATCGGATTACCTGCCGTGTTTTGGGCGCATGTAATTTGAACACACTTGAAAGCCAACAATGGAAGTACGACAGACATAGAACAGGGCTAAAAGGGAGAACGGGTTGAATGATCATTTTGGTAAAAGGCTGCTGGCAAAAACAGACTTTTGTAGACTTAATTAGCTAAATCCGCTTACTGTTGCCATAATATAAATATTTTCATTTCATCATTTGAAGGAGCGGGTTCAAATGAAACAGTTAAAAGTCGGAGAATTGGAAGAAAAATAAAAAGAAATTCACTTTGTGTTGGTGTTGAATGTCAGAGGGACAATAAACATACGAAAGATGTCTGTCTCTGGGTTTGTCTCCCAGTCGGTCTCTCTGTCTCTCTGCATTATTAATTTTAATTAAAAAGCGCGTGTCTTCAATTCTGTGTCCGGAAGAGGCAGCTCGACCAACAAAATTTTACTTTTACCAAGTGTGTTTGAGTGTTAGAGTGTGCTAGTGTGTGTGTGGTAGTGTGTGTGTGTGTTTGTGCTAGTGTGTGTGTGGTGTTTATGCCTTTCAACGAGCCCATAAATACAAATAATAAACAACTCTTGAAGGCGCTTTTTGAGTTTTACCACCAGATGTCTATATCTGCAGCGATACATTTGAATCTGTATCTGTAGCTGTGACTGTGGCTGTATCTTTTGCCTGCAAATGAAACTCAAAACGTGCGGCGCCCCCTTCTGGCCCTTTGCGTGTTTATGTTTGCTCCACTTGGCCATGCCTCACTTAGTGGCAGCAAAAAGTTTGTTTTTGGCTTGCAAATAAATAAACCAACAACTAAGTTCGTGAGTTTATGTAAAAATGCCAAGCAACCTATAGTATATATGTAGATACATTTAAAGCTGCCCCAAAGAGGAGCAATTGTTTTTACTGCTCACTTGAAGGGTGCAACTTTGTTTACTCTTCATTTTCTGTCTCATTTATTTGTGCTGGACTTTAGCTTTTTTTTACGCTTTTTTTACGCTTTTTCCACGCTTAAATTGAATTTTATTTCTGCGTTTTCATTTCTTATTGGTGTCTAGACGTCTGCTGAAAGATGCAGATAATCTAAAGTATCTGCTACTTATTTCAAGTGTAATTATTCGCATCTAAAACCAGTTTCAGTTACAACTTGTCAAAGTGTCAACTTTATTTGTCAAGCACAAAACTTCTATTGAAAGTTGGCCAATCAAACTGGAAAGTTGACTAAGAAAACATAAATAAATTCATATTTACATCGCTTGTAACGATGTGGAAATTGTTATTTCAAGTCTGCTGGTTGAGCATGTAAAATAAATGAATTAATTCTCTCTTAGTTTTGATAGTGAACCATTTATTTTTGCACATTTATGCATATTATAAAATGGTGAATTTATTTATTTATTAAACAATCGATAGCATTTTAAAGCTGAATTTATTTGCTGTTTAGTTCAACTTTTTTATGGCATTTTTTGTTAAAAGCTCATAAAAAACTTGACTATTAAATGACTCTTCAGAAATGATTGTAGAGCAAAGAGCAAAGTAATTCCCTCAAGTGTTTGGAGCGCAGAAAAAATCGAGCTAAATATCCCAAGTGTGTGTGTGTGTGTGTGAGTGTGTGTGTAGCTATTATCAGTGGCAAATGTTGTACAATAAATCGACTTTTGCCATGAGTTGTCACTTGAATGGCTTTAAAATGGCTAAAAGCTGAGCTCATTTAGTGGTCATTGAGTCAATACGCAGGCCATTGACATCGATTAAGTGCTCTTAAGTTTAAAATAAATGCATTTCTTGATGGAAAACAGACGAATCTAATGCTAAATGACAGCATTAGATCCATTAAATTACGCATACGCAGTGTGTTTCGTGCTGTGGCATTTTCGGGGATAATTTACAAAGCTCATTTGTTACCCACATCAATTGTGGTTGTCAGTGGACATTAGGTTTACAAAACGAAAGTCCAAAAAGCATACGGCGATACCCTGTAACGAGGGTAGCTCTTCGATCCCTTTTAACCAGCATTCCGGGTCAGCTTAGCTGCCTTTCCCATCCCTTCGTTGCCCTTGCCCCAAACAGGCACATTTACAGCACACAGTCCTTGGGTTATTTGTCAATACTTGCCAAGTGGCACAGCTCATACGTACGAATACAAATAGTTGTAACAAATTTCAACAGACACTTGTACTAAAAAATTTTATGACCATGATGTTCGAATATGTATTTCAATTCGCATAAATGCAGACGTGTTCAAAATGCTAAATATGCCCGAGGACCTTTTAAAGCGTCTAATAAAAAAGGAAAAGTCTCACAGAAAAAAAGATACATATTAGAAAGGCTACAGTCGAGCGAGCCGACTGTAAAACACCCCGTACTCCTTCTAGCAATTTTCAACCGATTTGTTCTATGAAAGCTATAGGCTATAGTAGTCCGATCTGAATAAAACTTGGTGAGCATAGTTATAATGGCACTGGGCACATAATGCATGAGTTTGTTTGAGATAGCTCAAATAACACTACATGTCTTCATACAAATTATGTATTTTTGGCCGATTTGTCCTATGGGAGCTATAGGCTACAGTAGTCAGATCCGGGGAAAACTCGGTGAGGGTTATTATAATGCTACTATACACATAATGTATGAGTTTGCTTAAGATATCTCAATTAATACTACATGTCTTCATACAAATTTTCTATGTTTTTCCGATTTGTGCTATGGGAGCCATAGGCTAAAGTAGTCCGATGCGGATCAAACTTAGTGAGGCTAGTAATCGTAGTACCACACACATACTTTGTTAATTTGGTCCCGATAGCTGTATTCGTTTGCAAGTTATGTCAGTTTTTACAATTTTTGGGGGCGCTAGGGGGCGTGGCAAAAATTTGAAACAAACTTGAGCTGCCTGACATAAGCAACGACTTTAATTCCAAATTTGCTGTATAGTCTCTGAGATCTAGGTGTTCATACAGACGCACTCGGCTGTTGATGCTGATCAAGAATATATATACTTTATGGGGTTTGTAAACGCTTCCTTCTGCCTACTCTTCTGACAAACCTAATACACCCCTATACTCTTTCTTAGAGTACGCGGTCTAAAAAGGGACCAACACAATGTGGTGTAAAAACTGTCAGTTTATGAAAAGCATTTTGAAATGAAACCATGTGTGTAGTAGCCTACTGTGTGCTAGGCTAGAATTTGAACCCCCCTTGTACCCCTCCCCACTTCTTGAGTGTCTTCAGTTTTAATGTGGTCGCCTTTTGGGATCAACAGAAAATCAATTTTGATTTCGCCAAGAACAGCACGTGCGCTCCTCGCGCGCTCAACTCTAATTGAGGCGCGACCGTGTTCTGTTGACGCTTTTGGAATGAAGATAAATGGTTAGGGACGTCAAAGCAGAAGGCAAATAAAATATACATTCCATATAATCGCTGAAAACAATTCTCTAAAGCCTACTGAATAAACGATGGCGAACGCACGTGGCAAATTTGCGAGTCCCATTCAATTTTTTTGCCACTTGGCTATGCAACAGTTACAGTTACAGGACCAGTACCAGTTACAGTACCTCTAGCTGCTCCACTTCTAGTTCCGGTTACAAGTTAATCTTTAATGCACTTTAACTGTGGCCTTGGCTCACAAGTAATTTATTTCTTCGTCACGTCGTCAAAGATAACAAACAAATTGTGTTGTTATTTCATTGGGCGCAGTTTCCTAGACTCTGCGTCTGTTTCCTAGAATTCAATTATCATCTAGGCATCAGCTGTTGTTTGTACTTGTAAACCCATTTACTAATCAGCCTGTGGCACTTATCAATTTACCCAAAGAGCTTATCGTTTTACCACTCGGGACAGCCCAGTCCCAGCAGAGTTCCTCGGAAGAAAAGCTTAGCTTAAGTTTGCAATAGAAAACAAGTAAGAAAAGTACAGTCGAGCACGCCCGACCGTATAATACTCTCTGCATTTTAATCCCAATTAAATTATTAAAATCGGTATCGAGATACTACAATGTGTTGTACTTGCATTAAAACACATTGAAACAAAAACAATCTAAGCATAATCACACATACATCTGTTTGTTTGTATGCGAATACACATACGTTTAAGAATATATGATGCATATATGTATGTATGTGTGTATTCGGCGTGGCCAGCGACTGCCGACTGCGCTGCCGCCACACAAGCAGAGAAAACGTTCGATCACGCTTGTATGTTTCTGTCTCGCTTGCACTCAGTAGTGATATTGCGTTCAATTATCAATATTGTAACGCTTCCAGTTTTCTTGTTTATAGTCCGATTTCAATGCGTCTTTTTAGAATAGTTTGATATAGTTAGCCTCCACTCGAATTATACAATTAGAATGGTGTACTATATGAACAAATGTCTAAAAACGGAACGAAAGTTGAGAATTATTGTTTTGTATTGTGGGAAAAAAAGGGGCGTGGCAGTCCAAAATTTTAAATGGCAATGCATTTACACTGTCGCTAGGAACCTCCATACCAGAATTGGTGATCCTAGGTGTCATGGCTACTGAGATATTCGCCGAAAACACCGATTTTTTCCGAGGTGTGTCTAGTTTTTTGCTCATTGTGGGCGAATGGGGCGTGGCATCGAAAAAAAAAAAGATTCTTGTATTGACTGACTAAATATGTGATCGATTGACACCAAGCTCGAACTTGTAGCTCTTACCATCTCTGAAATCTGTTTGTTCATACGGACAGACAGACAGACAGACAGACAGACGGACAGACAGACGGACAGACGGACAGACGGACATGGCTATATCGACTCGGCTTGTAATGCTGATCAAGAATATATATACTTTATGGGGTCTGCCACGCCTCCTTCTGCCTGTTACATACTTTGCACAAACCCAATATACTCTTGCAGAGAGTATAATAAGAGTTCTTGTTTCCAACGACATTCACAATCACATTCTTTGACATCCATCAGAGACTCTGTTTTTTGTATTGTTAAACAAATCGTTCAGTGAACTGACCTCGTTTAAATCTTAACGAGTGCCTGTAAGCAATACAACAACAGCTGTTGTCAGCGACAGCAGCAGCAGTAACAACAACAAAAACATTATTGGCAACAGCTTCAGCTACATCAGAGTATCTGTATCTGTGTGTGCCTTATGGCAACCATCAGAGACATCCACCAAAAATATTTGTCTATTCAGCTTACACGTAACGGCACAAAAACACCAACAGTTGCTAAGTTCGCTCTGCTGCTCATTAAATGTGCTTAAGGCAGGGTATGTTCGCTATCGGATTGGGTTTGTAGTTGGCAGGTGGAAGTAAGCATTTGAGTGCACTTCCGGCTTATTTATAAATACAGTAGCTCAGCAGGAAATATGTTAATTAAACTTTAAGTTAAAAGTGTGCAGAGTAGTTGAAAAAATAGATTTTTAATTAAAATAGATTAATACACACTAAAAGCAGTAATTGTGGATTCAACAAACTATATTATTCTTATATTATTTTAGACATATTATCCATTTTATGGATATTAGATATTTCCCTTATTTTAACACATGTTTAAGGGAAGCATCTATAGAAACTGCCTGTCTATTTATGTTTAAAAATTTACCTATTTAAAAATAGGTAAAAAACTGCCATGAAAACTGAGTAACGAATTAGCCATGAAATCAATCACTACATAATTAAATTTGTTTATAAATGCATCATTTGTTAGTTCAGTAAAAAACAATTTAAACTTCATAGCTTTCGTATATAAAATCCATCAGTCCATCTACACATAAATTGCCTTTTTTAAGCAAAGTTTTCATAAAAATCTTGTTCGACCCACCAAATCAGAAATTATAATTTATTACTGCAAAGTAGCTATAAAAACTGCCCGACTATCTTTCAGTTAATTCCAACTATACATCAAGCGATTTAACTAGCTGTCTAATTTATCTATCCATGTTTTATCTGACAATCCTACCTGTCATTTATCTTTCTATTAATCCCCTTTTCTTATCAATCTCATTGTGCAGCGCATTTAGCTAGCCCTCAAAAAAACCCGCCCATCACCGCTTAAAGGGTATCACGGAGTTTTGCTTACCTTTGGACTGGTATTATCTTTCCGGTTTTACTGTTGCCCAGGTCTATTTACTGCTGACCAGGATTCCACCTGCCTCCCATTCGGCGTGTGTTTTTATGACCTTTGCACGAAGCCATTAAGCCAGGTATGCTGCAAACACACAAACACACACAAACACACACACACACACTTGTGTTTATTAAAGTAAAGTGTGGATTTAACCTTCGGTTAAAGTCAAATATTTGTATGGGAAATGGGGAAAATCAAATAATTCCCTACATTTAATTATGTCCCACTTTTGTTTGAGCCACGTTTAAAGATATTAACTGTAAATATGAAGTATTTGCATATGTCGAAATCGTGTTATGAACGTGTCAATGTCGCTGACAGTTTTATTTCATTTGATGTTTATTCAAAGTGACAGGTTCATTGTGATTTCGGTTTGGGGTATCATGCGGTTTTTCTTGGGGTTTCAATACCGATTGTGCAACCGACGAACTTTCAATTAATTTCGTTGGCAATTTGTGTAAATAAATTAATCAAAATGTTAGCAACATTTCCGCCCTGTAGTTGCTTTTGGTTAACGCACATTTCACACTTCAGACGTGTTCTGCTTATCGCCATTTCCTGATGAGGGTTGACATGACCCCGTAATGATTGTGCCGGAACTTGTTTCCGTAGTGCAGAAGTCAAATGGAGGAGAGCAATATGGCACCTCGACGTAGTTCAACGGGCAAATACCCTGTAAATAAGTTTTCAAATAGTTGAGCGGACTACAAAGTTTACTAAGAAAAAATTGACATTTAAACTGTTTTTCATGCAGTTGCAAGTTTTAATTACAAAGCACTTAAGAGCTGAGCTCAGAGGCTGTCCAAGGCGTAAGCTACCCCATAGGAACTTCCCCCTACAGTACATTCACAAGCAAGTAACCAAAGCGAAAAGCCAAACACGAAATATGAACTTTGACAAATTTGTTAGCCAAGTTTACGAGTTTGACGTTGACTGCACATTTCAGCGTTGCCTGCTAGCTGCTGGCTGCTGGCACGATACTTTGGGGCAATCTCATTATAACTTTAATAATTTGTATCTCGAGCTATTAATTAAGTAAATAATCGTGTTCGTGTAAAAGTTAAAACAGCACATTTATAAGACACTTACATCTGGTCATTAATTATTTGCCTTTGAATGCAAATCACTAAAGTTTCAGCCATCTGCCAGTCGAACACAAATGCTGTCAAATACTTCAAGTAATTTGCTAGTTTTTTAAAATTGAACGCAATTGAAATGTGTTTGTGTGACAGCGAATTGAACTGAAAGTGCTAAATAATAATAAATAAATATTACGTATACGCCCACACATTTTAATTGATCGCATGTGAGGCGTAAAAAGTTTCATTGTCTTAATGGTCTGAATAATTTGTGTTTTCCTCTACACAAATTTAATACAGCTCAAGAATGTGTGAAGAATTTTTTGAAAATTGATTTGTAAACATATTTGTATGTGTGTGTATCTATTTATTTTGAGCACTTACTGTATTGTGTTTGTTTTCGAATCTTTAGTGTATACAAACTATGTGCACATAGGTACATCAACGAAGGTCGATCGGCAGCAATACGGAAACTAAGATTTTCCTTTTTTCATATTTTCACTGGTGATTAAAATTTTTATTTATTATTTGCTTTAAATAGCATAGACAATTAACGTTTTATGCATTTTTATGGTGTCTTAAATGTGTTAATATTGCTACTACAATTGCTAAATTGAGTGTATTTTTATACCCACAAATATTCAAATGTTATTTGCTGTTACGTAAACTTAGTGAACCACCCTCTTGTCCGCGTACAAGTTTTGTTGGAAGTTGAAAAGAATTTCGTATTTGCATAAGTTTTAAATATGTTTTTGGCTGCTGTATAAAATTGTACACAACATTCAGTTGGAGGAACTTTTATGCTTTGCATATTTCACTGGAAAAATGGATGACTGTGCGACGTGTTCCATTAAGGTTGCTAATGTATAGGAAAACCGATTTGTGTTTATTTGAAAATTTTGGAAAAATATTTAAAGAGCTTTCGGAAAGAGCTTTAACATTTGCTCATTTAGTAAACACATCCACTTGGCTAGCTTTTTGTAGCTTTAATTATGCACTACTCTCCTACTAGGGACTGTAAGTCGTTCACTTTTTAGCCTCCAGTTAGATGAGCAGGAGCTTAAGCAAATCTTGTTTTGGAAAAAAGAAACTAGTCGGAATTATTTAGCGAAGTGCTCACAACACTAAGACAAGCACATAGCTAAAGGGAGCACTGTAGTGGGGTGTGCCAGACTGCGTTTTACCCAGTAAACTTCAAACAAAAGTACGAAGACATGAATTATTCACAAGTAGTTCAAGTGCACAATAAACTTTGCTACTTTAAACCAGCCAAACATACACTCTTTTGTTACCTAAGTTACCACAAACTGAGTGCACCCTTTGTTAGTTTCCAAAAAAGGGGCAAGTAGAAAAGATGCTGCTGAAGCAGCTGTAAGCTATAGAAAAGCGCACAGAATCCAAGCTGTACTAAACACTTGAAAATAGTATAAAATGAAACAAAATTAAAATGTTAAAGCTTGATAATAATGATGTTCATGATGTGGTGAAGGTGCAACTATCAGTGAGAGAGAGAGAGAGCGAAAATAAATGAATAAAAAGCGATGCGAAGCGAAAAGAAAAGAAAATTCTGCTTTGGTATTCCCAGGTCGTCAGCACTTCGACACACAATCCACGTAATTTGCATAATTTTCAATAAAAAGCTCGAGAAAAAATATATATGTATGTTTGTGTAGGTGATGTAGGCCAGGGGTTATGGCAGCGTACTTAACAGTAAATCTATGCACCGATTTCACCAACTTACGCAGCAGAAGACTCGACTCAAAAGCGAAATAAAAACAAAGGAATAAGTAGGCGAAGAAAATAAGGAAAATTGTAGAGAAAGTAAGGAAAAGCATTGCAATCCTACTGCATTAATTCTTATTACTATAATAGCAAAACATTGTCTACTTTGGCGCAGCTAATAGCCGCTTAGTAGAGATAAGATAAACGAAGGCAACTTGGCAACAGCTGTTATCAAATTGTGGGTTAATTGTTATGCTGATCCCTCTCAGTGTCTACCCAACACTTCCGCTTCCTATCTCTCTACTACGCCTGCATTTCATTATAAAGTTTTAATTTTAAAACGAGCTTTAACTTTTTGTCAACTTTTTTACAGAATTTTAACTTAAATTTAAGTAGTTTATTATGAACTTACTGTAGTTTCCAAGTACTGACTCGCTTACCAATTTATTGCGTAGTTTGGTAGCAAGTTTGAGCACAATTTTATGGTCGTTGACTCAAAAGTTGGCAGACATGAACAAACTCGGGTTTAAGCCAAAGTCAATAAACGTTTCAAGTGCACAATCTGTGCACTCCGTTGGTATGAGAGACTAAGAACAAGGAAAATTAATTACAGCTAAATTGAATGTGGGTAGTGGTAGTTGCAGATGAAGTTAGTGTCATTACATTATTCATTAGTTTGATTGAGTTTGGTCGTCTGCAATTTGCATTCAAATGCAGCAATTTAATATTGCTCGTCTAATTAAGCATAGTCAGTGGAGTGTAATGCTGGCAGTAACTGAGAACTCACAAAGGAAGAACACAGTTGAGCACACAAAAGGGGTGTGCACGACTACTAAACACTCAGTCCATTTTTCGTGCTTATTGTTATCCTTCTATTAATTATGATGTCGAAAACATTTCAAACACATAACTGATATTGAAAATTGAGTTGAAAAGCGCAGACAAAAGGCGGTTCTTCGGTGTTGTCCCTGTCCTTGAGCTTAACTGCGCAGGATGTGTCAAATAAATGCGAGTAATAGAATGTGGATGAACAACCTTTAATTTGCATAAATTAAAACGTAATAAATGAACGATAAATGAATTGGCATTTGCCACGACACAATCAACTGCGAACTTGGCTATAACGGAGCGTTTTGTGCCAGCTGCTTGTTCCCTGCTTCAGTCTGGAGATTCGTGTTTCGAAACCCATTAAATAGACCACCTTACTTTATTATTATTTTATTATATTGCTTTTGACGAGCTGCGTTCTCCCGCATGACACGACACAATTCCCGTTTATTGTGTGCGACATTTTAAACTTTATTATAAAGGTCTTAGGGCTTACAGCTCTGGGTTCCAATCATTGCTTACATTAAGCTTTATTTAAGGTGATTATTACACTTGATTAGGAGCCGACGTAACTAATAATAAAACCGTCTGTCTGCACTTTAATTGAACTTATGTGGAACTCAAAATAACTATTAAGAAACCTACTTAAGAGCCGGGATAGCTAATAATAATCCATTCTATCTGCACTTCATTTAAACCTACATAAAACTCTAAATTATGTACTATTATTACACTTGATTAGGAGCAGATATAACTAATAATAAACCCGTCTGTCTGCACTTGAACTCAGGTGGAACTTAACATTTATTTACTCTTATTAGACTTGATTAAGAGCCGGGATAACTAATAATAATAGTCTATTCTGTCTGCACTTCATTTGAACTCTAGGTAGACCAGGTAGAACTCTAAATTATGTACTATTATTACACTTGATTAAGAGCCAGGATAACTAATAATAATCCATTCTGTCTGAACTTAGATAGAACTCTAAATGATGTACAATTATTACACTTCATTGAGAGCATAGATGACTAATAATAAACCATTCTGTCTGGGCTTTAATTCAACTCTATGTAGAACAGGTAGAACTCAACATCATGCACTAAATTCATCGTTTAATTGGCTAAATTGCAAATTGGTTGGATTGTAAATAATTGAAGAACTTTTAAGCAATTAAAATGGCCAATTAACGTAATGCTGTGTACCATATTGAACGACCACAAAGCCAAACAATACGTTCGAATGAACTGCAAACAATCCTTTGACATTTTTTAGCTGTCAAAGGGGCTGAGTTTTTGATGAATGTGTGTTGGATTTGGTCAGTTCAAAACACATACAAAAAACACTATGACATATATATTTTCAGAGCACGTTTAATGATTCGTGTCAAGATGTTCGCCACTGTGACGCCGTCTATAATAAAGATGGACTTCCTGTGATTTATGTGCCGAATAGCAAATGCCCTGCTCCCCCTCTCTCTACAGTTGCCACTCTGTCTGTCTAACGGTCTACCTCTGTCTGTTTGTTTGGTGTCATTTGTCAAAAGTAGCAAACAGCAGGTTGCACCTCTTTTTGTGGTCAACTCGATGGCTACACACCCGAGTTTCCGCTTGTTCATATATTGACATACTCCTGGGAAACTTGTTTATACAACGTTATGATAAACATGTCCCCACTGTGTTGTACAAACATGTCATGTCCTTTTGTACCACGCCAAACTTTGGCCTGAAAGAGAAAACAAATCGCCAATCGCAAATAAAATTGCTTTTATCAGCGGGTTTTTCCATCATTTCCCCAGACATTCAATACAATGAAATGCTTACAGTGTACATATTCTGTTGGCACACATAAACTTTTTAATCATTCAAGAATTTGTTTATTAACTTTTCGGCAAAAGGTCACCACTAATTCTTTGCTGTGCTCACTCAAAGCATGTCCAACGAGTCTGTTATTGTATCCCGAGTTAACAAAGTTTCTCTGGTTTTTCATGGCAACGCAACTAGCAAAGGCAACTCAACAGGGTTAATGCTTAATCTTGTTGTCGATTTTGTATTGTCTGCATGCAAGTTGGCTAACTAAAGCTGGACCCAGGTCCTTCATACAGCTAGAGTTGGTTTTGAGGAAAATGTTTAACTTGCGGAAGAGAGAAAAACAATTTTCCAGTTGCTTCCCCTTACTGCCATTTCTAGGAATTTAAACTTTCACATAATTTCACAAACTATTGCATACTTTTAGGTGTTCGGTGCTTATATGCAGGTAATGCACTTAAACAAGAACGTACTAGAATAGATAAGCACTGCAAGCACTTTTGCAGAAATCTAGTTTCACTAGAATTTCTAGAGTTTACACAGAGCTACAAATGTAGCATAAAATGACTCGATATTCAACATATTGTGCCTGAAATTTAAAATGAAAAACATGGATTTTTATGGGGCGTCTGCACATATGTCAACATATTTATTAAACGCTCGACGTACTGAACTCAGATTTTGTTGACAATTGAATAAAATCCGACGCTGATCCTTGACCCTGAGACACAAGGCAGGCAGGCAGGCAGGAAGACAGGCAGCTGCTTTAGTCTCGAACATATCGTGATGGTGGTTTGGTTGAATATAATGTGATTATGCTAATATAATGCCAGAGCTTAAACACTGACAATGATGAGCGTGATTATGATGACATGGCAATGACAATGTACTCGGGCTAAAAAAAAAAGCGAGCGAGCGAGCGAGGAGCTACTTAAATTGAGACAGCGACTACGAGTCTGTGTAAGCTCTGCTGTGTGTTAAGTATTCACGCCTTGAACTGCGTATAATTGTTATGCTTTTTTTTGATAGACATCTTGTGTGTCGATGATATGGCTGATATCGTAAAGCTGAATGTGTCTAACAATCTGCTGACTTTGCGCCGTTAATGGCACTGCCTTAGTTTGGCAGTTCTTTTTGGGCATGGGTTAAAGGTCACCAAGGAGATCCATGCCATGCTGGAGCTCATCCATTTGATTTGTGCGCCCGAATAGACAATATTTTGTATGTCTTGCGAATCAAATACCGGAAAAAAAGTAAACTCTTTCCATAGATACATAAAATGTTGCTGCCGTTGCTGCTTCTGATTCAACAAGGCTTAAATGATATAAAATTCAATGAACCGTACAAAGCGCACACAGACACACACACAGAACCCACTTACACTTACCCACACATACACACACCTACACCCCTACACCATGTGTGTGGCAACCTCAACATCTTTTTCTTTTGCTGCGGTTCAGGCAGCCCACAGCAAGGCAAAGGAATTTCTTTCTATCGGTATTTGTTTTAACGGGTGGCAACTTTTCCATTAGCAAAGTTAATGCATCCAAAAGCCAGTTCTAAGTCGGCAAAATCACGAATGCTTTGTATTAACTAAAGAACTCGCAAATCTCTCACACTAACTGTGCATCTATTAATGGCCATTTGTGGAGTCAACTTTTTCCATTCTCCTGATTGACTTTTGCCTGACACAAGAGAAAAAAACTCTAGCATACTTTTTGGGGCGCTTTAAGCTTGCGTGTTTCGTAGTAAACTAATTTTTTTTTGGTTTCTTTTTCTTGATGAAGGTTCATTGGGCTTTGTATTGCAGAGCAGCAGATGTTGACTATTGGGTCAAAGCCTCTTAAGCTTGACTTTATTTCGATTTAAAATTTGCTAAACACACAAGAATTAATTAAAATAATCAAATGTTAACGAGCCCACATTTATTGCCTGGAGGCTAAATGCTGTCTATATTGATTTTATGTATCGATGAGGTTTTATTTGCTGTGTGTAGAATATATTTTATTAAGTAAATATTAATCAAAATATTTTAGAATTTATTGCTTGGCGAATTGCGTATTCGCAATTGACCATTAATTGGTCAATAAAGGCAATTGAACTTGAAATTTGTAATTAAACGACAGTCGACAAATGACAGTGGCGTTAATTAAAATATATACTCGTAATTAATGGTGTGTGTTTTGTTGTTTAAGCGTTTGATAAATGAATATCAGACAGCGATTTCTCATGTGCTCTTTAACGGTGCTGCTCGTTATTTTGTTATCTTTATAAATATCTTCATTTGGTTTAACTTTTGTTTTCTCACCCGCTCTCTCTCTCACTCTCTCGTTCTCTCTCTCTTTTTAGCTGTTCTTGCTGGCGCCAACAATTTGCATAATTAAAACCGTCGTTCAGATAGTGAAATGAGATAACGAGCTACAGGTAAGTCAGTCTATTTATAATGGAGCGATTTGATATTTGCAATGCAAATAACCATTTTATATGTTATTTTGTTGAATGTTTTTGTTATTGTTCCGCGGAGCTGTTAACAAATTAATACGCCCGGCGCATGTGAGAGTTGTGTGGGCTGAGTTAAGGTGTTTTCCACAAATACCTTGTTTAATTAGGGAGTTTTAAATGCTATTAGCAGGTTTAACCAACTGATGGAAGTTATAAATAGATGGAAGGCATTAAATAGATGCCGTTTTGCTGTAATTATCTCCGTCTAACTAAAATTGAAACTTTAGTATACAAACTAGAACTTATTTAGTTCATTATGTTACTTCTCTTTAGTTACATGGTGCCCTCGCGTCGAGCATGCTCCACTCAAACGTGATTTGTTTACTTTAGTGTTGTTTCGGAATGCCATTGGGAATTTTTGGGGAATTTCTAAGCGTTTCAAGTTGCTTGAGTTATTCAAAAGCCTCCAACAAACAGATGACAGCATGTGGGAGATCTATAAAAATGTCATAAAACTAAAACCTATTGTCATGGACATAAACTGTCAAAGTAGCCTGGCAAAGTGATAGATATGCTATACTAAAATTAATTACTCTCTTGAAACGTGCATGTTGTAAACAAACCAATTAAGCTGGACCCAAAGTGTAACGCCTTTAATTGTTAATTAAGAAAGTAGTTACTGTTGCCAGCCAGTTGTAGCTCTTACCTAATGGATTTAGTTATTGTATTCAATAGAAAATTTAATATTAAAGTCTTGGCACAATTTGTTTGATTCATTTTAAACGCTTCCCAGAACAATTTAAGTTTTATTCAATATTCAAAAATCACTTTAAAACTCTGTTGGCAATTGTCTGTTGTTCTTTTAAGCCACAAACCTCTCTCAACTGTAAGTAGTTTTCCAACACTACTCGACTTTTTGCCTTTTGTTTGTATTTGCCAGTCTCTATTGCAGTTCTTTGTCGGTTTTTCCATGAGTACCTGAAGAGATAATACCGTAAAGCTATTACGGACGCACACACACACACACACATATTTACTTACACACACCCACATATTTACACACGTGTGTGCTTGTCTTGGCAAACATAATTCCTAGCTCATAAATTCAATATGAGCAACTCATGTTAAGCCCAAAAGCGTTTTATTGCAACACACAATAAATGCATGACTAACGGGTTGCACTATGGGGCGCAGGGCGTGGCAGGGGGTGCTACATTTGCACAGATAGCCAATATAGAGAAATTGTGAGAATTCAGCATATTGTGAGTGCATTCTGAATAACAACAGTTTGTCTATTTGTTTCGAATTTCAAATACTGAGAAAGTTTGTAGCTGGCAAATTTGCTAAATTGTTGAGAGCTTTGTGGAACGCATCAAAATCGTTAACGCTACGTTGAAGTTCTGTTTAGACCACGTAATCTAAAAAAGGGTAGAGTGGTCTATTAGTTACGTTTGAAGCGAAATGTGCGTAACAGAAAGAAGACTCCATAAAGTATATAAGTTCTTGATCAGCATCAACAGCCGAGTCGATATAGCGACGTCCGTCTGTCTGCCCGTTTGTATAAACACCTTGATCTCAGAGACTATAAGAGCTAGAGCCACCAAAGTTGGATTCAAAGTCCGTCTATATGACAGGCAGATCAAGTTTGTTTCAAATTGTTACCACGCCCTCTACGGTCCCCGAAAATTGTGTAAAATGTTTTCAAAACACCATAACAATATCATTTACCATTCCTTACCAAGTTTGATCCGTATCGGACTACTATAGCCTATAGCTTCCATAAGACAAATCGCTTAAAAATAGAACATAGGTATGAAGACATGGTGTACTATTTAAGCTGTGGCAATCAAAACTCACGCATTATGTATATTTGGACCATTATAACTATCCTCACTAAGTTTAATCCCTATTGTTCGATGCTTTAGCCTCTTGCTCCCATTGGGAAAATCAGTTGAAATGGTAAATTTGTCTGATAAAATGTGTCCTAGGTTGACTACGGGGTCTTTTACTGTCGGCTCGCTCGCTTGTAGCCTTACTTTCTTGTTTTGATTTACCCAAAAAGTTATTCAAATTGGTTTTAGCAATCAAAACTCAGATTACTTTAGCATATCATAGTTCAGTTCAGTTCAGTTCAGCTCAGTAAGCAACTATCAAGAGTGGCGTTCACTTTGATTTGAAAAATAATCCTAAAATACTATCTTTATTTATTTTTATTAAATTTTGAAAAATTCCTTAAGATGTGTAGAAAGCAACACCAAATTTCTATCCTGTTTCAAACATTTCAAAAGGGCCGACAATTGCTGAAATTATAAATTCATAATTTATGTTAAACGCTAATAGAATTGAGAATTGGGATATTCCCATAATCGGTGTATAACATTTTAATATGCATTAACACACATTCCATTCCAGCTCAACGTGTTTGGCATTTCTTTGTTTGTTTCGAACAATTTGCGATACGGAATATCCACAAAAGAAATTTTAGAACGGGATTAAAAGCCCTATTAAATAATTCCCGTTTAATTGAGTTGCATTATGAAGTAATTTAAAAATGCATAAATTAATTCACCTGGATTAAACATGTTGACGTATTTTTGTGGCTTTTAGCTTTCAAGTGTTTAATTAACATTGGCGCTAATTAAGCCGAGTGTGAAATGCCGCATTAAATGCTAAATAAGCAATCAAAATCGGTTTAAATAAATAAAAAAAAAGTAGATAATTTTTTAATTACATTTCACATATATTTATTTTTCAAGTTAACAACGTTTAGCATTGGTCATAAAACAGCACATTTGTTGGTCGAAAAAGGATTAGGGACGTCAGCAAGTAATCCATACATTTCTGCTTTAGAAATGAGGCACAAAAGTGTTGGGATCGATGACAGTGGCCACCTCCCAGGGGTGGACAACAGAGGGTCCAGGATAACGATTGTAGGCAGCTGTGGGCAGAAGTCAATTAGGCTCAAAGTGATAACGTTAAAACTGTGGGCTAACTTACCAATAATCTTGCTGATGGCGGTCTTGGCATCCAGAATTTGTTCAGGTGCTGGGGCAGCGTTGACCAGGATCAGGCAGATGGTGGCAATTACAAAAGCGAACACAATGAATTTGGCCATTTTGTATCTAGTGTTTGTTCTTTTTTGGTGCTATTGTGGTTGTGCTGGAGTGTGTGCTAAGTCTAATTAACCATGTGCCAGCTGCCGCTATTTATACCACTTGGCTAAGGGAGAAAGATGCTGCCCGATTCTGTTTGGGATGAATGAAAGTCAGAACCGAGCGAAGCATCGGAAACGAAACTCTAACACTTCGTATCGAATAGCTAAAAACCGCTGGTCACAGCTGTTTTTCGAATCAAATTTCTTGTTTCTCGATTTTTTTTTTTGTTTGTCGCCACAATTAATTTTTATGCAGAGGCTGCGAAATGCTTTGATATATAATCCTCAGTCCCCCCTTTTGGGCCGTGCCCACAAAAACGGTATCGAAAACGAGTTTCGCTAAAGAACAAACGGTTAAGTTTGTCGCCGGGAATTCCAAGAGCATAGAAAGTAAACAAATATCGCGACGATTAAATTAATAAATATATATTAATATTTCTCCGCTGCTTTTTTCTCTTAATTTTATTTGATAATTTAAATTTATATGCATTTGCAATTATGTTATCGCAGTCGTTTGGGCTATCCTATTTTTTGCATAAGAATGCCATAAATTGTGGGTTGTGTGTGTTCCCTACTTTTGGCAGTTCATTGTACGGAGCTACTCTTTGGTCTTTCTTTGGTTTTTTGTTTTGTTCTGGATTCTTGCGGCTTGGGCTTTTCCCTCCCATCATATTTTTTCTTGGTTGCTTTGTTGTTTGTTCTTTTTTTTATTGACATCCGGCGCCGCGTGCGAGATCAAAGGCCAATAATTTTTTTGGATATGGCAAATTTGTCGCCTTTGTTGCTCGATTCTAATTTATAAACAAACTGGTTCGTAAAGAAATTTCTTGTCCCAAAGAAAGTAAAATCTTGAAAAATATTGTGCTGCATGAAATCGCTTCATAAATTTTGAATTAATTCTTGCGGCTGTTTGTCTGAAATCAATTTGGCGATTAACCGCAAGACATTGAAAGGTCTGCAGCGCTGATGGAATGCCAAATACCCGTACTACACCCGAATTTGTTAAGTAAATACTCACACTGTTCAGTGATGATGAACCAACTCAATCACCGTGAACAACAACAAATGTATATACCCCACGCATGTTTAACGCACACTGGCATTATATTAAAATGTACAAATCTTTCGCGTGGTTGCTTTTAAGAGTTCTTGAGGGCGGTAACAGCTGGAAGACGACAAGCTTGAAACTTTGCGAGTGTAGGGGATATACTCGTAAGTGTTATTTTGGCATAAGCATAAGTTTGATTGGAATTCGCGTTTTGGGCCATGTTTGTCAACTCCCAGGCGCTGCTCAACAATTTATGTTCAATATAATGCGCGTTACGCTAATGCAGACACGTGACGTCTTAACATAATTTTGCGCATTCTAATGATTGAGACAAATGTGCTACAGAGACGACACAAATATGAGTTGGGTTTGACAGCTCAGGATCTGCTTCTGCTTCTGCTCTGCTTTTTTTTTGCAACAAATGAAATCTCTTTTATGCCAGGAACTTGCTCGGTTCGTTGTACTTGTTGCTGTTCACATGGGAATTGAGTTGCTGTCTGGCATATGGTCCAATGGTTTATGAATTGTTAATCAAGTATACGCCTAATGAGACAGCCATGGTATGAAATAAAGCTGCTTATCGCAATGTTTATTAGTCGCCAGTTATGCAATCAGTATCACTTCTGCTATCCCCTAAACACACACAGGGCCTACTTCACAGTCACTGTTCATAATAAGCAGCAGCTACTCCGGGACTTGCTACCAAACACAACTGTGTGCCGAGTGGGGCGTAGGTTGATCGAAAAGTACCTTAAACACGTAACCCTTTTTTGCAAGAACTTGAAGAACTTAAGATATAAATTATGGGAAAATTGGAAACAACTCTGAGCTATTTTGGGTACTTGAAGTAAGTGCATTGACACAACTCTTAAAGTAACCCTCGCCGTGCTAAGATAATATGTGTTGGGTGCAAATTTAGTCAACGCACAAAATATTTCCGCTCCGGGTGCTATAAAACAACAACACAAACACTCGCGCACACACACGTCGGGATTTTAGCTGAGACGCAAACAACAAAGGTTAGGAAGGAAGCCAGCTAGAGTCGGGGAACGCATGAACATATTACCCGAGGGCTTTTTCAAATTATACGCTAATAAAATATTGCTTTGCGTATAAAATATAAAATCCACAAGGAGGACGCGGCGTATGCGTCAAATGCTTAACCACATAAAGGATCATCTGCGAAGTCGAGTAATTTCCAAAATGTGAATAAAGCTTTGTGTATTTACACAACTTCATTGTTGTGGGCATGCATGTCTTTTATGCAGATGATTGATGTGGCATTAATTAGCATTATCCATACGAAGTACCAGATGATGCTGCGCATTTACCAAAACTGTTGACATTTGCATGTTGCTACCACAGGGAAATTTAATTACGGCAAACCGATGGCGTAAAAAACGTGAGCACTCGCCATTAATATCACCCTAGTTTTTGGTGGTACGTGTTGAAGTTGTTATCATTCAATTGCACATTAATATTTCATGACATTGTGATTAATTGTACTTCAGTAGAATTCTCTCTCTACTTACTACCAAAATGCCAATAGGGTATACACACAGAAACCAGTCACACACAAGTGGAATAGGTGCAGGGTATGCTGTCACTGGATAACTCTCTTACTCTACATTCGAATGAACTGTCTGTGAATATTAATTTGTTATGTCTGCTTCGCGCTTGAGTGAGTGAATAAGACTGTTTAATAAATGAAGCGGTCGCCGTTAGTGATATACAAGTAGAACGTTCCACGTACCTCTGCAATGTTTACTATCATGAATAAATGAATTCTGCAAATAATTACTACTATGAATAACAAATGTTGCATACTTTTAGGCAGCGCATCTTAAAATAGACCGCGCGTCATGTGTGGTGGGCGTATTTTTGCCACCTACACTTGTTCGCGATTACTTTGAAAGACTGCTTAAGTGAAAGATAGTCAGATTCCGTTTGAGATTTGATTAAATATCTCGTTGCCATTGTCAACTGTTGCTCTGAACTCCGCACTCCCCTATTGATTAGCAAATCATTGAGTTTCCAGGTACAAACACTTGGGAAGCCAAATGTTGTCATAATTCAAGTTCATCAAACATTAAAAGTATGCTTAGAGGCATTGTTAGCACACGTACTTACTTTTGCGCTTTCAGAACTTACTTGGTCCAACAATTTTGATTTTATTTCTTGTGCAAAAAAGAAAACAGAAGCAACGTGTCAGTGACATTCCCAGCCTCTGACATTTACATTGATCTTGATAACGCGTTACGAGCACTTTGAGAACGTGAATTTTCGTTTTATCAAGATAAAGCACAACATTTCTGCTGCTTATGGGACTTGTACAAAATTTGAATGCTTAATGTGATGCTAATTTAAAGAGGAACATGAAGCGAGCGTATAATCTGCATAAGCTTTTAAATTTTTCCAACAAGTTGGATAAACGCATACTTTATTGCACATGCTTGTAAGGTTTTTATAAGGACAAGGACTGTTAAATACTGTAGCATATAAATCGCACCACTGGTGAAATATAATACAAGCCCGTCTTCTATAGTTCCACTCGTATCACAGAGCAAATAATTTTAATGAACAGTTTTGGCAGCAATAGTTTTGGTTGAAAATGCTGTGGTATCCCAAACATATTTCTCATTCTCTTTCTTTGTCTCGTGTGTTGTACAGAATGTTGTGTTGCAATAAATTATTGAAAACACAATGCAGGCTTATAAATATTGGTTGACTCAGGTATGTGTTTGACTAGTTGTTATTTTCTATCCTTAAATTAAACAAGAAACTATGTCCTAGTTACAAGTTATGCGTTATGCACGCCTAGTTGGGTTGAAGGAGCTGCAACAGCGTTTGCGGAAACAACTTGTCCTAAAGCCGTAGACTGGTAACATATGCTCTTGTTTGTCTTATTGATGGTTGGAGAAATGGATGGTTGGATGGTTTGCTGCCGTTTCTAACTCATGCATAATTAATCATTTTGTGACGCTGAAGCCTGCCTGGGGCCTGGGCAATCGGAGAATGCTCTTGTCAGTTGACATGGTCGCGCTTATTTCTTTCCTTTTCCTTTTTTATCATTTTCAGAGCAAACGTAACGCTATATTTATCTTGTTACTTACACGGTCTTTTGCAATCGTCTGTTAGATATCGTCATAAACGTGGCTGTCCCTCCTGTCCCACACAAATCTCAGATACGCCATCTCTCAGTGCGTTGACGTTGCTAATGTCAAGTTGACGCTATGCACGTTTTGCTGCTATAATTGTTGACGTAAATCACAAAAACCCGAAAAAAAAGAAAAAACATCAGCAAAACAAAAGAAAGTAGAAGAATAAATTCGGTAGAGGCAACAAAAAATATATACAAATATATTCTAAAAGTGTGGCGGGGACCTGTTAACACAAATGGCCTCTGAATGGGTCCTGAATGTTGAATGTGGCAACTTTCGCATTGTTCAACAACACAGTAGCAAACATTTTTCTTGGCAGCACTTTAGCCGTGATTCCACATAATTGAAATGAATACCACTACCACTACCACTACCACGACTACGTCTAGCGTGTAATGTAGGCATTTTATTTTTGGTTTGTGCACCAGACGATGAATGGGCCACTTTATTGACGGCGGTTTTATTTTCTTATTGTAAAATCGCACCGGCATTGCTGCGAATTTTGATTTTAATGTAAAATGTAACCTCAATTTATGTACGCGTTTTGCATTAAAAGCTGTAAAGTGAAGCTAAGTGTTTTTTTTCGGGGCTTATTATTGAATACGTTTTAAATGTCGGTTTTCAAATTCAATGGCACAAACATTCTCACACAAAAGAATGAAATTCTATTAAAAATACATTTAACAGCTACTTCCCGAACTAAAAAAGATAAAATTAAACTTTTTACAATTAAACAATTAATTAAAATCGAAACATTTTAATAATTGAACGCAATTCGTTTATTTCGTTTCAAATTTTGCTCCCTTGGCGCGCAGTAATTGCAATCGACTTATCGATATTATTTGACATGCGCAATAGTATCGATGCTGTCCAACAGCTGTCCGCTGCGTGTATGTACTCATACAATATGGCGTTATTGTGTTAAAATGTACGAATTGTTGGGCATTTCGCTGAAAAAAGTGTGAAAAACTACAATTGGAGACAAATTTAATGGTTTTCTCATAGTGCGGTACATAAAAAACCAAAAATTCTTTAATAGAGTGTAAAGTTTAAGTGCCGCGAGAGAGAGAATCATATATTTTCGTATTTGCATTGCTCGGGCCGGCGTTAGTCTTGAGGCGCCAAAAATCGCAAAACAAAACATAAAATGGAAGAAGAAATAACGCCTGCGGCTGCGACAAATGGAGTGGCAAGAATTTGTGAAGAGGGTAGTGTGGCGGTGACGGCAACGCCGTCGGCGGTTACAGCGTCGGGAGCGCCAGCATCGGAGGTGGCTGCTGTGTGGGCGTCAAACAACGAAGCGATGGAACGGGCAAGCGAGAGAGGAGAGGAAGCAGCAGCAGCAGTTGCTACCAATGCTGTTAACATGAATGAGGTTCGATGCGAGAGGATGTTAGATAATACACAGATGTAAACATACTTGACATTTTCCAGGGTAACACTGCGCCGAATACCGAACAGGGGGTGGAGGCTGTGTCGGCGACTGGAACGGTAGACGCAGGGGCAGAAGCAGACCCTGTGGAAGACGAGGAGGATGATGAGGAAATGGGCGAAGCTGAATACCTTGAGGATGATATGCCTGATGATGACGGCGAGAATGAAAAAGACTCACCCGCTGTAAGCGTAGAAGTGGCAGATAAAAGCAACGATAACAATGCGCAGGTCGAAAAAGCAGCAACCACCGAATCGGATGTGGACAAAGAAATGGCTGATAATGAAGACGTGGCCGAGGAGGAAGTGGAGGAGGAGCAAGAAGAGGAGGTCGAAGAAGAAGACGAAGATGATGAAGAAGGAGAACTCATCACCGGTGATGATGCAGTCGAACAGCATAAAACATCTGGAGACCCGTCCACGGATCAAGAGAATGTCGGTGTCCGCTCTGGTGCTCAAAAGCAGGAGGAGCCAGTGGACGAGAACCAGTGTCGTGTCTGCACGAGCAAGGAAAATTTAGTCAGTCTATTTACGAAGAACAGCGATGCCACAACTCCTGCAGACTTGCTGCTGTTAATTTGCCCCAATGTGTCCATAGCACCCAAGGACTTTATGCCCCAGTTCATTTGCAACAGCTGCCAGCAAAGTCTCACAATTGCCATACAGCTGAGGAAGCAGCTGGAAACCACCGAAGCCAATTTACGCAAGCGTCTGTCGCGTAGCAAAAACAAAGTGCGACGACCACGAGGCTATGTGGTTATCGACGCACCCGTCTCCGACTCTGCTAGCGATGATGATGAGGAGGAGCTTAACGACGAAGAGTTCAAGGTATCGGATGTAGCTGGCTCTACAAGCCCAGACAGTGACTCTGCCGACTCCGACATCAGTGAGAAACGCAAGCCAGGACGCCGACGCGGCCGCAAGAAGAAACGCCCGTCGGGCTCTGAGGATGAGTATCCTCATAAAAAGAGGAGCCTGCAGACATCACCCGCCGTCGCTGCGCAGGGACCCTTTGAGTGCGATCAATGCGATCTAAGCTTTCCACGCAAACAATCCTACATCATGCATCGCAAGACGCACGAGTCTCGCTACGAATACCACTGTCAGATCTGCAACAAGAAGTTCAAGGTACGCGGTGCCTACAAGACGCACATGGAACGCCACGAGTCGGAACGTGCCCAGTTCCGTTGCGAACTCTGCTCGAAGGTATTCAGGCTGCGTGCCGAACTAAAGCAGCATATGGCCGTGCGCCATGATGAGCACGGTGTCATCTATGAGTGCAAACGCTGTCAGCGCACGTTCCTAACCCAGCAGCGTTTGCAGCGACATCAGGCCACCAGTTGCATACGCCATTCGGAGCAGAAAGTACGACGCCAGACCAACGAAAGCTATCCCAGTCAGGGCAGGGATCTATTCAAATCTGTAGCACCGCCAACCACAACCTATTGGAGCGACAGCTTCTCGGACTAAATTACGCTGCTCTACCCCATCTCCAATTTGCGACTTTTTCAAATTGAGTTTACACTTTCTGTACTAACTAATCTAAGCTTAAATATACGTACTATGTGTGCAATCTTGTGCAAAATTACAAATACTTTGGAATTGCCTAAAGACAACGGAATACGAATACTTTCCACAAAATTTATGCTTTCAGTTTTATTTGAATGGAAGTGAGGGAACGTCAGGAACTGCTGCAATCAAAGCAGTTGCATGAAATTGTGGCATTTAAGTTGAAAATGCTTGTAAAAACTGCTAGCAAATGCTACCAAGTGCCCCACTCGACTATATTGCAGCCATATAATAACAATAATTTACTTGTATAATGTGCGTAATCACAATGTTAAGTTAATGTCTGCTGCCCGCTTTGCTGTAACTTCCCCTTGAGGGCCGACGAGTGTTTAAGAACTACGGATTATGTGCTTCAAGTTGCTCCCAAAAACTGTGTTTTTAAAGTGGTTGACTTGCCAGTCATGTTCCTGTGGCATGCAACAAATAAAAACAAAAGATGAACTTAGTTTCACTGACTAAAGTTGGCGTTTTGTTTAAATGCAGAAGAGAACTTTTTGTACAATTTTATTTACAATAGCAGTTGTATGGGAAAACTGGGTAGATTTTCGCAGTGAGTCGAGTTTGAGTTTGAGTTACTGGAAAAGTTGTTGACTGTTTTTGTTGCTGTTGCTGTTCTTGTTGTTGACTTCCTTTTAGCCAGCTACAATTGTGCCAGCTGCTGTTGTTGATGCTGCATCTGTCGCTTAGAAATGATGAATTGAATGGTAGGTGGGCAGGTGGTAAGACAGCGAAGACACCGGATGATGGGTGTAAATAGGGGCGTGTGCAATGAGCGGTGCATGTGAAATTATTGGAGCATGGTGGACAACAGTTGGTGCGGCCACATAATGCGAGTGGGTTATCAATGGCGCATGGTGATAGCCCAGTCCCAGCGACAATCCACGTTTGGCCTTCACCGATGCCTGTTCCTCGGCAACGGGTGCGGCCAGTACGCAAGCAACACTGGCAATAAGCACAATTAACTACAGGAGACGCATTTCCCGTTTAGAGGAATTTTTCCATTTACAGCAAAATAGTCAAAGAACATGAAAGAAAAATTGCAAAAAGGTTTTGTGTAAAATTAGATTTGACGTATTTTGTTAACGACTCAACAACTAAAAAAGAAAAGCAATTTTTCACAGCGCTTACAACTGGGGGGAAAACAAAGTTATCATTAATCTTTTGTGCAAATTTCTCTACGCCAGCAAAAACGACTTTGTTCTAAGAATTTGAAATATTTTTCTAGCTGTGCTTTAGTAAAATTAATTTATTTATTTGTGCTTTGTATGTTTTCGCAAGAATGTTTGGCATAGCAATGTTTTAGTTGGGTTTGGATTTTATCTATTTTCATTTAGTTTTACATGTCAATTAAAATGAAATTCTACGAAATTTGCCAACAAAGTTTTAATTTAGTAAATTCACCTGTGGTTGTGGCTAGCGAAGCCACATTTATGCTGAAAATAAAGCTTTTAAATTAACTACAACTTTTTTACCTCCGGTATGTTTTTGATAAAGTCAGTTGCCAGTAAGTAGATAAATTTAATCAGCTTTAGAGAGGGAAACTTATACTTACTGTGAATTTCATAATGATTGAAGTTTATTTACTAGTTATTTAAATTGTTATAAATTTGAGTTTTTTATTTTGCACTTTACTGCAGCGTGTCTAATGCTCAACTAACGTTATTAGCGTAGACAATCAGTTTATTTATACCATTTGTTTGTGGCGGGTAAACCTCGGAAAACTCACTCAAAACTAAGTCAAACGCACTCATTAGGAAAAAAGTATTTAGGCAGTTTGGCAAAAAGAAAAACTAAATTGGCAACGAGTCTAAGCCTACATCAAGTCCAAATAAAACGAGTTGTGGCCAGGTGTGTGTGTGTCAACATGGGGTGTGCGTGTGCGTGTGTGTGCAGTTATGTTTCAGCTGTCAATAGCATAAATAGCATGTTTTTTTCTAGATTCCTAAAATATGCGTAGTACAACACAATTCACTCACTTTGAGTGTCAACTGAGGCCGCAACTCAGTGAAAATTCGTATAAATTAATTGAAATGGATATGGATCATGTTTGCCAGTGAATTAACATTGTTAAATCATAATGTAATCAGTGAAATGTTTGATGAATACATAATTAATATAGCTGTAATGGCAACAGATGGATCAGATTACGTGTTGAAATGCTGCGGTTTTAAAGCCAAGTTAAGGTTGTTCTCTTTAAACCAGGCCGTGATCCTTGTGCTTTGCTGTTTGTAGTTTATGTTTGCACAAACTTTAATTTAATTAAAATTGCGGACTTTCTTACAGTTTGTATCTTTTGCTGAGCTGTAAATGGGATTAAAAATAAAATTTTCAAAAGCAAGTCAGGCGTAAGAAAATCATTTAAATATTATATAAATTTTAACTCAGCTGTATAGAAATAAACTATTTTTGTTAGCTTATCGTTTATTATTTATATCAAACTTGATTACTTTGGTCAACAATATCTGTTGCTTTGAGTCAAAGCTGCTTAGCCATTTGTATCTTTAGCTTAGCCAGCTTTAAATCTGATAAGCGATACAATTTTGCGCTTTAAGATAAATTTAAAGCCCAGCCAGCTGATAAATTTGTCTAATAAATTTTATTTAAAGGCTTTCATTCGCTTACCTATTTGTACAACGGCTCTTAAACAAATTGTTGCTGCCGTTTTGCTTGACATAAACAAATTGAATTTATTTGTTTGTTGATGGCAAGACTTTTGCATTGTCCTGGGAAACGAGGCTTTAATGAATTATTATGCTTAATTGCCGTAAGTTTTAGTTTGACATATTAAAAACATTTGATTGTTATTACATTTTTCATGTGCAGTTTGTGCGCGGCAGCATCGTTAAGTCAATTGACGCAATGCGAGCGTATCCCGCAGATACGAGAGCATCTCACAGATACAACTGCGGAATACGCGCTGGGGACTCATGCTCTGGTTATGGTTATGCCTTAGCGTGAAGTGCGGCAATAAAAAGCAGAAACACACACACACTTTAATACTAAGTAACACGTGTGTGTGTGTGTAACGGAACATTAATTAACGACATAACAGCTAATGGCAGCAAAAAATCCGTATGGCGTTTATCTAAAGTTGTCAGTTGGCGGTACATTGTGTTTGTGTGTGTGTGTGTGCCAGTGTAGGTACGCGTGCGTGTGTGTTTGTGTCTTTTTGTGGATGCTTCTTCAGCCAAATTCCAGCTTGTTTTCCGTTTGCCACTGGAGCTGTACAAGGAAATACAAAAAAATTATACATGAAAAAAGTTTGCAGAAAATAAATAAGAATTTCGCTGAAATAATTGAATAACTTTTTTGTGCTCAACTATTTGTACATATAAAAAACTTAACATTTCAAGCCAACTGATATGAAAACTGTTTGTTTAACTGCCAAAAAAAGAAGGTATTAAATTTGGTTTGTAAAATGGGCGAATTAAAAGCTTAAAGCGAAAACAAACTTAAATTTGATATGTACATTAAGGACG
The DNA here is from genome assembly GCA_018152125.1 of Drosophila dunni. Lineage (NCBI taxonomy): Eukaryota > Metazoa > Arthropoda > Insecta > Diptera > Drosophilidae > Drosophila > Drosophila dunni. The sequence continues at coordinate 6,105,411 of JAECXC010000339.1, read as the reverse complement.
CTTAAATACAGAATATTCTAGTAGTGAAAATTGAGGAATTTCAAATTATTTTATTTGAAATAAAGCTTTAAATTCATTGTGTTTCATTTAGAATTATTACTGAAATTAACTTGTTAAAATATGTTTGACTAATGAACGAAATTGAATATTGCCTAATGGAAATATATTTTGGCAGTTTAATGCGTAATTTATGAAATGTTATCAAGCGCAAAATTTCAGAATTTCGAGTTTCTCAGCAAATCCATCAAAATCAAATCATTAACAACTGCCGTCCACACAAATTGTACGTGTGAAGCAGACCAAATTCGCTGCCAGTTGTGTTGCAATTGCCAACAGACAGACAGACTGATAGACAGACAGACTGACAGACAGACAGTCATACATACACACAGGCAGATAGCTAGATAGACATGGAGTTAGTCAGAAAATTTGAATTGCAATTGCGAAACATGGCCAACAGGATCTGGAACCATTAGCCGAATGCAAACACCTTTGTTGACATGTAGACACACGGGGCGAGACTTTGATTGGCCAATTCACCAACTTGACTGATTTATGTGTCACACAGGTATGAGAGCACATATTTATCATCGAAATACGCATTGAAATTGAATGGTTTCTCTACGCGTATAAAAGATTGTTGTTTGTATCTGTAGCTGTATCTCTGGCTGGCCAATTAACTGCTACGCCCAATAACTTGCCACATCAACAGGTGTGCTCTCGTTTAACTACCCCACAGCACACAGGGTATTCACAGTTTGTCACACCGCTTACACACTTGCTTTCGATTAGTGTATTTGCCAGTCGTGGCTCTTTTACTCCACTTTATTTACCACATTAAATTTGCCATTAATTATTATTGAATTATGTTGGCCAGTTTAGCCAAGTTGTTGTTGTTGGTATTGACTTTAATACAGTTTGGCTGTTGAAATTTAATTAAACTTAAGTGGCACATAAAATGCACTCTTTACTGGCCATATATGTAAACTGTTGGCTCTGCCAGTGTGGAATGTGGCCACAAGGAAAACGGCGGCTGTAGTCTAGAAAATGCGAGTTGGAAAATGTTTAAATAATGTTTTTATACTTGGATTTAAATGTAGTAAGTTAAAGAAATATTTTTCTAGCCTTTTTCACACCTGATTATGAGCCTTTTGTAGACTGAGTCTGAACTTGAACCCCTTTTAGGGCAGTGTCTAAGTTTGAGCCTCTTTTAGGCTGAGTCTTCCTTTGAGCCCATTTCTTTCCAAAGGCTCAGTTGTAGCCCTTTTTAGCGAGAGTCTGAGTTCGAGCCTCCATTAGCCTGAGTCTATGTCTGAGCCCATTTCTTACAATCCGCTCAGTTGTAGCCGTTTTAAGCCAGAGTCTGAGCTCGTGCCTCTTTTAGGCTGAGTCTACCTTTGAGCCTATTTCTTAAACAAGCCTCAGTTTTAGCCCTTTGTAGCCATATTCTGAGTTTAACCCATTTCTTACCAACCCTTCAGTTGTAGTCCTTTTTAGCCGTATTCTGAATTCAACCCACTTTTAGCCTGAGTCTATGTCTGAGCCCGTTACTTACCAACCCCTCAGTTGTAACCCCTTTTAGCCAGAGTCTGAGTTCAACCCAATTTTAGCCTGAGTCTATGTCTGAGCCCATTTCATACCAACCCCTCAGTTGTAGCCCTTTTTAGCCCGAGTCTGAGTTCGAGCCTTTTTAATACCAATATCGCTTTGCCTTAAAACTTTTCCATCAACTGGCTGTAATGAAAAACAAACAGTTATGACTTATTAAGTGCTTACAAATATTTGTGCTTCCCTTTGTGAATTCGAGTCTTACCACTTTACCAAAAACATTTAATTTAATTCCATTGAAATTTAATTTAATTTCAGCATGGTTTCAATTAAGACGAGCACAATTTAAAGCTGCCATTAATTATGCAGGAGTTAGTCATGGCTGAGTCGCAGTTGCCCTTGAACGAGACACTGCTCAAGGATCTGGAGCTAACGAAGAGTGACATACATGATTTTGTAAAGTTCCTCTTTGATTTCCAGAAGAAGAATCAATCGCAGCAGCAGCAGCAGGAGTGCCTGGGTTACTGTCAAGGTGATATCTACAAGTGGTTGAGTGCCTATAATGGCATCCATGGTTATGTTTCCCTATTGGTAAGTGCTACACCTCCTACTACGCCTACTACGCCTACACCGCGTCCTAATCGCTATGAATAATGCACAGTGTTAACCAGGGTTGCCAGGCAGCTCGTTAACAAATGTTTTGACTGCTGCTAATTATCCCAAAAGTCGTAGATGTCACAAGACACAAGTCAAGACATTTCTCAAGCCAGACACCGGGAGTTTGGCGGGAAAGTCGCCACAACGGCGGTAGGGAAGGAGAGTGACAAACAGTTATAATTAATGAACGGTCCGACACAATGGCAACCCTTTTATAGGGATTTTACTTTGTTTCATGATAAATTTGTGGGACGCCCAACACCTTTGAACTTGGTGAAATTTTCCTTTTTTAGATCAAAACAACAGAAATTAAATAAATTTTTGTTTTGCTTACACAAATTGTAAGATTAGGGACATAACAACAACAGACTTTAAGCAAAGCTTTGGCAACAATTAGCTGCCTTTAAAAGGCTAAAGAAAAAGCTAAAAAAAAGGTCGTAAATTAGTATGTGTTTCTTTTGATAAAATGGGAAATTAAAGTCTGCATTAGAGCCAGAAATTCTATTAAACATAATTAAATAAGTCTGCGGCTTGTAGCTCAAAAGAATCAAAGTGGTACACCCTTTAAAGGTAGTGCTGGGTATAGCTGCTTACAGCTGCTAACGGTTTAATGCAAATACCAAAAGTGACCAGGGCCCAAAATAAACAAAATTTTCATATTCATCATGCGGTCAAAGTTCTGAGCATATGAATAAAACATTCAACCAACTTGAGCTGATGAGATTTGGGTTTTTAGACCCCGTAATCTTAAAAAGGGTAGGGTCTATTAGGTTTGTCGGAAGAAAGAAGCGTTTCCGACCCCATAAACTATATATATTATTGATCAGCATCAAGAAACGAGTCGATATAGCGATGACCGTCAGTCTGTTTTGCCACGCCCCCTACCGCCTCTGCAAATTGTGAAAAACGACATAACTTGGAAACGACTACAGCTTTCGGGACCATATTCACACATAATGGTAACTATCCTCATCAAATTTTATCCGGATCGGACAACTATAGCCTATGGCTCCCATAGGACAAATCGTAAAAAAATAGAAAATTTGTATGAAGACATGTAGTTTTAGTTGAGCTATCGCAAGCAAACTCCTACATTATGTGTATAGTACCATTATAACTATCCGGACGACTATAGCCTATAACTCTCGACGGACAAATCGGTTAAAAACTGCTCTTATGTATGAAAACCCTCGCATTCGAAAGAGTACCGGGTCTTTTACGGTCGGCTTGCTCGACTGTAGCCTTTCTTGCTTGTTTTTTCTGGATTTTTCGGCTTTTCCGGCTGTCTGGCCTGGCCAAAATGTGGGTCACTTAAGCCCCTGTTGGGCGCCACAGACACGACTTGGTTGCGCTGTTGTTTTCCGCCTACTTGGTTGACTAGATTTTTGTGTTTTTTGATATATACTTTGAACAGATTTGCATTTTCGGCACAATAGCCAATATATTAAATATAATGGTGTTGACCAGAAAGGAAATGGCCAAGGCGCCCATTAACAACATATTGAAATGGCTGGCAGTGGCCGATATGTTTGTGATGCTGGAATATATACCCTATACGACCTACCAATACATTTACATGAAGCCAGGTAAGACAGCTTCTTATTTAAGCGTAACGCCGTTTATTGATTGAGTTTCTGCAGGCGAAAAGGATTTGAGCTATGCCTGGGCTGTGTATCTTTTGGTACACATGCACTTCACACAGATACTCCACACTATTTCCATTGGTTTGACAGTCACTCTGGCAGTTTGGCGCTACGTGGCCATCAGGTGAGTGCCACAGTTTGATGTCTACTGCTTCTTTTCGTTCAGTTTTGCTTTGTTTTGAATTTGCTTTTTTTGGAATTTTCGATTTTTTGTTTGCACCTTGTTTGACACGGCGCTTTAATTCGAAATAATACGGTGGCAATACGTGTGGCTTCTTTGTTCTCTCTTTTTTTATAGCAAACTGTTTCCATATTTTATCCACAGACATCCGAATGGCAACTGCGCCAATTTTCTGCTCGCACATTCCAGAGAGGCCATCATTTTTCCGTTCATCATCTCGCCGATTCTTTGTCTGCCCACGTATTTTGTGTTTCAGGTGCACGAGACCCTCGACTTGGACACCAAAGACCACGAGGCCATGTATCATGTGTACTTTGACCAGAACTCGGTGCTGTATCGGTAGGTTTTGGGCCTTAGTTCTCACTCTAGACTTCACTTACCCGTCTTTGCTTTTAGCTTCAACTTTTGGATACATTCCGTGATCATCAAACTGATTCCTTGCCTCATACTGACAGTTATAAGCCTGGTGCTGATGCATGTGCTCTGCGAGGCTTCCAGGCGTCGCCTGAAGCTCAAGGACTACGACAATCCCGCCAAATATGCTATACAACTGAACCTGAATGAGTCCAAGTCAAGAAGGTAGCTAGAGTTGCAAGTGTTTTAATTGTTTTTCTATATAGTTTAACTTTTTGTAGACCTCCACGCTGTGATCGACGCAATGATCGCACCACGTTGCTGCTGGTGGCAGTTTTGTTGCTCTTTCTGGTTACGGAGTTTCCACAGGGACTGCTCGGTCTGTTGTCGGGTGTGCTGGAGAAGTGCTTCTTTGCCCACTGTTATCCGCCCTTTGGTGAGCTGATGGACCTGCTGGCGCTCATCAATGCCGCCGTGGGCTTTGTGCTCTACGGTCTGATGTCCAAACAGTTTCGCACCACGTTTCGTTCGCTGTTTTTTAAGCGACACTTTGGCAGCGGTGAGATGACACGGCTAACACGTCTTACCACCACATGTGTGTAGAAATTAAGGGTAAGACGGCGTGGGGGGAGCAGGAATTAGCAAGTGGAAAGTCTGGGAAATTGTGCATCTTAAAGATGCGCATTTGCCTTGAATTGTGTACATTTTGTAAGCCGATTACTTTCTAAAAGTTGAACTGAAACTGTGAGCTGGTTAGGGTATACTACAAGTACGTATTGCAAGGTATGAGAATTTAACTGTGACACGGCACAAGTTGAGCCAACATATTGTAGGGTATCTAACATATATACACACACACACATCTATTTCCATTTAGCGGACATACGTTTGAAATTCAAATGAGATTTAGCACTACTCGTACAATATTAACTGTTCCTTAAACTTAATTTAAAACTTACAACTTATCGAATTATATATACCATATGTTTAAAGCATAACTAAGCTAGATTTGTAACATAATTCGTCATCTGAGATATGCAGAGAACGCCTGCGTTTATTACATTTAACTAAACTTAAGAGTTCGATACAGTTTTTTAAATGTATTAACATTTAAAATTAAAATAAAGTAAAATAGAGACAAGGGTAATAGAGAAGCCAGCGAGCCCCTGAGCTTCCCTGTTCTCTTGTCCAGCTAATAGCACTTGAAATCGAAAATACATAATAGTTATGACTAATAATACTACAGAGACACACACATTTACATGCTAAATATACGATATATATATTTGTAATTAATGGTAATTAAGTGTAGCGTTTAAATGAGATCAGCTAATGGATTTTCATTGGCTTTGCAGTTATGTTTAATGCGATTTGTAAACCGACTTTTAATTGACTTTGGCAACACGTCTAAATAAATGTTCGATGTGAGTTCAGTTTCAGTTTTCTTTAAGTTTTCTTTATTAACTTTAGTTTTGACTGACTACAGCGTTTACTTCTAGCGGTAAGTCCTCCTGTGCGGTAGTTTCCTGCCCCTCCTGAGCCAAGTGCTCATCATCGGCCAGGATTCCCTGACTGTGGCTGGTGATGCGTAGCAAGGACTTCAACTTGGTGGCCTGAAATTTGTACTGACAAAAGAAAACAGCTGTCAGTAAAGGTGTAAAGCAGACCCTGTACAAAGAGGAATGTCTTTGTGTTGTGCATACACAGACAGTTGAGTTAAATATGCATATGTTTCGAAGAAAACTGTGCTATTTTTGTTATACACTTGGAATTTTCCAGTGAAATGCTTGCAGTTCGCATGAATATATTAAGTATACGCAGTGTTTCGCCCACTTAAATTTGTTTTGGTCTTTTTTCGTAGTAAACTTAAAGTACTAAATTTATAAAATGCTTTTCGCTGAAACCGAAACCAATTAAATGTTTTTGTGATGAAAATTTAATTTGTTTACTTTGTGAAAGCAACAGAAATGCAGTTATTAAAATTCAGATTGCATTCAACAGGAATTTTAGTTTATATATTATTGGGAACTCAACTAATCACAAACAGCTGCCAGAATCCACTGTGCACAGTGGTATAACTCACGACTTACTTCAGTGGGCAGCAGCAAGTCCTGTGCGTTGGCAATAAAACGATTATATTGCTCCGTTGCCAAGGCCAATCGACCGGTCTCAAAGCAGAAGAGTGCAAAGTTCAAGAATACCAAAGGATGCCGCGATCCACCCTGCTGTGCCTGAGCCAAGCTGCAGGAGCGTTCAAAGGCTACAAAGGCATTGTCCATATCATCCAGTTTACGTAGACACACTAGAGCATGGACATAAGAAGAGTTCATTAAAGCTAAAGTATTGATTAAGTGAATTGCTTGCTGCACTCAACTTACAGCCGAGCAGCATATAACATTCGGCATTGTCCTTGCGCAGGTTTATGGCCGCGGCGAGCGTGTGAAAAGCGCTCGAGTATTGCTCAGCTGGAGGTCAGTAAATGGAAAATAGAAAACAGCAAAAATTGTGAAAATTGTGAAAATTGTGAAAATAGTGAAAAGCACAAACAAGAGCAGTGCAAATTTGTAAACAACCCACACAATGCACAAGCCAAACAATAAACGTGGCCACAAAATGAACAATACTTGAATGAGCTTCATGCCCCTTCTCTCGCTTTTTCCACTTTGTGTTTTGTGAGTTGTAAAATTATTTAGAAATTTATTAAAAAGTCACAAGTTTTCCCAACGCAAAGCATTTTCCGGCTTATTTATGCATATTTTATTGTCTGGTCGCTAAACAAGTGGCATTCTGGGAGCACTTCCGGTGCTCCAAAAAATGGCAATAAATGTTTGTTAATTGAAAAGCACAAAATAAAAGCAATTAAGAAGGACTTCAGTGGAGAGAGCTGACTGTAAAAGACCGCGTACTCCTACTAGAGCGGAGGTTTTCGATTTGTCCTATGGGAGCTATAGTAGATCGATCCGAATCAAATTTGGTGTGGATAATTATAATGGTACCATACATGTACTGTGTGAATTTGGTAACGATAGCTCAATTAACACTACATGTCTCCATACAAATTTCATATTTTTCGACCGATTTGTCCTATAAGAGCTAAAGGCTATAGTAGTCCGATCTTGATAAAACTCGGTGAGTATAGTTAAATTGACACTATACACATAATGTATGAGTGTGGTTGTGATAGCTCAATTAACACTACATGTCTCCATACAAATTTCATATTTTACGACCGATTTGTCCTATGAGAGCTATAGGCTATAGTAGTTCAATCTTGATAAAACTTGGTGAGGATAGTTGTAATGGTACTGTACAAATAATATATGAGTTTGGTTGCGATAGCTCAATTAACACTACATGTCTCCATACAAATGTCATATTTTTATCCGGTTTGTCCTATGCGAGCTATAGGCTATAGTAATTTGATCCGTATTAAACTTGGTGTGGATACTAATAATGGTACCATACATGTACTCTGTGAATTCGGTAACGATAGCTCTATTAACACTACATGTCTTCATATAAATTTTCTATTTTTGTCCGCTTTGAAATAACTAGGTAAGGGTAGTTATCATAGACGGACAGACAGACAGACGGGCATTGCTATATCGATTCAGCTGTAGAGGCTTATCGAGAGTACATATCTATATGCGGTCGGCCACGACTCCTTTCGCTTGCTATGCCATTTTACTGCTGAAAAACTTAATAGACCACTCTACTCTCTTTTCGATTACAGGGTCCAATAATAATTTAATGCTTTAAAGCAGTTTATAATTAGACAAGTACTGAGCAGTGAAATGAGTAGTGGTAGTAAGGTAGTATGGAATTGGTAGGTATTTGGGTAATTGTTTTCTTTACGGTATTTACTTACAGGCGATGTAAATCAGGCTTAAGTTGTAGAGCGCATTGTAGTTGAGGGGCGATAACCAAACGGATTTGCGCAGCGATGAAATGGCCTATAAGCATAAACGTTAGTACGGGCATGAACAGGTCCTTAAACTGGCAGACAGTGAGGCAGCCAATAACTTAACCACAATAAACTTCTGCTTCTTGAAGAAGCAGAGACCAATGTTGTTCCACAGCTCGGCAATTTCCGGCTCACAATCTGCGATTTGGCTGTATTTGGCCAAAGCGCTGTCGACATCGTTGCGCGACTGTCGAAGATTCGAAACACACACTTAATGCAAGTGTCTGGATTTAAGTTTATAATGATTACCTGTAAAATGGCGCCCAGGGCTAGCAGACCTTTGGGCGTGCACTTCCGCTCAATGTTGACGACTTCCGCCAAGCGATCATACGCCTTTTGCGTCTCATTCACTTTCAAATACAAAACGCTGATTTCGGTGAGCACCTCGGCGTTTTCGGGTGTTAGACTGTGAGCGAGGAAAACAGATTAGGTTGGAACGGTGGGCGGGTAGACAGCTTATCACTGGTACGCACTGTAAGCACGCTTCAAGGACATCGATGGCACGCTGGTACTCCTTGTCCTTGCGATACAGTTCGGCTAGACGCACAAAGCTCTCCAGTTTCTTGCCCGTCTGCACGGCCAGCTCAAAGTATTCCCTGGCCTCGGTCTGCTGCTGTCGTGCCAACTCCAACTGGGGTTGGGTGGCCGCCGCCCGGTAGAGTAGCTCACCCAGATAATGATAGATTTCATGATCCTTGCGCGGACTGTGCTGCTCGGCCTCTCGGAAAACGCTTAAAGCCTGACCAAAGCGACCCATGGCATAGCTGTCAAATGATGTAGGCATAATCGACTGTTTGGACAAAAATCAATAGCATTAATTAACGTACAGTGTGCGTCCGATTTCCTTGTAGGTCTCGATGTTCTTTGAGTTGAGTTCGATGGCTTTTTGCAGGTTACGCAGTGCCTCAATGTTGTTGCCATCTTCGCGGTCAATTAAACCCTGTTAGCCAGACAGAGGGACAGTTAGGGACAAAGTGTGTGGGTGTCCTATCAATTTGTGGGCAGACTCACCTTGACAAAGTACAAGTACTCGGCATTCAAATGACGATTCAGCTCACGTTCGATGAGACGACGACAACGCGCGAATTCGCGACGTGTAAAATAAATGTGAAGCAGCCAGTCGATATTTGCATCCGAGGGCATTTTGGGTGCTAATTGGCAAAACAACAGTAAAATACACCACAAACTTGCTCTAAACTCCCGTCTATTACCTGTTTTGACCACCTCCAGCGAGGGTAGCTCTATGAGTGTGCCATTGCAATTGATCTGCTCGCTGCCTGCTTCGTACATGAAGTTAATTCTATTTGTTTTTACACTTCTGGTTAGCTGCTGCAGTGGAAAAGCTCTGTATGTTGGTTTGTTGTTGTACCTGTTAGCCTGGTTACCTGGTTACCATGGCTAACTGGCCGCTTAGGGTTGTCAGGGCTCTTGCCTGGGATTTAGCCTTTAATGACCAAATGAATTAACTTGTCGAATTAATTAATCGCCGACAACGGCATTTGTCTGCTACCAAAAATGCCTCTTGGCCAAAACAAATACCGCCGTTTGTATTTTTAATTAGTGGCCAACTAAAAATCAATTGAAATGCAATAAAAACAAACTATATAAGACTTTGACAAGGTAAAATTGTAAACAAGTTTTCACATAATTTGCCCAAAATTAGCCAACTTCTTTTTGCCGCCCCGAAATCAAAGAGTTGGGACACCAGACCACACCTGTCCTGCCTCCAGCCTCCTGTCTCCAGCCTCCTGTCTCCAGCCTCCCAGTGGTAATCACTCAATTTCAATTCGCAGCGCTTAAAGTGGCAAACTTGTCGCCGATTATTGATCGCTTTGCACTCGATTTCTGATCGTGAGCTACATTCATAATGTGTTCGAACTGAAAATGCATTAATCCATTAAAGAAATATATCGAACAAGATCAACGCTTTAAGTGCTCTTAATTGCGGCGGCTATCAAAGTGTTTTTACTTCTTGGCCAACACCAAAACAAAGACACTAAAATTGTCAGTTGGCCCAAAATGGCAAATTTCGGACGTGACTTGCGTTTACGACGCAATCGGAAATCAGAAACAAACGAAACCTAGACAAATGCATTACATATTTATGTGATGGAGTTGCCGTTTCAGTCTATTGCACACAAAAAAGTGTTTTAACTTAAGCCTTAACTTAATTTAAAGACCTTAAATTAAATAGTACTACAAAATATTGTATTGACTTCTTCACTCACTCATGCTTAGAATTCTTGAAAACTTTCTTGGGCAACAGTACCTCTAATTGAGGGACAAAGAGAAAAGGAAGAATTATATTAAAGTGAAAAGCACCAATAGTCAGCTCACCCGTTATCTGTTCTCGCTTTCTACTGCTAGTTCTCTCTTTCGGCAGCTCAGCTGTTGTTCTCGCTTGCGCTCGAACGAAGCTCTGCCGCTCTCTGCTGCTTACTCTCTTTAATTACCGTTGCCCCTTGCTGCATAAGTTTGTGTAAACGATCTTTGGATCACTGCTCACGGCCAACATTTTAAGTGCGCCCAAAGTTATTTATCTCATATACTGATATAGTTTGTCTATTTATCGAACCTACAAATATCTTAAGTCTTGACTGTTCAGAATTGCAGTTATAATAGATTTACTCCCAACAACAGAATCCTTTAAATTCACTCAGTTTTTATTGCATACATATTGAGCACAATTTGTAGGGTTTAGAATCTAGCTAAAACTGCTTGTGTCACTGCTTGCTAAACTGCTTGCATGTTCTGACAGACAGGTGGTAGACTTTGCTAGTTCTGGTGGCCAGCTACACTAAAACAGTTTGAGAGCAGTGTGTCTCTGCTAACTGGCGCCATCTATGTGTAGTGTACTATTCTTGCTGGCTTTTAATGTTTATTAAAAAACAATAACATTAAACAGCTTTTATTACTTGTTTTACAAGATGAACAAGTTAATTGTTTCCTGCCTGCCCGCTGCTTATTAACTTGTACCCACACCATCGCTCCAGACTGCAATTACGCGCATTTCAATGACTGCGCATGCGTGACATTTTTGAGATACTTTTGCGACGTTTTCCTTTTGGCCGCGCTCGCCACTCTTGGCCAAGACAAAATAGTTGCTAAATGATTTACAAGTTTTGTGGCTGGCCCATTAGCAAAGACAGAGGGGATTTTAATGTAGTGTGAGGGGGTGGGGGAGAGGGCTTAAAAGGGGGAGAGGGGAGAAGACAGGTGAGGGGACAGGTGGGAGACAGGTGAGGGGTTAGGTGAAAAGACTGGTGGGTTGGTGCAGCACTTTTGGTTTCTGAATGAAGCGCGGTATTGGTCAAAAGCTCTGCAACTTTCAAGTGTGGCCCAAAGTGTTGGTCAATAACCAAAATGTCAGAAAGGGACAGCAACAGGGATTGGTTAGGGGCAGCTAAAGGGACAGGGATGCGTGCAGGGCTGAACACAACCGGTTCTGGCAACTGCGCAGTTTCTTATGACTTTTGGCTGCATTTCGCTGCTGCTTCTTCTTTAGGGCGTTTGTTTTTTGGTTTTTTTGGGGCGCTAAAAAGGAAAATCAGCCCAAGTTGCAACAAGAATCGGCGACGCCTGTTGACTGTCCGCTGTGGCGGTGGCGGTGACGGTGGCGGTGGCTGTGGCTGTGGCTGCTGCTGTTGTTGTAGCCGTCACCCAGATTATCAGGGAAACTGGAGTAACCAGTTTTTTGCGTGTTTTCGCTGTTGTTTGTGTGTTGTGGCATGCAACCTAAATATAGAATATATATACACTCCTGTCCATACAATATCTCGCGATTCGGCAGCCAACAATTTTATATCTTTATGTGGAGCAGCCGCAGCAGCAGCAAATTAGCACAGCATTTGGGGGAACCAAAAGTAAAATTCACAAATTTTGTTGTGGCCAAAATGTCTGGGCTGAAAAACCAGTAAAAATATGGAATTTATGCGAGCATCAAAAAGTGCGCAAAAAAATTACAAATAGCTAGAAAGAAAGGGATAGCAGGAGAAAAGAGCAGAGCGGCAATAATTTGATAGAATTTGAGCTTGACGTTGTTTGTGTTTTCGTTTTTATCTTATCAGTGCGCAACACACGCAAAGAAACACGCATTGATCTCTATGTGTGTGCGTGTGTGTTTGTGTATTTTCTCCTTTCGCTTACCTGTTGATTTGTGCATTGCACTGCTCTCGCGAGCGACGCTCGCAAGTGTCAAGCGTGTATGTGTGTGTGTGCGGGAGTGAGTACTCTCTTTACGCGCGTGTGTGTGTGTTTGTGTGCCTGGCAGTGACTTCGTTCGCTGAGATCTTTCGCCTTCGCTCTTTGCACTTCGTCTTCGGCAGTCGTCTGAAAGCAACGATCGCGAACGGTTGTTTAGTCGCTTCGTCTCCGTTTCCGTCTGTCGTTTCGTTTCGTGTGAATTCTCGCTCCAATTCAAAGAACTTTGTTTTATTGTATATTAATAAATTCAGCGTCACTTGTGCGAAAGTCAACAACAACAACAAAAATAAACATAATTTAAACAAAAGTGAGTGAGTGTGAAAAAGTGTATTAAAATTATTTAAATTTACATTTGAATTGGCCAACATTTGAGTGCCAGCATCGCTGCATAATATTAATAATAATAATAAAACCGGCTTCATTAAGAGTAAATCTCCAGTTGAATGATTCAGCGCCGTTCAGGGCCAGTTTCAATATTTTTTGATTTTGGTTTTGGCAACAAAAATTTGTTGACTCATCCGCAAAAGCCCTGTGGCTAGTCAAAGCAGCAACAATAATATTTAAAAATCAATAAGTCTATCTCTATGTGTGTGTGTGTATGTTTGTGTGTGTTGGTGCTTTTACAGTATTAAACAAAAGTGAAAAAGAGAAATGCCAAAAAAAAGAGCAGTGCAAAAATTGCGTATAACTGTTATCAGCTGGCAAACCGTTAACAAGTCGCTATGACTACTTGGCTGCTTATCTGCTATCACTGTCTGTTTGTGCCCACTTAATTTAGCCAGGTTTAGTTCACAAAGCCCCCCAAAAACACTGTCACAAAAACTAGTATTGATACTAAATTTAACTATTGATTTTTTATCAAATATTTTACTCGCTGTTGATGGAAAAATGTTTTTGTTGTTTGATTGAATTACGCAGCAATTTGGTTTAATTTGTTGTTGTTTTTGTTTTTTAGTTCGAAACATGATTTAATTAAAAATTGCAAATTGTTTTTATGCCCAACGGAGTTTATTATTATTTTTTCATATTTGTTTATTTGTTGTTATTGATGTTCGTTTGTTGTTTTGCACATAAATCGCATGAGTTTTTTGTGCCCACTCGAATTGAGTTACAGTTTTAAATTGTATTATATAGATTTGGCTAAAAAGCCCCCACTCCATTTTGACCTTGCCAAAGAACCTTGAAATATTGCTGTACATTTCCTTCAGATTGCCACAGTTTTAATTACTTTTATCGAGAGATTCGTGTAGTTGAGGCAACTGACAAAACAGCAGAATTTCTGATGATATGAGCCATGATGATGTCATGTAATTAGCTGCTATCTATACTAAAAGTAATTAGATAATCTAATCTCAACTTGACTGTTTTAATAGAAAGTCACAAGAAATTTATTTAATTTATTTGACAGAGACTAAACAGTTCAAGGTGTAGTTTAGTTGGCTTTTATTTTGGCCTAGTTTATGCATTCAATAATTAACGGGAAATTATTTAAAATATACGATATAGTTATTGGTAACATCAAACGGTCTTGGCCAGAAAAGCGCTGAAAATGAAATGCAAACAATTAGCAAAATAACCAAATAAATGTGTAGCAAACAAGCACAGCAAGAACAACTAAGAGAAAAACAAAAACAACAAGAAAGAGAGCAAAAACAACAACAACTCGAGACAGACATTGGCAGCCGCTGTCGACGTCGCCGTCGCCGTCGTCTGTTGGCGCAGTTTTTGTAGCTTTTCTGTTTTCGGTTTCTGTGTCGCCCGCCAGCGGCAAGGGGTGGGGGATAGGGGTAAAGGAGAGTAGAAAAAGAGAAAGGGGGAGAGCGGGAGAGCGAGATCGTGGGGAGGTAGGTGAGCTGACAATGTCTGCGGCCAAACGAGAACTACGTATAGTTGGGCAAAAAAAAAGTAAAAGAAACAGCAAAAAAGAGTCTCTCGCGCGGCCCCAAAATGCAGCAGCGAAGCGACGTCAGCGTCGATGGCGACGCCAACGGCAACGGCGACCGCGACGCAGCTGCCACTTGCTTGAAAAGATTTTTAGTTCGAAAAAAGCATTTCATACAAAAACGTTTTTCGGTTTCGGCTTCGATTTGAATTTTTGCTTTAGTTGAGAGAAAATCGTCGCTTAGTTAACGTCGCCCCCAAAAAAATAAAATAAAAAAAACTTCGAATCAATTCAAATCAAATCAATTCACGAAATCAGCAGCAAAAAGTGTGTATATAGACTGAGTTATATAATATATAAATTGAAGAAAGATATAGTTCATAAATAACTGATAACTGACATCATCAGCAGTAATAAAATATTTATTAAGTGTAATTTGCAATATAAAATCAATCTTACTCTCTCTCTTTCCCCACCTTCCGCTTTTCACTCCACTCCTCTCACGCTTCGTCCCGCTCTCTCTCTCTCTTAACGCCAATTTGCATTGCTGCTCTTTTAGGCCCTCGAAGTAAGAAAACTTGTGCCTTGTGTTATTGTTAATAAATTTATGTGAATTTCTGTGCAACGTTTCTGAAGGTTAAATCGAATATTTCTAGAGCGAATCCCTTACGAAACGTGTATCTTGTGTACCAAAAAGTTAACCAACAGTTTCGAATTGTTCAAGAAACCAAATCAACAACAACAAACACGTATTTTTTTTTGGCACTCGTTAAACGGTGTCTATAAAAAACAACAACAACAACGAAATACAACAATAATAACAACAAGTACAACAGCAGCAAACATTTCACTGGATACAAAAGCTAGAAATTATTTAGTTTTGGCCAGAGCACTGATACAGATACATCTGCGGACGGACAGCAGCTGAAATCAGATAAAATATATATTCAAAAATTTTTAGAAACTTTTCAAGGTGAGTTTATTTTTAGTATCTTCGAAATGGCTGCGCGGATTTCGAATATTCTCAACAACAACAAGAAAATGTATAGACGTGAGTTCTCTCGGTGTCTTGGTGTGTCTTGAATTTTTCGCGCTCTGCGCAGTCAGCTAGATACAATATCTGGCAGATACATATCGCTGACAATTTACGAAATGTGTTGCTGTCAACCGAATGCATTCATTGTTGTTGTTCTCGTTCTGGTTGTTGTTGTTGTCGCTCTAGCCATAATTTCTTTGGCATTTATTTTGTAATAAATATATATGTTCAAATATTTAGTCGTATATTAGATAAATAGGCGCCAAAAAAGATATTCATGTATCTCTAGGTCAGCGTGAAATGTATCTTTCTATTCGCTCGATTCAGCGGCTATTTAGCTGCTTAGCTGCTTAGCTCTTTGCTACGTTGGCCGTTTGGCAGACTGTCCATCTGTTCGTCTGTCCATTAGACTTTTTGTACAAATACAAGCATATATATACATATATATTTGACTGAGCTGTACACATTTTCAATTTGCTTGCCTGCACGATGGCAATTGCGCTTTTCTTTTGCTTTTCTTTTTGGCTTTTTCTTTACGTATCTTTTGCCAGCTTGTGTGTTCTTTTCTGCTTGATCTATTTTCAGCCAACAGTCAGTCAGTGAGCCCTCCCCATAGCCCACTCCCCCTATCTCACCCTTTAGCCTCTGTGTATCTCATATCGCGTATACGCACTGCGCACTGTCGCTGCCGCTATAACCAAACGTAATACTCATTTTCCATTTTCCATTTTCATTTCCAATATTTGTTTGCCATTTGCCATTAGCCCTAGACTATACACCAGTCAGTTCGATATCTGCTTTGTGACGTAACGCCCCCAACTCTTCCTCATTATGTTTATAGTATCTAAGAAATCTGTTACTTGCGTCAATATCTATTTATTTTTCTTGGTTTTCTGGTTTCTAGCCTTTGGCCAATAGTTTTTTACTCGTATTACTAAATACGTAAACATTTCCAGCTCTTCTGTCTTGAAGTTTAATGAACTCGAATGCTTCTACGAACAGTCATTAATCACGATATGATACATCAGACAGCGTGTTATTCTTTTTATTGTTATTATTTTTATAATGCTCACCTTAACGTGTCATACAAACCTGCTATCAATCAAACTAAGCTGATAAATCCGAATGAGGTTTATTCGTGTTAACCCGTTGGAACTTTGATCGCGGGCATGATTCAATAGGAAATGGGCAAACAAATTCCTGATAAGCTGCGTCATTAAGTTTTCCACGCTAAGTGGAGCAATAATATTGTGTTTCACTGTAGACAAGTGAATGAGTTGAGTACTCAGTGTCTGTGCCTGTGCCGCTGCCTCTGCCTGTGTATTTTTATCAGTTGGGTGTAATTAATTAGTGAGCTTGAGGCGAAGACGTTCAAAGTGACGTCAGAGGCAAGAAATTGAAACTGCAATAAAAACTACTGCACTAGAAATCAAGTCATAAATTAAGCGCCAAAGCAGCAGGCGACTGTCACTGTGACTGTGACAGAAGCTGAGGTGTGGTAGAGTGAGGAGGGGGAGAGAGAGGGGCAGCACTGGGGAGTGCCTAATGAGCGCAGAAAAAGCGCCATGCCGTGCTCATTAGAATCGTATTTATACAGGCGACGAATGACCGACTGTGGACTGAAGTCGCTCGCTTTCCCCTCTCTCTCTCTCCACACTCTCTGCTACACTGACATGCAAGGCAGCCATGTACCAGTTCCCTTTTGCCATTCCTCAGCCTCTTTCATCTCCTCCTCCACCTTCTTCACGTTCTCATCTGCAGATCTCAATGCATTTCAACATTTCTCTTGTGCGTGACAATATTTCATGGCTTGAAACTTTTGTTGAATGAAAGCAACGAGCACTCACAAAAAATAGAAGAAGGAGCAGCAGCAGAGGAAGAGCAAAATATATAGCATAACATGCTCTAAATAATCTACAAGGAACTTTGCGTATATTTTAATTACTTGCCAAAGCTCAAAAGAATACATTGCAAAAGAGAGGAAGAGAGAGAGAGAGCGCGATTGCGAAAAAAGCAAATCATTTCGCAAGAATTTAACCTTCACGAACTGTCATGGTAGATTGCCTTCCGCTGCGCTCTCTTACGTTCTCTTCTGCACTGCCGCACTCTCTCTCTATCACTCTCCTCTCTTTGTCTTTTCTTAACTAATGTGCTGATGCATGCATATTTCATTTCGCTTGTTTCTACTGTCTTCGGGGCTCGTATGTCATTCAGAACAACGGCAAACAACGCGAACAATGCCAACAACACTTGGAAACCATAATTAAATAACATATTAGTGCATTGAGAGTGGTGTGGAAGAGTGGGAAGAGGATATGAAGAAGAGAGTGGGGTAGAGAGTGAGGCGGTTAGTGGCTGCTACTTAAAGTGCATACAGGGTGTACCAATTGAGAGTAATTAAATTGGCATTGATTTCGCACTCACCAGCTGACCACTTCCAAAGAGAGAGGCATAAAGAGAGTGAGAGTGGAAGCAGCGTAAGACTCGCCGCTTACACAACTCCAGTTTGCAAATTTGACTTAACTGTCGACGTCGCAATCACCTCGCAGTTATGTAACACTCACAATGCGTTCAAAATAAACGCCCACAATAAAAGTAAAAATAAAAATAAAATCGCATAAAAAATCGAAAATCTTCCAAGTGTTGAAGAAGTGCAGATAAAGTTGCTTACCCCACCGCTTTAGTCACTCGACTCTCTCTGCACCACAAACGTGACTGGCAAACAATTTTTGTTTCAACCACAAAAAACCCATCGAGATTGGGTTAAGTGTCTCCGTCTCCCTCACTGTCTCCCTCCCTGTCTCAGTCTGGCCTGAATGTCTCTTTGGCTTGGTAAAACCCGCATAAACAACAGCTTCAGTTTTAGCCTCAGCTCCAATTGTTGTACAACAATTAAATAAGTTTTAAAAATTAAATAAAAAGCTTAAACAATTTTTTACTAAATCTTAAACAAGTTTTCGCAATGCAGGCAGTTTTTCTTGCGGCTTGTGCCCATAAATCAAAACGTGATGTTCGTTGTTTCCACATAAAAATACTTTGAAAAATCTATTTTTCCCCAAAACGTGGAAAGTAGTGTATTTTTTATGTTTGAACTGCGTTAATCAAACATTTTGGTTTATTTTATTTCAAGGCATTTGTAAGTATTCCCCCGCAAACCATTAGTATTAATGATCCACCCACGCTAGATAGAATTCATTGGTTTCCTATTAGGCCAAGTGTCTGTAGTATATATCAATAAATATTTGGCTAAAAATAGCCAAGTTTTCCGCTGGCAAGTACAGCAGCTATAGGCTCAAAGAGATCAACCAAGAATTTACATTATAATAATGCATCGAGATTATTTTATTTATTTACTTCAGATTTCTTTTGTTATAACTTTTGTGGCTTTTCAAGGCCTTGGCCAAAAAAAATAAATGCGCCAAGTGCAAAGCGATTTATTTGTACAAGTTTTCAATTTATTTTTACTACCAAAAAATCTATTTCGATCGACATTTTGCGCCGACGTCAATGCCAAAGTCACAAATCAAATTTGATTGTCACATTTTTTTTACTTGGCGTTGACAGCCAACGAAATGAAAGTGAAAAGAGCAAAGAGGAGAAAAAATGTCACAATGAAAATTACTGGCGATATAGCCTTAACAATCCTGTCTACACAATGTATGCCCTTACCCTTGTGGTCGGTTAGTGGGCGTGGCGTGGCAGTGGGGGGAAGGCCAGTGCGGAAATTGAGCGCAGAGACGCGTCTATCTTTCATAAGATCTATGAAATGTGCCAGGGCAAAAATCTTTCAATGAAAAATAAAATACTATATATAAATTATATATAACTGTATAGTTTGACTGTGTGCTGGGCCTAAACGATACAAAAATAAATTACAATTTGCACACGACTTGCCAAAAAAAACATCGACTGAAAAAACTTGAGATTGCGTTGGCGTTTTGTGTAGCTGTATCTGTATCTGATTCTTTCTTGTTGTTTCCTCAACGGCAGCTGCAAATTCCATATGAATAATTGCGATTAAATAATGCCACTTGACAGATTCATAAATTTTACCCCTTAAAAGAGCTCGGACCATTGAGTAAAGTCAAGCGAAATGCAACTTGAATGCTGCTCCGATTTCAGCAGCCACGCAAGTGACAAAAGTGACACGAGTGCCCAAAAACCAAAGTGACACAGGCAACAGCCGCCTTTGACACTTTGTATAGTTTTAAAACGCATTTTTCAGCCGTAAATATAAAAATAAATTTGTTTTTAACAACAGAACAGCAGAACAAATAGAATAGAAACTTTGACGACGCTGGTGCCACAAGTGGCAGCAGCTGTGGAATGAGTTAAATCTGCCAGCTTCTGTCAGTTGTCGTCGTCCATTAAACAAACTGACAAATTGGACACAAACAACATGTTTAAGCAACACTGGGGGAACACCCTGTAAAAGTGTCGTTTGGAGACTGAGGTACTACAGCTGTGCATATACCCTGTAAATCTGCTCTTGTCTACCCTACACCGTCCTAACTTAGTGCCAAATATTTGCTGGTAGCTGTAGGTTGATTAATTGCAAAGTATCTGCCAGATACTTGCGCATTTGACTCGCAACTGTGCCCTATGCTTTTGTGGCAACTGTTTGAGCCCGAATGCGACATGGTTAACAAATTCATTTAAGTGTTTCTCACTGTTGCCATTACAAATTTGCGACAGAGCCGCCGTTTTGGCCGTGTATAAAAGCCAGCACTTTGTCAACTTAATTGCTGCACTTTGTAAACTGTCAGAGCATCGACAACGACAACAAGAAAGACAAGTACAACAAGGACAGCAGTAGAAACAGGACACACTTGGAGTCCACCCACTTGAAGGCATTGTCAGTGTGTGTCTTGGGTGTGTGTGTGTGTGTGTACGGTGTGTTTTTGGGCCTGGAAAATTGCCTTGGGCCAGCCAGCAACAAGTGTCAGCTGCCTGCAGCTGCTATAAATCAAATGTGGCCCCAAAATGTGTCCATTTCTGATTGGAAATTATGCCTAAGAAGGCAAGCTAAGTATAAGAGACTAACTAAACAAATACAGCTCCAAGTACATATACGTATTAAAGCTTAAGTCTTTCTCGGTACTTGGTAAATTATTAAAGCCACAAAAGTGCACAAAAGCTAATTAGAAATAGCTTAAAATTAATTGCATTTTGTCTATGAAATAAGTAAGAGATAAACGATAGTTTTGACTCTTTCTGCCCCTCTTTCTGCTCCTCTTTCGCCCCTCTTTCTCCCCCTTCACTTGTTTAGCATTCGATTATAAATCTATTAGTTTTGTGCTCTTTAGTTTAATTCGAATTGACTGCTCAGTTTTGGTTTTTAGCACAAAATCAAATGCAATAAACTCTGGCAACAACCACAACAACAATTTAATAGTCGCATTAAATACTCATTATGGTGCAGTGCCTGCAAAAAGTTAACAAATTTTTAGGGAACACAAACAGCAAAAAAATGGAGATACTTTTATGCGGCTAATTAAATAAATGCGCTGATAATTGCGCTTTATTGGCTCAAAAAAGGCCCAAAAAAAAATGTATAAAACTAATGTGGAATTAACTATTATAGTGACAGATTTTCTGCTATATAGCTATATATATATGTAGTTGTGCTCTCACTCGATTTGTTTAATTATGTGGTTTAAGCAATGACATCAAGTTTAATTTATGGGATTTGTTTTTTGATTGTTTTATATTATATTTAATTACTTTCGTTGCATTGAATGGTGCATAAAAAATATATTAAATATTGTGCAACATTTATGCGACATTTATCGCACGATATACATAACTGTATACATATAGAAACGATTCAATTTAATGCATTAACTTATCAGCAGCGTAGGCACACACGCAACAACAACAACAAAGGCCCAAATTAAAAACAATAAAGAAATCAAAAAATAATAAATTAAATTAAACAGTTGGCGAACAAAGAACAAAGAGGAATGAGTAAACAAAACGTAATAAACAATTTCATGCTTCTTGCCAGCGCCAATTTGAAATTTAAAGTTATTGTTCAGTTGATACCCTGCAGCCAGCAGTAACTGGGTATAATAAACACATAAAAATCGAATTATAAAACAGTTATTTGCTGATTAAGAATCACTGAATGAAAATAGCTTTGTGGGGTATCTGCTATACGTTTACTTTTACGTTTACTACCCCTTTGTTAATTTTTAGGCAGACTTTGTTTTAGTTATATAGTATTTGTAAATAATTTAATATTTATTTAAATTCTTTTACTTGATTTTTTTAATCAAATATTAATGCATTTTTAAGCCACTACATTTTTGATTTAAATCGATTTGATTTTAAATTTGGTTTGCTGGCAAAACTGCATTAAGCAATAATTTAAAATCTGCATATAAATACGATATTTAAATTTTGAATTCCACACACACACACACACTCTTACCCAAATTAATCAATTTCGCTGCCACTTTTCACTCCACACGAATTAAATTGAGATTTGCATTTGATAGAATAATTAGAGTTCTATTTTCATACGACCACATAAATTATTTTCAATCAAAAATACTCATTAAATAATTTTTGCACACATTTGGGTGTATACACACATGTGTGTGTGTGAGTGTGTGTGCTCCGTTGGGTATATTGATTTACATAAATGTGATTGGAGTGCGTGAAATATTCGAAATTCAGTGGTGGAAATTTGTGATTGTTTGTGAGTTTTTCAAAATTTATAAATTTGTATTACATTAATTATGCAAAATTTAATGGGGTTGGTAGAAAAATACCCTGTAAGTCGTTAACATTTGACTATAGCACACCCTGTAAATCGCAGACGGTTAGCCTACATAAATTCCCTAACTTTTAAATCAAAATTCTATCTCTAAATTGTACCTTGAGTACCCTGTAAATCACATAAACAGACTTTTATTAAATTTACTTTCGTTAGTTTTTTAGTTAGTTCTTTAAGCCAGCTCCAGTTTCCTGACTACCCTATTAACCACTTGTATACCCACTCTTATCAATAAATAAAACTTTATTTAAAGTTTACGCTGTTTCAAGCACAGCTAAAGTTATAATCTGATAACTTTGGCTAATGTTAACTTTTGGACCTGCACAAGTGTATTAAAAAATCGTAAAGTAAATTGTAATCATTGCAATTTGTGCAGTCTCAAAGGGCAGCAACGGATTACATTACATTTGTGGTAATGAACTTATCACACGCTTGTCTGATTCCGAATGTGGCTAAGTCGCTGACTCTGACTTCGGACTTGGCTTATGGCTTGGGGTCTGGACCATCAATGGCAGTTAGTCAAGCATGGTATATACAGCTAGGGATGTATATAGATAATATCTTTATATCTATTAGATATATAGATATATAGAGAGAGCTGCTGCCCACCTGTGTGCGGCTACTGCTGTCGAGCACTGTGACAACTCAAGGCGAACATTGCGTGGCCATTGGCCAGGCAGCTAAGAATAAGAAAAGAAAGAGAGAGGGAGAGAGAGAGAGGGGCAGAGCAGGCAGCAGCAGCTGACTAGCTAGACAGCACACACACACACACCCATTTCACTGTCTCCGTGTGAGTGTGTGTGTGTGTGCTCCATGGTGCTGCAAATTGGCGCATTCTCAATGTCACTTGCATTCTTTTGGCATCGCATTTAGGCGTGTTTGCCATCGCTCAGCAGTTGACAGAGCACTTCAAAGCGCCAAGAAGCGAAATAATCACACACAGTCGCAGTCGCACACACACTGGTGTACTAAGCACAACAACAGCGAAAGCAAGTGTCACTTTTGTCAGCTCCGCGTGTGTTTGCCATGCAAAATATGAGCAAAAAAAAAAAGCTAAACAGAAAATGTAAAGCCAAACATTACGTATACGCCGCATTCGACACGAAGCTAAAAACTAAAAACTGCAGAAAAAAATAACACAAAAAATAGAACCAACAACTTTTCGAATACTCAAGTGTTTTGATGCACTGACAGATGCAGAATGCTAGCGAGTGGTGTGCGTGTGTGTGTGTGTGTGTGTGTTGAGTGAAAAACTTTAGCGTTTTTTCAGCGCTTGATAAGCGTCGCACAGCAAAAAGTCGTCGAGCCGTTGAGTTACGCCCATTTAGCACGCGCATTGCATTAGACAGACTGAAGAGCAACAGCTCAGCTCTGAGAGGGAGAGAGAGGGACAGCGTGAGGCGAGACAGACCCAGCTGGAAAGCAGCGCTTACTACTGCACACTAAACAACACCCAGTAGGAACCACAGGCACCCCAACACACATGACGTCACGTTCATGTCACGTCACGTTGCATCAACGGTTGCAAGCTCAGTTTGAAGCTTTGGGGAATAGCAGCAGCAGCAGCACCATAAAAAAAGAAATACAAACCAAAAAAAATACAAACAGAAAAACTAAAAATCACTCGACTTCAGATTCACTCTAGCCCAACTTTACTTTGGACCAGGCCAACGCGAGTTGTCTAAAAAAAAAGTAGTGAAAAAAACGCAGTTTGAAGTGTACGTGAAATTTGCATAAATGCGAAATCAACGCGTTCGCTGCTTGGCAGCTGAATGGACCTCGCTTCTCTTTCCTCCGCTCTTTCTTCTTTCTCTACCCCTTCCAACAGGAGCCAGGCACAAGCACGCACAGGCTAGTGTGTGTGTGAGAGAGGCGTGAGTGTGAGAGAGTCATGTGTGAGAGAGTCATGTGTGTAAGAGAGTCATGTGTGTAAGAGGGGCGTATGTGTGTGTGAGAGATGCGAGTGTGTGGGGCTTGTTATTTCATGACAGTCGCTGTTGTTGTTGCTGCTGCTGCGTTTTTCTCTAATTTCCCCTTGGGAGTTAGTGGGTGAATGTCGGCGCGATGACGCGCCAGACAACACACGCAGAGAGAGCGAAAGAGAGAGGAGGAGTGGGGAGCGATACAGGCACATAAAACTTCACTTTTGTTTGGCCTAAAAAAATAAAAACAACAACAGGCAGCCGCTCCAGTAGCAGCAGCAGCAGCTAGCAAATAAACTAAATAAACTCTCAAGTATTTTTGCTGCTTCTTAAGGTTTTGCTCTGGCCACTTGACATGGTCGTTGCAATGCCCCTCCCGTGCCCCCTCTGAAGCAATCTGTAGAACTGAAGGCGCTCTTCAGATTGCTTTGGATATGGCCTAGGGTCTGGCAGTGGATCGGGAACTCGATTGGGGACTGCATTGGAGCTTGCCTTGCGTGTTGCCACAGGCTCGAGTGGCTTTTAATGAGCTGTTGCATATGCAGTTTATTAATGTGTTGAAAAGCCTTCGAAACAAAAACAAACTTATTGTTGTTGGCCCTTTTGTTGTTGTTGTTTGTGGTGCTGCCGTTGTGGCGTGTTAGCCCAAAGTTTGTCTAACTTTGAAATTGGTTCGAGTCCATAAATAATTGAAAGCTTCTTGTAATTAGTGTGTCTCATTAGAGGCCAAGAAATACGAGTATCATTTACGTACGGCTAAAAGAAAGGCCAATTTAATGATGCGAAATTCATCTAATATTTCAGTTCAATTAGTAAATACTTTTTGCTAATAGAAAAAGCCATTAAATTGTCGACAGCCATTTGGCTATCATAAACGGGCAAATAAAACTGCTCTCTTTACCTCCCCCTCCCTCTCTCTCTCTCCTTTTACACTCCCGTCCCTCCCTGCCTCCACCCACCTCTCTAATGTATGTGTTATCTGACCGCCTGAAATGTAATCAACGAAATCGAAGCAAAACCAACTATCAAAATCTATAAAAACCACAAACAACTAAGCATAAAAAAAAGCCAAAACAAGTTTCAACTACACCTTATACAAGACCTTAAAATACCCTGTACCTAATTATTGTAAACTGCTGAATTTACTCTCGATATACCCGTTTGTGTTTGCTCTTTTGGGGTATCAAATGTTGTGCTCCATTATTTGGGTAGATTTTGAGCAGCGTGCGAAATGCCCAAACCAAATAGCCGTATCCAGTTGCCATTCCCCTGCCCCGCTCTAACCCCTTCTCCCACCCTTCACCCGCATGACATCATCAGCGTTTAAAGAGCCAACGATCCGCGGTGGACAGTGGATGCTTCAGTTGATTTCTGTTTTGGCTTTGCTTTTGGTTGCTGAGGTTTTCGGCTTGATTGCGTTTCTTTGTACACTCTTTTACTCTATGCTTTTACTCTTTCCTTTTGTGATTGTTCTGCGATTTGAAGCAGCTCCGGTCATTCGCTTCATGCGGGTCATTTAGAACAGCGTAGGGCAGTCCCATAGTGATTGTATAGGTAGTGGTTATGATCGGTGTTCAATACGTATACAAATGTACGCAAAACACACAAACAAATTCACGCACATTACTTATTGCCCAACTGTTGTTGTTGTTGCTTTACTCCAAATTGCAAGCCAGCTGCGAGAGTAACTAATCGGCAGCTTTCGTGTTGTTTTTGTTGCGCCCATTGGGGACGAAAATGGGAAGAAGGAAGGCGCACAAAGATAACGGTTAAACTTGATGCGCTAACTTAGCAGCTGCAAGCTCTCCGCTCATTTTGATTTTAAGAGAGCCACAACTGCTTAAGAGCACAAATTTACATACGCATTTATGTGTGCGTGTGTGTGTTTGTGTGTCTGAAATCAATTTGACTCTTGTTATGCCTTCTCCTAGTTGAAACAAATTTAAATGTTTCAGTTTTCAGCTCCCACTTGCTGCGAGTGCAGCTCTAAGAAATTATTTAAAATATATTGTGTTTTGCATGCAAAAGCCGCGCCCTAAAAAAAATTATATGCACAGATGCCAATGCCATAAATCTCCAAAACTACCGCATGCAAATTGATTTGTTGCTCTCCCTGAATCAAATGAAATGCAACGGCTGTCGGGTGGTGTAGAGGAAGGAAGGGAGGAGGAGAGGAATGACTCTCATATTCACAATGCAAATAACAGGAGCGGAGTGAGGGTAAAATGTGTAATGGTGGCAAGAGTTGGGTATGTTGTTTCAACTCTCTCTCTCTCTCTCTCTCTCTTTTATTAAATTGCTGTTTGGGCCCCGTGTGTTTGAGCAATCCGCACCTGAATGCCAATACCAAATTCAGCAACTGCAATAATAACAGCAACTACGACACCAACCATAATCGCCATGCAAAATCAGCAGGCGCAGTGTGACGAATGGCAGCTCCACTGCATACCCTTGCTGCTCCAATCTTCCTTCCCTTTCCCCTCTGTTGCCTGGTCTCAGTGCGCTATCGACTGCATATAAATAAATTTTAATTTGCCAATTGTGTGTAAAACTTATTAGCGATAAGTTTTGTCGCTGTTGCAGCCACAGGCTGTCAGATTGAAACACAAACACACACACACACACACACACGCAAATGCATCTAGATACATTCGTTTATACTTATGAGCAAGAGCTTTGATTGTTTGTTTTTTAAAATGTCCCACAGTATCGCATGAGGAAACAGAATACGTGTATCCGCACTGAAAATACTCGTTAGCTCGCATCTGGTGATTAGTCATAAAGCTGCAATGGATTGGAAATAAGTTTATTAATGATATAAACAATTTGCACTGCCATTGGACGCCAACTTGACAGCTTCGAGTGGGGATTATGTGTGGCGGAAAAGATACATATTTGTCGTTAACAAACAGATAGTATCCTAGACTTTGGATTATTTTATAACTCAAGCAAAGCCAAGTTTAAGAACTACGCAAATATTTGCTAGTAGTTTAACTGTTATGTCAACTGCTTTTGACCCACTGTGTTAATTGACTTATTAAATGATTATTTGCTTTAATTGGCTAACATTTTCTGGTAAGGAATTTTGCTTTTGGTAGCTTATGCATATGCTTAAGTGGCGCACACTTGAAGCCCGATTTTAATGCCCGTAATTAGCTATTAGACAGCTATTTGTACGCTATACACCTGTGCTCGCACTCGAATCAAAGTTGGACTCAGTCTAGTAGTCGCAGTTGTGTTTGTATTCACACAGTTATTCGTTTTATTCGTTGTGTCAGGTACTTAGCACGGCTCTTTTGGCTTTTCACATTTATTTAATATTTTAATTAAATTATTTCTGTGCATGTGCATACGTTGCTGGGCCGTCTAATGGGCCAACTTCACAACATCATCGCAGCCAAAGCATTTACATGCAAATGCAAATGCTCTCGTGTTATGGCCCAAGTCAGTTTCGCTCTCTTTCTACCTTTCACGCTCCGTACGTCTCTCTGTCTCTCTTTCTGGCACACTTTCACACATGCGGTGGACTTGAGGATCGAGCTGGTGCCATTACCACCCGCACTTAACGTTAATTAAACTGCTGTGTGTGCTAAAATGTCTCCCAGTCTACGTCACTTTTCTAGTTTAATTTCTTAAATATGCGATTGGGAATTAAACCAAAACATGGCTAAAAGTCTGCTTGCCAAAGTGGCACACACACAAGCACCGTCTGAGCACTGTCAACTGAAATTAGGACTGTGATGCTCACCCACGAAATGATAGTTTTATAAATAGAAAGTGCAGTTAATGCGGCTGTAGTAATTTTGAGCATTCGTGGGCTCAACTCAAGTATTTATCGCACTTGGCTGCAGTTGTTGTTGCTGGGGGATTGTCGATTGGCAAGCAGCGAGCAACAATTGCCAGTTGCAATTGCAGCCAAAGTTTCATTTTTTTTGCTTTATTTTTTTATACTTTTTTTGTTGTGTTGCGGCCAGCGCATTTCTATGAAATGTGCAATGGCTGCTAAATGGCTAAATGCTAAATATATACACTCTTCATACTAGCTGTGTGTTTTTTGTTTTTGTGCTAGGGCTATAAAAAACACACAGCTGCCATAGTCAGCGATACGGCAGCGAAATCTTCAACGAATTTTCGCATTCAGTTTGCGTTTTCGACTCGTGTCCGCGGCACGCAGCCATCGCGGATACTGCGATTTTCAGTTTTTCAAGAAATTCGTTAAAATTATCGAAAATTATTGTGAAAACTTCCAAGTGAAGTGTCCGAAACGAGTGGAGTGATCAATTATTTCAAGTGTCAGTTGAAGGTGTAAAAATTCCATCAAAGAAAAGCTCAGCGTGCAGACAGTGTTGCATAACGCGTGCAGAGTACTGCCAACTTTGGATTAAATTACACTTTAATATGCATTTCTGTTCTTTTAGAGGGGCGGGTGGAGCTAACTTTAGCTAGCGATTTGACCTTGACCTATTAGCTATTTTTAGTGCACGTTGCGCATACGCCACATGGGCTTGCAATACAAGTAGTTGAACACATTTTAAAGTCACAAACACACACACACACAGCACACACTCGCATTTCGTTTTGCATTTTAATTAACTGCCTTTATTAACTGTGCATCAATTTACATGCTCCTGCCTGCTCCTGCTCCTGCTCCTGCTCGCTCTTGCCCATTAACACGCGTTCGTGTATTAACACATTAGTCCGAGCCAATGACCGATCCGGCCGTCGAGCTGCCCCTGCCACCGCCCCCATCACCCACACAGCTGCTGCAATATGAGACCGAGGAGCTGTTGCTGTTGCCCCAAAACCAGACACAAACCTCAGCTCCAGCCTCAGCCTCAGCCACCGTCTCTGTCTCAGTCACCGTCCCAGCACCACAACAACAGCAACAGGCCAGCAGTAAACATACACGCACCAACAGCAGCCTCTCATCAATTTCGAGCGGTTCGTCGTCATCGGGTGTGGGGGGCAGTGCGGCATTGAGCCCCAGCCTTGTGGCATCCAGTGCATCCACACTATCGCTGGACATGGAACACTCGCCGTTGCATTCACGACAAACCTCCGATTCGTGCACTTCGCTGGATGTGGGCGTTGTTGTGCCGACTCAGGTTGATAATTATACAGTGCAGGGAGCGTCATTTCCACCACCGCCACCACCACCACCGCCACCAACAGCAGCGTCAACAACAGCAGCAACACTGTCGAGATCCACACAAAATGAAAATGACATGAACACGCAGAATAAGAACCATAATGCGTATAATCAACTGCTGAAGCAGTATTCCAATAAGCTACAGCACCCGAACCAACCAAACAGCAACACAAATCCCAACAACAAAAACAACACCTTCATCACAGCAACAACAACAACAAACAGACACAATAATACGGCCAAGCCTTTTGCAACAACAGCAAGCACTGTGCAACAGCAGCCTCATGTGGCAGCGCTGACGGCAACACTTGCTAATCAATTGAAATTTAATTCACATCAGGCACAAGCAACAGCAACACCAACAGCAACACCAGCAGCACCTGCAGCAACAACAACAACAGTTGATAGCATTAAGCAAGTTCAGGCACAGACCGAAATAATGTCAGCCAACGTGGCGGATGAGCAATCATCAGCCATTTACGGTCAAATTAACATCAACAACAGTAGCAACTACAATGATAACGCTGCGTGCACACTTCCGTCCATGCAGACAACAACGAATGTTTGCCCCTCTGCGGATCAACCCTTCGAGTATGTCACCTTGACCGGAAATGTGATACGCAGCGTGCAGCCGCCTGGTAAGGGTGCTGGCCCCAACTATCGGGTAAGTAGTGCTCCACAGCCCTTACAACACGCCCCCTTTCTACTCCCTTTCTACTCCCTTTCCTACTACTTATGCGCTAAGCTGTAAGCTGCCTGTTACTTGTTCACTGTTAACTGTTCACTGTTTAAAACTAGAGCACTGCTTTTGATTTGATCTAATCACACATTCTTTGCTCTGTAGGTCAACCAGGGCTACGCACGTCCCTATGGCGCCTCTCAGCCGCCAGCTGCAGCGCCCAAGTCACCGGTGCCGGTCTCGTATCCACCACAACAGCAGCAGCAGTCGCCGAGACCTGCTGGCAATGCCTATGCCACATTGCCACGCTCCAATGTTGGTCAACAAGGTAAGACGGCTGACGATGAGTATCTGTCTCTGTCAGAAGGTGAATGGGTTTAGTCCAGATACAGATACAGCTACAGTTACAGTTACAGCTACAGATACAGTTACAAAATGATACTTAAGATACTTAACTTACTTATGAGAGAGCGTGATATTCAGCAAGTTTAGCTGCTTGTTTCTACTTCTTCTACTTCTACTTCGTCTCGTTTTGAGTGGGAGGGGGATCGGAGCTGGCAGAGTTGCCACCCCATCCTCTAGTATTAAATTATATTATTTTATTTGTTACTTGATACGTTTTTTTTTTATTTTTAATAAATTTTGACATATAATTTAAAGACCAACGAGAACTAACAACAACTCTGTGCCCCTGAAACCGCTTACTAAATTTACTAAACTTCAATTTGAGGGGTTTTGATTAATAACTATATTGCTGTAAATATATAAATATATATGTGTGTTTAGGTCGTAATGTGCAAAGGTACAATAGCTTCAACAACAAACAACAACAACAGCAACACCAACAACAACACCATTATCAACAACAACAACAATACCAACAGCAGCAGCAACAAAAGCAGCAATATAGAAACTCATACCCCATTGGATCGAGCGATAACTATGCTAACTATAACACTCAGTCTCAGTCCTACAACAACAACAACTATAGCACCCTGAACAACAATAGCTATAACCGAGGTAAACCCAAGAAATGTAGCAGCAGCAGCTACAAACACTCCGCAATTGTTGTTGTTGTTTCGTTCCTTAACCAAGTTGAATTACGTTGATTTTTGACACAAGTTTTGTAGTTGCTTTAAGGCCAAAAACACACACACTCTCTCATACATTTACATAGCACAAATGCAACTGCAACTGGTAGCACATGTTGAAAGTCATTTAATCGAGTTAATAACACAAAAATTCACAACCCAAAAAGAAAGGGCAAAAAAAATATAAAACATAAAAGCGTTGACAAGACCAATTGATGATAGGTAGCAGCATTTTAAATAAGTTACGGGTATAATGCGAGCAGACGGGAAATTAAAAACGACAGCAGCAGCAACAGCAGCAGCAGCAACCCAAATGTTTCTGTTGTTGCCAGTCGATTTGTTGAGGGGGAGTAAGGGGGGAACTAGGGGCTGCCTTCAATGCCAATGTGATTGTGAATTGCGTTTGCGATTGCTGCCACTGTGTTGCCGTTCAGCAGTGCAGCAGTTGGCAACGCCACACGCTTCCGGCACATCAGATGCCATTGAAAGCCAAACCCAAACCGTGGACCGGGACCCAAACATAAAACCCCAATTCCAAACCGAAACCAAACGAACGTTGCGTATACGTAATACAGCGAAATAAAACGAAACAATTCGCACACCCAAACACACACACACACAACCATTTGGGGGGTGGGGTTGAGGTTATAAT
Source organism: Drosophila dunni (assembly GCA_018152125.1). NCBI lineage: Eukaryota > Metazoa > Arthropoda > Insecta > Diptera > Drosophilidae > Drosophila > Drosophila dunni. The sequence goes on along the minus strand of JAECXC010000339.1, from coordinate 6,073,669 downwards.
AAATGTTATAAAATGTATTCGGCGTTGCAACGTTGCAATCTCTGCGGTCGCGGCACCTGCTTCGCTGTACAGTCACTTTAAATGCAAGGCAAATGTGTACGCAGGGCAGCACACTGAGTGCTAGAAATGTGCGCACACTTGACAAGCGACTAGAAAACTAAATACACCCAGAAATTATTAAAGTGTAGCGACTTTTTGGGGAAGCGATTAATTTTTTATGCTCTACGTAAGCATACTTTTGGCTGTCAGTGTGCCGTGACTTGTACTACAAGTTGCGAGTTAAATTCGATGCGATTCACACCAGTTTGAGCATTTTTCTTTACACACACTGACAAATATACACAGCAATATATATGCATATTTATTGTTATACATGAGTGGGTGTGTGGGTGTGCGTGTGTGTGTTTGTATATCAATTACGAACGAGACATCATAAAGGAAATGAATTAACGGCAAATATGGCCAACAATCCACAAAAAAACAAGCAGAGCAATACAAATTACGAGCACCATTTTTGCACATATGCAATTAAAAATGCAATTATTGAATGCCAATGTCAAGACCACGCCTCCTTTGCTGCCAACGCCTCCTACTATGCCCGCTCGAATTAATCACAGACCCTTTTTGCCCCCAATTCGCTGCGGGTAACTGAAATCAGGCAGCAGAAATCCAAAATCAATCTCCTAATCAAAGCCAGAATCACGCACAACCGCAAACCAAGTTATTTGGGAGGAAGAAAGTGGTGGAAAGGGGGAAGGAGGGGGAAGGAGGGGTAGGAGGTTTAACGGGGATTTTGGTTAGCTTTTTATTTTTGGCGGCATGCCGTCTGGCGAGACTTGCAAACAAAAGTGTGTAAAAGCCGCCAAATACATAAAAACAAATCCAGTTGCCAAATCCCAGAACAAGCCGGAAAGCAGGAGTTGCTGGAGGAGCAAGAAGGGAGGGGTAGTGGTAGGGCACAACAAAAATGCTGGCAAACAAATGTTTGTGTTACATACATACCGACACGCACGCACAACCAGCACACACATACACTTACACACACATGGGCATCACACGCTGAACAATGTAAACGAAGGCAGATAAATTACCAGTCATTATTATCCAAACAGGCTGACATCCTGTGTGCTCCTTGTGTTGCCGTCTCTCTCTGAGTCTCCCTCTCTCTGCCTGTCAGATTGAAAGCGTGCCTGGCGTCTATGCATCAAATGCCTGGCATTCTTTAGTCCCTTTTAGCAGGACTCGCTTCTTTGTGATTTATTGTATGCATTTTGTGTAATAAAACTATTGTCCTGCTACGAACATTTGTCTTCAAATGCCTCCGATCAGGACACGTCCTTATTGTAAGCACTTATTTATTTGTACTCTAAAACCTACACACAACTATTTCAAATTTTGATCAACCTTTACTGGTTTTCTTTTCTTGGCTACTTTTAGGTTACGGTTACCAATATACCTATTAGAAAAATCCAATGTCCTTGTACACACGATAAACAAACACTAGAAAACCCGCACAACAAAATGGGCGTGCAAAGTTTTGTATGGCAAAAACTGGTGAATTTTTCTTTGGAAACAAAAACAAACAAAAAACTTTAACTTTATACAATTCTAACACAAACTTTTCTTAAGTCCTTCTCACCAAACAACATTAACAGGAACAATACAAATTATATATTTCAATGAATTCTGAATAAATTGCACAGCATTGTGCCAATATCAAATACTTTAACTGTATATGTTTTAGAAATGTGTACTTGCGCTAAATGTACTCGCTTCAGCCTAACCGCTCTCAAGACTTACTTTAAGACTTATCTGAAGTATATATACCTGAAGAGTATATACGAATACATACACCCATATGTATACCTATCTATCTATCTAGCTGCCTACTATATAAGTGTATGTGCTACTAATTGAACTGTCTGAGAAGGCATTCTATAAATTCGTCTTTTATTTGCTCACAACTTTGCATGCCTTTGGCCTATACAAAAGAAACTTGTTACCAACAAACTGACAACTGACGAGGCCTTCTTTTTTATTACTCGCACACACGTATCCTTGAATGTCCCGAAAAGTTTTCTGTTATTGTTTCTGTCTGTTGTCGACAGCAGTTTTTCTGTTTCTGTTTCTGTCTTTGTTTTCCTTTCGTTCATTTTGATATGACAAAATATTTGCTATAATTTTATTTCGAATTTCTTTTCGTCTTTGTTATTATTTTGTTTTATTCTGCCAGCCAACAATTTGTCTTTTGTTTCAGACGCACACACACGTGTGTGTGTGTGTTGCTGCCATTTTCAATTTCTGCAAAATTACAGCCAATATGAAATTATGCATAATAAAAACCAATGACTACCTGTCGTCGCCATTTTGGGCCGCCCCCATAAAAAGTGGAAGTAAATACACACATGCGTGTCTAGCACACACACACGCACACCCAGACGAGTGTGTGTGTGTGGCTGTTTATTGTTGCGCCATGAAAATGACTCGAAAAATAAGAAATGAAAAATTTATTTGCCCGTCGCACGACTCGTTGCTGTCGTCGCTCCTATAAAATGTTGTGCAATTCAGTCTATTTATTCTATATATTTCTCTGTTTTAATATTTATTCGCATTATTATATGTATGTGCGCGCACTGCAAGTGATATTTTGTTTATTTGTTGCTCGCATTTTCCTCATTTCATTTAATGCGTATACGTAATATTGTTCAAGCGGAAACTAAAGCTGTTGCGGTTTATTTTATGCTATTCTCTTGGGTATTTTATTATTTTCAAGACTTTGAACAGTTGCAGTTGCTTTATAGTTGCTTTACACACACAAACACCTACACTCACACACTCATCTAGGTGATTTAAATGATGTAAAATATTGAGAATGGGTTGGCTGTTTACTCTGGTAGAATTTAAGAAGTTTGGAGTTCGGTTTTTAAAATGGGCTGCTATCTGTAGTTAGTGTTTAGCCCAGCTTAGTTTTGTTGTTGTTTGCGCCGCCTTCCGTCATCCGCTACGCCTCTTGCCGCCTCTTGCCGCCCCTTGCCGCCTTTTGCCGCCTCTTACTGCCTCTTACCGCCTCTTACCGCCTCTTGCCGCCCCTTGCCACCTTCGTCGCGCCTTTCACTTCTGACACCGCCTACGCGCCGCTTTGCCAAGTGCCAACGACTAACAAGCGTATGACTTTTATTTCTTTCTGCTCTTATATTTGCCCATAAACCCGCAATGCAAATTGTTGATCCGCAAACAAAACTAACCAAACCAAACAAACCCAACAAACGCAACAAAAACCTACACACAACAATCCCCTCCAGAATTGGAGGAGCAAGGCTTGCAGCCGCAGTATGAGGAGGAGTGCTACGAGATGGACATTGAGGTTGCCATGGCCGCAAGTCGTCGTACACATGGCTCGAGTTTCACGTGGCCACCGCCTCAGGATGAAAGTCATGCGGCGCCTACAGCAGCACCACTGTATATCGCACCACCCGAAACGCAGCATGTCGTTGTAGCAAATCCTGTACAGGAGGTGCCGCCACTGCCAGCGGTTAGTGCCACTTCCCGGCTTGATGGTCAGCCCCAAGCGCAGCAGGCAGCTCCGCAGTGGCAGAGCTACTCGGCTCCACAGCTGACCACACAGCGAACCCAGCAGCTGCAGGCTCAGGCTCAGGAGCAGGAGTCGAGCTCGGACAGCTATACATCGACATCGACGACCACAACAACCACCTCGGAGGAATACCAACGCATGTATGCGGCACAGTTGCAGGCCTACCAGATGCAGCAGGCTGGCTATGAGCAGTCGGGCTCCGAGATGGATTACCAGGTGGATTATGGCAGTGCCCAGGACATGCAGGAGTATGCATCGGGCAGAAGGAGTGCCCAGGAGTGTGTTGACTCGTTGTCGGCACCGTTGAGCACCTATAAGCTCATCGATATGGTAAGGGAGGTCACACCCAGTCCCGTGCCAGCACCTGTTCCCCCGCCTCCTGCACGCCATGTGGCATTCAACGATGAGCCCGAGATCAAGGAGTTGCCGCAGTTGCACACTGAGCTGGAGACGATACCTGAATCGGCTGCGGAGGCTGAGCAGGCACCGGCTGCAGCCTGGGCTGAAGACAGCGATCGGGACGGGCTCATCATCGAGCAGCGTTGCCAGATCCTCGAGAGCGAGCGTATGTTTCAGCCTACGCCTGAGCTTAATTTAGAAATTGCGCCAGTGCGTCCGCGTCCAGCGCCCTCTAAGATACCCAATCCCATGCCCAAGGAGTGGATCAATCCCATGATTCGTGTGCTGACCACAGCTCCGGATGTGCCCTTCCATTTGGTCGAGTGCCCGTTCCCCCGACCCTGTGGCGATGACTTTGAAGCGGCAGCAGCTGCCGCCGAGGAAGCTGCAGCCGCTGCTCCTCCAGCTCCACCAGTACCTCCAGCACCTCCAGCTCCTCCCGAAGTGGCCGCTCCTCCAACTACCTCTGCCCCTGTCTTCCTCTGCGAGTCACCGCCCAGTGGCTCTCGTCTTACCAAGGCCATGGTGACAGCTCCCGAGTTTGAGGTGCGCTTTGCGCCACCTGCAGCTGAGGGGATTCCCCTGCCTGAGGAGACGGTACCCTACATGCCACCGCCCATGGATATGAAGCCCTATCTGCGTGAAGATTATCGTCCCAAGAGTCCTTTTGTGAGCGCCCTGACCACCGCTCCAGAGCGTCCCTTCGAGGGTCACTTTGACCGAGACGTGCCCATCCATTTGATAGACCTGCCCACACCCAAGGAGCATCTAAACATGTGCGATGCCCTCTGCACGGCTCCAGATCGTGGTTACACCCCCTTGAATCCCGAAAATGCAATGCAACGCTTCGATGAGGAGCAAAAGCAGCAGGAATTGAAAAAAACTGAATTTCAGGTGCTCGACCATGAGGAGGAGCTGGGCATCAAGCCAGAGCCACTGGAATCTGTGGAATACTACACAACAGAGACGCAGCAGCATAGAAAGTCATCAGCCTTTGCAGCAATGCAAGCATTCCAGCCGTCACGCGAACCGCTCTCCTCCTCCTCCAACTCGAACACAGTCCCAAATACGCCACGTGCCTCCATTGTCTCCCTGTCCAAAGATCAGACAGATCTCGAGTACCAGAAGTACTGCAAGGCGCAGCAGCGCAATCAGAAGCGACTCGACTTCTATCACAAAAAGGAAGAGGAGCTACAGACACAACAACAACAACCACAGCAATCACAGCAACCACAGCAACAACAACAACCATACACTGAAACTAACTCGCTTAACTTGAACTCGAACTCGCTTGTTACCGCTTCCAATGCGACTGCTTCCTCTAACTCCTCTTCCACAGTCCAACAGTCCACCAACAACAGCACGAACATCAACAGCTCCGCCTACGTCACCCAGTCCCAGGTTCAGACGCAGAGCAGCCGCGCCTCCTTTTCAGCCTCGACCGCGGATAACAAACTGACAACTGTAAATAGCTCGACCGCTTCTGCCACCGCTTCTGCTTACGGTTCTGTTACTGCTTCCAAAATTGATGCCCACGAGCTGATCGATGAAACCGTCGAGGAACTCGAACACTCTGAGGTCCTATTCCCACCACCATCCCCGCTCAGCCATCTCAAGGGCAAAGCCGTACAGTCCGGCCTCCATAAGGCCGATGCCATACCAAAGTATCAGCGCAATTGGACAGTGCTGCCCACCCAGAGTCCCATACGCACACCGGAACCCCAAGAGCTTCGCGAGAATGTACCGCTTGCCTTCGTAGACGCGCCCAAGGCCGACACCGTACACAGACCCATTGCCAAGGTTTCCACATCCGTTTGCGGGGGCAACGGCTCAGGTGCGGCGCCCACGGCTGCCCGAGGTTCGATTACATCCGAGGGCAGGGGTAATAGGCCGGTGCAGCCGTCGGTGCCGATCATCATTGAAGATCGCTCAGGTCCAGTAACAATGGCTTTTCAATCACTAGATGAATTCGAACGTCCCGACCAGTCGCAGACGCCCACGCGTCCCTACACACCGTCCTCCTTTTCGATGATCAACAAGCCGGCTCCGATTATACCCTTCTACCAGACACCCGAGAAGCTGTGCTTTGAAGAGTGCTCGGCCACACATGCTCGGGCCTACGATCAAGGAGCTGCCTCTCCATTCCCGGATAGGGCTCGCTCCCCAGCACCTGGACCGCCACCAAACCCACTCGCAGCTATACGCGCTCCTCGCATGAAGGAGCCAGAATCGAATCTGCTTACCGTGTCCGGACCACGTCTACAGGCGGGTTCCATCACCACGGGACAGAGCTACCAGGGTCAACTGCTGGCTCACTCTGAGCAAAGCTCGCAGTCGGCCAGTCAAAGCTACAGCCAGCAGCCCGAGACGATCACGGAGCGTCAGATTGGTAACCTAAGTGTGCAGCAGCGGGAGCAATCTTCGCAGATGCAGCAGCAACAACAGTCCCAGATGCAGAGCCAGACCAAGACACAAGTTGGCAATACCCAAATCGAGCGTAGGCGCAAAGTGACTGAGGAGTTCGAGCATACTCAGAGCGCCAAGACCATTGAGATTCGCACGGGATCAAAGACTCAAGTGCAGAGGCAATCGCAGTCACAGCAGCAGTCAGTGCAGCAGTTGCAGTCCCAGATGCAGTCACAGTCGGTGTCCCAGGGACAATCGGAGTCGACAGAGCGACGTCAGTCGTATGGTCGTACTGGGTTTGTGGCCAATCAGGCACGCCGTTTGTCCGGCTTGGAGCAGGAAATCACAAGCTTAACCAGCCAGTCGCAGGCCATCAGTGCTCGAGCTTCTACCTTGGGCGAGGGCACCTTTCCGCAGCTGCGTTCGCCCACTTTTGACAGCAAGTTCCCGTTGAAACCGGTGGCAGCCGATGCGGTTACGCCCAGCACACCCAACAAGCTCTTGGGACCACCACCAGGATTCCTGCAGCAGCAGCAACAACAGCAACTGCAGCAGCAGCAGACGTCCGCGTTCTCTTCGGACTTTAGGTCGACATCTTCGGCGGTGACTGCTTCACAGCAACAGCTGCGCACTCAGAGCTCGTACACGAATGCCGCAAGCTCATCTGCATTATCATCCTCAACATCAGCATCAACATCAGCATCAGCATCCAGGTCGGCGCAAGCCAGTCTAACAAAAGCTTCTGCTATTACTACCACGACTAATAATCAAGCCTGTGCCGCATTCAGGAACACAGCAACTACTGGAGGCAATGGCTATAAGGCAGCAGCGACTGCTGCTGCTGCAGCTAAGCTGGTTAATATGGCTAACAACAATAATGCTTCCAGCGCCGCTGCATTGGCTACAAACAAGCCAAAACTCACGCCAACAGCTGCACCTACAGCTCCAACTCAAGCGCCAGCTGTTTTTCCACCCAATTTAAGCGATCTAAACTCAAATGTTGATGGTTCCACAGGTCCCGGAGGCAAGAGCGCCGCTTTTGGTGCCACATCGGCTCCCAAGCGTGGACGTGGCATACTCAACAAGGCCGCTGGACCCGGAGTACGCATCCCATTGTGCAACAGCTGCAGCGTGCAGATCAGGTGAAGAGCAGCGAGAATCCTTTCAGTGTTTACAGTTGTTGTTCGCATTCCTTTGTTGTACTACTTTCTATATACAGTTGTTTAACTAACTTAGTTTTAAGAGTTTTCTGATCCCCGATCTTATTTATATGATTTCCATACTGCTCCTAATCCTTGCATGTTCTTTGTGTTAACCCCTCGTCATTTGTTTTGTTTGCAGCTCCCCTTGCCAAGCCTATTAACTCGCATGCTAATCAAACTGCCACACTGCCACGCCCCCAAAAAGCCAACACGCCCAACGAAACGGTTGACACTCAGCCCGATTCGGATGCCACCGCCATGTTGGCCGAGTCCATTGGTCGCATCAATATGGGCGAGCAGACAAACGCCTTTATGCAGGAGGCGGGCAAGATCATTTCCAATATGCTGGAGGCACGTTTGGCATCAAATCCAAGTGCCACGCCTTCTCAAGCGGGCAGCACACTGAGCCTGCGCAGCAATAGCAGTTCCAATCTCTCCAAGAGCCCCATGATTGTGGATCTAGAGGATTTCAAGAATATTGATCCCACACAGCCAGTGGCGCTGCAATCGGTGGTGGCCGTGCCGCAGTTGCCACAGCAAAAGCAACAGCAGCCACCGCAACCACAGCCGCTAAAGCAGCAGGCTCAACCGCAAGTGGCACGCGTGGAACAGACGTTGCAAGCCGAGTTGCCGCCACAGCATCCGATGAGCAAAATTCTAGATATTTGTGATAGTGGCAAAGTGACGCCAGAGCAACAGGCACCAGAGCCAGTGGCATTCCGCAACAATCTGAGACGCACCGGTGCCACACATGCCACCAGAGCCGATCGTCGCTCCTACATTGAGCCCAAACAAAGTGCCACAAGCGATAACAGTGACGAGAACACCACGAGTCAGTCAAACACGCCCAGCTTCAGTGTCAGTGTTAAGGCCCTGGGTCCCTACCCACAGGCCCAGGGTCCCATGTCAGAGGAGAACGAGAAGGCCGTAAGTCAGTTGCTCAAGGACGGCAAACGTCCGATTTGCTGTCAGTGCAACAAGGAAATCACCTCGTAAGTAGCCAGCTGCTCCCTGCCTGCCTGCACCCGCTCTCCACCTTTGTTTCTCCTTTATGTTCCTCCTTAAAACTTCTAGATTTGATTGAAAACTAATTCAGTAATTGCTTGACTCTTGCAGAGGTCCCTTCATCACTGCTCTGGGCAAGATCTGGTGTCCTGATCACTTCATTTGCGTGAACGGCAACTGCCGTCGTCCACTGCAGGACATTGGCTTCGTTGAGGAGAAGGGCGATCTCTACTGCGAGTACTGCTTCGAGAAGTATCTGGCGCCCACCTGCAGCAAGTGCGCTGGCAAGATCAAGGTAGGCTCACTCAACTCCAACTCAAATGCCATTGTTAATCCTTCTTTTGTTACTTGGCAGGGTGATTGTCTGAATGCCATTGGCAAGCACTTCCATCCCGAGTGCTTCACTTGCGGCCAGTGCGGCAAGATCTTTGGCAATACGCCCTTCTTCCTAGAGGATGGCAATGCGTACTGCGAGGCTGACTGGAATGAACTCTTTACCACAAAGTGCTACGCTTGTGGCTTCCCAGTGGAGGCTGGAGACAGATGGGTAGAGGCACTCAACCACAACTACCATAGCCAGTGCTTCAACTGCACTGTAAGTATCTGAACAGATACATAATCTTAGAGCAACTCAATCTAATTTCTTATCCTTTTTTATGCAGTTCTGCAAACAAAACCTGGAGGGTCAGAGCTTCTACAATAAGGGCGGTCGTCCCTTCTGCAAGAATCATGCTCGTTAAGGGCTGCGCAGATCGCAATCGATCTAATATGGCTCGACTAAGGACTTCAGGGATTACGCACACTAACAGCAACAACAATTCAGAATAACGAAAATCATTTTAGAGACGGCGATTGACAGTTTTCCAAGCGAAACTCTTGAACTATTCAAATCGCATAGCTTATTACATACTTAATGCAATTATCAAACTAAAGGATGCCCCTTTTTGTTTATTTTATATATTTTAAATATTATTTTTATTTAATTTTGAATTGTGCACACAAATGTTATCCTAATTTTAAATGAATGAGTGAAACAGAAACAGAAATCAACAAAACGACACGAAATCGAAAAAAGCTACCATAGCAACAAAAAAAAACTTAAAAAACACTGAGAACACAGAGCGATCAAGTGTCTGTCAATCTACCTACGATTATATTATTTATTCATCATATCAAACAATCGAGTTATACAGAAGAGAAAACACAGAAACGCTCACCACACCGATTACTTATTATTACTTATGATTATTATTATTATGTGTATTTTCATAAAAGTTATTTAGTTGAAGTGTGAAACCGACGCTGTTGACAAACCAACTAACAAACCGAAAAGCGCGAAAGGATTTCAAATCGCCTAAATTTCCACCTTATACCGAATTCGAACTCGAATTCGCATCCGCATCTAATCGGAACGTAGTCATTGCTAAGGAAATCTGGTTGTCAGCAGTAAAATATATTTATGAAATGCTTTATGCTTTATCAAATAATCAAATTTCAATTCAATTATACACAATTTGTTGCAATCGAAAATTATTAAACTACAAATTTAATTTAAATGCTACTTTAAATTTTATGTTTGTAAACCTTACGAGAGATATCTGTAATTGATTGTAAATTCCACCGAATCAGCAGATCAATAAATTTCGAAATCTTTTTCGCGTTTAAAATGCTTTTCTTTTAATGGGATAAGTAAGTAATAAATACTTAGCATACACGACTGTGAGTTTATCTAAAAGTATTGCCTGATGTATATTTAAAGTGTAGCATACTTTTAGGGCTTGCATTTAAATTACAGCCGGTCGCTTGCTGCTGATTCTGTTCGCTTGGTGTTTCACACAAAGAAATCTTCGATTTTGGCCTTTCGCGAATTTTTTTTTTTTTGACCGCTGTGATCTGCAGTGCCCAAAATCGTTTAAAATTCTTGCTGGAACACCAGGCCAACAGAAAGATCAGCAGGTCGCAATGCAAAAATTAACAGTGACTTAACATTGACTTAACATAACATTGACTTAACAGGGACTTAACATAACATTGACTTAACAGTGAGTTAACATAACATTGACTTAACAGTGACTTAACATTTCATTGACTTAACAGTGACTTAACATAACATTGACTTAACAGTGACTTAACATTAACATAGACTTAACAGTGACTTAACATAACATTGACTTAACAGTGACTTAACATTAACATAGACTTAACAGTGACTTAACATAACATTGACTTAACATTAACATGGACTTAACAGTGACTTAACAGTGACTTAACAGTGACAGAACATTAAAATTGGCTTAACAGTGACTTAACATTAATTTTTTTTCGCTAATCTAGGGAGCTCACGAGCTGCACATATTTAACAGAAACACCAGGCAAACACAATTAACAGCTGCTCGCTATGCACACAATTATTTCGATTGTAAATTCTGTTGTATCTTACTGTGGATTTCTTTTCGCCTGAGAATTCAACTGGGAATTTGCATATTCCAGCTGTAATACCAAGCGAACAGAACTTTCAGTAGATCTCAAATCAAACTAAACAAACCTTCCAATCAAGCCACTAAGAAATGTTGGCAGTACTGTCCAAGCGTGGACCATTATCCCGTCAATCCATTCGCTTATTCGACAGTTTATTAGACGTCATAATTCTCATAGAACAGCTTGCGAGAGTTCGTTGTGTCCTTGAGTCTTTATAGTAGTGTGTAGTTGGTGCGGAGAACATAATGTCATAATCGTTTGAGGCTTCCGGTTAGCTGCCCTCACGTATTTCGTTGACAGCCGAAAAGTATGCAACAGCTTTTGCTTTACTACCAAGCAAACACACATGCGGCACACAATATACACACACACGCACACTCGCACACACACACGCTCACAATTTCAACAGCCAGGAGCAATTTCATGCTCAACCAATTTTTGTTGTTTTCATTTGGCATTTTTCGTAGCGATATACAAACTGTTCTCCGTTGCAGGGCACTTTTCATGCCAATTTCCCCGCTCTTCCTCGACTCCTCTGTTTGCAGTTAGCCCCTCAGTTTTGTTGGCCAATGGAATAAGGTGTCAATTTTTGTGTTTTCGCTCCACATTTTTGCGGTGGCAAGGGTGTTAATCGCTGGACCACTTACTGTGCCTCCGACAACTCCGACTATCAAGGCCTTTTGGCCAATACAAATTTACGCTAGATTAAGCAGGATATACGACTATGTGAGTGCGTGTTTGTGTTAGTATATGAGCCTGTAAGTGGGGGAAGGAATATGTGTGGGAATGAGAGTGTAAAAAGGATGTTACGCCCTTTTGTTGCTGAACGCTGGCAGGCGGAAAGAAAAAACAATTTGCGGTTTTCGTAGCATTTTTCAACATTACATTTTTGCAGTTGTTTGCTTTTTAGTTTATTTAGCCATGTATATTACACAGAGGACTTTAAGTTAGTTTTTAAGTAATTCTATATATATTTTTATATATCTTTATATTTATTTTCTGTATTGTACTTATGCACGATCTGTATCCGTATCAGTATTTCATAATGATAGCACACGTATCTGATTTTTCGCATGCAACTTCATCCATAACTTTATCCATAATTAGTTCTCAACGAGCCCACTCCGAATTCCACTTCCGAAATAACTGCCGAATAAACTGTGTATATTTCGGATAAATTATTTCGATAGCAAAATTCGGAATCGACTTGTTTTCATTTCTTTCTTTCTACATTTTTTGTTTTATCTATTCAATTAATTTGTTTGAAACGCATTCAGAAATCAGTTTCAGTTTCCGTTAGATTCGTTATTCGAAAATGCGCGCAAAATTTGTCACCGTAGCGTTCCGTTGCGAATTTACACAGAGTTTTCTTTTATTTAATATATAAATATCTATAAACATGTACAGTACCCAGCTGTTTAGCTATAAGTCGGTACTATATATGCGAGATTTGGGATTTGTTTTGGGATTGGGGAGAATCTACACTTAACACATGCTAGAAATGCATTCAAAAATGTTATTTACAAATCAGAATTCCTGGGGTTTTCTGCGCTCTTCTTTTTTTCGTTTTTCTTGGTTTTTTTTTGGAATATTTTAATACTCGTATGTTAATGATAGTTATGTCATAGATACGTAGCGCATTTCTTATGCTTACAAAAATAAATTCAACACATTCAAGTACAACAAACATATCTTACTATCTAAATGCCGCTTACTGAATAGATACAGAGTTATATCTAGCTATATATTTACTCGTCTATATATATTATATATTCATGTAGGAGCAGAGTTTTAGTTTTCGTATCGTACAAATAAATACCTTTGGGTTAACGAGTGTTCAAGAGTAACAAACAAACAAAAAAAAATTATGATTTGTAGCAAACTGAGAGCTGAAAATCTGTTGGAAATTTTCATGTTTTCCGCATGATTTGAGCATCAGTTTTCTCCGAGCACAGTGGGGCTACAAATGGGCCAATATATCGATCTGATCGAGTGCACTGGCCTGTCCAGGTAATTGAGCTGGCACCTGTGTCTGCGTCCTTCCACCTGGCTGCACGCTTAGCCCGTTGTTGCCATTGCTGCCACTGCTGCTGTTGGCCTGCGATATGGTCACAATGGTCACCAGGTCTTTGGCCTTTGTCGCTGTTGTTGTCGTTGGACTCTTGGCTGAATTTTCCTGGCTCTGGCTGCGGTTTCTCGACTCTATTTCGACAATGGCCGATGTAAGCAATGTATTCGACTGCAGTGCACTGTAGTCGGGCAATTGCTCCGCCGATGGCTCCGGCAGATCCTCATTGGCCAACAGACGTCCCGAGGGAGCCGTCTCAATGGTCCGTTCGCTGTTTAGCGTTAGGGAGGCGGGCGTGGTATTTCTGGATCTGTAACTCGGAGGCAGACTGTACTCCGAGCCACCCATGCTGCTGCTGATGGTGCCACCTCCACTACCGATTCCAGAACGTAACGTGGTCAAGGGAGCCCTGCAGGGAAGAAGGTGGAAAATGGTATGAGCATTGAATTGAGTTGAGCATCAAGTAAAGACATTATTTACGCTGTGGGTGACATGAGACAAAGTCAATGCTCGAAATTTGCATACACATATCTAGTCAGCTATCTGGGAGTGTGTGTATCTTGTATCTGTGCATTTGTGTATCTTGCAGTTAGGTGATTCCGTTTTGTCTGCATTCGACTTTGTCAATTTAAATAACAAAAGGCGCTGGGGCAATTGTTGCCATTCAGACTGACTGCAGATTGACTGCAAGACTTCACACTTCAGTCAACAGCACCAACTACAAAGTCAACACACACCCACACCCACACACACACACACACACATGCACTCATAAATTTCGGAAATAGCAAAAATTAAAATTTCAAAATTGTATAAAGCAATTTGAAGTATGTAAAATTGCATTTAATTGTTCCCGACAAAGATTCAATGCAAAAGGAAACAGGAAAACTAAGTCAGCAGCAAAGGAAAAGCCCTTTTATCACGTACCTCTCTCTCTTTTATATTCACTATTTCTATTTCTGTCTCACTCTGGCATAATAGGCAATTTTCGCAGGCACTCGGCACTCAGCAGACGGCACTTGGGCCTCGTCTTTGTTTGTTTAATTGACTTGGCTAACAGCTTCGCAATGCCGTCCTCTTCTTGTTGCTGGCATTAATCCTTGTGCTGGCCTGCCTCTCACAGATTGCCTTTTAAACCCACTCACACACGCACACACACGCACACACGTGTACTAACTCGCCTGCTTGTTATGCAACAGAAAGCCTCCTCAAGTGTGTGCGCGTGTGTGTAAATATTTTGCAGAATTTCACAGATTTCTTTGTTAGTTCTTACATCATTTGAATATGCCATCACACAGCACACACACACACACACACTCATTCACTCACACGGCTTGTGCCTAAAAGTATGCTGTGATTCTTTGCCGCACACTTTGCATAAGTTTTTTGTTTTTCCGACATACTTCTCCGTCACTTTGCACACCCTGCGCTTAGCTCACAGCGGGTATATACACTAAGTTCACAAACAGCTATTTGCAGTCTCGCCAAGTTGATCTAAAATATTCACGCAAAAATAAACACAGCATACTTTTGGGCGGCCGTCGAAATTCAGCTTTTCACTTTAACAGCTGCTGGGCCTCTAGTAAAAGTCTGTGAAAATGTGTGGAAATTTGTGTTTTTATCTCAAAGTCGAGCTGCTGCCTAAAGCCTAAAGCATTTTCAATTGTTTTCCACTTGTGTACGCTTTTCCTGGGCTGTTATTGTTGCTTGGTGCTTGGTGTTTGTGGTTTTCCATTTGTTGTTGGCTTTTCATTTCATTTCCATTATATGGGCATAAATATTTAAGTGCATGTGGCCTTGTGTGTCATTACAAGCATATTAATTTGCCATAAATTTGCATTTATTGTTTGGTTTTACTGAATACATTCATGAGCACCCATTGCCATCTTACTCGTCTCTCCTCGCACGTACTTTACTTTTTTGACTAATTTGCGTATTTAGCAGAGCGGAAATTTACGGCCTCAAAACGCAACTCGATATTTTTGTAACGCAATAAAAAGTAAACTTTTCTAATTAGCAGCCATTATGCGATCAAAGCGGCAATTATCCCGACTCGAACAAAGTCCTGCCCAAACTGGGGACAAAAGAGGCAACACTTTCACTACCGCTCTCATTTCTCTTGCCACTCCCACTCACATTTCCACTCTGACTACCACACTCAATTGTGATTGCTGTGGGGCCTCGTTTCATTGTCGTTTCAATTGTTTCAATTTGCTGCTCGTCCCTTGAATGTCCTGTGTGTGGATGGCTGAATGGTCGCATGCTCCGTTGGTTCTGTACTGTCTCCTGGCACTTGAGTGTCCGACAATCGGATTGTTGCGTATTTAAATTGTTTGCCATTTGGGCAGCATCTGATTCAACTTTCAAGTACTCGCTAGCTGCCCAATTCAATTAAGTTACAAATTCCTCACTTACTCGCTGTCTCTCTCCCACTCTCACTCTCTTACTCACTCTCACTCTCACTCTTTGATCGAAATCAACCGAAATCATTTATAATAAATAAACAACGAACACAAAAACAAATAAAACCATTGACAGGCGTCTAAAGTTTTCGGTTGTTTGCCACATTAAAAAATTGCCAAAAGTTTGTGGTGGAGTGGCCGTGGGCGGACCAGGGGGGGACGCAATCCCCCAGCGAAGTGTCAATGTTAACACTCCCCAAAAACCGCACAAAGCCAAACCGCCAAACGCTTCAGCTGATGCTGCAACCCTCGAAACAGTTTTACACCCCTCGATCCCACTTTCACTGGATTTCCCTTGTCTGCCCCATTGCCCCATCCCCTGCTGCTACAGCTTCTCATTTTCATTCCAGCCTCGAACTGTGCGTTGTAAACATTTTGTGGTTGCAACGCCAAACTTTACAAATAACTCAGACGAGCGGCATGAAAAGTCCCAGGGAGGGAGGGAAATTCCAAGCGAGGGGTGGTGGGGGGTGGTTGGGGGAAAGTCGGAAGTTAACACGAACGGAAGCAAACACTTACCTCAGCAGACTGCCGGCATGAGATCGATATGTGGGCGGCGGCGAATTTCCACGCACAACTCCGTTCTGACGATCGCGGTCCAAGAGCAAAAGTCTGCAAAAAAAGGAGCGAAAAAAACATAAAATGTTGGTATAATTATTATGATTGTTGTTGTTGTACTTTGTTAATGCACTGCGACAGGCAACACAGCAGTTGAAGCTACAAAAGGTGAGTAAATTTAAGAGTTAACGGACGGTCTGTATACCCTAACAAATATAGTTCAATCCAAAACCTTTGTGAGCTCACTGTTGCCATTATAAACCTCAATTTGAACTATCGTATGTTGATTTTAATGAGGCACTAATTACAGTGCTGCCAACAGTTCGTGTACATGTGCTAAATTGCATTGTTAGGCCAACTTCAATCGATACAACTTGATTGCTATTTGTGGATACATTTCATTAACAGGTTGAATTTGTTACAAGTTCAGCACTCAATGTTGAACAAATCTTACTAAATCTGTGTTCTACAGGGTCTAAATGTGCTACATGCTGCACTTGAGCGATAGAGTAAAAATGGCATTTCCAGGCAGTGCATAATTACATAATGCCATTAATTGTGCAAGGACATGCGAGCGGATGTGGTTAGCCGAGCATGTCCGCAGTTGTCCTGCGTCCTTTCCACGCCACCAACACACATACACCTGTACACCTGCACACAATTTATGTGTCATATGCTTGAACCCACCTCAGACGATACTCCTGCATGCTGGCCTGGTAGGAGGGCGGCGGTGGCCGGTGCTGGAACTCCGGGTACAGCAGACCATGGGGTGCACCACCGCCTCGAGTGCAGGGCCGTCGTCCGCAGCGAGCCAGATCCACGCTGGTGCCGAGACCAAGGCAACTTTGTCCACCTGGTGCCGTCATGCGCCAAGCAGCACCGCTCACAGTCACCAGCACGACGCCAACGCCTGCAATGACAGAGAGAGAGAGAGGGCATTTGTGAAAGAGATGGCAATAGATATGTAGGTAGACAAAATAATGGAGAAAGAAAAACAGTTTTGAAAATCATTTGCTACTTGCTATTTGGCCATTGTGATTGTGCTGTAAAATTTAATTAGACGTCAAACGCTGTGTGGGCGTGGCACACAATTACCAGTCCACTTAAAGCAATTGGTGGCTCGGGTGGAGCGACCCCAAAACAAATCACAGTCCCAGCCTGGCTGTGACTCCAAGTTTCAGTCACAGTCTCGGTCTCAGTCCCCGTCTCCGTCTCCGTTTTAAATTGAGTCTCAGCATCCACTTTCACTTTTTTTTGCCAGTGAGGTCGATGCTTTCCTTTTGACAACTGACAGCTGCATGTGGCACGGCCAACAGCAGTGACAGGGGAAGTGGCACTTTCAGTGGCAGCCACTGTGGCAACGACTCTGGCAGTGGCTGTGGCAGTGGAGCGTGTCATCATCTGAGCAGACCCCACGAAGAGCCCACTGAGGCTGACTTCAACTGGCTATAACTGCCCGCCAGCTGATTAAAGCCAACTATTAAAGCCAGCTACAATTTTATTAGCGAAAATTGTCGTCGTCGTTGCTCATTTTCATGAGCAATTTGCGCTTCGAAGATGAAAATCGAGGGGGGTGGAGGGGGAAATAATACACACACACACACACACACTCGGTGCTCAGTGCAATTTGTGCGTTTATTACGACTACGGGCACTACGGGACTGAAAGACCTCCATTATAGATATAAGCGACATATGAATAGTCGTCATACCTCAGACGCGTCTCTGTCGACTCCAGAGTTGATTGCCATTAAATTATGTAAAACTCAGTGTTACAACTCAACAATTTTTGGTAATTGCCGCCTGAAAATGGCGCAATGTCACGCTTCGAGTGCCCCCAACTAAACGCGAGACCGGCAATTGATTAGAGCGTCGTATACATAAGTAATGCAAAGACCCCAGACCCCAAAACCCCCCAAACCTAAACCCCAAAAAACTCCAGACCAGTTCCAAAGACGGAACTCAAGACGTGGTCGTGTGTGTACTTGGCCCCACTGTACTTGTGCCTTTGTGTGTGTGAGAATTACGTGAGTTTTCGAGTGACTCGACAGCTGTTGGAACTGAACTTTAACGCAGAAAGCGAAACAGAATCAACTGAATGACTCATGAATGAAGTTTGGTAACTCATGACAAATTGTATCAAAAGTGCTTGCGAATATGCGCAGCTTAACATTTAATTAAATTAACTCCACTGTACTTGAGTTGCTAAACTATTAACTGGTAACTGTTTAATCTTAGCTTTACTCTCTACTCTACTATCAGACAGCATAAGATACTCTACAGCACATGAAACAGTTTCTGTTGACACAATGATCCAACTGATTGGTCTAAATGCTGCGACTACACCCACAAGCAAGTCAATAAAGCTATTTACTATCAGTCGTAAATACGACACTATTATATAGCTGATAAAAACTCGTAACCGGAACTAAATGCTCTCAAAATATTGACACATTTTGTGTCTTTACTAAATTTGTTTGCTCTGCAAACTGGGTCACCAGGCAGACGCCTCGGGCCCAATACACAGCGCGAAAAAAACCCAGTAATAGGAGCAACAAAGACGGTTGTTATAATTGTAGAAATTGTTGGAAAACAACAACAACAACAACAAATTCACACACAAGTAATGTGCGAGTTGTGTAAACGACGCGACGCAAAGTTTTAATGCCATTTTTGTGGCCTCATCAATTGTTCGACTTTTGCCCATATGTGAATGAGCATACACAGATACATTTATGTGTATACATGTATTGGTGTATGTATTTATTATGTAATACGTTTTGTGGAGCCGTTTTTACTCACCAATCATAAGTAGTGCCGCTGTCAGATGAGAATTTGGCGGTCCAGCCAGTCCAGTGACGCCCAACGCTGCGCCGCCAAGGGCGCAGGCCACGCCCCCCAGTGCGACAACAGCAATTAGGGCGCGCAACGGTGGTCCGGCAAACCATTGACCACAACAGCCCTTACCGGAACGCTCCGAGGGAGATCTGCAAAAAGGAAATGAACAATTCTTTTGTTAGTTTTTAGTTTACAGCTGCAGCCGGTGGAAATTCCTTTCCCTGGCAAGTATTTTGGGTATGAGCATAGTTTTGCCAGGTGCGACAGCAAGGACACTAGCCAGGACAACAAGCTGGAGGAAGAAGCTGGGCTGAGGCAGCACCAAAACCAGGAATGGCAGCTGTTTTGCTTTGTGGCGCGTGCAAATTGACAGTGGCACAGGCGAAAAAGGCAACAAAAGCGCAGCGAGTGGGCAACAACAACAACAACAGCAACAGCAACAACAACAGCGACAATTGTTGTAATGTCTTTTGATTTATGAGCCAAAAGACCAAAATTTGCGCACCGAACACAATAAAACAGGCGGAAAGACGATCAGACGACCGAACAGACAAACAGACAAACAGATGATGACGTTGCCACTGAGCAATAGCAACAGCCAGAGGTTTAGGCACTAGAGTTGTTCTGGAGAAGGTTGCGATTGCGATTGCGGATGGCCAAAAGCGTAGAATATTTTGCGCATTTGCCAGGCAGCAGACAAAAAAAGGCAGCAAGGACAATTTATGTGACGCAGACGCTGCAGGAGCAGCACTACCAGAAGACGATGGCACAGTGACACAGACAGTCATTTTCACGCACAAAAATTAAGATTTTAACAACTGAACAATTCAGTAATCAGTTGTCGTTAAAGCAAACAAATACAAAGCTTTTCCTCTATTTGAGCACTTAAACTGTAGACATTTCTTTGACAATGCTCGACCTTGGTGTCTAAGTTCTTATATTGAGTTCCGGCTGTGAGTTTCAGTTTAGCTTAGCACAATAAGTCAATTTTCTAGTGATTAACTTTTAATAATTTTAAATAAATTGTGATGTGAAAGGCAGCATAATTATAAAAGTTAAATAGTTAAGTAACTACCATTTTAAGTGCCTAAATTAAAGTCAAAGTTTTGATTTACGTCAGCTTATAAATGAAAATTGTGCTAAAAATTGAGCACTTGCTCCACTGTGCCAGGATGACGACATAGACGACGTGTGTGCGTAAATTCATTAGGACACAGATACACAGACAAAGCCTGAGACGACAGAGAGATGGAGGACACGGAGTTGAAAAGAGACTCGTTTAAGGACACGGACACAGGCAGAATTTTCTTTATGGCTACAGACTCTTCTTGCTGTGTCTGTGTGTGTGTGTGTGTGTGTTGACAACCCCTTAAGGGGGTAGTTGGAGGGTGTGAGCTGAGGAGCACACTCTCTTTGAGCTCGGGGCTTGCCAAACAATTAGACGCCGAAATATTTATAGGCAAGCAGCTGTGTCCCAACTCAATCCCCTTGTCCCCATAACCCCCCCGCCCCACAAAAACCGCCCCACTCCCAGCGAAAGGACTGAATCCAATGGGACGTTGCCCACTTTTGTGTCATCGAAGCAATTTAAGCAACCGAATGATAAATTGTTGGAAAATTACGTGCATAAAAAGGCAAGCCGGAAATTTATGTTTAATAATTTGATGTTGTCGCCCGAGGATTTTGAGGATTTTTATGATGCGCCATTAAAAGTATACAACGAGCTACAACTCTGCTCTTCTCTCCCCTCCCGCTCGGTCTTTTCTTTCTGTCTCCTTTGCCTATGGAAAGGGGTGCTACCTGAGACCTCACCCTGTGCCCGAGTTGATCTATTTGTTAGTCATGTGAGCTGTGGTGCCAGGAGTTTGGGCGTTGGGAGTTGCCAGTTAGAGAGTTCAGGGGCCGCGGCATTAATGTTTCATCAGCTGTCATGTCATGTCATGATAAATAAGATCTTTTTAGCGCATCGCATTCAGCCAAAAGCAGAGACCTCGACGGAAATGAGTACGCAAAATAGCAGAACAGAAGGTGAAGCGGCAATAGATGATAAAAAGAAGGAAGAATAGAATAAAACAAGCGAAAAGAAAGAAGGAAAGAAGAGAATTACTAGACTGATACTTAAAGTTATGAAATTATAGGTAAAGCAAGAAAATAAGATAAATACTAGACTGCTACTTAAACGTATTAAATTAAAAGTAAAACAAGACAATTAAACAATGAACATGAAACTTTATAAACTAACAGTGAAAAGTCTGTTATATTTATAAGAAATAGTTTACCTATAAATACCTATAAAGGGCAGAACCACGGTTTATGTGGGTTGGTGCTCCTTGGGTAAAAACAGCCATTTAAACTAACATAACCTAACCTATCTATAAATCCCTCTCTCTACTACAGTTCTTATTAATATGTTAACTGTCACTTTCAGTACATCAACTATTTACTTAAACTTTAGTTAACAAAAACCTTAGCCAACTCTGCTAATGACACTTTTCCTTATTAGCTGAACATTTGTTCACATATTGGCTACTAAAAATTGAAAAAGTTATTAGAGTTCCATTAGTTAAGCTATTTTTACAGTCGAGTCTGTGCCATAATTAAGTTTTAAGTTCATTTGGGGATTAAGCAATAAATGAAATGAATAAAATGAAATTGAAGCAAACTGTGCGCGACCATTCGCAGCTTTGATTAGTGCAAAACTCTTAAAATATTTAGACTCGTAAACCTGGTGCTGTATATACACCACGTTATAAAACTTTGCTTAATTGTTAAGGGGAAGTTTATGGACGACTTTTACGACTGGCTCTCAGTCGTTTTGTTGCATGTTTCCTTTTAGCCGTCATGTTACGGCGGCTGGAACGAAAATTTAATCAATCTTTTTCCTCTTTTATTTTTTTCTGTATTTCGTTTCATTTAAGTGCTTATCGAAATGAGCCTGACAACAACTTTGACATTCGCTGTTGTTGCAGTTGTTGTTGGGCAAACTATGAAATTGCTTAATCAATTGAAAATTGTGCAGTCGCTTGTGAATGCCGGAAAAAGCCATCATTTAAATGAAAAACTGTTGCAGCTAAATGAAAATGGAAAGTCGGTAATTTTACTCGAAAAGTATTGAATGGCGTGAAAACTGTGTCAATGTTGGCAAATTACAAATTGCAATTAATTAACTATAAATTAAAATGCAGTTGTTTCGATGTTAATGTTAATGCTGATTGAGTGACTGACTGATTGAATGACGAACTGACCGTCTTACTGTCAGTTAGCCGCTTCTCTGAGCCGCCTTTTGTGATATACTTGTTTACTAAGCTGCCCCTGAACTACTTTTAAGGTAGCAACGCAAACGTTCGACGAACTGACAGGTAAACAGACAGCTAGACGTAGACGGACTGCTCCGAGCACTAGACACAAGTTTGCAAGTAGCTTCTAGTCATATAATTATCAACTTGTATAAACTTGATGTTCGTTGTGCACTTCTAAAATGGAAAATGGAAAACAACTGCGCAATTAGTTCACGATTTGATTACCAAATGCAAGTTTCACCTGCCACTAGCAAATGTTCGTTGCACCCCTCGCCAATTCGTCCCTCAATTAATTGAATGCTCATTTTCAGTTTAGTTAAGCCTCATTAGCAACCGTTGCATATGTATCTACGTCTCTCTAAATGTATCTGTATCTTAAAGCATTGTAATGCGATGCTCTGCTGCTTGCTGTGTTGATAATTTCATGTTAATCAATCAAATTGTTGTTCTAGTTGTTGTTCTTCTTCTTCTGCTTGTTGTTGATGCAACACGCAGTGAGGTTGCCACACGTTGCCAGCGGCTTCTTTGCGGTTGTGTCGGTGCCTGGGCGGTCGTTGCCACCCCGACATGGGGCCTCCGCAATTTGAATTCTCTGTACAATTCTCCTTAGAAATCATTCAAGAGCACAACACAAAAGTACAGCGAGTACTTAAGGCCCCCAAGGGGGGAATGAGGGGAACGAGGGGCGCAGACTTAGGGGCAAAGGGCACGCTAGTAAGTAAGGCAACCGAAGTTGTAGGAAATGGCAACATGTAGAGTAATTGATGAAACTTTTGCCACATCAAAGAGATTGACACAAATTCTCCAGGGAAATATGGAAATATTTCAAACAAAATGTTTAAAAAATTCTAAATTTTAGATAGAAGGAAAATGTGTGGACTTGTGTGTGTAATGACATCAAAATCAGGTCTAAGTTTCACTAAATATCTGTTATATATTTGGCAGTTAGTTGTGTAAAAATACATAAAAATACGCGATTGCGTAACGAGTCTGCAAAAGTTGGAATAATTCGCTATTCGCCCAAAAAGAAATCAGAAACTGACGCATAATTAACACGCCTGAAATACAGAAAGTGAAAGAAAAGAAGTGAAAAATACGAAATGAAAACTTTGTAGGAGAGAGAGAGAAGGAGGCAGGGGCGTGGCACTTGCAGTCTGCATTGAGGTGCAAACAGACATTAATTAAATAAAGCAAAAATGTGAATTCGCATATAAAAAGTGCATTTTTTATATAAAATAAATTAACATAATTATATTATTTCACTGCTCACTTCTTGCATAATTCAAATCGCCATCGACAGACGAACTATCTGTATGTCTATACAACTCTACCCAGTGCCCATAATTAGTACAAATATTACTAAGCAACTTAAGATAATAACATTGGCACATTTTCTTAAACAACAACAATAAACTGAACGACGAATGGCGAAAACAAAGAGCATGGAAAATAGCAAATTAAATAATGATTTTTCACAAGAGCTGCTTAAACAGCAGAATGAATAGATGGATGAACAGATGAATGGATGGTTGGATCTTTGGATGAATACAATTTGAGTTTGTGTTTTGCAGGTCGCTTTTTTGTGTTTTTTTGATTTTTTTCAGTTTTTTTGGGTTCGCTGACAAAGCGTTTTCTGTTTCGCTTTTTATTTGCTCGAGACTTGGAGCCAAAGCCAGTTCCGAGTGGACTCTGTTGAACTGAGCTGAGCTGAGCTGGGTTTTAGCATTAGATTGCTCCACTAAATGTAAGTGGGCGCCAAAAAACCATTTTCAACTTTCAATCAAATCCGCAGCACCCCCTCCTAAGCACCCCTGGAACACCCCCCTAAAAAAAAGGCATAATTACAGAGCGCTTTTCAACTTTACCGCAGAGTTCTGATTTGTAATGGAAGTTGTTATTCTTTTTTCGCTTTTCGCCCTCTTTCAGTCTCTTTTGTTGTCTTGTTTGTAGGCTTTTGTGATTTGGCATGAAATTAAGACACCTTGATTTTGGCTACGCAATTATACCCGGAGCTAGGCCAATTTGGGCCTTAAATCAAGTCAGACCTCAAAACATAATCATATTTAGCCGCAGCTGTTTAAAGTACTTTAAATTAAATTAGAAATTCAATTTTAAATAAGTGGCATAGATTAATGTTGGTACGCTCACGTGGCGTTAGTTTGGGGACCCAGCTGTGTGTCTTTTCTTTTATTCTATCTACTAAAGTTGTGAGCACATAAAACTGAGCAGAGTTGCAATCTATAAAGCAGAGATCTGAGCTCAGGTGTTCTTTTAAATTTCATGACACTGCGACAGCTTTAAAATACTTTAAAGAATTGTTATCAAAAAGGAGAGGAGGGAGAAGAGTAATAGCAGTGAAAGGCAGAGGGAGATAGAAAGAGAGAGAGTGAGTGAGTATAATACCAGAACATGTCTGCTGAAGTCTGTAAATGTAAGTAAGTATCTGTCCAGACTTCTTATAAGTATGCTCGCATGTCTCCCTCTCTCTCTCTCTCTCTCTGTCTTCCCTTCTCTGTCACTCCCTGTCTGGTTTTGTTTCCATGTGTCTCTGTGTGGGTTAACATTAAATGAAAACCAGTAGCTCTTGCCCAAAGGGGAAACTGGCAGCAGCTTTTGAGTCTAAGAACATGACATTCACCCAGCATTAAAATCGCTGCTTCTATTGTTGCAACATTTGTTGTTGTTGCTGCTGCTGTTGCACATATAAAAAATATAAAAAATGAAAGCACACAGACGACTATAAAATATCCAAGCAAAAGAGACAAAGTCACGTTGTCTTTTGTGTACTTAAAGAGCAGCTAAAATATTAGAGTAAAAGTAACAATTTCACACATAGCCACAGAAACTTCTGACCTACTAAACAGAAGACTCAACACGAAGACATCAACTTGGAAGTGAAGACTGAGACAATGCCAGGGAGGAAGAGGAGTGGACAGCGTTTTCCCAAAAAACTTAACTGCAAACGCTTTGACGCTTGAGTGACGCCAAAGCGGAGAGTCGAGACTTGAGACTCGAGACTGGAGACTCGGGACTGGAGTTTAGTTAAGCTCAGTTTCTGAACAGTTCAGTTTAGTTTAGTTCAGTTTAAATTGCAGTCGGCTGTCTTCAGCGCCTTCACGCCCCACAGTTTAGATTAAAGTGCCGGTGGGCGTAACACACGAGCACGACTTTGAGCAGCCCAGTCAAACGGACAAATGGTCTGAACGGACAGACAGTGCAAAGTTTACTTGTCGAATCGCTTGTAGTTGCGCTAAATACTTTTGGGCTAAATGACACGAGCTTAAAGTTGAGCTTAAAACTGATCAGACTGAGTCATAATGAACTTACTTAAACTCTTTTGAAGGTTAGTTTTGTTAAAGAGCCATAAATAGTTGACTTAAATCCCTTTTGTGTTAATAAATAAATAATTCTTGAAGCTTTTCAATTAAAGCTCATTTAAAGCACGCTAATTAAGCTCGCAATTTATAGGGTATACTTAATTCAACACATAATATATATAATTGCCTTCTTTTACTCTACATTAATGAGCTTTTAGCTGCCAAAAACTTACCAAACTATTTCAAGCAACACATTCAAAAGTTTCGAAGTAGTATATAAAAAGGGCTTTTAGTTTCTTCAATTATTTAAACTTGGCCTAAGATTTCTAGTCAAAAGCTCAAGTTCAGCGCAAGTTTGTGTACAGCGGAATAATTCTCAACACATAAACAAAGTGTAATCCAAAGCTTAACGAGCACTTTAAGCTGCTGTCATTTGGAACTTTAACAGTTTCCAGTTGCCAGTTTGCCAGTTGCCAGTTGGCTTGTCAGTGTCACAAGGTGCCGCTGAGTCTCGCTGTTGGCCAACTCTGGAACATTGTCTAGCTATCTTTCTGGCCATTGTCGTCTACTCGCTCGTAAGTGAACTTAATGTGCGCGTAAAAGATTATATGGCAAAGTTGTTGCTGTTGCCTTTGTTGCTATTGTTGCTGTCCATCCATCGATGGCAAACTGGGCTATAACTGCGGACAAAGTTTTGCCAGCAGCGAACGCGTTTATTGCCAATTTTTGAATGCATAAAACGCAATCATTGCACTGCCAACAAATGCCGCCCACACATGTGGGCCAGTCGTAGGAGTAGGGAGTGGCAGAGGGGAGGAGGGGAGACTTAAGTGTAGTTGCTGGCGTATATAGGGCACCATGCCAAGTGTAAACTCTGCGCACAACAGACTCCACGGCTGCAGCCAGCTGGCACACATAACTGTGCACTCCAAGCGTCTATATATAGTATGGACATGTATATATTTATGTGTTTTGTATATATTAATGTCACCCACACACATCTACACACACAATTATGGCAGGAACAAGTGCCAAACATCGTGACCAGCAAAGGGAACTGTGACTGCGACTGCGACAGTGACTGCAACTTCGATTGCCACGTTGACAGCAACAACAGCCACTGAGGAGCTGAGCACTGAAGAGCTGCATTCGGTTTGAGGCATTTCTAATTTCAGATCCGTTTCTAATTTCTGGCTTTCATGTGGCACAGTCATGGCGCTGGCAACGTTTGCTGGCTGCCAAGCATCCGGGTTGGCAATTACTTTTACATGTTGCCAATGCGACAGCAGCAACACAGCGGCAGCAACAGCAGTGCAGACGGCAGCAGCAGCTACCGCAGACGCAGTCAGCATACGAAAGAACCGCAGCCAATGTGGCGCGCACACACACACACACACACACACACAGTCATCACACACACACAGAGAGACAACACGAAACGCGCTTAAGTGGCTGCGTCATTAGGCTCCAAAGGCTGCTGCTGTTGCTGCTGCTCTGTTGCTGCCCGCTGTCATGTTGCAAGCGGCAAATACAATGACAGTGTCAGTCGGCAGTCATGGATCGCCCCATTGCTGTATCTGTATCTGTAGCTGTATGTATCTATGTATATAAATTAAATTCTTAAATTGCTCGTTAGCTCATGATGAGGTTGGTTCATTCATTCATGCAGTTGTCGTCGTCGTCGTCGTTTCTCTCTCGCATCGCTCTATGATGGGCAACAATAACAATAATCACGACAGCAACAGCAACAACAGCAACAACAACAGCAACAAACACTGCGTTGGCCATTATGTAGGTCATTTCAATTTCTTGTTGCTGTCGCTGTTGTCGCTTTTTCCTTTGCTTTTGTTTTTGTTTTTCTTTCGCTGTATCGCTCCACAGTCATAGACTTGAGTCTCCCAAAAACCCGTCACACTCCCACACAGTCTCCAAGCCCCACAGTGATTTCACTTGGATTCTATGCGCTTTTAATATCTGCGACGATGGCATCTTCAAGTGATTTAATTTAGCACCAAATGGATTTTGTGTGGCATTCTGTCTTTTTGGGGCATGCTTAAAATACTTGTGCACGCTTGTGCCACAAATTATGTGCACCACTGTGTCGCTGTTTGTTTGTCTGTCTACGACACTCCCAAACAAAATAATTTACTATTATTTAACAACAAAAGGGAGAACTGGGAACTGAGAACATGGACAACAAGATTTCAACATTCAGCTGTAAAAGAGCTTAATGGATTTGGAAATTCAGCGGCTTAAAATGTAGCTGACATGATCATAAACAAACTGCCTGATTAACAATCATATATCTGCTTTATTTCTTTATGAATCAGAAGTTTTGGCTTTTTTAAACAGAATTCTTGGTGTACAAAGGCGCCTCAATCCTTTATTTACGACCCGCTCCAGTGACTAATTGATTTCAGCTGATTTACCCACTGTACTCCAACTCTGTTTAAACTTTTTAATAAATTTGGTTTTATATAATCCTCGAAAACATAATTAACTTGGTCTCTAGGTCAGTTTGGTAGCCAGACTTGCAGCTCTTTAAAACTTGTCTTTAACGCGTCTTGACCAAGTTTGTGGCATGGTCAAGAATTTCAACACAAAGTCAGAGTTTTGACCCTGTATGTTTTGGGTAATTATTAAATTTGTTATGTGGTTGTCGTGCATTTTATGTGTTTATGACACCTGCTGAAATGTGGCATGAGATTTCATTAAGTGTGAAGCACTCAGACAGTAGGAAAGGGTGTCTGTCTGTCTGTCTTGGTGTGTTTGTTGTGAAAGTTCAGTTGCCATATTTACAGACATTTATCAGTTTGGACTCAAGAGAGAGAGACTTAATGACAGGAAAACATAGTAAACAGCAGGACAGCCAGTGATTATAAAAGAGTCTTAAGAGTGTTGGCAAAATTAATTGCAGAAAGAAAGAAAATCCACAAAGGAAAAGCTTTGTGCAAGTTTATATTTTGATATTTGCCAAGTAATTGCATTCGCTTTCAGTCCAATCGAGTCTCCAGTACAGTGCAGTCCCGTCCAGTCCAATCCAAGACGAGCCCATTAACCCCATTTACGAGTAGTTTAGTTGCATTAAGAGAGTCGAGATCTTTGAGGAGTTGCCACAGCAATTTGCGGTACTTGGGCCTCGTTTATCATTGTGGCAGCCACTTATGGGTCAACTTGGAATCTCTCTCTCCCCCTGTCTCTCTCCCTCTCTTTTTGTGTATCTTTCTCTGCCTATCTGCATCTACCAATTAAAGAAAATAATTCAATTCTGCATCAGATTCAGAACTGGCGACTGACGCCGTCTACAAATTGAATTTGCAATAAGCCCAAGTGCCAGAAAATTGTGAAAAACTGAGAAAAAGTCAACACACACAAAACCAATAACAGCGAACAATTCAAATTATGCAAAAACTTGGCTGGCAAGCGCAATTTACTGCGGAATTTCTCAGCCAAGCACAAGACGAGCACTCGCTGCAGTGGAGAGCTCGCACGACTTGCAGATACTCAGCAAAAGGTCTTTGTCTTTAAGTATGATTAATAGTCGAGACTTGGGAGTACAAAGACATCAAGTGATCACACAAAATTGTGATAAATCTGACAAATTAATCAGAGAACAACTTATAGGAAATCAAGCCACAACTTTGATTAATTGTCTATGCAAAATTCAAGACATTCGGTTGTACTCTAGTCACACAGATACCTCTCACTTAGCTGTGTAGGGTATCTAAAGTTTGCTGCCCCGAAGGTCACCCAAAATGGCCAATAAAATGAAATTCCAGCGCTTTGCCAATAAAAATGCAACCCATTTGACAAACGTTGACAAATCGAACGGTGCGTGGGGATCGAAATACTTGAGTTCAGATCCTGTTAAGCAGGGGGGAGTTGGGGGGTAGGTAGTGTGCACGGAGCATAAAGTTTGCAGCCGTCATTGTTCTAAAAGTGCTTCAGTAGTTTTGGAGGCGTGGCAGCGTGACGCCGCCACTAACTGCAAATGTTATGCGTAAAGCAACAAAAAACCGGCAAAAAGGAAAAGCAAAGAGGAGAAAAATAAAAATAAAGAGCGAACTGAAAACGCTCGACTTGGATTTTCTCTGTCGAGTGTCGCACGGCGATTTTCCAATTGAGTCTCGGGTTTTTTTAAACTTTTTTTTATTTGTTTTAGCCAATTTGATGCGGCGGATTTGGCGTTTGTTTTTACGACACTCGAGTGGGAGAGGGAGCGGCGGCAGGAGGAGGCAGGAGGAGGCGGGTGAAGTCGGGGCGCAGCATGTTACAGGACATTTTCGTTGGCGTTTCCTCTTTTTCTTTGGCTGCCGGAAATTGCTGCCATCGATAGCCGGTTTGACCCGACCACACCCACGCCAACGCCCACAGGCCACTCCTGCCACTCCCCCTACTCCCACTCCCAACTCCTCTTGCTCATTCGCATCGCAGTGCAGACGACACTTTGGCAATTTATTTCGATTGCGATTTCTTCGTCTCGGAACTTGTCCTTTTCGCCTATCGAGCTCACTACGGTGCCCCAGCTCTCTACGATTCTCTCCGCTTCCCGATTCTTTGCTCTGCCGCGATTTGCATAAGCGCCAGTCAGCCAGCCATGAAAATGACACAGCCAAAAAAAATAAATCGAGAGTGTTATGGGACAAAGCGAAGCGAAGCGGCAAAAGAAAGCAAAAAAGATTACGACCAAATACAAATCAGTGCATAATTTTTCTATTAAACATTTTGGCAGTGCCCAGTTGTAGGTGTATCTCCTAGCTGTCCACCTGAGCCCACTTTATAGCTAGGTCACGTAGCGCTCTAGAGTGGGGAGTCGGCTCGACTGAATCCTTGGCACAGGACACGTTTCATTTGCCGTTTGCCGCTCACTTTTTTCAATCTGTGCGCGTTTTATTTTCAATTTTTGGCCCCTCGACTTTTTGGGGCGCATTAATTTGATGGGAAACGCTTAGGAATCACCCAGCAGACTGGGTGCCCAGCCCTGACTGTGGAGCTGCCCTCCATATGCAAATTGGAATTTCGGTGCGCGAAAGTCGCAGAAAACCGATTGAAATGAAATACACGACAGAAATTAAATGAAATACGTGGGACAAATGTGAGCACATTGTTGTAGTTGTAGTGGTAGTGGTAGTAGTGGTAGTTGTAGTTGCTTTTGTCACTATTGTTGTTGTGTCTGCTTCTCTTTCCCCCCACTCTTTGTCATACATATTCAATAACAGCACAAAATGCAAATTTGCAAATGTTTAAAATGGAAAGTGAAGGCGAAAACGACAGACCAAAAACGCAAAGCAGAAAACAGAAGAAGCAACAACAATCAATGGATGGGGCGACGACAGTCTTAGGGCAAAAGGGGCGTGGTAACGCTGCCTCTGCATTACTTTTGCTTTCTAGAATCATCAGCATTTACGAGTAGTTCCAATTTCGCACATGTGTTTTGTCTACATAAACTTAAGCGCTTTTTGCAACAAATTCAAAACAGAAATTTGGTGAATTCGCTTTGCAGTTCAAATGAAAGCGTTAATAACACCGGATGGCAAAACGAAAGCGCTTTGGATTGGCAGGAAAAACAGCTAAAATTGAGACGCACAAAAGTTACTATTTAAACAAACATGTCATAACAGAATTTGAATCCATAACTCATAATTTTTATGGACTACATTCCCAAGTTATACGATATTACTTATGTCATGTGAGGCATCTGATTCCACAAGAAACACGGCACTTTTTGCCTTAATAAACAGTCTGTCAGCTCAGCCAGTGATATCAGCATTATGCAGCTTATTCCTATCGATTATATATGCCGAAATTTGAGCAAGTTTATACAAATAAAGCGGTAATATAAATATTTAACAAACTAAATTCTTCAACTCAAAGTCTTAAAAGCTTTGTCAGCTTTACTGCCTTATATACTTTAATGATACTCACGATCATGTGTTGTTAATATTGTACTACGATTTCCGCTTTTCTACAACTTTTGATATGCCAACCCCTTTACTAATAACAATTTAAATTAAACTGATCTCGACATAACAGAATCTGCTCACAAATACGAGTAGTTGAAGCTCTATTTAAATATTGACTTTTCAACTTCAACTTCAACGGGCACGAAATCAATTTGGAGAGGTACAAAATCGTTAGCGTTAACGACTTGCAACCGCCAAGTTGCAACATCATAACGGACACAAAGCGACACAGACATGGCCTGAAAGGGGAGGAGGGTAGGTAAGGGGTAGGGGTAGCATAACCAAACGTTCAGACAATAAATTCAAAATCAAATAAATTCAATAGCCATGCACTTTTCAGAGCACTTCATCAGCAAAAATCCATACATATTCATAAATCGGCACAAAGGAAATGGCTAGAAAGAGGCGAGGAAGGGAAAGAGGGGGAGGGAGGTGAAGCGCTGGAGAAACAGAGCTGAAATGTGTGTTTTTTTATATTTTTTGGTTTGGGCCACGGCTTGGAGTGTCGATGATATCGAATATCAAGTGCTTTGGCCATAAACAACTTGACCTTGTGCACGTACTGCAGCTGCTTAACCATTTTAGCCAGAGTCGGAATTGGGAATGGAAATGGAAATGGCATCGGAATCGGTATTGGAATCGCAGTCCATGTCCACCACCAATACCAAGTCCAAGTCCACGTCTTGGCCATGTTCAATGCTCATTCCCAATGCTCATCGATTACCAGTTCACGTTCACACGTTTCTGGCTTAGAAATGCTTTCGGTTCATGCTCATAAATGTGGCTAATTTTGCACAATGCACAATGGATTGTGACTATTGGCTATTGAGTATGGTCTCCAGTCTCTGGTCTCGGGTCTCCAACTCTCTGGTCGAGTGACTATCGTCTCTTTTATTTTTCTTGGTTTTTGGTAGCATCATCAGTACCAACAACAACAACAACAATTCAAGTCTTGGCACGTTGCTAAGCTGATTGAAATGCCTCTGTGGCTGACTTGGTTTCATTTTTGCTGCATTCGCAGCTAAGAGAGAAGTCAAATTGTGGCCAAGTCGTGAGTCAGCTAAACTGTCTGCTTTACACTGCTCTTTTTTCTGGCCAAGAAAATCTAACTCGTTTTTAGCACGCAATTCAGCCATTGGGCCACTTTAAGCCCATATTTCTCACTTATCTCACTGAATGTCGAGTGCGAAATTTGCAATTAGTTTTATGTTTTTTCATTTCAACGTTTCTCGAATTTTATTTTCCTGCCTTTGACCATGTAGTGTATTGGTAAGCCATCAATAAATTGGTTATAAGCTCTGGCCGCATTCGACATTCATTTTTTATTACATATAAATGCAGAGCTCACAAATTACTCATTAAAATGGGGTTCGGGACCTCTCACATCATCATCCAAACTGGGCAGCAACGCCCCTTTATTATTATTGTTATAAAATTATTAAATTATTTTTATAATTTGATATTGTTGTTGTTGTGGGGGCTATTAAAATGCGTTTGGTAACACAAATGGCTTTCATCACACTCAACTCAACGGCGAATGGCGAACTCATAAATACCTGAGATTGGCATATGCCCGAGATCATAAAATGTCAGTCCGTTAATTTTAATGTGTAATTATAGATACACACACACACACACACACACACACACACACACACACACACAACACACCTGATTTAAGCAGTTGCAGGGAAACATTGAACTGATTTCAGCACAATTTTTATCAAATTAACTAAATTCAGCTGAAATTAATGCTCTGCTTAAGTACGTTATTTAAGTCGATTTAATGCCCAAATTATTAGAATTATTTGTAATTTATGGTAATACTTTCTAAATGGGTTTTCTCCGCATAATGAGTGTGTTATAAGAGCTACAAGTTTGGAGGGTTTTTTGGGGAATTATTAAGAGTTTAAGTGAGTTTAATAAAGCTGAGTTTGAGTCTGAATGTGAAATTGAGTTTCTTCTTCAGAGCAGCTCTGCGGAGAAAGGACCGATAAAGTATAGATTTGAGTGGTAAATAAATCGACTTATTTTAAATATAGATTAATCCATATTTTCTGAGTTTTATAAAGATATATAGAAGTCTATATACAGAATATATATTCAGTTTCTCCTCGAAGCATCTATGGGAAGGAATTTTTAACAAATTAAACCTTAGAGTGTTTAACAAATTGTTTCATTAGAAATATATCAAGAAATAGCTTTTAATTTTCTAGCTACCAGGCTTTAATAAAGCTAAAAGTAAAGTCTTTTGAGATAGACCTATTCAGTTCCCTTCTCTAAACTGCTTAGACTGCTAAATTATAGTTTAGAGTATGTAATAAGTTGTTTCCTCTCAACTTCCGATTATAAACCTATAATGGAATGACTTTAACCTCTTTTGCCTTTGCTACATAAATTCAACTATATACTTAAAAGTTCTAAAAGTTATCTGCTCAGTCATTTATATACATTTTACTTATCGAAAGCTGTTGTCATCTTTCATTTGAGTTCTCTTTCGGTACATTTATAACACATGGCTGGGCAATTACCAACGCCCCATTACTAAACTATGCCCACAATTCAAATTTTGCCATTTGCCATTATTGTTGTTGTTACAGTTTGTTGTTGTTGTTGTTTGGATGTTGCTAATGTGCAAACGAACTCAATTACGCAGATAAAATACAGTGCCAAAGCAACCACCACAAAGAAGAACAACAAAACACAAGTCATAAAAGTGCGCATAAAACGCAAAACTGATTGAGAGTTATACAGAGATAGCACATATGTGTGTGTGAGTGAGTAAGTGTGTGTTTGTGTGTGTGTGCGCTAAGGGACATCACGCCATAGCACATTAAAGGAAATTGACGCGGAAACGAAGCGAATAAAAACTACCCAAGCTAAACAACATTCGAGGTCCAGTTGGCGCTATGGCAACAGCAACAAGCAATTTCCACACACACACAAGCACACACCCATACAGTGATAAGGACACATACAGGGTGAGAGATACGCACTGCCATTGCTTACTTCATTACGCATAATTTCCTGTGTCCCTTATTTCAGTATATATTTTTGTTGCCATCACAATGACACACACTAAAAGTAACTCAAAGACTCAAACTCAATTTCTACACCTCCTACCGCCCCTCTACGCGCTTCTCAGCCCATCGCTGGCCCATCGTTATATGACCATTTGCTGTGCCTTATCGTTGCTATGGTTTTAAGCGTTAAATGAGAAATGGGCCCGAGTGTACACTGTGCAAAAATGAGAGCCGTTTTCAGCTAAAAATAAATTTTGATAAAATACCTTAAAGCGGGCGATAAAACTGTTCTAAAAATAACATTCCCAATCTGAATATACTCGTATTTAAAAACATTTCTATCGCATTTCCACTAAAGTGTGGACTTAAGCAGCTTATCGAGTTTTTATCAGTGTAGGCGCAGTATTTATGTGGTCAGGGCCATAAGATGCAGGCCTCACACAGCATAAGGGTGTCCAGGCACAATCTTAGTCTGAACGTAGTACGGCTGTAGAGCGGGGGAGTGCAGGGTCGTTGCGGCGTGTCTAGAGCCGGGGGATCTGTAAATTATATGCTGATTGCAGTTTGTCGATAAGCGTAACGAAAAATTATGAGCTCAGAGATGCGGGTGACGCTACAGCTTCCCCACTCCCTGTCTGTACCACGCGTAGCAGGATAAATGCGGCTAGAGACGAGGCTAAAAGCCAAGGCTAAAACCAGCTGCTGGCAATGAATTGCAATTTGGGTAAGGGGTTCAAACGCAGCTGTGCGAGATTTGCTTTTGCATAAAACTCAAAAAAAAAAAGCTGAAAAACTAAAAACACAAAACAGAAAACTAAAAAAACTGAAAACTGTTTACGGCGTTTGCGGTTCGCCTTGAGTGGAAACCGAAATGGCGAGTGCGAAAAACTGTACGCAAGTGTGCGTTTAATAGTCTTGCGGTTGGGGTAGCGGAGACAGAGACAGCACTAGTAATAGAGGGGGAAGGAAAGACTGCTTGGAGGACAGATTCAGCAGCTCCTTGGCTTGCAAAGTAGACACAGTGAAGCCTCAATAACGCTGAAGATGACGCCGTTTAGCTCTGGCGAGATCTTTCAACTAAAACTAAAGAAGGAGAAAGTTTCGCTAGCGACTCAGCTGAGAGTTGTAAGTGATGATGTTGTTGTTGTTACTGTTGTTGTTGTTGTGTTTGCTTTTGGCTTTTCTTTGTTTCACTTCCACTTGTCTATTACTTTTGCTGTTGCTTCTTTTGCTTTGTTTCTTCTGCTTCTGCTTTGCTGCTGATTTTTGCTCTGCGCTCTTAGTTATTATAGCAAATTATTTGTTTTGACTTTAGTTTTTGCTGTCAACGTCAACTTTGTGTGTGTGTGTTGCTGCTGTTGTTGCTGTTTCTGCTGCTGCGCTGCTTCCCAGCTGCTTCAAATTACCGCCTTTTGTTTTGTGCGGTTTTGTCCGCGCTACTCGACGTGTCGTTTCTCATTTTTACAATGCGCTCCCAAAACTTTTGTTTTCTACTCTTAATTTTTTTTGTTTTCGTTTCCAATTTTGTATTTTACACTTAGTTCAGTTGCCATTAGTTAGTCGGGCTTATGAAAGTGCCACTTGAATTCAAATTTGCCTTCGCCTCGCACACTCTCTAATTGTGGCCCATTGTGTGAGGGCGAACCCTTTCTTGACATTTATAGTTCAGTAACCAGCGTGGTGGGGTACGGAGTGGGGTACGTACTGGGGACTAACAAATTTGGCAGCAATTATTTGACGCCCGGCTGCTGTTTATGACAGCCGCGTGACAGGATAAACCGCTCAAAAATCCCGTCTACAAAGCAATTCTCTTCGCAATTCTCCGCAATCCACGGAAAGAGCTAAAAGCAACAGCAGCCAAAGCGTCAGCTGAAACAGAACGCATTCAAAATCCTTTATGACAATAAAAGGCGAATGAGTGTATGAAGAAAAGGGCATGCAAGACTGCGAAATACGCTGTACTGGAGAGAACTCTTTGTAACAACAAACCTATTGGGCTCAACTGCCTTTGCTGTTGATTCATCTACCACTCATACCCCTTCAGCGGCCTACACTTTACAGCAGGGTATTGCATATTGCGCATACGCCGCGTTGCGCGCACCGAAAAGACAAATGGAACTGGGTAACTGTAACTGTAACTGTTACTGTAACTGTCTCTGTTTATGTTGCTCTTTCAGCTACAGTCTCCGAGTGTGTGGCGTGTGTGCACAGCTGGGCCATGTGTGTAGTGGTAATTATGAGCAATCTACACGTAAAATTTTATGAAAACACAAACAAGCAACAGAAAACAAGGACTCCACCCACTCCAAGGCGAAATCAGGAATGAGAAATGAGCAAGAGAAACAACAACAAAACAACGAAAAGTAGCAATAAATTTTGCATTTTATTTGCGCCAAGGATTATACAAAATACGAGAAATACGTGAGCCATAGAGTAAAGGATACGGAGTAAAGGACTCAAGCATATACACCGCCATATACTTTCAAATTTTGTTGTTAATGTTTTAATTAATTTGTAAAATAAACGGGGAATTTGTTTTTCCTGGGCGAATTGCCAGCTTATCAAAGTTCCACAATAACACGGTCGCTGCTTGTTGTTCTTGCCGCCGAGTTAACACTGTGGGTGTGTGTGGGGGTGTGTGTGTGTGTCAAACAGATTTGCAGACAGCGAACAAATAAGCTTTTGCAACAACTTTGATGGGCAAAAAACAAGTACGACAAAAAAATAGAACTCATTGCACTTTAAATTGAAATCACAGTGAAGTGTTCAATCTCGCTGACTTTTCGCTTACCCCCCCCTTACCGCTCCCCTTACCCACACAGTGGGTTTTTCAGCCGTGTTGTTGTGCTGCGGTTGACAGTTGACACAGTGCACAGTGCCGAGCGGATTCAGCACTGACTCCAAGCCAGAAATCAGCTACAGACTCGCTGTTTTCCACATTTCCACTCCATCGCTGTCTCTGCACTTGGCTGCCAATTGGTTTTTCTTCTCTCCTCCCATTTTTTTTGGGGTAAATGTTACAATGTTTAAGCTAAAATGTTGGCATTAAAATGGGCTTTTGGCCACTTCGTTTCGTTCGCTTTTCGCTCATTACAATTGCGCATTTTATATGTCAATTTGGTATTGCATTTAAATATTTAAACAACAAATGCAGTTGGCCACGCTAATTGAAGTTAAACCAGACACAGTTAGTGCCAAAAATGGCCAAAATAACTACATAAGTTGAGTGTGTAAAGTGTGGAAATTTAAATAACAAATGTACCAAAAGAACTCTCCTCTCCCCTATTTCTCCCTCCCTTTAGGCTTTCTAATTTAAACTGTTTTTGGAGGTTTAAGTTTAATCAACTTTATTTCATTGTTTTGTGAGGTTTTCACTCATTTTTCAGCGTTAAGTTCAAATCAAATTCAAATAATGCCCACCTACTGACCATAAACCAAACGATTATTGAGATACAAATAAATGCAAACAGAAAAAACTTTCACCCCAAAAAAAGAAACACAAAATCCAAAACTGGTTCGCCAATATTTCTCGTATTACCTCATCCCAGATCCGGACTGGCGTTGGGTGATCAGTGATTGGAGATCGGAGATCTGTGGCTTTAAAACATACCGTCATCAAGGCTTTTTGGCCATTATGAAAGAGTCAAGAAACTGATTAATGTGCATTATAAATGCAATCTACGAGTATTCAAACAAATTTCATTAACAAAGCAAATGAGTTTTATTAATTTGTAGAGTTTCCTCTGCCCCTCCCTCCTCCTGCTCCTCCCTCTCCTACTCTATTTTGCCAGCTTAACAATTTAATTGTGTTTTAAAGTGAAATGCGTGAATTCCGCTCGACACCCACATGCAAATGAATCAAATGAATTTGTGGCCATAATTGTGCCACAGACTCGCAATGCGGGTCAAGTATACGCCACATTGCCCCACTTTGCATCACTTCAGCAATCAGCACACAATAAACTACAATTATTATGGCCCAACAATGTGACAACTTATTTGATTAATGTTTAAATTTAATTTGAATTTAACTACTGGTTTTCTCCTTTGATTTCCCTGCCATTTCAGAGATCAAAACACTCTCAGTCCGATCGAGAATTTTAATGCTTGACTTTTACTTTACACAATTCGTGACAAAGTTATAAAAAAGTGATGAGATCCGGTTTTCAGCAAAGTTTTGTGATTGGCAAGTTCAACGAAATGAGGTGACTGATTTTATTTAATAAAATAATTAGAATTAAACTAGTTTTGCTTTAAAATATGTTAGTAAATTAATTAAGCAAGGAATGTAATGCATTATATAAATTCCTGTTAAAGCTTTTGGCAAATATTGTACTCAATTTAGTTGTGTATTTATATTTTTCCAATACACGCCCCCTGCCCAGCCCCGCTGGCCTTGCCGCCAATGCCACACGCCCCGTTTCGAGCCCAGTTGAATGCACAAATGCAAAAGCCGCAACTTGAAGCCCGTAAAAAGTGAGGGTAAATCACAACAACAACAGCAAAGAGTGGCCAGAAGAATGGCAACAAACTGTTCAATGTACAACCAACAGTCTCCAATGCTTAGCCATAACATAAATTATGGACTTTTGTTTAAAACCACAGCCGCAAAAACCACAAAAAAGCAGCAAAAAACGAAGCGAAACAAACAAAAATAAATACAAATAAAATCTGAATGAAAATAAAAAGTAGAAAAGAGAGGGAAGAGTGAGAGAGGCGTATAGGGGCGTGGCAGGGCAGTCTGTTCAACATATTGTTTATTTGCATTCGCATATTTATTTATTTATATGCTCATTTTCAAATAAAGCTCATCTGCTCTGGGGAGTGCAGAATACAAATAAAAGCATAAAAAATAATAATAATAATAATAGTAGTAATACTCATTTGTTTGCGAGCGGCTTTTGTGTGAAAATGTCGGATGCTTGAATTTACAATGAGCCGGTAAGACTTGGTCTTTTGTGGCTCTTGTGGCTTTTGTTCTCCTGCCCAAAATGGCATTGAACTGTAATGGCCCAAACGAGCAGAAAAGAGAAAGAGACGGCCAAAAAAAGCCTCTAAAGAAGTCTCTCGAGCGGCGTCTGGGCGATAATTTTCTCAGCGCTCAAGGCCAGTGCCAAAGCAGTTAAGAAACTTATTTTCAAGCATATTTTGGCACAATCCAAAAACGTTAATTGCATGGCTAAGAAGCAAACAAGTTTCGCAGCCTCAAAAACACTGATAAACTGACAT
The DNA here is from genome assembly GCA_018152125.1 of Drosophila dunni. Classification (NCBI taxonomy): domain Eukaryota; kingdom Metazoa; phylum Arthropoda; class Insecta; order Diptera; family Drosophilidae; genus Drosophila; species Drosophila dunni. The sequence goes on along the minus strand of JAECXC010000339.1, from coordinate 6,033,831 downwards.
CTTTCGGCTTCAGACCTGACTTGTCTGGGGTTTGGCTATAGGTTTCTATGCCACTGCTGCTTCGACAGTTAATGGCCGAAACAGAAAGCCAAATGTAAATCGAATTTTCCATTGGGGTGACAATTTAATAAACCTTTGATTGCCACAGCAACAGTTTGTCAAGAGAACTGAGTCTCGACCCTTTGGCTGCCTCCAGGCGAATCAATTCTCCACTCTGTCTCTGTCTCTCACTCGCTCATGTGTAGCTCTCCCTCTCCCACTCCCACTCCCACTCCCTCTCTCTGCCTATCTCTTTGCTAGTTTTGTTGGCAACTTGTTTTGGGTCGCCTTTTCTATTTGCTGCTGCATTTTGCCGGCTCATTGCAACTTGGCCCGAATGCATTTTCTATACAAACAGACTTGACTACAACAACAGCAGCAACAGCAACAAAGACTGCTGCAACCACAGCCACAACAACCGCAATTTGGTTTGCTGCTTACTGCAGCGCAGGCACAGTGGTTCAGGCTTATAGAAAATGTGGAAACATAACTGCTTGAATATAGAAATATATAAATATATAATAAATAAAGTATAAATATATAATATATAATAAATATACAATATAAATATATAATTATTGAAATATATTCATAACTATATCGAAAAGCTTGATAGATAACAGGAGGAAACTGTTGTACAACACTCTGACCATAAGCTTGAAGATTTTGGAGGAAATGTTTAACAAAACACATTTAAAATATTATTTAAAAATATTGCATTCCATAAATCTCTGATCCAATTCATTTCTAAAAAAGTTATTAACTTAAAAAGTGACTATAAATTATTTGAGCCCTTTTTCAGTTTGATTGTATAAATCAAGTCTACTAACTGTCTAAATGTGGTGAAAACTTAACTGATTTTAAATAAACTTAATAAATTTGTAGCATTTATTTATTATTTAAAATATTAATTATATTTTAAAAACGCTAGTGTTCTAAAAAGTTTGTTTTTATAGGTATTAAAACCACTGTGGCATGTGGCATCAACCGACATGACTTCTCCACAGAGTAGTGGTTGTGGTTGTTGTTGTATCTGTAGTTGTGGCAGTTGTAGTTGTAGTTGCTTCTCTTGTTGTTGTTGTTGTCGTCTGCATTTGGACAATTTTACTTTATTGGCTTTATTGACTTTTGTCAAGTTCTCGTCTCGCCTTGCCTCGCAACGTTTCGACGCTGTTTTTTTGGTCTTTTCTCTACTACGAGTATCTGAGTATCTCATGGATGCGGTGCTGCTTCTCTAGTGCCAAAGCCGACAAGTTATTTAGCCGCTTTTTTCTACTGTCGTTCTACTGCAGCAGTGTGTGTGTGTGTTTGAGCTCTTATAAAAATAAATAAAGCCAACACCGCCAAATCAGTGAAAAGAGCGGGAGTTGCACTCCAGACAGTGCCTCGCAGCCAACGCGCACAGGCAACACAGGATGGCCAAAATAAAAAAAGAGCAAGAAAAAACAAACAAAAAACGAAGAAAAACAACAAAATAAAACTGGAAAGTTGTTTGGTCAGTTGTCCGCAGTGTTTGGCTGTAGGAGCATTGGCTCTGATTGTGATTTCATGCCACATAATATGCCACAAACTCAACGACAATCACTCAATTGGTGGCAAGTATCTCAACTGAGTTTAGCCCAACTCATCTCAACTGTAAATCTGTGATCTGGCTAGAGAACTAGACCGAAATGTATGTCAAAACGGCAGGAGATGCATACAGCCAAATATCTGCAGCAACAACCGACAGATACAAGTACAGATACACACACACACAGCCAACAGATCGAGGTGCTGTTCGGAGTTCAGTTCTGCAACTCGAAACTTGGTTTGTTTTCCGTTGTTGTTGTTGCTGTTGTTGGCCTGAAGTGAAATCTGGTTTTCAGTTGCTTTGTTGAACGTTGAACGTTGAAGCTAAAAAGTTGAATCATCCATCGATTTCAGGCGCGTATCTTGCAGATACTTTTGCACTCTTTTCTTCTCTCTCCCAACGCTATATGCAAATCTTCTTTTTTTTCTGGGTCTTTGGACTCGCAGTTTGACACTCGCTTTGGAAACCGGTTAACGTTGTCGTAGCTGTTGTTGTATCTTTGTCAGTTTTCAGTGTCAGTTGCTTCCAATGGCTCGGAAATCAACGCAGCGCGTAATTAGCTAAAGTGCCATAATTAATATGAAATACACGCGTCTAATGATCTTAAGTGAATTACATTTGTGATTTACGATTGCCTGCAAGCCAGCCAGCCAAATTTATGATAACTTGGCCCCAGCTTGGCTCAGATACAGCTAACAGCCAACAGCTAGCAGCAGATACAAATGCGAAAGTGAAAGTGACCGAAAACAAGCGCAACAAAAACAATCTGAGACTGGGACTGAGATTGGGACTGCGACTGAGACTAAGACTGACTCAAACCCAGTCTAAGCTCTATCTGTAGCTTTTTAACAGTATTTCTGTAGCTTTGTTGCTTTGTGTGTAGCTGCATAAGTATCTTTATCTGTATCTGCCAAAGTGATTTTATTACTGGCCACGCTGTTTTCTTTGCTCTTTTGTTTCGCATGCCTCAAAACAAATACGTTTTAAATTAAATCCTATGAAAGGAAAAAAGCAGCGATTTATACATGTATATATATGCCTATGTATCTGTATCTGTATCTGTAACTTTTGTGTCATCTTCTGCGTCTTCTGCGCCGCCTTCAGGTGTGCAACGTGAGTTCAGCATCACGTTTCCTTTTTATTGCTTGCTCTTTTTATTTTTTTATTATTGTTATTTGTTGTTTTTGTTGTTTTCTTTTCATTTTTCATTTTGGGACTGTTGTAATTTCTTCTTCTTGCTGTTGTTGCTTTTGTTATTTAATGATTTAAAGATTATGCACGCTCAGCCAGGCGTTCCCCTCCATCGACAGCCCCTTAACCCTTTGCCCTGCTCCGCGCCTCACCCCTCTTAACTCCTGACTGAAACTTTCGCTTTTAACACCTTTTTCTGTGTTCGGTTTTGGCCAAAAATAAAAGTTACTACCAAAATACATGTTGTGTAAGAGCCTGTTAATTTGGAGCGTAGGTTAAAGGTGCTAAAATTGCAGCTAAAATCCGCACAATGGACTGTGGGCGTGTCATAAAGAGGCGGCAGAAGTCCATAAAACTGCCAGATACGCATCTAACTGCTTTTGTTCACAGTTGAGTTCAACTTGGACTGATTCATGTTCAAGTGTTGATAAGAATAAACAGGAGTAATAAAAAACACTTGGTTTAAAGAAGAAATAACAGGAAACTTAAGTATAAACACTTCTGTCTCCACTTTATGATGAAAAACTATTCCAAAGGCATTTACTCATCTAAAGATTCGCTTGAAATTCAATTTGAATACAAAGAAAATGTAGCTTTTTGCCAAGTCAACAATGTTATGGCAATTTGACTACGAAAAGTGCTATAATCAAAGCCTAACACGCCCCCAAAACTTTGACAATCAGCATAGTTATGCATAGTTAGGAAGAACAACAGTTAAGATTAATTTGACTGACTCAAAGTTGAAACAATAAGCCCAGCAATTTGGTCTGACATAGTTTTGCAGTTATACAACAGCCACAGATACAGATACAGATACACTCAAAACACAATACAAATTCTAAAACACGATTTGCTCTTGACTCAACTGGAAATAGCCGGCTTCACTGTAGTTGGCCGTCTTTGTCAAATGTCAGATGTTCAGAGGCGTGCTTTATATACACAAGTATATAGCTTTGTGTATATAGGTGCTGTATATAATAGGAGATGTTTTTTCGTGTCCGGCTGTTTGAATGATAGCGCACATCCAGCTGACTACGGGCACAGACATAGAAACAGATACAGATACAAATACAAAGCTACACAATAATCAATTTTGTGCAGTCATGAGAAAAACTGGTTCCTTGGTTCTGGCGCAACTATAGATATAAATATTTATAGTAATACTTGTACAAATGCGTGGGAAAATTACTAAAACCATATATAGTAAGTATTTTCATCTACCCGACTCCCCATCCCGCCCCTCTCACACTCCATGTCTATCTGCTCTCTTTGTGTTTGAACAAAAGAGTTGAGATTTTTTTGTACCTGAGCAAAACTGTGATTTAAGATCTGCAATTACAGATAAAGCAAAACTCATTATAACCAAAATGAGTTATGGAACAAGAAGTAAAACAAAGCAAAACCGAAAAAAAGCTAAAATTCATCGTAACACATGGGGAATACATAGAAATAATTACAACGACCTCTTAACATGAACTTTAAATTAGAGCTCGTGTTATTTTATATTTTCCTCAACAATTTCTTGGAATTGCTGTCAACCCAAGAAATTAATTTTTACACCAAGTTGAAGTTTGTCTAAGTTCAACTTGGGTTCGCTTGGGTTTGGATTCGGGTTCAGTTTCGGGTTAGGATTCGAGTCGACTAGAGTCTAGTCTTTCAAACTAAGTTGAGTTTTTGGTTCAGCGTCAAATCAAGCAAGAAATTTGTTACTGACATTAAAATTACCATCATTATAATGTCTATGTCTACGCTGCCGGGTCTCAGTCGCAGTCGCAGTCGCTGTCTCGGTCGCCGTCTCAGCTGGAGTCGCAGTCAGCGTCTAACACGAAACAGGAAGACACATGGTCGGGCCGGCAAACGGCAAACGGCAAAAGCAAAAAGAAAAGGCAAAAGCAAAAGCAAAAAAAAGCTATGTGCGGTAATAGAAAATGTCGAAATAGACATGAACAGCAACAACAAAAGCAAGGAGGAGGAGGAGAAGTAGAAAACGCAGACAGCACAGAAGAAGACGAAGCACAAGAAGAAGAAGCAGAAGTAATGTACAGGCAAAACCAAAGGCAAACATGAAACATGGTGAAGTGAGAATTGACTAGTTTATGAAAGCTCGCTAATGAAATACCCTGCAAGGGATAGTTTATATATATGTAAACTAAATTAAATCAAATTAATTACAAGCCAATGGAAATACCCCGTTTAACAAAAATACTATTAGTTAAAGGGTACATTAATTTCTGAATTTTAACAGTGGGAAAATAGTTACTAGTGACACGCCCTTTGGCAATCAAACCACCCTTCAGCAGCGTATACCCAGCAAACACGAAAGCTGAGACAAAGGAGCGCTTGAATGAAAATGGAAATGAAGACTCAAGTGATCGATGATGCCAGAGGTGAGAGTTGAGGCACAAAGAGTTACACAAACTGGAAATTGGAATTGGTTTTGTTTTTGTTTTAGGTTTTGGATGCGAGACTCACCTGCGCATGATGGGCAGCGGCAGCGTGAAGCGTCCATCACTCATCAGCGGAGCGGCGCCTGGCAGGGGCAGGGGTACCGTCGATATCACTGGCGTTAGCATTGGCACAGGCACTGGCGCTTGCGGCGGCGGAGGTGGCGGTGGTGGCAGCGTGGGCAGCGGTGGCACTGCCTGCGGTGGTGGTGGCAACGGGGGTGGTGCTCCAACGGGCAGTGCGCTGTACGGCGGCGGGTAATGGCTGTGCAGAATGTCCGGCAAAAGGGCACGCGCTAGTCCCAATGCCGTCGGATGGGGATGAGAATGCGGATGTAGATGGGGATGCGGATGATGCAGGTGCGGCGGAGGATGCAACGGCGGCGAGGGGCGATCCAGGTGCAGTCGACGGGGATGATGTGGTGGCAACTGCTGCAGTTGTTGCTGCTGTCGCCGTTCGCGACGTTCTCGCCGGCGTTGCTCGCGTGTGCGCAACTGTTGCTGCTGTTGTTGTTGCTGTTGTTCCTGCTGCTGCTGGGGGGAGGAGCTGCTGCTGCTGTTGTTGTTGTTGCTGTCGTTGTTGTGGGAAAGATCGTCGGTTTGACACTCGGTTGAGGTGAAAGTGCGTGGGGAAGTGGCATTCACATTGATTACTTTGATACTGTTATCAGCACTGGACACATTCACATTCACATTCACATTGCTCTTCTCATTAACATGATTATTATTAGCAATACTATAATTATTATTATTATTATTACTCGCACTGGCACTGGCACTGGCGCTCACACTGACACTGCCACTGCCACTGTCGGTGGCAGCAACATGTTGCACATCCACATTGGGATTATTATTGAGCTTATTTTGGACACTTGCACTAAACACTTTCGATGCTGGCACACAATTATTAATTGCAACAATACTATTGTTGTTGTTGCTACTGCTGCTGCTGCTGTGATTGGGGGTGTTGCTGTTGTCGTAATTGCAGTTAACAACACACACACCGTTGTTGTTGTTCACAATGTTTTGCGCTTTCGTAGCTGCAACATCAGCCAGTGTTGCTGTTGTTGTTGTTGTTGTAACAGTTGCTGTTGTCGTTGTGCTTGTGGGCGAAGCGACACAAACCTGATTACCGTTATTAGTACCGTTATTGTTGCTATTGCTGCTGCCATTGTTTACTTGTATCGTTAGACTTGGCTGCCTTTGACAGGACTTTGCTGCTGCGGGCAATATTGCAATGTTGCTGACGCTTTTGGCTTGGTTGCTGTTGTTGATGTTACTGTCGCTGTCATTGCTGTTGCTGGCTTTCAGAAAGACGCTACTGTTGTTGCTTGCGGTTTGTGTTGCTGCCGTTGCAGTTGCTGGCGGCAACTCAGCAGCCACATTTAAACGCATCGTATCGATATCGCTATCGTTTTCGCTATCGATTTCCGCCTGGCTTAGACGATGCTCAAAGAGACTTTCACTCGCGCGAAATTCGGCATACAAACGTTCGAGTTCTGCCAAACATTTGTTGGGCAGCAGCGCGTCGTTGCCGCTGTCGCTGCTGGCGTTACTGCTGCTACACGAATTGTTGTTGTAGCGCCCCCGCGACAACCACGATGTCAACGTGTTGTTGTAATTGTAATAATAGCTGTCGGTGCTATACGCGTCTGCTGTTGTGAACGCGGCGAACGAACTCGAGAGACTGATCGCTGGTGAGCGCCGCTCAATGGAACAGCCACTTGCCGCTGTTGTAGCTCTCTCAGCTGCTGTAGTGCTTGCTCTCTCAATTGCTGTTGTGCTTGCTCGCTCAGCTGCTGATTTGCTTGCTTGCTCAATTGCTGTTATGTTAGCTCTCCCAGCTGCTGTTGGACTTGCTCTCAGAGCAACGTGCTCTTTTTCGTTGACACAGTGACTGCGACTGCGGCTGCGACTGCGACTGAGGTTTTGACTGAGACTAAGACTGCGATTGAATGCTGCTGCTGCAGCACAGGAAACAGGTTGATTGACCTGCACTGCAACTGCAACTGCGGCAGTGACTGCAGCAGATGCAGCAGCAGAATCTGAGAGTATACCTGTTTCCCCGTTGGTTGTTGTAGTTGTTGCCATTTCTTGTTCATCGCCAACATTGTCGTTGTAGTTGTCGTCGACGTCGTCTTCTTTGTCGCTCTTTTCATTGATAATGCAATTCGCGCTGCTGTCGCTTTGATTTTCAGCACTTTGTTGTGATCTTGCATTCGCTGTCGTTGTTGGCTTTTGTTTTTGACTCCTCGTCGTTGTTTCCGTTGTTTCTTTTTCTGTGTCGTTTGTTACTGGAGTGAATAATGCGCAGTTCTGCAAAAAAAAGCAACAACAAAGAAAGTGAGCGGGAAGAAAGAGAGAAAGAGAAATAAGTAAAGAAAAAATGTCAAGTTTGCATTAACCAAATGACAAGATTTAAGTTTGAAGCGCTAATTAATGTTAATTGCAGAGGGATTATCCATGGCCCCCAGCACCAAAAAAATAAAAGGTGACAGCAGCCACACAAGCTAAGTCATCCACTGAGGATGTGACAGCAACAACATAAGCAACCAACATCCAGCAGGCGCATAAATGTGCGCTTAATTGAATTAATTAAGCCAACGCATAAACATAAAATCGTCACAAGTAATTGTAGTGTTGTTGTTGTTGCTGCTGTTGTTGGTGCTGTGTATCCCTGCCTGGCGTCTGCATGCTTGCTGATAAAGTTATTGCTATTGTTGTTGTTGTTGTGGCTGCATGACTTACTCTCTCTGTCACTCTCTCTATCTCTCCCTGTGTCCCTCATTCTCTAATGTCCACACAGACGACTGCGTTTGCATTAGAGCTGAGCTCGTGTCGTGAGTCGTGAGCACGACAAGTGCAAATTTTTTGTAGCTCTAAACAAAATACAATTAAACTTATTTTGTGTTTTAGTTTAAGTCACGACTGGTCCATATCTAATTTGTAAAAGCACGACATCTTGCTCAGACAATTTACGCAAAATCCTTATCCACATCATGTGGGCTTTAGCTGTGTGCGTGTGTGTGGCCGACTGCGTATGCGTGTGCGAGTGTGCGTGTGTGTGTTTGTGGGTTCTAATTATGTTACGCTGTGTTACTTGCATTAATTACGTTACAGAAATATAATGTGATTTACTGTTAGCTCAAACTGCTATCGCCAGTTGTTGTTGTTGTTGCTGTTTCTGCTGCTCTCGTGATTGTCACTGCTATTGTTGTGAGTGCTATTATTATTGTTGTTATTGTTGTCATTGTTGCTCTTGTTGCTGCTCACTCTTGTGCAATGCGACTGCGACTGCGATTGCTGTTGCTGATTGCTGATTGCTGTCGCTAGTTGCAATCATTAGAACCCGCCCCAAAAACCGAAATTCCCCCAAGCCCCAGCAGTCTAACGGTGCCCGACTGAAACTTTCAAGTTTTAAACTTTAAAGCGCTGCCAGCAAAACACTATAATTAACATTTTGTCATGTACTGTGGATATTTTTAGAGGTTATCGCGTGTCCAAGCGACTGGTACACTGAGTGCCAGATGTACGCGAACGGGTTGCCAAATAAAGCTAAATAATTATAGGGCCCTGTACAGTCAGTCTGTCAATCGATTACAACCCTTATGGTATTGCGCTGCCATATCTACCCTGGAGATATAGTAGAGGGGCGGGGGGAAGCCTTATTTATTCATATATCTATGCTCTTAAATTTTATACTCGCTTTGTTCTTTGTTCTATGTTTTTGCGGTTCATTTTCCATACTGTTGACACACAACCAATACAAATTGTGATAGGAGCTTGGAAATAAATTTAAATGCATATTTCCGAGCACATTAAAAGTCCCAATGGCCACATAACGGAACTACCCCGCACCCCGCACTCCACACTCTCCTACTCAAACCGATATCGTGCCGATACCAATTACTCGTACGACACTGTCGACACTGTCGTCGCTGATGCTAGACGACATCTGGTGTTCTCTTATCGAAGTCGCGGGCACTCAAGGGCCTAAGTGAAACATTAGCTCGGCTCTTATCGACTGCACAAAACTGTCAATGGGGGGCTCGATAACGGTTTTCTCTGCCATCTTCCCCTTCCCCGTTCCTCTCCTATCCTGCTGCTGACACATCAGCCTTGACATCAAATTTGATGGCGTCACATTAGGCGGGTAAGTGCGTGCATTTGGCGTAGGTGGCGCCACCGAGGTGACAATTTTATGGCCACACTGACTTTGTTCATAAATCGAACGACAAATAATACTGTTATTCCAAAGATGGCTACCCTTTGAAGCTACCGATAATCATAACTACATGAAGGGGACTCCTACAGAGGTTAATCCTCATCTTAGATGGGTAAGGCAAGGGTTCACAGGCGAGAACCCTCTCAATTCCCACCCTAGCCCATTCCCAGAGAGGGTTCTCGTAGGGAAACCCTTTCCATTCCCACTCTAACCCATTCCTTTCGATACTCACCTGCGATATGTAGTCATCTGTGAAGGAGCGCACCAAACGCTCCGCGGGAACATTTGCCGTTAGTTGATCATCATTAACCTCTTCATGATCATTCTGATCAGTGGATCTAGTTGCTGCTGCTGTTGCTCGGGATCGTTGCGATCTATCACATTGTAGATTATTCGGCTGGACACGAGCCAAGCTCGCCCTGGCCACGCCCACACCGGAGACGCTTGACTCGTAGAGGGATTCGTACGAGGGCGGCTCCTTGATGGCCGTGGCCGCCGAGGAACACCATTGGGTGAGTGTGTGCGCCGGACTGCCGTAGTAGGATGGATACGAGTATCGATTCCGATTCCGTTGGCCAATAGACCGACTTGTTTTGGCCGACTCGAAGGCGCAACCGCTTAAACTTAAACTGGGGAAAGGCACGGGAGGAGCTGCTAAAGAAGATCTAGTTCCGTTTGACGCTGGAACTGCTGGCATTAGGTGGCTTGTGATGGAACTGGAACTGGAACTGGTGGCAGTGTTGGTACTCGTCTCGTAGTTGCTCTGAGATTTGTGCAACTTGCGATTAAGCCGCTCATCCTCATCCTCATCGTCCGATGAGCTGGCTGTGGGCGTGGTGCGCTCATAGGGCGTCCAGAGCATTGAGGAGAGCGCCTCCTCAACGTCCGGTGGCCGATGCTGGCGCTGCGAGGGCGTGGCCAGTGCCCCATGACTGGGCGTATTCCTTTCCGATATGGACATGACGGCTCCCTGAACATTGCTCACACTTTAGGCTGCTCGCTGAGTTCCCGATACTGGTGGCATACTGGCTCCTCCTGCTGCAAACATGGAAAGCAAACAAACATACAGTTTTAAACTCGTAAATGTAAATTGCCATTTCTGTTAGCCAGAAAAAAGGAGGGAAAACAAATGGCTGACAAATTAAACGCTTAGAAATTGTCCAGAGTTCGAAACTAGGAAAACTTTTGCTCCAGGACTCGAGCCCTTTTATTTTCCAATTTGATAAATTGCGATTAAAGCATTTAAAATGCCAGCAGAAAATAAAAAGGGGCGAAAGGGAAATGGAAAACCCAATCGTAACGTAACGTAACGTAACGGGCAACGTAAGGCAACGCTGCGAAATACGCCAACAGACATGAAAAACAAGCTTCCGTTTTGTGGCTAAAATATATGCAGAAAAGTTTGCGACGCAAAACTTTTTGGCAGCCTCTTTGCCCGAAGGGCAGATACCGCTCACCCCCCTCCTTCCTCCTCCCTACGAGAGAGGGGGAAAGCGGAGAAAACTTTACCACACACATTTAGCTCGGATATAGGCTGCAAGCCATCAAGCCTTGGCTGAGACTGCGCCGCATTAGAAAGACTCACTCAGCCAAGTTTAAAGTTGACTGCCAATTCGGCCCAGAAAATGGCTTAAAAGCCAGCGCACTAAACGGAAATACTCGTCCATGGTCGTCACTTAAAGCCTTTTTTCGGCTGCCTTTACAATTCCCATTCAGTTTCAGTTCAGTTGGCCTTCTCGTTGCACCATTGACTGCAAATTCGAGTGTTTCTAGCATTTCTTTTGGCCACGTTTATGCGCCACAAATCGTGTTTAGCTCTGCAAATCCCGTTAACGCTATTAGCCTAGTTGCGAATGTCTGACCAAGCAGTTGCCTTCGAGCTGTGGGTCAACAAGCGATTTGGCTTTTAAGGTTAAATGTTGTCACCAAAATGCGTTAAGAGCGAAGCCGTATAAAATTTTGTTTGCAGTGAAAAGAATTGTGGAATTTTAGAACTCAACAATTGCTGGTTTAGTTGGGAGACTGTCATGAAATGTATTTATATAAGAACTGAAAGTTTACTTAAATATAATATAGAAATAAGTATTGAAAACTAATGGAAGCTCTTTGATTTTGAAAAGCAAACTAAATACAATGAAAGCTACCTTGGGCGGACAGCCACGGTTACAGAATGTTTGACCCCCCAAGGGAGCTGTCCGCCTAAGAAAACTGGATTTTGTATGAAAATCATGCTGAAAAACTATAAAAATAGTGCGGATAAGGTAGTTGTCTGTCTGAGGGCGCTGTCCGCGAACAGAGCTTTCACTGTCACCATAAATTTAATTAAGGTGTGTTTATAGATGGGCCATAAAATGATGGTATGGTAAGCTGTCATCTTAAATTAATTTAAAAATAAATAATAAAAGCCTTTTTACACATAGATAAATACAATAAAAAAAGGAAAATCATAAAAATTGAAATCTTAGCCTCAACTTATTTCATGCTATAAATAAATGCTCTTTTATTGCATAAATAAACTGTTATAAAGTAACTACTTTTAAGTACGGTGAAAGCTCTACTCGCGGACAGCTCCGTCAGGCGGACAGCTTATAGTTTTTACCATGATTTTCATACAAAATCCGTTTTCTTAGGCGGACATCTCCCTTGGGCGGATCAAAATATTGAAACCGTGGCTGTTCGGCTGTTAATACTAAGTAATGTATAAACTTTATATAATGCATTTTTTTCTTAAAAATTTTCAAAAAATAATGTGTAATTTCTAATAGAAATTTTCTATCATCGTACCAACTCAAGTTTGGTGGTATATCTAGTTCCATTAACTTTTTTTATTTAACACTCTTTCTGTCACCGTCGTGTAAACGCTAAGCTTGAGAATTCCTGTGTAAACTACACGCAGTCAAGCACATGAACTGGCTCGAACTGTTGGCTCTACACACTCGGCGCTTTGGGCCGTTAGCTGTTTTGGCCGTTAGCTGCTGGCTTCCACTGAAGCTGAAGTTTTATGTGTTGCATATCCTAAGGCGCTTTGTTGTTCTAATTTTTCTGCCCTTCAACCGCTTCTTTTTGTGTGACGCAAAGGGAAAGGAGGAAGAAGGGGTGTGGGAGAGGGGAAAAGGGAGAGGGGTTTTCTTGCCAGTTTGGTAGCATTGAAGGCGATGTTTTTGTGCTGCTTAAATAAAGATTTGTGTTAGTGTGTTTTATTCCCCTCTCCTTCTCCTTCTCCTTCTCTTTCTCTATCTCTTTCTGTTTCTCTCTCTTTTTCTTTGCTTGTGTTTGTGCAATTGTTATTGTTGTTGTAATTGTTGTTGTTGCGGCGCACTCTGCTCGTGTTTGTTCAGCAAGTTTATGTGCATTGCTGGCCTTCATTGTTGTCATTCCCATTGTTGTCGTTTTGGCCAAAATGAAGAAAAGTGCCAGCCAAAGCCTGCACAAAAGCTGGCCACGTTGAAAGCCACCGCACACAAATTAATATGTGCAACAATTGAGCGAGTGAGTGTGTGTGAGTGTGTGTGTGTGTGTGTGTGTGTAAGCCTTGTTATATGCATGTTACCTACTTTTGTGAGCTTTTAATTAACAACAAGTGTGCGCCTTGGATGCCCGGAACAAAGGCAACACACAAAAACGAAGCAGCGGCAAAGGAAAGCCTTGAAAAGTTCCCTCCCCCTCTCTCCTTTGTGCTATTTATGGCGGAAATTTATTAAAAAGTACTTTAAATATTATATAAAAAAGAGATGCTCGGATTTTGACTGGGCTTAAGCACAGCTTATGGGACAAAGCCACCAGTAAGACGGTAAGACGGATACTCACTGAGTACGCCGGAAATTCAATAAAGAATTTAAGTCGCAACACGGAGGGGAAAACCCAAAAAAAGCTCAGCGTTTAATTAGCTTGTTAAAGCTGGGAAACCTTAAAATAGGTCAGCTTCAATCAAGTTTAAAGTCGTTCAATTTGTCGTAGGAAAAACTTCAACTTGCACATAGGCAAATGAATAGAAAGGAAAATTCAAGAAAATAAAAGAAAATAGGAAAAGCCCAAATTCAAATTCAAATAAAGTTCTTTGGCATAAAATTGCCAAAATAAAAAATAGCAGAAAATGAAAGAAAATAAAAGAAAATAACACGCAAATGAGCAAAAATGTTTCCCTCAGCACAAATTTTGAAGTAGAGCGCAAAATTCAATGAAATTATAAATGAGTAGAGGGGAGGAAGGGGCGGAAGGGCGGTAAAACTCCCTGTACTTTATATTCTATTTTACTTTATTTGTATTTTTTATTTTCATAATAATTTTTTCTATATATACATATATTTTTTTTTGCTATTTAACTAGACGTGCGTCTGTCAATCAGCGCGCAAAGTGACGCGGGTGGCGGTACGTTGTCCAGGACAAACTTTTTTCCCGCTAGGGAATACAGTGAGCAGAAAAAGTTTACGACAGGCGTTGCTATTGACAGCGTTTGTGTGGAGGCGAGAGGAGTGGGAGGAAAGGGAGTAGGAAGTGGAGTTGGAACAGGAGCTGAGGCAAATTGCTGCCAGTATGTTTGTAATGCAAACAAACTTTATCTAATTAAAGGAACACGTGTTCCAGACACGCCCCCTCCAAACGCCCCGCCCAAAAAGTGGCATGCTTGTTAGCCAGAAAATGTCATTGGTACCCCTACACTCAAAATGCTCAATCTTCAACAACATCTTCATCTACATCGCCATCTCCATCTTCATGTTCATCTTGCGAACTGCTTTGCATTGATGACGCACTCCAAATGCCTTTTGATGTGTGCTCCAGCTCCAGGTTCTATGCCTGCTGCTGCTCCTACTACAGCTCCTACTCCCTTTTCTGTCTCACTTTGCATTTGCCTATTTGACATATTCGCATCCAAAGATGCCAAATGCCGTGCTCCGTCTCCGCTTCCGTTTCTGTTGCTGTTTCCTCTTTATGGCCGTACTCTGCTTTCTGCCCTAAGGCCGTGTCATCGCACACTCGCATCCTCAAATCCTCGTATCGTCCTATCGTCTCCAGTTGCCTGTCAACGTCAACGTCGGTGAGTTTGTGAGTCTGTCGAGTGCCTTTTGAGTTGTTTGTCAATATGTAGACCATTATTCAATCAATATATTGACACACATTTCATTTGAACCATTGCTCGCCCTCCTACTCCTGCTACTGCTCCATACCCAACTCAGTCACATGGCTGCCAAGTGGCGTGCTTCAAGCAGCCCCGCCCACCTACTCCAGGCCCGCCTCTGCCAAGCCGGCCAAGTGCTAATCGCAAACAAAGTAGTTTTTGCTTGAGTTCCATTTCGATTTCGTTTGACGAGTTCTTTTTTTTCACCCCCGCGGGTCTGTTTGGGTTTCGTCTACTTCGATTGATTCATCCAGTTCCTTCGATGCCTTCGATTCCTGCGATTCCTACGATTCCTTCGTACTTTGACACACTTCCATGCCTTGGGCCCCAGGGACGTTCATTTCCGCTTAACTATTGTGCGTGGCGCCTATGCCAAGTATCTTCCCCGTCCACTCCCCTTCCCCTTCCCCTTCCTTCTCCCCCTCCCCTCCCTTTTCAATTGAGTTTGAAGCCCTCTTTTATTTGCACATGCGTCGTTTTTTCCTATTTTTGCTTTCTTTTCTCTTCGCTTCGTGTTTTTTAATTTAATTCTTTGCTTTTTGTTCGACCACTTGAGAAGTTTTTCTTTATTTTTGCGGCCTTATTTTTAGACAGCTGTAACTAAGACTTGCTCTAAAACTGAGGCCTTGAAATGTTGCCAGAAGTCAATCGAAAAATCAACAACAGCTTCATCATCATCAACGTTATCGTCATCATCATCAGCTAAATCGTTTAAGCCATTTAGACTTTGTTTACATGCGAATGGATCTAATGCACTCAGCCTACTCAAAATCGGCATATAGTCACTACTTGGAGATTTACTAGGGATATAAACGGGACTTTTGTTTGCCTACTTTTGGAGGGTAAGTGCTTTAAAAAAGCAGCTAAAATGCGAAAGAAAAAAAATTAATGCTGATTTGGAACTGATTTTTAAGTGCTTAGTTTGGTTTTAAATTCAAGGGAATATTTTTAACTCCTTAGAAACTTTTTTAGTTTAAACAAATTAAATTTAAAATAGATGAAAATAATGCGCAAATGAGCAAAAAATACAGCCCAAAATTCCACGAATTATAAATGTGTAGAGGGAAGGAAGGGGAGGAGTGAAAACTGTATTGAGTACTTAGTTTAGTTAAAACTTAAAACAATGTTTTAAAATTATTTTAAAATTAAGTAAGGGTTTTTTTAGTAAAAGAATAATCACCAAAAATGCCAGATAAAAATCTATGCTCAAATATGCTGTAATACCTTATAAATACTTAACTAAGCTCAAGAATATTTAATCAACAGCTTTACTGAGTCAATAACTAATTATAGAAAAATAATGTACAGTCGAAACTTTGTATTAAAATATTTAGCTATACTATAATCACTTAACAAAGCTCCAAAATCAACAAAGAATTTTTTAAAATATTCTTAAAAACACTACAGACTTTTATAAATATAGTTTTGAAGCAAACCCAACCAACTTTACTCCACACTTTCAAAAACAATTCAATTAAACTAATGCCAGCTCGAGCTCACTATTTCTGACCAGGCCCTAACAACTGGCCCGTCATTTAACCAACTCTAGACAAAACAGCCAAAGTGGCCAATGACTGAGTGCTGCTCCTTGCAGGGAACTTACCTCAAAATGCAGCACTGACGTGTCCGCAGTGAAGGACCTTAAAGAGTCTTCAGTTGGCTCCCGAACTTGATGCTCTCAACTTTCACTGATGCACATTGCCAGTTGCAGCTGTTTTTGTTTTTTTCTGCCCGCGTTTTGGCTTAATTATGCTAAAAGCAGGCAACAAACTTTTGCACCTGTGTGCCCAAAGGTAACAGAATGAATATTTACACGAGAACGAGAACTAGAGCGATAATGGGAATGAGGACGAGAATGAGCACGAGGACGACAACGAGGACAACGGCAAGGACGAGACCGCAGTGGGACTAGTGCGCTGTCAATGTCAAAGGCATTAAGTGTGGCTAAAAAGGCAAATACTCGTGTACCCGTTCACTCGCCGGTTTGGGCCAAACAGCTGATTGAGGCGCCTACTTGGCAATGTTTTAAATTTTATTTGGCTGGGCAACTAAAAACACAATTAATTGGCACTCCATATTGCGGCACACACGGCGTATGCTTAATGTTATTAAGACGAGAAAACTTTCGTAAAGTTGCGTGAATTTTTGAAGAGACTTTTTTGAGAGACGCGAGATTCACATGGCGATGGCGAAAGCGACGCGTTACGAACTGTTTGGGAAAGCTGGCTAAACAAAACCTTTTCACTGCGAACTTGACTTTAATGGAAAGCCGAAAAACTCAACACAAAGTCGAACAGATTTTTTGGTGAGTCGGCGCAGTCGGTTGCACGTGCAACGGCGGCAACTTCCAGTCTCTGTCTGCTTTACGAGTGTGTAATTGTGTGTGTTTCGCTGTGTGTGTGTGTTGGTAGTGCTGTGTGTGTGTGTGTGGGGCTAAATGTTTGTTTACATTTTGCACAGCAGCAAATGGCCCAGGGAGTGGAGTAGCAGGGGAGGCACAAAGTATTGCATCAATTTTGTGTTGCCTACTTTTGAGCATGTGAAATGGCAAATTTGAAATATGAGTTCAATCGATGGGAATTTCAGGTATAGAACGTATTGAAATACATAAAAGTCAACATCAATTCAACATTGGACTTTGACTTGTACTGCGAAACCCTTTCCCCTTACTGCCCCCCTGCCTGCTCCTGTGCCCCTCCCTGTCTAGTGCTCTGCCTATCTGCAGTTTAGCTGCAAAATTGAGCAACAAGCTTGTCAAAAATACGTGCAGAATATTAAACAGACCGAGTAGACACTCCTT
This sequence comes from Drosophila dunni, assembly GCA_018152125.1. Taxonomy (NCBI): domain Eukaryota; kingdom Metazoa; phylum Arthropoda; class Insecta; order Diptera; family Drosophilidae; genus Drosophila; species Drosophila dunni. Next base: position 6,016,446 of record JAECXC010000339.1, on the reverse strand, counting down.
TGGAGGAGTGCCCAAGGAACAACCTACAGCAGCTGTTGGTGTTGCAAGTAACTGGTTGCAAGTCTCTTCAAGCTGCACTCGGGGTGCGACAACGCTTCATACATATTTATTGAGTTGCCAGGAAGTTGGAAGCTGTCATGAATATTCGCACTAATTTGCTGCCAATTGAATTTAACTTGGCTTATTGCACGTTGCAGCTTGGCCATGGCCTTTAATTGGCCAGCAGCCGCAGAGCTGCATTTAAATAAAGGTAAATAAATAAAAGTAAGTACATAAAAATAGGTATATAAAATAAGTAAACTTTTAAACTTAGTTCTATTCATTTTTAATAATCACATTTATTGCCGTTGTTAAACAAATGGAGCTCACTGTAAACTCGGCACAGCAAATTTTTATTGGTAAAAGTTTTTTAATTATCATTAATGAACACGATGTGGGCTGCCTTTCTGTGGCATGTGCTGACCAAAGTGGCAGCAACAACAGCAACAACAACAACAACAATTATGCCAATGGCAGCAACTTTCGCATTGCAATTATTTTAATGTTCAATGATGTTGCAGCTCGGCTGGAAACGCAATGATTTATTGCCTGGCAGCTCAGCAAAGTTGCCAGCTCGAGTTTTGGCTTGTCCTTCCCCCTACTCCCTACTCCCCTTGGTTAAGGGTCTTCCTTTGAGTTTTAGGTTTAGTGGGGTTTGCCCAACACACGCGAAAGTTGCCAGCAATTAGACACCGAGTCGAGTGTATTAGTTTAGGAGGCGTGTCCAAGGTCTGAGGGTCAATGAAACCACGCTTAGGTCTAATGTCTGCACCACAAGTAATTACACATTTTAATTATCTGCAGTTGAGGAATTGGAGCTTTGAAATTACACTAATAAAGCCACAGAATTATTCATGTATTTAAATTGAAAGAATTGAATGGAATTGAATGGAATTTAATCTTTTAATAAATGTTTAAGTGTCTTTATTGATTGATACACGACTTTCTTGTGCTCTTTGCTTAATTATGTGTTCTCCCTCCTCTAGTTCCCTCCACTCCCTAATCGATTTACATACTTTAATATTGTAGGCCATAAATTATGTATGTCGGGGAATTTTGTGTAATTTATGTTAACTTGAAAACAATTTGCGGGATTTGCGCCCACCCTGAATAGAAATGCATAAAACACACATCGATATCATATAATTTTAATATAAAAAGCGAGGCAAACAAACACGCATGAATACCTACGCACACACACGGACGCACACACACGGACACACACCCACACACACTCCCACACCCCTACAACTACAGTGTGCTATTTATAAATGCCACACAATTGCAGCGCACTTGCCGCAAAAACCCATTTCCATTTCGTTTTTACAACCCTTGGCCCTTGTCCTTGTAACGTGACCAGAAACAGGCCGAGACCCCAAAAGGAAGACAGTTTTGGGGCAGGGGTAGAGCTGGGGGAACTGCTCTGATCCTGCAGCATTTATGACATATGCGCACACACACACACACACAGATATACCCTTCGTGTTTTCATAGACAGGGCCAAAGGGGGTAGACCCAACGCGGTCCCCTTTTAACCCCACACGCTGAGCCAGTAAGAAAAGTAAGCAGTGAAGTAGATGGCTCGACTAGGAGACACCCGTTATGACAAGCTAGTCGAGTACATATAGTTACCTACTCATAGAAGTCTTGCCTTTGAAACTATAAGGAGCCAGAGGTAAGTAACCTATCTTTATGCTCTACAGTAGGTTGTTAGATACAAATAGAGCGTATCGGTTGGGTGAAAACAAATGAATGTATATGTTTGGTTAATGATTTCTACCCTTAGTGACCTACAAAACTCAGACCTATTTTAGAATTATGTCAGAGTAATAGTACTAAACCTAGAATTAGGCTTTAAAGTGTAGTTTTAGGTTCACTTTGAGATACAGTTGTAATAAGGAGCCGCTCATACACCTCACTCTGGTAACTCCAGCTCTAAAAGCTTATAGACAGCCATAAAGAACTAACTACAGACTTCAAATAAATGTATACAACTTAAACACCCCTACGACTTGCTTACACCCCAACTGCAAACCTAACGGGTATATAAAAAACAATCGCAAAAAAAATGGAAAGTTGGTTTTAAGCGATTTTGCAAGCGTGTGTCAGCCACAACGCCACTGGCAGCTTCTATTCACATGGAGCTGGAGGGCAAGTTTTTGCCTTTGATGGAGCGCCATTGTTGCCACATTGCCAGGTTGCCGCGTTGCCGGGTAGCCGGGTAGCCGCGTTGCCAATGCCAATGCCAATGTCGGTACCGATGTGGATGTCGATGTTGCACGGCAAATGGCTGTATCTGAATCCATAGCTACGCATCCGAACATCAATCCATCTATATACACGTATTGAGCTATCCACTCGCGCTATCTCTGTCTCTCTCTCTTGCTCCCTCCCTCTCTGCTGTTCCACTCGAAGCGAAGCTTCGTTTTTATGACAAACCGTGGCAAATGCTAGAACTGTTCATCCATTGTGGCATTCTGCTCGGAACGGGCCAAAAGGTAACCGTAAAATAGAAAGCGCTGCTGGAGAGTTGGCTGGGGTGGGGGGAGTTGAAAGGGGGGCTGCGAAAGGCGGGAAATGAAAGGCAAGAAATTGCAATAAAACATAAAATTGCTGACTTCAATTCGTTTGCCATTTTAGGTTTCGTTTTCCCTTTTTTTCCCCCACTTTGCCACCCGCTTATTTCGCCGGCTTGGCTTGAATGTCTAGGGGTGTGTGTGAGTGTGTTTGGGTGTGCGTGTGCGTGTGTGCTGGCTGTTGTGCGTGCTGCTGCCAGGGCCAAGCTGCGACCGCTTCTTTTTATATTTTATTAGGTTTTATTTGATTTACACTTGTTTTGCGCTGAAATGCTTTGCCTTCGAGCTTTTTTTTGCACGCCGTGCACGTGTGTACGTGAGTGTGTGTGTGTGTGAGTGTGTGTCTCCGTGTGTTAGTGGGCGTGTCAGCGTGGGCGTAAGTGAACACTTGCTCTGGCAATCTGTGTGGCAAGTGCTGCGCTTATTCATCTCGAGTTGCAACTGCAAAATCGCAAGGCTTAAAACTTAGCAACTTAAGGCATAGACTGAGATATCTGACAGATATTTGGGTTATATATGCAAGAAGTGGTGCTTTTGAATATGATTAAGTGCTTTATAAAGCGAGCTGGGCATTAGAGCGGTTAAAGTCAGCTTTAAGAGACCTAAAGGGCATTAAAATTAAACATCTTTCGATCAAACCGAGTCTGAAGTCGAAAAAATCAGCTCGCAAAGGCAGAGATAGTTTAATCACATGCGAAAGGACATAAACTTGGCTTAAAGCACTTGCTAACAGCACTTTAAGTCAGAGAAAAACACTCAACTACTACGCACAGCGCTAAAAGCCTGACTTAAAGCACATATTAGAACGCCAGCTAATCTCTAGCTAACTAAAGTAGCAGCTTAATCCGAGCAAGTATCTTTTGTAGCTTCAACAATCGGAACAATCAGAATTAATGCAGTTCGCTGCGCAAAGCTTAAGTACATTTAATTAAGCGCACAAAGTGAAAGGGCAAGAGATTTTAATTAAAATTTTGTCGTAGCACAAGTAGACTGCCCTCCTTCTCACTCACTCCGTCCCCCTCCGTCTCCCTCCCTCCCTTTCACTTGCTCTTTTCCATGCCGCACTCTGGCAGTTGGTTACATTATTTCATTTTATGCCCGAGTTGCAATTGTAAGGCTTTCAATTTAAGCCGAAAATTGGTAATTGCCAATATTGTGGCAGCTGCAGAGTCCGAATATCTGTGGCACTCACTGTAGTCGTGTTCAACATTCAATGAATTTGACTTTCAATTGATGCCACGCCAGAGTTGAAATTTCCGTGTAAATTGAGAGCTTTTCAGTTGCTCTCTGGGTTTTAACTGCACAGAAATTGTAGTCACCTTGACACACTCACAACGTGTGCTCCACTTAGCCCTAGCTCACCTGTAAACATTCACTTGCGGCTAAGCAAGCGAGATAAGCTTTATTAGTTTATGCAGATACCGGTTTGTAGATAAGAGCACCCAACTGAAAGCAGCTCATCAAAGGTAAGGCAAGTTTCTAAAGCCTTTTTTCTGCTGCGGGCAGTACTACTACCCGGTGTAGTTGTGCCAGGTGTTAATGAGTGCGATAAGCTCAAAATTAAAATATACATAATTTAACATGTTTGCCACTTGCTTGGACTTTGTGGCAAGACGGTGTTTAACTTGGCTTACACAGTCACTTCCTCTAGCCATAAATTCAGCTAACATATGTTTGTCCCAGTAGCACCAGCTGCCCAAGCTACCCAACAGTCCAGACTGCCCAGGGCAACAACAATTCAAGCACTTTACTGCCAATCACAGGTCAAAGGCTACATCGATTGATTCCTCAGTCCCTGGGGATATTTTTAAGCCAAGTCCTAGCTAGACGAAGCTCAATTGAAGTTATATGAAATCAATTATTAAATCATTTTATTTACAGTCGTAGGAGCTCAAAAAAGACAAGTTCAGATCAATAAAGTTAATAAAGGAAATTTAATACAAATTAAGCCAATTGTGTGCTCGATTAAAGTGGTTATTAAATTCATCAAGCATTTAATAAACCAACAAATGGAATTATTATTTACCAGCCAGAAACAACCAAATCATATGCTATGAATAAACTCATATTCTAATGTGATTGCTCGTGTTGTTGCCCTTAAGCTTTATATCATGACAACAGTCCCAAAGACAAAAACAGCTTCACACGTCACACAAACACTCACACACACACCTCTTCACTCACACACACACCCAACTACACACTCACTTCGAATAGGATTTGTCGGTATTAAGGTCAAAACTATAAAACATGTAAAGCACTAGAGAACTGGCGAGTCGACCTGTAAAGTGGAGTCTGCACTCCACGAACCGTCGTCCATCAGACAGCACCGAGTGTGAAAGAGACAGCGCCACAAGTCGTGAGTGGGAAAGGGATGCCAAACTGTTGGTCAGGTGGGCAGCAGCAGAGTCGAGAAGTCGAACTTGGACCTGGCGCCAGTCAACCTGGTCAGTTGAGGCTTCTATTAGTTTTGCATACGGGCTTCGAAAAACATACAGTTACCCCAAAAAGTATGCGCACAAATTGAGTCGTAAAACAACAGGGAAAGTTTTTAAAGGGTATGCACGACGGTAGGTTGCCCTGTACTACTATTTTCTAAAATGCTACTACTATTTGCATATTTTTGTCTGCTACTTTTTGCCATTTCAACTACTTTATGAAAAGTAGGTACTTCCTTTTGTACTTTATGCTACTTTTTGAAAATTTCTACTACTATTTAAAAATTTTACTACTACTTACTCAGTTTTAGAAGTAGGAGCTTCATTTGTTCCATTTGACTGCATACCCTAGAAATATATAAAGGAAATTTATATATAAAAGTTGCCACTGAACAAATAAATTGCATTTCGAGCTGAAATTTCTAAGTTGAACACATAAATATTTATGCCTTTCTGCTGAAACTCTGCTTAATCACATACCCTGTAATGTCATACAATATTCCGCTGCGGCCCCTAACAATTGTGGCTCACTGTAGTCTGAGCCGTTGTATGGAAGACATAAGTTCACTGCACACTCAATTGGTTTGGCCTCTTTGGACCCCAGCGTGCCCTTTGCATATGGCCAGTTGGCTGCTAACTTGGCTAACTGGTTGGCTGGCTGGCTGGCTGACTGGCGTTGGGTCTTCATGCTGCGCCCATAAATATGCTACACTTTAATGTTAGTTGCTTCGTTTCGCTTCGTCCTGGCAACGTTTGATGTTTTTGCAAGAAGCATATTTTCGACGGACACAGACCCGAACACGATTTCATTCCCTTGTCATTTGCGGTCGCTCTGGTTTCCGGTTAACACACACACACACACACACACACGCGCAGACTCTCACACAGGCACAGACATGCACATGCATGCAGAAGTGTGCGTGTTTAGTAGTTTGTAGCTTGTCTGTTGTCCGTTTTCTGTTTTGATCCCCATGTTAATAATATAAATGATGATTTATGGCTCTCCCAGGGAGAGGGCTCCACATGCCACCAGCAGAGCAAGCAGCAGAAGCGTCCGAATCAGAGCCCGAGGAGTAAAAACAAGCGCAAAGTCAATCGCCGTCTTGAATTATTGAACAAATTAAAGATATCGAATCGAGTCAATTAGCCATAATGCTTATTTATGCATTGACATCATTTAGAGTCCACACACTTAAAGTTTACAACAATTTACTTTTTGTTATTTAATTGTTTATTGGCATTTACTTTGATTGTTTATGCAAGTCACTGAGACGGAATTCGCCCACACCATTTTCTCCACGCTCCATACTCAGACAGAAATTGTTTTTGAAGCGAGGCAATCAAAACAACAGTGGAGACTTGAGAAGGAGACACCACCCTGCACCACCCTGCACCACCCTGCACCACCCTGCACCACCTGGCACTACCCACCCAAACCCCCGGTCACAATGCCAGCAAATATTTAAGGCATTTGCCAGCACATTAAAATCGAATTTTGCATAGGAAAACAACATAAAAACAAACTTGACTTCGTAGCAGAAGCATAAAAAAGCCACAGGGTTTTGTGACCCACACACAGGGTGCCCACCACCCACTCCCAACCCCCCTCTCTCTCCCTCCCCTACTCCCTGTGACTGTCATGCCAAAAATTTATGCAAACGAATTAAATTGGCAGGCTGAATGGCGGACGGTACGTTGGTATGACGGTATGACGGTCTGCCTGGCAGGAAGCCAGAAGCCCAGAATCCCAGAGTCGGAGAAAGCGAGAATTCGAGAATTCTGGAATCAAAAGGAAGTCAGGACATCATGCTGATTGTGCGCACCGTGCTACAATATAATTATATTTTTAAATTTAAACATTAAATATTTACATGTACACACACACACCCTTAAAACACACTCACACACACGCACACACACACCTTGACTGACATTTTATGGCGCATAAAGCAATTTACAATTTTCAGTTATCATTTAAGCGATGAGCCCGAAAATAAAGTCACAAAAAGGCCCATAAAAGCGCAACTTTAGCAATTAGCCAACACTGGTCGATAATTTAACCTTTAAAAATGTCTTGGCATTCAGTGGAAAATCAGCGGCATTTTCGCTGCCTTTGAAATTGAAAATTTCAGAGCGATCATAACTCATGATTTTCATTCGTGAATGGATTCATAAGTCAGCCTAGAAATGCGAATAACAACAAAAGAAGAACAAGAAGAACGAGGCGAATGCCAACAAACATTTATCATTGTTCCAGTTGAGCTTGAAACGAAATGGGAATGGGAATGGCAGGGGAATGAAATGGGAATGGGAGTGAGAGGCAGAAACAAGAAAGGAGCGAGGCAAATGCACTGCGAATAAAAATAAACAAGCTGAAAAGGCAGCGCATAAAACAACAATTGGCAAGTGAACTGCGCTTGAGATGCTCGACTGCATAATACCCAGTACCTTTAAATGTTAACTGAAATCACAGTAACAGCTTAGCTGCCAGACAAAGCTTTGTAAGCTCTTGGAAGCTCATTAAATTGAATGATAAGACAAAGCTCAAAACTTGAGCTCAGTTTAATCAGCATATCATAGCCAAGCTTACAGTGACTGCAATAAAAATTGTGCCACGCACATAATTTATATGACAAGACGTGCGTGTTTGTGGCGTAGAGGGTGGGGTGGAATTGGAGGGGGTGGGTAGCGACCAGTTATTCGGCTAAAAAGTGAATTGCCGGCATTTGGCGAGAAATTCTAAAATGAATGAATGACAGTAGTTTTATTGTTGTCCCACTGTTTGAGTGTGTGTGTGTGAGTGGGTGTGTGTGAGTGTGTGTGTGTGTGGCACAGACAGAGCGCTACCCGCTGTGTGTTATGCCAGGCAATTTCAATGTTCCCTGCGCTGTTGTGATGTACAGCGAATTTTCATTGTTGCCAACATGAAAATATCCTTAGGCCAATGCATTTGATTGTGCCGTCCGACATTGTAAGAGCCCCACACACACACACACACACTTGTAGCTGCAGGTACTGTCTGTGTGTGTGTGTGTGTGTCTTGACTTCCTGGGGAATTGTTGCCCGTAGCTCGAATGGCGCTCGTGTTGCCTTCATTTACATGTGGCGGGGCCGTAACACGGTTATTGCATTAAGCAAAAGTTGTAGCCTAGATTTGTATGCCCGTCTGGTCGAGGAACGCAGCCCCTTTACCCAGTGTTCCACCCCTGTTCCTGCACCCCTCTCACTCATCGTTATTGTTTGGCATTGTCTACGTTTACGTCTTCGTCTGCGCTTTTGGCCTCTGTTCCCCTACACGACCACTCTACACCCCTCATTTTCAACTTCGTCTCTTTGTTTAAACATTCAGCATTCATTATAACCCCCTCTAACCCCCTCTAGCCCCCTCTAACCCCCTCTAGCCCCCTCTAGCCCCCTACTGTCACCCCGTATCCCACTCCTACCCATCTCTACGCCGCCCTTGTCTACTGCATATTTAATAAAGTTTCAGTTAATTTTCGTCACTCGCATTATTTTGCGGCACATGCGTGTTAACAATTTATGCTGCCCTTAATTCATCTTTTTTTTTTCGCCCATTTTTATTTTATTTTTGGCTCAGCCCTAAATATTTATGAGACAGTTGAACTTTGCCAAATTGAAGCCTGATGCCAAGAATTTTAAGGCACACATTTAAGGCCTAAACTTTAAGAGCGGCTTCGTATGAAGTGCAGTAAACTAAGTAGTCTATAAGTAGTCTTATTTATATAATTAATTAGTGTTTGTGTAAAGCTTAAAAGCTTAAGTTAATATATATTAAATTGCTGTATGTTAACTATATAATAATTATTGTTATATTATAGTTATAGAAATATATTAATTATAGTATTATTAATTACAGCTTTTCCTTCTACATTAAACCTCTTCTAACCCTTGTTGAAACGACTCACAATTTATATTAAATTAAGTAGTATTAATTTTAGCTTTATATTAAATTTAATGCCTATTTAAACGGACTTTACCTTTCATAAAAATAAACCAATTTACCCTCTGTATAAAACATATTAAAACCAATTGAAACATCAGCATTACTATTCTATAGCCACTATAATGGTGTATAATAAAATGCTGCAAGCTGTTTGCTGCATTACGTGGCAAACACGACACGCAACACGCAACATGCAACAGTGCCTTTAATAATAATGCGCCCGTGCGTATAATTTGCAGTTGGACGCATAATTCGACATCAAAAAGAATTAAACCAAATACTGAAATATATGTGTAATTAAATGTGACAATATGTCGAGCACACAAGGGGTTTCTGGAGGGCGGCTAGTGGGTGTGGCACGCCCACGCACCAGACATGCTGTAGATAAGCCCAAAAAATAAAGATAAAACGATCAAGAGAACTAACAAAAAAACAGTTTTATGAGGTCAAGAGCGAATTATCAGTTGGCCTTGGCTCATAAAAATTATACAGCCAAGACGAGGGTCAAAGTAATTAGATAAAATGGCTAGAAATGGCTAGAAGTGGGTAATTAAAAGTCCATAAAGTATTGAGAGCTTTCAAGATCAGTATTGCCACAGCAATTCATGTGTTTTGTAGAGATAGAAAATATTCCAACTAAAAATTATTAGAAATTTTAATTTAATCAACAGCAACACTTTAGATTGATTGAAGTTTGTGCAAAGCATAAAATTTAATTCAATTAATAAACGAAATTTCCAAGCTCCGAATTTTGCTATTCAAACACTTTTCAGTTTAATTACTCGGCCTTTTAAATCATTTTGCAGGCTGTTGATTCGATTTTTGCATAGAATTAAAAGCTGACAAAGTCATTGACGTTGACATAAACAAGTAAACTGTGACTTGTTGTTGTTGTTCCTGTTGTTGTTGTTATTGTTGCTGTTGTTGCAGGCAACACAAAATCCCATTGAACACTTTGCAATGAAACGTGCTCTTTGGGGCAAACGTGTGGCGCAACAACAAAATGCGGAAAATCGGAGCAGAGCAGAGAAGGGAAGGGAAGTGAAAAAAATGGAAAACAATGTCAAACACATCAAAGTTGAACTGGAGGAGATTTCCATGCACTGAATCCAATGGGAAATGGCAGGCAAATCAACTGAAAAATCTCAAAACCAAAAAAAAAATACACAAAAAATAAAATGGGAATCACGAAAGAAAATCAAGCGAACAAAATGTCAGAGAGCACACGAGGAGGGAGTGGAGGGAATGGGGGAGAAGTGGGTGAAGCGCCTGCACTGCCAAAAGTAAAAGCAAAATGGTGGGAAAGCAAACGGGGGGTGGGGGGTCGGTAAAAAAGGAAACTGCAGTTTTGGCAAAAATGGAAAACGATGTCAAATGCAAATTGACAGCTTTCAATATCAATTCCAAAACAATCGCAGTGCACACGCGAGGGAAATGAAATGGCAGCCAGCGAAAAGAAAAATCAATTTTAACTGTCATGTGCATAAAAAAGAAAAGCAAAAGCGAAAAGGGAAAAGCGAAAAGAAAACTGTAACAATGAGCGCGAAAAACTGAAATCATGTAAGCAAAATAAAAATGGCTAAAATGCAAGTTGCTTGTTACCGTTAGCTGGTGTCTCTTCACCCAGCTGTCACTCACCTTGAGCACAATCAAATCAGTTGACAGCTTAAATTAATTAAGCCCGATTTATGCGGCCATGTTGGCCTTAAAGTTCAAGTCTGTTGAATGGCAGACAGTGCTGGCCATTGCTAGACAGTTGCCATTTGCCAGTGGCTATTGGCCAAGAGAATGCTTTTGATGTGGTCTTCATCTTGGCCAGATACTTTGCCAACCACAAGCTGTTTCTCCTCGTCTCTGTGTGTGTGTGTGTGGTTGAGTACATTTTGCAAATTACACTTGCGGTGCCCAAGAGATTTGCATTTACTTTGGTGTGTGTGTGTTTGGCTTAGCTTCATCGCTGTTTGTTAATGACATAAGTATTTAATCTAGAGAATGTGGAATTTGCATAAATTAACTTTACCAGCTAATGGCAAAATACTTGCAATTCCCAGTCCCAGTACCAGTCCCCAACCCATTCCCAATCCGAGTCAGTTATCTCACAATTAACATGACTCTGCCACAAGAAGTGCAAAGTCAAAACCGGGCAGGAAATCGCATTATCTAAATCAACTGAGACCCGGACGCAAACTCCGAGCAAACATATCAAACAAGCTACAAAGTAGCTACAAATATATATGTTTCTATATACCGATATGTATGTCTATAGCTTGCTTTATGTAGTACATAGGCAAGGGCCGATAACAAGCGACTCGCTGGGCAATTGCAGCTATGGAAAGAAAATTATAAAAACGAGGGGAAGCGAGGGGGGTGTGATTGGTTTGAGAGGGGGCAGAGGAAACTCAGCGAATAAATTTCAATGCCCTCATCCGCAATTTTTCTTATCGGAAAATTTCATGTAAGAGCGAACGTAACGCGGGCCAAGACCCTCAACAATGGGCAACTGGCAACGTTATGACAAGTGCCAGAAATGGAGAGCACAATGAACGACTTGAAGATACGCTGTAAACAGTTAAATAATTAAAATTAAGACAAAAAATATAAAGGGCATAAAAAATAAAGCAGTTTTCCAAGCACACCACTTAGCCGAGCATACCCCAAGTGCACTTGAAGCCAGGGTATTTAAATTATGAGCGCACAAAAGAGCAGAAAACGAAGCAGCGACGCGCGTATTGATTTTTGCCAACTTGCGGCCATAACTCCACCCAAAAGGGAGTGGGGGGAGCGAAAGGGCGGCCTGTACAGTGGCCACCCCCTGTGGCAAACGGCAAGCATTCAGCCGTGGATTTGTAATTACGGGATTAGTCCTTCAATGGCAATGCGATTGGCAGTTTTTATGATTTGCAACACAGACGGAGTTCCCCCTTCTACCAACTCCCCATCTACCACTTTGGTAGTACACGTGACTCGCTTTGAGACTTGTCTAATTTGCAATTAAATATGTTTGCAGTGGAGGGTGGGGTAGGTAAGAGGGCAGAGGGGAGAACGCTCTTTGATAACAACAAATAAATGAAAGGCAACCACAAGAAAAATGATGAGTTGCCATCAATTTGTTAGCAAATCTGCTAAACAAATCATCAAACGCTTCGAATCACACAACGATTCAAATGAAGTGGCCAACACCAGAAGTAGAAGAAGAAGAAGACATTCCCACTCTCACAAATAAGTAAACATGCTTAACAAAATAACAAAAAAATCAAGCCAAATAAAAGATAGAAGTAAATAAATAAAAGCAGCGCCGCTTTCCGTTCGAGTGCCTGGCGGGCTCCAGAGACGCAGCCGTCGAGGCGTGACGAGGGGAGTGGAGGAGGAGGAGGGGCTGCTCAAGCGCGTGAAGGGGCGGGGGCGTGGCGCTGCCACTGACAACTTCCGCTTAACGCGACTGCATCAAAAATCTTTTACATTAACAAATTGTGGTGCGTAACTCAGCTGTGGTGCGTGTCTCAGCTGTGCTGCTGCTTCCCCTCCCCCTCCTACTCCACCTCCTCCCTTTTATTGTTGTGTTGAAAGAAGACTTCTTGTTATTCTTATAATTGTGCATATGACCCTGTTTAATACAGTTCGCTGCACAATTATGCGTTCGTCTTTTCTGTTTTTCTGTTTGCTTTTTATTTATTTTTTTTTTTTGTTGCCGCCTTTTGTCTTGGCCTTGTGACTTCTGAGCCACATTTGAGTTATGAGACGGCGGTGCTTTACCAAAAACAGCGCTGCCACAATTTGTGAATGAATTGTGTACTTGATTTACTACCAGACACAATTTAAATAAATGTAACTTAGACATAAAAAAACATATTTAATTTAATTACACAATAGTTAAGCTGCTTATTAGCGTATTGTGTAAAAAACGGTTTTGTCTGTGGGTCTAAAAACAATTTGTTAATTGACGGCTTTAAATGGCGTTGGCCAAATTGACAGTTGAATTTAGGAGCAGCAAATGACAATTGATGGCTAAATAAACGACAATTAATTGGCATTGATGGAGCAGTTTAGAGCGGAGGAAGGGCAGAAGGGAGTGGCAAGTGGAGAGCTCTGTAAGTTTATGTATGCCGGCAATTTGGCAAATTACTTTGCGGACTATAAATCAAAGCATCAAAGTTGGCCCACAAGCGAATAACTAAGGAAGTAAGTAAGTAACTAAGTAAGTGAGTGAGTGAGTGAGTTAGTGAGTGAGTAGGAAGAGCAATTCGTCTATTGGAATGGAATACTTGGCGTGCTCCCTGGACAGCTGTCAAACTGGTGAGGCAGAAACTTACGACACCTCATTAGATATGCGGCACAGAAGTTGCTGCCAGGTGCTTAGTGGTGACTGTCTTTTCAATTTTGGCCAACTCAGCTCATTTTTATATGCGTTTTCCACTCCCCCCACCCCCTCTTTGCTCTCTTTTTAATCTCGTAAGTGTATGTGTCAACTTTTCTCACTTTGTTTGTGTTTTTTTCTCTTCTTTTTTTTTTGGTTGTTTGTTTGTTTGGTTTACGCACACCCCAGAGAGTCAATGTCGAGTCAATAAAGCAAGGAAATTGCCAACAAAAGACCCACAGACAACCAACAATAACAACAATAACAGCTGGGAGCAAACCCAAGCTCATTTGTGCTGTTTTTCCTCATGATATTCTATTATTCATTCCAATTTGTGTGTGAGACTCGCTCTCTCTTTCCCTCTCTCTCTCTCGCTCTGTCTCTTTTCCGTGTTTGTATAAAAGTAAATCCTTCAAAGGTATATTTTTCATCACAGTTAAACCTGCTGCTGTCCCAGTCCCCGCCCCCCGCCCCTCGCTCTCACAAAGGTCAGTGAAAGTTTTTCCTGGCCGAGCTTTTCCTCGTTTATTAGATTGTCCTGCGGCCCGAGCACATCAAAAACTTGCCAACGGCTGCTTTTGACAAGCAACGCCGCCACGCCCCTCCCAACTCCCTACCTTACACTACCCAACTACCCTACCATAATCCACACCCCTCCCCCTGCCCATTACGCCCACTTTCACAATGTGAAGTGCCATCGTGGGCGTGTCATAAACATGACAAAGTTCAGTTTTTTTTCTACCCACTACTCTCGATGGTGTTCATTATGATAAAGTTGCTTTTTGGCCAAAAACTTATAGCCAACAAATTGTAGAGTGAGCGAGGGGGGGATGAAGGGAGAGAGAGAGAGAGAGAGGGACTTCTGATGCTGATATCGATGCCGTTTGCGTTGATAATGATGAGCTCTGCAGCTCTGCAGTTTATCAAATTTGTATTGATTCTGAAAGTTTTGATTTCTCACAACTTAGTTATAGCGTTACATTAAGGAATTATGTAATTAGTACTGCAGTTGAGTTATAATTAATATAAAAAACTGTTTTGTAGAATCAAAAGTTGTGCAAAAAAATCAATAAATGAAATGAGAGTTGCCTAGTAACAAGTTATATCAGCAGCACTTGTTTAACTTAATAGCATAAGTACTTTAATTGATTAAATTTAATGCCCTGATTTAAAGTGTACACAAATGAGGCAAATAAAATCACTATTAAGACCCTTTGCTTAATTACACTTGATGAAATCAATAAATGCATAACACAAGTAAATGTTTGTCGATAATTTAACTTGATGGCTTAACATATAGTTAATTATGGCAACGATTATTACGTCGATTACGCAAACAAACGAAGTGAATTGAAGTTTTGGGTGAAATCAGTGAAGAATTGAAGGCAACTTGGCCGCATTTTGTAGGGAAATGTAAGCCATGTTTGCCGTGCTCGGTATTGTCGCTAATTGAAATGCAAATATTGATGAGTGTTAAGCAAACGCCAAGCGCTAATTTGCACAATTTTCGTTTTGTCGCGCTCCGCATAATGCGCCGCAAAGTATGCCATAAAATGCAGTGCAGCCAGCTGGTGCAGCAGCTAAATTGAGAGTCAAGTCGATGCCGCTATCCGCTCCCTCTCACACGCCCACGCCCACTCACACACACAGCCTCTGCCACGCCCAAGTGTCGTCAGCTGACAGACAAATTGCAGACGAGGCTGGCTGAATGGCAGACTGCCGCACTGCCTCACTGCCTCACTGGCTAACTGCAGAACTGGCAAACTGGCAAACTGTTAAAATGGCAGAATGGTAAAATGGCGGTTAAATGCTTCCACAGCAGACTCAGCAGAATTTCAAATTTATTCAAATCAACTCGTTGAGCGAAAGGGGCAATTGCCTCAGTGGGCGTGGGCGTGGCAGTCAGCAGAAGTGTGTGTGAGTGTGTGTGTGTATGCAATGAGCAACTGAATGAATGATTCAATTAGGCATCAAATATTTACAGCAGACGTTTAAATATTGCGACAGACTCGATACGTCTTGCTTGGTTTTGGTCTTTTAACTTTCGCCTGGACTCGTTTTGAATGCCATTAAATCTACAGCTGAGATCGGCCAAGGGATTGTGCATAAACCTAGGAATACTATAATCAAATAGACAGCCAATTTAAGCCAAAGAAACAAGTAAAAGACATTTCATTTGTAAGCCCACAAATTTCTGCTACTAAATGTGTTAAGTAGCCAACTCAAACAGCTGTTAAAATTATAAATAAATTTAAATTAAATTTAAAAACCCAATGAACTAAACTGCATAAATTCTATTCCATTTTATTTAAAAACTTTATGAAAACAAACAAACGAACTGCAGCTTAGTAATGCTATAAACGAATATTGTAACTGCATAAACTATGAATGTAAAAAAAGGACTAAAGGACAATGGCTAGAAAGAGCTAGACTGCAGCAAATGTAGCGCAAGTTCAATATAAATATATATATAAATAAATAACTTTGGCATTGTTTCGCTAACATTGCAAATTCAAATCTAAATCCGTGTCCCTGGCGCTCAGTGTGCAATAGTTGCCAATAGTTTTAGCTGCAGATTTATGAGTTTTGTGCAGCTCCCCTCTCCCTGCTCCCCTCTCCCTGCTCCCTGTGTGTGTCTGTGTTTGTGCACAATTTCAATAGTTTCATTACAAAAGTTTTTCAATTGAATATTTCTGCCTTTTTACGTGTAGACAGAGCCACAGTTTCTAGGGCTTCAGGTATTTTCTTGCTCCTCAACTTATTGTCATCATTTATGCAGCTGGAAATGCGAAAGTAGATCAAATTAAATGCCTTAAGATTGAAAAGCACATAATATAATAGCGACTCCGATTTATTTATAAATTTTCTTGCCGCTTGCCGCTTGTTGCAGTTGCAAATTTGTTGTCGCAACTTGCACACTCGCCAAAAATATTTTCATAATTTTTATCACGATTGTAATTCTCGCCCAAAAGTTTTGCATTCGAAAAGTTTTGTATTCGGGCAACTTTGCGAGGGGGTTTGGGGGGGTAAGAAGTGGAGGGGTAGGGAATGTGGCGCAAAAACTTTTCGTGCTGACAATGAGCTCACAACAGATTTCAGAGTTAATTTCCA
The DNA here is from genome assembly GCA_018152125.1 of Drosophila dunni. Taxonomy (NCBI): domain Eukaryota; kingdom Metazoa; phylum Arthropoda; class Insecta; order Diptera; family Drosophilidae; genus Drosophila; species Drosophila dunni. Next base: position 5,999,964 of record JAECXC010000339.1, on the reverse strand, counting down.
GTTTTCGGGCACAACTTTTGCCTCGACAATAACAATAACAATTTCAAGTACGAATACCCATTGCACGCACTGTTAATAAGCCTAATTATTTTGCAGTGAAACGACTGATAAATGATATAACAGCCTGCTCTTAAGTGTTGCGCCAAAACAGCCTTTACTAATTGGCGCACTGTGAGTTTCCTTGGACCATTGAAGTGCGAGCATCTCCAGATATTTAGCAGTTTATTATAAATGTAAAGCACTTTGATACTGTTGTTGTTGTTTGCCTTAAATGTGCTTAATACTGATGGTTCTGTGTGGTGCTCGTGGTTTTGCCGGGTTGCCTTATCAATGTCAAGCTGAAATGGATCTTGTTGACAGTCAAACAATGCCATTAATCAAGCTGTCTCAAGGTGCACAGCTCCTGCTCCCAGGACACGGCACCATTTGCTTTCTTTTGGCAGAAAAGACAACTGGCACACCTAGAGATACCCTGTAAACATTTAGACATAAGCCAAGAGGGCTCTTAGAATCCTTCTTTCATTGTAGTTAGTTTTGAAATCAACTACCTTTCCTTTTCCAATTTACAGCGCATAGCATAGCGTTGGATTCTCAAGTCAAACTGTGCACATGTCACACACACACATTTTGGCCAGGGTTGCCACATTTCTCTTACCACCGCACGCTTGTAGCGACAGAACGACAGTTTTTGCCAGGGCCGAAAACAAAAAACAGCAAAGAAACCGCCGAGAGCAAAACAAGGCGCTCTTCCATGTGCTGACAGCGATAAATTCTAATGCTGGGTTGCCCTCAGCCACGCCTACCACAGCGGCAGCATGTGTGGGCGTAACTGCGAGGGGGGAGTGGAAATGGAAAAGGAAAAAGCAAAAAGAAGTCGAAACAGCAGGCGACTGACCAAAAGACCGAACCATGAAAAATGCCCTCTTCCGGTTCAGCAAGAAATGTGAATGTGAATGTGAATAGAAGAAGAGAAAGGAATAACAGAATAAAGCAAGAAAGGAAGTTAACTGGCATTTGGGTTTGTTTGCTGAGGAAATATTTTTAGCACGTGTTTGTTGGCTTCGTTTTTTGGTCAATTCCGATACCTACTGCCCCCTTCCCACCCCCAGCCCCACCTTCGCTCCAACGGTAAAGCCGGCCACATTTGTCACTTTAAATGCAATTTGACTTGTGCCCAATGCGCATAAGTTTTCCTGCTTCCAGCAATTTGTCGAGTCCTGTTTTTGGTGACTGCGAACAAAAAAGGCACAAAGCGAAAGGAGCAGACAAAAAGTGTAGCATACATTTGGGAGCGCTCGAAGAAAATCAATTTTAAAACGCTGCCGAGTCGCCGCTTGAGAGACTGAAGGACTGAAGAACTAAAAGACTGAAACACTGATAGACTTAGGTACAGAAAGAGAAAGGGAGAGGAAATGCTAGCAGATTCCTCGTATTTATTGACTGCCGCAGTGGCAATTGTTGTGTGTGACACCTCAATTCAATCTGCATACGAAATCAATGGCCAATTATTTTTTCGACTGCTTTATGCGAGCAGCCAACAGATGTAACTATGTAAAACTGTTAGATGCGCCGACTGCACTCAAGTGTTAAAACGAAAACAAAACAGGGAAGAAAGTCAAGCAAGCCGACTATAAAAGACCCCTTATCGACTCTGTTGACGCTGATCAAGAACATATATGCTTTATGGGGTAGGCCACGCCACTTTCTGCCTCCACATTTTGCTTTTAATAAACTTATCAGACCCCTCTGCACTTTTCTACAGTACGAGGTCTAAAAATGTACAAATTTGCATCAATTATGCACGTCAGAGTTGGCACATAAAATCTGTAATGTGCAGCACTGATGGCTTCATTAGTCTGAAGTTCAGTTAACATTGCTCTTGCTTTGGCGTCCAATGAGCCGGAAATGTCTTCATTATGATTGCATATGGCACAGGCGGTAAAGCGAACCGAAGCGCGCAACGGAAGCGGAAGCAAACCGAAATTCGTTGTTTGTTTTTGGTGTTGCTCCTCAGTTTCCCTCCCACTCACACACATGAAAGTTCATCCTTGTTGTGCGTACGAGCGTGGTAATTTGCTCACACACATACACACAATCTCAGGCATTCCACTGTTACATTGCCCTCTTTCTCACACTCTCTCACCACCACAAGGCCATCATGCCACAGTGCGTATGAGTGATGGTTGAATTCATATCAACTGACAGTTTATTTACACAAGCGCCATCATTACCAACGCCTGCACTAAAGTCCGACCCCGAGGCCAAATCACACATCCACATCCTGCACACACACCCACACCCACACACACACCCACACACACACATAAATTATCGCATGCGAGCGTGTGATATGAAAAATTGACTGTGATTTATGCAATTATGTTAACAAAATATTTACTTGGCCACAAAACTGATTGGCCAAGACACTTGCCACAGCTTGTAAACGTTACGGTTGCTTTCCCTAAATGCCATCATATTAAAAATACATTAGCTTCGGTCTATATTTAGTGATTAATTAATGACCACAATCAGATCTCACTAACATAATCTGATGGCCAACGGAATAGTTATGGCATTTAAAGGTTTCATTCCTTTGTGTAGCTGGAACGACTTGGAAAGTTTCGTTGAGCTGCTATAGAAATTGCATTTGAACGCACAAATATAAAATAAATTATAATTTTATTACAAAACGGATGCGAAAAACTTTTGCCATTTCCTAAGCGCTGAAAAAGTAACAAGTTTTTCGGGCTTTTTGTTAGACGCAGCGGTCCGGTCACGGTCCAGGGAGGGTAGGACAGGCAGGACAGGCAGGGGTTGCTGACTAAAGCTCATTACCTTATTGCGTTGGGGATGCCACGCCCCCTGTAGTGACGCCTATGCTGAATTGGGCAGCCGTTGGCTGCTTGTTTGTGCCGCAAATGAACGGAAATGGTGAAACTTTTAATTGAAACCATAAATTTTCGCGTGGTTTTCTCTCTGTGCCAACGGAATTTGTCGTGTGGCGTTGCCTCCTTAACAGCCATAACTCCCCCTACCACTACTACCCACCTTGGCCCAAGTCCCCTTTTTTTACAGCATTCTTTTGCAGCAGAGCAGAGTGCAATTAGTGCCGGGCATGGATTGCACTTTTGACCAACAGGCCAACAAGTTAAGCAGGTAACTTGCTAAACTTTGACATAATGTAGCACCACACTCCCCACCCAATACCACTCCCGCTACAATAGTTAAAGCTCTGAAGTGTTGGCACTCAAACTCAGTTAGGGCTTTGGGTATTTATGTCAAGTAACTGGCACTGCAAGCGCGCCGCCGGAAATGACGAATGATTAAAATGGGCGTGCCATAATTTCCGCTCGACAGATGTGTGGCAGCAGGAAATTGTCGACAGACGACAGCAGAAACCGTTTACGACAAACATCGCATATAATACTAGCATACAATATGGCCATTTTCCCAACATCGCCACTTCACACTTGAGCTGTGAGCTGTGAGCCGTGTGCTCTGCAGCTCTGAATTGAGTTCCCTTTTTTTCATGTGGCACTTAATTGAAATCACAGCTGGCTGGCAAACGTTTTGTTGCAGTGTATTCCATCTCAGATTTCCCAATAACTCACATCATACCCATCACAACACAACACATCATCAGTTTCCATTGCCATTACGCGCTCAAAAGGTTCGATTGAAAATTCAATTTCCTGCATTTAAATGGCTTTGCAGCAAATATTCATAACTGCTTCAAACCACTTGCAACTGGCCCTGCTTATTGGTTATTGTATCGATGAAGCCCCCCAAAAAAAAGGCAGCGCCAACAACATTGAAATGGCCTGTAAGCGAATCCTAACAAATTTATGCTACTGCCAATAAATTTTCATTAACTAGCAAATTCGTTCAAAGTGCCAGCGATTTAATTTATTAGGATAAACGAATCGGGGCTAATTGATTTGAGCTTAAGTTGGGTGTTAGCCAAACAAATAAATCAATTCCTAAATTAAATTTGTTTTCACTTTTATTGGCCATGTCAGATTTTAATATTTATTGCAGCAAATATTTGTTAAGTAGTAAAAGAGTATAGCAATAAATGCCAAGGATTGACACATTTAGACTGCAAGCGCAAAAGTATGCAATGGTTTTAAAGCACCGCACCTCTTTGTGATTTAATGTGCAGCCGCAAAGTATGCAGCACATTTTGTTTGCTCCACATTGCAGCACGCAACTCTCACTCATTTCATTTGAAGTGGAAAAAAGAGAGAGAGAGAGAGATAGAAATGAAATGAATATTTGCCATGCAAAAATTTGGGTCTTGCTAATATTTCAAATGTAAAAGCCTCTTCCAATTTGTGTGCTACTTTTGCTATTGATTTTATTTGCCATAAATGGGACGTGGAGTGCTCATTTTTATGCTGCTCCTGCTGCCGGAGATTCCGTTTTGGTTACGTTTTCCTTTTATATGATATGTATTTGGTTATTTTTCTCCTATTTTTTTTTATACTTTTTTGTGTGCTTGCCACAGCAGCCAGTGGCAATATTTTCAATTTGCTAAATGGCGCAGTCAGCCAACTGAAATGCCACATATACAATATATATAACATAGTATTAGTATGTGGTAGTAAGTATATATTTGTGGCATATACAAGATACGATATGCGATATGTGTGCCATGTGGAAGAAACCACAGCAGGCATTTTAATAATTCTAATGCGAGTTTTTGAGTTATGAATGTGCTCGGTGTTCGGTTTCAGTATTTCTCGTTTCTCTTTTCTTTTTTCTACTTTCTGTGTTTTTGTGGGTTCAGGTTGTCGGTTGCTGTGGGTTTTTTTCTGACATGAAATACGTGCCACTGACTGGACTCGATTCCGACAGTACTGTTCTATTGATAATCGATATTTTTCACACAGCATTCGATGCGGCTTTCATTAGCCAATGCCAGAAGGAAGTCGACTTTCACGCGTCCAAAATCAAATGATTTATGGCGGACAATGACTATGACAACAATAATAACAACAACTGGAACAGGAACAAAAGGGACAGCAACAACACGGTTTCTGCACTTGACGGCAATCGAGTGTGCGCTCGTTTACTTCCGGCGGAAGCAGACGCCGAACATGGCGGCGCCGAAAATAAATGAATATAAAACCGCAATGGGATCGGAGCAACATGCAAGACCATTATTATTATCATCATTATCGTGCACATAATGAGCTTCACTTGGCGTCGCTAATGGCGCGAAAAATAGACAACTTTCTGGGTAAGTTACAGACACACATGCGAGGGTCGCTCCAAGACATTTCGATCATTAATTATAAAATGTGTAAAGAAAACCAATGGGCAAGTTTATGAGCAACTCTCGGCCAAAAACTAAAGACGCAGCCATTTTGTTTATTCCATGTTTGAGTGCTCGATGATTTAGTGCGGTAAACGCTTAAAATTTAATGCGCATAATTTATACATTATTACCAACACTTCATTTTAGGCTTTGGCTTGAACACACACACAAACACTCCACACACACACACACACACACTGGCACACGCAACTCGAAGATTTTTGGCAATAAATTCGCTTTGAGAACGACAAGAAAAGGCTACGAAAAGAAAGAAAGCAAGTGGGAAGCGCAAAGGGAAATGAAATGAGCAGAAGATGAAGCGAGGAGAGCGGCTAGGGGTGAGGGGTGAAACTTTTGTTGCTTAAGTAAACTTGAAAAGTTTTCGAGACATAAAAGTTTCTTGTGAAAGTCACACGAAAGTTGAATGCAATAAATCTGAACGCTGCTGCAGCCCAAAAAGTGCAATGCGTTTCCACTTCAGGCCAAATCCGTTAAACCCGTTACCCAAAAAAAAAAACACACAGAAAAAACGAAAACACACACACACACTCACACAAAACTTTCAACACGCTTTCATGGCTGATAAATGGCCAGTTGAATCAGAAAATACAAGCAAAGATTCGTGATTCCCTCTAAACTACATAAGCTCCAACTCAAGATGCCCTCCCTACATACACATTACACTCGCACAACAACTAGAACTTGCACAACCAGCGCATTGCGCTGCTCTTGACCAACTCCAATGGCGGACATGAATATGATTTAATATGCAGATATACAATACACTTGCTTAAACAAGAAAATAAGCAGGACATTTCTAGTGGCTGCTTGGCTTAAACTGCGCTAATTGAAGGACAGTTGGAGGCAGTTAAAAGGATCAAGTGGCAGGGGATTTAAAGAAAAACAAGGAAGAATGCTATAGTCGCTTGTATAGCTAACAAAAAAGTTTTCTATACTAAAACATTCTAGTTTTACCTGTACATTTACCTTTATATGAATATAGAACGCCCTAAAGTGGGCGTGTCAAAAAACAAAAACAAACTTGTACTGCTTGGGTATTGTACCTTTCATTTGCGACCAATATCATCTTTCTAGCTCTTATAGTCTCTGAGAACCTTTTGTTCATATGGACGGACAGACGGACAGACGTGCAGACGGACATGGCTATATCGACTCGGCCATTGATGCTGAATATATATACTTTCTGTGGTCTGCCACGCCTCCTTCTCCCTGTTACATACATTCCAACGATTACAATATACCCTTTTACTCTACGAGTAAGTAATTAGAGAGAGAGAGAAGAGGCTTAGTTGAAGTAATGCAGAAAGTAGTGACTAGTTTCTACCCGCACCTCAGCAGTAATTACTTGGAGTAAATACAATAATGATAAACAAAATATATTTAAACAAATCGTTTCTATTTCTGAAGATTAACTAGAGTATATTCCAATTAAAAATAAAATAAAAGCTTTTGCATTTACTCATTTCTGGTTGAAAGCTCCGTTTATTATTTCAGATAAGAACTCGTATTCCAAGCTTACAACATTACTGTGCGATAAAATAATGTCAATGTGAGCAATCATTTGCTTAAGTAAAGTGATGATGAAAGGGTTAAATTTGCTGCTCTTGCTGTTTTGCCTAACTATTCGCTACAGTGAAGCTCTTTTGGATAATCACAGTAAGTAAATTAAATATATATATATAAAACTAAACTATAAAATTGACATTTCATCAACAGTATCAGTGGGCATGAATCACTTGTTACGTCAGAAATGTGGCGTATTTTCTTCTTATTCTTTTGCTGAAGGATTGGAAGTACTACCAGGTTCAAAACCCTGGATGGCACTGCTGAAATTTCCAAAAGCAAATGGTGGATTCACATTTAAATGCACAGGCACGCTGATAACAGCACGTGAGTAATTTATTACAAATAATTAAATATTTAACTAAACCAATTGAATTTCAGGTTTTATACTAACCGCTGCCACTTGCTTGGAATACGGAAAACCGTAAGTAAATTTAAACAGAGGGAACTAAAGGATAAACTAACAACAAGTGAAAGGATTTCAGTGCGTTTGGGGGAACACCAAATATCCACAGAAAGTGATTGCCGATTTGTAAGAGGAAGAATGACATGCTTTGAATACATGGAGTTTGCCATCGAAAAGATCTTCAAGCATGAAAAATATCAGAGTGAAAGTAATGTACATGATATAGCACTGATCAAACTGGCAAAAGCTGTGGAGTTGACAAGTAAGTTAGCAGAAACTGTAAACAAATTGATCAACAGACTTTTTGCAGGCACTCTGACGCCCATTTGTCTGCCGTTGAATGCAACACTGCAGGATACGCCCAACAATTTTGACTATTTGGGCTACTATTCCATAACAGGCTGGGGTATACTGGAGAAACCACAGAGCTCAGATGTACTGCAGGAAACTATTGCACTCCCCTTTGACCTGGATTACTGTGTCGATTCCTATAACATGAACTTTACCGATACACAACTGTGTGCGGGAAGTGAATCCCGAGAAGAATGTAATGGGGATTTGGGAGGACCCTTGTCCCTAGTGGATATCTTCTTGCGAAGGCAACGCGTAGTACAGTTTGGCATTACCAGTCTAGGCCTAAGGGATTGCATTAATGGGCATCCCAGTGTCTTTACAAATGTAGGCAAATATATACCCTGGATTGCCAACATAATCGGCAGTCAGCTATAAACATTCAAAGTAGTTACACCCCTTGGAAAGTGTCTTGGTAACGGGTATGAGAAACTCGAGTGCTTATTAAAAGTTTAGTTAGACTTCTTTGCGAAAGGCACATGTTAATGTTAATCCAAAGTCTGTTAAGTTTTCAACTTTAAGTTGCAGGTAAAGGGAAAAGTTTCGGGAGAATTGCAGTTGCTATAGATAGCCCAGTTAGTTGGCATTAATTCTAATTTGGCTTATAGAAATGTCCTTGTGCCACATGCAGAATAAATAAAGGAAGCACAACAAAATGCAGTGGAGGATAGGGAGGAAGAGGCACTGCAAGGTTGCACCACAAATGATGCAATTTAATGGACCGCATGCCACGTCCTCGCCGTGTGGCATTTTCCGCGCTGGTTTCCTACTCTTCTCCACCATTTCTTTTTCATTATCAAGCCTGGTTGGGGCTGACGAGCGTAGCTTAATTGCAATGAAAGCGCAGTTTCCTCCTGGCAATTTGCAGTGTATATGAAATATGCAGCATTATGACCGCAGATCTGAGCTCGGCAGCCTTTTCAAGCTACGCCCATTCTGGGCTCTTAATCACATGAACGACACAACGAGCACATAAACTCAATCTGTGCGATGCCAGGTGAGTGATTGCGATTGCAAAAGACGACCCAGGTGTGCCAGGTGAGCCAGGTGAGCCAGTCGCCCCAGGCACTGGCTCAGACTCGGTCCCTGTCGCTGAATGGATTGCATCGCATTAAATAAAATGCAAAATACAGAAAAAATAAAGTAAAACTGCTTGCATATTATTATTATTATTCTTATTTTTATGCATATTGATGCAATTTGCAAGGCATGGGCTCAGACCCAGTCCAATTACAGCTTGCATCCCTCGAGCTAGGGGCAACTTTAAGCCTTGGCAACAAAGTGTTGCCTACTCTGCGGCGCTAAGCAGCTGCAGCTACAGCACGGCACAACTTCTGGGACAGTTTCCTTAGCCAATTAGCTGCATTTCAGTTACACAAGTTGCACAAGTTGTACATGCTCACAAGCGAATTTATAGCCAAGTTAATGGCAAACTTGGCACCAGCAGCTAATTAATTCCTACTTTTATTTGCAAGCATTTACAAGACATTCATTCACTTTGCACTCGAAATTCAATTTAATCTGCACATTACTATGATGATTATTATTGCAAGGGACATTGGTGTTTAAGCAATTGTTTTTATCGCTTTTATGGTCTCTGTTAGGGCGGTGGGTGTGGCTGTGGGAGGCATTGATAATATTTGTGGTGCGAGTAGTTTTTGCAGTGCTTTAATTGGAAAAGTTTTTCAATTTTAATTAAAACATTTTACTTAATGCAAAATGCAGTCGAAATTACACACAATGTGCAGCATTCGCACCACAACAACAACAAGAGGAGCGACAACATTTAAGGCAAAAGCCACAACGAAAGTTTTTCTGGGCCAGCAGCAGAAACTGCCAAAAACTAAAGTAAAACTCTCACGCTGTCCAGCCCCCCTCCGTCTCTCTCTCACTCTCTCTCTTTCCCTCCCTCTCTTGTTAGTAATATCAGAGATTTTAATAGTCGCTTCATTTTGTACTACAATTCATTTGCTGGTACATCACTCATACGCCCCTTTGGCCTGGTCTGCAGCCAACAGCTTGGCCCAGTTTCAGCTTGGTGACCCCGCCATATTCGCTTCGGGCTTATACGATTTATACCAACAAGACAAATAGTTCCATGTAATTTGCTTGTATGTCAAACGAGTCGCATATGTCAAATGTCAAATGCTTTGCGGATTTTCATCTCTATTTTCTTTGGTTTTTCTCGCTTTACATTTGCTTTTGGTAACGCCTTCGACAGCGACAACTACTGGCGGCAGGCAAAGTTTTTTGCAACAATAAATTACTATTACAATGACAATTCTACCCACACACACACAGTTACAGCAAAGTGAACATTTTTTATGCTCTGGTTACACATCCGTTTCCGCTTCCGTTTTCGTTTTCCATTTTATTTGGTTTTGCTTGTTTCAGCTCTGGCTGACTGGCATTTGAGCTGCGCTAAGCATTTAAGTTCAAGTCAAATACGTGTATGTGCAAGATTTGCAGCAGATTACTTGATTAATGATCTGACTGGGACAGTTAAAGTCACGCCCACAACCAGACCCACTCCCAGACCCCCTTGTTCTCCTACTCGCTCCACACTTTTTGCTGGGCTTGCCATAAATCAAAGCATATGGCTTGCAGCTGTAGGGGCGTGGCTTGCACTTCTTTTTTAGACTTTACAATAAGCCAAGGCAGCTTTTGTCAATAGGAGTAGTTAGCATGAATATTTAGCATAAACTAAGCCGAAGGGAATTGTATTTTAATTGGTTTAAGAACCCATAAATACTTACTTTAATTGCCTATAATTTTAAAAAAATATTTTACATATATTTTGCTATTAAAATAAAATCTTTTTAGCATTATTTTTAAATTTAAAGGCTAATTAAGTGTCTTAAAAAAAGCTTAAAAATATTTAAAAAATCCACCAAAACAACTCGCAGCTAAAGTATAGATTTTTAGCATAGAATTAGTACAAACTAAGTCAAAGGGAATTGTATTTTAATTGGTTTAAGAACCCATAAATACTTAATTTAACTGCCCATTATTAAAAAAAAATATTTTTAAAGTATTTTGCTACTCAAATAAAATCTTTCAGTACTATTTTTACATTTAAAAGTTAATTAAGTGTCATATAAAAAGCTTAAAAATATTTAAAAATTCCTGCATAACAACTTCCAGACTTTTAAAGCCAAACATTTGCTTCAGACAGACAATAAGTTAAATCCAGTGACTTATCCTTAGTCCAAGACGCCTTCAATGCAAAACAAAAACAAAGCTCGTCTGCCTGGCAGTCTGTCTGTCTGTCTGTCTGTCTTACCGTCCGGCTGTCTGTCTGGCCAGTCGAGGCAGCTGGTTGAATTAACACTTGAAGCCTCGACTTGGCCAACAGCTAAATGAGAGCAAATACGTTTGGGTCCAGACACAACGACTTGCGCTACAATGAGCAAAGAAAATATTTTTCCTAGACCTACCCCCACATCCGGCCCCTCTCGAACCTCACACCTCCCACCGCAGTCTTTGCCCTGTCAAAATGTCAAAGCTTAAAGTTGAGCAAACCTGTTTGGACTTTTTGGATTTACTTTGCGTTTTAATCAGTCAAAATGTAGCCACAGCAGCAGCCACAAGTAATTAAGTTGATGTGCCCTGTACAGAAAGGAGTGGAATATCTGCTAATTAAATGGATTTGCTTTCGTTTTGTTTCTTGATTTAATTTATTAATTTAGCAGTTGGTTTTGTGCTTAAGTTTCTGTTTCAGTTTCGGTTTCAATTTGATTTAGCACAAAGTCCAAAGCAACTTTTGCGTCAGCTTTTATTTACGCAAACCGAAACATATTAAAAATTTACGGCTCGTTTACTGCGATTTGTTCAATTAAGTCGATACGTTTCCTGTGCTCCCCCGCTCTCCACATCCAGCCCCACTTTTGCCAACTTGCGTTGAGTTTGCTCCGACTCCAACTCCGACTTGACTCCGGGTTATGGAGCAGTGGGTGTGGCTTGGTTGCCCTCTACAGCTCGGTTGCCACTTTTAATTTTCTTCAAGTTTATTTGCCCGCTCTTGCCTGTGATTGCTACGTCCTTTTGGGCTCCAACATCCGCTTACATCCTTGACTTGCCTTGCCTTGGCTTCTTTTTTAATTTTTATTGAATTGGCTCTTGTTACTGCTTAGACTTTGAGTTGAAATTAAACGAGCGTGGTTTATGCTTGGAGCTACTCAAGTGCCACTGATTGTGAGCCCGAGTGAAATTTAATCAAGTTACCCCACTGTGCCAGCCCTCCAAAGGGTTGCACGTGCAACAGAGACGGCAACAAAGCCGCTTCGCTGCACATGGAACAAAGAAAGCAAGTCTCAAGTGCTTGGCCATTGTTTGTGCCAGTCGAAAACTTTGCCAGGCACCTGCACCCCATCTCGCTAGTCCTCCCCAGCCACGCCCCCTGCACCTAGCCCCTCTTGTAATTAAAAGTGATCCATATTGATGCATAAATGCTGTTTCCATGTTTGCAGTTGCCAATGCTGTCATTAATTAAAGAGCTTCAAGTTGGACAACGTCTGCCAACTAATTGTGTGTGAAGTGCTTGCAAATTGGCTGACATCTGCAACAGTTGCAAGTTGCATGGGGTGTGTGGCATGCAACATGTCTTGCAGTCCTACTGTCTTTAATGTCAATAGTGTTGGCTTAAAAGCTAATGGATGCTACGACCACGAAATTGCGCGTAACTTGGCATAATATTGACCAATATGGCAAATTGCGTATACGCCACGCTGCACAACAATCGACACAATGCAGTCAAGTGCACTCAGCAAGTCAGCAGCAGCAGTAACATCATCATCATGCTGATCAACACAACAACGGGGCCATAACAAACAGCGAACTGACTCTTGCAACCACAACAACCGGACCGCAAATATGCAAACACAGACTGCAACGATGCACTGAATTCGGCGTTGCAGAGTTCGGCAACTCGTGACTCAACGCCCTGCCACTTGCCACATGCCACACGCCGCATGCCGCGCCCCCACCACAAAGCTGCAGCTAGGCACATCAATGTAATAATTGTAATAATGCGAATGCCGACACTTGCAACCAGCAAACAGTGAGTGCGTGTATGTGTGTGGACAACATAAACTCTTGATAGTCACTGCGTCTTAACCTCGCTCAACCTCAAACTAAGCAAGACATCAGGCAGCAGATAATGTTGTACAGTTAATGATGATCATGATGATGAGCAGCATTAAAATTGGTTTGCTAGGAGCAGGGAAAGAAGCAAAAGAAGTTAAAAGGAAAGCAGTAGAAATTGGAGCTGGAAGAAGCCCAAAACGAGGCAGATGATGCAGCTACTTGGGCGCAAACTTGAAATGAATTTGCATAAACTTTTAGCACGGACAAAGCAGCAACAAAAACACAAGACTTTGGCTTAGTTGTGCCAACAACGAGGGTTGCTACACAACTAAGCCGTAAGTAGCATAACTAAAACTAGTTTTACCCACCTCTAAGCCAACAGTTGGAGCTACCCTCGCTCATGGCTGACTTTTCGGCAACTGCCAAGCTGACTGAAGCTGCTTTTACTCTGTGCTCTGTCTTCGCAAATTGAAATATGCTCCGCTTTTGCGCTGGAAAAACAAGGTGCTCAGGTGGAGCTAGAGGTAACGGTAAAAGCCAGGCAAGGGCTAGCATGTTCATGATTTTTGACAAGGGTTAGCACTGCGACTGCCTTGTCTGCTGATAGCCTGCTCACCCCTGTCTCCCCTCGCCTCATCTCGTCTTGTCTCGTCTTCCTGTTGAAATGACTTTATTTGCAATATGGAAATATTTTTCATTATCCTGTCGCTGCTCCTGTCGCTGGTTTCTTGTCCTGAACTAGTGTACCTGCTTCCTGGCTCATTGTTCGTTGTTCTGGTCTCGTTCTGGGCTGCATATGTCAATCGATGTCACTCATCTGCTCAGTTCCATCTCAGCCATGGCTTGTGGTATATTTTGAGCTTGTCTTGACATATTTTATGGCAATATTTTTGATGTACCACGTTAGACACACGCTCATGTGTGCTTGGGTGTTCCTGTGTGTGTGTGTGAATCATTCACTTACTTGTCAATTTTCTAAGACAACGTGAATGGATGGAACACTCAACCAAGGAATCATAGTCCTTTGGCAGCACAGCAAATCTGCTTAAGTTTACAAAAAGTAATTGTAAAAAACTTATAGCAAACCTATGTTATAAACTCACTATTAAGTATAGTTGCATTTTATTTCATGTAATAAAATAATAGCAAATTAAAATGTATATTTTAATAAATATATTCTTTTCTCTTTGTGCTCTCCAAATGTTTAGTCAATCAATAAACTGTAAGTTATTTTAAATAATATGAGTAATAATATATACTTCATTCATTTATGATAACTATATGAGTTTAACATAGACATTTCCCTATATAAGGCAGCTTCGCTTGTGTTGCAGTTTTATAAAAACTATAATTTTAAAAAATTTTGAAGAGACGCGTAAGTTAAACTAATACAGGTCGAAACTGGATTATTAACTAGAAGTGTAAGTAATGAATATTCTTTGTATATTAAAGGATCAACATAAGATTCCTACCACACCCAAAGCTCACATCTCAAAGCATTTTCTGGTGCGGCCATCAGATGGATTTTTCACCTATTTCAACTTCAGATGTATTAAATAGGGTTTTGATCTTTAATAAATTTGATTTTACTGTGTACCGTTCATTCCCTATGTATGTTTGGTTTAGAAATCTTTAGGCACAAAAACTTTTTCAGAGTAAGCTCACACTATTCCTATACCTATTTCTATTCCTATTTCTATTTCTATTCCTATTTCTGTTCCTATTTCTATTCCTATTTCTATTCCTATTTCTATTCCTATTTCTATTCCTATTTCTGTTCCTATTCCTACTCCTATTTCTGTTCCTATTCATATTTATGTTCCTATTCCTATTCCTATTCCTATTCCTATTTCTATTCCCACTTCTCCAGTAATTCCTCTGACAAGTGTATGACAAAGTAGTCTGATCTAACTACGCCTATCAATCCTTCCAATCATATATAAATATATATTTATATATGTATATAGTTATATATTTAATTTTAGTGCCACGATCCAGCTTTGACTGCTTCTCTTATACGTACATTGCGTAATGCAAAGCATAAACTTCAACTCTGGCCCAAAACCACATATTGAGCTCACTCGACATGAGTGTTTGTCCAGTACAATGACGACTCTATCAACTGCATTGCGTGAGTGCACAAATTGGATGCAGGAGCGGAGCAGGACAACGGGGGTAGGAGTAGAGAGAGGGCGTTTAAGCTGACGAATATGTGTCAAGTGGTGAATAAAGAGAGCGAAAGTTGTAGCACTTGTGCAAACAATTTAGAGTGGCCTGATTGTGCATTTGTTCATGACTCATGACTCATGACTATTCTTAAAAATTGTTCCATTTTGATTAAACAAACCAAACATAATCATACACTGCACAAAAAGCGGAGCTATATAATTAAAACAACAACAACGTATTTAAATTGGTAGTTTAAGTTTATCAAAAATTTTTTAAATACACTAAGAATAATATTCAATACATTAACTTCGTGTAACAAAGCCACATTGAGTACTTTCGAATTGAGTAGAATATGAGTGAGTGAATAAGACAGAATGAGACGAATGTGTATACTACTGTTTCGCATGAAGAACATGTTGTGTCTCATGTCGAAAGACAGAGTATAACGAAAGAAGAACAAAATGAAATGAAAAGTTCGAAAACATTCAAATTTCGAACTACTCAAGTAGTTCGCAGAATACATTGTGTTTAATATACGTCTGCATGAATGCACTCATAACAAAGCCACATTGAGTACATTCGAATTGAGTAGAATATGAGTGAGTGAAAAATACAGAATGAGACGAATGTGTATACTACTGTTTCGCAAGAAGAACATGTTGTGTCTCATGTCGAAAGACAGAGTATAACGAAAGAAGAGCAAAATGAAATGAAAAGTTCGAAAACGTTCGAATTTCGAACTACTCAAGTAGTTCGCAGAATACATTGTGTTTAATATACGTCTGCATGAATGCACTCATAACAAAGCCACATTGAGTACATTCGAATTGAGTGGAATATGAGTGAGTGAAAAATACAGAATGAGACGAATGTGCATACTACTGTTTCGCAAGAAGAACATGTTGTGTCTCATGTCGAAAGACAGAGTATAACGAAAGAAGAACAAAATGAAATGAAAAGTTCGAAAACATTCGAATTTCGAACTACTCAAGTAGTTCGCAGAATAGTTTGTGTATTCACTTTGTGCTTTGAGAAATTCTGAGCAGACGTGCGAAATGGAAGGCGAAGCTGCAGAAATATAATAGAAATAATATAATAATTCACAACAAAAAATACATTGCACACATATTTCTTTATTTTTTCCTCTTTCTTTTAACAGATAACACACACACAGCAGAAAACAGCTGACAATATTCGAATGTATTCAATATACATACAACATTTAACTACTTCTGCTGCTCACCCACTCACTTCGTTTCTTTTCGGGTATATTTTTGTGCAGCCGAGGGAAACACGACTTCAGTAACTCACTCATTCTCATTTCGTTTTGTACAAGTATTCACTCAATTCAATTTTGACTCTGTACATTTGTGAGTGTTTTTTTTTTTTTTGCCATTCAAGTTTTAAATTTAGTGTCAATTTAAATCACAACATTTCCGGACTTGATATATAAAAATATAATTTTGTTATTTGAAAAATTCGTGCTTGTTCGATCTAAGCTCTACTTAAGCTTTTTTAACAAAATATTTGCAACAGTGTAATAAATTATCTGCTTCCAATTCTGGTATTTCCATAAATTGCTGATTTTCGGCAGAAATCTCAAATGGAATTCCCCAAGGCATTATCAACTCTACAACGTCGTGTGCAGGAAATGCGGGGTGTCGAGGGGTATGCGCGACTAAAACTTGCGCTTTTTTATGGCCGCACTTTTTATGGCAATTGCCAGGCACGAACAACAATTACGCGCATTATCCTTTCGACTCCAGACGAAGATTCGCAGGCAGTCGGTGGGATGCGGGGGGAAACGGGAGAAACAGCTCAAAGTTGGAGCCGGAATCTGGTGATAACACGGCATTTGCTTAAACAAGCATAAATGTGAGTTGCTAAAAAAAGGCAAAAAAAAAAGTTCTTGGCCATTTTAATTTGGCTAAGTAGCACCAGTGACACTGACAACGTAAGAGAAAGAGGCAAGGACAGAGCAGCAGATAGAGATGGAGATGGAGATGAAGATGAAGCAGCTGAAAGGTTACAAATGCGGATACGGATACGGATACCTTTGCTGAGAAGCAGTCAGTAAGAAAATATATAAAAAAAAGGAGAACAAATACGCTAATTTAATTTTAACTTTGTTGGCAGCTGGACAGCGCCCAACCCAGTGCTCTACCCCTGGTTAAACCCAAACTCCTGCGCCTGTTCCGACGCGCTTGTCCTTGCCCTTGTAGCCGTGTCTGTTGCCTTATTCCCTTTTGTGTTTGATTCCGTTGTCAGCGTCTTTTGGCGCTTTATGCTTGTGGCACACTTTCCACATCGCATTAGCCAACCCCCTAACCCTACCCTAACCTACCCCTCCTCTGTCAATCACCAAATTACCCACTTTCCTGCGTCTCTGCGCTCTGAACGAAAAAGGAACTTAACTGAGGCGAAAGAGTAAAAGTAAAATATTTGCCCGGCCATTGCAAGTGAGCAGCGCTGATTGCGGCACTAAAACGAAACGAGTTTTTCTGCAGCGATAAGATTTCCACCTCCCCAGCCCCCTCAGTTCTTATCCAGCAAGACTCCCTCTCACATCCCCTGGGCTAGTCCCAGCCTTAGTCCAGCTACCGATTTAATCACACTGAAGTTTGTCCATTTGCCGCTGGCCGTTTTATTTTTTTTCTTTATATGTATAATACCCGTACCGTAAAACGCATTCAGAGCATGCCCAACTTGCTTAAAAAGTTTTAACTAAAGTTAGTTCGACTTAGACACAAGTTTAAAGTAAAGAAGTGTGTTCTGGATTGGTTTGCAGAGTATTTGCTAGTCGGATACGATTTCTTGCCACTTTCTGCGTACTCCAGTTAAGTCTAACTTATGGGCAAACTTTGTGAGTGGCTTTAAGGCAGTTGGCACCTACGCCCACAGTAAGTTACGAGTACAATCGACAGCAATTTGCCACGGCATCCACCCCAAGCAAAGCAGGGCAGACATCATTGACCAAATTCGTATTCACAAAGCATCCGATAAGCATAACAGTTGTCGTCAACTGAACGACGCGTCTTGCCGCTGGCACACACCTTTGCCACAAGAAGCTGAAAGGAGTTGCAAGGACCGGAAGCTGAAACCCTAGACTTAGCCCTCTGTCGTGGCAAAGTAATGGAGTTTGGGGGGGAGGCAGCAACAAATCGTCGCAAGCTGCCAACGACAATAAAACGTTTTACAATGTAACTAAGGCGACGACATGCCGCATGCTGCATGCCACATGCCACTTCTGGGGAACGTGCCACCCGTTTCGTTCTTGGACTTCAAATTGAAAGTCCTTCCCATGTGGCAATAATGTGCTGCGAATTATCTGCAGCGAATGCAACATTGTTGATAATTGTTTATAGCTGCAACAACAGCTGTGCTAAACATCTGAAATCAATTCACAGAATCGAAATCTGACCGATAGGCCAGACTATAAAGCATGGCTATGTATATAGTGACGAATTATCTCTGTTCCTGTACCGCTATCATCACCGCTATTTGTAGACAGACTTGGTCTATACAAATCATAAAACGCATATATTATTTCTAGTTCATTCTTAAATAAAATAAAATATATAATAATATAACTCTTAAATCTTTTCTTACAAACCGTCTGCCATTTTATTACTCCTTTCATCCTTTACGCAGTGGATGACACCCATCGGGACGTGACTTTGCACTTATGCACTGCAGCTCAAGTAAATATAGGTACACTTAATATGGGTACACTTAATGTAGGTACACTTAACTTGTAACGATTCAATTCGTGTAACAATACGAAAAGCGTAATGGGTCCAATAAATATTTTACTCTCAGCGTGAGTAACAAACAAAACGCATTTATTGATAAGGCCTTCTCAATCCACAAGCATCGCTATAAAACATATAGAATTCCACTGTTTGCACTCAGTACGGTTTTGAGACTTCAATCGCAATGTTCCGAATAATTTTGTTAATCTCAGTGTTGAGTCTGGGATTGTCTCTCGATCCACCAGTGCAAACTAATAGTTTAGTAGTGTATTCAAGTGTATTCAGACCATTTTAATTAATATATATTCTTTAAAAACTATGTTTAGGGGATTCACTTTGTACTCGAGGTGATGGAAGACCCGGATATTGTGTTTCACTTGCCAAATGTACGAGTGTCCTAAAAATGTACCGCAAAGGCTCTAGTCGTACTTCATTTGAAACAAACTACATTAGAAATTCAAGATGCCCTAATAACATAGCGGTACATTTAAAATCAAGTGGGAATGATAACAAAGTATATTTAATAAGTTAATCAATTTTAAGTTTACTAAAATGTATTCATTACTTAGAGACATGTGTGCTGTGAAATGCAAGATAAAGTGTCCAAAGGAATTGAAGAATTATCCAAGGAGAAGTGTGGCGCATTTGCAATAAGCAAGGTGATGGGAGGAAAAGAGGTTAAATTAATGTCCAGACCTTGGATGGCTCTACTTAAATTCAACACAAGCTTTGGCATCGCAGACTTCACATGTGGCGGTTCCCTTATCAACAAACGTTAGTAATTGTATTTATATAATGTACATTTAAATATATACATACTGATTGCTGTCTTTCAGGCTATATATTAACTGCAGCTCATTGCTTTAAAGACCAGACCTTGTAAGTATAATAAGAATATATCTTACTTAGCTAAAAAAAAAAACCATTAAAGGTTATTGGTGCGATTGGGAGAACACGACATACTTTCAGAAAGCGACTGTGAAATCAGGAAGGGAAAGATGATGTGCACTGAAGCTCAGGATTTTGAAGTTGAACGAGTTTTCATACATGAACTCTACTCACCACATACTGCTCACAATGATATCGCTTTGATAAAACTAAAAACCGACGTGGATACAACCATAGGTAATACACATTAATGACTTTTCTTCATTATCTTCAAATATTTGTATTTGTATCACAGCGAGTATAAAGCCCATATGTCTGCCTGTAAACGAAACCCTTCAACAAAGTGGGGAAACGTTGCAGAACTTTAAAGTGACTGGCTGGGGTGTTACAGAAGGAAACTATCTTTCAGCTGTTCCAATGGAAGCACAAATTAATCAAACGATCTGTCCGTCATATTTAATAAATAGACCCTTGATATCAAAGCAAATATGCGCTGGTGGAGTCGGTCGGGACTCCTGCAATGGGGACTCTGGTGGTCCTTTGTCAGACGTGGTATTATTTCATGGACGACAACGCTTTGTACAATTTGGAATTGTCAGTTTTGGATCACAGCTGTGTGGAGACGGTACCCCTGGTGTCTACACCAAGGTCAGTAGCTATATTCCCTGGATTGCCAATATAATAGCCACAGAGTAGAGTGTTATGAATGAAAATATGTATTTCATTTGAAAAATTTCGAATAAAAAAGCATTTAGAATATTTATATATTTACTTTCTTATTTTTACACCAACAAAAGTCTGTAGTAAAATATTTTGAGTTTTTGGACCTCCGAATCAAAAAAAATGGAGGGGTGTGTTGTGATTGTCAGACCCCATAAGGTATAAATATTCTTAATCAGCATCAACAGCCGAGTCGATAGAGAAAGGTCCGTATGTCCGTCGGGAGCTGATAATTCTTTTTGCATGTTGTGGCTACGACTTCCGCCGCAAAAATTAAACAACCAATTTTATAATACTATAAACTCAAAACTAGTAAAGTTATAGTGACCCAATCGAATCGAATAACTATGTCCTATTGCTCCAATCGGTCAAATCGGTGGGAAGTTGTATGAAAAACGCAGTTTTCATTGAGCTATCTTTAAATGAATTTAAATGTTATTATCGAATTTCTATATCTATGTTGTACGGAAAATATGTTAGTGATTCATAATCCAAATTAGTCACTTTGCTTGTTTGACATTTGGATTGCAAGCAAAGAACTTCATAAAAGCTAAAGCTATATGACGTCATCATAAACCCTAAAGTAAAGCAAGTAATCAATGCGTAACAAGTAAAATTATACATTTTACTCTCAGCGTGAGTAACAAACAAAACGCATTTATTGATAAGGCCTTCTCAATCCACAAGCATCGCTATAAAACATATAGAATTCCACGATTTGCTCTCAGTACGGTTTTGAGACTTCAATCGCAATGTTCCGAATAATTTTGTTACTCTCAGTGTTGAGTCTGGGATTGGCTCTCGAACCACCAGTGCAAACTAATAGTTTAGTAGTGTATTCAAGTGTATTCAGACCATTTTTAGACCCCGTACTCTAAAAAAGAGTAGAGGGGTCTATTAGGTTTGTCAGAAGCGAAATGTGCGTAACAGGCAGAAGGAGGCGTGGCCGACCCCATAAAGTATATATATTCTTGATCAGCATCAACAGCCGAGTCGATATAGCCATGTCCGTCTGTCCGTCTGTCCGTCTGTCCGTCTGTCCGTCTGTCTGTCCGTCCGTCCGTATGAACACCTGGATCTTTTAAACTATAAAAGCTAGAGCCACCAAATTTATAATGAAAGTCCGTTATTATCTTACGCAGGTTAAGTTTATTTCAAATTTTTGCCACGCCCCTCACCGCCCCCGCAATTAGCAAAAAACCAGACACACCTCGAAAAAAAATGTAGTTTTAGGCCAATAACTCAGTAACTATGGCACTTAGGAACACCATTTCTGGTTGCTAGAGTTGCTAGAGACAGCCTTAATGCAATGCCATTCAAAATTTTGGCCTGCCACGCCCCCTTTTCTCATAAAAGCTAAAAAACTTTCAAAAATTCAAGCTCAAAATTTGCACGATTTAGGGCATTTAGTCAAATAGTACAGTGTTTATAATTAATTATTCGAAGAGAGGAATATCATATCAAACTATATTCCTAGCGGCGTTAAAATCCGTCAATTAACAAAAAAGTTATTAGGTTAGAAAGTTTATGTAATTTAGCTGCAATTTCGCCGCCTGTGTGACGTCAGCGTCTGCTCGCAGACGCTGCGTCGCTGCGACGTTGCGACGCCGCCGTGCCGACCAGTGCTAGGCACGCATACATACATATGTGCATACACATAATTTCAAACGAGTGTGTACTTGTATGTATAACATGTAAATGCGAATAAGCGGAACATGCTTGAAAATAGCGCGTGGTGCGAATGGTAGAGTTACGGCGCGATGTGAAATCGTTGCCTGAGGGTCGTGGGTTCGAATGCTGGCAATGGGAATTGCTAATTTATTTTTTTTTAAATATCAATTTAAAATATACATATAAATTTTAATTTTTAAACTTCGTTATAAAATTTTAATTCAAATTAAATACAAATGCGCATTATTATGGGAGTACGGGGTCTTTTACAGTCGGCTCGATCGACTGTAGCCTTTCCTACTTGTAATTAATATATATTCTTTAAAAACTATGTTTAGGGGATTCACTTTGTACTCGAGGTGATGGAAGACCCGGATATTGTGTTTCACTTGCCAAATGTACGAGTGTCCTAAAAATGTACCGCAAAGGATCTAGTCGTACTTCTTTTGAAACAAACTACATTAGAAATTCAAGATGCCCTAATAACATAGCGGTACATTTAAAATCAAGTGGGAATGATAACAAAGTATATTTAATAAGTTAATCAATTTTAAGTTTACTAAAATGTATTCATTACTTAGGGATATGTGTGCTGTGAAGATAATGTGCTCAAAGGAATTGAAGAATTATCCAAGGAGAAGTGTGGTGCATTTGCAATAAGCAAGGTGATGGGAGGAAAAGAGGTTAAATTAATGTCGAGACCCTGGATGGCTCTTCTTTGGTTACGAAATTTCACAAATGAATATTATTCCTGTGGTGGTACCCTTATTAACAAACGTTAGTAAAATAAAAATACATTTTAATTTTTTTAAATATAAACGAATTAATTCTTATCTTTCAGGCTATATATTGACTGCAGCTCATTGCTTTACAAACATGACCTTGTAAGTATAATAAGATGAGGCAACATTTTTGGAGTGTGGCATTAGAAAGCTCTTATGAATTAAACATATATATTAAACATATTTATATATATAGGGATTATGTGAGTTTGGGAGTGCACAACATAACTTCGACTCAAAATTGCGGCATCATTAAAGGAAAATGGCAATGCGCTGAGACTCAGGATTTTAAAGTTGAACGAGTTTTCATACATGAACTCTTCTCAACACATACTTTTTACAATGATATCGCTTTGATAAAACTGAATACCGACGTGGATACAACCATAGGTAATAAACATTAATGACTTTTCTTCATTATCTTCAAATATTTGTATTTCTCACAGCGAGTATAAAGCCCATATGTCTGCCTGTAAACGAAACCCTTCAACAAAGTGGGGAAACGTTGCAGAACTTTAAAGTGACTGGCTGGGGTGTTACAAAAGGAAACCATACTTCAGATGTTCCAATGGAAGCACAAATTAGTCAAACGATCTGTCCGTCATATTTCGAAGATACGCCCTTGATATCAAAGCAAATATGCGCTGGTGGAGTCGGTCAGAACTCCTGCAATGGGGACTCTGGTGGTCCTTTGTCAGACGTGGTATTATTTCATGGACGACAACGCTTTGTACAATTTGGAATTGTCAGTTATGGATCAGAGCCGTGTGGAGACGGTACCCCTGGTGTCTACACCAAGGTCAGTAGCTATATTCCCTGGATTGCCAATATAATAGCCACAGAGTAGAGTGTTATGAATGAAAACATGTATTTCATTTGAAAAATTTCGAATAAAAAAGCATTTAGAATATTTATATATTTACTTTCTTATTTTTACACCAACAACAGTCTGTAGTAAAATATTTTGAGTTTTTGGACCTCCGAATCAAAAAGAGTGGAGGGGTGTGTTGTGATTGTCAGACCCCATAAGGTATAAATATTCTTAATCAGCATCAACAGCGGAGTCGATAGAGAAAGGTCCGTATGTCCGTCGTGAGCTGATAATTCTTTTTGCATGTTGTGGCTACGACTTCCGCCGCAAAAAGTAAACAACCAATTTTATAATACTATAAATTTAGTCTTGTACCACCGCTGAGAATATTTCATGCAAAATATTATAAGTTTCTGTTTGGCTTGCTTACAACATGCTGTATAACGGCAAAATACTCGAGTATATACTCGAGTAAAACGAGTATAAGCATGCCCGCGGAACGCACACAAACGATCGGGTATCAAATTTGTTCGAACAAAACGATCACGAGTAAGCGTTCGAGTATACTCGAAATTTTTATACTCGTTGCAGGTCTCTGATGTATGTGTGATTATGCTTAGATTGTTTTTGTTTCAACTTGTTTTAATGTAAGTACTATACATTATAATATCTCGATACTGATTTTAATAATTAAACCGAGAAAAAAATGCAAAGAGTATTATACGGTCGGGCGTGCTCGACTGTACTTTTCTTTCTTGTTACACAAACAAAAGTCTGTAGTAAAATATTTTGAGTTTTTGGACCTCCGAATCAAAAAGAGTGGAGGGGTGTGTTGTGATTGTCAGACCCCATAAGGTATAAATATTCTTAATCAGCAAAAACAGTCGAGTCGATAGAGAAAGGTCCGTATGTCCGTCGGGAGCCGCAAAAAGTAAACAACCAATTTTATAATACTATAAATTTGAAACAAGTAAAGTTATAGTGACGCAATCGAATCGAAAAACTATGTTCTATTGCTCCAATCGGTCAAATCGGTGGGAAATTGTATGAAAAACGCAGTTTTCATTGAGCTATCTTTAAATGAATTTAAATGTTATTATCGAATTTATATATCTATGTTGTACGGAAAATATGTTAGTGATTCATAATCCAAATTAGTCACTTTGCTTGTTTGACATTTGGATTGCAAGCAAAGAACTTCATAAAAGCTAAAGCTATATGACGTCACCATAAACCCTAAAGTAAAGCAAATAATCAAT
Source organism: Drosophila dunni (assembly GCA_018152125.1). Taxonomy (NCBI): domain Eukaryota; kingdom Metazoa; phylum Arthropoda; class Insecta; order Diptera; family Drosophilidae; genus Drosophila; species Drosophila dunni. Next base: position 5,975,166 of record JAECXC010000339.1, on the reverse strand, counting down.
GCGTAACAAGTTAAATTATACATTTTACTCTCAGCGTGAGTAACAAACAAAACGCATTTATTGATAAGGCCTTCTCAATCCACAAGCATCGCTATAAAACATATAGAATTCCACGATTTGCTCTCAGTACGGTTTTGAGACTTCAATCGCAATGTTCCGAATAATTTTGTTAATCTCAGTGTTGAGTCTGGGATTGGCTCTCGAACCACCAGTGCAAACTAATAGTTTAGTAGTGTATTCAAGTGTATTCAGACCATTTTAATTAATATATATTCTTTAAAAACTATGTTTAGCGGATTCACTTTGTACACGAGGTGATGGAAGACCCGGATATTGTGTTTTATTAACCCAATGTACGAGTATTCTAAATATGCTCCGCAAAGGATCTAGTCGTACTTCTTTTGAAACAAACTACATTAGAAATTCAAGATGCCCTAATAACAAAGCGGTATATTTAGTTAGTTTATCAATTTAATGTTTACTAAAATTTGTTGATTACTTAGAGACATGTGTGCTGTGAAATGCAAGATAAAGTGTCCAAAGGAATTGAAGAATTATCCAAGGAGAAGTGTGGCGCATTTGCAATAAGCAAGGTGATGGGAGGAAAAGAGGTTAAATTAATGTCCAGACCTTGGATGGCTCTACTTAAATTCAACACAAGCTTTGGCATCGAAGACTTCACATGTGGCGGTTCCCTTATCAACAAACGTTAGTAATTGTATTTATATAATGTACATTTAAATATATACATACTGATTGCTGTCTTTCAGGCTATATATTAACTGCAGCTCATTGCTTTAAAGACCAGACCTTGTGAGTATAATAAGAATATATCTTACTTAGCTAAAAAAAAAAAACCATTAAAGGTTATTGGTGCGATTGGGAGAATACGACATACTTTCAGAAAGCGACTGTGAAATCAGGAAGGGAAAGATGATGTGCACTGAAGCTCAGGATTTTGAAGTTGAACGAGTTTTCATACATGAACTCTACTCAACACATACTGCTCACAATGATATCGCTTTGATAAAACTAAAAACCGACGTGGATACAACCATAGGTAATACACATTAATGACTTTTCTTCATTATCTTCAAATATTTGTATTTGTATCACAGCGAGTATAAAGCCCATATGTCTGCCTGTAAACGAAACCCTTCAAGTAAGTGGGGAAACGTTGCAGAACTTTACAGTGACTGGCTGGGGTAGAACCCAATACAATGAGCGGTCAAATGTTCTTAAGGAAGCAATTATTTCTAATAGGGTCTGCGGGTCTATGTTTAATAGGCCTCTGGTGCCAACACAGCTATGCGCTGGTGATGCCGGTCGGGACTCCTGCAATGGGGACTCTGGTGGTCCTTTGTCAAATGTGGATTTATTTAATGGACGACAACGCTTTATACAATTTGGAATTGTCAGTTATGGATCACAGCGGTGTGGAGACGGTACCCCTGGTGTCTACACCAAGGTCAGTAGCTATATTCCTTGGATTGCCTATAAAATGGTCACCTATTAGAACAAAAAACGCCTATTTTAACTATTTTACCAGTCCAATAAATATAAAGTTAAATTATACAAGTTTCTGTGTGGATTCACTTTAACCAAAGATCGTATTGTAGAACGATATCTGTGCTCACTGTATGTCGGCTTCAGTTAGGGCACTGAACTCATCGCAACATGTTGCTAAAAATAGAGCTATTGAGGCAACATCTTCTCGAATGTTTAGTTCCGCTGCAGGCTCTCTCTTAAGGTGCCCCAATCTGCCACTTCCTATGAATCTATAAATACCATCAATGCACCCCATTTCACATTCTACACTGAAAAATCAACAACTCAAACTGATGAGAAAATACGAGGAAATTTCAAAGATAAGAATACTGACGATAATGAGTTTCAGTACAAGAAAATAAAGTATTTAACTGCTGAGTAGTTTAAGAAATATGCGCTGAATATGCAGTTAAGAAGTCCAAGCCAAGTCTAAGATTGTTTAGTTAACATTTTAGTAGACTTTGTTAATATTTTTTTCTGTGTACCTGACACGCGACACATCAGCTGTGCTCTATGACTATTCCTATGCGTTCTCGACAGCTGTATTTAGAGACAGACTACCCAAAGAGTGTGTTTGCCTTTGGATGCCGCATCCAACAGTGCCACGAGTAACGTCATGGAGTACAGAACTGCTCCCATTCTGCCAACCTATGCAGAGTCTTGGTTTGTATACATATAATTTTGGATATTGTGAGCTGCCCTAATAATCGTACATCGGTTTATAGTGCACCCAACAGTTACTCGAAAAAAGATTCACTCTGCCAGACGCTCTTTCCCTACAAGACGCTCAAGGAACCGGATCCGGTTATCATTCTGATAACACTGGCCGTTGTCATTGGCTCCTTCTGTTTGCTCTCAGGCTTCTTTCTGCTCTGTGTGGTCTCCAAGGCGTGGCAGGACGAAACATCCGAAGCCGTATTACTCATGGGTAAGAGTCCTGTTCCAGTCCAAGTGAATTTTATTTAACTAAAAGTTTTTAAAATCTTCAAGCAATTGGTTTCTTCATCACATCCCTATCCTGTGTCACCTGGAAACTCACAAATGCCCAGCGTCTGGCTCAGTTACAGCAGACCATTTCGATTTAAATTAAATATTTAGTAGTAATAAAAAAATGTATTTAAATCTTTTAAACAAGCTGATTTTATTTTGAGACGACCTTCTTCGAAATGCTGTAGTTTCTTTAGCCGCCTCAGGACTCCAGAATTTTCTATGAAAAGGATCAATACAAGCAAACCTTCCCCTCCCTTGTAACTACCTGGTTCGGGTGTCCTACCTGAGTTTCATTAATGCCAGCGCTCAGTTTGAGAAAAGTCTTTGAATGAGTCACATCCTCATCCCGACAAGATGCCACATTTAAAGCATTTGCTGTTGTTTTCCGCATTGCAAATGTTGCAGCTGCCACAACGTGTACTGGCAAAAATCTCAAATTTATGCCACACAACAGATTTCCAGCGTTACATGAGGTAAGTGCTCTGAAATGCATACAATTCAATGGCAAGAACTCACAGTTGAATTTATAAATTGCAACAGATTCATGGAAAACAGTTTATGTCCAAATTAAACGGCTTTAAAATGATAATCGACGTAATCAGCTGAAAGTGACGACATCTAGCAGCAATCTGTAATTTTGCGCAGCAAATATTGTCTTTTATTCGACTCACGTAACTCTCGGCTGCCAAAAATAAGTGAGTGAGTGAGACGATAACAAATTTGTATGACTGTCCACTGTTTGATTTGAAACGGAGAGCTCAATTTAACTGCAGAGCTCAACAACTGCAAAAATTATCAAGTTTCCAGCTTAGAGAACTGTTTGGGGTTTCTCCACAAATCTCTCTGGGCAAAACACAGAACAGATCGGAAGGCAGCGATTGCAATAAATGTCTTGGCCCGAGAAGAGATCAGTTAGTTCAGTTCAAACGGTTGATAAGTGCACACAGTGGATTACAATCACTCTCACTCTCTTTATAAATAATCTACACAAATCTACAGCCACAATGTTGGATTACAAACGTGTCTATAACTTTTTCGCACAAACTCTTTCGGTAGCGAGTGTCTTGATCGTGATGAGCGCCATTTACCAGGAGCACGACGATCCTGGCTCCCACTATTTACATCCCAGGCACGCAATGCACTAAAAATCAATGCAGCAACTTGTTTACTAGTTAAGTGTTAACGACTTAAGTATTTATAAATATAATAAAACTATTGAGAAATGCAACCCGCAGTTATTTTTCATTTCTATATATAAGTTTTTATATTATAAATGCATAGGAATCAGGTTCTTTACTGGCATTTCCTCCATCATAAATTACTCATTCATTTTCTTGGGTATGCGCACAACTGCAATCTGATGTCACATCACACATGCAAGTACTATGGAATAACTAGTTTTACTGACAACCAAGTGTAAAATTGCATGCTTACATACCTGTATTAATCACATGGTTGTAGTTTTGATTGAGTTTTGCTGTCGAACTGTTATTGTGCCAAATTTCGCAGTCACCTCCTGACCGGATCCAATATTTGGTCTGGTTGTGCCCACTGTTGTCGCCATTTGCGGAGCGTTCAATTTAATGTCGTTGGCCTTTCTGACAGAGTGACGACTACGCAGCAACAGCTTCATATCTATTAAAAATGTTTTTTTATTAAAATAAGAAATGAAATGATGGAAATCTACATATTAAGCTCTTCCTAAGTAGACTGATTCGAGAGCTAAAGAAATGCACCTTTTATAGCCCTAGCCAGTGACTTTACATATCCGGTAATGATTAAATAATAAAGTTACAATTGTTTAAATATTGTCGCATATGTTTCCTGTGCACTCACTCGATCTGATCAGACATTCAAGTAACGTATGGTCAAGTTCTTTCAACTCTACAAGAGCTTTAACAACTCCCATCTCCAGACATTTTCAAGGCTACAGCCCCCGAGCAGTTACCTTTCTCAGAACTCAAGTGCTTGCTATTGTTTGTGCAAATATTCCAAGAAATAAATATAATAATAAATATTTGCAAATGTCATGGCTTGTCGCACACTTGGAGTGATTAATTCAAATGGCTGCTAATGAGCTCAAGTTTATTAAATATATATTAATTAATCAAAATTATACACATACAGTAGTTCAAAATAAAACTATAATACATGCTCGTAGACACGTGTTAAGTTAGTTTTATACTAGAATAAAATTAGTAAGACATTGCTAGTTACTGCTAGTGTAAAATTTCCCATTCAAAATGGGCAGTTCCGAAACTATTCGCCCATAGGTGGCGCTGTGTGTTGACCGAGAAATATAGGAGATAAGAACTATAAACTTGAAACCGGTTCACGTTTATAATATAATTTCTAAATATATGCATTAAACATATGGAAAGTTTTTTATCTCTAAGCTGACCATACTGACTATATATGGAGGCTGCAGTTTCGCAGATGTGGATCAGTCAATCGCGAAGTGTTTGCTCAACATGAAGTCTGTTTTTCTGTTATTTTGTTTAGTTCTATGCGGTTTTTGCACAGCTGACGGTTAGTATTTATTTAAAAATTTAAAAATAGTCGCAATAAGTAATCGTTTTAAAATAGAGCTTAATCTGGATGGTTTTCGTAAGCTGGAACAACAGGATTGCGGTGGTTTTAATGATGGTGATTTAACATTGATTAATAATGAGGTTAAAATTGGATCTAGGCCCTGGATGGCTTTGTTTAAAATTCAACGTAATACAGATCGCTTTCCGTGCATTGGAACGCTGATCAGTGATCGTAAGTAAACTGAGTTGAAAGTAAATTATAGAAACTAAAATTCGTTTCACAGGTTTTGTTTTAACGGTTGCCCACTGTGTTAAAGACCATGAGGTGTAAGTTATTTATATTTTTAATGAAATCTACAAGCAAATAATTAATATTTTATATAGCAATACAGTGCGTTTAGGTGAGCATGATCAAGGCACAGAGCAAGACTGCAGAACTTATGATGGCAAAAAGAAATGTCAGCCTTCCTTTGAGGATATCGACGTCGAGAGAGTTATTGTGCACAAGGACTATAAGGACACGGAACATGACAATGATATTGCTCTATTGCAGCTCGCTCGCAAAGTAGATTTTAAAGGTGAGCTCAAAATCCTACTGCCATAAGTAAATAACAAATAATTAATGCAAATCCTCTTTTTGTAGAACACATCAGACCTATCTGCTTGCCACTAACTGCGGAACTGCAGCAAAAGGTCGAAACTTTGGAAAGTATGCTGCAAACGGCATGGGGTGTAGATAACGATGAAAGTTCATCCGATTTGCTACGAGAAGTCGAGCTTCCACGTATGGATCGTCAAAATTGCTCGGCAGCTTTGGCTAGATGGTTTGATGTGAAACCCAATAAATTTTGTTCCTCTACAAGTGGAATACTATGCCGCGGTACATCGGGCGGCCCAATGAGCAAACCTGTCGAATTTATGGGCAAACAGCGGTTCGTGCAGTTCGGCATTGTATCAGCAGGAATCTCAGGATGTACTAAAGGCACTGCGCAGGTTAATACAAACATTGCTAGCTATTTACCGTGGATAACTCAAGTAATCGCAGAGGCAGCCTAACCCATAAAATGAAAAAAGCTAACTCAACTAAACCGGTTTAACTAATTTGCTGTTAATTTTAAATAAAATTCAAAAATTACCATTTAGCTTTTTTTTAGCTGTTTTCTATTTCTGCATGGGAAACTCTGGCAACTTTGCCACTAGTAGTCAAGTTAGCAACCAAACCAGTAGTAATTGCGACTGCATACGCTAGATGGCGTATGCATGGTTAGTATCTGAGCTGAATTCAGCAGACGAAACACTTTATCCAACTGCCCATAGATGGCGCTATAACACACATAAAACATATAAAAGAAGGAACAGAACATTTTGTTTAGTTTGTACTAACAAATAAAATACATTTAAATATTTATAGAAATGTTGAATATTTTATTAAGTGACTTTGCAACTAGGTGACTACAAGCTATAAAAATTACAAAACAGTCGATTACATTTGAAGATGTATGAATGTATAAAATATGCTTAATGCTAATTAGCTAAATCGGAAAATACTTTAGATAGAAAAATCGTACATAATACAAATATATACAAAACGTACAAAAGGAAGTTACTCGAGTATATGGCAATTGGCAACCGTCTACTTGTTAAAATTCTCAATCTGCTGTAGCACCCAGCTGCGGGATGCTGCCTGGCTGAGATGCGGTGGACAGAGTATGGTACCCGGTATAGTGCCCTGTCCCAGCAGCTCCTGTAGCACAGCCCTCGGAGGCTTGGGAGCTATCTGCGGTGGTGAACGTGGCTGGGCACTACCTCCCACTGTAGGTGGTGGCGGTGGCGGACTTCGTGGTCGCTTCAGTTCGTATTCCACGCTGCGTTTCTCATTGTTGTCATCACTATAAATGGCCGAATCTCGAAAATCATTCTCCAAGCTGTCCTCCACATGCTGTTCGTACTCGAAGCTGGTTGAAGGCAGTTCGGCTCCGGATCTTTTGCGTTGCCGTTCGCACATGCTGTCACTGGAGGTGCACGACGAGGAGGTCAGTGAGAAGACAGAGTCGCGCTGCAGAGATGCTTCCGAGCTGGCAATAATGCTGAACAGTGTCTTGGGATCCGCATAGTCCACGTGAGCCATACGTTCACCTACCGCCTCGCTGCCCTGACGATGTAGTATACTTTGACGGCACATTTCGCTCACATCGGAGACTCTGCGCTCCGGCGGACGGTTGCTGCGCCCGAAAGCCATACTCAGGTTATCAATGGACTTGAGCGCACGAGGCAGCAATGAGATCTCCGAGTGGCTTACATTCTCCAGTGTGGATTTGCTGCCATGGCTAAGCAGTCGCTTCATCAGATTCTTTGGTATGGGGCGTGCATAGAGGGCATCGGTCTGATCGGTCTCCCGCTCGGTGGACTCCATGCTCAAATTAATGACAGTCGTTTGACTATCCCGTTTGAGAGTCGAACCAGAGCTGGAGTCGGAGCTGGTGCTATCACGCTGCTGTACTGAATCCTCCCCGACACGCTGTAGTACTCCATCGGGTGAGTAGACCAGGGTCACATAATCCGATTCGGGTCTTGGCACAAGTGGTCGCTTCTCCCTTGGCTTAAAGTACTGCACAGACTTGGCTCGACCCAGCACCGGGGAGAACTTGTACGGCACATGAACGTTGCGCAGTAGAGTCTCATAAATGGGTTCCTCGGGCTCCTCATCCCTGCTGCGATACGGTTCCTGCTCTGTCTCCAGCGGTGGCGGTGATCGCGATGGAGGGCGCGGTGGCAATGGTGGTCCCTCCTGACTGGGACTCAGTGGACTCAATGGCGTAGTAGCTTGACTGCTCTCTCGGCGCTGCTTCTGCTGTTTGTTCTTGTTGTAGATACGTTCAAACTCCTTGTTGTTTTTGAGCAGATCTAGAACAATTTCCGCATCTCGTTTGGATTTCTCTGCGGGCGACATGGCTGCCACATCCACTGGATCAGCGTAATACTCCTGCTCCGATTGTGCGAGTACATCGGAAGTGTCTGGCGTCTCCTGTGCCTCCTCCGCCACCTCTAGATCCTCTGTTGACTCCGTAATCTTAAGCACTGTGCTGTCGAACTCACTGAGATCCATATAGAACTTGGAGCAGCTTTCCTTTCGGCTAAAACGCTGTTTCTTCAAGGTCGCAATTCTCTTGGGCATAGTCTTGTGATTGTACTGTTTGACCTCAAAGAATCCCTTGCCCTTCACCTTGCGATCACTGAGATCGGGCTTGCTGCCACGCAAAGAGGCAGCACTATCATCATCCGCCTCCGCTCGCTCATCCAAGCCAAAGTCTCCTATGCGTGGCACCGACTTGCTGCGCTCCTTGAGCGCCTTGTAGCTAAAAACTGGACTCTGGGACTTGGTTCTACTACGCTGATCACGCAGCATGCACAGACACTGATCCTGCTGCTGCTCCAGGCACTTGCAGTGCTCCTTGCTGGGACTGTTCTTGGCATCGATTGAGTCTCGCTTGCCACTGCGATACCGCACTGCAGCTGCCAGCTTCTGAAGTGCCGTATCATCCAGACTATTGTTGCGCGACAGCGGCTTTGTGGGCTTACTCTGCTGCTCCTCCTGCTGCTGCTGCTGTTGTTGTTCCAGGGACTCATTGAAGCTATCAAAGGAACTGGAATTGGTCACCGTCTTTCGTTTAAACTTGGAATTACGCTGACGTATTTCACTGCGGCGACACGCGTTTCTGCGCTCCAAATACGTGGGCGTCGAGTTGCTGCTCGAGTGCAGACTCCACTTCCAGGTACTGCGATCGGGCGTGCGATCTGACCAAAGAGAACACAATCAAAATTAGTTACCGACTACAAAATGTTGGCAAACACATGGCGCAAAATGGCAAGTAAAATGATCGAGTGTGAGCACACAATACCAGCGACATTCAAAGCACTAGAAACCAAAGCAAATTCATCTTTCGGGCATCAGTCGTGTATTTACAAAGTACATGCAAGTGTAGTGAACGGTTGGAGGAAGTGATGATTCAATGACACTAGCCTAAAAGGCGTCCTAATAAAACTCACATTTGATTCAATGACACTAGCCTAAAAGGCGTCCTAATATATCACACATTCCCAACGATCTATGCATAAATTTAGCTAGAACTTATAGTTCAAGTTTGATTAGTTAACACCAAGCTTTCTTACAAGCTGCCGTACCACTGCAGTATATTCCAGGCGGAGGTCTTTGCCTTTGTCACACAATCAACCTCATGGTTGACAGTCAGGCAGCCTTTAAGTCTATGATGTCGTCTACTCTCAGTTCCAGATCGGTCAAGGTGAGCAGGGAAGCATTAGATAAACTAAGTCCCTAGCCACCAAGGCATCGCTGGAAACGAGCAGTCAGACATCCTAGCAAAGGCTGGAAACCAGAACAGAGCAGCTGGTCACGTCCCTAAGATCGCTGTACAGCAGTCTTGAGAGAAGCCTGAACAATCTCCGCGCGCGGACTACTAAGGGCCGTACCCGCTAGGGTAACAAAATTATAAGTATCGATTTATATTTTATTATAAAAAGGTTTAAATACATGACAAAACCAGCCGAAAGACTAAGCTTTCTAGCTACCAACATGCTACTAAACATTTCAAAACTAATCACCTACTACTTTAGTAGTAGTATTTATTATACAAGCCTTACTTCAAATATTATAGCAGTTTTAGAGGGATTAGTTGGGTTAATTGGGAGTTAATGTGGGGATTAGAATGTGAGCATGCTGAACACGAACCAGTGAAGCAATAAGCCAATTTTTTTGAATCAAACACAAACCAAAAACAAGCGTTAACGGAAAACAATTTGTAACTGAAAATACTTACTAGACTGCGACCGGAAATTTCAGGCTTAAATAAAGTCTATTTAGTCAGCGCCATCAAATACCAGAAATTTTACTACATACGATAACGTTTGCGATTACGATAACGATTAACAGTTAAATTGTACTACGAATTATTTGTTTAAATTATGGTTAAAAATTTAGATTTGTTTATTTGTTGTAGGGAATGGAAAAGTAGTAGCGCTTAGTGTCAGTCTCTGGTGTTTAGCCTTAGGAACGCCTTAAAACTAGTTAAAGTTTTCTTTTCTTGTTTGGTTTGGGTGGTTTAGTTTTAGAATGCATCACTGGTAGTACTACAACGGTAAACATATAGCAAATCAAAAATATATATTATAATTAATTCAAAATACTGTAAAACAAAAGCCAATTTAAAACTAATACAACTGATTACAATGTTAGTTACACAATAAAACACCGTCACCAATTAAAATTCAAGTGCTAAATCTGCTGGTGGCGACCAAAACACATAAATCCATAGAGTACAGTTGTGCCCAAAACATGTACGTTTGCAATTAAAATGGCCAAAAGTCAGACAGACATAAATCAACTTGGCACTGTCAAAAAGCAGATATGGCACGATTTTGGCCAGAAAAAAGAGTAGGAAACTAACAACTGTTGGCTGTAAGCTGTAAAGTCTAAGACTTCCACTGGCTGATGTGTTATTATGTCACTAGCGTGGCACTCAAGCGGCGCTAAAGTGCAGTTGCACTGTCAGCAAAGGGACTGAAGTCAGTTCAGGAACTAAGTAAGCCAGTCATGTGATTTCTCTCAGTGTAGAGCCCGCATAACTACAACTACGACATCACTCGCTCCTCGTTACTTTCCAAAATTGAAATTTGTCTGTGTTTTAATCGTCGCCACCAACAAACGTAACTAAATCAAACAAACAGCGACAAACAACAACAACTGAAGCACACACACTTAGTCTAAGTTAGAGCTATGCATAAGCTGCTCTCTCTCTCTCTCTCTTCCTTTCTCTTTCTCTTGTACTAAGTCGTAGTCATCGCTCACCTTCCTCGTTGCCCAGTTGGTAGACCAATTCCTTGGCTCGCGTGGGTATGTCCAACTCCTCGAGCATCACACCTTTGATGTGCTGCGTCCAAATACGCTTCTGGTCACGATTTCTGGCCGTCAGTTTGATTTGATTGCGTGGCTCATCAAAGGGTATGACATAGAAGCTGGTCGGCTCTCCAGGCAAATGTTCGCTCAACATCAAGTTCTTTTGCTACAATGAGTGTTTGGTAGTCAGTGATGTTATTGTTGATTAGATGCCAAGACTGTTTTTAGGGCTTACTGTTATGAGACTCTTGAACTGCAGACGACCGTCCTCCTTTTGCTTCGTTATGATGAGCATCGTCTCAAAGAGTAGCACCTGACGCGGCTTGTTGTGCTGCTCCATCAAGAGACCCTCGTGCCTCAGCTCTCGCAGCACGCTGAGATCTGTCAAGTTCACGTTAAGTTGGTGATTGTAAAAGTTTCTTAGAATGTAGCACTCACCGGGTCCCATCCAGCCGTCCAGTATGCCAGATAGCTCCTTAACACGACTCTGTTGCTCCTGCTTCCTCTTCACTTGATCAATATTATGGGCCACCTGACGCATGATGGCATAAGCTTCGGCCACCTCCTTGACATCGCAATGCTTTCGCAGGCTCTGCCATAGAGAGCAAGAGAGAAGGTCATTAAAATTATAGCAAAAAGGAGCAAAATGAATACCACTTACGTCCAGCAGCAAATGGTACTTGAGTATGCGTTGCACCGGTTTCAACAGATATGAGCCAAGGGGCAGGCGATGTTGCAGCAACTTCTGCGTGGAGGCAAGCAGCGAATTCGTGTGCTTGGCCTGCAGTAGTTTGGTCAACAGCGAGATGGCTTCCGGGTAGCTTGTGCTGTAAAAAAAGCCAAAACCAAACAAAACAATAAGGTACACACAAAGCAAAAACATACACACAATGTAATAAAGCTACTGATTTATGGCCACCAAAAACTGTTGAGCTCTTCATCAGGCCTGAACATGAAAATTTGAATTTAAAATCAACTGTAGGAGGACCTAAAACCCAGTCCAAGTCGAACTCGGACTCTGACTCTGACTCCGACTCTCGTCTTCATGATGTATGCCCAGCTGTCAGTTGGGGCGACAAATCAAACTGCGACCATCAACGGCTCGCAGTTGGCTTCAAATTGACAGCGACAGCGACTGCGGCGGAGCACAGCCAAAATGTCAGCTTTTAAATGGAACATGGAGCATGAGGCATAGCGTGTCTGGACTACCAAAGACGCCAAGATCGCTCGCTTTAGAGACTTGAGAGCCAAAATCAAATGTTCGTGTCCCGCTGCTGGCTAACAACTAACAGCGAACAGCCAACAGCGTCTGCAATCGAGATCAGTTTTTGACCAGGCCGTTAAACCGTTCTTGGCCAGCCTATCAGAGATTTGGCAGACACGCCAGGCTTACTTCAGTTACTTGAGAAAGTTCATTATAGAAAATAAGTTTTGAGTATTCCATTTGGAGCAATAAATAGAACAATTCTTGATTCGTTGGGAGTTTTTAGACCCCGTACTCTAAAAAAGAGTAGAGGGGTCATTAGGGTCATCATTTGTCAGAAGCCAAATGTGCGTAATAGGCAGAAGGAGGCGTGGCCAACCCCATTAAGTATATATATGCTTGATCAGCATCAACAGCCGAGTCGATATAGCAATGTCCGTCTGTCTGTCTTTCCGTTGTTCGCATGAACACCAGGATCTTATAAACTATAAGAACTAGAGACAACAAATTTGGATTGAAAGTCCGTCTGTATGTCAGGCAGATTGTGAAAGACAATAGCTGGACTACAGCTATCAGGACCAAATTCACAAAGTATGTGGCTGGTGCTATGATAACTATCCTCACCAAATTTGATCGGACGCCTATAGCCTATAGCTCTCATAGGATAAATCGGAAAAAATAGGATATTTGTATGAAGACAAGTAGTTTTAGTTCAGCTATCGCAACCAAACTCATACATTATGTGTATAGTACCATTAGAACTATCCTCACGACTATAGCCTATAGCTCTCATAGGACAAATCGGTTGAAAAATGCTCATATGCATGGAAAACCTCGCATTCGAAAGAGTACGGGGTCTTTTACGGTCGACTCGCTCGACTGTAGCCTTCTGTACTTGTTAAATACACTAGGTTCCTTTTGACCCTTTAGATAGCTTCAAACACTGCCCTTGTATCCTAAATTCATTCCCAACTTTTCTACTTTTCCCCAAACCTATTCAAGTTCCATTTCTACTCACCAATAGGTTGTATACACATCAAAGCCATCACGTAGATTTATAAAACATTTGGCTATTTTGCCCGGTTCCATGCCAGAGTTGATTAGCTGCTGCAGGAGCATCGAATTGAATTCATAAATCTCTTCAATGTTGGCAAAGAGTATTTGCAATTCGTCTTGGCGCAAACAAGCGCGCTCCTTCCAGTCCAGCAGATAGCTGCAAATCAGAGTAATTAAAGTTAATCACGCGACTAATTTGATGTACAAATAATAGAACTTGGTTCGCTGCTTACCCCTTGATAACCTGACCGAGATCCTCCACAAAACTGCGCTCCGAGTCCACAATTTCCAGGCAGGCGCGTTCCAGCACACTCATCGCAGTCGTATGGGACTGGTGATGATGATGATGATCACCCAGTTCGTTCTCACTCTCGGCCAGACTCTCAACACTGGCCAAATACGAGGTGGCCGTCAGTTTGCCATTGAGCAACTGATCTGAACCGGAGCTTGAACTGGAGGATGTGGAGCAAATGGAGGACGATGACAAGGGACGATTGTTGAGACGCGTCAATTCACTTAAACGCGCTGCAAACTTGGGTTTAATGTCTGTCAAGGTGTCCAGACTCTCGGCCGACAGCTTGTTGGCCTCCTCCAGCTCAGCCAGCTGCTCGGCGGTAGGCAATCGGAGTGGCATGCCACCACCCAACGTACTGGCCTTGCCGCTGTTGAGCAGACTCTGACTCTTGAGCTTCGTACGTGCATAGGTCTGAAGTGGTGATGTGGAACTGGAATTGGAACTGGCACGCGGTGCTGATACGCTGCGTACCAGTGGTTTGCCTATGAGCGGTTTGTTGATGGCCTCCACGAGCGGTTCACCCGTGTGCTCCTCTGCCTCGCCCAGATCGAGATCACTGAGTGTCAGCTGCTCGATGTGCTGGGCCACCAGATCAAAGTTGATGGCATCCACAAAGGGTTCCGGACTCAGTGGTTCCAGCGCCACAACGAACTCCTTGTGCCTGGGCGGTGTCGTTGGCGCAGCTAACTTCGTGCTAGTGACCGCCAGTTGCTCCATTTCGATGAGTTTTATGCTCTGCTGCGATTCGTAGCGCGGCAACTTCAATTTGACAAATGGTTGACCCTCAAAGGGTGTGTGAAAGGGTGTGCCGGGTGCGGCCTTATTGGTCGGTGTCTTGTCCTCATCCACCGGCGTAGCCTTGCGAGAGCCGTACTCGCCGCTGGCATCGAGCGTCGACACCAGATCACTGCCCGATTGTACCGACAATTTGCCCGTAATCTTGGACAACGGCAAATGGGATAACTTTAGTTTTGCTGGTGTTGTTCTTTCCCCTGTGGAGATCTTGCCATATCGTCCTGGCGTCGGACTGCGTTGCAGTGGCGAAAACGTTGGCTGCTGCAGTGCATCAATGTCCACTGCATTCACAGGCTCCGCATCCGCGTGCGTGATAATCCGTTGCACATTCGGCGATAGCACACGAATGTTGTTGCCACGCCGCAAGTTGCTGCTGTTGCTGCTGCTGTTGCCACTGCCACTGGAGGCAATGCTCTGACTGCTGCCCAGCTCCTGACGCCGTTGCACCAATCGACTTAGCTGCACGCCATCGGCCTCATCACGCAGTCCCGCAACCACCAGCGGAGACACTGCTGCTACCAAGTGGGTGTTTGCCGCCGAGTCAAGACTGTAGCTGCCCGAATGATTGTCGCTGCTGTTGTGGCTTGTGTTGCTGTTGTTGCTGTTGTTGCTGGTGTTGCTGTTGTGGCTGCTGCTGCTGCAGTTGCTGTTGCTGCGCTTAGGTGTTGACTCGCCTTCAGTCTTGTTGCCTGCTATGCCACCACTGCCAACGGCCAGACTGTTTGTCAGTGTGTCATAAAAGCCCAACAGCGATGGTGCCAGCTCTGTGGTGCTGCCTGTAAAAAATAGTTGGCAACAGAATTGAGTTATTAGTGAGTGCACGAATATAGAACAGCGTTGGGTGAGTAGTAACTCAATTTCCACACACAACTCACACCGTTAGTTTGTAACCCTTTGGTACAGTTTCATAAAGTAGCACTAGAAATCTTATTACCAATAAATTAACATTTATTTTCTTAACAGATTTAAGTCTCAAATTCTGCTACCTTCAATAGGAACAACTTTATTATGCCAGAAAATCATAGAAGTTCATTATAATGGACTCTCAATTTAAAACTCATACCGCTAGTGTTCTTTTCTGTCGACCCTTTGGTACAGTTTCACAAAGTAGCACTAGAAATCTTATTACCAATAAGTTACAATTCATTTTCTTAATAGATTTAACTCTGAATTTCTGCTACCTTCGCTACGTAACTATACAAATCATTAGAAACAACTTAATTGTGCCTGAAAATCATACAATTTATTTATAATAGACTTAGATACTTAGACCCCCAATTAAATATTCAAGCGTCGTTGATCATGATCTGCATTCCACTCGCTAATTTATACGATTTGCAGTCTTTTGTTTTCACATAGAATCAGAATCAGAATCAGCGAATGGAATTGAAGAGTAATCGCTGTGGCTATTGACAATTGACTGGCATGATCTATAATTTATATATCAACTGTGTTTGGAGTCTTTCTGCTGTTACGTGTTGAATAATGTTATTAAAGTCGCAGTTGTGTAAGCGATTTTGATTAATTGAACTATTTGTGAGAAATGATGAGCAAAGCTGAGGAATGATCGTCGTGTATCATGCCCCATGCCCCATGCTGCATGCTCCATGCCACATGCCACATACCAATTGCCAATTGCCAGTTTGTTGTTGGTGGTGACTGCTGCCATGTTGCATTGCCATATCAATTCGCATGTCAGGCCAGCAGGCAAACTGGCAAACTGGCAAACTTGTTGGCAACCTACTTATTCATGCAACAAACTCCAACTCCGAGTCAAATTCAAAACTCAGTTGTGTTGTGTTCCAAGTCTTGACTGATGGCCGCGTTCTTTTGGCCATTTTACTCGCGTCCTGCGGCTAAACAACTTAATACATCAACTCGCCGGCTTTAACATATTTCATTTAACGCAACAAAATTATGGCAAATATCAAAATCTCAGCTGAGGTTGATGCAGCCTATCAACGCGTCACGATCTTTGTACAGCCCACTGAGTCTGCATGCAAACACGTTAACTGAACAACACAAATCGGGTCAAAGTCTACAATGTGCAGCTTTTGGAACATTTTAATCAATCTGCGGTACACAAAGTTTACCCAAAATACCTGCTAATATTTGCTACTTCCCTTCAACGTTTGCTGGCCTTAATTTATAGCAAATATTTGCAAGCTGTAATGCTTGAGAACCTCCAGAATTTTTGTTCTTTTCGGTTCTTCTCCCTTTTCTTTGCTTCGACTCTTTGCTCAGCAAATTTCTCCTCCGATTTGGCCATTTTCTTCTACCGATGTGACTTATATGCGTGTCTAATCCAAAAGCATAATCTTTTAGCACATTTGCCTAACAACTTTAAAAACTGCCCACAGTTTTGTTACCAACATTGGTAGAAACTGTGCCGCTTCGACTGCCGCGCTCAGCAAATCAGGCAATTAACTTTGAGACTGCGAGAACATAGGAAGACACCGGCTACTGGTAGTCGGCAATTGGCAACTGGTTTTCTGGCTATTAAGAATCTGCAACATTAGCATAGACAGGCCAGAAGTAGCACCGTCATTGGCATCCTCAACACTTGCACAGTAGCCAACGGGCAGCATTTTGTTTTTGTTGCCAACTTCTAATTGCAAACGGTGTCAATGCGGAGTTGGGGTAAAAAATGTTGTTGTAATTTTGTTGGCTACAGTTTTAGCCGTTTCAGTCGTTGCAGTCGCCACGAAAAACAATTAGTTTTGCTTGCGTGCCACGCCCACTGCCAGCTGACTGACAAACCGACAGAGAGGGGAGCGAGGGGAGAGACTGGCCAACTGATAGACTGATGGAACACTCAGTTGTCTGTCGGAGCCGACAGGCCGACGACAAGTCGTAAACATGATTTGTACATTTAATTTTCCATCATTTTGTTTGCTTGATTATTTGAAAAGCTGCGCATGCGTGGGTAGCAAAAAAGCAATGACGAACCTCATGACGCCACTGGAAAACCATCATCCAGCTGCCAGCTGACTGCGGACTACTGCCTGATTCTGCTTCTCTGACCCACTTTGGTGGCAATAGCGTTTTGCAGTCTGTTTGCTTAATTGCCAGTCGTGGGACGTGGACATGAATGTGGAAAATAGCAGTGCACTTAGACAGGTAACTGGTTATAGTTATGTCTAGGAAGTGACCAAAAGAGTTAGGTTTTGTCATTGTCACCCGATAGTGTGCTTTGGTCAGTTAAAAACCTAAAAATCAAAAGACTTTCGATTTGGCGCCCAATGTGCACTAACATTTAACTTTTAACTATTAGTTAAATGCTTTAACTAACTAATTTAATCAAGAACTTTTCATGTCTATAATACAGTAGGACGCTGCTTCATAAAGGTAACTTCTTACCTTCGCTTAATTTTATTCTAAAGCCGTAAAATTTCCTAATGGCGCCCAACGTGCGCCACAATTTATGCCCAAAACTCTAACAAACCTATGTAAGTGCTACCTTTTCTGCACCAAACAGCAGCTGCAGTTAGCAGCTACAGCTAGTACAAGAATTGCGGATTACAGTGATTACTTTAATCAATTTATAGCATAATTTGAGTTGACATTTTTATGGGCGATTCGAGGGACTAAGCCTCGACTAAGTCGCACTGGCAATCAGCCAACGGATCTGCGAGCAATAAAACTAGCTTGAAAAAAACTACGGAGACAACAGATAAGAAGCTAAAGAAATATGCAACAAATTTGCATGTCACTTTGTCGCATTGTCACTGAAAACAATGAAAAGCATTTCGTAATTTTTTCCTTTTTTTTTTTTGCAGTTTGTGCAATTGGAGTAGCCCAAAAGGCCGTAGCAAGCTGGCAGTCTAGGTACGGCTTTATGCCCGTGGACATTGAGACTTGACTGCCAGCTTTTGGTTTCATTTTGCGGCCTGGCCGTCACAAACAAACACACGCACACACGCACACACACACACACACACACCCAACTGTACACATAAGTTTCCTTGCAACTTGAATCTTGTGACGCTTGCCACATTTTTGTAGCACGCCGCGGCCCTTTGTCAGCTGCGTAGTGTTGTGTGTGCGGTGTGTAGTGTTGTGTCGTGTGGCGGCTTCAGGTGTCAGAGTCTCAGAGTCTCACAGTCGATGCTATCGTCCGTCCTGGCCCGTTTAAAGTGCGCAATTTATGGCACAGCTGACACAATTTCATAATGCCCGAGACACAAAGTCTGAGTCGCAGATTGAGACTGACTCTGAGTCGGAGACGGCGCAGTCGCAGCAGCCGTCGTTGGCTGCCAAAAGATTACGCGATGTTAATTTTTTCACGGCATTTTTTTTTGGCTAAAAATAGCCGCCAGATTTAGCTGCCTTGCCAAAGGTCAGCAGAAGGTGTTGACAAGCTGTAAGCGTAAGCGCTGATTTATAAGTCGCTGCAATTGTGACATTGAATTATGTGAACGCGGCAGGGAAAGTCCTCGCTTGCTGTCCACCCTGTAGTCGGTAGATTGCAATCGAAGCGTTGACAACTAAATCGATTGCTGCTGTTGTACACGGTTCACCTACCCCCACCTGCCTGCCCTACTCCCCCCGCCCCAAGCTCAACGTGTTGTCACGCACCTTGGCCAATATCTATGCGCGTCTCTTGGCCAGCTGCTGATAGCATTATATTAATGCGCTTAGGCGATTTCGTATGGTGGCGTCGTCTGGCCAAGACAGACGGATACACACACAAACACACACACAATTGATATTTTAATCGGCATTTCATTTTGTCTGCTCTCTGGCGCCATTGGCCATGTTTAGGGAAATGACCAGTGGCAAGTATTAAGCAGCACATAACACCACACGGCACCTCAAACACACGCACACACACATAGATTTCTATAGCTGCCCCACCACACCACACACCACACCACACAATGATTGGATCATTAAAAAGCCATTGGAATACGCAGTTATCAGTGTAAACGTGTGTTAAGCCAAATCAACGCTTTTAACTTGGCCTTTTCGGCACGCATTTTGCAATTGCCATAAAAATTATTCAATGTGTCGCAAAATGCGCTTAAAACACACACACACAGGCACACACACAAGCACACAGTTTGTAAACTTTAGCTGATAAGACTTTGGAGTGCGGGGACAAGTTTATTGTTTATAAATTGTATGCCGATTATAATAAAAAATGCTAACAAGTCAGTTTATGTTTTACCCAATTTTACAGTTTATGACAACACCTGCTCTCTTAATTTGGACTTACAGTAAGTATAAGTATTATAACTACATCTTTATAGATACGGAATGTGCATGAGTGTTGCGAAACGGAAGCAAAAGCTATAACCAAATGCATGCGCCATTGGGCGTAGAGAGGGACAGAGACAGGGAGTGGTGGAAAGAGTGAGAGGGAGAGCGAGAGAGCTGCCTGTTACTTGGAGTAACATATGTGGACTCATGTGCAGCTATTTTACTATATTCATATATATACACTCAAATTTTATAGCGGATGCAGACAACACCTCAAATTAAACAGAACGGAAGTTAGTTATAAGACGAATAAGTTTCTACACTTAAATGAGAAAGTTATTTATATAGACATACTATTTATAAACCCTATAAATAATTTAATATTATAAAATATTTATCAGTTTCCTACTTTCAATCTTTACAAAAGCACAGAACAATTTATACCAACTGTATATGGTGGCTAAAGCAACTCTTCCGGCTTTCTTTCTCCACAGCTGTGCGGGCCAAGTAAATACATAAAATTCCTCAAGTTAAATCAACTGTGTAAATAACTTGAACCAGCACCGGGCCGATATTTAATTTATTTAGCCTAAGATCGCAATACTTTGCGGAAATCCAGACTACACTCGATGCCATAGCAAAGAAAGAGCATTGGAGAAGTGTAGTAAAGTGTGGGACATTTTTAAGATCATCTCCCCCAAGTGCTGCCACTGCTGCATATATCATACACTATACAATATATTTTTAGACCTAGCCGGATCACAGGCACTTGAATGTCTGTGGCAACTTTTGCTTTTGGAGCAGCAGCAGCAGCAGAAGACAACAAACTCTTGGCAAATTCCAGCGAAAAGTGAAATCCTTTTAAGTGGTAGCAAACAAAAATCTAGGAAAATGTCCACAACGCGCCAGAGTTAGAGCCAAAGTTAGTGCTAGAGTTAAAGCCAAGGCGCAGCCCAAAAAGTTATAAATCTTGTTCATATTTGCACGTGAAGAAACGGCCAACTGACAAACCGACAAAGCTCAGCCAAACTGGACAGAGTGGACAGTGTGGACAACGTCCAGTCCAGACGAAGCCATAAATGTCACGCAGCCGCAGCAAAGTCAATGTGTTCCTGGCCATGTCGGCCTTTAGGCCAAACGGGCCTTAAAAACTCCTCGCTGGCATATTAGTTTTCTAGCATGCTACGTGCTAAATTCCATGGCCAGAAATCCATTAAGCGTCCCGGGCCACTGCCAGTGCCAGTGCCCACTGTAGTTGAATCTCATAAAACGTTGCTAGTCGGCAGTTGGCTTCGGGCTACAGGCAGTTGCTTCTAAATTAACCCACCTCCCCCAACTCTGAGTCGAAATCTCAGCGGCAGGCAGCGTCGAGGAGGCCACTCGAGGCATGCGACACTTGCAGTCACGCAGCGGCAGCAGCAGCAGCAGCAACAGCAGCTGCACACTGTTGCCGTCGGCTTTGCACTTTGCACTTCAGCCCGAAGCAGTCTCGAGTGTCGTCGGCAGCAGACGAAAGAACCAGACACACGAAAGCAGCACAGCTAAAGAATACCCTATAGAATCCTAAACTACATAAATTACTAGGTAAAACAGACACTGGACTGTCATATGCAATCAAAGCCCAACTTAACTTGCTTACCCCACACAGCATACCCCACAACTACACACTCACTACAGGGTACAATGAGAACTTGGCGTCGTTGACTTTGACATGACGAACTGAACTGCGTGACTGTGGCATTTGAACAGCAACATAACTGAAAAGCAGACCCTGCCCCTGAGCCATAAACAGCAACAGCAACAGCAACAGCAGCGGCAACAAAATGTGGCAACAACTGCGTCTGTTCGCCTGATGAATTGCAAACATGCCGAGAAATGCATAAAAGTGTGAAATATATTGCTAAAAATAGCTGCGAAAACCAAATCAAGTAAAAATGCTTGCAACATTTTTTTATTTTTAGTTTTTGCTTGCAACAAAACTAATTTCGCTGATCTTTTTGGCCAATTGGCAGGCAGCAAACGACAGGCTATTGGCCTTATGCTAATGCCAATGCTGTTGTTGTTGTTGTTGCTGGCGGTGCCAAGTATGGCCAGCAGATAGTCCGACATGGCCATGACCGGTACCAGTTCAAGGGCTTTTTAAGGCTAACATTTTCGGGTGAAATTTCTGCAAAACATGCAACAAGCCGCATTGTGCCGTATTTGGCCATAAAGTAGCTATTTGTTGGCCTTTTTTCGCTTTGTTTTTTTGGCGATAGTTAGACGCTGATAAAGACATTTAAAATGCATAGGTTTATGTAAGACAGGCACGTTTAATTAGCCGATAAAATTGGCCGTACTCTAAAAAAGCGAAAACAGCCGCTTTCTGGCCACACGCCCACGCTGGTGACAGCTGCAGCTGATCAAGATACTGACCACGATTGCTAATCTGTGTGGACATCGTTAATATGTTTGGCTGTGGCTGCCATGTGGTTTTAGCTTTATTTTCCAACGTTTTTCAAGCCATTCGCTTTTGAAATCAATTTACCCGTATCAAATACGCATCTGGCGGAAAACGAAAGCCACACAGACAATGAACAGGAAACGTCTGTCAATGTTTTCTGAAATCTTAAGACCCAACAACCGTTTCAGATCTGTTTCAGTTTCCAGCTTTTTTTCTTACGTTTTGATTGATTGCCAGGGCCCAAAAAGTGGATCAGCGATTGCATAAGGCAAAAAACCAAACAAAAAAACTACAACGTGGGTGCGGTAAACTGACACTGAGTCTACACATCTAAGACTGATACAGTTTTACTGCACTGTAAGTACTGTGTAACACGTACTGCTAACCCAGACTGTCACTCTATTTGACAGTTCATCATCACTGCAGTTTTGAAGGCCAAAAGCGTAAAGGTGCATTAAACAGACAGAGAGACTGGGAGACCAGCAGACAGCGAGACAGTGGAACAATATTGACTCTAGATACGCTGCACTGGAGTCCAGTTCTTGGTAACGGTCTCCATGTCTGTCTGCTGGCCTTTAAGCTGCTAATGAGCTTCATAAATAAACGCGTTAACTTGGCTAAATTTGCATTGGCAGCGCACTGTTGACACGAGCCAAGCAGACAAGTTAACTTTGTTAACAAGCTTACAAGTTCTTTCTTTCTTGTTCTTAGCTGTAATTGTAATTTGAGTTAAGTCAAAAGTTGTTCCATTAAACACTTACTTAAAGCTTAAACACTGCTGGCAACCCTCGCTAAACATTTGTGGCTAATCAAGCGCAATTATTACATACCTGCAATGAGAAAGAAATGGTAGAATAAATTAGTTAGTTGTCTTAAGTCTGAGTTGTCAACAAATCTTGAGAATTCCCCTTAGAATAGAGCAGAGCCTAATAAGTATCTTTGTATCTTTTAGTACCGTATTTAGCAAGGCCGCTTGTGGAATGTGGAGCTGCTTTCAAATGGCCATAATGGGGCGGCAAATAGTGCCATATGATCACGAAGATGATTGTTTCTTGGCCAATGTCAACGACGTTGAGCAGGCATCAATTGATGGTCAATGCACTGCACACAAAAGTGGTTCAAATGCTAGGCAGACCCTGTACTGACTGGGACAAAGGGTATGTTAGGTTTGGCATGAAAGTAGAAATTTTGTATACAACGAAATTCAGCAGTTTTCTCAAACAAATTCATGTCTTTCTCGAGGCTCTTTGAGGCTCATTTGATAGCTACAGGGCTTTCTAAGTCGACACGCATATCAGGTACTAGTTTTTCTTCGTTTCCAGTGAAAATATGCCAAAGAGGCAGAGCGCAAGACAACGCGACGGTGCAGATCACTTAGATGCCATGTTGGGAACCAAGAGAACGCGTTTTAGAGGCCATCATCCTCAGATCGTCCAAGTGTCTGGCCAGACCACCGGCGTAGCAGCTGCAGGCCTCAACTTGGCTAGCCTCGTCTTGGCCTGACTTGGTCTGACTTGGCCCGTTTTAGTTCAGTTTGGTTTAGTTGAGGCTCGCTGTAATTGGCAAGTGGAAAAATGTGTGCAGTTTGCAGGGGCAGCGGGGGGTAGTCACTGTAAAGGGGGAGTGACGGGTTGGGGCTGCCATAAAAAGCAGGTCAGCGACTGGCGGCACTGCCACTGCCACTACTGGGCGAAAAACAATCAAATTATGGCCACATTTATATGCCAGCTTCTTTAATTGATGGACTGACTGCCATTCAATGTTCACGCATTTGTTGCACAGCGCATAAAGAAGGTGCAACAGCGACGGGGGCATTGGCAGCCAAAAGGAAATGTAGCATCATAAAATTTCACTGCCAATGGCCAAGCAGCGTTAGTCCAACAGTTCCACAGTCCAAAAGTCCGCAAGTCTTATAGTCCAGCAGTTCGACAGTCAGGCAGCTGTCCATCAGTAATTTACAGCGTCAAATAAGATGGCACAACGACCGCCCATATGTTAATGAAGTAGACTAGGACTTGGCATAGTATCGCATCGGATCGACATTGGACATGGCCATGGCCATGGCCATGAAGGTAGACATGAACCTGGCCAGAACTTAGAACTCTTCCAGCTAAATGTCCAATGCGTGATGAAAGACAGCAAAGGAGGCGCTCTACAATTTAGCGCTTTAATTTGATGGCAAACAGACGACAAGCAGCAGAGTTGGCAAGTCCACAAGTCCACTAAAGTTCTACATTGAGAAAAATGCTAAGGTGTAAGCAGAGTTCTTAAAGGTCTGTTTAAACAGAATTAATAGATTACTTTCTTTGTTTGTTTAGGATAAATCTGCAGAGGAGAAATGTATTGTAAACTAAAGTCTACTCCAAGTAGAATATAAATTTAAAAATATCAAACAAACTTATATGTGTAGTTTTAAAAGTTTATTATAAAATAAATTTTGTTCCATAAAATCGACCCATAAATTTGTCTCTTCTTCTATGAATCTAATGTACATTACTATACATTATTACACAGTATTATTATACTTTATTATACATTTTATTTAATTTTATTAAATGAACGCTGAAACTCCTGTTACTTCCTTTAAATATTTTCAAAAAATCTTGTCTGACAAATTACATATTTTTCTATATATTGCTTTACTTTAATTTACTTTTTTTCGCATCAATAATAGCAGGAAAACAAGGCCAAATGACTCCCTATAGACAAAGGGCACAAAATTGAACCCAAAACTGCAAAATTTAAATCACTTTTCTCCCTTTTAGCCCTTCTGTTGACTCCTTTGGAATGCACACAACATTTTTGCTGCGTGTAGTCAAAATTAAAGTGCAAATTCTATCAACAGCCAGGGATCGGGCGTTAGATGGCCAACACCAGGCAGCAGCAAGGCAACCAGTTGGCCAACATGGCTAGCTGCTAGTTAGCTGGTTAGTCAGCCAAGTTGGCCAGCGTTTGGTAGCAATTTATTTTAATTACTCGCCTGCTACACGCTGTTGTTTATATTACGAGGAGTTGGCCAAAAACCCAGCCAAGAGCCTTAACAAGAGAAATCAATTTTGGCCACTAACAACTACAGTTTTGTAGCTGCCAATTGTTTTTAGCTGTTTTCAGCTTTTTATTAGTTTTCGTTACCACTAAAGGGCGTTCAACTTTGGGGCTTAGTGCCCCAAGGGTTTCATTTGAATTGACTTCCGTCAACAGAGAGCTGAAGAAGAAGAAGAAAAAAAAACTGCAACAACGAAGGCTCAACATTCTAATTGCAGCATGTTGCAAAGTAAGTGCGGACACTTGCAATTAATATGAACGCTACAGTGAGGCAACATGGCACAAGGCACAACACACTGCACACTACACACCAGGCACAATAAGGAGCCATAAAAGTTGACTTCGTTGGGCTCTTGGTGCTCGTGTTGCAAGTTCCCTGTGTTGCAAGTTCTCTGTGTTGCAAGTTCTCCGTGTTGCCCGTTGCCATGTTGTCTTGATATCGCCAAAGGGCTGTTGCCTGGAATGCAGCGTAACGCCAGCAACATTTCACGCTTAATTATAGACGCCGCAGAGCTAGGAATTTTTCATAAAGCCTGGTCTACTCACTCTGAGCCACGGCCTGTGCCCCTGTGGGGCAGGGACTGGGGCAGGATGCGCGCATTTCCGTCTAATGCCGCTTCGCGTTGCCAGCTTATTTATGTGTGGGCCGTTTGTTTTGTAATTTAATAAGCAAACGCAAAAAAAAGGGGCGAGACAATGTTGCAAGTTACAAAAAACAAGGAGAAAAAATAGAAAGGAATACGAGAAAGCACCAGTTGAGCAAACGACTAACAAATACCCGTTACTTAAGGGGTTTGTATAAGAAATAATTATTAAATAAAACTAGTTTTTATAGGGACTTAAACTAGTTACAGAAACCTTTGAATTTTTATTGAACTTCAAGTTAAGAATTTGCTGCATACTTTTGGGTTAAGCGAACGACGCAGAACAATTGATAAAATCAATTAACCCCATTAAAAGCCTCTGTATTTTATAGCTAAAGTTAAAGTCATATGATAACTAAACCTCTAAAACCTATGACTTAAAGGACCTCATCATAAATATACCCTTTACTTCTCCCATAACGGATATTACAAATAGAAAGATTAAAAACTTATGAAGAATGAAAATGATTCTAGTCAACCACATGCAAGCACATGCATGCACATGCCTGCCACCCACACAAGCGCAAAATCAACTCACACAGTTACTTATGCAGCTGAGGCAGGCACACGCGCTGTTGACGCCTCTGTCGACGTTAACGTTGACGTCGCTGCGGACGTCGGCGCCACTCAGTCGGTCGATCGGTCGGTCGGTTGGTCGGACGAACGAACGAACGTTCTGTCGCTGGCAGTTGGAGCGGCACAAAGCCAACAAAATGCTGACTCAGCCGGCGACGCTGGAATGCAAGAACCACAGCAACAACAGCAACAACAACAACAGGAGAACAGCGCCGCATAATTCATATGCAATTAATAATTGGTTGCACATGCGCAGAATGTTGCAGCCCCGCAGCATGATGCGCAACTTTGTGGTGCAACAATAGCACAGCGCAGCACAGCACAGCATACACTGAGCGAAAATGTGTTGAAACATAATTTAAATGAAGCACTGTTGCCAGAGACATTCACAAGGTTTGCGCCTTTAGGGCACAAAGTATCTGCCAGATATTAATCACTTTGCCAGCTTTAAGTTGTTTCTAGTAAAAGTAAATAAATAAAAGAGTAAAAATCTTGAAGCAGGAACGAATGTTGACATTAAGCTCAGCTCGCTAAACAAAACTTATGCTAATGATGTCAAATTTGTCTGGCTTAAATGTATGTCAAAATGTTGACCTTTGATCAAGTAAGCGTGAATATACCCATGGAGAATTAAGGCGCAGTTAGCTCATAGCTTTTCTATTGAATTAACACAGTGGAAATGTCTCAATTTACACACATGTTCAGACTCTTGTAACTCTTGACCATGTGTGGCATATAAATGAACAAATGAAAACATGAAAAACACGCAACACATTCATCATTTTCAATTGACGCCGCTCGTCACACAATCAGAATTCTGAATTGGAGACGAAGCAGCAACAACAACGAGACTCATTTAATTGCAACTTCAATGTCAACTGGAGTGGCAAAGAATGACACTCGTTGGCACAGTGTAAATGTTGCAAGTTTATGAAAAAGCAACTGCAATTTAATCCAAAAAAAAGTTTTTAATTGAATGAGTGCTCTTCAACGAACGAAAAAAAGGCTTTAGTCAGTCCAAACTCTTCCCAAAATTAGCTTTACATGAAGGCTTTTCTCTCAAGTACCTACAAATAAAGCTTTTCTTAAAATTCAATGAATAATAAACTTACAGTCTACAAAACGTACTTTAAACTTGGCATTAATTCAAATTGTACCACTTTCAAAATTAAGCACACTTTGAAAGGACTTGAAAGCTTTAATTAACCTCTGAAGTTACTTTAATCAAAAGCTTTAAAATGTTTACTACAAATCTAAAAGTAATTCCAATTAAATTAGCTTTACATAAAGTCATTAAAAATAAAGATTTCCTAAAATTTATAGAATTATAAACTTACAGTCTACTTGACTACTACTACTTCCAAAATTAGGCACACTTTGACAGCACTTGAAAGCTTTAATCACCCTAGTAAAAACTATTAAATTTTTAACTATAAACTTCAAGTTAAATCCAATTTACATAAAATTTAAAAGCTTTTTAAAGCTTCAATTAATCCATTAGTTCAGCACATTTTTACTACGCTTTCACACCACTGTACTAGACATTAAACTGTCTACTTCAATTCTTGTTGCTTGCTCTTTTCATGTTCATTTTCATTATTTTTGGAGTCAAGTTTAGTGTCAAAGTTGTGTGTGTTTTTATGCCCATTGTCTGGCTTTCTAATTAAATGGCCGCGTACAAATTTTAATTTATGGTAATTTAATACTTCATTTCCATTCAGGCGACAACAATGAAATCGGGCTCAAGAATTTCGAATCTGTGGCAGGCACACAAGCAAATATAACAAATTGCTAGCAATTTGTGGCAACGCATCATTATAATGGAGTTCCACAATCTCAATCCAGAGATCTTTCAATAATTTGCGCCAATTAGAAACCATATTCAAAATGTGTTCTTTCGACCTCTGGCAGCAGCTGCTTTTTATGAAGTTTTCTTTGGGGAGGTGGAGAAGCTATAGGAGTAGGAGGAACTGTTGCAACAGCATTTGGCCCAATCGAGTGGCAATCGAGTGCATCTAAAAATAGTTTTCCTATATAGGCGCATGCTTCAGGTTTAGGTTCTCTATGGTCTGTTCCGTTGATCTCCGCGTGCTGCTGCTGTAGCTACTTCTTCGTCTTCGTCTTCCTCTGCTTCTTTTGGTCGATGGCAAAACACGATGTTGAAATTTTGATTGCGACATTCTTTCGCCGCTGTACAAATTGAGGCATTGCCTGAATGTCTACATGACTGACTGAATGACTGAATGGCTGACTGAATGCTTCACTGGGTATTGGGGTATTGGGGTATTGGCATTGCTCAGGGTTTGCTCGTTCTATTGGTATTGTTGGCTTTAATGCCTTTTGGCCGTCATTTGATTTATGGCAAATGCTTATGTTGACATGCCGCAAAAGCATTTTCAGCTTAATGATTGCATTCTTGCAGCCATTTCTATTTGAAATACCAGCCCCATGTGGCAACCTATCATCGCCATGTGCCACATAGCACACACACACTCACACATCGTTTAGGTAGATAGAACCCAACACATACTTATGTAAATGACCTGGAAAATTTAGACAAACATTTGTTGGCCCTGCCCTACCCGGCCCTGCACACGTTGCACAAATTTAATTAAATTTTTTTTGTTTGTTTTCACGTCTGCAACATGCAACACGTTAGCATTAGATTCCTGCCCTGGCCTGGCCTGGAATTTAATTGAATTCAGCCCAAAAATCTTTAGTTTACTTATGCAAATCTTATGCAATTAACTGATGAAAAACTAGAAAAACGTGCAGTCGATTTTTCCATAGGGTAGAGCCAGAAAGGTAAGCAGGTTTAAACTGCAAGTGAAGCAGCTTTTCATGCACTCATGTTCTGGCTTTAATCGGGTTTGATAAATCATAGCATAAATTAACTTTTTATATGGGAATTATTTGTATTAAAAAGCGGCTAAGAACTGAACTTTAATGAGTACCTCAACTAAAGGTTTCAAGAACCTATTCTGTCATATTTTAGCTTGTTTTAGAGAAGCGCTTCTTTAATTCTCTTTCGAATCATTTAGTTTATAAATTAAACCAATTCTCTATGATATATAAGTTTTTATATATCTTAAGCAACTCAGCTCATATTGTTATAATCACATAATTATTCCTTTGCCTAAATTAGTCTCTATAGAAAATGATTTCCTTGGAATTTTGAGCATAACTTTTCCTCTACTTTAAGCCAACAGTCTCCTGTGGTATCCTTGAGTCCCCCTTCCCCTGTCTTTGGTCTTCTGTCTTGCTGTGCTCTATAATCTCCATTAAGCATTTACATTGCTTTGGCCACAAGATGCTCATAATTTTCGCTGCGTGGCTCAAATGCGACTGCAATTTTGCAATCATCGAAATGCAATTCGAATGCAATCATTTATCTGACTCGGTTTCTCTGCGTTTGTCTGTCTCTCAGTCGGTGTGTCGGAACTGTCTGTTTGCCTCACAGTTGGCACAATTTTTCATCTTCTGGACCGCATCCTGTGGCTGGCTGTGGCTGTGGCCAAAAGCAAATATTGATGCTAGACGCGAATTTCTTGGCTCTCTGGACACAAGACAATCGATTATTTGCCGCCAGGGCGCAAACGTAATCAGACAAATTCAATTTACGGCAATTTGCATGCCGCATCGTTCAGAGACGACTAGTTGCAAGTTGCAAGTTGCCAGTTTTTTTCAGTTGCAAGTTGGCAACTCGCAGCCAACAACGGACATTCAACAAACAAGCAGTTACCAGTTTTTCTTGCCGTTCGTTGCATGAGAAATGACAATGGCTGTGGCTGCTGTCATTCTAATGTGACCAAGGCTGGCTGCCAAGGCTGTGCAACAAGCGCGCTCCCCTGCCCCCCTTCCCCAGCCCCACTCCCAGCTGCCCCACTCCTAAGTTGTTGCTACCGGCGCATGCTTGTTGCACATTTGGCGCCTTATCACTGCACTCGCATCTGCCCAGTCTTGTGTCCAGGTACACGTACACGTACAGCTACAGGTACAGCTCCATGTCCAAGTCCAGATCCAGACTCACCCACTCTACGGTGGTGCAACCTGAGCAACCTGAGTGCCACACCATTTTGGCTGGCAGGTAGTGTTTTTCCGCCAGGAAATGAAAAATAGCCAAAAACATGCCACGCTCTGGTCTCCTGTTATCCACACGACACACACATAATTGGCGTTTACGCCACGAGCAACCTGCAACCTGCAACGACAACAGTTACAGCAACAATTGTTGCTGATGCGTTCGTTGATACGCCCCGTGTGCCAGTTGTGGCAAATTTTGCCCATTTTTGGGGTGTGTCGCCTCAAGCCAAATGCGCTCACTCACTTAACCTTTGAACTTGCAACATGTTGTTGTTGTTGCTGTAGCTGTTGTAGTTGTTGCTGTAACTGTTGTTGCTGCAAGTAGCCAGTATCTGTTGCTAGTTGCTGTTGCCAGTTGCCAATTGCTGCGGCATTGCATTGTTTGTCGCAGCTTAATAAAACGTGATTAAATTAAATTAACGTTTGCTTCCTAGCCGCCAGCAGCAACAACAACAACAACCTGCAACAACAACAACAACCTGCAACAACCAACAGCAACTTGCAACAACAGCCACAATTTTTGTGGTTTTTTGTTGACTTTTTTGTTGTTGTGTGAAGCATGTGAAATTTAGTCATTAGTTGTTGTTATGGCCTGGCCATTAGCGCACACTTGCCAGCCACGCCCACCAATTCGTGCTGCAGTTGTTGCTGCTGTTGTTGTTTTTTGCAAACTGCATTTAATTTTATTGGCATTGAAAATGCCTGCGAAATAAGATATGGAAACTGCTCGTAATCAAAAATCAGGCAATCGAAACTGGTTCATTTATGGAATTGTTTTCTTATTTTTATTTTCATTTTTATTGGTGCTGTAAACTCCCTGTTTTCCATTTAAATTATAAAAGTTATTAGCTATTGGTATAAACCAGGAAATGACCTTTAAGGAAGTTCAATTAAAACTAGTTGAAGTTATGTGGAGCTTTGATAAGTCTTTGAGTTAAATCAAATTCAAGTCTTCTTAATATTTATAGAATTAGAGCTGTTGTTACAATTTAAAAAGTACAAAAACATATAAAGATAGAACTTAAATATGTACTACAAAATTTATATCAAATTTGTAATAAAACAAACAAAAAAATAATAATATAAAAATTTTACTAAAATCACTCTACTAAATTGAGTTCCAAACCAACAACTAAACATATTGTCAGTTTAAAATCCCTGACAGTTTACATATGTTTTATTACAGCCACAACATACCCTGTATTTATTTTATATTCCAATTTTTTATCACCGATTTATTTTATTGATTCCCAACTATACAAAAATCGCCTGGCTATCCTAAGTCTTATCGCCCAAAACTGGCGGATGTTTATCTCAGTGCGCGCTGAAAATCAGCAAACACGAAATCAAGAACAACAAACAGCAGCAACAATAAAGACAAGAGGAGCAGGAAGAAGCAGAAGAGCAAGATTAACAAGATATCAATTTACTGCACAATATTTGTGGTTTATTTTCACACGCTACCCGTCGCTGGAGCCGCAGGCAAAAAACAGGAGATTAAATATGATGCATGCCTGTACAGTGAGGCCCTGCGAAGTGACTCAACTGAGCTGGGGCTCGACGCTGCTGACCAATCATCAGCGAGGGAGTGATCCCAAATGTCTGGCAACTTTTTAGGGAGGGGCGGAGGAAGGGTTTATGTGTGGGGAGGGGTGTACAGAGGTGTACGGTGGTGTAACCTGTCAAGCTGCGTCACAATTCTCAGGGAGCTCCACGAAGTTCTGCTGCTGAGACATGTCATGAGGCAGCAATGTGCAAACAGGAAGTATATATGTACATATAGTATATATACAGTATATATATATGTATATATTAATATATAATGATTTATGCGTGGGTGGTTAGAAACCTTTGTAAACTGTAAATTGTTAGCTGTTAAGTGTTAACGGTAAACTGCAAATGAAAACCTTTTTTAGCGTCTGTTTTCTGTCGCTTTTTCCGTGCCTTTTTCTGTGCCTTTTTCTGCGTCTGTTACTGCGTCTGTCGTTTTTCCTGCATAACACGTCACATGCGCTTTTCCTTTCACGAAACGCGTGTCGCTGGCCAGCGCCAAAAGCCATTAACATAAAAATGAATTTCGCTTTTCTCGACGCCATATCGCGGCTACCAAATCGCCTCAACCAGGCCAAATGAAGTTGTAACCGTTGCAGTGCCAGCTCAGGCTTCGAGCTGGATTCAAAGCTGCAACTGCAGTTGCTCTTGTTGCTGTTGTTGTTGTTGTTGTTGTTGGCGTTACGTGGCCAAAAAGCGAAACGCAATAAATTTCACAAACGCGCGCAACAATTAGAAACGAAGCAGAGACAACAAAAAGTACAAGAATGCTACCAACGAGTAGGTGCGACGGGGAAATACCCTGGAAACCCTGTAAAGACAACACAAAGTACAAGAATGATCTCGTCAAGTGGGTGCGACGTTGAAATACCCAGGAAACCCTGCAAAGCAAACACTTTGAAGATGTTTTAAAAAAGGTTAAAGAGTTTTTGGAGCTGACTGTACACGACTTAAATCGATAACTATTATTATGGCCAGAAATTACAGGGTATTACGCTGCATCACAGTCGAAACTCTTAAGAGCTATCGACGCTTGGACCCCATCGACATTAAAATCGATTGGCAGCAACAAACGATGACGTCGACTCGTTGGACTCGTGCGCAAGCGCGCCGATAATTTCTTGTTATCGACGCGCCATGATCACGTAAATTATGTGGACGACTGCAAATCGAAAATGAAAACGCCAAAAACGTTAAAATAAACTTAAAATTTTGTTTATTGGAATGCAGGCGATAGGCATTTAAAGCGGAGCTCAAGGCGCCCCAAGGCAAGCGACCTGGCACCAGATCGAATAAACCCAAAAACCACAATATATTGAGTAAGTTGTAAACGCTTTTAATGATTTATTAGCTGCACAAGCTGAGAACAAATATAGATTTAAATACAATAGCCTTAAAGTCGCAGCTAATTAAGATAAATACACCGGAGGACAAAGGGAAGCGACTGCTTGACATTGTCATGGAAAGATGCTGTCATGTCTTGGCAGTTAAAGTTGGCAAAACGTGCGAGTGGCAACATTTCAGTTAACACCATTTCGTCTGTTTAACCGTAGCAACGGTTGTTAACACGCCAGGTTGCAGCAAACTTGCACCTTACGAGGCTGCAACAAATTGCAGACGACACAAAAGACAACAACTAAAAAAAGGAGGAGGAGGAGAAAAACAAAAAAAAAACAATTTCCTACAAGTTGCCTTAACGAAGACAACGCCTTTGGTAGCTCCTGGGACTGCAGCTAGCGCCACCTACACAGATGCATATATCTGCAGAAAAAGCTAGCTATAGGTAGGTGTATATTGGGTGTACCAGGTGTACACTGTACACCGTACGGTGACTGTTGATTGTATGTGCTCGTCCGCAGATTTTTATCGGCTTGGCATTCTTTGTGGCCAGCCACTGACATTACCACTGCCTACAGCTGTCTTGTCTTCATCTTCTTCTTCTACATCATCTTTTTTCTCTTCTTTAGCTCCAACGGAAGTCAGTAAACTTTCAGGGTTATTATTATGCCAGTCTTGTGGGCTGCAGTTCCATTGAGTCTGTCAAAAGGAACGAAGTAACTAAAGAGACAACTGAAGTAAAACCTCCTCAACTTGCCAACTTGCTAACTTGGCAGTTTGAAAGTTACCAAAAAAAAACCAAGTTCTAGCCTGAACGGAAGAGCGAAGACAGAACGCAAATCTTTACAGCATTTTACAGCTATCTACAGTCTACACTCGTACATTGAACTCTCCAGAGTCCGGACAGTAGCTCTCAATGCTACAAATGTTCTTTATCTTTAGCTGCCTTTTGTGCACATTTTGATTTGCAAAATAGTTGAGAATGGGAATGAGAAGGAAAAGCTGAAAACTACACAATGCGACGACTATTGACCCAATTCACAGTAAGTGCAAACAGTCGACGCCCGCATTAGATACACATGTCTATCGATTTCATTTTATGGCATATTTATGACACCGACGCCACCTCAATTAACTGTTATGCATACAGCATACATATTTATATATAGACTATATATAGACGTCACTGATAGATCAATACTAATAGTCCGTCAAGGCGGTAGACAGACGACTTTGAGTGCTTATTAGCCATATTGATCTCATTCAGTTTTGCTGCGGTTCCTTTTGAAGCACTTATGCAGGCAGCACTGTAATTAGATCAAATTTAGACAATAAAACCAGCCGATATTGGATAAGCTATATGGCGCCTTCAATGGGATTCTTTTGTAGTCGATTCTTATGGGAATTGTGTACGAAATTTTGCGGTTTTCAACGATGGATCAACATGTGAGTAAATAAATATCGGTATCTACATATCTTTATGTTTGTAGCTATATGTGAACGGGTTTTTGTTTACCTGACCTGCGGTTTGAAGCTGGTACCCCTTGTACTTGTGCTCAATATCAAATGTCGCCTTCCATCTCAAAGATATTCTTTATTCAAAACTTAACTAAGCTAAGCAGGTGAAAGTTTGTTGCTGATTATGATCTGACTTATACACTATAAAATAGCCAACTTTGTCATAACTTGGGCCCTCAATGGGTTTATTCACATTTTAAAGTCATAAACTACGAGCATGTTCAATCAAATCAAATCGAGTTGAATCGAATGAATGCATTCGTTATGATTCACGCGTCTTTCGGTTGCAGTTGCGAATCATTCGCTTTATCACAGCCCCAAGACCGAGTGACTCTCCCCGCAATTTGCGCAAATGCGAATGAATAAAACAAACAAACAAATCGAAAGAGAGAGAAAGAGAAGGAGAAGGAAAAAATGAATTTGTAAACTCTTGTTAAATGCTTTTATGACAGTTTATCTGATTTCATGTTTTATGCTTTGTTTATCGTCTTTTATTATGCTAATCTCTTTTGGTTTTAGATTTCAATTGAAGTTTTGTCCAAACATTTATATAGATCTAGAGCATAGATTGGTGGGAAAGGGTGACCACACACATCTGGCGGGCACTGTGTGTGTGGAGATGCGGGTAAATAGATCTTCCAGTGACACATTTATAGGGTGCATTAAAATGTCATTGAACCCGTGTTTATATATATGTTAGTGTGTGTGTGTTTGTTAAGCCAACGTATCTTGTCATGGCCAAGTGCAATTGTGGCAACATTGTTGCAACATCTGTGGCACTCACCTGTCCGCTACAAAGCCATAAATCCAATAAATTCCCGATATCGAGTTTAATGCACGCTAATCCAATAAACTCCAATAAGTGAAAACAGAAACAGTTCAAGTGGAAGTCTGATTTGATATAGACATACTATGTGTATATAGTATATGCACTCATTCCAGAGTTTTACCCAGTTTGCCAGTCGTAAGTCGAACTGAACTGAACTCAACTGATAAGAGCACGTAGTTGTCGGAGTTTGGGCTCTGCGCTCTCTTCTCTACTCTAGTTTTATGGCATGCAATTATGGTCTTTTCAGATACACTGAGATACACAGTCGCGTCCAGAGATACAGATACGAATACGACTACGAATACTTCATACAGTGGCAGAGGCAGTTAATAAATGCATTTAGGTTGTTCGCTCAAGTGGAAAATTTATTTATTTCGTATTCTTTCATATTTCTTTTAATTTATGATTTAAAGATGGATGGAGCGTGGGGGACGTTTACGGGGGCAGGGGGGCACATACACTGTCCACTTAACTTTGAACTTAACATTTTTCACATTAGTTTTGTGCACTTTTTCATCTTATCAGCAATTACAAATGCATTGACCTCGTTTCAGTTTCGTTTTTTGGGTTCGGTTCGGCTTTGGAGCAAAGTAAACGACGCGGGGGTCGAGGGGCGCGGTCGCAATTGGTGCACAACGGAAGCTATTTCAACGAAATGTGTGTGTGTTTGTATGCGTGTGTGTGGATTTCTTTAAACAACAACTAAACACGCATTTAAATGCATCGCTGGGCACAGCAGTACAACAATAACAACCACTATGAAATTTTGTCGTTGTTTACACAAATGCCAAAAACAAAAATAAATATAAATTCGTCAATTGCCGATTTCCGATTTCCAAATGTCTCGACCGTCTCTCGACTGACGACTCGCACCGGTCAACGTGTGACTGAAAACTGACAAAACAAAAAACCGAAACTGAAACCGAAACCAAAACTGAATTCAACAAAAAAAAAAAGTAAAAAGAAAACAAAGTAAAACAACAAAAGCAAATAAAAACAGTCGTTAAGCGCAGCGCTCAAAAGTGTTTGGAAAGAAGAGAGTAAGCGAGAGAGCGCGGGAGAGCGTAGCATAGCAGAGAGAGCGCTGCAGCCAGAAAGTATGGTCAGGCATCGTCAGAAGAGTGAGAGTAAGAAGGAGGAGAAGAAGAGACAGCAGGCAGCGAGTGCATGCGCATTTTGGGGTCGTCTCTCATTTCCACTGCCCCTCTGCTGCTCTGACTAGCGCTTCCCAGGGGTGGACTGCACTGCGAAAGGGCTCGGCATTAGAACCTGTTAACCGAATGCAGTCAACCAACACGAGCGACGAGCGAAAGCATTTCTTTTAGTACGCACAATACTACACTTAAAGAAATTCACAGGCATTTACTTTAAGTCTATTAATTAATGCAGTTCCTACGATAAATTTTTGCATAACGACTTTTAGATTAGTCACAATAAGTTTTTCTTTTGTTCAGTTGTCAAGTGTTATATATAATTGTAATTGTTATAAACAGATAAGTTAAGTTTACCTAAGCTACGGCTCTAATAAAAGCATTCACTGCCAGGAAATTGCTCTTATCAAAGTAGTTTATAAAACGGACTGATAAAAAAAATTTTATTGTTGGCAATACGATGACAAAACTATATATTGTATAGTGTTCCTCCTATAGTAGATATTTTGGAAAAATAAAGTACTCATCACTGGAATTATTATATTTTTGTTCAGTTGCTTTGCCGAGTTTCTCCCCTTTTTTTTTCTGAGCATCTCCGCGCACTTGACGCCACAAGGCACTTGTTACTCACAAATGCAAGTGTCTGACAGATGCATGTAATAATTATATATACGTATGTATATACGATGTGCATTGCGCTCATTACGAATCCAAATACCTCGCTCCGGCGTCATAATGTCGGCTTTAGGGGTTGCTTCGCTTCTGTTTTCCCCTCAATTATGTAGGGTAATAGTCGACTTTCGTCTGAGCTGCTGATTTACTGCCACGGATTTTCACACTCTCCCTCACACACACACACACACACATCGGCTCTCAATTTGTGCCGAGTTGTGGTGAAAGTGCTGTAATAGATTTCCCATGATATGTGATGACTTTAATATGCGCAATCGAGTCTAAATATCGAGGGTGTCTTTAAGTTCATAAAAACTACGAAAAGGGATGCTTAAAGTTCATCAAAATATTATTCAAGCATTGTTTTATTTTCATACGCAACAGCTGTCAAGCCGAGTTTATTCAACTCGAACAAGAACAAAGCGAACGACATTAAATGTACGGCACGTTTCCGATGCACAAAAACAAAGTTTTAGGGGTAAAGAAGCGCTGAGGGGGAGTGGACTAAGTTGAGAGGTTTTCATCCTGTGTCATGGAAGCTGAACAAAAGTGTTGCGCGCTTTTGGGCGCAGCTAACACATGAAATTGGCGCACTCGTGCACTGGGCCATTCTCTATGTACGAGTAGAGTAGAGCGAAGTGAGGAGAGGAGCGAGTTGGGTGTGTCCACGCATGCAGTGTTACCACCGTACTAAGGTACAGCCCATTTTCGGGGGTGGCTGACAGCGCACATTTCAATTACCAGACTTACAGTGTGTGCATATACTTTTGACACGCACGGTAGGTCGCAATCTGTTTAATTGAGGTATTTAGCAGGCTAAATAATTAAAGCAGCCAAAGGCAAATGCGTCTCAGACAAAGGTCATAATAATAAATTAGACACGCGACTGACTTGACTGACTTGAGAGAGCTCATAGAAGTGACAAGTGCTCAGCCCTTTGAATTAAGCATGAGCAGACAGGACATCACTTTTTCTCTTAGAAGCAATCACTTTTCATTCCAAAAGTAGCTCAGGTTATGCCCCTTTCCATATCAGACATATTGAGGGGCATAACCATACTTGAATTATTGATTACATTGAGTTGTTTACTTCAGAAATTCGACAGACCTTTCGAAGGGGCGTAGAACCCCGCAGCAAGTAAGGTAATAAGTCACACCAGGCACAGACCAGGTGTTGTTACCTGTTACCTGCACTTTCGATTTGCTCTCATTTAAATTTCACGCTTGCAATACCCTGTAAAGGAGTCAAAAGGGCTTATAAAACTTGTAACTGTAACTCCCACGAAACTTTTCCAGCTTTAAAGCCAACATGACGTGTCCATTACTAATTTCTAGTAAAAGACCTTCTCCAAATTTGAGTCTGCCAGACAGGAGCGGGTTGTTTTATGTCCATGTGTTGTGTCTGGACTTATTTAAATAAGACAAAGTGCTGACATTTCGTGTTTAGGCCACGTACCCATTAGCCAGCCAGGCCGAAAACTAAACGATTATTGGCTTGGTGGAGGAAAAACCGAAAAATCCAACCCACACACAAAACAATGCCATACAGTAACCACTATAATTTAGTGGCTCAGTCGGTCAGAAGATTCGAAGAACCGAAGCGAATGCGCTAGAGAAACTAGAGAGGAAAGCATAAAGTAAAAGTGCAATTTCGAATACGTCGACGAAGCATGTCCAAAAAAAGAGGCAAAAAGCAAAAATATGAATGCAAAAACGGCAAAAACTCTAAATGCATTTTGGAGTAACTGCTACTGTTTGAACAGCTGCCAGCTGTTGGCTTGAAAAGAGTCAAAAGGCTGCTTGAAGAGCTGCCGTCTGGTGGGGGCCACGCATGCGCTGTTGCGTAACAGTTGGTACCGAAAGTAATGTGACAGGCGTTAAATGTGCAGCAATCGATTTGATTTGCAAACTGCGATGCGAGTTTATAACTTTAATTGAAAAACCGCCGACTGACAAATTAACAATGCGGTGTACTGTGGGCGTGGCTGGTTTTGCACGGTACATCAAGTGCCAGTCCAACTGCTGGGTGGGTGGTGTGCCTGTGTGTGTGTGCAGTGACAGCTGTAAGGAAGTCAGTCGGTCGCTAATGCAAATGCCACAGAAAAATTCGCCCACGCAAATTATGAAAAATTATGCACAACATGCGGCAAATCGATGGAGAGTCGCGCTCTTTGGCTTCCTGGCCAAAAGACACACAGCAAGCATAAAGGCCGTAAGACTGTTAGACAGGCCAACAGCCACAAAAGGCCATTTCACGCCACTAATGAAACAAATTTTTAAGTGGCCACTGAAAACCACAATTTGACTTGTCTTTTTGCGGAAACATCAGCTGTGTATAAGTATCTGTCTGTCGGTCTTTTCTGTCTGTCTTTTTGTCTGGCTTTCGGCCTGTTTATCATTTCGTAAACGTTGCGTCTTCCATGCTGCATTGTTGTATAATGAAACCGTATCCGTTTAGTCCAGGCCAAAATGGTAATGGGATATTTATGCGCTACCTTCGCATTCGTATTGAATTTTTGCCTCTTCGAATTTCTGCTTATGATCAAATATTTCACCCTCTCCCTTTCGCTATATTTCTCTCTCTTTTGCATAAAAATGTTCACAGCTCTGTAATTTAAATCTCACGCTTCAAAAAAAACAGACAAACCAAATGTCTCTTCTTTTTTGCGTGCCCTCAAAGAGCATTCATCATTTGCCAATAAAATAATCACTTGTGAGTGGTCAATAAAATTAGCGAAATGAGTGGAAAATTATGTCTGGCAAAACGGTAAAAGCAAATATACAAAAATATGCATATATTTAAGCAATTTTAAAAGATTTTAAAAGCAAAGATCACAATCAAATGTTTTAATATATTTTTTAAAAATAATCTGGTGAAACACTCTACTTTCCAACACATAAATCTCAACCACTTATTAATCAAATATTTCGTAATAAATACTTTATGCATTCCACGTTAATCGCGTGTCTTTTAAGCAGCAGTATTTAATTTTGTTTATTATTTTACAGCAGAGACACTAAAACATTTATAACATTTCTTTCACACGAACGGCTTTTACTTTTGTTTTAAGTACGTTTTGAGTCACATTTTTGTACTGCGCTTGAAAGAAAAAACATTTTAACATTCCATTTCATTTCATTGTTGACTTAAGCTACTTTCGTTGTCATTCTTCTGCTCTGAGCAGCTTCTTTCGCTTTTTAATAAGTCTTAGGCAGCGTCTTAAGGAAAAGTGTTGGCCAAAACAGTCAAACTTAAGTGGAGATCTTTATCGGTGTTTCGGTTTTTGGTTTTCTGTTTTAGTTTTCGTTTTTTTCAAAATCCCCACAAATGTGTCGATAATGTGGGCTTTAAGTGTTTTCAGTCGTTTTTCTCATGTAATGTTTTAAAGGTTCTGTACGAGTTCTTCTGCTTGTTTTGCAGCCTGACAACGTCAACATTAATCACTGTCAGCAGCCGGGATCTGAGCCTGGACCTGACGCTCACTGGCTCCGACTGGGTCTCACTGAGTCCAACTGGGTCTGAATGGGCCACCTCATCGTCATGCTCGTTCTTTTGGTTTTTTTGTCTGTCTGCTGCTGTTGTCTGCATGTGATTTCATTAATTTCGCATTCCGATGCGCAACGGCGCAAAATTCCATGTAGTCAATATTCTGCCCCCCTCTGCACACCCCTTACCGTTTCTGCACACGAGGAAGTGCAAAGTGTTGCACATGTGCAATGCAATTTAAAATCTTTTTTCTCTCTTTTTTATACGTTTATCGTTTTATTTGTGCTACGCTTTTTATGCAGCGCTTTGATCAATCAATTCAACTGGCGTCGTTTGTCTGTTTCAAGGTTTATTTACTGCCACAGACACAGGCACAGACAGATACAGATACAGACAGATATATAAACTTATGAGCCATTGGCCCCCTTTGGCTATAAAATATTTTAATTGAATGATCAAAATCGGATGCTCGATTGCGCTTGCATAGGCATAGACATCCCCAGATCCACACAGCTCTGCAGCTGCACTCGCTTGGAAAAATATACATAAATTATTATGAAAATCAATCGATGGGGACGACAAGCAGGCGCCAGTTTCAATTCCAAAGACCAACTGACCCACAAATGCCGCTAAACTCGTCGCCAAAATTGCCAAATTGGGCATCAAAATGTCGACAACATCCACACCATCCACAACAAACTGACAATTGGCATATATAAGCTGCGAGGGTGGTCAAATAAAGTTGCAACAAGGGGTAGCTACAAGGGGAATTCCAAGTCATCAATTTGGGTTCGAAACGAAGGGGAAAAGGGATTCTAAATGCACCATAATTACAGAGACTGAAACATCTTAAATATATATTTAGCTGTTACTAATATTTAGTGTTTATTTAACAATTAAAATAAAGACAATTGCATTTTAAGCTTGTGAATGACTTTACAAATAATTTAAAACCTGTTGTTTGCTAAAACAAGTGCTTAAAACCCTAAGTAAAAATGTTGTAGGCTTTTAAGTAAATTGTAATAAACCCAAAATTCAATATTTATTTAATATTTAAATAATAAAAAATAAATAAATTATTGAAGAGTTAAATTTAGTGTGTCACTTGTAAAGTTTTACCCGCAAAGTGTTTAATTTTTATTTTAATAATTTTCAAATTTAATTGTTCACTATTAAAGTCTTATTAAACACACCTCGCTTATTGCTGCTATTATTTATGTATTTTTAAGATTTATTTGGCGACTGAGCAGACGCACGCATCTGCCACACTTGGCTGCCTCGACTACAGCGAATCCGAATCCAAATTCAACTTCAACTGCAGCTTGAAATTTTGCTGTGCACAGCTGCGGACGTCGCGGTCGTCGTCGTCGTCGTGGCCATGTCACCTTGTCGGAGTTGGCTAAGTCGGTCGCACATGTCGCGGCATGCCATTTTAGGATTTGTGGCCAACAGTGAAAAAAAAAAACTATATACTTTTATATAGTATATTTGGGCTGTTTATTTTTGGACAACGTTGTCTGTAGAAAGTGCCGCGGGGCAACAACAACAACAGCAACTGCGGCAGCAACAAATCACAGCCGTTGCTGTAGTCGCGGCTCATTATTTTTATTTTTTGCATATGGCCATTAGCGTTGACAAGGCAGAACCACAAAGAAGTTGCCACTCGCCACTTGAAAGTGAATGCCAGCTGTTGTCAATTTCCGCATTTAGTTGCAACAACATCGGAGCAGATCCCAAGTCTCAGCAGCTCCTCCAGAATGTCGCTATGTCGACCCCGACCCCGACCCCAACTCGCTTTCATGCGACAACGACAACGGCAACGGCAGCAGCTGAAAGCCAAATCTGTTTGTGTTGGTAACACGTTGCGAAAGTAACATAAATGGCCAAGACATGTTGATGCTTGCCGCGGTGCTTTTAATTGACCAACAAATTACATGCTGCATGTTTGTCTTTTGGCCAAACCCTGCAATAGATGACAAGCACAAACCAGCGACGAATGACTAATTGGTCAGCATAATGGTCACATTCATACTCATACACGGAGTCAAACTCATACTCGGTCTCCGCCTTCGATTCGAACTGAAACTCAGACTTCAGACGGAGTCAGGCTCCGAGTCGCAGTCAATCGCTTCAAAGCCAGCGGCCGGTCAAAGCCAGTTGATCAGCTGCACAGTGGTATCAATCATATTAATTATTGTTTCATTTTAATGTGTGTGTAGCTTAGTGGAAGTAAGAGTGTAATAAAGTTTTTGAGTTACAACAGTGGGCAGTAGGACTGACTTTATTATAGTAATAAAAAACTTTTAAATTTCATAAGCTTTCTATATTTATCAGCTTTCTATACTCAAAGTAGTTTATAAAATATATTTTAATGCCTATTTAGCTGTTTTATTAAGCTAAGATTGATTTGTGAGCTCTTTGCTTCGAGTATTTGAGTTGTTTATGTTTATTTAACATTTAGTTCATCTGAATTCTTATATCTTATTATTATTTCAGTTAAGTTGAATTCTAAATTTTAACTCAATTAAATTTCTAAAATATAAACAATTATCCATTGTTAAATACTCAAGATTTGCTTTAAATATTTTAACAAATTTTAATTTATTTTTCAATCCACCAGCTAATCAGCAGCTTGAACCACTGTACAGCGCTTTTTGACCAGTCGACTGCTGCAGTTCGTCAAGCCATTCACACACGATTTAGCGCCGCCGTCGCCACGGGATCTCATGTGATGAATTTGCCGCCAAGTCAGCGTCGCGTCGCGTCGCGTTCGCGTTGCCAGTTGCCAGTCTTTGGGTGGTCGACAGACTTTGGCCTGGCCAACTCCTGCGGCTTAAATGCTTCGACAAAAAGTTCGTTTTCGTTTGCATGAAATGACTAAATTATTCATTGCAGGATTTGCCATTGGAACCCAGTCCGGATACCCGTTGGCTTTATATTTTTTAACTTCAAGCCAAACTAAAATCACTTTCGCTCTCAACGGCGACACACCCGAGTTGCAATTTTTGTGTATTTTGAGTTAAGAGTTTAAGCCAACATGTCACAATTAATGCTCGAAACTTTAGTCTTGACAAATCAACGGAACCAAGTGTACCGAAAAGTGATACAGTGCTCTTGAGAAATATGTGGCCAGGTAGACAACTAACTGGGCCCTCATTAGAGCTGCCAGGCAGCAGTCTAGTGCTTAACCATTGGGCACCCATTGTTGTCTGGGAAGTCGCAAACGCCTACAAGTAACCGAGCTGCTGTTTAATGGCACAGCTAGTCCCGTCTCTTTCTCACCTTATCGCTCCCTCTATGCTTCTCTGTCTTACAGCAGCACGCGCCAGTGTTGCATTGTTTAGCTGTGGACTGCGCAGGCGTAGCTTTTATTGTTATTGAAATAAGTATATAAAAATAAATAACAAAATGAGGCTCCAACTGAGGTCGAGGACGTGCCACTGCAATAGGCTAAAAATAGCTAAAGTTGGCTTTATAACAGCTAAACTGCAAGTTACGCTGTAAAAAAAACTTGACACTTTTTTAAGTCAAAAAGTTTTATTGTCATATTTTCCATGTTTATTTTTAAAAGTTATTAAATTTTATAGAAAGTTTACTACTTTTTTATAGACTGAATGACTTTTCTAATATACTTTTATCCCCCATAGGCGCAAAAACCCACCTCCTATCTACCTCAGAACTGCTGGTCTCTTCTACCAATACCCCTTCAGAACCCGGCTGTATATATCTAATGGTCACTGCCACGCCCACTTCCCACAGCGAAAGTATTTTTTGAAGCATGCGCCATAACCATAAACGGCTTTAGGGATTAAGTGCATAACGTAAAATCAATAGGTTTTCCGCGATCATCGCACAACTGATCGTTTATGCCACATTTATGTCCA
The DNA here is from genome assembly GCA_018152125.1 of Drosophila dunni. Classification (NCBI taxonomy): domain Eukaryota; kingdom Metazoa; phylum Arthropoda; class Insecta; order Diptera; family Drosophilidae; genus Drosophila; species Drosophila dunni. Next base: position 5,930,414 of record JAECXC010000339.1, on the reverse strand, counting down.
AAACACTGGCAGCGTTTTGTGCCATAAAGCATTAACATGCCTATAATCAGGCAACAATTTGCCACAGTCACCCACAAAAGTATTTGCAGGCAAAAACTTCCTCATTGCCAGCCCAAAAAACAGAGAAACAAAAAGAAACCAAATCGAATCGAATTCATTGCATAAGCCACAAATAGGAATTGCAACTGAAAGCGTTCAATGTTGAGCAGTTTATGCAGAAATTGGATGAGCCGTGTGTATGGTTGCATGGCTGTACTGCTGTACTGCTGAACGGTTGCACGGTTGCATGCTTGCAACTTATGAATGAAAAGTCAGACAAGATACGAATCCCAAATAGAAAAAAGCATAACTTTATGGCAAATCAAATGAAATGAAATGAAAGAGCGGTGTCTTTGAGGGCGGCACTAGGAGGTGGCAGGGGGCGTGCTGCAGTGGAAGATAGGAGGCTAGAGGAGGCAGCAGGAGGCAGGAAGCCCGAGCGATGATTGTCTGCGTCAGCGGCTAAAATGAAAGGCCAAATGTAAGGCAAATGATAGACAGTCGACTCTTTGAGCTGACTGCATCGCTCACTCCACCTCTTTCTCTCTATCCCTTTCTCCAACTCGCTCTCTCCCTGTCTCTTTCTGTCGCTGTCTGTGCGCTGCCAACGGAAGCGCAAAAATAGAAAATAATTTTTGAACTTTGGCGGCGGCATTTGACTTATTGCCTACTGATTTGCAGACAAATCAGTTTTGCTGCTGCGAGGCAGTGCCACATGTGCCACATGTTGCATGTCCAACTGGCAAGAGTGTGTACGAGTGTGTGTCCGTGTGTGGGTGTTGCATATAAATAAATTGTAATTTAGTTTGCCACAGGATGCACATCATGTCTACGACTACAACTCCAACTACGACTCTGAGTCTGACTCTGAGTCTGACTTTGACTATAACTCTGACTAGCGCCAGCTGCATTTTAAAGAGAAAGTGAGTGTTTGTTAAGATTTGACAGGTTCATTTGACAACAGACTGCATATGCAAGTACTTAACCACAAGCACACACAGTCCACACACACTTAACACACACACTCACGCCGCACAACACTCACGATTATAAATGAAATCGAAAGCATTCACAATAAATCTCAATAAATCAGCAACAAGTTGCATGATTTTTGGAGCCCATTTCAAGCCGTTAAGTTTATAATAAATTTATGTTTTCTTAAATTAAAATAAATTAGCTGCAAAGGCAGACAGTACATAAGTGAACATGGAGAACAGTTTGTGTTGGACTCTGAAAGAAAAGAGGAGGTTTTTATACAGGGGGGTCAAAGGCAAAGCATAGCTACTAAAGAAGTGAACACGGAGGACTGTGAAGCACTAAATAAAGCACTTTAAAAGTCTAAATTGAATTAATACTAAATAGAGGTACATAAAAGTGACCATGGAGGACTGTTAAGCACTAATTAAATCACATCTAGAAGATTTTATTGATTTAATACTTCATATTATTCCAAATAAAGTAGCCAGGGAGCAAATGCTCAAAATGGCGCATTAAAAAGTGAACATGGAGGACTGTGAAGCACTAAATAAAGCACTTTTAAAGTCTAAATTGCATTTATACTAAAAAGAGCTACTAAAAAGTGAACAAGGAGAACAATTAACACACTTTTTGGTTACTACTTAAACTACAACAAAACATAAAAAGAACAATGTGACAATGGAGAACAGGAACCAGAGAAAATGTGACAATGGAGAAAAGTTTAGAACCAAGTCAAGCTGCAAATTGAAAAGACAAGCAATTACTGTGACAATTTGATGTGCAAATAAAACTGACCATGGAGGTAATTAAACAAATTGACAAAGTGTGATGGGTGTTCTAGCTGCCTCTTTCTCCTACTTTTTTGTAGAGTGACCATCCTCAATTGGAAATGCAGTGAGAATCTATGGGCCGAAAGGCGAAACGAGGTCAGTCTCATAAGCGTTGCACATAAATCATGTTATGGGTAAATGGCCAACGCCTGTTGGCAGTCGCCAGTTGGTAGTTGGTAGTTGGCACTTGGCAGTTGCCAGCTGCCAGAGTTGCCACAGATTTCCGCCTGGAGGCAGCAGCGTCAACTGCATTTTAACCCAATTAGAGAACAGGTTGGCACCTCCACTAAAAACACACACACCCAACACACAGACACACACTTGGACGACATTTCACATTTCAATTTTAGTGTGCCAAATTTGTGGAGCAGTCAGTTTAGTGTGTGTTTTCGACACGATCTGTGTTTTTTTTTGGCGATCTTATCGAGTGCCGCCTGTCAATTGTGTGCAGGGCATCATTAATTTGCTCAGTTTTATTATGGCGTTATCGATGATTTGTTTAAGTTTTTGGTTTTTTATTTATTTTTTAGTTTTGTTGGGAAAGCGCATAAAATAGAAACTCATCCGCGTTGCTATCAGATCAGGTGAGTGTGTGTTCGTGTGTGTGTTCGTGTGTGTGTTCGTGTGTGTTTAATTAAGTGCATCGTTAGTGGGCAGCATTTGAATTTGTGCCATAATTCATGGAAAGTCGAAAGCCAGAGATCCACAGATACAGCTCCATCGATAATGTGTCAGATATCAATAAAGAATTCCCACATCGAACGCTCGGTTCATGCTGTTTTTTATGTGCATATTTGTGACTGCAGGGCATCGCATTGAGACGACAACTGGCGCCACACACACTCGCCGACACTCCAAAATAAGTGTCAAAACAAGAAAAGGAAGGAAATGGGGAAGGAGAGTGGAAGGAGCACCCAATAATATACCCGACACTTGCCTCGACATTGATGAAAGCCAAGTGCCGACCAGCAAACAACTGCCGCTTCTTTATTGTTGGTTTTAGTGCACATAATTGGCCAAGTGGGTCAGTGTAACTTACCTGCAAAGAAAACAGAAAGAGAGAGAGACAGAGTGTGAGTAAAGGAGACAGGTAGTTTGAAAAGTAATTAAACGGCTGTCATAAAAGATATTAAGCTACATGAATTCGTCTCGAATGAAGCTAAATTGTAAGCAAGTGTATAGAAGGAAAGCTGCATTAGTCAAGCATTGCCATACGATACCCTGTAATTAGTTCTAAAGTCAGCTTAGCTTTCTATTGACTGCAAATTACTTTTATTAACAAAACACTGTAAAAAATACTCAATTAATTTTCTAAGCATATTATTTTATTCAGCATTAAGTGCTGATCAACTAAAAACACAACTATTAGTTTAAGTAATAAACTTTACGACATTTCATTAAGTTTAACATTTAAAAACTTGAGTGAAGAATTTTTGATTGCTGCCTAGTGTTGACTAATGAGCGTTTATAGCTTTACAAGTACTTGCGTGAGTGTTGAGCAATAAATACTTTACAGACGTAGCCAACACTGCCCAATAAAAAAAAGTGTTTGACAAACAGTAGCTAGTCCTCCATATAAAAGTTATAAATTGAGGAATTCCAAACGATTTTCTCTTTAGAAACCCGTCGAAACTCTGAGTATTATTCTGGTCTACTGTCTTTGCATATCAATGGCTGAAACGAGTTGCAATCAATTAAAATTACAAGCTAAAATTTAATTTTGTTGCCCTTTTATTCAAAGTGTAAATTAACATAATTTCAGATGAATTTCTTACGCTTTTATTGACTGTATAAATTCCATATTTCTTTTTGGGTTTCTGAATTTAATTGCTTCATTTGCGCCAGCATTTTTCAACTTTTTCTCGTATTCCGCTTAATAACACTGGCTACACTTTTGGTGTGAGTGTGCGTGTGTGTGTAAGTGTGTGTTTTGATTACATTTGGGCTGCATCAAACTAAAATGCATTCATAAATTATGCATTTGAATGCAAATGCCTCGCGCCAGCTAATTGGTTTATGTAATAAACATTTTTATTTATTTTCCTTCTTTTACTTTTGTTGTTGTTGTTGTTGTTGAACCTTTTTGTTGCTGAAGAGTTGGCGGCAGAATAACAATAACAATTTGTGTCTGCCAGACGTAATGACAACTGCACGACATTGATGAAATGAAAGCACATGCGACTTGCATACGCAAAAATCGTGCACGTTACGCATACGCAACGTATGCAGCCCAAGGAAGACGGAAGACAAGACATGCAACGCCCCCGATTAGTCAGAAAAAACATCATAACATAACAAACTGTATTTGCTTTGACTTAATTAAGGTCTTGACTTATTGTTATTGTTATATTCCAGCATTCGAATGGGAACAACTGAAAATTGTGGCTTTGATGACGCGTGAGTTTTTCAATTAGCAGCACTAATTACAAATAGTCATACTTAGGTGCTCCACAGTTGCTCTGGGTCACTCATTCACCCATTCAGTCCGTTGTTCAGCCATTCACTCACTCACTTGGCATGAAAGACTCGTTAGCGTCTCTGATAAAAATCTCTGGTAAAAGTCGAAGCTGTGCAAATTGTCAGCCCCAAAAGTCATTTATAGTTTTAATGTTTCATGTGTGAGTTGTGTGTTGATTTTCAGCCAGAAATATTTAAATATTTGCGCCAAAAACAAATTACTTAAATGGGCAAAAATGTGTGTTACGTGTGTGTTTTCATTTACATTTTAATGATCCATCATTATTGCTGTTTAGTTTTGAATTTAACGCATTGTGTATTTTTCCACTGTGCTCAAGTGCCAAATAATTGATTTAATTGCCGTGTGGCGCCAATGGAATTTCAAGTATGTTCAAGTACCTAAAACATGGCCCTAAATCAAGAACGCTTGGAGGGTCAGCTGAATGAACTAGGAAATGAATTTGATGACTCAATTGACTGCGAGTCTGTAACACTATTATTTTATTTCTTATTTTTATTAAAAGATGTTTTATCTCAACTTGAACTTTTTATTAGCTTGACATTCCGTAGTAAACAAGCAGACATAAATCTCTAACACATTTACATTTGTTCTGTGCCCATTTCAAGGGCTCCAAGTGTGAAGCTCAAACAGAATTTAACAGATAACTTTATAACTGATTTATCGGAACATGTTTTGATTGTAACAATTCATTAAATTCGAGAGCTAGAAAAACGCATTGATTGAGCTTGAAAAATACAACAAACTTGTATGCTCTTGAGTGTTTCTCAATAATAAATTATAGACAAGGCTTACAACAAGTCTATAGCACCCTAACTTCTTGAGTGGGGTTTGTAGCATAGCGACTAGCTGGCCACACAAAAGGCCGCTTGGCCAACAAAGTCTTCAAATAGGTTAAGCCACACACAAACACACAGACACTCAACAGCCAAGCAGATTTATATGCTGGCCATAAAAAACAGCCAACATGCCACAACGAACTATTAAAGAAAATATAAAAAAATGTTTAAAAAAAGAGACAAGAAGAAGAAGAAGAAAAATAGTGGCAAGACAACCGAAATCTGAGCTTTTGTAGAGGCACCTGACTTAAGAGGCGTTGTCGTACCGCAATAGTGCTCTTGCTGGGGAGGTCATAAAACTGGCAGTGCCACCAAATGGAGCTCAAAGAGTGTATGTGTGTGTGTTTTAGTGGTGGGCAAAATATCGTTAGGAATTTCAAACTTTACTTTAGCTCAAATGGAAAAAATTCTTTTTTAAAAATATGTTTTTAAGCTTCAATTAAATTCGATTTTTAAAACATCATCTATATCTATAACTCAACTGATTAATCGCATATATCACAGCTTGGCCAGCTCTAGCGCTTGTGCAGCGAGACGAAGCTGAAAAGCGAATTTTCAGCCCAGTCGTTCCGAGTGGGTGTTGCTTGGCCACAAAGAGCTTATCTGGCCAAAAGCATAGCCAAACGTGATGGGAGCTCAAGCTGAAGCTGTGGAGTTGTTTCGACCACGCATGCGCAGCGCTTTTTTATGTTGCCTACGTGTTATCACGACCGCTTCGTGTGCACTGCGGAAAATGGGGCGTACATAGGAGCGAGAAAAAAACTCTAAACTTTGTGTGAGTGTAGTAGCCGCTGGGTCTTTCACTTTTTTTTCTCTCTCTCTCACAGTCATTTCGTATCAATAATCAAGCAGCTGTGAACTTGGAATGTTGCTCAAATTACAAAACAATAATCAGTTTTGCCATGATGAGTTTGTTGGCTCTTTTGACCATTGGGAATGGGTTGGCGCTGTAACCTTAGACCAGGGGCTTTGGGCCACGCAACACTGAACCACTTGAAACCATGTTGTTAAAGTACAAAACATAAGACAACAAAAAACTTATTGAAATTACAGCTGAAGGTGAAGGTTGACAAGTTGACCCCGTCGAAAAAGCTATAGATAAATAATTCACTTACATACGAGTATGTAATGTAGTTGAAAGAAATCCATATTTTGTTGACTACAATTTTCAATTTTCGTGTGGCAGTGTCACGGTGCTGCCACAGCAGTTGTGTGTTAATTGTCAAGGCAAACAATAAAAAACTGGAAGAAGCGGAAAAACTTTGACGCAGGTCAGAGGCCTTTGCTCAATCCATTGGCGCATTCAAGTCGTTTCAATTAATTAGAGCGCCGCCTGATGAATAAACTTCTAAAGTAAAATACACCATAAAGCTGGCATTGTACCCAGTGAACTCTTTGGGGCACCCAAGTGTAGAATATTTAGTTGAGTCAGTGTAGTGTAGTGCTTGCCGAACAAGGCGACTCTTTGTAATTTGGATTTGAAATGCCGCATAGTTTGAGTTGGAAATTAATAAGCAAGCAGCTTGGAAAAAGGCAACAAGCGTCTCATGAACATCATGATCAGTACCATGGCAACTGGCGTTCAATTGAAGAACAAGTCACCGAACGGCAGACGGACAGACCGACGGAGGGACAGACAACTAACTAATGTCGGAGTACGAGGGGCGACAACAAGTTTCCAGTTTTTCCAATTTTCATGCACTAAACGCAATCAGTGCTCATGATCTGTACATTAGCGTCGTGTGCTGATCACGCAGATTGCTCACACTCACACTCACACAAATACACACAGACTACACTGCTAAAAACTACCAAAAAAGAAAACTACCAAATTTAAGCCTTAATTATGATATTTAAATCCCAAATGTCTGCACTTAACGTACTAAAATTCTTTAAGTAAAGAAATTCTTAAGTGATCTCGTCAGAGCTGCTATAATTCCCAACTACTTTAGGCGCTGAGACATTGATAATTACCTGTCATTACGTAGCTGGTCAGCTAATGGTTTGATAACCTAAAATTTATAGAAAAACTCTCTAAGAATATTTAATGCTCAGCTTTATATAATTTTAAAAGAAGAAGACATCTAAGAAAAGATTTTACTTAAAGTTTTCTGCCAAAAATCTTCAATTAGGACCATATTTTCCAACAGTGCATACTCTAAAGTGAACATGGAGGTTGTACACAAGTACACACACACTCACACACACAATCTGTGTAATAGTTGACTGATATTTGGCATGGTTCGCAGCTTATGACCAGTTTAAGAGCTGTTTGCTCTGCCAACTACAAGATTTGGCATAAATCTAACAAACGCCTGGCCAGAACAACGTCGCAGATAGTGACTGAGAAGGGGACTGCGACGCCGACACTTGATTACCGCATTTTGTTTGCTGGCCATGGTCATCTATGCAAATTTGAGCCTAGTTTAGTGCCCGGTGGCATCAAGTGGACCAAGTGCATTTCCTATGAAGTCATCACGCGAAACCGTTAGAAATGTCATTACATAAACACAGTTTTTTAATTTAAAAATTATGCAAATTTACACACTGTGCTACAAGTGGTCCCAAGTGTGAGTCGTGGGCGTGAGTGATGGGCGTGAAAGCCATATAAACACCAAAGACGCCTGCCTCGTGGCTCATGCCTCATGCCTCTGATGCCTCAACGACAATTCCGCGGGGGCTTCAAGAGTTGCCGCAGAAATTGTCGTCGTAACAGGTAAAATGCTTAGCAGATCTAATGGGACTCGTTTCCATCAACAGCCACAGAGTGTTTAAACATGGCAACAACAACAACGACAAAACCTATGAATAAACTTACTAACAAATGTCTGAAGTCTTCTATAAACACGGTCTTTATTTATTTGAAGTCTGAAGTTTTCTCTCTGCCTAGATTAAGCTGTGAGTGAGTAGTATAAAAATGTTAAATTAAATTTAAGATTTAATTTAATTTTAAGTACACAAAGAAAGTGTACACTTCTGTCAATTAAAACTCATATAAATATTCTATAAATCAATATTTAATAGCGTCTGCTAAACTTAAGAAATCAGTTACATTCAGCCAACTTTTAGTACCATTAATAAATATTAAAAATAATAAATTAAATTAAAGATTTAGTGGATCTAAACTTCTGTCAATTAAAACTTAAATTAACATTCTATTAATAAATATTATAAAGCCTCTATTAAACTTAAGAAATCAGTTACTTTCAGCCAACTTTAGTGACCGTATCTAGCAGCATATTTAAATCTTCTAAAAGTCGTGACATCATGTACTAAAAATCTAAATGATTCGCTTAAATTCTTCACTCGAGCTCTTCTTCCACACTACTGAAGTTTTATCAATTGTTTTGCTTGGCAGACAAGTTAAGAACACTTTAAAACATGATCACTTGAAGTTTTCGGGCAGATAAACTGCAGTTATTATCCATTACATAGAGTTGAAATTTATCAGAGTTGCGATTCTGTTGGTGCTATCTCTTTCTCTCACTCATTCTCGCTCTATCTCCCTTACATTGTTTACGCTTAACGTAGCTCACGTTTCTACAGATTTACCAGATTTCTGTGCTCAATTTGTTGAACTTTAAAGAGAGACAGAGAAAGAGAGAGAGAGAGAGAGAGAGAGAGAGAAACCTGTTGAACAAGATCGGTCGGCCTGTGTCTTTGTCGTTTGAATTTATAATTTATTTATATATGGTTCAATCTTTTATCGCTTTTTTGCACACACAACAGAAAATGGGAAATATTTCAATTATAATAAAATGCTTAATGCGTACGTTTGTTTATTTGTTTTAAAATTAAAGCATAACAAAAAGCAAAGAATTGAAACAGCTGTGTTTGCACATTTTGTTTGATTTGTGGGATTAAACACACCGAGATATATATATGTACATAGTTGGGATATGTATTAAATAGATTTATTGGACAGGCAACTGTCGAGTTTGAAATACAAGACAAGAAAAAACTTGACGAAAATTTCAAGAAGTCGATTGCATTTAAAATGGAATTTCAAGCTACTCCACTTGGCTTTTATTATTATTGTTTCTTAATTTATGCACTTACACACAAGTACAGCTGTAAGTGTGTAAGTGTGTGTATGTGTAAGCACAACAAAAATCATTAAAGAAAAAAGTCGCTGACATTTGAAGGTTGTTCGCAGCATTTTATTAAACAATGTGAGCGCCAGAGTTAAATAATTACAGACGTGAATACACACAAAATTTCAATAACTCGAACGCGCTTTACATTAAACAAAAGAACCCAAGAATAACAACAAATGCAAGTATTAATATGAGTAATGTATAAGTTATGGAATAATAACTCCATATTTAACTATGCGGAAATTAGAAATTAACAATAGACCGATCTTAGCCACATCAACAAAGGCCCAAAGCTTCTGTCTACAGTTTGCAGCTTTCTTCCACTCGTTAACAATTGTTCAGTTTACTCAACACTTTTATTTGTTTAACATATTTAAGTATTTCCCATCGATGAGAATTTATTATTTACATTAGCGTCAGTGTTTTTTTTTTTTTTGTGCTTTTTCATACTTGATGAATAACACCTACAATTTTGTGGTTGAAAGCAACCGCATCCCAAAATAGCTTTCAGTTTCAGCACACGCTGAAACCAGGGCTGGCAAACGTGTAAAGGTTTGAATGGGTTAAAGGTTGAATAAAGAAAATTTAGCAGAAATTCATTTGTAGTAACACAAACTAGTACCGACATTGTAAACTAAAAGCTTGTAAAATAGTTCATTATAATCTCTGTAAGAGTATATTCATTTTTATTATAGCCTATTAGTAAGTTATAATTGCATGATTAAGCTTTAAGTATGACGTACATTCTATCGGTTTGTTAATTGATAGTTGCTCATGTTCTGTTATATTTATAATTTTAGGGTTAGAGGTTTCTTTTTAAATTTAGCAATACAAATATTTAAAATATTCTTTGCACGCTCATACCACACATAAGTTAGAAAGGTTACAACGAACTCAAATATATAATTGTTGGCCGATTTAACCTATGGGTGCTAGAGAATATAGTTCACTAAGTGAGGATAGTTAAAATAGTACCAAACACATAATGTGTCAATTTGGTCACAATTTTACAATTTGCGGAGGCAAAGAGCCAAAAAACTTGATCTGCGAACACCATAGACGGTCTTTCAATCAAAATATGGGTGCTCTAGCACTTATAGTCTCTAAGAAACGGACGGATGGACAGCAAGAGTTATAGACAGACATTACTAAAGACTTTATGGGGTCGGCAAAGCTTCCTGCTGCCTGTGATGACAAACCTCATATAACCCTCTACTCTTTTTGAGTACAGGGTCTACAACTTCAACTTAACACCAGCTAAACTAGCTCAATTCGCTCATGAACCATTAGGCGGATGAACAACATTTGCACACACACTCGCACACACACACACCCCGAGAGACAAACTCAATTATGTTTTTAATGCTTAAACAAGATGGCAGCACACACCTGTAAAGGTGCAAACCGACTAAACTCAACTTGACCTTCAATGTTGCGTAGTTTTCTCATTTATTTTGCTGTTTCGCTTTGTTTCGTTTTGTTTTATGTTTCATGTTGTGTTTTGTGTATTGTTTTATGGTTATTACTTGGTTTGTTGGTGTGGTAATTTTATTGATTTGATGCGCTTTGCAGCTATTCACAAATTTTGCACATTTTTCAACGCCCAAAGTCGTTTCAAATGAAATGAGGTCAACAGCCCACAGTTCATGCTGGGCCCAAAATAAACTCAACAAGTCCAAAGCGGCTGACCCCAAAACCCAAGTGCTTTCGAAATTTGAACTTACTGTAATTAATCAAAAACTGGAGCTTAAAGTTTCGCTCGTGGGGCGAGAACAACGACCACCCATTGTAAGGGCGGAGGAGGAGGCGGGGGCGACGGAAGGGGGGCGGGGGAGAAACGAGGGCGCAATCTCTGAGCCGATAAATAATCGTTTAACATTAATTTAAATGGCTTCAATAGTGCATTATGTCACGATCGAGTGCAGCAGAGTTTCAAATAAAAAACGAAATGAAATGAAGTGAAATGAAAGCGAAAGTATGTCAAGAAGAGAGAAAGAGACGGCGATACAACTGAAGCGTTAAAGATTCTGTAAAAACTCTCGATGAGCTTAATGATGATCGTGATCGCGTTGTTGTTGTTGTTGTTTGTTGATAATGCTCATGCGAACGATACGAGAAATGAAAGAGGCATTGGCATTGTGGTGGCACTTAACGGTGGCATGCGTGCGCTCTGCTCGCTGCACAGTGGGCATCGACTGCAATAATTTGAATGCCTCTGCTTCACAACAACAACAGCAGCAGCGACTCAGCTGACGACAGCTTTCCAGTCCAGTGGCTTCAGTGAAATGGAAAGGCAGTTTGGAGACACAAACTCGACAGAGAAAAATAACTTTCACTAGAAACTGAAATTCAAAGCCCAAGCAACAACAACAATAATGCTGATAACACAAAAACAACAATACAGCCAAGACACAGCTGTTTTATAAGGCTCTCTCGAACTTCAACTCCAACTCAGTTCGATACTGACTTTGAGTCTTGCCCTGTGACTCATGCCTCGCTTATTTTTCTCAACTTTTTCAAAACAACTTGAAAAATAAACCTACAAAAAGCACAAAAATATTCTTTAGACAGACTGTTGCCAAACCTCCGTCCCTCTCGCCCCTCGGCAATTGCCAAAAACTGTCACTCAGCGAGTTCTAAGCTGAGCTTAAGTGCTGCGAGAGACACGCCCCCGCTTCACTTTTACACGGGGTAGGCGTAAACTGTCTAAGCAAATGGCATTTGCCAAGGAAGTTATAAATTTGCTGCCAAATAGAACTGTGTGCAACGCTGGAGAGGGTGAAGGGAGACGGAGAGAAGTGGGAGCAGAGAGAGAGAGAGGCGGGAGTAGCTAAGAAGAGCGAGCGCAAGCGAGACCCAAGATGCTACAAAGCGTTCATTAAAGTCAAAGTCCCACAACTAACGACAGGCTGCACTGCTGCAGGAATAAGTGATGGACCAGCAGATATGCTGTAAAAAGTTTTAAAGTGACTCGTGAAATTTATATAAATAAATCTACTAAAGCGTGTGAAAACTTATTCAATTTCTTGAAAATTATAGTCTAAAATTCTAATGATTATATATGTATATAAAATTTTCATTATAATTTAAATTTACTTAATGTTTTCAGAACATAATTAACCCAAATTGAAGACCATACCTATTACCTATTTTCATACCTATTTTTAAATATTTTTAAAATGATATTTTACTCGAATTAAATTAACTTTTTGCTTTAAAGAAAGTCTGTATTTCTGTAGGCTTTAATATAAATAATTTTATGTTTAATCTTGCAAAAGGTGTAGCTAATAACTCATTATTCAACAAGGTTGTATCAAGTTTGATTAACTAAGACCCAGAATATTTTAATTATTTCCAGTAGTTTGAAATTTTTGTTTGCCTTTGTACTTTAATATTTCTAGTTCTCATAAGACTGCTAGTAGGTTAATCATAACTTACTTATAATACTCCCTAAGTTTTTAATCCTTTTCAGCTTTAAGCACAATATTTTCTTAAAAGGATAACTCAAGTTTACTACTTTTCTTCTTAAACTTTCAATAAATGTACTAATTTTAAAGTTTAAAAGAGGCAACTTTTAAAAGAGACAATAAAATTAGTTAAGCCATTAAATGACGATAACAATACAGCCATTTCTACATGTTTTTGATTAGCAGGGTATGGCGTTGAGCTGTCTGCCAGTCTGTCAGTCTGTTAGTGGGTTTCATTGAGAAAAAACCTTTTGGGATGTGCGTGCACAATGATCGCTGGCAAGTTTTACGACCTTCTGCGACGCCCACAACAAAAGCGACTGCGAAGTGCGTACACTGAGAGAAATGCCGCTACGATAAAGCATTACAATTAGAGAGAAAGAGTGCTGAAGAAGAAGAAGCAGCACAAAAGCGAAGAAGCAGATAAACGCCGACTCACGGCCCACACACGACATGACACGACACGAAAAGCGACACGAAAAGACTTGAGTCTGACTCTGGAGTACCTTAAGTAGGTAGAAGATCACACTAACACACACACACAGGCAGGCACACACATCGCAGCTAAGCTTTTTGTGCAATTAGAAGGAAGCTTTGGGTGAAGTAATAAATATTTATGCATAAAGTATTGTATGTGTAACTTTATCTGGGAATTAACAATCAAGAGTTGACTTGGCCAATGAACTCGTCTGATTATGCGTCAATTTTCTTGAACTTCTACAAATTGAGTTAATTAACTCATTGATCCACAATTGGGCAGCGGAAATGGGTGAAGCGAAAACTGACCTCTTGATCAAGGGCCTACGCAATTTACATATATATACATATATATATATAATTTACAGTAAGCGACTTTTCATCGAGCAATAATTCAAGTTTTGTGCTGCGTGACTTGTCGGCTATTTCTGGCCTTGTCGGCGTTATCACAACAAAAGAGAAATCTTATCGGGCATAAATAAACATGTATGTGCATGTGTGTGCATGTGTGTGCAAGTGTGTGCATGTGCGACGACCATCAATATCTATTAGTTATTATATTTCCCGCAACTAAAATATAAATAAATAAGAAATTCCAAATAAATGTCACATGAAAGCGGAAAGAACAACACACAAGAAGAAGATGCGGAGGAGGAAGAAGAAAAGGGCACAGGCCACAAAAAAAAGGTTGGTGTTTTTTTTTTGTGTCTGTTTCTTTTCAGATCACAATCAAACAGAGCAACAATATCAAATGAACTTAAAGAGTCAGTTAGACTCGAGAGTGAAGACTGAAAACTGAGGACTGAAGACTCCCGTGGTGTTTGCGGTTTGACAGCACTGTATCTAAACTCTGTCGCTCACTGTACGCCTGTTTGTGTGTCTTTAGAGTTGTTGTATTTGGTTATGAAATGTGAGGGGAAAAGTGCCGGGCCGGCTTTCCTATTCGTATTGGTCTCTGCCTCCGTCTCTGGCTTTGAGGTTGACCTGCCCAGGGGCTGAGAGCATGCGCAACTTTGTCAACGGCACTTGTGTCAATAGCATCGAAGAAAAACAGACAAATTTTCTATTTGACTTTCAGTTTAGTTTATTGAAGAGGCAAACATTGAGGCAGTGGTGACATTTGATAGCGCAAGCGGTCAAATGTTGACTAAGCGCCTTCCAACGATATCAATTTACTGCCTACCATAAGTCTACTCACAAAGGAATGTAAATGTGCATGTGTGTGTGTGTGTGTTGAGTGGGAAGGCTGGCAAGTGTGAGCATAAACGTGAAATGTTAAATGCCTGCGCTTATGTTAAACGCTAACAGTAGGAATTATGTCTGTTAAATGCATGCGGTAATGTTACTCACTTGCAGTGGCAATTACAGCGCGCACACACACAGCGCTGTTAGCTAACAGTGACCTTTGTCAACGCTCTCTGGCTGCCTGCTGTTATCTAAGCGCGGGCCACTTGCGCATAAAGAAAATCAGTAAAAGCAAACATTAATCACAATAAATTATATAAAATGTTGTGACTAATGTACAATTGGATTATAGATGGTGTAAGGAAGAGTGAGAGAGAGAGAAGGAAAGCGACAGATGGGGGCCACAGCCCTTTGCCCGGCGGGTGTTTATATTTTGTTGGGATTATAACAAAGGCAGCACAAGCCAAAATGTAACCTGCAATTGGGTCATAATTTGAGACGCAGATCATTAACATAAATGCCAAATTCCATGCAAGAAGCCAAACAACACCAATTGCCAATTGCTCCGCGGCACTCCGTGGCACAATCGTAATTTGGGTCAAAATTCAGCCAACAAAAAGGCAAAAAAAAAATACAAAAATTATGTATTATCATTAAATTTCATTACAAGCGCAAAAAAAAATAAAAAAAAAAAAAAAATGCGGTGCACGAATCGAGAAAAACGCAAAATGCAAAGCGAAAAATCATGGAACTGGAACCCGTTACAGCGAAACGCACTTCACTCTTCCAAGTGTACAGTTATAGTGACGACGCCAGACGCCGAACGCCAAAAAGACTTTGGCAATTGACTGTGCCACAAAAACAAAGCCTGGCTCTGAGTGTACATGTGTGTGTGTGTGTTGGCCATATTTGGACTGACAGAAGAAACAGACAGCGAGACGGACAGAGAGACAATCCGCATGGTAAAACATGCGAAAATGCGTAGGACCGCCTACCTCCCCAGAACCTTGCCACATGCCACACTTAGGGATGACAGCGTGTCCAAGAGACTGGGTCATCCCGTGACTAACGAAGAAGAATTTCCAGGCGCACTGGCAGCAGAACAACACTCGAGGAGGAAATTTTAAGAACGCTTCAATGAAGAATCGTTTATATAGAAGTATAAGCTTTTAAAATTGAACCCAAAGTTTTTATTTATTTTGTAGACAAGACAAAGTAATTTGAAAAAAGTTTTTAAATATAAAAAAAAAAAAACACATTTAAATATTAAATAGAAGTTTAATTGTTCACGTAAAAGTGATTCAAATATTTATTTATTTATTCAGATATCAGAAAGTAATTAATTTTTTTATTGCTATATAATTATGTATAAAGTGCAGAATAAGTTGATTGTTTCCAACCTAATGTGGCATAAATTACTCAATCGCATCTTAAATTCAAATTGTGACTTATGGAGAATAAAAATTTATTTTTGAACACAATTTGATTTGTTAAGACTTCAATATAAGTTAATAATTCTCTATAATGATTCATAAACTGTTATCTGTTATGTCTGCTAAGAATTCATAGTACTCCTAACAAATTGTTGCCTAGGCTAACAGTTTAAACTACTCATCAGTTGTCTATTAAATTTTATATTCCCTACCTAAATTTAATTGTAGCATTTTACCTTCATTTACCCCATTTAAATTCTAATAATAAAACGCATGAGTAATTTTTTGTTTGGGAAATTCTACAATTTAAATGGGTGTTTAAGCGTTCGTGTCACGCTATCATCTCTAGGCACTACTTCAAGCAGTCCTGCTGAGCTGAGTCATCATCATTATGATCATTATGATGATGAGCAACAGTCTGATTGGTGGCAAGTTCAACGAACTCAAATCACTTACCAAAAAAGTCCTCCCAGGTGTCTGAATCGGATTCTATGTCCATCTTTTCAGTTGTTGCAGCTACTGCTGCTACTGCTGCTGCTCCTGTTGTTGTTGCAAGTGCAGTTCTTGCAGTTGATTTATGTGGGCAATGCCTTGTTTGGTATTTTGTGTGTGTCCAAATTTAGCCAAAGATTGCGTGGCTGGATTTTGCGCACTTTTTTTATTCGCACTTGGCAGCCCGAGTTATGGCTAGAGCTGCTTAGATATTGTATCTAGTGATGGTTGTGGTGGTGTTAGTCGCGGTAGTAAATGGCGACTTTTGCTTAGTCGCAGCGCAAATGACTTCACCCGACATTGTTCAGCTAAAGAGGCAAAAAAGCCCCCAATCAATGCTTTGCCGATAAGATAAACACAAACATACACGCACACACACAACGCCAGCAACTGTTGTTCAGTTAAAAAGTTTTTTCTTCTTCTTTGTAGCCTAGAAATGCGAATTATATGAGGCTCCGTCGTCTCTGTTAGTATCTTATCTCTTCCTTTGGCCAGAGCAAATACCCAATAAGTGTTCGCAAAGTCGCGGACTGCAGTATAACAGCTGATATAGATAGAAGACGCACACACACACGCACAGGCTCATAAAGAGATACACAGATATAGAGGCGCGCACTCACACACACACACTGACACTTGCCGACGACAATAAGACAGTTAGAATTTCTCACAGTTGCCGATTCTCGTGACGTTTATTCATTCACTTGTTTGTGTGTGTGTGAAACGTTTAAAGCAATTCTCAGAATTTGCGTATGACTAAACCGGCTGTGAACTTTGTTTGATTCAATAAACTTTTCTGCTATTTGCTTAATTCTATCTCTTTTTATCTCTCTTCGTCTTCTCCTTATTTGCTTGGCACTTGTTGCGCATGTGAGCCGAAAATAATAAGAAAACAAATTGCAGTGTGGGTGGGAGGGGTATGACGCTTCGCTGATTTTCCAGTTTCAACTTCGCACCGTTACTTCTAATTGTGGATAACACTCACACATTGACACTGACGACACAAAGAATTGCACGCACGCGCGCGTTAAGGGGTGTTCCCAAAGACGACGACGACGAAAACGACAACAAAACGACGATCGCGGCGACGACGAACACGACTCACCCACACGACGTTTCAGCATGAACTAAATGCACCAACTCCGTTACAGTTCAGGAAAATGCCTCTCTCTCGCGCCTCTCTGTCTCTCAGGCTCTCTGAGTGTTTGCTTTAATAACAGACTTATAGCAGTAGATTGCCGCTCATAGCCACACAAATGTAGTAATATGCTCCTTAATATATAATATTATTCACTATTCATTTATTTATAAGTAATAAATACATGGAAACAATTTAAATGAAATTAACGAAAAAGTTCTTGAAGTGAGCGCAAATTTTTACTGTTAAAGTGATCTGTTAATTGTTTCAAAGCAACGCTGGGTAAAAAACCCACTATTATCACAGACACACGAATTTATTTTCCCAATAAGACGACGGTCACCCCTATTATTGTTTGGGACAAATAGAGAAATAATTTTAAGCAAGATGATCGAAAGTTAGTGCAAAAGTTAACATTTATTTATAAAATAACTGACAATTTGCTTGTTTATGTGTGCTATACATGTGTAACTATATAAATATATATGCAAATATGTAATTAAATGTACATAAATACATATTATTTATACCTTTACTTCAATTTCATCCGCACAGCAATTCCTGACGAGATTCCAATATGATAACACCACCCAAGCATAATATATCTCCACTGTACAATTAGAATATAAATCAAACTGCTTACAATCCTTGGACATAAACTTACCCACAATAAAATAGGCTAGCAAACAAATTCTCAATGCAGTTTCCTTGGCACAAATTTGCCATATGCACAGACCAATTAGATAAATTAAGCAAAATATCATAATTATTAAGGAAACTAACAACAAGATCTTTGTGCCCTAAAATACACGGGGTTTTAAAATGTTAGTAATATAAAAATAAACTTACCCTAATTGTACCCACAAGCAGCAAAAATTTAGAAACTAAATATAATATTACAAATATGAGCGCCAAAACGAAAAACAACGTCGATACTTCATCATGTACTTTTAAAATAACCAGTAATAAACCAAGAATTCCGATCACAAGACCCGTGAAAGCAATGATCAGGCAGCCAGTGTAAAGATGTAAGCAAAACCAAAATCTTTTCAAAAAACACATTTTGTACAACACAACGAAACACAATTTTTCAAATGTGACAATTATTGGCGGGTTTCCTTTGTTATCGACAGCGATAACTCAGAGTTGCTAACGACTTGTACCGACATGTCCCAGTATTATCGCCCACAGGTAATTTAAGTCCCACTATTAACACAGTGTGTTATTTGGATACTTAATAAACAACAATAATGGATATTTTGGAACCGCCAGCAGCAAAAAGAGCTAAATCAGAACTAGATGACATTATTGGCATAAAGGCACTGCTCTCCGACGAGTACAAACTGGATATACCCCTCATTCAGGTGCACAGTTGTCAGCTGGAGAACAAACAACAGTTGCAGGCAGTCATTCAGGAGTTGGCCCAGAAGTTGCCTCACTTTCAGCATTTAAAACGTGTTCATGACAGAAACGTGCTCATTTGTCCAACCGCCGACATAGAGGACACACTGGAGCAGCACCTAAAGCAGCACAAGATCTCCGACAATGTGCTCCAAGCCCTTTGCAGGAATGTCAATGTGGTGGAAGTGCCAGCGAGCAGCGCCAAGCTGCGAGTTCAATACGAGCAGATGATAAAGTACTGGCCCTGCAAATTCCATCCCGACAAGTATGCGGAGTCACTGCAGAATGGCAGCAACTTCACAGCCAGTCAACGCATCTTCCACAAGCGCATGGCGCACTTGCTGCGCAGTCTGTCCAGGGATCTGAACGAAGGTCAACCCATGGCCATCTGTGTGGATCCTCGCCAACCCAGCATTGTGGCCATTGCAGGTAAGTCAGGTGGATCAAGACTAGGTGGCAGTATTTAAGATACTCTTGCTTTCTTGCAGGCAGCAACAGCGACAGTTCACACCAGCACTGCGTCATGTGGCTGGTGGATCATGTGGCCAGAAGTCAACAGGGTGGCGCTTGGCCCTCCGAGCAAGACTTTGTCCAGGACGAGCAGAACACAACGCGAACACTGCGTGGACTGCCCCGCACATACTACGACTACTTGCAACGCCACGAGCTCTGCCAGGACTTGCAGTATGGGGCGGAGTTGCCCAGACGCGGCAGCAACGAGCAGCCAACAGATGAACCTAATCCCGTAACGACAGTCGATAATCTTAGCAAATATGGCCCGTATCTGTGCACTGGCTACGACATTTACTTGCTCCGCGAACCCTGCCTGATGTGCGCCATGGCGCTGGTGCACAGCCGAGTCAAACGAATATTCTTCCTGGAGCAATCGGAGAATGGAGCACTGGCCACGAGTTTCCAGCTGCACTCGGTGAAGGAGCTGAACCACCACTACGAGGTTTTCCAGTTTACAATGTGACTGACTAAACTTAACAAACGATTTCATTTAATGCACACGACAATATAGAATTAGTTTCATAGCAACGTATCCATTTTGGGAGCTACCATTGTTGGGGGTCGGGCTGTGCTTTGGCGCGTGGGCGTGGAAATCAGACCAAGCAGGTGGCAATCCGCCTCCAAAATAGTTATATCCTTGCTGGAGCCCAAGAACTTGGTCGACAGCTCCAAGTCCTTGACACGCAGTCGCACGCGGGCACCACGCACGTAGTCGCTATAAAGAAAGAGTGGTTTAGTCTGCCAGTATCTAATCCTTGCGAGAGTCAGAACACTTACGCGCCATTGCGTGTTGGTCGCGTGCATACGCAATGGAATTTCCAGCCAAAGTCTATATAAAGATCGTCTTCCACAACGTGGAATATTTTACCACTGACCACCTTTCCCTCAGCGTCTCCCAACTGCAATTTAGATTATATAAACTGTAACACTTGGGAGCATACTTGATTCCCTCTTACATCAATGAACTTTGACTGGCGCAGCATCGAGGCAAAGCTCTGGTTGTCCACGGGCCGTTCCTCCGGCACTGCTGGTGCCGTATACTTCTCAAAAGCACGCGCAAATCCTCCTTTGGCTGTGTTTTCCAGTTGCTCCTCTTCCGCGGTGCTGTTTGTAGTTGTTGTTTCGTTGCTGCTGGCGCTCAGTGTGCGCTGTGCAACACTCAAGTGGCGGCTTAAGCTGTATGGATTAGTTTTCACAGCGACTCTGCATATATTTTGCAACAGCGACATGTTTTTAATTTAATAATTAACAGAATAAAATAAAACACTATTATTTTCCAATTGCCGCAGGCTATCGATTGTATAAGACGAGCATATGTTGTCTATCGCTGTAATCGATAGCTCTGCAGCTATGTTGAGCAGGGCTGCCAGCCTGTTTTTTTTCGCAGTGTACCGCAAGAAATAAGAAACTGCTGGCTACCAAATATTATCCTCCTCAATTTTAATTATAATAAATATCTTTAATTATAATGATAATCAAAAGAAGAGTCCAAGCATAATTAATTTTTATTCCGCTTTAAAATCAGATAATCTTTGATGGAGTACCGACACATGGTGTAATACTGACTGCTTATACATATTTGTACAGAATGTACCCGGCATACAATAAAGGTACATTTCAAATGTTGTACACAAATAATTCAGATGGCAGCACTGCCACGGCTATCGATAGCTTAATAGTCATTACGAATTACAAAACACGCTGTCGCCGGGCGTTTTATACTTTATACATTACGAAATCAAATTGCAGTTGATCAAAACACAGTAAATATTTAAAAATGATACAACAACAGCGCCAACGTGTGGAGTCGGCAGTTACCGAGCTCATCGATGACATGGACAAGACTCACCTGCGCAAGATGCAGGTAAATATTGCCGGCTAAAACCAAGTACCCACAGCTGTAACTGTATGTGTGTTTGTGATTTGCAGACTGAAATGCATCTGTGTGCGGCTAAGTGCTGCCAGGATGGAACCTCCAGTGTGGACAGCGTGCAGCGCTGCGTAGATCGCTGCTCGGCGCCGATGACTCGTGCACAGAATTACGTGCAGCACGAGCTGGGCGAATTTCAGGGGCGCCTGCAACGTTGCGTCATGGTGAGTATGGAGTGAAGAACATAATAAGTTGGATTAAATTAACTATTGGTCATAACAGCAATGCAACGACGATGTCAAAGTAAAAATGCCAGCGAAACCCAGCGAGGAACAGATAGCCAAGTTCACAGATCAGTTCGAGCGATGTGCAATACAGTGTGTGGACAAACACGTTGGCCTAATTCCCACACTGATGAAAACCATGAAATCGGTGCTATCCAAGGGACCAGAAGGAATACCCGAAACCAACTAAGTCAGTTCTTAGTATGAATCACAGCACTCACCCCAATTAGTTGTTGGAACTGCTTTCATTCATCCCAAAAAGAAGGAGTTTATTTCATCTGGTTTATCAGATCACTATATAGCTGTTATTATTCGTTTTTTAAATATACATTTATTGTAAAAGCCAAGTAAAAACTTGTGTAAACAAGTTTGCTTTCTTATTAGCATCACATGTGAAGCAATCGGAATTAGACAAACACAGAACAAACAACAAACTAAAGAAAATTCTTTTGATTTTAATTAAATTCCATTTTCCAAATTATTGAAACAAACTTTAATAAATCCCAATGGTGGAACAACAGAAGCGCCGCCTCGAGAATGCCATCAGTGACATGATCGAGGACATGTATCGCAGTCACCTGCGTCGCATGCAGTCCATAATGCACCGCTGTGCAGCCTCGTGCTGTGACGATGAACGCGGCACCTTGGAGAGCGTGCAGCACTGCATTGAGAAGTGTGCCACGCCCCTGATGGACGCACAGGATTTTCTACAGAACGAGCTGGGAGAATTTCAAAGCCACTTGCAAGTGTGTGTCAAGGTGAGTAACATTGTACTCGGTTAGACACAAAGGGAGGCATCTGGGATCAGCATGAATAGCTTAAGTTCCACATCTTTTCAATGAAGTTCACTAGAGTCGGTTGAGCGTTTCTTTCCTTCCCCTCTATTATTTTTACTGACCCAATAAACCTTTCTAATAATTCCCCCACCTTTCTAGGAATGCAATTCGGATGCACGCTCCAAGTTGCCAGTGAATCCCAGTGATCAGGACATGTCGCGATCGAAGCATTTGTTCGAGACCTGCACTGGCAACTGTGTCGACAAGCACATCAATCTGCTACCGGGTCTAATGAAGTCGATCAAGCGCACACTCGACGGTGGTGTGCCCAAGCGAACCCATCTACGCAATCAGAGCAATGTGGATGCATAAATTCCACTTCCCCATCAAACTTTTCTGTTTTTCCCTTTCCTGTTTTGACTATTTGAATTCAGAATACTGTTCCGTTGTGTGTAATACCCGAGGAGCACCTAATCCGTTGCCCTGATAAGCTGCCACCTGAAGGGTCAAGGCGCCAGCGCGATAAGACTATTTTGCAGTCGTAAATTTATAAGTTTTTCCAGAAAAAAACAAAAAAATCAAATAAATATATATAGACTAATGTATTTGGATTATCTTTTTGTTCTTTTTTTTTAGTTACTATAGCTAAACTTAAGTAACTAGGGCACTAAACAACTAATAATAGCAAAAAGTTGGAAAACATTTGAATGCGAATTCAGGTTTATTGTGGACTTGGCTTGGTCCTAACTCCGTACTTACTCCAGAATGTCACCTGGGCGGTGATCTTCTGGCAATTGTTCTGGAAAATGTTGCACGTATCGAAGGGCGGACAGTAGAGATGCAGGGAGACGGAGGTATCCGCATGGCTGGGATTCTCCACCCGATGTAGTCCCAGATTATCTGCACAATGGAAGGGAATACATAAGATACAGTCCACTTTACTCCCAGACTAGTTCACTTACCGTTTATGTAGGCCACGTCATTGAGTCCCACGGGCGTTTCTCCGATCTCGACCAGCTCGTTATCATCGATCTCAGCACGTGGATCTTGTTGTTGTTGGACTCTTTCGATGTTTCCCGATCGATTGGGATACTGATAACGCTTCTCACGTAAATCCCCCTTAAGTATCTTCATAAAGCAATGCGAATCGGAGTGATCATGAATGGTGGAGCTGTGACCTTCACCCCAGCAGACAATCAACAGATTGAACTTGCCATTTCCAGCATCAACCAGATTCCTGGTGTACTTGTAACGATCGAACTTGGCGTATTTGCGCCACTCCTTCGGATTGGATTTGTAGGACAACATCAGGTGGTTCACCATCTCGATGTTCACGTAGTTGCTCTCAAACTCCCGATGCAGTGCAGCCACCAAGTCGGGTAGGGTTTCCACGATGGGTCCATGCTTGAGGGGCTTCTCCAGCGCACAGTAGTAGTGGGTGGCCTGGCGCAGATACTTCTCCTGATCGCATTGCTCGATCTCCGTATCGATCGGTTCGATCTTGGACAACGACATCTGATTGACCTGCGCAAAGAGGATTTTATTAAATGGATCGAACAAATCAAACCTATAGTCTATATAGTCTATAGTTTTCAATGCAAGTCTGCTGATAATACTATAGCTTACTTTATAATTGATTTAAATGAATTGCGCTATAGATTTTGATTGGAAAGGAACTTGTCTTAGAACACGATCGTTTGGAAAACAGCGAACTCAACGAACTGATTGCGAATGGCTCTTGTCAGTCAATAATCCGAGCATTTCATACACATTCCAATTATATATAGCATATACATACATATATATGTATACTTATGTAGATTTAAATCAAATCTTCACCCCGGGCATTATCAACAACAGATTCGTCTCTATATATCGCTATAAACGAGCGATCTCTGAGCTTGAACACGAGCTGATCTGCCCAACACACACGCACACCTATATACTCGATGTTGCCAGGAGGCATAACATCTGGCAGATGTTGTATACCCCAAAAATTTCCAGATTTCTAACCAAAAACTTTACTGATAACGATTGGAGCATCTCAAATCTCTGTGCTGACGCATGGAACTTGAAAGATTCAAGAGAATCCATACGAAATTTTATATGGTGCGATTATATATTAGTATATATACTTATAAAAAAAAGCACCTTGCAAACGGTAGATTAAATATTTTGCGTCATTTTAAAACGCATATTTTTATGTTTTTGAGATTTCTCGGGAAAGACACTCCCATTTTTGGTAAATGTTTACGATTTCCTAAAGTTCAAAGTTTTCTAGATTTCGAAAACAATTTCGAAACAAAAGATTGATAGATTGACAAACAGACTCAATGTTAAAAACAATTTCGTTGTAAGAAAATTGAAACCGCTTTTAAAAGCGACACGAAAATCGTGTTTTTGTAAATTTATAGCGCACTGGACATGAGCAATTACAGGGTATGCCCCGAGGCTTATAATTTGGTAATCAATGCGCTTGTTTGTCTGGCTTAAAGTGAGAGTACGGTCAAAACAATTTGAAGCCATTTTGCAACTTGGCTCACAACTTTCGCAACCAGCTAAACCACACATAGACAATGTTTAGAAACTATAAATAGACGCAAGGATTTGAGTTATTTACTTACCATTTTTATTAGCACTTTTTTTTAATAGTTTTGAAAATTTGAAAACAATTTTAGGATATTGAACACTTGTAATAGTTTCTCTACTACCAATTGGATGCGCGTTCACTTGGTTTGTGTGCCAGTTTTAGGTGTCTTTCACCAATTTATGGGAATCCACTGGCCATTGGCCATGCAAAACGTCATTTTCACTCAAAACGCAATTTGAGTGACATTCGCTGGACTCGAATGGCATTTTGAGCGCTTTTTTGCAGCGACGTCAGCAGCGGCAGCAAACGTATAAAAAGCCGACGACGCATTGCCGCAGGCAGCAAAAGTCGCTTGACGTTTTTGTTGTTGTCTTGGATGTTACTGTTGTTGTTGTTGCTGCTGTTGCTGCTGTTTTTGTTTGCATATGTACATATTTCATCGTTGTTGTTTTTGTTGCTCTCTGTCACGCTGAGTCGTTTCGTCCGCTTTGAATGTTGTTTGTGTTTTGTTCGGCCATTGAAAATTTATGTTGTTGTTGTTGCTGCTGTTGTGTCCCATCAACGGTTAATTATCGAGACGGCTTACTTTTTTTTCCTCTCCTCTTTCCCCATCTGCTTCGCGTTTGTTTTTGTTGTTTGGATATTTGCAGAAGAAAGCCGATAGCATCGACTCAGTGGGAAGCCAAATCTCATCGAAGTTGTTGTTTTATCTCATTTTTTTTTGGTTCATTCTTGAATTTGCCCTGGGGTCAAATGTTAAATATGTGTGTCAAGTGTTTTGTTATTTCTACAATCAGCTTCTTTCGAGTTGGATGATAAATAGGTGAGCCCACACATTAGTTTTCTCTTTAAGGACGCATGAACTTTGTACCAATAGAGTTTCCAGAAACATCAATTGTTATTCATCCCATAATTGACCTAACAAATTTGACCCGACCGATTAGCTATTATTCACCTTTGACATTCCAATCTTTGGTTTATTGAACTTTTGCGTTCTGTATTTTTAGACTTTTGTTTATTTTTCTAGACTGTTAAGTTCTGATTACAGCTTTGCATAACGGTATTTAAATAACATACGCCTAAGGCGAACAAATGGGACTGCTCGACTTATGTAATACCCTTTGCTGAGCGTTAGCTCAGAACTTTTTATTAAATTGGGGTACTTTTAGCTATAGCTATGGCTATGTTACCCTTCCAACGGGGTATTTAAATGGGAATCAATTCCAGTGAAACGATTTCCGTCACTTCCCGAGTAAAAAACAAAAACATACATACATATATAAAAAACGTATATGAATCGAACTAATCGCTATTTAAAGAGGTTCTTATCTGTCGTAATAACAATATAAAGCTATTATATACAGTTTAATTATGTATTTAGTTAATCGAATTGAATAAACGGATGATTTAACTAAGCAATTAATACTTTACATTATTATTTTACGAAATCGGAAGTTTTCTTACTGCACTGTAAAAGTTTTTAAATTAAATAATTTACTGCGTAAATTAAAATCTTTATTATTTTTATTAGATAAAATGTATATATTTTTGTGTATTTCAACACGAATAAAGAATAATGTGGCGCAAAAGCATATTATTTGGCTTTGTGTATTGGAATTATTTAAGCTTACATATAGAAAAGCAGATATAAATTCTAGGCAAGACTCGACTAATTCTCCTCATCATCGGAAAACTCAAATTTATCATCATCGAAGTCTATAATCTGCAAAAATAATATGCATTTAATAGGGGTAAAAATCCATATTGATGTCCTACAAGACTTACCTCACTATTAAGTCTCTTAAACTCGGAAATGCCGGTCAAATCCTCCAGAAATTTAGTGGTTTCGAATGCCTTAAATAGAAACTCGTGTCCCTGCTCGCGATATGCGGTCAAAACGCGCTAAGAACAAGTATCATATTATTATTCGACGTGTAAAGGGTATTATTAAGTTTAGCATACCTCGGAGCAGGCAGTGCACTGCGCAAACTTTTGTGTGGCAGGCAGAATGTTCTCATAGTTGCAGAGCATGCCCCGTATGCTGTGGGGCAAGATACCCAGCATACCCTCGGGCAGTTGCGTGTCCATTTTCTGCTGCTCACGACTATTGGCATAGTACGCAGGCGCCAATTCCCTTTGGGGGTGCTGCAACAGGGCGACCAAAAGCTCCACTGCATAGCTGGCGGCAATATTTGAGACGCCGGGACGTGTAACAGTGCACTGTTGATCCAAAGTGCGATCTTTAAGCGACTGTAAAGAGATAACAGAAATGCTAATTTAGGACGCTTCACAACACTAACAGAAGAGGAGCATTTTTGCGCAAGCTCTTGCGCCTGCCTGAGACAATGTCAACAAACAGTGCAGCGAGCTTTCGCTGTTTACCAAGCACAACGACAACAACAACGAAAACAAAATGACGCCGCCTACTACGTATGGTAAGACAAGCAGAGCGTGCGAGCGCCAAGTAAACAATTAAAAATGTAGTTAAAAACAGAAAAGTTTTACAATATACATGCATACCAATGGGAGTGGGAGTGGGTGTGAGAGTGCAATCTCTGAGTACTACGAACAGAGTCCCAACGTTGCTGATTAGATAAAGTTCTAATAAGTGTTACCCCACTCTCACACCTACATGCGCAGCTGCGCTAGTGTGAGCGTGTCTGTGCGTGTACGCGGCTACTTGTGTGTGAGGCAACCGAAATAAAATATTATTTTCATTGAACGTTGAGCGCTTAACGATCAACATTGTTAGTAATTTGCTTAAAAGCTGCATAATTCAACGTGTTGAAACATGTTAACAGAATACGCTGGAAATCTGTCGCATCCGCTGGAGTTTGGTCATGTGCTGGAGGTTGTGGCCAAGACAATCGATGGAGCCGCCAGGTAAAGTACCGTTCTTATCCCACCGCCCTCGCCCACAGACCGTGCATAGGATCATATATGGCTCGAACATGACTAAGTGCTTCCTTATCAGCGCCAGTGACTAACGTACTAATTGTATAACTGCTTCTAGATTCCACATCAACCTGTGCACATCCAAGACCTCACTGAATCCCGATGCGGATATTGGTCTGCGTTTCTCGTGCTATTTCCGCAATGACATGATTGTGCGTAATGCACGATTGCACGGAGTTTGGGGCGAGGAGGAGTCCCAGGTGATGGACACGATAACACTGCCCAATCCCATTGTCAGCGGGGAGTTCTTTATGGTGTATATCTTGGCATGCGAGGAGTACTTTCACATATCAATCAACAGTCGGGAATTTTGTAAATTTCGTTATCGACTCCCTTTAAATGCGATAAGAGCCATCGAGATATGCGATCAAATACAGGTGATCAAACAAGTCGATCATCGCACCATCTTTCCCAATCCCTGGCCAGCCATTCAGGCCTCCGACTACTTCAAGGCCTTCAGCAACGATCAGCCCATACTGTTCAGTCCCGGGCACATTATTGTGATCACAGCGCGGTGTTTCGAGAACAAGAAAGGTCAGTTCATTCTAAAGTTCATGGATTCGGATACGAAGCGGGAGGAGCTGCACTTCAGTTGTCGTTTCGACGAGAAATGCGTCGTGCGCAACTCCATGAACAAGAACTTTGAGTGAGTAGCATAGAAATCACCACCGTCATGGGTATAATCAATCACATTTGTTTCCCCCTTTCAGATTTGGCACTGAGGAGCGTCACGGGGGATTCCCCTTCGTGTTCAATCAACAGTTCAAATTGGCTCTGGCTTTCACGGAGCGTCAAGTGCTCACCGCTGTCGATGGCTACAATTTCTTTAGCTACGCCTGGCGCACACCTGGAGCCATGATGAACCTGGTGGGCTTCAAGGTGACTGCCATCAACGGCCTGGTTATACAAATAACTGGCGTTGATCATGTCCAAACTGGTGATCCGACGTGTGCTGCCTTTGAGAAATATTCCCGACACGATTACCTGTGTGCTTAATCTAATCTTACGTTACCTGTTTTATAAACTATAAAGTCTGAAATTAATTGTTAACTTGGCACTTACGTTACCCGGCGCTGTCACATCGTTGCAGAAGTAACAGCCCAGCTGCTGGCCACTGATACACTTGAGTCCAGCAATCTCCTCCACGGAATCTCCAATGAGAGCACGCGTGCTACCATGACGCATCACCAGATAACTGTCAAAGCCCAAGGCGGCGTTGATTACAATCTACAAGGAGAGGATTGATAAAGCTCTGCAGAAGCTAATGAAGTGAATCCCAGTGCATACCTTTTGATAGGCTGCACCCAGCAGTGTGGGCAGCCAGCGACTCTCCCGCGAGTCGGTGAGCAAAAAGATGACGTCATGTGCCTGCACTTGCTGCTCAATTAGCGCCAAGTGTTCCTCGGTTTGCTTGCGCAGGGATTCACCGATGGTATGACCAGGCATTGGTATATCCAACACATACCCTTTGGCCACTGTGTTTGGATTGATCTCCAGCAGACGAGCTGCTGCCGTTGTGGCCTTCATGCGATTTCCAGCCATGGCATCTGCATGCGTGTAGAGACTCTGGCGCACGGGATTCGAGTAGCTCACCTTGCCATTGTCCAGCAGCGTTATCTGCTTGAATCCCCACGACTACAAGCAAGAGAGATGTCTGAGATATGGACACATTTAGTGGAATGTCTTGACTCACCAGCAGATTGCGCGCTACTGCACAGCCAAGGGTGCCGGCTCCAAAGAGCAGGCACTTGGTTTGGGCCACAATTTCCAGGTTCAGATCCGGCACTAGGCGCCACTTCATCAGCTTAAGATTCAAATTGATGACACTCTCAGCCAGTCTGCAACGTGGACAATGTTATTCTTCTTATTTTGTTACTTGGCTTAAACCTACTTAGCTGCATCCATGCTATCCCGCATGCTGACCATGCGTGGACCCATTTTGGCATTGCGATTCGCTTCCCACCCCACAAACTGGAGTTGCTCGTAGTCACAGGCATCTGCTTGGGACACCTGCCAGATCAGACTGTTGTCCAGCTGCATTTGCTGATCACAGCGCAGTCCCATGAACTTCAGCTCTTGGCCAACAAGTGAGGGCCTAAAATCAAAACAAAATTTGTAAGTAAAGACTTGGTAGTTGCTTCTTCTGATCTACCATTGCTGAAGCACAAAGGCCACAAAGTTCCTCATGACCCAGGCGGGATTCTCGTATTCACTTGGATCCGCAAAGCAGTAATAGTAATGAGGTGACTCCTGTACCTCAAAGCTGGCCAAGCTGCGCGTTTCCCAGACTTTCTGCTCCACGTTTGCATAAAGTATAAAAAAGTTCTGTTTCTCTGTAGGCAGCGAGCGTATGGCTGCTACAAAATCCGATGAATTGGGCAGATCTTTAAGCCCCAAGGGCTTGGAGTGGAGTTTCAGCGTTGGCGTCAGTGGACAGGGAAACGCAAACCAGTAGTAATAGCTGTGACACTTGAGATCAGCAAAGGAGAGCACAAAGAACCGACTCAACAAACTGACATCGTTTAGCACTCGACCATTTTTCATATCGGCCAGAAGTCTTTTGCCCTCAGTGGCCAGAAGCGCTGTTTTGTCCAGAGCCTTAAACTCCTCAATGGTGTTTTTGTTGTAAATTGTTCCCACGGCTGCATAACTGAATTTGGGTGGCTGTACTGCACTGTAATACACTTAGTTAATATAATGTTAGTCTGAGTATACTAATCAACGGTCTCACCTATTGTAGGCACTGTAGTCCACTTCGAGCAGACAACCTGACGCCTTTCTATTTGTGTAATGGCCGAATATTGATCGCTCTGTGTCAGAGAGGCGGTCATAGTCCAGTTTAAGCTCAGCCAATTTGTGCCAGAATGTGGGTGACACAAACGACTCAAACGGTGCAAATTGTAGAATATCTGCTTTGCCTTCGCTCATTTTGCAAGTAATTATTGTTGTTAATGCACAAAGCACAAGTAAACAAAGAGAACGCGAATGAAACGAGATGAGATTGAAACAAACAGCTGATTGTCCGATAGGCTACCGACTGTAACAAATGGTATATACCTATCGATTTATTCATGATATTAAATAGAGATGTAATGCCGACACGTTTTATGAGCTTTTAAATATTATTCCTTATTATTTACACCTTTATAAACAATTAATTTCTAAACGTTATCTTATAACAAAAATATTTGCAGTATTTTATCATCTTATCGATTTTATTAACAGCATGTTAAGCGGTTGACACAAGGGAATCTATGCATCCACTAAAGATTTATGTTAAATTAAATTACATTTTTACAAATCCGCATTAAAGTAATATTCTTAGATCATTTCAAGTCTACAGGCTAGAAGAAATCACGTTGTCGCTTTGAACCAGGCTTACATAAAATAATCGCCCTCTGTTAATAACATTTAAAGCGAATCTTCAGCTCTGCTAATTCCATATGGTCATGTTAAATGTCTTCAGTGAGTTTAGCAGCACTGGTTTAGTAATTTCGCTTTGTGCATGCACAAAAAGTTTGCCATACAGAAATTAGTAATTTATAGAGGTTAGTACGATAAAGTAGAGAAAGTAGTCTCCGTGTATTAATAATTTTATAAGTGTGTTATTTTAATCTAAGTTAAATAACAGTGAATTGAGTAATGAAAAAAGGCATTGAAAATTATAGCCCCACATTTTTTTTCTTCTCATAATTGAGAGAAAACGTAAAGATGTGTATGTACGTATGTACATACATTTCAACGTCCTCGTTTCTTTTTCGCACACAGCAATCCAAGTTGAAATCAATAAAAGTGAAATATGAAATAGTGTTAAAGCCTTTTCCGTGTATATTTGTATAAGTAAAGTGAAAGAAAATTGAAAATGCGCTGCATGAAATTAACAAAGAAATCCAAAAATGATTCACTCGAAATACAAAGAAATGTGTGCTTGTATGTGTGTGTATATACAGTACAGTACATAGATAGATAGAGTGAGAGAAGAGCAGCAGCAGCAGCAGCGACGTCAAGTGCCAGCAAACAAAATGGCGGCGGCACAGAGCGGAAAAACTCAATGCTGTTGACGTTGCCTTTGCTGGCTGCTGCACGCTGTTTGTCTCTCAGCTCTTCCCTCCTTTTCATAGCTTGAATTGAGTTTTTCGATTCGCTTTCAATGCAGCTTCTTTTTGATTTTCCGTGTATACGCTTTTTTATCGTCAAATCAGCCACACGCGTGTATACGCATACACTTGCACACAACTACATTATGTATGTTTTTGTGTTTGTCACAAACACACATGTATGTATGTATGCGTGCACTTTGGTCAATGCTATGACGAAAGCAATGTGTAGATAGAAAAACTGCAAGGTATACCAGGAACACACCGGGGGTGATGCATCAGAGAAAACACAAAGTCAGGTCATTGGATTTGTATATTGAGGTCGAACGCTCGTTGAAAAAGTAAATTGAAACAACAATTTAATTCGTACTAAGCGCGCATTAGTTTCATAATGTGGGTGTGTGCCATTGGAAGCGGCATAAGTTTTTTCTAGTGGGTCTTTCTTACTTAGCGCTTGTGCACGATTCACTCGAATTGAGGTCAAAATCATCCACAACTGGGTCTCTTGGCGGCGTCGGTTTTGGTCGGGTCGGGGTCGTCGACGTCTTTTTCGCTGCAACGCTTTGAGAGGGAGGCGGCAATATGCGCACTTTTTGGGGTGGTTTTACGTTTTGGCCACTTTTGGGGGTGTTTGGAAGGCATTAAGTTGCAGCAGGCAACCGATAAATGTACACACAGACAAACAACTCTATGCAAAAGGGTCTCAGGGTTGCTTTGGGGGGAACAGAACATCCTTTCTTTCGTAGCTGTCATTTCGATTTGAGTATGTACTCACACAACACACACAGACATATACTTGGAGACAGCTTAAGTATATGCAAGTATGTGTGTTAAAGCTTTTTTTTGCCTTTGTATTTATCAAACAGTGAAATTTTTGGCAAGTTAATGTGAGTCATGTTTGCTGCGAAGAATTTTTTATTTGAGCGCTAAGCGCTCGCTAATCAACAATACAACGCACCCATCTAGTACATTTTATTGGGGTCAAGAGACTTTAATTCGATGGCGCAGAACAACGCAAACAGCCAGCAACCCAACAAAAGCTCTAGCAGAGGCCATAAACCTTCACACACACGCACACACTTGGGCAGCCAGATGAACACATGCATACACAGACTCACTCACACACACACTAAAAAAGGACACTGACACTGAGAAATTCGCGCGTTTGTGCGCACTGCGCAGCAGCAGCGTCTAGCGAAATGAGTACATTTATTTATATGTACACATACTGCATACTGTGTGTGTGTGTGTCTCTCTGTGTACATCAGATACGTGAGCATCCACATCCCAGTTTGATTTCGTTTGTAGAGAAGTTCAATCTTTGGGGAGTGAGAAGCGCGCAAACAAAGAAACTGGCCAACAAAGAACAAAAGCGAACAACGACCTGAAAGACTTGTCCCATTGATTTGTAGCCACATACTTAGTTAACTGAATATAAAGTACATTAAAGTAGTATTAATATTGATTGAGCACCTTCAGTTAATTGTATTTACATATGTACATACATATGTACATACATATGTACATATACAAAAATAAGTGCACTTTAGATGCGCATTATAATTGTGTCCATAAGACGAAAACAAGGCAACTCTGCGGCGCAGCTTTACGTCTAAACCCGCATACAAGCGTACATACATACAGTTGTGAGCACAAAAATAGTTGCGCTCGATTTTCACCCATAACTCCTAAGGCATTTCTCTGTGTTGCTTCAAACTTCTAAAATCAGATAATTAAAATACTTGGTTTAGTGTGAGGCTCGCATTTCTAAAGGCTGGAGTGTAATTAATTGAAAGTGACCTTAATTTCTTGCTCACAGCTGTACATACGTCTCTCTCCAAGCTGAGTGAGAACGCAGTTGTCTTGTGTTTTATGCATTGGTGTGTCTGTGTGTGTGTTTATACATTTGTATTTGTGTACGTTTGAGTTTGTATGACGCTCAATTGCGTTCCGCCGTCGTGTGTGGGGGAAAAGTGAAATAAACTTGAAGGTGTTTTGCGAGGTTATTTTCATTAAATTTCCAGTTTTATACTTATGCTTGTTTCCCATTGCCGCTGACAGTCAAACAACCGTTAGCTCTACTAAACTTGTACGCCTTGCACACAAACATGTACACAGTTGCTAAAGCTGCTCTTAGCCGAGCTTTATTTTATGGTATAAATCACGACTGCTATTTTAACAGCTGTTTAGAAACTCGATTACTCATTCTTCTATTGTTGTTTTTGATGATATCAGAAAGAACGATTAAAAAAAAAACCTGAAATATTAAATTTTAGGTTTGGAATTTGTGTGTGGACGATAGCAAATGTCAGGAAAGCTTTTAAATGTGTGCTTTTCTTATATTATCAATATTTTGAAAGCATACATATTTTTATAGAAATAAATATCTACAATTTAAGGAGATTTAAATATACATGTATGCGTGTGTATATCTGTATATCGTAACAGTTGTCATTTGTATATTTGTCAGCATCTCCGTATGTATTATTTACATCCATAAAATACTTTTGTCTCGTCCAGATTTTTTGTGTACTACATAGAATTTAAAAACAGTCCCTCCCCCTCCAAAGTCCCCCACCCATCCCCATTTAAAACTGTTTCTAATAAGCTTTTCGGCACTGCTCTTTTTCTATGTTTATCCACAGGATTCCTATAGGCGTACGGCAAGAGATACGGAGAACGGCAATATCCGATTTGAGAGGAATCTATATAAACTAGAAATTATCTAAACCGGAATAAGCGCACGCAGTCCACGCAGAGATACAAGGAAGAGAAGCAAACGCGACTTAGGACAGGACAAAGCAACCGAAAGGAAGCCCCAATAATTTACAGCAGCAGCAGCTCTACATATATATCCACTTATTTGTGTGTGTGTCCCTCTTCTGTGTGCGTGTGTCTCTGTGTGTGTATTCGATATTTCTGTTTTGTTTCGCGTGTGTAGTGTTGAGTAACACAGAACGAGTTGAGAATCAACAGAAGCACCGTAAACGTAACAGAGCTTACGAAGAAATATCCAATTGGAAAGCATCACGAAAGTCTAGTTAGAAACACGTGAAGCTTGAAAGAAGGAGATCAATTTTTCGCTCCCGAATCGATAAAAAAAAGTTATCACCATTCCACTAACAGAGTACGACGCCGCTCCCCTTTTGCACACTTACGACGATAGTCCGCAACGTTGGACTAACGGTACAAGCAACGGGCATCAGGAAGGCGTCATCATAGATCAGTTTCGGTGCGTAAAAGCGATCACCATTGAGGGAGGCACCAGTACCGGTGACACGACGAGCATCGGCGGCGGCGTCAACGATTTGCGACTGGTAATAACGGCCCAACAAAACGATATCATCGAGCGCAATTACGATCAATTGACCAATCGAGGCGGTGGAGGAGGAGGCGGCGGCGCCGTTTTAGGCGTCACCAGCAGTAGCGGCAGCGTCACCGGCAGTGGAGGCCAAACACCACCGACACCACAAACGTCAACGACAACGGCGTCGATTGGACAAAAAACTTTGCTCAATACCAGTCCCAATCTACTACCGATAACAACTGCAACCGATACCTTTAACAATCTCAAGAACTTGGTTAAAATCGACAAGGGCTCAACACCGGCTTCATCCAATCATACCGGCAACTATCGTGCCAATAAATCTGGTGGTGGTCCCGATTCCTTATTGGGTGGCGGACGTAACAGTAGCCGTTCAAGCGGTTCAGTTGGAGGTGCGTCATCTGTAGGCGTTGGTGCAGGAGTAGGTTCAGTTGGTGGCCCAAGCGGACACTATTCCAGTGGCTATAATAAAAATTCCGTCAAAATTCGTCAACACGATTCGGAGCTAAGCCCAAGACCTCGGCGATCTTATCAAAACGATTCGTCGTCGTCGCGTTACTATAACAAAAATAGTGACATTTTGGGTACTGGCAGCAACAACAACAATAATAACAACAACAACAACATTGGTGGCAATCAGCAATTGCTAGCTGATAGCTCCTATAACGGCAGTGGTCTTGGAGTCCATCGTGGTAGTCGCAACAACTATCACACGAACTCCGATGGCGGGATCTATAATAACCGTAATCTAAACTCGGGCAGCAACTATCGCTCCCATCACAACAGCAATAACAGTAACAACGGTGGCAGCTCACGCTACGAATCGGTCAATGGCAATGGCAACAACAGCAGCATCGATCGCCAACAACAACAGCAACGTCACTACGGCAACAACGGTAGCAACAGCAGCAGCACCACCAATTCGTCATCTTCTGGAGGAGGTAGCAACAATAAATCAAACTACACATCGCAACGTTCCGGGAATGATGGCAACAATGGTCATAGCTTGAGTGGTCGCTATCGCGACGATTATACCAGCAGTAGGGACAATTATAGGGACAGAGATAGCTACGCAGAGGATTCGCCAGCACATCAGCGTTACGGTCACAGCAATACTAACAGAGACAGCAACAACGGTGGCAGTCTAGAACGCAACGGTCACACTGGCGGCGGTGGTCCCGGCGGAGGAGGCGGCGGTGGAGGTGGTCGCTATAATTCAAGAAGCAACAACGATTCGATTTCACTCTCATCCAGAAATTCCGATGAACGCTACGAGCGTGGCCAGAGCTTGAGGCACAATAGCCAGTTGGCATCCCCAAATGTTTCACTGAGTCAGCAGCAATCACAACTACAACAGCAGCAACAACAACAACATCAGCAGCAGCAACAAATTGCAGTTAAATCGATTACGCCACCACCAGTGTCAGGAGGATCAGGATCGGGTTCGGGCTCGGGATCTGGAGCACAGCAACCAATAACGGGACGCTGGATACCACCATCATTGCGTCCACAGCATGGACTCACACAGAGCGAGAAGAATGATGCAGTTTTCCGACGTGTTCGTGGCATTCTAAACAAATTGACACCCGAGAAATTCCAAGAGCTAAGCGATGAATTGCTAAAACTTGATCTTAACTCAATTGTAATACTAAATGGAGTGATTCTTCTAATATTCGATAAAGCCTTGGACGAGCCAAAGTACTCGTCTATGTATGCACAGCTGTGCAAGCGTCTCTCCGAGGAAGCGCCATCATTTGAAAAGGAACCAAACAATTCGTGCACATTTCTACGTTTGCTCATTGCCGTCTGCCGTGACAAGTTCAATAACCGTTTAAAGCGTGACGAGACGAACGATAATCGACCGCCGCCAGAGAATGAGGCCGACGAGGAGGAGCGTCGCCATTTGGCGAAACAGCGAATGCTGGGCAATGTCAAGTTCATTGGGGAGCTTAATAAATTGGATATGCTGTCCAAGAATGTATTGCATGCGTGTATTATGGAGCTATTGGATAAGAAGAAGAAACGTACGGCCGGTGCGCAGGAAATGTGCGAGGACATGGAATGCCTGGCTCAATTGCTCAAGACTTGCGGCAAGAATTTGGATTCAGAACAGGGCAAAGAGCTGATGAACCAGTACTTTGAGACGTTGGAACGTCGTTCAAAGTCAACTGAATATCCACCAAGGATACGCTTCATGCTAAAGGATGTCATCGAGCTCCGCCTGAATCACTGGATACCCCGCAAAGTTGGCGGCAACTCCGAGGGACCCGTCCCCATAAAGCAAATACGCTCGGACGATGACTCAATCATACGCACTCCATTCGCCAATCGCAATCGCGATATGCGTAACAATGATCGCGATGGCGATAGCTGGATGAATCGCTTCCATCTTAATCTACAAACCGGCGGCTACAATGACATGTTTAGCGGCCTAAGTGTCACCGGCTCATCGCCGATAGTATCACCGTAAGTACTGCCCCAGTCGAAGCCACTTTAGTCTCTATAAATAACTCCTTTCGTTTGTAGATTTGCTACCAGCAACAATCGCGACCGTGATCGTGATCGCGACAATCGCCAGTATAACAACCGTGATCGCAATCGTGATCAGGGCAACAACGGTGGCAGTGGAGGCAGCGGCAACTACAGCAACCGCTACAACAAGCACAACAATCAGAATGGTGGTGGCAACATCGGTGGCGGTAGCGGTGGTGTTGGTGGCGTTGGAGGTGGCAACAATCGTGATGATTCACGTGGCGGCGGTGGCGGTTCGCATAGGAACAATGATCGCAACAATGATGGGCAGTACGGCGGAAATCAGCTGCTGGGCAGTAAAGAGTTGGCGCCGCGTTTTAAACGCAATTTGATGACGACCAATCAAGATTCGGTCGAGAATTTACAAATGCGACCGGCGGCCAACTCGTTGCTGTTCCGAGCAGCAAATCAGAATCAAAAATTCCCAGCCACACTGCCCATATCGACACCGCCCAGTGGCAATCTATCGCATCAACAAAATCAGCTGCAACAGCAGCAGACATCGCAGTTATCCAACTCGCATTATCCACTCCTGGGCACACCAACATCACATCTGATGAACAGCAATAACCCAGCACGTCCATCATCCACACCGTCTGCCGAGTACAGCGCTGAGAATCGTAATCTAACCAACGCTCAGCAGCAGGCCGAGAAGAGCCTTAAGTCGACCTCATCGTCGCCCA
Source organism: Drosophila dunni (assembly GCA_018152125.1). Lineage (NCBI taxonomy): Eukaryota > Metazoa > Arthropoda > Insecta > Diptera > Drosophilidae > Drosophila > Drosophila dunni. Next base: position 5,891,937 of record JAECXC010000339.1, on the reverse strand, counting down.
ACTTTAGCGCAACCGGACTAGTTACGTCTGAGAACAATACGGAGCGTAAGAGCTCAATCAGTGAGGGCAAGGAGCAGCCTGGTAGCTCTAAGAATGGCGCCGTCGAGCGACCAACGACACCAGCTGGCTCCGGAACTGGTTCTGGCACTGGTTCTAGCAAGCAGCAGAAGAAGGACAAGGGTCCCAGCAAGGAGGAATTAACCAAGAAGGCAAACGCCTATTTCAAAGAGAAATTCTACTATGATGAGCAAGCTGATGAAGAAGATGAATTGCCAGAAGTAATTGAAACCGAACCGACCGATGTTGAAGGTGGTGAAGGCAACGCAGTGGAAACAGCAGCACCAACCAAGAAACCTGATCAATTTACCCAACTGGTGGATGGTTTCCTTGAGCTGAAATTGCCGGAGAAGGCATTGAAAGAAGTGTGCCTCAATTTGTTGATGGAAGTTCTGGACCGTGTGAACGATGTGTACTTGGAACGTGTTGTGCGTTTTATGCAGACATTGCGCAAACAGTCCAACATTAAGCCCAATGTTATTGTTGACATCTTCAAGCAGTTGGTCAACAAGATGAATGAGCGTGAAGCTCTTAATCCCAGAATTACGGCCCTAGTGGCATCTGTGCTGGCCAAGACGGTCTGTGAGCCGGCCTTAATTAAATTGAATGACATTGCCAACTACACGGACAATGGTCAGCATTATCCATTGTTTTTACTGGTGCTACAGCAGCTTCACAAGACAATTGGCAAGGATGCACTCGAGGAGAAGTTCCGTGCTAGCAAAATTGATTTGACCAATAGTTTGCAGGAGGCTGATCGCACCAAGGAGCGTTTGGCTGAAATACTTGAAGATCGCCAATTGTCCTTCCTGTATCCATTGCTTAAGGTACAGGCTGAGATGCTCAAACAGCTGCAAAGCGATCCCAATCCAAATAATTTCTATAAATGGATCAAGTCCAATGTGGACAACAAGTACTATAAGGATCCGGGCTTCGTACAGGCCCTCATGACCGTTGTGGTTAAATACATCACCAAGGAGACGACTCTGGCCAGCAATATGGATGCCAAGGAGCATCCCGAGAAGTCTGTCACCCAAAAGGAGCAGGCAATGCTGGAAACCTACAGCCAGATGCTGCAGACTTTCCTCGGTCAAAACGAATTGCAATTGATGGCACTTTATGCCCTGCAACTTTTCTGCTACAATGAAAATTTCCCCAAGGGTAAGTAGTCCCACAAATTTATTTAATAGAGCTATATTAATTTTCTTGAATTCCTTCGTAGGTATGCTCTGTCGTTGGTTCAAATATTTGTACGATTCGGAAATAATCGAGGAGGAAGCATTCGTTTTATGGAAGGAGGAGATTACTGACAAATATCCAGGCAAGGGATCAGCACTGTTCCAAGTGAACGCCTGGTTGACTTGGCTGCAGGAAGCCGAATCTGAAGACGACGAGGATTAAATACCCAAAATGCATAACCACAATATATATGTATATCACTTCTATATTTATTCGCAATCTAACACAAAAACAAACAACAACAAAAAAATTACAAAACGCTAAAAAACAAAAACAAAAAAAAAAAAATACTAAACAAAAATAAGCTTCTAAAAAGAAATACGAAAAAAAAAACAAAAAAAATATTAAATCAACACATTAATACAATACAACAGATGAAAGTTGAAATCGCGGTTGCAAATGTTAGTCAAATTATAGTAGAAAAACCTACAAGTTAATCCAAATTATTTGATATTCATTCAAGTTCAAGCAACTATAATTAATCACAAATAAATAAAACGGCAGTAGACGCAAACGTAATCAAACAATATTATATGATATTTAACTCAACTAAATATGGAATAGCAATTGAAAACACCAAACCCTTCCTGATGATTAAACACCAACTTCAGACGACAAGCGATCGAAACTACATATATGGAAATTAGTAAAAATGAATATATAATAAAAGTAAACAAACACACACACATAATGTGCGATCAATTTATATACATACATTAATTAGTGAATTTCATGCGTAATAATTGAACCGGAACTGATCTTTTAATCGAAATATTCTGTTTTTTTTTAGAAATACCCTGTTTTTTGCTACTTGCACAGCCCACAAATTCATATGTATTTATTAAGTAGTTCAAATCAAGCTGATAACAAATCATATATACTTATATAACTAACAAAAAAGGAAGAACACCAAATCCATAATCTAACCATATATAAAAAGACTCAAATGCGAGCTAGCATCGAATTCGTAACAAATCGTAGCACTGAAAGTATTTTAACTCAAAAAAGATACAAAAATAACAACAAAACGCCAACATCAAATATAGCCTTAATAAAATGAAAACAACACTGCGAACGGCGAAAAACTGTCTTTTCTTTAACTTGGCCAAGGGAACTTGAATTCAAATTCGAACTCAGTTTGGCGCCAAAAAGCTGCCAAAACAGTTGCCGCTTTACAACACTGTTAAGCCAGCTGCTTTGCAGCCCTGTGCTATACTGAGCGTTTTACAACACTGCACAAACAAAAACTGCATTTCATTGTAAATTAAAAGTAAAATATTTATTTTGAGTTTTAAAATATTTATAAAAATGGAAGCCTTTGCAGTAGTGTCACCACAACCAGAGGAAACCAAGGATATGGGTAAAGTGGAAGCAGCTGCCACCGGCTTTTCCTCACATGTTGCACATCTGGACACCGGCGTCGTTCAGTGCACGCTGCGCGTGCTCAAGATGAACGGCAGCACAATGCTGTTTCTGCACGGCAAGGAGACGAATCGTTTAGATGAACTCGCGGTGGCTATGCCAGCACGCCCACCCAGCAAAGATGTGGTGGGCACCACATTTATGGGCGATCATGGCCAGAGTGAATCCCTGATCTTGGCCAGAAAACTAAGCGCGCGCTACAATCGTCAGTTCTACGTGAGCATGAATCTGCAATTGGATAACATCACACGACCAGTCTTCGAGAAGACGCTGGTCAACCACATGAAGGAAAATCTGCAAGAGTTTGTCTGAAGAGACTATGGAGCTGGAATAAGATGTATGTCTGTGTATCTATAAATGTGATTAAAGCAACTCAACCGCTTAGCTAAATGTGTTTGTATTCCCATTTCCCCAAATACTATATATATGTTATTTATATATATTTCTACACCCGAAGACACATTCACGCCGTGTGGGTCAAACCTGGTTGGCGTGTTTATTTCGGTGCATGGGACCCCACTTGGACCACACTGCTTGGCTGAGCTCCACGAGCGCCAACGCTTCCAGCTCAGCTAGCAAAGAGGACAGTTCGATATGCGCAACTAGCACAAACGTGCGCAATTATTATAGTTAGTTCGTGCGACTAAACTAAACACGCGTAAGTTTTCAACTTAGTCACATAATTAATTGTGGGGATTGAGCCAAGTCCCCGCCGCCAAATCATCACGTGTTGTGCTCTCTTATCGCTACGATAGGGTCAAAGTGGACATGACCCCAGTCCAAAGAACACAAGAGCCGTAAAAATGTTTTGATTGATTACTTTGGTGTGCGCGTGTTTTGATTTTAATGTTCAATTGCAATTAGAAATGTGGATTGCATCAGTTTGTGGACCAAATGGAGTTCTAAGAGTTCTAAAAAATACTGTACCTGAATATTGTGCCTTAATAGTGTCTTTTGTTAACCCTACAGAAAGCCGATTTTTGGGCTTATCGAGTTATTTTTAATTGTCTAGTTGCATCTGTCCTTAAAAAAGACAGAAAGATGTTGCAGAAATGCTGTGATTTCTACTACTATTACTATTTTATTACTATTACTACTCTATTCTATTACTAGTAGTACTATTTGTTAAACCTTTAAGGGTCTTTAACTCTTTATAAAGGCAAGAAAAATGTCTAATCGAGTTTGTACTTTGTACATTGGTGTGACTTTAATGCCCTTTACCCCATAGAAAGGCAAGAAAAATGTCTATAAATTGTTGGCCTAATCGAGTTTGTACTTAATGTTCAATTGCAGTCAGACACATTGATTACATCAGCCCTTAAAAAAAGATAGTGACTCCATAAATCTATTAAGCCTTGAAAGCTCTTTAACACTCTGCAGGAAATTCTATCTAATCGGCATGGAAAACTGTAATTAGAGACATGACTTGTATAAATTTATTGACTAGACTGACTTTAAGCATTAAGATTTCTTTAAAGCGTGTCTAATAGCCACAAATACTCATTTTAAGCTTTATAGTAAGTTCGAATTGAGCTGTTTTGTCTTAGTCTTAGATCGAAGAAATGTTAAGGCTTTTATTTAAGTTCATCCCTTAACGTTGTATAACTCTAAAGCTTTACTGGAAGTCTATATTCGTTCTATACTATTCTATATACTCTATTCTATATACTCCAATTCTGATTACATCAGTTTCTTAAAACTCTTTTGAAAGAAGAAAGATTTTACAAATATAATAGTGATCTCAGAAAACTATGTCGCTTAACCCCACAAACCCCTTCGAAGCTCCACAGAAAGCCCATAAATATTTCATTGTTACAATTTCTAACACTTTTCGGTCCTAATCGATTTTGTGGGCCCTAAAAATAGTCCGTCTAGACGAGATATTGTCAGCAGTATCAGCTGAACAAAAAAACTGAAAGAGTTACCTGCAGCCAGAATTAACTGTTACTACTGGTCACAGACTTGGGGAATGATATATTAAATTTCCGAAACATTACTCTGCTCAAATTTTGGACAGCGATAAGGCTCGAAAGTTTTGCAGTCTGGAGGGAGGCACCAATGCTGATGAACTGCATGCACAGCTCCAAGGGGGGGTTGAGAGGGGAGTGGAGCATAGTGATTGTGATACACAGGGATAGACGAGTACTATAAATATACATCAATATATGCGTGCTTTGGACTTTGCACGTCTGTCAACAATAGATTGGAATATCAACGGAGCAATTAGCCATTGAAAACAAAGTTCACTGCTATCAGTAAATCCCAGTGGGTTCCACTGTCTCCGAAGAGTTCCCTTACATGAGCTACTAGTCATTGCATCGTAAGCTGAGCCTTGATAAACCCGAATTTGTTACGATTTAAGTGCCGATTTCGATCTCCGTTCCGATTTCGATGCCGATTCCGAAACCCATTCCGAAAGTTCTCCCTCTAGGGCTTATCACCTCAGGCAGCCAGACCGGCAGCCAGTCGAGCAGACCCCAATGTTATCAGCTAAGTTTATTTATTTATTATTTTTTTTTTTTTTTGCTTTTTTCGAGTATGTTGTTAATTTGCTAGAAATATTGAACATCATTGTATGGCTGTGATACCGGTTTGCACCGGTTACCGTGTATAATCCGTATCAAGACCGGGTCTCCGGCATTTATGGCGCATTTGGATTGGGATTTCGATGTGTATTTGTTTCTGTACTATCATTGCTGCTATTTATTTATTTACTACCAAAATTATTTAGAATTTGCTGCAGCGCACGCGTTCACCTCCAAGAGTTCTTAGTCTAATCTCGGCGGAGCAGCTCAGGGGGTGTGTGAGGAGATAGGGAGAGAGAGAGATGCCTGGATTTGAATGTGCGGTGGAAACCACCAGAGCAGCTTATCAAGCGCAGCTCGCGCCATGCAAAGTTCAACTCGGCATAGAGATGAATCGGAAAAATCTGGTTTTATTTATACTGTCGCACATGTCGGGCTGTAAATTTGGGTCAGGGCTGGGAATCTGTTACTGGAGGTGAAAGAGAGTCCTTAAAATACCCTTTTGATTTGACCTACTGGAGGGCATACCAACTAAACTGTACACTAAGTTTTACTACAAATACTCTCAAAGTGACATTTCCTTTGTTATTGTGGGAATTTTTCCAATCGATCGATCGCCGGCATGATAGTCTGGACTCTAGACACTAGAGGGCGCTTCTCCAAGCAGTCGCTTATCAGTGCGTTAATCTCGAAATAAATCATGTTGTTTGATCTCTTGAAATTTTGTGCGCACTTTGATTACAAACTGCACCTGTTGTAAACCCCGCAATCAGCTTACAGCCAACAATACTGGTCTTGGGGCGCCTCTAGCGCTATCAACAGCGTTGATGTCATGCCATTTCCGAGTAGTTGAGGCTAAAATGCAGGTGCCCAGCACCCCCAGCGGTATATAATAGCTCCCATTTATGGTATGGGTATGCATCATGCGTGTGTGTGCATGTGTTTCACTTCCTATTGATATGGTTTTTTCACAGACTGGTAACGTGTATAGCTGATAAGTTGGGCAAGAAATACCTACGGTACCCCCTACATCCCCTTACCCCTACCGTTGTGCCCGACTGGCCTTCGCAGCAAAGTCGAAATGTAAACAGAGACGAAGACGTTGCTCAGTTGCTCCCATTGATAAGCTGGCAATACGTTCGTTATTTGGGGTCCAAAGAAATTTCAGCGTCATCGTCACCAACTGAGTTGCAAAATCGTGTATTTTTTTATTTTGCTGAATTTCGGTGGGTTGAGATATGAAAGACATGTGGCTGTAGTGTTGACTTAGCAGCACTTTATCAGAGTGCAAGGGAGTGCGAGAGAGAGGCAGAAAACGGTCACAGCTGGAGGGGAATTCACTGCGTCGTCTCAGCTCTCAGCGCTGCCCCGCCCTGCCCTACCTACGGTCGAGTCTACGGGTACGAAGTGCAGTCCACACTGAAACGAACTAAACCGAACCGAGTCGAGTCGACTCGACTCGAGTGTAGCGATAGCGAGTGGACCCCCCGTAAGAGCTGTTGACTCGACGTGCTCCAGGGCTGATCATTGGCCGTACTCATGCTAGACCGATTTTCCACTTGTGCGTTGCGCTGATAACCGTTTTTCCTCCCTTCCTGCCTATGCTCACGTACTTGGTGTGTGCTACGCCCCCTTCTCCCCCTGCCCACCTCCTCCTCCTCAAACTTGCACCTATTTTTTTACGAATTTCGGCACTAACCCGGTACACTGCCACCCCAACCTACCACCATTCAACCCACCCCCTTTCGCTCCACCTCAACACTCTATCCCCCCTCTGAGGCCTGTCTGGCTGCGCAGCCTTCGCTGCTGATAAGCGTGCGGCGCAGTCTAGCGTTATCGCGAATAAACTTTTTGAATATTACACGAATGTCTGCATGCGAGCGATTCATTCGTTTGGCAATCGCAAGCGCGAAAGCAACACTACAAAAAGAAAGAAACACAGAAAACAGAAAATAATTATGGATATATTGGTAGTACAAAAGCCTGTCTTCTGCCCCAGCAGCGACTACTACTTGACGCCGTACAGCACGCCGCCGTACAGCACACAGGCCGCACATCCTGGCGCCACCGGAGGCTGGTTGGGCGAGCAGATGCAGTACCTCAGGTTTCCGACACCGCCCATAACACCGCCGCGGATTGTGCTACCAGTTCCGGTGCCGCTTCCGGCTCCCACAGCTTACACCTCGGGCTTTAGTCCTCGCACACAGTCTGTCATTATGAAGTGCAGCAAGAGCTCTAGTTCCGGTTCCGGTTCCGGTTCAGGCTCACGTTCGCCCACGGAATCGTGCAGCGAACAGAGCAGCGGAAGCGAGTGCGACTTTATCTGTAATTGGCAAGATTGCGGAAGGTGAGTCTCACACTTTTTTTTACTTGTACAACATGTACTCATGTCTTGCCTCTCTTTCTCCCCTTCCGCAGAGTTTTTGAATCTTTGGAGGTGCTGGCACAACACGTCACGTTAAGTCACGCGATTGCTTCATTGCTGGACGGGCTCTACTACTGCCGCTGGGGCGGATGCCAGCGCAGCGAGCGCGGCTTCAATGCTCGGTACAAGATGCTCGTCCATGTGAGGACCCACACCAAGGAGAAGCCACACTGCTGTCATCTCTGCGAAAAGTCCTTTTCGCGTGCGGAAAATCTCAAGATTCACATACGCTCGCATTCGGGCGAGAAACCCTACAAGTGCCACTACGAGGGCTGCCAGAAGGCTTACTCTAACTCCTCGGATCGCTTCAAGCACACACGCACACACTCCATGGAGAAGCCGTACATGTGCAAGGTAGCTGGCTGCCAGAAGCGATACACGGATCCTTCGTCCTTGCGCAAGCATGTGAAGACCTTCAAGCACAGCATCCAACTGATCGCCAGCCAGAGTGCCAGCTGTCTACTGGAAGCCACTGAGCACTCCTCCGCCTACACCTGCCTGCCTCTGACCGCTCCCGTGGCGACGCCTCTGAGCACGGAGTCGCCTGCCAGTCCGCACTGCTATGACAGCGGCGATAACGTGGCCAGCGATTATTCGCTGAGAGCCAAGCATCATCAGGACAGCGTCTACAACTCCTCCGATTACTGGTCGTATTCTAGGGAGCATGGCTATCGTTATCTGCACAGCGAAGACTTCTCGATGGATCTGGACACGCCCACTCCGCTTGATCTGCGCATGCACAGAAGCTGAATCTGAATAATGCTGCTGTCGTGGCGTTTCTCTCTAGTCAACATGCTAACACTAGCTCTTGTCATTATTGTTAGATAATCGTTTAGTTTTCAATTAAGACTGTCTTATGTAATATCGCATGAATCGCAAATCAAATACAAACTAGTAAATGAAACTAAATTTAAAGTTCGTTCTATTAAAAGCTATACAAAATTAAATATTAATCAACAAGAAAAAGTCACCATTAATTGTTTGTTAAGTTTGCTTTGCCTAAAGTGAGTTCGCTTTTAAATTTTAAATTTGGCGCCAACGACTCGATGTCTACTGGCATTCAGTGTTGTACGAGCTGTTATCGACTATCGATGAAAGTTGAAATACAAATGCCGCTTGCTTACTGCTAGCAAAATTCATTGCATACTTTCAGGCGACGCTGTAAATAGTATATAAATGGGTTGAATGCTGGCAGCGTGCACTGTCTGACGTTTTTATTTAAACAATAAATAATGAATAACAAATAAATTGCGAATCACAATTTCATTGTGAATCCCTTTATTGCACTACGTGCTAATTGAAGTTCAATAGCAGCCAAACTTTGCATTTAACTCAGTTTCATTGAAAAGCAAAAGTTCTTTGCGTCATCGCGCCGTGCAACACCTTATGCGGGTGCAGCAGACAAACAAAAACTTAACTCCATTAAAAAGCGAATTTGTTACAAGGTAATTCGCGCACGCGTGCTTAGCCACCCGCAGGTAATAAAGGTAATTTTTGAAAAGATATTAACTGCTCGGTTTCACTGCTGATAAGAAGTCTGTGAGTTGCCCCCACTACCCGCCAGTGGCTCCACCTGTGCCACCTGCTCGCATGCCACACTTGTAATACCCATTAAGGTGTTTTTATTTCGGTGCTGCACTCTGCGAAATGCGTCGTAAAGAACCGAGCTAAATACGAATTACTCATGCGTTTTCCACGAATGGCACAAGTCTAAGATTAGCACATTTCCATCGCCAACTTGATGCTCCTCGGCTCAGTCTGAAACGACAGCAGCGAGCGACAACATCAGCAGAAATGCAGTTTAAACTCAAGCTTGGCATCATTTGCCTGTGTTTGCTTTGGGGTCAAGGGCTGGCTCAGGATGTTCGACCCGAGTTTCCCGAGGATTTTCCCAAGGCCACAGAAGCAGCACCAACAACAGAAGCCACAACAACCACTCAGTTGCCCACAACAACAGCAGCAACTACAACTACTGAAGCTGTCACAGAGTTAGCAGTAGATACAACAACAACAGCTGCTGCCACTACCACAACAACTGCTGCTACCACAAAGCGTCCTGCAACAACAACTCAGCGCACACCTACAACCAAAAAACCTCCTGTGGCCACAACCCAGCGCACACCCCCCACCAGGCCAACACAGCTGCCTCCTTTTACCACCTGGCAGCCCTACTACCCCACCTATGCCGCACCCACCAGACCACCGCACTTTACGCCCGCTTATCACTGGCTCTGGGACTTGGAGGAGAGCGACGAGCAGCGCTGTTATCTACGGGATCAAGTAGAGCGTGGACGAGCTCGCTGGAGTTGTGGCTGTAAGTAGCACACTTGACATCAATTTGCATATTTGTTCCTATTTTTAACAATTGTTTTCCTTTGCTTGCAGTTACAAGTTCAACGGCGATAACGAGTTGTTATCGCTGCTGTTATTATGGAAGTAGCCGATTCGCCGGTTGCAGCAAACTGCACAGTGGACGCTGTAATTCCGTTAGCAGCAATTGGCATCTGTAATAATACTCAAATGGGTATTACCAACCGAGATCGAGGGGAACAGCTTACAATTAGTTTAGGGAGTGTGTTATTGGCAAAGTTTTTTAGACCGAAGAAATGGAAAAACTTGAAAAACTAATCGAAAAAATATACCAACATTGCTTTCATGGTTTAAATTATTCTATAAATTTGTTAAATAATTTTTAATCCTATGTTTCCCAAGTTTCCTTTGCTCATTAAATCCCCTTTAACTCAACTTTTTAACTGATTTATTTATACAAGTTTAAAACGCATTTCACAAACACTTCAAATTCCACTCCAATCCTAGTCCAGATTGTACATGTTGCCCAGATTGAGGAAGCAATCCTTGAGATGCTGTTGGCACTCGCAGAAGTCGGGGAACGGAGGCGCCAACACCTCGTACATGATACGCAGTAAGTCGACAAACTTGTTTAAGGCCTTCGAGTACTCGCCGGTGTCATAAAGCCGCTTCGCCGTACGTGTCATCATTTCCGTATCCTGCATGACCTTGAGACCCTTCAGAATGTTGGTTAACTCGCCGCAGGTGACGCATTTGATCATAAAGTCATTGCAGGTGGGCGGCACTTCAATGATCGCCGAGCAGTTGTTGGGTGCCTCACAGCGGAAGCGTATGACGTCACGGGGCAGCTGATCGAAGAGCGGCCAGTTATCCAGACAGGCATCGCAATTGCATTCGAACCAATAGAGTTCCTTCAGCTTGGCCTGACGATCCTCCCGCTTGTCCTGCGTGTATATAGGACCGTAATTCTCATTGATGGGCAGACCCGCCTCAATGGGTCGCACGCTGTTGATATGTATGGTTGTGCCACGGAAGTACCTCACCACACCCGGATCACAGGAGTGATTGAAGAGCGCCAGTGTGGGATAAATGGCACCACCAATAAAGATGGACTTCTCCCGTCCCTCGGCACGGAACTTGTGCAGCTCGGCCACCTCGTGGGTGTTGAACTGAATGAACTGCAGACTGCGCAGCAGCAGTGAGCTAATCACTTTCACCTGATCCTCCTGCGGTTCGCTGCCAAAGTAACCCGCCGACTGCAGACAGCGGGTCAGAAAGCGTGCCATCAACACGTACTGGAAGAAGTTCGCGGGCGGACGCTCCTTCTGATGCCGTTCCAGATGTGCCACGCGACGGAAGTCATCCTTGGGCAGACTAAAAATCAGCAGAAATAGTTATAATTCTCAGACCAGACCAAGACTCACCTCAAAAGCTGCTCCAAAGACAGCTGCTCATCGAGAGTAGGCTTCAATTGCAGATAGTAGTCCAACGGTTTGCTGGCAATGATTCGCAGTGCCATGTGATTGTTGATGGACGCACCGGAGCGCCAGATGACCGGCAATATGCCACATTCATATTTGTGGTACTTGGCTGCAGCACGCTGCTGGCACTGCTCCGAGCAGTAGACGACGTCGGAACAACCGGGACATGCAACCGGCACAACGGTACTGTAATCAAAAAGCAAATAATTAAACTCAATCCACTTAACAGCATGTAAAAAGTGCTGAGCTGCTGTTAAATAACACACTGTTAATTAGCGTTTACATTACATGCCTTTAGATTACGCACAACAGTCTGGGATAAACCAGCTACTGTTAATTTAAAAGACTATTTACAGTGCTAAGCTGCTGTTAATTTGCATTTACATTACATACCTTTAGCTTACGTATAACAGTCTGGGATTAGCCAGCTACTGTTAATGCACTCTAACATAACATACCCCTAGCTTATACTACTGTTACGAGTAGCTGACTTACATAGCTGTTATTCTTAACATTAACATGACACCCACCGCACAAAGCAGTACTCGCAATGAGTCTGCGCGAATTTCTCGAGCAGCACAGCGACAAAGGGACGCTCGACCAGCAGCTCCTGGCCCACCTGGACGTCAGCAGAGGCACGTGCGAAACGTCCCTCCTGCGCGTTCTGATCGATGCGCACCAACGAACTGACAAACTCCTTTTCATCCGGCAGAGTTTGTGCCTGATCCAAGTGCAAGGCATTGGCCTCCTTGAGTTTCTGCTGCTTGGCTGCTTGTTTGGCCGTACGTGGATCGTGCTCCAGCATCTTAATCATGGTCATGGCATCCAAATGCAGCTTGGCACGCCTGTCTGCCGGCAGCGTAGAATCATCCATGCACATAATGCACTTTCTGCAAAAGGAAATGAATTGATGTAAAGATTTTTATGGATTAGGAGTTGTTACCCACTTGAAGGCACTGATCGTGTGGGGATAATCCTTCAGGGCCATGTAGCAGCGAGCCTGTCGCTCGTACAGCTTGTAGACGAGATCCTTGGGATAGTCCAGCTCGAGGGCACGACGTATATCCACCAGGCACTCACTGTGCTTCTGCATGTGCGCCAGCGTCGCCGAGCGATTGGCCAGCGCAATGGAACGCTCCAGAGCTGGAAGACAGCAGATGGTGACTATATACATAAATATTTATGAAACAATCACTCACTTTTGTCACTAGGCAGTGCTACGTAGCAGCGGCTGTAGAGCAGCATGGCCTCCAGCCATTTCTTCTGCTTGAAAGCAGCCGTGGCACGTTCCTTGAGCTCTGCAGCGACTGTTGCGCACTTTCCCTTGAATTCGCGTTGCACTTGCAGCCCCGCATCCCCGGAGCGCACCCAGTTCAGCTGATCCACATATGCCACGCGCTCGTCGTCGTTGCCACATCCGGATAATTTGGCAATATCCGACTCGCAATTAGCACCGCCCGCTTCTCTGAGTTTCAGATAGTATTCGGCAAAGAAGCCCTTCTGCTGGCTAAGTGGCAATTTCATGATGTTAACTCAATTTATTAAGATTTTATAGACACTTTTTACATATATTTAAAATTATGCAAGTAGTGAAAAATTGAGTTCTTTCGTCTACGATTACTGCAGCCGCACTAAACCGTCGAATATATAGTGGCAACGTGTGGTATCCAGACAACTTTTGGGTCTTTTATTTATAGATCGGAAAAGCATGCTACTCAGAGCATTAGAGCATCAGAGCAATAAACGCCTGCGAGTTCGGGAGAGCAAGAATTACAAGCAGAGAGACGCCGCATTTGTTTACAAACAACTTTTCAAACTGCGCTCTCTCTCTCTCCCTCTCTCTTTGCTTTTCAAACATCACTGAGTATCACCTGCACAGCTCCTATGCGTGCATATATGTATAACAGTTGTTCGCAGAACATTTGAACATGAAAACACCGTTAACTTAATTATGAAATGAGCTAATTTTAGTTTATGAATAAAGGTCAATAATCAAGTTAGACTCACTCTTGTAATGATAACCGTTTTTTGGCAGACATGGCCCATTCGCCTCTTTAGCTCAGTGGTAGAGCACTGGTCTTGTAAACCAGGGGTCGTGAGTTCAATCCTCACAGGAGGCAGATCTACAGAATCTCGCAACAACGCAAGAGTTGTGGGATTCCTTTTTTAAAATTTTGTTCATAACTTGTTTTTATTTTTGATAATTCAATTGCAAAAATTCTGGAAGTTCCCAGAGTTTATTGCCAATGCGTCACAGCTTGGTGATTACATTTCATTGAAAAATGCGCTACTGATAACAAGTTGACATGTTGTTATTTTACAAACACAATTATATTAATTAGAAATAGTTGAATAATTATTACTTATACTTTGTTGTCTAGAATTTTTCAATTGCTAATTAGTGAGCAAGCAAAGCTAGAAAGCAAATAAGCTTATGAGATCGTTTGCATAATTGTGCAAAAAACTTGCAAAATTATGAGTAGTAGTTTATTAGCTTGCACAACGGCTTAAACATTTTCAGCAGTTTAACAAATATATTTTCTATAATTAATTGATTTTATACAAACAAAATAAGCAGTAAAGTTCATTACAGTATTACACAAAATTTAAAAATACAAAAATTTAAGCAATGTTATTAAATTGCCTCCTGTGAGGATTGAACTCACGACCCCTGGTTTACAAGACCAGTGCTCTGCCACTGAGCTAAAGAGGCCTGAGCAACGCGCCACGCTAAGACTGCTGATAAAGTCACCGAAGCGTTCGATGTCGTATTCTCATTCCTCGGGGGCTGTTTAAACAGTTGGCAACGCGTCGAGAACGCTGCTCAATTAGGAAGTGAGTCAATACAAATACAATATGTGTTAATGCTATCTGCGATTAATAACTGATATTATCTAACATCGGCACTTGCCTTGAAAATGGCTTGAACAGCTGCCAAGGCTGTCGCTTTGGCTACCTAAATTTGTTTTCGTTGACTGATGAAGACAAGTAGGGCTCTAGAAAAAGTACAAATGTCTTCTGCTGGCAATTTGCTATGCTAATTGTAAGCAAAATACTTGGCTCTAGGTGGTTACAACTGTGGCGTGGGAAGAAAACAAATTGCTTGCAATGGATTCATTTCTGTCATTGAAGTTGCAGTTGTGTGCATAAATTTGCAGATTGCTGCGTTAAGTTTTAAGAGCGAAACTCTCGCTTCATGCAGACAAGATACTTTGAGATATCTTGCATTTCTTTTTAGAAATTAGCTGAGATTTATTTGGCTACAGCAGATTAGTCGAATAAAAATATTTGCAGTGCAAGTATAACAGTTAATTTTTGGCTAGAAACTAAAGCTGTTTAAATCTTTCCAAGCAGTCCAATCAGCGCAACTGTACCTTAAGCTAAAGGTGTACATTTCCAGGAGTAATGCATGTAATGCAGGTATCATTGTATTATTGTGCATTAGGCGCATATCAGGTTACCCAGCGAGAGCCCTTTCGTAGTCCTATTGAGTGCGTTATGCAAATTTGCATGTCGCATAAAGGAGAAATGCGTAAATTACAGTGTCAACATTACAACGCCCACTTTCCCTTTACTTTGCATTATTTTTCATATATTTTTCTTTTTTTTTAGGCACTTTGGGGTGGCGTACCGCTGTGAAAATGCATTACACGAAACCGAAACCGAATACTCACCTCAAGCGGGCTAAACCCAAGACTGCACCCGGGGCGCAAACGATTTCAATATGTTAATTTTGGTGTAAGCTGTTGAATAATCGCGCTGCTATTGACTTTGGGCATGTAACCCTTTAACGGACAGTGTTGGAAAACACTTGTGGGGTGCAAAAAGGGGTGCTGTTGCGCTGTCAGTGCAAATAACTGGACAACATGTCAGGCCAAGACTTAACATCATCAATCAAAACGAGGGCTGACTGAATGAATGAACGACTGACTGTCTGACTGTCTGAGTGCTTGGCTTGTAAACGATGCTTACAACAAATAAAGCCGACAGCTGCCACTTGCAGTACAGTTGGCCACTCAAAGGATGCGCCCTGTATTCTCATGTAATCAGTAATCACTGTTGCAACTCTCAATAAAACTGCTGCTGCTGTCAATGGCTATAAACCGATCTCTTTATGAGCTGTCATTCAGGCGCAAAATATTTATCACTCTGCCGCCGTGGCAGTGGCAGTGGCAGCACTCACAATTGTCATGCTCAGGTATTGCCAGTGGTGGTGCCACCCCTAATTGTGTTGCATTGTGAGCAGTAGACATGGTAGACAAGGACTCTGATGCAGTCATTGCCTGACCCTGCTCGGACGCGCGTTTTGTATGCAAATTCATGTGGAATAAATGGTTGGCAGCACTGCTATAAAGAGCCCTGCTACGAGTATAACCATTAATTTGTGCACTCAAGAGCCCACAGTTAATTACAGTATACATTTTTTTCCACATTTCATTTCATTTTGTTTCGTTTCTAAACCTTTTGATGCAGTAAACTTCCGTTGCAATTTAAACAAAAAAAAGATTGCAAACTATTTTTGTTGTTATTGTGCAATACGCAGCCAACTTCCGGTATTCTCAGTGCAGTGCCTGTTGCACTCCATTGTTGCAACAACTCATGTCACCTCGAAGCGCACTCGAACTCAGTTCACGGCATTCACAGCGAACAATAACAAAATCCGTACAATGCCCGAGACGGAGACGGACCGGCACAAAGCAGCCAACGGACAATGCAATTAATGGCCATAAAACGAAATTAAACTTGGCTTTGCTATAAGCCCAGTTTACTAGTTACTAGTTACTTGTGTTTGTTTCCTGCCAAACTGAATTCGCACGCGTAATTGAAACATATTTCAACATTTGCTAATGGCCACGTTTTGTGGGTGGCTCTTGGCATTAAAGCCAAAACAAATTTATAACAATTTGCATTGCCATTGTGTCCACAGAGAAGTCTTACAAAATTGAGTTAAAACCAACTCTTGACCATTTTGGAGCTTTATGACTTTTGTGCATATTTGTAACTTGCTTTTGTCAGCTCGGCTTAAATGTGTTTTTAAGCGGCCAAAACGAGTTTTGAATGAAATTTTCCCCCCTCTTCCAAGCGATGCAAATTTAATTGCTGCTCTTAATTAATTTCAAACCAATCACAGTTGAACCCAGTGTTGACAGCATTTTCCTCAGCTGACATTGAAATGCGGCCCAAATGGCAGACAATCTCTAGTTGGCTTGATTGATTTTTTGTCAATAAACGATTAGGAGAAATCTTTATTTATTTTATGGCTTAGCCCTGAGTTGAAAACCGGCTTGGCATTAAGTATCAACAACTTAACAGCAAATTAATCAACATAAGCCTGGTATTGTTATAACTTATAACTAACAAAATTATTTAAATTTGTATACAATCAGCTGTCTATAAATATCTACGGAAACCTCAACTAGACATGAAATTACTTAATTTCCAATTTTCTCACAATTTGTTACAATTGTTTGCTACTGTAAAATTTGAACTGACTGGCGCCACATGTGTTCACAAATCCACTCGACGGGGCATAAAAAACAGGGATCTGGGGGAATCGTTATCGCCTCGAGCGCTTAAGGCAGCCCTAATTGAATTTTCATTAACGCAAACT
The DNA here is from genome assembly GCA_018152125.1 of Drosophila dunni. Classification (NCBI taxonomy): domain Eukaryota; kingdom Metazoa; phylum Arthropoda; class Insecta; order Diptera; family Drosophilidae; genus Drosophila; species Drosophila dunni. The sequence continues at coordinate 5,874,867 of JAECXC010000339.1, read as the reverse complement.
CAAAACTCTTTTGCTTTTTTTGGGCACGCAATCAATTCAACTTAATTAAGTGCGCCAGCAAACAAATAAACCGTTTGTACGGAAAAAATGAGTGAAAAAACTGCATGTTTTTCAAAAGGCAACAAACAATGGAAAGTGCTCTCGGCTGCAGCACAAACGGTTTTCAAGTGGAAAACAAAAGCTAATGCCACCAGACGGGCCGCAGTTTTCCCAGGTCGAGAGAGGGTTTCAACCCCCTACGAATCGAGTGGCGGCGTCGGCGGCGGCGGCAGCTGCAGCATGGAAATTGGAAAATTGTCAGAGTGGCGCGTGCGTAGCCTGACGCAGGACACGGCGCAGCACACGGCGCAGGCGCATCTCCCAGATTTAACAGCTAATACAGTTACAACCTGAGATCAGCGCACCGAGTTTCGGTACACGAGATTGATGACACGCATTGCCCTGACAGTTCGTGACGAATTGTCGACTGACATGCACATGTCCTTTTTTTAGGATAATGACGAAATGCCATTCTAGGCCTGTCAGCGCGCATTAAATCCCATTTTTTACACGAGTTCCTGTTTTTTATGCGCAATTCGAGCTCTGGCAATTTTACACTAAATCAGCCAATTTTTCACCCAAATTCTGTGCACTTTTCGGGGTCGTTTGTCACGTAGGAAACAATGGGGAAAATAATCCGCTAAGTGCAGCTAATAAAGCTGTGATATGATTTGAAATCGTTTTGCGGTTTTATTTTAATGCGATTTATTTAATGCTTTAAAAAAAGTATAGGAATTAAATGATTTTCTTTTTAGGGGAAATAAATTTAAGTTGGTAAAGATTTGATGGGGAAACCAAGAAACCTTTGCAATGGGAGTATTCCAAATACTTCCCGATGAAGTCTAAGAAGTCTGCGCTGCCTACTTTTGGACATTGGGTTATTAGGTTAAAACCTTATGTTCGCTGGGTTTGATAAAAGTGTCTGCTGAGTTGTTGTTGTTGTTGCTGCTGTTAACGCCTTGGAAGGTGTACAACAGCTGTTAAATTTCCCATAACTCTAACGGCGCACAGCACGCGCCAGTTGTTTGTCTCGCTTAATTGCAATTACCTTTTATTTGAAATTTGGCCCAGGGGCAAGGTAAGGCTAAGGCAAGGCAAGGGTCTTCTGATCCTGCTGTGTGCCTGCTGTACGCCGTGTTGCCACAATGTGTGCCTCACATGTGTGTGCAGAAGCTGGGATCAATTTTATTTCAAAGGAGTTTGAAATGAAAGATGAATTGCTGAAGCGCTTAGTTGGTTGATCCATTTAACACGCACTGTTGCCTCGAAACTGAAAACTCACTACTCAAATCGAACTGTAATTCACACACACACACACACACACTGGTACACACACTCGCACACACGCACAGTCGCAAGTGCCAACTGTGGTAATCAAAATGATGATGTGAAAATATTTGTTCATTGGCCATGTCGTTTTCATTTTGAGCCCAACTAATGGATTCATTTCCAACTCTCGATTCATCTTTATATTGCATGTATCTCCACGTCTGCGGCGTCTCCATTTCAGCTGGTTTCACTTACAACAGGTGAGCCTGCCCAAACTAAATTTCTTCTGGCCCTAATTGTCATGGGCCACTGAAGCGCACAGCCCAAAAGGCACATCGACAACACGTTCGGGTTGAGCTCAGCCCATGATGATGATGATGATTATAAAGATAATAATAAGAGTAATAATAATAATAGGTATGAGTGTGTGTAATTTTTAAAAATTAATATCCGGTGCTAGCCACTGACCTTGCCATGTCTATACTCATTTCACATCTTTCAGAAAAGAGGAAAACATCAAAACAGTTATCAGACGCGACGGCAGCAGGCGACAACTGTGTCAACATGTGTTTGCCACAGATACAAGATACAAGAGCTGAACACAAAAGATACAACTACAAAGCACGACTCGAAGCAGAAGCAACTGGAGGTAGCTCAAATTCGCTACTTTTGCGGCACTAAAACAGCCGCCTCTTTAGCTCAGTGGTAGAGCACTGGTCTTGTAAACCAGGGGTCGTGAGTTCAATCCTCACAGGAGGCAGATTCCACTCGGGGAGCCCTCTGGGTGTAACTTTTTTTAACACATAGTTTTAGAGATATTTTCAAGCTTGATTAACAAAACCAATCAATCATAATCAGTTTAGGTAAAAACGAGCAGAAGTTAGCTATGCTTAATGAATTACTTTGCATAAATATTGATTAAACTCAAAGTAGCTACAGTAAAGTCTTTTTAAAATGGATTTCTATACTCCACATGCTCCACATGCTAAAATTAATAAACTTGCACGTTTAGCCAACTTTCTTAAAGGCCAATTAAACACTTCTGTAAGTGTCTCTTATGTATGCCACTTCCACTGGCCCAATGAGACCATTTGTTGTTACTTTCCTGCTGCTGTTTAATTGCAAAATTGCATTAGTGACACAATTTATGGTCCCGCGAACGTGAATTGTTTTATGTGCCATGGACATGCACTTGGCAACCGGAAAACTAGAGCCGAGAACTGGAAACCGGGATAAACACCTGACGATACGTCAACTGCAGAGCGGCAACTGCAGCTGAAACTGTTGAAATTGCCACTAAAAATTGCAACTTGCAACGCATCTCAAAATGGAGTACTGACGTGTCGCATACGTTTTTTAATGGGCTCTACGAAGAGAGGAATACACATAGCTAAGTTAAGTACTTGTTGTGAGCAGGTAATTGAAAATTCAAGCATTACATTGACCGTACCCTACCCAACCCGACACGGCATAAATTAGAGTAGTTTACTTCAGTCTATCCTGTTTCTCTCAAGTGCCCCGAAAACTGTTGTTTTTTTCTCGTGCACTGCCACAAAATAGGCAACTTACAACATTTTCTGTGGCCTTTGGCCCGTGTTGAGTTCCCAGAGATTTTCCAGCCACTTGCGGCGTGTTTTGTTGTGTTTACTATAGTTTTCTTTAGGGAAAACCATAAAAAACGCAGTCGTGGACTGACAGCGACAAGTGATTTTTCTTTGCCTTTTACCCCTCGTCCAGGCATCCTGTAGGAAGTGTCTGTTGTTTTATGATAGTGACAGTCTCAAATACGTATCATCCACTTTTCACTCTTCTCTTGCTGTTCTTTGGTTTCGTCACCGCAAAACCACTGATGAAATCAAAAGACTTGAACAACAAACTCTGGCTTTTATGGTAATAACTTCTACCGCTTCTGCTGCTGTCACCTTTTCGGGTTTTTGTCAAAACAGTTTTGATTTTGTAATAGACTAACGGTATGCCCACATTTCACTGTTTTCTACATGCTTTTAATGGGCCCGCACTATTGTCTGAGTTTTGATTTATAGGCGCCGACATTAGCTAATCGAAATTTGGAATGTTTAAAAAGCTTGTGAGGGGAGTGCACAGCAGTGAAGAGGCAGCACTTGAAAAGTGTGCCAGGCAGACGCAAGGACCTTTTTGCAATTTTTGGTATCCTTTTTTTTGGGTTATTTGATTTATGCCTTTTTTAGTTTCGCGTCTGTTTTCGTGCTGTGCTAATTTTAATGATTTTTAATGGGCAAATGTAATCAACGCGCTCTGACAATCCCCGCCCCTCTCGCACAACTGCTACAAACCCCTACGACAAAGGGTTGTGCCATGTTTGGGTTGTTGTGATCATTTTAATTGACTTTGCGCACGAGCGCGCACTGATCTCTATCTGGATCTGAATGCCACATCGAAATGTCGGGCCACTTCATGAAATCCGCCACCACCGCCAGCACCGCCACCACCACCACCGCTATCACCAGAAATCTGTCTGCCTTATGTGCGGCAGTCAGTCAATGGGTTTACAGATACTGCAACTCTTCCTAGATTTATCCCAGCACGGAAGTGGACATTTAAGATGCACATCATAAAACTCTCAAGCTGATGGCAGCTGTCAAAATACGGAGACGCCTTGTGCCGAAGATGCAATACAAATCCCAATCCTATCTTCGGGTGGGGGGAGTTCAATGCACTACACTATTAACTACACGCTGCTAAGATTATTATACCAGGTAGTTTAAAACCAAAGCTGCGCTATGCTTGCCCTAGTAACTCGCTCTCTTGTTCTCTCATTCTAGCTCTCAAATTATTTGTCTCCCATTAAGTCTTGCTCTTTACAAAAACCCACCACCAAATTCGGCAGAGCTGAGATCATACTCAAAGCGTCGGCGCAGAGTGCATGTAACAGCGAGGGCTGTCATGGAACTTGATGATAATAGACAGCGCAAAGCATTTTAGTTAGATAAAAATACTGAATTTGATTTTAAGTATTGTACTCTATTGTATTTTATTTAAATAATTCATTACACGCTGTTTTAAATTACTTTTCCATTATCTGTTAACACGTTTCGTTTACTTGTTAACATCAACTGTTAAAGTTGCCCTCTCTCTGGCGCAGTCGCTGCTTACAGCGGCCGCAGTCGTCGCTGCCGCGGTTGCTGCTCTGCTGCTGCTGCTCAGCACGTTCAGTGCTCAAGTAGCTGTCGTGCCGTACACAACGTTGCGCTCTGTCGCTGCCTCGCTCTTATTGCACGCTCTCGCGTCCGTTACGATCTTTTGTATTGTTGTGCGCCTGCGCAGACTGGAATTCTGCTGCCGCCTAGTGTACAAGGAACTCTCTTGAGTTGGTGGCAATCGCGAAGCGAATATTTTGTGCATTCCTGTTGTTGTTATTGTTGTCGTTTGTTTATTAGTTTTTCGCGCTCGAGTGTAAATTTCCTGTACGTCTCTGGGAATTTGGAGTGGAAAGGAGAGAACGGAAATGCAGCGAAAAGGAAATCAAACATACGTGAATGACAAACGGAAATTGAATTGTGCGCGATGTGTGAGTGTGAGTGCACACGAATTGAATCATTGAATTAATTGTATCAAAGCAAAAACGCCAATAATTTGTGGTCAACATTTGAAAAAATTTCAAACTGAAAGTCAAATCAACAAATCAACAATTGTTATAAATATACCAACATAAAAAGTTAATAACAACGATAATGGTGAATTGTGTGCGACGATTTAGTGACGGTCTCAATGTTGGCTCCTTAATGCGGTTGTAACAACAGCAGCAGATTCAGACAATAGCCGCTTTCATTGATTTATTGCCAAAGTGTAAATAATTGCAACAAACTCTAATGAAATGAATTCAAACGAAACTAAATGAAATGAAATTCCAGCATTGATGTGTGGTTTGAGCATTATCGAAACCGAAACAAAGGCAATTCAGAATCGCATTGATTGAGCAGAAATACAAATACCAAAATACACACATGTAAGTGATCAATTAACTAAAATAAGAGACTTACAACCTTAAAGTTAAGTTGAGTTAGTTGTAAAGGTCATAGCATCTGATGATTACAGCAGAGTTACATTTTTGGCACACAGTGCAGCCTGCCTAAAGGCGCACCCAGCAATGATGTGGCAACAATATACTATATATACTATAACACAGAAGGCCGCTCCTCCAAACACACACCATCATTAGTAGTTGTGCCACAGTATGATTATGCAAGGTTCTATAGCTGAATAGTTATATGCAAAAACCTAGAGATCTTGACTTTAAATCGCACTTCACGTTCTCGCGATTTTGGCAAACATTTTTACTCTTGAATTATGGATTACAAAACAGTTTCTTCCAGCTACCTAATAGAGCTAAGCTTTTTGTTCTGCTTTTGTTTAGTGATTCGCAAAAAAATATAAAAAACTGAACAAAAGAGCTGCTAAAGTTGGCTTGAAAGTTGTTGGCTTATCATAACAAAAGAACTGCCTTTCGCAATCAAGAAAGAAAATTGTTTTAAAGCAAAGAAATAAATTACAGGTCGTCGGCTATTAAAACGCGATTAGAATGATGTTTAAGTAATTAAAACAGTTTACAAAAAAACGTAACAGAATCAATTTGTCGCCGCAAAATCGAATCAAAAGTTCCAGATAATTGAAATTCTAATGGAATTTCCAGTTTGCCCTTGACCAATGTTCAAATGCTCAACTGCTCATGCATTGATGCAGCGATAAATATAATTACATATGATTTTCTGCGGTTGACTCACACACAGACAGAGCCAGGTAATTGTAGTATACAATTCCAAAACAGTGGCAGGTAACTCTCAGTCCTCTCCAATTGTCTTGTTCTCTCGATAGTGTCATTAATTTTAAGAGTCTCTCTGTCTGTCTCTTCCTCTTTCCACAGTTCGTGTGCAGTGCATTTGAATAACAATTGAGTTAGAAACGTACCGGGTTTATTGAGTTTCGGAATTTGAAATTCGAAGAGGGCCCAAGCAACCCTTTAGGCCTGCACAGTCCCGAACAGGATGTTGAACCGGGGAATGATTAACATAATTTTTCTTTTTTTGTCAAGATTCTTCTTCTATTGACTTTGTCGTATTTGTTTTTCGTTTGGTCTTTGTCTCCAGTCTTACGACTTTGTCTTTCCAACAATCCAATCAAAGTTTCTTGCCTTTGATATGCAAATCTGCTCAGTTTACCCAAAAATCTTCTCTTCAGACTGAAGTGTCTAGACTCTAGTCCCAACTGCAACTTGAGCTTGATTGGAAAGCAGCTAACGAATTCAGTTAAAGTTTATTTAACCTTCTCGATGAGTCTGAAAATCTTTAAGTTTCACTTTCATTTCAACAAAAAGCCAACAATTAAAGTTTTATTCAGCTTGATCTTTATTTTCACCTGCTTCATCAATAGATTTCGCCTTGGATGTGAAGATTGATATTTCCGATCACTGACAGATTGCTAAAAGACATTGACAAACAATAATTTGCACTTTCGTTTCGATTCACAGCGACCAATACTATATCTATGTACGATCATTTAGTCTATAAACTTTCTAGACTCGATAGAGCTAAGAGAATTGATTTGCATAAATGATTTGTCAGCACAACTTTCACGCGACCCAAATGACATTCTAGCTGAACCCATTGGCGTTAATTGTTCGCACAGATTATGGCTAATTATCAAGAGAGCCAAGTACGCGCACTGGTTAAGCACCTGGCCAAGCAGTCTCGACAGGTAAACCACTTTAGATCTTAACCACTCTTGATCTTAAGAACCCGAACTCGAAGTCAAAGTTGAAGTGGAAGACGTTCAGCTGGAGGTAAAGCAAAAGTTGAAGATGATTAAGATGAAGAAATGCTAATGCAAAATCACGAATCTGAAAACAAAACGTATTTGTGTCAAGTCTATTAACTTGTGTAGTATTATCCACTTCAGTTTCCCCAGTTCCACATTTTCTTCTGGCCATTTCTTAGTCCATTTCTTGGTCATATGCTCACAGCCTCTATTAACGTGATTATTTCTTCTCAGTCTTTTCTTACATTTTTATTTTTTATCAATGTCGCTCTGGTTGTCATTGTCATTATTTTTGTTATTGGTGTGAAACACTTGTCCACACATACCATCGACAAGTGTGTTTAGAGTTGTGCTAATTTGTGTGAGTGTGTGACAAAATTACGACTCTAAAGTGCTCGACTTGGAGCTGAAATTGAAATTGAAACTGTGCCAAAGGCATTCACCAGATACCAGCAGCAGTTACGAGTACTCTCACACATAAAAGCGAGTACCCGTATTTATCAGTGAACAGCTGTTAAGAAAAACCGTAATGGGTTATGGGATCGGGGTAAAGCCCAGCGGGGCAAATGTTTATATTTATAAAACACACAAACCTTTACCATTGTGCCCAATTTGTGTTATAATGATTCGTTAATTATCTTAAATAAAACAAGTAGGAAAGGCTACAGTCGATCGAGCCGACTGTAAAAGACCCCGTACTCCCATGATAATGCGCATTTGTATTTAATTTGAATTAAAATTTTATAACGAAATTTAAAAATTAAAATTTATATGTATATTTTAAATTGATATTTAAATAAAAATTAAATTAGCAATTCTCATTTGCCAGCATTCGAACCCACGACCCTCAGACAACGTTTTCACATCGCGCCGTAACTCTACCATTCGCACCACGCGCTACTTTCAAGCATGTTCCGCTTATTCGCATTTACATGTTATACATACAAGTACACACTCGTTTAAAATTATGTGTATGCACATATTTATGTATGCGTGCCTAGCACTGGTCGGCACGGCGGCGTCGCAACGTCGCAGCGACGCAGCGTCTGCGAGCAGACGCTGACGTCACACAGGCGGCGAAATTGCAGCTAAATTACATAAACTTTCTAACCTAATAACTTTTTTGTTAATTGACGGATTTTAACGCCACTGGGAATATAGATTGATATGATATTTCTCTCTTCGAATAATTAATTATAAACACTGTACTATTTGACTAAATGCCCTAAATCCTGCAAATTTTGAGCTTCAAATTTTGAAAGTTTTTTAGCTTTTATGAGAAAAGGGGGCGTGGCAGGCCAAAATTTTGAATGGCATTGCATTAAGGCTGTCTCTAGCAACTCTAGCAAGCAGAAATGGTGTTCCTAAGTGCCATAGTTACTGAGTTATTGGCCTAAAACTACATTTTTTTTCGAGGTGTGTCTGGTTTTTTGCTTATTGCGGGGGCGGTAAGGGGCGTGGCAATAATTTGAAATAAACTTAACCTGCGTAAGATAATAACGGACTTTCATTATAAATTTGGTGGCTCTAGCTTTTGTAGTTTAAAAGATCCAGGTGTTCATACGGACGGACGGACGGACAGACGGACAGACGGACAGACGGACAGACGGACATGGCTATATCGACTCGGCTGTTGATGCTGATCAAGAATATATATACTTTATGGGGTCGGCCACGCCTCCTTCTGCCTGTTACGCACATTTCGCTTCTGACAAACCTAATAGACCCCTCTACTCTTTTTTAGAGTACGGGGTCTAAAAATAAACAACACGTATTGCTCATATCAAGCAAACCGAAGATAAAACACACTATGCTAAAATATAATTTTTTAAATTGATAAATTGTATTATGCCCCAATAGAGTATTTGTCAGCTGCACAAACAAGTCAAAAAGTTTGCTAAAATATACAGCGCATTAAAAAAATCAATGACAAAAGCCTTGAATTAAAGTTTTTTTTTATCGTTTCTTATTAATTACAAATGCCTAATTTTTAACAACCAATAATAAGAAACAAATTTAAAAAAAATATATTCGTTTTTCGAGTTGCCTCCTGTGAGGATTGAACTCACGACCCCTGGTTTACAAGACCAGTGCTCTGCCACTGAGCTAAAGAGGCGCTTGGTGGTACGCTGTCTGATTTCCACCAGCATTTACGCGAGCAGAATCGTTCTTAACAGAACATTGAAATGTTAAGCGAATACGTTAGCAGAAAGCTGTAAAACTAACAGCAAAGTTTATTAAGCAGCCACAGGTAACAGCGACTAGCTTATTTGCATTAACTGAAGCGTCATAAATAATTAATTAAATGTGGTTGTTGTTTCTGACTGTGTTAGAAAACAAAACAGGTGTCATCTCCATTTTGGTAATTGAACAAAACAATTTGCATTGCCATTACGACGACAACAACAGACAAAAATGTTGGTGGGCGCACTGAGCTCATCTCGCAATAATTTGTAGGTGCGCTTCAAACAAAAGCAAATTAAACGTTAAATATTTGAATATATTTATAGATATGTTTGTAAATAGGCAGACGACGACGTGTGTGTGAGTAACACCTTCCACCGTTTAAATTGAACATTTTATACGTGGGGAGCAAACGTCTCCATCTCTGTCTCCACAAATATTTCAGTTCACTCGACTGCACAGCAACAACAACAGCATTAATAACAGCAACTGTATAAATGTTATATGCGTTATGTGTGTAATTTGAAATGTTATTGCTTTTGAATTCGTGCATTTCATTAGCATAAAAAGTTCATTTCAGTTTCAGTTTTCGTACAGGGCAAAGATTAACAGCGCGTGGGAAGTTTGAAAGTTTTGTGATCAAACGATTTGAGCTTTTCACTTCATCGTTGTTAGTTTTTAAAAAGATACGTTGCAAGTACAAGTAATTTATGCAATTGTCAACTGATAGAGATCAAGCATAATTTCAATGCATTTTTATGTGCAGCGAGAGGAAACCAAACCGCTTCGACTCCTGGCCATAAAGACATCAGCAGAATCGTTTAAACTAATTAGTATTTATGGCCTGACTCCTCTGAGCATTCAAGTTTCATTTGGCAAAACTCTTCCAACTGTGGCCAACTGAAGTGACACCAATTGGGAGACCTGTGACCATGTTTTCCAGGTCATTTGCCGGTCAAAGTCACAGCTAATTCCAAACGAGCCGTTGAAAGACCGGAATTCGTTGTCCGGAATCTTGATTCTTGAATCCGCAATCAACAAGTTTCTTTTACCTTGCCAATGTCCCAGTTGTTTGTCCAGCCGAATGCAATTTGTTTGGATTTCAACATAAATTTAACAGTACATTTGCAACTAGTTCTTGTTCGAGGTATCAGTTCTCAAGTTGTTCAACTCTGCTTAACTGTTTAACCCGACACCTGCCACACCTCAAGCACCTCGAGCACCCCTCGCTCCCTGTGTCAAAAACACGGCTCTTTTTTATCAATGTTGCTTGTTTCACTGTTGGTTTTAACACCGGAAACACGCTGTCGCTTCACTTAAAGTTAGTTAAATGTTTATAACAGCAGCGAGGGCGGTTTGTACAGTAAGCAATTCAAAATCAGTCAAAGTAAAATTATGTGAGGAATCTGAATTCTTTGTTTAGACTAATAAGTTTATATTTTAGTGCCACTGCTTAGTAGTGAGTTAATCCAGTCAAAGCCTGATTTTACTTTAATTAATTCTTAAAAATGTAGTTATCTTTTTGCATGTTCTTTAGGCACATTTTAGTCATTTTTTGCAGGCTTTTATTAACGGTTGAGAGCACGTTCCTGCAAACTAGTGATTCACCCTCGTTGACCAGCGCAACTTTTTGCGTTTGGTACGTGACGACGACCATCGCTTAGTAATTATCAGGTCCAACTCTGGTTATTTCTTTGGGTTCTTCTGGTCGTGGTCTTGCTCTTGGTTTTGGTCTTGGTATGGTTGCGCTTGGGTGATCTCAACGCCCCTTCAGCGCCCACATGGCTTCGGCTGTGTGCCTGGGAAATGATCCCAGTTTATAGTCTGGAGTTTTCATTCTTTGTTGCACTTGTTTTTATTGAATTGTGGAGAGCGAACCCTTCCAGTTTGCCAAGCAAATTCTATGAGCACTTTTTATAAATATTTTTCTTTTTCTTTATATACACTTATATATAGTTCAATGATCTCTTCATGCTTGAGTGCAGAAATTGTAGTTGTTGCTGCTGGGAGTGTTATCGCATGCTGCAATTTGGTGAGCTTTGAACTCTTGACTCACGAAACTCCTGCAAATTTGTATCTCTCGCTTGTTTGGCTCTTGTCGGTTGGTAATAAAGCCTTGATGCTAAATTAGATTAATGATGGGCTGTCAAATTAGGCAACTACAGCTAAACAATAGACTAGAACTTGTCGTGTAGTATACATAGTTCCTGACTATCTTCTCTACCTGTCGACCTGTCTGGCTGTCTACCTGTAGGCGAACACGCAAACTACAAAAAAAGAACAACCTAAAAACAATCTTACACCCAAGCAAACTGTCAGATAACACTCAAAGCTGTCATGCCAATGAAGTTCTAAGTTTAATCTGAATTTTTAGAATGATGGCAGCATGGTAATTAGTCCAAGTTACTAATGACTGACTTGTTTTAGCTCGCAGACAAGGAAGTTCAGCCGAAAAACAGCACAATGTCAAAGCAGTGTTACAGATACATAGACAGATACATAGACAGATACATAGACAGATACTCAGATACAACGCACATTTGATTGCCAGTTTCGTAGAACTAAGTTGTTTTGTATCCCAATTTGGCTAAGATTTGAAATATTTCATTTGGAAATCTTCTGCCATTAAAAAGGAAGCTAACGGTTAGTAGCACTTCCATAAACATTAATCTGTCTGCCATTAGCATACGTGTATCTGCAGCTCTCAGATACGTTTGTGTGTCACAAGTAGCCATGAATGCGACTCTTTGTTTTCTGCTTGTTTTTTAAGGCAGAGAGGGAGAGATGTGTAAAAATGCCAGTAAAAAAGACAAGTGAAAAGCACAAAGGCAACAATTGCCGCCACATTAGGTAACGTGATCTGTGCAGACAACAAGCAGCGACATCATCTCTCGCTGTACTGTAGCTGTATCTGTATCTGTATCTTGTAGTGTGTATCTTGTGGTGTGTATCTTGTGTGTAGCTATGCAAATCTGCATATCAAATGCATAGCTTTGTTTGGCGGCTCCCAGACAAAGACTCGTGTGTGTATCTACAAATTGTATCTTTAGGTACGAAAGCGCGTGCTGTAAGCTGACTTGCAATCAGCAGCTCAGTGGGTTGCAGTTGCAGTGCGACTGGCTGTGGCTGTGACTGTGACTGTGCTACACTAACGGCACATTCAACGCCCTGCAGCACATTTGCATGTCATTATGACTACTCTGTATCTTTTTGCTATACCTTGTGCCGCAGAAAAGACACGTTTTAGGGCCTAATTTGGTTTCGCAGAACTAACCGTAGAAGCTTCTAAATATAGCCAAGAGCTGAGAGCTAATTAAACTGCCTCTCAACGAGGCGAGCTACAAAATTGCGATTGTAGAGCGAAGACTGTAGACTGTAGAATTCGTAAACTGAAGAAAAGCCAAGAAAAATCCTCAACTTTGGCTGTAGTTAAGTACTTGGCAATTGTTTTAGTGCAACGATGCGGAACGCAAATTAAAGTGACTTTGAAGTGAATATCGTTGGCGGGGGAGGTAGGAGGTGGGGCTTGAAGGGCTACTACTCCTTATTACTTTGTATATGTTTTCTTGTTACTAACATATTTCTCATCTCTTTTTGCAGCAGACACCACCCAAATTGAATCATGGACACCGGAAGTGTGGTTAGCGAACCCATTTCCGCGCATCATCGCGCCTTTGCCAAGCAGAAATCGGCCTCGATGGTAAGTGAACTTGGAGTTCATGTAACTCTTAAAATATATATGCCCATAAATTATGATATACGCCCCATTGTCTAATTCGATTATATAAGTGCGCAAATCATTTGCAGCTAATTAGTTACAGACACGCACAGACATGTGCAAGCAAAAACAAACCTAAACAAGCCAGCATCAGATACTTTACATAATTTCACGCTAGAAAGTTGTCGAAAATGAAATTGCCAATAGAGTGAATACAAAGCTACAAGTACAAGGCATTGGTATATATAAATTGAGCATGCCACATGCAGCTTGCAACATGTGCGATGTGCTGTGGCAAGACTTGCAGTCGTCAATAAAGCATTGACGACAGACCAACAGACCATCAACAATTTGCAGCTATTAATTGTTTATTTTTAATGCAGCGTAATGCAGTTTTGAGCAATACTTTCTCGGCGGTCTCCAAAGACGAACTCATTCCCAGCAAAGGCAGTAAATCGATTGACTGATGAGTCAGTTGCTTAAAAAAGTGGGTGAAACTCTGGATTAGTAAAATTCATTTTCACTAGAAAATTATTAAATTAAAATTCATGCTGTAAACTAAAAATGTGTATGTATCTATAGCCATTTACTTAAAAGTATCTACAAGTGTCTACAAACTATTTAAGCTACTTAAAGACACTGCCTTTTAAGTAGTCATTAACTACATACACTAAACTGATCCCAATCTACATGCGCCATTAGCTTAACAGTTCACACGGTAGTTAAAAGTGATCTTATCGCTGCTGCAATCGTAAGCAGTTGCAAGCAGTAACAAGCAGTGCTAAGCAGTGCAAGCAGCCCATAGCTTTGCCAGCAGACGACAGTGCAACTGAAATTCAGCGTGAATCCCAATGAAAGTCCAAGTTTAACTATCTATACTCAAATGCTTTTCGTTTTACACCCACGTTATACAATTAAGTTGGACCTAAGAGATATCAGATGCATAGCTGCGTGTGTTCATTAGACCATTAAATCAGATTTATATATTGTTTATAGATAACGAGACTATTTCCGCCGACGCATAAGAAAACAACGTCTTGACTTTCCACACAAGTATTACTACTCCAAATATGATACAAAAGCAATACCTTGCAAATTAGTTGAAAAAAAACGGTTGGGCAGTCATCCATAACACTAAAGAGACTACAAAAACTAACAACAGTAAACTCTTCTATTGAATGACTTTCACTCGTGGCCAAAATGATTGAAAGCAACAGTAAACTACGAGTATTTTTAGATGTTTAGCACCGCTGTGGACCGTTAACTGGACAGCTTATTAGTCATATTAGTCGAGTTCAAGGCGTAACTTTTGAAAATTTGGAAAAAGATGAGGTAATACGACTACAAGTACTTATTTAGTATGTATTTATAGACATTTATTAGGTGATTTTGAGGTAACGCTCACTGAATTAGCATGCCACATAGGATCGTTAGCAGAGTTATCACCTTAGGTAGATTTCACACCCTTTGGCAGCGCAAACGTGTCTAGGAATAATATAATGAGCGTATATGACAATTAATTTCTTCCACAAAATTACCCCAATTATTCAAAACTTCTCAACGCGTTTGAATTTACGTGCGATGAGACAGTTTTTCGTAATATATGTAAATTTATTAATGATCTTAGTGAAAAGTCAAGAAAAAAAGGGACCAACGCGTCAGAAAGTTCTCACGTTTTAGCTGGACATTGTCCGGTCAGGACAAATTTCTTTAAAACTTCCTTGCAGATGTAATTTCCTTAAGCTATTACAAAGGGACAGTCAAGGGGTTGACCGACTGAATTCATAATCTTCTACTTAGGAGGGGGGAGGGGTGTGTCTCCTTTTTGGTGGTGGTTCTTAAAGTGCATTTGAGAATTGTAACGGTTCTTGCCGGCTTCTTATTGCACTTTTCGTTTCTTCTTCTCGCTCGTTTCGTTGTTCGGATTGCTTTGCTGCCGTTGAGCACGTAGTCGTAGCAAAAAAGCTTTTGTTACGTCAACGACGACGGCAGCAGCAACAGGTTTGAGAGCTTTCATATATCGCACCAATACGTCAAAGCTCAAAACACGCGATGAAGCTTTTCAGTCGACGAAGAAACGTACGCGTGCAAACAGCTGTTCCCTCTAAGCAGCTTTTTATTTATTTATTGCCCACGCATTTGTTTTGTTATTTGTTTAATCTTAAATTTACAGCAAATTCGTGTAACTGAAGCTTGTTAGTGTAAAGTGTAAAAATAAACAACAGTTATACTGTTAAAGTGATGCAAACAGTGATACGGGCTTGTCCACTTATGAGCAATCAGTGATTAATTAAACGGAATTAGTCGTAAAATAAATACGTGTGTGCCAAAAGATTAATGCAATAAACACACACATACACCAACTACACACATACGCCTTTGCGTAGATATTATAAATAAACACCAAACTAATAACGAAAAATATTCACGCGGCCGGCAAAATAACAAAACAAAAGAACTGGAAAAGCTATAAGCGTGAGCTTAAGCTCTACACAAACACACACACACGCATAAACTCTCGCGAGATAGCGATCGGCAAGCACCTCGTGCCCCCGCCCCCAGCTCCACGAACTTTTTACTTTCACAACGATAGTCAAGCCCCATTGAAATGCGAGCAGTTGGTGTCAGTCTGCTTTCGGCTTTCGTTCGGCTGCCTTCGTTGGTTCGCTGCTTCGCTGCGCCAGTTAGAAGGACGGTGAATATTAAAAGCTTCTCTACTGCTGCACCGCTATTGCTACACAGTCAATCAACTACAATGAGTCTGCCGGAGCGTAAGCCATTTACTCCCGACTTCTTCTTTCGTCAAGTGCGTATTATCGTTATCAGATATGCGCTGTGATGTAATCACTAATGAGCGTAATGAAATTGGCAATTCTTACAGCTGTTCGATGGAGAGAGCAGCACTTACAGTTATCTGCTGGCAGATGTAAACAGTGGCGAGGCTGTCATCATAGATCCCGTGCTGGAGCAGGCAAAACGCGATGCACAGCTGGTTAAGGACTTGGGCTTCAAGCTCAAATATGCCAGTAAGTCAGAGTTCAATAAACTACGGAGCCCAGTGCTATTTTAAAATACAAAAATATTCCGTCAATTGCCACAGTTAACACGCACATGCATGCAGACCACATAACGGGCAGTGGCTGGCTAAGAGAACTAACGGGTTGCCAGTCGGTCATTGCGGAGGCGAGTGGAGCCAAGGCGGATCGCCATATCAAGGAAGGGGATCGCATTGAGTTCGGACGGCATTGTATTGATACCTTGGCTACACCTGGACACACGAACGGTTGTATGAGCTATGTTATCGGCGAGCAGGGCTGCATTTTCACCGGCGATACGATTCTGATACGCGGCTGTGGACGCACTGATTTTCAAGAGGGCAGTCCAAAGAGTCTATACAACAATGTGCATTCGAAGATATTTAGTTTGCCCGAGAACTATCGCATTTATCCAGCGCACGACTACAAGTGAGTGGGAGTGGGTTAAAGTAGGTAAACCCGATTTAACCTTTGACACTGCTTGCAGAGGTCAACTGGAGAGCAGTGTGTGGGAGGAGAAGCGCTACAATCCACGACTGACCAAAACTCTGGATGAATTCATACAGATTATGGACAATTTGAATCTGCCCTATCCAAAGAAAATTGGTAAAGTTCCCCAAGTAATTCTGATCACAGCGAACTAACTGTAAACTTGTATGATTATTGCAGATGCCTCACTGCCCGCTAACCGGGAATGTGGAGTATACGATATACCCAAGCAGTAACTTCTATAATATATATGGAAACTATGAGTGTTAAAACTATCAAAAGCGTTATGGACATCGGCGACAATATACAACTAATTATATATATCTATCAGTACCAGTAAAAGCTTTATAAACAAATGAAATAAAAATATTAATAACTGTAAAAATTCTTATTTATTCATTATTTATAATTGTTATATAAGTATTTAACTAGAGTCTTATAAAAGTCTTATACAACATTTTTAACATATTTCTCCTCTTTTTTTGCAGACTATTCTCAATCCAAAGAGCTGTGCAAATGCAGCCAAGTACAGTCTGCACTCGGCGTCGGAGAACAATCATGACACGCAGCTGCAGGTGAGCAGCGCTGCCTCGCATTGCTCTACAACGGGTCGCAGACGAAAGGGCGGCTCTCTGGGCGGTACGCTCTCCTCGCGCTCCACACGCGGCGAGTCGAAGGAGTTGCGCTCCGCTCTGCAGGATCGCGAGGCTGTCATACAGAACCTACGCATTCAGCTATGTCTAGGTAAACTGCCACGCCCCAGTGGTCCGCCCCTCGATGAGTCAGAGAAGCCGGCCGCTGAGCAGAAGTTGAACCGGCTCAAGGCCGAGGCGGAGAACAAGCGGATTAAGATTAAGAATCTGAAGAGCGCACTGGAAAAACTAGACATAACAGAGTGAGTAACTTACATAGGGTATGTTCAAGTCGATCAATCGCTGATATATGTTTTTCTCTTCTTTCCGTAGTAACATTGATATAAGGATTCGTCAAGCGGAACTGGAGTATGCACTCGGGCGGGAGGAGTTGCAGATGCTCTCGATTGTGGAGGAAGCCAGAGCTTTGCAGGCTCGTCTGGAGAAATCCAAGCCCGAGGCACAAACGCTCTACAACATCATCAGCTCCGGCGTAACACTGAGCCTGCACGCCGTACACGCCACCTCCGGACGCTGGGCGGCTCAGCAGCGAACCGATCAGCCGGGATTCTATGTGGAGTGGGCACTGGAGGGAGATGGGCTTTACAAGGGCGATCGCATACTGGAGATCAATGGTCGCCTGGTGACCAGCAAGACGAAGGAGGAGCTCCAGAAGCACGTGGGCAACTCCGGCAAGTGTCAGATGGTTGTGTTGCGCAAGAAATCCGTACCCATACCACAGAAGCAACTGGATCAGGAGAAAGAGAACAACATGCGACTGCAGCATCGCATCTCTTACCTGGAGGAGCAGGTGAAAGAGCTGCAAACAGTGAAGGAGCAACAGCATCTTCGCCAGCAGCAGCAACAACATTTGTCCGCAGCGACGACGCAATCGAACAGTGCTCATGTGACCAGCATAAGCATATCCTCGCCGCCCTCTCCCTCCACGCCACCAGATAAGCCGCTGATCTTCCAGCGAGGCAACTACATAACCACCTTGGTGGGTGGCAAACCCATAGAGCTTGTGGCTGACGAACTGCCTCCGACGCACGTGACCAAGACTCTGATCAAGGAGAACACACACATTGATCTGCGCGAGCGACTGCCTCACTCACATCTGTACTCCATGCCGTCCAAGTCACTGTCCGCCTCTAAGATTTCCATCAACAGCGACTCAGCCTTCATGCAACAGCAGAAGCGAGAAAAGGAGCGCCAACGGGATCGACACGAGCGCCAAAGGGATAGGGATCGCTCAAGGGATGCACTGCAGCAGCAACAGCAGCTGCACAGGGAGCATCTAATGAGCACACATGCCCGCAGCGTGGAGCATCTGAATCACTACAACGGGTAAGTCTGAAGAGACAGCAGCAGACCGTAAAGTTTTCGAACTGAATCCTCTTACTCTTTTGCAGCTTGGAACGCAGACGCGACACTCCACGTCAGAGCGAGGCTCAGACACTGCGAGCGCGTCTTCCCAGCGACATGCGAAGTGTCAAGTCCCTTGACTTTGACAGCGAGAACGAATCGAAACCCTCGACGGAATCACGCACTGTACGTCCGACGCCTCCAAAGAAACCTCTCCGTCTCTCACTACAGCGTGCCCAGAGTCTGCAGACGGTGGAACTGCATCCCTGCTCCGAACTGGATCGCAAGCGACCCATGAAACGGGTTCACAACAACAGCAGTAGCAACAGTGGCGGCTCCTCGCCCACCGACGAGGGGCAGGGACATGGTCCTGCACCAGGCACAGGTCTCCTCATTGAGAACTGCAGTCCCAGGCACACGGCCTCCTTGGGACGACACAAACTCATCTGAATTATCTCATAACTTAACTTGGCTATAATTACGGCTAAATCTGGAATTAGTTTAGTTACTGGAGAAACAGCTGCAACGCAGCGACTTCGACCAGCAGGCGGACATGTGCAAAATTATATACATATATAAATCTAAGCTTATTTTTTACTACTTTATAAATCAGCAATTTAATTATGTAAACTATATACTTACCATACTTACCAAATGAATTAAGTAGGGCTTGGCTACTAGACCGCTTTAGCAGACGGATTGTATCTAGAACTTATTAGCACAATTTTCAAATGTAAATACACGAATTTTCCAACCGATTTCACCAAAAGTTATTGATCTTTATTTTTATGAAGCCAATTTTAAGTGGGCTTTGGGAATTACGTACTTTCAGTAATTCCAGAGTATAGTACGTTGCAGGAATTTTAAGGTATTCGAGTATAGACACGATCTCTTGCTTCATTCATAAGGTATTGCCGATAAATATTCGCATAAAACTCACGTTGTTGTGTTTGGCAGCTGTTATGCCAATTAAAAACAAAATTAAAAACAAAATTAAATAACTGTAAAATTACATTTTGTTACAGCTTGGATTAGATCTCTCTTATGGTTCACACAAAAGAGCTCAGCTTCCGGCTGCAATTCAAGAGAGCCAAAAGTGTGTAGGAGAGCGAGATTTCAAGTAACTGCACACACACACACACAAAGCCAGAGCAGAACGTATGCGTAATCGTGAGCATGAACAGCAGATAACGTGTGAGCACGCGCGAGAGTAAGAGAGAGCGCCTGATCGTGCTTTGCCACCCACGACGCCAGCGTCGACGCAGGCAGAGCAACAGGTACTTAGTCGACTTGTGCTCTCAGTAGCAAAGCTTAAATCAGTTGCGTCGCAGGTCTTCAAGAGAACGGTACGTTGCATCGAACCTTAAAGCGTCCACTTTCGCGTGCAGTTAACTGCTATATAAACGAAACAACAAAAAATAATAAATTAAAGAACTGCTAACTAGGTAAGTGCACACACTGAAAAGCTAACGAATTACAATAAAATACTTCAATGACACTTGAACGAAATTTTGCGAATGACGCAGAAAATAATTGAGTATAAACGAAAACTGGTTAATTGTTCTTTGCACTCTTCATTGAAACAATAAGTAAACCTGTTTTCATTTACGCATTCGCCTTTTGGGCACTTAAAAATAAAACCTTCCTCCTGCTGCCTCCTCTACTTCTTTGTGTGCACTGTCACCGTCCTCGCGTAGGTCGCTGTAACCAGTTCTACCGATGCCATAAAAGAATCAAAAACAAATTAAAAACACCGAAATTTTTGTGCTTTTGTTTTAGTCTCTGTTTCGCTCAAAGTATTTTCCCTTGTACACCAATTTAAAATATATCAACTACAGGTGTTTACACTTTGATATGTATCGCAGCATTCATAGAGGAATTCCTACTGATGTTCCCCCCTTATCTGACATTACTTTTGCCCTATTCAGCAATTATCGTGGGGCTATCAAAAGTTTTATTGTGTGCTAATTTAAACAATATGCATAAAGCATATCTACTGTTTTATCTATATACAAATGAAGTTAAATATTCTACCTGAGGGAGTGAGAGAAAAGTTTCCCGAGTTAATTAGCATTCAAAATTCAGGGTCACCTTAAACACTTGTTAGCGTCTTAAACTTGTTAATCGGCATTGTTTTGAGTATTATTAAATCTAAATAGCAAATTTCGTAGTTTGTGAATTTAAAGTGGTAGACAATTGATTTGTGACAGACAGAAAAGAGCAAGTCATCGTTTACTAGTTGATTAGAGGTACAGTAGTTGCCCAGTAACTAGAGCTCTGAACTAGTAACTATTACTTACAGTCGTAGCTATTATTTATCAATCAATCAAGTTTGCGAGTTGGTACATATTTAATGAATACGTCGCTTAAATTAATTAAGGGCTCTGAGCACACAAACTGTACTAATTTAGCTACTTAACTACTATACTAGCTATATAAACACTTGGACTTATCTTATCCGTGAGAGTTTCGTTCGATTTATGTGCCGTCAGTCAGTTATCACTTGAAATAGTAGCGAATTCCAATTTTAAGATGCAGATATCGATTCCGTGCGACTCTGGACAAGATTCAGGCCTTTAATTAATTTACTTTTGAGGTGATAAATGCTAAATTTATCGGTGCATCAGTTAAGGTGCTAATTGTAGGTTGTTTACTCCGCAGTAAGCGTGACAAGTAGACTTGAGTGTACCTTGTAAAGTAAATACTTTTAATTTATGGCATTTAAATAGTTTAAGTAAATATGAATTCACTCTTCTTTATCTGGAAAATGAGAAATATTTCTGCCTTATCGCATTAATTTCCTCTAGTCCCAAATTATATGGTGCCTTCAAATATTTTATCTGTGTGTGAAATGGAAATAAGCCATAAACTACTCAACATTTTAAACATACTTATAATGCTCAATCATAAATTCATTGAAAAGTGCGTACAAAAAGAGATTGTTGATTGGCCTTCACGGCAAACGGTGACTGTGACTGCGACTGCGACTACGACTGCTACTGCCGCTGTGACTTGTAGGTCATTCGCACTTAACCCTGTGAAAAGGCTGTTTTGATTTGCTTTTACATCATAAATCAAGAGGAATATATATGTTTTATTATGTATTCGCAGAAGCAATGTGCATGACCCACAAATCGCTTAATAAATTGAGGTTAGGTTTGATTCCGCGACAAGATAAATAATGTAAATTGTTTTAAAGTTGGCAAAAAAATAAACCAATGGATATATACAGTTGGATAAATGAATAGAGATAACTTAATATATTGTAGAATTTAATTAAACTTTTGCTTTTTGACAACTATTTTTAATTAATCAGTCATAAGCTATATCAGATATATGTACTTAGGTTAATGACAGATTCTTCAAATATTTAATATATCGAATCAAATTTTTCCTATATAATTTCCCATGTGAATCAAAACCTTTGGAGATGATTTTCTTCAGTGTACTACTACCGAGTCCATAGATCATCTCTGACGTTAGTAGAATCACTTGGATCAAAACTAACTAAGCCTCGTGAGTGCGACAAATGAAAGTGCGCTTGTTTCTAAATTGGATAAAAGGTCTCGATCAACAGAGGGTGGGTTTGAATGGGGTTTGATGGGTGGGGAGGTGGGTCTAGAGCACCTGACGTAACTGCGAAATGAGTGTTATTTTTGTCGTATTTCTGCCTGAATTTCGCACGCGTTTAATTAAAAAACTTGATGCACTTACAGCTTCAAAATGTTGCGCCTTTTGACCATAACTCTGGCTCTGTGTGCCACGCTCTGTGTTGCCGCCCAAACGGTAAGTTCAACTCCCAGTAATCCATCAAGATCAACGTCTAATCCAATTGTTTAAATCTACAGAAGAGCACGCCCATGCAGGCGATTGCCACCTTGACTGGACCCGTTCAAGCGGACAACAGTCAGGTTAAAGGTAACGTGACCTTCACCCAGAACGACTGCGGTCAGAGTGTCCATGTGCGTGTGCTGCTGGAGGGTGTGAAGGAGGGCAAGCATGGCTTCCACATTCACGAGAAAGGAGATCTGAGCAATGGCTGTGCTAGCTTGGGAGGCCACTACAATCCCGACAAGGTTGATCACGGTGCACCACATCACGATATCCGTCACGTTGGTGATTTGGGTAACGTTAATGTGACCGCCTCTGGAATTGTTGACATCACCTACACGGATTCCGTGATCAGTCTAACCGGCAAGCGTACGATTGTGGGTCGTAGTGTTGTCCTGCACGAAGGGGAGGATGATCTCGGTCTGGGCAATCACCCTGATTCCAAGAAGACTGGCAATGCTGGCGGCAGAATTGGTATGTAGATTAGATTACCATATCGCATTCCAATTGGAATTACTCACAAAATTCTCTCTTCTCTTTTGCAGCTTGCGGCGTTATTGGAATTAAGTAAATATCAGTCCAAGAGAAAAAAACAGAAACTAATTGCAATCTCTTTTATAACTATAATAACATTTCTCTTTTGTGTCTGCTTATAAATAACTGTTCTATAAGCTAACACTCACTGTACCTCGCTCTCTCGCTCGCTCTCTGTCTCTGCTCCTAATGTAACTGTTATACGCACGCATTAAACTTTTTTTCCCACTTACACTTACACTTGTCACACGTCTCACACACACATTCACTCATTTTTATGAATGTGTGCGCTCTTCCAGTGCTGTTGTGTTTATTTCGGTTCTTATTTTGGACAGTCATTAACAGTATTATTGTAGGCCTAAGTAAACCTTTATTGATAAGTTCTCAGGACTTAAGGGTAGGTACAACAATACGGGTTTGTATGCACACTAATGTCATTGGCCTGATGGGAGTCCTAACAGTCAGTCAGTCAGGTCAATGAATAGCATTCTAATTTCAATAATTGTGTTTGCCTAACCTGATGCCTAATGCCTTACGATAAAATCCACACAGTCATTCACAATCCACAACATTCAAACTCATGCCTCAATGTTCTTCGCTCTCTGTCGGGACTGCTTTTGTTTTTGCAGCGCACTTGCTTCCTCATACGAACCGCCCACAACAGCAACACATCAACAACAACAAGTACAAGTACAACAACAACCACAACAAGCATCTACATTGCACAGTAGTCGAAGAAGCTCACACGCAGCCAATCAAGCCACATTCTATGTGCCCCACGATGAGCCGCAAGATCATGTTATATATCCACTGCTACGTCATCCCTATCCATACGCATATCCGTACTATTTTTAAGTGTTCTCTGTGCCGTGTTCGTCCACTGTTAGCTGCTCTTAGTTCTGCTCTTCGCTGTTAACCGCTCTGTTAACCACTCTGTTAACCTAACTCTACTTACAGCTCAGATATGGAGGAATGGCCCTGTCAGAAGGGCGCAGCAGGCGCTCTTGATAAATCCTTGGCATTTGTCACATTCTTGGTGTCTCTGATTCTTGCACGCGGATTGTAAACGAATGCAACTAATCGCATTTTATCATACATATACTAAATACTCCCCATACCATTGTCATACAGTCAACAGAACTACTAAATTTGCTTGTAATTTGCCTGGAAATGTTCATCAAAATAAAATCGAAAGTGTTTAAATAAATTAATAGGGATTTCTTTTTCAAAATGTTCAAGAAATTCGGGTATTATTCTAGCTTCGACCTATATATAATTTTAGATTTATTCCGCAAACATATACTGCATATTTAATCGATCCACTTCATTTACTTTGCCAAAATCGTTGAGATTTCTGCTTTCAGATAGGCACTTGGAAATGCCTTGGGAGGTAAAACACACCGATATACATATATATGTAGGTCCCGGAATGACCCAACTAAATTGGCATGCACAGTTGGACATTTAGTGTGTCTCAAAAGAAATAGCAACAGAAATCGCGACACGCAACATTAAAATCAAGCAGAAAGTAAAGCCCACCCACACCAGGGAAGGAGGGACCCCACGTTTTTGGCATGCCTCTAGGTGCCAACTTACAATTTCAAGCGCACATTTACCGACTTCTTTAATTATTCGCACAGTCTGGCATTTATTTTATGAATAACATTTATAACTTTCGCCGTTACTCACTTGAAGGCACGCAATTTATTTGGTATTATGACGTGAACCGGGTCTCATGCTCTCCAGGGGCCGATCGTTTAGTAATAAGCTCAGTTATATATAACATAATATAATATTACCCAAAACACACATTAGTTATGTAGAATTTGTTTTTTTTCTTGTGAAATTTGTTTTCTTTTCAGAAACGGATTAAGAATTCTGTTCTTAAGAATTATTTCGATCAACTTAAGTAACCCTCACTGAGTGGAACCTCAAGTAGTAGAACTTGGGTTAACAATAAAGTCCCGTCTTAGCTTTAGTTATAGCTATTCTAGAAACTCTGTTATAGCCCCCAACTATTGCATCAAAATACGTTTATTGAAATGTAAATATTAAACGTACTCAACGGGGTTTTTCCTGTACTTGGACTTTAGCTATTTTGTCTTAAGAAATTGTGGCAACACTGGTTAATACAGTATTGACTCGGGTTAAAGGAATCGAGTGCGGCTAATGAGTGCAATGACTTGTTACCCACATTTACCACTGCTGAACGGAAGCCGCAGACGACCCAGAAAGCCAGAGCTCAAGTCTGGGAACTTTGCTCAGGTGCTGGTCAAAGTTGTGGAGGAGACTTCCCACCCCCCCGTGTCCCACGCAGGCTAAAATGGGTTACAAAGCATAAAATACGGGCTACTTGCCTGCTTGACTTGCACCTACGTCTCACTCCGATTTCATCGACCAGGCCCTAATCACATGGCCTGAATAGGAGCTATGAACGGTTTCAGCTTCGTTTTACTCGGAAAAGACTTTCACTCACTTTTACTTTAGTCGGCAATTGTAATGACTGGTCAGAGGCGACTTGGGTTTGGGCCTAACGTTATTCCCGCTGGTTACCAACTTGCCACATTATGGCCACAACACTGGCCGGACTTGGTTGCCAACACCATTATCTTGGCCAGTTCCAGAGCCAGCAATCGGTCAGTTACAAACCCAACGTCAAATCGACAAGACGCGCGTGCTCCCAAAATAAAAACTACAAATTTTGTATAGCATACTTATCAGCGCTCCACATCTTAGAGTGAATTCCAATTTTAGATTACTACGTGTACGCGTTAAATCCCGGAGAGTCCCAATCGGAAACTAATTCCAACGATAAATGAAAATCAAAATGCGCTCCTGTGGACCCAGTTTAATCAAATATGTTTTATTTGCATTTAATGTGTTGTTTGCGGTGAGTATTAAATAAATACAGACGATTAAATCGCAGAGATTCGAGCAGAGTTCATTAAACTCTTAAGTGGCATCGTGTGTAAAATGGCAGTTATAATTATGCACAGTAAACTTTTTCTAATTTACTTATTAGCACTTGCTGCAAACAGATAATTATTTATATTCACACAACTGAACATGCACAGCTCATTCAGCTTATTCCCCAGTCTGCATATGTACCATATAATTTCACTTTCAACTGCGTGCTTGTAAATTAAGTGAATTAATTGGTAAATAAATTCAACTACATGTCATTACGAGCTATTTAAAGGATTATTGCATTCAATTATCGCAATTTGTAAGTTGTGGATTGTGGTCATTTAAAATTCGCGCATAAAAGCAGGCAACACATTTTTCAATGCCACAGCTTTGTCCTTTCTTAGGCCAATCAGCAGTAATGCCATCAATAATCTAACTTAATTGTACGCAATTAGATACGCTTGTTCGGAAAATCGCATATGTAATCCAACACAAATACGAAACAGACTTGACAATGATTTGTGGACTTTGTGGATTACATATTTATTTGGCGCGCACAAAAGTATGCAGCATTTTTCGCTGTACCTTTGCCCTTCGCAGGCAAACAAGAACGCAACAATTTCAATGACTAATTTGAAATGCCATTGACTTGGCCAATGTCCGTGGTTAAGGTTGTGACAATGGTCGATGGCTTATCAGGCAATTAGAGTTGGTAATGCAAACAAACACAAGCACGAACGAAACACACACACACGCACCGAAACCCTTACAGGTAAATGAAAACGAAGTGCGTAGGTTTGATTGGAAGGGTCATTAAACAAATTACTTTATAGTTTAGTTATGTGTAATGCGATTGCGGCTGCTTAACGGAAATCGATGGCCCAAAAGCTATTTTCATGCGCACTATTTGGTACTACAAAATTTGTTTAAATCCATCTTTGGTTGATATAAAGCTTCTATTATATAATTTAACATGAAGCTAGATTTTCGCTAACTTTCTTTACCCATATCTGCGCAGCTTTCTGGTCTCGGCATACTGATTGCCGGTGCCATAGTGCTTGCCGATGTCAACGAGTTCAATCACTTTGTGGAGGGACGCGTTTTGGCGCCACCTATCGTCCTGATTGTCACCGGATTGATCATATTCCTCATTGCCTCGCTGGGCTGCTTTGGAGCCATCAAGGAGTCACCCACTCTGCTCCTAACGGTATGTCCTTTCACCTATGTCTTGAGTAATTACCCTAAAACCGCTTTTCTCAACAGTACGCCGTGTTGTTGGCCATGATCTTTATCATTGAGCTGGCTGTGGGCATTGCAGCGAGCGTTTTCAAAAAGGATCTCGAGAGCATGTTGACAAACTCCCTGCAGGAATCCATAAAGCGCTCTAACAGCGAGGACAACATTGCCTGGGACAATGTGCAGCGTAAACTCATGTGCTGCGGCGTAGAGACCCCAGCGGATTGGCGTGCACTTAGCCTGAACAAGACACTACCGGCCAGTTGCTGTCAGCCGCAGTACATCGATTCCGCCGTAGGACACTGCCGCGATTCACCGGCTCTGGGCAAGGACAAGTACTTCCAGGAGGGCTGTGTGGGCAAACTACGGGAACGCATCGATAAGAATGCCGTTATACTGATCGGTGTCGGCATTGGCATCGCCTTCATACAGATACTGGGCATTGTGCTGGCCTGTTACCTGGCCAGCGCCATCAGGCGTCAGTCGAATTAGGCAACTGTCAACCAATTGAACGTCTTTTCATTTGATTACTTAGCTAATTTACTGTAAAACGATTGACTCGAATCCCGCCCAATTAGCACACTCAACGGGATCGTTCAATATTCCCTGAAATTCGGAAGCCTTTGACGATCTTTGCACCACGAAAAACGCAACAAATCATACAAATTGAAAGCGATTTTAATCAATTTTCCAGTTTCTATTCCTAAGCAAGCTCCAAGCTTCCTTTTTTAATGTATCCTCCTTTGCTTGACTCGAATAAATAATGTAATCGCTGCAACCGATTGAGGTTTTTCTCTGTGACTAAAGTTTATTTATTTGGTTCTCAGCTATTTTCAGTTTGCAATTGGCCAACACAACGTCCTTAGGCTTGGTAAGACACTACTGACTACTAGCTAGGATTATGTAGGATGCGTTTCGACGTTGTGCCTTCAGCTGTGTGCAATGCCGCTTAACGAGTGCAAGCTACGACTACGAAGGAAGGAAGGAAGTTTTGGGGTACGGGGATAATCGAGGAACCGGGGCAAATGCATAACTTGGTCCTTATCCGCATGCTGTTCAGCGCTCAGCTCATTTGCCTTGCAGCAACGATTCGGAGAGCCGCTCAATGGCCGTTGCTGGTGTTTTCTTGACGCTGTCCTTCTCCACAGCCGCTGCAGCCTCTGCCTCCGCCTCGGCGGCCTCCTGAGCCTTGGTCTCCTCCTGCTCACGCTGCTTCTGATACAGCCGAAACTCCGTTGGGGTCAACATGCCACGGAGCACGGTCTCATAGCTCACACTGACTCCTTTAGCGGACATTTTCTGATGTAGTTTCCAGCACTCGCGTTCCTTGATGCTGCACACATACAGCGGGAAGTTGTAGTCCTGCTGTTGCTGTTGTTGTTGCTGTTGTTGTTGTTGCTGCTGTTGTTGCACATTGCAGTTGGCCGCATTGTTCTCCTTCTTGGCCTCATCCGAGGTTGGACTTGGAGCATCCAAGGAGTCGGTTGGGGAAGACTGACGTTGCCTGCCTTCCATGGGCTTGCCAACGGGCTCACTGAGAAATATGGAAACTGGCGGTGCCGTGGGTGGTCGGTTAGCTCGGATTCTAGCTGCTAACGGTGCAATGGAGCCACGTCGAATCATGTGCGAATACTCCTTGGAGGCCAGTTGGAAGGTGGGCGGATAGCTGTCTTGAAACGAGACTGCAAAAATAGTTAGACCATCTGACGTCATTAAACGGAATACATTTAAAACGAAACGAAAGATTTTAAATAGAAATAGTTTCCTATTGATAAAATAAAATTATGATTTGTTGGCAAATGAACCCTCGGAAGGGGTTTAAAGTAAAGCAGGGAGGTAGAAATACTATCCTTTCGGTAGGACTCATTTTCTGAGTTAAACATCCGTTTCATGACCGATTTTATCTAAGTGGAGACCTGAAGATCACTACCCTTAGTGTATTATTGCTTCAATTTGTTTTACTGTCAGTTGAATTTTAATTTGTGTTTTTCAACCTACTGAAAGTTCTATTCGCCTGACTTTTTAGCTGGAATGTACGAATTACCAGCTGAATTCTCAGACGAATAGAAAAACACAGTAAGATACAACACAGTCGTCGAGTAAATTGCTATTTGTTTGTTAAGTTTGAATTTATACGTGAGACTTACGAAAAATTCTGTTAACCTAACAGATCAGTTGATATAACCGCTGTTTAGTAGCTCTGCTAATCGCACACCAAGCAGCTAAAACAAAGAAATTTCTGCATAAAATACCAGGCGAACATGAAACAGCAGTAAGTAAAATTAGCTGAATTAACAGAGCCTTAACAGCGGAAAATGTTAACGTTTGCTGTTAGATTAACAGCAGATCCAGCTCTGAGAGTAGCTTACATAGTTTCTTACATGTTTGGATGTAAACGAGAAGAGACCATGGCCTTCTCTGAGCGCAACTAACATAGTTGTATACATGTTTGGAGAAGAAGAGACCAAGGCTAAGCTTGCTCAGAGCGCTATTTACATAATGTGCGTTAGAATACATGACCTTGCATATGTAAACATTTTAGCAAATTGCGTTTGTGCATTGCGACATACTGACGTTTCTGTTCGCCTGTTACTTCAGCAGGATTTTGTACTGTTCGCGAACTCTGCACGTCGCAGCGCAAGCAAAAAAAAAAACAGCAAAATACTTAAGCGACAGGCCAAAGTCAAAGATTTTACTAGCTGATTTACCAGGCGAACAGAATCAGTAGCAAGCAACATCAACAGACTTAACATAGCGCTAACAGCGGGGGATGCTACCGCACTGTGTTAGTAACAGATCCCTCTCTGAGCACAAGAAGCGCAGAGAGTGGGAGCCTGCCTAAGCTGTTAATGTTATTGACAGCGAACAAACACACAAAACGTTTGTGCGCTCTGTTAGCGTCGCGAACAATCACACAAACCATTCGTGGCCTCTGTTAGCGTCGCGAACAATCACACAAACAGCGGCACAGATCCCTGAGCGCAACAAGCGCAGAGAGTGGGAGCCTGCCTAAGCTGTTAATGTTATTGACAGCGAACAAACACACAAAACGTTTGTGCGCTCTGTTAGCGTCGCGAACAATCACACAAACCATTCGTGGCCTCTGTTAGCGTCGCGAACAATCACACAAACAGCGGCACAGATCCCTGAGCGCAACGAGTGGGAGCATGCTGTTAATGTTATTGACAGCGAACACACACATAAACGGTTTGTGCCCTCTGTTAGCGTCGCGAACAATCACACAAACAGCGGCAGAGATCTCTGAGCGCAACTAGCGCAGACAGTGGGAGCATTCTGTTAATGTTGTTGACAGCGAACACACACATAAACGGTTTGTGCCCTCTGTTAGCGTCGCGAACAATCACACAAACCATTCGTGGCCTCTGTTAGCGTCGCGAACAATCACACAAACAGTTTGCGAACTCTGTTAGCGTCGCGAACAATCACACAAACAGCGGCAGAGATCTCTGAGCGCAACTAGCGCAGAGAGTGGGAGCATTCTGTTAATGTTGTTGACAGCGAACACACACATAAACGGTTTGTGCCCTCTGTTAGCGTCGCGAACAATCACACAAACCATTCGTGGCCTCTGTTAGCGTCGCGAACAATCACACAAACAGTTTGCGAACTCTGTTAGCGTCGCGAACAATCACACAAACAGCGGCAGAGATCTCTGAGCGCAACTAGCGCAGAGAGTGGGAGCATGCTGTTAATGTTATTGACAGCGAACAAACACACAAAATGTTTGTGCGCTCAATCACACAAACAGGGCAGAGATCTCTGAGCAGGGAGCGGGTGCCTGAGAGTGTGTGCGCTAAATACGGCAGCGAACAAACATACAAACAAGAAGGACCAAGGCGAAGCTTGCTCAGAGCGCCATTTACATTGTATGCTTTAGAATACTTGACCTTGAATTCTGCACGTGCTTATGTAAACATTTTTGGTAATTGCTTTTGTGCATTGCGACCTACAGACATTTCAGTTCGCCTGGTATTTCAGCAGGCTTTTGCGCTGGTTGCGCAAAACATATGTATGTATGTATGTATTCCATTGGTCGGCATGGCCAGCGTCCGCTGGCAGCGGTGCTTGTATGTTTCTGTCTCGCTTGCACCCATGAATTGATATTGCGTTCAATTATCAATTTTGTTACGTTTCTAGCTCTCTTGTTTATAGTCAGATTTTTATGCAACCTCACGGAGCTATTATGGAACCCTCGGAGGTATTCAAATAGCAGCTTGGGATGGTTTTTAAAGTAAGGTAGGCAGTTAGAGAAATTATACTTTTGATAGGACTCTTTTACTTAGTTTTAGAGTGTAATCAAACAAAATTTGGTCATTAAAAAACCCTCCGAGGAATTCACAAGAAGCCATCAAAGAATAAAATAAACTCTACACTAACTGACAGTTCACGCTAGTGACGAAGGGGAAGGCTCGTTGAATTCTTGAGTTAATTCACTCGCTAACAATTGCTAAACTGTATTTGGGTCCTTCATAATGTATCGACTTACCCGATTTACCCGTTTTACGCAGCAGTGGCGCCCTCCGCTGCGGACTGCGCTGAGCCGTTGGCGTCGATGTCGATTGCTTCTCGCTGCCCGTGGGCGTGGAGGAGGAGGAGGTCTCCTCTCGCTCCGAATCGCTGCCCTCGGAGCTCAGCAGCGACACCAACGTGATGACATCCGGGGCAATTACGCTGCGTGCCCGACTCAGCTGTTTCTTGTTGGAACCACCCGGATCAGAGCTGAGCAGCGGACTGCCGGCATCGGGAGGTACGGCCACAGAGGAGGCGGCACGTGTGAAGATCTTGCGACGTCGCAGCTTCTGTTGATTACGCTTGTTGGCTCCACCAAGGACACTCTTGCTGCTCTCGTCCAGACGCACCGGAGCGGACATGGCACGCACCAGAGGAGGACGCCGCTGTACCGTCAAAGCTGAGGAGACGTTGTCCTCGACGCTGGCAGGTGTGGTCGTGGCTGTTGCAATTGATGGCTCCTTGGACAAGTCACTGCACTCGGTGTCGCTTTGGAGCGGCTCCTGCTCGTTTGTGGCACGTATCGTCTGGGCGAGCACAATGTTCAAATTGATGCGATTCTTGTCCGCCTTGGCGCTGTGGAAACCAACATGGAAGTGGGACACTTGAGTAACTAACAGACAAGCTGATTGAGTGACTGATTGAGTGACTGACTGACTAACTGACCGGGTAACCTACTGCCAGACTTAAGCTCTTTGGCTAAATTTAAATCAAATTATTTTGGCATTAGTTTTGCAATTTATGCTGTGCTCGATTTCAAATCCAAATTCAAATTCAAATCCAAATTGGCCGCATGCAACATGACGACCCAAAATAGAAATTAATTCGTGCAAATGCGAAGGCGGCAACAGCCAAGCCGTTCTCCCTGTCCCTCTCTGCCACACCAGCTCTCTCTCTTACTCTACTTCTACACTTCGATCTATCTGTCTGTCTGTCGTTCTGTCTGTTTTTGCGAAAATGAAACCATGTCAATTACATTTACAATTTGCACCCAAAAAAAAAAAAAGTGAAGTAAAATACAAAATGTGTTTACAGTAAGTCCTTCAGTGCAACAGTGAATCTTGGAGTCGTGTAGAGTTCAATGAACCAGTTCCCCACCTGTCCCTACCAGCTCCGACTCCAAAACTCCAGGGCAACTTATCGCTATCGAGTTAGACACACTCGCAACTGGATCACACTCAAGTGTGTCCTTTCTCGTCTTCGGGCTCGACTTGACTCCCGGCACGACGTACAGTTTCGGGCTAACGTTCAGCTGTCAAGCGGGTGTTTACCTGGCTAATCGTATGCATTGCCTTGATAACTTTGACGTCGGTGTCAAGCATGCAAATTGCCCAAAGTATCGCAAGTGTCATTTGTGCACCATAAATGGAGTGGAATGGCATGCCATGGCAAGCAGCGGGACGGAACGTAACGGAATGGAACGGCATCAGATATAGCTTCAGCTATACTATCGTAGTTAGAACCCAATTTGGCTCATATCATTTGCATATAAATACTTTTTTATGCTTCACGCACTAAGCAAAGCCACACAACATGACAAGGTCAAATGAAGTATTGACATTTCTGTTACTACTATTTTACACTAGGCACACACACACACAAGTGTATATTTAATACATATGTGGTACTAAATAAAAACGGGGAGGGAGTTGCCTTTACTTTACGTGGAAAATTAATGAATTATGAATGGTAAGACAGAACGTTGGAATAGAATCTACTTTACCTTTAGAAGGGGGCGAAATTTGCACAAAGGTATGTTTAAAGAAATGAATCTCCCAGCTACTGTTAAACAGGTCGAACCTCTTCAATTCATTATGTTTTTAGTTCCCTTAAAAATAGTCTACCAGATCTAAGTTATCCTGTTCGTGGGGTCTTTTAATCATCCAGGTTAAAATCTAAGTGCCAATTTACAGCATACAAATTTCCGGTCATTTAAAAAATGCTGCGCCTGAAAGTATGCAATGATTTGCTGTCTATGATTTGTCAAAGCGAACAAAGCTAAGTATATTAACTATATTCTATTTAGAAAGTGACATTAAAAATTCAAAATAAAATAATTTAAAAATTTAAGAAAGTTTTGTAGACAGTAAAATGCAATTCTTTTCAAAAAGCAAATAAATCTAGTATAGTTTAGGCTTTGTGAATGATTAGCAGAACTTTGCTTACCCTGCCCCACTTCCCAGTTGCACTCACCTGTCCGTCTTAAGCTGCAGCTCCTTCGGCTCTGCCTGCTGTCTGCTTGAAGCGTTACTCTTTTCCACCGACAGTGAAGGCTTCAGCAGCGAGGATGTGGATGCCCAGGCAACCAGATTTGTGTCCCTCAAACGCCCACTGGAATCTGGCAGACGACCCAGCCTGTGAGCGGCAGATTCGTCAGTGGATAATGATGACTGTCGACCCAAGTGTGTGGAGCCTGTGCCGGGATACAGCTTCTGGCGTATGCTTTCGATGGAACGACCCACGGAGAGTCCACGCGAAAGATAGCCACGCTGCTGTGCTGAGTATTTGCCAACACCATGGGCGTGGGTGTGGCCATGCAAGGGGGCGTGGCTAGCCGGTTCGATGAGGGATTGCTGCTTCCGTATGGACGTTACGGGTGTCCCTGCAGCAGTTGTTGTTGACGTTGTTGTCGTCGTCTGGTAGCGACGACGGCTCGTCACAGACAGCGACATGGCCAGGTGTCCTTAGGTGTAGTTTCTTGAGTTTACCGTTTGTTAAGAGATGGCGACGATGACTGAAAGCCGTCTGGAGTTCGAATAACGGTTTGAACTGCCAATAAATTGCCACAAGCACATCGAATGCAAATCAATTACGAAGTCATTAAGCCAAGGCAATAACTTTGTCAACAAAGCCCCCCAAAAGCCAAACACTAAAAACCAAAACCAAAACCAAAAACCAAATAATCAGAATCGAAACCGAAATCAAAACCGGCTGCAGTCACGAAACAACGGCACTTGCCACCTGCTACCTGCTACCTGCCACTTGCCACTTGGCACCTGCCACTTGAATCGGGCTGAACTTTCACTTGGAGTTAATTTGCAACAAGCGTTTTGGCCAGAATCTCGACGTGCCCTCGCCTACAAATTGCAACTCCGGGTGGCTGCAACCTCCACGTCCACTTTGTTTGCCTGCCGCGCGCTAACTGCGTTTTCTGTTTTGTGAATGAAGCCAGAAGCTTGGAACCGCTTTCGTTATGCTACCAACAAACAAAAAGAAAATAATAAAAGGAGAAAAAAAACAAACAAACAAGCAACTAAACAACATAACACCAACAGCCGTTGCCAATGCCTCCCAACAGCACCCAATTCTACCCCTTCCACTGTCACTTCCCCTTCCCCCACCACTTTTTTTATTTCTTCCACTTACACTTTCCACTGCCTTTCCGTTACTCTTTGGCATGACTGAGCTTAACTGAACTGAACTGAGCCGGTGCCATCGCCGCTGCAGCGACTGTTACAGTTATGCTCAGCTCTGCTCTCTTCACTCCTCTCTGCTCTCTGCTCTCTTCACTCCATTCTGCTGCTCTCTTCTTCTTTTAGCTCCTCTCTGCTCGGCGGCTGTCGCTTGGCTTGACTGCTCTGCCAGCGTCGAACTTGTTTGTCCCATTTCCGCCGGCCCGCACACGTGCTGGCAACGCCAACAGCGAGGGTTGATCGACGAATATGCGAACTCATGGAGTCAAAAGTGCAAATTTAAAACTGAGAATTTATTTAAGCAGTTTTTACTTACAGTTTTAGAGTCTACACATAACAATTTGTAAAAACAATGATTTTTCAAACTGGTCAACAGTTTGATTTATTGCTTAACTGTATGTATTCATTTTTGTTGACAAACTTTTGTAACCACCCTCGCTGTAGTGCATGTAAGTTTTTGGCTGACTGGCAACTTTTTGCCAACTCAATGAACTCGCACGAACTTTTGTTTTCATTTCGACGCCCGTCCGATGCGATTACTCCACCCATTCCCCCACCCTACAACCACGCCACGCCCACACAAACCGCCCACCGCCAGCCAGTCTGAAATGTAATCAAATGCTTGGCGAATATACGAATAATTCGCAAAGTTCTTATGCAAATCGAATGCGAATAAAAATGCACACAATGAATGAATATGAATAATATGAATGGCGAGCAAAATGGAGTATGCGTGAATTAACGGTACTAGTCGCTCAATGTCAACAAATGTTAGATGCAAATTAAGCCAAGGGGTTGCAACGGGGGGTTGAGAGGGGTACACGGGGTGACAGGGGCGTAGGTATCTGCTGGCAAGTGAAAAACTTTCACATTTGTGACAATTTCAAATTCATCAAAGACATGCAAAGTTGTATCAAAGTTTCCGTGCGCGTCGGCAATCAAAAAGTAACGAACATAACTGCCCTAGGAGCCAAATGAAACAACAGCAGCAACAACAACAGCAGCAACAACAACAGCAGCGAATGGCATCAAGAACCAAATCAAGCCGCTTTCAGGGTCAAACGCCATTCATATATCCCCTTTGCACTAAATACTATATACACACACAAATATATACATGTCTGTATATGAATAAGAATATATATCTACATTTGTGGGCACTCATTTGTTTGGTGAATGCTTTCGAGTGTCTCAGTGAATGCCAGCGAATGAATCGAGTAGTGAGTACTACAACTCTCCACTACCCACTCTCCACTCCCACTTTTCCCCTTCTCCAACTTAACTCGAAGGTCTTTGCATTAATCACAATCCAGAATAAAGTCAATATTTATTGGTTCGTTGACGAATTCGACGGCGATTTGGCATGGAAAATTCATTTTCCTGCAATCTCCAGAGGAGAAAGTAGAAAGGAGAGAATAAAAAAAAAACAATTATAATAGAAATGAGCTAAGCAAATAGCGTCAAATAAATTCATATTTGTCAGGCGGTGTCAAAATTCGAAGCGGTACCGACCGGCACCACATTCGCTGAGACCCGGACCCGATATATTCCAAAACTATTTCAATTAACGACTGTGCATTTTGGGCATGGTGGGGCACTACCACATACCCTGGAAAAAGCAAATTAAATTGCTAAACAAATTTGAATTTTTAACCAAATTTTTAAAGCGAAACGCTAACAATTCTAGCTTTAATTCGGCCAAGACGACAACACTGGCAACACAGTGCTTGTAAAATGATGGTTTTTTTTTGCACTAGTTGCATAAGCCACTGCTAGATACCCTAGAATATTCATAGTTCACTTTCTATACCAGTGGGGCTACCGAGCATATTTACGTTCCACTTATGATCCACATCATGTGTGGATGGCAAGTGCCACTGAGTAACCGCATACATTGAAGAGCGATTTTAACACTTTATCAACTGAATTTAATTTTAGACTTGTTTTTCAATCAATTTTATATTTTATATGTTTGACCTATTTTAGTGATGAGCTGATAAGCTCCCAACAAGTTTCCGTATCAACAGCTGATCGAAGTGAACTGACTCACCCCGAGAACTAGAACAAGTACCGCGAACAGTGCGAATAGTGCGAACAGTGCTTAACCAACACTAACTGAAAAAGTACTCAACAGTATAAATCGGAGATTGGAACAAACAAGATGATACTACGCTTGAATTGGGCACTGCTCTTCGTGATTTTGTGCACCCAATTGGTTTGTAGCCGATCTGCTTACTAATTTGTACCAAGTAATACCCAACAGTATACTTTAGGGCGTGGGGCGTGGTCAGCAGCTTGAGCGGAATGGTTTGCGCGTCTTGGAGCAACAAGATTGCGGCTTCTTTGTCAGAGTCAAAGTGATCAATGGACATGAGGTTAAGCTGGGATCGAGGCCTTGGATGGCTTTACTGCGTCTGCGATCCGACGACGAGGAGGAATTCGCATGTGGTGGCACTCTCATAACTGAACGTAAGTAAAATTTATATATCATTCGATTTCAATAGAATTATTTAAATATTCTTTGCAGGTTTCGTTCTCACCGCCGCTCACTGCGTTTCCCGCTTTCAATTGTAAGTTTTCGTTCGTTTCGATTACAAACTGAATTAATTTCGAGATTACAGAGTCTTTGTACGCTTGGGTGAGCATCAAATTTCAACGGAACCGGACTGTAGGAACATCGGTAGAAGGTCCAGGTGTGCAGGTCCCGCCGAGGACATCAGTCACGAGCGGATCTTCATGCACGAGGATTACTCCCGACGCACAGGCCACAACGACATTGCTCTGATCAAACTGGCCAGAGCTGTGGAGTTCAAACGTAAGTGAATTGCTTTCCTACTTTACGGTTAATAATCCCAGGTTTATCCCAGCGCATATTAGACCCATTTGCCTGCCTATCAACGATGCACTGCAGCAACAAACCGACACAAATGACAACTTTCTGGTGACTGGTTGGGGCATAACCGAGAATGGCACTGGGTCCGATGTGCTGATGGAGGCCAACATCCAAATGAGAAACCGTCAAGCTTGTTCGCAATCCTTTCTGCGTGAAATCACACAGTCGCAACTTTGTGTGGGCGATGTCAGCAGAGATTCCTGCAAGGGCGACTCCGGGGGACCCATCTCGTATACGGCTGAATATGCGAACAAGCAGCGTTTTGTGCAGTTTGGCATAGTGAGTTATGGGGCACGTGACTGTGGAACCGGTTATCCAGGTGTTTACACAAAGGTGAGCAGTTTTATGCCCTGGATAACTAAAATACTGAGCGAAAATTAATAATAGTTTAATTTTTTATTATTTTATGTAAATTCATATGAACTTCATTTGATATCTTTTAAAACTTGCAAATTTTCAACTCATCGTTTAAAATTTAAATAAAGCGCGCAGTTGAGTAATCGATAAATTATAAATATTGGTAGTTTTATAGCAGCCAGCTTTTTTGCGCTAGCTCTGAAGCGGTTTCAACGATCTGGCAGCTCTGCTGCACTAAAAGTGTTGGAAATCGGCGTTAACTGCTGACGTTTCGCTGCCGTCGGCTGTCAGTTGACGTTTGCTGTCGTGGCGTTGAAAGAGAAAGAAAGTTGATAGTCGCCGATCGTGAGTGTCGTCGTTGCTGCAAAAGTTCGTTGAAGTTTTCAATTAAAATTAAAACATATTATCACAAAATGTACCGCCAAATGTTTGCACTTTGCCTGGTTGCCGTTGTGTGTGCAACGGGCGCCTACGGCAGCTGCAAGGCGACGTTGAGTGCCTTCAGCACACAGGATGCCACCATCCTTACGCAGCTCGCACACGTTGCCGAGTTCACGTTGCAGTGCAGCAACTCCGCACAGCCCAGCCTGTTCGCCGAGTTCCCATGCGGCAAGGTTGTGCCCGTCGCCAAGGTGGGCGACAGCAAATACCAGGTAAGTTGCTCATAAGCCAGCATGGTTTAGTCGCCTCTCATTTCCATGCTCCAATTACAGGTCAGCTGGGTGGAGGACATCAAGCAGGGCAGCAGCGGCAACGTGCAGGTGCGTCTCTTCGACGAGGACGGCTATGCCAATGTGCGCAAGGCCCAGCGCGATGGCGATAAGGTGTCGTCGGTAAAATCCCTGCTGGACATCAGTGTGCCCACCAAGGGTGCCTACAAGGGTCCCTGGATCAAGGCCGAGCTCCTAGCTGCCTTCCTAGTTGGCGGCGTTGCCTATTTCGCCTTCACCACCAAGAGCAAAGTTCAGTCCTAAGATTGTGTCTCAACTTGGACGCAGTGCAGCGACTTCTTGAATGAAATTCATTCACCATACCATATAGAAACAAATCAAGGACATTACTAGCGATTCACTCACTCAATCACACCCACTAGCAACTGGAAAACATTCATACTCCTAGAGATTTGATCGCGTCGAGAAGCGTGTAAATAAAAGTCAAATTCCATCAAATAATTCCACGACAATTTACATTTTAATACCACTAATTAGAGTAACTTAGTGTAGACTAATACCATGTCAGTATCTCTATATAACCTGGTCGAATCTCCGACTTAATGCACCGATCCCGTTGCTGCAGCAGATACGGCAGCAACTGCAGTGGCGGCTGCACTTAATCCTCCGTTCATGTTGCTCTCCTCGTCGGAGGAAATGTCAATCATGCTCTCCACCCGCGATGGTGACATCACGTAAACAAAGTGCTCCGTGGACAGTTCGGGTCCCAGCGGCTGATTGGTGACCATTGCCGATCCTTCCTGAGGTGGTGGAGGGGGCGTGTCCGTGCAGTACTTGAGATTGGCAGTGCTGCCAGATTCCTCGGGCGGCACAACACCATTGCAATCAAAGTTTTCCAGCTCCAGCTCAATATCGCTGACGATGCGCATGCAGCGCATCTTGGCTAGCGATTGGAACTTCATGGGCATGGCACGCACCTGTCGGGCCAGGCTGAGAAAGAACAGCGTGTTGGCGTCCAGCTCCCGGTTGGCCTGCAGCACGGCGGACACATCCCAGTCGTTGGGGAATCGTGGATCGCTAATCTTGCGCGTCTTGGCTGGCGATGGCTGGGAGCAGGATGAGGCCGTGCCTGAAGCGGAGCAGCTCAAATTGATGGCCGTCGTCTGAGGCGAGGGCTGAACTCGTCGCACCTTCGAGCTGGGCGGCGGTGGTGGAGGTGGCGGTGTGGGATTACCCAATCCAATAGTTGAACCATTGCCATTCAGACAGTGGGCTCGATTGGCTAAATTCTGGAATAGACCAAGTGGCGCTCCCGCCGCCGCAGCCGCATTCAGCTCCTTCTTAAAGTTGTCGGCAGCCGCAAAAAGATGCGGCTCAATGATCAGACATCCCACATTGCTGGACGTGCTGCAGTTTGGTGTCAGCGTCGATGTCGGCACCGCTGGTAACGGTAAGCCGGCAGCTGCTGCCGCTGCCTTCAAGGTGGCTAAGGAACACATCTGAGCTGCCGCCGCCGCTGCGGGCAGACCACTGATGCCCATGGGCAGACCGGCCAATGTGGCAAGTGCAGCGGCGGATGCTGCCGCAGCTGAGGCTTTGCTGGCTGCGCTAAGGGGCAGGGCGGGCATAGAGAGGACTCCTCCACTGTTGGAGTTGCTGCTGCTGGCTGCGGGTGGGGACATGGCATTGTAGGTCAGTGGCGCCACTGCAGCACAGTTGCTTCCGTTGCTGTTGCTATTGTGACTCTGCAGCGGCATACCAGCCGTACTCCCTGGCGATATAAGATTCGGGGGCGTGGCAGCAACACTGGGCGTTAGTATGGGAGTCGTATAGCTGTTGACGGTCTGAGTGCTCAACGCTGAAGTCGAAGCCGTTGCTGTCGATGCCGCTGTGGCTATGGTAATCTTCAGATCGTCATCGCCTCCATTGCTGGCTGCCTTGGCCAGCACCTGATAGCCAAAATCACACTCAGTGTCATCCTCATCGTTCGACTTGCCATTTCCATTCGCCGAGTTCCTGTAAATGATTTTCTTATCAATGTCAAGTGATAAGAGGTTAGTGGTCTGTTGCTTACCTGCCGGGACCTTGGAACGGCTTCAGGAATTCCATGTGATCCGCGTGCGCCCAATATTGATACTTCTTGGATGTTTTGGTGCCCACACGGAAGGAGCGCAAATATTTTGTGTAACTGTCCCGCAGATTCTTCCATTTTCGCTTTGAAGCCTCTGCAAAAAAAATAATAATATTTTTTTATTAAAATTTTTCAAATAATTAATTAACTCTAAATAATATTCAAATACTTATTTTTGTTTATACTAAGTGCATTTCGATTGTTTACATTATGACACACATACAGTTAAATCAGCACACATGCATTGCATACTTTACGTGAACACTTATATATGTATGTGTGTACATACATAATATTAAATGTGCTTGTGTTGAATGCTTGTACAATATTTGTTTACAATTCTCTCTCGCTCTTTATGACTCCATAGTTTAAACTATTGAATTCAATTTGATGACGCTGCTCAAGCACTTCAGACGCACACTCACACACATATACAGCCAAAGAAGTGGATCGCATTTCAGCAAACGAACTAGTGTCACTTTGTGTTAGAGATGAGCGTGTGCGATCACTGTGACTCGCTGTGACAAATATTTATGTATTTCTGTTCATATATGAATGTAATTATGTATAAAATTTATATTAATTTGTAATTTTTATGACAATTCCCCTTTTCATTAGTTTTTATGAAGATTTAAAGCAATTACGTTATCCCTCGTGTCACTTCACAGTTCAAAATCCGTTAAAGTTGTTTTGCTTTTCTGTTATCTCTAATTGCGTCCTCTTTAGTTATGCCGACTTCAGCTTTTTCCCTATTTCCTTCACTATCCCTTGTTCCTATTTCATTTTTTGTCGTTCTTGCTTTCAACTTCAGTTTAGTTTGGTTTCTTCAGTTGATCGTGACGGGCGCACTTTTTATTCCGCGATCTCGAAAATCCTTGTGGAAAACTTGAGTTAGTATAACTTCAATCAATTAAGCCACGCTAATTACGCAATTATTTGTAAATATCCATGTACTTTTTGTCTAACGCTTAAAGATTTGTATCCCAATCAAGTGTTTGATTAAAAACTACAACGCAATTTCAAGTCGTGATCCCTTTTAGCTTAACATAAAATTTATACGCATTGGTTAAATTATACCCATCAAGGGTTTGTAATACATTGATAAGTTCAGTTCTCAACAGTTACAAATTATTTGTGAATCAGCCTGAAAGTGAAAAGGAACAAAAACAAATGTCAGAAAATTCACCACGACTTTTGTTTTTACGCCGACAAATTGAGAGTTGGCGATTAATATGAATGTGTGTATGTAGGAATAAATATAGAGAGCGAGGAGAGAGACGATGGGTGATGCGCAGAAGCAACAGGGTGTCATGGTTTGTGCTTTTGTATAAATTGCGAAGATTTATTGATGATTTTACTTTGATTATAAAAGGTGTCCCTTAGTTTTTAACTTCTAAACAAAAATTTTAACTCCTGCCTCATATCTTGCATTATCCTTGTTTTTTGTTATCAAGTGTTTCCGTATTTCTCTTACATACATACAGAGTATGCATTCAATACAAACAAAAACACACACACATTCTTCCATTCAAAACGTAAAAGTGCGCGCCAGCAAAATTCTCTCTCAGCATCGCACTGGCAACAATAACAATAACAACGGCGCAGAGCGCGCAACTTGTATCAATTTCGCTCTTACGTTTTTGTTTGCTTTTTCTGCGTGTTCGTGTTTTCATTATACTCTTACTGAAAGCATTTTGGCGTTGACAACTAATTTGCAACACAGGTTCATCTTAATTGTTCATCTACATATGCAAATACAAATTAAATAATTAATTTAGAAAAATTGTTTTACTGGTCAATTGATGAACAACAAAAAAGTATTACATAATTAGACGTTATAAAAATGTTGTGCTAAGTGTATAAATTTCTCGACGTTCTAGGTCAATTTTTCTGTTCTTTTTACTTGTTTTGTCTCTCACTGCAATTCGCCGACCGCGGCCGCGTTCTGCACAGCGCCATGCCTTCAATACCGCACTCACGCTCCCGCACCAAGTCATCCGTAGGCGCGCTCACACTCATGCATGGTACATTCACGCACACATATACACATGTTTGTGTGTATGTTAAATCGAGACATATACACAAACGGCCGGCGCACTATGGAACATTTGCACTTTTTTTTGGAATCAAATAACTGGGGAAACTAACCGAAATATTTCGATTAAGTTTATTGCATTGCTCTTATAATTAAAAAGTTGGGCGTGTATGTTGTATGTTTTTATAGAAGTGGGCAAAAACAACCTTGTATCTTTAAACTTTAAACTGTTAGATTTACAATACGATATGTTCCCAAAGTGTCGATTTCAAAAGTCAGTTCATTTTTATCAATCAACATAATTGAGTAAAAACGTGAAAATGCACCATAGTGCGGCGGTTCGTCGTCGATGCGATGTCAGAACATTTTGTCCGCTTTGGCTGACTGTGCGACGCGCACGGCGCGCCGCTGACTGAGTTTGAGTGTGAGTGTGCGTGTATGTGTATGTGTGAGTTTCGCAGTATATACAAGTTTGTGTGCATGTGTGTATGTTTATGTACATATTATGTACCCGTGCACGTAGTAATTGAATTTGAGCGAACAGGCGACCGTCGCTGCTGTTCCTCTGTTACTTCCTTTTTCATAGAAATTTCTTTCTTTTTTTTAATGCTGCTCTGGCGATATTGTTTGTTCCTTACCCACAGATAGTCCAATTTCATCCGATATTTGAGTCCAAACTTTCATCTTCACTTCAACATTCTTGTAGTCGGGATTGTGATTGTTGTAGACAACATCATACTTTTTGACAATATCAATAAAATCAGATGTGTTATCAGATGTGGTTGAGGATTCACTAATCACTCGCGCCACTTTCATTTCCTTCATGGCTTTCAGTTTTAGCTCTAACGGTTTTTCAAAAAACTTTTCACACAAATATATTTACTCACGCACGCACGAACGCTCGAAAGCAACACGAACAGAAATCTTTTTATAGGTGTGTGGGCGCGTTATTGACCGTTGACGGCAAAAACCACGACCACGACCAGCAGCGTTCCCTTCTCTCGCCCTCCCCTCCGAATGAACGGTAAAGAACAGGCAAAGCGCAGAGACAACGAACGAACTGTGAACAACGAGAGGCAAAGCGAACGAACCAGCTAGCGAGCGACTGCCGTTTTATATGACCGCCTCGACAAAAGTTGGACACTTGAATGAGGAGAGCGCACATGAGCTGCATGCACACAACCTAACAGCGGCGGCAGCAGCAGCAGAAGCAGAGACCGCAGCTGGCAGCGGCGCCAGCAAACGCGACAACAGCAGCAGCCAGGCAGGCAGGCAAGCAAGCAGGCAGGGCAATAGCAAAAACAACAAGAAGCAAATCA
Source organism: Drosophila dunni (assembly GCA_018152125.1). Lineage (NCBI taxonomy): Eukaryota > Metazoa > Arthropoda > Insecta > Diptera > Drosophilidae > Drosophila > Drosophila dunni. Next base: position 5,830,489 of record JAECXC010000339.1, on the reverse strand, counting down.
ACAACAACAACAGCAACGATGGCAGCAATAACAGCAACGCGCCAGCGTACGAACGAAGCGACAGCGAGGCGAACCGTCGTTGGAGGACGTGTAAAGAAGAACAAGAAGCAGCAAACCTCATCATCATCATCGTCGTCGTCATCGTCATCGTCATTGTCGTTGTTGTTGTTGTCGTCGTTGGAGTCGTCGTTGGCGTTCAACGGCAGCAACAGCGGCAGGCAGTCAGCCCCATGACATGCACACATCCATACAAACACACACACACATACAGACACTCACACTCATACATATTTACGCACACAGAGACAGGGAGTACATAGCGACAGCGCAGTTTGGCGCTCGCAATATACGCGCAACGATTGCGACGCCATTGCCGCCGCTACAGCACCGCTCCAACGTTTCTGTTAACCGCCCACATGCGACGCCCGCTGCTGTGCGGAGCCAACGGCAGCAACAGCAGCAAAAGCAGAAGCAGAAATAACAACAGCTACAACTACAACAACAACAAACTCAATTTCATGACTACGTTCGTCCGTTGCTGTCGCCGACCCACAAGGCAAAATCATGAGTTGGTTGTTATTGTTGTAGCTGCGCTGCTGCTGCCGCCGTTTCAGTATGTTTTTGTTGTTTGCTGATGCCTTTGTGTGTATGTGTGTGTGTGTTTGTGCTTTGTAGCATGCGAGAACTGATGAAACTCATACAGTAACCACACCCCACATTACCCCTCTATTCAACACAACGCGTAGTAGAATCATTCAGCTTGAGGAGTTGGGGTCCTATTTAGGGAGACAGAGCTGCCATATTTCTCTATGCACTTTGCCGTGATACTAATAGATCTTCAGACATCGCAATAATATCCTTAAACTCTTAGTTTAATTGCATAATCTTATGAAACCCAGCTGCTAAGAGGCGATTGTAAGAAAAATTAATCTAATGATCATCCGAAACATTGACCATCACGTCAAATAAGGCTCTATTTAGTTCTAAAACCTTTAAAAGCTCATCTTTCTATGTTTTACAAAAGAGAACAACAACTAAAATCTTGAATTAAGAGGAAATGAGAACTAATTCACAGTCTTCCCCTCGATATAAATTTTGTGATCCAACATTGAGAAGGCTGTAGATAAAAAGGATCCCTGGACTAAAATAATCCACGCATAGATAGTTGATATATTTGAATAGTGCATATCCTTAGTCCTTGCAATAAGTATTAAAGTTAAGCTCATTAATTTTTTTATTTATTGAACCTAAAAATATTAAATGCAAAACATAATTTTCTGAAAAAATCAGAAAAACAAATGTACGGACAGTAAGAATACAAAAATCAACCCAAACAAACATTAGTTTCTATGTGTTAAATAAAAGCTCTACTTTTTTTTGCTCGCAGCTGGATGTGTATGTGTATGCGTGTGTGTCTGCCTTAGTTTGAGTGCTCGTAAGCTCTTCTCCCCGCTCTTTGTGTTCCACCAGTCGCTGCCCACCCGCAGCTGACAGCGGCAGGCTTAAAACAGCTTATATTTACATACATTCAAACATGAGTGTGACTGTATGTGTGTGTAAGTTTGCACGCATACGTGCATACTTATGTATGTGTGTGTACGTGCGTCTGTGTGGTATGAATGATTGCAAGCTGCAGAACTGTTGCACCTTCATTCAGTGCAATTGGCATTGCAATTACGGAAACTGAAGTTCAAGGTCATTGCTTAGCATATGTATTTGTGTTCAGTGAAATATGTACATATGTACTTTGTATGTATGTATAAGCATTTACATTAAGCACGCATACCAATTTTATAGTGCGACACTCGGAATGATCGACGCGACGTGAACGATGCCTGACTGCAATGCTTCCGATTTCTTGCTATATGCTCTTGTTCTTGTTGTTGTTCGCGCTCTTCTGTTGTTGTGAAGTTCAATTACTGTCGCTGCTCTTATCAGTTGCTGCGGACACCGCCCTCTCTCCTTAAAGTGTGCGCTCACTCTCTTTCTTTCCTTCTCTCTATCTTTCTCTGTCTCTCGTTCGCTGACGTTCTTCCTCTCTGTTTTGCAACACGGCAAGTTTTGTTGTTTGTTGGTGTTGTTGTTAAATAAGTTTTGCTGCCGTTTGCCTCGTCTGCTCTTCCTTTGGTTTGTTTTCTGCCGTTGTTGTCGTTGGGGCCGCCGTCACCGAGCTGATTCGCATTTTATGTTGTTGTTTTCCTTCTTCTCCCTTTTCGCTTCTCATCGTAAGCTGCTTTGGTTACGGGCCCGAGCGAGCGAGCGAACGAATGAACAAACGAACGAACGAGCGTCCGCCCGCCGATGTCGCAGTCACTGTCGCTGTAGCTGTCGCTGCCTCAGCAGCATCCCAAATTGTTTCCATCGATTCGAGGCAGCAACGTTGTAGAATTTGTGCCCCATTGCAAGAGCTCCCTCCCTTTATCAGCACCATCCCCTACGTCCCATCACCATTTCATCTTGCTGCGGCTCTTTTCCTTTACTCAAGTTGTTTTGTTGCCGTTGCTGTGCTGCTGCTGTTGTTGTTTTTGTTATTGTCGCCGATGTGGATGCCGTTGACGTTGCTGTAGCTGTAGCTGTAGCAGCCGCCGTCTCAGCCAGCGCCACACACTTGGCCCACTCAGCTGCTGTCGCTGGCTTGTGACTGTAGCGAACCTACGACCAGTTCCCTTCCCCAAGCATTGCGTCCCGCCCGCACAGCTCCAACTGTTATACTCTGTGCGTATATCAGTTTCTGTGTGCGTGTATGTGTGTGTGTGTGTTTCTGTGCGAATGATTGTGTTTGTGTGGCGGGCGAGCGTGCTCCAAACTAACACGTAGACGTCGTCGTTATATATTTACACATACACACATTGCTATGTTTGTATGTATTTCGAATGTATATGTGTGTGTGTGTTTGTATCTCTTCAGTTTGTGCGCGTTTTTGTTGCTTTTATTATATTTTTTCGCTTTTCTCTATGCCCCGTGCTTCAGCCAGCGACGGCAACGACGACGGCAACAACAAAAACAACAAGCAGAGGAAGAACAACAACAATAACAGCAATGGCAGCGGCAGCCAACAAGCACCTTCCATTTGCCGGCTCCTACTGCGAATGACTGCCGCATATCGCCCTCGTCGTTGCCCTCACTTCGCCTCCTCTCCCTCTCAGTCCCCGTAGCCACCCAGCAAAAGCTGCCTCCCGCCTCCTGCCCGTTGCGCTCGCGTCCTTGTTGCCTTCACGTGTCCCAGTCACCAGTTCGCATCGTCATTATCACCGTCATCATCATCATCAGTGCCATCAAAAGCCCGGCAGCCAGGCCAGGACCAGGGACGGCAACGTGCGTCCCCCTTCCCAGCCTAGCGTGTCCCCAACCCTCACTCCCTTCCTCGCTCCCAGCAAGCACTAGCGCCAAATGGCAATGCGAACGGACGGGAAGGCAGCTGGCAAAAATGGGGAGGGATGGGTGGTTGGTTGTGGAGAGGGGTGGGCAGGGGAGGTGATGTAGGGAAGGTGGGGTGGCAACTGTATGGGAGGTGTGGGGCGTTTGCGTGCGGCGGCGTGAAGCCGGGGGCATGACTGTGTGCATGGGCGTGTAGAAATATGTATGTGTGTCATTGCATGTGTGTATGTGCGTTTCTCTCTTTGTGAGTGTATGTGTGTGTGTGAATGAGAGTGTTTTGTTGTTGTTGTTGTACTCTGCCGCTGCCGCTGCTGCTGTTTGGGGTTTTTGCTATCACACTGAAGCGGCGCGGCCTACAAAGAGAGACGAAGTTGCTGTCGTTGCCGCTGTCGCAGTCACCGCTGCCGTCGCCGCTTGTTGTTGTTATTGCTCCTGCTGCTGCTGCTGCCGCCGCTGCCGTTGTTGTTGTTGCTTCTCGCAAATCGATAAACGATGTCCGGGACTGCGGCATGGCGTGTGTACCTATGTACAAGCTTTACATATGTATTCGTTATGTACATGCATGCATTTGTATGTGTGTGCGTGTGTTTGAGTTAAGTTGTTTGTGTGCGTATCTGCCTATGTGTGTGTGAGGTTAAGCGGCCCCAACATGTCCCGTGGCTGGTCAGCAGCGTTCTCAAATTTTACTGCAGTTATCGCTGCGTTCACCCTAGGTATTTTATTCTACTCTCATATAACTGCATCTATATTTTTATGTTGAACACTTCTATCAAAGCTATTTACAGTTATGTACATAAGTGTTAAATTAGGATATTCCAAAACCGGAATTGCCTAACAAATTCGTAGTAACTAATGACTCACCGAGCACTGATCTGCGTGCCGTCCAAGCGGTACGAGTCTAAGACTACTGCTAGCTTTTTTTAGACAACCCACCATATCCTGGGAACTACCCAAAGCTGTTATAACTACAGGTATTTCTCCACATAGGTAATTCGGAAAACCATGTCGAACTTTGAGTATTTTTTGCAAGAGATTGCCTCTGACGTCAGCAGTCCTAAGAATTCCATGGATATAGGGGACTTTGTCACTGTCAAGGACTATATACTGTTTATAATGAGAGAGCAGAGTTCATACTTTGCGGATATTTGCCAGAACGACGTGCTCTTCGGTGGGTGGCCTTGGTAAATGCCATTTCTAGAGATCCCTCAAGTTATTCTTCGTAATTTTACAGGCAGTGCTGCTCACAATGTACGGCTCTATAATGACGACGAGTTTGATGTGTTGATGGAGCTGAGTTTTCCGGCTTTTAAGCGGATTAGGACAGTCCTGTGCAAGGATCGACCAGGATTCACCTTTTTGGATTTCTCCGAAGCTTGTTATGATAATATGGTGGGCAACAAGTTGGCCAATAATGATCATACCTATTTGAGTGGATTGTGTCTCAAGAGCTGGTTGGATACCGTTTTCCAGAATGCCTTGAGAAACTATGGAAACGTCGTGGACGCTGACTACGAACGGTATTCTCTGAAGTACATCTGGCGTGGCATCACTTATACCATCTACGCCAGGTCTTCAACACGCTCATTTTCCATAGACTTTGTGCCCGCCGTAAAAATTGTACGGCCTAATTCGAGCAACTGGCATGCAATACCAAAGCAATGCAAAAACGGAAACGGGACAGGCAATTCGCATCTCTTCACCTTCATGCTGAGCAATACGCAGGCAGAATTGCAGATCATTGATCGATGTGGCGAAACCCTCAAAGACGCGCTTCATCTTCTTCAGGCTCTGCGTAATTCCAAAGATCTAAAGAAACTACGCTGTTATCACCTGGTCACCGTGGCCATTTGGTTGTCCCGACGTCTAGGACACTCCAGTCTTGATAATCTATCACTCAGCGATACATTTTTAATGGTAAGCACAGCTCTAAATCGTAATCAATTCCGTATTAATTTCATTCTTTATCTTAACTACAGTTGCTCTCGGATCTTTGCGATGCTTTTATCGAGGGCCGCCTGTCCAATGTGTGGGACTGTCGAATGAATCTCTTGGGTCACTTTACCCCTGGGGATATGTCAAAGTACACCGGCGTGCTTTGCTGTGCCTATAACACCCTCAAATCGTATACCCATCAACCGGCATTGCGCTTCGGACGCTGCCAACAACACTTTCAATAAATATTTACCAACACTAACACATTTTATTTACACACGCATAAGCACCATGTATTGACATTGAACAAAACTTAAATAATTTTAAACTCCAGTGATAAGCTACAAGCCGGTAGTCGTATTCATTTTATTGTAAATCTCTTGCGTCTTTCCAAAGTTTGTTTTTTTCTTATTTACATGCATGTTAATGTATGTGCGTGTAAGTGCTACGCTCAAGTAGATCGTATGCATGTGTGTCGCAGAGCACAGCTAAGACCAACTGCACTCTCCGCATTTAGCGTCCACAGTGGAAGCTGAGTTTTGTGGCTGTGTGTGTGCCTTGTAAGCTCAAGTGCAGTTTAGACCAACTGCGCTCTCCGCACTTAGCATTCACAGCAGAGTTGGAGTGCAAAACTACTACAAGATTAAAGTGATACTCCTTATTTATAATTTTAAAAAAATTTGCAGCGAAAAACGAGTTAAGTTTGTATTAATAGTTGGAAATTGATCTATAATCTGTATGTATGTAAGAAAAGTTAGATTTCCGTTTCCCACTGTTTTGTAATTTTTCCCGCAATCGAACTTTTGAAATGGTAACACTGGTTGAGTGGCTGTATGTGTGAGAGCATATAACCTTGTGTGTGTGTGTGTGTATTTATTAAAAGTCACTGCTACTGATAATAATCATTTGGACCAGTCAACGTTAAGCCAAACGTAAAGTTGTTGGTATTTTTTAAGGCATTATTTACGAAAATTTTGTGGCCACACTGTTAAAAGATATAGTCAAGCTTTTTGTCATAACTTAATTGAGGTACTTTCTGTATTCACACAAAGAGACCTTTTGAGCGTTACCTGGAAGAGATTGCTGATAACCATAAGTGCTCAGAATTTTGGGACGATTTTGTGAGGATCAAGCAACAAGTAGTGGACAAACTTAGTTATTGTGCTCCTTAGAGTTTCTGTTTATTTAAGTTCTTGGATTGATGAGCTCCACGTCTTTGGGCATGATCAATGCGTGCCCTTGTTGCACATCCTTTTGTTGCAGCTGAAACAACAGTTGAACCAGTACGATCACGTAATTCGCTAATCCATTAAACACCTGCAATAAATGTTATTGCTGAAATAATTAATTTTCTTGAACATCGGTCACTGATCCACATGGGACCTAAACATACCACATAGATCAATGATATGTTGCAGGTGAAGCTGTTGCCAATGGTGGCCACGTGACTGTTATGCATTCTCCAGTGCTGAAAACATTCCACCAAAGTTTGTACAGATCGCTGGTCCCCAAAGTGGACAGCATACTCGCTGAGCAGACGCATACAGTTGCGTTTCTAGAGAGGATTCTCATGTACTACTCTGTTCAACAAAATTTAGTTATGTTCGCTCACCTCACGCTGCAGTAGATAACCGTAGGTGCAGGTGATAATGACCTTGTAGATGTGGACCACAAGATGTAGCGATATGAATGCATACTGTGTGTCCAATGTCTCCGAGTGGAGCACTTTCTGGCAAAGCAGATATACAAAGCAGGTCATGTGGCTAAAATCGTAAAAGAATCCGGTGGCAGCAACAGCTCCACACACCGCATTTATCTCTCGCAGCAGCTGGGAGCACTGTTTGGTGTACTCGAATAGCTTTTCAATATTTTGATGAAGTTGCTCCACTTCCTGTGCCACAATGCAACTGTGTCTGCCGCTTGTCGGGTACAGCTGCTCGAGAAGCTTCATGATCAGGCGATAGCGTATGCGCAGGTAATCCATTAAACCTATGTGAATGAAGCCCATGGCACCCAGGCTACTGGTCAGCCAGGCATACGTGCAGGCAATTAGAACCGTGGACACGAAGCCGCAACTACACTGAGTTGTCTCAAACATGAGTGCAAGTGAGACCAGATTGTAGCCGAGCGTGATGCCAACCGTTCCATACCAGTACTTGGAACGCGTTCGATTGTAGCGCCAACTCACATGTGGAAACTGCGCGGTAACACTCAAGTCCAGCTCCTCCATCCGATTGAGTAGGTTTATGTGACGCCTGCGATGTCCGTCTAGAGTTATGCAATACTGAATGTAGGTGACAAGGGAGGATAGCGACTCCCAGGAGAAAATGATCTTGACCAACGGTGAGAGATGACTAAACATCGCCTCTGACATTTGACTATCGCTAAGCTTAACATAGAGTCCGGCCAAGAAGCCACAGATCAGTCCAAAGCGCATGCCAATCGCATAGGTGAGGCTCATGGGTGTAGTTTTGGGCCCACCCTCGCGGTGACTGTGCAAACGAAAGGTAATGACGCCCCAGTAAAAGAGCAGACTGTACAGGCCGTCATAGCAGTAGACGAATCCCTTGTCGTGTACCTGGTGCTGCGACATCGATTCAACTGACTTTGTGGGTCCTTAAGGGCTAAATAAATTAATCGAATACAAGTGTAATTAAATTAGATTAAATCGCACACACAATTTGACAGTTTAGTTTATTTAGCGCCGCACAGCGTACAATATCATCTATCATCTGGCTGTCGTTGGTCTATCTAAGATTTCAGATGTACACATTTAGTTGGCGTTCTTTACTCCTATTTGTGTCGGTTTTTCCTCAAACTGTTTGATTTTGATTAATGTGAAATTTATAAATTATAACTAAATACGCATTCGCTGGATGTTGTTGTTGTCGTGTGTGGGTGTTTTTGGGGGGCCTTTCAAGTTCGACGATCCTTCTTCTCGTTCACAGCACCGTTAGTAAACGCATGATTGTGCGTGTCCGACTTCTTGCGTCGCAGGGCCTTTTGGAGGACATGAGCATCCGCTGGCTCGATGCGTTTGTAGTACTGCTCTTTGGTATCAACAATTTCAAAGCCAAACTTCTTGTAGAACTCAATGGCACCATCGTTGTTGACTTGCACATGCCTGCCCAACAGAAATATTCACTTTGTTATTACTTCAATATGATTTTAATTCAAATGATCGCACTTACAAAAAGATACTATCGAAATTGCCGTCCTTTTCGGCATAGCTGAGTATGTGCTCAAACATGACGGTGCCAATGCCCAGGCGTCTATAGGGTGATAGGCATCCCAAAGTCATTATGTAGAGCCGCCTCTGGTTGTCGGTCGTATCGATGCGGCAGCAAACTGCTCCAACAACAATATCGTTGTAGTACGCGAGTTTCGCCAATTCGCCGGCTTCAAGGACGTCCACGTAGAATTTGTCATTGTAGGAAACGGGAAAGACAACCGTGTTGAGCTTTTTCAGTTGCTTAATGTTGTGAGGCGTAACATCGCCCAACTCGATACTTGATCTGTAAATGTATCAAATAAATTTCCCACACGATGAGGTACTCCATCATTCCATTGACTTTTAGGTTAGGGTGTTATTTTGGGCGCCCTTTAGACAAGTGGTTTTTTAATGACGCTTTCGCACTTACCTAGTCATGATTTGAAGTTAAGAAATCTATTTACGTTTGAACAATGCGCTTTGCGCCTTAATTTAAAAACAATATTTATGATAAATTAAAGTAAAATGCTAGTAACTTGATAAACTAATTTTATGATGCGAGCGATATCGATATATTTGATATCGAAAACAAAAAACAGCTGCGAATGCTTACAGTGTTACCACATTACAAAATAATTAAACTGGCTTATTTAGTTCATGTTCATTTTTACCCCTGTAGCAAGTACCACACTGTTCCACATTGAACTGAAAAAGTTGTAGTGAAGGCGTTTAAATTAACATCATCATGAATCCAAACATGAATATGATGCAAATGTCTGGGCCATCTATGATGCAAGTGTCGCCCATGATGCAATCGTCGCCACAACCAATGATGCCCTCTGGACCGCCCGGACCCGTCACAATGCAACAGCAGCAACATCAACAGCAGCAGCAACAACAGCAGCAACAGCAACAACAACAGGCGGAAAAACTGGACAACATATCGCGGGTTAAGAGCCTGCTGGGACCGTTGCGTGAGTCAATGTTTTTAACAATACGCTCCAGTGCATTCACACTGCAACAGAACAACCTGGCGGACAACCTTAAACGTGATACTGGAGGACATGGCCATGTGCCCCGGTTTGATAAGCATCTAGAGGATTTTTATGCCTGCTGCGATCAAATGGAGCTGCACTTAAAAACGGCAATTCAATGCATGCAGCAATTAACATCGTCTCAACACTATCTTCCCGGCGCTGTGACGGCTATGAGAATGGAGAACTTTATGCAGGACAATCCTGCCGGACCCATTCCATATCCCACCTACTTGAATACAGTACGTGTGCACGTACAGTCGGCTAAAGACATTCACGACACACTGATTAGTGCGGCGCAAAATATATCACAGGCCGATTGATAGCTGTAGTACTTTTATGTTTAATTGTAATTATTTAGGTATTTCATATAAGTAAAAGTAAATTCATTTATTAATATTTGAACTGAGTTTGCAGTCACTTTAATTTAGTGCTGGAGAGGTAAAAAAAAAAAAACAAAACCTAAACTCACCACAGACTCGAATAATGCCAGTAGTTTTTGGTATCTTTTGCAAGCTCTGGTAACTCTGAAAGTTACAGCTGTTGATATCCGACGCACTTCGCGCGTATTGACGCTTCTGTTTGACTTTGTAAATGTTTGTTTAGTTTGTTTTAAATGTGTTCGAAATGACGACAGTAAAGAAAAAGAAGAAGGTAAAAACTGATGCTAAACAATCTCAGCAACTGCGCAAATGGTTAACTAAGGAGAAGGAAACAAAATGGTAAACTGCCCAATGTCCAAATAGATCAATTTTGTTTTCTAACGTTTGTGTTTAGTACGCATCCAGTTTCGTTTGAGACGTTCAGAAAATTGGTGGAAAATCTTCCCGACATATCATTCGAAATTCAGGTTACTGATGCTACAGGGCAGCATGCAACATTAGACGAGTGTGCTCTATGGTTTTACAATGCCTTTTACACTGATTCCACAGTGCGAGCGAATTACGAAGTTAAGCTCAGATCATGTCCACAATCGATCAGGGAGAAGTTATTCGAGTTTCCAGCTAAAGAGACCACCAGCAGGGAAACTCTGCCCGCAGATGGCGTTGAAGTCTCAGTGGCCAAGTAAGTTGCAAAACTAAATTTGCAATTATTCCAATAAGCAATAATCTCTGAATGTTTGGCAGATGCGGACGTTTCCTGTTTCCCGTAACCTTGGCCACTTTTGAACAGTATATCGATAAGGAGCGCTTGATCCCCGCACTTGCACGCATGCATAGCAAAAGCAAGAAGGAGCGCGAAGCCTTCTTAAAGGACAAGAATAAGTGGCGCACCGTGTTGCAGAAATATTATAATACATTTTACATATTTCCGAAGAGACGTCGATTTGGCTTTAAGGACGCGCCTCCGGCACTGCTGGCGCAGTTACTGAAAGGGGGCATACCACTGGACGAGCTGGCTTTCAAAATTGTGGAGGCGAATGAAGAGTAAGTCACAGAACAGAGTCTAAAGTTGAGTAAACTTTTAATGCATTTATTAAATTTCCTTGTAGAAAAGCATCCAACATTTCAGAGTCACCGCAAGCAGTTAGTTCGCCGAAAACGTAAACTAAATTTTGATAAATACTGTGTACTATTAATTAAATTAATTATTTGCAGCATATCTTCCATTGTGAGTTTTGCCGTTTTTGAGAAATACATCAGTAACATCTACGACGTTGTTTGGCGTCTGAAGATCGAAAATCCGGATTTTGCATATAGAGGGTTTGAGGACTGTGCCGTGGCCTACTACCTGGCCTTTTATTTAACACCAGAGATACGCGATAAATACTCATTCGAGATAGCTCCATGCACAACGGCCATGAGGAATCGCATACTTGGTTTACCCAACCCAAACGATGTGAAAAAGCTGCAGGAAATGAAGTCACAGAGCCAAATATTTGCCTCATCCCAAGAGTCGGCAATCAGCGTGGTCACTCCAGTCGAAGTGCATGTACAAACCGTTGAAACCCCTGAAATAGCAGCGGAGATGTAAGTTATTTTTACTAGTTTTAACTCTATAGAGCTAAAGCTGGATGTATACTTCACAGACAGCTGCCCGTTGCGGAAGATGTGAGAAATGAGCAGACAGAAACGTCCAATAAAGCACAACCCGTTACATTCGCCGTATTCAAAAGCCATATCAGAAATCTAGACAGGATCGTAGATGAAATGATGAGTTGCGGCGAGTATATGGGAAAATCTAAGAAAGATTGCGCTTTGGAATACTTTAAAGCGTTCTACAGAACGCCTCAGATACGTGAGAAATATGTATACGAGATAAAGCCGTGTCCGGCCAGAATGCGTGAGAAACTACTTGCTATTCCGGAGGAGGAGCCGCCGACTTTGACGGACAAACCACCAACTACTGAGACAAAGACCAGAGATTTGTATAATGAAAAACAGTTGGTGAAAGTTCAGGGAGTTACCTATATCTACTCGGTTACTTTCGAAACTTTCAAGCGGTTTATTAATTACGATGAACTCAGGGATCAAATCGTTGATTTCCATGCAAAAAATAGGGATAAACTTGGTGAATATTCAAGTGAAGCGCAATTATTGAAGCACTTCTACTACGCCTTTTACATTGACGAGAATTGGCGCAATAAATTCAATTATAACTTCAATGCTGCGCCACCAAAGCTAAGGCCTATGCTCATGAGTATGGCAGTTCCACTGGCCACGAGAAGCGCACAGTCTACAGACGAAGTCCCCAAAACTGTAGCCACGTAAGTTATCCATTGGTTGTTTATCGATCTTCAGTTTGTTAAAAGCCTTTTCTATTTTAGTAGGTGCACAAGAGAAGACCAAGAGCAAGCAGAACACGAGGAGCCAATAAATCCTGAACAGTACAAACAAAAGGAGACTAAAGAGCAATCGGTATTGAATACTGAACCACAAACAGAGCAAACTGAACAAGAAAAGCCATTGGATGCCGAGCAGCAAATTGCAGACCTGGAGGAAATTGAAGCCGTTGTGCAAATTGATGCCGTAGAGCAAACGGAGTCAGAGGAGCAAGCGATGTTTGAAGAGTATCTAGAACCTGAAGAGCAAATGGAGCACTTTGTGCAAACAGAATACATGGAAGAAGAGGTGGAGCAGCCAGTGCATGAGAATCAGCTGTATGTTGTGGAACAAACAGTCAATGAGCCACTAACAGAGCAGGGGGAAATACCAGACTTGCAGCCAGCGCTTGAATACCAATTTTATGCGGAGCAACAAAGTGAATTTGAAGAGCAACACATTCATGAAGAGCAACCAGTATGCGAAGAGTATAATACAGAAGCAAGTCCTTTTCCGTACAGAAGCAACGATTTGAACAGCTCAACGGCGAACAAATCCAACAATGTTGTGGTGTTGAGTGAAAGAGTTATTATAACTTTGCAGGGGATCACATATGAATTTCCGGTTTCGATTCAGGCATTCAAACGTTTCATCAACTATGATACACTTAAAGTGGAACTAGCTAAGAGCTTTGCCAAGAAGAAGAACAACATCATGAAAGTCTTGAATGATGAGCGTAGTAATTTCATATTACTACGTCGCTTTTATAATTCCTTCTACATCGATAGCAGAGTTCGAAAAAAGTTTGATTTTAATTTCGATGCTGCTCCCAAGGAGTTGCAGGAGAAACTCCTTCAATATGCGATTCCTCTAACCTTGGCCACAAAATGTGTCAAGAGCAATGAGGTGAAGGAAACTCCGAAGATTAATCAGCAGGATGTGGAGATGCAAGAAGTTCCAACAGTGGCAGAAGCCCAAAGAGTTCCTGTGGAACCACACGTATCAATAGTTACTGTGTCACAAGAGGTGCCAGCAGCTCCTCTTTCCCAAGAGGCTCCAAGAGTTCCAGTATTATCTGAAGTACCTCCCGCAGAACCCCATCCACTTGTGGAGCCAGAGGAAGTGCTTCAACCTGATGAATCATATCCAGTCTCGTTTCGTGTTTTCTCCAAAATATTACGTTTGGATGACGTAGTCAAGCAAATGCAGCAGGAGCCGCAGTATGCACAGAAGTCGGCCAACGAGTGTAAGTTGATCTACTTTGAGGCCTTCTACCGCTCTCCCCAGATACGAGATAAGTATATCTGCACCCTAAGGCCGTGTCCAGCTGTTCTAAAGGCGAAGATACTTGAGTTGCCCAAGCTGAAGCCCACAATCGATGAGAACCAAAGCAGAACTTCTACTCAAGAAACAATTGGGCTCCCTCAGTTGTATGCAACCCGAGCAGCTGAATTAAACAGGTAAGTGAATTGTGGCCTGTTAACGACATGAATTAATCAAATCTCTTGTCATTAGTTTAAATAAGAGAAATGTGGTGGAGTACATACCACACAACTTGGTCTCCTACATAGCACGACGTCTGCGATGTCCGAAGAAGCGCGCGCTGCTGGAAAAGCACTTCGCGACACGCAAAAGATCCAGTGAAGACTCTGCAGCGGATCCCAAGGAAACTGCGATCAAAAGCACAGAGAAACTAGATAGAGAAGCAGAAACTATGTCGAAAGCTGCGAAAATTGTGGAAACCTCAGACTTGAGTACTGTTAGCGGGACTACTACATCGACTTCATTACCTCAAGAAGCTGCAGCAAGAAGTTCGGAGAATGCATCAAAAGCAGCAGGAACTGCTGCTAAACCAACGACTGTCGAGTCGAATACTATAGAGTCCCCAGCAGCGAAAACAATAGCAGTTGTAGCAAGCAGTCAAGCTGTTACCACAGCTGCAGCTAAGCCCACTTCAGGCTTGATTGCCAAAGAAGTTGCGAAAGAAGTTGCAGCTAGAAGTCCACAGAGACCAGTCAGACCAACAGTTCCCGCTGCTGCAACTGAGCCCACGCCTTTACGGACTAATATAACTAATAATCCAAAGGAGTCCACAGCAGCAGAAACAGTGAAAACTTTAGCATTGAGTGCCAAAATACCCAAAGAAGTTTCGTCTAGAAGTCCACAGAAACCAGTCAGAGCAGCAGTTCCCGCAGCTGCAGCTGAGCCCACGCCTGTGCGAACTAATCCTAAGGAGCGTACAGCACAAATACCTAAAGAACTTGCAGCTAGAAGTTCACAGAAACCAGTCAGAGCAACAGTTCCCGCAGCTACAGCTGAGCCCACGCCTGTGCGGACTATTACTAAGGAGTCCACAGCAAAGGAAATTGTGAAAACTTCTGGGTTGAGTGCCAAAATACCCAAAGAAGTTTCGTCTAGAAGTCCACAAAAACCAGTCAGAGCAACAGTTCCCACAGTCGCAGCTGAGTCCACGACTGTGCGGACTATTACTGAGGAGTCCACAGCAAAGGAAATTGTGAAAACTTCAGGGTTGAGTGCTAAAATACCTAAAGAAGTTGCAGCTAGAAGTCCACAAAAACCAGTCAGAGCAACAGTTCCCACAGCCGCAGCTGAGCCCCCACCTGTGCGAACTAATCCAAAGAAGTCAACAGCAGCGAAAGCTCTGGAAACACCCGATTTGAGTACTCAAGCTTCTGAAGTTATTAGCATTGCGTCTACACCTTCAGACAGCGCACCATCCACTCAGGCATCTGAAGCTTTATCAGAAAATGAAGCAACTGTGCCAGTAGCTGCCGTTTCCAATCCGGCAAAGATCGTGGAGTCAAAGATCATGTCCACGTTCTTGGCACCCATATGCAAAGTAAGTTTCAACATTCTTGAATCCAACAACACACTAATGTTTACTTTTTTATGCATTTTAGGAGCACAACATGAAGTACTTGGTGTACACAAGTCATGGTCTAAACAAGACCATTTGGCACATACTGTCCCAGTTGAGCACGCTGGAGTTTAAAACGTATACGGGCATTTATGGCGGAGAATTATTGTATAGAGACGAAAGTGTTTTGGGCCAAATCTATAGCCATGTGATAGAGAATGGAAATTGGCCGATTACTTTGTATGTAAAGTTGTCCATGTTAGGTAAACTGTTGCAGAGCAAAGGTGTTTATGTTGAAAGATTGGACTTGGCTCAGTTGTCACCAAAGATCTTTCACTGGCATGAACTTAGTTCTTTTACAAACTTCGATGACATAGTTGAGTTCGAGCATCGCAAGCGAACAAATGGAAATATTACAGAACTTGCGCAACTGTTTGCGGAAGTGGAGCTCTTCTACACGCGTTGCTGGACACACAATCGATGGATCGGGGAAGTGCCTGAGATCACAGATAGACAGTTGATTGGACCGATTACAAGGGACGAGAATTTAGAAATTCCAAAATCGACAAGTAGGTTTTGAAACACTTTTTAATTGCGTCAATTAAAGTCTCCCTTTTAGTTCCAATCTGCTTGATAAATCACCCACAACTCGAAAATGCACTTGATGCTGCAGATGTTATTCCTCTGGAGGAATCACCGCTGGTGTTGGAATCAGGCACCAGTGAATCGCCAGGTAAGCTCACATTAGTTTCATCTTATGTTGATGTCTATAAAATGCTTACATTTCCAGAAGACACAGAGTGTCCAGCAACTCAGCTGGACGAGCCCGTTGTACCAGAGTCACAACATAATGTGTCCGTTGGTGGAGCCTCACAGCTTAATGTGTCCGTTGGTGGAGCCTCGCAGCTTAACGTGTCCGTTGGTGGAGCCTCACAGCTTAACGTTACCATTGGACCGCCCAACTTCGTGGACATTGAGAGCGTCTGTCCAGCCACGCAGGCGGCAGAGAGTCAAAGTGATCCACTCATGCAGAGTATCCTTGAACCCGTTTCCATTCCAATTGAGACAGTTCCAATCAAACAGGAGCCTGTTAAATTCCTTAATCAGATGCGCTTCGTCATCAACAGTGATCTGAGTGGAGAGTTTTGCTGTGAGACAATTCCTACGGAAGAGCAAGTCATCAATCTGGATACCGAGGATGATGAACGGATTGCACAGGAGTTGGCCTGTTTTGAGTTGAGCAATTCATCGGTTACATCGGTGTTGCCATCATCTTTACATAATCAGTTTCAAGCCATTATCAATGAAATGAATTCTGCGGACAGTCAGTCATCGACTCGAGGCAGCCAAGTGGATTCCATAGAAGCACCACAGCTGATTCAAGCTCAAGCTGCTGCCGCATGTGAGGGACAAAGCAAAGCTCAGCCAGATTCCGTTGCTGTACCGCCAAAAGCAGAGCCTTTAGGCCGAGTTAGTATGGCCAAAAAACAGTTACGAGCCACAACATCAACTGTGCCGAGCAAAAAACCACGTTTAATGGCTGACAATGTGCCGCAGCTGAGGCATGACTTCCGTCCCTTGCCTCTAGCTGCTATGGTACGCATCGAAACAACTGGGAATGCCACAACAGATCTTCGCGCGTCCTCTAACCAGGGAATTTTCACGGCTGTCAGACAAGGCGTGCCCACGGATATCAGCCAGGGATTGCCCACTGCCGCCAGCCAGGAACTCTCCACGGCCACCAGTCAGGGAGTGTTCGCAGCCTCCAAACAGTGTTTGTCTACAGCGGTCAGGCAGGAACAACCAACGACCTGTAGCCAAGGATTACCTACGACGACCAGCCAGGAAGTCCCTACGACCGACAGTCCGGCCTCCACGGCCTCCAACCAGGGACTGCCCATTGCCTCCAGCCAGGAACTCTCCACAGCCACCAGTCAGGGACTGGTGACAGCGGTCAGGCAGGAACAACCAACGACCTCTAGCCAAGGATTACCTACGGCGACCAGCCAGGAAGTCCCTACGACTGCCAGTCAGGCCTCCACGGCCTCCAACCAGGGACTGCCCACTGCCTCCAGCCAGGAACTCTCTACAACCTCTAGCCAGGGACAACAGTCTGGTCAGATGACTGTCTCACAGGCCCTTGCCACGGACAATACGCTAATGGAATCGTCTCAGCTGCAGCATTTGCTGGATGCTCCGTATGTCAACCAGCGACAGGTAAATGTAAATGAAATGCAAGTGGATGGTGATAGTAGTGATAAGAACGATAGGGCCGCGCTAACAACAGCTCGTTCAGCGGTGGTGCCAGTGGCAATCCGAGTGCCCACGACAGTTTTGGACGAGCACATCGTGTTCAGCAATCTGCAGCGATATTTGTACTTCAATTCGCTGACCACTGCTAATATAGCCAGATATCAGATCAATACTCTCGCTGTGGGCACCTCGTATGAGCAAGCGCTGATCAGTGCCAATGGAAAGTTGTGCAACGTGTACGGACCGTTATTAGAGAATCTATTTCCACACTGTTCCAACAGTTTGCTCAACGATTTACAGTATCTGCTCACGGATGTCGGTGACTTTAGTTACAACTGTCGCATAAATCTGCACCGTGAGTCCACTGAGGACCTACGCAGCCGAGTTCTCTATGCGTTTATGAGAGCGGCGCCTCCTTTCGCTCGCATTCGTCTCAGGTTCGAAAACGAGTCGCGAGAGTGGGCCAGCTGTAGTACGATCGCTGAGCGGGACGGTGATACAACCAAACGCGTGCCCAGCTGTGATGTGAGTTCAGGACTCAAGCCTCAAATACTTGAACGCATGAAGGAACTCAAGAGTTTAAATAATTTATAGTGTTTTGGTGTTTTTTGTTTATTGTTTTCTGTAAGCCAATAAAATAATTTATATTTTGTGAACTCACATTTAAATCTCTTTCTTTTCAGAGGCGACATTAAGGGAGTGTGAGCAATATATTTTTATTATGTCTGCTGTTTTGGAAAATAAATAAAATAAAAAAATAATAATTCAGTTTGATTGATGGAAAGGAAAAGAAAAATTTGCACAACGTTTGAATCGCACTCGATACAATCGATTAAACTTGTTAAGTTTGGCGCGCTTGAAAGCACAGAGTTGCATCGGCCAGGGTTGCTTTGCAAATGGCGCGCAAAGTTTAAACTGCCACTCGCAGCTGGTGCTAATTAATAACATCTTTATGTCAAGCGATATAATAATTAAACAAATGGCATGGGAATAAAACTTGGCCTAGACCACTCACAATTTCCGTTTGATAGATCTATTTTAACTTAATGCTATCATTACAGCCATCTCGCACAACCCTTTTAAATATTACCACAAACATGGCACACAAACACACACATACACATAGTCAACAAACAAACAAACAAATAAGGAATGAAAAGAAGAACAATTTAATTAGCGATGACATGTTGCTATTTAATTTTCTTGTAAAAAGTGTAATTAAAAATGTGCCCTTCACAGTCGAAGGAGCTGACAGGCAACAACTCGGTGGCAGTGGCAAAGACAGTGACAGGGACAGTGTCTATAAAGTTTGTGGTGGTACATAACATACACACGGCGATCATATATCGGAAGGTCGGTGATAAATCATATTGCGGCTGCCTCTGGTGCATATTAGGCTCTAAACGACGAGATAATCTATGGCCTGAACCCGGCAACAAAATGTTGCAAGTGGCAATAAATTTGGTAAATACAAAACATGCTGACAATTTTCCACACAGTATAAAGGTGTACGGATGTGGTGTGCGTGTGTGCTGGGTAGGAGGAGAGGTAGTGGTGTGGGTAGGGTTAAGGGTAGGGGGTGTGAGTTGTGCGCACACACCGAGGACATAGTCACGTCAACACTTTTAACTCTTTGCCTGCTTCGTTGCAACTATACACCGTGTGTGTGTGTGTGTGTGTGTGTGTGCTTCTTGTTGTTTTTATTCTCATTCGTATCCTTTTGGCAATAAAAATTCCGTTTACTATTTATCTTGATTGTCCCTTCGCTCAAGTCCAAGTCGCCGGCGTGGCATAGAACACGGGATCGCAGTCAGAGTCGGAGTCGGGGGCGTTGTCGGACCGACTCGGGCACTTCAATGTGGCATACATTGTGTGGCAGTTGGCACTGCTTGTGGCATGTCCCGTGGTCTGTCGCGTCGCTAGAAATTTTTTGCTTAATGAAATGTACATAAAACTAAATGAAATTAAGTTTGTGACGTGCTCTCGTACCAACTCCAAGAGGCCCACAATTCGCAGTTCCGCCTCCAAAGGCGCCACAAACCCTTTGCTAATGCCACAAGGAAATCGCGTTTGCTGCGTGTTTATTACCACGACAAGCATAAAATGCAAAATGCGTCCGAATACACAAAATGGCCGCCGCGGCGTGTTGGAGATGGGGGACAACCCTTTTCCGGGAGCTCCCGCTTTATGTCTGTTGGGAGTCCAAGCCAAGCATTGGCCAGCGGTCACCCCTGATCCCCAGCAAGGAAATTAAAGCACTTGCTGCAAAGCAGCTGAATCGCAGCTGCTCCTGTTGATGTTGTTGTTGGGGTGGGTAGTGGTGTTGGTGGTGTTGGTGGTGGGAGAAAAGCTCATAAAGTCGAAATTAAATAATTTGTCTTCTTAATTTTCAAATAAATTCTTCATCATCCAAATAAAGGAAAACCCCAAGCAGCAAAAACAATTGTGCGCAGCCCAAGTTCCAAGTCAGCCAACCAGAAGCGTGGCGAAATCCCGACAACAACAAAAGCAACAAAAGCAGCTCACACCAGCCCAGTGTACCATCCACTCCCCTTCAGCGCACCTCCCACCCCCCCTCTCTGTACGCCTCTGGCTGGCACCCTTCTTATCCTCGGCAGCATCTCGCACTCGAGATGTTGCCGCGCAGGGACTTTTATTAAATTCGACCTAGGCCATGCCTTGAATATGGTAGCATTGTCTTCCCAGCGCCCTTTACTCCCCTACCCCCTGGCAGCCCAATGTCCTAGCATCCTAACGTCCTTATTCTCATACAGCCGCCCTCGCGACAGTTTTCGTATTGTATTTTTTAATATGTTTGTGTGTCTGTCTGTCTGCCTGTCTCTCCGACTGTCTGTCTGCCTGTCTCTCGGTCTCTAGCCCTGTCTCTCTTCCACTCTTGCTCGCTATCTCTTTCCCCCTTGCTGGGCACAAATAATCGTGTACACCATTAATCCTTATTTCACGGCATTGTTCTCATTTCCTCCTCCTTCTTCTGCTCCGCCCTACCCCGCCCCTTTCCACCACTTGCCGCCCCTTGCTCAACAGCTTCTTCACAAGTGGCATGTAAGCGATTATCGCCAGGATAAATGTATGAAGCAGAAAAAACAATAAATGTAAAAATAAATAAAAGGGTGTCAATGACTTTTGATAATAGAAATGATAGTCCAAAATACTGGCACAATATTTGTTAGTACACTTAACAAAATTTCCACTGCTTTACAGTTGATTGGATGGTTTAGTTAATTATTTAATTGAACTTATTAGTATTTATTCTTTAACTTTATTATTTAGAGTATAAAGAACTTTAGGTTAACTTAAAGTAGCTAAAAAGTTAGTGATATTTGGAATCCCAATAAATTCATATTTTCAACTTTGAGTGATCATTTCTCAGCCATATCAGTTAAGCTAGAAAGGCTAAAATGGCTTTAAAATGGCTAAACTAGACAGACTGCTGATCTCTCGCACATAATTTGCATACGTCGCCCGAAAGTATGCTACAAAATGTTTAAGCATCAGTTACTAAAATTTGAAATCCCAAAAAATTCATATTTTCAACTTTGAATGATCATTTCTCAGCCAAATGAAGTGATATTTTGAAACGCGTCGCCTTTTTAGACTCTCGACAACTAGTAGCATCGATTCCGTGTCAAAATTCAAATTTTTAAATTCGACCCCATTTTGACAAATTTTGCAGTGTTACCCCTTTGCATTTTTGTCAAAAATCGTCAAAATTTAAGATTGCGATTTTTTGATGCCAATCGATAGTCCTGGTCCTCCCGAGTCCAAGAAGTCATACCAATCGAAAATCTGACGTCTGAGTCCCACTTTAAGCCAATATTTCGCCGAATTTTCGATGATTTCATATCATTTAAATTTTCTAAAATATAGCTACAAATATCATATTATATTTAAATATACGTTGTTAATTTAGAATTTAAATAGAAATTGTCTCGTTGGTTCATTAGTCTGCTTTTCTCTCAGTGTAGGGAAAATCTCGTGCCAAGAAACCAATAAAGTCCAACGACAGCTTTTAGCAATCACAAAACGATTTCAAAAATACACGCACAGTGAAAGGCAAAGAGGACAACAACAACAACAACAACAGCAACAACAACAGGAGCAACCCTCGCTTAGTTCTCTGTCACTGCTTTTGGCAATCATCAATGTCTTGGATTGCGTTGGTCCTTTATCCTAGCTGACTGCCTGCTCCCTGTCCCTGTCCTACTACAAAGTTGAGCACGCTTTCCGCTTGGCCTAATTGCCGGATCAGCAGCGATTCAGCTCGTTTCTATTTCAGATGATGCTGTTGCTCATGATGATGATGCTGATGATGATACTCGTCCTGCTCGGAATGTTGGACTTTTCGACATATACAAATTTTCGGGGGGCGCTGCGCAAAATGAAAAATGACAACGACAACGACAGCGACAACGTTGTCGACGACCGCACGCATTTTCCGGACTCAATGGAAAAGCCAGGAATGACTTTGACTGTCCTGACTGTGTGTGAGTGTGTGTGTGTGAGTGTGTGCGTGATCCTTTTTGCATCCTTTTGATGCTGAGGGTGCGAAACGTTTGAATGCGAAATTAAATGATAAAAGATAGCAAGGACACACGCGCACACAAAGCGAAAGGGCACGCCGTGTAGGTGAGGGGGAAATCCAACCCCACCAGCACCACTCCCCCCTCGACTAACAGCCGCCCTTCATTTACGCGCCGTCAACGCTGAAGGTCGAGCACCTGTTTTATTAAAAAGCAAATAAACGAAGCCAGGACACCGCAGACAACAGCCGACAGTCGACAGTCGTTCATTGTTAATGTTAATGGTTGGTCCTGCTGGGTAGTGCACGGCTACTGCTGGGGTGCTGGCGGGCAGGGTGCGGCCGTATACATATATTAAGGCTCATGGACTCATGGACTGTCAAGTGGTTGGCGTAGCATAATAATTGTGCATATTTGGCTTTTTAATAAAATCTAATCGTCATGGCATCAAGGGGCGGCAACAGCACCACACAAAAATGGGAGTGGTGTGGAGGGTTAGGGCATGAAAACCCCTGTTTGTGTACGGCTATTAGCGAACTTAGTTTCTGGGCAATGAAATTTTAATTAAATTTACCAAATTGATATGGATTAACAAATACGCAACGTGCTCAGAAAACTACCTAAAAGTTTTGTTAAAAGTGCAGCAAGCACACACATGTTGCGGCTGTGGAATGCCACAGCCACTAAGGAGCGAGCCAAAAAAAAAAAAGAGTTAAAAATGAAGTAAAAGAAACCCAAGCAAATGCCGAACATGAAATTTTTTAAAATTAATTTCTGTAGCTCTTATCGCAAGACAAGCACAGCAGAGGGAGAAAAGGCCACAGGCAGAGTGGGACAGGGAGAGGGAGAGGGAGAGCTAGTCCAGTCCAACAACCGGATACTGCGCTAAACGTGATGATGCATTTAAGATTCTTCCGATTGGTCATTATTGCCTGGCATTTAATGCTGCTGCGTTGACGGCCTTTTTGATTGATCTACTCATTGACGTTGCTTCGTGTCTTGCCATCGTCCCCAGTCACCCCCATCCCCGCCCCTCCCATTGCAGATGACAGCAAATCATCATAAGGCAAAAGACTTTAGACCCGCCGTACGTCGGAGGAAAGTGAGGGGGCATTCGGGCAGACCTCTCTCCACAACACACAGCACAGATGACAGCAATCGATAAGCATGAAGACAGTTTCTTCTTCTTCATCCACGTCTTCGTCTCGGCAAAATGGATGATGACTCAAATCTCAAGGTTTCAATGGCTGTAAAACGAATTCGATTCACAGAACTCTTCGCTTCCTTCAGATTTCTGGTACAAACTATGAATAATTAATACATTATTGTGCTAATTAAACATTTACTTTGGCGGTGAGTTATTATATATAATGTGTATGTAGTAGTGGGGCAGGTACTAAGCGATTTATGGCTAGTTTACCGTGTTTATACTATGTACTACAAGTTTTTTAAATATGTTTTACTAACTTAAATTTCTGATAAACTGTTTTTTACTTAAGTTACTGCCCGCCCTCTTTTCCTTTAGGTTACGCCACATTTCTTGGCCGATTTCAGCTTTCATTCAAAGACGCGCCCACGTGCACTAAGCATTGAACTGTAGGCCATTACTATTAGTAGCCACTGTCACACGCTCGTCGTCGTCATCGACATCTCAAACGTCAAGGCAAGGCAGAGCCCAAAGACAATAACAACAAACACAGCGCGTTGCATGCCCGCGCGTACTCCGCAGGCATGCAACCGCGGCTGAGTCCCTGCCACAGTGCCAGTTTAACTGCAGTGATGGGAACAGCAGCAACAACAACAACAGCAACAATAACAATCAGCCTATGACTAAAAAGTTTCTCAAGCTTCGGATCGTGCGTCATATGTGTGAGTGCGATTGTGTTGGTGCCTATGTGTGTAAACGGCTGTGTATGTGTGTGTGTATGGCAAATGCACAGTGCTGCCGGAATTACTCAGCAGAAAAAAGCTAGTTTTAAAAGTAAGAAGCTAAAATATACGCAATATAAAGGTTTTTTTTATGTTGGTCAAATATTTATTTATTAATAAATATATATTTTTCTGTTTACATTTTAAATTACAACTTAAACAAATAAAAGAGAAGCAATTGTAATTACTCATACATACATACACACATACGCAGAACTAGACTCACTCACACTACTTTGATGCAGCTCAAAGTAAGTTCTGTTGCTCGCAGCCGAAACTCTCTATTTTCGGCAGCGCTGCTTTTACTATTGCTGGTTGTATGTGTGCGTTTGTGTGTTCGCTGCAACTACACACGCATTATTTACATTGCAGTAAGAGTAATTATTGTTTCTTTTTGACTGTTTCGCTCTTTTGAACTGCGATCTGCAGACCCACAAAAGAGCGAAATTTATGCTGGAGTACCAGTCAAAGAGAAAAAACAATACAGAAAAGAAATAACATTCTTTTACTCATTCACACTGTTGAAATGCCACTCAGAACCAATGTAAAAGTCGGCTGTTAATAAAACTGTTATTATTATTAAAAGTGACAATCAAAAGTTTTAAGTTATTCATGTGTAGTCGTGTGAGGCAAACATGCTTTTAGCGGCATAAATTTCAGCTTTAATACCAGGCCAACAGAATTGACATTAGGCCGTAATTTACATAATCAAATAGGCAAATAATTGCTCTAACGCTGGTACAGGTACATAGGCCACTCAGTGACTTTTACACTCCCGCACATAACGCGAAGAGCGCGCAGTTAACTCTCTATTCAAATTTCGCTCAGAGATACCTGCCGCTGTTTGTGTTTGTTCGCTGTTAATAACATTAACAGCTTAGGCAGGCTCCCACTCTCTGTGCTAATTGCGCTCAGAGATCTCTGCCGCTGTTTGTGTGATTGTTCGCGACGCTAACAGTGCGCACAAACGGTTTGTGTGTTTGTTCGCTGTCAATAACATTAACAGCGTAGGCTGGGTCCCACTCTCTGCGCTTGTTGCGCTCAGAGAAGGAACTGTTACTAACACTGCGGTAGCATCCCCCGCTGTTAGCGCTATGTTAATTCTTTTAATGTTGCTTGCTGCTGATTCTGTTCGCCTGGTACATCAGCTAGTAAAATCTATGATTTTGGCTTGACGCTTTTCTGTTTTTCTGCTTGCGTTGCAATCTGCAGAGTTCGCAAACAGTACAAAATCCTGCTGAAGTAACAGGCGAACAGAAACGTCAGTAGGTCGCAATGCACAAAAGCAATTTGCTAAAATGTTTACATATGCACGTGCAGAATTCAAGGTCATGTATTCTTACGCACATTATTTAAATGGGGCTCTGAGCGAGCTTAGCCTTGGTCTCTTCTTGTTTGTGTGAATGTTCGCGGTCGCCAACAGAGCAATGACATTAACAGCTTAGGCAGGCTCCCACTCTCTGCGCTAGTTGCGCTCAGAGATCTCTGCCGCTGTTTGTGTGATTGTTCGCGACGCTAACAGAGGCCACGAATGGTTTGTGTGATTGTTCGCGACGCTAACAGAGGGCACAAACGGTTTGTGTGTGTGTTCGCTGTCAATAACATTAACAGCATGCTCCCACTCTCTGCGCTAGTTGCGCTCAGAGATCTCTGCCGCTGTTTGTGTGATTGTTCGCGACGCTAACAGAGGCCACGAATGGTTTGTGTGATTGTTCGCGACGCTAACAGAGGGCACAAACGGTTTGTGTGTGTGTTCGCTGTCAATAACATTAACAGAATGCTCCCACTCTCTGCGCTAGTTGCGCTCAGAGGTCTCTGCCGCTGTTTGTGTGATTGTTCGCGACGCTAACAGTGCGCACAAACGTTCTGTGTGTTTGTTCGCTGTCAATAACATTAACAGCATGCTCCCACTCTCTGCGCTAGTTGCGCTCAGAGATCTCTGCCGCTGTTTGTGTGATTGTTCGCGACGCTAACAGAGCGCACAAACGTTCTGTGTGTTTGTTCGCTGTCAATAACATTAACAGCTTAGGCAGGCTCCCACTCTCTGCGCTAGTTGTGCTCAGAGAAGGATCTGTTACTAACACAGTGCGGTAGCATCCCCCGCTGTTAAGGCTCTGTTAATTCTGCTAAATTTACTTACTGCTGTTTCATGTTCACCTGGTATTTTATGCAGAAAATTCTTTGTTTTAGCTACTGGTGTGCGATTAGCAGTGCTGCGGTAATATCAACTGATCTTTTAGGTTAACAGAATTTTTTGTAAGTCTCATTTATAAGTTCAAACTTAACAAACAAATAGCAATTTATTCGACGACTGTGTTGTATCTTACTGTGTTTTTCTATTCGTCTGAGAATTCAACTGGGTATTTGAATTTTCCAGCTGTAATACCAGGCGAACAGAACTTTCAGTAGATTTCGAGGCAAAAAATTCAAACTTGACAGAAACAAATTAAATAATTCACTGACTAAAGGTATTGTTATTAATTTTCTTTGCCCTTTTATTTATAAGAGTTAGTAGCATATGAAATAGTTAGTATTTAATAACATTTATATGTTCTGCAGTTGCCGTAAAGAAGCTAAAACGCCAACACTATCCATGCACGTGTATATGTAGGTAAGACTGTGTGCATGTATTTGAGTTGAAACAAATTTGGTTGCTTGGCGAATGGTCGATCGACGACGCTGTAGGGGCATGGTCAGAGGCAGGGGCGGTGGACGAGGGGCGGGACGGTGGCTAACAACTGCATTCGAGTCGAGCTTAAAAACAAAAACAAAAACAACTTGAAAGCATTTTGCAGTTGAGCCGCCAAAGCAGCGAGCGTCGTGGACTTCATCATCTTTGTGCTTGTTGTTGCTGGTTGCAACCGGAGTTGTTGTTGCTGTGGTTTGGGCATCTCGACCAGGCTAAAACTGAGACGTAGGCGCAGTTGCAGTCGCAATTTAATGCTGACGAGCGTTGTTTGCCCATTTGCCGACGCAGATAAGAAATTTGCGATTGCTGCGACGACGACGACGACGACGGCGACGACAACCAATTGGAAAAACTAGAAAAGCAACAATTTGATTATCCGTTTTATTTCCAGGTATTGCAAGTGCAGGTCTTATCAGACCGAGAGAGAGAGAGAGAGAGAGAGAGGCAAAGCGATCGTGTTCGATATCAAAAATTGTGCTTAGAATTTCGTCCTTTGCGATTGCCCATCTCGAGTCATTGTGGTTTAGACCCTGCATGCCCCTGTTTAGACCCTGTGTTCACGTTTTGTCTTTGCCATTGCCGCCGAGCAGAAGCCAGCTACCAACTGGACGTACAGTTGGTGGTGGAGAGAGGGAAGGGTGTACACTGTACAGTGGGATACAGGGCCATGGCGGCTGTAAAAACGCACAGAATATCAAGTCAAAGCAAAGAGTGCAAAACAGAAGCACGCGCGGAATGTGAAAAGTTGGTTCCCATGACTCCATGGACGAGGCGCTGTTCAAAGACACCGAAAATTTCGTACCGTCGTCGTTCGTTCGTGGGTTTTGTCTGTTGTCGTTTTGTATTGTTTGTTGTCGTTGTTGTTGTTGTTGTTATTGTTGCTGCCGAGTTCGACTTCGTCTCTGAGTTCGAGTTGAAGTTGGAGTCTCCACCGCTACCCCCTCCAGACCCACTCCTCAGCTGGGGGCCGTACGCAAGTTGTTGCTTTATTTTTGCAGCGTTTATCAGCGATTTGGAAGCATTCAACATGCTGTTGAGAGAAACATAAAAACATATTGAAACATTTCGCATTGCGATAGAGCCGACACGATCTTGCTGCTGTCGCGGCACTCCATTGGTCTGATCCCGATCATGTTTTGAGCCCAGCACGCACAGGATACTGCCACTATGCCAAATTGTATAGCATACTTTTCAGCGCACTACAAAACAATTACACGCCTTCACTAACAACACACACACATAAACACACTCGGTTTGGGCCAAGTCATTCGCGATTACCTCAAAGTAAATATCTCGAAAACATTTTCATTACGTCAATTTGTCGTCGTCATCTTGAAGTTAAGACTGGTTGCTTCTTTGGTTCGTTGATTCGCCGCTTCGTTGGTTGGCTGATTGTTGCTTTCCCCCTCCCTATCATTCGCTCTGTCTCCTTTTCCCTCTCTTTCTGCCGCTCTATTCATAACTTGGCCAAAAGTCTTGACTGGCTTTGCGCACGCGGCATCCCGGCGCATAATGAGCCCCAAAATTCTGTTTTCCGCTTCCTGTTTACCATTTTCCTCTTCCTATTCCCGCTTTCCCACTTTCTCGCTTTGCCTTTTCCCATTTCCACGTCGTTGCCATGTTTATGGCAGCAGTTCATCAAATCGCGTTCCACATCCGTCTGTGTTTTTTTTATTTAATTTGTGTGCCATCGAAAGTTTACCGAGGCAGCCAAAGGACCTCTTCACCCCAAAAAACAACAAGTGGCACTCTCTGTGACCTTGTGAGTCCTAAGTGGAATTAAATGATGTGTTAAGAATTTAATAAATTCAATAAGCGTACGATTATTGTTATTAAAACTGTGGAAATTCGGCAGACATACCAATTTAGAGGCAGTGGAGGTACATAGGTTAAATTTTATTTTATGAAAACTGAAATAAATAAAATATAAAATATATGAAATATATACAAATATGCGTTCTACCGATATTGGCTTTCAATTCGGGTATTATCGACTTGATTATATGTGAATAATGTACAGCATTCCTAGATATTAACGTTACGTTAGGTCACCCTATTAATTTAGTCGCCATATGGCAGATAATATGTCTCCTAGAACTCATTTAATACCATGAGATAGATGTTAGATGTACCCCCAAACGTTTACATTTTAAATTAAATATTTTAATATATTCAACTGCTTTATTTGCATTTTCATTATCTCAATGTGTCAAGGACTCAAGGACTAGCTGACGTCATTAATTTCAACTCAGAAATGTAAACAGCCGCTTCGTTGCATACGAATGTTGGAAAATGTAGATATTGTCACCATGACTACTACTAAAAGGAATAATTCTACTGCCACTACTAATTCAACAGAGTTTATACTACTACTACTACTACCACTACTAATACTACTACTACTACTTTTGTATTATTTGTTTTACTTCTACTATTAAAATAAATAAAATAAATTAAATTTGTACTACTATTTCTTCTACTGATACTACTAATTTGATAGAGTTCCTACTACTACAACTACCACTACTACTTTACTAGCATTTCATACACCTCTACTCTTCAAATAAGTACCATTTTTAATACTATCTCTTCTACTGCTACTCCCCCTGCTTTAAATTCTGTTTTATTAAAATTCAATCAATATTACTATTATTTTTCCCATTGTTCTACGACTACTTCTTATCCTGGTACTACTAGTAGTAAAACTGCTACAATTCCTACAACTACTGCTACTAATACTACTTCTATTACTTCATACATAACAACTACTTTTACAAATACTAAACCAACTACTATTATTACGTCTGCTAGTACTACTTTTTAAGCTACTACTTTAATCTCTACTGCTTCATCTACTAGCTCTACTACTTTTACCATTACTAGTACTTACTGTTAATACTAGTGTACTTCTAGTACTACAACTACCAAATGTGTTACGTAACAATTACTGTTACTATTACTATTACTCCTATTAACAATACTACAACGACTCCTACTACTACTATTACTTCTATCAATCTGACTTCTACCTTTACTACTTCTTCTTCTAATACCACTACTTTTACTACTACTTCTTACACTTCTACTCCCAAATGTAATTCATGACATTAATACCTCTACAATTTTTGCTCCTATTCACAATACTAGAATTACTACTACTACTATTACTTCTATATCTCTTACTACTACTTTAACTACTTTTTCTTCTTATTCCACTACTTTTACTACTATTTCTACCACTACTACTCCCAATTGTGTTACATAACTCGCTGAGTGTTGACAGCTGCTGTTGACTCTTGGCTGCTGCTGTGTTGATGCTTCTGCCGCCTTGAAAAATGCAAATCAAGTTTCAAATATTTGAACAATAATATTTGTGGAATGCCACGAAATGCTCGAAGGGAACGAAACGGAGCGCCCAAGCCCACTCACACACACACATATATTTAAAATGTCGCGTGCCGTTAAGTCAGAAATGCCAAAAGCCGAGTCGCATACATTCTAATTAATAGTGCGAGCAGGAATGGGAATGGGTATGAGACGGGTTTCTGATTGGCAGTGGGGGAAAGTAGGGGCAGGGGCACAACACCCAGGCGGAACAAATGAAAGACCTCGTTGGCGGCATTAGAAAGCAGCTGATGACAACCACGCTAGTGACAGAATGTCCCTGTTCGATACGCAGCGCTGTCAAACGAATGCATTAATGCTAAACGAGCCTCGATTGCGGTGCCTGTGCATCCCAGGAGGTGCAGTTGGAGTTGGTGAGTTGGGGACACTTCCGTTGGTCACTTAGATGCCTTCGTCGCTGCTTATCAGTGGACACGGCTACCGGCTGAAGCTGCTGCCAGTGAGTGCCGTTTCTCTGTCTCCTTTCTCCTCCCTCTCTCTCGCTTTCCACCTCTTCGCTGTGCACTCCCAAGCCCGTTCCCAGGCTGAGCCGCTGATTTAGCTGGCCACCGGCTGCGTCTGGGCTATCGATGACACATTGACAGTACACTATCGGTCCACTTGTTAGCCCTCTTATCTTAATTGCTACTGACCTGCACAACGTATTGGCCGCATTTCGTTGTTGTTGGCCAAGTTATTTTAAATGCGTTTCTCGAGTGCCTGCATGCGAAATGAGCGCGAATGAGGCCCAAAGCCAAAAGGCCCTCGAGGCCTCAAGTTTCCGTCAACAGCGTTTTTTGTGTCATATTTTGCATAGTTGTGGTGGCGTCTCTTTTTTTTTGTTTGGTTAATACCCTGTAGTTTTTTAGTTTTTTTTTAGGGGGAGAGTGAACAACGCTAATTGGAGATTATGCCTAGCGCGTGTTTGCGGCATTCCGCGGATCGTCGCGTCGTCCAGCTGGGTGGGATGGGTGCACACACACACAGTTACACAGACACAGCTGCAAGTTGGCTCCAAAAGCTAACCAAAACTGGTTGCACACATTAGAGCCAGAAACATGCTCCAAAATGGCAATTGGCAGTTGCCAGTTGGCTATTGGCAGTTTTAGCGACTTCTTTGCGTTACTTTTATTCCACAGAAGTGTAAATTGCAGCTCAATGTGCGAAATTATCATTTCCATATCGGGTCTAAGAATTTTAACGGCCATTTGTGTGCTCAGTCAGCAACAGCAACAACAACAGCAACTACTACCACAATGACAACAAAATCATGTCGAGTTGTATTCCAACTTCAACTTGCAACTCGTAACTTTGTTGGCGGATTTACGCGGAATTGCAAGCGTCCGTCTTCCTGCTACTGCCACAGCAGCAGCAGCATCAGCAGCAGAGACAGACAGGTGGACACCCAATATGGCTATTGAGTTATTCACTTTGACATGCCGGCAACGACAGCGGCATTCCACTGTGAGGGAGCATCAACAGCAGCAGGAACGGCAGCATCAGCTTCGGTTTCACCGAGCAGCCCCAGTAGTGCCAACTGGGCGGTCGCTCGAGCCCCAGCATCCCACTCGCAACGCCCAGCAGCCTACACGGCAAAAAAATGTTCGATTGTGGTACCTAAAAGAAACAGAAACGTAAATTAGATACAGTTTAGAGTAGAATAGGTTTAAATGGGTTATGCAAAACTTCTCTTTAAATAGTGTTAATAAATTCTATAATTAAAGCACTGTTGGTACTTTAAACGTAAATTTTCTTAATTTTAGTCAAGAGTAT
The DNA here is from genome assembly GCA_018152125.1 of Drosophila dunni. NCBI lineage: Eukaryota > Metazoa > Arthropoda > Insecta > Diptera > Drosophilidae > Drosophila > Drosophila dunni. The sequence goes on along the minus strand of JAECXC010000339.1, from coordinate 5,798,725 downwards.
GTTGTAAATTTTAGCGCAAATAAGCCCAGATAAAGCCAAGAACTTAAGGGTTTTAACGGGTTTTAAACGGTTTAATCATAGAAATCGATCAAACTGTACCTAATAAAAATATTTAATTTTTTCTTACTTTCACTCCAAACTTTAAGACTACATTTCTATATAAAGCAAGTTACTTAACTTAGAATTGCTCCTAGCTAAATTCCAAAGTCTTTGGCCTACCTAAAAGCACCTAAATTTTTACAGTGCACTGTTAGTCCGCTCGCTGCTGTTAAACTGCAGCTGGAATGCGTATTAGCAATAACACTGCGCATATTTCATATTTTTTGGACAGAATCGAGCATCGGTTGCTGGAGGGTGGTTGGTGTATGGCGGGTTAGTAGGGCTAGTGGTTTTGGGGGCTCAGGGCTGTGGAGCTCCGCCTGTGGTTGCAGTAGGTGGTGGATAAAGAATTATGACAGCATCACATAGTTAACAAAGTATTTTGTGTGTGGCAATTAGCAGTGTTGCTCATATGCCGCATACTCTGGCGCTTCGGGCCACTCCCCACCGCCTCGCTTTGCATGCGTAGCCATCAAACCATGGACGTTACCAATAGCTTGGCCATGTTTGCTGCAATGGGCCAATTTGCGCAAAAGGTCAGCAGCAAGTCCGTAGCTGAGTGGTGTGCATGGAGTTTATCAAAATACGCGAGTGTCCCTGTCTCTATAAATGTGTCTGTATTTGTACATACGTCTGTGTCCTTTCGCCATTGTTGTGCTGCTGTGTATGTGTAGCGAGCGTAATTCCTCTCTGCCTCCCCACCCCACTCTCCCTGGCTGGCGAACAAATGTCCAAGTCCAACCCTTGGCAAAGATGTCTGCTTGCTGCTCTTGCACACAAATACACAAGCACACGCACAGCGAGAGAGAAGCACACACACATACACACAATGACAGCAAACTGGTTTGTGCACAAGCACACGCACACAAACACACAGACATACAAGCACAGCCAAGGGGTTCACACTGTGCGCTCACATGGGGCGGAGACTTTGCCGCTGCTTTCGTAGCTTCTGCTGCCACTGCGCTCTTGTTGTTGTTGCCTTTTTACTTGCTCTTATCTGATGGCAAAAAGCCGAAACCCGAAGCCGCCGCCTGTCGCTCTCCCCTGCTCTCTCTCTTCACCTTTCCTTTAGCTTGTTGTTGCTGATATGTTGCACGAAATGAATTGTTTGCTTGCCATGCGAATACATCACGCCAGCTGCTGTCGACACGCACACTACGGTTGTCTCGCTCGCACGCACGCTGCCCAGCCTGGGCCAGGCTTTAAGGTGGAATGGAACTAGAGCTGGAGTCGGTGTTGGAGCCGTAGCAGGAGCTGGTGCTAGTGCCGGTAATGGTGACGGTGACGGTGCCGGTGCTAAAGCCATGGCCAAAATGTGCTGCTTTGCTTGGCCAAAAGTTTTTGGTAAATGTTGCAATTGCTGCCGCTGCCGCTGCCGCTGGCGCTGCTGCTGCCACTTCTGCTGCAAGCAAGGTGTGCTAGTTGCTATTTCTTTTCCGCCTCTTTGTTGCAATATTAAAATCGATCCAACGAAGTGAACTGCATTTGCGGCACTTGCACTTGAATGCATTTTGAAACAGCTTTGCTGCATTTCTTTCTTTTTCATTTCCTTCTTTTTTTTTAATTTTCTTTTTATTCTGCTGTTGTTTTTGCTGTTTGCTTTTATTTGTATTCTACCGAATTTCAGCAATTTCAACAATTTCTGTTCGCATCCACGCGGCATTTGGCGTTATGAAGTGCATGTGAGTGTGTGTGTGTGTGTGTCAGAGAGTGTGTATGTGTGTGTGTGCTCTCTTACGTGTGCATTATTAACCAAATATTTTATATTCATCTCTGCGTCTGTCTCTCTGTTATTTGCTTTTTTTTTTCATTTTCCCTCTCTTCCGTTCTCCCACTCTACCGCTCTCCTGCGCTCTTTTTGTGCAGCTCAGTGCATTTCATGGCATTCAGTTCGTCTATTTGGGCTTTCGTGTGGGCCATGGGCGCTTCGGATTCCCTTTTAATTAACTCAATTTCATGGCATTTACCACTTTTTTTTTCTCGTTTACAGATCTGAACATATTTCATATATTTTTTACTCCACATCCCGCCCCCCCACATGCCAACCCGCTCTCTTTATTGCGGTAATCAGTTTCAGCTTCTGTGCTTTCATTTATCGGATTGCATACGGTAATTGAAACGTATGTATTCGTGCTTATGCTGGGTGGTATAGCCTGCCAAATACCCAGCACATGTTGGTAAACACTTATTGAGTGCTATTTAAATACTTAATTTATATAATGTTGTTGCACAAATTTTTAATTTTTGCGACAATTTTTATAATAGTTTTGCCGTATCGTATATAAGTTTATATACTCCACTCTGGTATTTAATTACCAAAAGGAAGTATTTTTACTATAATAATTTTGTGCAATTTCATGAGTACATACCTTGCTTACTTGCACTGCATTGCATTCATAATTTAATTAACTGCAAACTTTTATTTAAAACAATTTACAGTCAGCGGGTAAAAAACATTTATTGGTAACTATCTGTATATTGGCTAAACTAGCTTCAGTTAGGAGAAAGTTATAACCAAAAAGGCTCAAAATTAACCCATAAATGTCTTTAGAATTAAATTTTTTAATAATTCGCAGTAAGTAATTTAATTTTTCTTAAAGTTTATAGCAAAAAATTGATTCCTTATTGATTATAAGGAGTCTCCTTGATAAGCAGCAATATAAGCCTAAGTTTAAAGTGAGTTCTTAAAACAATACCCACAAACAAACTGCCAACTCCAAGCAGAGTGGGCACAAAAGAACTTAACTTTTATTAAGAAACCGCGCCGCAATATTATCCCATTCAGTTTATAATCAAAAATAAGTGCTTATCCCTGCTGCCTGCAGGACCAAGTCAAACTGGAGTCCTTTCACTGCCTTTTAGGCCAAGCAAAACTAATAAACTCGTATTTTTTCCTTGGTTAGATACGGCCCACAATCAAGTACGGCCGGAGAACCTTTGTCTTCGAGTTGCTGCTGCTGCGCGCCTCTAATTGCTGTTTAAAGGGAATCGGTAATGGCAAGGGAAGAGTTTTGGAGCCTGGGGGACTAGGAGGACTCGACAAATTTACCAACTGGCGCTGGCCAACTGCAAATGCAGCTACAACTCGGGCTAAAACTGAAGTTTTTTTGTGAATTATTTTGCCATTATGAGCAGATTAGGTTTATTGTAAAAGCGTCTTGGCAACGACAGCCAAAGGAGTCAAGGGAAGTCTAGGGGAGTCTAGGGGTGTAAGGAGAGTCAGGGGTGCAAAGAAAGTCAGAACAGACGAAGCGAAAATCAACCCGATTTGCTGCCGAGCCTTTGGATGCCTTAGGACTTGCTTAGGACTGGGCTTTCAGCCAGATAATGGCGGCTGGGAAGGTGAGCTGCCGTCCTGTCTGTCTGCCTGTCTGCCTGTCTCTCCAACCATTTGTCTGTCCCTCGGTCCGTCCGTCAGGGCCTGTCTTGTCGTGTCGTAACGGTAGAAAGTTCTCTCGTTGCCATTTGCCGCTTTTGTTAGGCAAATTGAAAAGAACAAAGGGGAAAAGTATTTTAACGCGGTCTGAATTTCAAAAGTTTTGCCAAGGTGCGTTCAGCTCTGTTTTGTGTTCCTTTTTTTTTTGGGTGGGGTAAGGCTTGTGTACCCTAGTAGGACTGGAGTTGTAGGTGAGTGGGGTGGGTTGGGGGTTGGTTGGGAGCAGGCAGACGCTTGAAATTCCCGCTTTGAAGTGTTTGTTTTTATGCGAATTTTCCATAATAATTTTGGCGTATTTGTTTAACGTGTAAATTACGGAATAACTGACAGACGACAATGTCAAGCAGTGAGTAGATAAATGTGTTACACGCTACGTACTTAAGCGTCGTACTTGTGCATAATTACACATGCTTTGGGTAAAACACATTAATTAGAATATCAATGGAGCATAGTTGTTGTTTCGTAGTCTCTTTTCCTTTTCGCCGATACAGGAAATGTCAATGCACAAGTAAATTGAAATTGAAACTGAAACAGAAGCTGAAAATTGCCTGCTGTGGTGTCAGAGTCAGAGGCAGAGGGAGAGTCGGAGAGGAAGGCTGAGACTGAGAGCGGGAGAGTGAGCAAAGAGATCAGACAAATAAATCACAATAACGCCAGCTACTGACGTGACCGGCCAACCTACAAAAACCGCACACATAAACACACTCGCACACGCACACACATGTGCATGCAAAACGAACAGAGAGGACAGATTGAGAGAGCAACAGACAGAGAGGACAGATTAAGAGAGCGCGCACACACACAGGCATGCGAGCATGTGAATGCACACACACACGCACACATACAGGCACATCAAGTGCAACCGCAGGCCGACGCACAAATGAACCCAAATGAGAGACGGACTGTGGGACACACAGGAAAATGATGTATTGCTTTTTTAACACTGCACTGATAGTCTGTGCTGCTGTGTGCTGCTCTGCTGTGCGCAATCGCAGGACCCAAAGCCACATGGATGCGGATTTGGATTTGGATTCAGATTCGGTTTTGGCTGCGACTGTGACTGTGACTGCGACTGCGGTAATCGAACCACAGCAGAAGCAGCGCCACAGCATCAGTAGCCGTAATCAACGCGGCAACGCTGCATGTGGGATCAATGGACGAGCGTGGAGCAAACAAGCAAACATGTGGTCCAAACATGTTATTTTCTACGTTAATTATAAATTGATCAAATTCAAAAGTATTTTATTTTTTATTCCAATTCCAATTTCAGGACATGTGAGAGGCAGGGCCCCACCCCCATCGCTACTTCCCCTGCCCCCAGCTCAATTAGCAACCAATTCGGTTTGATCAAATTTACGATTGGCCATTAAACATTTAAGAGCCACAAATACGGCTACGTGACACGGAGAATCATTCGATGCGTATACGGAACGCAGCGGAACGCTACTCAATGCCCCAAAGACAACAAAATGCTCGCTGCTGTTTATTTATGTGTGGCCAGAAAAAGGTAATACGGGACTACGCACTACGGTCTATGGAATACCCTAAATGGGGAGGGAGTAGCACATGCGGCGCCCATAAAGTGTCTCGATTCTCGATGTCAGAGTTCCTCCAAGAGTTCACACTCACCGCCAACTGTATGTGTCCACTGTTGTTGTTCTTGGCACGGTTTTATTATTGTTGTTTTCCCATCTTATTTATTATCAACTTTGGTTTTTGGTTCCACTGTTTGGCATAATTTAACACATCCCTCGATTTGCTGTCGACAACTTTCCCCGAATTTTCTTGTTTATCTGCACTCAAATTAATTTTCACTTTAGTTCGAGACAATTTCATTTTCATTTGTCGAAGACGTTGAATTTGTGTGAAAAATTTATAGAACTGATTTTAGTAATAAATTGTAGGGCAAACAGTTTTATAGACAATTGATTTCTTTAAGTTCCACTTATTTTCTGGACATCTATATATAATATACTTAAAGTTTTCATTATATATTAAAATATAATTTTTTTTGACTTTGTTTTTGGAGCTACTTTATAAAATTTAAATAAATTATAAGTTTAAATATATATAAATTAAAGCTTTAATATATTTAATTGGAACTAATTTTTAAGCTAAAATTTTATATTTAGAATTTTTATCATAAAAATTAAAACAAAAATGAAATGAAGAACTCGAATAACTGAGTATAATACTGAATAAGTCCTGGGAAAGCTTTCCCCTTTCGAAAGGTAAGAGGTTGATTAAGAATTCGTAGTATGAAAACCCATATAAAGGCATTACAACTAAGGAACCCCCAGAGAAAACCAAAAAGATCAATAAAAATTAGAACCAAATATTTACGAAAGTTCTCTGATTTAAGGGGAATGTAATTCTTTAATAAAATACCTGAAAGCATTAAATATTTAAAAATAAATTTATATTATATTTATATGTAAGTTTAATTTGCATATTAACTATTTATATATTATGTACAACCCCTTTTATTATCTTATAATTCCTTCATAAAAACAATTTCCTTAGGTCTAAGCCTTCTCCTCCTTAAGCTTCCCAGCTCATGAATGCTCAACCTGTACTCGCAGTCGCATTTACAGGTGGGAAATTGAAGTGCATACATTGTCGAGCAGTAGCAACTCATTAGCACACAATGAGACAATAAACATTGAGCGGAACAAGGAAGTGCCGCCAAAAAGGCTAAGAAAAAAAACAGGGTTAAAAGCGGAACCATCTGTCGCAGCCCCAAGTTGAGTGACAACGTTGGTAAAAAACGTACGAACAGTAGCAGAAAAAACTAAAGTGGAGAAAAAGACAGAAACGTGAAGTTATTAAAAAGCGATAAACCCAAAAGCAAACGCATTTGGCGAATTGCTGAACACCTTGGCGACCATTCGGGCCCAGTTAGAGCCGTCCGAATTATGGAATTCTTATGCTAAAATAATGTGAACAAAACGGTCCTCGAACTGGGCTCAAACTCGAATCGACTTCGATCAGTAATAAATTTGTTCGCGACAGCGTCTTGGCCAGGCTGGCAACCAGTTGGCCAAGTTCCTTGGACACTTGGCACTGGCAGAAAAAGAGACAAACTTGATGTAAATACGCACACGGGAGCATGTCGCGCGTTTGTCCATTTCTTTAATTCATGAGACACGAGCAGAGGAGCCGTGGCGGAGACGTGGCTTGGAGAACGCCAGCCAAACTGGCTAACAGGCAGCTAACACAGGGCTAACTGTGGGCCCAACTGTTGGCCAACTGTGCGTTAAGTCATTGAAAGTCAATAATATGTTACGCGTCTGCTCGCTCTCGCTCTCGCTCTGCCTCTGCCCCTCCCTCCATCGCCCACTTACTTCCTCCCTCTGTCAGTATATATTATATAATAGCTGTACCCTCTACTTCACTTTGTACTCCACTAAGCAAGTGAGGGCGACTTGGAACTGTGTAGGAAATCGGTTGTGATTGAAACAGAAACTAAAGATACTTTGTGTACAGTGTAGATACTTTTTACATCAGTGCAAATTATAGAAATCTAATCGAATTATAACAACTGCTCTGCAGTGCACATATTTCGACTGTAACTGTGTCTAAAAAAGATACAAACTTTGTATCTTTCTGCCGTCAGCAGCCCGAAACCAAAGACGTTCCATGTTTTGTATCTTATTTATGAGTCGAGCTATCTGAGATTTGTTTTTCATTAATTATGCATCTGCTCAGTGTGTCCCTCGTCTTCCGCTCAACGCCGACGCCGACGCTGAGTCCGATGCCGACTCCGAAGTCAACGGCGATGATAAATAGCCCGAGATTAATAAGGCGCCTGGCTAAATGGCGTGGAAAACATGCACATGTGAAATAAACGATTATTAAATTTGTTTTTTATTTCTTCTACTTCATCTACTGATTCATATCTGAGCGGAGTTTTCATTCCTTTTGGACTGGGAAGCTTTTGAACGTTATCGTTAGCTCATTCCAAATGAAATCATTAACTAACCGTTTGCATAAATTATGAAGCCGATGGGGGAAGTGATGGGGGCAGAGTAAGCTGCGGGGATCCCTCAAATGGGAAGCATTTTGATTATGTTATGTAAGAAGAAATATTGATTCTTATCGGGGAGGAATCGATGAAAGGCATATGGGAAGTTGGAAAATAGATTTTAAAAAATATACTTACTGTTTAAAATCAAAAGATTTATTTTTTTAAACCTTAAACCTTAACCTTTTCAGGATAATTTTTGGGTTTTTGTGCAGCTGAATATTTTAAAATTTTCATTAAGAACAGCACACACTTTTGATTTTGATTGTATTCAAATTGTTTTTTATTTAGTCATTGTTTTTATTTTCAATCTGCTTATTTGTCGCACTCAATTTGTATAACCTAATTTGTGAAATTCAAATTCAAAATCGAAGATATATAATATATATATTTATATAATATTAAACAAAATAAATTCTAGCTTTTAAATATATATATTTATATGTTCATGTCCAAGTCGTTAACTATACAAGAAATGTAGATTATTATCATTTTAGTGTTGTATTATCGCCTTAGTAAATTGTTACCAAAAAACTCTAACGCCGATAATGCACAAGAATTTATACATATATAGTTCTATATATATATGGATTTAAATTTAAAGTATTTGTATATGTATGCTTGTATGCAGTATGTATATATAGATTGTATTTGTATGTAGGCGTGTCTAACTTGCTGATATGGGATGCTAAACTTATGGGGTTTACAATACAAAAAAATTACACAAATTTTTAATACGCGAATTGTTTACAATATTTAAGAGTTAAAGTATATATTTAAATTTAAATTTAAACCTCACAGACTCACTTTAATTACAAACGCATTTTTTTTTTTAATTATCTGCAACATTTTCAAAATGTGTGAATTTTCTTTTTATATTTCTTTTCCTTTTTCTATTGTTGATTGTTTTTTCTTCTTCATCTTTTTTTGCACATTTATTTATATATTTTACTTAATCTTAGCGTTTATTGTTGGGCTTCTTATTGTTGTTTTTATGTTTGTTTATTGGTTGTGATTTATTTTTGAGTGTCGCTTTTTCCCTTTAATACAACATCAACGAAAATTCCCCCTTCCCCAGCTGGTCCAGCCGGCGTTGTGGGATAACACGAGAGTTTTCCTGTCTGTGGAGCTCTCTCTTAGAACCAATATAGATCCTTTGACGATTCCTGAACTTGAGCTTCCAGTCCTTCAAATGTAACAGAAATAAAAATAAAAGAAAAAACACGTTTTATTAGAGGTCAAGCGCATTGCCATGACAATGGCACACATGTCCCTTTTTGTCCTCATTTTTTGTACGCACCTGCCATTGTTGGGTAACTCGAGTAGGCCGCCGCACTCTCCAGGGCATGAGCCGTCTGCTGGTCATGGTGGTGGAGTCTGCATTGGAACAAAAATAGAGACACATTTATGTATGTAGTTGAAAACATCAGCTAAAAATCGAAGCGCAGCAGAGGTATTGGAGAATCATCTAAACTTTAAAATCTAAATCAGGGCAATACACCCCACTGTTCTTTTGTTTTTACAGTTGCCCAATTTCTCTCCCTCTTTCCCTCTCTCTATTATATTAGCCTTATGTGTGGTGCGTTACTCTCTGCGACAATAATTGAGTTTCAAACAGTGCTTTCTATGCTGTTGCTCTTTCGGTTTTTGCAATTGATCTCTCCATATTAGCAACTCTATCTGTGTGTGTGTGTGCATGCTAGTTTGCACGCTCTCTCTCTCTCCCTCTCTGTACATCAAATTATTGAGCTGCTCATTGCATTGCGTTTCTTGCTCACATTGTTTTTGTAAGCGCTGCAGCTAAAGGCGGAGCTTTGCTTGCATGTGTGTGTGTGTTTGCTTGTGCAGCACTCAGCATAGGGCAATACCAACACAAGCGCAACTTTTCATATTTCGTTTGTTATCTCTATTCTTTGCCAAAGTGACTAAGATCACCAATAAGAGTTACAGTTATGTATACTTTGTTGTTGTTGTGTCTTCTGTGAGCTTACACTGGTAGAAATCTGTTTTAGTATTGAACTGTCATCAAAATGTTAATCAATTCTAAAAGTTAAGTTGATCTAAATTTTTTGTAGTGCATAAATTAATTGGGCGCCTTCTACGTGTGTGTTTGTGCCTTGTCTTTTTATTTACTTTATTTTATTTGGTAAAAGCGTTTCTTCACTTATTCGCCAAACATTTTCGCTTCCTCAAAGGAAGTTTATCTGCATGAAATTGCGATAGATCGCTTAGTGCCCACTTGGGCCACAAAGGGGAGATCAGGGATCTGTCTTACCTGCTGGTGTGGCTGTACTGCTGTGGCAGTCGGAGCAGGCTGCCGTACTGGGCCATGTTGTGGTGGTAGGCATGGGCGTGGGCGGCATGCGCGTGGGCCGCGTGCGCGTAGGAACCATAGTGGGCAGCGGCTGCGTGCGGCACCCAGGGATCTGTGGCATAGCCGGTGTCCGTTGCGGTGCCGTACAAGTCGGTTACCTGCGATTGGGGAATGGGCAGAGATGGCACAGAGGCGATTGCCGGTTAGCAAAGAGCGCGAAATTCATATTACAACTTATTTAGTAGTTGGTTGGTTGGCCTGGCCTAGACTGGCCTGGTCTGGGACCCGAGCAGAGCTCGCGATCCTCGTAATTGCGGCACGTATTGCAGTTAATCGTTTTCGTGGACCAGGCCAGTTTACCTGACGGCCTCTACTCACCTGGTGGTGTGTGGGGGCGGGTAAGGGATGCACGTAATTGCTGTTCCAGAACGATGGTGGGAAATTGCGAGTCGCCATGGGGCTGCTGCTATCTGCAAAAGTGTGCAAAACAATGATAGAAGTTTGATAAAAAGCACAGGAATAGGACAGAGAGGTTAAAATAATTTAACCTTAAAGGTTAGTCTTCAGATTCTTAGTTCTTCTTTAGTATACGTATTTATTTCTACTTAAATGAAAGATAATTTTTATGATCCTATCCAACTCCCACACAACCCCTTTTCTTAGACTTAATTTGTAGCCCACTTCTCCGATTTCTTTCAGTGTACACTTAAAGTTTTCCAATTTGAATATTCGCTTTAGAATTTTCCAACTGAATTTGAATTCAAGTGCTTAATGATTAAGTGTGTGCAACTGTGGCAAGAACTTGCTGCACGTAGCCTCGTACTTGGTTTGTTGTCGGCGCCACGGCTTGTTGCAAATAACTGAGCGGAATGTTTGTTGTTGTCTCCGCTGTTGTTGGTGTTGTGTTCAGGATCATCACTTGTATTAAATGGTTGTAAATCTACGCGTTTATGAAATGGCCCAGAGGAGCAAGGCACGAGAAGACATCTCCATTATGTGTGGAGTCGGCTGTAATGGAGCTGCCTCCAGCTCCAGTCTCTGCCACTGCCGCTGCCTTCAAAATTGTTGCCGAAAATAGCAACAACTTTTGGTTGGCTGCCTGGCTGGCGTCTGTGGCATGCCACATGTGCCAAGGACTGTGTGCAACTGTGCAACTGGGGACATAGGCGCATTTGCGTTGACAACATTCCAAACTCAATTCGAGAGAAAAATATACAACAACTGCAGCAGCAGCAGCAACGACAACAACAACAATCGACCGAGGCATGCGGCAAAGGGAGAAGCGCATAGAGAAGCGCTGCAAGTTGGGGCAGTTGTGGCTTTTGAGGATATGTTGCAAGTCGCGACTTGCCACGGCACGTTTGTGAGTGTGCCTTGAATGCTGATGATGTGGCTGAGTTGAGTTGGTTCGCTGGTTTGTCATGCCGCGTGCCCCATTCAGTGGCAGCAGAGAGGCAGAGTGGAAGAAAGCGAATTGAGCCTGACAAAAAGTCGTCATCCTCGTCGCCATCTTCAGCGTCATAGTCATTCACTCACTCGCTCAACTGACGCCCAGGAATTCCCATTAATGTGCAAACAAGCGGCAACAACAACATCAACAACAGTCGCTGCAATGCCAAATCTTTTCAGCTGCCTTCAACTTGACTTTTCACTTTCAAAGCGAAAGCCGCTTCAGCTACCTGGGATCACCTTTCACCTACTACCGTTCACCTGATCTAGCTGATAGCAGTGGCTAATGAAGCTGCAACATGTTGCATGATAAGACGACCACACAAAGTTACAGTTCTCAACTAACTCAAATGTCCTTTTTTCTAAGCTGAGTTACAGCTGAGTAAAAGGAAAGAGCGAGGCAGACAGAGCGAGTCAAAGAGAGCGTGTGGCTGCAGTGCAAGCAAGTGGGAAAGAGACAAACGTTTTAAATGCTGCTCTCTTTTGGGTTAATTTTCGGCAACGGCGACTGCGACGCTGACGGTGACTGCGAGAGCGGCTGCAACTGCGGCGGGTGCCAAGGAATTTTAAATCGAATTCTTGAAGCATCTAACTAAATACTCGTAGCATTCGAATATCATATACATGTGTATATTGTGTATACATTTGTATGCCTGTATGTGTGTGTGTATGTAGTGTGCCCAGAAAACTAAGCAAACTGAAGGCTGCAGCTGAGCACGTCTTCAAGGGATTCTCTGCGTGTTGTTGTTGCTGCTCTGCTGCTGCTGCTGCCGATGATATTTTAAGAGACACATACATACATACATATAAACAGAAAGTGCAAGCGTGCCACTGTGTGTGAGAGTGCTTGCGTGTAAGTTTGTATGTGAGTGTATCTCGAGTGAGCAGTTAATTGAAATGCATTTTAAAACCGTAATGAGGAATCTATGCGGCATTCGGCATTGGCACCGCCAGACGAACCGCAACAACAACAACAACAGCATCGACCACATCGCATTCCGGCGACATTTTATAGCACATTCCAACTAGATATATATACGCATATATATAAATACATGTTTATATATACACACACACACACATGTGCACGAAAAAAACACAACAATAAACTGCACATTGAGCTAAAGAGAAAAATCTATATAAATTGTTGAATAGTTTTTAAAGTACCACGTGTTCGCGTGTGCGTGTGTGTGTGTGTGCAAACCACTCAAATAGACAAATAGCCAAAATGAACTTTAAATACCATTAAGCAGCGTCACAACAACAACAACTACAGTGGTGAAAAAACTTGTTTTTTTTTTGTTTTTGTTTTTGGTTTTTCCTCTAGAAATTTGAATTGCGCAAGTTTCACAGTTTGCTTAGTGGGCGTGTGTGGTTCACTTGTGGTTACAACAACAACAACAACAACAACAACAAACACTATTCAACGCCAAACTTTTGATTTCATTCAGCAAATCGCTTAATTAAACTCGATTATGAATATCAAAGAAAACGCTTAAAAGTTGCTATGGTAACAGAATTTAATATAATTTAAATATAAGCAAATTAAAATATAAGACTCTGTACATAAAGCTATTTATAGCTATTTATAGCACATTTAATTATGCAAACTCTTAACTAACTCCAAACAATATAAATTACAGCTCATATATTTCTAGAGTTCAAAAGTCGGAGTATTAACTAGAAATAAATTAAATATAAGCTAAAGTTTTAATTTAAAATTGTGAGTCTAATAAAAGCACATAATAAATTTCAAATTAGAAACAAATCTAAGCAAAAAGTTCACTTAAACTTTTAATTTCTTTATAGAAATAAAGAAAAATTTATAAATGCCTAAATTTAATATAATAAAAATTATTCCTTGTTATTCCTTAGTTAATTTTTGACATGTAAAAAAATATTTGTATGGTCAAAGTAATTTTTTCTTATCCATAAACTAGAAAACATCATCTTTCGCTTAAACTTTATACAAAGTTTAAATAATTTTCATTTAATGTTTAAGTTTTTTTTTTTCAAAAAATTAATATATTTTGTTAAAATATATATATTAAGTTATTATATTTGTATATATATGTACATATATAATATATTTTTATATTTTATATATTTATATATCTAATCTATTGATTTCTTGCTTAAGGTGGGAATTATTTTAAATTTAATAATATCATTTAATTTAATTTTATTTTATTTTATTTTTTTTCTGTGTTATAAATAGACTTTTTTCAGGGTAAGTCTATTTTTTATTTATTTTATTATTCTTATATTTTATTTATTGATTTTCCAGTGTACTGTTACTAAGAAGGTTGGTAGGTTGGTGCTCCCTTGGTGCCAACAGCCATTTAACCTATCATAACCTACCAAGAAGCAACATTTTCTTCAGTTTAGAGTTAAAAGTTATATTTTACTACTACTATTTATTTAACTCGCTAACTCTAAAAAATTATGCTTGTTGAACAAATAACTACAACAATAAGTTAATAGCAAATTCTTGGCTTATTTGGCAAACGCTTTGAATCTGATTGAATTTCACGGCAAACGCAAATTTCCAATTAACGCGTGTCGAATGCAATTTAACTACCTCGAAATTGCACAATCAAAGCGGCAATAGACTTGGCCAGCAATGCTCCCCCTCACACACACGCACACCCAAACACACACACACGCACCGCTGCTCAAAGCCATTGGCAACAGCCACAGAAAGTCAATAAAAGGCGACTGCGATTTGCGATTAGCGGTAAAAAAGGAATAAGCCACAAATTGTTCAAGAGCTCGTTGACTGGGCCAAAATGGTAGCGGTGTTGGCGTTGGTGTTGTTGGTGGATGCGGCTAAAATGCGAATGGAGTGTGGCCAAAACTGATGCTGAGTTCACAGCAGCGACACGTAGAGCACATTAACATCAACAGTGGCTTCTGCTTATTCGCTCACCTGTTCCCCTCTACACATGTTCACCTGCTTAGCATGCAAATGTGTAAATTTCCCCAACGAAAAATATAAAAAACTCAAACGATAATTGATTGATTAAGCAATAAAATTAAAGCCAATACTGTGGGCTATAATTTCAAATGGCTAAATGCGATAGTTTGAGAATTGGCAATTGAATAAACCAAGTTAAGACAACTCACCACAATTTATGCGCTAAACGAAGGCAAAAACTTAATAGATACAGATACAAATATTTTTAAAGGCAAAAAAAAATATTCTTTAATAAAAATTATTTATTTAACATACAGAAAATACCAATATTATATAAGAATTTAGACTTTTTGAGTTTCGGTCGCATTTTAAGTGCTTAAAAAGAGCAGCTAATATAAATTTGTCTAGAAAAATAATATTTGTTCTCAATTCTACATAAAATGAATGTACAGTTCTAATAAAGCAACAAAAAAATGGACAAAACCTCTTAAAAATGTTGAAAGCCAGTCAAAAGTTACTCAAAAATAAAATCAATCAAATTCGAAAGCAAATTGACTTTTCCTACAAAATTACGCTTAGGTTTTGACCAAGTTATGCAGATTTCCAGTTACCAATTGCAGAAGAAAACAGACTACAGAAGAAAGTCTTCCTACAAGCAAATTTTACACGCTGTTAACGCCAAAATCTAGACAGTCAGCCACAATTTATGCAAAAATCAGACAAAAGATGCAAAAAAGCCCAAAAAAAAAATGGCGTTTCAAGAGGGGTAAGAAAGGGTGCGAGAGGGGGAAGAAAAAAGAGAGCGCGACAAGCATGAACAAACAAAACGTTTATCTTCATTAAAGGAGGTAATTAATTTTGAAATCGAAAGAACAAGCGAGTGGCAAGTGGCAAGTGGCAACTTGATTTATTTGGTTTATTCTGCGACGCATTCGCATTCACCGAGAAAAAAAGGGGAAAAGATTACCTAAAGACAGCCGCATCGGGGATACGCTCCGGAGGCATACATACACACTGCACTGTAGCGAATGCGCTCGCGAGGGGCACTTGTTAAGTTTGTGGATAAAATTTAATCTTATAGTAAATCAACTAAACTCATTAAAATAAATCTTACAAAAAAGAAATCCTCATTATATTCAATTCAGCAAGTGTAATATCTTAGTGGATTTTATAGCTTTAAATACGCAAAAATATTACTTAAATGTGTCCACAAAATGCATAATTTTATTAATTACCGTATATGTGTTGTTAAACTGGCAGTATTAAAAAATTTAAAAAAAAAAAACAACTAATTTTACAAAAAAAATTCTAGATTTAAGAGAATTTTGTATATAACTTTCTTGAGTTAATATAATCCACAAATTTCTCGATAAATCTCTTTGTAATATACGATTCAAATCAAAAGTTATACCCCAAAATACTTGATTATATTCATATGAGTGTAGAATTTAGAATTTATGGAATTATATACCAAACAAATATTTACAAAATTGAGTTTCAAAAAAACTTGATAGTTTTAACTCAACTAAGTACAGTTACAGTGAAAGCCCGCTTAGCGGTTATTTTGTCCGCCCAAGGGAGATGTCCGCCTAAGAGAACGGATTTGTATGAAAATCATGCTAAAAACTATCAAATTCGCCCGGCTAAGGAAGCTCTACGCCTGAGGCAGCTGTCCATGAGTAGAGCACTCACTGTACATATGACTATCTTGTTACCCAAAGTATCTAAAAAGCCCCCATTTGTGTGGCCTTACAAAAAGTACGGTTGGTAGCCTTTCCCACTAGTTTTTCTCCGTGTAAAATGCTGTGCTAAATTTGCTGCACTTTTTCTAGTGTTTGCAAATTTGAACTAGATAAATTTCAATAGCGCCGCTCTGATTCCTTGGCTAATTATGAGAGCAAATGCTCCCCATTGTAGTGCAGACACAGATGCAGATTCTGGTAGTGCTGGCTGCGCGTAGTTCTGTTGGCCTCTGTTTTTGCCAGGTTCTGGATAATTGTTAACGCCAACACGCAAACTGACAGCTGCGACAAGTACATGACATTCGCGGCGCTTTTGATCAACATGTAAATGCCAAGTGAGTGTGGGCCGTGGCGCAAAGGGGGCGTGGCAGTGAGGGGGGTTAATTTCATAGGGTAATTCATGGATTTTTTCTTACCTTTTGTATCCTTGTTGCTGTAGTTAAGCGCACGGGAGAAATGCTCATCGACAACGCTCGCCGTGTCGCCCGAGTAGTTGGTGAATACAACGCAGGTGGCTGACAGGTATTGGGCGTGTCCTTGACTGCTGGGAGCAGGGGCGCCGAGACCGAGATTGATGCCGCCGGTGCTGCTACTGGTGTCCAGTGGCAGCTCCTTGGACATGGCGCCCGTGACGGAAGAAACGCCCGACGAGGACGCACCGACCGTGCCGTGCAGCGAATGCGGGTGGGAGTGCGGATGACGCGGCGAGTCGGGGCCAGAAGAGCAGGAGGATTCATTATGATGGTGATGATGATGCTGCAGATGTTGGGAGCCCACCAGGCGCGCTGTAATATGCAAAATAACGACTCATTATTGACTGCAGATAACCACAGGAGGAGTGGGGGATAAGAGGGAAGAGGGAAAAGGGGTCTGCAATAAAGGTGCGAAGTTCATTGCATTACTGCATGTTCTGAGTTGCATTTCCGTAATAAAATATGATATAAATTATTAAATGTTAACTCGTTGGAATGCCGTCGAGCAATCTCAAAAATGTGCAAATTAATTAGCTTGCTTGCTGCCCTCTCTCTCACACACACACAATCTCTCTCCCTCTGCTGCTTGCGCTGTTTTACTCTCTTTCGTTCTGCTTCTCTTTATCCCATTCTTCGCTGCGCCAAAACGGCAGCACATTCCAAGCACGGCAAAACAATCGATCTTCAATGCTGACAGCAGAAATGTGTGCACACACATACTCACATAAATATACATATGTATATTCATTTATTTATTTCTAACGCAGCAAATATAATAAACAAATGCACGTATGCGTGTGTGTGCATATACATGCATACATGTGTATGTGTTTACACTCTGTGACAAAAATTAAGTTTAGAGCAGAGAGCTGCCCACGCCAATGCTCTTTTGTGCATGTAATTGATCTCTGTATAGGAGCAGCTTTGCTAATGTGCGTGTGGGTGAGTGTGTGTGCATTACTACCTCCGACTGCTTGTAAGTTTACTCTCTGCGACACTCCACTCTTTTACTCTTGTCCCTCACATTATTATTGCTTTTAAAGGCGCAGCTTTGCTGGTGCGAATGTGTGTGTCTGTGCACTACTCACAGCATAGGGCAATGCAAATACAATACATGCACAACTTTTCATATTTCGTTTCATCTCTCTCTACTGTGCCGAAATGAATAGATCGCCAATGAGAGTTACAGTTATGTTTCTTTTTGCTGTTTCTTGCTTTTCTGCTAGCTTACTGTTGCCGAAATATTACTTTTTTCAATGCATAACGAAATTGCTGTGTTCTTTGTATGTGTGTGTGAGTGTTTTTAATCGTATGTGTTGCTGTCTGTTTTCACTAACAAATAAATTTAAAATGCAGTGCTAAAAACTTGCTCTAATAGTAAAGATAATGAAAAGTTTATGAGTGACAACTCACCTTCAGCTTCGCTTCGCGGCACGATGAGATCCTCTTCTTTGGTTTGATGCGTCCGGCTGTGAATGCCGTGCCCGACAATGGAGCCACCTCCACTCAACACCGGGCTCATGCCAAGGCCACCGCTGCCAGAGTTGCCACCATGTGGCACATTGTTGCCCAGCAATCCGCTGCTTGGACCACTGCCAAGACCAACACCGACACCCACACCGCCCACAGCTCCAAGTTGTAGTCCGGAGGTGGAGGCATGATTGGCCACCGCGGCGACTGCAGCTGCCGCTGAATTGTGGGCAGCGGCAGCGACGGCAGCTGCGGCAGCATTGGCGCTCACCGCTGAGGGCAGGATGGGACTGCAGGGTGAGTGTGAGCTGCCCGAGGCGCTCGAGGAGGCGGCCAGTTGGACGCCCGAGGACGAGTACAGATCCTGGTTGAACTGCAAAGAAACAAGACACAGAAATTAGCTAAAAGTGTAAGAAGAGGTGGGGTGATGGAGGGGCAGTGGAGGGGTAAGGGGCAGCACCGACAGAAATGAGTTATGGAAAGCGTTGGTGCAAATTGAAAATGACACAATACGAAAATTTATGTTGATGGGAAATGCAGTGAGGCCATTAAATTTACGAGCGTTCGCATATTGTCACGCAGCTGAAAATTGGAAATTCAAGCGGGCGACAAGGTCGGAGGCGTAACTAACTCATTTGTGGGGGGGAGTAGAGGGTTAAGGGGTGAACTGGGGGGAAGAGGTCACAGAGCAGAAACGATAATCACGCCGCAATCTTCAAGCTTGGCGACGTGTCAAACATAATGCGGCGCTCGCGACAATTTACGACACCTTGTGGCCCCTCCCTTAACCCCCCCTACGGGAATTCCCCTAATTTCCAAGCAGAGGAGCTGTTCTAGCTCGTTAATGAGCCCATTAGCGAGCGAGCGTTCTATAAGTGGCCGATAACCCAGTTGAGGGCGCGCTACAAATGTATCTAAATTTAAAATCGAACTGCTTACACCCCCACCCACTTCCCCTTCCCCTACTCCCCCTACACCAACTCTGCCCAATTATGAGTTCGCCTGGGGTTAATAATGGGTTAAGCGGCACGATCCATTTGAAAAGTGCAGCGAGCATCGACAGCGCGGAACATTGTCTATGATTTATATGTTGTGGGTGCGTGTATCTCACAGATACACTCAACAGCTGAGCTACAACAGCTCATTTAAGTTTCGCGGCTTGTTTACAAAGTCTTAATTTGTGTGTTTTTTGTGCCCCCAACCAATTAGACGAGCTGCAAAAAGCGTCAAGTCATTGCTGCCTGTATCTATGTAGCTGTAAATGTATCTTTATCTGCATCGCCTTTGGCATTGGCATCTGAAACTGTCAATCGGCTTAAGCACATAATCAATATGTTATCAGGCAACACGATCGCTCTGGGCCGCCTCAAGTGCAGTAGCCAAAGTGCGAACAATGCGCAGATACAAAAGTATCTGCAAGATTGCAGTTGCTGCCGCTGTTATTAGCTGCAGCGTTATTTCGATTATGCTGAACGATCAGTTGGAAACTCACACGGCATAAATCACCGCCAGAAGAGTCAGTACCACTTGGTGTCCCTCTCTATACCTCTCCCTCTCCATCTCCCTCTCTTTCTGTTCCTTTTTTCTGTGTTTTTTTTTTTGGGTTGCCGTTGAACGTTGGTTTATCTGATCACACAGGATCGTTTTTGATGTGCTCGGCAAGAACTAATGGCGATACACACAATAAATTAAGTGAAAGGGAACGTGAACGGGAACGTGAACAGGAACGGGGAACAGGAACGGGGAACAGGAACGGGAACGCAAAGAGGTCTGCTGCTTGAGTATTGTCGTCAGTGCTGCCCACAACTGATTTCAGCAAAAATGCTAAAGACACTCCAAAAACTAAGTATTGAAACAGCAGAATATAATGTGAAGGAGTCAAGTCTCTCTTAGTAGATATGTCTAATAAGTGAACGCAACTCTAGGAGGATGTTTTCTCCCTTAATTTAAATTTCAGCCTTTCAAAAATTTGTCTTTATTAAGCGGTCAAAATGGTTTAAAGCTAGGTGTCCACTACTGTATATGGTACTTTAAGCAAAAAAGATTGTACTTAAATAAATACTATTAGATATGAAAGGACATAAATCATGAAATTAAAGGCAAAGTAAAATTAGTGTTTTTAAAAATACAGTGAAAGCTCTATTCGCGGATAGCTTACTCAGGCGGACTGTTCCCTTAGCCGTACGAATTTAATAGTGTTTTATCATGATTTGTATACAAAATCCAGTTTTATTAGGCGAACATTTCCAGGGAAGCTTTTACTGCACTTTTATTATTAATTGAAAGGTAAAATTGTCTAGAATATATGGTATAACCCTACGAAAAATGTATCCAATTAAAACCGCTTTTTATATGAATGAAATTTAGCTATGCTTTCCAAAGAAAATAATTATATTTAAGTGAAATTTGTATAAAGAACTGTTGGAAATACTAAAAACATAGTCTTCTAGAAAATATACGTCCAATTTAGCAGCAAACTGTTCAGAAAAAGGCTATTTGGGCAGCACTGCTAGTCGCAGTCCATCGACGACAGAAAAAAAAGACACAAAGTGTCGACGGCTCGACAAAACTGTGAGGCAAGTCCTCCTTCTGTGTCTGCTCCTTCCCGTTCCCATCTCCTACTGCTACTCCCTCCACTAACCGCCTGCTTGCTGACTTTGTGGACAAATAAACCGGTCAGCGGTCAAATGTACGGTCAGCAGCCTGGCTGCTGACTCAATCTGCGATTGGGCGATCACCAGTGCCAAAGGTAAAACCCTAAAACCGAAACCCAACTCGACTCCAATACCAAACCCAAATGCGAAGCCAGAGCCTGCTGCTGTGGTGATCTTTGGGTTTATCTGGGCCTCTTTATGGTCATGCAAAAGCATAGAACCCGAATCCGCATCCGAATCAGAATCAGAATCGTGTCGTATCGGTTACTTACATAAAAGGCCAATTTCGATTTGGTGCCGCGGCCTTGTATAATTGGAACTTGCGACACAAGAATTTCTTTGTGCCACAGCGACAAGCAAAATGTAGACAGTCTTCCAGTCCTTCAGTCTCCCAGTCTTTCAGTCCCGCAGTCTCCCAGTCTCTGTCCCAGACCCTGCCTGTTCCATGTGCCGTACCTTTTGGGCAAACTGTGAAACGGTTCGTTTCTCTGGCATCGTGAGAACTTTTCTGTACTTGTCACCAAAAAATCAAGCAAAATCTTTGAAATCTTTGAAATCAATGTTTGCAAAAAGCGCTAAACAAAGCGACATTTGCTGGCCAAAATTCCATTGAATCTTGGCCAAAAGTTCACATCCCAAAAAGCCAAAGAAGAAGTAGAAGAAGAAGAGGAAAACACAAGCGATTTGCGTGAATTCTTATGATTTGTTATTCTGATTTAATTGTGAACTGCCTTTTGAAAAGGCTAACAAATTGCCGAGCAGCAATTTCCGTGCACTGCCCTTCCTCCTTCTCTGCTCTACCATCTACCACTCCCCTCCTGGTTTTGTGCGTGTTTGGTTTTCGTATTCGCATTCATATTTAATGTGCACAAATAATCAAGTATAATTAACTAAAAACCACAATAAACTATTTTGAATCATTCAACGGTGTAATTAAATATTTGCCCAGTAATTTGCATATTTACGTGATTATTCAGTGGGCTTAAAGGGCGTTGAGTTTTTTGCTATCTGATTATGGAGAGTTTTGCGACTAAAACCAAGCTAGATTGGTAGGTTAAAGTCAAGTTAGTTGCTGCGCTTAACTTAGAGCTTTATGAATTTGAATAGGAAAATTATTTAGATACAGGTTACTAGCGTGCAGTGCTCTTTAAAGGCTATTTTCTAGCTAGATTAGCTTCAAAAAAGCTGTTTTAGCATTCAAAACTTGAAATTATAGCTAGTTGTAGCCGTTAAACTGAAACATAATGTGTTTTGTGTTCTCTAGCTGCTTTATATCTTATAAATTCCGTTTGGAATCGAATTATTATAAATTTTTTAAGGTTTGAACTCCCTAAAACAAAGCTCAAACTACAGAAAAGTTTATTCATAGTTCATTATATTTAAAATATAGATGGCAATGAAATGCAAAGTTGTATTACTTATGGTTGCTATAAATATTTATGAAAATCATAGAATAACTTTGGATTTTAAAAAGAAATAAACAGCCAAAGTCGTGAAAAGATTGAGCTCTTCTATTTTTGATGTTAGCTTGGCTTTTTTGAGTACTTCTTCCTCAAAGCTTAACAAAAGTTTAGAAATTTACAAGTTGTTGGCAAACTAAAACTGGAGTATTTTATTTATATAGAAATTATAAGCTCCTATATTGGGAATAAAAATATTAAATAAAGAATTTCAAACTCATTTTAAGCAAATCAGTCAATAACCTACTTCTAAACCCTAATTCCAGACTCTACCTTTAGACCCTATAACCCCTACTTCTCTAGAATTCCGCCATTATGTGTCTGACACCATTACAACAAATTTGGTACGTATCGGTCAACTATATTCCATAGCTCCCATAGGACAAATCTGTTGAAATTTGCTTATTTGTATGGGGTCTTCTGCAGACCATTCAGTCCACTGTTTGTTAAGGAATAGGGTATGCTAGACTTAGGTGCACCTAGGGTAGTCCACAATAGGTTCATAAACTGAAACTTACCCTCTCATATTGGTAAAATGAACGACTTGGTCCTGCGCGCCCATAAAGATATGGATAATAGGCACCGTACATAACTTCGGGGCAGGACACTGCCATCGTCGCTGTTGCAGTTGCAGTTGCAGTACGCACGCACACTAACACACACTAGCACACACTCGCGTACGCGCACACACACACACGCACAGACACTTGCACTTGTAATCACAGTTTTCTCTCGCTTGCTTTATTTGTTGCACACAAATAAATAAATTTTCACAATTAAGCACAAAAATCAATTGTGATTTGTTAGTTGTTTTGGCTATAAAAAAGCTGTAATGGCCGCGCCTGCATAGAGTCTCAGGCTGTGGGCCCGGCCAGCAGCTTGGGGCCAAAAGCAAAACCGGCGTCCACTGAAGTGAGCCAAACTGAGCGTTTGAGCGTGCGGTGGTGGTGTGAGGTGTAATCAACTTGCAGTAATTATAAAACCGGCTCAAACAGAAGTTGCAGCAGTTGGCGTGTTGCGTTTTGTTGTTGCTGTAATTGTTGTTGTTGCTTTTAGCTTTAAAAAAGCTGTAATGGCAAATTCCAGGAATGAAAACTCCGCTCGGATAATTATATTTACATATTGTAAAACACCATCGCGTTTGTATCCAGAGCTTTAATTACTTTTCGTCTCTTTTCTTTTTCTTTTGCTCCTTCTCTTTTTTCGTTTTTTCTTTACTTTTTTTTTTTTGCTTTAACTTGTTTCACTGGGCTTTTCTTTTGTTTGCAAAACTTCTTTCTATGAATTGTTTTTGTTGTTTATTATTTCTTCTCTTTCTTTGCTTTTTTTCTCTTTTTTTTTGCTGCTCTTCAACTTTCTTCTTGCGTCTGCTCTTCCCGCGCTGCTCGCTCTCTTTGCGTTCCTCTGCTTTCGCTGCTTCGCTTTGCTTTGCTTCTATGCGCAGGCAATTGCAATTATCATTTCCACATTGTTGACTGCTGTTAGTCGTCTCTCTTGTTGTTGTTGTTGTTTCTCTTGTTATTATTGTTTGTTGCTTTTGTTATTGTCGTCGCTGTTGTTGTTGTTGTTTCCTTAGCTCTGCTAGCATCCATTATGTGGCCACTCCCTGGCTTGAATTTCCGTTGAAAAATTGCAATCTCTGTAAGAAAACAAGGCAATGAAATGCATTAAAATTTTCTGCTTGTGTCAAAATAAAAGTTTCCACACACAAATTACTAATTGCCACTGTGCGTAGCGTAATAAATTTTAAATTCATTCATGCAGTTTGTCAATAAATAGTTTATGGAAATTTTAAGCTATAGCTAAAGGTAAGTTTTAACTTGAAATTAATAATATAACTTTATTATTTTTAAGCTTTTTTATAATTAATACTTTTTGTTTAAAGAAAAGTATTTTTTTAGCAACTAAAAAATTACTTTAAGAACAAAAAATTATGGTGAAACACAAGTATTAACAATATTGAATGATTGCCGAGTATAAGCAACTAACTTAAATGGGCCACTTTTTAGTAGCCATACTGAAAAAGTGTACAGGGTCTATTAGGTTTGTCCGTAGGCAAATGTGCATAACAGTATGATATATATAGTATGGTAGCTATAGTACTACCGTAGGACTAATCTATTGAAAATTATATATTTGATTGCAGTCGCGTCGTTCAACTATAGCTTTTCTAATTTGTTAACGGCATATAAATTAGCTGATAATAATACTATTTATATATCAAAAGGCAAGACAGTCGTTCTTAATTCTATAACTTATTATTTCTTATTAGAAAATATCTTATTAGAAAGGAACCTTTTCAAATTTGGACTTGCTCTCTTCTTGATATTGTTTAAAATTACTTATTAATAAATTAATAAAAATAATCACTGACAGAAACACATACATACATAAGATTTTACTTTAAATATTAATTTAATTATTTAATTTATATAGTTATTTAAAGTTTTGCATGTAAAGTCATTAACTAAATCAAATAACTAATGGTTTAAAATATAGTTAAGTCAATTAACTTGGAAACATAAGCTTTCAGAAGTCCGACGGCAATTTATGGAATATGAATCAAATAAAAAAACACTTTAAATATATCTTTATATACGAAAGCTAAAAAGATTTATTACATTTCCTAGACAACATAGGAAAATATTTAAATATTTTATATCAAAGAACTTTAACTGAAAATTCGGATAATTCCGATTCTGACTGAAGGTTAAATTATAATATTAAAATCAGTCAAATACTAAATAAAATATATGTATAGTGCTATGAAAGCTAAAGCCTTTTAAGCAGTCAAATTATTTAAATATTATAAAGCTATTATAAAGTATATAATAATTATAGTGGAATTTATACAATACACCATATATTATTTATATATGTTTACTGGTATGTGAACTTGAGCTTAGTGATACTTCTAAAATGTAATAATATATATTACAAGCTTTGTATTTAAAATGTTTTAAATTTTTTAATGCTCCACATAAACTGTTAAATAGCATAAATGCATTCAATTTTGATTTCGTCCTTGTCATTTTATTTATGACATGTGCATAAATTTAATGTTGCAATTAAAGATTATTTTAAGTACTTTTTGCTTACCATTTCGAGTTCATTAAATTCATAATCCAATTATTGCAAATTGTTGTTGTTGTGTTATTTGTTGTTGTTTTGATTTATGCACTTAAAACAATCAGCTGGTATTTACACACATTTTCTTTGCGTTTTTGCTTCACATGTGAGAATTGATTTGATAAGTGACAGTGACGGTTTAATGCCGTCGTTAAGACATGCGATTTGCGTTTTGCTTGCAGTTAATTTAAATAGTAATTAAATTTATAAGCGTCGGAATTTTCACGTGAATTTTTTAAATTTTAACGCTGCTTTTATTGCCACAATGGATTAGTTGGTAAGGGGGGCAAGTGCGGGGACGGCGACAGAGACGTACACGGAGACCGGGACCGAGACGGAGACGCAGACGGAGATGGGAACAGAGTCCCGCAGTGAGATACGAAAGCGAAGTGTACACACAAAAACATTTGCTCGCGCACTCAATGAAAATATTTTCGCTAAATCCACAAATGCCAAATTCCATAAATTCTTGCGAGTTGGCAACGCGGCAAAGGCGGCGGCGATGACAACAATGGCGACGGCAACGACGACGGTTACGACTACGGCGACGGTGACTGTGACGACCGATGCTCACATTCACAATAGTTTACGTTACGTATGCAGCATCAGCAAAGCTTCAAGTACATGGCGAGTACGTGAGCATTGACGGCGGCGATATTGTAAAGCGTATAATCTTTTAATTGCCAACGCATACGCATACACTGAAAATGAACTGCACTTGCTGCGATCGCTCACTTCGACACTGAAACTGAGATGGCGAATGCGTGTACGTACGCGAGCGGAACCGCCGCTGCCGCTCTATTGGAAGGGAGAAAACAAACTGGCTGCCTGCTGCTGGCAATTGCTCAACGATGCAGTAGCGACAGCAACTGCGGCGCAGCAGAAGCTCAAACAAAATGGCATTTCGTTAACATGCCGTCTCGCTCGAAGCTCACAGTGTGAGAGTGGAATAGAGTGTGACAACTGCTGTGCTGTAGAGAGTGTCAGCACTCAGCGACGCCCACTTTGATTAAGTGTGTATGTGTGTGTGGCCTTTATATGCAGTGGTTGTTGTTGCTACTGCTGTTGTTATTGTTGGTGTGCGCGGTGTCTGGACTAACGATGCCGCGGTGTGAAAATAAAATGGAGTGCGTCTCAATTGTGTCTTGAAGTAGACGAACTCACAGCAGCAAATATTTGCTCCTGCCCTGTTCACTTCTCCTCTCTTCTCTCGTTCTCTCTTTCTCTTTTCCTCTGCATCGTTTCAGTCTCTGTCGCGTTGTGCTGCTGCTGCTGGGCTGTTCTGTTAAGGCCTGTGGCTTGTCTTTGCACTGTTGTTTGATTTTAAAGTTCGCTTTCCGATAGCAGTAGCCACGCACAGCAGCGCGCACATTCGCTGTGCAACACGTACACACACACACAGGGATACACGCACACAGTTTGAAAGGAATTCGCATTCGTCCTTTTGTTTGACCGAAAAGTATTTGCCAACTGTGTCAACAGTGTTCCAGTTGGACACAACGTGACGTAGACGTAGACGTTTACGTACTCGTCGTATTGATAATAATCTGATTGGGACTGAATAAAATTTATTGTGCTCTCCTTTCCTTTCCTTTCCTTTGGTTTGGCTTGGTATGACAAGGTGTGCACAGCGGACACTTGTGCGATAAGTTCAATATGTCAACGATTCTCAGTGAATCTTCATCAGTCCTTTGAACAAGCCATTACCATGATTGCCTTTAAGCCCAGTGCACCACAAAATGAACTCTTAATCAGTGGCTGTCACTGCATTCTGCACACTGTACACTGCCCACTGTCCACTGTACATTGGATTGCCAGAGTACGCATATTAATTAAATCAATTGTCTGACGAATTATTTGTGTTGTTATGAGCCTTAAAACACATATTTTTTCGAACTCGGTAGGAAGTTAATTATGAAAATTTATTTAATATTTTGTTTACCTAAAAAATCATGTCTTTATCAATTTAAAGTTTATACCTATTATCCATTAAACTGAGTAAGAACTTAAGGTTTTTTATAGCTGCATAATTTCAGCTCTTAAAATTATTTAATTTAATTTAAACGTTAGTAAAATCTGTTTAAAATGAAATAAAAAAAGTTCTTAAAATTTCCCTGTTATCAACCCATCATATACACAAATACACACACCGAGCAGTTACCAAACACACTTGCAAAGATTTATTTCATACGATATTAAACAATTTGACTATAAACAGTCTTTAGATTTTTATGTCGTTGTTAAACAACTTTGCAGTATGCCAGTCTTAAGTGGGAGAGTTCCAACATTAAGTAGTGAGAGAGAGGGGGAGGAGACTGGTAGGAGCTACTAAAATAAACAAATTCAGAGTTGGGCAAAATGGGGTCACAGTTTGGAAAGTTAGGAGAAAACATAAAAAAATATGTAATTTGTGAATTTAATTCAATTAAATTATCAAAGTTTTTGTGTGCGAACACGAATTAAGGCGTTAACCGCTTGGGATCACGTGGGAACATCGATGTCTTCCTAATGTTGTCCAAGCCAAGGTACAGCATCACCACACGTTCCATGCCAATGCCGCCACCGGCGTGTGGAGGACAGCCGTAGCGGAAGGACTCGATGTAAGCGGCAATTTTAGAAGTATCTGCAAAGAAGCAACAAAGGATTTAGCTACAAGTTGTAGTTTACACATATATAGGTTAACCTACCGATTCCGTGGTGCTTGGCACGCTCCATTAAGTACTCTGGGTCGTGTATACGTTGGGCGCCCGAGAGGATCTCCTCGCCACGCATGAACATATCGTATGAGTTGGAATAGACGGGATTGTTGGGATCAGGCATAGTGTAGAAGGGACGTATCGACAGTGGGAACTTGTCCAGGATGTAGAAATCAGTGTCGTACTTGGCCTTCACCAAGCGACCCAATAACTTCTCGTTGGGCGTTGACAAATCCTCCTCATCGCCGGTTTCCACACCAGCTTCGCGCAGCATAGCCACGCCCTCAGCAAACTGGAGTATGAGTGGCGGCTCCAGGAACTTAAACGGCTCCACTTTGTACTGTTGGCCTACAGCTTCGATCTCGCGACTGTACCTATCGCGCAGACCCTTGAAGATGGCCGTAAACGTGTTGCCAATGGTGTGGAGCACCTCATGGTAGTGGTATTTGAATGCCATTTCCAAATCAAGGCCAACAAACTCCGTCAGATGCCTGTGCGTATTGGAATCCTCGGCACGGAATACGGCGCCAACTGTGAACACCTTATCAAAGTCAGCGGCAATGGCCATTTGCTTGTACAGCTGCGGTGACTGCGCCAGATAGGCAGAATCTAATAATAACAAGTTGGAATTATAAACAATTACAGATGGGAATTTAGTTAATCCTGGCTTACCCTTGAAGTAGCTGACGGTAAAGACGTTGGCGCCACCTTCGCTGGCTGCGGAAATGATCTTGGGCGTGTGAATTTCGGTGAAACCCTTGTCGGTAAGAATATCGCGGAATAAACGGCAAACGCCCGCTTCCAGGCGAAAGATAGCCTGATTCGCTGGTGTTCTCAGGTCCAGGACACGATTGTCCAATCTCGTATCCTGATTGACACGAATGTTGAGACCCTCAGCGTCATCGGTATTCTCTGGCCTAGACGCATCCTCAATCTGCAGTGGCAGCTGTGCCTTTGCCTGCGAGATGACAAAGAGCTGCTCCACGCACAACTCCACAAACTGTTCCGTGCAGGACTCTATTTTGTTCGACACTGCAATGGCCTTGGCCTGAACATCAATGATGCTCTCCTTGGGTATGCTAAAAATTCAATTAATTAATATCATTTATTTATAAAATAAAATTTAGTTGTACATACTTTCCGGCAAATTTAATCATCTGTTTGGAAATGACATCGCCCACGGCCAGAATACATTGGACCGTGCTGCTTTGCTGGCGCAGAATGAGGAAACACTGTTTGCCCTTGGCACGTGTGGTATGGACACGTCCACGCACCCACACCAGACCTTTGTCCACCTGTTTGCTCAGCTCCGGCACCAGTTGAAAAACGCGTTCGCTGCGCTTATCCTTCGACTGGATCATCTCGGAGACGCCATAACGATCGGCAGCATGATCGGTGGCATTATCGCCGCCTGCATTGTCGCCAGCAATGGCCGCGGCAGTCTCGGCTTTCTGCTCCGCTTTCTACAGATAAGCAACAAGAAAAAACATGTTATCAGCTGCGTCTCATAGCGCCACGTCTACACACAATGTTTTTACCTTGGCTGCCTTCGCTTGCTTCTTGGCTGCTTTCTTTGACACCGTCTCCTGCTCGGGAGCGGCTATGTTCTCCTTTTCCTCGACCATTTGGGAATGCTCAAAATCGGCTGTAAAGATAAAAAATTGTTTTACTACTGCACACATACATAGAGCTCTAGAGTGTGATAAGGCAACAGGCAACAGAGAAGAGAGGGAGATGCATCCGGCACTCTGCTATTGCGTCACTTATACCCACACACAAGCATACTAATATCAATTCAATACGTATGTGCAGTCAATATGCATTTAACACACATTTGCAATGCAATTAAACCCTTTTGCGGCTGAATTTACACAGTAGTTCAGTCAACTCTCTTTGAAAATTGCTTATTCCATATGGGGAGAGGGAGTCTCCTTCTCTTTGTCTGATGCGGCACACACATAACCTATACTCGCAGAGCTGTATCTACGCCATGCACATGCAATTCTCTTTATCTATTGATTTTTTGATTCACTGAGCAGCGCTTACCAGTTATTTGCTTGCCTTTTTAATACACAAATGTTTAGATTTCACGAGTTCACGGAACTATTGCAGCAGCATGCTCGACGGCGGTAGTGAAATGGTGGAAAAATAAATACTAAAGGCATTTCTCTCATCGATAAATCACGTATATCGCTTTTAATCGAATAGTTTATTGACGATAGTATTGTCCCACAGGTTTCCACAAAGATTAATTTAGCCAATTATATCGCAGACACACATATTTTTGTTTACCACATTATGTATTTAGAGATTCAGGGAACAAACAGCAGAAAATACAATCACAAAGCAACAGTATTTTATATTTTGTATGGCGCAAATGGCTGTTCAAATACTTCCACTGAACAGCTGTTCGTGTTAATGGCACTGCCATTATGGCAGAAGTAAGAGTAGTTCTTTTAAGTAGTTCCAAATGAACGAGCTAAGCAAGTGAACTGTCGTCAGTGCTGCCACTTGCTTATGGCGCTTAAATAGATATAAGCATTTTACTAAGATAAAGCAAACAATTTGTTGAAAATACTGTCATTTAAATATTATATGAATAATATTAAAGCACCAGCATTTATTTAAGACAACTCTCTCATACTTAAAACAGAAAAAATTAAATGCTGGTTAAAAACAGCTGAATAGACATTGCTGATAACTCTCAGAGCTGTAGCTTCTTCGCTCACTAGAGTGAACCGTTCATTCGAACTTATTCTGAGCGACACAATACAACACTAGCAATTGCCAAGAAGCGCAGTTTTCCAGAAATTACTCTTAGCAAGTGGGAGAAAAGTTTGATTGTTTATTTTACGTGTTTGTGCGTATATAGAAGGTGAGTTATAGCAGCCATCAGTGCGGATGCTGAGTGCTCGTCTGTGGTGACATTTTAATAACATCACGGGTACGCATTTCTGTTCTTCCCCAATTAAACACTTGTGTGTGGTGCGACAAACAAAATGAGTCACCAAGCTTCAATTCCATTGATTAAAATAGGCGACCGTACTGAAACTAATTTGTATGCGAAGCAAAATTGCTTATGGTCTGCAAAGCACTTGTTAATTTTTCAATAGTGATAAAATAATACACGTGTGCACATTTACTTACGTATTTATTTCAATATCGCAAAAACTTCTATGTACACAAGTAATAACAGCTGTATATATTTGCATATGTACGTATTTTAACTGGAATAGAACTGTATGAAGCAATGCTCCAAACACGTCATGATTAAACAACAACACACGCATTTCTTTCGATTTCGATCATAATTTAAATCTTTTAATCACTAAGAAAAAAAAGCGATTATTATGGGGGAACTATTTTTGTTGCACAAATAAATTAAATTCTTTACTTTTCTACATTCTAGGTAATTAACATAGTGCTTTGTGTGCTTGAACGGATCATAACATAAGGATAACGACATGCAAGGTGAGAACTGATTAACACACGGAATTTACTAATTTTTGTTCGTTTCTCTGGGTCCTGCACCACCTTTTTACAGTGAACACTCGTTAAGTGGTTTCTTAGAAGCAGATCGTACAGTTCAGTTGAGCTAAAGCCACAAAAAAACAACAATAATGTCGTGGCAAAGTGTCCCTCAATATCCACAATATCAAGGTTTACATTATTTTGATTTATATTTGGTCGGTTTATATTTATAGTATTACTTTTACTATATATGATTTTGCTTACTGTTTTTAAACTGTTCAATTGTTACGCATGCTTTTGTTGAGTTCCTCTAAACGCCATACAATTTATATTAAGATTTGCTCGTTCTCTCACTCATCAATTTGTAATCGATTAGGAAACTGGAATGTTTGATTCATGCAACATATTTATAAATTTAATCTACTTATTTTTATGGGCTTTTGTTTACTGTACATCAGCTGTAATTATATTTCTTTAACTTTCGTTGAATAGCAAAAATTTTGTCATTTTATTTAGGTTTAAACCTGATTTGAGACAAGTCGAATATTTGCATCACAAACTTGATTCCAAGTCTTTGGATAAACAATATTCGACCAGTCGTTTTATTACAGTTATCGCCTTCGAATAAGTAAATAGTGCACAACTTGAGATAAGGAAAAAGCAAATAATTATAAATGGTGTGAGGCATGCCAAAAATGAGTAATACCACAGATAAAAAGCTTTTGAAACTGCCTACAAATTTAAAAAACTAAACTTAAATTTTACTTTCTCAAAATTCACGCACTTTCACTACAAAATTAACCGGTTTAAACTTCTTTGTTTAGAACTGCACGCAAAATTAACATAAATTATTTATAATCTCATTTAATTCGCCTCAAGTTGTGTACTACTAAATCCCAAGTGTTTTCCGTTCTAGGATTGGTAGAAGATTTCTTTGTTACGGAATGTTTGTCTCATTTACTTCTCATCTATTTTTAGTCCGTTGGAATGCTTGGCAATCCTTTGTAGAAAACAAGCTAACATTTATCGATTCCCACAGATCCCAATCAGCAATACAATTATGGCGGTGGTTACCCGCCTCAAGGCGGCTATCCGCCCCAGGGTGGTTATCCACCACAGGGTGGCTATCCCCCGCAGGGAGGCTATGGCGGTCCACCGCAAGGCGGTTATCCACCCTACGGACAGGGAGGCGGTCAAGCGTATCCGCAGGGAGGCTACGGTCAAGATCCGTATGGACAGGGCCCACCACCCGGTGGCTATGCACCACAGCCGGGATTCGTACAACCACCTCCACCCACTGGCTACGGGGCCTACGATGACCCCGAAGGCGTGAAGAACTTTTCCTTCGATGACCAGAGCGTTCGTCGTGGTTTCATACGCAAAGTCTATTTAATTCTTATGGTAAGATCAACTTATGACCTTAAGCTCTAGACATGTCTAACAATTCCTATTGCAGAGTCAACTGCTGGTCACGTTTGGAGCTGTTGCCCTGTTTGTATACCACGAAGGCACTAGGAATTTTGCAAGGACTCACAGTTGGCTCGTCTGGGTGGCTCTGGGTGTCTTAATTGTGACAATGCTGTGCATGGCCTGCTGCGAGGGCGTGCGTCGCCAGACACCGACAAACTTCATCTTCTTGGGTGTATTCACAGTAGCGCAATCATTTCTACTCGGCGTTACAGCCACTCGATATGCGCCCAAAGAGGTGAGTGACCTATTCCAGTCTTTGAAACTAAAGCTAATCCCGGTTTCTGCTTGATTCGCAGGTACTGATGGCACTGGGTATTACGGCAGCTGTTTGCCTTGCTCTCACGATCTTTGCTATGCAAACCAAGGTGGATTTCACCATGATGGGTGGCATCTTACTTGCTTGTTTGGTCGTTTTTATGATCTTTGGATTCGTGGCCATATTTGTCAAGGGAAAAATCATAACACTCGTCTATGCGTCCTTTGGAGCACTACTCTTCTCAGTGTATCTCATATACGACACCCAACTGATGATGGGCGGAGAGCACAAGTACTCCATCAGTCCCGAGGAGTACATCTTTGCTGCACTGAATCTCTACTTGGATGTTATCAATATTTTCATATACATTCTAACCATAATTGGTGCATCGCGCGACTAAAAGCGCGTAAATCAACAACGAAATCGTTTCATTTAACACCCGGAAAATGGAGGAAACGAAAAGGAAGCTTTGGAAAATTGCTTATTAATATTTCTATTTACTAAAGTTATAAATCTATTACTTATAATCGCATAATCTCATTTACAAACAATCCGAATAGAAAGCGTTTAGTATTCATTGTGTTGAGGTCAATTGTTGCTGAGGTAATAATCAGTTTATATATGATTTATGCGTTACCAATTTCCTTTCCTTAGTTACAATTAAGTTGGAAGAGTTTACTATAAAGTTCTTAAGTTTGTTAGTGCCGATTAACTTTATTGTTATATTGTTTCAAAATTGTTCTTATGACGACTATGCATACCTGATATTGATCGATATTCTAAACCAAATAATACCACATACAACAAAAACCAAACAGTAAAAAGAAATGGCAATACAATAATTAATTAATGTATACGTACGCAGTATAATGCAGCATTTTGTCGTTGCTTGCAGTTGTTAATCAAGTACTACATAAAGAAAAACTTACAAATAAACCGCATACAAATATAAAGATGAGAAATGCATACAATAATTGTACTATATTTACTGTGGCGAGAAACAAAACAGTCAACAATAAAGCAAATCTATTTATTATTAAACATACAAATCAGTTGATCAAACACTCGCGCTCTCTTGTAACTGTAGCTGTAACTAATGTATCTGTAACTGTTTGCTAACTGAATGAATAATGCTGTAAAGTATCTCAACTTGTAGGTCTTCCCCGATGAGGCGTTGCCTTTGGTTTTAGTCACTGGTTGCAACAGTCAACAGTTGGTGTTGGTTAAGTCAACACAGTTGCAACAGTTGTATACTTTCTGGTCGTACTACCACTTAGAGACATAGCCGCTCTATCACTATCATATTGAGGTTACTTTCTTATCTCATGATAAGTGTGTTTTTCGTGAGACTAACAAATATTTTATATTATTTGGTAACTAGTGCCGGTAATTGTGTGCCAGTCTGCCAGTTTTATTCGGTAGCCAGCGGCGAAGTTGCGTGTGATTTATACGGGCAGCGAAGAAAAAGAGTCATCGATTTCATAAAAAACAAATAAATCGCAGTACATAAAATGTATCATTACCAACAAGGCAAGTTAGCTGGCAAAACAAAAACAAAAGTTCTTTAGATAAGATAAAAGTATATATATAGAGAAACATGTATCTATGTTACTGTGGTCGGCGGTTCACGCTGGTGACGAATGTGTGTCAAGCTGCAGCTATTGGATTTCCATTTCTCTCGATTGGAAGCCGCAAAAAACTCAACCCATAAATTCCTTAAATTACTTTACATATAAAGAAATTAAATATACATATATGTGTGTCTTATCTCTTATCAGAAGCGTTTGATAAGCGCAGAGAGCAGAGTACAGTTGAGTTCCAACGGTTTTTATATACCCAGTGCGCGCCTTCTACTGTCTTCTAGTGCTTTCTAGTCGCGAGCAAAAGCTGTCTGCTATGGAACTGCTTGCGCTCTTGTAACTGAGCTAACTTTTTTGCTAGTGGACCGATCTTGTTAGCCATCTGTTCTGTCTTACAAACTTTGTTGCCCACAGCTCTTATCAGCTCACACTTATAGCTCTATAAACCTACATAGACTAACCAACTTAGCATACCCTGCACACAGGTTAGCACAAGGGCCACTCTTAGTGAGTCACATTATATCATTTACCAATCAACAGGTATGTACAATCGAAGCCAGGTGTTTCATATCAGCGAGTGTTTTGTTGTTCTAAGTGACGCGTTATCAGAAGTCCTACTTCACCCTACAATACCCTGTATCATTGTGTGTTATCGCCATGTTTCACCGTATTGGTAACTCTATCAAATGGCTAATCTGCAGCTGCAGGCAGTGAAATACCGTTCAAACAATTCTCATTTACCGAACGACTCAGACGGCAGCATTATAAGCGGAAATTATTTAATCTAAATTATAAGCAGGAAAAAACCAAATAGAGCACGATGAGCAATACCCACTTCCAATACGGTTAGGTTCTTTACACTTTCCTCTGACTCAATTCATAAACTTTACTCTTGCTGCTCCTTTTCAACAGGTGACAATGAAGGCGTCTATGGGGACCCGGAGGCGGACAAAAGTTTCGCCTTCGACGATCAGTCCATACGCAAAGGATTCATACGCAAGGTTTACCTGATTCTGATGGTAAGTGAAGCCTATATTCAGCCCACCGTAACCCTCTAACCTATCAATTGTTTTGACAGGTTCAACTGCTGATTACCTTTGGATTCGTGTGCATTTTTACCTTCTCGACGGCTACGCAGGATTGGGTGATTGCCAATCCCGCGCTGCTTTGGATTGCACTGGTAAGTCTAGCAATCCCCAACTGTTGCTCTGTAATACCCTCTGTTTTATCAACTCCAACAGGCTGTTCTCATTGTCACCATGATCTGCATGGCCTGCTGCGAAGGAGTGCGTCGGAAAACGCCATTAAATTTCATCTTCCTGTTCCTGTTCACACTCGCCGAGTCCTTCCTGCTCGGCTGCATTGCCGGCCAGTATCGGGCGAATGAGGTGCTCATGGCGGTGGGCATCACCGCAGCTGTCAGCTTTGGTCTCACCCTGTTTGCCCTGCAAACCAAATGGGACTTTACCATGTGCGGCGGTGTGCTAGTTGCCTGTCTAGTGGTCTTCATCATCTTTGGCATCGTTGCCATCTTCGTTGCCGATCAAATCATGAGCATGGTCTATGCTTCGCTGGGTGCTGTACTCTTCTCGGTGTATCTGGTGTACGATACACAGCTGATGCTCGGAGGAAATCACAAGTACTCGATTAGTCCCGAGGAGTACATCTTTGCTGCCCTTAACCTGTATCTGGACATTGTCAACATCTTCATGTACATTCTATCCATCATTGGACTGTCTCGCTAATGCTACACTGTTCGAAAATCAAGCTAAAAAGTTCAGCTAACCTAAGACCCAGAAATTCTTATAGGTTTAAGACCACACACCTTAAAATAAGTTTAAAGTCTGTTCAACAACGAGTTTAAATTATTCCTAAATATACGAATTATTCTTAAAATATTAAATAAAAAGAAGTTTTAGCTATTAAAACTAGTAGAAATATTTATTATATAACCTAACTGAGATTATGTTTTGGCTTTTGTTCAAGAAATATAGATTGGTGTATATGCTAACCTGTGACTTGGGACCTACTAAACCCACTGATAAACGAACAGCGATCTCAGCTCAAACCGACCCTGCTACACGCAGCGGTGTCCAATTAATTAAAACACACGAAAGGCCATAATGTAATTATGTCCAATTGAGAGTTGGTCGACCTGGAGGGGTCAGCAGAAGGGGGAGAGGGATTTGATTAGTTCTCGCATCGAGATTTCGGGGTCTGGATCAGTTGTGCGCGCATCTGATTCCGGTGCAGACTACACGAGGTGCTATGGACTTTGATGAAGTACTTAAGGAGGTCGGCGCTTTTGGTCTCTATCAGAAGATTATCATCTGCTCCGTGCTGCTGCCGGCAGCGCTGCCCTGTGCCTTTCACGCCTACAGGTGGGTAAAATTGGGGACCAAAGGAATTATGCAATTACCCGTGAAACTTTTCCCTCTTTCTCTCTATCTGCAGTCAGTTGTTCATTGCAGCCACGCCAGAGCACTGGTGCCGCATTCCGGAACTCGAGCCATGGACTCAGGATTACATAGAGCTCGTGAAGAACTTGAGCATACCAAGGAATAGCCAAGGTTCCTTCGCCGAGTGCTCCATGTATGCGCGGAATTACAGTGAAATGGTGGGTGTCTGGGGTAATTCAAACAGTGTGGCAACCCTGAAACTAACGGCTAGTTTAGTGTGACCTCTAAGCCAATTTTTCCCGCATTCATATATAAACAAAGAAAGACCTTTCATTTTTTTCTGGGTTCGTAAAAACTGTAGGCATTGATTTATTAAATTTAGGTTTGTCATAAACTAGTTCAAGGGGTTAGCGACTGTGAGAGCCCCTGTACAGTTAACCCAAAGGTTTACATTTGATCTTCATACCTCTCATGTCCGCTGATTTCTCTAATTTCTCCCTATAGGTGCGCTACCTGGAATATCGCACACCCTACGAGCTGCAGAAGGAGCAATCGTCCAAACTCTTGAGGCTAGACCAGCAAGCAGTGGTATCTTGTCAGCATGGCTGGCACTACGACAGATCCATGTATCCCAGCACAGTGGTGCAAGAGGTAGCTATAAAGAAACGGTTAGTAGGTTAGAAAATTTTGATAATAATCCCATTTGCTTACAGTGGAATCTGGTCTGTGAGCGCAGTTTCTATGTGACCCTAGCACTGGTACTCTTCGGCCTAGGTGGACTTATAGGCAACTATGTGTTTGGCTATCTGGTGGATCTCTGGGGACGACGTCCTTCGTTCTACGCCTATCTGCTGCTGGAGATTGTAGCGTGTGCCGCCAGTGCCTTTGCCTGGAACTACTACTCCTGGCTGGGACTGCGCTTTGTTGTGGGTCTCACGGTGCCGGCCATTCTGGCCAGTCCCTATGTCTTGGCCATTGAGCTGGTGGGTCCGGAGCGTCGGGTTTTCTGCACAATTGTCTCCAATATTGCCTACTCCTTGGGATTGGTGCTGCTAGCGGTGAGTTGGCAGTCAAGAGGTGATGGTTAATACAGTAACCCTCTTATTAAAGGGTGTGGTCTACCTGGTGCGAGACTGGAGATATTTAACCCTAGCGGTTTCCCTGCCACTGCTCATGCTCTTCTCCTGCTTTTTCGTGCTGCCCGAGTCCCCGCGCTGGCTGATTGCAGTGGGACAACCGAAGCGAGCCGCACGAATCCTCAAGGTCATGGCACGTGTGAATGGCGTCCATGTGGATCGGGACTTCATGGAGCGTCTATATCAGCGGTTGATCACCACACAGTCGGCGGAGTCAGCGCACTACGGCATCTTGGATCTCTTTCGCGGCACCAACATGCGTAGGAAGACACTGATCGTGACCTTGATCTGGTTCGCCAACACCAGCGTCTATGTGGGCCTCAGCTACTATGCTCCGGCCCTGGGAGGAGATGAGATCTGGAACTTCTTTCTGGCTGGCGCTGTGGAGTTGCCGACGTACTTGCTCCTTTGGCCAGGACTCAGCTACTTTGGACGCCGTTGGATTTTATTTATTTCTATGCTGGTCGGAGGCGTAGCTTGTGTGGCAACTGTACTGTATCAGCAGCACGCGGATATTATGCTTCTCCTATACTGCATTGGGAAAATGGGAATTTCCTCGGCATTTGTCGTCTTGCCACTACTCGCTTCCGAGCTCTATCCGACAGTGGTGCGAGGACTCGGCATGAGTTTCAGTTCTGTGGTGGCCATGACTGGACCAATCATCATACCCGTTATCAATCACATGGTGAGTATTGAAGCAACATCACCTACAGTTGAAAACTCTCACCCATCGTAGGGTCAACAAATGCTGGTGTTGCCGCTGATTGTAATGGGAGGATTGCTAATCATCGGTGGCTTTGCTAGTCTCTTTCTACCTGAGACAAGGGGCAAGAATCTGCCACAGACACTGGAGGAAGGCGAGGCAGTGCCGCTCAGCTTCCTGCTCTGCTGCTGTGTCGAGAACGAGCCGAAAAGACGACCCATCCAGAGTCAGAACAGAGGATTGGGCAGCAATCGTAAGCAGCCCGAAGAAGCTGCTAAGGCTTATCACCGCGTTGGAGTAGGAGGTCAAGCAGCCTGTAAAATTGTCTGCAGTGTTTGTAAAAAAGAAATGCGAACTTTGTAATAAATGTAAACAATGATACCTTTAATACTTACCTAAAAACAGCTGGGAAGCAAAGTAGCCAAGAACGACAAAAGATTCGACAGCTAAAAGTATGCAACAAAAAGTTTAGAATTATTATGCAGCCTAGAAGTATGTGATGAAAAACTTTATTTGAAATAGTTATTTACGCACACAATGCAGTTTATTGACAATACCCGTTAAAAAAGCTGAATCAACTGATCCACATTTATAGCTCTTAATTTTATTGAAGCGGACATTGAACCCATTTAAATTTGCAATTGCATACAATAAAATCAATTGAAACAACTTGGTTAAAAGTTCAGTTACTGAACCCTTTTCTCAAATAAATTTATTCCTGAATTAAAACTGTCATATAAAGTTATCGACTTATAATAAATTGATGTGCTTTCGTTTTCATTAGAAGGGAATTTAAGTAAACAACTTAATATAATTCATTAGTGTTAGTACCGTACAGGCAAACAAACACATTTATTACTACGTAGACTGTCATTCAAACTCACGTTCATATCAATCTATAAACCAATACACACAAACATACGTTTTTACATTTTAAATACTGTGTGTGTATGTGAACACAAGTACATGCACTCGTACAGTTTACACACACTTACATACTTTTGTGAGAAACACAGTGGGGTACAAAGTCCAATGAGTAGAAACAGCGCGTGAGCGATTGTACGAATAGTTGTTGAAATAAATGCATTTACCTTATCAATGTAAACGAAGCGTCGAAGCACAACAAAGAGAGAAAGAGAGACTGCCGCTGTGCGGAAGTGAGAGCACAATACAATGCTGGCAGTAGAACAGGTTAATTATGTGGTATATGGACGTTGGTTAACGCATAAGATAAAGATATTATGTATAATTTTATGTGCTTGTAAATTGTTGGCATATAAACCAAATAAATAGACAATTTGTCAGGTAAACAAAGAAGTTCCGGGTAGAAGACCCTGACAAAGCAGCGAGTGTATGACTGGGACCAATGGAATGGATAATCTTTAAAGTTACATGGCTATTTATACTTAAAACAGCCGAAAATAAAATTTTCGTTCCACTTAATTGAAGTCTCGAGGCCTAAAAGAAACCATTTTGAATAATATAAACGTTTTTTTGATTTTGAAAGCGTTTTGTGTAGTACTTTGAAACACACCTTGCACAGATATGTATACAGTATACAATACACAAGTAAATAAATGCGTTTGTGTGTTTCACTGAGAAACAACGATCAAAACAAACAAGAAAAACTGCCTCGACCGGGCGATAAACGAAAGACAACAATAACAAAAGCAGTGCCAGATGTTGTCGACAACGAACAAGAAAAAAATCCATGTGCATTTATGATACATACGGGCACACATACGCACGCACACAAAAAGTATGTGCTTGTGTGTGTAGATCTACAAACAGTAAATTGAATGTTGCTTTGTGACGCCTTCGCAATTGATCAAACTACACAGCGACCGGCATCGAACATCGGCTACAACCACATACGAAGCGATTGCGTTGTGTCGCGTCGCGGTCGACGCCGCGTCGTTTCGGGTCGAGCCTCGTTTAAGTTGACGCTGCGTTCAGTGCGATCGCAGACATTGTGCAAAACGGTTCGCATAGGCTGGAAGTGGAGGAGTATTTGGAAATCAAAGTGATAAAGTACCGTTTGTTGTAGCTGCTGCTCTTGCTCTTGCTGTTGTTTTTGTTAAAACTGTGTCAAGCCAATTATAAATTATTTTAAAAGGGCGTAACCATAAAAAAGGCGACGAGTGTGAAGTGATAAATTCACCAATTTACACATAGAATCCAAGCCGCATTGAGGTAGGTCCCACATGGCACAGTTACGGTAAACTAGTAACTTAGTTTTTTTTTTTCCCAGGGCTGCGCCATCAGTCCAAATGATTTCCACAAGCCTTAAGGGCCTGTGTTAATCATGCCACGTTTACTCAATCGAACTTAGTTAGTAGTAGGTAGGTAGGAACTAATGTAATAGGTGTAATATGTCACAAATCACTATTGTTGGTTATAACGGACGCGTGTTCAATGCAGTAATTTATAATCAGTGGTGCGAATTGAACTGTTTTGAACTTGTTAAGCGCCCAAGTGCTAATTGATAATATGTATATACTATGTGTGTGAGTGTGTACATACAAATCGGTTATGTATTGGCGCTAATCTTGATAAATGGCCCCCACACCCAAACTAAGACGCATTTAGTTCCATTTCATTTTGGACATGTTGTTTTGGTTCCACATTTATTTATAACGCTTTTATTTACTCACACTGATAAGAAGAAGCAGTACATTTATAAATTGCATACTTATCGCTTAATAACCTTCGAGAAGCAGCACTCACACACCACTATACCACTTACATATTCCTCAAGTGCTGCTCTGCAGATAAGACCCTGTAAGGAACTCATTGATTTAATAGCTTCTTTCTTTCTTTCTCTCTTTTACTTGATACTTATAACTCCAGCACGATTGGAATTAATTAATAAATAAAATCGATCGTACGACGCCATTATCACTAAAGAACAAGACACACCTAGAAACAGGCAAAGAACACCAATAATACTAAATATATATTATATATACCGTTTTTTTGATTATAAGCGTGCACACACAC
The DNA here is from genome assembly GCA_018152125.1 of Drosophila dunni. Lineage (NCBI taxonomy): Eukaryota > Metazoa > Arthropoda > Insecta > Diptera > Drosophilidae > Drosophila > Drosophila dunni. Next base: position 5,756,844 of record JAECXC010000339.1, on the reverse strand, counting down.
GCACAGACATGTATTTATGACTTGACGACACAAAACAAGACCACTAAAAATCTGATTTCATGCAAAATAAATTAACAACAACACAAATTTCTGATATATTTTTAGCTTTATCAACTTGTTGTTTCTTCGGAGGCTCGACATCTCAGTTTCTTTGCCCCTCTATATCATCTCCGCTACTCTACGACAACACATCTCAGCTATGGATAGCGTCAAGTCGTTTTTTGCCAATCCAAACAAGGAGAATAATCTGGGTAATCAACAAAATGGCGTCTCGGGACGCTGGAACAACTGGAATAGAAACATACAGACACACACGGACGCCGGATCGGTAAATGCAACCATCAGGAATACCACCAACGGAGATCCGAAGCGCAAGGATAGTGATAACTACTTCTACATAATGTAAGTTGGATAAAAGTGTAAAATAGATAAATAGTTTATTTATGCCAAGTAGGAAGTAGTGCTATCTAATCTGCTGAGTAAACTAACTTCCCGTAGATAGTAAATACTCTAAAGTAGTTTATATAGTAAGCCATAAAAAGGCTAAAACTTGAAGAACCTTCCATAACTGTCTTGTAATCAAACTCAACTTGTTTACCTTCCCAAAAATATTTGATAACAATTAGTTATTGTGATTTTATTATCAGTAGGCAGATATAACAAAAAGTTAATGCTTTAAAAAGACGATAACGATGTTAACCAAGTTAATGTAGGACAGTGTTAACAATTCAAGTCAAAAGCGTGGATTATTTAACATTTTAATTGTGCAGCAATTAAGACCAGCTTTTGAAATGTTCTCCAACTCGAGTACTTTTGAGAAACCAGTATTTGGGGCTAAACCCACATTGTTATTGCCTTGAACAAACCCAGTATTGTACGTAAGACCAGCATTCGCCTCGAATATTTTCCAAGCCAAGTCGTAAGCTTTCAAGTGAAGCTTTAAAGCTCTACCAGGCCAGAGCTGAGAGCGGCAATATAACCAGCTTTTTGGTGGGACGCCGTTTTGGCTGTCGTCATTACCGCATCAGTTGCGAATTAGCTGCTGAGAACGTCACGCGTTGCGGTAAAGCCCCTTAAAAAGAATGTTACGGCTAAGGTTATTCCCAAAAATAAACTGAAACTGGGCTTGTTTCTTGGCTATAAGTGCGTGAGTCAGTTGAGCAAACGAAACAGTTGCAATCGAGTAACGGGCAGGATTACGTGCAGTGTAAGTAGCTGTGAACAGAGTTTACAGGGTTAAGTGAAAGTAGGGGCGTTACCTATTTAGCTGCTTACTAACTCAGTCTCTACTCTCTTTTCCTTACAGGTGGCGAGCTTGAGAATCTAACTGACATTACGACAGTGGAGCCATATAGCATTAAGATTAAGTCTAAAGTGACCTGCAGCGGTTTGTGCACACAATCTTATTAGAGACATCGGAAGCCTTGTATGCCTTGACGCACAATCTCTCCATACCCGGTGTTTAGTGATATTAGTTATTTATTTAAGTACACACAACTACACAACTGTTTACACACACACACACACATTCGTCTGATCGAGACTGGCATTATAATTCCCCGAAGAGCCCATATATGGACCCCGTTACAGTTATTGGCTTGATTTATTGGCTGATCTGCATGATATTATTTGGACCCATGATGTTCTTTGTCTGCGTTTATCTACCCGAAGTGCCAGTGCGATATGTGAAGAGTTTGAGGCAGTACACATAGGCCTCTAACCAAACTGTTTGTTTTTTTTTATACACCAACTCAACTTTATATTGTATATAAGTTTAAAGACACAAGTATATAGGTATTCACACAATTTATACTTAAACTGTAACTGATTATGTTACAGATACCAATACTGATGTACTCGTTTAATAATCATCCAAACATTGAACTCTCTGCAATAAATATGTTCATGTGGAATGCTAAGAAATCTCGTCTAGACATTTTATTCCAAGGTTTCAGCTACGATTGAGTGAGTGGCTAGAGTCCGAGTGATTTTGAGCACGGTCGTAACCTTCTATCGAGCACTGTGAGAGCGGGTCTTGAAAAGTCTATTGAATCACTTCGCATTTACAGCTGTGAGCGAGCATTGAACTCTACAGTTTGTTAAGCAGTTAATTAGTAAAGTTATGCCAGAAGCGTTTACGAACAGTAAAAAAACAAAATCAAAAAGATTATAACAAGACGCGATTTTTGAGTTATTTTTACGCTTCAAAACTTCCGTGTTTAACCAACTTTAGATGTATTTAAAGCGCTCTGTGTCTCTCTCTGTCTTATACAGAAACTAAGAACCGACTTCTGGCTATGTTTTAGACCCCATGTTTAAAGTGAGTATGTGCGTAACAAGTAGGCGTGGCCGACCGTTTAAAGTATATAAAATGTTGATCAGTCAAGCCGGTATCACTTCCGTCTGTATCTGAGAGACTATAAGTGCCAGAGCCACCAAAAACTACCTTTACAACGCCATATCTTGAAAACCACTAGAGCTTTCGTATGGTACCGTTATGCCTACCCTCAGCCTGATCGCACAACTAAAGGCTATAGCATACCTAGGACAAATCGGTTGAAGATGGGAATATTGTATAAAAAGACGAAGTGTAAGTTGAGCGATGGAAACTAAACTCACACGCTATGTGTATAAGATAATTATCACTAATCTCACCTAGTTTAAACCGCATAAGACAACTATATCCTATATATTCACATAGGAAAAATGAGTTCAAAAATGTCTTATTAGTATGTTAAAAGAAGAATGAGGATGGATGAACGATGAAGATTGAGAACGCTTCATTCGACTTCAACTTTTCTTACCTCTCGGCTACTTTTGGACTAAGTTTTAACCGTAACTCTATGTACTCTGATTTTTCCTTGCCAAATCGATATGCAAATGGAGCAAAGTGCGTGCTGAGTGCAAACATTAGCTAAATTTCTATAGTAACTCAAACAAACAAAGTGATTGCGAGCAAACAGGAAGGAAAAGCAAGCAACCGATTTCTATTTCACAATTATATAAAGTTTAGACTGGGATATACAAACAAAAATTGTCGTTCAGTAAACCTTAAATATACCGAACAAAGTGTAAACCAATAAATTGCAACACTTTCAGTGGAATATTTGTGAGAAACAGCCGAAGGAACAGCAACAAGATGCAGCCGGCAGCCAAGACCAAGGAGGCTAAATCCAAGAAGGTAAGAAAAGTAGAGCCGATTGGGTGCTGTCTCTGGAGTTATGCAATAGACTCGCTGACAGTGGGCACTAGAAGTAAACACTCACTGCACAGTACACTGGTTTGGTATACGTCCGTACTCGCAGACTGCTGATTTCGTTATGAGCGTGGCCTATTCGCGTACGGCTCTTGGGTCTTGGGCTGTCCTTCGTTTTTGGGATTCTATTTAAAAAATTCGCGATTACTTTTTAATAAGTTGGCTGAAAACGTAGCGTAGCCAAAGTTATTGACGCTCTGATGGAACTTTGTCACGGAACATAATTTGCAATTTGGCCAAGAAGGCAGCTACACTGAAAACAATCGGGGGTATTAAGGAAAGATGTTTAAAATATTACCTATGATAGATAGAATCAAGTATTGCCCACTAGTTCAGACAACTTCTTCCAGCTTTATGTACATAGTTAAGCCCGAAATCGGTACACTTTCTGGCTGTGTAGCCTAAAAAGCTTTTTAAGGTGTAGAAGTAGAGCGGGATGGGGTAAAGTGCCTTGTTGGCATGTGCGTGCCGCTGAAATAGATGATGGCACTACCAGCTTGTAGACACGGTAGATGCAACTTCATCTACCCAACATGTTTGCGTTTATACAGATACTTTTTTCTAGCTCCACTAGACGGCTAGCCCGACGAATTGGGCTATAGATAAATTTGGAAATTGCAATATTGGGTGTCGATAGCAATCAATGTCGCCTTACGAGCAGTTTTGCCCCCACACCCCGTAAAAGAGGCTATAAATCAGTCATGGATATGACTCTGTGCTCACCTTTCCGTTGGCCATAAAAAAATTAATGGGTATTTATATAACTCTAAATGACGCTTACATAAATTCCAATTTCGTTCTGGGCTAAGTACACGGCAAAAACTGAGTAGATATGGTACAGGAATAAAGTAGTTCAAAAAGGTCCAGAGTTAAGAGCTGTTATTCCAATTAAGCTATTAGGTGCTTTAGCTGAGCTCTAGTCTAATCTTTCCACTAAAGCCTTACTTTACTGGTAGTACAAATCGTTTTCTGCCAATTTCCATTTATTTTCCACTTTATTCGCTGCAGTTTTTTTGCAGTGTATGGTATTGTCACAAGTCAGCTACTACTCTACTTTACTTGCCCATTCATCAACGAACTTTAATCGAGTTGTGTGCAATTTGTTTATTTACGCGCCCAACTCTAGAGTGAGCCGGAAACATGAACACCCTTGTCTCCGCGCATCCACTCAATTCGTTCCACAAAACTATCGCATCCTCACCTGGGTATGTGTTATGACGTGCTCCTAGACGTCAGAGCCTACAAAGTTTTATTGGACCCAGTAGTTTACAAAAGTAGCAGAGTATATTAAGTTTGTGTAAGTTTGGACTGCCGGCCACGCTAGTGACGAAAGCTTGGTTTCTTATTTTTAGTTCAGTTGGTGATTTAAAAAGCTGGTAACTTCTGAAAAGATTGAGATACATCAATCAAACTCACATGATGGGTAAATGGTACAATTTACTACATGTCCAACAAATTTCATTAGAATCGGACAACTATAAAGCAGAGTAATTAAAGAAATTCCATTGAGTAAGGCAAAACTTGGTAGTACTCTATATAACTGCTGACAACTTAGTACAGGGTCTTCTACAGTTGACGCCATAGACCCTACCCTACCCTACCCTACCCCACTAGCTTTGTTTTTGCCTTTGACGAGTCGAAAGTTTCGCTTGGCGGCGCTGACAACGTCGAGCGAATGTCATGAGGTTCGTTTTGAGTCCTTATTCATAGGGTCGGAACCCGGTGCCGAGAATTTGTGCGCAGTACGCGCTTGAGGCTGTTCTGGGCCAGGTCTCAGTTGTGTTGCGATTACCAAAGGGTTAACAACTCAATTATATATAGTTGTATATATTTATATATAGTTATCGTTTATTTGTGATTATCTCAGAGATTAAACAAGATGTGGAAGCTTGCCAACAAAGCGATGGCGGTATATGAGTATTCACTGTAGCTGTAAACTGTATTAACTATAAACTGTACCATCTGATCTGATTTTTTAATAGAACTAGATCTAGAAACTACTGCAAAAGTTGCTTTTAACCGCAAGTAGTGCTAATTAAGCGTACATCTATGTATATATATCAACCGACTATTACTATAACTACAACTATATGTATGTGTACGTAGGTGTATGTGTGCGTGTGTGGGTAATAAGCCAAACAACTTGTAAATACTTTCAATCTTTGCTAATTTCTGATTCCTGTAAATACAAACAAAATTCATATTTTATTTTTGCCTCTCTACAATTTTACTATTCAGTAGATCGAATCATTTATAAATATCAATTAAAATATATGTATGTGTATATATATGTATATGTATGTATATATGTAGCTTTGTCCACAATCATCAGCGATCTCAGAGCTGTCAGCTCCCGCACTCGATTGTTTAGTTTTTAGTTTCCCTTTCCCTTAAAAAGCAAAAAATAAAAAAAATGTCAGAGGCTGCACACACTAGGTCCTCCTCACCGGGGGTATTAGTGGATGAGGAGGCTTGCCCTTGTCCAGATAGTGCTGATGATCTGACTGTGATGGAACGACAGCAACTCGAGGAGGTAACTGATAATGTCACTTCATCCCAGTACAGAGCCAAGGAGTGCATGGCTTTCGGATCACCGAATATACACTGATAAAACAAATTGTAGTATTCCGAAAACTTTACTTTACTTTCACCCACAAAAAACCTCTTATGAGTTATAAGTCACTGTCGGCGAAGGACCAGCTAGCGTTCCCAAAGCTCAACCAGATCCTACAGGACTTTAGGTTATAGCAATCCTCTTCGACCTAACGACTAAGGACCATAACTGGCCTATGTTTTGCCCCTGCTTGGAAGACATCCAGCATAACCTAACCTACAAGGCACTGCTTTGTCTTCGGTTGGAGGACATCCGACTAAGCCTAACCTAACCTACAAGTCACTGCTTTGTCCTCGGTTGGAGGACATCAAGCTTAACCTAACCCAACCTACAAGTCGCTGCTTTGTCCCCACTTGGATTACATCGAGCTTAACCTAACCCAACCTACAAGTCACTGTCCGTGTTAAGTCAAAAGTCCTTACTTGAAGTCTTCCTCAAACGAGTCACTTTATTTTTTATCAGTGTACCCATTTAAAAGTCTTGGACCCGCATAGTTTAAGAGTTAATCAGGCTGATCAATTATAAAGAAAATTTAAGTTTGCATGCTGCAGGAACTGTAATTTAAATGTAGCTGATAGCTGAAAAATAAATACTCACATACCTAAAAATCAAAAACAAGGCACAATTACCATATACCCGTATATATGTGTATATATAGATTCGATTAACGAACAATTGATGCATGATTCCTGTAAAGTATCCTAGCACTGCTATATTATGTCCTCGAAGGTAAGTCCTTGACCAATACGCCTCAAATCCTGCTCCCGCCGCACATTTTTATAATCTTGCATACGAATTACGCAATCCGACCATACGGAACAGCCAGCTATATGTATATATATATATATGTTTCTACTGTAACAGAATAGGGGATCGAAGGCCAAGACCGAGGGAGGCGGTGGCGGGGATGCCGATGACTTCGATGCCTGGATGAAGTCAAGACAGTTGATCAAACCCGATGATCAATTGGATCTCACCGAAGCCGAGCTGGCCGAGGAGGTCACCAAAGTGCTGTCTCCGACAAACACGAATGTGATTCGCAATCTGGTCGTGTTTAGCTTCAAGGAGGGTGAATTCGTGCTTGCTCCGTTGCCGGGAAATACGGTGACGCTGATCAGTTTTCCGGGAAACTCGCTGCACGTTGACTCGGAGGAAGCGCGTATACAAATTGAGGAATCAGATGAAATTGGTTACCCGCTACCCATGCCCAACTACTCGGTGGTGGAGCAACGCGAAACCATTTTGGATGGCGAGGAGGAGGGTGAAGGCGAGGGCGAGGAGGATGAGAAGAGCGAAGGCGGCGCTAAGCAAAGTGCTGGCGACGACGAAGAGGGCGAGGAGGAGGAGGACGAAGAGGGTAAACAAACCGAGGGAGATCAAGGCGGTACCGAAACAGAAGGTGCTGCCGACGACGAGGAGTCTCCCCAAGGAGCACAGCCCGCGGCTGCGACTCCAGGCAAAAAGCGTAAACTGATCAATCAGTTTAACTATTGTGAACGTGCTACTTTGACCTATGTGAATCCCAGGCGGGTAAGTTGTTGTCTAACCTCTGTTTAGACCTTAAATAACAGACTTCTCCCCTCTAGAATGTGGATACGCAAACTATTCCACCGCCCAGATCACAGTTTGGCGGCACTGTGCTTCAGTGGATCATCTATGACTCGTATCAGGAGGATTACGAGGAGCAGCAAAAGGCCCTGGGCCGTACCTCCATACGCGGCAAATCCGCCAAAAAGTCCTTCAAGAAGAAAACCGCTTTGGCGGAAATGTTGAACCGCAATTATCTGCGTTGCTGGCAGATTCTGGAGCGTATGATCAATCAGAATATATACGATGATATCGGCAACGACTATCGCTACTGGGAGGATCCGGCCGATGAGTTTCGTGAGGGCGAGGGAAATCTTTTGCCGCTGTGGAAGTTTCAGTACGAAAAGACCAAGAAAATGAATGTTACCGAGATCGTTTTCAATCCGGCTTACTACGATCTATTTGCCGTATGCTTCGGATCACGTGAGTAGGCTGGTCTACTGATTTACTGACTACCAAATCAACTAACTCCTATTTACTTTAGATGACTTCCTCAAACAGCCGAATGAGGGTTACCTATGTCTGTTTACCGTCAAGAACCCCTCGTTCCCCGACTACATAAGTAAGCATCTGCTGATTTAAACCTTCTTTCCTTCAGTTCCTTAAGCCTTCTCTTTACCTTTACAGTCCAAACCGATTGCGGTGTCATGTGCTGTGATATACACTCGCATTATCCGTTTCTGGTGGTGCTGGGACTCTACGACGGCAATGTCTGTGTCTATGACCTGCGTGACGGCTGTAAGGAGCCCATGTACGTCTCCCGGGGTGTACACTGCAAGCACGGCGAGTGCGTCTGGCAAATACGCTGGGGACCCGATATGAGTGATGGTGAAATAAACTTCTTTTCTGTATCCTCCGATGGCTGCGTCTTTCAATGGATTCTCATGCAAAATAAGCTCTGGGTAACGACTATAATCACGCTCTACCTCGAAAATGAGATAGCTGATGGACCCGATGGCACAAAAGTGGTGCTCAAGACAGGAGGCTCCTGTCTGCAGTTCCATCCGTTTGACAACACCGTGTTTTTGGTGGGCACCGAGTGTGGGTTCATCTACAAGTGCAGTACGCTGTTCAGCTCCAAGTATCTGATGACCTACAATGCCCACAACATGTCCGTCTATCGCATCGACTTCAATCGCTTTGATTCGAACATTTTCGTCTCCTGTAGCGGAGATTGGCGTGTCAAGGTGTGGGAGGACATGCGTCCAGATCCACTGTTCATATTCGATCTAGGATCTGCTGTTGGTGATATCAAGTGGGCGCCCTACTCCAGCACCGTCTTTGCCGCAGTCACCACAGAGGGAAAAGTGCATGTCTTCGATCTGAATGTCAACAAATACAAAGCCATATGTGTCCAGGCGGTTGTGCCCAAGAGAAAGAACAAACTCACTCGCATAGCGTTCAATGAGAAGCTTCACTTTATTGTCGTGGGCGATGAGAAGTGAGTTAACCTTTACCCATTCAAATTTGACCTATTCAAACCTATTGACCTTTCCGTTAGGGGCGTCACCACTTCGCTTAAGCTGTCACCAAATCTGCGTGCCATGGTCAAGCCACCCAAGAAGCAGCTCTACTTGGACCAAACCACCTTGCAGAACGCCAAGCTGGAGAAACTGCTGTCCCTGGTGCGGGAACTACCAGAGGGTGCAGTTGTTCCTGATGCAGCGACCACTGTACGCACCTAAAAGAGCCAAGCTTTGTATTATATATTTTGATAAGTTATATCGAGGTCTTTATTTCACATAGTTCCTAGAACGTTACTTAGTTTTACTTATAGATCTATAGTGCTAAAGAGCTACCTATTCAACATAATTGTATGACACAAAGAAAGGAACTCATAACCTCATTAAAAAATCATCTGATAATAACGTTTCTATATAGTACACACTGGAAATATGGAAATGGTTTAATGGAGCTTCAACTAAATGCTAAATGGAGATCTTAAATTGTAGCTAATCGTCTTCCTCATCGATGGCAATCTCTTCGGATTTGACTTTAATATGTTTGGCCTCGAGGTACTCCAACACATTGTTGGGGCACATAATGCTTCTGCCCAGGAAGAGCACCGTGGACATTGGATGCAGGTAGTCCGACGAGAAGCTGCCCGCCTTCCAGCCAAAGAAGCCACTCGCCCGCACCTCGTTTCCAGTGATCTCGTAGGGCAACAGATTGACCCCGACCTGGTTTACCTTGGAGAACTGCACGCGAAAGTAGTGACCATCGGTTGCCTTTATCCAATAGAAACCCTCGTGGTCTACAGTCGGTTTACTCTGTGATTTCTTCATGGCATTCGAGCGTTCCAAGTCCTGGACATTGAAACTGATGTCAATATCGTAGGCATCCGGGGAAATTTGATTGGTTTCAATGGCGCTCTTCAACGCAAAATTGTCCAACCAATAGCGAATACCAACGTTCTCAAACTCGTCCAGTACGTGATTAAAGGTCGTCTTCAGTTTGTCTAGACAACAGGGCGGAGTGTGCTTGCCCAGATAGTAGTAAAACGGTCGATTGTTGTACACTGTGCCAATGCAGGACTTTGTCGTCCGCTCACAGCCAAAGAGATCGATATCCGTCACAAGAGGAAAGGAGAAATTCGAGGAGGAGAATTGTGCATCGAATACAGGACCATGGGGTTGCCAGCTGCCCTCCCTTGCGGAGGATTTCCCTCCGATCTTATGGGTTCTTCTCACCAATCGCTTGATCTGCAGCTTCTTGTACATCTCACGAAACTGACGACGTCTCAGCTCCATGCGGCGCTGTTTCGTATGAAAGGAGGTGAAGAGTCGTCGTCCCTCCAGAAATGATTGCGGATAAACGCTCGTCGTGAGGTTCGCAATCTTGGCCTGCATGTAGAGCATCTCTGGAAAGGGCAACGAGAAGGGCTCTGGCATAGATCGGAGCACAGCAACGTCCAACAGAATTGCGTGCTTCTGCAGGAACTACAAAGGGTAGGACAATTAGTTTGGGTACTCCTACTGGACCAAAGGACTCCTTACCATGTCACAGTGTGTGCTGTCGTTGCGAGCCTCCAGTTCCATAGTCCAGTTGGGCAAGTCCAAGTTGAGCTTAGTACAACTGCTGTAGGACTTGAGATTTCCAGCAAACGGCACCAGCACCAGATGCCGTACTGTCTCCTCTGGAGCAACCGTCACTCGCTGCGTGTCCTTGCCGCGTCCCGGCTCATGCGGTCTTAATTTTGTGTTGATCTCCCGCAGAATTTTCTGCAACAAGTTCTTGCTACTCAAACGCACACTGTCCGGCATAAGCAGCACATATTTTGTGTGTATGTTGGCCAAGGGATTCAGTTGCTCTCGGGTACGACGCACGTCGAAGGCGAGGGTCATAAAGTGCACCGTTTGCTCCTCACCACTGGTTAGATTGCGCTCAAAACTAACTGGAGGATAGGCGTAGTCCGGAGAGCCTTCCTGTAGCACTAGTATGGGCATGTTGGGTATGACGTCCAATATGCTGAAAGAGTTAAGGGTTGAAAGGAGGTTAAGGGTTCAGATACGATAAGACTCTTAAATACCTTTCGATGCTCGCTCGCAGGTCCTGCTCAAAATTGTAGTGTCCATAGAACACAATTGTGATGGACTTCCGTATGTGCTTGTTGGCATTACGTGCTTTATCCTTTGGCGAAAGCTTTGCGCTCTGGGCCCCATCCGGTTTGGCCTTTGTCTCCACTTCTGTGCCGGAAAGGGCGCGACTTATGCGCCGCCAGAGCAACGAGTTCCACGTGTAGTAGAAGAATATCAGATTCGCCAAAATAAAGCCCAGCAGCAGCAACTTAACCAGACGCAGGCGATACACCTTCATATTGTGCCTCAGCGAGGGTGATTAACGGACGGGGGCGAGTGGAGATGCGGATGTGGATGCTGTCTATGCCTGAACTACAGCTAGTACCAGTACTAGGTTAATGACTAGCTCTGTGTGTCCGTTGCACACACACTTGCACATGCATTTCGCATCTCACATGCATTTTATTTAATTTTTTCCTCTTTCACTTTTGTTTTTATTCGCACTTCTTGCTTTTCCCTTGGATTTTGTGACAATATTTTTCAGGCTTTGTAGCTTTTAAGGACAAACAGCTGTTGCTGTGCTTTGCGAGCTTTTGGGGTTTGGTAACGCACTAGTAAAGTGTGCTTTGGAAGCTTTTTTGAAGCGTGGAAGCTTTTCGACCGTTGAGGTGCGCAGGGATGAGCGCCCACCCCTTTGAGGTTGGTGGCGCAACCCTTAAGTATTTATTTGACTTATTTAAGGAATCTCCACGGTATATAATTTTAAATTAGTTTTTAAGACATAGACTTATTGATTAAATACAAATTTTATTGTGAGATCTTTGTAACTTCATTGGCATACACACAAAATACATTAAATTACATGACTTCATATATTAAACCATAGATATAATTTAGGTTAAGACTTTATATAAAAGCATTATTGAATTTTTAAAATAAGTTACATAAATAATTAGTTATATAAATAAGTTATAATAAGTTGTAGTTATAAATTTTATTTATAAGACATAGAAATTTATTTAAAGTTTCGTTCTATCAAACTTAAAAACTTCTGCAAAAATAAAAAAAAAAAAAGGTATAAGCTTATATAGGTTAGGTTAGGTTAAACCGGACGTCCTCGCGGGTACTGCACATAGGCCGAATAAGCTTATATAACTTAGATATAAGCTTACAATTATAATTTAATATATATAATTGTATATAAAATTTAATATTATTTATTATAACATATTCAATCCGCAAAAAAAACTCAATATTTATTCAAAACTTGTTTTAGTTTGTATTTTAATATTATTTTTTGGCATCTCAACTGTTTGGTAATAATTGAAAAGTATAATTTAATTCATTACTCAATACAAATATATTAAATACTCCCACTAAAAGTTTAATCTGTCTAAGTTGAGCTACTTCTTTTTTAAGAACTTTTGCACTTCTTTTCCACACTTATCACAAATTATTGGAATTTATTACACTTACTCTTAAAATTTTCCATTTATAGAAGACATTTTAGAAACATTTGTACTTTGAATAATTTGGTGATACTTTTACTTTGACCTCTACTTCAATCGAGCTGCTCCGTTTACTTTCCCATGCCGGCGAAGAGCAGTGGAAACGGCACCTCGTCATTGTTTAGTAGGGGCGGAGTGGGAGCACGTGCCTCCGCTTCGGTTGTGCTGTTAAGCCAGAAGGTGGTGACGGTGCCTTTGCCCTTGAGCTCCACATCACCGCGTTGCTCCAGTTGGAAAGTGCCGAATTTGTCCAAAATAGCCTTCGTAGCGGATGAAACATGGATTTTGCCAGCTGTCAGAGAATGATTTTGATTAATAAAAGAAACTAATGGCTGGGTTAAGGTGATCCTACGTAGTCCAGTGGTCTCCAAGCGGGAAGCAGTGTTCACCGTGTCACCAAAGAGACAGTAATGCGGCATCTTTTTGCCCACGACGCCGGCACAGACGGAACCCGAGTGCATCCCTATGCGAATCTGTATCTTGTAGTCGGGCTTGTGTCGGAGATTGAAGGAGTAGACGGCCTGCAAAATGTCCAGTGCCATGAGGGCGATTTCCCGAGCGTGCTTGTCGCCATTGGGCTCGGGAAGGCCAGAAACCACCAGATAGGCATCTCCTATGGTCTCCACCTAAGGAGGAATTTAAGTTACTCGCTAAGGATAACAAAGGAAACCCCTAGACCGCTCACTTTGTAGACATCGTAGAAGCCAATGATGCGATCGAAGGTGCTGTAGAGATCGTTGAGGAAGTTGACCACTTCCATGGGTGTACTCCTGGCGCACAATTCGGTGAATCCCACAATATCGCTGAAATAAATGGTGACACTGCTGAACTCCTCTGGCTCGACAAGATCGCCAGCCATTAATTGCTGGGCGACAGGACGTGGTAGGATTTGATAGAGCAGCTCCTCGGTGCGCTGCTTCTCCAGGCTGAGCTGCCTGGTCTTCTCCTCTACCAGACTCTCCAGATTGTTGGCGTAATGCTCCATGCGATTCAGCAAATCATCCATAAGATTCTCACAGAAGCCTCTAAACAAACAAATATAGTAATCAAATCCTGGCTATGTTGACTTTGATTGCCTCAAACTCCGACTCACTTCATGATCGTGCGTATGTTGCTCCGGATTATGGAGAAGGGGGGACGCTCCTCCTGGTTGTCGGCCCAGCACTTTTCCATCAACACCAGCAGATCCGGTGGACATTCCCGCTCCCGTATAAGCGGACGGAAGGGCGGATACTCACACTGCCGCACCTTGTGCAGAATCGTGTGCACATCCATGCCCTGCTGACGCGCCTCCTGGTAGGGTCCACCACGATTCACAATTTCCTCGAGTATAATGCCAAAGGAGTAGACATCACCACGCTGCGTCGCCGGGCAGCCGGGTATGGAGGTCATGGGCAGTAACTCCGGTGCAATCCACAGCAGTTCTGTAGCAAACACTTGAGGAATCTCTGGCAAGGATTAAGTATAGTTGTGTCCACTTACTGGTATAGTAGTTCTGATCACGCACAAAGTCCGTGGGAGTCGTCAGCGTGTTGAGACCAAAGTCCGAGATCTTGAGCACGAAGCGTCCGTCGATGAGGCAATTGCAGGAACGGAGTTTTCCATGGGCCACCACATCACTGTTGTGCAAGTAGCTCATGCCCTTGACGATGTCATGGATGAGGGACATGCGAAAGTTCCAGTCCAGTTCGATGGCTTCGTTCTCCAGCACATCCTTCAAGCTGCCCCTGGAGCAGTACTCGGTGAGTATGAGCACTGTGGGGCGTGGCAAATCAATGCAGGCGCCCACAAAACGCACAGTATTCTCATGGCTCACATCACGCGCCTGCTTGATCTCCCAGAGCAGCGTGGAGGTCACCTCCACCTTCTTCACATTTACCTTCTTGATGGCCACTCGCTCTCCCTTGAACTGCCCGATGGTGGTGTACACCTGGGGAGGCAGGGAGGCAAAGCTCGCGATGGAGGCGCGTCCCGAGTGTATGCCGAACTGCTGCAGGGAAATGTTCTCCACGTCCAGGCGCTGCAGTCCACCCTTGGAGCCAAACATGCCGCCCATCTCGATGAGCACGTCGTCGGGTCGCACGCGCCAGGACATGTTGTGCAGCTCCTTGCTGAGCTTCATTTGCCTGCAAAGAGGAGAAAGGTGAGTTAATTTACTGCAGGATTAGTTGCTTACTTAACCCACTTTTGCAGCAGACAGATGACCAAGAGAACGAGTCCCAGAAACAAAGCCAGTCCGAAGATTGAGTACATGATTATAGTCTCTGAAGAAGACAAGTCCAGTTCATTAGCTACCCTTCTCCAAACCACATCACTTACCGTTGCCATGACAGCCTGGTGCATTGCCCAGAAACCCACAGGGAGGAATATCCGGTGGAGGCTCCTCTCGTCCGCCCGGCCAGTGGATCTTCTTGCCATGAGCAGCGGAGTATTTTCTGCATAGAGTTAAGTTTTAGTCTCCAAAATAACACACCCTATAGGAGTTCCCACTTGTGTAGCCCGTAGTAGTGCGCCACCACTGAGAATTTGCCATTTATGGGATCCAAGTCGAGTATGGAGTAGTCCGCATCCCGATCCCCGTTGTCATCTATGCGCACGTGTCCCGTGATGCCGTGAAACGTGCGATTCCACATGCGTCGTGTGATATTCACTCCATCCCTGATGTCTCCGCCCTCGGTGAGGGTCTCGTTGAGGGCCATGCCGAGCAGATAGACTCCGTCGTAGAAGGCTCCTATGAAGAAGTTCACCTCCTCTCCCTCGCCAAAGGTATAGTTGTACTCGGAGAGAGCATTCTCCCGCACATTGTCCGCAAAGTCCTGGAACGTGGGACTCGTGGGTTGAAGTAGGGAGACACGGAGCAGTGCCTCGTAGGCCTTGCGGGCTCGCATATCGTTGTCATCGCCCAACTCCCAGTCCTTGTCGCCCCAGTAGGCGCTCTGGAAGATCTCCACGTCCAGGAAAACCCACTCGCCATTGGTCATGCCCAGACTGTGCGCTGCCAACATGAATTTACGCACGAGAATACCTCGCACGGACAAGATGACAACTAAAAGGGACAGTAAGTTTGTTTATAGTCAGTGTTTACTGTAGTTGGTAGCTTACCGCGTGCATACATGCTCGCATCCCGCAGATAGTTCTCGTACTTCTCCTCTTCGTTGCCGTTCAGTTCCCGCACAAAGCTCAGCAATCCTTCCTGCCGCAAACCGTATTCCAGATTCTTGCCGACCGTCAGTGAGAATAGTTCCGATCTGTCCACCAGGAGCGCCACGTGCTTCCAATTGAACTGACGGAAAACGCTGGCAAAGACCAACTTGAGACGGCACTGGCAATAGGACATTCGCGTCAAGGTAGGATACTTGGATTTGTCTTTAAACATGCCCTGTAGAATGATACATTAAAGTAGTTGGCAACACTAGACTGACTCCCTTTGTACAAAAACTAAAGCATACTTCTAGGAGCGTCTTTAAATTTAATGTAGTTGATGTGCCAATTGATTAATAACTATCCTGTTGGTTTCTCTTACCGTACTCTCGTTCTTCCACTTGTGAATCCTGCCCAGCATGCCGGAAGTAACGGTTAACTCGCCCTCCGACGAAGGAGGCTAAAAAAAGAAAGTTCAGTGATATTGATATACATTTGTGAGTAGTTTCAAGTCCTCTAAAAGCGACTCAAAGTCAGTTTTAATTGTTATTCTTAAGCAAAGTAAAGGAATGCGTTGCGAAATGAATTGTGATTGCCTGGAGTACAAGGAAGAGGGATTAGTTGCCTCCTGTGCCTCAAGCAGAGCACATAATTGAATGCCACGTGCTGTGCTCCTCCAAGGAGTGAGAAGGAATGGAATGGGATTTTGGGGCTGATGGTGGTCACACCGTACGTGCTGTGTCCAGTAGAGGGTTTGCTGATATCTTACACTCACCTGATCACCCATGCCCGTTATAATGGGGGTGTTCCAGTAGGCGGCCAAGCGGGCAACCGGTTCCAGGGCGAAAGCGCACGCGGGTCCTATGAAAGCGATGACATCGTCCTTGAAATGCATGTCCGCTGCGAGTCCTGGCGCCTTGGCACCCGAGCACGATGGATAACTGTCACGATTGCGGATAGAATAATCGGTTAAGACCGTTTAAGACAAACAATTTGTGCAAAATAAGCTTTAAATGCACCGAGCACTGAGCAGTGAGGGGTGGATTAGGCTTAGAGAGCTCAAGAATGCGGCAATGAAATTCGAGTAATTAACTGACTTCGTGCGACACGCAACAAGTTGAGTCTCAAGGGTAGAAGGGAGAGGAAAAGGAAGCGAGATGGGCTAACCTTAAGAAAGTCAAGCCGAATGCCAATGCAGGAAATTGGCCAAATCAGCTTGGCACTTACCTGGCTTTCTTCTTGACCAGCCTAATGTTGTGGGGACTGAGGAAACGTTTGTTAATCTGATCCAAGGCCAAGTCCACTGCCGGACCACAGCGTTCCAAGTCAAATGGAGAATCTACGAGATGCCAAAGAGAGAAAAATTCAATTGCTTCCTTGGATTTATACGTCACTTACCCAAATGGGAGGCCATTAAAACTCCCACATTATAGACACGCATTTCACTAATGTCAATTTCGTTAAAAGCTACACTCAGATTTTTGGACTCCTTCTGACGGTCGTACATCCTAATATCTATGCTGTCATTGAGGTGGCCATTCAAATTGCCATTATTCATGCGATTTTGATGATTTGTACTTTCAACAGGCGTGTCCCTGCCCTCCCAGACCTTGACGTCGATCCGTTTGCCTCCCGAGTGGAAACTAAATCCAGTTGAAGCCATCAGCAAAGTGACAGCCAAGCTGATGTTGATCAGCATCATTTTCTAGAATGTCCAACAATAAAAGTCATAATCCACTTAAAATTCACTTAAATTCAAAAGGAAAGCAGAAATTCCGTTTAAATTCAAAAATTCAACATAGAAATGAGAAATTAATGCAGATTACTGGAAATAATGAGAGACACCGTATTCCTCAGTTACTTCTTAAAGCTGTGCACACAAACCACTTAAAGTTCCATTCAACTAATGTTGAAATTTAAAGTTTTTAAATACTTTAAGACACTTAAAGTTCCAATCACTAAATGCACAAATTTAAAAGTTACACTTTAAGACACTTTAAAGCACTTTAGAAAACGAGTTGATTTAAAAAATTGCACTTAACACCGAAAGTCGCGTTTGTCGAATGAACCAGAGCCAGGAGCTGGACCTCTTTTATAAGAAGGACGCTGCTCGGCTAACGGGATACACGAGTGCAGGCAGCCAATGGGAAGCAGCCGCTTAAATCAATCGTCTGAACCGGATGAAATGGCGCCCCTTCTTCGTGGAGCCGAATTTCGAATCGTAACCGGCATCGTCAATTAGAATGCGAATGTCTAAGGTTAAGCGAACAATGTCAACGGCAAGACAACGGCAAGATAGAACATAATTATTTTCAGCTTTCACTTGTTGTTGTTGTTGTAATGCTCCATTTGAATGTAAACTGTTTGCCAGTCTGCTTCATTCTGAAAAAGGAGCAACAGTTTACTACTGCGAACTTGTCGCGTGCCGCCAACAATTAATTCATACCTCTCTCTCACTGTCTCTCTCACCCTCAAACACATTTTATCTCCTTCTCTTACTATGGGAGGGGATTTTATCCTGTTGCTTTTGCCAACAAACAATAATAGTGTCTGCTTGAACTGAGTTAATGGGCCAATGGCAGTTGAGTACTCTTAGAGAATTTAAAGCTTAAAGTGTTTAACCAGTTCTTTAATTTTATTGTTAAGTAAAAATATAAATACATAAAATTAAAAGTATTTCTTAAATTAACTTATTTGCTTCGTTACCGACTCAAACTTTTCGCTTTTCGTTGCATTAAAATACCTGTAAATAAAAGATATTAGTTTTAGTTTACTTATTGTTAATTCAAAGAATTTTCCATAAAATTTAAAGCCATTGGTGGTACGCGCTTTGAGAAATCAACAAATATCGTTTTGACAACCCTAGACTATCGGTATTTTTATGTTTTGCATTCCCCGATATTTTTCACGGCAACTAGTATTTTTTATCCCATTATCACACAGCAGCTGGTATTTTTGCTCCCATTATTAATACTCACAAACAAAATGGAAAGCAACAACCCTGTTCGGCAATGACAAGTACAATTTGCAGGGAACAACACTCAAAGCCGCATATCGCTTAGTTTTCTAATAAACTGTTGGCATTAAAATTTCTACAAAATGGTAAGTAAAATTTAAACACACAATCTACTTATTGTGACTCCATGTATGCAAGCAACCGCAAACTTATGCTTGTATTCGCGATTGCAAATTGCTGCATCATGATTGCAAATTTCTTTTTCATTTTTTCAGGCGCGTCGCTATGATTCCCGTACCACGATCTTCTCGCCTGAGGGCCGTCTCTACCAGGTGGAGTACGCCATGGAGGCCATATCCCATGCTGGCACATGTCTTGGCATTTTGGCCGAGGATGGCATTGTGCTAGCTGCCGAATGCCGCAGCACAAACAAGTTGCTAGACAACGCCATTCCATCGGAAAAGATTTACCGGCTAAATGAGTGAGTAGATGAAAATTGTACATTAATACCAGTAACAAAATAAACTATTTATTTACAGAAACATGGTTTGTTCAGTGGCTGGCATAACGTCCGATGCGAACGTATTAACATCTGAACTGCGTTTGATAGCTCAACGCTACCAGTTCAGCTACGGCGAAGTGATTCCATGTGAGCAGCTCGTCTCCCACTTGTGCGACGTGAAGCAGGCATACACTCAATATGGTGGCAAGCGTCCATTCGGCGTTTCGTTGCTGTATATGGGCTGGGACAGCAAATATGGCTACCAGCTGTATCAGTCGGATCCAAGCGGTAACTACGGCGGCTGGAAGGCCACATGCATTGGCAACAACTTTGGGGCTGCCATATCTATGCTCAAGCAGGAGTTGTCCGATAAGGAGAACATCAAGTTGGAGGAGGCTAAGGATTTGGCCGTTAAAGTGCTTAGCAAAACTTTGGATACCACAAAACTGACACCAGAAAAGGTTGAAATGGCCACTCTACAGCGCATAAACAACACGACCGTCTACAGTGTGCTCGAGAAACCCGATGTTGAAAAGCTGATTGAGAAGTATAATAAGCTGGAGGCTGAGGCAGAAGCCGCCAAGAAGGAGAAACAGGCCCAACAGTCGAAATCCTAAGCAGTCACTTTACATTCATAATTTATCATTATAATAATGGCAACCTGCGTTAATTTTGTACATGTATGAAATAAAATTTCAAAGTTGGGTGAAAATCGAATAAGACGATGAGTTCGCGATATGGCAACCCTGGCATTCTGAGCAGGTTGGCAGTACCGTACGTAAAATTGCCTAAATATCACCCTTTTTTCGTATGCACTAAAAATACCGTACAAAACATTTTGTGGGAAATTCCGTCGCTTTTTGCAGTTTTCGCTCTTTATAAAATTAATTACACTTGTTAAAATAGCTAATAAACGGTTTCCGTTGTTGGAAAAGGACTCGAATATATTGCGTGCATCGGAATACGAATAAAATCAACAGTAAAGACATTTTTCCTACGCAGCAGAATCATCATTGAGCGCGCGTGTGTGTGTGTGTGCGTGCGTGTGCCACAGAAAGTGGCAATCAGGCAGCAGCAATTGTTAAGTGTACATATATTTGTAAATCATTTTATGTTGTTAATTTATGCAATAATCAAATCTGCATACATGCATGCATTAAAATGTGAATCAAATGGCAATAGCTCAATGTTGTCAATACAGAGAAAAGTTGTGTAGAAGCAGCCGCAACAACGACATCCGCAGTAGCCGTCAACGTTAACGTATAAAAAAGCAAAAGAAAATGTGGAAAATGAAATAACACAAAAAAAAAGAGCTGCGCTGTAGCGAGCAAGTAGAAGAAACGCGAAACATAAGCAAAGAAAAATCGAAATAATAAAATACATACGTACGAACTGTATGTATGTATGGGTGTATCATAAAATTGTGCTTGTATGCGCAGTGCAAGTGTATGTGTGTGAGTGAAACGTATAAATAAAATTCAGCCAAATGCAGAAACCAACAACAAAATGGATAACAAAACTACACAGTTGGATTTTAAATTACTGGTAATTAAATAATGTTTTCTATAAAATGCCCTGCCCCAAGCCCCTCATTTATATATTTAACTATATAAATGTGCACGTCCATACACTCAAGCATAATATGTACGCATGTATTTGTGTAAGTCTACATTCCGTACGACTATCAAATGAGAGTGGCAAAACAACGTGTAATGCGTAGGCAAAGAAGAGAGCGGCAGAGGCAGATAGAGAATGAGAAGAGAGATAACAAATGAAGTGAAGTACAGTGTGCACTGGCTGTTTAATTTCAGCTGTTGTTTTTGTTGTAACATTTAGTTACTGCATGTTTTTGTTTTTGTATTGTATCTAGTACAAATTATCGTTCATCTTAAATATTTTTTTTAAATTTCATATTTTGAAACCGGCTTAAATTACAAGAATAACAGTGTAAACACAGCCATAACGATCCAAACACGACCCACTCTGTACTTTATTTATTTACATTGAAGTTATATTTTAGCTTAGCTTATTGGGCTTCTGAGGAAAGCTGTTGTTTATTTCATTATTTAAAAAATTCATTCGTTTAACCTTCCCATCCTCCCGCGTCCAATCAGTTCTTGCACAATAAGCGTGTTAACACTTACACATACATACAAACATGGACGTCTTGTGCTTGTAACTGTGTATGAACTTCCGCAGCTCTGTTGTGTGCCCTTGCTCCACCCCTATCCCCCGACCCCCAGCTCGCACCATCTCCACCCACCTACTAACCCATAGCACTCCCTTTCCTCATTTCCCACACCAGTGCTACATAATAGCATTCTTCTCTTCTTCTATTTTCTTTTTTTTCTCTCTAAAATGAATTGTAGTTTTGTTTCTCACTCCCCCTTACTGAACCCACAAAGCCAGTCAGCTTTGCTTCTCCCACTTTCGACCCATTTAGTCTTTGTTGTTGTTGTTCTTGTTATTGCAGTAGTTGTGGGGCTGGCTATTATTCACTTTTGTTTTGTTTTCCTCGTTATTTCGAGAAAATATTTATTTTTATTTTTATTAGTTTATAACAACATTACATTACTTGAATGCATAGACATACACACGTACACAAACATATACACTTCTATGCATATATATGTATGTATGTACATAAATACTACGGATACTACGAAATCCAACTTGTGCGCGCCACTCTGACTACAACTACAATAAAAATAACAAGAACAACAACAGCTATCCAAACTGAGCAGCAAGAGAGCATGAATTTGTTTGTGTTTGTATTTTCGTTTGTGTTTGTGTGAGGGGGAGAGAGCGAATGAACGAGCAAAGCACAAATGAAGAATTGTAAACAGCGTGCACAGTGGTACAGGAGAATTCTAGTAGGTACGATTTTTCTTATTTTGATTTTTTTTTGTATTCTTTTCTTGTTGGGATGCATGCTGTAATAAAGAAAGACGCTGATACCAATTGGATGCGGGCACGGTTTTAAAGTGTCAAACTAGCCAACAATCCTTAAAAAGAATTAAACCGCAAAACTGTCTTGCAATTTCTTCTTTCGTTCTTCTTGTTGATCTTGTTTTCATTAACTCAGCTATTGAACGTTTCAATTAAAACTTATCGCCCCTAATTGAGTTTACGACATCAACAAAAGCTTGATAGGCGAGGAAGCAGAAGAGATCGACTGTAGACTCTGCTCGTAAATAAATCATTTAAATGAATGAATATCGAGGATGTTTATAAAATTTACGAAAGCTTTCTTAATTATTTACATTTTTTAATTCAGTAGATATTTTAAAACTCTGAGCCACTGTAAATTCAAATGTCTGTTTATATGGGTTTTTATTATATAGCTAGTTTTGTTTCGCTTGTGCCAATTTCATTAATAAAAGAGGACAACGTAAATGCTATTTTTATTTGATTAGTAAAATCTACATACAAACGTGCATATATGAATAAATACATTAGCAAGAGAGAGTGTGTGTGTGCTAGTACATGTTGCATGAGCACAAAATGTAAAACATAAATTTGCTAAAAATGCAGCGGCAATTCTTGCCCCACTTGCCACAGCTGCAGCAACGTTTACAGTTTGGCAACCTAAATATGTACTATGTGTATGTAAACAAATACCTTAACACATGTGTGTATGTTTGCTTGTTTATGTGCGTTTGTGTCTGTCTGCCTCGTGAGTGTATGTGTAAATGCCGCTCTCACTCTCTCTCTCTTTCCCTGTTGCTCTATCGTAGTATTCGTGCGTGTGTGCGTGTTAAACAGGTACATAACAATATTAAAACGAACTAGCTGAACAAAAAAAAAGTAAATAAATAAAATAAAACGAAGCAACTAAGTCCAATAAATCAAGACAAACTGCACTAGTATTGAAAATACATGTGGTACATAGATAATCGTTTATTGAATACTCTACTCCAGAAGATCCCATTAACTTTATGAATATTTATGACTGTGGATTGGGCACAATAGGATTTGACATCGATAATATGACATATCACAGAATTTATGGATTTCTGGAATGAATAATCAAAAGCATATCTATAGTTTTAGGATACATATATAAATTGGGTTTCCCCAAAGAGTTATTTAATTATACAGTATTATAATTTGTATGTTATATTTTATTGGCTTGTATAACTACCTTATCCGGAAAGTTTTAACTGATATTCCATTATTAAATGAGTTATTATTTTACATTTATTTCGAAAGCGTATGCTTTTATGCCTCAATTTCATTAGTTGTTTAATATATATTGGACAATTCCAATAGGGTTTAAATCTATTTAAAACCAAACGGAGTTCAATTTTCATAGCGTTATTGATTATTTGTATTTTGTGATTATTTATTTACCTTTTATATTCATAATTTATGTCTTTGCATCAATTAGCTCATATATGAAATTAACTTTTCCTTTGAATACCACTAATCCGATGACTTCATCATGGTTCCGAGGCGACTTATGTTGACTGTTATTAATTTAAGTAAAAATATAAAAATAAACACTAACTTTTGAATATAGAATATACAATACATATCATGATTAGATGTGGTGAAATTAACATAGCGTAATAATCGTAATTATGTTTGTGACTTAATGCGAACTTTTAATGCCATAATTTATTCCCTATCTTGATTGTTGTCGGACCACACCCGATAAAAACTAGAACTTACATTCCTTAGACATAAATATATACATATTTACATAGTATGTAGCTATGTTTATTACGGAAAATTTATTATGTTGCGCTTGAAGGCTCGTTGCGACTTACATAAATACGATAAAAGGAAACAAAGAACGAAAAGCCCATAAATTTGGAATAAAACAAAGAACAGAATTCGTGCATTTACCCTTTGTTTGTGCCATAGAAACTTTAAGCCTTTAAGCTTTTGTATATAATTTATTTGTATTTATATACCTATATACTATATTTATAAATGTGCTTAGCTGCGTGTGTGTGTGTACAATACTTATATCTATTTAGTTGCTGTGCTCAATTTAGTTTTAGAGTTATTTTTAGAACTTTTACAAGCGTATGTGCTGAATGTTTTGTTGGCCAAGAACATTAAATATCGGCAAACATTTAATTACCTATTATTTATTTGTCGTAAAATGTATTTATGGGATGGCTAAATATTTAAATTGTTAATATTTACTCAGCAGTTAATAGGTTGTTAATAAACTGCTAGCTTGTTAATTTCAATAGACTAATTCACTTTTCGCTTATAGACTTTAAATGACATTAACTTTCGCAAGATTTTATACAAGTCAGAACTTTATGTTTTTAGTGGAGGGCTTTAGAAAACAAGACATACTTCATCCATCGCTTTGTATTTATTTTATTTAAATAATGTAATTAATTTAGTAGAAAAGGGATTAGTAACCTAAATACATAGACGACTGACATTTTAATTAAAGCACAAACATAATGTCGCTACTATTTGTTCAAAAATACATACAAGTCTACACACACACACCAATGTAAATATGTATTTAACTAATTAACATTGTATTTAACATTTTCTTTGCATTGCTCTCGCTCTTCTTCACAACACAAACACATCCATGTGTATAAACATAAATATGTATGTCTAGATATGCATGCACATAGCACGCTCTTTCCACCTCTCTCCTATCGACTCTTCATCGCTCATCCTTTCTCTTCAAATGCTATAACGTATAAACGCACACAAACGCACGTGTATATTCTGTTTTGTGTGTGTGTGTGTCTGTGTGCCCCCAGTGTTATCTCCAATCTAAACTTACAACAACGTTTACTGTCAATTGCAAGTTGGGTGCATGCGAAGAGAGTTGCCACCCAGGCGATTACAAATTAATAACAACAAAGTTACAATTTATAGCGCAAAGCAATGAATTATAGCAATTTCAATGTCAATTTGAGTGTATAATTAAATTTTATGAAAAAAATAGAGGAAAAACAAGTCTATCAGTTAAAATTGAATACTAATTCGAAGCTTTGTGGTAATTCCGGTTTTTAAAAGTTTCTAAATAATAGGTTTATCTAAAGTTTGAGAAAAGTTTAGCGGGATTTTAATTGATTTTACAAACAGTAGAAAGTAAATTGTTATTGGGTATTTTACAAACTTTTTACCATCCCAAATATTTATTTCTGGTACCCTCTTTAACTTTTAACCCTAACTGTATTTTTTGTTGTGTTCTTTTTATTTTATTCATGTCGTTCCTAATTAGTTCTCCCAAATGATAAACATCATATTAATTTTATATTTCTGCTAAAAGAGTAAAATACATATTGGAGAATTGCCAGCGGGGCCAATGTTGTGTTGTTCAGTGCCGTTGCCCCCATCCCATTTTTCTCATTTGCCTCTCATTGACTCTTTTTCTCCCTCTCTCTTGTCAGCTCCTGGTATATGCAGCTCTCTGTCCTGCCCTCTCTCAAAACAATGTCAGCCAGTGGGTGGGTTGTGGGAGAGCAGTTTAGAGAGCGCCATTGATGTTGTTACAACTACAACTACGTAAAGCTTTAACTCGCACACCCATACAGATACACTAGTACATGCATATGTATGTACTGTATATACATTTACTAATAGATGGCAACATTGTGGAATGGGGAAAAGTAGCACAAATTGTGCGCTGTTTTAATTTCTTTGCCCTGCCCTCTCCCTCTTTCTTTGGTCATTGTCGTCGCTAGCAGCTAGCTCTTTTTTATGTATGTGTGCTGGTGTATGTTTGTATGTAGCTTGTTGTTATTTTGCCTGCTATTTTTTTTACTCTTTTCGCTTTACCATCTTCGCCGTACAGTGCGCTAATCGTTTGCGTCAGCAGCGCAGTCGGTGTCTCTGTTGCCGTCGCTGTCTCTGTCGCCGCGCTGTCTGCTCGCGATTCCATTGACGCTGACGGCAGCTGAGTGAGTAGAGCAGCGCAGAGCAAAGCGCGCGCTCTCTTGGCGGTCTAATTGCATTAAATTGTTTGGAAAATCATAATCAGTAATAGCATTTGATGACAGTTCTTTGAGCTGCACGTGTGAATGTTACCATTGTTCGATTACATTTACCGCACACACATGCATAATCTGCTGGTATTGGTATTGGTATATGCAAATTTACATAAGTCATTTGTAACATTAATTGGATAATTGTAGCACGTGGCAGTGTAGCTCAGCAGCACCTTTCCATCTGCTTGTTCTTTTTATCTGCTTCTCTTATTTACCCCATTCGCTCTGGCTGGTGGCTGTGTGTGGGTCGCAACGGAAGTGTGGCGCCACCTAGCGGATGTTGGTCATTTATTACGCGAAACTTAATGCATAATTAAATATATAGTAGAGTATAGTATTAAAACTGACTGAAAGACTGACTGGGTGGAAAAGCAAATAAATTATAATTAAAACTAATTTCCGATTTTTCTTGCAGGTGGATCAGTCAGTAAACCTACTGGACAGTCTGAATGCGGCGTCGCAGTGCGATGCAATTAAATTTCTGCTGCAAACGCTTAAGTGCAAATACCCAGAGGCCTGCGACCGAGTCGTTAGGAATCTGTTCAGTCACAAATCCCACAATGACAATGGAGATGACACGACGGAGTCCAAGCAGCTAGCGAAGAGCAAGCAGTTGCAGTTGCTTGCCACCAAAAAGGAGAAGATAGAACCGGGAGCCGAGATTGATGGATCGGTTTTGAAAATCAAACGGGAGAGCGAGAATGAAGCCTCATCTGCTATAGATTTGAATCAAAACTTTGAAAAGATTCTTTGCAAAGAGGAGTTTATGTGCCTCGATGAGGAGGATGACTTCCTCAATGACGATGATGTCGACGGTGATGGCGATGCCGATACCGAAACCTCGTCTTCCATGAGCAAACGCCTGCACTTCCATCGCACCAGCAGCAGCGGTAGTAACAATGTGGATGCGATAACCACCACACCAGGTGCGCCACTCACCAGCGATCCCCTCGATCTGATTCACTCAGCGGGAGTAGGAGCGGTAACGGTAGCGGGAGTGGGAGGTGCAACAAGTTTGGTGAAGCGCAAATATGAATCCACGTTCGATGACGACGACGACGAGGATGAGGACGAGTATGATGATGAAATCGATGACGATGAGAGCAATAGCTGTGAGGATCTCTTACTGCGTCGACAACAAAAGCTAATTCGTTCCCGGGCGTTGGCCAAACGAAAACGAGCCAACAACATCATCAGCAGTATGGATGTGGTACCGCCCGTGACCCGCTCCCGCTTGGGCGAGGGCTATGTGTTCCACGAGGATACCCAGTACACGTTGCGATATCACCACAGCAGCGGAGAGTTCAGCGAACGGGCATTCAAGGCCCAGTTCCGGGTGCTACTGCGGTTAGCTTTGAGTCAGCATCACAAGCCCTTTCTCAAGCAGTTCTATGACAACTTTGTGGTCACCGGTCGTTTGCTAGGCACTACGCCCTCGACTCGAGTCCTCAAGGAGCTGCGAGAGCAGCGCTTGGACGAATGGCGACGGCAACGGGAGCGAAGGCAGTTGGCCAAGGATGAGGCTGCAGCTGCAGCTCTTGCATTGCAAGCACGCAGGGAACAGGAACGGAAAATGGAGCGGGAACGGGAACGGGAGCTGCAACGGCAAAAGGAGCTGGAGCAGGAGGAGAAGCGTAAGCTGAAGCCATTGGATCAACAAGTGGACGTGGCTATGCAGCTGGAGGAGAATCAGGAGACACGCCAACTGAGATCCATATCGTTTGGTGACTCGGAACTTGAGTCCGAGACGGAGTCACAGCTGTCTTCAGCAGCACAGGAGATTATGAAGTTCGAGGAATTCATTGACGAAGGTGTAGGCGCTGGTCGTCTCATCGATGGCCTCGAAATGGAGCCGGAAATAGATGAGATGCTGGCCGGTGCCGGCAGTGGACTAGGCAGTGTCACAGGCACCGGCAGCGGGAACAGCAACAGTAACAGCAGCGCCGTCCATGACAATGGAATCGCTTCGCTTCTCATGGACAGCAGCCATGGGACGCAGCTTCATTCTCACCATCTGTAAGTTAAATAGTTCACCAAATTCAAACAAATTTCTCATATTTCCCAAATTTTTCTTTGCAGCAACAGCGGCAGCAGCAGTACCAGTGTTGGTGCCGGTGGAAATCTTGTGATCAATGGCCTTACGTCAAGCAATATCAACAACAACAATAACAACAACAATTGCAACAAGAGCAACAATGCTGTGAACCAACAGTTGGCAACACAGGAGCATCCTTCAAAGCAATCACAGCTGCAACTGCAGTCTCAATCCCAAACACAAACCCAATCACAATCCCAGCATTTGTCCATGCCCATGAGAACTGGTTATGGACACGAAGGTGTTGCCATGTCAGCCACAGCGCAGTTAATGTCCGGCACAGAGATTCAGCTCCATAACGATAGTCAAAATCATTACAACTCCAGTAACAATCCGCTCTCAATGATGGGTGGTATGATGCAAATGCAGCAGCAGCAGCAACAACAACAGCAGAGTCAATATCCACAACATCCACATGGACAAATGCTAAACAATCATCAATCGCATCTGCATCAACATGGGCATCCACATCCCCTTGGTCATCCTCATGCTCACCAGCAATCGCAGTCATCTCTGCTGTCCTCGTCGTCATCTGCCATCGGTGGACAGTTGAATTCTTCGCTTGAGCTGGACGACAATGAGTTGTCGGGCGATGAGGATGATGATGAGCTGGACAATGAGCTGGATGAGATGGATGCAGCCAAGCAACAGCTAATCGATGGCGGCAGCAGTAGCAGCACCTCGCTGCAGGCGCCTCCCTCTCAGCTTGGTGGACACACACCCGGTAGTAAAAAGGATAAACCGAGCTACAATTGCCTGTTGTGCCCCAAGTCGTATAGGAAGCGTAAGTCCTTGCTGGATCACTACAAGATGCATCCCGGCTACTGTCACGACTGTGGACAGCCCAATGGCAGTACCCTAGAGGTGAGTACACCATTAAAATGCATACAACTGATCAATTTTCTTATCAAATTTGTATTCTCTGTTGCAGGAAATTATCCAACACAATCGCACGATGCACGTGAAGGAGTTTCCCTTTGTGTGCGAGACTTGCGGCGAGTCCTATTCGCGTCGCCAGCAGTTCCACGCCCATGTGGAGTCGCACAAGAAGGAATTCAAAAGTGAGTCGGATGTGAATGTAAATTTCACCCAAAAGGAGCAGACAGTGGACTACAATCCTGCTTACACTTATAGCTTTTCAATTCTTTTACTCAAATTCTGTTTATTGCTTGCAGTGTTTCCTTGCGGAGAGTGCGGCTTGAAGCTGTCGCAGAAGAAGCTGCAACAACATTTTGAGGAGACGGGTCATAAGGCCGATGGCGCCATTTGTGAGGTTTGTGGCGCCGAATTTCCCTCGAAGAATGCTCTCTATCAGCACATAATTCGAGTGCATAAACGGGACAATTTCTTTGAGTGCCACATTTGCCATAATCGCTTCACACTCAAGGCCAATCTCGAGCGGCATGTCCAGCTGCACACGGAGGTGAAGCGCACCTATGTCTGCGATTTGTGCGGATCCTCTTACTTTACATATCCTGCACTCAAGGAGCACTACAGCAATGCCCATGTCGATGTCTCCGAGTGCAAATGCACGCTCTGCGGCAAACGTTTTGGATCCGCCAAGTCACTGCAGCGGCATCTGCCCTCGCACTCCGAGGAGCGACCGCATTGCTGCAACCATTGCGATCAGGTAGGATGCATCTATGACTGAGACTTCTTTAAACCTTCAATAATAATCCATTCTTGCTCTTCACAGACCTTCAAGTGGAAGACGCATTTGGTGCGCCATAAACAGACGATGCATGGAAATCAGCCGCCGCCTCCCAAAAAGGGCAAACAGCGTCTTCCCAAAGGCAACGAGGAGGGTGAGTCAGCTGTTTTTAAGAAGTAATTGCTTATATAACACATAATTTGTATGTTTATTTTAGATATGTTGCCGCTGCCCGATATGCCAGGTCCGCCGCCTGTGAAAGCAACCAAGAAGGCAGCTGGCGGAAGCAAGGCAAAGTCTCAGGCAAGCGTAGCTGGTGCAGCACAGCAAGGTCCCGGCAAGGGTGTTGCTGGTATGGGAGGCGCCACGCCCACACCGCCACCACCGCTGTCGACGACGCCTGGTTGCTCGCAGCAGGATCCCTTTAATGCCGCCATGGTGAGCAGCAACAGCTCTCAATCTTCAACGGCCTCGACGTCACAGCACTCGGTGTCTACGAGCGAATCTCAGCAGAATTCCATGTACAATCAGAGCTTTAGTGCGGATAAACTGCAGCAACAACAGCAGCAGCAACAGCCGCCGACGCCTCAACAACAACAGCAGCAACAGCAACAGAATGCGCTGCATCAGCAACATCAACAGCAACAACATGCAACAGCGACGCCACCGCCAACGTTGCAACAACCGGTGGCACCACCGCCGCCTCCTCAGCAACAACAGCAGCAGCAACAGCAGCCGCCACCGCATCATCGTCATACGCATACGCCGAACAACAGCACTCCGGAATTGCACTTGCAGCGCATGAACAGCTTTGGTGGACAGGAGAGTCAGTTCCACTTTGAACCAACTGGCAATCCAGCCAGCAGTTACCAGCAACATCAAATGATAAATCAGTATCAGCAGCAGCAACAACAACAGCCACAGCAGCAGCAGCCGCCTCATATGCGCAGCCACACGCCTCAGAGTCCCCATCCGCACCCTCATCCGCATCCACACCCACATACGCATCCACATCAGGCGCAGCAGATGCAACAGCAACAACAGCAGCAGCAACACTTTAGTTCACCGCATCACATGCCACCAATGCATCATCAGCATCAGTTGCTGCTGCAGCAACATCGTCACAGTCACTCGCCGCAGCATCAACACTCGCGCTTGCAATCTCCACAGCCGCAACCATCGCCATCCGCTGCTGCAACTGGCCCCCAGCAGCAATTCATGCAACAGCAGCAGCAACAACAACAGCAGCAACAAGCGGCTGACTCGTGGGGGAACATGAACTTTGGCGGTGCTCCAAATAGTCAACCTGTTGAGCTCAAGGACAACAAGTTCTACATTGTTGATTCGACCGAGTTTCTTGGGCTTCCAATGAATGTCGGTGCCAATGCACCGCCCTCACAGCAGCAACCGGCCGTGGTCAACAAGTCGCAACAACAGCCGCAGCAGCAGCAACAACCACAGCAACAACAACAGCAGCAGCAGCCACAAGATCCAGCGTTAACTAGTGATTTATTGAGCTTCCAGCACATGTGGCCTCAACAGGTTCAGCCACAGCAACAACAGCAGCAACCACAGCAACAGCAGCAGCAACAACAACCGCCAACACCACAGCCGCAGACAAATCAAGTGGGGCCGGGGGATGCTCATAATTACAACAATATTGGCAGCATTCTCACGAATCTCATTGACACGAATCCCACGCCACTGGAGTACAACTTCGATTTAATGCAACAACAAGCACCACCACAGCAGCAACAGCAGCAGCCACAACAACAGCAAGCGCAGCAGGCAGCCCAACAACAACAACAGCAACATCACAATCCTAACGCTGCCTACGGAGGCGGCTTAATGAGACACACGTCAGCTGGTAATGTGGTTTATGGCGGCGGTGTCTCCTACGAACAACATCACAATCACAATCACAACCACAGTAGTTTGGGCGAGCAATTGGTCAGCGAACAACAGAAGCACAACAGCTTCCAGCCATACCATGGTCATCCACATGGACACGGGTTGCAGCAGCCTTTGCATTCATTAGCTGCTGCCACACACTTGTTGCCGCCACCGTTGCCGCACGGCAATGTGTTCGAGCGCACAGTGGGGCATCCAGTGGGAGCCGGGTTTCCCATGCTAGGGGATGATGCAAAGTCAGTGCTGCCACCAATCAATGATTATATGCATCATATGCAACAGCAGCAACCGGATCTAATCTATTATCCAGTGAAGAATGATTGACAACCAAAGTAGCCGGCGTTGGGTGGTGCTCCAGGGCCCCACCACCACCCTCATCAGCAGCAACCGCAGCCGCAGCAGTACCACCAGCAGCACCACTTCGCGCATAATCATAATCATAATCATACGACGCGCTGGTGGCCAGCACCAGCAGCAGGTATAGACGCCAAGAGAGGCGATGTTTTTCATTGAAAAGCATTGAATAACAAACAAAACAAAATAACAAACAAAAGATTATATTAAATAATTAATTTGTTTAGTTTCTATGAGATGAGTTAGTTTGAAACCCCCTAAGGAGCACTATTTTTTTCTATTAGTAGTGTGCTTGTGTAGATAATACGAACAACAAAAGAAAAGAAACCTTAATAATTATTCTAATTAGTTAAGATTTATAAATACGAATAAGGAAAACACTGAAATGTTCTGAGAAACGTAAACGTTGAGCAATAACTGAAACAAGAAATGAATGAATTGGAGCTTTAGTGCTCAGTGTAAACTTCCAATCCAATTGATACCAACAATAAGCCCAAATTATTGTAATTATATGAACAATAACAGGAATCACACTTATAATAATGTAATGACGACAGACATAAAAATACATGCATATATACAAAGTAGTTGATAAGTTAAAAACAAAATACAAAAAAGTAAAAAACATAAAATCACTATGAATAAATTGCGTAAATTATGTAAAATGTAGTATTTAAGCATGTGTACTAACAACAACAGCAACAGAAACAACAGCAACCAAACAAGCAACTTTCGAACAAATTTTTAGCATGATAATTTAATGCTTATTTAACTTAATAATGAATGATATATACATATATGATTAATGAGTATAAGTGAGAACACAAATACGTACGTTGGTATATATTATATAATATATATAGATATATAGAAATCAAAGCAACATATACGATATAAGTCGCAACAGTCTCCCGATCCTAAATCTCCACACTCCCATCCCTCGACTTCCCGTTAAAGATTGTAGATTTTGAATTTTGAAACAAGAGAGTTAAAGCAACAGACGGAAAAGTTGTTGTAACCATATCATGAGGCCCTTAGCCGACAAAATATTAAGTAATATTATATATAAATATGTATTTTAATTTTGCATAGTGCTTGTTATTTTCTATTTAGTTGAACAAACAATGATTATAATTATACAATACATACATACACACAACACTTACTTCATTTATATATACTATATATTATACATTATATGATATATGTATTTGTATTTGTATGCCACAGTTTTTGTTAGATTAGTGCCTAAGTCTAGTTGATATCTTTGATTGTATACCCCAATTTGTGGCTTTTTACACCCAAAAACCTTGTATAGTTATAAAAAACTTGCATGCAAACTTGCTCCTCTCCCCACACTGTGTCTCGCCCTAGCACTTTTGTTTTATATATTTTTTTGGACATTTGTTTGCCATCTGAATGGGTATACCTTATATCCAAAATCTCCTTACTTATTTCGCTTCCAAAAGCAACTAAAAATGTGTTTCTGTTTCTTAAGTCGTATGTATGTATTTTTCCTTAATCCCTTTTCAGACCACTTAAGTTAATCATATATGAATATGAAGATATATATATAAAATATAGCGTTGTTCTTGTTTTATAAAATTGTGTATTCAATTCAGCTAAGAAACATTGCATAAGTGAAAAGTTTAAAACAATACAAATGTAAGGCTAACTTTTATGAACAAAAAGCAACCAACAACAACTACATTAAATTAGATTTGTATTCTGGATACAAAATAAGAAAAATCAACAACAAAAAAACAAACAAACAACAAAAACAAAAAATACACAAAAAGATAAATAAAATTTGTATATTTAATAAAAATAGCAAAATAAAATTAAATAAAAATTCTTTTAAAAACAAACAAGAAAGCATGAATCGAAAATCTGATCCAGTGGTGTCCAAGCACTGAGCTTTCAGTCATTGTCCTGAAAATAGCATAAATATCGGACTTTAAACATGAAAGCTAGAAACGTAATATAATTGAATTGATAAATGAACGCAATATCAATGCATGGGTGCAAGCGGGACAGAAACATACACATGTATGTTTGAACGTTTTCGCCGCATGTATGGCGGCAGCTGCTATGTGCAAAGTTCGCAAACAGCGCAAAAGCCTGCTGAAATACCAGGCGAACAGAAATGTCAGGAGGTCGCAATGCACAAAAGCAATAAGCTAAAATGCTTAAACATGCACGTGCAGAATTCAAGGTCATGTATTCTAACACGCATTATGTAAATAACGCTCTGAGCAAGCTACGCATTGGTCTCTTCTTGTTTGTGTGAATGTTCGCGGCCGCCAACAGAGCGCACAAACGGTTTGTATGTTTGTTCGCTGTCAATAACATTAACAGCTTAGGCAGGCTCCCACTCTCTGCGCTAGTTGCGCTCAGAGATCTCTGCCGCTGTTTGTGTGGTTGTTCGCGACGCTAACAGAGGTCGCAAACTGTTTGTGTGATTGTTCGCGACGCTAACAGAGGTCGCAAACTGTTTGTGTGGTTGTTCGCTGTCAACAACATTAACAGCTTAGGCAGGCTCCCACTCTCTGCGCTAGTTGCGCTCAGAGATCTCTGGCGCTGTTTGTGTGGTTGTTCGCGACGCTAACAGAGGTCGCAAACTGTTTGTGTGATTGTTCGCGACGCTAACAGAGGTCGCAAACTGTTTGTGTGATTGTTCGCGACGCTAACAGAGGTCGCAAACTGTTTGTGTGGTTGTTCGCTGTCAACAACATTAACAGCTTAGGCAGGCTCCCACTCTCTGCGCTAGTTGCGCTCAGAGATCTCTGCCGCTGTTTGTGTGGTTGTTCGCGACGCTAACAGAGGTCGCAAACTGTTTGTGTGGTTGTTCGCTGTCAATAACATTAACAGCTTAGGCAGGCTCCCACTCTCCGCGCTAGTTGCGCTCAGAGATCTCTGCCGCTGTTTGTGTGATTGTTCGCGGGCGCCAGATGACGGAAGCGAACACACATCCAAACATGTAAGAAACTATGTTTGTTGCGCTCAGAGAAGGATATGTTACTAGCAGTGCGATAGCATTTAACGCTGTTAGCGCTATGTTAACTCTGTTGATGTCGCTTGCTGCTGCTTCATGTTCGCCTGGTATATCAGCTAGTAAAATCTTTGATTTTGGCCTGTCCCTTAAGTATTTTGCTGTTTTTTTTTGCTTGCGCTGCGATGTGCAGAGTTCGCAAACAGCGCAAAAGCCTGGTGAAATACCAGGCGAACAGAAATGTCAGGAGGTCGCAATGCACAAAAGCAATAAGCTAAAATGCTTAAGCATGCACGTGCAGAATTCAAGGTCATGTATTCTAACACGCATTATGTAAATAACGCTCTGAGCAAGCTACGCATTGGTCTCTTCTTGCTTGTGTGAATGTTCGCGGCCGCCAACAGAACGCACAAACGGTTTGTATGTTTGTTCGCTGTCGTCTTTAGCGCACACACTCTCAGGCACCCGCTCCCTGTTCAAATTGCGCTCAGAGATCTCTGCCGCAGAGGTCACGGACGGTTTGTGCGTGTGTTCGCTGTCAATAACATTAACAGCATGCTCTCACTCTCTGCGCTAGTTGCGCTCAGAGATCTCTGCCGCTGTTTGTGTGGTTGTTCGCGACGCTAACAGAGGTCGCAAACTGTTTGTGTGGTTGTTCGCTGTCAACAACATTAACAGCTTAGGCAGGCTCCCACTCTCTGCGCTAGTTGCGCTCAGAGATCTCTGCCGCTGTTTGTGTGGTTGTTCGCGACGCTAACAGAGGTCGCAAACTGTTTGTGTGATTGTTCGCGACGCTAACAGAGTTCACAAACTGTTTGTGTGGTTGTTCGCGACGCTAACAGAGGTCGCAAACTGTTTGTGTGGTTGTTCGCTGTCAATAACATTAACAGCTTAGGCAGGCTCCCACTCTCTGCGCTAGTTGCGCTCAGAGATCTCTGCCGCTGTTTGTGTGGTTGTTCGCGACGCTAACAGAGGTCGCAAACTGTTTGTGTGATTGTTCGCGACGCTAACAGAGTTCGCAAACTGTTTGTGTGGTTGTTCGCGACGCTAACAGAGGTCGCAAACTGTTTGTGTGGTTGTTCACTGTCAATAACATTAACAGCTTAGGCAGGCTCCCACTCTCTGCGCTAGTTGCGCTCAGAGATCTCTGCCGCTGTTTGTGTGGTTGTTCGCTGTCAATAACATTAACAGCTTAGGCAGGCTCCCACTCTCCGCGCTAGTTGCGCTCAGAGATCTCTGCCGCTGTTTGTGTGATTGTTCGCGGGCGCCAGATGACGGAAGCGAACACACATCCAAACATGTAAGAAACTATGTTTGTTGCGCTCAGAGAAGGATATGTTACTAGCAGTGCGATAGCATTTAACGCTGTTAGCGCTATGTTAACTCTGTTGATGTCGCTTGCTGCTGCTTCATGTTCGCCTGGTATATCAGCTAGTAAAATCTTTGATTTTGGCCTGTCCCTTAAGTATTTTGCTGTTTTTTTTGCTTGCGCTGCGATGTGCAGAGTTCGCAAACAGCGCAAAAGCCTGGTGAAATACCAGGCGAACAGAAATGTCAGGAGGTCGCAATGCACAAAAGCAATAAGCTAAAATGCTTAAGCATGCACGTGCAGAATTCAAGGTCATGTATTCTAACACGCATTATGTAAATAACGCTCTGAGCAAGCTACGCATTGGTCTCTTCTTGCTTGTGTGAATGTTCGCGGCCGCCAACAGAACGCACAAACGGTTTGTATGTTTGTTCGCTGTCGTCTTTAGCGCACACACTCTCAGGCACCCGCTCCCTGTTCAAATTGCGCTCAGAGATCTCTGCCGCAGAGGTCACGGACGGTTTGTGCGTGTGTTCGCTGTCAATAACATTAACAGCATGCTCTCACTCTCTGCGCTAGTTGCGCTCAGAGCTGTCTGCCGCTGTTTATGTGAATGTTCGCGACGCTAACAGAGCGCACAAACGGTTTGTGCGTGTGTTCGCTGTCAATAACATAAACAGCTTAGGCAGGCTCCCACTCTCTGCGCTTGTTGCTCTCAGAGAAGGAACTGTTACTAACAGTGCAGTATCATCCGCCGCTGTTAACGTTATGTTAATTCTATAAATATTACTTGCCGCTGTTTCATGTTCGCCTGGTATTTTAAACCGAAAATTCTTTGTTTTAGCTACTGGTGTGCGATTAGCAGAGCTGCTAAACAGGAGTAATATCAACTGATCTGTAAGGTTAACAGAACAAACAAATATCAATTTACCCGACAATTGTGTTGTATCTTACTGTGTTTTTCTTTTCGTCTGAGAATTCAGCTGGTAATTCGTACATTCCAGCTGAAAAGCCAGGCGAACAGAACTTTCAGTAGGTTGAAAAACACATTAATTAAACACACAACTCATTATTTTGAAAAATTTTAATATTTCTATTGCAATTTATTAGCACTTTTCCACAAAACCTGCATTAGATTGATTTTAACAATTAGTTGACGCCACCAATAAGATTAACAACACGATTTTTATAGCGCTTGGATATGTCCTTCTCAATAAAGTTCTGCAGTATCCGAGTTTGAGCAATCAGCTCATCCAGCACAGGATTCAATTGTTGACGCTGTTCCCGCAACTCGACGGCTCGTTTCTTCATCAATTCTTGCGTGGCACGAACCTTGTCCACGGCCTTGGTCATCTGCTGGAGTTTGCTGGCCAGCAGATCGGCGTATTTGGGGGAATGCTTCAGCTGGAAAAGATGACGTGTCTGCTCATCCGAGCTCTGTTGAATGATCCTCTCGAGATCGTTCAATATTTTGCCTATACTCTCGCTGTCATGGGAAGAAATATTGTCCATAAGCGAAAACATAATGTTGCTAGACGACTCCAGATGATTTAGTTCATAAAGACGCATGCGCAGGAATGCCTCCAACTCGTAGGTCTCATCCAAAAAGCGATCCCGATAGCTGGGCGAGTCCAAAAGTGTGTATGCCTGATCACCTGCAAGAAGTGGGATTATCTGTAAGCCTTTAAATATTTTTTCAGAGTATAATAAATCATACCTTTCGCAGTGCCGCCATCCATGCCGGTACCCTCGACCACAATACCGTATTCCTCGACTGGAATATCAAAATTGATTTCAACTGCATCAGTTGGGGCACTCTCAATGCCCCAATCTATGTTGCCGCCATCGGATTCTTGCAAATCTCCAAAGTCAATAATTTCACCAGAGACTGTGGAGGAGGTGCCTCCATTATCATCAGTTCCGAAATCAATTTCATTGGCTTCGCTCTCCTTGGCCACATTGGATCCGGTTAAATTAAGCTTCAGTTCGGGCTCCTCAATGGACAGCGGTGCCTCCTTGTGTATGTACTGATAGACTGTGGTATTTCCGTGCTCCACTAAATGCCGTAGAATGGGCAGACATTGACTTTGCCCGCTAACCTCAGCATACAAGTCAATGCCAGCCTGTACCCTGCCAATGTCCTGCAAGGATTTCTTATACAGTTCTGGTAATCCTGCCAAGACTTCTATGAATTCCGTATGAAGATTATCTCCCTTGACTCCCAGTTGCTCAAGCAGAGCTGCGTGCTCAGCCAGCAGTTGAGCCTCCGGCTTCTGAAGATCATGGGCTCGCTTAAGGCACTCATCCGTTTGCTGCTCCAATTTCGTCATTTGTTTACGTACTCCAGGAATTTCATAGTTCACATTACGCACGAAAATCTGCGACGTTTCAGCCAAGTACGTAGCGTTCTTTTCATAGAGGCGACACACTTCCTGCCAGTCCTTCATGCGCTGGCTGCCGTAGGTGCCAAACACACTCTTCGTATCCTTCTCCGTCTGCTTCAGAATTTCGATAATCTCCTTGACGTGCAAGTAGTTGATGTCTGCATAGGAGAAACACTTTAGGTTAAAGGAAAACTTCTTCGACGTGGAAACTTACTTGATCCCGAGAGCAGTTTAATTAGTTGATCATTGGCTGGCATATCCTGCAAGGCATTGCTAATCTTCGCGTGAATATCTTTAATTGGAGCCTGCACATTTTTTGGCACAATTCGTCTGCTGATCAGCCAATCCTGCAGCTTTAGCGTATGGATGTCTATGGGAATCTCGGACTCCTGTAAAACATGTTAAGCAAAGCAATACAGTCAGAGCAGGCAAAAGGCAGGCATGGTGAATTTATTTATATATTTTTTAGTTTGTATACTTTAGTTAAAAAAACTTACATTCATTTCTCCGTTGTTGACGTTGCTGTTTATGTCAAGAGTATTAAACACACACACAGAGGTGCCAAATATATTTTGCAACACTAATTTCTGTCATTGTCTAACACCAACACAGCTGTTCGAATGGGGAGCTCACAGTGCACCACTTCTTATAGCTACCCTCACATTATTATACATGCCTACGTCACAGCTGCGATTATTTATCGATAACCCAAACACTAAATATTTGAAAACAATTTATGTTGAACTGCCACGAATTCGTATCGTTTTTATAAAATAACTTTGGCATTGGTTTTGACAACATTTATCTGTATATACACATATTTTTATATAACTAATAAAGTAGGTAAACAATTAGATAGGAAAGAAAGAGGTAACAACACAACTTTCTAAAATATGTTTGAAATATTTGGAATGACGGCTGTTTCCGAATCTTCCCTGAACATCTGAGACACCTGTGCGCTAGGCAGCACCTTCTGGGAACTACCCGTTTTCGTTTTACGCCAATGTTCCCATTCATTTGGATGCATACGCTTTTTATGGGAATGCATATTGGCATTTGAGTTGAATGTCCGCGGGCAGAAGGGGCATTTGTACAGTGGCTCCCCTGTGTGTTGGGCCATGTGTTCCTGTAATTTTTAGTTGATTCAAATATTTGAATTGTATATATCTATATCTACAAACCTTAAGGCTAATATCTTTCTTGAACGTCTTGCCGCACTGTTCGCAGGTGTAGATTGTATTCGAGTGGGAATATCGTTTATGGCCGATGAGTGCTCGGGAATTCTTACAGCTTTTGCCACACTCGGAACAAATGAACGATTTACCCTCATCGTTGTGTCGTCTCAAATGCTGCTTCAGATTGTCCTCGTCCTTGAGCCAGCTCTCGCAATCATCACGAGGGCATTTAATGCGTGGTCCACTGTCTTCGAAATGTAGGCGAACGTGCTTCTCAAAGACAGCCTTGTCCTTGATCTCTTTGCCACAAACGTGGCAAATGTTGGCCGCTTTCCTGTGCTGCATGCTAACGTGCACCTGCATATGGTATTCGGTGGCAAAGCTAAAAGAAGTTACAGGACATTAGAAGAGAATTCTAGAAATGATTCCTTACACATACGCATTATGTTTGGGACACTCTGGACAGATGAACTTGCGCTCGCTAGTGGGTACATGTGATCCTTTATGTAGTTCTAGCAGATTCCGACGCGAGAAACGCTTGCCACACTCGTCGCACTGAAAATCGCATTCCTCGTCGGGCACATGATGCACCAACCAGTGGGCACGTAAAACACTTGAATTGGCAAACACTTTTCCACAATCATGGCATCTTGAAAGAAGTCACATTAATAAAGAAACTGAAATGTTTTGAGTTTGAATTACTTAATGTACTCCGGATTCTCGTGGCGTCTGGCATGCTCGACTATTAGGCAACGTTTGTTGAGTTTCCGGCCGCAGCATTTAATGAAGGGTCTGTCGCTGGGATGCTTATCCTTGAAATGATCACGGATGCCTTCGAAATCGTCGGCCAGAAAAATGCACAGCTCACAGCCCATGACCACATAGCGTTTGATGAGATCCTCGTCTTCTTTGCAGAATGGTGGCCACTGTTGTTTCTTGAAGGTCCTTTTGGCTATGGCCCTGCGCTTTGTCTGCGATTTCTTTACTTTGGATATCTTAAGCTTCTCCAAGGGCTCCGTTTCCCGTTTTCGCTTTAAGCCACTACGGGTCACAATCAGATCCATGTCGTCGAGTTCGTTAACGAAGTCGTCGGGCGACAAACGTTCCAATTTGATTTCCTTGTGATCTTCGACATCGGAATCCGCATACGTTGACATCTCCAGGTCAAGTTCATCCAAGGGATTCACATTAAGCTGGGCGCTGCGCAGATCGTGATTACCATCGACAGTCAGTTCATTGGCAGGTAACAGTATTTCCTCGGGCCACGATGCATTAATCATATCGGGATCGGGGTCCTGCTTGAATTTCGGTGCGTTGGCGTAAATCACCTGAGCCTCTTGAATAGAAACGTAGAACTGATGAAACTCGGAAACCTGAGTCCAGCAAACATTGCAAACAACTTTGGACATCGGATCGTTAGGCAGCAGCTAAACCAATTGATTAAAACATATGTAACATTTGTTAATCAGAATGTAATTTTAATCCAGATCACGGCAGTCGGCTCACCTCAAACCAAAAGTGCTGGCGTAGAACTTCAGCAACATTTGGTACGTTACCTACGGCACCTGCTGCATCGCCAAAGATTTGGAGACACATCTGGGAGCCACAGCCCCTCAGGCAGAGGCGACAAATCAGTGGTTCCATTTTGTCCAGTTTGGATTAAGGCTGTAAATGCTTCGCCAGCGAAAAAGATTGCTAGTCTGGCAGCCAGAGACCACCGCAGTCTACTTTGTTTAATATTTGGTAAAATTTAATAACTAATTCTGTTGTGATGGCAATTTGTGGCATATCGATATATCGATAGCTGAAATCTGTTCATAGGACTGGCGCACTATCGATAGTTTCAAGAACTACAAACGATAACGAAGTGAAAAGTGAATGACAGAAATGAATTAAGTAAATAATAAACAAATAAGCAGAATGAAGGTAAGAAAATTAGCTCAGAAAATATGTAAAGTGTTTAATTAATGTAATGTTATAGCGCATAAGTGAAAAGAAGTTGGAGGCCTTCACAGTAGGCACATTTTCCAAGCGGCAATTGGTGAGTTTTCACTGTGGATAAAATTAACTTATTTTTTAATCAATTAAATTTGTAGTCCAAGAAAGAGTTGGAGGAACAAAAGAAGAAGGAAGACGAAGCAGCAGCGGCACATGTAAGTAGCTTTAAAGTTAAAAAAGAAATCAAGTTTAACTATTAATTTGCGCAGGCCTTTAAGGAATTCGTAGAGACTTTTCAAGAGGCGCCTACCGCCTCCTCCAAGGTTTGGGTCAAAGCCGGCACCTACGATGCGGGCTCACGGCGTGAGGATAAGAGCGAAAAGGGCAAACTATACAAGCCTGGCTCCAAACTGGTCGAGAAGAGTGCCTCCGACAAGGCAGAGGAGTATGCCAAATTGTTGGCATCTGATCTAAAGAAGGATCCTGCTCCATTGAAAAAGAAAAACCAGGAGAAGAAGAAGAGCAACTTGGAACTCTTTAAAGAGGAATTGAGACAGTTAGTAACTGCTTTTGATTTAAGAACGCAGAATAATTGTTTTTTGTTTTCTATAGAATTCAGGAGGAACGCGAGGAGCGTCACAAGTACAAGCACATGGCTGTATCCAATCCTCCAGTGTCGCAACAGCAACCACAACAACAGCAGCAGCAACAACAACAAGCTCCTAGTACCTCCCAGCAGTCGAGCAACTCTCGGGATGCTGGGGGCTCCTTTGACACCGGCGATCCAAATACAACAAATCTGTACTTGGGCAACTTGAATCCCAAAATATCGGAGCAGCAGCTAATGGAGATATTCGGTCGCTATGGTCCACTGGCTAGTATCAAGATAATGTGGCCACGGTCCGAGGAGGAGAAGCAACGTGGTCGCAATTGTGGTTTTGTGGCATACATGAGCAGGAAGGATGCTGAACGTGCTCTACGCACACTGAACGGACGTTACATCATGGGCTATGAGATGCGTCTGGGTTGGGGCAAGACTGTGCCCATAATGAACACACCCATCTTCGCACCACAAGCTCTGCTTGAGCTGACACTTCCGCCACCGTCGTCAGGATTGCCCTTCAATGCTCAACCGCCACCAAGTGAGGCCAATACCTTACCCAAAAAGAACTACAAGGATTATGACAACATAGAGGATAAAGAGAACATGGAACGGGTAAATAACTTTGGCTTCAGCACATTCTATAGCTTTTTAAAATCAAATTCCTTTGCAGATACTTGGCAAATGCGTTGTGAAAGTCTTTATACCGACGGAGAAGTATGAACAATGGGAATGATCCGAAGCTATTTTATTAATCAACTGCATTTTAGATCCGTGCTGAACATAATCCATCGCATGATTGAGTTTGTTATACGTGAGGGACCGATGTTCGAGGCTTTGATTATGAGCCGTGAAATGGAAAATCCGCTCTTCTCATTTCTCTTTGACAACGAGAGCCCGGCACACATTTACTACCGCTGGAAGCTCTTTTCGCTGCTGCAGGGTGATACGCCCACCGAGTGGAGGGAACAACAGTTTCGCATGTTCAAGGGCGGACCTGTCTGGCGTCCACCAATCGCTAATTTCTACACCCAAGGCATGCCGGATGAGCTGGTCGTCGATCCCGATGCACCCGTTGTCCACAAAGGAGCGTTGTCAACAGCGTAAGTAAATCAGTTGATTCCTAGATCGAATAATTTCAAGTTTTACTTTTTGTGCAGACAACGCGATCGTCTCGAAGATCTTTTGCGTCACTTGACACCAGAAAGAGCTCGTATTGGGGATGCCATGATCTTCTGCATTGAGCACGCTGATGCCGCCGACGAGATCTGTGAATGCATTGCCGAATCCTTGGCCAGCCCAAAGACACTGGCCTCCAAGAAGATCGCTCGCTTGTATCTCGTCTCTGATATACTCCACAACTGCACGGTGAAGGTCTCCAATGCATCCTTCTTTCGCAAATCGTAGGTTAATTCAGGAAGTGGTCCAAGTAAAAGTTAACTGTTGTCTTTACAGTGTTGAGAAGCAGTTGTTGGACATATTTGAGAGTCTGCATCTTTACTATCTGGCCATTGAGAGTCGCCTGAAGGCGGAGGGCTTTAAGACGAGGGTTTGTAACGTAATTCGCACCTGGGAGGAGTGGACCATTTATCCCAAGGAATTCCTTTCCCAACTACGTGGAGTATTCTTAGGACGACAGGTATTTGGCCCATTAATTTGCTTTGCTTCAATGGAATCTCTTAGAGCTTTAAAATAGTTTGCATTGCAGTCCAATTCTCCAGTTCAAGCGGACGAGTCGCGTTCGGAGGAGGCCTTGGATGAAGATATAGACGGTGCGCCCTTGTCGGGTGAAGAAAAAGACGATGAAGATCTGGATGGTGTGCCGCTCGACGGTGCAGCTCTACTAAAGAGTGCACTGAAACTGGTGCTACCTGAATCTGCGGCTCAACGTGGCACTCCAAAACGGGAGCAATATCACGATGAAATCGACGGCGTTCCCTGTAAGCCAGCACTCCTAAATCAATCCTAGTCTTTGTTATTCATGACTTAATACATTTCAGTTGATGAGGATCTCGATGGCGTGCCCTTGGAGCGATTGCCGAAGCAAGCAGACAAGTCCCAGGCTAAAATGCCAGGCTTTATACCATCCAAATGGGAAACGGTAGATCC
This sequence comes from Drosophila dunni, assembly GCA_018152125.1. NCBI lineage: Eukaryota > Metazoa > Arthropoda > Insecta > Diptera > Drosophilidae > Drosophila > Drosophila dunni. Next base: position 5,712,266 of record JAECXC010000339.1, on the reverse strand, counting down.
ACAACAGGTTGAGGCACAGGCTATTACCGTCAGCAAGTGGGATACACTGGATCCTCCAGATCCACCAAAGTTCTTCAGCTCCGATGAGGAAAGCGATGGCGATAACTCGATGAAATACAGCGATGAGAAGCGTCAGAAATTGCGTGACATTGAACTAAAAGTCATGCAATATCAGGATGAATTGGAGTCTGGAAAAGTGCGTCTCGAACCCGGCTGGTCACTGCCTGAGCAGGTGGAATACTATCGCAAGCGTTTGCTCAAACGAGTAAGACAAGCTACTTAACTAACTAGTCACTGATTATTTAACCCAAACTCTCCTCTCAGACTTCTCCCTCGGCTTCTGTGGACTCGCCGCTGAGCTACATGAACTCCAAGTCCAGGAGTTTGCAGCGCAGCGAGAGTCCCGACAGCAAGCATGGACCGGGCACACAATACAGCAGTAGTTCACGCTCTAGCCCTACTCCGCGCTCCAGTCGCAAGCGATCCCATTCGCCATACAGCGGTGGAGAGAGCAGTCGCAGTGGCAGGTCACTCAAAAGGAATCGTTCTCGCAGCCAATCGGATTCTCCCAAGCGATACAACGAGCGCTCTGGTCGATCAGCACGCAGATCCCCCTCACCATCCTCTTCCAGCTACAGCTCCCGCTCCAATCGACGTAATAGCGTGTCTCCTCCCCCACGACATCGGGCCGAGAAGCACAACAAACATAAGCACAGACACTAAACACAGACACTAAGCACCGTACATCCGTAACTTAAATATATATTCAGAAATTCAGTAAGCAGCCAAGAATCTTATACAATTATACGTATATGTATAGAAAACGGAGAGAGGTGGCTAATGATTTGTGCTGGAAATAAATAAAACCGTATGGGAATGGCCATTTGATGAGAATTGGATTTTAGTTTGTGGCAGTTTAAGTAGTCTTGATGGAGGCCTCATGTTTGTACAGTTCGATGACATCCTCAATGATCTCCCATTGATTCTCTCGTGTGAAATCCTTAACTAGTGGCTTGTACCACATGTTAGCCTCGTCGGATTCATCCGTCAGTGGCACCTGTATGCCGTATGTCTGCAGTGCCAGCGAGAGGCATCCGATTGCCACGTGGGTGGGCTTGTATTTCAGTATGTTGGGACTGTGGTGAAAGTCCTGTAAGTACGAGGCAGCCGTCTTGGCTATTGGCACCGAGTTCCACACATCCGTGCCCACCCAATCCTGCAGTGTCTTCATGTAGTACAGCAAATGCTGTGCAAGCAAAACATCAAATCAAAAAAAGAGAAAGTCTCTGAATTTTTTTCTTCCGCATTGAATGGAAATTTAGTGGTGTCATTACCTTGTGTGCCAGCTCAATGTTCAGGTCAAAGCCGAGGGTGCGTGTAATCAAGAGTTCCGCCTGAACAATGGCATCACGCATTGCCCAATATTCATCGTTGAGATCCAATGGAGCACTACCTCGGTTCAGTGTGCAGTATGCCACATTGATGACATCTCGAATCTTAACCGAATCGTCGTCTTTGATCTTACCAGCCAAATACAGCGATGAGGCGGCAATTAGCTGCAATACCAATAACATTTTAAAGCTGAAAAATGTCTAGGTCATAAAATCAACTTACGAACTCGTCGTAATCCGTTGGCTTGACCTCCTTGAAGAAGCGATGATAGACAATCGCTGCACACGCCGCTGTCAGCGGCTTCATTTTAAGCTTGGCGGCGCACTCGAAGATGTAGAGTGGCACAAGACCGGGCTTAGTCGATTTACTGTAGGAACAACAAACGGCGGTGTGTAGTGTGACAGTAACTGGAGACGGTGTCAGGTATCTGTTTAATTTTGACTCACCGATAATCAATTGGCTTCATGTTTTGGGCTTTGCTCGTTTCCACGTGCTGCTGCAACGACATGACATCCAAAACGTTTTTCATTTTTTCATAAATGTTTCACTTAATTTTGGTTCGATGGAATTTGATTTGTATGAATTGATGTGATCTGTATGTGAATGTGAGAAGTCACCGAAATAAGAAACCAATAAAAACAAAATGAAAAAAAAAAAACAATTATTTAAATAACTGTTTTTAAACACTGTTTGTCTTGAGAGCCTGTGGCCAATCGATCAGCTGTCCGCCAGCAAGCTGCAATACGCACTGCACTCACACGCACGAACGGCAAAGCAAACAAATGCGATGATAACTCAAGACACGAAGACATAGCGACACGAAGTTTCGGTCACACGAAGATAACACACGAAACCGGTTCAACGGCAGCTACCGATTGTTTGCAGTGGGCTTAAGTGGCCTTTTGCTGCTGCCTGCACAGTGGCTGCAAACGCGCGCTTTTATAATAAAATATTTTATGCATAATACAGACAAATGTTTATTTATTTATTTTTTGTATATATTAATATATGTATGTACTTATATTTATGAACTAGGGATGTTATTTATGGGGCGTGTTAGGCTCAAGTTTGCGGCCCAATTTATCTAAAGAACAAACTAAACGAGCGATTGATTTGCAAATAACCATTAAGGAAAATAGGAAAGCTGCCGAAAATTATTGTTATTTTCATTTCGCAGTGTTCGCCTGGTCAGCATATTCCGCTTCCAATCAAACTTTCTACCCAAAAACAGCGTTTGTTTATTAATCGTAAGAAGAGGGACTATGCTTTTAAAAGTATATGCGAACAGCTTCCTCGGCATTCTGTTCGACTGGACAGTAGGGGCACTTGAGTATGTGCCCATTGCTGAGCTTGTGCAGGGCATCGTTAGAGATGACATGACCGCAGGTCAGCTTCTTCGGTGGATTATCCTCAGTGGTTTGTTGCCTTAGGATGGGACAAGCGAAAATCGAATGAAACCGAAACTCCGGCTGGAGATCAATTTCGATAGGCAGCTCGTCGCAGCCATTCCACATGCCCAGCACCTGGCGTGACTGCATCACCTGCTTGATGTTCAGCAGAGCGGGCAGGGCAGTACATCCAGCGTTGACGACAACCGAGAGTGCTGAATTTTTGCTGATACCCAGCAGCTCGCAAGCATCTTTGAGGAATGTGAACGATAGCTCGGTCCACTTCTCCTGCGAGAGAAAGAGCCTATAAGGCGTGTTTTCCAGGCCACCCGGCAGATATATGAAACTGGCCATCAACTTGGCAATCTCGTGCTCATAACGCACGGCAAACTTTTGAAAATTACTCCTGGCATACATAATGGCTTCGTTCTGTGACTTCAACCCATAGGAGACCAGCTGCATGAATCGCATACGATGTAGACGGAATTCAATGACCGAATGACGCTCCAATAGTTGACTCGAGTGTCGTACCACCCATTTGAGGGCATCGGATAGTTCACGTTTCTGTATCTGTATCCAGATGTTGTAGATTTCAGCAAACTCACGCTCCGAGTCGAACACATCCTGGGCATGATCCTCGCTCATTTTGCACTCCCTAATGAGGGTGCGAGCCACTTCATCCATTCCCTGGCGGCAGTAATGTTTGGCAATTGCCTTGTTTAGTAACATTAAATTCTCCTCGTCCTGCAGTGCATCCACACGCATTGTGGAACTGAAGTCAGAGCTGTAGTTGCGATCGATGGCTTTGCCTATCTTTGAAACGGAGCCATGCAATTCACGATGCTCCGTTGATAGCTTCTGTACGCGTTCATTGCACAGAGAAATCGCCTCTCTGATTCTTTCCACCTGGCTGTCAGTCAGACGCTGTGGGGCTGAGGGCTCCGTCTCCACTTGCATGTTGATGCCATCGCCCATGGTGTCGTCGGTGCAGTTGTTATCGGGTGCATTCATTTGCGTTCCAGTATTAAGTGTGTTGACCCCCATTTTCTGCGCAATATCTAGTACACTGACCAGATCGGACATAAGCAAGGCTATGTCCTCAATTTCAGCATCAGAGTTCTCATGGAGCTGCTCTAGCTTAGTCACAACACGATCGAGTTCCTTTTCAACAGACGCACATGCCTCGTTGTCCATTATGCCCAACTCTGTCTGCGGATCAACAGTAAATTTTGACAATTTGGAGCGACGCCAATCAACAGCGCGCATTAGGTTTCCAGCCAATTACAAGTTTCAAGCTTTTTATATGCTATAGTGTCTGAATTAATCCAAATTTTTGCTTTGCTTTAAGTGTTTTTCAAGTATTCTCAGTTGTTTGGCAATATTCGTCGCACTTTTTTTATTTAGGTTTCGTCTACAAATAACACAAAGAAGAGCACCATCACTACCAGTGTTGCTCTTTATCTCACTATTTTTTCTTCATACATTGGGACACCACTGGCATACTGTGCAGCTGTTTTTCGTAAAACGCGACACAAACTAATAATTTGTGTGTATGTATCATACTGTATGATTTCGCTGTCACTTACCATACAACTATTTAATTATATTAAACGAGATTTTAGATTGGTTAATTTTATATATTTTAGGCTCAACTATTACTTTACTACATAAGTACGGAGTACGCGTTGGCATTTAAGCCGGGAGACTAAAGATTTACAGGGCTGCACAACATCTAACGCTGTAAAAGCTTATAATTTGGCGAGGGTATAACTAATATCTGTTTGCTGTCGTATTCCGTTGGCTTTATTTATTTATTGGCTAATCAAATTAAAATAATATTTATTTTTTCCATTTTCATAGTTTGCTTAATTAATTTGCCATATAAATCACATTTAAAAGCAACAATTGTCTCTGCCGCTATTATGAATTCATTGCGAGCATGATACAGTGCTAGCAAACAGAACAAATATCGTCTGGTAGTGTTGTGAAGCACTGACAGTCAGCAGTTTGATTATCGATAACTTGTGGCGGTAGGTCAATATTTGTTGATGTTATTGATTTTCCGACTACACTTGATAACGACAAACTAGGAGTTTGAATTTAGCAATTAAGAAATAACGAAATATTTAATAACAAAATTAAGGTAAATATTGAAAACAATTATTAAAACGGCTAATTTAACCAAGTAGTATAAAAAGGCTACAAGACAAGTGAATTAACTCGAGCGTTACACAAACGTATATTTATAAATAAATTATGAAAACATTTGTGATCTGTGGTGACATTGACTCGTTACAATGCCAGCGCCTCTAAAAATAACTAAAACCAGCGGGTGCTGGACATTGCTCAGAGAGACATCTCTTGACCACACCAATAAATTAAACATGCCAGAAATAACATACACGTTTATGAATATGTTAGCCACTTGCCGTGAATTTGGCAAAAAGTAAAACAATTGCAGGCGAGTGAAGAGATAAAATATGTACACACAATTTATATATATTTATGTATGTGCATATATATTGCACACTTTCACCAGTCAGTGCGCTCGAAAGTGAAATGAAAATGGTCCCGACAAATACATTAATTTCAGCATACACAGAGATATGAAAGTTTATACAATTGAGAGAGCGGGTCGTGAAAATTCTGGTAAAGATGAAAACAAACAATAACAAATGTGCGCAAATACACACACACGTGCGTAAGTGTATGTGTGCATATGTGTTGTGGAGCACCCAGCAGGAAGATGATCAGCGCGTGCGCTGCTTAGTTTAGTGGGGAAGCAGTTGGGGTAGGGGTAGGCAGGGCGGTTGTGCACGGGCGTTTGTTGCAAATTATTTTGTCGCTTGTTCATTATATATTTTAGTTTCAGCCAACTGGCGGCAAATGCGGCAAAAATAACAGACTAATGCTCAAATTATGACCGACTGCGCCTTATGAGTTCCCCGTCAGCCAAACGTGAGCTCCACCCCGTTGCTCCCTGCCTCCTCTAGCTCATCAGCTCTCTGTCTCCGACGTTGTCGTGCTGTTTTTCGAAAATTTGCTAATAGTTTCAAAAATTTGCTTGGCCAGTTCGGAAACAACATTTGATCTTTGCGTAAGCAGTCGCCGTACTCAGTGCCTCAGTGCCGAAAAGATCTAAAAAGATATCTATGGAGGCAATAATTTATATTTATTGTTATTCCTCTTCCCTTTTTGTTTTTTCTCGTTTCTTGTGTGTAGTATTTGTTTGTTAATTTTTATCGATTTGATTTTTAATGTATTTGTTTACTTATGTGATCGTAAATCGTGAGCATTGTGCATTATATTTATGGTTCACAGCAAAAACAAAAAACCCCCAAAAGAAAAGCTACGAATTATTAGAAAAGACTGAAAAGTGTGAGCGCTAAAAATAAAATAATCGGGACTGCTATTTATGTAATAAAATTTTGTTGGTAAAACAACATCAGAGAAACCGAAATAATTTAGTAATAAATGTAATTGTAATTATAATTGTGATCGTGATCATGTGCTGTGAAGTGTAGCGAACTGAAAATCTCCAGCAGTGACAAAAATATATACTAGTGTAATGAAACTAATATAAATTCGTTTGTGTGTGTGCTATTTTTCAGATAATGCAACATTAATAATAAATAAACGTCACAAAAATGAGCCAACGCCACAGTTAACCTCAAATAATTAAGAAACTCAAACAGTATCTGCATCAGGATTTCATCAAGGAGAATACACATACACGGAGTCATACACACACACATACGTACACAGAGAGTTGCCTTAGGTAATTGAGCTTTACAGGGAACGACAAAATGCCGACAACATCGTCGCAACAACATGGAACGAAGCTGAAATCCCGCCCGGGATCGGGCTCGGAGGAGGGCATGTCACCCAGAAAAATGGGCATTATAGCCATAGTCACCGTGGTTGGCTGCATTGCCATATTGTGGCCAAAAGTCTTTCATCCCATGATGTTTGGCGGCACGCCCCCAAAGACCAACTTCAAGGATCCACAGCAGCGCGGTGGACCAGGAGGTAAGCAAATCTTTCACTAATTTATAGTCTTTTATTAAATTTTAATTTCATTTATTTATTTTTATTTTTGACTGGATGTTGTAAACGTGTTGTGTGTGGTCACAGGTTGTTGTGACGTCGTGCTCGACAGGGAGCAGTTTATGAATGCATCAAATCCGGCTTCCGAGCCATTTGGTCCGCATTTGTATCGCAAACAAGTCAATTTGTACACGGGCGAAATAAGTAGGTGGCGCCACTGTGCGAACGTTTATAGAGAGAGAGAGAGAGAGCTTTTTGCACGCGCTCTCTTTCACGCTCTCTTTGTCTTTTACTGCTTTCGTTGAGTTTAAAACTACCTAAAACTCTACCAATCCAAAGCTTGTTGAAAAATTTAATGTTTTTTGTAAACTAACCACTTAATACTCTTTATTTATTTTATAATTCCTCAACCGATCTACTTTCCTGCTAATTGTTTGCCTTCCATTCCGTTAAGGTTTGCGTCAGGAGCGACCCGCTCACCTGCATCCGGAGTCTATATACCAGGCGATGCGTGAACGTGGGCGTGCCATACCTGCCACGCCCACTGTTCCGATTGTCGAACGCAAGACATCGCCGAGTAATCCACCGCCGCGGATTGTTGATGGACGGGTGAGTTATAAGTTGCTTCTCCGCCGATAACGGGGGAAAAGCCTAAGGGGCAAGGGGTGTATAATAGGGGGGGACAGGCGTAACGGGTATGAGACATTAGCCAAAAATACTATAAATAGATGAGTTTATTTTATTTGGATTTGGTTTTTGTTTTTATGACACTGCACGCAAATTGAAGGCAAAAAGACAGCCCAATGAAAATATACAGATGAGAAACTGTAAAGGAAGAGTGGGTCGGTATGAGCACAACAACACAAAACAGCGGCAAAAATATTGTTCATATTGAACTTGTGCCAAATGTGATGCGCTCCACCGCACGCCGATCACCGCCTCCGCCTCCGCCACTCAACCGCCTTGTTAGTTGTAGCAGACGATTATAAACAGTATAAGACAAGACAGCGACTGCCCGATCTTTAAAGAATATGCATTAGCCCGTAGCAGACTGTCGATAGTTTAAAGGTAGAGGTACACAAAGCTCACTCCGTTAGTTTTTAACGTAGTTTACCTTAGTGACCTCTTTTTCGGTAACAGTTTTTGTAAGGCAAATGTAGGGTATTTTAATTAAATTCGTAGTGGTATCTTTATCACTATATCTCCCTTATTTCTCTGCGCAAAGCAGGTTAAGTATATCACGTAGTGCCTCTTTTGGCTCATAAAGCTTTCACGTAATTTTTTAAATGATGGGGGTTTAAATTTCAATAGTAGTACTTTCATTGACTCACCAAGCTCACACCGTTATGTGTCTGCTTTTCGAATCCTACTGACATCATTTCCGCATCTTTCTAGCCTGGTCCCATACCCGGCATGCGCCCTCCGATGGGTGCGGGTGCGCTGCATCAGCCCCAGCAGAGAGGCGGCAGCAGCATGGGCTTTCTAATGCCGCTCTACACCATTGGCATTGTGGTCTTCTTCGGTTATACGATTATGAAGGTAAGTTGATCTGTAAAAAAAAGAAATAATTTTAATCCAACTTTGACCACCTACAGATTGTTTTCAAGAAGCAAGTACCAAATGCGCCCTATGGAGCGGTGCCAACAGATCCCAGCTTCCGCCAGGAGGTGTTTGGCCAGCAGAATCACAGTCAGGTGGAGGATTTGGGTGGTACGAAACTGGGTAAGTCAAAGTTCAATTTCTGTAGGTTAACTCGAAACCGAAGTATATATATTTTTGAAGAGTGTTTTCGAGTTATGTATCGATAACTAGTAGTTATACAAATTGCACCCTTTGAATCCTATATACTCACAGACACACACACACACACACACATGCACACACATACACCCACTCACACGTACTTAACTCACATTACTGAAAGCTAACAAAATTCGTTAAAAAATGTATTTGTTTTTGTATTTGTACTTTCTGCGTTGCCATTTGCAAACAAAATAAAAAAAAGGTTGGCGCGAACATCAGACAAGTAAGCCAGATAAATTCCAGACTTGATATATATTGACTATATACCGTTATTATTAAGTTTACAATATATTGAGCATCGCTCTTCGCTCTGTTGAGTTTTAAAATATGTCCTCCTCATTTGGCGTAGGCAGCTGTCCAAATCGGACTACTTTATATACAAATATATATCCCTAAATGTTGTACTTGTGTGTGTATGTAACTACTAATTCACAAACCGCATTCACAATATGACAAATCAGTAGAATGCACTCAACTTTGATTTTTGTTTTAATATTCTTTTAAGGCTGTACATAAAGCTCATTATATATAATTTTTGTACATAGTTGTAGTCGTTGCTACCATTATTGTTGACGTTGTTGTTGTTGTTGCCTCAAAACCTAACTGTTAGTTAAAGCAAAAATCCTACGCCAAATCCTTTTAGGGAGCACCACAAATCCATCGAATGCCCGAAGAAACGACAAGGAGCTCTACAAGGCCACCTTGTCGGCGGCTGAATTGGCAACGAATCTGTCGAGCACGCTGAAGGCCCATCAGCAGCAGTGTCACGCCCAGCAGCCAATAAACCCACCCAGCAAGAGTCTGGCCGAGATGGAGAAGACGCTGTTCTTCAATAAGGAAAAGGAGCAATTGATGGAAATTGAAAAGTTACGCAAGAAACTCGAGGACACCGAACGCGAGATGGCAAAATTAATTGCCGAAATGAACACCGATCAGTATGAGGCAAAGGTTAGAGCATCCAACAATCGTAGCTAGCGACACCAACTCTCCAAAGTTCCACAACTATACGATAGTTATCGCATATCTCTCACATCACTATTCACTGTTCGATGAATACGTTTCTTTATTACTTTTGGTTACAAGTATTCTGAGTTCATCTCATTTTATTTATGCTATATTCTTTTTTTCAAGATGATTGCTATGAAGTTTCTCAAGCGGCAGACAAATTTCTAGTACCACAAACCCAAAAAAAAGAAACCATAAAAAGAAATTCACTGAAAAAGACCAAAACTAAGTACAAGACATCAATTTGTTTCAACTTTTGATTTCTAGTCACTAGCCGAGTTATATTCTGAACTACTCTGTACCCGTTATCCCGATCCCTGAATGGTTACACCCAAAGCATTCTGAATTCTTCGCTCTTAAGTTGCATGCGAGAAGATCGTTCTTTGAAGCCTGTCTTCTTCCTGGTACATAACCATTATCTTTCAGTTCCTCTATGTCACGCTTCAAGTCTTGCATGCGTGGGCCTCGATAAATCGTAAAATCGTCTGTAATTTCTTTCTCTTCTCTTTCTCTGCCTCTTCTTGTTGCACTCTTACTAAAAAACAAAATCAGTTAACTTTATCTCGATCGGCATGCCAATTTGTAGTCGTACTAACTATCCAACTACTAAGAACTGCTAACTTTAACTATTGTAACTTGTAGCTTGGTAACTAAATGATTACTACCTATGATGGGGACATATTTTAGAAACCAAATCAAATCAAAGAATTGAAAACTCATGCACATATATACATACTTGCTATATAGATATATGTGTATGCTCAAAACATTTTCGATTTATATAGTATCATGCGAAATCATAATTCACAAATCATACATCGTTTAGGAGAGTTTATCAAAGTCAAACCAAGAAAAAAAAAAGATCTAATAAATCGCTCGTATATGTCTCTCTCTCCCTCTCTCTCTCTGTCTCTTTCATTATATATATACTTGTGTATTGCACAATTTGATTAGTTGTAACGGCGATTCAAGGTCTTATAGACGCTGCCGATGAGCAATTGAACGTGAACGTTCATGACACAAGGCACAAGTCGAGGAATGAAACTGAAACTGATATTGAAACTGAAACAAAATCTGATTTAAATAAGGTTAGCGCCGTCCTCGGGGCCCGTACCCAGAGCAATCGTTGAGTCTTTCGTTAACTTTTAACTCGTAACTCTTTCGTTAAGTTTCGTTTATTAACCAGCTAAAGTAACTGCCAAAAAAACCCCCGTAATTAATGCGTTTCGTTGTGTTCTGTTTTAAGCCAAAAATATTTAATAAATATTGTTTAACTTGCTTGTTTACTGTGCTTAACATTTAAATAAGTTTATTTATTTATTGCTCATGTTTATGTTTATGTTAATTAATAAGCTGTGACTATTTGCAATTTACTAATATTGAAACTTTAATTTAGCAACACGAAAACAACGAAAATACGAATTTGACCAATGTAGAGAACCAAAACATTTCCAATGGGCATACAACCAACGATCAGGAACAGAAGCCGCAACAGGAACAGGAACAGGACAAGGCAAAGAGTCAACAACAACAACAACAGCAGCAAGGGAAACGTCGCGATATCAGCGCTGAGCGCGAAGTAACGGTAAATATATTTATCGATAACACTGTAGTCTCTTTTTGTGATCACTTTTGTATATACTCGCATGATATTTTGACATAACATTTGTGTGTGTGGTCCAGGTTCTTGGCATGGAGCTAACGGCAAGTTGTGAGGGCGGCCAACGCTGGACTGGACGCCCTCCAACGCCCGTTTATCGCGCGTATGGTGAACATGTAAGTGCCGTTGTTGCACCTTTTTCACAAAACTTACGTTCAAAGAAAATTCCAAACAGCGAAAAACACTTTGAAATACTCTGCTCACTTGTTCACGCTTCGACATGGAGTTATCGATAACTCAACCAAATCAAAGTTAACAGAATCAGCGATGGCATTTCATAACACTACCGCTAACATTTATTTAAACACTATGTTATTTAACAGATTTTTGAAATATTTGAATTTACTTTGATTACAGTCCAGTAAATTGGAAGATAATCTACCCGAGCCGCAGTCCATTTACTTGGAAGGCGCTTTGGCACACGACTCACAGATTTTGGTCGCCGACTCACAGACGAAGCGTGAAGAGGTCTACGACTCTGATCTGAGTGGCTCCTCCGAAGAACCGGCCGTAAATATCACTCACTATTTATATTATATATATTTTATATTAATTTCTGTTTAACAGGTCATACTCAGCAGCAAGATGACATTATCATTGATTAATTTGGATGCAAATCAACAAAATGGTAGCGAGAGCAAACCGGAAATCGAAAGTCCTTTGGCTGATGATATTGAAATAATTGGACACGATGAGCACTAATAACGTCGCGTACTCACTATAAATAATACAATGAATGTTTGTTTCTTGGACAGTCACAGTACTGAAATCAAACCCCAACGCATTGTTGTTACGTCTAACTTGCGGTTTTCAAGATTATTTTTTGTGGACAGACACGATTTGAGTGAATTTGACGTCGCGAATGTTATGACTGATAAAACAAACAAACAAAAGGATAATTATTTATTTGACATTTGATTTGTATATAATTATGCGTGTGTGTATGTATGTGTGTATTGTGTTTTGATATCGATTTTAATATTTGAAATCATATTTAGTTTTTGCTTTGTATCTGCTCCTATTCGATAAACTCAATTCTTCCTAATTGTATGCCAAAAAAACAGCTCATTAAATGGATATTCATAGTACATCGGCTTAAATCGCTATATTTTATGTGTATATTTATAGTCAACATGCGAACAACTACCAAAAACTAGTCTACCACCATCGATTTAATCACTAAAACGAATTCACATTTTGATATCCATCGATTCGGCTATACTTAATTATTAAATGGTACTTTTTCGAAATCAATTGCATCCTATCATATAAATTTTTATTAAAATGTTCGATTGCACCTTATGATTAAAGAACTAATATTAGTGCCACAATGTTTGTGAATTTAGTTTAAAATGAATACATACGTATAAAATCAAAATAAATTAAAACATGATTTGAAACAATGCATTTTAAATTTAAAAAATCGGTTTGAAACCTCTTAACAGTTTGAAACAACTTTACCCAGTGCAATGTTAATTAACGGCAGCTTAACAGTTGTTTGCATGTTATACTCAAAAAGGCGCACTGTTTAGTATTTTATTTTCTGGTATTTTTATGTTTAATTTTTTCAATAAGTACACACTGGCGCACAGCTGTTTTGCCAAACTTTGCTGCGTTTGGAAATAATTACGTAAATTCGGCAGGTTAGTAAATTAAATGGTTTATCAAAGGTTTAAAAGCAAAATAAGCAAAAGAGAGCAACAATTACACCATGGTTAATTGTGTAAAATATTCTACAAGCATCAAATTGGCGTACGGAAGCACTTGTCACATGCTAAAGCGGTAGACAAACTTCCAATTGTTTGCGACTATTATTTGTCGTGTATATTTTGTAATTCATTGTGACACTTGCATTTATTTTGTATTTAGATAAACATGTCGTTCTTACGCGCCAAATACTACGACCATCCTGATGGCGAGGACGCTTTTGGCAAAATTGTCGCCACAAACAGATACGCCATCGCCTCCGGTTTAGCGTGGTCCGCCGTGGACGTGCTGACGCTGACGAAGACCAAAGGCTATATACCCACGATTGGTCGATTTGCGTACAACACGGGTCCGCTGATGGGCATGGCCACAGCATTTACGCTCACCACGCTCGCTGCCACCAACATACGCGGCAAGGATGATAAGTGAGTAGTTGGCCAGAGATTAGCTAGTGATGCCTTATTAACTCAACATTTGCAGAATAAACTACCTGATTGGAGGCTTTGCTGCGGGTGGCGTCTTTGGCGCCTGGAAGCACAACCATGTCGCTGGCCTGGTCGCCGGTCTCTTCCTAGGTAAGTAGCTTCTATATAGCCTGCCATTGGAACTATGTGCTAATATTTCATCTCCCTGCTAGGCATGTTCGGTGTCATCAAGAAGATGTCAGTTGAACAGGGTTGGGAATTCTTTCCAAATCCACCCTTGCATCAATTTGGTGGCCTGAATATTACCGAAAACGATTATACTCTCATGGCGGAGCGTCCCAAGAACTGGACATCGGAAAAGAAGTAATCGTGGCCATGATTAAGTAGCTCTTGCGTTTGTTTAGCTAATAATGTAATAAATGGATAACTGGCACTTGTGTCGCTTCGAAATGTAACCCAAGTGTGACTATTTCTAGTCAAACAACATATCCCATGATCTGAGCAGGAAGCTGTGCCAATATCAGGAAAGAAACAAGCGGAACTCAGTCACGTTCAGTTGTAAGCTCAAAGTTTATTATTTAAATTCTTCGACGACCTCGTTTAAAAAGCCATGAATCCATGAAGGTGCACTTAGTCACTTTTTGGGCCCTGTTTTTCTCTCTCTTTTACCTTTCTTAAGCGTGACTGTGAGTCATGCTCCATGTCCATGTCTATATACTATCGGTTTTGTATCTGACAGCAGCTTTGATTGAGCTTTTGGGATACGAGCTGCATGGATTGAAAGATATGAAGATGCTTAAGTGCATGTGGCCAACATGATCAGCTGTTAACGTGTGACTAAGTGAACATTATGATTGGTTGGAAAACGGGTTTTGGGCATCTCTATGCCAACAAATTGCTAGAAATGATAAGCAGCTTTTTTAGTGCATTTCCTGTTCTTGGCGTATTTAGTTTATGGCACATGTAATTGTGCGTTTCTTTCTGGATTTCTGGCGTTAACTGCAGTACAAGACAACAGTCTGTTGGGAAAGCAGATCTTGTATCTTCTAGCTAAAGAATTGCGCTGCGGTTTCAACTGAGCTGAGAATGGGAATGGGTCTGTGACTGAGACTGAGACCTGAGACTGCGACTCAGAGAATATGAGGGTTAAGACCTCTTCATTTTTAAGTGTTTCATAAATTTTGCGGTTTCATTGTGGCATCTTTTATATGTGTTTGTTCCCGAACAAAGCTGGAGAAATGACCTCTAAGCTGTTAACCGTTATGCGAGTAGTTTTGTTTATAAGATACTTATGCAATAGAGTATTGGAAATAGTATCTATGCAGGAATACTTTAAAATTCTTAGCAACTATTTCGAAACTCACCTTGATCTTTGAGCACACTTTTAGCTCACTTCCCCTCGCTTTTGGCGGTAGCTAGGCGGACTTCGGGGCAGAGAAAACCAGTTGAGCAGCTTGCCCCAAGAGAATTAAAGTGCGCCACTGCCGCCAGTCACTGAAACTGACTAATCTCTGGCAGCTGCTCCACTTTGCCGTCTGTCTGCTCCACTCGGAGTCGCAGTTGGATTTAGAGACGTAGACGGTGACGGTGACGGGTCTCCAGCTGTCAGACCTGAGTTGAGCATAAGCATAATGATTGCAGAGAGATCGTACCCTGATTTATTGTCTGTATGTTTGTGTGTGTGTGTGTGTGTGTGTTTCTGTGCGAAATGACATCATCAACATTGGCAAAAATACGCTAAAAAAAAGAGAAGTTTCATTAAGAGTAAAATAAATTGCATATTTGTACGGCACATTTGCGGATTTCACTTTCATTCCTACCCCTCTCTCCCCTCTTCTGCTCCTCCTGTCCACCACAGCACGCGTTGACAAGGAGCATAAAATCGAACGGAAATGCTTTCAAGTGACTCGGAAAAAAGGGTCTTCTTTATCTGTCATATTTCGAGGAGTATATATGTTTTAAGCGACCCTTAATGGCACTTTTGGCTAATTGGCGTAACGCTTTAGCCCTACTCCATTAAATGACAATTATTTTCGCCCCTGATGACACTTATCCCGCCACTAGGGCGTTTATTTCCTCCGACCGGGCAGGAGTTTGCGTGTCAATAGAACACAAAAACTCAAATATGCAAATGTCCGGCAAGGATTACAGTTAGACACGTCTACGGGGAATTGTAGGGTAAGTACTTCTAAAGTCTCTAGTGTTCACAGCGTGATCTTAAAGCTTCTTTATTAATGAGACACTCGGAGAGTACAATGGAACTTTAGTTTAGAATTGTTTGTCATGTCAAAATATTGTCACTTTGTCAAGTTTTACAGTGAAAGACGCTCGTAATTAATCTTATTACGCTGTACGATCAGCGCTGTAGTCTTGTTGGTGCCCACATCTACGTCTTCAGCTTTTATGGAGTCGCATCTTGTAATCCTTTTAATAAACCCGCGCAACTCGCGCGACACCAGCGCCAATTAATCACCCTGATCAGCGGCGAGAGGGGCAATGGGAGTGGGCAACAGGGAAGCGGAATAAATGCCAGCGCGGCAGAAAGAGACACGCACATTCATGCTCATCTATGAGACGGCAGCGCACAACACAATTCTGCAATTAAAGATCGGCGACAAGACACACAAACACACACATACAAGCAATCAAAAGATGATACATTCAAGCACACATACACAAAAGTGTGAGTGTGTCTTTCTGCATCTGCAGCTAAACTTATTGCTGTTGCTGTTGTTGTTGCTGCCATTGAATCGGTGTCAAACTGAAGCTAACAGTGGGGCAAGCTGCGTAAAAATTGATGCAAACACGTAGTCAGCATCAAATAGCAAGGAATATAAATTTAAATAATTTACTAATTACTTAAATAAACAAAAACTTTAAAATAAATAGAAAATGATTGAAAAATCTAACATTTGTTTAATGCCTTACCCTTTTAGAAGCCATAAAATGATCAGAATGCCGAATAAAAACAGTTACTGCACCACTGTGCTTCTGATGACTTTGCTACTGCCTAAGCAGCGAGTAAATGCAGCCATACATACATACACATGTAAATAACTGCATGCACACACACATATGCATATGGGGCCAGGGACACAATCCATCATTGCACACATACAAACATACACACAAAGCTCATGGAGTGAGTAGGTAAAGCAACGGTCAAGAGAGAGTGAGAGAGAGGAAGAGATCGCTTGTCTCGTGTTTTGTTCGCTGCAATGACATTCTGAGTAGCCGCGGGCAAACAAACAGACACAACAGACTTACACAGAGCTCAGCATCTTTGTTGAGATGCAAATGCAGATACAGACACAGAAAGAAAGAGCGGGAGAGCGCATGAAAGGGGGAAGTGGAAAAGGAAAGAAGAAAGAGCAGGAGAGAGAGTGCATATCAGATTCACTTAACCCGATCGGCGACAAACAGCGCCAGCATGGAGGTCATAAGTGCAGAGTAAATAAAATATTTTTGAGTTAGGCAACAAAACATCAAGATGCATACGAAGATGGAGATGAAGATGAGGATGAAGATGGAAATGGAAATGAAGCCGAGTACCAGCGACGTAGCAATAAATGAAGTGATTGAATGCATTCTGCTGTGGTTTGCTAAGGGGATGGGGTAGTGGCAGGGGCAGCAATTGGGGAAAGCAACAATAGCACGCGTTGGGGTCTTCTTACGATCATTTATCTGTGCGCTTGTTGTGCAGTCTTCGGTCTCAAGTTGGATAACAATATTCAAAACGGTTCAAAACGAGGCCGAGGCGTCTCCAACGACAGATTGATTTCTGTTTTCCTACTTTGTTTTCGTTTCCTTTTCGCATCCATCAATTTGTGGCACTACATTTTGGTGTACCAAGTTTCCAGCATAGGAGTATATATAGGAACACATGTTTTATCGCTCGGCTATACCAACTCGCCCCCAATCAGGCCTTGAGACAGTCCTAAGTGTACTTAACCGCTTTGATTGACATCTTTCAATAATCCGAGGGCACTGACGATGTCAATGCATGTTGTAATATCCAGAAGTGACGATTACCAGACTCAAGTTCAATAAAAGATTTTCATACTAACTAAGCAGTGCTCATTTCAAGTTGTTAATTATCTTGGGTGCTATTTTGAATTTATCTACCCAATTTAAGTGAAGATTAGATTTCAAAAATACATTACAGATTTAAAAGAATACTTAAACATAAGAATGGTATACATAATGCAGCTTATATGTATCCATAGTTAAGTATATTTAAATATAACATTTAGTTCGACTACAATCAGTTTTATTAACTCAACTAAAAAGGCAGGAAAAGGCAAATATATGTAGCTGTATCTGTTGCTATTTTTAAATATTTATAAAGATATTTATTCATTGATCAATGCCCAGTTATCAGAGTGCCAAGGGTACTATATGGGTGTTATACTACATGTTCCAGTAAATCATGTTTTAACTGGAAAAGTTGAACTATGTATGAATAAAGAAGTAATCTTTAAATTATCTTTATCTATAAGTAAAAGAATTCATAAAGGTTCTCAAGAAGTACTTGAAGTTTCTGAGAAATATCCTTGAATGTATTTTTAAGATAATAGGAGTGTTGTACACTCCCATGTATCTGGATCCACTTTTATGTGTTTAGTAATAAATTGACTCACTTGTTTTGAGGAAATTCGTGATGACAAACAGACTTGTTGCATCAACGAAACTGCCACAATGTTGGCAATGAATTGCTTTTGATATGGCCATTAAATCGCAGCGGCAAACACCGAATGTGACGCAATGAAGAGCCATAAATCAAGTGGTAAATTCGTCACAAAGGGACATGGACATGCAACATTTGTTGCAAATGATCCGCGACACTTGGCTGCACAGTGCACAGTGGGCACACAGCATCTGCATCTGTAAGAAAATGTATCTGGTTTATGAATCTTGTGGCAGCTGCTAATTTGCCTTAGCAAAGGAAATGAATACGAATAGAATTGTGAATATGAATACGATTATTCGTTGGCGTCGTTGGCTGCTCAAGTGGCATTCCTTGGCTGTCCCTCTTGCCCCTCAAGTGGTTTCCAGAGGGCAGAGACGATCTTATCGTGACTCATGTGAACTTTATCCGACTGCGATTCAGAAGAAATCACAACTTAACCAGGCGAAATGAACTTTTTATTGTGAGGCATTTAAAATCAATTTCTACTCTCTCTTTTGCTCTCTCTTAAGTGCCCCTAATGGCAGTCTATTGACATCGATCCATGCCACAAGTGTAGTCTTTAATACCCTTTCCCCCAGCCCATACCCCTTTCAACTCCTCACTCTGCAACTCAATTGCAATCGAAATCTCTGCGTCTTTGGAAGCTTTCAATTGCTACCGTCTCGTGGCTACTTGAGGTCCCCTTTCCAGTCTTCAGTACACCCCATCTACTCCCCCTCCCCACAAAGCTTACGCTTATTTATGGACTGCATTCTGGGCCTTTCGTTTGCCCATTTTTTATGCTGGCCCGAGGAAATCTGTGCAATGCAGTGTGCCACAATTTCATTTACAAACTTCTTTTAATTTGTTTCAATGCACTAATTATGTACCACAAAGAATACCCATTAGGTTTTATGGCAGGGCATGCCCGACTAAATGTTTCTATGGCGAAGGAAACTTATCTCTGAACATTATCTTTTATTTATTTCAAGTTTTATTAACACTTTAAAGATATTTTCTTATAAAACTACAGGGTATTACTGCAGTCCCTCATTAGCAGCCAGTTTAACAAAAAAGTTTCAGCTACCCGCACTCAATTGATTCATTTATAAACAGAACAAATCTGAATTTTTTTTGGGTTAGCTCAAATATCATAATTATTTCCATGGAAAATGGAAAATGATTGAAAGTTCTTTTCAATTTATAGTTTAATTTCCTTTGTCAGCAGAAATTTAAGTTGTTTAACAAATGTATAACGGCTTTAAGATGGATTACTCTAGGGTATACGGGTTTAATGGGTCTATTAAGCTATCACAGTAGTCGATGAATGAGGAACTAATATTACTTGGAATAAATCACAAGGGAGCAGTTTCCGCAAATATATTATCGCACTTGAAAGCATTTAAAACGATTTATAGAGTTTATTGATATTTTCTACTGTATAATAGCCTATTAACATAATTCAATTTTCTACCAACTGCAGTTTGAGCCTCTAAACTAAAGCAGGCAATCAAAATGGAAATAGAAACCCAGTGTAACTAACGCCAAAGCAGATAAAAATCTTCTAGTTAAAAAGTGCAGTACAAATAGATGTATTCATGACGATATCGAATTCCGTCATCTCAATTCGTACAATTGGAGCTGACGTGCGTGTAAGGAAGAGAGGAGCAAAGGAGAAAGGGCAGTAAGTAGGGGGTGGGGTGACATCGATTGTTTTGTCTGCGAGTCTTTTACATTGTGGTTGAGTCTATTGTCGCGACAGAAGCTCAATGTA
This sequence comes from Drosophila dunni, assembly GCA_018152125.1. Classification (NCBI taxonomy): domain Eukaryota; kingdom Metazoa; phylum Arthropoda; class Insecta; order Diptera; family Drosophilidae; genus Drosophila; species Drosophila dunni. The sequence continues at coordinate 5,692,396 of JAECXC010000339.1, read as the reverse complement.
TGTGTGTGTGTGTGTGTGAGAGACAGCAAAGACAAGACAACACAACGCTCAATTTGCGGTGCTTCTTTGGCTCTCCCTTGCTCCCCTGCTCCCCACCCCACCCACCGTCCGCGCTGCCGTGCTCCCAAGTTATCTATTGAACGCATTTGGCTGTCTCCCATTTAGCTATACTTTTTCACTGTGTCACGCATTAATTGTCATTGTCTGTCGTTTGTTTTGTCGCATTTATCTGTCGTCAGTTACTTCAGAAATTTCAGCTAGCTTCCGTTTTGTGCGCTGCTATTTGTACCCTCTATTTACAAGCAAACGGGGGGTAGCTTAGCTTGTTAAATACGCATTGGAGCAAGGGAAAGCGATTGGAACAAAGAAGAAGCAGATAAATGAACTTATAATATGGCATGCATATAAATAGAGCAGGACAAAGTATTTTCTATTTGTCTAGTGTGTAAAAGCTATACATATGTATGTATTAATGAACTTACACACACACATACTTTTTACACGCACATGTTGCTCATTTCGGGAGCAGCTTAATACTAATACAGTGTAAACTCACAGAAAACGAAAAATTTGTCTTTGTATTTGTCTTTGAATGAAAATAGCAAAAGGAACACGAAAAGTTGTGCTTGTATTTGCATTGCTGCATGCTGAGAGCATTGCACACAAATGCACTCAGCCACACATACAAGCACAGCTTAGTCATTACAAAAAAAAAACAGTAGCTCACAGAGCAATGGCGACGGCAGCTCTGCTTTAAATTCAGTAGCATATCTTTAATGGGTATTTAACAGTCGACTTTAGCGCAATTGCTTGCACTTTTTGTGTGCCAATTATGTTTTGTTTGTCTGCCTACGTTTAGATCGCATTGTATGGGTTTTACTATCTATTAGTATGGGTGCGCTACTTATTTGATACACTGTGGCAAAGCATTCTTCACACTAACTAGCACTGGAAAAGAAATACGCATTTAAGTAATGCGTCTCGCTCTGTTGCCCACTCTCTCGCTCACACCCACTCAGCTGGTCACCTGTGCGAGTCAATTCGTGACAATTCCCATTTTGACGTGGTATTCATCGAATTTACAGTTCAGTTTGCTGTTCTCTGTGGCTCCCCTTGGAGAGTGAGGAGTGTGGGGAGAGTGTAAAAAAAAATTAATAAACATCTGCCGCTAGATGCTCAACAATGACGATTATCACTTTTCGACATGCTCTTGACTTTATGGCCAGCATCGTAGATTTGTCGCTGACAACTCGCAGAACATGTGGCAGCCCTGGTAATTACTGACATCACGCACAACTCGCATAAAACTGTCTCATCTGTTCACGGGGGCTTGGGCGGTAGGTAGGCGGAAGGGCGTCTCCAAGTTTTCTACATTTTAGTGGCAATTTAAGTTGTCTCAATATTTTTCTAGATTTTTTAAGAATTCAAAGAATAAAAGTGGAAAAAAGTTCATTACAATTTTCCAAAATTGAAAACTATTTTCATTATCGCATTTCACTCACTTTTACTTTCTTTTATGATCAGTTTTTGATTGCCACTTTTTATGGCCATCAATCAAGTGCAATAAAATTGTAATCAAAATTTTTTATAGTTCGCCAACAAATCACGAATACTTCAAATGTTAAATTTACTATTGTGTATATATTTATATATCCATTTCGATGTTTATTGTGTATCGTACGAGGAAATTTATGGATGTGGCACATGCCACAGGAGGGAAGAGGCAGAGAACCCTCGGGGAAAGGGAACCTCTGGAAACATTATCGAAATTGAATCACTCTCGAGCAATTTGTAATGCTACTCGCTACCAAAAATCTGGCAGACAGGCTGTCACGCTATGTAAATAGAGTGCATATGACTAGGAATGCCATTTGGGGTGGTACGCTATCTGGTGTCTGGTATCTGGAGTCTGGAGCTGGATAAACAACAGCAGAAAATGTAAACATAAGTTGCTTATTATCAAATCTTTGTCCCTTTTCAGAGTTTCCATCAATTTTAGAGTAAATTGGAGATGTGCAAATAGCCGAAAATAGGGCAGAGAAAGGGAAAGCACCGCGTGGTAAGAAAAAACACAATAGTAAATGAAATTACCGTTAAGGCAGAAGGAGCTCGTCTCTGGGCATCCTGTGGCGCAGCCTGTTGAGTAATGTGACCGAAGCACGCGTCTTGGAACCGGAACTGAAGTTGGCATTGGAATCGAAATTGGAATTAACCCCTGGAGCACACGGCAGCTGCTGGCAGACAGAAGTTAAGGGCCTCAGGACATCGGTAGCGAAAGGGCTGCAAATTGACTTTTACACTGAAAAAAATTAAAAGCATTTTTAATACCAATCAAGTATTTGGTAGAAAAAAACAAAGTCTTCCCTATTTGGTTTAAAAATAATCTTTATTTACATATTATACGATTGTTTTTGCCCAGTTTACTGAATTTTTATCAGTGTAGCTATGCTTAAGGGAGAAACCATCTGGATTAGTTCCTGGTCCTTGGCACAGTTCGCTGATTTCATTACTTAGCTTTATGCTTTCGACGCACCAACTGCACAGACCACACCCTGGTCGTGTTGTGACAACCCTGGAACGTTTATTTATAACGTTATGGAGTGTGGTCTTGTTAAGTCCCCGTTTATCTGATGTTAAACCCTCCAGTAAACCAAAATAAACAAATGCGTGTGCAACCCTCGAAGACAAGATTTGGGAATTGTCTTCCTGATGTTTATGAACATCTTTCAACCAAATCAAAATAAGAAAAAAAGCAAAACATAACCACTTTAAAGCGATTTATTGTTTTAATAACTTTTTGCCGTCAAATCAAAATTTGCATATTTTATTTGCTTTTTTTGCTGAATAATTAAACAAGAAATGTTTATAAACCCCAATGGATTTCTAAGGATTGGCTTCCAGTGCTAAAAATTTGCCTTGGGAATTCAGTTTACTGTACAGTGAGAACTACAAAAAAGATTATTGTTCTGTTATAACACTAAAAATGCAAAGTTTTCACTTTAAAATATTTATTTACAGCTTATTAACAACGAAAATTCCAAAGACCTTGTAAGTTCCAATAATTTTAACTTGCTAATAAACAATAATGTTAAAACAACACCTGTGCCGCCTAAAAATTAGAAACTGCTTTTAAAGTTCGTTCTGAATCGAAATCAAAAGCGAAAGTTGCAAAAGTGCGCAAAGTTTTTAGTTTGTTTGAACCGACAACACAGTAAACTGTATTAATTATAATCATAAACTATAATTTTCACCCAAAACAGTCAGAAAAAAGAATCAGTGACCGGAAAGACTGAACTGAACTGGGCAAACAAAAAAGAAAGCGTGTGAATACATACATACAAAGTAGGAAAATAAGTATCTACACATGTATATATAAGTATATATCTATTTACTTTTTTATGTCTTGAACAATTTGAAAAGAGTCTACTTGAAATTAACTTCAGGAACTGCGGGAAATGTCGCCAAATTGTCGCGTAGGGCAAAGACTCGAAACTGAAAATTTATTTGTCAGAAAAGTCACATATCACAGACGTACCTAGATACATACACTCGTACATAGGTTGTATCTGGAGAAGAATCGTGAGTTCTCGTTATGGTTACAGTTCGACGCGTTTTGCGTGCAGAAACCAGACTAGAAATTCTTCTGATCGTCGCCTCTTCATTGCGTGGGTGCCTGAAACTTGACTTTGATGTCAGCCAAAAGCTGTAAACTTGATAATTCGCATAGAATGCGTGTTTTTAGTGTCTCCGCGACGAAATTAGAATTTTTGGCGTACGAAAGAAGAGAAATGTTGCCCACATGCGAATTTTTATATTCTTTGCGAGGTGTATTACGTTTGTGTAATCAAGATTGTAACAGAGCACTCAAACACTACTACAAAATATTAGGCCAACTTAAATTTAGCTCCGAAAATTATTTGCACTTTCCCATTGTATCACACTTGTTCCCACACCAAAACTACAGTTAGTCCATAACGCCCATCTCTTTATGCTTTTCATAGCTGTGTAATATGTTATTTAAATATAAATACGCCCACCTAGAAATGCGCTACACCTTTGTGCATTCTCAAGACACATAATGTGTGCATTTTTAATCTTTTGCTGTAAGTTCACATTTTATCGTCTTCTTTTGCATTCTACACGCAACTTCGTTGTGTGGAGGCAGCGCAAATGAAACTGGATTTCCTTTCGACACGGTATTGCCATGTGTGTGCGTGTGGGTGTGAGTCCCAATGCGTGTGCATGTGTGTGTGTGTGTGTACGAGAGTGCATTTTGTCTTGGGGTCGCGTGTCCGTGTTCGTGTCCATGTCGTCGAGTGTGTCACTTTTCTCTTTTATTGCATTATGACATTTATTTATGATCGCTCTTGCTCCACACACATATATACGCACTCCCGAAGGGAGTGTTGAGGAACAACATTCAAAAGCCATTCCAGGGCGGCCTCAATGTCACTCCAATGGTCACTCATACACATGCACCGTGTGTGTGCTTGCATGTGTTTGAATTGCTATCAGTTCTCGCTCCACTTACATGCGATATTTATGTTCATGTTTCTCCATTATTGTTTCCTCCTAACACTTTGTCCGTCGCGTTTTCTGTACGAATTGTCACGTATTGAGAAATGCATGTGTGTCTGTATGCATGTGAGATGGTGTGTGTGTGTGCCAAATGCCAAATGCAAACACAAACCCGAGTTGAGATCCCAAACATGAAACTGGGCTTCACACCTTTGTTGCCGTTACTTTTGAAATTGATAAATGAAAAGTCACAGACAGCAAGAAACACACACTCACATGCACTCAAACATACAGCTTATTTGCATGTGTGTTTGAACTTTCAGCAATATGCATGCGTCAGCCTTTTCTTGTTGTTGCTGTTGCTGCGGGTGGGACAATGCGCATAAATCACAGTAAGAAACACTAATACACACACACACACACAGAGGCATTGCCAAACTGATGCTGTCACTATATTCGTTGTTTTTGCCTTTACTTTGCTGTTTACACTTATACATGCTTACTTTTTCGCTGTATAAGCAAAAGAACAGTTAAGCATAACGAATGCTTGCGTAATGCAATTAAGTTTCAGAAAAAGCGGTGGAGGGAGAGAGAGAAAGCCCTTGACATAGTCAACTTGAGATCAGGCCAAGCCGAAGAGTGCGAGCGAGAGACGAAGAGAGGTAATGGGTGTGGGGGCAGCGACAGTCTGCGATCAGTCATCATAATTGCTTTCGCAGCGCAAAACAATTTAAATTCATTCAAAAACTCGTAAACTTAATTACTGTAAAACCAGCAACAACAACAATCTTAGAAAATACAATAACAACAGTGGGATGAATACGCTGCAAAAATTACATCTTAAATGAATTTCAGTGTCAAAGTAAAGTAGTAGGTAAGAAGGGGGCGGGGAAGGGATGGGGCATATGTAAATACAGTTTTATTAGCTCAGCAATTGTCGTTACTCAGATGAATGACTGGAGATCAGATACAAAATATGTCACGATCGCACATTTAGATAATATCTTATAGCCCATTCAGATAATTCGTATTTGGAAGTGCGAACGTTCTTACCTGTAGATAAAACATTTTAGTTAAGTGCTGACGCTCAAACTGCAGATAATGAAAGACCAGACTTAACCTCAGAAAGTGTAAAGAAATTTTAGGTAATGTTAGCTGCATCGCCTCCAAACATTTAACTCAAGTATAATTTGGTGTTTGTATTTCTTTTTTGACGCCGTGAAATGGCTTTAACGGCTTTGGTACGTGGTGTCTGCTGGAAATTGGAGTTCGTGTCGGAGTTGGTGTTAATCTTGGCTAGAAAAATGCGCCCGGCGGCAGTGAAACTTGTCCCGGTCAAGAGAAGGAGTAGGAGTAGAAGTGGGTGTAGGAGTAGGGGCAGGCCCTTAAGTGTAAATTGGCCATGTCCAATGCTAATGGATCGACGCACGCCAGAGCGAAAGGAAAATGGTAAAAACGGCTGCTTATGGCCATACACAGCACACATATAAATGGCAATGAATTGCCAATGATCGTGCTGTGGAAAAACCAGCGTGGAAAACTTGTTCAACACGAAAACACGCGCCAAAACAATTCCCCAGATGCGAATGGGAAAGTTGAGAGTTAACCGATCTCTTTGGGGAGTTAGGGAACACCGAACTTCAGATCCTTTTGGATTATTTCTGGTATGCGTACTGCTTCCGCCAGTCAAGTCGGAGCCAGGTTAGCCAAGTTAACAAAGTTATTTTTATTGAAATACTCGTGCTCACATCAAAACTATAATCGAGCACAAAAGATTCAGAAAACCGGGCTAAAAACAGAAAGAAGCAGAGAAAAACAGCATAAAATGAAGGCAAAAAAACTGCAAGCTTGAAAATATTTTTATGTATAAACAAGGTGCAAGATAAATAAAAAAGTGAGTAAAATGCAGCTGTTAACCGAGGCAGAAATACCCTACAAAAACAATTTTAAGCTAATAAATTAGTAAAACGTATAAAAAAAAGGCTAGAAAATGAGCAGCAGAAATGTACAGAAAGTTGTACCATGATAAACTAGGTAACACAGCTAATATACCCTATTAGAGTGTATTGAAAACAACAGCGAGTCAGTCGAAGTCGAAGTCAGTTAGTCAACAGGGGCTTTCGAGCTGGCCAACAACTGCAAACAGTTGGTAAACTTGAAAACTGGTAACAGCGAGAGAACGTGAGACAAAGCGAGAGAAATGAAGGGGACAAGATAGAGAGGGAGGGTCGCTGGGGTACCTCAAAGACCGGTTTTGCAGACTTGAAAAATGCACAAAACGGAAAAAAAGAGACAGCAAAAGCATAAACATAAACGCTGGCAATCAAATGAGGCTTGGCAGTTGGCAAAAGAGGTCAAAGTTGATCATGGCAGTCACAAAAACACACACACATACATAAAGAAACATCAAGTTGAAAGTATTCTAATACTTTTAATTTGTGTTTCAAACTTGGCTAAAATCAACGTACTTTCCTACAGTCACTGCAAATAAGTCTCCCACACAGCAGTAACTGCGTCATAAATCGACGAGAATATGTAATTATAGTCATAAGAGAGTCATTAAAATGAAATCGGTGTTTCTACACCCCAAAGATCATTATACTTTCATTATTTATGTGCCCTTTTCTCAAACACCTTTTCAAATTATACACTTAGACAGCGATACCAATTAGAGCTAATGCGTGGAGTTTTAAACCAGACAGATATAATGATATTTGCTACGGAAGGTATTTCTTGAGAATGGTTGGTTATACTGAAATAAACCGTACCTAAAATAAATCCACAAAGCTCATGATTTTAGCTTCGATTTTTGGCAGTAAGAAATCGAGTTATTTAATTAAAGTTTTCATACTTACAATATGATCCCAACATTTCTTTCTGTGTAGAATCAGACTTCTATATAGAAGTGTTTCCTGTCGCTTTCAAAAGCAATTCTTTTAGGCAAAACTCTTAAATGCACTGATCTTTTTGATCTCTTTCAAGAACTCAAGCATGTTTATTCAACTTATATAAAGTAAAACTTGAAATCTTTTTCTTAATTCTCTACCAAATCGGCATTTACAAATATCATTGAGCTGTCAGCCCAAGACACCCGACGAGACAGTCTTCAAACCGAAACTCTATCAGACATTTGTGTGTTTGTGTTGTTTCAAATTCAATTAAAACTCGCCCCTTTTCTGTGAGGCTTCACTGTGATTGACAGTGGAACTTGCCCCTCCAACTACCGCAGCAACAAAACTATTGACATGAAACAGGCTGAAGGAGTTTTCGAATTCTACGAATTCTACTGGGTCGCTCAACAGCACTCGACATGTCGGCATATTGTTTTGGAGTAAAAGTATTACCCTGTTAGGGGTACTCCCTACCCGCAAATCAAATCAAATCACAATTCAAATGTTCTACATTTGGTCTATTTGGGGGTCATGCCCGCGCTACATGCTCGTTCATAAAAATCATATTAATTATGGAAAATATGCTGGACATTTATCAAAAAGTAAAGGAAAAGAATCCAAAGCGCATTCATTTACTCAAGTGTCAGAGAAATATTTCACACAAATGGGCGAAACCCGAAAGCTAATACAAAGATTTTAATTAAGAGCGCGCTCGTATTATTTATGGTCTTGTGAGAAACGCTATGGGCTGGACTTGTGGGCGGGGAAACGCCCTCTTAAGCTTTTCGTACACAAAAACAAAATCTTTACTGTTTCCCTCGATCAAAACTTAATAATAAACTTGGCATTATATTTTCCCCATTTCCCCGCTCCGTCCCCATCTTTCTACCCTCAAAAATGCAGTCTCGTTATGTGGCATCCACAGCCAGAAGCACATCTGCATCTCTGCACACGCACGAGATTTACAATTGCCCATAAATCTTCGGGCTGCGTCTGCGCATCTTGCCCCACTGTTCCTTCTCCCCCTTCCACACGCACTATACAGTGGCAGTTGCCCATTAAGCGACACCAGGAATCAAAACATTAAAAGCAGTGGAAGGGGGAGGAGTAGGAGGAGTAGAAGAAGAAGAGCGGAGCTGGGGTAACGGCGTCTGATGGCACTTGCTCTCGCTCTCGCTTTTCGTGGCAAATATCGGGGGATGCGGCATCATAAGTAGTATTTCCAGACATGCAACATGTCGCTTCCTCCAACTTGCATACTGGAGAAATATATACAAATGTATCTACGTCTACGTGTATCTTTCAGTTTGTTTATTTTGCTGTCATACAATTTAAATGCGCACTTTGGTGCTAATTTAGTTGACGCCGTTGCTGTCCATTGGGTCTGACTCTGAATCCGATTCCGTTTTAGATTTGAGCTGTGGAAGTGCCTAATTGGAAGTGCAACGACCAAGCGACACACGTTCACAGCATACGCTCTGTCTAAATGGCTATACCCACCTCCCTGTCCGGATCTGAAAGTCATTGCCATTTACAGCAGTGTGATATCGGCTGGGAAAATTATATAGAGAAATCGGCGATTTTAAATAGTTGTTGAGCTATTGATGAAAGTAGACCCGAAGAGGCAAACTATAATTGATTTCAATTATTATGAATAAATATAATATGATATGCGATCATTAAAGTGAAGTACAACTGTACTGTACTCATTCTATATAAAAGGGTTTGTAGCATACGAAAAGTTAGGGTGAGTTTTTAAGTACTTTTTGGGTCCATCTTAGGACAAAGGACCATTCGTTTGAATTTGAGAAAAATACAATATCAAATATCTTAATTAAATTTAACATTGTACTCCTCTTTAAAATTACAATTTATTAATGAAGTTAAGAAAGAAAGGAATCAAATATCTATTTAAAATCTTTAGTAAACTGAAAGTGTTCTAAAATATGAAATTTAATACATTTTATATTTTATATAGAAATACGTTAAAGATATAATAAATAAATTAAATTATGTACATAAAAATAAGCATTAACCTCAACTACTTCACATGGAAGAACTGCAATGTCGCCAGCATTCGTTACCTTTTGGCGACGACTGTAATTCAGCCCTTTCCACAAACTGCAACAAATTGCATTGACAGCAGCAGCAGCTGCTCCTGAAATCTGTATGTGTGTGTGTGTGAGTGTAGTTGAGTGTCTGTGTGGCGACAAATGTATATTCATTGAAGTGGCGGCAAAATAAACATTTCGAGTGCAATGAGGGGTGAGTTAATGAAAGGGGGTTAGACAGGGATGCAAATAGTGCAGCAAATAACAAAACCGAATGCAAAAATCAAAAAAAGGAAATCAAAAGAGAACTGCAAAAGTGCGCTCGCAGCTACTGTACAAAACTGTGACTTGTTGTTGTTGCCGTTGCGCCTAATTAGCAACAGCAGCAGCAACAACAAGAGTAAAGCCAAAATAAAGCGAAAACAAAAGCTACAACAGCAGCCAAAAGGAGTGCAAGCTTGAGTGTGGAGTGGGAGACAAAATGGAAAGAGAGCGAGAGAGCACGGGAGAGCAGCAACATCTAAACTGTGGCGCTCTCTCTAGCTGTGCGTTCGTGGATCGAAACTGGATCGAAATGTTGTTGTATAACGGCAAAAAATCAGTGCGGGTCAATTGGTCGACTGCTTAATTGCAGTGTCTCAATTTTCAGTCGATTCGAAATGGGATTTGGAAACGTGACTCATGTTGCTGAGTTCAGGACAACGGAAGTCGGAGTCAGGAGCGTGGCATGTGTTGCTTGTTGCATGTTGCATGTCCGCCACGCTTGACCCTTCGGCTTGGCCAGCAAGCCTGACCCCAAAATAAAGCACGCTTGTTGCATTTTGGGCGCGCTTAATGCTTTTCAATTTACCCTGGAGGGTTTTAGAGGTTAAGTTGAAGGAGTAGCATAGTATTGTGTAACTTTGGCGCGTGTTTTTGTTTATGCAGTGTATATTGAGTATTTGCCTGTCGTGTGTGCTCCCTTTTACTATTGCTGAACTGTGTGCTTGCTATGTTTGGTAATGACTTGACCAGGAATTATTGTGCTGAAGCTTTGGGTTGAACGAACTGAACGAAATAAAAATGAGTTTTATGCAGCACAGTGTAGACTGCAGCGGATGTTGATGGAAAACTCGTGCCTGAAACTGCATAACTCTGCTCGCTGCATATTCCCCTATCAAACTAGCGCCTTATCAATCCGGTTAACTGCGATAAAAAGTGAGTGAGATAAGATATGATTCGGAGTTTGCTAAGAGCACACACTGTAATGAGTCGCGCGCTCTCTTTATCTCTGCGCTCCTCTTCTCTCTCGCTCTCCCTGTCCCTCTCAGGTAAAGGTAACGTCTTTGGTTGCTATTTATAGAAATGTCACCAACTGATAACATCGAGCATAAAAACTCCATTTTATTCCAAGCACTATTAACCTTATCTGTTAACTTGTTTTCGGAAGAAAACGAAGTTTTTTATAAAAATTTGCACCATAATAAAATATGCTCAAAATAAGCTTTAAATGAGAATCAGTTTGTGTAAATCTCAGACTTAATATCGTGTTTAAAGCAAACAATGGTATTGCCAAATGTGACACAATGCAGCGTGTGAAAAGACGTTAACAAAGTATCTCAGGGCGAGTGGTGGACAGATACAGCTATAGTTTAATATACAAAATTAACTTTAAGCGAGAGTGGGATTCAAAAATTAACATTTTATTTTAATTTGTGACTTTTGGTAGCTTTTTCATTTTCATTTTCAGTTTTTAACGATAACGAATTTATTTCTTAATTATTAAATGGAAGTCACGTCATCAGAAAATGGAAAAAATAAGTGAAGCAATGAATTTTGTGCTTCGTTGGCAAATTGCAAAATTTTCGTTTGAAATTAATCAGCGACAAATGTTTTCGATTAATTGAAGGTATCGAATTACCAAATTCACAGGTAATTTGAGCAAATGTTCTGGATTATTTACTGCTGCATACTTTCGAGCTGAAAGTGCATAGGTAAGTTAATAGAACTGCAGCTAAATAAGTTAGAACAGGTGAGGTCATTACACTGGTCAACAGGTGCAGCAGTAGCTGCAGCAGAAAAGTACAGACAACTCGCTGCTTGATAAACATTAAACACGGCAAAGCGGATGACACCTGTGCTGGCCTTCCCAGTGTGTGTGTGTGTGAGGTTGTTTATCATGATAATGACAGACATGAACTCACACACCAACAACAAGAACAACAACACGTACAGTGGCAACCAAAAATTTGTAGCTGCATGAGAGCCAAACAAAATTGCAGCTCAGCGGTGGAGAAATGCAGTCGAGTGTGTAAATTGAGTGTAGGATGTGAGCAGTGCTGGCACTTTAGCTAATTTATAGCCAGCATACTTCATGAGCTGCTTTTAGCTGTGGGTGACATGTAGTACAAAGTTTTTAGATAGTCAAAATAGATACAAAGTTTGTGAAGACAGAATTTAGCTATTTTTAAAAAAGCTAATATAAATCAAAGATAAACAGGGTGTCTCAAATCAGCTTCTTTAAAGTTCCCTCTAAAATTGCTTGAAAGTATGTATATCTTTCTTGTAAACATAAGTTTACTCACACATATAACTTTTAAAATATGTTGTAATTTTAAAAGAAGCTGAATGAGAAGTTCAGCTATCTTTAATTAACTAATTAGTCAGTATATAATTATTACTCATTCTGCTACAAAATAAATATTTTTATTAATCTTTTCTAATCTGTTAAATAAAGAAATTGCAATCTGCATTTTTGCATAAACTTCACACTAAAAATATTCAAAAATGATTCATATTTTCTTAGCCTTTTTTCCATAAATTCAAATTTACAAACTACTTTATTCCATGAAGTTTGGCAACGCTGTTAGTTTGCCACTAGGGGGTGTGGCAGCGGTAAAGTCGCGACGGGAGCAGATTCCTCGTGTCCCAGGCTCGTACTCAGTTTGGGTTCCAGTTCCAAGTCCAAGTCAGAATTCGAGTGTAGGGCGCACAGTGGTACGACGCTTCGCTTGGCTGGTTTTTGGGCCTGGGAAACTAGCAAACTGACAAACTGTTTACAAAAAGAAAAGTGACGTCGCGTAATTGACCTTTTTCGGTCACATTATCCAAACAACAGTCAACAAATGTATGAAAATGGAATTTGAATTACAAATGTTTGTGCCACGCCCACAGTAAAACCAGAAGTTCAATTGTAGAATTTCAATTGTTAATGTTTTTATGAATGTCACCACTTGATTTGCATAACAAAAACAAATTTTAGTGGCAACCCTCGGTATTTGTTATTTGATTACACTTTGGGAGCAGCCAGCATTGGCCATATGGAAGCAACTCCTCAGCCCTGGAGCCCGTAAATAATTTGGTGGGAACACATTCAAAATTTCTATACCCTGTAAGATTTTAGGCAAAGGGTGATACAATTTACATTCCACAACTTTTTCTTCCACTACTTCAACACAGCGTATCTCATAGTACAAATCTCAGCGATGCTCTCAAATTTATGGGAAATTTTGCAAGAGCAAAAGTTCAAAAATATTTTCGTTTACTTTGTTCTTATGGCATTTTTATGCTTTGTTTAGAATCCCCCGCGCGGTAATCGTTGCTCCAAATTCTTTAAGATCTCGGCTGCATCTGCATAAAATTTGATTAAAAAGTTTGTACTAAAAACGCCCAAAGTGGTTTATTTTCTAAACTGTGTTTTTCCTAATTTGAAACGTTTTTCAAACAATCAGTTGAGGGCCCAACCTTAGTTCCAAAACCATAAGCATAACCGTCTTCAGGTCCCTGCATGTTTAAACAAGTTGAAAATGGTCGCTTTTATTTTTTTTGTTTGTGTGAACGATTTTCGACTCGTTTTGTTTATTTGAGTTTCGCGCTTCATTTGCTTTTCGGCTTCAGTGACGAGTTTCCGGTTCAATAAAAAACTAAAAAAAAAACAATACAGAAAAAAACCCATGAATATAAAAGAACAAGAAAACAAGAGTGCGTGAGCATTGGCTGCAAGTTTTGTGGTTTTGCGATCAGTTTTTCATGTGCTACGTTCCAAAAGTGCGCATAATTGAATTGTGAGCAGCACTGGAATGCCTGGAATGTGCGTACGCACGCGTCATACGATGTTGCCTTTCGGTCTTCTCTTCCTCTACTTCCAATCCCCCCTACTACACTACAGTTTCCAAAAAAGCTGCAAGCGGAAGCACAGTGTCAAGCTCGCTGGCTTTGAAGCGAGCCGTCAAAGCTGTTTGAGTCTTGCAGCGGCACGTCCAGCACCAAAATTAACAGACAACTAAACGGCAAACTTGAAAAGATTTTCATGTCACACATTTGTGCATAGGCAGTTGCACTTAGCGTCACACAGTTACAGCGCCGACGTCGACATCGGCGTCAGCGTCAGCACCAAACTCAGGCTCACTGCATACCCCAAAAATGAACATGTATGTATGTGAGTACATACGTGAGTCCAGCAACAACTACAAAGCGGCGAGCGACAAAGCAACACGTGACCCCATTGTGAGCTTTATTGCTGCGTAAGCTGCAATTTACTCAAAGGCACTAGCAATGCCAAATGACAAACTAATGCAAAACGCAGCAGAAGCTAGAACAAAAGAGAACGCAAAAAAAGAACAACAACAACACTATTCAAATAAACGTATGCAGCTGCCCCCTGTAATTTATTACAGTGGAGTTTTATGTAGCTTAGATGAGATATTTTAATTTATAATAATTCATTTATGATTTCTTCAATAAATGTAATATTTTTTCTGAGATCAACTCTATCTGAATACAATGTCTAAGCTCGAAAAATATTTCCTACAGCTTTATGCTTTAACAATCCAAGAACAAGCCATGGTTTTGGAATAAAAATTCATTAGGTACACATATTTTTAGTCTACCACCAAAAACATAAACAAAATGGCGTCCCACCTGCTGCTGCAATCTGCGAAAAAGCTGCAATTGCTTGAAAAATTGTCCAAACTTTTTTTCAATCGGCAGATGGTCTGTAAAGCGGCCAATGAATCGGCTCTAACACAGCTGGCCAAGGTAACGTGTTTGGCCTGCGACACAGGTGACATCGAGGAACTGAAGAAGTATAAAGCCATGGATGCCACAACAAATCCGAGCATAGTTCTGGCTGCTTCCAGTAAGGAATGCAATCTGCCGTTCCTTTGCGAGGCCATCGAGTATGGCACGTGCGAGAAGGGATCGTTGGAGAAGAAGGCATCGGAAACATTGGATTACTTGACCGTACTATTTGGTAGTGAAATTCTAAAGGTCATTCCCGGTAGAGTGTCCACAGAGGTCGATGCACGACTCTCCTTCGACACTAAGGGCAGTGTGGATAAGGCACTGAAACTGATCAAATTATATAGTGACTTCAATGTGGATAAGGATCGGGTACTGATCAAACTGGCTTCTACCTGGGAGGGAATCCAAGCAGCTAAGATTCTGGAGAAAGAGCACAGCGTACACTGTAATCTTACACTCTTGTTCTCTATGGTCCAGGCGGTGGCCTGTGCCGAGGCTGGAGTAACCCTGATCTCGCCATTTGTGGGTCGGATTATGGATTGGTATGTGGCCAACACTGAGTGCAAGAAGTTTGAGCCCCAGTACGATCCAGGCGTCGTGTCAGCTACAAACATCTACAATTACTACAAGAAGTTTGGCTATAAGACCCAAGTCATGGGGGCATCCTTTCGAAATACTGGACAGATTAAGGCTTTAGCGGGCTGTGATCTGCTCACCATTAGTCCGGCTCTGATGGAGGAACTTTCAAAGGATCAGGATGAGGTCAAGGCGTGTTTATCGGCAGAAAATGCCAAAACGGCAGATTTACAGAAAATGTGTGTAGACGAGAATCAGTTTAGATATCAGCTGAATGAGGACAAAATGGCTTCGGATAAACTAGCCGAAGGTATACGAAATTTCGCAGCAGATACCGTTAGGTTAGAGGTACTGATCCAGAAACATTTGGGTTACTAAATAGACTAAGACAACTTTGTAGCTGGAAAAGATCGATGTGACCGATATTTTGGTAAGACAAAACATCGGAAACATCGCTATTTCCAGAGGACAGAACTAAAAGTGAAACAATCTGAATAAATTTACACATTTTGTTACAATTTTAGTTAACAAATTAATTGGAAAACAATTTAAATTAACTTAAAATCGAGAAAAATATCGACGTTTCGATTTATCGATGTTTTTCGCACACATCACTACACGCACTTAAGCCTCAGAGTGCGAATACTAAAAGCGCTTACAAAGGAACCCGCCGCAAAAGCAATTTGTAGTTTCTTTCAGTTCAGTTGACACTGGTGCGGTAGTACAGTGGTGCGGTGGTGCAGTTGTACAGTGGGTTAAGTGCTCCCACTAAGCGGATCCAAAACAACGCACGCATTGCAATTGGATTCTAGACTCGCTTTGCTGCGCCTCCAGCTATTTTCAAACAACAATAGACCAATTGGTCAGCCAGACTTGGACTTGGGCATTCTCTTGGCCATCGGGTATGCTCGGCTTGTGGTCTGACAACAAATTCCCAAATGATCGACCAATTTGTCAAATAACCCGAGTTGTGTCCATTAGTGCGTCACTTTGGGGTATTAAACAACAATGTTAAGACTTTATGCCTTTAGAGTTAGCCAGTGTTGGCTGAATTATAGCCCTAAAATAGCTAGATGGGCAAAAAAGGCTAATACAAATTTTAAAAAAAATTCTTAATTACAATTTACAATTATATAAACGCTTTTAGCTGGAAATGTACATAAAACAAAACTATTCTTGACTGTTTTTGGCTTGAAATAAGCTAAAAACCAGCTCAATTAGCTAAATTAATCATTCTTTAGCTAGAAACTCAAGAATTTTGTTACTAACTTACCATTAGTAAATGAAGCTAGCTAATTAATAAAATTTGTTCAGCTTTCAGTGAAGAATAACAGCTGGATCTAGCTATAAATTAGCTATTACGACATAACTGCCGCTTCTAAGTATGTTTACAGCTCACAATTATAGACTGGACCATGGGAAATGTGTTAAGTCGTTTCGAAGGTTCATTTTATCGAGTGCGCACTGCAGTTGGTGCGAGATTTCGCGCTGTGTGGTCCCACGGAGGGTTTAAGTGCCCTCCATAAAAGAGCGTAGGGTTTGTGGTAATTGAAATGGTTTTCCAGAAGATTATTATGACAACAGAGACCACTAAAAGGTATGAACATTATTGGTTTGGTATCATTTGAACTACTTTCTGGGGCAAGTCTTAAAAGCATACACTTTAGGCTAGTTTTTTACAGTGTAAACTGAGTTGCAGTGGCGAAGGCTGCTCCAATTCGTTGACTTTTTCTCCATTTGCCTTTTATTACTTTTGTTTATTTATTTATTTCTTATTTTCTGCCTCAAGACGTCTCAAATGTCTTTATTTTGTTTACTTCCATTTGTCGTCGCTTTTTGTTTCTTTTATTTCAATTAAGCAATTTTTTTACAGTGAAACCTTCGGGTTGTTTTAGCTTTTTTTTTAGCGGTTTGATTTTTTGCTGAGTTATCAGAAACTAAAAACTTTTTTCAGCAACACAGATTTATAATGTCTTTCTATGAGACTTAAGTTTGACACGAATTTGTTTCTAGTTACCAACGTGTTATGCAGTATTTTAGCTGAAGTGCAGTACAGTCATTCTTCTAGTATTTTAATACCAAAAAAAAGTTTTCAACCTTCAAGGGTTTTTAAATTTCATTCCCCTTCTTGGTTTAGTTCGACATAACGGTATAGTTATTGAATACTCACTTTCCTCAGCGTTTCACTGTCTTCATTGGATTCCATTTCTTTCTTTCTTTGTCGTTTTCCTTCCTTCTTTGTTGTACTTTCTCAACTCCCACCACATGCTGTTTAGCATCAATTAAGTTTGAGCACAGCTTTTACCAATATTAACAAATTAGCAGGCGACCAGGTAAAAAAAATACCAAACAAAATAAGACTTGGCTGATCGAGGGTTCAGGGTTCCACAACCTTGTCATTTACCGCTATTGAACCGCAGCACGTCGCATAACCTCAGCGGCATTTATCAAAGCTGTCAGTGGCGTATTCAAAGTACACTCCAGCCATTCATCCAGTGAACCATTCATCCATGTCCATATCCCTATCCACAGCCACAGACACAGCCATAACCACAACCACATCCCATGCATCATGCATCTTGCGTCTTCATCACGCATTATGCACTTAGGCGACAGGAACAAACAGACGACATAGAGATATGTAGATTCTGAACTCTAGATAAGAGTGGAATTTCACTGCTTGTGTTGCCTTGTACAGTAATGAAAATTGCTCGATTTATGCTAACTTTATCTGAATGATTTCTTTTTCGTAAAGATTTTTTAAGTCATACTATGACTAACTATTAAAATACTTTTCATAATTTTATTGCCGATTTGTCCTATGTTGGCTATAGGCTATAGTTGTAGGCTATAGTTGTATGATCCGTAACAAACTTAATAAAGATAGTTATAATGCTACCATACACACAATTTGTGTATTCATACAATTATCCCATATTTGACCGATTTTCCCTATAAGAGCTATACGCTCTATACAATTTGATTGGTCAGAACACCTATTTTAAGCTGGTAATATAAGCTCGACGATAGGTGTCCCCCTAAGAAGGTTTTTAGTGTACTCTGTTTTCTAATAACCTAAACTATCTTTATTTCTGTTAAAATATTTCTAGTTTTGATCCTATTCCTACTCATATACAATTTTTCGCAGTGTACGATCTATACATATGTATGTATATCTGCTATGTTTATCAGTTATTGTGGGCACCCAAAGTTTATTCAAAACCCTCCTCTCGTGGAATATCTCAACAACGTACTGTGGATCAGTTATTTCCGATCTGATGAATGCGAATTCTTTGTAGGAAATTCCTTGTTTGGGTTGTCGTTGTGCGAGGGTTGTTTTAGCCCTACGCGAGTGTGTGTGTGTGTTTGTTGTGTGGGGGACTCTAATTTGTATTAGGGTCATATTTCACTTGTAGGGTTTCCAGCGAAGTTTCATTTTAATTTTATTGTTGTTGAAACCAAACCGAATGCATTGTTTTCCTCCTCCTCCCCCCATCCCCCTCCCTGCTCTTCTTTTTTGTTTTCGGCATGCAACGATTTCAACCCTGGGTTCGTCCTCCCTGGGCGCATTTCGTGGGTTTCCGACTCGCTTTTTGGCTATTAATAAACCAAAAATCCAAAATTTTTAATGCATTTTTATGTTTCCAAATTCAGTTGATTACGAACTCGATTTATTTGCACACAAATCAGAAATGTGACCAATTTAATGTAACTACTTTTAATGGGCTACAATTTGAGTTACCTACACGCTTACCACTTGTTGGCCATGGTAGCAGTAGGGCTCTAATGGCTAACAGCAAAAGCAATTCTGCGAATTCCAAATTCTTTGTAAGTCGCTGCAAAAAAAGGTGAAAAAATTCACACTCGACGACATGCAAATGAGACAGGCGAACACACACACACATACAGTCGTGTACTCCCCTTCGCCCCCGCTATACCCTGTACTTCCACCTTTCGCCGTCGCAGCTGAAAACTGAATCACTCGGCAACACTGCAATTTAAGCTGAAAATATGGTCTTAAACTAGTTTTGCCCGCGATTTCGCCTTCGGGCCGCGTCAACAGGCCACAATGAGCAATACAACAAACTGAAACAACAAAATCAAAACAATTGTTTTATGTGTACCAAAGTTTTCAAATTGATCAGCTATAAATACCCTGTTATTATTTGAGCCAGCCCATGGGCAGTTTAGTTTATGGCTTGCCAAGAAGTGGGCTTACAACTTATTTGCATAATTTATTCTTGAGGTAAAAAGAGTAATGTGGACTTGAAAGACCCTGTAGTTGAAGGCTGTCTAAGATCTTAGAGTCTATAAGAACTGGAGCTACCAAAAATGAGTACTGGGTCTTTTTCAACTGTCTTACCCAACTCCAGCTACAGCGTTCGATCGCTGCACATCATCCATTTCTACCCATAAGTGTGTGTCTTTCGGTTTATACGTGCTAAGTTTGGATAAGAAGTCTTCGCTTGGCACTCGGAGAATCTCAGACAGTCACGTCTTCTTTCCACAAAAGAAATTTACCTTTATGAGCGATCTGTATTATTGATTCAGTATTCTGTGCGGCAGTCAGGTAAGAAGTTACCTGCTGGCATGCGGCATGTGGCAAGTTGGTCAACTAATAAGCGAGTTGGTACAACAGACACGTAGTACGCTTCATAGAGTTATTAGTGTCGTCTTAAAAGGCTTTTGGCTTCTTAGGAGCGGGGGAGGAGGGACATAATGCTTTCCCGTAAAGCTCAAATATTTATAACCATAAAATTGAGTTTTGTTATTAAACATTTTTTTGGCTAATAGAAAATATGAGCAGCATTTTAATTAACTAATGTTAAGTTAGTTGTTTACCACATAGCAAAGTCTGTTGAGCTCAAAGCCAAGTTTATGTATACATACATATATTTTGGGGCAAAAATAGATACAATGGCCAAGCATTGTGCGGGATTTTGTGTCAATGGTAATTGAAATTGTGATGAATAGTCAGCGAGTGTTAATGAGTATTTTGCTGTGTACTCAACAGAGAGCGGGATTCCACAGCTCAAACAGTTCCGCGCTCAGTAAGTTTTGCTGTTATTAATCAAGAAGCTGCTGCGTTGTACCAAGAACAGCAATTGCGTCTGTATGAGTGTGAGTGTGTATGGCTGTATGGGTAGCGAATGCAAAAATTGCAGCAAAAGAGCACACACAAAGACAGTAAAGAGAGGCAGTGACAATGGCCGCAGCAGAGGGCCAGTGGCAGTAGCTGCGCCCGCGGCAGAGGAAAGAGAGAAGAACAGTGCCGAGAGCGACAGCCGGCAGCATCCTCGTCATCAACAGGTAGTAAAATGCCCCGACGTGCACATCAATATCAAGACAATAGCTTCGTGCGTGACATGTTCGGCTTCAAGCTGATCACGCTCACTCCCCAAGCTGCGAAAAAGAGAGCGACTGAGAGAGCGTGCGCTTGTACGAATTCGTGTACAGGCAGCTGGCGAATGAGCAGACAAAGCAAAACAACGAGAGAGTGAGTGAGTGTAAGCACTCAAATCATTCAGCGCTCAAAAGTTCGCTCAAGAACCAAACATGACAAAAAAAAGTGACTCTTGCTCAAGCAACAGATACACACCTCGGGCTCAAAGCAGTTTTTGAAATACTGGTTTTTTCTGCAGGCGGCCAAGTTCGTTACAAAGATTTGCTTTCATTTTTCCGTTAACGGCCAAACTGAAGTTGTGTCAGTGCTGTGTGTGCATGTATCTGAGAGATACATTTACACTGCAGCAGCTGCTGCTGTCCTCAGGTACTCACATTCGAGCCGAGTTCTTAACTTGGCTTTACCTTTCTTTTCTCTACATTTCGCTTCGACTGTTTGCTATGTTAATCCAGCTATCTCTATCTCAGTTCCAAACCCGTGCCGGGAACAATCGAGCTCAACTGAGTGAAAGAGAGAGAGAAAGAGCCAGCGGCAGCTGCGTTGAACAGGTAGCAGAAGGTAACCTCGTATTTGATTATTCAACAGCCATTTTTTTGTAACTTCCTCTGGAGCGATCCCTTCGACGGTTCCTACCCCTGCTCCTACCACTGTTCCTGCCTCACCTTTTACCTGGGCCACATTCTGTTGAAGCCTTGTCATTTTCGCCTGAATTTTTGCCGTTTTTTTGTATCTGCTTTTATTATCGACATTTGGTTTGAGATAGAAACGCATCTGTTCGCTTTGCTTGGAGGGTTTTTCAGCAATCCCGTGGAATTCAAGTAGCAGTCGATCTTTCAGATACTTGTGCTACATTCTGTACAGTTTCAAGTTCGTTTTATGTGTTTTTTTGAGCAATTGATTTTATTTTTTTGGCGTCTACTTAAATTACAGACCGTTTTGCGAGCTGAACGCCACAAAATTTATTGATACGCTCGAGAGGCAATTGAAAACCGATTTCCGGAAAATTTATGACCATCTGTTGGCCACAAAAGCCAAACAAATGATCGACGCTGGAAAGGCTAGACTCGTGATATTTACAGGGTATGGTGAGTAGAGTGGTTGGGTTAGTCGACGAACGTCTGCACCTGTAAAACAATTGTAAACTGCTCCAGTTTGCTTCGCTTAAGCGTAATCCATTTGCTCGTGCTCCAATCGATTTTGTAGACACCCAGATACACACACACACAAGCACACATAGAAAAGATACAGTTGAAAAGCCGGCGACTCAACGGCCTAGTTTCCACTCGACCCGCTGATAAGATAATGGGCCTTTTCCTCCAACGCCGACGGTAGCCAATGACTGTCTGCTCCCCTCGCCGCAACACGCCCCCAAGAGCAGCCCCCTTCGAATTTATATTTGTTCCAAATTCGGTTTATTTGTTGCTGGCGACTCAAGAACCGAAAGCTTTGTATTTCCAGTTCACAATTTAGACAATCTCATCAATTATAAGACAAGAAATTTACACCAGAGCATACATATATATATATATATATATATATGTGTATATATAGTCTGTTAACCGATCAGTTTCCAGTGACCTTTGAGCGCAGATTAACGCGGAACGGTTCTACCTACCCATCTGCAGGCTTATCTCGCAATTAATAATTATAATAAAAAAGATTTTTCATTTAAATGTTTTATGTTTTTGTTATTGTTTTCATTTCGTTTATTGGTACACAATTGTTGTGTGTGTAAATTTATTTATATAAATAAATTGTAGCTGCGTTGGCATGTAAAAAATTCGCTTAGTTTAGGACTCTACGAAAAAACGACTTATAAAAATACATATCGCATATCGCATTTATTTTATTATTATATTTAATTATTAAATATTTTTATGTTTTACTTTCTGCGCTTGTCGCATAAAACTTTGTTTGCTTTGCTCAAATTCACACGATTTGATATATATTTATATGGAACACGCATAGAAATTTCATAATTACAGCTCGACTAACTAAACTCTTCGATTCGATAGTTTTGATTGATATCCAGATACAAGATACATTTACAGCGTTAACTTAGACAACTTAACTTAACTTTTCTCCGTTCATCCTTTTTTTTTCGATTTGTTTTCTTTCTTTATAAATTAATTATAGTTTATATCGACTTGTCTTAAGTTTAGCATATTTTTTATTGTTATTCGGAAGTTTGAACGAGCTTTAAATACCCGTTAGTTGGGTGTTTCATTCTTGTCTACTACTTGGTAAGTCTAAACATAATGCCTTTTGTAGTACTTGTACATTAAATAAACATATTATTAACTAAATTAGAATTATAAATGTTCGTTTGCTGGAAATATGCGAAAAACAAATGCCATCTGTTTCATCTACTAATCAGATATATATATTTATATATATTTTTAGGAATTTTTGTTGATTTTTAAACTCTTTTTTGATTGATTTTGATTCTTTTTCATCTTTTAATTTATTAGCTTAAGTGTATGCATGTATTTGTGTGTCTTCTATTCTATATGTATTTCGACGCAGCAGAATCCCCAATTCTCCCAATTCTTCTGCCGTAGAACGCGCCTTGTTCGCAGCTGCTTCGCTAAATTAATTGTTAAATTTCTTTACGTAAGATCAAGATCACTTTTTGCGATAACCGTTAAGCTCCTCCTATGTCCTCAGCAAAATACTATGCTCTATCAGATCTAGTTGTATATATATATATTTATATATTTGCAATGTCGTCTGATCATTCATCCGGCTAAGCCCCGGCGTTCCGGCGCCCTACACAACTAATCGTAAACGTAAAAGTCTTTTCAAGTTCTGATTTCGATCTCATTACCCATCCCGATCATCAGATGCGCCAGCCCTGCTCGTCATCCACATTAGAGTCGGTGTCGGAGGGCTCCTCGCCGTACATGTCGGCCAGCTTGCGGAAACGTGGCCCAAAGTTGGACAGATAGTCGAAATTGAGATCACCGTCATCGGTGCAGGAGGCCAGACTGGATAAACTGCCATCGGAGTTGCCATCGCCCTCGTAGGCATAATGCCGTACATCGTCTACGGTGAAGGCGCCAGTGTCGCGATCACAGTTCTCCTTCTTGCCACCCAGGAAGTCACCAATGTCGGGTATATCGTTGGGATCACGCATGCCTGACTGCAGCGCATGGGGATCCTTGTAGAGCTTCTCCTCGTAGAATGGCTGAGTGCGGAGCACATTGAGATCATAGTCGGTGTCCCGTTCGCCGCCGCCTTCGTCCTCGTAGTTGATGATCGTCTCGCGTATGTCGTCAATGTCCTTCTCGTGCCAACCGTTCTTCTGTTTCTTCTGCACCACCACCGCGAGTAGGATGATCAGCAGCAGGGCAATGCAGGTGACGATCGCAATGATAAAGTTACGATCGATGCCAAGGCTGACAGCCACGGCAACTGCTCGCTGACAGCCGCTGTCTATGTTCTTGGACAGTGAGGGAAATCCCAGATTGTAGGTGCGATCGTTGACCGTTAGATTGCGCACACAGCCAAAGAATCCTTGCGTATTGGGCACATGTGTCCAGTTGAGTTGTCGTCCCAGCTGTGCCAGGTCCACGGGAGCACCGCCGAGCACCAGAGGCGAGTTTACGTTGAGGAACTCATTGGGGCCCTGGGGAGCACCCAAGCTCATGCAGGTGGACAGTCGACAGTTGTCCACGGTCATCTCGATGCTGGCCTTTTGCAGTATAATGTCCAGTTGGTAGGATCGTCCCGCTTTCAGTTGAATATGCTGGTGCCTAATGCGCACCATACCCGATCCGTAGTCCACACTGAGCACAGGGTAGCCCTTGTCCAGTTCGAGCGCCAGGAAATCGGTCAACGGCAGCAGTGGATTATAGCTCAACGGTCCCAGATACATGACCAATCCCTGCTCATGCTGTGGCGCCAGCTCCATGCTGATTCGCGTGTTGTCGCACGCCGAAATGGGCTCATAGAAGGCATGTCCATTGCCATAGAAGCCCACGGAGACGAGCTCACAGTGCGGTCCAGTGTAGCCCTCGATGCAGTCACAGGCATCGTTCTCTCCATACCGACGGGTGCCTCCATTGAGGCATGGGGCAGGAGCCGTCACCGCTTCACAGCCACACTGGGCCTGCACAAAGGCATTGACGCCGACAAAGGAGCTTGTGTTGGAGTAGATCATGTAGGGCACGGTGCTCTTGTGCAGCTCATTGATGCAGGAGCCCTCGCACTTGAGCCGCTCGATCAGACACTCATCGATGTTGACCATGAGCATCTGCAGATCGAGTTCATTCTCCAAACGCTGTTGATTCTGTGCTACGATCGCATTGAGTTTCTCTGGCGCATAGTAGGGTGAGCCATGGGCCGAGTAGCGCACGTCCAGGGTGCGATTCTCATTCTGGAGTACGGTAAAGACATCCACATTGGCTACGGAGGTGTTGAAGAGTTGGGCCAACGAGTGCTGCAGACGATCCTTTAGCGAAAAGTTGTCATCCGCCTGAATGTCGCGACTGACCGAAATGAATTCCTCCTTGGTGATGTTATGGAACCTAATGCTGCCGCTCTTGTCCACAGCTTCTTCGGGCAGTTCGCGTATTAGGACGGTCACTTCGGCCCTAACATCGTGGAAAGTAATCTGGGTGGAGTGCTCCGTTACATTGAAGACCAACAGATATTCTCCCTCGGGGGTGCCCTCAAGCATTGTGATCATGCCCGTGCTGGGATTCAAACGGAAGTAATCGTGTGGCCTGTTATCCATCCAGGTAAAGGTCTTGTCATCCAAATCCCAATCATCCAGATCATTAACATAGACACGTCCGATGTCCGTGTCGGGAGCCATGCCCTTGTAGTTGTACATGAAGATACGCGAGAATCCCTCCGACATGGCATTATCGTTCTCATCCCCGATGATCAGATGCAGTATGCTAACCGAACTCTGCCTGGGTATACCCGAATCGCTAATCCTAATGGGTATGAAGTACTCCTTTTGCTGCTCCCGATCAAACTCTACGTTGGCAAACAAATACTCTCCATCGATGCTGAATTTCACCTTAATATCCGCCGATGCTTCGCTGTCGATGCCAAAGATAAATGGAGGTCCATTCTGGGGTTCATCGTAGTCGTTGGCTAGTAGTTTTACCACCTGGGCTGGATTGCGATTCTCCTGCCAAATGACTGGCATTTGATTGATGAGGAACGGAGCATTGTCATTGATATCCTCCAGGGTTATGATCACGGGTTTCACCGACTTGAGCGTTGTGCCCACGCCGTCTTGATCGCTAGCCGCGATGAGCACCTGCCAGCTCTTGTGTCCATTTGGAGGATCGCGATCCAGTGGCTGAATGAGACGTAGACAACCAGAGTTATCGATGGTCAGTAGTTTTTTGTGATCCTCCTTGACAATCGAATAAATAATGTGCTGATCTGCAGTGCGATCCTTAATATCGGGATCGTAGGCCTCAATGTTTAGTATACAATCGTTGGAAATGACTGGACCTTCCTGAATGGTCTTGCTGTACTCCTCCTTGAAGACGGGCGGATTGTCGTTGACATCCTCGATCTTAACGATGACTTTGGTGAAATCCTCGTAGATGCCGTCATAGGCACGTACCTTGAGCTCGTATTCCGTGATGGTTTCATAGTCGAGACGCTGATTGACCGTAATCTTTCCGGTCTTGAGACCAATTTTGAATGCATCTCCCACATTGCCGCTCTCAATGCTGTAGACAATCTGCGAGGCATTGTCCTCATCCTCGGCCTTAACCTCGATCACCTCATAGTTGGTATTGGCATCCTCGAGTAGTTTATCTGCCAGATAAGTGGTCTGCTGGAAGTGCGGCT
This sequence comes from Drosophila dunni, assembly GCA_018152125.1. NCBI lineage: Eukaryota > Metazoa > Arthropoda > Insecta > Diptera > Drosophilidae > Drosophila > Drosophila dunni. The sequence goes on along the minus strand of JAECXC010000339.1, from coordinate 5,666,135 downwards.
TGTGATCGTTCTTATCACCAATGGATATGCGGAACACCTGATAGCCGTGGTTATGCTCCCCGTTGTTGAACAGACTCGACGGAGAATTGTCCGTAGCGCTGACTTTGACATTGTAAAAGTCACGTTCCTCCCGATCAAAGGTGGTTAGAGCGGTAATATTACCGGTATTCGGATCGATGGCAAATAGATCGCGATTATCGGCCAGTTCAAAGGTGACAATATTGTTGGCCGGCGTACCGTCCATGTCGAAGGCACGCACCTGCATGACAGGTGTACCCGGTGGCTCATTCTCCAGTATCGTGCCCGATTTGACTTCCGTAAAGAACGGTATGTTATCGTTGACATCCTCCACCATTATCTTGATATTATGCTCCGTGGCCAGTTCAAAGGTATTCCTCACACTCATTGTCAGCGAGTAGGCAGTGATGGATTCATAATCAAGACTCTTGCCCAATCTAATTGTTACCTCATTCCCAATTTGATTGAAAACAAACGTATTTTTGCCATTCGTTTGCTCGGTGCGCCCTGTGATTAATTCAAAGATAACCTCCGGCTTATCGGGCATATTGGAGACCGCCTTGAGTGTGACAATCGGTTCGGAGAAGTTCATTAAATCCTCTTTCAGATAAATGGGCACATCAATGGGATCGACAAACGATGGTGGCTTTATCGATGATTCAACCACACGAATTCGCACCTCAATGTGCGCTTCCTGTAGCGGATCTGGCACTATATTGAAGGCCCGCACATTGATCGTGTACATTTGGCCGGGTCTCTTGTCAATCGGACGCTGTAGATAAATGATTCCCGATTCGCGATCAATCTTAAAGTACTGGAAGTCCCGCTCCCGCAGAATCTCGTACTCAACAATGCTGTTGTTCCGATCATCAAAGTCACTGGCACTGATCACCATAACGATCGCGTCGACCTGCGAATACAAGATGAACGATTTCGGTTGGATGACATTCATATATCGGGGTACTAAAACCCAAGACTTTAATCACTAAAATTGTACACTTTCCTGTCTCACAAATCGAATGAAACACATTTTTTTCACCACTGGTCAACAGCAAGCACAAATGGAAACTGATTTTAGTCTAGAGAAACCCAAAGGGTTTCCCTAGTCTAATAGTACAAGTCTCTGTCTAAAATAATCAATATTTGCACTCTTTCAAGGCCCCTTTGTGTATTTCTGTACGACAGTTTTAAGTCATCCCACTCATTAGTTGCCCCCCCATCTCAACGAGCCAAAAGATACATTCCACTCGCTACTTATTAATTGTACTGCTGCAGTGGAAACTCTTCATTGAAGACTTGTTTGGCAGCTTTCAAGAGCTGCTCTTGGTAGGGATCTCAAGGTTTCGAACAATGAACCCCAACTGTGACTAACCTAACTCAGAGAGTAACCTGATTTTCCAGTTCAACGCCCACGCCCACGCTTCGCACCTCTAAACTCGAGTAACTCTTTTGAATATACGACTTTCTGTAAATAAAAGACTTGGCAAATTTGCCGTAGTTTAAAGTTTTTTACTATTCTGCTCCAAGTCTCTGAGTGTCTTCCAGCTTTGAGTTATCTTATCTAAAGTTTTGTTTATGTTTAGCTTTATCTTGAGCTTATTTTATTTAAATTTGTGATGTTAATAAATATTTCCCTAAACAGCTACTTGTTCCCACCTTTTAAATAAAACATTTAAATAAATACCTATGTTGTAACAACTGTTTTTAAACTTCCCCCGGAATGCTAGACTAATTTAAAGCAAAAATTAAATAACAACTGTAAAGCCCTTTAAACAAATAAACAGTTATACGCACTGGACGTACTTAAATGATTTTGTTTTACGTTTAGAGCACAGGTGAGCGTCTAGTTAAGGGTCAAACGGCAGTAATCCGAGGTCCGCACATTTGACCCACGTAGCGCAGAGTTATTTCTATCTACATACAAAAAATGGTTGCACTTACATTGGTATTCTCGGACATGGACTCGTCGTAGCGAGCTTTGTTGAACACGGGCGGATTGTCGTTGATGTCCTCGATGGTCACGTTGAAGGTGCACACATCGTCGAGCGGCGGCAGACCGTTATCCGTCGCCTGAACCGTAACAAAGACGAATTTCTCGTGTATGGGTTCATCACGATCGAAAGTATGCGCTGTCGTAATTACACCCGATGTGGGATGAATCACAAACTTGGAACGATCCGCTGCGGACTGAACCAAACTGTAGGTAATCTCCTGTTCTGGATCAGGATCAACGGCGTGCACCGTAAACACATACGTGTTCTCGGGCTGTTCCTCTTTTACGGACGGCGCGTAGCCGGCGCAGTTAATAAATGCCGGCTTGCGATTGTCACCCAGGAAGCTACCCTCCGCCGTCATGTGAAACGGGGAAGTGCTCGATCTGAAGCTGGAACCGAAACTGTTGCCGGCTTGGATGGCTTCTGCGGGGGAACAGTGTCTGGCGAGTGTGAAAACTATCGCTAATGCCAATAGCCTCGTGAGTGGGCGTGGCGTTGGGCAGGTGTAACTGTAGCTGCAACTTCTTCTCTCTTGGCTGCGACATTTTCGTTTGTGCTGCTGATGTGGCTGTTGTTGTGCTGGATTTTCGCTGTTGTTGTTGTTGTTTTTATTATGTGGTTGTAACGACATTTTATTGCATTATCTTTTGTGTGCCACTGGAGGAGGGGGTATCAGGGGGTATCCACGAACTCACGTAGTTGAATTCATCATCACGTTAACAAAAGCACTTTTATGAATCACCCAGTATTTCAACTAGTATTTTGTTTGGTATTTTTCTAAGGTGATCTTATGTAGGTGTGCGCGTGTGTATTAGTGTGTGTGTGTGTGTGAGTCGACGATCGCAGGTTCTCGCTTCTCTTTTCTTTCTTCCTCTTCTTCTTCCCGCACCAAACCGTTTCAGTTTACGTTTTCTATTGAACTCAAATTCTCTCTCTCCCTCACTTGCACTCTCCTTCCCTTTCTTTCGTTTGCTTCACTATTGCCGTTTGTTTGTGTTCGTGTGTTTCGTAGTTTGTTTAGACTGCATTTTCATGGCAACGGACACAAGCACACACACCAACAAACATCAACAAATTAAATCGAATTGCTTTGAATCTTATCCAATAAATTGAATGCCACACACTGTGCACTGTGTAATTATTATTATTTATACAAATGCTTTTAATTCAAGCTCTGCATTTATTCACTTTCATGTAGTTTGCACATTTAGAATAACATTCACTCATTCGATTTTGCTTTGGTATTCGTTTAGTTGTCAACTCCGTTTTGTTCGCTGCTTCGTTTGGCTTATTTCACTCGCACAAGCACACAAGCACAAACAGGTAAATCCAGGTAAAAAGTGGTTTCACACACACGCAAGCGCGCGTACACACAGACGTCGGCTAAGAGCGCGTTGTTAAGTCCGTGTGCACTTGTATTTGTTACCAACCGTTGACGGTTTATTCATACACACACACATACGTACGTATTGGTATGCGTTTGTATGTGTACGTTTGCAAGAGTAAGAGAAAAGGCACTTTTGTTGCTTTTACCGCCGTTTGCAAGTCATAAACACGGTTTTCTCGATGAATTCTTTTTCGTGTTGACAGAAAATTGTATTCTAAACTAGAATTAGTTGGTATTTGTTTGTTTTAATTCACTAACAACTTCACGATCGAGTTTGAATTCAGTCGTTATACGAGTTAAAGCAGCAATAACGCGAAAGCCGCAAGCGCGTCCGCACAATTCAACAGCGAGAGAACGAATGAGCGCGGCAAGCCGACAAACTGAGTAAAGTATCGATTATCGCTCAACCATCGCACTTTATAAAATGTTATCGAATGCGACTCTGCTAAAATACCATCAGTTGCCAGGGACACACTAACTTATTTTTCGAATTATTGCGGCTACTCGTATTTTTTCGGAGACAGCGCCATTTGCGGTTTGGTTGCCGATCAATGTATACATTCATTCTTTCGGAGAAAAAAATGTTTAAATGGGTTATTTCTTTTGAAAAAATAAAATATTTTTACTATATGAATATGAGATATAACACTCATGCACTTTGTACGGTGGGATCGACGACCGCGAGATATTCCTCTTCTTTGGGTGCATGCATAATTAAGAGTGTCTGTGATATTAATGGGAACATAAATAATGGTGGCCGCGATAAGAGCGGGAAAATAACAATAAGTGCCCACGATAATAATGGGAACTTTGAGCGATGAATCGATAAGTCTGGTTAATAATAAGTTATCGTGGTGTAATCTACGTCATCGTTCACAGTCGTCTCATTAATTTTGCTGGAAAAAGAATAAAAGACCGATTTAGCTTTTGTATTAAACATAAAAAAAACAAACAAGTATAATAAATTATTGTTTATAGATAGAACTTTTACAATTTGTATACTCGCTTAAAACACACCGAACAACAAAAATTGCAAAAGTATAACAACAGTAGAAAGAAAAGAAAAAAACCAAACACTGCCCCAAATTCGTGAATCACCAACGAAATTATGGAACAAACACAGATTACAGATGCAGAAAAGGTTCGCATTGTCTCCGACTTTATACTGCATGCTCCGCCCGGTGAATTCAACGAGGTCTTCAACGACGTCCGCGAGCTGCTGAAAAACGATGCATTGCTCAAGGATGGCGCCAGCCACGCCTTCTCGCAATACAACAAAGACCAGTTGACTCCGGTGCGCGTAGAGGGAGGCGAACACAATGCCATCATCTCCGAACACAACGATTTGGGTGAGTATGAGTTCATAGCTCAAGGGGGAGATGGGGAGGCAGCGGTGGCAATAAAAATTGACAGCTGATTACCAAATATGGGCATAAGACCCAAACACAACGGTATTACATACAAACAAAGCAAACAAACACGAATGACGTTTGATAAATCCATTTGCCTTTTTTTGTCCACTGAGTCATTAAACACAAAACCAAAATTAAAAAAAAATATTCCCCTAGGCCACATAACTAGCTACTGCCGGGGAATCAGATAAATTTACATTTACTGATAAGATATACCCATTAATGCTTGCAGGTAACGGCCGCTTCTACGATCCTCGCACAAAACAAGCCTTTAAATACGACCACCTGAGGAAAGAGGCCTCCGACTATCAGGATCTGTCGGGCGATGCCGTTGCAGAATCGTGGCGTGCTGCACTAGATCTTGAAACCATTGAATATACTGCCAATCACTATAGACACGGCGTAAGTAGCTACATCTGGCACCTATTTAACTATATAACTAATGTTTACTCCATACACCTACGCTACAGGTCAGCTCCGTGTTTGGTAAATCGCAGGGGAATCAGGTAACGCTGACCATTTGCATTGAGGACCATCAGTTCCAGCCGAAGAACTACTGGAACGGCAGATGGCGTTCGCAGTGGCACGTCAGCTTCCAGACGGGCAGCGGCTCAGCGGAGCTGAAGGGTGTACTTAAAGTGCAAGTCCACTATTACGAGGATGGCAATGTGCAGCTGGTGTCCTCAAAGGATTGCCGCGAAAGCGTCATTGTATCGAATGAACAGCAGTTGGCCAAGGAGGTCATTCGTCTGATTGAGGAGGCCGAGAATGAGTATCAGCTGGCCATCTCGGAGAATTATCAGACCATGTCCGATACCACATTCAAAGCGATGCGCCGTCAGCTGCCCATAACCAGGACCAAGATCGATTGGAGCAAAATCGTATCGTATAGCATTGGCAAAGAACTGAAGACGCAATAAGAACAGGAGCAGCAAGCGGAAGCCGATGACGATGGAGCGCCAGCAGCATCCACAAAGCTGGCGCAGTCGCATATTAAAAGTAAAAGACCCAACAGTCTTCCACTTGCAGTGGCAAAGCGAGAACGAGATGGATTTGGAGTAGGATTAGGAGATCGAGAACGAGTAAAGTGAGGCGAAAGTCGCAGCAAGAATCAATACACTATATACAAACGTTAAATGTTGGCGCTTATGTAATAACTGTCTTTTATTTGGCTTATCCCTTTTATATACAACACATACATAAAAGCTTATATATTATATATATGTATACACACACAAACATACATCTCTTATCTGTTATCTTATATGAACTACATCCGACTCGGATATTGGATACTCGCGTCCAACCGCATTCTAGCAATCTAGCCACCAACTACAGCTCCAGTTACATTTATAGAACCAGAATCAGAGTCAGAGTCACAATTGCCACCAACAGTCGCCTTTATCGTTTAACTAAAAGCATTAAGCGCGTGTTTATCTTATTATTATTATTATCATTATTATTAATAATAGTATTGCATGCACTTTCTATAATGTATTATAAATTTAGATGAGCATGACTCTCGTTAAGTGACGGCACCTTGCAAAACAGTAACAGCAACAGTATAACAACAAAAACAATAACGATAAATACAATTTATAAAAGCGTTTTTATTAAAAACAAACAATAATTTAATTCAACAACTAATTATAAAACTAACATTAATAAAAAGCAACTATACAATTGCAAGCAAATCTACAAAATATTATAATATAACAATTAATTGGCGCCTTCGAAGTATTAACAAGCGCTTTATAAAACAAAAAATTAACGCGTTTTTTGTTTAGAAACAAAAGACTTTGGTTTTTTTTAAAGAAATTTTGTACACTATAATGTAATTAAGCATTACAAGTTAAAAGATGCGTATTTAGTCAAATTCGATGAAAATAAATGAATTAAATCACTCTCATTTTCACCTCTCCCTCGCTCTGTTCACCGCATGCGACCTCCTTCGGCTGTTTGGATGTAAGGCGTTGGCTCCTCCGCCTTGTGAAGTGGCTGCGGTTTGTTATAGTTGCGGGGAGCGTTATATGACTCTTTCTCTTCATCAGACTCCTGCGCCTTCGGTGAAGTTCGCTGCTTTTGCTGCTGCTCAAGGTATGCTCTCTCCTGCTCCATATACCTTTCAGTTTCTTCTTGCTGCTGCTGTGGCAATCGCAGAGTCTCGTTGAAGTCCTGCTCCATTGACTTTTTAAGCAGGAAACGTTTGTTGGGATGCTGTTTGGCTTCCAGCTCCAATCGATCGATGAGCCAGCCCTTGTCCAAATAATTCGTGGCCCAGAAGAAGAGTGTGCCCTTGTCTTTGGGGCCGCGTACTGTAACCTCCAGTTGAGCTTTGGTGGCATTACAATTGTTGTTCTTATTAGACATGTCAAATCCCGATTCCCTTATGGGCTCACCAAGCAACCCAACAGCTCCTACAAGTGGTTTAAGTCATTGTTATTGGTTTTGGTCTTAGCTGTTCTGCATACCTTTGTGTTGTCGCAGTGTCTGCATGGCCAGTTTGTAGTACTCCGAGGAACGAACGCGGTCCTCGAGCTTCCAACGAAAGTACATGGCCGCGGAGATGGAGATAACTGCGCCATAAACGCATATTTTGCCCAGCGTTCGGTTGGAGGGAAAACGTAATTTAACTGATGGCATGTTTACAAGTTCATGGGCTCAAGAAACTTGTATAATAAATAAATGCATACAAGTATGTTATCGAACATTCGCCGGTACAGGGACGATTTCGATAGGTTTTTACATGTGTGCCCGTTCGCTCATTTGCATGCCCGTATTATACAACGAGAGTGGATTGTGTGGACTGCGTTCGTTTTGTAAATAAAATGAAAGAATTTTAAAAATAATACAAAACTCTGATTTAATACCCAAAAATACATAAGTTAAAAATGAATAACCTGAATCAAGCTATCAGCTTGCTGAGGCAACGCTTGTCGGCCATAGCAGCAACACCAACAATAACACAAGCCATTCGCAGCTATGCGGCTAAGCCAGCGGCTGCCGCAGCAGGTGAGTTCCAGGGCTCAATTTGAATGGAAAAGTATGTTAACTGTTACCATTCCACAACAAAGGTGGCAAAAAGAAGAAGCTTGGCAAGCTGGGGCCTATTATGGAGAAGAAAATTATACCCGTTGAGACGGATGCCAACAAGTTGGTGAACTATGTGTGTGGCAGCAACTACATGAAAACTGGTGAGGATGTCAAGGTGAGTGTGGACTGCATGCTATTAAAAACTTAAAAAATGTGCTAAGTTCTATTTTGTTGTAGATTAAGCCAGACTCAGAGTACCCGGAGTGGCTGTGGACACTGAACACCGAACGAATCATACCCCTGGAAGAACTTGATCCCAATACAAAACAATATTGGCGCCGCTTGCGGAAGATGGCGCTGCGGCGAAACAATCAGCTGTCCATGCTGAAAAAATTCTAAGGCATTTGTCGTAAAGGCGCAGACTGGTCACACTTACAGCTTGCCCTTCAACTGTGCAACTGAACGTTCACCGTTGTTTGAATAAATTGTATGACGGAGTCTTAGTTTTTATTTACATCGTTCGTTTTATTTGCTAAGCTGTTAACGAAAGAATAAACACATTATTTTATTGATACGTTATATGTATGTACATATTTTATCTGACAGTGTCTTGCACTTAACGATTATCTTAATGTTTTCGCTCGCTGCGCAAATATATAAAATGCGCCAAAGAAAAATATTAAAACAGAAACAAATTGGACTTTAAAGTTGTAAAATGTGGTGTCACTTGTTGTTATTAATTGTTTTGCTGCTCATTGCCGATGCAGCGGAAATAGCGCCTAGAAGTGAGTATTAGCTAATTAATTAATTACATATTTTATTAATTTTAATCCTTGGCAGAGCACGTATTTTGCTACCATGGAACTTGGTCTGTCTATAGACCAGATAAAGGACGCTTTGGCGTCGAAAACATTGATCCGTTCCTTTGCACCCATCTGGCGTATGCGTTCGCGGGCATCAAAGAGAGCGGCGAGCTGCGAATTATCGATCCCTATCTGGATCTGGAGGAGAATGGAGGACTGGGTAACATTAAAAAATTCAATGCTCTTAAATTAAAGAATCCCACACTCAAAACTTTGGTCGCCATTGGTGGCTGGAACGAAGGCTCTAAGCGCTTCTCCATCGTAGCTAGTGATCCCGAGAAACGCGCACTTTTTGTTGAGCAGATTATTCAGTTTATACAGCGTCATGGATTCGATGGCATGGATCTGGACTGGGAGTATCCAGCTCAACGGCACAGTCTCCAGAATGTCAATGACTGCGAGAACTACATTAGTTTCCTTAGGGAACTCAAAGAAGGCTTTGATCCGTTCGGATATCTGCTCACTGCTGCTGTAGGATCGGCAGAGTTCTCCGCAGCGCAATCCTACGATATTCCAGCCATAATTCCGTATCTGGATCTAATAAATGTCATGGCCTACGATCTGCATGGTTCTTGGGATACAACGGTGGGTATAAATGCGCCACTGTATGCTGGGCCACTGGATAAGAGCAAGAAGGAGCTCCAACTCAACGTGGATGCAGTGGTCAAGTATTGGCTAGAAGCCGGGGCTCCACCAGAAAAGCTGGTCCTTGGCGTGCCATTCTACGGACGCACCTTTACACTGGCCAACGCAAACGACCATCAGCTTGGAGCAGCTCACATTGGCAGGGGTTTGGCAGGACCTTTCTCTCGGGAGCCCGGCGTTTTGGGCTACAACGAGTTGTGTGAGCTACTGCAAAAGGAGCAGTGGACACAGGAATGGGAGCAGGATCAGCAGGTGCCCTACGCCTACAAGGATCGTCAATGGGTTGGGTACGAAAACGAAACCAGTTTGACCATAAAGGCGCAATACACAATGTCCAATAACTTGGCTGGAGTAATGATCTGGTCGCTGGAATCAGATGACTTTCAAGGGAGCTGTGGAGGCAGCACTAACCCCTTGCTGCGAGCCATTAATCGTGTGCTGTTTGGGCAAGACACACCCACAGGTCTGACAGCAGAGGTGCAGTCAAGCGCACACGAGGGACCCGAGGAGTTTAAGTGTTCCGTGGACTTTGGATTCGTGCGGGATAAGCACGACTGTGGCAAATACTATATGTGTACCCAGGGAGCTACACATACTTTTAATTGCCCCGAAAATCTACAATTCGACTTGAATTCCAATAGCTGTAATTTCCCACACCTAGTAAATTGTCAAGATAATTTAATTTGACAACACTACCAAATGTTTATTGAGGTTTATTGGATGAACTTTCAAAGGTCACGACTAATAAACAATTTTCAAATTGATTGGCAAATTATTGAAGCTATAACCCTTTTGCCCTGGACGCCAAGTGACATAATCCTGATTACATTCAACCTGATCCTTGGGCTTGCAGTCCCCGCTCTTCTCTTCGAAGTAGTAACCCTCGATGCACTCGTAATCGATACGTTTGCCATCACGACACTCATGGTACTGCCGACACTCCCACATGTTGCGGTAGAGTCCGTCCTTGGGACAGATGCCGCTGCCCTCTGTTGTTGGCTTCACAGTGGTCAGCGTGTCTGGATCACCGATCATCGAGACGACCACACGTGTGAGTGCATAACTCTCTCCACAGTTGCCATGGAAGTCATCTGCATCAAGGGAGAATACTTGCACCCCGTTCAGTTGCTGCTCCTTCACCAGATGCATCTTGGCACTAATGCTGCGTCCATCCTCGAAGCTAACCCATTGATCACCTCGATGAGCATAGGGCACTTGTGCAATCTTGTCGTATTGCTTCTGCCAGGAGGAAATTTGCACACACAGCTCACCGTAGGTCATGTAACCCGGACGCAGTGAACCCCGTTGCTGGCGACCAGGTCCACTGCTAGACGAACCGACGGTCGTGTTTGCCGAGTCCAGGGTATAGGATTGGGCAAACAGCGGCAAACCCAGCAGGAGCTTTGAAGGCGCCTTGCTATGCTCCACCCAGTGTTGAACGCAGCTCTCCACGCTGCGAGTCTTGTCCCCGGAGAGCGGAGCATTATAGCGTAGCTGTCGCGTGTAAGGATCCTGTTCGTCATGCACAAGTAAGGTAATGAAATCCGGATACTTGGTTATCTGGGGTATGTCGTAGACAGCCAAAGTGGACGCGTCCAGGCGAGCAGACACTACCAGCATTAACAGGAACTTGTGCTCTTGTAGACTAAGGAGGGTAAGTGATTAGGGTTTCATTAAATCGTATTTTAATAACTTCTTACATTATCTTGAGTTCGTGCAGGAATGTCAAGAAATTTTTGCGATCCTCCGGCTGACTGCCAGTATGTGCCGGGAATGTCCACTTTATTTGCACTCCCTGAATGTCATACTTGTACAACAGATTGATCAGTGAGGTATAGAACTGATCGCGTTTCCTAGCGTCCGACAACATTTTGGAGATCAGTTTTAAGTCATCCCGCCAGCTGCCGATCGATATGATCGTTTTATCCTGTATGTTGCGCAATCGACGTACCATAGCAATGCTTTCTGCAAAGGAATATGGTGAAAACTGGTAAGAAAACTCCGTTCTCATTCTATATTCTCTACGCTTTGTACTATGGGAGCTACATGACATAGTTTTCCGGTAAGGATACTGAGTAAGGGTAATTGTAATAGTACCCTACATATAACGTGTAAGGAGGCGCGAAAAAAGTTTAAAATAACCTTGACCTGGTAGATAAACAGATGGACTGTTATTTCGAATTTGGTGTCTCTAGCTCTTCTAGTCTCTGAGATCGAGGTATTCATACAGACAGACGAACGGTGTACTAAAACTGATCAGTATTTACCATAATTCGCATCCTCCTGCGGATGATTAAACCTTAGTTCACCCGAACCGTTTGGATCTAGGCCCAGCGAGGAGCCATATACCAAATGAGTGCAGAGTTTTGTATTCAAATTCCAGGACTCGAAATTACTGCGATGGTTGCGAGTTAAGGACTGTCCATCCCAGTAGCAGAATATATTGTCTAGGAAAAGTAAATTAAAATTTATAAAGTAAATGTAAGCCAAGTTTACACTTACAGTCGGTTTTGTCGGCCTCAGCACAGCACAAACTGAATCCCAAGAGCAAAATAAGCGACAACGTTCGCATTTTAATTACTTACACCAAATTAAAGAACTATTTTGATAAATTAAACTATTAATTTGAAAAATTCTGAGTGTGTTAATTTCCATTCAGTTTTATTTTGACTTGCGTGGAAATTAAATTTGCGTTTCTGTTTGTGATATAAAAATCGAAGAGTGCTCAATTTAACTCTTTATTTGCTTTGACAAATCTTAAAAAAAACCCTTTTGTTTTTTATAAATTTTAAAGTCAATATAGACGTACAGTTGTACTGCTGGGAGTTGTACATTTTATGTGAGCAATCAAAATTTTAATGGCTTATTAAATGTGGCCATAAAGCGCTGCAAGTACAAAACGCCAAAACAACAAATAAATAAAAGAAAAACAGTGGAAAACCCATATCAATTTTATGGAAAAGCCACTTGGGAGAAAATTATGTCTGTTGTTTTCAACCAGTCGAAATGCTTGGCTCGCGTCTGTTAACTTGGCCAAGACGCTGTCGCATCCGGCACGTTAATGTGCAAACATCGCAGCAAATTTAACGATTATTGCCGATTTATAATGACAACACAAATTTATCGGTTTCCCACAAAAATTTATAAATAAAACTTTACATTTATAATTTACACATATGTGTAATTCTGATATACAACCTATTTAAGACTGCTTTGAACTGAGTAACATAGTCTGACTTAATTTAGATATATTAAAATATATATTTAATCATCAAAATGTCCGATCAGCACTGGAAATCGGATATACACACCTATCCCATCGAGCGAATTTGCTTCAAGCTCAAGAGCGATTTGGAGAAAGTAAGTTGTGTGTGGTTTCGTCACTAGAGTGGACTTCAAATAACCTTTGACTACCTTTAGGGACTCACCACGCCCACTACGCGCAGTCGTTTGGCTGTCAATGGTAAGAATGCCTTCAGTTTCCCGGAAAGACCCGAGTCCAACCTACGCAAATATGCGAAAAACTGTTTTCGTGGCTTTGGCATGGCCACGTTCTTGAGCGCCATATCGTGTCTGTTCCTGTACAATCTGGATGTTAGTGACATTAATGTGCACACAACCGATTCCGAGTTTTTAATTACTGCCATTGCTTTAATGGTGGCATTCTGTGTCTCTGGATACTTGCGTTATCTGCAGGAGAACAAAGATTACAAAGTGGTTCGTGCCTTTAAGAATCTCATGCCCAAGTATTGCACAGTGCTTCGAGATGGCCATAAGCAGATCATTCGATCAGAGAATGTGGTACTGGGTGACATACTGATGATCACCTATGGCGAGCGTCTTGCCGCCGATGTACGCATCTTTTCCTCTCACGACTTGGTGCTGGACAATGTGGCATTAACTGGCATCTCAGTGCCAGTGGCGATCAGTCTGGAGGTCAGTCATATAGACAAGTGGATGGCACGCAATGTGGGCTTTGCCTGCAGTCATGTGGTGAAGGGGCGTGGCATGGGCATTGTCATTGCCTGTGGCAACGATTCGGAGGTTGGAATCATGGCACATCTGAGTACGGCTGAGCGTCCCACGAGCAGAGCACGTAGACACATGCAACAGGTATGAATTAATTACTAGAAATTACTAGGGAATAACCCGATTCACTCACAGGTAACCTACTATACCTGCGTTGTGTGCACCATCTTTATGATTGGCTTCTATATAATAGTTTCGCTGCGTAATGATCTGGAGAAGATGTGGATTGAGTTCAATGTCTGTATAGCTGTAGCCCTGGTGCCCCTAAATTTGCCGGCCCTGATCTACTTTGGTCTCTGGCACACCAAGAGGAGGCTACTCGAAATGGGCTGCTATGTGCGCAACATGGAGGCAGCTTTGACGCTGGGCAAGACCACAGTGATTTGCAGTGCTCTCCTAGGCACCATGACCATGAAGGAGTGGCGTGTTTCCGAGCTCTATGTGGACGGAAAGCTCACCAGGGCGGACGATTTGCGTGTCAGTGATTTGAGCCCGTCTTTCATAAATCTCATTGAGGTTTCCGTCCTCTGCAACGATGCCAATGTGAATCCTGGTCAGCGTGGTGTGCCTAAAATGTTGAAGACCCTTTACGGCTCTAGTTTCGACAAGGCCGTCTATAAGTTTGCCATGTACATCATTTCCGATATTGACCATCTGCGTCATCATCACGAACTCTTGACCTACAAGACCTACAACATCGTGGATCAGATTCATGTAACGGTACACAAGAAAGTCGATGCGGAGGGGAATATTGAGTACATACTACTCATGAGGGGACACCCAAGTGTAGTGCTTGATCTGTGCACTACTAAATATGAGAACAATGAGATGGTGCTCTTTGAGCGTAGCCACAAGAGGGTCATTGCCAACGAGGCCTCCAAGTTGGTCTCAGCTGGCAGATATGCCTACGTCTTTGCCCACAAGATACTGAGCCAGGAGGAGTATCAGTTGATTGCTGATATCACCATCGATTTCAATGTGAACAACAGGGAATCGTTTACCAGACACATGTCAGACTTTGCGCATTCCATGCACTTTCTGGGTCTCATTGCCATCTACGATCCTCCGCTCTTCGGTGTGAATGAAGCAGTGGAAAAATGTCGTTCTGCAGGCATAAAACTCGTGCTTTTCACCCGCACCGATTTGGATTTCTCCCGTGCGATTGCCAAGACGGTGGGCATAATTGGACCAAACCATGAGACCATTGAGGACATTGCCTTGCGCCTCAATATACCGCTGTCGGAGGTCAAGCGGAGCATGATAACAGCGGCTGTTATCAACATGCAGAACTGGCATAAGAAACTTCACCACCAACGCTGGGATGCCAAGCAATTGCTGCTCGCCCATCCGGATTTGGTGTTTGCGGAAACTGCTGTGGAGCAGCGACACATGATTGTCGAGGTGTGTCAGGAGCTGGGTGCTGTGGTCACCGTTATTGGCAGCTCCGTGCACGATACGTCGGCCATAAGACGCGCCAATGTCGGAGTCGCTGAAGGTGCCTCCTCGGAGGCTAGTCAATCCTGTGCGGATATCATTCTGGTAGGCAGCAATTTTGTCACTCTTGTGGACGCCATACAGGAGAGCCGTCTCCTTTACGAGAACATGAAGAAGGCCCTGGTCTTTTCACTGGCTCCAAGCATGGCCATTTTGCTGATTCACTTGTCCTTTCTGGCACTCAAGATTCCATTTCGTTTGTTTTTGGTTGTCTCGCTGGTCTTGGACATCTTTGTCTGCATGGTAGCCAAGTTTAAATGTAGATATGAATTGGCTATAATTTATATATTACAGGTGCCTGCTTTATCCATATTGTACGAACCCGCTGAGGAGGATCTCATGAAACAAAAACCTAAAGTCCACGATGATTATATGCTCAACAAACGGTAAGTTATATTTATTTATGTTTGGTCTGAATCAGACAACTGTATACTTTAGCTAACTCATATACAACCACTCGATTGCCGTCTTTCTTAATAGTTTAATCTTTTTTTTTAGATTAATTTTCATGGCTTTCTTGCAAGTGGGCATCATCGAGGCCAGCGTCGTTTTCATTACCTATTTCGTCTACATGGCCTACAATGGATTTCTGCCCAGAACTTTAATAGGCTTGGGGCCACAATGGTACGATGACTACAACAACGATGTCGTCGACTCATATGGCCAGGAGTGGGTAAATGGAATAATTATAATTTGTTATTGTCGAAACCTGTTAAAAATTGATTTACAGTCTAAATACGCTCGTGAGC
The DNA here is from genome assembly GCA_018152125.1 of Drosophila dunni. Taxonomy (NCBI): domain Eukaryota; kingdom Metazoa; phylum Arthropoda; class Insecta; order Diptera; family Drosophilidae; genus Drosophila; species Drosophila dunni. The sequence goes on along the minus strand of JAECXC010000339.1, from coordinate 5,650,511 downwards.
AGTTGGAGTATCGCATCTCAGCTGTTACACTCTTGACGCTGATTATAATGCAGAGCGCCAATCTGTTGTTGGTTAAGACGGGACGCGCTGAATTGATGACTCATGGTTTTAAGAACGTTCGCTTGACTATAGCTGTCGTCTATATGATGTTTCTGGTCGTGTTTTTGTGTTTCATTGACTTTCCCGATTTCTTACGTACCGAGCGTGTTTTGTGAGTACTGTAGGGTCCGTGGGGGTTATAGGTTATTTACTTGTTCCTCTGTAGCTGCCCCTCCTTGTTCCTGTACATTTTGCCATCTCTGGTGCTGCTGATTATTTGGGAAACTGCGCGACGGTACTTACTGAGACGCTTTCCGAACAGCTGGCTGGAAAAGGAGACCTACTACGGATAACGCACAAAAGTAGACTACGTTTTATTTTTTAAAATATTGCATTTATTTTTGGAATAGCTCGAAGCTGTGGTGGTGTAGCTGCAATTTCTCACATCAATATTGTGTTTAATTCTTTTGGTTAATTAATTATGTATTTAATTCAAATTGCATATTCATATTTGAGTTTTTTTTCTAGTACATGCAAGTGTTTATGTAGGTACGAGTAATCTTTTTTTTGTGGTTTTTTCTTTGTTTTTTTTGTTTAGGACTTTACACGGTTCATTGCTTTCAAGAGCAACATCAACATCAATATTAATATCAATATTCGGTATTATTTTATTGTAGTTTGTAAATATGCCTTTTGATTAAACTGTTGAACATTAATGCATATACTATTTATGTTTTTTGGTTTTTTGTTTTGGTTTTGTATTTTAATTTGTATTGCGATTATATTTAACTATGAATGCGTTGCGTGCACATTGAGATTTATTTATGCATTTCTTGTGTTAGTGTTTTGTCATTATTAAACTTGGTTTTCCTTTAATTGTATATCGAGTATTTAAATCTGTTAATCAATTTCATGTAAATCTGCCAAACACTTAGATTTAATTCATTTCACATTGTGCAAAATAGATAACATCTTTTCCAATTACTTTTCATCATTTGAGCTCAATTATTACTAATTATCATCATCAGGAATTACAATTAAGCATTACAATTAAGAAAAAACTTTTAATTTTCAATCGTTTCTTAGTTTTGCTGGAAAATTATGAAGATTTCGAAAGAAGAACTGGCGAAAAGATCTGGAATTGGTCTAAAAACTTTAACTTCGATGTTTTGAAACATTTCTTTGCGTTTAAACTGAAACCGAATAATTGATCCTATAGCACTAACATTATTATATAATAAGATTTGGATTCCATATGAAACAAGCAGAAGGCGGTGGGATCGCGTGATCAATCAAGTCCAGGATTCGATGCCGTTTGGAATCGTTTCGATTTATGCAAATTAAGCACTGGGATTATTCTGGATACCGTTTTGGTTTAAGGTCTTTGGCTTGGCTTTTCATGTACTTGTACTGATCTCAATCATTTACTGTTTTTAAAGTATTCCAAAAATTATTATCAATTTGTATGTGTTAGTTAGTGTTTAGATCTCTACACATGTGTGTGTGTGTGTTAAGTATAGATTTAAGTATATATATATCTGTTGTGTGTATATGTATAGTATGTATATTTGGTATATTTATTTAAAGTAATTTTTTTAAAGTAATTGCGTTTACATTGTAAATCTATTGAAGTTTTTTCGTTAATTTGACACTAATTTAGATTTGCATTTTTCTAGTTATATTTTTTTTATAAATTAGTTTTCATTTGTTTATCATTAGTTAATAAGTTGTTTTCAAATATACTTTTTTTGTGGAAATAAAACATCGCATTAAAAATACTTGCTTCTTTTATTTATACTTCGCTTAAAACAAATCGTGTGTAGACAGTAGGCTCTCTGGTATTGGTATTGGTATTTGGTATTACCTCTGGAGCTCCTTCAAAGACGTGTACGGTTTGTGCCCGATATTAATCGTGAACAACTCGTGAAAGTAGCGTTTTCGTGTCTGGTTAACCTTAACTTATCTGTGTCTTTAGAAGAAGGAGGCGGGGCAAATTGTAGGCGGTCAGGTTGGACCATCAGTGCTGCGCAGCGTATAGAAGTCGTAGGGTTAGACGCCTTGGGCGAGACTCTCCTTGGGCAGCGCTATGATCGACTGATCCATACCCTGGTGCGGAATGATAAAGGGTGAAGCCAGCATCTGCAGTGGCCTAAACAAGATCAAATATTCAAAAACAAATTGTCCATACTATACAAGTGATCAAATCAATTCCATATGTGTCTAATTACTCGGCAAAACTGGTGGCCGCAACGACCGGCTGACGAACCGTGTGCAGAGCCTGCGAATTCTTGGCACGCGCCAGCAAACTCATCACGGTGCGCTTAGTGGGATTCATGCCAGACCGTGGTACGCCCAGCAGCGGACGCTTACGTCCAAGGCCGCCACCTGTGGGTGAAAAGTAGAGTGAGTTTAACCCGTTAACCCGTTCACGCTATCTCTCACCTATATTGATGGCCTTCATGTTACGCAACGCGGGATGCAGTAGTGCTCCTGGTGGATCCAGCAGCGTCAATGTCGATGTGTTTGCATCCCCTTCGCTGGCCAATTGCAGCGCTGTGGTGCTGCTCTGCGCTGCCGACAGTCCCGACATTCCACCGCCCAGTCCCACGCCCACACCCACTCCCTGGGCTGGCTTCAATAGTCCACCTATGCCAGCGGCTGTCAACTGATGCTGCAATGCCACCGCCATGGCTGTGGTGTGAACTGAAACGGAAGCGACAGTTGAGATAACGGATACGTAAGTACAGTAAAGCGGAAGGTATGCCTACTGGTTAGTGTGGAAATACCCTGTAAGCATCAGAACAGAGAGGTCTAATATGGAGAGCAACATGGCCTAAGTAAATGGTAAGTCGTGTTTATTTTTAACAGGGTATACAATTCATATAGCTTTAAGCCAGCTTTAGTCGCTTAGTGGCTCAAAGGGTTCAGACAGTTATGTTTTAAAGACCTAATACCCTGTAAACAGTAGAGCAGGCGGCTCTTTCCACAGCAGCATAAAATATACTATGAATTCCACTTGAATTACATAACAGGTTACACCAGTTAGCTCTACTCTCTGTTCACTTGGCTTCCACTGTTACTACTCAAAGCTGTGAACCCTTATGGGTATTCCCGACTTACTTAATCAGTTATTTCTCTCATTGCACAATGCAATCAATTAGTGGGAATTAAAACGAAAACTTTTACTGCGACAACGTGTCCGTCTCCTTAGCCGTGTACTTGTTCCCTTCGATTCCCATTCGTAAACCCATTTATGTGCTAATTAGGTTAATTAATTTTGCTAAAGAGATGTGCGCATAATACTCACGTGCAGCTGCCGTTGTAGTCTGGCCAGTGAGATGGTCACCGCAGGCAGCAGCCGCAGCTGCACTTGCTCCGCCGTGTGTTTGGAGCAACTGATGGAAATGCGCTGGTTGATGATGATGATGGTGATGCTGCTGTTGTTGCTGCTGCTGCTGTTGTTGTTGCTGCTGTTGGAGTTGTGTGTCGCCACCGCTGCTGCTGCAGGATTGACTGCAATCCAGTTTGTCCGGCGATAGGCAATCCATACCGCTTGTATCGTTGTCGGATTTGTCGTCATTCGAAGTGTCCATGTCGGCTAAGCCGCCGCCGAGGCCTCGGTTTGTGTTCGTCGGACTCTGTGAGTCGTCGAGGTGACTGAGACTGGGTGTGGATGTCATTGCCTGCATTTCCCACATCTGCTCCTGTCGTATGTCATCGTGGTAATCCTGCCAGATAGTATAGACAGCACATTATATGAGATGCACTGGAGAATTCAAAAAACCGATTGCATTGCTACAGCACTGCAGGTGCCACACAACTCAGTCACACTGCATTCTGTCTCGTCGAGCAATTAAATTTATTTCAGGCGTTCGTAGTACGCGTAATAAATGCGAATTTTATTGGATGTCAATTAAAAGTTTGCGAGGCCATTTCTCTGACTCCCATACCCACACCCACACCCACGCACATTTAACCCAACGAAACAGCCCAGTCGCACATGGCTTACAACTACAGTCAGCTGGAGTTTCAGCGCTAAACAGACAGCTGCAGAGTTTGCCGAGTCCCACTGGGTCGTGTTCTCCCGCTGTGACTTTGTCACTTTGCCCCACACTCCCCCACCCACCTATCACTCTATCTCTGTGTGCGTGCGCGTTGAAGCACAGCAGTCTTCGGATATGTGGTGGTATGTGAATGTGTGTGTGAGTATGTTTGTGTCTGTGCTCTTAAGTGTGTGGGTATTTAATGCAATTATGGAGTATCAGCAGAACCAAGGGATACACATTCAAACATTTTAGCTCTACATCTGCCGGTGCGAGGAATACTTTTCATTAGGCGCATTAACCAAGTCACGAATCTAGTTCAACAGTTTGAAAAGCGCATGTTAACTATTTCCCAGTTGAATTAGTAATCTGCCTACAAATTTCATTCGATTCTGCACTCAACTGTAACTTCTTCAATTTGGCTTCTTTGAAAATCAGAAAAGCTCACATTTTTATGACATTCGTCCACATGAAAGCACACATAAATAAATCGTGCAGGCAGCTGCCATAAACAATTCTTTGGCTTACAAGGATTGGCCGTCATGCACACCTATTCAAACAGACACACCCTCACTTACTCTCTTAAACACACTCACTCACAAATGTAGCTAAATTGAAACGGTTTATGTTTCAACTCACATACCGAGTATAAAATTGAAATAATTTCTATGCAAATTTTTGTGTGTGTAATCAGATCAGCAAACTGTGGGGCGGCCTCGAAAGTGAATTTATGTTCTTGACAGTTGCGTGTCGCAGTCTGTAGGCTCTAACAATATCCTTCATCATATGCTTGAGCCACCGTGCCAACCACTGAAACCACATGTTTCTAAATAGTCGCAAAGTTATGAGATTTTTCGTGGTGCGGTAGATTCAATTCCCATTTATGCATACATTAAAAGCCGACAGCAAATTCAGTTATAATCGTGGGAAAAGCATAACCTACAAGTTTTGACATCTATATAAGAACATTTAACTCAATTATAAGTTTTGTTTTAAATTGTGTTAAGTTTTAACTGCTAAAAAGCAAATTTCGTGTGTTGGCAACGCCTTTTCGAGAGTTGGTAAAGCGAGTCGCGGGCGTTGCCATCTGTTGATATGCGTTAGTTGGCAGCGCAGGTATCAAAGCTTTAAGATCAATGTGTTTAAGAAAAATTAAAAGCCTGGTAACGCCTTTTGCCTGTCGTGGGAGCTGCCATCTGTTAATATGCGCAAGTTGGCAGTTTGGGATAAATGCAATTGGCAATAAGATCAATGTTTTTAAGAAAAAGCAAAATGAGAGTGCGTGAACAGTTTTCAGTGTGAGATAAATAAATATATAATAAATACGTGCTATCGTGTGACATGAGAGACTGAGTGATGGAAAACCCAAGAATAGCAATTGAGCAACGAGCAGAAAAATAAACGCTGGACGTGAGTACGAGAAAAAGGACAGAAAGGGACAGCCGAAAGAAAACCAAGAAGTAAGAGGAGCGCAGCAAGTGACGCTGATGGACACCACTTGCACTTGGACGAAGAAGAGGTAAGTACTGAAAAGTTGAAAAGGGGGCGTGGTAAATGTAATTACAGCACAATGCAATTTCGTCGGCGACGCGTGGTGGCATGCCATGCCTGCAAATTGATGCAGAATGCTTCGTTGTAGAGGCTATGGCTGTCGCACGGAAGCCGAAGTCGATAACGAGTGCAACCTTGGAGTTTTGCAGGCAGTAGTATGAAAGTGTCTTCGTTTTGGTGTTGGACACAGCTGTCGACATACCGTTAAGTTTTGTGCGCCGACAACTTTAAGATGATGTTTTGTGTAAAACTTTAAACATTTATTTTTTTGTGTGTTGGGAGGACCGACGAAAGGGTCGGAAATACCAACAAAGCCAATTGGGTTGGCTGGCTTGTTTGAATTTGGGGATGAGATAGGTTTGTTGGGGAGGGGCTCGTTGGTTGCGAGCACTTACCGGAACCAGAAACCGACGAACTTCCGCCAGGGCATAGGCAATACGGGCGTGTGCTTCGGCGGGCGCCGCAAAGGTTGAAATCTCTACGTGCAGGTCCTCAAAGAGATGGGAGTAACGGCTGTCACCACTGGCTCGCAGCTCCTCCTCCTTCCGGCGGTCGCGCATTGAGCCCCGTCCCAGCACGGCCATTTTGCACATTGTGTCCTCCTGGAGACGCTTCATTGAATTGCCCTTTGGGCCCAGCAGCTTTCCAACAAAATTGAACTGCACACAAAAAAATACCCGTATTACTTCATTATACTACGGTTATTTAAAGCTTTCACTTACTTTTGGGTGATCCCGCACCGGTACCGCCACTTTAACGGACACCTTAACGGGTTTATCGCGCGTTATGTCCAGCATTTTGAGTTTCTCTGTAATTAAAGCGGAAAACAACATTAACATGCTAATAATACAGGGTATTAAGCAGACCAATTAAGATAATTATGGCGAAGGAAGATAAAGTTGAAAATTCAAATTATGCAACTGTCAAAATTTCAAAAATACATTTTCAACTTATTTGGCAATGAGTGACATTTGAAAGTAACCGCTTTTAACTGATTGAACTGTCTTTTTGCTCCTGAAAACTGTCACTATGACAACGATATTTCGATTATCTTTGCATACATAATTGTTGTAAACTATCAACCCAACTACAGCTAGGAATGTGTAGATATAAATAGCAGAAGTTGTGGGTGTAATAAATCGAGATGTGGGTAACCTTTTGACTTGACGATTTTATCGTTTAATTTGACCACAAAAACATTTAAAGTACGAGTAAATCTAAATGACACACGAAGTAATAAAAATGAGTTTGTCAACTTGGGCTTATCGGATGATAATATGACATGCTGTCAGAGGGAATTTAAGTAAGGATATGAGTCCTTAAGCTCAGTCTGTCTCTAACTGAGGTAGATAATTCCTTTTGGATTCACAATTTTGATGTTTGTAACTAATTAAGCAAAATGCTTCTATACACAACAAACTTAGGCCTAGGCACAGTGGCAAAAGAGTGTGGATAGGGGAAAGGAAGGTGTTGGGGTACTGCTCTGGGAAAGGGACAAATCTGTTGACATGACCAAACATGAAAACATTTTTGTTTGCTCTTCAGCTCAAGTCTCGGCAAGGGAAGGCAAGACAAGGACTCGACACAAACACACACACACACACTCAGACAGGCACACCTAACATACCGACACTCATTAGCAGGCAAAATGGCTTTCTTAACACCTTTGTCGTTGCTCCTTTACCCTCTCTTTCGCTCTCACTTTCTCTGTCTGTTACTCTGGCTCTCTTGCGCTGACTGGCTTGAGTTTGGGTAGAATCTGAATATGTTGTCATGTCAGTGGCAGTAACATACGTAAGTAGTTTGCAGTTGTCAGCAGAGTGAGTGCACTTTACAGGTATATGCACACACACGCACACAACACACAATCCCACACCTACACACACCTTGTTTCTCTTTGAGACACAGCTATTTTGGTACTGACAAATGCATAAACAGGCAAAACGGTAAGTGCCAGAACTGCTGAATATGCACATTTTCAATGTGTGTGTGATTGTGCATGTCTCTCTTCCTCTTTTCCTTTCTCCTCTCTGACTCTCTTCTCTCTAGGTGTTACTGTGTGTCTGCTATTTGTGTTAATTGTTGCCATTGCCATATATCAAAACACGCTTCATTATTTCCCCCAGTGAGCGTGAAACCTTTCAAAATACATTCACATCCACATCCGCATTTGTTGTCTCAGTAGGCCAAAACGACTTTCCAGGCCAACTCTTACACTGTACCAAATTTTGCAGTTAACATACATATACACACATACTCTCACGCATACCCACACTTGCTAACAAGCCTGCATGTATTTTGCATAATTTAATACAAAAGCATTTAAGCAACGGTGCGTATGTGTCATGCAAATGAAGCTTAAAATAATGCGTATACGTAAATTTATCTGCATAAATACATATATAAATATATTCAGGCATAAATTTGAATTTGGCCTTGTTGATTAACTCAACTCGGCTCGAAGAATTGCTTTAAAAGGGTTTTTCTGTTTCGTAATTAACTTAATTAATTTAAATAATTAGACACAAAAGGATCTAAGTTGAAACTCATTTTCGTCAAATTAAATGAAGCCGAAATTGATATAGAACAAAATGAATAGAAAGCAAATTAGGTTTGTTTAAATTTGCAACAATTTAATTATAATTTTATTGTTTATTTATTTAATAGCAATGTTATTGTTGATACAACAACACAAAGCTAATTAATTATTGCAGTTGTCACTTTAAAAGCTACATTTAAAGCTACATTTCAATTTATTTTTGTTTTCTGCAGCAATTATCTGTGCGTTAATTCAGAGTATTTTATCTTGAGTACTGTTGTTTCATTTTAAATTTACTGACTCAATATTTGCATTTATTTTTTAATAAAAAAAAGTGTTAAGCAATTTCTGCATTTTACATATCAAGTAGTGACGGAAATTCGATTAATTAATCAATTTTATATTGTATACAGATGATAAATAGTTCGAACCGTGTTGTCTTCGTGCTGGGAATTGCCTTCAGCAACCTTCGGTCCGCAGCGAATTCATTGAACTAATTATGTAATTAATTTCCGCTTTATGAATTGCATATATACAATATATATATGTTTGGGAGTATGTATACATTAAAAACAGTTTAATTGGCATTTTAGCATGCGGCTATTTATTGATTTTCAACTGGACCGCACACAAAATTCAAACAATAATAATTATAATCATTTCACGCTCATTTTCCAAAAGCTGACAATAATTTTTTGTGAGAGATAGAGAGGGGAGCTAAGAGAGAGCGGTGAACTGCGGTGAGGTTGTAAAAGTTTCAGGTGATTGCAAATTTTTTGGCACCCTAATCTGTTTTAATTTATGGGCGAGAAAGGCCATTAAGCTAATTAGGTATGCATTTCACGGTGTTTCGCTGCCATTACGGGAAACTGCTGTTCCAACTATTTTCTTGCCCATTCCCATTTGATCAGATTGCATTAAGTGCTTTTGTTCTACTGGTTTCCTTTCTTTTTTTATACGGGCTTGCCAAAAAGGCCTCTGGACTTATTCTGCTCCCCGGTGCTCTCTGGTACTCCTCGCTGGGATTAGCCTGCTTGGCATGCTTGAGTAAAGTTCAAAGTTTATAACAGTCAGATAAGCATTCGATGTGAAATCAAACTTAATTTCTGTTTCCGACAACAACACACGAAAATATTCATGGCAGTGGGAGCGAAAGAGTGGAGGACTCTGTGTATGAAACTGGAGAGAAAGAAACGCTTCCTGTGCAGAATAAGAAGAAGACGACGAAGAAGTAGAGCCTCGGGACAGATGCTAAACATTTGCTCAGTCATTGCAATTGTTTCCGTTAGCGAACATTGTTGTGCTCTAACTATTCGCATTTTACTGCCATATTTTTTTCTTCTTCCATTTCTTTTGTGTGTTTGCTTTCGTTTGGCTTTTCCAGGTCATTTGTTTGTCCGGAAAAACTGTTCCCTATGCCTCTAGACAGCGTACAGCCTGTTGCCCGCCTGCAAATCCGTTCAGTTCTCTACAGTTTGGTCCGCCCGAGGGGCAGACACTTGTGTTAACATGAGGGTTATGCCCTCCATCACCCCATGACCCTTGACACTCTGATGTCCCGTCACCACCAACCCCGGCAACCCCTACAGCCCCTACTCTACACACCCTTTGTCATCCCATCACTCAGAACCCTCTTCAGTGCAATGACGCCGTCTTCAGCATGATTTATGTGCCTTTTATACAAAAATAAGAGGAATAAGAAAAATATGCCACACCTTCTTGAAGTCAAGTATCGCAAATCCAAATTCCATTTCCTAAATAAATAAGTGAAGCTTCCGTTTTGGGGCAGACGCCTAAGCTAATCAGACATGACACTATTAATCTACTGCTATAGATTAAAGATTTATAGCACTTTTTTTTACTATGTTTAATGCAGTCAAGAAATCGAAGTCACGTTAGCTAAAAGCTTTTCTATTCAAAGCTTTAACGAATTGACAATCAAAATGGTTTTCCAAACCAAACTGATATATGCAGGAGTATCAATCATTTTTGAAAACTTTGTTAAAGCTTGCCATCAATTTTAAAATACATGTAGGGTGCAATCGTTTCCGTCTTTTGAGGGATATGGTCTGTATATACATACTTTAGTTAAGAAGGGTCAGATATGCAGTACACGTGTCCACTTAGGATAGCATATTTTTGTTTTATACGCTGCGGAGATGCTGTCGCGTGCTGTTAAGAGCGTGTTAAAGCTGTAATTCTGTTTTTTCTGCTCAAAAGATACCCTTGGAAAGGAAAATAAAAGAAGCTGGCGGTAAAAGCAAAGGAAACCAAAACGCTTTGGGTCAGAGTCAAGGCATCAATGCCATGGCAAATGGCAAATGGCTCATTTAATCGTTTTGCGAAAGTCTTTTCGCAGCACCCGAAGAGTCATGAACCATTTCAAGATAGAATGGTTCCAGTTACTGCTCCATCTCCAACTTCACCTCCTGTTCCCTGGCTGACACTGGTTTTGGTTACGGTTTAACATTTCCATGCGAAAAAGTATAAAATACCCAAGGGAGGGATTACCAAAATGCGGCTCGTTAGTCAAAAAATGTTGCTGGCCGAGAGCTAACATGACACGACGACGAAATGAGATGAGATGAGGACATCAAACATTCAAATGTAACCTTTTTTCAGCTTCCACTTCTTCCTACTTCTTCTTTCTTTTTGCATCATCCTTCATTTCAACTTTGAATCGAAGAAACATTGTTATTTTAAACTGCTTTTTTCTCCTTTCTTGTTGTCATGCATATTGAAATAGAAGAGAGAAACTAGGGAAATGAAGGTCTCCCCCCCCTTTTGGGTTGTTTTCTATATATGCTCTGGCGGATTTATGCAGATACTTAGATACTTTTGTAGCTGTTAAGGCTTAGATTTTTTGGCCAAGCTTTAAAGCGAGTTCCATAATGAGCTCAAATGAAAAGAAAAGATGACAAATAGTTTTGTTTTTCGTCGGTTATCACCGCATGACGTAATCCTCTTGTGTGCTTATGATTAAATTTCTACAACTGTATGTGTGTGTGTGTGTGGTAGGGTGTGCGGGTGTGTGTTGCCGATATCGGTAACAGCCAGCACGACGACAGTTTTTACGACGTCAGGATGCCCGTCGCTTTATGTCCTTCCTTTAACTTTTGCACAAACAAGTCCAAGTCGAAAAGGTAGCAGCCAAAACGAAGCTAAAAGAAAAACTCTCTGTGAAAATTCACATTTCACCAGTTTTCGCTTGACGTTTGCTTAGCTCAGCAGCCGTACAGCGAAGCGTGTGGTTATCGTTCCGTGGGAGGGAAACACAAATGGAAATGGTTGAGAAAATGCGGGTGGGTGCGGAATGTTTTTGGGTCTGGGACTACACTAAATACCCCCCAGGTTAGTGGAGAACCGTCGAGTCCGTACACACAAAATACACAAAACTCTGCCGCAAGTTTATTTTACTCTGTTTGAATTTATTTTCAAGACCGCAACGCTACTTGACGGTGCTCAACATTTGATTGTTCTTAGCGGGGCTTGAAAAATCTGTAAGTTTTTTATTTAAAGTTACAGACTTAAACTGCAGTACTCGGTAAAGTGCTCAGCCGCTTGATGATCAATTACTCTTTGATTATCCCATGAAATTTAATCAAAGGAGTTTCCACAAATTGTATTTAGTGATTTGTTGTGTAAAGTTTTATATAGTAAAGTACTATACTATATTTGATGGCATACCTGAGCTTTTGAGGGCACGTTCCTCCTGTGAGCTTAAGCTGGATTTGGGTTCCATGTTGTGCTTCAATTTCAGCAACTGCAAAGGGAGAAGTTGAATAATCAATGTAAGTACATAATAATAGTTTACTTTGCGAGTTGCTCTAAAGTTTCCCATTCCCATAAGTAAACGGGTGTCTGTATAAATAGCTTACTCCAAAGTTTACCTTTTTTCTAGCTTTTTATTTTATCATAATACTTGAACAAGAAGTAGCATAAACCAGAAGTAGCACCTGAACACATTTTTGCTTTACCATTTTTTTTGCGCAGGAATTTTGAATTTGTTTTGCAAGCATACTTAACTATTTTGTGGTTTATGTCGTGTTCTTAAAGAAATGCTCAAAATAAATAAATTTCAATGGGGACCCCCCTGTAATAAAAACAATTCAAGTCAAGTGGCTTGTTCAATGCTTTGTAAACAATGTTCTTCGTGTTGGCCATTATATTGTGTTACACAGACACTCTGGCTCCGCTTGTTGTACCAACTTTTAGGCCAAAATATTTGGCCACTATCAATTTTTATAGTCAGCACATGCCAGCAGCAAATTAAAGCTGACTTTTATTAGTGCAAATAAATGGGAAGACTTTTGATTTAATTAAGAACTAATTGAATTTCATTAAAAGTCTTTTGCTAAACTGCTGACTAAGTTCTGCAGTGTTGAGTAATGTCGGTAATAACAGTGTTTCTTTTGATATACCGCTAAATCAGTAGATTGATTGATTTTTATCTAAATACCTTTTTGCCATCAGTTTGAGTAGCTGCAGAACTGTTTATTTGCAACTCTGAATAATTTGGCGCCACGCCCCATTAATTTCTAGCGTGTTGCGGCCTATAGATGCATGAAATTATAGGTAATATAATTTTCGATGTCATCAAACTGTGCGTCACGCCTCCTAATTGCCTTTCATGATGACGCGATACATTTTGTAGCCGCGTCTCTCGTAAAAGCCACTAAGTTCGAGCTATTAAAGTTCAGGCCAACTACCTGCAAAAAACACACACCGTCAAAAGGATAAGCGACAGATAAGGAGCGAAAGGGAGCAACAGAGAGTGAGACAGAGAGCGATAGCGAGAAAAAGAAGTTCTTAAAATTAATGATGGCGCGGTCCTGACAATCACTGGCAATGTTGTTTGTCATTGTTGGGTTTTTGCTTTAGTACGCTTCGCTCTGCTTTCCTTTTCGCCCCTCTCACGCCGTCTCCCTTTATCACGGTGTACCTACTGTGCACCCTTTTTATGCTCCCAAAACATTGGATGCCTCTGAGTTTGACGGATTTGTGCGCATTTTCAGATTAATGCTGCGATTATTGTTTACTGTTGCCACTGTTTCCACTGTACACAGTGTACAGTGGTGCGTATGCGTTATATATTTCATATTTGTTTACTTTCTGAACATTTTAATGTTTGATGAAGCAATTTGGCATGTGTTAAAAGCCGTTAAAACTTTGTTGCTATTCAAATATTAATATCGAGCCAATATAATCACATTATAGGCAGAAAGTGATATGTAATTGTTTAAATATTTATATTTACTGGGAAAAGTTATTTAGAACCACTGTGCAGCTGCAAAGACGACAGTCGCAGGAGCGTTGTCTTTTATATGCAAAATTTAACCCAGAATGAAGTCCTGTTCGTTGGTTCTTTCGTTCGTTCGTTTGTTTGGTGGGTTAGTGGGTCGATGGGTTGGTTTTGGTTGCTGGATCGGTGGATTGAAGAGCCCCGCAGACAGTCGTCGCTCGTCACTCTTCGCTCCTCGCTCTTTGTGTAGCTTCGCACGCACGATTTAAGGATAACGAGGATGGAATGCAGGAAGCGAGGCAAATATTTACACAGTTGGATGATTTAGATAAAGAAGACATGAACATGAACCATAAAACGAAGAAGCCGAACTACCGACCCACTGAAACACTGAACCACCGTGCGGCCAAGAGGCCGGTAGGAAGTAGGCAAAAAAAAGGGGAACGGATGGGGGGGAAAATAAGCCCGAGACATTATAAAAGTGGGTTGGCATTATAAAGGATAAAGAAATTTGAATACAATGAAGAGGATTTAGGAAAGCCGTGATTGCCGAGCGTCACTTCTCGGCTGCTCAACAGGAAAACCAACAACAACAACATCAAGTGGAATAGCAATAACAACAACCGCAATAACAATAACAGACATTTACAAGAAATTGTTGTTATCCAAAATTAATGCAACTATCGTGTTATCATTTCATCTGGTTTAATTGCTCCTCAACTGAAAATGATACGCTGTCAATTTCAGACAGAGATAAGCACAATTGATATTCAACATGGAATTTGAATGGAATTTCCCCAATGCCCAGTTCCCCAACTCCCCCTTTCCCATTCTCGCCACTTTCCCACTGAACAGGTTAATTGCCAGAACAACGAATAAATTTCGCACAATATGCACGTTTTTAGCTTTTGCTTTAAAGTCTGCATAACTAAACAAAAAACAAAGAAAAAAACACTAAAAAAACAACAAAAAATAAATAAACTTCTGACTCGTATGCAAAACAGCGAACATGGATAATTTATTCAGGTGAACATTGCATTGAGGGGGCGTGGCACGCAAATGGAAATAGAAATGCAAATGCAGAAAAGAGTGCAGTGTAGAAACCAGCTACAGCAGTGCACACCTGTAAGGGAACAGGTGAGCGGTTTGGTCCCGTTTTGTAGCCCGGGTTCTAGTCTTGGATTCTACGTGAAAATGGACCCCGTAACCAATAACGTGTGCCGTGTGAAATCTACTGTAAGCTCAGGGCTCAAACAAATGCCGCACGTGCCATGGGAAAAATGCATGCAAAGGCAAAATTGGGGCAGGATGGGGGGAAAGTGGGGTAGTGGGGTCTGCGAGTACTCTTTGAATAACATATGAGAATTTCGTCAGCTTCACACAGGCATTTAAATTATTTGTGTTGTGTGTCAACATTTGAAATTCCATAAATTTCAGTCAGTCGATGCATAGGAAATAACATGAGAGTTGGCTGCCCAAAATGCTCAACGCAGCGTCAAAATGTCATCTCACTTTTCCTCCAACTGCTCCTAATTTTCCATCTCTATCCAACTGTTTGTTTATTTGCTTATTTGCTCATCTGTTTGCGCATATGAGTGAAAAATTGAAATGTATATACATGTATGTTTGTGCTGTGTATTCCCACTATAATTTGCATTCCATCATCTGCTCTACAATTAGCTACGTAACCACGCCCCCTCACCCACTTTGACCTCCCGCCCTCCCTCTCGTTTGAATTCTTGGCCTGCTTTTTTGTTGCTTTTGTTTTCTCGAGATGCAACTGAAATTCCTGACCGGAAATTGTTTCACAAATGCTAACCAATTAATTTGAAAAGCTTTTCGCCAGGCGGGTGTGCTCGTAACTCAGTTACCCAGCACTATAAGGACAGTACGCTGCATTCCACCAACACTCAACAAAACGATAACACCCTTTTGTAGTGCTGTGCAGTGCAAAAGTGAACAAAGAATGCAAAATAAATTGTAAAACACGCAAATAACTTTTTTTTTTAAACTCATGCCAAAAGTGCTGATAATCAATGTTCAAGGAATTCAGTAAAATGGATTTCAAAACTGCTGAAAGAAATTCCCGTTTTAAGTTATTAATAAACACAGCAATCCAGAATTTCACTTAAACTTAGTTGAAGTATAAAAAAGTCTCATTTAAATCAAAGCAAAGATCTTTAACGAAGAAAATTAAATTTTTTTTGTGCCTGTCACAAAGTTTTGCGGTTAGTTACCTCAAATGGAGCACAAAAATAGTTGAGTGGCCTTTTAGAACCTTTTGGGAATCGAAGCCGGACCGGTACTTATAATCATATGAAAGTAGTGTGTGTGGGTGTGTACACACACACGCCCACCCACAGCCAAACCCACACGTGTGCGGTATGGGCACACAAAGTGAAAGTTTTGCCTTTATTGTCCGCAATGTGGCTGAACAGTGTTGGATAACAACAAAAAAACGAAATAAAAAACGTACTGCCAAAGGTCCTTTGAGCTGAATATATTATGAACAATGTGGCCCCAAATATGAGTGAATATATTCATGATTTTGAAATTTAGTTGTTAGCATTTTTGAGTTGCTCCTTTCAAGAAAGCAGATGTTCTATCAAATTAAGTTACCCGTAAGTGGGTGCCAAAGGAATTGAGGGAAATGGGCGCAACTTTTGGGGACTTTAATTGGGATAAGAATGCTGGTCATAATTTATCTAAATTAGTTTTATTTTTGTCAAGTCTCAGCTGAGATCACTAAATAAATGACACTCTACTTTCACACCCATAACTTTAGTTGCCCCTCCTACAGTTGCCCCTGCCCGCCCACTCCATTCAGCTCCTTCCCCAACCCTCCTCTTTTAAGCTGTCGGCAATGAGATTGAGATAAATCAGAAGCAATTACAAACATCCATTCTCGTTTACAGCGCCCACGGGGAAAGTCGTTTCCCCCTACATATAGGTGGTATCTATATACACCCTTATACATATATACCGACATACATTCATCTATCTGATTACACTTATAAATATACAAGTGCACATTGAATTTTCCCGACGGCTAGCTGTATTTGGGTTTGAGTAAATAATTAAGTCGATTTCCCAGCTGTAATTAAGTTGCTGCAGCACCGAAACGTATTTCATTTAATCTGTAATTCAAATTGATTACCTCCAGTCAAAGGCAAAAACTTTAACCAAACTTCACATTACTTATTTATGCATTTCACTTGTAGCAAATCCAGGCTAACGGCACTATATGTTAATAAATTTATGTATTATGACACGAGCCAATAAGAAAGGTGTATGTCCAACCAGTATTAACGGATTTTCCTGCTTTTCCAACTTATTAATCAGGAAAGTTTTGTTAACAATGAGTCTCTGGGGAGAACCCCTTGAAAATCCTACACAAATCCCTACTATAACAAGTACTTGATATGTTAATAATACCTATAAATAATCAAGAGAAGCAAATAAATCTGTGAAGGGGAATTCCCCAATTGAAATGAATGATGATAACTAGTACTAGCTTAGAGCCAAGGAAAATCTACTGGCATTAAGTCAACTTAATGCTATCGTTAATTTATAGTCATTAATTTGCTTGGCTAAAACTTACCGGCTTAATAATTATGGTTTGTTATGTTTGGCAATCAAATATGCAATAGTTGAGCAGTTAAAATAATCCGTTTGAATTGCTGCCACAAAATTGTTAAACATTTATCCGCAATTTTCGCGAAATTTCACTTAAATTTTTCACTTTGCGTCGCGTGGCGTCGCGTTGACAAAATGCCTGAAAGTGCTTATTTAATGCTTTATTCATACGCTGCAAACATTTGCACATCCACCAAATTCATCAGGTCTGATTAAAGATGCATGGGGCCCCAAAGGGGCATTGGTGATGAGGCGCTGGGTGTGGGTTTTATGGGCGTGCCCGAAGGTGCGAAGACTTTGCTCGCTTTTAATTTGAGTCTGTCGCTTGGTCTAACCAAAAAAAACAGTAACTACAGTGACAATGACAATGACAACGACAATACTGCAGATATTATATATATATATGTATGTATATAGTATATCCCGCGGGCCTTAGATAATGTTATCCGATTGGAGGAACCGCACGAGAGCAAAGCGCGCGACAAGAAGTAGAAGAGCAATTGTTATGTCTCCCGAGGTGCGTTCCAACTGTTTGGCTAAGTACTCCGCAGACGGCGCCACACGGCACCCACAACAACACCAACTTTCACTGTCTTTAAGAGAGAGAGGGATACAGCGAGAAGGGGAAACGGAGAGAGAGAGGGAATGGGCTGCGGTCTCCGGCAATGTGTTCCTAGCACTTGACACAAGATAAACAATTTGTCTCTGCGACGCGTCGAAATGGGCAGCTTGGCGCCAAACACCTGAACTCAACTCAACTCAGCTCAAACTCGACTGCAGTGGCTAGTATAGCGCTACAGGGTTCACACAAAACGAGCACATCTTTCGTATCGAACTTTTCTGGCGTATTGCTGAACCGTTCCGTCAAGAGACCAGCGCGTAACTGAATCAAACCGTTAACAAACTTGGTCCTAAGAGCTCCAACTTCTAAGGAAAGCCGTCTGTGGATGCTGTACACTCCGCGTCTGCGCAAAAATTCCCATTAAAAATCTCTAACAGTAAATACTGGGAACACTTTGTGCTACATCCTTTTTAGCACTTTCTTTGCTTCAGTGTTTCCGTTATGCTTTGAAATCCACACTTGTTTGTGGCTATCAAAGTCGTACCCACAGATAACACTAGTAATCATCTCGAATATGGGTCAAAGATATAACGGTAAGGTCGAACGTAGGCGTAGGCGTACTCATGGGTTAAATGTTTGGGATTTGTTTGGGTTAAGCAGCGTTGCCACCTCTCTCGAATTGTCACAGCAATTATTAAGTAATTAGCGAAAAGTAATTCAGTTGTAAGACTTCCCAAACTTTTAAGGCTCAAAAGTTTCGCTTACTTTATTTGGAAATTAACAAGAGAAAGTGTTGAAATTGCTTTAAAAAACTCTGAAAAAAACAGTGCTCCTTTCAACACTCCTATGCAAATCCCAACCATAATTCACAGATTATATGCCCAACATAAGTTATCGATTGTATACCAAAATTGAAATAAAAACAGTAGTTTAATTTTGTCCGCAACACAACAAATCGATCTGGATTCAGCTCTGGGCAAAATAAATTTACATACGAGTTATCTGAGGTATTTCGGGTAGAAATAAAACTACAAAAAAAAGGAAGAAGTAGAGAAAAAGTCAACAAAAATATTGGTAGCATTTTCGGGCCACAACGGTTTGCCTCGAAAATGCATATTGTTGCATGGAATGGAATGTATCGTTATCCTATTGCCGAATATATATATGCTGTAGACTGTGGATTGCAGACTATACGGCATGGCCATGGTTTGCATACACGATACCGAGGGAGGACAATACGCTGGAGGGCCCTATTTGGATACCGTTCAATGCGCTTGGGACGCCCCATGTATGACAAACAAACATACACATTGTGTGCTGAAATGGAGACCGTAAAGTATCGTTTTCTCGGCCAAAGTTTAGGGCACAAAGGTGGACTAGCCAAAAGGGAGTGTGAGTGGTAGTGGGATTGAATAGGGTGGGTCATCTTCCATGTTTGCTTGGCGCACTCTAATTAAAATTTTGACCAGAGGCTGCTTTGTTTTACAAAAGTTAAAGCCAAAAAAAAAGTTAAAGAGAAAAATGCCGAAAGCTTAATTTGGTCAAGCAAGAAAATGTAATAAACTCACGCTCAAGGCGTTTTCCAACATCCAAAAGTGTTGCAAAGTTTCGCCATTAAAAAGGGGGGAAAATATGATTTTAAAAGCTATAAATTTGTATGCATTTTCTAAGGCAGTTCTTCGATTTACGTTGCAGCTAAGAAGTAAAGCAAAAATCAAGGTTGAAAAGCTTTTGTACTGATTCAAAATTCTTTCTGTTTTGTTAGGTTTTATCTTACACTTTCCGAGCAAATATTGCTCATTTTAATATAAAATTGCATATAATGATTAAAGCAAATACTTTGTCTGAAGTTTGAAGCACATTGTTGACATTTTGCACAAATTACAAAGTTGGCCTTTAGTCGCTTTGAGCCAAGCTCATGTTTGAACAATTATTTTAATCAAATTTTAATGTCAAACGAGAAGTTATTCATGTCGAAAAGCAATATATATTCCACATATATGTGTCATATATGAAGCAGAGGAAGCTATGTCATTAATTGTGCTTTACAAAACTGTTTAATTAGCTTTAACTGTCAGTGTCACATCATGTTGGACATGCTGTCGACGGTCGACTGTTGACTGTTGAATGCTGACTGTCATGTTGAAAGATACTTCTTCAGGTTGTCATTGCTTTGGGTGAGGAGCAAAGTTTTAATTGATTTCCTGCAGTAGAGAGGACAGTAAAATCATAATTCATCATGCAGCTGATGGTCCATAGAGAGTAGGAGAGGCAGTAAAGGTAGCGATAGAGGGATAGAGAAGGCGAAAGATAACCAATTTATGACAGCTCCACTGTCAAAAACAAAAGGAATAAAAACTGCATCAGTTTAAAGTTTAAAAAGTTTCTAAAAATTGAGGATACATACTGATTAGAAATATGGCATACACAAGACCCAATAATCCTCGAATCTTAAGTCATGAACAAACTCTGATTAGTAGTACAATTTTTTTATTATTATATTGATCATTTGTTTGAAAGTAAGCAATAAATGTTGTACATAAAAGCAGAATAAATAACATTCAAATGAAATATTTAATACATTGATACATTGATAAGTTCCCGATTTTAAGGCCTTATACAGTTTGTTGCTTTGTATTTTTTTGAGATGTTAGATTTTTTGGATATTATGCTGACTGAAGTTACTCTGTATGAGTATGAGTGTATAAAACTCCGAATTTTAAATTTCTTAACAACGTCTTTACGTCTTTTTGATTAAAGTTCTTAAGCTTGGCACTTTGTTTTTAATTTGAAGACCATTTTAGGCCATTTTGATAGCTTGTGTTGCTTTTTTAACAGTGTAGAGACACTCGAGTTTTAGTTGTGCTGCAACAGTTCCCAGTTCTAAACTCACAACTTTCAGGTTCCTACTTCCCGCTCTCTGTACCCTACTCCCTACTCTGTTCCATCGCTCCCATTTCTGCATATATAAAAGATTTGGTAGCAGATAGACAAATAGCAGCAGAGCAGTGTGTAGAGTCGTAAAGTTTTCTTTAGTGCAGTGCAGTTCTTGCGGCTCGAACGGCTCGGGCGGCTCGTGTGGCTCGTGCGGCTCTCAAAATAAAGGCTACAAAGTGTTTTGTGTTTTGTGTTTGCCACTGTGGCAAGCTTGCGACAACACACATAAAGTTGTCAGGCACTAGAGCCGCTCATAGGCAGAGGCTGAGGCTGAGACTGAGGCAGAGTGGGATGTTGCTAGTAGAAGCCAAATGTGGCATTTATAATTTAAGCGGGATTAAAGTTTGCTACAATGGGAAACTTGCTGCCTCTGAACATGCCGCGCGTCAAAAACTTTTTATGGCCGTTGGGCAGAAGAATGCTCAGCTGGGGAGGGGCAGGGGGAGGGACAGCAACGGGGGTGCAATGTGTAGTGGAGTGTTAAGAAGGGAGCAGGGATAACAACTAAAAACTGTAACTGAAAACGAGCCGAGAGTTGCCAGCAAATTTGACATCAAGCGCAGCAGACACACCAAAAAGCGGATTAGGCAGCCAGCTCACCCCGAGGCGCAGTCAAAGTGCTACACACAATTTTGGACTGTTTTGCTTTAGTCCCACCCGCTCCCCCAGTGTTTTTTAGTTTCCCTCTGGTTCAGTGACTACTTTGTCTACTTCGGAAAAGCGGTCCTAAAGGGCTGGCGACTGTTGGCATGGAAAGCACGCGGAAAAGCACGTGCAAAAACATAGCAAACACAGCGCTTGCAATTTTGCAAATTGTCTTGAAATGGTTGGAATGTTTTTAACACACACCCACGCAGACCACCACGCCTACTTGACTGCCGCCCACACACGCAGTGGTGAAGCGCTCGGAAACGCCAACGGCAGTTGTTGGATTAATTATGAAAAATACCAGTGCACCACAGTGCCTGCCAAGAGTGTGGTTCAACTGCATTGTTGTGAATTGTTCGCGAATTGTTTTCTCATACTCAGTCGCTCTCCCTTACCCCTCTCTCCCTCTCTCTCCCTCTCACTCTTGCTCTCTGTGGGTCAGCAACTTAATTGTCTGTTAAGTGTCACAGTGCACATGCAAAAGTAGGCAGGTGGAAAAGCGGATAAAGGGGCTGGGAAAAAATGGGCGTAGTGCACTTATTCCACCTACATTTTGCAACTGGGCTTTGTCATGTTGCGGATGTGTGTCGCCCAGTTATGTTTTGACACTTGAACGCACTTGCCACACTTGCCACACACTTCCTGACTCGTTACAGGTGCTCCAGTCAAGGACGATCTACTAATTTGAAACTTGTGGCACAAAAATCTATCGACTAACAGCGTTTCAAATGCTCTTAATCTTTGATCTCTTAGTGCACTATGGAAAAATGGGGTTTAACTAAAGTTTTTATTTAAATATTCAAATTTTTGTGGAGGAAAAATGTGGGAAAATGTGCTTAACAACAACTTTTTATGGAGGGCAAAATTCTTATTAATAAATCCAAGGGTTTCTGTAAATTTAAGCTCAAAAAATTCTACTGAGGACAACAAATAATCTTGTTTTAAGACTTTTCAAAATGAGTTGTTTATAATTTATATAAAAAAAGGTAAGGAATTGAAACCTATTTGTTGATACTTATAATAAGTTAATTTGGCTTTCCCCAAAGTATGTAATTTCCAAGTGACTCGCTGTCGTTTTTAAAAACTGATAATTCATGCCATTGCTTGTGCTTGGCCTAAACCAGAAGTCAGCACTAAGATACTCAGTTGGAAAGTGTCAAAAGCATAAAATTGGTTTACTGATTTCCAGACTCAACTGAACTGAAGAAGAAGGAGCTTTTTGGTTTTGCCACTGCCTTTGATTTTCAATTACGTCCACTTGATGAAAGGCTGCAATGAAAAGCAGCCACTGGGCTGAGCTGTCAGCTGTAACGAGACACTCACAGATATAACCCTACACACACACACACACAGTTATACACAAACTCATAGACTTATACGCACATGTATGCATACGTATGGACGTGGCTCATTGAGATGTACGTGGTTTGGCATGGAGCTATTACGGCCTTGGGCAAATATAACGGCCTGCATTGGACATGAATGATGTGAGATTTGTGGAGAAAGGGCATTGTAAAACACTTAGCCGAGAGAGAGACTGAGCCAGCGAACATCACTGTTGATTCCACACAGTCTCTTTTACACTCTCCGCAAAAAGAATGTGAGCAATTCATTGCGGAATTGATGAAGTGGCGAAGGGGGAGGAGCGAGGGGATTGGGTGGGTGGATTGATGGTTTGGTGGTTCGTGGTTCGGTGACCAGCTGTGTGCACAGCGCATATAACACACTCCATTGAGTCTTGGCCAACACTTCACACTCTTTGCAAAATTACCAAAGCCTTGATTAACTCACCAGAGAGCAGCGCTGGGCAGCAAGGAGTGGAAGGTGTTTATGGAGCAAGTTAAATTGAAATGCATTCTCCGATAAAGGACCAGGGAAGTGAACCTGGACATGAACATGAGCATGGCATGTGATTGTTCAATGGACCAAGTGGAAGTTCGTTTTTTTATTAATTAAATTCCAGAAAGGTGAAATCCTTTTTGTGTGCGGGACATCATTCGACATTACTCGATAATAAAAGTCACTGTGGCCAAATTCTCATTAGCTAATGGCTTGGAATTTGCCAGTAATGAAGTACCTTACCCAAGAATCGAGCTCAAATCCTTTATCTGGCTGCAAAGCATCCAGAGGACCACAAAAACCATAGCATTCAACGTTCAGCATTTGGCATTCCTGCCGAAAGGATTTTCAGCATTTATTGTGATTGTTTCGCTTTATGATTGCTTTTACCAGCTCGACAGTTCACTAGACGCGATCAGCCCACTTGGCTTAGACAGGCACTTTGCCCAACGGCAGTTAAGTGGGGAAACCAGAGCCCTTGAGCTACTCGAATCCTTTTCTCAATCCATTTAAAGTTCACACCGCTTTAAAGTGCTCACAAAAGGGAAGTGTATAAGCGATTCGTTGTTTTTGGGCATTGTTATGACCTTGTTTTCCTTTTTCATCCTTTTTTACTGCTTTCATTTGCTTTGATAGTGTTTACATGCATTTTTTCGCGAGCTTTTTCCGGCTGCGGTACAACGCAAAAAAAATAAAGGGCTTTCCACTCATACACTCATATTTTTTGCGTTTTTCATTCGACGTGAATGGCAAATATACAACGCAAATGCAAACAAAGGGAAAGTTTTGTAAAGAAAAGCCCAGCACTGAACCTGTTTGCACCGATTGCTCTTTTAATTCAGTAGATGGCTTAAAATCATTAACAATTAAAACACTTTACACTCGCCAAAATTGACGAATGAATGCGTCTATTGGGCTCTTTAAATTGCAGCAAATTTAAGAGCTTAAATCAATCGAATATTTGTGGTAATTTGCTAATCATTAACATGTAGTTTACTGCTCTAGTTTGGGTTATATGTGGCTATTTGTAAGATAATCAAAAGTAATTATCGCTCATACGCCGCATTGCACGATTTGTTGCTGGGTTGTGGCTGAAATTGTATACAACTTGATTGTAAAGTGTGTGTACAATGTATTTACATGCACACACACACACACACACAAACACACACTTACATGCTCACTTGTAATCAAATACTCTTAAGCTCAGCTCGCTTGTTAGTCAGAGTTGAAAGGTCAGAACAGTAGCTGCACACACACATAGCCATGCACACACGTGCAGTGAGCACTCGTCGCACGTCCATTAGCATTGCATGTGGCTCAGTTATGCATGTGCTGCATTTATCTGCTGGTATCGCTCCTACGAGCTTTTCAAACTCGACTCGCCTCGACTCGACTCGTGCTCGGTATCGATGGCACATCTCATTAGGTTTCTGTCATTTAACAAATTGTGCCTTCGATTTGAAATGAGTGTGTTGCACATTTTAGAATTTCATGTCACATATTTGAATGCAAATTGTGACTTTGATTCTTATTCAAATTCAAATTCAGATGTTGCCAGAAGCCACAACTTATGCATGTGAAGCGTTTGGATTCAAAAGCGAAATCTGAATGTCAATTAAAATTGTGGCAAACTCAAGTGCCACTCACACACACACGCACACACACACACACACGCGAATCAGAGCTGCTCAAAAAAACGCAGAGGCAGCCACAGGTCATGCCACAACCTCTGTGTGTGTGTGTGCGTGTGTGTGGCAGCAGCAGCAAGTGGCATTCAACATTCGCATGAATGTGCATATGTAATTGCGGTTATCTGGCTGAGAGTCAGAGCAGGAATTCGTTTCTCAGTTGTAGAGGAGGGCGGTGGGAGTGGCAGTGGGTTTTGTGGGCAGGGGGCGTGCCAAAGGGACAGCTATAATGACATGTTGCTTTGCCAAGTGCATTGCTCTTCAAAAATTCAAGCATTTTTCACACTTGTGGTCAGTTATGTGCCCGCAACAGTGGGCGTAAACGACTGTAAACTGGGCGTGGTCGTGTCAGCATATCTGTGGAAATAATCAATGCATTCCTGCATTTATTTATTGCTTGTATCATATGATTGTCAATCTGCCAATCAAAGGAGTTCTTCTTTGCCAATTAGAGTATTTGTGTAGTCGTCTACACTCAGAGTACATAAACATGCAGGTTGGCAAATATCCTTAATTGATGCACTCGTCAATCAATTCTTTGAATTGCCTAAATTTCCATTTAATTTTGGAAGTTTTTCGACTCCTTGCATAACTCACAGTTGATCTCTGGGCCCAGTTTAAAGCAAATAAACTGTTTCTTTGTTTGCTGTTTGTGTACAAGTGTGTGTCTATGAGCATCTTTGAGTGCAGCTATTGTGTACTTAAGTCTAGTGTTTAAGTTTTAATTTTAAGACAATTCTGTGCACATTGTACTCAGTTTTGTGCATAGAATTTAAGCAGCTTTGAGCTTTGATTGCACAATGGAAAAGCTATGAATTGATAACACACTTACCTTATGGCCAGATAAAGGAACAGCTTCACAATGTCAATCAGCAGATAAAAGAGCAGCTGTCTGAGGATTAAAAGTGCTTAGTGCTGCAACTCAATTCAGGTCATAAAATCGCATTTTCAAATGGAATTTTCATGAATTTTCACTAAGAAATTAAATTACTGAGACAATTAATTTGGGCTTAGATTATTTTTAAAGACTTTAAATAGCTTAACTAAATAGTTAATTCAATTATGAGAAACTTTTTGTACTGCCTGATCCAATTGAGCAGTAAATTACAAGTGCTAGTCTGCCAAAATGGGTTAATCATACTTTATTTGGATTAAAACTCAGCTTTAAATTAACTTTCTTGTCTTAAAACCATTCAAAGTATTTATAAACTTTTCCAAGCTGCCAACAAATAAAGTAATTCAGCTTCTATTCAAGTTTGAGCAATAAAATTCACTTAGCTTTGCCCTCAGCTCATTGTGTGAATTGTCAAAATTTGAAACAACAATTAACCACAACGAGTTTGTCAATTGACACTGGGAAACTTTTCACTGAAAGCTTTGCCAACCAAGCGTAGCCGACACTCACTTAACTGTTATTGTTGAATGACCACTTTGAGTCCAAGTCAAAGTCGGAGTCAGAGTCCGAGTTCAGGTTGTTCTATTAAGTATAACTGCTGATCGCTCAATTGAAGTGACTTTGTAATGCAATTGAACTTATTTGATAGAAGGGAGAGTCGAAAAGGAGGAGGACAAATGTAAACTGTGAATGGAAAAGCAGAAAAAGGAAAAATACTTGTGAAGGCAAACGTCGCGCATTTAACGAAAAATCAGCAAAGAGGATAAGTTGATTTTTCATAGCCGACGTGCTTCAGTATGTGTCTCCCGACTGCTCCCCCTCTCTGCCCTGCTACGCTTTCTTTCCGTTAGACCAGATGCCAAATGGCAACGAGGTGCCAACTGGCTAAAAGCAATCTAGCCTTCTCGATACCGGAAAGGGAAGGGGAAAGGGAATGGGAATAGGTGTAGGAGTGGGCGTGGCAGTGGGATAGCAAAAGGTTCTTTGTTCGTTTAGTTGCGTGATATTTCTATGGCTGACTGCTTAATCGTGTGGTAGCAGCAGGAACCAAGCCAACATCATAATCATCACGTTCCTGATAACGATGATAACGTCGATGATGATGCTGTTGGTTGGTGTCAAAAGTTAACGCCAATGCGGCGATTTCCATTTGACCTCGTTACGCGACTTCCCCGAACAAACGGAATCAATGACAAAAAATTCAAAGAGCATTGCAAATTTCATTGTTTGATTTCCAACACATTTTTCTTTATTTTCCTTTTTCGTCTACTTTTTTGTGTGCTTTGTTTGAGTTTTAAAATGTTGTTCGCACTTTTTATGTCACCTCCGACAATTGATATCAATGCTGGTGCGGGGGTGTGTGTGTGTGAGTGTGTGTGTCCGGAAAATGAGGACACTACGTTACTTGCAGATTGTGAGCGGAAAATGCATGAAGTAGGGAGTGAAAATTAATGTATCTGCTCTATTTGGTCACGTTTCTCATGTGCAGTCAATGCACAAAAATTGCAACGAAAATTAAAGGTTTCCATGGCGCGTTACTTGGCAACAAATCTTGGCGAAGACGCGCTTTAAACTGAACAGCTTTTATAAAGCTATAAATGGTTGCTGAAAAATGCATTTCTTTCTCATTAGAGGGCAGAACATGCCAATAACTTATTGATTTAAAATGTAGCTTTATATTTTATATTTAGATACATGACTTTGGCTTTTTTTAAGCAACGCTGAAAAGCTGCTGAAATAAAATTCTTTGCCACTCATCGACTCCCCGTCCCAACTGTCTTTCCAAATGCTGACTGATGACTGACGACTCCAAAAATAAGTAAAATTCATGATGCTTTAAACCCATCAGTCCTTTGGCAGTGTAAACTGTTGCTCCTTCTGTTTGGCCAAAGTAAATTTGGGAATGGAACTCATCAAAGGCCCCAGTATAAATACGAACAGTCTGCCAGAACTGAGACAGATCAAGTTACATTATATGTGTATGTGGCTGGTATTTGTTTGTTTTTTTGGTGTTTCATCGCACAGACAAAAAACTCATACGCCCCGTTGCACAAAGCATAGATGAATTGAGGAATCGGCAAAGAAAAGGCAGTGAAAGCGAGTTGGAGCAACAAAAGCCCTCATGATTTGCATTCGGAGTACTCGTAAATATTTCAATGTTAAATTTGTAATTTAAATGAGGAAGTGCTGGAAGGGCTGTTGTGATAGCAGATAGCTTATGTTCTCGAAGGCAGTTGGAACTTAAATGCTTACTGTGATTACAAGATGCCGCAATTACAAGAGGGAGGGAGGAGCGAGAGGGAGTGGGAGCAAGAGCGAGAGAGTATTAAAAAGGACACTTGGTTTTGTTGCTTTTTGGCGATTTGATGGCTTTATAATTCATGTCGTCAGCTGCTGGCACACTTGGGCCATAATTTCAAATTGCGTTTACAAAATTGATGCTCAAATTGGCGTCACTTTTGTGCTTTTTCTCTCTCCCTCTCTCTCTCTCTTTCTCTGGTCTTATTTTTGGTTCAGTTGAATCTATTTCTTGTGCTGCTTTAACAACTTGCACATTACCTGACGCTTCGTTCGAGCAATTTGCAACTGCGTCTGTTACATTGCCATCAAACTGAAATTTATCTCGTTAGCCGCTGCTTGGTAGGACCAGGGCCAAAGTCAGTACCAGAGCCAGGCCCAATATCAGACTCAGACCCAATACCAGACTTGGGGCTTCTGCTGCGTCCCAGACCAGACAGCTGTCACAGCAGAGCCGGAGGCAGGAAGTGTTCAGTTCTGTTGTAGTGACACTTGGCGACAATTTTCAGCAAAACTCAAATTACGTAGACGGAGAAAGAGCAGGAGCCGGAGACGGAGCCGGAGACGAGACTCGTTGGCAATCGATATGATTATGGATGGCAATATGTAGATGATGTCACCGACAGATGCTTCGTCTTCTTTAATGAAATCAATTAAATTATTTATTTCCCTCCCGTTGCATTTGCATTTTTATTAAACGCTTTCAACTTTTAAAACTAAAGTTTTTGCACAAAAAACCAAATTTAACAACTTTTCGATAGTATATAAAATGTTTAAAAATTAGCATAGTATGTATAATGTAGAGTAATAAATTATAATAAACTTTATAAAAATGTTGTGCTGAACTTAAACTAAATTTGTAAGCTCTCAAACCTCTCGAATTTCTAAACTCTTTCTTCTTTGATAAATATATTTATTTGTTAACTTTTGGCACATATATTCAACTTTATTTGACTCGTATTAAAATCTAATTAATCTTGCAAAATGTATTCCCAAAACTCTCGGAGCACAAATTATGATCTGTTGAGCTTTAGGTCGGTTCAAATTCTTTATGACCACAAAGGCAAATATTATATAAATTTCTACACCGATGCAATATTAACTCCAACTCGCACTCGTGCTTGTACTTGTATTTGTACTTTCGAGAGCTGTTTGCTTTTTTATTGTGTGGCAAACGCCATAAATTTTTCATGTCCTTTTTTCGAAGCAGGCCAGAAAAAGGAGGAAGAGGCAGAAAGCAGAATTCTCGCTTGTGTGAATGCCTTTAACAAAAGGAATTTCATATGAAATTCCAGTAAACGAATTTGTGACTTTTTTAATGAAGCTAAACAACAATTATTACAACAAATGCTCAAAGGAAGTGGAGCAGTGGAGTGGGCTGTGTGCCTGGAAACCCTATAGCGCTGTTGAATGGGAACAGAATGCTTTATTTCTTCGTATAGCATTTTTTGTACCTTTTTTGGTTAGCTTTACATTCGCTTAGGGCTTCTGTGGACGCAACGTCATCCGCAATTTCAGGTGACAAGTTGGCAAAACAACAAGCAACAGGGGAAGAGGGGCAGGGTAGGTTGGGAGACTGCCTCACAGGAGCACTGAGGATTGACTTGGGTCTCGCTCTCTTTGTGTGTTTTTTGAGCCCGAGTCTCGCTTTTTCTATCTCTGTGTGAGTAATATATATATTGCTGAAAATTAAATTTTAATTATTCATGCGTGTGAGTGTGAGTGTGTGTGTTGGTAAATTTTAATTAAATGTTTATATTTCTACCCGCTATAGCCCCCCACCAAAGTCGTCATTCAATCGGATTTGTTTAGCTTTTGGTTTTTCAATATTACGCGACTTTTTGGCTAAGGATTATGTTGGTTTTGCATTCTAATTACATATATGCAAATATTTGCTTACGTTCAGGCAAACATTTGTAAAATGGAAATCAAAATTGAATTTAAACCAAAAATTAATCAAAACATAACGATTACATATTTTATTTATGTAAATTCAATTACCTGCTGGCACTTGAGATAACCCAGGAAAATAGCTAATATTTGCTATAGTTTAAACTGTTAATTATAAATGAGACTTTTCTTTTGGTCGGTAAAAGATAATTACACAAAAGTCGTGTCCATTGCAGTTGCCGCAGGATATTGTGCAGCCCCAGCGCCAGCTGCAGCTGCGGCTGGTAGCTGTACTAGCTTTAGTTCCACTTTTTAGATTGCATCTCTTTTACAAGCCACCAAATGGACAATGGGCCTGCATGTTCATGTTGTTTCATGTTGTTTCGTGTTGTTGGCCTTACTTTTTTGTGTGTGCGTGTGTTTGTGAGTGTTTCTGTGTGTTTGTGAGTGTGCTTTTGTCCTCCGGTTAGCAAATGATTCCAAAAATTTGCTAGCAGTCTCACTTTTGTTTAGCAGCGTTTCGCGCTTCGTGTGCAATTTCAATTTTCCGCCAGCGCTTTTTGCCAGTTTTCCCATTCTCGTTTCAATTCTCATTCTCAATTCCATAGCCATTTCCTAGGGCCCCCATTTGTGGGCACACAAAAAAGGAGAGGCATGGAGGGGGAGGCGAGGTAAAAGCGTGACTGCGGGCAGTTGTAGAGAATTGTCGTAATCGGATTCGACTAGTTAAATTCATTCACTTTTTCATCGCACTCGTAAATTCTGCACAAAATGGCCAATGAGACCGACAAGAAACGAAATGAAAAGAAACGGAATGAAACGAGATGAATTGAAATGAAAAGAATTGAATCGAAAAGTTGAATCTAAACTCGTGCTCGTCTTCGTCTTCGTCTAGTTACCCATTAAATCTCAATTATGTTGGCAGAAAAAGGGCCAAACGTTGATGTCATTATAATGAATTGGATGCTGACTTCGTCTTTGAACCTTTTTTATGCTTAAATCATTTAAACTTATGTATGACTGTATGTACACAGAACAAAATAAGAGGGTATTAAAATTAATCTTCAAAGTTGTAGATTTAAGCAGGGGATTTTTGTGTATGAATGGAGGATATATTTCTTTAAGTTAAAGCTAATGAGTGAAGGTAAGAATAGAGCTTTGAAATCTATATTTAAAATATTTCAACTAACATAACCCTACTTTTGTTATAGTCCACCATAGATTTAGCCTGCAATGTCTGCCTGTTTCTCCTTGTGTAGTAGGGCAACTTCCGCTTGGCTGGCCGCCCACAATGCTAGCCAAAAAGCAGCTGGTAGCCAAGACCATCAGTTGGCATTAGTGTTACCTTACATTTGCTGGCTTCTCGATCCTAGCCACTTGCGTGAGCAGCAGTAGCGAGCCGTACGGAGTCGTAGCGAGCCAAGCAGAAGCTAAGATGTGGGCTCAAGGTTCTTTTCTAAAATAACAGACTCGACAAAAGCTGTAGGCGATAGAACCAAACCAAATGCCCCTTAATTGGGCAAAAGAATGACTGGCTATCAACGACTGTGGGTTAAGCAAAGAAAAAAACGGGGAGTGGAGGACCTGCATACCCATCTACGGTAGCTAACAGGGTATAAGCTGACGCTTACAACTTGCAAATAGAAAGAAAAGTTTCCTTTTGTGTAACTTTTGCGTTTGTTGTGTTTTAATAGGAGCAAACTTGGTCTCTGCCAATTTATTTGCTCCTTTGTTTTTCCAATTCGTGGTGTGTATTTACATCACTTTGTGTGTACGTTTGTGTGTGTGTGTGTTTGTGTTTTTCACAGCCAAACACTTCCATTCTCGTGGGTGTTTCTACGGGCGGTACGGGGGGCCTTAGCGGGGATTTGAAAGGGTTTTGATAACCGAATAATCCAATGGTTATGCCATAAATTTAAGAATGCTTTATTGTGCCTAATTTGGCGCAAAAACAATAGGGGCGTGGGTGGAGGCAAAGTCGGGGGGCGTGTCCATTGACTGTTCAAGCGAATTATTCGTGTTTAACCAGTTAATGGATTCACGCAAGTTTCACGCTCAACTAATGAACGCAATGGAGTTTCATTTAGCCCAAAAAAATAGCGTAAACTGTGCTCTTTGCGTAACTTGTTTTTATCGCTGAGCAAAAACACATCCATAAATAAAAAAAAAAAAGTTTCACTGCACTCAGAGTTATGCTCTGTTCCTCTCTTTTTTTCAGAGGATAAAAACTTTGCAGAAACCTTGAAATCCCTTCGTTCTTGTGAAGTGCATAAATGCGTGGCACTTGCAGTTTTTGGTACTTCAATGTTGTTATTCCGTTTCGCATACATTTCTCACAGATTTTCATTGCACTTTCCACAATGTTGAACCTAAAACTGCTAACTGCCAACTGATAACAGCTGCCAGCTGTGAACTTGGCACTGTGAACTGAATAAAATGCCATCTACTTAATTTACAGCTGATGAATTTAACAAGCTCATTTGGAAAACTTTTCACTTATAGAATTCAAGCTCAGTTTGACAGAAAAACAAGCTTAACAGTGGCTTAACAGAGCTGTTAAGGTAGTGTGTGTAACTAATAGAATTCCAGCCCAGTTTGACTGAAGAACAAGCTTAACAGTGGCTTAACAGAGCTGTTCAGGAAGTGTGACGTACAGTCTTACATCGCTGTTAACTTAACGTTACTTGAACCCTTTTTGCGCCACCTTTAGATAGAAAATCGAATTATTTGTTTATATATAAAATAAGATATATTATTATATGGACTTTGGGTCACTTTGCAATTTCATTTCGTCTGGAAAATTAATAAGAAAATTCCAAGTAGATCTACGAACGCAATTCAATCGAATAAATATATCCTTGTCTGTCTGGCTGAGGTCCTCGGAGAGAAATAAATAGTGACAGAATGTGTGTGAGTGAAAGACAGCACGAGACAGCGGTGGGGAGGGGGATAGGAAGAGGGGGGCAGACATGTTGTCCATGCCACAAAGTACTAAGAAAAATGTTGCATGCCACTCGGATATTTAATGGCGTTCAGTACAAATACAAATAAAAATGCGAATACGAATACGAATACGAAAACACAAGCAAATAGTCAAACAAGTATTCCAGACAGCAACAACAATAACATGAAGAAAGCCATAAGTATACGTGAGAAATCAAAAATGTTGCGATAAGCACAAGGACTCAGTGTGTCCTTTGGCTTTTCTGCTCAGTTCTTTTCTTTTCTCTTTCCTGCCACTGTGCGCTTTGTGAATCGTCGCATTCACGAGTGCCAGATTATCGAGCACGTACCAAAAATCGAATCGAATCGCAACGAAGTCAAATCGAATCCAGTCGAATCGCATAGCATCGAGTCGAGTCGAGTTGAGTTGGAAAACTTCAAATTTAGATTGAAGTGCTTCGCGTCAAGCGGCAAATGGCAAAAAATGACGCAAGCCTGGAAAAGCTTCAGCTGCTGCTGCTGCTTCTTGTTTGCTTTTCAATTTCGAGCTGAAGCCGAAAACGGCAATAAATCCTGTCCCAAGTGGGCACACCGAGTACTCTCTCGCATCCTTCACAGGCGCGTCAAGTGTCAGTGGAGCTGCCGCTCTCACTTCAAGCGGGGCTGACTGGTCCCCCTGGCTCTCCCTACCCCTACACCTCCCTCCACCCCTTTCGCATTCCTCTTTTCGCCCCCTTTATCCATTTCCACTTGCATGAATTAAAATGTGACGCTTCGCAGCTTTCCTCTGTACGCTGTGTGTCTGAAGTGTATGCGGCCCTATCCGCTATCTGCTGCCACCCCCACTCCCACCCCCCTTTACTGTCTTCTTTCCACATATCCATTCACAGCAGTTCCTGCAATTGGCGTCCTTCACAGCATGCACGTTTGTGCATGATGCTTTCTTTCCATTTGGGCACCTTGAGCCACAGCTGCAACTCTTGCATTATTTTAGCCTTTAACTTCAAATTCACATCCGTTACACAAATGCTCAACTCTTTGCTTTAAATATGGTCAAAACTATTCAGTTTAAGAATTGAATATTTAATGAAAGTAAGGGAAGTTCCCCATTCGATAGCTACAGGTTTTTATTTAAGTTTATAGTGCGGAATTTTGCTACTAGAATTTTAGATTCACTTTTAAAATTTAATAAAGGAATATTTAATTAATTGTTTAGTGACAAAAGAGTAGTTTAAAGAGTAATTAAATAAGGAAATGAATTTTTGATAACATTGAGTCCCGTTTAATTAAATAAATGTATAGGTAAATTATTTATATTACCATTGAAACTAAGATCCACAAAAACTAAACTCTATAAGTCCATAAATAGTTCCCTATAAACTTTGCATCCCATTTCAAGCATTTGAATCATTGAGTACCCGTTTCGGCAACTACTACACAGCACTCGAAGCAAAGTGAATCCTTAGTCGTAATTTAAAGTTAACGTATCAAAGGCATTCCTCCAGATGAGCAGAGTATTCATTTGGTGAAGTATTCATTCAGTTGGCATCGAAACGATAAAACAGTCTGACTAATAGCCAAAGCAACGTGGAGTTCATCAATTGTGGCGATTTGCTAACATCGACAGCGGACTTATCTGCACCTACACTGATAAAAAAGAGTGTGTAAAAAGGAAAGGGGAAACCGGAAAATGCTGGCGTTAAGTTTAGGAAAGAGACTGTAAATTCTAGCAATATAGATAAATTTAAGATATTTAAACTGATATGCAAATGTGGGGACTGCTTTTGTTAAGTTTTAATTAATATATAGAATCGATATGAATGTTGTTAATTTTCTAAATTGATAAAAATGTAACAATATATTGGCTTTCTGGTAAGAACACGATCTTCTTCTAGTAATTATTATACAAGTATTATTATTTTTAATGCCTCTAAGTTCTTTGGGTATTTCCTAACTCCAAAATCTGTATTTTTAAAGTAGAAGCTCTAGTTTCCAATCCTTTTTTAGCAGTGTGCATCTATTTCTGGGTTTTGGGTTCAGTTTACGT
This sequence comes from Drosophila dunni, assembly GCA_018152125.1. Lineage (NCBI taxonomy): Eukaryota > Metazoa > Arthropoda > Insecta > Diptera > Drosophilidae > Drosophila > Drosophila dunni. The sequence continues at coordinate 5,615,711 of JAECXC010000339.1, read as the reverse complement.
AGACAGTCCATTGAAAGTGTACAATTTATATGCTTGGCCAACAGTTGGCACTACTCGAGTCTCGAGTTGCACTGCGTTTGCTACTGGACTTGACTAATAAATATTGCAGGCATCATTTGTATGTGGCACGTGGCACAAAAAACAGCATGTAAGGGACACTAGCATAACCAGGTTGAGTTACAGTTACTAATACAGATACGGATCCGGCTGTAGGTAGGTGCAAGTCCATTGGTTCAACGCCAACGCCAGACACAAAATAATGTGATGCAAATTTCATGTAATCATATGCAAAGTTGCTCGACGCACACAGACTGAAGGGGAGGGGGTTGTTTACTGTAAGGGTGGCCAGAAGAAGAAGCAAAGGAGGAGATGGGTGAAAAGAAGGAGAAGAGGAGCAAAAGCAGAAGAAGTAGACGAAGCGACAACGTCAACGACAACGAAAGTTTATGTTCTCGACAGCTGCTGTGATGGGTGGCGACGGTGGGAGGAGGGGGTAGGGGACAGGGGTCTGGGCATCAAGGGTTTACGAGGTCAGCGAGATGTCAAGAGGTCGCTGCTGCTGCCAACTTGCAAACACTGAAAAAAAACCAAGTGTAGCACAGCATAAGTTATAATTGTCAGTGCATTCGGTAGTTGACATGAATTTGGCTCAGTGTAGACACTTGCACGAGCCCGCATAAATATTCATTAATTTGTTTCCGAGTCTTTTCATGTTCCAAAAGTAATGTTTATAGATAGACCCATAAGAGGAGCCGCATAATCATGCATTGCCAGCGAGCCATCAAAATGAACAATGTAATTATTTAAGCAATTTAATTGAAGCGAGAAAAAAAGGGCTAGCACCCCTTGGCTATTTTAGAGGGGTGTGAAGGGGGCACTTGCCGGGCATCTCATTAAAATCAAATTTCTCAACTTGTTACCCAAAAAACTGACACAAAAGTGGGTCAGGGCCAACATCATCAGCAACAGCTTCAACTTGGCTTAGAGGATAGCACGGTGAAGACAGTGAGGTTGGCTTAAAGACGACTGGCCAAAACCCACTGCAATCCATGACAGTTGTGTGCCATTTCCCCATTTCTGCATTTTCCCTGTTTATACAAAATTTAAGCTTTTGGTAAATTTGGCTAAATTGGTGTTTTCAATTAGGCCGCAAAGTGCAGACGTTAAACTTTGATTAAACGAATGGCGTCAACACAATTAGGTCGCTCCCTGCAGTTAATTGACACACAGCTGAACAAACACCGCAAATGCAGCACCTGCAGCGCCAACAAATACTTGAGCCACAACAACAACAACCACAATTACAACCATTACAACCAGCCTAGTAATAGTAACAGCAGTTTCAAACCGAGGTACGACTATATATATAGGTGCATATATAGGGAGCAATACGAGTTGGCGCCGCTGGAAAGCCACAACACAAATCTTTAATGCCGATTCGACCGCAGATGCGATTGTGGCAGCAGCACAGTGGGCTGTCTAGCTGAAATTGTGAGTAAAATGTGCAAGGCACAGCAGTTAATGAAATGAATTAAGAGCTTGCTACTCCAATCTTTTGGAGGAGCTTGAAAATTCAGCTTATTATAGTTCTTCGCCTGTCATACTCAAATAAGTAATAAGAATCCTATAAGTTTCAGCAAATAGCAGCTAAAAATATTTAAATAATAGAAAAGTTCAATAAAAGCTCTATAAATGAACATATCGCTCACCTATCAGATAAGGCTCAACCCATTATTTTTATGCATTTTGCTTCCCACTTGTTCCCAGGCGATAAGCTCAAGAGCAACAACAACACACAGTTATTGCTAGCCTATTTCTTATGGAAGCAGCTGACTTTTATAATAGAGAAAGGAAAAAACAACAAGAAGTAAGTAAAAATTACAAAAACAAGTGTCAATAATATTTCTTTGGTTTTCTTTGCGCGATGATTATAAACACAAATATTGCAGATGTTGTGGTAGCTTAGATCTTAAATGTGAGTGTTTGTTACAGTGTGCAAGGAAATATTTACATGGGTGTAGAATTGTTCACGTTAACTTATTGAATTAAATTGTAGTACAGAACACATACATATATTAACTATTGCTCAATCCAGCAAACATATTACTATTGGAGACATCTTACATACAATTACATGGACATTACATTTCAACTACATTTATTACAATTACATTCAATCTGAACTGAAATCAATCAAACATAAATATATACCTACATACATATTAAACAAAATATTAATAAATTGGGCAGGATTCCAGCACAAACCCAATGCAGACTTAAAAAGTTTTAATCAGTCTACATTAATGAAATGATTTCAAAATTTGTAATCTGACTGAAACACACTTTAATAGTTAAAAAAGTCTCATAGAGTACACATAAAATTTAAAACGACCAACTTCCCTCGCCACTTATTGGCTTAGTTGGCACCACTGTGCGCGGGATGCTTGGCACTGGGGTAGTCAATTGGACGCTAGCCGCAAAACTGTATTGAAATTTGCGGTCAATGCAAAACAAATCTCAACTTCATTGAACGCCTGAATAAACAGAAGAAAGGAGGAAGGGGGAGAGTGGAAAGTGGAGTGTGAAGAGAGAAGGGGAGTGGCAAAAGAGGGAGGGGAGCAAGGAGTGCAGTGTGCAGTGAAAGGCAATTGCGATTTGTGTTTTCAATTGATTTGCTTGAAATTGCATTTCACATTGTGTTGCCAATGGCAAATAGGCCGCAATCGAATAAGCTTTTTGCCTTTGTGAGGCAATCGTTCTCAAGGAGTCTGAATCCTGCATTCTACATGCTATATCCTGCGTCCAGTAAGCAGTATGCTTGCGGTCGACTCTTAATCAAAGGAACAGTCGGAACAAATGCGGATCCAGAGGCGTCAGTGAAAGGCCTTTGGGCAAATGCAAAAAGACAGGCATGCCTAATTTATGGGTAACATGGCATTAAGTTAATTATTAATGTTTGCTCAGATCCAAGTGGTGGCAGTTTGGAGGAGACCTGAAAAAAAGAAGATTGAAAGAAGGCGAATAAAAGATACAAAACAGTGGCGACAGCAAAAAACAGAAGGACAGGAGGACAGCAGGATAGGAGGACACTTTACTCCCAAGTGTTGTTATTTAATTTCAAAGTGATAAAAAATTAACACGACAGCCTCGAGGGGCGTCCGAAAATTACACACACAAACACACAACTCCAGCTACACACACACACACACACACTGTTGTGGGTGTTGCGATGAGAAATGGTCTCTTATTGGTGTCTGCCAGTGCCATTAGTGCGAGCGTCTTGGACGCAGTGCCAAATGTACCGCATCCCACATCCGCACACTTGAGGTGAGAAAGCCGCCTGCCATAAGTCAGACAGAGATAGAGAGCAGTCAAACCAAAGAGTGGGAGGGAGTTGGAGTGCGAGAGAAAGAAAACTGGACCTTGTTTTGGGGGCGTGCTTTAGCTGTCAGCTCTGAAAATGATTTATATTTGTTATTAAATTTGCAGTAGCATTTGAATACGGAATACGAAGTACGGCATAGCGGACTGTGGACTATGGAGACTATGGAATAAAGGCCCGGCATTTGATTGCTATTATTTGCCGACAGAATGAGGCCAATGGCGCCAGAGTCATGGGATTTGCCACAGCTCTCGCAAAGTAGCCCATATTGAAAAGTTGCAACTGTGGCAGGGAGGGGAAAGCGGAAAACTTGGCACGTGAAGACGTAAGACGGAAAACGGATAACGGCAAACGGAATAGACGAGCTCTATTGCCCACAATTGACAAATGGAAACTCGCACAAATTTTCGCTAATGTTAATGCCGCTCTTGATGCTTTAATGTCTTATTTTCCTCTCATTTTGATTTTGATTTTCCCTTCTTGTTCTTCCTGTTGTTTTCCTTAAAGCAATCTCAGTGGGCAGCGGTTTCCTTAGGTATCTGATTACATCTTAATATCAATCAGGCTAACAAGCTATACACACAACTGCCAGCTGTGACTTAACTCAATGGACCTGTCATCTATCACAGGATATCAGAATATCAGGACATCAGGACACGGGGACAGCGCAACACTGGACAGTGTGACAAGTGTGAGTGTCAATTCCACGAGTATTTTTGATTAGTTTCTGTAGATTGAGCAATTGGTACAAGTATATAAAATATAGCCACTTCAATTTGATAAAGAAATCAATTTCAATTATGCATAATATTATAATATAAATAATAGAAGATTTAGATGGAAATGGCATCGTTGCACAAATTGCTTAGCTCTTTTTTTTTACTGCCCCCAAAACATTTGCATACAAACGATGGACCTAAATATTTTACCTACTACTCCTATACATACATGTATATACGTATAAATGGTCTGTGTGTGTGTGATTCAAGGGTAGGGTTAGGGGCATACCGAGAGCACACATTTGATGCCTTTATTGCTCTGAGTATTTCACACGAGCGCCGCTCGGTTTATTGATCCCAGGGCACAGTAGCACCGAATAGACGAAAATTGAATGTGAATGTGAGCGTAAGAGTGCTGTGAATGCATTCAGGACTCACAGGAATTCATTTCTGCAAGTTGAATAAGTAAATAAGAGCAGACAAGTTCCGATTCCAAAGGAAGGCGACTTCAATTGTGTGCACTCGTGCTTGTGATTTTACAGCTTAAAGTAGCCAATAAATAAGAATCAAAAGTTACAATTTAACATTACAATTACCTTGAAAATGCATATTTAATTTATCTAATTTCCGTTCTCTTACAGTCTCTCGTTCAATTTAAATATTTATAGCTAAATTGTTGCCTGTAATTTATGTGCAGAACTTTCGAATATTTATTTGCCACAGCTGAATTGAGTTGTCAAGACTCCAAGTGTCTCTTAAATAATTAAATACTTTAAGCGATATAATCAATCCCACACCACTGTGCCAGTCCAATCGCTACGCTTTTGGCCATAAAAGCGCTAGAATCGAGTGCGAAGAAAAAAGTTAAAAATACAAATCATAATCGGGTAACAAATCAAACCTAGATGATTTTCTTGATCCTATTTTATGAGGCGCTGTCTCTGATCTAAGCGAAAGCGCAGTAATCCCAAAAGTCAAATGTATGCGTCACACATGAGGCACAAGGGGCGTTGGGAGGCATAGGGAGGCGTATTGGCCCTGTTGGCCCTGTTGGCATGCGGCACGCGGCACGATGTAAGCACTGTTAAACGTCGGCCATTATTTGATTTGGCTTCCTTCCTGCGGCAAAAGAGGCACAAGGGATACATTAGGAAGAAAGCGCAATGAAATTGCCAAAGGCTCGAAGACGGAACGAGCATTTAAGCGGAATTTAAGCACAGGTATTAAAGGCACACACACACATGTGTATATTTTATACTTTTAGCATATTTATTTCAGCGACTTGAGCTTAGCATATGCAGCTAATCATACTAAAAGAGCATTTGATTTAATACTTAGTCACTCTTAACTATTTAGTATGTGTCACTTATTTTGCAGTAATCTGAACACAGCAACAGCAACAACAATAATAATAATATTAATAATAATCGGCTGTCATGATGTTCGACACATGTTCACTTAGACAGCTGTCAACGTTGCCGCCGGCTTCTCAGCTTTCCCCCCTTTCCCCCTCCTTCACCACTTCAGAGAAATCCCGAAAATCTAGCGCGAAAAACTTTCTCAATTGCCTTAACGTGAGGCACGTGCCTTTGCTGCCCAGAAACTTTGCAATATTCTTTTTGTTTTCCATAACATTTCTATATATAAGTAGTTGTATATATATTTTTATATATCTGCTATTTGTAGCTTGAGGCGAGTGGATAAAAAATGCCATCAATATGATGGCATTGTCTCAAGTTGAAGCAATTTCCGAAAAATAATGCTAAAGCAGCTCAGGGGCGTACGCAGTGCACTAAAATATGTACAAGTCTTAGGAAAGACGGTTATATAGAACATATAACTGTAGTTCATGTTAAATACGCACTTAACATAAGCATTAACTATAAAGATTCTTCAGGGGAACATGAGTAGTAAACAGTTATGTTATGGAATGTATGGAATGTTAACAAAATACGCTTGCTGCAAGTGCCCTTGCAGTTATTAACAGTGCTCTGTTATTGCGCTGTTCTGTAAAAGTCGGCTAACTAAGAGCTTCCGCTAAGAGTACATAAGTTATGTGCTCTGTTAGCTCGCTGTTATGTTACTAACAGCTTAATTAGTACACACGCTGTTAACCCTCTCCTCTCCCAATGTATTGCTCTTTAACACAACCGTTCTGTGCAAACAAGTTGAGTAACAAGGCCAAAAGCTCATTCGCTTGGAATTGTGCAACAGTAATTACCCGACAAAGAGAACCGAGAGAACCACTTCAAAATACCATTCTTTGGCAAACTGACGTTTGACAGATTTTTGCATTGCAACACGAAGGGAGGGAGGAGCATAAGGTGAAAGAGAAGAAGGGGGAGTAAGAGGAGAGAGAGGAGAACTAAAACCATGCGGCAAGAACCGAACTCGGTTGAGTCGACGAGGCATTCACTCATTGCCATGTGCTGACAGCAGCTCGCAGCTCGAGTGGAACGCGATTCGAGGACCGAGGAGCAGCATTACGCTGGGTATGCTAAGAGAATGGTGGGAGTAAGGGGAGGAAAGGAGGAGAAAGAAGCACAAGATGAGGACAGGAAACGAGGCCTGGCATTTACACAGTCGGATGATTTAGATAAACAAGACATGAGCTGTCACACGAAGCAAGCAAAAAAATAGTACAAAGTACATGTTGGAATGTGCAGCAAGCGAGTAGCAAGGACTGCAATATACCCTGTTGAGTATTTACCTACAATAAACAATTTGTAGCAAACTGTAGTGGAGTGAAGGCATACCCTCTTCCCGCTCACTCGTCTTACAGGGTACAACACAAAGGAAAAGGAAACGACAGCAGAGCTAAAGCTAGAGCTTAGAAGTGCGAGTAGTTATTATGACGCAGGATAAAGCAAAGAGATTAGAACAAATCTGCGATTCTGATTGTGCCACAGATTGCAGTGGGAAACGCTCTACACTTTCCCCATTTTCCTTTTGCCTTCTTTTTTTGGCCAATTGGCCTTAGGCTCTTTGCTGTTTTGGGCCACAATTTGAGTGATTTAATTGCAGTTTATTTTGTCATTCATTTAATTAGCCGTCAAATTGCCGACATAAATTTATAGATTATTTTGAATCAAGGATTAAATTGCTTAGTCCTAAACACAACAAATTGTGCAGGTATTAAAATATGATTTGCATTTGAATTGCCCATCAATAAATCCAAAAAAGAGTTTTTAATTTGATGGAACAATAACAAAATGCGTTTAAATAACAATAGATTTGAATGCTCAAAGTAAAAACTATAAATTTATGCAAAAATCTAAAACCAGTGGCTATAAAAGTTAGCAAAGCTCTTCGGGCCATTTCATAACAATAATTAATTCAAAAGTTTTGCGCATTTTCATCGTCTAAACAAAGTGAAAACAACAAATTTAAATAATCCATAATAAAATATATAAAATTAAAATATAAAAAACTTTAAGCTTGAGAAAAGTTTGTGACTTTAATGCGAGCAAAACATGTTGATTAATTGCTGCCAATTAATGTAGTTGGCAATTTGAAACAAGTTTAAAGTGCGTCATGGAAATTTCCATAAAATAAAAATCATCAAGTCAGAAATTAAAAGCCTGTTTCGAATTTTAAGTAACAACTTCGTGGCGGCTGCTCCTTCTGACCACTCAAATTGTACGTTTATGGGTCAATTAAGTCGGGTAGTATCTTCAGGACATGATTACGCTGCTCTTAGGGCTCTTCACTGATTACGTACTTTTCACTCAAAAAATGGCATGCAACCTGTTGTGGAGCAAAAGCGACATCTACTTGCCTCCGTTAACATTAATAGACTGAAAACTCTTGTCAATTTGTGGCACACTTTTGTGCCTCACTGTGTGTGGCTGTGGATGCTGTGCTCAGTTGGACTCACTTGGTTCAAAATTCAGGAGTTTGCGCACAGTTTGGCTTACAGTTTTGGGTACAGTCGTGGGTACACTTTTGGGTACAGTTTGGCTTTGTGGTCAGCTGCAAGCGTCCAGCTTACTGTCCGGATAATTCGACTGATAATTAACAGTGCTGGCGATCAATCTTCTAACAGCGACAGTCAGACAATGAAGCCGATTTTAAATGCCAGGCCACAAGTCAACTCGTAATAATGAAATATTATTAAGCTCATGGGAAATTGAGTTTTCTGCTTTACCCTTTACCTGCATGCCAACCCCTCTTGACCACTTACCGCCCTGCCAACGCCCACTTATCCCAGCTGGAGTGTCCCCCTATCCCCTGTCCGTCTGTGCGTCCGTGCGCAATTGCGGGATTAGCCTAATGAGGTGTGCAGGGCACCCAGTGACCAGCTGATTGATGGTCATGATTATTCAGCTTGACAGGCTTACCAGTTGTCCGTACACCTTCCCCGCCACTTTCACCTCCCCCCTCCCCACTACCCACTGTTAGCCAACCCGCAAACACTGGCATGAATTTTATCTGTACTATTTGAACCAAAATACATTTTGGTCGAGAGCAAATGGCCCGATGCCTGTGGCCATGTTTGCATATATAAAATTACCTTATTTGAAATGCAATTTGCTGCATTAGGCGGCAAGTGTGAGGCCGTTGTGGGCGGGTGCTTGGTGGGCGTGGCCTCAGTTGCAGCGACATATTTGCATATTTTGAACACATCGCCTCGGGACATTTCTCCATAACCCTTTTTTATTCTCACTTCTTTGGCTCACCAGGTAAATATCACAGGTGGGTGGGACACGGCGGAGCTATACATTTTTTGGGGTTTGCCTTCACAACCTGTTATTACTGTCGTTTTATAGCCATGATGGAGGGCAAACAGCTAACAAAATTCTCCCTCGAAGGTTCCATTAGCCAAATGTTACGAGTAGATACGAGTATTTGGCAGAGCGAATATTGCGCCCTAAGTGGTTGCCATTAAATTCAATGTTGTGATCAAACTTACCTACCAAGTAGAACAAGTTTCTTCACTTAACAAATAAGCCAAAGTAGAAAAATGAGCTCCAATTTATCCACTAAAAAATCAGCTCTCAACAGCTTTTTTCTAGCCATTGACGTGTGTGTCGTAAAGCTTAAAAAATTGCCCAGTAATATGCTCAATTTGGCAGCACAAAGAATTTATTTTATTTCATTTATTGAACTGCACAAAATTTCAATTAAATTCAGCACAGAAACAAGTAAAAAACATGCTCGATTTAAATAACTGAAGTTTCCTCTATGCTAACATGTGTTAGCTCTTCTACTACATTTTTCAAAATGTTCTACAAATTCGAATTTAAATAATTAATAGTGTGAGATTGTAGAATATGAGATTATCCCGTATGGGATGTCCTACTAATTTCCGCTGCCAAGCTGCACTTAAGATTAGTTGAAAACAGCCCAAATGTGTATCGTTATTGGCAAAATACATACATCATGAAATATGAACGACTGAACGACCGAAAGACCGAACGACCGAACGAAGGAACATTTCCAAAGTCGAGTAGAAGTTTTAATTGCTTTTCCGCATGCAACTTCTGGGTGCATGCAACACAGCAACTAAGTAGATTTGGTAGCACCAACCACACATACACTCTCATACACACACACACACACACAAACGTATACCACACATACACCGCATAACACATTCCAGCAGACACTGAACGTGCACTGATAAAAATGAAAGTGTTATGAAAACAGTAACACTCAAATAAAATAATTGTGGTGTTAAATTTAAGCACTCAACGTGAAAGTCCTTAAAGTAGTTCCATCTAAAAAGTACGATTATAGATATAAATTATTATAAACAAGATAGAATGCTATAGTCGATATGTTAATAATATTAGTGCAATCGTTTAGGTGACGGTTAAGATAGAACATTTTCATACAAATTCATGTATTTTCGACCGATTTATTCCTATGGCAGCTATGCGATATGGTAGTCCGATTTGGCTCAAACTTGGTCAGTATATTTATATTGTTATCCAATGTATCTTGTGCGAGTTTTAATAAGATATCTTGATAAACATAAAAGTTATATTTGCAGCGTATGTTTAATTGGTCGTCCCTATGGGAGCTTTGCGATATAGTGGTCCGATTTGGATGAAAGTTGGTCAGTAAGTTTATATTATTGGCAGGTTTATTCTGTGTGATTTTGATTAATACAGCTTAGTCAACGCAAAAGTTATTCATAAAATTTATTGGTTAATTCGAGTCATTATATATTGTTTTTATTTGAAGACTTAAGCTGCAGTCTAGTATTCAAATATATTCATAACTGTCTTGAACAGTCTAATTTTAAATGTATTTCTGACACTTTCTGTACATCGTTTACATCTAATAACATTTGTTTACAGTGTAGAGTCATAGTATATGCAGTAGTAGTTATATTTAAGAAGACGGTCTCCCAACTGCACAACAACTTTCATGTGTGCTCGAGAGGTTGTGCATAACGAAGCCATAAAGGAGCTACAGCTGGAATGTCATAAAGTTGACAATGCTTAAGGATGACACGAGTCCCCGGGCCACAAACACACACCCACACACACTCGTACACACACCCACACACAACAAGCCAGCATAAATTATTTATACCTTAATCAAACCCGACCTTCATCTAGTTGTGTATTCTGCTCTGTACTGAGAATAAACTTCATTGTTAACTTGACAACTTTAGTTGAAAATTGGATGTTAATTACTTCAACTCCCTTACATTTCCCCTTTCCCTCCCCTACTACCCTTTATTTAGTTGTATTATATATATATTATTGTGTATAATCAAGTTGAACAAGTTTCCGTTTAAAGCCAACGCAATGCGAGATGCTGTTGGCCTGGCCAACAAATACAACAAATTGTATAAAGAATAGAATCCTGTGCTGCTCCTGACACTTATGGAGCTGCCCTGAAGGATGTATAGAGTTCCATGAACACGTCGTAATCATTTACACTAGTTGTCATCGTTGAAAGCTCAGTTTGCCATTACTTTACTTTACTTTGCCATATTTTACTTAAGTCTTGCCAGGTTTTCCAACCAACCTCAAACTAAACCCCCAGATAAACCCAAGTCAAACCCCTTTCTTACCTACACACACAGTGTTAGTTCTAGCTCTTCTCAGTGCCGTTATTGTTGTTCCTTCTCCTGTTCCTGCTGTTGTTGTTGTTGTTGTTGTTGCTGTGCTCATTCTCGTCTTGGTCACATTGTTGACTTGCCATAAAAACACGAAGCAAAAAAGCAGATGCAATGCACGTGGAACCATCAAGCGTTGCAATTTCGCAAATTGTCTTGAAATGCAAGAATGCATTTCATTCGGTTTGTCCAACCTTCTAGTCTTCTAACCCACATCTCACCCCCTACCCCTTTCTCTACCTTTACCCCTATCCCCTACCCACCCGCTTACCCCTTTACTGGCACTATCCTCTTAGCCATCTTGTTGCCAGCACGCACTGTAAGCTGCACCGCAGGCGAATGTTGGCCAAAATTATGAAAGCTGCTTCTGAAATTTACAGAGACACAAATCATGCAACAGCGAGGGTAGTTTAAATAATAGCTATAGTAAATAAGTGGTATTATATCGATTATGAAAAAGTTGAACATGTTTTTTGATCAGTAAGGAAAGGAAGTGAAGTGGATCTATATACAGTGAAAGCTCTACTCGCGGACAGCTCCCTTAGCCGGACGATTTTTAAAGTTTTAAACATGATTTGCATACAAAATCTGTTCTCTTAGGCGGACATCTCCCTTGGGCGGACAAAGATACTGCCGGCTTTTACTGTATTTGTTCGCTGCTGTACATAATTTTAATTTTAGTTATATTTTATAACACATATAATAAAATTTATTTTATTTATTTCCTCTACAGATTTGCTGCATACTCCTCTGTCAACCCTCTGTCAAAGCCTGTTATGCAAGAGATAAATTAGTCACTTTGTGTGTGGGTCAGCAATTAACGTCGTAAAGCAACTATAAAATGTGCCCCGTCTGGGAAAATTGCATGATTTTTCCAAAACAGACGTACACACTTTCTCTGCACTCACTGTACGCACAGCTTTCATAACCGAAGTCCACACATTCGCAGCAAGTCATAAAAGTTATGTGTTTTCTCTGGTTGGATGGCAACTCTAGGAGTAACCCTAAATGGCCGTGAGTAACCATAGTAACTAGACCAAGCCGAGAACAATCTTAGTTACAGAAAAGCAATTTGGGGAAATGCGTTTATTGGCATGAAAATATTATAAGTAGCCACAGAGCAGAGAGCAGCAGCAAAAGTTTAATCATGGAACTCCTAATTGAAGTCGGTATTTTTGTAGTTAGTACAACGAACAGCTGTTGATTTCCACAACAACAAGAAAATTATGCAACTAACTTAGTTTGCCCACTGTAACTTAGTTTTCTTACTGTCTTTAAGTTGATTGTTTAAGGTCGAGTCCAGAATTGCAAACTCATTATTATAATTACAGATTTGGCCCATTTCCTGGGGACAGCCTGGCACTTTGACCCATTTCGTTGACCCTCAAATGTAGATTGAATAACAAATATTACAATGAAGCTGCAGTTTCTACGCGTCTACGTAGTAACAGTTGCAAATATTTTATTTATTACACAATTTACTTGAAAGCTTTGTTTATTCTGGCCTTGCTGGGATTGAAGACCTCTTTGCTGGCATCGTAGGTTTTCGGTGAGATTCCCTTGGGATAGAGTTCCCTAGTGTGCCAAATGTGAGCGTTTTGTTTTGGTAGCTCTTTAAAGTTATTACGATTGGTGGCAATTTCCTTGCCACGTTGCCAAGCGATGAACTCGGAAATTGGTCTCAGTACCAAGAAATAAAACATTTCCGCCAGTGAAATGACGCTGAAACCCATAAACAGGCCCATAACACCGCCAATATTTGCTGGAAAAGTGGCAAGAACTTTTAAATTTTTAAAATTATTGAAAAACGCTGCTCCGACTCACATAGAAACTCCGTCAATCCGATGTAGACATTCTTCATGCTGCCATAGTAGGCAGTTTCTCTGTAGTACAAATTAACCACAGCTATGTTATGCATCACATAAGATTTATCCATTGTGTTCACCAGAGAGTTGGCTATGTGATAATCCCTTCTAGCCAGTGGCGAATATAACGCATCCGCCATGTAGGTCAGATCAAAACAAGTGGGCAAACATTTTTGACGGCATTTCAAAGACTTGTGTGCATTCTCCAAACGATTTGCACGACGTATACAAATCGTATCACCCACTGTGCATATGCTAGCATTAATATAAATATGGGGATACTTGTGGGGAATACACGCACAGCTCTCGTAGAAGAATCTCGCATAACATTCCTTCACGCAGTTCGCACGCGAGTAGTGGTTGTGATAGAGCAACTTCCTTTCGTCCAGAAATATACACTGACGATCATCGATGGGTATGGAACGTATGCTGGGCGTGGCCTCCGATCTGCTGGCCTCCAGGCGAAAGTTTGTTTCGTAGCCAATGCCAACCACGAGTCCTTCGTCTTTCATGTCGGGGGTGGTGATGGAGTTGTGAAAAAGCAACTAAAGTGCGTTAATTAGTATTGGTATTGGCTCTTGGTATAAGTACTTGCCTTAAAGCCGGGTCCACTTGTGGAGGAGCAGTAGTATTCGCTGATCTGCGCATCGAGCACTACACTGAAACCCATGGTAATCCCAGAACCTACATAGAAAGAAAATAACAGAAAGTAGTTCTAAATGGTAGGATTATAAGCCTGGATTTAAATTGGGTGTCGTTTTAGGTAATAATTTTGTATCTACAAGCTTTAGTGAAGTTTAGTGAAATAAATTTAGATAAACGTACTATATACATTTAATATTACTCTCAATAAGTAAAAAAATCTTACTAAAATCACGAATTGCATACAAACTTTAGAAATGTACGTCATAACCCCACTTTTGTTATAGTTAACGTCTTTAACCCCCTTACCTATTCCTGGATGTGGATAATATTTGCTGGGCAGCTTTTTGGGATAACCAGTTTCAGGATTCCAAGCCACAGGCTCATAGCCAAGTTTTGTAGTCAAATTTTGACCGCTAATAGAAGTATAGTAACATAAATCAGGTTAACCTGAGTCCCTCGCACTACTTACTGCCTTCTGTAGAGCAACTCTGGTGGCAGAAAATTAAACACACAGCAGAGTCCCTCATCGGTAATGATTTGCCTGAATAGATCTAAGCAGTCATACTCCATGGCATTGAATCTACAGTAACGCAGCATCTGATCACAGGTCTGTGAATGATTCACCACAAAATCTGTGGTTTTCAAGCTATTGTTGGCTAAGGAGGCATAAAAGGCCAGAGTTTCGGCGTCAGCAGAGTCCTCATTCTCATCCAAAGAGTCATCACTGCAGAGCACTTTCAGCAGTTCGCTTTCAGGAGAGCCCCTAAATGGCAAATTAGTTCAAAAACGTTTTCTAAAATTGTCTTTTAACTTACTGCTGATAATGGTTGACTTTACTGAGCTGCACCTGATTCATATTGCAGATGGTTATGGCCGGAAAGGGCATCTTGAGTATGGAACTGGCATGAGGACTGATGCCTATGATTACTGGCGTGCTGTTCCACTTCTCGTAGATGTTCGAAATCAGCTGAAAGGTGAGCACAAAAGCGGCAACAAAGGCGATGAGGAAGAAGGACCTAAAAATGAGATTTATTTATTGTTAAAACTATATGAAATCTGTTGTTTCTACCTTTCCCAGATGCTCAGCGATGCATCGCCCACAAACTTGAGTCCATGTAGACCCGTTTCCCTGAGAAATAGAGCCAAACTCTTCTGAAAACTGCCCATCAGAAAGGTATGAGGTTTTAGCTTCTTTTTTCTAGCCTCCATTGCGACAACTGAGCAGCGTCTAAACAGTTAGTAGTTGTAACTATAACTAACTAATTGCCTGCACACAATTACCTGCTAGGTAAGCTAATTAGAGTTGTCGATTAATTAACATACATTCAGCTATTAAGCTGATTAATTTGTGCTTTCAATTGCACTTAGAAACTAATGTTACTCAAGGAAGTACTTTAGTTATGCCCGCTTAAGCCCAGTTAAATTAGTTAGTGCAACTAGAAGTATTTAAACAAATCAGCCTTAAGCGCGCTTTCTACAAATTTAACAATACATGTTATTGTTTAACTGTTAGAAGTTTAATTGCATTAGATTTGTGTTTATGTGTGATTTGTTTGATAAGATAAAGTTTGCATTGTTTGTAGTGGCGCATAAAATACCCTAGAAAAATATTTAAAGATTTATAAACACGACTAATGTTAAGTATACAATAAGTAAATATATTTAATTTAAATAAAAATGAGTTTACACGCTCTTAACCCCCCCTTAACCCCACCACGCCATACCCCACCCAAGTGAGCACAGTTCGTCATAAAAATATCTCACGTTTATGTGAATAATCAACACATTTTGTATGTGTGTAAGTATGTCAAGCATTCGCTGCTGATAAAAAAAGCTTCACACGAAAGCTCTGAACTTTTTTGGGCCACACGTAATGGCCAAACAGTGTCCAATTAGTTGGCGATCAGTTGGAAATCGTTTCGGTGTCGTGCAGTTCGTCATGTGGGTGAGACGCAATCCGCTGCCGCGGCGTCTGGTGGATGCGCTGTGCTATCTCGTCATTGGGGTATTCCTGCCCATTGTGTTTGTCTTCGAGATGATTGTGGTGCTTCCGGCTATATATGAACCCGGTAGCTTTATGCACACCTTTACCTTTCTGATGGCCATTTTTCTGTTATTCAACATCAAGGCAAACATGATTGCTGCCATGCTGATTGACACGAGTGTTGATTGTAAGTAATTATCGATCAATCATATGCTTCTACTCACCGCTCTCTCTCACTCCCATTTAGTTGAACGCATCAAGTCGCCGCCAGAGGGCGCTGCGGAGCGTCTGGGCTGGCGACACTGCAGCACCTGCGACCGTTTAGCACCTCCCCGTTCGTGGCACTGCAAAGTCTGCGGTTTGTGCATACTGAAACGTGATCACCACTGTCTCTTCACCGCCTGCTGCATTGGTCAGAACAATCACCGCTATTTCATGTGCTTTACGTTCTACCTGTTCGTCGGATCGGTCTATGCCCTCGCCTATAACTCCTACTATATGTGGGTGCTGAACGCAGCCATTTACTGCAAATGGATCACGGCTTTCAAGCTCATCTGTCCCATGTTTATGCTGGTGCTGGGCAACTTCTGGCCAAATCTTCAGCTCTTCTTCTACAGTCTCAACATTTTAGCGCTGCTTTACTCCATTGTCATTTTAATCTATCACGTGCCCATTGTACTTCGCGGAGAGGTGTGTGCGGAGAGCGGCAAGCAGCACAACTACAACAACGGTCTCTCTAGAAATCTGAGAAGCGTTTTTGGTCAGCGCATGCACTTGGTCTGGATTGCTCCAATGATCAGCAGTGAGCTACCTGACGATGGCTACAGCTGGAATACTCAAACCAAGAAAAGTAGCTAATAGCAGCGTGATCTATTTGGTATTTTAAGTATTTAGTTTACTGTATTAAAGACTGTTATTTACCTGGGATTTTTAAGTTGTATAAATTATTTCTCTGTAAAAACTACTACACCTTAAAATTCAAACATGAGATTCCAGAATCCCATACCACGTCAGAAGGAAGAACTCTGCTGCTACCTTTTAATAGCCTTACTGCTGCCCATGGGATTCATCTACGACGTTTTGCTGGTGTGGCCGACTGTCCACTCGCCCAGTACTGATGCCTACACCTACTTACTGATCATGGGCATCTTTTTGCTGTTCAACGTGGAGGCAAACCTCTTGGCTTGCATGCTGATCGACACTAGCGTGGACTGTAAGTAATTTAAATTGATTGAGTACACTGAAAATAACTTTTGAAATCACCTACAGCAAGTCGTTTGAAGGCACCCCCGGAGGGTACGTTGGAACGCACCGATTGGCGACACTGCACGATCTGTGATCGTTTAGCACCTCCGCGATCTTGGCATTGTAAATCATGTGGAGTTTGTATACTCAAACGCGGTCATCATTGTACCTTCTCTGGCTGCTGTATTGGCCATGCAAATCAGCGTTACTTCATGTGCTTTCTACTACATCTAGTGGTAGAATCCATCATTATGATCATTCATAGCTCCATCTATATCTGGCGCAATGGTTCAAGCTACTTGAATTTATTTATCTTTAATTTCTCACACATCAGTCAGCCGTTCAGTGACTTTGACATCAAATTGCAGTTACTTTTCTATAGCATTCATATAGCGGCCTTAATACTGGCTATTAAGACTCTGTTGGTTTATGTACCCAGTTCTCTACAAGGCGCTGTCTTGATCGAAAGGGGAAAGAGAGCTGACCCGAAACACAATAAAGGACTTTTGGCCAACTTGAGAAGTGTTTTTGGCCAGCGCCTGTATTTGGTTTGGCTGTCGCCCTTGATCCGCAGTGACTTACCCGAAAGTGGCTACACATAGAGCGCCACATCGGTTAACATTTTCATGTCAAAGCAGTCTGGATTAGCTATACAAATTTATATTTACATATGTACAACTATTTTTAAGCGCGTGACAAATTTTCGTTAAATAAAAATGACTTTTCGTCGGAATCCACTGCCGCGGGATCTACCGGAGTTCTTATGTTTTCTAACTGTAGCGGTACTTGTACCACTTGGCTTCCTTTTTGACATACTCGTAGTGGTGCCGGATCTGCATGAACCTGGCGGATTTTTGTACAACTTTACACTGCTTTTGGCCACGTTTATTTTCGTGAACCTTGAAGGCAATCTGCTGGCCTGCATGCTGATTGACACCAGTGTGGAAAGTGAGTACTTGAATTACAGACAATATAAAAAAATTAATTTTCCATTTTGTTTACCTAGAAAATGTGCCTGAACCACCGCATGAAACTGAGGAGCTTCTTGGCTGGAAGCATTGCAAGATCTGCTGTCGATTGGCACCACCAAGGTCCTGGCATTGTAAGGTGTGTGGTGTGTGCATACTGAAACGCGATCACCACTGTGCATTTACAGGGTATTGCGTGGGTCATCAGAATCAGCGATACTTTGTATGCTTCTCATTTTACACAACCATTGGATCGATCTATGCTTTCGTCTACAACACTCTCTACATTTGGCGGTACCACCGATGGTTCTTTGTCAGATTCGCTTTTGATTACGAGTCGTCGAATGTCAATTCTACAGTTATCTCCCATCTGTCGATGCTCGTCTATATGCTCAATACATTTTTATTACTCATTTCGACTGTCGTGTTTCTTACCTACATGCCCTCTGTGTTTCGTGGCGAGACTTTCTTCGAGACGAGGAAGAAGCAGGGACTATACAATAACGGTCTACTCTGTAATCTACAAAGTGTTTTTGGACAGCGAATGTATCTCGCTTGGTTGTTTCCAGCAGTTAAAAGTCCCCTACCCGAAGACGGTTATAACTGGAACAGAGTCCGGAATGACAAATTGAAGCTTTAGGAATAAAGGTTATAGAAAGTTTTCTCTGTCACAATTTATTTTATATATATACAAGATCAAGCCCATAAATGATAACATTTACTTTGAAAGCCTCGAATTGAGTTTTATCCGATGAAATGGAGCTCAGGCGTAATCTTGTAAAGTTATAGCCAATGCCACCATGCACTATCTCAGCCTGGACATCGGTTGCCAAAGGACCCTCATCGAACACCAATATCTGATTAATTTTAAACTACAGCTAGAATTAAAATAAATTATTAAAGAAACTACAAAGTTATGTACCTTATTTATGGGCTTGTCCAAAAACTCCACATAGTAAACTGAATTCCTCCATCTTAAATCTACTTCATAGATGGGCACTGCATTGGGATGAACATGGCCAAATTGTGTGGAGAATCCGCTTGTTTTAGATAAAAAATCAAACAATGAAAGAAAAATTGACAACAGCATCAATGGAGACATGATTTAATTCTAACCGGCAAATATATGGGAGCATCCTGCTAGGGCTATTGTTTCGACCCCGTACTCTAAAAAAGATTAGAGGGGTCTACTAAGTTTGTCAGCAGCAAAATGTGCGTAACAGGCAGAAGTAATGTCAACTTTGAATGATCATTTCTCAGCCAAATGAAGTGATATTTTGAATCGCGTTGCCTTTTTAGACTCTCCACACTTAGTAGCACTGATTCCGTGTCAAAATTCAAATTTTTAAATCCGACCCCATTTTGACAAATTTTGCAGTGTTACCCCTTTGCATTTTTGTCAAAAATGGTCAAAATTTAAGATTGCGATTTTTTAATGGCAATCGATAGTCCTGGTCCTCCCGAGTCCAAAAAGTCATACCAATCTAAAATCTGACGTCTGAGTCCCAAAATATTCAATATAAAATGGCATATAATTTATATACGCCGCCCGAAAGTATGCTACTGATAAGCGTTGTCGCCCAAGTACATAATTTTCATACGCTGCACGAAATTATGCTATACAATTTTTATGTGCTCCCGCACTCAGTCCGCTCTACTGCTTTAAAGCAGTTTTAAAAGCAGAGCGTGCTGCCAACTACTTAAAATTAAATAGGAGCAGCGTACTTCGATGCAAAACTTAAATCGATTAATATCGCTTTGAAACTGTTTGCGATAGTTGGTGCTATCGATATACTTCTGTTTTGCAGGTCGTATTTAATACAAGCGTTCGCTAGTGGCATATCAAGCTTAAAAAGCTAAAATAGCTTTGAAATGTCTAAACCCGCCACTCTGCTGTTCTCTCGCTACTGATAAGCGTTGTCGGCTCACGCATATAATTTTAATATACCGCCCGAAAGTATGCTACTGATAAGCGTTGTCGGCTCACGCATATAATTTACATACGCTGCCCGAAATTATGCTATACAATTTTGTCCGTCCCTCTGTCTGTCCGTCCGTCCGTATGACCACCTGGATCTTTTAAATCTGAGCTGAAATACCAGGCCAACAGAAATATTCAGCAGGTTGCAATACATAAAGTAAATAAGGGAAAAGGTTTGTTTATACACGTGCACAGATTGGATTCCCGCCAAACCAAAAAGGTTTGTTTATACACGTGCAAAGCTTCGCTCTTCCACCCACTCTCTGTTTACGATCTCTTCGCTGTTTTGGTGTTTGTTCGCTGCCGCCGTTAGAGCGGTCGAACGGCTTCTGTGTTTGTTCGCTGTATGGCGCGAACAAGGAGCACTCTCTGTTTACTGTTTATGCTCCCGCTCTCTACTCTCTGTAATTGAATTTAAATTACAGTCTGTCGCTTGCTGCTGATTCTGTTTGCCTGGTGAATAAGTCAGAAAAATCTTCGATTTTGGCTATTCGCGGATTTTTTT
Organism: Drosophila dunni; assembly: GCA_018152125.1. Classification (NCBI taxonomy): domain Eukaryota; kingdom Metazoa; phylum Arthropoda; class Insecta; order Diptera; family Drosophilidae; genus Drosophila; species Drosophila dunni. The sequence goes on along the minus strand of JAECXC010000339.1, from coordinate 5,595,342 downwards.
TGCGTGACCGCGCCGATCTGCAGCGCCAAAAAGCGTTAATAATTCTTGCTGAATTACCAGGCCAACAGAAATATCAGCAGGTAGCAATGAAAATTTATTTAACATTAAAAATGACTTAACATTAACATTTACTTAACAGTAGCTTAACATTAACATTGACTTAACAGTAGCTTAACATTAACATTGACTTAACAGTAACTTAACAGTAACTTAACAGGAGCTTAACATTAACATTGACTTAACAGTAGCTTAACATTAACATTGACTTAACAGTAGCTTAACATTAACATTGACTTAACAGTAGCTTAACAGTAACTTAACAGGAGCTTAACATTAACATTGACTTAACAGTAGCTTAACATTAACATTGACTTAACAGTAGCTTAACATTAACAGTAACTTAACAGTAACTTAACAGTAACTTAACAGTAAATTAACATTAACAATAATTTAACATGCACCAAATTATTTTGCTTAAACTGGGCTCTTGTAAGTTCTGTTGTATCTTACTGTGGATTTCTTTTCGCTTGAGAATTCAACTGGGAATTTGCATATTCCAGCTGTAATACCAAGCGAAGAGAACTTTCAGTAGATCTCAAATCCAAAATTCAAACTAAACACACTTATACCGTCAAATTTATTGCTTAATAATATTTTTAATTTAATAAGCGCGAATTAGTTGAAAATTTCTCATATGTATGGAATATTTCATACTAGAAGGAGTACGGGGTCTTTGACAGTCGGCTCGCTCGACTGAAGACTTTCCAACTTGCTATATTATCTTTTATCAATTTCTCTGCTTTCAATTTCTATAACTGAATTCGTGATTGAAAGATAAGAGAATTCTCTTACCGTGTTATCAAAATGAATTCAATTAAATTGATAGGTTACGTAAACTACAAACTAGAAATATTCTCGAGGAGAATCGTCTCTGTAGACGAGTGCCATCTGCGTCCGTTATTCAAGCAGTTCTAAAGACAGCCATAACACAGGGCACAGATTAGCTAATTAAACTGTACTGCTTGAAAGCAGTGCTGAGTACACAACTAATCACAGAGAAGCAACGCTCTACTGCTTTAAAACAGTTTTTATATACTGCTTCAAAGTAGATTTAACACACTGTTTTAAAGCAATTTTAAAAACAGAGCGTGCTGCCAACTACTTAAAATTAAATGCGAACATCGAACTACTGCTTTAAAGAAGTTTTAAATAGTTACTGATTCAAAGCAGTTGTAATATACTGCTTTAAAGCAGGTTTAAAGCAGAGCGTGTTGCCAACTACTTAAAATTAGATGCGAGCAGCGTACTTCGAAGCAAAAATTAAATCGATTAATATCGCTTTGAAACTGTTTGCGATAGCTGGTGCTATCGATATACTTCAGCTGTTTTGCAGGTCTTATTTAATACACACGCCCGCGAGTTGCATTCGACTGGAATTGTAAATTGTTAATGAAAATGTTTCGCAAACAATTTGGAACCTTGTCGCGTGTCTCGGCGCATCTTCAGCGGAATTCACTAGCACTATGTGCATCCACGAGGACAGCGGAAATGTCCACAAACGTGGCACCGGCTCCAGAGGCAGCAGTACTCAATGAGTTTCGCACAAACGTAACAAATCCTGGCGAGCACTCAGAGTTGCAGTTGGCCAAATTCTATACGATACCAGCGGAACAGAAGAAGCAAATCTTTACCGGCGGCGGATTACCAAAGCAATACGAGCAACAGATTAAAACATTCACCGAAGCCTGCCTAATGGTTCGTGCTCCTGGTCTGGAGCTTCTGCACTACATCAAGAACGCCGATCTAACGAAACCTGCTGTACGTTATGTGCTCTATGGTGATAATGGTGTGGGCAAGACGCTGACCATGGCTCACGTGCTGCATTATGGTGCGTTGAATGACTTTCTGTTGGTGCATGTGCCCTGGGCACCCAACTGGATGAAGCGACCAAAGGAAGCATCCAATTCAGCCCAGGAGGAGGGCTTCATTGATCTGCCATTCGATGCTGCCGCTTGGCTGGTACATTTCAAGACCCAAAACGCTCAGTTGCTGCAGAAACTGCAGCTCAAGACCAGCAAGGAGTATGTGTGGAGTAAACGCGAGAGTACTCCAGCTGGAGCATCCCTCGTAGAGCTCGTGGAGCATGGCATTGCACGCATCAAGTATGCGTCGGAGACGACAGCTGCTCTGATTTCGGAACTGAAACTGCTGGCCACCAACAACCAGTGCAAGATTATGGTTGCCGTCGATGGTTTCAACGCCTTCTTCCATCCGATCACGCGCATCTTCTCCGACAACAAGCAACGGGTTTCCCCTGATCGCATTACGCTCACACAGCCCTTCCTGGACATTACCAGCTACGACTGGACGAACGGTGTGTGTGTTCTCTCGGTGGATAAGATCGCCATGACCGAGGGCTACATGGAGTCCTATATGCCACGATATCTGCTCGGCAAGGAGGGATTCGAGCACTTGGATCCCTTTGTGCCCATTCACGTCGGCAACTACACGGAAAAAGAGTTCTTGAGCTATATTAATTACTACCAGGATCGCCACTGGATTGCAAAGACTCCGACGGGCTTTGAGAACCAGCTTAAGTTTATGAGCAATATGAATCCTTATACACTGATGCAGCTTGTGAGAGGTCTCTAGAAGATGTGTTGAAACCTTTTGTTATTAGCTTAAAAGAAATAATTAAATAAACGAAATCATAAATGATTAAATGTTCAGAGTTTTATAGCTGCAAGGACGGAGTACTCACTGGATTGCATTTAAAATAATATATGTAGTTTGTAGGATGTATAGTTTGGTCTGAGCACAGATCAGGGAGGGGAAAAAAATAACGTTTTCGTTTTAAAATTGCGCAAAATGAAAAAAGAAATGATTTGGATTTCAGTTTATTCAACATATTCAATTCAAATTGGGAATTTATTTAACGATAATCAGCAATATATAATAATGCACTGTAAAATATAATGTTTATGTTTATGTGTATGCGTGTGTGTGTGTATCAAATTAATAGAAATTATGTTGTCTCGCTTCAGAAGCTCACTGTACAGTGGACACACACAATGTCATCCCACAATCATTAATCCTACGATTGTGAGTTTCTACATTCAAAGTTTTCGATTTGATTTCTTCATTTGGTTTGTTTTTTTTTTTTAAGGGAAATGCATAAACAAAATAAATTTTACATACTTATGTAATATTTTTGGTGTGCAAAAACAAAAAAAACAAAAGTTGATATTTTCTCGCGTCTCGTTCACAAATAATAACTAAGCTGCAATTTAACATTGTCATCATATTTTGTATGTATATTTGCATAATTCTATTACAATTTTAGTTGCTTTCAACAACAATAACAATTATGTGTGGGTTTTGCATTCTTTCTTATCATTTTCATTAAATGTATAATTATTATTTTGTTTTTTATTTTATGTGTTTATATTTTTTTTTTTTTTTTTTCACTTTTCTGTAGGGATTTTTTATGTTATGTTTCTTCACTTTTCTTGTTTTCTGCTGAATCGTGTTATTTGTATGATGTGATAATGCTAAGCTATTTTATCGTAGTCATATTATCGCACTTTCGCCGATTTACATATCCATATATATATATATATTTACATATATATGTGTAGATTCATGTTTGCATTATTTATTATTTGGTTTATATTTATGTTAATATGTATGCTTGATTATATGTATGTATTTTCGTATGTTGTTGGTATTTGAAGGTATGTGCCTCGGTGTTTATAGGTGATTTACAGGTGTGGAAACATCATATACTCAACACGAATACAAGTAATAAAATTAATGTAAAAATTAAGAATTACACACATCTTTCTGTTTATTCTATCGACTGTGCAAAGTAACAAATAAAAAGCCTCCTAAATCGTTGTAAAAAAAAAAACAATCCATTAACGAAAATAACTGTATAAACTTATAGCATTTGAAGATGAGAAAGTAAAGGAATTCTAGATTCGTACGTATGCATTAAATATACGTTTAGTATGTATAAATATGAAATGGGATGGATACCGAACAAATGCGTCAGTAGTGTCAAAAAAAAAAAATATAGTAATAAAAACAAAACAAAATAAAATTAAATTAAAAAATTCAAGACACCTGTACCGACAGGGGACCGTCTTGGATGACTGATTCACAAAATGCTCGCTCGCAGATCCCAACACACACATTTAAGAAATGAATTCGTTTAACAGGGAAACAGTAATCATAGCAAATGGCAACTAACAGAAGAGAGACAGTTTTATGCTCTTTTCTCTTCAATCGAAAGCTCAACCATTCTGGCTGTGTTGGTGTGTCCGCGTGTGTGTCTCTATGTGTATGTGTGTCTGTTCATTTGGAGCATTCGTCTACTTAGGCTAGTTTACTTAAACGTACATTCATTACTCATTTTCCTTTAATTCTTGTTTCGTTTTGTTTTGGTTTTTCATCTCTGTTCATTCTTCTCGACTTTTGAAAACGTGTTAGAAGTCAATGCTTGAAAATTGTGTGTATTTATAATTATTACATCTACCTTTGGAGCAGTGTGTGTGTGTGTGTGTGTGTACGTGTGGGTGTGTGGTATGATTAGACCGCAGCCCAATCAGATGGCGTCGCATGCATTACATGCATCAAACTATTGGATGCACATTGCTAGGCGTTGCATGCATTTGGATGAGTTGATGATGATTATGACGTTGTTTGTAATGCTACTGGTGTTGTTGTTGTTGATGATATTGATGACAAAATGGTGAACAAACAGCGAGCGGCAGTCGGCGCATTGCTTCTGTATTATTTCTTGACAAACTGATATGGGGCGGCGGGACGATAGTGCCGTAATGGCGGCACAGCACCTCCAATTCCTCCGCCCGTGGCAGTCACAATGCTGTTAGTCATTATACCACCGCCGGCATTGCCCAGTCCAGCATTGCGTCCATTAAAACTGGCCGCACTCACCACCATCCCGGGCGGAGATGCACGCACAATTGCCTGCGGTGGCAAGGTTGTATGCATTGCATTGCCCCGCTGGGCAGCTGTAAGAGATTAGCGTTGTAGTGGTTGTGTGAAGGGATTAATCAGGACACTCACCTGGCACATAGGGCTTTGGCTGGTGGTATGCGTTATTGTGTGAACGATAGTAGACAGTCTCGTCGTTGTGATGATAGTGCGATTGCTGCTGAAACTTTTGTCTGCAAGAGATTGAGTGGCACATGCATTTTTAATATGTAAAGCACAAAATAATATTGAGCAACTCACCTGTAGTTGCCGCCAGAGCGATTGTTGCCGTTGCCACTGCCACCGGCTGCAGCGGATTGTTGTTGCTGCTGTTGTTGTTGTTGCTGCTGCTGCTGTTGTTGCTGCAACTGCCTAAGGGTCAGCTTTTTGGCAGCCTCGGGATCCTCCATGAGCTCCCGATACTGCTCCTGACGAATGTCATCATGTTTATCGGGTATTAGATAACGCCGAATCTCGGCCAGCGCATAGGCAACACGGGCATATGCCTCGGCTGGTGGCGCTATGGTGGACACCTCAACGTGGAGCGGAAGATTTAGGTGGGCATATTTGGCGTCCGCGGAATTGCGTAGCTCCTCCTCGCGAGCACGATCCTTCATTGAGAAGCGACCAAGTATAACGATTTTGCACTGCGTCTCCTCCTGCAGCCGGCGCAGTGAGTTGCCCTTGGGGCCAAGCAGTTTGCCAACATAGTTGAATTTCTTATCCTTAATCGGAACGTGCACCTTCTGCGACAATTTAATCGTTCGCTGCTGATACACATCGGCATATTGATCTCTCGTGGGAATGCGCCCGTTCAACTGCACTCGCTCCAATGCTGCAAGATCGTTAAATGTTTCACGTACATAAATACACAAATGCACAAATATGATCAGTGTATACACACCAGGTTGCAAATGATTAAATCGATTTCATACCTTCGTCAATTAGTTTTACTGCCAATGGAAATTGGTTCTCCATGCGCGATCGCTCGCTCATCAGTTCTTGCATGTATTTTTGAGCCGATTCATTTAATCGCGCCGGCTGAGCCTTCTCGTTGTCAGCGGCATTGTGTTCATTCTCATGCTCGCCGTTGCTGGTGCCTGCATTCACATTCACATTGACTGCCGCTGCTGCCGCCGATGACCCTGGGCCCACACGCATACCGTTTTCCGCCATTTGTCCTGCTTTCCCTAACGGCGCCCGTGCTTAATTGATGTGGCGAATATTACCAAAAGGAGTCGGCACAGTGCGTGGCGCGTTTTATCTAAATGGCCTCGTCGCCGAGCAGTCGATTTTATTTGAATTTATCAAATATGTTTGCAACCTCTTTGTGGCCCTAATTTTTTCTCTCTTTTTCCATCAAAGTGTGTACATATTTAGCGAAATGTGGAAAAAACGCGCTTTCCATCGCAATGTGTCCAGCCCTGACAAGCCCAAGTAAAAACGCACCATCTCTGATAATTGCATATGATTACAAGCGATAGTATCGATATCGCTGGCAAAAGCATCGTCTGGGATCGACTATCGATAGAACTGACACCTCTAATACCCCATACATAAAAGAAAATTTTTTTCACCCAAAAGAAGTTAACAAAAAAAAAAAAAACAAATTCAATTTGTAACTTGAATTAATACGTGTTGACCAAAGTTTTGCAAAGCATTAAGTAGTGCTTTCCATATTTTTAATTACAATATATCAGAAAAATTAAGATGCCGCGTGACTACGACAGAGACTACAATGAAGACACCGCTTCCGACTACAAGCGGAAGCGACGTGATGATGAGGCAGCCGGCGCCGGCAGCGCAGCGGATGCTCCAGAAGTTGACGGCAGCCACGGTCATACAACCAGTCACGCCCCTTTGCACGAAGCGCCCCAACTGAATGAGAAAACAAATGCATACCTGCAAGATTGTTTAATGGAGAAAAAAACACTCGAGAAGACAAATATTATAACGAAGCGTTTACTGGACGACGGTACGCTGTGTACACGTACGTGATTCACAGAGGAAATACATAACAGATTTTTCATCTTTTACAGAGGTGGAAAAAATTCTGGTGAGTGGTCGCATTCCAAAGCCCGAGATATACGCAAATGTGTACAGCGAGAAGCCAATTAGGGTGGCCCAGAAAGTACTCTTCCCGATCAAAGAGTATCCGAAATTCAATTTCGTTGGCAAGATACTGGGACCTAAGGGAAATACACTACGCCAGCTGCAGGAGGAGACCATGTGCAAAATGGTTGTCATGGGCCGCAATTCGATGCGGGATCATGGCAAAGAAGAGGAGCTGCGTAGCTCGGGTAATCCAAAATATGCACATCTCAGTAGAGACTTGCACGTGGAGATATCAACGGTGGCACCGCCGGCTGAAGCATATCATCGCCTGGGCTATGCTCTCTGCGAAATACGCAAATTTATGATACCTGATGCTAACGATGATATTCGTTTGGAGCAACTACGCGAAATGGACGGCAAGGAGCGTATGTATAAGAAATCTCATCACTACTCCAAGTCATATGGTGAACACGGAGCTTACAGCACTCGGTAAATTTGAAAGCAGTTAGTTACTCAAGTTCTTAAACTTATAAATTGATTATAATATATTAAAGCACACCACCGCCAGCAACATCCAAGCCTAAGGTTTACTCTATTCTGGAGAAGGCAAGATACGTAATGGACGATCCCAACTATGGTATAGTTAAAGCACACAGGTAAGTGTAGAAGTTCTTTAATTGTAGGCAGCTTCAAGATTAAATTTCTTTACAATTATTTAGATCTAGAGATCATGAACTGTATGATCATCATGGGGAATACGATAGATATGCGACTTCACCGCCGCCGCAGTCGTCAAAACACTCGAGTCATCATGCTCAGTACGATAGTAGCTCGTACGAGCGGGATTATCGCCGTGAGTATCATCCGCACTCGTCTTCCTCATCCTACGCGGCGGCCTACACAGGTAAGAGTGTTAAAATTTAGTAAATTAATGTCTTTTCCGCAGCAGGACTGTTTTCAAACGACAAGTAAAAATAAACCGCGCGCAACTTTTGAAAAAAAAAGCAGAAAAAAACGTTGAAACAAAACAATTAAAATGAAATAAATAAAAAGTACAAAATTTAAGAAAGAAAATAAAAATCAAGAAAAAAAACACACACTAAAGAGAAATGCAAATGAAACACCAAAAAAAAAAAAATATCAAAGTCAAAACGCGAATCGAAACTATGATAAAACGGAAGAATCCTGTCCTTTATACATATATGTATATAAATGGTTAACAAGATTTTAAATGCACTATGCCTGATCAAATGGCAATCAACATAATTATTCTGAACGAAAAAATCACAATCTCAAACCTAAGACTACTACTAACAACATTCGTACAAAGCATTTCAAAAATACACATTTAATGCGATCTATCCAAATACTCATCCATCAAATAAAAATCAATTTTATCTCTTTAAACCAAGCTGTGATAACACAACAAATTGTCAAGGCGATTGACGAACCAAATTAATTAATTACTTACTGGGGTAGTGCATTCAAAACCGGTTAAACAACATTATTTTGTATTTTTTTGAAGTATTTTAAGACAAATCCAAATAATTAACAACTGTAAAAATGCAAAAAAAAAAAAAAAAAAAAAGAAGACAGTAAACAAGCACAAAGACAACAACAAAAACAGACAATTAACAATCTAAAAAACAATAAAAATTCTTTTCAAAATAGCAAAACCAAGCAACGGTCGTTCTTCATCGTCATATAGACCAACGACATCGGGCTCGGGATCCCATTCATCGGCACACTATGAAACTGGATCACGCTCTCGTGAAAGCGTGCGTTATCGCTCGGCTCCCTATCCAAAAATGCGCTAATTTACATATACTATATAAATATATATACATATATATTTCACAACATAATATAAACCAACCAACAAAGATAAGAAGTTAGTCTATCCACCAACGACAGCAACAAAGAAATTCCATTTAAAAAAAACTATAAATAAAAGCAAAGCAAAAAGTTAAGAAATACACCCAAAAAAAATAAGAAAAAAACGAATATTGAAATGTTTAAAGTCCAATAATCCAACCTATAATACTACATCAAATCTATGCATACACTTACTTATAAATATCTACTATAATCTAAATCCAAAACAAATGAAAATGCAAAAACCTATTTTATAGTAATTGATGTTCAAAATATTTAATTTGTGTAAAACCCAAACAAACAAATATAAAATTAAAAATAAAAAACTCACAAACAAAAATAATATAAATAATGCAACAAAAAGCAAGGAAAATTAATTAAAACAAATGATTATGGCAGGATAAAAATTAAAAGTACATTAGAAATTGTAAAGGAAAAACATCGTAAAATGCAATTCACATAATCAGTTAATCAGTAAAATTCTAGGTGAAAGACAGATCAAAAAAATACACATAAAAAATACCCCAATATGAAATTGATACAAATCCCATAGTTATTCTAAACAAATGTTAGCATAAGTTTTGAAATTATTTTTCAAATAAGTTTACAACGCAAAACAAAGCAATAAACAAATTAATGCAATAAATAACAGAAACGCCCAACGACAAGGTAAGTATGAAAACGGCTTCAAAGAACAAAAAAAAAAAAAAGGAAAAATACAATTTAAAGCAAAAATTCAACTTTCTCGGCTTCGTTGCTACTCAGAGCGTTCAACGTTGTACTAAAAATCCAAATGTATCCTGTAACGGCGATAACTGAAAAATGATTTAAAGAAAACAAAATCACATAATTGTCTAATATACTTAATAATTATTTATAATTTATAACCTGCTACATGTGCGCATTAAATATATATAAATCTACTTTCTCTCACTGTTCGGCGAACACTATCCCAAAATAAACACCAATTTATAATACAACCAACATCAATTAGCGTTTTCTTACTTTATTATCACATAAATTAAACAACTATTTAAAAGTTCAAGGCACCGTCCAAGAACATAAGGCTGTCCACCGCAGATATCGCCAATTCCACATCCCTCTTCTGTATGGTTTTCTTCTTGGACTGCGCGGTGTACGAGAAGGACTCGCGCGCCAACGATTCTATAAACAACTCCACGGCTCTTGTGACGGCAAAAACTGCTTCGTTGGATGCGATTTGCAGATCTGGATCCAGTTTCATTATATTACGGATGCGAGCCATTGGCAAATGGGTTAATTTAGCTTCGTGTTCATGCTCAGTTGGCTTCTCGCCGTTACTAGCTGAAATAAACACATATCAATTAAATTGAAAGTAACAAAATCGACAGTGGTGCAAGTTACTTACCTGTTTTGCTTGGCTCGTTGCCAGCGGACTCCGCATGATTCTCACTTGCGTCGTTTTCTTCAGCCACTTTCTCATTTTCATCTTCTTGCTCAACTGCATCAATATTCATTTCTTCGCTTCGCTCCAACACCTGTCCCAACTCCTGTTCTTCGGAGTAATCATTTTGAAACAAATCTTCACTTGCCATAATTGTTTACAATTTCTTGTTTTTCTTAGGTCTGCGCTAAAAAAACAACACCGCCATTCACTTTGCCGGCGCCAAAAGTATCGATACATTGCAACAGCGAATCAATCGATGAAATAGACGAGAACTATCGTTTATAGAAGCCATTTTCGATAGGTTTAAAGTGAAGAAGAAGAAGAAACTGAGTTGATAAACTATTATACACAATTTTCGCTTGAATATTGTTAAAATTGTATCATTATGGATAGTTCAAGTAGTGAATTTAACGAAAAACCTGCTCCCCATGAGCACCAGCCCCGACTTAATGAGGTGGCACAAAAGTTTCTGGCCGATTTGGACGAGGAACGCCAACGTTTATCCGCCGAATTCCCACTGTGCGCGCTGCTCATTGACGAAGGTAAAATAAAATGAATAACAAACTATATATATAAATACCTGTGTATATAGTATGTATTACAAAGCAAAATATTTATACACTTTCCCTCAGCTGTGGATCGAGTGTATTGTACTGGTCGCATTCCTGGTCGCGAGTTTTACGCAGACGTTTACAAACAGAAGCCCATGAAAATAACTCAGAAGGTCTTTGTGCCCGTTAAACAATACCCAAAGGTAAAGGTTATAGCAATAAAAGTGGAAAGAGGGGTGCTTAAAGTTAACTGTACTTCTAGTTCAATTTCACTGGCAAAATCTTGGGACCCAAAGGCAATTCCCTACGCCGCCTGCAAGACGAGACACAATGCAAGATTGCCATCAAAGGACGCAGCTCGATACGCGATCGTGGCAAGGAGGAACAGCTGCGTAACTCTGGCGATCCACGGTATGCTCACCTCCAGAAAGATCTCTTCCTCGAAGTCAGTACAGTGGCCACGCCGGCCGAGTGCTATGCACGCATCGCTTATGCCCTGGCCGAGATCCGTAAGTATCTAATTCCAGACAAAAACGACGAGGTTTCACACGAACAGTTGCGCGAGCTCATGGAAATGGACCCCGAATCTGCGAAGAACATACACGGACCCAATCTAGAGGCATACAGGTAAGCACGTACTAAGCTTTACCTGAATTCCTATTTAATGTTTGTGAACAAATGATTTTTAGATCCGTTTTCGACAAGAAATTCGGTGGCAGCAGCGGGGCACCGAAGTACTTGAATCTGATCAAGAGAACAGCGGAAAATCCGCCCGAGTAAGTTACTTGTAAAGTATAAATCTAAATAAATAAATCATTGGGCGCCTTAAAGCGGATGTCGGTCCAACCAAGCAGCGTATTTTAGCCTAAATCTTTAGTTTAACATCTAGTTACTTTGATTATTAATTCCGTTTTGTTGTTTTGTAGAGTTGAAGAGGCTGAGGAGGTGGCCTACGAGTATGATCACAGGATGGCCAAGAGAGGAGCTCCATCAGGATATGAATACACGAAACGTAAGTTGAATAATTCCCTTTTAGTTGTGCCTCTTCTAATGGATATTGGGTAAAATAAACCAAAAAGAATAAGAAACTGACATTGAACTGACCATTTGTGTCTATGGATTTAATATGAGCAATGATGGACTATGACTAATTTTGAAATAAAAAAGTTTTATATTTATAAACTACATACTACATACAAATATATGAATAAAATAATAAAAACATGCATAAATTTTATAGCACGCCCATCAATAATACCAACAAACGCAGCTGCATATAAACGGCCTCAGCCCTATCAAACTGACATGAAACGTATGCGCGAACCGCCAATTAAGTCTTATAAACCCAATACCTACACCATACTCAAAAAGTATAAATAAATGCAAAAGAACAGAGATAAAATAAGCTGAAATTACCTATACATACATATAAAAATAATAAAACTACAACAAAAATGAGATGTAATTGTAAAAAAAAAAAAAAAACAAAACAAAAAAAAATTAAGAATAATATTAATATATATAAATTATATGAAACAAATCGATTCAATTTATTTAGGCTTTGGGTAAAATACTTAAGCCCTATGCCAAATAAATATGAATGATAAAAATAATAATAATAATACGTTAATGAAATGGAAAATACTTATAAAACTTTAAAATATCAAAAAAAGACCCTGTAACTATTTTGAACATTCGTCGTAATTACATATTTTCAAATTATTTATAAATAAGTACGAAATATCAAAAGAACAAAAAAAACAATTTATTTAATTATTAAAAGCAGCTTATAAAAGTTTTATATGATTATAATAGATACTTATATAACGGCCCTTACATGATTCTGTCACTAGAAATAGAAAATATAAACCGAAATATAATTTAAATAAACAAATTACTCACTCTGTTCATAAACAAATAGAACTTTCGATCAATTGCAAACAAATATTTGAACAACAATGAAAAGTTTAAAGTTAATAACTGAATGAATATGCGCATATTACAATAAGAAAATAATAATTTATAAACCCATTAAATTTGAGTGAATAAATAACATGCTCTCTCAGCACAATAACACTAATACTATACTTAATTTGAATGTTTTTGAATCAATTAATTACTTTTACAGCTAGCTGAGTTCAGCAAGTTTCCAAGGATATATAGAAATGTAGAGATCTCTGGAAGTTCAAGGCGGTAAGTTGATTATTTTGTGATATCAAGTACTGAAATATTTTTAAATAAACTCAATCTAAATGTAATGTAAATAAAAGTCTTTTTGTTATTAATTCTGACACTGAACTGTAAGTAAATAGAAATAAAAAATCACATTTTGTTAACTTATTTTAATCTGGTTTATTTGGCTCTTTTAGCTGTGGCTTAAATTAGGTGTATAAACATAACGTAGTAATCTTAAACTTGGTTTCCAACTCGTGCTATGCGCGATAGTAGATATTGCCGCCTGTGAAACTGGATAACCAGATTTGTCTGAGCGTCTCTTGCTGCAGCTTTGCTAAATCCTGGGACTGTAGACGTGCCACGATCCTGCGATAAACCGTCGCAGCTGTTTGTAGTTCATTGCAGCGACTTTCTTCGCAGAACGTCCTCTCAGCCACCAAACAGTCCTGAGCTGTAGCCACATCTGCTGCTGGTGGTAACATATTTAAATCACGACTTGTTAGCAGAACGTATCCTGGCAGAGATTTAGTTGTGAATGGTTGTGTCTGCGCTCGGCAGTTACTCGTGCTCAACTGACGCTTGCAGGAAGCAAAACATGTTTATGAACGGTCTCAGTCGGTCGGTTCCACCACCCTTGGCGTTGCCATATGGCTGTCATGTCCTGCGCACATTGCGGAATTCCTATCCACGAGCTGCAGCTGGTCGTGGGCCCTTTATGCGCGTGCGACAGAGTGCGCCTAGCTGCATTGTTTGTTGCTCTCCCACTCGCTCGCGTATAGCTAAGCGCAGCGGGTGTTTGTTTGCTGCCTCAGTCGCCCCTATGAAACAGTGCCCTATGGAATTGTATAGACGCTTTAGGGGTGGATTCACGCCGACGCCGACAGCACAGCCAAAAAGGCTGAAATTTAGAGTGTTTTATTGTCGGCATTGATTGCATCACAAAACTATTTAATAAATAAACAATTTATAGTTTCAGAAGCTCACTTTTATTATACTTTTTTTAGATTAAATTTTTGGAATTTATTAAAATTAGCACAAATAATCTCTAATAACCAAAACAACAAAATACACTTATAATTTGATCCCAACTTAAAGTAAAGCTTAACATAAGTTTATATAATATTTAACGCTGATTCGCTGCTGATTCAAAAACTTTATTGAGGTATTATAAACATTTATCTGATAATCTTCTCTAGTTTATATATTCTTGGAATTTTAAGGCATTTATTTTGTTTTAAGGCTGTTTTTTTATAGTTTGCTATATTTGAGAACGAGTAAGCATCAACTTTAGTTGTAGATAAACATAGGAAATCTGGAACATAAACTGGCAGATTTCTCTGTACTCGTATATATACACTAAAACTCAATCTAAAAAGATGCAAATACAGTATCTTAAGGTCTAAACTAACGTAGTAAAGCAACATCTAACATTTAACTATACAAGCTATAGTCGCATAGTTGGGGAATTGGGGAATTGGGGCATCCATAGCTCATCCAAGAACTCAACTTTGAGTGTAATTACAGACATTGAGAAAGACTCGCATAATACTTAGCCTAATCCTGCTGCAAGGTGGTTCCAGTGCCGGTGGTGCAGTATGCTCAAACGTGTGGGTGTATGTAGGTGTTTGGGGGTTTGTGTGTGTGAGTCATTCAAGAGACTTAGAAGAAGCAAACCATGAGTGCAAAGACACTCAAAACTCTCGACCAGCTTATGTTTGGCGCATATCCATTTGAGGTCTGGAACTGTAGGCTGATATTCTGTCGTATATAGCTGGGTAGGATTTGACAGGAGTAATTATAGTGGGTGGCATTCACTGCGGGAATTGTTAACGCCAATTGACTGTCCACGCTAAAGTCCTTGATAATCGTATCGTTGCCAGTTGCAACGACATTGTCGTTCCGATACCACATGATTTGATGATGTATGGCTGTAATCAATTGGGTAGAAGGGTTATTAGGCTGTGATCGAGCAACTCCCACTACGAACCGCCCACCGCCCCTCCCACTCCCCTTACTTACCATCGTAGTGCTGCACGGGACAGTCGAGCTTGACATGTTCCGCACTCCGGTTGATGTAGACGACCGTTTTGTCCAGCTTGAAATACGGCGTTGGCACGTTATACGGTATTGGTGGCGCTGTGGACTTCTCTAGCTTGCCAGGTGAGTCGACATCATCGTAATAATCAGGGCTGGATTCACCGGCATGAACTAAGCAGTGGAAGTAGAAGAAGAAGACGATAAACTGGGTGAGGCGAAGGTCAACACGACTCAACTTGGCTTAGTGTAATTAAGGCCCAATTATGCATTGAGAAACGAGTCTACAGATTTTCGTGCCGCGCGATAATCGAGCTTATCCACATCTCATATCTATTGGGCCTAAGTTCAGTATAGCTACTCCTACTCCTCCTGCTCCGCTGACCCACCCACATTGAAGCGAATTAAAAAAAAAAGAAGCACGACAACATAAAACCATTAGGAAAAGGGCGCAGCTCCAAGTGGCACCAGTCAACGCCCATTTGTATGGCTCGCGTTCGGATATTATAGACACCCACTCTCCCTCTCCCTCTCTTTCACACATCATGCTCTCCTTGTTTTATGGCTCAACAGCTTCGAAAACACCCGGGATTTGTCAGCTTGAAGTATTCGGGATTTCTCGACACGGACGTGGACGTGAACGTGGATATGGACATGTTTGGTGGACACTATTGATTTATGTCAAGGTTCTTCAGCTACACAAGTATTCAGCATGAATAGTGTGAATACTATTCGCTATCGCTTGCGTCATTCGCACGTTATGTCCCCTCAGGACTCCCCTCTCCTCGTTCATTGCAAATTTGCAAATGCTTCCATTTTTGCGGTTATTAGTTTTGTTTATTAACACTGATTTCGAATTGGGTCAGTAGTTCAGGGGGAGATGACACCTTCTTAGCACTTTCTAGTTATATACTTTAATTGATGAAATCAGTTTTTGACCAAGATATGGGAAATAGTGGGAAATATGGGAAATAGAGTTTGATAAGAAGCTAAAGATACAATGCCTTTTATATTGCAGGATCTCTATAGTGTAATAATCCAATCTTATTCTAAGAAATATTATACTTTTTTTTAATTTAAAAGGTATTTTTATATCCAATAATCTTTACTATATTATTCTTTATCCCAACGTTTCTCTTCAAGACAAGAACTTCAGTCTTTTCTAAGCTTTGTTTGAGAGCACTTTTCGTACAACTTTCTTTCCCTTTCCCCAAACTGAAATTTAAGCAGAGTTTCCAACCAACTTTTCCCACAGCAAGGTCAATGTCCAAACATTTTTAATAGCTCAATAAATTTTCGCTTTAATTATTAACACAATGAGTAAAAGTAATTTATAAATAATAATTAACTGGAAAAGAGCTATTCGTTCTTGTCGGATAACCCCCGTTCTTTCGTTCTTTCGTGTATGGTTGGTTGACAGCTCCGGTTCTTTTGGGCTCCCTATAGCTTAATTATTCAAAGCCATTTTAATCATGTTGATATTTTGAACAATGTGCTCATTGCCTCATTCCATGGATGAGTCTGTCGTGACACTAATTTGTCTATATACACACACACACACACACACACATACATCTATGTACACCCATAGACACCACAATGCTCAACAGTGGCAGCTACAAGTGGGCTCCAAATATCATATAAAAAGAAATATATATAAAAAGTATTGTCATCATTCGGTGTTCGACTCGTGTTTGTGGTGTTGGTTTTGTAAGGAAAGTCTCTTTACTTATGGGGCACACTTCTACGTGACCAAGATGTAGATAAGCAGTTTTTTTTTATAGATGTATGACCAAAAGAACGAATTTGTTGAATATAAAAACGATATGTGCTTCATTATTAATAAGTGTACGCAACGTTTAAGGCATTGTGCATAAATTTTATATGTGATGTATAAATTTTGGAGTCGTAGGTCTTGCCATTTCATTACCACACTGATCAGTTAGAAAAGATAGATTATTATGCATAGCGAGAGGAATTCTAGTTGGAACTTCTAAGTGGAATTTTACGTTGATCCCAAAAGTATGCTACACTTTTAATACAATGCAACTAGACAGACACAAATTTCTATAGGTTTCTATAGCTTTAAATGAACAGAAACTATTGTATCTGTATCTGGCTTTAAAGACTTTTTAAAAGAAAAGCTTGCTTATCAAGCAACTTTATCTGCTAAGAAATGCATTAATTGCAGTGTAGTTTGTTTAAGAACTTAAGGCGGCTGGTTTAAGTAGGGTAACAGTAGCAGGGACTGGAGCAGACACAGGGACAGGTTTAATCCATCGATTTCTTGAGCGTTGCACACTCATTCACTATAATACCATACACATGCATAAATATAAACGGCAGGCACTTGGGTTAAGGACTCTTTCCTTTATCGCCCCACTGCTATAAACTTGAGATTATACAATGCAAAGACCGCAATTCACTGTTAGCAACAAAAACTTGAAACAATAAAGGGCGTTTATAACAAATACATATAGAATTTTTATTGAATTCGCGGAAAAAAACTGATGCTGTGGTGTCAACGTGACGTATGATTGATAAGCTTCAAATGTTTTGTTCGTGGCATGTTAATTGAGAATCAGAAAAGCAGACAACTAAAGACCATTGAGTGACGAGTCTAATGGATGTTGATCCCAATTTGGTTGGAAACTACACATGTATATTCAAAAATCTGTATGGATTTTTAGTGCCCACAGATGTTTGGCAAAGATTAGCTAAAGCTGCAAATATCCGAATGCCAAAGCCGTAAACAGATGCGTCTAAAAATAAATATACGCCGGAGTGTTTTTATGCGTGACTGCAATCATTTTTGCCTCAATTTTTGTTTCAAAACATTAAGCAGATTTTTGTTTATGAATATTAATGAGTTATGTATCAATTGCGTTAGCGGTTTCAATGGACTCGTACCTGGTTGATGTATAGATGCGATGATAACCGTCAGCAGCAGCAGCAGATGCCCCATTGACAACATATTGAGAGATAATTTGTGTGATAATTTAGTAAAGAACTCGAAATCCTTTGCCTCTGACTTTTTATTATTTCTGTTGATTTAGCGAAAACGAGTATCGACAAACCGAAACCCGTTCACACCGAACGACACTGAGAAACTGAGACACTGATACACTTGGACACTGTGCGTGGGTTGTTTGTGTTTCTCTGTTGCTCTCGTTGTTGTTGTTGTCGTTGTTGCTTGGAGAGCAGCGCAAGCGGAGCAAACCACGTACCGTGTATTACTGACTGCTGGCGAATGCCAAATGAACTCGAGGAGCAGCATAACACACAAAAAAAAAACAACACGTAAAATAAAAGGAAATAAACGAAAACTATGCGAATGATGACGATGACTCACATCGCGCTCTTGCAGACTTGCAGTCCAGTTGGAAATTGGCTCATACTGAGCTTCATGCGATGTGTTCAGGACACTGCACTTGCCTCTCTCTTCGTTTAGCATTTGCCACTTGGTATGCTCCACATGCTCATGCGCAAATGATTCGACAGCGAGAAGAAGACAAAAAAAGCATGCACAGAACGAAACACAAAATGAAGTTTGCAAGCAAAACGAAAAATGAAAACATAACAAAAACAAATAACTTTACAATAACAGAAGAAGAAGAAGACACAGTCGAACCATTGTGATACTTTTGATGGGTAGTTTGGTTTGGAATGTAAACAAAAATTAGCTGCAATTAAACACAGGGCATTTTTTAAGGAGTACTTGAAGTACTTGGGTACTAATATTCTTAATGAATATTTGTTTTATAATAACTCTATAAATATACATATTTAAAATATAAATTTACTTTAAAGTGTCACCAAAGGAGTCTTCTACAGGGTATCCTTGGGTGCGTTAAGCATGAAGTTAAAATGCTCCCTCGTTAAACACACACACACACTGTTTGTGAGTATGTGTTTATGTGCTCTTCAGCGGGAGATTTTAAAATGCTTTCGCACATTTGCTGACACTTTGAATTCCGAGCAATTATGTTAGTTTGAAATCGTTGCTATCGTTTTTTGTTTTTGTTTTTCATTCAGTGCGAGTCCCCATTTTGCAGAAGTCCGCGACGCTTAACAACCCCCAAACCCCAACGGACCAAGAGTCAACCGGTCCGTTGGATAGCACATAAACACATACTCACAAACAGTGTGTGTCAAGCTAAGAGAAACGACGCGGCCACCGCGTTGCCGACTGCGCTGCATAAGACCGACTGTGGTGCTCTCTTAAAAGTGTACCATTCGTGTGCTGTTTAAGAGAGCGGGAGAGCGTTAAGTAAGCGATTTCAAATGGAGTCTGCGCAGCGACTTAGATGCGAGGCAAATAGAACAACTTTAAGATAGAGCTACACAAGCAGATGCAGATACAAATACAGATCTTTGAGGTTCTCAATGCTGACATCGCACAGCTTTTAACACACACAAACACACACCCGTATACACACACATAAATTGTCGTCGTTGTTTGTTTGATTAATTTGTTTCCAAAGTTGTAAAGAAATTCTGGGAAATTCGGTGAATGCCGCCTCCCAACAGAATGTGGTTGTTGTGATGCTGTTGATGCTGTTGTTGTTGTTGTTGTTGTTGTGTCTACGTGTAAATATAAATATTTGATTAATATCCTCGGATTTCTTTAGCTGGAGGCGCGAACATGCAACATGTGCATCATAGCTCCCTGCGTCTGCCTCAAATCTCAGACAGTAACTGTCTCCCTCTCGCTTTCTCTTACTCCCTCTCTTTCTGACTGGCTCCCCAAAAAATCTGCATTTGCGGATGTTTACAAAGTTGGCATTCAAGCAGACAGTCAACCAGTCAGTCAGCCAGGCAGCTTCCCCCCAAAACAGAAGACAACACAAACAAAGATACAGCTACAGATACAGCAAGTATCTCTGAGATACACATAATGCATAATGCAACGCATACACACTGTAGATACTCGCAATCATACAATACACACTTTGTTTTATGGTCGTAGATTAATTTTAATTGTTTGTTTCTCTCACATATCAGCAAATGTTGCATGTTACACATTACGTTACATGTGTCCACATGATCGTCGTCATAACTTCAGTATCCGTAGGATGCAGGGAGCAGTGTGGACTGCTTCTTTAACTCTGAGTAAATCACAGTGTTTGCCAATGCAATCAACGGGCTTCCCATACAAATTTAGCTGGGAACGATGCGATTCCATTAAGCAAATAAAACTGCAAACTACAAATGTATCTCGAGCTACTGCAGACGTTCTGAGAACATCACTGCAAGTTGAGCTACATGTGGGAATTAACGAGCATGAGGATTCCAGATCTGCACAGCATTGTTGTTGGAATTTAGCAAAGGAATGCGAATACCGAAAAAAGATAAACATGCAATTATATTGCATTTTTTAATGCCATTTTTTGAGTTGTATGCAAAATTAATTACTAACCGATTGGCTGCAAATTTAACCTACTTTTCAAGGGTTTATGACTGACAGCTTGTTTGAATTTATAAGTAAATATTTTACATCATAAATCACTTTTCCTTTATTCATTAAAATGTGTTACTCTTAAAAATTGTTGGCAAATATTTAGTCAGAAATTTTTATAAACTTTTTTATTTTTAAATAAATCTGACAAATTCAAGTACATATGTATATAATTCTTCGCTATTTTAGTTGACGCATTTGAAGTGGTGTTAAATACCTAGCGTACTATTTGTTTACTTAAAAAACTATTATGATTAAATATAATTTTTCTATCACAGGTCTTTCAATAAAATTATCTGCCACATAACCAAACAATTCTAGTCTAAAGTTTGCATAATTTGCAATTATGATTCAACATATCTAAGCAATAATTTATATTCTACTCGTGTACTATAAATAAGAATTTTTAATATATTTGACATATTTCGAATTCTTGGCACAAGAGCAGCGCTCTCTTAGTTATGCTGCTGATTGGCGCTTACGTTGTTACGCTCTCTTTGACTGCCACTCTTTGGCTGCACTCGCTCTTGACGTACGCTCGCTAGCGCTGCTGGCGTCGGGCTGAGTCAGCGGCCGGCGTCATTTGATGTCGTGCTCTTGTACCGAACAGTCGGAGTACGAGTGAAGCGGTAAAGCCGAAAGCCAAAACCGAAGTGAGCCGAACGAGTGGTAAACCAATTTCATAAATTCGCGCCCCAAAGACAGCGCTTCAGATAGAACCGAGTGAGACACGTTCGTTGAATCAAGTTAAGTGCGGAGATCGGAATTGTTATCGGTCAAAAGAGTTAAAGTTTAACTGAAGTTTGTTGTTTATCTGTGTGCCGAGTGCAGTGAAAGGGTCGAACCGCGTGAAGCGCCCACAAATTAAAATCAATAACGAAATCATAACAGCACAAAAGTGCTGAATATGTAGGCCGGAAATTGGAACGCTGAACTCAAATTAATTACTCGACAAAAAAATTCTGAAAAATCACAAGAATAATAAACAAGCGATCGAACAAGTAACAAAAGACGCTAACCAAAGCAAACCCCAAGACGTGTGACACAGTTTTAAAAAACCAAAAAGATCAAGAAAAAGAAGAGAACGAAATCGAGCGACGATTTCAGAATATATTTCCAATCCAATATCATACGACTTTCGAGTGTTAAACAGTTAAGAACGTTACCAAAATGGTGTCGAGTCGCGCACAGCATAAAATCCTGATCTTGGGAGCACTACTAATCTTTGGATGTCGCCTGGGTAAGTATTGAGTTCTCTCACTCTCTGTTTTGGGATCAACTAATTGTCTAAGTGCACGTCGAATTGGAATTGGGATTATGCAAGCGCAGCAAACACTCGAGTCTCGAGCATAATCTAATCTCAGTGATTATTGGGACCCTTTGAACTGACTTAATCGGTATTCATCAGATTCACATGCAGCTAAATGCGTTTCTCGATCGATTTATGTTCAAGAATTCTAAATAGAAATGATTGTGTATATCACCGTCTCACTCCCAGTCCCTGTCGGTGGAACGGAATGTGTTCAACAATTTTTGACCTACATATGTCCACTACGCACACATTGAACTATTGACAAAATCTTTTCCGACAACTCACGATTCACACCCATTCCAGAGGATTAAATACTATTCCCAAAATAGCCTAAGTTTCATCCTTATATTCACACGTGTGAGCAACGAATTTCTAAAAATCGTTTGGTATATATTTAAATTTTAATCAAAAGTTATCTGATTCATCTTAGGTAATTCCTCTAAAATGATTCACAGTCTATAAATTGGCCAAAAACTGTCACCATTTAAATTTATATAGAAGCGACTGATTGATTCATCACTGATCATTCGATCGTAAGTGAAATTGGTCACTAAATTCAATTTTTTCTCTGCCATGAGACACGCAATTTCAAAATTGATGGATTAATCTTTAATGTGCAATGACATTCAAGCGTGATGACATTAATTAGCAATTTTTAATAGACAACTTCCCTGTTTTAAAGGTTAATCTTTCGACTGAGCTACAGCCCAATCACGACATTAGCACTACCTGTTTTGTAAATTATATATATACTATATACGATCGTAGAGACGCAATCAACGCAGTTGACTCGAACAGTAAAAATCTATAATTTATGGGCGAAAGCTGTCACATTAATGCAATTATTTATCACGATCAATGAGCCCCGAGTGCAGCTTGCAGAAACAGAAACCGAAACGAGCACTCCCTCATTCACTGCCTTGGCACTCATTCAATACCCCAGTAGGAAGTGAGTCTGCCAATTTTTTATGAATAGAAAATAACTAGGGGTAAGAGGAGTTAGAGGGGAGCCGAGCTAAGAGTGCAATTCATTCGCATATCGGTTACGCTGTTAATTATTCCATAGGTGCCTAATAGGCGACAACAACAACAGCTTTTCATAAAGGAAGTAAGTAAACAAGGCGGAAAAACAGCAACCAGGTAAAATACACACACAGACAATTGGACACTACGGGAATCGGGAATCGAGTGTGAATCTGCGAAACACACCGCATACCGTCAACTGTTCACCGCAACTGCTCGGCTCCTTTTGTTGGCTTTAGGGAACAGCGTGAGAATGTTTGTTTTTTTGCACAGTCGAACGCTAGGGGGCGCCAGCTGCCTAGCTCGATCTTCTTACCTGCCCAGGCCCTTCCCATTTCCATTCGATACGTAACCCTTTTCTCATTTTTTGGCCATAAACAATGCGATTGCAATCGCTGCTATTGGAATTAAGAGAGGTCGGAGCGTTTTCTGGTTCAAAACAAACCCAAATTCACCAAATGGCCATCAATTTTAAACATTTGGCATTATAATATAATACTCGTCTGCAGAGAAAGAAAAATCAGGAGTCTGGAGGGAGATTCAAAGGGGTTGGAAGTAAGAATAACTTTTGGACAGATAATCTCTTAGTAGATTCATGCTTAAAAAAATATTTGTGATTTTTTTTTCTATTTACATACCTATAACGTAATTTCTATTAAATTTCTTAATTGAAAGATCTTTTAGTTCCCTATTTTTAACAGCAAATTTTCTACTTGTATAAATAAAGTTAAAGTCAAGTATTTTGTAGTATGATTGTAAAACTATTTTTTTCTGTGTATTCTTCCTTTGCTCTTTTTATGCTCTTTCCTCCGAAATGACATGGGTAAATAAGCCAATAAGATCTGACCTTATCTTGCTGCTCTTGTTTACCTACCTTTATTTCTCTCTACCTTTTCTTCCCTGCGTTTTTTGCGCATCCTCGCGAGGGCATTAAATTTCACGACCGCGAAAAAGGAGACACAAAAAAGAAGAAGAGCAGAACGAACGACAGACACTCTCCCATTGAAAAGAACTTTGTCTGTCTCTTTTGCATAATTCTGTGGTATTTGCATTTACACACACACATACACGCAGATTTGCATACATATTTATTTTGGACTCTCTGACTCATTGCACAGACTTAGAACTGCAGTTGTTGTTGTAACTGTAGTTGTAGTTGTTGTTGTTGTTTCTCTACTTGTTGTTGCTGGAATTCTTGCAGCCCAAGATACGACTGCAGATAAAAGTTCTGTTTGTTGCTTTATAAAAGCCGCTCGATTCATTCCCATTTCAGTCCTCTCTCTCATGCGCTCTCTCCCACTCTGTGTCTGCCTCTCTTTTGGTTGCTTCTTTCGCTCGATTGCATTTCGGTGCGTGTGCTACACATGGGGGCATTGTGGTGTGAGGAGCTAAGGGGGCAAGCCGCGAAGCGGCGAAAGCGAGTTAAAGCAAACTCGTAACCAATTCTCGACAATTAAAGAATCAATTTACTTAACTGAGCTGGCGAATTGCCGTTGCTTCACTCTCTTCCTCGCTTGTAACCAGCTGCGGTGCGGGTGTGGTACGGAGTAAGAGCAACAGAGACAGCGATAGTGGCAGTGGGAGATGGAGTGGAGAGCGGGTGCGCACTCAAGTGGGAGACGGGTATTATTAGTTGAGCATCTGTTGTGCAGCCCAAGCACAATACATGCGAGTACTCACTGTACAAAAGAGTACTTGCATTCTTTCCCTCTCTCTCCCCCACACCTCTTTCGCTTATAAATTGTGGCACATTAAAACATAAAAATTAAACGTTTCGATCACAATGATAATGAAGAGCTCTGCTCTCATCGCTTACTCCCCTTTTGCCCCTCTTTCCGCTCTGCCTGCTCTGGTAATGATGATTCAGCTGCCACAGAAGCTCAGTGGAAATCAATCTATAAACAATATGTGGCTTTATGAAAGAGTTTAACTGCGTCCATTGACATTTATTTGTCTCGATTTGACTTCATTGTGTTCTCAATCAATACCCAAATTTTGATTTACTTTCTATTATTCAAAATTAATTGAATCAAGCGAACATTTTGAATTCTTATCAATTAATATCAAACACAAAAAAACAATTTAGTTAATATCGACTTCTTTGTACAGCAGAAAATTGTTAGATTTTAGGAATTCAATTTTCCAATAGTTAATTTATTGGAATTCCTTTTAAAAGCGGTTTAAACTATTAAACTTTTATGGGTTTTTCTTATAGTGTTAAAAACAATTTCTCCTTTTTTGCTTCACAACTTCAGTGTCGATTTCAAATCGGTTTCCATTGATGACTTTGGAGTATACCAATAATATATAGTATGTCTGTATGTGCACTTGAGCGGGTATGGTCGTAGCATAGCAATAAATTACAAGAAAGCAAAGAGAAGAAAAATAAGAAACGAAAAAAAAATAGAAAGAAAATTAAATATAAAGAACTGAGTTGCCTTTTGCGCCAAATTGTTGGCGGTGCTGGAAAAGGAGTGCCGCATATTAATTACATGCCACAAGCCACTTGAGAGCCAAGAGCGGGGGGAACCCAGCTCGGGGCCAAGCCCTGCCCCTCCTTCTCCCCCTTCCCTTCCCCTACTCCTGCTGCTCCCAACTAGGAATTCGGAGCGTTTTAATATGCGCTCAGCGTCGACATTCTTCGTCTTCGACTCTCCGAAGCTCGTTCTTTTCGGACTCGACTTCGACAGCGGCGAAACTTTCGGAGTCCGTTCTCTATGTGCCTATTGTTGACCTATGCGATTTCAGAGGGGATCTATGTGTATGCTATAAATATAAAATTGTGTTCTTTGTACGCCTGTAGTTGAAAACAGTATGGGAGTGTTTAAGGTGGGTCAATAAAATTATGTAGGAGTAAAAACTCAATATTAAACCGTTATAACTTAGACAATACTGATGCAAACTCTACCAAACCTACCATTACACATACCCTGAACAGATTTGTCTTAAATCGTACAACTGTTACAATAGGTTTTAACGTTCAAAACTTGGTGGTTAGTACGAAAAACTTAAGATATCTCAACTAAAGCCTTATACTCAGTACCTTTTTGAGTATCAGCTAACTATATCATATATCTACCCTATAAACCCTAATCAGCATAGAAAATTAACGATCAATATGATTAAGCGAAATGAAAGTCTTTGAATTTCTAACGCAACAGTACGGGGTCTTTTTCAGTCGCACCGACTGATTTATAGCCTTTCTACTACTATAATTTTTTTTGGCTATGTGCCCGCATCGCAGCACTTGCCGTCGTAGCTCCATAAGTGCCGACACGTGCACTTTGGGCAACGGGAAATGTTGTCCATGTCTACAGCTCCGACTCTGACGCCCTCCCAGAGCCCTCCCGGCCCTACGCCCCAACTGGCGCTGATCATAAAGCTGACGGAGCACGCACAGTGCCACCAAAAATCAATGGTACGCTTCTGTCTGGA
Source organism: Drosophila dunni (assembly GCA_018152125.1). Lineage (NCBI taxonomy): Eukaryota > Metazoa > Arthropoda > Insecta > Diptera > Drosophilidae > Drosophila > Drosophila dunni. Next base: position 5,569,000 of record JAECXC010000339.1, on the reverse strand, counting down.
ACTGGCACTCGTAGTCGTACTCGCATTGGTAGTGCTTGCTATATTTGGCCTGGAGTTCAGTACACTAAGTGCAGTTGCCTGTCGAATCGTGTTGGGTTTGAATTTGAAATTTCTTAGACCACTTGATGGCATTTGGTTCAATTTCAATTGATTGTCGATTAGTGCCACACACATAGACATAAAATCTGGTAACTTGCAGTGATTTGCATTTTCAAACGCACAGCTTTTCCAAATTACCAATAAAATGTGGATAATTCCAACAGCTGTCGATTGGAAAATTCAGTTTTCAATTTGCAATTTCAATTTCAATCCCCCTGACACTACACAGGACACGCGTCCTTTTAGCTCTAATTGAATGCGAATTTCTATTATTATATGGTATGAGTGTGTGTTTGTGTGATCAGGAGTCTGTCTATGCTGCACATCTGCCGTACAGTAGTGCCCCTGGTGCCGAGTGCGTAGGTAGATCGGGTTTTACTCCCTTTCTACTGTAACCTGATCATTTACAGAGAACCAGAATGCCATTATCATTATCCGCTTCGCTTCATGTCTCTATTCTCAATTCTCTATCTGCTCTGTCCTCAGACACAAACAGACAAACAGCATAATTTTCAGCTCATATAACGCACAGTCAGTCAGTCAGTCAGTTAGTTAGACAGACATTTGGCCAGTCAGACGGGGTCTAAGCCTGAACCCTAAGCCAGGGTCAGTCACGTAGGGGCAGGGCTAACTCGAAAACCAGAAAACAACACAGACAGGCAGTCCGACAGACAATCGGACAGACAGACAGGAGATCAAAGATCAGAGCCACAACGTAGTGCTTTTAGGCTTATCAGGTAGTAAAAACTGCTGCACTTGGATGATTCCAATTGTGCTCGGTCACAATGCAGGGCCAGGGACTGAACTGGACTGCACTGAACTGGACCCAATGGTCATCGTCATCTAACTTTTTTTTGGGGTTATTATTAGCTGAAAATTTTGAGAATCATTGTGCTTATGATAAATTGTTGTTGGCCTAATTCTGAGTACCAATTAAATGAGAAAAACACGAGAAGAGTAACAATTCTTATCTCTGAGCATTGAAAAACATGACAAAAGGCGTAGAAATTATTTCCCAGGGGCAGCACTAATTTGGAGCATTACATTTCAAATCCAATAAAAAGTAATCCACAATTTTCAACTGATATCGGGTATAGAATTTCCATAGCTGTAATACAACTCGATTACATTAAACAAATTCTGATGGCACATATTTTGCAGTTATATTTAATATCGTGGGATTTAATAAACAAGTGTAAACAAATTTCAATAAGAGTTTCAGTTTTCGTTTATTGTTTTTTAAACATTTACAAAATTTACCTTCAAGTTTTCAACACTTGCAGCCGAGGTAAATAAATAAACTTTACATTTCTTTACTTTTCGCTTGATTGAACAACAAATTGCAGTAATACCCAGAAGTATTTTCTGGACTTTATCTGCTACATAAATCATTATATCTTCTGTTGTCATCTGTATCCTGGTTCATTGGCTTTTTTTCTGGGAATTAGCTGCAAATGTTTCTGTTGTTGCCTCAACTTTTATGGACCAAGTTTACGACAAAGAAAAGTCGATGTGGGGTTAATGCGTTTGCTTCTGCTTCTCCTGCTTCTATTTTTTAGTGGCATCCGTATCCGGAAGAGCAATGAGTTTGTCCAACTTGAATGCAGTTTACAAATTCATTTACATAAATTTAAAGAATTTAATTCTTTTTCTCTTTCTCGATATATTCCAAGTTCAGTCACCCACATTCTGACACATGTCTGTGGATTGTCTTTACTGCTTATACCCTGTACTTCAGTCGTACACTCGATTCAATTCAAAGAAACAACAAATTTGCACTTAGAAAAATTAGTGATCTACTTTACCCAACAAATTGTCAAACTTGTCCAAACAAATTTAAAACTAAAACCGATTTCTACAAGTGTAGACTCGCAGCGAAGGCAACATCAAACTTGCATTGGGATTAGCAGCGAATGAAGATAAGCAACGAAATATGAAAAATTGTTTTTGTCCTTGTTCTTCCTGCATATGCAGAATGTCAATGGCGTGGGCATCTTCGCTCTCTGTTAAGTTTGAGTTTGGGAGAGCGGGATAGAGCGAGTCTTCGTTCAGTTTGCAGCTGCAGTGGACAGTTGGCTGTTAACAGTGGTTCAGGTTTATAGTTTTATGACAATTGAGATTTTCAAAGGGTATTTTTATAGTCACGCCTGCTTGTTAGTTATTTGTTATTGTGCGACTGTCCGAACTTTATGCCAAGTTACAATTTCAGCACGCTACGCTGAACAGCGACGCGACAGAGCAACAAAAGTGGCCATAATGTAGAGTGTGTCCCAGTGTGTGTATGTGTGCGCCGAAGAATAACACAATAAAAGAACAACAACAGCAGCAGTGGCGACAACAATAACAATAACAGCACATGCAGTAGCTGCAGCAGAGACATAAACGCGACGCCACAAATGACAGAGAAGAGAAATACAAATGTAAATTTAAACTTTTTCACAATCGTCTGATCGCCTTTCCCTCTCTTTCCCTCTTCCTATTACTCTACCGTTCCCCGACACTTTGTCTGCTGCGAGGCGGCGAGGGTGTGATGTGTACGTGTGTGTATGTGTGTGTGTCTGTTTGTGCGTATGCATTGCAGTTGGCTTGATGAAAATGGACATTGTTGTGAAATGTTTTTCGATTTTGTGTCCACTGTCGACACCACTAAAACAAAGTAGCGCAAAGTGACGCTGCAGTCGACGTCGGCGTCGCGTCGCGTCTCGTAGCTGGCAGCAGCTACTGCGGGCCATGGCACCAATGTTGGCCGCATTCTGCCCCGGCTCCTTGCGCTGCCCGCGCACCCGACCCCACCCCCACTGCAAACCATACATGCGCACATATGCATGTATGCGTGTATGTTTATGTGGGTGCGGCGATCGGCCGACCGACACGGGATTGGGGATGGGGTCTCTACTATGTTTTCTCTTTCCATTCGCTTATTTTAATTTCTGGTTTCTCATTTGCCCCGTGCACCCAATTTTCATGTGACCCCATTTCACTGAAATGTTTTCATGCGACTTTGACAAAACGTGTATGTATGCGAGTGTGTGTATATGTGTGTGTGTGATAGTGTGTTGAAAAAAGTGAAGGAAACCAAATGAAATATTTGAAATTATGAAGCAGGAAAAACATGCGAATTGCCTTAACCCGACAATGCAGCTGGTGTTGCCTGTCTCGCTTCCACTCCCTTCCCCTCTGCCACTCGCTCTGACAGTGCCTGCCACTGTCTACCCCCTTAATTGCAGCCATATCCGTTGCTATATCTGTATCTGTATCTATGGAAGCAGGATATGAATATGAGCTGCTAACAGTTTAGACAAACATGAGCACAACTCACTTAATGCATTGGCAAAAACAAATTTTATTTCGGTTTTCGATTTCAATTTAATGCAGTGTACAATACGATTAGCCAGCAGGAAATGTGGGTCATCAATATGCCACACCCACACCCACACACACACTGGGGCCACACCAGGCGCTAAGTTTTTTGTTGATTTGGGTGTTCTCTCTCTGCATTTTTTATGGCCACTTTGTTTTATCAGAGCAATCAATGTTTTATATGCATACTAACTAAGCAGATCAAAAGGTCTCGTAAAATCTTAGATAATTATGATCAGATCGTAAAACGATTCAAGTTTCAAGGTGAAACATATTTACTGAGTTTTAATATACCCAACATTTTGTATCTTTTGCAGCTTTTTCGTATCCGTCCGTCGCTGATGATGATGACCTCATGTTGAACGATGATTTTGACTATAACGAGGATCAGGGCAGTCCCGTCCAGCAAACGAAACCCTCGGATATGGCCAAACCCTTTGTGCCCCAGCAGAACAGAACTCTCAGAGTAACTGGAATTCTTGGCCAAGATGTCGTGCTCGAGTGTGGCTACAACATTGGCAAAGGTAAGCAAATGAAAACCGTTTACATATAATTTAGAAAAGCATTTAACTTTTTTGCGTGTCTCTTGCAGATAATGTCATTCTGTGGTACAAGGACTCCAAACTCATCTCGAATGGCAACAGTCTCATCATGCCCAACTATAGCCTCAATACGACCACATTTGATTTGACTGTTTTGAAATCGAGTCCCCAAAGTGAGGGTGATTACACCTGCCAGGTGTTGCCCGAACAGGTCTTCATCCACACAAACGTCATTCTGGGGGATCATTCAATGGACGTCATTACGCCCGAGAGCTCCAAGTCCGCTCAGAGCAGCATACACGGGATTTCATTCTCAGCTTTTGTATTGGTTGTCCTGCAGCTATTTAAACATTATATATAATCGTAGATTAGTATTAAGCAGCGATTTATTAAATGTCCCCTGGATGTGCTAAGATATAATAATTACACTGAAATTGCATTTCAATCTCCCGCTTCTGTCTCCAAACGCTAGTTAAGCTCTTTAAGTCTTGTTGATCGTGAATTTTCCCATTTTGTAAAGACAATCGATTTTATTTATTAAAAAAAAACCAAAGTAAATGAAAAGTTGTTTGAATTTGTAGGAAAGACTGAGGAAATTCCACTACTGCAGAAAGTGTAGCCTACTTTTAGCTGCTAGTATAAATTATTCGCTTGCGCATAAAAGTGGGCAACATAAATTGCAACGAATTGACAAAAATATACAACTGGCCAAAATAAAGTCTTAGCTTAACAATTAATAATTTTGAAAAATTCCAATCTGCAGTAAAACCAATAACCCATACAATAATGCAGTTTGCTTTATTCATATATATATCGCCGTGTATATATAATATATTCTTAATGTCGCATTAATTAAAAGTAAATGAAAAAATTACAATATTTGTTGTAAGACACTGGCTTTAAATATGTATGTAGTATGTTAACAGGTCGGCTCACGAAATCAGGTTCTTCATATGGAACATTCTTTGACACAATCCTAGACATTGATTGCTTCTAAATTGGCACAATTCTCATTTATTTATTTATTTTCTTTTACATTTCTCTCGAGTTTCGTATTTTAAATTTTATTTGTTAATATTATGATTCTTAAATAAAATATAAGTATACAAAATATATATTATATATATGCTCATATTGATGCTTTGATTGTAAGTATATACGGTGTATGAATGTGTATATATACTGTGCAAGCCATCTGAATGATCAGCTGTATGTATATAGTTATATGGCCAATGGCTAATTTCAGGTATTGTAGCAAACAAATTTCAATCGAAGCCAATAATCGAACAAATATGCGACTCCTTCAAACTTCCAAACTTGCTAACATTCCTTACATCTCTCACCTGATTATAGATAGGTATTCGTTATCCTTAGATATAGATAAGTACTCTCTGTCTCTTAACCAATAAGTATCTGGCATACTGCTCGACAATCCATCTCGTAAAAAATAGTAGTACATATGTATGTGGTTTTGTTTTTGTTTTTTGTTTTTTAGGTACATATGTCTAAGCTTTGGTCTAGTTATCGTTATATTTTTCAAGTGATTCTCGTAATTCGATTAGATTTTTGTTGTAGTATTATTAAATAAAAATAATAAAAAAAGGTGTTACCATATTTCTAGTACTCGTTAGACATCCGCACACCCGTTCAAAACTCATTTACCCATATTCATATTTACATTCGTAGCTGTAACTGTAAGTGTATGTGTCTCAGTATCTGTATCTGTATCTTTAACCGTTTGTGTATCTGCATCTTTATCTTGTTTTTGTGTGTTAACTAATCGCGTTTATCGTACATACAAACAAATAAATATTATACGCTAAGTTTTGGGCGGTTTTCAACCAATCTTCGCATCTTTAACTTTAACTTTATCTAAACTAAGCTACACATAGTAATTCGTTTTCCCTTCTCCTTCTCCTCTCCGCTTCTGGATGCTTCTTGGCACAAATGTTTCAATTGGTTTTGCTTATGCGTGCTTCATTTCTTCTTGCGATTAACATTAACATTTACATTAACATTAACATTAACATTGACCCCTTTCAGGCGCATTAGCATTTTGCATGTATAATTAGAATACTTGGGTATTTTTTTGTTGTTTTTGTTTGTTTTCTTTTGTTTTTAGAATTAAGCTGCTGGGTGCTAAAGGTGTCAAGGTATCTGTTTGAAGACGGCACCCAAGGCCCTGTTCCTACTACTGCTCCCTAAACTGCCTCTGCCTACTCTTAGAGTCGCAGCAGAAATGTGCTTAAAGCAGCTACGATCAAGCCTGGCAATAAGCTAACTGCACACGCGGCACTCCTGCTGTTTCCGCCCACAGCTCCGAATCCTGCACGCACCAAATCCTCGGGCGGCACTGCGCCCTCATCGATTTGATTGGAGTCTGTAAAAGGAGAAGGGACTTCAAGTTGATATCTTTGCTGTCTATAGGCAGTTGGCACTGTACCTTCTGTGTCGTTAATCTTCAAGTCGTAATCGGCGGAGAAACGTGACCATCCGTGTGTGTTCTTCGTCCTGACTTTGACGTGCCACAGACCCGGCGTCAGTTCCATCTTATGTGTGATCTTCCAGATGCCGCTCTCCTTATCGTGATGATGTGTCTTGATCATCGAAACTGTGCTCCATGTGTAGGACTGAGGAGTGGAAAAAGGAGTGTTAAAATAACCCTACGCTTACTGATCCCCAAGAACCCCAATACTCACCATGGTCAGCTTGTAGTCCAGCATGGCTTCTGAGAGTGACTGCATGCTGCGCACCAGCCAGTGCATGGTCACCACGTTGCCCTCAACGGTTTTGCTCTCGAACTGCGGCGTCTCGGGATTGTAGCTCAGTTTGACACGCACCTCATTCGAGCCAATGTAGTTCTCCACATGACACACATACTCACCCAAATCGCTGGCATCCACGTGCTTAATGAGCAGCGTGGTGCGATTATGTTCCTTGTGCAGTGAGTTCTTCAGCGAATACTTTTCGGAGAGTGTGATCGTCTTGCCGTCCTTGATGAAGAAGCTCATGGCAATGGGATTGGCACGATAATCGCAGTAGATCTCGGCGGTGGTGTCCTCCATGCAGTTCACATGATGACGATGTGTGGACACCTTGGGACTGTACTGCACATCAACAGTGACCATGCCATGTGCAGGATCTTTGCTGCCATCATCGCCCAGACACTGGTACACGCCGGCATCTGCCTCATCGACGTTGTCCAGCACGACGACTCCGTTGGCTGCATCCTCCGCGGATAAAAGCAATCTCTTACCCTAAAACCAGTTAAAAAAGGCATTAAAATAAATACAAAAGAGGGAGTTGGTGAGGTAGTGCCTGCGTGCAGGGATTTGTAGTGGAAACATACATTCAGGGACCATTTAATGTCCGCCTGGGTGGGCAGAAACGTTTCACAGACGAGCTTATGGTGGTCGCCCTGCTTGAACGTCTGCGAACGATCCGTAACATCGCGATCGTCGCAAAGGATCGAGAGCCGGGCGCCCACCTTGAGCATTGTGTGCTGCTTCACGTTCGCCGGCAGTATCACACAGTAGTAATCATCAGAGTCCTCGGACGTCACATCGGCCAGTTTCAATGAATTGTTCTTCATGACCTCAAACCGAGTATTGATCGAGGACTGTCCGCTGGACACCATTGTTGCATTCTTATACCAAATGGCCACATTCGAAACTAAGAGGAGAAACAGTTTACTTTACAGGGTATTCTATGCTTAAATTCCCACTCCCAACTTACTTGCAAAGTTGCGTGCATCACAGTTGAGTATGACTGTATCTCCGGGTCGTGCTTTCACTGAAATCTCCGGGTGCTCAAAGTACGGTGGTTCAACGACTTCCGCTGTTTTGGTTGTCTCAGTCTCCAAATTCGTGTCCTCCTCGTTGTAATCGTACTCATCGTCCACATATTCCGGTATAGGACTATCCACTGCTGGTGACGCACGACAAAGGCCTGAAAGAGAGAAAAATAGGCGAAAAAATGATTCATTTTAGATGGAAAGTGGTAGAAGTGACATGTTTGCTTAGCTTCTTTGTAGGGTCTGTGAAGCTCTTAACTTGCTGCTGATAAAAATCACACCTCATCACCTCTAAAAGTGTAACAAGTTTGTCATATGATCTGCACTCAGTAATGATAGGACGTGGCTCAACCCAGCGGAAGTTGGCGAGGAAACAATGGAAGTCATTGTATATATTACTCATACGCAGGTGAGAGCCCCGCAACTTACCCCTAAAAGTAGTAATACAGGGAAATTAAAAAAGTAGGCGTTGTGACCTACCCTACGATATGATTTTCTTGTAAAAAGTGTGTGCAAATAAAGTGGTAGAAGTAGAAATGTAAAATAAATAATACTTAAGAAGTGTAAAGTAGTATAATTTATGATAGATATTCAAATAATAAACTAATTTAAATCATTTGTATACTGTATTATTCATATCTGCAGGTGAGCCCTAGTTTTGAGGCAATATCCAACCACATAATTGTAGGAGAAGAGGAAGATAAAACAAGTAAGAAAGTCTACAGTCGTGTGAGCTGACCTCGCACTCCTTCTAGTGCGCACTTTTCTTAATTTTCAAACGATTTGTGCTATGGCAGCTATAGGCTACAGTTGTCCGATCCGTATCAAACTTGCTGAGAAAAGTTATTATGGTACCATGCACATAATATCTGAGTTTGGTTGCGCTAGCTTAACTAACACTACATATCTTCATACAAATGTCCACTTTTCGAACGTTTTGACCTATGGGAGACAGACGGACATCGCTATATCGACTCGACTGTTGATGCTGACCAAGAATATATATACTTTATGGGGTCTGTTATTCTGTCTGTTACGCACATTTCGCCTCTGACAAACTTTATAGACCACTCAACTCTTTTTTAGAGTATGGTCTAAAAATTAACGGATTCTTCAACCTACTAAATATAAGTTTAAGATAGATATTCGTTCATAAAGGTATCTAAAATATTCAAAAATATAATTAATTCCCTCAGAAATCTTTAAAAATTGTAAATTTGATAGGTTTAAAGATTTTTTATGAATAATTGTGCTTTATGTAGCAGAAAAATGGCGTTTAAGCAGCTGCTAAAATTCTGCATGAAAAATCGTTTGCTTTATGTAGTGGAAAAACTCTTAGACCCTCTAGTAACCTTGATTATTATTATTAATTTTGGAGCATTCATGAAACAGATCTTAAGCAATTATTCATAAACATACCCCCAAATTTGGTAATGTCAATTATTAAAAACAATTATGTTTTATAGTGTCGCAATGACTTCCTCCGTTTGCAGTTTTCAAAACTGAAAAGTATCTTGAAATATAATAAAAATAATGAGAGGCAGAGAGAGCTACAATTAATTTTAATTATAGGCAGCCCAAAATGGGATGCAAAGCATTAAAGAAAACCAGTTTTTTTTTGTTTGGTGATTTGTTGGGCTTTTTAGGGTGATGGAATCTTAATTAGCATCGATAAAGGCGTTGGCCCATGTCGATGACAACCTCAACCGTATCAATGCAGTAAATTTGTGTCTTTTCGAATTACATGCACGTAATCAGGTATAAATCTAATGACTAATTTATCGCAGGCGTTACCAATAACAACAACAAGTAATGACAATACCAATTTGAATGCCAAATGCGTTGACTTGGAGGAGAACTAACGGCAATTCCAATCTCACGACTCAGTGCCCACGCCAAAAATGAGTCATACGCGAGAGAGTAACGTCATCTGACTTCAGGTGAGTTAAGATACCCGTAGATACCCTAAGATACAGATAAGTAGAAGGCAAAGAGTTACGCAAGACAGCATAATATCATAATATTCATTATCGTCATGATGATGAAGCCTCTTCAATTGGACACGACGCGACGTGTTATCAACTTGGCAATCAACAACTAAGACACTCACAGAGAGAGACGGAGGAGAGCCAGTTGTAGCTATCTTATCCATACATATCCGCACTCAGACAGACGTGCTCCCTTTTATGGCCAAAAGCAACTTGTACCAGTCCAAAATAAAACTGTGGCTAAAACTGAAATCGAAACTGAAACAGCTTCGTTTTAACTGATGTGTTTTTTGGCTGGCGCTCAAGTCAGCGCCGCTGGTGGCCAGTCAAGAGCAACGAAGAGCGACTGGGGACCAGACCAAGAGCAAGACCAAGACCAAGACCTTCACCGACATCGTTTGTGGCCCCAAATGTGCAATATTCGGGGCCAGAGCGAGTCGTGTGGACTCGTTGAGTCAAGGCCGGCAAACAAAGAGGGGATTATCTCGGACGCAGTTTCCATGCCCATGTGTGTGTGTGTGTGTGTCTATTGGAGTACGGCTAAGTGGGTCAACTCAAGGGGCGCCTGCTGCGCAGCAAGGACTCGACACATGCGTCAGTAACACTCCATTTTCGCATTGTCCTTGAATTGTTGGCCAACAAGGGGCGAGTGGCGTACAAGCGACAGTCTATTATAGTCGGCTACACTGGCAGAAACCACAGTGGTGTTTTATGAATTTATATTTTAGCCCCTTTAAAACACAACACAATTTGTTTAGTACTTTTTTTTGGGTTGAACTTCCCTTTGAGTTTTTTTCCTCAAGTTACTCAACTTTTTTGCTCAGTGTAGTTTAGTTGTCGCTGCATTTGTCAGCGTCTGAAAGAAACAATGGCGACAGGACGACGCGGCGCCAGCAACAGAATCCGTCCATCCTCCCTTTCTACCCCTCCAGTTCTTCCTACCTTCAGCCACACACACACCCACACAGCTGCCCCGCCCCCGAACCCTTGGCCGACTGTCTGCTGTTCCCTCCCTCCTCCGTTTAATGGCTTTTGCTCCACATCCTGCGCATGGCGTCAGCAATTGGAATCGGAATTCAAATTGGAATTTGTTGTCTTATTGGTCTTGAATTCCTTCAGTTCCTGGCGTTCCCTTTGTGTCCTCGTTGCCTTCTCTTAACTTTGCAGCTGAAGTCTTAACTGCGTCAAGGCAATTGACTTGCAATTCGTTATGCCAAAGAAATTGATCAAATGGAAGTTATTTTGTAGGGCAGTACAGCAGTTATGCACAAATTTAGTAGAGTTCAAGTATTTCTTTGCAAACTTCTGGGCTTTTTGGGTTTATTGGAATTTTATTTGAATATTTTTTTGGCTTAAAGTAATCAAAAATATGCCTTTGAGTTTTTGCAACAGCACTTTTAGAAATTTTTTAAGTTTTTTGTGCATTTTGTATAATTTTTTAAGTAATTGGGAAGTTTTTACACCGATTTTTAGTGTATTAAATCTATAAAAATTTAATCTACACATATTTCATTATTTGTTCAAACTGAATCACTGAATATTGCGTCACTGGGGACTTTATGCAAATTTAAAAAAAATTTAAGTGTTATTGGAAGTTTTTTGTTTACTTAAAGTTAACGTTAAATATGTAACTTTTCCAAAAATAATCATTAAAAGCTGAAGCCTTTAAAATTAATAAAATAAAACCAGTAAGAAGCGCTACAGTTCAGCGAGACGACTTTAAAAGTCCCTGTAGCCACTCTAGTGCAGAGTTTTCTATACAAATAAGCAATTTTTGACCGATTGACAATTAGTGGAGTTCTATGGGAGCTATAGGCTACAGTTGTCCTATAAGAGTCAAGCTTATAATCAAGATACACACATAATATGCGAGTTTAGTAGAGATCAGTCAACTATAGGAGTTATAGGGAACTTTATGAAGCTATATGAAGCTTTAAGGAGCTTTAGGATAGGATATACAATATATAAATTTATTAAGCAAACAGTTTTAGCTAAGCTTTATTAGCGACTGCATTTCCATATAGTAAGCAGAGCTGTACATTGAGACTTAGAGACTTGAAATATCAGTAAGGTCGAAGTGGAAAGCGTCGTCTAAGGTTGATAAGCAGACAGCGAGACAGACAGAGGGACAGACAGACGGCATGACAATTAATTGTTGCATTCGATTCAAGATTCAGTTCAAGATGATTTGTTTCAAGCAGCAAGTACTAAGTACTCTATATAATACTATACACATAAGTATATGTATTTGTATTCATTGAATTGATTTTTGTTGCTGTTTCATTATCGTCACCTCTTGGCCAGAGAGACTGCAGTGTAATCGATGTGTTATTTGGTGTCCTACATATGGGGGATAAAGCATGGAAGAGCACACAGATATATACACATATAGACACACGAGTTATTGGGTCAACTCGTAAACAAATAAACTGACAAGTCTGCTGAATATGTGTTTGTGTTTTTGTACTATATATAAACAAAAATGGGTATAAAAATATTGAAGGCTCGCAGTGACCAATTTTGGTTGTGGATCTGTCGATTTTATTCCCCAGCAAAGAATCCGCAAACGAAATGTTATAGGAATTGAAATTGAAATCAGTTCTGGGAGGCATTAAAAGCTTTCATGATGGAGGTCATAAAAGTGCCACAGTCGCGGAAAACTAAAGTTAATGTCCGTTGTCTGATGTCTAATGTCTAATGTCCGTTGTCTGATTGCTATATACTAAATTCAGCGCCATGAATTTGCATATACGCACAAATACACACACACGAACGTCTTTCAATCGAATTTGGAATCGAAATATTTGAATTGATATCAATTGGTTCGTTACGCGCTGCCAAAACTTTTTTTTGTTTTTTTTTTTGCACACGATTGGATCACCGAGGGCGTGACTCTGATCCACAGTCAGATGGATCAATTGATACCCCTCACTCCCTGCTCCCTACAAGTTTCCTACAGCGCTTTTCATCAAATCAAATTCAAAGTTCTGGGCACGGCAAGTGAACGCGTTATTTGAGATCTTTTTGAATACGAAAATCGAAACATTCTTTCAGCTACAGCAAAATGTATCTTTAAGGAGCAGCCGAATGCTTTTAAAAATATTTTTAAGAATTCTTATGCATTCGATAGCTTTGAATTTGGTTTCCACAGAATAATACAAAATAAATAATCTCGAAATTTGATGCGATTACGAAACCAAAGTCGAAATTATTACTTGACTTTGGTATTTGAAGATAAAGTCGAATTTTTATTTGACTCACATGTGGGTCCATGAATAATTGTTATTATGGAGAGTAAAATGATAGAGGTTTGCTTAAATGTCCCAGTTGGGAAATACACCAAAATAAATTCGTACAGCTGCGTATTATATCAACATCCGTCAAAAATCGTTCAACATTTTTTGATGCAACCAAAAACAACGAGAAATGGAGAAAAAACATTTCAAAATATTTACATGGAAAACGATGAAAATAATGCTTTGAACTTGTTCTATTTTGATGTACATATGTTTTTATTTACTTCACTTTTTTTTGGCATAAACTTTGCTATATAAACTTTGGTCAGATTTCGACATTTTGGCATTGCTGTCATGGCTTAAATTTGAAAATCGTACAATTAATTAAAAGCAGAGAAAAGTTTAGGGGGGACTGGCGGCTAAAAGGGTAAACTGAAGCAGAAAATTGGAAACTGGAGGGAAAAGAATTGAAATTTCAGATAAGCCAAAGGGATGGGGCCTAGGGAGGGCGGGGGCACACTCACTGGCTGCGTGTCTGGCATGAGCAAATGAGCAAATATCCAACATCAGAGACTGCCATTCTTTGCACAACAAATATTTGCGCTTCCCATTGGACGCGGATGTTTCTAGAGCACGAAACTCGCAGCTAGCAACGCATGTAACCCACAGCCTCATGGCAATAGTATCTTAAGGCATCTTGTGGTATCTTCGGCTACAATACAATACTTTACCATACGCATACTTTACTCCAACTCAGTTGAGTTGCTGAAGTTGAACTACAGTATGTTTACCGTTATCTACTTTTTACGCCATAATTCCAAACGCGTATGAAATTCAACTTTCAAGAATAGATAAGCATTCCCTGCTCCGATAAGATATGCTGTCTACCAACGTTTACACTCAGGTATTCAACTTTGTCGGTGCTAGAAACACTATAAAAAAATACAAAGGTAACCCACGTGTTACTGACTGTGTTACACACACACACACACACACATGCATCATCACTTCACAGTTGATTTGTGGCCCAGTAGCGTAGATGGCTCATTCTTATAAATATGGCACAAATGCCACATTGGTAATTCATAATTTTGTCACTTACGTAAAGTTTTGACTGTCAACGCGCACAGCGCACCCCGTAAACCCCCGAGAGCCCAACTACTCCCTATTAAATTTTGTTTATTTTCATGATTACTGCTAGTACGGGGAAGTAGTTAAATAAATTTTAATTTATTGAGCAAATAAACAACATATTTGTATGCTAAACGTCTGAAAAATTCTAACATTAAGCGGGTAATTGCAGACAATTGAGTGGCTTTAACTTTAACTTTCTTCTTAAAAGTGCAGTTAAAAAATATATTTAAATTTAAAAATCTTTATAAAATGTTAATTATTTATATTTTTGTTATAAAACATTATTTATAGCTTGTCAAAAAATATTTCTATCTTCTTTTCCTACATTTAAAAATATTGTTATTTCTCTTCTTTTTGATTTAGTTAAAAATTATTTAATGCTAATATTTAAATTCTAAAAATCTATATAAAATTTTATTATTTATTTTTTTGTTATAAAAAATTATTGATGGCTTGTAATAAAATACTTCTTAATTCTCTTTTCAAACTTAAATATTATTTTAATAAGTTTTTTTTATTTATTTTCTTTTGGATTAAGTTGAAAATTAGTTAATGTTTTAATGTTTATGTTTATTTAAATGTTTTCCCTATCTTTTCTCTAATTTAAATATTATTATTTTATTTTTAATTTAATCAAAATTATTTAAAGCCCAATATAAGCTCGTTCTGATTTCTTTTCTGAACTTTAAATATTTTTTAGAAGGTTTATTATGGCTTTTAAAAAGCTATTTATGAAATATTAATTTGTCCTATATCTAATATAAATATTATTTTTATGCTTTAGTCGATGCTAATTTTTATTTCTACCAAAATTGTGCATAAAAACCTACTATACAATTTCTTTTTTAAAAACTCTTGTCTGATATCATTTCTGCATTTAAAAATGTATATTTTTTCATTAAATATTAGCTATACATAATATTAGTTTATTTTTAAAGATATGCTCATTCTTTTTGGCCTCCAGAAAAGTCTTTCATTCAAAGCTTTTCCAATTTGGCCAAAACGGTTTCAATTTGTTGTGCATTTAATTGTGAAAATATCGTAGCAAATTAATTATTCTTACTCATCAAAGCGAAAAATACGTTGAGTGACTTTCGATATCATTTGTTTGTTTATTTGTTGTTGTTGGGAGTGTTGTTGGTGTGTATTTTTCCAGTGCGTTCCATTAATTGATAAACTGTAATCAGAATTCCCATACTAAATGCCAAACGTTGCGTATACGCAATAAATTGATTTACTTTTGCCCATTCAATGGGCGTATCTCTATCCCCAGAGTGTGTGTGTGTGTGTTTTGACTAATCGAGTTGTGGATTTAAAGTGCCAATTAAAATTATCACATGGCCATCAACCCCAGGCAGAGACAGCTACAGATACTTAGATGTAGCCCTTTATTTCTAGGGTTTTTAATAGAGCTAAAGTTAAGCACTTACCGCTATTTAATTCCACAATTAGCAGAAAAATGAGTAAGATCCATGGCGTGCCTCTCATTGTTGTTGTTATCTCTGGTTCTCTCACTCTCTTGTTTGTTTTTTTTATATGGCAGCACGCACAATAACTTTGCTTTTAATTGTTGTTGTTGTTGTTGCGCTATCGGAGGTAGATCGTTAACTGTAATTAATATGTTATGTTCGTTGCCGATTTAATTAATTTGCCACTAAATTGCACAACCCAATTGGGAGCCGCAAAAGCCAACTAAATTTGTAGTAAATTATTTTTTTAAATTGTTTAAAATTATGTTTTTTTTCGGGTTTACGTATGCGTAACGCGTCGTCTGCGGCGGAAACTGCAAATTGGCCAAAAGTAAAATCAAAGAAAAGCGCACGCATAATTCATTTATTGAATTCGTAATAAGTTTGGACTCCTTTAAAAAAAACACAGAAACTTGGCTAAGATTCGCAGCTGTGCGATAAAAATCACAGCTTCCAAGTGGACACATTTTTCGCTGATTGGCAGCTAAATGGTAAACATGGCTAATAGATATTGGTAGTGCGGTATTTGTGTTTGCTTGTATGGATTATGTAAGCCAAAAGCCACTCTCGCAGTCAAGCATCGTATCTCAATGATATTATGATCTCAGTGCGAAAATTGCAGTTTGTTGTTGTTTCGCTCTGGCCGCTGGTCGCTAAATTACCCCGTTACCTACTCCTCAGTTGGTCAGTCGGTGTCTCCCTCCCACCCGCAAGCAGCCCAGCTGTCTTGCACTCCCTTTTCCCACTATACCGCTCTCCCGCTGTACCACTTCTGCATTCCGCTCTCCCGCTCTCTCTCTGTGTTTATATCTCCTTCTTCTCTGTTTCTTCTTCTTGCTGGCTCGCTCAATGCCAACGCGCTGCAAAGTGGGTCGTGTCGGGTCGTAGTGTGCAGAGAGCACAGCAGGCAATGGGGAGGTGGGGGGACTGTGTGCACGGCGGTCTGCCTGGGGGGAGGCACAGGGTGTGCCAAGTTGAAAAGCATGCAAATATGTATGCATATAAATAAATTAATGTGCAAATGCGAAAACTGAAAAATGAAAAACAGCAACTCACAAAAAAAACAACCGAAATACTAACATAAACAACACCGAATGACAGCTGCTCTGCAAAATAACACTGAGATGAACTAGAAAATCATAAACAAGTGCTACGACTTGCTCGAAGTACGCTATCAAAAATAAGTACAGGGTATGCAAATACACAGTCGTGCTGCCGCTTGTTTACACACGGTACACGGTACATAAATGTAGGTACATGTGCATGTGTGTGGTACATTATGTATTTAGTATTTAGGTATTTGTTCTATGTTGCTCACAAAACACATTTGCAATGTCTCGCAATCATTTTAAGTTGTTGCAGCAAACGAAAACTGAATATTCATTTGTATATTGACACACATACACCAACGAATACTTGTATTCGTAGTCGTAGTCGTATTTGGCTGTTGTTTGCCTACTGAGCGCACTTCACACTCTCCGCTAAATTTCTTTCGATCCATTTGCGAAAAAAGCGTTAAATTGCTTTACCACTTTAGCTAGAATTCCTACACATAGAGTGCAGGGTCTATTGCAGTCATAACAGTAAAACCTAAGGTAGTGCCTTATGACATCGTGCATGGCATAAAACAGCTTAGGCTTATCACAAATGAAATACTTTCGAATACATTTATCAAAGGTGAGCACAAGGTACAAACAATTCCACGAGGGTCGTCTGAGCAGTAAACAAGTAACATTAATTTTAGTTAACTTAGTGTATTGGCTAGTCGTAATGTCTAGTAACTTTACACGTTTTAACTGCAGCTTAAATCACCCATAATTGTTCACAGTTGTTACTCAGTTTTTTCAATTTTCTGAATGACGTCAACTTGGAAAAACACAAATATTCTTTGAACGACCCTCTCGTATACGACAGGCGTTCGTCTTCGTGGAGTCTTTAGAATCACTGCTTTGCTTTACTTGTCTGTCTCGGACTTGTCTTGTCTTGTCTAGTACTTTTTTTTTTTTGGTCTTTTTGGCGTTTGTTTATTTACATTGGACTCCAAGTTTACTCACACAAGTGCAGCTGTAGCCAAGGGCTTTGCATGTGTTCGTCCGTGTGTGTGTGCTTGTGAGAGGCAGCTGCAGCTGCGCTCAGTTTGCTATTACAACGATCTATGGCTATGGAAATTGGAATTTTAAATTGGAATGCTTTGCTTCAAAATTGAATTGAAAACTTTTTTAACTGTAAATAATACAATTCGCTTTTGTATGTTTCTTTTACTCGCAGCCCCCACTCCGTCACCCTGCGTCGTCCCCAGCCTCACTTGCGCAGCACTGCGTTGTGTCCATCTGTGGCAGCTCCTGCTGCCTACTGCCTGGTGCCCTACCACAGTTGCTGCCATTCCATTTCCATTTCCTTTGGTTCAATCGTTTCGCTTTCGTTTGCTGAACATTTTTGGGAGAGCGAGCGAGAGAGAGAGCCGGTAGCAACAACTACAACGAGTGCGACAGCAAAAACAAACGACAGACGACATTCGGAAGATGAGAGAGAGCGGGAGAGAGCAGTGCGGTGAGAACTGCATGTTTGGTGTACTGGTGTATTTTACATATTGCACACACACATACATATATATTTATAGAATGCACCACAAATGTATTTGCATATTTGCTCTTGTTGTTGTTTAGATGCTGTTGTTGTTGTTGGTGTTTCTAATTGCAAATGTGGCGATTGCCAAAATGCATTTGGGACCAATTTGAACTGGCTTTATATTAATTGCCATGGCTAGTGGCAAAGATTTCGTTGTTATGAATCACAGTTTCTGTGTATGTGTGTGTGTGAGTGTGTTTGTGAGCCAGAGGCAGGCTTTTGGGGCAGCTGCACCCGCCGCGGTTAACGTCGCTGCTGCTGCGGTTGCGGCTGCGGCCAGGGCCAGGTAAAGAATGGTTAAATGTGAAGTGCCTGTGCCATTTACACGGCGCAACATTAAGAGGAATAAACAGGTTTTGCGTTTCCAAGAGATGCGAACGATGTGCGAAGTGGAGAGATGGAGACACAAGAGACTCGCAACCACCACAACAACAACAACAGCAACAACAAATATTCGGTTGAAGCGTTACAAAAGTCAGCCAACTGGCAGCGACGAAATATTGTACGAGCAGTTTTGATTTACGAGCAGGTAACCAACCATCTCATCTCATCCTACAAGATGATGTTCTCTCCCAGCTGTAACACTTGCACTTGCAACGCTTTCGCTCAATAACCGTGTCCAATTTGTAAAAGGGCCTTTTTTAAACTCATTTGTTTTAGATACAAATGTTTTATTTTTTCCCCCGTAAAAGCTTTACCCGATCAGCGATAGATAAATCTAATTGTATACGTGTGCATACTTTTATGTGTGTGTGTGTCTGTGCACACAAAACAAATTGAAGTTTTCAAGTACTTAATGGTAGTATTGATAGGAGTATTTTTTCTTCTACTTTATTTTTTTTTTATATTTGTTTTGAATTTATTTGGTGCGCTGTGCGCTCGTTTCGTACCCGTCGCGATGCTTTACAAGCAAGAACTGAGACTAAATGTAGCGCGTGCTTGGATGCCAATTGGGAGTCAAAAGCGCTCCGCAACAAATGGAATGGAACACTGCGCTCTCTCCATGTTGTGTAGTTGTTGTTCACTGACGCTTCTTGGGGCTTGCTGCTGCTGTTGCTACTGCTGCAGGTAAACAATTTGTGTCGCTCACTTCTTTTCCGCGTTGCTCTTGTGGCGCCAAATTTATCTGAGCGAGAGATAGGGAGAGAGTGAGCAAGAGAGCGACAATCATACGGAGTATGAGTTCAAAGATGTTCGCAATGTCACTGTCAATTGCTGCTTGCTGCTGATGGCTTTCCTCTTATTTGAAGCCCTATAGCATAAGGTCCATACCGAATTAATACCCTGCACTCCGCGCAAGGGGAGTCTATGCTGAGTAATGATTACAAGTTGGGTTGATATGCATGTTTCTGCTGTGCATAAATATGCTGATTTCCGTGCCAGTAAAAATATTTTTACCTTTTTGATAACGCACATTTCAGATAATATATATTTATTTATTGGTTGGCTATTTTTGTCGATTGGTCAGAGTTCAGATTGTTGCATGCGTGTTTTTTCAAGAATTGTGAACTGATCTAATCAAATGTTGATAATTTTCAGGAAGTTTTGAATAGCTTGATTCATTTTATTTACGTTGTCTGATGTGATGCAGATACGCTGACTAACTTGATTAAATATTTGCCAAGAATCATTTCTTACTGTTTATATTAAATAAAAAACTTAAGCATCATGACTGTATGAACTTGAAATAACCCTATCAATTTGTGACTTTTTGCTGTTTTATAGAAATTTCTGGGAACTTTCTTTGAAAGGTGAGGCGAGCAAAAAAATTAATTAAATAATTGTTTATTTAAACATTGCTTAGCAATGCCGAAACAATGATAAATAATTATTTGTTTAGCTGTCCAAGCAAATTTAAATCAATTGTCAGTTACTTGCGCGGCAGTTATCGATATATCGATTGTTCTCAGCTTGCTCCTCAGCAGTTTCCAACACTACCGGCTTACAGCACTGCGCGAATGTTTGTCTGCAAGAAAATGAAATGGACGTACCGGTCTCAGAATACACAACGCTTGATTTGGAGCGCGAACTCTATGCCTATGGATTAGACACGGGAGGCAGCAAACAGGAGCGCTATGAGCGCCTACTGGAAGTGCGCCAGAGACCATGGACACCCCGCAAACCAGCAATTGCCAAGTTTGGAGCACGCGTGCAGCTGGAAGACTTTGCCGAGATACGAAAATTCCAACAGAGCGAGTACGATCTGTTGACAAACAAAGTGCAGTGGCGCTTGGAGCGAGTGCGCAGAGCGGAGGACGGCGAGGGATTGGAGTACTTCCACCCAGAGGTGCTCACGCGCATAGACCCCTCCAAGGCGTACATGTTGAACATGGATGAGTTTCTGGTGCGCCAGGAGCCCTATGTACATAAGGTAAAAACCAATGGAATACAGGCATGAAATGAAAGTCTTACGTCTTGTACTTTGCGCAGATCTTTGTGATATTCGTAACGAACACCAATGGGCAGGAGCAGCAGCTGTGGTACGCCAGAAGTTTGGCCAAGTTGCGCAGCTGGGATGAGCAGACGGAGCTGTTCGAGTATCCAGTAAGTAGGCTATGAATCTGTGGAGTAACTGCATCTTATACCCAAACTCTGCAGCTAGTCACAAGCGATAACCTGGAGGAAGTCTTCACAGGCAAGCTACAGACAACTGTAAGTAGGTTACCCGTTCTAGCGTTGGAACAGCTTCTCACCATACCCCTTACAGATCATCTCACCGGAGAGCATAGCCAAAGCCTTGTCCTATGTCTTGACGAAGATTAGGGACAAGGGATTTAATAACTTTGTGGCTTTAGTCTGTGATCAGATGCGATTTGATTTGCCCGCTGTGATGCAGCTGCTCGAGGCCAGCAGTCTTAAGTTGCCTTCCTGCGTCGCTGATCTGCGTGATCTGCAGAAGGAGTTCCGTGTCATGTTCTGCACAGCCAGTGTGCGCTGCTCGCAACGCTTGAGTCATGAGCTTTACGTCAAGAGCACCTACGTGGAGCAACTGAATGGCATCTGCTCCAGCAACAGCACAAAGAACATGAGTGCCATGCTGCCGCTCATAGACTATGTAAACCGACTGTCGGATATCTTGAATGCCATGTGGCAGCTGGAGGAGCATCTGGACAAGCCCATCTCGCTGCTGGCGGTGCACAATCAAGGGGTGAAAATTTATGCAGCACATGTGAGACGTGAGCTGCCTCCCATAACCTTTGAGGACTGTGCCGCAGGCGCGGGTCTGCTGCAGTTGCTCGTCTTCGATGCGCTCTGGTGGCTGTCACAGGCAAGGGAACCGGAGGAGATGTAAACGGCCTGTGAGCACGAGGAGCTTCTACTCAATTAAGGACTGTATCTTTAAGCTTAACAGGCGTTGAACTCTCAGAGATTCAATCTAATTCTAAACCCAGTGTGTATTTAAGTTTACCAGTCATTGAATCCCAGTCCTAGACTGTATCTTTACCTTTAGATTTATATATTTATATTTAATTTGAATTGGGAACTTTGAAATCAGTACAAATTGTTTTTGGAATACTTTATGTGTAGTGCAGAGCGAGGCAGATTTGCATGGCTATCGTCATGTAGTGGAAGGCGCTGTAGACACGCCCACTGGAGCCATTGTGCACCATGCTGGCTGTATAGATGTGAGATCTCGGCGTGATCTCATTATCCAGCAACTGCTCCTCCTCCGTCACATCGTATTGTAGCTCCGATTCCGTCGAGTAATTGGGCAGCTCCACTGCAAGGAGAGAAGAGTGATTTCAGTCTGGAAAGGATTACAAAAGTTGGGTACTCACCTTCGCCGCCGGTGGCAAATCGGACTATCTTGCTGTTGTCGCTCCAGCCGAAGCCATTCCTGGCCAGCACCGCCACCTCGTAGAGACTCGCCGGCTGCAGGCCATGCAGTGTGTAGGATGTGATATAAATGGGACCTGAGGAGGGAACATTTAAGTAAATTTCGTTTTAATTTACTCCAAGGACTCACCAATGGTCACTTGAGCTGGTATGGTCAGTTCCGTCCAGTTGGTTCGAATGGGTCTACTAATGTTGGCCGATGGAATCTGTCGGAACTTCAGCTTGAACTCCATGATGGGCAGCATGCTCTCCGTCTGCCAGACAAGCGCATGGGACGTGGAACTCTGTGTGCCTGGGTTGATCTTGAAGACACAGGGCATGGGACGACCGGTTAGCTCAACGGTGGCGCTGCGAAAATCAATGGAGTTGCTGGCACGGCACTCGTACTGTCCCATGTCCGAGTCCCGCACTTTACGCAGGACCAACACGTGTCTGATGCGGCTAACGTAGCTGTCCTGGGAGCTGCTCGTCGACAGCTCAGACTGCTGACGGCTCATCTGGCTGCCCATTTGCACTGGTACGCCGTGATGGAACCACTGCAGTGTGGCCAGTGGAGCCGACTCCACAATGCACTCCAGTTGGGCACGATCTCCGACCTTTGTGTAGACCACAGAGTGGGGCAAGGAAAGCTCAGGAGCAACTGGAAGATTAGGGATTGAAATTCACTTGGGATTCAATTTAAAGACTTGGCTTAACCTACAGAGCACTTGAAGATTAACGCCTGCCACTGCGGGCTGTCCCACTCCATTGACGGCCAGGCACTCGATTAATCCCGCCATGCTCCTGGACTTGATCTCGAAGATGTGACTCTGCCGATTCCCCACATTGTTGTAGTGATCCACATTGTTGCCATTGAGGCGCCAACTGATTGCCGGCAGTGGCACACCCTCCGCCAGGCAGACCACCTCAAAGGTAGCACCTATGGGAAGTTCTAGGATTCCACTGGGCTCGGTGGCCACGCTGGGCGCATGCTGCACCTCAATGGCGTGCATCTGCACGGCTTGTTGGCTGTTCGACATGATCTCGCAGAAGTAATCACCCGTGTCGTCGGGCTTCACGTTGGACACCTGCAAACTGCCGTTCGACCAGAGCACTATTCGTTCTGGGGGCAGCACATCTGGATGCCTTGAATCGACCAGCGCTACATTATCACGGTGCCAGCGTACGTACTGGAAGGGCGCTACAAAGGGCGAAAGGAGTTTGTGAGGGGCTTAAATAGTTTTAAACAGCCTGTAGATACTTTTGTATCTTTTAATACGATCTTTTAATAAGATATAAAAATACTTATGTATCTTTATTTTCGGCAAGAATATACTTTTGTATATTTATGTCTATTCTTACTGGCATTTGAATTTCTAAAGTAACAAACAACTCAATGCATTTTTGGTTGTACTCATTTTACACAGCCAACAGATACTTTCGTATCTTTTAAAGTCACGCACACTCAAATTCGACAAACGTCTCAATTATACCTGAAATACTTCATTATTTAATTGGTTTTCAATAGAATAAACCCAAAATAATATTATTTGTAGCCTAAAGACCAAATTTAATTTAATTATACGACAAAAGATACTTTTGTTAGTTGCAAATCCACAGATTTAATTGGTGTTCAATTAAATATAGCTAAAGTATTCGTCACACTAGTAAGTTAAAGTCATTACTTAGAGCTAATCTGTACCTAAAACACCCACTAAACCTTAATCTTAAACTCTTTTTACGACTCAGTTGCTCTTGCTGCTCGTAAACTGATGGCACTAAATTAATGAAATCCGTTTAATTTGATGTTTCTATTGTGAAAAAGAGCAAAAGAAAAGAAAATGTGAAGAAAATGCATTGTGAGTAACGAGATTTCCTTGTGAGATTTCATTGTGAAGTCATTCCCGGGGGACAAAATATCCCACAAATTGTAGAGTCGAATTAAATGACATTGTTCGGCTTCAATTGATCCACAAAGGAGCACTTTCAAGGCCCATTAATCTAACACATTTGGATAAGTATTTTCACTTGTATCTTTGATATACTCCACAATCGAACAAAGTGGTTTCTAATAGAATGAGCTACTTATTGGTAGTCTACGATATATGTACTTGTAGAGGTGAATCTCTGAGATACTTTACTCAATCGTTTTACCTAATATTCCTTCATTAATCCTTGATATACTTTACTATCTAGTATAGTTTTAAACTGCAAGTTTTTTAAATCAATAAACTGACTCTTTCTCTATGTATCTTTGAGATACTTTACTCTCAAAAAAACCCTTAAAAGTGTAAGCTTACTATCCAAATAGCAGGGCAGCAAAACGGTGTCATTTTCGTAGGTCTTGATGGTTGTGGGAATGCTCTTAAACTTCTGATTATGCTCGAGATCATTGTTGAAATTGAGTTCGGCACTTATTGGGCCAAGACAGACGAGGATAAGCAGCGATATTAACAGATCAATTGAGCACTTGGTGGCGCACATAATCGTAGCACTTGAATTTTAAATTCAATTAAAATGAATTTCAAACCGACTGCGATTTTAACGAGCTTTCGAATAAGTCCCCGTACTTTACTTTCGTCTCAAGTACTTTCCAAGCGTGTCACAATTGAGATACCCAAAAATTAGTTCCGAAGCGTTTGCAGTCGCGCGTACAACTGATCGCTGGAGCTGAAGCCGACGACGATGGCGATGACGATCTGTTGCATGCCACGAGAGGCAGAGACGTAGACAGTGGCAGAGACAGCGACAGTGACAGCGACAGAGGCGACAATGGAGACAGCTTGAAACTGCCACTTGCTCTCACTTGATTAGCAGCGAGATACATATGTATCTGCAGGCACATACACAAGTATCTACAGATGCAACCGAGCGTTCCCAGCAAACGCCCCAGAGTCATGCCCACAGCTATGCTTCCAGCCATGTCCATGTATATTAGTGTTGTCGATTTAGAGTTTTTCTTATGAAAATGTAGCCTTTTTTTTGGGAAAAACCTGCAAAAAAGCTAGAAAACTATTACACAATTCTAGAGATATTTAAAAATAAACATTAGTTAGTTCATAATTAAATCTAGCTAATTTAAAAAACCGCTAAAACTAAGCCTACTTTAAATGCATAACTAGCTTTAAGCTTGTTCAAATTCAAGTTGTTTATTTTAGCCATTTATTTAATTATTTGACTTAGTTCTTTAGCTTTTTTTGGCCACCTTCGACATCACTGCTGTTCGTGTCCACTTTTCATGAGCCACGCTTCGCTAGTTAATTTCAAATATTTTTGTATCTGTTGCGGATTCTGTTTGTGCCTCATACTCAGATTCAGATACAGATTCCGATTCAGCTACTTCTGATCTATTACACTCTCCGCTTCAGAGAACGTGACTCTCTTGCATATTCCGAGATAAAATGTCATTGTCACAGTCTCTACTCCCGACGGTTCTTCCTTTCGACGCCCCCGCCCTCGGAACGGAGCGGATCAGATCAGTCGCATTCACATCATCACAATGTTGAGGTGTTGACTGTGAAAAAAAAAAGAAAATAAAAAAGCGGCTTTTACCGGAAGTGCATACAAATGTATAATGTAGTACATAAAGTGTTGCATAATAATTGTGCTCTGCATAAAAAAGGGAGTTCTGCATTTTTATTGTTACAAATCGAGAATTAATTTTGAAGTCAAACTTTTAGCTCGTTTTTTCATTGCTTAAACTTTGAAGGGAACTCGAAACTTTTTCTCAGTTTTGTTTGTTAATTTGGTAGCTAAGAAATAAAATATTACTTCAAATATTGAAAAAGAAATTTACTTTTAACTGAATCTATAATAAGAAAATATTTTCGAAAATTAAAAATTTTATTTCTAAATAGTTTTTAAAGCAGTAAATTTTAATTTTAGGCGCTTTATGCTCTTTTGTTTGGCCTGATCACACTGCCTTCAAAACTATAAGCATAACAAATTTAAAAAATAAATATTTAAACTATTCAGCTAGCAACTTAAAAACGAAAATTAAAATTTATTATATTAATTATTATTTATTATCTATCAAAAATTAATACAGATTTATTAAAATCATAATTTATTAAACTATTCAGCTAGCAACTTAAAAACGAAAATTAAAATTTATTATATTAATTATTATTTATTATCTATCAAAAATTAATACAGATTTATTAAAATCATAAATAAATCTGTATTAATTTTTGATAGATAATAAATAATAATTAATATAATAAATTTTAATTTTCGTTTTTAAGTTGCTAGCTGAATAGTTTAAATATTTATTTTTTAAATTTGTTATGCTTATAGTTTTGAAGGATAATTAATATATATTTTAGATAATTAATATATATTTTTAAATTATATAAAAATTTGAAACTATCAAACAAAAATAAATATTTAAGCTATTCGGCTAGCGACTTAAAAACAAAAATTAAAATTTATTAAATTTATTATTTATTATCTAGGTAAAAAAATAAAAATTATAAAATAATACCAATTTATTAAGAACTCAGTATAAAACTTGTTAAAAAAAATAAATAAATAATGTACACAATTTTTATATATTTTTAAAAATGACTTAAATATAATCTTACAAAATATTGAAAACTTAAAAAAATATAAAAAATTATTGTATTTTTATTACTTAAGTAACAAATAAGATTTTTTAGAAATGATTGAAATAAAATCTTACATAATATTGTAAGTCTAAAAAATATTCCAAATGAATTGTCTTTTTATTACTTAAGTTACAAATGAGATTCTATATAAACCATTGAGTTCTTTGATTCAATATATTTCATAATAAACTCATTAATCATTTCAAAAATTATTTCTATGACAATCTGTAAATAAGGGCCACTCAAAAGTACTTCAAATAAAAACATGCCCACTAATTTACAATTATTGGTTGTCATTTAATTGTTGTAGATAAATCCGATGAAATCATGTCGTAGACTACAACACTATAATGTATAGAAAACTGAACAATTCGTTTGTGACCTTTGGAAAGTTGTTGTTGTTGTAGTTTCATTTGATCAATGCGATCACATTCAATTAAAAGACAATTTCATCGAATTAATTAAATTACAGATGGATGATACAGCCAGAGCCTACCAGAAAAGAGGGTCTTGCAAACAGCTGCGCAAACAAACAGCAAACCAATTAAAAGAAGTGTCCGAAGACGACTCTTCTCAGTTCTCCGAGTTCCCAGTGGAAGCGTGGTACAGTTGAGTAATTAATCCTAAAATGTTGCCCAACATTTTGTGCTGAATTACTGATGGATTGAGTATATATAATTTCGTATTTATTGTTTAAGTTCTGGCTATACATTTAAATTGATTTCTTTTAAATTTAGTACAGCGTTCAATGCTTACAACCGACGCATTATAATTAATGTAATTTACTTTATATATATTTATAGATATATATGTTTATGGAGGGGATTTCCAACGTTTTGACAGAGTAATTTAGTGCTTAATTATATAGTTAGTTAGGATTATACAGCAACTAATACACAACTTTTCAACTTAATGCTAAACAAAATTACAGAAAAGAATTCTCTTAATTTGTTGTTTAAACTATTTTCTTTTGCTTCTTTAAATAACAATAAGTGTATGAGTTTTTGTTGTTGTTGTTAAGTAAAATTCAGCTAATCGTTGATCATATAAATAAATGTACACACACACAGACACACAGCTACTTAGGCACACACACGCACAAACAAGACAAGACATAAAATGTGTGTCTGTTATCCGATTGAAGCATGCTTGATCAATCACTGAATGAGAATGAATGTGGTCGTCTATCAGTACAAAGCGATATATTCGTAAACATAATACAGCTTGTAAACTATTTATATATATATATATATCTATATACCTATAAGTGATTCATTAGCGTAGTGCTAGAAAATGGAGCGTTAACAAACTTTTCTGCTTACATATCTACTACTTCTTTGTCGTCTCTTCCTGCTCCTCCTAATCACTTGCAAACCAACTAATCTACGCAAAGATTAAGAACGTCATTAACATGTTGCAGTGCAGCAGCTAGATGAGACCGCGCTTCTTCTTGTAGTCTTCGAGGTTCAGCGAACGCTTGGAGACCGTCTCGGTTGGTTTGTTCGCCGGCTTGGGCAGCGCATTGACGCTATTAACTGCAATTAAGATAAGTTATTAAATTAGCTAATTGTGCACACCAGAACAAAGCCAATGAAGCTTACCTGGCAGCGGCACGTCCAGTTCAATGTCAAAGTCGTGCAGCGAGTACAGACTGTAGTCCTTGCCGTCGCCGGGCTTGGCATTCGATGTGCTCGTCTCACTCTTCTTTTTGCCCGGCGGTGGCGGGGGCAATGGAGCTGGCAGCAGCTCATCCTCATCCTTTTTGCCACCCTTGAAGCCCATGCGGGGCTGTGTAATGCGTCTCGTGAATGGATCCGATATCTTGAGACCTTTGTTGGCCCTGGCTTCCTCCATAATCGCCTTCTCGGCGTCCTCTACGTTTCGTTTGCGATTCCTATCGTTTATGTAGGATATCAAGTTGAGACTATGTGAGCGTCTCTTGTCCAGTTCGGAGGCACGACTTTCCAGCTGATCGATCTGCTGTCCCAGATCGTTGGCAATGTCGTAGTCTCCGCGCAGCATCGCCGCATCACGTTCCTTCATGAGGCAGGTCTTCTTCATGGCATAGTTGGTGGGACGATTGCGGAAACGATTCTTCTCCTCCACAATCTTGTCGACGTCCTCGTCCTTGAACTCATAGTTCAGTGCCTTCTTGATGTCGTTCTGTTTGATGTCAATCAGATCTATTGTTGGCATGGGTACATGTTGCTGCTGGCAGACTTCGTACCATTTGTTAAACTCGGTTTCGGTAAATTCCTGATTCGATATGAACTCCAGTCGAAAGACGCGCTCCTGAGTGCCGTGCTTCAAACGCAGTCCACGATTTGTTCTGGTCGTGCCCAGTGTGTATATCTTTCCCGTCTCTACCACGCCCACAATTTCCGCTACACGATAAACCGGCTTTTGGCCATTGTTGCCAATGCTAATCCGTACAAAGCAATTGACCACGGTGCTCTCGAAGATGGGCAGATTGACGAAACGCTCCATTTTGAAGCGGGAGAGACGCAACTTGTTGAGATCATCTCGATTGGTGATAAACACAGGGCTTCTCTTGGTCGTCTTCTCATCGTCCTCGGATTCACTGGATGCCTTGCTGCTGTTGGAGCGTGAACGCTTGCCCACCGGCTTCTCATCGTCATCCCAGTCACTGCTGCCAGAGTCATCGGAGTAGATCTCAGATGCTTTCAGTTTCACAGCCGATTTACAGCCCGATACGCTGTCCAGTTCCTCCTTGTCGTCATCCCGATCACGTTCTGCTTGTCGCTTGGCTTCTTCCTCTTCTGCAATAGCCAAAGTGTTTAGAGTTTTATTAGATGAATATTCTGGTACTTACCTCTCTTGGCTTTGCCCTCTCGCTTGGCCTTGAGCATGGCCATGGCATTGCTACGCTTGTCGTCGGTTTTGTTCGCCTCCACGTTCTTCTTGCGCTCCTTGGAACGTTCTTTGTGGTCATAGTAGTCGGATACGTTTCCCGCGCTTTGCTCGTCAGCGCTCTTCTCGGCGCTGCTGTTTGCTCCGGAGGCGCTGCCTGTGGCTGAAGTCGATGGACCCTCCCGTGTTAGTGGCAAGGGCGAGGGACTCTTGGCTGAGGCACGTGCCTCGATGGCACTGATCTTGCTGGCTTCCAGTTCAGCTGTGGCCGATATCATTGGGGGTGGTGCCAGCTCCTTCGCTTTCTTGCTCTTCTTCTCCTTCTTTGACTTTTTCTTGGCACGCTCGCCCTTTGTCTTCGACTTTTCATTCTTTTCACCACGTCGGGCCAGTTTGAGCTTTCTTTCGATCTCCCATCTGGTGCGCATCAAGTCACGTTGCTCAATTCGCTTGAAGATTTCTGTTTCACGCTCCTTCTCCGACAGGCCATTGAGTCGCTTGCGATCCTCCTCGTCTCCCATGAGGTCGTCATCGTAGCCGTCGTCGAATTCCGAGTCAGAGCTCGATGACGAAGAACTGGATGAATCTGAATCAGATTCTGATGATGAACTTGACTTTGATTTGGATTTGTCATTGTCTGAGTCACTGTCAGACACCTCTCCCTCCTCCTGTTCACTGAGCTGATCGGGTTTCTTTTGTTCTGCTTCAGCGGCTTTTTCAGCAGGCGCTGCTGCCTCATCCTGGCTGTCATCATCCCAATTCTCCTCCGATGAACTGGAATCTCTGCTCGCTTTCTTAGAACGCTTCTTCTTTGAGGCTGGCGCTCCAGTTTTGTTGTTGGCCCAATCCGAATCGGAGTCTGACTTTGAGTTTGTTGCTTTTGTTGCATTTGCTGGCTTCTTTCGCTTCCTGGCGAGAGTCAGTAAATCCTGTATGCGAAAAGAGAAAAATTTATGGATTTTTACATTGCGTCAATCATCCCTCGGCATTGGCGGCTATTTAGTAGGCGTCGCATCGTTTTGATGCGCAATATTTACCGATTCCAGATTTGTATCCGCGTCGCTATCACTATCACTCGAATTTGAGTCGATCAGAGACTGCGTTCGACGTTTTCCCATTGCAATTAAGTAGAAATCGTGCCAAACAACAAAGTTAACCTGCAAACTGTGTGAAAATAAATAACTAACATACATATGCACAGCGACACAAAATTAACATATTGGTACTCTGTTGTTAACAGTGAGCAAAAGAGTTTACCCGGGAAAAGCTGATTGGGTGGAGTAAAATCTAAACAGCTGATTGCCGAAAGCAGGCGCATGCGGCTAATTTAGTTAGCAGCACAATAAAGTACAATTGTCAAAAAAGTATACACAACATGGCAGAAAACATTTTAACTCAAACTGCTGAACAATTGTGTTCCAGCAGCTTTGAATGTTTTTTATATTTAGCAGAGTCTTAACATTACAGGGCTGTCTGTAACCATAATCGATTGTTAACGCATTGCAGCTCTGGTAGTGCCTGGGCGGGAAAATATATCGATATGGCACTATCGGCAGCTGTTTCAGTAAGAGCTCTATAAAAAAAGCTGGCTGCTATGAAACTGTAACGAACATTCAAATTGAGTAACATTCGAAAGGCCTAAGTATATTGTACTCTTTTTCATGCTCAGTGATTGTGATTAAATTAATTAATCACCAATTTTTGGTTGACTTTAATAGACTTTCTGCTCTAACACATAAATTCACTTTCGTTCAAGTTCAAGCTTTGCATAAAACCATTTATTTTTGCTACTGCTGCACGCGCGGCCAAGCGCAGCAACGAATCACACTTATAAGTAAGCTGAGTAAACAACAGAGAAAAAGTGCATGCAGCACACAGAATATTTAATTCTCTTCGTATTGAGTATTTTACTTAAAATCGTAAAAATTTCATAACTTAGATATTTTGGTGGAAATATAACATTTTTGAGTGTAACAAAATTCGCGACAGATAAGAGCAGATGAAGACAAATCTGAGATTATATTCCAGTGCAATGCAAACATAGAAGCGCAGCAGCTTCAACTTGGAGCTGGGGGCTGGCAGAACTAAGCAGAATTTGGAGTGAGTTGAATATTTGAAATGCAAATTTGGCTGCAACAGTGCGAAATGCAAAAGGACGACAAGAGTTTAGCATGTTCCATTCGATGTAGAGAGTAGAGATATAAGTTTCGACCAGGATAACTTTGGAATCTGTGGCTTACTCTATAAACAATATTTACATAACAAAAGTTATCCGACGCAGACAGAAAGAATAACTTAGTTTGAAAAGACCTAAAAGTACAGGAAGAGGAACCAGAACAGAAGAGAGCTGAACGGCATATCCATGCCAGTAAACGTTTATTTGTTTGGCTTACAAATTTGTAAACTAAATTAAACGCACCTGCATCGTACGCAATAAGTTCAATCAATATTAATTAAAATGCAGAAATATTCCCTTCGGGGTTTTCCCCGGTACTGACGTACGTTTTGCTTGGGTGCTTCTGTGGTGATTGTATATGTAGGGGTGTTCTGTGTTGGAGCGACGACAGGGGAAAGGAGCTTGCTTCATAATTCGACTTAAATGCTACGAGGCAATTTGCAGTAGCAACAACAAACAACATGAACAAAGTGCACATTCCTGCCTTTAAAGCGGCAACTGCTGCATTATTACAACTACAACAAAACAAAAAAAACAACAGCAACAACAACAACAACAATAACAACGTGCGTTAGAAGAAACACCATCCCACTCACACTTAAGCCGCAAGCCCACGCTGTCCAACCACCACCCACAGCTGAGAGAGCGCAAAAATTTCAACGAAGAGAGTGAGAGCGAGTGCTAGCAATGCGATTTGCTCAAAGCTCTAAGCGCGACTTCTGTGTTGCTCTTGTTGTCGCATGCGCACAAATAACGGGGTGGACTGTGCTTGGCTACAGCAACAACAACAACCACAAACAATTCGCTTCGTTTGCCATTTTTGGGTGGTTGCCATTCAAAGCTCGACGCGCTGTTGCGTCGCATTTATTGTTTGTTGTAGCTGACCAAATGGGGGAGAGTGAAGGTTTGTAGGTGTGTGAGCGACAATTGTCGCTCAGCGCTAGGTAGAGAGAGAGCAAGACGTGTGAGAGGCAAAGCTCTGCTTGGTTGCTGCTGCTTGTTGTTGATGTAATAAACAGCAATTCTACTTTCCAAAGTTCAATTGAGAAATTTTTTCGGAGAGCGTGCGTCTTTTTGCCAGTTTGACGAAAGACGTTCGCGAGTGCGGTAACGATAGATCTAATACGAAATAACGGTAAACACAAATACCGTTTGTTTGTTGCGCGGGTACGAGGGTGGAAAAAATAACATTGCATCAGCATAAAAGTTGTTTACACACAAATTTTGTACACTTAAAAACTAATAAGCTGGCTTATGATAAATAATTAAGAATACACATAGTATAAATAGTTGATGTGTGGCTATTAAATAATTATTCCAGTACGTTCTGAGTGTAAAGAAAAACCAATAAATCCAGAACGAGCCAAAAAAAGGCAATTTCGTGTAAATTTGTTACTTTAAGAGCGACCGCCGTGTTGCGCCTTTACCCAAGGGTGCACGTGAACGTGAACGTGAATGTGCATGCGAACGCGTACTTGCCACCCTCGCACACTCCCCCGTTTTGTGTAAACTTTAACTTTCAAACCGAATCAAACACGGGAAAAACAAGCGCAGAGTTTTAGTTTTTATTTCGCTCAGCCATTGTGCCGTACTGTAAAAGCCGCGGGTGTGTCGGCCACGGATACGGACACGGACAGAGGCAGGGACTCGTGTACGGACACAAAACTCGGACTGACAGTAGCTAGAAACTGCAGCCGAAGCGGAGCAGAAACAGTTGCCACGGGACCAGTTCGAGGTTTTTTTATTTGCGTCGTGTTAATTTGTCGTGCATTTACAGTAGCTACCAAAAGTTTGTGCTCAACGAAAAAAAATATATGAAGTGAACATAAACTAAGAGAGTTTTACAGCGGAGACATTAAATGAGGTGAGTGGAATATTATGTTGGATTTGTTTTACTATAAAATGAAATTTCATTAAATATTAAAATATTAATTATTGAAAAGTCAAAGTCTTTCGCTCAGTGTATGCAAAAAATGAGCAAAATAGTTGAGTAGTTAAGCGCTTTGGCAGTAAACAATTGCTGAAGAGTGTCACTTCATATTAAGGGTCGTCCTGTTGTCCTCCCGTCCTGGCAAAATCCAATCGGAAAATCCAAATTTGAAATGAAATCAGAGTTCAGCAGGCAGTCACACATACACACACACACACACACACACACACACATGCAAAGTGGACAGTCACTAACTAAACAAAAGAAGGCAATTCTGAAGAGCTTAAAATGCGTTTTGTCAACATTAGAAGAGGTTCGTGTCCATATGTGTATGTGTGAGGTGCAAGAGAGGTATGAGAGAGTGGGTCTGCGTGTGTGTGTTGAAGAGAGGCTGGCAGATAAGTGTCATGTGTGTGGGTAAAGGGGAATGATTAATGCAGCTGAAATTGCTTTCGGATTGCCGCCAACAAAACAACAACAACAGCAATAATGGTGGATGCCATTGTGGACGGTGTGGATGGTAAAGTGTGGAACACGTTTGTTTGGGTACAGAGCGATGCCGCATCGCCGCCTGTTGCAGCCAACCCTCAAGGACGGCGTTGAGTCGCTACCCAGGGTTGGGCAAAAACAACGAAACAACCCTCGTCTTGGGGCAGTAGCGTAGCTGCAGCAAAGATGAATTATTCAAATACAGTCGCATCTGGTATGCGTGTGCATCAAAAACAAAAAAAAAGAACTGAAGGAAGCTTCCATAGATTCTATAGCTTTTGGCTGAGTAAGGGTAATGGTGGCACTAACGGTTACGTTAACGTTAACGGTAACTGGTGCAGTCTCTAGCAGGTTTCTACTTCGACAGGCTTAAGTGCATTATCCTTGAGTGTGCGGCTCTGCAGCGTAGCTTAACCCTCAAAATAATTGCATCTTGCATCTTGGCTTCGTGTCTCCACCCTTTTTTTTTTGGACTTTTCAGAATTTTCTTGCCGAGTCCTTGACTCTTTGTGCACTCCCCAAACCCAAACTTACGATCAATCATTATGTGGTAGCTCCAACTGAAGTTATTCGTGGTAGGGGCAGGTTTCAGTGACTGACATGCAACTTTATAATTCCTTTACATAGTTTGTCATAAAACATTAAATCAATAATATAACAACATAAAAAATAATAAATAACACATTAAAATGGAAAGTGTGTAGCGACTCACAGTTGCCGTTGCTCCCTGTCCACATTCTGCTCATCATTGGTAGCTTTGTCCTCCTCCTGCTGATCCGATTCGGACAACTGCTCAATGACATCGCAGACATTGCAGCAATAATTTTCATTAGTGTATTTGCTGCATGTCGGATGCATGGGATTTCCGCCGCACAGCAGTAGAACGACTGGACTCCCGTCCAACTGTACTGCATCCGTGAGCTCCCAAGACGCATCCCGATTTGGCACTGTGATGCCTCAAAGGGACACCAAGCGGACACTTGAAGAAGTACCCAGCGGTGTTCGCATAGAGTTGGAGTCATTCTCGGTGATACCTTCCGCTGGTGGCAGAAGGAGTTGAAAGGTTGAAGAGAGCAGCAGTGGAACAGTTGGCAGCGTTTAAATTTGGCTCCTATGTCCCGCCAGGTGAAGCAGCTAATGTCTTTGCTCTCTTTACTTCTCTGCAGCAGTTCAGAGCTCAATTACAAACAATTTTGATGCATGAAATGTTTGCTGTAATGCTCAAGAACTGGACTGAATATTGTGGAGCAGAAATTTGTTGTTGTCTTTTAAATTTGACGATTTGACTAACTTTCTTTTAAAGTTTCCAAAACATATTAAACTTAATGAAGTCCTTGACAGGTATTTCAGTTATTGGCATTTAATTGGCTAGAATAATAAGCACAAACTTATACGAGATAAATATGCAGAGCAAATAAATTATACTAATTGCAGTTAGCAAACTAAATTTGTTAGCCATTAATTATAATCGACAAACAACAAACAGTTGTTTTCTGTTATTGTTAAGTTTCGCTTTGGGCACAAAATGAAGTTTTCTATCGACAGTTGTTTGCATAAACTTAATGGAGTTGCTGAAATTCAGCTTTTAAGATAGTGAAAACTAAAGAAAAGCTAAAAATTTAAGGTTTTATACTCCTCAAACGCTTTGAGTATTGGAAGGTTATAGACATATACGAGTATTAGAATGACTTTGAAAGTGAATATGGTACTCTTTTAGCTCTACTTTTCCACAAAGAACTCTTCTGTCCACTTTCTATATAGCCCACCGACTTCCTAGTTGATCGATCTCAAATTTTAAGCCATATCTATTAATTATGATTATTGAGCCGTTCCCCCGATATGCGGAGACAGTACAAGGAATGAACCTATTGCGAGTCCTGTGCTATCTTAACTGATTAGAAGCATTGTCTAGCGACAGTCGCTTCCTGGTGGGAGTGTTATACGAGTGTTCGAGGTTTTGCTGCTTTTCCATTTTCACACCGAGCACGTTTCGCTTTTCCAGCAAAATTGGATTGCGTGCAGAATGTGGGCGAGCTGCTTGGCAGGTGCAAGCAGCGGCGTCATCAGCAGGTGTAAGTAAAAGGAGGCATTGGTAGGGGTAGGGGAGGAGAGGGGCGTGTGTTGAGTGGGCTGATAAGTCAGGTCTTGTTCTGGTTCTAGTTATGGCTCTTGTGCTGTTTCTGTTTCTGGCATTGCGTGTGCAACTATTGACAGGTGGGTGGAAAACGCGTTTCTCCAATACGCTCCTGTGGTTGTTGTTGTTCCTTTTCTTGTTGTTGTTGGTGTGCTGCGTTGCTGTGCCGCGAAAACTTATGCACAGCAACTAATCTCCTTAGTGCAATTAATTATGTAGCGGCGCCATTTTGTTAACCAGGCCAGTCCCTCCGCCACCGCCTTTGACTCCCTCTGCCACCACCCTTGTCCACATAACAGTGAAGCATTCTCTTCATTCAGTCATTCAAGCGTTCTACGCTTTTCTCGCCGCTATTCCCGCCGCTTTTCCCGCCACTCTCCCGCTTTTCAGCATGGTCGAGCTGTTTTTAGCTGTTCCGGCAAAACTTTATCCTTTCGTCCTGCCTGATAAGCCAGCCACAAAAACCCGCTTCACGCAACTTTTGCATGCTTATAGATTACTCATCGCTCTGCCCGTTGGAGCTGCACACAAAAACTAACTTAGTTCCCACTTTTAAAACACTTTAATCAGGCAAAAAACTGGCTTAAAAAACTACTCACTTTTACCGAGTATATTAAGTAAACTGCACGCTACGATTAACTAATTTAAATTAAAAAATGTTTTGGATATTTTAAAACATTTCTCAAGTAGATCTTTAATGCCGTTTTGACCACTAAACAAAATGGGCTGACAATTAGCATACGTGTCTAAAGGACTCACAAAGTTGGTGCTAAAAGCAAAGTTTTCAAAATGCTGACACAGAGTTTTCGAGATAAACTACTTGGAGCTTGGAACTGTGCGGAATTCGCAACCGCAAAGCGGAGGAAAAACGCACAGATAAGCGACAGCTTTTCTCTAATGAAATGAAAGCAAGGAAAAGTGTAAAAAAATGGCATGAAAGGGATTTTCATTTAAGTCAAATAGCGAAAAAATGTTAATGAAATTGGATAAAAAGAAACTTTTGACTGCATTAAACAGTTTTAAATTTAAAAGAAACTATGGAAATGCGACAGGAAATTAAACTTAACCTTTTCCATAAGCAATTGTTGCCAGTTATGACGCATACGACACGTTGTGCACGAGACAAACGTTTGTTTAAGGCCGCAAGTGTGGGCAATAATGATTAGAAATTTCATTAATACAATTTGATTATAATAATATTAATGTTATTATGCAAGCGTAACGAGTCATTACGATTATTACGTATACGACTTGTGCTCCGCTTTAGCCTATAGACTGGAAGACATTTGCATGTGGGATGCGTAATTGCAAAGCTTGTTTCTGGCCAATTAGACGCAAATTAAATTATGAAACTTGGCATGCCAGCAACGCCCACGCAGAGAGTTGACACTTGCGACGATTTGTGTTCTATTTCAATTTGGGTTTCAATGTCAGCTTGAAAGCGCTGGCAAAATGATGCGGGGACTGCAAACAAATCAGAGACAGAACAAAGCACTTGTAGGGGCAAGGAGAGGGGAGAAAGGAGGTTATTGAGGAAGATCTCCCTCTAAAACACTTTAGTGTGTGCGAAGATATTTTTGGACTCACTGTCTTCAGTTTGGTCTGCGCGTAAGTGAATGAAAATGAAAAAGTGCTGGTGGCACACAAATTACGTGATTCGAATGCCCAAAACTTAACTGACAACGTATGACATGACCAGCGGCACAAGACGAGTGAGAATGACAACTGGTGAATGGGCCAGTGATTGGGTGGCAGGAGGTGGGTGGGTGTTGCATGCTCAGTGGCTGTGACTGGTCAACGCCTCGCACCATGTTTGGCACACTAACAACAACAACTACAATAAATCGCTGAGCAAATTAAATAATTTGTATAGCTGCTATTGTTGTTTTCCCTGCTCCCCCCCTTTGTGCCAATTGAAGGTATAAATAAATGAGCCTGGTCTGACAGTCGCACATATTTTTGTTGCTTTCTTTTTGCTGCTTGTTGTCAAGCCAAGACCTCAAATTAATTAAACTGTCTGTCTGCCAGTTCGTCTGTCCGTCTGTCTTTCCGTCTAGCGGAAACCTCAGCAGGTCAGCTCAAAAGTGTGTGTGTACATCTAATTGCAAAATTAAATTCAAAACGTTTGTGGAAAATGTCATAAATATTTAAGTAGATTTCCCAGACCACAAACCGAGATTGTTTTGGGCTCCAAATGAGCGAGCCAGATGTGGCTTGGCTGCCGTTGCTTGGGTGTCAAAGGTCACAGCCAAACAAGCGGAAAAATGTCTAATTAAACTTTTAATTAAAACCATAAAAAAGCATATCAATGACAGTTGTTTTTATAAATTCTTAAATTCCATTATGCAAATTCAAGCCCAACTTTATTGAATTATTGCATAAATAGCTAGAAAAAAGGCTATATCTATGAATTGCTGAATTTATGGAGCTCTCTATTTGATTGCGCAATTGGTCAATGAATCAATGAATGGCTTAAACACAGTTGACATTTCATATGCGAATAAATAGTGCATTTAATGCTAGGGCCATAAATTACAGTTTATAGCATGCCAGGTGAAAGGATTAGACATGAAGCACCTGCACTCACATGTGGCTCGATGCTAAATCGAACTCGGAGTCGAATTCGAATTTTAAAGGTGGAGTAAAGGTGAGCGGTGGTGTGGGCTGGTAACCCTAAGCCAGATGGCAACCACAAAAACAATTTGGTGGAGTCGCTGTGTGTGTGTGGGATAGGGGGAGGGGGAGGAGCAAGTGGGGTTAATGGTCACCAGCGAGGGTGTCAGGGAAACAATTGTGTGTCATGCACTTTCAACCCTAGCAGCGCTGTCATGTCTGGACTAGCTAAAAGGAGGGGGCGTTAAAGGGGCGTGATGGGCAGGGGGTAGAAAAGTCTGGCAACTACAGTCAATGGACTAAATTGAGCAAAAACAACAACAACAACAACATCAACAACAGGGAAGCAACAGTCTGCTCGAGTTCTTGTCGCCGTTTTGGCCCAGTTGGCAACCCTGGCAGCTTTTGGCTGGCTTGCCTCATACATACATTTTTCCACTGCTGTTGAGTGACAGTTTCTCCCCCTTTTTCCCGCTGCGTGGGCACGTGTCTTTGCCTCCTGGCCTCCAACCCATGGCTCTGTTCGTTATTTTAGCCAGTGGCAAATGTTTTGCCAACCCTTCAGGCTCTAACCTTCACCCCTGGTTTGCCGCAGTGCGTTTTAATTTTGTTTGATGTATCACTTCCCCTAAGCGGGGGTTGCCCCTTTCGTCCTTTCGTCCTTTTGCCCAGTAAAACTCAAATTCGAATCCAAATCCACTTGGCTGACAATCGCAATCTCTTTCATTGTTCAGTTGCCCATCTTTTGGCAGTTTTAGCTACAGCTACAGGCCAATCATTCATTATTCGCCATAGCTGAAAATTTCTATGCAGATTTATGCGATTTCCACTTGATTTTCACGCAACGCACAGCGCAAACAGCAATTTCCGTCGTTGGAAAAGCTTTAAATTCAATAAACCAGTTCATCATTCATTCTATGTTTGAGGCCAGAACAAAGGCACTCTCTACCTGAAACAAAAAGCCATAAAAAGCTGGGAATTGGCCAACAAAAATGTGCAGGAGTGAAAGTCAAAAAACAAGCTGGGTTTTCTAGAAGATAGCAGAAAAGAGAGCTAACTAAAAGCCAATTAGAAAAGGGGGGAAAAGATTGAGTAGATTGTACTCCTTCTTTATTCTGTATAGAGTTCTCATCTACCAGTCTATAAGTCACTTAAATATTAAATAAACCTATGGCTATAAATGTTTATTAAAATTTGTTCAACATACAAGTCTATTAATTTGTTTTTATATAAAAAATACTAATAAATAAACTCATTGATTATTTAAAGTAGCAAATTAATGTTTCGCAATGACTTTAGGGAAAAGATTGTGTAGAATCTAGTGCTCCAAATGAAAGCACTTTTCTCTGTATAGAGTATTATATTACTCACTCATTGTAATATTAAATAAACCTATTGTTTCAAATGTTAATTAAAATTTGTTTAATATACAAGACTACTAACCTTAAATAATAATAAACAAACTGATTGATGCCTTAAAGTAGCAAATTAATGTTTCGCAATGACTTTAGGGAATATTGATAGAAAAAATTCCATTCGCAGCCATTAAAAAACCAAATCCTTGAGGAAATAAAAAAATCCATCAACATCAAATGCAATTCCATTAGATGTGAAATGATTTGATGCGCTCTTTCGAACGTTGTTATCACTGTACAGTAAAGTCCTGCGCTGTTGGACACTGACAGGACAATGAACAGGAAGAAGTTGGCGATTGGAAAACCATAAAGACGCATTCGATTGTGGGAGTGTATGTGGGTGTGGGTGTGTGTGTGTGTGGGTGTGTTAGACATGCTTTTGTAAGCTTTGGCCTTAGCTTTAGCCATCAGACGCTTTTTATGACCAAACTGAGAGACAGACACTCACAGCTCAGACAGGAAACAGCTAGAAGTAGTCACTAGAGTGGATTCCTGTATGTGCGTTTTTTCCCCATTATCTTTTCCATCAGCTTCTGCTTCTTCTGCTACTGCTACTGCTGTGTGTTTGCTCAGCTCTTCATAATAAACCAATATTTCGCAGCCAGCTGCAATTTGGCTTAAACATGAAGCATAATAGAGTTATTAGCACAATAGCGGAGTTGGCTTTAAAGCGTGCAAAGACAAGCAGTAAATTAGATATGGAGCGAGGGTAGTTTGACTAGTTCAGTAGTGAATAAAGGAAGTTAATTTGTTTAAGATTTAATTTTTTAAACAATTACCTTGTTTTTAGCGTGATTTTATTTAATTTTGTCTTGTACTAACTAAGCAACCCTCGTCGGAGTTCGCATGTCATAAACCCATATGAGAGTGAGAGGGGGAGAGACGGGGAGAGGCAGGGGCTGAGAGAGGTATCTCTTTGGGCAGCGGTGCAGCCAAATTAAATGATGGCAGCCACTGTCCCCGGGCACTCACGTATCTCACAGTGACCACTAATGGAAATGGACTGCCACTGCCGTTGCCGCTGCCACAGTGGCCAAAAATTCTATTAGCCGTATCCAAGCAACGTGTGGCACGCACTCCTGGGGCACATTCGGAATGCTCGCAGTGCTCGTTGCGTGTGTTGCATGTACAATTTTAATTTGCTGCACCAAATGTTGCTCTATTTATCTCCGACTCTCTCTGACAATTTGTGGCATCTTATTTTTTATTAAACAACAACTAAACTTGGCTAGCGACTAGCGTAACTCAATCTAATTGCCTCGTTAATTTGTTGCAGGTGAGTTTTTATAAAAGTTAGTAGGGAGAGGAGGAGGGAGAGAGAAAAGAAGCGCGAAGGAGCGCCTGGAATGCCGTGTAATGCACACCTTTAGGCGAAACAAGAAAGAAAAGTACAGTCGAGCACGCCTGACCGTATAATACTCTCTGCATTTTAATCCCGATTAAATTATTAAAATCGGTATCGAAATATTACAATGAGCAGTACTTCCATCAAAACACCGTGAAACAAAAACAATCTAAGCAAAATCAAACTGTTTGTATGCGAATACACATACGTTTGACATTATATGTATGTATGTGTGTATTCGGCGCGGCCAGCGTCTGCGGTCTGCGCTGACGCCACACAAGCAGAGAAATCGTTTGATCACGCTTGTATGTTTCTGTCTCGCTTGCACTCATACCTTGATATGGCGTTCAATTATCAATATTATAACTCTTCTAGTTTTCTTGTTTGTAGTCCGAATTCAATGCGTCTTTTTATAATAGTTTGATATAGTTAGTCTCCACTCGAATTATACAATTACAATGATGTACTATATAAACAAATGACTTAAAACAGAACGAAAGTTGAGAATTTTTGTTTTGTATTTTGGGAAAAAAGGGCGTGGCAGTCCAAAATTTTAAATGGCAATGCATTTACACTGTCGCTAAGAACTTCCATACCAGAATTGGTGATCCTAGGTACCATTGTTACTGAGATATTCGCCGAAAACAACGATTTTTTCCGAGGTGTGTCTAGTTTTTTGCTCATTGTGGGCGAATGGGGCGTGGCATCGAAAAAAAAAAAAATTCTTGTATTGACTGACTAAATATGTGATCGATTGACACCAAGCTCGAACTTGTAGCTCTTACCATCTCTGAAATCTGTTTGTTCATACGGACAGACAGACAGACAGACAGACAGACGGACAGACAGACGGACAGACGGACATGGCTATATCGACTCGGCTTGTGATGCTGATCAAGAATATATATACTTTATGGGGTCTGCCACGCCTCCTTCTGCCTGTTACATACTTTGCACAAACCCAATATACTCTTGCAGAGAGTATAAAAAGCAGAGGGGAAAATGGGCGACATCTGCCCCCAAGCGAGGCATTAATTCCAACAGCTGCCACAGCTGCGCAACAAGGGCTGCACACATACACCGTTTATACCGACATTTTCATATACCTGTACACAGGAAATTCCAGCGTATGCAATGCCTAGAAGTGTGTGGCACTGGGAATTCCAAGTGGCACATACTCCGTGTTAGCTGCCACAACCGGTGTCGATCTCCGGATGGAGTTTGTGCAAAATGGAATAGGAAATTGAGCATGTGTCTATCTGGGGGTGTGTGTGACTGTGTCTGAGTGTATTTGTGTGTGTAATGCGTGCTTATGGCGCCCATTTTGAATGAATTTCTCACAGGCACAACTCAAGTGGCAGCTACAACAGCAACAAGTTAGCTGCAACATATGAATGCTCAGTTTCCAAGCTGCCTCACACCCTTACCGCCCTCCCTCTGCCCTTTTCCTTTTCCTTTTTTTATTAAAATCGTGCTGTCTGTTAGAGTAAACTCGATTTCCATGCTTCAATTCAGCTGGCCGCCCAGTGGAGCGACTCAACAGCAGCGCCCTCTAGAAGTCATTTGCATATTGTCGCTCAACTGAAACTTGGCAAATTTCTTTCATTTTTCATAGGAAACTTCCATTGGTGCAGCTTGTGGCGGCTGTTGCATATACAACATGCTACAATATTAAAGAAGTTGCACTTGCCACAAGCGTAGAAATGTTGTGAATAAGGTTGTGAGTATGGAGTACCAGTGTGAATACGAATATGAGTACTCATAGTCATGCTGTGTTGCCAGTGCAAATAAATTTGTCAAATTGCATTCGCAATTCGCTGGCTTTTTCTTGGAGCTTGGAGTTCAGAGTTGTGCATGAAGAGAAAGAGAGGGAGAGAGAAAGAGGGAGAGCTAGAGACTGGGAGAGCAAGAGAGACAGAGTACAGTCTCGTTTGCTACCACAAACAAGCGACAACATTGCAATATGTCCCTGGTCTCTGGTCTCTACACGTCCACATTTGTATTCTTCTACTACTCCTTCTCCTCTCCTCTCTCCCTCTCTCTCTCTCCTTCTCTGCGCTCCAGTTCACCACTGACAGTTTTTACACATTTCATTTTATTGTCACGTACGCATTCAGTTCGCAGTTTCGGAGTTTCGTAGTTATTAGTTTCCCTTTATGGTAGGTCGCTGCCGGTTTTCCTCAAAAACACCAAAATTATATCTATTGACATCAGCCATATAAGGCTCTGCCCCGACTTTGTTGTGCACCTCAACAATAGCACGAGTAATTCGTCATTTTTTGACTCTTCTTTATCATGTTCTCTTTATATATTTTCTTTAAGTACGGTTCATATACAGGGTGGCCATAAAATATTTCTAGGAAATGTACCACTAACCAGTGGTATAATTTTAGTTATGTTTAAATAAATAATCTTTATATTTTATTAATTTAAAAGACAAATAACCTAATAAACTAAGTATATTGTGAAGCCACATTAAATGAATTTATTGTACATCCAACTATATTGAAGCTAACTATAATTATAACAAGTTAGTGGGACCAGTTATTTCAAGGATAATTATTTTGATACCATATATGTAAAGTTGGTTACGATAGCTTTAGTCATTTCCCATTTACGGAGCCGGAATGGTGACTTTTGCTTGCGAAGTAGGTGAACTTTCCTTACAAATTCGATGGCTCTAGCTCATATAGTCTCTGAAATCTAGCTGTTCATACGAACGGACAGATAAGCAATGCTAGATCGACTCGGCTGTTGATGCTGATCAAGAATATATATAATCTATGTGGTCGAAAACGCCTCCTTCTACCAGTTACGCACATTTTGCTTCTGACAAACTTAATAGACCCTTGGACTATTTGCAAATTTTGAAGCGGGATTTGTCGCTGTCCAGCAATCCAGCAAGAAGTTTTTATGAATATCTTTTACTTTTTGTACATTTATGTTATAAAATATTTGGAAATGCTTCAGCTATTTTAAATAACAAATTCATTGACAATGCCTTCAATACCGTTAAACCATTAATACTCATTTTGAGTACAGGGTCCACAAACTGAACAGTCAATCATTTCTGCACCCAGTTTCAATTTATGATGCCCAATTTCTGGTGACAGTTTGGTTAGCAAACGGCTTTTGATAAACGGCTCTGGCAGCTGCAAAGCTCAGCAACTTTACTAGATCCGATGCAATTAAACCGGACAGATTAGAGAGCATGGAAAACCAAAGAACTGATAAAGCAGACAAGGAAGCAAAATGGGGAAAAGGAAGAAAAGTGCAGTAAGAAAGCATTTAAGCCAAGTTGAAGATGCTAAAGCAGCTGCACTTAGTTAATTGGCCATTAGAATTCGCG
Organism: Drosophila dunni; assembly: GCA_018152125.1. NCBI lineage: Eukaryota > Metazoa > Arthropoda > Insecta > Diptera > Drosophilidae > Drosophila > Drosophila dunni. The sequence goes on along the minus strand of JAECXC010000339.1, from coordinate 5,524,006 downwards.
TGCAATGTTGGCTTTAACTTTGCTAATCGGCTCCGAGTGAATTTTGTGCAAATAAATTAAAATTCTAGGAAAATGAAATAAAGTTGAGCTCAAGACGTAAAACTTGAAATAGAAGGAACAAAAAAAATTGCCAGTCAGCCAGTTAGCCATGCGCTATCCTTAGACAGGATGCCAGGAGGAGCGAGGGAGGGGCAGGGGAAAGGTACAGTTTCGTGCAGTGCTAATTCAGTTTGGCGTATCATCTTTCAGTTTGTGTGCGGAGCACAAAAAGAGTTTTCCACGTTTTCTTGCTCTTCCTTTTTTTGGCAGTCAAGTCGTGGATTACACGCAGATGCAGCTGCTAAGGACAAATGACGTCAGACGGCAGGAAATATGAAAACTAACAGACTTATTGCATTACTTACGCTAAATAACCCACTTACAAAATGGTGCACATGAAAAAACAGCAGAGTGTTGGAGTAGTCGAGGTATAGGGTGTGAAAGAGACGGAGAGAGGTGGGAAAAGAGACAGAGACAAGTTGAAGAAAAGCTGCACAGTTACAAAAGGTAAGCGTAATGATAATGATAGTGATAATGGTAATGATGATGCGGCCAACTTATTAAATCCACCTCCAACAGCAGCTCACAAATAGAGTTTCCAAGTCGCTGACAGGGTTGCCAGGGCCACGTGCGGAGCAGACGCAGAAACTTGACAATTGAACAAGGCAGAAAACTTGACAGACCCACTGACAGTATCCGGTTAAGTAAGGTGGGCAGGCGTGGACGGGGCGTGGCAGTGCAAAGTTTTTGGCATCGCCAGCTGAATACCTGAAAAATCAGAGCTACGTGCTGCGTATGAAGCACACACACACTCCCACACACACACACACACACACAGGCACAACATATCAATTGTTCTCTGCGTGTGGTAAAGTCGGCATTCAGCATACGCCTGGGAAATCGGATCGATGTGGAAATGTGGCTTTTCCCTTTAACATACCCTGTGCTCAATTACGCACATGTTTGTGCGACTAACGAGTTTATTTTATTAACAGCATTGGCAGAATTTCAAGCATTGCAGTGAGTGTGAAAATTAATATTCGCAAATGTTTCGCATTTCACTGCAAATAATTAAAACTCATTGTTTGAAAATGCATTCAAAATGTTAGCTATGTGGGCTTCAATTGCTGCAATGAAAAAAGTCTTCCAATCAGTTGCCAAATTCATTCGTTCCCTGCTTTTATTTCACTAAAATTCCCGCTTCACTCTCGAGTTTAATTAGAGAACTTTAAGTGTTTAACTTGTAACTACAGGGTGCTTTGTAGTCCTGCTGTCTCTACGCTTTGCATTTAAAACTTCTTGTGCTGTCGAGTCATAAAATTTGCATTCAGAGAATTGTTTTTACGCTTCTCACTGTGTTTGTTCTCCTGTTCTCTTCCGCTCGTCTGCATTTCTACTGCTGCCTTTTGTGTGTACTGTTAAAAGGTCCAGAATTTTTTGCATAAAATATGACTTTACTGTTGTGCAATAATCTGCATGTAGCACACAGCTTCATAAATGCAGCAGATTTCCTGTCTTGTATCTTTAATTTCAATACAAATAACAGCAGCGTGTGAGACTGTACTCAAGTTGCTCGACTTATTTGCATTCCTGTTGGGAACAGGAGTTGCACAGAGAAACAGAGAGAGACGGGGAGAGGGAGGGGAAGAGAGACAGAGTGTGTGCGTGTGCTGGGAGGCTAGAGATGAAAATGAATGAAAATCTAATATGGCAGAAAACCCAATTAAATTCAGCACAAAGCAAGAACAAGGCATCTGGAAATAATTCTGTTTACGCTGAGCACAAGACAAGTTAAATCTCCTTGTGGATGCCTCACAGCAGCAGTGGTAGCGGCAGCAGCAGCAGCTGTGCACTCGGCTTAGACTTTTACCATTTTCCACTTGCCCACTTTCCCACATTTTCCACATTTTCCATTGCCAGCGACATGACTCGCTGCGCCTGAGGGTAGGCTATGAAAAAGCGCAGCGTTCACGTTTGATTTGATTTGCAGCTGCAACTAAACAAAACTCAAATCTAAATAAAACCAAAGCAAACTAATCTAAATCAAACTAAATTCATCTAAAATGTCAAACAGTTTTCTTTAATTATTTTGCCATTTATTTATGATTATGTGCAGTTGTGCAACTAAACTATTAAAGCCACGAGACCACACACAGTTCCCCTCCCATTTCCATTGGCATTTCAGTCACGATAAGCGCGCTGGCAGGGTTGCCCAAAAAAAGTAAGAAAAGGATTGCCAACACAGCTCAGAGCATTTTTATGGCCATCGTCACAGTTACAACGAACTGTACGTGAGACTATTTCCGAGTCCATAGTTTGAGTTTTTACACAATTTCATTTCAATCTGTGCAACTTGGAAAAACATTTTACAAAAAAAGGTAAATAACAAAAAGTAGTTGCTAAAATTTCGAATTTAAATGGAAATTTCAAAGGCTAATGAACTAGAAAAGCGTTTTGAGCACATTCACTCAAATGTACACACATTTTATTGACATTCATTTTAAAGTATTTCTTTAGAAATGTGATAGAAAAATCAATAATGAGATTTCTTTGTTTGCAGTGGTTTAATGCACTTTTGAGCTACCCACAACAAAGCAAAGGCTTTAAATAGATTTTAAAATGGTTTTGGAAGACTTGTCAATGCCCTAACTAATTTAGAAGCACAATTATATACCCCTTTTGATGTCTATAGGGCATAGGCATGAAAAAGTTCTACTTTTGCGGTGTTGCCAAACGGATTTAGGCAGTCAAAGCACTGAGCACTCCAAACACTCAGACTTAAGCATTTGGCACAGTGGAGCAAAAGCACAAGAGTGTGTAGTGCGGAGTGAGTGGCTTGACTTTGCCTTTTAATGCGCACACACTCGTAATTTATGTCAGCAAATCTTGGCCAAAAACAAATCAATGAGAACGTGTTACAACTGTGGTGTGTGCGGTGGTGTAGAAGGCTGTGCTGTGGTGCATATAAGATGTGCTACATGCACCACTTGCCCCACTTGGTTTACTTTCCATTTTCTGGCATACATAATTCACTTGTTGACCGACTTTAGATCGATGTTTTGGCCAAGTCAACACATAAATTCCAACAAGCCAAGAACAATGTGAAAACATTTAAGAAAAAAACCTCTTAACTTTAAAGTTTGGCCTTAAAGCAAGTGAGTTTAGACCAACTTTGTTGGAGACTGCGTGCTCTTACGTTTTTATTGGCCATGTTGTAGCCCTTGCAATGCCTTGCACTTTTTATAACACAGCCCTGGTATCTGCTGCTTTTGGCCATAAAGTGTCGAGCCAAGAACTAATCGGTGGCAGCCATAAACGTAAAACTGCCGCAGTTTGGACCACACAGCAGGCAACCTAAGCGTGAACACCAAAGTTATTGGCCAATAAATGGTGTGAGCGAGACGGCAAATCGCTGTGGAAAGCAGCTAGCAAGTGCCACATGTGGCAGCTTGAAGCGGCTTTGTGGCGGTGACTGCAACGGCGACTGCTACTGCGGTGGTGTGACATCTTAAGTGCATTGGCCAACAACAGCAGCGGCTATGTCCCCAGAGCAATCCCGGCCATAGATGTTGCATTTATAGCCACATTTTGTCAGACAAAGTACACACAACACCAAAAATAAAAGCTAAAAAAAAAGGAGCCAACAAAAATTGTTGCAGAATTTCCGCATTACAGTGTCATGTAGAAAAGTTTTCTGCTTTTTACGGGCATTTTTATTAATTTGGGTACATCGGGTCGGGGTCGACGAACTGCAGCACTAACCAAACCCAGTTCCAAACTCAAACACGAACTGACAAAGCAGCGTTAACCGTTAACCCTACCACTCTACGGTGCGACTAAAAAGCTCACATTGTGGTTTTAACGCGCCAAAGAACAGAACAGAACAGAACCGAACAGAGCTGAACAGCACGGAACAGCACAGAAAAACACGGGAGCGCGGAAATCCTGAACAGATTTATGAAAAACTATATCCGAAAAGCTTTTACGCCCGTCAGGAGGCTGTACATTAATTTTAAGCATATTCTCTCATACGTGCCCTGCCCCAAAAGTCTGTCAAGCATGGCAAAAAGTTATTCCGCACACCCCTAAAAAACACACACACGCACACACCAGACACACATTAACATGCACCCTCGCAGTTGTGGAAACTCGTAAATGTTCTTAATAAACTCCGTAATGCATTATTTATTTTGATTGTTTCTAGCTATAAAGCTAAATTCAGACATAATCAAAAGACTACGTGTTTTTTATTAGCTCGGAAAATTAAATTACTTTCACAGGGAACTACTTAATATACGAATTTAGAGGTCAAATAACTTAAATAGGAGTTAAATAAATAATTTTTATAAATCTAAAATATTTATAAATTATTTTTTAATGAAATTTTAGAGTTACCATTAATAATTGCTTACTCTAATTAATTTTATAGTAGTATAGTAGTTGCAGTACTGCTAGTAGTAGCAGTATATTAAGTACTATAGTAGTAGCATAAGTTGGTAAGTCATGAAAAAAAAAGCTAAGAGTTTAATGTATTCTTTTTGGTATAAAATTCAATCTACTACTTGATAAACATGACCTATTTTAAGGCCTAGCTTAGACCGAAGTTTCATGGAGTTTAAGCCAATTGTGGCTGAACTTAAGCAGAATTTACTTTGCTTGGAATATATTTCTATAAAAAATTATAGTAAAATTCACACGAGTATCCCCAACTAAACTTGATGGATTTTTAAGCTGATTGGCAGCAATTATAGCCAAGTTCTGTTTCTTTTGGCCTGTTTTCCAAAGTGGCTTAAAGGCTTGCTGCATTGCTGGCGCATTTTCGACTCGAAACGAAGTCGATTTATGGCAAACATCACTATACGTGCGAGGGTAGTTTCAATAGTGCCTAAATTCAACTTCTGACTGATTTATTATTAACATTATTTTATGTTAATAAACTGGTAGTTTTTTGTGTAATACTCTGGGGACAACCCTCGTTAGTGTGTGTGTGTTTGATAGAATCGTATATCAGCTTATAAACTGCCAACGCACGTTCGTTGTGTTTCCGCAAAAAAGTTTGCCGCAATAATATTCTCTATATGAAAAATGCGGTCTCTTCAAAAAGGAATTCACAAAATTGTTGCTGTCTTTTCTTATCATAAATTTTATTTTTATATACATATATGTATTAATATTTCTCATATTTTCTGCTGTCGTCAGAAGTTGTGTCTGAACTGACGGAGGAAACAAAAAGAATTTAAAATTCACTTCGCTTCAAGTTTACCAGTTTAAATGGTTAGAGGAGTTTGGGTATGAATATATATAGATATTTTCACGCATTAACCACACGCAATTCAATTTTGGGCCTAAATGAGCTCGGGTATATTAATTACTTGACGCTAATAGCCACAAACATAACCACAGTTGGCAAACAGAAACGAAAACAGGATCGAGAACGGGAACGAGAACTTGAATGAAAATGAAATCCCAAATAGCCAATTTCGTGTCCGTGTCCCAAATTGGGGTAGGTGTTCAGAATGGCCAGTCATTATGGTGTCCGACTGATTGTTAGGGCGGAGTCGGGTTCATACCCGGACTCGTACTCGCACTCGCACTTGGAGACGGAGTCAGGACACAATAAGAACCGTGGTAGTAAGCAACCGTGCTGCTTGGCCATGAATGGAACTTATTATCTGCGTCAGTTGTACACAAACACGTACGGCTATACGGCTGTACGTCCGTCCGTTTTGTCCCGTACAGCGACTGGTACAGCCTCCGTCTTCTCATGCCACCGCCGTGACTTGGCGCAATAAAATCTTATTAAGGCGCTTTACAATAAGCGCTCAAAGGGGAATCCGAATGCTTGGCCCTGTATAGGGTCTCGGGAGTCGGGAGTCGGTTGGGAGACGGTCGCATGAATGTAACCATAAGGCAAGACGACGGCCGAAATGTATATTTCGATTTTACAAATGTGGCGCCAAGCATTCCGACGGCAACAGTAATAAAATATATGTTTGTGTATATATGGAAGGGAAAATATTGCGCATACGCCGCATTGTGCACTGTTTGAAGCAGTACCCGCTGCGGTGCTACGAGTATAGCGTCAGCCCTCTTGACCCGCTGGTCATTAATAATACATATGTATATCTGCTTCCGGTCGGAAGCTTTGGCCCCAACAGAAACGACCTCGACTAGCAAGTGCGATAAACCGTTTAGCAATATCCGGATAAAAACGCAAAAGAAACAAACTAAACAACGTGCACACACGTACTACAAATAATTGCAGTTTTACTTTTAGTTGTCGTTTTATTTTCTAGCTTTTCTCTTTACCATTAGCAGCGGAAAGTGGTGGAGAGTGGAGAAGAGACAAAATTCTGATTAACTGCAATTTAGTGGGGCTTTAGTTGGGCCCAACTATCAGATAGCTCTAAAAACACCTCTTTGAGGCAATACTTTCTACACTATCTCCATTTGAAATCCATTTAAACGCTATAAGTGTCAGCTGACAAACCCAAATCAAAGTTTATTCAAATCGGAGTGTATGTTTGCATTTAAATTTTCTTAGAGAAATTGATTTAAATTTCGGTTGAAAGACAGTTTATCAGATTAGTCTGAATAGTGTGTTCACCTAAGGATATAATCCTATTACCAAATAGCAGACAATGAAAATACATTTGACTTTTATCTGCAGATACATCGAAGTTTTTCCACACTGCCAAGCCAAACATATGACAACGAAGTGACTCGAGCAACAGTTGAATAAATGCTTTGTGCAGCATTTGAATGCAGTTGCCATAGAATTTAATAACAGCCAGCAGCAGGCAAGAGCAAAAGTAATAACAATAACAACAAGGACAATATTTCGCATATGAGTTTTCGTATTTTATTTTATTTTATTCCATTTTATTTGATGGGAAATTTGTATTCATGCTTATTTATGTATGTATGGCTGCTTTGAACAAAGCCAAAACTTTGCCGACAGCTAAACACGCACAGACACAGCCAAACACACACCCAAACACACCCACACACACACACACACACAATACCTTGCGTTGTTTTCGCACATCTGGGCGAAAAGTTTTGCCAATAAATGAAAATAGGAAGCGCTCGACGGATAACAACAAGATGTTGAAATAAGTTGTCAACCTAACGCCCACGACTTGTGCCCAGTCACTGCCCCCACCAATCCACCCCTGCTAACCGTTGTAGTTGGCTGCCTGTTTCCGTCTTCAAAATGGCGGCTGTCGACTGTCAACTGTCGGTGATAAGCGCAGAACATTGATAAACATTCGCATTCTGCATCAGAAAACAGCAGCGATAAAGACGATAATGAAGTAGTAGTAGAAAAAAAAGCAACAGAAAAGGAGAAGGAGAAGTAGCTGCTGATGATGATGTTAGATCGTTGACAAAGCGCACAAACACACACACAGAGATGCACAGCTACTTCACAGATACTTCAACACGCAGAGTCACGAATGCAACTGCATAAAGTACAACTGAGTGAAGTTCTTTGTTATGCCCTGTAAGTGGGCAGCTAAAGGGTGTGTTCAGCTTGTGCAAACAACTCAAACCTTGCCTATACCTTGGCACATACAGGGTATCTTGTAGTCAGACTAATTGAGTTTTGCTTCGCACGTCTTTGTTTGAGTTATGGAGAGGAACACTTGATGCTCCGCAGCATTTGACTAACGACAAAACCGTAAATTGTATTGGAAAAACGGGAAAAATGTTGTCATAGTGTTTGCAGACATTTCACGTGACAAAGAGTACCCGATATATACTACATAGTAGTCTATATATACATATATGCAGATACATACGTTCTGCGAATAGATGTAGGCGTAGTCGGAAGTGAGAGATGAATGAACTCTTCCACTGTGTGCGATGCTAGCAATCGATTGATAACACATATACTATACTGTATAAAAATACACACAACTCGATGTGTGTGTGGGAACGTGTGTGTGTTGTTTATGCGAAGTACATTCAGTGGAACGGCAAAAAAACGGTTTGTGTGTGTCTGTTAAAGTTGTGTGTTTTATGCTGCCACGTTTTGTGGGCTCTGAATGATGCCGGTTCATGCTGATAAAGCTTTATTAGCCGTTTTGTGGCAATAGCATAACAATGGCCAAGAAGAAGAAGAAGCAGCAGCAGAAGAAGATGAAGTTTGACAATCATTTGATAACATTTCACTAGCATCGAGTTACATTCTCTGATATATTCTGACACGACAATGAATGTCACTCCAACACAAAGACAATACCACAGTCTAGTATAAGCAAACACAGACACACACACGGGAACAGAGAGACCACACTAATGTGTGTGCAATATCGAGTATACGCCAGGTAGTTCACTCTAGTACAAACTATGCGCAAATTATACATTTGCCCAGCTACAAAGCTGTGACTAATAAGCGAGAGGGAGAAGGGTAGATGGACTGCGCCTATATTACATTAACCCGGGGATAATCCTGTATATGTGTGTGCTCGTATTTGCCTATCTACAAGTCATTGCTTGCACAGGGCCAAGCAACTAATTACTCGTATCTGGGCTAACAAATCAAATTAGTTTGCTCAACTTCAATAAAAGTTAAATTGCACCAATGCGTCTAGAACTTCAGATCAGTTCGAACTCTCAGACACAACGAAAACAAACACAAAAATGGGTAGGAAAAGGGCAAAAAAGCCTTAGAAATCACTAAGGGCTGATTAAATAACCTTTCTTTACTTAAGAAGTTAACAAGAAGTTGAGCAGCGCATCTTGATAAACTTGAGTTATAAGTAGTCGCATGCACTGAGCAAAATTGGGCATTAATTGGCAGATTACGCAAAGCTTTGGGGATAAGATATTACCAGAGATACTTATAATTTTACTTTAAATTCAGCTAAACTTCAGCTAATCTGTTACCTTCCTTTTGTTTAGCTTGCTTTTAATTCGTACTTTAGTTTCTACACTTGACTGCACATTTAGTTGAAAGTCTGTCACATGAATTGAATATGAGTACTCAGACAAACGAGTATTGTCATTCAATCCACATACAGTACATATACCTTTATATACTTGAACACAATCAGTTGTGGTTTTGCCCATGTCAATGCACAAAGAGGCGACAACAATGACATCGTGTTGTCCAGTTGTTGTCGGCTGATCAGCAGACACAGATGAATAGACAGACAGACACACACTGAAGAAGAGTGACAAACAATGAGCAGATAAAACTGCACGACGTAGACACAGCAGACAAACCCGATATGGTTTTACTAGTAACTTAAAATGATCGATAAGAAATTATATATAAATTCAAGTTTAATAACTAAACTTTCCCTCCTTCTTCCAATCTTCTTTTCATCTAAATTTCTGCAGTTCATTTCAATTTGTTGCCAAGGTAATGCTGTAATTTATTTTGTTTTTATTTTTACTCTAGTCGGATTTATTAACTGGTTTATTTGCTGTTGCTGCTTGAGGCAACAACTTGAACTGGCTTAATCTATTTTGTATTGCCTTTTAAAGTCGGCTCGTAGTGCGAAGCGCACGATGCTGGGCACACGAATATGACCTTCGGCTTATGCCCAAAAAAGCCGAGCTACACTTGAATCTTCTTGGCCTGGCTAACAAAATCTGTGAAAAACGTAAACAAACACTTGGCCAATTGCCCGAAAGGGGCAGAAAGTGGAGAGGGCTTTCGTAGGGAGCGAAAACTCAAGCCGAGGCGCTGGCTCGTGAAAAGCTTTTGCTTGTCCGACGCAGGCGCATTTGCTCGGCCGTCTCTCGCGTATTGCACTCGGTTGCAGGCGCGAAAGCTTTGGCGAAGTATGACGTCAGCTCGTCGCACGCTAAATGCCAAGGACTCTCGCAACGTTTCAGACACACTCCATGTTCATAGCCCTGTATCTCCCGAAACGCTCGGCAAATACTCGACAATAACGGCTGGTGGCACTCAGTGCCATTCGAGACATTCGCCAAGTGAGACGTGTGCGTAGTGAAAACAAGGATAAATAAATATAGCTATATATATACCTACAGTAGACTACATGAATATATATACACTACAGTTCACACGTGTGTAGGCGTGCGTGGGTGTATTAAGAGTGTGTCTCTGAGTGTGTGTGTAAAAGTGGATGCTTTTGAGCGTCAATAAAACAAACAAGTTTGGCAACCAACAAAGTTGCCAGCACGACAACAACAACAGCAACAGCAACAGCAACAAATACAAACAACACAAAACTTACAATTAGCGTTGGCAATTGCGAAACCTGAAGGGAAACGCTTGTGGTGCCGCCTCTGCTGCCACACCCCCTTCAACTGGCACGTCAACAATCTTTGGTTCAATTGAATGGTAAATGTTTGATAGCGTTTCTATATGCATGGACGTGAGTGTATGTTTGTTTGTTGCTTTCTTTCGTTCTTATTGCGTTTTTTCTCTCATGTGTTATTTACGCACTCGCTTTGTTTGCCAAAATGCCGCAGACAATGAAAGCCACAAACACAAAACACAGAAACACAAAAACATGGCCAAAAGCGGCACGGGAACTTAAAAAGGCGAGCAGCACGAAAACATGGCCAAATTCGCCGAAATTCGGTCAATATTTGAAGCTGTCTGTGTCACAGAGTGTTCGAGAGTGGCTGGGTGTGTGTGTGTGTGTGTGTGTGTGTGTGCGTCTGACTACCAACAACAAAAAAAAAAGGGAAATTTTCTTTCGCACAAACTGTTTGGAGTCAAATCTGTGTCAGCATAAATTGCGTCGCATCGCGGTTTCCTTTGAGCCTGGCCAAAAGCACTGCGGGTGGGGGAAAAAGCCAAAGCAAATTATTATTTTCATATGTGGTTGCCATTTAAAAATAATTTATTACGAGTGAAGCACAAAGAAATGAAGTGAATGCAATGAATGTCAAAAGGAAAGACTTTAAAGGGTTTCAAAAAGGAATACAGCAGTTAAGGCAACCCCTCTCTTAACTAAAAATAGTAGCTTTAATTAAAAATATGATTTTTTTTTTACGCTATCGTTTGCACTGTATATTTGTGTGCAAATATTGATTGGAAACTGACCAAAAAGTTATTTATCAAGCACTCAAAACTGGAAACTCGTTTTCCTTTGACTCCTGTACAAATAAAACTTTATTTTTATATAGAAATATATAGCAAGCCAAAGCGGAAATCATAATCAAGTCTAAAGCACAATCAATCCTTTATTTGCTTTGATTATAACCCGAATATTTGTTGATCCAAAATATGCGTAATAAAATCAAAGCAAACGCAGTGCAATTAACGCTTATTATGCGTTTAAGAGTTTATTTTGGAAATTCCACAAATTGTTTGAATTATTATAGCTGCTTTTGTTGTTGTTGCTGTTATTATTGTCACCTGTCCAAAATGGCGGTTGTCAGGCATGTCAAAAGGTGATTGCCATGATAATCGCCTGTGTTTTTATGTATACGCTATAAGTAGACAGGACATGACAATCGTTTGATCAAGGAAAATACACACACACACCACTCCTACAAATACCTTGCTTGATTGTGTGTGTGAAAGGATTTTAAAGGTGCTGCGAAGCGTTTTATGGCCGTGCTCTTAAATCCTCGACAAGAATATGCATGCGAATGTTTTTTATGCTCGTCAAAAGAGCGAACATGTGTGCTACGCATTTCTCGGGCTGCCAAAGACATGCCACATGCCGCACATGCCACATGCCACATGCCAGAGGCGAAAGGCAATAGCGAAATATCGTGTGCATTTTATTACAATTATTGTTACGCATACGCCATGTGGAGCTGCGTTTGCCCGTCGCGCGTAATAAATCGCTTGACAATAATTCACCCAACCAGCGGCAGCCCTACAACAGCACCCTGCACAGGATACATTAGAGTGCACACGACAGCACAAATACCCCGCTAAAGAGGCGCTTACTTAATTAAATCAGCGCTGCCTTTGTCTCTGCCTTTTAGCTACTCCAAGCCAACTTATAACACCCTGCGCCACTGGGTATTTAAGAAATGAAAACACCATCAACAGGGGAGTAGCAGCCGCGCCACTGGCAGGGCAGATTGGGGCAGGGCTATTAAGCAGAAGGACTTAAAGTATTTCCCAAGTGGCAAGCTGTGCGCCGCTGCGCCCTTTTGGGCGGATTGTCGCCACGCCCCCGAAATAAGGAGATAGCCAACTGGCAAGCCAAAAGACGCACACACACATCCGCTGGCAGCCTTGCCGTGCTGTGCCGAGTTCCGTTTCCTGTTCCTGCCGCAAAAAAGGCAAAACAGCAAAAAAGTGGAGAACAAAACGTAGACTTAGTTTCTTGGCTGCACAGTGTGATGCCACGCACCTCTATCTAGCTGTGCCTCTCTGTGTCTAGCCCTCTCTGTCTTACCTTATATCTCCTATCTCTGTGCCTTCCTCTCCACGTGTGAGTTGACATGTTTTTAATGCCAAACAAAAACATGAGCTCAAGGACATGGGTGCACCGCTTGTCTACCGTCTCTACTCTCCTACAACCCCTCTCCTACCCCCCTACTAACCCCTTGTCAGCTGCTGCGTAAAGTGTGTGCCTCAATGTCATTATGTGTAAATTTTTAATGCCATCAGCCTAAAGACGTTGCATGCCACAACAACAGCAGCAGCAAAACAGGCGCCGAAAGTAGGTTATCAAATTGGGTGTACACAACTACAGGGTTAGGACTGCGGGGTATGCCAGCAAGTTGTTGCACTCAATTCTCGCACAGCTGCCGCAAGAAACAAGAAACTTTTACTTATCACACACACACACACAGAGACAGAGACACACTCAGTTACATTTACACAGACATTTTAATGGGAAAATCATTTAGTGACCCAAGATTACACAGCATTAGGGGCGACTCATCATGCGCCACATGCCAACAGCTACACTGACAAAAAGGGGGCCCATAGAAGCCCAAAAAATGTATGAAGTGAGCTGACAATTAAGTTGTATTAACTTGTTTCCACTTGTTTGGAACATAAAAATCCACTTGCTGAGATTTGTAGCAGTGTACATTCAGTTAACAGTTTTTATTTGCAGTGTAACTACGGTTAAGCGTTTTTTAGCATGTTTTATGGCCCCTACTCGCTGCCAATTGGGTCAAGCATTTTCATTTCGCGCCTGGCAAAAATATTTAGACAGCGTTCCAGTGAAACCGAGACACACTCGCACACACACACACACACACACACGCGCTGTTTACACACCTCTAAGCCAGCGGAAACCGAACCGGAAACCGCTTCAAGGAGCTGAAAGAGAAGAACAGGAAAACAGCAGCTACATCTATTTAGTTTAATGAAAAACACAAACTTCTCGCTTTGTTCCTGCCACTTGCCGCTGCTGCTGCCGTTGCCACAAATTAATTGCAAACTAAATGAGTTTCTCCACTCAAACTTTACCTTCTGTTTGGCAGACAACAGATAATACACGACTGGGGGTTACCCTAACAAAGGAACGCCAGCAGCTTAACTAAGCGTATACGTAATATTTTGCATGCTTTCAAATCAAGCTCATTTGGCATTGATTAGAGCACTCTACTGAGCACACATAGCTTAAATAACTTTATGCATATCTTTTACACAAAGTATCGAGTTTGAATTTTGTTGTTTTGTGGTCATAAATTTGTAAAGTTTGGAGTTTGAGTTTGAGTTCATCATAATTATGAGGAAGCAACTTTATTACAGCAAACATTTGTTCAATGAACAAAAAGGCAGCAAATATGCTAAACACGAGGGGAAGTAGGGGCAAGAAAGGGAGGGAAGGTAGGAAAGAGGGGCAGAGAGAGGGGCAGGCTTTGAGTGCTCCTAGTACCTAGAATAATTTGCATTTCAATGCATTTCTGCTCTCGGCCCTACATTAGTTTAGCATGTTGATGATGTTGACGTTGTTGGCCTGGCTTTGACCTGTTTTGGACAAGCAATCAACAATTTTTTTTTAGCTACCAGCTTGCGCCAGCTCGATAAGGATAATCGAGCAGAAGTAACCCAAGTCAGCAGGAAATTAAACTCGAAACTGAGTCATCAATACGCATTTATGGCCTCAAAATGAAATGACTAAGCCAAGCCAAGTGAGTCTGTCGTTTTTGAACAGCCTGTTTAGGCCAAAAAAGATTGGCAGTGTGGCATGGCACTGGTTTGATTACAGCTCCCGGTTGTATCGCGTACTGTGAATGCAATTACTTAACAAATTAATTTGCAATGCATTTGCATGTCAGTGTCAAGCGCTGGAAGAGGGAGCGATAGGGAGAGGGGGAAAGGGTTGCGAGCGGAGAGAGGGCTGCAAGGTTAGTGAACGGTTCACTTAATGCTGCCTCGTTGGCTTTTATTTGGACCATTTGTGAACTCAAACAATTTGGCAACAAATTTCTAAATTTGTTTTCCGTGCCATTTGAATGCAAGCTACAGTGCACCGCAAAAATCAACAGACAGTTTGACTGACAGATACAGAGCGCACAGCTGCTGTTGACTTGATAGATACACAGATACAAAGTGTGCGTGTGTGAGTGGTTGTAGCTGTGTGTGGCGCTCTGTTGACAGTTGCTCGCTAAAAATTCATAAATTTTTGGCATTTTTGTCGAGTTCTAAAGTTTGCGGAATATAATTATAAAGCTGGAAAATATACAAATACAGATTCACAAGTTGGTCCGACTAATCTTGGCCAAATAAAAAGTTCACTGGAGTTTAATTGAATTGCAAGACATGTGGGCAGACAACGTGAGTAAAGTTTAAAAACCTGCTCAAATGGGTCAAGTGCTGCAGTTGAACTTGGCTAGTGGTAAAGCAAAAGGAAAAGGAAAAAGGTCTTGGGGTAAAAGGTTCACCATGCGAGCTAAAAGGAAGGCAGCTCAAAGGAAGGCTCGCAAAATTCTCGAGCTGCATATGCAATTGCACTCGAGTGCACATCTTTTGAGTGCTGTCTTTGAGGTACTACCAGAGGTACTACCTTTCTTTTTGGCTGCATTGCTCAGTCCCTTAACAGCCTTAAGGTAAGAGGATGTAATCAAAGCAGTGCGTTGAAGCTCAGCTAATTATGATTTATGACAACAACTTCGGAGCTTTGAGTTCTGAGAACTCTTCAGTTCCCCAGTCGGACCCCCAGTCGGACCCCAAAAGGGTCGTCTAACTGATTCATTTATTCAGTGGATAATTGGGCTTCTCTATGCATTCATAAGCCAGCTAAAAGCTAATTTCAGTTTTATTCCTGAGCCTGACAAGCGAATTTAACTTTCACGCTCAATTTCCCACCACAAACTATCCAAAAAATAAAGCAAGAAAAAAACTATTTAATGTGAAAACTTTGTGAGGCATTGAAAAGCCCTTGAAAAATTTGTTGAAACTTTTTAAGCCTCGACACGGAGTGAACACAAACATTTCCAAAATACTGTCGAGTGGGCTTTGAGTAGTGTTGGAAAACGAGCTGACAACTTCAGATGCTTCCAGTAAATCTTAGTTGAAAATATTTCCAGCTGTCTAGTTTAACTCCACTGAATATATTTTCGACTAAAAGATACTTCTACGCTTTCGTCGCTCCTCATGCTGCCTGGCAATACGCCGTAGATAATTGCCGTACTTCAAGAGCTCACAACGGCTCTTCACCTGCCCATTGTGTATGCGTAGCAGCTCCACACGTTCAATCACTTTTCGTTCTCGTCTTTGCTGATGTCGCTGCATATCGCTGGCTATATGTTCCCTGATTCGCTGCCAATTTTGGTTTCTTTTCTCATGGTAATCGGCATTCGCTTGCCTCACGCTCTCCAATCTCTGCGCTAGACAATCCACGCGGTCTTTCAGTATTATTCTACGACGTTCCTTGACCCGTTGTTGCCTTAACTTGGCCAACCTCTGACTAAATTTGGGTCGATAGTCTCGCACACAATTCGGCAGCTCTTCCCGTTTTGCATCCTCAAAGTGCATAAAGAAGGATTCACTTGGCTTCAGGGTGGGTATTTTTGGCTGATAGTAACTCCGATATCTGTGGGATAATGGAGACGTTGGCACCGAATACACTTCGGCATAGTCAAAGTGTCCTCCAAAGCTCATTTTAAATTACAATTTTGTACAAGTGTCCAAAAAAAATCAAAAATTTTGATGGCTAACAGAGCGATTGTCATGATGTGATTAAGTTGCTGTGGCATAAAAACAAAGTTTCAATTTAAAACAGAGTTTGAGTTGTACAATGAAAGCAGAGACGTGTAGTTTTCCATGAAAATGCATTCACATTTTGCCAGTTTCCCAGATTAGTTCATGCACAAAGTATGTACACGGATTTAACACCAAAGTTTGTGTGTTATTATTATGATTAAAGTTTCTATTTGTGCCAGCGACAGACAGGAAGTTACTCAACCAACACCACACCTCTTTCTACCCTACCGCCCACTTAAAACACATTACTATTAGTTCCATATGAGGCTGAGGGATTCTACGGCTTAAGTTCTCATGCAGCTGTGCTGTGGTCATGTTATGTGTTACTCACATCCGACATATGCACAGAATATGCCAGACATATGTATATATACATATGTTTGTGGTTTTGGAGTCAAGGTGCTGCCAGGTTGGCTTTACAAAAGACTCTAGTCAGCCCCAGTGGGCAGGCACTGCATCCACAGCCGAAACTGGACAACGAACGTACTGCTTAAGCCGGGTATTTATGGTATTATTTGTCTGACCAAAAGCAGCAAACAAAAAAAAACATGGAAATGAAAAAATTCAGTAGAAAAAGCAACCAAAACAAACCTAAAACATCTTTAATGGTCTGTTTTTTGTTCCCCCTCTTCCTTTTTTAACTACGCATAAATCGGATTAAAATTGAAATTCAGAACTTTTGTGCAGAGCTACAAATGTGAGCATATAAATAAGAGTCTCTGCAATTGAAATCAAAAATGAGAAATGAAAAACTCTAGAATTTATTTACGGAAAACTAACAATAAACTAAAGTTAAACAACTGCTAAGCGGGGATTGCAACTAAATTCTTAGACTATTAAAGTGTTTGAGATTCTTAAAGAGCACAAACTTGTTTGACTAACTCAAGAGACTTTTAGTTGCACTAAAATTTCTTAACTTTAGTAGAACTCTTAAAAGTCAAAACTCGCAGTTGACATTAACTAGCGAAAATGATTAATGTAACATGTAGTTCCAGGCGCATGTACTAATAGTAAAATCAACACTTTTGGCGCACTCGATTCGGCCAAGTTTTGGTGGCACTACAACGAGCAATTTTCCATGCCCATTTCCATCTCCATATCTCCATTTCCATTTCCATTATGAGCTTACGGCTTGTAGTTTTACTGCCGCACCGGACACAGTGCAGGCAAACCGATTCCTGACACGCAAGAGACGTTCAACTGACCCCAAAATAAATGTGTGCTCGTGTGCACACACATACAACCATACATATATAGATACATATCTACATCTATGTGCATTGTACATAGTTCACATGCGAGTAGCAACAGAAAATTTAGTTTACCGCTTTTACTACCAGCCGTAAAATTGGAAAATCGTGAGACGGAATTAGATTTCCGCCAAAATAAAAGTTAAATTTCTGCAGTTCAAGTACGTGTGCTACGTTGGATCAATTTATTTCTAAATAAATATGTAGCTTTTAAACTAACTAAAAATCAATAATAGATTTATAATTTAGAAAAAGGGGAGAAGGTGAATAAAACCGAGCAAGAAGGATCAGTCAGGCTCAAAAAAAAGAATAGAGGGAGTTAAATAACACTATTTAGTTATGTTATTTAAGCTATCGCAAGCAAACTCATATATTATGTGTATAGTACCATTGAAACTATTCTCACCAATTTTGATACGGATCGGACGACTATAGCCTGTAGATCCCATAGGACAAATTGGCTGACAATTGCTCAACTAGATGGAATAAGGGGTCTTTTACAGTCTGCTCGCTCGACTCTAGCCCTTCTTACTTGTTTCATTTCATTGTATTACTAACAAAAGTATACTACATAATAAATATATACTATATAAACATAGCTAAATATTTATTAAACTTAGAACTAGACTTATTTTAATTTATGTTATATTTTAAATATAATAATTTTAAGTTACCACTTCAAACTTTCACTGTCGTGGCTTTTAGAGCCAAAAAGCTATCACCAAAAAGGCTGAATAGGCAGCACTGCCAGCGATTTCTACAATAATCGCTTGCCTACGATAGATCGATAAGTCGATATCACATTTGCATGCAACTCTAAGTGCACTTTTGAAGCTCCACGCTGCTTTACACGGATTTCTTTACAAATTGCTGCATATTATATGTAAATACCATATTAAGAAGGATTATCTATATCTGGTTTTATTGTTAAACTTTTATTTACAGATGCAATTGAAAGCAGAAATCGTTGAACGTGAAGTTTGAGCAGTTGAAGGATTAAGTGGACAGTGGAACAGGTCAGAAGAAGCGAGGTCAGGACGGCAACAACGCTGACAACTTCATCGGGTGTGTCTCTGTGTCCCCGTGACTCCGTGTCTCCTATCTCCGTGTGTCTCTGTGTACGTATTCCCTCGGTCCCCTTTGTAGGGTAGTCAGAATGTTAGAGCGGTACTCCGTGTATTGCACAAATTGTGACAGTTGAAACTCTCTCGTTGGTCGGTCGGGCAAAGCACTTGTACTTTATACAAACGTACTCGGTACAAATCATACCCATCTTGGGCCACTCAGGCACGGTCAGAGGTTAGAGGGTGCTCTGTGTGTGTGTGTGTGTCTGTTTCCCTGTGTGTGTACCTGTGTGTCTCTGTGTGTTTGTGAGGTATGCAAATAAACGGTCTTGCTGCCGGACCAACCATGGCCGCATCAGAGCCACCAGAGCCGCCGCCACGCAATCCGGATCGCATAAATGCCTCTCTGCACAAGCTCGGCGAATCCGTAAGTACACCAAGTACAACAACAACAACAACCAACACCACCCCCTCTACAAACCCCACCGCCAAACCCGCATGCCCAAGTAACCCGCAGTAACCACAAAATAAAAAAATAAAAAATGAAAAAAGAAAAACGAAATCAGAAATGCAAAATAAAAAAAAAAGTAGTGCCTCCCTTATTCACTTGATGTTTAACCTAATTGGACCTCATTCATTTGCTTGTTAGCACCGCTGTGGGGCTAAGGACTAGGGCGGGGATGGGGCAGGGGTAGGTGTAGGGTTGCGGGCAGGGTTGTACATTCAATTTGCATGCCACTCGCCATTCTCGTTTTCGTTCTCGAAACTGCTCCACTTTTCCACATGCTTACTAGTTTTTCGGCACATTCGCATAGCATTTCCACTTTCCACACACTCAAACACACACAGACACACACACATATTTTCATTGACTAATTGACTCCCCCTCTCTCGCTCTCTCTCTCTCTCTTTTGCCTGTCTCTTTCTCTCTTTTGTCATATCTGCTACTTATGCATAGTTGCTTTAACTGATTGAAGTGCTTTCATTCAACTAACCGCTTGTCTAAATTTTGCAGAAAATTGTCAAGTCGCTGGACTCGAGTGCAATTGGGCTAAAAGAGAAATCCGTCAACAACAACAAGCCCGTTAAGCCTGTGCTCTCCCTCGACAACAGCAGCAGTAGCAGCAACGTGGCAGCTCCTCCTCACCTCCCAGCCAACATCAACTCCAGCTCATCCTCCTCCACGGCAGCAGCCAAGCCACCCTCCGTGCTGAGCAATAAACGGGACCTGACGCCCTCTGCTTCAGCACCCATCACCGCCCACGCTCCTGCTGCCTCTACCGCCTCAGCCGCCGCTATCACCTCCGACAGCAGCTCGCCGGCGAGCTCAAATGGAAGCAATCAGACACTAACGCCACCGATGACCATCGACAACCAGAATCGTCTGGCCGCCAAGGGCGACACGTTGGGACAGTCACAAGTTATTGGGATACCGCAGTCGCAATTAGTGAATGGCAGCAGCAGCAACAGTAACAGCAATAGCAACAGCGCCATTTCCATCATTTCCACAGCAGCCATGATCCATGCGAATAATTCCAATTTGATTGCAGGCAGTCACCACGCCCAGGTATCGCCAAGCAGCAGCCAGCTCAGTGCCGGTAAGTGACAAAAGTGACTAAAGTGCTTTCTCTGTGCTGATTGGGTATGAGTGGACGCAATTAGCTCAGCTGCATAAGGATATCGGTGGACATGCAAAGGGAAGGGGGTTTATATATATCATATATATTCTATATAGATTTTTATTTAAATTCATTTACGTTGAGTGAAGCGTCTGTGATCCAAAGCGATATCCGGTTTGGATTGTCTAGCATTTAAATGTGATTTTATTATTTACCATACCAAAATACGCTATTTACATACTTGCATAATTTATTGCAATTCGAAAGCTTCGTTGCCACCAACTTTATGGCCAACGGAAAAGCGAAAAAAGCGAATTTTACCTGTCGAAATGTCATTAAACAAATTCACAATTAAAGCCTTTAAATAATGACAGAGTGGCGTATTTTCTGAAAAGAGTGGACAATTGTGCTTTGATTAAATTTAAAAGGTCTTTAATAGATATTTCTCTTTATGCAGCTATAAAGCGGCAACTGCAGAACTTTCCCAACTTAAAGGTTTCACTTAACCTTTAACACTAAGATTTCATGGAATAAACTAAAGAAATCTTAAGCTTTTCGTATTCCCTCAAGCATTGAAGAACTTTAACAAAAAAACTGCAGTTAAAACTCAACTCCCTTAATGTTTGCAATGAATTAAATGTTTTTTATATAAAAAAGTATTAAAATAAAGATTTCTTAGCTAATTTAATACTGTGAATACTTTAGTTTCTACTCTGAAAAGATATTAAAAATCAAGCTTCATTTTCCTGCTTCAATATATACTTGCAGAGGGTATAATGTTTTTGTCACGAAGTTTGTAATTCATTGAAGGAGGCGTTTTCGACACCTTAAAGAATATAGATTTTTGATCAGCATCAACAGCCGAGTCGATATAGCCATGTCCGTGAGTCCGTCTATTTCTATGCGAACCAGTCTCTCGGTTTTCTCTCTGCACGCAGTTCATACACTCATGGCCAAATTAATAGGTGTGAAATTTTTGTTTTCTTTAAAAGGTAATGACGTCTATATTTTCTCATGTAACTTAAAAAATCAACTTGTATTAACAAATAGGCATATCTTAGAATGATAATAACAAAAAAAAATTAGTTAAAGTAAAAATGTTTAACTTAATATTGGCATATTTCACAAAATACTCCAAATTTTGGTGGCCAAATTAATAGGTGTGCCCAGCAAATTTATAAAAAAAAATTAAAATTTCTTATATATTGTGGAATATTTAATATATATTTCGATGAATGTGGTTAATACCCAGTATGACCGCCCTTTTTCGCAATGACTGTGCAGATCCTTTATGGCATAGAAGATAATAACTTTCTACACATTTCGACAGGAATATTGTACCATTTCTTTTGAATATATTCCCATAATTGGGTCTTTTTGGAGCAGCTAGTCTTGGAAATATCCCTTTTAAGGTGTCCCCAAAGGTTCTCGATTGGATTGAGATCTGGAGACTGACTTGGCCAATCAAAAACGTCAATTCTATTTTCATGAAACCAATCCTTAACTACTCGGGAGCCATGTTTAGGATCGTTATCCTGTTGGAACTTCCATTTAAGAGGCATGTTGTCGTCGGCATATGGTAGCATAACACTACCCAACATTTCCTTTTACAGGAATCTGTCCAAGATGCCGTCAGTTCGATGAATTGGACCAACAGTTTGCCATAAAAAGCAGACCCAAACCAATATGCAGCTCCCTAAGTGCTTAACCGTCTTCTTTGCATACCCAGGATCCAAATCTTTGCCTTTTGGTCTTCGAACATTACTATTTGAGTCATTCCCAAGCAAATTTATTCTCGTCTCATCGCTCCAGAGAATGTTCCTCCATTTACGCTCTCCCTCTAAGCCACACCAGGTCTTGCGAGTTTGAGCAAAATGTTTCCTCTTCTAAATATTTGATCCTCGGAGTAGAGGAACCCTGCGAGCAACTCTCCCAGGTAGGTCCGAGGGTAATAGCCTTCGACGACTAGTTCGTGCTGGTACCACATTGCCCATTTCGCTGCCAATCGCTCTAGAAGACTTAAAAAGGTCGTTTTAAGCCAAGTTGACTATACGGGAATCGTCTGTTACGGTAGTTTTCCGAAGGACAGCCAGCTTCTTTTAATATTTTTTTGGTTTAAGGACATTTTTAACGAAGTTCCCTGACCAACCCATTAGTGATGCAATGCATTTATAAGTTTTACCCTCTTCAGGAAGCTTAAGAACGAGATTTCTCTCTTTATCACTGCATTGACCTCCATGACCCCTCTAATTTTATTAAAATGTTGCAAATAAATATTTTTATGCTTCAATCTAATTATTTTCAATGAAAATAATACCTTTTGCTTACTCAAAAACTCTTTAATATTTTTATATTTTTTTGTTTACTAAAACACACCTATTAATGTGTCCAGGTAAAATTTTGGGTGTAGATAGTAAAACAGCCAAAACTTTTTAGCGAGTAAACTTTTTGGGGGGATTTACCTATTTCCTTCCTTAATAGTGTTGAAATATCTAAAAAAAATTATTTCGCCCATCGATATGTTGCCATACCATAATTATTCTACCATATGTTAGCGTCTTTTAGTCACACCTATTAATTTGGCCATGAGTGTATATAAAATATCAGATAGATCGGACCACTATATCATATTGATCCCATAGGAACAATCGGTTGAATTGCTTAGTATGAACATTTTCGCTGTCTTTTGACCGATTTCAACCAAATTCACGCAGAATGAATTTTTAATCTTTCTCCATCTGTTGACCAAATTTTTATCCACATCGTACTACTAAATCATATAGCTAACATAGAAATAATTGGTCATTGAAACCAAATTAACGCAATATTCATGACTGCAAGGGTATTAAATCTATGACAAGCCGAAGATAACAGTTTTTTCTTGTCCTGCTTCATTTTGATTAATTTCTAGACAGCAGTTGCCACTTCCAACTGCTTTTAATTTGGAAAACTCGTTCAGCAATTGCTCTGCGGTTGAACTTAATTAAGCGAAGTCAGTAGAAATCCGCAGTTAATCAGTTAAAGTCAGAATTACAAAAACTGCTAAATGTCAAGTCTGTTGATGACAAAACATCGACGTCTACCAACGACCACAGAATGTGGCCAACACATGCGAAGTTTGCGAAAAACGCAAATCTGCGGCTTAGGCCCCCCTCCGCCCTCCCTCTTAGCCCTTTTTCGCATGGGGAAGTATACAACGGGATTCTAATTTTAGGCCCTGAAAATGTGACTGCAAATGTGAGTGCAAGTAAAATGGGTTTGCAAGTGCAGTTTGTGTGCAAAGCACATGGAAATTGTGTGTACGGGAAATGGCATTTTCCTTAGAATGGATGACATCTGTTGGCCATTTTCCCCCATTTTCTCCACTCTCACAATTCCACATTCCTCATGTCATTGGCAATCGCTTTAATGGCCATCCTAACGGCAAGCTGCAGCAGTAATGATGTATAGAGGTAGAAACAACACGGTTCTGTCATCAGCAAAAGATACGAATCATTCTCGTTTGCTGATGAGATACATGCTAATGGAAATATGCGAGAAAGATAGCACTTTAATCAAAAGAATTTAATAAAATGCCACAAAATTTAAGCTCAATTAGTTTGCAGTTTATTACAACTGTGTGTTGATTGCTTGACATGTTTCGGGGCAGGTAGTGATGGACTAGAAAATACCCAGCAGTTTTAAAACTCATGGAAATTTCCGCTAAATTCAAGGCTTTAAATAAATTTATGTACTCTCAGCTTACATAAATTGATACTTTGGCAAATTTATTTGATTTGTGCATTTTAAATGAATTAATTTTTTGATTTACAAGTGCCCAGTGCAGTCATTAAAAAATTCAACTGCTAATTGAATAGAATTGTGAACATGATTCGAGTGTAAATACACTTGAAATTATGAATGTTTTTTGTGTTGAAGGAATTTGGAAATAAATGATTGGATTTCTTTTGCCAAACTGTGTGGGGGAAAAGTTATTTATTTCAATTATATAATAAATCAATATTACAACTAACAAACGTACTACTTGTTGTTGTTGTTGTTGTTGTTTATTCGTTTTGAGTTTCATTCGATAACCATTGTACTTTAATACTCCTGTTGATATTTGATTTTGTCATTGTTCCTCCTGCTCCTCTTGCCCACTCCCTGCATGCTTTGTGGGCGCGTGAGTGTGTGTGTTATATGAGTGATTTAATCAAACCAGATAAATTTATATACAGTACTCAATCACACACATATGCAGCCTGCTTTATAGACGCATCTCGACTCCCCATTGGCATTTCCAACCGAATTCATTTGTGCCTTTCATCATTATCGTTGTGCTCATTAGCATATTATCATTATCGTTATCATTATGGTGTGCTTAAATTGTTGTTTGTGCCCGTGCCCTCTTGTTGTTGTTGTTGTTTTATTTGTTTAACACTCACATCACAACACAATCCTCAACCTGAAATCACGAATTCAACTGAAATCCCTCGGATTGTATGGGTGGGGGTGTGTGTGTGTGTATGGGAGGTTGTGCGTGTGTGTGCGTGCTGGGGGGAAATGCGAATATTTCGCAATTTAAAACTACAACTACAACTACAAAATTATAAATACAGTGGACAAGAGAAATGCCAATGATGTTTGCTCGATTACGAAATTAATGGAACCAGAGCAGAGCACGTTGGGCGCCACCTCATTACCAACCATATCGAAGACAATGAAAATGAAATCCTCAACGCAATCAACATCATCGGTAGCCATGCCAGTGCCATCCCTGGCCCCAGGGCCACTGGACATCGCTGCAAATTCACCGACTTCCGCTGCATCCGCCGCGCTCTTCATGCTCGAGGCGGCCGCAGCGCAACCCGATGGCAATCGCAATCGTCAAACTGACTCAAAGTTCAACTTTCAAGCAGGTAAGTCGATTCAGTCTCGTAGTCTAGCTGTAGTACACCTCCTCGACCTCCTACACACCCACACACACTCCCACTGTGGAAAAACCCATTTAAATCTTGCATTTAACTCACTTTTCATCTGCCATTTCCGCTTTCTGTTTTTAATTGAAGCACAGCACACAGTTGAAAAGCTTTAGCATTTAACCCGCATGTGCCCAGCCAAATCCAAGTCCAGATTTCCCATTTTCCTTCAAACTTTTCCTTTTGCTCGTTTGTGTTTTGTTTTATGCGTAGTTTTGTGATCAAATTGGCTGCTAAAAGTATTCTCCCCTCAAAGAGGGGCTAAGGGTTGTCCTCTGGCATTTGGAGGACTGTAGGGGGTAAGGGGTTTAGGGGGCTAGAACGCTAGTCACGACGTCACCGCTTTTCCACGGCTTGAGCTTAGCGCGGCACTCTCCTGACCAGCTAACCAATCCCAGCATGCACTTATCCCCTTCCCAACTGTGATCTCTTCCAGAGTCGGCCATGAAGCTACGCGATGAGAACGATCGTCTGAACGCAGAACTTGTGCGTCTGCGACGTCTGCTCGAGCACTCCACGGACGGCGCGGTGGGAGGCTGTGCTGAGCCAGCCCTCGACCTGGACGCAGTGCAGCCGGCGGCTTCACAGGAGCGCATCGAACGCCTGGAGACCGAGCTGCGTAGTGTAAAGAATCAGCTGCTGACCATGCGGCTGGAGCGCAAGAAACTGCGCACGGACAAATCCGATCTGCTGGGACAGGTGAAACAGCTCTGTGCCTCCTTACAGGAGAAGGAACAGGAGCTGCGTGACTTTATACGTAACTACCAGGAACGCGTGCGTGAGACCGAGTCCACAAATGCCAAGTTGTCAGGGGATCGGGATCGTGAACGCTTCCAGCTGCTGAAACAGGCACGCGATGAGGCTGAAAGATCCTTGGCCTTGGCCCAGCAGCTCTCCGCCCGTGATCTGCAGCTGCAACGGCTACAGGAGCAGCTCCAAGAGGCTCGACGTCAGCTCAGTGGCTGCCTCTCCGATCAGGAGAGTCTGCACTCGTTTGCTCCACTGACGCCACCCTCGGCTGCATCCGGTTTGCTTAGCCAGCTGGCCGGAGGTTCGTGCGTGGCCAGCGCCATGAGCGGACTGCGCACCACCGACGACAGTGGACGGGGCAACTCCAACTCCCTGTCGGCCTTCAGTGGAAGTCTGAGCGGTGGCTCTGGTGCCACCGTGGGGGATCGCAACTCCTGCTCCAATGACTCGGGACTGCGAAACAGCAGTGACCGCGAAAGCACCGGAGGAGAGCTGAACTTCAGCGATGGCGCCTGTGACAACGGACCCTGCATTACTGTCGATCCCGATAGCATCTCCCTAGTCTCCAGCCAGAATATGTACCAATGTGAGTAGAGACTGGGGTTGAACCTAAACAAAAACCTCAAAAATTCTTCTACTTTGCAGTCGGCACACCCAAGGAACGCAGTCCGACACTGTCGCCCCTGAATTCGGGCGCTTATTCCAGGTAGGTTCATGAGCTGGAACTCTCCTGAGCTCTTTCTCCTAGACCAAAAATAATCTATTTCCTTAATAGGTCCGTGGAGCAGCTTTCGCCCGATGCAGAGGGTCCAGGTGGCGCTGGTGCCATGACCCGCAAGTTCGGCAACAAAGGAGGACCACTAGGAGCCAGAAACGGACGCGGTGGCACCTGGGGCAGCATCTCGCGAGTCTTTGCCCGTTCGCGGAACAAGAGCAAGGCCATGTCCGCTGACGGTGTCACCGAGTACAGTGACTACTCGTGGAATCCGCTGTCTGAGGAGGGCTACGCCGAGAAGCTGCGATTGTTGCGCGAAGCATCCCAGCTGCCCATAGAGCGCTGGAGAGCTACCCAAGTGTTGGCCTGGCTGGAGGTGGCTCTGGGCATGCCCCAATATAGTGCACGCTGTGCGGAGAATGTCAAGAGTGGCAAGGTGTTGCTGGAGCTTAACGATGTAGAGCTGGAGGCGGGATTAGGATTAGCACATC
Source organism: Drosophila dunni (assembly GCA_018152125.1). Lineage (NCBI taxonomy): Eukaryota > Metazoa > Arthropoda > Insecta > Diptera > Drosophilidae > Drosophila > Drosophila dunni. The sequence continues at coordinate 5,497,003 of JAECXC010000339.1, read as the reverse complement.
CCATGCATCGCAAGAAACTGCGACTGGCCATTGAGGAGCAGCGACGTCCCGAACTGGTGCGTTATCCGCTGATCACCCAACTGGGACACACCTGGGTAGCCTCCGAGTGGTTGCCGGACATAGGGCTGCCGCAGTACGCGGAGCCCTTCCTGCAGTCCCTGGTCGATGCACGCATGCTGGACACGCTCTCCAAGAAGGAGCTGGAAAAGTTCCTGGGCGTGACGCGCAAGTTCCATCAGGCCAGCATAGTTCACGGTATGTAAACAGGGTTATCTAATGCTTCGAAGACTCTAACTCCTGCTAATCCTAGGCATTCATGTGCTGCGCATCGTCAAGTATGATCGTCAGACACTGGCCATGCGACGGGTGCAGTCGGAGACTGTGGACACGGATCCCATTGTTTGGACAAACCAGCGCTTCATTCGCTGGGTGCGCTCCATTGATCTGGGCGAGTACGCGGAGAACCTCAAGGGTAAGTTCAGTTGGGAGAAAAATGGCTAAAAATATATTTCTAATAAAGCTTCAAACAAGCCAAAAAAGGCTGAATTGCCAACACTGTTCCCAACTTCCATTCCAAGTGCTCAGCAATCGACTGAATGATGCTGTCACTCCATCGTGTACAGTTTCAAGGGTTGCCACTTTATGGTCTCTCCATTTTACCGTTACAGACAGCGGCGTCCATGGCGGACTTGTTGTGCTGGAGCCCTCATTTTCGGGCGATACCATGGCCACGGCCCTGGGCATACCGCCCTCGAAGAACATAATACGACGTCATCTAAACACGGAATTCGATGCTCTCATCCTGCCCGCAAGGTGAGTGAGCCACTTTCCGCTTCCAACCCCTTTTCCCCCATCCCCTACAGCCCAAACACACCATGTGTCTGCGTGTGTGTGTGTGTGTGTGTACTCCCCATCCCAATCTCAATCTAAACATGTATCGTATAATTATGTAGCGTAATACAACCTTTGATTAGAATTCCCTTTGTTTCGTTCACATATTAATTGGGTTTTTGTATTTTGCATACTCTCTCTCTCACTCGCTCTCACTCACGAGTTCTCTCTCTCACTCACTCCCTCACTTCACTCTCTCCATCTCTGTCTCTGTCTATCACTCATTCATTGTTAGCTCCATAATCGTTTGTTTATTATTTTCATTATGCTTTATGGCTTTAACTATCGTTTGCTGCCTGCACGCGTCTCATCATCATTATCATTATCATCGTCATTATCATTATTCAAACTCATCTAAGCATTAACTATCAGATTTCAATGACAATATACATCACCAGTTTAGTGTATAGCAAAAGTCCTTTACGCAGCTTATCAAACTTTCAATGGATTTTCCGGGAAATCCTTATCTTCATATCTTCCAAAACAATAGAATAATCAATGACAAGAATTTGGAATTTAGAATTTGGGTTACTTATGGGGTTGAAAGGGATAAAATGTATAAATTATTTGCGGTTCGATGAGTACACAATCGAAAATAAATCGAATAGTAGATGAACACACACACTCAACTAAACAGACACTCAACTACACACACCCAACTACACACAACTGTCTGTCTATTCATTCATTATTCACATCATTCGAAACATTTGTGTAAAATGCTTTTCTTGATTTGAACTTCTGCTTTGCATAACTTCCAACTAAATAAGTACTTGGATTAGTTAATCATCATCGATTTAAGCACAGTTTGTGCTCCAAACAAATTGTTGTTGTTAATGTTTGTTTTAGTCGTAGTTAATCATCGACTGAACGAGTAACTTCATGCGTTTCCACATCGTAAATCGTATATCGTAAATCGTTTATCGTATATCGTATAACTATAACTGATCATCATCTAACTGTCTTCTTGTGCCTAGCGTGAAAAGTATCTTTTTAGCATAAACAACTAAATATATATGTATGTATGTCATCATATAGCGGAGCACACATACATACGTATTACGTGTGACGTGTTTTTTATCATAGTGTGTGTGTGCGTGTTTTAGAGCATGTCTAAAATGCCGTCGAAACGCACTAATTGGCTACTGCCTCAATTTTTCTCTCTCTCCCACCATTTTCTCTCTCTCTCTCTCTCTCTTTTCTCTTCCGATATGGATATTTTTAATATTTCGCCCAATGCAGATACATTATTTACTGTCAAATGGAAGAATTTCAAATGGAAAACTCCCGACAATTGGCCAAATTGCAGCAGGGCCATTAAATTAATTATTTAAATTAAATTCTTAAACTTAAGCTCGATCATCGTATGAAGAATGATGAATATATATGTGTGTATATGTTTAATCTGAAAGAAACATCGATGGGATTCAATAATCAATTGTGTTTAGCTAAGCTGATTGGTAATTCTAGAATGAGAACAATAATTGGAGCACAGCGCTAATCAAATCAAATCTTAATTATATATATACTTGTCATACTCGTAGTATAGCAAATCAAATTCGATATAAGCATTCTTAAGGATCTAATCAAAATCAAGCTAAAAACAATTTCAAATGAAAAATAGAGTGAAATATTTAACAAAATCGAAAAAACGAGAACTTAAATGAACTAGTACAAGAATAAGTAAATACTTGTCACATATCGCGATTCTAAAGAGCTTTGCATAAACGATATGTCCATATTATATATACAGTCTATATATATACACACAAATCTTATATGAAATCAGTTTGAAGTACTCGAGACCGCATTTAAGAGCGCACACCAGGAAATTCTGAAACTTTATGCATTTAAGCCAAGAGGAAAACACCAAAAGCCGCCAACAGCCAAAACGCGACACAATAGACAAAACCCTAAATGTGTAGTTTAAGTAAATTAATTAATAATTAGCTACAATATTGAGATACAGTTACGAGAGCAGACACAAGTATTTAGGTACAGTGGGCCAGCATCAATTTGGATAGAAATTCTTATGTGTGTGTCAGTGTGCGTGTGTTTGAGTGTCTGCAATAAGATATTCGTATTAAATGCTAGACAAAATGTTATGCAAATTACAGATACAAAGATTTTTGTGTAACTAGATACATTTTAGAGTGTAGCAAAATACAAAAAAAAAAAGAAAAGAAATGAAAACATTCTCAAAAGCCACTTGGAATAATTGTATAAATACAAAACATGGCTTTGTAACTAATGTGGACAGCCGTCCACTGTGATACAGACAACAGCAACAGAAACAGATACAGATACAGATACATTTACATGCACAGCTACAGATACAATGACAGACAAATTGAGTTTATATTCACACTCGAAACTGAGTAATCCATAAAACAAACCATACATAAACTTACATACTTACATGCCACATTGTACATACTCCAACACACACACACATACATACACACACAGCCATAAATTAGCTCGTTTTGTTCTAGAGTCTAAATGTTGCATACTTTTGTGCGCTTCAAAAATTCCCCCTATCTTTCTGGCGTGTGTTTCAAAGCTTTTTCTTTTGTTTTACTTTCTGTTGTTCAACATACCCCCCAGTCACACACCCTACCCTCTTAACCCTACTCACCCCTAGTGTCCCTCGCCTTCCCTCCCTTATTAAGTCATTTGTTCAGTATGCAAAACAATGTCAATTGTAAGTAACATTCGAGTGATTTTTTGATTAAAATGTAGTCAACTTTTTTGCCTAACTACATATGGTACACATCTATGTATGTATGTATGTTTGTATATTAAGTAATCACTATGTCTATGTCTATGTTTATGTAGTCGCTAGTCAGTCCCAACTGACAACACATTTCTTTTACAAGACAGCTATAAACTATTAATAAAATATTTAATATTTTTGGGGTCGCATTTCATCTACGACATGATTATACAAATTTATATTTATTACGCTAGTATTAAATGATTTTGTTGTTTACGCTACAAGTAGTCAATTATGCAAGTGCAATAATAATAAAAAACTTAAAAACTTTACAAAAAATCAAAAACAAATTGATATACACAGATTTCTTTAATATTATTAACCGTTTTTTGTCTTTGTCCCGTTTCTTTTCTACTTTCTATTTCTATTTTCTACATATATACTTTGTCATCTTTCTTTCCATTTTGTTGGTGTATTGTATACAAAATCAACGGCTTGTTGTTGCTATCCTTGTCTTGATTGTTAACAAAAACGACACAACAACAACAACACCACAATATAAACAACAACAACTCTACACGCGTGTGTGTGCTTGCGTGTGTGTGTGTGTGTACGCTTGCCTGCCTCTGCCTTTGTCACTATCTCTCTCTCTCTGTTTCTGTCTCTCTCTGCCTCTGCCTGCCCCGTTATGTGTGTACAAAATGCAACAATTAAATTGTCAACATGCACAACATGAATACACACCCAACTACACACACACACACCACCTACACACACCAAACAATCACACCTGATAAACAATCCGGTTGTATTGCAATGTTTGTTGTGTAGAGCAACTTTGGGTCAAGGCATACGTTCCGGTTGCGGCATAGTGCCCCTAACAGGACCCGGCGGACTCCAGCACTATGCCACAACAGATCGGCGATCGAGTGGTAATCTACGGGTAAGTGATGACTTGATCAAATTCCTATCTCTATCTATCTATAACTACAACTATAAATGTATCTATAACTATTATAACTGCACACGTCTAAACTCTCAACTCAATTGGTTGCCTAAGCGAAACAAAACAAAAAAACAGTCTGTGTAAACAAGTTTCTGCCTCTGTATTTATCTTAGCCTGATTTGACGTGAAGCTTTTGTTGTCTCTCTCTGTGTCTATGCCTCTAAAAAAACCTACTACTCGTATACTTAATGCTTTCAGTACTTGTGTAGTCACATCAAGGTTCATACTACTCGTGCTCGTCTTAGTTTCTTACACACTCTTAAGTTCCACAACACAACAGATACAATATCTCAACTCTCTGAGCACACAGTACAACGATGTTTCACCATTTAGCGTACTTAGTATTAATATTTGTATAAGCAAACTTCGGCATTCGATTTGATTCCACTCAAACTGAGGATAAGTACACAAAACCATATAAAATATACTTATATATATAAAATAGTTAAGTATCTTTTACTATTTTGCATAAACTTTTTATACTTTGGCATGTTTAACGAAGATACTTTCTATGGACCCAAAACAACTTCACAATACAAAGCATAAAACATTCATAGTTAAACCAAAAGATACTTAAGATAACGATACTATATATATGTATGTATGTGCAAATAATAAAAGGAGGTTACGTTTGGTGTATTGATTCGCTTACCAACACTGGTTTTTGGGCATAAGCTGTGTAAAACATTTAAATTATATTTAGTTTAGCTAGTTCAATTATTTACGGTGCTTAAGTAATTTAAGAAATTACAAATATTTCAAATTAAAAGAATTTCCACACCATTTGTTTATAAATTACTTAATTTAAGCACTTGAAACTGTATTGTTTAAGCAGATTTGTATGCATAATCAAAGCGCGTATGTGTAGGAAAGCCACAAATAATATATATACTAAATAAATATACTACTTACAAGTAAGTAACAGTGACTAATTGAAAGCATATTAAACCTATTAAACCTAAATGTAAACTGTTCAAATTTGAAATTTTTATTGACTTTGATTTGATTCAAAGGGTTAAAGACCAAGTTTCACGACAAATCCAAGATAATACAGAGTTTCTGGACAGTTGACACTGCAAGGCAATTGAGTGGGCGGCTAAAATTGGTAACTAAAACTAATTAATCACTTTCTATTTGTCTTTTCTTACTCCACTGCAGATTTCGGCATGGAAAGGATCTCAGGTAAGGGAAAGACTAGTTAATGCAGTAACTGAACCATTCACTAACTTGTTGTCTCTACTTTCGCAGAGTTCTCTTTCAAAAGCCTTTCGCTTCAACAGCAAGCCCAGCCGGGCCGGTGATCGCAGCTCCTTTGGAAACTCCACCTCCCCAACGCCATCGTACAGCAGCAGTGAGGGCGGCGGAGGAATATACGCTACCATAGGTCCACATCAGCTGCAGTCGCTTCATCATCCCAACACTCACCATTTCCTACCACCACCCACCACAGCACCGCCCCCGCCGCCCAACTACGGCCCACCACCGGCGGGACATCGGGTGAGTGCACCGCCAGTGGGCAGCATACTAGACCCAAATGGACCCGATGCTCATCTGCTCTACGAGCAGAACAGTCGGCGGGTGAAGAGTATCAGCGACATTGGTGTGGCCAGCAGTGGCAGCATGGGAGCCTGTAGTCTAGGTGGCATCTCTGCAGCTTCAGATTCACCCGAATAAGCGGGTGTATCTATGAACGCAATGTCTGAGCTTGAATTCCAAAAAGAAAAACACAGTGATAAGTTAAGATAATTGTATGATATATATAGCGTATATATAGCAAACAGGATTCAATTAGATGCAACACAAGACGACCCACCTGAACGCCATGAGGAGCGAGATACTTGTGCATTCCACAGATACATATGTCGAGATACAATTACAAAACCATTAACTAAGCATATTTGATGAAATCATATGAAACTATATAGCTGAGAATTAAACTAAATATTCATTAATAATTATGTAAATAGGCTAAGTTTTGGGTTTGGCATGCAATCAAGTGAGGGCAATTAATTAATTTAATTAATTTGACCCGCCAGCGTTGCAACCGAAATCAATTTGCACTTTATTAGACCAATAAGAATGTATTTAATAGTTTAGTTTAGTTTTCAATTGATGTAATTATACTTACACACACACACAACAATCGATTTTGTGGGTGGGTGTGTGTGTAGTAGATTTTATTTTCCACAATTTGTAATGAATTGGATTTGAAATAATATAAATGCATTGTAACTGCAATTTAGATAAATTGAAATTATTTTGTAAGCCGTACCAAAACCACTCCCCTCACTTTCTCCTACTACTCTCTCTCTCTCTCTCTCTCTCTCTCTCTCTCTCTCTCTCTCTGACTACCCGCAAACCTAGCTAAACAAATGAATCCAGATGAATATTAAAATTTAATTAACTGCAAAATTGTGCAAATTTGTAAATGGCTATGAAAATAAGTTAAACTAATGCATGAAACCAAAGCAAATAAATAAATATATTTATAATATAATAATGAAACCAAACACAATTCAACTAACGAACTTGATTCGATGCCTCCAACCCGCAAACCAAAAAGAAAATAGACAAATGTGTTAATCCTTCAGCTCCTGCAGCCACTAACTGTATCTGTACTATCCTGCATTATAATGTCCTACCTATCACAGCAATTCCTAACGCATATGTAATGAAATGTTTACACTTAAGCAGACCAATTTAACTCTAGCATTACAACAAACAGGTAAAACTAACGAATAAACAAATGATCAGAAACTAACAAAGAATGTGAATTATTTTACCAAAGTTTCCCATAAAACAGTTAACTAAGTTTATTTTCAGGATTATACAAGTAAAACTTCAACAAATTGCGTACGCTCTAAGCCAAAACACTTGACCTTCACCGAGATTATTTTTGTGTGTGCATCGTGTGTTTGCTCCTGTGGATTGCATTTTACTGGCTGCTGTTCCTGCTCGGTTTGCTAGCGACGATTCTCGTTGTTATCGTTCCTGGGACGACGAGTGGTGAGTGGACGTCCCTTGGGCTCGGGTCCTGGCAGCGGCAGCGGCTCGGCGGCAGTCAAGTTGCTCATGCCACCAAAGATGGCCAAGACACCGATTAGTAGAAAGAGATTAAACCACTTCATGTTATTCGATTTCGTTGCTTTGCTGGCGTCACTTGATCGTCAACTGATGAGCGATGCCATGGAACGCCCCGTTTTATGGCCCCAAGCTCACAGCTACGCTAATTATGTAAATGACTGAGAAAACCTATCAACATCGTTTAGTTTATGTTCGCAGATCGAACGACAAGATATATTGGAATAGAGTTGTAAATCTTGCGATTAAAATGGGCGGACATACGTTTAGGTAATTGTTTGCTGAATTGTTCACATTGCAAGCGAATGACAATTGTGGGATTCTACGGCAGAGACATTACCAGACAATTTGACATTTGAATCTGAATTATTGTTAACTCCAAGTCACAATTTAGTGTCTGTTGTTCAGATGCAGTACTTCAAATCGGTGCAGGTTGTGCGAAGAAAGCTTTAAAAATAACCGAAATTGGAAAAATAATGACTGCTTAAAGATAATATTACAATATATTAGTTTAGCTTAATGCAACAATTAATAATTCAATATTTATATAATTCAAATAATAGAATAATTATAAAACAAACAAACTATTTATTTTAATTTATCTATTAATTGGTTTGGCTAAAAGGAATATAATTTAATAGCAACTGAAGGCAGTAGTGTGTGTGCGCATACATAAAGACTTAGAGAGTGAGCACAAACACACACAAACAGCAAACAAAACAGAGAGTGCTCAGAGCGACGTACAGAGGGTTAACAGCAGCAGAGCAACAACAGCTCTGGAGGCAACAGCTGCAGCGGTAACAGCGCATGTTAACATTAAATAATTTTACAGCGCGACCTGTTAAGCTTTCTGTTGGCCTGGTACTCCAGCCAGAATTATTTATAATTTTACCCACTGCAGATCGCAGCGGTCGAAAAAAAAAAAAACAGCGAAGGGCTAAAAGCGACTATTTTGCTGTGTGATACACCAGGCCAACACAATCAGCAGCAAGCGACGGAATTTAATTAAAATTAAATTACAGCTTGAGAGTCTGTTAAGTGTCAGCGCGACAGGTGGCAGCTGATTCAAATTTGAAATTAACGGCGCTGCATATGTGAGTTGAAAACGAAACAAATCAATCATAAGTATTTAAAGTAATATTTATTCTGGTATATCAGTCGAATAACTTGTATAAAAAGCTTTTGTTATTGCGATGTTTTTCGTATCACAATGATTATATAATATTAATATACACGATTTAATAAGTGCAGGGTCGTCTCGCTGGACTGTGTAACAAATTCATTTTAAACAAAATCGAAAATTTGCTACTCTAGATGTTAGAGATACAATGACTATAACGTACAATATTTTTGACTAACGGGGACATTAAAAAATACTCGGTACTCGATAAAAAACGAGATGTCTATGATGTGACGAGTATTCCTCACGGACTTAAATTAACTAGTTACTAACCACTGTTGTTGTATACAAACATAATCTTAATTAATTGCGCATTTGTCAAAAATGCGGTTAACAAGACAGAAACTACATTGAAAATAATTATAATTAATAGAGCACTTAAGGGTCTATGTCTGAGCGATATTGGTATATATTCAGCTCCTGAAATTGTTGAGCCAACTCGTTGGTTTCCTGCTCCTGCTGCAGCTCCTCGCCAATCTGCTGCCACATGCTATCGAATCCAGAGTCCCATCTGCTGGAGTCATTGTTGTACATAGAGTCCTCAAATTTAAGGCAGTAGTCGTGATCGTTGTCACACATATTTTAAAAGTAGCTGAAAAGAAACGAAACGGTTAACAGTTATCGATATATGCCGCAGTTATCGACAAGTGGGCAGCACCGCGATGTTGTCTGTTATCAGTGCAAGTGAACGAAGAACAGCTGTTGTAGCAAAATGTCGCGAAAGAATGTTTTAAATTTGATCAACACGATCGTCGCTAACTCGTAGGTGTTTTGGTATTTTAACATTTTAAATTTGACTTTGAAATTTAACATTCTTAGCTGCAAGTGTCCGTCACACGCCCACAACTATGGATCGACAGCGACCACAACACAAACGGGGCTGAAGGAATACGCTTTTGAGGCAAGACATCGCCGGACAAAGTCCAGCTAATCACTTGGTTTAATTAGTATCACTTGTACTTTGCACAGATGTCAGCTTCCACTGTGCGCTTTGGACCAGGAGTAAGCGCCGAACTTGGAGCAGATTTGCTTAATTTGGGAGCCAAGAACGTTTGCCTGGTGACGGACAAGAATGTTGCCAAGCTGCAGTCCGTACGAGTGGCACTCGATTCACTTGCCCGTCATGGTATCAATTATCAAGTTTATGACGACACTCGAGTGGAGCCAACAGATGCTAGTTTTTGGCATGCTGCTCAGTTTGGGCGTCACAATGAGTTTGATGCCTTCGTGGCCATTGGCGGGGGATCCTCAATGGACACTGCCAAGGCGGCAAACCTGTTCTGCAGTGATCCCGAAGCTGAGCTGTTGGATTACGTAAATGCTCCTATTGGAAAGGCAAAGGAGGCAAGTCCGCAAAGCGTGCGTCTGTAGATCAGAAATTGGCGGCAATAAGTAATAAATTTATAGCACAGCCTTACTCACATTTTATACTCACTCTGTCTCACTCTCTCAGAGAGTATATTGTGTCTGTATGTGTGTGTGTGTGACTGAGTATGGCTGAGTAAAGAGAGACGCCGCTGCAGAGAGATACCACTACAGTTGAATGCTGTTGCTTATCACCGATTTTCTTGCAGATCTCTGTTAAACTGAAGCCACTTATCGCAGTACCCACTACATCTGGCACTGGCTCGGAGACGACAGGCGTAGCCATATTTGATTACAAGAGTCTGCATGCCAAGACCGGCATATCCAGCAAGCATCTAAAGCCAACTTTGGGTAAGCACACACTTTCCTGCTCCACAGAAGAACACTCTTTCACATTCACTTCCTACTTGCAGCTATTGTGGATCCGTTGCACACACTCACGCAGCCGGAACGCGTTATGGCATTCGCTGGCTTTGATGTCTTCTGCCACGCACTGGAAAGTTTCACTGCCGTGGATTATCGTGAGCGTGGTCCAGCCCCTAGCAATCCCAGTCTACGTCCCACGTATCAGGGCCGCAATCCCATCTCAGATGTCTGGGCACGCTTTGCTCTGGATACGATACGCGCCAATTTTATAGACGCCATTTATCAGCCCGATAATATAGAGGCACGATCTCGCATGCATCTGGCATCCACAATGGCGGGCGTGGGCTTTGGCAATGCAGGTGTGCATCTTTGTCATGGTCTCTCGTATCCGATCTCTGGGCATGTGAGGGACTACAAGCCTGCAGGTTACTCTGACGACCATGCACTTATTCCACACGGTCTCTCAGTTGTGATCAGTGCACCAGCTGTCTTCGAGTTCACAGCACCCGCCTGTCCAGAGCGACATTTGGAGGCAGCTCAACTGCTGGGCGCCGACACAGCAGGTGTGAAAAATGCCGACGCAGGACGTCTTTTGGCGGACACTGTGCGTGGGTACATGCAGCGCGCGGGCATTGAAAATGGCCTTCGTGAGCTTGGCTTTTCCAGCAGCGACATTCCAGCGCTCGTTGACGGAACTTTGCCGCAGGAACGCATTACGAAAATGGCTCCGCGTGAACAGTCACGTGAGGATTTGGCCAAACTCTTTGAGACCTCTATGCAGGTTTATTAGTGTTTCAAAAGAAATTACTCACCTTAGAAGTTCTTATGCCAACGAAAGTTCAATTGCAATTGCAATGAAAAACGGTTCTTCTTAATGAAGTTGGCTGCAGTATAACAGTTCGTCGACTGTTATACATAACCCAGAGTTGTTTTTCATAGACGTATTCCACTGTTAATTTTCACCATGTTCTAATCAATTTACAGAGTTTATAAATAAATTTTAATTGTACAAAATATCATCTAAAGTGATGTGTGTTTTTGTGTGTTAGGTTCAAAGATGTAAATTTATTTGTAGCATAAAAGACAGAATGGTAAGTAAATATTATAGGAAATTACCCAATATACCGAAGGCCAATTCATAAATAAGTATATTTTATTGTATTTAAAATATATATGTATTTTTAATTGCTATTTTATAAAGATTGTGTTCAATTTGGTTAAAATAATTTATTGATTCCGGAATATATGCAATTTCAAAGATCAACATTTACTTGTTTTCATTAAAAAGGAGAGTAAAAAAAGACTTAACGTAGTGTTTAAAATGCGTGATCATATTATTGCCCAGATTTCTACATAAAAAAGGTCGTCTATAAGGGGTCAGATCGACAGCTACACATCCACACATTGCCCAACCGCTTCAATATGACTGATTGCCAGTTAAATATGTTTTTGTTTTTTGTTTAAATAATTATGTATATCTCGATATTAATTTCGGCAAAATGGCACTAAATCCTCAAATCGTATCGCTCTAAAATAAATCTCCTGACGCATAATTCCCATAGGACCCAACGATATGAAGAATACGGCGATTCAATCAGTTTCAAATCCGTTGCTCCCGAAACGGTTGCTAAATTGTAATCGCTTCCGATTTCTGCCTCTTTCGTAGTGCCCATCGGTGCAGAGGCTGCAACCGATTTAAGTACAACAATAACTATTTTCTATATAGATAGATTGTTTTGTGGGAGGGGGTTAAAAAATGTGGCTTTCTCAGTATTTTCCTGCAGCTTTTTCTAATACTTTTTTTTTTATCGCCGACCCGAGTCTTTTTGGGTATCTAGTTCCCAAATTTCTTGCTAATTTTAATTGTTTTTCTCTTTTGTATTGATTTTTTAAAAATTGTTTCCACGTGTTTCAACTATGAATTAACTTATAAATTAAAAAAACAGCGCAACACACTCCCACGACCCCCGCGACTCCTCTGACTCCAGCGACTTCTGCGCTCCGGCCTCGTCGAAGTCCTTGGAGCTGCTCGAACTGTGCGGTACGGACTTAGACCTGATTGATTGGCGCATAACTGTGCACCTTTGGTTGTTTTGGTTCCTTGCTGGTCGGCTTCACGATATCTTCGCTCAGTTTCTGGTACACGAAGCTGTTCTTCGAGGCCTTGATCGCCATGCGGTAGCGCTCGCCACGTTTGTTCAAAACCATGGCCACAAGCTTAACGAGTCCAATAAAGCAGCAGAGAATAATCGAAAAAATTGGGATTATATAGCTATATGAGTATGTTTGGTAGATGCGACCGTGCTGGTAGAAGATTTCCTTCTCGTCGCTGTTCTCCTCTTCGCTATCAGGGCTAAGTTTGTCTGGAATAATATTAGAATTATAAATATCGTCTAAAGAAAGAACTGATTACACTTAATACGTACTTAGCAGGAATTTATCCTCAGTTTCCTGAGACAGCTCGATCTCCTCAACCTTAATACCGTCGTCCTTTAGCTTGGGCTTCACTTCGCTTTCGATAAACTTCCTGAATGCAGCCTCATCCTTCTTTTTATCAATCTTCTTGACAATATCATCTTCATCGCTGTCGCTATCGTCCTCGTATTGGCTGTCCTCTTCATCTTCCTCCTCATATTCAGAGTCCTCCTCCTTGTCCTCGCCACCGTTGTTCAGATCCTCCTCAGCACTGTCGTCGAGCGCGGAATCCTTGTTCTTGCTAGCGCTGGGAGAGCCCTTCATGATCTTCTGCATGCTGCTCAACTTGCTCTTGTCCAGCACACTCTTGTCCAAAACACTAAGTAGTTTCTGCTCGTCATCGTTCAGCTTCTTCTCGCTCTCTTCGATGCGCTTCTCGAGCTCATCCTCCTCGTCGCTGAAGGTGCCATTGTGCTTGCACACCTGCTGGGCCAGTTGGGTCCAATCCTCCAGGTTCGGGATATCGATGAGCGGCATTTCATCCATGCTGGACAGCACAGGTGCCTTGTTCAAGAATATCTTGCGCAGTGTAACATAGCTGATAAAGCTCTGGAAATCATCATCGCAGTGCAGTGGGTTGTGGGTAATGTCCAGAGAACGCAGTTTCGTGAATTTCTTAATGTCGTTGGCGGAAATGTATTTAATCAGATTCCCTGAGGCATTCATGCCACGCAGGGTTTCAAAAATCTTCACATCCTTGACAGCTCCCTCCTTGAACAGCGAGGTCAACTCACAATCGTTGACATCCAAGAACCGCAGCTGATGCAGTGGCTTGAAGAGCTCCACATTCAGACTGGAAATGGGATTACCGGCCAGATTCAATTTGGTCAGCTCGCTGTTCTCCTTGAAGACCAAATCATCCAGTTTCGTAATCAGATTGTTGCTCAAATCCAAATCGATTATCTTGGTCAGATTGGCGAAGGTATCCCGTGGCAGGTTATTCATGTTATTCCAGGCCAATTTTAGTGTGGTCAGATGGGGCATGGTCGAGAAGGTCTTGTGTCCCAAAGCGCCAACAGCACAGTTGGAAAGCTCCAAATAATAGACAGTAAAGTAGCCATTGTAGCAAATGAATCCATCTGTGGGCAGCTGAGACAAACGTGGATTATCATTCAAACGGATGACATCAAGCTCGGAGTTCTTGAAGAACAACATGCTGGACACTTGATCCAGTTCGTTAACTGACAAATCAATGTGACGCAGACTCCTCAGGGTCAGGAAGGAATCGGGTTGAATTTTGACAATACCATTGCCCTTAAGAATCAAAGTGGTCAGACCGGGCATCTTGTCGAACATGCTGTGATGCACATGGACAATAGAATTGAAGCTCAAATCCAACTGCTGCAGATTCTTGGTGCCAAAGTGCAAATCTCCACTGAAGGAGTTGTACTTCAGGTGTAGAATGGACAAAGCGGTGCTGTTGAAAATGTTCTTTGGCAGCTCCTTCAGATTGTTATAGGACAGATCCAATTCTTCGATGGTATCGACCGTTTTAAATATCTGCTCGGGAATCTTTTGCAAGTTATTCTGCGACAGATTGATGTACACAATGCTGGTTAGGCTCGAAAACGCATTGGGATTCAGTTCCATGAGGTTGTTTCTCGACAAATCCAATTCCTCGATGGTGTTAGACTTGAGCAAGTACGGCAGAGTGGAAATTACACTCAGATCATTGCCAGAAATGGTGAGCATGCGCAGCTTCCTGTTGTGGGCAAAAGTATCGGGATTGAAGACAGCCAAGCCCACGTCGGTCATGTTAACGGAATAGAGCTCGTTTAGGCCAGAGAATGCTTCCGGATGCAGGAACTCAATGGTACAGTTGAACATCTTGATGGATTGAACCATTTTAAGTCCCAGCTCCAGGAAAAACTTGGAACCCAACGGAATGGGATATTTTGGACCCACGTTAGAAACCACCAGATCGGTAATATCCCTGCCGAACTTCTGGGTGCCAGTGTCCAGCCTACAGACAAATAAAGTGGGATTAGAGAAGCACTAAAACTTGTATGGGAGTGGGTACAAACCTGCTGCAGGTAGCCGCCAGGTAGTTGTTGATGTTGCGCGAACAGGTGCAGTATCTGGGACACGGCTTGTCCTCACTAAACTCCACCTCCTCGTCCGAGAACTTGTCCATCTCATCGTCGTTATCGGAACTGCAAATATTAAATTGCGATTAATCCAAGAAGAATTCTCAACTAATTTGTTTATTTACACAGACATAAACTAGACTATCTATGTTATCTAATTAGCTGCGAATAAGTTTGTAAATAATTGACTTCAGGGCCAAGTTTTATCTAGACCTAGATAGCTAACTAGTTACTCCTAATGGCTGTTATCTTTGCTCTCACAAAACTTACTCGTCATCATCATCATCGTCGTCGTCATCGTCATCATCGCCGTACTCCTCGTAGTCGCTGTCAATGTCATTCTCTACATCCTTGCTGACCTTGGACTGAAATAGAGTTAACTTTATACTCTGTATATATACAATTTATGAGATTTATTTACCTTTGGTTTGACGGAGGTGCTCTCCTCAATGGGATGCAATTTGGGCGTGGTTGTCTTGGTGGCCTTAGACTTTTTGGTACGCGCCGTCGTCGTGGTCGTGTCAGCTTCGCTATCGGAGTCGTCTTCATCGGAATATTCAAAATCATATTCCGAATCGTATTCATAGTTTTCCTCGGTGCTGTTCTCGCTGTTTTCCGACTCTTCCACCGTCACGCGATCAGGGAGCATTTTATTAAAATGAGGATCCTCAGCCAAGGCAACACTGTGTTTGGCTGCCTCTTTCAGGTCCTCCAGTGCTTCAGCACTGACCTTCTTGGGTTTAACGGTCTTTGTCTTGTTTGTCTTGGGCATTGGAATCTCAAGGAGTTCCTCGGAATTCAGTTCAACGCTCGTGACGTCATCTTTCAATGCTTTTGCTGCAGAAGCTGGCTGCAGTGCACTGGATTGGCTCAGATGGAGTCCAACCAGTGAAATGACCAGCAGCAACACCAGTCTTAGCTGGCCACCCATTTTTTATCGATCGTATGCTGAAATGGAAGGGAAATGGTTGATTTAATTGAAATAGTAGTAGAAATATTTGAAAAAGTAGTAGAAATTTTATAAAAAGTAGTAGTAGTAGAAAATAATTAAATTTATAATTTAAATATTTTCAAAACTAGTAGAAATGCAGACTTGCAGAGGTACTATACTTTTCAGCGAAACGTTTAAGCACTACAAAAATAGTAGTAAAAGAACTTTAAAACGTAGTAGATTTATTTTTGCAGCTATGAGTCTTTAATTTGTTTACTCGAATCAAGATACATTACTTCCTAAAAATATTGCGCGACTTTTCAGTAAAGAATTCAAGATACTATTCATTGCGATACCAAGAACACAATTTCAGGCATTCTGAACTTTTATCTTATCTGGACAGTGCATACAAAAGATAAGGTAAAATATACGTATATTTAATCAGTTATAACTAACAACACTTGGTCATACACGCACTCCACGAACGTTGAACGGATCCGGTTGCTCAATTGATATGATGATCAATTATTTCAGTTCCAGCACTTGCCTAATTTAATAAAATAACAGCGGATGCATCGATTCGTATCCCCAAACAAACTGACGGATTTGGCTAGTAATACCCAACAAATATACTACTTTTTTAACGCGATAAATTCGCCTGTTTCTGCTAATGGGGCCAATTAGCGCCTCTCGATGCGATAGAGTTGACATCATGGGCTTCAAATGGGAATGTAGACCCATGGGGATTTTCGCTTCGATTTTACGAGTATTTTCTTATGTTTGCTTATCGCCAGTTTCCGTTTGTTTCCTCTTTTAATGAAAAACGAAAACATTTCGTCATTTATCGTATATTTTAAATGTGTTACTCAGAATTTTGGGCAAAAGTTGGTTAACAATTACTTTCTTTTTAGGTATTTCGCGTAGGTGAAACAGCTGGTACTTCCCAAGTGACTAATTGACAAATGTTAGTACAACTTTAAAGCAAAGTCAATGAATTTATTTAAAAAACAGATTCAAACACCCGGTACCAAGAGTGTGATGGCTTTGTTGCGGCTAGCAGAGACAAGGCAAAACAAAATATAATTAATTTAAGGCACTGTGTCGATTAATTATGCAAATAGTCAATGAAACTAATGAAGAATTTTGTAGTTCCCCGTAATTAAATACAACAAACCAGATCGGAAGAGAGTTGCATAATCAATTCATAAATCGCGCGTGTTGTTTGGCAAACAGAATCGAGGTTAGTAACTACATGTACGAGTGTTTGTGTTTCCTGTTTTTTACCACTAATGAAGTGATACTAATTGAAAAGCGGTGTCAATTGGGCGCTATAAAGAGTCCTCAGTTTACAAAAACCCAATCAGATCTAAGCAGGGAGTACGAACTGCACTTCAAGAGTGTTTGCTTTGTCGGGTGTCGAGTCTTTGGGTCTTTGGTCTTCGGTCTCCTTTGACAAAAAGGCGCCTAGCACGTACAGTGAAACCATAAACAAATGAATAAATATGCATAAATTTTAGTTGAAATGACGTACAAGCTAATGCCAATACATATACGATATACACACTCAAATGAGATCGTGTTTTGTGCTCTCTTTGGCCGTCATTTGATGCCAAATCCCCATGGAGCTTGTCGCTTATTCTTTTGTTTTCAAAATCATACAAAACAATCAATTAAAACAACAACAGCAACGCAAGCAAAATAAATAAAAACAAAACAATTATTGAATGTGGTAAACAATGTGCTTTTCAGTGATATAGATACAAATTTATTTTATATTTTGTAGCGTTTTTTGTCTAGCTTGGAATGAAACGTAAATTGGAAATGCGCAGTTAGATTGCATTGCTATTTATCTACATTTATGTACATATATCCATATTGGTCGATAAATGCATATAAAAATACATACATACGTGCATACAAACACACACACTCGCTTAATTAGAGGTAGACTGACTCTCAGATGTAGAGATACTTGTATCGTGTATCCATGAAATCGCTTTTGGTCTTTGCCACAATTTGCGTGGGTGTCAGCTCGAGTGCATGCAACGCCCGATTGGCTATGACTTTCAGTCACACACACAAGCACAAGCACAAGCACACACACACACACACACACACATGGACTTAACAAATGTGCAGTTAAGTCTGGAGACCAGTGCTGATTACAATTCATTACAAAAAAGGTTAAAAATAAGCCAAAAAGGATGGAAAGTTAATAGTTATAATAAAAGGGATTTTAAATAATTTGTATTCCTTATTTTGTAAATAAATATTTAATTATATTGTATTTGATTTTTAGTACCAAAGTTTTTATTTTAATATAATGCATTTAATTTACATTAATTTCATTGTATTGCACATTAAAGTTTTTGTGTTTACGACTTATTTATTTTTAACAGGATATATCTTAATATCTCTAAAATTATATTAAATTCTTGTGTTAATCCCTATATATTTTTCAAAAGTTTAACTACGTGATCTTAAAAGGACAGAGCTGTCCATAAAAAGGCTAATATGGCACCACTGCTTTAAGACACAGCTAAAGCTACATTTAGACGCTACATCTCGCTCTCCGTCTCTCTCTCACTCTCCCTCTTTTGATCCCCATCTCTCACCCTCTTCGCGCCTCTAATTCTGCTGCGCTTTGATGCCGGCTTTAAACGTGTTTAGGTTTTTAGGTCTTAGCCATCATTTCGTCGAGTCACGAACTCCAACTGCGTCTCATTGTCGCCAAAGTGAAGCCTGCTTTCAATGGACCAGAGCCGCTGTTAGTTTTGTCGATCAGAGGTACGGCGCCGTACACCTCTACTACTACATAATTAATTCCATTTGGTATTGGTATTGCTATTTGTATTGCCATTGCTATTGCTGTTAGCTGCTAGCTGTTGGCTGTTAGCTGTTTAGCTATTGGCCAGATATTGCAGTGTCTGTGTTCAAGTTTAGAAAATAAAACCGGTACCACCGCCACTAGCCATACATGTACATGTATGCAAATCACTCAGAGTCGGAAATCATGAGTCAAGCAATTCATCATAAGTATCTCTCTGTTTTTCGCTCTTTTTATCTAAGTACACTGTGAAAAACTAGGTGTTTGGAGCAAACGCGGTGACAGTAGTAGA
This sequence comes from Drosophila dunni, assembly GCA_018152125.1. Classification (NCBI taxonomy): domain Eukaryota; kingdom Metazoa; phylum Arthropoda; class Insecta; order Diptera; family Drosophilidae; genus Drosophila; species Drosophila dunni. The sequence continues at coordinate 5,477,786 of JAECXC010000339.1, read as the reverse complement.
GCAAAGTCGAGCAAGAAAGGATTGATTTTAGTTCAAGTTTTGAAGTCTAGAAAATATATGCTCAACTCGTACTTTAGAGCAGAACTTTATTTATTTTTCCCAGTGTATCTACAATTAAATGTATCTACATTGCCACACGCTACATCTGCAATAACTGTCAAATGAAGTCAGCTGCTTCGGTCAATGTCTGAAGGTTTTCCTCTCACCCGATTCGCCCGATCTCCCCAGTCCCAGTTCCCCACTCTCCAACTACCCGCTTCCCCATCTCCCCACTCAATTGACGTACTTGTTTGCTTACGAGTTATATGGCTAGATGATCTGAACAAACAGTTCCAAGTGGATTTTTGTGTTTTGCATATAATGAGCTGATGCTCACAAACATTCCTAACTACCAGTTAATACCTGTTGACAGACAAACACTTTCCAGGGCCACAAGTCAACAGATCGCTAACAAGTTCATAACTTGACGCTTTTTTTCATATTCTTATTCTTATAATAAGCCTAAAACCGCGTCATACTGTAATATAGACGCAATTCAACGAATTTGTTTAACTTTATGATAATGAGCTTGGATTTGGATTTTAATTGATTGCAAATGTCGGTGGTTTTTACGTAAATTAATAAAAAATAATATTCAATTTGATTCTGAAAAAGCTAAAACCAGTTAAAAACAGTTTAAAATAATCAATATTCGATTCCATGTGGTTTTCGTAAATAACCGAAACCGGTTGAAGAAGGACTCAAAACCTGTTACAAACACGATTTAAATGCAACGCTGAGCATTAAGTTATTAACTTGCATACGAATTAATACGCGTATTAACAATAAATCTATATAAATTCTGTTATTTACGATCTATAAAACTTTTATAGAGGTACCGCCCAAGTTACGGAGTGATTTACGACTAAAACTTGGTAAGTGGGGAAAACAAAACGAAATTACGGTTAAACATTGGAAAATGTATCGGGTGTCAACAAACCCGTAGACAAAACATCGTTTTGTTTGTGGTAGATGGATGAATCAAATATACACATACATATATGTATCTGGATGACTTCAAAATTCAGTTATTTATTTGATCAAACGATACGCGTCAGCTCGGGTTTATCGACAGCGCGGAGTCTGCTCGTGTTTGCTTTGGTTTGCTCTGATCCCATTGACCAGTACACAGCTCCCATCTGGTGTATCGGAAAAGGGTGCCCGTATGAGCCACGCCTCAAAACGCCCCCCAACCCCAGACACGAAGAATATGCGTTTCAAATTACAAACATCCAAATGTCATCTGGCGTCTGCATGTGGAGCAGCAGCAGACAGCGACAGGGAGAGCGACTGAGAGAGCGGCAGCGCAGCGTCTGAAACAGCAGCAGCGACAGCGACGGCAGCAGAGGCAGCGACAGCGATAGCAACAGCAGCTGGTGTCTGCCCCATGAAAGTTATCACTGTGATTTGGGTACAAACGTTTTGACAACTCAAAATTGGGTGCGCCAAACAATAAAACGACAGTTAGCTCTAAAAACCGCTAAAAGTCTAGCGGAAATTCTCCAAAGACTGGTATGTTTGGACATTGTAAGGAACTGTCCTTGAGGGTTCGATGGTTCAGGTAGTTTAGCCTTGACTTCGGCTTAAAATTTCAAAAATATTTGGCACATGAACTCACAAGTTCAAACGAAATGCCCTCACACACTCACACACACGTACAGCAGTGTGTGTGGGTTGCGTTTTTGAGTTGGCTTGGTAAAAATAGCCAGGTCGACGTAAGTTTTCGATTTAAAAGCGGAAGTGAAATGTGAAACGAGTCACCTTTCAGCAGGTAGACGGATTGGCAACGAACAGAATGTTTACAGAGTTCCTTTTCATAATTGAAATACACACACACTTCAGCGGAAGTGTATCCGCACTGCCAAGAGATACATATGTATCTCAGGGATGCAAGCGAGCCAAGATTCAATCGCGTATACTTACAGTGTTTTTCTACGCGTTTAGATATCGAGCCATCCGGTTTTTATATACGTATTTATATATATTTATTTACCGCACCTTGATCACGACTTAATCTCGTTTATTGACAGTTCATTAGCAGTCCCAGACAGCGTGATATATATATATATATATGTTTTATAATCTGTATCTGTATCTGGTATTAAAGCAAGACGCTCTCATTGCCACAAACAAAACACAGTTTTTAAGAGCGAAAACAAATGCATTTCTCAGATCAGATATATACTAATTATATAGTGGACTGCTCGTATATAGCTAAACCACACTCCGTGCTCATCTTGCGAACACAGCTCATAATTTCTGCAACGTTAATTTTGCAGGAGCGTAAAAAAGGCAACAAACTTTATTTTTGTTTGGTCTTTTTGTTTTCTTCACAATGGAAAAATTGCTCAAGGGGTGCACATAAAAAAATGCCGACATTTGACCACACACACACACGTGAGTACACACATGACACAAACACACACTCACGAGGGGGGAAACTACTGAGACAACAACAAGAAAGCTGGCTTAAAAAAGAGATGGCCAGACTGGTTTTTGGCTGGAAATTGCGAGTCGACCGCAAGAGCCGAAGTCCAAATCGAAGTCTTGGCCAAGTTTTGAGCAGCTGTCGCTGTCAGAGACACCGAACCCCGAAAAAGCCACAGCCAAGCCCAGTGTTTGTGAGCCAAGAACTTGCCAGAACTGACAGATGATATTGTTTGAGTTTTATTTTCCTGGTAAAAACAATTTCAATTTACGAAACTACCCAAAAAAAGGCATTGTAAAAGTTTAAAGCTAAACTTAAGTGTCCAAAGAAGCGACTCACATTCAACTATTTACACAACGATGGAGACATTTCTGTGTTGATCATGATCATCAGCAGATGATTAGCAGTCATGTGCTGAATTTCAGAAAAATAAGCAGAGAAAAAAAAGTGCCATAAAATGAGATTTGTGTGAAAGACTTTGCATACGAGTTGAATCCAAATCCAAACAGAGATCTCAATGTGCTAAACAAAACTAATGAAGAAGATGATTTAATAATAACACATGCTTGAACTCGGGTTGTTAATAAAACAACAATAAACGCATTCCGAAAACACATTTGATTGAATCCCCAAAAGAGACAAGCTATCAAGAGTATTCTAGGAAAAATAAAACAGAAATTCGGTGTTGCAATTAGGCGAACAAATTAAATATTGAAAATTATATATGTACAATTATTTTCATACCTGTACAAAATCACGTCATAAATCACGTGTCTGTGTAAAGTGCTTACAAAATGCTCAAATATTTCTAGCATGGCGAAATAAATAAATATGCATAGGAATTTGTGTCGTGAAGTAATAATATATAACACTCGTTGTGTGGATCTGTAGGACAATTGTATGGACAGTGGCATTGTCTTGGCTGACGCAGTACTTTGCACTCATCTAGAGTGTATACTGTACAGTGTACACACTCCATTTGTTTATAATACCGACGCTGGCAGCTGTCAACAAAAAGTAAATGTAAAGGGGTCTTAGCTTATCGTTAAATGATCCCGGGGTCTAGAACGTCTAGAAAGTCTGAAACTGAAAAGTCTGGAGAGTGTGAAACTGTAGAAAAAATAAAGTATTGCTAGACAATTGATGTTTGCTTGATGGTCGACGACACATGTGATTAATTGGGCTTACAGCCGTGTCCAACAGCATTTCTGCTGATAAAGTGCATTTAATGCTCTTATCGGAGCTGAAACACACACAAAAACAGGAGCCAACGGGTTTTCCAACTCAGGTGCTTACCCAAAAAAACAAAACTCAACTGATTTCATTTGGTTGGATAAATTATTTCGCAAGCTTAATGCACAATTTATGTTCACTGCTCTTGGAATCGATGTAATTACCGATCGATATATACCATATATAAACAGTTTTATCGCTTAAGTTTATGCACATTTAAAGTTATTAATAAACAATGACAGGAAACAAAACGAGGCATAAATTAAGACCTTAAACCGGATTGAGTTCCTCATTAGCGTGTACTTGGAGCATATGACATTCATGGGAGTCTTGATCCCTGTCAGTTACTAGAAGAAACTGTAAGCTACATTGTACTATGCATATCTTAAATGCAGTTGATTGTTTGCCCAGAAACAAGACATTTTGCACCTACGACTGCTGGGCAGCTTACTAATTGGCAAAAACAGTTAACAGGTAAATCATTCAATACCTGATCGCCCTGTCAGCACGTAGGCGTCTTACGAAAAAGATTGCAGATTTCTGATTTCAGAAAGGTCTTAACCGAGTTCATGAAACTGTCAACGTGCTAATGCGAGTACTCAGACATTGCATTGGCTCTCTTTGTTTGTACGCTATCAAACAGTTTATTCTATACATATATATAAAATATTACTCCAATTGACTGGCATTAAGTTGCCTGTCAAATTGCAATCATTATCGTTGTCTCTTTGTTTGGCATGTAAATTTGTGTGCGTTTTTCCAAAGCAAACAAGTAGAAACGAGGCGACTGTAAAAGTCCCCGTACTCCCACAATAGTGCGTATTTATATTTAAGTTTTAAAACGTAATTTAAAAAATTAAAAGATTATATTTGACATTTAAAAAAGTTTAATTAACGGAACCTTCGACGACCTCACCTTTAAGAATCTTCGGATTATCTGGATTAATGAAACGAGATCTGTGCCAAATCTCGGCAAAAAAAACCGTAGACCTTTGGCTTATATTCCAGTTCAAGTTCATAGAGTTATATCTTCTCTTTCTACCACGAGTACATAAATAACAATTATTGCACATAGATTCTTGTGAGGAGACAGTATTTTTACAACTTGCTGATCAAGAATATATATACTTTATGGGGTCCGCCACGCCTCCTTCTGCCTGTTACACACATTTCGCGTCTGACAAACTTTATAGACCCCTCTACTCTTTTTTAGAGTACGCGGTCTAAAAAGGGTAAAAAGAATTAAATAAAAACGATCTTAAGGTGTGTTCTGGGACCCTGCCCTTCGATTCTGCATTTATATGTTATGGATATACACAATACACAGAAAGAAGGAAATCGTACTCAAATAAAGCTTGGTTTTGAGTGGAAACTAGATATATATTTGTTTAATAAACTGTTAAGTAGAAGCATAAATATAAGATATATTTTTCAGATACCATTTTTATAGCCTGATTTATTTATTAATATCAGTCGTTAAGTCCAATATTCAAAACACCTCAAAGTATTCAATTCCACCGCCTTCTTTTAGTTTTATTTACCACCCCAGAGCACTGTCCTTTTTTTTACAGTGTAGCTGTATTAGCATTGGCATGCTGTGAAGTTGACGACGATCTTGGAATTAATGAAGTGCAGAAATGGTATCTTTAATGTCATTCTGTAGATGCAAGCGCAGGCGTACACCTCAGCCGCAATCAGCGTCAGAGTCAGACCGAGAACCCGGCCCAAAGCCAACATGGTTTGTTGGCCACGTCCACATTCCAGTTGCCTCAAGCACACTGCACGTACCAACCAAAATGGACAAATCGACAGACGCTTAACGTAGCACGTAACGTAACGTAACGGGTAGCCCCTCCCCCTCCACCACTCTCCCTGTTCCCACTCCCCTGCCTTTTCCACACCTCTGACTCATTTCGAGGCCCAAAAGCAACGAAGCTGACGCAAATCAAATTCACTTCAATTCATTAGCCATAAAGCCATATTTCGAGCGCAGTCGATTGAATGCCGACTCTGTTATGGCCATAAGAGCATTTCAGCCAAGATCTTGCCATTGGCTTAATACGTTATTTATGATTGTGCATGTGGGGGACGCACAACGGTCTTAGGAAAATCTATTAGTTCGGGCATTTGTCATGATCTTCGCTGAGTCTCTCCAATACCAACATGGAAAAACAGTTAAGCAGACCTCCCAGCTGAAAATAAGTAGCTAAAAAGTGTTAAGAAGATTTGAAAGTGCTGCTCTACCAAAATTTGTTAACAAATAATCAAGTTTTTGGGAATTACTCAATTACCAGAACTGAAGTAGTTCAAAATTCGTTGGAAATGGCTTGGGTTCCTACTTTAGAAATATCCGTACCTATTCAAATGACGGTCATTGTAGTTAATCCATTGTTGGGCCGCTAACATATTCGATATTCAAACAATCATGTAGGTAGTTTCCGGAATTTATGGCATGGGCATTGCTGGAAATGGGCACTACAATGCAGCATACCCAGTGAAAGTTTCAAGTCGCTGCAAATGCACTCACTAATGGGTATGTTGTGTGTTGGCAACTACAAGCACGTCATGCAATTTGAATTCTTGTTTCTCACTTGCCTTGATCACAATTGGAGCCAAGACGACGACAACGACGACTGTGTTGGAAGTGTCGCTCATCTGACGGTTTGACAGCAAGCGATTAATGATATCGATCGAGTTATCGGTCGCTCTCAGAGTCAAGCTTGAGTGACTTATCTCAGGGTTAAGGTAAATGTCACAGCAATACAGCTGATGTTACAAATATATAGACCGTATTGCGGCTATTAAATGTTACGGTTCATTCAACAGACGTTAATCGAATAATCGAAAACGTAAAACTAAATACACATACATGTAGCGGTAGTTTTAATTACTTAGACTCCACGACGATCAGTCAGTCAGTCACTAGCACAAAGTGTTCTATAAATAAACACTGTACTCCCATCGTGTAAACTTTCAAACTTATCGATAACGTGACATCATTCATCGGGAAACACTTAAAAATCGCTCAGAATACGTACTTAGTTATTTAAAGAATCGCTATTTTGGCATGACAGTCATGCGTCGGTTCTCTAACTAGGCAATAAACGGCAATAAACAAATGAGCACAGTAAACGCAAAGTGTGCACAACCAACACATACCCTGTAGTCATTAAAACTAGCACAGAGTATCGTAAAAACTCAAATAAATAAATCAATGTGCTATATATACATATAGTTTTTTAAATCTCTGATCATTCACATTCAAACAATTCAATTGATCGAATTTTAACGACTCCTTAAGAGAACGACGTGATCTGTTTGTTAAAACTGTACATCAATTTAATAGCTACTTAAAACGTTGTCAGCATTTTGTCTAATATTTGTGCCTGTCCGTACAGCGTAGAGCGTACTTCGTATAATGGGTACAGGGTATTTACTGTCTGACATTACGCATACGCCGCATGTGCCGACACTTAAGTTGCTCTTTGCTGTTTTCTGCCTTTTTTTTATTTTTGGCGTTTTGTTTTCTGTTTTGTGAATGCGAATGCGAAAACAACTAACCGAGTTTGCCTACACACAAAGTGCGACAGTTGCTGTTGTAGTTATTGTTGGTTATTATTGCTGGCAGCTCGTTGAACAACATTTAGTTAGTTTTTTTTTTTTGTTGCCAAATGTTTGTCTGGCACTTTGACGAATTCGTTAAGCTGCTCATAAAGTTTAAGCACAGTGTTCATAATTTACCCTCCTCCCAGCACAGCAAAGCAACAAAAACTCAGCTAAAAAGCCACTTTGGACTGTGTCTTCAACAATGTTTGCTGTTAACAACTCGCAACTCACAACTCTTAACTCGCGGAGCTGTTGACACAAGTACACAGCATAGGCATCTAGGCAATTACCACTGTAATCGTGGACCATGAGACGACTCAAGCTCAAGTTATTAGTCAAAGAGACCCGAGCGCTTTGACCTCATTAAACTCCACACACGAAAAATGTCAGTCCAAGTAGGAGTTTTAGTTGTACATGTTGCTGTAGCGGATTTTTACTGTACTCCGCTTATGGCCGCTCTCTTATCTATGGGTCGACATGTACATTAGATTAGATAATGCCGTCAATACAACTGGCGACAGAGGGCTGAAGATTTTATGTGGCAAACCGATCATAAGCCTATTAACATAATGCTTGACTTGACTAAAGAAAGCTGGTCGCATTTAGCGAGGACTCGCTGTTGTGGCTAATTGACTTGTATGCGAATCAATTTGCATATATAAAAAACAACAAAAATCAACTTGTAGTTTTCATGAAATTGCAACACACCTATTTTCTGTCTGCCTAACGTAATCATGTCGCACCTCGAAACTGTCCAAACTGCTTACACGCACACACTCGCACACACTAGCAGACACACTCACATAGATACTCCTATATACACATAAATTCATATCTTATGTCCCATTACTTTACGACTCGTGTACATTTTCTGAACGATTATGTATTGTTATATTTCACTCAGCCATGAAATTGATAAAAAATAAATTCTAACCGCGTGTTTGAAAACCAATAAATACAAATTTATATGTGCTCCATGGAAAACGAAAACATCAAACAACAAAGAATGAAGATTGTTCAAAACTTGTTTCCAATTATTTATGTACACATATTTTTTGTTCGTTTTGGAATTTATTTTCGCTGCCAGGAAGAGCTATTAAAATATATGTATGTATATACATGAAGAGTGCATGCATTTGTTTCGAAATTAAAATTATTTTATACTCCGTTTTTTTGCGAAAGTAAAGATGTTTGCATTATTTATTTACTGCACAGCTGCAGTTTGTCGCATTGTCGTTTTGTCGCTTTCGAGTGAATGTCAGCGAAATGGTAAAGTCTATAATGAATCGGGTTCAGGTTGTCAGACATTACGATTTGTACTCGCCATCTCTCCGATTGCCTTTCAAGCTGGGTTTCATACACAAACACACTTACACGCACACATGCACATGCATGAAGGTGACTTCTTTTCGAATGCATTACCGGTTTTCCTTTTCCTTCACACTGCACTCTCCACGCTGTACTGCTCACCTCAAACCGCAGAGCGTCGTTGAGTCCCCGCTCTTCGGTTACGTGCCCTTCTCTCTTCTCCACAAACTATTTAAGAGTCGCCGCTTGGCTTTTCAAAGGAAAGAGCAGTGGAAAGAAGAGACGCACACAGACACAGAGCCAAACATATACCAGCACACACAGGTGTAATCTTATCTACCTTTGCATACTCTGCAGCGGGTAAAACAGCTTTGACATGCAGCAGGCAAAAGCTGTCCACAAAGACGCGACTTAACGCTCTGACTCAACCTTAAACCCATTAAACAATAGTCTGTTTTCACAGAGACTGAGTTCAAGGATAAAACATATGTATGTATAAAAGTAAATTCATTTCCTTGAGCAGAGTATGCTCAATTCGTGGTGCTTTGTGGAAATGTATCTGCTATTTGGCTTTTGTTTCTGTGAAAATAAGCGCGTTTTTCTTTAACTGTTTGTTCGGCTATATGTCCTACTGTTTGCATATTGGTCGACTCAGTTCCCGTACTCCGCACACAAACAAACACTCGCACACACATACATATATATCCAGACGTAGTATTGCAGATCGTACTCAGACCCGAAATGCGAGTGCAGCAGTTTTTTTAATGGCATTTGGAAGGCCTCATGGTGTGCGAATGTTTGTGTGTCTGTGTGTGTAATGTGAGTGCTAAGATAGCTGTGAACTGTCTCTTATGGTTTTGGACTGGTCTGTATGCTGATAAAGCTGTGAAATTGCTAAAGAGAACTGGGCCAGCACTGACGCAGTACTGAAACAGCAAATGTTTTGAGATAATGCCGACTTAAGTTGAAAATTTATATGTCACCTATACAAGCACACTCTCTCACGCACATACACACACACACGCATGCATTGCAGCTGCCTTAGATATGGCACAGCAAAAGGTAATGGAGCTACAGGTAGTCGACAAACAACTGAACGCATACTCATACTCGCATAAACTCATGCGCACACACTGACATATGCGACAGTGGCTTGAAAAGAACGTGCGATAGAGTGAACACGCAATATAAGCATGATCTCTGACCGTCGCTTGTTGCTGTCACACTTGCTCATTTAGAGTTTACTTGTAGTGAATGACGAAATCTCATCCCTCAATATTTTGTTCAAATTCAATGTCTTGTTTGAGCCAGAAACTGCACTTGCTACCAATTCTGCATTTCAAGCGCTGTAAGCGCTGTAAATTTAAAGTTACACTTACCGTGCGTTTGTAGGTAGAGTAAAATATGTTGCTCTCGAACGAAGCGAAGTAATCCAAAATTTGAAATGATCGCTAAAATAAACACAAAACGAAAACAAACACAAACTTAAGCTGAAGGTTTTATCATGCACTGCACATTCGTATGCGCATTTATTAATTTATATTGTATAAGCAATAATTGCTCGATATTTCAAATGAAATTTATATTTTGTCACGTTTAAGTAACTCAAGTATTCAGAGTTTATAGTTAAACTGATAAATTACTCAGACGTTTGCCGTTACCGATATCTCGTGGGCGGCAAAATCAACCGCTTCTCTCGGAACGAAATCGTTATAACACCTGTTGGAGTTGAAACTCGACTGATCGTAGAAACGGTTAAACGGTAGAGCTGGAACTTAAAACGATTCCAGAATCGATACATCAATGTTTAAACACAATCGTAATACATCGGCTGAGCTACTCAGAATCGATAAAAGTCGATTGAGTAGTTTTTTATGTACCACAAAATAAAAATAAATTAAATAATAATTATTTCGTTTTGTTGTTTTCTAACGTTCTCCTAAAAGCTAGCTTTCATAATCTTTATAATTCAATAATTAATATTATTCATTAAAAAAATTATTTCAAAGGTCCTTATACTCTTACTTCAATTCAAACTTAACATGACATGTAAACTGTTATTGTGCTGTAACATTGCCGATAACAAACAACTTTATCGATAATTGCATATCAGAAGGCGGTCAATAATAAATGCACTAATTGCAAAGAAATTTAATAAATGACTATCCTGACCATTAGAAGAATAATAAGTGCACACATATTTCATTTGTTTCTTTTTTTTTAACTATAAGTTACACGTAATTACTTAGCTTCGCCGATTTGAAAACAGCTGTTCGCAATGTGACCGTAGAAAATGTAAAATCTGTTATTGCTTGATTGTGTTAAAAGCGACAACAACCAATAAAAAAATACAAAAAAATTACGATTGTTTGAGTGTAGGTGTGTATGTGTTATTTATCAAAAGGTTTGGAGCAAGCAAAAATTCTAAATCTTTTGTAATTTAAAATCTTGCCCTGGCGGGCCTGCATAATACAAGGGCTACAATAAAAACCAGGGATGCAATTCGGACGCGACTAGATTATGACATTTTAGCCTGTCAAAAGTTTTTGTCGTCCGCTCGCTCCGATCTAAGCCTGTTATTGTAATTAATCAAATTTTTGTATATATCCCAAGAATGTTTTCTGCCAACACACACTCTGTGGTAAGTGTAGGCCAACTACGATCCCATTTAACAATAAACCGCCCTCTCACAACAACCAGCAACAATAATAACAACCACTGACTTTTGGTTTTTCATTCAATGTCATCAGCCCTACCTTTATCTGGGTAATTTTAGTCGAAAGCCGCACTATTACACAGTGAAGCGTACCAAACTCCAGGGTAGCGCCAGTGTTCCACGTTTCTTTGCCGACAAATCCAGATCCTCCAGCGCAACAGCCACAGGACAAGGAAAAACACATGACCTCGTGCTTAATTTCAAAAATCTACTCATCAAAAGTGGTGCCAGCTTACACAGCCTTGTGGAGAAGGCGGCACGGTTGAATGGCATCTTGGACAAGGAGCTGGTTAACGAGACACTGGCCAAAGTGACAACCATGCTGTCTGGAATGAATAATGTTCATGTCACACTCGAGGAACCCGCCACACAAGTTGGCCGTAACAAACTGCAAAATTACAAGTTTGAAATGGCTCTGAATGCACAGCAACTAAACAGCAAGTGAGTAAACAGACACAATAAAAATATAGTTTTATTTAATTATATTATTTCATAATCTAGCTCATGCTATCCAACTGTGGTGAGCGGTCTTTTGACGCCGCTGTATTCGAGCTATCAAATGTAAGTACCGCTCAATTGCATAAAAGTTATGCCAGATTTCATCACTATATATTCCTACACAGGAAACAGTTGCGCGGTTTCAAAACGGATCGCTCCATAGAAGCGGAACAGAAACGTAACCCCACAATGTCCACCAGACTGAAGTCTGCGTTTCAGGGCACGCCACAGAAACCGGACGGAGAATTTCAAATTCAGGCCGATAAGCTTAAGAAACTTATAGCCAAGTCTGGTGAGCAGGGAAGTGCTCAGAATGCGGTATGTTTAATCAAATTTAAACTAGTGCCTCTTATATAAATTAGTAATTTTAGGAAAACATTAAAATTGCATTCGCCGAAGGCTATTTGGCAGCGTCAAATGCGGAGGATTCACAGAAATCGGGGAAAACCATGAAATATCTTAAAGTAAGTTTCATAATTAATTTTAAATTCTAATCTTCCCTTCGCTTGCTGCCCAATGAGGAACCCCACCATGTATATGGATAAGTTCTTCCACTTTATTGTACATAGATTTGTTGTTCAGTGTTTTGTCCTGTAGTGTAGTGTACTGTCGCCTGTTCGCACCTTTGTGTTTTCAATAATGCTCAGTAATTGTCACGCAGATTTTCCAGACATTAATAGTTATCGTCGTCTTCATTGGAATCTTCTTGAGCTTCTTCACCTCATCGAATGGATCGGTTTTCCGGTAAGTCATCAAGCCTAATTCAATTTGATCTATATCTCTGACATATCTATCATTCAGCAGCATACAGCTGGGAAATCAGGTGGAAGTGGATCCGGAGGAAATTCACGTTACATTCGATGATGTCAAGGGCTGTGATGAGGCCAAGCAGGAACTGAAGGAGGTGGTCGAGTTCCTCAAGAATCCCGATAAGTTCTCCAATCTAGGCGGTAAGCTTCCCAAAGGTGTGCTTCTAGTTGGACCTCCTGGCACCGGAAAAACCTTGCTTGCCCGTGCTGTAGCTGGTGAAGCAAACGTTCCGTTCTTCCATGCCGCCGGTCCAGAGTTCGATGAAGTCCTGGTCGGCCAGGGCGCCAGACGTGTTCGCGATTTGTTCAGTAAGTACTTGGAAACACTACTAAGAGCTTGGGTTAAATAAATTCGAATAAATTCTTCTTACAGAGGCTGCTAAGGCGCGTGCTCCCTGCGTTATTTTCATTGATGAGATTGACTCGGTTGGAGCGAAACGTACAAATTCTGTTCTGCATCCATATGCGAATCAGACCATAAATCAATTGCTTTCCGAAATGGATGGATTCCATCAGAATGCTGGTGTCATTGTGCTGGGAGCCACAAATCGTCGCGATGATCTGGATCAAGCTCTGCTGCGACCAGGACGCTTTGACGTCGAGGTCATGGTCTCCACGCCCGATTTCACAGGCCGCAAGGAGATACTGTCGTTGTACTTGGAAAAGATACTGCACGATGACGTGGACGTCGATATGCTGGCACGTGGCACCTCCGGATTCACCGGCGCCGACTTAGAGAACATGATTAACCAAGCTGCACTAAGGTAAGAGTGAATTTGCTTCAGAAATCATATCAATTATATTTATTTAATATTTTTTAGAGCTGCCATCGATGGCGCCGAGACGGTGAACATGAAGCACTTGGAAACGGCTCGGGATAAGGTACTCATGGGTCCAGAACGTAAGGCGCGTCTGCCCGACGAAGAGGCAAACACAATTACGGCTTATCACGAGGGAGGCCATGCGATTGTCGCCTTCTACACAAAGGAATCGCATCCGCTGCATAAGGTAACAATAATGCCGCGTGGTCCCTCCCTGGGGCACACTGCCTACATACCCGAGAAGGAGCGCTACCATGTCACAAAGGCGCAACTGCTGGCCATGATGGACACCATGATGGGTGGCCGGGCGGCTGAGGAGATTATATTTGGCACCGAAAAGATCACATCGGGTGCCAGCAGTGATCTAAAACAGGCCACATCCATAGCCACGCATATGGTCAAGGATTGGGGCATGTCGGATAAGGTCGGTCTGCGAACCATTGAAACCTCTAAGGGATTGGGAGGCGGTGAAGTCTTAGGACCCAACACAGTGGAAGCTGTCGATGCCGAAATCAAGCGCATTTTAAGCGACAGCTACGAGCGTGCGAAGGCGATCCTCAAGAAGCACACCAAGGAGCACAAAGCTCTAGCTGAGGCACTACTTAAATACGAAACTCTGGATGCTGATGATATCAAAGCAATACTGAATGACAACCAGTAGTAGTATTTTGTGGATGGATGAATGGATTGGATTTAGTTGGTCATGTACTGCATATACATATACTATATACATACATTATCATTAAACGTATATTTTAGTTACAATATTAAAAACAAAACAACAAAAAAAAAAGAATGAAATAAGTAAAAACACTGCAAATGAATAGAGCGCTACAAGATCGGGACGCAGACGGACAGTTAAGAAATAAAATGTTATTCCTATATATATTTTTTTGTTATGTTTTCCCTAACATTATCAGAGTAATTTTGGAATAAAATAATAATAAAATTGATTTTAGAATGTGTAAGGACTAGACAAGGACATGAGCTGTTTTTATTTACGAATATTTGTTGATGTCATGCCAGTTAGCATTATAAATAACATAATAATACCATCTGCTGAGCTGGTCAAAAACATTTCCAATAACAGCTCTGTTAATGCGGAGAAACTCTGTTAAGGCTAAAGTTTCGGTATATTTTCACAGTCATTGTGGCATTACTGAGCTTGCGTGTTTCGGTCACACTGATAGTTAATTGATTGAACAAAGTTACAGGTCAGCTTTTCGGCAAGGAAAATTTACAAAATAATCAGTTGCAATGAGTGAATATGAATTTAATGAGACCGCATACACCAAAATAATCTTCCATGCGGCCAAATATCCACACCAAGCAGTCAACGGCTTGCTGCTGGCCGAGAAGAAACCCAAAGGTTCTATAGTCCAAATCGTCGATGCAATTCCCCTTTTCCATCAGTGCCTTCATGTCACGCCGATGGCAGAGGTTGCTTTAATGCAGGTATGTTTTTAGGCCGGATGAGCTAAATTGCATGGTAATTGTGTTACTTGTGGGCATTTTTAGATTGACTCGTACGCTGACAGCGCGGGGTTGGTAATTGCCGGGTACTATGCTGCGCCCGAGAACTTCTACGACAACCAGATTGAAAAGGCGCCAGCTGCAAAGATTGCCGACAAGATACAGGAGAACTTCAAGAATGCCTGTTTTGCGATAGTCGACAATAAGCTGGTTACGCTGGAGCACAATAAGTCGGCACTGCAAGTGTATGGATATTTAAATGACTCTAGTCGCTGGTCAAAGGCCAAACATTGGTTAACCCAGTCGTCGCAGACACTGGATGGTGTTTCAATGTTGCTTAAACGTGGTGCGATGCGGGATATCGTTGATTTCGACAATCATCTCGATAATCCAGAGAACGATTGGACCAATCAGTGTTTGAATCTGTCGTTGAAGGATTTACAAAAACTCTACTAATACCAAACTGTGCCACGTTCGAGGTGTTCCCCATTGAATAAGTGTGTTAAAAAACCGATGAAACAAAAAAAATATATATAAATAACTAGCAAATTGTTGCAATGTGCATTTTAGAAATTGGAAGTCGGAAAATTCAACCTTGCAATTTAGCAATTTAATTTATTGTTTGTAATTACAATTGGATTTCAGTTATCTTTAGAATAATGCATATAAGTTAAATAACATTCAACTAATTAATAAATAATCAATTCATTCGTATTTGGTATTGAATTTAAAGTACAAGTCCGAATTTCTACTCGATCTGTTCTGTCCGTCTTTTAATCCGTATTCAAGTCCGATCTTGTCAAAAATTTATTTAAAGTGCGCCTCATTTGTTAACCTAAAGTTTATGTTTACAATTACCATTAATAAATACAAATACAAATGAATAATAATAATAATAATATGCATAGAATTTTGCTTTTTGACTGTCCTATAAATTTAAATATTTTACAACAATATTTTAATATCGCGATTGCTGATTATACATAAGTACGTAATACGTATGTGGATATATCGGAGATCGAAGATCGAAAGTATCGCAAAAACATTTCATTAATATGTAGATGTAATTCAATATATATATATTTTATATTATATAATAATAATACGCGTATTTTGAGTTTAAACACCGAACGAACCTTTATATTATAATACACGAGAAACGCGGAGTGGGAAAACGGGGAGCCGGGAACTGGAACTGGAACTGGTATTTATGAAGTTCTTATTTGATCTTAATTTGTTGCTCTTTATATATATATCATATATATGTATGTATATATGTCAATTATAATTATTGTTGCTTGTTTTGCAAATAGATAAATTTATTGTATTGAATTCGTAGTTTGTTGAACGATAACTGTTGTTTTGGTATCCTGTGTACAAGTATAGTATGTGTTTATATAGTAGTTCGGTTGGATGTGGAGGACAGGATATATGTATATAGTGTGTAGATCTGTGGTACATGGAGTTCTACGGGGAATCGCCTTACTTTCGTTTTGATTATATCCTAGCTATACAAAGCACCCGCTCACACACGCGCACACACATACAAACACGCACTCAGCATATATAGCATACATAAGTGGGAGACGTGTATGTGCGCACGTCTGTGCTTGAACACGCAAGCATTGGCATGCACAGTCATGCCAAATTCAATTCAATATCTATTCGCACCATGTAGTATATAAGAAGTAGTTGTTGTTGTTGTTGTTGTGTTCTGTGTGTCAATTCATCCATCAGCGCATGCTATGTTAGTTGATCTATAAGAATTGAAAATATATAGTTAGATTTCAGATATATCTTAGTTTCAGCAAAGATTTATGTGTGTGCTTAATTCTTGTTTTAGTTTGTGTTGAGGCGTTGAAATGATCTGATTGTGAAAACTGTCGCTTAAATCGGGAGTAGACTGTGGACTGGTTGTGTTAGTGTGTGGGTGTGTGTGTGTTTGTCTATCTAGAGTTTTGCCCACAGCAGCAACGATATTTACCATTCCCGAGGACAGAGAGTTGATGGCATCTTCCACCGTCGGCTTGTGTCGATCGATTTTAGATGAGTTTATGGGCGAGAAGTTGTCTACGATTGTAAGCGTGAATGAATATACAACATACAATTTTGATAACGAACACAACATACACTGACAAAAAGAAGACAGGCATTTGAAATTTAATTCTTTAATTGGGATCAGTACTAACAAATCTTCATTGGAGTAGAAATCCAAAAATATTTTTAAATTCTTTTTATTTGAGCGAAAATCTTTACTGCTCTTTATTGGAACTACAAAAATTTCTACAAAATTTTAGACCTCTTTCGATAGCTTGAAAATCTATACGATAAATATTTTGGCGTTTTTAGACCCTGTACTTAAAAGGAGTGAAGTGATCTATTAAGTTAGTCAGAATGTGCGGAACAGGCAGAAGGATGCGTTTACGACCCCATAATCATCAACAGATGAGTCGAGATAGCGAGATCCGTCAGTACGTTTCGGTAACGCCTATTTCTTCGAGACTATATGAGCTAAGGCCATCAAAATTGGAATGACTGTTCGTCTATATGTCAGGTAGATTAAGTTTATTTCTCTACCGCCCCCGCAAATTATGAAAAACTATTTCTTCATCACCATATCTTGAAAACTACTTTAGCTAGCGTGACCAAATTTATATATTACTTGTATGGTACCCTTATAACTATACCCACTAAGTTTGATCCTGATTGGACAACTGTAGCATATAGCTCTCTATAGCCTATAGTACTCAGTAAGAGTATATGATCTAAAACTAGGAATTCATTCTTTTAAAGATTTTCGCTTGTATGATTTTGAATTTCAAGTTGTTTACTGATCTTTAAATGAATTAATTTTATCTGGAATATTTGTAAGCCTTCAAATTAATTTTTTTGGACTTAAATCCAAAATTCCAAGCCGTTTTCTTCCCATCAGTGTAACAACAATTAAACGAAAGGAAAAGAAACGAAAAGCGATAGCAAAGAATAAGTTTAACTGAGATTAGTGCCAATTACCGAGATCACCACTCGAACTGGAGTCCGTAAAACTGGGCGTGCCCTCTGTCCAAGTGGGTGTGGAGCCCTCACCTGATGCCGGTGGCGTCCAGGCGAGACCACCGCGTGATCCATAGTGGCTGCTCGAGGAGGTGTCCACCGCCAGGAACGTGTCCAAATGCACCTCGGAAACGCTGCGTCGACAGATAATTAAAAGCATATCGAAAGGGGTAATTACCTAAGGACTTACCTGACGATATCCTCCTTGTAGAAGCCTCGATAGGCGGGACCAATGTTCATCTTGCGATCCAAATACTGCGCTTGTTGTTGGCTGTAGTGATGCGGTTGATGCTGCTGCTGCTGCTGATGGTGATGATGATGATGATGAGGCTGTGACCTTCGACCCATCGAGGATGTGCTGTTCTTGTTCGAGCTGTCCTCGGAGATGTCGTCAAAGGCGGGGGGAGGTGTTGAACTGCATGATGGAGTTGTGCCTAGCAATACAATGAGAATACACACGGGATTACAATGAGTGGCAAGTACAGAGCTAAAGGGTGTAGGAAAGGGATTAGAAGGATCAGTGCTGCACTAAGTCTAGACACAACTGTTGCGTCTCAGGTCACAGGAGGCACCGTTGGACAGCGTGTCCGTGCTCTCGGGTATGGTTGAAGGCGCCGCCGTTGGAGCCCTTCTCTTGCCGCGTCTCGGGCGCATTGGCTTCACCTGCTGCTCTTCCTGCCGCACCGCAACCGAGACACACTCCGGCTCTTCCGACACCAGCAATGTGGGCGGTGCTCTTCTGCGTTCGTACGGACTCTCTAGCTCCCGTTTTACCTCAAGAAACGCGCTCACCGACTGCAGCAGATTGTCCTCTGGTGCATCACAGCCGTCGTCCCCTAAGAGCAAATCCGCACAGTGCAGATAACGCTGGCGCTGCTGATGCCGCTGCAGTTGCTGCTTGGGCGGCACACGACGCGGCGAGAACTGAGTACTCCCGCTCACTGTGGTCCGCGCAGTGGCAAAACTCTCCGCTCGTATTGGCGGAAAGCTGCAGACTATGGAACCGAGTGAGGAGCGGAAGCTGCCCTGACGCTGAAAGATGTCCACGTGACTGCGCAGTCGCGGCTGCTGCCTACGGAAGCTGCTCTCGGAGCGTGCCGTGGAATACGCCGACTGCAGTGACTCCCGTCGCCGCCGCATGGAGCCACTGAGTGGTGGCACTAACGTGGCGCGTACTGGTGATGCTGCTGGTGGACTGTCTACGCCCACGAACAGATCGTGCAGCTCCAGCCAGTCCTGTACGTTGCTGGGCGAGCGACGCTCCCCAAAACGTGGCACCGCCTCAAGGGGCAGTTGGAGTGTGTCGGGATTTGTGTTAGGGTTTAAAGCTGGCGTTGCTGTACCTGGCGTTGTCGAGTGTGCTCGACTGTCCTGCGTGTCCTTGCGCCTGGGCGATCCCCGTGGCGGCACGGGGGGCGGTACCCGCGCCTTCAGCCCACTGGCCGCAGGCGCTGCTGCTGTCGTCGAGGTGGACGCACGCTGTCTCACAGGAGGTGGCGCATTGCTCTGGCTAGCGGAGCGCCCACTTTCCCGATCACGATCACGTTCGCGGTCCCGCTCTCGATCCCTGTCCCGCTCTCGATCTCGATCCCTGTCCCGCTCTCGGTCCCGCTCCCTTTCCGAGTTGTTTGATGCCGTCGTGAGTTCCGAGGCCGAGGACTTTGCTTGCTGATGGATTTTCCCGCTGCTGTGCGAGTGCGACGCTAGAAATGAAAGGAAGGAGCTGAAGTTGGGGTTTTTTCCAGATCGATAGAAAGAAACTTACGTCTTATGGCCTCGTTCTCGCTGTCTATGGAGCGCTGAATGGCCTTGGAAAGGCTTTTTCTCTTCGAGGGCGAGTGCTTCAGCGCTGTAAGAAGTAGCAATACATGTAGTAAAGGTCTCAAACCTGCCGGAAACGATACCGGCATGAAATCAAGTGCTCGAGGATCAAAAGCAATCAAAGCGTTTAAGCCCAGGAACGTGAGGAATCAAATATATATAGAAAGAGGTGAGTAAACTAACGTGAGATCGAGAGACATGCTTTGCATCCGTTTCGAGTAACCAACAAAAGATCAAACACAAGTGCACAAATCAATGAAATTATACGCAAAAGTAGTCAAAATAATTCAAATTAATCAGTTAATAATATATATATAAAATTTGGCATTCATGGGGTGTTAGTTTGGTTGTTGTTGCTTTACCTATATAACTGGTTACCAAGGTACGAAATTTTCTGTGATTTCCTTTGATCTCTGGGAGATCCACTGTGCGCATTAAAGTAATCAATCAATTAAGTAGATAGAAAGCAGATATTTCGTTTGTTTCGAATACAAAAGAAAAAACACACAAACAAATTCAAGTTTTTAAAAGTTTTTGGATTAAAGACTAGCTGACTACCGATAGATGGCGCTGTATTGGGTCAAGTGTACTATATTGCATTTTTGCGTATAGAAAATAAATAGACAAAAACTAGCGGCAATTACAATGTGTTAATGTGTATGTGTGTGTACGTATGTGTGTGTGTTTTACTCGGAATTTAGTCAAATTGCACAAAAATGCTTTATAGTACGTGTACTTAGCCCAATTGCGACAGTCAGCTGACTTACGCGATGGAATCTTGCGGAATACGGTTTTAGCCATAAAGTTTTGAAATCTTTGAGCATAGAACGAGGGCCGACACACCGAAACGGTCTCCTATATAGTAGTAGTAGACATGTAAGACAATCTTATGGGTTAAATGGTTATATAGAAGGTTTGGTTACCCCATCGTGTATGATGCTTTTGAATGTGTGCTCCAGTTTCTTCTTGAGCCTGTAGGACTGCAGAATGTCAATGATGCCAATGTAGAGCAGCAAACGTTCGCCCTTCTCGCTTCGAGCGGGTATACCACCGGGTCTAAGAGGGGAGTAAGAGGAAACACTTGATTTGCCGTACTTTCTACGGTTTGATTGGGGCTTACGGCACGTCCTCCTCGTCGTCGATGGGTTCGCTCTCCGCCTGAATGCTCTCCATGGCCGTGGAGTGCGCCACCAGGCGCTGTCGATTCACCGATCTGTATGCCACACTATATTAGCATTTGATTAGCTTACTCCTTAATCCTTCCGTGACTACTCACTTGTTTCTGCTTATGCCTGTGGCTATATCCCTGGCCTCTGCCTCGGCGCCGTCCAGCGGTTCATCCACATCGGAGTCCTCGGCCAGCGGAGCCTTTAGTGGTTTGCGCTGCTCGCTCTGCTTCTCCTTGAGGGCCACGTCCAGATTGTGCACACCCAGCAGCAGCGAGTAGTCCATGATCTTAAACGACTCCAGCACAGTGCAGTCCCGCTGTATGGTCTTGATTAGCGCCGAGTAGGTTTCTGCCTCCAGAAAGATGCCATTCGGATGTTGTTCCATGAAGTCTAGATCCTTGTACGTAGGAGATTTCTTGGCACGCTCCGCCTTTGAGGCCTTTCGCTTGAAGGTGGAACCCTTGAGGTCGTACTTGAGGTGCATGCGCACCGACGATGGCAACAGATTGTTCATGACCACGAGGCGAATGTTTTTGGCATTGCTCGTCTGCAGGCAGTAGAGGCCAAAGAATTTTGGCAATAACGTGCGCGGATTTTGATTGAGATTCATGTAGTAGCTGTGGGGAGAGTGGGTTTTAGCGTGTGTCTACTGTAGTGAGTTTAGCACTTACCCAGGCAGTAGTTTTTGCAGAAATTCACCCTCCTTGTGCTGCACTGTTTTGATAATAAACTCATCGTCGTCCGTTAAATAGAATATTGAGCCGGAAGCACCTGGATTCGATAATTCTCGCAACGGCGAAGTACACATAGACATCTGAAAAATCCCACATATATATAGATAGTTATATAGGTAGAGTAGTAATTCCAAACTGACCATAAAATCATCGGGCTGTATGCCGAACAAATCACGAAAGTAACGAAATGCGATGGGTGCATAGATCTTATATCGGAATTCACTATAATGGTGGGCAGGTGTAAGGCTAGAACCCTCTGGCGGAAACGTAATGCTCTCGATTTCCCAGAAGTCCATCATAAGTAGATCACGTTTGGGCTTCGAAGCCAGGCTGCCGACCTGTCAATCAACAATGTATCTAAGTATCTTTAGTTCTGTAGGTTGGATTTGCATACTTACCGTATGCTGTATGCCCAGCTGAATCGAGCCCATAATTTGCGATGTCTGTATCTTTTTGTAGGTTATCTCGCCGCCTTCGCCGACCCGCCGATGTCCGAGTTTTCGCTCCTTGTCCGTCTTGTTGGCCGAGCGCAACGGACGATTGCCCAGCTGAATCACAAATACACAAAGTGTTTCAATTTATGGCTATACTAAATACTATATAGGGTTTTTGTGCCTATAATTGGGGTACTTACGTCGGGCGATGAGTTACCCACATGGTCGGTGGAGGCTACAAATAAGTTAAGAGTATATTAGCTGTATTATTAGTTAACTATTTGGTGTGCTCATGTATAATTTAGAGTAAGTGCGGCACATGAATAGCCAATGAGCCATGTGGGAAACACTTCAACTTGAGCTTGAACTTGCTGCAGGCCACACAAACAGGAACCAGCACGCACAAACAGGCACAAACAGGCATACATACGCACAGGGGCATTCCATAAATAGTTGACAGGTTGTTGGCCATATTTAAAAGTTACTTTACGACTCTCACTCGCTCCACAAATATCATGTATGATATTTATTTATAAATAACAAGTGCAAAACGAGTTGAGTATTGTCTCAGTCTCAGTTGTCCATCAGTCAGTTAGTGGCCCTGTCCCTCCGTCCCACCGTTCCTCTGTCCCTCCGTCCGCCTGTCACTCTGTCAGTTAATGCCTCACAAAAAGGGGGTGGCATTCGGCCCGTGAGACACATGCGCCACGGCCACTTCCATTTGCCATTCATTGATTTTTTTTAGACTTTGGTTTTTTTATCGCGTGTGTTGGTGTGTGGTTTTTTGGAAAAGTTGTCCACGGAAATGGTTTAAAATTATTGTTTTGTTTACCATTGTTGTCCGCCAGCTTCGCCTGGGATGTCGAGGAGCTGTCCATGTCAATGGTATCGTCTCCGGAGGCCATGTTGACGCTGCTCCTTTTACCTCCGCCTACAACTCCTGCTGCTTGCCAATTGTCGCCCACGTTTCGCACCCAATCTGTACTAGGACATGCTTAGACTTGATTTTAGAATTTACTGCTTTTTCTATTATTTGCAATTTTTGATAACGTTGAGTTCTTTCAATTATTCAATCAATGGGCCAAGGGAGCAGAAACCTTGGCACTTTCACGCTCGTCGCTCGTCTCTCGATTTTCGTTGCTCGTTTCTCTTCTCTTCTGTGCAGTTCTGCTCCGTTCTGTTCAGTTCTGTTCTATGGCGTCAACTTTTTGCTGTCTACATAAGTTCGCAACGGTGTTGATTTCTTCTCTGCTGTCTATGCTGCCTCTGCTGCTGCTGCTGTTTTCTCTGCTGCTGCTGCTGCTGCTTGGGCTGCCTCTGCTGCTTTCTCTGCTGCCAGTTCTGTCATTTTCACTGCATACTCATAGGCGCACTGGAAGGCGCACTGGAAATTGTGCGCTGCGCATGCATGCCAGGGCTGCACAAGCACAAAACTTAAAGCACGTACGCAGGGTTGCATTTAAGGGCGCCATATAATCGAATTGAATTAAATTAAATATAAAAAACAATTTATATCTCGAATTTGAATACAAAAAAAAAACAAATAAAAATTAATTTTATTTTAATATTAGATTTTTTCTAGACTAGTATTAAACAGCATTATTATCTGTATTTTTTCAGTAAGAAAGTGTCTGTAATTCAGGGGTCAAAATCAAAATTAGCTGACAATAGCTAAAAATCCTTCCACTTAGCACTAAACTAACTAAAGTAATATTAACCACATTAATGTTTAATGTTTTAATTAGTTCACTTCGACACTTTAAAAATAGCGCAAAAGACACTACAACTCCTATCAAGAAATAACGCCATAAAACTTGTTGACGATTGCTTAAATAGGCGTATACTTAATGAATCGGAGAGGACTCCCCTTCGATATAGTGAGCCCATAATTAATCTACCCCAAAGCGAAGTAAAAGTTAATCAGTCATTTGTTTAATGCACTTTTAATGTTTTCGTTTTTTATTAGCGTTTCTGTACTCAATTATACCTATACATCATATATAACTATTTTTATATATATATATATATATATTTATGTGGTAAATATATATGAATACAATAATTTGTTTTAGTTTTCTTTTGTTTTGTTTGTTCTTTGCTTTTGTTTACTGTTGTTTGTGAGTGTTCATTTATTTTTGTGTTATAGTGTTTGTGTGTGTCTGTGTGTGTATCTGTATCTGTATCCGACTGTGTGTAGTTTTTCTCTTACATTTACATGCATTTACAAAATAAGCGCTTTTTTTAAAAATACCGCAAAAAATTACGTTTATCGTTTTGTTTAAAATTCTATTTAAAAATGAGAAAATAATTAATTGTAAACATTCTATATACGAAACATAAAAACAAATACATACATAGCCTACTAAAAACACTACCAAACTAACTGCTTAAAGCTAAAGATGCGATCGACATAACTACGGCGACTGTTGTCCACTTGCGTTGTATATTTGTTGCTTTATCTGTGAGACAGAAAGAAGATAGAGGAAGAGGGGGTAGGGTAGGTTAGTATGGGATAAGTCCCGGGTATAAAGTGGTAGTGCTTACCTCTACTTACCATAGAAAATAGTCTCCCTGCGTTTGGTATAGTTTGTGCCGAGCAGGAAAAACGCACAAGTTATCGGTGTGGGCGATTCGAGTTGATCTCTAGGAATGCGTGTTCGCACTGTCATGCTGTACAGTCCACTTGGATTCTGATCCAGCTGCGTCAGCACCGAGTCCAGTATGTGTGTATCAAAGCTGCTTAGAAAGGCATTCAAATCATTCAAATTCCAAATCAATTCCTAATCCATATTCATATTTGCATCACACTTACATGACAGATAGCACGGGTTGTGGGAACACATTCTGTACGGCGCACATGATGTCCACATCGGTCTGTTCACCGCCCATTCTTGCCTCCAGCATGAAATCTGACTCAGGAACTGCTCCAAAGTGGGTGAAAGGGTGACAGGCAGGGCAATAAATCCGTGAGAATTAATCAAGTGTCAAACTAAACAAAAAATCAAAGCAAAACAAAACAAAACTTTCGAAAAAAAGCGAAAAAAAAAAACAAATAAATAAAAAAATAACAAAAACAAAAGGCGACTGCTGATTTGGTCGCTTGAAACCGCAGCGAGTGCCACATGACACGCATGCAAATATGAGTCGCACGTGCCACAAACACACACACACACAGTCAAGCATACACACCCCTTACACACACCCTCGCTTTCACACACACCCCCGCCTCCCAAACATATGGCAACACACCCACCCAACACCTATGCAAACAACTTCACGCCAGAAACAGGTGAGACCCAGCAAACTAAGCTCAAACCGACTGCTTAGATACCCTACACAAAACTGAATTCCATAAATTATTAACTAAAAAAACTTTTCAAAATTAAACTGAAGTTTCTGAACCTCAATATATTGGATGTTCCGCTTAGAAAGCAAATCCTAGTGCTCACTGATCAACGTAGAGCCCAAATATAAAGAGCTACGAAGCTGAAGCTCATACGCAACCTACAAATTTAGAGGATTAGCAGAAGAAATTAAGAGTTTGCTAACACTTTTCCTACAAAAGTCTACTAAAACTCATAAAAATACCCTAGTTAAACAACTTAAGAGCAAAACAATGGGTATTTGCATGTAAATTTCTTTCTACATACACACACATACCGATTATTTGTAAGCGGGCACTTCGCTTATCCGTGGACTCAAAGGTTTGCACGGCACAGGTGTATTCCCCCGTCATGTTCCAGTCGGGATTCTTTATCGATATAACACCGGGACTGCCCTCCATGCTGAATATTTTGGTGTCTATCTTTGACTTCATGAAGCCCTACAACGTTAATGACAACCAAGAGGTAAAGGAAGAGGGAAAGAAGAAGTAGAAAGCGAATTTTATGTTAATTAATTTTTTCTTTCATTCTGGATTTTCCCTTTTTTGCCATGCATATAGGGTCCAAATGGGGTGACAAATGGCCATAACGATGACTCACCATGGCGAAACCCTTCACGGAGGGTATCCACTGATAGATGGAGTGATTATTGAACAGCCACTTGAGCACAAAACCCTTCTCCGTCGGCCCCATTGCGTACTCGCAGTCCAGCACCAAAGGATCGGGCTCATTATCACGTTCGAGTGTGTAGGTGTGTGGCACACGCAGATTCGTAATGTGCACCGTCTGGGTCACTGTAGGTAGAAATCCAGTTAGTTACTCCTTAAACTAGTGGTTAAGGGATCTGAACTTACCCGTGAGTAGTGTAAGACCGGCCAGCAGCGTTGTGCACAAGATGCTCCAGCTCCAGCTCGCCATGTGCGCGTCGTAGTCGTCGACCTGGTGGTGGTCGTCCTGCTTCCGTTTGTCGTTTTGCTGCCGTACTTAGCGCTCTGCTCCAGTCAATCGTATCCCTGGACGTCTGTATATCTTTTTTGTTGTCTAAATCGTTGTAGTTAATTGAATTCCTCCCACTGTTTGTGGCTCAGGATGAGTTTAGGGCCAAGACTAAGGCTGTCCTATGCCCCCTGTGGCCACTGGGCATCGCTTTAGTCACTAGCTGTAACGCGCTGCTCATTACCATAAACATAACATCACATTAAATGGACCTGGCAACTGGTCACACTGTGCAGCAGGGAGCGTGCGGGGTTGGGGTGAAGGAGCGCCGTCTTTTCCTTGCTGGCTTAACGGGGTGAACAGGGTGCTCTCAACTTTTACACTACGATGAGCTCAGCATTTCGTTGAATTAAAACAAAATTTCACAACTTTAGACACTCGAGCACATTTTGTAGTGAATTTTCCTTTTAAATTTTCACGAAAAACTCCATGAATTCAATTGGAATTGAAAGTTTGCACATATACAACGCGCTGTTGGTGAAAAATCGACTTTTTTACTGTGTGTCGCGGTATCTGTGTGTGTGTGTTTGTGTGTATGTGTGTGTGGGGAATTATGCCAAATGGAGTTTGAAGTTTGCAGCTCCGTTTACCGCTGACGCTGCCTCTGACTCCGAATCCGACTCTGTTTCTGACTCTGACTATGGGATACCAATAGTGTTGGTATCTTCTATTTAACTGTTGTCCTTTTTCAAGCCTAGCTTTTAATGTTTCAACACTGGAATACTACGCTGCAAAGACTACACACAGCCGAGAGAGCTTTTTTCGTTTGTGAGTGCTCAGCTCTCAGTGCTCAGCGCTTTGGTGGTAAGCTCTCGCGAGCTTTTCTCTCTGGCGCATACACATCGTGTCGTCCTTTTTTGTCCTGCACTAAACGAGTGCAAACAGCTGTGTGCGCGTGTGAGTAAGAGAGCGCATGCGCTGCTTTTGACGTTTCTGCTTTGTGAGTGCTTCGCTTGGTGTAACGGTGCTTGGCCCAGGGTTGCACTGAACTTGTTGCAAGTGCCAGAGTTGAACGCTGAGTTATTCGCCAATTGGCGCCCAATTCAAGAGCTACTGTCGTTTGAACGAAGGATTTAAAAGGCGGTTTCTTGAAAGGTAAGAATAATAAAACTGAAAATAACAAAAGTCGTAGAAATATTATAAGATTATTGCAACATTAATACTATTCTAAAATTAATTGTAGTTTATTTATTTTGCTTTCCTTGGAAAATCTTCTAAGGTTTTTATTTTAAAAATTTTCCTATTTATTCTAAATAAAAATTATGTTTTTATTACTGTCCTTTTAAAATTCTGTAGTTAAAAATATATACTATTTTTAAGATACAAAACTATAAGCTTTTAATTTGACTCTCCTTCATAAAATTAATATAGTTTTATTTCTAAACTTTCAGTTGAAACCTTAACTAATTTTAGAAAAATTAAAATGAACATAAATCACTAAATTTTCCTGTCTATCTATAAAATTTCTGCGCCCTTCTTACTAGCTTAATCCCATTGAATACTCAAAATTGGTTCGGTTTCTAATTATAGTGTTTATTAAATTTTCAATAACATCAGCAAATGTCTTAAGAACTAAACTAAATTTAATAGTGTTTTATGTGCTGCGTTGCCCCATACATCAATAACTACAGACACACACAGAGACAGACGTTCGATATACATACACATACTATATAGAATTTGGCATTAAAAGTACGCTATAAATATTTAATTGGTTTTGTATTTTTCTTCATTTATATACGATGTTACACTCAGGTTTATTTAGTAAGTAGTTTCGTCACTAGCGTGATATATTTTTATACATTTCAAGTGGAGAGAGCGTAATTTAATTTTGGTCGCATTAAAACTTTCGTGTACGAGTACGAGTATGCATCCCTGGGATAATCACTACATGCTGTGGAAGGAGGAGGATGCACTTCGTCGAGTTACAGTTAAAATGGGAGTGTATGTGTGTGTGTGTTGGTGTGTGCTTAGATCACTGGAATATACACAAGCAGATGACTACGACTATAACTAAGCCTAAGACTAATTAAGTACTCCCGATTAATGCTAATCCTAGTCACTAGTCGCCCCATCGCTGTGCCCATGTCCGATCAGCGTCTCGATGCGAAAGTCCTTGGCATTCGTCTGTCGCACACATCTCAGAGCCGCAGGATCACTCGCCATGTGAAGCAGGTTCGTTCGGGTTAGTGACCGCGAGTGGGCGTGCGCGTGGGCGTGTGAGTTGGAGTGGGCGTGCGCCTGTACAGGTGTCTTGGGACTGACGTTAGACGCCTCGGTTGAATCGAAGAGCAGCACGTAGGGAGAGCTGCGCTCCGGCTCGTTATCCGCGTGCTCACGCGTGGCAGTTTCTGGGGCGGCATCCAGGCGATTGGAATTCGTGCAGACCGAGTCCACGGAGTCCGATATGTGTGAGTCCTGCTCATGCTCATTGGCACTTTCCACATCAATCTTATCGCAGGATGCATCATCTGCATCCGCTTCGGCATCCACATCCGCATCCACGTCATCGTTGTACACATTGAGATCCGCGTAGTGTCCACGATCCGCATAATCCGATGTGCCCAAGCCGGCGGCTGCAGCGGTCACATCGAAGACATAGGGATTTTTGTACTTGCTGGCTCTGCTCACATCGCTGCCGCCCTCCCCCGCTCCCGCCCCGCCATGAGGCAGTGCATCTACTGGCAGCGACTCCGTACGGCGATTGATGAACGACAGACGATCAAACTTTTCACTGTTGTTCTGGTAGAACGAAGCCTCCGCATTGGCAAAGAAGTTGAATTTCTTGTCCACCCGCAGCGCCTGATCGAAGACCTCGCTGGGCGTGTGCATCACATCAAAGTCCCGATTCCCATTGAAGTTGGGCACATTGAAGTGCACCGGCACCAGTGGCACCGGTTTCCGAATCCAAAATGGCGAGAGTGTGCCAAAAACCGCCGGAAATGAGAAACGTTGCATTGCCGGCGCTCGTTTGTAGCGTTTCCGGCGTCGCAGGAAGCTGCCATTGTCGAACATGTCCTCGGCCAGAGGATCCAGTGTCCAGAAGTTACCTTTGCCCGGATTACCAGGCTCGCGTGGAACTTTAATGAAACAATCGTTCAGGCTGAGATTGTGGCGTATGGAGTTCTGCCAAGCAGGAAACTTGTCCTTGTAGTACGGAAAACTGCAGGAAAATGCGGAAAAATTGGCATTATTATTAAGGCACTTGGACTTTCATGGTGTAGAGCTTAGTTGAGAAGGTTTGTATATTGTTTCGTACACATATAAATAAGTTTAAATTTTATTTTAGTATATGTTGTTTACGTTTTTAATATTTCTTTAGACAGAACTTGTAATGCTGTCCAATAAGTGGCATATTATAACTATAATCCCAACTGAACTGTGTAAATGTATAAAAAATATACTATAATATGTTTAAATTTAATAGCATAGTTAAACAAAGTGATACATATCATATTTTTCAAAGGGAACACTAAGTAATAGTTAACTATTAGAACATCTATCACTTCTTTTTACAATATAAGGCTCAAGACAAATGAATAATAATTTATTTGAACCTTTAAAATATGATAAGTATTTTATTACTTTTCGCATTGAACATTTATAAAAGATACATTTTAGACATGTTTTTTAATGATTTCACATAAATAATTTAGTATTGAGTTCCCGTTCGTTTCTTAAAATGACAGATAAACTAATGACTGGGAATAGGAAACTATATTCCAAGTCTCTTATAAATAAACAATCCATACTAATCTTGGATTTTTATGAAACCCGTATGCAAAACTTGAATATAAACCTTTTCTTAAATCAAATATATTCTATATCAATTATTAAAGATCTACTCTTTACCGACAGCGAATAATGTCGTACACGCACTTACTTAACAGACTGTAATCCCTTAATTTAAGAAACTCTTCTCAGTTCGTACACAACAAATCCTTATAGTTGGAAATTTACACATTCGTAAGATATATTTTTAGACACTTCAACTAATCTGCTCTATTTTCAGCGAATCGACGACTTTTCTCAACTCACCGGGACATAATGAAGTCACATATTCCGCTGAGTGTGAGTTTCTTGTGCGGCGACTGGAGTATGGCCATGGTGATGAGTGCTATGTAGGAATACGGTGGCTTGACCATAGGACCACCGGCGGTACCGTTGCCATTGTTAGAGCTGTTGCCGTTGTCGGTACCGCTGCCGCCGGCGGCCGACGGCTCAAAGTCACTGTCGTCACAGATCATGGACATTTCATCGGCGACGGCGGCGGCAGCAGCGACGGCAGCAGCTCGGGCGGATGAAACGCCACCGCGCTGGCTCTTGTGCAGCGGCGGAGACTGGGAATCGCTGTCGTGGAGAGCGTGGACAGGATCCGTGGTAGTATGCATGCTTAGGCTATAACTTGGTACTGCTCAAAGGCTGAGATCTTGAATTGTCTTTATGTTTTGAGTAGCGTTTAAAGCTTAAATTATTAAAAGGACGTAAAACTTGTTTAATTGCTCAGGAACTGATTCACTTAATTATTTTTTTTCAATACGAATATTTAACACAAATTTGAATTAACCGTTTGTAACCGTTTCGTATTTCCGTTAACGTTTGAATTAATATTTTCTTTTCCGTTTCCGCTTTCATTAAACTCTTTATGCGTTTCGACTTTGGGACTTTGAGTTACTTTTTTTTATGGGCGTCTGTCGGAACATCCGTCGGTTTGTCTGTTTTAGGCGGAATCCTTTTGCCAAATGTTAACTGAATCGCAACGAAAACGAAAATCTTCTCGCCCGAAATGTTTTTCTACATAACTCAAACATTTATTTATCGAAACCGCTGCCGCTGTCGCTTCCATGAGCTTTTGTCGCCGCTGCTATGTTTTCGTATCTCGAATAACTGTGATTCTACTGCCGACGTCGCGACGACGTCGCCGTCATCATCGTTTTCCCAAAGCCAAAGCAAAGCAGAAACAGCAGTCGGCAGAGCCGTCAGCATCAGCGTCGACGTTAACGTCAACGTCGGCGCACGTCAAGCAGCATCCCCGTATTGTAGTAGTATGTATGTGTGTGAGCATGTGCGTGAGAGCGAGACAGCGAGTTGCTGTTTGCTGCTCTCAGCAGGGGATGACTGAGATTGTAAACCAATCTACGACCAAGTGTCCCCCCAATCACAAGACAGGAGCAGGGGCAGACTGTCACACACACATTCACTTAGACACACACACACACAGACTACGTAATAACATAAAATGGTGGAGTGCTGCTTGCTGTAAATGTGATATTTGTGTTATCCTCTCTGCTCCCCTCACTGCACCACTCTCCTCTCTCTTCGCTTCTCTGCTCTGTTCTAACTTTGTTCTTGTGTAATGCCAGCGTGGACTTAAATTGGCAGGCGACGCTGACGGCAACGGCGACAGCGACTGCAGAAGCCAAAACTCACGATGTCTCCTACGCTCCCGACCCACCACTCCTTCGCTGCACGCTTGCTGGCAACATTTTCACAAATTTAGATACCTTTTGCTGGCTGCGTTGACGTCGTGGCTCTTAATAATGTTTCATTATGTCAGCCACACACACACAAACACAGTAAAGAGCGCGAGTGAGTGAGAGAGTGAGAGAGCGTAGCGTATGTGTGTGTGCGTGTGCTCTCGTTCAAATGTTAGCATTTTTATGTGCGAATGTTTTTCTAACCGTATGTCGAGCTTTCTCGTTTTCGTTCTCATTTTAGCACAGCCTCCGCTCCCATTTGCCTTTCGCCCACTTCCCCGTCCCCCCTCTGCTACTGCTTGGCCGACTCCACTCGACGCCAATGCGCCATTTTCGCAACATCCTTAACACAATTGGGTGGGCACTTTGTATGTGTGTGACTGTGTGTGTGTGTGACTGTGTGTTTGTGTGCATTATTTCTCTTTTTCATTTTCGCTGTTTTTGTTCTTTAGTTGTTAGACATTATTGTTGCTGTTGTTATTGTTTTTGTTATTTTTGTTGTTGTTGTTGTTGCTGTTGTTGCTGCTGCTGTTGTTCGCGTCTTCCCTTTTCAAATTAAACATTCAGTAGTCAGTTTTATTTGTTGTACTTTGTTCAAATTAGTTTTCAGTTTTGCGGAAGTTGCTGGCACACACACACAAACACACCCCACACAAACACACACACTCGCAGCTAAACAATAATGGCTGCCTGCTCCACCTCCGGTTTGGGCATCAGGACAATATTGATATCGTTTCATTCTACTTGCCTGATTTTCATTATTCTATTTTCCTCAGCTTTTTCTCATTTCCATTCCCCCGCTTTATTTTCCTTCATTCATTCCCACAATCTTCCCATTCGCCATTCCAAAAACTCACTTGGCCACACTTACAAATCACTGATTTTTAGCCAACTGCATGGGCGTGGCAACGCCTTTGTACAAATCTCGAAACGGAGTGTGTGTGGGTGGGTGTGTGTTCCAGTGTCCCTGTGTGTGTTTGAGTCCTATTGGGCTTGGGATACTGGTTCCGTTGTGCAATTTAGTTGCGGTGAATTTATTGCGGACTTTCTTCCTTTGTCTTTTTACGAGCTCAGTTGGAAATCAAACTAAGCAATCGCAGACCTTCAAATAACAAATAAAAAACTATACAAAACGGAAAATAGAAGATAGAAAATGGAAAATGTAATAAACAACAGATTTCTTTATTGATCTTGATTTATTTTTTCAACTTTATTGGCAAACATTGTTGCTACGAGTTTGGCAATAAAAAAGGCCAAGAGAAACTTTGAACCTTTTTTGAACAATCGCAGATTTTAAATTACTGAAAACCTTTAGAGCTTTAGTTGGTTAAACAATTTTTAGCTTATAGTATTTTGCAATATTACTTATTGTTAGCATTGCTACAAAATAATTAACAAATTATTAATTAGCTTTAGCAGACTCCCACTCCGCGCGTATTTTGTATACGCCGCGATCTACACAGCTCTTATAAAGCAGAAATTTGATCCGAAATACCAGACAAACAGAAATAGTCTGGAGGTTGTAATACATAAAGTAAATTAACAATAAGGATTGTTTCTACACATGCACAGCTTGGTTTCCTACCAAACCACGTGCACTGCCTCGCTCTTCCACCCACTCTCTGTTTACGATCTCTTCGCTGTTTGTGTGTTTGCCGCCAGCAGAGCGAACGAACGGTTTCTGTGTTTGTTGGCTGCCATCTTTGGCGCTAACAAGGAGCACTCTCTGTTTACAGTTTGTGCTCCCGCACTCTACTCTCTGTAATTGAAATTAAATTACAGTCTGTAGCTTGCTGCTTATTCTGATCGCCTGGTGTTTCACACAAAGAAATCTTTGATTTTTGCCATTCGCTGATTCTTTTGCGCTTGGCCGCTGCGAAATGCAGTGCCCAAAATCGTTAATAGTTCTTGTTGAAATACCAGGCAAACAAAAAGATCAGCAGGTCTCAATGAAAAATTATTTAACATTAACAGCAGGCTCCCACTCTCCGCGCTAATTGCGCTTTGAGATCTCTGCCGCTGTTAGTGTGATTGTTTTATATATATGATCAGCATCAACAGCCGACTCGATATAGCGATGTCCGTTTGTCCGTTTGTCTGTCTGTCTGTCTGTCTGTCAGTTTGTCTGTCTGTCCATCCGTCCGTCCGTATGAACACCTGGATCTTTTAAATCTGAGCTGAAATACCAGGCCAACAGAAATAGTCAGCAGGTTGCAATACATGAAGTAAACAAACAAAAAGGTTTGTTTATACACGTGTACAGCTTGGATTCCCGCCAAACCAAAAAGGTTTGTTTATACACGTGCAAAGCCTCGCTCTTCCACCCGCTCTCTGTTTACGATCTCTTCGCTGTTTGGGTGTTTGTTCGCTGAACGGTTTCTGTGTGTGTTCGCTGTATGGCGCGAACACGGAGCACTCTCTGTTTACTGTTTATGCTTCCGCTCTCTACTCTCTGTAATTTAATTTAAATTACAGTCTGTCGCTTGCTGCTGATTCTGATCGCCTGGTGTTTCACACAAAAAATTCTTCGATTTTGGCCTTTCGCGAATTTTTTTGCGCTTGGCCGCGCCGATCCACATTAACATTGACTTAACAGTAACTTAACATTAACATTGACTTAACAGAAACTTAACATTAACATTGACTTAACAGTAACTTAACATTATCATTGACTTAACAGTAACTTAACATTAACATTGACTTAACAGTAACTTAACATTAACATTGACTTAACAGTAACTTAACATTAACATTGACTTAACAGTAACTTAACATTAACATTGACTTAACAGTAACTTAACATTAACATTGACTTAACAGTAACTTAACATTAACATTGATTTAACAGTAGCTTAACATTAACATTGACTTAACAGAAACTTAACAGTAACTTAACATTAACATTGACTTAACATTATTTTAACATAAAAATTGACTTAACATTTTTTGGATTGTAAATTCTGTTGTTTCTTACTGTGGATTTCTTTTCGCTTGAGAATTCAACTGGGAATTTGAATATTCCAGCTGTAATACCAAGCGAACAGAACTTTCAGTAGATCTCAAATCCAAAATTCAAACTTAACACACTTATATCAGAGAAAGAGCTATGGCTTAGAATAGCCAACACTTAATGAATTAGGTTAATTCGTTATAGACTCTATACTATAGAGACAAATTCACTCTGTAGTCGTATGGTACCATTATAACTATTCTCGCCACGTTTGGTCAGAATCGGAGTACTATATATATGATATATTTATTAAAAGTGTGATTAATTCCCACACAAGACTTGTAGTTTATTAGCTTAGTTTATTCTACAATTAACATATTATTATTATTGTATTTAGTGGCACTGCTAATTTGTTATTATTTCCGCAAGTACACTTACCGCCATAAGTATATTAACAGTTGCCATAACTACGCTTTGCTTACAGTTATTTACTTTTTAGAGTTTTTTGACAACACTGTCGGCTTATGGGTAAGTATAACGACCCAAATGCCAATTGAAACCACTGAAGGCAGCCCCTGTCAGACTACGGTTAATCATCGCTTAGGCACAGCATGGCACAGGGATTGGAACCAGTAGCAGTAGCAGGATGAGGAGCAGAACCAGGACTGGAACTCACTGTGATGTGGGTAGCTCAAGTTGAGCGTAAGGATGCGATGCATTTAAGCTTTTGAAGGGGAACAATTAACTTATGCGCAAACAATAACGCCAAAGAATGCATGCTGACAGGAGCTGACTACCACGGCCACTGCGGGGAGGGTAAAGGGGCTGCAGGGAGGACACACAGGGGCGGGACGAGGCAGCGGCATGATCCAGCAATAATCCTTCTTTTGTCAGCAAATTTATTGCACACAAACAAATAGGCCGCCCAAAGGATATAGGATATAGACTCAAAGAACTAAAAGGAGCAGAAGATGCGGAGGAAGATGCACAAGAAGAAGAAGCAGCACTTTGACAACATACATTTTTATTGCGAAATCTGCAAAAGGCAAATAAAAGATTTGACACTCGAATTGCTTTGACTGCGGCAGTAAACAATGTGTTGGTGTCAAGGAAGGAAAGCAAAAGGACACGAAAGGACATGAGACATGAGAAGACAGAAGTAGACAGGAAGGGACAGGAGCAGACAGGACATGAACACGACTGAGACAATGACTGTAGCTGGGAGCTCCACTAATTTGTGACCAGTGAAGAGGGTATAACAGGTTTGCTAACAGCGGTAAACGTTTGTGATGCAGTAAGGAAGTCAAGAGTGGGTAGGAGCTAGAAAGAACTACTTCCTCTAACACTACACAGAGTATAAACATATCGGGTGAGCTCTGTGCTACCCAATAGGTTCCCAGCTCAAAGCAGTCAGGTAGCTCGTCTGTAGTTACAAAGTACTCAGCTAACGCCAGCCCAACATCCACACACTGGGTATCTACAGGTCTGTCGGACTCTATTTCGATTTCACTCGCCTATTGATGGCACCTTGTGGTTCTCTTGGCTGCAAAATCGCAAAGGCAAACACACACTAGGAGCACCGCACTACAAGGTACTGTATTTAATGGCAGCTCGTTCTTATGTCATTATTAAATCTTTCAAGTATCTGAATGAACAACAGCAACACACACTTCAATACTCGAGAGACGCTCAATTTGATGGACGAGTGGAGTGCGTGTGCGAGTAGTCAGAAAACAACCCTCTGAAATGGGAAAAATCACAGCAGGCTAAAAATTGCACAACTGCAGCAGGAGGAGGTGGAGTGGGAGTCGAAGTAAAACCCAAACCAAACCGAGGCAAAGCCCGATCTAAGCCAGAACCTCAAAACACATGGAGTAGAGCTCAGCTCGGCTCAATTTCTGGGCTACAAATCGCTTCAACCTGTCTGCACAGGCAAACAAAAAAACCGAGTACAAGTTGGAATATTTTACGCTCGATTTATCCGCTTACAATGGCAGAGAGGTTAGCAGTACGGCAGAGGGTAGAAGGGCGGGAGGGTGTACTGAAGGGCTGCCGGGGAAAAGCAGCAAGTGGCAGGACTTGTTTTGAGACTCATTTCATTCATTTGTTCATTTGATGACGATGATTTTGCTGCCGCTTAAGCCTCTTGTTTGGCGGCAATAAAAATCGAGCCGCACTCACCCCTCACCCCCTCGCCGAGGGTAGGAATAATAACGGCACAGGATGTCAATTTCTCAATTCATAAATAAAACTCAAAGTCCTTTGAATGTGTCAGCACAAGTGTGGAAATTACAGCCATGCCCACAACTGGGCGTGCTTGTGTGTGTTATTGTTGTTTATTTGCTGTGTATGGTTGTTGGTTGTTGGTTGCTGCCACCTAAACCGCACGTTCCGTGCCAAATAAGCCAAAAGGATTTCTTCGCTGGCAGAACTTGAGTTTTGGATTGCTTTGCATGCTCGCAGGCACACTCGGATCGCATTAAGTTGATTTATTATGCACTGAAGAATTCAATTAAGTAGGATGATTGTCACTTGTCCGTATGCCATGATAACGCCCATCGCACATCCTTTAGCCTAGTCTATGCTCTTCCATATCGCACGCTCCATCACTTTTTATGTCCTTGGCAAACGTTTTAATTTGCGGTGCGTGATTATTGGGACAGTTGTTAATAGTTGGCCGTGATCCCGTTCGTCTGACTTTGACTTTTCACACAAGCCACAGATAATCATTTATTTGTTTTGACTGCTGCCGGGATTAGGGGCTGGAGCAAGTACCAAACATCGGGCAGCAAATGGCAATGGCAAAGCATTTAACTTAATTGTTTTGGGCGAAAACAACAACAGAATGCGTTGATTTTTTGGGTGGACAGGAGACAGAGGAGAGAAGGGACATACCTTAAATTAAGTGTTCTTATTTGCTAAAGTTGGTACATCATCTGAGTACTTAATATGATACTTAATATGGGCATGCAAATTCCTATACCTATAAAGGTCTTAATATAAGATAACATGTAAGAAAGGCTACAGGCGAGTGAGC
The DNA here is from genome assembly GCA_018152125.1 of Drosophila dunni. Classification (NCBI taxonomy): domain Eukaryota; kingdom Metazoa; phylum Arthropoda; class Insecta; order Diptera; family Drosophilidae; genus Drosophila; species Drosophila dunni. The sequence continues at coordinate 5,439,803 of JAECXC010000339.1, read as the reverse complement.
CGACTGGAAGAATCCCTAACTTACTCTTTATAGTGTGCAATTTCCTTACAAATAAGTACCTCTTTAGTCGACTGATTTGTCCAATGGTAGCTATAAGATAAAGTTGTCGGATCTAAAACCAAACTTATTAAGCACAGTTATAGCCATAAATTAGTATAGCCTAGCCATAAATAGTATACACATTATATCTCAATTTGGTCACGATAGCTCAACTAATACTACACGCCTTTATACATAGCTTATTTTCCTTCTTTCGGCCGATTTATCCCAAGGGAGCTATAGGCAATAGTTGTTGGTCAGAATAAAACTTGGTGAGGATAGTTACAAAGGCAGCCTACATATAATGTGTCAATTTGGTCACGATAGCTCTAGTAGTTTCCCAGCTATGAGCAAACGAACAGGCGAACAGACCGACATCGCTATATCGACTAACCTGTTGATGCTGATCAAGACTATGCAGCGAAAGCTCTACTCGCTGACAGCTCCCTCAGGCGGACAGCTCCCTTAGCCGAACGACTGTTATAGGTCTTCAGAATGACTTCCATACAAAGCCATTTCTCTTAGGCGAACATCTTACTTAGGCAAACAAAAATTCTGGAACTGTGGCTGTCCGGCAAAGGGAGCTTTAACCTTATATACTTTGTGGGCTGTGCCATGTCTCCTCCTGCCTGTTACGCTCCTGAAGCTACTGACAAACTTACTGGACCCCTCTATTTATCTTGAGTACAGGGTCTAAAAGTAAAAATAAATGTAGTTTTAAATTAAAGAAGGAAGTTAGTTGAAACATAAATAAATTAAGTGCTCATATGAAAATGAAACTCATTCCCTTGACAATAAAACACATTCTATAATAAGTCTAGTGCTTAAACTAGCTAAGAGCATAGCAACCCAGAAAGCTAACTAAATGTTTTTCAATGCACATGAATAAGTCTTCAAGAAATTCGCTGGAAATCAGTTAAATTGGTAAACATATTTCCAAATATGCTATTTTTGGAAACAAAGGTAAATAAAGTTTAAATTTAGGCACAAAATAAATAAATCTAAAAAGGCAGAAACCTCAACACAACGTCACACACTTGAAAAAGTGAAAACTGAAATGGAAGCGTAATAAAAAGTGGACATGGAGACACCTAATAACTTTCCTGCCGGGCACGTGTCGGGCGTACGCCGTTTAACGGGTGTTGGGTAATTCACACTTCCTGCCAGGACAACGAGGAGGCAGGATAATAGGCAGGACGGATAGGATGTGTCGTACAATGCCCCGCTGGAATTTCATTAAATAATCGTTAGTGTAAATCAATTTGTTAGATCAAAGTACGCTGGCTGATATGGCGACAAATGAAAAGAAAATATGTTAACGGGAATATACACGATGTTACCAATTTGTTAGCAAATATTTGCTAGCATCGAATGGCGAAATTACAAAAAACATACGCACGTGTCTTGGAGACGAGACCGCGAGACGAGAAGTGTGAACACGTGACCACAAGGACTATCAGTGTCTAAAATCAACAATAACGAAGGATAAGAATAGAAATAAGCGATATCTGTTAGGTAGTTAAGGTAGTGCTGTTAACTGGGCTCAAATGTGCTAACCCAAAACTGTGATGGACAGCACATGGTAGAGAACAAATTGGAAAATCCATCAAAAGCTTCATTTGGCGTAATCGCATTAGGTCCTTAGACCCAGACTTATGCCACTAAATAAAATGTTTGCGTCAAGGATAACTCGGCCATGACACAAAATGCAATACAAATTCAATTGTGCTCCGAGAAAAGTACAAGCGTTTGAAATTTAATTTAACGCATTTACATGGAGCTTAAGATTTCTCGATCTGGATCAGCTTTAGCCTCCACTCCTGCTTCGGCTTCAGGGCATGGTAAACAAATCAAATATATTTAGGAGTAGAAACTCAAACAAAGGGCTGCGACGACAGACAAATGAAATTTGCTTTTCGGCAGTCAAACGCACTTGATAAAAAACGCTTACGACGATGATGATGATGATGTTGGTGGCCAGGTTCATCATCTGCAGCTGTGACCCTGCGCACATGCTGCCTGTGGGCTGAGCGGGGAGTGGCATACAGGGTATAGAGTAGAGAGTACAGGGTTGTCTCCCTGGTGGTGGTTGGCAGCGAGTTAAAAACTCAATATTTGAATAACTTACTACCGTGCGAGTGAACTTTTCAGGCGCACTCGAGTCGAGAGCAGGCGACAGGATTTAGCTAGGTTACTTCCTGAGGCCCAAAAGGACAATTATTTGTTTATGCGTTGTCATTTAAATTGAGTTTCCAAAATTGACCAAAAAAATAAACACACGCGCAACTTTTGTATGCAGTTGTGATTACAAACAGTTGCAGATACAGATACAAATGTGAGATACAAGTGCGCACTTCAGCACTGGAGGGGGGAGGCGGTGAGTGAGAACCAATGACATTTATGTGGGCACCATTATTTGCTCTATCACGTTCGCATTTGAAAGTTATGAGCCCATTAGAGACGTAGTAAACACAAATATCCATAATCCATACCAAGGGGCATACTCACACACACACACACACACTCGGAGTATGTGTGTGCACATTCCCCAGTTCCATCGGGGGTCCTTGCTTATCCTTACACATGTACGCGTAATTGTTTGTTGATGTCCTCAACTGTCGTGAGAAAATTCAGTTGGCTCTTCCACGTTTCCATTTTCCATTTTCCTTTCCTGCCTCTTCCTTTCTTTCCCTCTGTTTTGTTGTGTTTTGCTTTGTTTTAGCTCACTTTAACTGCCTGTTGCCTCTTTTAGTTTGTCAAGCAGTTCAAGCTCAAAGTAATATGCGTTTTATCTAGTTAAATTATTGACAACTTTTGAGTGGAGCGTCTTCTTAGCCTACATAAAAGAACGTTATATATAAAGTACACAGAGAGAAATCTTTGTATGCATATTTAAACTTATTAATTATTGATTTTCTCCACAATTTCGTAAGGAAAAGTTAGAAATTATTTAATAATTAACGGATTGAAGACAATAACTCATAAAATAAATAGAGTAATCAACCGATTTCATAATTTCTAATCTAATAAGTATGTAAAGAAATATATTTAAAATAATATTACGAATATTAAGTCGTGCATTCCCTTATGGGCCTAAGAGTTTAAGTATTATAATTCACATGACATAGTATGAGACTTACTCCACTTGGTAGTCCCGATAGCTTTCTGTGTTGCGAAACTTTCTTTAAACAATTCGTCTTTCGATTAAAATAAAAATAATGTTTAAACTAAAATAAAATATTCTATGTAAAAATAGTATAAAGAAGCGTATCAGAAAAATACCGTATCAGAAAAGACTTCTTATCACAGCAGACATCTCATTGTGAGTAAGAAAACTTCAGCAATAATTTACAAATACTTTGTAGCTTAAACTTATATAAATAAGAAAATGACGAAACTTTTTAAAACAAAATTTCAATGGGAATATGCAAAGAAATAAAAATTATATTTATTCTATTATATTAAATTTATTATTACATTAATAATAAAAACTTTGACGCAAAAAATGATGATTACTAAAGTTGATTAATTTTAGCGAAAGTTCTGAACAAAATAGAGATGATTAGTTAAGCGCATTTTGGAAAACAGCATTACTCAAATATATGTGTGTTATGTATGTATGCATGTGTTTGTATTAACGGCGTTTTTGCCAGCTGAAGTGTTTTTGCGCAAAAACTGTAATTTTTATTCATTTCCAGGACGCACTCAGAAGTGGCTGCTAAACGATTATTAGCAATTTGATATAACTGCATGTAAGTACAACACGAGAACAAGTCAACAACGGATTTACACACACACAAACACATACTGGCAAGCATACATACAACATACACGTGTAGCTACTTACATAAGAGCGCGATGCTGTTGTCTCTATGTGTATGTGTGTGTATACGTGTGTTTGTGACAGCAAACAATACAAAAATCACTTCAGTTAACTAAATCGTCGCAACAACCATGCGCCGACTGCGACGCAGCACACAAACACACACACACGGATACGCTACATAGGATGCTACAAAAGCTAGAGAACAGCACAAGCAACAACACACTCTCCTTCTCTCTCTCTCTCACTTCTGCACACTCAGCCTGAGAGCGGCCATTGCAAGAGGCGTGCCAGCCGTCGACCAATCAGCATTCAGCTTCTGTCTGGTGACAGCAGCTGCAGCGTCAGCATGCGACAGCGACGCAGGCAGCGCAGTGCGCGACCGCTGTGGGGAAGGGGGGCTATGGAATGTAGCAGAGGCCGCCATTTGCCGCTGCGGATGCGTGCAGCGCTGAAAGTTAAGCTCATTGCCATATTTTTGCTTTTTGCTTTTCGCTTTTTGGTTTTGGTTTTTTGCTGCTTTTCTCTTTTGAATTTACTTTACTAACAAAACATGACTGTTGGGAGGCAAAAAGGAAATTGTTTTATCAAATGGGTTTCCTTACGCTTTATTATTATGAAATTAATTTTCAACATCGCTCGTTTGCTCGTCCTTCCCAGCGTCTGTAGCCCTGCTGCCTGCCCCGCCCCCATGTACGCCTTCAATAAGTTTGTAATTCCCGTTCTTTGAAACGTCTTCTCTGTTTACTTCTGCGTATAATATTCATATATATATCTGGTCCTTTAGCGTATTTAATGGAAATGTTTGCATAGCTTTCCCCCGTTTCCCCCCTCAATCCGTCTCTTTTTGTACGCATTAAAATGCAAATTCTGATTATGCATTTAAGTTCTGCAGACAAATTAAATTCATTTGCATAGAGTCTGAGTGAAAACTCGTAATTATAACGAGCCCTTAGCACTAGTTGCAGCTTTCCACACACTCACACACACATACACAGAGATATTTACATGTACGTTCGTTGTGTGTATGTGGCGCTTTTGTGCTCTTGTGTTTATTACATGAAAACAGCAGAGAAACAGCTAAAATCGATGGGCATTTGGCCAGAACACTTGATGGGTTTCCATCTACGGAGTGTTGAGTTTTCCATGCTGTGAATTGTGCAGACAAATTAATATTGTAATATGGCCAATAGAACTCTCCATCACTCTCTTCCCCTCTCTCCCTCTTTGGCTTAATGTGGTCTGAATGTTTTGACTGCTATGCCTCAATATGGCTCAATTTGCATTACGTCACAACAGCTACGAACAGCGAAAGTTACTCAATGCAATTGAAGCCAGTGTGAAATCGATAACACTGTCCTACAAGCCATTCATTTTTATTTAAAAAGAACAGCAGTTTAATTTAAATCATTCCCTCCAATTCTTAGGTTTCTTAAACTCTGCTCCACTGTGCCACTAAACCTTGTTGCACAGTGTAATCGATACGAAAATCAGACTCAAAATAGAATGACCACTAAGTCAGTTAGCAAGCATGCCAGACGGCTAATTGTAAAATCAGTTTAGGCGCGATTTTCAATGGGCTCACTGCAAAAAGCTCACAGCTAAAAATCAAATACGAAAAAAAGACTAAAAAAAATTATATAAAAACTAAAAATATTTAAATTTAATGTTTAATTAAAGTACTAAAAGAATTCGTATATTTTTTTCATAATTATGGTTCAATTCCAAGGGAATTCGGGTGCCGGCGGCGGAGGCGGTCAGTTAAACAAATAAACTAACAAATCAATCTAATTAAAACAAGGATTATATAACCACAAGCCACTTGTAATCTGACATTGAACATAATTTTAATGCTAATCAATTACTAAGCTGTGCATGTTCAACTAATTAAATGAGTTTAATTAATTGTGTAAACATTAAAAGAGCTTAAACATTTAAAATGTCTTGAAATCATGAAGGATTTTTAAAACTTTTGTGAAATCTAAGGATTTGTTGAGTGAACTTTTGTGAAAAAAAATGTAGAAAAATCGTAATACTTCCTAAAAATCAATGAAAATTATATTTTACTAATTTTAAAGTTTCTAGATGTGCAAGTTTAACAAATATAATCTGTGCTTAAAAGTTCTTAAAACATTTTTGAGCTATATTACTTTACTAAATAAATTTACTAATAAATTGGAAACAAATTAGAAACCGACTCTGTAGTTTACATAAAATAATAATGTGATATTAAATATTAATGTTCTACACAAAAACTATTTAAAACTATATAGCAGATGGAATAAAAAGAGGACAATGATATAAATTAGTATTTTTACTTTTATATAATGTGAGAATCGGGTTAAAATCAATCTTAAGCTACTTCTGAAGTAGTCTAATTTCAAATATCCCTGAACCGAACATAGAAAATTTCGAACTGTACAAAGAATTGAAGTATGTGTGGCTGTATTAATAAATATTTCTTATCTATGCCAGGATAATAAGCTCGCAGCTTAAATCAAATAATAACCTACGATTTTATATGTCGATGTGTTTAAATATAGTTTAAAGAATAATAAATAAAAATTTAAAATATTTTCTGAATATTACCATAAAAAAAACAGAATTTTCAAGATTATATAAATTTAATAATATTTTATTTAGCCTTCAGTCTTCAAGACAACGTTAAACTATTTTTGAAGGTGAAACACTCAAATAAAGATTAGTTTGGTTGGCAAAACCTTTTAAAATATTTTTTTTTTTTTAAATGCATTAATTTTTTATTGAAGTGTTTCATAACTTAGTGCTTACATACCTTAGTGCTTACACGGTTTACATTATCTGAGACTACTTTTTTTTTTAAACTAAATGCTTAAAGTGACTATACAAAAAGCAAGTATATAACAAAATGGAAATAGGTCACATAAATTTAAGACAAAACTTTTCAGCATTCCCAAGTTAAACATTTCTAAAATTAGACCCCAAAGATTACAGTCCAACTCTTGGCTGCTATCTACTGCCCTACGACCCTATCTAACTATACCCACATAATTCCAATCATATGCCCATTCGCAGAGCACATTCACATGGTAACCCTGGATAAAACTGGCAAGAAATCCTTCGGCATTTGCATAGTGCGAGGGGAGGTGAAGGACTCACCAAACACGAAAACCACGGGCATATTTATTAAAGGAATTGTGCCGGACAGTCCGGCGCACCTGTGTGCCAAACTAAAGGTCAGTAAGGGGCTCCTATCTAAAAGTTGGCTCTTCTAAAAAACCTTCACAGGTTGGTGATCGAATACTCTCCCTAAACGGCAAAGATGTGCGCAATTCCACCGAACAGGCCGTGATTGATCTGATCAAGGAGGCGGATTTCAAGATCGAACTGGAGATACAGACGTTTGACAAGAGCGACGATAGCAACAAAAATGGATACATGCAGGCCAAGAATAAGTTTAATCAAGGTGGGACTGAGGACACTACATTTAGAGCTTAAATACTTACAGTAGTCTCTCCGCAGAGCAAACAAGCAATGCCAATATGGGCAGACAACCGACGGTACGCAACGATCCCAAGCGGAATACAACCTTCTCGGCATCCCAAAGGGTCAAGCACGTGCCGACCCACTACGATGAGGATGAGGAAGACACCAGGGACATGACCGGACGCATACGCACCGAGGCGGGCTTTGAGGTACTGAGACGTAGAACATAAAGGATTCTGTCACTTATGAATCCCTCCTTGCAGATTGATCGCGCTTCAGCGGGCAACTGTAAACTGACCAAGCAGGAGAAAGATCGCGACAAGGAACAGGAGGATGAGTTTGGCTACACAATGGCCAAGATCAATAAACGGTATAACATGATGAAGGATCTGCGACGCATCGATGTACAGCGTCAACCCAATATACCGTTGGGTCTAGCGCTGGCCGGGCACAAGGACAGGCAGAAAATGGCCTGTTTTGTGGCCGGAGTCGATCCCAAGGGCATTTTGGCCAGTGTAGATGTGAAGCCAGGCGACGAAATTGTCGAGGTCAATGGCAATGTGCTGAAGAATCGCTGCCACTTAAATGCCTCCGCCGTGTTCAAGAATCTCGACGGAGAGAAGCTCGTGCTCATCACATCCCGTCGCAAGCCAAACGATGAGGGCATGTGCGTGAAGCCCATTAAGAAGTTCCCCACGTCCACCGATGAGGCAAGCAATTGGAATTACTATATAACTTATAGCTAACATAATCCTCAATCTTTGCAGACCAAGTTCCTCTTTGATCAGTTCCCCAAGGCGCGCACGGTGCAGGTGCGCAAGGAGGGCTTCCTGGGTCTCATGGTTATCTATGGCAAGCACGCGGAGGTCGGCAGTGGCATCTTTGTCTCTGATCTACGCGAGGGCTCCAATGCCGAGGCGGTAAGTGCTAATCTTCTCTAGCAAGTGTTGTCCTCAGTTGTCGATTATTTCAGGCGGGCATTAAAGTGGGTGACATGCTGTTGGCCATAAACCAGGACGTCACACTAGAGTCCAACTACGACGAGGTAGGCAGCATGACTGGTTAACAGTTTTAGTAGTTATCTAATGCATCAAACTAATTCCACAGGCCACTGGATTGCTGAAGCGAGCTGAGGGCGTTGTGACCATGATAATGTTGACCCTGAAGAGCGAAGAGGCCATCAAGGCCGAAAAGGCAGTGGAGGAAAAGAAGAAAGAGGGTAAGCAGTAGCCAAGAACTGTTCGAAATCCACTAAACGGTTGATCTACTTCCTGTAGAGGCCAAAAAGGAGGAGGAGAAGCCACAGGAACCCGCAACAGCCGAAATCAAGCCAAACAAGAAGATACTCATCGAGGTTAAGGTGGCCAAGAAACCATTGGGCGTTATTGTAACCGGCGGCAAAAACAACCACGTCAAGGTACAGTCACCTAACCACCTAGTCCACCTCCACGTGTTGTTGGTTATTGCTACGAACTCTTTTCAGACTGGTTGTGTCATCACACACATTTATCCCGAGGGCGCCCTGGCCGCTGACAATCGTTTGAAGATCTTTGATCACATTTGCGACATCAACAGCAAACCCGTGCACTGTGAGTCACTGACCACACTCAAGGTGCATCAGTTGTTCCACGTGACATATGATAACAATGTCAACTTTACGGTCTATCGCGCCGATCCGCCCGAGCTGGAGAAGTTCAACGTGGACTTTATGAAGAAGAGCGGCAAGGAACTGGGGCTCTCCTTAACGCCCAATGAACATGGTTGTACCATCTCCGACATCGTATGTAACAACCATATATACAGAAGTGTCTTGTAGTTATGCTTTCATTCCGTAGATACAAGGACAATATCCAGAAATCGATAGCAAGCTGCAACGCGGCGATATAATAACCAAATTCAACGGCGATTCATTGGAGGGTTGCACCTTTCAGGTTTGCTATGCGCTGTTCAAGGGCGCCAACGGCAAGATATCGATGGAGGTGACACGACCGAAGCCAACACTACGCACCGAGGCACCCAAATAGGCCAACAAACCAATGACACGGTGTAGAGAAGCGACGCGCTTTAAACTGACATTAAATAAAAAGAAAATTTAACGATTAAAGTCCGTTTTAATTTAATAACTGCGGTGTTCCGTTATTTTGGGTTTATTTTGTTTCTTGACAGGAGAACTGCTTAGGCTATAGAGCTTGCATTCGATGCGATACGGGGCCACAGATCAGCGCATTCCTTGGCAACTGGGCCAGTGATGGCCGAGCCTTTCATTTCGCCTTTGTTGTTTACTATCACCCCCGCATTGTCCTCAAAGTATATAAAAACTCCGTCCCTCCTCCTGAACGGTTTGCGCTGCCGAATCACCACGGCAGGCATAACCTAAAAGCGTCGTGGAAAAACACGCGTAGAAGAAAAACAACAACAATTAGTATTTGTATCGCGAATTAAAGCAAACAAAAATCGGCACACACACATGTACACATTACTTGCAACAGCGTGCAACACACTTTCAGTGGATTGTAAGTATAATTTTAGCACCAACACTGTCGCAAATTATGTTTTACATATTATGCACTGTTCGCTTAGCTTTTTACTCAGCATTTACTCACCTTCTTTCTCAATTCAGGCTTGCCCTTCTTGACGGTGGCAACAAACATGTCACCGACGCCAGCAGCGGGCAGACGGTTCAAGCGACCGCGAATGCCGTGCACAGCAATAACGTACAGGTTCTTGGCACCTGAAATAAATACATAAATCACCATTTACAGCTGCATTTACGTTTAATTAGTTTGTTTTTACTGCATTACCTGTGTTGTCAGCGCAGTTCATAACAGCGCCTACGGGCAAACCCAGCGAGATGCGGAATTTGCCTCCCGCGGTACCACCACGTCCTAAATAACAGAAAACACAAATAATTAGTTAAACGTCCATATCTGATTGAACACTTCATCACAACGTAGTTGTTTAATATTGATTCACAATATTTAACGCGATTAATTCGGATTTATTTTATTGAAAAATACCTCTCTTCGACATTTTGCTGCTTGTTCGGAACCGAAAGGAAGTAAAAAGAAAGAGCCAGTTCGGTTACTGAACCGCAGCCAACTTAGCCTGAATAGTATACGAACTAGTAGCGTTGCCACCGCGCGAACAAAATGAACAAGTTTCGCGCCAGTGCTGCCACCTGCTGCTCGTAAATATTCGATAACACAAATACAATCTCATGTAATTAAATTAAAAATATTCAATTCTAAATCTATTTAATGTGCACAATAAAAATTAATCGTAATGTTTTTTCTGTTTTTACCATTTAACTAAATTGATTCTGTTCGAGGCTGTGTATAATGAAATTTATCGATAATTATTTGTTCAGATATATTAAATAACCTACTTGTTTCAAATATTATTAAATAATGGAGATATTTAAATGCGTTTGTTAATATGTCATTTAAATATACTTTTTTTAAGCATTTTATTTTTACTGTTTGGTATTTTTCCTAGTAATTTTCGTAATCAGCGTATTGGGCTATCGCAGCCAACTTCAAGCAAGCGCTAAGATTCCAATGAATGATCACAGCAACTTAAACTTAAATAATTGGAAAAATGGAAGAGCAAGGATTGTTGAGTAATGTTAAAAAAGTAATACACTCGTTGGTTGTTTCAACGCCACTACGAATTACGGTGGAAGCCTTAAGGCGCGATTACTTAAACGAAGAAGGCTGCCCACTGCCATTTCAAAAATTTGGCTTCAAAGACATCGAAAGCTTTTTACGTTCCATACCAGACACATTATCAGTAAGTCATTAAATCACTGTGCTTGGGATCATTTAAAACACTGTTTAAGTAGGTAAGGGGATGTGGACCCATGGCAGAAGTTATTGCAAAAACCACCGAGAAGACGGCACATATACAAAATCTGGTGAAATGTCAGAAGAAGCCAAGCTTAAACGCACGAAATCGAAGGGGACGAAAACCAGCGTTTGTTTATCCCTCTGAGCGCTCAGATCTTGTGTTTGTCAACGAGCAGCGAGCTCCAAGAAGCCGTAACTATAGCTATCGACAACCCCAGCAGTCCTACGGTCCACCGCAAAACAATAGTTATGGCCAATATACGAGGCAGCAGCAACGAGACACTGTTAACACAAATTCAATGATCAATTCGTTTGCCAAGTTTAAAATACTCAATGTCGATGAAGAATCTTCCTCAGATGAATTAGCAAATTTCCAGTGTCTGCCCGCTAACAAAAACGAGATGCCGTCAAATTCAACTGTTCAGCTGGACAACAACGGCAACTCCACGGCAAAGCAAAGAATGGCCAAGTCTCCCATACAGCATGTGTCTTCCGACGAAGGCTCTGATGAGGATGCTATACCCATATCAGCTGTGGTAAGTGTAAAATGATGTATTTTTAATTCTTCATGCTACTGATACTACAACTTACCAGGACGAACGAGTTTTGAATTACAAATACAGCAACAACAAGCATGCAGTTCCAACAGCTAAGCAGGAGAAGAAATCGCCTGTCATCGAGTGCGAGTCTTCCGATAATGGCAGCGATACCGAAGCCATACCAGCTTACGCTGTGGTAAATACGATTACAAATTTAATTATTGAAATCTAAAGTGTCTTCCTATTCCAGGACGAACGTGTGTTGAGCGTCGAATATCCCCGGGATGCAGTGCGCTCCAATCAAATGTTGCCCCCACGTGATATCAAAAAGAGAATCAAACTGGACAGCCGCATACAGGTGCAGCTGGTAACGGTAAGAACTGGCACTTGACTATGAAATATATATAGGTTTCTAAATATAAAACTATTACTCTTACAGGTGGCAAGTCCGCATAGCTTCTACTTTTGGCTGCACGACGAGCAGTACGATGATTACAAGGCCATGTCCTTTAATATGCAGTTAGTTATTGTTAGTATAAGTATTTAATGGCTCTTATAAACTTTGTGCACTTGCAGAAACTTTTATGACAACATTGATTACAGAAGCTACGCTTTGCCCAAGTACCTAATCATACCTGGTCATTTGGCTGTTTGTCGCAACATAATTTGGCAGCGCGTTAAAGTGCTGACCATCAAAACGGGCAGCAAACAAAATATTGAGGTAGGTCTGAAGATTGTTAAGCAGTTTGTAAGGTAACTAAAAACTGTTCACAGGTGGAATACATTGATACAGGCGAGCGCAAGTGGGTGTCTCACAGTCAGCTAAAGTATCTGTGCAAGGAGTTTGCCACGCTACCCCCTCAGTGCTGGTACGGCAAACTATCCGGCGTGATGCCCCTAAAGGGCATACACTTCTCTATGGAGGCGAGCAACTACTTTTATGATCTGATCTCCTATCGCCGACTTTTTGCAAAAGTGGAGACAATCGACAGAGTGGTAAGATAGCAATTTACAAACCGACTTAAGGCAAAGTTTAACAAGTCTTCTGTTTTACAGAGTAATACCGTACACATGATCCTAGTTGATCCGGATGCCGTGTCCTGTACGAAGAACATTAACATAGCGCTCATCGAATCCGGCTTGGTGCGACGCAGGTTATAAACCTTAATTACATTTTATTTTTAACTTTGGATTCAATTCGATTCGATTTAGAGCGGCAAAGGGTATGTGAGTACCGCCGCGGTAAAACACTTAATTAAGTTTTATTTTTAAGTTGATCAAAGCTTTTTGAATTTGACACTTGGTGTCTGAGCTGTATTAAGTTTATTATTTCATATTTTTTGTTACTTTATCCGCTTGCAAGCTCAATTGAAACTAATTGGTATTGTTTTATGTTAAGGCAAACGCTGTCCTTCTGCATTTCTTTTATTAGTTTACGTATAATAAAATACTAAGTTACATAAATCGTTAAACAAGTTGTTGTTGTCTTTAATTGATTTATAATTGAATTAGTTAAATCAAACTAAACTGCTTAATAATTGCAAAAAAGATTTCTCGCTCGCAGCTAAATGAAAATTAACAGAATTTGTTGGTCAAACAGATTCATAAATTCGAAATAAAAATATATGCAATAAATACTTGTACATTAAACTGAATAGTTATAACAATTCCCTATAAAAGACAACATTATCTATAAATGTGTGGGTGTGTGTGTTGTGTGTGTGTATGTAGTTAATGTTGTTGTAGCTGCTGCTACTGCTGTTGTTGTTGTTGGTAACCGTTGAAACGACGGCAACCTGAGGTTTTTACTTTTTTTTAAGGCTCTTCTACTACGTTGTATGTTTTTTAGTGTGTTTTTTGTTTTGTTTTTATTTTTAGTGAGTGAAAAACTAATAGTTCAACTACTAATGCGCTTCGTTAAATTTGCTTTGTTTTTGTTTTCTTTTGCTTTGCTTTGCTTTCGTTTTTTTGCTTGTTTTTTTTTTTGCTTTTTTAACTTTTTAATAATATTGTTTTTTTGTTGTTGTTGATGTTGTATTTTTTGCCATTTTGCAATGCGTATTTAAATATGCTATATAATCGCAATAATACATAATTCTTGGTTGCACTCGAGTACATAAAAGCTACGGGCATTAAATTTTTGCTTTTTTTTGTTTTTGTTTTTGTTTTTAGTAACGTAACGTTTTTTGTTTATATCATAAGTTTATGCTTGTCTTTAAATGTTTAACTACAGGTGTACGGGTGTGTGTGTGTGTCTGCCTGTGTGTGATGCTGTTAGTATTAGTAGTAGGTCCATAGGACTAACACCTAGGTAGCAATTCAAAAGTCTATTCACTTCGTTATCGTTACAATATCGTGGGCATAAAACTTACATGTAGATTTACTACTTATATATGTAACTGTGTGTGTTTCTGTGTGTGTGTGAGTCTGTTACTAGCTGTGTGTGTGTGTGTGTGTGACTGCTTTAACTGGCTGTATAATTTATTTTTTATGTACTCTTCTTTTGCTTTCCTTTCGCTTTTTTTAGGTTTTTAATTTTTTTGTTCATTTTTTTTTTGTTGTTTTGTTTTCGTTTCTTATATTAAAGTTCATCACAGTTAGCGGAGCTGAAATTATGAATAATTATTGAGGACATTGTTGTGTAATACGTTTTCTATCTCATTTTCATCATCTTGATTTTGTTGTTGTTGTTTGTTGTTGTCTTCTTTTTTCTACTAAATCGCAATTGCATATATATATTTGTATGTAGACTACCGTAAATTGATTCTTTTTTTTCTTTTGTTTAATTTTCTTGTTTACTAATTATTATATACGCAAGTGTGTGTGTAGTGTGTGTGTATGAGTGTAGTGTATTACTATTTGTTGGGTTTGCTTGTTTTATGGGTTTGCCAACCGCTACTCAGATGGTTGCTCGATGCATTATGATCACTCCTCAGTGTCATGGAGTATTGCCCTCGAATAGAGCCCGAAACTCTCCGCTTCTGGGCCTTGGTAGACCCTCGCGTATCGTTTGCACCTGCTCAGCAATGCTAGACTCTGACCCATGCAGTAAATTCTCCTTGAGATCCATGTCACTAAAAAGAGTTCAATGTTAGTATTTATCTTAAGTATATCTACCAACTTTCGTTACTTACTCATCTTTGCAGTCATCGGCTTCGGCGGCCAATGCATTGACCACGGCCGTAATTGTATTTGATTCTGGATTGCTTAGTTGTTCATCCTTTTGTTGCATTATATTTGGATTTTTACCGATCTTATTCAGACGCTCGGCAGCCACAGTTTCCATTGTTTTACGCATCAGCGGATACTGGTCCAGAACGCAATTGAAATGATCCACGCTCAACGAGAATAGATTGCAATAGGTTTCAGATCGCACGCTGGCCACGCGACGCGCATTGGTCAGCAAACAGATCTCACCGAAGTAGGATCCATCCGATAATGAAGTGGCAACCTATTTCAATTAAACACGAATCAGTTAATTAGAATTAAGTATTTGCTGTACTCTTATTTAACTCCCTTTACTGTATTTGCTGTATTACTGCACTCATTGTTAACTCACATGACTGCACAATTGTTCATCGACTTTGCTTCCACGAAGTCGGATTGCAACTAAAGCCTAAACTTGCTATCTAGCTTAAGCTTGCCCACTCTTCTTCAGTTACGCTCTGAGCAAGATCTGCAGCGCTCAGCTGTAGAGTTTCTGCTCTCGCAATCTCTTTTTATTAGTTTTATATGTGTTTGTGTTTGCCTTACAGAGCTCAACAACAGCAAGCAACGTTTCTCTCTCCCTTTCCATTACTTCTACTCAGCGCAAATTCAGCCGCTCACTGCTGTTAAATCTCCTCTTTCACTGCTGTTCCTTTCACTGCTGTTCCTTTCGCTGTTATTACTTGATGTGTGTGTGTTCGCTAAAGAGTTGGCAGCCAATAGTCAAGTATTTTCTCTCGCGCTCTGTTATTGCGCTCAGAACTAAGTCTGTTCTTTCTCAGCTTTGGTGTTCCATTTTACTATTTGTATGTGTGTGTGTGCGTTACAGACTTCCTCAACAGAATTTAACCTTTCTCCCTCCCACTACTTTAATTCAGTTCGGAGCTAGCTCTGTCGCTCTCTCTGCCGATATTTCTCTACGTTGCAGTGTTGATCTGTTCTCACCCACTCTTGTATTTTATTTTTTTCGCTGCTGTTCACTGCTGTTAAATCTCTTCTTTCACTGCTGTTCCTTTCGCTGTTATTACTTTATGTGTGTGTGCTCGCTAAAGAGTTGGCAACCAATAGTCAAGTATTTTCTCTCCAGCTCTGTTATTGCGCTCAGAGCTTAGTCTGTTCTCAGCTTTGCTGTTCCATTTTACTAGTTGCATGTGTGTGTGTGCGTTACAGACTTCGTCAACAGAATTTAACCTTTCTCCCTCCCACTACTTTAATTCTGTTCAGAGCTAGCTCTGTCGCTCTCTGCTGTTTTCCTTTTATTGACAACAGCCTTGAACTGTTATTACACACTCTTGTATTGTATTTTTTCGATTAACAGCCTGCAGTAATAGTAAACCCTGTAAAGGTAGACTTACCTCGCCGTTGGCCATCACAATATCCACAACGCCCTCTTGAATGAAGTACATCTTGGTACCGATCGTGCCCTCCTTTATGATAATATCACCTGAAAACAAGCAGAATATAAAGATTTGTACTTCAAGATGTAGCCAAGAGGTTTCCAATTCTTACCTGGTTGGAAAACTTCATATTTCAGTTTTGTAACTACGTCAGAAACGAAATTCGAATCGGCATTAGCAAAAAAAGGCACTGACGCCACGAGGGACCTGTGAATATAAAATAATATAACATATAGTAAAGATAGTAAAGATAAAACAATAGGGTTGTGCATGAGTTTAGTGTGAAATTATTTGGGTTAAACACTCAGCCTGATGATGTAATGTCTACAGATGCTGTTCACACTGTCTAAGATCGCCCACCTGCAATTGTAGTTGATGACATCCTCGCGCAATTTCTCGCTCAACTCGCCAAGTATCAACTCTTCATCGAAGAATTTACCCTGGTACCGATGTTCAAAGTATTCCGTAATGCGTTGCCGCATATCACGCGGCAATTTGCGATAGGCCATATACTCCTCCACCTGTTTGACCTTCTCGCGATACTGCCGCCTGCTGGAGTCCAAGCTCTGTATAAGATTGGTCGCATGACCCAGGAACAATGCATAACACGTAGCGCCCGATATCATCGATAGCATCGTAAGCCACATGTCCGTCAGTGACTGTGGTGGAAATCTGCAAATAAAAGAAACGTTAACAAATAATTAAGGAATATAAAAATAAAAGCTCAGAATTCTGTGTTTTAAGCTGTGGTCTCTACTTTCGGCAGAGCTCATACCGTCATCTCAAGCGACTCAACAACGAATGAAAATAAGAAATGAAATATGAAAAGTTGTTGCTGTAATTCACACTACTGTATGTTGAGAGTACGCGTACACACATGCACTGCTACTCTTTGGTTGGCTCTCTTTGAAGCACTATGGAACTGCTTACTATGATATGTGAATAAAGTTATGAAATGCATTCGTGCTTGCATAACTGATTGCATAGCCCACTGTGGCAGCGAAAGCTCTCGCGCACCAACACATGCAAAGAATAACTTAACGAAAGCTGGCTTCAAACCTACAATAGCCGCCATAATAAGCGGCACACCTCTATTAAAATACTTTATGCTGCTGTGGTTTGTTTAAAACCAGTCTAATTTAAGTTAATGTTTCGCTTTAATGTTTAATTTAATTAAATTAAGCGTACCTGCCATAACCTATGCACAGCATATGCGACATGGCCTTAAATAATGCCCATGAGTACTGCTCCAGCCAATATGATTCCTGTATATTAAAAAAAGTATTTAATTAATTATATACATACACATCAAATTAAATTTAGAAATAAATAAAGCTTTAACCAGATTAGTAAGTAAATTTCAATACGTTACCTGTAATTCGTTGATGGATACCCAGGAATTAGATGGAAAACCCTGTAACATTGGCACTAAGAACTGCAGACAACCGCTCCAGTGTCCGATTAAGAGCATCATGCAAATCAAATTGAAGATCCTCATGAACACCGAGGCCATATTGAGGAACTGCAACCAGAGTTATCAATAATAGTTCACATCAACGTTAGGGCCAGCACCGCTCTCTCTCTCTAAACAAGTGTATGTGTTCTGAGTGTGTGTGTTGGTGTGTGTGTGTGCCTGTGTCTCTGTGTATGTTGTAAGTGTTTGTGTGCTTGTGTTGGTGTTTGTGTAGGTGTATTACAATTGTGAGTTTCACACATTTAAAACACGACAAACCAAAACAATTTCAACCAAAATCGATTTGAAATTTTGTTGCTTACTGGATTTTGGCTTTCACTTGTCGTTGATCGCGTAAAATACACACAAAAAAAATACATACAATTAATTGCGCCAAATTTTCCAAAAAAATAAACTAAGCAACCAAAAAAAGAATTAAAAATTTGTAACCAAACCACAGCCAAAGAAAGAAATCAAAGGAGAATTTTAAAATACATAGTTAAAGTTTAACGGATTTTAACGGATAAAATGTACTAAGCAACAGGCAACCGTTTATACTTCTACAGTGAGGCCAATAAGTATGCAACGCTTTAAGAACAAATTAGTTAGTTTATCAAGTATAAGCCAGCGGTTTGTTGCTCCGACACAAATTAGCAGAAAGAACGTAAAACAAATCGCTATCAATCAATATAGTTACTTATATTGAAAGTATACAAATATATGTAATTGTAATTGTAGTTGTAGTTGTACTTGTAGTTGTAGTTGTACTTGTAGTTGTATGTGAGAGTCTAGTGTTAGGCAATACAACAGTGTGTGGTACAACCTGAGAGCAATCAATCAAACCAGTTTCTACATTGTTGTTTTTGTTTAAATAGTGCAAATCAGCTGCTATTATGGTACAAGTGCTCATCTTAACTTTTGCTCAATTCCAAAAAGATATGTAATACTTAGCATGTATGGAAGTAGTATGATAAATATATGTTACATATTCAAATATGCTCACTAAGCCGTTCAAACGTTCAAATTATTCAAATATTCCAAAATATTATACAACGAAAAGCGGTTTTTTTTTGTTTTTTTCAATTCTCAGTTGTTAGTGCTACGTTTTTTTTTTGTACAGAATATTAAAAACAAACCAACAAACGTAACGGAACGTAACGGGAAACGAAACAGAGTAACCAAAATGGAGAGAGAGTGAGTAACAAGTATAAACGAGAAAGCGAGAGAGACAGCGAGAGTTAGAAAGAGAGAACAAAAAGAACGAGTAGGTTGAGTAAAATTGTTGCATTCAAGTTTTTTAAGTTTTCAAGTATTTAATTGTTGTTGTATGTATTTGTTGTTGTTGTTCTCTTTGTAGTTGTGTTTTTACTTTCTTTTTCAATACGATACACTACAATCATCGTCAGCGAGTGGTGCACGGATTTTTGGCCATTGAATTACACAAACTTACGCGAATCTTGGCTGAAATCTTTTGTACAACCGAAGCAGTTGAAACCAATGAAACAGTAAAGAACCAAAACAAAAGGTAACAAAAGATAATAGAATAAAACCCATAACCATAAACAAAAAAAAGAAAACAAATTTTAAATAAATTACTCAAAATGAACATATAAGAGTATTTATAATATTGGAAGCAGTAGCAGAGTTTTGATTAGTTAGATTTGCAGTTGTACTAAGTGGTAGATTGTAGAATACAGTTGAGTTGAGAGTAGAGTAGAGTAGAGTAGAGTAGCGTAGAAGAGAGTAGAATAGAATAGCGTAGAATAGCGTTGAGTAGGAGCAATAAAGCGCGCGCAGCACAAAATGGCGCCAAAAACAAAAGCAAAAGCATTGATTACGATATCAATTAAACGTGTATTTGTTGTTTTTATTGTTGTTGTAATTGTTGTTGCTGTTGTTCTGTTTGTTCTTGTTAATCAAGTATTTGTTGTTGTATAAAGTAGTATATAATTTTATACGCAATTTGTAAGCGATTTTTGCATTTGCCCATAAAAGTATGCTACACAAAAAACGTAACGTTCAATTCAATTCAAGTTTTGTGGTACAGTGTTCGTGGTCGTTGCTCAACACTAGTCAACACTAGCCGTATATTGTTGTTGTCTGTGTGTTGGTAAACTGTATAAAAGTGCAGCATTTGTGGCCAAAAACAAAGCAACGTTCTAAACAACTCGCAGTCGCAGCAGCAAAAAAAAACCTTTGAGACAGCGATAAAAACAGAGGCCAAGAATTCATTTTTTTAAGGGTTTTTTGTGAGTAGTTGTGTGGACAGCTGTAGTGGTTTTTGTTGTAACTGTTGTTGTTGTTGCTGCGTTATATACAATTCATCAATTGACTACAATATGGGGCGCTATTTAACGGTTATTTGAACTGGCAAACCATATTATTGATGTGTTTGTTTATTGTTATTTGTTGTAAAGCAAAAAGCATTGAACAAACTATATAAGAACTGTCATTATGCGAGTAATGTTATTGCATGTACATGTGTTATTTTGTATATTTTCTCATTCACATTCGTCGCTTGGGATTTGACTGTTTGTCGGAAATTGTTTTCCATTTGTTTGAACTCTCGTCTTGATGCAATTCACACAGAGATGTCGTTGGGCTCGAAAATAAATATATAGTACAAGTAATTTACTATTTTGTGTTTTATTTACAAATAGTTTAGAATACCAGAAAGTAAAAGAAACGAACGATAGCAAAAGTACTAGAGCTAAAACTAAAGCTAATCACTGGCTAAGCTAGTTCACTGAAACTAGACATGCTCATGCATGAGAACTACACTTCAGAGAGCTAATACTTTCAGGTGGTAGATCGGACAGCTAACTACTATACAGTCGGTAATTGGTAATTGGCTAGTTAGCCCACACCTAGTGAAGTGCATTAAAACCAGCTTCGATTTGTACCGAAGTGCAGATACATATGTATGATTTATTTTCAGTTTTTAAAAACTCTTGCAAATGCATCAAATCAATCAATATGTATATGTAAAAAAGGCAGTCTTGAAAATTTACAGAATGTACGAACGAACATTAAAATCAAGCAAACATGATTAACGAACAATCGAACAATCGAACAATCGAACGAACGAACGAACGAAATATGCACTAAAACTCAATTTTTGTTTAATCATAATCATAATTTCAATCAATCAAGGCTTTTTGTTTTTGTTTATCAAAAGTTGAATTTGTTTGATAGTGTTAATTTTATTTTTTATGTAATTCTTAATAATTTTAAAGTTTGTTTTTTTTTTTTTTTTTTTTTGTTTTGTTTGTTTTTGGTTGTTACCTTGAGAATTAGGTTGCTTTTTGTCAAGCCATCTTTGTCTTTTCTGTGCAATCTCCCTCTGCGATCAGCACTTTTTTTCTGTAGATTCTGCAGAATCTAAAAACCATATATATACACAGGTATTTTAGGCCCTCATCATTTCTAGGTTATGTTTTGTAGTTTTATTTTTTTTTTTTAATTTTAGTTTAAATTTAAATTTGTTGTATTTGGTTTTGTTTCTTAGTCTGATTTTCGATAAGCAAATTGTTGTGTGAGGCGTAAATGTCATCCAAATCAAGTTCTTTTCAAAACTAAATACAAATGTTTTTTTTTTTAAGCTTAGGAAACAATAAACAGAGTCCAAGTTGAAGTTTCTGTTTTATTAATTTAATTTTTGGGTGACGTTGCGCAAGAAAGTGTTTTTGTTATTGTTTGTTGTGGTGAAAAAGCATTTTGTCAACACTTGAAAATGTTTGAAAATGTTTCTCAGTTGTGGATTCATCGACTTAAGGGGGGAAAAAACAGACTCCAAAGATTTTTGTACATAGTGCAATGAAAATTTTTACCTTTTGGAGTGCATCAAAAGACAGCAAGAAATCAACAACAAAAGAACATGAAAATTTCAAAAGGAAGAACACATAGTTGATAAACACAAGATGATAACAAAAGAATCGATCAAATCAATAAACATACGATATGTGAAAGAAAGCAACTGAAAAATTATAGATTACTTCCTTCCCGCCCCGCCCCACTCAGCCGCCCCCACACCAGGAGGCTTCAAGCGTAGCGAGCATAAAGTTGAAATTTCCAGGAAGAAATCGCGAGCGAGTTAAGATTTTTAGTTGTGTGTATATATATGAGGTGTTATATAGATTGTAGTTTATTATGAGCTTGTTATATAGCCAGGAGTTGGACATGGACGTGGACGTGGACGTGGACATGGACGGAGGACTTGGACAAGGGCTGGGGCTTTGGAGGCGCACGAGGCAGTGGCTATCCAAATGCAACACAGGTTGAAACAGGTTGAAAAAACAAACATTTTGATTTAATTGTTGGCGGAAATGTACAAAATTACTGGATGGAAAACATTTACAAAACTGATTATTTTGGGCTTATTGTACAGCATTGCGGGGGTAATCGATCGGTACATTGAGTACATATATAAGTATATGTAAGTAGTAGTAGTATATATAGGAAAAAAGGTAAGATTAAATGAAAATCATAACACACAAAGTAAAGGCACTTAAAGTGAAATCAAACATATCGAGTATACGATCCGTATAACAACTGAAATTTTTTATAGTTTGAACATTTTGCGCACCAATCAATCAACTATATATAGTATATGGCATACATATATATAGAGAGAGTGTTGTATTTTCTGTTGTATGAGAGAAGAGTGAGCACTTTGGACTATATAGACAACTCTGAGAACATAGAACTGACTGAGTACTGTACTAAGCCTACTAAACCCAAACTCCTAGGCTCTTACTGACAATTTCTTTCAGTGTAGAATGTATTGCAGCAATGATTATATATCGTCGCATCTGAAGGTCATAAAATTGATAGCAAACTCAAAACTGATTCGATAAAAACGATAAATTATACATATACTTAACGATGAACTATAATCGAAAAATCGAAATCGTAATCGAAATTCAATATTAAGTAGATATTTATAAAAGTTATCAGAACTGAAACATATGCATACATAGTACTAACTGTACTACATATACGTACATAAAGTATGCCAAAAAATAAAATAGAATTTCAAGTGTTTTCATTGCGGAAAATGAGCCGTGTACTTACATAGACCTCCTCCCATTGCGAGACGTAGCGCACGAGACGGGACAGTCGGAGTAGGCGAACTAAGGAAAGTAATTTAGCTAGACGTAGGATGCGCAGAGCGCGTCCGGCATGCAAGATTTGAAAAGAATCAGAGAAATCCTGCAATTTCATAATCTTAATCAAAATGTTGCGTACTGTTTCTTAAAAATACAAATAACTTACTTGATTGAAAATTAAAAATATATAATCTAATGGTATCGATGAAATCAAATCGAGAAAAAACCAGGTTCTTAAATAGTGTTTAGCTATAAGCTTTGGATCCAATATTACTTGTTCAGCGTTGTCTTGTTGCATAATTCCTGTAATTGCACAAAATAAATAGCATTTTGTTCGGTTTTTGTGTGCTGTGTTTTTGATTTTATAAATAGATTACAACGGCCAATAATTGACTCAATTGATACAGCTACAGATACAGAGATCTGTATGAAATGTATTCCATTATATGTTGTAGACATTGACTGTACATTACCTGTTCTAAAATTGACTACAATATCTATTAAAAAAATAGTATCACTTAGGCAGTTGAAGGCAATCCATCGTGTGCTCAGATCATCGTTGAAGAATGATATTGCGACTGGCAGGATAATAAGATTTGCTACTAATAATAAAAGCATGCAAAGGTCCCAGTAAAACCTAAAGATAGAAATGTGATGAACATATAGTCATATAGCTTAATAGTTCAGTACTCACCTGAATGAACTGCACGGGTGTATGACCCAATGTCCGGAAGTTTTCTGACGTATGCGCTCTTTGACCAATGCCTTGCGGCTGCCAAATAATTTCATGGCCAGACGATTGTCTGTCGGTTGGAACCATGATTGCAATTGACTTTTTAGGAAATTCGCCGAGACTTTTTCCGAAACTATCGGTATGTTGGGCATTGGCTCCTCTTTCGGAGTGCCGTACAACGACACATCATCAAAGTGTACCTAAATAAATACCGTTAAACGGCGAAAGGAACAACCAATCAAAAGTGAACTATTAGTTGATTTTGTTGTGGATTTAGTGCCGCAGCTGCCTCGATTCTAAAAGTGTGAACATTTACGCGATTAGCGTGTAATGAGTAGACGTATTTGAGTATAATTGATGAGTGATTTGTGATGGGTACTGTGTAGGGTAGTGTAGAGTAGGGAAGTGTAGGGTATTGTAGAACAGTGTAGTGTAGTGTAGTGTAGAGCAGTTTATAGTAGGTTAATGTAGTGTAGGATAGTGTACGGTAGTGTAGGGTATGGTAGTGTAGGGTAGAGTAGGTTAATGAATTGTAGGATAGGATAGTGTAGTGTAGTGTAGGCTAAGGTAGCATTGTGTAGTGTAGGCTAGTACAGGGTAGTGTAGTGTTGGGTAGGGTAGAGTAGGTTAGTGTAGTGTAGGGTAGCGTAGTGTCCCTCCTTGCTACTACTAAGTATAAAACCTTTGCTCTTGCCATTTCGGTTCCTTGATCGCATATTAGCAGTGCCTCATCATCGAAAGCGGTGACCAGCGAATCGGTGCAGGTGTTCTCAAATGATATACGCAAATCGTTCTCATTCACATTCAATACGGAGCAATACGAGCAGCGTACTGATTCCTCGCTATCGCCGTTGAGCAAACTGTAATGAAATCATGTAATAATTAAATGCACTTGAATTAAGAAACCTCTGAATAGAAATATTTGAAAGTTTATTCTGAAAAAAAGTGGGGGATTTTTTGAAGCGCAGCTTTTTAATTGATGCACACGCACTTGTTAAGTGTTGGTGTGTGTGTCACTGTGTACCAGAGCTCTCACCTTGCATTCGGTGATTGTCAAGGTCTTCGGAGCGCTATCAACAACGTCTCCGAACGTTGCGGAAATCGCGTGGTGTGTAACGCGTGTCTGTGTGTGTGTGTGCTCTGATCTCTGCTCACTGCTCACTGCCTTGTACACTATTTCTTAATGGAATGCCTATTGTTTGCTAAAGTAGCTTGTTTCCTCCTTTATTTATAAACACTTATTTAATTTTATTTGACTTGATTTTATTAATCTGCTCGCAGTTGTACAAAATTTCACTGTTCACTCAATTGAGTGTTGTATTTTATTAAAATTCTTTCGTTTTTTTACGAACGGGAAAGCTTCGTTTTAATTAAGCCTGATGAAGCTGATTTAATTTAATCTTTACTCGCATTAGACTAATGAATTTATTACGAATTTGTGTGTGGTTTTTTCATGCTTGCCCTCTCATTCGCACGTTCTACTTGTATAATTCTGATTAATTTCTTTGCGATGGGAAGGGAATGCTAAAATCGCCGAGCGGGCAAAAACCGCAAGGGAAAACAAAGAATTTTTTTACAATATCACGATCGAGGTTTGTTCACACTTATATATGTCGATATATATAGGGAGCACACACAGTTGGCTATCAAGTAACAATTTGTAGCGTTGAAATATTGCTTAACTAAACAATTATTGGTTTTAATTTTGATTTGTTGTATTATTTGCAGCGAAACGAAACCAAACGATACAAAACGAAACGAAACGTGTTCAAACAGCTGTTTTAGCGTTATCATTAGCTGTGCTTTTGTTATGCACTTCACGCTCCTCTCACTCGTCATACATTACTGTAGACCGTAAATTTATCTTATTTCTGTTTTTTTATTTTATTTTTTTCTGTTTTTGCAAGTTTATTACAACAAGCGCGCGAAGCGAAGACAGAACGCAACTAGCGGCACTTGGCAAAATGCGCGCACAACGAACGCCGGCAAAGCACTCCGAATACCCAAGCGGACTCCGAAAAACAAACACAAACAAAACACAAGCAACAACGAGTGCGACTGCGACTGCGACGCTACCGAATGCCGTCGTTACGTCGCGTCGTCGTTTACTTTGTGCCTTCGTGCGTCGTGCCTTCGTGTGTCCTCCAATCGGCTTCGGTTCCGTTGTGTTTTGTTTTGTTTGCTCGTTACAGTTATGTGCGTTTGTTTGTTACCTCGACTTTCAATTTGCGACAATCGATTTAAAGCGGCGACAAGATCACGATCGCGTTTGCCGAAAAGGGAATTTGGCGCGTAATTAAATAATTGATCAAAGCGACACTCAAAGCTCAACACAGCAACGGTAGCTTTGCTTATTATTGTTGTTGTTATTACTGTTGTTGATTTCTTTTTACATTGTTTGCTTTTATTTTTTGTTGCGCTGTCTGATTTGTATTTTTTCGTACGACTGTTTTTTTGGTTTTGTAAGTTCATTTAGTTTTTTACTCAGAGTTGAAGCCGAGTTGTTGCCGAGGCGACTTGATAACCTGTTCTGAGGAACTTGACGCTACTGTTGCACAATAAATAAATAAATAAAAGCAATATTTGTTGCTGTTGTGTTTGCGTTGCTTTTTAATTGATTTTGCGCCGGGGCATCGTCGCAAATTATACACAGACTATAATTTGTTTGATATTCTTCAAAAAAAAATAATGTACGCCAATAAAAGCAAGAAAATAAACACCGAAAACATAGGAACAAAAAAACTATCCGCATAAATTACCTCTAGATTTTATGTAAATGAATTTAGTCTAACGGGTCTACGCGGTCGGGGCTACCGGGCGGCGAGCGGCTAACGAGCGACAGCACGAAACTGAGGTGACTGAAGTAAGTCTACGGCTAACTAGTGCAATAAATTATAAACTTGCACTTAGTCACGGGGGAAAACTATAATTGTATTGCAATAAAATTGACGGGAGTTTTCCGCTTCGCGATCACTCAATCAGCATATTTCCCAGCTCAGCTTCCCAGTTCATTTTCACGGTCGCAATTTGCACTACTTTAAATTCATTAATCGCCGTTGGAATTTTAAAACTGATCACTCGCGTTTTTCTTCTTCTTCTTTATTTAGCAGCTCATTACGCGGACATTCCCCGTTCAGTGTAACCAGCAGACTCAGCGCGCAGTTCCAGACCGAGACTCAGTCCCAGACTCAGACACTGACGCTGCTGATGGCTTAATGCAAATGTGGCTAACGAAAACCGGTAAAAAGCAACAAAAAATCAACGCTTTGCATGCGTAATTCGCAACCGTTCGGAGTTTTCGACTGTTAACTGGTTAACAGGTTAATGATAAGAATTGTAAAGTGCGTTAAGGGCAGCAGATACACAGCAACAAATTTAGGAGTATCTAGTACTCTATATAACTCTTAAAGTCTTGCAGTTTTCAAGCTTTAAATAAGTTTAATAGTATTTAAAAGTAAGACTTGAAATCTAAATGTTTTTATTAAATAAGTTTAATAGTATTATAAAGTAAGGCTTGAATTCCAGATACTATTTGTGAGTTGTTTATTGATAAGTAATCACAATTATAGCCTATGTAACAAGCTCTAATCATTTTAATCAAGCTCAAGTTACTTAAACTGATCTCTATAATCAAAATAATTGCACTTAAATCAAGTATGTCATAGTCTATATGTAGTCTATATATATAGTCTATATATAGGCTATAGTATAACCGAGATGTCTTAGTTCTGACATTGTTTGGTATTGAATTTCCGTTTATTTTGTGTTTAATTCAAAAACCTCAACTGAATGTAGTTTTGATAGGGTAGACTTGACTAAATGAAAGTATTATTAAGCTATAGGTTCCAAATTACCGGAATTATGCCCGTTCTAACATCGCTAAGGATGGATTTTCACAAAGAGGCTTTTAACTAACCTGCCCTAACCTAACCTAACCAAACCTAGCGTAACCTAACCAAACCTAACCTAACCTAACTAAACCAAACCAAACCTAACCTAACCTATCCAAACCTTTTAACTTTGTTATAATTTAATATAGGTTAACAGAACTCACCTATAATTCCAAATATATGTTTTTATATGCGCTAACTAAATTTATTCAGAATCAGACAACTATATAACTGAGGTACCATAGGTTCAATCATTCAAAAATTTTTGTCACTTAGCGAAATTTACTCTGTTTATGGATATAAATCAACCAAACTCCCAAGTGACACGATCGGACTGTGACTAAACTTGTCTGTTATAAAATATATATATTTTTGAACCGTTCGCTATCTGCCGCTGCTTCCCACCCACTGTTTTCAGTGTATCAATTCAAGGTTAGAGTAGACTCACCGCTCGCCGAGTTTGCTCTTGTGTCTGCGGATGTGACGTCGGTTGAAGCTGTTGGTGCACGACGTGGACGTGGGCCTCGATGGCGGATGATGCACACCAAAATTGTGCAGCTGCAGCGATTTGAGTGTGGCCGGAGCAGTCGCTGCCTGGCCGTAACCCTGTGGATGTGCGTGTGTGGTGTGTGCGTGTCCCTGGCCGTGTACGTGAACGTGACCGTGTCCCTGGCCTTGACCTTGACCTTGAGTGTGCGCCTGACCGGCACTAGCTACAGTGATCGTTGACTCGCCCACCGCCTCATTGGCCGCCTCCGAGCCCTGCTGCGAACCGTTACTGGACGAGTGATGGGTGTAATCCGTTGGTGCGCTCAGCTGGCGATTGAATTCGGCCTTGCGACGTGTTAGATCGGTTAGACAGTATTTGTTTAGATGTCCGTTGCTGGAGACGGAGCTCTTGGGCGACGAGGCCAGCTGGTGTGTGTAGGAGGCGTGTCCCTGCCCCTGTCCCTGTCCTTGGGCCTGGCCTTGACCGGAATGACTGTGGGCATGTAGCTTGTGGCATGAATTGCTGCTCACGCTTAGCTTATGGCCGGCGTTCTGCAGCAAATTGTTGCAGTTCTTGCCGCTGATCTTGGCCGCCAGCGAGTGCGGCACCGGCGGACTTTTGCCCGTTGTGGGTATGTTGTTGCTGCTGCCGCCGACGCCCCCAATGCCCCCGCTGCCGCTGCCTCTGCCCTTGTCTTCGCTCTCCCTGTAGGCGGGCAAAGTCTTTGACTGACTCTTCAGTGAACCGTTGAGCAGCTGCTGCTGCTGTTGTTGTTGCTGCTGCTGTTGTCGCGCTGCTACCGCCGATAACGCCGGCAACTGTTGCTGTCGTGCGGCCGCTGCTGCTGCGGAGGAGGAGCAACCCGGTGCTGACACCGATGAGGTCACTGGATTCGTAGTAGTCACCACTTGCGGCTGCAGCGAATGTTTCTTCTCCACCAAATACAAGTTGAGATACTTATCCCCGGGATGCAGTGAGTTATCAGATACTGCATTCGATTTGGAAATGATTTGACCCTTCTTCTTGGCGGTGCGTGTCTTGAGTGACAAGTTGCGTAGCTTCTTGGACTGCTCCTTGATCTTGTTGGTGCGCAGAAACGACGGACTGTTAGCAATGCACTTGAAGATGTAGGTTTGATTCACCAACTGCTGTTTGTCGCTGCCCGTGTCGTAGTCGCTGTTCAGATTGAGGTTCAAATTCAAGTTGGTAAAATGCGGCTCCGACAGATGCTGTTCGCTGTAGTGACTCTTGAGCAGACCGCCAGTTGCTGAAGCCGATGCGGAAGCGGAAGCTGAAGCGGAGGATAAACCAGCGATTGCTGTGGCCTGCTCCTCGGCTGAGACACCTGGGGCTGCACTCAAGCTGCGCGTGTATTCGTGACAGGCATCGTAGAGTAGCGCGGAATGTCCTCCACAGCTAACGGGACTGTGGCTATCGAGCGGTCGTAAACCGATGCGACTATCGCACGAGTTCTGCTTGGAGATGCCGCTCGAGAGACGACTGCTGCTGCTGCGCTGCCGTTGACTCCTCGGCTCATCGCCTCTCAGCAACGATACGTTATCGCCGTCCCCGAAGACCTCAACCTCCTGATACGGATCACGATGTCGCTCTCGATCACGTTCTCGCTCACGATCACGATCTCGACCTCGCTCGCGTTCGCGTTCCCTTTCGCGTTCTCGTTCGCGCTCACGTTCGCGCTCACTGCGACCGCGTACGGCACCGAGGGAGACGCCAAGGCTGCCGCTGCTGCAGCTCTGCTGATCGGCAGCGGGACTGGGACTGGGACTGTTGCGCACGGAGGAGGAATGCGAGTGTATGGGTATCGGTCCAGCCGAGCCAGCTGAACCGGAACCGGAACCAGAGTTAGTTCCCGCCTGTGCGTAGCTAAGGCTGACCAAAGACTGACGCACCAGATGTTGATGGGAATGCGAATGTCTCTGCTGCGTTGGCTGCTGTAGAGACTGCGACGGATGCTGCTGCTGATGCTGTTGCTGCTGATCGTCGGGGTACAAGTTGTCTCGGCTAGCGCTACAAGAGTACACAGAGACAAGAATGAGAGTCGAGTAAATGATACGTACGGAATGCCAATAGATGAAGGCAAACACATAAATTTATCTAGTTTGAAAGTTGGCAGAATAAATAAAATACGTTATATATACAGTGGAAGATCGGGCAAAGGGTATAGGGGTATATAACTGTACAGTTATGGTAGACAGTGTGGACAGAGGCTACGCTAAGTGAGCAGGAAACGGTGTGGAAAACACGCCGAGACAAACGAGACAAATAAATAAACAAAAGAAATAGTTAATTATAAATATTGATTGTGCAACTCAGTGTGTGAGTGTGTGCGAGTGTGTGTGTGCAGGAAAAGAGAGACAGCGTGACAGAGAGACAGAGAGAGAGAGATGCTTGAGAGTGAGTCTTCATGTGAGTTCATCATACACTTCATACATATATGTATCTATATAGACATGCTCATCTGCTTTTGATCAGCTAAATTAATGTATAGCAACACGCATGGCATTTAGCTACAGAAACAGCTACAAACAGCTACAGACCGCTACAGATACAGCTACAGTTCGAGGCACTGCAAAAGATACAAATTGAAATACACAGATACAGCCGTAGATAGAGCTAGATACAGCGATATTGTTATTGTTATTAAAGATATATTGTATTATGTGTTTAGTGTGCACATTGTGCAAATATCAGAGATATATAACCCCACGCTATCCATGGCTATAACCCTACAGGGTCCAAATCCCACAATCAGACCGCTTGCCGCCCTGATATCAAACGGAAGTGCGCTAAATCAAATTTTCCTAATAGCCAACTGATAAGATAAGCAGCGCTACCGATTACGTCACTTATTCCGGGGGTGCCAGACATGTTTCGACGTGTCTGCTTTGAAAACTAAAGGGAAAAACGGAAAACTAATAAAACGTAAGGGATTTTGATATGAAGTTTGAGCTGGAGGTATTAATTATGAAGCTTACTGCTTGTATTTATTAGGAAATATATGCTAGGTTTAGTCACTAGCGTGTGCAGATATGTCATCAAGCTGTTAAAATTATTTAAATTATTTTTTGAATCAAATTTGTACCAAACGTACATACTCTGGGTTAAAAAAAAATTACTGATCATCGTGGCTACCAAATGGTAAAAGGTAGAAACTTGAAATTCAGGTACATAGTAAGTCAATTATTCCAAATAAATAATTTTATGGTTAGACACCCCTGAAATCAAAAGAATCCCACAAATTTTTGCAATTTCAAACTCTGAGTTATACAAAAAATACTGATCATCGTGACAACCAAATGGTAAAAGGTAGAAACTTGAAGTAAAGGCACATTGTAGCTCAATTATTCCAACTACTTACCGACAAATAAATAATTTTATTCCATATCATTTTTAGACACCCCTTAAAACAACAGAATCCCACTAATTTTAGCTACTCCAATTTGCGTCACTCCCAAAACTCCCTCGTTTAACTCCTATTAAAATTCAAGTATTTTTTGATAAAATTTCCTTAACAAAAATGCTCGACAATGATTTGGTTTATCCGACGTATATTATTATGCAAATTGTACATGGAAAACTTAAAGGTCGAATTTGGCAGT
The DNA here is from genome assembly GCA_018152125.1 of Drosophila dunni. Taxonomy (NCBI): domain Eukaryota; kingdom Metazoa; phylum Arthropoda; class Insecta; order Diptera; family Drosophilidae; genus Drosophila; species Drosophila dunni. Next base: position 5,408,194 of record JAECXC010000339.1, on the reverse strand, counting down.
TAAGAGCCTTAATAAATTAGCATATTTTATCGTTATGCATCGTTACATTTTCAAGGGCAAATAGGAGTGAGACCACTGTGCACACTGCACACGTTAGCTGGTCTATTGTTGAAAAGAATCTACAAAAATATATACACACATGTATTCTATAAATTTGAACAAAAGAAAGAACAATTCAAATAAGTGTGTGCATAACTAAACACGAGCGTACGTGTGTGTGTTTGTGTGTATCTATGTGTGTACAATTTGTATCTGATGGTGTGCTATCCATGGATTCTGTTTCAGTCGCAATCTCAACTCGTTTGGCACGCAAACAAAACGGATACATTTATTTTTTCTATAGATTGGGTTTATTTTTCCATATTATCCATTTTATTTATAATTTTTTTAGGGAAAAGTGTCAACAAATGCAAATCGCTTATTAGGCAGTGTGTGTGGGTGTGTGTGTGCGAGTGTGTGTTCAATTTGAGTGCAAAAATCGTATCGAATGTTGAGCAAACTGAAATCAATTTCACTCAATTAAATTCGCACACGCTAAGATACACTAGTTAACAAAATGCGATTATCTACACTTGTGTTTGTATTTGGAGTTCAATTTGTAGTTGAAATTCGACAAAAGCTAAATATTTGCACACGTAACATTAGCGAAATGACGCTGCATTTGAAGAGAGCCCTTCAACAACTACAGTTACACCCACAGATACAGATACTCGCTTAGTAACAGCTACAGATACATTTATACGAGTACACTGCATTAAGCCGCCTTCAATTTAATACTGAGAAATCAAATGTGAAATCATTGTCAATTCAGGTTTTCTTTCCTCTGCTTCTTCTGCTTTTTTAGCTTTTATTGTTAGCTTCTTTTTGATTTGAATTCGAATTTTGTATCTCAAGTGTTGCGCACAAAGAATTTGCTATGCTTTTGAGCCTGCGGATCAAGTGTAAACCAAGTGACAAGGTCCAAGCTGACCGCGCTAGTGACGGAAAGAAACAGCCAATTTTAAAGCTAGAAAAAGGCTAAAGTCACGACTGTTCCAATGTGTCCATCTCCAGTACATAATTTTTGAGCACGTTTCTTAAAGCCTTCAAACCCCCACTCGTGACTTGAGTTACGACACGACACGAGCCCATCTCTAGGCCCAAATGATTATATTGTGTGCGGTCTGCTCCAATGTCAATTTTGGCGCATTCGAGACACTTCTCGAGTGTGGACCCTTCACATTTGAGCACGTGCTTGCCCAACCAACCCAAAGAGGTCTCTTCTCCTACTTCCTTCCCCTCGTTCGGACTCTTGCGTCATAGTGTGAGAGGCCTCCCTAACTCCTTCCTGACCACCTCCCACCCTGCCAGCCTAGCTCCTCGGCTACCAATTTTAAACACAATACTCAATTATTAATTCAAAAGCCAATTGAAGGCATTAAGCGTAAATTCGAGAAGCGTAATTGCAACTGTTGTGCCTCTCGCTCTCTATCTCTCTTTGTGTCTCGCTCTCTCTCTCGTGCCTTCTCTTTCTCCCACTCCCTCTCTCTCTCACTCTGGCTGCAATGCATTCCATTTCGTTTATCGAAATTATATCAATTTTGCAGCGGCATATGTGCAGCCCACGAAGCGTTCTATACACACATAAATATCTCGTATACTAGATAGATGCGCGAGGGTAGCTCGAAAAGTAGCTTAAAAGCACAACGTGGTAAAGCTGGCTTTTAGATGCACAGTTAAAAGTTAGTTTACTAAAACACTGCTTTGAAATGTGTGATCTATCGAAGAAATATATAAACGAGGGTAGTTTGAAATATTAATTAAAAGCTAATATTTTTTTAGCTCGAAACTTAAAACAAGTACAGTGAAAGCTTCCTTGGACGGACAGCCACGGTTCCAGTATTTTTGCCGCCTAGGAAGATGTCCGCCTAAAAGAACGGATTGTGTATGAAAATCATGATAAACAAGAATATGTATACTTAATGGGGTCTGCCACGCCTCCTTCTGCCTGTTACATACTTTGCACAAACCCAATATACTCTTGCAGAGAGTATAAAATATATTAAATTCGTCCGGCAGAGGGAGCTGTATGCCAGTGGAGCTTGCACTGTATTTCAAACTGATTTCAAGAAGATAATCTGACAAGCCTTAAAAATCTTTTATATTTTTCTGTTATTATTATACCATAATAAAGTACTTGTTAATTAAAAATGTTCTCCTAAGTAGATACAAATTTGTTCTACAAATATTAGGCTCAGGTGTCTCTATAAAGTCGGTCATCTATTAAAAGATAGTTCAACTGCAAACAAGCCTACGACATAAGCTTTATTTATCATTTATATTTTATAAATATTTGTTTTGTTCACATTTACTTTTTCAATATAATGAATTATTTACAAATTAATTAAATATTTATTATTAAAATCCCTTCAATTTTAGTTAATAATCCTACCGTCTCACAGTCCTGCAAATTTCTCTGCCTACCCTCGCACCGCTCACACACTAGCCCAGTTTGGGATATAAAATTTAGCAAAGAGACCACAAACCAATTAATTGGGCCGCTCTACTTTTAGCAATCATATTCATATGACTCTGTTATTAATTATGCACATCTTGAACTTTGCCACAAATTGTGCAAATAATTGTGCAAAATTCCTGTGTGCTATTTTTAAAGAAAACAATTGTGCAAAATTGATTTGTTAATTGCAATACAATGAAATGAAAGCAATTCACAAATACAAACAAATAGTATCTATTTCAGAGGCAAATTGCCAGTGGAAATGGACATGGAAATGGACGTGGAGCAAACAAATTAAGTAAATGAAAATCAAAGCTAAACATGCCACTCAATTTCCAATTTTAGTTGTACAAATGTTTACACTGAGCCAATAATATCCAGCTCCGTGTCCATCTCTGTCCGTTTCCCTATCTCCCCGTCCATTTCAATTCATTTTTAATTGATAATTTAATTAGCTTGCAAAGTCACCACTAACTTTATTCACAACTCTTCTCTTTTAAGATGAATAAAACCGGTTTTATTTTTATTTTTGCACAGCAGACATGAAAAAAAGGATCAATCACTTGACGAGCTTCAATTAATTTAAGCATTGTCAAGCTATGCTCTGCTAATTAATGGAAATTTTCGGTAATTTGTCTGAAGGTCAGCAACTAGACGTACTACAATAGTTATAATAGAAACAATTCTATAAAAATAGCCATCACTTATATTTCATTTCTCATTTTTCTGACAGCCAAAAAATATAAAAAAAAAGTTGACGAAATTCGCTGAAAAATGAGTGAATCAACGTCACATAATCAAACGACATGCCAATTCAAAATTAATGTCATTGATCTTAAAATTAAATTACACTCAAGTATAGAATTCTAAAAAATATATAGTATATCGTACTCAGACAGGGGCAGAAGGGGCGGGCAACAAGCTTTATATACAAGCAAATATTTGATTTAAGCAATGCATTAGCATTTTTGTTGTTTGTGTATTACGGGGTTCATTGGCATTCGCATTAATAAAATCAAAACAAATTCTTAAAGCAAATTATAGTGTATATATATGTTAAAAGTAGTGGAAAGTAATGTGGAAAAAGGAGAGAAATGGGAAAAGCTTTCAGTGCGTCATACAACTATTAATTAGACGAGCAAAGTTTATTGCATTTTTTAAAGAAATACATTTTAAGTAGCTTGCAGCGGGTAGAAAGAGGAAGAGAGCAAGTTAATAGCATTAAAAGTGTTGTGGGGACGTTCGGTAGCAAAAAGTACTTGAGTAAAAGTAGTAGCAGTAGTAGTTATGGTATAATTAGTAGTAGTTTTAGTAGTAGTTTAGTAGTAGTAGTAGTAGTTATTGAAAGAGGCAGAGTATGGCTACTTCAAATGGTCAGTACCTTAACTGATGATGTCAGTAGTACGCAAAATTAGCCTCCACAGCGTATAGTACTTTTTTCAGTACTATTTTTTTCAAAAAACTATAGTTTTTTATATGTTTTTCAAACGTTTGTTTCACGTTGTTGCTTTAGCTTTCGACTTTGAGTTCGTTCTCGATTGCGATTTCACTTTGTTTTTTGTTTTTTTTTCGAAATTTAACGCAAAATTTGTTTCGTTTGCGCTTCTGTATATTTCTCAATTTTATTAGTTTTTTGATTGTTTTCTTTTTTTATTATATTTTTTTGCGTATTTTTTAAGTTTTGTTCATTTCAACTTTTGTACTTTTAAGCAAGTTTTCTGTAAAAACAACAACAACAATGACAAACATAAATTGAAATGTACACATTACACGTGGAACAAAACGGAATGGAACTAAAGGAAAGGAAACAAACGGAAATTAAACGGAACGTAACGAAATTGGCAATGAAAGTAAATGGAAAGAAGAAAATACAGAAACTGAAACACAAACAAAAAACAAATTTAAAGTTCAACTTTGTTAACTTGATTAGCCGAATTACAGTTTCCATCATTACTGACATTTCTCGACTTGGCACACGACACATACAAGTGTTGTGTGTGTGTGTGGGTGTGGGGGATATGTGTGTGTATGTGTTTGTAAGTACTTACTATGTACAGCACAAAACTGTAACTAGTTCAATTGGAAACATCGAGATTTTCCACACAAAAAGACCAACAAAATGGGTTTATTTATCTGATTTTTCTTCTATATGTATGTATGTATGTGTGAGCGTATGTCTGTGTAAGCTATGTGCAGGCAACACAAATACAGATGCAAATGTATATGTATGTACACATAGAAAGCCGAAATTCGGTCAGTGGTTTAATCATTGAAGTAAAAGCGAAAGCTTCCGTCGTTGCATTGATGTTGTCGTTGGACATGTACAATGTATGTACATGGATAACATACACAAATACACAAGCACAAGCACAAGTACACAAACAGGCAAACACACACAAACACACACGCATACACGCGCGAGCAGGCAAGTAATTGAATTGACGCCTGTGTGTATGCAACGCTTTTTGCACACTACAAACACAAGTGCACTCAAAGTACTTTGACACTGTTTCTCAAAAACGCTCGCCCATTGTTGCTGTTGTTGCTATTGTCGCCATTGTTGGCCGCTTGGCTTTTAATCTAGTTTCGTAATTGCATTGACTGAGTGACGGATGACTGCCACGCCTCAGTCCTCAGGCTTGATGCCTCAGGCCCCAGGTCTCACGGCCATGTCGCTCAATCCTGTCTACTTGTCTCCTGATCTTTGCCCCAAATAAATCCCAAGCAGGCACTGTGCTGTGTGGGCATTGAATTGGATTGGATGAACGGAAATCAGTTGCATTGTGCTCTTAAGCCAAAAGGAATAAGCATTATATGGAGCAAATAAGAACAGTGAACACACTCACACGAACACATGTAAACGCAATCAATCAGGCAGCATATATGTGTATATATGTATTGCCAGCACTGAAAGAAACTTTGAACACACTAACACACGTACTCACTCACACAGTTTAGCAACAACAATAACAACAACAAGAACAATCAATACCAACAGTTAAACTAAAGAACAAACAAACAAACGAACGAACAAACAAACTCAGCAAACAAACACAAAACAATGGAAATGCTCAAAATGAAACGAAACAAAAATGTAAAACGGAAACGAAAACGGAAATACATTCTTGTAAATATTTTAAAGTGTACATGTACACGAGCGACAGTATGTCTGTGTATGCGCGTGTGTGTGTGTGTGCGGGTGTGTCTGTGTGTGCCACAAGGTGTTTCTGAATGTTTCAAGTCTACTCAATTATTAATGGTCACACTTTTTTAAATATTTTATGAAACGTTGGGATTTCATGTCATTTATCCCCAACACACAACAAAAACACATTGAAACATTCCAGCACACACACACGCACACAGCGAGACGCGTACATGTACATGAAACATACAGTTAGTCAGGTAAATATTTTGACAAAAACAAATTCAAGCAGAAAATTATGTAAGCTTTAAAGAAAGTGTATTTTATAGATTAAATTGCCTTTTTACTTGGCAATTTATTGATTAATATAAAATAAATAATTTTGTTTATTTAAAAATAAAATACATTTGTTTTATTTCTAAACGAAAAAAGCTTTGAAAATTTGGTAGTTTGTCAAAACAATTTGCTGACTCACTGTATGCGCGATACGTAACGTAACGACGTAACAATCATACGTTAAATGAACAACAATGTTAATAGTAAGGTTATCAAGGCGCTATTCAAAAATAATTGCATACCGTTGGTCGTTGGTAAATGTTCCAAATGCTCCAGGACCGCTGACTCGTCGCTGCGTGTGTTTAACGTGCATTGTTTTTTTTGCTACCACCCCACCCCTCGGCAGCTGCTCCACATGGAAACGGTGAAATTGGACTTTCGCCGCCAGTTACCGTTTATCGTTGCTCCACCTTCACTGTTTCTCTTTATCGTCTTCTGCTTCTTCCACACTCGCATGCACAAGCTCTCTCACACACACACGCACACGCAGGCACAAGTATAGGCACAGACACACACACGCACACTAGCACACAGCGGAGTACGCTGAGTTGCTGCGCTGCTGCTGCTGCTGCTGATTCTTTTTTCTGCTTCGTCTGTTGTTGAATTTTTATGCGATTTTTGTTGCTGCTGCTTCGGTTGTTGTTGTTATTGGCATAGAGCAGACCTCGTAACGCCTGGCGAAATTCTGGGACTTATCATCGTATGCTAATCGAGAGCGTGTGAATGTGTGTGTTGGTTTTTCTTTTGTTTTATCTTTCAGTTGCTCGTGTGTGTGTTCTCTGGCTCTTTCTAGCACTAGCGCTCGCTTGCACTGTTACGCTCGCCTTCTCTGTCACAGTCAGTGAGTGTGAGTGCAAGTTCCGTTACGATTTTTGACATTAACTAATACAAGAACAAGTACACGACATATATGTACATACGACGACGACACATAAACAAAATAATTGCTTTTCGTTGTTGCTTAGCTATTGTAACTCCTCTATCGACATAGCTATCTCACTCACATCTGCCGCATGCTGAGCTTATTATTAAAACGGTTTCAAGTAGGATGTTTTTTTTTGCTTTTTGGTTTTTGCTCAACTCTCCTTGCTTGCTTTTATTGTTTTACTGTTTTACAGTTTGTTTCACTGAGAGGGCGTATGTGTGTGTGTGTTTTTGGTTTGATTTGGTTTGGTGGGTTATAGTTGGAGGTGTTAAGTAACGTAGGGTTAGGACCGTCTAAAATGTAGTCTCTAAAATAGTTAACAGCACTAGTTGTATTGCTTATGAGTTGGTTTTAGTTTTGGTTTTTTAGGCTTAGTTGGGCGCTTCGCTAATGTTGACTTTGGAGGTTATGTTTAACGCATATGTTGACTACTGAGTAAATATATTAATACCATATGTTGCTATACTATATCATGTAGGCGCTTGTTTGAATATTTTCATATAATTATGATTATATTTATTTACTTTTTGTGTTTTTTGTTATGTTTTCTTCCGTGTTCCTTTGTACTTTAGATTATAGACGTCGTTTTATCATCTAGGAGGCGATATTACGAGTACACTACTATATGTTCCTCGATTTGGTTGTTTTCCTGTTGATTTTGGTGGTTTTTTTGGTGGCGATGATAGGCGGGGCGAACTGAAGAATGGTGGGGGAGAAACAGCAGGCGGGGAGCACAGCACACAGTGCTTTCTTACGTTACGTTATGTCACGATCTTTTATTATTATGATTATTATTATTATTTTAATTTTTATATGTTTAGAATATCACAAAGAACAGCTATAATAAAGTTACTTATTTTGCTTTTAGTTTGCATCACTAGAAATCCAGGCGAACGCAAAAGTATGCAATGATTTAGTTTTTTAGTTTTGTCTCTCTATCTCTCTCTGTCTCTCTTTTCTGGTGTCTTTCTTACGTGTTCCACTCTCCTTTTGCCTTCTTCTACGTCTTCCAATTGCTGCTTTCTGCTCAGTTTTGGTCTCGTGGTCGTGAAAGTTTAATGAACGCAACGAATTTTTGCGGTCTTGTGGAAAATTGTGTGAGTCAAGTTAAGGCGTTATGGTGTTACCGTTACTTATACATTTACATGTGTATGTATGTTTGTTTGCTTGTTTGTGTGTGTGTTGTGGTCCGGAGTCGTAGCCGTAGCCGGGATGCCGGGGCGTGGCCGAATACCGTTGGCCGTGCGGTTACGTCAAGGCGCGCAACATAGGAAACCCAAAGCAGGTAAATTTTCTTATATATGTATATGTGCTTTCGTATATATGTATATGTCTTTAACTGTATTCTAGCAGTATCCTTCGTTATCCTTCTCCGTTGACTTCAGCTTCAATTAGTGCATTAATTTCGTTTTCCGTTTTATTTGTTTCTCTCTCCTCCACTTTGCTTTTCTTTTGTAGTTGTGTTTCGTTCCAGTTTATAAAAATAAATCCATATATATTTAGTTATATATCTACAGCGCGAGAGAGAGCGAGAGGAAGTGAGTGGGTGTGAGAGGCAACTACTTGGTAGCTTTGTAAGTCGTTAAGTGCGTTTAATGTTACGGTTAATTTGATTTCGCTACATGAAAAAGACGCGTATTTTTCCTACAAACTACGAGGTTTCCTTTAGCTCTAGCTCTAATTATCAGTTAATTCATCCAGTGCTGAACAATTTGCATAACGGCAACTACAAATACATATATACTTATGTATTTCGGTATATAACTCCTCTATGTATATTGGTTTTTTTGTTTTTTATATAGCACTTTTTGTATATTTTTATATGTTAGTTATAGCAAGGATATTTTGTCGTTTATTAAATGTTCTTGTATATTTGTCAAAGTAATTTGTTTTTACTAAATTTGCTTAATTATCTTAAGTTGATGCTGCGCTTTAATGTGTGTCTGAATGTGTGCGTGTGCGTGTGAATTTGTTTTATAATTTGCTCAATTTCTTTGTTGCAGGTACATTGGTTTTTGCTTTGTGGTTTAGTTTAGCGTATTTAACTATTTTTTTTAACTTTTCTTTTTGTATTTTTCGTTTTTTTCTTGCTTTTCTTTTGGGCGTTGATTAAATAATGCTGCACTTGACGTTGTAGTTGTTTTTTTTTACGTAGTTTGCTTTTCGTGTCGTTCGCTATTGTTGTTTTTGTTCTTCCTTTTGATGTGGTTTTCTTTTATTTTATCTGTTTTTTTTTTTTGCGAGTCCTTCTATTTGATTATGTAATTATGCTTGGTCTCTTATTGGATATTGAACTGCGTTACATGGCTTTTTTTTGTTCTTGTGCCTTTCCTTTCGTCCTTACTTCCTTTCAGCTGCTGCTGCTGCTTGTGCTGCTTTCGTGAATTTGAACGGTACGTACGTAAGTAGTTCGTCATCAATATTTAGCACACAACACAACTGCACACTCACACACACATGCACGCACGCACACACGCACACTGTTATGTGCATACATAATTTATAAGCGCCACACTCACACTCGCACACAAATCTGCAATGCTTTGCTGTGCATGTATGCGCTTACATGTAAATGTGTCTTTGTGTGTTTGTGTATGTCAACCTATTGAATGAAACTTTGGCAAGTTTTTAACAAATTCTTTACGCAACACAATTGACCTAAACGGACACACACACCCACACAAACACACATGAACACACAGCGAAAAAGACGTGGGGAAAACGGAACAGAACAAAGTGCACATTAAATCAATGCTTCTTTTGACCTCTATTACATTTTCGTTTGTCTTCACTTCAATCTTCTCCTGCTACCTGGAATTTCTTCTTTTTTTCGGTTCTTTTCAATGTCCCGTGTTACGGCACAGTTGGCAGCGTGTTTCCTTTTTTCCTTGTTCGTTCGCTTTTCCTTTTTAATTTGATGTTATAATCGAATTGTTTCTGTAATTTGTCGCGATGTGTTTTCTGTTTATCACAAATGCTGCTTTAATTAATTATTTATTAATATTATAAATTAGTGCTCACAGCAGCGCTCACTTATACTATATTATACTTTTTTTTTATATTGAAATCTCTTTTTACATAACGATTCTGATTACTGTTACTCGCTGCTGTGCTGTGCGAACACGACACGAACGAACTCAGCGCGACAAGTGAATCTTCGCATGGCACTGACGTGCGCCGTGAGCCTGTGAAATTTCGCTGAAAATCGATAAGGACACAAAGGCAAAGTGGCAACCGCGAATGCAAAAGCAGCGCAAAGTCACCAAAACTAACTAAAAGCACAACACAATGAAAACGAAATCGTAAACGAAAACGAAAATGAAAAAAACGAGAGCGCAGGCAAGTGAAAGTGCACATGTACTCAGGCTGCGGTCACAATGGTGTCCAGACAAAAGTGTACAGTGTCACTAGCTGGAATAAAATTAAATATTAAGCAACTTTTAGCGGAATAAGCACAACATATAATTCTATGCTGAACATATGATACAAATAAAGTTATTTGCAAAATAATAATCAAAAAGGACTAAATTTATATCTTGCATTAAAATGCTGCACATACACACTTATTTGGGAAACCAGTGTACAGCTTAGTGTTGTTCCGTTAAAGCTGTAATATATGTAGGCGAGAGCGTGCGAATGCGCATCTGTTTGGCAAGCTTTGCCTTTGCCAAAGTCCTTACGCTCTCATTTATGCCTCTGTCTTTTTTACTCTCTCACGCTCTGAGTAAATGTCGTCGGCATCGTTGCCGATGTTATCGTCATTCTGTGACGTTTGCTCGTTCACAAAAACAAAAAATAGCCGAACGAAACACCTTACACTAGGGCACGAGTGCAAACGAAATGTCAGCGGTTGGTTGCCTCCTTTGCTTTTGTGTTTTCGCTGTGAATGAAAGTTCGAAAGCATCAGCTGATAGCGCTTTAACATTTTCTCAATTGTGCTTGCCACTGTCCCACTCCACCGTCCCCCTTCCAACGTTTCGAATCAACTGAAGGCGGGCAAGTAAACAAATACATGTGCGCAGGGTGGCGCGCACATGTTCAACTGTAGCTGTAAGGTCAGAGCAGAGCGTGTCCTTACAGTGCGTGCTGTCAGTAAGTACACACAGACGAGTGCTTACAAAAAATCAACTGTTCAACGTGCAGTCAAAAATATTTATGTCTTTGAAGTTTTAACACTATACAGTATCACAGTGGGTTCTAATCCACTAATGTTTAATAAAGATCTTGTATAACGGCAACAATATTAAAGCTAAGCTGAACACAGTGGTAAACGAGGACGTTGTGGAGCTTGCCGATCCTCTGGCAGTGAAGATACCAAATAAATACGTGCTCGGCAGTTTGAGTGATGGCAATGGTTGGCACTGCACGGCAAACCAACGTCGTGTATTGCCATCACTGTCTCTTGTCACGATACAAATCTCCGCGTTTTTCAACATTTGCTCTCCGTGCACCATCAAACCGGAAATGGGAATCTCTGCCGTACGCTCGTTGTAGGCGTAATCGGATTGATTCAACACTTCATTGCCGCTGCTGCGTATATAGACATTGAAATCAGCTACATCCGCAATGGCAGAGACGAACCAACTGAGTGTTAGATTGCCCGACTTGTTGCTGCGATAAAAAATACATATTAGAGATACTTTTAGGTACTTCTACAGGGCATACTTACGTTTTGACCTCGCGGAAACGCACATCGGTCAGCTGCTCGTAGTCGCTGCCTTTGTAGAGCTCCCTTTCATCTGCTCGACAGGTCAGATACTCATCATTAACGTCCAACAGATACTGCTCCTTGCTCTGCGCTGGTGTCTGGCACATCACGTTGCGCAAATCCTCGCTCGGTGTCGTTAGCTGCAACATATAGTTTCTCAGCGGTCTGGCATTGCAGCCACAATACAACGGATTACTGGAGAGCAATACTTGGCTGCCATTGCGCATGGTGCTCACTAGCAAGGCCGAAAAGTCCTCCAGACTATTGTTCCTCAGATCAATATACTTCAGAGACTTGACCTTTGCCAGATTGCCGAACGGCAGATGATAGATTTGATTATGCGACAAATTGAGACTGCTCAGATTCTTGGGCAAATCAAATATGTGTTCCTCGGACATCAGATTACTCAGCTCATTATATGATATATCCAGTTGTTGTAGAGATGTAAAATTTGATATAACGCCGCGTCGCAATTCATTGATTTGATTGTGAGAGACGTTCAAACGCAAGAGCTTCTTGGTGCCAAAAGTTATGTCATAAGTCAGCACTGGCATTTGATTATAGCTCAGATCCAGATACTTTAGATTGTAGGGTATATACTGGTGAGAGGGAAACGTTTTCTTTGTGACGAAACTGATGCGATTGTGGCTCAAATTGAGGGTTTCCAAGCTCAGCAAATCGTCCAAGACACCATTGGTTTTGTTGTCCAGTTTGGAGAGGAAATTATGAGACAGATCCAAGCTGCGCAGTGAAGGTAAACCAATGAATATTTCGTTGGGCAGCTGTTTGAGACCATTGGATGATAAGTTGAGTGTTAGCAGCTGCAAAAGTCCCTCGAAAGCGCGTTTGCTACAAGGAGATAAGGATTTAATATCGATTTATTATAGATTTCAGGTTCCTACCTGATGTCCTGCACTTGATTGTTGTGGAGATTGAGCTCAAACAGCACTGGTAGCTTGCCAAAGGCGCTCTTTTCCAAAACGCTAATGTTGTTGTGCTGCCAAAAGTTGAAAATAGTTATAGCTGGTATAACCGATATAGAATTACATACCTGTAGGTAGAGGTACTGCAGCGTGGACATGCCAGCGACCGCTTCCCTGGGCGGCACACTTATCCCATTGTTTTGCAGTAGCAGACGCTGCACAACCAGCAATCCCGTAAAGCTCTGCGCATCCAGACTATCTCCCAGCTGATTATCGCTGAGATCCAAGTAGATAAGAGCATTCATTACTGGCCAAGTGCCCGCGGGTATGGAACTCAAATTGTTATGGCTTAAATAAAGTTCGTTCAATGAAATTGGCAGTTGGAATAGTTTCTCCAATCGATTGTTGTTGAGAAACAGCTGCCGCATGCTAGTTAACTTCGCCAACGAGCCACGCACAATGTTAACCAGTTTATTGTGGCTAAGATCCATCTCCAGCAGCGTTGGTAACGTGCCAAACGTAGAGGACTTAATCTCCGTCATGTTGTTATGGGACAAGTTAAGAGAGCGCAGGGAGAAAAGTGTCTGAAAGACGCCATTGAAAATACTGGAAATATTATTGTGGGAGACATCTATGGTGTGCAGCTCGTAGAGCTTGGGGAAACAGTTCTTGGGTATCTCCACAATATTGTTGTGCGAGGCATTCAGCACACGAAGCCCCGACATGTTTTGTATGGGAACCTAGAATATAAAAGTTTAATAATCTAAAAATAGCTGTGATAACGTTATCAGTGGACTCACGTGGGCCAGATTAGTCAGCCCATTAAAGCTCAGCTGAAACTCGGTGGCAAAGGTCGTCTCATCGAAACTGCGCCGCGAAAAATTCGTCAAACGATTGTGAGACAGATCAAGAACCGTTATATTAATGCAATTCTCAAAGGCACCAGTTTCTATGAGCTCCAATGCGTTGTGGGATATGTTAATGACCGCCTGGTAGATGTCCTTGAACGCATTCTTCTCAATCTTCGTTATGTTGTTCTCTGCCAAGTCCACTAGCTATAATAAAGCACAACTGTTGAACAAACCATATGGAAAAAGTTTAGGCCCACTACTTACCTCAACGTAATTCATCTGCGTAAACATTTGAAACTCGACCTTCTTCAGCTTGTTTCGAGCCAAGTCAACAGTGCCGATGCGTGTTATCGTACCAAATGTGCCACGTCCAATGTCCGTTATGGCATTATCGCTCAGAAACAGGCGGCGTAGAAATCGCATGCCTCTGAAGCTGTTGGCATCCAGTTTGGTTATATTATTGTGTGACAAATTCACCACTTTGAGCACTGAGTTTCTGGCAAAGACGCCTCGGGTCAGTTCGGTGAGCGCATTGTGCGATACATTGACCCAGGCCAGCTTGGTCAGATCTGAAATATGTTGGGCCTCCAGTTTATTGATATTATTGTGACTGATATCCAACACCTCCAATTCACGTAGGTTCTTAAACTGACTACGCTTTAGGTTCTCCAACAGATTGCCATGCAAGTCGAGAGTCTTCAGTTTGCGCAGCGGTTGAAATGTCTCCACGGCTAAGTCGCTTAGCTGCCCATTGGATAATCGCATAATCTCCAGTTTATTGCTTATCTCCTGGCCTAAGAACAGATCCTTGGGCAGTGACTCAAAGGCATGCCCATCGATGACAATTTCACTAGTTTTACCCAAGATCTACAAAGGAATCACTAGTTTAGCATATACATTATGGGTAATCCTAGTAGACTTACGCCAAAACCCAATGGCCCCACATTACTGAGATTCGTGTGTATCAAGTGAAGTCGCTCCAGTGTATTGTTCATGCCATAGAACACATAATCGTCGATGGTGGCCAGTGGAGTCTCCTCGATGATCAGTACACGTGCCTTGATATGCGCAAAAAGCGGTCCAAAGAGACGTACTGAAATAAGCTCAAGTGATTAGCATAAGAACATGGAAGCGCTGACTAAGCTGTTATACCAAAGTGTCCCTTGTAGATGGTCAACTCCTCCACTGGCATCTCCAGGGATGCCAAATTCTGCAGGGCTACGGCGAGCGTGGCCAAATTCGTATTCTCGCAGCGCACAAAGAGTCCATTATCGCTGCCTTTGACACACAAGCAGGGGTACAAGACTTGAGATCTATAAAATTTCAAATTTAAATAGATATATATATAAAGTACCGTATATAAGAACTCACTTCTTGGGACATTTGTATTCGGGTTCGCCATAAACGTATTCGGTGCTGACCAAAGCGATTAACTGCAGTAAAACCAGAATCACAGTGCGCAAGCGTAACTGAATCATGATCAGCTTTGGTAACTCGTTATTTCTTTGTTGTTGTTTTATGTATGTAGACCTGTGTCGTCACCTTGTTTTGGCCATGGTAAAATGCCAGTTTGTTGCTTAAGTCTCTCGATTTCACCCTGGAATTAAGTAATTATATTTATTAGCGCTTGTTTCATTTCACAACCTAGAATTATTAATTAAATGTATTTTGGTATCATATTTTACAATTTTACCTCTTTCCGTCTTCACTTTTACTTTTAAGCTACGCTCGAGCAACAGGTTCCGCTTATCTTTCACTCCGTTCGACTACTGACCACAATCTTCAGCTGCCAGTGCTTTTATGCTGCGCTGCAAGCAGTTGCCATTTAAACAGCGCGGCTTTTAAGCACAAAAATTCATTCATTTTACAATATTAGAATATTTAAATTTAATTAAATTTAAATAACAGTAAATGTTTTCATAATAGAAACAAAACACTTTACAACGCGCAATATTTTTCGAATCAAGTTGGCAGCGCTTAAGTTGTCAAAACGATACTTCCCCTATCGATATAACGAATAGCAACACTCATCAGACAGCGACAGCGGTGCAAAAGCAAAATCAACGCGCTAAAAAAAATATTATTGTCTGGTTATTAAGCAGTTTATTCTCTAATTAAAAACGCAAACGTAAGTATTTATTGCATTTAATGCAGCGAAAAAGTTTTACGTTTCAAAATGCAAGCAAAAATTAGTATTTTGTAAATTGAAGAAAGTGGACATTGTTCACGTTTTGTTCTTTGACGACGGGGAGAAATACTGACTTCGCCCGATTCAGCCGCCATCGAGCAAATAGCCAATCACAAGGCTCTCTACTCACACATTCACAACTTTGCTCTAAAAATCCGTGTACATACACGTCTGTTTGCGCTTGTATTTGTGTCTAGGGAGAACGCGAGTTATTTGCTGCCGCCCGTTTTATTGGCGGCAAAAAGTGCGTAATTCTAGTTGGAAAACTTTGACTAATTGAAACATTTGGTATATTTTCTTAGATTTGTTTTGGCCCAAAATGAGTTACGCTGCAGATGTATTAAATGCTGCTCACCTCGAGCTCCATGGCGGTGGCGACGCCGAGTTGCGTCGCCCCTTTGACCCAACTGCTCACGATTTGGATGCAGTTTTTCGTCTGACACGTTTTGCCGACCTGAAAGGACGTGGCTGTAAAGTGCCTCAGGAAGTACTCTCAAAACTCGTCTCGGCCCTGCAGCAGGACTACTCCGCTCAGGATCAGGAGGCACAGTTCCTTAACGTTGCCATTCCCCGCATTGGCATTGGTCTTGATTGTGCCGTCATCCCTTTGCGTCATGGTGGACTCTGCCTGGTTCAGACCACCGATTTCTTCTATCCTATTGTCGACGATCCCTACATGATGGGCAAAATCGCATGCGCCAATGTCCTCAGCGATTTGTACGCCATGGGCGTAACCGATTGCGACAATATGCTTATGCTGCTGGCCGTCAGCACCAAGATGACGGAAAAGGAACGTGATGTTGTCATTCCTCTAATAATGCGTGGCTTCAAGGACTCTGCCCTGGAGGCTGGTACCACTGTGACTGGTGGCCAGAGTGTGGTCAATCCATGGTGCACCATTGGAGGCGTTGCCTCAACCATCTGCCAGCCCAATGAGTATATTGTTCCGGACAATGCTGTGGTTGGTGACGTGTTGGTGCTGACCAAACCTCTGGGAACTCAGGTGGCTGTCAACGCACATCAGTGGATCGATCAGCCCGAACGCTGGAATCGCATAAAGTTGGTCGTCTCGGAGGAAGATGTCCGCAAGGCCTATCACCGTGCCATGAACTCCATGTCGCGTCTGAACCGTGTGGCCGCTCGGCTCATGCACAAGTATAATGCCCATGGTGCCACCGATATAACCGGCTTTGGTCTACTGGGTCATGCACAAACTCTGGCTGCTCATCAGAAGAAGGATGTCTCCTTTGTCATACACAATCTTCCAGTTATTGCCAAGATGGCAGCTGTGGCCAAGGCCTGCGGCAATATGTTCCAACTCCTACAGGGTCACTCAGCTGAGACTTCGGGTGGTTTGCTCATCTGCTTGCCACGTGAGCAGGCAGCTGCCTACTGCAAGGACATTGAGAAGCAGGAGGGATATCAGGCCTGGATCATTGGCATTGTAGAGAAGGGCAACAAGACGGCACGCATCATTGATAAGCCACGTGTCATTGAGGTTCCTGCCAAGGATTAGATTATTTTTTACATACATATTAAGTACGGCAATTATTAACTGCATAACAAGCTCTCAGTTATAACGCAATTATGAGTGAACTAAGTTACCGTTTTTTGTAAAAGATAAAGCTTGACTACATACATTAACTACAACTCAGATTTTTCATGAAACCTATGGACACCGCTAAAAATATAACGAATGTATAAAAACAAATAGAAAAACCAAAGTTTACTTTTGTTCTGCATTTCATATGCAATGTTTGTTTAGCCGCCAAACCAAAGAGCTTTTTCTCCATGTACAGCAGACAACAACGCAAAAAAGAGCTTTTGGGAGAGCATTTGAGCAGATCAATGGATGCTCGCTGAGTGCTTGGCAAATTCTAAGCAATGAGCAACAGGTTCGCTCAAATCAAAGAGAGCAAGTGACGTCACAAATCTAAAGTAACGAATTTAAGCCAAGCTTGTGTGCTGAAAATAAAAAGTTTTATAAGTAATTAAATAGACAAACATTTAATAGGTTTTAAAAATATTTTTATTTTAAAATCTTTTATAGTGTATAGGATTTAAAATTGAGAATGTGTTTTAAATTAAATTTTTGCATGCACAAATGCTAGAAGCTCTGACGTGAGAGAGAGAGAGTGAGAGTGTTAGTAACAGAGGAGAGCGCGCACACAGCATAACCTGTAGGTCAGTCTGTTGTTGGGCTGATCCGACGCGATCTCTGCTCTGCTTTGCTCTGCTAGCAGCAAGTGCAAAATTGAAGCCTCAGTACTGCACAAACCAGCGACGCGCGTACGCGTATGAAAAGCAAAGCTGCTCCGTAACCGTTACGTTTTGTAGTAGTCACACGAATATATACACAAATACTAACAAATAAAAAAACACTCATACATACGAATTTCTAAGACTAACGCGCCCGCGCATTGTAGCAATTTTCTTTTTGGCTGAACACTGAACTCGCCGCTGACAGCAAAAAATACAACAACAACAGCAACAACAAATACATCGAGGCAAAAGTCTGCAACATTCATTTTGGGTTTTGGAAAAGTGCACAGTGAGTGTTAGTGAATTATAGTACGAATGCATGGCATGAATGTATGTACATATACAAACATATAAAGCGTCTATGGGAGTAAGTGTGTGTGTGTGTGTGTGTATCTACGGAATCTAGCTATCTATTGAACTGACAGACAAGCTTAGAAAACAAACTGATGACGGCGACAAACGCACATACTCGTAAGTAGTAGAAACGAGTTTCAATTTTTCCCTACGTATCCGTTGATACGTATGAGAGTAGAGACGTATAAATGTGTGTATCATTTAGCTGTATCTATTGTATATCGTCAACGTACATATATTGTAGCACGTACATTTGTATGCGTACTACACACTCGTGTTTGGCAGCAAAGAGAAATTCAATTTGTGTTCAATAAGTAAAGAAAAAAAAATACGCATTGATTTTCAAATCCGCATCCTCTTGAGCTTCATGTATTTTTATATGCATTACGGATGGGGATGTGATGAATCATGTGCAGAGCGCACTCGTTTAATTTTTCTATTTTGTTTTTTTCGAATCAAGAGTATTCAAATTGAAAGCCAAAAGAACGAACAGTGGCAGTGAACTATTTATAGAATTATTTGTTTTCATACATACACTTGCTCTTGTGTGTGTGTGTGTTTTCATACGTAGCCCAAAAAAAATTGAACGGCAAAAGGCAAAAAAGAGTCGACAATGAAGGCGACAAGAACAACAACAACAAAAGGAACAACAACAAAAAATATGGCATTCATTCTTATTGTGTGCTCTCCTCTTTGCACTCGTAAATTCATTCGAATCACAAGATGAACAGCAATAATAATAAAATAATGACCATTTTTTTTTTCTCATTTTACAATAACGTATTTCAGACGTAAAATGTTCAATTTAAATTAGCCAAGTTCAAACGGTGTCTGTTGCTTGTTTATACCCCATACTCATGAGCATATATGTATGTGTGTGTTAGTGACTAAATTGAACTGTGAGCTGCTGCGTAGGTGGCAGAGGAGGCGGCAAACACAACAACTAAAACAACAGCGGCGGCAGCGTCACCAGCGCCACACAAATTGGCAACCCAACAACACAGGCGCTAGAACATGCACACACACGCACACTCACACAAGCGTACACATATAAGCGCATGCATGTGTGTGTGTCTGTCTTTCGCCTACGTTTTCAATTTGATTTTCGGTTATTTCACATAACGACAACAACAACAAAAGCAACAACACCTTCGCTTTTGCTCTTTTCGGCTATTTCAAACTTGTTGTTCGTTTGCTATTTTGTTTATTTTATGTTTGCCTACGTATATACACACATATTCGTACAGTGTCTCACAGCGTATTTCAGCCAGCAGCTAAAACAAGCTAAATCATCTATAAAAACTACACAAATTATATAAAGGCAGCTATTGAGTCTATGGTTTTAACTAATCAAATACAACTTCATTTACTTTTCACGTATTTGTTTTGAATATTTGTTCGTATGTGTTTGTGTTATACATCTCCTCTCTCACTCCTCCATCGCTGTTATTTTGCAAGCCATTTATTTCCCCCTCGCTCTCGCACTGCTTCTGTCACGCCCACTCCAATGCCAGACACATGTTCCCACTTTTGTCTCTCGTTCCGATTATATGAGATCATTTTGAATTGTATGCAAAAACAAAACACGCAACTTACACACACACACACACGCACATATACACTTGTGCTCTCCTTGTTGCTTTTGTTGTTGATTTATTTTTTTTCTTGAGAAAATAAATTCACCTCAAAGCGCCAGTGGAAAAACGTGCTGTATGTGATCACAGATCAGGCGTCAATTAGATTCAGCCTTTTATTTATATTATGATGTTTTATGTGCGTCTATTTACATGCATACAAATACTTTGCACAGATACAGATACAAATACTGCTTACGTGAGCTTCTTTATTAGCTAGTCTATAAGATGACCATATGGCAGCGTTTCTGAGATTGCAGATTATAATGATCATGTCGCTTTTAAGCTCAAGGAGCTTAAATTCAATTCGTCACCTTTAGTCAATGTGATTTATTTCATTTACTTAAACTGCACAACAACATTGTGCATTCAATTTGCGAGTCAATTTCATTTTACGCCTCTCCGATGACATCATCATGAACGACAACAATCCTTGTGTTTGCTGTTCGATTTTTTTTGCATGTGTGTTTTTCGCTCTCTTCGAAAAAATAAGTCATTCATTGAAAAATCTCCCTCAAGGTTATCGCTAAATCACACAAAAAAAATCAACTACAACTCAGCTTCAGACTCAGACAGAATTTAAGGCAGACGACTAAATATACAGGTTTCTCCGACTCTGATTACCGGACAAAAAAGGCACTAAAGGACACGTTAAAAGTGAAAACCAGTTTGACATTGAAATCGCAAGAGTTTTTTGAATTTTGAATTTTTGTATCTTTGTGTTTTGGGTGTCGTCTGTGCTGAAAATCAATGTCATCATTATTTTGCTTTTTATAGCTCGTATTTCCAATGTTGATGAGCTGTTGAAGATAATTTTAGTTAATTATTTTAACAAGCAAGAAATTAAATAAATAATTTGTATACCACTGGGTATATTTTAGTGTAGCAAACTCGCTTTTGTTGACGGCATCTTTTGGTGAGCTCCATTGACAGGTAATCATTAGAAGTGATGCCCACTTGAGATGACTTAAGCTCCATTAATGCGCCAAAAATATCACCATGGAGAATTGGGAGCGTTGCTCTAGAATCCAAACTCGAGAATCGACAAACTACTCACCATTTTTGTACATATTGAAAAAGTCTTGTGGGTGTATGGAAATATTTTTAAAATTCTTATGAACCTGTTACGTTTACGTTAACACCCACAGCATTGATTTGTTTAGTAAGAATCCATTCACTTACTCATTTTGAATATTTTCTCATTCACTTGGTTGTGCTTGATGTCATTGCAGCAGAAAACATTAAGTGGAAATGCAGTACTCGAGTAGCTCGGAGAATTACTCATCCTCGATGAGAGATACACCATCGAAATGGAATGGACGTGTAAGTTGCAATACTCACACTACTCTGACCAAATCTGAATAACTTTAAAATACAATTCCCTACAGAATGACAAGAACTATGCATACAAGAAGTCGTCGTATCAATACTCAAGCTCGGGCGATAATAATATGTCCTATCAGAGCAAGACACCCGATCAGAACATCGATCAGTTGGATGCTCTGCTCGAGGACCTCAAGCAGGAGCGTCAGATAACGAACAGAGATCGGGAGATACTGCCAACGGGCACTAGCTATAGAACACTGTGAGTAGTATCTTTAATTTAGAAAGATTTCACTATTTAATGAATTTCTTTTCTAGCGAACGCACTGATCCTTCGGGCACTGTGACCAAGACAACGCGTGTGATCAAGACCACCAAGCATTCTGGTGGAGGCGGTGGTCAACTGCCCTTTAGCGATGATGTGGAGACCTTTAATCCCACCGACTACAGCACGCTGCAGTCAACGGCCAAATACTCTAGCTACCAGGACACCTTGAAGCGGGATGAGTATCTGAACAAGGAGAAGCCCTACACGCTGAGTGGGTTTAGCTTCTAAAGCTTATAGAAACTTTAGCTAAACTTTGTTTTCCTTTACAGCCCAATCACCCGGCAGTGATGGTCATTACTCCAGCAGAACCAAAGTCTACGAGAGCAATCGTACGCTGAACAACAATGTGGAGCTGGTGCCCAGTGTGAACACCACGAAGACGGTGACAAATGTGAGCAATGTGAACATTGACAAGGAACTGCAGGATATTGCCTTGAGCGATGGCATACTGCCAGCTCCAGGCACCAAGGTGACCACCACTGTGCGTACCTACACCTATGAGATACCACCAAATGGTCCTGGCAGTGCCACCAGCACCATCAATCGCAATCACAACACACTGAACAGCAGCTACAAGCACCTGGAGAGCCACAACACGAGCCAGAACTACACCACACAGCTATCGCCATCGCATGTACCACAGACTGTGGTCTACAACACGGAGAGTTACTCGACTCTGAACAAGCCCAACGATCGTCCAATTGTCTCCAATCAGTCGTACGAGATACGTGAACATAAGGAGACCACCACACGTGGTCTAAGTCCACAGCCACGACAGCTGCCACTGGGACCAGCTGGCAGTCCGAATGGTTTGCCACCAGGCACTAATCGCACCATTGTCTATAATATTCACAAGACCGATAATGTTAACAACGTGATTGCTGAGCCACGTTATCCGCACAGTCCGGCCCATAGTCCCAACTATGGAGCACCACATGGTCCGCCCGGTGGCACCAATCGCTACTATTACAAGGAGACAGAGACATCGAATACTGTGAATACCATACATGGACCACCCAATGGAAATGGTCCGTATCCAGTAGAACCAGCTCATCCGGCTCCACTGAAGCAGCTGCCCAGCAACAACTATCCACAGCCACAGAATGGCAATGGTTATCCGCCCAACAACACTAGCAGCTATACGTATAAATACTCTTCCACCACAAATACAAATAATCGTCGTGGTCCGGGTCCTGGTCCAGATTATGGCACACCATCGCCCTTCCCCGTGGACGGCGTGGAGTATCCAGTGGGCAATGGCAATCCGCCACAGCGTGTGGACGACCTCATGCAGTCCTTTGGCACTGTAAGTTTAGACTTTAAACGGGTTTACCGCAGTTAGTAACGCCTTTCTTTATCCCAGTCTGATCGTGTGGATCGCGTGGACATTGAGACACCAGTGCGCAAGCGTGAGATTGAGACTGCAGTCGCGTCACCACAGCAGCAGCACGTGCCCTCTGTCAACAAGGCCGGCAAGGAGGTGTACTATCCACCTGGCCACGATACCATCATCACCAGACGCGAGGAAATGCATGCTGGTTCCGCAGGAGGCGTAAGTTTCCATGTCTACAAATGTAGAATCCCTACTAAAGTTTGTTTTTCTTACAGGGACGCTGGGCTAAGGGCTCGGGCATGTACGAGTACGAGTCGGGATCCAAGTCAAAGACGAAAACCAAGTCCGGTGGTGCAGTGGTGCCAGTCTGCTTGCCCCTCTGCTGTGCCATGCCCTGTTCTATAATGTAAAGGAAAACAACGAGTCGTCGAAACTCTGTATATAGGATTCTAATATTGCCCTTAATAGGTCTAACGCTAATTCCTGCCCCTCTAAGTACTCCCTTTGCTCCCTACGTACAGCTTTGTCGTTGATATTTTTTATTACTCTAACCAATTTTTGGGTTTGCTTTTAATTGTTGTAATTTGTTGACCAAATTGATATATGATATTTGTCTATCTATCGTATCGTCTGTATATATATGGAAATTGTCTAACTTGTTGGATTTCTTTTGGTAGTAATTCGTAATTCTCCCCAGTTTTGCTCTAAATTGAAATGTTTTGCTCACGACCCCATGAATAATATCAAATTTCACACTGATAGAAGGCATTTATACTACAACGTGACCAGTGAAAGTCTTGGCCATTATAATTTTAAGTTGATTAATTGTTTTAACTGTACTTTTTAATTTGCATACCAAACTAATAAAATGAGCAACGGAATTTAATTCCCTCGACTCGCCATAATTTTTTAAATTTATGTATGTGTGTTTACCGAACCCCGACCCCGATCCCCGCTACCCTCGAATATCAATTATTACTAATTATTACCAGACTTATCGTAAAAGGTAACACAGTCGTTACAAAGCCATAAATATTCTCTAATACAAAAGTAACCACAATAATAATAATAATAATAAATAAACGAAAATCTAACCAACGAAACAATGTAAACAAAGTTTTTAATTGGTTAAATGGGTTAGAAATAGTTATTGTTAGCAAACACAAGTTTGAGCTTGGTACATATAGTAAAAGATTTTATTCTGGTATAGTAAAATGTAATTTTAATAAGTTTTACATTTGGTATTGTATATTATAAAGTATGGTAGGTAATAAACACACTTGCAGACCCTTGTGATCCAATCGATCTTTAAAGCTTGGCACACACGAGTTGTTTGTTACCTTTATTTATTTCTGGTTGGATCGGATCACTAAATTATATTCATTTACTGAGCTGATATTGAGTTGTTCATAAAAGCCAAGAGTCTCATTAAATTCGCAGATACCCGATTGGATCTATGCTGCAAGAGTATGTGCAAGATTCGGCGCACCGAAGTTAAAAGTTCTTTCTTTGTGTTCTTTTTTTTAATTATCGTTTTTTTGCTCGAATAACAATTTGTATATCACAAAAGTAATATCTACATTTCACCTTGTAGGACTTGGTGTAGAATTTTTCTCGTCTACTTATTTAAAGAGAGTGTAATAAAAACATGATTAGGGAAAAGGAACAAGAAAAACAAACAAAAAATTCAACAAAATCTATATATTCTTTAGAATATACAGAGTATTAATTAATCGCTAAGGAGTACTACCAAAGTACATAATATTCACTGGACATTATAATATCTGGATGCTACATACACAATATGTGTGATTCTATTATTATTGTTTTCCTTTGTTTCTTGATAATTGTAGGCTACTTTGAAAAAGTAATGATGTCATTTGTACATTATATAAGTAATATTCTAAAATTGCACTCTGAATTAAGATCCATTATTGCAATCATGTCTTTATAGCGGTTTTGTTCTTAAGAAAACCAAAAAAATTTTGGAAGAGAGAAAACTATTTCAGCTAACTCTTTCGCTCGGAGTTCTTTAGCTCGGCTAAATACCATGTAAACGTTGGAAACTCTTTTATGCTATAGATCTCATATTTGATCGAGTTGATGCCATCCATTTCTATCTTACCGATGCCGTTTTGCAGATTTTCGTAACTAAAAGAAATCATTAAAGCGTTTTGAAAGAATTGTATACTATTTTTGTTGACTTACCGTTTCGGATTGGCTTTCTCCTTCAGGTGTTTCAACATGGTATAGCGAGCGATATTGATCGGATAACGTGATATGAATAGGTTGGCATGTTTCAATCTGCAGTAAGAAGACAAAGGTAATTGGAGTATCTTTTGGTACTAAAGCATCCTCACCTGTTGGACATATCATCGTCTTCGCCGCCCCAGCCAAAGAACGAATTGGAGAAGCCGTTGACGGCCTGAAAATGCTGCCGTGTCATAGCAGAAACTCCACCGAATATTGAGCGATAAGGCAACCTGTGTGAGAAAACCAATAAGCAATAAACAATAAGCAATTAAAATCAAATCACTTCAAATGGGGAGCAATTAAGATAACTCGAACGCACTTGAAATTCAAAGAGTCTATGGCAACGGACATGTGCCGCGGCTGACGTGGACAGTTATAGAGATTTCGATCATCCAATGGTATAAGGTCGACATCGTGGAATATAAAACAGTCCCACTGATAAAGCTTTAAGGCCTCTAAGTATCCGATATTCATCATGGCAGCACGATTAAAGGGCTTGCCATTGGTTTGCTCAATAATAAATATGCGATAGGCAATCCGTTGTTTCATTAGGAACGGATGTATGTTCCGCAGGAAGACCGAGAGATGTGCGTAACGGTCACGAAACGGCACAATAATGGCAACATGATGTTGGGCAATGCAATCAGTTGGCTGATAAGCGCCTCCTGGGCGTAGCAAAGGTCCCAGCTCTGCTTCAATAATATCCAACGACTCAAGTGTCGTGTTCGGCGTAATGGGACCACCTGAAAGTGAAGTCTCTTAGTTAACCCAAACACATGTTAAAGACACGATAGACGTCTTACCATCTCTGGGATCGGGATCAGTGCAGTTATGGGTTAATATCGTCATTTCTGACTTCTGTGTGCTGTTTGCATAATCATGCGGATGCAGATGCGCGTGAGATAAGTCTTGTGGAATGGAAGTAAAGTTTGCAATCGCAATCACAGTGGTTGAAGTTGAGTTGCGGCCAGCGTGCAACTCGCGCTCCTTCGATAGCGCCAAGGGAGCAGCGGGCAACCTGAGATGGCCTGAGTTATTTCGATCGCCATCTCTGTCGCTCTCGCTGTCCGTTTTATTATTGCTGTAGATGTGTGCATACTTATGCACGCGCCGAATGCTGTTAACACATAATAATTATCACTTGAAATCACGTGCGAATGATGCTAATGAATTGTGGTTCTTATCTCGCCAAACGTACCTCAATTTGCTCAGCGATGTATTGCTGGAGCCGTCTGATTCGGAGGTCCAGAGGAAGTTAAGCACCAGCAGAAGACATATTGCGCCGGCCAAAAAGCGTATAAGATTCGCCTTTGTAGTTATGATCATGGTCCATCGATTGCATCATTCCTTATACCAATTGGTTGCTATTTTCATTGGCATTCTATTTGCTACTGCAACTTTTTCCTCATTTGACAACTAACAAATTACAAATATTTTTGTTCGATTCCATGTTCCGCTCGACTCGGAAGCTGCATCAGCTGATTCGCAATAGCAAAATATGCACAGGGTGATTCGAGTAAATATTTCCTTTGGCGGCAACATTTAAAATCTTGACAATGTAGCGTAAAATTTGTTTTATTTAGACACTGCTGCAAATTGTTTGTTACATAAAAGGCGATTTCACAGAGTTTTAAAGCGTTGTATATATAAATTTAATATCAAAGTTAAGCAAAGTTTTGTTTTGATAATTCAACCAATCACTTAGATTGTGTATTTGGTCCTGCTTTTGATATAATTATAAACTCGAATTAAGACTACGGAACATCTTCCATAGGAACGTTTACATGAAAAACTGATATTCATTACAGTGCAGTATAAACTTAGTTTTAAACTTTCAAGCAATGTTTTTAAAGCACTTCTCTTAAGTGTTTTTTAAAGGAAATGTTTTAATTTTAAACTAATTAAGGTATGCATTTTCCAATAGTAACCGAGTCTATTAAGAACTACAATTGTCTATCAGCTTTAGGTATATTTTTCTTTGCTTGTACGGCTACTATGAATTATAAAAACAATTTAAACACAAGACTGAAGATTTATACAAATTGTAGTGGACTCTATCCTGGCAGTCGTACTGGCTCATTGTCCTTAATGTTGACAGTTCTCGGTACATCGTTTAATGTATATTCTATGCGTAAGATCTTCTCATCACCTAAACTCGGGTCAAAAAAGCCTGGTAAATCGCTCTGCAGATAAAAGATTTATATCAAATAAGTGAGTTTAGAATTTTATGGCTTAGAACTCACCTTCGACGACTCGTACAACTGAAGTATGCTGTCTCTGACTAGACACTGTATTGGTATTGTCACATCATGTGATGCCTCCGGCTTAAATTGTGCGCCATCCTCATTTATGCAACCGTATATCGCCCGATTGATGACAAGTCCCTTTCGACCCTGCTCCTCGTTTAATATACGATTGTAGGTACTCTGCATTAAATGTATGGCAGCCATTGCCTCCTGTTTTTTGGCCACCAATCGCTGCTCATTTTGTCGCTTTGATCGCTCCACTTCGATGTTCTTTTTGTCTGCCTCCATGGGATCCATTATGGCCTTTTTCACAAAGAACCACGCGATTATCGGCGTCACTGAGGCATAAAAAACGGCAGCGGGCACAATCTCGTCACTCAAATGTATTGGGAACACATACGATTGGTTTGAACGTATTATTCTAGAAGGAAATCATATTAAGATAAGGGAAGTATTGAAGATAGTGAAGCACATACTTTAGTTTTAGAATGACTCCGGAAGGCACTCCAATGGAGACGGTTGCTATCAGCGAACTATATTTGGAAACTTTCTTTTCCACACCATATTCACCCAGAAATCCAAAGGTGCCCACTCTGCATGTAAGATGAAGGATTAATAAATAGTACTAGAATCATCTGAACACTTCATGCAACTCACTTGGTGGCCAGTTTCAGCTTCATCTCATTGTCCAGCATCTTTCGCGTGTACGACATGCTGAAGTAGATGTGTGGCGTGCCCAGCACAAAGGATGTGCTGATTGTGTGCTGATCATTGGAGTGATCCACCTGCGTCGTCATGGATGACTGTGGTCCACCATTGAGTGTAAGGCTGCCAATGGTGTGCTTGTCCAGCTGTACGGCTAGCGTGGAAAACACAGCGGGTACAACACCGTTTTCGTGGAAATTCATGTTCGTGCCGCCGTTGACCGTCACCTTGGAGGTAAGCGTTCTTCCACCTGTGTCATATACACAACTGGAATACTCAATAAACCGTAGACAGTGATGGAGTGTCTAGAGATCTCCAACTTACCCTTTACACCCAGTAGGAAGCCATTTCCGGCACCAAGACATAACTCAAGCCATCCTTTGTTGAGTAGTCGACGGCCAGCAATCATAAATCCACCATTGCCAGTGCCATTTGATGAATAAAGATTGCCGCTCATTACAATCATGTCCTTGCGGGTAATGGGCGCTTCAATGGATTGGGCAATGCTCATGGAACCAATTTCGACACGGGGCATCTCCGAGTCGTCATAGGGTGTAAATATTTCGGTGGCATTCACATTGATGGTGATATTGCCACGTGGATTCGTGCGCTGTTGCAAGCGACGCTCCGCGGCTGCTTGTGCTAGGCGTTCATACTCTTCCCTTATCTCTGCCGGCGTCCGCGTCCGATGCACAATCTCCCAGCCTTCTGTTTTGAGTCCTTTCTCGCCTACCGAATCGTAAATAGCTCGCTGATGAGGATCGGAAAGCACCTCATAAGCGCGCTTTGTACGATTAAACATCATCTCGGCCTTTTTCTTGCTGTCCGGATCCTGATGCTTGTCCGGATGATAAATGCGGCTCTGCTTTCGGTAGGCGGTGTTAATTTGCTCGGTTGTTGCCTTGAAACAAAAAACATTGTAAAGCTAAGTGTTCCAAAGGTTAAAAGGAATTCAATGCACTTACATCTCGCGGCAAATTAAGAAATGTGTAATAGTTCTCATCGAGTTCGGCGTCAGATTCATTGTCTGATGCCATAGTGCCGATTTAGCTAGGACAATCGACAGATTACGCTCAGAGAGACAGTCAAGTGTATTGGGTGAACATAAACAACAGCAGCAGCATCGGTCGTTCCGAAGTTTAATGATTAAATTTTGGTGAAAATTTTGAAACTATTATTTTTATACAACTTTACGCAATAATAACAACACGTGTGATGGAACACGAAACGATGGAAAAAAACACCTTAGACACAGGGTGCTTCGTTTGGGCCTCGTTAAGAAGGCGAGCTAATAACGTCAGTATAGTTATATGTCAAACTCTATCTCCTACGCCGATATTACAGTTTCAATTGCTGAATTATTAAACACACAAATTTTAAATCAATTCTGCCAAGCTTTGTACATAAATAAATAAACTCACAGATACACTTTGCCATTTGAGAAGGTTGGCAACTCTGTGGCTGAGTTTTCAAAGCAACGCTGCGTGTTTCGTTCCTATTCGCAAACAAAGACGATTATTTTCTGTACGCCACTCAGATCGTCTTTCTATCCAGCCCTCGTAAGGGAAACGTGCTCGTGGTTCGCTCTGACGAAATTTTCGGCAGTTTTTGCAGCTGTTTTTAATTGATATTTGTGCAATTAAGAAATTATTAACAAGTAAATAACGAAAATGTTGCGCATTCCCAAGTTCCTTCCGCGTATTGCACGCCAGGCCAGCTTTGCAGCACCAACAAATGTGTCCGGAGCTTCTAGCATATTCCGCGTAAGTATAAATTCGGCTTTACATAATACTCGGCGCGGCATGTTCGAGCTGAGAACCGTTCGATGTTTTCTAGCTCTTCTCGATTTTTCTCGTATGTTTTAATACAATTTGTGTTTCTTAACAATTATAGACCCTGCCTGCTGCCTGCAATGGACTATCAGGACTGCGTTACAAGTAAGTGCACATTTGTCTGCATAACATTAATAATATATAAGTACAATTGTGTAGTAATTTTCATGTGCAGCGTTTCTCTCTCGCAATGCGGCAAGTTAAAGATCAAACAATAGATAGTGCTTATGTAACAGAACGTTGTTTCGAATACGTACAATTCTGCGATATGAATGAATTTCTACTGCACAGCTATCATTGCGTCAGTTTGTTTAATCATAATAGAGTTCGTCTTCATGAAGACAGTTCCTTACATGCATGCACATGTAATTAGGTGCACTTGCACTTTAGATTGGTGCCTAGAATGATCATTACATGCATTCCAGTTAAACTGCCTTTTCAACTTAAGTCTTATATCTTAAATGTTACATAATTATTTATCATAACTTTATGCAATAAATAGAAATTGTAGATATTTGCAGATATTAATGTGTTCAATTTTAGTTTCACCTTTTAATAATTGTTTTATTAAATATTGAGTTAGTTAAGTTCGACCAAACTAGCTCCAAAATGAACATCACTAGTTATTGTAGGTTTCTCTCTTATCAATTTACCGCCTGTTGCTTTTTGTGTTACCGGCATTGCAGTCTTATCAATAGTGTGTATATATGCGCTTAAGTTGTATCTATAATCTTGTTTCCAACTTGTTTTCATTCCCAGATCTAGCGAGGTTAAGGGCGCTGTTATCGGCATTGACTTGGGCACCACCAACTCCTGCTTGGCCGTTATGGAGGGCAAACAGGCCAAGGTGATTGAGAATGCCGAAGGTGCACGCACAACACCCTCCCATGTGGCATTCACCAAGGACGGCGAACGCTTGTGTGGCATGCCCGCTAAGCGTCAAGCTGTTACCAACTCGGCAAACACCTTCTACGCCACAAAGCGTTTGATCGGTCGCCGCTTTGATGATCCCGAGGTGAAGAAGGATGTCACAAACTTGTCATACAAAGTGGTGAAGGCTTCCAATGGCGACGCTTGGGTGTCCTCTACAGATGGAAAAGTCTACTCTCCCTCGCAAATTGGTGCCTTCATTCTGATCAAGATGAAGGAGACCGCTGAGGCCTACCTGAACACACCTGTTAAGAATGCCGTGGTTACTGTGCCCGCCTACTTCAACGATTCACAGCGTCAAGCTACCAAGGATGCTGGTCAAATTGCTGGCTTGAATGTTCTGCGTGTAATCAATGAGCCAACTGCCGCTGCTCTCGCTTACGGCATGGACAAAACTGAGGATAAAATGTAAGTTCATCAATAACCAACCATTTTACTCCTTACTCATAGTTAAACTTTCTATTTTAGTATTGCTGTCTACGATTTGGGCGGCGGCACTTTCGATATTTCCATTTTGGAGATCCAGAAGGGTGTCTTCGAAGTCAAGTCCACCAACGGTGATACTCTGCTGGGTGGCGAGGACTTCGACAACGCCATTGTCAACTTTTTGGTGGCTGAGTTCAAGAAGGATAGCGGCATTGATATCCGCAAGGACAACATTGCCATGCAGCGTCTGAAGGAGGCCGCTGAGAAGGCCAAGTGTGAGCTGTCGTCTTCGCAACAAACCGACATTAATTTACCTTATCTGACCATGGATGCCGCTGGACCCCAGCACATGAATCTTAAAATGACACGCTCCAAGCTGGAAAGCCTGGTCGGTGATCTCATCAAGCGCACCATTCAGCCCTGCCAGAAGGCTCTGTCCGATGCCGAGGTCTCCAAGTCGGAGATTGGCGAGGTTCTGCTGGTCGGTGGTATGACTCGTATGCCCAAGGTTCAGTCCACAGTACAGGATCTGTTTGGACGCCAGCCATCGCGCTCGGTGAACCCCGATGAGGCTGTGGCTGTTGGTGCCGCCGTTCAGGGTGGTGTTTTGGCCGGAGATGTCACTGATGTGCTATTGCTCGATGTCACACCCCTGTCCCTTGGCATTGAGACATTGGGCGGTGTATTTACCCGTCTGATTTCCCGTAACACCACAATTCCCACCAAGAAGTCGCAAGTCTTCTCCACTGCCAGCGATGGTCAGACCCAGGTGGAAATTAAGGTGCACCAGGGAGAGCGTGAAATGGCTAATGACAACAAAATGCTGGGATCCTTCACACTGGTTGGAATCCCACCAGCACCACGTGGTGTGCCACAAATCGAAGTCGTTTTCGACATTGATGCCAACGGTATTGTCCACGTTTCGGCCAAGGACAAGGGCACCGGCAAGGAACAACAGATTGTGATTCAGTCCAGCGGTGGTCTGAGCAAGGATGAGATCGAGAACATGATCAAGAAGGCCGAAGAATATGCCAGTGCCGACAAGAAGAAGCGTGAACTGATTGAAATTGTTAACCAAGGCGAGAGCATTGTCCACGACACAGAGACCAAAATGGAGGAGTTCAAGGCACAGCTGCCCGCTGAAGAGGTAATTAACTAAAGAAAGCAATAAGTCGAAAAGTAATCCGAGCTAATCAATTTTTCTTTATTAACATTTGCAGTGCGAGAAGCTGAAAACTGAAATCGCTGATCTGCGCACTCTGCTGGCCAACAAGGAGACAGCCGATCTTGAGGAGGTCCGCAAGGCCACCTCTCAGCTGCAGCAGTCCTCATTGAAGCTCTTCGAGATGGCCTACAAGAAGGTCAGTTGAAAACTATAGCTATTAATTTATATAATTTAATACTTGTGATCATTTTACAGATGTCCGCTGAGCGTGAGAGCGCCAATGCTGGCGGCAGCTCCAGCAGCAGCAGTTCAGGTGAATCTACTGGCGAGGCCAAGAAGGAGGAGAAGAACTAAATTAGGCAACCATAGTCAGTAGTTGTTGTTCCCTTATTTCATAATCACATTTGGAATTCGATTAAGTTTTACGTTAAACATACTATAACAGAAAAAAATCAACATAATACCAAAACATCATATTATTCCTGATGCTTCAAAATCATAAATAATGTTCCCCCAATCATACACACACACAAACACACACGAAAGGCATTTACCCAAAATTGTGTAGTAATATGCGAGGATGAACACACGATGACCTTCAAGAAGCTGATTCTCCAACGATTTTGAGCGAACAGAGACGACGACGGCGTTGCATTAAGTTTTTATTGTTTATAATGCAACCAGATCAGATCGTCTGGTTCGTAGTATATCTTCTTGGTAAAGCTAGTATATTGTGCTTGCTGTAAGATTTTCCCCTATTTTTACCTTACATTTATTTTAAACTAGTTGTAGTTGTATAAAAAACAAACAAAAAGTCGAGCACAGCAGCAGCTCAATCCGAAAGATCCAAGATCGAGTCTAATTGTGGAGTCAGCAGATTGATAGTCTATAATTTAAGCAAAATTTTACTTTGGTTTCCAGTGGTTAACCAATAAATTGACTGGGTAAAATGGCAATTAAACAAAAGGTCGATATAAATAAATTGTAAACTTAAAATATACGTGAACAAAACAAAAATATATTATTTACAAACTGAAAAAAACTGAAATCCACATTTTGATTTTAATTTTGTTCTTTATTCGTTTTAAACTTTAAACCTACAAACTATGCTTAAATATACATGGAAATGAAGTTATTTGTGACTATAATACAGGGTAATACTAACGAAGTTCTATTGGTTTAAATCATTAATCATTGTTCGCTTTTGTTTTGACTAGACGAAGAGTATTTCGGATTACGCCGAGCCCGTTTGCAGTTTGTACAGTGTGTAGTAGAGTCCGCGATTATTGATCAGCTCCTTGTGGGTGCCACTCTCGCAGACGACGCCGTTCTCAAACACGTAGATCACATCAGAGTCCACGATGGTGGACAATCTGTGTGCTATGCTAATGGTAGTGCGTCCCTCGGCGGCAGCATCCAGAGCTTCTTGTACAATCTGTAGAGGAGCGTTTAAGAAATTAGTCTTAGGTTTACTACCACAGAGGCGTGCTTGACTTACCTTCTCGCTCTCGGCATCCAGGGCGGACGTGGCCTCGTCGAGCAGCAGAATTTTGGGATTCCTGATCAGAGCACGTGCGATGGCAATGCGCTGTTTTTGTCCGCCGGACAGTTGTGTGCCCTTCTCGCCCATGCGGGTCTCATAGCCCTGGAAAGGTAAAAGGTTTTCAAGTTAAGTTTAGGATTCAATTTGATGTGGGATTTGATGCTCACCAGTGGCAAGGCGGATATAAATTGATGAATGTTGGACTTCTGTGCTGCAGCCAGAATCTCTTGATCGGTCACAAGTCTGGAATTGTCGCCATAGCCAATGTTCTCGCGTATAGTGCGGTCGAAAAGTATTGGCTCCTGCGAGACAATTCCCAGCTGCATGCGCAGATTGGAGATGGCCAGCTGACGTAAATCGTGATCATCGATTTGCACTGTGCCCGCATCGACATCATAGAAACGCTGTAGCAGCTGAATGCAAGTGGATTTGCCACAACCGGATGGACCCACCAGAGCCACCTTCTGGCCAGTCTGCACAGCAAGTATCAGACCGCGAAGCACCTGAATCTCTTGGCGTGTGGGATAGCTGAACTCGACCTTGTCGAATTTGACGTTGCCATTGGAGTGCCATGGCTTCAGTGAGACACCAGGAGCATCGGCAATCAGTGGTTTACGTGTTAGGAACTTCAAGATAGACTGAGCAGCCGTCACGCCCTTCTGCATGTTGGGAGCAAAGGCCAAGGCGCTGGCAATGGAAGCCGTTCCCATGATCAAGGCTTGGGATACTCTGCAAAGCAAAGATTAAGTTAGAGCAAGTACAACAAGAAAGTTTGAAAAACTTACTTGAAGACATCTCCGAAGAGCAGGCCACGATTGACGACACACCAGCCGCCGTAGTACATGCAGGCGGCATACGCGAAGAACATCATGGATCTGGCCAGACCGAAGACGATGCCACGATAATGTGTATTCTTCTTGGATTTCTACAAGGTCGACCAAAGTTTAAATGTGTTCAAAGGCTACTAAGGATTAAGGATTACATACCTCAACGGCGGGTTTCAGCATCTCAATGTAGTTATTGTGGAACATGTCCTCGCGTCCCAATGAAGCCACTGTGCGTATGTTGGAAACCACTTCAACAGCCAACTTGGTGGTGTTCTCCATGATCTTGGCATTGCCCATGTTCTCCTGGGCCATGACCGTGCGTTGCAGATAGAAGGAGATCAGAATGAAGGGCATAAAGGCAATCGCAACCAGACCCAAACTCCACTCGTAGTACATGGCCAAGGCAACACCCAATATAATAGTGGCAATCGATTGAATGATACTACCAATCCGCTGACCTGTGGCCTATGTGATAAAAGTAGATGGTTGTGGAAAATGGTGAGTCTCTCGTATTGTCCAATCAAATAAACTTTGCTATTGATAAACATTCTGCGCACGCTTATCGCTATAGCTATCGGTCACGTCATTTGAGGGTTTCTGATAAGCGATAAGTGATAAGCACACACACGATTGAACATGTCAAAAGCGGGGGAAAACTAAGCACAAAACATAAATTGAATCATTTAAAATTGCTTGTAAAAGGCTTATAATAATGAGTATGCATTATTTAAAGCACCGAGCGTGCAAGACTGGTTTATACCCTGCCAGGGTTTGGGGCAAAAGTTAACTCAAGGCGGTTTCAAGTCTACAGATACTTTGACTGTGTTTGAGACTATTTAGGAATACTTCTAAAAGGCTACGGTTAAGCACTCTGGACTAGGTCTCCTGCGAATTATTTCAAATTTTCACTGCTAAGGTTTAGACTGTCTGTTACATACGGGGGCACTGCTCTATAACACCCTCTTAACACTGGGCCCACTAAATCAATAGTGTTTACTTACACCTTGGACGGCGGCAGCGTCTCCAGATAAGCGAGCGCAAAGGCTTCCCGTGCCATTATCGCGGTCATCGAACCAGGAAATTTCCTGCTTCAGCATCGCCTCGAACATGAGTCCTCTCAGTCGTTCCGTAAGTCGTTCGCCCGCAATGCCAAAGCAGAAGATTTGCATGAACGTGGAAATGCCGACTACAATGCCCGCGATTAGGAAGTATAGACTGTACTGGTTGGTGTTCTCCCGCACATAATCGTCGTCCGTGGACTGCATGACCTGAATAATGCTGCCGAAGAGCAGGGCGAAGATGGGCATGGCGCAGCCCATGATGATGGAACTGACGCAGCCCACGGTGATTTGCAGCCATTCGGGTTTATTCATACGCATCACGCCCATTAGCGGCGATGGTTCCTTGGATTTCTTCTTCTTGTCCACCTTTTTCTCCTCCTCCTCTTCCTCTTCGTGCAGTATTTTAATCTCCTGATCGTCCTCGTCTTTGATGTCGAAATTCTTGTAAATGTCTCCGGTGGGACTGAGTACGGTGCCGTCATCATCGCCCATCTGTGTGGTTACCAGATTGAAGTAGTGATTCTTAAGCATCATCAGCTCCTGGTGGGTGCCGCTCTCCACGATCTGTCCATTGTTGATCACCACAATTCGATCGGCACGTCGCACCGTTGACAAACGATGAGCCACAATGATCGTAGTGCGTCCCTGGCTGACCTTTTCTAGGGCAGCCTGTACCTTGGCCTCACTGGCCGTGTCTAGCGCCGATGTAGCCTCATCCAGCAGCAGAATCTCGGGATCACGAATCAGGGCACGGGCAATGGCAATACGTTGCTTCTGTCCACCGGACAACTGTGCTCCACGTTCACCGACCAGCGTGTCGTAGCCCTTGGGTAGTTTCTTGATAAAGATGGCCGCATTAGCGGCTGCAGCAGCTGCCTCGATGTCCGCACGGGTGGCGTCCTCACGGCCATAACGAATGTTCTCGTAGATGGACTGGCCGAAGAGCACGGGCTCCTGTCCCACGACTCCGATGCGGTCGCGCAGCCAGTTGATGTTGATGTCCTTGATGTTGGTACCATTGAAATAGAGATCACCGCCCTCGGGATCGTAGAAGCGCTGAATCAGCTGGATGCAGGTGGACTTGCCACAGCCCGAGGGTCCCACCAGAGCCACCGTTTGGCCACGTTGAATCTTCAGATTAAGTTTGTTTAGAATTTTAATCTCCTTCCGGGTGGGATACTGGAACTCCACATCACGGAACTCTATAGTCGTCAGCGGCTCATTGAGATTCTTGCCGCGTGCCTCCAGTGGATTAATGGTTGGGATTTGCTCAATGATGTGGAATACCTTGGCGCAGGCACCCTTAGCAATGCCAAAGGCCTCAATGTACGGTGCGGCCATGCCAATGTTCATAGAACCCATCATAATCGAGAAGAAAACGGTAATCATAGTGCCGGGATCATAGTTCTCATAGTATGGATCGTGACGACCCTTGATGACCAGACCAACGCCATACCAGAAGGCCAGCGAGTAAGAGGCATAGATGAAGAACCAGAGCATGCCAAAGCCAATTCCGGAGAACATGTTACGCTTGATATTCAGCTCCTTGGCAGCAACCACTTTGGTCTTGTAGGCAGCCACCTCCTTGTGCTCACCCTCGAAGGCCTTGACGGTGCGTATTCCGGAGAGCGCTTCCTCGGCGACAACAGCGGCCTTGGCGTAGATGCCTACTTCCTGCTTTGCCAGCTTCGAGGTGGCAATGGCAACAAAGCCCATGGCGATAAAGGTAACGGGCAGACTGGTCAAGCACACAAGGGACAGCTGCCAGCCCTTGACGAAGGCCAGCACAATCGATCCAACGAAAGAGACTATGAAATGCACAAAGATCACAACCTTTTCACCCAGGCCATCCTCCATTTTGGATAAATCTCTGTAAAAATAAAGATGTTTTAAAAATTAATAAAATGCATTTGTATTTGTTGCAGAGAAGCACAGAAGCCACAGCGAAGACAAACCCAAAGAGAGAAACGAAATTTGTTTATGCACTGCAACAAAAAGGGGATCTTCATGACCTTCAGAATTGCTTAACATTTCGTTCGCAGCTTAAAATTCAAATTGATTTTTTCACGTGTAAGCACGCAGACAAGACAACAACAAATGAACATTGGACTTAGCAGCCAGACGAAATAAGTACAGGGTTGTTGTTGTCGTTCTCGAGTGTTTGGGAAAAGAATGAAGATAACAAAGGAAAATGGCAAAATTGTTTGTGTAATTTATATTGCCTATTGCGTGACTCTTGCACGTGTGTGAACAGTTCTCTCTCCCTCTCTCTCTCTCTTTCTAGACAAACAAAAATAAACACAGCAATGGCGTGGGCAATCGTGATTGACGGATTAACGGCACTTACTCATTCATGCGACTGGCAACTTCTCCGCTCTGATTGAAGTCGTACCAACTCATGTCCTGATGTAGCACCGATTTGAAGAATTTGGAACGTATGGCCAGGATTTGGGAGTGGGCGGCATAATTGAAGCACGTAACTGAGATATAACTGCAAACGAGCATAACGATGCCAATGTACGTGTTCTTGAGTGAAAAGTCCTGTACGGCATCCAGCAAAGCATTGGAGCCCGCATCATTTCTCTGATACTTTGCACCTTCCTGCAAGCCACTCAAATTGATCATGTCCTGCAGAGAGAGAGAGAGAGAGAGACAAAAGCAAATTAATATTTACACCATAATTCTTCTGAGAGTTTTCCACTTACATTGGAGAGATTACCAAAGATCAAACTGTTAAGTGGCGTCATCAGGCCTGTGGCAACGGCACCAAAGAATCCTATTAAATATAAAACCTTATCCTTGTTGGTCGCATAACGGAACATCTTGTGGAAACTAACGGGCTTGCTATCATCCTTCGGCTTCCCCTCCTCGTCTTCGTTCTCTTCTGTTTTACCATTCTTGGACTTCTTTTCGCTCTTATTTGGTTCGCTGCAAATAAGGTGATTAAATATTTAGCAATGTTTCATATCAATTAAATTTGCTGAGTAGTCGCGTGATAATCATAGAATTCTTTAGCGCGTATGTCTGTCATAACACTAGTATTCGCATATTAGATTATTCATATCAACAATCGACGTCGTCATAAGACCTAGGTTTTTTTTTAATAGACTTGTATCCGTATCAATAGATCACGCTTATTCAACTTTTCATACAATGTTTATACTATAGGGAAGATATGCGTTTGTTCCTTTGTTATAATTTTCATAGCTACCATAAAGTTTTATGACTCCGAAATTCCAACTTTTTGCAGCACGTTAAGATAATGTCACTGGGACCGTACAAGTAACAAAATCGCTTTATCACGATTACATTACTTTCTGATATATCTGCTATTATCTGCGTAGTTCGCATATTATTTATAGCCGTTAGTTTATCATTTGTTACAAAATAGAAATTATTCACACTATTCTATATTACTCTTAAAGAAACGATTTTTCTTGAAAGCTTTACAGGATATGGACTATTTTTTGCTGAAGATAAAAGTGTCTAGCTTATTATAAAACTATTTGGAGCGGATTTATACGGTATGATGAAATAATCATTCCTATTTTGAAAATAAAATATGTTTGCACATTATTGCATTTCATTACGTGCTGTTTTTTACAATTTAATCAGTTAATAGTTTTAAGGATGTCAACGACTTTTAGGACAATAAACTGATTACATTAGCTTTAAATTAATTTAATTATTTAATATCTTTAAAGACATCAACTGTTTTATTTGGAAATGTATTTTAATTGCGCAAGTTTTCATTTATTGGGGAAGTGCTTTACGATTTTCTATTTATTATTATTTTTAGTTTAAAACGTTTTCAAAAAGGATTAAGTGTGGAATTTTTAAATAGCCTACACTTGAAAATCCAGGTTCGATTAAGCAGTATAATTTTACAACTTCCTTATCCTTGCAGACAAAAATGCCGAGTTTCTAAGCTTTTGAAATCCATTGAGTAAAAAATTCCAATACAATCAGTCATAAAATATAGGCACGTACGCAATAAAACCCTCAACGCACAAAGAGTTAAATTTCTTTTTTTTACGAGAAATATATAAGAAATTATAAGAAAAAAATCACAAATTGTTATCACAGTTATCAACTCACAAGCTTTTGCGTTCTTTGTCGTTTGCAGCAAAGGATTCACCCAAAACAATGTTCGATTTGTACTGTGACAATCGATTATCGTCGTCCTTGGCGACATTACCGTTCGTCGCGGCCATTGTGAAAATTGATCGATTCACTTAAACGATTGATCTTTCGCGTGCTAAAATATCGCGGACTATTTGAACGAAAGAAGTTAAGGGAACTTGGATGGATCGAACTGAAGGTGACCACAGTTAAACTAAGACTTATGAAATTCGACAAAACATATGGGCTTATATTTAAACAGCTAGGCAACAAATTATATTAGCAGATATCGGTGCATACTGATAATAATTATCAGTTTATTGTGCTATTAATATGCTAAGAGTAGGCGGTAAAAGAGAAACCACGTGTTAAGTAAATATTAAAGAGAATTGCTATTAAATACGTTATTAAAACGTTTTTGAACCTAACAAGCAAGTTTGATTGTACTTGGCTAAAGAGAACTTTGATTAATTTAAGTTATTTTATGACTAATTGAATGGGTTTTTTTTTACATACAGCTACACCTTAGAAGGGCTTCATCGAATTGGTGAAAAGAGCCAATTCGATTATGGATGTCATGGTTATAGTTCAATTGACAAAATGGAGAGAGGCAACAGGATTACTCATGCTCTTAATGTTATTATCGCAATCATTTCCTTATCAAACCCAAAAGCGTGACCAAAGAAACGCAAGAGCTAATAGTATTCTAATATAATGAAATTAGTTTAATTCATGTTTATTCCACATGGGCATTATTTGTTAAATTAGATATAAACAATCGAGCTTAATTTATTCATTAACATGTTATGCATTGGGAAAGGTTATTTAAAAAAAAGTACATTTTTTTTGGCGCTGTGCTTTTGTCATAATCCTAGAGTGATCGATCGTATTACGGAAGGTCCTATCATGTAGTAGGCACTTAATAGTTTCCATATCAACCTTTTGACTTGATTACAATCTATTTTGGTTAACATTCTTGCCAGCCATGCTACTAACCAACTTTCGTCTATTTTCTGTTATCAGTTATATTTTTTTTTGAATTAACGCTCCAATGCAGCTGTTGACTGCATAGCGATCAGCTGTGGCGTGATATACCTTTCAGCTTTTGACAGACTTCATATAAATTTGCCGATATATTCACATGCAATAGTTTTATTTCGATAAGTAAATAAAAAATCATTAAGATTTCATGAGTGAAAATTTTTTAACATTAATAAAAATGACTTATAAGTTGTTTAACAAAATAGCAAACTAAATATTTTGTTTTTATAAAAATCGATAAAAAAAATAACGCAGTAAAGAGCAAAAACGCACAGTGAGCAAGTACATCGACAAAGCATCGATATATCGATGCCGGCATCGATTTATTTTCCAGCTCAAATAAATAGTTGAGTACTTCAGAAAAGTTTGCTGATAGAAATAGAAACGCAATTCAACAAGTCATCAAAATGGCAAGCGGTGCAGAAAAAACTTTTACGCGTGCTGAAGTCGCCAAACACAACACCAACAAGGACACATGGCTGCTCATCCACAACAATGTCTACGATGTGACAGCATTTCTAAACGAGGTGAGCGAGCAAAGCATAAGAAAACTAAAACAACAACAGTGTTTAAGTGGTACACGTCGAAATCAGGGCGC
Organism: Drosophila dunni; assembly: GCA_018152125.1. Classification (NCBI taxonomy): domain Eukaryota; kingdom Metazoa; phylum Arthropoda; class Insecta; order Diptera; family Drosophilidae; genus Drosophila; species Drosophila dunni. Next base: position 5,366,638 of record JAECXC010000339.1, on the reverse strand, counting down.
GGGCATTAAGTCATTCCGTCGGACTAGTGGCTAAAAATGTTGTCTTATCATGACAAATTTTCGTTTTACAACTCATTTAAATTGTTCTAGATTTCAACCTTTGTATATAGTGATCGCAGTGCGTGCTAGTGATTGCTACCTGCATAACCTTAGAAGAGTCATTTGTTGCTGTACTTTGACCTATGAACGCTAGTTGACCTACTGCTTTTATTTTTCATTTCACACTCATACATATGTATGCTCCGACAGCCTAACAAAAACTTCATATTTCTTTCTCATATCTACATATTTTTATTTTTGCTTTCATTATTAACAGATATACAGGGCAAATGTTAAATAAAATTAGTTGACAAATTTACACATGATTTGCATTTAGAATACGTGTTTTTTTTATTTTCATAAATTCACAGCTGAGCAAAACTTAAAAAAGATTTACAATTCGATCGAATATAGAATGTTTTAAAGACTTAATTAGAATACTAATGGAGAAATCCACAACCTGGCAAAGAAAGACAAAAAGAGAGAGAGAGAGATAGAAAGACAGCGCGAGAGAGGGAGAGCGGTTTATACTGTAATTCTAAAACCAGTGTTAGAAAAAAACTACGTAGTAATCGTGAGAAGTGTAATTTTTTCAAACATTCATAATACGCAAAATCTCGTGGCGTCAAACTTGACATTAGACAGATTGAAATCAATTAAAAATCTCGATCTGCTATTTTAAGTTATGAGCTGCAATATAAGTATCTTTATCTGATTAGTTCAGCTCGATACCCACGAAAATATATTGAAAATGTGTTTATCACTGTGATTGTTTTTAGTTGTGTTTTTAGTTCTTACCTCTGATAAGGTTAGCCGGCGACTTTTCACTCTGCAATCTAATCATTACGTTGCACATTTTATACTTAAATACAATTTTGAGTTAAGTGATATGATGAAAGTCTCACGTTCGCCTTGCAGTCCACACTGTGACGCTTATCAACACTGGTATAGGGAGAGGGAGCAATTGTAATCAAAACCCCCTGAACTACGTCCATGGTACCCAATCAAGCGATTACTTTGGAATGTTTTAAACATTAGATTTTTTGTTGTCTCCATTATTTGACGGTCAAGTTGAGTTGTGACTTTTGATTTGCATATATCTGTATTATCGACATGAAGCAGAACCTGAAAATTAAATATGCGAATACTTGCAGCATCCCGGTGGTGAGGAAGTGCTCATCGAGCAGGCGGGCAAAGATGCCACGGAGAACTTTGAGGATGTCGGACACAGCAACGATGCCCGCGACATGATGCAAAAGTACAAAATCGGTGAACTCGTGGAGACTGAAAGGACCAACGTAGCACAAAAATCGGAACCCACCTGGAGCACAGAGACGCAAAACGAGGAGAGTTCAATGAAATCGTGGCTATTGCCCTTGGTTCTTTGTCTGTTTGCCACATTCGTCTATAAATACTTCTTTGGCGGCGTAAAGCAGCAGTAAAAGAAATTCAAAGATATTTTCTTAAACGCTTGCTGCTGCATTGAACGACCACAGAGGCCTCCCAATCACACCAACACACACACACAGCCAACCACAACAAGAACAACCAAATAACAAACATACACACACACATACAGTTGCATTCCAATGCCATGTTGTGTGTTGCATACCTGGAGGATTTAACGAGGGGAGCTCGACGAGTTGTGCTTTGCAGCAGCGCGTGATTTGAGTAGAAAGAATTTGTGCTAAGTTTAAAAGATATAAATGAATTAATGTAAATGTTTCGGCATCTTGTGTTTTTGTACTAAGTGGGCTTGAGTTTATTTCCTTTTTAGATAATTTTTGTAACTTTCCAACATGCAACACAAAATATATACACAAAATATATATATTTAAATACAAAAAAGTAATCAAAATTATAGTGTGTCATTGAATTTGTTTTGTCAATTTACAGATTTCGTACATTTATATAAGTAGCTTTAACTAATTTCAATATGTCAAAATTCCTTCATGTAGCCGTCCTGGCAGGCAGCTGTATGCTCAGTGCCTCGTGCCAGGAACGAAATAGGGTGCCACAAATGAAGCGTGAGCTGCCCACGCGGAACATGAACCTGGATGCCTTGCGGCGTACGGAATACGATGTACTCATCATCGGTGGTGGCGCAGTGGGCGCTGGTTGTGCTCTGGACGCGGTAACACGTGGTCTGAAGACCGCTCTAGTGGAGGCTGATGATTTCGGTAGCGGCACCTCGTCGAAATCCAGTAAATTGTTGCACGGTGGCCTCAGGGATCTGGATCATGCAATCTCAAAGCTAGATATGGCCGCCTTTCGTCGTGTTCGCACCTCGTTGCAGGAACGCAGCCACATTGCCAATTTAGCGCCACATTTGAATCAACCGGTACCCATAATGTTGCCAGTCCATCACTGGTGGCAACTGCCCGCCTACTGGATTAAACTGCACATCTATCATTTACTGGCACCTGGTGTTACCCGAGGATTTCAATACATCAGTACACCCGACGCCCTCGACATATTCCCCATGATGCGGCGTGATATCCACGGAGCCTTTGTCTTCTACGAAGGTCAACACGATGATGCTCGTATGTGCCTCGCTGTGGTGCTTACCGCCTCACGCTATGGCGCTGATGTGTGCAACCATATGAAGGTCACTCAATTGCTCCGAAACAAGGAACAGCAGGTTGTGGGTGCCAAGGCAGTGGATCAGCTTACTGGAAAATCGTACAAGATACGTGCCAAGATAGTCATCAATGCCACAGGACCCTTGAGCGACAGCATCTGCCGTCTGGAAGATGTCAATGCGGCACCGCAGTGCTCACCCACCTGGGCATCACACCTTGTGCTGCCTCCGTTCTACTGTCCTGAGGAGGTTGGTCTCTTCGATCCCTATACGACTAGTGGATCCGCAATATATTTCTTGCCCTGGCTGGGTCACACAGTTATGGGCACCTCAGACGAGATGCGAGAATCGACAGAGGGTCCACAGCCAACGGAGATGGAGGTGCAATACCTTTTGGAGGGCATCAAGAGTTATATAAATCCAAATTATGATGTTCGTAGATGTGATGTCCTAGCTGTTTGGGGTGGCTACAAACCACTGGCCACTGAGACAACCATGTTAAAGGAATCCCTATTGAAGAATCATTTGATCTCTTTGGGATCTGGCAATATGATTACAATTGTGGGTGGCACATGGTCTTCGTTTCGAATCATTGCCGAGGAAGCAATCGATGCAGCCATTCAGAGTGGTGACCTCCAACCAATGCGTATTAACTCAATTACAGCGACTTCCTGCAAGTTGGATGGTGCCGATGGTTGGTCTCCAAACATGTTTATACGCCTGGTGCAGGACTTTGGTCTTGAACGAGATGTGGCCAAGCACTTGACGGATACTTATGGCTCGAATGCCTGTAAGGTTGCTGTCTGTGCTAGCCCGAGCGGCGGATCTTGGCCCATTGCAGGCAAGCGACTACACTCCGAGTTTCCCTACATTGAGGCAGAGGTGCGACAAGGGATTAAAGACTACGGCTGCACCTTGGTGGACATGGTGGCACGTCGTCTACGCGTTGCCTTCCTCAACGTTCATGTTGCCGAGGAGATACTGCCCAAGGTGGCCAACGTTATGGCCAAGGAACTGAAATGGTCACACACAAAGAAAAATCAAGAGATAACGGATGCCAAAAAATTCCTTCACACCCAGATGGGACAGTCACCTATTTTGGACGCAGATCACATCAACATACCTATAAAATTGTCCGTGCAACAGGTGCAGAAATATGCGTCACACTTTAAGAGCCTCGATGAGCAAAACACGGGATACGTTTCCATAAGTCAGTGCTGCGCGGCTATGAAATCTTTTGGTGTCAAGGAGGTTCCAGTGGATCTGATGCACAATGTCCTGCGGGACATTGATTGCCATTCGCAGGGAAAAGTGAATTTGTACGAGTATCTGCTGCTAATGTCCGCCCTGGTGCATGGGGACACGGCTTATTTACGCTATGCTAAGCTACGCCTTGATCAGAAACTCTCCGCGGTCAATAATCGTAAAAGGCAGAGTGTCCCAGTGGAACGGTCTGGAGGTGGATTGTGATGTCCGGCAAAAATGTTTGTGTTTTGCAGAAACTTTTACAAATTGTGAATGGCGTTCTGCCAGCCTTGTTCAAAATTTCACCGTGAAGTTGCCAGATCGATGATGTAGTTTTTTATGTGCGATCAATATGGTGGTGCCATACTTCGGAAACTTGACGTAACAATAACGAACTTGCCATTTGAAAATAAATTACATATGAGCAATTTTCAACCAGTTTGTCCTATGAGAGCTATAGTCCTCCGATTCGGACCAAACGTGGCGAGGATAGTGATAATGGTACCATTCACCTACAGTGTGAATTTGACTCTATAATATAGAGTCTATAACAAATTTAGTTAATCATTACGTGTTGGCTGTTCTCTTTCTCTGATATAAGTGTGTTAAGTTTGAGTTTATGATTTGAGATCTACTGAAAGTTCTGTTCGCTTGGTATTACAGCTGGAATATTCAAATTCCCAGTTGAATTCTCAAGCGAAAAGAAATCCACAGTAAGAAACAACAGAATTTACAATCCAAATAATGTTAAGTCAATGTTAATGTTAAAATAATGTTAAGTCAATTTTAATGTTAAAATAATGTTAAGTCAATGTTAATGTTAAAATAATGTTAAGTCAATGTTAATATCAAAATAATGTTAAGTCAATGTTAATGTTAAAATTATGTTAAGTCAATGTTAATGTTAAGTCAATGTTAAGTTACTGTTAAGTCAATGTTAATGTTAAGTCAATGTTAAGTTACTGTTAAGTCAATGTTAATGTTAAGTCAATGTTAAGTTACTGTTAAGTCGGATCGGCGCGGCCAAGCGCAAAAAAAATTCGCGAAAGGCCAAAATCGAAGAATTCTTTGTGTGAAACACCAGGCGATCAGAATCAGCAGCAAGCGACAAACTGTAATTTAAATTCAATTACAGAGTGTAGAGAGCGGGAGCATAAACAGTAAACAGAGAGTGCTCCTTGTTCGCGCCATACAGCGAACAAGCACAGAAACCGTTCGACCGCTCTAACGGCGGCAGCGAACAAACACCCAAACAGCAAAAAGATCGTAAACAGAGAGTGGGTGGAAGAGCGAGGCAATGCACGTGTATAAACAACCCTTTTTGGTTTGGCGGGAATCCAAGCTGTGCACGTGTATAAACAAACCTTTTCGTTTATTTACTTTATGTATTGCAACCTGCTGACTATTTCTGTTGGCCTGGTATTTCAGCTCAGATTTAAAAGATCCAGGTGTTCATACGGACGGACGGATGGACAGACAGACGGGTGGACAGCCGGATGGACAAACGGATGGACAGACAGACGGCAAAAATGTTTGTTTTGCAGAAACGTTTGCAAATTGTGAATGGCGATCTGCCCGCCTTGTTCAAATTTTCTCCATGAAGTTGCCAGATCGATGATGTAGTCTTTTATGTTCGATCAATATGGTGGTGCCATACTTCGGAAACTTGACGTAACAATAACGAACTTGCCATTTGAAAATAAATTACATATGAGCAATTTTCAACCAGTTTGTCCTATGAGAGCTATAGTCCTCCGATTCGGACCAAACGTGGCGAGGATAGTGATAATGGTACCATTCACCTACAGTGTGAATTTGACTCTATAATATAGAGTCTATAACAAATTTAGTTAATCATTACGTGTTGGCTGTTCTCTTTCTCTGATATAAGTGTGTTAAGTTTGAGTTTATGATTTGAGATCTACTGAAAGTTCTGTTCGCTTGGTATTACAGCTGGAATATTCAAATTCCCAGTTGAATTCTCAAGCGAAAAGAAATCCACAGTAAGAAACAACAGAATTTACAATCCAAATAATGTTAAGTCAATGTTAATGTTAAAATAATGTTAAGTCAATTTTAATGTTAAAATAATGTTAAGTCAATGTTAATGTTAAAATAATGTTAAGTCAATGTTAATATCAAAATAATGTTAAGTCAATGTTAATGTTAAAATTATGTTAAGTCAATGTTAATGTTAAGTCAATGTTAAGTTACTGTTAAGTCAATGTTAATGTTAAGTCAATGTTAAGTTACTGTTAAGTCAATGTTAATGTTAAGTCAATGTTAAGTTACTGTTAAGTCGGATCGGCGCGGCCAAGCGCAAAAAAAATTCGCGAAAGGCCAAAATCGAAGAATTCTTTGTGTGAAACACCAGGCGATCAGAATCAGCAGCAAGCGACAAACTGTAATTTAAATTCAATTACAGAGTGTAGAGAGCGGGAGCATAAACAGTAAACAGAGAGTGCTCCTTGTTCGCGCCATACAGCGAACAAGCACAGAAACCGTTCGACCGCTCTAACGGCGGCAGCGAACAAACACCCAAACAGCAAAAAGATCGTAAACAGAGAGTGGGTGGAAGAGCGAGGCAATGCACGTGTATAAACAACCCTTTTGGTTTGGCGGGAATCCAAGCTGTGCACGTGTATAAACAAACCTTTTCGTTTATTTACTTTATGTATTGCAACCTGCTGACTATTTCTGTTGGCCTGGTATTTCAGCTCAGATTTAAAAGATCCAGGTGTTCATACGGACGGACGGATGGACAGACAGACGGGTGGACAGCCGGATGGACAAACGGATGGACAGACAGACGGCAAAAATGTTTGTTTTGCAGAAACGTTTGCAAATTGTGAATGGCGATCTGCCCGCCTTGTTCAAATTTTCTCCATGAAGTTGCCAGATCGATGATGTAGTCTTTTATGTTCGATCAATATGGTGGTGCCATACTTCGGAAACTTGACGAAACAATAACGAACTTTCCATTTGAAAATAAATTTAGTTGTGTGGTTTTATATTTATTTGTATTTGATAAAACCTTTAAACTACGTATATTGTTGATTTGCAATCTTTAACATTTGATATCTTAACAAATCATGCTTGTAGCGGCTTTAAAAGGTTACCATGTTTATGTATATATAGTATATATGTATTTTTAACATTTTATATAGATATTTGTTCCAACAATTACAATAACATACGAGATGTGGTCGACGTTGTCTTTGTCCAGCCAGTTAAGGATGTTTAACATACAATTTTTTATATTATTGAGTTTTGTATTTATGCATTTACGTAATACATGTGCAATGTAAAACAATTATGTTTATACTCTGTGTATGCTAAATGAGAGAAATACTCGAAAAGAAAATATATATAAACTAAAATAAATAATATTGTTAATAGAGAGTAACTAGTAAGAAATATAAATATTTGTTTTGTTGTTATATGGTATGCTATATACATATATGGCGCATATGTATGCATAGAAAAATACACTATTTAAATTGAATTCTCGGTACACTGTAGACAATAACCATAATTATGGCTTAATTATGTGTTTGGCTAAATTCCTAATCCTGAGCTGCGAAATTTATTGTATGTATATCGACGGTGTGCGAGTGTTAATGTAAATGAAATATATTCTTATTTATCAAACATGTGCGTATTATGGAGAAAAAAAAAATAATAAAAACACTGAGATTGATTCGGCGATATTTTTGTGCACTGGGCATGATAAATATGCAGTTTGTATTGTTATTAACCCAACGATATTGCCTAAGCGACAGCATCAGTGGCGCACTCCTCCTCGACGGTAATGTACATGCCCTCCTCCTCATAGGCGGAGTCGTGCTTGGCCAGGATTCTCAACAAGGGACGCAGGCGCAGCCACCACTGTTTCTTGGGTATGCGTTGGCTGAAGAGAAAGAAGGTGGAATGAAATTAATTTTAATAAAGTTATAGTATAAATTATAAAAATAAACTAATTTTTAAATACTTACTCAAAGTTAGTCTCGCCAATGAGATCAACCAACGGTGTGAAACGATACTGACGTGAAACGATACCCAGCAGCGTTGCCGTCTCGTTGGATTTGCAGTTAACAACGCCATTGGCATCGATATTGTTCTTGATTTGGGTTGCCAGCCAGTCGACACACTTGGCGGCCATTTTAGTGCCCATGTTGCGATCGAAGGGCGTGGGTGAGCCACCCTGTTGCATGTGTCCCAAAATGTTCATGCGGCAAGTGAAGAGACCTTTGCCTTCCTCCGAATACAGACGGTAGATAAAGTCCGTGGTGTAGTTCTCACTGGCCTTCTCGTTGCGCAAGATGAGACCGCGTGACACACCCTCGGCCATTTTGGAAGCCATGTGGTAGACATCCTGCTGCAAGTCCTTGATCGAAAACTTCTCCTCGAAAATGTAAGCAGCATCAGCACCACCAGCCAGACCAGCAAGTGTGGCCAAATAACCACAATATCCACCCATTGTCTCAATGACGAACACACGGCGCTTGGTGCCCTGAGCCGACTGACGAATGCGATCGCAGATCTCGGTGATCTCATTGAGACCAGTGTCACAGCCGAGAGAGAATTCAGTGCCGGGCACATTGTTGGAGATAGTTGAGGGCACTACAACAATTGGAATGCAGAATTCGGGATAATTATCACGCTGATCAGCAATTTGTCCAGCGGCGTGATAACTCTCGAATCCACCAATGATCAGCAGACCCTGGATCTTGAACTCCTTGAGACGGGCGGCGATCTCCTTGAATTTACCCTCGGGCAGGGTACGTTTGGTACCTAAATAGGCACCGCCCTGGCCAACCCAGCCGGAAACATCGGACCTGAAATCAAATCATCTGTTAGCATGGGAATATATATGATTAGCTGATGTACAGACCATCCCAGCTCGCGTACATTGCCAGCAATGAGACCCTCGACACCGTCGTTGACACCAAAGACGACATCGCCGCGGTAAATGGCATTACGGACGAAACTGCGCACAGCTGCGTTCATGCCACAAGCCGGGGCACCAATGTGCATGACGGCTAGCCTGTAACCCTCAATGCCCTTGCCCTCGGCATCGAAACACTCCTTGGGCGGCTTCAAGCGAGTCAACATCTTGTAGGTCTCCAAATTGCGCTCAAAGGAGCGACCACGTAGCTTCACAGCATCGGCCCAGCGTCTCTCCTTCATGGCCTTGGCCACAGCCTGGGTGCGTTCAACACACTCCATGAGGGGCACACGTACTGTCTGGTTGCCGTCCAGGGAAATGACCACGGGCACAGAGTCGGGCGTGGCTTCCATCAGGGCCAGAGTAGCCTCGGCTCCCATGCGACAGGCCTGTCAAAAGAAAGGAAGTTCTATAGAGTAACCACTTGAGTTAAAAGGGTAATATACTTACCAGCACACGATCGAAGGCGCTAGGGTTACCACCGCGCTGTACGTGACCCAGGACAGTGATACGAGCGTCGTGCTTTAGGCGCTCATCAATGACCTTCCTCACATCCTCGGCGGTGATGGGTTTACCCTCACGATCCATGGCTCCCTCGGCGACAATCACAATGTTCAGACGCTGACCAGCCGAACGCTCCTATATCGGGTATAGTAACAGTTATCAATAATAATTCTCAATGGGTTTTAAAAAGACAGTAATCAATGACTTTAATGCACACAAAATGGTCATAGAAGCAATGAGCCGACAGTACATATACAAGAAGTACGGGTATATGAAAGTCTATACAGTTAAGTGAGTGGGAAGTGGAAGTTAGCATTACGGGTGAAGGTGATGTCATGAAAGTGTAGAGCGGAACTAAAGAAGTAAACAGTAAAGCTACTAATGTATAAAGAAAAGTGTATATAATAGAGATGAAGGTAATTAAATTGCCCTGAAACAGTTAGCCATAACAACACTTTAACCCAAATAGAAGCCAATTTAATAGCCAATTAGTTGTGTGCCAAAACCATTTTGACTTTAAGCGTCAGCAGCTGCTCTCGTGGAACATACGGTCGAAAAGCACGATTAGTTTTTGAAAATGTTAGATCTTTCGATAAACAGGAATAATTTAAGATATATAGAAAACAATAACACCGCTGAGCCAAGGAATAACTGGAGAATCCGCTGACCTGAATAAGTTTTTTGCATAGAGTTTCCTTCCAGTCGGTTGGAACGGGCTCTTCGGGTATTAACATGAAATCAGCCTCTGTGGCAATAGCTGCTGAAATGGCTAAGTAGCTAAAAACAAAAAACAATAAATACAAAAGAAAAACACACACGGAAAGAAAGAAAAAATAATGCACATGAGATGAACTGTTATTTGATAATTATTATTTACACTATGATAGGGATAAAGGATAACTTGCTGTGGGGGAGAAAGGAGTGTTTGTGGAGTTCTTGATGATTATTGTTTTTAAAACTCATTAAAAAAGAAACTAAATAAGCTGCTTAATCAACCAATCCGAAATCATATCAATCACTTTTCAAGCAACACCAAGAAGCATTTTATAAAGCAAATACTGGAGATATAATACACAATAAATATAATAATAAGTGCTGTCTGATCGGTGCCTAATCGCGTGTGGGTGTATGAGTGTGTAAATGGTTTTGTATATAAATTTGTTTTGATTTTGAGTTTGAGACTGAGAGTAATATGTTCACTTCTTGCCTGAGCTAATTGATTGCAAAGTCTATCTGGCCAATCGGTTTTCGGTGGCATTTCGGGTATAAATATGAAATCAGCTTCGCTTGACAAGCCCGCGACGAGAGCTAAGTAACTGTAAAAATATGTAGTTGTAGTTTTATGGGTTAAACAGAGGTAATACATAGGCTAGATGGGACTCGAGTGGTTCTCATGACAGAATCGGGGAGGAAAGACATTGTTTAGTTGGTACAAAATGGAATCGAAGGAAGTTTACAGGGTATGTTAAAAGATTTAATAAGAATATTTTGCTGGCTTTAAATAGTCTATTTTTATACTCTCTGCAAGAGTATATTGCACATCTATAGTACTTATACAAGTACTATCCATAAAAGACCTTCCAAAGTTCGAAGTTTCCTAAATTGTATCAAGTGATTTAGGAAGATATCAAGTCAACAAAAAGATAGGAATTCGATCACACACATACACATACACTGGGTACTTGATGTGTGTTCGACTATGAGACATGGATCGATCTTGTTGCTTGCCTGTTCCAGCTTAAGGGTCAGTCTATCGGGCCAATCTTGTGGCGGTGGGTACTCGGGAAGAAAGACATAGTCTGCCTCAGATATAATGCCAGCTACAACAGGTAAATAACTGTAGGTATTGAAGGTATTTAACATAACCGTCACAAATCAGTTTGCACAATTGGCCAAAACTAACAGTTTCGAGTAGTTACACCACAGACTATCGTTATACCCCAAAAAGGAATCACATCAATTAAACCGACAAACAATCGACTTACCCACAGTGACGACCCATGACCTCCATAATAAAGGTGCGCTGATGGGAGTACGCCGTACTGGCAATGGCATCAATGGCCTCAATAATCCGGTGGAGCGCCGTATCCGTGCCAATGGTCATGTCAGTGCCACAGAAATCGTTATCGATGGAGCCCACCTGGAGTAAGGTAGTGAAAAGTGTTACTTTAAAATATAAATGATTAATATTATATTTAATTTCTTTACCAATCCGACAATGTGCAGCACATTGTACTTGTCCTTCTGCTCGGTGGTGATGGTGTTGTTCTTATGCAGCTCATCCAACAGACTGGACCACTCCTGACGGAACAGATTGGCACCGGTGAGTGAACCGTCACCGCCAATCACCACCAGGTTGGTAATACCACGCTGAACCAAATTATTGGCAGCCTTCAAGCGACCGGCACGCTCCCTAAAGTCCTGGCAACGGGCAGAGCCAATGATGGTGCCACCACGATGGATGATCGAGGAGACCGAAGCCCAGTTAGCCTCCTGAATGCAATCACCGCCATCGACCATGCCCTGATAGCCTTCCCGAATGAAGTACACCTGTTTATAATAGATAGTTAAAAGGATTAAATTGTTTTCCAGACTTTGTTAAGTAAATCGCCGATTACATATGCATATTAACCCAATCACATTATAATTTACTATATTAATCAGCACTTATCAGTGATAACAGGCAGATAGGACTATAAATAGGTGAATGAGAAACTAGTAGCAGTTGAAATTGATTCTATATATAGAAATTCCCTTTAGCTTTGATGAGCAATGTTTGAAGTTTTATATCTTTGGGATATAATGACGTCAGGGAGGCTTATACTATAACCACTCGCATGACAACCAGTTAAGTTGTTTAAATTTAAATCACGTACAAACTAAAACTAAGTAATAAAATTATATATTATACTAAAGCAATCAAAGACATTAGTCAAAAGTTAAAGATCAAACTTAGAAACAGCCACTTGAGATGTTTCTACCAATTGATTGCAATAATTTGATTCAATTTCAATTCCAACTAGCGAAAGTAATCATTTCTGTTGATATAGAAATCGAATTTGCATATATATTATTTAAATACTTTCTTAATTGATAGAAAACAAAAGTGACATTGGGCCAAATAACCTCGCGAATTCAATTCAATTGCATTGCAAAAAAAAAAAACTAAATGAAAATAATAAAACTGTTGGTAATTTATTTCAATTATTCAAATTTTGGACACTAGAAAAAATTTCAATATTCTGGCTGACGACAGTTTGAATACCCTGGACGAAACTACAATCGATTTGGATTCAATTTATAGTATTTTATACATACAATTATTAAACAATTAAATGTGTCATTAAAAAGAATTTTATATAGGAATTTGCGTGACGGTTTTCAATGAAAAAACGACTACGAAATCAGTGGAAGATTAAAATTTTATATGGGGGGTCATAATAAAAGCCGCGTAGTGACTATGTTGCTCAAAAATGTTAACAGTTAAGGAATAAAGTAGGTAAATAATTTAGTTTTTTAACAATAACCGCATTTTCTCAGATATTTCTGCGTGATCGTTTTTGTAATTCGCCTAAAATAAACTCAATGTCAAATGCGCACACACAGATACAAATTGATTGTGTGCGTGTATGGGTGTGTGCGAAAGTAGGTGTGAGGCGCTTTTATTTTATTTAAATATTTCTTTCAGACCCCGTTATCTAACGGCACTTGACACCGAAAGAGCAAATCTAATTTGTTTAATCTTTGTATTTTATGTACTTTATAAAGTGTTTTAATTGCTCTCAATTTTAATAGCTACCGAAAATACATAATTACTTTTGGTACAGAGTATAGGAAGGGTTCAATGCCTAGAGAGGTCTGGGTGGCTGACCGATAAGTCTGAACTCTTGGTTCGTTGTGTGTCAACATAAAAGCACTTGACAGAGGTCACCACTCACCTTGCATCCCAAGTAGATGGCCATACGGACACAGGCACGGACAGCCGCATTCATGCCCTGCGAGTCACCACCGCTGGTGAAGACGGCCAGACCCTTGTCGCGCTGCGAGCCGCGTGCCAGGAAACGTTGATTAATATCACTATTCATTTTGATGCACTCAATATCCTTCAGTTGTATAAGTATTCAATATAATTGTTATCAATATTAGTACACAAACACAGCTCTAAGCATAAGCTATGAACTGGAGAGGAGCACGGCACTGGAGGAACTTCGAGGAAGTCAAAGACAAATGACGACGAGAAATTTATGCTGCCACCGCTGAGCGCTGTGGTTCGCCTGCGAGACGATTTTCAGTAACTGGCAACGAGAGCGCGGCGGTCGAGCACAGAAGTTTTGGTTTTGACGTTTCAAGGTGACCTTTAAACGCAGCAAACGCTTTTCGCTAAGCGCAACTACCGACGGCAACACACACAACGCCACTGATGCAATATACTGGTTGTCTGGTGTTTATTTGTATTACACCACTGCACAGCGTCTCTTATTTAATTGTATTGCACACTGTCGGCTAATTAATATTATGTTTATTTAATATGTTTATATTAATATGAAAAAGGCAAACGAATTCAGCTATCAGTAAATCGCAAATGTGGGCGAAAAATGGGCGAGATTACCCTATTGGACTCTTTTTTTGTTTACCCCACACACAAATGAGTGTGAGTGTCAGAATGACAGCTGTGCAACAGCTGTTCGCCACTAGCAGCTAAAAGCTCGCTCTCGGTCGTGCTCAGACTCGCGCTCTCAGACGCACACGAGCTTTTTGCGTGCGCATTGTGAGAGCTTTTTGCCGGCAGTCTACGTGAGTGTGCAACCGTTAACAGTTTGAAACTTGAATGACGTTTTCTCCAAATTTAGATGCGTTTTCAAACTTACGAATGGTTTGCGGTTGTGTGTCACGTAGTCAACGATGTCTTGAAAGCTGCTTATACATTTTCGCAGTTCTAGTATTTCCTTCTCGCGCTCCGAATTCTCGTCTCCATTCTCTCCCTGCTTTTGAGACATCTGCAAAAAGAACCTGGTTATTTCGTATGTTAACGATAAATAAGCGTGTTTCTTACATTTCTCTTTATCATGTAATATAAAGAGTGGTCCAAATCATAAAGTTTTCTAAAATATGCGCAATTTCCATTGAAGTTATCCAGGGTAATCTTTTCCCCAATAGGTTTACATAAATTTGCAACGGTCGTTGAATTATCCAGTTCATAATTGTCAGACATTTGAAACTCTACGTTTGGACTTTAAAACCCAGGCCTAATTACAAGAATATTCAGATTTAAGTTCATCGGACTAACCTTTTGAAAATATTGGATTCACTTTTATTAAAGTTGTCATCGATGCCACGAACAGAACACAGCAATGAATATAGTTCAAATGTACTTTCCCACAAATAACGATAAAATAAATTAGCATTAGTTTTCCGCAGGTAAATTAAATAAATATATTTTTGAACGACATCTTTACAATTTTCCAATTGCTTGTCAACTACACGTACATTTTCAGTCCAACAACTTGAAATAGATTTTAATTTAACCCTCTTTCGACTCCATTGTAAATTTTGATTCTGATTAATTGAGTCTTATTGATTTAATTGGCTTTATCACCTTATAATCACTCACCTTTGTGCATTGTAAATTTCCGTTTGAGCACTGTTTAATTTGACCATACTGATATTTTGCTATTAAATCCTGTGATTGAATTATTCTAGGGAAAACATTTAATACCTTTCATACCGATAACCCCCATTTGACATTTTACTCATCCATACCTGCCCATTAATTTTGTAAATACTCGAATTTTGCTAGTAATCATACCAATTCTGTGAAACGAACGAATTTTAAATTTTATACACTGATTTAAAAAACAAACAGTACCTATGACGGAATTTTTAAGAGACTAATTACTTATGATTTTAGACCTATTGGTTCTTTATGATCAAATATTTCTATTCTAGCCAAATTAAGTCAGTATATTCAAGAATTGTGACCAACTTGAGCTCCACACATCCTAAGGAGAACAGAGTCAGAAGACAGCGGCAGAATAATAAAGCGAGTGTAAAGCGAAGCTCACAAATGTACAACCAGCAGAGGGCTACAACCGAGAAACCGAGAGAGCGAATTGCATGCATAACCGATAATGAGTGCAGATCATAGCGCACGCACGGAGATCCGACAAAAGGTACGAGCAGAGCCGTCAAACAAGAACATAAACAGAAGAGAGCAGTATAAATTGCTCTAAGCCTAATTAAAGGGTGTGGGTGAGAACGTTTAACTGCTAGTTGGGTGCAGATTATACACACACACACACCTAAACACACACACACAAGTAGTAAAAGGCAACTGCTTAGCCACGAAGAGAGCGTACAGCAGTGATCGGCAAAATTTGCGAAACTAAAGAAAGTGGGACCCGTTGACTGCTGATTAAAAGTACTGCAGCAAAAAGCTATAGCGAAGGAGTCGGGAATGGAGAAATAACAGCAGAGAGCGACCGAGTTTACTCTGAGCGGAATAAATTTATAAATTACACAATATAATTTTGTATGTATTTAATATTTAAAGCAATTTATTTCGCATATTAGTTGTGTGTTCCTGGCCTTGCAACAGCTTAAAACCCTAAATTGAGAAATCGAATAGGTTTAAAAATAAATTTTAGTTTTAAAACTACTGTGGAATTCAAAAATTGTTATGAATACGGTTAAATCCTTACCGTTTTTCAAAACTGACAGTGAAATGTGACTGTCACTTAAGATTGTTAGTCATCAAATAGATCATAATCGATTTATTTGGTGAAATCATAAATTGTTTTTTTATCCACTGAAAAGGATCTGATTCTTCTTTAGTCTCGGACCTGCGTTTGGCATCGGATGGACATTTCTTGTTTTGCTTTTGGATTTCCTTAATCTTTTTGATACGCTGACGTAAGTGTTCCATGGCTTTTGATATGTCCAGTGGTTTTTGACCCGGGTGCTTACGCATGTCCATTAAAGTGGGGCTGGAAAATAAATTAAATATATACATATATATAGATATATTTTAGGTGAGTTTAATATGTCTACCCAATAGACCAGTTTCCGTCCAAATCCTGAATTACACCATCGACTGCATAGAGAATTGTTAAAACCTCACCGGTGTTGGCTCGCAGAAAATGGTAATATAAATCTAAATCCTGATCTCGCAAGGTCATTAAGAAGTCGTATTTCTTTAGAGGTTCCTCAAAATTGTTTAATTGTGCTTTAAAGGACTTTACTTTTTCAGCTGTGGAACCCGTACCGACTTCAATAGCTTTTGTCTTGCTCTGCTTAATAGTATCTAAGAACTGACATGTCGGTAAATTAAACCAATCTTTATATATAGCGACCATTTAGTACTTACGCCAATAGCGGGAGGATTATATCCCCCATAGTATTTACTGGCTTTGGAATAAACACGATTAAAACTGTTATATTGAAATCCGTATAGACGAATCAAGCTATGGGACAGTATACATATATCTTTTTTCATGGTTTAGTACCAATAATAATTCAGATCTACCTGGTCTTTAATGCGTTGAAAGTGCGAAATCTGACGGAATCCATTCCAAAAAATAAAAATTTACAATTTTGCAAAGATATAGTAAAAGGCTAAAGATTTGGAATAGTCTGTGTTAAAACTCACGACTTGCTTTGTTTCTCAACTAAGTTTCCTCTACGACTCAGCTTTTGATTGAGATGTACGCGCATAGCAGTCAGCTTTTGACACCACTTAAAAGACGGTTACTTTTCTTTCTTTTAAATAAAACAATTTCGGTCTCTTCTTTTTATTTTTGTTTTTTGCTTTTTATTTTCTTTTTTTTTGGTAATTAAGAAACTGTAATTTCAATAAACTTAAATGTTCACATCAATCTTTACCTCCATGTTGCATACAATTAATGTGTGCTCACTGTTGTTGTTGTTCTTGTTTATAACTCATTTGTTTTGGATCTTTTATAGTATGTATGTAATGTAGTATTATGCATTGCAGTTTCATTGGTTATTCCACACATTTATCATTATCATTTTCATTATTTATTTATGCATTTTTTAAGCGTAAATTCAATTGCGAAAATATACATTTACTTTGGTTACACACACACACACATACACCCACCCACGCGGGGAGCATGTGTGTGTATATATTTTTAAGCGGTTCTTGACGCTTTCGAAAATTTAAAATTGAATATACTTAGATTTCCATATAAGTACAAGTATTATTTATTTTGATTAGTTAATCATTTCCTGTTCTTGTTTCATTTATGGTTTTTTTTTACTTCTTGTTGTTGTTGTTGTTGTCTGCTATCGATTGAGTAGAGTTAATAGCATTTAAAAAAGCACAATTAATATAACAAATCATATTGTATATTAACAAAAATTATAGATTATTATTATTACATTTAACTGGCTGCAAACACCGAGCGTTTTTTGAATGCAATTTGAATTTGACATCGATTTAAGTTGATTGAATGAAAGAAGTAAATAAAAAACACTGAGACATTCATTTATAACAATTGCACATTGATAATAATGTTATTGCATAAGTATTAAGTAGTTTTTCAAACAAAAATCCAATTCTGAACGAGGCACAATAGAACTTATGCCTTTCGACTCGATCCCAAAATTGTTATCTTCTTTTTTATTTCGCTTTTTTATACAGTATATTTTCTTGGTTAGTTTCATTTCTTTGGCGTTTTGGATTCGCAAATAAAATAAATCAAATGAAAATGAGGTAAAAATAAAAATAAAGATTGGCGTAGTTTTTTGTTTTTTTTTATTTGTTGTATTTTAGAAAAGAAAGAATTACAAATAATACATAATTTGCTTCTTTTGGTTCGCTTGTGTTCTTTCTCCCGAATCGGGCAGATATTGTTCTTCTTTGATGACGAAAGATATAAATATATATATATATTTCTTTTATATATTTAGGCATTATTTGTAATTACATATGTTGTATAAACCAATTAGCCTTTGTTGTTGTTGTTTCTTGTGTGTTTTTAAGGAAAGCGACGCAGCGCATTAAACAAAAAATAAAGACAGTAAAATTTGATTGTTGTTGACTGTGTCTTGTGTTCTGTAGTTGTTGTATGTTAATATAAAACAAAATGTAATTATTTATTAAAACATAATTATAATAAATAATATTACTTTTAGGCATAGTGTATAGTAGGGTGTACGCAGTTGGCCTAAACAGCAAAAATAACTAATAAAAAAACAATAAAACAAACGGAAACTTGCATCTTATTAGCCAACTTTATGCCGTTTAATGTTGCTAACTAATTCAATTCGTAGACAACTTTTAAACGGCATTTCAA
The DNA here is from genome assembly GCA_018152125.1 of Drosophila dunni. NCBI lineage: Eukaryota > Metazoa > Arthropoda > Insecta > Diptera > Drosophilidae > Drosophila > Drosophila dunni. Next base: position 5,348,007 of record JAECXC010000339.1, on the reverse strand, counting down.
GTGTTTTTTCTAGACATGCTTGACTTGGCTTTGATCTGCTGTTCTTGGTTACAATAAGTTTTTGTTTCTCTGCTGGATTTTCTTATACTGTGTTCAAAACAGATTCATTATCCACATCATAGAAAGATGACAATAGTTTAAACTATATACTGCTCCACAAAACTATCAATACATTCACAAATTGTTTTCAATGTTTTACTTTTGTGTCGCTCGCTGCTGCTGCTGATGTTGGATGTTGCTTTTGATGTTGTTTGTTCTTCATTATTATTATTATTATTATTTATTTATTAGTACATTACTGCTGTTCCTGCTGCCTTCGACTTCAAAGAATTGATTTTATATTTCTTGCTTTTGTTTTGTTTGTTTTTTGCTTTTGTTTGTTTTTGTTTTGTTGTTTGTATTACTGAATAATATTTGCATAGTCAAAAAGGAAACATTTTAGTTGTTGTTTGGTTAGTTGTCACCGCCCTCCTGTGGCTCATCGCCATCACCCTGGGTATCTGAGGTCCAAAGAGTCAGGTTATCCCTCAACAGTTGCATGATGAGTGTCGAGTCTTTGTATGAATCCTCATTGAGTGTGTCCAGCTCGGCTATCGCGTCATCGAACGCCTAATTGGGAATACAGAAATAATATTAGTAATGTTCATTTTAAATATATAATATTCAATTTAAACAATGCAAAATGCCGGCAAGATAAATGCAATTTCGAAAGCATTTCAATTCCATTAGAGTAACATTAAAAATTTGAATTTAGTAAATTTTATTTGATACCTTTTTGTTTCATTCAGTAAGTTTGTAAGCAGAAAATAAAAAATAAATTAAATAACTCAAACTAATATACTTTGGTTCACCAGCAAGATATTTGTGTAGTGTTAACGGGTATTTAAAAGCCACTTCAGTAGATGTTGGCCAGCATGCGCATAAATGGAATTTGTGTGTGTCTGTTTGTGTGTTTCTCAGACTGTGAGTGAACATCAACAGCAAAAAGAGTGTTTTGTGTTTGTTTTTTTTTTAGAAGCAATGTAGTTGAGGATGTTAGTCAACAACAACAACAACGAGAGGAACAGCAAAGACAACAATGATAACAATAGTTAAATTATCAAATCAAATCGAAACAAACAAACAAAACATAAGTGTAGAAGAATTTTAAAACTGAACCTGTTTAGCTAAATGACAAGCCCTCGCTGGTGAATTGATTATTTCGTAATAGAAGACGGAAAAGTTTAGGGCAAGACCTAATCTGATTGGATGTGTTGGCTGCATTTTAGTTTTAGCGATATCGAATGCCTCTTGATAAGCTTTTTTCGAGTCCTCAACGACGTCTTAATTAATGTGTACACACGTTAATAAATGAAACAAAAAGAATAAAACAATAAAAATCAAATCAAATAACATAATGGTAATTTACAATTAATTTTAACTTAAATACAGATTTCGAAATCAGTTCGATTGATTTTCTTGCATTTTATAATTGTGTTTTTGCTTGCCAGACATTTTGCCATAAATTGAATGGGTTTTCGAGAGTAATTTCGGGGTATTAACCTGTTTAGCCAATTGGCAAGCCTTGTCTGGAGAATTCAAAATCTCATAATAGAAGACTGAGAAGTTAAGTGCAAGACCCAAGCGGATGGGATGTGTTGGCTGCATTTTACCCTTGCTAATGTCAAATGCATCCTGGTAAGCGGTTTGGGAGTCATCAACAACGGCTGCGTTTTTTTTGTTTTTGATTTAAAAATTGGTTGTTTTTTTTTTCCAAAAAGTAGTTAACAATTTGTGGTTGTTTTTAGAATAAGACATTAATTAAGTTTGGTTTTAAGAATACTTACTGTTGCGCGCATCTCCTGTGGCGACCTCAGCTAAATACCTGTAATAATCTCCCTTCATCTTCAGATAGAAAACCTTGCTCTCTGGATTGCTGGCTTTTGGAATAAGATATTTGTCCAGAAGTCCCTGTAAACAGATGGATAAACATGGAAATTAATTTGTAATTCAATTTGCAGCTGTAACAACAAGCCAGCTCACAATATCGCGGTATATAAATAAACATTCCTAATTGCTATGCCGTAAATTAAGTCACTATTAATCCCATTTGATGCCATACTTTTTAGCTTTCCACCTAAGTTGATGTTCTTGTTGTTGTACATTACTCAAAGTCGATACAGCTATAAAAATAAAGCGTGTCTGTATGTAATGCCAATTTCGCAGTCCACTGCAAGACTTCAAAGTCTTATCGATTTTCTGTCCCACCCCCACAAGTCCCCACCCACACCGCCTTCACCGCCAGCTACTACCAACAGCCAACAGAAGAAAACGAAAGCTAACAAGAGAACGCCCCCAAACAAGAGGCAGAAATATGTGTGTGTGTATATACTTTGATTTATTTTTAAACATTGTGGCTCTGAAATGTATCTAAAACGTATTTCGCTTTATAGGTCAACGTTTTAGCCGCAGTCCATGCAGCACTTTAGCTTTCAAATATAAATTACAATGCAAAAAATAAAACAAGAGCACAAAAACTAATTAAATTGACATTAATCAAGCCCAAGTTTGTAGCCCTTTGTTTCTGTTGCTATCTCGACTTGCCCAGCAGTATCTATATATATAAATATCTATGTCTGTGTGTGTATGAGTGTGTGTGGGGTGTGTCTTGTCGTTGGTACGTGCAACATGTCTGGAATATTCCCTAATTTATAAATAGATTTATTGATTCTAATATTGTATTGGCTGCCACACATTTTACAGCGAGTTTAGCCAGATAAAAACTAACAGCTATCGAGTTAATTCAAGTTAATTGATTTAAACAAAGCTTGGATATATAACAGGTATATGTAGATATGTAAACAGCAGGACGATTTGTGGGTAAAAAGGCAGGACTTGCGCAGTAGAGACCTACTGCCACAACAGTTGGCTTTTGTCAGTTGGCAACTCATCATAATTTGCTTATTGGCTATAGCCATGAAACCTGTTCATGGTCACGGCCATACTAAATACATACAACTGATAACAATAGACAGCATATAGGTATATATATTTGTGGATATGTTTGCACTTACCAGAACTTCATAACAGATTTCTCTAAGCTCCTTCTCCACACGCTCTCTGTACTCGCGGGCGAGCTGTTGTTTTCTGGCGGATGCTTCGGTTTTCTGCTCAATGGAGGAAATGACACGCCACGATGACCTGTTGTTATGTTAGTTAATTGAATTTATTATAAATTTATGCTGCATTCTATATATGGCTTTGATACACTTACCTACGCGCTCCAACCACATTTTTGTAGGCAACGGAGAGCAGATTTCTTTCCTCATTTGACAGCTCGACGCCCGTCTCTGTGACTGATTTCATGGCCTGGGCCATGTCATCGTAGCTATAAATAATAAACAAAAACAAAACCAAAAATAAATACAAATATATTAACATAAATTAACTGAGTTTTGCTTACCGCTCTGATTGCTCGGCCAATTTTGCCTTTTGGACTAATTCTTCCTTATCGACTGTCGACATTTTGCTGTTTTTTATTGATTTAGTTACTTGACCAAACTAAGAATATGTATATAATTTGTATATGTGTGGGTGTGTGTCTGTGTGTTTGCAGGCACAAATCTCTGTGTTGCAGTTATACAGATAGACAGCAGAAAAATTAATTAAAGTAAGGAGGAATCCACAGCTCAAAAGCGTCGCTCACAAATGTGTGACTGGTTATCTGCAACAAAGAGAAGAAATTCAAATTAGTATTAAATATAAACTAGAATTGATTAATGCTTATGTAGCGTATATTTAAACATTATGGATTCCCACGCTTATTATAGTTATTTATAGTTTTTCTTGTCTCGTATATGTGCCACTTTCTAGAAACATCTCTCGTGCAACGCGTATGAATCCATAACACAACCCACTCTCAATGATTAACTCATTTACACACACACACACACTGTAACACACCATTAACAACAACAACAAAAACCGTTGTGAAAAGGCGGAAACCCGAAAATGTTTGTTTGCCGCTTCTGTGTTGCGCTTACAACCAGGCCCGAAACTCGACTAAAAAGGCTAAAAGGCTGAACTCAAACGACGCGTTCTGGTGTGGCATCAAAAATACACAGCAACAACAACAGCAGCAGCAACAGCAACAGAAAGGAAGTCAGAGTCGATGGTGTCGATAGCAGCTGCGCGTTGCAAGCTTCTGAGCGGTGACTGTCTGTCTGTCTGCCAGTCAGTCAGTTGGTCAGAGCCGCAAACACCCAAAACGTCTCTCCCTCTCGCCGCTTACAAGTTATCTTAACAAGTTTATGCTCATCAACATGTGTTGTGCACACACACGCACACACTCACCTACACATTTAAATGATTACACTTTGGAGAATCTAATTTTAAATAATCAACTTTTGTCAAATGAGTCGGCAATTAGCATCTATTCATGAATCATTCGAATCAAGTCATACGAGTCTCAGTCTCAGTGTGAGTACGGGTATGAGTATAAATACCAGTATAACTCGGAGTGTAATGCACTTAAATTCAGCGAAAATAAACGCAAATGCAATAAAGTGGAAACCATAAGTTAAGCTCGCATAAATCCCAAGATTTAATAACAAATAAATGTATATATAAGTATATGATTATAAACATTCAGTTTAAATGTCTATAATAAACAATTGCGTTGTATGTTAACCAACAGCTGTGAGTCACATAGATACACACACATGCACGACAAAGGGTAACCTGTTGCCTTTAACTAACGGATGAATGCTCAATGATTTCCAACCAACCATGTTAACCTTACCACATACATAGATACTCCACCCATAAACGATTCTCTCTCTATGAGTGTGTGTTACATAAATATTGATTGATTATTATTTATAAATAAACGACAAGTGAGGCTGATTGATACATTTTCCATTATCCTTGGGGACGATTACAGTATAAAACAAACGACAAAATTATTAACCCCCAAAGGAGCCTTCACTCTGGTTACCCAAGAGGACAGGACATTTCAGCTTGTGCTTTTAATATAATGTGCTTTTGACAGCTACCTGCATACACAGGTGGCATCAAGTGTGTTCGATACACCTCTGTATGAGTGTGTGTGTTTACATTGTTGTATTTCATTTGTGTGCGACTTAAATTGTTTGCCAATTCCATTACACATTACACGTGCCGTTTTTGGCATTCGACATCATCAAAATCTGTTCGTTTGTGAGCTTAACGAAACTTCAGCAAGATGATGCACATTGGTGCGAAATGTATGTGCACCGGAATGTTTTATGTGTAATGAATAAAAATGAAGAAGAGGAAGCAAAGACACCGCAAGCGAATGGAATGAAACAAGTCAAATAAAAACCAAAACCAAAAACAACAACAACTAACACACTCATACAACATACAGAGAGAAAAAAAGTTAAAAATAAACTATGAATAAAAATTTAAAATGAAATAAAAAAGAGAGAAATCTGTGTTGTCGTTGTGTGAGTGTGTGTGTGGGGTATGTGAGCAACGAACCAAGTATGTACATACACACACAAACAAACAGACATATGTACATGTGTGCGTGTGTACATACCAGTACATTGTTTGAATGTGTACAGATGTCAAAGATAAATGCACAATGACCCCAATGCACACACAAATGTTAACTTGGTAGGACTCGACTAAACAATATGCGGTTAAAACAATCAAAATAAATCAATTTGATTGCACCCACCCAACTGTTATCTATGCCCCACACATATAGACAATATGTAACTACAAAAGTTTCGATTCTATAAACGATCGAAAGTCTTGAAAACATTGACCCTTTGGCTATAGGAAAACAAACAATTTAGCTTTATACATCTGCATAAACATATGTGTTGTATATTTAAATTAATCAAAATAGCGACTGATTTTTGGCGTTGCTCGTTTTTAGGTCAATTGGCGTGTTTATCGTACAGTTATTGACAAAAACGAAAGAAAGAACAAGTTAACAGACCACAACGTCGAGTATTGTATGATTTTCATTTCCAAAAAAGAGACACAAAAAAACATGCGTTTATTTGTAGATTGGAAGGGGCTCCATTAAATAGACCAAATTCAAATGGGAAGCCACTCCCTCCCTTTCAAAGAGGCTAAGCGGCATTGGAGCGAAATCTATGCGTCATTTGACTGCGTCACTTTTTTTTTGGACATGCCTCACCACAATGAGGAAGTAGCGCGAATGCAAGAGCCATAGACTATTTTGGATGTAATTGTATGCATGTTGACTGTATGTGTATGTGTGTGCTTTTGTGTGTGTGCATGGAAACATGTATTCGTATTCATACAAGTGTGTTATAAGTAGGAAAAAACAGCTAATTGTTGGCAAAATGGCATTGCCGTCGGTCAGTGGTACAGATGGAAGATAACGGCAAATAAAATTCGAAACCGTTTTGTAGAATTCTGCGATGACGGCAACTTTGACTACTGCTGCAAAACAGCGCTAGCTCTGCGTGTGTGTGTGCGCCTGTCCGTGTGCGAGTTGAACAAAATACACCACACCGGGCGGCAAACGGCTAACTCACCACACCGGCCCCATGAGGTCGTCGCGGCTGCCGAATCGGCTACATGCGCAGTACAGAGGAAAAAAAATACGACTATAGAGAAATGCGAAGATAAGAATAAAATTCCAATACACAAAGCGACAAATGGACAAACGAAAGAAGCTTCTGTTGCTTTAATTTATGTTGTACTTTTCAGAAATATTTATAAAAAACAATGCAATTTTGAAAATAACAAATCCAGATATATTCATCGGTATGATTATACATTACTTAGCAAGAAACAAGTGTGTCTGCCTGTTAATGAGGGGGAGGGAAGTGCGCAACAAAATGTATAAAAATAATCCCACTGTAGAGCGAAAGAGAGGGAGAGCATGATGGAGAGAACACAGTCACAAAGGCAGCAACGACGATTGTGAGAGCAGTGCGGCATAAAAGAACACGTAACCGCGTGTGTCGTCTACTTACATACATACATATGAATCGTACATAGTTACATATGTATGTGTGCTCGTTCATACACAAATACATCTTTTAAGATATACATACATAGGTATATATTGTTACATATGTACATACATAAATACATATAAGTGTGGTGAATTGTGACACAGCAAATCCAATAAAACCAAGAACGTAATGTATGTGGGCAGGTATTTTTTCGATAAATTCTTTAAGAATAAGATACAAAATTAATTTTCTTAGAAAGAAAAAATCGTATCTCACTTCTAAGTAGGTAAATGTGCAAGTGCGTAATATGTTTAGTGACTTGCACCCATACATTCGCTCGTTCATACACTCATACACGTTCGTATGTGTGTATGTATGTGCTTTAGCTATTGACGACCAAAACGCCTAGCGACCAGAACACACTTAAGCACCACAATTCGCCTTCGCATTAGCCAAGTCAGTTGTTGCCACGGCCGCCAACAATCAACCGAAAGCACAGAAAAATACGAAGCTACAAACGAATCTCACTGCTACATGTACATGTACACACTGACACAAACACAAAATTTACCAACACTCATGCATAGCGGGCATATGTACATATGTATTTTTGCACAAATTCACAGTTCTCAACTTTTTCATCTTTTTGCGTAGTATTTTTATCGATCGCTTCATGGAAGCATGTAGAAAATTTTCATGCATGCGGCGTTTGCACATGTTTTTCATGGGAAATTAAAATCCGAAAATTTGTTGCATTGCATAAATTTTCGATGCACACGTGTTTACTGCATCGCCTTTAGTCACTTAAAGTTTTATAATTTATATATGTACATATATTTCGTCCCATATTACTAATGCAAATTGGTTACCTTACATTCGATTCACTCGAAACGACAACGACGACTACCAACGAACGGCGAACGACTAAAAGTGACGGCAAATGTTGCACACAGTAAGCACTGTATCTGTGTGTACGCCTCTTCGTAAACGTACTTGTGTAGGTAGAATCACACACATATACATACACACAAGCAAACTGTCGGCAGCGAATGCCGCTACAGCCAATGAGAGAAAGAGAGAGAAACCGAACAAAGAGTAGGAGTAGATAAAACGAAAATTGAGTAAATACAAGTCAGTGTTGCCAACCTGGTCTGAAAATGATGTTGCCAGGTGTGACACAAGTGAAATTTGTTCGTTAAGTTTTAAATGCGCCGAGACCTTTTGTTGATATGCACAAGGCATAATTTTGTGCCATAATTGTAAGGAAAGAGTTCATTAGGTTATAACAATAGGCTAATTACTCAATCTTGACTTAAAGCTAGCCTAAATGCTATTGATAATTAGTTACAGCGAATGATTTAAGCAGATTTGTTTTTTAAGCTGCACTTTTATATGACGCATGGCACTAAAATGCCGGAGGAGGAGGAGCTTGACTGTTGTCAATTGTGCGCAATTGTCGTTTAATTAAGTAATTTGAATGAGACATACGAGCATTGCCAGTGTGTGAATGTACGTCAGTTAAATTTTTGGATTCGAATGTTACAAATTGTATTTGTAGCCTTGGATACGACAAAAGTACGTGTCTTTTTGAGCGTTTTAGAATCTATCAATGTGAGAAAATTTCAATTATGTATTTACCTACATGAATGATTATGTACTTTTCAATGATTTGCAAAATCCAATAGCTCTATTTAATTGCTCTCTATGGCACTTGGACTTAAACTAAGCCCTTGAATTGCAGCACACGCACTGACAAAAACGTACCTGTTGAAACCTTCTAGCTCTTATCTGAACACTGATTAAATTTATTTTTTAACTTCAGTTTGCTGTGACGGCGCCTTATCAGTAAATGTGTACTTTTGATAAGCAGCAGAAAATTATTGCTTTAATTCTAATGTTGATTTCATTGAATTTACGTTGAGTACAAAGCATATCCGAGTAGAGTCACAATTTGTTCTCTCGACGCTTTTTGAATTCTAACTGATTAAAAAATTCTTGTTGTTGGCAATGCCGTTGGGTTTTACTCGGCAATTCACAAAAATTACGTCATCAGCGTCCTACTTGAAATAGTTAATTTGTTCTATAGCGCTTGCACTTTTACAAAATAATGATGTTTCGCAACTGGCATATCACACGTAGTCATTTATAAATGTTGCAATCTGCACGCTTGAAAATAAATTCACTTGGCGTTGTAGATCAATACATGTGAAAAAATGCGGTCTCAGTTTGGCCGACTACTTGGAGTAACACAATTGAGTAATCGAAATACGACGAAGTTCACAGATATTCATATATATTACTCACTGCGCCTTACTTCATAAAAATGCTTATAACAATACACGTATTGATTTTGGCACTTTGTTAATTAAATTATATATTGTAACCTAAGATTAATGTAAAATTACTACGTAAACACACACCTTTAGTCGGCTATTGTTGCAGTGGGACCAAGTTGAATAACGATTAAAATAATTTAATTTACTTTAAGTTGGCAGGGTTTTCAGTTTGCACGGCCGCGTGTTCAATTTTTAAACGAGCTGGCAAGCCCATTAAACGATACAACAATGATCGGTATCGATATATTGGGCATCGTAGCGGTCGCACGTGTTTACTTGTGTGTTTAAACTCCTGCAAGACTCGATTTAGGAATATCTAAACTGTTAAAATGCCGCGCTCCAAACGTGATAAGAAAGGTACACTACGATAATACATCAATATATATTGTTCAAGTCTGTAATGCGTGTTTCTTTTTTGCAGTTTCGTTGACCAAAACCGACCGCAAGGGCCTGGAATGGAAACAGCGGATTATCGATGATATTCGGTTTTGTGTTGAAAAATATCCCAACATTTTCGTATTCCAGGTACAGAATATGAGAAACAATCTGCTAAAAGACCTGCGACAGGAATGGAAAAAAAACTCTCGTTTCATATTCGGCAAAAATCGCATAATGCAAATCGGTTTGGGTCGTACAAAAGCTGAGGAAGTCGAGTCGGGAATACACAAGGTACGTATCATTATAATCAATAGAAGTTCAATTAAAACATAGGTACCTATACTTTCCACAGCTTTCCAAACGTTTAACTGGACAAGTTGGACTGTTGTTTACAGAAAAGAGCAAGGAGGAGGTCTTGGAATGGGCTGAGAAGTATTGGGCCGTAGAATATGCCCGCAGTGGCTTCACAGCAACTGAAACTGTTACTTTGCCAGCCGGCCCCCTTGAGGAATTTGCGCACTCAATGGAACCACATTTACGTTCATTGGGATTGCCTACTAAACTGGAGAAGGGCATTGTGACCATCTACAGCGATTACACAGTGTGTGAGGAGGGAAAAGTGTTGACACCAGAGCAGGCTCGTATTCTTAAATTGCTGGGAAAGCCAATGGCAAAGTTTCGTCTGACAATAAAGTGCTCCTGGACTAAGTCGGAAGGATTCCATCTGTATGTCGAGGACGATGTGGAGGAGGATGCTGAAGAGGCACCCATGGAAGAGGGTGACGATGATAATGATGATGAGGATGAGGACGATAATTGATTTAGTTATAATTTCAAATAGAAATTAAGTTAATGAATTATGTATATAATTATATATATAGATCTTACAACAATTGATGAATATTCTATGTATTCTAAGCTGATGAGAGATTTCCACTGCCACTGCTCGCTCCCTTCTTTGTGGGTCGATAAGCTATAACATATCGTTGGGCCACTGGCAAAGGTTCCGCGTAACCATTCAAATAGGATGAATCTTCGAAGAGCACATCGTACTCCTCCGTTGCTGTTTGTGGCAGACGGTGCACTATGGCTTTGTAAAAGCACGTCGTTTGTGGGTAGAGAGCCATGACTAAAAGAAGATTAATTAAATTTCCCACAAAACATCTACTTTTTCTATCTTACCAACTGTATCCTTTGGGAAGAGCGCATGTCCATCTGTTTCTGGGTTAGCACGCATCAGTGGCAGAGGAATCACCTTGCGTTTGCTAAGCACATGCCTGTCCTTCTGCTCCTCATCAATATCAATCACATCGTATTTGTTTTGTCGATGCAAAAACTGAACAACCTCGGCCAATATCCAGTTCTCCTCTTCATCAATTCCCTTGGCCAATGCTGCGACATTGTCACCCACTTTGGCCACATAGCTGCTCTCGGCTGGTATTGCGCCACATAGCGCTGGAGCTCGTTCCCCTGGCTTGCCCACAAAGAGCGGCAATGTTTGAGCCGACAGCTGCACCATTTTCATTAGAGCTCCCCGACGAATCGCCTCCTTGTTACCAGCATTGCGCGCCTACCAATTATGTTTATACAAATGTTGTTCAATGTTTGATATTATAACTGCAGTGGGCTTACCTGTATTCTGCGTTCATTACGTATGTTACGTATTTCGTGTATTTTAGCCAAAGCTGCTCGAATTGTGGCTTCTTCCTGTGTCGCCTCCAAAATTTTAGATTGTAAAAGCGTCTTCAATTTGGGATTCGCAACCTGACTTTGCTGGGCCCGTACTAGACTGGCAATTGAGCTCTCTGCACGTCGTCGTTCACCATCCACTTTATGTATGTGCTGCTGTATATCCTTAAGCCGATCCTGATTTTATGTATTGAAAAAATATGTATGTAGTACACAATTTGTGTTTTCTATCCATCACTCAGATTATGTTGCTGCCCAATTTGCACTCACCTGAATTTGCTGAGCTGCACTTTCTGCAGTTAAAGGCATTTTGTTAAATTGTCTTAATACTTTTGTTGATAAAAATGTTTTTGTTTATAACAAACGTTGCCAAAACTTTTGTTTTGATATCCACAATTCGATAACGATATGTAAAAATGTACTAATTATAACAAAAAATACCAAAAGAAAAAACACCGCACAGGGTTGCAATTCTACAAGTTATCAGGCGCTTATCGTTTGCTTAGCGAACTTAGGTGAAAGCTGGGGAAAGTGTATTTGAAACTTGATGTCTTCATTGTTTATATTACTGTTAGCTAAGAATGTTTACGGCAACGTGCGTCGCGCCTGTTAATATGGCCCTAGTGAAATACTGGGGCAAACGAAATGAGCAATTAATACTACCTATTAACGACTCCATCAGCATGACACTGGATGCCAACGAAATGTCGGCAAAGACTTCAGTGAGTGCCTCGGAGACTTTTAAGCAAAATCGAATGTGGCTTAATGGTGAAGTGGTACCATTTGAGGAAAACGAACGTTTGATGCGCTGCTTGGAAGGAGTTCAACGACTGGCGTTAGCGAATGGTGCCCAGAAATTTTCACTCTCCTGGAAATTGCACATTGCATCGTACAACAATTTTCCTACTGCTGCTGGGCTGGCCTCTAGTGCCGCTGGTTACGCCTGTCTAGTCTATACACTGGCACGCCTTTATGAGATACCCATGAACGAGGAACTTACGACAATTGCACGGCAAGGCAGCGGATCTGCCTGTCGTAGTTTGTACGGAGGTTTTGTCCAGTGGCATCGTGGTGTCTCTGACGATGGTAGCGATTCTATAGCCGAACAATTGGTGCCTGCCGAGCATTGGCCCAACATGCATATGCTCATTCTGGTCGTGAACGATGCACGCAAGAAAACTGGCTCCACAAAGGGCATGCAGTTAGCCGTGAATACCTCAGCGTTGATACAGCATCGTGCTAAAGAGGTTGTTCCCCAGCGCATCAAGGACCTGAAGGCAGCGATTCAAGCGCGAGACTTTAAAACATTTGCAGAAATCACCATGAAGGATTCAAATCAATTACACGCTATTGCCCTGGACACCTATCCACCCTGTGTCTACATGAACGACGTGTCCCATGCAATTGTTAACTTTGTACATGACTACAACACATCCGTGGGATCTTTGCAGGCTGCTTATACTTTTGATGCTGGTCCAAATGCGTGTCTCTATGTGTTGGCGGAAAATGTGCCACATCTTTTGGCTGCCGTGCAGTTGGCGTTCCCCAATGATTCCCAGCACAGTGTCGAGTACCTGAAGGGTATTCCCGTTCCTCCCGTGGAGACCAAAGATCCTGATACAAACGGGTCTGTGGAGCATGTGAATATTAAGAATATGCTCAAATATATTATTCATACAAAGATCGGAGAAGGTCCGCATCAGCTAAGTGACGAAAAGAGTCTTTTAATTGACGGTTTCCCACTGCCAAAATAATGTTATTAAGTGAGTTAACTTGTACTTAAGATTCAGGTCGGGGCTAGGAGCATGTGCTTCTAAACTTATATAATTTCCTTTATGATTAGTAATTCAGCAGCATTGACATTATTCCTTTTACCTTTGCACTTCCATTGTATTTTATAAATTATTGTTTTACCTCATTTGCAATAAACTTTTTTATTTCGTTATCTTTTGGGTTTTTGTTATTATAATTTTTTTATTTTAGGCGGGTAAATTTTACACACAATACTCTATTTACATAATTTTTATTTGTAATTTAGATAATGTTTGTCCCCTTGGATTCTGCGGGTTTTATTTTTAACTTTCACTTTAGGCACTTCAATTTAAGTGCGGGCAAATACACATGGCCCTACTGTGCGTCACACTTAGAGATGGGAGTTTATCGTGCCTTACAACCGCATACAATAATAATAAATGTAAAGTGCATTTAGTGGTGACAATAATCTTTGTAGGAGTACTCTGAACTCTAGTGAATTTAAACAATACAATAAAGTATCCAATATACATAAATCCAATAAAGTATCCAATAACTATATATAAGTAAATATAAATTTACCTGTCAATTAGGATTTTTACAGTCCCTAGCTTGAAGTTACACAGACGTCGCTCGATTTATCCAATAAATAAAGTTTTCTTCCAAAAATTAAATTGTTCTTATTATAAAATTAAGTATTAACTCCTGCCCAGTAATATCCATTCTCGGCCATAGATTTTTAGCAAATATATATATATTATATTTCTTACAAACAAACACGTATAGTAATACTTGAACTTATAACTACACATATAAGTACATATATGTATTTATGTACATTTAAAGTCTAGAACTAAATAAAAAGCACTTTTCAAAAGCAAATTCAATGAATTTTAGCAAATAAGGCATTGCACATTAGTATAAAATCAAAGCTTAAGCAGAAATCAAAAGTTTCCCATTGATTTTTATTCTTTTTGAAGGCACTCCAAGCTGTTGGATTATTTTCTGAATTAATTCAGCCCGTCGACTCACTGCCGTCCGTCAATTGATCGATTGTTTCAATTACAACAGGATTGCTTTGCATATTGTCCAAATCAAAGGTTGTGGATGAAGCATTTAACAACAATTCGAGTGAGATTTCCTGCTCCAATGTGACTGCTGTTAGAAGTACTTCACCGCTTTCCTCATCGACGGCCGTTTCAATAGTGTCTTCAATTTCCTGGTCTTGGTTCTGATCCTGTTCCTGGTGTTGCTGTTGTTGTTGCTGCTGCTGATCTTCTGTCTCTGCTTCCGTATCATCGTCGTCTGGTAGTAAACTCGATATATACTGCTGCACAGTCTCCTCACTAATATCCCTATGTTATTTGCCCGCGATCAAGTTCGCATTGGCAATCGCTTGAACTGTGCATCCGGCTTCCATGTGCTCCATCACCTGTTGCTTCAGCTGTGCCACATGATCTTTCAGAGTCTTCACAATGCTTCCCAAGTCTGTGTTCTCGCCCTTGAGCATTTTCACGCGATCCTCCAACTTGGAAATGCGCTCCAGTTTACGTTTGCGACACTTGGAGGCAGCAACACGATTCCGTTGACGCTTGCGCTCCAATTTGATCTTTTCCTGATCCGCCATGTCGATGGGACTAACTGTGGGCGAACCTGCTGGGTTTTGTGGCTCATCTTTGATGACAGGAAAACGATCTGAACGGAAAATATTTATGAATTTGATTAAGAAAGTATTGAAGATCAACTAAGTAACTTACCCACTGTGTTGTATATGATTGTACCACCACTAATGCCATTATTAACGGCCGTCATACTGTTGCCAGCTACTGTAGGGTTGGTGGCAGCCGCTGGGTTGGCGTTACCCATATAAGCTAGGGTGTTCTTGCTGGTATGCAGATTCTGTAGTGCCTCCTCAAAGCCCTTTCCAAAAGCTTCCTGCTCCGACGTGATTTGACCCACTTTAGTGGGAAAAACTGTACCCGGCTGTGGTGTTTGCATATTGCTGGATAGCAGGATTTTCTCTAGGTCAGGAGTGTTCAGGGTTTTTCCCGGCAAGTCTGGTGAATCAATCATTAAAGGCGGTATAATACGCTTGTTTTTCGCACTCTTGTTGAGGTCTAAGAACGCTGGACGTTTATTGACGTTCGATGTTGCACTGTTGTTAGGCGACTGAAATTCCAACGATTCCTCAGGGCCAATTGTTTCTGGTTCCGTTTTAGGTACTATCGCTGCAGCGTTAACATTGGTACTGTTCGAACTGCTTGATAATGCTGCGGCGGCAGCAGCGGATACGATTGTTTTCATTTTTTTTTCCTTTGAATATGACGTCAGACTGATTACAAAAAAAAAAGAGCAGAGAGCACAAGCAAAAAATGGGTTGACGTTGTCGTGATAACTTGTTTTTAGCTGATGACTCATAACGCCCGCCCGCCCGCACACAAATACAACGACAGTCACATGAACACGTATGTGTGCATGTGTGCGTACCATGTTTGCGAGCTGTAAATCAACTGTATGTTTTTTAATATTAACTTACCTATCCCAAACACGAATGATGTGTTATAGCTATTTTATTGGTTTATAGACTTGTTAGAATACTTTATTGTTTATTTATAGATGGAAATATTTGAAATATTTTGATCAACAAGGCAACTGCGTTGTACTTCGTTGGTTTAACTATTCACAGTGAAGCAGGGCTGGTGTTGCCATACTTAATGAAAATGTATAACAGCTGATTACTCAGAAAAATCGAATGTGAATGCTAGGTATCGATAACGCCACTTCTTCTTCCTCTTCTTTTCCGCTGAACTGTCAAAAACGTAGGTCGCCAATAGAAAACTAATAAGAAAAAATCTTTAAAAATATTGTTTATACAATGCAATCGGCATTTGTTGCAATTAAAAACGCATAAAGAATCAACTAAAATGTGTACTATAACAAATATTTCTCGTTTCCATATTGTGCCAACGACTGATTGCCCGCTGACTTTTACCCGACACAACAGTTGATAATTCGCAATGGCCAAGTCAAAGAATCACACAAATCACAACCAGAACAGGAAGGCTCACCGCAATGGCATCAAGCGCCCAATGCGTAAGCGCCACGAGTCCACCCTTGGCGTAAGTATTTTAAGAAAATTTATACACCACAAATATCGAATTTTCTTTTTTGTTTGTGTAGATGGATGTCAAGTTCTTGATCAACCAGCGTTATGCTCGCAAGGGCAACCTTTCCCGCGAGGAGTCTGTCAAGCGCTACAACGAGCGCGTTGCCTCCCAGCAAGGCAAGCCCAAGCCCGTTTCTTTGTAAATTCCTGGCCGCATTCGTTCTTTTTTTGAGTGAAACCGCGTCTTAGAATAAATAAAAAAACAATTTAACAAAAGCACGCAAAGTTGGTTTATGACAAAGTGAAAGTTCTTAAAGCAAAGTTACGGGTTTCAGTGGAGCTCAAAATTTGTTAATGTGAAAAAGACAAGAACCGTATATCACAAGGATGCAGTTGTGGCTGTATTCATACTTCTTGATGTTCTGGTATTTCAAAGACATGCATTGCTTAAGTAAAACTTAAAGGGTTTAACATAATGTACAAGAAGCTGTAAGAAACAGCTTGACGTCTTAGTCGTTTTATAAGAGGCGTTAGTGCAGTTCGTATAAAATGCATGGTTTAAATTAATATTTCTGCAAATTGTCTATCGATAATATATGTACTATAAGCCCTTTTCGCATTTGTGGTTGGCAAATCCGGCAACTCTCGCTGGGCAAACAGTTGTACTCTCCAATTGAAAACTTCGAATATGCTTAATTATTTGAGTAAACACATTTTCAAATCTTATCAAAATATATTATATAAATTTTTGTCAATATTAAGCGAAAATGCGATATCGCCGTTATCCATTTCCTCGCAGGCTAGGTGAGATCTTGTGTTTCTTCTCAATAAGTGTACTTTTGCCCTCAGTCTTCATTTATGGGATCATTGCTCAGTTGCCGGTAATCCATGAACCTGACAGTTTTCTGTATATCTTCACCATCCTATTGGCAACATTTATTGTGGCTAACATAGAAGTTAATCTATTGGCGTGCATGATCATAGACACCAGCGTGGATCGTGAGTGGCTTACTAACCATGGAAGAAATAACTTATAATTGGTATCCTAATATTTAGCGGATCGAGTTGAGACAGAATCTTATGTGGTTAGAGACTATAAGGGCTGGCGACATTGTCTTCAATGTGATCAATGGGCACCTCCCAGATCTTGGCATTGTAAACTGTGCGGTGTCTGCATACTAAGACGCGATCATCACTGCATGTTTTCAGGATATTGCATTGGCCACGAAAATCATAGGTATTTTATGTGCTTCCTGTTCTATTTAATGGTTGGATCAGTCTACTACCTCGTCTACTGCTTATTCTATATTTGGATCAATGGAACTCAAGTTCTGAACTTGTTAAAAAATTCGATAGATTCTTTATTTATGATGTTTTGTATACTCAACATAATTTTATTAGTTGTTACGCTTGTGGCTTTAAACTATTATGTGCCGCTGCTCTTGAGAGGTCAAGTTTTTGTTGAGGGCAAAAAAAATATTCTTGATTACGATAATGGAGTCATCAACAACCTGAAGACCGTGTTTGGCCAAAGAATGAAACTTGCTTGGATATTTCCTTCGATCGAAAGCCGACTTCCTGAGGATGGCTACTCATGGGAAAAGCAATTGCTAACAGAAATAAAGCTTAACAATTAAATCTATTTATGTAATATTAATAATTTATAAAATAAAATGCAAAAAAAAATTTGAACATATGTGATACAACCGTTTTTATTCCGACAGTGAACAGCGTACTCAGCTGCAAAACGTATATCGATTACAACTGTTTCGATATTCCTACGCGATAGCTTTCTCCATCGATACTTTTCAGCTGGTTGCAAACAGCAGCGAACGTAGAACTGCCGTTCGGTCGCCAATACACATATATGTAATTTAATTTAATAATAGTACAATTCATTTTAGAGTGTGGATATGTATTGTGTCATAAGTGTATGAAATATACAATTCGCTAATTATGTAAACGGTGAAAATGTGCTAGTTAAAATCAAATTGTACAGTGAAAGAATCGTTTTTCGCGCAGTGTGCTGCTGCGGATGCTTGGTGCTCGGTTTTATGTACGTGAATATGTACATGCCTATGTATGTACTCGAATATTTTATATCGTGTTCGTGACAGTTTATTTTACTTACATTCAAACTAATTTTACATTCAAACCTAAATATAAGTAAAGCAAATATTAAAGCAATTAAAGTTCTGCTGTTAAGCGGACTAGTGTTAAAAATAATCAGTTGTATCGACGTTTCATTGTCACGCATACAAACAAACGTACAGTGACACACGTGCGTGTTTTCCTTTACGCACACACACGCAGCCAGACACCCACCCACACACTAAAACACACACACACACACCTACAGAGCAGCGCTCAGCTGTGCTCAGCTGTAATTTGTTGTCAATGTGTTTGATCCTGCCACAGTGTTGTTATTTTGCGCGGCAATC
Organism: Drosophila dunni; assembly: GCA_018152125.1. NCBI lineage: Eukaryota > Metazoa > Arthropoda > Insecta > Diptera > Drosophilidae > Drosophila > Drosophila dunni. The sequence continues at coordinate 5,329,343 of JAECXC010000339.1, read as the reverse complement.
TTCACACACATACAAACACACTGGTACTTCGTCCCTACAGCAACAATTGATTGATTGAAGCGGTGAGTGTTCATCAAATTGTTTCAACATACAGATATCTAACTGACAAGCCGGATTATCTTTATTTAATTGAACTTTTATTTTCGCAGTAAATCGAGCAAACTATCGAATTTATGTGTATTTTAAGTATTTAATATTTCATTTGCTTTTGTGGGTTGACTTAATACTTAGAAAGACACGAACTCGTATAATTTACTACTTGGTAATAATATAAGTAGATTGCACAGGCACGTTTATCCATAATTTGTAAACAAAATACAATTTTGCGTCGTCATCATTATGCATTAACTAAAGAGGGAAGGGGTAGAAGTTGGGGGTGTTAATTTCCGCAAAAATATTGTCATTTGTGTGAGTAAACTATTCGCTTGTGTAAATTCCTAATAAAAATCCCCAACATGTCCATAACTAACAGTGGATCTTTAGTTTATCCAAGACACTGAAGTAAATCAGTGGTAAGTCTATGTAAATAATAATTTAGCCATTTAATAATGTAATATAAAATTAAATATGATTTTCCCTTAGAATTAATTGTTGCCCTTTATAATTATTAAGTAATTTACTTATTTGTTTAATTGTTTTTAATAAGCAATGCGGAATTAAGAATATAGATTAGTTCCTTTGTTTGTTTGGTGATTTATATTGCTTAGAGTTGTGTCTTTATAATCCATCATAATTGATTTGAGTAATGGCATAATGCCAGTGTGCTCAACAATAAAGTAAACTTTATCTCCATTGTTACTGTGTCAGTTATAGTATTTACTGTTTGGTGCTTATCTGAGAAAATTGCTGATAAGAAAGTTACTTGTTTGTTGTTATTGGAATTGAAATTCGACGGCGCTTCGTCTTGTCAATGCAATGCCAGAGATTGTAGTCTTAATATGATTAATGCCCATGTCAATATCGTTCTTATTTTCAAAATAAGAGACAAGCATTCAAGGTTTTTGTGTCAACATAAAATGGTGTAAATTCCGCCAAGTCGTAAAGCTTTATCTAAAGCTTTGAGGCTAAAAATCTTAGGGAGAGAGCTAGAGATTGAGTAAGAGCTTTGAGCTTCTTGATGATCATTAAAGATTGTGATTAAAACGTTGTTGTTGACTCTGAAGTGCTAATTTGCATTGTTACCCTAATAAATCAATTCTAACTACAATAAAATTTCCACTCTATACAATCTCAGTTCATGTTCTACTTATGTGATACAACTTAATACAAACGTTGCTTTCTAAAGTCATTCTTTTATTTAATAATTATATAATTAATAGTAATTATAACAATTCAGCAACAGATTAATAAAGAAATTGCGGTCAAATCATAGGGTATTTTGCAGTCATATGTACTTTTTTTGTTGATCTATTTGTTCTGATCAATAAACCACAAATTAATGTTAATTTATCTGATCGAAAATGTGAAAATTGAGGCGAATAAATCACACCGACGATAGATTACCAATTGCCCGAAATAAGTCTCAGTTACTTTTTGAAGGCCTGAAAGTGCTACAGATTAATTTGATGTCCGATTCTCGGACAGAGTGTGTCAGAAAAAGTGTTTCAATTGATATATCACAATGGTTGAGCATTTACCCGTATATTCCATATCGCATTTTATGGAGGCATGTGGCACATCTTTGGCACAAGTGAGTTGTATTTTATTTCTGCTATCCAATACTCCAGTGACTCAACACTCGTTTTGCTACATTTTAGAGTACATTGCGCAAAATTTCTAAGTAGTTTCTTAAATGTATTGCCCACAAAAAACTCAGCATTATAATGCCAAATATATTTAATAATATATCATGGCGTAGTGTATTGTTAAATATATATCTAAGCTATTTTTGGAACATTTATATTTTTAATAACAATGGCAGATTTCATATAATAACTGAAATTATTTCCCTGCTATGTATAATTGTTTTACTTATAAATATACTTAGACGTACTTTATGGCTTTGTTATACACTCAATTGCATTTGTATAGAATCATACACTGTTATATTTTACAACAGCCTAAGAGTATGCTGCGTTTTTGTTGCGCTCAAGCTCGCAGGCTTCTTTGGGGTTGTTGAGCTAGTCGAAGATGTGTTTACCTATGAGCTTAAGTTAACTTTACATATAAAAGCAAAGTGTAAACATAAGTGCGCTGTTATACATTAAAGTATAACAAGTTGCTTATCAGTCAACGAGATCGCGCTCAACTTGAATCTTACTGTAAAGCGAAGCGGGTGAAAAGAGAGTAAGCAAAAACGCAAAAGAGATAGAGAGGGAGAGAAAGAGCGAGCGAGGAAAGACTAAAAGAGTTGCAATGAGTAAACTTTGTTGCTTTGCCGCGACTGACAACGCGTTTTACGATAACTAAATAGAAATGTATTAAGTAGCTGTTGTCATTATTCATTTTTGGCGCTAGTCATGAGTGTGTAAGTCTGTGAGTGTTTGCGAGTGTATACATGTGTGTGCGACTGTGTGTGTGGTCTGCTTATAGTTTGTATATAAGCGCCGTTAATGTTCTGTTAAATTGTTGTGATTTTATCAGAGAAACAAGTAAGAACAATTAAGTTCTGACTGGCAGACTTGCAAATACCCTGTGCTGAGAGTTAAAATGTGGAAATTGGTTTATGTTAGTATACACGACTTGTTAAAGGAAACGTCTGTAAATCGTTTAAAATTTAAAATAAATAATTTGATTAAAATAAGAATTAGATTATAATAATATTTGTGGTTACTTAATTCCTTGCAAACTGCACCTTCTGACAATACCCCCCTTTTCAAACTTTTCCTAGTACAGGGTATTAAAAGAGTGTGCTAGGCACATGGTCTCTGAGCTGCATATTGTGCTGTCACTGGCAGTCCGGACTCCGACGCGTTCCATGCCTTTAGTTTTCCAACAGTGCGCGTCGCGTGAGCTCGACATTTCCGAGTGCAACTCAATCGAAATTAAAATACATTTTATATATTATAAAAATACAAGTTTAATGCAGTTTACAAAAAGGGTTATCAGCGCTAAAATTTTGATTAAAGATTTGCCAAACAACATGCAAATAATTGCGTTACATTAATTCAATAGTGCCAAACGGAAAGCAAAGTTTTGTTTTGTGTTTCGACCGTGTGTTTAATGTTAAACTGTGCATTTAGTATATAGACTAAGTACGAATATGGGTCGCACCCCACACTTGGATCAATTGGGGCGCTCCCAATCGGAGATGTCGCCATTGAATCCACCCCAGTCCGCCCATTCGACTGCCACCACAAGTTCCGGCCATGAACGTCATGATTCTGGTGGCTATGGAAGCATATTTCCGTTCGGTTTCTTTCGCAGCTCCTTTGGCCGTACCACTACTTCCATACCGGTGGGTATTACTAGCACTACTACGAGTACACTTTTGTTTGAGGTTCGGGGGTATTTTGACTGCCAAAGCGTTTACCATATGTTTTGATGGTAGCTTTGGGTGCCGCTGATAAGAAATGCGGGTGGGGGCAATATAGATATTTTGGGTACGCTTGCGTAGGCAGCCAGACACGGCTAGTCACACATATGTTTATACACCTGTGTGTGTCTGGTTATATAGTATGCTGATTACAGTTTTAGCAACTGTAAATCGATAGCGTTGTGCCCTCTGACTAATATTTACGAATGTCTGTTGTTCATTATTTGCATCTGTTTTTCTTCAATTTAATCAGATATCATCGAAGCGTTACTCAAATATTGTGTTTTCGTTCAACACTTTTATGAATATGTTATTGTTGATAGTATAGTAAAGTTTACCTAACTGGATTAGTAAGGCAGACGACTGGCAACTCTATGGCGGGGTTTTTCAAGTGCAGCCTAAAAGTAGGCTTTAAAATGTGTAGTGCTTCCTTAAATCTGCGTGTGTGTGTAAGTCTGTTATACCAGTCATAGGAGCAGCAGCATAATTGCTGCAATAAAATTATAGTAAGTTTTAGTTAGAAAGTAATGAATTTACCACGCCTCATTCTACCTGTTACTCGCATTTCGCTTCAAACAAACTTAATAGACCCCTCTTATTCTGAGTACGGAGTCTATAGAACATACTGTTGAAACTCACTGTCAGCGGTAATAAACTTTATTATGGATTGTCGTATTTGAAGGCAGCATTCTAAGCAAATCGCCCTGCACGGTCCGCTTCACTTAAAGTCAAAGACTTTGATTCAGTTTTATTTGAATCGCAGCCTGGAACGCGTCTTCGTGTTTACTATTTTTGCTTCTTTATTTTTTATTGTTGCCACGCGTCGGAAACTTTTGTTGGGAGTGTGAAAATAATTACCCAAAACCCCGAAAAAAAACCAAAATAAACAAAGGAATAAAAAAAAGCAAAACCTTTTGTAATTTCAACAAATAGGAAGTACCAGTTTTAACGAAACCTCTGCTTAATATCCGCTCGTTATCTCTGAGCTTATCGGGAATCTCTTGGAATCGCTTGTTTGTTCAATTAATTAAAAGTCACTGGGAAATTGCGTCTTGTTGTCTATATATGGATGTTGCATGCAGGTCGAATAATTCAGTTCAATTGGAACGTCTTTCGAAAGCGCACAAAGCAAAGTATTCTATATTCTATTTTAATTTATTTTTTATAAATTAAACGATCTAAAATCCCTTCAAAACGGAACTTAACGGCGCGAGTTTAACCAAAATGTTCAAAGCCCGATTAAAAACGCATCCGGGTGAATCAGAGGTGTGTGTATATGTGTGTGGGTGTCAAAACCATAAAACTTTATTAATTTAGCATCTAAATATTCTTAATTGTTTTATGTAATTAATGTCTTTATTATGTGTGCTTTATAATTAGTTGTAATCTGTTGTTTACTGTGATAAGTTTTAGATAACAAAGCGCAAGCTACATGAACTAGATTAGTTTAGATACCGTACAATGAAATGCATTTGATTACTAACTTTAAGACTATGTTTGTTGTCAAGGAATAGCTTTACGGAGATTCTATTTTCCTGAAACTTTTCTAAAGTTTAACTTTTTCTTATTTAATTCATATTTTCTTAAATTCACTACGTGCCTGCAACAATGGCAACGATATAGTTTATCAATCTGTTGACGTTCTATAAACAAATGTGCATATACACACAGACAAACATGTGTGTGTACATTTCAGTTAATTATTTTATTCGTTTGTAACTGGGGAACTGGGAACATGAAGATTTCAATCTCTTTTGAATGTCATTTCACTTGTTGATTGTTGATTTAACAATCAAAACAACTGGAAAATGTACAAGAGTTTTTTTTAAATTTATTTTAACAACATTAAAACACTTTAACTCAACTGGCCTGGATTTTAGCTAGAAAGACATCAAAATTACCAAATTAGCTAATTAAAATAAATAGTTGCACAACAAAAACACTTTATACAGAAAATAAAGACAGCTTTAAACCCAATTTGTCTCCAAAAACCAACAGAGTACTGTTCAAAATGTTTGAAAATTTTAATTAGAATAAAGTCGGATTTCTAGCTATTAATTGGCTAAAGGGGTAACACACAATTACTAAACTGTTATCTCAGGCAATAGCCGCAGCTCGTTGCTCTGCCTGAGAGGCTCTCATTATTCAGCGATAAAAGTTGAGGTGTCAGAAGCTGCAAAAATAAAATAAAACCACAACACACAAAGAAACTGAAAGAAACATGCTTAAGAAAACAGCAACAACAAAGACATCAACGTCTGACCCACAGAAGACATACACAACAATCACAATAACGCCAACAACAACAGCAACACCAACAACAGAAATACCTACAGAAAATGCTGCAACCAGTTCATCAGAGACCAAACAGTGTACGATCAGCGCTTTGGTGCGCGGTTTACACGACACAGGAACTCACGATCTGCATCGTCCACTGCTCGAAGCCGACAATCAACGAAATGACAGTGTTAAATCCAAGCTGAAACCCAAGTCCACGTCCACGCCCACTTTGCCGCACCGTGGTGCGAGTGAGAAGACACCACATGCCTCACTGCCGCGTCTGGTAATCGACATTGAGGCAGCTGATGAGGTGGCTGCCAGCACAGGAGCTACCACAGTGGCTACACTATCGCCACCGGCCACACCAACGCGTTCGCTTACCCCCGATAGTTATGGCCAGGAGGCGAATGGAGATGCCTGCAGTACGAATGGCAGTTATCAGCCGGAGCACGGTGCCACGCCCAATACGGCACGACGATTTAGTCACTTTAATTTGGCGTTACGTCGCTTCTCCCACATTCACGTACATGTACTACAATACTACTACTACTACTCTCTTTCTCTGTCTGTGTCTTAACATGGGGGGTACTCAGCAAAACTGTAAACTTTTGTTTTGGAATTTACTTAAAAATTATTTCTGTTTGCTGAGTGCCCCCCATGTGGGTTGCTCGTTGTTCGCTGTTCGCTGTTCTTTGCTTTCTAACCCTGCTCCTGGCTGTGGCTGTGGCTCAGGCCCTGTCCCTGGCTCAGGCCTTAGCCAACTTCTATATAACCTGTCCTCAACTAAGCATCTAAAAATAAACCCACGCCCAGTTGTCTGCAGCTACTTCTTGTTCAGATCCAAACAAGTTCAATGTGCTTACCCTGCCTGTTGTTCTATTTTTATATGTTGCCAATTTAAACATTAATAACAAACATTTCTTCTTAATCGATTAGCTATAAGTTTCTTTAAGCTAAGCAATTATTTTAAGTAACACGCAGTAGATAAAGTTAAGTTACCCTCTGAGCCCACTGAGCCCTCTGAGTGGTATGTAAGTACTTAATATAGCCCATTTGGGGCACTTGAAATTGGCAATCGCTTATGGGTATGTCTGCAGGTTATCGATAACTGTCCATCACTGTCGATAATCATGGCCACTGTCCACAGACAATAATGTATGAGTCCGCCTCAGACAGTGTTCATTACCAATATTTTATTGACCAAAACAAAGTAATAATTTGATGCAGCTGTTTAAATTTTCTTGTTGGTCGGTGGTTTTCTTATTTGCATACAAAGAAATGAAACCAAAATTTTGGTAATAACTTAAAAGCTCTTGCTGCCACTTTCTTGCAATTAACCTAAATACTTCTGGGGATTAACTGTAAAAGAAAAATCCCCAAAAATATTTCGACTTCCTTGAAATACACTTACAATTTTAGTTTAGTTTATTGGCTGCGTTTAACTATAACTTAACACTCGACGCGTTTTTAATTATACTAATGGAAGTGCGAGGAGAAGTAGGAGAAAGGGAGGAGGAGGGAATGAGAGCGATAGAGCGCGCTTGTAAATTAAATAACAATTAACAAATGCATCGCAATATACTTAAGTTACGGTTTGTTGGTTTACTTACTGCAATTGGCAACTGGCAATTGGCCTTTACAATGCCAGCCAGGCCCAGAGAAACTTGGCGCGCTCAATGTGCTTAACACCACTGTGCGTTGGCTTTTTGTTAACGTCTAGAATACCACCAGCTACAATGCAGCATTGGTAATTTGGTCAACTGTTGAACTGGTCATTGGTCAGTGGTCACTTGAGTTAGTTAGTCGCAAGTCGTCAGTCGTTGGTTGATTGCGGTGCGTGTTGCTGACCAGAGCGTGCGAGCGGAAAATGCAATGGTCGAGGACGGGAAAAACAAACTGAAACTTTACTTAGAGGCCTAAATATAGACTGCTACTGGCCAAATTGGCAAACACGTTTTAAGTGGACATATACACCAAAAACAAAAAAAAAAAAACGAAAGCAAACAAAACAAAAAAATTACAGCATTTTCATAGTGCGCGGATGTATCTACGTAAATTTGTATCTACTTACATGTGTAGTTTCGAGTTTTAAAGTTTTTTTTTGCGTGCCCGCTTAAAATCGCAACGATTTGTGACGTCGCAAGGAGCCAGAGAGAGAGAGAGAGAGGGGGGAAGCGGTGTAGTATCTGGCTGGTTGATAAGCAACAACCGTCATGCGATACCCAGCAGTCGACCACATCCAATAGCTTGCACATGGCAAGCTGCTCAGCTCCATTGGCTCCGCGCATTCAAAGGCGACTCGTTGTGTCGCGCAGAAGCATTCTCTAAGAAACTCGCATAAAAAACTCTAAAAAAAGAAATATAAATCATAAAAAGCATTAAGTTAAACTACATAAATATAAATAGCAATAAAGCAATGACAATTAAATTGCATTAAACGACTAATTCAGTTAATTAAAAGGCACGCGCTCTGCTGCAATTACGTGTATCTGGTTTATCTCTTTGACTTTTTGTCTGTGGCTTATTAAATCAGCGTCTTGTAAATCATGTGCTTTTATCTGCACCTAAATAAATAAAAGCAAACAACAATTTAACTTACATTTATTTGAAAACAACTGAAAGTGCTGTAAGCGAACGCGTTAACAAAATGAAACTGTCCAAGAGTTTAGACGAATTAATACTGAACGCATCGCGTTTGAGTTTAAACAACCTGCGATCTCCGACCAAGAAAAAGCCAAAAAGTGTTAGTAAACTAAATTTAATGAATTAATGTTTAACATAAAGTATGGATAAGAAATTAATGATATAAATGCTTTTAAAACAGTAGAAGAAAACAAACAAATAAATACTTAACTTGTATCTAATAAGATATCTTTGCTTCAAGTGGCCTAAAACATAATGGTGTGCACTTCCAATATCGCCAAAAAGTTCTTGATAAATTAAAAGCAGGCATACTGATTTTCAAGTGTTTTTTAGTAAAATAAATTGCTGTTAAATGAGCAAAAAGTTCACTTAAATCCAAGTAGTGCTAAGTAAGGGTATTTCGTATCAGACTAAAAGTATTCACAGTTGTTTTGATGTTATGCCCAAATGCGTTTTAGCACAAAACTCCTACTAGTTTACATCTGATTGTATCTAGATACGTGTGTATCTCAAACCTCGCACGTCTACTGTTTACAAACAATTCGTTATAGAAAAATTTCACGCCTTGCCAATAAAAATTTAAATCAATTGAGCACAGTTAAGAGAGGTTTCTTCGGTTCGCCTTCGCCTAAAGTCTACTCATTCGGTTCCTGTTGAATCATCGGCTTTTCTTAGATCTGTCAGATTTGACAGACATTTCGGACCATATTTAAATTGGTATATGACACTTAAGCTACCGCAAAACGTGAGCGCTACCTTTTTTTGGATTGGCAAATAGAGTAATCTCTCGCTGGCGTTATCATAGGTACATATGTATCTATATTTGTACATGTACTTAAAATCAAATCAGAGGCACGACAGGCACATCTAGAATTCTTCATTAGATAAACAAACCTTGCATTTTTTTTTTTCTGGAGATTTATTAGGCGCCACTATCAATAACATTTTTGATGTTGATATATCGCTGTCTCCTGTCAAAATAAGATATATGAACATTTCCAACGCCATTTGACAGCCCGTGTCATCCCGATTAACCCGATATTTTATCAAATATACAAATATGATTTGTTGGTTGGTCTTACACACGAGAAACTCCTTATCATTTACTTACGTTCGTTCTCGGGATTCCAACTGATTTCAGTGCTTATTTCGCAGTTGTATAATCAAAACTAAGTCTTAGTGCAAGAAATCAAAGTGGATATGGTTTGAAAAAAGGGCTTAACATTAATTTATATTTATAACTCGTTTATGAAATAAGTATTAATAAGAATTGTACACAAGTTGATTCACTTTTCATTATAAGCGTATTTTACGTTATCGTTAACCTTGATATAAGAAAGCGAATCGCAATTTATCTTTATCTTTAGCCTTAATTCAACTTCTTAACACGTGTATTAACGAATATCGAAGAAATTGGCAAACATCGAAAGTCATGCAACTTAACAGAGTGTAAAGACATTTAACATAGATCGCTAAAGGGTTGTTAACAGCGCCGCTTAAGTAAAAGTGTATGTAACTTAACAGAGCGTAGCGAGCTCTGCGTAGTGTAACTTAACATAGAAAGGCAAAGAGTTATTTGTAGAGCTCTACACTGTTTAACATTGTGCTGTTAAATGTTTTTAAATGTGTACGAAAATTAACAATCGGCTGTTAAAGGCTTAACCAATCCTCTGCTTTCTGTCCACCACCTGCTATGACACACCTGTTACATCGTAAAAGTATTTTAATTAGTAAACCAATTAATTAATTACATGTGGTAACAGATTTACATATTTACAGCTGTTTAACTTACTGTAGTTAGTGCTAATCCCCCGCTCTGTTAATTAAATATTTCCTACTGAAAGTCCCACCCAATTTCTCTGAGTGTAGTGCTCTTCTTGCTTAAAATCGATCGAGAAAATTTATAAGCATGTGACTTTAACGAATGCTGATTTGGATATTTAATTAAAATGTGTTTGCAAACGTTATGTTACCCAATTAAAAGTGCTCCCCTTACACCCACTACCCCTATACCCTACTCCTCCCCCACTCCACTGATAACTAAACTTTGGCCTTGCATGATGATGATATTTAATTGATGGAAACTGTTATACAAACTGTTATTTCATGTGTTTCCCCCATTTCTTTATTTATTTGAATTTAGAATATAAATCGTTACGGAGATTCCATGGGTTCACTCGGACATCGTGCTCTGCTGCAGTACATCGATAATAATGATATTTCTGGTCTGCGCGCAATCCTCGATAGTCGTCATCTAACCATCGATGATCGCGATGAGGTGAGTCCTCTTTACACATAGTTTACTGTACTCTGTATGACCTCCAATTCACTCATGCTAGAATTCCACTACGGTGCTTATGGTGGTCGCTGGACGCGGCTTAACTGCTTTCGTCCGTGAGTTTTTGGCCCGTGGTGCGGATGTCCAGGCGGAGGATTTGGACAACTGGACAGCTTTGCTATGCGCCACACGCAATGGCCACTTGGATGTTGTCCAACTGTTGCTGGATCATGGTGCTGACGTTGAGCATCGCGATATGGTAAGAGGAGGCAGTTGCTCCCACTTAAAGCCCATCTAATTCCCATACTTTCTTTCAGGGCGGTTGGACAGCACTGATGTGGGCAGCTTACCGTGGGCATACGGAACTGGTGCGTCTTCTGCTGGACAAAGGTGCCGATGGCAATGCCCATGGCAATTATCATCTGGGTGCACTGCTCTGGGCGGCGGGACGTGGTTTCAAGGACATTGTGGAGCTGCTGGTGCAACGGGGCGCCAAGGTAAATGTGGGTGATAAATACGGTACCACAGCGCTGGTCTGGGCCTGCCGACGTGGCAACGTGGAGATCGTAGACACACTCCTCAAGGCTGGCTCCAATGTGGACACAGCCGGCATGTACTCATGGACACCATTGCTGGTGGCTGCTGCCGGTGGGCACACGGACTGTGTAAGTTCGCTGCTGGAGAAGAAGCCCAATGTGAATGCCCTGGACAAGGATGGCATGACTGCACTGTGTATAGCCAGTCGAGAGGGTTTCCAGGACATTGCTGCCTCATTGATAGCTGCCGGTGCGTACATTAACATACAGGATCGTGGTGGGGATACGCCCATGATACATGCCATCAAGGGTGGACACCGGACGGTAGTCGAAGCGCTGCTCAAGAAGCACGCCGATGTCGATATTCAGGGCAAGGACCGCAAGACAGCCATCTACACGGCTGTGGAGAAGGGACACACACAGATTGTCAAAATGCTGCTGTCCACCAATCCCGATCTGGAGGCATCCACCAAGGATGGCGATACACCGCTGCTGCGTGCCGTACGCAATCGAAATCTGGAGATTGTCCACATGCTGCTCGACCGGAAGGCCAAGGTGACGGCCAGTGATAAGCGTGGAGACACCTGCCTGCACATTGCCATGCGTGCCCGCTCCAAAGCTATTGTGGAGGCACTACTACGCAATCCCAAGCACAGTCAGCTGCTGTATCGAGCCAACAAGGCGGGGGAGACGCCCTACAACATTGATTCACTGCATCAAAAGACAATACTGGGTCAGGTGTTTGGAGCGAGACGACTCAATACCAACGAGGATTCCGAGGGTATGCTCGGCTATGAGCTCTACTCCTCTGCCCTTGCTGATGTACTTAGCGAACCCACGCTGACCACGCCCATTACCGTTGGTCTCTACGCCAAATGGGGCAGTGGCAAGAGTTTTCTGCTCAACAAACTGCGCGAGGAAATGAATAACTTTGCTCGCCAATGGGCGGAACCTCCAACGAAGACAAGTGGACTCCTGTTTCTCGTTTGCCTGCATATATCACTGGTCATTGGAACGATAGTGGGTCTGGCTACTTGGTCAGCCATTTGGGGTTCCTTGGCTGCCATTGTTTTTCTGCTTATGGCTTATCTACTGCTGGCGGCTACCAAATACTTTAACTACCAAATGGACATGTTTTGGGCCTACTCTGTGCTGCATGGTCTGGACAAGCGTATGACACGATTGCGTCTCATATTGCAGGTGACGTTCTGTCACCCACCTGGACCACAAGCAGACTCCCAGCCCAAACCTGTGCGTTTCCATTTTGCGGAAGCAAGCAGCGCTTCACCCACCGGCGATGGTGCAGTGGCTCACATGCTAGCCGCTCTGCTGGATGCCATAGGTGAGCAGGATGTGCTACCAATCTTTGACATTTAAACTTATCCCTTGTCTTGTTTTTTCAGAGTCCCATTATGGCTGGCTGTCCACGCGTTTGTATCGTGCCTTTCGTCCCAAGTGCCTGAAACTGGATGTGGGCTGGAGATGGCGTCGCATGTGTTGTCTGCCCATCGTGCTGCTCTTTGAGCTCGGACTGATCACTCTGGTGGCGGGCATTGCTCTCATTGTTGCCTACTTTACGCATGCCAATGAGTCAGAGCGTGAACAAATTCTGGTTGCTATTTATGTGATTGCGGCGGTGCTGGTGACCCTCATCTGCACCCATCTCCATGTGCTGGCCAAAGTCTGCGGTTCGCTCTTCATCTCTCACAAGCGACAACTGAAGCGTGCCGTGCGATCCAATGAGAATGCGCCGCTTACAATGCTCGGCGCTGAGGTGGCTGTGTTGACGGACATGGTTAAGTGTCTGGATGCGTTTACCAATCAGCAGAGTCGTCTCGTGGGTGTAGTTGATGCCTTGGACTCTTGTGATACGGAGCGTATACTTACTCTGCTGAATGCTGTGCAGACTCTGCTCTCAGCACCGAATCGTCCGTTTGTGCTGCTCATCTCGGTGGATCCACACGTGATTGCCAAAGCAGCGGAGGCAAATAGTCGACGTCTGTTCACCGAGGGCGGCATTGGAGGACACGATTTTCTGCGCAACTTGGTGCATCTGCCGGTCTACTTGCAGAACTCTGGTCTTCGCAAGGTGCAACGTGCTCAGATGACCGCGCTGCTATTTAAGCGTAGTGGCACTGATTACCAACTCGACGATGGACCTACGTTGGGTCATTCGGTGTCGGCGCGTCGCCTTTCCAACGCCTCTGAGATTATGTCCAGCCAAGAGAAGCTTCGGGCTCCACATAATGCTCAACGCGGTGGTGGCGGTGGCAAGAAACTGCGTCTCTCCGAGTCGGTAGCCAGTTCGATTGGCTCCAATCTGCATCGTCTGGGCCAGAATCCTCAAGGTGTGCTCGATCTGTCACGCATTGTGCTCACAGATGATTACTTCAGCGATGTGAATCCACGTAGCATGCGTCGTCTCATGAATGTCATCTACATTACGGTCCGCCTGCTGAAAGCATTCCAAATTGACTTTAGTTGGTATCGTCTCAGTTCCTGGATCAATCTCACCGAACAGTGGCCACTGCGTGCCAGCATGATTGTGCTCCATCACGATCAGTACATGGACGGCAATGCCGATGAGAACATCTCACTGCAAAGTGTCTACGAGAAGTATGTAGTCAGTTAAGGTATATAAATCTTTGGCTAACAACTTTTCGTCTTTTACCAGAGTGCGTCCTAAGCTGGCCTGCTTGAGAGAGGCTGCTCCACTGCTGGAGCTGGATAGAGATGAGCGAAAGCTGGATGCTTTTCTGCAGCTGCATAAATCTGATTTGTTGGTCGCGGACTTGCGCATATTTTTGCCATTTACCATCAATCTAGATCCTTACCTGCGCAAGGTGCTCAAAGGTTAGTTGAAACTATAGATATCTCTTTCTTACCAGTTGTCTTAAACGTTTCTACTCTTCTCTTGCAGAGGATCAACAGGTCATCGAAGACGAGGGTTCGCTTGTGCTGCAAACACGACCGAGTGTATCGCACAGCATGAGACCGCATGCCACACCCACCACCTATGTGGCATCGCCGCAGGTGTATCCGCCTTACCAAATGCTGCAGAATGATTTTGGGGGCAATGAACTGCGTGCGCGGAATCTTGCCATTGAGCCTACCACACCGCTAATACCATCGCCCAGCGATTCCTTTGGAGTAAGTTGCAAAGACCTTTGAATTATAAATCAATTAAATTAATTACTTAACTCTTCCAATGCAGGATGATATACTGCAAACGAAACTCACGGACCTTACCGCTGAGGGTGTCATAAGTCTGCTGGAACGCATTGAGGATCTGAAGCCAACGCTGCAGAAACTGGGACCTGTGCTGCGAGACAATGCTATCAACGGTCGCGTGCTAAAGCACTGCGAACTGACGGATCTCAAAGCGGTATGCTAGAGGCGTTAAATAATGTAGAACTTGGAAATTAATCAGTTTAATCTATTGTTAAAGGTGCTCGGTCTGAGTTTTGGACATTGGGAGCTGTTTCGCTTGCTGATCACAACGTTGCGGGAAGCCGAACGTCTGCCACGCAAGATTCGTCCACAGCCCGCGATAACAGAGGCGGCAGCCAGCGTGTCCACCATTCGTGATGTGCCAGATGCACTGCCACCGCCTCCATTGTCCCGCAGGAACTCTGTTAGTCATATGGAGAAACAGGTTAGTGTGGGAAACTGGTTTAGCATATTAAGAAGTAGCTTTTAGTTGGTTGAAGTAGACTCTATCTAAGTTCTGAATTATTTCTGTACAATGCTTACGACTTCAGCCGAAGATCCATGATTATGAGTATCTGCAGGTAAAACATTAATACCTTTAAATTAGGAATCCTCTAGCGTACTTATTTGTAGTCTATGATATTAATTGGTGTGTCTGTCGTTTAGGTAACACTGGAGGAGCAGATGATTTGCGGCGCATTGCAGACACTCAACGAGGAGGCTTTTGAGGATGTGGCGAGCAGTGAACGACCAAGTCCGTCCGGTTTGCCCACAGGTGAGATGTTAGCTGCAGCGGCACAGCTGCAATTAGCACCCATTTGCGAGAGCTCTGAGTTTGGTTCGCCATCCGATGAGCAAATGGTTAACAATCTGCTCCAGTACAACAACAACAATAACAGCAACAACAACAACAATCACAGCAACAATGCAATACAACAATCGAAATATTTAAATGCGGATTACACACGCAGCGCCAGCTCCCAATCCCTACAAAGTTTAAACGCCGCCAATGCAGCCGGATCATCCGGTGGTGGCCTCCAAATGCGTCTGGGTAACGGCAACAGTGGCAGTAGCATCGCCGAATTGATAAATGTTGTTGCCGTTGATGGGGATGCTTATGGTGCTAGTGGTGGTGTTAGTAGTGGTATTGGTATTAGTAGTGCTAGTGGTGCAGGTGGAGGGTATTATAATCAACATAATTTAACTCGTGTCACGCGTCCAAGTTCAGTAGCCGATGAATTGCTGATCGAACCGATGACACCCTACAATATGACAGTGCCAACGGTGGTTGTGGTGCCCAACAGTGATAACAAATACGATGATACCCAACTATAAACGAAACTAAACTAAACTAAAATGTAGTACTTACTAACATATCTGTATTAAAAAGATAAAAACACAATTCAAAACCCAAAACGAGCTTCCTAATATTCACGAACATCTTCAGCGATCATGTAAAAAGTAATTTCCAAGTGCGAATTAAAATTGCATGTACATTAACTTTATGGACTAAGTGTAAACGATTAATACTATTAGCTTTTAAATAACACATGTAATCGGTGTGACTGCAGGTCTGTTTTAATCATAGTTATAGCTCTAAGTTAAGTTAACCTTTATACTAATCCTATTAGCTGGATAACAATTTATATCTGTGCCATTAAAAACTTAAACAAATGAAAAACAAAATAAAATTTGTTAAAACGCTTTCAAATTTGCTTCAATAGAAATTTTGGTAGTTTATGTGGCTTTTAAACCATAATATATTAATTTGATATTATTTCTTTGTTTTCCAATTGAAAAACTCTAAAAAAATAGATGTGTCCAAGCTTTAGCTAACAATTTTTTGGTTATTTTAAGTATTACATGGACTGCACGATTTATTTAAAATTAGTTTTAAGTTGACATCAGCATAAACAATATACCGCAAATCTAACAATCTAATATAAATGCTGCTTTCCCTAAAACAAAACGAGTTTTTAACATTATTGTGTGGAACAAGAAATAAATAATCATACGAACAACTCTTTACAATTGCATTTTATTGTAGTTTGCTTAAATAAATCTATATTTAATGCATTAAACATGCTTATTGGATAAGGGTAAATTGACTTTAAAATTGTTTTGTTGTAATTCCACTAACATTTGCATGCAACTAAATGTGTTTTATAATTAACTTACTTAGTTTAGACTGTAAATAATTAAAAATTAAATAAACAGCGGGCGTTGGTGTACATAAGTTAATTTCTGTAAATAATTCGATTAAGGGCAAACCGCATTATCATCAGACAAAAGAGACAGTCCCTCAAAGAACCTCGAGCATTGGTTTGTTAATCCTGTGCAATTCCGTGTACTTCCCCATCTTAAGTGTGGCTCCCCAAACTTTGTAAATATTATTAATTTTATTTTTGTATCATCACTGTGATTTTCTAGACCTCGAGCTATCCAGTGCTGGTGCCATGTTGACCCCAACGCTGCTTACTTCCGGCTCGCCGATGCAGCAACGTCGGGACTCCATACTGAAGCAGCAGGGCAGTGTAAAGTCTGAGAAGCGGGTATCGATCAAACAGACGCCCAGCGGCACTAATCTGGCCAACAACAACAATAATAGTAACAACAACAATAATGCCAAGTTAACATCGAATGTGGAATACGTTTCCGAACGACAAATGGAATTGGCCGCTGGCACCAGTAAAGGCCGCCTCACCACAAAACCGCCAGCAGGTAATTAAATTTTGTCTATAAATAAAACTATTTCTTTTAATGACTTTGTTTTTCATTATTCTGCTTAGGCCCCCGACCAGCCTCGCTGATCATAACCAAAAACGATTCAACCTCGCAATTTCAGCTGCTGCGTTCCTCATCTATTGAGTACGAGGACATCGAGGCACAGCAGCATTCAATACGTGCTATTAGAACCACTCTGCTTGAGCAGCAGGAAGATGAGTCGGCGCCTTTGGTGTTTACGGTGCGAAAATGATAGGACTTTATGTCCTTAGCAGCAACAATAAATTCAATATGTGCTTTTTACTTAGTGCCAGTTAAGTTAAGTTATTAATAGGACTGTAGTTATTGAGTATTGCGTCTCACTGTTAACTGTTGTCATACAATTATATTGATAGAGAATTAATTGTTCACAAATGTACACTTATTATTATGAATTTAGTATGCATACTATTATAAAAGTATGCATATGACGATGAAGACAATTATATTTAATAAACAGCTTTACAAACAAGCCAAATATTGTATGATTGGCTAGGCCTATGGTTATTTTTAATAAAATAACTAAATTCAAATAAAACTGATTGCTTCTCCAATTTGAATCCAATAAAATCCGATAACTTTGTCAGCAGCTACGTAAACGCAAAATGCTTACGTGACGCAGTCGGCTCGATAACTTTGTTACTATCAAAATCGGCAAGCACTATCGGTTTCGGTCAACAGTCTGGCCCGGTCCATGTAACACAACGGATGAATTGAATAAATATGTTAATCGGTGAATTTTCAAGCAGAATAAGCTAAATTTGTATGTTAAGTTACATCTTATATACTACGTTAACGTTGATGGAACACCTTAACGATGTAATAGCTTATAGCCAAGATATTACAATGTGTTTAAAACGTAAGTGTAACCACACAGAAAAATCTCAAATTATTTAAAGCAACATCAAGTATCGATACACAATGGCGTCGATACTAAGTTTATCCCGTGAACGCTAGTGTAATAATTATGCTCTTAAAAATGTTTTCGATTCATTTTTCTAACTTAAACGCGTGAATAACAAATTGTCGTACATATATAAATAAAAACTAAGCCATGGAATAACTGAACGTGTTAATATCAAGACATGGCTAGCGTAGCTTGTGTAAACATGGACATATAACATGCGTGAGAGTTATTTTACTTGCCCTACATATCATATTCATAGGCAATTGTCATATCAATGGATACACACATACATGCACACAACTTTCATGTAATACACATGAAGTCAACACAATACAATAAAAAGCAACCACCTGAATGGCCAGCTGATTTTTGTTTACTAGCGACTGAGGGTGCGACACTCTTAAGCCGAAACAGCTGATGACCGCACGAAAACTTGAAAGGTCACCTTGAGCTCAATAAAAAAAGAATTGAAGAATTTATTTGCTGGTAAAGTTGAACTCAACAACTGCTCATAGTTTTTGGTGAAGAAAAAATAAATAAAATATAATAGTGGCTATTGAAGTTAGTGGCGCACAATAATATTTCCAAATACATAGAAATTCTAAAAAATAACGAACTTTTAATCAAATTCGACTATGCGTGTGTAATCAAAAGAATATTATCTAAGTGATTTTCGAATGAAAAAACGTATTAAATTTAGACTATCGGAAGAAATTAAAAAAAGAACTGAATATGTTTTTTAACTCATGCGTTCGTTAGAAAAAAAATACATATGACTGTGTGTACAAAAATATGTAAATATGTTATGTAGGTCAATGGACGCCATGAATTTGAGTCTATTTTAAGGTTTTTAGCAAATGTTTACTCAGAATTTAGATTTAAACAAACTATAAATCAAAACAAACAAAAGAATGTTTGCCAACATGTGAAAAGACTCTAAAGTTGAACCGGTTAAACAACTAATGGGAAGCTCAATCAGTGGAATGAGAAGTGTGTAGAAGCTTTAATGTAATGCTCGGTTTGATTGGTGTAATACAGTTGACATCGGTGTTATCTCTTGACCTTTGAAACTTCAGTGTGCGAGCTTTCGCTGCACTTGAGTTGGGGAGCCGGTAAAAGCTTTAGATCGAAAAGAAAACTTCGCAAAAGCTTCTCAATGTTTCAAGTTAACAGTTAGTCGAGTAATTTATTTGATAAGCAAGAAAGCTTAAATACTTATTTAAAACTCATTTTAATCTAAGAACCATAAGCCATAAAATATTTGGCAATATAATTACTTCGCCGACTGTATGTGCACACACACAGACACACACAAGCACAAACAGGCGCGCCTTTTGTTAATTATTTTAAGCTCACTTGTTTGATTTCGTAATAAGTGCAAGTAGTATAATTTTAAAATGCCTCATTAACGCTCAACAGCTGCTGGCCGCTGGTAACAAAGTAACAAAGGAAAGCAGAGCAGAGCTGCAGAAGAAAAGCTTCAATTGCATCTAGAGTTTTGCACGAACAGTTGTACGAGATAAATAAGAAAAATGCTCGTGGAGTTTGTACAGTGGCTTCTTAACTTCCTTATGGGCTATCAGTTCTTTCGCTGGCTCATCGATTTCTATAATAAATTAACAACAACACCACCAACAACAGCAATTAATGCCGGGCTGCAAAAAGGGCAGAATGTTGATAAGCCGACGGCAAAGGCGAATGCTCAACTTGCAGGCGAAGAAGAAGAGGCAGAAGGAGAGAGAAAAGTAACAGCTGAGCCGGGGTGTATAACGGTTTCGGTGTCGCTGCCAAGCGAGATTAGTGCGAATAAGAAACTTAAAGCCTCAGCAAGTATGGGCAATGCAGCCAGCAGCAGCAGCGGAACAAACCGACGCCGCAGTAGCAGCGGCAGCAACAGCAGTAGCACTAACATCAGCAGCAGCACATGCACCAAAAACAACAACAGCAACGCCAACGGCAACAGCAATAGAAGCAGCGAATCATTACAAAAAACACACCACAGTGATCAGGTATGATCACAAACACTGATTGTCCGACAAAAAAGAAAAAAAAATCAACTAAATTATGTCGTAAATAAGTACACACTATAAGTGAGTGCATATTTATATGATTGTGTTACATGAAGCATAGCACTGACTTTGTTCAAAAGGTACAACGAGCGTCGAGCTTCAGTCAGTGCCGTGTGATCCTCGTGTTCTAATAACTACAAAAAGAAATCGCTTAAGCGCTAAACAATTTACTTCCACTGTGGTGTTGTAACTGATTCTGCTTGTGTGTGTGAGTGTGTGTGTGTATTTCTGTAATCTCTGATTGTTATCGCTAAAACCAATCTTGACTAAAAATAGAACGGCGCCTCAACAATTACACAATCCTTAACTATTTAAAACTGAGTTTTATAACAGTTGTATAACAGAAATTGATATGCTACAAAGCTTCGCTTGGCAACAGCAAAGTCAAAAGGACATTTTGTAGTTAAAAAGTTGTCAATTATAATTACTTTTAACGAATTAATTAACTGATCATTCCGATGGTGACTGCAATTGTATTACTTTTAAATTATTTGTACTATTTGGTTTTATTGGGGTGACATTGAACACGAATTCAATTGAATTGAATTGAATCGAAATGAAATTGATTGCCTCAAGGCACATCTCTGTGCGCCTCTCTATGTACATCTCTCAGTGCATTAGCTCAGTTTGATATCACCTCTTTCTTGCTTACAGATTTTGACAATGAGCAAGGACACGGAATCGCATAGCATTCCCATATCGGAGGGAACAAATGCCGAGCATGTGTTGTATCGCCTGAAACGTGGCTCCAAACTGTGTGTGCATCCGGATGTTTCATTGCTGGGCCGTAAAATACGTCTGCTTACCAACTATCCCGCCGAGGGAAAGAAATTTGTGCGCACCGAGTATCGTCTACTGGGCTGGCAGTTAAAGGATGGCAAGCAGGTTACCTCCGTGGAGCATCCAGAGGTGCATGTGGTGGACACTGATCTCTACAGTGAACTGCAGCTAAACACTTCGGGCACATTTCGATTCTACTTTACATTTGCCGATCGGTAAGATATAAATCTCCCCTTATCTTACCTCTTTAAACTTTAATTCCTTGCCATTACAGGGTTGGGGATCAGAAGGAGACAGCTGATGGCGCTTTGTATGTGCAGGTGGAGCCCACTTTGCATGTGGGTCCTCCAGGTGCACAGAAGATTATACCGCTTAATTCTGTGCGTTGTCAGACAGTGATGACCAAATTGCTTGGACCACTGCACACCTGGGAGTCGAAACTGCGCGTGGCCAAGGAATCCGGCTATAATGTCATACACTTTACGCCCATTCAGGAGCTGGGTGGCTCACGTTCTGGCTATTCGCTACGTGATCAGCTGCGTGTCAGCTCCAATTTCGCCGC
This sequence comes from Drosophila dunni, assembly GCA_018152125.1. Classification (NCBI taxonomy): domain Eukaryota; kingdom Metazoa; phylum Arthropoda; class Insecta; order Diptera; family Drosophilidae; genus Drosophila; species Drosophila dunni. Next base: position 5,307,840 of record JAECXC010000339.1, on the reverse strand, counting down.
CAAAAAGGGCGACAAGGTCACGTTCGAGGATGTTGAGAAGATCATCAAGAAGTGTCGCCAGGAATGGGGGGTAAGTAATGGCATTCATCTGCTGCTACCTATTGTAATCCTTTCGCCTCTTTAGGTAGCTTCGATTTGCGATATTGTGTTAAATCACACGGCAAATGAATCGGAGTGGCTGTTGAAACATCCGGATGCCACTTACTCCTGTGCCACTTGCCCCTATTTGCGTCCAGCTTTTCTGTTTGACGCGGCTTTGGCTCAATGTGGTGCTGATATTGCCGCTGGCAGCTTGGAGCATGTGGGCGTGCCTCAGATCATCGATCAGGAATGCCATTTGGAAGCTTTAAAATACCAATTGCATACGACCTATCTATCCAAAATCAATGTCCATGAACTGTATCAGTGCGATGTGATGAAGTATGTGAATGATTTCATGTCCCAGGTGCGCAACCGTGAGCCACCACAGAATGTGGCAAAGCAGTCACGCTTTTCGGAGATCAAACTGATACAGGATCCGGAATATCGACGATTGGGTAGCACCATTGATTTCGAGTTGGCATTGGAGGTCTTTAATGCTTTCCATGGCGACTGTTTCGATGAAGAGTCACGTTTCCGCAAATGCGCCGAGACACTGCGTCATCATCTGGACGCACTCAACGATGCTGTGCGTAACGAGATTCACGGATACCTCACCTATGCCATTGACAACTGTTTGGCTGGCGTTAGGTACGAGAGAGTACAGGGCGATGGTCCACGTGTGCGTGAAATCTCCATTAAGCATTCCGTCTTCATGACTTACTTTACGCACACGGGCACCGAGGGAAAGTCACTGTCGGAGATTGAAGAGGATATGTACGGCACAGCGGGTGCATTCTTTATGGCCCACAATGGCTGGGTTATGGGCTCCAGTGATCCACTAATGGACTTTGCCGAAGAGCAACCTGGCCGTGCCAACGTTTACCTCAAGCGAGAGCTCATCTCCTGGGGCGACAGTGTCAAACTGCGCTTTGGTAAGCGTCCGGAGGACAGTCCGTATCTGTGGCAGCACATGACCGAGTATGTGGAGACAACGGCAAGGATATTCGATGGTGTACGGCTGGACAACTGCCACTCGACGCCGCTGCATGTGGCCGAGTATCTGCTAGATGCGGCACGTAAAATCAATCCGGAATTGTATGTCGTGGCCGAACTGTTCACCAACTCCGATGGCACCGATAACATCTTTGTCAATCGGTTGGGCATCACTTCGTTGATAAGAGAAGCCCTTTCCGCCTGGGATGCCCATGAGCAGGGTCGTCTGGTTTACCGTTATGGCGGTATACCCGTCGGTGGCTTCTATGCGAATCCAAATCGCGACTTGGCACCTTGTGTGGCTCATGCTTTGTTCCTGGATCTGACCCACGATAACCCCTCGGCCGTGGAGAAGCGTTCGGTGTACGATTTGCTGCCCTCGTCCGCCTTGGTGGCAATGGCTTGTTGTGCCACTGGCAGCAACCGAGGCTACGACGAACTCGTGCCACATCATGTAAGTATAAAGTCAAGTGAATCCAAAGATGTTTTCTAATCTTTCTTATGTTTTCTATAGATTCACGTGGTGGATGAGGAGCGCCCTTATCAAGAATGGGGCAAGGCAGTCGACTTCAAGACGGGCATCGTGGCAGCCAAGCGTGCTCTGAACATACTGCACGGTCAGCTTGCGGAAGAGGGTTTCAGCCAGGTGTATGTGGATCAAATGGATCCGAATGTGGTTGCTGTGACCCGACATTCACCCACCACCCATCAGACAGTTATACTGGTGGCGCACACTGCATTTGGTTATCCCGATCCCAATGCTGGAGCCACAAACGTGCGTCCACTGCGTTTCGAGGGTGTGCTCGACGAGATCATACTCGAGGCGAATCTGACGATGAAGAGCGACAAACCGTTCGATCGCCCGGCACCTTTCAAGAAGGACGAGCATGTCATCAACGGCTTCACACAGTTCCAGTTGTCGCTGCAGGAGCACATACCACTAAGCAAATCTCAAGTGTTCGAAAAGAGCTCCTATGTGGATGGCAACAACACGCAGCTTAATTTCGCTAATCTCCGACCCGGCACAGTGGTTGCCATACGTGTCTCCTTGCATGCCAGTGCTCGCAACAGCTTCGATCAGCTGCAGAAAGTAACGAATGCCTTGAGGGTTGAATCTGGTAGCGAGTGCAAAGATCTGCAGGAAATTGTATCCAAATTGGACTTGACCGCTTTGAGTCGTGCTCTGTTCAGCTGCGATCAGGAGGAGCGTGACATGGGCTTCGGTGGCTCTGCCTATGATATTCCCAACTTTGGACCCATTGTCTACTGTGGCTTGCAGGGATTTGTATCGCTGCTAACGGAGATCTCGCCACGCGATGACTTGGGTCATCCGCTGTGCAACAATCTGCGTGATGGCAACTGGATGATGGGTAAGTAGTGGTAGTGCTAGCACTTATAGGCATTAATTAATCCTTTAACCATTCAGATTACATTGCGGATCGCCTGTTGCACTTTGAGGACCTAAGACCACTTTCTGTTTGTCTGAAGGCCACCTTTGAGCCGCTTAAGAATGTGCCACGATACCTTGTACCTTGTTACTTCGATGCGCTGGTGAGCGGAGTTTATAGTGTGCTCGTTAATCAGGTGAATCAGCTGATGCCTAGGTGAGTACAACAACACTGCTCCTTCCACTTCCTTGCTAAGCATACGATTCTCGTTTCCAGCTTCATACGCGATGGTCATCACTTTAGCCAAGCTCTGGCGCTCTCCACTCTACAGTTTATGGCCGTCTGCAAGTCTGCCAATCTGCCTGGCTTCAGTCCAGCCCTCAGTCCACCTAAGCCTCCAAAGCAGTGCGTCACACTGTCCGCTGGTTTGCCCCACTTCTCCACAGGTAAAATCTATTAACTGCTTAGTTGGTATCATAGTAAAATGTTTCTTTTCCACAGGTTATATGCGCTGTTGGGGTCGCGACACGTTCATTGCACTGCGTGGCACATTGTTGCTCACTGGCAGATACCACGAGGCACGTTTCATCATTCTGGGCTTTGCAGCTGCCATGCGTCATGGCTTGATACCGAATTTGTTGGATAACGGCGTTAAGCCACGTCTCAACTGCCGCGATGCGGTTTGGTGGTGGCTCCACAGCATTAAGCAGTACGTGGAGGAGGCACCTAAGGGTGCTGATCTTCTCAAGGACAAGGTGTCGCGTATATTCCCCTACGATGATTCGGAGCCGCATGCGCCCGGCGCCTTTGATCAACTGTTGTATGACGTCATGCAGGAGGCATTGCAGGTGCACTTCCAAGGCTTGCAGTATCGTGAACGCAATGCTGGGGACGAGATTGACGCTCACATGGTGGATCAGGGCTTTAACAACCATATTGGTGTGCATCCGGACACTGGCTTTGTGTTTGGCGGCAACAGCGCCAACTGCGGCACCTGGATGGACAAAATGGGCTCATCCGAGAAGGCTGGCAACCGAGGACGTCCCAGCACACCACGTGATGGTTCCGCCGTTGAATTGGTTGGCTTGCAATACGCCGTACTGCGTTTCATGCAAGGACTCAGTGAACGGAAGGTGATTCCCTACTCAGGAGTCGAGCGCAAGGGTCCAGCGGGAGAGCAGACGAAGTGGAGCTATAAGGATTGGGCGGATCGTGTACAGAAGAACTTTGATCAGCACTTCTTCATCAAGGACACAGACACCACATCGGTGGCCAACAAGAAGGGCATCTACAAGGACAGCTGTGGCGCCACACACGATTGGACCGACTTCCAGCTGCGTTGCAATTTCCCAATTGCACTGACCGTGGCACCGGACATGTGTAATCCGCAAAATGCCTGGCGTGCTCTGGAGATGGCTAAGAAGCATTTGCTGGGACCACTGGGTATGAAGACATTGGATCCCGACGATTGGAACTACAGAGCCAACTATGACAACTCAAATGATTCAACCGATTGCACTGTCGCCCATGGAGCCAACTATCATCAGGGACCCGAATGGGTTTGGCCCATCGGTTTCTATCTGCGTGCACGCCTAATCTTTGCCAGGAAGTGTGGCTTCCTCGATGTGGTCATATCCGAAACCTGGGCCATACTGCGTGCCCATCTAAGGGAGATACAGACATCCCACTGGCGCGGACTGCCCGAGCTGACCAACGACAATGGCAGCTACTGCAATGACTCCTGCCGTACCCAGGCCTGGAGCATAGCCACTGTGCTGGAGGTGCTCAACGATCTGCATGCCTTGGGTGCCGACAAATAGGCAAAGGAGTCAATTAAGTAATCATAACAAGCTTAACTAAATTGTCCAAGAAAAAATGGAAAACGAAAACAACCTCACTATTGGTAGATGCTACAAAGAATTTGGTTTAATGATTCAATTAATGGGCGTAACCATAAAGTTATTTGTTCAATTTGTTACCCAAGTTGTTGATCATCCCATACACTATTAAAGTTCTTTAATCTCAAGTCTGTTGTTTGGATCTAGGAGAAATAACTATTCCTTGCCAGCCGCATACAAGACGTCTTTGGCGGACTAATCGGTCCACTGTTCCTCAGAGTGACATCCAACAGTGAGACTGGTCGGACTACTTCTATATCTTTTGGGATCTCTTGTGCATTAGTATTCCTTGCCAGCCCCATACAAGATTTCTTTGCCGTACAAATTGGCGAACCAATCTTAAGTTGGTTTACTTCGATATCTTTAGAGTTCTCGTTGGGTACGTCTGGTAACTGTATGTTTATAGCACCTGTAGATGGCTGGTCCTCAGGCAAGTCCTCCTCACATGCCTGGTATTTCTCACATTTGCTGTCCTCCACTTGGCACTTCTTGAAAACTTGGATGGCTGCAGCACAGCCCAGTTCATAGACGCCCTGGAGCACCAAATTTTGCACCACATCCAATACGAGGGACATTTTTAGCTGTGCGCTCGCCTATATGCGAGACTTTGGCCAGAATATCGGGCTATGGACAAACATTCACGTTAAAAGAGACGACAAGATGATACAATGTATAAATTTGGAAGAAAGTTCGAATAGACAACATTAAAAGCAAAGCATAGCATAAAAGCATAGTTTAATATATAATATCAGTTATATATTTATTCAAGTGAGTTTTAAATGATAAAGGCACTTCTCTTACAGAGTTACACACAAAGTTAGGACAGGATTTCTAGACGGTATTTACATTAAAATAATAGTCATTAAGGTTAACTGCTAGTCTCGATTAAACTAATTTAAATGGGTTGTATATACACACTTAGTAGAAGTTGTTAACTTTTTAGTTAACCGACGAGTACTAATTAAATACAGTATTGTAAGTATATGTTAAAATTATATATACATAAAGCTTATTTGTCCTGTGACCGATTTACGTATTCCTAACTCTCTTCAGGTGCTGCGTTTGCTTCAGGGAACGGCTTAGTCGTCGTCTGAGCTGTGTCTTCCTCCTCATCCTTTATAGATTTCAGTTCACGTCCCATGTTTTCAATCTGTAAACCAAGTCCAATCGAGGGACTATTGGCCACTGTAAGCTTGGGCTCAGGAAGACAGTTCTCGTTGCCATCTGCATCCCGTTTGACACGTGATACAGGCGGCACAGTCGTGATCTGCTGCACCTTCAGTTGCAGTAGTTCTCGCCTTATGGCTTCCACATTCACGACATCACTTGGTTTACTTGCTGGCTGTTCTGGCCCTGGAGTGTTATTAGTTTTCAGCCTTGTGGCATTTCCCAGCAGCACCAGCGGCAGTGGCAGTCTTTGGGCTAACGAGGGCACAGCATCGGCACTGGCATTTTTCAGTAGCTCACCGGTTTTGTAGGACAGTGGCTCAAAGACACCGGCATGGGCTTCCTGCTCCTCGCGGGCGTGTGCATTTTCCGTCAGCATTTCCATTAGTGAAACCGGTTTACGTTCTTTTGCCGGCTGTTCAGCTTCTTTGGGCTGTGGTTGTGGTTCAGGTTCAGGTTGCGGCTGTGGTTGAGGTTCCTGCTGTTGTTGAGGTTCCTTCTGTGGTTGAGGTTCTTGCGGTGGTTCCACTTTATTTACTTGATCATCTTGACGATTGGTTTCCTTGACTTTATTGAGCGCCTCTTCGAGTTCGTTGACAGCCAAAGGTTTTGGATTATCCGGATTTTGATTAGCCAATTCAACGTTTAATTTGTCCATGCTGCGTTCCAGCAACTTCATGGTGTTCTCATTCTGTGGCTTTTGTTTGGCCAACTCCACATTTAGTTCATCCACTGTGCGTTCCAAAATCTGCATTTTCTCCTTCAGCTCCTTTTGGGTTTCTCGCAGTTCGTCTGCATTTCGTTTGTTGTCTTTCTGCTCCTCGGCAGTAATTTCCTCCTCCTTCTTGATAGCAGCCCCATCGATTGTTTGCCTTTCAGGCGCTGCCACCACAGGTTCTTTCTTTTCAGCAGTTGTATCTGCAGCCGGATCTTTAGCTTTTTCCAGTGTTAAGTTCTTCTTCTCTACAGTCGCCACATTCGGAGTTTCCTTTGCTTTAGCCACTTCTCTAGCTACTTTTTCTACTTTATCTGGTGATGGTGGCTCGTTTTTAGCGTCCAGGGAATGGGATTCATCTACCGGTAACGGCGGCATCGGTGGATTATCCGATGAAGCACTTATAACAATTGGTTTATCGGCTATCTTTATGCTATCTAAGTTTAATTCAGGTTTGCTGTCTTGTAGCTTATCGAGTACTTGCTTTGCCACAGCTTCGTTGGGTTCTTTAACCAAGTGTTTCAGTATCTCCGAGTTCTTTAAATCTATAGCTGACGGCGGTTTGTCGTTGGGTGTAAGTGGTGTAACCATCTGTACTGCATCGAACTGTGGTCCAGAACTCTGCGCATCGATGGCATTCAAATTGGCATAAGTGCCGAGAATCATGAGGCAAAAGCCGCTCACAAACACAACTTGTGCCAAAGTGCGTTCCGTTGATTCCTTTTTAATAATTTTGCGAAAACTCGATGCGGGAAACATAATGCATATGGCTACTCCTATGGTCGACCCCACCAGGCCAATAATCAGCTCCACGGAGGGAATTACGAGTGCCACACACAACGAGAAGAATACAATAAAGAGTGTAATCAGACGAAAGCGTCGCTCTGGAATATAACTACTGATTTCCGTGTGTCCTTGCTGTGGTAAACAAATAAACTTAATGTTATTGAATGAATATATACAAAATAAACTCTTTTACCTTTCTGTAGAGCAAGGAGTAGATGCTGGCACGGCATGGGAATATGACTAAGGGAAAGCTAAATGCAATTGACAGCACAAAACCAATTTTAATGACATCGCTGCCAAAAGAAGGCGTTAAATTAACCAAAATGTTGCCTATAAAAACATCAATTAATATAAACAGAGATTTAAATTTATAGCTCGTATAATACCGGAAAAGCTGTGCTGACAGAAAGCCACGTAGCCAAAGAAACCAACGGAGATATAAACAAGCGTACATATCCAGGTGGCATTGCGAACAATCGCATTGAGCTTGTCCAGACTCTGATTGTTGATGCTATCGAAGACCTCAAACAGCTGCCTGCAATTCAAGTTAAATGCATTAAGTAGAAGTAATTAAACTGATTAAAGATTACTTACATTTGACACGACAGTGCCATGCTGAAGATGGGCAAACATTGTAGAACACCTGCCGGTTCCCAGTAGAGCACTTTCTCAGTCCAATCATTGGCCACGATATGTGACTCCGACTCGAGCACTATCTTGAGCATGAGGCACACGTAGAATCCAATTGATGCGGTGCACACAGCCGATAAACTATCCACATTACGTAGCATACCCAGTGGCACAATGCAACAGATAGTGACGGCTATCATAATCAACGTGCGCAAATGATTGTGCTCGGCGATATCTAGTGAAAATAGCTTTGAAACTATTTGGGGTCCCAAATCGCCGACGACGACAAAGTATGTTATACATGTACCGATAAGGTAACCAATTATACAGAGTTCTGCCATTAGTTTGCCGGAAGTGCCAAATGCGTGGAGACCAAGAAGTTCAAAACTCTTGCGACGTGTCAACAGCGAAGTTTTGATGAGGTAGTGACAGCAAATGCGAGTTATCCAATTACTTAAGACAAGCAGTACAATCGAGAGTATAATGCCGCATTTTTGGAAGCAGAACGGCATGGCCAAGATGCCGACGCCAATAATGCTATTCGCTAGCGTCATAACATGACCCGAGTGAGAGAACATGATGCAATCTACTTTCTCCCAACGATGATGAGCTCTTTCTTTCTTTCTTTCTCCCTCGCAGCGAAAGTGGCGAAGAAATTTGCGGTGCTGTTTTTTTCGGGCTGTCTGTAAAAGAGATAATTAATTGAATTGAATGTTATCAGAATGTAAAGCGCTTACCTCTTATCTTTGAATTAAACAGAAGGCGCCACAGTTGTGAAATGCAACAAAAACAAAACAATTTGAAACCGAAGGCAGAGTAGAGCTTACATTGACCAAGCGAATACTTTTTGAAAATTAAAATTATACACTATCTTAGGGAGGAATCAGCATTTGTTTGTTGTTCACATTTCACGCATGAAGTCTTTCTGGTTTCTGAAGTCTTTTAAAACATATTTTTGGTAACGTCAGCATTGTTTAGATTGCGCTTAGTGGTGTTGTTTCGTTTGCTTTAGAACAGTTACAATAGGTAGAGCTGAGACATAAGTCGATTCCACAATCGATGCGTCGATGTTTTGTCAAATTTGCAATATATCGACCCAAATTTTAGGCATACAGTTCTTTCGAAAAATAGTTCGATATAAATATTGGTCCGCACTTAAAAACAACACAAGGCATTTATTTCAATCAACAGCGTAAACCTTTATCAATGTACAAATGAGACAAGTCTTGTAACCAATTGGGAAAATTAATATGATTGTCCGATATTTTTTTACTCAGTTCATTTTTAGTTCAGTTGAACTACTCAATTGGGTGAGGGTGGCCGTAAAATCACCGTAAAACTGGTCAGACGGCAACGCTTGATTTCATGAAAAGTGGCAACGCTGCGCTGCTTGTTTCTTTCCGTTCCGTAAACTGCAAACGTCAAGATGGCCGATGTAATTTTTGTTAAAAAATCTAAAAAAATATTAGGCATCTGTGTACAGAATTACTATACTAGACCATATTTAGCATATCCAATATTCTGTGCATGTTTGCAAATGTTATTTTAGACTTTTATGTGCATTATTGTGTTAAAAAGTGTACGCAGATTGTGCTAATCAATACCCACTTTTTTTTGTTTTTGATTTTTGCAAACAGCAAGTCGATGAAGTCAAGAAGAAGCGTGCGTTCAAGAAGTTCACCTACCGTGGTGTTGACTTGGATCAGTTGTTGGATATGCCCAAGTAAGTAAACAGCGATATACACGACTTAGCGGCGTCCCAAATTAACCTCACATTGTTTTCGTTCATTCCTCGCTATGCGTCGTGTGCAGCAATCAGCTGGTCGAGCTCATGCACAGCCGCGCCCGCAGGCGTTTCTCTCGCGGTCTGAAGCGCAAGCCGATGGCTCTGATCAAGAAGCTGCGTAAGGCCAAGAAGGAGGCACCACCAAATGAGAAGCCCGAGATTGTCAAGACCCATCTGAGGAACATGATCATTGTCCCCGAGATGACCGGCTCCATCATTGGCGTTTACAATGGCAAGGACTTCGGCCAGGTAAGTTAGCTAACACAAACAGACAGTAAAACATTTTCATTTACATTGGTGTTCTCAACAGGTTGAAGTTAAGCCAGAAATGATTGGCCACTATTTGGGCGAATTCGCGTTGACCTACAAACCCGTTAAGCACGGTAGGCCCGGTATTGGTGCCACCCACAGCTCACGTTTTATTCCCCTCAAGTAAGCGGCAATGTCTGCAGCAGAGTCGTCTCCTGCCTGTGTGGGTTTTGGCTTGTTTTTGGATTTTTACGCATAATAAAGGAAACGTAATTTTTTAAGAACATAACGAAGCCTTTCAATAATATCAACACACAACCGCGAGGATATAAAATGCAAAGTTGTTTAACAAATTTACGTTTAATATTTATTGGAACTTTCAAAATCTATATGTATAGTAAGTATATATTGTATTGGATTTAAGTGTAATCGCTTTAGGCACAAGCTATCTGCGTTTTCGCACGCTGTTGCTGTTGCTATTGGTGACCACGACTCGATCGTAGGCCGTGTCCTTCATATTCGATTCACGTGCTCCATTGTATACCAATTGTTGTCGCGGATTGTTTGGGGTATGATGGGCTGTCATCGTATCGTTCACATCGGTGGATCCATACGCGCTGTCTTTGACTTGGAAATCATTGTGGGAGCGATTAAAATAACTCGACTGGACGATGGCAGGTGGCACAGAATTGATGGCTACTGGATTAGACAGCACTGGGAGTTGTGCAAGCGATTGGAAGGCATTAGTTAAGCCCGTAAACGTAACCGTTTTACTTTGATTAGTTCTATTGGCCAAATTGTTATTACCACTGGCAAAGAAGGCATTCACATTGGGTGCATTATTATTGTTGTTGTTGTTGTTGCCGTTGTGGTTATAGTTGTTGCTCTGGTTATTGGTGTTAAAAGCGTTATAGGAGTTGGCATTATCGATGGCTGGCATGCTGGCAAACATGGCCGACTGCAGCGTATCGGATTTGGAGCGCTGCAATATACTCTTGGTGGCGCCACGCGTTCCAACGCCGATGGAGTTCTTGGCAGGAGTGAAGGAGCGGGATTCGTGGGGCACATCGCGTGAGATGGTTAGTAGTTGGTTGCTGCTCTGTGACTGGTTTAAAAAGCCCTCGACTTGCAGCATTGGCTGTCCCTTACCTAAACGGTTCAGCTCCATCTCCATGGAGTTATATATGGTCAAATTGCTGGCCAGCATATCCTGTCGAGAGCCCAGCGTAAGCATGCTATCCGCATTGTTCAACGTCGACGAGGAGGCCAAATTAACGGACTTGGATGAGTGCATGGGCATGCCCATTTCGCTGGGACCCTGCTGCAGTGCACCGGTGCGGGGATCAAAGTGTTTCTGTGTTGAGTCTTTCAGTGTGCTCTTGATCTCCTTGGATTTATCCGGCTGTTGTGCTTGTCGTATAGAGGAGATGTGTCCAGGCATGGGCTCACGGGAGATAGAAGATGTGGGCGATGCCGAGTTCGTTTCCTCGTTCTCTTCCTGCCAAGAAAAATAGATTAACAAGGTTTAGTATAGCTGGAATACTGTGTAAACTTGCTTCATCCTCCTCTGTTATTATGGATGACTCAATCCAGTCTTTTATGCGATTCTTCTTGAGCTGACGATCGACATTGGTTTCGATGCCACAATCGGCCAGTGTGTAGAGCAGACGGTTCTTCTCGTCGGGGCTGCTGTGAAAGGAATACATGGAAGGACACAGTTCGTCTGTCTCATACTCGGCCATCTCCTTCTCCGCCGTCTTGGCCAACCAGCGATCGTCAATAAACTTGGTAAGATCTCCCAAGCTCTTGGGCCGATTACCGCTGCGTGGCTCCAGGAAACGTTTAAACATTCTCTGTGCTCGTGACGTCAGGAGCTGTAAGAAAGAATCATTAGTTAAGTTAACAAACTTTAGTTGTGGTTATTACCTTGAAAAGTTTGGGTGTTCGTCGTAGTGGCATCATCATTATACTGCCCTGCCAGACCATATAGCGCATATAGCGCGGATCCTCCGAGGAGGCCTTCTGCCAGGGCAAACATCCTGTCAGGCAAACGAATATAACGATTCCAAACTGCCATACATCGTGACTGGGATCGGCTCTTTAAGGAGTAATTGGGTGAGTTAGTGTAACTAACTGAACTTTCAGTTACCTACTTGTAGGTGCCTTCGGGTTTAACCTCTAATACTTCCGGTGGACTGTAGGGCAACCATTCATTGCGTCTCTCCACTAAGGTACCAGTTTGAAAGGATTCACCAAAATCACACAGCTTAATGCGTTGAAAGTCCGAACGATATATGAGCACATTATCCAGTTTAATGTCGCGATGCACAATGTCTCTATAAGAAAAGTGAGGTTAAAATCGGTTGTTAACTGAATTTTAAGGAAAATGTGCCAGCATGGCAGACTGGTTTACTATTACAAACGTTTATTTCTTTAAATTTACAGCTTAGACATTGTTTTGAAAAGGTTTCTATAACAAAAGTGTGGTTATGTTTCCTACTTTCTATTCACTATCTGCTTGTCGTATTTGTTAATATAAACATATTTATTACAAAACCAGGGCAACAGAAATAGTCAGCAGGTTGCAATACATAAAGTATAAAAACAAAAAGGTTTGTTTATACACGTGCAAAGCCTCCCTTTTCCACCCACTATCTGTTTACGATCTCTGAGATGTTTGTCCGTCTGTCTGCCTGTCTGTCCGTCTGTCTGTCCGTCCGTCTGTCTGTCTGTCCGTCTGTCTGTCTGTCTGTCTGTCTGTCCGTCCGTCCGACCGTCCGTATGAACACCTAGACCTTTTAAATCTGGGCTGAAATACCAGGCTAACAGAAATGGTCAGCAGGTTGCAATACATAAAGTAAATAAACGAAATACACGTGCTCAGCTTGGCTTCCCGCCAAACCAAAAAGGTTTGTTTATACACGTGCAAAAGCCTCCCTCTTCCACCCACTCTCTGTTTACGATCTCTGAGATGTTTGTCCGTCTGTCTGTCTGTCCGTCTGTCTGTCCGTCCGTCTGTCCGTCCGTCTGTCCGTCCGTCTGTCTGTCTGTCTGTCCGTCTGTCTGTCTGTCTGTCCGTCCGACCGTCCGTATGAACACCTAGACCTTTTAAATCTGGGCTGAAATACCAGGCTAACAGAAATGGTCAGCAGGTTGCAATACATAAAGTAAATAAACGAAATACACGTGCTCAGCTTGGTTTACCGCCAAACCAAAAAGGTTTGTTTATACACGTGCAAAGCCTCCCTCTTCCACCCACTCTCTGTTTACGATCTCTGAGATGTTTGTCCGTCTGTCTGCCTGTCTGTCCGTCTGTCTGTCCGTCTGTCTGTCCGTCTGTCCGTCTGTCTGTCTGTCTGTCTGTCTGTCCGTCTGTCTGTCTGTCTGTCTGTCTGTCTGTCCGTCCGTCCGACCGTCCGTATGAACACCTAGACCTTTTAAATCTGGGCTGAAATACCAGGCTAACAGAAATGGTCAGCAGGTTGCAATACATAAAGTAAATAAACGAAATACACGTGCTCAGCTTGGTTTACCGCCAAACCAAAAAGGTTTGTTTATACACGTGCAAAGCCTCCCTCTTCCACCCACTCTCTGTTTACGATCTCTGAGATGTTTGTCCGTCTGTCCGTCTGTCCGTCTGTCTTGCCTGTCTGTCCGTCTGTCCGTCCGTCCGACCGTCCGTATGAACACATGGACCTTTTAAATCTGGGCTGAAATACCAGGCCAACAGAAATGGTCAGCAGGTTGCAATACATAAAGTAAATAAACGAAATACACGTGCTCAGCTTGGTTTACCGCCAAACCAAAAAGGTTTGTTTATACACGTGCAAAGCCTCCCTCTTCCACCCACTCTCTGTTTACGATCTCTGAGATGTTTGTCCGTCTGTCTGCCTGTCTGTCCGTCTGTCTGTCCGTCTGTCTGTCCGTCCGTCTGTCCGTCTGTCTGTTCGTCTGTCTGTCTGTTCGTCCGTCCGTAAAACCACCTGGAACTTTTAAATCTGAGCTGAAATACCAGGCCAACAGAAATGGTCAGCAGGTTGCAATACATAAAGTAAATAAACGAAATACACGTGCTCAGCTTGGCTTCCCGCCAAACCAAAAAGGTTTGTTTATACACGTGCAAAGCCTCCCTCTTCCACCCACTTTCTGTTTACGATCTCTTCGCTGTTTGTCCGTCTGTCTGCCTGTCTGTCCGTCTGTTTGTCTGTCCGTCAGTCTGTCCGTCCGTCTGTCTGTCCGTTCGTCTGTCTGTCCGTCCGTCTGTCCTTCCGCGGCGATCTGCAGTGCCAAAAATCGTTAGTAATTCTTGCTGAAATACCAGGCCAACAGAAAGGTCAGCAGGTCGCAATGCAAAATTATTTAACATTAACAGCAGGCTCCCACTCTCTGCGCTAATTGCGCTCAGAGATCTCTGCCGCTGTTTGTGTGATTGTTCGCGACGCTAACAGAGGGCTCGAATGGTTTGTGTGATTGTTCGCTGTCAATAACATTAACAGCTTAGGCAGGCTACCACTCTCAGCGCTAGTTGCGCTCAGAGATCTCTGCCGCTGTGTGTGTGATTGTACGTGGGCGCCAGCAGAGCGCACGAACGGTTTCTGTGTTTGTTCGCTTTATGGCGCCAACAAGGAGCCCTCTCTGTTTACTGTTTACGCTCCCGCTCTCTACTCTCTGTAACATTAACATCGACTTAACATTGACTTAACAGTGGCTTAACAGTGACTTAACAGTGACATAACATTGACTTAACATTGACTTAACATTAACTTAACAGTGACTCAACAGTGACTTAACAGTGACTTAACATTGACTTAACATTAACTTAACATTAACTTAACATTTAAATTGACTTAACAAGAAAGAATTCTATAGTCGCCTCGCGACAGACGGACGGACATGGCTATATCGACTCGGCTATTGATGCTGATCAAGAATATAAATACTTTATGGTGTCTGCCACGCCTCCTTCACCCTGTTACATACATTCCAACTATTACAATATACTCTGTTACTCTACGAGTAACGGGTATAACTAATGCTTGAAAAGTGTTTCTATAAGTTAAGTGAGGTTATGTTGCTCTCTTTCTAACCCCTTTACTAGTGTTACTTACTTTGAATGCATGTAATCTATAGCCGATGCCAACTGTTTAGCCACACGCTTGCTGTATACTTCCCCAACGCCCGTTTCCGTGACATTTGAAGTCAGATCACCTAAAATACCGATTAATTAAACGGGTCTATACAAGTTAGGCTAAATACTAACCCAGTGGCGCATATTCTTGAGTGAAAACATAGAATCCAGCCGTCTCAAAGGCCACATCGTATGTGGTGACAATATGCCGATGGACACCCAAGTGGAGTCCATAGTGAAACTCCCGATAAAAGTCCCGTAGTGTGACGTATGGCTTAGGCACCGCTTTGAGTACCATTTCAGTTTGAGATCCCCGATGTTCGACCAACAATATCTTGCCAAACCATCCCTCACCCACAATCTGTATGATATCGAACTCATCGACAAGTTGTATCTGAAATGGAAGAACAAATCAATTTGATTATTTTGGCATATTAAAATTTGATTGATTGTTTTTGCCCCCAACCCACAGGCAGAAGTAAAACATTGTGAACTGTTTAATAATTAGCCAATATATAGTATGTTCACCCGGTCAGACATATTTAATATTACTCTATTTTTGATATAATACCCAGTCTGCTGTTTGCTGCCCAATAAAATGAGTTTTTTTCTTGGTGATTTCCCTTACGGCAACGTTAACTATTAGCTCAGCAGAGAGCAGCATGTTGGCCACGTGCCAGCTCAGATTGAGATCAAACCAAGTGACACACCGATTTTTGAATACCCTATTTAATTTTGAGGGAAAGAATTAAACAATTTTGTAGCTTAGATTTCTCTATGGACTTTTTATAAGCAATATCAAATCTTGGCCGGACAGCAACGGTTCCAGTATTTTTGTCCGCCCAAGGGAGATGTCCGCCTACGAGAACGGAAAGCGTGAAAATCATGCTAAAAAACTATAAAATTCGTCCGACTAGGGGAGCTGTCCGCCTTAGGGATCTGTCCGCGTGTAAAGCTTTCACTGTAATATGTTTAAAAATAGTTTTTAATGTTTATTTTGGAATATAATAAATGTAAAAAATTGTATTACCCATTTCTTGTTTTAGTTGATAAAACCTGATATGAATAAAGAAAATTATCATTATAAAATTTGTAATATTTTTTGTGGCAGGGTATCTCAAGCCTGTCATACCTTGCAGCACATTCTCACACTGAATGTCTGTATTTGATCAGGCTGAGTAGAGTCTACAAATCCATGTCTGAATGAAAAACTTTTTGATCTTTGAGATAAAAAGATGAAGATCCGCATACTAAATGCGCTATGAATCTTCAAGTGCCTGAGATACTTGTCAGCTTAACAAAGCTAAGCAGACTAAGGTCTAGAAAGGTCTTGTGTACGCGAAAACACTCAACAGTTTTCAATAGAAAATTCCCCATTTCATTTCATGTAAATATTTCGAGTCATCAAATCAAGTTATTGAGAGCGTTTCCAGGAATTATTTCACTCACACCAAAATTCGCAAAAAATCTAAGTACGTGTGTGTGTGAGTGAGTTTGTATCTATGTGGGAGGTCGGTCGATCGAACAACTGAAATACACATGGCATTTTTATGGACTTGCAGTTCGAAAATCGTTGTTATGTTTCTGTGTAAATATAGCGTGTAATTGTTGTAAACATTTCGATATTTACCTTCTCCAATTCGAATTCTCGAATTTTGTGTATATGCCCTCGTGGTTTCTTCGACATTTTTCGAAACTACTTTACATATGTTGATGTCAAAGTAATTAATTTTTTATTTAATGGTAGAGTTGCTTTTTCAAATCAGCAGATTTCTTGCTTTTTACTGCACTTAAAAAATAAATAGAAAAACGAATTGCGATTAAATGTGTATTTTTGTTTTCCGTATTTCAGAACGGCGTTGTAAATATTTATAGCAGCGCTGCACAAAGGCAATTGTTATATATATAAACATGTGTATGTATGTGTGCATATCTTTGTATCTTTTTACATGTATCTTTATTCGTGCTTCTGGCGCTTTGGCAGCGCGTGTTTAAGATATGCAATTTTCATTGTTGCTTTCACTTCCTGGAAAATGGGCGCTAAATAAATTATTGCAATTTTATAGCCCCTCAGTTTATTTTGTTGTCAGCCCAGAAATAAATAAAAATTGCCAAGTGCCAATCGGCTTAAGTTCAATGTTGTTTAAATATATATAAATATATTTAGTTTTAGGTACAACTAGTGTTGTTGTCAAACAAATATTTAATTGAACCGTCTAGCTGTCTAGCACACACACACACACACTTGCACACACACTCGCACACTCACTTGTAAAACTTTGCAAATATGCGAATAGTATTTTGTTTAGTTGAGTCTTTGCTTCTGTGAAATTTGCCTCAATTCTTTTCAATTCTTTATTTATTTCGTTCTGTTTTTTTTTTCGTTGGTTCTTCTTGTGTTTTGTTGTATTTCTTGCCTACACTTTTGCATATTATCAACAGCGAAATTAAAAATAATGCTTGTTTCGCCTCTTATATAAAAACATAAACCGACAAGATCAAAAAATCTATTTCACCGACTTTTCAATCCACCAAACTTTGCCCAGATTTCATTAGTTTAGTTGAGTTCATTTAAATTTTCACTGTTACTGTTACACTTTGGTGGACAGCTGCTGTTGAGTCTGTGCTCAGTTAGTAATTAGCTCAAAACTTTTGAATTGCACTGTTTCCAAATGCGTTTTTCATTCTTTGCTTTAGTTCTGCATATTCCGTGGCCGCATTCGATGAAAACCCGTTGCCAACTGCTCTTAGCTCTCGATGCTCGCGGTTTATGTCGCTGGCCAGCGAAACGTATTCAAAAATGTTTAAAAAAAGACATTTTGTTTACGCTGTTTTCATTTCAATACCTATACGTGTGCGAGCATTTTCGAAATATTTTAAAGTTTTCTTCGAAACTTATCTGAGAGGAAGAGAGCGCGAGAGAAAACTGTTTCTAGAGAGCGGGTGCTCTTGCCGCTATGTGTGTGTATTCGATGATCTTGCAAAACTTTGATATAATCGCATATTAAATTGTAACACATTGAGAAATATCCCATACATATTTATGTTTATATAGTCCAAATATTTTGATTAGTTGTGTGAAGAGACACGCGTAGTAAGCGTATAAATGTACACATGTATTTTCCAACACTTTTACCACTTTGATGTATTTTAATTATAATTTATGAATTGATTAAAAATGTATAAATAAACGCTGTAGTTGTTGTGTTATTCAAACAACTAACTGCATGTTAAATGGTTTGCAGGCACAGCAGCAGCTTAACAGCGCCACTTAACAGCGCGCTGTTAAAAAGCTCTGCAGCAGGCAGCCGCTAACAGAAAGCACGCGTAAAGCTTGCGCGTTTGTTTGTCTGCATGCACAGGCACTTGTAGCTATGCTTGTATTTGTGTACGAGTGTGTGTTTGTGTGTTTGTATGTACTCGCGTACATACGCACAAAGGCAACTCTAATTGGTCACTTCCGTTCGGACGACGTTTCCTTGGCGCATGCGACGTTCAACTTCAGCAGTTGCTGCGTTTGACACACATAGTCGCCGTATACCAAGTTTAGAGTTCTTCCCACTCGACTGTGTGTGTGTGTGTTTCTGTGTGTTTGTGTGCTTGTTGGAAGGGGTGCAGGTGCAGTCAACCACTTGTCGCGGGCTATAAAAGCCACCGACATTGTCAAATTGCCTGCATACGTTTGAATGTTACCGTTAGCGCAACAACTGAACTTTTTCGGTACTTGCCCATTAGTTATTTCATCTAGTCAATGTTCTGCACACAGTGAGAGTATGTGTTCTAGTGTTCTAGCCAACTGATAAGTGATAAGAATTGAGCTTTAAATAATTTCAATTTCAATTTAAATCCAAATTTAAATTTATGCTTAACTAATTTGTGTTTTTGAGTGTACATTAAAATGGATTGGCAAAAGTGAATGATTTGAGCTTTGAGTAGAACAGGTATGTATCCATCAAGTGGTCAGAATTACAAAATCAACTATATAAAGGTGTAATAATTAAGTTAAACTGAGTAAGGCTTGTATAAAGCAACAGAATTTTCATAGTTGTTCTATAAATTTAATTAAATTTTATACATTTTGGCACAATTTTAAAAGTGTTTTAATTTATTTAAGTGTCTGAAAAGTTGTTTAAAGAAAGAATTAATTTCTGTACACTCTCAATTTTAATACATAAAAAAACGCTTAGATTATGAGTTTAAACCAAATTGTTTTTAAACCATTTAAAGAAATTTTTTAGGTCAACTTCAAAGGGTTAAAGAATATGTTTAAAGCATGTTGCTTTTATGTTAAAGAGAAGAAACTAAATATTAAAAATATTTAATCATTTTTGTGTTAAAAAATCTAGAGTACTGAAAAAAGACATCTCTGGTGCATGCACAGAACTTACTTACTTGATTAATATCAGCAACGAAGTGCATTACTTTCTTTAATTCTTTGAACGATCGTTAGGTTAATGAAATCTAAGCAAATCTTACACAAAAGAGGTCACTTTACAGCGCACTGTAAAACCTATTTTGTAGATTGACACATCAAAGTATCTCAAGAACTACTTGTATCTTTTTATTGAGTGACGAATTAGAATATTTTCCAACGGCGAGCAACTTAATGAACTAATTTGACGCCAACTACGCAGATCCAGTGAGCTTTACCCATTTGAATGCTTTAATTGGATCTTGAGTCTGGAGTGCGGATTGCGTTTAATTGAGCCAAGCTCTCTCAGCTTGAATTTAAGTGAAGCAATTAATTATGCGAATCGTTTGCGATGAATTAAAAAAACAAACACACACACGAAATAAAAATTTACATGCTTGCTTATAAATAAATTTACTTTTTTTTTACTCGGTGTTTTACATGAGAGAGAACAATGAAAGGTATTGCTTTTTGTGCTGTTCAGCAGTAATTGTCAAGTGTTTTGTGAGTGTGTGTGCGTGCGCCACACGCCGTATGCGTAATATGCGAACGAGCGCACTCGAAGGGCCTAGAGCACATGTCGTGGCCAAACGGATTTGAAGTGTTATGGACATTTCACTTTCAAACACACACACACACACTGGTACTGGTAGGTGTGTCCTTCTCAATTGAGCATCAAGTGTCGGCTTAAATACTCAAGCAGCATATCAAAATTGTCGTATGCCACAAACATGCAGAATTAACAGCTAAGAGAGAGAAAGATAGTTAAAGATACACGTGTATGTGACCAGGTTTATTATTTAATCTATTCTATACCAAATTGTATATTCCTTGAACTAGTTGTGGATTGGCGTGTGACGGAGTTGGCAACTAAAACGACGACGTTTTGGCCAAGGATACGGACATCGTCGCAACGGCGATGTCACCGACCGGACAAATAGCAAAGACGTCCACGCCACACGACAAAGATAACGATAACGATAGTATCAACGATCAGCGTGAAACATGGAGCGGCAAGGTGGATTTTTTATTATCGGTTATTGGATTCGCCGTCGATTTAGCAAACGTCTGGAGATTTCCCTATTTGTGCTACAAAAATGGCGGTGGTAAGTACCCAAAAGACCCCTTAAACTCTTAAACTCTCGACTGGCCAATTAGAGACACTCAGGCGCTTGAACAATGCCAGAAGCAGAAAAAAACTAAGTAAGAAGAAAAAATCATTTATAAGGCTTTACACATCATTGAGCGTCAACGGGAACTCGCTCGAGTTGTCCCACAACAAGTGACTTGGCCTTGTTAACACTTTGGCAAGTGCTGCGAAAGTGCGTGTGCGAAGTGCCTGCCATTAACTGGGCACTGAAAGGGGATGAGGGGGCGTGGCTACATAAGTGCGTACTTCCTATACGAAATTACCCAGAGTCCAGAGTTCATACCATATGCTTAGGACTTGTGATCTTCGTTCAACGCCATCATTCAAAACAATTTCAAAGTTAAGTGCTTTCGTATGACAACTAAATCTGGCAGTCATAATCGCATTTGCCACGCCCCCCTCCCCTAGCCGACACGCCCCACAATCTGACAGCGCGAGTGACTAAGCAGCGTCGTCAGGGTGTGCAGGATATGCTTTCTAGGCTTTCATTGTTAACCGAAGAACTGTTGTATGTAGTAGTGTGTATGTATGTATCTGCACATCAAAATAAAAACATATTTCTGCCACTTACACATATACATACATATATACATACATATATGTGCCACGCATTGTGGCAAATTCATGTGCGGCACACGTTTCTGAAGGCAACACTTTGCCGTTGAAATGACTTTCTACTCGTAGTGTGTGCGTGTGTTAAAGTGTGTGTGTGTGAGTGTGTGTTGTGCCAACTGGTTGCCTTTTTCCTTTATAGTTTTATGACTATTTCATACTTACATACTCTTATAACCGCATAATACATGTATAAATTGTTGCTAGCTTTTTTCCTCTTTCTTCCCTTTTTTTTGTATTTTGCTCCTCTCTTAAAAAATAAATTGTTATTTCATACGCTCCATTGCACTCAATCAGTGACAGCTTAGTATTCATTTTATTACATTTTATGATATTTTATTTTCCCTATTTTTGCTCCACTTTTTCCCTCTTTCTCCCTGTTTCTCTTTGCGCTGCTCGCTGCGTTGCCAGGCTTAAGTTGAGGTTGTGACAATACTTACGAGGATTGCGATTATTAGCTTTTAATGCCATCGACTTAGTGGGCATTTAATTTTTGCTCGTTCTGCTTTAAAGCAATTGCTTAAATACCTGAACATTATCTGCTTCATTTCACAATTACAGTCGGGAATATTTCATTGAAATTGGTGGGTTCAAAGTGGCTTAGAATTTAGGCAACAAGTGAAAGGTCGCGTGGTAAAAGTGGGCTGGAAATTTGCTCCGTGAAGAATTAATTTAATATTATAGAAAATATTTTGTAATTGAAAAGGATTCAGTATTGTTTTAGCTACAAGCTTTGAAGGAATTCAGTATAATTATTTGTGAGCATTCAATAATTTGATTTCCAAGCACTGTGTTTTAACCTATTTAAGACACAGAAAGATAGAATTATTATTATTTATAAATAAAAGTATTTAAATTTAAAGAATATGTACGTATAAATTAATGTGTATAAATCAATAGAATTATAATATCAGATTAAGCTACAAGTTCATCGTTTAAACTGCATTAAAACGATATGGTAACTTATAAAAATCTATTTTAATTATAGTTTTTAACATAATAAATATTTTTAGTAGATAAGAATTATACTTTAATCGTTTTAATATAAAAAATTTAATTTCTAAAGTGAAACATAAAGAACAAGTTGACTTTAAATTAATATTTTAAATAAATATTTTAAATAAATCATTTTAAAAATTTAAAACAAATTATATTTCTAAAGAAACATATTTTTAATTAAATTTTTTTTACTTAAAAAATACTTAAAATATTTTTTATATTATTTTAATAATAATATTTGTATATAAAATTTGAATATTATATTTTTTATTATATTTTTATTTAAATAAAAACTGTATAGCTCTTTAAAATCTAATGCTGCTAAGTCAAAGAAATTTCCCTGCTCGCCCCACAAAGTAATTTCTACACTTAAAAAAAATGTAAGTGGCGCACCGGAAATGCTATGTAAAGCAGCGGAAATTACGGCTTCAACAGCAAAGCTGCATTTGATTTTAAGATCCTTATCTGGCAGGGTGTTATTTTAGGTTTTGTTTTAAAATTTTCTACATAATTGACAACGCTCTGTTCAAGCTCATTTTTTACCAGAGTGTGTATGTGTGTGTAGTTGAAGGTGAGGGTGTGTGTGTGTGTGTAAGCATAATGGCTGTTGTCGTCATAGCCGTCGACGACTTTGTCACCCACTTTGCCTGCTAATAGACATAATCAAATCATAAAACGCCCCCGCTGTCACTCAACAAAGTATCGATGGCACTTTACCAATTGCCAGGTCAGGCCAAAGGGAAATAGATAGACAAAGAGAAGAGAGGGAGAGGGAGAGTAGGATGGGAAAGCAAAGCTAACCGACCACGCTGAGGGACGGCGACTGCACGAGACAGTCAAGGCGTTCTCTGCTGCTCTCTGTGTATCCTAGTCATACAGCCAGTCAGGATGCTGTTAATGTTTTTAAAATGTCCTTAGAGTGGCACTTGTGAAACAATTTGATTTTGTGTGTATCTATGTGTGTGTGTATGCCATAGAGCGACAAAAACAGACACTGACACGGGTCAATCACAAACACACACACACACAAACACAGAGACACACATTGTAATATTCATAATCGGGTGTTGGGCAAAAAGAAGCAACACAAAAAAGTTGATTGCGCTTTAATCAAAACTGTCCAGTGAAAGTTAACCCTGTCAGACAAATTGCCTTCAAAGTAGTTACCACTAAGCTAGAACTGCTTTAAAGCAAGAAACAACTAGGCTTTTAAATTGATAAATATATTTATATAGCGCTTTGGGCAGCTTTAATATATCAAGATCAAACGCTGCTTGTTGCAACACACATTAATAAAAGAACAACTGATTAGAAGATGACAAATTTAGTTATGCACTACAAAAACAAAACATATCAACAAAGCCATACCAATTTAGTTTAACTTCGTTGGCAGCTCAAATTAAAACAGATTTCTGCCAGTGCAAACTCGAGACAGTACAACAACAAACTAACTGTGCTTTAAGAAAATATGTAGCGAATTGTTTTTGTTGATCTCCAGAGCTTTGACAAAGAAGAGAAACGAAAAGCGAAATATGGAAAGTTGTTTGTGTAACTTGCATGGCCTATGCAGTGAGCAATGCACACATACGCATACACACAAACATTTCTCCTTTGATATTGAGAGCAGCTGGGGGCTTATAGTGGAAGGGCCCATGCTGTGAGCAATGCACACATACACATACGAATTGCTCTTTCTTTGTTGAGTGAAGCACAAAGAGCAGAGGTGGGAGCGGCTTTGACAGAACAGTGGTCTCTCTTGCACTCACGCCGCTTTCTATTTGCATTTTGCTTCTTCCTGTTTCTTCGCTGGTGAACTCTACAACAAAAACTTTTTTGATTTACCGTTTCCTTACTTCTAGCTGTTGTTGCGAATTTCTCTTCGTGGTTTCATTTTGTTCTCTTTAAATTGTTATAATTGGTATTTTTGCAGGCGCCTTTCTGGTGCCCTACTGCATCATGTTGGTGGTGGGGGGAATACCGCTGTTCTACATGGAACTGGCGCTGGGACAGCACAATCGTAAGGGAGCCATCACCTGCTGGGGTCGTTTGGTGCCGCTCTTCAAGGGTAAGTGTGAGAGCAGTAATACCCTGTAATGAATTTGCTAATGAGTGTATGGTTTCAGGCATTGGATACGCTGTGGTGCTTATAGCTTTTTATGTGGACTTTTATTACAATGTGATCATTGCGTGGTCGCTGCGTTTCTTTTTTGCCTCCTTCACGAATGTGCTGCCGTGGACGTCGTGCAACAATCCCTGGAATACGCCCAATTGCAGGCCAGTAAGTGCAGCATAGACACCCCAAAACACTAGAGGTATTATTAATGGGTATTACTTTGCAGTTCGAGGGTCAAAACTCGCGTCCGGTGGTGGGGAATCTGAGTGACTTTTATGCATTTAGCAATCAGAGTTTGTTTCTGGCCAACGAATCATATGCGAATGTCTCATTCGCCAGCATTGCACCCGTTGTGCCAGTCGAGAGATTTCAATCAGCTGCCTCCGAGTACTTCAAGTGAGTGACTTGCACATAATCATGTAAACTATATACTCTATATACCCCTACCGCTTGCAGTCGTTACATACTCGAGCTGAACCAGAGCGAAGGTCTGCACGATCTGGGCAAAATTCGTTGGGATATGGCCCTGTGTCTGCTCATTGTCTATCTGATCTGCTACTTCTCGCTGTGGAAGGGTATTAGCACCTCGGGTAAAGTGGTTTGGTTTACGGCCTTATTTCCGTATGCGGTTCTACTGATTCTACTTATACGCGGCATTACCTTGCCGGGCTCTGCGATGGGCATTCAGTACTATCTGAGTCCCAATTTCGATGCCATCTCCAAGGCTGAGGTGTGGGTCGATGCGGCCACACAGGTGTTCTTCTCTCTGGGTCCTGGCTTCGGTGTGCTTCTGGCCTATGCATCCTACAACAAATATCATAATAATGTCTACAAGTAAGTCTAAAGGTGTTACAGCTCAGAATCCTGCATTAGTTTTCCATATGTTCCATGCATATTGCTTAACTCCTGATGATTCTTTCAGAGATGCGCTGCTCACGAGTTTCATCAACTCGGCAACGAGTTTTGTAGCCGGATTTGTGATATTCTCTGTGCTAGGCTATATGGCACATACATCGGGAGTGCGAATCGAGGATGTGGCCACTGAGGGACCTGGTCTAGTCTTTGTTGTTTACCCCGCGGCCATAGCCACAATGCCCGGCAGTATTTTCTGGGCGCTAATCTTCTTTATGATGCTGCTCACGCTGGGACTGGACAGTTCGGTAAGTGATTACGATAATGGATAGTGTGGGAAGTTATTTCAATTTCCTTTTCCTATGAACAGTTTGGTGGCTCGGAGGCTATTATAACAGCGCTAAGTGACGAGTTTCCCAAAATCCGCAAGAATCGGGAGCTTTTTGTGGCCGGTCTGTTCTCGCTGTACTTTGTGGTGGGCTTGGCCAGCTGTACACAGGGAGGATTCTACTTCTTCCATCTGCTGGATCGCTATGCCGCCGGTTACTCTATACTGGTGGCTGTGTTCTTTGAGGCCATTGCCGTGTCCTGGATCTATGGAACGAAGCGTTTCAGTGACGACATACGGGATATGATTGGCTTTCCACCTGGCCTGTATTGGCAGGTGTGTTGGCGCTTTGTGGCGCCCATTTTCCTGCTCTTCATTACGGTCTATGGTCTGCTCGGCTATGAGCCGTTGACCTATGCGGATTACGTGTATCCCGACTGGGCCAATGCCCTGGGCTGGTGCATAGCCGGCTCCTCGGTGATAATGATACCAGCGATTGCCATTTACAAGCTAATTGTTACACCTGGCAGTTTTAGGCAACGTCTGCGCACACTGACAACCTCGTGGCGGGATCAACAGTTGGCGGTCAATGGAGTTACCACCGAAGTGACCGTTACTTTGGTACGACTCGCCGATGCCGAGGCTAATGAGGCAGCCGAAGTTTGAGTTCGGCCGATGGCACGTTTTCAGGTCTACTATGTGTAGATCTGAAGTTTACCAACAACTTCAACTTGAGTGAGGGTTTGACATACACCAGTTACCAGTTACGAGTTATCAGTTATCGTTTCAAGTTTAGAGTTTACCGTTTATCGGTTATCAGTTTTAGCTTAGCTCTTGGCCATTTGGCTCTAGGAAACTAATGCAAATTTCGCATACAACGTACTTACTTAGGTTTCGATGCGAAAGATAATGAAAATAATGAGAGAGGGTGTAACAATGTTGTAGCTCAAAACCATAAGTCTACAGTTTAAGACTAGCCAGTAGTTTCATAATGCCAAAAAGAAATACACTCCAAATACATACTAAATATATATACATATATCCAGACATACCTATAAGTATGCTAAAACATTATAAACGCTGTGTAGATAATACAGAAATATTTATGGGCATATGCAACAGGGAATTTAAAAGCTAGCTCTCGAGATCCTTGACCAAAAGCTCGAAAGCAGTTTGTATATGTACATACTATATACATATAGGTATCTATACGATATGTAGCTTTATAGCATAGTATCAGCTTTACTAACCCAAGTGTGTTATGTACATAAGTTGTGGTAATCCCAAACTAAATCGAGCTAATGTTATGATTAAATACCCTGCCATAGTAGTAGTTACAATTTTGACTCAAACTTCGTCAAAGTCTTTTTAACACAGCCATAAAAAGACTTTGACAAGTTTTTGAAATCTTAATTTATTTGAAATTCATTGAAATTGTTGCTTGTCTACTAATTTTAAGTGTTATTGTTAAGTACTCGTCTTAAGCAAAGTTGACAGCCATCAACTTTGCTTAAAAATGTTATGATTACAATCATTATTATCTTATCATGTTAGTTTTCAAAGTGATTTTCAATGCATTTTCACGCAGCCATGTGAAAGTGCAATGTGATGAGCAAATGTCATAATTAAAATGTTTTTAATCATTTGTTTTAGGTTCGAATAAATCATTTGGATATTTTTTAGTTGGTATTACAAACAAAAATGGGCGTTTTATTAAGAAATAAGAAAGAGAATGGTTTGAAGGTATTTTAATTTTTCAAAACTCGCTTAGAAGACAAAAAATAGTAAATTTTTGAAGTTCTTACCTTGGTGTCAAAATTTGTCAGAAGTGTAGTGTAGTAGAAGTTCAGTGAAAGCTCCCTTGGAAGGATAGCCACGGTTCCAGTATTTTTGTTCGCCCAGGACAGATTTCGGTTCAAGAGGTGCGATTTTATATGAAAATTTTGTTGAAAAACTATGAAATTGGTCCGGCTAAGAGAGCTGTCCGCCTGAGGGAGCTGTCTGTGAGTAGAGCTATAACTTTATATATATTCTTGATCAGAATCAGCAGCTTAAGAGGTGCGATTTTGTATGAAAATCATGCTGAGGAACTAGAAAATTCGTCTGACTAAGGGAGCTGTCCGCTTGAGAGAGCTGTCTGTAAGTAGAGCTTTCACTTTATATATATTCTTGATCAGAATCAGCAGCTGAGTTGAGATATAGTTGATATTACACCATAACCTTGAAGCGACTGTAGCTATTTTTACCAAATTCACAGACGATGTGTGTAGTTACATTAGGACCTTGAATAAGTTCTCGCTGTTTTTAAAAAGATGGCGTTGCGGCACTCTGTGCACGGAATTTCGTACGGTAACGAATCACCAACGTAGTACTATATGTAACCTCAAATTTAAGTAGAGTATAGTTTACGACAGTTTCAACTACATATTTATTTGCCCTCTGTGAAAATGAGTACTTTTGTGCCAAATAAAGTGTTTTTCGGTATAGTTATCATATTTGTCAGTATCTGATAACTTTAACCTATAGCTCCCTTAAAGTCACTGTAACTATTGGGACCAAGTTCACAGATAATGTGTATCGTACTATTATAGCTATCAATATCGGCTATTTATAGTAATGGTAAGTATCTGATAACTTTAACCTACAGCTCCCATAGGTCAAATCGGTCGAATTTTGGTGGTTTGTATGAAAAATTGTGCGGTGGAATGAGCTCCATTCTAGCCTTTCTTATTACCTGATTACCAAATATTAAAAAAACGTTTCTTATTATCATATTTGGGGGCATTATTTTATTAATCGGTATTTGTTATTGACTTTCGCTTAAGGTCATCGCACGATAACCATGCCATAACTATTGAAACGAATACATTCATTGTTTATATATATAATTGGATTATTATAAAATTGCAAAACAATTGTAAGTATAAAGTAAAGCAATGGATGGTGCGGCGTTTATATAACATAGGATAATACTTTATATGCTCTATGTGAGTGTACATCCTTAAAGCTTATCTGATGCAGAACTGATGTATTTGATTCGTTCATTTCATTTACTTATTTTATATTCATGTAATCGAGCAATAACCATTTGTCTCTCTTCTTCTTTGATTTGGTATACACACTCAGTACTATATGTTAGTTACTATATAAATAGGTTTTACTTTAGTTATATGGTATGCACAGTTTAACTTTGGTATGGGTTAGATATATAGGCTTATACCCCTGCAGGAAGCAGCGGATTTTTCTCTGTGTTAAATTGATTTGAACTACCCTTTAAGGGGTACACAAACTGCAAGGGTATCTAGTCGTCGGACACGTACATATATAAGTATATATTCTTGTGAGATCAGGAAATTGATCGGTTTAACTATGTATTTATATTTGTGGTGCATTTTACGTATTTTGGTCTGTTTAGGTGCCTTGAATGAGTCTACAGCTTTTGCTATTTCTATACTTGCTGTGACTTTCTATAACTTTCGGAACAATTCAAAGTCTGGCTAAGAACTCTACATATATGACTGTTAGTTCTTGAACTGCAGACTGCAAAAAAAAACATTAAAGTGTCAAAATAGTTTCCATTTATATATATTTCAGTATACTTTAATGTAAATATGTATGTTTGCTATAACTCTATAATGGTTAATTGTTCAGTTAGTACTGTTAATGCTTTTGCTTGACTTTATTTCTATATATTCGCTGGTTTTGTAGTTGTAAATCTGCAGTCTACATAAATATTCGAAAATTTGTTGCCTGTTTTTCTTATGCATGTATTTTGTGTGTATATATTTGTATTATAAATTAAGTTAAATTAGTTAGTTTAATGAATTTTGAAAGCAAAGTAGCGTCAATTAAAGTTTAAGTTTTTTTCTATATTTTTAAAATAATTTTAAACTAAAGAAAATTGTATCTCTGGCCAGCCAAAGCTCATACTTTAGTGTATTTTGTAGTGTATACGATTAGCATCTGTTTGATTCTGTCACATTTAGCATTTGTTTGGTTTCAAATACATGTAGCTATGTATCTTGTATCTTGTAGCTATGTAAATGAGCTTGATAATTGATATAATTGATATGATTGCGTTGATGAGTTGCGTTGTCAGTTGCTGCTGGCATGGAAGTACCTGTATTTACTAGTACTAGTACTGGCACTAATATCTATATACTTTATGTTATTAAGCATTAATGGCTGTCTTAGTACATGTTGTGCTGAATTACATATGGATTTAATAAGTGTAATAAATCAACCATTTGTTCCATTGAGCATGCAACAAATTGTTGTGTGTGTGTGTAGTGTGTGTGTGAAAGACACATTTGAATTGACGCATGACAAATTTGTGGGTCATGTTTTTGGTGTATTTACAAAGGAATCACTTAAATTATGGTCAGCTCTTGAGTAGTTGTGTGTGTTTCCAATAAAATATGAATGCAAAATTTCGGTGGTTGCTTTTGGAGTATATTCAATAAATTTCATTTGAAATGTAACGCGATTATCTTAAATGAGAAATGTAATGTAAAATGTAATTTGAACTTTCGAATGAATAATTTAAATGCCTTGATAATGATATCTAAAAAGCGATTGGCTTACAGCATAAATATCTAGCATTTTGTATTAGCATTTTGATTAAAATTGAAAATTATATTTTCACTATAATGCACATGGTTTTTTCAATCATTTAAAATGTTTTTAGTTGACCAGAAATGATTCGTTTTAGTTTCGTTTTCTATGTGATTAGTAATTGCACAAAGCCCAAAATTTGTTATTAAATACAAATGTTACTATAATTGTTTGCTAATTAATTAATTGTTCGATTTACACGCAATTGTTGACAACTATTAAGAACTAAGTATTTGTTTTATAGGATAGAAGCCTAGAGCACGCTTAAATTTACCGTGTTGCACCAAGAGATTTCACTTTAAATATAGTTTATAAGTATATTTATCAAACAAACGTACTAGGTTTATATGTATCTATTGATATCAAATTTTAAACAAATTTCAACTAATTTCCGGCTTACTTGCAATTTGTATCTTATCGAAATCATTTGCATTTTTGAAATACAAACAGTTTAGTTACGCACTTAAAACTATATAATTTTTGATTCTCCATTTATCGTTAGCCTGCGGATAAGTAAAGCTTAGGTCTGTTGAATCGAACTCAAGAACGCCGGATCCACCGAAGCTACTTTGGCGGTCAGAAAAGCGTGCATACAAAACAGCAGACTCTGCAGCACCTGACACTCTAGTTCCTAAAGTGTTGAAGGGGAAGAAGAGATTGAAATGTTAAATACTTGGAAAGCAATTATAATTCAAACAACTTTTAGGGTTTTTACGTGGCACTTGCCTTTGTCTCAATTGCCCGCGTCTCGTTGTCCTGGAAATGTAACTTCAACTTTGATTTGCCATCGTCACTGGAGCCGCGCAGCTGAGAGAATTTGTACTGCCAGACCACTGACGAGTCCGCTCCCTCCGTGAGTGAGAATCCCGCCTGCCAATCAAGTGTCAAGCCGCCACTTTTGCCATGATGCGAAACGGCAAAGGTCTTGCGCTATTTATATAGATATACAGTTTGAAAGATATAGAGATGTATACATGTAAATATCAAAGATATATATGTGTACATTTGATAGACACTTGTTATGAGCTGTGTTTATTTATAGCGTGCCGACTAACGTTGATTGAAATTGACTTTTAATGCATTACGTATACGCCCCATCATTGTAATGACCAAATAAGCAAATAGAACAAAACCAGCTAATACAAAGGTTCAATAGTCGCTTGCTGCACACGAAATTCGTATCGATTTGACCAGGCCAAAAGAGCCAGTTTTTTTTGGCTGTTGCGTCGTTTAAGTCGGTCATTGGCTTGGCACAGCGAGCAAAAACTAGAAACAAGTGTGTGTTGGTGTGTTTGGGTGTGCTGGTGTGTGTTTGGCTAGGGACACTTGCAGCACAACCCTCGCGTGTGCCCTTTGCACTCGCAAAACTTGGTATTGCCACTTTGAAAAGCAGCGACTACGATTAATCTCTGTTATTTGTAATTGAAATTTATAGTTTAATCAAAGCTGCTAGCAAGGCCAGTCAAATGTTGGCCACTGTTTGAACTGTAATCGCTGCTTTTGTGTGTATCGATTGAGCCCGGTCAGCAGCCATGACCTTTGTGCCTCAAGCCAGATTTCGGCTATATATGTGTGTAAATTAATGAGCAATTTGCAATCACGATTACCAGAGTTTGCGTACCCGTCTGGCCGTTGGCTAATTACAAACAAACATGCGAATAAACAGGTAAAAGGCCAAGTAACGGGGTCAGCTACTGACTGTGTGTGTGTGTGTGTTTGTGTACTTACGCCCAATTTGATAACACTGGTCACAATTGCCGCATTCCAACTGTTCTCGATGCGCAGCAGCTCTTGCCGGGTTTCCACACTCAAGTAACGTGGCTCGTGTCCAGAACTTTGCAGCAAAAAGCAATGCTGTCGACTGTCCACCGTCTCCGATTCCTTCACAATGCGAAACATTGTCTGATATACTTTATACACCACCAGTGCCTTGGTAATACCCGCCACATTAAGCTGTAATGAAATGAGCAGAACACACTTTTTATTGAATCTCTTGTCAACTCACAACTGGCACTCGACTTGAGTCTGATAATTCTATTTTTAAGTGCACACCGAGTGTGCTGATCTGTGTGCAGTTGAAGCACTTTGGTGGCTGGAACAGTGTTGGCAGCAGTTAGTAGCTAGATATAGCTAGTTGGTTGGAAAAAGCTACCTACGATAAATTAAATTTATAGCTTAAAATATTTAAAATTAAATAAATTTATGAAGAAAGTGGGTTGTGAATAGGCAAAGTAATCAAACTTAAAAGATTTTTAAATATTTTGAAAGGGGAAAAATATAGAAAATTATAAGGATTATATGTAAAATTTAAAAGGGTTATAAAATATACATTATAATTAATACAGATATAGAAGTTAATAAATTTGGCATATAAAAATCGGCGTAGGGATTAAATTAAATTAGGCAGCATTGAATATTTATTTTATTATTATTTATTTTTATTATTTTATTTATTTATTTATTATTTATTATTAAAAAAATGGATTAATAAATTAATGATTAACAAATTATATATTTTTTTAAAATATTTTTAATAATAAATTAAAAAATGTTAGGCACTATAAATTTTAAATATTTGTAATGAAAAAGAATTTAAATTTATTGTGAAAATTGAACTGAAACTATAAACAAATTCGCATTCCTAACTTGCCAAAGCTCTTAAGCATTAATGTTTTTGAAAATCTAGGAAAAAGGTTTGTATCAAAAAAAAAAAAAAATATATTAAAAAAAATTTAATACTTTTAAAACGGCTAAAAAAACATAGTAAACAATTTATACCTCCTTTGAAAAGTGCTTAGTTATGATAAAGCTAGAAAGTTGTACAGTTTTTAAAAATTTACAATTAAGAAATGAATATACCCTATAAAAATATGGACAAAGTTCTGAAAACTTCAAAAGGGACATCCAATAAACTCTTCATAAACTCTAAAAACATGCCTAGAACTAGCTATAAAAACTGCTAAAATAGCAGCACTGGCGTAAAAGGCAAATAGCGATACAGAGATACATAAGCGAAGCGGGGCAAGTGGGCAACTATGCGGAATCATTCCGTAAGCCGTGGGCCAACATTTCATGCAGGTTGCATTTAAGCAACCAAAGGCTGCTCATTAGAGCAAAAGTACAATTTTTCGTGCACATGTCAGTAAAGCAGCAATCCATGTGTGTGTTGGATGGGTGTGTGTGGGTGGGTGTGCGGTATGCAAAGGGTTGTATCTTGACACATAAAATTAGCATAGCATGGAGCTGAGCAGAGTTTGCTTTGAACAAGTTTAGGCAAATGAACACAGGGAGCGACAATGACAAAGCTGACTGCAAAATGCTGCCATATCCAATTAGATTCATAATAAAGCTGACTACTTAAGTTAAAGCTACAATAACACTTTAAAGCTCAAAGGATTGTGCTAGGAGTTCAAAGGACGGGGAGGAAGCTGTTCTAGCTAGTGTCGGCTGTATTATCAGACTTAGAAATCTTGTGCTTAAATCAAATATTTCAGATATATTTAATCTATTTAAAAACTAACTTAACTAAGCTAATTATTTAATTTAGAAATTTTTTTCCAAATTCTTTAAAAATCTAGAATGTTAATAGTTTTCAAACTTTTTAAATTAAGTTTATTAGTTATAAGTTTGATTTACTCACTGGTGGCGTCTCGAACAGCATGACTTCAGTGCCCTTGAGCAGCAGAAATCGGGGCTTATAGCTCTGCCAGGATATATTGTTATTGATAACGCCCTCGTTGACCCAACCCATGTACTCAATGCGTTCGCCAACCGCAAAATTGCGATTATAAAGTTTCATCTAAAGAGACGTAAAAAAAAAATTTTAATCAAAAATATTTTTTCATTAAAATAACTAAAACTACCTGCAGATGTGTTAGGCCCACCACATTGTCTGTGATTAGTTTTAGCCACTGACTAAGTATAGCCAGCTCATCACAGTGTATGACGCCGGTGGTGACACCGTTTAGGCCACGCACCTCAAAAGCATTTGGACGCAGCTTGTCCGTGCCGTAGATATAGCGTGTGACATAGGCCATCATTAGGGGCACTGCAAAAAGCTTAAAGTTAGCCAAAATGGTTTAAGTGGCTTGCAGCTTGGTAGTACCTGCCACCACATCAGTCCAGCGTTTCTCAGGCTCCGAGCAAATTGACATGGGGCGACTGCAACTGCGACTTATGGTGCCGCTATTTACGGATGACTTGTAGCCCTCGTCGGCCTTCAACTCGGCACAGGTGACATCGTTGTCCGAATCCGGTGTGTCCTTTGTCACTGCAAACACATGATTGATTTCAATTGAACAAGAATTGTTGTGTCAATCACAACTTACATTGCTTCTGCAGGAAGGGCGTGGCGGCGCGATAATGTTTAACAGTGAGTACCACAATATCGCCGGCATTTCGCAATATATTGACAGCATCGTCGTGGGGACAGGCGGTAATATATTCACCGTTCACCTTTATGATGGCATCGCCCACAAAGAGCTGTCCGGTGATATCCGCTGCCTGATCCTTGTAGATGCGCGATATTAATATGGGCAATTTGTGTTCGGCGCCACCCTTTATGCTGAGGCCAAGGCCACCCTGTTTTTGTCTCGTTATCTGCACCATACGTTCCTGTGTTTCAAGTATTTTGTAAGTTTACAGTAGTAGTAGGGGGATTCCTACTTAATGAACAACAACAACAATAAGTTTATTAAGAGCATACCTTGGATTCCATCGGCGGTCCATTGTGCTGTGAGCTTGTTGGCGTAACAATTTCCAACTTTTGCAAGGTCAGCAATTCCATTGTTAAATTAAGTCTGAGTGGTTCTGGCCTGCTTTTGCCATCGCTAACATGTACCATGCCAGACCTCACCTGTTGCACCAACAAAATTTCCCTTTTAAGCCCAAAAGCAAATCTTGTTAAATAAACACGCTTTTCCTTACCTTTAAGTTTTGATCGAGCTTTTCCTCAATCGGCGTCGCCATGGTGTCTGAGAGCTTCATATTTTCTGAAAATGAAAAGAAATGGATTTAAGTAGAGCAAAAAATGAAAGCAAATAATGATAAGCTTTAAGTAAAAGCTTAGTACAACAGTTACAGAACAACTGTAATATTTGTTTCTGTAATTGTTGCGATCGGCGCAAAAGGAAGACAAAATAAAATAATTTCACACACTTTTGTCATTTTAATTTATTGCCTGTGAGCTTTCGTGTAGTTGCATTGCGAGTCAGCTCAAAAAGCTTAGTGTTGTTGTTGTTGAGCTCAGCGCTGACGGAATAGGAAGAAGCAAAATGCAAAAAGATAACGGTAGCGGGACCATGGGCTGAGTGGGATTATTTGCGCTCTACGCTTTATTAGAGTTCATTTATACCTGCTTTGTTGTATTAAAATTCCCAGCAGAGCTAAAAACAATTCTACAGCCATAATTTCTATACTCATTTATAGCCGATATAGTATTTGGTATGGAATGTTTTTTTGGAATTTAAGATATATATTGTCTCAAATGAAAGCTTGTGTATTTTTCAAATACCATACAATTTATTTCAAAAACTGTTGTTATGCTCCATTGTGCACAATTTTAATTATTTATAGGAAAAAGTTATGCCAAGAAACACTCAGCTAAATTGGCATAGCAAAAAGGAGTCTATGCTTAAATATAAAAATATAATAAATTAAATATTTAAATCATTGCATTTTTCATTAGAAGGGTTGGGCTTAAAATATGTTATGACCGGAACTTTGCTGAAAAATTAAGCAAGCCGAAAAAGAGACCGGGGGTAGGCACACAACTAGCAGCAACAAATGTTCACTTGAGCCAGGCACACACAGAACTGAGGGCCAAACATTCTCGCTTGCCCCTTTGGGCTAATTTTTCGCGCTCTATGTTTGGCGGCTTTGCTATTTTGCTCTTTGGTGCTTACAGGTATGTAAGTATGTGTGTTTTAGCGCGAGCCCACGATCTGCACAGCTAGCCAATAGCCGCCAAGTGTTCTCACACTCACTATTTAAAATGCGCTTAGAGTAAGTTCCGCCGCTCACTGCTGTTAACTCTCTATTTTCGTTTGCTGCTGTCCTTCATGTGTGTGTTTGAAATCGATCTGCTGATGCTAGTGTAAAAGTATTCTCACTCACACTGCTTTACATGTGCTCAGAGTAAGTTTGGCGGCTCACTGCTGTTAACTCTCTATTTTCGCTTCCTTCATGTGTGTGTTTGAAATCGATCTGCTACTGCTAGCTGCTAGTGTACAAGTATTCTCACTCACACTGCTGTACATGTGCTCAGCGTAAGTTTTGCGGCTCACTGCTGTTAACTCTCTATTTTCGCTTCCTTAATGTGTGTGTGTGTGTGTTTGCAACCTACCTGCAGCTGCTAGTGTACAAGATTTCTCACTCACACTGCTTTACATGTGCTCATAGTAAGTTTGGCGGCTCACTGCTGTTAACTCTCTATTTTCGCTTGCTGTTGTCCTTCATGTGTGTGTTTGAAATCGATCTGCTGCTGCTAGCTGCAAGTTTACAAGTATTTTCACTCACACTGCTTTACATGCGCTCAGAGTAAGTTCTGTCGCTGGCTTCTGTTAACTCTCTCTTTTCTAATGCTTTGCTGCTTTTCTCAACGAGCTGAGCTTAATAACCCTTCACAAATACAGGCACATAATTAACTAAAGGCCAATCAAATCCATTTGTTTGCTTAAATAGTAAATTCGTATACATCTACTTACGCCTTGTATTTTAGGCACAGTGGTGTTTAAAGAATTCCATAGATTACAAAAAACATAGTTAATGAAAATAGTTTAATAATTATTTGTGTGTGTGCTTTTTATACTACATGTGTAGTTCCAAGTAAATAGGACGAATACTGAACCCACGCACTGTGAGTGTGAGCTGGAAAAACACACGCTGATTGCTCGTAAGTCGTGTAAGCTTCTTTCAGTATAAGTCTCTTGATTTGATTTTTATATATTGCAGACACTTAAACTAAGCACTATATTATATTGCCATTAGTTGCAAATTGAGTTACCGCACGGTGTGTAGTGAGTAGTTTATTTATAGAGTACTCGTACTTATTATGGCACAGAAATGCAGTCATAAATAAATCACTTAATTGGTATGGCTACAAGGACACACAATCCTGGCCACCTTCAGAATGCCATTTGTTTATTATTACCTGGTGAGGTGAGTCAAAGCTGGTGGCAGGTGTTCAAGTTGGAATGCAAGGATGTGGCAAATATTATTGCCATAGTAACGGGACAGCTAACATTGCGGTTACCACAAAATGAACCTATTGACTTTTCAAGACAATTGCGTTGATTTTGCAGCGATTTATGAGGAACTTTTCTATAGAAACCCATCAAGTCTAGACAAGATCTGTATCATTAAAATAATTTTGTTATTTTTAGAAAGACTGACAATTAATTGATTACTTTGTTGCGGGAAAGCATTCACCTATACAGAGTGCTCTGATCGAAAATGTGTGTTATAATTATATTTAGAAGACTATCGACAGACAGACGGACAGACAGACGAACAGACAGACAAACGCTTGCATATGTTTTCAATTAAAACGAAAATAAATATGCAACCGGAAAATGTTATAATACAAATGACTGAAAACACATTTGAAGTGCTCTGTTGATGCCCAAAGTGTGGTTGCAGCTGCCAAAGTAATGAATAATACAAGAACAACACAAGTGCCGACACACTAACATAAATACATATATGCACATAGGTACATCTGGCTGTCTCTGTGTGTGTTTGGTTGAGGTGTTGATGTGGGGATGAGTATGGGATGCCATATGGGCACGCCACTTTCACTACCAATCCACCCTCTCTCTCCACTTCAAATCTCCTCAATTTCTTTGAGTGCCTAAGTAAAATATTATTTCTGTTGAAAAAACAGGTGTTATGGCCAAAAGGAAATAAAGATTATACGTTTTAATTTTTAACGTATAAACAAACGAATGGAAAAATTGGTTACCAGGAAACTCAAACACGTTAAGTGATGTGTCTGCTAGCCGTTTTCACAAACAACTGGCCAAATAGTCCTGCATTTTATTTCAGTTAGCGTGCAAAAAGGGGCAAATTGTTGTCGTATCTTTGTCAATGACTTTGACAGATCTGTTCGCTGCCACAGGTAGTGAAGTGATGAGGGCGATGTCAACCCGAAACGCATAAATATTTCATTATACGCTCATTCGTTGGCCCGTAAAAGTTGGCTGTAAGCAGCAAGTACCATCGAACAGATACAATTTATGCACTTACCACAGACACACACGTGCGTGCACCCCTCGAGCTGTTGACCTGGGCTACGGCAACGGCTACCTTTGATTATGGCTATATTACGTGGAAGTGGATGTGGATGTGGCTACGGACGTGAACTCTGCCTGCTTCTGCTCCTTTTGTTGTTGTTGTTGCTGGCGTGCGTGTCTCGAAGCTCGTTACGTTGGCCAGCAGGAAATATGGGTTGGGGCTGGTACGGGTGGCTAACTCTCTGGCTCAAACCAAACAAGCCAACATGTTCGCTGAAAGTTGAGCTGCTCTCACTCTCCCTCTCTGCCTCTCTCTCTGCTGCTCTCTTTAGCTCCTTTGGAGCGACGTTGACAATCAGCTGTGCTGCTGGTTAAAAGAGCAGCAAGCAAAAGGAAACTTTTTTGGGGCTGCTGCTTGGCCAAAGTATTACATATATATATATATCTACATATATCTATATTTCCACATATATATAGTATATGTATGCCGATTTAATTGTCGCACTTTATATTATAAACTGCACAACTTGAGCGCTTCGCGTTACACGTTCAACTGCTTTATGCAAATTGTTTAACAGTTTTTATAGCTTTTATTGCTCGTGTCGCATGTCAAAATGCAAAATGCATTCACGGATTTGAGAAATTTGATTTGGCTGTTTTGGTTATCGCACTTGGAATTGGGTCACATTATTGCATGTTATTGTTGAGCTTTTGTGAATTCATTAGTGAATTAAATGATTATTATGGGATTTGTGAAGTGCATTACTGCCTACGTTTGACCAGCAATAACTCGAATAAGTATGCTAACATTTTTTTATGGTTTGTCACTGTTTTCCTTTCAATTCTCCCTTCTCTCTCACGCTCTCTTTATTTCACTTCACATACACTTTGTGGATTATATTCGATTCATCCGCTTTCGCTTGGGGCACAACGTTTTGAAAGGCAGTTCGCGAACGCACTGAAATTCAATTCAATGTGAAGTCAAATGCGTGCCAAGAGAGCAATTTGAGCACAAACTCTCACTCACACAGACTCACACACTAGCGCTCATGTATATACACAAGCACTCACACACGCACACCGAGTGAGTTACACAAACACATGTTTGGGGCATGCACATGACAGCTTTGCAGCCTTGCAGAGCACATGCTGCTGACTGCTGGCGTTGCCACTCTGTTAGCAGTTTGAATTTTGAGCTTGGCGGTTTTCTCTTATTCGACCGTTTGTGCTTTAAATTGTTCTTATTTGTAAAGTATTAAAATGTAAATAAATTAATTTAATTATGACTTCGTGTTTAGCAGTAAATTTACGGGAGAGTTGTGTTCTTTTATTCATGTTTTCGATTAAATTCCCTTGAGCTTTTATATGAAAAACATCGCTGATAAAGGTTTGAGCAGAGCTGTGCAACTGGGAATTCATGGGAGCTTTTATAAATATGGAATTATGTGTAATTTAATGTAACTCTGCAATCACAACAGTGTTGCCTAAAGTTTTTTAACCAAAATAGCCAAATTAATACAATAATTTGAGGCTTATTTGAAAAGCTAAATTACTGGAACAGGTACAAAACTAATATATATTTATTTATTTTTGCAGACTAAAAGCAGTTGCAATTGTAGTAATATTAAAATGGATATTTTATGTAAAAAGAAAGTGTAGGAAGCGATTAAAAAGGCATAATAATAGCTATATTAATTGTTTAATAAAGTGATTCTGTTTTAACCAAAAGCTTGTGCTAGCCATAAAATTGCTTAAATTCCAGCACTAAGAGGCCTCTCGTAAAAGCTTATATAATACGGTAATCGCCATCCTTATATTTTCGAAAAGCTTGCGATGTAACCACACTAGAGCTTTAATGCTTATAAAAGCTCACTAAGTGTTTTACTTAGTTTCTCTTAGTTGCACACAGAGGGCGCCTTTGGATTGGCCGCAGTGCCCCAGGAGTACTCTTAGCAGCAAAGTAATGGGTAAATTAGGAATTGATCTATGAAGTGAATCAATTTTCGTAGCTTTGATTAAAGCATTAAATTAGCGCTGATCTAATAAAAGTTCTATCGGTTAATGTAATTAAACATGTGCAAAGTTTAATGAATTTTCGTTAAATGTTAATTAGAAAGGTGGACTTACCTGCGTTAGCTCATTAAAACTTTGCGATTTCGACTCATTGCCCTCCGCCCCGTATAATAATACACCTGAGCAGCTTGTGCTAGGTATTGTTTTGGTTTTTTTTTTTTGGCGGCCCAGAGAGGGACCACTTTTGGGCTCAGTGATAAGCCAAGAATAAATAGCATTTGCAAACAATGGCTGGCAAAGTTAATTAATGAGTTGGCAGCGAGACTTGCAAAAGTTTCCAAGATTTGCTATGCTACAAGCACACCAAATCTCACACACAGTTACACCTATTTATCTGCAGTCTCTGCTCTGAGCTGTCTTAAGAGCGAAATCACACATGATGTGCAAATCAGGAGAAACTTTTTAATAAACATTTTATTGATGGCAATTGACAATTATGCAAAACGCTCAGCATAATAACGCGGCATATGATGAAAACTTGAAAATAGAAATACTTGTGCTATCAATGCTAGTAGGATTTTGGGTACTGCCGCACCTCCAACAGACGTGCTGATGAAGTGACAACAAAAACAAGTCAACAAAGTTGCAAACATGGCCCCAAAAAATGGCTAAGGGGCTGCAATGGGCGCAGAAGTTCACAACGTCGACAACAAAAAAGGTGACACCGAACTTAATAAACTCGGTAGGGCAGGGCGAAGCACAGGATGTGGCAGTGGGTGAGGCATAGAAAGTTGGAAGCTGGAACACCGCCAGGTGCATGGATCATTTCTAGCAAGGACTACGACTCGTGCTCCGGCGCTTTGTGTTTGCGCCTTTGTCTTGACAGCGAAAGCAATCGGTTTGGGTTTTAAGGTTTTAGGTTTAAGGCGTCGGCATTATTGACAAAAGTTTTGCGTGTGTTTTTCCAGGGGGGTGGGATTTGGGGGTGTAGATTCGGTGGAGATTGCCAGGCATTTTTGTTAGCTGATTGAAATTAGTTGAAGCATAAAAAAGTTTGTTTGCTAACAATTTTATACAAAAATATTTCGTTGCAAAGTAAAATTATGACTGCTTTGCATATTTTTCGGTTACCAATGTAAAACTTTAGCCTTTCAACTTATTGGCAAATGTTGGAATTTATGGGCCTCAGCCAATGTTGGTTTTGGCTCTATATATATATATATATATATATATATTTTGCAACAGCAATGAGCTGCGGTTTAACAAGCCAAACGTCTCTACACAGTTTTTGCTCCTTTGTTTCCGTGCCGCCCCCACTCACATATCTATCCCTATCTCCGCCCTTTCCCCACTTCCCTGCCGGATTGAGGTCTTCTAATGGCATTAGCAGCCTGTCTGTTGACTTTGCTCAAACTGTTATTGACTTTGCCAAATGCGATGCCCTTAAAGCCAAAATGTTGCACACTTCTTTATGCTTTTTTCGCTCTCTCTGTTAGACTGAGCTTCAACAACGTGTGTCAATCTGTTTGTTAGGTAACATTCGCTGGCGTCTAAACAAAATTACGTATACGCCACATATAAACAAGCTGAAAGCAAGGCGTCGTTGGGCAAATTGTAAGTGAATAATTATGTTATATTCTGTGGCTTAATGAACTTAAGAGCGCTATCTGCCTCTGCTCCAGTTCCCGCAAGCTCTCAGCTGTATTTTGTTGTGTGTCTTGCGCCACAGCGACCAGCAGCCCAGCAGGAAATGCCAGCCTGAAAATAGCACTACTTTTTCACTGCGGAAATTTATAAGAACGGAATAAGTTGGGGATTTATTAAGTTGCTGGCTCCATCTCATTTTTAAGTGCTTTATAATTATTCATATATTTTTTTTCTTCCAATTTTCCATACCATAACTACTTCCCACTGGGTTCTCAGCCACACACAGCGTACACTTAAAGCCCCACGGCGTTTTTGCCATTTTCTTAAATTTCAGCGCACGAGTTGTTACACGTTTGTGCTTGCAGCAACATGTTAAGAATGTAATTACACTTGCTTAAGTTTGCTTAACTTCGTATGCAGTTCAATCGAATAAAATATTGATCGACTTATAGTTTTTGTCTTACTAATTTTTTTTACCAACTATTTTAGTTGCCAACTGTTTGTTTTATTATTTGCCACTAAATGATTTAAGTGACATTTTCGTGACGTTTTGTTTTGTCTGTTTTTTTTTTTGGGCTGGCCAAAACAAGTTAGACCACAAAAACCAAATGAATGCACATATTTTGATTGTTCAACCGCAATGCTGAACTCGGCACGTCCTGTGTTATCAAAATATTTAACTTGCTGCGGGAAGAGAGCTGAATAACTACACACTCACACACACACACACACACACACACACACACACACACATGCACACACTAATACACATACATATGCAAATGCAAGTGCTACATTCATTGGCATTGGCCACTGCCAATACCTAAAAATTTATAATGAGCGCGGCTTTGGGGCTAAGGGGGGCGGTGGTAGGAGGTGGGTGGTTTGTTGGGGCTAGGGAGTGTGCTGTTGACCAGACGTTATAAATCACGTAGGTGCATACGTACACACACAAGCGGGCACTGTGTGTTTGCATTCAAAAGCCACAGAATTGCTGTTTAATATACCCAGTGTGAAATTAGCAGAGGGTATGTTGAGCTAGCTTAAAAACTCCCGAAAAATATTTGGAATTTATTTGTAAGAATTTTAGAATTTTTTTATTATGTTTTAAACATTTAAAGTGAAAATAGTTCGTATAGTGTAATATATTTATCAAATATTAAATCAGCCTTAAACAAAATATATTATCTTAAAAAAAAATAATAAAATAAATCAAAGAAATTTTATTCTCAACATAAGAGGAAAGTTTGGCCTACTGTTGCCTTATACAACTTATACCAAAGTTAAGAATGAATGTTAATAATTTTATTATTATAATATTAAATGAGGTTTCTTTTATGTAGAACAAAGCAAAGATAGTGGAAAATTAAATTACTTAGATCAATATAACAGAAATTAATTATTTTAGCAGGCTACCAAGCTGGAATACTCATAATGTTACGTCTACAGCAGGTTAACAGGAGCAGCATAACATAATATGTAAACATGTGAATCGGTAGCAGAAGCGATAGAAGCAGAAAGAGAGAGAGAGGTAGTTCTTAAGCAAGAGAATAAAGAGCAGAAGCGAAAAGAACAATTGGAGAAGTTTTATTGTAAAAGGCCGTTCACATTATTGTTACTTGTTTGTCAATAAACTCGAATTAAATATTAAACAATTATTTTAAATAGTTTTCTTAAAAAAGAAATGATTTTTGTGTATCAACTAAATTTGTACTTAGTTTATTCAAATTTTAGTAAACAAATTCTGTGAATAACGAATAAAAAACACTAGAAGGCTTTAATTACAGGGTAACTGTTAGTCGCACACATGTCAAACCCATATTTATTATGAAATTCCACATGTTTTTGTGTAAATTTCAAGCGGCGTCCTTGCTAATTTCATAAAATTTGCAAATTGAAAACGAATGCGCCACACAGTGCCAGCCAAAAATCAAAGCACAAATTAAAAAGCGTTTGAAATTAATATTTTTTATATGAAAAATAACAGAAGCCTGAGAAAATCTGAGAAAATTTGCAGAGAAAAGCTTTTAAATCAAGTCAGGAGACGGAGTTTCCTGCCAAAGACACCGAAAATATCAGTAGCAAAGCACCGCAGCACAGAGCCACCGCACCACAGCACCACAGCACCACCGCACACCACACATGCCATGCAGGCGACATTCATTTTTATTTTCCATATTTTCTGGGTGTTTATTGTGTTTTTTTTTGGCTGGGGGGGGGGAGATGGAATACACTGCACGGAAAATGCATTCAATTTGGCGTAGAGCACGATTCGGGCGAATGCATTGCAATCAAAATGCGGTTAGTTGCGTGTGGCATTGGCAACAACAAACTCAGCTGCATGCAACAACCGCGGTAACAATACTGACAACACAATGACAACAGCAACAACAACAACAACAGTAACAAGAGCAACAACAACAGCGGGGAAATAAGAAAAAATGGCAATTGTCAACAATTTTAATTTTCATATACATGCCATGACAAAAACAACACACATTCGCGTTATGACAATGGCCGCAGTTATCCACATGGTACACACGCACACACACGCACACTCAAACACACACACACACACTGAAACACACACTCATACACCCCTTTTTGTACATATGAAAGTAGCAGCAAACAAATGGATTTCAGCATGTTTCTTGGTAATGGAACTTTATGAGCTCCTGTTGCCCAACATCGCACAATAAGGCCATAACTGCAGCCTCTGATAACAGTCTGTCCACATGTCCATCTCTCTCTGTCCGTTGTTTCATGTCCGCTGCAGCTGACCGCATTTTGCAGCCCAGTTTGCGGTGAATTCAGTTTTTTTTTTAAATTCTGCTGATTGGCGATTGTTTCTTCTGTAATTCAACTGCATTAACAACCGGATGGACACTAAAACGGTGAATTGTTGAGTTGTTGACTAAAACTGCGGTTAATCAGAGTGATTAAGAGGTAAAGAGGT
This sequence comes from Drosophila dunni, assembly GCA_018152125.1. Lineage (NCBI taxonomy): Eukaryota > Metazoa > Arthropoda > Insecta > Diptera > Drosophilidae > Drosophila > Drosophila dunni. The sequence continues at coordinate 5,263,093 of JAECXC010000339.1, read as the reverse complement.
GGGGAAACCTAAGCTGAAAGTGAATAGAATTTAGGTGAAAGAAAAGGAGTTAAGGAAATAATTATAATAGATATATAAATCAAAAGGAAAGGGGGAATTTATACTCTAACAGATACAAATTGTTGGAAATAATTTAAGATTCTTCTAAGTATAAAATGATATAAATGTTATGCAGCTAAATAAATTTTTTAAAGGAAAGAAAAGAAAAGAAAAGGAAAGGAAAGGAAAGGAAAGGAAAGTAAATTAAAAATGTAAAGAATAGAGTAACGTAGATTTTAGACTGCAAAATATAAATAATTAAAAGGATAAAGTAAACCAAATGCAAAGGAGAACTAATACTATATAAAATAACAATTTAAGGAAATCTTTAAAGATTCTTTCAATCATAAAATAAAATAAATTTTATACAACAAAATTTATTTGTATATTTTCAGTATCATTAAAGGATAAATATAAATGTAAAATGAAAGAAAAATAGGAATTTATGTATTGAGTACTTTTCAAGTAAAATAAAAATGTAAAGAATAGAGTAATGTACATTTTAGACAGCAAAAAATAAATAATTTAAAAGGATAGGGTAGTAAAATATTAAATAAACTTAAAGGAAGCGCAGAATTTATATACACAATATTTCTATAGATATTTCCAATAGACTTTCTTTAATAAAAAGCATAAAAATAATAAAAGTTGCTTAAAAAGTATAGAAAATAAAGTTTTAAACTGGAAAAACAATTTAATTTTTATATAAATAATTAATATAATAAATCTTTATTTGAATAAAGTATGCTTTAAAGGTAAAGCATCTAAATTATTTTTGAATGAAAAAATAAGATATTTATTAAACTATGCCAGCTGTTTGAACTACATAAGACTTAAGCATAAATTTAACATAAAATTTAAGCTTTAAACACAAAATTTAAACAATTACTCCAAGCAAATAAGCTTAAAACTTAAATAGAAATTTTCAGATAATTCTAATCAATATAAAAAGCCTTTGAATTTCTAATATGGGCACTGCATAACGAAATAATTATTTTGATTTATGTTTAGTCAATTTAAATTTTAAAACTGATAATTAATATTTTACTGCGCGCGCACAAAATTTTGGAATTTCTAACGCAGCTTTGAAAATAATTAAATAATTATTAGCTACACGAATATTTAATTAAAAACTGAAATGAATATTTTAATGAATTCATTTAAAATTTACAAAGAATCAATGATAAATGCCTGCATATTGATTGCAATTAAAAGGATGCCGACAAAAACTGAAGAGTTTTATAATATTTATAAATATGTTTAAATTGAATGAAATTTGCTGAATTTGGTCACACTGGCTGGTAGTTTAATCACATCCGCATCCGTATCGCCATAATTGGATTTGGTTGGTTTTCTTTTTCGTTTCTCGTTTCTCGCTTCCCATTTTGTTTTGTTCCGTTTTATTTCGTTGTGTATCGCCATTCGCTTTGCTCTCGTTTTTGTTGGCGCTTTGGTGGCAATGGCGATGGCGAATGCGATTGCGACTGCGGTTTGTTAATTATGAATAATGAAAATTTGATGAGTACTCGTATATTTTTGCTGCAGCTCTTGTCGCGCTTGTTGGACCCAGTAGTTAAGTAGTTTACAGGGAGTGTTAGGTTTGTCGCTAGGAAAGTGTGTGTGAAGGGGTTGAAAGGGAAGAGAGATAGTCCAAAGAATATATATTCTTTAACAGCATTAAGAGCTTAGAAGTTATATATAGATGCGGTTAACTACCTTTAAACAACTATAACTTAAAATCTAACCCAGTAGTTAAGTAGTTTACAGGGAGTGTTAGGTTTGTCGCTAGGAAAGTGTGTGTGAAGGGGTTGAAAGGGAAGAGGGTTAGTTCATAAAATATATATAATGTTTAACAGCATAAAAAGCTTAGAAGTTATTTAAGTTTAAACAATTATAATTTAAAATCTAAAATATTTAAAACTACCAAAGTTGGCACAAAAGTCGCTGTGTATGTCAAGACCCATTGCGTATATCGTTTTTGAAATATTAAATATTTTAACCAAGTCAATGCAGTGTGTTATGTTGGGTTAGGATAGCTATAGTGGCTGGCGGTGATTATGTACACCAGTGTACACGTTTAATGTTAACTTTATAGTTTTATTAAATTTTAACAAGTTTGGTAAGAATCACACGACTATATCATATCGCAGCCATGGAACTTATTGCTTTAAAATCAGTGATGCACTATAGTTTTTTTTTAGAAGTAAATCAATCAGAGTCACACATTATTAATAAAAAGTCTGATAAAAAAAACTGTATTTAAATTATTGTTGTATCTTTCATAGTTTAGCTAATATAAGAGTTTGAAATTTTAGTTTAGCGTTGCACGAAATAAGCTGTGAGCCAAAGTATATAGTAAACAAGATATTTTACTATTATATTTTTATATTTTCTATATCTGTCAGTATCAGAACGCTTCAGTTTAAAGAACACTTTTTAGTCAGCTGTTTCTTAGGTAATATATCAGGTTACACTTCCATTGATTGCTTTAGTAACCTACAGGGTCCTTAAAAGTCTGCCTGCTCTACTAAAAACAGTCTCTCTATTTTTATTTGTGTGTGTAAATTTGTGCTTTGGTCATTGTCCATTTTATTGCTGTTTGGCCGACCGCATATTTAGTTAATATTTAAAATGCATGCATATTGGAGTGGTCGCTGCGAATTCGCCAACTCCAACGCAAACGCATTCGCATTTGCTGTGGCCGCGCGAATTATCAATAAACAAATTCTCTTTAGCACTTGATTTTTATTGCAGCACTTTAAATTCAAATCAAATAACGACCACAGAGCTCTGATTTATGTGCTAGAAAAAGAGACGACACTTTTTTTATGTTCCTCCCAACTGAAAATTGCATTATGCGATGCTTCTCGCTGAGCTGATTAATTAATTAAAAAATGAGCATAAATAAGTACATAAATCAATTATCAGTTTCGCTAAGATGTTGCAACAAAGATGCAAGGCAAAGTGGAGTAAAGAAAGAGACAGGGAGTGTGGCGAAGAGCGGCAGCGACTTTGGGTCCAGGCAATTACTTTGCGGAAAGTCCAGCAAGCGATAAAAACGGCAACATGGCGTTCAAAGTGCACAAAATGGCGGTAATTCACGCTTTGTTGCCGCGCGGGCATAACGAATGAATGAATGAGGGCAAGTGGGAAGTACGGAAGAGGGAGTGGAAGAGTGAATGAATGAATGAATGAGCGGCCGCAAAAACGAAGGCAAACCAGCAAAGGATGGCGCCAATAGAAGTGCCAGGCAAAACAGCAACAGCGCATAGAGCACACGAAAAAATGCAGCAAGAACTGTGGGGTGTAATGGCACTTTAAATACGCTGTAATGTAACATAAACAGCTGGTGAACTTTTGGGTTAAAATTTTTGTCTTTTTTTTTGGGATTTCCACTTAAAAGCGCTGCTTGTCATACCTTTTTGGCATCTCTGTTACAGGGCAACGAAGCATTAGGGTAAAGAGAATATGCAACTATGTAGTTTGATGGGGTAAAATGGCACTTTTTATGCCTTGTAGCATACCACAAGCAGGCAGTAAGCTTTAGTGTGTTTTCCATTCCATTTTATACTTAAGCTAACCGATTTCTAGCACACCCTTTCGCCTTTCATCTGCTAGGTATCGCGTAATATCATGACCAGCAAAACTATGCGCACAGGCTGCGCACGAAGAAAGGATATTGTTAGTAATTTTCCCCATTTTCCCCATTTTTTTTTTGTTCTTCTCTTCTGCTCAACTTTACTTTTTTTTTTAAACAGCTACAGCTTTGCCATGGCCCGCTAAACTTTTCCTTTGCACTGCGCTTTTCTTGGCTGCCAAAGCGTGAATTGTTCATAAGGATGTTAAGTGTTGAGTTCAGTGAATGGTAACTGAATGCCCAAGCAGTGTCGATGCTGGCCATTAATGATATTCTTTCGTGTTGGCAATAGAATTATCTTCCATTTTTACGAATTTATATTTTATTTCTCGTGCCATTTGCAAGACAATTAATAATGCAACTAGTAAGTGCAAGGGGCTGTCTTAAATGTTCATAAAATACGGAAAGACTCAGCATTCTAAGGACACTTAGGACACTTACAACACTTGTAAATCAAATAGACGAACTTGCTAATCAAATCAAATGTGGAATGCCACAAGTTGCAGGTGAAAGCAGCAAACAAAATTCAACTGCGAACTTTTATAAGAGTTAGTCAAGCATATTTGACAAACTCACTTAACTTGCAACAACCATAAATAATACACACACACAGAGAGAGGGAGAGGGGCAGAGACTTGCTCTTAGCTGTATCTGTGTGTGTGCTTCTGTGTTTGTGGCATATTTTTGTGAGTGATTTTGTTGTGCTTGACTTTGCGCAAATGAAAAACCAACATACGAACTTGCACAAACTTGCTGAGTGCATGTTGCATTTTGCATGAGTCAAGTGAAAGTTGATGAATAACCGCACATCAGTAAGTGAGTGTGTGTGTGCGAGTGTGCGTGTGTGTAGACAGCATTACTCTGCTTACAGTTGATGAAGCAACCAAGCGCATATTTCAATTACACGTCAGCTGTGCCAGCACCAAATGGCAAATGGCAAACGGCGAATGGCAAACGGGCAAACGGTCACATTTTGCGCTTAATTTGATTTCCGTTTAAGTGCCGTTACAAATGGCCAATGCCGGCCAGCGTCTTACCAAAGACGGCACAACAATGGAGCAGTTGGTGTCGCTGCTCGTATTGAGTTGAGCAGTAAATTTCATTTTAAAAGCATTTTCATTTACATTTTGTCCATTTATGTTGCCCATTCGAAATTTTCAGCTAATAACTTTTTTGGCCATCGCTTCCAATTCGCTCCCCCCCCCACACTTGCTGTCTGCCTGGCAGCCATTTTATTGTTTTGCCATTATGCCAGGTGTGTGTTTGTTGGCCCAACAACTTTTATGGCCCAAACGTAGCGTGTTGAACTTGTGATTCTGCTTTCAGCTGCTCGCTAATCCGTCTTCCTGTTTTTAGTGCCGAAAATTTTAACGACGCGTCTTTGGAATTTGCTTAAGAAATCTATAAGCGAGTTTGTGTAGTTGTGTGTGCGTGGGCGGGTGTATGTGTGCTTAAGGGTGTATGTGTGTTGTTGTTTCCTTTGCGATTTTTCACATTGTCTGGACTTGAGTTCTGTTTCTTGCTATGTTGCAGCCGTTGTTTGTTTTTATGCGCGACCGTTGGTTGAACGCTTCGCTGCTTTGATTTGCTCTCTTCCTCTCTTCTCTGCTTTCTTCTACACTCGCCTTCCCTCCCCCCACACTGCCCTCTGCCCAGTGTCTTTGGCTTTCAGACGCTGTTCCTGTTTCCAATTCCCGATTAGAGTGTGCGTGTGTGTATGTGTGTGTGTGCGCACTCGTGCGCTCTTCGGGCTACAAAGCAACAAATCGAGTTTGCGAATAAATGAAATTACTTTTCGGTCTAATGACCATCATCTGCTGATTTTATTAGATTTGTTTCCTTTGCTCTGTTTGTTTGCTGCTGCTGATTCTGTTACTACCGCTGCCACTGTCGCTGCTTCTACTGCATCTGCTGAGACTTGAGACAGTGAACTGAGAGAACTGTTTCTGCAATAAGGGAACTGGCAGCCAACCTGGCTTACTGGCAGCTAACTTTAAATGACTTTTGTGCCCAATCGCTGTGAGCAAATGGCTGATAAGGTAATATTACTGCCAACTCACTGCCAACCCGGCTTACAGCTACAGTTCAAGGGTCAAGCCCTGTTGTTGACTGCGTTTAGCATAATTTCAAACAAAATGTCACTGCCAATGACACCAGCAGAAAGCTGCTTTTAAATGTTGTCATATAAAATGCTCGACGTTATTTTTAAATAGAAATTTTTTATGATTTATATAGTACTCAAGAGGACACTGATCGAAAGAGAATAAAAATATGATACTGAAGGTCAGCTTAATATTTATTTAAGCAGAATAAAGTAGATTGGCTTGCCATGACTGTATCAGCAGTGGAGAGAGAATGCAAGCACAAAGCACACAAACAATTTCTTACATTTTTTGTCATATTCATTTGTTGCCTGTGCCGTTATGTTAAACAACAGTAAATGCATTTGCTTGTCTTACCGACGATCACAAGGTGACTGTTGTTGTTGTTAAGCTCTTCTACGACGGAAAAGGAAGAAACGAAATGCCAAAAGAAAGCCACCTACGTTCGGTGAGTGCAAGAGAGCCAGAGAATAACCAACGCAACTCTATGGCGGAGCTGCTCTCTCCACTGTTCCTTATGCTGCTCCCACTAAGGAGCAAGGTTTGTATGAATGTGTGCATTGCTCACCGCTTAGGCGACGCCTCTCACGTTCTCTCTCTCTCCTTACTACTCTTTGAACTACTCTCACTATTAATTGCTTGTGCATTCTTATGCAAATTACACAAACAATTTTTCATATTTCGTTTCTCAACTTTATTATTTGTCGAAGTGCAAGAGATCAACAACAACAAATATATACGCATTTTGTTTGTGCGGCTGAGCCCAATTTTAGTTTGTTGTTGTCTTTACTCGAGTTCGGATTTGCAAAAATGTTTTTTATTTGTGCGCGGCCAGTGAAGTGTAAAAATTTTAAATGGCTCTCAAGATCGATATATTTTTCAGTGCATAATTTTGTTTCAGTGTAGTGTTAAATACTCTTAATGCTTGTCGCACAGCTTAATTTGAATTTGAAGCACGACGTTCAGCACGTCTTAGTGTAAAGTTAGTGCTCTGTGGAGACTCGTTTCAATTGCTGCTGCCCTTTGAGTGATGGGGCTGTTATGGTTGCTGTTGTAGCTCTGGGTCAACTTGTGGAAGGGGGAATAGGAGCAAATGTGAGCAGACGGAGGCAACACATTAAAGCTAAATCCATTTCCATTTTGCCAGCTTGTTTCATATATATTTTGGCTTCGAATTTGTTTGCTAATGTGCCAGAACGTTCCCCGCTGCGAGTGTGTGTGTGTGTGTGTGGGTGTTTTTTTTTTACGCTCTCTGACAGCCTCACAGCCGCACTGCCAGCTTCACCTGTTGTTCACAGTTATGTAGGTGTATGTGTGTGCGTATTTTGTATTTGTATTTGTAAGCTGCCTTCCGCATTTGCCTCTGACATTTCATTTTTTATGAAACATCTTATTTTTCTAATTTGCAACAGCAGGTGTCGCCATTTTGTGCCATTTTGTTTATAACACGGTCGCTGGCACTACCAAGAAGCGCAGATGAAGGAGAAAACTTGGAGACGTTAAGGGGAGAGGGGGGCGAAAACAACCCCTCCGAAAAATCTCCCTCAATTTCAATGCTCTGGCAATTTTCATGCTGTTTAATAACGCGCTCTTGTTGTTGTTTTTATTCCGCTTCCTCCTCTCCTTCTTCTGCTTCGTGTTGTTGTTGTTGTAGCTTGGGTGTAAATTCAGTTTACTGTAAAATTTAATAGAAAGGAAATTTTTCGCACAACTGGCGCATATGAGTTTATGTGTGTGTGAGTCTTTGCGTGTGTGTGGGTGTGCAAATTGGCGTCCTTTGTTTATTGTGTTTAACATGTTTGCATATAAAGTGAAAATTCTTGTTAAGCGCGCTGTAAAAATGCGTTTAATAAGCTGAACGCACAATCAGCAGCCTCACACACGCACACACACACACACACACACCCACTACCCGATCTACTGGCTACATTATACAATATATATACTTGTACATCTAGAAGATTTGAGTTTTGGCGTCTCTTTATTAATTCATAAAACGGCGTCGACAGGTGTCGCCGACGATTTGCTATATGTTTGCTTTGCTTTTGTTATTACTTTTATGGCCCCAGAGTGGCCCCAGCAACAACGAGGACTACAACAACAGCTTGTTGCATAAACAAAGTAAAAAATTGAAAGACACCAAAGCAAATGGCCAAAATCAAGACCAAGAGCAAGTCGAAACAACCGAAACATATTCCCATTCATACACACACATACACACTCACACCAACACACTCAGTGCTATAATTCGTTATCTCTGGGGCGTATCAAAATCACGCTTGATTAACTTTTTCAAGTCATTTAACAAATAAGCAATAAAATCCGTACAATTCTCTCTCACACTTGCTTCTTAACCGTCCAAGTCCAAGTTCAACCCGAGCTCCAAGGCAGTTGGCCCAAAGAGCAGCCGTTTATGCGCTTTGAGCCAATTGCCGTTACCATTTAAGCCAATTGCGAGAGTGTGTTTTTTAATTTGCCCCTCATATGCGCAGTCATCAATGTCCTTATGGCCAATAAAATCTGTACACATATTAAAAAAAATTCAAGGAACTTTTGGTAAGTCAATTTTGATTTTAACATAAATTTAATACCATTAAATTTGTTTGAATATTAAAGAAATGTAGAAACTTTAGGCTAAATTGTTAATCAAATAATGTTAACAATAAACTTTCATTTTGATGGCATAAGTTTGTTAACTGTTTTTGTTGACAAACCAAATTGTAATTTAAATCCATTGTTTGATGCTAACGAGCATAATCTTGATTAGTTTAGCGGTCAATGGCTGGCAAATGGAGTTATCTATAAAACGACTAAAGACAAAGGACATGTGGGAATTTGCCATAAATTTGTGGAATACTAAATTGTTGAACTGCACAGATGAATGTAAGAACACATGTGTCTGTGGTGTGACTAAAGCACTAAATTAAGCACACACTAAAACCAGCAAAACCAGCAAACCGGCAAGACCAACAGTTGCAGACAAACGTAGCTAGGTCCTGTGTGTGTGTGTGTGTGTGTGTCCTGTTGCTAATGGCCAAATGGAATTTTCGTAAATTAGCATTAATTAATCAATGTAGCAAATGAATTTGTAAGCCAGATTTGGGTTCCAAGCCAAAGGTGAAACCATTAAATAAATAAAATCAGTTTCTTGTTTAGTTATGGCTAAGCAATCGAGAATTGCAGCAGTTACTTTGCAGGTGTAATCAAGCAGTTTGTGATTTGACATTTCGAAAGCGAGATTAAATTTGATTGTGAGCACACACACACACACGCACAGTAAAACACACACACGCACACACACACCGACAAGGACAGCATGTTTAGCATTGCTCCATTGGCTTTGTAAAATAAGCTTTGCCAGCTGCTTGCAGTCAAATACGAGCCGAATTTGCATTCACAAACACAACCAGTTCACACACACCCAGTCCTACACACACTCAGTCCTACACACACACCCCGTCCTACACACACACAGCTGCACAAATTAAATATTGAGCCAGGCATTTGGCATTTGTTGCTGTGATTAGAGCTAATGTCATATGCTTGACAGCAGCAGCACAAATACGCATCGAAATTGAATGTACAGGTAGCACAGGTAGTACAGGTAACGCAGGCAGCACCGGTAAGACAGTCAATACAGCAGGTGTGCCAGCAAGTCAGCACTTTTGACGCCAGCTTTAAGCTAATTTTATTGCCAAAAAACAACATCAACGGCAATTTATGGCAAATAATAATAAAGCCAAAGCACGTTTACATCAAAGGCCAAAAGATTGAGTGATTGACGCAGTGATTGACAGGCAGACAGACAGACTGACTGACTGACGACTGGCTGAATGGCTTTGGCAATTTGATGAGTTGCAAGCAGAGTTAAGCTTCGAGTCGATAAGTTCCAGATGCTCACAGGTGTCAGGCACACCTGTCTGGCTGTCTCGCTCACTCCCCCACTCTTGCGCGCCGTGTGACAGTGTGCATGTGTTTGTGTGCGCGGCTTAAGACACTCAATCAAAATTTGCAAAATCAATTGATGCCACAAGTTAATCAGACAACATTTATACGTTCGCTGAGCTGCAATTGGAGGCAGCGCAAGCAGTGACTTGTGGCGGCTTGATGGGCTAGAGAATACCCTGTAAACTGTGGGGAAGCTTGGAGGCAGACTTTGAGCAGCTGATAAAGCAGAGATAAATCATGAGAGTTCTACAGAAGTTATTTAATCATTGCCAGGCAACAGCATACCCAGTTATCCAGGCATATACAGGGTATACGTAAATAGAAATATAGCTGTCAAGTGTTGTTCTTCACACCCACGCACTCCACTTGCTGTGTGAGAGTGAGAGGGAAGCGCTTCACACATGTGCATATTTTGCATAGCATACTTTAGGGCGTCGTTGACAGAGCATCTCGGCAAAGGGGAAATTCTGAACGTTTCCGAGGGTAAATTGAATTTGCGCTTCAATCAACGTCTTGCCGCTTAATCGAAGCTGACAGCCAAGACAAATAGATTGTTTTGTTCCGAGTTAAAACCACAAAAAGATTGCGTTTTAATTGTCTGAATCTGAACATTTTTAATCCAAAAGTTATATCCAAATAATACGTTATAACAATAATATCGACTCTGTTAAAGCTTTAGGACTGGGCACAGGCCATCTGGTACATAAACTGAATGACTGTACGCGTAGGACGACCGGTCATGCAACCCTCTAGCAGATAGGGCAATGGATTGATTTCTGTGAGCATGCCTGTGCCGCGTATGTCCAGATGGGCCCAATCCAGACAAGGCACCAGTGAGTGCAAAACGGCAGCAGCCAGGCAGGAGGACGCCGGTCCCAGACCACAGTTGCTCATGTCGTAGGTAGAGTTGTTGGTCACGATCTCGCGGAAGTAGCGGAAGAGCGGCATACGCCAGATGCGATCACCGGTAATGGAGCCGGCCTTGCGGAATTGTTTGGCCAAGAAGGCAGAGTTACTCCACAGACCAGTCGAGCTGCCGCCAAGACCATAGTTAACGCCACGTGCCACCGATCCGATGGTCAGAATCATTTTGGGCTTGAAATTGGCCTGGGCATAGAGCAGAGGATCGGCCATCATTACCACAGCGGCCTTGTCCACGTTCCTGATGCCCAGCGTGACGCCATTGAGCAGCGTGACCACATCACCGCTCTTCACCGCCATTCCCGATGGCATGTGCTCGCAGAGGGGTATCACCGCCGTAATGTTCATGGGTAGGGAGAGAGCGGCCGCCGCGCGCAACACACCCACACAGACAGCAGCTCCAGACATGGCTGCACGGTACTTGTCCATGCCTAGTTTCTTCTTCAGGCACAGACCACCGCTGTGAAAGGTCAGACCCTGACCCAGCATCAGCACGCCCTTCTCCTCGGGCGCGGTGCCGCAGTAGGTGCACTCTAGCAGCAGTGGGGGTTCACACGAACCCTTGGCAATCATGAGGAAGGAGTTGAGGCTCATATCCTCGATCCAGTCCATGGAACGCACCTCGACGGCCACACCGCAGGGACACAGCGCGTCCACGGTGGCCTGGGCGAATATCGAGGGCGTCATCTGATTGGAGGGCGTATCAGACAGTCGTCGTGCCAGATTCTGTGATTCGGCCTTGAACAGACCGCGCACCCAGGCATCGTGATCACCCTTGCCGTACATGTGCAGCTTGGGCGTGTGCAGACGGTTCTTCCTACGCTTGTTGGCATTGTAGCGCCACACGGCCAGTGCAGCGCCCTCTGCCGCCTGTTCGGGGAAATCCATGCCATCCACATGCACCTCATGCATGCGCTGCAACTGAAGCGCTCTGGCACCAGTGCCGGCAGCAATACGCGTGTTCTCCATGCCCTCGTCCAGCTCCTCGAGCTCATTGTAGCCAGCTCCTTGGGGTCCCATGCCCACCACGGCGACCGTGGAAAACTCACCCTCAAGGCCATTGAAGAGCAATCCTTTGCCGGGTCGTCCATCCATGCCACGCTCACGGATCAAGCTCATGACACGACCACCGACGGCATCGTCGAGCAACACGGCGTTCTCTGATGAACGAATTGGCTTGTCGCCGTCCTTCTGGTAAACGCCCACGACCACGCCCTTGGGCTTGTCGCATTTGGTGGAAAACGCACGCACGCGATTTCCCACAGCGGCGTGAACTTTGCGCTCATACGCGAGCAGATTGCGAGCCACTTTTACAATACGCACATCGCGGTAAGAAGACATTATAGTGGTCAGGTCGGTAAGATCAAAGAATTTCTCAGTTTCTCAAATATAATATATATATAAAATTGAATTTTAGGTTTGTCTTTTGTCTTCGTCTTCTTTTTTTACTACAAATTTTTATGCGACTAAATTTTACGGAAATTATTTTTATCGGAAAAAAATAAATCTGTGCTCAGCTAGACAAGTTGTTGGAAAATGAACTCAAGTCGGTGTGTGGCAAAAGCCCCAAAACACTCAAAGTCAGCTGAACCTACTTTGATCGGGAGAAATTTATTTAAGATTTATATGAAACCTAGTAAGAAAGGCTACAGTCGAGCGAACCGACTGTAAAAGAACCCGTACTCCTTTTAGTGTGAAATTTTGTATGCGTATAAACAATTTTCAACCAACTTGTCCTATGAGAGTTATAGGCTATAGTCATCCGATCTGGATCAAACTTGGTGAGCATAGTTATAATGGTATTATACACATAGTGTATAAGTTTTGCTGCGATAGCTCAACTAAAACTACATGTCTTCATACAAATTTTATATTTGTTTACGATATGTCCTATGAGAGCTATAGGCTATAGTTGGCCGATCCAAATCAAACTTGGTGTGGAAAGTTATAACGGTACCATAAACGTACAGTGTGAATTTGGTCACGACAGCTCAGATAGTTTGGAAGTTGTAGTGTAATGAAAATAGTTTTTTACAATTTGCGGGGGCGGTAGGGGGCGTGGCAAAAATTTGAAATAAGCCTTACCTGTCTGACATATAGACGGACTTTCATTCCAAATTTGGTGGCTCTAGCTCTTGTAGTTGAAAATTTCCAGGTGTTCATACGGACGGACGGACGGATGGACATGGCTACATCGACTTGGCTGTTGATGCTTATCAAGAATATATGTTATATACTTTATAGGGTCGGAAAGCCTTCTTCTACTTCTAACCAAATTCCTACGCGATCACTAAGCGACTCCATATGGCCTATGCAATGTCTCACATCAGGAGCGTCCGGCTTTACCTAACCTAACCAACGTACATTTCGTACATTGACAAACTTAGTAGACCCGTTTACACTTTTTTAAAGTACGGGGTCTATAAATATATAAAAAATACTCGCAATTAAATCAAATTCATCTCATACACTGCAATCATTTGAAATGCCACTTAATATGCAGCAAGAGCTTCACAATTTTCGCATGAATTTTAATTTGTCGCCGTCGTTGCTGCTCTTGGCCAAAATGCACAAGCAAAAACAGCAAAAACAGCAACAACAACAACAATAATAAGCATAATAATAGGTGCACATAATTAATTTTCCAAGCCAGTGAATCAAGCATAATTGGGATTAATTTTTTTTTTTTTAACTTTTCTTTCTTTTTTATGGTGTGAGGCTGGCGACAAGGACATGGACACGCTCGCGAGTCAGTGCAGAAAATTCGCGAGTAAGTAGCTTTTTCCAGTATGGAAATCCAGCTAATCTGTAGCAAGAATGCTGGCACGACTAGCAGATACCCCTTGATTTTTAAGAGTGTGTTTTGGTTGCATAAATTGTTAAACATTTTCAATTAAAAGTGGGCTACAATTTGAGACCCAGACTCACCCATACTCCTCCACACACACACACCCACTCACACACATATATCTGCCGTAAATCTGTAGTTTTAATTATACTTATCTTGTTGTCCATGCACAAATACTTAAGAATTGTGTTTGTCAAACAGCAGACAGGGACTGAAATTCAATTTAAGTTGTTGGATAACTGGATGCAGTAGGTGTAGGTGTGTGAGTGTGTGTGTGTGGCTGTGTGTGTGACTGCCAACTGCCACAATTCACAAGCAGAAAAGTGTGCAAATGGAAATTCGAATTTGTAACTGTAGTTCAAGGTATTTGTCTTGCAGCTGAAGGATGAGTAAAGGGGATGTAGAGCATAGTTAGTAGTGATGTATGGACATGTGGGTGCTGCACATTAACCCAATAATCCCTTGTGCAGCAGCTGAAATGGCCGAAAGCAAAATTTAGAATTTTGTTATTTCTCACCTTTGCGCTTGACCTGTGCGCTTGATAACGCAGACACAGACAAGACGAGACCGAAGGACAGCAGAGACAGAGCAAAGCAGCAGCAAACAGAAATTTCACAGCAAGTGAAATGTCCTGCAGCAAACACACACAAACACACACACACACAGACAGTCGTAGCGAAAAGCAAACAGAAAATGGCAGCAAGCAAAGGACTTTCAGATGGAAAACTTGTGGTTTAGCTTTTGGCCCGAGAGTTTTGTTTTTGCCACTGTGCGACAATCATAAATGTCGTTTGGCTGCCTGATAAAATATTTGCACAAGTTGAATAGTTCAAAGTATTTCATTTGAAATTAACATTTGTCTTGGCGCACTCGCTTGGAATTATGCAATGTTGGTCGGCTGATAAGCAACCAAAACACACTCACACATAATCTTTGCTCTTTGGCTTTAATACTAACTAACCAAGTTGAGCTTTAAGTCAAGGTAAGCGCTCGCTTTGCCCATAATTTAGCCAAACTTCTGGCCTCGCACTCTTTCTAGCTCTTGGCACTTTTAGCCCTGCACTTTGTCTGGCTTGAGTTAACACACACTACACACGTCACGTGTGCGAGTGTGTGTGTTTCTCACGCATGAACACATTTTCGGGTCGCATTGGTTGCTGCAGCTCCAGCGCGTGTGTGTGTGAAAAGGACTTGGCTGTGCTATTAAGCGGCTTACAAGTAAAATGCTGCCAGATTTTAATTGTCTGCACGACGCCGAGTCGAAAAATTGCACGACCGAAACAAACTGCTGGCTACGCTGCGTATGCGCAATGTGACAGAGACTGCGAGCCTGAAGGCTTATTTGGCATATAAATAAGTGCATGTGCGAGTCCTTGTGTGTGTGTGTGCCTGTTAAGTAAATTTCAGTGTAGTACACGAAACTGGCAAACACTTGCGCTCTGTTGCGCATCAGTTGCTTGTCATGGTTTAGCAGCCAAACAGCAATCCTGCGGCATTCAAATTAATTGTACCTGAACAAGCCAAAAACAAAAAGATCTAAAAAAAGATCTAAAAATGCAATAAAATTCGCAAGACTTCAAATTGTTAGCTGAATTCATTTAGCCAAATTTAAGTGGCATATCAATGCCATAAGCGGCTGGTAAAAAAGGTTTAACAGAGAGTGTGGGGTAGTCTAAGCTACCCTAACTACAGGGCGCACTCCCATTTCTTTGCAGTGTATTTTCGCCAGCGAGCAGCGCAGCGCCGTGTGATAAACTTTAAATTGTTTTTTAATGGTATTTGCCGTATAATCGAAATAAAATAAGAAGACGCAGCACAAAAGGAAGAGGGGAGAGAAGCGAAAACAACACACAAAAAAGATTAACTGCTGTTGGGGGCTCTTAAAATTTTGCAATTTGGATATTCAACGTGCGCTGCAAAATGCCGAAACGCTGGACACAATAAAATAATGAGCACCAAATTACACAAAGCGTGGAAAAATGGCCGTGGGCACCATTAACCAGGCCCAGAGCCCGGGACCCCAGTACCCCAGTACCCGGAACGTGGAGTGGATAGCGAGCGCTCAAACGAATTCTAAAAGCTTTTGCGCCAAAGTGTTGACAACCATTTTGGTAATATGCTCAAGCAGACAGCAGCATGGGGCCGAAAAAGGATGCTAAAACAATTACAACGGCACGGGACAAAGCAACAACGACAACTTGGGCCAAAACAACGACAATGACAGGCGCAGATTCCGGCGAAATTTATTTGCTCTGCGATAATTTTCGAAGAACAAAGACGAACATTTTCCTAGCTCTGGCAGGCAAAAGACGCGGCAACAAATATTTTTTAGACCCTGTACTCTAAAAAAGAGCTAGAGGGGTCTATTAGGTTGTTCAGAAGGAAGCGTTTCCGACCCCATAAAGTATATATATTCTTGATCAGCATCAACAGCCGAGTCGATATAGCAATGTCCATCTGTCTGTCCATTCGTCCCCTCGTATAAACACCTAGATCTTTTAAACTACAAGAGCTAGAGCCACCAAATTTGGAATGAAAGTCCGTCTATACGTGAGGCAGCTTAAGTTTGTTTCAAACTTTTGCCACGCCGCCTACCACCCCCGCAAATTGTAAAAAACTGTTTTCATTACACTACAACTTCCAAACTATCAGAGCTGTCGTAACCAAATTCACACTGTACGCTTATGGTACCATTATCGCTATCCTCACCAAGTTTAATTCGGATCGGCTAACTATAGCCTATAGCTTCCATAGGACATATCGCAAAAAAATAGAAAATTTGTATGAAGACATGTAGTGTTATTTGAGCTATCGCAACCAAACTCATACATCATGTGTATAATACCATTATAACTAGCCTCACCAAGTTTAAACCGGATCGGACGACTATAGCCTATAGTTCTCATGGGACAAATCGGTAAAAAATTGC
Source organism: Drosophila dunni (assembly GCA_018152125.1). Taxonomy (NCBI): domain Eukaryota; kingdom Metazoa; phylum Arthropoda; class Insecta; order Diptera; family Drosophilidae; genus Drosophila; species Drosophila dunni. Next base: position 5,246,669 of record JAECXC010000339.1, on the reverse strand, counting down.
TCATATCGCATTCGAAAGCGTACGGGGTCTTTTACGGTCGGCTCGCTCGACTGTAGCCGCTCTTACTTGTTTTTTTTTTTGGCCGTACTGGGTTAACTGTAAACTGCCTTATTCTATTCGTACCCCATTTCGAACCCTAGCCAACTTTAATTAGCCCAGAAATATGCAAACTAAGCGCATTTAGCCTTTTGCTTAAACTTAAAGCCAACTGCCATTTAAAGCTGTGCTAAATAACTGTTTATACTTTAGTTTAGGCCACAAATCATGACACTACATTAGGGAAAATCCATCAACGTTTTGCCTTAGTGTGAAATGAAGTGCTGGAAATTATTTGAAGCACTTGCAGCAAAGCGTGTAATTTTTGCTGCTGCTGTTTTCATTTAATTTTCATTTTCATTTTCATTTTCATTTCTTGCTCGCTGATTTAATTTCTTTCGCTTTTTATGCCCAACTTTTCTAATTCTTTTGTGATTGTTATTTGCGCCTCAACTTTTTTTTTTTTATCTCCCATTCTCATTCTCACTCCAACTCCATAACTCCCCGTACTTGTCCCAAAGTCAAAATTCAGGGTAGTTGTCGTCGTTTTTTGGGGTCGCTGTTGCCCGATAACAAATTGTGCATAATTTGAAAAATATAATGGAAAATTATGCTGATAATACGAAAAGAAACGCGAGTCTTTTATTTTATAGATACTTGTGTTTTTTTATTAAAATTTTATTTTTATTTTATAACTAAACGCCTAATAACTAAAATGTTGTTGCTTTAACTTTAAGTACACATAGAACAGTATGCTAAAAATTCATATATTTATATGTCATATCATGTCTTGGCAAGTAGAAGAAACTATTTGAAATGATAGCTCAGATGTAGGATGTGTTGAAATTGACAAAATTACGAAAGTTTGCGAGTTTTATCATTATTTTCATTATCATATGTTTCGTATATAAACTATGGACCGATTTTATGTAAATTGTTTGCTATATATAACTATATATATTAATGTGTATAATTCAGCTTGATTATGTAGTTTTGCTGGCTGCTGTTTTATACGAGTATATATTGCTTCTTACTGACCTTTGCTTAGTGGAAAAGTTCAACTAGTTTTAGTTTAGTTCAATTAAGCAAATCTGATTAATATGTGTATTACTTAATGTGCGTATTCAATGCGGCAGTTTTTCATTTAGTAGTAAGTGTGTGTCTATTTAATGGTTCAATTAGGCAATTCATAAATTTATCAAAACTTAACATCACATTGCTTCTCCGATTACAAGAAAGTTTCAAGACTTTTATTCGAGTTTTCTGTACGCTAAATGTCATTATGATTTGATTTGATTTATTTTAAGTTTAAATGCATGAAATTGTAGTTATGTGTTGTTTAATACTTGTTCATAGAATTATTAACATTTTGAAACGTTTGCGTTACTTGAAGTTGCAATAAGTATGCTAAAATACGTAATTACTTTAATGTATTTATTAAATTTAAATGTTTATAATAACGATATGAAGTGATCTTTTGTAGTTTTGTTTCGTTTCGCTTCCTTTTGCAGCTAACTATGGATGATGCTGTGATTTGTTTTAGTTTTATGCGCAGACAAGTGTCTTTAATCAATCAAGAGTTTGATAATTTGAGTGTGTAGTATAAATGCACTGTACTGGAAGTAGTTCGCTATACATATGTACGTTGATATCCGTATAAATGCAGTTTTGTTTGCCAAACTTTGCTTAAAATTTATAGAGTTGTAGCGCCAAGTTGTAGTCTACGGATTGATGGAAAACACAGTTTGATTTCGAACTTAAAAGAAACGTTTGATGGACGAGCTGTGGATTGAGTAACTGTTGTCATAGTATCAAACATTGTTCTTGCGGAAAATATCATTTGGATGCTGATTGCTGCTAAAGTTCTGACGCGTCGAGCATTGCTGTGAAAGAGAAATAAAAGCGGAAAATAATGTTTAATTAATACTGATATATTTGCATATTATATCGAACTGTAGCGTAGACAACTAAAGAGTTTGATTGCATTTTAATTGCTCGTGTATGACATTTGAATACCTGCCACACACGGCGCAATTAGTGTAGCATTGGGGTTGCACCACAACACACGATAGTTGGCTACCCCCTCCACCCATTCCCACTGGCGTTGGTGTTTAGATAATGATAGCTTAACTACTTTACACCGTCACTGATTTGACTGGTTGTGGTGTCAGCTAGCCAGCGGGTTATTATAATAATTGCCAAGCAAATCATTTATTATGGCATGTGTCTGCCCCATGTGGCACTCATTACCGTACGCCGTACGTTGATAATTTCAATTCAATCAAATCGGAGCATAAAATAACTTACCGCTTGCTTCTTTTCCCAGGACTTCATAGCCGTTTTGTATTTCTCAAACTCATGACACCAATCCGAATAAATTTTCTGATAGTCATTGCTTTTATTTGGTGGCGTGCATCTACATGAAAAAGGGGAAATAATAATTACATGTCAATTATATACCCATTATAATGCAACTCGCCTGTGCGCATCGACGGTAATGTTGTAGCTGCAGAGCAGCGAGCCACCCAAATGGCAATCGTAGCGTCCACCGTCGGCTTCATTCACCGACACCACAACCAGTCCACGTTCTGTGGTCTCAATGTATTTGGTGGGACTGTACTTGATCTCATAGCTGTAGGTAGGTAGTTGAAATGATTAATAACTGATTGATAACTCATTACGAGTGTACGGGTGTACTCACCGTCCTCTGTCCTTGGAGTGATGATACCAGGTCACCTGTTCGTTCTTCAATACCTCTGGTATCTTAACAAAGCAACCGAGATGCACACTCTGCCCATAGGTAACCACAATCTTCTTCTTCAACACACTCGAGTCACAGATGTCGCTTGTCTCGTTGGCCACATCCTGTTGGCCATAATAAACATGGGTATTATTTGCATTGATTACGGCAAGAATGTCATCAGAAACGTTTGCACTCACCTGCAGCAGATCCAATTCGTATGGACGGCACGTGTTGGCCTCCTTATCCCAGCCACAATATGGATCACGGACACAACGGAAGCAATTGTCGTAACGTCGATTGCACATGGCCAAATCGATTTGCTTGATGCGATGATCGGTGCCCACATACAATGATTTACGTGTCTGACTGATTTCCATCACCTGAATGGCCTCATTGGGTGCCACTTCAAAGATATCCAAGAGCTTCGACAGCGATTCACCATTCCGATAATACTGTACAATTTTATAGATGCGACCCAGATTTGTGCCCACATAATAGACCGTGTACTCCTGATTCAGTATGTCGATTTTAATTCTGCACAAGAAAGGGGAAAAAATCAAAATTACATTTAAATATAATTACACAATGGCTGAGATTAAAATGTATCTCAATATCTCCACGTGCTGTGGAAATTAAATGATAAATGGCTTGAATATTAACGATATTAAATAGCCCCATCTGTGTGCAATTCTTTTTTATTATTATTATTATCATTATTACAATATATATTCTTTTGTTATTGTTTTCAATATTAATAGGCAGCTTGTAACACCTGAGCGTGTATTGTTGCAACTGTTGTAAATGAAGGTATTAAAATTCGTCACATGATTTCACAATTTTCCACCCGTTTCCCCCATTTTCCCCCCTTTTCACACTTCCCACATAATTAATCTATACAGCAAACGCAGTGTGAATAAAATTATGTTGGTTTTTGCTATGCAATTCTGCTTATTATTTATCTATTTTTAATATGCGACTGCAATTACGTTTAAAATATCCATAAATTTTTAAGTAATCACTGTAGAAAGGCTACAGGCGAGCGAGCCGACTGTAAAAGACCCCGTACTGCTTCTAGTGTGAAATTTTCGACACATATGAGCAACTTTACCAATTTGTCCTATGGGAGCTATAGGCTATAGTTGTCCGAATCGGACCAAACTTGTTGAGCATAGTTATAATGGTATTATACACATAATGCATGAGTTTTGTTGCGATTGCTCAAATAACACTACATGTCTTCATACAAATTTTCTATTTTTTTGCGATATGTCCTATGGGAGCTATAGGCTATAGTTGGCCGATCCGGATAAAATTTGGTGAGAATAGTTATAATGGTACCATAAACATACAGTGTGAATTTGGTCACGATAGCTCTGTTAGTTTGGAAGTTGTAGTGTAATGAAAATAGTTTTTTACAATTTGCGGGGGCGGTAGGGGGCGTGGCAAAAGTGTGAAACAAACTTCAGCTGCCTGACATATAGACGGACTTTCATTCCAAATTTGGTGGCTCTAGCTTTTGTAGTTTAAAAGATCCAGCTGTTTAAACGAAGGGACGAATGAACAGACAGACGGACATTGCTATATCGACTCTTCTGTTGCTGCTGATCAAGAATATATATACTTTATGGTGTCAGGCACGCCTGCTTCTGTCTGTTAAGCACATTCATACACCCCTCCACTCTTTTTTAGAGTACGCGGTCTAAAAAAAGATGCTAAAAAACTTGTAATTAACAAGCGCCGAGTTTTGTCGCTGTAATTTTAATTGCAAAATTGATTTGCATAAAAGTGTTAATGACTGAAAATAAGCTGCACAAATACTGAATCTGCTTCTTAAATTACAAACGCATAAATGCGAATTTTCACTTGTTTATTGGCAGTAGATTTTACTTGATATTTGATCTTTATATAATTGTTTTTCTATTTAAACTCTGACACATGGCTCAGTTTGTATTTGATTTATTTGTTGCCACAAATGGTAAATATTTAAATTAACAACAAACAAAAAACCGACACATACACGCACACTTGACTTAACTTGACTTAATTAAAGCACTCGAAGAATAAAATGAAATTGCTCGGACATGAAATTGCACTTTCGTTGAGAAGCCGCAAAGCGAATCACAACTCGTAGAATACGCAAATAAATTAAAAATTGAATAAAAACCATTCGGTAGATGTGAGAGAAATTGTATATACGAGTACATGCACAAACATGTCTGCACATGTCTGGGTAGAGCAGCAACGATAGATAACAAGTGAAAATAAAACTTACTTGTCAACAACGAGCTTTGTGAACACCAAATCCCTTTTATAATAGACCGGATTGTTGTGCTCGTGATTTACGGCTTTGTCCATAAGTGGATGCGAGCGTATGAAATTCAGTACAGTATCCGGTAGATTTGAGGTATCGTTGACACATGTGCCAGGACGCGGATCTGGCACACGCGAATTCAGCACTGGCAGCCAAGCGGAGTTGGAAGAAGATTGTTCCTTAAATTTGCCTGCAAAGAGAAGTAAACAATATACGATATTAATGTGAGGTACTGACAAAGGTGTGTGGCAAAACCGTTTCAATTCAAGTTTTAAATCTGCGACCTCAAAAGTGTCAGCTGTATTGTGTTAAGAGTCTCAACTCGAGAGGGGGTGTGTGTGTGGCAATAATCCATTCAAATGGATTTTCTAATACGATTTATGTTGCTCCACGGCAGGAGCGGACACTGAAATTACAAAACACTCAACGTCTGAGTGCCGCACAGCGTTCAGTTCAAAGCTCTACTCTGGTTACTATTGGATCTGTGCTACCTATTGGATTTATCGTAACTGAAACTGTCCTCTGTCCCCTTTGGTCTGCTGCTGCTCGAGAGAGAGAGCTCACATGAGAACCAGATGAAAACCAATGTGTGCTGCAGTTTGCAAATAAAATTTACCGATAAGTTGCATTTGCCATTCACCATTTTCTACTTCTATTGCATTTATTTTTCTATTTCTATTTCGCTTTTTTTATTTCTGTTACTATTGCTATTGCTATTACTATTTCAACCCAAAGCACTTGAGGGATTGAGCGCAATTTAGTTGCTTGAAAACAAAGGAGAAAATTGCACGTCAGTCGCGTTGACAGTTGGCAACATTGTGGCTCCGATAACGTTCATCACACACACACACACACACACACACACTCACACTCTAAAACTCGTGTGTGTGTGCGTGTGCGGGCTAGCATCCATTTTGCATACAACACTTAACATCTGCATAAGTCTATGCCAGCATACGTAAGGACACTTACGAGGGTTGCCACGAACAAAATCATTCAGAGTTACTCGTAAAGACTTCACAGTTTGTTGACAAATTTAAAGAAACTTTTTAAGTTTAAATTGTGAAACATTTAAAACAACATATTTAAAATTTTAGAATAAAGATAGAGCTCAAAAAATAAATCTTTGTATAGTGCTGATAAAGATACAGACACGTAAATCTTTAAAGTTTTTGGGAAATCTTCAAATATTAAATTAAGCAAGAAAAAACGGTTATCTTTGGTTTCAATATCCAATTATTTCTATGGTAGCTATATGATATAGATGACCGATTTAGCTGAAATTTGGTCAACAGATGGAACACGATTAGAAATTGATGCTCCGTGAATTTCGTTGAAATCGGTCAATAGACACCGAACATTTTCATATGGGAGCTATATGATATAGTAGTTCGATTTAGATGAAATTTGGTCAACAGTCGGAAAACGACTAGAAATGCATATGGCGTGAATTTGGTTGAAATCGGTCAATAGACACAGAAAATGTTCATATATTTTCATGCATTTCGACCGATATGGGAGATAAATTTAAACATGGAATAAAAGTAGAGCTTGAGCCATAAAGAAATGGTTGATCCACGGCTTGCAATTGACAAAGCTTAAATATTTACTGAAAGTTAAAAAAAAAAATCGGATTTTAATTATAGTAAACAGCAAATAAAATAATAGTTCATAAATTGTGTGAAAATTTACATAACTAAAAAATAAATTTGAATTTTTTAATAATTTTAAAGGAAAAATATCGATTAAATAAGAAATGTTTAGCGGATTCGAACTATTAATTTTAAAACACATAGAGTTTCAACCATATGCCTTTAAAAAAATCCACTTTAATTTTGACTAAGTTCTATAAATTAAAAAGTTTAGAAGGTTTTGAATTTTATCCACAAACACTTTGGTAACTTTCAAAACCCCCCTCGCTGCTGCATCTAAATGGATGCTCGCAAACTGCACTCACCATTGAAAGCGGCCTGGACTTCGCTAATGTGGAAACTGCAAACGGCTGATCCAATCAGGCCATTGGTGCTGGTCGTGAATGTTGCATAGAAGCGTGTCTTGTCCGTTGGCAGTTGATAAACCGATTGTATCTCATTGAAGTAGAACGGAAATTCACCCGAAATGCTGCAGTTGAGCCGTGCCTTCAGATATGTGGCCCAATTGTGTGCCAGCAAATTCTTGCCTCCAACATCCTTTTTGCAAACACGTGCGATGCGCGAATAGACCGCCTTGCCACAGTTAATGTACTCGACGGCCGTTTCACGGAAAAAGAAGTACACATACTCGCCAATATCAAAGGACCCCACAAAATTTGGTTCTGCAAAGAAAGAGAGAGAAAGAGGGAAAGTGTGTGTGAGATTGATGACCCTCGGCTGTGAGTTACGATCTACATAATTGAAAAGCTTAAGCCGATTAGCTGTCGGCTACTCATGAAACACATCAGCGCACAACACTGCGTATACGCAATGCAAACAAAAAAAAAATGGACGATTCAAGCGCGAAATCATTTGTAATGCGCCACAGAGCTGCGAATCCTTTTCAATTTTTTCGCTACATTTTTATCTAGCACCACAGCCATGAGCTGGCTCAAAGGCTTCCATATTTTTATATATATATATAATATGAGTTACTTACTGTCCAACCACTTGGAATCGTATTTGAGCGTGCGTTTGAATTTGTATTCCAAGCGCTTTGCCGACGTATTATATAAATCCGTGCGAAAGATCACAGTATCCGCCTTGGTGAACTCCGCATTGGTGCCCGAGTACTGTGTTAAGAGATACAGCAAACAAATGGAGAAGTGTAAGAAGGGTAATCTATGTGAAATTTAGCTGATTTCAAGTCTTACCAGGCCAGGCAAGCCGCCGGGATTACCATCCTCCACATATATGGCCGTAGAGTTATCCAAAGGATCGTAGGGACACTTGGCAATGCCCTGACCCACGCCAATAACGTACTCCGAGCGTGGCAGGTGCGTCAAGTTGGACTGTAAATAAATAAGAACACTTTAATGGAAGGACTTTCCAATTATTTTTGAGCAAAACTCTTCTAACTAGACTAGTTATTGTTTTTTGAGCTTGTAGTTTATTTTTTAGTTTGTTTATTTGTTTACTTTTAGAGAAACAGAATTCAACGTTGATTGCCCGAGTCTCAGAGTGCAGGTGTATTGTATTTCTAAAGAAACTACATAAATATGAAGAGGTGTTGGAGGAGTAGGAGGAGGTGCACAGCTTCGATTGTGTGTGATTTGAATACATTTTCAGTTGCACCTGAACCCCAGCACACTAATGACTATTTTCACAACAAGTGTGTGTGTGTGTGAGTGTATAACTTATTGAAGGTACGAGTCTATTCAGCAGCACATGCGTTGCCTTCCAGGATTGCGATCTAGAGTCAACAAGGCCTCTTTTCACATGTTTTGATGATGTCTTTTCAAAAGTTGCGTAGTTACAAAACTTGTCCTTGATTCCTTGTGTGTATGCATGGAAAGGATACTACTACATAGAAGTGTACTCACATAGATAACGTAATCCTTGGGATTGTGAGCGTTGGTGCCGCAAACATAGAGTCTGTCGCCTTGTTGCATCGATTGTATGACACGCACGTGATTCTTGCAATCAAACACCTGTGAAAAAGAGATGAAAACAGTTTCGTAAATAAATGTTTATTTTCTGGGTTTCAATTAAAGCAGCTAAAGAATAAATCAAAGTTGTTCGAGTGTGCCACAAAATGCAACAATTTGTAATAACACGCGTCGCTAAATCAATTGGCAACAATGCAGCAATGGAAAATTCCTGCCACACAAACGCAGCGCAGCATTATGATGACTTAAGCAACACACACACAGACACAGGCACACACACAGCCACAAAAAAAAAACAGTTCAATTGACATCTAGATACGAGTCGGAATCAGATACAGCCACATGTGTGTGGCATGCAACATACGAGTGGAGCGCACGAAAAAAGCTTCGCTACAAATTGAAAAGCCACAAATAAATTGAAAAAGATTTCGAATGAAAGGATTTGCTGTCACATTATAAACGAGTTACAATAACAGCCAAGCAACAGAAGCGCCAACTTGCAACATGCAGCAGACAAACACACCCACACACTCAACTACTCACACACATGCACTCCCACACACACACACGCACTACGCTGCCACTGATTTCGGTTCACATTTCAAATTGCAGACTTTCGCGTGCGCTTCGCTAAAGCAAAATTGATTCAGCTTGTAATCAATAGTTGCCACCTTGCCACTACTGCCACCATATGATATAGAAATCCATCAAATGCGTCATTACTTTGATTGACAAACATTAAAGTGTAGTTAACTCACCTGACTCTTGCCCTTGGACACACAGCTGACCACATCGTCACGCGTCGGCTCCAAGTTGATCACATCGCGCTGCAAGTAAAGAAAAATATTAATAGGTTAATAAAAAGTATAAGTTTTATATAAGTTTCTAATACAAAAACTATCTATAAACATATTTTGATATAACTCTCTACTGCCTGGCTATAAAAAACCCGATCTGATTGAACTAAACGCCACAATTGCAATTCCATGTCACACTAGCTGCTGTATTTATTAATGGTATTCCTCGCCTTTGAAATATTAATATTAATACATTTACTTGCAGGCTCATGTCTAAGCTGCTTCCAATTTTCTTTCGTTTGCTTTTCTGCTCTTTTTTTGGGCAGCATTTTCTGGTGGCACGCATAAACTACAACTAGCAGTGGAGTGGGACGGGGTGGTGGTGTTGGGAAGGGTACGGAGCATAAATGGGGATAGACTGCTGGCAGCCTGTAGCATGCTTTCAAGCAAATTGATTTATAAATCACGTAATGTAACGAGCACATACGAAATATTTTCAAGCGAAATACGCGCACCACGCACCACTCACATGCTAAGGCGCCACCCACAAGCCAACACCACACACACACACTCGCAGAGCTTCCACATAAAACCAAAATCATGTATTATTTAGTAAAATTTGCATTTGCCGCATAAAGCAGCCACTGCGGCAGTAACTGTAGCAGCAAGCTGCTCACCTTGCCACCTCATGCCGCATACGCCCTGTAGGCACTACCAAATGATGCCCACGGCGAACGCAAAACGCAGTTACTCTCAATGTGTGTAAGTGTGTGTGTGAAATAACACATAAAATATATTGACGTATGCCACAAGAGCTAGCTGACTGGCCTTATGCCGGTTTGTCTGCTTTGGTAAGGTGGGTTATAGGTGTTCAGGTGGTTTCGGCTGTCTCGAAACGACAGCAAAACGTGGCGTCTTTTCAGTTTTATGATACGTTTGCGGCCAGAATTCAGCTGTTGATGTTGCAGGTGCAGCGCAGCACAGCACCGCATAACGTTTCACTCATAAAACACGCTTTTGTATGACATAAATTCATAAACAGTCTCTACACACACACCCAGTTGTGGGCACCTGAATTTGCACAGAATGTTATCGACTTTCGTGTATTTCGATAATTCACAAGTTTGTGGTTTATAAGGCACTCACACACACACTAACACCTACATACACAGCTTTCCAAACACATTACTTTAGCTAGATATATAAAGCGTAGTAGGTTCTACATTTTTACAAATTTCCTACACTTTTTCGGCTTTGAAAAATTTCAAAAAAATATTAAAAAATATAAGTTTGAACTAACTAATCGAATTTTATAAAAATATGTACACAACACTTGTATAAATAATGTATAGTGCTACATAAAAGTAAGAATCCTTGTTACGACCAAATCCCCATACGGCTTTGAATAGTTGATTGTTTTTCTCGCAGTGTACATAAATTAAGCGGTGCTCAGCCATTAACAGGCAGCCAACATGGAATCTGAACTTTGTGCAAGGCAAAAACGGAATGCCCCTAATGCAGCCCCCAGAGCGCATATTAAATATGTTTTGTATTTTTTGTGCTTTTTGTTTTTAGCTGGACTGGGCACAGGGAGTGTAACTAACACACACATCTACGGTGCTTTTTTACTCCTTGACTTTGGGGAATCGAAGATTTGTGGCTCGCATTTGATGCACGCCTAAAAGGTGGCCAAGCTGCTGCTTGTTGTTGTGTGACAACGTCCAAACAGAGTGTGCTAAAAGGACAGGCTTAAGCCAGTTTCGGCTATTTGGCAACTACACACACACACAGGATAGCAATTCGTGTGGCAGTCGCAAAATGAATTTTTAAAAATATGCCGCAGCGTGGCAAAGCTTGTTTGCCTAAAAGCGTGCTACACGTTTTATGTTCCGCTTTTGCTTGTTAGATTTGTGGCCTAGGGAATTGTGAACAAAGCAACAACAACAACAACAACTAACAACTCTCGACCACTCAACAAGCTGCGTTTCAAACAACAAAACGAAACTCGTGGGAGCTTAGCCTAAAAGCAAATGCTAGGATTATACTTATTGTTATTACTGTGCACAGTAGTAGTTGCTGCCAAAAGTTGTGTAGCGCAAAAAATGTAGGCATACTTACATCACAATAAGATGAGGATATATTTTGCAAATTCAAACGGAATACACGATCCCTGCAAATAGATAAAAATAGATTTTTAGACAAGTCTCCCGACTAGTTAAGACTTGGAAGTGCTTACATGGCGCCCACATAAAGCGAATCGCGTTCCTCGCTCATGTGAAAGGTGCGATAGTAGAGTTTGCCGCATGTGAATTCACGCACATGATCTGTAATTAAAGAGCAGAAGAAAAACAGTCAGACACATTTAATACACAGTAAATATATGCGTAGTTAGCGCAGCTTTATGTATTTGTATATATTCAATATTTAGACAACAAATTTTCTTAAGTGAGACGGCAAACCCAACGCCCCACACACAACACCCAAAACTCAAGTCTCAATTCCAGTTTGGGTAGCAAGTCCATGTCCGGCACAAATGAGCGGCTGTCAACAAAGTTTATGCACAGACGTTGACAAAACGCAAACACACAGTCAGCAGAGGGACACAAAGAACAGCCACAGACTGTCTACACACACAAAGACAAACATGGAGAGAGAGAGAGAGATACAGAGAATGAGAGGGAGAGGGAGACAGAGAGAGCATGCGAGATATCCCATTTCGATCAAATGACATTTTGACATTTCTTTTGGCCGGACACTACTATCGCCGGCGTCAGCAACTGTAGCCAAAGTGCAAGCTTTAAATGTTGTTTATTTACTTTTAACTTTGGCCAACACAAATAGAGAAAGCAGAGGGAGACTACAAAATTGCACTGACTAATGCGTTAAAAGCAAAAAAAAAGATGTAGAAAAAAATGTACTTTAGTGTACTGTACTGCAATTAAGCAACTACTGCTTTGAAATGATCGAAAAATTAATATTTAAACCAATTTATTTATAAAAATCAAAGAGCGCTCATAAGTATGCTACACAATTTTATATAGGCAATTTTGATTGTTTGCTTTGGTATTTCGAAGTTAATCAATGAAATAAGCAACTATTAATCATATTTCAGCTAGTGTGTGAGTGTGTGCGAGTGTGTGTTTGTGTGTTAGTCTGTGCTTATTATGTTAATTTCATAGACGTCACGCTGTCTACGCGTTGTTTGCGGAAAGTGTGAGGCAGCTTGACGCAAAGCGCTGAGCATGCATTTACTTAATTAAACTAATTAATATTTGCTTAGAGTGCCTGACCACACACACACACCCGCACACACACACATCCAGTTAGTTAGCGAGCACTGTCATTTAATGTAATTGTCAGTCAGTAAACTCTCAATACCGATATCCAAATGCCGACCAATTAATTTTCTGACATCTCTTTCAATTATGGCCTGCTAAACTGACAATATATATGCTTGCCTATGTAAATATTTATATATAAGGCTACACATAATGTAGTACAAATGAATTGTCAAGTGCTGTCCGTTCGTACTCGTAGTGCTGTCAAATGTAACTATACAAGTGTCTGAACACACATTATAATCAACTCCACTACTCCTGCTTTAAAGTAATGAATTCGGTTTTAGTTTGACCCAAAACAAGATATGTCAAATCCAAACAAACAACGGAGAATTCTCAGTAACAAAAGGCTTGAACCAGTTACACACACACACACACATGTGTGTTTATCAATACATGCATTTGTATGACTAACTTTCACATACAACAATGGAAAAATGCAAATGCCCCTTTCCTTTGGCATTGTCTACGTTTCATTGCCTCTCGCCCCGTTTCGGCCACAAGTGCTGCTATTTTTGATTTCCGATTTAAAGAACATTTTGGACAAAAGCAAACACTGTGAAGCCAAAGCTCGGCCAAAAGTAGCAGCGTCAATAAAGGAAAAGCAACAAAAAAAAAAAAAGAAAACGAACGGAATCTGCGTCTTTTGTTTGCAAACGGGAAGCAACTACAACAATACAAATACACAAACGGGTGCATGTGTGTGTGTTTTTGCATATATTGCGCACAATTCGGGTAAATGTCCTTGCCAAACCGGAAGTCGACTTGTATACGCTTGAATTGTTATTGTACCCTGCTCTCGTACTCAAACTCTTATAAAATATATGCACTCGCATTTGTTTGCTGCTTGCTGTCGAACTTTTTCCGCATTTTGTAGTTTTTCTTTTCCCCATTAACCCTCCCTTTGCCATCTTTTTCTTCTTTGAATTTCCATTCTTCTTATTTTTCAGTTTTGCGGCTTTAAAACCTATTCACGATTTGTTTTAAGCTCATAGCTCATCTTAAGGTGCTAAATTGTAGTTGGAAATTCAAGCGCTTAGTTTCAAAGCTGCTCCAATGAAGCACCCAAGTTGTTGAGACTTTTGTTTCAAGTGAAAAATTGTTGTTGAACATTTTTGAGTTAACAATTTTTAAAAATAATTAATTGATTATAGTGAACGCATCGAAATTTGGCTGCAAAAATAGTTTAGCTACGATTTGTTGCCTACTTTGCGGCGCCTGTAGGCATAAGTACGCACATAAACTGAATAAAAACATGCTAATAAAAGCAGTTGGCATAAATATGGCAAAATATGTACATAAGCATTAATTGGGTCTATATCAATATGCTAACAATATGTGCTGTCTCTATCACACTCCACAGCATTCCTTGCCATCAAATTTATGTGCACAAAACTGTAAATGTTTATGCGAATTATTAAGGAGAACATCTTCGACATGCCAAACGATCTGTGGCATATTTACGATGCCAATTTATACAACAACAAGGACAATTGTTAGTTCCATTGGCAGTCTACAATTGTCTCGCACAGCATTTAAGACACGCGTTTTGGGCTTTCAGAAGTCCATAAAAATATTATATGCAGAGTTGCCCATAAATGTTTATATACATATATATAGATGTTTGGTATATATATTTCGTTGATAGGCCATGTCTGCAATCTTTTATTTACATGCACAGCGGCGACAGTATAAATTGTTACGAGTTCCTGCCCCATTTCCCACTCCTTTTCCTGCTCAGTCGCAGTCTCAGATAATAAATTACAAATTGAACGGAAGCTAATCGTAGGCAGTTGTTGATGCCGGAAGTCCAGCAAAAGTTTTGCATCAATTGATAGGCCAACAACATTGAGTTGCAAGTGCCACACTCGTTGCACGTTGCTTCCCTATCACATATTAAGCCAAATAAAAGACTAAAATAAATAAAAATAATGCAGTCGTAAAGTCAACCTTTAAAACTTGGCATTTGAGACGTCGTCTGCTTTATTTGCTTTTAATCCAAGTCCAATCAAAATCAAATTGCATTTACGAGCTGCCTTTGAGAGCGCACCATTTTTTTATGGCATCCAAAACATTTTTACTCGTTTTGCCTTTCTTTTCAAAGAAATGCTTTAGATTTTTCGGGGGGAGTATTATGTACCCATACAGTGCTTAGCGGAGTACGAGTATTTATGACTCCATATATGTCAATAATTTTTATGCGCTTCATAAATATGCGTGCGCCTTTACGAGCAACTGTCGCATTGTCCTTCCGTCTGTTGGTCCGTCAGTCAAATCAATTTCTTGGGCTCCCCTCGCAAATGCCATTTGGCAAAGCGTTATTATCGAATCAAATACAAAAAGAAAATAACGAGTCTCAAATGCAGTAAAATCATATTGCGAAGCTTACTGACAGTCGGCGGAGTCTCAGACTCATATACCTTTGAGGCAAGTCAGTTGGTGGCATGTGGCAGAATTTGAAAGCCTTTGAAATGTCACAATTGCCCCCTGGATTTAAATCAACCCATAGCTGCCACAAGCAGTAACAGTAACTAAATAAAGGTAAGCGCTGCAAAAAGCTGACAAAACTGATGACGGTTAGCTGCAAAGGACTTTACTGCCCCAAAGTCAAATACATATGAGGAAAAGCACGGACAATTTATAGTTCAAAGTCTAGGAATTTGAAAGTCTTAACTAAATTTCTATTTTTTTCTATAATTTCTAAGCAGTTTTCATTTGCTTTACTCATTTTCTGGCAAGTTCTTAAGACTGTTTGCTTGTCAGTTATATTTTTAGCATAATTCAAATGTTTGCCATTTATAAATTTGCGAAATATTCTCGTTTTCTAAACTCCGTTGACTGCGCAATGTGTGTGTATGTAAATTTCCCATTATTTTGCTGGCTAATTATGAGCAATGGCTGCCACTTCCACTTCCTGTCTTAACTCGCTCTCTGTGTGTGTCTCCATCTGTCTCCCTCTATCTTTATGCATGTGTGTGCTCAACGTCAGCATAAAGCACTCGAAAACAGTCTAGACGTCTGATGTCTAGGCGTGTTGTTATCCACACTTGTGCGTTGATTCGTTGCCTGCGGCCCCAGTGGCGCAAGTTCCACGTTGCAAGTTGCGAGTTGTCGGTTGCAAGTTTGCCAAATGACAGACGGAGACCGCATTCACTCGGTTGCCATTTCATTTGCTGTATAATTGCATGTGAAAATAATTAAAGACTTGCCACAGCTATGACGTCACACGCTTTAAGCCATCGACTGCCATCAATATATTGACAAACTGCAGTGCATTAAAGCTGCTGCATTGCTCGACTCCATTTAGTTCATTTTATGGCAGCAGTTGAGTTCATTTTGTTGCCAAATAGTAAATGCAAAAACAGTGCTCATAAAAAAGCAGCATCAACCGAGCAACAAACAAAAAGATGCTAACATTTATGCAGCAAAAAAAAGGAGCAAATTTGCTACCCAAAAAAGCAGGCAACAAAAACGCAACAAAATGCGGCAAGCGTTTCATTTTTGGTGTTTTGCTGGCAACTTCATTTCATGGGGCAGCACGGGCTACACATGTAGACACACACACATGTGTGTGTGTGTGTTCAGCTTTTTGTGGCATGGCAGCAAACAGTGAACAGTGTGTGTCCATTTCGAGCGCCATAAACGAGCACTAACAATTTTAAGTTTGCTCTTTTTATATTTTTTTGCTCTTAGTCTCTGAGTTGTGCTGAGTTACCTTCAGTTAGTTAAGTTGCAGGCAACATTTTGCGGTGCCCTAAATGAGCACTAAAGTATGCGAATGATATGCTAACTGCAACTTTTGCATAATTAAAAGCATTTAGACGCTTTACCCCCCGAGACAGACCACAACAAATGCCTTGGTCTCTGCAGTTGCAGATTGATTAACAATTCAAACAAACATTGCAGCTGCCGGAAATTTCTGCACATTTGTTTTAAATTAATTAGGATACCAATGAAAATGCATTTCAAGTGGCCAAAATTAATACCAACACACCAGCAAACACACACACACACAGTTGTGCCTTTTGATTTCATGTGCAAATCCTGTCAAAATTACAAATGCAAATTAACATTAAGTGACTTGTTTGTCTCTTGACTGCAGTGTGTGTTGTTTTTACACACACACACACACATCTTAAGCTGGCATGCCGTTTAAATAATTGCATTTGACTAACGAGCAACTTGGCTAAAAGTTCCAGCTCCAACTACTAATATGCACAATTAATGTCATTCAGTTTGCATTTTGCAATTAACATAAGAAAATTAATTACAGTAGTTAGTTCGTTAGTCTATAGAGCTCTAGTAATTGAATCAACTGTATTATGAGTATTTAATAGATTAACATTTGACTTGCTGCTCTGCTGATAAACCCACACACATTCATTTCCTTCAACTGTAATCATTCAAAAAAAACCGAAATAACTGCAAGAGACCCCGTTCAGTTCAGTGGAGACCCAAGACGACGACTTTATCAATTAAATGTTATAAAACTTTGGCAAGCATTTTATGCTGAAACTTTTTAGCTTAATGAAAATTCTAGACGACTTTTTAATACGCTGCCAAAAGATCTGTCATGTTTAAGTTGTTTATTTTAATGCCTAAGTCTAACAAATGTAATAATAAATAATATTTAAACAAGTATATAACTTAAACAAGAAAAAACGGTTATTTTCGGCTCGCCGAAGATTAAATACCCTTGCAGTCATGAATATTGCGTTAATTTGCTATCAATCACCAATTATTTCCATGGTAGCTGTTTATATAGAAGTCCGATTCGAATGAAATTTGGTCAACAGTAAGAATACGATTAGAAATTGATTCTCTGTGAATTTCGTTGAAATCGGTCAATAGACACCGAAAATTTTCATACTAAGCATTTCAACCGTAGTTCGCATAGAAACAGACGGACAGACGGACATGGCTATATCGACTCGGCTGTTGATGCTGATCAAGAATATATATACTTTATGTGGTCGAAAACGCCTCCTTCAATGCGTTACAAACTTCGTGACAAAAACAATATACCCTCTGCAAGGGTATAAAAAGGGTAGGTTTGATTCTTGCTTTAGTTAGTGCTTTATCCCCGGTTGTGACACACTTTTAATGATCTTTCGCAACTCCAACTTGCGCTGCACCATGACAATAGCATTTTGAACAAGACAAAGCAAACGTAGCAAGTGGTAAGTGTTAGGTGGCAAGCAGCAAGTTGCAAGTATTCTTAGTAAGTAGTTGCAACTACTTATTTCGCACATAAATTGTACTATTAAAGTTGCTCGAAAGAAACGTGATTTTGCTGTCGCTTCAGAACTTGCGAAAGGACTTTTGAGCAACATACTTTTAATGATGGCTTTTGTCCTTTCGTTGGCCATTGGCACCGCTGTGTGTGAACTGTGAACTGTGGTGCTAACATTATTAATTTGTGCGACAGTTGCTCGGATTGCAAACTCAATTTTGTTAGCGCTTCGTTTCGGTTTTCAACACACTTTGGGCTGTCCGAGATACAGCAAAGAGGCTGATCAAAGCGAAAACTGGGACACAGTTTCCACGCAGATACACAAACACACGCACACCGCTACACACGCACACACACATTTTGGGGCATTTTGTGTTACCCATGAACAGCTTTTGTGCCGTGAGTTGTACGCTTTTGAGCTAACAGCTTTTGACATTGCATTAACGCCAGCAGCTTGTCAAGCTCAACGGCAACAAGGAGTGGGAACAACAACAACGCAGGTGCCACGCCTGCTCACTTCGTGCCTCAATTTGTGGCAAGCAAGTGCTGCGTAACATGTGACTCTCATAAAAGTCGACCCTGCCACACAAAAGCTTGAGTAGTACTTAACTGAAAACGTGTCACTGACTTTTAATTGCGCGAGCTTCAACACACAAATAAAGCAACACAAACACACATACGCCTATATATATACACTTACATAATAAGCACAACCAACAACTGTTGTTGTTGTTGCTGTGTTGTTGCGCGTTTTGTGTGTGGTCAGTGTTTGGATAACGCCTATGTCGTTCAGCTTATCGCATTTGCTTTTTATGGGTCAAGCATTTGAGCTACAGCTTGCAAGCAGTGCAGGCCAAGCAGTAAAGCAAGCAGTGCAACTGCACTAAGCGGGGTTTGGCCGTGTATGTGAAGCAGCAGAGCAAGAGCAGGGAAAGACTTATGGAAAACAAAAGTTTGTTTGGCTTAATTTTAATCAAATTTGTTGAATAATCTACCAAGCAAAGCTAAGCTAATTAAGTGCTTACTTTTAATTGATTTATTAATTTTTTCTTTATTTTTTTATTATTTTTTCTTAGTTAAACCACAAGTTTTTACAACACAAAAGAAACAATTATTTATCTGTAAAATTTTAGGACCATTTCATTTTAAATTTATTGCACATAAGTAACAAGTGCCTCAATAGAACCAACTTCGTTGGCTGCTACCTGAAAGACACCTATTGCCTTTTTGTTCTTTACGTTTGCCGCTACCTAATGAAGTCATTCTATCAATAATGAGCAACTTTGCACTCTGCGCAGCGGGTAGGGAACAAAACAAAAGGCAAAGAAACAAACGGCAGACAGGCAAACCGACGGAAGGGCCTGTTCAGTGTAGGTTTTTCAGAGAAATGTATAAAAATAGATGTACGAAGCATCTGCCACTCCGCTGAGTCAACAAATGAACTGACAAAAATCGAAGAAAAACAGGGGAAAAACTCTGTCGAGTGTAACGCAGAGGGAAAAGAGGGAGTGGGAACCCCGTGCTGCACTTTGGGGCATTGGGAAATTGGAACTTTACAGCTGGACGCTGCGCTGACTGAGTCAGAGGCATATAAATTGTGATCGAAATTCGAATGCAATTAATTTTCACTAAATCAATAAAAATAACAATTTTTCATTGCATGTGGGAAAACACACACAAAACTAAGAAAACTTTTTTTTATGGCCATGAAAAATTTATAGTTGACATTTTATTTGGTGTAGTTTTTTTTGAGCTTCATTTATTTACTGGTTTTAGTTTTTTGTTGTGGTTATTTTGTGTGTTTTGTAGCTTAACGTTTAATTTATGGCTAAAACAAGACAACAAACCGTAGGAGGACTAAACTATATAGAAAAGATACAAACGAGTCTCTAAAGCAGCTGCTGCATTTTTTAAGCAACGAACGTTAAACGTGCATATGGCTTAGTCAGGACGGCAAGGATATGCCGGACCGGCAGGATAGCCAGGATACGGACAGGGACAGTCGGGAGCGTCAGGACAGCGAGGACACACGCTGGACACCTATGCATTCTGCTAAAAGTATGCGCAAACAACTTGAGCGTTTCCTTAATCGCCTCACGTTTCTGCTACAAGTGCTTAGCTGGCGAGTTTACTACAATATGCGTCAACAACAGCAGCAGCAACAACAGCAACAACAACAACTGTAGCTGTAGTTAAACCTTGTTGTTGTTGTTGCTTCGTTTTAGCCAGCACGTGAACTTTTATGCTGCGGTTATAGCTGATTCTGCCGCCAGGCGTGTAGTGGTGGTGCATGCCACATACACTCACCAGCCCCCACCAACAGCATCTTTGAACGTGAACTATTAGAAAATGTTTACTGGACATGTACATGCAACATCAAGCTGCCCCGGTGCCACTGTGGCAAATAACAAAATAAAAGCGTAAAAAACTTCAATTGACTATGGCAAAGTGTCAATCAACTGTTTATAGAAAGTATTTACAAGGATTTGTATAAGCGGTTTTAATAAAGAGGCGTAAAGAGTTAGTTAACATTAACAGTGTCGTTAACAGCGTCACTTTAACAGAGCCACAAAGTTTAGCTTGTGTATGCCTCATTATGATCAGTTTCATTTTAATTTTGTTTTATTTCTTTTGCTTTGTTCCTATTTAAGTCGAATTCGAGGAAATGTTTAAAATTAATTGCATGCGTATTTTTAAAAATTAAATTTTGCCGACACAATGATTAATGAATCGTTTCTGTTGGACAACGAGACTGAGAAGCAACAGCAAACCGAAACTGAGATCAACTTCCCAACTCATTTTGGATTCAGTTAATGTAAATGACTCAATAAAGCGAATCATAATTTAACCGGTTTTTTCAATCAAGTTGTAAAATTACTTTTTCTCGTTTGTTAGAAATTATGGCACCGAAAGATTGAAATCTACTTGTGGTAAATGTGTTTCGGGGCTTTGAACTTTAAGAAACTTTCTTAACCAAAGTATTTATGGCTTAATCCATTTCGTGTTGCAACATTGTCGGCAAATGAATATGAATTGAAAATATGAATAACAATGGGCGCTCATATTAATATGCAAATTACGCGCTGCTGTAAAAATACTATAGATAAATAACGACAATAAAAAAAGGAAGGACATCATATTAAAAAGTAGTCAGTGCAATAAAATATACAACTCTTTTTTTTTTACTCTTATTTAAATGCCTGCGGTAATAATGAGAAAAACGTGTTGAATTAATATCGTGTCCAATAAGATAAATAACAAAAACAATATTGTGGTAAATAAATTACAATTGTTATAAATTTTTTCCAATTTGATGGCATGTAAATTGAAAAATAATAGCAATTCCCAGGGTAGAGATTAAACAATATTTACGATTTTATTAAAAATAAATAAATTCCTTTAGCATCGAATTCTCATAAATAAAATACAATTCAGAATTAGCTAAATTGCCGACTAAAGAATGGCATTGCAGGAAACCCATTAATTGCTTGTTTGCAATTTTTCAAACTTACAATAATCTGTGACAAACTGGGGAGTACCCTGCATATAATTCCTTACTGCTTGCAAGCAGTGTGCAGGTGGCAAACTATTGTTAAAATCCTTAATTTAATTGCGAATTTACCTCTTTTGTGTTTGCCATAACTGGACTGATCGTTGCCGGCACAACAGGGCTGTTCGTAGTAAAAATTCCATGTGTTCTCATAGTCGCCAGCAATGTGTTGCACCCCGCATACCAGCAGGAGCAGCAGAGACAGCGACAGAATCAATTGCAGTTGCATTTTATACTTTTATTTTTTTCCTTATTCGGTGTGGACACACTGCACTGCCCAAACCTCAATTGGATTGTGTGTTTTTTTCACTCTTAATTTGCACACATGCAAACACATGCACACATATGTAGTTGGGGGCGGGGGAATTTTGTTTTCCACGTTGTTTGTTTGAACCAAATGGAAAGCGCTGGCAATTTACTTTTGCAGCCGCATGAAAAAAGTCCTTTTAAATAACTGTTAACACATTTAAGTTGTATTATTTTTAATGGTCGCACAATATTTTTACACTTGTTCTGCAATTTTTGTTGAAATTGATTTTGCAGCAGTGGCAAATGGATTTTAAATAAATGTGCGTTTCGCTGTACGTTGTACAATTTCATTTTGATTAATTATAGATGCACAGACACACGCACACACATGCATACATTTGTATTTGTATATGGATTGCATTTTTACAGTTTGTCGCGTTTGTGCATTCAATTTTCGAGGCATTTAGCACTCAACAATTGATAAAAAATAAAGGTATACACGAGAAAAACATAAAATCCAGGCGACAAACTGGTTTTCAACTCTGCGTTACCCACGCACCAACAACAACACTAACAATAGGCAGGCCGAAAAATTCTTTAACATTTCCGCCAAACGATCGGACTAGTGCGAGCGAGAGCGAAAGAGAGAGGTCGCTTCTGTGCGTGTGAACGGTGTGGCATGTAAACAAGCTGCTTTGCGAGGTTGCCAGAGCGTCGGCGCACCGACTTTTGTTCGTCTTAATTGCTTATTTATAGTTGCAGTTGCAGATAACAAAGATACACTTAACAAAGAAGGTAAGCTGATAGAATCAGCTTTATTGGTACGCGTCTCACTATCAGTTTTCTTTTAAAAACATCTGTTGCGCGTATGCCTCACTCTTTTTAACTCTGGCAGCCCAGATTTGCTTGCATTGCAGTTCAAGAAATGTACACATTTGCGTTTGTGTATGTGTGCGTATACATACAGTAATACATATACACATAGGTCAAGATGCATACACACTAAATAAAAGAAATAGCAGACATTGTGTAAAAATGCTCGTCAATATATATGCATGTGTGGCAGTCACTTAAAAAACTCTTTGTTCGATCAATAACATACAATTCAGCAATATACTCTTTGCTATTTCAGCACAAAAATAAAATTGACATTACGAAAAGCGGAATGGGACAAGTCGCGATGGCGAACACGAACGAGAACGCGCAAACTTTACAAAAAGACAACAACAAGATCACTGGTTGCGTCGCAGACAAGTGTGACCGTTTTAGGTGAGTGTGAAAATGTGCATATTTAAAAATACTAAACCATTTAGTATTTATTTGATCGATTATTGATCGAAAGCAGACAAACCATTCAGTATTAAATTTATCGGTTATTCGTCGCGACAAAATTGTAATTTAAGAGCAAATAAATTTAATATAAATAAGAATTTGTCTAAGAATTTTGTAAAAACAAAGACAAACGGAAAGTTATTGTGTTAGTGGTGGTGTTAGTGATTTTGTTTTTGTGATTGTGTTGCTAAGTGTTAACAAAATTCAAATTTCAATTCTGCTAGTGTACGAATTTACAGTTATTTTTCGTGAATTTCATAAGCAGAATTTGCCCAATGTTGTGTTGTGCGACTTTGGCTTTGTTCGATCTAAAATATTTTAGCCACAAATGAAAGCCTAAAAGCAACAAAATGCGACCGCATAGCGCACAATTCCCAGACTGGGTGGTCATCAGGAATTTAAATACTGGACACCTTGCATGGAATCCCTCCCAGGACCCAGACGGGCTAAGTGACCATGTGGTAAGTGTGTGGAAGGGGTAGGGGGGCACTGGTGAAATTGGCTATGCTGGAAGTTTTCGGCTGGGCAAAAACGCCGACACGTTCTAACACGTTTGCTACACAAAATTGTTTCAAAACGGAAAAGTATGCAAAAATTGCAGCTCGCGCCGTTGCCGGGTTGCGTCTTCTTCTTCTCGTTCTGCTTCTGCCTGCACATCTTCTGCTTCTCCTCTATTCCCCTCTCTTTTGGCGTTGCAGTTTCAATTTGGGAATGCAAAGTTGTGCACGCCGTTTCCTGTCCATGTCGGATGTTTCTGCGAGTGTGTGTGTGTCTGCGTGAGAGAGACCAGTTAAAATTGTCTCTGTCTACCGCTGTCTATCGCTGTCTCTGTCTGCCTGTCTGTGCTTAATGCTTGCTGCTCAAAATGTGATTATTTTAAATGCTGCCGCCTGCTGCCGACGACGACGACGCCGGCGACATAACAATTTTGAATGAAGCTCGAAATAAAAGTCATTTTGTTAAGCAGACAAAACGCACTTAAAACGAAACGTTGCCTCACCTGTACAGTGAACACACGCACACACACAGCCACACCCACACTCGCTCATACTTCACAGTCAGAGGTTGTCTGGTTGTTGTCTATTCAGTTTTTCGTTGCATACCTTTGGGCGGCAATTAAAAACAGTTTGGCAGTCGCAGTCACTGCAATTGAATTTCTTGCAGCGCCACAAAGTATGCAAGCGACTCAGGAAGTTTACTTTAGACATACGTATATATATTTAATTAACAGCCAAGTCGTTTATGTTTTCATTTTTGGCAAGTGCCTTTATTGTGTTGTGGCGTATTTAATATCTGGAATTGTCAATGGAACTAGCTCGAAGTATCTGTGTGTCTGACTGTGTCTCCTCCACTCTCACTCTTTCCTTTTCTCTCTTGTCTGTCTCTCTTTCAGTTTGTCTGTTTGTCTGCTAATGAGTTTTCGCAGCGTCGCCTTGCCTCATTATGTCGCATGCATCATGTTTGTCTGTCTTGTCATGATACTGTTGAAAATTTTGACACATGCTCCACATACAAACCCACACACACACACACACACACACACAGACACGCACATTCACTCATTTTGGTAACTGCTTTGATGTCGTATACTCTTTTCCTTTTTGTTACATTTTGTTTTCATTTCTTTTCTTCCTTTTTTTGGCAGCTTTTCAAGTGCAGTGGCACTTTACATTGTTGTTGCTATCACAGCTGCTGTTGTTGTTGCTGTTGTTGTAGTTATCATTGTTGTTGTCGTTGCCATTGTCATTTGTTTTCGCACACAGCAGCAAAACGTTTCTTTACACAATGTCAACTTTCAACAAAGGACTTTAATTAAGTCCTTAATGACAGCTTAATTTAGCGCACTTTGGGCACACTCCGTGTACTTTGACACATGCCCAGATCCCTTTGCCCCTACCCCAGCTTCGTAGCGCTCTCTCTTTCTCACTCTCCCCTCTCTCTTGCTCTTGCTTATGTTGTTAGTTTTTCCATTTCCTTTTGCATAATTTACATGACCATTTAATACCTTAAGCTTCTGAAATAGCATTTTGATGATCAACAAATAAAAACATAGAAAACTTGCTGACTTGGCCAACAATGTTGTTATTGTTATTGTTGTTGTCTGCTTGCTGTGGTCACTCAAGCTGTCAGCGTGCGGCAACTTTTATGCATTATATGAAAAAGTTGCACAAACAACCCAAGAACACAATACAAGCAAAACAACAACTACAAAGCGATAAAAACTATTTGTTGTTGTGCCCAAGTTGGCTTACTCAAGTTACTTACAAAGATTTCAATGCACTTCAGTTGTACAACAACAGCAGCAACAAAAAAAAAACAGAGTAAAAACAAAATGTGACTTCTGCAAACTGTCAGAGCAAGCAAATGGCACTAAATATTAAGTTTTGCCTCTGCGAACTTGACCAGCAGCGGCAGGAGTGGGAAGCAGTGCGGCAAGCAGTGCAAGCAAGCAGCACGCTACGTAAACTGTGGGCCAGGCACAAGAACGACGGCGAAAAACTTGGCCGTAGCCTAAACTAATGAAAGCTTTGCTTGTGTGTGTGTAAGTGTGTGTGTGCGTGTGTGTGCCTGTGTTGTTGACCAAAGTTTTTTGCCTTTTGGCTCGACCGCAGAATTTCTCATGAGCCACAAACTACACAGAGCCGCACTTATTTCAAGTTCAATTAATTTTAAGTGCGGCCTCCATTGTGTTGCACATGTTGCTGTTGTTACTGCCGCTTTTTGTTTGTTTATTTACTTGTGTTTTGTGCCTCAACTTTAGGCGGACATGCAATGTCAACGCCTGTATTTATGCCATAAATAATGCAACATATTTTGCATAATGACAACTTTGCGCCGAATTCATCGAAATAAATGAACACATCGGCTTTGGCTTTGGTTTTTCTTGTATTCCTGTTCATGTTTTTGTGTTTATGCAACCGCAACGGTAGCTTAATTGTATGTTGCACAAATTATAGCCAAACAACAGCAGGGGGAACAGCAACTTTGTGGCGCAACAAATCCAATTACCATTGACCCATGCAATTTGGCCAAAAACTAACTACCATAAGCCATAAATCATTAATTAAATAAACAAGGAAATGAGCAAAAAGCAATAACTATTTGGAAATGTCACAAAAAAGGAGTGAGATTTAAAGTTCATTTTGAAGCACAAATTCTAAACTGTTTCAATTTAAACTTTAAACCATTTCAGCTATAGAAAGCACTTAAACGTGGCTGACAAATTTAAACACCGTTTCATATTTATCAAGTTGAAAAACTCTATTTTTCGACGCATAAAGCAAATATTTAAATATTTTTTAAACACGCTTTAAGCGATTTTGTGCACAAAGCGAAATATTTTCTTCTTTTTTTTTTTTTAGAAATATAACACATTTTATTTGCGGTATTTGGTTACAGTTAAAAATTAATTAAACTATTGTTGCCGTTGAATTTGCTGTGTATTTTTATAGTCTTAAAAAAATGTAGAAAAAAATATTGTTGCATAAACATTTTGTATTAAAAAGCGGATTTAATGCAAACTAAAATCTGCATAAAAAATCACAAAAGCTTGTGTGTTGTGCTGTGTTGTGTTGTGGGTGTGTGTGACTGACACGCGACAAGGATTAATGTCAGCTAACATGACACTCAGCGCTGAAGCAGTCGCAGACTGAAGGCCTAGAAAAATGCAGCAAAGTCAAGTTCTAGTCAACGTCTGTGTCACGGCCAACAACAGCAACAACTGAGACAACGATAACAACAAAAGCCAAAAGGCAAATCTTGTCTAGCTGCCGTCTGAGCCGCAGAAAGGAATGAAGAGCAGGAGAGCACAAGGTACACAGAGAAAGCAGTGTAGTAACAGCAAAAGGAGATAGCTTAAAGCAGAGAAAGAGATAGCAATCTGTTAGTCAGGAAGTAGCAACGTCTAACTCTTTTCACTCTCTTTCTTCTTTCTTCTCTCTGCTTTTCTCTGTGTGTGTGGTGCATAATTAAAAAACCATTTGGGCGACGTGGTTCAACTACTTTCGGATTTATATTGTGTCACTCAATGCAAATGCAGCAGACGGTGTAAAATTCGTTGCATTTCAAATGCGTCGGCAGACAAACAACAACAACACGAACACCAAAAGGAAAAACAAAAGGAAAAGCGTCGCATTCAACGTATTGAAAAGGAATCAACAGACTAGAAGAAGTGCTTGAAAAACTTTAGAGTTCCGTCAGTGAAATCACTTTAAAAACTGTTAGTTTTCGACATGAATTGACATGTAGTTAGCAAAGGGTGTTAACAGTCCATAAAGCGACTATTTGACCTGTTTTATTTAATTTAACCCTAAGCTACAAAATAATGGAAGCTTAACGCTTTCTTTTACTCTTTTTATGGCTACATACTTTAGTTTCTACTTTAAGTTTTAATCATAACTTTATTATTAATTCTTTTAGCCTGACATTACTACTTTTGCCTTTAATATTGGCCATATTTCAAGGGGTTCTAGGCGACATTTGCTTTGTAATGTTACATTTGCCTCCGGGCTGTCCAGGTGCTGTCATTGGCAGTGGCCAGAAGCCGGTTTTGCTTTTTGGGGGTAAACACTTTTAATTAAATTTGGTATAACTAAAAATTAGCAATCTAAAAGCTAAGCTCAAAGTGAAACTCTGAAGCAGATGAAGGTGGTTTCTCTCTGTGTGTGTGTGTGTGTGTGTGTGTGTGGCACGAACAGCAACGGCAACAACAACTGGAGCAACAAAGATGACGGCAGTTGCCGCAGCCAGTCTTTGTTGCCACCTAGTGTTGAGCGTTGAGTGCTCTGGCGCCACTCGTCACTTAAGCACAGCAGCCACAGCCACAGCCATTGCTGTTGCAGCTACATTTGCGCCTCAAAGGCCAGAGCAGAGCTGTAGATGAAGCCAAAAGCCAAAGCCAAACCGCACGCTAACAAGCTAACAGTATGGGCCAAAAGTGCGCTTGACGTTGGCACAATCTTGGCCTGAACGGAAAATTAGTTGGCAGCGTTTTGTGGGTGCGTGGCAATTGCAAAATCAGCAGCAAGCACTTTCCACGCACAATGCAGCAGTAAAACAATAAACACATTTCAAAGCGACACACAGACAACAAGGGAGTGAGAGAGAGAGGAAGAGAGAGAGAGAGAGAGAGAGAGACCGAGACTGGTTGCCACATCTCATGCATAAATCATCTGGCAGAATTTTAATTCCGAATGTCAAACTGACATAACAAAGCGACTGTTTCTAGCAAACGTTACGTATACGTAATTTTGAATCTAGGGATTTTTGCCTTCGATTTTAGCTTCTGACATGTTGGTATTCAAATTGCCGTTTGTTAGGCCCTCAACTCCAGCTTGGACTAGTGCTCGAACTCAGACAGACCAGCATACGTTCTCAGTTCCATTTCCATTTCCAGGTGCAGTTGCAATTGTTGCCTTCGTGTGGCGCTTGGACAGCATAATAATTGAATTTCAAAAGGCAACGACAATGACAGTGACAACAAAAAGTCAGCAAACACCAGAGCACCAGAGTTTTGTAGTTGTTGACTGTAACAGCAAAGTTTTGCCACAAAATGCCAGATTATGAATTTATCAATGTCGCAGGTTTATTGAAATTGATTTCCGCTCTTCTGAGTCAGTTGCATTTCCGTTTCCGTTGCACAACAAGAGTTCCTGTTGTTCACAAACATGTCGTCTTGCATTTATGCAAATAACACAATGAGGTGCAGACCAGCAGGACAAGGGAGGGATAGAGGGAATGAGCGGAAAGGCACGAAAGTTGTGAGGAAAAGTCATGCATTAGTTTATTACATCAGGCCATAATTGATTGAGCAGCTCAAGAGGGTAAGGGCAACGTTTATTACTTCTCATTCATTTGCATTATAATTTCATATTTTCCATTTTTCTCTTTCTATTTTTCAAATATTTTTGGCTACATGTCTGAAATGCTCTCCAACTCACTGTAAAAGACAAGTACGATTTCCATTTTATTTTCCATAATTCCAAGGTGTTTTTCCTACCAATTCCTGCTGCAGTCTGAGGCACATTTTGTTTGCAATCCAAGAACTTTACTAAATTCCTTTTAGGGTAGACTTTTGCCATTGTTTGTAATTCCTTCTGCTGCTCCCCGCTTGGGGACGAGACTAGACAGAAACGTCTGGGCACAAAAGCCAATGCATCATTAGCAAAAAAGACTGAAATTATGAGATGACTTTGAATACTGAACATTTGAACATTCTTCAGAGTGTCTTTTCGGTATTGTAAACGCCGACAGCGCATTATTAATTGCACAGACTCCAATGAAAGATTTTCCTTTATTATTGTTTCTATCTCCCTTTCGTACCACTCTCTCTCTCTCTGCCTCCTGCTGTCTGTCGGTTTGATTGCGCAGCACAAACAATGAAATGTGCCTTTGTTGCCATTAAGTAAGTAGGCTTACTAAGTTGCAGCTGCAGCAGCGATTCATTGTTCAATTTTAAGCGCATTACAATTGCGTTTCTATATCCTGCCGATGGAGGTAATAACTACTCCTTTAAATTGTTTCATTGTCGGCTAATGAAATGAGTTTAAGCTGCTCTCTCTCTCTCTTTTGACATTTTAATGCTAATTATATTTATGAAAATTTTACTCAAAACTGTTGGTTCTACTGCTAATTAACAGTTTTTATGTAGGTTTTGATTCCAATTCCTTTATTCTTGAAGATTTCAGACCTTTAGTTGATTAAAAGTTCAGTCTTTTAATTGCTTATAAAATCAATTAATCAATTTAAGTCTACACATGTTCAGTAAACTTCTATGTACACCTTAGGGTATGTGGTTAGTTGGTATCGCCAACAGACTGCGAGTTTTTGTCAGCTGCTTTTCATACACTGTTTTGTAGCATACTTTTGAGCGCGTTTGCTTGTTTCTGACATTTGTGTGTTGTCACGACAAAACCTCAAAACAAGACAATGGAAAGAGGAACAACAAAGGCAAAAAGAACCAAGGGACAATAGAGAAAGGGACATTCACACACTTACAGTTAACTGAATGCGACTCAAGTGCAAATAAGCAATACGGCGTCGAGTGTGTAAATCATTTGGCAATTTCAATTTTACTTGAAGTTGAACCACAGGAAACTAAAACGAACAAGGTGTAGCACTGCCGGAAAAACACCTCCGGAAAATGGCAGGAGTACAGTAAAAACTTTTGGTGGCACATGGAAAACATCACTTGAAGCTTGGACGAGTGTCCAATATGGCAATATGGCCAATGGCAACTTGAGTTGTCAGAGCACTTATTTCAGTTGTCCATTATGTGCTGCGAATACGAGAACGAAAACAAATGCGAATACAAATAGGAGAGAGAGTACGAGTACGAGTACGAGTACTTTAACTACTTAAAATAACCCACATAAGATATATGTATGTGTGTGTATAACATATATATTCTATATAGAAAATAAGCCTTTTTGTTAGTGGCATTGAGTGCTGTTTGGTTTCGTTTTGGTTTCGAGTCTTTGGGTTTGAGACTCGTTCCATCATGCAGCTGCCACTTGGGAGCACATATCCACATGCCTCTGCAATTGACGTGCTAGCCAGGACCAGTTGTGTGTGTGTGTGAGTGTGTTTGTGCTTGGAGTGTATGGAGCACTGATCTCAGCCTCTTGTCTCATTTGCCTTTGGCTTTTTGAGCATGCAACGAATACTGCTACGATTGCTACTCTAATTTTCCCATTTTCCTTCTGCTCTTTGTTTCCCTTGAAGCAGACATTTTGCATACGTACAAAGTTGTTGTTGTTGTTGCTTTTGCTTGTTTGTTTGGTGTTGATTCCCCAGCGTGTTTGTCTATTGTTATTGCTCTTGCCCAGCATTTTAGTTCAAACTGTGTAGTGCCGAGCTGCCTGTCTCTCTGTCTATCTCTCTGTCTCCCAACTGTCTATCTGTCGCTTTGTTTATTTGGCGTATTTGTTACCAGCAACACGACTGCAACTTTTGGGCCACTCTTATGCAAAATGCATACAACTTGCTCTAAACTTTGTGCCAAACTCTTCCCATTTCTACCCACATTGGCATCCCGGAGGTTTTCTTTTATACACACAGCTTGTTTGGCTTTAAAATAATATTGAATTTACTTAAGGTTTCTTGCGTAATTACGTCACAGCCTGCGCAAATATGACAGTTAATTATTTGGGCCATAATTTGACCCCCAGCGCCACCAAAACAAAAAGTTCAAATCGAAAAACGTAGCGTCCCTTTGAAGTGCGCACAGCTGGAGGCCATTCGAAAGTTGTTTTATTTCCTACCTGAAATGTGACGCCTCTGGCAACAGAAATTCGCTTTCTGCTGCTTTCAAAATATTCCAATTTTTTGGATTTTCACATTTAAAAACGTTCCTATTTGTGGCTGTAATTATAACAAAATAATAAATGCTCGGTATCCCGGCTATTTGTGCCGCTGACCTCGTTATATCCACAACAAATTGGCTTTGTTATTTCAAAGATTTTTATAATAATTACAAAGTATTTTCAGCCACATTAAATATGCTCAGAAAGTAATTTATGTAAATAATAAATTGTATTTCAGCTGATTACGTTCTTAGTCTGCGAAGCAGATTGAAAATTTGTCACGTATAAGCTGTGTGTAGAGGGATGAGGGGAAGTTTCTTGATATAAACGAAGTACACTGTATTGGAAGTACACTGTGCCAATGGCAGGATATATTATAGTTGACAATTCTTCTATTTAAGTGCTAATTAAGTTAAAAATGTGGAAGTTATAGAAATAGTAGTAGAAACTGGAGCAAAAAGTAGTAGAATCAAGGGAAAAATGACAAAAAGTAGTAGAAATTATGCTAATAGTAGTAGAAATAAATAAATATGAAGAAAAGTAGTGGAAGTTAAAGAAATAGTAGTAGACATTTGACTAAATAGTAGTAGACCCATGTTAAAATAAGGAAAAGGTAGTACAATTTTTAGAAAAAGTAGTAAAAATAGTAGCAATTAATTATAGAACAACCCGAACCTTATGCAGTCCACGCACACTGCTTCCAAATTCCTCTTCTGTTCTAATTATTTTTGTAAAACGGTTAAAATAAAACAACAAAAACTTAATGCGAATTTCTGAAAAATTTCATTATCCCAAATGAGACTTTTCTAAATTTTGCAGCTTTGGTAAACAAATTATAAAACTCTTCGTTAATTTCAGACATCTACATCAAAAATAAACGTAGCAACTAATTTACACACATGCTAATGACAAGTGCTGCTGTCGCTCGACTAGAAGTTACCCTAGTTTCAGTTAATTATGGCAGAGCAAAACAATTCCGCTCTAAACGGGTTTAATCATAATTTATTGTGCAATTTGCGGTATTACTTTGCTGTTATGATTAATATTTATGTGCTTGTGTGCTTAGCGACCAGTTGCAGCATGCTTTACAGGGTATAGAAATGCTCACAAACGCAATTAAGTGGCGCGCTGTGAAAAAGGAATGATAAGTAAACATGACAAGGCTTTTAAGTTTATTGCGCCAGCCAACTCTCATTTGGCTCATGCCAGAGCAAGGACATTTAACTACGACGAGACCCGGTACCCAGTACCCAACACCCTCCCCCATCCTACCCACCCTCTCATGACCTACCGCTTTTAGTCCTGCCAATATCAAGGCCCCCTTTCCCATGCTTCAAGGGTGCACTGCGAGATGCGAGATGTGGTGTTATCTTTCCATTTTTTTTGCGTATACTTTTCCATGGGTTTTTACCATGGCGGTGGGATTGGAAATTGTGCACTTACTGTCACTTTTCATATGCAAAGCACTTTGTGTCTGTCGCTAATTTAATAATATGTAACATTTTGCAAGCAGACAGTCAAAATGTTGCGGGTATGCTGTCGACCAGTGTTACAAAGTGTCCAATTAAATGATTTTTGCTATGGCATGAGCAGCACGGCTAAATAATTTGATGGGATGTACGGCGCTCATAGCCCAGCTAGTTGCGTTTACCTCCACCTGTATCTTTTCTCATACACTGCACTCATTTTCTCCCCCCTCTCTCTTTCTGTCTCACTCTCTCCATTCACTCGCGATTTTTCACAGTCAGTGCATTTTGCAATAAATATCCGAAATTGCAATTGGCAAACACACACGCAAACTATTTTGGCAAGCATTTTCGCTACGGAAGTTGTGAAAAATCGTTGACAAGCGACAAAACACTTGACAGCGTCAGCAGCCCAAGGAAAAGTACCAAAAAAAAACCAAAAAAGTATATGAAAACCAAAAAAAAAAAGAGTACAGAAAATAGTGGAGCCAAAAAATGTCACAGTCAGAAAAATACAGAAATAAACGAAAGAAAAGCAAAGCCAAATCACAGTCGGAGCAGCAACAACATATAAGAGGGCTGCTGGGCAAAGTATAAGACTAAAAGATACCCTGTATTATATAGCCTAAGAAGCATTTAGAACAAGATTTTTAAAGAATATTTTGGAAACTTTTTTTGTCAAAGAAAAACTGCATTACGCGTTGCTTTCATATACCCACACTTTTTACAATTACAGGGTATTAAAAGAGAAAGACCGCTGAAACGAAAGCTGGGGGAAAAAATGGCAGAACGTGTAAAAATTTGTGGTGCAAGCAAAGCCGAAAAAGGTGCAAAAAATGTGTAAATGTGCAATCAAATGAAAGAAAACCAATAATCGAAAAAAAATGCCAATGCAGCGCACACAACTTAGGAATTATTGGCTCGCTGCAAGGGGTTTTTGGGCGGACAGTAGGGGGGAGGTTGGGTTGTGAGGGATTACAGTAATGGAGAGACGTAGGGGGGTTGGCTGCAATTGCAGTGAGGCAAGAAAATGCACTAAATAAAACATGAAATTGCTGAAAATCGAGCATGTGAGCTGAGGCACGTGGCAGGTGTGTGTACAAGTGTGTGTGTTGGAGTGTGTGTGACAAGAATTTTTAGCTATAAATTGTTGTCACAATGTAAGTGCGGCAGAGACAGCAACACAGAGAGAGGGAGAGAGGGAGGGAGAGCCAATGCTGTAGACAATAAATCAAGTTGAGTTGCGTAAATTGCAAACAAAAGGGGAGCAACTGAGAATCTTCGAATTGCGCACTCAAAAAATTGAAAATACTATATAGAAATACTAGAGAAATGCTAACGGAACCCACACAATGAGCACAACTTATTGTTGAGAACCGACTCAGTCTCCGACTCCAACACCGACTCTTGAGCTGAAGCCGTTGTTTTCCGTGCATTGTCTTTCTGGTCGAGCAAAGGTCCAAATGTCAAAATGCAAAATATTAATCATCATTATTTCAATCAACATTTATTAACATGGACTTTGCATTAGCACATAATGTATTTTGTGCCTTTGACCTTTTCGGTACCGGAAAAAGGGAACGAGTGCCGCATCCTTTGCCACGCCACACACACCACACCACACTCATACGCACATTATGTACACATACTTATATATCTATATAGAAGTGTGGCTAAACCACATTTTCAATTCGCCACAGGACAGTAAAGTCAAAGCAGCTCGAAGCTAAACAGCACTCTGCTTTGCTAGCCATCTCTTTCTAACTCTACAACTCTCTCTTTCGCCCTCTTACTCACTCAACCCTGTCAAGAGGCCAGAACCCGGCCGTTTGTCTTTGTACCGTTGTCTGTCAGTGGTCGCAACTTCCTCCCTCTCTCTCCATCTGTCTCACTCTACTACTCTTGCTTTCTCTGGCTGTGTAGCATCCTTTGGTTTGTATTGCTGTTGCCAGCATCAGTCATTTGTCTTTTGTCATATTAATAATTCCCTTTTATTATTTTCCCCATTACCCCACCAAAAATTTATATATAATGTGTTGCTGATGGCCAGGACCCCGGCCACTCAGCGCACCCCCATTTCCCCACAGTCCCTCATTATTCGACATTTATAATTTCTGGTCGTAAAGGTGCCGCGTACGCACCTTTTTAGCCGTTTATTCTCCTTTTTTTTCTGCTGCTGCTGCTGTGCTTTTTGCTTTGCGCGCACTCATTAATAATAATAATAAGTATATAGGGGGAGGCGACCCTTCGGTGCCATGCCCCACTCCCCACCTTACTTATCAATGGCATTGTCCGGGGAAAGCAGAAGAAAAAAGTGCGCTTAATGCCATTTATACCCATCCTTAAAAGTTAATCATCTCAAGCAGATACAGCGAGTGGCTGCGTCCTGTTCATTTTTTAATACGCACTCATAGATCATTAATATAAATTCCAGAATGACGGCAAGTAATATTAATGCCTCCGCTTGATGGTCCCACAAAAATGCTGTCAAGTGAGTTGAGTTGAGTTAAGTGCCGCCATTTTCCAACCGCCGCCACTTTTCAACCATTTTCCGATTGTTAATTGTTAGACAAATATTAAACTTAAAACTTAAAGTTGAGCACATAAATTTGGTATGTCTTTTGTCTTTCGAGTAGACAATAAGGGAAAACTTTAACGAATTTTCATTGTTCAATTAGAAAAGTTTGGGAAAACTGAAGTATTTTCATATGCAGTTGGCAGCTTGTTAAGTGTTTTTCAGCTGCAAACAATTCGAAAAGATTCTAAAATCAAATTGAATGAATGAAGGAAAAGGATTGGAGCACATGTGAGTGAAAGAGCTGAAAAAGTTGTGTGGCCACTTGTAAATACTCGTACACTTGTTTGATTAGCTTACTCTCTTGGGACTAATTCAAATCAGCAGCAAACCACAGACACACTCAAGTGGCATCAACATCAGAGGCAGCAAACACACACACAAGTCAAGTAAAATGATTTGCAATTATTATTGTTTAATAAGTGCATAAGCCGACACTTATCCGACCCGAAAGACACAGACTTTATATCAAAATGCCTTGTTGTTGTGGCACAAGTTTGTGGCAAGAAGCTGAAACTGAAGCCAACAAAAGAATCTCTTTATGTGCTGGGGTAGCACAAATTATCATAAGATGCCAGCATTTTTGAGTGTTTCTCAAACCAACCCAAAATTACACCCAAAGCACACACACACACCCATAGCACACCCACTGCCAATTGTTGCTTCGAGTGGCATAAATCCGGAGCGGCACTCGAATCTTGAATCTCGAATGTCTCGTCTTGAAACTCGTCTTTAGGCAAATGATAAATTGACAAATTTATTTGGGTCAAAGCGTGCCGCATTCATCATAATTTGCTGTTGCTTTCGTGCCACTGTGGCGCCAGCTGGCCAGGAAAATTGAAAATAAAATTTGAAATGTGCGCCCAGCATTTTGGGTAGTATTTTTAATGGAGTTTACTTGAGGCCAAGCACACCAAACACTAACCAACTAAGCAAGACTGACACTTTTGGCTAATGCACATATAATGAGCTTAAGCCATGCGAAATGCCAAGGTTTTCTCCCCATTCCCCACCCCTGTCAATTCTCTCGAATTCGTCTGTATTGTAACTGTCTTGTGTGGATCTGGGTCGCATTGCGGGGTTCAAATTCATTTGCATAATTAATATTGATGTACTTATGTTTCTCTGCTCTTCTGAGCTCTGAATTTCAAGTTCTGAGCTCTGAGTTCCGAGTTCGTTGTTTCCTCATTGTTTATTTATGTTGTGCCACTGCCAAATGAGCAGCATCTACCTGATTGCAGCTTGTTATGGCCAGGCCAATGACATTGTAGGCAGACAGAGAAGTTTATGATTGAGCCAACAACAACAGGCACAAAGAGACAATCAGCATTTGCAACAATATCTGCAGATTGCTAGCTCATTTGAGTGTCTGCAAATGCAATTTTTGCACCTATTTATAAATAATTCAAGACGTTTTCAATTTGCAATACGATAGACAGACATAGTGTAGGGTAGAGATGTACAGTAAGTTCTACGGCAGACACTTGAAATATGAAACCCGTTTTGATTAGAATTCATCAATTGGCCACTTGCTCAAAAGGCTTTGGCTTTAAAGTGGATGATTAGATGTATTAAGTTACAGAGTAGGAGCTTTTGAGAGTGTAAAACAGAAAACGTGTTGTTAACTGATTACAGTTAATTAAGAAATGTATTAAATCTCCCTCCCACCTGTATTAACTCAAAAACAAACTTTAGTTGATTGAACCCTTGGTAAAAATCAGTTCATAATGTTAACCAATAACATTAAAAGTCTCCGCAGTTGACCCACTTTTCTGGACCATTGTAAGAGTGTATTTGTTTAGCGATTGTTTATCGAGTTGCAGGTGTTGGCCAATCAGTTGTTAAGCAGGTCTTTTGGCCAACAATACAACAATGGATGGCAAATGTGCCTGAGCACGAAACCATTGTTGGGGAATGCAACTGAATGCATTTTGTTTTTGTAATCACACCTGGACATACGCTTGCACACTTACCTGGTGACAGCTCCTCAGTAATCCCTTGAATGGTGCCCGTGAACAGAGTCAACATAAGGACACTGGCCAACAGAAACCATTGACGTTGTTGCCACACATGTGGATGTTGTTGTTGCTGCTGATGTTGCTGCTGTTGGACTTGTTGTCGCGTTCGAGTTGTTTGCATTGTTGCTGTTGCTACGCAGGTGACTCTGCCAATGTTTGCACACTCGAGCAAGATACTATAGACTGTATTATTCCGATAGTGCTGTCAGCTCAGTTAAAGCTGTAATAGTAAGAAATAAACAGGACGTGTTAGCACAACTATTACGCTGTTAAAAGAAAGGACTAAACTAAATAAGTTTTGCTTATATTTAGAAATCTAATTCTGGTATTTTTAATAGACTTGAGACAATCTTTCCCAACTTTTTTAAGATGTTCGACTTCGCTTATGTGTTGGGCAATTTGTCTGGGCTGTGTGAAGTCGAATCATTAATATTTTCAACGTTGACTTTATTGACAGGCAGCGTCCTCGTTTTGTCTCACTGATGTGCACAAAATCAGACCGCGTTCGCATTCGCACTCGCACTCGCTTTCGCGTTCGTTTTGTTTGCAGTTTGTTCTTGGGGAGTAGACACATCAGTCACAGCGCCGCAAAGTATGCAACGTCATGCGGCGCTGCGGTGCGTTTCATCATGGCTGTGGCAACGGTAACGGCAACGGTAACGGTTACGCTAACGGTAAAGGCAACTGAAAGTGGAACTGAAACTGGTAATGGTATTGGTAATGGTAGCCTGGCAAAAGCGGAAGAGCACGAAGAATGGTACATGGACAACGGACAAGGAGCAACATCACCGTTAGCATTGCTCGTGGGCGCGTTGGGGCTACACGTCAAACACATTCATCACAAGTGCCAGAGTGACAGATGGCAAATGCGCCTACAGCTGGTTTCAGTTCTGCCTACCCCCCACCGACCGCTTCGCCCGGCTTCGTCCTCACCGTGCTCTCCGCGCCTGAGAGTGACCTGCTTGGCCTTATGTCATTCGCAAGGGCAAAAGGACAAATGAGAATTTTCCAATTATTGCAGACACTCAGTTTTGCCACGGCCGCAACGTAAATTTAACGCTTTAAACTGTAGCCACTTGGCCATTTTTCATTTACACTCTCGAAATCTAAATTTTCGATGAACGCAAATCATTTGTCAACGCTCTAATATAGGGTATCTGAACCGTGGGTTTAGCTGCAGTTTTAAAGCAGTGTGCAGTGACTGAAATGTCAAAAAGATTAATACCCTCTATGCTTTCGAAAGAGGGTAATTATGAGCAGGGGGTTAAAGGACAGGGATTGGTAAATAGGAAGGTAGTTAGTGTAGTGTTTACAGGGTATGTTAGGGAATGAATACTTCCACTGAAGAGTAGAAAAATCAGCAAATAGGCAGATATACTGGGTATCTATTTGTCACTCCACTGTTTCATGGAATAATCTTCAATGAGAACTTGTTGTAGGTTAAAGCCGGGCTTTGGTTTAGTGGTAGACTCTGTAGAAAAGAAGCAGGGTATCAGCTAGTCTGCTTTTTAAAAA
This sequence comes from Drosophila dunni, assembly GCA_018152125.1. Classification (NCBI taxonomy): domain Eukaryota; kingdom Metazoa; phylum Arthropoda; class Insecta; order Diptera; family Drosophilidae; genus Drosophila; species Drosophila dunni. The sequence goes on along the minus strand of JAECXC010000339.1, from coordinate 5,207,623 downwards.
CTTCTGCCATTTCAGTGACGCGGCAGTTGATCAAAAACGCATTTTGACTGTGTCAGCGTCAGCGGCGCACGATTTTAATAAACGTAATGTGGCCACATGTGCGCCTGACATGATTTGGCATTATCGCAGGATAACCGAGTACCCAGCACTGTATATACACTGTATATGTATGGTTACATACTACATACAGTTGTGCAGTGAAAGTGAGGAATTGGCTGCGTTGCGTGGGTCAGGCGTTTTTGGATTTTGATAAATTTCTATTTTAGATTTTGAGCATCTTTGACTGGCAGCATATGCTGAGTAATTACCCAGACACATGCTCAGATGCACACATGCTTGAGGCTAATATTGATTGAATCTGAGCTTTATAATGTGGGCTCACCATATGCCAGCCAGCACAAAGCAGCTACAAAGCCGTCCCATAAAAGCCACTTTCATTTTCACAGAGTGTTTAGCTAGAAACTTTCGCTAATATCGAATGTAAAACGCTTCAAAAGCCACGTGTGTGAGGGTGTGTGTGTGTGTGGTGTGTTGGTGTATGGTAAGTTTTACGAGCGCCTGTTAACCGCGGGTATTTACACTAAGTCTAATGAAATGTTTAACAAGCACTTTGCTGTGCGCAAATCCCAATGACCCATAATATTAGCATAAAATCACTTGGCAGTCAGGCGGGAGCTGGGGTGGAGGGCGTGGCTTAGGCACTGCCCTCTTGCCACAACGCTGTCAGCCACATAAATAGTGTGCCGTGTGTGTGTGTGAGTCTTAGACTACTTGGTTAGTCTGTTGGCGTTGCATGACACGCCCGAGGGCCTCAAGCAAAATGTTCATTTAAATTGCGCACTTTAAAGTTTTTGGAGGAGCGTGAAAGGCTTACAAGCGCTTGACTGACTACTTGTATATCTTTCCATATAGCATATATATATACATCAGGCGTAGGCCGCAACTTTGTGTTGCTGCTGTATTTTCAATTTGAGCGCATAAATTTTTATGTTGGCCATACTTTATTTACTGTGCACGCTCTGCTCTCTTTCTCTAGCTCTGTTCTCCTCTCCCTCTCTCCCTCTCTCTTTACTGTTTGTTTCCACAAAATAAATTACATTAAAATTCTAAGCCATCAGCCGTTGTGGAAATTTATTTTTGCACATTATCCGCTTGCCGCAAATTGTATTTATTCCGTAGTCTGTGCTCTGCGTTTGCTTCCGGCCACCAAAATAACGAAATAACAAAACAAACAACAAAAACAACTAAAAAACACAACAACAGCTGCTGACGTTTTAGTGGCACTTACTCTCACTCATACCTCAAAATGCTGTTGTTGCTGCCACTGACCAAAGTTGTAAAGTATCCTTCAAGGCAATTAGTTTATTTGTACAATTTCATTTCATTTAGGCGCTCGGAATTTTAATGCATTTCATTAAGTTTGTGCGTAAATTTTACACTTTCATTTGGCCCAGAGAAAGAGACAGAAAGTGGGCAAGAGAAGGATGGAGTTTGGGAGGTAGGGAGGCTGGGAGGGTTAGAGAAAAATAGAGTAGAAATAAATCTAGTAAAAGGACACTACTTTTAAATTATAGTTTTGGTAATGGAAGTTATTTCTTTAATGATTTTAAAAGAGTGTATAAATGGTCCCTATAGACTTATATTTATTTTAAGTAATTTATTATTTTTAATAAAATAGTTTTCTGCTAAGCAGACTATTTAAAGCATGGATAACTATTGTAGTAATTTTTTAAAAATAATTAAAAAATATTTTGGAGTATTAAATGATTATAATTTGCTTTAAATACTGTCTACGAGAATTAAAACTTTTTTAAAATAATTTTATATGATAATAATTTATAGTAAATATGGGCTTTGTTTGTGTATTAATATTTTACATACATTTATTACCACAAACATACACAGATATACACACACATGTGAATTACAATTAATATAAATGTTTGCACATGGTTAAAAAAATTCCTTAAAATCTAAAAAACTTAATAGAAAATATTTGATTTGTAGATAAGGTAAAGAACGTTTAAAATGTAATTTAAGCACACAATCCCACATACTCTCTCATACACTCTCAACCAAACACACACACCCACACGTATGCATGTGTACATACACAGAGTTAATATTTATGCAGAATTTGCTGACATTTAAAGCAAAAATTCAACTTGATTTCAGCACTAAACTTACTTGATTGCAGCATAGATTGATTCGAGCTTATTGTTGATTAGCAAATCTAGTTAAATCGATTGAATTAAGCATTTTTGAGTCAATGTTTTGGCAGTGCAGAAAAAAATGTAAACACAATTTGGTGTAATACACAAATAGAGGAACCCACAAGGAGACGCGTTGAGCGCGCTCGTCCTGCACGTCCTCTCTGGCTGCTGAGGGCTGCTGGCAAGGACACCGTTTAAGGCACTATACGGACTTCCGACAACACGATTTCATAATTAACACAGACAATAACATTTAAGTACACTACTTAATACAATTTCTAAATGTTTTATTTGATTTTTAACATACAAACAATGTACACGAAAAATCCACAACCGCACGAATTTCGATGACAGACGGAGAAGTCAAAACTCGCTCTCAGTGCCTGTTTGCTGTTCCATTCCGACACGTTTCGTTGGCAGAGAGAGCGAGTTGCTTGAACAGAGAGTGAGAGAACAGAGCGCAGCTGTTTGAATTGTGTAGGTTTTAGGGCTGCGGTGTGTGCTGAGGGGTGGGGAGACGGCATTTGGCAACTGTCAAAATGACAGCTGAGCACTGAGGGTTTGTGCCACTGTAAACTGCGCAGTCGCTGCGTTGCGCTCTGCCAATACGTTTCATTTCCATTGCGTTCCACGCTGGCACAAACTGGCAAAAGGACGCTGCTCGGACTGTCAAGGGTTGTTCCGCTCTACCTTGGCATCACTTCACCCCCGCTCTCGAGCCCACTAACCGCTTCGATTCCGACAATTACCTGGAGAATTGGCATTAGCCCATTTTCGTTGCGTTATAAATTGCGATTGTCACTTTGGAGCATTTGCCCTGGACTGAGTGTGCTCCCTGTATGTTGGTCTGTCTGCCAGTCTCTCAGTCTTGCCGTCTCTCTGTCATACTGAACAACTGGCAGTGCACATTGTAACCGGAGGGTGTTTGTGATGCTACGATGCTTCAATACTTCGTTGCTGTGACTTTCATTTCGTTCGATTACATGTCCGCTCTCCCTGCCTCTCCCTCCGCTCTATTTCCCCCTCTTCCCTGACTTGCTCACACTGCTTATGCAATTACATTTAACTTTGGTGAATCTGAAGATGCTTTAGCAGAGCATGAGCGAGATGAAGCTGCGTTCCCTGTGTGACATGGAATTAATTTTCGATTTTATTGTCAGTTTGTCAACTGCTTAGTTGCTGTTGTTGCTGCGCCTGACTTTGATTTAATTGAAAATGCATGAATATGCAATTTTTAGCTGCTGATATATAAACTCGTAAGTGCCAAGTTTTATTGCCTTCTCGCCGACTCATTGATTTGGAAGTGCTCAAAATTTTAGACTTAATAGCCTTTTCGTTTAGTCAACTTAGCTTGGATTTAGTCGACTTGATCCAGAGTCATACATATTCAGATCACATAAAGAATCTATTCACATTCAAACACACACGCGTCACAGTCGATACAACAATTTATATATGTATATATTTTATTATTCTTAAACTAACTTAAATTATGTGGGAGGATTTCATAAAATGCTTTCAAAAGGGCGCCAAGATTCCAGGCTGCACAGAGACTAAGATTCAGGAACTCTTTAGTCGAGTTCCGCCCAATCAGCGCAAGAATTTGCAACAGTTTGCCAAGAAACACGATGAATACAGACTGTAAGTTCGACAAGTTAACGGTTTACTGTTTCTTAAGTTTCCAATTTTCTCAAAGACGTGTTCGCAAGTATCCGGACAAAATGCCGACCATTGATTGGAACTACTATAGGAAGAATGTGCGGAAAGAGATGGTGCCCTGGGTGAAAGAGTTTGAGAAACAATATGATACACTAGACAGTTTTTTTGGTGACCGACATACTATGATTGATTACTCGAAATATTTTGGGGAACTGACGAAACAAACCGAAGAGGTGCAAAAGGAGGTTGAAAAGTTCAAAGAGGAATCGAATCAGCGCATCAAAATACTGCAGGACAAAATGTTGGAGCTGCAGTGCATGCAACCCTATACGGAAATGACCATGGAGGAGTATTGCTTTGCACGTCCCAATGAGGCGCCCGATTTCATCAATAAACCCACATTTTGGCCCCATACACGCGAGGAGCAGGCAGTAGACGAGGAGGAGCATGGACATGGCCATGCAGAGGAGGTGGCAGAGAAAAAAGATAAAAAAGATAAGCCAGATCCTAGTAAGCCTCCACCAAAGACACCACCCGCAGGCACTGCTCCGAAATCAGAAACTCCAGCAGTGCCTAAAACCGATGCTAAGGAGGCAAAGAAAGATGAGGCGAAGAAAGAAGTGATCGATGCTTCAAAGGCACAGGAGAAAGATAAAGTTGCCGCTGTGCATGTTGAAGAGAAAGAGTCTAGGGAAAGCCAGATTACCGAAAAAGTTACAGAATTGGCATCTAAAGGCATCGATGTGGCTAAAGAATTGGCAGCAAAAGCTATTGTGTTACTGAAAGGCTTGTGGGAGAAAGTGGAGAAGAAGCGCAAGGAAGTGGCTAAAACAGCCGATGCCGAAAGATCGAAGGAGTCAGCTGCAGCTGTGCAAACTATTGATTCAAAAAAAAAAGTAGGATCGGGGGAAATATGCAACAAGACCATAATTAGAGGTGAGGAAACTGCCAAGGCTGATGTAAAGGAACAACACGTTGATCTGAATATCGAAAGCGATGGTGTAAAAGATGATAGCAAATCAGACAAACGAAAGACGTGTGAGGATATTTGTAAAGAAAAGTGCAAAGAGGAGGAGGAAGAGGAGAGATGCAAGTGTGAGGAAAAACCCAAGTGTGAGGAAAAACCCAAGTGTGAGGAGAAGCCCAAGTGTGAGGAGAAGCCCAAGTGTGAGGAGAAACCCAAGTGTGAAACTGATATCGCTACAATTTGTTACGAGAAAGTTCAAGAGCAAAAGAAGCAGGATAGACTTAGTGCATCCGAGAGGGATGCCTGTGAAAAATCGGTTAAGGAATCTACCAAGGCGGTAGGTAAACCATGTGCCGATATCTGCAAAGAGAAGGCCGAGAAGGATAGTAAATGCAAACCCAATGAGAAGGCCTCTCTTTTGGACACAAAGCAAAAGTCTGAACCACCAAAACCACTTGCTGCAAATGAGCTGACTCAAGTGCCACCAACAGCAGGCGCTGATGCAGGTCTAAACCTAAGTGCTAACCCCCAGGACGATACCATTATAGGAATGCATCAAGAGGTTATCACAGCAGAGAATGAGATCTTTCTGGGTACAAAAGAGTTGTCCAAGGAGCGCAAAGATTTGAAGCAGTCTACAGATAAAACTGCTCCGATAAAGGCAGAAAAAGACGATACAAAGTCTGAGCAGGGCAACGATAACGAATTCAGTGCAGATAAGAATACTAAAATCCCCGAAGACTCGGCTGAAATCGCCAAGGTAATGTTCAAAATGGCCATCGGAGCTGCTGAACTGCTGGCGAAGGCCAAAAAGACAATCGAGCAGGTGCAACGCGAGAGTGCTGGCCAAACGGAGGTGCTGAGAGAAGCCTTTGAAACAGCCACAGAGCAAATTAATGTGGCTCTAAGCCAGGCTCATAGTGCACTCGATTCGGCTAAAAAACTGACTCATCGTGCGCAAACCACACTGGAGGCAGATGAACAAAAGCTGGTTGCTACCATAGAGAAACACATTGTGTTGGCCAAGTTACTAGCGAATCGGGCCAGTGCTATGAAGAAGGAAATTTCGAAACTTCTAGATGAGCTGAAAAAGAATTAAGTGTTTATATTTTTATATATTTTTATTGAAGTATGATTCACAGCTCGTGCTTGAATTGTTTTCATTAAATTTGCTGTTAAATTTCGAAAAACCAAACGGGTGTGTGGTGGTTGGGTGGTGTGTGAGGTGAGGTGTGTGTGTGTGGGTGGGTGGGGGTACTTTCTATGTGCTACATATGCAAATTATGTTTGGAAAGCTCAAGCAATAAATTTTAGTGCAAAAAGCTAAGCGAAATATCGAAACTTTTGCTGAGAGTGGCCAAAACTTTGCGGTGAATTAGCCAAAAATTTCACTTTGTTACCCAGAGAGTGTGTGAGTGTGTGTGTTTGTGTGATAGCAGTGGGTGTGGCAGTTGGCCTAGTAGATTGCATAATTATGCAAATGTTTTATTTTTCGGCATTCAAAGTGGCGCATTCGAAAGTGTTGCTTTACTTGTGGGCCCTCTCGCCTCTTGGGTCCCCTCCCACGCTATACGCTGCACAATTTTCACAATCAAAACGCATTTGCATAATTATACAAAGCACACTTCCTGCACCTGTGAGTGTGTGTGTTCACTGTATTTGTATTTAATTCAAGTTTGATAGTTTGTTATAAGCTTTAAGCCCAAAGAAGACCCGATTTAATGGGAGGCACTATAACAATGAAATCGCTTTACAAAACAACAACACGCACAACAATAACGAAAATCCGGCTTTGTTTTATTTACATTTTTATTTGTTTACATTTTACCGAGTAGCGGGGGGCGGGGTGATAAACTTTTGGGCTTTTAACAAGCCATATAAATTCAATTTGAGCCAACTTCTTGATGAGAACAATGCGAACAAAGCGACAAGGTTGATAGTAAGCTCGTATTACCATAATGCCTTAATCGATTTCATAGGTGACAAAAACATTTTCAAAGGACGCACAACAAAGGAGATCGCACAGGTGTATGAGGGGGGAGGGAACTCTTTCAGTTAATTTACCTTTTGGGACAGTTTTCGTTTGTCGTTTCCCGTTCGTTCAAAAAATTAGCATATTTCCAAGGCATTCAAAGGCTGCCTCGTGATTGGGCTAAAAAGGATTATTCATGAGCAGCTGAGTGCCCAAATTGTTTGTGTTTTAAAGCATATCGTTATCGTAATGCCAGCCAATATACAAGCTCCATTCCATTACCTCCAAAAAGCTCGTGTCGCCGTCGCCGTCGCCGTCGCCGAATTCAATGCCAAAAATGTTTGAATTGAAAGTTAGCAATAGAGATTCGCAGATAAAGCCAGAATTCTGGCTTATAGTTTTATGTTTTATGTGCAGTTTTCAGTTGACAATTGCCCGCTGTTTCTTGTTGCACTCTCGTCGTATTGTCGGAAATATAAAATATGGCCATTATGTTTATTGTTTTCTACCAAAAATGCAACCCGCCTTGTCACTGCCAATTTTCAATTGAAATGGAGTTTTTGGCAAATGTTTTCAGATTGTTTTGTGTGGCTGTGGCTGCCAGTATTTTTGGCAACACTCCAGCCATAATTAAAAGCCTTCACATTCTTTGCAGTACAGTCGTTTTATATCGTCTATGAAGGCCATAAAAGCTATAAGCACTAAGCTTACGAATGTTAGCATACATTCATGCATATATATTTTACTGCCACATTTGTGGCAAGTTGTTTGTGGCATTATTCGCATTATTTGGCCAGCTAGTTGCGTGCCATGTTTTTTAGTAAGTAGCATAAGTGTATTACGGTGTGTGTGTATGCTTGGGTGTGTGTGTGTTTGCCTGATTAACGCTTTTAATGGCTGCGCAAATATTTGTGGCAGTTTTTAATAGCCTACTTTTGTGCTGAAGTTATGTATAGTAAAGCCTAATTAGCAGCGTTTAACTAAGCCTCACGGCCTCCGTATTTGCTCCAGTGTGTGCTTGTGTGCTTTTAATGCGACGTGATCGTGGTTATTAAAACAACAAAGGGTAACCTGACTCGCAATCACCCCGTAGTAGTTGTAGTTGTAGTTGTTAGCTGCTGCGAAAATGTAAATTTCCGTTGAGTGCCTGGTGGCGTCCCATTGCTTACACGTTGTCCACGCAGCATGGTGCCAAATGTAGCTCCGGCACTGGCTGGTAGTGCTGCCACTGGCCCTGTTCCTGGCAGCTTGATTAGTCCCGGCTGCTGGCGTCCCTACAACGTGTCCCTGTGCCACTTCGACTAAAAGGGGACTACAAGAACCCACCGCAACACACTTAACGACGTAGTTAGCGTTAGTTAACGTATGTACGTGATATCGTTAAACTGGTATAACGTTACCAGACCTCCATAGCATAATAAGTGTCTTATTAGTTATGCCAGCGCAGCAGCAGTAGCAGCAGCAGCAGCATCACGATTCAGTTACTACGATTATTGTTGGTGCACCTAGGAGCAAGTCATGGATGCGGACATCACGCATCACGTGCCGAGTCCGAGTCAGTGTTTCACTCGACTCTGAAACTGAAATTGGAGTTGGAGTGGGAGCTGGAATTGGAGATGACAATTTCCATGTGATTCGTTTGAAAATTTGAATAAGAGAACATTTTGTTTACACAACTCGATGATGGTGCCTTGAATGACTAATGCGTTTGCCAATATCACTCGATTGTGACAGTTTGTTGAATTTATTGAACTGTAGCATTTAGATATGAGACTACTTTCAATTAGACAGTTATTTGAGCAGCTTGGCAATTGATAAGCGTCAATGACTTTTAATTAATTCAAGGCAAATATTGTGCCTCAACAATTGAAAGTTTTTACGGGATACAAGATAAAAATCAAAAAAAAAAAAAAAAATAAGAAATTAGAGAAAGCACAGCAAAAAGTCCAAAATCAACAACAACTGAAATCTATTTGCCCAGCTAAGAGCCATACAAAAAAAGCAACAAATAAAAAACAGGAAAGACGCAGATGAAATTAACGCAGGGGCAACGAAATGAAAATTAAATTCCAAACAGCCCTTGGCCTTAGTAGGAGAGGTATTTCAGGTGGTTCGGGTTGGGTGGTGCAGGTCGTGGGTCCAGTTCCAGGTAATCGCAAACGTGTAGTATTTACTTTTAGCTTTGCTTGTTTATTTTTTAATTTCCTTCCAATTAAGCAACAAACAAGCCGACTTCGCCCGATTCTCCCACTTCACCCACTTCTCTCCCCACCCAGTCTCAGTTCCCAATTCTTATTCCCGCTTTACGCTGCTGATGTTGGCAATAAAAACGCGCAGAAATCGAGCCAAATGAAATGAAATGAAATCTAGTCAGTGAGTTACGTAAAATGTTAACGCAAACGTAATGAAAACACGTTGGCACAATTCATTTAAAATCTACATTGGGCCAAAACAATTTGGCATTCCAAAGACACAGGGCACAAAACACAGTGAGCAGGACACAGCTGTGTATGCTTTTAGGCGCATTTGTGGTTAATTTCCATTCGCACGACTTGCGGTTCCCTTTACGAAGGAGACAGGAAGTAAGAGAGTTGAGGTAGAGAGGGATAGGGATTGGGGAAAAAGGACTACGAACCCCGATCCTGTGCCCCTTGAGGTTCATTACTTATGCACAACTTGTACGCATAAATAAAACATGTCAAACGACTGCGGGCCAAAGTGACTTGCGGCTGTCGTCTCAGTATGGGCAGCTCTACATACCCTGATCCCAAAACAAGGATCCCCAACCCTATGAGGAACTAGACGACTCACGCAAGCTTTGGTAGGCAACACGCATAGCACTAGATAAAGGTTCTTAGTGTGAGGCCAAACAATTAGTTTGCCGGACAGGCAATCATCGAGCCCGACTTCTGGGAAGAACTGGCGACAACGGATTGCTCTAAAAGATTTACCGATTGTACTGAAGGAAGTAGATCAAATAGTATTAAATACTTTCTCCACTTTATAACTGGTCTCTAGATACACTGTCAAATGAAAACACTCTCAGATTTTATAACAGTGGTTTAATTTACCCATCTTTGGTCAGATTAACATTACAGTCTATAATTTAACATTAAGATACTCGACACGAGTTGACACTCTCAAAAATAGACATCTATACGCATCAGGTCATCGCACTTACGGTCAAGAAAATCACAAATAATTTAAAAGACAAATCTGTCAAATCATACAGACAACAGAGTCCACGTCGAAAGCTTATTTAAGCGCCATCTGGTACAGGAACTGTATAATGGTACGAGTGGGACGACCACTCATACGACCCTTTAATAGATATGGAGGTACGGCCTCCAAGCACGACATGCCCGTTCCCCGTGTATCCAAATGCGCCCAATCGGTGTTGGGTACGAGTGTGTGCAATAATGCCGCTGCTAGGCAAGAGGAGGCGGGTCCTTTGCCCTTATTACACAGATCAGCGGTCATGGTTGGTTGTACCAATTTCTTGAAGTAGTTCCACAGTGGTAAACGCCACACGCGATCACCTGTAAGTGAGCCGGCCTTCTTGAATTGTTGCCACAGAGCGCTTCGGTTCGTCCACAGGCCAGTTGAGGAGGCACCCAAACCATAGAGCACACCCTTGGCATGCACACCCAAGTCCACAATGGTCTTGGGCTTCATTGTGCTCATGGCATAGAGCATGGGATCTGCAAGCATTACAGCACCGGCTTGAGAGGTGTCCTTAATGCACAATGTGGTGCCATTCATCAGGGTGACCACATCACCCGGCTTCACCGCCATACCCGAGGGCATGTTCTCGCAGAGCGGCAGAATTGCCGACACATTAATGGGCAAGGATAAAGCTGCCGCAGCTCGAATAGCTGCCACAATGGTTGCAGCACCGCTCACCGACGCACGATTGTCGTCCATGTGTTTCTTCGGCTTCAGACAAAGTCCTCCGCTGTTGAAGGTGATTCCGTTGCCAAGCAGCAAAAGGGGTTTGTCCTCGGGGTTGCTGCCCACATAGCTGATTTCAAGCACGACGGGCGGTTCACACGAACCTTTGGCAATCATTAGAAATGAATTCAAGCGCTGCTCCTCAATCCAATCCATGGAACGCACCTCGACACAGACACCACATGGTCCCAGTGCATCGATCGTAGCCTGAGCAAAGATCGAGGGCGTCATTTGATTTGCTGGCGTATCGGAGAGACGGCGTGCCAAGTTCTGGGACTCCGCCTTGAAGAGTCCCCGTGTCCAGGCATCCATATCCGTTGAGCCATACATCTCCAGCTTGGGAATGTGCATGCGATTGTTCTTGGATTTATTGACATTGTAGCGCCAAACGCCCATGGCAGCACCCTCGGCTGCCTGCTCGGGATGCTCCATGCCGTCGACGAACACCGTTCGAGCTCCCTGCATTTGCAGATAACGAGCTCCACTAGCGGCAGCAATACGCGTGTTCTCCAAGCCAACATCCAACATTTCCTCCTCATCGTAGCCGGCTCCCTCTGGGCCAAGTCCCATGACCGCAACGCTTGAGAATTCCGGGTCCAGATTACTGAACAACCTGCCTTTGCCCAGTTTTCCGGTCATACCCGTTTCGCGTACCAATTGTGTTATCTTGCCACCAACACGATCATCAAACTTCTCGCCATTCGTGGTCAATTGCGGATCCTTTTCGCCCTCCTTCTGAAACAGTCCAATAACAATGCCATTCATGTCACACTTCGCACGCACTTGCATGTATCTGGCTTGTAACCCAAAGGACATGACGCGATTCAAACGCAACAAATTCAAAGCGGATTTGCCGTAAAATGTTGCCTGCGATTTAGCCATTTTTTCTTAAAGGTTTTTTATTTGTATTTTCTAAAATTTCGAATACGCTTTCCAATAAAACACTTTCTATAGTTTATATACAAATAAAATACAAAACACTTCTAATACACTATTTGCACTTCAATTTAAACAATTTGTCGAAAAGGTCTGAAAACTTTTACGTACAAAAACTGTTTTATATTTTTTTTTCTAAAATTTCAGTGCGTTACACTTAACATCTATAAACAAACTGATTTATGTGGGAAGCTAAACGATAACTATGGAAACTGAAATGAGTTTGAAGTTTAAAACGCAGCAATTTTGATGGCATAAAAACAAGGTGAGTTCTTAAATTAAATATATGACTTAAAAGATATTACTTTAAGAGGGTTGAAAAATTCTTATATAAATTTAAAAGAGCTTAAATATACTTATATTCCAAATTTTTATAAGGGAAGGGAATTTCTGAATGAATTTTATACTGTTTAAGGCAGAATTGCGGTGCTATATTCTAATTTAAAATGTTTATTATATGTTTTGTTGTATGAAAAAAAGTTAGGTTAGTGATTTGACACTTTTTAAAGACTTTTTATACAATTAACTATTAATTCCTTGCTGCTATAGCACTACTTTCATTTAACACTTCACTTAAAAAACTTTATTTCTTAAGTACTCGCTCTGCTGCACTTTCCAAACCCACTCACTCTCTGTCTCTCACTGTCTTTCTGGTTTTATGGTTAAGCGATTGACAAATTGACAACCTGCTGACAACTCAAAGGACAATTATGGCATTTATGGCAGCTGCGTCTGATGCCAACACCAACTGAAATACAACTTGCAATTTGATGTCATGCAAATGATTAAATTTGCAATTATAAAAATCAACAAAAACAACGACAACAAGTAGACGTAATGAGTAAGTGCTGTTGAGAGCAAGTAAATGAGTGAGGGGTGATGGGGGGAGGGGGGGGATACTGCAAAAAAATGCAGTGAAGCCGCAGACGAAACACGTAAAAGCAATAAAGCAATAAATTGCCCAATTTGAAGCACTATTGTAGCCAATAATTTGCAGAGCCACTTGGCTGGTTGGCCAGTTCACCAGTTGGTTGGCCATGGCCCACACAAAAACACACACGTACGCACACACACAGACACTTGGCTTGTGCCCATATAATTTCAACAGAAATATGCACATTTGTCAATGTCGCGTGATTGATGTGGTCGAACGCATTTCCGCCAAGCAGCCGCCGTGGCCAAAAAAAAAAACCGTTAAAGAAAAAAATGCCAACAGCATGTAATGTACACACACATGTAGTGGCTGCAAATAAAAACATACAGTGAAACAATTTTTTATACATGTATATAAGTGGAAAATGAAGGTTGGGAGCCTGATTGCGTGTAAGGCCCCAAAGGATGCTGGCGGCTGCGTTGGCGACATTACGCGATTTTACGCATGATTTAAAATTAATGACAACCAGCGAGAGACAGAGAGGCAGAGAGGGAGAGGGAATGTGAGAGAGCGAGAGAAGGGGAGCACTGGAGTTGCAGCACACACAATACACCTCACACAACACAAAAAAAGGCAGAGCGAGCGAGACGAGCCAAATAGAGTCGAGGCAGGATGTTTAATTTCCTAAATGCATAAATCTCACTAATACGCACAACAAAATCTAAGCGCGGCTTATGCGATTGTCGCGTTTTTTTGTGTCTAAGTGTGGGTGTGTGTGTGTGTGTGCAGGGGTGTGTGTGTGGCTACAACAACATCCGAAAATCATAAACAAACTTCAAAGGACATTTACAGGCGGACAGTCGACAACTGGCCAATGGCAACAAAAAACTAGAGAACGAATGTTGAGCTTATTACGCACAGATACGAGGTACACACACACAAACACACACAAGCACACACAACACCTAGGCAACCACAACAATTCAGCTTCATTTGTGCTGACGCACAAACATTCATGCGTTACGTATACGCAGCGTTGTTGTTACCTGTGCACCGATAACGGCCTACTTGCCCACGCAATGCTTTCATTTCTATTTCCGTTTTCACTGAACGCCGCCGCACAATGCCCACTTTAAACTTACGACTCTTTGGCCAAGTCCTTGGTGTATGTGTGTGTGTGTGTGTGTGTTTGGGAGGTGTGTGAGGTGTGTGCCTGTGCCTTCGCTTACCTTTCTGCGTTGTTGGCTGCTCGTTGATTCGTACATTCGCTTGTTCGCTTGTTTGTTTGTTTGTTGCGTTTGTTAGTCGGTTTGTTTGCCGGTTTATGCTTTAACCTACGGAAAATTGCCAATTGTTGTTGGCATGCAAATTTATGGCTTATTTGTTTTGCCTTTTGTATTGCGGCTAAAATCGCACAAGCACATGAGTGTGTGCCTGCGTGTGTATTTGTGTGTGTGTGTGTGTGTGAGTGCGTGAAGAGCAGTCGCTTAATGCACGTCAACCCTTTTCAGAAGACTAATTCAACTTAAACAGGAGCGTTTTAGTCAAATTATAAAGCCATTCATTAACAAATCAATGGCAAATAAAAATACCTATCTAACTAAATTTCATTTAATAAAATAATAAATAATAATAATAAACGTAATAAATATTTAGTAGAAAATACTGACAAAGTTAACAAAACTTTTGCAAAGACTTATAGAAATTCTTATTTACTAAAATATAAAAAATAAAATATTCTGCCTTAAACACTAACTAATATACTAACTTGTAAAAGTTTCCGCTGCTTAAAATTTTATTTTCTACGGCTAAAATTTTAAAACACTCCTAAAACAGCTTCTGGGCCTCATTCTAACCGCATTGCGCTCCTGGTAATTTTTATGGCAAGTTCGTTTGCTGTTTTGCCGCACTCTGACCCAAAATGCCGGAAGTCAGACGATGCAGGGAAAAGCTTTTGACCTATCAGTAGATTTCATTAACAGAAATTTAGATAAGCATTAGTGTTGATGCTATCCTTAGGCTGCCAAATGTGCCCCAAACTTTTCCACTTTGTCGACTTTAATGTGTAGTCCAAAATTACACAACTACAAGTCAATAAATGGGAAATATACATAACACATATATAGTATATGAATGGATTTTTGAAGTACATTTGTTGCTTGCAGAAAAGTGCACAATCTGCACATGGAATATCTCTCTCTTGTGGCTCGTAAATTTGCCAGTTGCATAAATCACGCAATTGAATTCTAATTTTTGGTTTATTCCAAGACAGATGGACACGCGGACAGACAGACAGGCAGTCAGACAGACAGAAGGGAGCTTATTGTATGGTAGGCTAAGTCGAAATCAATCATGATTTTTAATGCACAAATGGGAGCAATTACAGTCAGTTGAGTAGACAAAAGAATTTACACTTGATTTATAGTTGTTTTGCTTGTCAGCTGATTGTTTATGTTTATTATGTGTATGTGCATGGGTGTGTGTGTGTGTTTGTGTGTTTGTGCTTGGCCAGAATGCAATTGACTTCCTTTGTCTAGGCTGGGCCAAAGCAGCTCCAATAACAATAGCCAACTTTCGTACATCGTCTAAATTTTCAAAGACATGAAAAACTGAGTGTTTACTGTACAAATGAGTGAAAGTATGGCCGTAGCTAATTGATTGTTTGCACTTTAATTTAGCGCTTAAAAAAATATTTAGAAAGACTTCTAACACCAGTTTAGTTACTCTAAAACATTCGCTTAAACCTTGCCAAAATGGTCAACGCTTCAATTATTTTACTACTGGCTTTTGGCATCTGCTTTTGCTGTCATTTGTCAGCTGCTACTCTGGCCGATCATATACTTGACTTTGGGGACCTGATGCCGCGACGTCGCATTGAAGGCATAGTAGCAAAATATTATTACTATGATCGGAATTTTAGAAAAGCAGCGATTTATGTGCAAAACGGTAAATTGATTGATACGTTCGAGGATATATTTAAAAGGCCAGAAACTGATGCTCTACATGAGTATATGAGAAAACACACAAATGGCGAAGATCTAACTCCATTGATAAACGTGATGCGTGATCTATCCGACGACTTTTACGTATCAGAAAGTGTGGAAATCCCAACGAATCACGACACATCGTCGTTTTCCCGAGAAGTGCTACGTGCTTTGCCGCGACAAAGAATTCAGAGTTTAATATCGAGAAAAATGCAAGAGAGCAGGTCGTTTAACCAACTCTACAGGGCGCTAAGGGATTCACAGTTCAGGCAACTGGTTAACAGGACTAGAGTAAGTTTAGTCACTCGACTTTTCCCCATAAAAATGGTATTCATTTCATTTCCCTGGCAGCAATCACCGGGATTGAGGAAGCTCATAAACAGACTGACCAAGAACAACATAAATATTGATAAAATCATCAGTTCGTGTTTTGAAGTTTTATATTGGGGTCCCTCGGAGAGGCGGAGCTTCGCACGGCGTAGATCGGGTTAATTATGAATTTCGAATTACGCAGTAGTGCATGCCTAATTATATACGGTTAGCAGACAAAGACAAAAAAAACACAGTTAAGATGCTTACCCCAAGAAAAAGTTCAAGTAGAAATAAAAATAAATAAATGAAAACAAGAAGCAAAGTAGGGCTTAAGTGCTTTTGAAACCGTAAATATGTAAGCGAGTCAGAGCGTGAGTTCTCCGTTTTCATTAACAGGAATTCTGTAAGGACTTTACAGCTTTGGGCTTTAATTTTTTTTTGGGTGCGAGCAGTCACTGCATCGATTTCAAAGCCAGCAATGTAGCAGCTAAAGGGTAGCAAGTGCCGCAAGTAGATCGACAACAAAGCCTCATTTGCAATATGGTGACAGGTTGCACAATATGCACTCATTAGAGCGGTTTATGCACCATTGGCACTCGGGGACAATGCTTGCCACACAGCAATTTGCAAAGGAAGTGGGAGGGGGGAAGAGGGGCAAATACCCACTACCCATTGAGGTACTCACATTTTGTTACAAGCAAACGTTTAAGCGTTTATGCGTTTCATTGGTTTTGACCCTAAAGTCATGTCAATTATTTTGTTGTGGTGCCTAAAAGTCGGCAACATTTTTATGCAGTGCTTTGCACAATTTGTCAACATTCGACAGAGCGAGTTCATGCGTTGCAAGTTGACTTGCCACGCGCATTTAAGCCGAGCGTATGAAAAGCGTTGCCAAGTTTATTTTTAAGAAGAAAGATTGCATGCTGCTGTTTTGCTGTCGCTGCTGTTGCTGCTGCTCCTGCTGCTGCTGCTGCTGAATATGCAACAAAAGTTGCAGCTGCAACACAACACGCCCACAACAAGCCAGCGACGACCCACATCATTTTGCAACAGTTTTTGGCTGACGCCAATGCAGAGGCGTCGCAGCCCGTTGGCATTGCCAAGGGAGGAGCAAAAGGGATTGCAGAAAAGGGCACAAGTTGCTGTTGTTGTTGTTGTTGTAGCTGTTGCAGCTGGCATTGATGGCGACTGCCTGCTGCTGGCGGCTGCTGTTTCTCCATTTTGCTTGACATTAATTTTATGCTATGCAGTGTGTGCCATTGCTCTCGTTGTTGTTGTTGTTGTTGTTGCCGCCACTAACAATTTGTGCGAGTTTGTTGCTGCGTGCCGGGGAATCTAGCAGCAGCAGCAGCCGAGTAGCAACGCCATCTCCATCGCCATCGCCAACGGCCCAAAACGCGCTTAAATTGTCGCATTTGTCTTGTTGTTTTAAGTTGGCGCTGTGCTTTTACTTTGCTGACTGCTTCTTGCTGCAATGCATTGCATAAACTTTGTGTAATCCTTTCAATTTGTTGCATACTTTTAGGCGGAAATTAAAATTACAACGCGCAGTCGACCAGTTTAAGCCAGGTTGCAGCATGGATGCACTAAGAGCAAAGGTAGTTAGGCCAGCAATTTGTTAGAAACTTGCTCTACACGTGTTTCACAACACACACAAACACACGCACACCGACTCTCACACCAATACATATATATATGTGTATAGAGTGAAACGCACATTAGGATCAGTAGCTGCAGCTTGCCGCAGGTTCTTCAATTAGTGTGCTACACAATGTTGCCTATGGCCTGGCCTTGAGCTCTATTTTCTACTCACTCGCAAATGCAACAGAAATCTTTAGTTAACCCACTTCCACTCCCACTCCCACTCCCACTCCCATGCCTTAGATCGTCTCACCTGCTGCCCAGCTGCCTTCTGCCTGCTGCCTCCTGCTGTGCATTAATTAAGTCAAAAGTGTATGCCGTGCGCCTCCATTTGTGGTTGCCTCTTGGATTCTCTGCTATACATTTGCCAAGTTTCAGCTTCGAGTGGCAGTTGTAAAATAATCAAATTGAATCAAAGTCGAGCTGAATCTTTTCTGTACAAAACCACGGACTATTCAACAGTTCCGCCGTAGTATTCGCTGTGAGCCGCGTACGTATTTCAATTTGGCTTTTTGTTATTCCAACTCATGCGCCATTGCTGTTGTTGTCATTTGGTATCAAGTAAATAATTGCTGCTTTAAATGCTTGTCAGGCTTTTGCTTATACCTTTCGGCTATGTCCTGGTTGTGGCTGGCTATAAGCGAATAGTCAAACAGTTGGTAACACGAAAGGAAGTACTGCCCTTAAGCCAAGTTAATTTGCACAGAAGGGAGTTTAGAGTGCGTTGTTTGCCTTCATTTCACATACGGGAATTTTGTACTCATACTTGACTGTTTTTCCGAGTATTTTGGCTTTGGTTTTGGCCAACCTTTTGGCTTCTGCTCTAAACAGTTTTGAGTGCCCGCGCCTGATGCGTCTGCTGCCGGACTGTCAGACCAACAGACAGATCGGACAGACAAAAGGAGAGAGTAGTAGACTCGTTACCGCCTTAACTGTAATATCAGTTACATAGCTAGCAGCTGTAGAATTTTAGTTGCTTCCACTTCATATTCTATTCGGTATATCGTTTGAACCCGCTCTCCGATTTCAATGGGTAAACTTTGAGAGAGAGATTTGTTGTATTTTATTTTCCTCATTTTTGTACATTTTGTTTTTATTTTTATTTCTCGATTTTGTTTTTGTTGTTTTCAGAACCTTTGGCCCGGAGTTTCGAGCTGTTCTTGTGCTTTACTTATTTTGACCAGATTGTCTATGTTTTTTGCGGTGGTGCGTTTGTTGTTGATGTGTACGTGATCTGGGTTCGTTTGTGGCTTGCATGCCCTTTTGCTTAGCAATTAGTTTTAAACTGGTTGGAACCTTTGCTTGTCTTTTGAGCATGTACACTCAGTACAACAACGGCTCGTATGTACGCTCATTAGAGCTGACCGTTGCTATAAAACAGAAAATGGAATTTTATGCTCCATCGTCGCCTGATGCAGCCATAAAAAGATTTCCAGCTGCTCGCCGGCTGTGTGTAATCCAGTCAAATAGCTCGCCCTTCAATCCCCGGTTTGCCCTGCCCCCCTCCCCCAAAAAAACCAGAGCCAATAAACAAACAAAAAATCAGCAACAACAACAATCAATGTTGGCTGTAATCAATTAACGATTTAACGTTCGCTCTGCCTCTGCTACAATTGCCCGACGGCGACTCGTCAACATTTGGCGCCACCGCCTGCCCCAGCTCCAGTTTAAAATGGCAGCGAATAGCGGAAGCAGAGGGAGACAGATAGCTGTTAGGAAGGGGGGCGGGAGAGAGCGGATTGTATGACGGTTAAATTGAAACGCACCATGTTGACAGCGGCTGCATGAACATGTCATCGTCATCGTTGTACGAAGCCTGCGACTAAGTCTGGCTGGTGGCAGTGGCAAGTAGCAAGTGGCAAGTGCATTTTGCTTGTGCAGCATATCAAATAATTGACAGGGTTGTCAGCTGTGCAGCAACTGAATATAAATCCAGACAAAGTCATTACATTGCATTAATAATTAATATAATTTAACAAGTTTCGTAAGCTTTCAAAATAATATTTATTTAAACCTATTGTGTGGTTTGACTATTAAATCAGTTTTAGCTTCTTTAACAGTAGTCTATTGCCATAATTTCTTAATCTGTGGAACTAAAAGTTTCTAATAGTCTTCTGACTTATTTATATCGATTTTGAATATTAAAACTTTGTGACATACTTATTTCGTTTTCATTTAGTTGGGAATTAAGTTTATGGACTTTGAATAAAAGTTAGGGCAAGTTTTTATTGAATTTCATTCAATTAAGGCCACTTGACAACCCTTAGATCAGAGTAGTCTCTACGCAAAAGTTTATGTGGGGCTAATGTGATTACTCCTGTCATTATTGCGTTCCTTTCTCTGTCCAGGCCACTGTCTGTCTCGCTCTCTCTCTTGCTTTCTTTCCGTCTCTGTCATTTTATCTGTCTCCTTCCCTTGTGCAGCCATTAAATTGACCGCTGTGTGTGTGTGTGTGTGTTTGCGTGTATGTGTGCATTTAACTGCACGTTTTCAAACTTTGAACCTCGCTGCGTCTGGCTTGCCCTCTATCTCTCTCTCTCTTTCTCTCTCTCTGTATTTGTTTGTGTGTGTGCGTTTGATTGGTTATTGACTTTTAACAGAAAAATTGATGTAATGCAATTAGTTTTGCAGCTAAACCGTTTGATGATTGCACAACAACAACAACAACGACCAGCACGTCAAGCTAAACGAGCCCTTTAGCCTGAATCAGCGCTCTATAATGCATGGGCTGCGATAAAAAGGGGTTGAAGGGTTTGGGTTGGGTTGGCTCTTGGCTGAAGCTGAGCACTGAAATTCTTATCTCGTTTATGTGAGTGTGCGTGTGTATGTGTGTGTGTGTGTGTTGAATGACGCAAGCATTCGTCAATTGTTTAGTACGCAAACAGTTTGAGTCGATTTACTTACGGGGCGTATGATTAATGAAAGGCAACAAATTAATGCAAATTACCGCATTCTTGTGCCAAGCAATTACGATTGAAGTTTTGGTAATTTGGTTGTTTAAGTGAAGTATTTTTAAAGGGTTTTAATTGGAGTTGAAACTGGTAGAGAGTAGAATTAATTAATATTACAAATTGATAATATTTCTTACATTAAAACTTTGCTAATATAATTCTTAAATTGCATTAGATGTTAGTAGTACTAAACCAACTCAAAGGAACCATTAAGTAAAGAGTTTGTTAAAGGTGGTATGGATTGAAAACTGCGCGGAACTCTGAAGCCATGTCTGTGTGTGTTTTTGTGTGTGTAAAACTGCAAAATTATCAATTAAGCCATGGGTGGCTATCAATTACACGCGTGGCTCCAAAATTAAACCATAACGCGATACATACAATAATAATAACAACAGAACAGCATCGAGATGCTGTACGTACAAACGCGGCCAAATGAAGTGAAACATTGCAAAAGGGAGTGGAGAGAGAGGGGAAAGGGGTTGGGGTTGATAACTTGCTGGTGGGATGAGGGGAAGGGGAAGGTAGGGGGGCGTGCAGGGGTTGAAATTTATTACAGTTGCACGAAACAAAGCGTAAAACTTTTGCTGCTTAATTGAAAAATATAAATTGTGGCAATGTGTGCGTGTGTGAGTGCGTGTGTATGAGTGTGTGTGTGTGTGTGGAACGTAAGTAAAGTCAAAAGCAGAGCAACAACATTAATAACGCTCGCAGCGGAAATAATAAAAACCATTTTAACGATGACGCCAAAAAGCAGAAGCAGAAAAAAAAAACATTTATGAAATATAAATAAAATGTTCGAATGTTGTGGCCTAAGGCACTCCGACTAACGGTTAACTGTAACTATAATTGTAGCTGTTAAATGCCGTTAATATACTGTGTGGCAGCATTCCTTGTACCTGCCAATGTGCCCGCTGTTAGCCAATTACAAAGAACACAAAGTGAAAACTTTGCGCATAAGCCAGCAGCATGAAAACCCAAAAGACTGCGACAATTGGCCCGCCCTCCCCCTCACACCGCCACCGCCTCTTGCTGCTCGCAATTTACAAGCGGAAAAACGACAATCAATGCGGGTCAATATTTGTCAGAGGTAAACAGCGAACTGGCAGCCCAGAAAGCATAAAAAAGGCACAAAATCACACAGCTAAAAGGCAAAAGAAAAACAAAAAAAAACTGACAACAACAACGAAAACAGGGCAAACAGACAAAACACAAAAAAGTATGAGCGACATGTGGACATACAGGTATCAAAAAAAGAGTGGAGAATATTAAAAAAGAACCGAAAACTGACAGACAGAAGGCAAGACAGACAGCCAGACAGACAGACATAGGTACAGTGGGACACACACAATTATCACATTGCCTTTGATGATGAGCTTCCTGCACATCAAAAGCCAAAAATGGAGCAACCCGAAAAGGCAAATCTAGTAGAGCTCTCCTAAAAAAAAAAGGAAAAACTGGGGAAAACTGGGGAAAAAAGGATCGAAATGAGTTGAACGTAACAAACAAACAAACAACATGCACTCTTGTCAGCCACACACAAATTTCACAAATGTCTCTATACAGCAGAGTGTGTGTAGGCGAGTGTGTGTGTGTTTGATAAAATCTGTGGTTCCTCTGATAGACAGTGGCAGCCGTTGAGCAGCCACAAAATCCACATGCACAATCCACACACACACCCACAACCCCAACGCAGACACACACACTAAAAAGGACCAAAAACAAACACACCTTGACTTCTGGTCAGATATTCTGATTTGTTTGAGTTTCTACTTTTGCAGCTTAACAAATTAAGCGCCCAATCCGTCAGTTTACCGGTACAACAACAGCAGCAAAACCATCTTAAACAACAACAAAATCAATTGGCAAGACATAAGGAAAGGTGCAAAAAGTAGCATGGAAAGTTGGTCAAATGATTAGCAGGCTTTTGGCAGATTCATATGTTGGTAGCATGTTCAATTGGCTATTGCAAGCGTTGGGGAATTTTCTCAATTTCATTTAATTTCAAGTAGAGTAAAGAAGGGATTAACAAGGCTCGAGTGTACCCTGTTAATGGCATTAAACATAGGAAAAGTATTTGTGGGTATGCCTTAATAAGTTTATTTATAGTAAAGTTTATTATAAATTTTATAGCCACAGATACTTCAATAAAACTTGCTTTTAATAGTAACTTCTTCTCTATGATTTTGAAGCACAAAAGCTGCACATACCCTCTGTAGTTTTGCTGCTAAGGTATAACCAGCTTATTTGCCAACTTTCATATGTGAAGAACCATTGAAAACTAGTTGCATTGCATACTTGTCATTAGTATTGTTTGCTTCAGTTTGTTTCTATTGGCTTTGCCTGTACACCCGCCCAACAGCCACGCACTGCCCACCTGCAGGTCGCCCTTCACCTGTGTCACCTGTGCGCGCTGCCATTTTTGTTTGCTCTCACTGTGCACGCAGTCAACCTAAACGTCAGGGGAGTGTGGGCGTGTGTGTGTGTGTGTGTGTGTGTGTGTATACACTGTACATACAGAGGGACCACTTTAGGATCGGAGCTAGCAACGAATCCTGGTCGACTCGTTAGTGCTTTCGTCTATATGAAAAAGAACTTTTGATGAATTTATTCGCTAAACATGTTTATTATTTGCTGGTAAATCACACAGCAATTTGCCAATTTTAAGCGTTACACTGTGTGTGTGTGTGTGTGTTGGGTTATTTGTGTTTGTATGAGTGAGGGAGGGTTAGTGTGTGTGTGTTAGTGTGCTTAGCGGCATTTGAGTACCGAGCATTGCTGTGTGCTGTGTTGATTAATGGCCACACACAAACTAACAAACAATTTATCCAACACGCTTCGAAATGTGGCCAAGGTATGGAAAAAGTTCCAGACTGTAAACGAGGATAAATTTGATATACATGTATATATTTTAGCTGCTGCTGCGACTTGATTTGAGTGGGACTAGACTTATGATGTGCTAACTGAGGCATCTCAGTCAAAAGTTGCAAAGGCTAACAAAGAAATTTTAATGTACTTGGAAAGAGCAGATGAGGTTGAAAAATATTATAGATAATTCGTTATCATTTTAATTTAATTTGTAATACAATGAAAGCTCCCTTTGCCGGACAGCAATGGTTCCAGTATTTTTGTCCGCCCAAGGGAGACGTTTGCCTAAGAGAACGGATATTGTATGAAAATCATGCTAAACAACAATAAAATTCGTCCAGCTAAGGGAGGTGCCCGCCTGAGAGAGCTGTCCGCCAGTAGAGCTTTCACTGTATATCAATTCCACCTCATTTCAATTTTACAGCTTAAATATTTAGAATCAAATTCAATGATCTCTTATTAATCAATTTAGAGAGATAGAGCATTCCAGTGCTCTGCTAACTGCTTTGAAATGCTCATTTAACAGCATTCAAATCAATTTGTTACTTAAATCGACGCTGACTTCAACTCCGACTCCCATTCCAATTCCAATTTCTGTTTAAGCTTTTGCTGTGGAAATGGAATTTACTGCTGGTGTTGTTAATATTTTAAGCGCTGTAATTAATTTAAAGCCATGTAATTAATAAGCAGCAAAACCAACAGCGTGTTCTTGTGGGTGGCAACAACAGCAGCAACCATCTGTTTTTCCACAGCAGCAACAGATAAGCGTCATCATTAACACTGCGGCCAGTTTTGGGCCATTTTCCGGCTGTTGATTGGTTTTGCTGGCCTCGAAAGTTGGCCAAAATATCGACTATATAAAACTAAATTTAATTTTAACCAAGTTCCTTACGAAAAATGATTACTTACTTTAAGCTTGGCGACTAATTTGATATTTAAATTAGTGGAATTGTAAGCGATACAGCAATTGGCACTTGTTTTGTCTGATGATTCCAATCAGACACATCATCAATCACAATGCGGCACGCAAACAACACCATGGTGGAGGAGAGAAGAGGGGTGATAAGGAGGCGGGGTGTAGAGTGGGAGGGGCACAGTTGTCAGTTTCCCGCTTAATGCCATTGTCCGTGCTGTTGTATCGGCAGTCGTGACATTGCAATTTGATGCTTCATGTTCGGAGGCGTGCCACATTTTGTGGAGGTTTGAGCCAAGTTTGTGAGAGGGGGAACAAACTGGCTTTATGTATATCCATAATTGTCAATTCATGCAGGAAACAGGCCATTATGCCGCTGTTAACTTATTAGTTGCCATGAAAATTGTGCTTAATTTCTGTATCGAGTGCCGAGTCATCTTTAGATTGGCTGTCACCTTTTGAGTGCCACGTCGGAAGTGTTCAATTTTAATAAATATAATTAACAGTTGGCCAATGCTACACAGCCACAACCGCTGGTGCTGTTTGCTGTTTGCCTTTGGGCCGGGAATTATCCAGGCAACAGTGGCAGTGGCATGAGGCATCAGTGTCAGTGTCAGCATGTTGGCCATAATAATAAGCAGCTTAATTGCAAATGCAGCTGCCTCTGGCAACATTATAAACACATGCATTACCACCTGCTATCTCACTCTGTATCTTATTGCTCTCCCTCTCCTCCTCAAGCTTGTTATCTGCCTGTCTCTAGCTTTGTTTTAATTACTCTTCAAATCATCGCATAGAGTTGAGGGCACTAAAAATGCTTTCAGTCGGCCCAAACCGAAATTTAATGTGCCATTCAAGACTTTAATCCATTCAAAACATACTTATTTATGAGCTCATAAAAAGTGACTGCCACACGCCCCTTGCCCCACGCCCCTTGCGGCAGTTTCTTTCAAGCACATGCAAATTTGCAACGTTTTTTGCCACATAAAATTACAAGAATTTTATGGTTAATAAAAGAGCTGGGCACATACACAAATACACACACAAACACACATGCGAAATCGCAAGAAATTAACTTGTGTGCAATGCGCTGGCATGTGCCAGTTCAGCTAAATACACTGAGAGAAACTGACTTTAAAAAGTGCATTAAATTAAGTCATTTAATTATATTAAAAGGCTTTATACTTGGGTCAAGGTGTCCGTAGGCTCAATATTTTAAGTCTGTACGGCAGACAAAAGTGTTGGCATTGTAGCTTTTTCATAGCTAACTTAACACATTTGTATTGAGGCAATCTACAATAGTTTTCTGACTTTTTCCAGCTCTTTCAGACCCAATTCACTCAGCAGAGTACCTCTTATTTCTCACACTTTCTCTAGCTCAATCCAACTCCAATTTCGCTCAGTGCACGCTGTCAATGTAAGCAACATTATTGGCTTTGGCACCTCGCTGCTCGTTTGCCAATTTTGCTGCCTGCTGCAGTTCAAACACAATAAAAATTATGCGTGCCATAAATCCAGCTGATGAGATTCGCCCAAGCAAATGTCGTTATCGCATCAAGCTTAAGTAGGGTAAGGTAAGGAACGGAAAGAACGAGGTGGTAAAGTGGAGGTAGGGGGGCTTGGCAGGAGAGGGGTAGGGGAGAGGGAGCGTTGTAAAGTGCGGGTGTGCGATAATAATAATTTTCGCCTAATAATGATGCGCGTTATGGCTTCACGCGTTTCGGTTGCCATATAACTTTGCATGTCCTCACTGAGATGACAGTGCAGCCAAACAAATGACGCCATCCAGCAGTCGATGTGGATGCGAGAAACTTGCTAAGGATATGGCTGTGATTGTGGATGTGGATGAGAAAGAGGATGTGATGTGCCAGAGCCTACGCACAAAACTCAATCATAATCTGTTGCCCTGACAGGCGCACAAAGACCGAGCTGAAGCTGGAGATGGAGATGGAGTTCGTGTGTTGTCATGACAACTTCCAGCAGAGATTGCCATTGCCATTGCCACAGCTCGTTGCAATAACTTCTCGTTTGGGGAGTCAAGAAGAGCGGGATTCTTGGTTCTTATTGTGCAACTGATAATCAGTGGCATTGGCATCGTAAACAGCAGCCGGAAGCAGATAAGACACTTGCCACACTGGCTTAACATGCCTCTTAATGTACCGCTTGCCACACTTGCTCCGTCCCACGCTGCCTCTCTCTCTCTCCCTGTTTCCATCACTACATAAACATAAAAAAATATATACTTTTTTTATGCTCGTCTATACAATGTTGCATTGTGCTTTAGATGCTAAGCTAAGCATGGAAAATTAGGCTTTTGATTGGTCCAAAATGCAGCTATGAATAATTTATGGCAAGTGATGCAAACAACTTTTGGTACGGAAGCCAAAAACCTCTGCATAATTGCCTATAAATGTCTCTGCCAATTTCAAGAAGTTAAAATGACCAAGGCTATGCCATTGTCGTTGTTGCTCTAGCTCTCGCTCTTGTTGTTGCCACACAGCACTTTGTGCATTTCCGGCAAGTGCGTCCACAACATGTTGACAAGAAATTGCATAATTATGGCTTGCCGGACAAGCGGTTAGATCAACTCAACCGCAAGTGCTGTCTTTACACGAAGCGCTCGCAAGGAGCAGCCAAAGCAGCAGAAGCATCAGGAGCAACCAACTTGCAACAGGATATGCTTATGGTTTTTGGGGGCACAGTCCGAGCAGGACACACAACTGACAAAAAGGAACTCAAATCCATTTGGAAAGCAAGGCCAAACTCGTACTTTGTGCATATGCATGTGCATTACGGATGCCAACGAGGGGAAGCAGATACCAATTGAATTGCATAACATGAATAGAAATGAATTGGCAGCCAGTTGAAGTTGCAACTGCAACGCAGTGGCAAACATACATATCCTGTGGCTTACCTACAGCGTTAGACGTGGTCCAGGGGCCCAAAAAAGTTAACTGTTTGTCCATTTGCATACTCAAGGTTGTTAGTAATATTTCCACAAGTGTGTGTGAGGGTTTTGTGTACCTGTGTGAGTGTGCGAAAAGTTCATGTGGCCTCAGCTTCTAATGCGAGACATTTATGCACTTTTCCTACAATTTTGTGGCTAACAAAATTAGCATAGCCTTTGCTTTTGGCATTGCACTTGATGCAACGTTCATTCGCTTAGCCGAACAATCGATTGTTTGCTATTAAACAAATAAAATAATCATTGAAAATGTAGTAACTTTAAGTGCAACGTTTTCAGGCGCAGCCAAGAGCATTTTACACTCGATTAGCTGTGTGTTTAGTCCTGTATACGTGCCTGCATAAATATGTGTCTGTGTGTGAGTGTGAGTGTTTGTATTGCCAGCTATTGTTTAGGTACTCAGATAACGGCAATTGCTGTGTTGCTGTTGCTCTGTTGCCGTGTTCCACTGCACGTGCCACAACAAACAGTTTTTCGTGGAAAATGCTCAAATAGCTGAGAAAATTACAATGAACGTTGTTGGGTTGCTATTGGATTTTCATTTAACGGCTGCTGGCATATGTACTGAGTGTGTGTGTGTCTCTCTGTATGTGTGTATTTGTTTGGCTCTTACAGAAAAAAGCATTGCCTACTTTGCGGCGCCGGCGAAATGGAAAGTTAAGCACTCGAAGCATCTTTAAGTGCCGACTCCAGCTACAGCTTCTGTTTTCCATTCCCATTGCTGTTGCTGTTGTGCCCGTCACTCTCCGATTTCAGCTTAGTCGCAGCAACCCCTTTTCGCGCACGCACTCAGCTAGCAAATACATCGACAATAAGACGCAATGGCTTTTGTTCTTTTTTTGCACAGTTGCACACAATAATGAAAATGTTGTTGTTTGTGAAATTCCAACAGCAGTTGGCAACACACTTGAACGCACACACACACCAGCACACACACACACACACACTCAGAGGGAGCCACAGCTACATTGCATTACTTCCGCCTCAATGGTAATAATTTTAAAATCAATACAATTCAATAAAGTTTTATTACTGACGCTGCCTGGGGAACGAGTTGCAGGAGTTGCTTTTTGGCTAACAAGAGAGGGAGCTGTGGGAGGGGAGAGGGGTGAGGGATGTGTGGAAATCGTATGTATGTGTGTGGATTTGAAGCAGTTGTATAATGCTTTGGGAATTGCTAGCAATTGCTTGAGTTTTTAAGTCGCTTTTTGTCTTAACCGCTTCGCGTTGTGGGACAGTTTACCTAATGCCCGTATTAGCCATAAACTTTGGCTCCTTTGTCACTGCCAACGACGCCGCCTCAAATTGCTGGCAATTAGAATATGCACGTTTTATAAGCAAATTGTGGCCACGCCAGTGAACTTATGGCAACGCCCATTTGTATGCAAATGCTGGCACGGCCAGTGTCTGCTCTCCAGCTGCTTCAGCGCAACTCCCCAACCCCCTGCTTCATGCTGATGAATCAAAGTCATAACGTGGCCAGGGAACAGTCGTTTTCGCTGTTGTCGTCGTCGTCGTCGTGCCGTTCGCATTCGCGTTACGCATCGTTATGCACAGCGGCAGATGACTGTTATTAAAATCAGTTGTTCGTCAGCTTCAGCAACGCAGGATTCACAGGATTCAGCAGGACTCACAGGGCTCGCAGGACTCATCGCAGACAATGTTGGGCGCCAGCTGTGCAACCCAAGCTCTTGGACAACACCAGTCCCAGCCAGCTCAATTTGTGCTCTCTTTCGGGCTCATAGATGGGAACGCGCATTCATTTAATGTCTTAATTTTGCACTCATCCAAGTGAAAAATTAAAATGGATTCTGTTTCAGGCTTTTCAGGGCAGTTCTTTGCCGCTTATTAACTGCAGCAGGTGAAATGAACTTGCCGCGCGCATAATTCTAATGGTTTCGGCCATTGCTGTTGTTGCTACGCGTTTTGCCTGTTTAAATATTAATAATAAAGTCGAGGGGCCCCGGCCACAAATTGTTAAATTGAAGCTAATAAAATTTAGTATTACGTTACGTTTCGTCTAACGCTACACCAAGCCACGCCCCCTTTTCCCGCCCGCTGTCCATTTTATGGCCCACAAATTTCATGGCGATTAAATTTGATGGCAGCGCATGCATCTCACGCCTCAGTTTTAACATTAGCTTCAAGTTTCCCTACCTCTAGCTACCCCTCTCTCACTCACTCTACCTTTCTCACTGTCTAGAACTGTTTTGGCTCCATTGCGTAATTGTGGCCAAACACTTTGAGGCACTGCTCTTGGCCCGTAGAGCACAAACAATAGCGCTTCTTTTATGCTTGCCAAAATGTAACACACAAAAAAAAAGCCAAAGCACGCTGCGAAAAATAGCTAAAAGTAAGCAGGCGTGCACTGCGTATACCCTGTAATTAATAAAGTTTAAATTTTGTTTATATTTTCAGACAACTTTGATGAGAACTTCGGAAGATTTAATCTATTTTTATGTAAGTTTTTGTAATTTGTATGTTCTTTCTTTAAATTTTCCTATTATTATTATAATATATTATGTTATATTATATTCTCTAAAGAAGTTTTGGTACATAAACTTAAGCTCTAGTCTGTAGAGACTATAGAAAACTATTCAGAAATTTTAAATATAATGGTATCCATTTATTTATATTTTTCCTTGACTTTCTGTGCCTTGCTTTGCCCAGTGTACCCCACCAACCACATACAGGGTATTAAGCAGCTAGAAAAAAAATAGAAACTGTTAAAACTCTGGCAAAATTAAAGCGTCAAAACGCGTAAAATGCAAATGTGCGCGCTTTGTTAAAGATTCGGTTAGGGTATGAGGTGGAGATTGGGGTTTGGGGGGTGTAGGGGTTTGGTTTGTGCAAATTATGGTTTAACACCTCATTGAACTCTGCAGCATTGTGTGCGCTGCGGCGGAGAGATGCGAAAATTTGAATTTGAATATGAATTTTCAGAATTTCATATTCAAATGAGTTTTCAAAGACTTTTTCGCCACGCTTGTGGGAATCGAGTTAATTACATACATATACACACACACTATGTGGCCAAGAAGATGAGATAAATCTAAATTATGGCTTATTGTTTCCCTTTAAATGCAAATTATACTCCACATTAAATGCCAATTTAATCTGCAACTTCAAAGCGCTTTTGTGGCATTTCAATTCATTAAATTGAACGAAACATTTAGGCATTTAATGAAGGCCTCAAGCAAAGCAATTTCATTTTGAATACAATGAAAATCGCAACTTGCAGAAAACAAAACGCAGAACGTAAAGTTTTGCAATTGTTTATGCAGGAGACGAGATGCAGTTGTTGGTGCATATGTAAAATCTAATTACAACTAATTACTATTTGCACAACTGACAACCTTTGACCTAATGTAAACAAAAACATTCATATGTAGATGAGTGTGTATTTGTGTGTGCTTGGTGTGTGTGTGTGTGTGTTTGGTTGGCGGTCAACAAGCCAATTCAAACCTTGAATGCTGCCCAGCAACTGGCCAAATAAACAAAACGCTTTGATTAGAAAATTTCATTACACCAAATCGAACGCTTGCCAATTGTACACACACACGTACACCACTGTACACACACAGACGCACACACACAAATGCAAATACAATCAGTGCCAGTGCAAACAAATAAAATGCACAAAGGGCATTTCCATTGCCTGCCCATGCGTCAGTTCATTAAAACGTCTGCTTCTCAGCCTCCAACGCTTTCCCAAGCCAGGATTTTCCAGCTACGCTTACGACTCCTCCCCCTCCCCTGCTACTAGCTGGCGTTGTTGCTTCAGCTGCCGCTTGATTCAGTGTGCTACGAAAAGCGCAATTTAATAACGGCTGCAAATGAGCATTCTGCCACATGCTGCATGCTGCCCACTGAGCGGGTGTGCGTGTGTGCCAGTGTACATTTGTGTATTGGTGTGCGCCTCGTGTTTGTGTCAAACTTTATGGCCCAAAGGCGCATTTGAAATGAAATCGACAGGCTCAGTGTGGCGCCAGCAATGCACCCAAAATATGCAATGCATCTAATGCTCAATGTTGCACTAGTGTTTGCCCCACAGACGGTCAACTCAATTTATTAACGCACGCACATGCACAAATACACACACAGAAACGAGCTCATGTTATCATACAACAAAGGGAAGGGGCAGAAGGGAGTACGGAGTGCGGAGTGGCATGCAACTAAATTATTACAAATGCATTTGTGCAACAACTTTGGCAGTTTGCAAAAAGCATTGCATATGCATGCGAGGCACACACTTGCAACATACAAACCTTAACTTATGTTGCAACATGTAAGATACGAGCTCAAAACATGATGGAACACACAATTTCCCCAAGCGAAAAGAGAGCAAAGCTTTAACTCTGGGGATAACTCCTCCATAAATACTGTGGAGGAGCAGAGTTAGCTAGTAAATAATTTGAAAATGCTCTAAAATAAAGCTAAAACATATGAATAACTGCTAATTCTACCCACTTATTGGACTTGCACAATTTCTGGCCATAATTTTGCAATTTACTTGCCGTTTGAGCATTTAAAATTTTATTTAATTGCGGGGACACCTGTAAAGTATTTATCGGCATTTAGCTGTCCAGCAAACGGGTTGATATTATGAATGCAGATTAGTTTAAAATAGTTTTATAAGCCTTGCGGAGATTTACCAATAAATATATAATTGATGGTCGTTATTTATTTTATTGGATCGTGAATGGCCGCAAATATTTCAGCACTCAATTAAAACTGCATTGCAAATAATTGCAGCACATTTAAAGGCAAACGAGCGTATACACACACAGACATTTGAACACACTCAAACTCACACACATACACACGCACAATTAATGCATTTTTGTGGTAATGGCTACAAATTAAGCGTAAATTACATGGCCAACGATATTGATATACCGCATTTTTGAACGATGAAATTGGTTAAAACGGTTGCGCTTTTTAAATTGCAAATTGTGCTGATTTATCTGCTGTAATTTTATTAAGAAAAGTGAATAACTACACAAAAATATTGACCAGTGCATTAAATTAAATTCACATTTAATTTAAATAGTCTGATGGAAATATTAAGTATACGCTACGTGTGGAATTCCTTTGGTTTTTCTTAAACATTTAAATAATTTCTTGCTTGACTTCGAAATTTGAAGTTGTTTTTTGTGCATTTTAATTTGCCTTTTGGTTCTTTGCTACTTTTGTGCTGTAAATGTAAACAGTTTTTGTTCAATTGCCTTAATGAACTGGTCTTTATGTTGATCTAGTGCTAGATGCTGTTGGCCTTGTGCTTGTTAGCCCTTTTTGTATGTCATTAGCCACATGCAGACACCCCGTCGAAGCCTTTGCCGTTGTTCCAACTATTTTGCATTCGAATCAGTCGCCAAAGAGTCGGAGAAGGAAGATAACTCCCACATTTCAGCACTTTGAAAAAGTTTAAATATAAATTAAAAACTTTTCCCATTTTTTGTTGCAGTCCTTACGTTCCTCCTGTTGTTGTTGTTGTATTATTTGGTATGTATTTTATGTGGATGCAAAGTAAA
This sequence comes from Drosophila dunni, assembly GCA_018152125.1. Taxonomy (NCBI): domain Eukaryota; kingdom Metazoa; phylum Arthropoda; class Insecta; order Diptera; family Drosophilidae; genus Drosophila; species Drosophila dunni. Next base: position 5,174,886 of record JAECXC010000339.1, on the reverse strand, counting down.
AAGTTTTGCCGGACAACATTGAACAGTGGCTGGGAGCCACTCTGACTGTGGTTGTTGTCAAGTATACGCAATGTGGTGTCTATCAGCATTGGCGCATTTTAATCTTTAGCCTCAATCCTTTACCAATTTCCGTTTCACTTACTTTTACACAGCCTTGAGCCTTGAGCCATGTGAATGAACGCGTTGACATCTTGGCGTATGAATCACTTGAATTTATGCACTGACCGCTCTCGATACCGTATCTGCTATACATTATTATTGCTGTCAGCTAAAGTTGTCCCTTTTGCAGAATTAATTGCATCCTTTTTTGGGAACAGAAATTACCGACTGGGAGCCAAGCTTGAGACTTTTGGTTGCCAGTCAACGAACGACATTTTGGTAAAATTTTTTTAGAAAAATGTGGTCAAAGTTTTGGCTGCCATAAAGGCACAAACAACATGGCTATCTGTTGGGGTACATGTGTGTGTGTGGGTGTACTAGTGTGTGTGTGTGTGTTTGCTTATGGCCTATCCGCAAACATCTGACCGTAATGCAAACGCATTTGCTGACTGCCTGCAGTTGCTTTGAGCCTTGTGAACACACTGTGGCCCACTTGGAACGTCGACTGGCAAAGTCTCAGCGTAACCGAAAAATGCTCTTGCTGATCATTTGCTTGTTTTTGGCTTGAAACAAGCTAGTCGAGGGGTTGGATGAGGGCAGGGATAACATTAGTTCAGCATGAAAAGCATTGCATTTTGCTTGTGGCTGGCTTGAGGCAAGTTCACAGTCAACCTAGTGCAACAAAAATGAGCAGAGCTAGAGTGTGTGGGGGTATATGTGTGTGTGTGTGTGTGCGAGGCCACTAAATGTAATCTTTGACTGTAGCCATATATCTCCTTTGCAGCGGCTTAGTTGGCCAGACCCAAAAAATGTGGTTTGCAAAAGGAAATTAAGTTCAATAAAAAAGTATTTGTAATTTATTAGGGTTTTGGTAGAGGCTGTAGCTGTAACAGCAGTGGTAACTTTCCGGCCATGGCTTTAAGTTTAAGGCCACAACAGGGATTAGAGAAGTTGCCATTTATAATTTGAAAACTAATAATTTTGACAACTTCTTAATATGCAATTTCATTACGCCACCAACTTGCAACTGTCGTTTGTTGGCCACTTCAGCAGCTGCAATTCACCATTCGTTGAGTTTGGCCCCTTGAGGGCGTACAGTTTCGACCATTTTAGCATTTTGGCTCCAAGTTCTGTGCAACGGGAGCATAATTGCATTTCGTGGACAATTAATTTCTTTTCTATTGCCCATTTCGTCGTAATTTAATTGCAAATTACTTCCTTTTGTGTTTGTGTCCGTTTCCACTCGTAATTGTAGCTTCATTTGCCTTTTGCTTATGCTTCGTCTACTCCGACAGTTCTCATGGCCAACAAACAGTTCGTGCCAAAACGTGGCCAACAACCAAACACGCAGCTTTGGGCCAACACGACTACGATGATTGCAACTTCAACTGTCGAGCCGAATGCATTTGAAATTAGCGCAAAAAAAATTTAAAACCAAATTGCAAAAGTTCCGCTCAACAACAACGGGGGTAGTAGCAATAAATCTGGCTAAAACTAGTCTCACTTGCGCTTTGTAGAGGGAAATCTTTTCAGGAACAGTGTTGACAAAGTATTTAAAGGTTTAAGAACTGAGAGTAGGAAAAGTTAGTTTATAAAATGAAGTATGTGAGCACAAAGTTGAAGTGATTTGATTAGGTAGAAAAAGAATGAGTTATAGAAACTGGGAAATGATCAGATCTTTTAATAAATATATAAAACTACTATAAGGAAAGGGTTTTTAGTAAATCAGGTCCTTAAAGCTCTGCTTCATTGGCATTTTGCTGTACACTCTGCTGAACTGAGAAGGAGAATTCGAAAACAATCTTCAGCCACTTGAGCATAGCATTAAATTTCATTTGACATTTTAGCATAATTGAAGCAAAGTGCAGACTGCGAGCAACTAAAAGAAAGTAGTTTGCTTTTCTTTAGACATTTCTTTGCTTTCCTTTGCCTTTCTTTGCTTTCCTCTGCTTTGCTTTGCTTTGGCAGTTTTCCTGGTCAGGACACGAAATCAACAAAGGCGACAACTTTGCACTGAGCAAACGAAAAGTTCCTTACTCCCCTCTCACCTACACACCACCCACTGGGGGTCAGTTTAAGGAGGATTAGGTGGTTCAAGCAAGTCCTTTGCTTGCTTTGCCAACAAAGTAGAAAATCCGAAAGAATAACACAAAAAATTTCCTACGCTTTACGTTTAACAGTCGAACGCATCGACTTCGGTTTTTAGTTTGGTCATTCGGGTTGATTGGACCAGCAGCAGGTAGGACAGTGTAATGAGTAGGGCTGGGAAAAGGTAGATAGGGTACCAGGGTCTCCGAGTGCAGCTTCATCAGTGGCAATTGTTTGGCATTGAAATTCATTTGAAACTTATGCAAAGTGAGCAGTGGAATAAAATGAAAAATATATAAAACACTGGCATACAATAATCCAATCCGTAAAACGGATTCACACTTTTGTTTTCGCTAGATAATTATCTTAATAGCAATTGCTGGCAATTAAATGCAGTCAACTGCAGTGCACCCAATTATATGATAATTTTTATTAGCAAGTAAGCCTCCGAGAGAGACCGAGTCTAATTTGTTTCAAGCACAACTTGTGTTTTTTAGCCGCAAAATAAATGAAATGCCAATTAATTTTGGGCAAGTTTCAAGTTTCATTAATAAATGCAGGCACATCAATTACAGCTGCATTTATAGCCAAAGTTTTTGGCTCAATATTATACCAAGTAGCTGTAGATTGAGCTTGTGTAGCTGAAGGCAGGTGTGAGCTGCATCATTTCTCAAAAGGCAGGCAAATGAAAGCACTTAATCTTGTGCTTGAACTTTGAAACACCAACACCAATACCAATACCAGGGCTAATACCAACTACCAACAGCAGCACTGGAGAACCCAAACACTTTTGTAATTTTAATCAATTCATCTTAATTTCGTTTGAAGTGCACATTAACCTAATGGCCAGAGCGAAGAGGTAGTCCAACTGCCAACTACAAGACTAAGACCCAGTCCAAGTCCAAGTCCAAGTCCTGGCTAACAACTTGCGGCTGGCTAACAAGTGCTTTTCCAACCATATTAAAATGTTATCTGCTGGCTCAGAGTGATAGAGGGAGAGAAGTTGGGGGGAGAGAGTGGGAAGTGGGATGTAAAAAATAGTCAGGTCTTGGCCCTGTTAACAGACACAGTATGTGTCTGTGCTGGTGCTGGTGCGTGGGCGTCGTCTTAAAGGCAAAGGTGATGTTTCATTTTCACATTTCTCATTTATCTTATTTAGCCAGGCCAAGATGCCTTTGGGGCCTGGCCAGCACGAGCTGCGTATCCTTCCAAGCGCTGTGCATATATTTTAGCCAACTATTGGACACACTTAGTGTGGGTGTGGGTGTAGGTGTGTGTGTGTGTGTGTATCGGTGTGTTGCGGGCTTGCAAATTGATGCGAAATACTTGAGTTTATTAATGAGAGCGCGTAAAATAAGCTCCAAAGTGTTTTGAGCTGCAAGCTCCAAGATCTCTACACATTATAAATTTGTGGCTACAGTTTCCGAGAGCATTCTGAGTGGGGATACGGATGCGACTACGGATGTGAAAGGGATGTGATTGGGGATGTGAATGCGGATGCATTTGCAAGAAATAACAAATCATCTTTTGATTAACTCAAGCGTGTCAATTTGACGTAAACCAAATATTTGTTCAGCACACACACACACACACTGTCACACACGCACGCACACTCAGAGAGAAAGAAAAAGCGATTGGATGCCAAGGAAATTGCAGTCAACAACTAACAAGGCAACGTATTTGCCTTACGTCTGGATGGAAAACTACGTATACAAAGATACTTACCATATGCAAATGCATAAACTAAATTTTCCCTATAAGTAAATATATAGATATATATGTAGACGTCTTACTGTTGTGCAGAAAAAAAAACATACACACACACGTATTTTTACGCTTCATTGCAAGGGAAAATTGTAGCATTGTTGTAGCCAAGGGGTTGACACAGTTATACCCTGTAGAGAAGTAGTATAAAATATTTCTTTGTATAAACCATATACCCTTTTAGGCGCCCCATTTGAATGGGTCTAAAATATGCAGCTCAAGAAATAAAAAGGATTTGAGTTCAGTGCCAGCAGCAATGCAGAAAATGGAAATAAATATACTTGTACTCAGTGGAAGCGGAAGTGTTCTCGTCTGATTGAGATCCCAAGACTAACAGGTAACAGAGTCTTGCCCTGCCTCTCCATATATTAGCCAATCGATATGGAAATTGCCAAGGTGTTAAACAATAATCAGGCAACAAACTGGATTGAATAAACTTCGAAGCTGCCAGCTCAAATACAATATTAGTTTAAAATTTAATATATAATTCCATTTTAATTACCAGTACAAATAATTACCTAAGCAACTCGAGGTATGGAGCTTGGCCAGCACAGTGATTGGCAGCTGTGAGTTTTGGCCTAAGGACGTGGAGGACCAGGCAACAAATTCTTGTCAGAGTTAAGACTGTTAAAATGGGCTACAATTGTTTGTCACAGTGCTGAAAATCAAATTAAATAAGCACTGATTAGATTGAGATTGTAAAGATAGAAAGCAGAAAGCATAAATGCTATAAGCCAAGCAACTTGGCCGGAAATGGAAAGGGAAAGCAATACGAAAGAGGGAGAGAGGTTGAGTGAGGGAGCAAGGGCAACGAGAAGACAGACACGCGACGCAGCTAACGTCAAATCTAAATGAGGTTATAATTAAAAAAGTTTTCTTATTTGCTGCTGCTCCTGGCTCAGCAGAGGCAACAACAACAACAACAGGAGCAGCAGCAGCATCCAGCTGCAAATGAAGAAACAAGTAATTCGCCTAATAACGAGCTTATGTAATTAGCTCATAAACAACAACAATAACAACAACAACATGTAAACAGCATGGCAATTGCAGCCGAACGGCAACAACAACAACAACATCGACTGCCAGAAAATTGTACAAGTCGAAATGTAATGAAAAAGTTACGTATACGAAAAAGTTCATAAAATTGAAGGTAAAAACGGCAAAAGCTGACGCTGCTGTCAGTGCAATCTGGCGCTATACGGAGCCCTACTTATCTACTCCAGCAATATTTGGCGAGGGCTGCCACTGAACTTTGTAGTTCTAAGAAGGCAGCAGAAAATTAACAATATTTAAAAGTGAAAAGTGATGTACAGTTTGATAGTTGCTCATATTGGTGTCTTTAGCGAGGGCTGTTACTAAAATAATCAAAGGAAATAACTTTATAGTGAGTAGAATCAATAAGTTCATATGAGTTCAGTTTATGTTTATTCAATAAAAGTACTTATCTATCTTCATGAAGGTTCAATGGATTATATGATAAATTTTGATGTGTTAGTCGAGGCTTAGAGTAGATTGCTTTTTCTAAAAAGTCCTCAATACTTTATTCTTACTCAAGTGACGCTAAGCTCTTCTCTCTTTCTACTTTTTTGACTACTCCTCTGACCACCCTCGTTGACAGCATATCCAGCAGCAACTACATATTAGTCGAGCATTTACAAAGTTGATAGTTCGTCTCGCTTTAAATTCGAATTGTAGCATAAAGATGCAATTGTTGTTAATTAGCTGCGGATGCTGAAAAACAGATCGAAGAAGAACTGAAAGGGAGCCGGGAGAAGGCATTGAATTTCGTGCAGCACGTAGACGCGTACCTCAGAATGGGGCACGTTTGCGATTTTAATTACAAAATTGCGCAAATACTCGTAATTGACCGTTAAAGTCACATTAGCAGAGCCACAAACATTGCTGTCAGCGATCGAGTGTATCAAATGAATACGAAGTCCTTGTGCAATGGGCAATGGGCAAGTGGAAGTGGCAGTGGACAGTGGAAGTGGTCAGTGGAAATGGTATTGCGATTGGGATTGGGAATGGAAATGGACAGTGGTCATGGCTGGTGGTTTAGTTGCCACATGCGTCTGTGCCACTCAACCATTGCTGTGCTGTACCGGAGACAGTGAGCGGCCAGCAACACTTCCGGTGACATTTCAATTACCTCCACCACCTCAAATGGCAACTGCTGACTAACAAGTGCACCACCAGAGCAGCAACACCAGCACCAACATACACCACTCTCATGGCACCACTCGCGTCATGGGTAGTAACAATTTTTTGATTAATGTGTCTGCTGCAAATTACAAAGGGCAGACAATAACCAAATGTCCTTTTGTCCTTGAGTCCGTGTCCAGTTTTAAATGCCACCCGCTGAGTGGCAAACGCGTTCAAATTAAATAAACATGGCTACTAATATAATGCACATCCAGAGCACTTATTTTTTACACAAACTGAAACTCAACTCGACTCGACACGACTCTTGGCTAATTTTATTATATTTATATTGGCACTGAATTTGCAATTTACTTTATTAATTTCAGCGCCAGACCGCGAAAACTCTCAGCTCGTAACTACTACTGAGTATTACAAGGAGCTGAGGACGCTGCGGTGCGTAGTGGTGTAGTGCGGTGGTTACTGCTGTGCACTGCAAGTGGCAAAGCCGCAGTCAAAATCATTTTCTAATTAAATCCAAGCAAAAGTTTGAAAGGCGAATGAAAACAAAAATTTCTTTGGCTTGCCGAAAACTTTAAAATTCAATTAAAAATTATGCATTGCCAGCGCAACAGCAGACAGCGGCTCTTAAAAAGGAAGCGGCGACAAAAATGAGAAAGAAAATCTAGAGAAAGAGGGAGAGAGACAGGAGCAGAGGGAGAGAGAAATACACGTACGCAGGGCATGAAAGTGAAATATAAGCAGTTCAAAGTAGACACCAAGCTGATGATGAAAACGAATACGAGATTGGGACTGAAAAGTGGAGGAGGGAGGCAGGGGTATGGGAGTGGGAGTGGGAGTGGCAAACGCTTTCTGTAATTTTGTGCAAAATTGTACTAAAAATTACTGCTAAAGAAAATTTTGCACATAACTTGATTAAAAAGTTACACGCATTTGCAACAGCAACGTCAACTTTGTTGCACATTGAAAGGAGCGAAAGAAAAGCAGGAAAAATTAAAAAAAACATACACGTTCTAATGAAGGACTAACAGATGCTAACTACATGGAGTTTATGTTATTTGTAGTGCCTACATAAAGACATATTTTGTAGTGAAGAAAGTAAGGGCATAGAAAAAGTAGGCACAGTGTGTGAAATAAATTTAAGCGATGATTTGAACACATAAATCAAATTTCTAGAAAGCCTTGAAAAAGTAACGTATTTACCAAAAGAATAAATAGTGTAGTGTAATATTGAAACCCTTTTTAAGCCACCTCTAACGCTATTCAAACACCCTTTTGACTAATTGGTGCAACTGCACTTGCATCTAATGTCTACAGGGTATCATTCCAGCCCCAGAACTTGCCACATCCACACAGATCTAGTTGCAACAACTTTGCTGCTGTTGTTGGTTTTTGCCATCTTTTTTTTCGTTCTTGGCCAAATCTCAGTTGACTGCAGTTTGTAGCACTACTTCGACGGTTTTCAACTTCAGCTGCGGTTTCACGGTTAGCAAAACTTTCAAGCGGCTGCGAGATTTGCTTTTGTGCGTTGTCTGCCATAAGGTTAAGGTGTGATCCTGTTGTGTCCTACTCTGTGGGGATTAAGGAGAAAGGCATAAGAACAATTATATTAACTCATAATAGACGTAGGAAATGGGAACTGAGTTTACGCGCTGCCTGACAGAGAAAAAACATGTCAACTTTTTTGTGCCAAAATTAAAAAGTTGCAAAACTTTTATTTTTCGGAGCTAATCAAATATTTGCAGCAGAAGCAGGAATGGAAACAGGGGGAGTACCAGCAGTAGCAGGGGGAGAAGGAGCAGTAGCATGAGTTACTTGAAGGATGATGACGATGGACGCATTCGTGCGGGGCGTATACGAAAGGACTTAAATCCTTTTAGACACGTGTGTGCACAGTACCGTTAATATGACAGAAACACCAAGCTCAAGCGTGCGTAAGTGTGTGTGCGAGAGAGCGTGTGTGTGTGTGTGTGTGACATGCAAATCTTGTTTGCCAAGTGCCACGTCACAGCAGTCAGTCCAAAACAAAACACACACGTACACCCACACACACACACACACGCAACAATGTGAGCACAAATTTAAAATACTTTGAAAGCCGAGACTGAAGTGCGTTTTTTAATTGAAAATTATTATAAAAAGTTGTAAATCCCTCGCATTTATGTGATGATGTAAAACGGAGCTTTTTGGGCAGCAGGGGACTGTGGGGGGGTGGTACAAAAACTGAGGAGACTTACACTTGACGTGGCTTGGCTTATTAAGGGGATCTCTCTGGGGCCAAAAAGGTGGCCACACATAACGGATTCATGTTGTTTAATTAAATTAAACCGCCAGCTGGCGCCATATCTGCCCCTTTTGTTGTGGAATAAAGGCGTTATTAATATTATTAACATTGTTATTATGATGTGGAGAGTATAGAGTGTGCGTGTGTGTGTGCAGGCCACAAAAAGGGTCAAAATGTGTTGCAACATTTCAGGTAATTTGCATAATGCGACATGTGAAAATTTCAAGTGTCAATGGGCCGTCGATGCCTTTTGTCTTTATTACGCTCCTGCTGATAATGTCCTGTCCCCACATAAAATGTTAAATGTAAATACGGCTTACAATAACGAGAATCGAGGGATGTTATAACCCGCAACTGTCGCGGTTCTCAGGGCATTCGAATGGCTTCTCAGAACACTCCAATGAGCCAGGCAATTGGGCGAGTCAGTGGCTGAGTTTGAGTCTGAGTGACCCTGAAAGTATCTAGATCTATTCATGTTTACTTTCAGTTCAATTTGATTTTTGGCATTACCCCAATGCGGCTTGTCAATTCTCAGTCTGTCCTGCTGTCTATCTGCCCCTCTCCGACTGTCTGTTTGTTTGTTTGTATGCTTTGATTTATTTCATTTGAAAATGATGCAGTTCGTTGTCTGAGAGTCGAACACTTGGGGCAACTTAACAGCATATAATGGGGCAAACAGCAATGCGATTTTCCTCACTGAACCCCAATATATAATCATCATACTCTTAGAGTCACAATCAGTTCTTGTATGGCTTCCAGCTATTTTTATATCATTTTTCTCTCTCACATTATGCATCCCTCAAAGACTCTACTCTCCATTTTCCACTTTTCCACACTCTGTCAAGTCTGTAGTTTTTCCTCCCTCCCCTCTCGACAGAATCCCTGCAGTTGTAGTCACAATTTCCATGTATTTTTTTTTTGTTTATTTATTGTGTACTTAAAGCTACTTCACAACATTTTCAATTTTCCCCCGAGTTTCTCTTCTATTTACTTATTATTTTCACAATTCTTAAAAACTTTTCTCTTCGGCTGAGGTTCAATTTTTTAAGCCAAACACACGTAACTGGCAGACGACTAACTAAATACCGCACTTGGTATACAATTTTGTATATTTTTTTTTTTTTTCTTTGACCGAAACTTTTAATTAGCTTGTTATTATAACTAAGGGAGAAATATCTTTGAAAGCATGTAATTTTTAATTAATGTCATCTAAAGTTTCACCGAGTGTCTTAAACAAAATGTTTTGTCTTAGAAAGTCGACTTGAAAAAGGAAACTTGGCAACAAAGTTATTGAAAAGAAAACCTTAAAAACTGACTGAAAAAAGTTGCAAGAGCTTAAAAAATTTGTAGAATACCAAAGGTTTGCTCAACTAGACAATAAGTCGAAAAAAACTACAAAATTCGTTTTAATGTTAAATTGTTGAATTTTGTGCATAATTAGTAAAAAATGTGTGTGTTCCCTGTGGAAAGTATGCATCATCAGCAAATTCAGTTCCCAGTGCTACAAACGACAACAATTTGCAATTTTCACACGTTCATAAATTACATTCATTAAATTGAAAATTCAAATTTAATTTGTTATTTATGCAATTTGATATTTTTCATGCATTCACGCAACGAAAATTATATTTGTTTTTATTTGTGGAAATGACATGTAAATTTCATGACAATTTGCTATTCAGTTGAGCTGCGATTTAGTTGGGTTTCATTGGCTCCAGTTGCTGTAATACCCTGCAAAAGAAAAGTAGCTTTAAATTAGCTAGAAATGGGAGTAAATTAGGGAAGAAAATTATATTTGTAAATATGTTGACTAAAAACTTCATTCTTTTACTACTATTTGCTGCGAAAGTTTAAGCTCTTAAAATTACCGAGGTAATGATTGAATTACTGGGTACCTTTTGGCTAACACACTAACTCTATTTAATATTATTATACACAAGCTATTAAATGCAGTTATGCATATTAAAATTAGCTTTTTGTTATGCGTATAAATTGCTTATGCCGCGGTTGTCACATTTTAAAGTACTGTACAAATTTCTCCCTGAAATGTTTGTTAACAATAATTGATGTGATTTTTCCCTAAGACAAATTTCATATTGATATTTTAAGCCGAAGTCTGAAATTTGACAACAACAAGAGGTGGCAAAAGCAATAGAAGATTAAGTAAATCTCCCTTCATTGGCAAATCTCTGTGATGCGAAAATTTGTTTGCGAATTTGTAAATAAATGCGAAGAGAAGCACACTCATTCATTCATTGATTCATTCATTGAGGCATTCATTCACTTATTTATTTTTAGATATGCATCAAGTTGATTTATTTAGATTAAACTTTTGCCGCATTTGCAGCTCGCAGTGGTCTGTGTGTAGTCGTCGTAAAATGATTTACATAAGAAGGACAGAAAAGAATAAATTGATTTTAAATCATTTTCGCAGACGACTTTATCTGAGGGAGGCTGTGATGTTGACACGATGTTTGGCGGAGGTGTGGGGGGGTGTGTGGTGTAAAGCGGGTGTTTCGTATGCAAATAAGCATGAAAATAAGAATAACAAAAGCCAAGTTAACGAGTATTCAAAAACAAGATTAAAATAGGAGTGTTCCAGCAGATACACACACACACACACACCAACATGCCGACAGACACAGACAGCGAGGCGTTCGCACCGCATGTTGTGATTTACCGCCCACCATTTTCTTTTCCGACCTCTTCCCCATTCCCCAAAAATTTTGTGATGTGACAGTTGCAGTCCGTGGAAGTCTCCCTGGCTCCCCCTCTCCCTCTCTCCCTGTAGCATGTGTGAATGCGAGAAAATTCCTATCTACGCTAAGCAATCTGAGCTGGCGAATTTGAAAATTTTTGAATTTTGATACATGGATGAAGAGCGCTCTATTTGCTTTTAGCCGCTTTTCGTTTGCTGTGAGTGCATTTGATGTGGATTTGATTTGTGTTTAGCGTTGATTGAAAACGCCGCTGAAAGACATCTACTACGGCTACTACTACTCCATTGAGCTGAACTCTAAGATATTTGCATATTCACTTCAACTTCACATTCAACTTTCACTACAAGTTCCGAACTTGTGCTCACTAGTGCGAGTTCTGTTCACAGTCGCTCTCTCTCACAGTCGTTTGCCACTGACACAAAATATGGAAATTGCACTTGCCACAAACTCTGACACTGCCCCAGTATTTGCTGCTGAGGTTTTTGTGACATGCCACATCAATCTATCAGCATTTTCGCACTATGAGTACGAGTGCGATTTCGAGTACTCGATCTCAGTGCCAGCCTCTGGGCAGCCACATGAACAAGCTGACAACGTGGAGCGCTGCTCTCGGTGCTCTCGATGGTCGCCACTCGTTTGTTGCCTCAAATTGAATAGATTGGTAGATGGTATATATGGTAGATGGTTGGATGGTAGATGGACCAGCCCCGCTTGCCAGTTGGCTGCCAGCATTTTACCCAAAATTTTGCATATATAAATATTTATGAATTTATTAAAAGCGAACCGGCAGCAGCAGCAGCAGCACATGAAACTGAACGGGCATGCTGGCGGCTGCCTAGTTGGATGGATGAATGCATAAGTCAGCGAGGCAGGTTGGCAGTTTGGCTGTTTGGCCGTTTGGCTGTTTGGCTGTTTGGCAGTTGGCAGGCTCGATGCCAGCACATACACGTTGCCACATTCCGCATGCTGTTGCACATACAATACACTACACTACGCTACACACACGGGGAGACGGCGCAAACTGCTGGCTCATGTTTAACGAAATGTTTGGTACATTTTTGGAAAATTTGCACTACACGGCAACAGCGGCCTGGTGTCCAACAACAGCAGCAAAAAAATTGTAGGGGGGCCAGGTTGGGGGGAAAATAAAAGAAAAATGGAGAACTGCACAAAATGGCGAGCTCGACGTTGGGGAACTGGGAACTGGGAACATGGCCTGAAAGCTGGCAGCGGACCCATTCATTTGCACGAGAACAAGGCAATCGCATATTTGCGGCTGGCAAACGAGATTGTCAAGTTTTTGAGTGCCGCAGCCTCCACAGCCCCTACCCCTAACCCCAAACTCCGTTTATGTTGCCCAGTGGCTGCAGCGCGCCTGTCGCTCAAAAATATGACGCACGGGGGCTCGCATAATGCATGAAGTTGTCATTATCAGGGCCAATTCAATTGAGAATTTCGTGCCTAATGTTTGGTTTGGCTCTCCCCCCTCGCCTGCTTGGCCCTGTAATGCCAAAAAGGAAAACAGGAAACAGCATTTGGCAAAAATTGAAATTTTACTGCCTCCCCCACACCACGCCCCCCCTTTCGTTCGCTGTCGTTTCTACTACCACTCGTTGGCACAGTCACATATTTGGCCTCAAGTGTTGTCTCGTTGGTGATTGCAAATTTTGTTGTGTGTCGTGTCGTTGACCATTGACCCCCGTTGCCAGTGTTGCCACTTGATTATGCGCTCTTGTTTTCAGTCTACAGCAGTGTGAGTAGGTGAGGTGTAGGTAAGCGTGTGTACGTGTGTGTATGTTCAAGTAATTTAAACTTCATGTCAAATTCAGCAGCGTCATTCAATTTCATCGATGCATAATTTTACAAGCTGCCCACTTGAGGCTGCCAGGGCCACGGCCACATAATTACCTGAAGCACTGTAATTGCGAAAACAGCTCGTGTCCCCTCCTCTCCCCCCCTGTTACCTACTGCCTGCCAACCCACCACCGAACCCAAGACCACAATGACGCTTAGTTTTTGAAGCTGGCAGTGAAGCAGCAACTCACCCATATGAGACGATGATTTTGGGCTTTGAAAGCGGTATGCCTTAAACGCAATTTATGCAAATTCTCGCTTGTCTAGCTGGCGTCGAAGAATAGCGACTGAAGACTGTACAGGCAACACAGACACATGGCAATCAGCGAAATGTGTTGACAGGCGGCGATGTCAGTTTCCTGTGCCTCTATCCCGCCGTCCCTCCTGCCCCCACTTCCGGGCAGTGTTGGCACATTTAACACGCTGGCCGCATTAAAACCCACGCGATTAGCATAAACGCATTAAAAATATGCCTGCCTATGTATGAGGGTGTTGTGTTTGTCTCCCTCTATGTGTGTGTGTGTGTGTGTGGAATTTTGCATATAATGCTGTTTGTTTTGACATGCTCGATGACAGTGTCAACGAAAAACGTAGTCCAAAACCTCCCAAAGGCAACTTGGGATCTGCTTTGCCTCGTTGTCGTTACGAGCTCTTCGAGCTAATCTCACAATATTTCAATTGCCAAAACATGTTTCGGTTTTATGACATTTGCATATGTGCATGTCCTCTAATAAAAGCCCATTCTACGAAACGATTATAGTCATATAAAGGCATTAAGCGACAAAGAGAAAACCTTATTAAACTATGGAGAAGTGCTAAAAGGGACTAAGAGGGAAATGTGTACCTTCTAGCATATGTCTTGGCTAAGCGCAGGCAATTTAAAAAGAGATCAAAATGAACTTTAAAATGGCATTAAAAAACATATTTAAGTTAATCAAAACGAGACATTCATCACTTGGATAAAAAATAAGTTGATAAACCTCAACAATTAATATTTATAAAACACTTTAATCCACAATATTCTTTTTGTATCAATAGAGTTGACTTTCCGTTCCTTTTGAATTAGTTTGACAGGCAGCGTAAAGCTCAAGTGTTATGCACAAATATTATAAATAATATCAAAATTTTTACACGTAATAAACATTCGTATGTAATGGATAAAGAATTGGCTGCCATTCAATAACCCAGCGCGCATTTGGTATGCAAATTTTTATATTGATTTATATTTAATCGTTTTTAAGTGCAGCAGCAAAGCAACAGCAACAATAACAACAACAACAACTGGAAATTGAAGTTCGCTGCTCTGAACCCACATAAATATTGCCGCCAGAAGCAGATGATGCCATGATGATGATGACGATGATGATGATCGGGAATGAGGGGCAGATCGAGGGGCTTATGCGAGTCTCCTGCGGCACTGAGTGCAACGAGTGAGTTGTCCGTTGTGCAATCATAAATAAAATGCACGCATATAGAATATTTATATGTAAACAAGGCCAACAACAACAACAACAACAACAACTACCACAAAAGGCTCGAGTCCAAAAAGAAAAGCGCGCTTTAAGCAAATAACGTGCTCGCTGAAAGGCTGTGGACCAAGATATGCAACCGCACAGTGCTGGCAACAATTTAAGCGCAGCATATAATATAAGCACACGCACACACGCAAACTCAGCCACACACACACATTTGGCGTTGTCGTCATTTAACATTTTGCCTTCAAGTCTCGTTGTCTGGCGAATCACTCACTCACTTACCGCTGTGTGTGTGTTGGTGTGCGTGTGTGAGAGTAATACGCACTATGCCACAAATTACATTGCTGCAGCTGACGACAACGTTATACACACACACACACTCACACATATATATGTGAGCCTGGAGTCTTTGCTTCGCGAACTGAATTTGTATTGCATACTTTGCGGCGCAAGAGTTTTTAACCTGTCGTCGCCGCATTCCCATTTCCCATTTCTACAGCAGCCACAGCCGCAGCCTTGGCCTGGCAATGCGCTTTTCTTGCTCACTGTGGGAGGGTTGGCAGTATGAACAACTTATATGCCATCACTCATTTGTCTCCATGCTGCATTGTTTATCTTCTTCAGCTGCACTTTCACAGTGCTCTGCCTTTAGCGTCTAACTTCCAGTTTTTTGCAGTGTCTGCTCATTTCTGCTGTCGCCTGTCTCCTGTCTTGTCTGCTATCTCATGTCTGCTGTCGGTGTGGCTTTGCTGTTGTTTTAACGTGTTGTCAAATGTGACAAAATTAAGTTAACTGCCAACATTATCGCGCATACAACAAAAACTTTTGTCGCGGTTTTTTACCCCCCAAAAAAAAAAACTTTTTTCTCCAAGAGCGTGGCCCTGTCTGTGTGTGTGTGTTAACTTTATATTATTTGCATGAAATTCGCAGTGTTTCACTTGAAATTTTAATAAAAACTTAGTTTTCCTATAGAAAGTAATTGGGCTTCATTGTGGTATAACATTTGGCAAGTGATAACATTAGCGATTTAAAATCGCCTATCAGCGAATTGCATAATTTACGCTTCAATTGAATTGTATGGAATTTGATTTTATGCATTTAGCCGTGTGGCAATAGCCTGGCCAATTCAACAGTTGCAAATGTCATGCAGATACGGGCGCAAAAACACATAGACACGTTCACACACACACACAAACAGATGCATATACATATGGATAAAATCAACAAGTCAGCACCAACGATGTGGGCCACGAAGCGGTTGCCCCTTTCGGCCAAAGCGGACACACGCTACTGCATCGATAATAACAATTGAAAATGCGCATATTGTGCAAACAGCACATAAACCCAATAAATTCACACACACACACACACACTCGCACAGCTTGTGTACTGTCGAGCAGCACTTAATGCCACAAATCTATTAGTTACGAATTTATAGACATGATTCAAGTCGATTTTATGCACTCAATCGACTTTGAGGCTGCCAAATATGCATAAATTCGAAATCAATTTGATTCAATTAAATTTCTAGTTAATTATTAACAAATTCAAAAAGAAACTACAGTTTTTATTTGCTTAAATGTTGTTTTTTTAATTAAAAACCCCTTTCTTAGCCAAGCTGTTGGCCAACTTGCTATTGAGCTATCACTGGCTCGGAGTGTGCTGCACTGCAGGCAATCGCGTGGTGCCCTTTTGTGGCATTATCAGCAGTTTGCACTTAACCAAGTCGAAAGGAGGCACTTTGATCTGCTCAACACATGTGGCTACCATTAAGCTGTCAAGGCAACAGCGTTTAGTATAGCCCGTTCCATCCACCTACTTCACTCTCTCTTTGGGTTATACAAGTACCTGTGCATTGGCATATTACCGGCGTAGCTGCACTGATTGGTTGCTCCTCTCTCACACACACACACGGCGAGTCCTTTGAGCTCATTTGCTGCTCGCATTTCCAATAATTAAACAATCTGTTGACCATTCAGGCATACAACTCTCGTGTCACTTGATTCGATTTCGAACAGTTTGGCAATTGCAAATTACAGCAGCGCTCGAGTACCGCATACCTGATTGAATACACTCAAGTACTCTGAATGGATGCAATATGCCAAACTGTCCATACCAGAAGTATTTCAATAAATTAAATTTCAAAAGCTTTGGCAAATTTAAGAATTACTAGCAAACATTGTTAGCAGTCTTGGCTTAAATGCGAGATCTGTTACAAGTCAACTGGCAAACGATTTTGCGGCTTTGCGTAAAGGTAAAAAAAAAAAACTGTGTTAAAAAAAGGGAAAACCAAAACGAGCGTATTTGAGAAAAAACCGTTGATGATTCCAATGCCAGCTGAAAGGATTGAGTACTGAATTCAGCTCCTTTTTAGCTGGCAGTTGGCAGCACACGGAAATGGCAATGGCAGCGGCAGCTGTTGCCAATTTCAAAGCAATCGCCGGCAGGAGATTCGCATTTTTTTTTAGTATTTTTCATGCTGTACTTAGTTTTTGCCAGCATTTTTTTTGTGGCATGCAACGAGCGGAGGCAGGCATTTCAATGATGATTGTGGATCGTTCGTTGTTCATTCGTTTGCCGCACAAATCAATTTATGGCTGACCAACGATTAAACAATTTTTACTCCGCTTTGTGCAATTGACGTGCCGATAATTACGCCATCCGAACATGTGCGAGTGCGTCGACTACAAAAACAGCAAAAACAACAAAAATCAACTAACAAAAATGAGTACAGAAAAAAGTCAAATAGAAAGATGAAATGCCGACCAAATGGCATTCACAAAACAAGTCAAATTTGTAGACTTGGCCACTAGAAAATACCCTGCAGGCAGGAATAAACTGGCTTAGTTATTGTTATGTCTATTTAAAAGCTTGTCAACCAATAAAACTAGTCAGGTGTCAGCTTAAAAAAATGTAAAAAAAATTCTACACTAGTTGCACTTTAAGCCAGCTTACTCTTAGCTTAAGTAGCCGCACCATCTGCCAGTTACAGGGTATTAAAAGCAGCCTTACAAATTGAGCACACTCTTACTCCTAGTCGACGTCGTCGTAAGCTTAGAAAAACGTTGGAAATCTATGCAGCAAAGTCAATTTCCTTGTTTATTTAAATTTCAAAGCGACAACATTTTGAGAGCAGAAATCGCAGTTTGCTTTGGTTCTTGACTTTATTTTTTTCCACACTTTTTTTTTAAGGGAAACCGTCTACACCTTGAGTCGGTCGTGGCCCATAAACTGGATTAAATTTCGTTTAAAATGTAAATGGAAAACGCCGACAAAAAGGTGATAGACAAGCGTTTGCTGAATTATATCAGAAATGGCGTCTTATGCACAACATCAAAAACTAAACAAACACCTCATCAAAAACATCAAAGGCAACACTTTTGTTGTGTGCCGACGCCTAAACAGAATAAATAAAAAATATATATATATACTTTATCTAACTCAGGAAAGCGGATAAAAACATCAGAAGGGAAAGGCAACAAAAAAAGGAAAATAAGAAAAATGGAAAGCGAAAAATTGGCAAGAAAAGCATTTTCTTGCGCAGCGCGCAGAAAATAAAATCAAGAATTTCACACCTTATCAATTTTGTTAGATTATCAAAACGAAGAATGGAGAGGGAGGGGAACGGGGGTAAGCGGGGCACAGGGGAAGCCAAAAAGCTCTTAAATTGCATCATCAACTTGTGGCGCCCCAGTCTCCTGGCAAAAAAAAACATTGATGTAGCCGTCGCTGTAGTTGATGCTGATGGCATTGATGACGTCGTTGGTGTTGTACTGACTGTTGTCATCATCATCGCCACCGCCACAGTGTCATTAAGGAAGTCAAAAACTTAGACCCCCAAAACGCGTTTACACTGAACCCTCAGGAAGTGGGCTAAGAGCTTGAGCCTGTCTCCCTCCCACCCTCTCGCTATCACCCTCTCGTTTCTGCTTTCTTTGTGTGACAGCAGCGTTGACATTTATTTTGATTTCAGGTCGAGTGCAATGGGGAACAGCGGCGTACTGGGACTATCAGCCAGGCGTAAGTGCGTGCCACTCCCACCGCCCCCCGTCCCCCACCAGCCACCTGATAAACTCCACATTAACCTGAAGTCGAGCTCATGCTAATGTGCATTCAGCTTAGTTGGGGTAAAAACCTTTGCGTTGAGGGTTGCTGCCCTTTTTTGTGACTTTGGCCAACTTCACTTACCATTCGTGGCTGTAACATAAAAGCCACTAAATTGAATTTTATGTGACAGTGGTAAGTTTGATGTGTGCGCTTATTAATGGCTGCTGGGATCAGGTCTAGGCCAAGCTCTAATGATGGCTGCTAACTTGGCTGCAATCTCCCAAATAATTGATAGCTTTTGCTTGCTTTTTTTCTGCTCAGTTCTTAGCTTGTTTGTTAAGCCAGTTCTGTTTTAAGGGGGGATAATTGCTTAAATGCAATGAAATATGGCTTAGAAAAGTATTTCGCGAATGCTTTTGTCAGCACAAGTTACGTTTACAAATGCCAGTAATGTCCTGGTCGCGTCTGCGAAAGTCCTCAGCAAATTCTCAGCATAACTTGTAGCAGCAAACTAGACGAGCATATGTAAAAAATGCACACACACACTCGCACACACACACTCACACACACCCAGACACACACTCTTACACTTCATGGCATAGTTGTGGTGGCCATAAAAAAAAGCTAAAAGCGAAAAAAAAGCTGGTAAATTGTGTGACCCTAAAAGTGTCCGGCAACACATAATGCCAAGTTTCAGTATGTTCAGTATTCGGCGAGTGTGTGCGAGTGTGTGTGTGAGGCATAAGGGATAGACTCCGGCTGCAGTCAGTCACACACATTTACACACACACATTTTTACATGCACACACAAATCTGACCATGTCCTTTTTATGCAACGTCTATACGTGCCTCCTGCTGCTCCTCCTGCCCCTACTTGTTTCTGCCACCGAATGGCCGCAAGGAATTTCACACAATTGCTGGAAAAATTGCAGAAAATTGAAAATGTGCGAGAGCATATAAATTTTTACTGCGTCACTTGTAATGCTAAATTGTTGTTATTTATAGCCAGCTGCGACTCGTGTGACTCAGGCCACGCCCCCTCCCTTGCCCTTGTCCCTGTCCTTGCCCTTGAGCTGTTTTGTCTTTTTAGGTTTTAGCTTTTAGCAATTCCATTCGGGGGAAACTTTAGTTTTTATTAATTTATTTATTCATACTTTAAATTTCCTTTCTTCAAGATTAATAATATCCTTTATTACACAAATTTTCTTAAGGTAAAAATACATTTCCTTTTTGCTTTCCACTCCCTTGATATCGTACCTGAATTCTTATAATTATTCCTCGAAGTTCCAGCATTATTTGACAAATATAATTAATCTATTGCTGTTGTCCTGCGATATCAGTAAATTGATTATATGTGTCCATAATAATGCAGTGCACTTGCTCCTAAAACGGAAGAAATCCTTTTCTCAGTGTATACACGCCGCCGGTAGCCAGTTTATAGAGTATGCCACGTCCATGCGATAGCGACATGGACAGGACCATCAAGTATACGCCCAGTGAGATGGCATATTTCTTATTCCCTAGCCACTTGATGGTCCCGCTCCAATCAATCAAACCACTTGACTGCAGAGCGTTTTCGTATTGTGTGAAACTTTTGCCAAAGAATAGCAGATACGATATCTGAATACAGTTGGCATCGCGCACAATCACCTGCAGACTGCCGTCCTCTGTAGTCACCTGAGCGGGCACCTCCACATACTCCACAACAGCCACACAATTCAAGAGAGCACCACAACGCGAGGCACCCCAGCTGCTGCCATATTGGCTGAGACTCAGCGCCTCGTCCACATTGGAGGTGAGTCTAATGGGCTCGTTCAACGGCAAACAGCCGACGGTTAGCATGGCATAGAGTTCCTCCAATTTGCCGCCATAGAAACCCATTTTTACGGGATATTGTTCACGCAGTTTTGTGTAGGATTTGGTATGATCACACTTGAGGCTCGGCGTGACCTCAAAGATCTGTGTGGGCGCCGTCGTGGGCGCTTGTATCTTGAGATGTGCATACAGATCATTGAACTCACTTGGCTGCAAGGTGCTCAGAGCCACCAGCTCGCCATGTTTCACCAGCACCGCGTGCAGAAGCTTCAACACATTCTTGTGACAGTTACTGTGCTTACCCGATATTATCTGATGCAGCACCGTCTCCAGGCGATCAAAGTCCGCGAAGACATCGAAGATTGCATTAATGTCTGGACGCTGCTTGCTGTCGAGAAAGTCCTCGGGGAAGGGACGCAGCAGGGACTCGTAGCGATAACTGTTGGCAGCTGCCACAAACAGGGACAGTCGAGCATCGCAGGCTAGAAGATCGGTCTGCAAATGCTTCTGGATTTGATGCAGCTCATGGGCGCTGGTCGTGGGCCCCTCGCCAAAGGGCAGCAGTTGGCAGCTCTGCGCTGCATCCGTGATTCTTTGGCATAGCGTTAGGCCAGCGGCATGTGAATCGTCCAGAAAAGAGGTTAACTTCATGATTATGCGAAATTTGGGGGCGAGGAGGAGGAAAGGTGTGTATATCGAATGCGAACTCAATGCACGGCTCACTTGCTTTTGTTTAAAGCTGAAATTTATTTGACTATAATGTATTTTGATATTTACTTCAATGACATTTGCAAATGACAACAACGCAGCGCTGACTTCTCCCAGGTGCGCAGTGCTCAGATTGACAGATTTTCTGCGAATTTGGCTTCTTTTTTGAACTCCCTCTCTCTTTGGGTTTCTTTTACTGTAGCCTCCGCTGTGCAGATTGAATTTAGACACTTGTGTGACACGTCGTGATTGCAACTTATGCGTGGGGGTGAAGGGGGGCAGACTGGGGAAAGAGGGCGGACTGGAGTTGGCTTTGCCTAGGGGGTGTGTCTGTAATTGATTAATGGACCTGATGCACGACGCGTAGCTTATGTCAGGCTGCATGTTTACAGCGACAGCAACGACGGGGGCAAAGGGCAATCAATTGAAACCCATTGAGTTATGTTTGGACATGAAATCCACCACCGGGAGCCGGGAACCAGTCAATAGCTGGTCACTACGCATAATAGACCAGTTTCGCTGTTACAAGGGTAGGCGACTCGTCTTGATCAGCAACAATTTCATATACACACTTACAGTGGGTGTGTCTGGGAGGAGGGTGTGTGTGTGTGTGTGTGTCAGTGTGTTGGTGTTGCTGCTGCTGCTCTGCATTTCAACGGTCGTCGCTTTATCTACTTTAAAAAGCGCCTGGCAGCAGGATGCGTAATTTATTGATATACTCTACCTAAATTATGAGTCTCCTGGGGGGTTCGTCGGCAGTGAGAGAGCTCACAATTTTTTGTCGGCTCTAGCTGCAGGTGTTGGTGTAGAAATCAGTTAACCGAGAAAGTTTTTCAACTTTTTTCGGTTTTTTTGCTATTTTTTTTTTGCTGCCCTGTGAAATCAGAAGTTTTAGTTTATTCAAATAAACGCCGACATTAAGAGAGTTGCAACTGTTGCTGCCACTGCCCCAATAGAGCACAGTCAAGCGAAGCGAAGAGGCATAAATCAGACAGGGACAGAGTGTGAGAGACAGAGAGAGACAGAGACAGAGACCGAGCGAGCTAGTGACTGAGCTGGGCTTCAGTTTGCCAACTTTTTGCTTTTTTTCGTAGATAAACTTTTGACGCACCAAAAGCCACCACCTTTGCATCATTTAACCCTCTTTTTGTTTCCAATTTTCGTTCTACACTTGCCGTAACGTACTCGTACTCGCACTCGTACGCCCCAAAGCGTTATTAATATACGCCGTTTTCTTTTGCCAATGCCAATTCCCCTGGGAGCCAAAGGGGCATATCCACTGAATAATTGCCTTGGCATATGCTAGCAAAAATCAAGTTGAATTCACGACAGAAAAAGCTTCTTTAACTTTTGAAACATTTAATGAAGAATTTTTATCAGAACTCGAACACATCGTTTAATTGTTGCATTAAAAAATATATTTGATTGGTGTGAGATACCCTAGAAAATAGAAATAAAGATATGCGTTTTGAGAGACTCGACTATTTGGCTGATGTTGATGCCGCAATGCTGCAGCTCGTCTAGCTGATATCGCAGTGTGCCAGAGTTCTGAAAATAAAACAAAGCAAAGAATTAACTTATGGAGGGTATGAAGATAAATAAGTGATGCCAGAAGTTTTAAAAAACTTTACGATTTTGAAGTCACCTACGGTACACTTTAATTGCCGTGACTGTGGAACGAATCAGAGATATTTTTATTGCGCTCCGAGGGGAGTGAGTAGGCTCAGGTTGTTTTCAATTATAGGCCCGCACATTTGGACCAAATCAATTGGCATATTTTCACACATAAACATAAATTGCCTTCGATTCAAGCAAAACATTGGGCCGAAACGGCATTAGGTAAAACACACGCGTTCTGCTTTTTGCCATCGCGCCAGAATTTCATAAATATGTAGAGCACGTAGACCAGCTCAATTGCCAATTAGAAGAAAAACGCCTTGGCACTTGGCAAAAGTCTGCTTTAAAATACATACACAGAGTGAAGGAGATTGAGAGAATGAAAAACTTGACTGAAGTGCGGTGGCAAACCGCCGGAAGTTGATTTGTATACGAATACGGAAACGTACACACACATACATATATGCCATGGAACTCTACGAGCTGTAATAAAGCATCGAGTCCAATAAAATAAAATGCTGCTCTGATATTTCTCTCACGTTTCTTTTGGGTAAAAATTATTAGGCAGCCGCGACCGCGTTGCTTTCATTCCATCTTCATCGCCTTCGTCCATATAATTGTTAAAAAACATATTCGAAATGGTCTAGCAGCAACCTTTCGCAGGTAAGCTACGTGCCAAAGGTGAGTTGATGGAGATGAAAAAAAAGGTGTACTTCACTCACCTTCAGATTGTTTAAAATTTTCGAAAACTTGGGCGTGCCAATGCTGTCGACGAGCTTGGAAAACTGTTGGTCCGCTTCGATTTTATCGAAAAATGTTGCCAGTATTTGATCCGAGGGCACTGCTTCCAGCACACTCTCCACCAGCCCTTGCAGACCCTTCACCTGCTCCCCAGTGCTGTTTGTGCCGTGGTTTTCCTCAGGCAGTGCCATCTCTGTGGGGGGAAGGCAAAGCAAAGTCAAAGTCAAATCAATAACTGGCAAAATATTTAATTAAATGCACTTATGTCCAGTGCATAACTATGGCTATGATCTGCCGTACATGTCTGCATTGTTGGCTGCAAATAACTTGGCCAAAAAGGTGAACGAGCAAAGCAATAGCTCTGGGGACAATTTCAAAGATATGCAGCAACTTGTGCTTTGACTATGGATGTCCCTTTACACTGTCTGCCTCTGCTGGCACACTGAGAAACATAATTATGTTATCAGCCTTAAAATTCCAAATGTTTTTGACTAAAATTTGTAGCTGAAATGCAGACTTAATATTAAATTAAAGATTAATAATTTAAGTCTGATTCCAATGTCTAATCTTAGACTTTTCTGACAGTGTAGCAGTTATGGAAAGACATGCGTGTTTCAACCCCCTTCCTACATCACTCATACGCACCGTCACATGCCCAAGTGCTGTTGTCCTCTACCGTTTTAGGCAACTCCATTAGAGGTGCTGTAATGTTCTGGACCAGAGTTTTGGCCAGCTTCAGCACATCCAGACCACTGGCATTGAAATAACCAGTAAAGGCCAGCACTTCCGGCAGTTGAATGAGCTTTTGCCGCTTCTCGGCGAACTCGTCGCTGTTGAGGTATCTGTAGGCTCGTTGAACCTCCGCATCGTGTTGATAATAATTGCTGACTATGGCCTGAATCTGCTGCGTTGGAATCAGGGCCACAAATGAGCTCATGTCAATCGGGGTAGCAGGAGGCGTGGCTGGCACCGTCTCTTCTTCATCCTCCTCCTCCTCTTCGGAGTCCTCTTGCTCTTCAGAAGCGGAAGCATCGCGTTGAGTTTCAGTTGCTCTGCGACTTTTGTGTGTTAGAAAAATCAAATCATCGGATACACTGTCTTCTTTGCTATTTGAGCTGCTGTTCTCCTCGCTGGATTGGGATTCACTGAGTGTGATTAGAGCTACATTGACTTCAGTGGTACCGGTGGGATTTAAGCTGACAATGTCCTCAACCATGACCACATCGTGGTCAGTAGTTTGAGGTCGCGGTAAGGCACCGACAGTCACACAGCACGCGATGATCAGGCACAGAGATGCGAAGCGTTCACGATACATTTTGTAACTGCAGAGAACGGAGATCAGAGATACAGTCGCAGTGATGATGCTGCTGCTTATTTATTATTGGGTGATTATTTAATTGAGTTTGGGACACAACAAAGCAAAGCAGAAGAATGTGAGAGCGAGCGACCCTGTGGCAATGATTGTGTGTCACGAGATGTGCAATCAATTTGTAGAGACACTCGTTACTTTTGTCTAAACTTTGAGATTGTACAATATTTCAGAGTTTAATTGGACAATTGATTTATATGCAGCAGCATATAAATAATGCTAATCTAGCATAACGTTTATCAAACACAATTCGATTGGGTAATAAAATGTAGCCACAGGCCACAAAACCTTGACCAAATATAGCGAGTAAAGTTTGAAATGTGTGCAAGTAAATGAATATTTTCAAGAAAAGCAAACAGAGAGTGTGTTTGTGTTTGTGTGTGTGTGTGTGTGTGTGTGTGTGTGTGTGTGTGTGTGTGTGTGTGTGTGTGTCATTCACACTTTGACAGCTGTTACTGTATCACTCAGTTAGTCACTGGCTGTCACTCATTCTGAGCTTCAATTCTCATTCGCATGTCAAACTGTGCATAAAATATATCTACACACACACACACACAGTCACTCGCCCACACAGATACATTTACGCTTGATATATTCATTCGTTCATTCAGCAAGTTAAGTAGGAATAAAATTGTCAATTTTCATGTCATTATTTCATGTCGTCATGTACGCGAATACACTTTCGCATGTGTCAGACTGTGACTATGAGCATGAAATGAATATGAGTGTAGGTGTGTGAGTGTGTGTGTCTGTTTGCGGGTGTGAGTGCACTGCACACACAGTTATGATTTATTCACTTGGTTTGATTTATTACAAGCTTCATGCTCTGCCTTTCCCACTCGCTGTTTCTCGCTTCCCTCTCTTTCTTTCTCTTCCTCTCCCTCTCTCCCTCGCTAATGTGCATGTAAATTGTGCACACAAAACCAATAATTGTATCGTCATCAACGTTGACAGCTCCATTGAAGCAATTTTTGAGGTAAATTTCAGTTTCATTTTCGTTTTCAGTTTTGGTTTCTGTTTCGGTTTCAGTTTCAGGTGCCAGCAAATTGCATAACATATGACACTTTGGAAATTTTTAGCGCCTGTCCAGGAGCAGAGCACTTGCCACAAGTGTCATAACTTTGCCACACGCCAAAACTTCTCGCTGGCTTACTGTCCTTCTGTCCTCCATGGCCACTTGCCACGCAGGGGGTGCTTCGGCTGGCGGCGTTCGAGCTGCTGTTCCGCGACAGTTTTGCGGACCAAACTTATAAATTAATTTTGGCACAGAAAATACTTCGGCAAGCGCTTGGCATACCTCAGCTGCTACGACACCTGCTCCTGCCCCTGCTCCCCCTTGTTATCTGGGGTGTCGGCCTAAGGAATTGCATGGCAGCGTGTCGCAAGTGTTGCGGTTATGGCCAACTTACTCATAATTAACTGCAGTCCGGCCAAAGGGAATGGCATTTCAGGGAGCGCCGAAGACTTTTCCACGCACCTGCGACTGGAATACTTCGAGGGGGTTGAAAAGTTAATTTCATGCCCGGCCAAGGATGTGTGTTCGCGGTGGTAAGCGTTGTTCCTTGGCTCAGTTGCTCCTCGAGTTCATAGTGTTTTTTTTGTATTTTTAAAGGTTCGGCGCTTTTGTTTATGTTGCGGCACAAGAACTCGCATTTTACCGCAAGTGTCAACATTTATTTCCAACTTAACACTTTGGCGTAACATTGCGCTTAATCCGACGCGCCAGAACTTGACTAATTTTGTGCAAAGTTCAGCATTAACATTACCGCAAATTAGCAAAAGTTTTCGCACAGCCAAAAAACAACAACAAAAAGTAGGGGAAAAAAATAAAATAAAATCCAGTTTCAGGCGCAAAACCAAAAAGCGCGATGAGCCGCCATTTGAGTTGTTGTCTGTTGGCTGTTGTCTGTTGAGTTGTTGTCTTGCTGTTGTTGTCTTGCTGTTGTTGTTGCTAGAGTTGTTCCCGTCCTGGTTGTTGTTGCCTTTGCTATCTGCCTGGTTCACTGACTGCCATAAATTAACTTGTCCTGGCAACGGCGCAAACTGCTTACGCGCGCGTTTTCCTAGTTCCTCGACTGCGACTTGCCAGATTTTTGTTTTTAATCTGTTACTTGTTTTTCTCCTTCGTGTTGTTTATGTTCTTGTAGTTGCCGTTACTCATGTTGAGTTTTGGTTGCTTTTAATTATGTGGCTGCAGCCCAAAAGCGCCAAATGAGAGCACAAGTTGGTTAACTGATTATTCGCACATCTCTTCTAATTTCTAAAACACAAATATTTTAGTTGATCAATAGAAATGTCTTAAAACTATAATTTAAGAAACAGATTTAGTTTGAATTCTTGCTTACAGCCTATTCTCTAGAAATTCATCTAAAACTTCATCCACTAATATATTTATAAATATTTGCCAACTATTTCTATCAAGTAACATTTAATTTCTATTAAAACAAAACCAAATTATGTTTGTTTTTCTTACATAAACTTTAATATACTAGTCTCTATTTATACATTTGCTTGTCTACACTTTTGATTGACTTGTTTGTTACGCTATAATATTCAATTTTATTGAGAGTTATCTATAAATATTGTTGTGCTGCCATTGAGGCACTTACACAAGTGTCAGTCTGCCATTCAGACAGTCTCAACTGTCCACAAAGTGTCCGACATTGGCGATAATATTAACTTTGATTCTTGCCATAAAAACTCGGTGGCAAAACAATAAAAAGATGAGTCTGTTAAATGGAGCTGTTTTCTTGTTGTTGTTTTATGCTTTTTGTCAGGTGTCAGGGGTAGAAATTGTTGATAATTTGCATGATATATATTTTTTGTGTTATTTGTTGGTTGACGAACTGCTTATCAATGTTTTTTGCTTGACCGCACACTGGACTGCACTCGTCCCAGCTGCCATTTCCATGTCCCACCAATTGTGCTGCCACGGGGTGGAGTGTAGAGAGCGAGGGAGTGGCGTAGCAAGAGGTGGGTAGAGTGTTTGGCGCTTTCGAGCGTAAAGTTTGCAACGCTTTTGACACGTTTGGCAAATATTTGAGCACGTCTAAAAGCGCGTAACGTTCGCGGGCGGTTCATATTTTGATTTTGAAGTTCTCCACCCTCCTATACCAGGCTAGCAACAGTGAGAGAGAGTGAGAGGGGGTTGGGGTGCGAGCAGTGGAGTTGCGTGCCAACGCGTGCTTTGCCCTTGTCCGTGGCTTTAATTAATTTTCGCTTCCGTTAACAATTTTTATGTGCGAATTTGAAACTGCGGACAGAACGGCTTTCTTGGGACTCTATACTCGCTCTACGGCTTGCATGTGCTGATTTCGTGTTTATGCTTTCTTTAATTTGCCACAAATAAGTATACGACCGGTTGGTCAGTCTGCCACAATTTTGTGGCACAGCATTATATGCCGGATACATGCGATTAGATTTCCTGAATTGAGCTCAAAGGCAGAAGCGTGCAACAAGTTAATTACGCTAATCCAAACTCCTGTTCAGCTTAATATTTATTGTGATTTCATTGTGATTATTGCACGAATAATTTCATAAACATTCCAAACTCTAAATTGCTCAATAAATAAATTAAATATTTAGTTTGTTGAATTTAGCGAAAAGACCCAACTCTCATCTCAGTTGAATGGTTAAACAACAAAACATAAGCGTGCCCTGCATGCTGCATACATACAAGCAAAGAAGAAGCTAAAAGTTGCCAAAAAAATGAAAAAAAAATGAAAAAATGGCAAATATATATATGAGAAAAAACGAAAAATAAATAACGGAGATGTACAAAAATAAGCTGAAAGTCTTTTGAAGTTCCAAAGTAAAAGCAACGACAGCGGCAAAGGCAACGGCAACGATATAAAGTTAGCGCTTTTTGGCTTTGACGCACGTAGCTGCCGATTTGAAAGTTTGTCCTGTGTGTATGCGTACATGTGTGTGTGAGAGTGTGTGTGTGGCACAACAACACGCCAATGCCAAGCCGCGGCTGACTGTCGAAAAAGCCAAAAGCAATCGACAACAACAAGAAAAACAACTGGGGAAAAGTGGTAGAGAAAAGTCGTGCTACTTTTGCGAACCGCGTGCTCAATTCTCCTCCCTTTTCCTCTGGCAGTTTTGCAGCGCTTTTATTAAGCTTATAAATTTTTTATTTAAGACTTTGCTCTTTCAAAGAGTTGGGCCAAACTCTACGGCACTCATGTGACATTTATTTGAGTTTTGCGATTCAGTTAATCATGCACTAAATTTTCCCACTGCCCCCAGAGTCACTTTGGCCACATGCAACTTTGAATTTGCATCGTAAATTATCAAATCGTTAATTTAAATTTTTCGCAAAAACTTTTTATTAAACTCCCCTGGGAATGTCGGAAAAAACTATAAATTTGAAATTTGAGTACAAAAAACTGTCAGCTATTGATCCCACTTGAGCTACACTCGATTCCCACTCTTACGCCACTCGATTCCCAGTGCATTCGATATATAATTTAATAAACTGCTGCAATGGGCTTTTGTGGCAGCATTTTCAATATGTGATCAAAACAGACACTTTTTTTATGCAACTAACCCAAAAATTGACATCGAAAAACCCTTTTTATTTCGACTTTCAATGACAAACTATAAAAAAATTGGATTGTCCGCGACTAAAAAGAAGTCTAAACAACATAAAGCCCAGCTAAGCTGCGATATTTTTGGTTTTCAATTAAACGTTGAATATTTTACAAACCAAAAACTTGATGTATAAACTGACTTTGTTTGTTTTCTGATAGCATTGAAATAGTGAAATGTTTAACAGACTTTCTACCATTAAAATGACAATTTTTAAACGTTTTTAGCACTTTTGTAAACAAAGTTTTTTATAGATATTCATTTTTATCACTGATTATTTTAGCCAAAAGAATTGTGTCTGAAAATTAAACTACTAAATAAAGTTATTTGACATGCAAAAGTAATAAGGAGTTTCCTTCAATTTGTATCACGTGTCGTATGTGTAATATTGATAACGTTTATGGGCGTGTCACGTTCAGCATATAAATTGCTTAGTTTAAGCATATTTCAAAAGAAAAATGAATAAAATAAAATGATATGTATGAGAACCATTTTGTTATCGAAGAGGTGCGAATTGCTTTTGTTTTTATGCTCTTGACAACTGTCCAAATAGTTGGCCAGCAAATGACCAATGCAAACTGGACCCACACACACACTCACACACACACACACACACATTGGCATGCATAAGTAAGGCATGACACCAAAGGAAATCAATTTCCATATGCAAAAGTTTTTAGTGCACGTGCCCGGGACCAGGACCAGAACCAGGACCTGGACCAGCAACGGAAACGGGTGTGTGAACCATTTGGTGCTGGTCTGGTCTGTTCTGTGCTGGCCGAAATCGAATTTGGTCCATAAAATATTCAAATTGCGCTGTATAAACGTCGCATAAACATTTTTTGTGTTCCGCTGCAACTCAAAGGAATAAATACACATACTATATACATATATATATATATATGTGTATATACATTTATATACTAGTTGTATATAGGTGTATATTGAAATTGGTGTCCCCTTATGGCCTTTACCTTTTGCTCTCGTTCCGCCTTGCATCTAGTGCATAAATTTTTATGTTAAAACACCAAAGCCGTAGGCTGCTGCGAGGTGAGTTCGATCACTTAATATGTCCCGTGGCTGAAATTCAATTTGCAGCACATCCGTCGACGAGAGAACCAAAGAAAAAAAAAAAGAAAATACTGCAAATGGTGTAGCCTTTAATGTCCAAAAAGTGCAAATGTGCCACAGCTGCCCCAACTGCCCCAAATGCCACGTCTTTCTTCGCAGTCGGAGCAAAACAAAGCGCAAAAAAGGAATTGCCGTTAAGCCCTCTTGGCCCTGTCGAAAATAAAGCGTACCCAACACTCACACACACCCCCATACGCACACCCACACACACACAAGCAGGCAATTGGACATTTTGGTTAGTTTGGTTACTTTGTTGCCTGTCGCTTTTGATGTC
Source organism: Drosophila dunni (assembly GCA_018152125.1). Taxonomy (NCBI): domain Eukaryota; kingdom Metazoa; phylum Arthropoda; class Insecta; order Diptera; family Drosophilidae; genus Drosophila; species Drosophila dunni. The sequence continues at coordinate 5,144,147 of JAECXC010000339.1, read as the reverse complement.
CTTACTCCCGACGACTGCAAAAAGTTTCAGTTTTTTTTGACAGTTTTCGATGTCCGAGCGATTGATTGAAAATTGATTTCATTATGAGCACTTGACGCAATCCCCAGCTCACACCTCTCTACGGAAATTGGATATTGGACAACAGCGTTTTTTTGTGAGTTTTTATTGTCGTGTATTGTGTCTAAATATATTCAGTTATTTGCAAATTAGTCGAGGCAATTGTTGACATTCCGACTGTCTCAACGAATTCTGTGGAATTCTTTAAATGTAATGCTAACCGAAATGCCACACGACGCCCCCTCCATCCACCCCCTTGCCATTACCCCTTGGAATTAAGCCGCTTACGGCCAACTGTTGGGTTGGCTCATTGCTCTCTGCGTTTTGTTTTTAATTCTGTTGCCGGGACTTTAGTCTTTTTGGCCGAAATATAACGATGTTGCCATTTCACTTAAGGCCGCTGCCCAAGTGCACTTCTGCTTGCCACAAATGGCTGTTGTCAGAGTGCCTCATCCCCCTGCCCCTTCCCCTTCTCTACTCCCCTGAATATTTAGCATAAAAGGTGTGCGAGCTGTGAGCTGCGAGTTTTCAGTCTTGAGTTTCGTGTCTTGGATTCGCTTTGCATCAAATTTCGTCAAGTTGTCAGGATTCCGCCAGGATATCTCGAGTTGTCACTCTAGGGTTTGAGGTCGATACATTTACATAATGCGCCCCCCCCGCCAACAAAATGCAAATGAGAACAAATTAAATGCGGCCAGAGTGCACTAAGCCACAAGTCCCCAAATATATGTACTCAGTTTAAACATTACCTAGCAGGCCTTACTATAGTTGGAACACCTAAACACACCTACAATTTAGTTAACTGAAACTGCAAAATGGCTGCCAAGAACAAGATGCCCGAGTACTGCATGTCAGAGGAGGACAAGCTTGCCAAACTCGAGGGTATGCCTAGGGTTATAGATACCTTCTGGAACGCGGATATGTCGCAACCTCCCTCGACTCAAAGTGGCAAGCGTCAGCTGACCTATAGGATTAACAATAAGGGCTTGGGATACACTCATCGGGAGCGTTATATACTCGGTATTTACGGCTTATTGCCGGCTGCTGTTTGGACCATGCAACAGCAGGTGGAGGCGCATCAAAAGTATTTTGCCACCTTGACTTCCGATTTGGCCAAGTATATATTTCTCACCGACTTGGAGTCCTGCAATAAGAAGCTCTTTTTCCGGGTGCTAATGAGTCATCCCGACAAGTATTTGAAGGTCTTTCTGAGCGCCGATTCGGGATTCCTGGTGAAGATGTTCAGTTATTCGTACAGTTCCATTCGTGGCATGTTCATTACGATCAAGGAACGTGGTCATATCTTTGATACACTTAGTAACTTCCAGGATCGCGGGAGTGTGCGCTGTTTGATTGTGAGCAACGGGAAGTCGGTGCACAGCTGGGGCGATAAAGGTGTGCATGGCACACCTGTAATCTACTACAAAATGTGCTCACATGTCGTACACGGTGGTATTAATCCGACTTTCATACTGCCCGTCACCTTGGATGTGGGCACTGATAACGAGTCGCTGCTAAATGATAAGCAATATGTTGGCGTCAGACAGAAACGCGCAACCGCCGCTGAGTTTGAGGCTTTCTTTGAAGAGTTTACACTGAGTGTGATTCGTTTGTTTGGGCCACGAGCAATCATTCAAATCAAGGACTTTGGTTCACTGGATTCGATGCGTCATCTGGCGCAGTATCGCCATCGACAGTGCTTCATGAACATCGATGTGCAGTGCTTGGGTGCGTGTGGCTTGGCCGGAGTCTTGGGCTCAATGCGGATCACACAAATGCCCTTCAAGGACAATACTCTACTCTTTCACGGCCTGACGAGTTTCAACATTGGCATGGCTCACATGTGTGTGGCTTACTTAAAGCGTTTGGGCCTTAACGAGACGTCGGCAAAGTCGCGTATTTGGTTCTTTGATGATAAAGGACTTGTCGTGACAAGTCGCGCAAAAGTGCCCGAGCAGCTGAGGGAATTCCAACAGGTTCATGCACCAATTACTGATCTGGTCGAGGCGATTGACGCCTTGAAACCCAACATTTTAATTGGCAGTAGTCTGAAACCAAATGCTTTTACCAAGGAGGTGCTGAAAGCCATGGAAAGAAGTGCCCAAGTACCCATTATCTTTGCCATGTCACGACCACTGGCCGCTTCCGAGTGCACGGCAAATGATGCGTTCGTCTACACGAAGGGTCGCTGCATCTTCATCTCGGGCATTGCACTGCCCCCGCTGAAGTATGCCAATAAGGTCTATCAGCCGGGGTATTGCAGCGTCGACTATATACTGTCTGGTCTCACACAGGGCGTCATTTTGTCTGGTATGACTACTGTGCCGGATGAGGTTTTCTTGGTTGCCGTCGATCGTTTGTCGAACATCGTTTGGCCCAATGATTTGGCCAAAAGAGATGTCTATCCACCGGTGCGAAAACTGAGATGCATTAATCTGCAAGTGGCCGATGCTGTCTTCTGTCTGGCTTATCGTCGTTCCTGGGCCAGTCTCTGGCCAGAGCCAGAGAATTCCATGGACTACATTAAGAGCAAGCAGTACGATCTCGAATATATCAACACTATACCACATATCTACACCATGTCTGATAAGCCGATGAAGGCCACGGAGTCGGAAAAGTTATAAAAAAAAGGGTAGAGCTCTTTTTATGTACAATTTAATATACTTTCAATAATTACAATTAATTGTATGACTAAGCAAATCTTACTACAGTCAAATTTAATTTTTACTGCAAATTCTAGACGTAGGACAATTAACTGCATGCAATTTGTGTCCTTGTGTGTGTGTTATTAACCTTCGAAGGTTCAGTTAGCGTTGTGTAACTATTATATACAGGCATTGAACTGGAATTGTATTAAACCGAAACAACCACCAGAAAAGTGCATAAAATGGGAAGCATACAAAGAACTTAGTGTGTGTGCCGCTCTGTCTGTGTGTGTGTGTGTTTTTCTGAAATTGACAGGTATTTCAGGAGGGAACAAGGTTTCATTTCATTTATCAATGTGACAAATGAAATGCACGTAGCGTCGTGTCTTTCCCTCAATTCGAGTCTTTTATTGCGGTTTTCTACGACAATGAGCACACAGCACAGTGGCTGCCATTATTTCGACGACATTTAATTGAAAAGAAATAAAAGTATGGAAGCAAAACATATTACTTGACTTTTTATGCAATAAATTACAAAACTGTTGTTAAAAAATGAAATTAAGCAACTATAAATAAAACAAAATTAGCTGCAAACCCTGTTAAATTCCATACTGCGACTATTTTAATCGCCCATTAAGTTTACTATTAAACTCCAGACTGGCAATAAACTCGGCTTTAAGCACTTACCTGCCAAAACACCTTGAACTTAAAGCCGTTGCGTGCATGTTGGATATAAACACTTCACAGCTTAAATCCTGAATTATAACTCTATTAACTTCATATATAAATACAAGCACCTACTTTGCCATTCCCGGGGTAATGAATAAGGCACACCAGCTGTAAATGTTCAACATTTCTTAGACTTAAGCCCCTGAAACAAGGCACAACTGATGCTAGACTCCCTTTGGGTTAAAGTTTGCTTTAAGTGGGGAACTTACACAACTTTCCTGCCCACAAGTTGTGCTGAATTTAATAATTTATCTAAAGAAAAGAGAAGTTATGAAATATCCAACCATTTAAACAACAAATTTCTATTAAAGAATCTTATCACATTTATTTACTGCATTTTCTTTTATGTTTACAACTAAGTTCTTTGTTTAATTGTAAGTTTTGTTTATCCCTTTATTATTAATATTACTTGTTATTATTATTTGTTTTTACGAAATATTAAGATAGCTCATGATACGTTCCTCTGGGCAGCTGTGTTTTATATATTTGTTTTTGTTAATAGTTCTTTAAATATTCATTATAGTTTATCATAGACAGAAAACTGTATACAGACATACACATATGCAAATGTATTTCAAGCGCGAATTATGTTTATTGTTTGAATACTTTGTAAAACATTGCGATTAAATTTTGTTTTTTGTTTTATTTTTTTTACAAGGATCTTTTGTCTTTATGCTATTTTAATGTATATATATTTTTTTTTCGTTTTGTTTAATTTGTAGCGTTTTATTCTTTTGTTTTCGTATGTTCGCTCTAATAATTTGCATTCGGAATTCATTAGTTACTGCTTCGTTTACGGATTATTATACATACATTTTTTTATTTGCTCAACATCATGTGATTGTCATACAAAACATTTCACATAATCATTAAAGTATTTACAATAAATCTCAAATCAAATCTCTACAAAAGCAAAAGAAACTTGTTGTGTATCAAGTTAGAAGCTCAGAGCATTAGTAGCTGACAAAATACGATAAGAGTATTTTCATTTCATTTACAATGGATATACATTATATATATTAAGGTATAAATATTATTTGAGGACTAATCTAAAAGTTTGTAGTTGATAACTTCTAGTTGGAAACATTAAAATTCTTGTATTTTCATTTGTTTTTGCTTGAGAAAACCTTTAGAAAAATATTATTTATTAAATTACTCATATACCTACAGTACCATCATATATACTATATATAATCGTATAAGTACCTATGGGCTTTTTCTTTTCTTTCATTTTCTTTTCTTCATTTGCGATTTGACCAATTTCCATGGCCTTTCGATCAGAGAAGCGTTTAGTTTTCCATGTGTTTGCATTTCAATATTGTTTTTGTATCTTTCTTTGTTATGGGGGAGTTTTGGGGAATTTATCGAAATTTCTATGGCTTGAGATGAGTTGAATACACTTGCAATTTTGTATTCAAAATTTGTTAAACTTTACTAAAATGTATTTGCCACACCAACTTACTTAAGCTATGGTTAATTAAATATAGTCTATACTTAGCTATAACTATGTGTGTATGAGCATGTTGGTCTTAATGCAGTAACTGTGTGTGTGTGTGAGTGTTGGGGGTGTGGTTATATATTGCTTATGGTAAACATCAGGCTAACGCGCAAATCTATACAAAAACGGCCAAAATGCCGCCAGCGTGTCCTTTTTAGCCAAAAACTTGTACGAAATAAAAGTCGAAATATAAAAACAAATCCAATCAAAGTTCTAGCATACACAATCCACTCACTTCATGTGCCAATACCAAGGACCAAGACTACTTACAAGACTATTATTTTTTTGAGATTTTTTTGTTTGCTGTTCTTGATTGATATTCTTATGTGTCTGTAAATGCTGAGTGTTATAAACTAAAGCATTATTATATATATACAATACATAGCCTTAAACTAAAGACCATGAGCCTGGAGTTGGACTGTTTGTTGGCCAATATCTTGAGTACAGTGCTCTCCAGAGCCAGCATCGAATATGTTCTACTTATTTATACATAGCTATTATTAAATATTATCATATATATAACTAATGCTAGAATTATTAAACAAATATTGCTAGTTAATATACAAATTCGTTTAAGATCTTCCCAATGGCCAAGCGACACAATCTTTGCATTTGAAACGAAAACGGAAACGGAATCGGAATTTCAAATAGAAATTTTCATTTGAAATGGATTGCAAAATATACACAAAACTCAGGAAATAATTTGTAGAGTGTTTCTATTTCGTTTTGTATGTCCTTGCAGCTCCTTGTAGTACTGTTCAGCTTCTATGTACGAGTATAATGTCATGTAGGTGGTTCATTTTTTTGTTTTCCTTCTTTTTTTTGTTACTTAGTTATTCTTAGCATAATTTTCTGATTTATTTTGGAGAGAGAGTTTGCAATAGAAATAGAAATAGAGACTCTGTTCTATGTTTTGTAAAACCGTATTTTCCATTTTCATTATGGCAGGATCCTTTTGTTAGTAACTTTTAACGTTTACTTAACACTTGTTTAGCTAGTTGTGTGTGTGTGTGTGTGTATTTGTTTTGTTGTTGCTGAGTTTTTATCTTAGATAATAAGATTACTTTCGAATGCCAAAATGAAGAGCACTAAACAATTACTATATACGAATACGAGTACTTTTATGTAAATGAAGCAAACATATTTTTGAAAACAAATTGAAATATTGTCTTTCAAAAGCTTAAAAATTTCAGTCTTTGTAGTTGGTTGCTCGGCTCTTGTCACTGCTTTCTGGGTGCTGCTTAATCAGTTATCACCTGTTCGTCCTTATTCTTGCTGTCTGCAAATGGCAAAGAAAACAATTTACATAATTTATTAGTATCCAAAAGTGATTAGCTTTGCCCTAGAAATAAATAGACTACAACTTACTTTAACTAGAGACTTTAGAAACTAGTAGTACACATGGCAAGCACAATTACGAAGGTGAAAATGTACAATTGGTGGCCAAAACAGGGTCGCACGCCCGACGACAAGAAGTCAAAGCTGTACAAGTACTCTGAGTGTGGGCAGCATTTATGTAATTTTTTTGGTTGGGGAAAGTTACAAGAGGGCAGAGGTAGTTGGTTAGTTATATTTTAGTTGGGCTTTTGACATACTGGGCTTAAAAAATTAACAGAAACTAAAGAGTGTGTATGACTTGGCTATCGGAGCGTATACTTACTTCTGGGTCAGACCAAAGCGTCGTTGCTGAACACATCGTTGACATGCTTGCCGTTGCTGCTGGCTGTCGACGTCTTTTCCTTCAGGCCGCATTGCTGCAAGTAAACGAAGGTAACACAAATTTAATTAGACCCAAATCTTAACCAAAAATAATTTCGTTAATTGCAAGCGACTCGAGAAAAGAACATGGAAACTAGGCGCAGCATAAGCGAATTGTATGAAAAATTAATTAAAACAATTAACGGCATCCAATTAAAGGCAGCTGCTGTAACAACTTTCCCTTTCACTTTCACTCTCGCTTCCCCCCATTCCAACTCTGTCTTAAGTGTATATTTAATTGGAATTAATTCCGCTTACCTCCTGTTTGGCCTGCCACTGTTTCATGGCTGATTTGTATTTCTCGAACTCATTGCACCAGTGCGAGTAAATCTTCTGGTAGTCCTGTTTCTGCGAAGGCGGCGAACATCTGAATGGAGAGTGAAAAAACTCAAGTTGTCAAAAATCAATGTCGAAAATGAATATATAGACGCCCGTGGCGTTAAATTTAATTGTCAAAAGGGGCGAGTGGCTCACCTGTGCGCATCCACAGCAACGCCGTAGCTGCATAGCAGTGTGCCGTCCAAGTAGCTATCATATCGACCGCCATCGCCTTCGTTAACCGCCAACAGGACGAGTCCTCCCTCGTTGGTCTCAATGTATTTGGTGGGTGTGTAGCGCACCTCGTAGCTGCCAAATGAAAAGCAGAAGAGCAGAAAAACGAAATGTAACGAAAGGTATAGATAAGCAGATTTTCTATGAGCATTTGGTAGTTTGAGTTGCTTGCTTTTCCATTCCCCGTGAAAATGTGTCTCATTGGAAACGCACAATAAAAATCAATATAAAGTGTGTGAAACTTTTGGCTCAAACTTTTTCCATTACAGTCAGACTATTACTCCTGCTCTGGGTTGCTCTCGCTCTAGCTATCTCTTCCCGCTGCCATTATTGTCTTGGCTGTGGGATGCTCAAATAAACGTAAATGCCAAAAAGCAGACATCAACAGCATTTTAAAGTGTCAATTTACCGCAGCATTGGCAACGAAGCATCAGCGACAGAATCAAAGTTTCGCTTACACTTCCGATTTCATTATTTGCTTTCAATTTTCATTCAGATATTTGTCGCTTTAAAGCAACTGTCTTCGTTTTTTACAGTCTCCAAGGAGTCTGTTTAATATATGATAACGCTTACTTGAGCAAGCTTTTATGGCGTTTACGTGTGCACTGAGAGAAAGCAGAGCAGCTTTTCAATTTAAAACCCAAGGACTGTAGTTACTAAACTAAGACTTAAACAGGTTTTGAAAACCTTTTCTTGAGTGTACTTCTGTTTGTTTGTAAATTGAATTAAACTGTCGTCACTTACCGTCCCTTCTCCGTCGAGTGATGATACCAGCGCGTCTGTTTCTTGCGCAGCACATCGGGCATCTTCACAAAGCAGGAGAGATGCAGTGTCTGGCCATAGGAGGAAGTGACACGTTGTCGCAATACGCTCGTGTCACAAATACCCGATGTCTCATTGGCCACATCCTGCAGCAGACCCAGCTGATATGGCCGACAGGCATTGACCTCCTTGTCCCAGCCACAATAGGGATCCGCAACACAGCGGAAACAACTGTCATAACGTCGTGCACACATGGCCAGATCGATTTGCTTGACTTGATGATCGGTGGCCAAATAAAGAGAACCTGTTTTCTGACTAAGAGTTAACTCTCGTATGGGTTCATTGCGTGGCGATGCATCAAAGATATCCACCAGATTGGAGTGCCGTTGGCCATAGTGCATGAACTGTACAATTTTGTAGATTTGGCCATGACTGGTGGCCACAAAGTACACAAGGAACTCCTGGTTTAGTTTGTCGATGCGTATTCTGCAAGTAGAGCACAGAGAAGAAAAAAAGAAAGGACATGTAAGTTGATAAATGGCACAAAGAGTCGGTAAAAGACATTCTGCTTTTTGTTTTGTGTTTTTGGGCCAAGTTGGAAAACAAAACGCTTAACTAAAAGCATATCCTGCGGCGCAATGCTCATAAGTTCCGGCCAAGTTATTTTACAAGTCGTTATGCTGCCACAGAGAGAGAGAAACAGCAGCGGAAAAATGCAGTAAGAAAAACATTTTTGCTGTCAGTGAGCGAGTGTTCCCAGATGTCAGAGCATTTGGGTCGTCTGTAGTTCGTGTTGTTGTCTGTGGCCAACAAAAGGACTGCACTGTATAAACTTGGCAAATGTCAACAAGCGAATCTCTCACACACTCCGACTTGGCAGTATGTGGACTGTTGCCAGCCAGCGAACGATGGCAACTGAAGTTGCAGTTTGCTAATGAATACATTTACACATTTTACTTACTTGTCGACGACGAGCTTGGTGAGGATTACATCTCGTTTGTAGAATACGGGATTGCCAAATTCATGATCAACCGCCTTGTCCATTAGCGGATGTTTGCGTATGAAATTCAACACCGAGTCCGGCAATGTTGCGGTGTCGTTGTGGCATGTACCCGGACGTGGATCCGGCACTTTTGAGTTCAGCACGGGCAGCCAGGCACTGTTTGACTTTTCCTGTTCCTTGAACTTGCCTACGCAGGAGAGAAAGAGAGACAGAGCGAGGGAGAAAGAGTCAGTTGTATTTTATGTAGTGCATAAAAGTGGTGCGCTGAAAAGTATGCTACGTTAAATTTATGTGTGTCAGCGCTGTGGTAAATGATAAATTGCCGAGCTCTTGGCGCTGATTTGTGGCCAAGCCAGACAGAGGCTGGCCAAACCAAAAAAAAATAACTGAAAACAGTTCGAACTACTAATTACAAGAGTGAGAAAAGAGGGGAGCAGAGAGGGAGGGATGTGGGGATCTGCGGGATTTCAACAGCCAAAGTACTTTAAGTGTTTGCTGCATAATCATTTGTTTTTCATAATTAATTGCTCTCGGTTTGAAGCATTTTTTTGCACACATCAATTTGTGAGTGTGTGTGTAGTTGTGTTGGTGTATGGCACACATATACGACATACCCGCAAACATTTCATAATGAATTTTAAGTGTTTGCCAGATTTTTTACTGCCAGTTGCCCGCTGGCGCTGAGTCTGTGTCGCCGTCACTCTGTCTATCAGTCTGTCCAGCTGTCGGTCTGTCTGTCAGCCTGTCTCTTGGTCTTGGCACTGCTCCATTCACACAATTTTATGGTGTTAATGAACTTTTCAACAAAGTGCTCACAACAACTTACCAAACTTGGCATTTGCGTGTATGATTGTCGCTACTTGAATTTGGCAGCTGTCGTCTAAATACATTCATGCAATAAGCGCTTGGGCATTGGAATGAATAATCAGCACAGAGCTACCGAACTACATATAGATTTCTGACTACAAAATATGTTTTTGAATGTCAGTTTAATCCATTTGCAAAAAAGTTTTGCAAGGCATGTCATGCCACACAACTGATTAATCTTGCACACAAATTGAATTCGACTCAAGTTGCAACGGAAATGAATTTCCACATGTAATGCAACATCTGTAGTTGTCGCGTTTTGAATGTGCTCCACAGATTTTGTGGCAGTTGTTGTCGTCAATGTTGGTGCTGACATATACAAAACGTGAACATTTGCAACTATTTGAAAGCATGCACTTTGCATGTTAATATAAAACAGGAGTATAGAAACAGGAGTATAGAAACAGGAGTATAGAAATATACTTAAGTATATACTTGGGGCATGTAGTCGTGTAGTTTGTGGTATGTGGCAGATGTAGAAAGATTCTGCCACTCGTTTCGGCTTGGATTAAATTATGACATGCGTTGCAAGTTGCACGCCACATTTTGTGCACTGCCAGCAAATTTGTTGTGCATATGACGTTGCATTACAAATTGCATGCGTCGGGGATTGCGTGTGGCAACTAGAAGCAGCCAGTATGAGTAGTTGCAGCTTGGGTCGCAGGGGCGTGTTAACACCTGTCACGCATATCTTGTTACCATTACCGTTGCCATCGCCGTCGCCGGCGATGTTACCATTGCCGTTAGTCGAGCAGCACGCCATTTTGTGGCAAATGTTAAAGCATTTAAAGCCATCCAAGCGTCGAGAAGCAATCTCGAAGAGGCAACATCCCCAGTGCCAGCAGGCACATCAATTCAACTCGCGCCATTTAACGCTAAAATGCCAAAGCTGCCGGGTACGACACACACACACACACACACACACACACACACACACACACACAAACACCCATACACTTGCAGCACCTGTGAGCGTAATTTCTTCCGGCAGCTGCAGCCCAGAAAAACGTAATGGGAAACGTTGGAAGAAGTCAAACGTAGCCACATGCACGTTCGTAAAAATGGCGCCACAGAGAATTATTGCCAATGCAATAAATCTTACGCTCCCAGAGACACACACACAAATAGAGAATAGAGAGCGAGAGGACGAGAGGGAGCAGGAGATGGAGTGGAAGAGATAGAGAGCCTGATGTACACCCACTAACCTTCAAAGGCCGCATTGATATCGCGTATATCGTAACTGCAGACCGCAGAGCCAATCAGTCCATTTGTGTTCGTTGTAAATGTTGCATAGAATTTGCTATCATCGTTGGGCATTTTATAAACCGATTGAATTTCGTTGAAATAGAATGGAAATTCACTCGAGATGCTGCAGTTCATGCGTGCCTTCAAATACGTGGCCCAATTCTGGCTGATCATGTACTTGCCACCGCGATCGTTCTTGCAAACGCGTGCCACACGCGAATAGACCGCCTTGCCGCAGTTGATGTACTCCACGGCGTGTTCCCGAAAGAAGAAGTACACAAAGTCACCGATGTCAAAGGAGCCCACAAAATTGGGTTCTGGAAAGAAAAGGGAAATTTATAGAAAACAATAGAGATTTATTTAAATCAAATAATTTATAAAGCCACTCGAATAAATTAATTTTGTAGTTTCAATCAATAAGAAAGCTTTTACTCAAATTCTAAATAAAGTGTTTATATATTTAATAAAAGAAATTAATCTTTCAAAGAAATAAATGTGCAAATGACAATGTTTTTATAGCCTTCACTTGAGTATATTTTAATTTATTTGAATATTAGTTTAGACAACTGGTTTAAAGTTCAGTTTAAACTGGTTTTACTTGAAAAAAATATACTAAATAAATTATTATATATTTTTATTTATTAAATTTGTTTTAGAATAGTTTCACTTATTTCTTTGTTTGATTGTAAGATAATTTAAAACAATTTAAACTTTTTAAAAGCTGCTCTTATTTGATTAGCTTTATGGCATACTTACTGTCTAGTAGTTTGGAGTCATATTTGACGGTTCGCTTGAAGTTGGCCTCCTTGCGACCGTTGGTAAAGTTGTACAGATCCGAGCGGAATATGACGGAATCCGCCTTGGTGAACTCCGCGTTGGTGCCGGCGTACTGTACGGTTAGTAAGAGAGCAAAAGTCAAATGGATTAAACCGAAGTCTGTGTTGGATCTCAGGCAATGCAGCCAAATTAGCGCCAAATATTCGGGAAATTTGATTTTACCAAGGCAAAGAGAAACCTTAACACACTTTCGTACACACACACGCAAACACACACACATACGCGCGCAGAGGCACGCACACAATTACGCGCAAAGTGTAAGCACGTGCCTCAGACCCAGCTTCTTCATGCCCTGCTATGCGTGTGTGTGTGTGCCAGTGTGTGTGTGTGTGCCTCACTCTAATTTAATTTCAGCTGCTTTATTGCGACTCTTTTAAATTTCTTGCCATTTGGCCTTACAGAATTCAGCTTTTCTCCTAGAAAACTCCTCCCATTTTCCCCAAAGCACCACCACTTTCAGCTTTCCACTTCCTACTTTCCACTTTCTACTTGCTCTGCCCCGCCCCTCATCACCCCGCTCTCTTTTCGCCTTTGCCCTTTACTTTTGTAATTTTATTACAATTGACATTTTTCGTTGTTTTTTTTTTTTTTTTTTATTCTTCACTTTTCTTTTAGCGCTTTCTTTTTGCCTTTATTTTTGCTTCCGTCGTGGAAGACTTGGACTTACCAGGGCAGGCAAACCAAAGGGATTTCCGTTTTCCACATAGACGGCGGTTGAGTTGTCAGCAGGATCGTAGGGACATTTGCCAATGCCCAAACCAATGCCGGGCACGTACTGGGATCTGGGTAAATGTGTTAAGTTGGCCTGCAAGTAGGGGGAGATAAAAGGAGAGACGAGGAAGGACGCATTAGTTGACTTTAATTTTGGCATTCAGTGATGTTTTTGCTGCCGGCAAAATTAACTTCCAACTTGACTGACATTCACAATTAGGCAATGCCAAAGTCTGAAAGCTCGTCTAAACCAGCTCTTTAAAGGATTTATTTTACTACATATGAAGGTTATTTTTTTCTACTTACATTTATGACATAATCCTTGGGGTTGTGTGCATTCGTGCCACAAACGTAGAGTCGGTGTCCATTGAAATTCATCGGTTGAATGACTCGTATGTGATTGCGGCACTCTACCTTCTTGTTGTTGTGCCCAGCAGTTTGTGTTTCATTTTATGTGTATAGTTTATAGTTTATAGTAAAAACAATAGTTAAGGTAACAAAATAATTGTGTTGGTGTTTGTGGGGGTGATTCGAATGGAGGACAGACATAAAATGTAGAAATGGGAAGGCAATGCATAAGTATCAGGTAACGAAATGTTGGCCAAAATGCAAATATTTGCAGGTTTTCATTTTTAGTTTGAAATTTTGCAAGGTCTATGGATATGGCTGAGATAATGTTAACAGAAAACACATGTGGCTGAAACATACCTCTCGTTTGCCCTTGGACACGCAGTTTAGAATATCGGAGCCAGTGGGTTCCAGTATTAAAACATCTCTCTGTAAAGCAGAATAAAAATCTAATATTAGTAACTGTTTAGTGGTGCGTTTAAAAACTGCTTTAATTTAGGTCGACACGCTTAACAAATATTCCAAAAGTTTATTGAATGCGTGATAAAATTTCATGCTTATCAAAAAGAAAGCGACGCGACAGGCAAAAATAACAATGGGAACGAGCAACAATTGAAGACGGCTTGAGTGTGTGTGTGTTTGGGTGTGTGTTGGTGTGTGTGTGTCGCTTGCACACAAAACACGTACAATCAAGACGCCCATCTCGTGTGGTTGTGTGGGTAAGTGAATGTGTGTGAATGATGCTTGGTAAGAGGCACTGCCGCTGCTGCCTTTTTGTATTTATTGTTATTTGTTGCTGCTATTGTTGTTGTTGTTGTTGATATTGTTGGTATTTCACTCACGTTGAGCATTTGTTTATTTAATTCGATTTTCGCCTGCACTTGAATTTTGAACGACAAACGCGAAGTGAACGCAGGAAAAACGGCAAAAAAGGAAAAACTTTGGCAATTCAAGCAGCGACTTTGCATTGTCGCACGTTCCCGATAAATGTTTCTAGCCAGGGAAATTGTTAATGTGCATTCCAAGGCAAATCAATAAAGCACTAGCACACACACACACACAGAGGGAAATCGGAGTAATGACACACTTTACGTTGCCCATGTGAACACAATATCCTGTCCTGTTGACAGTTTGCCCGCCTCACTGGACACGCCTGCACTTTAAGATACTACTCGAGGATGTCTAGGAAGTGTGGGTGAGGAAGGGATGGGAGCTCGGGCTAAGTGCTGCGATTCAACTTGAAACGCAATTTCTGCCGTTGGAAGTTGAATTGAACTCAGAACTGAGAACTGAGCACTGAGACTGTGGATGGAAGCAAAGCACAAATAATTGCTGTTGAAAGCATTTGATGCAACTAGAGCAAAGTGGCAAAGATGTGGCAAATAGCAGCAGCAAATGGTTACTTCAGTTGCGAATCCAAATGCGAATGGTAAGTAGGAAATGCCAATGCCAATGCAATGAACTTGAAACGGAAACGGATATTGATAGTTCAAGACGAAATCATTAAAGTTCAATTGTCCGGCTTCAGTCTCTTCCCCTTTCCTTACCAAATGCTAAGAAAACAAAACTTCTATTGGCGGACAGTTCCGAAAACCGTATATTTCTTGAGTCACTGAAAGCTTTTTAATGACATTTGACCACTGCGATTAGTCAGGCATTCGGAATTCATTTATTATATTTCTAAAAATACCAAAAAATACTTTAATGCAAGCTGAGCTTGTTTTTAATAACAAATAGTTGACAAACAATTTTTAAAAGGCTTCCATTTTATGCATTTTCAAATTGGCATGTCAATATTCTAATTGAAAACTGGCAAATGTTTGTGGCCAACAAACAATATATAGTGGTTTCCTAGATTAAGTCTGAAATTGGTTCCATTTTTATTTGTATGCTTTCAATCTACCGACAAAAATGTTGTGGCTTAGCTGAGAGAGTCAAGAAACATTCGTAAAATATATGAAATATTTTAAAATTCATAAATAAATGGAAATCAGAGCAAAGTGCTTGAAAGGCAAAGATGAGAAGAAAGTGTGAGTGTGGGTGTGAGTGTGTAGTTGTGCGTTTGTGTGTGTGTAGAGATGTCACAACGTGCAGCAGCAAAAACAGAAGCAGAACAGCTCGGAAAACCACTTTACTGTCTGCCCAGGTGAAAAGCCTGCAAGTGTGTTCAGCATATGTGTATGTGCGCGAGTGTGTGTGTGTGTGACTGAGTGTGTCAACGACTGCTTGTCTGCTTGTCTGGCAAGCAACACTCAAGTGGCCAACAGTGTCAGCTTGTCTGTGTACTTTGCCCATTTACATGCGCTATTTATTTCGTATTTTTCTTTTTCTGTTTTCCACCTGCAGTCAATTGACATTTCCCGTCTCACTTTTACTTTCACCTGTGCACCTGTACTTTCCTTAAACTATTTGCCGTCACATGATATGCCAGATAAATATCTTTCACTTACCTCACAGATGGATTGACTAATGTTGCGCAGATTGAGGCGAAATATGCGATCCCTGTAACAGATAACATAAAATTGATTAGATGATTTGGTTATTTGGTGTATTGTTCTTTGGAGTTTGACCCTGGAGGTAAATAACTTAATGGGCTGCAACTTAAGATATGGTCACTGTTCACGGTACTATAGGTCTAAACTATAGGTCTGTCTGTCTGTTTGTCTGACTCTCACAGTCCTTCAAATATTCTACTATTTTAGGCCTTGCCGCACCTGCTATGCTTCAATATTTGCAGTGTTGGATTGCGATTGATTGATTGATTGATTGGTCTATCGATTGCGCCGCTGCTGTCGCAAAATTGCTGTCGCAGTCCAAAGCCCCATACACAATTGCGCAGGCAAACTTTAAGCGGCAACCACAATTTCAGTAAAACTTTTGGTCCACTCCAAAGTTTCAACTGAAAATGGGTGCTAAAGTGTGTTTTATGTAGTTTCCGGCAGAGTTTTAGGCGCTGTCGCTGGCCCTCAACAACTCGGAACCATTAATCTTCATTTTTGGGACTAGAAGAGCTCACTGACGATGCTCCGACTGAGGACTGAGGACTGAGGACCGAGGACCGTCTGTGGCTGCGTTGGAAAAATGACGCTCGAGTCAAGTGGTAATTTTGGTTACTTTGTTTGGCTGCTTTTAGCTGTTGGGGCGGGGCCACACCCTCCGCCTGCCCCTGGAGACGGCAACTGTTAAAATGCGGCCATGTTCAACTTGTGGCAGACAAATGAGCAAACGACGGCCATTGTCAAATTGAGCTGGAGAACTACTCCAACCCGACCTGACCCCGATTCAACCCCTAACCTTCACAGTGCCCCTCTAACCCGCCTTCACCCTAACCACACTTCAAGCATTAATTCATAATTATGTATGCCGACAGTGTTGGCAACCAACTCTTTTCTCTTTCTTTCGGCTCCTGGACCGAAAATGAAATATGCAACAGCACTAAAATAGCTGCTACAACGACCAATCTTCAGAGCAGCGACCGACATGACCGGAAGTGAACACAGTCAGACAGGAAGCGTGTAATTATCGCGTTGCGGTGCGAGTTGCGCTGTGAACTTGGTCTGCATAGTTGCGAAAAGTTGTCCAACTCCTTATAAATCTAACTCGCATGCCTAAAACTCTTTCATATCTTTAAACCGGAAACGGATACGCATTTAAAAATACTTACATGGCGCCAACGTAAAGCGCATTGTTGCGTTCGTCCATGTAAAAGGTTTTGTAGTGCAACGGGCCACAGCTAAAGTCCCGGACATGTTCTGCAAAGAAAGTGAGCAAAGAAGGAAAGTGTTTAAATAATATACACAAAATATAAAATTCATTTCCATGGGTTTAAAGGTCAGTCTGTTGAGCAAGCTCGAGACTTGAGTTAATTAAAGTTCATGCATCTATTAATGAAACTGTCAGCGACAGGCGTACAAAAAACTAATTAAACTATTATAATTTAGACACACACGCACACACACACGCACACACACACACACATACACTGAAAGCTAATTTATGGGGCGGCATCAGGCACAGAGAATCAAGACAAAAGAAGTCATGTATATTCGTAATATGGAGAGAACAATGCACACACTCGTAAACAAACACAGGATGGCAAAGGCGAAAGCGAAGGCGAAGGTCCTTGCAGATTTGACAACGACTGCGACCCGAATGTCACGTACTCGGAAACATCACGTGCCGTGGCGTCCTCCAAAAATAAATGCCTGTATGGCGAGAGGGAGACTGTTGCACAGCTCCAAGAATAGGAGGTGGCTTCAGTGGTTCCCTGGCTCCTTGGATCCACTGTCAATGTCATTAACGATAGATTGAGGCATTTAGCTAAAATTTTTACGACATTAAGTTGTCAACTAATTTGGCGCAATTAGTAAGCAATGGCTTAAGCGCTGAAAAGTAGGCAACTTTTTTTTATTTCAACGACAAATCCTTTGATGGCAGCGCTAAGAGTCACTTTCTGTTGTTCCTGCAACATCACTTGCCGCTTGCCACTTGCTACTTTGTGTCCCACAAATAAAACGACATCTAATGAGCTCCCCCACTGACAATTGGGGGGTCCTTAATGTCCACCTCCTTCGGCTTATGCAATAGCACGACAACAACGAAAACTTGAAGAAGAAGCAAATAAGAAAACATGCTCATTAAAATGAGCAAAGCCTTAGACATTGAGTTGCCCAGTGATTTGCATAATAATACATAATGAATAATAAGTAAGCATCTAAATAGTATTGTCAGGCCTCAAAGCTGAGCTAAACTTGCCAGCCAGCCAGCCAGCTAGCTAACTTGGCCAACTGACTGGTTGACCCTTATGCAAATTGGTCGACTTCTGCTACAATTTGTAATGTAAACTGACAACAGTTCGCCTGATTCGTTGTCAATCTTTAATTCTCTTTAATTTAATGTTTGTACAAGTTATTGGATTTTTATAAATAAATGTTATGACTAACAAAGCAACATTTTTGATGTGACAGTTTTGATTTCCTTAAAATATTAGTTAAGTTTTAGAATAAAAATTAAAAAAAATGTCTTGTAGTCGAATTATATTTGGCTCCCAGCGCGGTTTTGGGTGAGCTGCAGTCCGAGTATTTTATTAATTTACAAATTTTTCCCCTTTTTCAGCCCACCACTATGCAGCAAGAAGCAGAACGAAATTTCGGATGTATCAAACTATCATTGGGAGCCAAGGATCGTGCGCACAACCTATCGCAAGATTCGTGAACCGCACGCAAATAAGGTGAGTTTATTTTGATGCCTTTTTTGAAATATTAAGTGACTCTACTCCTTTCTTCGCAGGGCATGGGCTTTAGCATACAGGAAAGACAGACGCTGAATATACTTGGCCTGTTTCCACCAGCCTTTCGCACTTTGAAGGAGCAACTCTATGCTGTGGCTGTCAATTTTGCCGCACAGACTTCGGATTTGCACCGCTATGTTTACCTGCGTGAGCTAAGGCAGCGACATGAACGTCTCTATTTTCAGTTTGCCGCCAATCGTGTGGCGGATGTGATGCCCATTGTGTACACGCCCACAGTTGGGGCGGCTTGTGTTCACTTCAGTATGCTGCACTTTGCCTCATTGGGCATGTATGTCTGCAAACACGACAAGGGATACATTCGTCATGTGATCAAGAACTGGCCCGAGAATGATGTGCGAGCTGTTTGCATCTCGGATGGCGAGCGGATACTTGGACTGGGTGATCAGGGCGCCAATGGCATGGGCATTCCAGTGGGAAAACTGGATTTGTATACAGCACTCGCCAAAATTCCACCAGAGTATGTAATGCCCGTGCTACTGGACGTGGGCACCAATAACAAACAGCATTTGGCCGATCCGCTGTACATTGGCATCAGGGAAAACCGGATTAAGGGCCAGGAATACGAGGAACTTGTGCAGGAGTTCATGGATGCGGTGGTCAAGTGCTGGGGACCACAGACACTCATTCACTTCGAGGACTTTGCCACACCGAATGCCTTCAAATTCATCAACAAGTATAAGGACTGTTATTGCTATTTCAATGATGATATTCAAGGCACTGCAGCCACTGGTTTGGCTGGATTCCTTGGCGTGGAGCGCATTACGAAGATTCCCCTAGAAGATCATGTTTTCTTCTTTGCCGGTGCCGGCAGTGCTTCCCTGGGCATTGCCACACTGTTGATCAATGAGCTAAGCAGTCGTGGCGTCAGCGCAGAGAATGCCGTCAAAAAGATCTATATGAGCGACTCTGATGGGCTGCTCACGAAATCCAGGGACAAGAACTCTTTGCTACCGGATATGGTGCCATTCCTCAAGGACATGCCACCGAACAAGAACTTGGAGGAGATGATGGACAAAGTGAAACCATCGATAATTTTGGGTGCTACCGGAAAAGGTGGAATTTTTACGGAGAAAATCATTCGAACGATGGCAAAGAATCACAAGAGACCGGCGATTTTCGCCTGTTCGAATCCCACGAGTAAGGCCGAGTGCACCGCCGAGCAGGCCTATAACTTTAGTGAGGTAAGTGGGATAATCTTGCTTCCTAGACTACGCTAAGACTGCGTCCGTCTACCTATTTCAACAGGGTAGGGCTCTGTACTGCTCCGGCTCTCCTTTTCCACCGGTTGTGATTAACGGCAAGCGTATTGTGCCTGGCCAGGCTAACAATGCCTTTGCCTTTCCCGGCATCGCCTTGGCCGTGTTATGTGCGCGACCTTACAGGATACCCGATGAGGTGTATCTAGTTGTAGCCAAAACTCTAGCAGACTACTCGGTGGATGTCAATCCGGAGATGGATAAATTGTACCCCACTGTTAAGGAGGCCTGTGAAGTGGCTCTCAGTATTGCTGTCCGAGTAGTGGAGTACTTTATAGAGAATGAACTGGCCAATATATACCCGATACCAGATGATGTCTGCGAATATGTGCGGATGCAACAATACTACACGGACTATGATTCCTCTGCGGCGCCCACTTGGGCCTATCCAAAGATGGAAAGTCTTCCCTTGCCTCCGATCTCTCCGGAGAAATTGAAACCAGCTCCTCATAAGGATTTGAGAGGACCGGCTAAGAAGTAACCCAGTTAGCTGTGAAATATTTGATAACATGTTGTAGCAAATTAAAATTTCAAGTTATATTAGTTTGTTTAAACAATTTTCTTTCTTTTCGAAGCTTCTTGGTTGCAATTATGGCTAGAATAGACTTGAGAGCGATTAGATTAGCCATTCAGTGGTAAGTGTTTGACGTGCTTTCCTCCTCGCCCTCTGTGCAGTAACGTCCCTTTCGTGTCAAGTGCCATGCTAAATTTTTCCAAAGTACGTACAAATACAAGGCGTTTCACCCACTCGGATCCCTACAGTGAAATAGTGCGAAATAACGCAGATGTCCTGCAGGACTCCCGCTTCAATAAGGTCGGTTTTCAAGCCAAATAATAGCTGGAAAGTAAATTGATTTATCCCCTTTTTTAGGGTCTGGCCTTTAGCATGGAGGAGCGTCAATTGCTGAGCATACATGGCCTAATGCCTTGCTCGTATCGACCCATTGAGGAGCAGGTTGAGGTGGCGAAGAATAACTTTATTCAACGCAAGGATCCACTCGGGCAGTACACCTATCTGATGTCCTTGAGGCAGATGCACGAACGTGTCTTCTTTCGCTTTATCAGGGAGTACACGGAACTGGCGCTGCCCATCATGTACACCCCCACTGTGGGCAGTGCGGTAACCCTATTCTCGACGGTCTATCGCAGTGGGATGGGCATGTATGTAACCATCTTTGATCGTGGTCATATTGTGGATGTGCTCAAGAACTGGCGAGTACCAAACGTACGCGGAGTGTGTGTCACAGACGGAGGACGCATCTTGGGACTCGGAGATATGGGTGCAAATGGCATGGGAATAGTGTTGGGGAAGCTCTTTCTATATACGGCTCTGGGAGGAGTACCACCGCAGTTCCTACTGCCCATTTGCCTGGACGTCGGCACTGACAACCAAATGCTACTCGATGATCCTCATTATGTTGGCGCTCGTATGAAGCGGGTGCAGGGCAAGGAGTACGATGATTTCATTGAAGAATTTATGCAGGCTGTGGTAGACTGCTTCGGCGAGGATACCTTGATACACTTTGAGGATTTTGCCACACCAAATGCGTATAAATTTCTACGGAAGTATCAGTTCAGGTATAGCTACTTTAATGATGACATTCAAGGCACATCCACCATTGGTTTGGCTGGCTTTTTGGCTGCCGAGCGTCTTTTGAAATGGAATCTTGAGGATCAGCGAATTCTTTTCGTGGGAGCCGGCAGCGCCTCCATCGGCATAGCTAATCTGCTAGTGAGAGAACTTAGGAGACGAGGTATTAAGAAGGAGGATGCAGCCAATAACATCTACGTGCTTGATATGAATGGACTTATCACGACGGAGACAAAGGACTTGAACGAGGACACCTGCCGCTTTGCCAAGAATCTGGAACCGATGAAGAGCTTGGAGGATGTGGTCGAAAAGGTGAAGCCTGCTATACTGCTGGCTGCCACAGGTGTCGCAGGTGTTATCAGCGAGAAGGTACTACGCTCGATGGCAAAACACAATGAGAGGCCCGTGGTTTTTGCACTCTCCAATCCCACTTCCAATGCGGAGTGTACGGCAGAGCAGGCCTTTCAGCACACCGATGTGAGTGTCTGTCAGAAGGTTTTTAATGGAAGTGTACTTATTTTTAACCTTCTAGGGTCGCGTTATATTTAGCTCAGGATCACCGTTTCCACCGGTGGTTATCAATGGCAAGCGCTACACTACTGGACAGGCGAATAACTGCCTGGCATTTCCCGGAATAGCGCTGGCCGCACTCAGCATGAGGGCTCGACATTTGCCTGATGACGTCTACCTGACGGTATCCCATGTGCTGGCAAAGTATCCCTCCGAGGAGAGCCTGCAGAGTGGTAACTTATATCCAGCCATAAAAGAGGTCAATGAACTGTCCTTTGCCGTGGCCAACAGTGTGGCACTGTACCTCGAGGAGCACGGTGAGTCCAATTTGATTTTTACTAGGTAACCTATTACCTTTTTAAGTTGAATTTTATTACAGACCTTTCCAATTTGTATCCCAAGCCTAAGGACATTTGTCGTTTCATGCATGAATTTTTATACAGATTGAACTTTGGACCATCGCTACCCACAACTTGGGAGTATCCATCGTTTAAAATGTTTGAGCTGCGTAAAGACGCCTAATTATGCTTTGATTTAACCTTTTACTCTGTTCGAAATCGTTTGTAATTCCAATATGTAGCTCTAAACGACATGCAGGCTTCTTTGACTCTCCAAATTTAAAGACTATACGCTTAATTTGTGCGAGTGTATGACTGGGGCAAGGGCAACGGGAGGCGACCCAAATAGCGGCTGGAAAATGCTGAGCATTTTAACGTCATTATTGTCTGTCATCGCGACATTGACATATGTATGCATACCCATGTTGTGTGTGTGTGTCGGAGTGTGTGTGTGTGCTTGTGTTGCCGTTTTGCATATAAAATAAGACGAAATGTGTGTGCTCACCAAAAATGTCAATCAATTTTTTAAACGTCCTGCGTACAGACATATTTGCTTTGCCCCTCTTTATCGCTCGTCCCTTTTGCACCGCCTCCTTACCCCACTGCCCCCTTGGTCCCTTTCCGTCTCTGTGGCTCTGGGCCAGGACATGCATGCATTAAAAAGCAATTGGTGTTAAAGGAGCAGTCACGTTGTCTGCCTGTCTATCAGCTTGCCATACGGCAACTTCTGTGCCTCTCTTCCCCTCTATCGCTTTCTCTCTTCATCGACCTCCTTCTCAGGCGCACCCTACCCCAACAACTGGTGTGAAAAGGACACATACGCACACAAACACACAGTAAACGTTAATATACAAATATA
The DNA here is from genome assembly GCA_018152125.1 of Drosophila dunni. Classification (NCBI taxonomy): domain Eukaryota; kingdom Metazoa; phylum Arthropoda; class Insecta; order Diptera; family Drosophilidae; genus Drosophila; species Drosophila dunni. Next base: position 5,121,270 of record JAECXC010000339.1, on the reverse strand, counting down.
CCAAGTCGAAGGCAATGGGTACAACAAAAAAATATAAAAAGGGAAAATGTAAAATCATTTTCTTCTACTGACAGCTGTCAAAATATTTGCTCTCTGTCAACGTTGCGTCTTCGATTTTCCAGATATTTATATGTACACGAGTGTGTCTGTGTGTGTGTGGGTGTCTACTGTAAATTTCCTTTTAATATTCATTACTTCACACTATAATGCTAAAGGTTATCACTGACCGAACTTGACTCTGCCGCTGGGCTTTCATTTTCTTCGTTCGCTCATTTTCCATTTGCCATTTGTCCCTTTTCCTATGGCTGTTGTGCTCTATTAAGCTTTAACAAAATGTAGTTGATCGTAAGCAGACAATATGCAAATCTTTTGCCCTCCAAAAAAAAGGAGATAAAAATCGGGACCCTACAAGTGGTTGAGTCCTCCCTGTCAGTTGGTTCCGCTCAGTTCAGTTGCCATGGCTTATAGAATTTAATTGCCTATAAAAAACTGTGTGGTGGCACAGACAAGTCGTAAATTTAGAGTGTATTTTTTGTAACTCCCCACGAGTCTAAATACCAAGGGTCAGAGGGTAAGCTCTATTCGCGTAGATTATATGCTGACGCAGCGTATAAATTCCCCTGGCAGATATAATACAATAGCTAGTATTGGGGTCGAGTGCAGCCTCGACTCGCCTTGGCCTCGAACGCTAAACAAAACAAGCGATTCCCATTCCCAATCCTACGCCGTTTGTGATTGTAATGGCAAATGAATCGCATCAAATGGCATCAAAGCGACTGCTTCTTTTGTACTGAGTACACTCCTTCTTTGATTTAAACTAGGTCGTCTAGTTTTAATATGCAAATGCAATTGATTGTTCTTCACAGAAGTGTATAATTAAAAGGAAACTACATTACGTATACGTAATGTAGTGCACACTCGAGGTACTTGAATCATAATCCTAGTCGGGTCAAGACTGAACTCGAGACTGTGTAGCGTCGATAAGTAGCCACAATAAACACAAAAGCCTAAGAAGGCTACTTCATCTTTTTTGCAAGATTTTCATTTATCTGCCGACAAACGGTTTGCCACACAGATAACGCACACACACACACAAAGAGAGCAGAAAAAAATAATGCCGCACTTAAATCCATTTAAGCGAATTTTTCAAGCATTAAATTTGCGTTTACGTTACGTATACTTAACTTCCAACGGCAACGGCAATGGCTCCCAAACTGCCAACTGCCAGCAGCCAACAGCTCAGAGCTCAGAGCTAAGAGCCAACAGCAGGCGGGATGGCAACTCGGCAATCTGGCAAACTGGCGGCAGGTAAAAATTGCCCATGCGCTAAGAAAAATTCACGTAAATTTTTCTTTTTTCGCTTTCTTCTCTTTCTTTTTTCTCTGCTGTCGCTTTGTAGCGTTTGCAGCCCTGGCAAGGGCACTGCCACTGGCACTGGAAACGTATTTTGCATCATTTGTTTTAGCCGCCAAGGCAGTCGCTCTTACACCTTGAGTCCTGGCCATGCATTTGGTTTTAGCCCAAAACGCTGCTGATGGGCCAGTTGAGCAGCCAGCTTTTGTGTGTGTGTGCGTGAGTTGTACTTAGGCTCGCACAGACATGAATGGACAAGCAGCAGACGCACTCATGCGTTTGCAGTTTCCCGCAAATTTCCCTTCGTTTTTTGCTGCGTCGTTCATTGTTATATTTTGTGGCCATGTAAATGACTTGCCACGCCCAACGCCACACTGCCGCCCAGTCATGTCTTGGCACAGTTTTGTTGTTGTTTTTTCTTTATTTTTTTCCTTGCCTTTTTTCTTATCTCTGCTTTGCATGCCACAGTCGGTTCGGGATTTTCCAGACGAACTGAGTCAGCACTTGATTTTTATTTGATTATACTCCACTTTCCCTGTGTCGCTGTCTCTCTCTCTCACTTTCTCGGCGTAGAGTGCGTCATTTTTTATGGCGTTAATTTTTACAATGATTGAAACTTGCAACACAATGCCACAGTCGAAATGGCCGCCAAAAATGTGGCAACAACTGAGATGCAAGCGGCAAGTTAATGGCATAGAATGACAGCAATGCCAGACTGTGTGTGTGTGTGTGTGGCAGAGTCAACTTTATTAAGACAAATGCCAATGTGGCAAGTGGCAAGGCAACAGCAGAAAGCAATTACTCTATGAAAATGGCTAAGAAAATCAGTTGACTGGAGTTTTCACTGTACGAGTGGCAATGTTGTCGCAGCGACAACATCAGGTGTTGACACATTTCAGACTCGACTTGACTGTGTCTTCCTCTGCTCTCTGCTCTCCTCACTCCTCTCTCCTCCTCTGCTGCTTTGTTTCCTTTGAATCCAGTCGAAGTCTGAGTCGTGAGTCCTGCGAGTCAGTCGAGTGCGTAACCGTGTTTTCATTAGTGTCCTTTTGATTGAGAGAAGACGCAGTCGAACTCTCTTACTGTCTCCCTAGTTCACCCTCTCTACCTCCCACTCCCTTGCTACTTGTCAGCCTGAGACACTGTCTGATGAGCTAATAAAAAAATAAATGTCATTGGAATTTCTTTTAAAATCTCTTCATTTGCTGCTCGTTGCAAATGGAATTCACGTTTTTAATGAATTTATTTGCTACTTCCATGAATTTCAGAATTTTTAGTAATTAACTGCTGAATTTTAGGCTTAGTTAAGCTGACTAAGTCGGGCTTCTAGTTAATACACATTTAAATTGTCTTGTTAAAAATGCAAATTAAGAAGTAAATTTAGGAAATGTCTGTTAATTAAGCACAAGTTAATGAAGCTTAATGTTTAGTACCACTTTGAAAGCTTTTTAAACTTGATTTATTTTAGTAACTCTTCAGTCTTATACTACTTTTCTATATTTTGTATTAATTTGTAGCGTCATTGTGTTTATAATGCATTAGTCAGCTTTATCCCAGCTTATCTGCCACAGCAGCAGCAGCAACTGTCACACAAATCTCAAAGCAGGGAACGGGTTCATTCGCGTACGTTGCAAGTGCCGGGCGACTGCATGTGGCATGTGGCAGATATGCGGAAATGTCTGTTCGATATTTAACAGCTTCCAGTTGAGATGGCCATTTGGCTGTATGCAAAGTGTGAGCCAACTGCCTGTTGGCTTAGATCAAGCTTTTGCCGTTAGCAACTTTGCTTGCCGCATTGTTCGAGTACATCAACTTTGCCGCACTACATGCTGGAGTATAAAAATGTAAATGTTTCTGTCTCCCTCGGACTCCTACTCCCCATCTCTGTCTCTCTCTCGTGCCCTGTCTCTGCTGTGCTTAGTATTTCGCTATCTTTTTGTGTGTCGGTGCTAAAATAACGCAAACATGGACTACAAATAGCTGGCGCACTGTAAAAATCCAGTCAGGTAAACAGTTGGCCAATGTGACGCGCAGCGGGCCAAGAAGAAGCTACAGCAAAATAACGGCAAAGTAAAGCTAGAGGTGGATGTAAAGGTGGAGGTGCAGGTGGAGGTGTAAGCACCTGGCATTTGTGTTGAGCACGTTCGTACCTTATGTGGGATTTAGTTTTAGACTTCATTTTACTGCTACGAGTATGCTGCGCTTTTGGTTTCATTTTGCCTTTGCCTTAGTTCCTTCTTTATGCCATTTTATGATGGCCGCAAAACCGTGCCGTAAAAAGCAGCGACATGGCGAGCGACAGAGACGGCAATAGAGTGAAAGATGTATAGTAAAAATAAAGCCATAGACAAGCAGCACTTGAACCAAATACACAGAAAGAAACACACACACACACAAGTACACACACAAGCACAGCATTAAGATATAGTTCATGCTGCAAAGGCACAACAGGCTGAGGCAGCGACAGCGACAGCGACAGTCTTTGGGGCAAAGTGCCAAAAGGGCAGGCAGGAGTTGGAGTCAGCGGGGCGTGGCAACTAGACAATGTTGTAATCTAGAGAAAACACAAACGTGCAATTGTGTTGCTCTAAATGCGAGGAGTGTAGAGAGAGGAGCGAAGGGAGAGGATTGAAGAGAGAGGAGTGTGGAGAGAGGAGTGTAGGGAGAGGAGTGTAGAGAAAGGAGTGTGGAGAGAGGAGTGTAGAGAGAGGAGTGTGGAGAGAGGAGTGTGGAGAGAGGAGTGTGGAGAGAGGAGTGTGGAGAGAGGAGTGTGGAGAGAGGAGTACAGGGCATAGAGTATAAAGTGCAGGCTATGTACACAGAAAGAAAAGTCGTACTAATATATAAAATTCAAGTTTCTTTACCATTCAAGAATACACTCTATTTAAATGATAAATATTTAATCAAATTAAATTAAATTTAAAGGAGTGAAATAATTCTAAGCTTCCGAAGCGAAGATTTACTGAGATGTAATGAAATGATGTTATTAGATAAAGAATTTCTTAGTCGGTTTTAAAATATTTGTCATTACACCACATCCTATATCATACACCCATCATTTTAGTTCAAACTCCCTGCATTTCTTTCAGTGCATAGTGTGAGCTTCTCTATGCAAGTCCCGACTCGAAATGGCGTGGGAATATATAACAAGTTGACTGCCGGCATTAGCCAAGAAGTATGTCAGTGTCCTGTGCAGCCAATGACAGCGTCACCTTAAAGCAGACTAAATATTTAATGGGATGCCAAAAGAAACTGAGGCCTGTGCTCCAGCCACTTGACTCATTTGGCTTTCATCAGCGAGATAAAGGGAAAGGGAGAGAGAGATCTCCAGTTGTTCAACTGGGAAATAAACAGCATCAGGCAATTAGGGAAAATTGACAGGTCAAGGCAGTAGGAAAGCAGCACTCAACTGTTGGCCATGGCTATAAAGGCAGTTGATTAACTTGAGCTTCACTCAGGAATGCAGCGTGTGCAACTTTAAGAGCAATTGCATTTGGCCAGAGCTAACAAAAAAGGCAACTCTATAATTCAACAGAAAATATCTTCATCTTCGTAGAGTCAGCAAAGCGAAAGTATGTGTGTGTGTGAGTGAGTGTGTCTGTGTGCTTGCAACTGCAAGAGGAAACATTAGCAAGTCTAGACACCTACGTCATGCGTCATGGCAGCCCAAAAACGTGAGCAGGAAACGCGCTGATGTTAAAAAGAAAGCCAAAAATTGAGACGTCAAGCAGACGAGGAACGTGGTCCAAAAGACAGTTCGACAGACAGACAGTCAGACAGACAGTCAGTAAGAGGCCATGGCCAAGTCTGTTGCCTGCTGTGTGCTGAGTTCTTCTTCTAGCAACCTGCAGTCAAATGGCAAATCGCAAATGCATTTTGCCCAATTCGTTGCCGGAGTTAGACCCGTTAGACCCGTAAGACCCCTCTGCCTTAGGAGCAACCAACGGAGTTTGAACCCTTGGCTTGTTTAATATGCTGAAAAATACGCGTCCCTACTTCCTGAAGAAGTCTTTCGATGGCTTCTCTCAGCCACTGCCTCTGCCTTTGGTTCTGGGCTGCTGCACTTTGACACATGTAAGTAAAATGTCGGCTCAGACATGCACACACATGCTTGAGTTGCTTTGCCTTCCCCTCCCTCCCTTCGCTCCCTTTGGAGCACACTGCTATAAATTTCACTCAGTTTAATGTTAGTAATTTTCTAAACTTAAATTCGACATTGAGGCAGGTTTAATTACAACGTATAATTGGAATTCAATATCAGACCGCGTCTGTGTGTGGAGCACCATCAGCGTTATTTGAATAAAATCTCATATGAATAGACCAGAACAAGGCATAGTTACATATGGTTGGAAAAGCATTTAAAATTCATGAAAATGCAAGCATGATAAAAATTTTCCAATTACCAATTTTACATATTTCAAATCGTGAACGTAAATATTTATATCGAAAATTTATGAAAACTAAACGTGTGCCAACGTTACCACAGAAAAGTACGGGAGGCGGTGGGGCAAAGGGGCGGGCGGAGTGATGGGAGTGGTAGAGGGGGGAAGAGTGCTTTAACGAATATACCAAAGTAGTGTAAGTGAGAGATACACACACTTATGCACTCTTGAATAGCGCTACATATTTGCATGCGTGCACTGAGAAAAATAGTTTAGTCACCTAAACGGGAATTCAAGTTTATAAAATTGATATAAAACTGTTTTGAAAACACTATGTTTAAGACGGGAAAGGAAAGAAATAAATTGGAAAATCTAAGTAAAATCTGTCCACATTAAATACATAAATGAATGTCAAATTAATAAAAGTTTCTATATCATAATTCAGTGAATTTCCATTTGAAGTTTTTCGCGTTTTTCTCACTGCATCACATGCAGTTGGCAGCAGTGCTTTTAGCTTTTCAGCTCCACCCCAAAGCAAATACAATGTAACACGGTGGCTGAGCACAGGATGAACAGCAACAACAGCAACAACAACGACGACGACAACAAAAAACGTTGCATATTTTTAGGTGATTTGAATTTTTAAGAGCATAGTAAATTTTTTTTTATATCCCTCGGGTTATGTGTCACTGTAGCGCAATCTCACTCGACACTCTTCAGCTTTTCCCCAACTGCAGACCTCACCCTTTTTGCCACATCTTGTGTAGTTGGCTCTGATTACACTAGCTGTGCTGTGTTTTAGCCGTAAACTGTGCAGCACTAACGCTTGCTTAGCCAGCAAATGGTGTTGCAACGTTTTACACTTTCACTCGTTTACACCCTCGTACATAGACCGAAGTTTAAGTAGTGAGCGCCTGCCCCTGCCCCTGCTCCTGCCCCCGCCCCTAACTACATAACTGAGCACTTGTGACATTGACATAATGCAGCTGCTTCAAATGCTGTTTTGGCCTCATTTCATATGGCTTACTTTCGCTCTCTTGCTTTGTCTTTAAGTCTCTCGGTCTCTTTTCTGCCTGCACTCGTGTGCTTTGCTTTTGTTTCACGCCTATGCCAAATGGCATTTTAATTGTTGAAACTTCCCTCGCACTTTGCGCTGATTTCCCAAAGCTCACACACACACACACACACCTACCTGCACTTGGACTGTCGCAATTGCCAGCAATTTGTTTTGTGGCACTAAACAAGCTACGCCCCCGCTCCCCTCACCACTCCTCGCTGCGTTACTGGAGCTAATTAATCTTGGCCGCCAGCCAAGTGCCAGGTGATATGAACTGCACGCCCTGTAGGCACACCCCTCCCCCCACTCCCCACACTCCCCTCCTTATTCCACCCTTTGGAGCGTTTACAGGTCGACAGCCGGACTGCGTAGCCGTGGCATATTCTGGCAGCTTATTTCCGTCATTAATTAAATTACGCAAAAATGTTCAAAAGCACATAAATCAGTCGGCGTCATTCGGGACTCGAGGCTGCCTCACTGCCACTAAAAACTGTTGCCCCTGTGGCAAGCTGTTTGCTTTTTTAGTGCCCTTTCGGGACGACTATAAATATTTATGCACCATGCCTCACGTTCGCCCGTGAATGCGTCAAGAACTTTAAGTTCAAGTTGCGCCGTCCACTCCCCTGATTACCGCACCACAGCGCCCCACCACTGAGAGATAAACTCATTTAAATGTTAATGCAACGAATGGGCAAAACTTGGCTCTTAGAACAACTTGGCATTGCTTGCATTTTATTTACCATTTCACATTTCACATTCTTTGCCCACTTCATTTGCTATCAAACTACAACAAGTCAATGCCCAGAATCGAGCTCTGGCTTGGCTTAAAGCATAAGGCCAGGGCTGAGGTGGTTTAGGGGTGCTGGTGGTTGATCCACTTCATATACTATATCTATATCTATAGCCATAAGCATATCTACAACACAAGTTTTGCCTGTTCTGGTCCAACATGTTACACAGTTTAATAACTGCAACAATGTGTTTAACCCCTCGGCGGGTGTGGGTGTGGGTGTGGCAGTGGTTGGGTGTGTGTTTGGGTGTGTATGGAACTACAGCGCTGTACAGGGTGGTGCACTGCGGTGCGGTGTGGTCTGCATGTTAATTAAGCGGAAAAATGTCTGCTCTGAATTCTTTTTATTTTACTATGAAGGGTGGCAGCTTGTTCCCAGGGTGGCTCAGAATCAAACCACTGTTGTTCAACGTAATGAAAAATCATAAATAATTGAATCATGCCCAAAGTTTTATATGGCAATAATTACACCTGCAGATGTCGACAAACTTCAACAACATCAAGTTCGACAAAAAAATGTATCCATCAGATACTTTGCTAACAAAATTAAATTCTTTAAAATTGTTCAACAGCCGCGCAAATCTTGAGCCGTTTTAAAATTCTTTTCAAATACTTTAAACCAGTTTTACGGGGTTCTTTTCAAATTGATTATGAGAGAAAATTACATAATCTTGGCAGGTGGAAATACTTCCTGGGTTAACAGAGATGTAAGAGCTGTGATAGCGGGTATATAATGTTAGAAATCATTTAAGCCAAGTTTGCTGAGAGAAAAACATAAACTCAGGTCTTGTATTCCTGACTCTGTTTTATGTAAATTATATCCCACTCATTTGCTAGACCATGGGCTGTGCCAGCTCCAGGCCGGGAATGAACTACTTCAGGTTATTTGTTTATAACACATTTGCGCATCGTAATAATAACCCACATTTTGAGCCACATTTCGTGAGTGAGCTGACAGCCATTAACCTGTTAATGTTGCAATTATGCGGTCGAAATGATGTTGTTTCTTGTTGTTTGTTACTTCTTTTGTTTTTCCCCCTCATGGCGAATGATGAGCTGTGGAAAAGTGCCATAAATAGACTGAGGGGCACATTATTAAAGTTGTGCATTAAATTGGCACTGCATAATGATAGTGAGACAGCAAACAGCAGATACAGATACAGTCACAGATACACGTGCTACAGTCAGCTCTAGTTACAAAGTAAACCAACCAAAAGGAGCTGGCAACTCAAACAAAGAAGGCTCTAAAGCGTAACTGGAATGGCAGTTTTAATTACCCACATTGTTGGCGCAAATAAAGTTACAAGTCTTTACACAAAAGGGGATAAAAGTGTGCTCCTCATACACTCTCAACTGTCACGTGATTTGTCCTTAGGCTAAATGGCATAAATATTAACTAAGTATGGGAGGCTTTTATCACAATTCATGCGTGTTTCAGCCCTCTCGACATGCACTCCATATGCCTTATTAGCCGACTGTAATTGCATTCTGTTTGGTTCGCTGGTCAACTCGAGGATTGCATGACGTCTGATTTATGTCATAAAAATCGTAAAAACGCAAACAAAAAATATATAAAAAAGTATAAGGGAAAACAGAAAAATAATCATCATAAAATGGAGAAACGAGGCAAAAGGTGTGTCCTCGAAATGATATTCTTTTAGGCGCCTTATTTATAATAATATTACGGCTTTTCATATACTACTTCGCACGACTTTAAGACTGAGTTTCTCTCTCTTTCTTTTTCTCTGTGGTCATAAATCATGTGGCTTGTTTGCCCTTAAACTTGTCTCGTCGTTCTCTTCGTTTACTCATTAGATTTGGTCGCTTTTCTTTGGTCGTCCTGCCGTCCTGTCGTCCTGTAGCTGTGTCGCTTTGTCGCCTTTGTAATACAAACAAAACCGAGCACATAATAATATGCTTATTTCAGAATACACCTTTTGTGTCAACGCCAAAGAAATCGCTACATCTCTCAGTCTCTCACACTCTTCCTCTCTCTCACTCCCTCTCTAGCTGTTTCTCTTGCTCCCATTGCTGGTCTGCATTGTCAGCAATTCGGTGTCTGAACAAAAGCAACAACAACAGTGCCTGCGGTGCTATCGTGCCAAGCGGCGTTGATTGGCAGCGGGTCGCGTGTGGTGTGCGTAGTGTGTGTGTGTGTGTGTTGCTGGCCTGTTATTTTCTTAATTTTCAACACGTTTGCTTCTTTTCGGCTTGATTATCCTTTTGCTGTGTGCGTGTGTGTGTGAAAAGCGGAAACTGAAGTAGCACAAGACAGAAACAGCAAACGAATTTCCACACAAAGGCGTATCTATTTCGTGACAAAAGGTAACTTTGCTCACAACATGTGTGTGTGCGTGTGTGTGTGTTTGTGACTGGGCCTACTTTTCCGAAGGCAGCCTACATGTATTTACACCTAAAAGTATGCTAACGTTTTGCAGCACGCACATTACGCGCTGTGCCTGGAAGCAATTCTGACTCAGGTTTCACTACTCGTATGCGCATTACTTTGCACCTCGGCCAGACACCAGCAAAGAAGTACCAGAGAAGAGTCATGATTATTTCTGTAACGGTTTGCTGTCATTGTAAGGAGTCGGTAGTGTTAAAGTCAGCTAAAAATAAAACCAATAATCAATTCTATTTAAAAGCAGGAATTTAATTTGATTGATTTGCCCTTTGTATATTATTTATTCAAGTTTAAGCTGTGACCTTAACTGTGATATAGTAATCACGGTTTTGTACAACATATTCGGCCAACTCTGTTGGCCTGCTTGTATTTTTTGGCCAATGGGTAAAGGCAACTTGAGCCCCGGCCATGTGTGTGCTGTCGTCTTATGACAGAAGTTATTCAACTTACAGCTGTTACCACGCCCAGCGTAGTCTTAAAGGCGACTTTAATGGCTACGGAATGTGGTAAAATGTTTGGCTTAAAGCAGCTAGCAGCTTCCTCGCTTTGGCCAATTTAATTCGAGCGACGCGTGGCCTAAATTGTTTTAAATTACAAGGCGGCCATTAAAGTGAGGCCGTTAATCCTGCGGGCAAACACACACAGACACAGCAGAGCAGTACATAGCTCACAGAGTGACAGAGAAAGAGAGTGAAAGAGAGCGGACATATGTACACAGTTACATATGTACACGCCGTCAGGTATTTCCGGCAGCTCATTTCCGTTTCACCTCAATTGGGTAAATGTAAACCGAGAAAAAAGAAGAACCAACAAAAACAACAAGACTAAAAGCAAAGCTGCAAAACCAAGCAAAAATAAATATAGAAAGCTAAACATAAAAAATAAAAGAGAAGGGGGGGAAAAAGAAAGTACAAAGGGTGCCCTGGGCCCACATGCACTGCCATAACTAGACGCAGCAGGTTTTGCCCAAAAGAAGGGTGCATAAATTATGGCCAAAACGTCGAGACGCGACACGACGCGTCGCCAAGTTGCAGTTGACCGTAGACCAATGACTAAGGAAACGCAGGGAGCAGACACAAGTAGCTCTGTGTGGCAATGTTTTCTCGTCTTGCGGCAAAAATTTAAAGACAACTTTTCTCCCTCAATAAGGGGACGGCACTTGTGCAACACCTCAGCATTTATTTGTGGCAGTGAATTTAAATTTCAAAGCACATTGCATACTTGCAGGCGTCAGCAATTTTTAGGGGGAGATATGTGGCAAGAACACCCCTCAAATTAGCGTCGCTTCCCTTTCGGCTTTATGTGTTTACCTTTTATGATTGCTAGCCGGCTGTTGTTGTTTTGCGGCCATACAATACTACACTTTAGACTTTAGACATTTAAGTTTATTTTGGCAACACCCTTATGGCAAAAACTGTGGCAAATTGCGCGCTCATGCCGCTGCCGCTGCCACTGCCACACACACACCTACACGTAGACACTGTAATACAGTGCAAAAGGAAATTTGGCCGAAATTGCACGGTAATTGCAACCGCTAAATTTCACTTTTGTTTCCCTTGCCACGCCTCTCGCCCCCATTTTCCACTTTCCACTCTCCACCAGGCCGCAGACTGTGAGGTGCGCCATGTGTGCCACGCCAATGGATATGACTGTAGCTATAGCTCTGGCGCAGTACAGCAGAAATTGAGCAGTAACAAAAAAGGAGAATTATGCGGCAACAGAGCGTGTCGGTGCTCTGCCTCAGCTCAGGGCTGTGCAACCAACTCAAACCACACAGCACCGCACCACACCGCACCACACCACACCACGGCACACCATAGCGCACCACATCACACTACACCACACCGCATGGCCGGGCAGTTTTCATTTTTAAATTGGCGGTTTTATGTGCAATTCTATGTGTGGGTGTAGACACACACCCACTCACCCACACACACACACACACATGCAGACACCCTCGACGCCCTCAGACTCTTGGTTATGCGCATTACCAAATTTTTATTGCATACTTTTGCGCGCTATTGCAATTTAATGTTCCCCACTCCACATGCGGTTTTGCTGATGCTCCACGCATAATTTAAGCATGGCAACAAGCCGAGTACAAAATACGCGCACTGACTGAGATTTATATTTTCATATTAGACCACATTTGACATTCGAAATGTGCAGAAATTTGTTGCGCCTCGCCACATAGGATTTCTCGCATTTTATTTAAACGAGTGGCGTCTGCAGACACGTGTCACTGTAGTTGTTTTGTTATATGTATACAGAGATATATATTTTCTTTTATTTTTTGTTTGTGCCGCTCTTGCTCTTTTACTTGATATTTTATTGAAGTCGTCTTCATTTCATGTTTGAAACGCCCTTGAAGTGTGTTTTGTTTATCATAAAGTCAGCAGTCACTTTCATTTCCTTCTCTACTCCTTGTCATTGTTGTCGTTGTCATACAAATAAAAGCATAAATTGAGTGCATAATTCCGGGCATTGATTTCGTTCGCTTTGCATGTCAATTTGCATATTCGTGCCGACAGGCAACGCTGCGTATATGTAATAAATAGTTTGCTCCTCCGTGCGACAGCAGCCTACTTAGTAACCCAACATGCCACACTTGCCACATGCAACTGAGACACACTACAAGACAGTCGACCATTTTGCATTTATGCCAGTTTATTAATGTCTGGCCGTGTGTGAGAGGCAAGAGCAGATCCTTTGTTTCCCGATTATTATTATTTATAATAAATGACTGCACATACCAAGCCAGCAGGAAGAAGCGCAGCCAGAGCTGGCCTCCCACAACTCTCGCCACCATCATTCATTATTAAATAATATTATTGAGCCTTTGTCTTGTGCTCTGCTATTGTTTTTAGTCTGTGTGGGGGACTGGGAAGTGTTGAGCAGCCGAGGGGCTGTCAGCTATTGGTATCTACTTGGAAGCGGGTCAATCGATTTTATTTCCTGATCCTTTTGTAGGCGTTCCGTTGTGTGGAGCAACAAACACGCAGAGCAGCAAGTTGCCTCAATAATCAACTTCTTTCTGGTAGTATGTTATATCGAAAGCATTAATTAGAAATTTGTTCGTTCGTTTGTTTGTTTGTCTATAGCACATATGCTTCGCATCGTCTTTATTCTATATGATTGCTTTGTTAGTAAGCTCCATTGTGTGAGTGTGCGTGTGTGTGTGTGTGGCTCAAATGATGTGTTAATTTTGTGGTCGACTTTCACATATTGCATATTTCAGCAGAGTTTAAGCTCATTCCTATGCAAGACCAGACACATTCGCCTTCCTTTCTGGCCTTTCGGGCCACCCCCAAAAACAGTTCTTTTTTCTTGACTGCATTTAATGCAATTATGCCATGGCCAAATTCCATAGCTGACAATAAACCAATTTAACTTTTGCAATATGCTCGGAATTACCAACTGAAAGGACGGAGTGACAACCCCTCTGAACAACCACCCTTGCCTTGTGCTGATGGTCAAAATAGTTTGGGGGCCTTTTATGATGCCTGTAAGTATTTATTTATGCGACTGAACTTTTGACCAGAACCAACTCTTCATATATGTACAAAAACTTGTGACTTTTCAACCACCAACTCAATAAGTTGTGGGTCAATGTGTGTGTTTAATGCCATTTGCTGGCATAACTTGGCCAAGTACTTGGCCATGAGTGTGGAGTACTGTGTTGTAAAGGATATGGCCAAATATTAACAGATAATTGAATTGAGTGTAAATAAGTGGCAGCGAGGTGTGTGTGTCGAGTATCTATGTATCTGATAGGCCGCACTAATAGTTGATGTATCTCGTATCTGTAGTCGGCTTTAAGGCTTTAACTTGCCAGCGTTAAACTGAGCGTTTAATTAAAAATATACAATGTGTTTGTACAACTACAACAACTTGGGGCATTGTAGAGTTTACCGTGTTGCCCTGTTGGCTTATTGCCCTGCTGCCGTGTTGCCGTGTTGCTTTGTTGCTGCTGGCTGTCGTGTGTCAGAACACGTTGATGGCCCAGAGAGTCGTGTAGAGTTAATTAAATCAAGCGACATATGTTTAAAATTAATTAAATAAATTCGCATTACATTATATTATAGTTGATAGCTTCGGTCAGTTCGCATCTCAACTGGAAACCCGCAAACAAAGGAATTTTACAAACAGCCACTCACGAAAGGCACCAAAAACCGTTCATAACAAATTTTAGTGGCAAAAGGAAATTTTTGGTTTAATTAATTTGTAGTCATTAACTCGAGAAGCCTTTGTATAAGTATGAATAAAAGCTTGAGTGTGTGAGTATAAGTTTGAGTAGCAGCAACGTCAAGCCCGAGATTCCCGCTGAGTGTGTTCTCTGTGTTAATAGGTGTCAATACACAGAAACACACACGCACGCACACACACACACTCTGTCAGTTTTTGTTTAGCAGCACCGCAACTTTCCCCTCCCCTTTCTCTCTCCTTTTGTCTGTGTGGTGCACCGAAATGTATGCCACATGTGATGCTAAGCAGCATATAGAAGAATGTCTTTGTGTGCATGTGTGTGTGTGTCTCTGGTATGAAGATATATTACAATTTGCGGCCAGCAAGCATGTGTGTGTGAGCATCTGACAAGCATTTGTACTTGTGGCTTTGGACTGGTTTGGCCCAAACGTTACACATAACTTGAATTATGGCACTTGCCACCGCACGGCGTTAAGTGCAAAGGCAGCTGCAACAAGACCTACGGAGACAGCTACAGATACGGATACAGTTGCAACTGCAATAGCCTAATGAAGTTGTTTAGTTAAGGCTGCAACGGGTACCAACAACAGAATTGGGTCAAAAGAGCTGTAAATTATGGCTTAGTTGAAAATTAGGCAACGCATTTTCCACGCAAAACTGCGCTAACAAGCGACAACTGTCAAAGAGCCTGACTGTAATTCGAGATAGCAAGCAAAACCGCTTAGACGTGTGGCAAGGATACGGGATTATGGAGCGAGGAGACTTTTATTTTTAGCACAAATCTCGTAAAATGAGCAACAGGCCGCCCACGGGCTGAGAGTTGCTGCCGTCTTCGACAGAGTATTGATTTTATGTGCGTCGTGTGACAATTTGTCAGCTTTTGTTAAATTTACGTTGCCTACTTTAAGGCGCAGACGTAAATTGCGTATAGGAAGCGACGCACAATCGATGAGTGTGTGTTGGTGTGTGGGTGTGGGTGTGTAGGCCTGTGTGTGTGTGGGTCTCTGTTTGTACATCAACAAATACCTGACTCAAGATTATTTGTCGTTGTGGCTTTTGTTGCTGTTTGGGGCAAATTTACGAGTATCGTTTGTTCCGCATGTGTGTGTGTAGATATTTTTACTTTGACTTTAGCATCGTCTTTGGCTTTGGCTTTGGCTTTGCCTTTAAATTGTTTTTCCGCACATCAACTTTATTATGCCTTAATAATTGATGCGCTGATATATGTACGACAGAGGCAATGTCACAGCGCCCACAGGTTGACAGAACGCTTTCGGTCGACAGCAATTGAATTGTGTAAATTTGCTGATGGATTTATGTAATGCAGCTAAAGTTTTTTGGCTTTGTCTACCTTCTGTTACCAGCTAACGGCTACCAGCTGCCTGCTGGTCTTGCCAGCTATTTGCCAGAGCGATTACAGCTGAAAATTGTTGCTTAATTGCTAAGACTGTTTGAGGAGTGTTTGGCCGGGCTAATTTACCCAGTCAGCCAGGCAGCCAGTCAGCCCACATACTTACCTGGCGCCAAAGTTTGCCAGTTTTTGTCGGTGGCAAAGTTTTGGGACTGCTGCTGTAAAGTGGGCAGCGCTAAATGCCCCAAATTCTTTAAGTTTTACAAGGAAACATTTGTGCGCAGTTTTCATTTTTCCTTCCCTTTTTTTTATACTCGACTTTATTTTTATATATATTTTTTTTTGGACTTGCGTGCGTGCACGAAATGAGGGCTCCATGCTGGGCAAAGTGTAGCAAGCTTTTTGTGTGTGTGTTTTACACCCTTTTTTTCTTCTGCTGGCCAGGAGTATTCTTATAGCCTTTGTTTCTATTTACGCAATGGCCACAAGTTTGGCCTGGCATTTGCTTTTCCGACTGCCCGCAAAAGGAGTAAAGGGGGTAAAAGGGGTAAAAGGGGTAAAAGGGGTAAAAGGGAATGGGAAGTTCTCGCTAATATTCGCCATTAAACTTTTGCTTGTTTTTCTTTAATTAACAACGCAAACATCTGATATGCTACTCTTTGTTGTTTTTGTTATTTTTTTGTGGATTTTACTTTGCTTTTTTGTTGCTTACTTTAGCCGTCCAGTGCATACCTTTATTAAGTTTCATTTTTCCTTCGCTTTTGCGGATACTTAGCAACTTTGGTGCTTTAAATTTGTACTTGCCGTTTGTTTTATGTCCGGCAAAGCAAATGGAAAAGGGTCAACGCCTTAGACCCTCCACTTGGGGCACTAAAGTCTACACACCGCGCCCACAGAAACCGCCTTGAAACAATTGCGCTTTGTCTTTGATTTAATTGCATTAATTGTTGAAATGCCTGTGGTTTCCTGATAGACTTACTGCTCGTCTCTCAACCAAATGCAAACTGCAAATAGCTACTTAAATATTTATGCCTAATTTACAATTTATTGAAGTTAATACGTTCCCGGAGGGCAGGCGTTTAAAGGGAAACTTAGCAGGTAATTTTCGAATAGTATGAAGAGCTTGAAAATCATTAAAGCTCACGAGTAGATAAGGAAATTTATAATTTAATTGTAATAAATAATTATTTAAAATGTTTTTAGTATTTATAATATTTTTGATATATTTTCCAGCATCAACATATTTGTATAAAAACAACTCCACTGAAAATCACCATGTAAAATTTAAGAAATTTGAAAAAAAAAAAAAAGTTTCTAAAAATAAATAAAATTTATTCTTTTATTTTTTGCTTTTGTAGCTCTTTTTTTGTAGACAAAAAATTCAAAAAAGTCAACTTAATTCGGAACAATAGGAGTGGAATTGATACACAAAAGGTGAGTGAACAAAATAATAAAAGGAGGAAAAAAATGCATGAATGCAGTTCATAATTTGCATGGAATTTTGTTCCCCACAATAGTTTGAACAAGTTAAAGTCCCAGAGCGGTTGTAATTAAATTGCCAGTGAAAATGGCGAAATGCTGGCGATTTGGTTAGTGGGAATGTTGTGAAAATTGTATATTTCCACACGAGTGTTAACATAAAAATTAAAACTTTTGTTCACAACTTTTCATTTAGTGCTGCAAATGAACTAAGCGATGCAGCAGACGCTGCCTGCTGTCTTCCAACTGGCTGCAAACTTCAGCAACACACTGTAAACGGATAAGTATCGTATTAGTGTGTGTATGTGTGTGGGAGTCAGTGTGGGCGTGGCAGCAGCTGGCAGTGGATGCGAGCAAATTAAAGCGGATTACATAATGAGTGCTTGCATTTTTGATGCACTGTATGCACATACTGCAATATAGATGTGAGTTATATTTATGTTTGATTTAGCCAAATGGCTTTTAATTATTCAAGCAGCTGGTAGACTTGTACTTGTACTTGCATGTGGTTTAACAATGAATGGAGTCAAGAGAGAGCCTTGGCAATCGTTCACTTAATCTGCTGAGGTATAAGCTTACTTTAAGTCCATAAAAACACCACTTGAAAACTAATTAAACACTAATAGCAAACAACAAAAAGCTGCGCAAAGGCAGCTCAAGTGGCGGAAATGCCAGACGGACAGATGGACAGAAACGGGCCAGTCAACTGGCCAACAGCAGCCTGCAATTAAACCAAACAAAAAAAAAGAGAAGTAGGAGAAAAAAACACAAGAGCGGTAAAAGAAATAACAACAACAGCAATGAAATGGAAACGAAAAGAAAAGCTGAGCAAAAAGCAAAACTTTTTAATTTCGCACAAGCCAAGAGAGTGAGAAAGAGAGACCAAGAGGTAGCGATAGAGAGTGATAGAGAGAGGGGGGAGAAGTGCAGGAAGCACAGGCTGCTGGGCGCGAATGAGTCTATAAGTTGTACTCGAGCAACTCGTCTTGCCAAGCAAATAAAACAATGGCCAAAACAAAAGTAATGCGATACGAATCCAGCCACGAATATCGGGTGCCAACGAAAGGATAACAAATGTGCGGCTAGAGGCGTAGGGGGGAGAATGGAAATGAAATGGCAAATCAATGGAAAGCAGCGACGCCAACAAAAGCAAATCGGCTTAAAGTGAAAATTATTCCGCTAAGGCCCAAAAAGGGAATCTCTGTCGTGCATATGTACAAAAATGGCCTAAGCGCTGTGTTCGAAGCCAACTTCTGTTCATTCTGGCCATTCCGGCCATTCGCGGCTGTGTAAGCCCTAAGCTGTTGACTTATTTGCCCAGCTTCGATTTGCTTTTGCTTGGCTTTTGGGTTTGCCAGCCTATTGTATGCACAGCTTAGCTGCTCAACGATTTCTTTTCATGCTCTAAACACTTTTTTGGCCAGCATTTAGTTTAGCCAGATTGCGTGAAATACGTGTGGCTTGACTTGATAAACACACACTCACACACACACTATAGTTAACTGCTAAATGTTGGCTAAAAGAAACAGAAACTTACCTTTGTGATGCCGCAAATGATGGCCAACAGCTGCGGCGCCCGTGCAACAAGGTTGCTCGTAATATAAATTCCAAGTGTTCTCATAATCCGCTCCAGCATAATCCACATAAATTATTTGCATGCCGAGCAGAAGCAGCAGCCAAGGCTCCAACTTGGCCATCTTAGTCAAAATGGCTTAAACACTCACTCACTCACACGTACACACACAATACGGCTTTGCTGTTTTATAAATAATTATTAACAAACGTTTTGCTAACAACAAAAACGATGCGTTTTGAGCACGGCGTTTACCATTGAGCCAAGTTTACAAAAATACTGATCGAACTCTACTCGATGCTGTCTCACATTGTCGCCCGCGATTCACGCGTTTCTCTAGCGAGTTCCTGACGGAGAACTTTCTTAACTGACTCTCGGAGTGTGTGATGGGCACGCAACGAGCTGCAGATACGAACTGACTGGCCAGGACACGAGGAAGTGTGTTAAATAAACACGCAGACAGAACGAAGCACGAGCCACGAATCAGCAGGCACGAGCCAACACGAAGTGGTAGTCTTGTAGTTCGGCTGGAGTTTCGGCAGCGCCAGACACCTGTGAAGAGAGAGACAAAGAGAGAGTTTAGACTGCGCCTGCGCGTGGAGAGTGCTTAAAATATCCCTGTAAATTTCCCAGTTTTGTTTATGTTTACGACGAATGGCAAGTGTATTGAACTCATTTACAGCATGCAACGTGCAACGTGCAACGTGCAGCGCTATGCATACCGAACAACAACAACAATAACACACCGAGATTTTCAAGGGTAACTGCAGACTCATTCAAACTGAAGTGCACACACAGCCAGCCAGGACTTTCCCTCAGTCCTCCTATTGCTTTAAGCCAAGCGCAGACCAGACGAGACGAGTTGAGACTGTTACCAAGGCTGGCAGCTAACAGACAGGACACTAGCTGGCCTAACCAGGCCCAAACACACACACACACACACTCGCACACACAGTAGCAGTCACAGTCCCAGACACAGTCGCACTTAAAGCATTTTCATGCATTATTATTTATGCATATGCTTGTAATTGCAGCAGAAATATGTCTATATAAAGATATATAAGTCTGTGTGTTTGGCCAGACTCTTTTTTTCTATGCGGCTTCGCGTGTTGCACAATTTTCAATGCTGCAATTGTTGTTGGCTCAAAAAAAAAGGAAGCATAAAAAAAGGAGTTCTCTTAAGGCCAGACATAAGTCACTCAGACAGTCATGCAGACGGCATAGGCTTCGGGGCAGACAGTCGAGCACAAAGACAATTAAAACACTACACGCTGTCTGTGTGAGTGCGTAAGTGTGAGTGGCAGGCACTGGGAGAAATTTTAAGAAAGCTATAGAAAGTTACAGTACAGCAGTGACAGCCGACAGCCGCTGAATTTTCCTCAGTGTAGCTGTTCACCACAAAAATTAAAGACTTTATGCTAAGCAGCTTGAAACTTCGTGGTAATGATAAATGTGCAACACATTTCTCTCAGTGTAATAACCTTCAGACAGCCGAGTAAGTTTGCAAATACTTTTGCTATTTATGGCGCGCTTGGACTTGACTCTGGAATCCTCCTGATCAGAGCCAGAGGCCAGCAGCTAGAAAAGCCGGAGAAAAGCTGAAACAAACTGTCTGCTCGGCTGACCGCAAGTTCACAAAGTTTTGGCGTTTCTGCATTTTGGACCAAGTTTACTGCATGCTTATTGGTATTGGTACATGTGTGTAGATGAGTGTGTGTGCTAGTATTTGTGTTGTTTGCAAGCCAAGACAATTTGCGGCTACTTTGTGCGACAACTAAAAGCATATGGCTTTAATATATGTTTGATCAAAGCAAAACGCGAGTGTCCACAAAGGAGCAAGGTAGGGGAAAGAAAAGGAAGGACTCCACCCAAACCAACACTTTTCGCAAGTCCTGAGATCTGTACACGGCACAGCCCGCACCTGTCGTGTGCGCTAAAGCGCACAAAAACAAGCTCAACAATTGCCTTATAAATGCCCTCAAAGTTTTGACTAAAACGAAAAGACTTTTGGCCAAAAAAACTTTGATTAATGTGCGCTTAAAGAGCCGGCAAATACGTGGCGAAGTAGAGGTCTGAAGAGAGAGGGGGAGAAGGCAATACAAGGACAAAACTTTTCATAACTTTAACACAGGCGAGGCAAAGGAAAACAGGAGCTGGCCCGGAGACCGCGTGCAGTTAGCCGGCGGCTTCTTGGCCAAAGCGCAACAAAAACTTATGCAATCAAGGAGGCACAACGGAGGCGGCAACACACAGCAGTCCAGGACGAACAGCAATGCCAGGGCCAGCAGCAGGAAAAGGAGCTACAGCAGGAACAGAAACAGGACTAAAGCTGCCATTGCTGTTTCAAGGCGCCGCACAACAATGTCAGCGACTGCAGCGACAACAGAGGAAAACCGTAGGAATCACAGCGCAAGAGCGTTAAAAAATGAATTGTAAAACAAACGAGCAACATTTGCCAGAGGTACGCCCCCAAACACACACACACACCCACACACACACACACACGCTTATCCACTACCAACACAGAGCCACAAAGTAGCCAGCGACCCGCAGCGACCCAAAGGGCGTTCACAAAAGTTGCTGCAGGGTCTCCTGCTCCCTGTTTATCCCGGGCCACGTCAAAGTCAGCGGACCCGTTGAAGTTCACCCGCATCTCTACAGCCAGTTGCCTCGCTCTGCTTTCTACAGCTCCCCCTCCGGTTAATAGAAAATGTAATTCGATGCATTTAATGTTGGCAACGGCAAAAAACACGCTGCAGGTTGTCCTGCAGGACGAACCCAACCAAACCAAACCAGAGCGAAGCGAGTCAAGCCGTTCCTTACCACGTTAGCGGGTTCTGTTTTTTGCCTCCTTGTTTTTTATGAGTTTGCATTCGACTGCCCCGTCGGTTGTTCTCCGTCCTGCGTCCTTTCGCCTCCGTCGATGTTGTTGTGTTTACATTCTTTACCTAATCCTTCCAAACAAGCCAAAAACGTTGTAAAACAAACAACAAATAGCTCCAAATGAGTGGCAACTGGCGTCTCCAGCCAAGGACAATCGGCCAAAGAGACTCGGGAATGCCCTGCACAAAAATTAAAGGATTTTACGGGAGAAATACACTAATTAAACAAATTTCGTTGCATATTTTTAGGAGTTTTCTGGCAAAAATACAGAAATAAATTGGGAAACATAAAGTGCCGAGCTCTCTCTTTAATTGTGACCAGTTTAAAATCCCATTCATTTCTCTTATACAGTTGATGTCACAAAATATTAGCCAATTTCGCTAAACCTTGAAAATTGTGAGAGTTCACACGGGGCAGACGCGATGGGAAAAGTGGAAATAAATTTGACTGACATCGAGTGCCATGAGAAATACAAACAATCGGCTGGCAGGACCTGTCTGTTTGTACCCCCTCCCCTGCTCCTATTACTCCGCTGCACCAACACACACCCCCTTCCCCTCCACAACCTCTTACATATTTGCCAGGCAATGGTAACCTCAGTAACCTGCGCCGCGTGCCACAGCAATGACAACCGACGGCGGCAGCGCTAATAGAAATTAAACGAAAGTGCTGCCAGCTGGATGGGTCGATAGGTGGTTGGGTTTGATGAGGTAGAGGGGTGGTGGTGGTAGTACAGCGGTGGTTGCAAGCCACCCTCCTGCAGCGCACCGTGTGAAGGTCGAGCTGAAGCCAAGTGCAGCAGCCCTAAAGACTAGAATTCGCAAACGGAATCGCATTCGCCTTCGCTTTCATTTCATTTCGTTTCGTTTTTTGACTATTTACATTTGCTTTTATTAATCATAAAAAAATGCTGAAATTGCCGAAATTGCCGAGCTGGTCGCAGTTACGGCGCACAGGTTTGTGCACGAAAGCGCAATTTGATTTTAATGGCGGCAAAATGTTGAATGTTTCGTCGCACAGCCAAAGCAAACAGACAAGCAGACAAACAGACAGACAGACAGACAGACGTAGGAGAGACAGACAGACAAAGAGACAGATGAATGAAGTAGAAAAGCAAATACACAAACAAACTGGTTGCTGTTTTTTGTCCTTTCCATGCAATCAAACGCCATTTGTTGCCGTTTGTCTGTATTGGTGTTTGTTAATCTACCAGATGCATGTAGATGAGTGTGCGTGTGACTGTGTGTATCGGTGTATCAGTGTTTGTGTGTGCCAAGTGCAACGCTCACGCACACAATACACTGATAAAACTGATGAAACCTATGAATGAAAAGTGATAAGAAATTTTGAAAATAAAAATAAATTTACTGAGTATTTTTTAGAGGTGTCTATTTTAATTGGAAGTTTAATTTTGCAGAACTAGGTAAGTATTTTAATTTATTTTATTTATTATTAATTTTTTTCAGTGTAGGCTATTTCATTTTGCATGTTCCTGTGTCCTGTCTATTGCCTTAGCCTTAGCTGTTGTTGCTGCTTGCAAAACGTGCGTACATTTATTTGTTTGTTTGCGACTGAGTGTGTGTATGAACTGGTGTGTGTGTGTAGATTGCATGTGCGTGCTTGCACAGCCGCTCATCACTGTCATTAACGTGATTGTTGTTGCCATTGTCGCGAGTCCTTTTCCTGGCCGCCAAGAGAGTCATGGCCAGTGTCAATGGCATTGACCAACCACCACTGCCTCGCACTACATATTTTAAATATTTAAATGTCATTGCTGCACACACCCACACACATACACACACACATGCCAAAGCACACGCATACCCTTTAATTAATGTCACAGTCCCTAAAAGAATGTTTCCAAAACTATCAATTATTTATTTGCTGTCATTTAATCAGACGTCTTCCCCAGAAACACGCACAAATGTCATTTTCAGCAGCACAACAAACCAGTTAATACATACACATCTGCATACACACACATACATAAGTAAATCTATATATAGCTAGAATATATAAGCAAATAAATGTATATGTACTGCATAGCAGCCGTAAGGTAAATGTATTTCTTGTAGAATTTATTGCCGCTGTGCGATCATTGATAAGCGCAAACAACAACAGGGCAGAAGGACGAGCAGGACAAGCAGGACTTACAGGACATGCCCAATGCAAGCCACTGCTGCGATGCTCAGAGAGTGTATGGTGTGCGTGTGTTTGTATGTAAATCGACGTTAACAGACGTTTCACTGTACACAATCGCCAAACGATTGCGTGCCCAGAGGAGCAACTGCTATTTGTTTGCTGATGTTTGCAGAAAGTCAACGACAAGTCGCCACACACTGCCAGCCCTCCACGCCCCCTTGACGCCTCTCCACACCCCGGGAGAACGGCTGCTCGAGCGTGTGCCTCTGATAAGGGTCGCTCGAGCGGCAAAGGCGATGCAATGTGTGCATGGGATTTACTCTAGTTTATTTGTTAATGGTTTATTTATTAATTCCTGCGGATTATCACGTCAGACAAGGCATCACAACAGCGAGATACAGCACGGCGGCGGCCAGGCGGCCAAAAGGACCAACACAGGCGGCCGGAAGTGAGCAGCAGCCGCAACAGGAAACGCATATGCTTCAGGCACTTTGTACATTTGCAGTGCTGTGTGTGTGTGTATGTGTGCTGTGTATGCTCGGCTGCGATAACGCTTATCGTGTTCTTGGAAATTGCTGCTAATGGCGAAATGTTAAATGCAACATGGTCTAATCTTAAGGCTTTCTCGCCCCGCTCTCCCAGCTTTCTCTGCAGCAGCCGCAGCCACTTTGGCTAAGTTTTGGGGTAAATTGAAAATTTGTGTTCGCATTTGAAATCATGCATAAATAATGCTAAAACACTAAATAGTTTGGCAAATACATATGTGCACATGCACTGAGAGAAACGGACTTATGCAAAGTGCCTCGAACATGCGTAGACAATTTCCTAAATCCTTTGCAGAACATGCCACGTGAGACGTGCTCAAAAGCGGCCCGGAAATTTGAAATTTTGTGCAAGTTTAAGACTTTTGCCTTAATAATAGACAGGGAGAAAGAGAGGGATAGCCAGAGAGGACGGGAAAGGGAGCGGGGGACGGGCATAGAAAGAGAGGGAGTGTGAGAGAAAGAAAGTTGTCTCGAGTGCGTTTGACAGCACGCATGTCCTTGCGAGTGTTCAGGCGTGTGTGAACTTCCGCACATGCACACACACACACACACTAACGCACACACACGCACACACAGCACTCAGCAACACCCCACAACAATCGCAGTTACAGACAAAAATCAACCAAATATAAGCAATTAGTAAATAAATTTCAACTAGAACTGTTAAGAGCAGGGCTGAACAGAGTTTTGCCAACTCTGACATTCATAGACATCAACCCAACACTTTTACTGCCTCCAACCCTCCCACCTCTCACCGCCTACCTACTACCACCACCCACCTCCGTCGTATAATGAAAACCTTTTAAAGTATTCAATAACACTGAAATTCTAACCCTGTTCTGCCTTCTTCTGATGCCAAAACTGATGGACATGCCTGCAAATTGAATTTCTCACGCTTTACTAGCTGCCCTCCAAAAAGAAATATAAATAAATAGGAATAAAAAAAATTTGGAATAGCTCAATGTCATTGGCAACTGATGGAAATATTTGTAATTTTCACTCCGATTTAATCAGAAATGTCATGGAACTTCATTAGGCATTCCAAAATAGTCAAATATTATACTATTCGAGTACTAACTGCCTATAGAATGTCATGTAACTCAGTTTTGTAGATAATCGCATCAAATTTCGTATTTAACTCGCGAGTTGATTCAACTTCAAATGAATCAAATTACATTCGGTTGCCTTGAAAGTATAAACATGTAGCATACTTTTAGGGCTTTAATTTAAATTACAAAATACTTCTGAGTTTATCATAAAGTATTGCCTGTTGCATATTTTAAGTGTAGCATACTTTTAGGGCGTGAATTTAAATTACAGCCTGTCGCTTGCTGCTGATTCTGTTCGCCTGGTGTTTCACAGAAAGAAATCTTCGATTTTGGCCTTTCGCCGATTTTTTTTTTTGCACCCGCTGCGATCTGCAATGCCTAATATCGTTAGTAATTCTTGCTGCAATACCAGGCCAACAGAAATAACAGCAGGTTGCAATACATAAAGTAAATAACCAAAAAGGTTTGTTTATACACGTGCTCTGCCTCGCTCTTCCACCCAATCTCTGTTTACGATCTCTTCGATGTTTGCCCTTCTGTCTGTCCGTCTGTCTGTCCGTCTGTCTGTCCGTCTGTCCGTTCGTTTGTCTGTCAGTCTGACCGTCCATCTGTCCGTATGACCTCCTGGATCTTTTAAATCTGAGCTGAAATACCAGGCTAACAGAAATAGTCAGTAGGTTCCCACCAAACATTTGCGATCATATTCGAGTCTTTTTTGAGTCCCCTTTCTGATTAAAATAGTCATAAATGAGCCCATTTTCTGATCATAAATGATCCATTCGTCGGGAGAAAAAAATACCCTAGCCGCGACTCTTCTTAATGTGTCGCTTATGACCCTTTTTTATAATCAGTTTCGAGTCATGTTCGAGTCATATATTGTTAATGCACTGTTGATGCAGAGAGTAGAGAGCGGAGCATACGTAAACAGTAAACAGAGAGTGCTCCTTGTTGGCGCCATAGATGACAGCGAACAAGCACATAAACCGTTCTAGCGCTCTATAGGCGACTTCTCCTGTCGCGTATGACAAAAAAAATATATGACTCGAACATGACTCGAAACTGATTATAAAAAAGGGTCATAAGCGACTCATTAAGAAGAGTCGCGGATAGGGTATTTTTTTCTCCCGACGAATGGATCATTTATGATCAGAAAATGGGCTCATTTATGACTATTTAAATTAGAAATATGACTCATAAAAGACTCGAATATGATCGCAAATGTTTGGTGGCAACCTACTGACTATTTCTGTTAGCCTGGTATTTCAGCTCAGATTTAAAAGATCCAAGAGGTCATACGGACAGATGGACGGACAGACTGACAGACAAATGGATGGACAGACAGACGGATGGACGGACAAACGAACAGACAGACAGACGGACAGACAGAAGGACATACAGCGAAGAGATCGTAAACAGAGAGTGGGTGGAAGAAGGAGGCTGTGCACGTGTATAAACAAACCTTTTTGGTTGTTTACTTTATGTATTGCAACCTGCTGACTATTTCTGTTGGCCTGGTGTATCAGCTTAGATTTAAAAGGTCCAGGTGTTCAAGCTACAGACTGTAATTTAAATTCAATTACAGAGAGTAGAGTTAGCATATGCCTGGTGAATCAGCTAGAAAAATCTTCACTTTTAGCTGATCACTGATGTTTTTCGATAATCTTTGAAGCTCACAAGCTGCACATATTTTAACAGAAATACCAGGCACACAGAATTAACAGCTGCTTGCTATACACAAAATTATTTTGCTTAAACTGGGCTGTTGTATCTTACTGTGGAATTCTTTTCACTTGAGAATTCAACTGGGAATTTGCATATTCCAGCTGTAATACCAAGCGAACAGAACTTTCAGTAGATTTCGAATCCAAAATTCAAACTACACAAACTGTTATCTGAGAAGGCAAAGGCATAAAATCGCCAACACATAACGAATAAAGTTAATTTGTAAAAGAGTCAAATTTATTGCTAAATACCGTATATTTTTACTCGTAGAGTTAATCGGACAACTATAGCCTATCGCTCCCATAGGAGCTACATTATGTGTATAGTACGACTATAGGACACTTGAATAAGAATATTACTCATATGTATGGAACATTTCACACTAGAAGGAAAACGGGGTCTTTTAGTCGGCTCGCTCGACTGTAGTCCTTCATACTTGTTTTATCTTAAAAATAACTCTAACTATTTTATATCTAAGAAAATAAGAAAATAAATAAATTAATTTTTAAAGGAATATACTAAATACGCAATTTCATTTTGAAATTGCACACGTGCTTTATTTTAATACAATTTATTACTAATATGATTACAATAATAATCGCATTGAACTTTAATTAATAACTACTTCTGGTGTCATTAAACAAGATCAAAGAAAAGTCTGCAAATTGAAATAGCTCAGGTTAATGCAGACACCGCCAAACAAAGCCATTTAACATTTTGAGTTGTGTCACCTTTCCCCACACACAACACACACCCAGCACACCCCACCTACATTCAAGTATAGCGAAATTGAATGTCAACTTTTAAATATATATATATATGTAGCTATATATAGATATATTTTTTCATACAGAGCATGATTCTGACATTGAAATTTACATATGCCATCAATGCGTACATTTTTGCACAGAGTTTTGTTTTTGTTTGTTTACATGCCCCTTGCATGGTTGTGCAAAAAATGCTGGGTGGGAGTAGTGGGGGCAGGGGGTGGGCGTGGCACGTGTGTGTGTTGGGATGCCGCCTTTGAAGTGTGTCAGCATGGCGCTTAGCTGCTGATAATCCTTTTTAAATAAATTTGTTGGCACAAATCGTTATGCCGCCTGGGGGCAGTGGCACGCACCTTTTTGCAACCAAACTCCCCCGTTCAATGCCACAGTGAAGTGCAAGGGAGAAGGCGAGAGATAGCGGGAGACAGAGAGAGAGGGAGGGAGTTGCGTTTGAATTGCCGCCCGTGGCTCGTTGCGTTTTTCTCTGTTTGCTAAGCATGTTAATACACAGGAAATTAAACACTTATGCGGAAGTCATTGAAAAGCCCAGTAACTCGTTCTCTCTCCCTCACACACACACACACAATTTCAAAGTGTCTGTGCCTTCAATTATGCACCGAGAGAGATACAACAACAGAACAACTTAAAAGACGCAAAGGTGTGGGAGTTTCTGAATATGCGACTAAATGACATCCTGTATGCGAATTAACAAATCCTTCAACAACAATCAGCTATGCTAAAGGGTGTCAAAGGGTTACAAAACTCTAACTCTCCTCAACTTAGTAGCGAAAAGCATTTTAATTGAAAGCATAATTGAAATTTAAAAGCGTTTCACATGAAGTTTTTAATAAAAAACTATAGAAAAAGTATAGAAAATATATTTAAGCGCAGCACATGCAAACCACCTCTGTGTTTACTTAATTTTACAGGGTATTCACATCAGTAACAAGCATACAATGGCCCCACAGCCATGTTAGTCAGTTGATTATTATGTGAATGTGAATTTGTTGAGCATCATGATGATAATGTTGAAGTTCTTGCGCCCCAGCGACACACACACACCCCAACACACCACCTCCACACACACGTTTTAATTGTATATTTGTGTGTGTGGCTCGCATTAGCACAGTTAAATGAGTGCAGCAGCCAGAATGTTAGATCGTCAGTCTGTCTATCTGCCAGTCTGTCTGGCAGTCTGACGGTCTGACAGTCGTTCTGTCGTTCAGCCAGCCAGACGTAATCCCAAATAAAAACGCACTAACCGAAACAAAAACCCACAGTCCGTGGAGAAATTCATTTAGTTTGCACTAACACGCTGTCAACAAAGGGAAGGGGGTGGAGTAAAAGGGGAGCAGGGGGTAGCAGGGGGTGAACACATTCATATACACTTGTACACAGAAGATGGGTGTACAACAAGGGGGCGGCTCTGGCGGAGGTGGGCGTGCCGCACAGCGAACTTAAGCGATTTTGCATTTCATTACGTTTTTGCTTGACGCAGACGGTTTACCCACGAGCATAAGTACGTATGTATGCGTGTGAGTGTGCGAGTGTGTTGGTGTGTAGCTGTGTGTGTGTTTGTGTGTGAGTTCTGGTGGCAGTTGGCAGACCGACAAAGGGTCGAAAGAGACGAAAACTTCGGGGAACTCCCGTTGCTTTCAGCTTGAAGATAAACAAAATACATAATCCAAAGGCGCACAATAATGGCAAAAAAGGGGTTAAGGCTTTTGTCAGATAGCTGGAGTCTGTGTCTCCTCTTCTTCTCCTCCTCGTTCTACTTGTTGTTGTTGTTGGTATTGTTGCTGGGCGCGCCTTTGCGTAAACGGCTTGAGGTACTTAAATGCTTTGAAAGCGCATTGTAGCGCAAAATGAGGCACAATCGGCACGGATTGACCCCACGGATAGCGTGTTCTCTTATAAGATAATTGCTTAAAGTAACCCAAAAACAACAACACGAACAACAACAACTTAAACATTTTTTGGGGCGTTTGATGATTGACACGCTGCCAAACAAAGTTAATGAAAAGCATAAATATTTAAATCCCCATAAAAGTGCCGGCTAATAAAGGTACTCCAATTATTTCTGGAGGGAAAAATCAAAACTTCCCAACAACTCTGATTGAGCCAAACACTTTTCTAGCCGTTTTTTGATTGACAGTTTGCCATGATACTTCATCCTTTTCTATATTTAATCAGCTCAAAATAGTCTGCTTTGATTAATAACATCATTATAAATATTTAACAAGTTCGGGTCTAATTTAAGTATTAAATTTAGCTGCGAGTTGACAGCTGGTTATTATTAGAATTAAATGTAAAGGCATTTTATATCAAAAGTGTACCTCATAGTTCATTTTAAGCCTACTTTACAGTATCATATGTGATTACTTCGGTTATTTGGCTTCCAACTTTGTAGGAAATAATTTCCATTCTCAATTTAATTAAAGTATCTCGGGTAATTTGCTATACGAGTTCAAATTATAATCGCATTTATTACCTAGAATTATTGTAAGTAGATCTGTCTAGTTTCAAATAGTTTCATGGCATTGAAATCGAAAACTCCCATTTGAAAATTTGGTATCTCTGGAACTAGGCTCTTCAATTGTGCACGCTCATTAAGCTCTAACTGGCTATATTACGGCGATTTACATTAGCTGCGCTTTAAAATCAGAGTAGACGGACCCAACTATAGGGACACGAACAGAGAAAGACAGGGGAAGGAAAGAGAGAAGAGTGGGGAGAGAAAATGGGAGACATCGACATCGATTAAATTGCACAACAGAATGAAGCAATAAACTTTTAGAGGGCCAAGCGCCAGGCAATAGTCGAACACACACACACACACACGTACACTGGGGAGAATGCCAGTCAAGCTGTGCATGTGTGTACATGTGTGTGTCGCTGCTAGTGTGTGTGTGCGTAAAAGCGGGTTAAACGTGTGCGCTTCAAATGACCAAGCGACGTTTAGCAGCCGATAAAGTCATTCAATGTGGCAGCAACAGCCACAGAGCAGCACGTGAATGCCGTCAGAGTTGACTTTCCAGCTACAGCGAATGTGTGTGTGTGTGTGTGTCTGCTCATTTTACGCTTTTGTGATAAAGTAATCAGTTGATGTTATTTGACAAAGCCAAAGATAAATCGATAGATT
This sequence comes from Drosophila dunni, assembly GCA_018152125.1. NCBI lineage: Eukaryota > Metazoa > Arthropoda > Insecta > Diptera > Drosophilidae > Drosophila > Drosophila dunni. The sequence goes on along the minus strand of JAECXC010000339.1, from coordinate 5,090,425 downwards.
GGCTGCCAACGTTATTGTTGTTGCCTCATGGCCCTGTCTTGTCACTGACCAACCGCAAAATATTTGTGAGAAAAACAGGAAACTTGGAAAACTACAACTGCAAAATATTTATTAAACTCAAACATTAAGCATACGCCTTGTGTGCCTTAATTTATATTGCAATTGCAATTCAATTTATTTACGAATTTGATATAAAACACATACTTTATTTACCTGACTACAAATACAAATCGAATCGAATCGAATCGAAACGAATCGAGTCAAATGAATGAAAATAAATCAAAAGCACACACAGAGAGCATACCAAACATAACAAAACAAATAAACAATGCAGGAGGCAGACTAAAATTGCACAGGGAAACCGTCTAGACTCTAGGCAGTCGAGTACATGGCCAATAAAGCAAATGCGAAAATAGCCGTACATAAAAATTAACAACGGCGACGACACGGCAGCTAAAAGAGTGCGAAAAATAAAAGCATAAGCCAAAACTGGCAGACGTTGACAGACAAAACTAAAACAGAAGTGGAAACAGCAACAGAAAAAAGGCAACAAAAAACAAAACAAAAACACAAATAGAAACAACTGAGGAAAAAAGAAATATAAAAGGCGACTAGTCTGTCTGAGCTGAATGAACTGACTTGCGTATGAATGAAATTCGGAAAATTCGAAGCAAATAATACTCGAAAAAAACTGAAACAAACGAGACACACACAGAGCAAATGTAGCCGCAGAATGGAAGCCAAACAAAGTCCAAACTCGGGGAAATGGAAATGGACTTGGTCTGCTTTAGGTTATTTGGACCGTTTGACCGCAGCAGAAGTGCATGTCGTACTCTGAATGTGTGTGCCAGTGTGTGTGTGTGTGTGTGCAGTGGAATAAAAACGCAACAAAGCGCAATCATCATTATCGTTAAAAGAGGCGCTTACAAAACTAGACAAATTGCCACTTTAGAGGCAAGAGGCAAAAGCCAAGTTGACGGCCTTGTGGCCAACATCGCGTATGAGCAACGCGCAAGGCGTCTATAATGACCTTTGGTCACACACAAACACACACGCATACACCAAAATGGCGCACATTAGAGACGCACAGAAGTATGCTAGCAAAGTGTGCAACAAAAGCAACAAGCTCATAATCAACTGTGTATATATGGCGAGCCCTGTTAGTCCCGTTAGTCCTGATAGTCCTCAGATGCCACAAAAGGCGAGCAGAAAGAAATATAATAAAATAACAGAGATTTCAGCATAGAGAAAGTCAGCAAGTTCAGACTTGCACAGTTGGGACAGTCGGTTTGGGTCATAAAAAGCATAGGCCAGCACTTTTAGGCTTAATTATAGGCACGCACAATACACACACACAACACCAACACATACACTCCAGGGCAGCCCAAATGAGCGATTATGTGTCGAGCTTTGCCAGCGAATTCTCCTCGTTTTTTTTGTGTTGTTCTCTGCTTTTTTTTCATTTGTCGGGTTGCTGGTCAATTTGCTGGCATCTAAACACTTTGCGAAGAGCATTCATTAATAGCCTTAACATCGCTGTTCTTGTCGTTGTTTTGGTCAGCTGCTCATGCAATGGCGACAGCAATTATAGTTACAATTAAAAAACCATTAAGCGTAATTTTGTTGCTTTTTTTTTGTTGTTCATGGACACAAAAAACACACAGGACACGGCTGTTCCGGCAAACGCAATGAAAACATTAACTTGACCAGTCGATAAGCACAGGTAAGAGTTGAATCTAAGTAGTTTAACGAGTCCATATTTAAGCTCTGCTTAATTGCCAAATCAACTTTAATAAACATAAAACATAAGCTTTAAGGCAGTTTATATAGAATACAATTCTATGGTGCTCAAAATAATGCTTCATGCAACAAATTAACTAGTTATTGTTACAGTTGATTCACTTGAATCACTTGAATCAAATATGCAATAATCACAAATAAATTGCTTCATTCACTTTATGATGAGCAAATAGCTTGGCTCCACTAGCCAATAATTGAATGCCAAGTTATTATTTTAAGTGGAGCTATGAAGCAATTTAGTTAGGTTCCTTGTTTGCCCTAACGAGGGTCGATTGACAAGTGTGCGAGGGGCTCAAGAAGCTGCGGCCATGGACGATTGGAATTAAAGGCAATTATATAGTATAATTTAATAAAATTATTTCAATTCATCACTACACAAATATTAATAAATCTTTTTAAATAGGTAACACTTTTTAAACAAAAACACAACTCTAAGTAAATCTCACCTAAGGAAAAAATCTTCAGAGTAGCACAACTATAACCTTTCCAAACACTTCCAGCAACTCTTCAAACTACTCTCTTTCCGCTATCTAAATGTTACCCTAGCTGACCATTTTTATGAGAGGTCAGCTAACTGATTATGTATGCAAATAACTTTGTCCTATTATCGCACAATTACAGACACAACAATTTGGGTAACAACAATTTCGAGTTAACTGTTTTTTTCTAGAATTTGGCTTGCATTGTTTTGTTTTGTTTGTGTTACAATTTCCTTTTTTTTTGGCTCGAATTGACATGCAATGTCCAAAATTGGTAGTACAAAGCCGTTGATTGCCAGCTGTCGCACATGGAAAATGCGGCACAATGCCGAAAAATTGCCGCACCTGAGCTAGGGCCAGAGCTGAATCCTTAGCCCAAGTGCTCACATGGCCAGAAGGTCCTGCTGGTTGGCCAGAGTGTCAAAGGAGCTTAAATGCTTTGAGAAGCATGCCACACGATACAGGCGGAGGTTTTTTTTGGAGGTTTTCTTGTTGCTGTGTTGCACTTTTTTACGCGATTTTGCTGGCGTTCAATGTCTTCTTCTTTTTTGCGCCGCATATTTTCTTTTCATAATGACCAAAAACAGACGACGCAGTTTCTACGGAGCCAGCAATGCTTTTGAAGTTCTTTGTCGCTGCTTTGCCGCCGCAGTGGAGCGGAGAGGGGCGGAGAGTGGAGGGGGGCCAAGGGCGATGCCTCGTTTTTTGTCTGCGTTGCATTTTGACCGTTTCTGGCTATTGTTTGCTGGCTGTGTTTGGGCCACGTTTCGCGGTAACCAGCTGCAGTAGGTGCAGATTCTGCACTTTTATTGTGCAACTTTGTTTAGCCAGTTTCGTTTCTTGTTTTTTTTTTGTGTGTTGGCATTTTAGCATGGCTTTGCCTTTGTTTTGGCCCGCTCTTGCACACTGCTAAGTGGCCATAACAATTTGGGTTTATGCACATACAATTTATGTTGTTTTTTTTGCATTTCTTTAGACGCATGGCAAAGTTTTCACAATCTCACGCTCTTAGCCCTGTTTATGCTGCTTTGGGCCCTGTTTCGCAGCTCAGCTAATTTTATGCTCTAATAGCAATTGGCATTTATGCGCAATTAGCATGAGAATGGCCAAGAACGATGGCTACAATAAATACACTAAGTAGAAAACCCAAGAAAGAGATGGAAAGTGTAGGCTAGAAAGAGAGGGAGATGGGATAAGAACTGGTCAACTGGAGGGCGCAAACATAATGCAAACGACTTGAGCTCATGAAATGGCCAACGAGACATAAAAACGAGCTTGGCTAAAATGCAAACAGGTAAAACTCTTAACACACACACACACGAACACACTCAGAACTCAGAAGTCGGAGCTGCGAGCTGCGAACTGACGCTGCAAGTTGCGAGTTACAAGTTGCAAGTTGCCAGTTACCAGTTGGTGCATAAATAAAAGAAGAAAAAAAACAACAACTAGGGACACTTGATGTGGCCCAAACGAATTTCAGGTTGTAGCACATTAAAAGCAGCCAAACACACACACAAACACACTCACACACACGCACACACACTCCAATATTTGTCTGTATTCATTGTGTATATTCACCTTATAAATTTGCGGCACTGGAATGCAATTCACAATTCACTATTGCAAATGTTTGTTGTTTATGCTTTTGGCACTTGGCTCACACCGACACAGACACACACACACACGCACACTTGGACAATTAGTTTGCGCTTATTATTCATGTACTTGAACTACAATATGTTTAGCGAGTGATATTTGTACATCAATTATTCATCTATTGATATTTATTTACTCATTTCGTTGCGAGTTAATTTCTGGTTCGAGTTGCGAATGCTTTGAATGCGCGCCACATGCAACTGGGTACCGTTCAAAACGCGTTTGTAGCACAAACTGAAACTGTTTCTTGTTTCTGTTTCGGTCTCGGTTTCTGTTTCTGTTTCGGTTTCTGTTTCGGTGAATGTCGCCAATTCTCTGGGTTTTTTTCTCGTCTCCAGCTTCGTGGAGCATTCGTTCTCAATGCACTCGTGAGCAGTCGCCTCGTCGCTGAGAGCAAAACCAGTTTTTTCTACTCCACTGTATTCACAGTCTCCTTTCTTACTCGCAGTTGGCAACGCTGCTCCACCTCTTAGCCCTGTTAATAGGTAGTCTTGCCGGCATTTTGCTTAACATTTGTTTACGTTGCAGCGCGCAGGCGTTAACACACGGGCAGCTGTTAACTCGCTGCTCTGTTAATGCCACAATAGCAGCAGATTGAGTTGCATCCACTGACAAACTGACAACTGCAGAATTTTCTCTGATTAGACCTTGACTAGCCAGTGGCACTTTTTGTTTCTCCTAGCCCTTCTTATGACTGATACTTATCCAGTTCTTATGGTACACAACTGGATCCTCATCCTCGTCTGCCTGTCAATTAGCACACTCTCAGTTACCCCAAACCAAAGGCACATAAATCTACCGCAGAGCACATAAATCCTTGGCCAAGAACTGTGCACTGTCAGTTGTCTGAGGCAACGTTGGTTGGGAAATGAAAACTAGCAAGCAGCCAAACTGAAAAACAAAAGGCTAAATGCACTAGCTGTAAACAAGCTAGAACCAAAAATACACACAGCTCTTTGAAGAAATAGCTCAGAAGGCAGTAAGAATTTCGTTGAATTAATTAGTTAATATGCAAAGCAAGGGGTTTTTTTTACTTACCAACTTAATTTTAAGAAAATGAACCTAAAAAAAATTTATATAATTAAATTAATTTTTAAATCGTTTTTTTTGTATACACTAACAAAATGTAGAATCAATTGTAAATATTTTATTAATATGTGTGTATCTCAATAAAATATTTTGAATTAAAATTTGGTTAATTTATGCAATTTATATATCTGACTTACCAATTTGTCAAAGAATAAGCCACAAATATATTCTGCTTTTAAAATGGTGTAATTTATATGAGTACAAATTCATTTTCTATTTTTTCCAGTTTCAATCCTTAACCATTATTTATTGAAAGTGTGTGGTTTAAACTCCAAGTTTATGTAATATTAACAAATATTTAAATATAATAATTTTCACTTACCAATTTTATATCCTTGACGTTTTCAATTTCTAATTTTTGTCAAAACTAAACTGAATTTTTATAAAGAATGTAAATTGGCTTAAAATTTAAAATGTGAATTTATTCTGTCATCAATTTGTTATTAAAGACTTGTCTTCGCATGTTTTTCATACCACTACTTAACAGACATAATTTTTTGTGTGCCGAGAGTTAAATATGTAGTTTAATCAATTATTGGGGTGATTAAACAGTGCGCCGAAGGTTGTCAAACATAAATGCCTTCTGGATAAATCAAAGACAACCCGTTCGAATAATCAGGAGAAAAATCGAGGAAATCGAGATTGTGATAGAAAACGTGTTGCAAGTGAATGTGGCATGGTTGCATAAATATTGAATGGCAATGTCTGATTAATTTGCGGGCAAGTCAAGTGATTGGCCATAAAAAGGAAATCATTAGGCATTAAGACATGTGCATAATTTATGCGCAAATTAATAATGGCACGTAGGCAATCATTTGAATGCCATTTAATTAATTTTGCTACGAATCTCAAACACACACACCCGCACACACACCAGCACACACGCCCAAGTTTCGGACTAGTTCAATTACGTATTTCGTCCAAGAAATCAAACTATTTAGAATGCTGGCCAAGTTAATGACAGCACATAAGCCACTGAGTGGTAACCTCGCAGTACGAGTACATCAGTACATCAATGAAATCAAATAAATATCGTTTGAGCCAGGTGAGATGGCTGTCTCAGCAGCTTGTTGGACTGGTGTTCTGGCTTCTTGGTGGGTTTTAGTGGCACTGCTCCACCGAGCTGCACGCATATAAATAACCAATGATGCGGCATTTATCTGGCTCTGACTCCGACTCCGACTCCGACTCTAACTTGGCCACCATTCTCGGCCCACAATCAGTCTCAGCTTACGATCCAGAGCAGCAGCTAAACGGGCTATTGAAACTGAAGACGTCCATTGTTGGCCCGTTTGGCTTCCTGGCAGCGCAGCATCCTTGGGGCTAAAAGGGATAAACGTTTAGCATGGCCAGCACGATTTTTATGTAAGCTACGTGTAGTTGTTGTTGTTATTCCTGTCGCTCTTGTTGTTGTTGTTGTTGCTTTTATTGTTCGTCTTTCTGTTGGCCATGTCCGTGTGACTGTTTCGCGTCATTTGCTCTGATCCCAGTGGTAATTTTGTGGGCCGTACCGTACCGCCTTCAACAGAAACGCAACACCACTGAGCAAATGGGAAAATGACTAAAATGGGCATGGGAAAAGTGTGGGAAGTGGGGAAAATTGGGGAAATGAGGAAAGTGGGCAATGGACAGTCGAATTTCATTTCGTTTCGTTTTATTTTTGACGAAAACGTTTCTGCCTTTGAGACTTTGTGACTTCCCAGAGTTCTGTGAGTCTTGTGACCTGCCCTCTTTGGTGTCTAAAGTTGTCAAAACAAAAACGACAGCAGCAAACAATAAGTGCCTGAAAAAACAAAAAAAAAAACGATAGTGAAAGAAATGAACAGGATGAAAGGATGAGCCCAAGTCGACAAGCTAACCAGCTATACGACTATTAGGTTCTATGTGCTCACCTGGCAGCAGACCAACTCAGTTGTCGGTCCAACCCACTTGAGGCACTGCGCACAATGGAGGACTTGAGCAGCTTTTGGCAGTGTGTAACCTTGTCAAAACAGAATATCGCTTACCAAGTCGTTTGGCAATTTTTCTCAATTTTCACATGGAAACTGAAAACTGAAAACTCAGAAAAGGAGCAGGGCGGGACGGGGCAGGGCAGAACAGAGCCGTACGAAGCATCGAAATGCATTTTCAAATGCTGCAAGTGGCGTCGTCTCTCGGCTCACAAAACTTGATGTTTGAGCATCCAATTTGAAGTGCACATGGGAGGCGGGAAGAGAGCAGAGACTGAGCGCAAAATCTAGCTTGATTTCCGCCGCTATTCGCAGACCACACACACAAACACACGCATGCTTCACTCTACACTGTACACCAGAGAGTTGGCTCTGGGCTTTAAAATACCCGGTAATTCGGAGTTAGCCTGCGATGTGCATTGATTATAGCTCGGAACTCCAAACTTTATGGTTTAGTTTATAATTTCTTAAAGCTCTTTAAACCAAGTCCACATAGGGTAAATTTAAACACTTCATCGGTTTGCCCAGAGCTGCTTTTCCAGTTAACTCTTCGAATACAACCCAACTCAGCGGACTTCGGGTATTTCAAGAACAACAAATAAGCGGCAAGAATGCCAGTCTGGTGTTGCACGATTGCTCTTTGGTGATTTGGGAGCTGGCGGGGCAGCAACTCTAGCTCCATCGCCTTGCCAGCTCTTCTACAGCTTCAAGTTGAACGTGCACAGAACAGAAACAAAGCACAAATTGTTGTATGTAATTGTGCGTTACTCATACACATCAACACGCTCCACACACACATACAAACACCCACACGAATACACTCACCTGCTGCTGCGTGCGGCGAATTCCATTGCATACTTTCGGGCTCTCGTTGGCTGTGCAAATAAAAAGTGATATACGCGCGACACTGAATGAATATTAATCGCCTTTTTTTTGCCTTGGCATCTGGCATCTGGCCATGGCCAAAACCCGAAACCCACAATCCACCAGCCAGCTCCTGCTCTACCTTAATGCCATCAGCTTGGCGCCAGCTTTGGACCAGCTGGTTGGCTGATTTGCCAGCTTAAATGATTTCCGCCGCAGTTTCTCAGCCATCTTCTCACTCTCACACTCTCGTTGCCCCTCTCTTTCTGCCGGGCTGCGTGTGTTTGCTTAGGTGGGCATAGCAATAAGTATGTGTGATTTGTTGAGTTTGACAAAATTTATTAGTTTCAGGTCTGCCTATTGTTTATCGACGAGCTCTCGTCTCGTTTTCCCTCGTAATTTCAAACAATTCTCAACGTTTTATTGAATTTCATTTCATTTCGTTTCGTTTTTGGTAATTTACTTTTAGTTCTTCTGCCCTGTCCAGACCATTTTTTACAACCTCTTAAATTGAACACTTTTTTTTATGCGCTCTTAATTCCTGGCACAAAAGCAAAAGGTGTCGACCATAAAATGGACCGAGTGTCGCAGTTGTCGCGACCCTTTTTGTATAAAAAGAAACACTCATTCGAAACAAAACATGTATTACTTATTAGGGCTTGTCAAAAAGGGTTAACACGCCCCCTTTTCGGTGGCAAGTTGTTCGCACCTTTGTGCGGCTTCTGTGCTCCGGTGCTCAAAACAAATTTTCGGCAATTCAATTTGGTTTTATACTGAGCTCTGCTTTTTTTCTCCCTTCTTTTTAATGAATTTTTGCATTGACTGTGGCATTAAATTTCACCAGAGCAAGTGGAGTGGGGCAAGGAAGAAACACGGGGTGTCTTGTTAGCCGTTGACACCTTCATGTCGTTGTTGAAGTGGACAAACTTTCGGATTGGCAGACAATTTCAGCATGTTTCCATTAAATTTATAGTTAATTTTCAATTCAGCCGAACAAGCTTACACGTTTCAATGAATGGATTTTGTTCTTCCCAGACCAGAGCTCACACAGACACACACGCACGCACACTCAGGTAGCTACATTCTGTCAAAGGCAAACTTTGCAGACAACAAAAGCTGAGAGTAGACAACTCGACAGGGACAGGCAGCCAAAGGGGACACAACTGAGTACCCGCTGAAGAAAAGCGGAGCTACGCCACTGCACAGGGCTTGTATGTGTATGCGTGTGTGTGTGTGCGTCTAAAAACGCAAATAAAAATTCACAACGAAACTAATCTGCAAGTGAACCCGATGAGCTCAACACACACACACACACACGAGTATACAAAAGCAATTTGTTTGCGGCGCACACTATTGTTGCATTATTATTGTTTGCTGGCTGCGTCTGGCCGTGGATACAACACCGAGTGGGGCACACAATGGGGCCAGTCGCCCACCGAAGCTGCCACAACGACGACAGTTGCCGCAACACGCAGCACATGTTTGCCGCCTTGTCGAGCCGCATTTGCCACTTTATACTAACTCGTTTTTCCCGCTTTTTTTGCAGTCTTTCAGCGTGTGTGTGGCCTGTCCTTGCGGTGTATTTAACCTGTCTGCTCGCTGGATTACGAACCACCGCCCACAGACCAACAGTGCAGACCCAGACAGACAGTCAAACAAACAACAAAGCATGTATCTATTCATATGCCACTTTGCTTTGGCTGTGCATATGTGTGTGTGTGTGTGTGAGAGAGTGTTGGGTAATGCAATACGCATGCAACGAGGGGCATGCAAACTGCAAACGGCACAACGCGTGCCTGCCACGGCCCGAAGCAAGCGAACGCACATGGCTCCATTTCTTCAGCAGACATTTTAACGCTTATTTTAGTTTAGGCTACGGTTTGTTTACACACACCACACACACACCACTTACACACACGCACACACACCACACACCGGTAGAGAGAACCGCAATGTTCACACTAATTTGCACACGCGTCATCAACGCATCTTTCTTGTTCTCCTTTTGCTCGCTGTATTCCAGCTCAATTGCATTTCACACTAAGCTGAAACACCCTGTGGTGTCACGCCTACTACCGGCCCTGAGTATGCTGTCTCCCACTTAAGGGCTTGGCATTGATTACTACATTAGTTAGGCATTTAAATGAACTAAGCTTATGCTTTCCTTATAAATATTTCATTATTTTATGTAAAATATTGTTATTAATAATCACAGAGTTCACTTGATTATTTATAATTAATAAATGTTTAATTAATTTAATTGTTTGTTATTCATTTGGTTATACAAAATACTCTACTTTACGGCGCATTTCCTGAAAGTCCACATAGATGACGTTAATAAAATAAAACCAGGTGCCTATAGAAATCATTAGTTTCTGTTATTAATTGTAGAGTAAATGAAAACTTAAGCTTACCTGCTGCGATGTACATCAACATAATGCGCATTGAATTCCATTTGAAATTATCCGTTATGTCATGCCACATTTTGAGACTCTCGTAGACCAAAGAGTAGGCAAATAAGAATGCAGTCAGCAGCCAAGGCAGAAAGAACCAGCGATTAGACTGCGTATGAAAGATGTATTTAAATATTTATATACCCTTTTATTTATAATATATTTACCCAAAACTTACATTAATCGAGCCGATGAAGAGCAAAATACTGGCAAATATCTGCAGCAGACATATGTGAATAAATATCGGTTGTTCTGCTCGAAAAAAAAAGGTTTACTTTAATCATAAAATCGACTAGACTTTATCGTAATATTTACCCGATTTCAATGTGTTCCAGACAATGGCAAGCACTGATATAAACACCGCAAGTACTGCAATCACCTTTCTTGAGTTCTCTTTTTGAATTTTGAACAACATTTTAAAAACGGAGGGAGCTCTGGAAATACTTGAACCTGAGGCTAGCAACTCACTCGAAGAACTAAATAATAATATCGAAGTCGCCTGGTGTATTCTGAATCGAGTGAGTGAGTGCGATATCTGAATAATATTTATATAGACCTACTTCACCCAGCGCTTATCAAATTCAAATGAATTTCAACTCTATCGGGGTTTCTCTCATATGCGAGATTGGTATTTAATAATTATAATGTTGCAAATAAACAAGCAAGCAAGGCTACAGTCGAGTGCGCCGACTGTAAAATACCCCGTACTCCTACTTGTCCATGCAAATATTCAATTTGTTCTTTGAGAGCTGTAGGCTATAGTTGTACCCTCCGGAACACACTTGGAGAGGATAGTATAGTGTACTGCCTTTCAATTGAGCGAGTTGGAATCACTACCCTACTAAGGGAGGTCGGTGTTGTGCACTGCTTGCGATTCTCGTACACGGCTCGATGAATGGGATGGTGTTCTTGCTTTCTCCTTCAAACATAGAGGAAACTGCTACACAATAATTAAGTGCACTTTTTTTAGTACATAACATATACAATATAAAATTCTGAGAAAAGCTAAAACCAGACGGACATTAGAGCTTAGACAACAGTACCAGAGTATTAAGCTGTTGAGCATACTCCGTCATTACCCACCGTGCGTTGGCGAACATAAAAAAAAGTTGTTGTTGCCCCTTTTCAATTCATACTGTAAACTTAGGGGACATGACGCTGATCGGATAAATGAATTAAATTATCATTATCAAATTCCTAATGCGTAACATTTTATTGTTTCTTAATGCTTTTTGATTCAAACGTATAGTATGTATTATAAATAAATGTACTTATAAGTTCTTTAACTCACCAATACAATGTCGTTGTTGAGCTCAAGAACGCTGTGCTATATATATCACTTATTGAAAAAATAATAATATTAATAGCCTATTTTACTCTACGTGTAATGGGAATAAAAGTAAAATGTATAATCATCGTATGTTGCCTATTTTTGAATACGATGCTTAAAATAAAGTAATACCATAACTAACTGTGACTCTTGGAAATATTTTGCTTTGTTAAAAATTGTTGACCCAAATTCTATTTTTTTTTTTAAATTTAAATTATATCACAACTAATATATACTTCTAATTGAAACGGAGCTACTCTGTGCCATTAGTTAGTCTTGTAAAAGCAGCGAAAAGGTGAAAGTTGTTCTAGGGATAAAAGTAAGCGTAATGTGATTGAGGGAATATGTGAAAAGTTTTCTTAAAATGTCGATAGAGGAGAGCTTAACACACACCCACACACACACATACACCCACATAGACTACATGAGTTGGGGGAAAACGCGTTTCGCGTAAATTAGCCAAGTGTAGACTTCATTAAGTAACGCCAGTAAATTAAGTGCTAATGTTGAAAGTTTTGACCGCCAAAGTGCGCAATGCAATGTTCTCCAAGTTGTAGTTGTTGCCATTGTTGTTGTTCGCGCCACGCTTCCGGCGGAAACAGTCAACAGCAGCAGTAGCTGTAGCAACCGCAACAAAAGCAACAACTACAACAACTACAACAACTGGAACAACAACATGAGCAACATAAGAAACAACAGCAACGAGTCCAAATTGATGATGGTTGAACCAACGAAAATTGCACTCACTTTCTCTAGTCTCCAGGGTATCGGGCTGTTTACAGGGTAGCGCTTCTCCGTGCTGTTGTTGTTGTTGTTGTTGAGTTTGCCACGCAGTCTGCAAATTTTTAATGCTTTAATCTTGATGCTAATAAATCTAGAAGTTTCTGGCACTTTCACATTACTTTCCAGCCAGAAGAAATAGAGCAGGGAAGGGTTAGCACTCCATTCGGAGGGGAAGCCAACGAGCCAAATTCAATTAGACAGCTGCACGCTTAACCGTCTTAGTTTAAGCCAATTTGAATGCATTTTACCAGCCAGCGACCAGTCACTAACTCCTCCCTCCTCCTTTGACTACACCCACAACTCATCCTTTCTTGACTTTACCCCTTCCCCATTTCCCCCCGCACCCAATAATTAGAACTGACGCCCGACTGGTGTGAGTTCTCTGCCTGGAAATTGCCGCTGACAGTTTGGCAGTCTCGGTCTCACTAATCGAATTGAGAATTGTCCATTTGCGTGTCTCACTGCAATTGAGTAGTCCTGTTTTAGTTATTAATACATATATCAAATAAATAGTTGTGCTTAAAGCTAGTTTTAAAGCACAGGAAATTGAGTTTAATTCTCTTTAGTTTTTACTAATTTCTTAATTGCATTTAAGCAGCAGGAAGTATTAATATTGTCGGTGCTGCATATTGGTATGAATTTAGCGGTAAGTTAAAATTATAGAGGTCTAAGTAAATGACTTAATTCTTTCATAGAGTATTTAAATATTTTACACCTGAACTAACAGATAAAATCAATATATTGTTTACTATAAATTTCTTATAAATTCTATTCATTCAAACATATTATTGTTTATCATGTGAGATTTTCAAAGCCGAAGTTTATGAATGCGTAAGGACTAACATCATATATAAAAATATTCTGTATTAGTTATATTATATTTAATAATTAATTTTACTTATATTTATATTATATTTCTAGTAAAAAACTCACTCTGCAATAAAAATAAATATTCCACTAATTTATGACACTGTTTTGAATTAACTTCTTAGCAGTCTACATAAATACCAACAAACACTAGTAACTTTATCAACACTTTTATTGATTAACTACAATTCTACACTTACCCTTTTCATCAACTTCTGGGCCACTGTGCATTGGCCACACTGTCAACAGCAGTTGGCATTGCCAGGCATTGTCGGTGGGTGGTTGGTTGAGTTTTTGCGGTGGATTTCTCTTACTTGTCTCTTGCTGTCTTTGGTGGTTTTGTGGCCACAAGTGGAGCTCCGAGTTGTGACACACAACTGTCAAAGTGGCTCGTGACAAATTTGTTATTAGCGGAGAGGCAAAGGAAGGCTTCTTGCCTCTGGCTTCTAGCTGGATTCAGGCTTTGCTGGCTTCTGCTTCTGGCTGACAGCTTGGCTGCTCAACTGTTCGACTGTAGAATGTTTCCTTGTTGCCGTCTTTCGTCTGCTTGTTTTATTAACTTGAAATTTATGACCCGCCATTAGGCGCTGCAAATTAATCAAATTTTTTATTTGCCATTCGGTAACAAAAATTTAACAACATAAATTTGTATTTAAAAATGAGTTAGCTACGCAGCTTGTGCTGAATCTGGTGTCGTTTCCGTGTTTCCTTTATTTCCGAGTCAATTTCACGGCGTCTCACCTGCCAAATGAATGCCATTTTTCTTGACGGCATCTCTTATTATGTAAGAATTTGTCATTTTCGAGCATGACTCGACTCGAGATGAAATGCAATTTAGACTAGACAAGGCAGCAGGCATTTCAATGTGCTCTTTTAATGGCTGGCCTTAAAGCCGCTTTCCCTGCCAAGGCCTGGAGTCATTGAGGCATGCAGTCAAATGAAACTTTGTCCAGACTAAACAGTGTAAACGTAGCATATGTTGGCCAGTCTGAAGACCGAAGTCTGAATAGACCCCACTAAGTTGGCTACTTACAGTTATGGTTGTTGTTGTTTCTTTTATGCCCAGAAAAAGTGCAAAAATATGTTGCACATAAATTTGTATTAAGTTTGCCGCTGTCACTTTTTCGTTCGCCAAAGCAATGTGGGCAGACAGCATAACGACATAATCATAAATTTAAATATGCAACCCAGCGAACCTCTGCCCCACTCCCCCTCCCTCCCCCCACGCACACTCACACACACTTTACATTCCTCGTCCAAAAAAAGGGCAAAGAAAGCGGTAAAAACCTTTGCAGTGACAGTTTCACTTTACAGGGCACAAGGCATTTCAGCTGACGCCACACACACATGTTGCCCTGCTTTATGCGTGTTAAATGAAGTTCTTTCCAATGGCACTGAGAATGGGTAAGAAATTGGTAGTATTAACAGGAAGTGGGGTCTTCAAGGGGTCTGCACATAAGATATACGTATTTAATGGCTGCTTTCACTCAGCATTTCTGATGCTGCTAAGCAAATTTATTATGACATTGAATTTATTTTGGTGAATTTAAGTGAATGGTGTGATAAACATACAGTTCAGCTCACTAATTATTTTTAAAAAATGTATAGATAATTATTAGGTGTCTACACTAACCATATTTGCTGTAAATATTTTATGAGAACGACTTACAGTACTTAAAATAATTTACTTTATAGAAATGCATATTTAATGTCGACCTTTCCAAGACTTGTAGTCTAACGGAGTATTTATTTAAATAAAATGTCATTTAGGCCCTAATTTATGCGAAAGTTTTCTAAAAGTTTCCACCAAAATGGAAATAGTAAATCTGCCCAAAGTATGCGTTCTGCACCTGCTCACAAATTGTGCCTGTTCCACAACCTAAAGGAATAAGGAATTTCTATACACCTTCAAGTTGGACCACCCTCAATTTTGGGCAAACATTTGCCAATACAGAGTCGTAATCCCAAAGCAACGACAACAACGCCGTAAAATGCTTTGCAAATAAGCCTACAAAGGGCAACGGCAAACAAACTATGGTAGAACTGGCCTGTAATAGATTTAAGGGCAACCCAAACTGGCCCGAAAAGAAGCATTAGTTTATTAGAGTATTTCCCAGTGTGGGTGTGTGCGCGAGTGTGTGTGCGTAAGTGTGTGTGCGACTTTAATAGTCGGGCAGCAAAATAAACAGAGTGCTTATACAATGACCAAGAAATCTTTGCTGCCATTGTGTTTTTATATATGCTAGAAAAATATTTAAATGGAAAATCTTTGGGAAATTGCAGGGGTGGGAAAACCCCTTCGGAAAGCTACTGTTACTGTTACTGTTACGCTTGTAAAACATACAAGGTGCTTCCGCAAAGGATGCGCAAATAATGTCTGTAAACAATTTTTATTGCTTTCTGCATGGAGAGAACTCAAAAACTTGAACTCGAATCGAAATGGGAACTGGAACTGGAAGATCAGGGCTCTGGTCATGTTCTGACACAGCCAGATTTGCCTAAAAGTAAAAGTTGTTGATAGAAATCAGAAAACACAATAACATAAATTGCAAAATGTGACAAAGGGTTGGCCAGCAGTTGTGGAAGGAGATGAATGGAGAGAGAAGAAAGTCACCCCTCTTGTAGTGCCTTGGAGGCATTGGGTCATCCAGCCAAGAAATAAATAACAACAACACAAATACGAAAAAATATCAGAGAACAAAAAAAAATAGGAAAATTATTTGAAGTGCGGCAGCTTTGAGAAGTTTTGTGTCGATGACATCAGCAAACAACAGACGTTGAAATTGAAAAACTAATCCAGGGTATAACACATGACGCATACGCCGAGAACTGAAAGACGAAGCTTAACTTTACCCCAAGTGATTCGCATTAAAAGTTTAAACTTGCCAAATTGCCGGTGCAAACACACGCACACACCCACAACTACACACACACACATGTGCTGGGTGTTAAAGCCTGTTCTGGTTTGGGCACAAGAAACGAGTTCAAACGAAAAGTCTGCTCAAATCTCGGCCC
Source organism: Drosophila dunni (assembly GCA_018152125.1). Taxonomy (NCBI): domain Eukaryota; kingdom Metazoa; phylum Arthropoda; class Insecta; order Diptera; family Drosophilidae; genus Drosophila; species Drosophila dunni. Next base: position 5,074,140 of record JAECXC010000339.1, on the reverse strand, counting down.
AGCTTTCAGTTGGCAAAAGGAAATTGCTTGCTTTTCATAACTAAAACTTGGGAAATTATGAAATTCATACAGGAAGACAATTTTCTTGCACATCTAATTCGGTTGCCCTCGACTCCGTTCACCGTTCCCGTGTCCTTCTCTTCATCCTGCCGCTGTTGACTGCAACACTGCAGCATGAAATTTGTTTGTGGTCTTAGCCATAAGTTTGCCCGTCGACAGGCAACTTGCGGCTGCTGCCGACTTCTGACTACTGACTGCTGTTTGCTGGCACTTCCCCTTCACTTTTATCCAAGAGATTTGCAGTTTTTAAGCCCGCAATCCCCTTTCCCTCCACTTCACTCCACTCCACTACACTCCACTCACTTCTAAGCAATTTCGGTTGCTTTTTTGCGGCACTTTTTGACGGAAATCCTATCCACATTTAAGGGTTGGCTCAGAGGGGAAGAGTCGGAGTCGGGGGTGGAGCTATAGCAATTCGTTAGCTTTGTTTAACTTGCAATTTGGCTGGCAACTGATAGGTAGGTAGACAAAGCCACAACTTGGCCAAAACTGACTGGCATTTTGACTTTCATTAGAGCTCAGTGCATATTTTTATTGCGGAATGTCTGCCACAAGATTCAGTTTCAGTTTCAGCTCCAGCTTCTGCTTCAGCTTCAATTTGTAGATTGCAAATAGCTTCAGATGTTTTGAAGACATTTCGTGAGACGTTGGCAACAGGTTTAATTCATTTTTTATGGCTGCATAAAGCAAACCATTTATAAGCGTATAAAAAGCACAAAAACAAAGATATTGCGAGTGGCGAGAGCACAAAACCAATGAGCAGCAGGAAATCTAAAAATTACATAAGGGATCAGGGGACTTTTCGATAGCACGGCCTCTCTCGTTGTCTGTCTCGGTCTTGCTGTCTTCCTGTCTGCCTCTCCTGCTCTATCTCAGTCGGTGTACGAGATTGTCGCAGCGCAATGCTCCTTTTGCCAACTCCATTTGTTATTATGGCTCGGCGTGCAAAGGATGCCACGTCCTGGCCAAGTTTGTTTAGTTTACGTCCGATTCCCCATGCAATAACTTAAAAAACACGAAGACAGCCAGTGTTTGAGGGCGTGGGAGGGTGTAGGAGGCAGGCCGACAGCTACGGGACCCAGTACCAATAAATGCCAAGCCAAGCACCTTGCCACACTGCCACACACAGCGATTGCCACACAACAATAGGCAAACAGCCGCTGGGCACGGAAGTGCCGTCATGACGAGCATAATTCTAACGTGGCCAACACCCCATTCGAGCCAAAAGCAACAGGGCTCTAGCAAACCGTGCTCACTTTCAGTTTAGGCACGCACTGCCACTGCCACTCCCCTGCCGCCCCCTACCCGCCCGTGTGCATGTCCACAAACTAGAAGAAGAGGAAATCATATTTTCTCAGCTTATTGACAGCGTAATCAGAGGCAATGTTTGACAATACTCATGGCAACAACAACAGGAACAGGAGCAACAACAACAGGAGCTACAACAATGCACAGACGCAATAATAAAATACAAATACAATTTATAGTTATACTATTTTTACGGTTGCTCCCTCCGCTTCAATGCCAACAACAAAACTGGTAATTCATTACTTTATCGATGCCATAAGTTCGCATCGCAGCTGGGACCAGGTTGCTCCTTATAGCAAGATCCATATGAGCATATATGTATGTATACGTGTGTGTGCACACTCCTTTACTCACAAGTGTAAGTATTTTTTTGTGTACACAAAAGCTGACAATTTATAGCCTCAGTCGGGTGTCGTCTGGGCCAAGTTAAAACCCTTTGCGAGTGTACAAGAAGACAACAGCAAAATATATAAACAAGTTAGAAGAGTTGCTGCTTGGTCGAGTCTAGGTTTGTGGTCCCTCAGTTGCTACTTAGCTGACATTTTTTAATTATGCTCAACAGCGGGCACAACAGCAATAACTATAGAAATTGATATATGAATTTATGCTCACTAAATAAAGAAATGTTTTGAATAATGCTCTTATTTGTTTATTAGTGCGGTCGAAGCTAAATAAACACATGTGCAGAGCTGCCAAAAATATAATCAACTATTTATTTCGGGCATACACTGAAAGAAATTCAAGTCTATTTAGTATAAAGAAATAAATATAAATTTTAATACAAAAATAAATGATTTTTAGTGGTACATTTGACAGCATTTTTCTTAATTTCATTGTTCAACTATTCTATATTAAACAAAAACAATGCACAACACATTGTAAATACCACAATCATGTGTGCTGGACACATGAGTGCCTATAAAAATATTGACATGCCATAATAAACGCCTGGACAAAGCGTTGTTTGGCCCAAAGCAACTGCAAACACAAAGTAAAAGCAACACAAATAACACTAGTAATAATAATCACACGATGTTATAGTTATTACATTTATTATTATTGTTATTATCATTACTACTTGTGTGAGGAGGCACAAACTTTGCTCATGAACAAATTTAATATGAGCACCGAAAAGTATGCTACACAAATCGAGATCGTGTTGACAGTGCAAATTGAAATATGTTTGACAAATATTTATGAATAAATTGTGCACAATTGTGAGAAAAAAGATTGAAAATGCATAGATTGTTCGTGTGCATACATAAACGTAGATTTTTCAAAAGCAATTTCGACCACAAGCAAATATGTTAGTAGAGGAAAAGTTGGTACACATTAAAACAAGGCCACAGCTGGGACTCAGCTCTTGGCCAGCTGTGTGTGAGAGCCTATGGAAAATGTCACCCACAGCAAATTGAAAATTAAACGAAAAACTTTAAAATAACTATATTAAAGGAGAGTGCTGGGGTGGCAGTGGGTGGAACGGGGGCGTGGCAGTGTACTACCATCAAAGAAAAAGTTATATAAAATGTTTTTACTTCTTTGCAGACCCCAAAAATTGTAGGCACGGCCAGGACAAGCTGGCTTGTTCGGCAAGTGTTGCCAACTTAATAAAATGACGCTCAAACATGGAAAGTTGACCAGCACGATGAGGAGGTGTTTACCAAGACCAGGACAAAGCCTCAGCCTGATAGCCACAGAGCAACAACAGCAACACCAACACCAGCACTAACACCAACACCAATACTAACACCAACAGGCAACAGAGCAAGTGCATGTAAAAAAGTTGTGCCAAAAAATACATTTCCCTTTTTTGGCAAGAGCAATTTTTTACAAGCACTGTCACTAACTTCCTTATGTACAGAGAGGCGTGTATATAGAATATTTGTGTGTATATAGTCAAGTTTGACCGTTCAGCTCATATTTTACAGTTGTTGCCGTCGTTGTTGCAGGTTGTGCCCTGTGTGTGTGTGTGTGTGTGTGTGTGGAGTGTTAGTAGTGCCACAAGTCTCTGCGGAGTGCCTAAATTGAATATCATCAAGGCTCAAATTAATGTCTTCAGCACAAACTTTGCCACTTGAAGCATATTTTTCCAGCCTCGCTTCGCTTTCGTTTAGTTTTCCTTCCACTTTTTTTATCATCATTTTTTCTTTACTCTACTTTACTTTAGTTTACTTTACTTGTTTTTCTGCCTTTTTTTTGGGCTGTTCGCACTTGTTTGTTGTTGCAAACTTTTATTTTTGACAGCACGCGGCAAAAGTTTTCTTACCCACAAATTGAAATACTCGGCATTTTAGCTAATTGCACGCACGGCCGCAAAACTTGGTCAGTGATTTGATTTTCTGATTTTTCCCACATCTTCGGGAAAGCGACACGCGTTGTACCGTAAACCACCGTGTGTTATGCATCCCTTGGGTTCATCCGGAATGCACAAACTCCACCAAAGGGAGCAAGAGCAAAGCGCCTAATAGCAATACCAATATGGCATCAAATGGCATGTGTTTGATGGACTAGAAGATACCCAGCATGCATGACGCTCAACCAATATGGCATCAAATGGCATGTGTTTGATGGACTAGAAGATACCCAGCATGGAGCTGCCTTCGTCTGCTTAATATCTTTAGAATTTTATACAAATTTATCCGCCTAAGAGGAGGGATTTTGTATGAAATTTATGCTGAAAAACTATAGAATTCCTTTTGGAGCTGTCCGTCTGGAGGAGCTGTCCGCGAGTAGAACTTTTACTGTATTTATTATTCCACCAACTGTTATTCAAATAAATGTATTTAAACTAGTTTACCTTACTTTAACAGCTTCTTTGCACTCAAACTCCCTTCTTAGTCACTCTCCAAGTACAGGGTATGTAGTGAGTCACCCCAAAGCATGCGTGTTATTAATTTCAGCCAATCTATTAAAAATGTAAAATGCATGAGCCACAGAAACAATTGCAGTCCAAAATTGTATCTATGTGTGTCTGATCTGAATGTATGTGTGACTGGGGAAATGTCTGACCCTCCGACTGTCTCCCTGACTGTCCGTCTGTCTGTTTGAGTTGCTCGCTCTGTGGCTGATCGTCTGGCAGCACGTATCCTCTAAGCACAGGACTCTAGCTGTCGTCTGCTTTTGATGTTGCGCCGTGCGTGCCCCGTGGGTAAGTCGAATCGTGAGACAACCCTCTCGTCTCTCCCCTCTCTTTCTACTGCCCGCCACCCCTCCTGCCTTATCGCCCCTTTGCTGTTGCATTATTTACGCGACGCTTCTTGTTTATTGATGTTTGTCTGTGCTTGTGACTGTCTTTGGCGCTGTCGCTGTCGCTGCCTCTGTGTGCCGACTGCAGGTTTCCTTTTGGCCATGTTACCTGGCGCTTTGTGGCTTTACCGCCCATTGCCCCCTTTAACCACCGCCGTTGTCGACACAGCACAACTGCTAACATATTCATGAGGGTTGCGGTAGTAAAAGTAGCCAAAAAAGAAATGTCTTCGTCTCGTATGGGCATTGCCCAAAAACCCAAAAAAAGTAGACAAGAAATGAAAACAAGAAAAATTGCGGTTCAAGCTCGCTGAGTTCGTAACTTTCGTACATCCCTGTTTATTTCCTGATGCACTCACTCTGGGGAATTAACCCAACAGCTGTGGTGTTAGTTAGTCGGGGAGTTTTTCTGTTTCAACTGCAATTCGATGCTTAAATATGCGGATTTAATTGAGTTTAATTGTATATGAAACGAAAGATTTGTATTTCCCATTTTTTGCTTCGCTGCATCGCCAGGGACTCTTCTAAAAAGAAGAAGCTCTCAGTCAGCTCCTTTCGAGGGTATGTAAAGCTCCAAAAAGGTGAGTGTGTCTTAAGAATTGATTAAAAATTTAACAGACTCTTTGCATAAAAGGTTAACGAGCTAAACTTTAATAATGTAATAAATAAATAATAATTATAGTGCTCATTTTGGTTAATAAGTTTAAAATTAAATGAGGTAAATCTAGTATTGGCATTAAAAATAAATCATTGAGTGAAACTATTGCATTAATTATGAAGTTTTTAAACTAATTTAAAATCTATTCAGCTAAAAATGTTTTTAAAACACAAAATAATAAAGTTTTACACACTGACTGCTGGCATAAGTCAATTAATATTAATAATTAAAATTTAGTTTAGTTAAATCAAGTTATTAAAGCACCACTAAAACACAAAGCGGCTTTAATGTCTGAACTAAACTTATCAGTAAGCCGCGTATATAAAGGTGTGTGGTGTGTGTGTGTGTGAGTCTTAAAACAAAGGCAAAGGTCGAGAGCTTATTAAAACTTATATATATTTAAATAGCATTTACCGCATGGAGTTAAGCTCACCCCATTGCAGTCTATCACCGCCAGCGCTTCGGGCAACACAGATGAAAGTTTCAAGTGCCCCAAACACACACACACACACACACACACACCCACACACACACACTTGCAGCTGGCTTGGGAATTGACAAAAAGGGGTAGTTGGCACAAAACACAGACTAGAAAAACAATTTCACGGTTATTCCTTGGCAAATATGAAGAGTAAAATGTAATAGCCCCAGTCACAGATCTGTTCCAACCATTATCCGATATATATTTGCACCCCAGGGGAGCAGAGGAGCCGGGGAGCGTCGCATATCAAGCGGAAACGGAAGTCAGACACTTACATATGCGCGCGTAACTTTACGCCCACCATCTTTATTTCCAACTTGTTGTTGTTCACAATTTTCGTTTTTACTTTTCACTCTCTTTCTCTTTCTTTATCTTTTTTCCTTTTTCTATTCTTGTTGTTTTTGGTCTGTGCGCCCTGCGGCATATTTCAACAGTTGCCAAGCTCGGTTGTGGTTGCTGTTGTTGTTGTCGTTGCTATTGTTGTCATAATATTGGCATGCATATATCATTCTGACGGTCTATAAAAATTTCTACACCAAATGCCTTCGTAAGGGTTGATTTCTGCTGTCAACGCTGTTGCACTTGTCATAAATCTGTGGGCGAGCAAGGGAGAAAGCGAGAGTGAAAGACGGAGACAGCAAGTGGCGTTTTTAGAATGTAATAAGCCTCAATGGACTATCGCTTATTTTGATCCTAAGTGGTTGATAATAAATTGTTAGTGAGTAATGTTCAATGTCATTTGAACATGAAACTAAGGGTTGTTCAGGCCAACCCCTTTCAGTCCCCGCCCCTCCCCAACATATCAATACAATAAGAACTTGATACTTGAAGAAATCAAATGTCGCTGAATCGAAATGTGCGAGTTTTTTATTTGTCGTCTGCTTATTTATTAAGCACATCGCACGTTCACAGCCCGAGATCAGACACACGCACACACACACACACACCACTCAAACACACACACACTTACATGCTTGTACCCTCTACCTGACTGCTCTTCTGCCGCTCACCTGCAACTCCCTTTGGCAACATTTTTATTAATATTTAATGTGAGTTTTGCAACTTTTGGCAGCCCCTGTCCTGACAACCCTCATAAAACGCAACTTTTTGCACAACTGACAACTCAATTCGGCAGCTTTTGCCCTTCCCCGCCCCCTTCCGCCTGCCCACAACAGCACGTGCCAAATATTTTTGTCGCTCTCCACGGCCCCTTGAGTTGCATGCAAAATGACGCAGACCACGACTCCTGGAGTCCATTAGACGTAGTTCTTAGTCTGCATAGCTTTGTAATGAAAAATTTCCACGGCTCAGAAGCTACTTTCCGACAAGAGGGTTGGCAGTGATTTGGGCTGTGGGCTGTGGGCGTTGGGTTGTGTGCATGGGCGTGCCAGTGACAGAGTGGAGAGGAGGGATTACAGCAGTAACTAACGCTCCGTCCAACATAAATCATAAATATTTTAAAGTTTCAAATTACCAGTGGCAAAAACAATCAATGCCAACATTTCCTCCTCTTTCTTTCCTCTGAAGCTCAACAGAAACTGTCACAGCTGTCAGCATTTGTAGAGCCCCAGGCCAGGGGCTGGAGCTAAAAGAAGTCGAACCACGCAATCAACTCTAATCAAATCAGAGACAATGCCGCATGTGATCATTTCTTAGGAACTGAGTTGAAAGTAGACAAAGGTTTGGATAGGGAAAAGTATTTCAAAGTCCATCAGGGAAACAAAACTAATATTCATTCCCAATTATTTTCTTAGTGCCTTAAAATAGTTTATACAGAAGTCTTTCAAATTAGTTTCTTATACGATTTACTCTTCCCAAAAAATGTTTGTAATGTAATTTTGATATGTAGTTTAAGTATTTTTATGCTTTGCCTCAGACGAAATGAAAATGCAAACTTAATGCCGAAAAATAAAAGGTGCGTGGGGCTCTTAATGCCTTCGGTGGTACTTAAACTTGCAGCAAGAAGGATGTGAATCGCAGCTGGTGAGTGAATGGAGTGAATGGAGGGAGTGCGCACTCACTTATTCACTGCTTGGCAGTTATGAATATTACAGAATGCCAAAATGTCTTGTAAGTTCGCACAAGTATGTAATATGGCGCTTACTTTTCATTTGGCAGTTACAGTTACTGCTGCCGTTACCGTTAGTGACAGCGCAAAATGGCGTCTTCCTTCCGCCAACGGTTTGTTGCGTTACCGTTACGTTAACGGTTACGGTTAACGTTGCAATTCATATCAAAATAATTGTTTGCAGGCGCACATTCATTATTTGCAATGGCAACCCTGGCAACAAAACACTTCAGCTGCTGCCGCAGCAACTCCTTCACTGCCGGCAAATGATATTAAAAATGCAATTTGGACAAAAAACACAAAAAAACGAGCAGAAAATATGCGTATTGCTGTTGCACAGATCCATTGGCTTCTGTTGTGGCTTAAACCGGTTACAGCAGTGGCAATGGTGACACAACAGTCGCTCCCTCTGCCCCTACTCCACCCTCTTGGCCTATCTGCGCTCCACTGCATCGTTACGCACTTGGCAGCAGCACGGACTACGCCATACGTATTTGCAAATTGCATTTCCAGCTGGATGACCAGTGTCCTTTTGCATCTCAAGTTGCAGGAATTGCATTTCGCTTGCAGGATATCCGCTATGTCCGCCGACTCCTTAACCCACCACTCCAACTCCATACGCATCAAATTAAACGCCCGCGCGCAATAAACATTAATAAAAATCACACAAAGATTGCCATTTGCCAAGGTGCAGTCGGCAAATGATAATGGAAATTGCTCATAAACAAGTCCATCAAATAAAGTGCACACAGCTGAAACTGCAAAGGACAATAAAACGCATGAGAGAGGAGCAGGCTGTAAGCAAGCATATGCGGCACTCAGCATACCCTATAGTTTTATTAAGTAAAAAAGATTTCCGAAAAAGTATTCTCAGCAGAAGACATTCAGTAGCCGAATATTTATAATACTTTTAGTTCTTGTTTCTGGCCTAATTCATTCACAAAGTTCCTTTAAAAATATAAATAACTGCTTATAAAATATGCAGACATTTTGCATTTTTGTCCTCGCCTCTCACAAAACGGTTAAAAAAGTTATAATACCCTGGGGAAAGTGTATTGCAAAGCGGAATCGTTTGTGACTTTTGGCGTTAAACCACAGCACAATATTAACAATGACGTATACAAGGAACCACATGCACACACACACATACATAAAAATATACATAAATAGTGAGAGTGGAAGGTGGAGCAAGCGAAGAGCGAGAGAAAAGGGGGAGAGAGAGAGAGCAGCGACCACAGCAGACTATCAAATTTTAATACGCCAGCAGCTTGTGCCTTTATTTCATAAATGTTTAATGAAATTAAGCGGCAAGCTTTTTGGGTGAGCTGTCCCAACAGTTACTGTCCCTGTACACTGTACACTGTACATGGCTCACGCCACACCACACCACTGGCTCCCCATCAGTCCAGCAACTAAAGAGCCATTCGTCTGTCTGGCTGCCCCGAAAAGCGTATTTCGAAATAAATCATAAAGAGTAAAAATGCATAAGTAAGCCAGACAGTTGGCCAACGAGTCATAACATTCAGTACATTGTTGGCATACCTTTTTAAACGGTTTTCAAAGTTTTTCAGCTGGCTTTATTTATTTTTCAATCATTTTTTGCCCTTGTTTAAGCCACAACTAAAAGTGCGGCTGTTAAATAATGTAATAAGCGGTTTTTTCCCCAGTTTAATGAGTGCCACTGGATGTCCCTCTCTCGCTCTCTCTCTATGCTCTTTTCTTTCTCTCTCTGTCTCTTCATGTTTGAAAAGGTCAACTAAAACGAGTGTACAAAATATGAAATACTTCCGGCAAAGCCAAAGCAGTTCTGTCGCTGTTAGAGCGAGAGAGAGCGAGACTAAATGGCAGCCAGGCAACACCCCTAAAAGTATGCAGCACAAAAAACTATATGCGAAATGGATTTGGGAGTGCGGGTTCGAGTTGGACAACAATTCCTGGATTCGTATGCGAAATCAAAAGTTGTTTATGACTCAATTTGTAGTTTTGAACATGAATTATTGCAGCTGTGCTACCAAACGGGCGAAAAGTAAAAGAAAAAATTAATAAATAGAGTGAAACAGAAATGAAACTGAATAAATTTCTACATGTATCCTGTGTGTGTGTGTGTGTTTGCGTGTGTGTGCCAAACGACACGAAAAATGTGCAAAAAAATGTTGCTCGAAACTAATTTCAGAAAGAGGAAATTAAATATGGCAAAGTTTCGACATATGACAGATTTGTTGTTGCTGCCTTTTGGCATTGTCTTGATTTTATTTATTCACGTCTAACAGCTTGCACCACTGTGCACAGTGCACAGTGCCCACAGCAACTAATTGAAACACTTCAAGCTGCTTTACACAGCTACCCAAAGGAAAACATTGTTGAATTTTCTCAATTTTCAGCCACATTCTGTGTCATTTCACTTCATTTGCTTTCAGTTTCAATTTCAATTTCAGTTGCAATTGCCACTTTCCTTGGCATTTAGTCAATAAGATGCAAATGATTCCGTTGCCAGTCTAATTAGAAACGCTGAAGTTTGTTAGTTTTAGCTGGTTTTCCATAATAAAAGCTGTGGTGCCTGAAAAACAGGCCAAATCCACGGAGACTTTCCGCTGACCGCATCAACGTCAACGTCAAGACTGATGAGCTACAGTATTTCTGCATTTGCTGGCTCCAACTGGGCCTGGGACTGGGTCTCCATAGCATAGATACATAGATACTTTAAGGGGTGTAGAGAGTAGACAGTAAGTTTAAAAAGCGCCCATGTTCATCTTAACCAACATTTGACCCCCCTTTGGTAGCAAATACAAACACTACGTCCATGACTCCGCCATATGCAGACTTGCGTACCATGAAATGATGTGCACATTCTTCATCATCAAGCGTGTGCACTGAGCACGTTTATCATACGACTGCGGTTACTTTTCCGCTTTTCCACTTTGCCACTTTTCCATACATTTTCCATGGTCTTGGTCACGAGTTTCGCTTTCATTCAGCGCCAATGTTGACACATTTCCCTGACAAATGACCAAACTGCATGTATAATTGGATGAAAAGTGCATTAAATGCTCAAACCTCATCATAATTTCAGCCTTTCAACTGCATACAATTGGAAAACTCAATCAAATTAGCACAAAATTCTCAACTACATCTAAAATATGTATGCATATGCAGTCAGAGGTAATTGCAAATAGCCAGAAATGTTTCATGGCTGACTACTTATCGCTTAATCACATCAGTTCCATCGCATCGACCAGTGTTTTTGGGCCATAAAACATTTAGCAATATGAAACTGTTACTGTTACTGTGATGCTGTAACAGTGACTGCTACTTCTCCACCCCCGGAAAATAGACATCAAAGCCAATCAAAATGGCATTTCAATAATATCAGAACGCTACAATCGCATCAGCCAAAAATAGGGGGTGGAAAGGCGGAAAACTCCCCACACCCACACACACACACACTCGCACACGTCTACCCAAACAAATGTTGTTTTTGGCTGAGGGGTTGGCACATAAACGATTTGTTCGCAAATATAAGCAGTCTGAGTTCACTCCCACACAAAGCACACATACGCACACCAACACACACCGCCACACACACACATGCACAAAGACGTACGAAGATTTTCCTGGTGGGGTGTGGAAATTGTGTCAAGCGAGAGACTTTCGCTTTTCAACAAATGTGTCCTTGTCCAAATGCTTCGAGATATTACAACACATCAAGGAGTGTGGGTGGGTGTATTTGGGTGTGTCTAGGGGTGCCCATAAAGATATTGACGGCTACATAAAAATAACCATCGCTTGGAATGACTAAAAATACCATCTCGAAGAAAGAAATTAACAAATTTAATCTATGATTTCTGAACTTAAAAAAAAGAAAATAAAATGGAGGGAAATGCAACTGATTAATTTGTAGTGCGCCGAAAGGAATCGTTAAAGTTGCTCATTGTAAATGTGAGTGCTTTTAACTGTGCCAAAAAGGATCGTTCAACCCTGACTCCACCCGCTCCAATTGCTCCACCTACTCCCACTTCCCACTTAGTCGCATGGCTTATCCTTGTCTGCAGCTCCGCGTTGCCAGCACATGCAGTTGCCTTCATCGTCGGCATTCGCCTTGCCGTCTTTGTCGTCATCGAAGCAGGCATCTTCAGTGGAATCTTCCAGTGGGAAAATCTTGTTCATCATGGGATTCGCTGCTGGCGGAGCAGTGCCAGTCGGTGCAGCGGGTTCATTACAATCGCATTCATCTTCTCCTTTGTTGGCTTGATCTGTAGCAGCGGCGCCAGCAGCTTCACAGGGATCTGTGTTCATCGTATCTTCCGAGCCTTGACAGCCACACTCCTCCATAATCTCCTGCTGCTGGGCGGGCGTCAGATCCATCAGGCAGTTGACATCCTCCATTTCAATCTGTATGGGTTTGGGGCAATACTGTTGATTGGCCATTTCAGAGGCCAGACAATAAAGCGGCGCCTTCTTCTGCCTCATACACGTGTCCTTGCACACCGGACAGGCCATACAGCCAGCCTGATCGTCCTTAGCCTCAGCTGCAGCCGGAGACGGACCAGCAGCGGCCGGACAACCAGCAGTCGGAGGCGGTGCAGCAGCCGGACAAACAGTAGCTGTATCAGGAGGAACCACAGCCGCTGCAGATGCTCGGGTAGGAGCATTTGTACACTTATTTGATGTCGGTGGTGTCGGTTGTGGAGTGCTGGGTGGAATGGGAGTAGCGACGATCACCTCCTGACCGCAATGACACTCCTGTTCACTGGTGGCAAAACTTTCTATCTCCTGGGCCGGTTCCTCCTGCTCATCGTAGACCGTGCGACAATACATTACCGAGCAGTCCTCGACCTCACGTGCACTTGCATCACACTCTAGATTCATGGGCGTGGTCTGCGTATTCTGCGCCTTCTGTTCCAAAAATACTTCACTTGTAATGGGACAATTGTCGTCATCGCCAATGGGCACACCTGTGGACACATCATCGTTACAGGTGCAAGCCCCATCTGCGGCATTGGGATCCTTGGCAGTCAGTTCTTGACCATATCTGGCCAGCAACTCGACCATCACTCCATTCGTAGCCCCAAAGCCCGTCTGATTCTCGTACTCTCCGCCGTAACCGGCGCTGCCAAATTCCTCGCAATTGTACTAGAAAATGTTGAAAGGAAAAGTTGAATAAGAGTGGAAGAAAGTACGGAAAGCTATAGAAGAACAAGTCGATATCGGAGCAGACAACTATATGCTATAGCTTCCATAGGTCTAAAGTTGTAAAAGGCACTCTAGAATGAGTACAGGGTCGTTTAAAGTCAGCTTGCTCAAACATAGCCCTTCTTACTTGACAGTTAAAACCTTTTTGCCCTGCTCACCTTTTCGTACATGAATCCACTCTTCTTGAACGCCTCAAGATTCGACCTCACCCAGAGATCTCGCCAGCGCTGGGACATCTCCTTGGCCGCGGGAGTGCCCAGATTGTTAAATCCCTCGATGAGCATGTGCATCATGCATGGCCAGACATTCGGAAAGTCCCACTGTTCGCCAGTGTTGCTGAGCGTATGTGGAACACCGCCAGGAAACGAGTTCAGTTTGTTCTCCTCAATGTAGGCCATAAGTGACTCTGTGATCGAGTCCGCATTGTTAATGGGATAGGCACGAGCCCAGAGCGGCGAGAAATTGGTCACCACATAGAAGTCTCGCGGCACTTTGTTCTTCAGATCATAGTCCAGCCAAACTCCACGCTCCTCATTCCATAGCACCGCCGTTATGGCCTTGATTAAACTAGCCGCAATCGTGCGATAATTCTCGGCTCTATCATTTTTACCCGCCCACGTGTTGAACTCGGCGAGAGTCTTGCAGTTGCGGAAGAGTATGCAATTGAGATCGACGGGGACTATCCAGGTGGTCTTTATGTCGGCCAGTGTGCCCACATTGTTGCCACAGGCGGAGACAAACCAGCGGGAACTAAAGTCCATGCCGGATTCACAGGCAGCTTTAAGATGGGAGAAGTGCTCCTCCTTCTCGGCATCTGTGATAAAGCCCGAGGCACTGGCCACATCCTCACGATACGCCTCAGGTCGTGGTCCCGACGACTTGTCCCTGTACTGATACATCGTGCGCCCCTTAACCTGCACCGCGTGATTCTTGAGGAAATTATCGATTTCCATCTCGAGTATGGGCAGCACTTGCACGGCGTACTTCTGATCCTTGGTCATCTCCACGTAGGCCTTGACCATGGCCACCAGCAGCGGCGGCTGGGAGCGTCCCCAGTAGTAAATCCTACCACCGTTGGGCACAAACTTGTACTGCGACACGATGTACAGCAGATTGTCAATCATACCCCGGGCAGTCTGCATCATGCCACTGTGCATCAGACCTCGCACAATCCAATACGTGTCCCAGTAGTAGAACTCTTTGAAACGACCACCGGGCACGATCATAGGATTCGGCACATAGACCAGCGAGTACAGCAAAGGATTTGACCTAACGCAATCCTTCATGCGCATGCCCAGCTTCTTCCATATCAAATTTATGGCGATGGCGAATTTCTTAAGTTCGGGGTCCTTGATCTGAGCCAGGTAGGAGGGCTCACTGCGCCAATCGGGTGGGCACCAACATTCTATCTCAGTCCCGGGTTTATCGAAATGATTCTCCACAAAGTTTGTCAAATGCTTGAGCGATGATTCATTCTTTTTGCAGGAACAGAACAGTTGCCAATCGGCTAAAATGCGATCGGGCGCATATTTACTAGGCATGTCCACAAAATACTTGGAATCCTGGAACATTTCCGACATTTGCACAGCCCGCAATAAGGTACCGCAACAATAAATGGCACTTTAAGGTAAGCAAGTCAAGTAAATCCATTTCAGATCTCGGTTCTATTTGAAACTTACCCATTGGCACCTGCGAGATGCACTTCGCCACATTCTGGGCATTTGCGAGCGGACATTTTGTCGAATATTTTAATGCTGAGCGTGTGGAGCCTGTAAAGTCGAACGACAAACTGAAGCTCAGAAACTTAGGAGAGACAACTAACTAACAGTGAACTGAAGTTCAAGCAAACTAATTTCAGTTCGTTATCAAAAAAACACAAGTGACGCAAAGCGACAGTTGTGCTACACTGCGAAAAAAGAAGGGGTGTCTTTAAAATTTCATTACTAAACTAAGAGCACTTTAGGATAATAAGTAGTTTGTAATTAGACCCCGTAATCTAAAGAAGCTTAGACGGGTTTATTAAGTTTGTCTGAAGCGAAATGTGCGTAACAGGCAGACGGAGGCGTTTCCGATTCAATAAACTATATATATTATTGATCACCATCAACAGACGAGTCGATATAGCGATCCCCGTCTGTCTGTCCGTCCGTATGAATACCTGGATCTTTTAAACTACAAGAACTAGAGCCACAAAATTTCGAATGAAAGTCCGTCAATATGTCAGGCAGGTTTAGTTTATTTCAAATCGTTGCCACGCCTCCTACCGCCCCCGCAAATGTTAAAAAACTATTTTCATTACACTACAACTTTCCAACTATCAGAGCTGTCATGACCAAGTTCACACTGTACGTTTATGGTACCATTATAACTATCCTCACCAAGTTTGATCCAGATCGGACCATATCTCCAATACAACAAATTGGTTGAAAATTGCTCAAATGTATGAAATCTTCGCACTAGAAGGAGTACGGGGTCCTTTACAGCTGGCTCACTCGACTGTAGCCTTTCAAACTTGTTCAAATTAATTAAACTTAAACCAAGCCCTGCGATAAAGGCGCAAATGCAACAAAATTATTTTATATGATTTAATTAAATTAAATTTGTATAACAAATATATTCTTGATCTAGTTCTTTTCCACTCAACTTTATTCTAATCAATTCTACTCTTTGTATACAACTTTCTTATTATTCTTCTAACCCATATATTTATGTATAAATATATTATTTTTCGAGTGCACCGTTCGATAGGGCACAGAGATAAATCAAAAGGCGAGCACAACATCCATTATATTGACCATTAAAACAAATTTGTCGACATTTGCCATTAAGAGTCAACAATGCTGTTGCCATAAATCAGCGTAAATAGACAGGAAGCGCCTTAAAAATCTGCTACACAAATGTGCCCCGCGTTTGTGCGTTTTCTTGCCAGTCGGACTGACTGTCATACATTTATTTGAAATTTCCATAAATGTTTTGAGGCAAGGTCTTAACCCACCCAGCCCTCGGTAGTGCCCTGTCCTGACTCGATTGGCCTCTTGTCCATTTGTAATTTCCAGACAATTTATCAAACAAGCGAACTGAACTGAACTGAAGGCAAAAAGCAAGAAAATACGGAATTGAAATGGCGCAGAAAATGCGCTTCAAGTAGCTAAGCAAAAAGGGAGACAGAAAAACAAAAAATGAGAGAGAAAACGAAGCAATAAATGGACAATTGAAATCATCACCGCACACCACTTTGGAAATATTTTTATAAATTTCATAAATTCCTCAATGGATTTCTTCGTTACTTTGGCAGCTTATACAAAACTTTCTTGCGCGAAATTAGTTACAAGTTGTCTGCAAAGTTTTACAGCTACAAAAGAGAAGACTATAAATAAATAGTTTATTAAATATTTAATATTAAATTGTCGCTTACTTCAGCGCAATTTGACTTTAAGCCGGCGACTGTGGAGCGATTGATAAGGCTCCAAAAGGATCTGTGAGTCTGTCATTTGCCTGGTGCCAATAAAACGCAATGAATAATTAATGCACGTAGTGCTCCAAAGTGAGCAGTGCAGTCGAAAGAAACGTGCACTGACAAAAAGGGGGTGCAAGAGGGTGAAAAAACGAGAAAGTTTAAAGTGATAAGATAGCTCACTAAAAGTTAAAATTAAAATAAAATTTACAACTAATTTTATATACAAATTATTTTTTTAAGTGTCGACTTCTTTTCTTGCAGTGCATTCGACATACAGAGGCTGCCGTGTTGACACTTGGCGTCAGGCTGTAGCCACGGGCAGCACATTGATCAACTTAACGAGCCGAGCAGCGTCGGCAGCGACAGCGACAGCGGCAGCGACAGCGGCAGCGACTGCAACTGCGACTGCAGCTAATTGAGTATTCTTTCCTTTAAGTGTCAACACTGCCAGCTGCAGGGGCATGCCACGTACTGTTAACACACTTCAGTCAGTGCGAGTGTGTGTGTGAGTGTGTCCTGCCTGTGGTCAGTTGGCAGTGCAAACGCATGCATAAATCAATAAGTTGGCATAAATTAATTAAAACCAAAAGTGATAAAAATAAAGCGAAGAAAAGCTCAAGGCAGATGGAAGGTAACTTCTGGCTTTAATCACTGCTCAGCCAAAGCAATCAATCAAAAGTGCAGCTGCCTTAGGGATAGTGCGCGAAAGTAGGAGTGGGCAGGCGGTGGGGGCGTGGTCTAAAAGGGGGAGGGAAACTGAATCACGTAACGCGCCTTGCCAGAGTCGCATGATAAATTGTCAACACGCTGACGTTTGTCTGCAGCGATTTAAAAACTACTTAAAATGTAAATGTTGTTTCGCCCATGTTGTTGTGAGGAGGATGCTGGTGAAGAGAGGCGGGCTGTTAGAGGGAGGGGAGCGGAAGGGCACTGGCTTTTATGCACACGTCGCCGCGCAGACTGTGAAAATCATGTTGTTGACTTTGAAAAAAATATGTGTAAAAATGCGCTATTGTAAATAACAGCACATAAACACGCACTGTCAAGTCTGAGACTGAGACTACAACTGACAGACAGACAGAAGGACTGACTGACTGACTGACAAACTGACTGACTGACTGACTGGCTGGCAAACTGATGACAGGGTATTGTCAACAGCAGCAACAATCGAGACAACATCAAAGTGCACATTGTGTAGCAGCAACTACACAATTCTCTCGTTTCTTTTCTTCTCATTCCCTTCATTCCCCCATTTGTTGTAGCTGTGTTTTTTAACATTTTATTTTGTTAACAAATACATTACATTTTTGAAGTGTTAAGTTTGCACTTGGCATTCAGGCGCGCTCTCGTTGTTTGCTTCCGCACTCTGGCAGGTGAGTGTACAAAAGCACAACATCATCAGCGACAACACTACACTCGCATGATCATTATCTGCAGTCAATGGAAGGGAGGAGTAGGGAGAGGGGGAGACAGGTAGATACACCTTTGCTGTCAGCAGCGCAGGCTATGATATTTTTATCTACAGGTGCAAAAACAGTTACCGAAACTGATATCTCTGGAGACCTTTTGTTAAATAAATAATTAAACAAGTTTAGTTTTAGTTTCAGTTTCAGTTGCTGCTAACTTGGCTTGAACAAAATGTGGCATAACAAGCTGCAGATAAAATTGTATCGTTTAGCAAGTGACTTTTACCCTCAAACTTTGACATTGTTTATACAGGCGGAGACACGATGTCTGCGCTTAACAAGTCCGAGTGCGAGCTAATCGAACACAAAGTTACGTTCTAATTGCACAGAACGCAGCTCAAATGAGCTATAAATTCATCTGTCAAAATACTTGACAATTGATTAATTGAAACTGACTTTGAAAGTTGGTTGATAAGCGGCCAAGACGGCCGAGTATTAGCCAGCGTCCAGGGAAGTGGCCTGTCAATCAGCTAAAACCACACACACGACCAGCACACACACACCCGCACAGCACACAACTCACTCTACACAATGCATCATTTGTTGATGAGCTAAACTTTGACCAAGAGCAGACATATCCACCACTCCGAGCACTCAGCAAACAAAGGGGCAAGGGGTGGGGGGAGCTGGGGTCCTGGCCAAGACACAGACGTTCAAATTAAGCAGAACTAGTTAAGGCAAAAAGTTCCCCTCTGCAATCGGCGAATGTATCTCATATCGAGTTGACAACTTAAATTGTTAGTTGGCCGATAAGCGATGAGGTAGCTGAAGGGCAGTACAAGTTCACCCTTGGCATAAGACTGCCCCTTCCCCCCTTCCACCCCCTTATGGGGGCGTGTATAACATTTTTATTTATTTCACTATTTTTTATGCGGCGATGCGAACGGGACACGCGCCAGATGCCAGCGACAAACAAATAAATAAAAATCCAGTTTTGGGCTGCAGTCAAAGAAGCCAAAGTTGAGTTGAGGTTAGGGGCAGGGGGTTAGCGGGTGTCAGGGGTCAGAGAGGAGAGCGCAGAGAGCGTTGACTGCGGGGTCAGCGTGTGGAGCGTGTGTTTTACAAGTCTATTAACTTGAAGCGCTTATCTAATGCTGACAGCAAGTTTTTCACTTTGCCAAAGTTTTTCTAGCCACACACACCCACGCAGAGCAGACAGAGAGAGAGAGAGAGAGGGAGAGAGAGTGGCAACTTCCGGTGCTGCTGCTGCGTTTCCGCTGCGGGAGTTCGTCTTTTCGGCATTAACTTGGCAACTGGCAACAGTTCAAATGTTGTAGCAAATGCCGCACATGTCAATCATTTGTTTGCTCATTTTTTGTCTGCTTGTGAAAATGATACAGTTCTATGCATAATGTATGGCAGCTCATTTCCCCTTACACAGAAAAAAGCGCAAATTTATATATACAACTTTCTTTGGAGAGCTCTTAAAGCATTTAACACACACACACACATGCTGAAAGTGAAAGTGTTGAGGGCAACTGTAAAGTTTCACACCGAACGATGGCCACAAATACGTAAAAGCAATTTCTGATTTGCTGGCAACAGATAAAGCTCAAAGGATACAACTTGTTGGCCACGAAATGGTCAACTGAACCGAAGAAGTTGCAGCCAGAGAGACACTGGACAGGGAGAGAGAGAGAAGGGTGGGGAGACAGAGAGAGAGTGTAGAGAACATTCTCGCTTCATTAAGCACAAAATGCTTCTTGGCCGCACTTCTTGGTCAAGTTTGCCTTTGGAGCTGTGCTAAATAATATTTATGAGCTGACTAAATGTTTGTCTACTCGAGCAGAAACGTCATCAGAAGCTGAACCTGAACCAGCACTAGAAGTTCAACCTTAAACCGAAGCCCTGGCTGCACCTGTGCTGCAGTCTACCAACCTTAAGATACTTTTTACCAGATACTTTTTCAATGAACGCTTGGCGCATTATTGTTATTAGTTTCAGGTTTGAAGCACATAAAAACTACAGGCAGGCAAAGAGTTGAGCGAGTGCTTACACTGTTGCATAACATCATCAGTTGTAGCACAGTGTAGAGGAGTCTACAAGTAGAAGAGGAAGGGTGAGAAGGAGGAGGAGCACAAAGCTTTGCTGATGCTATCTGAGAGCATTGTCGTTAGCAGTTTGTTGCTGTTGTTGCAACTGTTGCTGCAACATGTTGTTGATGATAATGCTGTCGTTTGACTATGTTGCCATTGTTGTGAGCTGAGCAAGAGCCAACCCAAGAGGGGGCAACGAGGGCAACAATAACGTCAGCTTAACTAAATGAAGGTCCAAGTGTCATGGATGCTGCTCAACTTTGACACGACAGCGACGACGAGCTGCTGCTGTCCCTCTCTTTCTATCCCCCAACTCCCTCTCTTTCTCCTCTTCCCTCGCTGTCTCGGCTGCGGGTGCTTTGTAGTGATTGCAAGTAAGCAACTAACTTTTATGTCAATCTCCAGTTGTAAAACTTACTCGCAAACTAAACTCGTGGCAATAATCGCATGCCAACGGTTAACAACTGCCTGCAAAATGGCAAATTGACAAACTAGCCCATGATATAAGCCTAGCAGAATAGCTAATATTTCATTATAAGAGCTTTATTTAGTATTTAAATTCACTTATATAGAAATGCCTACCCATGGCGTATACTTGATATGAAGTGTAAGTCGCTTTTTCTTGTACCAAACCTTTTTTTGCTGCCTGTTTTTGGCAAAATACCTCTACTGCTTGAATTATAGGGTATGCCAGCTGCTTATATACCCTGTAAAAATAATAATCACTAATTTCTTTTAAAAATTTCTATAGTTTTCTGTCTCAACCACTTTTTAAACTTCGCCTAACTCAAGCCCTGTTCAACATGCTGCATACTACAGCTAATTACCCTTTGTTTGTATTTGTTGTTGTGGTTTTTCCAAAGAAATTGTCTGATGTCTGCATTTAAACTCATTTGGCGCCAAAAGCCAAAGGAAAGGAATGGAAAAAAATGCTGAGTAAAAACTGGTGCAGCAACAAATTGCAGTGAATTTTTCAGTGATTTAAATGCAGTTTTATGGTCATGCAAGGGGGCGGGGCGCGTTGAGTTCATTTCCATGTGCAAAATGCTGCGCATTTTTCTGTGTCATTTACAGCGCCAACAACGACGACAGCAACGACAACAACAGCGACTTATTAGCGGGCAATGGGAGCATTGAAATTGACCGCAGCAGCAGCGGCGACAACAACAACGACGACGACGACGACGACGACGACGACGACAAACGGAAGCGGAAACGGCAAATAAACGCACGAGCGCTGACGTGAGTGCTCGACTGTATCTGCTGTCTCTTTCGCTCGCTTACCCTCTCTTCCCCTCTCCCTCTGCGCATCCAGGTGAGACGCAGGCAACGGGCATTTATCTGACGCTGCAGACCTGCCACGCCCCGCCGCCGCACGCTGCAGCCATAACATTGTGGTCGATTGTTGCATGTTTGTGTGGCTCGAAACTGCCGTGTGTTGCAGTGTGTGTAGCTTACTTTTTTTTTGTGTCGACACGATGCGGCGCCATCGGTTGCATGCATGGCAAGGATTTCTCTGCTTAATTTGTGGTTTGGCAACCAAAAGCAGCCGAGAGCCGTGAGCCAACACACACACACACACCAGCAACAAGAGCTGGCCAGAAGCAATTGCAATTGAGGTTGCAGTTGCACGATTCTTCTGGGAAACTCTTAAATATGATTATGGCATATTTGCCACATTACAAGCAGCTCTAAGTCACTGCTGTTGGCCACATTTGGCTACATCTTGTGGCATCTTTTTGGCTGTTTTAACGCTAACTTGTACGAGTATTTTATTTGATTGTGGCAGCCAAAATGCAACCGCAAATTCGATTTAATTGTCACACATTACGTGTACATTGCATTACATGTGGCTTGGACTACCCCCTACCCCTCCCTCCCTGCCACACAATGGCGGCACACAACTGGCAGCCATTTTGCAATTACACAGAAAAATGCGCCCGCAGCGGAAATGGCAGCAATGTAAAATACGGACAACAACAACAACAATAACAATCGCTTGTAATGCAACTGCAAATAATAACAAACTATGTGGCAGAGTGTCCTTTGTGATGCCACACCCCCTGCCCCTTCTACGCCCCCCACTTTATCACTGCTGCTGCTGAAATGAAATGCGCCATTTGCAATTGTAGTTTATTTAATACACACCACAATTAGTGTCCATTGTGCACGCGACCGAGCAGGGTTGTGTTCCCGTTGTGGTGCAGGGTTGCCATGTTGGCACACAATTTGAGGCACACCGAAAGCTGCAATTGCAGTTGTCGCAGTTGGCATATCATTAAATGGCAAACGTTTGGATTAATTTGTATTAACGAGCACAAGTCATAAAACTTGTAGTCTTAAATCATTCAACTAACTACATTTGATACAAGTTGGGCTTTAACGTCTTAATTTATGTAGAGAAATTGGGCTTTTGCTCTAGGCAAATAACTTTTTTTTAAGTTTAAATTTAATTAATTAAATATAAGTAGCTTCCTATTTGATTAATTTCTATAAATTAATACAGTTTCATTTTAAGCTAATTAACTTTTTTGTTTCTGGTTTAACAAATGTGAGACTATTTTTATAATTTTAAATTTATAGCATATTGCATTTACTAAGAAATTTTATTAATTAAAAATTATTATTATTATTTCTAAAAGCTACTAAAAGCTAGCCGTGTCAATAGCTCAGAGTACTAAGCTGCCGACCTGTCACAACGATAACTTTTTCGTGTTGTGAGTTCGAATCTGGACCCAGATCCATCATCTCAAACCGTATCACTTATATAACATATATGTATTTAATACCCTAATTGTAAATATTTTAAATAGTTTAATTAGTAAAGTACAGAAAAATGTTGGCAAATAAATTAATAAACCATTAAAAAATCTTTAAAACCCTGTTAAAAGCTAAGATAAGTAATCAATAAGCCCACTTGGTTTTGATCTCAACAAATTTCTAAATTTCTAGCTGAAAAGCTTAACTCTTTAGTGAAGTATAACTATATTTAAAGCTAGAAAACTTTAATAAATAATTATATTATTTTTAGCTAAAGCTAAGACCTATTTCATAATTTGTTTTACTTACTAACTGCTAAACTGTTTAGCCACTAATAACTACATTAAAAGTAAGTTATGGATTTTCAAGCCTTCAATGTTTTTAACTATCGAACTGATGCATTTATTCTCATCTAAAATCAAGCCATTTTTAATAACTAATATTAGTTAGCTAGGTTTTAGTTAAACACTCTTTTAATTACTTTATTGTCAGCTTGATTCAAGCCATCTTTCATAACTTCTATTACTACTACGGCTGAACTTTTTATCTACTAATAACTACATCAAAAGTTACCAATACATTTCAAAGCCCGTACTGTTTTAAAGCTATCCAATTGATTAATTTATGCCCAACTAAAATCCAGCCTTTTTTTACTAACTAATATTAGTTAGCTGCTGATCTTAGCACTGCATAATAACTACTCATATTTGCTGGAGTTAAAAACTTTATTTAATAATTTTATTTTCAGCCAGACCTAAGTCCTCTTTTCTAACTACTTTTACCAAATAACAGCTAAACTTGTTGGCTAATTATAGCTACACTACAAGTAACCCCTTAAATCACTCAATATTCCCAAATCTTCTTCAGACCAAATAGTGGAAACTGAAATTCAATTATGAACTCATTATACAATTCAGTCTAAATCAATTTTTACGAGCAGTCCGCAGTCGTTAATTGATTTTTAAGTGTTCGGCCACACGCACACAAACTACCTGACAATATATATGTACAATCAGTTCAGGGGTTATCCAACACTTTATATATATGGACATAATCACGGACGAGTAATTATTGATGGCCAAAGTGGAGACTTTCTAAAGCGAACACACAAAACATAATTATTTATGCATTGAATTTAAATCAAAGCTTTAACTTTAATAAACTATTTAGTAGACTGTGTTAACTAAATTAAATGGGGCTTTGCAGTGCGTTAGGTGCAAGCTTCACTGTACTCCGTGTGTGTGTGCAGACAACACCATTAATAAAAGCGTTAAAGTAATCAATAATAAAATGCAGTTTTTATGCTGAAGGGCACTTCATTTTTTGCCTCAACTAAATGCCAATTAAAATACGTAATTATTTTTTAATGGCATTTTGTGGTCAATATCCGGAAAATGATTTTTAAAAATCCGGTTTATGCCATGACGTGGACACGCCTGATGACAGAGTCCTTGGTCCTTATTGAAGCAGCAAACAGTTCACAATTTAAGTGCAATGACGAGCAAATGTCAAATGGCCAATAGTCGTATCAATATCAATGGCAATTCCGCTGTCATGACTTGTCAAACTGGCGCCACAGTGTGTGTTGGCCAAGTTAACACACTTGGTCGAAAATTGCAAGCAATTGCAGCATAAAACTTGCACTCAAACTACACGTGTAGCTACAACAAATCGCAATAAGAGCCATTGTTGACTCAACAGGGGACCCAGTTGGCCCCGACTCCTGGCCAAGCAATCATCGCCATCAACATTTCGTTGTGCCGCAAGTGACAATCATTTATATTTAATAAACAGGAGAACGAAGACATACCAACGGAGGGCGGCATAAACTCCATTGATGGCTGCCTTTATTCGGGTCTAAACGCCCCTTGGCCAAATGGCCAAGACCGACCTAGAACAAGTCCTAGACCGTGCTAGACAATGGCCATCGTCTCGAATTGGTCTGAAGCGGTTTATCATGCATTTTGTGTGCTTGTAAATCGAATTCTCTGAATAATGCAGCAGGTACACGCAGCAGGAAAACACCGTGGGGTGGGGAAAAGCGGGGGAGGGGTGGAAGCGGGGGCAGAAAAGCGATCAGCACAAAGAAAATAAATAAGCATGAACAACGAAGCACGAAAACTAAGAAAATAAAAACAAGTGAGCAGTAAACAAGAGTTTGCAGGGCTACTGCATACCCTGTAGACAGTGAGACCCCAAACTAGAGCAGTCTGACAGTCACTGCGTGTCTACACTCCCACTTTACAGGGTATAGCCAAAAGAAAAACGACGAGTGAGCAACAATAACTGTTTCGCTTCGGGC
Organism: Drosophila dunni; assembly: GCA_018152125.1. Taxonomy (NCBI): domain Eukaryota; kingdom Metazoa; phylum Arthropoda; class Insecta; order Diptera; family Drosophilidae; genus Drosophila; species Drosophila dunni. Next base: position 5,049,108 of record JAECXC010000339.1, on the reverse strand, counting down.
GGCATTCAAATTGAATACTGAAAGCAGAGAAAACTGCCAAACGCTTGAATTATGCATTAATGATGTGTCTCGCTACGTAAAGCGGTAGCAAAGGGGCGGAGAGGGGGTGGGGTAGGCAGGGGGAGTGGCAAAGGGGTAAAGCGATGGCAAAAGGACAACACAACACTAGACAATGGGAATGCTTCGCTCACCCGCTGTACCCTGCCCACTGTACTCTTCACTGTCCACTCCTCAGTGCCCACTGTGCACAGTGTCCACTCTTCACTCCCCACTCCCCACTCCCCACTGTCCACTGCTTATTAATTTTTTATGCGTCTGCTATTTTTATGGTTGACATGAAAGCGCTTTAACCGTAACATTTTATGTTTCCCCTGCAGTCAGTTTACTTTTTGTACATACTGTATAGTTTTCCTCCTTTTCTATTCTTGTTTTTTGTGTACTTTTCTATTTCGACTGCATTTTACTTTCCCTGACATTTGAGTGATAATCCATTGAAGCGCGTTTAATGGAGGGTTTATTTGCGGTCACATTGCATGCTATTTATTTGGCAATTACAGTTCACTACACTTCGGTACACTGGGTTACTACTTAGTACGGGAAAGGTCGCAATTAGTTTTAGTTTAGTCATTAAATAGTTTAAGATGAGCACTTGGCTCCTTTTATTCCAGAGACTTCATTAAATTTAAGCGGACTTAAAAAAGTTATGGGATAAATTTAATATTTTAAAGAGATTTAAAAACAAAATTCATTTAAAGGTCTGTCAAATGTCAAGTAAGAAAGGCTACAGTCGAGCGAGCCGACTGTAAAAGACCCCTTACTCCTTCTAGTGTGAAATTTGCCATACATATGAACCAATTTGTGCTATAAGAGCTATAGGCTAAAGTCGTCCGATCTGGACCAAACTTGGTAAGGATAGTTACACTGTTACTATACACATAATGTATGAGTTGGGTTACGATAGCTCAACTAAAACTACATGTCTTCATACAAATTTTCTATCTTTTTCCGATACGTTCTATGGGAGCTATAGGCTTTATTTGTCCGATCTATATCAAACTTGGTGAGGATAGTAATAAAGGTACCCTACACGTACAGTGTGAGTTTAGTCACTATAGCTCTGATAGTTTCGAAGTTGTAGTGTATTAGTGTTCGCTTCTGACAAACCCTCTACTCTTTTTTTGAGTACAGGGTCTAAAAATGGTTTGGCTTGGGTTAAGATATAGGGTAAAGGATTGTAACCTAAGAGAGTGCATAAAAAAAGTAATTTTGAATCAAAATCTGTTAAAAAAACAATAGAAAACATACTTTAAAAAAACAAATCGATACATAAAAGGATACACTGACAAACAGGTGAATTTCCATCAGTGAAATCAGTGAAATTCGTGTGGAATAAATAGGGACAATAGAGTCCCCGAAATCAGTTTACAAAAGACGTTAATTACCGGCATTAGTGCACATAACGCAGGTCAGCTTATCGGCTCTATAAATTGAGCGTAGCCCAAAATTATCACGGAAAGTATTGTAGGGGGAGGAGGTGGGTGGCCCACCTGCGGCAGTACCGCGTAAAACCCATTACATACCGCACATGACATACCAACTACCACGCCCCCCACTAACATCGCCCAAATCCACACAAACACACACATTTGGTGACCACAACGTATGTTGAAATGCGTGGCCTCCACACCCCACCCACTCCACGCCCACTGCCGTCCCAGCGACTCTTTATCCGAACGACAGCCCGTATTTTATCCTGGACTAGGATTCCCTGTCGGGTCAATGCTTTAAACAATGGAACATGGCGAGAGCACAAACTTAATGTCAACACGCTAATCTGTCAGTCACTGTGATTCGGATTTTGTGGTGGTGGGAAGGACACGGGCAGTGGGGGGAGTGGAGAGGGGGAAGAGTGAAGCGAGGGCAGGATTTGCGGAGGACCAGCGTCAAGACAAGTATACGAGCGAACCACTTAAGGAGCTCTGGTGCCAAAGTTGCGGCTCGTCGCGCAACAGTTGAATGTGGTGGAGAGTGTTGCCAGTTTAGCCATTTAAAAGCTAGCGCTAAAGCTTACTTAAAGCGCAACTTAGTAACTTTTTTAGCTTTTATTGAAATCTAAAATGAATAACTGTCTTATTTTGGCTATAAGCAAAAACTAGCCTTTTTTACACTGAGAGAAAAAGCAGTAACTAAACTGGAATAGGCTAAACATCATTTTTTTCGAGCTAAGATTATTAAAAAGTGCACAAAAAGTGACTGAAACCAAATTTAAATAGTTCTACATTAAATTTAGCTTGAATCAAGCTAACTCTAAAGCTATCTAACTGGAAGTTAAGATCAAAATTAAGCACGCTCCTCCTTGATTTATATAGTTTACATTAAAACATAAATTTAGTTTGAAAATTACAACATACATGACTATTTTTCGCAGTGTAGCTTCTTTTAGCCGTTGTCTTGGCTTGTCTAGGCCCCAAAGAGTTGGCAACACTTGTCGACGGCAGCCAGAAGAACGGTTATTAACGATGATGGTGATTATGATTATGATTATTATTATTATGGCTTGGTATTATGCTTGGTTGCAACAATATCGCCACAAAAGCTTCATATCCTTTGAAATGACAAAAATTTGTTGCTTTCAGTGGCGCTTGACGGGATTGCTCCACTTGACAGCATCTTCGCCTGAAACCCACTAGGGGCAGTGGCGGCAGATGAGCTAGAGGTAGAGGTGGGAGGCAGCAGCAGAGACTGCGAGAGCAGCACGCGATGAGGACGCGCCTTATCAACTATGCAAGGCTTTGTCTAAATGAGTGTGTGTGTGTGAGTGTGTGTGTTGCCGCCAGCAGAGCACGCCCCTTTTTAGCTGCAACCTGTTTTTGTTGGCGTCTTTTGTTGCGCTTAATGAATTTTACGTAAATTTTACGAGCGCTGATTTCTGTCAGAGCGACACCGACCCGCCCCCTCCACGCCCCCAACCCCCCATGCCCACCAGCCACTCACACTCAACGCCCAAGCTATTAATCTACACTTTAGTGTAAGTATCAGCAGCACAACCCCCGTTAGTTGAATGAATAGATGACTGCGTATGTGTGTGTGTGTGTGTGTGTGCCTCCCTGCGTGTGTATGCGCTTATAATGACAAGTTCAACAACAACTTAGCATTGTCTTGTGAGGACGTGACATCCCGACATTTGTTTGCTCAAGTTATGCAAATATTTTTACAGTCAAGAAGTTTTTGTTTAATTGCATATTTTGACTCGAATTACGCGTTTCATAAAGCAGAGGATATGAAGCTTACAACGGTTCAGCTGTCATACTGCTGACAATTAACCTGCCAAGGGGGAGAAAGGGTTAGTTGTCTGTCAACCAAATCACCCAAATTCACCCCCATTGCTATGCTTAAAGCAACAACGTGAAATTCAAAATACTTCCCGCTTGGCGCCAATACAAAGCACTCCACTGCTATCGAAGCGCTTATCGATAGTTACATCCCACTATTATCGAGCAGCTGGTACTACTTTTCCCACTATTAACACAGCTGTTGGAGTTTTTAGTAAGCGCTAAGTTTAAATTTACAAGTTAAAAGCAATTAATTACGTAAAATGTTTGTTCAAGCTTACAGCTTATTGAAATTATTAAAAAATAAATTTGTTAGCACTTCCCTTTATACAAAAAATATGTTTTCTTTCACAAGGATGATCTCGATGATTTCTAATCAAATATCGATAGGATCAACAACAGAAGCTGATTAGTAAAACACTTTCCAAGATGAACAATTTGAGCAGCTGCCTAAATCCCAGAGAATCTGGTGAACATATAGTGCGCAATGCAAAGCATTTGAAGGTTTTACCCGCGGGTATTCAGAATCTGGTGGAGGAAATCGTTAGCGGTTTACTATGTGAGTAAAATTCATTAAATTTGTTTATCGCCATGTGATTTCTACAACTAATCGCAACTGTTCTCAACATACAGCCAAGAAAATCGATGTTGCCAACTTCTCACAGCACGAACTGCATCCCAAACCAAGTGATGCCCATGCAGCCAACTGGATTTTCCTAGTGGACACCTTGAACTTTTGCTTCTGGACGCCAGGTGAGTGAAACTAAAGCAACTACTGGAAAGTCTATTCAAGAAATCTCTTTCGGCTTAGAAAACTATACCAAGTACAAGGTGGATGGCTACACTGGTTACTTTGCGCTCTGTGCAGCTGTAAATCGTGCCCTTAAGGATGGTCTGGACATCACCAATCCAGCATACTATGCCAGCCTTGATTTGGAGACTTTGTCCCACATCTTTCGACCGGATGATGCCAGTACCAGAATCCCGCTCTTGGAGCAGCGCTTGGAGTGCCTGCATCAGGTGGGCAGCTGCCTGCAGAGCAAGTGGCAGGGACGCTTTGAGAATGTAGTGAAAGCAGCCAACAACTCGGCTCAGAAGCTACTACAGTTGGTAGTGGAGGACTTTCCCTGTTTCAGGGATCAGGCTGAGTTCGCAGGGAAACAGGTTTCCATTTGGAAACGCGCTCAAATACTTGTGGGTGACTTGTGGTCCTGCTATCGTGGCGAGGGACTCGGCTACTTCGAGGACATTGGACAGGTGACCATGTTCGCAGACTACCGCATTCCCCAGGTCCTGGTGCACTTTGGCAGTCTGGAGTACACGCCAGAACTGCTGCAGTTGCTCAAGCAGGACACCATCCTGCAGAACGGCGATGCCATGGAAGTGGAAATCCGTGGCGCCTCCATCTACATCATAGAGCAGGTCAAGGATGCAGTGCTCGAGCGGCTGAAGCAGAAGCATCCGGAAGTGGACACACGCAACGTGAATTCCATTTTAATTGATCAGTATCTGTGGGATTACAGGCGAGAACATGCCCAGGAACTGGAGCACATTCCATTCCACAAAGTGCTGAGCATTTACTACTAAAAGTGGAAATTTCTCACTTGGTTGCCAACCAAATAAAAGATTCTTTTTATAAACTTTTACGGCGCATAATTCGTATTTCATATTTGCTCTTTATAGCGGAAAAAGATACAATTTTTAAGATTTAATTCAAAACTAACGTTTATCAAATTCTTAGCCTTGGAAATTCTATAACAACTTGACAGAAACTACTCTCACTGGAATCATATCGCATCATATCTTAATCTGCTCAAGCGAGATATGCTATCTCCATGTGAAAGATACATTTGTATCTTACATTGTTAGCACACAGATTTGAGTATTTGTTTAAAGTTTAAACAGGAAATTGTACTGTGTTCACTTTAGGCAGAGTCTACTGTACTTTCTGTTAATCTCTTCAGAGATTTTATGGCTTAAAAACACACGATCGGTTCAAAAACACTGTAAAATCTGCGATTATCTATAGACCAATTATATATATAAAATATAGGAGATAAGCTTATAGTAGTAAGAGAGTTTCAGCTGATCTTGGGCACACTTGTCTCACACTTTGGCGGTCTTTTGGCCTTAGCTTGAATTGGGGCGTGTTAGTGACACGTTTTAGCTTAAAACAAACAGTTAGTCTTGTTGTCTACAGAAACAAGACTAAATTAAATAATAATCTGTGTGTTAGTTTAGTAAGAGTTGTCCAGAGCTGCCAGTGTTACTCAGCACAAAATAGCTAGGTTTGTAAGAAATAGCTATATTCCAGCAGCCAAAACAGCCAAACAGAACATACATAAACCACCAAATATATTGAATATGCTTACCCCATTGTCCGAAGTAAAGGCATAAAATGAATAAGTAAAAGAATTCTCACATACACACATACAATCACAAACGTAGCGACACTATCAATCACAACTTGTTCAATTGCACTTAGAATAAATACTGACCACTCTCAATTTTTGGCTGCTCCTCTGTTGCCTTTGTGTGTAAGCTGCGCTCTGCTCTCTTTACCTCTCCCTCTCTCTCATATTAATTGCGCTTAAAATAAATTCTGCCGGCTGTTGTTGCTGTAATTGCACTCTCACTAATAATTTTGGCTGCCCCTGTTTTGCTTTTGTGTGCGAGCTGCGATTTGCTCTCTCCAACTCGCTCTCTCATGTTAATTGCACTTAGAATAAATTTTGTCGCCTGTTGCTGCTGTTAGTGGGTCTGCTGTGCACTCTAACTAACTTGCACTCTCTCAATTTTTGGCTGCTCCTCATTTGGCTTTTGTGTGCGAGCTGCGCTTTGCTCTCTCCCTCTCTCTCATATTAATTGCGCCTAAAATAAATTCTGCCGGCTGCTGTTGCTGTAATTGCACTCTCACTAATACTTTTTGGCTGCTCGTCATTTGGCTTTGTGTGTAAGCTGCGCTTTGCTCTCTCTCTCACTCTCACTCATATTAATTGCGGTTAGAATTAGTTCAGCCGCCTGTTGCTGCTGTTAATGGGTCTGCTTTGCACTCTCACTTTTTTGCTTAGAATAAAATCTGCCGCCCGCAGCAGAGGAGGCTGCAGCGCTGCTTCTTGTGGTTTCTATGTGTGTGTGCTGTGTTTTGCTGTCACTGCACTTGCTATTTTCGCGGCTTGGTCTAAATTTCGCCGCTTTCTTCATATTCTCTTCGCCTGTTACACGTTCTCCTCAACTCCTCGATTTTGGCTGCGATTTTGTGCTACTGTGGAATATCTGTAGTTTATGCTGAATCTAGCTGTTAATTAATATCGCCTGACAATTCCAGCGTAATTTATTTATTCCAGGTGCCACAACAAAGCCAATTGAAATTTTAGTAGTTCGCAAAGCACAAAATCAAAATTGTCAAATTTATAGGGAAGTACCAAGAAAAAAAATTATTTTAGCTTGATTTATAGCTAAAAGCATATCAAAAATGGCTAAAATACTTACAAATAAGTTAAAACGACAACACTCTTGATTGATAAGCGACAATTAGTTGGTTAAACCAAAATGCGGTCAAAAGTTTATGGTTACTAACTTACGTTAGTGACTGTACGGGGTAGAAAACGACGAGCTGTTCCGAGATGAGGCACAGTTAACGTTGGCCTTTTGCCGCGAACGGTTGTCTCCGCTAGTCTCTGCGTGTCTCTACGTGTCTGTGCTTGCCTCTGCGTGTCTCCGCTTTGATCTTTTCGGTGTGGTGATACCGATTTAAGGTTTCCCTGAGTGTGAACTGTGTGACAACATGTCAATGCAAACAGAGACACCGATAAGATAAAACAATTCAGGTGATAAGTGTGACTTAATCCCCAAATCAGTCTGGATGCTGCTCTAGCTCGTGCCACATCCAGCAACAATCTTAACCAATAGTGACTTTGTTGTCGTGCAATGAACTCTCGTGCGATGGCACCAAACGAGAAGAACTCGGACTCGAGCCTGTGCCTGGAGTGGAAGCAACTCAACTACTTTGTGCCTGCCCAGGAGCAGAGCAACTACAGTTTCTGGACCGAGTGCAGGAAAAAGCGAGAGTTGCAGATTTTACACGATGGTGAGTAGGTTGGTGGGAGGAATTCGGAGACGATGTAATTGCGGTTCCTCTGCAGTTAGCGGTCACTTGAAGACGGGCGACCTCATCGCCATACTCGGCGGGTCGGGGGCGGGAAAAACCACATTATTGGCAGCGATTTCGCAACGACTGCGCGGTAATTTGACCGGAGATGTGGTTTTAAACGGCATGGCCATGGAGCGGGATCAGATGACGCGTATCTCCAGCTTTCTGCCGCAGTTCGAAATCAATGTTAAAACCTTTACAGCCCACGAGCATCTGTACTTCATGGTAGGTTTTCAGCAGACTACAGTCCGCTCAACACTTTCAAGAGTTTTCTCCAAATTTCAGTCGCATTTCAAAATGGATCGCAAGACGACGAGGGCGGAGAAGCGTCAGCGCGTCGCTGATCTGCTGCTGGCGGTGGGCTTAAGGGATTCTGCTCATACCCGCATCCAGGAGCTGTCGGGTGGCGAGCGTAAGCGGCTCAGTCTCGCCGAGGAACTGATCACCGATCCCATTTTCTTGTTCTGCGATGAACCCACCACTGGTTTGGATAGCTTCAGTGCCTACTCCGTGATCAAGACACTGCGTCATCTCTGCACCCGGCGACGCATCTCGAAGCACTCGATGACACAGGTCTATGGCGAGGACTCCTTCGCCACGCCCAGCGATATGAGCGCCGGCAGCAGCTCCATTGAGATGGAAATCGTGAACGGATCGAAGGACAGTCTGCTCCAGTCCATCGCAGAGTTTCCCACGCTGAGTGTGCTCAACAACAGTCCCAATGGTACCCTCAAGAAGGCCGCCATCTGCTCCATTCACCAGCCCACTTCGGACATATTTGAGCTCTTCACCCACATCATCCTCATGGACGCCGGACGCATCGTGTACCAGGGACGCACAGAGGATGCTGCCAAGTTCTTTACTAAGTAAGTACAGCGGAGACTGTGGAGATTCTTAACTTATTTATCCTCATTTTCTCCAGTTTGGGCTTCATGCTGCCCAAGAACTGCAATCCTGCGGACTTCTACCTGAAGACACTGGCCGATGGCAAGGAGAATGCGGGGGAAATGCTTAGGATTAGGTACGAGCACGAGACGGATGGACTCTACAGCGGAAGCTGGTTGTTGGCCAGAAACAACGGCGGTGACTACATGAAACGTCTGCAGGATTTCCAGAAGATCCGTTGGATATTTCAGGTTTATCTACTGCTCAAGCGTTTCATGACGGAAGACCTACGGAATATTAAAAGCGGTCTGATTGGATTCGGTTTCTTTATGATCACCGCCGTAACGCTCTCGCTGATGTACTCGGGAGTGGGAGGATTAACCCAGCGTACGGTGCAGGATGTGCGAGGCTCCCTCTTCATGCTCAGCACCGAGATGATCTTCACCTTCAGCTATGGAGTTATGTACGTGTTTCCGGGTGCCCTGCCCATCATAAGGCGCGAGGTGGGCGAGGGCACCTACAGCTTGTCCGCCTACTACGTAGCCCTGGTCTTGTCCTATGTGCCCGTAGCCTTCTTCAAGGGCTACGTATTCCTATCCGTGATATATGCGTCCATTTACTACACGCGTGGAATTCTGCTCTTCGTTACGATGGGTTTTCTCATGGGTCTCTCTGCCATCTCCGCCGTAGCCTATGGCATCTTCCTCTCCAGCCTCTTTGAGTCCGACAAAATGGCATCGGAGTGTGCAGCGCCCTTTGATCTGGTTATACTTATATTCGGCGGATCCTACATGAACGTAGACTCGATTCCCTTCATCAAGTACATCTCCCTGTTCTTCTACACCAACGAGGCGCTGATGTACAACTTCTGGATTGACATCGACAACATTGGTGAGTGTTTAAGTAGTTACTATATATACCCACTAGCTGATCCATTACTTGTGCTCCCTTGTAGACTGTCCGGTCAATGACGAGCATCCCTGCGTGAAGACCGGCCTGGAGGTGCTGCAGCAGACCTCGTATCGCACCGCGGAGTACACCTATTGGCTGGACTGTGTTAGCCTTCTGGTGGTGGGACTGGTTTTCCACCTGGTGTCCTTTAACCTGGTCAGGCGCTACATTAATCGCAGTGGCTACTATTGAGTGCATCATTTATTTATCATTTACAATTTCGTAATTAAGTTAAACTAGTTAAACTTTATAATTTTAGGTAGAAACCTTTTCATCTTTTAGCTCTTCATGCAGCGAAAAATATTGCAATTCATTTAAATGTGTGTGTGTTTGGGTGTGCGTGTGTGTGTATGGAAAATTATCCAAAGTACCGGGAAAATTAAATAAATTAGACTAAGCAAACAACCCGAGAGTCTTGATTATGAAGCAATCTTTTATGATAATAAATAGCTCTTTGTGCGGGCAGTGTTTGGAGTTAATAAAAAAAAAAAAACAATAAAAAATTAGCTATCGAAGGATATTTGGCGCTTCGCTTTGGCGCTCGAGTCGCCAATAGAATGGCCCGTTGCGGCCTGCAGTTTGCGTCCCGATCCATTGCTATTGCCACCACCAAAGTAGGGGCTAATGTTCCGCTGATCCTTGCCCGTAAAGTTCTTCTGCGCCGATCTGCGCTGCTCACAGTGCACATTCTCACGCAACGCCAAGCCACCCAAGTTGCTCTTAGATGAACTGTTATGCAGCGCGGGATTTGGGAGTATGGGCAACTGCTGCGGCTGCTGCTGCTTGCAGAACAGATCCTCCGAAATGCGTTCCATGAGACTGGATTGCGTGCCAGAGTTTGAATTGACAGTGCCTTGACTCATTTGGCTGAAACCAAAGGAATCGATGGAGTTCTCGCTGCCAAACAAATTCTGCATTGAGCCATTGGTTGTGCTGCGAGCCAGCGACATTTGGGACAGCGACTGCGTGGAGCTCTGGGACAGTAGCAGCTTGCGCTGGGCAAACTCCTCGGGGCCAATGTAACCAGAGAGACGTGCAGTCGACTGCAGTTTGTTTTCACTCTCCAGGCTGCGTGCATGCAAGTAAATGTCATCTGCTTGCTTGCCGGCAATCACGCTAAAGGCGTACTTCTTGGCCAACCTAGGGAAGATTGGGAAGTCACTTAAATACAGTTTATTTTAGAGGACTAGTCCAGGTATTTACCTGAGCAAGGTCTCGCTGTTGCTGGTGGTATGGCCCAGATAGAACTCCTGAAAGATGCGCTTCACAATGCGCGCCAAGTCCGCAGCGTGTTGACGGAACTTTTCATGTTTGGCCGATACCTTCTTCTCCTGCAGCGCCTGGGAAACAGCCCACAGCAGTTTCTACAAATAAAACCAAAGCTGTTAAGAGATATGTTTGTAAACTGGCAGGATTCGTATTTTTTACCTTGCGCTGATTGTCAGTCATGGAGCTCTGAGGAGTTGCACTCATTTCTGAGTATGCGCGATGCAGTTTACTGATTGTTGGCGTCGTCGTGTGGCTAACTAAGCTGCTACTGCTGCCACTTAAGCCTAGATTGAGGCGCGGAGTATTGGCAAATGGCGATGGTTGCATATTGGCTACCACATTTTGTTGCGATGCTGCGGAGGAACCAGCTCCAATGCAAAAACTCTGACTCTTGATCTTCAGAGCGCGCGGAGTGAGTGCACTGCCAAAGCCGCTGCCAGACCGAAACAATTTACTGCTCTGACTCGCCAGCTCGGCTGCGTCCTCGTCATCGCGTGCACTGCGTTTCCGCTTGAGCAGCGATTCCAGTTGATTGCTAACGCTCGAGGCTTGTGAAGTGCTCGGCTCACAGCCACTGTCGGGGGAGAAGAGCGCACGCTTTGATCTCTCCACGCGATTGGCAATCTCGGGCTTAAAAAGCGGCTTGGGCGGAAAGAGCTGCTGTTGTTGCAGCGTCTTGGCGGGACTCTGAAATAAGGCACGCTTCGAGGTTTCTCGCGATGGTCCTGGCTTGATGAGATCTGTGCGAAATAGACGCTTGCGAGCCGAGGAGGACGGAGTTTTTCGGGCTGTAAATGAAAGAGAGTTTTAAACTTAATCATAGTGCTGATTTTGGGTGAAGTTTTACCTTTCTTTTTGCTGCCAGGTGTTTTGCGCTTTGGTGTTGCTTTGCGCCTGCTGCGATCCTTTCTGTGGATGACAAAAATGACACTTTTAGCAGTTGTTTTAAATAAGATTTAGTATCGGGAACTTACTTTTTATCTAGCAGTATTTGGGGACCCATGGAGCTGTTAAGTTTAATGGAGTTGGTGGCCAGGTTGGCGGACGAGAATATGGCGCGACGCTTGGCCAAGTGACTGAGGCGATTGCCGGGGGATTGCGTGAGCATTCTAAAGGAGTAAAAGCATTAAATGTAGTTAAAGAGGAGACGTGTAAATTATAGAGACATAGGGAGAGTATGTTCAGGAGAGAGAGAGAGAGAGAAGGAAAGGAGTGATATGATAGGCGAGAGAGATAGGATATTAGAAAGAGGAGGAATAGGAGAACGGAGAGCCAGAGGGCAGAGCGTGTGCTTTAACTCACTTCATGCGCATGTTACGCTTCTTGGCACTGGAAGGAGACCGCACATAGGATGTGGCCGTCTCTGCACCCACATAACGCTCCACCACCGAGAGACTGAGGTATTCGTTCTGCTCCGCTGCCTTGTTTAAGTTGTAGCTGGAAAAGATTGGTACATAAGTATCAGCAGTTATTATCCCTGGGCCTGAAGAGCTTACCTGAGTCCATGTTGTCGCACGCCAAGCACTTCCCGCCAACTCATGCCCTGTGCCTCGGCCAGACTGTGCGTGGGCTTGTACAGCGAGGATGTGGCACAGATGCCGCTGTCTTCAATGCTGGACGGGGGCATGACATCCGTTTCGGTAGATACCAAGAAGTTAATCACCTTCGCTTTCATGTTGACTACTGTGTTGATGATATCCGTGTCGGGTGTGGTCACTGTGGGCGGTGGACGCACGCCCTGTAGACAGCGGCGTATGCGCCTGTACATTTCCCTTTCCCTTCGACAATTCTCGAGGAAATGCGAGCGAGGATCGTTGCCGTTTAGCTGAGTATCTTGTGTCTGCTCATCTACAAAACTGGATTCCGTTGGAGCTGTCAGTGAGTAGCGGGCGCTGGCATTGTGACTAGTGCTGGGCAGCTCGCTGACACATTGGCTTTCTTCGAAAGCCTCCGGCAGATCCCCCAGCGTTGTGGTCAGTACTTTGTTAGCTGGCTCTTCAAAATCGTTCTCATCCTCATCGCTTTCCGCGAATAGATCAGGAGATCGTTCATTGTTCATTCTGTTAAGTATAAAGGACTCCGACCACTGTGGAGCAGCATTGCTTGTGCTGCTCTCGGGTATGGTGGATAGCCGTGAGTTGGCATTTGGTGCCTCAGTCTCAGTTAGACTTTTGATTTTGCCGTCAAAAGATAAGCTATCCGTGCTGACTTCGGCGGCTTTGGCAGCTTCTGCAGCGGCGCTGGGCATATCCACAGCATTGCAGCTGTTCTCCTCCAGAATGCTGTCGTAGAAACGAGGAAAGACGATCATGCCCGGTGACCTGCGCTTCTCAGAGGTAGGTGGTTTTGTCTCCTTTACTTCTTTCTCAATCTCAGGCAGCTTCAGGTTCTGCAGCTGCGAGCCATAGAGTCGCTTGTTAACTTGGCCATAAGGACTGTCGCCAAAGCCACGGAACTGGGACTCCTGACTGCCCTGTAGGCTCAATTTGGTAGCAGTGTCTGTGCTCAGTGGCTTAGGCTTTAGCAAATACGGTAGATTCATGTTCTCCTCGTCAGATATTTGGCCCTCATTGTGCTCACTAAGCGACGACTGTATGAAAGTTAATTAAAAAATCATTAAATTTATCAAAGAATTATTTCATAGGAATTTCTGGCTTACCCCGCTGCCCGTAGAAGGCTCTGAATCGTAACTGTTGTTGATTTTATTCGCAGTCTTCGAGTTTATTTGTGCCATTTTTCAACAGTTCAACTAAAGTTAAATAAAAACAAATTTTACTCATAATTAATGACTGCGATATTTTAGGTACAGGCACGCGCGGGTTCCCACGAATAGGGCGTGGCTATGGGGGCGACGTTATGGCGAATTAGTGTAATTTTTTATGGTTTTGCCTATGCTGGCCTTATCACCTAGCAGATGATTAGGATATTATGTGCATTTACCTTTTGAAATGTGGCACTTTTCACAAAACGATGCGGCGGCAGCCAGAAAAAACGCGCGCACGCATTTGATGCACTTTCTCACCCACGTCTTAAACTTTCACAAATTGCACGATATCGAATGTCTATAGCTTACTTAAGTGTGAAATTCATTACTTATTATGCCGCAAATGTTTGATTTCATTCATTTAGCGGTTTATTCTTTTAATTAATTAAATTGCATGTATTGCGTTGGTTCACGGAACATCTGCCAGCGAGAATTTGGCGGCGGCTGTTGTGCAAAACTATCGACTGTACGATTGTTCTATCGGCACAGGAAATAAAGGTGTACACTGTTTTGAACTGACAAAAGGTGGCGCTGCTTAACAATGACGTCACAAGAAATTCTACTGCGCACAAAATTTGAAGTTAAATTAAAATATTAATAATTTGAATTTATTTAAAAAACTCTGTTATTTTCGAAATTAAATTGAGCTCGTGATATTACATAAACTATAATCACATATAACTTAAAAATTGCTTGATATTTTTATATGAAAATTAAATATTTACTCAAACTTAGCGAATACAATGTTCATGTTCGTATTTAATGGAATGCATTGCAGCCATGGTACAACAGCTGACAGCAACACAGTCCACAACACTACAAGCAGTCCACAACATCCACAACGTTTAACAACACACACAAATCGTGCACAGCTGTTTAGTTATCGATGTTTTGCATATTCCGATACATTTTAGGCAAACAAAAATAATTATCTTATTTGTTTCAACTGCGCTGGTAAACAACAACTCATTCAAGTGTAAATTCCATTCCACTGGGACTGTCCCGTTTCTAGAGAGTGCCAACGCAGCTCTTTGTTGTAAAACTATCTTGGACCAACTGCGAAGGAAACTATGAAGCAGCTCAAACGCTGCCATTAACAACTGTAACATCAAATCGGAGCAACGTCATAACACTGATTTGTATCTCTATATATAGTAAACACACACTGCCATGCCATACAACTGATTGACATTGCCAATAAGATGCGAGGAATTGAGGGCAAAGTGGTTGTGCTTGGATCGCGAGGTAAGCACAAAAAACAAATGCAATTCAAACCAGTTGAATTCGAATTTTAATGACTTTGAACTTCATCCTCAAGGCTGCTTGTCGTTATTGTACAGTAATTTGCAAACAATTTAAGTAATCGCCCTATGATAACAGCACACAGGCACTGAGCTCAGCTCGCGAATCGATAAGCCTTAGCCTTGAGCTCCCCGTGGGGGCGTGTCTCCAGTGCTGCCCAAGTCTTATCGTGCCTGGCACAGCAGCTTAACCCAAGGCAGGCACCCTGTCTCAAAATCAACCCGACCCACGACTCAGTTAACCCAAATAATTTGATTTGAAATTTGCACAGTGCGACAATTGTTATACGGGCATTAGCAAGGTCAGCAGGCCTAATAGACGTGCCTGTGCATGTTTATGCATGAACATGCAAGTATACATATGTATATAACACATATACACTTGTATCGTACCATTTGCCGTTCAACGACACTCTCCATAATACGCGCACTTTCTGCTTAATCTGTTCTTTTCTGTGTTTTCCCCTCTGCTATAAGATGACTCAGTGCTGATATCGAATCGACTTAAAGAGTGTTTTCCACAATAAAATAACAAAGACTCGTGTGTCTGTATATATATATATACATGAGTGGAATGTAGAATTAACTATACTTTAGTTCAGTTCTCAAAGCGCCGTACTCAGTTCTCCAATTTCTTATCACCTGTTTTCGCCCTTAGTTGCAAATTTCTATAGCACCTTTTGTTTATTATTATTTATTGTTCGCTTTGTTTGTTTATCAGATACGCAATAAATTTATTCTTGTGCCGACTGCAGGAAACCTAATCTTTGTTAATCAAAAACTTAAATCTAACTTGGAAAGCTGACCCAAATACGAGCATATAGTTTAAGTGTATATGCCCAAGTTGAGATAAAAAATTGTTGCCCCTTTTGAACTTTATCTTATCTTGTGATTTATCTAGTTAACATACTGCTAGTTAATCCCTTTAGGGTTTTAAGAACTGAGTAAGACCTTAAATAACTTTTGTTTCTTTCTTTACAGGTGTGGGCAAATCCCGTTTGGTCATCAGGTACATCAAGAATGCCCTGCATCGCGCCGAGGAGCCAACGATAGCCGTTTCCTTCTTCACCTGCAACATTATCCTGGAGGATGTCAAAATTAAATTACAAGTGAGTACAACAAGTACTCAGTGTCAGTCCCCGTCTCGGTCTCCTATTTCTGCTTGTTTGTTACATAAACTGAAAAGGATTCGGGACACGCCCTGTAATCCTGTTGCCCTGTAATCCTATTTACTTTATCAATGGCTTGAGCGGCAGCTAATCTGAGCTTTTGTTACCACTGGGATCGCTCCGCTCGGTTTGATGCTTTTATTTTGTTATTTTGTTATTTGTTATTCCTCTGGTCACTTTATTTGCTTTTTTATTTGCAATTTCTGCGTCCACTGCACTTTGTATTTATTTGCCTTTATTTTTTGGTCCGATGCGAGCGTTTTTCTTGCTGCTTACACCCAGTGCGAGGGTGTTTTAGGTTTGTTGAAGTTGTATAACAGAAAGGGAAACTGGGAGCTCTCTGTAAAGTTTTCCCTACTTGATCAGCAGCAATAATATACTTTATATAGTTGTTGTTTCTTTGTGTGTCTTTTGAAATTCAATTAGTTCAGAGTTGGTGAGTAATAACCCTTCATGGGTACAGCTAGTCTTATCTTTATTTGGTTTTTAGAGTAAATCCCCCATTGACCCATATTTAAAGCTTTCGCTAGCTATTTTAATCGTATATTTGTTAAACTATACACTTTAAATTAAACAAGAAGTCATATTAAGCGTTGTTTAAGGTTAGATGACTAAGTTACCGAGGTGGCAACCCCTGTGCGAGCGAGACAGAGCCTGCCATAGCTGCCTTTTGCTAGCTCTACCTCATTCACACTTACCAACACTGCGTGTTTAACAGTCAGGTGTGCTCTCTACCACTTTTCCTTCTTTTATTTTATAGTTTATTGATAAGCCAACAGTTGTTTTCCCCCTTAAGCTAGGGTTGCCACCCCTTTTCACAATGGCTGACCATATATTTTCCCTGACGCGATTTCGATTTCGCTTTTATGTAGCACACACACACAACTACACACACCAACACATACACACGCATAATGGCAAATAGTTTTCATCGTGCTGAGATTTTGGAGCTCTTTGTCTTGAAACGTCACTCGCGATTTGAAAATGTCGTTGCCCCAAATTTTTATGAAGCTTTGAATTGTGCACTATAAAGATGTGCAGAGCAGAGCAGAGCAGACCGGAGTACAACAGAACACAACCACAATATGATTGTTATTATTGTTGAAAGAGCGAAATCATAAAGACCGAAATTGCTGAATAAACGCGAAATGACTCAATTAAAGTTTGAGCTCTTGAGTGGAATGCTTGTCCCGGTTCAGTCCCAGGGTCATCAGCTCCAGCTTCAATACAGATTTGCTCTTCACTTTGATGGCATACTTATACTGCTTTCATCTATAATTACAGATCTGGGATACAGCTGGCCAGGAACGCTTCAAAGCTGTCGCTCCCATGTATTATCGCAATGCGAACGCTGCAATTTTGGTATTCGATCTGACACAGTACAAGACATTTGCGGAAATTAAATCATGGATACACGAGCTGCATCGGAATGTCCAGGATCCGATGATATTCACCCTCGTGGGCAACAAAATGGACATGCAGTCACAGCGGGCGGTGTCCCGAGACGAAGCCTACGTATTTGCCAGCTCCATTGGAGCCACCTACTTTGAGACATCCACCGAAACGGATCAGGGCCTGGAGCAAGTATTCCTGTCCACAGCCATGGGCTTAGTTCGACTGGCTGACGAGGGCAAAAGTCATTCACTGCGCTCCTTTGAGTCCACCGACTCGTTGGCCTACACCAATGGCAACACGGCTTTTGGCCATACTGCCGCAGCTCTGGCACGCAGCCAGGAAGGTGCAGCCTTTCGACTGCCCTATGTGCATATCGGCATCCCAGTGGATGGACAGGATGTGAAGACAACGGGCGAGGGGCGCCTGGAAACGCCCTCGTGGAGCATCGAGCATATTGCTCTAGGCGAGGTGGAGAATCCACGCTGGTGCTGCTACTGAAGGCGTAGTCGGAACCAACACATAAACAATTACTTTTCTACAGCAATGTGATGTTAATTAAAACAGGTTTAGTTTAGCTATGCGCCAGGAGCTCTCGAATACGAATCGGCTAAGCAATCAAAAGAAATCCAAATCCAAATACAAGAGACCACCCACATAATGTAATGAAAACCAACTGATAGGGTATGAAGCGCTCTCGACTTACTGCAGGCGTCCTTGACAAGGACATTTACAAGCGAACGGCGAAGGAGCGCCTCAGGGTCGCAGAGCTTCTAATTATAAGGTAGTTTGTAAGCTCTACTCTTAAGTGTAACCAGCAAATGCCTGATGTATGTATATTATTATTTATAAATATTAACAAGCAGTAGCGTCGCTTCAAGCTAACTGGACTTTACTGCTTAATTAATCATTCACACACACAAACACACATACACCTAAACACACACACAAACTATATAAACGGAGCAAGACGCAGACCCTTAAGTCAGGGGGGTGTTATCACAAATCATGTACAAACTCGCACTTTATACAAAATATATATATACATAATACATATACTAAAAGTACATGCTATAATGCTTGGCTCGGCCACGCCCACAAGGCATTAAAGCTAACGCCCATGCAAATGCATTAACTTGGCCATTAACACAGCAACTTGTCGTGTAATTGGAATTTAATGTGCTCCACATCCGAAGGGTTATACAACCAGTAGAGACGTCCCTGGAACTTGAGTAGCCGCACGAAATGCTCTATCTTTGTGGACCATAAAGTAGAGCAGAGGAGTGGGAGGACGAGGAGTTCTTTAGTAGACAATTTTGGCGTTTAGCTAATATACAAAACTTATGGTCAGTTGATTTCTTATGTATAAATAATATGCGCAATTTAGCGTGAGACACAAGCGTTAAGAAGAAGCAGGAGCAGCACAACAATGGACGACAAAAATCATTCAAGTGTCATCAACACATTTGGAAACTGAAACTGAAGCTGAACCTGAATTCTGATCCTGATGATGATGACGGTGATGTGGAGGATGAAATAGAAGCCACAGTTTCAGGAGTTGCTACAGCTGCTGTCGCTTGGCCACATTGATTTGCCATTAAGCGTCAAATGAGTTGACTCAACGGCACTCACAAAACGTGTCTCTCTTTAGTGTGTGTGTGTGTGTGTGGGTGTGTTTGTTATGCACTCAACCGGAAGTGATGCTACAGCATACACACGCACACAGAGACACAAAAACAAATAGTTGCTACGTACACGAAGTCTGTCTTTGACTTGTGGCTAGCAAACACACACACACACACACACAGGTACACACAGCTTGTGACTTGATGTTTAGACGACTGGCTTAATGATCTAGAAATGCATCAATGTAATCAAGGTGAGGCAGTCAACCATCTGCAAGGATTCCTCTTCAATCCATTGTGTCTCTTAACATTTGTTGGCGGGTTAACCGCACTGTCGTCTACGCAAATTGCTTACTTTATTTACCTAGACACACACGCACACATGTACATTAAACAAGAACTCTTGACTCTGTTTTGTGGCAATTAGCAATTTGTGGCAAATCAGACACTTTGATTGCTCAGAGCATGGCAAAGGCTTAGTGGCAAAGCAGCTAAATTTTAATTATTAACGAGTTAATCAATGACTAATTTGTGTTGACAGAACTTCACTTTGCTTATAATTTAATAAACTGATTTTAAATGCTCGTTAGAGTGCTGCCATATTGTGGAAATGGATTAAGTTGGCAGCTAAGTGCAGCCAACTTAACTCGTTCCGCTACGGAAATGCTCTCAGCACAAACTCAAGTTAAAATATATTTAAGTCTGCATATTATTTAAATTGTTTGAATTTGATTCAAAATTCAAAGCATTTCAGACAAACAAATCATAGAAAATTCCATAAATAGTATGTGTTCAATTTAAACATAGTGTTTTAAACAAATATGTATATATTTGTTTAATATTTAATTATGACAGCAACGAGTAGATGTGAAAAATGCATTAAGTTTGCGAGATTTATGCGAAACACATTTTGATCGGCTTGAATTTGTTATGAATGCAAAACAGGACTGGAAAAAACGTTAAGCTAGTTTAAATAATACCCTGTAGTAATAGGGTGATTTGTGTAGTTGACGTATAAAAAAGGAGGTTTATCTGAAACATATTTTGCTGGCTTAAAAGCGAAATCTAAACAAATGTCAATTTATGCATGCAGTTCGGAAAAGTGTTTTGCTATTATCGTGCCATAAATCTGAGTTTTTTGTTGTTGTTTTTTATTCTGCATTAGATGAAAGTATTTTAGTTGGCAACAACAGCAATTTTTTATTTATACACATATAAATATATGTGTTGAATTGGATGTGTATGTGGGACATGCATATAAATTGAATTACATGTCCGCTTTGGCATATTTACGAGTCTGTTTGTGTGTGTGTGCGAGTGTGTGTCAGTGTGTGTGTATGGTCATGTCAAATACGCTAAAGTTCTCAATGCTCCATAAATTGCACACACACACAGGACAAACAAACACAAATCAAATATGCAAACGAACAAATTGGAGAGTAGATGTGTGTGGGTGTGTGTTGTTGTTGTTGTTGTTGTGCTTGTGTTAGTGTCAAACTGCCTTAGCTTCCTTCCGACAGCCCCGCCCCTCTCCTCCCACCTTAGCGCCCTTCGTGCTTAGCCCAGAGCAATGTTATTCATGCATATGATTTTGAATATTTAACAGGTAGCAACGGTTTGTGGAAAGTGCAGCGAAAAGCGCTCGATTCTGTTGCATACTTTATGGCGTTCGTGCAATGTGTGAGCTACTGAATTACATTCCCTTCTGGCTCATCCGACCATAAAGTATTTGAAACTAAACTATAATTGTGTGCTGACCAGTGTATGAGATTAGATTTTTGTCCAGACACTTGTCGAAGTCACAGTTACAGCTAGAAGTTAATCATCACGTTTCGTTTGACACATTCGTAAATTGAAATTCACTTTGCCTGCAATTTTATTGATACTCCGAAAGCCAACGGAATTCAACAAATTGCCATAATAGATATTAAGCAAATAAATTGAATTAGAAACCATTTAAAATGACTGCAGTTGAATTTGCAGCAATTTCAATTGAATGGAGTCTGTGTGTGCGAGTGTGTGTGTGTGTCTGAGTGTGTGTGCGTGTTGTTCGAGCTGACAGGCATTAAATCAACAATAAGGCTGCTGCAAATCTCTTGAATTCCTTGGCTCTAGGCTCTAGACTGCCAAGGAAAGTAGCAGCCGCTGAAAGCTATGCAGCGACACGGAAAGACCACAGCAGGGAATGCAGCAGACAAGAGAGACAGAAGGGGGGAGTGGCAGAAGAGGAGGGCGAGATAGTAGAGGAGCAGGGAGCGACGTTTGAGCAGCTGTCTCGGGCTCAAATCCCAAATGCATAGACAGCTGTTGTGTATCTGCACACACAAAGGCAGTGACAACGTTGTCTCTGCCTGGCAAGTAGGCTGAAAAGGGGACACTGGGGAGCAGGAGCACGGGGCGTGGCAGGTGGGCACAAGCGGCTTGGCGACGAGTGTTGGCAGCTTGAAAAAGCAATTCGAATGGAATTTAATGCCATTTTAATTGAGCTGCCTTGCAATGTCTTTACTACCACTTTTCACTGTTTCCCCGTCTCACTCTCTGGCTCTATCGCTATCCCTCTCTGTCTTCATCTATCCTGCTGTCTATATATCTTCCTCTTGATCTGCTGGTTTACATTTTGTGCTACTATTTTTGCAGTTTAGATTCAGTTTTGTTATTTATTGTAAACACATTGCGTTAAGAGTTTTATTTTGCATTTATATTTAATTTAATCGACAATCGCTTCAATTGACATAAATTTAAATATATTTACTTTAAATATTACGACTAAATCGACACCTTAAAGCAGTAAATTACATAAAGTGCTCAAATAAATCATGAGTGGGTTTATTGAAGAAAGCAACTTCCGAGAAATGTTTGGAGCACGGAACATGCAACTTCCTAGATCCGTTGTTTATAATTTACCAGTTTCACAGAATTTTTGGCTCCTTCATCCAGTTGTTGTTGTTGTTCTGCTGTGTTCTGCTGTGTTCTGCTGTGTTCTACTGTTCTGTGTTCTGTTTACACAAATTGATGTGCAATGCCAGCAACAACACAATTTCAATTTATCATAATTTGCTCGCAAATTACTTTTCGCCGACTACAACGACTACGACGACGATGACGCCCTTTGCCAACTCACGTTGCCAATTTGGTAGCGCCAGGCAGCCGACAGGTGAATCAGGTAAAAATGTTGGCATAGCAAGAATGGAAATGGAAGCTCAACTCAGCAAATATGGCAGCCATTAAAGTGATAAACCTCAAGCCAACAGCTGCGCAAACAAACATTGGACCCATAGGCATTTCTGCCCATACCCTGTGTGTGTGTGTGTGGGCTATAACACACGCCTCTGTGTGAGTGTGTCATATACGAGTACAAGGGCTCAATTTGTCTAGACCTAGCAGTGACTTTTCCCAAAAAATTCTATTCACACTTCGCTCTGCTTTCCCTGCTTTCATACCCTATCTTTATGTCTTTTTTGGGGTAGAGCATAAAGTCGTTATCGTAAGTGTTATTAAGAGCCATTGAATTTAAAAATATTGTTTCTATGTCTATTAGCAGCATTTGTTGAGCTTCAGTTGTGTGCGCATTGTGAGCATGGCTAAGATTAAGCAATAATTGAACTTAATTAAATATTTTACAATAATTAAATTACTTCAAAGCAACGCAGCTTAACATTGCACAGTGTTGTCAGATTAGCCATTAAAGTGATTGAAAACAAGTAAGAAAAGTACAGTCGAGCACGCCCGACCGTATAATACTCTCTGCATTTTAATCCCGATTAAATTATTAAAATCGGTATTGAGATATTACAATGTGTTGTACTTGCATTAAACCACGTTGAAACATAAACAATCTAAGCAAAATCAAACATCTGATTGTATGCGAATACACATACGTTTGACATTATATGTATGTACATATGTGTGTATTCGGCGCGGCCAGAGTCTGCGGGCAGAGCTGCCGCCACGCAGGCAGCGAAAACGTTTCTGTCTCGTTTGCACTCATTAGTGATATTACGTTCAATTATCAATATTGTAAGTCTTCTAGTTTTCTTGTTTATAGTCCGATTTCAATGCGACTTTTTAGGATAGTTTGATATAGTTAGCCTCTATTCTAATTATACAATTACAATGCTGCACTATATGAACAAATGACAATAGGCGGAACGAAAAATGAGAGTTATTTTTATGTATTATGGGAAAAAAGGGCGTGGCAGTCCAAAATTTCAAATGCCAATGCATTAACTCTATCGCTAGGAACCTCCATACCAGAATTGGTGATCCTAGGTGCTAAGGTTACTGAGATATTCGCCGAAAATCCCGATTTTTTCCGAGGTGTGTCTAGTTTTTTGCTCATTGTGGGCGAATGGGGCGTGGCATCGAGAAAAAAAAAGATTCTTGTATTGACTGACTAAATATGTGATCGATTGACACCAAGCTCGAACTTGTAGCTCTTACCATCTCTGAAATCTGTTTGTTCATACGGACGGACAGACAGACAGACAGACAGACAGACAGACAGACAGACAGACAGACAGACGGACAGACGGACATGGCTATATCGACTCGGCTTGTGATTCTGATCAAAAATATATATACTTTATGGGGTCTGCCACGCCTCCTTCTGCCTGTTACATACTTTTGCACAAACCCAATATACTCTTGCAGAGAGTATAAAAATGTTTAAATTTTGCTCTATGTTCGTCTGGTAGAAAATTTGATATCTAAGAAGATTATTAATTAAGCGAAGCGTAAGCTAGAGTTATTACAAAATAGAGTGTTTATTTTACATCAGCGTGGAACTGTTTTGTCTGCGTCAACTCTCATAAACACAGCAAGAGAAAACAATGAGGAGTTTAGTAGTTAATATAAAAAGCGTAGAGAATTAGAAGGAAACGGCAGAATATATTCTAAGCAGCAAGTGCAATTAAAATTATATATCCAGCAATCGGCATAGTTTACTCTGAAGGCAGCTAAAACAAGTAAGAAAGGCTACAGTCGTGCGAGCTGAGCTATAGGCAATAGTTGTCCGATTTACTCTTGATTCATTATGTGTTGGCTATTCTAAGCCATAGCTCTTTCTGTGATACCAGTTTGTTTGGTTTTTTTGGATTAGAGATCTACTGAAAGTTCTGTTCGCTTGGTATTACAGCTGGAATATTCAAATTCCCAGTTGAATTCTCAAGCGAAAAGAAATCCACAGTAAGATACAACAGAATTTAATGCACTGTTAATGCAC
The DNA here is from genome assembly GCA_018152125.1 of Drosophila dunni. Lineage (NCBI taxonomy): Eukaryota > Metazoa > Arthropoda > Insecta > Diptera > Drosophilidae > Drosophila > Drosophila dunni. Next base: position 5,025,046 of record JAECXC010000339.1, on the reverse strand, counting down.
TGTTAATGCACTGTTAATGCACTGTTAATGCAATGTTAATGTACTGTTATTGCACTGTTAATGCACTGTTAATGCACTGTTAATGCACTGTTAATGCACTGTTAATGCACTGTTAATGCACTGTTAATGCACTGTTAATGCAATGTTAATGATCTGTTAATGCACTGTTAATGCACTGTTAATGCACTGTTAATGCACTGTTAATGCACTGTTAATGCACTGTTAATGCACTGTTAATGCACTGTTAATGCACTGTTAATGCACTGTTAATGCACTGTTAATGTACTGTTATTGCACTGTTAATGCACTGTTAATGCACTGTTAATGCACTGTTAATGCACTGTTAATGCACTGTTAATGCACTGTTATTGCACTGTTATTGCACTGTTAATGCACTGTTAATGTACTGTTAATGCAATGTTATGTTAAGTCAATGTTATGTTAAGTCAATGTAATGTTAAGTCACTGTTAAAGTTAAATAATTTTTGCATTGCGACCTGCTGTTATTTCTGTTGGCCTGGTATTTCAGCAAGAACTACTAACGATACTAGGCACTGCAGATCGCAGCGGGTACAAAAAAAAATCCGCGAAAGGCCAAAATCGAAGATTTTTTCTGTGAAACACCAGGCGAACAGAATCAGCAGCAAGCGACAGGCTGTAATTTAAATTCACGCCCTAAAAGTATGCTACACTTTAAATATGCAACAGGCAATACTTTATGATAAACTCACAGTCGTGTATGCTAAGTATTTTGTAATTTAAATTCAAGCCCTAAAAGTATGCTACGCTTTAAATATGCAACAGGCAATACTTAATGATAAACTCACAGACGTGTATGAAAAGTATTTATTTTGCTTAAACAATAACATTCTTTTATAAATTGATCAACAAAATACGAAAAACGTGGCTGAAAAAGATTTATGAATTGTTAGCTGAAAATGTCACTTAACATTTACAGAATGATTTTCGCTGTAATCTCAACTATTATTTCCAAATCGTAAGTGTCTTCAAGTTGAGCTGCGTCTGCTATCTTCTGTCTGCTGGCTGTGCTCAAGTAGCTTATTGACAACAAATTGTCATATACCTTGACATAAGTTTGTACCTGAGTTCGATCTGAAGATAAATCCGACAGGCAGATTAAATAAAGCGCAATGTGTACGCAAGTGCTCTGCGTTAGTGATGTCAAAATAGCCGTTTTTAAGCTAAACTTCCGCCGCTTGCGCTAAATTAAAGTGGAAAAATTTATAAAGAGTAAGTAAGTAAGTAAGCTAAAAATAAATAAAAACAAAGGATTTCTCCCGATGGCATTATTACCTTGGCTTCATCTTTGTCTCAGCTCTGGATGTGGAAATCGACTGACTGATAATATAAATATCATTGTTGCTTGCACATAATTAGGCAGGCAAGTCAATGATGCCTGGCTCTGGATGTGGCTCCGGCTCTGGCATCGCTAAGCCTAACGAGACCCCATAGAAAACTTCTTGCCCGGGGTGCTAGTGGCATTAATTTTATTTGTGTGTGTGCGTGACTGAGTGTGTGTGTATGATTTTGGCTTAATGCTTCAGTCTGTTGACTTTGAGCTCTGTCGCTAATTAAGCCTGTTTATCGGCGTTAGTTTGGTGTTCAACTTTTGTTGAGCCCTGACAGTAGAGAGTAGACAGTAGACATCAGGCATCAGAGAATGTAGCTTTTATCACAACGACGACTCATTTGTGTTTGCTTGCTGGCATTAGATGGCATTATAGTATGCCCAGCTAGTCGCAGCTATATGCATACATATACACACATATCAAGTCCCATTCCAAGTCCCTATCGCATTCCCACACCCATTTCCATTCCCATTGCCATTCCCCATCGCCCAATGCTTGTTTGAGTGCAATAATAAACCGATTCTCCCAAATGCCACAAAGCCTTCAAGTTCTCGTCTAATTGAGTAAATTATCCAGGGAAATGAAAATGGTATAGCACATGAGTCTATGGCATTCACACACCAACACTCACACACATAGTTTCTTGTGTATCCAATTGTATGTTTGTGTGCATGTTTGCTGTCGTCTGTTTTGTGGTTCATGCGAAAAATCTCAAACAGCCAGCAAAGCAAAGCAAAAATGCAATTCTCTCTCTTCAACACACACACACACACAATCACGTAAATGCTAGTTCAATTCTAGCAACTCAATTGTTTGTGGTTTGTGTGGCTAGTGACATTTTATTAGCAGCTAAAACTAATTATATGAAAATCTATTGCAAATGACAGCGACCACATTGTGCAATTTGCCAGCGCCGCCCAAAAGTAGGCAACACTTTTGTCTCTCTTGCTAGTTTTGCTATTGTCTCGTGGCATTAAGAGCTCGAATTTTTCCACAGCAACTTAAACTTTGCTGAACGACATATTTTGTGGTCTGTCTACGCTAATGAAAAGCTTTAAAATGCATCTGCACACACGAAAAGCGAACCAGTGCCAAATACGCACACACACACACACACGCGTACGAAAGCAAACAAAGTTAGACAGCAGGCAATTTGGGCGCATCGGGGTCATCTGGCAAACGGGCGAAAAACTCGAAACCCAACCCAACCCAACCCCAAACCCCCAAATGATTTATCATGATGTTGCACATTCGCAGTACGACCCAATTGCCGTTTAACTCTGCCAGGCACTTCTGCATGCTGACAGTTTTGTAACCTGTTCGATTTAACCTTTGACTACTATGTAAGTCTGCACCTCGGGTTGAATACGTTTATATACCCTCTACAGCAGAGTCTTATAAAAATTGGGTATAGTAAACAGCAAAACAAGTTGCTCCGTTTCAAAGTTGCTTTAATTTGTAACTAATTTGGCTTACTATTAACTGTTTTAAACACATATTTGCATACAATTGTAATGGATATTAATTACAGAGCTCTGCACACATGCGTCCAATTAATTGAATTAAATTTTACGGTGAAACTGCCGAAGCCACAAAATTTGACCAATGAGCACTTTGAGTAAAGTTGTTTTGATTTTAGTTTTGATAATTACAAACACATTAATATATATTACAATTAATTCTCCTCGTCTGCTGCCGATGGATATAACAGAGCTTCAGCTTTAGACAACATACTCGTAGCTAATAGGGTATTTACAGTGCACACACTGTAGAGTGGAATAGACAAAATGTCGATTTTAATACAAAGTCGTTAGAAACTTGTATGCTTATCTTTAATATTCTGAGGTTACTGGCTCTGGCTGCAATTGGCCTTAGATAAAATGCCAAACTGGTCATAGAATGCAGGGTAGATGAGTAAACGAATACCAAAGTGTGAGAAATAAAATGATAATGTGTACACATGGCTTTGACTGCAGTTTAACCCGGAATGGAACGGTAAAGATACTTATTTCCGCTTCACTACAACTCGTATTTACTCGTTGTCAAGTTAAATCCAAGCTCAACTTTTGTAAATATCTGTGTGTGTGGGAGTGTGTATAAATGACTGCACTGTCCAACGGTGCGTATGATTTTAGTTTTTGATTGCACTCTGTAAACTGGTCCCGTAAACTGGCACAAGCAAATGCGGAAGGAGGACAACTTAAAGCCAAGCACAATTTGCAATCCATATGAAATGAAAGCATTTGGCAATTGAAATACGTAGCATACTTTTCAGCTGCTGCTTGAAATTACCATGGTAATTAAGTAGATATTTGGACTCGCACACGTATTAGGACTTCCTGTTGAGCTTGGTGAGAACAGGAAATGGACTGACATTTTCAAAAGCGATTTGCACTTTGTGCAACATTTTCCAGAGACAGAAATCTTACTGTGGATCCATGTGTGTGCAGTTTATAATTTTGTGCTTGAATGAGTTTTTAACCGAGCTTACATCGATTACATTTCGATTGAAGTCACAGCATTTAATAAATGCTAAAGTGATTATAAATTGTAGATTATCTCTGCAGTCTGTGTATGCCATTAATTCTTCAACATCAGTGATTCCCCTGTTGAACACGCGGAGAACGCTTTAAATTCAATTATGTTGGTTGTTTTGCTTTTTTGCTTTCAGCTTGTTCGACATGCAACAAGTTATGTCTTCCACTTGTACTTGTTGCTCATCGGAACGGGGCGGGCGGGGCGGGCGGGGCGGGGCTTTATTTGGTTGGCGTCTGTTCGGCGGTTTCTTGTTTTCCGCTGAACAGATAAGCGAACTTGTTGTCATGGAACTGCTGGTGGTTGTGATGGTGTTGGTGTCTCTGCTGCTTCTGGCTAATTAGTCTAATTGGCGCTGTCATTGGGGACCTGATAAGCCGCTGACGCAGCAGCTAACTCAGCTAAGAGCAAATACTTGTAATTGTTATGTCAAATGGTTTTGGCTATAAAAGCGACTACACTTCGCGCTTACAACAACATTCGAGGAAATAAACTTGCAGCTTGAACAATTCCATTAACAGAATCTTTGCCAGGACAACTATGTTTCAACTCAAAAGCTTGGCATTGTACTGCACACTGCTGGCAATGCTAATAGCCCACAGTCAGGCGCAAGATGCCACCACCTGCAAGCCCGACACTGGAGATCGCGATGATGACCCTGATGATCTGTGCAAGGACTTTCAATTAATACGCGATCTGATCGACGAGGAAATTCTCGCCGAGTTGATACAGTCGCACTATCAATGCGATGCCAAGTTCCGCAAGGCCGTATGCTACTACAAGACCTCACGCTTCGACTTGGTTATCGAGCAACTGCAGCAGAGCGAAGCTTACAAGACACTGCTCGAGGAGCTGCGCAAGGCGGGAGTGGATACCTCGGACATTGACAGCATTGCCGATATCTTTGGCTGCATTGAGGTGCCCCTGTTGCCGGACAGCAAGAAGTGCGACTGCAAGGCGCTGCGCGGACATACCTTCATTGGGGATTTGTTGGCTGCCATGCCTCACCAGGAAGTGCGCAATTTCACCAGCAGATCGTATGTCGAGAATCACAACTTTGCGCTCTTCCGGCAAACGGTTATGGCGCCCGAGTTCCAGGGCAAACTACGTGCCAATTTGGTAAGAAATTAAATCACTCTCAATCTGTTCGTGATTAATAGCAATTTATGTTTGACAGATGAAACGCGATGCGATTCGCCCACTGCGTGTGCTGCGCCGCAATGGCTGGGACATACCGGAGTTGCTACGCGGCGCCATGTCCATTTTGTCCTGGTGATAACAGGTTTAAAACAGGCCCAAAATATATATATCAGAACGTCTATTAAAATTGCCGCTTGCCTTGTTGTCCTATTGTACAAAGTTGACTATTTTTTGAGGTCTTTAGTGGCTGTAAATATTAAATTCAATTCCGCTTGGCACGTCTGCCAAAAACTGCAGCTGTTTTGGCCCACAGACCACTTGGCCAGTTGACAAATGAATTAACGCTCGTTACACTTTCATTGCATGCAGCCAATTTTCGTCCTGCATGTCCCACTTAGTTACCAACTGTCGCATTGCCAGCAACAGTCTCGAGCCTAATTCAGTCGGCTGTCCATGTACTTGGCTTGTACCTGGCTATAACGCATGCAGTCGTGCAGTTTTCATGGCAATTGATTTACGTGCGCGACGTGACTTCGTGTGGGCGTGGCACCTGTGGCAGTCGAGGCACCCGTGGCACCTGTATCGCCAGTGCGCTTATTAAATTAACAAAGTAACGATCTCTTGCCCTGTCTGCGTGTGCGTTGCAGACAAATTCAATGCCATTATGTATTATTACTGTATAAACAAATCGTGGGGCTCAGCTGCCATTTACCGTTCACCGTTCAGCGACTGGCTTTAAGCCAGGTTGTCGACGCGTTATACGTGCGTTGCCAAAAATATTCACACACGCACACACACCCACACGCAGTCGGAGTTTGGGTAATACAGTGTCTTTGCGCTGCGCTCGTGTGTCAATCAAGTTAAATGTTAATGAATTACTCGGCATCGGTGGAAGGACATGCTGACAGGACAACGCAGCCGACACTGACAAGTTGTTTTGGTTTCTATGTGCTTAGCGCTCTTGTGGTTGCTGTCTTCTAGTGCTCGCTTATTGTTTGCTTTGCTGCCATTCGCTTTGGGAGACGGGGAGAGCGAAGCAAGCGGTTTGCCTGTCAGCGTTTAGAACTGAAATAAATCGTAGCATACTTATGTGCGCAAACAATTTTCACATTCACTTTTGCCGTTGCTTCTACTCGCGTTTGATTTTTGCACGTTGCTTTGCCGGACAATACGTGTCATTGAATTCGTTACGCTGTCAGTGTGTAATACGCGCTTGGCATTCCAAGGGGCGGTTGTAGGGGGCGTGGTTGTGTTGAGTTACGTGCCGCAGATTAAAAATATTCATTGCGTATTTAATTAATTAGCACCCGCTTGTTGGCTGCCATTTAGTTTGCCTTTGTTTCAGCATCACGTTTTTTGGATTCTCGCCAATTTTAACAAATTAATTTGTACAGCATTAACAGCTATCGTTCGCCAATACGATAATTAAATTTATAATATTGTTTTATTTACTGATTTGTTTTAAGTACATTCCTGTGGGGGACGAGGCCAAAACAAACGTTGGCTTATTTAATTGATTTCAGTCTCGTTTGACCAAATGACTTTGGCATAACATTCCAAATGCAATTCAATTAAAGCTTGTTTATTTAATATTGTGATTATAGGCGAATTAAAATGAATTAATTAGTACTTAATTATATGCGCCAAGCGCCAAGTTAGTCTGATTAAGGCTAATGAAATTATTCAACATAATTGTACCTCACTGGCCATTTAAAGCGCTCGTTAAATATTTAAAAGTGCAAACACCTATTTAATGGCATTTGCAAAACTGAAACCTCAACAATTGACCGCAACTTTGCATTCTGTGGGGAAAATGCAACAATTTGTGGCTTGATTTGTTTTAGAATTGGATTACGCTAACGATACGATGGCATTGCCTCAACTGCAACTCTAAACGGATATCGAAGGACGTTCTGGGACTCCTTGTGCCCTGCAGAAAATGTGATTTAAGGCACGTCGAAGGCATTGGCAGACGTTGGCTGGCCTTTTATTTTTCAGCACATTTCGCCTTAAATTGATTTTCTCATTACTACTTGATTGTGCTTTATAAATGCCACTGCTTAACCGTTTGAAATAAATCATTCTTTTTTTAAATTGTTGAAAATCAAATCGAAATCTGCCTTAATCACAGTAGAGTTCTGGCATAATTTGTTTCCATTCCGAGCATTCAGTGCAACTGAAACAATCGCACACAACTTTTCGTTTACCCTGAAAATTTGGAAGAATGCAACAATTTGTTGGCTTGATTTCTACAACAATTGCATTACGGTAACGATCAGAGGGCATTGTTATCTAGTTTTTTTTTGGCCCTGTGTAGGCACAACTGGCTGTGGCATACCATACGGTAGTCGCATTTGGGCCAAATGCGATTTGTGGCAATTGAAATGTCCAAAATGCCTTACAATTGTTCGAATTTATACATGGCATTGCAATAAATTGAGTTTTTTCGACTGCAATTTTGCATTCTTTCGATCAAATTGAGTTGCATTTCAAGGTTTACACTTGTTTAGCATGTACGACTGAATAACTAAAGGTTATAATCTCTAGTTACGTATACGCACTGTTTAATAATTGAAAGGTTAGAATCTCCAGTTACGTATACGCACTGTTTAATATTTGAATACTCTTAAGGCTGTTTAAATATGCATTAAACTTACGGCCAGCACTTCCTTTGAGCTGTGATTTGTTGGACTTTGTGTGCTGTGTTTTGGCTTTAAGCTGGACATTTGTTGACTCTTTTGTGTCTGCTGTTGGCCCAGTGGCGCTATTGTGCTGCGATCTGTTTTATACTTGGGCTAAAAATGTTATGTAATGGATTTTGTTGATAAAGCAACAGCTATTGCTCAATAATCAAGCCTGAATACTCGTAATGCCAACGATTTATGGGCATTGCTATCAGTTTGGTACTTACCAGTTGGCACTAACTCGCTGTTTGGTGAATTCAACCGCAATAGCTATAAATAAATGCTGATGGAGGACAAAGCTCAAGCTGTGGATACCATTCGACTAGTATCAGTTGACAAATCTCATTATGGGCCAGTTATGATTTGTGCGCCCTTCGGGTATTTCAGTCATGGCAAAAAAAAGCTGTTTATCTGCGAGCGTGAACTTCTTCAACTTTAGCCGTTTTCGATTGGTATACTCTTGCTTGGCGCCTGTAATTGATAAATAAAATATTACGATACAAGATTTCATTTAAGTGCAATTTGTGGTGTACCAGCAGCACATAAATTAATTTAATCTGCAGCTCTTAATTCTCACAATGAAATATGCAATGCCCAATAGTGTTGGCATTTTAATGAGCCTGGCTGTTCGACACGACACAAGAAAGAGATACATGCATGTACGTTGAGGAAAATTGTGGGCAAATTGCCAGTTGTTAAAAAAGAAACACGAGCACAGTAAAAAAAAGGAAATCAAAAAGGAAAAATGGAAATGTTATTGTTGCAAGGTCAATGCGTTGATGCATTGCTATGCAATTATAATGAAATTCGAGAGTGCATGGAAGCGTTGCAATTGCAATTTCAATTGCAGCTGAAATTGCTGCAGTTGCACATCGTGTGGCATATTTTTGGGCTATTTGTAAAGAACGTACAACGCTGACAGCCAGCAGTTTTTGATCATTTCTCGTTGTTGTTTCTGGTCAAGCTTTGTTTGCTGTTTTGCACTGTTGCCGCTTATCTCTGCCCGCCTTGTGTAGCAGAACTACGGCAGCAACAACTGCGATTATAACAATGCCAGTTGCTTTTGCTGTTCCTCTCGCTTCTCGTTTTGTTTGGCTGCTTAACGGGCAAAAGTGGCCATGCGGGCACTGCTTCTTAACCAGCGCAAATATTTTAACCAACAGCGGCGGGAACAGGAGTAGTGGAAGTAGTGGAAGCAACGGAGCAGCAAGTAAATAAATGCGCTCGAGATAAACTGGCGCTTTGTGTGCCATTTCACTGGGCAGACAGCTGCTTAGTTACTCCGCACCCCTCTGCTATCATTACTTACCCTGTTTTTCTTTCTACTGGCGTTAAAGTCTCGTCGGCGCTTAAAGTCATGTTTTTGCATTCAAAAATTTGTGTTGCATACTTTTAGGCAGTCTCAATATGGCGTACCGGACATTGTCCCGTGCCGAGATCGTACGTGACTTTGGCGCCTGAAACAACTTCGCGCCATGCACGGCCAAATGGTGGCCGTAAGAACATTTCTATTGTTGGCCATTAGTTTGAAGGAAAAGCCGCTTTTTGGCATAACTAACGCGTGTTTCGACACACGCTTCGCATACAGGGTGCCTGCAAAAACATCAAAACGAAACTACTGAAAGAAATAGAGAAGTTTAAGTTGTAGTGCCAGCTTACTTCTTGTAGCCACTGTTAAAGTTTATTAAACCGGTGTAGACTCACCCTGTATCCTGCGGTCTATATGTAAAGCTACTTTGTCACACAGCGCACGTACGTGGCACGTATGCCAACAGTAAAGGATTGGGATTGGCGAGGCTTTGGTCAGCGTTAGAGTTGTTCTTGGCCATCAAGTTGATTTGATGTTGTGGTTTGGCTGCCGTTCTGCGGTTCCCATTTGGCGAGTGCTTGGTTGGCCCTGACAACCAATGTCTGAACCTTCGTCTAACCGTTGAGAGAGTTAAGGGGCAGCATTCGCGCGCGCGTTAAAAAATGTTTTAGCAGCGTACTTTTTGAGGTTAACAGCGTGCACGTGCCTGAAAGGACAGAACACAGAGACGGACGCGGACAAGGACTTGGGGACAGACATAACAAAGGTAGTTGGTGACTAGCACAGTTATGGCAATGACTAAGGCTATGGCTATGGCGTTGAGTGCTGGGACAGCTTGGCTAAGATTTATCAAGGAGTGAACTACGTGACAACAAATCGTGTCAACTTGCTGCTTTTTGTTGGTAGTCACAAGAATTATGACGAACTGGCGACTGGCAAATCTCGACTGTCATTTTGTGGACAGCTGTCGTTTAGTTTGAATAGCAGCAGCTTCTAATACAGCTTTTATTATCTTGTCCCAATTCGCTTGGGAAATGTCTTTAAAGCGCAAAACGATTTCAAATCGCTGACCTACTCTCCGACAATGTCAAGGACTAAAAGGCTTAATGGATTTCTGCGATGCCACAGTGGCAAAGCTAAGGACTTATTAATGGCTCAACCCGCACAGTGTTAACGGCCATTTTTGGCCTTTAAAGCGACGCGTTCTAAGCCATTAAAATTTACGAGTAGCTGAAGTCAGTAAAAGCTCAAACTGGCAGCTCCAAGGAGTCTCAGGGAGCGCTGATAAAGCATTGAATAATGAAAGCTAAATGGTAGGCACTTAATAGCCGATATGACCTGCAAACACACAACGTCACTTCTGGTTCCCCCTTAAGCTATTCAAATCGAAGTGGTGGTTGCCTCAGCTCCTAAATCTCCTGGCCACTGCAATTTGCAAACGAAAATACCAACGTGTTGTCCCAGCATTCAGTACGCATTCAGTACGAATGCTTTCATTTCCTGCCCTATCTTCGAGTGCGTTTTGCAGGCCATTGCCGAAATAACTTGGTCTGTTCGACCGGCCCAAACAACGCTCTGTTGCGTTCTCACGCATTGTTGGTATCCAACACGAACTCGGACTCTGTTCGACTCAAAACGTAGACTAAGTTTTGCATTTTAATGGGATCTAAATGCCATCCATTGCCGTGTGCTTGTTTATGTTTCAGTTGCTGTTGTTGTTGGGTTTGTGTGCACCAGACCGTCTATAAAAGTTTCCAATTGCAATTTGTCGTCGTCTTTCGCAACAACTGTAAAAAAAAAACTGTTTTTAATTGACTATCTAAAAAATGGCAAACTATGATTGAAAAACTACGCTTTTTCTTGTTTTCCCGTTTCAACAAAAGAGCAACCTCAAACAGACACACAGCTATAAATTTGTAGAGCAAACAAATGGAAAAAGTTGCTATTATTGTTGTAGTGACAATTTCAACTATCTCCTACATGTCTGCTTTGCTGCTGCGAATATTTATTCGAGAATGCAGAAATGCAAATGGCAAATTTGCAGAGAAGTTTGTGCAGTTGTACAGTTTTTTTGTTGTGCTAAGTATTTGCCTGCACTTTGATATAAAAATTATATAAACAAATTATTATTATGTTTAAATGTATTTAATTTCAAACTCAATGAGTTTTGTGCAGTTTAAATTCAGGCTAGAGAAACTTAAGAGCACAAGAGAAGAGTACATTAATTAAATTCGAAATTATATACTTCATTTAAACCCTTCGTCTTAAACCTGTTGATAAATCCATGTATTGCTTCAGATGTGACGATTCTCATAGTTCAATGTGAACAGACTGTCGAAATAATTATGTTTATGGCTGCATCTTTCGGCTTATGCATTGTCTATTGAGTTAAAGATTAATGACGCTGTCAATTTGCTAACCTCAGTGCTCTAACCTCTTGCCTCTCTTACGTCTCTTACCTCTCTTACTTCTCGTCTTCTCTGCTAACCATAATGCTTAGTCACGTTCTCGCTTGGCTTCTCCTTTATAATAAGAGTAGAGGCGAGCCATTGTGACCGAGATATGCCTTGGCTCCTCTTTTCAGTTGCCCTCTGCATCGGGCTACACACGCTCGCAAGTATGCAATAAATTTGACATATACCTGCATGCGGTTGTATGCGATTGTGTGCCGGTGTGTGTAAGAGAGACCAGTCACTATCATAAACATTAACGGCTTTTACTCACTCGCAGTTCGTGGCTGGCAGTCACTTTAACACTTGACACAAAAGCAAAATGAAGGCAAGCTGTTGGATTCATTTTATGTAGCATACTTTTCAGAGTTTCCACTGCGATTTTCCACAACACAACAGAACAGCACAGAACAAGATAGAACCGACAGTGATACAAACTGAACAGAGACATGTGAGGCATGTCAGGCACGCAGCACTTTTAGTATGAGTATAAAGGACAGGGCTTATATTAAAATGGCGACAAAATGATACTGTCTCCTGTTCCGTTTGGCACTTTAAAAGCGTCCATTTGTTATACCAAAAGTTGACTCCAAGTGCGCTCACATGAACCAGTGTATGGCTACACAAAAGCAGCTTTTGCAATGCCAAAGGTACTGTTTGCTTGCCAACTTTTAATGTGGTTTTCTTGGCCATATACAAACGTATATATACGTACTGCGGTCAAAAGCCGACTTGGCCACGCAGCATCCCTCAACTTTAACATGCCCGGCACGTTCCATTTCATTTAAAAGTTTGGCCGCCAACGAGTAAAAATCAAATAAAATTAGCCCAAGAAACGCGTGTGTAAAAGCGTTGGAAAATTGTTTTCAATTTGCGGCAGGTAACCATCCAAAGCAAGCCGCAAACAACTGACAGACTTACATATACAACCAGACATATATGTGGGCACATTTGTGGCATGGGGCAGTTTCAATTGAAACTATATCTAGACCAGGCAGCAATGCCAGTTGGTAAGTGCTTTTGAGCATTTAAAGTACATTCTGAAAGCGATTTACGTAAATACAAACGAAACCAAAGTAGCTGGCAATGGTAAGAGTGGCCAGAGCAACTCAAAGAATAGACAGGCAACCCAAAAAAATACAAGAAATACAACACACAGACGGCTGGACTCGGGGTCCACTTGTAGGACTCTTAATTTAATGCAAATCAAACCAATGTGCTGCACAGGATGGACGACCTTCAATTGGTCAACTTTTCAGTCAATGTGAGCCCGCATGTTTCTTAACAGTATGATGTACAGGGTGTGCTGAGGTGGGCGTATACTTAATGTGTACTAAAAAATCTTTTTTATAATCATTTGAAAGTAGTTTATTAATATAAACCAATAAATATATAGTAAACTATAAATTAATTAAATAATATATTAATTGAAATCTTTTAATTCAATTAAATTATGTTTGCAGTGCTTTAATAAATAGCCAAATAACATAAAGTATAAACAGTTAAATTAATTACTAAACTCGCATAAATTTAATTGGATTGCCCTGTAAAATGCGTAGGAATTGTGTAAATTTGCTTATGTGCCTGTATGTTAGGCATTTGCACACGCACAGACGCAGACAGATACCGTTACACACACACGCACACAGAGAGGACTCACATCCAGTCAAGCACAGAGTTCATGGCAGCTCGCCGTGTCGGCATTCAATAAATATAAAACACATTCATCACTGTCAGCTCAAATTCACAGCGAATACACAAATGCTCGTACTCAAATTGAACGCCCTAACAAGGCGTGGCGTGGGTTTGAATGTGTGTCAATCGACGGGCAAAACTTAAAATTTAAAATTTTACTGTTCATTTTAAAGGTGAATTTCCAGTCTGTGCTCTGTCATCGCCTTAATTATAGACGCTCCAATTCTAAGTAAGCAAAGCTTAGCCAAAAACGTGTTCAGTTACACTTGGACTACAAAACATGGCTAAAGTTTAGTGTAGGTATATTTAATACAGCACTGTTCATTCAATTTGTCAACTCAACACTGAATATTCAGCAATAAAGCATAGCTTAAGTAGAAATTATATGGACAACCGCAAGGACAGATTTGCTAAATTTGAACATTTCAAATTTCAAATTCAAATTCAAATTTCTGGTTAGCAATTACGCTGTGGCTTTGATGTGGCTTCTGGTTTGTCTTTGAACTTCGTTTCGGCCATGACATGGCATAAATAAGTAAATAACCAGTTGAAAAATGTGTAATATGCTGAAAATTTCACTTAAAGCACAAACAACAATTTTAAAGACACGCAGCGAATGGGGCACGTAACGTAACGTAAGGGCACGTAAGGCATGGTAACGTTACGTTTCATGGCTAATTAAACAGCAGCAGTGGACGGGAAGCTGCAGGACGAGGCACCTTTTTTTCACCTGCCAGACACTGGCAATGGTAAAGTGAGCAGGTGTATTAAGTACAAAGGCACAAAGATTCTGATGGACTGAGTTGACGGGCTGTCGTGCGTGTCGTGGGCTTCATCGAACTGTTTTTATTGAGTGCAGGACACGCTAGCAGCACAGCACAGGTAGCAGAGGTGGGAGGGGGTATCCCCTTGGGGGGTGAGAGTTCCTTGGTGTTCGATGAGTTTTTAATTAACTTTCGACATTGCTGTTGCCATGGATGGATTGCGGCAAATCGTTGCTGAAGCAGCGCAATAATTACCCATGCTACATAAAGGCAAGACGAGCTTTAAATCGTGCACCACATGGCGTATGATTAATGCTGGCGTTTTTATACATTTTATAAATATTATTTAATAAATTGCAATTTATCACGGAGCGACAGTGATGCGAAGGCAAAACGGAATAACCAAATAAATGACGCCCAGAAAAACTTTAATCATTAAATTTGCTTTAAGCAAACTGAAGCCCATGACGATTCAGTTCAGTTCTCATTCCAACAAATGGTATTTCTGTTTATTTGCTGGGTATTTTATTGCAATTGATTTTCGGTGTCAGCTGCACGCTCAGACAGACAGACAAGCTGAGTAGCAGAGCAGATACAGGAAACGACATCAGAGTCGGACTTCGACTCCGACTGCGACTCCGTCTCCGACTCCGTCTCCGACTCCGACTCGACAAGTGTTGCGGCTGCGGCTTAAGTTTGTCGACAAATTGAAAACTTTTTCGATGGCAAAGAAAAACACAAAAAAAAAGCGTAAAATTGTAATGGAAAACCACAAAGCCGCCAACCAAACCAGAGACTTTTGGACGCCAGCTGCAACCAAAAACCGACCAACAATAACAAATTCCAAATAAAAGCACAACAAATTGCGTTGTGGCTCTAATTTTACGCACCCCAAAGGTGCTTTTTGATAAATAAATAATGAATTCGCTGACCGAGAGTAGTCGGCCAACTTTACATTAATCAATTGGCAGCAGAGAAAGTCAGGGAAAGGGCAAGAAAAGCACCCACTAAGCTGCTTTCACCCTAGACAAGATTTAAATATATCAAAATAAATAAAAGTTGTTAAGTATTTTTGGTTCAGGCACCGCCAGCAGAGCCACAGCAGAGACTATAAACGGATTGTGGCTTCAATAGCCTATGAACTTGAACTTGATGCACTGTGTCCTCCAAGTGGACATCGGTGCTCGAGAAGGGTGAAGCACCTGTTATCTTGTGATAACGTTTCTGATTGCTGCGCATCAAGGCGATGCGTTCGCGCCAGGTGTGCCAATAGTATTGCTTATGAATGTGTCCACCGAACTCAAAGATCATGGGAGCTTCAGCTCTGAGCTGTGGCTCCGGCGACTGCATGGTGAGCATCATCAGACAGCGATTGCACTGACGATAGAAATTAAAGTAGATATACTCCAGTGGCACCATGCTAATCAGATCGAAGCATTCGATTTCTGGATCCAGTCCACGATTGGTGACATCCGGTTCCTCGTAGTACTCCCGATACGGCTCGTGCTTGTCAAAGTTATCGCAGCCGAAGAGCAGACTGCTGCTGGTAAGTGCGATTTGATACTGCCGCAATCCCAAGCCGTTGGCATCGACCAGCGTAAATGGACTTTCGATCTGTACCGGTTCATAGATCTCCGGGTATTCGGTGAGCACAACTTTCTGCACGCGAAACATGACGGAGACGAGCGTCTTGGGGAATAATTTAATTGAAATGTCAATCAAAAGTTTACAATTCGCAGTTCAATTCTCCTCAGTCTCTTTTTGTCAGCGTTTGTTTTTTTTGGGTGTATTTTTGTCGATTTGTTTGTTCTGATTTGGAGTGAAGTCAACAGTTTTCTCAGCTTCCCATCGCTTGCTGTGTTATCGAAACTAGTCTGCAAAAACTCGATTAGGCAAATGCAAATCGTCTTCTTTGCATTGTCAAGCGAATTTCATTCCGTTGCCATTTTGCACTCACTCGCAATGATAAACGGCAAACGGACTGAAGTCTTAAGACATTTTCACTTAAACGAGTTGAATTCGACAGGAAAACCTTCAAACTGTTGCAAAGCAGTCAATCAAAGACTTTGAGTGGCAAACTTTGTTATATAAATTTATTTAAAGCGGTCATAATTCACGAGGTTTGTCTCTCTCTCCCTCCCTTTCCCCCTCTCTCTCTTGCACATTAAATTCATCAGCTGCTTTGTAAATTTGCTTTGAGTCTACGCAAACACTTTTAGGTATTCGCATTTATGATATTCTTAGCCATTGCTGTCTTTGTTATGACCTCTGACCTGACAGTGCAGACATATTTTATAGCAAATCCTTTTGCATTTCGCCAAATGCGGGCAGATAAGCGCACAAGACAGAAGGAGAAGGAGTAGAGGAATAAAACTAAAGCCCGAGTCGTAATCTTTGTTGAAGCACTGTGGACTTCTCTCTGTGCGCTTTCCATGCAATTAAATTCAAAAGTTTTTGCCTCAAGTAGCTTTAAGCTGTCGTGTCTGCTCGACTCCATTGTCCGTTTTGTCAAAATTGGCAAGTTGAAGTGTGGACTTACAGTTGATTACCTTTCAGTCTCGAATTCCGCATTTATGCTCAAATGTGCCATGATTTATAGTTGTTGCTGGATTTAATTAAAGTCACTGCTTTGACATATTTATGAGGCGGAAAGAAATTCGATATTCGCATTGCGTCAGTTGTGGCACGCATCGTCGTCTTGCCACAAAATGCAGCACGGTTATTACTTTTGGCAAATTGCTCAGGTTGTAGCTTAATTATTTGCGTGCAGCTGAAATGCAGTTGATTTGTGTGTGTTTGTATTTGTATCTGCAGCTGTTGACTTGCAGCTCTTTAAGGCAAACTGTTTGCACATCTAATTTAAGCACAAAACCCGCATGAAATTGCTTTTTGCCTTGAAAACAGCCACAATTGCATTATTGACTTCACAGCACTCACTGCTCTTTGTCCCGCTCTCCTCTTTGCTCTCTTTCGCTCTCTCTATCTCTCTCTCTCTCTCTTGCTCTCTGCTTCCCTTTCGCACTAAGCTGGCTGTACACGTCAATTGTGCTTAAGCGTAAACTGAGTGCAGCAATTAGGTAAAAGTAGCTGGAACAACAACAATGCACACACAACTTACACACACACACAGCTGTTTAGCTATTATGCTTGGGTGTGCGTGTGTGTGTGTGCACGCGGTTTATTGCCGCTTTGCGCTTTTCATTACCAACATTTCAGGTTTTATTGCTGAATGCGATGCTACATAAAGCAGGGAATCAGCCTTTGCTTATATCCTGCTCAAACAAACACACACACGCACACACACACCCACTGAAAACTGATATGGGAAACAGATTGGTATACACTTGTAAGCCATAGATACAGTTGCACATACTCTTATGATGTCCGTAGTTACATTGGCAGCTCCCAAAGGAAAGTCTCTGCTTTTGTGTCATTTTTTCTTTGTTGAGCACTTCAAGCGGCATCTGTGATTGCGCTGCATTAAGCAGCTTAAAATGTATTTATAACTACATATTTTTGTATTCGGGGTTTGTAAACTCTTTGCCGCCCATCAAGCACTTCAGGATATATTTTTATGATTTTTTATCGCTTTGATGTGATTAAATAATAAGAATGTTTTTTACACGAAGTTTCTACTACGGTTTATTTAATTAATAAAGTAATATTTGTATGGAATGCGCTAAAAATTCCGCATAAGATAAAGTCCTTAAGGTTGACCTTTATAATCAATTAAGTAGAGGTCACACCCTCTCCATGCTACTGCTTGCCGTGCACTTGTCATGGCTCTAACGCCATTCACGTGTACACGTCTCCACGTCTTCACGTCTTCACGTTTCCGTGAATAGCTCTTCCATCATCTAAGCTGAGCCAGAATCCTCATTCTGTTACATTTGCACGCTCAATTGAGAAAAGTCGAGCTGGGCGTGGCTGCGGAAAACATGTCGAAATCCGCAACACGGTAAATGCCTGGGATAAAAGACAAGAAACTGCTCGGCATGCAGATGTTCTATTAAGTGGAAATCAGCCAAAAAAAATACAAACACTCAACCATCAGAGTCATGACAACGCAAGGGAACGTCACTGCCACATGCGAAGAAAAGGAAAAGTGCTTGGCACTAAAACACAGTTGTGGGCTTGACGTGCATGAATACCCTGTGGAGGAGTTGACTTTAAATGTGGTAAAGCTAAGTAGTTTTGAAAGCGTTTGTCTTGTACAGAGTATTTGACGAACGGGTGTACTCTGCAGCTGTCCCCCTATCCCCTTTTTTTGGGCTAGAAGTGCCTGTAGAAGTTGCAAACTATTTATACTCTTTATCTTCATCCGCATCGCACACTCGGGCGTATACTCGATTTCTGCATTTGCTGCTTATCGCACATACGCATCGTGGCCAAATAGCAACCGACACATTTGCACAATTGCTGGTAACTGACACGTCAGCTACTCAGACAGATAGTCAAGCAGTCAACAGGCAGTAGGTAAGCCCAATCGGGGAATTATATGCCAGCAAAGAAATCGTGTGTGGATATAAGAAACGCACTTTGAATTGCCAACAAAAGTCTGTGTGCCAAGAGTGGTATGTGTCAGGAAATGTATGTAAATGTATGAGTGTGTTTGTGTGTTCTGGGGTTGGTATAAAATCCTTGCACTTGATGCAGATTTATTTTATGCACATTTGTGTGCAAATTCAGGTAACTTTCTAATGCAATTCAGGTGCAGTTGAGTGTGTAGTTGTGCAATCGTCTATTTTCCTTTACTTTACTCTATTTGCATTTATGTTACTTTCATTTTGATATCTTACTACAGTTTTTTCACTCAAAAACATTAGGTACTTTTTAACCAGAGGCTTAGTTTGAGATACATGCTTGTTGAGTGCAGTTCCTATCGGTAGTCTGTCGTAGAAAAACATATGAAATTTTATTTGAAGTACAGTGAGAGCAAGTCACTTTCCTTACTGTCCTGCCGTCCATATCTGTTAGTTGGATATGCATATGAGTTACGGCTGTGCAAACACTGCTCCAGATTAGTTTATATCTGTGCAAAAGCTCTGCAGCTACTGGCCTCTCAACCAATTAACAACTACACATGCCGAGTTGGCATACACTTAAAGTCACCTTAAAGACACAGGTGTTTTTAATACCAGCTCGAAGGTGCAAGGATAAAGCAAATTCCAATCGCCTAGCTCTTGATTGTTTCTCATTCTCAATACCCTTACTTTGCATGATTAAGCAGTACATGAATATGCATAAGCTTTGACAGCCAGTATCGATCGAATCTATACAAAATGCTCAAATTAAGACTGCCATTGTCCCAAGTCGAAAGTTGGGCAATTTCGGTAAGAGTGTGCGGGTTTCGTAGCCAGTCTGAAAGGCCTCTATTGTTGGCAGCTTTTCATGTAGAAAATAAAAGTGAAAAGGCAGCAGAGGCACCGTCTTATACTAAGTATCGCTTGAAATTGAGTTGGACTGTTGATTTCCTCCTTTTGGAGACTGAGAGAGAGACAGCTGCTGTTAATAAGGTGTTTAGCAATTTAATTTTATTGCGCTTATTTTTGGCAGCTGGAAACAGGCACAGGCACAAATGCAGATACAGCTACAGATACTTAGATACTTAGATATTTAGATACTGTGTAGCAACACATTGACAGTCCGGCCTCCCTTAATTTTAATTGGCTTTACGCCCATTGCACGTGAGCCACAATTGTTGTTGTTGTTGTTGTTCGTTGTTCGTTGCTCATTCTTTCAATTGTTGTTTTTTGTTTGTCGACATGTTCCTCTATCACATTACAATGTAATTGTATTCTGAATATGAATGTGCCTCTGTGTGTGTGTTGGTGTGTGTGTGTGTACTTGTGTTTTTCTGTTCGTTTGGCCCTTTATTGTTTCGCACATAAATTTGTTGGCCTGGTTCAAATGGCTGCTGGTATGGAAAGAGGAGGCAAATTGTGCTGCTGCTGCCTTTTGTGTGTGTGTGTGTGTGTGTGCGTTTCGTTTTTGCAATTTTTGGCCAGCAAGTCGTTAACATGTTTTTATTTAATGCCGTTTTGATGTGGCGCAAAGAAATTGCCACTGGCATTTATTGCCGTAATTAAGTGATGAAAAATGTTTCAAATTCAGTCAGACTTTGACTCAAATACAGAAGGGGAATCAGACCATGTCATAGTCCAATCCTTGGCGCTGAGTCGCAGTACTTTCCCAAACCCATCAAAGGTCATAAGCATTGACATGGTTATAAATTCACAGTCGTTGCCAGACAGAGACAGAGTGAGTGTAAGAGAGAGATGGAGTGAAGCACAACAATTCTTATATCTTTTATCTTTAAGTGCCTTGTCTCTGCTTCGGTCACGTTAACGAATTTCAGCTAACAAATTTATGGCCAACAGCAAAATTAAGTTGCTGACTTTTGTGGCAATTGCAACAGGCTCTTAATTAAATGTTTATTCCCTGCAATCCAACGAATAATCCACTCGGCTTTAAAACACGACAAAAATTTTAAATTCCATAAGCTTACTAAC
Source organism: Drosophila dunni (assembly GCA_018152125.1). Lineage (NCBI taxonomy): Eukaryota > Metazoa > Arthropoda > Insecta > Diptera > Drosophilidae > Drosophila > Drosophila dunni. The sequence continues at coordinate 5,004,587 of JAECXC010000339.1, read as the reverse complement.
AATTTAATTTTATTCATTTAATAGCTGCACAAGAGCAGACAAAAGCACAACTTCCGCTGGAAACCATATACATTTCGCTGACATTTTAAATCCACTAGTTTTTTACCTCAGTTCCGTTTGCCCTGTAAATAAATGCACGAAGGGTGTGTTGCACTGTTATATAAAGTTACTTCTTGGTATTTGTAGGATATTCACAACTCCATCACTCATAGAAACTGAATTTTTTGACCCGCAGTTTTTGTTGAAGTTTCGACGCGTGTTTTTACTACTTTTACGGGCACAAAGTAAACAAAAAATTACAATAAATTGTCAAAATACATGTTATTGGAGGTGAAATTTAATGACAGGAAAAATAAGAGCTATTATTGTCACTTAAACTTACTCCCAGTCGAAGCAAAAGGGCAACCATAGGTACGTTTTGTGTTATACTGATGTTAACGACAGCTTTTATTGGTAATCACTGTAAAAAAGTTGTGATTTATTGAAAAAATCTATATGTCACTTGCATATTTTTCAGTGAGTTTGGTAAATGAAAAGCGACTCGTGGTAATGAACTTAAATAAAAAGTAAACCGAGTCAGACATTAAAGACCTTAGTAGATTAACCCAAGTTGAATAGTTTTACACACACAGTTGCCAAAGATAGTCCTATATTTCCAATTGCCATAAAAAAGCTAAAGTGCCAGCACTGTTTGCAAAAATCTATGCGTCACTTGCATAACTTTCAGCGAGTTTGGTAAATGAAAAGCGACTCTTGATTTTAAACTAAAGACCGAAATAAACCAAAGTTGAATAGTTTTATACACACAGTTGCCAAAGATAGTCCTGTATTACCAATTGCTGTAAAAAAGCTAAAGTGTCAACACTGCTCAGATGCAATCAGCACTTGAACAGCCAACGACTTGCGCTTTTCTGATTAAACTTTGCGTTTCATTAAGATTGTCACGCGCCGAAGACAGCGAAAATGCGAAATAAATAATAAGAGAATGAGGTGGCAAAGTGTGTTAATCTTAAGAGAACAACAAAAGGAGAAGAACAAATGGCAGCTTTAAATTAATTTAAGTAAAAAGAAAACTGTTCGTTTGCGAAAGGTGCTTAAAATTCAATACACACACACGCACTTCCTGGCTGGAGTCATTTATACACTTGATAACACTTCAGTAACCTTTGGCCTATCACATGAATTGTGTGCGTGTGTGTGTGTGGGCATAAGTGTGTTTGTGAAGGCTCTTTAACAAAAACTGTCAGCCGGCTGGGAATTTTAATTTGAAAGGCAAACAACGCACATCAGATGAGGTGGCACAGCAAACATCGCCATCGACATCGACAGCAAATGCTGTAAAAACATTTAAATTAACGTCTCCTTCAGAGCCATTGACATTGTGTGTGTGTGTGCTGGTTGGAAAGGCATTCATAAAATGTGCCCATAAATGGCAAAAGGGTCACAGCAACCACACACACACAGCAGACACACAGCACACACAGCATGTCCATAAAGATAAAGACCATAACGTGGCTATAAACCGAAAGCGTCTTCAAGTGTTTGTTGTTTTCATTCAGTTGCTACTGTGGCTGATAGCCGTACTTACCGAATAATGTGCGAGTAGCAAACAGAAAACAATATTAAATACTGCACCGCACACACACACACAGGGAGACTCACCCACTGCGTATACGCAATACCGACGACAATCCACTGACAATGCCACTCAATTGCGTGTCCAGTTTACACATTTATAATAAACCTTTATTCATAATATATCGTATTATATAACAATTTTCCATTTTCCATCTCTCGTACATTTAATGCATTTCAAAATGTTTCACTTATAACATTAATATTTAGTTCTTAACTAAATTAAATAGAAATTCTCGGCATGTCGTACAACTGAATTCACAGAAAAGTGCACAAATAACAAATAACAAACTTTATGCTACAACCGAAAGTTACACAAATATTTTAATTAATTTAAAACACAATTTATTTAATTTGTTGTTTGTTTTTTTTTAACTAAAAACACGACACACTCTAGTTTTGTTTTAGTTTGTTCATTATTTCAATTAGTAGTAGCTACATTTAACTAAGCTTTCAATGTTTATTAAGTTTTTTTCACTTATGTGGTGTTTAAATTTTGTTTTTGGCAGAGATATGTTTATTTTACAGTTACCAGCTAGAAAGTTTACTCTAAGTACTCGTACTCGTATTATTATTAAATTTATAAAATATTTATCTATAGAAATGAATGCGTGTGTTGCGAATATTTATATAGACTAATATCAATTTCAATAGCGGCACTTAAGACGGCAAACTTATAGTTAATTAATTAATTACACGAATGCTCATCTGCTTCTTCTTGCAATTAAAGTAGCTGATTAATTAGTTAAATGTTAGTGCTCTTTGTTTAACTCAATCTCTGTCTCTGTCTCTTTCTGGCTATTAAAACACATGACTTACAGCAAAATGGCGACGCTGCTTTGTGTGTGTGCTTAACGCACACACGCGTGTGGTGGGTGTGTGTGTGTGTGTGTGTGGTGTGCTTTAGTGTTTGTTTTGTTGTGTGTTTGTGTTTGCCAAGTGCAAAGTATTCACAACATGGGGCTCATTATAGTTGCAAATGATTTGCGCCTGTTTTTGGCTTTCAATTTAGCAATGCAAATCACAAAATTAATCGCAAATCGCCACTCGATTCATTTCGCTGTAATCAGGCGTTTTAGTTAACTTTCCATAAAGTCTATGTCAATCTATCAATCTATACAGAAACCTCCTTAGTGTACTTGGAACGATCGTTCAGATCGAGCACCAATTTATCGGGTCTCTTCGGTTTCCCCGCACCGCTGCCACTCGTCGTCGTCTTATCCGTTTGGCTAGTGGAATTATTCGACGTGCTAGACACGTTACCCAGTGACACAGCCGTCTCCTTGACCACATCCACTGGTGGCTGGCTCGTGCAGAGCGCTATGTCATCGGTGGAGCGCACCACCTTCGCGGCAGCACCACTTACATTCAATTCACTGTTTCTCACCTGAATTTGAGCTGCTGGTTGAGTGCAGCTGCCGCTGCGCCTTCGTCCGGAGATGTCCGGCGTATCGCTAAGCTTATACTTACTTCTACAGTTATCACATATTTGATACGAAATGCTGAGTTCGGTCTCGAGCAGATTGCGGGCACCACGCTTGCAGCTGCTGGGTGGTGTGTTTGTGGCTGCCGTGCGCACAGTGGGACGACGACGTTGCGTCTGATCCAAATCCTCGGACTGGGAGCACATGCAGTCCAGCTTGATGTTGGCAAAACTCAGACTTCCCTCCTGCTGTGGCGAGCCCAGCTGCTCGCAGGCGCTGCGCGGTGGACAGCAGTAGTAATGCTCCTTGGACGCGTCCAGACAGCGACTACAAATGATGTGTCCATCGGCGCTGCGTCGCAGCAATTGCTCGCGAAAATCATCACCACTGAGTTCGGTGTTTGTGGCACGCTCCTCGTAGGCTGTCGTCGGTGTCGAAGTAGCCGAGGAGGGTGGCGTCTCCAGCACCATGGTGGGTATACTGCCCCGTGCTGCAGCTCGACCATTCGCGTTATTGTTCTGCTGCAACTGCTGATTGTATTTCTGCATTTCCGCGTTGAGTGCCAGCAAGGGCAGGGCACTTTGGCGAGTCGCACTCGACGAATTCCCTGCGGTGGCGTGGGTGGCAGCTGCAGCAACGACCATCATGCCACCTGGTGTCTTGAGACCGTCCAGCAGACTCGATATGGTCATCACAGCCACGCCCTTGGGCGGTGCCATTTCCTGTATGCGCTTCAACTGCATGCTCAGCTGGCGTATCTCCTCCAGCGCCTCCTGGTCGGACAGTTTGTTCTCTGCAAAGGAAATGTAGGCTTCGTTAAGTCGTGGGTTTCTGTCCCACATCAGTTTAATAATCGAACTGAATTCTTTCAGTGTATAGCTGCGCTAATTATGACACCTTGACGCTAAAAGTCATTTAGGTATTCAACAAGAAAAGTTGCCAACTCCACTTTCAATTCCACGCACAGTCGCAGTCACAGTCAACTTTGTAGTCACAGTCGCAGTCACAGTCACAGTTTCAAAGCCCCCTCACAACTTTTGCACTAAAAAAGTTGCGTTCGTGTCAAAAGTTGGCTGGCAAAAGTAATTCCCTCTGCCCCGAGACCCCCTGACCCCCTGAACCCTCACACACACCCAGCAAGGACAATTTAAATGCGTATTCTTGTAGTTGCGGCCGACAGCAAAGCAGGCAACATGTAACATGAAAATGGACGCTGTTGTGGTATTCAGTTTTTCTTTTTTGGCATTTCCTTTGCCTTTTTTTATGCTATTCAACAAAACAGCCCACATATTATGAAGGGCGGAGAGAGAGAGAGAAAGGGGCTCTGAAGGGGGTCTGCATGATGATAAATGGCCGTTCAATTCAACTGAAAGCCTGTCAGTGTGATTTAAGTGAGTCCACTCAGCGCCACTTGACGCGACTTTCAAATAAAAAGTAAAAAACCAACAAGTTTTTTAGCTGCTGTTGTTTAGCAACGCTGGATTTAGATTTATGGCTGTGAAATTAAGCGAGCGCAGCAGTAGTAACA